>OX463241.1:77664436-82664436 GCA_949820135.1 Sylvilagus floridanus
TTTTGCATCTATGTTCATCAGGGATATTGGTCTATTGTTCTTGTTCTTTGTTGTATCTTTTCCTGGTGTTGCAACTAAGATGATGATGGCCTAATAGAGTTTGGGAGGATTCCATCCCTTCCAACTTTTTTGAATAGCTTGAGAAGAATTGGAATTAGTTCTTCTTTGAATGTCTGGTAGAATTCAACAGTAAAGCCATATGGTCCTGGGCATTTCTTTGTTGGGAGGATCTTTATTACTGATTCAATTTCCATCTTGATTATTCACCTGTTTAGGTTTTCTATTTTAGTGACTCAATTTTGGTAAATTCCTTGTGTCTAGGAATCTTTCCATTACATCTAGGTTTCCAAATATGTTGGCATACAGCTCTTTGTAGTAATTCCTAATGATAATGTTATTATATTTCCTTTTTTATCTCTGATTTTATTGATTTTGGTATCTCCTTTCTTTTGGGGGGGGGGGGTAGTTGGGCCAATCGTGTTTCAATTTTTTTTATGTTTTCAAAAACCAGCTCTTCATTTCACTGATCTTTTTCATTTTTTTCATTTTTTAATTTCTTCTCTAATTTTTATTATTTCTTTCCTCCTACTAATTTGGGGTTTGGTTGGTTGTTGCTTTTCTAGGTCCTTGAGATACAATGATAGCTCATTTATTTGGTGCCTTTCCAATTTCTTCATGTAGCACTAATTGATATAAACTTCCCTCTTAAAGACTGTTTTTGTTGTATCCCATAAACTTTGATATGATGTATTGTCATCCT
This sequence comes from Sylvilagus floridanus, assembly GCA_949820135.1. Classification (NCBI taxonomy): domain Eukaryota; kingdom Metazoa; phylum Chordata; class Mammalia; order Lagomorpha; family Leporidae; genus Sylvilagus; species Sylvilagus floridanus. The sequence goes on from OX463241.1 coordinate 77,665,197, forward strand.
CATTCATTTCTAGAAAATTTTTATCTCTCTTTTGATGTCTTCTATGACCCACTGTTCATGGAAGAACATGTTGTTCAGTCTCCATGTGTTTGCACATGATCTAGAGATTCTTGTGGTGTATATTTCCAGTTTCATTCCATGTGGTCAGAGAATATGCATGGTATGATTTCAATTTTTTATTTTGTTTAGAGTTGTTTCGTGGCCTAGCATATGGTCTATCCTAGGAAATTCCCATGCACTGATCAGAGCAACGTGTCTTCTACAACTATGGGGTAAAATGTTCTATAGATATCAATTGGGTCTATGTGGTCCATAGTGTTGATTAGCTCTGTTGTTTCTTTGTTGATTTTCTATACTTTTCAAAGATTGAAACTTCATATTATTCTCTTTTTATGTGATTATGATGATATCAAATATTATATTCTATGCAAGTGCTAAATATCATAATCTATAAATTTTGCTTTTAATATTTATTTATTTATTTGAAAAGCATAGAGCCTAAAAGGGAAAAAGAGAAAGAAAGAACTCCTTTCCATTGATTCATTTTCCGAATTCCGCCAACAACTGGGACTGGGCCAGTTTGAAGTCAGCAGCTGGTAACTTAGTGGGGATCTCTCAATGGTTGGTAAGAATCTAATTATTTGAGCCTTCACCCACTGACTCCCAAGGCTTGCATAAACAGGAAGCTTAAATCAGAAACAGAGCTGAGACTCAAACCCAGATACAGTAATACGAGAATGCTTGCATCCCAAATAGCATATTTCATTAAATTTTTAAAGGTTTATTTATTTATTTGAAAGGCATACTGAGAGAGATGAGAGAGATGAGATGAGAGAGAGAGAGAGAGAGAGAGAGAGAGAAATATCTTCCACCCACCAGTTTACTACCCAAATGGCCTCAACAGCCAGGACTGGGCCAGGCTGGAAGCAGGAGTCAGGTGGTCAGGAACTTCTGCCAGGTGTCCCACTAGAGTGCAGGGGCCTCAGCACTTGGGCCTTCCTCCATTGCTTCCCAGGTATTTTAGCAGGGAGTTGAATTGCAAGTGGAGCACCCAGGACTCAAACCAGCACTCATATGCTATGCCAGCATTCTAGGCAGTGGCTTAACCTGCCACTGATGTCAGCCCCCCAAGTGGTATCTTAATTACCATGCCAAGCACCTGTCCTATAAGGTATTAGTTTTAAAGGCCAATAATCCATTAATCATTAACAGAAAACTAGTATTTACCATATATCTTTAAGAGGAATGCTTAACAATAAAAATTCTAATACAATTTTGTGGATGCTAGCATATCAAGTAAAATATACAAGTGTTAAAATGTGTTTTCTTTCTTAACCTTGTTTTTCTGAAGTGCATAGATAACTTCATCCAGAATGCAGAATTGGAAGAGGAAATTGTATATAAATATGTAGCAGAGAGACTTAACAAATACTACATTGGTCAGGATGAAGGTTAACAACAGAAATAGTTTTGTTACTAACAAGTGGCCTTGATATAATGTCATACAAATGACACTTAACCTCCATCATCACCCCACTTTTGATCCAGCAGGGATCAGGGAGCTAATATGCCTATAAAATCAGCAGAGGATAGCTCAAGTACTTGGGTCACTGTGCTCATGTGGGAAACCTGGATGAAGCTCCTGGATTCTGGCACTGGCCTGGCCCAGCCCTGGTTGTTGTCATTGGGGGAGAAACCCAACAGAGGGAAGATCTCTCTCCATGTAAATCTGCCTTTCAAGTAAATAAATGAATCTTTTAAATAGGTAGTTGAATATAGTAGATTTGAGAGTAGAAAGAAGTATAATTTCAAAGAGATAGTCCAGCCCTAAAAAACAAAAAAGAAAGAAAGAAGGAAAGAAAGAAAGAAAGAAAGAAAGAAAGAAAGAAAGACCCAGAATACTGTTTCCAGCAAAGCTCTTATTTATAAATGAAGGTGAAATAAACACCTTCCAAAACAAACAGAATTTGAAAGAATTTGTCACCACTTGTGCAGCCTTATAAATTATACTTAAGGATATGCTACACACAGGAACAGAGAAGGATGTTCATCATCATGAAAGAATGTGAAATCAGAAAATTTCCTAGTAAAAGTACAAAGGAAATACAAAGAGCATTATAGGAATATTATTGCTAAAATGGCAGGACCAATTCATTGCTTATCCATAATAAACTTGAATATAATTGGAGAAAATGATGATGTTATTAGCAGAATACTAAGCATTAAGAAAAGGTAAAATTTTGAAAAAAGCACTAAGACTAACTTCACAGTCTCTCGAAGCCTGGTGTTTTATAATTCTACAACATTTGAGATATTAATTTATAAAATAAAACTAATCATATAAACACAATTGAAACATAGTAGGGAAAATAAATATTTATTAAAACCAACACAAAAGATCAATGAAATGCAGAGCTGGTTCATTGAAAAATAACAAACTTGATATATCATTGGCCCAACTAACCAAAAAAAAAAAAAAGGGGGGGGGGAAGGGGGAGAAGATCAAAATTAATGAAATTAGAGAGGAAATGGAAATGTAACAATGGATATTCTAGAAACAAGAAGAATCCTCAAGCTGGCACTGCGACTCAGTAGGCTAATCCTCCACCTTGTGGCGCTGGCACACCGGGTTCTAGTCCCAGTTGGGGCACTGGATTCTGTCCCGGTTGCCCCTCTTCCAGGCCAGCTCTCTGCTGTGGCCCGGGAGTGCAGAGGAGGATGGCCCAAGTCCTTGGGCCCTGCACTCCATGGGAGACCAGGATAAACACCTGGCTCCTGCCATCGGATCAGCATGGTGCGCAGGCCGCAGCGTGCCGGCCCTGGCGGCCATTGGAGGGTGAACTAATGGCAAAGGAAGACCTTTCTCTCTGTCTCTCTCTCTCTCACTATCCATCCACTCTGACTGTCAAAAAAAAAAAAAAAAGGGAAGAATCATCAGGAATAACAACAAAGAGCTAAATGCCAACAAATTGGAAAATCTAGATGAAATTGATAGATTCCTGGACACATACAATCTACCAAAATTGAGTCATGAAGACAGAAAATAAAAACAGACCAATGACCAAGATGGAAATTGAATCAGTAAAAGACCCGTCCAACAAATAAAAGCCTAGGATAAGATGGCTACACTGTTGAATTCTACCAGACATTTAAAGAAGAACCTATTTCAAATCTTCTCAAGTTATTCGAAACAATTGAAAGGAAGGGAGTCCTCCCAAATTCCTTCTATGAGGCCAACATCACTTTAATTCCAACACCAGAAAATAAATACAAGAATGAGAACTATGAACTAATTTCGCTGATGAACATAGATGCAATAATCCTCAACAAAATATTAATTAATCCAATCCAACAATATATCAGAAAGATCAACCCCCAGACCAAGCGGGATTTATCACTGAGATGCAGGCGTGGTTCTGCATTCACAAATCAATAAATGTGATACATCACATTAACAAACTGAACGATAAAAATAGGTTATCATCTCAATAGATCTAGAGAAAACATTTGATAAAATATAGCACCCTTTGATGATGAAAACCTTAAACAAATTGAAAGAAAGGAATAGAAGGAAACTTCCTCAACATAATAAAGACAATTTATGACAACATACGACCAGCATCTTATTGAATGGGGAAAATTTGGAAACATGTCTACTAAGATCTGGAACCATACAAAGATGCCCACTCTTACCATTGTTATTCAATATATTTCTTGAAGTTTTAGCCAGAGCCATTAGACAAGAAACAGAAATCAAAGAATACAAGTTATAAAGGAGGAAGTTAAATTATACCTGTTTGCTGATGGCATAATTTTATATATATATACTTACATATATATACATATATACATATATAATATTACATATATAATTGCATATATAATAATATTATTTATTATGTTATATTATATTATATATTATATATATTTTATATATATATATAATATATTATATATATTATATATATAATATATATAATACATATATAATTATATATATAAACACACACCATAAGACCAAAAGACTACACTAACAGACTTTTGGAACTCATAAGAGAGTTTGGTAAAGTTGCAGGATATAGAAGCAACACACAAAATTCAATAAACTTTGTGTATATAGGCAATACCATGGAGGCAAAAGAACTTGTTAGACCAGTCCAATTAGCAATAGATAAGAGTAATGTAAATACCTTGAAATAAATTTAACCATGAAAGTGAAAGACGTCAGATGAAAATTACCATACATTAAAGAAATACAAAAAGACACATCAAATGGAAAAATTTTCCATATTAGAATTAATATCATCAATGTCTATGCTACCAAGCAATTTACAAATTCTGTGTGATCTCAATCAAAATACCAATGACATTCTTCTCATATAAAAAAATGATGCTAAGCTTCATATTGAAACAGAAGAGATTCTGAATAGCTAAAATGATGTTTAATAACAAAAACAAAGCTGAAGGCATCAGAGACTTCAAGACTTCACGACATACTACACAGGGCTGGCACCGTGGTGCAGAAGGTTAATCCTCTGCCTGTGGTGTCAGCATCCCATATTTTTAATTTAATTCGTGTTCTAGTCCCGGCTGCTCCTTTTCCCATCCAGCTCTCCACTGTGGCCTGGGAAAGCAGTAGAAGATGGCCCAAGTGCTTGGGCCCCTGCACCGGCATGGGAGATCCAGAAGAAGCTCCTGGCTTCCTGCTTCCTGCTTCGGATTGGTGCAACTCCAGCCATTGTGGCCATTTGGAGAGTGAACCAATGGAATGAAGACCTTCCTCTCTCTCTCTCTCTCTGTCTATAACTCTACTTCTCAAATGAATAAATAAGATCTTTTTTAAAAAAGGCATACTACAGGACAATTATAGGCAAAATAGTCTGGTACTGGCATAAAATTAGACATGTAGATCAATGAAAGAGAGCAGAGACTCCAGAAATCAATCCGCACATATACAACCAACTAATCTTTGATAAAGGAGTGGAATCAGTCCCTGGAAAAGAACAGTCTCTTTAACAATGGTGCAGGGGAAACAATCTCCACATGCAGAAATAAGAAACAAGACACAAAAATAAACGCACAATGGATCAAGGATCTAAATCTTATTCTGATACCATCAAATTATTAGAGCTGGTAACTAACAGAACACAGAAATGAAATTTATTGTAGTGAAATGGACATCTTGAGTTTTGATTATTGTTTGTCGCTTGTTTTTACTGCTGAGAAACAATATTTTTCTTCTTACTATTTATTGGCTTTTTTACTGTGTGGAAGGTTAAGCTTTTGATATAAAATAAATAGAAAGTATGTCACTGTAAAAAAATAAAAGAAACAATAAGAAAAAAGGAGGAGGGAGGGTATGAACATGGGTGGAAGGGATGGCAGGGTGGGAAGTATCACTATGCTACTAAATCTGTATATATGAAATAAAAGAAATTTGTTCACCTTAGATAAATAAAAACTATATTAAAAATAAAAATGGTCCAATAATCAGAAAAAACACAATTTTTGATCAAAGACAACTGAGAATGTTGTTTTCTCTCTTTTTTTTTTTTTGCTTTATCAGAAAAGCATGAACTTCAGCATCATCAGCTTTCATGCAAAATACCAGTTCCTTCCTCTTTATGTGGTCTAAACTTTAATTTCCTGTTCACAAACTGGCACTAGTTAACCTTAAGTCACAATGAGAGTGAAATCAGAATCTTTTAAAATTCAGTCCCTTAAATGATACCATGATGTGCACAATTTTGCCTATTTCCAGCTGTGTTCTAAATAAAATTATTTAATCATAAGCCACCAGTGAATGGCCATATCTATTTATTTATTGTATGCATCTTTGCTCATGGAATGATCATTTGAGATTCTGAAGGATAGTTGTTAGGGATAGGCCAATGTCAATGGAACTAGACATGAATTAAAATAAATGTCAGCGGTGACTAGATCATTAAGCAGCTTAAGGGTATACATTGTAGTTTCCTCATCTGTAAAAGACAACAGAGGAAGCAGGTGAAATGACAAGCATTTCAGGCATCAACTTCTCGCATTCATTCTTTTCCACTACAATACTAAAATTAATTCTGACTTATAAACTGAGAGAATTTCACTTAACATTTCATCAGGTTACCCACTAGAAAAAGTAGAAGAACCTCCTTTATTGTTAATTCTTCTCTGTGAATGCATATGATTTATTGGACTAAAATATGTCAATTTATTATGTATTACATGTGTAGATGTATGTACATATGAAATTATTCTATTCTTATAACAGAAAAGAGAACCTCTACAAATTAAAGACATAAATAATTACTGTTTTTTCTCACCTGACAAGAATTCTCGGTGATGTCATTTGCTGACCATTTCAGTGCTTCTATGATGTCTATAAGAACCCATCTCCTACCTTTTCCCATCATTCCAACCTCCACTATGACCCTAAAGGGTTATTGGCTTCCACCTTACATTTGCCACCTAAAGATCATGTTGGGTTGTGATAGTTCCAAATATCACTTCAGTGTTCAGGATAGCAAAGAAAAGGAAGGGGTGTGAGTGGTACTAGCCATGTCTCCTTTTATCACGTCTCATGAAAATATTTCCCAGGAACCTTATGATGGAGTAGCGTTCACATTTCATTCACCTGATCTCAGTCCCATGAACATCCTGGGAGAAAAGGATAGCTAGTGTTTACTTTTCTTAGACCTTTGGTGAGGATATGATAGAGGAAAGAGGATTGTGAATAGCCTTTAGGACAACAGAGATATCAACCACATCTCTTAATACTAAAAATATAATAATCCTGAAGAAAATGTATGAAAAATCAATAACCTCTGTGGGATGAACACAGGTCTTCAGGATTCACTTGTGTGCACACACGGATACACATATGTACAAACATGGACATGCACAAAGCATTTAATTAGCTATTTACATTTACTCAATAGGTGTTTCTTCCATTTTCCCATATTTTACACAGTTTCCTTTGAAATTATATACATAAACACACATAGTGTGTGTGTGTGTGTGTGTGTGTGTGTGTGTATGTGTGTACTGTGTAGGAATCATACATTTAATGCGTAGTTCTGTCATCTTACATGGCAAATGCAAGTTGAAAAATTAAATATTTTTTTCCATAAAGATGCTGGTTTTGAGAAGTTGAGAAACTCTTATTATGTCTGACATGTTGAAAAGATTCACTAAAGCTTGTAGGTGAATTTAAAGGACTAGCAGAGAGGAGAGCTACCAAAAGCGAACAAAAGGCTGTAATCAGAGGATGCAGAGTGTGGTTCTGATAGGCAAGCATGTCACTTAATAGACTTTTTCTTTTCTTTTATAGCCACTGACATGTCAGTGTCCTCATATGTAATCTCTGACGCTACCTTGTTTTCTGCATTTTTTTTTTTTTTTTTTTTGCTTATACACCAAAAGGTGCATGTCAGACATGTAGGCGTCAAGGAAAAACGGTTACAAAGAGTAAAGCTAAATGATTTTGGAGACAGTCATTTAAATCAGAATAAAAACAAGCACATGTTCTGGCACTGTATGAAACACAGATTTTTGACAATAGAATTTTTACTTTTTACATGTTTAAAATTTATTTCAGCAAATCATTCAAGAGGGAGTTCAATAAAATAGCTTACTTAATCTTAGAAGATTAGTCAACAGAAGTTAGAGTTTTTTAAGCAAATCTGATATTAGACATTATCAGCTGATTGTTATTTGCACACAATAAGAAAACATCTAAGTAGTGTTCACTGAACAAGGAAGGTGTAATAAAATGGGAATTTTTATTGCAGAGTTTAGAGACATTGTTGATTCAACTACCCCTGCCAGCCTGTCCCCTATATTGCTTTTCTTCCTGACGGGAGTATCCCTAATTTTTCAGTGCCACCAGACTCAAAGCTACAGGCACTGTCTAGGGACCTCCCCAAACATACCTGCCTTCCCTGTCCCAGTGCCTAGGGCTGGATTCCACATATCCTTCATCATGTCCACAGTGCCATGGGCTGACCACGGGCTCAACAGGAATGTAGGGCAGTTATTCCCTATGGGACATACTTTGTCCAGGGAAAGACAGGACTGAGAGGAAGCTAGGAAAAAAAGTGGCTTGCTTTGCTCAATAGATAAACAATTGAGATTTGGAAACACAATGGTTATTCTAAGGTCCCCGAGGCCTATCATATTAAACTTGACTCAACTACCAACAGTGTTTGTTGAGAAACTGAGGCAGTGACTCAAGCATCTCACCCCCTCATACAAGAGAAACTACAAAAATTTGTGAGAAAATGGAATTAAAAGATAAGCTTTCTGCGGATGCAAAAAATTAAAAAAATTCTTGCAGCCGGCGCCGTGGCTCAACAGGCTAATCCTCCACCTTGCGGCACCGGCACACCGGGTTCTAGTCCCGGTCGGGGCGCCGGATTCTGTCCCGGTTGCCCCTCTTCCAGGCCAGCCCTCTGCTGTGGCCCGGGAGTGCAGTGGAGGATGGCCCAAGTGCTTGGGCCCTGCACCCAATGGGAGACCAGGAGAAGCACCTAGCACCTGGCTCCTGCCATCAGATGAGCGCGGTGCGCCGGCCCCAGCGCGCCGTCCGTGGCAGCCATTGGAGGGTGAACCAACGGCAAAGGAAGACCTTTCTCTCTGTCTCTCTCTCTCACTGTCCACTCTGCCTGTCAAAAAAAAAATAATAAAAAAAAATTCTTGCATAATTTTTATATAATAGTCCTTTTTATTAACTTTTCTGAAGTCTCCACATATTGTTCTTGGTTGTCCTGTCTTGCTTCTCTTTACTTTGGGACTAAACATGCCTTATCCATAAATTTTTAACATTTGTGACTTTGCCTCAAACTGGAAAAGCAGGATGAAGGTAATACATTTTACCTCTAATTGTTTACTATAATTTACTTCCTAGGTGTTGACATGTTATAGATGAGTAAATAAATCCATCTAAAGAGGTAGAAGTAAAGCACATTAGGGAATTATCCAAAAAATCATTTTATCTTTCAGAACACACTTTATTCTAAAATGGAGCTTTGACACTAAGGACACTAGACTCAGGAGCAGAGACATCTGCAGCCATTATCTAAAAGTCTGTCCTGATTTCTTAGGTATAAATGCGATGCATTGACTTTATTTAGTATTCTGGACCATAATTTAGCAAAGGAAAACTATTTTCTTCACTCACGATTCTGACTAATACCAATGTATAAAAAACAACTTTTGTCATTTCCTGAAGCCCACTGTGACTTCATGGTGCTAGCACATCTACCCTTGTAGCCAATTTTGCCTTCTTTTATCTTTGTCCTTAATGAATTGTTGTAACACACAAAGATTTCCAATTATGTGCTGTATGTTTGTCTTAACAACTACCTCACGTGATTTTTTTTTCCCTTTTTATCCAAGAGGCAGAGAGACAAAGATAGAGAGACGGTGACAGCCAGAGACAGAGAGAAAGAAAGAAAGAAAGAAAGAAAGAAAGAAAGAAAGAAAGAAAGAAAGAAAGAAAGAAAGAAAGAAAGAAAGAAAAAGAACTAGAGAGAGAGAAAGAAAGAGAAAGAAAGACAGGATACAATACCTAATCATCTTGAGGCACTCATTTACTGGCAATGTTTTTAAAAGTAATACAGCAGGCTTTTAAACTTTTATACATGGACGTGGAGATAACTGAAGTAAAGGACACAGAAAAAGCTACATGAAAAACAGGAGCTGAAATGTGAGCTCTAGAAGCAGAAACAATTTTTCGTCTCCCTTGCACAGGGAGAAGAAGGAGCTTTACCAGCAGCTGCAGAATGCACATGTTGTCAGGATGTGCCCACACACAGTATCATCAGTTGCCAGGCAGATTTATAGCCACAGAGTAATGATCTCTCTAGGTTCTCACACATCTGTTAAATAACATTGATCACAAATCTCTAAGGAAATTGGAGAAATATTTCTTGCTTCTGTAAGACTGATTTTCTTGGTTAAATCTTCAAAATTGTTTTTATATGGAAAAGATGAATAATTAAGCAGGGTCCATATCAATCATATGGAAGGCACACTCCCTAGTCATCACATTCACTTGTCTATAGAATTAAAAATTTAAAAATCCTATAGAATTAGGTTAAATTTTTTAATATGTAAGATCACTAAGGGACCAACCTTGAAAAGAATGACACTTAAATTGGGCAAAGAACAATATTTAAAAGGAATATTTGAATATACTATTGCATATCTCTGCTAGTCTAAAGAAATCATGGTGTCACTTCTGTATACAAATATTGTTGATGAAAACTAACACAAAAATCAACATTTTACAAAACAGGGAGATATTCCAAACAAATATATACTTTCCTATTCAAAAACTACATTTCATAAATTAATTCCAAGCATTTATTACAATCCAAAAATAAGCATTTATTACAATCAGTAGTGTAATTATTACAAAAATTAATGGATCTCTAATAATAAATATTTCTTTAAGAGGTTTCCCTTATTGACATTCAATGAAATAAGTTTCAATGAAAAAGAGATCAAATATTTAGTTTTTCCTCATAGGACTTAGCCAAGATGAACATTATTCCTTAACATATATGTAGAATGTCTCAGCAAATATTCGAATTTTCACCATATAACCTGTAAATGCTGAGTAATTTGTAAAAGAATGGAATTTAATTTTTGTTTTAGTTCTCAAATACAAGAAATATTATCTGAAAAGTATTTTATAAGCATTTCATAACTTTATAGTTTTCCCCAATTTTGAAAGAGAACACTCAAATTTCAAATGGAAATTCCCAATAAATTGTCTCCACATGAAAAGGAAATATATATTGAATTTAGCTCAATAAGAGAAGAGTATATTTCTTGCATATAATTGATTTTAATTATTTCTTTCTATGAAAGACTCCATCAATACTAGTGATTCCTACAAGAAAAAAATCACTAATGTGATAGAATAAAATAAGAATGAATGACTGTTGGAAATGATTAATAAAATAAAGCAAGTTTATTCCTAAAATTGTTTAACATCTAGATGACATTCAACAAATACTACTGTCAACTAAGTTGTAAGGCTTTAAAAATAATTTTCTTCATTATTATATTTTTCCAAAATGCAAAATTTATTCTTATTTTTCAGTATTTCCTTCTTCTTCTCATAAAGACACAATCCAATTTTCACTCGGAAATGTTTCTGTATGTTTTGGGACTTTTGTGTCTTTTGAGCACGTTATTTCTAGAAACTGAAGCGCAAAAAATCATTCACTGACAGTCAGACAAAGATTTTTAAAATTTCTGCTGCTTCCAAACCTGGGGAAGGAAGAGAGGGTGGGAGGGTGTGTGTGTGTTGAGGCTGGGGGGGATGGTAAAGGCCATAGGGTATGACACTGAATTGAAATTCAGGAACAAGGGATAATTTGGATTTTCTCTCTGTTTTGGGCAATGACTAGAATGGCTAAGGCTTAGGTCCTTGTCCCATCAGTCCTGACTGAGTATAGATAAAGAGACAGGGCGCTGATTTCGTTCTGGCTACTTCCTGCTGATACCAAGCATAGATGTGGGGTGAGGATCTGAGCAAAGACCTATTCTCAGAATTGGATTGATTGAAGAAGAGCAGTCTTGTATTGCTCCTGTGAAATGGCTTGAGATATAGCAGTCATTCCTTCCTGCAAGAACCTTTGGAATAATTAATCATACATGATAGACATAGAAGCACTATGATCATGAGGATAAAAGGGGATTTTCTCATGGCAAAAAAGACAGCCAAAATGAGACAGAGTTGGAATTATTTGGAGAAATCTGCTGAATTCAGGAATTGTCAGGGACATGGAACAATTCTTCTGGTATTGCGGAGAGGTATGTAAACCTGAGAGCATATTTCAGTAAGAAAAGAGAAAGGGAGAGAAGGAGGAATAGCTTCAGAATTTTGTAGGGAAGGGAAGTTAGGTGAAAGAAGAGGCCTTCCATAGAGCATTTTGAAAGAGCTAAGCATTAATGGCTTCTGGGTAAGAGATCTAATTCTTAACTCTGCTAAAGGAAGGAGATTTTCCCAGTCTAGTGGACCTGGGTGAAGAGTTTAGTTAGAGTCTGTTTTTTTTTTTTTTCTTATTTAGAATATAAATTTCCAAGGTACAACTTGTGGATTGCAATGGCTTCCCCACCCATACCTCCCCTCCCCCCCACTACCCTTCCCCCTTACCCACTCCCTCTCCCCTTTCATTCCCATTCAGATTCATTTTCAATTCTCTTTGTATACAGGAGTTCAGTTTAGTATGTGTTAAGAAAAGATTTTAAACCATTTGCCCTCACATAGCATCCTAGTGTGAAGTATACTCTTTGAGCACTAGTTGTAGCTTTAAATCACGTTGTACAGCACATTAGGGACAGAGATCCTACATGATATTATTTTTTTAATTGATTGATTTTTATGTAACTTCCAATTTTTTTAATCATTTCCAATTGTCTTTCTATACGGAAGATTGATTCAGTATATATTAAGCAAAGATTTCGTCAGTTTGCATCTGCGTAGAGTCTGTTTTAAAATTCCATTCATCTGCCCTACTTTTCCTGAAGAGGGGCATGGGCATGATGGGGAATGTGGAAATGCCATGAAATATGAAGTGAGGTAGATATTATTTCAGTAACTAACTTGAGAGGTAAACTCCAGTCTGTTCAGATTGAATGGAAGCCGGTAATTCAAATCTTGGGATAATATAATTTAGTAGTATGCTGGAAACAGTGGAAGCTCTTTTATTAGTGGTAGGGAAAGCTTCTATCCTCCACCCTCCTCCCCCAGAGAAGTTGTCTACCGTAACCAGAAGGTAATGTGTTCATCTAACTGGTCGTGTATGGGTGAAGTGAATCTGCCAGTCCTCTCCTGGGAGTGCTCCACAGGCCTGGTGAGTGGGAAATGGGGGTTAGCAGCTTATAACTATAAAGTTATGAAATGCCTATAAAATACTGTTCAGATAATATTTCTACATGTCTGAGAGTTTCTTATGTGGCAGGAGTTAGGCATATGTGTGACCTCAGTAAGTGAAGACAGTTTGGGTTGGAGTGATAGAATGGGTGTTTTCTAGAAAGTTTACTTGGATAGAAGAAGAGAGTACTAGTTTTTCATCTAGCAACCTCCTTGATTCCTTCCTGGATCCCCCATGTTGTTGAAACTGAGAGACTTCTAAATCTGAATATATAAGAACTAAGTTAAACAGCAAAGATGAGATAATTTCCCTACTAGCTACTGCTTTAGCTGTCAGATCAGCCTGGTTTTGACTTCAGATAGGTATTGTTTATCTTTCTGGTAGCCTTTGCTGTGAGTAATAGTGGCTTTTGTTGGCAGCTGGGCTCATCAAGCAGAGCTTTAATCAGCTTACCATTTATTATAGTGGTCCTCAGGCTGTCAGAAAACCCCTTTCTTGCCATATCTGGGTATTGAAATGTATGATACTGTAGGCATATCAGGAATCTGTGTATATATTAACTATCTTTCCTTTGGCTAAGGTGAAGGATCAAATCAACGCTAGCAATTTGACCTGTTGGGTTAGTGCCTTTAGGTAGGGCCCTAGCTTCTATGACCCTATGAGGGAAAGAAGAAGGGGTATCATCATTGTAATCATCACAGCACTCCTTGATTATTGGGTATCCAGTGGAAAATGGAAAAGTTTTAGAAGCACTGCCATCAATGAACCAATACGGGGCTTTGGGAATAGGAATGTCTGTGAGGTGCTGAAATACATTCAGGGAAAGATCAAGGAAGTCAGGGCAGGAATGGGGTTTGGGGATCAGAAAGGGGGGGGTAGCTGGGTTGAGAGAAGTGCAGTGATGAAAGGTAATGGTGAGCTGGAGAAGGGAAGAGTGAAGGACTTTTTTCTTTTTTTTTGACAGGCAGAGTTAGACAGTGAGAGAGAGAGAGAGACAGAGAGAAAGGTCTTCCTTCCATTGGTTCACCCCCAAATGGCCGCTATGGCTGGTGTGCTGCACCAATCCGAAGCCAGGAGCCAGATGCTTCCTCCTGGTCTCCCATGCGGGTGAAGGGCCCAAGGAACTGGGCCATCCTCCACTGCCTTCCCAGGCCACAGCAGAGCTGGACTGGAAGAGGAGCAACTGGGACAGAATCTGGCGCCCCAACCAGGACTAGAACCCGGGGTGATAGCGCCACAGGCGGAGGATTAGCCAAGTGAGCCACGGGCACCAGCCAAGGGAAGGACTTTGACACAAGATGGTGATATAGATTGAAAAGCCTGGTGTCTGAGGAGGTCTTGCAACCCGTGGGGGGACCAAATGTGTAAAGGTTGATAAAGGGTCAGCTTTTGGGCCTCAGGTATGTCCTTGTTCCATCAAAAACAGTGGAAGATGACCCAAATGCTAGGGCACCACCTGCACCCATATGAGAAACCCGGATGAACTTCCTGGCTCCATGTCCCAGACATAGCTGTTGTGGCCATCTGGGGAGTAAAACAGCTGAAGAAAGATCTCTCTCTCTCTCTCTCTCTCTCCCTCTCTCTCTCTCTTTCTCTCTCTCTCTCTCTCTCTCTGTAACTCTGCCTTTCAAATAAATAAATAAATCTTTAAAAAAAAGAAGCATAAACAATAACCAGCAGCAGAAAGGGTATAGAGAATTCTTTGGTTTTAGAGCTTGGACTCAACCAGAGTTTGTTGAGGTAGAAGCAGCATCCCCATCGCCTCACCAGAAAGAAAACTGTGGTTGACAATACATGTTAAATAAATATGCGGGCACACAGCCAGGCTGAGCAAAGACAAAGTGAATAAAACACAGTCTGTGTCCCTAAGGACTTTATGTAGTCAGTGAATACGCTCAGCAAGAGCATCAAGCGAAGAACAGATAGACCCACAGGGAACCGAAGGGAAAGTCACCATGAGGTTCTCCCCGAGTTTTCAGAAAAGTTTTCACAGCAGATGCGGCTCTTGATTCCATGCAGAGTGCAGGAGCACAGCTTTGGGTGTCAGACTCCTCCCGGCTGTGCCAATTTTGGGGTGAATTAAGGACTCTCTCTGTGCACCTCCGTTAAACATTGAAAATATAATAAATTCTTACCAGACGAAAAAGTAAGAGGAGGAGAAAGAGCAAATGAGGGAAGGAGGGTGAGAGGCAAAGAGGGAGTGTTGGGAGAGGTGGGGGAGTAGGGCGAGACATCTAGCCTGTCTCTCCCTGCAGACAGAGGGACAGAGCAGGGACTTGAGAGAGGCAGGGAGCACTCTGTGAAGGAATGTCGTTTTGTTCTTTTCTTCCTGAAGTAATGCGTGGCGATTCATTAACTTAATAAAAATAGACATTGCAGATTTGCTCTTCTGAAGTGCTACCCTAAAAGCATGTGTGCATCTATGAAAGAAGGACAAACCTAGAATACTATTTTTGACAGGCAGAGTGGACAGTGAGAGAGAGAGAGACAGAGAGAAAAGTCTTCCTTTTTGCCTTTGGTTCACCCTCCAATGGCTGCCGTGGCCTGCACGCTGCGCTGATCCGATGGCAGGAGCCAGGTGCTTCTCCTGGTCTCCCAAGCGGGTGAAGGGCCCAAGGAACTGGGCCATCCTCCACTGCACTCCCTGGCCACAGCAGAAAGCTGGCCTGGAAGAGGGGCAACCGGGACAGAATCCAGCACCCTGACCGGGACTAGAACCCTGTGTGCTGGTGCCGCAAGGCGGGGGATTAGCCTATTGAGCCACGGCGCCGGCCAGAATACTATTTTTAATTCTCTATCTTTTATGAAAAACACGTGAAATGCTGGGGACCTGTGCCTTCACTTGTGATACCCATGTTAAATGATAAAGCAGATGACTGTGTGCCAAAATTTCCTCTTTAATTGGACAGAAGCAAATCACTGCCAGAAGTCAGGAAAAGCAAATGTCAGGAAATTCTGTTGCAAAGTTTAAACTTAAAATTTAACCAGATAATCCCTATGTTCCTGCCTCTTATGAATATCCTTAATTAAAACAGAAACCAATTAAAATCTCATTGAATTTAACCTTCTGTTTCCAATAAAACAGTGATCTTGTTGATTCTTACTATCTCAGGAAGTTCTCATTTTAAATTCAACCACTCTGGGTAAACATATGAATTCTAGTTTGTTTCTTCCCGTTTCTTTCACTTCCTCCCTGCAGAGGTTATGTAGCACTGCGGACTTGGCTCTTGTGAGCTTTGTCTCCCACGATCCCTAGGTTTTCTCTCACCAGTAGTAAAGGCATAATAAGTTTTGATGCTTTCACTCATACTGAGGCATTTACAGCTATTGCTGTTCTTTTTTTTTTTTAACAATTGTTAGTTGATTATTTTAAGGAGCAGGGAATAATGAGAGATAGAGAGGGAGAAAGGAGGTGGGGAGAGCACCCCTGTCTACTGGTAAATGGTCCAATAGTCTGGGCTGGGCAGAGCTGAACCTAGGATCTGGAACTCAAGACAGGGCTACCATGTAAGTAGCAAGAGCCCAACGGAGCCTCCACTGCACTCCTGGGCCACAGCAGAGAGCTGGACTGGAAGAGGAGCAACTGGGACAGAACCCGGAATGCCAGTGCTGCAGGGGGAGGATTAGCTTAGTGAGCCGCAGCACCGGCCAAGATGCTGTTGTCTTAACTACTGTGTTCCCTACTAGATTTAATGTCAATCATTTTGAAGCCACAGTGACACGGGGATTCCATGATTAACTTTAAGAGAGTCCAAAACCCTGCCATCTGGATCTCCCAAACCACTCAGTGCTTTCTTTGCCTCCTCCTTCAAGACTTTACTTAAAGTGCTGAGTCATAGAAGCTGAAATCTCACTTCTTACCCCCACTGTTGAATTTTATCTCAGTGCAGAAACGATTCTTCTTATTGGATGAGAGCTTTCGTTTACGTTTATGATTCAATCCCGTACTTTGAAAACATCAAAATCAATATAGACATTCAAACTCAAGGATTTAGATTTTTTTTAAATGACTTGCTTATAAGACAAAGTTAGAACTCCAGTACAGGAATGGGACTGTATGTTAACTGAACTATTCTTTGCTTTTCATTCATTCAACACATATTGACAGAGCACCTAAGTGGTAATGTACTGAGTACAGCACAGTGACCTCATGGATTTACATTCTAGTGGGAGAGCATACAAGTCTTATGACAAAAATGTTAAATAGTGATGTAAGATAATGCCAAATGATAGAGAAAATGATCAAGAAAGATAGTTATAATGCATCAGTATTTCACATTTTTGTTCTGCCATCCCAAAGTATAGGATGTTGTGAAAGACTACCATTTTCTTCCTAAATCCCTTTTTCAGACCATGACAACTCAAAGGAGTTCATTTGTTTTCTTATGATCCTTTCACCTAGTTTAATGAAATTATTTTGTTTTGGTAACTACTTATAAATCTCAAGGCAAAATTATTCAATTGATCTCCTAAAGATACAATGCAAATGCAGATTAACCACAGAATCTTTGTAGAACTCCATAGGCTTCCAGCAGTGTAAAGGAAGCATGTGAGGCTGTGTGCATGTGCATATGTGTGTGTGAGTTTCTACCTGCCTGACTTTGCTGAGATACCGTAATTTTCAATTTAGAGAGTAGTAAAATATCAATATATCTATGTATCTATATACCTTCCTATTGAAAAAATTTGAGAGTTCCCATTTAAGCAAATATGATGCTAAAATCTTGGTTTTGAATAGCAACATTATTATTTTTTACTTTTTTAATCTCAGGGGTAGAAAGAGGGTTTGAGGGTTGGGGGAAGAGAGAGAGAGAGGGAGAGGGAGGGAGAGAGAGAGGGACAGAGAGAGAGAGAGAGAGAGAGAGAGAGAGAGAGAGATCTTTTACCTGCTAGTCCACTCCACAAATGGCTGCAATGGCCAGAACTGGATCATACTGAAGCTATAAGCTGAAAATTCAATCCAGGTTTACCACTTGGGTGGCAGACACACAACTGCTTGAGCCATCATCTGCTGCTTCCCAGACGTTCTGATATGGGATGTGGGTTACTTAACTGCTAGACAAAATGTCTGCCACCAAATAGCATTTTAAGTATACACTACTCTAGATGTTCTCATTTTTAACTCTTAGTCACATGTTTTATATCATTTAGAGAATTAAAATCACATGTTTTTGGAACTAAAATATAGAAGAATCTGAATTTCTCCTCTCAAAAACCTACGGCATTCTATGAAGTAGATAATTTTGAGAAAGACCCAATCAGTTGGTCATTGCCTTATCACAATTGCAGCACAAAGCAAAAATAAGTTGACATTGATTTTCAAGTGTTTGAGTTTCATACCTTGTTTATATAAACCATTATATCCCTGGATTAAATAAGAACTTAATGCTACTTAGATTTTATTTTCATTGTGCTGATCAAACTATCTTGAATTTAGATGTCTTCTTTCACAATGCACATGTGGTCTTTAGCCAATTTGTATTTTGTAAGCATCTGTAGCACAATCATTGTTGGAGAGGCGTAGGCGCTCTCACTCATCATCTCTGAAGAAAGCTGTTCATGATATATATTTTACTACTGTACGGAAGTGGGACAAGTTAAATATGTTCCTGCTGCCTAGGGATTAATTTTCTTTGCTGGAAGCATTTATAAATACTATTGAAGTGTCTATAAATCCCCCAGAACAGCAAAGAACACATTGAACATTTTGTTCTACTCAGAGGTCACATGCATATCATCAGGTCTGTAAAGGGGTTTATGATTTAGAAAGGTTAAACACTTTAATGTTAACAGAAGAAATTCTAATTCTATACTTCTGCTGAAAGGTGGAATGTTGACATTAATTATTTGGAAATATTTTGGCTGGGATAGTTTTTGTTTTTATTATCTCCCATTTGTTTCTGCTTTTAATCTTTTACTTACCAGTTTGCACTCATGGATACTATATATGGACGAATAGAGAGACAGAGAGAGAGAGAGAGAGACAGAGAGAGAAATTACAGAGATAGATATAGCATGGACATAGACACAGATTTAGGGATAGATAGGAAACTATGGAGTTGTTATGAAAGCTTCCTGAAAATTTACACAATGTAATTATCTCTTTTATAGTGCAGCTAGGAGGGCCGGCACTGTGATCCAGCAGGTTAAGCCACTGCTTGGTATGGTGGCATCCCATATCAGAGTGCAGATTTGAGTCCCAATAGCTTTGCTCCTGATCTAGTTGCCTGATAATGGCCTTGGAGACAGCAAATGATGGCACTATTGCTTTGGTCCCTGCCACCCATGAGGGAGACTCAGATGAGTTCTAGGCTCCTGTCTTTGACATGGGTCTGCCTCTGCAGTTGCACACATTTGTGAAGTGAACCAGTAGATGAGAAATCTCTTTTTGTCCCTACCCTTCTGTCTGTCACTCGTTCTTTAGATAAACAAATAAATCTTTTTTTTTTTTTTTTTTGACAGGCAGAGTGGACAGTGAGAGAGAGAGACAGAGAGAAAGGTCTTCCTTCCATTGGTTCACCCTCCAATGGCCGCACCGGGTTGATACGATGGCAAGAGCCAGGTGCTTCTCCTGGTCTCCCATGGGGTGCAGGGCCCAAGGACTTGGGCCATCCTCCACTGCACTCCTGGGCCACAGCAGAGAGCTGGCCTGGAAGAGGGGCACCCGGGACAGAATCCTGCACCCCGACCAGGACTAGAACCCGGTGTGCCAGCGCTGCAAGGTGGAGGATTAGCCTATTGAGCTGCGGCGCTGGCCACAAATAAATCTTTAAAAATATATATACTTCTCTATGAGGATTGTTTTTCCAATCTTTTGGCAATATATGATTAAAACCTGATATATTATGTTAAGGAAAACAACGGATGCTTCTGTTGTAATGGATGGATTCATAGTCGAGAAAATGATCCCATGAGTTTAAAAAACATGTGGCTGGCACCTCCGCTCACTAAGCTAATCCTCCGCCTGAGGCACCAGCACCCTGGGTTCTAGTCCCGGTCGGAGCGCCAGATTCTGTCCCGGTTGCTCCTTTTCCAGTCCAGCTCTCTGCTGTGGCCTGGGAGTGCAGTGGAGGATGGCCCAGGCCCTTGGGCCCTGCACCCCATGGGAGACCAGGAGGAAGCACCTGGCTCCTGGCTTCAAATTGGTGCAGCGTTGCAGCCTCAATGTGCTTGCTGTAGTGGCCACTTGGTGGGTGAACCAACAGAAAAAGGAAGACCTTTCTCTCTGTCTCTCTCTCTCTCATGGTGTAACTCTGCCTGTCAAAAAAAAAAAAAAATGTGAAATGTCATTCATTCAATATCTGTGTACTTCTTTTTTGTACATGTCTTATGAAGTCTCGTGCTGCGAGGTCCGTACAACTAGGGAGAGTGGGGAGACGGTGTTCCTCCACAAGAAGCACTGGGTCAGGCTTCAGTGAACATGTCTGCTTTAATAACGACCATGTACACTTTCTGAAGGGCAGGCAGAAAGGGCATAGCTAATTCAGGGCAACATTAACTCTATAGGACAGAACCAACACTGGTGCCAATATTCGTCTCCAATCAGCTTGAAGGTCACGTAGCTAAGGTAGCTTTCCAGGCAGGCATTATGGACATCTAGGAAACAGGAAATACTAAGAAATCAGAACACTGGATCGCTCTTAAGACTAAACACATTTTTAAACTACTTATAACAGAAATTGTTAGTCCCGATAATATTTAATTAACATTGGTTCTTAAAATAGTTTAACTGGGAAATGTCTTTTGACATTAATTCTTATTTGAAGATAAGATGATTATCCCAAAATATTGTATTAAAATTATAAAGGGAAACCTGTAAATTTTAAGGTTATGGTGAGATTTTGAATAGGAGGCACACAATTTATTAGTAATTCCAATTTAAAAATATTACTTTAGTAATTTACTTGCTATCATGAATGCTTTATCATTTTATCATAATTGTCATATGCTAGAAAAATATAAAAATGATCAAAACCAATTCATGATTTTCCAAACACACCTATTTTCATGTACTAAATAATATTTTCTTAAGATTCTATTTAGTTGGCATGTCTTACTAATGACTTTGGCATTCTAGCTTTTTAATTATCTGTATACTTTAACTGTTTCATGTTATAACTTTTGTCCATTTAAGTCACTCCTCCATTTTTGGCTTATATTTGAGAGGTGGTAGGAAATATAATACAGTTTTTTTCCTAGTGTTACCAATGTTTATACATTAAATTATTAAAGGATAAAGATGGTAAGATTCATCCCTATAAACTATTAAAGGATAAAGATGGTAAGATTCATCCCTACCACGTTGATCCAGTAGGTGAGTCAGCTAAGTATTAGGGAAAACTGTAATAATAACAGAAACAATAACAAGTACACATGTCAATAAAGAGTGATAAAGTAGTAAATACTTTCTGGGGAGAGAAGATGGACAACATCTCAATTACACAAACACAATTCCATAAACAAGATTTCTTTAATCACCGTGTGTTGCACTGAGATACTTTTTTTTTCTTTTTTTTATTTTTTTTTTATGATAAGTATTGATAGTATTGATTCTTTTTTTTTTTTTCTTTTTGACAGGCAGAGTGGACAGTGAGAGAGAGAGACAGAGAGAAAGGTCTTCCTTTGCCGTTGGTTCACCCTCCAATGGCCGCACCGGGTTGATACGATGGCAAGAGCCAGGTGCTTCTCCTGGTCTCCCATGGGGTGCAGGGCCCAAGGACTTGGGCCATCCTCCACTGCACTCCTGGGCCACAGCAGAGAGCTGGCCTGGAAGAGGGGCAACCGGGACAGAATCCGGCTCCCCGACCGGGATAGAACCCAGTGTGCCAGCACCGCAAGGTGGAGGATTAGCCTAGTGAGCCGCAGTGCTGGCCTGTTTTTTTCTTTCCTATTTGATGCTTATCCACATTGCAGACTTCCAAAAGTTCTAAAAAGATTATTCAGACTTTCAGATTTTTTTTGTTTGTTTTTTTTTTTTTTTTTTTTTGACAGGCAGAGTGGAACCTGAGAGAGAGAGAGAGAGAGAGACAGAGAGAGAGAGAGACAGAGAGAAAGGTCTTCCTTTTTCCATTGGTTCATCCCCCAATTGCCGCTGAGGCCAGCGCGCTGCAGCAGGCACACCAGGCTGAGCTGATCTGAAGCCAGGAACCAGGTGCTTCTCCTGGTCTCCCGTGCGGGTGTAGGGCCCAAGGAACTTTGGCCATCCACTGCACTCCCAGGCCACAGCAGAGAGCTGGACTGGAAGAGGAGCAACCAGGACAGAATCCAGCGCCCCGAATGGGACTAGAACCCGGGGTGCCGGCGCCATAGAGGGAGGATTAGTTTATTCAGCCGCGGCGCGGGCCCAGATTTTAAAAAATCAAAAGTTAGCAAGTTAAATGATTCACCTTTGACTATAAAGGCCACAAAAATATTAGCTGATTTTTGTGAATCTTTCTACCTATTTATAAGAACTAACAAAAAGTGTGGCCCTACAAAGGAGTCAATATGTATTTTTGATTGATTCATGAAAGATGTTGAGGGATTAGCTTTTTTGTCTACATTTCCAACATATTCTAATTTTAAAGCTTTAATAATTTTTGAAATTCTTTTATCTGATTCTTCATCAAATTAAACATTATCTTGAAATTATTGCAATAGTGTAGGAAGGTTATAGATTCTGTACATAATCTTGCCCTAGCCACCTACATATTATCAAATTTTCTTTTATTTTTGCATTTTAAATAATAATTATTTTTGCCAGTAAATATGACCTTGTAGATGAACCTTTTGATAATTCTTCAACTTTGTGCACAGGAAACATGAAATTCCTTATTATTTAACATTTAACATTAAGACAAAGATGAACTGGAAACAAGAAAAATAGTCAATTAGACAATTTATAACTGATAATATTTTTAGTCTTGGATAGCTTTATGCCTTACACAGTTAGCATTGTTTAGGTTTATAATAACAATACAAAGTAATAATTAGTTTTAATTAGAAAAACCATGGCTGAACAAAGATTTTCTGGAGAATGAAGTTATTTTTGTAAACTATTCTTCATTTTCAATTGGTTTTTAAAACTTGTTTCTATGGCATACTACAGGGCGAATGTGTCCACTGAATATTTGTTTTAAATTCTCATAAGATGATATTCATTAAATTGCCTTAAAGTAAATGTTATATTTATTTGGGATCCTGACTGAAAATATATCAATATGCGCAGGTTGTACTTTAATGTTTGAATATTCCATTTCCACTGTTCTCCTGAGTATTAATAGAAACTGGATATGATATGAGGCAAAAGTATAAAAAATAAAGTACAGAAAGTTACTTTTTCATTTTTAGCAGGTAATCATTTAATACTGTACAGAAGCATAGGATTGGAGTTTTCATAAATGAAAAAATTATTCATTTGAAAAATCTTAAATTTCTACAAATGAAATTTGGGATAATTTTCATGGCTCATTTAAGAAATAAGGTGGTTCTTGCTATTTAATGCTTCCTGTATGTAAAGATTGAATGTTAATTTATATCAATTCACTAAACATACATCCTCACAATTTTTTTGGAATTTTTGTGTCACCATATTCTTGCTTTTTTCTCACATTTATAATTTATATATCATTGCAGATTAAAAAAATCAACAGAAACTTTCCTGTAAACCAGCAGGTAAGACTAAGACATGCTTGGGAAACCAAGTCACATTTTTTTAAATTTTATCTATTATAAAAATTTAATCTTTATGTCATTTTTATGCAAAAATAATTGTTAGTATTTGTTATCTTTGGGTAAAGCATAAATTTAAAATGCTATCTTTCAAATTATGTAGTATAACTATATTTCTAATTATAATAAAATATTTTAAATATTTTACAAAGTAAACTAAGTTAAAACTCTTCTTTTTTGACGAGATAATTGTTATTTCAATGCAGTTGAAGAACCTGGTAAGATGGTTTTAGTGTATCTGAATTTTTGGGAGGCTTATTTTTAATTGATCTCAAAGTTTGAGAGATATTGGTAATTTGCTGACCATGTTTCAAATGAATTTAAATTAATGTACAGAATGAAAATATCATATGACTAATCAAACAATCATAAATTTGTTACTCTTGACATAAACTTTGACTTTCTATCATTGATCAAATCTAACTACTCAAGATGGTAACTACCTAAGAAGGTACATAAATCACAAATCAGTTTCCATGGTAAAAAAACTTTAAGTCCCCTTCAATCATTAAAACATAAGTTTTCTTAACAAAACTTCAGCTACTCTATCTGTAATATTTATTCACATGCAGGATATTTATTCGTTTGAGGATAAAATGATAAATGGTTGTAAATTCTCAGTATATGCTATTATCATTAATGTTGCTAAATTTTAAACTTGCTCTTAGGAATAAAGAATTTATGTTTTGTGTAAATTGTGTCATTAGTGATGCTGCTAGCCCATACAACCATGTGTAACAAAAATCCTCATGAGAGCATCTTAGCTTTGAAGAGTTCAATGTGTCTACTGTCTACCAAGCTCTGAATGACGTCTTTTCAGCCCTGAGCATTGCCTCTTTCCTGTCTTGAAGCCTTCACCTCTGAGCCAAAATGGTATTTTGAGTAGATGCAGAGTTTGGAGACAACACTGATTTTTGTCATTCTCTGCAGCAATTTTGTCATTGTATTCATAATGCAGAAACCAGAGCTGCAACCCAGAGCCTGGGAGAGTATACTTGGGACACAACCGGTGTAGTTCCCATCCTGTCCTAGGTGACCTTGACACAGGTGCTGCCAAGGGAACACCTTGAGAACTAGAATTTGTTGACTTCACAGGGCTCTAGTACAGGGGAAGTATCATTAGTGGGAAGTCATTCAAACAGAAGGAGGCTTCAGCCACAGGAGACACTGCAACGTCCATCAGTAGACGGAGCAGTTTTATAGTCAGATATTCCCATAAAAATGGAAATCTACTCGTTTTGTGAAATCTTGCCACAAATAAAAATGATGGATGTTTCTCTGATTTAAGAATGCCTCTAAGATCTGTGTCGTCACCCCTCCTTGTCCCTTCTAACCTCTACACATGAAATATGAATAATTGATGTAATTTATTTTACTGTGAGTGCCTCATTGCCCTGATAACCTCACAGCTATTCTTTACTCCCCATGACAACTACATCTAACACTTCATATGTTGCAGAAAACTCTGAGGTACAACAAAACGGTAAAGAATTCATTTGAGCAAGAAGCAATTCATGAATCAGAAAACACGAAGTCCAAAGGGCTTTAGTGCTCATATGACAGAGCACCAGGAGCAAGTATTTATGGGGAAAATGATGAAGCAAAATAAAGAAAATATTCAATTGGTTACAATTATATCAGGACACTTCAAAAATTTGTGAAATAATGCAATTAAAGGATAACTTTATTTTGGAACATAAAATTTTTGAAACTCAAGCGGTTTCTTATAATGCACATTGTCTATTAAGTTTGTGAAATACATTGATTCATTACCTTAAAGCTTCTAGTCATATAATCATAAGTTTATATGCTACATCTGATTGGTTGAGTAAGTTTTGTTTTTCTTTAATGCAGGCCTAAAATTAACTTTTGTTTATGTTAGCAAATCAAGTAAGGTTGAGGTCACGTGAGAGCCCTCATTGGGATTGAGCCATCTCCTGCTCCCCTCCAGGGCATATATTAAGAGGAAGCTGTAACAGAAAGGTAGTAGCCAGGACTCCAACTGTGCACTCCAGTTTGGGAAGTGGACATCTGAATAACCCTGTCAAATACTCACCCCACCAGTTCTGTTTGGTTTGCATTTTTAGATTTATTTTTTATTAATTTGAAAGGCAGAGTTACAGAGGCAGAGGCAGAGAAAGGCGGAGAGGGCTTCTATCCTCTGGTTTACTCTCCAAATCCAGAGCTGGGAGGATCTGAAGCCAGGAGCCAGGACTTTCTTCTGGGTCTCCCACACAGGTACAGAAGCTCAAGCACTTGGTCTGTCTTCTGCTTTCCCAGGCCACAAAAGAGAGCTGGTCGAAAGTGGAACAAACAGGTCTTGAACCGGTGCCCACATGGGATACCGGCACTGCAGGCGGCAGTGTTACCTGTTACACCACAGCGTCAGCCCTGTCCACTTCTGTTTTTATCTAAGTCTAGAATAATATTAAATGAGAACTGAGGTAAAATTGCTTGTAGAATATAAGCACTAAAAGCACTAAATAACAGCAGTTTGTAGTTTGTAGTTTAACATTGTATACGTACATTCTAACACGTACTTATATTTAATCAGCATAGATGTGTCCTATTATTCTTGCATTTTAATTTGCAATATTTTAATAGTCTTTTTTTTTTTGACAGGCAGAGTGGACAGTGAGAGAGAGAGACAGAGAGAAAGGTCTTCCTTTGCCGTTGGTTCACCCTCCAATGGCCACCGCGGACAGCGCGCTGCGGCTGGCGCACCGCGCTGATCCGATGGCAGGAGCCAGGTGCTAGGTGCTTTTCCTGGTCTCCCATGGGGTGCAGGGCCCAAGCACTTGGGCCATCCTCCACTGCACTCCCGGGCCACAGAGGAGGGCTGGCCTGGAAGAGGGGCAACCGGGACAGAATCCGGTGCCCCAACCGGGACTAGAAACCTGTGTGCTGGTGCCGAAAGGCGGAGGATTAGCCTGTTGAGCCACGGCGCCAGCCTTAATAGTCTTAATTATCCTTAAATTTCATTTTAAATCTCTGCGTCTCATAATTTCAAAATCCTAATAATTTCTTTATGGAATTTTTGATAGTTGAAAGCAAGATTTAATGGATTTCTTTTTCCTTTACTGATTTACAACATGTAAATGGACAATTTTGGGAAATAACAATAGTTTATAGAGCAATATTCATATATATGCCTAACAGGAAAATTCATCTGTATGGCATGATAGCAATGCATTGGAAGACAAGGATACAATCCCTATTTAATCAATTCTGGGCCCCTTTAGGAAACTGAAATTTAAAAGCTATACAAGTATAATCCCATTTCTGATTCACACATAGCATTCAAACAAGATCTTGTGTTGGGCTAGACTACGTTGAATTGTTGTCACTCAGATTTCTTCCTAACTTTATTTCTATAAGATGTTTTGAAACTTAGACTAGAAATACAAACCAGGGTGCTTTGAAAAGCTATATAGAAAATGCAATTAAAGGGCAAGTTTATTTTGGTGCACAATTTTTTAAAGACTCATTCATATGAGAGTTTTTCAATAAGTTTATATATTATTACTCCCTCAAAATAGAAGTTGATAATGAATTTCTTCTGTAATTACCAAAATAAAAGACTATAAAAGATTAATTAATCATTAAAATATTAATATAGCAACTCCTTTATACTATGCATGTCATGCAAAATAATATAATTAAACATATATAGTTGTTTGGATGCTTTTAAAAGTTATATTCATCTAAAATAAATTATTCAGTTAGGTAGCTCATCTTCTAGAAATATGCATATTTGGCTGTCCATAATGTGGGCACATTATCATAGAAATATACAGAGAATACAGAGAATGCTGGGAGACTGGTTATTGCTATTTGTGTTGGAGAGGGCTTAGGATTAAAGGATGGTTTAAAATTTCATTTCTGGAGTGTCATCAAAGAAGAAAGAGTGGTAAAGGCCTCCAAACATTCACTTCTCTCTAAATGCAAGAAAAAAAATTAGAAAAAATGATTTGATTAAGATCATCTTTTCACAACTACAAAAAATCACCAAAGTCATGCCAAACTCGTCAACAATAACAGCTAAATCTCTAAAAGAACAATGAACTTTGTGGTTTTTTAACTTAATCTAGTACACATCCCACTCACCACCAATATGGGAACCTTGAAAACAACAGCTCACTTCTGTGCTGTCTGCCCATTCCTTCAGATCTGACTTTCTGGTCTAAGTCCAAGTAACATTCTAAGTCCACTTGCCTAAAATGTACAATCAAGTAAGATGCATTTTGGTTTCATTAAAATTTAGCTTTGTTTAAGATATGTAGGTATGTGCATGTGTGTGTGTTTTAAACACAATATCCTATTAATGAAACTGGAAATAGGTCTTTTCCTGGAGATTTTCACAATACATTTTTTTTCCAACCAGTGGAAACTTTTAAAAAATTTATTCTTATATACATTCATAACTGTAAACAACAAAACATGGCATTTCATAATCTGCTGATAATGTATGTATTGTCATTCTGGTCTGTATTATACTATTTGGTAATAAAAATTGTTGGCCATTGTATGATTTAAAGGATGATCCTTTTCTGAAAAGCAATGGTTTCATTTACTTTAACTCTTGGAAAAGTAGATAGCTTATAAGTAATTGTTAGAGAACAGTGGCAGATGTTTTACAGGAAAGTGATACATTATTTTAGACTAAGTTAAACAACCTACACCTAATTATGCAAAATTTCATTATTACATAAAGATAAATTTACTGTATTTTAGAAAACTTGGAAGAAAGTGATTTAAGTGTTGGAAAGCTGTGTATATGTGAGAAAATATGCATATATGTGTATATTATTTATACATTAGCATGGAGATGCATTTTTGGAAAAGCTGTCTTAAATTTCATTTGCTTTTTTTATATCTATATAAAGCTTTTTATTTAAAGAATATAAATTTCCAAAGTACAGCTTAAGGATTACAATGGCTTCCCCCCCCCATAACTTCCCTCCCACCTGCTACCCTCCCCTTTCCCGCTCCCTCTCCCATTGCATTCACATCAAGATTCATTTTCAATTCTCTTTATATACAGAAGATCAGTTTAGTACATATTACGTAAAGATTTCAACAGTTTGCCCTCACATAGAGACACAAAGTGAAAATACTGTTGGAGTACTAGTTATAGTATTAATTCACAATGTATAGCACATTAAGGACAGAGATCCTACATGATTTTTTTTTTAAGAATTGATTAATTATCTATGCAATTTCCAATTTATTTTTTTTCTTTATGTCCCTTGGTCTCAGATTCTTTTTTTATTTTTTATTTTTTTTATATATATAAAGCTTTTATTTAAAGAATATAAATTTCCAAAGAACAGCTTATGGATTACAATGGCTCCCCCCATCACAACTTCCATCCCACCCGCTACCCTCCCCTTTCCCGCTCCCTCTCCCCTTGCATTCACATCAAGATTCATTTTCAATTCTCTTTATACACAGATCAGTTTAGTACATATTACGTAAAGATTTCAATAGTTTGCCCTCACATAGAGACACAAAGTGAAAATACTGTTGGAGTACTAGTTATAGTATTAATTCACAATGTACAGCACATTAAGGACAGAGATCCTACATGATTTTTTTTTAAGAATTGATTAATTACCTATGCAATTTCCAATTTAACACCAAGATTTTTTAATCATTTGCAATTATCCTTATATACAGAAGATCGATTCAGTATATGCTATGTAAAGATTTCATCAGTTTGCACCCACACAGAAACACAAAGTGTAAAAATCCTGTTTCAGTACTAGTTATAGCATTACTTCACATTGGATAACATATTAAGGACAAATCCCTCATGAGACGTAAGTACACAGTGATTCCTGATGTTGATTTAACAATTTGACACTCTTGTTTATGGCGTCAGTAATCTCCCTAGGCTCTAGTCATGAGTTGCCGAGGCTATGGAAGCCTTTAGGGTTTGCTGACTTCGATCTTATTCCAACAGGGTCATAGTCAAAGTGGAAGTTCTCTCCTCCCTTCAGAGAAAGGTACCTCCTTCTTTGATGGCCCCGTTCTTTCCACTGGGATCTCACTCGCAGAGATCTTTCATTTAGGTCTTCTTCTTCTTCTTTTTTTTGTTTTTCAGAGTGTCTTGGCTTTCCATGCCTAAAATACTCTCATGTGCTCTTGAGCCAGATCTGAATCCCTTAAGGGCTGATTCTGAGCCCAGAGTGCTATTTAGGACATCTGCCATTCTATGCTATGTATCTCGCTTCCCACGTTGGATCATTCTCTCCCTTTTTGATTCTATCAGTTAATATTAGCAGACACTAGTCTTGTTTGTGTGATCCCTTTGAATCTTAGACCTATCAGTGTGATCAATTGTGAACTGAAATTGATCACTTGGACTAGTGAGATGGCCTTGGTACATGCCACCTTGATGGGATTGTATTGGAATCCCCTGGCAAAGTCAGAGAAACACAAAGAGAGGAGAGGCAGAGAGAGAGAGAGGTCTTCCATCTGATGGTTACTCTCCAGTTGGCCACAATGGCCGGAGCCGTGCCAATCTGAAGCCAGGAGCCAGGAGCCTTTTCCTCATCTCCCACATGGATGCAGGGGCCCAAGGGCTTGAGCCATCTTCTACTGCTTTCCCAGGCCATAGCAGAGAGCTGGATGGGAAGTGGAGCAGCTGGGACTCGAACCAGCACTCTCATGGGATGCTGGTGCTTCAGACCATGGCGTCAACCTGCTGCACCACAGCACCTGCACCCTCATTTGCTTTTCAGATAAAAATTTAATATTGTAATGTGAGAGTAAATACATGCAGTAAAAATTTCTTGTTTCTATCACCCACACACATGCACATACAAACTCATAGATTAATAGTTAGATTATCAGTACATAAATAAATAGAACATAGATGATAGATGATACATGACAGATACATAAAGAGATATCACTTGAGAACTGTATATATGTGTATATATGTGATATTCTATGTTAAAAACAGTGATTGAAAGGATGAGATACAGGATAGTAATATTAGGGCAGGTACAGGTAAGTTAAAATGTTTTGAGAAAGTAAAGCCAAATTTCACAAACTTTCTCACCAATAGAAGTATCCACTTCATGTGAAGCACTTGCTTATAAAGAGAGATCCTCAGTACTCACTCCCAGTTTACCTCCCCAGGCCTGTAAGAGTCACTGTATCCTTACACATTCCAAATCAATAATAGAAAACATAATCTGAAAGGGGGTAGCCTGTACACCAAAGGAGTTGCAGAACCTGCTTTATATCACTGCAGGTTGTTGAGAATTTTCTATAAATGGAGTTTACATAAATTTCTAGAATGTCATCAGAGGCATTTATCTGCCTTCTTGCATAACACATAACAGTTTTCATTTTTGTCCATATGACTGTGTGCATCAACACTTCATTCCTTTTTATTTCTGAGTAGCACTTCGTTGATGGCTAAGGCATTATTGGTATATGAATTCAGTTGCTAATGCACATTTGTTTCATTGAAAGGTTTCAGTAATACAGACAAAGCCGGCATAAAATATTTTAAAATATTTCTTTACTGATTTGGAATGCAAATACAGACAAGAAAGTTCTTCCCAAATCCCTGTAATAGCTTAGGCTGGGCCAACCTGAAACCGGAAGCGGGGAACTCAATCCTTCTCCCACATGATTGGCAGGAACCCAGCAACTTGAGCCATTACCTGCTGCCTCCCAGTTTGTACATTCACAAGTAATCGGATCATAGGACTCAAGTC
The DNA here is from genome assembly GCA_949820135.1 of Sylvilagus floridanus. Taxonomy (NCBI): domain Eukaryota; kingdom Metazoa; phylum Chordata; class Mammalia; order Lagomorpha; family Leporidae; genus Sylvilagus; species Sylvilagus floridanus. Next base: position 77,696,530 of record OX463241.1, read on the forward strand.
AAGGCACTCTGACATGGGATTGGGGTATCCCAAGTGGCATCTTACCCACTGCTTCAAATGCCTGCCATAATGTTGTAAATATTTATGGATGTCTTTTTATTACGACAAAAACTGAAAGAGTGAAATTAAAAGATAAAAATCAAAAAATAAGCTTTTTTCTTTAAGTTTCTTCAAGTTCAAGAAAATTATATAAGTAATAATAGCAGACATTTAGTCCATCCCTAAACAACTGAGGGTCCTTCAATTTTGCCATGTCAATATCAACTTTTTGCTGCTGGTGCTATGGCACAGTGGGTTAAAACTATGGCTTGAGGTACCAGCATTCCATGTGGGCACTGGTTCAAGTCCTACCTGATTCACTTCTGATCCAATTCCCTGCTGGTGTGCCTGGAAAGGCAATGTGATGTAGCCCAGGTGCTTAGGGCTCTGCACCGACATGAGAGCCTGGAGGAGGCTCCTAGCCCCTGGCTTAAGCCTGGCCTAGCACTGGTCATTGTGGTAATTTGGGTAGTGGGCCAGTAGATAAAGGATCCTTCTCTCTCTCTTTCTCTCCTCTCCTCTTCTCTCTCTCTCTCTCTCTCTCTCTCTGTAACTCTGTCTTTCAGGTAAATAAATAAATCTTAAAAAAATCTTCTTCACATCAAAATGCTCTCAGAATTTTCCTTTCCTGGTGGGAGGATTGTATAGAAGCAGGGTCCTATTGGAGAGGGACATTATGATGAGGATTTGTCTATTTATTTATCTATTGCTAAAGCTTTGGCTAACTTTCTCAAAACATTCTCATACTGAGCAGGTGCTATCCTATGGCACTTCAGAAACCCAACAAGTAAAAAGCCTTGAGTATCCCCCAAAATATTGCTAGGACTTTGCTCTTGACTGGTCCACCTTTGGCTTTGTCTGGACCCATGGCACCTCGTGGTAGCCATTGTTTTCACTGTGCTTTGTCTTCAGGATTGTATTGGTAAAGCCATGTTTAATTTCCTGTTCTGAGTTTTCCAGGAAAGCTTCTGGATTTTGATTTTTATTGATTAATATTGTTGTTGAATGCTCTGTACCTGTCCTGATATGATTGCAACAGTTTTGGCTTCTACTGAGCAGAAAGTTCGCATCATTTTAATTTTTCAGTTAGGACTGTGTAAACTGAAGCAGTTCAGATGTTTGTTGTTGTTGTTGTTGTTGTTAATTCTCAGTACTTTTCAGTTATGACACAATCTAGTTTAATTTCCTTGTCACACTGTCAGTGGTCTGCCACTATGAAATTCATCCTCACCAGCGTCACATACGTTCTTAGAATGAGTTATCAGGGCAAAGTTTGAACTGATGATTATGGTACTGGCTGAATGCTCACATCCCATATTAGTGTGCCTAGGTTTAAGTCTGGGCCACTCTCCCAATCACAGCTTCCTGCTAATGAATATCCTGGCAGGAAGCAGTAATTGTTCAAGTATCTGGGTTCCCACCACCCATCTGGAAGACCTGGACAGTATTCTTGGCTCCTGGTTTTAGTCCAAGTCTAGCCCTGGGCACTGTGGGCATTCAGGGAGGAAACTGTCACAATCTTTGGTTGAAAATCAGACATTAGATAATAATTCAGTTTATCAAGGATATGTTTTTAAGAGTGCTAGATCTTTGTTTTTCTGACTTCTAATGTAAAATAGTCGTGTCCTCTCTGCCCACGATTGCCATGTGATGTAGGATTTCTATCAAAGCTGGCTTGACACAGGTCACTGAGAGCCAACTATCTTCTCAGCTCTTGATCTTTTTATTTTCAGAGACAATTGCAAAGTCATGAGGGTGTGATCTGTGGTGCTGTGCCAGTGCAGGACATGAGGACAGGAGCCCTGTATTACACTTTGCCTTTCCTTCCTGGGATTAGCTGTTTCTGCCAGCCCAAATATCTAACTCTCCTGGCATTCCATAACCCTTACTCTGGGATCTGCTTATTGTTTTCCAGGCCTTTTGCCATGCACAGTTGCAGAGATCAATCAAATTCTGTCACCACCAAGAGCTCATTTATTATCCCTCATACACAAAATAAATAATGCAACATCACCAAAAAATGGTTTTATTCCATTGTAAGATACCTAGACACAAAATACAAAATATGTTTCTCTTGAAGTATGCAGCCACTGATGTCTCTATTCATAAGTACTTTTCAATTCGCATTTTTATTTCTTTTTGTTTGCCTTCCTGGGCGTCTTGAATATTTTTACCTTAGTGGCCAGCTGATGATTTAGAAACAGGTTCTGTAAACATATTTCCCTCACAGATTCCACGATCAGCTTATTGATATATTTTCTGAAGTCTGTACTTTAATGTGTTTTCTCCCTTTGTATGCTTAGACTTGTTTGGCTTTCTCCTTTATACAACCTACTTGATAAATTTGTCAATTTATTAGCAATCTTCAGTCTGACAATTGTCCCAACCCGAATCCCAACCTCACATCAACAAACAATTTGGTCTGAACAGTTGTTTTCTCCTGCATTATTATTTTAGCTGTTAAGATCGAAAGTTTATGCTACCCACACACCCACCCACATTTTATCCCAGCCTGTCTGATATCAAAGCTGCTGGATTTGACTTTCAGGTGTATTTGTGTCAAGTAATTATTTTCACTAATCTCTAAGGGCAGGGATGAAGTAGGAGGAAATGGAACCAGTAAAAGACAGATTATCTCTGTTCTTACCCAATGTTCTAGAAATTTTGAAGGATAGGTAACAGTTTCAGTTTATGGGCTACCTTCAGTCAAGCTCCCAAGATCCAACATGATTATTTTTGGCAGTTTATTTTCCAGCTTTAAACTGATTTTCTGTAGAAAGGATTTACTTTTGGTAACATTTAGAATCTTGATAGATATAAGAGAGAGAAAAAGAATTGAAGTGGTATTTGAAAAAATTCTGAATAAATATCAAGTCACTGGGGAGGTAGGACCTAGGCCTTTTGAAGCAAGAGAAAAAGTTGTTAAGAATCATTAGAGGGTTCTAGTCCCCGGTTCTAGTCCCGGTTGGGGCGCTGGATTCTGTCCTAGTTGCTCCTCTTCCAGTCCAGCTCTCTGCTGTGGCCTGGAAGGGCAGTGGAGGATGGCCCAGGCTCTTGGGCCCTACACCCACATGGGAGACCAGGAGGAAGCACCTGGCTCCTGGCTTCGGATCGGCGCAGTGCACCAGCCGCAACGCACTAGCTGTAGCAGCCATTTGGGGGATGAACCAATGGAAAAAGGAACACCTTTCTCTCTGTCTCTCTCTCTCTCTCACTGTCTAACTCTGCCTGTCAAAAAAAAAAAAAAAAGAATCATTAGAGGGTGGTCAGGAGAGTAAGTTACGTGATGGGAGAGATTTCCTTTGGCAAAGGGTCCCACTCAGTCCCTGGCAGCATCTTCAGAGTCTGAAGTCGGGAATATACCCCGTCCTCTTATGGTCTACACAGGGCTCCCCCAGCTGGATTTATTACAAGTTCTTGTCAGAGCATATAAGCTGAATTCAAATAAGACGTAGATAAAATGCAAGAATGGGGGCAGGATTTACTTAACGAGACTGAAGAGATAGTACACACTCATAAGCGAATGTGGGGAGCCTCACAGGGAGGATCTCGACCACCCCAGTTCAGCCACTCCCTTCATTGGGTAGGTGTTATACCTAATTGAATATGCAAATGGCATGGCTATGGGCAGGATTCAGTGAACGTGATATCTCTGATAAAGTCTCCATGCGGGACTTGGTATACAGATAGTCTTCATGGTGTCTTTAAGATAAAGGAGGCTTAGATGTATTATGGAAAGCGGGTGTGCTGAGGTGGCCTTGGAAGGAGGTGGATTTTTTTTTTTTTTTAAGCAGTTCAGGGCTAAAGCACAGAGACTACTGGAAACCTCTTGACTCCTTTGTTTGCTAACTCTCTGCCTAGCCCACATCACTCTCACTCCCCTCCCATGTTTTCTCTAGCAGCTCCTCTCATAGAATGACTGTAACACAAGAAAGAGGGCAAAGCGGCTTGTTTGTAAAGCACATGAGTGTCAGCATCCCAGACGTAAAACAGGTTGCAGGAGGGAAATTATGTTTAACTGGGTGAGGGGAGGTGCAGATATATGTCATACTTTGTAAACAGTATCAATTTCCACTGGTTTCACTGTTGGACTGTTAATCAATTGTTGTGATTGCTTTCAGGGATAAAACATAGATGATTATGGTATTCATTTCATTTCACACATATTAAATATATTTTATTAAATAGTGAAATGGAACACATTTTCTTTTTTATTTTTTTAAAGATGTATTTTATTTATTTGAAAGACAGAGTTAGAGAGAGAGGTAGAGTCAGAGAGAGAGAGAGAGATCTTCCATCTGCTGGTTCATTCCCCAATTGGCCACAGTAGCCAGAGCAGAACTGATCTGAAGCCAGGAGCCAAGAGCTTCTTTTGGGTCTCCCACATGAGTGCAGGGCCCAAGGACTTGGGCCATCTTCTACTGCTTTCCCAGGCCACAGCAGAGAACTGAATCAGAAGTGGAGCATCTGAGACATCCATAAGGGATGCCAGAGCTGCAGGCCCGGGCTTTAACCCACTGTGCCACAGCACTGGCCCCAGAACACATTTTCTCTTTGCTACTAGTTCACCTCTAAAACTATGGATGTACAAACTTGGTCACAAAGCGTATTGTAGTACATTTACAATGGAAATGCATGCTTAATATAATGTTTTGAAAAGACTATGTTAACCTTTGTGCTTTTTGTGTGTTTTTAAGAGCATTTAGTTCCACAATAAAAACTGGAAGATTTTTTAACGTAATGTACTATACAGAATATTTTACACATTCTTAAGGCATAGAAAAATATTTAGTATAAATATGTATTGAGGTTAAAAACATCTTTGACTATTGTATCAATTTTCAATATGCCTTGTTTTAAAAATGCTGCTAGAGATTTTATTCAAGCTCTCTAGATTTCTTTTTAGCTTGCATTACATTTCACTTATTGGAGGAGAAACTTATCTTTTGTTTGTTGTCACTTTCCATTTTTCTGTAAAGTGTTGGACTGTGTGTTAGAAAAGAATGCTCCACCTTCAGTTTTAAATATGAAACCAATGTGATATTAGGAGTTAGACATTCAACTAGAAGTTAGAAATCTGAATATATTTCATGGTTATGCTTTTTTTCTCTGCCTGTGACGCTGTTCTACCAAAAGTGTATGTTCATATAAATATGAATTATTCTCTTTATTCACTTGAGTACAGAGCCAAAATTTCTGATCCATCATAAAAAGAACAATTCCAGACATGCACTTTGGATCTGGATTCTAATGTATAGGTTTAATATTCATGAGGCTAGAAAATGCATATGGAGATTTGGATATCTTGGCGCAGATGTAGGTCAAAAGTGCAAAAACTAATTTAGACTAAGGATTCAGTTCCTGAGGAGGGTAAAGCAACAGGCAATCTGATGAAAGCTTTATATAGAAAAAGAAAAACACTAGTCAAATCTACTAAGGTGACCAAAGATGCTCTTTAGTTATTTATAAATAAGAAAGGACCTCACTTAAAAGTTGGGGAAAGGTAAGAATTGCATTTGTTGAAATCCAAGTGCAAGATTAGAATCTAATGACAGGAAGATTGCAAAGCGTATGATGAGTGACACTTTGTTGTTCAGTGCTATTCAAATCATTGCGTTCTGTATATAGACTGTGCATGAAAATCTGTGGGTGAAGGTAAGCCTGTTGTGATGAAACTAGAAATACAGAGTACTGATGGCTCCAATTTCTTCTGTTTAGGATGCCTTTCTTTTGAGATTTGAACAAGTGAAAGAGGTATCTTTTGCAAAAAATAAATGGCTGTCCTCTTTGGGCTCATGTATTTATCACCAAGAATGTGTCATTTATAGAGAACAATGATAGGCTGAAATCATATTTTTGCACATCTAAAAATGATTGATCATGATTTTTGTGTGATCAATCATTTATAAAATTTTTAAGGTCAGAAAAAGTATATATAGTACAGAAAATGTAGGGCGATGAGATACACTTTAGCTATATTCTCTCATACTTTAATGAATTGATGAATATAGATTTTTTAAGCACAGATATCACCAGTTATATAATTTGTTCATATATAATATGTGTGTGTGCTTATAAAAACAGACATTCATCAAAATGTTGATATTTAATACATTTAAAACATCAGACAGAGCCTGGCTTTGTGGTGCAGCAGATTAATCCATTACCTGCACGTCCAGTATGCCCAGTGAGTCCCATTATGAATTCCGGCTGCTCCATTTCCAATCCATCTCCATGCTAATGTGAGTGGGAAGGCAGTAGAAGGACAAGGCCAAGGCCAAGAGGCTGGAAATCCATCTGGGTACATGATGTGGATGGCAGGGGCCCAACTTCTTGAGACATCTTACCTTGTTTCCAAGGCGCATTAGCAGGGAGTTGCATTGGAAATGGTACAGCTGGAATTTGAACCTGATTCTCTGATAATTGGATGAGGGCATTGCAAGTGACAACTCAACAAGATGTGCCACAATGCAGGCCTACTGATTATTTTAATAAACATTAAGCTAGGTTTCATTAAAAAACTTAAAATACAAAAAAAAGTAGCATATAACTTGCAATTTATCATATAAAATTAAGAAAATACTGAGGGAATATATGACTTTTTGTGATTGAAAATATAAAAGTTTAAAGTAAATTATAATTTTTAATTATATGTTGAAAAATATAAACATGTCTTGAAAAATAGAAAAGCAGCATTTCTTTTATTAGACTTGAAGCAGGTTAATTCTTTGCAAATTAAAATGTTTATACTTCTCCATAAGCAGTAGTGTACCATTTATGTTTGTAAGCAATCAAGAAGTAATTTTCTTTCATTACATATAGAAACTTTCTGGGTTTATTAACTTTTGTATTATTCTAAAAATTGAAATTACATATCTAGTGCAAGAATTAATTTCTCAAGCCTCAAAGTATATTCTGACAAATTTACATATAGTAGAAAGTCATGATAACATTTGCAGTTATTTTTAACTATTCAGTGAGAGCAATGATTTGTGTGAATTTGCATCTTAATTACATAATCTTACCCACTGGGGCATGAGTAAATTTTATTTGCAGTGTGAACAGGCTGATTTAGGAGAATGACTAAAATAGATGTGATTAATATGTATTTGTTTTAATGAATGAAATTGTCATTTTTTAAAAAAATGTCAACATACCCTGCGCCACAGCTCACTAGGCTAATCCTCTGCCTGTGGTGTGGGTTCTAGTACTGGTCGGGGAGCCGGATTCTGTCCCGGTTGCTCCTCTTCCAGTCCAGCTCTCTGCTGTGGCCTGGGAGTGCAGTGGAGGATGACCCAGGTCCTTGGGCCCTGCACCCCATGGGAGACCAGAAGGAAGCACCTGGTTCCTGGCTTCGGATCGGCGCAGCCCGCCAGCCTTAGTAGCCCTTTGGGGGGTGAACCAAAGGAAAAAGGAAGACCTTTCTCTCTGTCTCTCTCTCTCTCACTGTCTAACTCTGCCTTTCAAAAAAAAAAAAAAAAAGTCTACATATATTTGAGAGTCAGAGAAAGAGAGGGAGAGAAAAGTACAAATAGAGCTCTTCCTTTCACTGGTTCACTCTCCAAACACCCAAAAAAGCTGGGGCTGGGCCACCACCAACCCAGCACACAGACTCAGTCTGAGTCTTCCATGGGAACAGCAGGGACCCAGTTCCTTAATTACCTGCTGCTTCTCAGGCTGTGTATTTGGAATCAGGATCAAAACCTGGATCAAACCCAAGAACTCTATTTTTTTTTAAAGATTTATTTTATTTATTCAAAAGACAGAGTTGCAGAGAGAGGTAGAGACAGAGAGAGAGGTCTTCCATCCGATGGTTCACTCTCCAGATGGCCACAACAGCCGGAACAGAGCTGATCCAAAGCCAGGAGCCAGGAACTTCTTCCTGGTCTTCCGCATGGGTACTGGGGCCCAAGGACTTGGGCCATCATCTGCTGCCTTCCCAGGCCATAGCAGAGAGCTGGATCAGAAGAGGAGCAGCCGGGACTAGCACAGGTGCCTATATGGGATGCTGGCGCTTCGGGCCAGGGCATTAATCCGCTGCTCCACAGCACCAGCCCCAAACCCAAGCACTCTTATATCAGATGTGAGCACCCTAACTGGTGTCTTCATTGCTAGGTCAAATGCCTAGCTCTGAAACTATGAAATTTTTTAAATTATAAAATTTGTATCAATTTATTGCACTCCAGAAGATAATTTATTTTGCTGCATGAAATAAGCATGAGTCTACTATGCATATCAAGGCATTCAAACCAGGGGACTTCAAAAAGTTCATGGAAAATGGAAATCAAAGCTGTTTATCTTGGTGCAAACTTCTTTGAAATCCATGAGTACTTTTTCATTGTATTAATTTATAATATGAATTATATCCACACTCTCTTTGAAGTATCCTCAGGAGATACAACAAAATACTATTACTTAATAAAAATAGTTTAAACATTTTTCTTAATATTGTGCTTAAAATCAGAAGTCTATGTGGAGTTACTTCTTTGGAAAAATGATATTGTATATTTGGAAGATTGTGAATATTGAATACACTCTGATAACTTATTAAAATGAAAGACATCGGCTGGCGCCGTGGCTCAACAGGCTAATCCTCCACCTTGCGGCGCCGGCACACCGGGTTCTAGTCCCAGTCGGGGCGCTGGATTCTGTCCCTGTTGCACCTCTTCTAGGCCAGCTCTCTGCTGTGGCCCGGGAGTGCAGTGGAGGATGGCCCAAGTGCTTGGGCCCTGCACCCCATGGGAGACCAGGAGAAGCACCTGGCTCCTGCCTTCAGATCAGCGCGGTGCGCCATCCGCAGCGGCCATTGGAGGGTGAACCAACGGCAAAAGAAGACCTTTCTCTCTGTCTCTCTCTCTCACTGTCCACTCTGCCTGTCAAAAAAAAAAAAAAAATGAAAGACGTCTAGAAGCAGACTGGAATTGTGCCTAAAGGGAAAATAAATCACATATAAACATTTATTATCAGAATATTTTGATGTTTAATTACATTAAACTATCTTAAGATTTTCTTGTGGAAAAAGTATTCTTTGGTCCTTTTAATAAAATTTCATCTTTGGCTAATTATTTATTTGGGAGATACAGAATAAGACAGGGAAAGATTGGAGATAGGGAAGGAGGAGGAGGGGAAGAAGAAGGAGAGAGAGAAAGGCAGAGAGAGAGAGATGGCTGGGATGAGTCTGAAGCTGGGAGCCAGGAACACTGTGTTTCCCATGTGTGTTTTAAAAATCTCAATTATTTGAATCATCATTGCTGTATCCATGGGACTACAGTAGAAGAAGTTGGAATTAGGAGCTGAAGCCAGAAATTGAATCAAGTCACTCTGATGTGGACATAGGAATCCTAAGGCACCTGTATAAATGCATTATCTCCTGCTGTCCTTTGTATAGAGATCTTGAAAATGAGAGATGGAAGAGAATAACATAACTAGGGGTATGGACAATAGGCATCCTATTTTCAGTAGGTGTTAATTACTCATCAGAAGTAGAATGGTGAGAAATTACTAGTTTATAGCAACTCTGTAAGAGCTTTCATTCTCTCTTTAAGTAACAGGCAAGGCCATTACATGAAAGCATCACTCAGAATCCCATCAAGAGAAAGAAATCACAGTTATATGAACAGAGACAAATTAATCTAAAGGCTTAACTACATATGAAGTTTTAAATACGTAAATGAAAGACTAACAAGAGATTAATAGAATATCACAGAAGTAGCAGTTATGAGAACAATCAGGATACGTCAGAATGAGGGCAATAGGGAAAGAGGCCATGTATCAGTCACAGTTCTCTAGAGAAACAGAAATAATAAAATTTTATCTATCTATCACCTATCATCTATCATCTTCGTATCTATCTTCCTATGATATCTCTGTCTATAGAGAGAAGAATTTTAAGGAATTGACTCGTGGAAGAATCTAACTGACAAATCTGAAATCTGCAGGATGGGCTATCCGGCAAATTCTGAGGCATGATTTTTATGTCACAGTCTTAAGGCAGGAGTCCCCCTTCATCAGGGAATATCAGTATTTGCTGTTGCTCTTAAGGACTGAAACTGACTGGAAGAGGCCCACTCATATTATGGAGGATAATCTGTTTTACCAAATATCAACTCATTGTAAATGTTACTCACATCCACAAAATAGTTTCACAGCAATGTCTAGAATAACGTTTGATCAAAGAACTGAGAGCCATAGCCTAACCCTGTTAACATATAAATTTAGCCGTCATAGGTAGGAAAAGTTAAAGTGAAAATTTACAGGGTATTCTGGAGGAAAGGAGACCCAAGCTTCTGCAGAAGAGAACCCAGTATTGGCTGGTGCTGATGTTTCTAAACTCAGGAAGGGAACTTAAAGAGATGGGACGACAGACTTGTGAAAAGATATATTAGCAGGTATCTTTTATGATGGCACACAATGAACTGGGTGCTGGTCGTGTTGGAAGAACTGTGAGCAGGATCAGCTGCTGCTCTAGAAAGCAACTGCCGCTTTGGAAGAGAGGAAGCCTACCTGGGGTGAAGCTGAAAGGAAACACACACTGGCGCCAACTAGGAAGTGAATGAGAACAAACACCGATGTCCTTTCCTCACACTTGAAGTCTCCTCTGAGCTCTTATCTGTGAGAGCCTGCAAGATGCCATCAATGCAGTGGGCCTCTGTTTAATATGCAGAATACTAAGCCCACCATGCTCTGTGTGGATTACCTTTCAAGGAGTAAAGAAGTTAACTTGGCTGTGAGTCAGGCTTGTGATAGATTCAGTCCCTTAGACTTTACGTGATCTGCCTCTGCAGCCACTCAAAATTAATCATTAGCTTGTCTTTCTCTCCTTCATGCAACTCCAGCGACTCTGGTCAAATTGCTGTTCATCTAACATATCAGGTTCCTTCCCCTTCAGGAATTTGGCATTTCCTTAGACTTTGCCCATAAAGCTTTTCTATAGGATAAGTCCTTGACATAGGCACTGAATTTATTTGCCTCATTAAATAACACTGTTTAGCTATAAATTTCCATCTCCATTTTCCCTAAATATTTCTTAAGATTTCAAAATTCTATTTATTGATTTTGTATACTTGAATGGAAAAGAGAAAAGTGAGAGAGGGAAAGAGAGAAGGAAAGATCAGTCTAGGTCTCCCGCATGGGTGACAGGGACTCCAGAACTTGAGCCATCATCTTCTGCCTCCTAGGGTGCACGATAAGGAAGCATGGTAGTAGGGGTGACAATCAGGCCCTGCAATATGGGATGCAGGCATCCCAAGAAGCCGCTTAAACAGCTTAAACACGGAGCCAAATGCCTGCCCTTGCCCTTTGATTTATCTTTTTAAAAATATTTTTAAATTTATTTATTTGAAAGAATTACAAGGTGTCAGGGGCAGTGGGGCAGTAGAGATTTTCCATCCCCTGATTCATTCCCCCAAAGAGCCATAATAGCTAGGGCTGGACTAAGCTGAAACCAAGAGCCAGCATCCAGGAGCCAGGAGCTGCTTCTGGGTCGCCCATAGTAGTACAGGGGTTCAAGCATTTAGACCATTTCCTGCTGCTTTCCCAGACCATTAGCAAGTTAGCTGGAGCAAGTTAGTGGAGCAGCTGGGACCCCAACTAGTACTCATGGGATGCCAGCATCACAACTGCTTTACCCACTGTGCCATAACACCAGTCCTTTGATTTTTCTAGCACAATTACCCTACTCTACTTGTCTGCATAGCACTTACCACTTCCTCAAATCACATTATACATTTGTTTGCTTCCTTTTCTTACTTCACCAGCAAGAATACAAGTTTGGAAAGGTAAAGATTTCATTTCTTGCATGTTCTGGTCTTTCTCCTATCTTAAAACAATATTTGGAGAAGTTGATGAGTTCAATGAGCAAATGTATCTCAGCATGCATGAAAAGGCCAATATTACTGCACCAGTAAGATAAAGACATTCACACACACTCACACACACACACACATGCACATGCACACAAATTAGTATACTCACACATAAGAAGAAAGTGAATATAATGTGTTCCACAGAAAAAGTTAAGACGAATTATGAATATATAGAAATATACAAAAGTAGGAATCTCATTCATTCATCTTTGTACTCCTAGGACCTGGAGAAAAGTGTGGCAGAAGGCAACTACTGAATCATTAACTTAATTAAGAAAACTGAAAGTGAAAGATACTACTTTTCTGTGCCCAAGTTGTTACAATAACATGATCATTATTTTGCAATTTCTATTATACGACAGCAAATATTAAAAACAACTGGAAAATAATTAAAATATAAACATTACTACCACCACAATAACAGTGGTGCAACATAATATATAAATACCCCTCCTAGTTCATTTTATATAAGGATTTTTTTCCTTTCTATTTATTCATTTAGTATTGTATGCACTTTTCTACTAAAAATAAGATTTATTTTTTCTTTATATAAAGAGAACAGTTTTCATATTTAAATTTTTAAAAGGTTTATTTATTTATTTGAGAGGCAGAACTACAGACAGAGAGAGGAAGAGACAAAGTGAAAGGTCTTCCATTCTCTGGTTCATTCCCCAAATGTCTGCAATGGCCAGAGTTGAGCCAATCTGAAGCCAGGTGCCAGGAGCCAGGAGATTCTTCTGGGTCTCTCATGTAGGTATAGGGGCCCTAACTGTTGGACCATCTTCCACTGCTTTCCAGGCACATTAGCAGGGAGCTGGATCAGTAGTAGTGCTGCTGAGACTTGAACAGGTGCCCATATGGTATGCCAGTGCCATAGTTCGAGGCTTCACTGGTTTTGCCACAGTGACAGTCCCTCATACATACAGTTTTAAGTACTTCCTATCTCTCACCTGTTTATTCCTTTAGTACTGTTCACTGTTATATTCATCAGCAGTATGGAATATGTAACTGTTCACATAATATTTTCACAAGTGCTAGATTTTTCTCTAAGTAAGATGTTTATTTCTAGAAATATTATGCAACCAGGGGTCTCTTGTGAAAGTAAGCAGCTTAAAACAGTGCACATTATGCAAACTTGAAGTTTTCTAGGTGAGGAAGCCTGCATTGTTTAAGCTGTTTCTCCATTCAAGGTCTGACCCAGGTGCAGTCATGAGGTTGGTCAGACTGTTCTCATCTGAAGCCTCTACTGGGGAAGAGTTAACTTCTTGGCTAGTTAGCTGGTTGGCAGCATTCATTTTCCAGTAGCCACATATCTTCCACAGATGGCCCAGATTCGTATTGCTTGTTAGCCAAAGACCACAACTCTTAGAAACTAGCTGGCATTCCCTGCCGTGGGCCTTCTATGCAGAGAGTTCATTGTGTGGTTGTCTACTTCATCAAGGCTAACAGCATATGCATTTCACAGGGTGCTAGCAAGAAGAAATTGTATAAACCAACGTACTTAAACAAGTGTTTTAGAAGATGGAATTAAGGGGCCAACATTGTGACACATCAGGCTAAGCTGCCGCCTATAACCCTGGTATCCCACATGTGTCACAGTTTGAGTCACGGCTGCTCCACTTCCCATCCAGCTCCCTGTTAATGTGCTTGAGAATGCAGCAGAAACTGGCTCAAGTATGGGGCCTCTGCCACCCACGTGAATGGAATTCCAAGTTCCTGGCTTCAGTCTGGTCCAGAGCTGTGTGCTATGGTCATTTGAAGAGTGAACCACAATTGGAAGGTCTTTCTGTCTGTATATATGTATAATTTTGCCTTTTAAATTAATAAAATAAATCTTAAGGGGAGAAAAGAAAAATGGAGTTAAAATAAAATTATTTTGGCACAAAAGTTTGAAACGTGTAGAATTATCTTCAAAAGTTTCATGAAAATTGTATTAAAAACTATACATGGTTTTCAAAATGGTCTGCCGTATTTAATTTTCTATGGTCATTGAAATGTCCTTGTTTATATTAGAATGACATTTATTACTTCTCAAGCATAGCCACTAAAACATATTTTTTAAATTTCTTCCAATTTATTTTATGTATAATGGTATTTTGATTAGGTGTTTGAACATATAAATATCAACATTTCATCATGTATAATTAACTTTTTTATTATGTGCATGCTTTCATACTCTGATGGAGTGTGATTTGTCCCACTATCATTAGTAGCTCTATCAAGTTAAATATCAAGGAATCTACAAATGTTCTCAATTTCAGGTTTGAACTTATAATGCATTTTTCTTTTTTTTTTTTAATGATTATTTATTTATTTGAGATAGAGGTTCAAACACAGAGAGAGAGACAGACAAACAGACAGAAAAATCTTCCATTGCTGGTTCACTCCCCAAATGTCTGCAATGGCCAGAGCTGGGCCTATCCAAAGTCAGAAGCCAGGAGCTTCCTTCAGGTCTCCCACACGGGTGCAGGAATCCAAGCACTTGGGCCATCTTCTACTGCTGCAAGGCCATAGCAGGGAGCTGTGTTGGAACAAAAGCAGCCAGGACATGACCTGGTACCCACTGATGCCTGTGCCACAGCAGAAGCCTAACCTACCATGCCACAGTGGGCGCCCCTTAACATACATTCCAACAGTGAATTTTGTTTGAAATATGAGTATTTTGTTGTTATAAAAAGATTATTTTTATTTGAAAGGGAGAGTTACTGGGTGTTGTGAGGGGGCAATACATATAGAGATCTTCCATCTGCTGATTCACTTCCCAAATGGTCACAATGGCTAGGACTGAGTCAGGTTAGGAGCCAGGAATTTCTGGATCTCCCATGTGGGTGCCGGTGCCCAAGCACTTGGACCATCTCCCACTGCTTTCTCAGGCACATGAGCAGGTATCTGAATCAGAATTGGAGCAGCTGGAACACAAACTGGCAACCATATGGGATGCTGGTATCACAGGCAGCATTTTAATTTGCTACACAGTACCAGCCCTGAACTATGAGTATTCCAAATTCCTTGGTTACTTATTAAAAGTATGCTTTTATTATTTATATTTACATAGTATATTTATATATTATTATGTATATATAATATATTATTATATTTATATTTATTTTATTATACTTATTAAAAGTATGCTTGCATCAGTTTACAGTGCCTGTACAATGTGGGAGAATATCGGTCGCTCTGCTTACTGATAAATACTAGGTAGTCTTATTTCTATTATTAATTATTTTCTTCGCTTCTGGGCCACTTTATGATACACAGTCCAAAAGAATAAGACGGTTTGACCCTATTGTCCAATTTACTAATATTATCATCCTCTTTTTTCTTTCATAGTTCCTGATTTAATCCCTTTCTAGTGGTGGCTTCCACCCTTCAGCTGCTCTTCCAGACATATTTGTGGGAGAGAAATTTGCTTGCATTAGTTTTCTATTGAAACCATCACGAAGCTGACCTAATTCAGCAACTTGAACAGTACAAATTTATCAAATTACATTTCTGTATATCAGAAGTCTTGCATAGGTCTCACTGAGTTTTGACTAAGGTGTCAGTAGGGCCATGATCCTCTCTTGATGATCTAATGCCGAGTTTGTTTTCTTGCTCACTCAAGTTGTTGTAGGAATGTATTTCCTGTGGTTGTAGATCTGAGGTCTCCACTTCCTTGCTGGTTCTCAGATTTGGCCATTCAAAGACTCCAGAGGTCAACTGTGCTCCTTGTGTCTCTTTCTCCATCTTCAAAATGAGCAATGGTAAACTAAGGCCCTCTAGTACATTGAGTTCCTGGTCTTCATTCTTTCTTTTCGTGTTTCTAATGTCCTGTTCTACTTTCCTGGCCTACTCTTAAGGGCTCCTGAGATTATATCAGTTCAAAGTGGATAATCCAGGATAATGGGACCATCACATTTCTTAACCTGTATCACATCTGAAAAGTCCCTTTTGACATGTAAAGGAGCATATTTACATGCTCTGGTGATTAGAGAATGTACGTTTTTGGGGGTAATATTCTGTCGGCCATGATGGAGTCAAGAAAGGTATACACAGGAATTAGAGCTAGGTACAGCTCAGTATCTGCTTTGAGGCCTTATATAAGATAGTTACTTCTTCCCCGTGCCATGTAGAGGAGTTGACTTGGCAATTTAAACTTGGATGTTATAAAAAGTTCTCTCTGACTCAAAAAGTGACATTTTTCTTTGTTTTTTAAAGATTTGATTTATTTATTTGAAACCCAGAGTGAGAGAGAGAGAGAATCTTCCATCCACTGTTGCATTACCCAAATGGCCACAACAACAGGGGCTGGGCCAGGCTAGAGCAGGAACCAAGGGCCAGGCGCTCCATTAGGGTTGCCAGCATGGGTGGCCGGAGTGAAATACTTGAGCTGCTTCCTAGGTGCATTTGCACAGATTGTAAGTGGGGGAGATGGACTTTGAATCAAAACTCTGATATGGGAGATGCATATCCCAAGCCTTAGCTTTAACTCGCTATGCCATAATACCTGACCCCTTTTAATTTTTAAGATATTTATTTGAGTGGCACACACACACACACACACACACACAAGACAGAGTAAGCGACAGGGAGAGAGAACACATGCTCTTCTATGTGCTGGTTCACTCTCCTAACAGCCACAATGGCTAGGCCTGAGCCAAGGTAAAGGCAGGATCTAGGAACTCTGTCCAGGTTCCCAAGTAGATGGCACATGCCTGGTTGCTTGGGTAATCTTCCACTACTTTCCCAGATGCGTTAGCAGAGAGCTGGATTAGAAGTGGTACAGCCCACACTCTGTGCTCATATGGGATCCCAGCTTCTCAGGCAGTGTGCTAAAACACAGGCCCTGCTTATGTTTTCTTCTGTATGTCCCATAGATTTTGTGTCTTATATCCTCCGTTACTGTCTTCCTTTGTGTTTTGTTTATTATTTACAAAGACACATTCTGTTTCTCTTCTCATTTATTTTCACGTGTATTCAATGGATACTTTCCCATCATGTGGATTACACACAATATTCTAAAATTATAATAATCTGGTTCACAATGATGACAACTTCAACATATAAAAAATCCTATGGGTCCCCCAAATTTATATTATTCATGTCACAGATTACATTTTTATAATCATTAACATTGATTTATAATTATCTTACACACTTGTTTTTAAAAGCCAACTAAAATTTTAATATTTGCTTTTAATTGTTCATGTTTTCACATTTTGGACAAGCCATATATTTTCATACAGTTTCAAGTTAGAGTCTAAAATGCTTTCTTTCCAACAGTTAGAATTTCTTGTAGGACATACCCTGTGATAATGAATAACCTTAGCTTTTGTCTTTCCATGAATGTCTTTGTTTCTCACTCAGTTTTTTTTGTTTTTTTTTTGTTTTTTTTTTTGTTTTTGTTTTTTTTTTTTTTTTTGACAGGCAGAGTGGACAGTGAGAGAGAGAGACAGAGAGAAAGGTCTTCCTTTGCCGTTGGTTCACCCTCCAATGGCCACCGCGGCCTGAGTGCTGTGGCCTGCGCACCACGCTGATCCGAAGCCAGGAGCCAGGTGCTTCTCCTGGTCTCCCATGCGGGTGCAGGGCCCAAGGGCCTGGGCCATCCTCCACTGCACTCCCTGGCCACAGCAGAGAGCTGGCCTGGAAAAGGGGCAACCGAGACAGAATCCGGCGCCCTGACCAGGACTGGAACCTGGTGTGCCGGCGCCACAAGGCGGAGGATTAGCCTAGTCTCACTCAGTTTTGAAGTACAGTATTCCTTTATAGGGAAATACTTCCTTAATTGAAAGATTATTTTCCTTTGAGTATTGTAAAGATGATATTCACTGTCTATTGTTAGCAAAGTCTCTTACAAAATCAGCTGGTAATCCTATTGAGGACTACTTGTCATGTTGAATTGCTTTTATCATAGTAATTTCAAGATTGCCGCTTTAATTTTATCTTTGGACAGTTTGATTATATGTCTCAATGGGGATCTCTTAGGATTTAGTCTACATTGCATTTTCTATATTTGTATATCAATGTCTTGCCTCAAGTTTGGGCAGTTATTTTTTTAAAGAATCCATATTATATGATTCCATTTCTCTTTTTAAGAAAAATATTTATTTATTTATTCAAAAGGTAGAATTACAGAGAGGCAGAGGCAGAGAGAGTAAGTGAGAGAGAGGTCTTCCATCTGCCATTTCATTCCTCAAAAAGCCACAAAGGCCAGAGCGGGGCTGATCCAAAGCCAGGAGCTAGGAGATTCTTCTGGGTGTCCCTCATGGGTGGAGGGTCCCAAGGACTTGGGTCATCTTCCGCTGATTTCTCAGACAGCAGAGAGATGGATAAGAAGTGGAGCAGCTGAGATTCAAACCAGCGCCCATATTGGATGCTGGCACTGCAGGTGGCAATTTTACCTGCTATGCCACAGTGCCCCCCCTTCTTGGACAGTTTTTAAGTCATTGCTATTTAAAAAAAAAACTTTACTCCATATACTTCTCCTTTGGTGGTTCCCTTAATTTGTATATCGGTCTGCTTCATATTGTACCCCAAGTTCTTTTTTGCTCTGCTTACTTCATTTCATTAATTCCCCCCCCCCACAATCTTGTCTTTATAATAGATTTTTTTCTTAATGCCTGCTCACATCTCCTGCTGAATACCTCTATGACTTTTTAGATAAAGTTATTGAATTTTTCAGCCAACAATGTTTTGTTTCTATTTTATAGTTTCTGTGTTTTTGTAGATACACTGATTTTTGATCATTGGTCATTCTCATGATTTATTGTAGTTTTTTACATTTTTTTTTGCTTAGGCCTTTGAGAGTATTTAATACAGTTGTTTCAAAGTTCTTTCTCCAATAGTGTGAAGCCTGTGTTCCTGTAGGTCTCATACGATTTCATTCTTGGGGTGCATTGTGGTCCAGCAGGATAAACTACCACTTGTGTCACTGGCATCCCGTTAGGTAACTGGATTGCCTCTCAGCTGCTCCACTTCTGATCCAGCTCCTTCCAATGTGCCTGGGAAAGCAGCAGAAGATGATCCAAATTCTTGGTCCCCTGCCACCCATGGAGACCAACATGATGTTTCAGGCTCCTGGCTTCTACCTGGTTTAGCCTGGGCAGTTGGAAAGTAAGCCAGGAGATTAAAAAAAGTCCTTCTCTCTCTTTCTCTGCCATTTCAATAAATAAATGTGTAAATCTTTTTTTTTAATGTGTTTCCTAAGAACATTGCTTTATTATTTTTGTTCTGATATTTTGTTTATTTAACTTATTTGAAAGAGAGATGAGAGTGTTCTCCCATCCTCTGAATCATTCCCAAAAGTCCTGCAAAAGTCATGTCTGGGCCGGCCTGAAGCCAGGAGACAAGAACTCCATCAAGGTCTCCTACGTGGGTGGCAGAGACCCAGTGACTTGGCCATCACTTTTTGCCTTCCAGGGTGTGTATTAGCAGGAAGATAGAATGGAGAGCAAGGCTACAATTCAAACCCAAGCACCATAATAACAGCATCCTATACCAAATACCCACTGCATGATTTTAGTGTGTGATGATCATTCTTTGCCATTTGAGTATTAGAAAAGATAACACCTCTTTGGCTTCCAGTGGTTCACTCTCCAGTGGGAGTTTACAGGCAAGGATCTCTAATCTGCCTGACATAAGGGTTACAGTCTTTTCAGCCCTTATATTGGTATGTATCTTCCCTGGGCCTATGCATGTGCTTCTCCTCTAGCCTCCCCATAGTCATGGTTTTGCAAAATGTCCAAATTTCTATAAGCCTAACCCTGCTCCCTACTTCATCTCAAATCTTATATTACTCTGATCGTAATTTCATCTCGAGGGCTGTGTTTCTACAGTCCCTCTAAAGTTTCTACATCATGTGGCACCTACCACTGCCTTCAGCTGCCTCTCTCTGCTATCGAAATGGTAGAATTAGTCAGAGATGTTTTTTTGGCTATGGTAATATAAAGATACTTACATCACCCAACTACCCTGAACAACTGTAAAAAAAAAAAACCTCTCTACAACCATGGTACAGTAGCCACTGGTGGCATTTTAATTCCAGTGCCTTACCCGAGAAGTTATTCATTTACTCTCCTTTTGTGCTATGATTTAGTTCTTCACCCCTGGGAAGAAAAAAAAAAATTCCATTGACCGATAATACCAAGCAGGATTTATAACTTTATTTGGCAGCTCTAAAGGGTAGTTTTATCTGTTCACATATCAAAAACTTCTGGTTATTGTCTTGACATCTATGACCATATATCAACAGTTTTCAACTTTGTCAGAATGAACAAAATGGTCCTGTAGGTCATTTTAAGTCAGAGGAAGTAGAGATGATATGAGGTATTTGAAATCCCCCAAGAGAATGAAGTCAAGACCAGCTTGGAATTCCCCCTAGTAGTACTATTGTTACAAAATATAACAGTTTTTTAAAAGCTTGACACAAGGTAGTCCATGGTAGCATTGATGCCCCTTTATTGAGCTATAGGATTCTGGTTTTGAGAAAGAACTTGTATGTTTCACAAACTAATCTCAATTCCT
Organism: Sylvilagus floridanus; assembly: GCA_949820135.1. Taxonomy (NCBI): domain Eukaryota; kingdom Metazoa; phylum Chordata; class Mammalia; order Lagomorpha; family Leporidae; genus Sylvilagus; species Sylvilagus floridanus. The sequence continues at coordinate 77,716,938 of OX463241.1, forward strand.
TAACATCACCATCTTTCTAGCTGGCAGTAGTTAATCTAAGAATGACACTTTCAACATAACTCCTTTTTTTGTAAGTTAGGAAAATATGGTTCTAGAATAATGATGGTAATCATGGACCGGCTTCAAGTTCTATGAATGTAGACACATCATCACATTTAAAGCCTCATCACTTTTGTGTGTTTAGTTCCATAACTCCAAACTACAAATGCAGACCACATAGCTCATGAAGTTGTGGGAATTGTGCATAGTTACACAGTTGCTGAAAGGATAAGTGGATCTGAACAATGTGACCCCTCTCAAGTCATTCTACAGGCATTGCTCCAGAGGTGGCAGAACAATGTATATCCCAAAGTGTTTATTAATTCCTTTTTTGTAAGCAGTATATTTAATGAATGGTGTGGAAGATACCACCACCCTTTGGCAAGGTATATCAAAGCCATTCCACTGTGTGTGTGTGTGTGTATAAAATTACTGTATACAATTTTCATTTTTCAATGAAAAATAAGCATAAGGAAAAATAATATGCTTATATTAATATTTCAAGTATTCACCATTTGTTCAAAAGTATTATCATCATAGGTTATTCCATTTATGATGTTAACTTTCTAAAAGTAAAGGGCTACTTTAACATTGAGTATTCTTAAATTTCATCAGTCTGTTTTTTCCAATAAAAATAATTGAATTTTGTTTTACTTCTCCATTTGTCTTCTGGTTTCCTGAATTTATGTTATTGAAATGTTGGTAAGAATATTTTCTATCTCATCCAAATTAGTCATGAAATTGTCAGAAATGACCTGTTTTCTCTATATAATTGGAGATGATGTTTGTACATATGGCTAGGACAGGAATAGAAATATGCTTATTTATTGGATTCCTTTTTAAAGTTTTCTTTAGAAAACAAACACTTCTTGAGTGCTTTTCTTACCAGTAAAACTATGGTGGTAGATTAGATACTCATTTCTCACCTAAATACACAATTTCACAACTCTCCCATGAATTGTTCAAACTCTGCTCTGATCTGAGAATACAAACCTAAGTCTGATGCCATGTGCTTTTTCATACTATTCTAGAGCTAGGGATCCTTGGATTTAATTTAGGGTTTTAACACACTTAACAGAATATGTGTATTGAATTTCCTTTGTATATCAACTTCCTTTTATTATATATTTCTTGCTAGAGTTTTTCAAAGCATTTTAAAAGTTCTCTAAGATCCCAGTGAAAAACAAGAGAGGGAATAAGAGATGGAGGAGATAGTCTATCACTGTAAAACAGTCTAGTTCTGCACACAGTCATACAGACTGATCTATAAGGCTACAGAACTTGTCATGGGGCTCCAAACTCATAAGAATCAGTGGTATAAATGCCATCTTCACTGTTAAAATGATCATATTAAATATTAAAGTCAACATATAGATCGGTCTAAGTTTAAACGGGATGATGTAAATAACATCAAGTACTCAGTAAAAATAATAGAATTAAAAAGGAAGGAAAGACTAACATGGGAAGCAGTCAACACAGCAGACTCCTAGAATGACATTCACTGTAAATAACACTCTGGCCTCAGAATCAACCCTTAAGTCCTTCTGGCTGGGTTGAAAGGCCTGCAAGAGCATTTTAGGCATGGAAAGCCAAGACTCTGTGACAAAAAGTATCCTACACCGAGGATCTCTGTGAGACCTCAGAGGAAGGAAAGGGCCATCAAATAAGGATATACTCTTCTCTGAAGGGAGAGGAGATCATCCTCTTTGCTTGTGGCTGTGTCCAAATATCGATGTAGTCCATGGTCACAAAAGGCTTCCATAGCCTTGGCAGCCCATGGCAAGAGCCTCAGATGATCACTGATTATATAAAGAAGAGTGTTAATTCTTAAGGAACAACAGTAGTCACTGTGCACCTGCTCCCCATGTAGAACCTCTGTCCCTAATGAGTTGTAATATGAGAATCGACTGCAAATTTTCTCCCCAAACTGCACTCTATATGCTGTGTGTGTATGTGTATGCAAATTGTTGAAGTCTATGCTTAGCATGGAGTTGGTACTCTATATATAAAGTCTTACTACAAATGAACCATATGAAGAAAGATGAGAGAGGGAGAGGCAGGTGGGATGGGAGCAGGGAGCAGAAGGGGAAAAGAACCTCTATATTCCTAAAGTTGTATCTATGAAAAAGTGCATTCACTAAATAAAAACTAAAAAAAAAATAAAGACATGCACTGTAGGAAGTAAAAAAAAATTAATTATAATAGCAATTATCCATTAAAAAATAAAAGTTTTCTAAGAATATTTGATAGAGCCAATTATTGACTGCATATTGAAGTAGTTAATAAAGACAGAAGAGCAAGTGCAGATTCTGTGACTCAGGTTATATATTATTGAAGTAGAAGAAACAAATTTTTCTATGGCATTACTTATGTTTTATATGTATGAACTGCATGAGAAATGTAAATTAAAGTCAGTTTATATCTTGTATTTCTAATTTATTTTCTTTTTTTAACTTTTATTTAGCAAATATAAATTTCCAAAGTACAGCTTATGGATTACAATGGCTTTCTCCCCCATAAATTCCCCCCCGCCCACAACCCTCCCAACTCTAATTTATTTTCTATTACAGATGTTGATGTTATGTTTTTTATTTGTATTTTAGTATTTTTTAACTTTTATTTAATGAATATAAATTTCCAAAGTACAGCTTATGGATTACAATGGCTTCCCCCCCATAACTTCCCTCCCACCCACAACCCTCCCTTTTCCCACTCCCTCTCCCCTTCCATTCACATCAAGATTCATTTTCAATTCTGTTTATATACAGAAGATCAGTTTAGCATATATTAAGTAAAGATTTCAACAGTTTGCATCCACATAGAAACACAAAGTGAAAAATACTGTTGGAGTACTAGTTATAGCATTAAATCACAATGTACAGCACATTAAAGACAGAAATCCTATATGAGGGGTAAGTGCAGAGTGACTCCTGTTGTTGACTTAACAAATTGACACTCTTGTTTATGGCATCAGTAATCACCCTAGGCTCTTGTCATGAGTTGCCAAGACTATGGAAGCCTTTTGAGTTCTGTGTTTTAGTATTTTCAGATTGTATGATATATCATTATAAAGTCTCTTTCTTAGTCCCACTTAATAGCTTTCCTTTGAGTTCTATTTTTCCGATGTAAATAGTCATCTTTATTTTATTCCATCTGCATGTCATGTCTACCTTTGTGTATCTTTTTATTTTCAACTGTTCTGAGTCAATTCTTTTCCTCATTTATGTGTGTGTATACACATAGTCTTTTTAATGAATCATCATCTAACAGATAAACTTTAATAGATAAATTTGCTTCATTTATATTAGTTCTAAGTACAGACATGTAAGATGTAATTCTATGATTATATTTGTATAAATTTTATAAAAGAATTTTATTACTTTAAACTCCTTTTTTCATTATGTTTATCTGAGAATTTTTAGCATAATTCTTCAGTTTATGATCATTTCCTATTTTATTAGACTTGAGTCCTAGAATCCCTAATTTGAAAAATAAGAGTAGGCATACATTTTTCTCTCTTCCTTTACTCACATTCTATTGCTTTAGTAAGTAATTTCTATAATCTCAATATGTAAATAACTATATTATTTGATTTTTGAGAATTGGCAGTTATATTTTGATAATTGGCCACAATAATTGATAAAGTCATCATTATTACAGTGCTGGTTGTTTCCTCTGTCCAATAATTTCAAACAACTCTTCATTTTATTTTCCCTGGTATATTAGTGTGCAACATTTAAATTCTTTTAGGTCACAATTATCATAATCATCAATTCTTTATAGTTTCTTCTATCCAATACCATTACATTTTGTTTTTAATTACTCATCTCGTTTCCTTGGTTGCTAGAAGATTTCCGATCAACCAACTATAGATTCAGACTGTCTTTGGATTTTATGGCGGTTTTATTACATATGCTCAGTTGGATGCATCACTGGCCACTGGTGATCAACTCAACCTTCTTTCTCTCTCCTTCCTCAGAGACAGGGGTCAGAGGGTGAAAGTCCAAACCCTTTGTTACAGTCTTGATTTTTCCAATGATCAGAACCCATTGCGAAACTGTCTAGGAGCCCTAGCAATCAATCACCTCAACAGCATGCATGTAGTTATTGCTAAGGTTTGTAAGAGCTTAAATATGTAATTTACAATACCTCAGTATTAAAAGAAAGTTCATACTCATTTTATTTTGTTTCTATAATATTCTTATGTTAAATTTTCAGTCATTTATTATTTCAGCGTTCTTTATTGACCAGATAACCAATTGATTCATTTGCTTTCAAGTATAATAGCTTGAGTGAATTAAGCTACAGGATTGACTATTCTAGTTCAATAATGTCTGGGACAAAGCACACCAATTTAATTGTTAAATTCAAATCCTCTTATATTTAAAATTTTTCCTGTAATTATATGTTAATATTTGCTTCCCATGAGTTGTTCTCATTTTATTTAGAATCATTAATTATGCACATTTTTGGCTTCCTTTGCTACTGTTCTGTAACTCCCATTGCTTTATCATTTTACACTCTTTATCTTCCTCTATTTCTTTTTTTTTTCAGTCTAAATCTCCAGTGTTTTTTTCAACTTTTATTTAATAAATTTTAATTTCCAAAGTACAACTTTTGAATTATAGCAGCTTTTCCCCCCATAACCTCCCTCCCACTCTCAACCATCCCATCTCCCGCTCCCTCTCCCAACCAATTCTTCATTAAGATCCATTTTCTGTTATCTTTATATATGGAAGATCAACTTAGTGTATACTAAGTAAAGATTTCAACAGACTGCACCCACACAGACACACAAGGTATAGATTACTGTTTGAGTAGTAGTTTTACCGTCAGTTCGCATAGTACAACACATTAAAGACAGAGATCCTACATGGGGAGTAAGTGCACAGTGACTCCTGTTGTTGACACAATTGACACTCTTATTTATGACATCAGTAATCACCCGAGGCTCTTGTCATGAGCTGCCAAGGCTATGGAAGCCTCTTGAGTTCACCAACTCTGATCTTATTTAGTCAAGGCCAGTCTTTTTAATTTCTAAAATTCATAATTTATTTTAGTTGAGAGAGAGAGACAGATGGACAGAGAGAGAGCCTCTATTGATTGATTCACTCTTCATATATATGCATGCCTGCAATAGATGAATCTGGGCAGGCCAAAGCCAGGAGCCTGGCACTCAATCCAATTATCCCATGTGTGTAACAGGGCTCCAAGTAATAGAGTCAGCAATTATTGCCTCCCATGCTGTGCATTAGCAGAAAGCTAGAGTTGGAAGCTGAGCAAAACTCAAACCCAGATAGTCTGATATGGAAGTAGGTCTCCCAAGTGGCAACTAAAGCAACACTTTCCCCCACCACTTTCTTCAGTGTCTACTTCAGCAACGTCTACTCCAAAAGTTCCTTTTCATTTTGCCTTCACTTATGTGAATTTCAATTTTTTATCTTCGGAATTGAATACATTTTGTTTTATTTTTTAATTTCAAATCTTACATCTGGTCTTTATTTTTAAGAGAGTGATAACAAATAAAGCATAACTCGAGGTCATATGTGTTTCTTTTTGTTTGCATACTTTTTTCTCTTGAGATAAAACAGTCAATAAAGTACACAATTCTTGTGTATTTACTGAATGTTGACAAATCCATGTGCTTGTGTAACTGAAATCTTGTCCAAGTTGTCAAGCATTGCAAGTACCCAGAAAGTTTCTGTCTACCAGTTCCTAGTCAATCCTCTCAATGCCAGTGGTAACCACTGATCACACAGAAATGAATATTATGTATCACCCATATGTAGAAACTAAAAGAGTTAAAATTACAGAAACAGAAAATTGGTTTCCAGGGTCTGGGGAATGGGAATATGAGAAGAAAATGACCAAAAACTAACAACAATTCAGTTAAGTTGCATAAATCCTGGGGATGTTAGGGGTTGTGAAATCTAAAATACTGTATTTTTTACTTGTGCATCATTGATCTTTGTTTTCATATTCCATAGCAGAAAATGTACAAAAAACCTTTAATTTGTGCAATTTTTATGACAATTTAAGTTTCTATTTCAATATTTTATGTTGAGTATTCTTTATTTTGATATAATATTTTCTGATCCTCATCTACTTTGAAGTAAGTTTGCAGAAACACAAAGACTGTTCTCCACATCAGGTGAATTTGTCCTGGTCAAATCTATATGGAGGAGTCAACTCTGTGGAGATATGCAGAAATTTCCTGAAATAATTTGTCGCAGCATGTAACCTAACTTAACAGATGCTTCCTGCTCATCATCAGATCATTCACACAAAATCCGGATGAGGTAGATGTGAGTTAATCTTGTATGCTTCTTGTGACACCTAGGCCTACAGGTAACATGAGGAAAGCTGGGGAATTTTTCTGCCCAAGTGTTAGATCACACCCTGGGAGACAGATGAGGGAAAACAATGGATTTTCTGCATTTAAGCACAGGTGAAAGACAGCTGTCCCACTTCCCTCGCGAAAGGAGAGGCACCATCTGGGTGAGACAGAATGGAAAAGATGCTGGGTTGTCTGCCCAACCTTCTGCAATGTACAAATGTCTTTCCAAGAGCCAGAAAAAACTGCAGGTGCCTCTGGATTTTGTAGTTAGAGCTATCTGCAAGCTCTGGTCTTGCTCCTTTTTGAAACGTGTGTGTCCAGTCTCCTAGAAAGCTTTGAAAGTAAGCCTTAGGACCTACTGACTCCGGCCTCTCAGGGAGATGAGGGTAGTGCAGTTGTCATTCCCATTAAGGGAAGAGCATTCAACTAGAAAAAGAGCTGCAGATCCCATTCTCATGGTTATGGAAACAGTAACAACAGCAAAATGGTTTTAGTAAGAATAAAGGCAAGCATTTTTATCTCTTTATCCTATCTTTTCTATAAACACTTTCTGCCTCTGGAAGCTGGGTTTTTATTAGAATACTTTGAGATCCGGCGCCGCGACTCAATAGGCTAATCCTTCGCCTGCGGCGCCGGCACCCTGGGTTCTAGTCCTGGTAGGGGCACCGGATTCTGTCCCGGTTGCCCCTCTTCCAGGCCAGCTCTTTGCTGTGGCCAAGGAGTACAGTGGAGGATGGCCCAAGTGCTTGGGCCCTGCACTCCATGGGAGCCCAGGAGAAGCACCTGGCTCCTGCCTTCGGATCAGCGCACTGCGCCAGCCACCAGTGTGCCAGCTGTGGCGGCCATTGGAGGGTGAACCAACGGTAAAGGAAGACCTTTCTCTCTCTCTGTCCACTCTGCCTGTCAAAAAAAAAAAAACACAATACTTTGAGATCCAAAATTAACTTCCTCACAGTATCATAAATGTGCACAAACATTTTTAAAGCAAACTTAGCATTTTCTTGAACACCATTTCTTCTTAAGCAGAGGCTGTGCTCTCCATGGCACTCTATGGAGATAAAGATCTAGTTTAACCAATACTCATTTTGTATACTTGACTGAGTACCATTCTTTCCAATGGCGTGGGATAGTTTTTAACATTTCATCGACCTCATCAAATGATAATGAATGAGTCTGCATCCTGTAAACCAAAGGCTGATTCAAGGGAATGATTAACTACTATCCAGGCAAATTAGAGAAGGGTAAGAAAGAACAAGCAGGACAGGTGACAATGTTTATGTTTTTAAATAATGTGTGATTAGGACAATTGCTGCTTCCTGTATCATTTCCTTAACTGTCACTTAATTGGCCAGACTGTAATCCATCGCCCTTGATACACGGAGGGAAACATAAATGATTAGAGCCACAGAAAAGCACAGCAAGAGTGTTTGACTTTAGAGACCCATTCATCCCGATTGGGCTTTAATGGATTGACTCTCCACTCCATAGTGCACACACTGCAGAAACTTTCTTTACTGCCACAATTCCCTTCCTAGCAGTTTTTGATGATGTAGGCACTAAACCAATGCTCATGCCCTCTATATTTCACGAATTTCGTTTTCAGTGTTATTTGAAGCATTAAAGTATAACTCAGATGATGTGAATAATGTGTTACGTGATTTGTCATTAAGAAATATTTTTAAAATGCTCATTTGAAAGAGAAACCCTGTACTATTCAGAAATACATTATTCAACAGTGGTTAAGTTTTAGAAGCGTGGGATATGCTATTAACTGGAGGACAAATGAGGTCAAAATATGTAAGTATCTATTGAATTATAGTCACATTCCAGCAGTCAAAGGCAAGTGGCGGTTTAGGAATAGAGGGATTATGCAATTCAGTGATACACATTCAGTCATGTGCTTTATTAATTTGCATTGGCTTAAGAAAAAACATATTTTTGCTACAGGAAAGAAACTTTATTTAAAATATTTTTACAGAAAAACATATTTTATGAGCTATTGCTATAATGAAAAATAAGTAAGTAAAAACAGGGGCTGGCATTGTGGTGCAGTGGGTTAAAGCCCCAGCCTACAGTGCCAGCATCCCATATGGGCGCCAGTTCGAGATCCGGCTGCTCCACTTCCGATCTAGCTCTCTGCTATGGCCTGTGAAAGTAGTAGTAGATGGCTCAACTCCATGGGCACCTGCACCCACATGGGAGACCTGGAAGAAGCTCCTGGCTCTTGGTTTCGGATCAGCTCAGCTCCGGCTGCTGCGGTCATTTGAGGAGTGAACCAGAGGAATTGAAGATTTCTTTCTCTCTATCTCTTGCTTTCTTGCTCTCTCATTCTACCTCTCTCTGTAACTCTGTCTTTCAAATAAATAAAAACAAATCTTAAAAAATAAATAAATAGACTGGCGCCACGGCTCACTTGGCTAATCCTCTGCCTGCGGCGCCGGCACCCCGGGTCCTAGTCCAGGTACCCCGGGTCCTAGTCCCGGTTGGGGCACCGGATTCTGTCCCGGTTGCTCCTCTTCTAGTCCAGCTCTCTGCTGTGGCCCAGGACGGCAGTGGAGGATGGCCCAAGTGCTTGGGCCCTGCACCCGCATGGGAGACCAGGAAGAGGCACCTGGCTCCTGGCTTCAGATTGGCGCAGCACGCCGGCCTTAGTGGCCATTTGGGGGGTGAACCAACAGAAAAAGGAAGACCTTTCTCTCTGTCTCTCTCTCTCTCTCACTGTCTAACTCTGGCTGTCAAAAAATACATACATACATAAATAAGTAAAAATGCTAAATCACATATAAATGTGAGTTAAATATTATAAAATCAGTAACATATATGGAAATTCAAATTTAGGAATCTGAAAAAAAAACTGTCACTCTAAAAAAGAAAGTACACTTGTATGGAAAGGGAAAATTGAGATAATCAGTTTCCATCTGCTGTTGATAACAACCATGCGAAGAAGCACCGTCCCCAGGTGGGAGGGCTCCAAGCCCATTTGAATTCCAAAGATGTTTACCTGAAATACCATAATAGAGAGAAGAAGAGTTATTAGTAAGGAATCATGTTAAAAACTAAATACAAGTGATTAGATGAAAAATAAAAATTTAAATATTAATAGCAAGGCCTTAGTGGAGTGAATCAAGGAGGGGTGTCAAGGAGGAGAGTTGTGAAGTCAGGACTGTTGCAGCGTGTGCAAGCTGGCATTTCAACTCCAGGTAGGTCAAAGGAAGTTGGTAAAAATAGTTATTCCTTGGTAAAAACAGTTATACTGGCTGGAGCCAACATTTTATTCTAATGGATACATTGGAGCCTTGATTTTTTCATGGCAATAGTGATAGCTGTGTCAGACATCAATAGGACCTAGAGGTACACAGAGGAAATGCAAATCCAAGGCAGGGCTGCAGCCAATTCTCAATTTCGTTCTGAAGATTCAGAGATAGGTCTTACAGAACTCATTTTGCCATGGAAAAGAAAGGAGGAAGAATATCATGAAAAGTGACCCTGTGCTGGGACATATGACTCATTAGCCTTTTGCCTTTCTGTATGATCTGGGAGAAGCAGCAGCTTGTTCCAGACTGTCTTCAAGGATGATTATATCTTTGGGAAAATGGAGATGGTGTTCCCCTTTGGAGAAATAGGAAAGTGTGCTGATCTTCTTGTAAGATACAGATAACTTAATACTTGAGATCAAAGAGGAGGCATGCTTAAAGCCCATTATAAAAGGCTCAGAATCCTTAAGCTGGGGGATCCCCTCATATAATGCAGTCCACTGTGTGTGCAGGCAAATCTGAACAATATGCTGATATTTCAGGTGTTTATTTGGGCCCTGATGAATAAAATCCTTTGTCTCTAATTCAAAGATGTTTCTTCTGCCAGGATTCTAAACCTGTGATATACCAACATTCACTTGCAAAATCCCTGGTCCTTCATGGTCCATGGCAGTTTAGCAATGAAGCTGGAACATAGACAAAGGCCTGACTTTTGGGGGAAATGAAGAATAGAGCCTCGTGAATCATTAATTAGACTGGGGAAGAGAAGTCCATGGGAATTAATAGTGAATATATTGATCATAGTATGTGAGCATGCTTATTAAATTATTTCATTGTCTATGGCCATACCACCCTGAATACTCCCAGGCTCATCTAAATTATGTCAATAATAGTTCATGAATTTATCATCCATTTTACGGAATAGTAATTTGAAAAATGGTTATAGGCTAAGGACTGTGAAATAAGTTCACAAATAGCCTCCTAAAGGGTGTCTTGGGATTTCTAATTGCTCCTCAGGTGGGTGGCTCACTAGCTTAGCAGTCTGCCACACTGAAATGGCTAAATTGATCCTGGCTTGTGGAAAGTTCTGACTGCTTCAGACAAGTTATGGATTTGGTGCTGCACTGAGCACTAAAGAAGGGAAAATCATAGTTCTTTTAGGTAGAAACCATGGGAATAGTTACAGCATTATCTTATTTATCTGTGAGATGAGAGTGGGTAGCATAATTATTTCTAAGGATGAATATCAACAGGTGTTCTCAGAAAAGTGAAACAAATGCACTTTGCTTACTAATATGGGGACTGTCTCCCACTCTGTACCCTGATTCCACCTGACTTTCAATTTTGTCCTGGTTGCCCTAAGGAGAAATATGTCTAGGAGAGGTGCTGAGGTCTCTCTTCTCCTAAAAAGAATCTATTGTAGAATTCATCAACAGTACTCAAGTTTATCTCCAAAGACAAAAGTTTATATCCTGGGGCCAGCGCTGTGGCATGGTAGTTTAAGCCTCTTCCTCTGGTACCAGCATCCCATATGGTTCCAGTCCTAGTTGCTGTACTTCCGATCCAGCTCCCCACTATTGCACCCGGGAAAGAAATGGAGGATGGCCTAAGTCCTTGGGCCTCTGCACCCACGTGGAAGACTCAAAAGAAACTCCTGGTTCCTGGCTTCTGATTGGCCAGCTCTAGCCATTGCAGCCATTTGGGGAATGAAGCAATGGATGGAAGACTTCTCTCTCTTTGCCTCTGCCTCTCTGGAACTCTGCCTTTCAAATAAATAAATAAACCTAAAAATAGCTCAAGCAGAAACAATATATTTAAAAGAAAGAAAGCAGGGGCCAGCGCTGTGACATAGCGGGTAAGGTCGCCGCCTGCAGTGCCAGTGTCCCATATGGGCACAGATTCAAGTCCCGGCTGCTCCACTTCCAATCCAGCTCTCTGCTACGGACTGGAAAAGCAGTAGAAGATTGTCCATGTCCTTGGGCCCCTGCACCCAAGTGAGAGACCCGGAAGTAGCTGCTGGCTCCTGCCTTCAGATCAGCATACCTCCGGCCGTTGCAGCCAATTGGAGAGTGAACCAACAGGTGGAAGACCTCTCTCTCTCTCTCTCTGCCTCTCCTCTCTCTGTGTAACCCTGACTTTCAAAATAAATAAATAGATCCTTAAAAAAATAAATAAAGCAAATACCATATGCCTAATTTTCCCCAGTGGAATCATTGCAGAAATCTCATGCCAATAAATAGCACAAGGATAATTAATTGCTTTCTTCAATGCTCATGTGTATGTGAGTACATGTATTTAGTTCCAGATAATTTCAGAACATGCATGGGCCCATATCTCCACCACTGTTGAACATATTCAACTTTTCCATTCCCAAAGTGATCATTCCTGTCTTCTTTTATAACCATACCCTCCTGTGTACATCCTCACACTCTGTCCTAATCACTGACAATGAAAAACTCATTTTTCATTTCTAACATTTAGTTATTTCAAAAATACTACTAAGATCTAGTGAACATAGTATACACTTTTCAGAATTGGCCTACCACTCTATGCCCTCTGGTCTCCAATGGCTCATGTTCCTCCTTCCCCCTTCCATATATTTTCCAGGACTCACACCCCATTATTACATAAGCTCAAAATCCAAGATTTTCTGTAAGTGTTAAAATCCAAAATGTCATCATTTAAATAGCATATATCATGTACAGATGAGATTTTTCAGTGCAATGAACTCAACACAAGTCTTTGGGCTCAATTATTTTTCTTCTGTGGACCTGCAAAAATGAGGGAATTTTTTTTTCCTCCAACACTGCAAACACACAACAGTTGGAAACCTGTATTGGGGAGGTATAAACATGCAGATTCGAGCTAGGGTGGGTTATAAAGTCAATGGGAGTTACCAGTCCATATTAATTCTGGAATTTCCCCCTCCCATACATCTTACTTTTTGATTGTTTTTCAAGTCATGGTCATAATCCTCTGCGACTCTTGAATTCACACTCGGAATCACCCTTTCCTCTTTCATAAAAGGTAGCATTTGTTTGCAGCTGGATAGTTCTGTTAGATTTTTCTGCCTAGAATACAGAATTTAGGGAGCCCAACAGCTTCCACTGATTTTTCGTACTCTCTGTTTCTCTTGGTATGGAGCTGATGGTGCTTCTATGGAAACAATTTCCCCAGTGATATGATGTTCTCATAGACTTCAGGAGTATTTGCTCCATTAGACAAAGGCAATCTTCATACCTCTTGCTGAATGAGCCCTCTCTTTCTTGGCCTTCTCCAGATACTGTTTAGCCACAGCAGCCTGAGAATTCCTAGATTGGCCGGCACAAGCAGCTCAATAGGCTAATCCTCCACCTGTGGCGCAGGCACACCGGAATCTGTCCCGGTTGCCCCCTTCCAGGCCAGCTCTCTGCTGTGGCCAGGGAGTGCAGTGGAGGATGGCCCAAGTGCTTGGGCCCTGCACCCCATGGGAGACCAGGAGAAGCACCTTGCTCCTGCCTTCGGATCAGCGCGGTGCACTGGCTGTAGCGCACAGGCCGCGGAGGCCATTGGAGAATGAACCAAGGGAAAAAAAAAAAAAAGCAGGATCTTTCTCTCTCTCTCTCTCTCTCTCTCTCTCTCTCTCTCTCTCTCTCACTGTCCACTCTCTTTGTAAAAAAAAAAAAAAGAATTCCTAGACATCAGCTGGTTCCCTGTAAGAGCTTAGACTCACATTCTTAACCTATTGACATTTTGAACTTTCTGAAGCTTTAGCAAAAAATGTTTGTAGTCACAAACTCAGACATGTGTCTATGCTAAAATATCAAGCGCCATCTAAATTTTATCACATTTCACTATCCAGAAAAACAGGGTTTTCAAAATCATCTGGTCCTATTTCATTTGTATTTAACAGGTCTTTACCGAATCTATTTTCTCTCCTCTCACATTTTACTCCTTTCATCAAGAAGAAATAGTGGCCCTTTCAACACATTGCCCAGAAGTCTCCATAAGTGTAAGTTGTCCATATACTGCAGAAAACAATTTCACCATTCTTGCTGAAACTGTGTAACAAGGATTACCCTTCTTTTAGTTCCCAGAACAAATTTATCATATCCTTCTGAGCCCTTCTTAGTAGGGTTCTTGAGGTCCATATTTCTAATAGGTTAAGTTGATTATATTTTTCCTCTTCACATTTAGGATTTCTTTGTCATACTCCTCGAAAAGATTTTCAACCCTCCACTCACAAGTTCTGAAGATGCTCCTATACTTTAGGTAGTTATTAAAGCTACATTCTACTTCCTGTAGCAAAGTGTATATTAGCTTCACAATAAAGATGGCAACATAACAAATCTCCACAAATATAGTGAATTTAGAAAACATACACTTATTATCTCACAATTTCCATTGTCCCAGAGACCAGACTCAGCTCAGCTGGACACTACTCAGTCTCTTAAAGCTGCCAGGAAGCTTTGGCCAGAGTTATTCTCTCTTCTAAGGCTTGGTATCCACTTCAAAGGTTCAGTTCAGACTGTGGCACTGAGGCAGGTCCTCAGCAACTAGGGGACGCCAGTGTTGTTCCCACGTGATCCACTCCTCAACATGATAGCTTTGCTCCTCAAGCCCAGTAGGCTCCTTGTTGCTGCTGTTTCATATTTCCTTTAAATGACTTACCTGATTCCGTGTCTCCAGGATTTTTTTAATTATTATATTAAAGTCTGTTCTTTAGGGACTGCAGTGGCATGTGTGATTCTCTTCATCTTCATCATATAATTCATATCACCATGGCAGTGATACCCAATATATACATATCCCTCACCATACTTAGGGCAAGTGAGTCATACATGGTTATGAGCCATTGGTTATCATATCAGGATTTTCCTTCATTCAGTTTTTTGTTTTATGTACTATTACATGTCCCTCAGAGATTCGATAGTCTTAGGACATCTGTTGAAACTTCATGATTCCTGTGTCTTCATAAATTTGGGTGGATATAACAAATTCTCGTAGACCAAGTGGTTATAAAGAGCAAGCCTTCATTTCTCATAGTTCTTGAGACTAGGACATCTGAGATTAAGGCTCTGGGAAATCCATTGTCTTTGAAGGCTCACTTTTCTGGTTCATAGATGAACATCTTACTGGTTTAGTCTCAAATGGTGTAAGGAGATGGAGGCCTTACTTGGGTCTCATTTATAAGGTGCTAAAGCCTTTAATGGTAAAAGCTTTCATGTGGGAAACCATCATGTTGGGCATTAGATTTCACATACAGATTTTGAGGCGGACACAAGAATTCAGTGTATAACAAATATTGTGAATAGCATCTTGTTACATGAATTAATCTCTTTCTTCCTCACATCCTGCACAGTGCCTGGCAAATTTATGCAGCCAACAGGAGTAAGTAGCAACAGGAAAGGAGAAATGAATGATCATCTTCTATTTGCATAATAAGACATTAAGCTTTAAAGAGATATTGCAGGGGCCAGTGTTGTGGCATAACAGTAGCGAGTAAAGCCACTGCTTGCAGTGTTGGCATCCCATATGGGCGCTGGTTCCGGTCCCATCTGCTCCATTTCTGATCCAGCTCTCTGATGTGGCCTGGTAAAGCAGAAGATGGCCCAAGTACTTGGGCCCCTTCACCCACATGGGAGACCCAGAAGAAGCTCCTAGCTCCTGGCTTCAGATCGGCACAGTTCCGGCCATTGCGGACAATTGGGGAGTGAACCAGCAGGTGGAAGACCTCTCTCTCTTTCTGCCTCTCTTCTCTCTTTGTAACTCTTTCAAATAAATAAATATTTAAAATATGTATTGCATATTGGTTCCCGAGTTATACTAGCATATAGATGATACCCTACAAGTAGTTTGTAAAAATCATAATAATAGGAGACTGGCACTGTGGCATGGCTGTTGAAGTTGCCACCTGTAGTGCCAGCATCCTACATGGGCACTGGTTTGAGACCTGGCTTCTTCGCTTTAATCCAGCTCCCTGCTAGTGCGCCTGGGAAAGCACTGGAGGATGGATTGAGTGCTTGAGCCCCTGCACCCATGTGGGAGACCCAGAAGAAGCTCCTAGTTCCTGGTTTTGGATCAGCCCAGCTCTGGCCATTGAGGCCATTTGGGGATCGTGGATCTTTCTCTCTCTCACTCTCTCTCTAACTCTGCCTTTCAAATAAATAAATAAATCTCTAAAAAATTATATTAATGATTCTATCATTTGAAAAGAAAAGCAAATTAATTTTAACAATAACAATTTTTGTAAGCATTATAATAATTAGAGTAGGGAAACAGTCTTAACAGACTTCCAAATGTGTAATGTCTGCAATACAATTTAATTTTTTTGTCATGTCACAGTCAAAGACTGTGTCACACATCACAGATTTCCTGATTGGTGGATAACATCTCTCCACATCATAATTCAGAAATTTATTTTTCAACCCTACTATCTTCTAGGGCCTTGGTACTAAAATGTAACCAATTAGAAGAATAAGATAGAGAACCCTCTCGTAAAATTTCAGACATCATTCCAGCTCATATTCCATCCAGTGAGAAATAGCCACATGGTCATGTCTATTGCAATTGAAACATGGGAAATAAAACCCCTCTGGATAATTAACTCTATATATTACTTTCATTTACTAAAACTATAAATCACATCATTTTGTCCTTGCCTGCTTTTGTTCAGATGTCGAATGATTATTAAAGCTTTCTAGTTATACAGTTGTGCTCAATAGAAATTATGAGCTCTTTAATTGACACTTTGCTTTAGGATTACTTGAATCTGTATTTCTCATGCACAGAGAGAAAGACTCCAAGAAGTTAATTTAATTCAAAACCTTCTCTTTCTCTTACTTCTGTATGAGCAGTTTTTCAGGTTCCAGTAGGTCCAATTGCTTACTCTCAAGGAGCTTAAACTGTAGTCTTGATTATGGCGTGCCTCAGTTCATAAAGCAAATGAATTCTATATACAGATGCTTTTCTTTGATTTTAGTTTAGTAATTTCCCTAGATTTTATTTCAGGCTTGAATTTTATGTTTCATCCAAGCAAGACAGAATTGTATGCCATTTCTTATTCCCATAGATAACAAAGCAAATCTTAGTATTAATTTATACTGTTTGCTAATGCATTTAAATTGGCCATTTCAACACTGACCTTATTTGGTTTTTCAAAGAATTTATTCATATCCATTATTTTCTTGTCAAATTAAAGAACTTTAAGATGTCAAAAAATGTCAAATAGCAAAATTCTCTGCTAAAAATTCCTTTGAGCCACATAATCTATTAGGATTCATTTTCTGAAGCAAATGCTTTTCAATATATTGATTTATATCATCTTGCTTCCAATAAATAAGTTACCAATAATACAATGAATAGAATAATTACTCCCAAAGATATAACCATGTCTTCTTAATTCCTGGTACCAGCTATATGTTACCTGACATGGAGAAAGATTTACTTAAATAGAGTTAAGGGCATCAAATGTTGAAATGGGCCCATTATTTATCTATTTTTTTGAATTATCTGTCTTCAGTTTAACCACATGGATCCTTAACAGTAGAGAAACTTCCAGGCCCAAGGGAGAAGGGAAGAGCAAGAGGAGAGCGAGAGTATTCGTATGTGAAAGAGAGAGAGAGACAGAGAAGACACAGAAAATGAATGATGATTACCATAGAATCAGGAAAGCAAGACAGAGAGGTTATGTTGTTATATTGCTGGCTTTGAAGGCAGGAGCAGAGGTCTTGAACTACAAGCAATATCTAGAAGTTAAAAAAGACAAAAACACTGACTCACTTCAAGAACTCCCAGAAAAGAATGCAATCGACTTTCCTATTGACTTCAGCCCAGTAGGACCTGTTTCAGAATTTTGACCAACAGAACCACAATAAATTTATGCTATTTTAAGCCTCTAACAGTAATTTTTATAGCCACAGCAGGATACTATTATAGATTCTGGTATCTGGAACTGAGGAGCCACTTTTTGGTAACATAACAGCCTGTAATTATTTATAAATGAGAGTAAATTCAACAGTATAAGAGCACTGATCTTCCTCTTTGCCTTTTGCTAAGCATTTTGAGTGAAGTTAAGAAATAGACTTTCAAGAAATATTCCTAGAATGCAGAGAACTCTAATAGAAGATTGAATAGTAAAAAAAAAATTGCTCCTTAATGTCGTCATAGGAAATGCCTTTGAAAGTACTGATGCATTTAGATGAGAAAGAAAAGCACTCCCAGGGTCCCGAGATTCTTCAATTTGCAACTCCACCCCAGAAGAGGAGGCAACTGGCCTTAGTGGACTTCTTTCCCACAGGAGGAAGCCCTCTCCCATGTACCTTGTTAGACACTATTTTACTTCAGGAAGGATTTTCTTGGAGATTAAATTGGAGTTTGGATAGCGTATGTTATAAGAGTACTTGCTTTCAGCACTAAGAAAATATGCAGTACCAGATATCTATAAAATTATATATGTGTAGCTTACATCTTTCTAGACCTAAATCCATCACTAATTTACATTATTGAATTGTGCAAAAAGATCTTTTTGTTGCTCAAAAAGCTGAAAAATGCTTATTGTTACTATTTATTTGAAATTTCTTAAGTTATTGAATTATCAGCTTACAGAATGTCATTTTGAGTGTGTAAGAACTTATGCTAACTACAGCCTATGTTAAAGAGGATGTATTATTTAAGCAAAATAGAGACTAAGAATCATTAAGTGAAAATGAAATTTTAAGATTCTGTAGTAGGAGAAGATAATTGCTTGTTATAAGTAATGGATTAACGAGAAAATGCTTTTCAGAAAAAAAAGCTATTGTTATATTTCAATGACTTGTTTGTTTTCACAGAGGTTCTTAGTTATTGGCCTTTGCCAGAAAAAGAAATTATAGCTAATGACTCACTAATTTGTTTCTAATAATTTATTTCCTTTCTTATGGTTCTTATTCTTTAATACAGTTCTCTGTGATGTTTTTTGTGTGGCTTATTGGCTTTTTCCTTCTCTGAAGTTATACAGAAGGAAAACATTGTAATGCCATAATAGTAATAGCATTAAAATGAATTATAAGAAATGTGCTTCAACTATATTGCTACCATTATTAATTTTAGATATATGTTTGCTTAAGGTACAACAACATGTATTATTGATCCCAATGGAATCCTCTGTAATCATGTTTACAAGGTTCTACTAACAGGTTTATACAGATTATTGATAGGAAACAATTCAATTATATCTGCGCTGCAACAGCATATTGAAAGATATCCTTATAGTCAAATAGTACATCAAGTGAACTCCCACTCAGAATATTTATAAACTGAAATCTGACAATAAACAAATATTATCTTTTAGTACATTGTGATATTTCAACATGACATTCAAATGTTTTTTCCATATGTAATTACCGATAAAACCTGTCCCACCATAATCACTGTTTATTGAATTACATAAAATGCTAGATTTAATTATTTTCATCTTCATGTGTTTCTATGTTTCAATCACTTCAAGTACTTAAAAGATCATGAAATTACTGGGCTATTGTATAGTGAACTTGAATGTGTTTTAATCATCATGAACAATAAATTCTAGGGGCAGCTATTTGATGTGGCTATAAAATCTCCCTTGGCACACTTGTGTCCTGTATTGAACCACCTGAATTTGTACCTGGCTCTGCTCCCAATTTCAGTTTCCTGCTAATGCACACCCTGGGAGGCAGCAGGTCATGGATCAAGTACTTGGGTCCTTGCCACCCATGTTGGATGTGTGGATTGACTCATAGACTCCTGGTTTCATCCTGGCCTACCTTCAGCTGTTGTGGGTATTTGGATAATGAATCAGCAGATGGACAGTCCCTCTGTGTCTCTCTGTCTTCCCCTCTCTATCTCTATTTCAATCTCTCTGCCTTTCAAATAAATAAAACAAAAATTAAAAAATGGAATTGGTAAATTGCTTAAGAAGTTGTTTAAGTAATTCAAATGAGAACTTAGATACTATGGACTAAAAAAGTTGCTTAATAAATCATTAGCTGCATAAGGAATATTGTTACACAGGAGGATAGAAGTTGACTTCATCTTCTACTGAGTTAAAAAAAAATCCTATCAGTTGCAACATAATAGATGCAACTGGAAACCATTATATTTAGTGAAGTTAGCCAGTCCTTAGAAGACAAATACTCTATGTTTTCCCTGATTTGTGGTAACTAATAGAGTATCTAAAATGTAATGTACAGAAGTGAAGTTGACATTTTGAGATTTGATGATTCTTTACCTCACTTGTCTTGACTGTTGAGAAATAATGTTGTGTTCTTCATACTATTTGTTGAACTCTTTATTAGTTTCGGGTTAATCTTATGAGTATAAAATAAATTGAAAATAGATCTTTCTAAAAATTAAGAGTGGGAATAGGAGAGAGAGAGGAAGAAGACAGGAGCGTGGGCAGAAGGAGAATATGGTAGGAAAAATCACTATGTTCCTAAATGTGTATATGAAATGCATGAAATTTGTATACCTTAAATACTTTTTAAAGTTCCTTTGAACAAGAACTCAGTAATATGTAGTTGAGGAAATTTTTGTAACTGAAATGAAGATACATTTTTGATTTCTGAATTTTTTGGTTATTACATGTAGTATCTACACACAATTCAGTAAATTAATAAAATATTTTAGATTTTGAAAAAAATAAAAGTTGACTTCATCTACTATGCCTGCCCCTATGAAAAGGAATGTCTTTTCTTGCTTTGTATTATTTATATTCTGATTTTCTCCTTATCTCTGTCACATTCTGAACATAGTAGAGGTGAAAGATTTACAACAACAGGTTACTTATCTTAAAACCTTCTCTTTCCTCCAGCTCTTTAATCTATGTTCTTCATCTTCCAGTGCTAATTGAAACCTGGATCTCCCATGGAGAACTCTTTGATCCTGTATTTTTTCAGATGGTGTCTAATTTCATTCCTTAAGGTTTCAACTAAACTTGAAAATGAATAGGTATTTCTGTTCCCCACTCATCTGACTATCTCCCTCCCTCCCTGTCTCCCCCCACACATCCATATATACACACAAACACGCACACACACTCACACATACCTACATATTCCATTGAACCCCACTATCCACCATCTCAAACATCTACAAACCTCCCCAGCCAGGTAAGGGTTTTAGTGCCTGGATTCATAACTATCTCTAGCATTATTTTATTAATAATTTCCATATGATAGAAATTACATAAAAGTTTCTTGACCGGTTGTGACTTAATCATCTTGATCTTCATGCATTCTCAACCACATAGTCCCATGTTCATTCCCAAACCTTATCATTATGAGTAATTATAATGTGACTCCAATTTAAGCATCAGAGTTAAACCTTCAGTCTTCCAACACAGCCCCCCTAGAATGCCAAACTTTGTAATACCCCAAATCTAATGGGATTGTCAACTTGTTCATCCATCACCCATCATTTTATCTCATTCACCTTATGCCAATTACCCTACTTAAATTATATGACCAATTGTTGTTCTCATTCCCTGGCATATAGCCTAAGCTCACTTGCTTTACATATATCCTCAGGTCACTTGCTTCCTTATTCTCCCTTGGATAAATATAATTAAGGCTATAATTCAGCATTTCTTCTACTTTATCCTTATTCTCATTTAGCTAAATATAACTGAATATAAACAAACAGTGAGAGTGAGTCGTCTCACACTAAATTCATGATCACAAGTAGGCCTGGAAATGGTTCAGCTCCTAGTCCATTTTCCCTCTGTATTTTAAAAGTAATTCCTACTCTCTTTAAGCTGCTAACATAATTGCCCTCATCTTCAGTCTCAAATGACAATTTTGCTTCCTGTTTCAATGAGACAATTGAAGCTGTGAGTGGAGAACTGCACAAGTCTGCCTGTCTCCCTGTATCTTGGCATTGCTGTGGCTGTAAATGATCGTTGTGTGCCCCAATACTATTGCCATGGCTTCCACAGGTTCATTGCTCATTACCACTCCCTTCTAACTCCTCGCATAGTCATCATTCCTCTCTCCACTGAATCTTGGTTAAGGACATATCTTTTTTTGGCTCCCTTGTAGTACCAATTTCATTTAAGGAGAGATTCTGTTCACTACCTTCCATTAGTCTCCTCCTGTTCTCTCTTGCCAAATCCCATATTTATTGGCCCCCTACTCTACTGTAACCTCTTTTATCAAGGTCACAAAACAAAGCTGTTTTGTTTAAGATGAACCATTCTCAGTCCTTTTGTAGTTGAAGTTATTCACCCTCTTTTGAATTGTCTTCTATCATATAATAGTATTTGGATTTTCTCCTACATCTTTTTGTTGTTGTTTTCTCCTCTTCACTATCCCAACACATCTGTTGCTCCTGGACTTTTTCACTGGATCTCCTCTGTTTCTTTACATTAACCCAGTATCACAGCAAAGAAAATGGAAATCTTAAACTAATGCATCTACCTGATAAAATTCAAGCATTCTTTGAACTCCAGAGTCATTTTCAAATGTAGTTCTTCATATTTCTCTTTTCTTTCTAAAGTTATCTCAGTTTTAAAATGTCTAAAACTAAACTCTTGATTTTCTCTCCAAAGCTGTTTTTCTTACTTTCCTGTCTCGTAATGTTTTTCCTTCTCTTTTGGTTGCAAAGGTCAAAAAAGTTCATGTTGCCCTTAAAGGCCTTTTTCTTTCATACCACATGTTAAAATACTACCTTCAAAACATAGCCAGAGTCCAACCACTTGCTAAAACCTCCCCTGCTGTCAATCTATTCCAAGCCCCTTTCGTTTCCTGCCTGATTTGCTACAAGAGTGCTCTTAATTGGCCGTCTGGCTTTTCCATTGCTTCCTTTCCAGTAGAGTGATCCTGTCAAAACACAAATCAAATGATTTTGCTCTTACACTCAGCCTTGCCAATGGCTTGCCATTGCTGTGACTCAGAGCAAAGGCCAGAGTTCTTACAGTGGCCAATGAGGTTCTGTACTTCTGAAATCATGTTCTCTTTCATCTCATTATTTATTCTCCAATTTAATAATTTTTCTCCAGTCATAATGGCCTTATCATCTACCTAGGATTCCAGGCAAGGCCTTACATTCCAGTCTTTGCTTTGAGGTCTCTGCCTTGAGGCTCCTCCAGATGTCTGTGTGGGTAACACAGTTCCTTTCATTCTGTCTGTGATGTCCCATTCATGAGTCCATAGACCAATCTTGGGTATGATTGCAGATCCTTCCAATACTTTCTATCTTCCTTGATTTCTTCATTTTGTTTCCCCTCAGGAGTTTTGCTGTTTTATGTTGTGCATATTTTATAATATTAACTTATTTTATTGCAAATATTCCTCTCCCTTTAGTTCGCTGCAATAGTCTCAATGATTATGAAGAGATTTGAATGAATGATTCTGTTGGATGGAGGCTGAGGCAGGTGAGGAAACAGGGAACCTGTTCACGATACCAGTCATCTCAATCTGTCATTCTTATATTCAGAAACCCTGGGAGCCATTACATCAGCTTTTCTCTTGGCAAAACAAAAACAAAAGCAAAAAAAACCAAATAACCTTGAGTTGTATTCTATACTCAAGAATCAAGATTGCTAAAAATTATGTTAGTTGTCAAGGAGAAGTTAACCCAGGATAAATAATGTGTTTCAGATAGCACCGACATGTGTTGCCAGAAACTAGGAAACTAAGCATCCTGTTTCCCATTAACAACCCTGGTCCTTGCTGCCAAGTCTACCTGCTGTCTTGTCTAACACTGGTGTCTCTTTTTTCTTCCCTGATTGCTACTCTCCAAAATGCCCTGGCATAGCCCCAAGCTGCTTAATTCCGATGTCTTGAAAGAAGCCTTTACAGACAACCCTTTATGGTGACAAATCAGGGTAATTGCCATGGTCCCCCATTCAAGGGGCTTTGTGCTGCTACAGTAATTGCAGGCTCAGCAGTGGTTTTCAGGGAAGCAGCTGGCAAGAAGGAAAGGAGATGGTTTTCCACAGCTGATCTAAAAATGACAATGGGTTCATTTATAAACTCACAATCAACCATGCACCCTTCTACCAAAAGTGAATCTTGCTTCTTTCTGCGTGTACCAGAGCACCAGATATATTTAGCTCATCCTGTAACTTCTTTTCCACACACAGCTCTGTTTGAAATTCATTTTATTAAGATTCCTCTTAGAGAAATATTAACATAGCAAATGTCTTGTGAGAGTCTTAGAAAATAAAATTACCAGATAATGAAATATCTGTCAAACAGTGGGTGGCTCACTATAACAAAAGAGCTCAGAAGAGGAAATTCCCAGGAAGGGACTGAAGAAGGGGGTTCCATACCTGCCCTTGACAAGGGTGAATGGGCTGCATCCCTGGTCCCACAGAGGGGTGAATGGGGAGGTCAAGTAACGTCAAAGGCTGTACCAGGCCATGGACTGGGCTGTTACCAAAGCTCAATGACTCCAACTACTTGAAATGGGGCCCGCTGAATTCGAACAACAGTGGAGAACAAAGGATGCATCCGTAACAGAAAGTGGATGAGCTGCTTCGGGGCTTAACCCTGTGGCTTCACAGAAGGGCTCCCAGGAGAGAA
Organism: Sylvilagus floridanus; assembly: GCA_949820135.1. NCBI lineage: Eukaryota > Metazoa > Chordata > Mammalia > Lagomorpha > Leporidae > Sylvilagus > Sylvilagus floridanus. The sequence continues at coordinate 77,741,087 of OX463241.1, forward strand.
GCACCTGCATCAGATGCTGAGCAGAGACCTTGGTGAACTAAACCGTGGTGGTAAAGACCACAGAGATTCGTTAGTATAAGGTGCAGTTTTGTCAGAAATCTGGAGACCTTAACAAAAGAAGACATCTAGTTCAGTTCCTTAGGTGCTAATGAGGACGACTGATAAAGAAGATTGATTGTAGGTTGAGACTACACATCCCACCATCCTGGTTGACCTAGGGATTTGCAATTTATTCTGTATTTCTGCAAGGAGAGGAGGGCTACATGTATTTGGGAGGAGGACAGGGGCTGGGGAACAACCAAGCCAAAACTGTGGCAAATCATTTTAACCTTATTCCCTTCTTGCCTCTGTAGGTATTTTAGATTGCTCTAGCCTGGGGAAACATCTGTTACTCCCAGTTGTTTTTTTTTTTTTTTCTGCTAATAAACTGTGTACCCGCCCTCATCAAGGAACAAAAATATAGTCTTTTCTATACAGAAATATACTTGATTGTTATGCTGATTTCGTATACAGTGACTGTAAAATCCACCTAATTATGTGTTCCTCTCTTCAGTTACATATTAACTTCTGGAAAATTCACATATTCAGTTTGTGGCCTCAGTGACACTATTGTCATTTCTAGATATGCATTTGATTTTTATATTATGATTTTCCATCATAAACATTAATTTTGTAACTAGTCATCTAATCTTTAGCACATGAAGCATATGTTTTGTCTAACTGAAATTTTCTCTTCAGTTACAAAATTTTTCCCTTCTTCTCTTTCATCTGCTAGTCTTCTTGTCTCTTTGTATGGCTGACAAATAGTGGCTAAATAATAATTAAGTGCATAAATTTATACACAAAACTTGAGGATCCAAATGAGGTTATCTTTCTCCCGAAAGAATTTGCTTTTGCTCCAGGTACACTTTATCCTGTCCCCAAACAAATATCTGTTCTTTATGTTACAGGGCCTGTCACTCATTAGCTTATCTCCCTATGTGGTATCCTGTTGAATTCTTTGCCTGGGGGCTCTAAAATCCAACATATGTTGTGCAGCTCTTTAAACTGTTGGGAGTCACTGATTCAGCCTCCCTGTCACTATTTTACAATGAAGGAACGCCAAGGGGCTTGGCATTGAAGGTCATGGACATCTTAAGTTCCTTTTGCCTGGGAGTGCAGCTGCTTAAGTCTTGTTGCCTTGGTGACATTGCAGTGCTCTCTCAAACATTTCCAAGTTCTTTTTACAAATGTCTGTTTTAAGCATCATATTTGGGGAAGAATTGCTCTGCAACTAGCTGCTCCATTGTTATTTTATTTATTAAATACCCTGATTATCAAAAACACTTCCTTTCTTTTCCTCCCTCAAGTTCTAGAACTCATTCAATACCATTTCTTCCGTCTTAAATAATGAACATATTCTACTCAACACACAGCTTTACAAACTGTTGGAACTATGAAATAATTAGTGGTCTTCTCCCTGGCTTAGGGATAAATATAAGTCTGAGTTTGAGTGTGCATAATTGTCATCTGTTAAAACATTAAGAGCTAGAATGAAACCTCTATGGCTTCTTGCTGATTCAGTAGATCTGGAATGGGTCCTGAAAATCTGTATTTCTAACAATGCCCAAATATGTTGCTAATGCTGCTAGATCAGAGACCATCCAATGATGAGAGGTTAAATAAATATGCTTTCTGTCTTCCCTTTGCCTGAGAACAAATGGGAGACACATCTGTGGACCCACTTTAATGAAAGCAAATGATCTAGCATGCTGCAAGAATTGTGCTGCAAGAGTTTAGCATTTGAGGCCAGCGCTGTGGCACAGTGGGTTAAAGCCCTCACCTGAAGCGCCGACATCCCATATGGGCACTGGTTCTAGTCCCAGCTGCTCCTCTTCTGATGTAGCTCTCTGATATGGCCTGAAAAAGCAGTAAAAGGTGGCCCAAGTTCTTGAGCCCCTGTACCCATGTGGGAGACCCAAAAGGAGCTCCTGGTTCTTGGCTTTGGATTGGCACAGCTTCAGCCGTTGTGGCCATCTGGGGAGTGAACCAGAGGATGGAAGACCTCTCTCTCTCTGACTCTACCTCTTTCTGTAACTCTTTCAAATACATAAAATAAATCTTTTTTTTTTTTTTTTTGACAGGCAGAGCTAGACAGTGAGAGAGAGAGAGAGAGAGAGAGAGAGACAGAGAGTAAGATCTTCCTTCCGTTGGTTCACACCCCAAATGGCCGTTAGGGCCGGCGCTGCGCCCATCTGAAGCCAGGAGCCAGGTGCTTCCTCCTGGTCTCCCATGCAGGTGCAGGGCCCAAGCACTTGAGCCATCCTCCACTGCCTTCCGAGGCCACAGCAGAGAGCTGGACTGGGAGAGGAGAAACTGGGACAGAATCCAGCGCCCCAACCAGGACTAGAACCCAGAGTGCCGGCGCCACAAGTGGAGGATTAGTGAAGTGAGCTGAGGCACTGGCCATAAAATAAATCTTAAAAAAAAAAAAAAAAAGAATTGGGACAGCTTAAAAAGATAGAATTTAGCATTTGCCCCAGCTTTATTAATCATTATGAATATGTTGTATGCCATATTGATTCTTCTTTATAAAATAAATCATGTACCCCAAACTCCCTTTATCCTCCAAAAGCTAGTGATAAATATGCAAATGTAATCACCTACTGTGTTGTAAATTCCAACCAAATTTCTAACAAGTTTGGTTGTGCATATTGAAAAATTGGTTGTATTAAATCAACAACAGGAGTCACTGTGTACTTACTTCTCATGTGGGATCTGTCCTTAATGTGTTGTCCAATGTGAAGTAATGCTATAACTAGTACTGAAACAGTATTTTTACACCTTGTGTTTCTGGGTGGGTGGAAACTGATGAAATCTTTACTTAGTATATACTGAATCGATCTTCTGTATATAAAGATAATTGAAAATGAATAAAAAAAAGTTGGTGCTAAATTGGAAATTGCATAGAAAATTAATCAATTTTTTAAAAAAATGTAGGATCTCTGTCCTTAATGTGCTGTATATTGTGATTTAATGCTATAACTAGTACTCCAACAGTATTTTTCACTTTGTGTTGCTATGTGAGGGCAAACTGTTGAAATCTTTACTTAATATATACTAAACTGATCTTCTGTATATAAAGAGAATTGAAAATGAATCTTGATGTGAATGGAAGGGGAGAGGGGGCGGGAAAGGGGGGGAGTTGCGGTGGGGGAGTTATGGGGAAGCCATTGAAATCCATAAGCTGTACTTTGGAAATTTATATTCATTAAATAAAAGTTAAAAAAATAAGAAAAATTGGTTCTAAAGTTTGTAAGGAGAGGCAAAAGCACCAGAATAGCCAACAAAGTATTGAAGAAGAATGAAGTATGAGGACTCACTGTAACCAACTTCAAAATTTACTGTTGAACTAGACAAGATGGTATTGTTGAAGGAATAAATAGATCAATGGGACAGAATAGAAAGTCAAAAAGAGACCCATAAAAATATAGCTAACTAGTGTCTGAATAATGGGAAAAGCAACTTAATAGGAAATGTATAGTCTTTTCAATAGACAGTACTAGAAAGCCAGGGTATATACCTGTGAGAAAAAATTAGACACAGAACTTATACTGGTTACAAAAATTAACTCAAAATGGATCATATAACTAATTGTGAAATGCAAAACTATAAAACTCTCAGCAGAGAACACAGGGGAAAATCTAGATGACCTTGAGTATGATAATAGCTTTTTAGATGTAACATCAAAGGCATGATTCACAAGCGAAATAATTGACGAACTGGACTTCAGTAAAAGTGAACAGTCTGCTCTGTGAAGGATGTTGTCAAGAGAAGGAAATACACAAAGAAAAATGCATTTGATACAGGATTTCATTCAAAATAGACAAAGGCCATTTAAAATGCAACAATAAGAAATAAGAAAAACCTTATCAAAACAGGCGAAATACAATGCAAAACATTTCACGACACAGAATACATAGCTGGCAAGCAAGGATTACTCTGGTAGTGGCTGTTGACATTGGGGCTGGTTCTGTGTGGGAGGGGGCGGGGTGTAGGAGGAACTCGGGTGTCTACTTAGTTTACTGGGAGATTCTAATTGCTGTAACATTTGTATTTAAAAGGTAAAACAAACAAGTAAAATACATTTAAAATTGTTTTAAATGTTTCTGAGCTTTGCAGACATAACATATCAGAAGTTTTGAAATAATTATCCATTTAAAGTAGGCAAGCTTCCAGATTATTTATGTTAAAATGATAGTCCTTATGTCATTCCATTTGCATTGAAAACTATTTGCTTTTCACATTTCATCTTTATAGAGTATCCTCTTTCTATTATGCCTACATAAATTATTTTCTACATATGTATATGTTTATTTATTTAATGTTAATCGATACAGTATTTCTTTAGAGTTATTTGCTATGACACACATAGGAAGAATTTATTGAAAATGACTTAAGTCGCTTTGACAGTATAATTATGTCATAAAAGTTCTGGCAATGATGGAAAATGAAAAGTGCCTCTTTACATCTCTGCACAGTTGAGAACCCCTTTCCTTTGCTTTGAATGGAAATTAAAATAAAAGTGGTAAATGAGATGGTGAGTGAGTGGCCCAGGACACAAGAATGAGAAATTCTCCCTTATATACCTGATAATCTCATTTTTATTAGTTATAAATTCTGCTTATTGCCCAAATCTACATTTAGTTCAAAATAACAAAAATTGTATCCAATGATGGTATTTCTTGAATAATAACAATATACCAGTCTTAACATTTGACTTGCAGTGAATCACAGAGGTGTAAAGACCCTCGTGAATGTCACAGGCTCCGAGTTTTAGAAATTTCTTTTCTGTGATAAATACATCATACAGTCTCCTTTTGTCCTTCGTGTCTATATTGAGGAATCATAAACAGAGAAACTGTGATTTATATCCTTTTGAATTAAAGCTAAAATTCTGTTTTAATTGAGAAATGATGATTAACATGGTAGAATCCATAATAACTAAAACTTCATTTTGTGGTACTGGATCCAGAATGACAGGGTACTGTAACTATATTTGTTAGAAAACCCTCTCCCTATAAAACTCACAAAACTCTATTTTATTTTAATACAATACTACTATCAAATGATTATTAATTATACATGTTACATGCTATTTTAAGATTAAAACTTTATAAAATATAACAAATTTTCTCTTGCAATAAAATGGAGACTGGATAAGGTCAACAAAAATAATTTTATTGAGTTCACAATTTTGGATGCTGAAAAGTTCAGTATTAGGCAGGTGTATCTGCTGAGAGCTCCATGCCATATCAGTACACAGTAGATGGTAGGACATGGCAGGAGAGGGAATAAGAAAGCTCCCTGAGAAAGCCAGACATGCCTCATGACAACCTGTCTTGGAGTGACTAGTCCAGTCCTTCAAGATCTAGCCCATCCCACCAGACAGCATCAATCCAGGCACAGGGTGAAACCTCTACCACCTAATTACCTCCCATAAGGTACCAACGCTTCTCAGTACTGCTACACTGGGGACTGATATGTTCGAACCACAGCACATTTTAAAAGCTTTCTAAAACATAGATGTACCATTTAATTATTAAAAAAGTATATTGTAGGGGCTGGTGCTGTGGCATAGTGGGTAAAGCTACCGCCTGCAGTGCCGGTATCCCATAGGGGTGTTCGTTTGAGTCCCAGCTGCTCCACTTCAGATCCAGCTCTTTGTTATGGCCTGGGAAAGCAGTAGAAGATGGCCACTTCTCCCACATGGGAGACCTGAAAGATCTTCCTAGCTCCTGAATTTGGAGCCACACAGCTCCGGCCGTTGTGGACAGTGGGGGAGTGAACCAGTGGATGGAAGACCTCTCTCTCTGCCTCTCCTTCTCTCTGTGTAACTCTGACTTTCAAATAAATAAACAAATCTTTAAAAAGAAGTATACTGTGTAATCCCCATCCAGGTTAATAAACAAGATTGCTAGCACCATGGCACCTTCTCATTTGATTCTCCTGTAGTCACAAATCGCTTACTCTATTCTAAAGTGAAGGTTAACCTGACAGTTTTGGTAATAATGGTCTTTCCTATTTTCTTAAAAAGAATTTATTTGAAAGGCAAAGTGATAGAGCGAGAGAAAGAGAGGGCTCTTCCATTGGTTCACTCTCCAAATGGCTGCATTGGTCGCAGTTGGGCCAGGCAAGGCTAAAGCTAGGGGTTAGTAATTCCATCTAGGTCTCCCATGTAGGTGGCAGGGTCCCGAGCACTTGGGGCATCTTCTACTGCTTTTCCAGACACATCAGCAGGCAGCTGGATCAAAAGCGATCAGCCAGGAATCAAACCAGCCCTAATTATAGGATGCTGTTCACAAGCAGAAGCTTAATTCACTTTACAACAACATCAACCCTTATGTACTGCTTTTCTCTCCAAATAGAAATGCATTCCCAATCACTATGGTTTATTTAAGTGAATTCATATATATGTATTACTCTATGTCTTCATCTTTCAATTAACTTTATGTTCCAACAGATTTATTTATGTTGTTCCATGTAACACTAATTTAATAATTTTACTTGGTCTGATTCTTCTTTTATCACAGTTTATTACTGTATGCATACATAGGATATACATTGGAGGATAGACAGTTTATGAATATTCTCAAACACTGATGGTATTACTCACAACAGTGTTGCTTTAGACACCCTTGTTCATAGGTCTACTACATTTGTATACACAGTTGTATTCAGTTTCTCTTACAGTGAGAAGTCAAACACTTATCAACTCTGTAAGAGCTTTTCCATTACTATAGTACCTCAGCAACAATTTTTGTTTCAGTCATTTTAATTGTAGTCACTTTGGAAAACATATACACACGGTGTGCTTGATGGTTTTAAATTGAATTTCTTTGGTTGAATATTTTCCAAAAGATTTTTATGACTTATTGATTATGTAAGACATATATACTACTTTATGTTGCCTTGTTAGCTGTCTTATTTAAACAATGTCTATTTTTCTACTGTTTTTAGGATTCTAAATAATACCCATTTTGAATAATTATATCATATTCAATATAATTAATAAAGTTATGTTTTATTATAATCATTTGTTCTAAATCATATTATCAACATAAATTTTTTTCTTTTTTAAACCTAACACTTTAATTTTTTTTCTTTTTACACTACATTGGTTAAATTTGAAATTTATGACTAACTGTTAGTGATAGTAGTAGATATTCTTGTGTTGCTACTGACTTCAAAGCAACACTTTTTATATTTATATAAAGGGAGCAAATTTCATGTATTTCATAAATATAGTTTTTTTTATGACTCTAAAGAAAAACATTTGATTTTATTGTAACTTGGTGATCTTCATTCTGATTGAATATACAGGAGCTAGATTTGGGTGAGAATAATTGGTTACAGGAAATGCATTCAAAAGAACATTTCTGTAGGTATTTGAGGGAAGAGAAAGAAAAATGTTTGAGTACTCAAAAAAATAAAGGCTGGAAAATAATGAGTTAAGAAACAATGCAAACGAAACAGAATTCTATGAATTTTGGAGACAGCTTTTGGATCTCAGTTGAAACACAAGCCTGTAATTCACATGCAAGAATCAAAATGTGTCTGTACCTTCGCAACCAAGGAACGTGACTTCTTCCCTGATAATAAGGATTGATAGTTGTTACAAATGATGTTAGTAACTGAAGTCATATGAGGGATGAAAAATATCTTGGACTAACCTGTTGAAGTGAAATGGACACCATGAGAAACAGTGACCTGATCAGCCCCTGTCCTGACTGTTGATGTACAACTTAATACTTTATCCCTTTTAGTATTTTGTTTGTTCTAGTACTATTGGTTGAACTCTGCAATCAACACACAGTTATTGTTAGGTGTTGACATTTAACTGAAAAGTGATCCCTGTTAAATATACGAGTGGGAATAAGAGAGGGAGGAGATGTACAATTTGGGACATGTTCAATCAGTCGTGCCCCAAATGGTGGAGTTAGAAACGTGCCAGGGGATTCCAATACAATCCCCTCAAGGTTGCATGTACCAATGCCATCTCACCAGTCCAAGCGATCAATTTCAGTTCACAATTGATCACACTGATAGGTCTAAGAGTCAAAGGGATCACACGAACGATGGTACTTCCCACCATACCCTCCCTGCCTTCTTCACTTTGACCCTCCCTCTTGCTTGTTTTCTTATTTTTTAAAAATTTTTTCAATCGCATACTTTCTTTTTTTATGGCATACTTTCACTTTACTTTACAGTCACAGCTTAATCCTCCACTAAAGAAAGAATTCAACAAGCAGTAAGTAGAAAAACCAGTGGCATTGGAGGTTCAGTGGTAGAATTGTTGCCTGTCAAAGCAATACTTTTAACTATTCAACATTAAGTCCATTGCTTTCTGAAAAACAACACAAATACTATATTTATCTATTACTTTTAAAATATTTATTTTCTACTTGAAAGACATAGTGAGAGTGAGTCAAAGAGAGGAAAGAGAGAGAGAGAAAGAGAGAGAGAGAGAGAGAGAGAGAGAGAGAGAGAGAACTTTCATTTACAGCTTCAATGGCCATAACATCTGGGGCTGGGCCAAGCTAAAGCTAGGAGCAAGGAACTCCATTTGGGTCTCCCATATGGGTGGCAGGAACTCAAGTTCTTGAGCCATTATCCACTGTTTTATAGAGAGCTGGATGAGAAGTGCTTGACCATTAGTAGGGGATTGGATCAGCAGTGGAATAGTTAGGACTGGAACCAGCACTCTGATATGAACGCAGGTGTCCCAGACAGTGTCTTACACCAGCTGCACAACATCCCCCTATATACCTATTTATATTAAAAACAGTTTTTTTGTGCTCCAATATTTTAAAGATTCTTTTTCAAGGTTACATGTTGTATTTATTCAAATACTTTTCTACATTTTAATGATATAATTTTAATCCTGCATTCTTTATATTGTGAATTATATTGATACTCCTAAATATCACTGACTGTATGTAACTAATAAATTTGATCTTTTCCCATTTAAATAGTGGTTAAAATGCAAATTTCATCTTTCATAATGAACATCCTTATCAGTTAGCTGTTAAGGTTATATTGACCCAGCAAATTGAGTTGAGAACAGTTTGTTCTTTTTCCTATGCTCAGGAAGACTTTTCATTTGTTTGGATCATTTTAAAAATAATTGTTAGAAATTGAAAGTGTATTCAACAAGTCCTCAAGATTTTTTTTAGTGTTTTAAATTGCAGCTTAAATTACCTCAATAATTATAGGAAAAATCATTAAAAAAATTTCTAACTGTATACATCCTGATAGTCCTCCAAGAATAGATGTATTCTTTCCATTTTAAACTAACTTTAAAAAAGCTAATTATAATATTGCTTTTAATATTGTTTTAATATCAGTAGGTTCTATATCATAGATATTAGTAATTTATACCTCCTTTGCCATGAAGATCATAGTATCAGTTTCTATCAACAATTACTTTTACTCTTGTGAAATACTTATTGTATAATCCTTTTCTCTTTTATAATGATTGCATCTAATTTTGCCTTTCTAATATTTTTTTAGTTTCTCTCTATCGAAATGTAATTCTAAATATTGATTTTTCAGACATAGCTAGCATAAGCGTATATACTATAAAAACCTAGGATTTCCCTTTGTTGAATCTCTTACATTTTATAAGATATATTGTGTTATCTTTCCATTTAAACTATTTGTAAACTTTATTTATGATTTCTACTTTTACTTAAGAAAATATATTGCTAAAGTGCAAAATAGTTTTTGAGAGGGAAGTGGTATATTAGTTATCTATAACTATTGCACTCCAGTTTAATTCTACTTGAAATAAAATATTTATAATTGCTAACTTATTTGATACTTGCTTTATTTACCAAATACAATAATTTAATCATTGTATGAGAAGGTATTCAGAGAGTTAATATAAAATACATATTATGAAAAAACAATGTACAAAATTTTTGAACTAAAATTAGTATCACTTTATTTTTTCCATAAACTTTTTGAAGTACTCTCAAATAAGTGTAAACATTTCTTATAGTTTGCAGTTACTGAAACTAATTTGTGTTTAAATTATTGAATCTATAATCTTGGGAGTAAGAAATCAAGCAAATATTAGTACACAGTTTAGCATGTCTGTGTATTAATTGGTTTTTAAAGATTTATTTTATAATTTATGTATTCATTTTAAAGGTAGGGAGAAGCAGAGACAGAGGCAAAGATATCTTTCACCTGCTAGTTCATTCTCCAAATGCCTGTAACAGCCAAGGCTATGCCAGGCCAAACCAGGCTCTTAGGAATCCATCCAGGTCTCCAGTGTGAGTGGCATTTGCCCAAATCATCATCTGCTGTTTCCCAAACACCTTGGCAGGGAGCTGGATTAGAAGTGTAGCTGTGACTCAAAGTAACACTCTGATATACGATGCAGGGGTCCCAAGCTGCAGCTTACTCCACTGCACCACAATGCCTGCCCTAATGCAACAGATTTTTTGAGTCTTGTTAGTTATTCCACGAATTGTGTTAAATTCTACTTTGACTATTTTCCATTTTTCAGTTTCTTTGGTGATTGTTCTGTTGGTTTTTGGTTTTCATTTTTGTTGTGTGTGATTGATTTGAAATGCAAATTACAGAGAGGGTTCTCTCCCCAAATGGTCTCAATAGCCAGGGCTTGACAAGGTCAAAACCAGGAGCCTGGAATCCATAGGGTCTCTTATGTGGGTGCAGGGGCAGAGGATTTGGGCCATTTTCCGCTGTTTCCCCAGGCAATTAGCAGGGAGTTGGATCAGAAGTGGAGCAGTCAGCACTCCAACCAGTGCCCATATGGGATGCTGGCAATGCATGAAGAAGCTTAAACCACTGCACCAAAATGCGCACCTCTGATTTGTTTTTGTTTGTTTGTTTGTTTTGACAGGCAGAGTGGACAGTGAGAGAGAGAGACAGAGAGGAAGGTCTTCCTTTACCGTTGGTTCACCCTCTAATGGCCGCTGCAGCTGCGGCCGGCACACCATGCTGATCCGAAGCCAGGAGCCAGGTGCTTCTCCTGGTGTCCCATTCAAGTGCAGGGCACAAGGATTTGGGCCATCCTCCACTGCACTCTTGGGCCATAGCAGAGAGCTGGACTGGAAGGGGGGCAACCAGGACAGAATCCGGCGCCCCAACCAGAACTAGAACCCAGTGTGCCAGTGCCACAGGCGGAGGACTAGCCTATTGAGCCACAGCACCGGCCAAGTACTTCTGATTTGTATCTTTTAAGGATAGATGCTCTGGGACAGATCTGAGGCTTAGCAGGTAAAGCTGTGGGCTGCAGCACCGGCATACCATATGGGTGCCAGTACCAGTCCCGGCTGCTCTACTTCCTATCCAGCTCTCTGCTATGGCCTGGGAAAGCAGTAGAGGATGGCCCATGTCCTTGGGCCCCTGCAACTGTGTGGGAGACCCAAAAGAATCTCCTGGCTCCTGCCTTCAGATTGGCTCAACTCTAGCCATTACAGCCAATTGGTGAGCGAACCAGCAGATAGAAGACCTCTCTCTCTCTCTCTGCCTCTCCTTCTCTTGCTGTGTAATTCTGACTTTCAAATAAATAAATAAATTTAAAAAAATTTTTTAAAAAGATATATGCTCTGATACAAGAAATCAACATTGTTGTGTTTGTTCATTTTGCACTTCATGAAACATATTTATCTCTAGAAGCAGTTCTTGCTCTAAATCTATGCTTTCTTTTTTTTTAACTTTTATTTAATAAATATAAATTTCCAAAGTACAACTTTTGGATTATAGTGACTTTTCCCCCCATAACCTCCCTCCCACCCACAACCATTCCATCTCCCGCTCCCTTTCCCATTCCATTCACATTAAGATTCATTTTTAATTATCTTTATATACAGAAGATCAATTTAGTATATACTAAGTAAAGAGTTCAACAGTTTGCACCCACATACACACACAAAGTATAAAGTACTGTTTGCATACTAGTTATACTGTTAATTCACATAGTACAACACATTAAGGACAGAGATCCTACATGGGGAGTAAGTGCACAGTGATTCCCGTTGTTGATTTAACAATTGACACTCTTATTTATGACATCATTAATCATTCGAGGCTCTTGTCATGAGCTGCCAAGACTATGGGAGCCTCTTAAGTTCACAAACTTTGATCTTATTTAGACAAGGCCATAGTCAAAGTGGAAGTTCTCTCCTCCCTTCAAAGAAAGATACCTCCTTCTTTGATGGCCTTTTCTTTCCAATGGGATCTCACTCACAGAGATGCCTAAAATACTCTCATGGGCTTTTTAGCCAGATCCGAATAGCTCAAGGGCTGATTCTGAAACCAGAGTGCTGTTTAGGACATCTGCCATTCTATGAGTCTGCTATGTATCCCTCTTCCCATGTTGCCTCTTCCCATGTTCTATCAGTTAGTATTGACAGACAATAGTCTTGTTTATGTGATCCCTTTGATTCTTAATCTAATCATTATGATCAGTTATGAACTGAAACTGATCACTTTGACTAGTGAGATGGCATTGGTACATACCACCTTGATGGGATGGAATTGGAATCCCCTGGCACGGTTCTAACTCTACCATTAGGGGTAAGTCCGATTGAGCATGTCCCAAATTGTACATCTCTTCCCTCTCTTATTCTCACTCTTATATTTAACAGAGATCACTTTTTAGTTAAATTTAAACACCTAAGAATAATTGTGTGTTAATTACAGAGTTCAACCAATGGTATTAAGTGGAACAAAAATATTCTAAAAGGAATAAAGTAGTAAGTTGTTCCTCGACAGTTAGGACAAGGGCTGATCAAGTCACTGTTTTTCATAGTGTCCAAATCACTTCAACAAGTTTCCTTTTAGGTGCTCAGTTAGTTGTCACCAATCAAGGAGAATGTATGACATTTGTCCCATTGGGACTGGCTTATTTCACTCAGCATGATGTTTTCCAGATTCTTCCATTTTGTTGGAAATGACCAGATTTCATTGCTTTTTACTGCTGTATACTATTCCATGGAGTACATATCCCATAATTTCAGTCTACTGTTGATGAGCATTTAGGTTGATTCCATGTCTTAGCTATTGTGAATTGAGCTGCAACTAACATTAAGATACAGACCCCTTATTTGTTTGCCAATTTAATTTCCTTTGGTTAAATTCTAAAGAGCAGGATGGCTGGGTTGTATGGTAGGGTTATATTCAGGTTTCTGAGGAATCTCCAGACTGACTTCCATTGTGGTTTTACCAGTTTGCATTCCCACCAGTAGTGGGTTAGTGTCCCTTTCTCCCCACATCCTCGCCAGCATCTGTTGTTGGTAGATTTCTGTATGTAAGCCATTCTAGCCGGGGTGAGGTGAAACCTCATTGTGGTTTTGATTTGCATTTACCTGATGGCTAGTGATCCTGAACATTTTTTCATGTGTCTGTTGGCCATTTGGATTTCCTCTTTTGAAAAATGTCTATTGAAGTCCTTGCCCATCTCTTAAGTGGGCTGTTTGTTGTTGTGGAGTTTCTTGATCTCTTTGTAGATTCTGTTATTAACCTTTTATCAGTGGCATAGTTTGCAAGTATTTTTTCCCATTTTGTTGGTTGCGTCTGCACTTTCCTGACTGTTTCTTTTGCAATACAGAAACTTCAAAATTTGATGTAATCCCAGTTGTTAATTTTGGCTTTGACTGCCTGTGCTTCCAGGATTTTTTCCAAGAAGTCTTTGCCAGTGCAAAGACTCTCTGATGTTCTCTAATAATTTGATGGTGTCAGGTCATAGATTTAGATCTTTAATCCATGTTGAGTGGATTTTTGTGTAAGGTGTAAGGAAGGGGTCTTGCTTCATGCTTCTGCACGTGGAAATCCAGTTTTCCCAGCACTATTTGTTGAATAAACTGTCCTTTCTCCAGGAATTGGGGTAGATCCTTGTTCAAATATATATATATATATATATATATATATATATATATATATATGTGTGTGTGTGTGTGTGTGTGTGTGTGTGTAGACAGGTAGAGTTAGATATTGAGAGAGAGAGAAAGAGAGAGAGAGAGAGAGAGAGAGAGAGGTCTTCCTTCCATTGGTTCACACCCCAAATGGCTGCTGCTGCTGGCGCACTGCGCCTATCTGAAGCCAGGAGCCAGGTGCTTCCTCCTGGTCTCCCATGCAGGAGCAGGGCCCAAGCACTTGGGCCATCCTTCACTGCCTTCCCGGGCCACAGCAGAGAGCTGGACTGGAAAAGAAGCAACTGGGACACAACCAGCGCCCCAACCAGGACTAGAACCCAGGGGGCCGCCTCCGCAGGTGGATGATTAGCCAAGTGAGCGGCAGCGCCAGCCATCCTTGATCAAATATAAGTTGGCTATAGATGTTTGATTGATTTCTGGTGTTTCTATTCTGTTCCGTTGGTCTATCCATCTGTTTCTGTACCAGTACTATGCTGGTTTGATTATAACTGCCCTGTAGTATGTCCTGAAATCTGGTATACTTATGCCTCCAGCTTTGTTTCTGTTGTACAGGATTGCTTTAGCTATTCGAGGTCTCCTGTGCCTCCATATGAATTTCAGCATCATTTTTTTCCAGATCTGAGAAGAATGTCTTTGATATTTTGATTGGTGTCACATTGAATCTATAAATTGCTTTTGGGAGAATGGACATTTTGATAATATTGATTCTTCCAATCCATGAGCATGGAAGATTTTCCCATTTTTTGGTATCCTCTTCTATTTCTTTCTTTAAGATTTTGTAATTCTCATTGTAGAGATCTTTGATGTCCTTGGTTAACTTTATTCCAAGGTATTTGATTGTTTTTGTAGCTATTGTTAATGAGATTGCTCTTAGCAATTCTTTCTCAGCTGTGGCATTGCCTGTTGATTTTTGTGCATTGATTTCATATTCTGCTATTTGCCAAACTCTTCTATGAGTTCCAATAGTCTCTTAGTTAAGTTCTTTGGATCCCCTAAATAAAGAATCACATCATTTGCAAAGAGGGATAGCTTGAGTTCTTCCTTCCCAATTTGTATCCCTTTAATTTCATTTTCTTGCCTAATGGCTCTGGCTAAAACTTACAGCACTATATTGAATAACAATGGTGAGAGTGGTCATCCCTGTCTGGTACCAGATCTCAGTGGAAATGTTTCCAACTTTTCCCCATTCAATAGGATGCTTGCCATGGGTTTTTCATAAATTGATTTGATTGTACTGAAGAATGTTCCTTCTATACCCAATTTGCTTAGAGTTTTCATCATGAAAGGGTGTTAAATTTTATCAGATGCTTTCTCTGCATCTATTGAGATAATCATATGGTTTTTCTTCTGCAGTCTGTTACTATGGTGTATCACATCGATTGATTTGTGAACATTGAACCATCCCTGCATACCAGGGATAAATCCCCCTTGGTCTTGGTGGATGATATTTCTGATGTTGTTCCATTCTTTTGGCCAGAATTTTATTGAGGATTTTTGCATCTATGTTCATCAGGGAAATTGGTCTGTAATTCTCTTTCAATGCTGCATCTTTTTCAGGTTTAGGAATTAAGGTAGTGCTGCATTCATAGAAAGAATTTGGGAGGATTCCCTGTTTTTCAATTGTCCTGAATAGTTTGAGAAGAATTAGAGTTAATTCTTCTTTAAATGTCTGGTAGAATTTAGCAGTGAATCCATCTGGTCCTGGGCTTCTCTTTGTTGGGAGGCTATGCTTTCTACTATTAATCTTGCTAGGCAAGTTTATTTTCATACTCTCCTGTAAGTTTTTTTATTCTTTTCTTATGAAGCTTTTACTTGTTTTTCAGATGTGCCTGGTAGACCAGAACACAAGGTGATTGATTTATAGATATATTTATTTATTTATATCAATAGGTCAGGGTGAAAAACCAACAAAATGGCACTTTACACCATATATGATTAAATGAAATTAAAATATAAATATATTTTTGTGCAAACATTTTTAATATTTAGATAAAATTTTAATTCTCATTTTTATGACTTTTTGGAAGACTTTTCATATTAGAGCACTTTTATTTGTATTTTTAGTAGCGCTTTATTTTGGTTACATTCTGCCACCATTCTATGCACTTCTCAATTTTCCACTGCTTTTTTTGCTTTTATTTCCTTGCTTTTGGGGGCATTTCTTAGTCATTACTGCAGTAGGTTTTGGCACTCTTGGTGGCCCCTGGACAGTTTCAGGAGTACAAAAAGGTTAAAAACTAACTTTCTAATGAAATGTAGATACCATTGCCCTTTTCATTCTAAACCTCTCTTAACTATATAGTGAAAGGTTATCAGAAGTTAAGTAATGCATGATATCACAAAAAAATTGAATTCAGAAACATAGTATGAACCAACTGCTTTCTATTTAATCAAAACCAATATAAACATTGTCAGTCTTGTTAAATTTTTGAGTGTTCCTCTCATGAAATGTTTTGTTTATATCAATATATAACTAATTTGTTTGCTATTTTTAATGAATTTATAGCTATAAAACAATTAAAGGTTGTATTAAAGCAGCTAAGTAGATGTTAGTGGATGTGTGTAAGAGGGGTCGAAGAAAATAGGTTTATGTGCAATTCAATGAGAAAACAAGTTCTAAAGACGGGACCAAGCCTCTTATCTGTCTCCTATAGCCCAAAGTGTCCTTGCCTGTCCTTTATCAAAAGGAATTCACAGAAATAAGGAAGCAATACAGTGGCCCTCCTTGCTTCTCCAAAGGATAAGAACCCTGCTGGCCAGTATTGTCCAGGGTTTGTTTAAGCGAATTCCACACTCAAAAATCCCCCCCAAAACCTTGATTTTCCCAAAAAAAGGAGGAAAGGAGAAGAAATGGGGACCCATACTCATGTCCAGAAAACCCCATGTGAATAGAGAGTGGGATCTCAGTCCTTTTCTGAGACCCCCACCTGAGCTATCAGGTGTAGAAATTTCTATCTCTTTACCATTTCCAAACAAAAGAGAAAAGCTAAAATCACCTTTTCATATGCTCCTTCACTGGCCACATACATAGGCAGCCACAGAACAAGTTTGCAGGGTTCAAATCAGTGCTTACAGCTCTTCCCAGAGCCTAAGATGCTCATACACAAGGCTGGAGTTCTCCTGTTTGCTTGCTGGCTTTGGCTCCTGGCTCTGTTTTCCTGTTAATGCGGGCCATGGGAGGCCGAAGTAATGGCCCAAGTAATTGGTTTTCTGCTACCCAAGTGGAAGACCAGGGCTGTGATCCACTGCCTGGTCCCAGTGTATCTCTGGCCTTTGTGGACATTTAGAGAGTAAACCAATACATGGGAGTTCTCTCTCTCTGTTTTCTGTTTATTTGTTTCCTCTCTCTCTTTTTAAGAATGTTAATGGGTGTTAATTACCAAAACTTTTATTACTAATAATTTAATTTCTTACATCCCTTTACAAAGAGGAAACTGTAAGATCACTTTTATAGAAATAGTTTATTTAGAGATTATAAAATGTATCCTTAACTACTCAAATAAAGTGTTCAGTGTTAGCTGTATATTCCCACACAGTCCAAGCAATTTAAATCACCTTAAATAAAGCTATCTTCTATTGAATATTTGAAGTTTAGCACTCTAAATCAACTTCTTATGGAAATATGAATATAACCTTTATATTCCCAGATAAATTTGCTGTGTATATAATTCTACATAGGCTGTCTATTTTATTCTATACATTGAAATTTATGTTCTATGATATTCTGTATTTCTTTGTTTCCTTTGAAAAGTTAATTATTGATTTAATTGTAGTTTATATATAATATCTAAAATGTTTTCACCCCTTTTTTATTATTTGAAAGGCAGAGAGTCACAGAGAGGCAGAGGCAGAAAGAGAGAGAATGAGAGAGAGAGGTCTTCCTTCTGCTGGCTCACTCCCTAATGACCGCACCAGCTAGAGCTGTGCCAATCTAAAGCCAAGAGCCAAGAGCTTCTTTCAGGTCTCTCCACAAGGGTGCAGGGGCCCAAAGACTTAGGCCATCTTCTACTGTTTTCCCAGGTTATGATGGAGAACTGCATTGGAAGTGGAGCAGCTGGGACTCGAACCAGCACCCAAATGGGATGCTGACACTGCAAGCAGCTGCTTTACCCTCTTCACCCTAGTGCAGGCCCCTAGCCCCTTTTAATAATCTTTGTTGTCCTTGGTTCTCTGAAGATTCATGATTAGGACCCTGAGTATGATTATATTTATCTGGTTTTGATTTGTCTTCTGAATATGTATACAGACCCCTTTTATCTACTGGGGAAAAAATCTTAGCTATCCCTTTAAAAATCATCTTTATTCACTTCCTCTTTTCTCTGTTTTTGATACTCAAAGATATTCTATATTTTTTTGTGTAATACATTTGCCTCTTATTTTCATCTCAGTTTTTCCCAAAATTTTGTCTCTCCTGTAACATTCCAGAAATTTCTGAACAAACCATCCTTTGATTCACTAATTTCTTCTTTAATTACTTCTAATCTGTTCATCTCAACTACGTATTTATTAAAATATGTATTTTCCCAATTTCTAATTGAAACTTTTTTATAATCTATGACATCTGACCTCTGAGGAAAGTTCAATTCTCGCCCTATCTTCTTGTATATAGGGTGCATAGTTAGGAATGTAAGTGTAAGAAAGCTCCAGTATCTGAAAATTTCTAATGAGTAGGTTATGCTTATTCTTAGTTTTGTTCTTCATGCTTTTCTCATGATGTCCATCATGTTTTTTTTCTTTTTCTTATATTATTGGTTGCGTTGTGGGAAAAAAATCTTTAATGAAAACTTAGTGGGGCTGGCACTGTGGCATAGCAGATAGAGTCACCACCCACAGTGCTGACATCCCATATGGGCAGAGTTTTGAGTCCCAGCTGCACCACTTCGGATCCAGCTCTCTGCTATGGCCTGGAAAAAGCAGTAGAGGATGGCCCAAGTCATTGGGGCCCTGCACCCAGGTGAAAAACCCAGGAGAAGCTCCTGGCCCTTGGCTTCAGATCAGCTCAGCTCTGACTGATGCAGCCAATTGGGGAGTGAACCAACAGATAGAAGACCTCTCTCTGCCTCTTCTCTCTCTGTGTAACTCTGACTTTCTAATAAATAAATAAATAAATCCTAAATAAAGAAATAAATAGAAAACTTAGTATCTTTTCCTATTCCAGGGAGGATTTTAATCTCCTCTATTCAGGAGAATGGGATCCTCATAAGCCATTTGGAGATGGGCAGTTTCTGGGCAATCCTAAGTGGCTGAAATCTGGGCTCTAGTCCTTGCAAAGGCTTGATAACGTCTGCCTGAACATTGTTGTTGGGATGCAAGTATTTTGCCAAAGACATCCATACTTGGAAATTTCAGGATATTAAAATTTCCCCTTAAACCTATGATATTGACAGGTGTGGCTTCTTCTCTCATGGGTCATTTCTGTGTATAAAGTTTCCATAGAGAAAATGTATTTGGTTTGTTATGATTATCTCTCATTTTCTATGTTCCTATGGAATTTCCTGGATGTACTTAAAGCCAGTTTTCCATGGAAACTTCAACTGATGGATTGACTTGAGCTGTCCATTAACACAACTTCTGGAAATGGAAACTAATCATAACTTTCTTTCAACTCCATTGCTCTGACTCACTATATATAATTATATACTAAACTAAGAACTTTTAATAGGATAAACAGCAAATAAGTCTTAATTTACTCTTTTTAAATTGTTATGTTGTCTTATTAAGCATTGTGGCCCTATGAGCTATAGAATAATCATTTACTATAGGTGGTTCCTATTCCATTACTATTAAAATGAGGTGTCTATGAGTAGCTGCCTTAAGCTATAGATTTCAAAGCACACATTTGTAATCCAAGATAGTAGAGAATACATAATAGAATTAAAAGAGAAAGAAACTTTGGTTCAAACTCCAATTTTAATTTGAATCAAATTTATTCATTTGTCAATTTATTTAAAGCAGAATTATTTAGTTTATGAAAGAAGGTACTTTCTACTTCATAGATTTCTTGTAAGACAAACTGAGATAATGTGGTGATGGGCAGTATGATTATTTTAGACAATAAATATTCTATTATATGGAAAGAAGATGGGCTCTGACTAAGCAAAAATCTTATTTCAAATTCTACATTTCAAATTCCTACATTATTAATCAACTGTCACCATAGTAATACTATATCATAAGCCACCACAGAATTGGTAGGATACAAGAATAAGTATCTATTTCTTCAATTGAATTGGCTGATTCCACTAGCCTGGAATGGCTGGACTTGGAGCCAGGCCAAGGTTGAGCTCTGGCATGTTCTACAGGATTGAACCTTGGATAAGCATTTTTCAAGGAAATAGGAGAAGCATAAGATACTAAGCCCAACTCTACTTGTGTTTATGCATTAATGTCCTATTACTTATAGCATAATTCTTAGCGAAAATCAAAGTCTAACAGGAGGAAAGAATTCTGTCAATCATAAAACTAAAGTAAAGTGGGAGTTATAAAGATCTCCCCAATAGGATTCTGGAGAAAAATAAAATCATGCAATATATTGTCAGGAAGGTAATATTCATGTAATAAATTTTCATATGTGTGTTTGACTCTTAAACTAATCAAATAATAGAGAGGAATGGATTGCATCACATGACTTTCTTTTAGATATTGATTTACCTAAAGAGTTACAGACAACAACTTGGTATCTTTGCCATTTGATAGTGAAGAATGCTGACATATTCTATATTCTGAGATCAATGGTTCAAATAAGGAAATCTACTCTTCCCATCAGGCTCAGGTGAGATATGGTGCACCACTCTAATGGGAATCTAATAAGATAGCTCTCTTTGACTTGTCTCCTTGACTTATTTAAATATTTTGTATTGTGGGCACTTTATTGTATTATAAAATACCACCAACTGGGAAAACGATGGGATCAATCAATGATTCCATTACAAATAAAAATTTATGTTTTTCTTTTTTTAACAACCATAACTAGTAGGGAATGGAAATATAATTCATACCATGTTGGGCCACATAACAAGCAACTTTTTATCAACTTTGATAAATGCTCAGGGAAACATAGTAGAAACTCTTAGAAGAGGTTCACATCCACTTACTGAAGGTAAATTTAGCTTAATGTACATTTTTGCCTCAATTAACTTGATAGTCTTATAAGATATTATTATACCACAAGATATGCAAAATGCACAAGCTAACTAAATGAGGATTTTTCTGATAGCTGATTGCCTTGTTCGCTTGCAGACAGTCTACATGGGCTGGTGTGAAGCACGGGAACAGGACCCCCTTCAAGACCGACTATATTCACCAACGTTTCTAGCCCTGAGGGGTTCATGTCTTTACAAGTTTCTGGCACCTCCAGTAAGTGTTTGTATGACTTTTTCCTATGTTGTTACTACACCAAGTGGAATACTATTAGTATGGTTTGAAAATAAGATAGAGATAAAAGTAGAAAGCAGTCCAGGTGATTCTGAATTGCCTTATCAGAAACAGATGTTCTGAAGTCAATGGCAAATGTCAAGTGCATCAGTTAAGCCATTTTCTGAGATGCCTGAATCCCATACAGGAGTGCCTAAGCTGGAGTCCCAGCTCTGTGCCTGTAATCAGCATCCCAGTAGGCAACAGATGATGACTTAACTAGTTGAATCCCATTTACCCACATGACAGACTTGGGTTGAGTTCCTAGCTACTGGCTTTGATGAAAACTAGCCCAGGCCTTTGTGGGCAATTAGGGAGTGAATTAGTGTATGGAAACTCCCCTCTGTCTGCCTGCCGGCCTGTCTCTTGTCCTCTCAAATTATGAAAAAATAAAACATAGTGAAGACAACCCTATACAGTGAACCTGAAAAATAAGGGATCAAATTATAATGTGAAAAATCCCATGAAAAGATGAAAGAGAATATTGAAAGAAATGTCACCCATCAGTCAATATAGTTTGGTAATTGAATAAAATCATTAGAATGGATGTATTAGATCTATAACAGTGAAGTTTTGCTAGCTCTTTATAATTCTTTTTATTGACTTTTATTTTGATAAAATAGATATGCCATTTTATAACTATATCTTAAGTGTAAAATTCAGTGGTGTCATATACATTTATGTTCTCATACATCATCACCACTGTCAATCTCTACAATATTTTATTCTCCCCAATTGAAACTGCCTGATTTGAAGTTAAGAGATTTTAAATCTTGATTCAATATTAAGAAATGTGCTTATGAGTCTTGTTCTCAAAGGGACTTTTGAGAGCTCTTTTAAATTTATTTAGCATTTTTAATTGCTCATAGGAAATTTTCAATTTACATTTAATTTATTATTAACAAGTAATAATAAGTAAACTTCAAAATGAGATCATTCCATCAAATTAATGACCTTACTTGAACTTCTGTGAAGTTAATAAGAAATACATTCTGTTATGCAATCATTGTGACAGTCAAAATGTGTTTCTCATGTTGTACAGGTCTAAGTAATTTTTGATACTCTAATTATGCCCTATATTCTCATTTCCAGACTTTGTACTAAACATATATGGACACCTATTACACCTATAGTCTTCTTTTTGAAAGTGTATGTCTTATAGAAGTAGACATTCAATAAATATTTATTGAATATAAATACTAAATATAAGACCAGTCACTTAAATGTCTAATAAAGCAGAGAGGCTGGGAATTACTAAGTCCAACTCGCTATTTCAAATGTCTGTGTCTATTCAAAGTTAAAAAAACTAGGAAGACAAGGAAAAAGCATCAATATTTACCACTTTTATTATATTCTTAACCTGAATAATTTCTAATGATTGGACAAATACACGTTTCAAATGAAAATAAGTGAAATTGTTGCAAATCATTTTAGAATTACTTCTTAATATAAATCATGCCTTTAAAAATTACAGCCAGTGTTCATATCCAGTGTTTGTTTAATTGGTGGTAAATCAAGGAAAAATATGTATGTAGAATATAAATACTTGGTGCTATATTTGTTATAAATAATTAATCCTTATCTATAGAGAATATATGCATGATTAAAATATAGAGATTTTAGATACATGGGGACTATTGCATGTAACATAAAATGCTTGTTGAAAGAGGAAGAAAAATGGTGATAAACTTTAAAACAAAGGATAAAATATTCAGGAGATTTTATAAAAATAATTTCACAACTAAGTGATTATTAGACTAGTTTTACTTATTAAGCATCATATCATACAAATGAAATAAATATGGAAAGAGGGGCTATCTTTCTAAAACAAATAACATAATTTTCTCATCTTTTAAAGGTGACCACCTGGGACTGGACCCGGGCAGAGAAAACATTTTCAGTTTATGAAATTATGTGCAAGATTCTCAAGGTATGATCAATAATTAGTGATTACTTTAATGATGTTTCCTCAGGAAATAGTAGTACTAAGATCATAATTACTTTATGAAAATAAATTACCCATGGTTGTAAAATAAGCTAAAATATAAAAAATTTAAAGAAATAGAGAATGCAGATGGATGCATAGACACTTACATTTCAGCTTAAATAATTCACAAGCAGATGCCTCAGTTCTTCAATGAGAAAGGGACAGGAAGATGCTCTACAATAAGAATGGATTTTAACCTCAGTTGGTCCCACTTATTTTTGTCTAAATAAAGTACAAAATTAGAAGGTGTGGGGAAGATTTTAAATTAGAAGATGCAGACAAAATAAAGGCAAATGTAGATATTTGTTTTTGTGTGTCTTTGGATTTAACCTAATTCAGAGTATGTAAAAGAATTTACAGTTGTTGTAGATCATTTCAATTTCTTTTCTATACACAGATTTGTAGCACTACAAATCATCAAGAATTATGTTTAATTTCAAATAGCTTTTTAGTCTTTTAAAATGAATTTAAGTAGTTTTAATATGTAAAACCTAAGCGATAAGTTATATTCAATGTTTTTTAGCTTAGAGAATTTTATGATGTGTATTTAGGTATATACCATGATGTTATGGAATACACGTATGGAGAGTAAAAATGTTACTATAGTGAAGCAAATTAACACATTCAATATCTTACATACAGTTACATTTATTTTTATTCCTTGTAGCAACATTGGCGAGAATCATCTCTTTGTTTATATAGGTTTATTTATTTGAAAGGCAGAGCTACACAGAGGCAGGGGCAGATGCAAAGATGGAGAGAAAGAGAGAGAGAGTGAAAGAGAGAGAAAGGTCTTCCATCCACTGGCTTACCCCTTAGATGGAGCTGAACCGATCCGAAGCCATCTCATTTAAAAGGGATCTCAAAAGCAATGCATCCTATTCCCTTTAGTCCTGACTTTGTACCACAGATCTGTAATGAGTTCATCACACATACCTGCTATTTTGTGTCTTTTGATTTTGAACTCCTTATTTACTTTCCCCCAGTCTCCAAAAACTACTGCTTGGCTCTCTATCTCTGTGTACCAATGTACATCAGAGTTTGTGGAAAATGAAATTGGAAAATAAGTGTATTTTGTAGCAAAACAATTTTGAAATGCATGGATTTTTTCATGATACACATTCTCCATGAACTTTTCAAAGACCCTTTGTATGCATGAGTTGCAAAACTTTTTGCACCACGATTAACTTTTAATTTCATTTTCAGACCCTTTATAAAGTAGACTCATGTATGTATCATCAGTTATGTTTTTTACTCCATTAGTCTGTTGATGGGCTCTTAGTTATTTTGATTTTGACTTATGTATATTGCACAATGAACATGACAATGCAGACGTCTTCATCAGGTAGTGATTGGGCATATGCTGAAAATGAATTTCTGAGACATCTGGTACTTTTACTTTAACTTTGTTAGAAATCTCCATACTGTTACCCATAATAGTTGTACCAGTCTACATGGCCACCAACTGGATGAGAGTGCCTTTTCAGTACCCCCTGGCTAAATGTGTTCTCTTTTGCTATTGATAAAAGTTTTCCTAACAGGAGAGAATTGGTATCTCGTAGTGGTTTTAGTTGGCTTATCTATGATATTTAAATATGATCAGGCTTTTTCATATACCTCTTGGAGATTTTGTGTTCTTTGGAGAACTGTCTATTAGGGTCTTTTACTCATTGTAAGTAGTCAATCTTTCATCAATATAACAAATAACGGAGAAAAGGTTTGTATTTGGTCACAATTTTGGAGATTCATGATCCAAGATGAAGTGACTTCATTAGTCTACCATCAGAAAAGGGCACTGTATGATGGACTCATGTGAAGGGAGAATCCTGTGATGAGCCAAGAGGCAGAGTGACAGGAAGCACATTTCTCATTTTCCTCTGCATGGTCTCTACTTACAACACAGCCATGTTTCAAACTGTATGAATTCAAGCCAATCCATTCACTTTCTAAGGCTCCTATTTCAGACTCAATAATCAGGTTAAGTTCTACTCTTAATACAATAGCATGACTTTAGGAATCAAGACCTTAACATATGGGCCTTTAGAAGCCACACAAAAGATTGTTGTTTCACTACTGAGTTGTATGAATGCTTTAGAAATCTTGCTTGTTAATGCCTGTATCACATATGTAATTTGTAAATATTTATTGCTAATTTAAAGGCTGCCTTTTAAGTTTGCTTATTATTTTCTTTGTTGTATAAAAGTTTTATTTCATAATTTATTAATTTTTTAGTCTAAATCCTATTTATTTGTATTTGCTTTTGTGGCCTGAACTATTGGTGTGATATCCCAAAACAATCATTGTCCACACCAAGGACTAGGAGTTTTTCTTGTATGTTCTTTTCCAATTTTATAGTTTCTGGTTTTATATTTAGGTCTCATCCATTTTGTATTGATTTTTGTGTATGGTGTAAGCTCAGCGTCCAATTTCATTCTCCTGTATGTGGAAAATCATTTTTACTAACACCACTTATTGAAGAAACTATCGTTTCTTCATTATGTCTTGTTGGTTCCCTTGTCAAAAATTAGTTGGCTCTGGATGTGGGATTTACTTCTGAGCTCAATTTAATGTTTCATTGGTCCGTGTGTCTGCTTGTCTGTGTGTCTGCTTGAAGATAATAACTTAATAATGAATTTTTGAAATGAGGAATATGATGCCTCTAGCCACATTTTTCTTTGTTAAAATTATTATAGCTACTCAGTCTCTTATGATTTCATATGAATTTTATGAATTTTTCCTATTTTTGTGAAGCATTTCATTGGAATTTTTATGTTGTTGGAGATGTGTATTTCTTCAGGTGGTAAGGACATATTAGCTATGTTAATTGTTCTGATGCATGGGCATAGATGCATATGTTCATATGCATATGCTCATAAATGCATTCTCATTTATTTATCATTTTTAATTTCTTTCATCAATATCTTATCCTTTCTATTATACAGAATTTTTACTTATTACATTTATTCTTAGATAATTTTGTGCTATTATAAATGGGATTACTTTCTAAATTTCTTTTCAGTTAAGTCAGTATTTGTGTATAAAATAGTAATAAGTTTATGCTGATTTTCTATCCTGTAGCTTTATTGAATTCACTTATTAGTACTAAAATTTTTGTCAGTATACAATATTTTTTGCATGTAGAATCATACCATCTGAAAACAGAGCTAGTTTTATTTCTTCCTTTCCAATTTGAATTCCTTTGTTTTGTTTTTCTTGCTCGAGTGTTGCTACTTGTACTTAAAGGATTATATAAAATAGTTGGGTCATATGGTAGATCTATTTTTAGCTTTTTCAGGAATTTCCACAGTGTTTTCCAAAATTTCTGTACTAATTTGTTTTCCCACCAGCATCCTTTTCTCCACATCCTTTTCTCCACATCCTTACCAACATTTTCATTTTTTAACAGTAGCCATTCTAGTTGGAGTGAGATAATACCTAACTGAGGTTTTTATTTTTATTTCCCTAATGCCTAATTTACTGAGCATTTTTCATGTGTTTGCTGACAATTTTTATTTCTTCTGTTGAAAAATTTCTAATCAGATTCTTTGTCTATTACTTAACTAGATGGTATATTTTGTTGCTGAATTTCTTGAGCTCTTTACCTACTCCTGACTAGTTATCCTGTATCATATACATAGCTTGCAAATATTTATCTGATTCTATTGGTTTTCTGTTCACTCTGTTGGTTGTTTCCTTTGCTGTGTGGGAGTTTCTTAGCTTGATATAATCTTATTTGTATATTTTTTGTACTTGTTGCTTGTGCTTTGGTATTCTATCCAAAAGTCCTTGTCTATGTCACTGTTTTGAAGTGATTCTCCTATGTTGTGGTCTAATATTTTCATAGTTTCGGTTCTTGCATTTAGATATTTGATCTTTTTTGAGTTGGTTTTTTAGAAGATGCAAGGTGCTGGTCTTGTTTCAGACTCATGAAGTGGAAATCCAATTTCCCTAACACTGTTGAAGAGACTGTCCTTCCTTCAGGGAAATTTTTTAGAAACTTTGTCACAGAAACTTGGTTGTAGATATGTGAATTTATTTCTGGGGCTTCTATTATGTTCCATTTGTCCATGTGTCTATTTTTACTCCAGCAACATACTGTTCTGGTTGTAATAGCCTCTGGTATGTCCTGATGTCTGATATTGTGATGCCTCCAACTTCGCTTTTACTGTTCAAAAATGTTTTAGCTATTCAAGGTCTTTTGTTTTTCCACATGAATTTAATTTTTAATACTCCTCAATCTTTAGATGTAGATTATGTTGAATCTGTAAATATTTTTGGTAATGCAGATATTTTGATAATATTAATTGTTTAAATTCATGAACAATGCTTTTTTGTTTTTATGATCTTTCTATTTTTATCAGTGTTTAATAATTTTCTTTTACTCCAATGCATTTAATTTTTAACTATTATGAATGAGATTGCCTGTATAAATTCTTCCTCTATAAGTTCAACATTTGTGTATAAAAATTTTACTGATTTTGTTTGTTTTATATTCTGCAATTTTTCTGAATTCATTTATCAGTTCTAATAGTCTCTATGGAAGCTCTTGATTCCTCAATATACAGAATCACATTGTCTACAAACATGGATAATTATATTTCCTCCTTTCTTATTCATAAACCTTTTATTTCAACCTGCTATCTGAGCGTCCAGGCTGAAATTCATAGGACTATATTGATAACAGTGGAAAGATTAAACTTTTTTGGTTTCACATATCAGTGGAAATGTTTCTTGCTTTTACCCATCCAATATGATCTCTGCTGTAGACTTGTCATTTATGACATTAATTATGCTGAAGTATGCTTCTTCTATGCACAATTTTCCCAAGTTTTTTTTTTTTTTTTTAATTGTGAATGGATGTTGCAATTTATCAAATACTTTCTTTGCATCTGTTGAGCTGTTCAAATAATTTTATTTTTCATTCTATGGGTGTGATGTATCACTTTCCTTTATTTGCATATATTGAACCATCCTGCATACATTAACCATCCCTTGATAAATTTGAGGAGTGGGGAGTTTTAGCAGAGGGGATCACTGTCAGGCCTGACGTTTCCCACAGTGGGCTGGTGGAACTGGAATACAGAGTACAGTTGCTTGGAGCGGCTATGGAGTTGGGTTCCTAGGCTGAGGACTTTGTGAAACTACGTCTGTACCTGGGAGCTGAGGTATAGCTTCATTTTCCAAGGCATGTGTGGATGCAGTTCTCCACTAAGCCATGGTCTGTTACTCTAAGACCTACCTCAACACAGCTAGAAGGCCTGCGATGTGTCTATGGTCCCAACTCTGGGGTCTAGGGCACAGCAGTAGCTTGGCTCTAGAGTAGGAAAGAAAGAAGAGCGAGACAGCAAGACCTCAGAAACTAGTCAACTCGACAGAGTTTTATTTGTCCATTATGCATCTACATACTGATATAATTTTTTCATAGACACTCAGCATGTATTTCTATGTTGTTATTCAGAATTATGGTATTTCCTAACTACTCTTTCAGATGCTATATGGTATATTATAGGCCATTCCTTTAAAAGTCTATTTCAATATTACAACATAATGGAACATTATAACACTTAAAACCAGCTTAATTTTTAAGACTATTATCAAAAGACAAAAAATAGCAAATTCTGATAAGGAGGCTGAGAAAAGAGAACCTTATATATGGTTAGTAGGAATGCAAATTAGCACAGACATTATGGAGAAAAATATGGAGATTCCCCCAATGAACTAAAAATAGATCTACCATATGAACCAACTATCCCACTTCTGATACAGCTGAAAGAAATGAAATCAGCATATGAAAGAGGTCATGTGCTCCTGTGTTCAGGCAGCACTATTCACAATAGCAAAGGCAGGAAATCAGTCTATGTGTACATCAATGGGTCTCTATATATGCAATCAGGTATCATTCAGCCATAAAATGAATGCTATCCTGTCATGTGCAGCAAAATGGATGGAACCAGACGTTAAGTGAAAGAAGCCACAGAAGAGACATTTGTATGCTTTTTTTGCAAATATGGACGATTAAAAAACTGGTTGATCTGAACAGAATAGTGATAACTAGACTCTGGAGGGGAGGGGGAAGGAAGACAGAAGGCAGGTGAATAACAGTTCACAAAATGAATTCAGATAGAAGTCACAAGTTCTATTGTATAGTCAGGTCACAAATTCTAGTGTTTCATAGAGTAGTGAGGTGACTATTGTTTGCAATAATATGGTTTATACTACATAAAGAACTGTAAGAGAGTAGCTGAGAGGTTTTAAACACAACAAAAGGTAATAAAGTCAAAAGCTGGCTACCTGTTTTGATTGGTATACACTGTGTGTTGAAATGTTGTACTCCATGACCCATTTTCAAATGAGTAAGGATAACTTCATAGCATGGAATAAAATATGCCTAAGGATCTTACCATATATAGACACTCAATATTCTATTTTCTTTTTGGAAAGAAAATTTTGACAAAGTTTATTTTTATATGAGGTGATCTTTTGATGTAAAAATGCATTGATATTTTTAATGTCACCTAATTTTCTTAAAAGAAAACCTTATTACCTCATCTATGCCATCATTTGGCCATGTTTATTTAGCCAATCCCTTAATTTTGAACTAAAGTTTTCTTCCCTTTGGTTGTTGTGAGCAGGCATGCTACAACAATCATTATTTGATATATGTAAAAGAAAATCATTATGTGTTTGCTATAAAAGAGATAGACACCTATCATATGGTTGGGGCAAAACCAGCAGGAAAATCTCTCCTTTCATTCAGCTTGAATTGTATTAGAGTGGCACAGATATGAAATAAATAAATACAAAGGAAAAATAAAAGATAGTGAAGAATTGATATTTGCTCACACACTTTAATACAAATTTTAAGTTATTTCTTTTAATATAGATTCTGAGTTTGGAAATCCTTCATGGAAAAATATTTTCAGCTCCTCAAGATATTAGATTCACGTGTCCTAATTGCCTCCTACAAAAATCATAGCAACTTGTACTATTATCCCATGTACCAAATACAGTCCATGTATCTGAACATTGACAAATAAAAATCAAAAAGTACTTCTTATTTTACCTTTCTACATGAAATGTACTGTAAGAGTATCAGTTGTCTTGGGAGAATTTTTACAAAGGCTAATGAGGCCTAGAGATAAATATTCTCAGACATGAAATAAATATAAATCTGCTCTTAGCTGTTACATGTCAGTAAGAACACTCTCCTACATTAGTGAGTACACAGTTAATGCTCCATGCTTTATGACTCTACATTTGACATCCAGAGTCATCCTTCAAGGATCCCCTTTTTCAAGAAAATGCCACAAAACATAAGAACAGAGTGGTAGTTTCAGACTCAGCACTGGTGGATCATTTTCCTGCCTGAAGATCACGGTTTTGGGCACTCTTATAAGTCAGAGTCATTGCTTGGAGAATGTCTGACTTAAGGAGGCAGCGTTAGATGGTCAGGGCTGGTGAGCAGTGGTGAAGGAGCACCATCTTCAACTCAGACATTTACCACCATGAGGCGATGGTCATGTGGGAGTCGTGCAAGCTGCAGAGGCTGGCCTCCAGAACAGGATCCATCAGACAAGGATACTTTAAAAGCAAATGTCAGTACCTGAAGCACAGACTGCTTAGCTTGGGACAATTGGTCACAAAATTCCTGTCATTTCTTTCTTTGTTTTTTCAATAATAATTACTGTATACAAAGAAGAAAGAGAAAGAGAGAAATAGTCCATCTGCTGGTTTACTTCCCAAATGCCCACAAAAGCTAGTTTGGCCCAGGCCAAAGCCAGGAGCCAGAAATTCAGCATCTGAGTCTGCCACCTGGGTGGCACTTGAAACATCATCCAGGAGCATTAGCAGACAGCTGAATCAGAAGACGAGTGGCAGGGACTCCAGATGGCTCTCTGATATGGTATGGCCAGCATCACAAGTGGTGGCTTATCCTGTTACATTACAACACTGGCCCCCAAGCCCTGTTCTTTCTAATATATTTAAAAAGTATGTGAGAAATTGAATAAAAAGATGTTTATTTTGAGAAAAATTTCTTGAGATTCATGCATGTAAGGTGCCTTCACAAAGTACGAGGATATGTTGCAAAATTTTCTGAAGCAAAATAAATTTATTTTTTAAGTTGCCTAATGAACATCTTGGAATATCTTCATATAGCTTACAAGTTTATGTCAGATACCGTTCTAAGTGCTTTATATATTAATTCATTTAATAATATGAGTTAGCTATTATCTAATATATAATCAGATTTAATCATTATAAATTAGTTATTATTATTACCATTTAACAGTTATGGAAAATGAAGCAAAGAAAGTTTAAGTAAGTGGCCTGAAATACATAACCAGTAAGAAGTAGAGCTAAGGAGTTAAACTGTACAGTGTATCCCACAAATCAGTGCTCTTACACATCATAGTCTACTGCCTCTTTCTCTCTCAGAATAAACATTGCTAAAATGAACAGAAATGATAATCAGAGAGCCAGATTATCATTGATGATAAGGCAAACATTTCAGAGTAGGAGAAGTGGCCACACATACCAATTACGTAACTAGATGCATTACCTTTTGCACCGGCATTAAGCACTATGAACTTCCATTTCTGCATCTATTAAATAATGCATAGGTTATGAAGATTAGCAATTCATTAATTAACTTGTGAGTGAATTTTCTCTATGCATTCGTATTACAGATATTCATGGAATGTCTTCCATGTACCAAGCACCCAGGGAATAGGGAGCCACACAACTGTGTATGAGGGACAAGCTCACAAAAATCCTAGCAGATGAAGGCATTCAGGCCGGGCATTTTGGAGGAGGCCTCATGCAAACGGAAATCTAAATGATGTTAGAGGCTGCAACAGACAAGGATGTTCTGTGCTTTGAGCTGGAGTTCAGTGAATGGGAGGAAGAGGAGGCAACCTGTCCAGATGAATAGTATATAAACTTGTCCAGGTGTACAAAGCAATATGTGCCATTTAAATGAATACAACAAGTTCAGTTAGGTTGTAGTTTGCTTGGATATGAGGACCGCATTGGTGTTTGGACGGTGAACTGTTAAAAGACAATGACAGGGCATGGAAACAATACTTGAAGGACAAAGGAGAACCACTGGAAGATTTCAGGTCCAGTTGCCGCCTTAAAAATTGTCTTCTGACTCCAATAATAGAAGGGGAAGGGCTGGAGGTAAGAGCACTTGAACTTCTTCTGGTCATGGACTGTGTGTTCCAAACACAGGCATAGATTGTGGGCTGGGTGCTGGGGAGAGGTGAGGTGCAGGAGAGGGCTTTGAGCAGAAGACTGGTCAAGGCCCACCATCAACGGTCATCCTCGTGAAAGCCACATGCCTGCATAGACCCGCCCATTCAGTGTGGCTTGTCTGACTTCTTTGGCAAACATTCCCTCGATATTTTTTTTAATTTATTTGACAGAGTTAGACAATGAGAGAGAGAGAGACAGAGAGAAAGTTCTTCCTTCCATTGGTTCACACCCCCAAATGGCCGCCACGGCCAGAGCTACGCCAATAGGAAGCCAGGAGCCAGGTGCTTCCTCCTGGTCTCCCACGCGGGTGTAGGGCCCAAGCACTTGGGCCATCCTCCACTGCCTTTTCAGGCCACAGCAGAGAGCTGGACTGGAAGAGGAGCAACCGGGACTAGAACCTGGCACCATATGGGATGCTGGCACCGCAGGCGGAGGATTAACCAAGTGAGCCATAGTGCCGGTCCCTCCCTGAGTTGTAATCCTCTAACACAGCAGTGTCACTGAAAGCAACTGGAGAAAGACACGCTTTGTTTTGAATTCTATACCAGATCTTCAAGAAAGCCTCTAATACGGCCTCACAGTCATGCCATTTTTTTCTTGGCTCATTTCCATGTCATCCACCAGAACTTATTTTTTTTTTAATTTTGTTAATGTCCTCTAATTTGAGAAAAATAATTTTATTTGTTTTGGTTTTTTTGGGAGGCAGACACAGGGACAGACAGAATTTCAATCCACCAGTTCATTACCAAATTGCCCACAATTGCTGGTACTGGACTAGACCAAAATCAGGAGCCAGGAACACAATCCAAATGGCCCACATGAGTGGCAGGGACCAAACTTCTTGAGCTATCAACACTGCTTCCCAGGAAGTATGTGAGCTGGAAGGTAGGATCAGGAGCAGAGCTGAGAGGTGGGCATTCCAAATGGCGTCTTAAACTCTAGGTCAAACGCCCATCCCAACAAGAATCTATTTATTTATGTATTCGTGTTTATTTTATTATTGTTTGAAAGGCAGACTGACAGAGTACAGATGGAAGGAGATATCTTCTGCTGATTCACTCCCCAAATGACTACAACCACCTTGTTGCTGCCATATTGAAGTCAGGAGCCTGGAACCTCATCCAGGTCTCCCATGTGAGTGGCAGAGGCCCAAATAAGTGGGCCATCTTCTGCTGCTTTTTGAGGTACAATAACAGGGAGCACGATAGGAAGCAGAGCAACAGGGACTTGAACCAGCACTCTGAATTGGGATACTGTCATTGCAGGTAGCAACTTCACCAGCTAGAGCAATGCCAGCCCTGAGGAGAATTTTTCACCTAAGGGGAAGCTTATTCTTCCAGGAGCGTTTCTTTGATTAGGTCGGTCCTCTAAGGACACCAGTCCCAGGAATGTATTCTGAATCTTCATTCACTCTCTCAAAATTAACACACACAAAGGATCTTCAAAAAGTTCATGGAAATACATGCTATATAAATCTGTTCCCAAGCATTTTCTGCATCAAAATTAACTTACTTTTCAATCCATTTATGGTGAACTTTTTGACAAACCCTCTTACTTTCCATTCTCGCTCTCAGG
Organism: Sylvilagus floridanus; assembly: GCA_949820135.1. NCBI lineage: Eukaryota > Metazoa > Chordata > Mammalia > Lagomorpha > Leporidae > Sylvilagus > Sylvilagus floridanus. The sequence goes on from OX463241.1 coordinate 77,775,266, forward strand.
AAATGATCACATTTCCTACTTTATCCCTCAGCATTGCAAATGCCCACTGGCAGCTCTATGTTGATAGATGAGTAGCTTCCTTGCATCTAAGGTCAACTCCTCCCATCGTGAAATGGATTTTACTAGCTCTGATAGACACAGAAACATTAGCAATTCTGTCCTAATGACCCCAAGATGCATATGCCCTGAGCAGACCTTGTCCCTGAACTCTAAGTATCCAACCATATATATGCATGCTTCCTGACATGCTTAACAGATATGTGGCAATTAGCTGATATGATATGAGTGAGGCAGAGTCACAGCTTTGAGAACAAATCAACATCAGCATCAAGACATCAGAGCCAGCTAGTGTCCATCCAGAAAGCTGTGCCCCAACATTAGGAAATATGTCTCTTTTTCAACTTTGGGCCACAAGTAATTTAAAAATAAAATGCAGAGCTGGGTGTTGTGGCTTGGGGCATTAAGCCTCCCTTTGGGATGCCCATAGACCATAGCAGAGAGCCAGTTCATGTTCTGGGTGCTCCACTCCCAATCCAGCTTCCTGCTAATGTATCCTGGGAGGCAGCGCCCCAAGTGCTTGGGGATACTTCTACCCATGTAGGAGATCTGGATGGAATTTCAGGGTTCCTGACAGTATCTTGGCCCAGCACTGGCTATTGAGACTATTTAGGGAATAAATCAGTGGATGGAAGTTCTCTTTATCTCTCTCAGTCTCTTGCTCTCTCTTTCTAACTCTTTCAAATAGACATTTCAAGTAGATGATAACAAATGGGTATGCATTTTTAAAAATGAAAAGAAAATCTAAAATTCAGAATACATTATTTGGCATGAAAGTTAATATTTAGAATGAGAAATAGTACAGAATAATTATTATTAAAGATGGCAAGTACCACACACATTGAACACCTGTGAAAAAAACTTGTACTTTTTATTTGCATTAATTCTTTAATACATCTGTTTAATTTTCCTCGTGTGCATTTGGGCTGCATGTTCTCTAACCACCCCTTCAAGTGGAAAGCATTTTGTAATATCAATCTCTATACAAAAGAGATGTTTACCTCTGAAACTCCTCACCTCTCAGGCACCAAGGACACTATGCTCTGAAGACATCTGAGGTTCATAGCCTGGGTACAACTCCCTGTGTAACCTTGATCTCATCTTGTAATGGATTCAGGAGTTGAGTTGCATCAATCAGTTGATCAGTTTCTTTCCAATGAGAGGAAGATAAGTCCTGACTGCATGATGTGGAAACAAGGTGTAGTAGTTGTGTCCACTAATCATAAATGAGAAACAACAAAGGCATTGAATGGATGTCTGACTGTATTCAGTATCACTGAGTTGTACATTGTCATTATAGAAATGCATCTCCTAGTAACACTGCACCTGCCAAGCCTGCAGTACTGAGGCATATGTTATTAGATATTTAAATCCTGCATTTTCAGAGTTAGTCTTAGATTTTAGCATGAGCAAAGGCTTCAGGTTATAAAAATCACGTTTTCTTAATTTTAAGATATGATTTTTAGACTAATATTACATGTTAAAATTCTGCGTTATGTATCTGTATAGAATGATCAATGTAGCCCCAGTAATAGTATTCTAAAATTATTTTCTGGAAAAATACCAGAAGGCATGCCTGGCTGGGCTGCGTGAAGAGGGTTTTTGAGATGGTTATAGGTGGGAGATAGGAATTGATCAACTATGTAATGATATTATAGACAGGGAAAGACAGGATCCTGATTCTGACTGAGAGGGGTGAATGTTGGAAATGTGTAATAACAGATTAGAATAAACCCTGTGCTGTTTTATTAGGATCAAAAACATTGATATGTAAGCATGGTTTGTTTTACACACACACACACACACACACACACACACAAAGTCAGCTATAAAAACACTTATACATGTGAATGGATGTGTGTGTATATGTTCACAAACAAGCAGGATTTAGAAACGAAGGAGCAAGTGCTTAGTATAGTGGTTAAGGCACAGATTAGCATGCTTGTATTCCATATCAGAATGCCTGGGTGGGATACCCAGCTCCAGCTCCTGATTCCAACTTCCTGTTAATTCACATCAGTGGTGATGCTCAAGTACTTGGGTTCCTGTCATCTGTGTGGGAGACCTGGCTCGAGGTCCTCATTCTCAGCTTTGGTCTTAACACAGACCCAGCTGTTGAGGTCATTGGACAGTGAACCAGCTGACAGGAGCTCTGCCTGTGCGCTCTCTCTCTCTCTCTCTCTCTCTCTCTCTCTCATTCTTTTCCTCTCCCTCCCCCTCTTCCCCTCTCCCTCTATCCCTACTTCTCCCTCTCCCTCTCCAAATAACTCAATGCAATTATCTAAAAGTTAATAGAAAATGCAATTAAAAGCAAATTTGTTTCAATGTAAAAATTAATGAAATCCTTCTTCAATTTTCTCACTATACTTATTTTCCATGAACCGCTGGAAAAGTCCTATTATGTGCTTACATCTCTACCTTACTCTATCCCCTGAGGTTGCCTGGGATCAGAAAATCCGCAGCATCAAGTGTCACACTGCACACCCAGCACTGAGTTTCTAAGTACACTATATGGAACAGAATACCAGAAATATTTTTGATGTCTGAGTTGTGACATAAAAAGTATAGGACAAGGCTATATCTTTTTATCCTCCTAGAAAGGAAAGAAATACTCAAAGGATAATGGAGACTTGTCAAATGACATAGGTACCAACTTTAAAGGGCACTCGGGGACAAATCTGGGGCAAGCTGAGCAAATATGGGTTAAAATAAATAATATTAGTAATGCATTATAGCCCAGTGAATAAAATAGGAAGCCCTGAACAGCACTTTGTGAAATACATAAAGTGAAAAAAAATGGTGAAAGGCAGGATACAGCCAACTTTGAAAGTGCCTTCTCACAATTACTACCAAAAGAGAAAGAACAACTTTACAGAGGCCAAATGTGGTAACTGAGTAAACTGATAAAAGTGAGAACATTATCAATAGGACAAACCAAAATCACACATTGGCTAATACAATGACTGTGGGATATCAAAATGAGAAGAACAATTGTTCTTTGACATTCCTACTAAAGCTGTGTACACTGAAACTTACCGGGAGGAGGAGTTGATCTAATGTAATATAATACATGGGAAATCTAATGTAATCCAGCCAACTCTAATGTGATTAGGTGTTAGTACTCTAGTCACGGGGAAATGTTCCACACAACCAGGTGAGGCTCATTTGAAAAATGACCTATGTCATCAGTGGGGTCAAAGTAATTACAGCTGGGGAGCGTGCTACAAAGAGGTAGGTGAATCACAAGTTCAGATGACTCTGAACTGTTGGGTCCTGCCTGTAGTTCAAGGATAAAGTAGTAACTCTCAAGGTCAAATTTGTTGCTTTAATGGTTGTACTGTAGTTACATAGAGAAATGCCATAATGTCTCATTTGCAGAAAATATGCACTATGCATTGGGGGAAGATGGGTGATGGGAATCACATAAATTCTCCAATCATTCAGAAAATAAATGTTTATGATTCACATGAAAATTTTCTGTAAGTCTAATGGTAATAAAATTGCTACACTTCAGGTTTTGATAAATAAAGGGGATTGCAAAACAAGTAAGTAAAAACAAACCTGCTACATATAATGCAATAAATCCTAATAGAAATATGTAAGACAACAGACTAACACTGAGCAACTTAAGACACTGTTGCCTAAAACTGGGTTCAAACTATACTTCAGCAAAATACTAATAAAATGAATGGAATACAGGAAGAAATAAATGGAAAATAGCTTTGTTTTTTAAATTAAAATAATAGAGCAATAATATGTAAAAGAAGCAAATATGTGCACACTTATTCATCATCCTTGAGTTTTGATATCAACTATGTTCTCCTTTGTCTGATATTGATTGTATTAATGGATCGAAAGTTTAAATCCATTGCTATTCCTCTTCCCACCACAGGTGGCAGTTGAATAAAAAAGAGATGATAAAATATTAGAGTGTATTTCTATAATGTATTTTAAAACAAAAATAAAGAACCTAAAATAATACGGGTAATATATGCATAAACAAATATATAATAAATATAAAAGATGGTAATACCAGAACCCATAGCTATCATTATTAGGCAAGGTTTGTTTGGAATAAAAACACTTCCAGAAAACTAATTTTTATGAATAATTATTTTAGAGAAGAATTTTATGTCAATGATAGGTATAATTAACTCTGAAGTTTCTACTTTTGATAAACGTTACTTGTTAGGGAGATAATTTTAATTAAAGATATGGTTCTCTGCATTTCCTAAATGTATTTCTATCAGATTTCAGATTTCATTTTAAATGACAATTATTCTTAAAACATCAATTGACTGTTTTATATTTTATTAAATCATTTGAAACCACTATGATTCTTAGTATTTTTTTTTAAATAATACTTTAGGATTTTTGAAAACATTTACTTGTTTATTTGAAAGGCAGAGTTACAGAAAGAGAAAAAGAGAGACAGAGAAAGAGGGCATCCATCTGCAGGTTTACTCCCCAAATGGCCACTTTGTCTGGGGCTGGGCCAGAATGAAACTAAAACCGCTGAACTCCATCTGGGTCTCCCGCATGGGTGCCAGGGGCCCAAGCACTTGGCTTATCCTCTGCTGCTTTCTCAGGCACATTGGTAGGAACTGGATCAGAAGCAGAGCAGCCCAGGCTTAAAACCAGCGAATGCCTATTTTGCAGGTGTCTCCAACCCTTAATTAAACTGCCAGAAATGTTTAATCCCTTTCTAAAATTACAAGCTTCTTAAGACCTATTTTTGGGCCAGTGCCATGACTCACTTGGTTAGTCCTCCGCCTGCAGCACCAGCATCCCATAAGGGCGCCGGGTTCTAGTCCCGGTTGCTCCTCTTCCAGTCCAGCTCTCTGCTGTGGCCCAGGAGTGCAGTGGAAGATGGCCCAGTGCTTGGGCCCTGCACCCGCATGGGAGACCAAGAGGAAGCACCTGGCTCCTGGCTTCGGATAGGCATAGCTCAGGCCATAGCGGCCATAGTGGCCATTTGGGGAGTGAACCAACAGAAGGAAGACCTTTCTCTCTGCTTCTCTCACTGTCTGTAACTCTACCTCTCAAAAAAAAAAAAAAAAAAAAAGACCTTTTTTTTATGTTTCTCCTGACAATAGAGCTCCATTTCACACTTGCAGGCTAAAGATGTGTTGTGTCTGCTGTGGGAGAGAATTGGGATCAGTCTTCCAGAGCTGTGAGTGTGGAAATGCCACAGAGAAAACTCCAAGTCACCATGCTCCCTAATGCCATTCTAGCAGCTTCAGGCCCGGCTTCTTGTGTTAGCTATCATTGATTAAGTTTGCATTTTTCTTCTGTTCATAACACTTCCTTGGATTTATTAATATTTTAGCATTTACTCTCATGATAGTAAGTTCCATAAATTCACCATCTGTTATATAAAGTACTTGTCTTTGTTTTTCAGAGACATCTTTCAAGCCCTAGGGTTTTAATTAATTAAACCTCATTTTTCAAAATTTGTTGCATTGGCCTATTTATGTTATTGAAAGTGCAAAAGAATCACAAGCAATTTGGTACTCTTTTCCCTTTCTTTATTTGTCCTTATTTAGTAACACCCAGCAGGAATTTTAAAAAGTTCATGGAAAATGGAATTAAATGATAAATTTATCTTGTTTTGAAAATTGTTTAAGTCAATGCATAATTTTTTTCACAATACACTTTTTATTCTCCATGAACTTTTAAAGAGCATTTGTATTTCAATTTTATTACATTAATTTTTCTCTTAGTAATGACATTTGCATTGCATTTTATATAGCAGATGTGAACAAAGCATGACTGTCCAAATATTATAAATCATTGTAGAGGGTTTCTATAAATTCCGATGATGTCAAAAGCGTTTGTTTATCACACTATTTTTTTATCAAAATTGAATCTTTACAATGTTTTCAAGAAACTTCTAAAGCAACTCAGTGTCCTTATTTAAAACCAAACCAGTATCTCTCATCAATGGGGTGTGGTAATAAAAGAATGGTAGTCTCTTTACTTCATTAATAATGTAATATGTATGAAGATATCTAAACCCTTTTTCCAAATATTTGGAACAAAATTTATTCCCATACATACAAGATAAAACAAATTACATCTCAATCTCTCTCAGAAGTCTAGGTACTTAGAAGTCATTCTTTCCTAGTTTGATTGAGCCTTCTGTTTACGTATGATTGCAGACTTCCACATTGCAGAAATCGACCCCTTGCAACTGAGTAATAAGCAGACTCCAAATACTGTTCTGACAAAGATCACAGAGGAGCACTGGTGTTTCAAACCCTAACATTTTAACTTACATTTTAATAAAATGCAGGAATGTAACAATGCGAGAATAATCAGTCTATCTTAAGTAAATATTTAAAAGATACAAATACATTAGATACATTAAAAGTCTTTAACATAAACGATGACTTATGTTTCAGAATACTTTCCAGGTTAGTTTTGTCTAGACACTGGGAAACTATATTCTTAAAGTAAAGAGAAAACTAGAAAATAGGTTTTATTGTCCTGATCAATTTGGGGCTAATTTCAAGGGTTCATCCGTTAGGAAAAGAATTATTTGCAATTCTCCACTCACCTCAAGTTCCATTAGGTCTATTTCAAGTTTTGCTTTTTTATAATCTGTCTCAACTTAGTGAATTTGGGTTTCTCTTTACAGAAGTTTCCTGTCTTGCAGATATACTGTAGTGTATGTCTTAAAAGTGTTTGATCTTCCACAATCTTATATTATTGTTTTTAAAAGTGAATATATAGCTTTAATATCAGAAGAAACCAGTTTTCTTAGATGCTCAAACATTAAGGGATATTGCAGAGAAATGTTGAAATAATGGTAAAATGTGTTTAGAGTGTTGTTTTAATTTAATACTGTGGTATAGATTGTTTGCAGAGAGAGTTTTTAATCACATCATTTCATTTATAATAACAAATTGAACAATATTTTTGCTGTTGTAGATTATTACTTTTTAAATATTTATTTGAAATAGAGTTATTTAGAGAGAGGGAGAGACAGAGACAAGGGGGGGGGGGAGAGATGAGAGATAGAGAGAGAGAGAGAGAATCTTCCATCCGGTGGCTCATTCCCTGAATTGCTGCAACAGACAGGGCTGAGTCAGATCCAAGCTAGGAGCCTGGATCTCTGTTTGTATATCCTGCGTTAGTTCAGGGCCTAAGCACTTGGATCATCTTCTGCTGCTTTCCTAAGCACATGAACAGGGAGCTGGATCAGAAGAGGAGAGCTCAGGACTCAAACTAGCATCCAAATGGGTTGCCAAGTCACAGGTGGCAGCTTGACCCACTGTAAAATACCAGCCCAGATGTCGTGTATTACTTATTAAAAACAATTATATTTTCTTTGTTAGTTTTGGTGATTTCTATACAGTGATTTCAGGTTCCATGATTAACATGAGCTTTTATAGTTCATCTATATACAAGGGACACTCTTTTTTTAAACTTTTATTTAATAAATATAAATTTCCAAAGTACAGTTTATGGATTACAATGGCTTCCAACTCCCATAACTTCCCTCCCACCTGCAACCCTCCCATTTCCCGCTCCCGCTCCCTCTCCCATTTCATTCACATCAAGATTCATTTTCAATTATCTTTACATACAGAACATCAATTTAGTATATATTAAGTAAAGATTTCTACAGTTTGCACCCACACAGAAACATAAAATGCAAAATACTGTTTGAGTACTAGTTATAGCATTAATTCACATTGAACAACACATTAAGGACAGAGATCCTACATGAAGAGTAAGTGCACAGTGACTCCTGTTGTCGACTTAACAAATTGACAGTCTTGTTTATGGCATCAGTGATCTCCCTAGGCTCTTGTCATGAGTTGCCAAGGCTATGGAAGCCTTTTGAGTTCGTCAACTTTTATCTTATTTAGACAAGTTCATAGTCAAAGTGGAAGTTCTCTTCTCCCTTCAGAGAAAGGTACCTCCTTCTTTGATGGCACATTCTTTCCACTGGGATCTCACTCACAGAGATCTTTCATTTAGGTTTTTATTTTTATTTTTTTTTGCCAGAGTGTCTTGGCTTTCCATGACTAAAACACTCTCATGGGCTAGATCCAAATGCCTTAAGGACTGATTCTGAGGCCAGAGTGCTGTTTAGGACATCTGCCATTCTATGAGTCTGCTGTGTATCCCTCTTCCCATGTTGGATCGTTCTCTCCCTTTTTGGTTCTATCAGCTAGTATTAGCAGATACTAGTCTTGTTTGTGTGATCCCTTTGACATTTGTACCTATCAGAATGATAAATTGTGAACTGAAATTGATCACTTGGACTAGTGAGATCGCTTTGGTACATGCCACCTTGATGGGATTGTATTGGAATCCCCTGGCACGTTTCTAATTCTACCATTAGGGGCAAGTCAGATTGATCATGTCCTAAACTGTACATCTCTTCCCTCTCTTATTCCCACTCTTATATTTAACAGAGATGAATTTTCAATTAAATTTAAACACTTAAGAATAATTGTGTGTTAATTACAGAGTTCAACCAATAGTATTCAGTAGAACAAAAAAATACTAAAAGGGATAAAGTGTTAAGTTGTACATCAACAGTCAAGACAAGGGCTGATCAAGTTATTGTTCTCATAGTGTCCATTTCACTTCAACAGGTTTCCTTTTTGGTGCTCAGTTAGTTGTCACCAATCAGGGAGAACATATGATAATTGTCCCATTTGGACTGGCTTATTTCACTAGCATGATGTTTTCCAGATTCTTCCAATTTGTTGCAAATGACCAGATTTCATTTTTTTTTTTACTGCTGTATAGTATTCTATAGAGTACATGTCCCATAATTTCTTTATCTAGTCTACTGTTGATAGGCATTTAGGTTGATTCTAGGTCTTAGCTATTGTGAATTGAGCTGCAATAAACATTAATGTGCAGATGGCTTTTTTGTTTGCCAATTTAATTTCCTTTGGGTAAATTCCAAGGAGTGGGATGGCTGGGTTGAATGGTAGGGTTATATTCAGGTTTCTGAGGAATCTCCAGACTGACTTCCATAGTGGCTTCACCAGTTTGCATTCCCACCAGTAGTGGGTTAGTGTCCCTTTTTTCCCCACATCCTCTCCAGCATCTGTTGTTGGTAGATTTCTGAATGTGAGCCATTCTAACCGGGGTGAGGTGAAACCTCATTGCGTTTTTTTTTATTTTTAATTTTTAATTTTTTTTTTATTTTTGACAGGCAGAATGGACAGTGAGAGAGAGAGAGAGACAGAGAGAAAGGTCTTCCTTTTGCCATTGGTTCACCCTCCAATGGCCGGCGAGCTGTGGCCAGCGCACCATGCTGATCCGGTGGCAGGAGCCAGGTGCTTCTCCTGGTCTCCCATGGGGTGCAGAGCCCAAGCACTTGGGCCATCCTCCACTGCACTCCCTGGCCACAGCAGAGAGCTGGCCTGGAAGAGGGGCAACTGGGATAGAATCCCGTGCCCCGAATGGGACTAGAAGCTGGTGTGCTGGCGCCGCAAGGTGGAGGATTAGCGTATTGAGCAGCAGCGCTGGCCCTCATTGTGGTTTTGATTTGCATTTCCCTGATTGCTAGTGGTCTCCAGGCAGATGGCAAGGTACACTCTTTATCTCTAGATATTTACCTTTACATCTTTTAAACAGTTGAGTTTATTATTTCATTGCTCACCAACCCACTTTACAAAAACAGAGAAAGTGACTATTACAGATGGGCTCAGGTCAACTACTGTACCGCTGTGTGCAGAATCACTAAGGACTCAGCTTTCTGGACCATGCTGCTCTGTGCTAACTGGCCTGCATCCGGAAAATCAGGTTATACAGGGCTGTGATATTTACAGTGACAAGATATTCATGCTGCTGGAACAGGCTTTGGAGCAATGTTGTGTTCATTGCTTCAATACAGAAGCCCGATTTACAAAATTGAACCTGTGCATTAGTTTTCATTGTTTATTTGCTTTCCTCTCAGCTTGGCAGCTTTAACATTATTATGTCATATAAAAAAAGAAATTCCGAATGTTCATGAACAGTGTTGAGAAAAATTAATACACTGATTTCCAAAATGTTACACTTAAATAAATATATTTTAATTCTATTTTTCCACAAATTTTTGAAATATCTTCAAGTATACGATAAAATTCTTTGGCCAGGCCCAGAAATATCTGAAATATTTTCAATTAGCATATACTTTTTAAGTAATAAAATTAGGAACACTTTTCCTTAAGAATTATTCATTTATTGGTAAGGCAGAGTGACAGGGAAGGGGAGACACACACAACACACACACACACACACACTCAGAAGGGCAGGGGGAGAGATCTTCTAAGCACTGGTTCAGTCCCTACATGGGCCAAACTGAAGGCATGAGCAAGGGATTCCATCCAGGTCTCCTACATGGGTGGCAGGTGTTCAAGCGCTTGGATCATCCTCCACTGCCTTCCCAAGCACATCAACAGGAAACGGGTGGGAGGCAGAGCAACCGTGATTCGAACTGGTGGTCTGTTAAAGGATGTTGGAACTCCAAGTGGCAGCTTAACAAACTGTGCCACAGTACTGGTTCCAGTTAAGAACTCCTAAATTTTACTTTGGGGATTATGTTTATTCATGTTTTGATCTTGATGATATTGACATTGTTCATAATTATTTTTAAAAGCTATATATTGAAAAAATCTATTTAGTATTCCAAATTTGCTGTGCCTAAGTGTGTAGTATTTTATTTTCAAGGCTATGTCTACATGTTGATGCATGAACACACACATTGTGAAAGAGGATATATCTGTGTTTTCATTGTGTTTTGGAGGTTTAAGGGATAATGCTCCTGAAATATATAACTTTTGGATGTATTATTATCAAATTTTAGGATAATATTCAAGCTTACTTTAGTAGTATTATACAATTTATCAACTGTTTTCCTGAACAGCAGCCAACTCAGGAATCTATTTATGGTTCCTGTTTATTTCTAGGAATATTTTATGACATTTCTCCAACAGTGCACTCATTCATCAGCCATTCCTTTTATACTATTGTTTCTGAATGTCTGAGAAACATGGATTACTCTGTTAATCTAGAAAAAGACAAGTGGCACATTAATAGTACAAGTCAGTACTAATATCTAGTAGCAATTTGTTATTATATTGATTAAATATTTCAGAATCATCATCCTGAAATTGGGAAGGATAGTCATAGCTACATTACAGAGTTGGTAATATGAATAAACATGCTTCAAAAAGACACTTAATAGACATTAAATATGTATAAACCATGTCCACACCTAAATTACCTTTGAAGTGTTAGCAGTCATGTGTACTGAGGCAATCCTTTTTATTTTCATCCAGTATAGTCCCCACACCCACTTTCTGAATGACATAATTTCCAGAAGATCTGAAAATATGAATGAGCTTTGCTTTAGACCAAATAATTATTTGAATGAGTTGTACCTTCCACCCTTAGAATCAGAGGACACTGTCTTTTGAGCAAGTGTTTGAAACTCAGATGTGGTTCATGTCTTTGGTGACACTGCATTTGACTACCTTTATGGTTCTCAAAAGTCCCTTTCCTCTGGGTATCGTATAAGTTCCATTACAATGACAAACATCATAGAAAAAAAATCTGGAGTTCTCAGGGATCAGAGATACACTCTGTGGTATACTCAATGGTTGATCTTTCTCAGCAACCACATCCTACATGGAAGCCACGTGCAGACACCTTTTTTGGAAATAGGGAGCGCAGGTAACGTAGTTGGCCTTTTGTTACATTGAGTCACAGTAGAAAGGGGGATATAATCCCTGTCTGTTGCACCTGAGGATGTTGCTCTTTCTCCACTGCTTAATCTGTGAGAAGTATTTTCAGCCTAGTCATTGAGCCCATCACTAGCAGTACCTACATATATGTTTAGTGTGCATGCCAGTGGATAGAGGAAGTCAAGCATGCAGTCAGGTAACTTTTTCATAAATGGTATTGTTTGTGACAGGCAACATCATTTGGTAATAACATTTAAAAGGATTTATTGATTTATTTGAAAGTTGCAGTTCCAGAGAAGAGAGGGAAAGACAGAAAGAAAGAGATTGTTTGTGTTGTTCATTCCCCAAATGATTGCAACAGCCAGGGTTGGGCAAGGCCAAAGTTAGCAATCTGGTACTAGATCTAGATCCCCCCAAAACTCAAGCCATCTTCCACTGCTTTCCCAGGTGCATTAGCAGGGATCTGGACCAGAACTGGAGCAGTCTGGAATCCAATTGGCACCCATAAAGGAAGCCAGCACTGCAGGTGGCAGCTTAACCTACTTTGCCCAACATTTTAAAGACTTGTCAACGTAAGAATTCAAAGAGAATGAGTCAAATAGTGTTTTCTCTTCATGGTGGTATCACAGTGAATTTGCACATCCTGTCAGATTTCTTTGTTGGTACAATGCATTTTGCATGGGCTTCAGCATCTTGGAGACAAAAGTCCGATGTAGCTGAGATTGCTCAATGCATATAATTTAAGGTCAAAAGAAGGGAATCAAAGCACCAAAAATAGATGCAGGTTTTTCTTATTGAACTTTGAAGGGTTGTCCTTAGTAGGTATAATTTTTAACCCAGAATCATCAAACCAGTATCATTCTCTATCCACCATTTCTGTCAGTGCCCTTCTTTCTTTTCTCCCTCTGCCCATAAGCTCCAATTTGACCCATGGTTCCCATGGGTCTGAGTGACATGGAAGCATTGGGCTGTGACATGGAAGGAAAAACAGAGGTGAAACTAGAGGCAGGTGTGTGCTTACAGCCCCAGCCTGGTGTACAGATTGCCAACCTGGGAGCCGTGGCTGACAGATGGCTGATCTGCACTGACCTTTCCTCAAAATGGTCCTGAGAACAGACATTTACTTGCTAGAGGACATCAGTGCACAGCATAGATTGTATAAAATTTTAAAATATTGAGCTCCGTTTTGCTTCATTTATCTCTTACTCTATAGTTCTGTTTTTTGGAGAAGTGTTTTATTTTCTTTTTCAAAGATTTATTTATTAAGTTGAGAGTTAAATACGGAAAGAGGGAGACAGAGAAAGGTCTTCCATCCACTGATTCACTCTGCAGGTGACCGCAACAGATGGAGCTGAGCTGATCTGAACCCAGGAACCAAGAGCCTCTTCTGTGTCTCCCAAGTAGGTGAGGGGCTCAAGCGCTTTGGCCATATTCTTCTGCTTTCCCAAGCCATAAACAGAGAGCTGGATCAGAAGAGGAGCAGCCAGGACAGAAATCAGAAACCATGTGGCATACTGGCTCTGCAGGCAGAGTCTTAGCCTACTCTGGCACAGCACCAGCCCCTGGAGTAGTGCTTTCAAATAAACTTTCAATTATTCATTTCCAAGACCATGCATTTTTTATAAAACCCCTTCTTTGATGCATTAGAAGATAAAAACCATGTCAACAAAATATATATTGACATAGAAAGTATTTAAGAATTAACTTTATAAATTGACAACTAATAAATGAATGCAATATAATACATTAATTACAGACTTCTACTAAAAGCTTAATACAATTTTTAAAGATTCTTTATTGGGTCCGGCGCCGTGGCTCACTTGGTTAATCCTCTGCCTGCTGTGCCGGTATTCCATATGGATGCTGGTTCTAGTCCCAGTTGCACCTCTTCTAATCCAGCTCTCTGCTGTGGCCCGGGAGTGCAGTGGAGGATGGCCTAAGTGCTTGGGTTGCTGCACCCGCATGGGAGACTGGGAAGAAGCACCTGGCTCCTGGCTTCAGATCGGAGCAGCTCCGGCAGTAGCGGCTGTTTGGGAGTGAACCAACGGAAGGAAGAGCTTTTTCTGTCTATCTCTCACTGTCTAAAACTCTACCTGTCAAATAAATAAAAAGATTTCTTTATTTTATTTATTTGAATCGTGGAGGTGGGTTGGAGACAGAGATACCTTCCATTCGCTTTTTTGCTCCCCAAAGGCTTACATTGGCTTGGTATGGGCAAAGTTGAAACTAGGAGACTGGAACTCCATGTAGTCTCCCAAGACGGTGGCAGGAACTCAAGTACTTGAGTTATCATTTGCTACTTCCCTGGCAAATTAGCAGGCAGCTGGATTGAAGGCAAGAGGGCGGAACTGGACTTGGCACTTTGATATGAGATGTAGGTTTCGTGTGTGGCACCTTAACTTGCTATGCCGCACCTCTCCCAGTTCATTCAAATTAAGTGTGTGAATAAAAAAGTATTTTGAACAGAATATATATATATATATGTATATATGTATTTATATATATATAGTATGTATAGAAAATCAGTTTTAAAGTTTGTGTGTTTATATTTTATTGATGTTGAAACATTAATAAAGTGAAGAGTAGAAGGCTTGTATTTCTTTAAGAAATGAAAATAATTACAAACAATAGGAGAGAAGGATGTGTTTTATTCCATATATAAATTATGGTTCTGAGACCAGTTGTACCATGCTTCATTATTATTATAACCTATATTTTTCCAACATTCCATAATTTATTTTTTTTAATTTTTTATAACGCTTTTATTTAAAGAATATAAATTTCCAAAATACAGCTTATAGATTACAATGGCTTCCCCCCCCATAACTTCCCTCCCACCCGCAACCCTCCCCTTTCCCACTCCCTCTCCCCTTGCTTCACATCAAGATTCATTTTCAATTCTCTTTATATACAGAAGATCAGTTTACTATATATTAAGTAAAGATTTCAACAGTTTGCCCTCACATAGCAACACAAAGTGAAAAATACTGTTGGAGTACTAGTTATAGTATTAATTCACAATGTATAGCACATTAAGGACAGAGATCCTACATGATATATATTTTTTAAATTGATTAATTTTCTATGCAATTCCAATTTAACACCAAGATTTTTTTTTCATTTTTAATTATCTATATACAGAAGATTGATTCAGTATATACTAAGTAAAGATTTCATCAGTTTGCACCCACACAGAAAGTGTAAAATACTGTTCAGTACTAGTTATAGCATTACTTCACATTGGACAGCACATCAAGGACAGATCCCACATGAGACGTAAGTACACAGTGACTCCTGAAGTTGATTTAACAATTTGACACTCTTGTTTATGGCGTCAGTAATCTCCCTAGGCTCTAGTCATGAGTTGCCAGGGCTATGGAAGCCTTTAGGGTTCGCCGACTTCAATCTTATTCTGACAGGGTCATAGTCAAAGTGGAGGTTCTCTCCTCCCTTCAGAGAAAGGTACCTCCTTCTTTGATGGCCCATTCTTTCCACTGGGATCTCACTCACAGAGATCTTTCATTTAGGTCTTCTTTTTTTTCCAGAGTGTCTTGGCTTTCCATGCCTAGAATATTCTCCTGGGCTCTTGAGCCAGATCCAAATGCCTTAAGGGCTGATTCTGAGGCCAGAGTGCTATTTAGGACATCTGCCATTCTATGAGTCTGCTGTGTATCTCGCTTCCCATGTTGGATCATTCTCTCCCTTTTTGGTTCTATCAGTTAGTACTAGCAGACACTAGTCTTGTTTGTGTGATCCCTTTGACTCTTAGACCTATCAGAATGATAAATTGTGAACTGAAATTGATCACTTGGACTAGTGAGATGGCCTTGGTACATGCCACCTTGATGGGATTGTATTGGAATTCCCTGGCATGATTCTAACTCCATCATTTGGGGCACGACTGATTGAGCATGTCCCAAATTGTACATCTCCTCCATCTCTTATTCCCACTCTTATATTTCACAGGGATCACTTTTCAGTTAAAATTCAAACACCTAAGAATAATTGTTTGTTAATTACAGAGTTCAACCAATAGTACTAGAATAAAAAAAAATACTAAAATGGATGAAGTATTACATTGTACAACAACAGTCAGCACAAGAGCTGATCAAGTTACTGTTTCTCATAGTGTCCATTTCACTTCAAAAGGTTTCACCTTTGGTGCGCAATTAGTTGTCACTGATCAGGGAGAACATATGATATTTGTCCCTTTGGGACTGGCTTAATTCACTCAGCATGATGTTTTCCAGATTCCTCCATCTTGTTGCAAATGACCGGATTTCATTGTTTTTGACTGCTGTATAGTATTCTATAGAGTACATGTCCCATAATTTCTTTATCCAAATGTATGCTTTCAATTCCCTGTGATCTTTTGCTGTGAGGTTCCCTTCGTTTACCTTCTTTCATGTTGATGGCCGTGTTTCTGTGTTTCTGTGTGTAATACATCTTAAAGCATCTTTTGCAGGGCTGGACGAGTGGCAACAAATTCTTTCAATTTCTGTTTGCAATGAAAGGTCTTTATTTTACCTTCATTCATAAATGAGAGCTTTGCAGGATATAATATTCTGGGCTGGCAGTTTTTCTCTCTTAGTACCTGGGCTATGTCTCGCCATTCTCTTCTAGCTTGTAGGGTTTCTGATGAGAAGTCTGCTGTGAGTCTAATTGGAGATCCTCTGAGAGTAATCTGACATTTCTCTCTTGCACATTTTAGGATCTTTTCTTTCTGTTTCACTCTGGTGAGTTTAATTACAATGTGTCGTGATGAGGATCTCTTTTGGTCATGTTTCCTAGGGGTTCTATGAGCTTCCTGTACTAGGACGTCTCTGTCCTTCTCCAAAACTGGGAAATTTTCTGCTATTATCTCACTAAAAAGGCCTTCTAATCCTTTCTCCCTCTCCATGCCTTCAGGAACTCCTAGAACTCGAATGTTGGGTTTTTGAATAGTATCCTGTAGATTCCCAACAATATTTTTTAGATTTCTAATTTCCTCTTCTTTTCTTTGGTTTGACTGTATAGTTTCCTGTGCTCTGTCTTCTAAGTCCGATATTCTCTCTTCTGCCTCACCCATTCTGTTTGTAAGGCTCTCTAATGTGTTTTTCATTTGATCTATTGAATTCTTCACTTCATTATGATTTCTCGTCACTATCACAGTTTCATGTTCTACTAGTTGTTTCATTTCAGCTTGATTTCTCCTTAATATTTCATTTTCACGAGAGAGATTTTGTACCTTGTCCATTAAGGATTTCTGTAGTTCAAGAATTTGTTTTTGAGTACTTCTTAGTGTTATTATCAATTTTTTGAGATCTGCTTCTTGCATCTCTTCTATCTCATCATCTTTGTAATCTTGAATTGGGGTGTCTTTTTCATTTGAGGGTGTCATAGTGTCTTCCTTGTTCTTGTTACCTTGGTTTTTGCATTTGTTGTTTGGCATATTGGTTTCTTCACTGTGGTGTTTTTTTCTTGTTATACTATGACTCTAGATTAAGTGGACTGTCTGCTTTTGATGGAGCCTTAGAGGCTTGAGATGGGTGTGGCCTGAGAGCTCTGTTTGGTTCCTCAGGGTTGAGGGTGTGTCAAAGGAGACACTCCCAGGTTAGGCGTGGTAAATCTCTCTCTGTTAGTTTTTTTTTTTTTTTTCTTGTTCAAAAGGGAAGTAATTCCACACAGCTGAATGGAATTGGGGGTGGTTAGCAGGCGAATGATATACCCACAGGAGCCAGAGATCAGAAGCTCTTTCCCAAGGACCAGAGAAGGAATCTTTGCGGCCCTTAGTGTGGGCTCAGATTCTCCTGTAGTCTCCCACTGGGCTGCCAAGGCTACTGAACTGTAGCTTCTCTGGAGAGTACTCACATGAATTCGTGATTTCTGTGAATTCTCTCCCCCACCGTCTCTTTTTTCACAGTTTCAGTTCATTAGCACCACACATTCATTAGGTTCTAATCTCCTGTTATTCCACCCTTCCCACTCAGAGTCAGGTTTTTCTAATAGGCTCGAGGGCGGTGCTGACCCGAGGTCGCCCTGCTTATGACGTATTCCAAAATGGCGCCTGCTCTTTGTCTTGCTCGCCTTTGGGAGGTGAGTGGAGAGAGAGAAACTCGTGTCCGTATGGGTCACTTTTTTTTTTTTTCCCTCTCTCTCTCTCTCTCTCTCTTCTAGTTAGCCTGGTGAACTTTCCCCCGCAGGGTTTCAAGCCTTGTTCGCTCTAGTCTCCTCTTTCCGCTTCCCTTCTGGTATCTCTGGTTATTGAGGTTTGGCTCACCTCGCGTTCCAGCGCTGGTGTCCCAAACTGCGGGCTCCCACACTCTCCACGCAGGTCCACTGTGAATCACCAGTTCTGGAAGGGTTTCCTCTGCTGTTTCTTCCCCTACTCTTCCTTGAACCTGCAGTATCTCCACTTTTATTAAACTGTCTCTCCCCAGACTATCGGTGTGCTCCCTTCCTATTCCGCCATCTTGCCGCTCTCCCAACATTCCATAATTTAAAACACATTTTATTAGTGTATATGAAAAAGGAAAGGTCTTCTAAAATTTGACAGAAAATGTAATTAAATCTAAAACATACTTATGAGAAAGTCAACATGGATTTCAAAAATATTTTACATTAAACTAAATTTATCATGTTGTTCTTTTTGTATATCTTACATTTTATATATTTTTAAAGTATATGTTGCTATATGAATACATATATAAATATATATATATATAATATACAGCATATTTTCTACTTAACAGAAACATAAAATGCACAATATTGTTTTACGATGGTGAAATGATTTGATACTCATACTATTTTGTAG
The DNA here is from genome assembly GCA_949820135.1 of Sylvilagus floridanus. NCBI lineage: Eukaryota > Metazoa > Chordata > Mammalia > Lagomorpha > Leporidae > Sylvilagus > Sylvilagus floridanus. Next base: position 77,793,821 of record OX463241.1, read on the forward strand.
GAAAATGTGAGAGCAGCATTGAAAGATACTCAGAAAGATCTGAAGGTATTTCCAACCAGTTTCCAATGCCATTTATATGCCGATTCCAAATTTTTTCAGAGCTCTCCCTTGCTTTCCAAATAAATGCATGTATTGCCTTCTGGACATCTCACATTTCAAATCTGACATGTCTTCCTACACCTCTGGCACTGGGCCATTGTAACTTGCCAATTGCTCATGTCAGACACCTTGCAGTCTCTGCTGCAAGTTCTTTTTATCACGTCTCATATCAAATACATCAATGATATGAATCCCAAAACAATGCTATGGCAGTCTTCCTCGTGCCACACCTGTATTAGTCTCATTTTCCATTCATTTCCTGCCTGAACCTTTCCTTCTGGAGACCTGAGGATGACTGTTACTATCGTCTTCCCCACACACCTAAGCTCCTTGAGGCAGAGATGCTCCCTGTGTTGCTTAGTGCTTTGTCCCCACACAGGACAATTACACAGCACACAGTGGGCATGGAAGACAGATCACTGAGCATCAGTTGTTTATCCAATGTGGATATTGCTAAGGCCGAGAGCAAAGTACTTTGTGAGATAGTATTGAGTGTATGCTAACTTAACTCTGCCTGGAAATGTGACCAAGGCGAAAGTTGTTTATGCTTATTTAAAATAAGTAACAGTGTGATGAGGTGGGGGGGGGCAGCAAAGAGCATTTAAGGCGGCTGGGAGGGAAACAGCTCTCTTTCACCCAAAGTCCTTGTTAAGAAGGGGACTCAGAAGCCAGGCCAAGGATTAGCTCATCTGTATTAATGCATACTAATTGAATAGTTTGACCCCCAAACTTCCCCTTCATCTGACAAAATGTGCAGGATTAATCAAATACCTTTTACGAGAGGATTGGTTGCCAGATAGTATTTTCCATAATGGTCCGCACCTTTTACTTCTCCCCTGGCAGGGCCTTAATGCCATACAGTTGGGTATATAAATAGGAAGGCAGTTTGGGGTGATACAAGTATTCCCTTTATATCCCATGCTGGTCAGAGCCATATGAGTCCATTCTGCAGGCTTATGGCTTTATAGCTTTTGAGGGGTTTGGAAAAAGTGAGTAGGTTGCAATGCAGAGGTACTAAGATAATTAAATAGCTAAAACACAGCACGTATGAGGGAAGTTACATTAATTTTCTTCGTGTGTGTGTTTTTTAAAAGAGAATACTGAGAGGTGACTTGACAATTATCCTCAAGGACGGGAAAGGATACTTTTGGCAAAGTAGGGAACACATGTTTTTAGTCACATCTGAAGAAATATTATGAAAAATCTTAGTCTGCACTACTATGAGTGAAGCTAGTTTTCAAATAGGAACAGTGGAGACCAATTCCTCATATCAACAACTGCAGACTAAGAATTTGAATTCATGAATTCATGCTTTGGAGACATTTACACACAAGATTTTTTGGATTATGTCTTGAAGGCAAAACTTCTGAAGGACCAGTTCAATTCCTATTGTTGGTGATGTTCCCATTTATAGCAGCAGGTGGGACCTGCTCCCATGTCTGCACAGTTGTGGCTTCCCTGCCTCTAGGTTTTCTAAGCATGAATTTGGAGATTTTTTTCCAGGGTGATGTAAATATTCTCAGAGGTAGACCATTAGAATTGAAATTTAGAAGATGAATGTTTTAACTACTAATTAAAGCCATTAATCTCACTAGGCAATCTTGAAAGTCGCCTCGTTTAATATTATGAGAAATTCATCCTTTTTTGTTGCATGTTGCTTGCTTGTTTGCTTTTTCAGTTCTAGTAATGTGAATTTATGGGAGTATGCATTTTTTCAATCATAGCATCTTAGAGAAAATCCTTTCAGATATCAGTCAAATTAATAATGTAAGCTAATTCAACTATATTAAATAACAAATCAAGAATGCAAACTAACTACAATAATAAAAGGCTTCAATGATAATTATGTTTTATTCATATTCCATCCACTTTTGAAGAATTATCATATGCAAATAGTTTCCTTTTGGAGGTGCACATTTTTTCACATCTTGTCTTTACCCAAGTTCTGCTTTAAGAAAAAAAAGTCAGTCTCTCTCTCTCTCTCTCTCTCTCTCTCTCTCTCTCATTTCTTTTTGTACTACTTTTCTTCCCTAGGTCCTGCAGAAGCTAAATCTAAGACATAGGAGGGGATGGGTATACTGACTCTGCAGAACACCTACATCCCATATCAGACTGTCTGGGATCAAGTCCCACATTTGCTTTTTGATCCAGTTTCCTAATAATATTCTTGGAGGCAACAGCTGATGGTCTAAGTACTCGAATTCTTGTCACTTAGTTGGGAGATCTATGGCTCCTGGTTTTGGCTGACCCAGCCCCATTTGTTGCAAGCATTCCAGAGATACAGTTCCAAGAAAACATTCCTATTTCTCTCTCTGCTTCCCCTGAATCCCCTTCCCTCCCTTCCCCTCTCTTCATCAGTTTTTAAAAAGACAGAAATACATAACTGATCATAATATTTAACAAGTTAAAAGTAGGAAGATCATGGGAATGTAGAAAGTAAAAAGTAGGAAGACCATCCATTCCATAGGAGTATAAATATGGACTAATAATGACAATCATATTCCAAAAAGACCATTTCATACCTACAAATTTTTTGATATTCTTTATTAACAGCCACATATCAGAGAAAACACGTGATATTTGTCTTTTTGAAACTACCTCTGAGGAATCATCATACTGTATTCAATAATGGTTGTGTTAGTTTATATTCCCATCAACAGTGGAATAGGGTAACTTTTTCCTCACATCCTTACCAGCACTTACTGTTTTTTTTTTTTTTTGGATGATAGCCATTCCAACAGGTGTGAGATGAAACCTCATTGTGATTTCACTTGCATTACCTTGATTGCTAATGATCCTGAGCATTTTTTAAAAGATTTTATTTATTTATTTGAAAGTCAGAATTATAGAGAGAGAGGGAGGGAGATAGAGAGAGGGAGGGAGAGAAATATTTTATCCACTGGTTCACTCTCCAGATGGTCTCAATGGCAAGGGTTGGGACAGGCAGGGGTAGGAGACAAGAATCTCCAGGTCTTCTACATGGTTGGGCCCCAAGTACTTGGGCCATCTTCTGCTTTTTTTTCCCATGTTTCCCATTTTTTTCTAAACCAGGGATCTGGTTTAGAAGTAGAGTAATCTGGACACGACCAGGTGCCCATATGGGATGCTGGCATTACAGGTGGCAGCTTTACCCACTACACCATAATGCCAGCCCCCAAGGACTTTTCTCATGTGTCTGTGGGCCATTTGTATTTCATCTTTTGAAAATGACTGCTCATGTCATTTGCACACTTCTTACCTGGATTGATTGTTTTGTTGCTGTTGAGTTTCTTGAATTCCTTATGGATCTTAGATATTCATCCATTATCAGTTGCATAGTTTGCAAATATTGTCTCCCATTTTGTTGGTTGCCTCTTCACTTTATTAAGTGTTTCCTTTTTAGTGAAGAAGCTTATTAGCTTTATGATATCCTATTTTTGTCTTTATTGCCTGTGCTACTAGGGTCTTTCCAAGAAATCCTTGCCTATACCAATGTCTTGAAAAATTTCCCAATATTTTCATCTAGTAATTTCATGGCATCTGATCCTTGATCCATTTTGAGTTGATTTTTTTAAAGATTTTATTTATTTATTTGAGAGGTAGAGTTACAAGCAGTAAGAGAGTCAGACAGGAAGGTCTTCCTTTCTTTGGTTCACTCCCCAAATGGTCACAATGGCCAGAGCTGTGCCAATCTGAAGCCAGGAGACAGGTGCTTCTTCCAAATCTCCCATACAGGTGCAAGGGCCTAAGCCCTTGGTCATCTTCTGCTGCTTTCCCAGGCCACAGCAGAGAGCTATATTGGAAGAGGGGCAGCCAGGACTAGAACCCGTGCCCATATGGGATTCCAGCGCTGCAGGCAGGAGATTAACCTACTGCGCCATGGAGCTGGCTCCAATTCGAGTTGATTTTTATATTAAGTGTAAGGTAGGGGCCTTGTTTCATACTTCTGCATCCAGAGAGCCGATTTTCCCAGTACTATATTTTGAAGAGATGGTGCTTTCTCCAGGGATGGATTTCAGCTTATTTTTTAAGGATTAATTGGTTGTAGATGTATGTATTAATTTCTGTATTTTCTATTCTGTTCCACTGGTCTGAAGCTTCATCTAGGTCTCCTGCATGGGTAGCAAGGACTCAAGCACTTGGTTCATCTTCCACTGCCTTTCCAGGCACATTAGCAGGGAGCTGGTTCAGAAGTGGAGTAGCTGGGATATGAACCAGTGTCCATATGTGATGCCACCATTGCAGGCACCAATTTAACCCACTATGCCACTGGTCCCATCAGGTGACATTTTTAATGCGAAAGGAATTTTAATATCTTTGCCCTCTTATTTAGTTAATATAACTGTAAAATCTTCTACCTTTCTGTCCATCACTCTTGCTTTTGAATAATGAAACAAAAATAAATTTAAATTTTAAAATGTGATTTGTTCACCTTGGTCACATTGGTTGAATACTTCTCCAGTATTGTTTATGCTTGTCATGTATGGTGTCAGATTTATAGTATTTTGAGTCAATTTTCCAATTTTATGTTTTAAAAAGTTCAATGACAGAAAAATTTCGAACAATAATTTGATTCACATGAAAGTTTTAAGTTCATAGTAATATGAAGAATACAATTTTCATAAAATCAATTATTTTAATAGGTTATTTAAACTACCATTTTCCCCCACGGGTCTTGATGACTTAATCAGCCATCTTAGACACTTGAAGTATCTGCCCAGAAGTCTATTTTCTAAATTATTTGGCAAGAATTGATTTTGATAGATTTTTATCTTTGCATTTTAACCTTTGGAATATGTGCAGAAGAAAACAAAAAATATTACCGACAGCTGAAGAACCTTTACTGAGCTCATTCCTCTTCTTCTAGTTAAAAATCACAGTATTTTATTGTTCTAAATAGCTTTATGCCTAATGATAGAGTAACTTTGTAATTCAGTAAACGATCCTGTGAAAAAATTAGTAAGGGGGGCATGGCTGTGGTGCAGTAGGTTAATCCTCTGCCTGCATCACCTGCAGCCCGAACGGATGCCAGTTTGTATCCTGAATGCTCCTCTTCTGATCCAGCTCTCTGCTATGGTCTGAGAAAGCAGTAGAAGATGGCCTAAGCACTTGGGCCTATGCACCCATGCAGGAGATGTGGAAGAAGCTCCTGGCTCCTGGCTTTACATCTACTCAGCTCTGACCGTTGCAGCCATTTGGGGAGTGAACCAGCAGATGGAAGACCTTTATCTGTCTCTCCCTCTCACTGTCTCTAACTCTACCTCTCAAATAAATAAATAAAATCTTTTAAAAAGTTTAGTAGATTAATTGTTTTAAACATATTAGTGAAGTGATATAATTTATAAGGTAATTTATATTTCATAAAATAATGTAAACCACTGTTATCCTTTCTCTGGCCATTCCTTTTTCATTTCCATTCTCACATTCATAGATGCCGTTAACTTAAAGGAAAAATTAAGCATGATTAGAGTGATGATCAGTGACCCTAGGAAAGTGTGAACAAGTGACATGTCACATTATTATGTACTGAAATAATAGAATGAATCATATAGGCATCAGTGAGAACTCCACCATATTAATAATTCACTGACTTTAACTGCTTTTCCAAAAACCATTGCCTTTTATATGATTTCAGAAAAATGAAAACTTCCTGCTGGTAATTTTTAGAAGATCAATAATTATTCATAAGATGAATCTTATTTATTTGTGTTTCATAAGAATATGCTTTGGCTATATCTATTTACTTCTGAATACTTTAGAAAAAATACGCACTATTAGCAAACATATTTATGATATGTTGATGCAGTCTCTTTGTAATATTGTTTTAACACTCCTGAGATAAACAGTGTGTCATTAGTGGTCTGCAGAATGTGTTTGGGGTGCTTGGAATGAATCTAATCAAGCACAGAATATTTCTGAATGAGAAATCTCAAGTAAGAAAAATCCACAAAGATAATACTCCAGATACATTTTACTATCATTATTATAATGACTGTTAAGAAACAATGCCTTCCCATGAATAGAAAAGCAATCAGGAGGCCTTTTTTTCCTCCATGGAAAAAAGCCAAAGAGAGAGAAGTTTGTGTAAAGTACAATGAAAGAGATTTTGTGTTTAAAGGACAAGTCATGGAAGGAAAGGCTAGAGAATGACGTGCACATTCACATTAATGACTGTCAACATTGACAGCAGAAGCTGTTAACATTAAGAACTGTTATATATGGATCCTAAGCTAATCCATGTATTTCATCACTATCAGATCAATTAACTATTTCCATTTTACAGATAAGTGAGAAAAGCCATAAATATGGTGATTAATTTGTCAAGATTGCCTTCTAAGTGGGAAACCTGGGATTTAAGTCCAGACAGTACTCTATAACTAGAGCTTGTGTTTTGTTGACCTCCCTTGGCAAATGCCCTTGTGAGAGCCAGAGGAGGGAGAGAGAGAGAAAATATTTGACTCTGCTGCATCTATTTATCTACCTACCCTTCATTTATGTATTTATCTATGCATTCATTATCTATCTATCTATCTATCTATCATCATCATCATCATCATCAATCTGTCATCTGTTCAGAGACTATTTATTTATCCATCCAACCACTCATCCATCTTCTAATATCTGTGTATCTACCGATCTATCCATAACCTATCTGTGATCTACCTACCCACCCATACTATGTCTTCTTTATTCTTACATGTATACTCCTCTTGCTACTATTGCTTCTAGTCAACGTCAGTTTCTATTTATGCAAATCTTTTTTTAGGATTTTCCATTATTACTTGCATATAACTTAACCACAACTGCAATTACTTCAAGCAAAGAAGGAAAAGAAACAGTATCTGTGAATTGGCATAGATAACAAAGTAGACAACTCCGAAAGGGGGATTCCAGAGTCAAGTATTTCAGATGACTGTTTTGATAGCAGAGTTTTATAGTGTTTGGGGCTCCAGTCATTTTTCTCTAAAAAAGATCCCAACTTGACACTTTCCATGAAGTTCTTTTTTTCATCCTCACCAGCCCACACCTGACTCTCTAAAGGAGAGTCAGTCCTGCCTTCTTACCTGATCCCCTCCTGTGGCTTTTCCAGATAGTGAATTACTGGGAATTTTTTAGACAAATCATCCAGTTTATTCAGGCTGGCAACTGCTTGGTCTTGTGTCTCCTAAGTACTTAATGATGCTACAGACTTCCCTAGAACAAATGATTCCCCTTCCTACATTCTCCCTAGAGAGATTTATTGCCCATTTTTCTGTTTCCTTTTGACTCTACCTCTGTGTCACCATTGTAATGTTTTTCATCCTTTTACGTATTTGTCTCTCTCATTCAATTGAGTCCAGAACACATAGATGTCCATGGTTTCTAGGTCATGTTGCTGCGTTGCAAGTGTCAGCACATGAGCAAAGCTTTATGAATAAATAACAGCACATGACAGAATGTGCAAAGATGTTGAAACTGTTATTTGCACAGTTGTTGGAGCGCTCTTTGTCAATGAGAGCTTCTAAGTTTAGGTAAAAAAAAATGTGAGATACTAATTTGAGTTCAAAAAAATAAAGAAGTTAACTTTTGCCAAGAGAGTAGAAAATCCAGGAAGGTCATTTCAAGATTCTAATGCAAAATGAAATTTATAAGAATGAAAAAAAAAGCAGGATCGTCTGGCTAGTGATGACCTTGATTAGCATTTTATATTGCAAGGAAAGTGAAGGCAATTTAATAAATTGTACAATTGGCAAAGTATCTGAAAATTATGAACATTCTTAATCTTAATTTATGAGCCAATATTATTAATTCCAAAAAAATAAAACTGTAGATGTCAAGCTGTTTTCATTATGAATAGATGATACAACTGAAATTTTGATACATGGATCATTATGACACTCATGCTTAAGCCACAAACTTATAATCTGACCAGCGACGCCATCTCTTTTCCCTACCTCTGCTTTCAACATGTCCAACTTTGGTTTCCGAAATGTGCTATTCACTCTTGCCTCAAGCCTCTGAAAGTCTGATCCTCTCTCTCTGGAAGGAGCACACTGAGTCTCCACCTTTAGCTTTACTTTTTCATCAGTCAGCCACTGTTTAACATGTACTTCCTAGATGGCATTTCCCTGCTTCCCAACCTATCGTGATGTTGTACCACATTCTGGCAGTTATCATAATTTGTACTAGCATATTTATTTGTGTGATTATTTAGCAGTATCTGTCATTGTCATCTTCCCTAGATATTACAGTTCCAAATTAATGTAAAGTTCTGTAGAACCTGTTTTATCTTTGGACTGTACTCACACAATATTATATTCTCATCTTTTCTCCTTCAGACCAGGAAATCAATAGATGCCACAGAATGCATCATCTTTAACTTTCTGAGCATCGACTGGCTGCAAGTGTCAGAGCTCAATTCTATAGCCCTGGAAGTAGCTGCCTTTCCTTAGCTCTCCTCTAGCAGTTATGAGCATCCAAGTGAGAAACAAGAAAAATAGTTATGATTTTTAAAGTACTTACCAAAGGAGAGAATTCCATCTGACATTGGTGTTTAATGATGATACATTTAAATGACTATATAATGAAATCATCAAAGTTTTCAATTATTAATCTTTTGATAATTTTCAATATACTACATACGTATACATATGTGTGTGTGTATTTCAAAGTCTATACTTGACAAATTTCACTTGGTTATCCTATTTCTTAGCTGCACTCTTATTCCCATTTAACATCTCTGAAGTAGGAATGCACATGAACACATGGACACTTCAGTTGAAGATCTTTGGTAAAAAGGTGCAATTGCCAGTATTAGTCTCATGACTCACTGACATACAGTTTCAGACATGAATTAACTGTGTTCTTGCATTTTTAAAGCTGTATCATTGCTGTTGCACATTACACTAATTTTTTTTTTCTGATTTGCAGTGAGAATTTTCATGATTCTTTAAGGGTACTACAAATTAATTCAGTAAGAACTTAACATGTTTAAAAGACACTTTAAAATGTTGAGGCAAGATCCTAGCTGTACTTAATATCAACATATTAATGGCTCTCTAAAGAGGGAAATGTGTGTATTGTCCAATCATCCAGTAATTGATGGGTTTCATGTTTTTAATCCTTGGCAGTTATGTTGCTAGAGAGGGTGTAAGTCAAAAATCCTAACTTCCACTGTAGAGTCATGCATCCATGTGAAAACAGAGAAGTCATCTGTTAGTTATGGTGTTTGATTTCTGGAGTTTTTGATTGCTGGGACCACTTTTAATGAAGACTTACCAAAGTCCTTGAGCGCTATCTCTGTGTGGCATACCTCATGCACTGCTTGTGGTTGGTTCAAGATCTGACCGCACTGGCATTGTGGATCCGTTTATGCCTGCCTGTGTAACTCTGGCTTTCCACCAGGACAGTGACCTGCTGGACCGGCGGAAACACTGCTTCACTGTGCAGTCCGAGTCTGGGGAGGACCTCTACTTCTCTGTAGAGTTAGACTGCGACCTTGCACAGTGGGAAAGAGCCTTCCAAACAGCAACCTTTCTAGAAGTGGAACGGATACAGGTGAGAGTCCTGGATGAAGGGTCTGGGATGCCCAGTGAGGCAAGAGCACTCCCCTATTTAAATTAAAATTAATTCAAATTCAAAGTGGTATAAAGAGTGTGGGCCTCCTTCTCAGATAGTCCAGTAGTTAACCATTGCCAACAAATGACCAGCAATGTAGCTTTTAATAACATTTTAACATTTCCACTACTCAAGCTTTATAACCTTTGTCAAAACTCATCAAAATATATTTCCAATTTTGACTAAAAATAGACATTGCTCGAATTTGAATCTAGCATAGACATGCTCTGATTTTAGTTAACTGTCTACATGTTCATTTCCTGTTCTCCATGCATCACCTCCTAATTTTGAGCCTCCTTCCTTCATTAACTCACAACAATCTTTCTTCTAGATAATTCCTTTTGTCTCTGCCCTTCCCAACCATACAGAATTTGTTTCAAAGAGTTACAGAGCCGGTGCCATGGCTCAATAGGTTAATCCTCCACCTGCGGCACTGGCACACAAGGTTCTAGTCCCGGTTGGGGCGCTGGATTCTGTCCTGGTTGCTCCTGTTCCAGTCCAGCTGTCTGCTGTGGCCCGGGAATGCAGTGGAGGATGGCCCAGGTCCTTGGGTTCTGCACCTGCATGGGTGATCAGGAGAAGCACCTGGCTCCTGCCATCAGATCAGCATGGTGCACCGGCCGCAGTGCGCTGGCCGCAGCGGCCATTGTGGGTGAACCAACGGAAAAGGAAGTCCTTTCTCTCTGTCTCTCTCTCTCACTGTCCACTCTGTCTGTAAAAAAAAAAAAAAAAAAAAAAAAAAAAAAAAAACTTAAAAAAAGAGAGAGTTACAGAAAGAGAGAGAGAGAGAGAGGTCTTCCATCCACTGGTTCACTTCCCAGATGGCAATGGCATGAGCTGCACCAATCTGAAGCCAGGAGCCAGGAGCCGGGAGCTTCTTTCGGGTCTCCCATGTAGGTGCAGGGATACAAGGACTTGGACCATTTTCTACTGCTTTCCCAGGCCATAGCAGAGAGCTGGATTGGAAGAGGAGCAGCTGGGACTAGAACTGGCACCTATATGGGATGCCAGCGCTTCAGGCCAAAGTTTTAACTCACTGCACCACAGCTCCAGGCCTACCATACACAATTTTTAAAGCTTTTTTTTTACCAAAGGTTGTATTATCCACATTTTCCTGATTTTCACACTACCCTGTCCACTGATTACCACCGTATCTTCCACAATAGTCCTCTTCAAACTCTTTCCTTTCCCACTCTTAATATAATATCACGTTCTCTTTTTTACTTAGAACTTCTCACACTCATTCTGCCTTTTATTGGGGTGGCATGAGCTCATCATGCCCTACATTAAACTGTAGATTGCTTGGTATTACCTTATTCATGTTCCAACTGAAGTCCAGTGCATCTTGTAAACTCCCAAAAGATATTAACTGCACTTCAGTTCATAAGTAAGATATCATACCTCAACAAACTTCATAAAACTCCAGCCTCTATAGAGGGTTTAGAAAATGGATACCAGTTGCATTCATTTTGTTGCAAATTAGAGGATTTAATTTTTTTAAATCATTATACTTAGTGAAATAAGCCAGTTCTAAAAAGACAAATAATGTATGTTCTCCCTGATCTGTAGTAACAAATAGAGTACCTGAAAGCTAATCTATAGGAGTGAAATTGACACTTTTCATTAATGGGCTATATATGAACATGATGTAGCTTCCATTGTATTACTTTATAGATTTTCAAATTTTTTCTGATTTCTAATGTACTTAGTCTTAGTATAAATATCTACATATTTACCTGAAGAGGTGATCCATGGAAAGCATGAATTTCTAAAACATAACATATTGTCATTTATAGTAATTTTTTTTTTTATTTTTGACAGGCAGAGTGGACAGTGAGAGAAAGAGACAGAGAGAAAGGTCTTCCTTTGCCGTTGGTTCACCCTCCAATGGCCGCCGCGGTCAGCGCGCTGCGGCCAGCGCACCAGCGCACCGCGCACTCATCCGATGGCAGGAGCCAGGTGCCAGGTGCTTTTCCTGGTCTCCCATGGGGTGCAGGGCCCAAGCACTTGGGCCATCCTCCACTGCACTCCCGGGCCACAGCAGAGAGCTGGCCTGGAAGAGGGGCAACCGGGACAGAATCTGGTGCCCCGACCGGGACTAGAACCCGGTGTGCCAGCGCTGCAAGGCGGAGGATTAGCCTGTTGAGCTACGGCGCCGGCCAGTAACATTTCAAAGATTGGAAAATGTAGTGATTTTTGAAGTATTGGGTTATAATTTATAAAAATAAAATATATTTCTCTGGTAGCAAGAATAAGGCCTTATATTTAAAGACTTTTAATATCTTTCTACTTTTCCTAGAGTAAATAAGTAAAAGTTTTAAAGGGCAGTTACTTTTTTTAAAATAAAATCTCACACTAATTCAATTTGAATATAGAACTTTTAATGAAAAAGTATATCACCTTCAAATTTTTTTTCACATAATTATTGTTTTGAACTAATTACATGTGTGTTTTATCTGGCTACAGGCATTGCCCTGTCTTCCAAAAGACATTTTTAAATGTAGTTTGTGCATGATTTATCTTCATATCTTGTTTAATACATATATGTATACCTCCAAAAATGTACCAATGTGTTTCTTGTTTGAGCATTCTTAAAATGGATAATTTTATTTATTGCTTTTTACTGTCTATGACTCAAATTTTTGTTACATACACATAGAAATTAAACAATAAATAGGCGATTTCAATATTGAAACGTATTAAATATACTCATAATATATGTTCATTAATATAATTTGTAAAATTTTGTTTCAATGGGTCTCAATTTTTAGTGTATCTGTTTGTTTCTTCTTGGTGATTATTGAGACAATGCAATTTAATTCACAATGTTGAATTTAATGGGAACATATTAGTTATGCTGTCCTGAATGTGTTTTCATCAGGAATATCCTTTTTTAAATGATGGTACTTGAAATAGCAAACCATCAAGTATAAATTAAGTGGAAAATATATAGCCTTCAACATTCCTTAATGCTGAGAGTAGTTTCCATAAAATACTAATGAACAGATGCAAGCATATAAGATGCCCATGTATTAGACAAACATGATTATTTACCAAAATGGACTTTTGAATAATATTAAGTATGCTCTTATCTTGTTTCTGAGAAATGTAACTCCTAATGCATATTTAGCATGTTTATAAATTTCCTGTTCAATTTAAGCTCAAATACATGAATAAAGCTTTCTGGTGAAGACAATTAGAATATTTAACTACAATTACTATCACAAGATTAATTTTGTGTGCTTTGTATACAGTATTATAAAATAAGTATAAGCATTTGCTTATTTGAATTTTCAATTTAATAAACTTAATAATAAACAGTTTAATAAACAATCATTTATTAGTGTATGCAATTGAACATTTGCTTAAGAAATAGAGTATGCTCCTTTTCTCTCTCATTTCATATGTAAAATAAAAGCACTTTTCATCATTCCAATGTCCTACTGCAGTTTGAAATTAAAAACAAAAAAAAACTGATCTATAGATACAACAATTTTCCATGTCATATGTAAGTCTCAATTTTTTAATTTCATATCTGTTTCATGCCTTGCAAAAATATCTTAGTACCAGTGCTTATCAGTCTTTTCAGAATATGGGAGTAAAATTTTAATATACTCTAATCTCAGTGTGAAAAGTCATTACTGACTTTTTTTCAAATGAGAGTTTACATAAATAAATAGGAAAGTGGAACATGTGTGGGGATTAGCTTGTGCCCTGTGGAAGTCCACGTGGAAACCGTAACATCCAGTTATATTCTTTTGCCTCCGTTAACTGAATCTGTGCTTGCTGCCTCAGAATCCTAACAATATCCATGTTATTACTGTGCTGAGAATTTAAGTAAGATCTTAATCCTTAATAATGCTTTTTTTTTTGGTTTAGTGCAGCAGTGATATTTGATTACAGGATATAACAACACCCTTGCCTACACCTATAAACAAACTTTTATACCAGTGTTACTGCCCACATAGCACAGGGCAACATGCAGCAGAAGATACAGACAAGGTGAGGGGGAGCAGGATTGGGAATCTGGCTCTGAAGATCCATGAGGAATTTTTTAAAAAGCACTCTTCATGCACAACATCATGTTCTTCGTGCAGTTATTACTATATTAATTATTATATAATGTATTCACATAGTTCGTGATATTGACGTCAATTCTGTGTAAAGCAGTAACTGTATTTTCTCCTCTGTCTAGTGTAAGACGTATGCCTGTGTGCTAGAAAGTCATCTAATGGGACTCACCATTGACTTCAGCACAGGATTCATCTGCTTCGATGCTGCAACAAAGGTAATGTGTTTAGGTTGGCTCTGAGAAATATACAGCAGAAACTTTCTCACTCCTAGTAGCATTGAAATTACTTCTCCTGTGTCAAACTAAATGTGCATGTTTTTGGTATTAAGAGATAAATTATGCTTTTATCTGTTTATACAAAAATATTTCAACATAGAACAAAGCAGATATACTACAACTATATAAATATAATCTAGTAAATCTATGTTCACCAATATCTTATGTTTATGTGACCGCATAACTGAATAGACATTTTCCTTCACAAAAAAGCAATTTTTGAAGTGTTCCTTTATGGCTCTTCAGCATCAGCGTCTAAAAGGTCCAAGGGTAGGTGGGGGTAGGGGACATGTTTGTTTGTTATCATAGCTGACAAGGTAAAATTCTAAAATGATGCACTTTGAAGTTTGAATCCTCTAGCCAGGGAGTACAAGCCATACAGACATTTGCTTCAGTACGGGTTTGGCTTCTATCTGATTAGATGCCCATTTTGCAGAGAGGATGCAAAACTCTTTGAATGATGAAGGGCAGCTCCTCAACCAGTCATGTTAAAAGTCAAGTGGAAAGTGACAAAGCCAAAGCATTGTACATTGTTGTTGTTTTCATTGTTTATTGTCTTAAAGCCCAGCTGACACACACTCAGCTGCTAATCTCCTTCCAGTTATTGCTGCTACAGTTCCTGCTACCAGACTTTGCTCCCAATGGATTCTCTTCCATGAGGTCACAAAACCCTTAGTTCCACTTTACTCTCTCCTTTATCAAAATATGACTTAAGATATTGACTGATAGTTAAAGGATGTATGAGTACTCTCTTATAGGGACACTTGCATTTTCCTTTGAAATTAAGCCCTGTGCTTGATTTTCAAAAGCAGTGTCAACAAAATAAAATGACACAAATGTGTGAGAAGGCAGCAAGTAGATTACTGTTTTGGTCTCAGAAAACTGAGTTCTGTGTGGATTTAGGTGACTGTAGAAAACTGCTGGTGTTCTGAGATTATTTGATTCTTCATGTTAGCAAATAAAGTTGTTATACAAACGTTCACATGATCTAAGACATCTTGTTTTTAAAAATGTATTTAAAACCATGAAAATTAAAATAGCACACCTGTGCAGGACAGATATAACTGTGTCATTGCTGAATGCTTCTGCAGAAAAGAAATTTCAGATGCTGGTGGCTCTCTTGATGATTCTCAGATGAGACTGTTATGAACTTTTTTTCCTATTACTAAAGACTGTCTTTTGATTAAAATACTCATCAAATCAGAATAGACTCATAAATATTAGATAAATGAAATAAATTAGTAATTAATCAACTTAACAAGCATCAAATTAAACAAATCACTTTACAATTTAATTAGATTAGAAAAAATTTAAGTTTGATGGTTCAGAACAAAATATGGCCAGAATTATCTGCAAACTGCATCACATACATATGAAAGAATCTCACATGAGTAAATGAGAAACAAATTCATTTGAATATATTTCTGAGTGCCTTATTATATTTTGGATTGAGTTTACTTATTTGAAAGGCAGAGTAGGGGGCACTCACATTAGCTTCTTCACTCCCCAAATACCCAAAACAGACTCTGACTGGGGCCAAAACCAGGAGATGAGAGCCCAATGCATGTCTGTCATCTACACAGCAGTATCCCAATTACTTGAGCCAACACCTCTACCTCTGGAAGTCTACATTAGCTGGAGACTGGAATCAAGGGGCCTGAGCTGGAATTTTAACTTAGGCACCCAAATGTGGGTTGGGGGAGCATCTTAACTGGCACATTGACCACTAAGCTAAATGTCTATCCCTCAATTAACTTGTATGGCTAGTAAATTCTGGATTTGTGTCAGTGTCCTATTGTATCCCTGTAGTAAAGGAGAAAATCATGACACAATGTCCTGTACAGCGTGCTATTCTACTTCTTCCTTGAAAGTTCTGGGAGTGGCTGATCAGTCAACAGAGTCTAAGCAAATTGTTACTGTGCCATCGAGAGGGAATCGTTTACTAGCAAATGAGAGGTTAGAAGCCCAGGTTGACATCCAGGAAAAACCCAAGGCCTTCAAGATAAGCAATCACCATGCTGCCATTTTCCAATTCTATCACTGAAAGTATGTAACTCCAAGGCCATCGAAGATTTGGGAGGGAGGGAATGAAATCTGTAGGCTTTATAATGCAGTCGGCTGCAGTGTTCATCACTCAAACTCTGACACTTGGAGAATGGAAGTGAGAGGTATTGATAATGATGTCAGGGCAGTAGGCCCAAGGCAGAATCCTGGGGAACCCACTGGGCTTATGTGACTCCCCTCAAATGAATGAGCCTCTGAGTGATTTTCAAACTACAAAAAATAAAAAGGGAATTGTTATATACAAATCAAAACATATTTATTATAATATTTTAGTGTAATAATTAAGCATTATCCAGCCACATTCCCTATTTGATATTCATATGACAAGTGTCCGTAAGAACATATGTACAGTTGATTTTTTTTTTTTTTTAATTTACATTCAGAAGGGCCATGGCACCACCATTACTCATAGGCTTTAACTGGAAACATTTCATCCTCCTGCAACTGAGTTTGATAGGTCCTCCAAGCAAGAAGATATCCTGGAATCCAAAGAAAAGAGGGGGCTGTGTTCCGAGTCATTAAGCCCCCTATAAACCAAACACTGCATTTTCATTTGTAGTGAAAGGGAGAACAATTACATCATTATTTTTAAAAACATCTGCATTTTTTATTTCTTAGCACAATTAAAAATTAATAAACAGAAACAATGATGAAAAATGGATGGAAAGAAATAATTAGAGATGCCTATTGTGGGGAATGAGAGTCAACACAAATTTGTGTTCCACGAGGGTGCTCAGGTTTTGCAATTAGAGTAGTGCTTGTTGCAAATGCCAAGCCAATTCTCAATAATCACCACCGGTGCTGGAAGGTCCTCAGGGACAACCGTTTCCCTTGATTTGCCAGAGAGAACATAGCACACTAATTGGGGCTGTATTACATATATGCATACTTTTGTTTACAGGAACAACACATCGAGAAGTTGCACAGCCTTCTGTTTCCCTTCCTGTTGCAGTGGGATTCTCTCACATTTTACTGGAAACTTATTCTTTGTAATTCTCATCCTCTTTGAAATGTAGCCTTTTCAAGGTATACAGTTGCAGCACTCTAGTTACATAATTCACAGAGCTAACAGCATAGATTTCTTGCCATTATATATTTTAATAGATGTGCATTAACTTAACTCTATCTAGCGATAGCTTTCCTTGCAAACAGAGACCTCATCGTAGCATCTAGAAAATGTATGATCACTTGGTAATGAATATTTACTTAATACCTGCTATCTTTATAGTGGTACCGAGAGCATATCTGTCAGGTGGGGATTTTTAAAGAATACTTTACAGAAGATACCTTTAGGGCAGACATTTAGTGCCACTTTAAATCCCTCCTTAGGATACCTGCATATCAGGTTTCAGTTTTGGCCACTCCACTCCCATCCAGCTTCCTGGGAAGCAGCAGATGATTGCTTAAGTACTTGGATTCTTGTTACCCATTTGAGAGCCCTGTTTGAAGTGCCAGGCTCTTGATTTTGGCCTTGTCCGCCCTATCTATTGTAGGCTTTGGGGGAAGTGAATCAGTAGATGGAAGATCCCTCTATGTCCTCCTCCTCCTCTCTCTCTCTCTCTCTCAAATAAAAATAAAAGGAATTTAAAATTCAAAAAGATTTTAAAAAGTGAGGTTAGTTGTCTTTAAGATGAACCACAAAGGGTTAAGTTACAGAAACATCTGTGAGAAAGGATGTAGAACAGAAGGGCATAGGAAGTGAGTGAACTATGAGATAGATTATGAAAGAGATCTTATTAAAAATTGTGGTCTTGATCCTAAAAACAGAGAAATGCATTGTAAGAGTTTGAGTCATAAGAAAGAAATGAAGAGAGATGCGTCTGACTGCATAAAACTAGTGGAGTGGTCAATGACTGAGTGAGAGAACATGGACAATCTTAATTCTTAAAATCTGTCCCCTGGGGGAGGCTACTGAGAAAGCTGTACAAAGTTAAAGGGAAACATTGTTGTAAAATGTGGGTAGAAATGTTTGCAGTATAGCTACAGACTAAGAGATGCTCAACACCGGCTGACTGTGGTTTCAGTGGGTAAAGGCATCGATCGTGACACCGGAATCCCATAATCAGAATGCTGGTTCCAGTTCTGACTGCTCCACTTCCCATCCAGTTCCATGTTAACTCGCCTGGGAAAGAAGAGGAAAATGGCCTAAATATTTGTGCCCCTGTCACCTGTCACCTAAATATGAGATCTGATGGAGTTTCTCTCTCCTAGCTTCAGTCTATCCCACCCCAAGCCATTGTGGCCCTTTGGGGAATGAACCAGGGCGTGGAAGATTCTGTCTCTCTGTCTCTCTCTCTCTCTCTCACACACACACACACCTCTGTTGCTCTACCTTTCAAATAAATAAGTAAATCCTAACAATAAAATAAATGCTCATGACTAAAAATTAAGTTTCAAGGAGGGTGGTAGGGAGTTTCTAAAGTGTAGAAATAAAAATAGATTATGGGATCATCTGGTGCTTGACTTCCTGGATCTAATTTATACTATAGAAAGATGGCTCTAACTGAAGTACAGATTGCCTTGATAGGGTAGGGGCACAGCTGAATAAATAGACTTTCCTCTTTTAGAAGAGTAACTGGCAAACATGTTTAAAATCATGAAATCTTATTGTTTTTAAAAAGGAAGAAGGGCTTTGTATATTGCCCAAACACATAATACCTAAGATCTAACAGTTAAAAGAAGGTGAAGGCATTGGGATCCCACACCTGAGATAACCACCCGTCACAAACACCATCCAACCAGGGCACTTATACAGTACAGAAATCACAAAATTTAAAGACTTCATTGGCTGTAGTTGAAACCCAAGGAATAATTCTGTTCAGTCCATATCCACTTAAATAATTGAATTACCATACATCTTGGGTCTTAATATTAGGAAACATAGGAACATTGTTGTTCATATTGTTGTTATTACCCTGGTAGGATCTGAAATCACTAGATTCTGCAGAAATTTTATAGTCTGAATGTTTACCATTTTATATTCTAATAGTTGAAAATGAGAAATACTAGAGGGAAATAGAAGGATATTTCAAAAAGTTCATAGAAAATTGAATTAAAAGAAAAATTTATTTTGGTTCAAAAATAACTAAAATCCATTCATAGACTTTTAAAGGCATGTATTTTTTGTGACCTTTTTTTAACTTTTATTTAATGAATATAAATTTCCAAAGTATAGCTTATGGATTACAATGGCTTCCCCCCAAAAAAAAACTTCCTTCCCACCCGTAACCCTCCCCTTTCTCACTCCTTCTCCCCTTCCATTCACATCGAGATTCATTTTCATTTCTCTTATATATAGAAGATCAGTTTAGTATATATTAAGTAAAGATTTCAACAGTTTGCACCCACATAGAAACACAAAGTGAAAAATACTGTTTGAGTACTAGTTATAGCATTAAATCACAATATACAGCACATTAAGGACCGAGATCCTACATGAGGAGTAAGTGCACAGTGACTCCTGTTGTTGACTTAACAATTTGACACTTTTGTTTATGGCCTCAGTAATCTCCCTAGGCTCCAGTCATGAGTTGCCAATGCTATGGAAGCTTTTGAATTCACCAACTCTTATCATATTCAGACTAGGTCATAGTCAAAGTGGAAGTCCTCTCCTCCCTTCAGAGAAAGGCACCTCCTTCTTTGATGGCCTTTCTTTCCACTGGGATCTCACTCGTGGAGAGCTTTCATTTAGGTCATTTTTTTTTAATTTTTATTTTTTGTATGGAATGTATTTTCATTGACATTTTAGGAACCCCCTAATATGCATAGATTTCAAAAATGTTTGCCTGCAAATAAAGTTATCTTTCAATTGTATTTTTCTATAAACTATAGAGAATTCATTGCTATAACAATAGAGTATCTATATAGTTAAAAAGCAATTAGATACTGCAGGAGAGCTAAAAGCCAGTACTAATGCAGCATACTAATAAAATAATTTGAAATCATGGCTAACAGATCTATGAAGATACTAAATATGAACTAAAAACGTATCATTTTTAGGAATATGCTCTATGATTTATTAGAAGCATCATAATAATTTTTGTTTTATTCTTATCTCTATTATTAATTTTCACTGAATACAGATTTCAAACGTTGGGGGGAATTTATAAAACCCATTTATGTGTGTGGTGACCTTCGATTTAGTGACTTACATTCAGTGCACCAAAGGTAATGCAAACCCAAATGAAATGACTTTCTTCTAGTTTTCCAGAGTTTCCTTGTAGAGTCAAAGGGATTAATTCTATTCCAACATAATTGTGTGTTAGAAATAAATTCATTGCTTCACCTTAACATTTGCTATTCATGAAATATCTTAAGCTCATAATCCACTCAATGCCTTCAATTGGCATTGACTTCTAGAGAGTTTTAAGCTAAAATCAGAATGGAAGTGAACATGGCCTGTATTTATACTTTTTACACTCAAGAGTCTTTGATATAACAAAGACAAATTTAAGAAATTTTGAGCTATTGTTTCTCCCAGTATTATATGACCTTTGATTTTTTTTTTTTTTTTTTTTTTTTTTTTGGACAGGCAGAGTTAGACAGTGAGAGAGAGAGACAGAGAGAAAGGTCTTCCTTTTTCCGTTGGTTCACCCCCCAAATCGGCTGTGCCAATCCAAAGCCAGGAGTCAGGTGCTTCCTCCTGGTCTCCCATGGGGTGCAGGGCCCAGGGACCTGGGCCATCCTCCACTGCCCTCCCGGGCCACAACAGGGAGCTGGACTGGAAGAGGAGCAACCAGGACAGAATCCGGTGCCCCCACCCGGACTAGAACCCGGGGTGCCAGCGCCGCAGACGGAGGATTAGGCAAGTGAGCCGTGGTGCCAGCCTATATAACCTTTGGACACTCACACACACACACACACACACACACACATATGCACATACATACCCACACATTCCATGTTTATCTGACTTTTTCTGTAAAGCTTTTTTATGTATAGTCATAATAGTTATAATACAAATCCTATAGGTTAAATACCTCAAAGTGAAATTAAAGCTTTCTTTCTTTAAACTTTTTCAGATTATTTATTCTATAATTTTAAAGCATTTCACATGAAAGTTATTTGTTAAAAATCTAAAAAGAAAATTTAGAAATATTAAACTTTGGCTGGAGTCATGCTCACTTGGTTAATCCTCCTCCTGTGGAGCCAGCATCCCATATGGGTGCCGAGTTCTAGTCCCAGTTGCTCCTCTTCCAGTCCAGCTTTCTACTGTGGCCCGGAAAGGCAGTGGAGAATGGCCCAAGCACCCGCATGAAAGACCAGGAAGAAGCACCTGGTTCCTGGCTTCGGATCGGCACAGCACTGGCCTTAGTGGCCATTTGGGGAGTGAACCAACGGAAGGAAGAGCTTTCTCTCTGTCTCTCTCTCTCACTGTCTATAACTCTACCAGTCAAATAAATATAAAAAATGTTAAGCTGAATATTTTTTGAGTTGTGTTCTATATAAGTAAAAATCTTAACTATGCATGTTATGATAGTTATTACAATATTCTAGTTAATCTTAGCTTAATTATTTTTAAAATGTATTTTAATTTTTTCTTCTCTAAATGTATAACTCATACCTCAAGAACACAGAAAAATGTTGCCAATTTGTTGAAATTTTTATATTTGTCTTCAAATAAATGATTTATGTTTTGCTTTTAGAAAAATGAAAAACATTGCATCTATTATAAAGCAAAATCAGGCATTAAAGCAGACTATTCATCAGGTTATTTTTTAAATTCTTAAGCATGTCAAAAAACCCATAATGTAAACATTCAAAAGATAATTAATAACACAAATTTCCAGATAGTACATCATTATCTATATGTAATGCAATACAAATTATCTTGCCTTTTTATTCATTTGTCATGAGAGCATGGTGAGGAAATATGAAAATTAATATTCAGTTTACTGTCTGTATAAATCAAAGTACAAAAAGAACAAAATAAAGCAGAGTAAAAACTGTTTGTCAAATATATGCTTACTATATTTCTTCAATTTTTTATCATTTTTCTCTTTCACCATTTAAAATGTTTAGTTCTACTCCCTGTCTGTGGCTTTTGGTACATTTTGCCTTTTGTGTATCGGAGTTTTGATTTCATGAAAGTTTTTGTTATATGGAATAATACCTAGATCCCATTTTTTAAAGATATTATTTTATTTATTTGAAAGACAGAGTTATAGGGATACAGGGAGGGAGAGAGATTTTCCATCCCCTGGTTCATCCCCCAAATAGCCACAATGGCTGGGTTGGGTCACATCAAAACCAAGAGCCTGGAGCTTCATCTGGGTTTCCCTCATGGGTACGGGGCCTAAGCACTTGGACCATCTTCTTCTGCTTTCCCAGGTACATTAGCAGGAAGCTGGATTGGAAGTGGAGCATCCAAGAGTCAAACTGATGCCCATATTGGATACAAGTGTCCCAAGTTATGATTTAACCCACAATGCTACAATGCTGATTCCTGGGTCCTTTCTTAATAATAGTATAAAGATTAAATGAGATAGTTTGCTGAAAAATATTAAAGTATAAAATAGGAATCATCTCAAGGTGGGAAATTGTCATAATGGTTAAGACACTGCTTAAGCATGCAAAGCCCATGTCAGAGTGCCTGGTTTGAGTCCTGACTCTGGTTCTGATCCCAGCTTCCTGCTAAGGCAGGCCCTGGGGTGCAGCAATGCTCGGGTAGAACTGCATTGGGTCCTCAAATCCGGGCTTCCACCTCGCTTCCACAAGTTGTTGCAGGCACTTGTGGAGTGAACCAGTGATGGCGAGCCCCTCTGTCTGTCAGTCTCTCTCTCTTTGTGTGTCTCACTATGTCTTTCAGATGGGCAAACAATTGAAGTAAATAAAAACTCAAAGAAAAAATATAAGGTATAGATTTTGAAAATTTTAAGGATTACTTCCAACTGGCTGAGATTTCAATGGATGTTGTTTCAGTCACGAATCATGTCTTCTGATCCATGCCCAGAGAATTTTTTCCCTTTAGTATCATATTTTTCAGAACACAGCAGTGACCTGTTTCTACCTAACACCTACTTGAAAGACCTTTGCAAAGATCACATAGCTCTCATTAGGCCTATTATCTTTGTCTCTAAAATGGACATGTGGATGACACCATTTTTATAGGATTATTGTGAAATGTAAACAGGAAAAGAAATAAAAGTGGAGTGTGTTGCAGAGTGAGTGGTACATGTTAAGCCTTCAGGAGGATATGAAACTTTTGTCTCATACACAGATGGGGAGTTCTGCCTGCTGCAGTGTGTGAGCTCCAACAAAACCTTGCTACAGCATTATCATTCTTAAGACACGAAGGTGCATTGTTTTAAAGAATTCTTGCTAGTACATCGATTAATATAGTTGTGGTTTGGAAGGTGGACTGAGTGAGAGATTTTTAGAACACTACGTATGTGATCCCGAAATGATGTCCACATGAATGATGCCCTCTGCACATGTTCTGCCATTGTCACTAAGCTCACCAGATGGCCAAATCAAAGGAGCTGTCCAATCTTGGACTTGAAGCTCCCAAATTTTGGTCTAACGAAACCTCTTTCCTTCATTCACATCTTCATGCACATCTCAGATATTTCACTATAGTTACAAAACTGACTGATACAGTCTGCTACATTCCATGAGATCTTTGACCTGTTTGAAACTAGCAGAGGAGGTTGACACTGAACAAGTTAATTAGCAGCAAAGTGGAGTCAGGTTGATTTGGAATTGCATAAAGTAGGTTAAAAGACTATGCGTGCTAGTTGGAGAAACCTGCATTTCCCCTGAGAGATTGTAGGTCCCGAGTGGCTAAGTAAGCATTCTATGGAAGAAGGGTGAGTTGGTGTGTGAGAGCACTGAGACATGACATAGCACTGCCGAGGAGCAAGAGAACTAGACAGCAGCAGGCTAAAGCATCCATGCTCTCAGTCATGAGGGGATCTGGACTGCGTGCTTAAGATCTGGCACTACATCAGCTGGGTGTAGCTAAAGCATTTGCAGTTCACTCATCATGGCAGCATGTGACTGCCTTTAAATAGTAAACATCATTTTCTCATGTATTTATGGGGTTTGGATGGTCTGAAAAGGTTTCCTTTGTATAACTGCAGTTACATGATTCACTGAAGTATCTGAGAGTTGGCTCTGATCTGCTGGTTCCTTATCCTTCTCTGAGAATCAGAAGGTTAGGGCACAGCTGTCCTTTTATTGTAGATGGCCAAGCCAGAAGAGAGGAATGAGAAATGTCCAATTCTGTTCTATTATCTGCATTGGGGACAACAACAATGTCACACTGGCCAAAGTATATCATATCTGAGTCTACAACCATGCGTGAGTGGAGTCTGCCCCAGGTCCTGGGAGAGAGTTGTGTAGTGTCACACAGCAATTGGTTAGGACACAATTGCAAGTGCTATCTCTCCTGGGAGAGAGCAGTGCCCTGTCACACTGCAAGGCATCTGGATGAAAACTGGAGTTGATGTGCTCATAGTGCCATGGGCCAAGGAGAGTCATTAACAGGCTGTATGCCAATTATCATAATGTACTATGTGATCAGGTTGCTGTGTTTGTAGAATTTGGAAAAGATGGAACTAAAAATGGCATTGAGGTTTCTGATCAGAACAAATGTTTCTTCTATTTTTATAACACAGATGACATACACAACTTCTAAAAATAAAACGTGTTAAGTATAACAAATGACATACAAGTCCAGTAAGGTATAATTGTTAATGCTCTTTCCCAAATGTTTTTGGGCATTCACTTACATGTATAAGATTAAAATAAGTGTTCTGTGTCCAACAACTCACCAGATTGATATAGTAAAGGTTTTATAAAATAATTTTCCAGACCTGAATTTTAGAATTTTTTGTTTTTTATTCTTAATCAATTCCAAATAAATATTCAAAGTGGAAGCGTGTGCAGTCCCTGAATAATCAAGTATATTTGATGGAATTATATAAATATCCCAAATGTAAAATTAATAGGAGATGTATAAACTTAGCTGAGATATGCTTGATGATGAAACTCTGAGTTTATTGGATAATCTTATTCAATCTTTCATTTAGGCAACTGGCTTAATGATAATGCAGTTGTGTCCCATTAACTCCAACTCAGACATACATATTGATTTGTAAGGCTGCATAATAACCCCACCTCAAACATAGCCTGTTTAACATTTAGTTTATAGTTTATTATCCATTTTGCTCTAACTCCTTTTATGTTTCTTTCCTTAGCCCCCCCCAAAAAAAAATCTGAATTTAGTGCTATTACCCTTGTCTCATCCTCAATTTTGCCATTCAATTTTCAAATATTCACTTCTAAATAAAACTGGAAAGCATTCCCTTATTCCATTTCCCACTGTTACAAACTTGGGCATTCATTACTTATTTGGATCAGAGTAGTATTGTTCCAAAAGCACTTCTCGACACATTCTCACAGGAAAGGGATTATGCCTAGTATTCCTTCCTAGATACTAGAGATATACAAGTGGATGTAGTCTCCCCTTCCAAGAAGTCCACACTCTAATAAAAAAGACTGAGCTGGGACTGGTCACTTTACTTCACTATGCAAAGACCAGAGCCCTGTGAAAACAGTTACACCCCTTCCTTTTCCATCTTCAACTCCATCTCCAGAATAATGATGCTTCTAAAATTTGAATTTAGCCCTGATATCAGTCTCTCATTTTATGTTAATTTAATAACTTAATTCTGCCTTTAAGATAAGTCTCTTAAAATCTGATCTCTGCTTTAATTTGGCATCATCTCCTGCATTGCCCTCAGGGTGTGTAGGTAAGCATACTCCATACCCTTTCAGATAATCCTTGTAACACTTCACATGCATCCATGAGTCTTCATCCAGATATACTTTCTTAACCATTCTTAGATATCTCTTGTTTCAGAGTAGAAAATCTTAATACCTCCAATGTATCTCAACATATTGCTGTTGAGTCTGGAAGAGATATTATTCTAATTCCTTTATCCAAGCACAGTTCAAAAATACAGAATGAATTCAATGAATAGCAATTAATATATTGATCAATATAACATCACTAAATAAATTAGTAGAGATATAAACTTTCATCTAATTCTATGGCCTTCTGAAATTTGTTTTTTTTTTTTTAATTTTCACTTGTTGCTTATTTTCATTTTACTTGAAAAACAGGCAGAGACAGAGAGAGAGACAGACAGAGACAGAGAGGGTAAACATTGAAATATCTCCCATCCACAGGTTCACTCTTTAAATGTTTGCCAACAACCAGAGTGCACCAGACCAAACCTGAAAGTTCTAAACATAATCCATCTCTCCCGTATGGGTTCCAGGGACTCAAGAACTTGAGCCATCCAGTGTGTACAATAGCAGCAAGCTGTGATAGGAAGCTGGACCTTGAACCGGGGTGTTCTAATATGGTATACAAGCATCTAACCGCTGAGCCTAATCCCCACATCTGATGCTTCTATTTTTATCCCTTTATCACTATTTAAATTTACAGTTATAAAGGTATTAAATAGTTGAAGTTCTAGCTTAGTGAAAGCATAACTAATTAATTCCAAAGACATCAGATAATGTCAGAAACCTGATGGGAAAATAGAATTAAAATATGCATTTTTAAGGGAATACAATTTAAATTCATGCATATTATTTTCATAGAACCCATTGCATGAACTTTTGAAGATGCTTTTTTTTTGTTTTATTTAATTAATTTATTTTTACATAGATACAACTTTAGAAATACGGTGATTCTTTCCCTCTTGCTCCCTACCCCACTCCCTTCCAGCTTCCCATTCCCTCTCCCATCTCCTTCTTCATTATGGATCATTTTTAATGTGACTTTATATATAGAGTATCAACTCTATGCTATTCATAGATTTCAACAATTTGCCCTGACGCCCACACACAACATATAGAGAACAGTTTGGGGAGAGAATTTGCAGTTGATTCTCATATTGCAATTCAACAGGGACAAAGGTCCTACCTGGGGAGCAAGTGCACAGTAACTACTGTTGTTCCTTTAACAATTTACACTCTTTTTTATGACGTCAGTGATCATCCAAGAGTCTTGTCATGAGCTACCAGGGCTATGGAGGCCTTTGGTGCCCATACACTTCGTCGTCATTTGGACACGGCCATAAGTAAAGAGGATGTTCTCTCCCTTAAGAGAAGAGTGTCTCCTTTGATGACCCTTCCTTTCCTCTGTGTAGGATTTTTTTTTCTACAGAGTCTTGTCTCTCCATGCCTGATATGCTCCTGCAGGCCTTTCAGCCCAACCAGGAAGGCTTGTGGGTTGATTCTGAGGTCAGAGTGCTATTTACTGCGAAAGTCATTCTAGTAGCCTGCTGTATGGACTGCTTCCCATGTTGGTCCCTCCTTCCTTTTTAAATTCTATTATTTTTACTGGGTATTTGATGTTATTTATGTTGTCCCTTTTAAACTTAGACGAGTCTATCTGTTGCCTTTAACACTTAAGTTAATCATTCTAACAGTGAAGATGGTGTTTATACCAATTCTTCTGGGTTTGGAGCCCCATGGTTACTTCTTATGCTGTACACTTAGAGGTGAGTCTATATGCTTGTATGCATAACTATATTGTTTCACAGTTTTAGACTACCTCCTCCATCTCTTATTCCTTCTCTTGTTTTAATTGGTATTTTTTCCAATTGCTTTAAAATACGTATAATTAATGCTGTGTTACATGGAGAGTTCAGCATATAGAGTGAGGTAGAGAGATGAGAGAGAGAGACAGAAAGAAAACAGAGGAAAAATTAAAAAAAAAAAAACAAAAAAAACAAAACCAAAAGGATATACACAGTAAACAGTAAAAATAGTTAACTGTCTCTCGAAAATCAGGTCAAGGATTCTTGAGGACATTAGTTCTGAAAGTGACTGTTTCGCCTTTAGAGCTTTCTTTTTAGCTGCACTGTTAATTCCCCTGAATCAGGGAGAACATATGATGTTTGTCTCTTTGGTACTGGGTTATTTCACCAAGTATGAGGTTTTCCAGTTTGCTCCATTTTGTTGCAAAGGACTAGACTGCATCCTTTTTTACTGCTGTGTGGTATTCCATAGTGTATATATCCCATAATTTCTTTATCCAGTTGAAGACGACTTTTGTATTCTTTCCTCAGTACCTCACAGGATTGGTTCAAAGACATAGCCTCTCCCACAAATACCAAAATTCGTTGAAGTTCAAGTCTCTTAGGTAAAATGGCATAGTGTTTGCATATAACCATGCACAACCTCCTATATCGTTAGAATCATTTCTGATACAATGAAAATAGTATGAAAAGAGTTGTTGTTATATATGGTTTTGAAAAGAAGGAAGGACAAGCATAATAAAGACTATATGCATGTTTGATACACAGATTTTTTTTTTTTGTTTTCAATTACTGACGCCATAAACAAGAGTGTCAAATTGTTAAGTCAACAACAGGAGTCACTGTGCACTTACTTCTCATGTGGGATCTGTCCTTAATGTGTTGTCCAATGTGAAGTAATGCTATAACTAGTACTGAAACAGTATTTTACAATTTGTGTTTCTGTGTGGGTGCAAACTGATGAAATCTTTATTTAATATATACTAAATGGATCTTCTGTATATAAATATAATTGAAAATGAATCTTGATGCGAATGAAATGGGAGAGGGAGCGGGAGATGGGAGGGGTCATGTGGGAGGGAAATTATGGGAGGGGGCATTGTAATCCATAAACTGTATTTTGGAAATTTATATTTACTAAATAAAAAATATTTTCAGTGTGTAGTGAGTTAAATTTGCAGATGTGGAACCTATGCACACAGAGTGAACTACTTATTTATGATACATTCACATGAATGGAGATCATATTAAACAGATAAAACTAAATAAAGAGCAACGTGCACTTTAAAAATTCTCTATCAAATCTTACCACTAGCTTCTTCTGTCACAAAAAAAGGAGTATCGCTTTTTAGAATATTAATATTTGTTGTGAGTTAGCCTTGGTGGAAGGTGACAGATGGAGTCAAGGGACCATATGTGTGCTTAAGCTTCTTGCCAAAGTAGAAGGATAATGCAGTCTGGAAATAGGATTGTGTGGGAAGGGCTGATTGACAGCTTAATTAGAAGATCAATCAAGACAATTTGCAAAGAGGGAACAGGGTTGTTGGTGGCATCCCTAGATGCACACAAGTCAAATGTCAAATAACGTTTTACTGGAGTTATGGCAAAAGTACAAATAGATGCTGCCTTTAGAGCATTTTAGCTATGATTTTTTAATATGATCTATGTAATGAAGCGAGATGATAAGGAAACTGTTAAATCCTATATTGTAAATCGTTTTGCCTATTTTTCAATATACTTTTATAATCATTGGTGTACCTTTATTTTCTATTTGTTTATTATGAATTAATTTTATTTTTGAATAGTTGGAAGCTAGGAATCACTCGGTGTTTCAGAGAAATGAATGTGTTCACGAACCTGAGTCCTTCCTTGTAGCCTGCTTTGCACCCTTGTTCTCTAATGGAAATAGCATCTGATTTCGCAATTCTGGGATATGAGTGGCGAAATAGAGTAAATGAAGGTTATTTTATTATTCTCTTCCCATGAAGCTCTCTAGGTTACTGACATTTCCTAACTTTGAGCCAATTCTAACAATGAACCTTACCCAAATGAATAAGCAATGGAAATCATTTATATACACAGGAAAAAAGTTTAAAATATCAACAGCATTATTATTAAAAGAAAAAAAAAGAAATGATGTTTCAGACCACATTGTGTTTAAGTAAATTAGAAAATTACTTTCCTAGGTTTACTGGCTTGTTCTAAATAGGACTCTCAGTCTCTTCTCTATTTTAAGAAAGGAGACAATTACTCGGAATAGAAGGCTATTTACAATGATTCTCAGTGAATGGGTTTTGACATTTGTTTAGGGAATTAATTATAGAAAATCAAAGAGACGGGTTAGAATAAAAGAATAAACAGGAAGAGTGGAGAATGGCAGAGTTGGGTTGAACTCTTACTCCTTAGCTGTGGAGCACAATGCATGTGCAGGATATCATAAGGCAATGGCAGCCAGTCTAGCTATCTCATAGCTCTCAGCCAGGATGAAAGATGATGTATGCAAGAGTCTAGCACAGTGATATACTGGTAGCAATAAATAACAAAGATGATGTTCCACTGAAGGACAACAGCAGATTTAATGCTGCATTTGCACTCTGTGAGGAATTTTCAAATTACTTATGCTCTGTGCATGTGTTCACCCATAGAGTGATTCAGTGACATGAATTAATGGTAAATCACTTGCTACATGTCTCATTCTTCTCATATGAAATATTCTGCTTGATAACATATCAAAGATAATTGCTGATGGGGTTTTCACCATTTGTAACTACATGGATAAGTATTGCTTGCCTGGTTAAGAATGGATATTGAGGGTCAGCACAGTGGCATAGCAGGTTAAGCTGCCATCTATAGTGCTGGTATCCCATACAGGCACCCAGTTGGGTCCCGGCTGCTCCACTTCCTATCCAGCTCCCTGCTAATGAGCCTGAGAAAGCAGTAGATCATGGTCCAAGTGCATGGGTCCCTGCATGCATGTAGAAGATATGCAGATGAAACTCCTGTCTCCTGGCTTTGGCCTGGCACAGCCCTGGTCTTAGCAGCCATTTGGGGAGTGAATTAGTGAGTAGAAATCCTCTCTCTCTCTCTCTCTCTCTCTCTCTCTCTCTCTCTCCCTCCCTCTACCTCTTCCTCCCTCCCTCTTCGGCTGCAATTCTAACTAATAAATAAATAAATCTTGAAAAAGAAGAATGTTTAGTGACCTTAAACTGCAGATGGCATTGAAGCCAACGTTATTTAATATTTATCTATTTGCAAGCATCATTCTCAATAAAACTTATCTGTTGCAGGTGGTAGCTCATAGGCAAATGATTATTTTGCAGAATTTCTATATTTTGGTTCCTTAATTATGAAAGCACTTTGGCTGATAAGATTTTATTGTATATATTCCCAAAACTTGCTTTCTCCTTTGGCAATCTTTAACAGCTATCTTAAAACTATAATATTGAGAGTGCTGAGATTCACTGTGTTGTCCTTTCTTCATCTTTCCTTGTAGTTTTTAGGCACATAAAATATTTAATCATATTTTAAAATGCAATATAAATTTTATATTTATATTTTCACATAATCACCCAAAGAATTTGGAAACTTAGACAGTTTTGACAATGAAAAAAAAAGCTTTAAAAAGTTGGTAAAGCATTTTCAATCCATTATCATTATGTACATATTCATTAAATAGTTTCTTTTATGATGAGGATATTATCACTCCTCATAATATATTTTGTGGAAAAAGCTATTTGGTTAAGCAGTGTTAACTTAGTTTTTTTCACAAAAATATTTTACAGTTCATTGTGCTAATGAAGCACAACAGAAATTCTTGACCCCATTTGACCTGTCTATTTCAGAGGAAGAAGAAAGGGTAGTCCTTGGGAAGATTTAGGGAAGTGAGAGTCTGCTCTGTGATCACTTCCGATGTTAGGTCGAATTCCATATCTAAAATGTTTTCAGAAATTTATCCATGAATTGCCATTATTGTGTGTGTGTGTGTGTGTGTGTGTGTGTGTATGTGTTTTCTTCTTCTTTGGAACTGTCAACTACAATACCTGTGGTAGGAGCTGTCTAATCTGAGACCAAACCTTTAGTCAAAGTTCTCTAGAGAAGACAGAGACCATTGGGCTTGCACTGTCTGGGAGATGCTGAAAGCTTGTGCCAGGTCTACTCTAACATTGGCGATGTTACTTTTTAAGTTCTTTTTGGAGTGCATTTCACCACTTCTTTTTTTTTTTTTGACAGAGTCAGATAGTAAGAGAGAGACACAGAGAGAATGGTCTTCCTCCCATTGGTTCAATCCCCAAATGGCCGCTACGGCACTACGGCAGGCGCTGTGCCTATCCGAATCACCACTTCTTCTTATTGCATATTTCCAACATTATGACAGTCACGTAATAAAAGGAAATGAAACAATTTTTTTCTTCTTTAAAGTTTATTTTGTTTTTAGGGTCAGTCAGACTGGCCTGAAACTCTCCTTATGCTGAAGGGAGACAGAACAAAATGATCACAAATTGGCATTACGTCCCTGGAGGACATGAGCAAGATCCAGAGAAAGAATATCCCATGGGCTTGTATTCACGAGGATGGAAAAGATTCTTGAGTGGTGCGATATTTTCAATAAGACCATGAAAGCTTGAGTATAACAGTAGAGAACTAAATAAGTAGGCAAAATAATTTTTCACACAAAAGGTATGGAAAGTATACAGACAGGGGGGTGAAATGGTTTTGCTTTTCTACAGAAACATAAAGTGGGATGGGGAAGGGAGAAAGAGAGATAGATTAAGAACACTCTGGGGGCCAGTGCTGTGGTGCAGCAGGTTAATCCTTCACCTGAAGTACCAGTATCCCATATGGGTGCCGGTCCTAGTCCTGGCTGTTCCTCTTCCAATCCAGCTCTTTGTTATGACCTGCGAAAGCAGTGGAAGATGGCCCAATTGATTGAGTCCCTGCAACCATGTGGGAGACCAGAAGAAGCTCCTGGCTCCTGGCTTTGGATCAGCTGAGCTCTGGTGGTTGCAGCCATTTGGAGAGTGAACCAGAGGATGGAAGACCATTCTCCCTGTCTCTCCCTATCACTGTCTGTAACTCTGCCTCTCAAATAAATAAAATCTTAAAAAAAGCAAAGATCATTCTGATCACTTTATGGAAAATGGCATGTTTATTTCACATAAAGCCTTTATTCTTTATTCTATGGTATTATTTGTATTAAACATTTGATTTGTACTTAAAAATCAGTATTAAGTGCAAATTTTATAATTGATGCCAGAAGAAAGAAGAATCACCAGTTTTGAAAAGCAAACATACTGATAGAGTTGGAACAATCACAGAGATACCAAATGAAAGATATAGTGTAAAGGATAGCATTGTGGTAGAACAGATTAAGCTTAAGCCTGGCATCTCATATCAGAGCACTGGTTCGAGACCTGGCTGCTCTGCTTCTGATCCAGCACCCTGCTAATGTACCTGGGAGGGCAGCTGATGATGTACTAAGACCTTGGGCCACTGTCACCCATGCTGGAAACCCAAATGGAGTTCTGAGTGTCTGATTTTTGACCTGTCCTTGCCCTGGCCATTGTGTCCATGCAGGGAGTGAACCAATGCATGGAAATGGAAGATATTTCTCTCTTGCTCACTTTCTGTCTCTTTCTCATGCTGTCAATTTCTCGGTCACTCCGACTTCCAAATAATTAAAATAAATTAAAAAAATTAAAAAATACATGCATGGATACATTTACTGATCATTAAGTTATGAATGGAGATTTCTGTTTGGGAAGAGGTATATTCAGCCATTTTTCTTTCCTCTGACTCCCTGCAGTTCTGCTTGAATATCAGGTGCCCTAGTGTCAAATAAGTAGGGCGACCATGCAATTTACTCTCCAGATGTGATAATTATTATTTATTCACTAACAACCTGTTTTACTGATATTGGTTGACCAGAAAAACAATTTTGTCAAAAATTATTTTTAAATGGCTATTATATCAAAATGATACACCTATAATATACACATTACAGAAACGTTGAGAACAATGTCTACTGATTTTCTAAAAGCTAATCTGCAGAGTAATTGTTTTATACATTATTTTAGTAGACTCACAGCTATTCAGATGCAGTTATGAATGGTGTATTCACAATAATCAATTCAAATATACTTTAGCTATGTATATTTCTTAACTTAAAACTGATTTTTACTACAACACTGTATTAGATCAACAGTATATAGTCATATTTTCATCACTAATATAAAATAGCATGATGGATACTTAGGCGTTAACTTGAATTTATTATAGCTCTCAATTGATAGAGATTTTCAATTTTTAGAATTCATTTGATAATCCAAGTCACAGAGACAGAGAGATTTTTCATCTGCTGGTTCACTTCCCAGATAGCCCCAATGGCCAGTGTTAGGCCAGGCTGAAGCCAGTAGTCAGGAATTTCATCTGGGTTTCTCATGAAGTTGGCACGGGGCTGAACACTTGGGCCATCTTTATCTGCTTTTCCCAGGCCATTAGCAGGAAGCTGGATTGGAAATGGAGCATCCAGGACATGAACCAGTGGCCATATGGGATGCCAGCATCACAGGCAGCAGCTTTACCCACCATACCAAAATACCAGCTCCAACATTTTTAACTTTAATAGAATGAAGTTTTAAAGCTTTGTTTTTATTTCACAATTTGAATGAAAAAAAAGTTAGCAGAGTTAACTGTTTTTCATAACATTGTTAGACAACTGAAACCAATATAAGATTCTTGAAGCTCTCCTGATAATAGAAAAACATTCATTTGATATATAAATATGAAACCTTGATTTCTAAAAAGAGCAAATTTGATTTAGATGGAGAGTCCTTTCATCTAAATAGTTATGTGTAAAGAATGATTTGTAAATATAATTTCTCCATCTAGGAATGATAGAACAACTTTCTAGGGCAGTGTTTTCTAACAAATTATTAATGTTTCAATCATCTGCTACTTTTGAGTCTCTTAGCTTTTTTCCCTAAGTTTTACTTATTTATTTTGTATTTATTTGAAATGCATATCAAGAGAGTTAGGGAGGTACATACAGGCAGTGCAGGGTCTTCCATCCACTGATTCACTTCTCAAACTTCCACAATAGCTGAGACTTAGCCAGACGTAAACCTGGAGCCCAGTACTTCTTTCAGGCCTCCTTTTTGGGTGACAGGGACCCAAGTAGCTTCTGCCTTGCAGGGTTTACTGTAGCAGAAATCTGAATTGGGAACTTGAACACAGGTACTCTGTTATAGGAGGTGAGCATCCCAAGGGGTGTGGTTGTTGTAACTGCTCTGTGAGATCCCTGGCTGGCCTCTTGGCTGTTATGTGATCAAAGGAATATTCTTGTTTTTGTGGCAGATGGTGAACATCCAAATCATTTTCTGCACTCATATATTTGTTATCTGTTTTTTAAAATACTAGAAATCACTAGTTAATTTTTCATCATAATGAATCTTCTTATTTTATATTTTGTAGTTTGATAGTAGTCTTTCACTAAAGTTTTAAAAACATCAGGCTATAAAACAGTTTTTCATTTTAATTATATAATGAATAATTAAATGAGGTTAGTCAGAAAATAAACTGTGAAACCACTAACATGGATATTCAGATTACTGCCTTTTAACTTCTCCTGTAACATATTTCACAGGCATGCCATCTCCAGTTTCTTCAGTTTACTGTTGTCCTCTCTGAAGGATAGTCTAAAAACCGGGTTTGGATTTCAGCAAGTGTGCATGTACACTCAATGATTCATGGATGTGAATTTTTTTTTTTGACAGGCAGAGTGGACAGTGAGAGAGAGAGAGACAGAGAGAAAGGTCTTCCTTTGCCGTTGGTTCACCCTTCAATGGCTGCCACAGAGCGCTGCGGCCAGCGCACCGCACTCATCTGATGGCAGGAGCCAGGCGCTAGGTGCTTTTTCCTGGTCTCCCATGGGGTGCAGGGCCCAAGCACTTGGGCCATCCTCCACTGCACTCCCGGGCCACAGCAGAAGGCTGGCCTGGAAGAGGGGCAACCGGGACAGAATCCAGTGCCCCAATCGGGACTAGAACCTGGTGTGCTGGCGCCGCAAGGCGGAGGATTAGCCTGTTGAGCCACGGCACCAGCCATGATGTGAAATTTTTTTATAGTTCTCCCTTCACTGTGAGCAACCTGGTGAAACAAGATGTCTTTAGCACTGTCTCAAAGTGCACTTCATTTTATCATCAATTACCCAAAGCTTTCCATTTTTGCTGACTGGAGAATATTCTGGTATGCTATAAATATCTGCCAGTAAAAACAAAGCCCAGAGCCTGAGGAGACTTAATCATAGAAGTGCATCTTACCTATAGAGCCACCTTGGAAAAGAAAGAAATTCATTTACTCTTCTGTCTCCATGTATAACCTGCCTCACAACTTTATATTCTACCCTTATTCAATGCTTATTCATATGTGTGGTATGCATGTCTGTATGTATGGTTCACATGGGAAGATTGAATTGCTCAAACTCTAATAGGTTACTAACCAGGAACCCCTCACTGTACTGAAAATGCACTTACCAAAGTTATTAATCACCTCATCATCACAAATTGCTAAAATTAAAATATTATATAATTATCATATTGAAAAAGTGCTATGGAGAGACTAATGAAGGCACATAATCTATTCTCCCTATATAATAGATATATAATATAATATATATATTATATATAATAATATATAGTATATATCTTCCTTGAGGAGGTATAATTTTACTGGAGCTGATATGTAAAATGTGACATCTATCAGCCAAAGAACTTTCAAGCAAGGTTATTAAGGCAGAATGGACAGCCAACTACACAGAAGTGACAAGGAAAAGCCTTGTGATTTGTGTGTATCCAACGTCATGGCTGAAGCAAAGTATGTTTGAAGGATAGTGGCAAAAGATTAGATAAGAGACCTATGCAAATATTTGATCTTCAAGGGTCTTGTGTGTCTTGGCAAATGGTTTCTATGTAATTGTGACACTAGTATTAAAAGGTGTTAGATAGCAGAAATATGAGTTAAAAAGATTGTTTTTAGCAAGAGAAGAGAGCAGGCTTTTAAAATAAGTTATGGGATGTCAAGAATAAAGGGAAGACATTAAACTGGAAGTTACTGTGAATAGCCAAGAGATAAATGGTGGCCTACACAAAATTTGTGTTATAAAATGACAGCATGAAAGATTCATAAGATGTGAGGGAAATATAATTGATAGAATCAGAGGCAGTGGATTTGACGGAAAACTTGATCACTGTTTCCCGATTCAATGCTTAGAAAATTGAGTAAAGTGACAATACTGAAGATACATTGAAGAAGAGGGTGGTAGGGGAGATGAAAATTTACTTCAAATAAATCATTTTCAAAATACCTACAAAGATTATAAGCTGTCCTACACTGGAGTCCCTTGAAATGTTTTCTTGGAGTAAGCTCTCAGCAGTTGATATTCTAGCAAGTAGGAGTACAACAGCCCAAGAGAGAAATAGACAGATCAGTCCACGTGCTCCTTCCGGAAAGAGGGTTCATCCAGGTGCAACTTCTCTGGGATTTTGACTGGTCCTGAGTTGTAGGAAAGAAGAGATAAGTTACCAGAATGATAAGTAGACTCTGCTGCTATGGCTGAGATCAAGACCATGAATCCATAAATGACAAGTATCATCTGATCCTTCACTCTCCATTGTACACCCTGCCTTTTTTTTTTTTTTAATTTTTGACAGGTAGAGTGGACAGTGAGAGAGAGAGAGACAGAGAGAAAGGTCTTCCTTTTACCTTTGCTTCACCCTCCAATGGCCACTACGGCCGGTGCTCTGCGGCTGGCGCACTGCACTGATCCGAAGCAGGAGCCAGGTACTTCTCCTGGTCTCCCAGGCAGGTGCAGGGCCCAAGGACTTGGGCCATCTTCCACTGCACTCCGGGGCCACAGCAGAGAGCCAGCCTGGAAGAGGGGCAACTGGGACAGAATCCAGCGCCCCGACCGGGACTAGAACCGGGTGTGCCGGCACCACAGGCAGAGGATTAGCCTAGTGAGCGGCGGCACAGGCCTTCATTGGCAATAATCTCCTGTGATTTGGGCAGCTTGCCTGTTTGAGCTAACCCAGACTCTTATCTCCAAGTGCTGATCCTGTAGTGATTTGTGGTGATTTTGTCCATTTACCATTAAAATTGGCAATGGCAACACAGAGATATTCAGTAGAGTTCCCAAAGGTTAAGTAAATTCTCCACCTTTCTGAGAGAGTTGAGAGTCAGTGATTCTAGCCAGACTGATTTCTTGCCAGCTGATCTCTTGAGACAAGAGTTCCCAGAATAAACAGAAAACTCAAAACAGCCTAAAATCTTCACTTGAACAGTTCAAAGTTGAGAGCACAGGTGTTAAATTCTCCATATGGGTAACTGGAAGTGATGGTAAATGCACCCAAACCAAACTCTTCATTCTTTGACTCACATATTCTGCCCACTGGAACTCATGTGTTCAGCCCACTGGAAACACAGAACTGCATGGTCTCCCCTCCTCATGGTGTTTCTCTTTAGTGCATATTAATTGTTTTTAGAGGCCACTGCACTGTTCATTCCTACCTGAAACCTTGATTTGATACAGTATGGCAGATACCACTAAATCCTGTGGCCAAATTGCCACTCTGATGCTTCCTTTATTGTAAAACGGATCTGTTGGTATGTGTTGAATTATAAGATCTCTAGTAAATTTTCTAAGTCATACAATGAGGAACCAGTATGGACAGAAAAGCAGATCTATACAAAAAATGTGTGTCTGTTCCTGTCTAAATTAATTGATGCCATTCCAGGAGTTCAATGTCATTAGTCTACCACCAAATGAATGGATGGTTTAATTAGGAAATATTGGGGCTCTCCAGAGTGCTCACTGTTGGCTTTGGAAGGGATAAGACTGAGCATTCAGCTCTAAATCCTGTTTCAGCCATGCAGAGTGGAGGGCCATTTTGTTGGTGACATATCATTCTCCACTGGTGCATACACCACTTACACCAATGACATAGACTAGCCCATGTATAACTACGAGAGCAAAGTGTGTATTTGTTGTTTGATGCCTTTTCTTTGGACCTCATTTTCCATAATCTGGTATTTTTTACCTTCCAGACCCCTGACTCAAGTTTTTCATTTCTACCTAGGAGTCCATGTACATTTTTACATTACACCACTTTGCACAAAGTGGATACTCAGATGCCCAAGCCAAAGCTCTCTGAAATCGGAAGAATGTCTCCTCACTGCTGTCTTTTAGGATCTTACAGAGGGATTGTTATATAGTAACTCTCAATATTTAGCTTGCACCACCATGTCGGGCCTGTTCATCCGGGAACAAGTCCTCACCCTCTTTGACCTTATCTCACATAGTCATCCTAGACTGACCCATTAGGGCATATTGTGAGTTGATGGGGTGTTGCAGGTCCATGAGTGAGTTTGAGATGGAGATAAGGGTTGCCATCATGGACACTTGCTTATGGTCTTTGAGTCTACTCCCATCAGATTGCAAACAAACCAAGTCCATCTACAGTATGTTGAAATGTGCCTTATAACGTAGTGGGCCAGATAAAATCCATGCATATGTGCAGTTCTGTCTACATGTGAACGTCCTTCTCTACCACAGGGGTCTGCAACCTGGCCAGTGGCTGCTTATGCATAGTTTTTTTTTTTTTTTTTTATAAAGCTTTTATTTAAAGAATATAAATTTCCAAAGAACAGCTCATGGACCACAATGGCTCCCCCCCCACACAACTTCCCTCCCTCCACCCACCCTCCCCTTTCCCGCTCCCTCTCCCCTTCTGTTCACATCAAGATTCATTTTCAATTCTCTTTATACACAGAAGATCAATTTAGTACATATTACGTAAAGATTTCAACGGTTTGCCCTCGCATAGAGACACAAAATGATAATACTGTTGGAGTACTAGTTATAGTATTAATTCACAATGTACAGCACATTAAGGACAGAGATCCTACATGATTTTTTTTTAAAAAAATTGATTAATTGTCTATGCAATTTCCAGTTTAACACCAAGATTTTTTAATCATTTGCAATTATCTTTATATAAAGAAGATCGATTCAATATATACTATGTAAGGATTTCATCAGTTTGCACCCACTCAGAAACACAAAGTGTAAAAATACTGTTTCAGTACTAGTAATAGCATCACTTCACATTGGATAACACATTAAGGACAGATCCCTCATGAGACGTAAGTGCACAGTGACTCCTGATGTTGATTTAACAATTTGACACTCTTGTTTATGGCGTCAGTAATCTCCCTAGGCTCTGGTCATGAGTTGCCGAGGCTATGGAAGCCTTTAGGGTTCGCCGACTTCGATCTTATTCCCACAGGGCCATAGTCAAAGTGGAAGTTCTCTCCTCCCTTCAGAGAAAGGTACCTCCTTCTTTGATGGCCCCGTTCTTTCCACTGGGATCTCACTCGCAGAGATCTTTCATTTAGGTCTTCTGTTTTTTCCAGAGTGTCTTAGCTTTCCATGCCTAAAATATTCTCATGGGCTCTTGAGCCAGATCCGAATGCCTTAAGGGCTGATTCTGAGGCCAGAGTGCTATTTAGGACATCTGCCATTCTATGAGTCTGCTGTGTATCCTGCTTCCCATGTTGGATCATTCTCTCCCATTTTCATTCTATCAGTTAGTATTAGCAGACACTAGTCTTGTTTGTGTGATCCCTTTGACTCTTAGACCTATCAGTGTGATCAATTGTGAGCTGAAATTGATCACTTGGACTAATGAGATGGCCTTGGTACATGCCACCTTGATGGGATTGTATTGGAGTTTTGAGCCAAAATCTGAAGTGTACTCTGTGAGAGAACTCCCAAACTGTTCATGAAAAAATGGAATTAAGAGTAAATTTATTTTAGACCAAAATTTTTGCATAGCTTTTTAAATAATAATATTTCCATGAACTTTTTGTAAACCTCTTGGATTGTTATCCTCATACAAGGACTTCATGTAAAGCTCATGTAGATTCTTTTTCCCAGAACAGACAGTTTTGTTTCCCAGTATCATAGAGTCTGGCAGATTATAGTTAACAAAATCGATTAGTTATAGTTAATATCGTTAAATCATTACTTACTTTACCTGCTACCATGTATAGAATCTCTTCAGGAGCCACCTAGCAAGCAGCTCATTTGCCTCTGTGATAAGAAACTATCGTATATTGAACTCCATGGATTGTTATTTTAGCAGAGAAATGGGTTAGATGGGGCTTTCAGGAGTTGTAATTTGTATGGAAACAAAAAGGCAAGAGAGGAAAAGAAGAAGGCAAGTAGATAAGCTAGCCACCAGGTGGTGCAACTGTGGGCACCTAAGGGGGTATCTCTGAGCTTGGGTTGCCTTACAGAGTCATCCCAGCTACAGCGACAGGGACAGGCCTTTGTATGTTCCCATCACTCAGAACTGCAGCATTAGTAAAACGTTTCCTGCATTCCCTGGGCACACGGAGGAGATCATCCAGGAACAGACACTCTAAGCTGGATACAGTTAAAATTAAATAGGCAAAACAAGTGTTGGCATGCTACTGCATTGTAGGGTGAATGCAGAAAATAAGAATACATAGTGTTTTTCCTTTAAAAAAAAAAGCTAGTAGAGAGGATTTCAAATATTTTACCCAAAGAGATAATAGATAATTTTGTCCTGAATTGAAAATTATACAATGTAGACAGATATCAAGATATTACATGTTACCCCTTAAGTAATATAATTTTTATGCATCAGGTAATTTTTAAATTCATATTTGTGATGATGTATTTGTTTATTTGAAAGGCAGAGTAAAAGAAAGAGAGGGCAAGACACACACACACACACAGAGGGAGAGAAAGAGAGAGATCTTCCATCTTCCCAGATGGCTGCAATGGCTAGGGATGGACTAGGCACACGCTAGGAGTCAGGAGCTTCCTCAAGGTCTTCCATGTGGTTGGCAGGAGCCCAGACACGTGGACCATCTGCTACCTTCCAAGGCACATTAGCATTCAGCTGGATTGGAAATGGAGTATCGCCGGCACCGTGGCTCAACAGGCTAATCCTCCGCCTTGCGGCGCCGGCACACCGGGTTCTAGTCCCGGTCGGGGCGTCGGATTCAGTCCCGGTTGCCCCTCTTCCAGGCCAGCCCTCTGCTGTGGCCCAGGAGTGCAGTGGAGGATGGCCCAGGTGCTTGGGCCCTGCACCCCATGGGGAGACCAGGAAAAGCACCTGGCTCCTGGCTCCTGCCATCGGACGAGCGCGGTGCGCTGGCCGCAGCGCGCCAACCGCGGCGGCCATTGGAGTGTGAACCAACGGCAAAGGAAGACCTTTCTCTCTGTCTCTCTCTCACTGTCCACTCTGCCTGTAAAAAAAAAAAAAAAAAAAAAAAAGGAAATGGAGTAGCCAGGTCTGGAGCTGGTGCTCATGTGGGGTGGTGACATCGCCGATGGCAGTTTAAGATGCTGCACCACAATTCTGGCCACTCAGACAAACTTTTTTAACAGGAACAAAAACATCTAAGGGGGGTTTTGTCATAGACCAAGTTAGGAAGAGTTTAATGAAGGACTTAAGGAGTAGAAAAAAGAATATTTCTGTTTCACTGTTTCCAAAATAAACACATCAGTTAATGAATGCATGTCTCTTGAAAGGATCCAGCAGACACTATCAAAATTTCCACCTCTTTTAGCTGTTTATCTGCTATTTTGCCACAACTCACAACTTCAGGGGCATGCACTTCAAAAGCTTTATGCAGTAACAAAGGGAACACAAAACGAGGTGTTTGGGACCCATGGAGAGGGTGCACAAGTCCTTCAGACACGTTATAAGGTAGAACTAGGAGTATACGTATGTATTCTTTATGGAATTGAAAAATCGCTGTAGAAATATGTTGGGAAAATTTTTCTCAAAAAGCATGCATATCTAAGATCAAACAAAATTTAATTTTATAAGCAAACACAAAGCTGTTTCAAAAAGGCCCATCATTACAATAGGAATTAGGCAACATTTACCTCCTCCAAGTGCTCACCTCTGCTTCCACATCCTCCCAGAGGCAGGACAATTTGTGTTCAAGTGCCTTCGCTCATTAACACTTAAAAGCTTAGGGTACTTTTGGGAAACACTCTACTGAACTAGTTTGAACTAATAGAGAAAGACAAATCTTTGCAATTTACAAAGAAATTTCACGAGCATTATTATCTCATCCATTTTCACAGTAGCCTTTAAAGTAGAATAGCCCAGTAATATTACCTCTAATTTACAACAGAATATACTAAGGTTCTAATAAATTAGGAGTTTTTCCCAAAGCCATGTGGCTTATAAGTAGGATACACAGTTTGGTTACACTTCAGGATGTATGACTCTAAGATCAGCATTTGTTTTTATTTCAACACACTGCCATCCTCTAAAAAGATGGATTATCTTCTCTGCATTTAGACATAGCATAATAGGAGAGAATATCTAAATTTTCTGGTAGTAGAACCAATGCCAGACTGTAAAGAATAGGGCACACAAGTGTGTAAAAAAGGAGGAAGCTTTGGGTTCTTATGATCTTCTTTGTCTGTTTCTACATAGACAGCTAAGCCCATCACAGTGCACATGAACCCTTCTGGAAGGAAGAAACAAATTCATGTTTGATTTCTAAGTTTTAGTATGACATCATGCAACTAATTTTTCCAATAAAATTACATCATTTTAAAATTTTTTATTTATTATTTTGCTTATTTGAAAGGCAGAAAGCACACACACACATCAGGGAGGGGAGGAGAGAGAGAGAGAAATCTCCTTTCCTCAGGTTCACTCCCTCAAAGCCTGCAACAGCCCAAACTCAGGAGCCAGGAACTCAATCCAGGTATCTCACATGGGTGGCAAGGACCTGAGTGATGGAGTCATCACCTGCTGCCTCCCCAGGTGCACATTATCAGGAAGCTGGAATTGGAAGCAGAACTGAGACTCAACCCAAGCACTCTAATATAAGACATGGGCATGCAAAAGAGCATTTTCATCTAATTCCCTGTATTTATAGCTAACATTAATATGTCATTTAAAAATACATTTAGTAACTTAAAATTGATGATATTACTTATATTTATTGTGTGCAACACAATGTTTGGAAATATATATACGTTGTAGAATATATAGCTAATTAACATATACACTGTTGGGTTTGAAATAGCTCCGGGTTCTGGCCTTTTTTTTTTTATTTATTTGACAGGTAGAGTTACAGACATTGAGAAAGACACTTCATGGTCATCATTTCTGTGTTCTTGTGACTACATCTTGGTGTATGTTCCACCGCAGAAAAATCTGCCTCTGTCCTTCTTCACTAGCATCTTGTTTCTAAGCACACATTGATGTCTATTAAATAGCCACAAACAAGCCACGCCTCTCCCATCAAGGCATACTTAGAGTTCACCCAACACTGTTCTATCTTTGTCTGCTTTAGAGCCAGCTGCAAGGCATCTGCAACTGTCCTCACTCAAAGCAGTGCAAACCACAAGATAAAGGAAATAGCAGTACCCTGTGCCCATTCACGTATTTCGTCATTAATATCCTTAACATAATTTCCACAATGTGTCTTAGAATCTTAGCAATAAAATATTGACAGAAGCAATAGGATTGCCAAAGAGTTCTGGAATTAAGCCATTTTTCAGACCTTTATAACTTTCATTGACATTAATTTTGACTCAGGTTATTGCAAATTGGCCTTAATAAATGTCTGAGTTTTACCAATTTACAGTTTATCTACATTCTTTAACCTTTTCCCAGTTAACTGCATTATTTCTTAGAATATAAATCCTTCAACCAATCAATTTATTCATATTTGCAGTGTCCTCTTCATAGCCAAGGACTCATGCCTTATGTTCAAAACAGTCTCCCATCTCCTTTATAAGTCTCCCATTTGCATTCTTGTAGCCATGGAAACTATGTTTTTTTTTTTTATACAAAACAATGCACTTTTTCATGTCAGAGTTTTTATGGCTTTCTTTTCAAGTTAATTTTTTGAGATTATGTATTTTGAAATTTATATTATACTCAAAGGCATGCTGAGGGGCCGGCATGGTGGCGCACTGGGTTAATCCTCCGCCTGTGGAGTTAGCATCCCATATGGGTGCCGGTTCTGGTCCCC
Organism: Sylvilagus floridanus; assembly: GCA_949820135.1. Taxonomy (NCBI): domain Eukaryota; kingdom Metazoa; phylum Chordata; class Mammalia; order Lagomorpha; family Leporidae; genus Sylvilagus; species Sylvilagus floridanus. Next base: position 77,838,563 of record OX463241.1, read on the forward strand.
GTTGTTCCTCTTCCAGTCCAGCTCTCTGTAGTGGCCTGGAAAAAGGCAGTGGAGGATGGCCCAGGTGTTTGGGACCCTGCACCCACATAGGAGACCAGGAGGAAGCTCCTGGATCCTGGCTTCGGATCGGCATGGCTCTGGCCCTTGTGGCCGTTTGAGGAGTGAACCTGTGGAGGGAAGACCTTTCTCTCTGTCTCTCTCTCTCTCACTGTCTGTGACTCTGCCTGTCAAATAAATAAATAAATAAAAAATCCAAAGGCATGTTGACTCTACTAAAGAGTTGAACAGATAAACAGTAAAAAGGGTATAGTCTAGTAGGAAAACAGGCAATGGCTTTAAACGATAATCAATGAAGATGTGTTAAACTTCATTCCCATAATTCTTAATATAGCCACAAAGTTACTAAAACTATAGTAGTAGCTTTATTAATTTCTGTAAATTTGTTTGACAAAGATTTAAAGCAAAGTTTTAAAAACATTGAATTGAAGCAAAACTGGTGTGCACAGGAATTTCCCTGTTGTGATTTCTTATTAATGTAAAAGAGAATAGATTTCATGTATCTCATAGATTGAACTATAAGAACGTAATACTGCCCTCCCTCCTCCTTCCTTTCTTTAAATTTTTAAAGATAACATACTTTCAATTTGTTTTATAAAAACAGGTTTAATGCTCAAAAATAGAGTATCCAACAAGTAAAAAGTAGAAAGACCACTGTTCCACAAGGGTATAAACAAGAGCTATAAAAACAACCAATTCATAGAATGGCAATTTTATGCATTATTTTTAATAAAAAGCTGACTTTCCTTTTTGTTTTTGAAATTTATTGTTTAATTATTGTTTCATTTTTGGAAATTTTAACTCCCTCATGTAAGAAAGAAGTTATATGTAAATTAATTTATTATTTTCTCTTGCAGAGTTTATGCCTGGCATTAGTGTATTGGTATAATAATGTTGGCCCCATAGGAAGTGTTCACACTTCTCCAAGTTTTTAAAAGATTGATAATTACCTATACTAATTGCAGTATAATTTTCCAGTAAGCAATGGGATCCAGGGATTTCTTTTGTTTTGAAATTTATGTTTATAGTTTCAATCAACTTAATATTTACACTTCTATTCATATTTAGCATGTTTCCAGTAATTTTCCATTTGATTTATGTGATTCATATTTCTGGAGTACAATTGTTGGTAGATTTTCACATAATCCATTAATTTCTGCAAGGTTGCTTTTTCTTCTGATTTCAGTAATCCGAATTTCTCTCTTAGTTAATTTAGCAAAAAGCATATTAATTTTTAAAAGATTGATTTTATTTATTTGAAACGTAGAATGTCATATATGTGTATATGTGTCCATTAGTGGTTACAACAAGTGGTTGATTGTATGTGTAATTTTTTATAATAGATCTTATTTTTATAAAGTGCTTTTAGATTCACAGAGATAATGAAAGTACAACTATTTCCGTCTACCTCCTGACTCCTCTGTTATCAATATCCCCAACCAGAATGATATGTTTATTATGATGAATGTGATTGCATTGACACATTAACATCATGTTGAATCAAAATTTTATGTTAGGTCTCACTCTAGATGTTGTATATTCTAAGAATTTTGACAAATGTGTAAAGGTCTATATGCAACATTATAACACCACACAGAGTAGTTACATTGCCTTAAAAACCATCTGTGCTCCTCCTGCCATACCTTTATCCTTTACAACCTCTGGTAACCAATGATTTTTTGCTGTCCTTTGATTTTGACTTCCACAGAATTTCACATAATTGGAATCACACAATATGTAAGTCATTCATATACAGTCCCAAGGGATCCTAGATAGCAAAAAACTCCTGAAAAAGAACAAAGTTGGAAAACAACAATTCTGACTTTAAAGCTTACTACAAAGCTATTCTAATTGAAATGGTACTCTACAGGAATAAAGGTAGACACATAAAGCATTGGGTGCCCAGAAATGATTCCTACATCCAAATAATTTCAAATGACTTTCAACAAGGATGACATGAATACATTGTGGGGAAATGGCAATCTTTACAAACAATGGTGTTAGGAAAACTGAATATCCATATCATATATTAAACACTGTATACATAGCATATACCACATATAAAATTAACTCAAAATGTATTAATGACTTAATTTTAAGTGTTAAAACTATAGAATTTGTAGAATGAACATGGATTTGGCATTGATTTCTTTGATATGATGCCATAAGCATAGACATGAAAAGCAAAAGGTAAATTGGATTATCAATGTTAGTAACTTTTGTACAGAAGTGAATAATACAATAGAGTGAAAAACGCACATACATCTTGGAAGAATGTATTTTCAAATCATGTATCTGATAGGGGGTTAATATCAAAAATATAAAATACTACTAACAACCCAACACAAATTAGGCAAAACATGAGCACCCATTTTTTCAGAAAATAAATATAAGCAGCCAACAAGCACATGAAAAGTGACAACATCACTAACTACTAGGGAAATGCCAGTCAAAGCTATAATGAGAAATCACTTCATACCAACCAGATTGGCTGTTATAAGAAAAACAAACAAGTTGGTGAGAGGTGAGAAAGATATATTTATTTATTTAAAAATCAGAGTTACACAGAGAGAGAAGAAGAGACAGAGAGAGAGAGCGAGAGAGAGAGGTCCTCCACCCACTGGTGCACTCCCCAACTGGCTGCAACAGCTGGTGCTGCGTCTATCTGAAGACAGGAGCCAAGAGCTTCTTCCAGGTCTCACTTGTGAGTGCAGGGGCCCAAGGACATGGGCCATCTTCTACTTCTTTCCCAGGCCATAAAGAGAGCTGGATTGGAAGTGGAGCAGCCGGGACTTGAACCTGCACCCATATGGGATGCCGGGACTGCAGATTGAGGCTTTACCTGCTACCCCACAGCACGGGCCCCTGAACCATTTCTTTTACAGTGCTAAGGAAAATTCAAAATGGTGTAACCACTGTAGAGAACTTCTAATGGTTCATTAAAACGCAAACATGTGTTACTATATAATCTGGTACTTTCACTTCCTAGAATATATATATTCTATGATTTTATATAGATATAGATACACACATCTATCTGTATCTATCTGTCTAATTTCCAAAGGAGAGTGGGTACTCAAACTGGTATTTGAACACAGATTTGCAACAGTATTATTCTTAATAATTTTTTGTTCTTAGATAAAAATAACTCAAATGCCCATCAATAAATTGATGAATAAACATAATTGATATATACATACAGTGGAATGCTATTCATCCTTATAAAGAAGTGGAATTCTGAGGCAGTCACAAAAGGACAGATATTTGTGATTATATTTATATGAAGTGCCAACAGTAGGTAAATTCATAGAGTCAAAAATTACAATGGTGCCCAAGTGCTTGGCCCCTACACCCATATGGGAGACCCGGAGAAAGCTCTAGGCTCCTGGCTTCTGACTGGTCCAGCCTCAGTCATTATGGCCATTTGGAGTGGGGGCTGAATCAGCGGATGGGAAGACCTTTCTTTCTCTGTCTCTACCTCTGTTTCCATAACTCTGCCATTCAAGTAAACAAAGATAAATCTTAAAACAACAACAACAAAAAAAACAGTGCAATGGACGATATTAGTGGCTTTGGGGAGGAAGAAACGAAAGCATAATTCATCAGTGGGTACAGAGTTTCTGTTTAGGGTGATGCAAGCATTCTGGAAATGTATGATGGCAATTGCAAACAACACTTATTGACCTTTCAGCCATACACTTAAAAATTATTACAATGGCAGACAGGGTACACCGTTGTTGCAAAGCTGACATCCCGTATTGGAGTCTCAGTAAAGGCTCAGGCTGTTCTTCCAATGCATCTTTGTGCTAATGCACCTGTGAGGCAACAAAAGGTACCCCAGATCAGATGAGAGTCCTGGATCTGGTCTTTACTCTAAGGCAGCCCAGAGTATTGTGACTTTGTCGGGAGTGACTCAGAACCAGAAGTGCTCTCTTTCTCTCTCTCTCTCTTTTTCAATTTGCCTTTTAAATGCATAAATAAACATTTTTTAAAGATTTATTTATTCATTTATTTGAGAGGTAGAGTTACAGACAGTGAGAGGGAAAGACGGAGAGAAAGGTCTTCCTTCCGTTGGTTCACTCCCCAAATGGCCAAAATGGTCGGAGCTGTGCCGATCAGAAGCCAGGAGCCAGGTGCTTCTCCTGGTCTCCCATGCGGGTGCAGGGCCCAAGCACTTGGGCCATCCTCCACTGCTTTTCCAGGCGACAGCAGAGAGCTGGACTGGAAGAGGAGCAACCGGGACTAGACCTGGCACCCATATGGGGTGCCGGCACTGCAGGCGGAGGATTAACCTATTGTGCCATGGTGCCGACCCCAACCTTTTATTTTTTTAAAGATGGCAATACATAAATATGTTGTTGTCCTGTAAAAAAATCAGGTTAAAACTGGAGAAATCTGAATAAATGTGGGAATATATGTTAAAATATTCTAAAACTGGTTCATTAATTGTGAAAATTTATCATATTAATGTGAATATTTTTTAAGATCTATTTATTCATTTGAAAAGCAGAGAAACATACAAACATAGAGAGTGTATTAGGATGAAAGAGAGAGAGAGAGAAAGAGAGAGAGAGAGATCTTTTATCTGCTGGTTTACTTCCCAGTTGGTCACAGCAGGCAAGGCTACTGCAGGCTGAAGCCAGGAGGCTAGAACTCCATTTTGGTGCACCAAAGGGTTGGTTAGGGCCCATGAACTCAGGCCAGCTTCCATTTCCTTTCCCAGGTACATGAGCAGGAAGCTGGATTAGAATCTGAGCAGTCAGAACTTGAACTGGTACTCCAATATGGAATGCTGGCATTGCAAGAGGCATCAGGGGTACCCCACACACCACAATAGTGGCCTAGTGTGAGGTATTAGTAATAGGGCAAACTGTATGTAGGGCATATAGGAACATTCTAATTATCTTCTTAATTTTTAATTTTTCGTTAAATCTAAGAATACATTCTTTCCTAGAAAAATCTTTGGGCTGGTCTATTGAGTTCAATGTCCCTACATGAACATATTCAAATAGTAACTCCATGGCTGTTTTAATTAGTGCTTTTGCTTATGTGGATTACATGCTTTATGAACTTCCCATGGCACAAGAGGGGTCCTCAACAGGTCTATTAAAAAAATGGGACACATATGTATAGACGGCGAATTGTATTGCATCACAATAAACTTATTTTTTCACTCCATTTTTCTACAGACTTTTAGAAATTCTCACATGTTGTAAGGTGGATTTTAGTCAAACAAACATTGATATCTTGGAATTTTGAGTTAGTAAGAAGTGAGTTTCACTGCAAAACTATTTGTACCTGGTTAGCATCCCTTCAAGTACCCTTTCAGCTACAAATCAGGAAAGAATTATAATACACTGAGAGCCTGCACAGTATAAATTGAAAGCTTTCTTTTGAAAGGGATATCTGAAAGCATTGCCTTTCACTAGAACAGTTTCATGCTGATGTAATAACATGTACATCCAGTCTTTTTGAAGTGCTACAGTGTCTGGAACAATTTTTTCAGAGTATAGACTTTTCTTAAACTTTCTCTCGAGCATGCCACAAGTATTTTGTTGTGCTTGTCAAGTGTAGGGATGTCTGAGAAATCTAGCTTAAATAATACAAGTTGTTTATTTTGGTATTATATTTTAAAAATATAATGAGTTAGAATTAAGATTTAAGAGTGGATATAAAATCAACCAAGAACTAGGATTCCATCTTAGCTTATATCCATCTTTTATATTGTTATTCAGTTAAGGTGATTAAATAATGACATTGGTTCTATACACTATATATATGAAACAAATTCAGTATGCTTTACAATCTCCATATAGAAATTGGAATTTTTTCTTTATTTCTATTGTCACTTTAATTCTTATATTTTGATCCTATAACAATATTGCTCTTGTGATGAGCAATGTCAAAAAATACCATTATTCAAGTACAAAACTATATATTTATCAGTTTTTAAGACACTTTTCTAAATTGCAGCGTCCATTGAAACAAGGTTTTACAAAAACATATTTTATTGGATTGTGGTGAAACTGAGTTTGAATGATAGTCATCATTACCTCCTACTAATAAAGCCATGTATGTCCACATGGAGATCATGAGTAATGTCAACTAATTATGAACCTTGGGATATGTAAGCTGAACCTATTGTCACATGAATGTGAATACTTACTATGCCATTTTTGGTTGGAGATTAACATTCAATTATGTATTTTCATTGTGCCTTAAATGCATCCTTTTAAACCTTTGCCAATCTCATTTTCTTTGTCAGGGTGAGATTATCTTGGTGAACAGATATTCTACCAGAGATTGGTTATTACTTTGCTGAGTGAATGGATAAAACTTCCTCATTGAAGAAACTACTTAAAGAATCTAAGGCTTTTGAGATACAAGCTTTTTTATAGTAACTGATAATGTGCTAAAATTCATTTTCATAAAACATTTAACCACAGTTTATTCTTTATAAGATAATGTAAAATTATTCACATGTCTGTAAATGCTCACTTAGCCATTTTATGTTTTTTTCTAACACAATTATTTGGGAAAAGATATGGGTCAAATACTCTGCCCCATCCCCCCCCCCTTTTTTTTTTTTTTTTGGCTAGGAAAATATTCAACTTCAATAGCTATGTTTCTCGATATAGTTAGAAACCACCTGTAGTTATCTTTAAAAATATTTGTAACCATAATTTGTTATACCAGCATGCACTTCTTCACATCATGCATTTACAGAGACAAAGATAACAAAGCTGCATGGTATGTAATTATGTTTGACTTTGCTTCCATAGATTTTCACTTAATTGATTTATACTTTGGTATTATGTTGGGTATGTTTTTAGTTCCAGGTTTTGCGCCAGAACAAAATACTGCTTTTATTCTCAAGCACTAGGATCTCTAATGTAGACAATATAAGAAATGATAATACTCAGTTTCCACTTATTGCCAATTTCACCTTTGTATATCTCCATTTTGTTATTTGAAAAGGCAACACATTTTTTCTTATTTTTCACTGTAGAGAATTGTATCTGCAGCATATATTTCAGAAGAAAGCTCTACTTTAGATTGAATAAACGAAGAGGATAACTCTATAAAAATATTTATTCCATTTCAATCTCTAGAGAGCACATATAAAGTTTTGTTGTAATTACTTGTTCACGCTGATATGTCCTCTGTGAAAGCAACAAGTGGTTGGTTTAAGCTTCTATAGAGAGATCCAGAATTAAATGCATTAAAAATCACCTCTTCAAAAGTATTTTTTTTTTTTGACAGGCAGAGTTAGATTGAGAGAGAAAGAGATAGAGAGAAAGGTTTTCCCCCCAAATGACACTGCGCGATCCGAAGCCAGGAGCCAGGTGCTTCCTCCTGGTGTCCCATGCGGGTTCAGGGCCTAAGCACTTGGGCCGTCCTCCACTGCCTTCCTGGGCTACAGCAGAGAGCTGGACTGGAAGAGGAGCAACCAGGACAGAATCCGGCGCCCCAACCAGGACTAGAACCCGGGGTGCCGGCGCCGCAGGTGGAGGATTAGCCTAGTGAGCTGCTGCACCAGACCTAAATGTATTTTTTAAAAATAAGAAGGAAGAATTTTTTGTTCATATTTGCATAAGAGAAGATATTGAAAACAGTCTATGTAGAGTAATTTTTCTGGATATTATATTTTATATTATATATATTTCTGGATATTATAATTTCTTAACAATATTTGATGAAGAAATCTTAATTCAGTTTTTAAATGAATAGGACATAGTTCTGGCTTTATACAGTTAGCTTTTACCATTTAGAAGAGACCTGCTTCTTGTTTCAAATGTTGATACAAGTTGCATTGATTTGCATATGTTTCTTTTTTCTCTTTAGGCTGTACTTTGGAGGTATAAATTTTCTCAGCTTAAAGGATCTTCAGATGATGGCAAGAGCAAAATCAAATTTTTGTTTCAGAATTCAGATACTAAGCAGATTGAAGCGAAGGTAAACTCGAGAAATTCATCACATTACATATTGCTAACTTCATTAATACCAATAAAGAAGCAAGGGGGAAAAAGCTTAAGACAAGAGCAAAAATGCACATTCTTGGCATGGCTTGAAAAATCCCTCACGGTCAAGATTTTAGTAGCAAAATTTCACTGAAACGTATCATTTAAAATAAATTACACACAAGTAATTATACTTTGTAGTTTTGATATCTTATGAACTGCATTTGTATCACAATAAAATAATGGCCTGGAAACTGAAACCATCACTTGGTGATTTTCCAGAGTAAATAATAATTTAAAATACATTTTTTAAAAAAAGTTCTGATTCTGTTTTAGTCATTATTTATTCTCTCCCTGAAGATTAGTACAATTCCTACAGAAAAAACATATATCAATTTTCTGATATAATTATGCATTAATAAGTTGAATGACATGAATGACTTTTGCCTCATCCTATGCAAATTTCAGCATTCTGGAAAATATTAACCATGAGGTTTTCAATGAAAAAGATTCACTTATTTTAATAATAATTGTATTTACAAACATCCAAACTCTGAATTATTTCCGTTCACGATAAATCTGATTATTGTATTACTATAAAGCTCACAATACCAATATTTAAACTGGAATGTATGAATAATTTGTTATGCTAATGTGGAAGTAATGATAAATAAATATAAAAAATAATTCTAACATGAAATGCAATACAATTTTCAACTATAGATTAAAATTACCATAATCCTGTTATGCCACTTTACCTAATAAAATCAGGAGAAAGAGTTTTAGTCAGCACACAGCATCTTCCAAGGTGTGAACAAGTATGATATCATAGACAGGGTCTCCTGCAATGTGACTGTGCATTTGAATGAGACACATGTCTTACCATAAAATGACTCCTTTCTTACATTCTTATCTCATGTATCTGCCAAAGCCTGTCTCTTAACTATCTTAACTGGTTTTTTGTTTTTGTTTTTGTTTTTGTCTGAATACCCCTGGGGATGCCCTGTTTTGGTGCTCTACTTGTCTTTGCTGCTTCTTCCTAGACTGTAATTTTCTTATGGTGCGTACTGTGGATATCACTCCCTTATACTGATTCCTTTCCAACTGCTTTTCAGTAAAGCATTCCCACTACTCTTGGCCTTGCTTTAAGCAATTTGCTTCCAATCCTTTAGGACAAATGCCTTGATAAGCTTTCATCCACTCTCTTTAAGTAACTTGCCCCATAATTTCCAAATCTCCATTTCTAATACAGCCTTCCAATACATTTCTAATACAGCCATAACCACAGACCTATCTATGCAGCTGCCCCCTTTCTAGTCCTGCAATGTAGTTCCTTCTCCCTCTCCCCTTTTCTGTCATTGGTAAATCATTTACTTTGTGCTTCTTGAATTGATCCCTAGCGTTTCTATAAAATAGTGCATTAGCGTCATTAAGAATTATTCCCCTTTATCTCTTGGTAGATTTCTCAATCTTTCAAAGCACAGTCCACATCTTAATATTAGTGAATAAGAATTTTAGCAATCTTCCACTGCTTTTCTGGTAGCATTAGCAGAGAGCTGTATTTAAGGTGGAACAGCATGGATCTAAAGATGCTCACATAAGATACTGGTGATGCAGGCACTGGCTTAACCTGCTGCACCACGATGCTATCCCCTTACGTCCTTTTCTAATTCATGTAGTTTTGAAAAGTATTATATTAGGAGTTAGTTTTAGAAAAGATATTTGGTTGAATGTGATTCTCTTATATAGGAAGCAAGTATGGAATAGTGGGAAAAAAATCTAAAAGTAATGAATGACAGACTTGTGGTGAGTTACTGGATTTATTTAAAATCAGCATCCTTCTCTGTAAAAATAAGGGAAAATAATAGCACAATGCTATCGCTGAGAGCACTAATGTAGTTAATGAGGGAATGTAAAAATCAACTTGAGTGTTCAAGCCTATAGAAATGATTAACTATACTTGCATCTACCACCTTATTATCACACCTTTAGATATAATACACTTTTTGTAAGAATTGAAATTAGAAAACTTACCTTCTATAAATTTTATAACTGTAACTTGTTAGCAGCAAGTAAACTAATGTATCATGATAGGAACATACACAAGGACAATGGTGTTGAGGTCTAGTGTGGACATAAGCTTTCATTACTCTATGATGAGTTCCCAGAAGTGCAAATTGCTGGATAGCATGGGAAGTGTTTATGTAGTCTGAAAGAAATTGGCATTATATTCCAGAGCGGCTGTAACATTTTATACTTGCCTAGTGATATATGAGCTTTTTTTCTCTGTATCTCTGATTGTATTCAGTATTGCCACCCTATTTATTTTTAGTTTTTCTTATAATACTCTTAAGTTGCATTTATTGCATTAATGTCTAGTAATTATAAGGATCTTTCAATGGGCCTATTTTCTGACCATATATCTTCTTTGGTGAAGCATGTTTTCCCAGCTGATTTACCCATTTTCTATGTGTATTGTTTGTTTTTTGGTGCTTTTGTCCTTATTGTTAAAATGATGTTAAAGCCTTTCCAAAAAACCAGTAGTCTTCTTTCATTGATTTTCTACCTTTCTTCTTTTATCAGTTTAGTAACTTCTAATCCTTAATCATTTCCTTATTTTTTATTGATTTGATATTATGTTACTCTTTTTCTCATTTCTTAACAATTGAAATATTTATTCTTGATATAAGCATTTAGTGCTATAATTTTCCCTTGGCTTTTGATTGCCCTCATTGAAAATTTTTATATGTCATATTTATATTTTCATCAGTTGAATTTTTTGTTTAGTTCTTTAAGGCTTTTTCATTAGCCTCTAATTAGATTTTTCTTTTTCTTTCCTTTTTTAGTAGACCTTATTTTAGAGTAGTTTTAGATTCACAGTAAAATTGAGAATAAGATGCAGAGATTTTCCACATAAACCTAGCCCCAATATATGTCATCAACCTCCCCAACAATGTGGCACAATTGTTATAACTGATGAACCCACACTGACACATCAACTTTACCTCTCTGTAGTTCATGTTCTGATTCACTCTTGGTGTTCTACATTCTCTGTTTTAATTCCTGCTTATATTTAACAAATGACTTAAAACTAGCTTTTCACGCCACCTGTTGTCCCAGATCATGTGAACTTGGGGATAGTTACTATATTTATGAGACTCATAGGAGTACTTAATTTCTAGGAACACTCCTTCTCCTTTTCCTCCAAGCCCATTTAAATAGAACTCTTTTACTAGATTTTATAAATCAATTTGAGAATAACAACTGGAAATAGAAACAAATATCACACATCCATAAAATACATCTATAAATACACATGAATTTGCCTATAGACACAGGGAGCTTATAGTTTTTCTATAAATTTTTAGCTATATTTTAGGAAAACATAGTGATCTATGTTTATCACTGCAACAGAAATATCTGAGATGTGGTTCTTAGGAAGAAAGTTTATTTGTAATCACAGTTTTGGAAATTCACAGTTCAAGATCTTGTGTCCCCATTGGCTTGTTGCCTGATGAGTGTAAAGCAAACAGATGAGCACATGGTGAGGCAGGAAGCTGAGAGATACAAGGAACATGATCTTCAATATCTCTGCTGTTTTTCTTTCAACGTCATCAGGATTCAGTCTTGGGGCTCCACCCTAGCAATCACTTCCCAATCACTTCCCAAAGTCCTGCACCTTCCAGAATCAGTATTATATCAAGCAACCACACTTAATCCATCAATCATTCATCCATTAATCATTAACTTAAGACATTGGATATAATGACTACAAGCAGGGAGTCAAATGCTGTTCTAACCATGGTAATAGAAGACATGGGTTTGCTATCACTTTGTATTTGTAGCCAAGTTGTGTTTTTACCAAATGGGGCAAGTTAATGGGACCTGTTTACCAATATTCATGGAGGAAATTTATAAGATTTAGAAAAATCAGAAGGATGAAGGAGGGTAAGTGGATTGGAGGGAGCAAAGGAGGATGGATAGTATCATTGTATTCTTGAAATTGTACACATGAAATACAAGAAATATGTTCCATTTATATAAACAAATAAGTAAACATGAAAAATATTTTACTGGCAATAATTATGCATTAAAATGTTTTCATTTTCCTGATGTGTAATCTTGTGGAGACTGTGGATGCTACTTTGGGGTGAGTGATTGAGGAGACACCAAATAACTTTGTTTATATTTCCAAATCCTGTGTATTTCCAGTTTAATCTTTTTTACTTTTTCAGCCCCAAATAGTTGCTCTTGGGGGAATCTGAGTCCCTTGAGAATAAAAAGACCTAAAGCTCAATTGTGTGAGGGCTAAAATTCAATTGTATGGGGAGACTGAAAAGAGAGAACACCTGGAAAGATGGACAAGAGATGGAGGAAGTAGGGGCTCAAAGTGGCAGTGAGATCAATAGTTCCAGGGAACTAAGGAGGGAAACTCCAAGTATAAATGGATCGACTACTCTGAAAAGCCATCTCGGCAATGTTCACAGTTGAATCTTACAGTAGCTAGCCTTTTCACTTTGCCTTCTTTTCACCTGATAATTTTCGCTCCATATCTTTTTTGATTTGATAGTTTGGTGGTATTGAACAATACTCTATTTTCCAAATATACCACAGTTTACATAACCATTGACCTACTGAAGGAAATCTTGATTGCACCTAATTTTTAGTTACTATGCTTAAAGGTGCTCTACCTGTCTGTGTTCAAGTTTTTTGTCAGTACATAAATTTTCCCCTCATTTGGGTGAATACCAAGATGGTGTGAGAGTTGGATCTTATGATATGAGGATATTTGATTTATAGGAAACTGCCAAAGTGTCCTGCAAAGTTAGTTTTTCATTCCTGCACCCCCAGGAGTGAATGAGTGCTCCTATTGGTGTACCTCCTCATCAGCACTTAGTGCTGTCAGTGTTATGGATTTTCACCAATCTAATAATTCTATAGTGGTATCTTGTTTTGATTTGATTTGTATTTTTTTGCTGGCACGTATAGTAGAGCAACTTTTAGTGTGCTTATTTGCCATGCATATACATTCTTTGGACAGGATGTGTTAAGCTTTCTGATCCACTTTTGAGTTACAGTTTTGGATTTCATGTTACTGAATTTTAGAAATTCTTTGTATATTTTGATTAATATTTTTTCTGACATTAGTTCTGCAAATAATTTCTCCCAGTCTGTGGTTCATCTTTTGTTTCATTTGACAATGCCTTTTACAAAGCAGAAAACTTCAATTTTAATGAAGTATAGCTTGTCAATCAATCCCTCTATACCATTAGTATTGGATCTAAAATTTCATCATAAACCTCGATTATCTAGATTGTCTTCTACATTATCATCCAATTGTTTTATAGTGTTGCATTTTACATCTTTAGCTATGGTTTAGTTTGAATTAATTTCTGTGTATGTGTGAATGATGTAACATCTATGTCTAGATTTCTCTTTTTTTTTTCTTTATGGATGTGTGCAGCATAGTCAGGTGTCCCAGAACAATCTATTGAGAGACTATATTGTCTCTATTTTATAACCTTTGTTCTTTATTGATAGATGTGTTGACTGTGTTTGTGTCGATCTATTTCACTGCTCTCTACTCTGTTCCATTGATTTCTTTGTATAACACTGTCTTAGTCTTGTATTATAATTTCTCCAGTTTATTCTTGTTCTTCAAAAAGTGTTGGTCATTCTAAATCCTTGGCTTCTCTGTGTAAAATGTAACATCAGTTTGTCAATATCCATACAATATTTGCTGGGAATTTTTTGGACTTTAAGTCAGTAAATCAAATTGGAATTGTAGTTTAACTCTGCAGCTCAAATATTCATGAAGATAGAAGATTTTTGAAATTATTTTTGGATCTACCATTAGAGTTTTATAATTTCTATTCATATGCTTTTTGTGCATATTTAGATTATGGTAACAAAACTAAATTTTAAAAAGGGTCACACTTGCCTTGCTTCTGATCTTGGTGAAAAACTTTGAATTACCATTAAGTACATTGCTAACTACAGGTTCTTAATAATATTCTCTATCAGACTGAGGATGCTCCCCTTCCTTTGCTAATTTATGGAGTGTTTTATCCTGAATGGGTGTCACATACTTTTCAGCATCTGTTGATAAGATCATGTAATATTTTTTTTTCTTTTTAGCCTGTTGATACGATGGAATACATTATTTTATTTTCAAATCTGGGCAAATCTTGCATACCAACTTTAATAACATATTTGTCTACTGTTAAACCTATGTTTTGATAAGAGGAAAAATGGCAAAGAGAGGTGGCGACAAAGAGACAGGGAGGGCTCCGACTCATAGATTCATTTTCCAAATGCCTGAAATGGATAGGACTGGGCCTGGCCAAGTCTAGGAGCCAAAAGATCAATAATACAGGACTCTCACATAAATGGCAGGTAGAAAACTACTTGAGCAATCACCTACTGTCTCCAGAGTCTACACTACCAATAATCTTGAATCAAGAGCAGGACTTGAACCCAGGAACTCCAAGATGTAATGTGAATATCCCAACCAGAAGAAAAATTGCTAGCTCAACTGCCTGCCCCTCATCTATTTTTCTTTGCAGTTCTTCCTCACATATGTTGTTTTTTTTTTTATTTGGCACATGTATGTTAAGAATAGTTATATCTGTTTAGAGAACTGAACTTTTCATTATAAGATGACCCCCTTTATCCCTGATGACTTTCTTTGTTGAAGAAAGCTATGTTTGCAATTAATAAAAAAAATCTCTTTCTTTTGATTAGTATTTGTATAGTATATGTTTATCTATTTTCACTTACTTTATATATGATTTTCCATTTACAGTAAAATCTTACAGACAACATACAAAAGGATCTTGTTTCTTGAACCATGTGAAATGTCTTCATCTTTTAACTGGTTCACTTAAACCACTGATGTTCAAAATGATTATTGATATATTAGAATCAATATTGACCATATCTGTTACTCTTTTCACTTATTCTCCTTGTTCTCTACTCTTACTTTTCTCTTGTACATTATTTCTGATGTTTTTTGATATTTTAATTGAGTTTTTATATGATTTCATTTTTCTGCTATAATATCATAAAAGTTTCACTGCTCTTGTAAAAATTTTTTCAATGGTTTGCCTGAAGTTTGTGATACACACTTATGATGAACCCAAGTTCACTTTCAAATAACACCACATAGCTTCATAGGTACTATGAGTTCCTTATAAGAACAAAATAATCCCAAATTATCCCTCTAATTCCTTTATTATTGCTGTCCTTTATTTTGGTTCTACAAAAGCATTTATGTGCATTTAAGCATAGAGATTCTAATGCATTCTCACTGTTATTTTGAACAAGTTGTTAATTATTAGATAAACATAAGTATAGTAAGTTTGTGCTTTACCTTTACTTGTTACTCCTGATATTTTTCCTTTATTTACCATAAATTCAAGTTTCTGACATTTATATTTTTCTCCTCTCTAAATAGTTTCCTTTAATATTTCCTGCCAAGCAGATATATTGGCAACATATTCCCTCAATTTTTCTTTATCTAAGAGAATAATTTTCCTTCAGTCTACAGGAATAATTTCATAGGGACAAAACTCTACATTGGTGATTTTATTTATCCCAACACCTAATATATTTCATTCCACTCGCCTCTCCCCTGCATGATTTCTAAGACTACAGAGAAAACTCTCATCTTTGATGCTTTATACTGGTTTCTTACTTTTTTTCTGCATGATTTCAAATTTTTCTTTCACTGAATCTCTATAGCTTGAGAAAGTATTCCTAGATGTTTAAATTTTTGTTTTGACAACTGGCATTCATGGTGTTATCTGAGCTTCTTGAATCTTTGATATAATGTCTACATTAATCTAAAGAAATTATCAGTCACCATTTTTTCAAATACTTTTTTCTGATACTTTCTCTTTCTTTTGGTATCGTTATTACATATGTGAGTGTATTACATTTTTGGCAATTGTCATACTTTTCTTGCATAGTCTATTTGGAATTTAACTTTTTAAAATTCACTTATTTGAGAGTTGGAGACACACACACACACAAATGTGCACACAGAGAAAGAGAGAAAGAGAATGAATTTGCAAATGGAGAGCTCCAATCCACCCATCCACCATCAACAGCTGGGACTGCAATAGGACTGAAACTGGTAACCATAAATGACCCATCTGTTTTAGTCATCACGCTGCTTCCAGTGTCTGCACTGATAGGAAGCTGCAGTAAGTAGCCAGACTGGGAAATAAACCCAGGTACCCCTATATAGGACTGATCTGTCTTTTTTTTTTTCATTTATTTGACAGATAGAGTTAGACAGTGAGAGAGAGACAGAGAGAAAGGTCTTCCTTTCATTGGTTCACCCCCTAAACGGCCGCTACGGCTGGCGCACTGCGCCGATCCAAAGCCAGGTGCTTCCTCCTGGTCTCCCATGGGGGTTAGGTGCAGGCACACAAGCACTTGGGCCATCCTTCACTGCCTTCCTGGGCCACAGCAGAGAGCTGGACTGGAAGGGAGCAACCGGGACTGGAACCTGGTGCCCATAGGGGATGCCGGTGCTGCAGGTGGAGGATTAACCAAGTGAGCCACGATGCCGGCCCACTGATCTATCTTTTTAAAATTTATTTTCTGTTCTCAGTTTCTGACTTGTCTTTATATGAGAGCGAGCAAGTGAGTGAGAGTGAGAGAGAAAGAGAGAGAGAGAGAGAGAGAGAGAGAGAGAGAGAGAGAGAGAGAATCTATTCTACAGATCCACTGGTTCACTTCTCAAAT
The DNA here is from genome assembly GCA_949820135.1 of Sylvilagus floridanus. Classification (NCBI taxonomy): domain Eukaryota; kingdom Metazoa; phylum Chordata; class Mammalia; order Lagomorpha; family Leporidae; genus Sylvilagus; species Sylvilagus floridanus. The sequence continues at coordinate 77,855,335 of OX463241.1, forward strand.
ACCTGCAAAAGCAAGGGGTTGTGCTGGTCAAAGCCAGGAGCTTGACCTCCATCGAACCCTTTCCCACATGACTGGCAGAGAACCAAGCACTTGAGACATCTGTTTCCTGTCAAGGTGTACACTGATAAGAAGCTTGTTGAGAATAAGTGTAGAGATTGAAACCAAAGCACTGATATGTGATGTGGACATCCCAATTGGCAATTTAAACACTGCGCCCAATGCCTGTTAAATAGAACTGAAGTTTCTGCCACAACAGAATAGGAAAGAAAAATTAATTGTAATTTTCTAATAACATATATATATATGCATATACATATATATTAAACCCATAAAGACTCTACCAAAACACTATTAGAACTAGTAAGCACATACAGTGAAATATAGGGTACAGAAATCTGTGGTATTTTTATACACTAACAACAGTCTATCTGAAAAATAAATCAATAAAATAGTTCTGTTGTAATAGCTTCAATACTAACCAACAGAAACAAGGGAATCTGTATCAAAATACCAGTGAACAATCTTCACAAAATAAAAAAAAGCTAGGATTTATATGTGACTGCAAAGAGAAGTACCTAAACAAAGTCAAGGCAATCTGGAGTCAAAAGAACAACGTTGAGCAAAGTAGCTAATGTCAAGGTAAACTATGAAGAAAATGAGTAAGACAGTATAGTACTGACATAATTATAGACACATCAACCAAAGGAACCAGAGAGGTCCCAGTCAATTGACTTGTTATGTAGATGTGAAAAATATAGTGTGGGAACAGAGCAGTGTCTTCTACAAAGGGTACTGGAAAAACTGGCCATTTGTAAATAGAAGAATGAAATTGGCCTTATATAACATCATGTATAAAAATCAAAAATGGGCCGGTGCCACGGCTCAATAGGCTAATCCTCTACCTGTGGTGCCGGCACACCGGGTTCTAGTCCCAGACAGGGCGCCGGAGTCTGTCCCGGTTGCCCCCTCTTCCAGTCCATCTCTCTGCTGTGGCCAGGGAGTGCAGTGCAGGAAGGCCCAAGTGCTTGGGCTCTGCACCCCATGGGAGACCAGAAGAAGCACCTAGCTCCTGCCATCGGATCAGCGCGGTGCGCCGGCCACAGTGCACCGGCCATGGCGGCCATTGGAGGGTGAACCAACGGCAAAGGAAGATCTTTCTCTCTGTCTCTCTCTCTCTTACTGTCCACTCTGCCTGTCAAAAAAAATCAAAAATGAGTTAATGACGTCAGTGTAAGACCTAAAATATAAAAGTATTAGAGGAAATTGAAGAGGCAGAATCATATGAAAATGACGTGGATAACATTTATTTTGATTTGACAATAAAACTTCACTCAGCAACTGAACCAAAATGAGAAATGGAAATATGCCAAATATAAAAGTTACATCAAGGCAAAGGAAATGGTAAAAAGGCAACTTAGGTAATAGCAAAAAATATTTGCAAGACATACATATGACAATTGGCTAATATCCAGAATGCTGAATAATACAACTCAAAATAATGAAAACAAATAAGTCCTTTAAAAATAGGCAAAGGATCTGTGTAGGTATTTCTCAATAGAAGACATATGAAGTTGCCACAAGATGCTTAACACCACTAATCGTTAAGAAAATGCAAATTTATACTACAATTATATACTACAATTACCTCACACCTATCAAAATGGCTATTATGAAAAAGATGAAAGCTATCAAAACAACAATAAATAGGAATCCTTTTACATTATGGGAGGAATGTAAATTAATATAGCAATTATGAAAAACAGCATGGAGTTTCCCCCAAAAACAGAAGGTGGGGGCTGGCATTGTGGCATAGTGGATAATGCCACCACCTGTAACATTGGCATCCCCTATGGGTAGTGGTTCATTTCCTGTCCTGCTAATGACCTGGGAAAGTAGCAGAAGGTGGACCAAGTACCTGGAACCCTGCCACCCATGCTGGGGACCCAAAACAAGTTCCTTGCTCCTGGCTTCAATCTGGCCCAGCCTTGCTCTTAGTGGGCATCTGGTGTGTGTGTGGGCCTGTGAATCAACAGATGGAAGATCTCTCTCTGTCTCTACCTCTCTCTCTTTAACTCTGACTTTCCAAACAAATAATTAGATCTTTAAAAAAAATCTCAAATTGGAACTTAATATGCTTCAGTAATCTCACAACAGGATGTATAGTCATACAAAGAATTTAAAATGAGCATGTCAAAGAGAGATTTGCACTTCCATGTTTATTACAGTATTATTCACAATGACTTCAGTTATGGGACAAACCTAAATGTCTACCAGCTGATGAATGGTATGTCGCACACACACACACACACACACACACACACACCATGGGAAAATATTCTGCCTTTTACAAGAGGGAAATTATATTTTTGCAACAACATGGATGAACCTGGATGTCATTGTGCTATGTGAAATAAGGCAAGCACAGAAAGACAAATCTGGCATGTTCTTACTGTGGAATCTAGAATAATACAGCTTCCAGAAGCTGAGAGCAGAGCCTGGGGACAGGGAAAGGGTGGAGAAATGATATAATATCTCACTTAGACAAGGGGAGTCAATGGTAAGTATTTGAAGTTACAAAGCCAATCCAAGGTTTTTACCAGGTCTTTGCTGTCACAAGTGGGTTTCTGTGGTGGGGGGTGGGGACACAGATTTCCATAGGCATTTGGCTAAAAAAAAGCAATTAATGTGTGACAGTTTCTATCTTTGCAGAGTGCGCTCTTTCAGGCCATGTGAAGAGAGAAAGCTAGTTTTGAAGGGTTTTTGTCCGTATCCATTGGTATTCAGTGTTCCCAACCCGCAGTCCACTTTCACATTGGGCTAAAGGACACTAAAAGAAAACCACAGAGAATTCACCAGTAGGTTGTTCCTGGGGTCTCCAGATTCCCCATCTACCTGCCTTCGGTACACTGTCAGAATGGGATCGTGTTCTTTGATATACTCTGCTGGTGTCCTGTGATTTTGATTATGCATGGGAGGAGGAATCAGAAAAGTATGTCCATGCATCATCCTAGAATTAGAACTCTATTAATTTTAAACTACTATTAATACCACTTTTAAATAAAAATTCTCAACTTTTTTGAATGTCAGTTTCTAATTTTTTTACCCTTCATGACCCCAATGAAATAGTGAGAAACATATTAAAAGAAAGAAAAAATGGACTTTTTCCACCCCTCATCTCCCATCACTTTGCCTTTTACAAATGAATGAATAAATAGATCTTAAACAAACGGTTGGAATGGGGCTTTGAGTTAGGCTCCTTGCAATGCCTCCATCCCATATTGTAATTTTGGTCCCAGTCCTGGCTGCTCCACTTCCAAGCAAGCTTCTTTCTAATGCCCTCCCCGGGAAAGTGGCAGAAGATGGCCTAAGTACATGGGCCCCTGCCACACATCTGGGAGACCTGGGTGGAGTTCCTGACTTGTGGCATTAGCTTCAGTCTGGTCCAGACATTAATGTTATGGCCATCTGGGCAATGAATCAAATGATGGAGGCTCTCTCTCTCTCTCCACTGTTGTGACTTTCAAATTTATTAATTAAAAAATTTAAAAACCTGACGATGAAAGTTTAATTAACGGCATCTCTTTCTGCATATCCTTGATGATTGGTATGTAGCGATCTAGTTGTATAGGTCTATTTTCCAAAGTAATGTATTTAATAATACCTGTGTAATATCTAACAAATAATATCTTCTGGGTTTTACTTTATTTTTTCTGCAAACCTGACACATCTAAAAATAGATTATTTATGATTAAAACAATACTTAGGGATATCAGTTCTTTGAAAGAGTTTAACCCAATTTAACTTTTAAAGTTTTATTGTCAATCTCAGAGGTGAAATGGAAACTGTACTTAAAGTATTAGATTATCAGTGGTGGGAGATTCCAGAGAGCAGATATGTAAACACAGAGAAGTTTGCTCAGGGAGAGACCACTGTGCAAATCTTAAGGAGATGTTTGTCTCCACTTCTTCTGCTCTGTTGGCTAACATCACACAAAACATTTTTCATCCTGAAAGTATGAAACCACATCCATTCATCAAAGTCATCTTTTGTATTTCTTGCTCTGATCCCTCTTTACCAGGTTTTATATTTGAATGGAGTCTAAAATGCTGTTAAGATAATTTCTCATAGTACCCCAAAATTTTCTAAGTAATTTATGGTGGCAATTATTTTGTGTTTTGCTTATTGCTGATTTTAAAAACTAATATTTTCATTTAACTTTATAAAGCCTAAATATATTGATAACTATTTCTATATAAAACCTTCATCAGAACATATTATAGATGAAATATTTGAGAAGTTAAGACCTAATTATTGAGATCAGATTTATTCTAGAGAGATCTAAAATGATACTTTAGCTATATGTCTGCAGAAAAAATTTTAAGAACAAATTATACTTGCTGCTCTGCCTGCATTTGTCCCCATTCCAATTGTATTGATGACAAGGATATATTAAAAATTGATATGAAAAATAGTTCATGGAAATTCATTGAGAATTTTTACTCATCTACTGCCAATATGCATTGCCATACAGTTAAGAATTCCAATAATATGAGGAGCAATTTGTAAATCTGTGGAAAAACCTAAGCATTGTATATTTAATAATGTGCTAAATTTCCCATCAATATACACTATATTTCTGAGTTTACAAATGTTATGATTAACAACAACTAACCCTATATAATCCAATAGAAATAAATAAGGAAGAAATGGTGAGATGAATTGTGTATAAAGTTAAAAGGCAGAGGTAAGCCAAGGTGTGAGATATGTGTTAGAAAATGTGGTTAAACATGGACGATTTCTAATGTTCCTTTTCCTTTGAAATTTATCTGAAAGTAATTTAAATGGTTTAGAGTATGGACTTGGATCTTTCCATATGTGATAATCTAGACAACATTTATTCATCCAATAACATATATGCATCTGCAAGGCAAATATAGTTGGTACTTACTTAAGAAATACGGTTTCCTGGGGGATATTATGACTTCTACTTCCATAGAGATCACAGCACTAAATGTTCTAAGTCATCTTCACCTCTGTGAGAAAGTCCCTAAAATACAGAAGAAATCCCTGTGGGTTCTCCTAGGAGTTAAGAGACCCTCATTTCCACTTTTTTCTTTGGTTACTACTGTTTTTGGAGCTTTATGAAATTGTTATAATGAAAAAAGCATTGCCCCCCCCCCAGAAAGCAGAATCTCATAAATTTTCACGTCATTACTCACAAAGCTTAATAAATTCCCATCTGTTTTCCAAAGCCTCATTACACTTCTCAGAACGTTCATAGGAGGACAGAGAAATGGTTATCTATTGAAATGCCAATGAGCAATATTATAGCCTTTGTCAATCTACAAAAACTTTTTTTTGGGCTATTGGAACCTTTATAAGGTGTTTATATATGATGTTCATAGATACATTAAGTATATCTGGGATTATTAACATATTTTCAGTTTTTCATACCTACACTTATATATCAATATATTTGTCTTTATTAGTTCTAATAGTAAATATTTATGTATTTTTCTTAAATTATAATTTGATGTAATATGACCAATTCCTTTTATTTCAAAAACACCTAGCAGCTAAAAGTATTCATGCAGCTTTATTCATTGAAATTCACAATTCCTCCATTGAAAATATTCTTCCCAGTTTAGAATACACAGCATATTAATTCTAAAGCACTGGGTTAGAAAACTGGAGGCCAAGTTAATGCCTTATACCCAAGATAATAGTCGAAAGACAGAGAGACTCTTCCAGTTAGTGAACAGTACAGAGTTAGGAATCATCTTTGAATAGAGCTGTTCATATGAGATTTTTCTCCCAGAAACCTGCCCTGTTCTCAGTCCCCAGGTTTTCAGGGGACACTTTCAAATATAGGAGTATTAAGTATTCATGACTCATTTAATAAATTTGGGGTGAGCTCCCAGTAATGCCACCTTCTAGCTAATCTCTATAAATCTTCGTTTTCTCATTATAAATTGTAGATAAAGGTCCCTTTCTTAAAGGGTTGCTTTAGGGAGAAAAAAATGTTCTGTAGTCAGAACATAAGGATTGGATGCATAACACAACGGATGAAATATTTTGGGTAGTCAGTAAATCTCTGTCAAAGATCCACATTGAAGAATTCCTGATGTGTTGAAGTTTGCATTTTAGATGATGACTGTCATCTAAAGGAGTCCATTCTGGTACTTCCAGTCTCATAAATGAGGCATTTTCATATGCACACAGCTGGGTGGATGCCTGGATCAGGGGACACTCTCTGTATTGTAAATGAAGGTTCAGCTCCTGGTCCAGTCTGTTTTTATAATTTCTTACTCTTTTTAGAACCAAAGATTGTCTAACACTCTAAGATCCCTTTCTTCTCACTGCATCTCTCTTTCCAAAGCACCAGCTGCTTGAACTATGAGGAAGAGAAAAGCAGAGAGGGCAGAGTATATGTTGTTCATTAATAAGTGTTGGGGGTGTTTCATACTGAAGTATGGGCAGGTGTTTGGTACAGAGGTTAAGATTCTGCCTAGGATGCTCTCCATCCATAGCAGAGTCTCTGATTTCAAGTCTCAGCTCCACTTCTGATTCTAGCTTCCTGCTAATGCACAGCCTATGAGCATGAAGGTGATGGCTCAAGTACTTGGTTCACCCATGTGGGAGACCAATATTGACCTCTGTGCTCCTGGCTTGGGCCTGGCTCAGTCCTGACTTAAACGCAGGTGGGAAGTGAACCAGCAGATGGGAAAGATTGCTATTACTTCTGTCTCTATATCTGCTTCTGGACATTCCAAATAAATGTTAATTATTTAATTAAATTAAAAATTAAATAAAATAAACTGAGTTAAATGGAGATAAATTAAGTTAAAAATAGTCAATTGTGTGTCTCATTTACATATCAGCTTGGTTTAGGTAACATTTGATGCACAACTATTGACTGGATTAAGAACAGGACTATTTACTATTTAAATTTCTGTCTCTCTGCCCTAGGTAAGTTTCATAACTATTGCAGTCACCTCTCTTTCATACTTATTGTTCCAGTGGTCAGACATCTGGTGAATATTCTGATTGGCTAAACAGAATGCTAGAAGAACAATATAAATATGTATTGAAATAGCAATCATTTTTTCTTAACATCTTTTTTTTTTTTGACAGGCAGAGTGGACAGTAAGAGAGAGAGAGAGACAGAGAGAAAGGTCTTCCTTTTTTCCATTGGTTCACCCCCACAATAGCCGCTGCAGCTGGCACGCTGCGGCCGGCGCACCGCGCCAATCCGAAACCAGGAACCAGGTGCTTCCTCCTGGTCTCCCTTGCGGGTGCAGGGCCCAAGCACTTGGGCCATCCTCCACTGCACTCCCGGACCACAGCACACCCAGTGTGCCAGCGCTGCAGGCAGAGGATTAGCCTATTGAGCCATGGCGTTGGCCCTTAACATCTTAACATTAGTTTATAAAAATGAAGTATGATACTATAAAACATGATTTTATTAGATATTAGAAGTACTCAAGACTTTAAAAACACTTTAGTACAAATCAGCAATTTAAGGGATTTTTTTTTAATTTATCAAGCCAAACGATGAATGTGAGGAAACAAAAATGGATAATAAAGTAATAAACCAAACCACAATGAGTACAGGCTATCAACATTGTTAACCTATGACATTGATGAAAACAGAGGGAGAGGGATCAAACCAACGATTTGAAATCTGATCAAATTATAAAACACTTTAATGGAAATTAGTTTATATATATATATATATATATATATATATATAGACCATGTGCAGTTTAAAATTGCTATACCTTAAGGCAATTTAGGACATTCAAAGTCAATTTGGGTTGAACTTTCAGAATGGTACAAGAAGCACTTCTGAAATTCCAGCCTTAGGAAAAGCAATAAAATTATGAGAAAGCAAAAAAAATTATGAGAAAAACATTTTCAAAATTCTGGAAATTAACCAAACATTTTCAATAACTATAAATTTTTTATTGAAGATAAATAAGTTTTGGTAAGAACGGAGAGTTCTGTAGCATTTTAGCTTAGCTTATTCCTAGTATCCATTTCAGAGGCCCATTGCTGCCTTGAGAAAACAGGAGCTATGTAATTCAGCAGCCGGGACGCACTGAAGAGTTCACAATAGGCCTCAGAAACTACACAAGCTTCATTCACAGAAAGTTGTGCTTATTTGACCTACCTAGAAGCTCCCCAAAGACTGTTTGCAGGCTACAAACTGACTCAAACTTGCCTAATCCTAGATATTTAGTGGAAATAATCAGCTTCAACTGTTTAAGATTACACCTACCTTAATTGGCAATACTGCTTGTGACCAATGAAAGGTAGTGGAAAACATAAAAAGATCTGAGGAGGAGATATCCCAGGAGGGCTTTGAAAAGCTCCAATGTATTCCTGAGGCCCTAGAGGGACACGTGTGGGAGCAGAGTGATGTTCAGCACCGGGACGGATGTCCTAATTTCTAACTCTGGCCAATCTTAAGGTTCTGAGCAAGGAGAAAGTTGGAAACTGGCAAAGCTATGAAAGGGTGACACAAAACACACTGAGCCCCATGGAAAAGTGACAAAACATCAATTCAATTCACTTAGACTTCCTTTTGTCAAATCCCTAGGTGGCCACTAAACTCAATAGGCAAAGACTTCAGTAGTCAACACTGATAGGAGACAGTGACCTTCCAGAGTAAGTCCAGGAAAGTTAGTAACACCAAAAGAGGAGGGGAGAGGAGGAGAACGAGGAGGAGGATGAAACAGAGGCGAAAAAGGCAACAACAACTCCAATGACTAATTCTAACGACAGCATACTGACAGAGGGATGTGAATCTGATTTCCAGAACAGATGATTTGAAATGTCAGTTTTAAACAGAAATTATGAGACACTCAAAGAACAGAAGAGATCAGGAAATGTTGTCCTTGACATAAGAAATAAGATGTTGATGGGAACTTTCCCCGGGAAACCCAGTAGTTGAATGTACTAAAAAAATACGTTGAATTGTACTTACAAATGGTCAAATAATTTCAAAAAGTAATCTTGAAGGAATGAATATATCTCACCAGAGAATGCCAAAAAAGACATAGAAATAAAAATAAATCAAATTCTGCCAATAATAGCACAGTGTGGGAGGAAGGATGATATACATTTGAGTAAATTTTTAAATGTTAAGTATATTTCCCAGAATAATTATTAAAATAGAAAAACTAAAAAAAATTATGTAAAAGAAGAGGATTAAAAGATATGCATATATAAATGCAATTTCATATATGTAGACATAGTTGCAAACACAAAATTGAAGCTAATAACAGATGAATACAGAAAGAAAATACAATATTCAGAATAAAACAGTCTGGGAAATGGCAGACATATGTTTTAACTTACCTATGATTACAAAATATATTAAGCATTGTAAAGAGCAGAGTCTAGCAAAAAGAATTGATAATCATATGATCTCAAATAGCTTATATTTTTAGCTAAAATGTATATCTTTAGATTATGTTAGATATATGTAATTTTTGCTTGTAAGAAATAGCACAGAGACACCTTACCTATTTTGTCCAAGGGCCTTTCAAATGAGTACAAGATTGCATGCAGTTAAGGGATTGACACTCATACAATAAAAATGCAGAATATTTCCATCCTGATCTTATTATGTCTTTATTTTCCTTCCATCCAATGCACAATTAGAATTTCCACTGAGATTTCCTTCTTTTACAATTTTCGTTTTCTTAATAATTCCATGGTGATCAGTAACACGCTTTCTATGACTCACATTCTCTTAAATGTAATGTTTTATTTTATGTCCCATGAAATGTTTTACTGTGGTATATATTACATGGAAAGTTTCAAATAATACAAATATGATTTCTCTTTGTCCTGACCAAAATTTACATAAATGTTGATTTAACATTTGTTGATTGATCTGTATTTTTATTTTTCTTTATTCCTGCTGATTTTCTATTGAAATGTTCTGTCAATTGTTAAAGAGGAAATTCAGATTCTCTGACTTAAATTGTGGATTTCTTTATTTCTTGTTTTGAATTAATAACTTTCTTGCTTTGAATATGTTGGTAATTTGTTATATTACTTGGTGGATACATACTTCCTAAGGATTTGGTGCATATGTTTTTATAACTGATTTATTTGGGGTTTTTTATTTATTTCTGTATGTCCAGTAACTGTCTTTGCTTAAAAGTCTATTACATCTAGCACAAATACAGACACTAATCATTCTTTTTAAAAATTCACATGATATATCTTGTAACAATCTTGTACTTTGAACCAAATAATGTGTTTATATTACTTTGGAAAAATTTCCTGTGGACAGCAAACATGTGGGTCACATTTTAATTTTTGTATTTTTTTTCCTTTTTTAATTTTTATTTTTTTCATTTTCAATTCTCTTTATATACAGAAGATCAGTTTAGTATATATTACGTAAAGATTTTAACAGTTTGCCACCACATAGCAACACAAAGTGAAAAATACTGTCGGAGTACTAGTTATGGTATTAATTCACAATGTACAGCACTTTAAGGACAGAGATCCTACATGATATTTTTTTAAAAATTGATTAATTTTCTATGCAATTTCCAATTTAACACCAAGGGTATTTTTTTTTTTCATTTTCAATTATCTTTACATACAGAAGATCGATTCAGTATATACTATGTAAAGATTTCATCAGTTTGCACCCACACAGAAACACAAAGTGTAAAAATACCGTTTCAGTACTAGTTACAGCATTACTTCACATTGGACAGCCCATTAAGGACAGATCCCACATGAGACGTAAGTACACAGTGACTCCTGGTGTTGATTTAACAATTTGACACTCTTGTTTATGGTGTCAGGAATCTCCCTAGGGTCTAGTCATGAGTTGCCGAGGCTATGGAAGCCTTTAGGGTTTGCCGCCTTCAATCTTACTCCGATAGGGTCATAGTCAAAGTGGAAGTTCTCTCCTCCCTTCAGAGAAATGTACCTCCTTCTTTGATGGCCCCGTTCTTTCCACTGGGATCTCACTCACAGAGATCTTTCATTTAGGTCTTCTTCTTCTTTTTTTTTTTTTTTTCCAGAGTGTCTTAGCTTTCCATGCCTAATATATTTTCATGGACTCTGAGCCAGATCCGAATGCCTTAAGGGCAGATTCTGAGGCCAGAGTGCTATTTAGGACATCTGCCATTCTATGAATCTTCTGTGTCTCCCACTTCCCATGCTGGATCGTTCTCTCCCTTTTTGGTTCTATCAGTTAGTAATAGCAGACACTAGTCTTGTTTGTGTGATCCCTTTGACTCTTAGACTTATCAGTGTGATCAACTGTGAACTGAAATTGATCACTTGGACTAGTGAGATGGCCTTGGTACATGCCACCTTGTTGGGATTGTATTGGAATCCCCTGGCACGTTTCTAACTCCATCATTTGGGGCACGTCTGATTGAGCATGTCCCAAATTGTACATCTCCTCCCTCTCTTATTCCCACTCTTATATTTAACAGGGGTCACTTTTCAGTTAAAATTTAAACACCTAAGAGTAATTGTGTGTTAATTACAGAGTTCAACCACTAGTACAAGAATAAAAAGAAATACTAAAATGGATAAAATATTACATTGTACAACAACAGTCAGCACAAGAGCTGATCAAGTCACTGTTTCTCATAGAGTCCATTTCACTTTAACAGGTTTCCCCTTTGGTGCTCAGTTAGTTGTTGCCAATCAGGGAGAACATATGATATTTGTCCCTTTGGGACTGGCTTAATTCACTCAGCATGATGTTTTCCAGATTCCTCCATTTTGTTGTAAATGACCGGATTTCATTGTTTTTGACTGCTTTATAGTATTCTATAGAGTACATGTCCCATAATTTCTTTATCCAATCTACTGTTGATGGGCATTTGGGTTGGTTCCAGGTCTTAGATATTGTGAATTGAGCTGCAATAAACATTAATGTGCAGATGGCTTTTTTGTTTGCCAATTTAGTTTCCTTTGGGTAAATTCCAAGGAGTGGGATGGCTGGGTTGAATGGTATGGTTATATTCAGGTTTCTGAGGAATCTCCAGACTGACTTCCATAGTGGCTTAACCAGCTAGCATTCCCACCAACAGTGGATTAGTGTCCCTTTTTCCCCATATCCTCTCCAGCATCTATTGTTGGTATATTTCTGAATGTGAGCCATTCTAACCGGGGTGAGATGAAACCTCATTGTGGTTTTGATTTGTATTTCCCTGATTGCTAGTGATTTTGAACATTTTTTCATGTGTCTGTAGGCCATTTGTTTTTTCTTCTTTTGAAAAATGTCTATTGAGTTCCTTGGCCCATCTCTTAAGTGGGTTGTTTGTTTTGATGTTGTGGAGTTTCTTGATCTCTTTGTAGATTCTGGTTATCAACCCTTTATCTGTTGTATGGTTTGCAAATATTTTTCCCATTCTTTCGGTTTCCTATTCACTTTCCTGACTGTTTCTTTTGCAGTACAGAAACTTCTCAATTTGATGTATTCCCAAATGTTAATTCTGGCTTTGACTGCCTGTGTTTCCGGGATTTTTTCCAAGAAGTCTTTGCCAGTACCTATATCTTGCAGGGTTTCACCAATGCTCTCTAATAATTTGATGGTGTCGGGTCATATGCTTAGAAATTTAATCCATGTCGAATGGATTTTTGTGTAAGATGAAAGGTAGGGATCTTGCTTCATGATTCTACATGTGGAAATCCAGTTTTCCCAGCACCATTTATTGAATAGACTGTCCTTACTGCAGGGATGGGTTTTAGATCCTTCATCAAATATAAGTTGACTGTAGATGTTTGGATTGATTTCTGGTGTTTCTATTCTGTACCATTGGTCTATCCATCTGTTTCTGTACCAGTACCATGCTGTTTTGATAACTACTGCCTTGTAGTATGTCCTGAAATCTGGTATTGTGATGCCTCCAGCTTTGTTTTTGTTGTACAAGATTGCTTTAGCTATTTGAGGTCTCCTGTATCTCCATATGAATTTCAGCATCATTTTTTCCAGATCTGATAAGAATGCCTTTGGTATTCTGATTTGTATTGTATTCAATCTATAAATTGCTTTTGGGAGAATGGAAATTTTGATGATATGGATTCTTCCAATCCATGAGCATGGAAGATTTTTCCATTTTTTTGGTATCCTCTTCTATTTCTTTCTTTAAGGTTTTGTAATTTTCATCGTAGAGATCTTTAACGTCCTTGGTTAAGTTTATTCCAAGGTATTTGATTGTTTTTGTAGCTATTGTGAATGGGATTGATCTTAGAAGTTCTTCCTCAGCTGTTTCATTGGTGGGTCACATTTTTAAAAATCATTTTACCAATCATCATGTACTTTTGATTGGTGTATTTACACAGTTTGCTTTTAATGTAATTATTAATATGTTAGGAATATATTTACCATTATTTTTTCTCCACAGTTTTTATTTTTCTTATTTAATTTTCTTGTCTCCTAGTGCATTTCTTGAACTTTTTAAAAAAATCAATTTGTTTTATCCATAGTATGTATAAAATTAGCTATCTTATGGGTTGCTTTAGAGATTACAGTATACATGCATATTATATATCTGTATACATATTATATATACATTGTATAGCATATACATGTACATTTATATTGACATACACATGTAACATACACTGTATATTATGAATATATATATACATATATGGAATATAATAAATATTTATATGTATATTCACATACTGTTGAAGCCAACAGTTTATCAGTTCAAGTTAAACATAGAAATCTTAACTTATTTAAGTCCCCTTATCTGTTCTTCATTGTAGTACTTTATAATAGTTTTATTATATTTTATATTTTACAATATATATTTGATAGTGTTTACATTTAAATTTATATGCAATATTCATTTTATATAATAAAAACTGAGGTTTCATATATATAAAATATATTTAGCAGTATGTCATATACTATGGTATTTTATACTATTTTATATAAAATGTTTTTGAAACATATTTCTTACACACTTACTTATGGAGAACCTCACCAGTGTTATAATTTACACTTCAACATTAAAGTATATTTTATTTATTTATTTTTAAAATTTTTATTTATTTGAAAAACAGAAAGACAGTGACAAAGAAAGGCAGAAAGAGATCTTCCACCCCTGGTTCACTCCCCAGATACCTGCAAAATCTGGGGCTTTGTCAGGGCAAAGCCAGAAGCCCAGAACCCAGGTCAGGTCTCCCAAATGGGTGTCACAGACCCAAGTACTTGAGTACTTGCCGTCTACTGTATGCATTATTCAGAAGCTGAATTTCTGGATTTGATGCAAAGCTGAGACTTGAATCCAAGCACTCCAATAAGGATTGTGGGCAGGCATAAAGAATGCCACATTAACTACTATAACAAATGTCCAAACCAAACCTCAATAGTCAAAATAGATGTATTTACTCATATTTTTGCTTGTCATGTTCTGTTGTTTCTTTCTGATGTTCTAGACTTTCTTGTATTATTATTTTTCTTTTGAGTGTTTTTGTTTTATTTTGTTTTGTTTTAGCCATTCCTTTAGATTACTCCTTCTGATGACACATTCATTTAGTTTTCCTTTATCTGACGAAATCTTGATTTCTACAGCAATGTTTTGCTGGGTATAGGACTCAGGATTGACAGTTCTTTTCTTTCAGCAGTTGAAAAAATCTTGTGCCACTTCCTTCTGGCTGTATGGTTTCTGATGAGAAATTCTCTGTCATTTGAATTGTGTTCTCCTATAGGTAAGGTTTTGTTTCTCTGTTGCTATTCCCAAGACTTTTCACTGTCTAGTTTTCAGAAGTGTTTTGAAAAGGAATTCTTTGAGTCTCTGTGAGACTCTTGAATCTACAGGATTTAGTCTTCCTTGGCACATTTTTCAGCCATTACTTCTTTCAATGTTTTTCAGTCCCTCAATTGTTTTCTTCCTCTTCTGGACTCTGATGCCATGAATATTACAAATTTTTTTATAGTCGCACAATTCACTGAGCGTTTTTCAAAGTCGTTTTTTTATAAGTTATACTCTTGCTGATTATTTTTCACTGTTCTTTTATCCAATTCACTGATTCTTCCCTTGTTTCTATCCTTATGCTGTTGAGTCATCCATTGAGTCTATATTCTAAAATTTAAGCTGTTGTATTTTTCAGTTCTAAAATTTTCATTTGGTTCCTCTTCACATCTTTCATTTCTTTACTGTGGTGTCTCCGTCTTTGCTGAGAATGTCTATGTTTTTGTTCATTTTAACCTTGTTGACAATTGTTCATCGAACAGTTTTAATGTGGCTACTTTACAATATTTGCCAGACAATTCTCAAGTAGTGTCCTCTCCATGCTGGCATCTATTGCTTATCTTTTACTCTTCAGATTGAGATTTTCCTCTTTTTTTAACATGCTGAATGATATTTTATTAGCACTGCATATTTTGAGTATTTTGGTGAACTCTAGATCTAATTCAAACCCATTTTATCTGCTTTCCATTAACACTTATTTTTCAGGGTAAAAAGATCAGCCACCTTGTTCTTTCCAGTTTAGAGTAATATTCTAGGCTTCCTATTTGAAAACTAAGCAGTGCGTTGTTCCTTAGGCTGTGCAAGAGTAGGTGTGCAGTTTTCCAGTAGACCTCCACTGATATGTCTCCTTGACTGAATGGTTATCATTGTCTTGCTAATTTTTGTCTCTTAGTTTTTTATGCTTGTTTCACATATAATATGCAATGAATTAAGTGGTATTTAGTAAATGAACTAGGAGAAATTTGTCTATTCCTCCCTCCCAGAACTAGTTATGTATCCTCTGTAGGTAAAGGCACATATAGGTTAAAGGTTAGAGGATATGATAGCGTATACCATGAATACCATAGTCAAGAGATTTGGAATTTAGAATTAAAAATGAATTACTCCACCAGGGTGAGGAAAAATTATAAACATTTGATGATTACAAAAGAGCTTCAAAATACACAAATCAAAAACTGATGGAATCCAAGACAGGTGTGGAAATACAATTTATTTTTTAAAGATATTTGAAAGAGTTACAGAGAGAGAGAGAGAGAGAGAGAATCTCCATCCTTGGTTCACCTCCCAGATAGCCACAATAGCCACTGCTCAGCCAGGCTGAAGCCAGGAGCTTCATCTGAGTCTCCCAACTGGTGGCAGGGGCCCAAGTACTTTCACCATCTTCCAATGCTTTTCCCAGTCCATTAGCAGTGAGATGAATTGGAAGTGGAACAGCCAGGACATGAAACGGTGCCATAGGAGATGCTAGCCTCACAGGTGGCAGCTTTACCTACTGTGCCACAGTGGCAGCCCCAGAAATACAATGTATTAATCATAGATTACAATTCCCCACATTAGCCAATGGACAGAAAATATTAGACAAGTAGTAAATGGAGAGTAGAAAAAATAAAATAATTGAGAAAAGTGTAAAACCTCACATTTAATTATTTGAAAGGTTAACAAAATTGTCAAAGCTATAGCTAGATGGCCAAATTAAAAGGGAGAAAAAGAGGCTTAGAAAGAGGTGGGTGTGGAAGAATGCAAACTTAAAAATCAGAAACTGGGGTAGGATATGGGGCTGTTTGGGCTGCAAGGGTTTTAGTACAACTTCACTTCCAGTTTCAGCTTCCTGCTAATGTGACCTTGGGAGGCAAAAGGTGACAGCTCAAATGCCTGAGTCCCTGCCACCCACACCAGAGATTTGGATTGAGTTCTGGCTTCTGGCTCTCTCTCTCTTTTACAGTGTTATATGCCTTTCAAATGGAAAATAAAGAAATAATAATTTTTCCAAAAATAATAAAACATAAGAATCAAAAATGAAAGTTTAGTTAGCAATAATAAATTTATAGAAGGACACCATTATGAATATTATCTGCTAAAATTTATATATGAAAAGTAAAGATTCTTAGAAAGACACAAACCACTGGAACTTACTCAAAGAGATAGCTAACCTGAATAGATGGCAAACAAATAAATATGTTAAAATAGTATTTTAAAAATACTTTCAAAAAGAAAAACAAAGAGGTATATCAAAGAACTAAAAAGTAGTCATTACCAATCTTTTACTGAGATCCCTTATGAATAACACATATATCCATTTCTTGATAAAAGATGGAGTATACCTCAACTTAATATTTGAAGACAGAAATAACCAGATAGCAAAGCCAAAAAGTATCTCCCAAAAAGAAAACTATAAACTGACATGACTTATGAATATAGATGAAATAATTCGAGATACACAGCAGACTCATAGAATGGCAGATGTCCTAAATAGCACTCTCGCCTCAGAATCAGCCATTAAGGCATTCGGATCTGGCTCAAGAGCACATGAGAATACTTTAGGCATGGAAAGCCAAGACACTCTGGAAAAAAAAAAAAAAGAAGAAGACCTAAATGAAAGCTCGTGTGAGTGAGATCCCAGTGGAAAGAACGGGGCCATCAAAGAAGGAGGTACCTTTCTCTGAAGGGAAGAGAGAACTTCCACTTTGACTATGACCCTGTTGGAATAAGATCGAAGTTGGCAAACCCAAAAGGCTTCCATAGCCTCAGCAACTCATGACTAGAGCCTAGGGAGAATACTGACGCCATAAACAAGAGTGTCAAATTGGTTTTTTTTTTTTCTTTTTTTTATAAAGCTTTTATTTAAAGAATATAAATTTCCAAAGTACAGCTTATGGATTACAATGGTTTCCCCCCCATAACTTCCCTCCCACCCGCTACCCTCCCCTTTCCCGCTCCCTCTCCCCTTGCATTCACATCAAGATTCATTTCAATTCTCTTTATATACAGAAGATCAGTTTAGTACATATTATGTAAAGATTTCAACAGTTTGCCCTCACATAGCAACACAAAGTGAAAAATACTGTCGGAGTACTAGTTATAGTATTAATTCACAATGTACAGCACATTAAGGACAGAGATCCTACATGATATATATTTTTTAAATTGATTAATTTTCTATGCAATTTCCAATTTAACACCAAGTTTTTATTTTCATTTTTAATTATCTTTATATACAGAAGATCGATTAAGTATATACTAAGTAAAGAGTTCATCAGTTAGCACCCACACAGAAACACAAAGTGTAAAATACTGTTTCAGTACTAGTTATGGCATTACTTCACATTGGACAACACATTAAGGACAGATCCCACATGAGACATAAGTACACAATGACTCCTGAAGTTGATTTAACAATTTGACACTCTTGTTTATGGCATCAGGAATCTCCCTAGGGTCTAGTCATGAGTTGCCAAGGCTATGGAAGCCTTTAGGGTTTGCCGACTTCAATCTTATTCCGACAGGGTCATAGTCAAAGTGGAGGTTCTCTCCTCCCTTCAGAGAAAGGTACCTCCTTCTTTGATGGCCCATTCTTTCCACTTGGATCTCACTCACAGAGATCTTTCATTTAGGTCTTCTTTTTTTTTTTTTTCCAGAGTGTCTTAGCTTTCCATGCCTAAAATATTCTCATGGGCTCTTGAGCCAGATCCGAATGCCTTAAGGGTTGATTCTGAGGCCAGAGTGCTATTTAGGACATCTGCCATTCTATGATTCTGCTGTGTATCTCGCTTCCCATGTTGGATCATTCTCTCCCTTTTTGATTCTATCAGTTAGTATTAGCAGACACTAGTCTTGTTTGTGTGTTCCCTTTGACTCTTAGACCTACCAGTGTGATTAATTGTGAACTGAAATTGATCACTTGGACTAGTGAGATGGCCTTGGTACATGGGATTGTATTGGAATCCCCTGGCATAAGAGTGTCAAATTGTAATATATGAATTATATCTCCAGAAAGTCGTCATAGGTTAAAAATAAAAGTGATACAGACACAGATTGCTATCGGAAGGGACCTGTTCATTTATAAGTTAATGGCATAGGTAATGACAAAAGGAAGAAAGATCACTATAAATAGTGATTGAGAAGCTTTTCTTATGGTCAGGGAAGAATATGAAGCCATGGATACCAGAGTTGAAAAAGGCATTCTGGAAGGGATGCAAATTACACTGAACAAGAGAGAGAAGTCCATCACAGGAAAGGGAGATCCTGAAATCAACAGCCAAAATGAAAACACTATAGTGATATTAGGCAAGAGTTGACACAATGTAATGTACTCTCAGGACTGCCAATGATTTTGTTTTCTCCTTTCACATTCTAGAATACTTGTTGCATGACTATATTGTTGTGGGAAGCAGGCATGAAAATATACTAATATTCTACACCTCAGAAAAATATCTTTGAATCTGGTAATGAATCCATTTCTCTGCTTTGCTTAAGGGAAAATATACTTTTATTACTATAGAGATTATCTATAGTAATTTTAATTTCTATTCTCCATCTCCTGAGACTCCATTTTTGGAAACTTTTTGCTTCCTCTTCTCTACAAAACAAGCAAACAAAAAAAAAAAAAAGAAGTTTTATTGCAAAGTATAAAAACAGTCTCCATGCTGCAAAGTCCAATGGTCAATTTCCAGTTGCCATTTTTCAAGACTCTCCAGCTTTTTTTTTTCTCTCGCTTCCTTGCCAACTACTGTTCTCTCTTCTTTGTTGATTCTTTCAGTGTTCTTACGTTTCTATACTGTAGGATCCCAGAAAGGAGTACCCCTTTCTTTTCTCTACAAATCCCACACAATTCGATCTTCACAGTCAAACCACTCATTTACTACTTTATGTGCTGACCAGACTCAATTTTATTTTATTTCCAACTGTAATTTTTCCCTAGATCTTCACTAACACATACACAGTTCTCTGCTTATTCCTGCATATCTATGTCTCACTTAGTCTCTATTGTAGAAGTCCAAAACAGAAATTTCAATCTTTCACCCCGAATTGGATCTCACAGCTTTTCCATTTAAGGATACAGTAACTCCTTTCAGGTAGTCATGTGTACTTCTAAATCGGACACCTTTCCTGCTTGCAAAACATCAAAGCTTTTCTTCTTCCCACAGAGTTCTCTCTCACCAGGCTAACCAGAATGATCATTAAAATATCACTTCTTTTCACATCTCTGCTCTAAAACCTTCAATGTTTCCCCAAACATAGTTCTAGGATTTATAGTAAATAGTAGCAAAAACATGGTATGAGTTTGCATAGAAGTGATCATGGAAATATTAAGGATGGATACTATATCCAATGTTTCTAGATATTTAGAATTTTTGATAACCAAAATATAATATCCAATTTAATAAATATGTGTGATTGAATTATTTTAGAAAAAAGTCACTTGTTGTGTTATTTTTGCCCGGTTTTAACTTTCAACAATATTATCCTTCTCCCAAAGAATAAGTTGTATTTTTTGCTATTGATATTTCATTTTTAAAAGATATATTTCATTTATTTGAAAGGCAGAGATAGAGAGAGAGGGAGAGAGAGAGAGAGAGATCTTCCATCCACTGGATCACTCCCCAAATGACTGCAACAGCCACAACTGAGCCAGGTTAAAGCCAGGACCTAAGCATCTTCCAGATGTCCCACATGGGTGCAGGGGCCCAAGCACTTGGACCCATCCTCCATTGCTTTCCCAGGTGCATTAGCAGGAAACGGGATTGAAAGCGGAGCAGCAGGAATTCAAACAGATGCCCATAAGGGATGCTGACATCACAGATGGTGGCTTCACTCACTATGCCACATTGATAGTCCCAGATATTTCATTTTTTTAATGAACACAGAAAAATTTCACAGTTTTCCAAACTCTCCAATCATTTTCATACTGGGTAGACGAAAGATAAATTGACACATAAAGTTTTCCAAATAGGCAGAGGAAATAAATTGCCTACAAAAGATTATGGAATTTTCAAAATGAATTAAGGAAAGGAGGAAGACCCTAGCTTATGGGCAACATATTTCTAGTATTACTGAAACGAATCATTAAAAATAAAGGTAATTATGATAGATAATTAAAAATATTTTATTGGTACATTTCAGGAAATTAGAAGAGTTAATTGTCTGTAGAATAAGTCACTATATGCTATGGGAAAGAAATAGATATTGAAATAGCATAACTACTTCTACATCATACATGCCTATGAATATATGTTATCCTGTATTATGCGCCTTTGCATGATTTGAGAAAATATCCCTGAAGTGAATTATCTCATTTAAATATTTCTCTGCCATAATGAGGTATACATATTAAAAAATGTTTCCTAATTGCTTTGATTCTTCGTATTCTTTTCCACTGTCATGTTTTATAAATTGCAAACACTATTAATAATGTATATATCAATTATAATTCCTTTGTTATAAATATATAATGCAATATCAATAACTATATCAGCAACTAAATACAGTATATTATATTCTGTTTATCTATTACCTTCTATTCTCTTTGTGATGCTTTCTTTATATCAGCTTCATTAAGCAAGCAGATGTATTATTTTCCCCATCTTGGAATTAAAAGATATTTATGAGACTACTGATTGGAAATATTTGGAAAAATACTTTTAACATCATCTTTTAAAATATGTCATGAGACCCACCTCTTAATAATTTGATCTAATGTCATTGTGATCCAAAATATTTTTATTCTATTTTCATTGCAATGTATATCATTTGGTTGCCACTAATAGATGGGCTACAAATTTTCTTATTATCCAAATGGGATACATACTTTTAAAAATCCTGAAAGAATTAATGGACTCTCTAGATTTTTATTTCTTGTAAAAATATGCCATATACACCACTAAACAACCACTTAGAATATTTAAAATTAATGCATGAATTATTTTGTAAGTGAATCATTTGGCTCCTAGTGTAATATAAATCAATATTTCTTTGCTTTCAGTATTTCATATTCAGTTTTCTAAGGGAAATAGTAACTCATGTTAGAGAAGAACGAATATTTTAAGGTATTCTAATCTGCAAAATATATTTTATTATTTGGATAATAATAATGTAATTTCCACCTATCTCTTATTTGCCATGCTTCAAAGTAAGTCTATACTACATACAATTTTTGCATATTGACCAAAAATGTTCATATTAGAAGTATTTTATGCATTGAATATCATTTATTCTAGATATATTTATTGCACCTGAAAAATCACATATAGCTTTTTTATAACAAATTGGTTTTATTTCATCTTATGAATTTCTCGTTCCCTTTCAGGAGTTGGAATTTTCAAATCTGTTTGCTGTTCTTCACTGCATTCATTCATTCTTTGCTGCCAAAGTAGCTTGTTTGGACCCTCTATTTTTAGGCAGTCAAGCTACTGTTGCTGCTGCTGCCAGCTCTGCTTCTACAAGCAAAACAAAGTATACAACTTGACATATTGAGCTCCGCATTGACACTCCCTATGACTACATAAACAAAATCAACATATTCAGGGGAGCAGACCCTGGAGAAACCATGATACTATGAAATCAACAGTGCAGTCAAACTGAAATTTCAGCAGAAAATGAAGGTCATGTGTTATCCTAAAAAACATTTCTCTTCTGGAAGCCATCTGTGAATCATCCTGAAAGAACAGGAGAGCTTATTCTCAACTGATTTGTACCAGTATACTGCTTTCACCAAAAGTGGAGACAAAAAACGAATGAAATGAAGAAGGATGTAAATAATATAAAAATTGTAAGCTAACTATAAATAATATCAATTAAATGGTTATTTCTGTATTTTAGAATATTTTGTATGACAAATACATATTGGGCCAAATCATGAACTATTGCCCTAACATTGTATTGAGATACATAAAAGAAGCAAAACAAAACAACACAAATAAACAAACAAACAAACCCATTCTATTAGGCAGCAGCGAGCATGCAAAAATCTCAACAAAGAAAAAAGCACTTTAATTTGCTGATGTAAATTTCTCCTATTGCCATTCCATGACTTTACACTGACACTCCAATCTTATTTTTATCTCATTGTAAAATATGCCTAAGAACCATTAAAAGATAACTATGTTGACTTATGATAGACACAAGGTGAAATGGGCTAGTATTCCCTTGGATCATTGTTACTAAGATGTTTTATTAATTTTCAATGTAACCAATATGCCAAAAACACATTAATTTAATTATGAATAATAGAAACATTTGTGAGCCTTTTTTTTCCTTCATTTTAAAAGGATTTATATTTTACCTAATTGGATTTATTATCAAATTAAAGTTTCAAAAATCCTCAGTGACCCCAAAAGCTTTTATAGAAACATAATGTCAAAACCACGGTGTGAGAAAGGGTTACTTGTGATTCTAACTTTAAAGTTAATCATCAACTGAAATGTCTTGGATAGCAATCTCAAAGTTATTATTTATCTTCATTGACCATTTTTCCATTTGAGAAATGTTTTATGACAAAATAAGGGCAGATTTGAAGATAAAAGTTAAAAATGTGTTTTTATGATGTCATCAAAGTAATTAAGTACTGCTGAACTATGAGAGTTATCTTAGGTATTTTGTCCTAGAATATCAATCTGAAGGGTCTGGAAATTTGCAAGCTTTTGAAGGTATGCACAGAAGACACAGCTTGCAGCATTGTTTAATTGTCTAACAGTGGAAAACATTATCTGTCTCTCACTACAGCTTTATTTAAATTTGCTTCTAAGCAACCAGCTTCAGATTAAAAATTATCTTTTATTTACATTCATGTTTTAAACTAAACCACACATTAAATGCTTCCTTGTGAAGATTGTCAACTCTTTTGATGTTTTTAAAGAGGGGCATATCATCATTCCAGATGGAAACAAAATAAGAGTATTGAGGATACATGTCCGTTAATTTTAAAATAGCTAACATCAAGCTGTTTCCATAATCAGTACAAACCATTAATTCATTCTGCCTAGATTAATTTTTAAATGCATTAAATTGAAAAAAAAATTGAAGGTTCTAAATTGGACCCAGAAAAGTGTTAACTTGGATCTCACACACCTTTGCAAAAGAACTGTGGATAATTGAGCAATACATATTTTCAGTATAATGTATTTTCTCCAGAAAACTAAATACAAATCTAAAGTTAGGATTATGTTTAGAAAATTATTGTCCATAGCTTGGCCAAACCCAGCAAACTTTATAACCTTTACAGCCCACCACAAGCAGGTTTCGGTAGGCTACTTCTGAACCCATAAAGACAGTGGATGGGCAAATAGACTCTGAGTTTTTGAAGAGTTGAAAGTGGCTCGTTACACAAACTGTCTCCAACCGGAGCTGTATCTCAGTGTGCCACACGTGTAACTAACATCTGTCATATGAAAATCCATTGTATAGGAAACAAGTAATGGGTTGGTTTACAAAAGTAAAATGATGAGTTTAAAATTTTACATAAATCCAATAAAATCATAAAATAATTCTGATGGCAAATTTTCAAAAATCTCCATTTTTAAATACAAAAATTCAGTTAAATATCCTTTTTTGTAATTCTGGCCTATGCATACACGTATGATAAAGGAAAAGGAACACAGTGAGATAGGAATGATCTCCTTGTAAAACACATGCACACATATATGCATATATATGTGTTTATCTAAATATAACAATTTTGGGGCCATAAAGTATATCACAAGAATGTACTTCATATATACACATTTAATGTTCTTCAAATTATATTGTAAACATGTTGTATTAAAACATATGACAAGTTCATTATTGTGATTATTTTTGATACTGCTAATAAAATCTGACAGGCCTCAATTGTTATTTAACATGGTTATTGGGACAACCATGAATTAGGAAAATATGATTCAGATTTTCTTCATATTAACAATTAGTAATCTTTTCTTTACAGTTTACTGATTAACCATTGTCAACACAAATGCTCATAAACTTCCTTTTCTCATGTATTTTTGGTTGAGATGCATGAGATTTAGTTACCAAATTATAGTACATTTTAACAGAAAATGTTTAAATCTGTGTTAACCCCTCCAGTGCCTTGGTGCATGTGTGTGTGCGTGTGTGTGTGTGTGTGTGTGTGTGGTCTTTGAAGGGTTCATTACAGCATGTAGTGCAAGCTTGAAGGGGAACACTATAGGTATAGCATTTAAGTCAGAAATGGAGTTCAAAATCATCTGAAAACTGCTAACTACTGCAATGTATTTTGCCGATAAAAATGACAATATACTTAAACTGAAGGATATTAAAGCAGAATATCCTTAATTTGTTATATTGCAACAAGTATTTATTTCAAAAATATTTTAATGATAATGAAATGTAATGTGTACTCCAAACCTTACCATACAAGATATTTTTAAAGGAAGAATAATCAACTAATCATTTCATGACCTTATTTCAGGCATGTGCCAATTTATAGTTTTAAAACATTTGCTCATAAAACTGTCACTTGGCAAGAAGAAAAGCAATTATTTGAAAATAAATGTCGAGTCCATATAAGCTTTGCAAGCAGAGATATTTTCCTTTGGGTGCATTTCTTTGTAGATCGACATTTCCCTCATTTACAATGACAAAGATTATTCATAAACTTTGTCTACACTGAATGCTGATTTAATCTTGATTTGTTACTGAGGAAAAGTAATAACCTTAATGATAATTTAAATTACTGCTAGAAATCAGCAGTGTGGAGAAGCTTTAAAAGCACAAGGATGAACTTGTGCTTAACATTTTAAGGTAAGTGTAAATGTTCCCTTCTTAATAACAAATACTTTGCTACTATTAATACTGCTGTACTCATGAGCTCTCCTTAAGGAATTGCTTTAGTCATACCTCTAAAATTGTTGTTTATGATTTATTCTTATTAAAACTTTAAAATCATAATGTCACTTATTTGCACATTTAAATTTAGTTTTGAAGATAAATAAAACATGATAAATGTTATATATTTTATACATATTAAACTGCAATGAAAATGCCAGAAATATGAATTGTAAATATATTTATTTCATTTTTAATTGTTTTCGTGGATCTTTGTAAAATGTAAATTACTATCTATGACAAAAACTTGTCACTTTGTTGTTTCAGTTCATTAATGTACTACTAATAAAACTGTACCTTTTTTAATGAAGCATACCAGAAAATAAAAAGAAATACTTTTTACTACATTTGTGTTTTCACTTATTTGGATTTAATGTATAAGTTTCATGTATATTTAAAACATATTCCTGAAAGACTTAACTATAACGAGAAAGAAAGATACGATCCATGTACCATCTCGTGCAGGCTATTTGGAGCATAATCTGTTCTGGTTCATCAGTATTTATGAAGATTAAAGATATGACCCCTAAAAGACCTCAGGGAATGAAGAAAGATTCTATTTGCCAAATTACTTAAACAATCAAAGAGTTACAACTTTGGCAAGCATGACAACTTTGAAATCTTTATAATAATCCATTACTGGCTGAGTTTAGAAAAGATGGGTTGAGAAGACATCATTATCTTGTCATTTGTAACTGAGGAGCAGTTCATCATTTTATGTCCTACTAGACCACAATTGTCTTTCAGGTAATTGCAGTGTCATAAAAGTGAGTGATCATAAAAATCATTTTAGGACAATTCTCATACTTACATTACTATAGTTGCTAAATGAGTGATTTTGTCTTCTCTCTTTTTTGGTATAGTTGTTTGAAAGAAATTCTACTGAAAGAATAGTACATGGTCAATGTAGGTTGCTTAAATAATTAAAGAGAATACAAAGAAAAACCTATAGATAATCATATTTATTCTCATCATCATAAAATAGAAACAATCCATTTTAATTAATGTTTATATGTATCTTTATATGTAGAAATAAAAATAAATTTTGTGAATTGATTTATAAGGATATGGATTTAAATAATTTTAGGTTATAAACATAAATATACATGCATAAATGAATTTGGGGAAATATATGAAAAATATTAGGGAAATAATTTTATGTTAATTGAGTAAAGGGTATAAAATAGTTGCAATGCAGGTTTAACGATTTTTAAAAAATAACAATAAAAAGTGGAATTGTGTATACTTTTTAAAAAGTTTTATTTATTTGAAAGGTCTAAACATGAATATCCCCTGATTCTCTCCTGACTGACCACTACAGCCAGGAACTAGATAGATCAAAGCTAGGAGATTGTAAAAAATCAAGTCACCCACATTGGTGGCAGTAAGAAAGAAGAAAGAGCCTGTGTGTATGAGTTTTATTGTAAATAAAGTGTTTGCACAAATTATTTTAAATTTTTGTCAAACAGGTTGACAGTAACCATATATTACTATAGTTTTAATGATTTTGTGACTATTTTCACATTTCCTTTATATGAAATAAGTTGAATATCTTTTCATCTGATTATTGTATATAGCCCTTGTCTAATTTTCTATTGAACTATGGATTTTTAACTTTCTATTTGCTGAACTCTTCATTTGGCAGAGCCCTTAAGCCTTTCACTATAACGTAAATTTAAAATTTTACCTCAAAAATAAATAAATATACAGTAAATAAACCATCCTTTTCATAATTTTTTTCAGAGCAAAGGAAACAATCAATAGTGAAGAGATAATAGAATTAGAAAAAATATTTGTGAGCTACCTGACAGGATGAATATCCAAAATATATCAGCAACTTAGGCAACAACAAAACAACCCATCCATTTAATAGGCAAAAGACTTCAATAGACAGTTACCAAAACATGAAATACAAATGGTCAACAAGCATATGAAAAAATGCTCAACATATCTAGCCATCTGGGAAATGCAAATCAAAACAACAATAAGATATCTACTTACCCCATCAGAATGGCTAAAATCCAAAAGACAGAAAGTAACAAATGCTGGTGAGGCTACAGAGAAAGGGGAACTCTGATACACAGTTGGTGGGAATGTAATGTAACGCAGCCACTGTGGAAAATAACATGTAGTTTTCTTTAAAATCTAGAAATAGACTTGCCCTATGATCCAACAAGCCTCCTATTGGGTATATACTCAAAAGACATGAAAACATTTTATGAGATACATCTGAACCACATTGTTTATACTAGCACTGTTCACAAAAGGCAAAATATGGAATGTATCAGGGTATACATCACCTGATGAATGGATGAAAAAATATGGAATATTATTTACCTATCAAAAGCGGTGAAATTCTATCATTTGCATCAAAATGAATGCAACTGGAGGACATCATAATGAGTGGAAGAAGTGAGACATGTAAAGACAAATACCATATGTTTTCCCTAATATGTTGGAGTTAAAATTCCAAAACGAAAAAGAAAAGTAAAAAAATTTACAGAAAGCAAAGCCAAGGCACACCAATGTTGGACATAGGTGTCTTGATCACTAAGCAAAAACACTGGCTCCCACAAATACCTGGTTTCTCTGATTGTCTTTTCCAATCATCCAACACCACAGTATTATTATCTAATAACATTTTTTCATTATTGACTGGAGAGTTTTCATAATTTTGATATAAATTTTTATAAGAGAGTTGGTTTGTGGATATATTCTACCAGTGTTCATCTTGCATTTTCTTCTCCTTTAAGGCTCTATCAAAGTGAAATGTCCTTCACTTGATAAATGCAATGTTTAATTTTTCTCTACTGGTTTGTTTTTGCCATTGTGCCTAAGAGATCTTTTTTAACCAAAGTCACAAAGGCTTTCTCCTATATTCATATGTCAATGTTTTATAATTTTAGGTATTATCTTTTCCTCAGAGATTTGTCATTTCCACTGATTTTTATGTAGATCTAGAGTATATCATGCCATTGTTGCATTATATTTCTATCTTTGTGAACAATAAATTGAGTTTGTGTGTGGATCTATTTTACCATTCTTTTTTCCATTGATCTGTATGTCCACTGTTTCTCAAATGCTGCATTCTCCTGATTAACAAAACTTTAACAATATTCTTTCATATTAATCAAAATTGTCTTGTTTATTTTAGTTCCTTTGAGTTTCAATATACATTTCAGAATCAGCTGGTCAGATTCATCGAAGATTTGCATTCTTAATTATAACTGCCTCGATGTACAGAGCAGCTGGGGAAGAATTGACATCCTAACAATATTATATATGCTAATCCATGAACACAGCATATCCCTCTATTTATTTAGGTATTTTTTCATTGCTTTTTTGTGTTTTGAATTTTCAGCATGTAAATTGGGAACATATGCTATTTGCATTGATGTTTCAGGTCCTCTTATAGATGATAGCTTATGTATTTCAATTTAAACTGGTCTCTTGCTTACAATGAAAGATGTGATTTATATTTTTCCTGAAGCCTCGCTAAATTCATGTAATAATTTTAGTGCCCTTTTTGTGGACTCTTTAAGTTTTTCTATATAGGCAATTATGTTGTCTCCAACAGAGACAGTTTTATTTTACTCTTTCTATTCTGTAAATTCTAATTAGATTGCCATCATACTGTCCAGATTACAACTTCCAGTTTAACATTAATGAGCATTGCTCAAAATAGATAACCTTGCCTTGTAGCTGATATTAGGAGAGAATAATTCAATCTATTATCCTTAAGTATTTTGTTAGCTGTGGGTTTTGGTAGGAAACTCCCATTAGCGTAACACAAAAATTTCTATTTATTTCAAGTTTCTGAGACTTTTATTATGATTAAATGGTGAATATTATCAAAAGCTTTTCATGCATCATTGAAATGATGATGTGATTTTCATACTGAATAACATTGATTTATTTTCAAGTGTTGAATCTTTGAAGAGCTGGGCGAAATTCAGCTGGTCATGTTACATTATCTTCTTTATATATTTTTAGGTTCAGTGCAGATTATTATTATCTCTTTTGATCACCCACTCTTCTGTAATCACTTCTCAGGTCTTGATGATGTTCACTTTAAAGAGGATATCAAACTTGATCCCTTATACTGTGTCCTTAAATGTTTTTAACTCTTTCCTCTGTATATATTGGAGCCCATCTGTCTCCTGTCAACAGGTCATTTCCATGAAGCCTAGAGTCTTCTAGGCACGACCTAGATACTACTCCTTAGCCCTTCACACTCTAAATATTACTTTTGTTTATATTCTGAACTTCAATTGCTAGCTTATTGGTAGAAGAAACACCCTGTTGCCATATTAAGCATGAAAAGAGCATGGCTGTAATTCTTAAAACAACAGTTTCTGTTAGGTTGGAAGTTTAACATGGGTGGATACGTGGAGAAAGAAGAAAACAGATTCTGCAATCCTAACTTCTTTGAAGGAAAGTGCCATCATTATATATACCCCCAAAGATTGATTCATGGGTACATTTGAGTTCACTTTTTTGTGGACACAAGTTAAAAAGTCATTTGAATAAACACTAAGGAATTCAGCTGCCAGATCATTTGATAGGGGCATTCTCATTGTGTGAGGTAATAGTCAAGCTATCTTTCTAATTTGCTATTCTCTTTGGCATTCCTACTAGTGGTGAGTATAAGGGTCTGTTACTTCAAGTCCTTGTCAGCCCTTAATGTTGATTTTTAGCCATGCCAGTAAATGTGTAGGGGTATCTAATTGATGTTAAATTTGCAATTCCCTAACTCTCCTCTTTTAAGAAAGTCTTATATCTACTTAAGCTCAAGAAAAAGAAAAGATGGAAACATGAGATATGATGAGCCCTTATATACGATGACAGAAGAACAGTAGAGATTGCTAATGCCTCTTCATAACTATGCTGGACAGGGGCGGTGCAGGAGCCCAAGGACCTGGACCATCTCTACTGCTTTCCCAGGCCATAGCAGAGAGCTGGATTGGAAGAGGAGTGCTGAGACTTGAACCGACTCCTATATGGGATGCTGGCACTGCAGACTGGCACTCCAACCCACTGTGACACAGTGCTGGCCCCTAAAATATAGGTTTTAAACCATATAAGCTGAACAGATTTCATGTATTTCATATATACAGATATAGGAACATAGTGACACTTCCCATCCTACCTTCCATTGCCCATGCTTCTTCTATCCCTCCTCCTTCCTTTCTTATTCTTTCTTTTAATTTTTATAATCACCACTTTCAGTTTATCTTATAATCATAAGCTTACCCTTGTAGTAAGTAAATAATTCAACAAATAGTAAGAAGAAAAAAATAAAAAACCGGCACTGTTCCTCAATAATAGAGATAAGGGCTTCAAACAGTAATCAAATCTCAAAATGTTAATTTCTATCCTATACATTACATTTATTGGTACTCTATTTGTTATCACAGATAAGGTAGAACATATGGAATTTGTATTTTTGGGACTGGATTATTTCACTAAGTATAATAGTTTCTAGTTGCATCCATTTTGTTGCCAAAAATCAAGATTTCCATTTTTTTTAACCTCTGTGTAGTATTCCATGGTGTATATATACCATAATTTCTTTAGCTAGCCTTCAGTTGACAGACATCTGGGTTGATTTCATCTCTGAGGTTTTGTGAATTGAGTTGCAATAAACATGGGGATACAGATAACTTTTCATATGCTGATTTCATCTTCTTTAGGTAAACTCCCAGGGGTGGGATCGCTGGTCATATGGTAGATCTATTTGTTGATTTCCTTAAAGCTGAAAACAGCTTATTTCTTTAAATGGACTTACCTTCATCAGATATATGGACAATAAAGGTAGACACTGAGAGTTTGCAAATTTAAGAACAACTAGAAATAAATCAACCCTCATAATTGGCTAAATTCTCTTACTGAGTAACCTCTGACAGACTGAAGAACTGCACAGAGAAAATAAAAAGAAGCTATCCAGTGTAATAATGTACAGTCCAATTAGAAATACATTCCAAAAGAGCATATCAAAAAGCGCAAATATTTTCTTAAATGTGTTAACTTTGTGAAGAATCTAAATTAGCAAACTTGGAATTAGAACTATCAGCGGGCTTCACTCCCAAAGAGGGGCAGGATAGTGATTTACACTGCTTTATATTCATATTCAGTATTATAGAATAAGCTCTGCAAGGGAGTACTTTATGAATTTCCAAAAGGTTAATGAGAAAACCACAGGCACAGACCTAGAACAAAAGAAACACATCATGAGTGAGAGGTAGCTGTTGTGTTACACAAATAGAGTAATTAAGGGATAACAAACAGTCTGAGACAAATAAAATTTTTAATAAAAAAAACAATAAAAGTGTGTATTTAACAATGTTCAGCAAAATAGATGTTAGAACTGTTAAGTTGATCTAAACTTTTATAATAATGTACCCCTTGTTGATTATAAATGACACAAAGTTAGAACTATCACATTGAACGGCATTTTATTTTCAAGGTATGAGTTTTAGAAAACTAGGTAGATGGGTGAGTGTTATCATAGTAAAGAATTAGCTCACATGGTTCATGTTATGGTAGAAAGAGTGAAAATATGTATTTACTGAAAATGAAAGGCATTTTTCACCATTTAAACTGTATTTCTTATTTCTTCAGCCTGTCCACTTATCCTTTAGAATAATCAAATTAATTCTTTAAGATTTCCCAGAATTATATCTATGAACTACATCAAACCTGTTTATATTAAAAAATAAATAAAGCAGAAAAAAGATTTCAAAATCAATTCAAGTAATTAACACCCTCAAAATATTTCCATGGTTATATGGCAACAGATTTTTAAAGAAGCAAAAATCAATATTTGGTTGCAGTTTTAAAGATAACTTCTTTTTTTTTTTTTTTTTATAAAGCTTTTATTTAAAGAATATAAATTTCCAAAGAACAGCTCATGGACCACAATGGCTCCCCCCCCACACAACTTCCCTCCCTCCCCCCACCCTCCCCTGTCCCACTCCCTCTCCCCTTCTGTTCACATCAAGATTCATTTTCAATTCTCTTTATACACAGAAGATCAATTTAGTACATATTATGTAAAGATTTCAACGGTTTGCCCTCGCATAGAGACACAAAATGATAATACTGTTGGAGTACTAGTTATAGTATTAATTCACAATGTACAGCACATTAAGGACAGAGATCCTACATGATTTTTTTTTTTTTTAAAAATTGATTAATTGTCTATGCAATTTCCAGTTTAACACCAAGATTTTTTAATCATTTGCAATTATCTTTATATAAAGAAGATCGATTCAATATATACTATGTAAGGATTTCATCAGTTTGCACCCACTCAGAAACACAAAGTGTAAAAATACTGTTTCAGTACTAGTAATAGCATCACTTCACATTGGATAACACATTAAGGACAGATCCCCCATGAGACGTAAGTACACAGTGACTCCTGATGTTGATTTAACAATTTGACACTCTTGTTTATGGCGTCAGTAATCTCCCTAGGCTCTGGTCATGAGTTGCCGAGGCTATGGAAGCCTTTAGGGTTCACCGACTTCGATCTTATTCCCACAGGGCCATAGTCAAAGTGGAAGTTCCCTCCTCCCTTCAGAGAAAGGTACCTCCTTCTTTGATGGCCCCGTTTAAAGATAACTTCTATATGAATCAGTCATTATAACAATATTGCAGAGTAATATTTGGGGAATTACACCCTTCCTTCTGTAATTTCATAGCTGACCTCCCAATGGCTTTGTCAATCTATCAAACTGAAGTGCATTCCCTTTCATGGGGTTCAGGATACCTACAGGAGACATTTTGCACAGTATATGGAAAACAGTTGCAATGCAGCAATCATTTTGCTTGTAAGCAGACTAAATAAGTTCATGGGCACGAGGTTGTGTTACAACTCAGCCAAGCTGTGCTTCAACCGCCAGCTCACTTCCTTGACACAAAACAGCCAGATCACTTCTCCACTTAGCCCTCTTTCTACACCTTGCTGGGTATACATTTAAGTCTTTCCTCCTGAAAAGCAATGATGGCATTAAGGTGGGTGATGGGTGGTGACTGGTTTCCAGTCCATAGCCATGCATCCCAGTAAGTTAGTTCATGCTTACGCATTCTGGTTTTTCCAAGGTGTTGTCCATTTGATAACCAGCTCCTCTTCCCTATTGGCTAACTTGCACCAATTCAAAGACAATCACACTACAGAGACTATTTATAATAACTTTCAAAACTGGATAGAGTTATATTATTGTAAAATTGCTTAAGGATATAGATATAAGTATATTTTTAAATATTCATGTAAAATGGAATTAAAAGATAATGCACATTTTTCCATGTACTTTTTTTTTTTATTTGACAGAGTTATACAGTGAAAGACAGAGAAAGATCTTCCTTCCATTGGTTCATCCCTCAAATGGCCGCTACAGTCGGAACTATGTCTATCCGAAGCCAGGAGCCAGGTGCTTCCTCCTGGTATCCCATGCAAGTGCAGGGCCCAAGCACTTGGGCCATCCTTCACTGCCCTCCCAGGCCACAGCAGAAAGCTGGACTGGAAGAGGAGCAACCGGGACTAGAACTCGGCGCCCATTTGGGATGCTGGTGCCATAGGCGGAGGATTAACCAAGTAAGCCACGGTGCCAGCCCTTCCATGTATGTTTTGAAGACCCATTATGTACACATAGATATAGACCTATCTTGTAGTTGTGCTACTATAATATATGAATATAGTTTCTTCCTACCACAAATGTTTATGCAAATATGAATTATCAAAGAGCCTAAATATATTTTTTTCAAGGATAGGTATTTGACACAGCAGTTAAGACCCTGATTGGGATGTCTGTGTCCTATATCAAAGTATCTGGCACTGTACCCATATTTGAGTACTTATATTTGAGTCCTGGATCTACTTCTGATTCCAGTGTCCAGCTAATGTACACCAAGGAAGGCATCAGATGATAGCTCATGTACATGGAATCTATGAAAAAGACCTAGATTGAGCTTGGCATTGTGTCACAGCATGTAAAGCTGCTGACTGGGATGCTGGTAT
The DNA here is from genome assembly GCA_949820135.1 of Sylvilagus floridanus. Lineage (NCBI taxonomy): Eukaryota > Metazoa > Chordata > Mammalia > Lagomorpha > Leporidae > Sylvilagus > Sylvilagus floridanus. Next base: position 77,889,955 of record OX463241.1, read on the forward strand.
CCCACATGGGCACAGGTTCGTGTCCTGGCTGATCCACTTCTGATCCAGCTCCCTGATAATGGTCTGGGAAAAGCAGAGGAAGATCTCCCAAGTACTCAGGCTCCTCCCACCCACATGAGAGAACTAGAAGGTGGTCCTGGCTCCCGACTTCATCCTGGCGTAGCCCTGGTCATTGTGGCCATCTGAGGAATGAACCATAGTATGGGAGATATTCTCTCTCTCTCTCTCTCTCTCTCTCTCTCTCTCTCTCTGTAACTATGACTTTCAAACAAATAAAAAATCTTTGAAAGCAATAAAAAGAAAGGAAAATTTAAAAAGAAAAGAACAGAAAAGGAAAGGAAAGAAAATAAAAGAAAAAGACCTAAATTGACTTCTGGACTTCAAACTTCAACATGGCCCAGGCCCTGCTATTGAGATCATTTGGCAAGAGAAACAGCAGATAGAAGATATTGATATTCTCTCTGTCTCTCTGTCTCTCTGTCTCTCTGTCTCTCTCTCTCTCTCACACACACACACACACACACTCCCTCTTTCTCTCCATCTTTGTTCTCCCCCTTTCAAATAATCAAACATTAAATAAAGGCAAATTTAGTCTCCAGAGCGTCCATTGTGTTTATTTTGGTGCTTTCTGTCTTTGTGGAAGTCATCCGATTAGCCTTATTGATTGTGGAGCTTTCGGAAACATCAGTTCTCAGAAGTTGAAAGCAAGTCTTTGTTGGTAGATGGGATAAGCTCAGAGAATCTTGATCAGAGGGAAACATGCCTGAATGTCTAATCAATCAGAAACTTAAATCTATGAAGAACTTTAAGGATCATTTCATTCTGACAAAACAGGAAAAGGAAACAGATCAGTACTACTATACAAAAAAATGTATTGGTGGATATAATCTAGAGTATGACAAATAAAATCACAGAGTTAAAAACAAGCAACCTGACAAGGTATTTGACAATGATTTTGTAGACAGTAGGCGTAGATGAGGGGACCTTGAAGCTGGTTTACTTTATCATCACCACCACGACCAACAAATGATACACAGTGAGTTATTTTTATGTGAAGGGTTTGACGCATTTTAGTTACTTTAACCATGTTACTTTAATTCTCTACAATCCTCTTTAAAAACTAGCTTATTCATTATTCAAAGTGAATAACTTTCTAAAATCAGTTTTCACTTTTGAGTTTCTAAGGCAAAATTTTGTTGTGAAAGAAAGCATGTATAATAACTAGGTCATCTACAACCTTTAAAAATAAGTAATTTGGAAAATGCATTCAATTATTCATTCACACTTAAAAATAACATATAGGCAAAACATTTCACTGAATTTATCTGAGACTGTCTAGAACAAAAGCAAATTTTAGAATGTGCTCAAATTACTCAATGAGAAAAATTTTAGAATTTACATAAGAATCTAAGTTTCTAACACACATAATATTTTGAAAATCATTATGCAAGGATACTTCAAAAATATATATAATGAAATTAAAATATAAATTTTCTGTGGTACAAGAAACTTCTGATATCTTTGCATTCAAGTGGTCTCAAAAATTCATAAGAAATGTGTGTCATAAGAAAACCAAAACTATGCAAGGATTTTAAAATGTTTTATACAAGAATAAACTTGTCTTTTAATTCCAGTATCATGAACTTTTTGAAATATTCTTATGTTACCATTATGAACCTAATTTTCATTTTCTTCTGATTTACAAAATTAATTACTTTATTAATCTTTTGTAATGTTAAAAATTATTGCTTTCTATGCATGGTGCCTCAAAAATAAGTAGCCACTGAAAAGAAAACAACATCTTTTTATTTTTGAAGTACTATATTTATAAGAAACTGTGTCTGCAAATAATAACTGATAGAATTAAAAAGGAGAATGATCCAACATGTGAAGCAGGATACACAGCAGACTCATAGAATGTCAAATGTCCTAAATTACACTCTGGCCTCAGAATCAGCCCTGAAGACATTCGGATCTGGCTAAAAAGCCCATGAGAGTTTCACAGGCATGGGAAGCCAAGATGCTGTGGCAAAAAAACAAACTAACTAACTAACTAAATGAAAGATCTCTGTGAATGAGATCCCTGTGGAAAGAACGGACCATCAGAGAAGGAGGTACCTTTCTCTGAAGGGAGGAGAGAACTTCCACTTTGACTATCACCATTTCTAAACATGTCTAAATAAGATCTGAGTTAGCGAACTCAAAAGGCTTCCATAGCCTTGGCAGCTCATGACAAGAGCCTCAGGTGATTACTGACACCATAAACAGGAGTGTCAATTGTTAAATCAACAACAGGAGTCACTGTGCACTTACTCCCCATGTAGGATCTCTGTCCTTAATGTGTTGTAGTATGTGAATTAACAAGTACTCAAACAGTACTTTATACTCTGTGTGTCTGTATGGGTGCAAACTGTTGAAATCTTTACTTAGTATATACTAAATTGATCTTTTGTATATAAAGATAACTGAAAATGAATCTTGATGTGAATGAGATGGGAGAGGGAGTTGGAGACGGGATGGTTGCAGGTGGGAGGGAGGTTATGGGGGAAAAAGTCACTATAATCCAAAAGTTGCACTTCGGAAATTCATAGTTATTAAATAAAAGTTAAAAAAACTCATAAAAAAGTACAAAGAATCCCCTTTCCTTCCAAAGGATCCAAATAACATGTTACATGACTATCAAGTTTTATCAAAACATAAAATAATGGTAATTGCATTATAGTATTTTGAACTAAACTATAAATCTTACTCAGATTTCACCAGTTTTTTCCTTAGAAGGGTGGGTTTATTCCATGAAATGTTAAAACAAGTAGAAATTTCATGTAGCTACAACCATGATTAGGGTGTAGAAATATTCCATCACCACAAAGTTACTTGTTTGTGGTAGCCTGGCCTAGTCACATTCTCTTACAAATGGTATCCCTAGAAACCACTGATCTACCCTGGCCACTATAACTGTGTCACTTTGAGACTGTTTTCTACACGAAATTGTATGTGTTGTCATGTTTTTAGAATGAGTCTTTAACTAAACTGCTCATCTCAAAGATCTTTCCAAATTGTTGCATGCATGATTTTTTTGTCCCCTCTTAGTACAAAGCTAAAACCAATTGTAAAGTTTATGCTTTACCCATCAGAGTTGTTTGAGCTTTTTTCCAGTTTGAGGTTATTACAAATAAAGATGATAAACCTGTGGGCACAAGTTTTATGTGAACGTGACTTTCCTTTAGCTAGCATAAATGAAATGGATCAAAACAATCAGTGATATGGCAGATACTAGGTTTTCTTCTCTTACATCCACAGATTCATCTGGTAAAGAGTTAAAGTCCAAAAGAATTTATATAATTTTTCCACACCATCTTGGCATGAAATCATATTCTTGAGATCTGAATCAGTGTGAGGTCAGACATGCCCTATTTGTGAAAGTGAACTGCTCTGTAGCCTACCCATGTCCCCTGTGTAGAAAGATGTCTTTACTACTTTGGAATGTGAGCTAATTTCTCGGCTAGGTGAAGGAGTCATCATCTTTCCTATCTCAGAACATTTCTGGGGAGGAAGTTCTCTACTTTAGTTCCTCACTGATAAGAGAAATAGATTACCAACAAAGGATTCTTGCTGTGCAAGTATGTTTGCTAAAGGATGAGTAAATACCTTTGAAAAGATGGTTTGCAGCCCAATATTTGCAGAAACTTCATGGGATATGGTTCCCACAATCAACAGTCAAAGGCTCAACTTCTATATTGCATAGTATGTTTAACTTTATAAGAAACCGCCCATCAATTTTCCATAGAGGCTGGAACTTTTTATATTCCCAGTAGCAATGCATGCAGTATCTAGTTGTCTCCATTCTATTCAGCACTCAGTATCACCAAAATATATTTTTGTCATTATATCAGGTATGTAATTTTTGTGTGTCTCATCATGACATTAGTTTGCATTTCCTGAATGTATAACAATGTTGAATGTATTTATAAGTATTTATTGGCCAGAAGCATAATGACCTGGGCAAAAGTGACTTTTCAAGTCTTTAATCTATTTACTCACTGTGTTTTTTTCATATCCGTTGTGTTTGGAGAATTAGTTACATATTCTGGAAAAAAAAAAAGGTCAGATGTATGCTTTCTAGATATATTTTTGCAGTCTATAACTTCTTTTTTTTATATTTATTTAGCAATGTCTTGCACATATGGGTGTTTTCAACTTTGATAAAATTCAATGTATTCCTTTTTTTCTGGATTATACTTTTTGTCATAAATATATATACACATATCTGTATATGTATATTTATTATATATGGACTTCAAGCTTTCCATATAAATAGAGATTCACATGAATTTAGAAGAGATACTATGTAGATTTCTTTGGCACTTCATCAATATTCTACAGTGGCTATATCTTACATAATTATAGTATAATTTCATGCCTAATGAGTTGACATTAGTTGTACAGTGTGTCTATAATTCTAAGAAATTTCATCATGTGTGTACTAGTTTAACTACCATTGCAATCAAGATATAAAACTAGCAATTACCACAAAAGACTCCCCATGCTCCTACTGCCCTTCTCTATACCACACCTAATGAATAGTACCCAATAATATGATTTCTATTTCAAAATTGTGGGGACCCATGGATAGGCTTGCCATGGGGGTCCCCCCATGCTGGGCTTGGTTTATAGCAGTAATGCGGATATAGCAGCTGATTGAACTTTCCATCTAGCTGAGGATCGTGGAAAACAACAAGATGGCGCTGATGCCCTGCCTGCTGCGTGACTCCACAGCTGATGGTGATCAAGTGCAGGATTGGAGAGCTCTGTGCATGGACTGTGATTGATTGACTGTGATTGGTTGAATTCTGTATATAAGCAGACCACGGGAGAAGGAGCGGAGCACACCAGCTTTCCCCCTTAAGGAATGTGCGCGCCATCTCTCCCCCTTCTCCTGGTCCCCCACTCTCTCTTTCCTACTCCTTCTAAGTAAAAGTCTTCTGAAGACCGATTAACTGCGAGCAGCGTCGTTCCTTTTGCGGTCGAAGGATCAACACAAAATGACAGATTTAAAGAAATGGAAAGTCTGTCATTTTGAGGATGTTATATAAATGAAGTTATAGAATATATTATGTGCAATAAGCTTTATATTTTGGGAGGTTTTAAATACACAGGGAACTGAGGCAATTATGGAGAGTTCCCATACATCCTGCATCTAGTTTTCCTTGTTACAAATAATATTAATTTGTTATAAAAATGGCCCTCCAAATTGATATATTAGCTAAAATTGTAAATATACTTAAATTTCCTTAGTTTTTCCTTAATGTCACTTTCTGCTGCACAGTTCCACCCAAAGTTCCATGTTACTTGTAGCCATCATGCTTCTTTATACTCCTGTTGGCTGTGACAGTTTCTCACTTGTTCGTTAGTTTTTGTAACTCTGACACTTTTGAGAAGTACAGGTCAGCTGTATTGTAGGATGCTCCTGTTTTGGCCTATCAGATGTCTTACTTCTAATTACACTGTAGTTATTGTTTTGGGGAGAACATCACAGAGGTAAAGTTCTATTGCCCTTGCCTGGCATCCTTACTTTTCATTGTTGATGTTTGCCTTGACCACCTAGCTGAACTCGTGTGTGGCGTTTGTCTCGATGGTAAAGCTCCACATCCCTACTCTGTCTCCTACTTGTTCCATATTGCACGCTGGAAATCACTCAACACAGCCCAGAATCAAGGGAGTGAAAGATTATATTTTACCTCCTTCACAGCAGGTTACAAATGTTATTTGGACTTCTGCATGACTATTTTGTCCTTCCTTACACGTTATTAATTTATTTAATATTGTGTCCATAATATAATATTGTGTTCATATCACTAATGATTGCATTAATATGTATTTATACTTGGTGGCATAAATCAAAATGACTATTCAGTAATTCAGAGTTGGGTAGAAGCTCTAGCAGTTTTGAGGTACAGGCCAGTATTAGCTGAAATTGCTGTGCTGTGGCTTAATGGGTTAAAGCCCCAGCCTGTAGCACCAGCAACCCATATGGGTACAGGTATAAGTCCCTGCTGCTCCACTTCTGAACCAGCTCCCTGGTAATGAGCCTTGGAAAGCAGCAGAGGATGGCCCAAGTCCTTGGGCTCCTGCCTCACATGGGAGATATGGAAGAAGCTCCTTACTCCTGGCTTCAGATTGGATCAGCTCTGACTGTTGTGGCCATTTGGGGAGTGAACCAGTGGATGGAAGTCTTCTCTCTCTCTCTCTCTTTACATCTCTCTGTAACTCTCTTTCAAATAAATAAATCTTGGGGAAAAAAAAAGAAATTGCTATGATGGGTCTGGAGGTAGAAATATTGATATTAAGGGTGACCGTGGTGAAGACTCATGACAGAAAGAGAGGAGCTGGATAGGAAGGCTCTATTATCATTTGTCAACGCAAACAGAATTCTGGCAGAACTACAGGCCTTTGTAAGTCATCCCAGTGATGCCTCACCCAGGAATGGTTGAAACCTAGAGGAAAGTCAATTCTATTAAAGGTATTAAAAATTTTCTCAGTTGTGTTTTGTGGAAGATAGGAATTTTGAATGATGAAACAGGGTATTTAGGAAGAGATTTCGAAGCAAAATGTTGAAGATGTGGACTGGGTCTTCCTGTTTACTTCTAGAAAAATGGGAGAGATGACAGATTAGTCAGGGAAGCAACAATTGAACAGGGTTCAAATATTTGGACACTCTCAGTTTGTCCATGTTGCAAAACCTGAGAAAGTGCCTTTTGAACAGAAACACCAAGACTGTGGCTGGACTACAACTGATAAAGAGATTACTATTATCCAGGCAAAAACATTGCAAGTTTGAACTGAAGGGGATAGAGAAAGGACAAAAAATGAAAGGCTGTTTCAGGCATCCCATGGGCAATTTAACCACTGTTGCAAACACCTAGCCCTTAAGCATTTACTTGAGAATTCCATGTGGATTTATCCAGTTTTCTGGAGTGTATATATTTAATTTCATTTTTGTTGAACAATATATGCCATATTTACATTAATTAGATACTTTTATGTTGTTCTTAAAAGTTCAATAAAACATAAATATCTTACCATTCTTTATATCCTTCTGTCTTTCTATGTATAGTATAACTGTGTTGAACACACAACCAGACAGTTGAAGAAGATGGTTGAAGAAAAATTGTAGTGTAATTATGTTGAGCATTTTTCTTCAACCATCATGAATAATTTAGAAAATATAAAATAACAAGCTAGGGACCAATGCTGTGGCATAATAGCCTAATACTCAGGCTGTGTTGTAGGCATCCCATATGGGTACCAGTTAGTGTCCAGGCTGCCCCTCTTCTTATCCAGCTCTCTGGCTATGTGGCCAGGGAAAGTAGTGGAAGGTAGCCTAAATGCTTGGGTCTCTGCATCCACATGGGAGACCAGGAAGAAACTCCTGGCTCCTGGTTTCAAATCAGCTCAGCTCTGGCCCTTGTGGCAATTTGGGGAGTGAACCAGAGGGTGAAAGATCTTTCTCTATGTCTCTCCTTCTTTCTGTCTCTAACTTTACCTCACAAATAAATAAATTAAATTTTTTTAAATAATAAAATCTAAGGCTATTGCATTTAAACATATTTTCCTTTTTCTTTCTTTTATTTCAAATATTCTAGAATTACTCTCTTTACTAATTTTATATTTTGTTCAGAAAACATCCTTTAGCTGTTTATTTTTTTAAATTAAAAATAATGTTATTTGAAAGACAGTGGTGTTTACAAATGGAGAGAGAGAGAAAATCAGAAAGATTTTCCACTTATTGGTTTATTCCCCAAATACCTGAATAGTCGAGTCTAGACCAGGCCAAAGCCAGGAGTCAGGAACTCCATCTTGGTGTCCCACTGGGTGAGAAGACCCAACTATTCAAGCCACACTTCACTGTTTTCCTAGACATATTATCAGTAACTTGGATTGAAACCATGGTATCTGGGACTAGAACAAACCCTCTGATCTGGGATGCCAGCGTCACAAAAGGTGGCTTAATTTGCTGTGCCACAACTCTCATTTCAAGCTAAGCGTGCTGCGCACAGAATTTCTTCATCTTCCTTTTTCTTTTCTTTTTTTTTTTTATTTTTGACAGACAGAGTGGACAGTGAGAGAGAGAGAGACAGAGAGAAAGGTCTTCCTTCACCGTTGGTTCACCCTCCAATGGCCGCCGCACTGCGGCCGGCGCACCGCGCTGATCTGATGGCAGGAGCCAGGTGCTTCTCCTGGTCTCCCATGGGGTGCAGGGCCCAAGCACTTGGGCCATCCTCCACTGCACTCCCGGGCCACAGCAGAGAGCTGGCCTGGAAGAGGGGCAACCGGGACAGAATCCGGTGCCCCGACTGGGACTAGAACCCGGTGTGCCGGCGCTGCAAGGTGGAGGATTAGCCTGTTGAGCCACGGTGCCGGCTTCATCTTCCTTTTTCAAGCAATATCTGGGCTCCCTTTTATTCCTGGATGTTATGTCAGGTGGTTTTGGGTTTTTGAGTTGGCAAATGTTTTCCTTTTGCACCTGAAAAATATTGTACTAACTCTTATTTTCACTATGTTTTCTAAAGGGAAATGTTATATCTTTCTTGTTTTTCCTCTGTAAGTAAAGTGCCCTTTCTCTCTCAGTGCATCCAAATATTTCTTTATATTTAACAATACAAGTGTTATGGTTTGACATAGTTTGCTGATGTGTTTTGTCATGGATTTCATTGAGTTTCTCTGTTTGAGGTTCACTTGAATTTTTAAGTCTATAGACATATATGTTTTTCAAACTGAGCCAGTTTTATGTCATTAGTTCTTCAAATATTCTTTTAATCTCACCTTCTTTTTCAATTTTTAATTTTTTTAAAGATCTTATTAACTTTATTTGAGAGGCAGAGTTACAGAGAGAGAGAGACGTCTTCCATCCACTGATTCACTCCCCACATGGCAGCAACGGCCAGAGCTGAGCCAATCCGAAGTCAAGAGCCAGGAGCTTCTTCCTGGTCTCCTACATGGGTGCAGGGTCCCAAGCACTTTGTCCATCTTCTACTGCTCCCAGGCCACAACAGAGAGCTGGATAGGAAGTAGAGCAGCTGAGAATCGAACCAGCACCCACATAGGATGCCGGCACTGCAGTCGGTAGCTCTAGCCATTATGCCACAGCGCTGGTCCCTAGCCCACCTTTCTTTTCCTTTCCTTCTGAAATTATTGCAACATAAATGTCGTATTTTCCATCTGAGAGCCCATATCTCCTTGAGGCTCTGTTAATTTTTCCCAATGTATTTTCTCTTTGTTGTTTAGTTTTCTCTAATTTATATTATCCTATCTTCACCTCATCATTTTTTTATGCTATCTAAATAGTTCCTGACTCCCTAACCTCTCATTTTTTGGTTGTGTGTCTAACTAGAGCATGCTTTTATTGGGAACTTTGTTTGTGCCTGCTGATTTCTCCAGATCCAATCTGAGATTATTGAGGCAACAAGAAAAAGTATGGAACTTACTGCCATCTCTCCATGTCTTATGTAACCGAGAAACTTACATTCACATCCATGCTATGTATAATACTCTTTGGTTAATCCTGTAGAAATAAATGGGCTCAGTTTCCTTAAATGCAAGAAGATGATGTTATGAGTCATACCTTTTGGTGATAGTTGTTATGAGGAGTGTATCAGGGAAAGCACAGCAGAAATGTGACATCTGACATGCAAAGACACACCTCCAAATCCCAAAGGCTGTGTATGTCAGGTCAACACCCAATGTCATGCTGACTTGGAACCAGTGGGAAGAATATCCCCTCAGATCTGGAAAAGTCCAGGATGTCCACTTTCATCATTTTTATTCAATGCAGTGTTGGCAGTATTAGCAAGAACAAATAAAAAGGAGAAATACCAGAAATCAACAAATATCAAATGATGGCAATGATGTGGTGAAAAGGTACCCTAACCCACTATTGGTGGGAATGTAAACTGGTTCACCCATTGTGGAATACAGTATGAAGATACCTCAGAAATCAGAATATAGACCTACCATATGATCCAGCCATCCCACGCCTGAGAATTTACATACACTGGATGAAATCAGCATATGAGAGTGTGATCTGTACCCCCTGCTTATTGCAGCTCAATACAACTGGGATATGGAATCAACCCAGATGTCCATCAGCTGGACTAGATTAGGAAATTATGGCATATATACTCTGTGGAATACTACACAGCATCAAAGAATGAAATCTTGTTGTTTGGAACAAAATGGATGCAACTGGAAACCATTATACTTAATGAAATAGGCCAGTCCCAAAAAGACAAGAATGTTCTCACTGATCTGTGGTAACAGAGTACCTAAAAGCTAATCTACAGGGGTGACACTGATACTTCAAGATGTGATGATTTATAACAGTTCTTATTGAGGAACAGTGGCTTTTTTTTTAATTCTGTTTGTTGAACTATTTAACAGTCTTTTCTTTACTGTTGAGGACCAGTGTCTTTTTTTGTTTTGTTTTGTTTTTATTCATATTATTTGTTGAACTATTTACTTAATGTGTGTTTAAACTTATGTATATAAAGTTAACTAAAAAGAGATCTTTGTAAAAAAGTTAAGAATGAGAATAAGAGAAGGAGGAGGAAGAAGGGTGGGAGTGTGGTTTTGAGGTAAGGTAGGGTGGAAAGTATAACTATGTTTCTGAATCTGTATGTGTGAAATACATGAAATGTGTGTACCTTAAATAAAAATTTTAAAACTGACATTGAAATTGGAAAGGAGGAAACCAAAATATATGTATTTGCAGATGGCATGATATTGTACAAGGAAAATCCTAAACACTCCACCTAAAAGCTGTTAGAACTGGTAAGTGTATTCAGTAAAACAGCAGGGTACATACAAATTCAATGTAAAATAAATAGTAGCTATTTTTATTTCAATAATGATCTCACTGAAATAGAAATTAAGAAAGAAATCCCATTAACAATAGCCATGAAAAATAAAACATTAAGGAAGAAAGTTAGTCAAAGAAATGAAAGATCTCTACAGTGAAATTATAAAATATTGGTAAAATTATCAGTAACACAAAATGGAAAGATACTGTTTATCATGAATTTAAGGAATTAATCTAATTAAAAAGTCTATGTTACCCAAAGTAATCTGCAATTTCATTGCAATTGCAATCATAATAGCAATGACACTATAAATAGAATTGGAAAGAAAGAATCCTATAATTTGTATGGATTTACAAAGTAGTCAAAATAACATTAAGGAGGAGGGGGAAATCAAGCCAGTGTCATCACAATACTTGCTTTCAAAACATACTACAAATCTTGGGAAGGGTTCCAAGATGGTGGAATAGGGAGGGAACAAACTGATAGTCCAGGAAAAGATAGTTTAATAAAAGCGGAGATGGTGTAGTCTCAGGGAAGAGTGAGGGAAAAACTGCAGAGGAAACTCTTCCAAAATTAGAGGGACACAGTGAATCTACGTGGAGGACATGGGCGCCCATGGCTCGGGAGCCCAGCTGCTGAGAGTCTTCTCCTCCGCACCAGCACTGGAAAGAGAGGTGAGTAGACTCAGTGGGAGAGGCCACAAACTCAGCAACCTTGGCAACCCAGTGGGAGACATTGCAGGGGAATCTGAACTTACAAGGAGGATGGCACAAATCCATTGTGTGGTCCTTGGGACAGATCAGATAAATATTATACCCACTGGGGCTAACACTTAGGCACTGATTGCACTCAAGGAGAAGAGCTCAGCTGAGCAGAATTACTTCCCTGATAATAAACAAAGAGAGAGAGAGAGAGAGGATTTACCACGCCAAACCTGGGTGTGGCACCTTTGGCACACCCTTAACCCTGAAGAACTGATCAGAGCTCTCTGGCCACACCCACCACAAGCCTCTAGAGATTCACCAAAAGCAGGCAGTCCACTTAATCTAGAATAATAGTATAATGAGAAAAGCAACCACAACGAGGAAAAAAAAAAAAAAGAAAAGAAAAAGAAACCAAGGAATATCTCCACAACGCCAAATAACAAATGCAAAAACTGAGGACAAAAACAAGGAAGAATAAGTTTTCTAAATGATTCTGCTTTTCCACTCCTTCAGAAACACCTCAGACATGTACATTTTGACATTTGATGGTAGCCCATATGTCCTAAACACTGTTTTTGGTTTTCTTAATTTCTTCTTCATATATATATATATATATATATATATATATATATATATATTGTCTGACTGAGATATTTCAAAACTTTGTCTTCTAGGCCAGTGCCACAGCTCACTTGGCTAATCCTCCGCCTCTGGTGCCAGCACCCCAGGTTCTAGTCCCGGTTGGGGTGCCGGATTCTGTCCCGGTTGCTCCTCTTCCAGGCCAGCTCTCTGCTATGGCCTGCGAAGGCAGTGGAGGATGGCCCAAGTGCTTGGGCCCGGCACCTGCATGGGAGACCAGGAAGAAGCACCTGGCTCCTGGCTTCTGATCAGCACGCACCTGTCATAGCAGCCATTTGGGGAGTGAACCAATGGAAGGAAGACCTTTCTCTCTGTCTTTCTCTCTCACTGTCTTTAACTCTACCTGTCAAATAAATATAAAAAATATTAAGCTGAATATTTTTGAATTGTGTTCTATGTAAGTAGAAATCTTAACTATGCATATTATGATAAAGTTGTAACAATATTCTAGTTAATCTTAGCTTAATTATTTTTAAAACGTATTTTAATTTTTCCTTTAAATGCATAACTCACATCTCAAGAACACAAAAAAATATTGCCAACTTGTTGAAATTTTTATATTTGTCTTCAAATAAATGATTTACGTTTTGTTTTTAGGAAAATGGAAAACATTGCATCTATTACAAAGCAAAATCAGGCATTAAAGCAGACTATTCATCAGGTTATTTTTTAAATTCTTAAGCACGTCAAAAAACCCATAATGTAAACATTCAAAAGATAATTAATAACACAAATTTCCAGACAGTACATCATTATCTATATGTAATACAATACAGATTGTCTTGCCTTTTTATTCATTTTTCATGAGAGCACTGTGAGGAAATATGAAAATTAATATTCAGTTTACTGTCTGCATAATTCAAAGTACATAAAGAACAAAATCAGGTAGAGTAAAAACTCTTTGCCAAATACATGCTTGCCATACTTCTTCAATATTTTATCATTTTTCTCCTTCACCATTTAAAATGTTTAGTTCTACTTCCTGTCTGTGGCTTTTGGTACATTTTGCCTTAGTGTATCAGAGTTTTGATTTTCATGAAAGTTTTTGTTATATGGAATAATACCTAGATCCCACTTTTTAAAATATGTTATTTATTTGAAAGACAGAGTTATAGAGATACAGGTTCACTCCCCAAATGGCCCCTACGACCGGCGTTGCACTGATCTGAAGCCAGGAGCCAGGTGCCTCCTCCTGATCTCCCATGTTGGGGCAGGGGGCCAAGGACTTGGGCCATCCTCCACTGCCCTCCCAGGCCACAACAGAGAGCTGGCCTGGAAGAGGAGCAACCGGGACAGAATCCGGCACCCCAACTGGGACTAGAACCCAGGGTGCTGGCACCGCATGCGGAGGATTATCCAAGTGAGCTGGGGCACCAGCCTAGAAGACAAAGTTTTGAAATATCTTAGTCAGACAAAAAAAAATTATATAGAAGAAGAAGAAATTAGAAAAACCAAAAACAGTGTTTAGGACATATGGGCTACCATCAAATGTCAAAATGTACATGTTTGAGGCATATCTGAAGGAGTGGAAAAACAGAATGATTTAGGAAACTTATTCAGGGGCTGGCACTATGGCTTAGTGGGTAAAGCTACCATCTGCTGTGCCAGCATCCCATATGGGCACTGGCTAGAGTCCCAGCTGCTGTCCTTCTGGTACAGCTCTCTGCTATGGCATGGAAAAACAGCAGAAGATCGACCATGTCCTGAGACCCTTGCACCCATGATGCAAAAGAAGCTCCTAGCTTCAAATCAGCTGAGCTCTATCCTGTGTAGTCATTTGGGGAGTGAACTTGTAGATAGAAGTCTCTCTCTCTCTCTCTCTCTCTCTCTCTCTCTCTCTCTCTTCCTCTTTCTTCTGCCTTTCTGTAACTCTGCCTTTCTAATAAAAAAAAATAGAAAACTTATTAAGTGAAATAACAGCAAAAAATTTCCCTGATTTGGACAAAAATTTAGACATCTAAGCACAGGAAACACATTGAACCACACATGGACATAGTCATGGAAGTTCTTCGCTATGACACATAATATGCAAAATTTGGAAAATAAAGCACTAAGAGAAGACTCTTAAATGTGCAAGAGAGAAATGCCTGATCGCCTTTAAAGTACCTCCAATCATACTGAAAACAGATTTTTTTTTTAATCAGAAATCATAAAGACCAGGAGAGAAAGGAGAGATATAGTCTGAGTTTAAAAAAAAATACATAAGCCTAGAATACTGTACCCAGCAAAGTTCTCATTTATAAAGTAAAATGAAAAATAGACATTCCAAAATACACAAAAACTGAAAGAATTTCACCCAGCCAGCCTTAAAAATGATAATTACTGATGCACTACACACGGCTTGATCTGGGCCAATCCGAAGTCAGAAACCAGGAGCCAGGAGCTTCTTCAAGGTCTCCCACATGGGTGCAGGGGCCCAAGGAATGGGCCCATCTTCTATTGCTTTTCTAGGCCAGAGCAGAGAGCTGTATTGGAAATGGAATGGCTAGGACTTGAACTGGTATCCGTATGGATGCCAGCACTGCAAGCTGTGGCTTAACCCACTATGCCACAGAGCTGGCTCCCTGGACTTTCTGTTTTTTAACTTGTTGAACATTATTATTAGTGATGCATAACCCTGTGATTATAAAGTAAATTAAAATTATGTTATTTATAATATTAAAGGAAAAAATGAAGGAAAAAGGGGATTAAGGAAGGGAGGGGAGAAGAAAGTGTGAATCATATCTATGAAATTTTCTTTCTTTCTTTCTTTCTTTCTTTCTTTCTTTCTTTCTTTCTTTCTTTCTTTCTTTCTTTCTTTCTTCTTTCTTTCTTTCCTCTTTCTTTTCCCCTTTCCTTCTCCTTTCTTCTCTCTTTCCATCCATCTACCTATCTTTCTATCATCAAGCTATCATTTATCTACTTTATGTATCTCAATAAATGATACTAGTTGTAAAGATTTGGCTCATGCCATTATGGAAGATGAGAATTCCTATGATCTTCCATCTTCAAATTGGACGCACAGGTAAGCTTTTGGTATACATTCTAGCCTGAAGCTAAAGTTCAGAGGAGCAGTGTGCCAGTGATGTAAGTCCCTGTCAAGGACAGAAGAGGACCAATGTCTTAATTCAATCAGAGAAAGAGAATTAATCCTTCATTCACATTTTTATTCTGTGATAACTTTCAAAGGCTTAGCTGGTGCCCCCCACTTTAGTCATGGCGATTTGTTTACCCAATCCACCAAATAAAATGTGGATTCAGTCCTAAAAGGAGTGACACTCAGTAATAATGTTGAACTAGGTAAGTGTGCATTCCATAGCCCACTCAAGTTGATATATACAATTAGCCATCACAGGCAGGATGGGGAATTGATTGAGGTCACAATATTGAAATAATTAAATAATAACATTAATTGTCACTCATTTTTTTTTTATTTTTTATTTGACAAGTAGAGTTAAAGACAGTAAGAGAGAGAGAGACAGAGAGAAAGCTCATCCTTCTGTTGGTTCACTCCCCAAATGGCCACTAATGCTGGAGCTGTGCCGATCAGAAGCCAGGAGCCAAGTGCTTCTTCCTGGTCTCCCATGCGGGTGCAGGGCCTAAGCACTTGGGCCATCCTCCACTGCCTTCGCAGGCCACAGCAGAGAGCTGGCCTGGAAGAGGAACAACCGGGACTAGAACCTGGTGCCCACATGGGTTGCTGGAGCCGCAGGTGGAGGATTAACCAAGTGAGCCATGGCACGAGCCCCGTCATTCAATATTAAACCAGAAGATGTGTTAGTTTTGCCCTCGATGGTTTGAAGAGCTTTCTAAAAAGTATTCAGTACGTAGCAAAATTTTCATAACAAGATTCTATTTATATTAAAGAGTACTATGTGATGATGTATACAGTGACATTCAAGAGGTACTTTCAGAAATTTTAAGGAAAATACATAAATACATAAAAAACTGCATGGATTTCCAAAATGTTTTTGACACAAATAAACTTGTTTTTTAATTCTATTTTCCACTTTTTGAAGTACCATCATGCATGTTTATCTATGATTATACAAGAGTACAAGAAAAGTATGCAAAATAACATGGTTTATGTGTGGTAAGGATAATGAAGAGGCCAAAAACTCTTTTGATTTCAGTACAATATTATTTATGCACATTGTCTCTCTTATGCTTATTGTTGGCTTGGTTAAGATTAGAAAGAACAAAAAATAGTGAGTTTGGCAGCTCTTAATTCAAATAGGATCTCCTCTATGGAATTCTGACTTTGTATAATTTAGCTAACTCCTACAAACTTCAGTCTCATTGTTCATGTATCAGGAATAATTACATTTTCCTCACAATGCCACTTGGAGATTAAGGAATTCAGTTGAATCTCACTATTTGATGCAAATTAGTACTTTAGTAACAGTTCCTCCCCCATTTGGGGGCCCAAAGATACACACTCAATATAGAAAACAAAGCACAAACTTAAATGTCACTTATTATAAAAGATTCACAGCAATTTTGATCCATGAGTAAGAATTTGCCTGGTGTCTAAACATAATTTGTGTTGCTAAAGAGGTGCTTAGCTACATCTTCAAGTCATAAAAGTAAATGTCATTACGAATGACATGAGCAAATGGGGTTGAGTGCACATTCATCATTAGAGTCAACGATTGATGTGACAGAGTACCAGAGATGTGTTAGCTGAGTCAGCACAACTTGTCACTGTATCTGCATGACAAAAACATTCTCTATCTTTGGAAAAGGATTTAGGACTCTTAAATGAAATAGAAAATGCTTGAAGGCTTGCATAACATATCTACAAAGGCCAACAGATACCTCTTTTGGGGAAAAATATTTTTGCAGTCTAATTAGTAGTTTTGTTTATTTATGATACATTCTATTAAACACTTATTGCTATGAAACAATTATGACAATAATAAGACAGCTAGGTCAATTGCATAATAAAATGTGTAACATTAAAATAATATGTATGAATAAATAAGAAATTAAAGAGAAAAGGGCATACATTTTTTTTACAGTGGTTAAGATACCACTTGGGGCTCCTGTATCTCACATCTGAATGCCTGGATTCCAGTCCTAGCTCCATTTCTGTTTCATTGTGTCTGTTGTTGTTAATTTAGGAGGCAAAGGTGATGACTGAAGTGCCTGGACCCTGCCAGCCATATGGGAGAGTTAAATTAAGTTCCAAGTTCTTGGTTTTGGCTTCAGCTAGATATGGTTGGTTTGTCAATTTGGGGCATAAAGTATATATAACTAATTGATTCATAATTTATTACTCTACCTAGCAGCAGATATTTTATTTTTTAAAGAACTGATGGCTGGCGCCACTGCGAACTTGGCTAATCCTCTGCCTGCGGTGCCGGCACCCAGGGTTCTAGTCCCGGTTGGGGCGCTGGATTCTGTCCTGTTTGCTCCTCCTCCAGTCCAGCTCTCTGCTGTGTCCCGGGAAGGCAGTGGAGGATGGCCCAAGTGCTTGGACCCTGCACCCACATGGGAGACCAGGAGAAGCACCTGGCTCCTGGCTTCAGTTAGGCACAGTGCGCTGGCCACAGCATGCTGGCCGTAGTGGCCATTTGGGGAGTAAACTGACTGAAGAAGACTTTTCTTTCTGTCTCTCTCTTTCTCACTGTCTAACTCTACCTGTCAATAAATAAATAAATAAATAAATATTAAATTTCAAAAAAGAACTAATACACATTGTTTCCTCATCAATTAAATGGATTTATGTATGTATTTCATCACAGAACCTAAAGTTCTTAAGTAATATACTTATCATCTTTTCTGTATTATTTCCTCAAAAGCCAAACTGAAGACTCCTTCTGAAGAGTCTATTAGCATGGCCTGGCGTGGTGGCGCACTTGGTTAATCCTCCGCCTGTGGTGCTGGCATTCAATATGGGCACCGGGTTCTAGTCCCGGTTGCTCCTCTTCCAGTCCAGCTCTCTGCTGTAGCCTGGGAAGGCAGTGTAGGATGGCCCAAGTCCTTGGGCCCCTGCACCTACATGGGAGACCAGGAGAAATCACCTGCCTCCTGGCTTCAGATTGGCACAGCTCCGGCTGTAGCAGCCATTTGGGGAGTGAACTGATGGAAGGAAGACCTCTCTCTCTCTCTTTCTCTCTCTCTCTTTCTCTCTCTCTCTGTCAAATAATTAAATAAAGAGTCTATTAGCATTCAGCTAAGAGTTTATAATCATACCTACTTAACATAAATGAAAACAAATATAAAGTAAATATGTGTAGAAAGTCATATGTTAAAACAAACTTTAAAGAAAATTCATTTTTTTTCTGAAAATCTTTTTATTCTATGACTGCACATTTGGTTTAAAAGAATGGTGTCCTCAATTCAAAGAAAGCTAATCTATGAGCACAGTGACTTGATCAGCTCTTCTGCTGACTGTTGTTGTAAATGTAATACTTTATCCAATTTAGTATTTTCTTTTATCCTAGTATTAGTGGTTGAACTCTGTAATTAACACACAATTATCAGTAGGTGTTTAAATTTTAACTGAAAAGTGATCCATGTTAAATATAAGAGTGGGAATAAGAGAGGGAGGAGATGTACAATTTGGGACATACTCAGTTGGTCTTGTCCCAAATGATGGAGTTAGAAACGTGCCAGGGAATTCCAGTATAATCCCATCAAGGTGGCATGTACCAAGGCCATCTCACTAGTCCAAGTGATCAATTTCAGTTCACAATTGATCACACTGATAGGTCTAAGAGTCAAAGGGATCACACAAAAAAGACTAGTGTCTGCTATTACTAACTGATAGAACCAAAAAGGGAGAGAACGATCCAACATGGGAAGTGGGAGACACAGAAGATTCATAGAATGGCAGATGTCCTAAATAGCACTCTGGCCTCAGAATCAGCCCTTAAGGCATTCAGATATGGTTGAAGAGCCCATGAGAATATTTTAGGCATGCAAAGCCAAGACACTCTGGGAAAAAAAAAAAAAAAGAAAACCTAAATGAAAGCTCTCTGTGAGTGAGATCCCAGTGGAAAGAACGAGGCCATCAAAGAAGGAGGTACCTTTCTCTGAAGGGAGGAGAGAACCTCCACTTTGACTATGACCCTGTCGGAATAAGATTGAAGTCGGCAAACCCTAAAGGCTTCCATAGCCTCGGCAATTCACGACTAGAGCCTAGGGAGATTACTGACGCCATAAACAAGAGTGTCAAATTGTTAAATCAACTTCAGGAGTCACTGTGTACTTACGTCTCATGAGGGATCTGTCCTTAATGTGTTGTCCAATGTGAAGTAATGCTATAACTAGTACTGAAACAGTATTTTTACACTTTGTGTTTCTGTGTGGGTGCAAACTGATGGAATCTTTACATAGTATATACTGAATTGATCTTCTGTATATAAAGATAATTGAAAATGATTAAAAAATCTTGGTGTTAAATTGGAAATTGCATAGATAATTAATCAATTTTTTAAAAAAATCATGTAGGATCTCTGTCCTTAATGTGCTGTACATTGTGAATTAATACTATAACTAGTACTCCAACAGTATTTTCACTTTGTGTCTCTATGTGAGGGCAAACTGTTGAAATCTTTATGTAATATGTACTAAACTGATCTTCTGTGTATAAAGAGAATTGAAAATGAATCGTGATGTGAATGCAAGGGGAGAGGGAGCAGGAAAGGGGAGGGTAGCGGGTGGGAGGGAAGTTATAGGGGGGAAGCCATTGTAATCCATAAGCTGTACTTTGGAAATTTATATTCTTTAAATAAAAGCTTTATAAAAAAAAAGGAAAGCTAATCTCTGAACATATCTTCCAGACAATAAAAATCATTGAAATACAATGATATGGATTTAGATTATACAATGGATGCAGTATAGGAACAAAAATATGGTTGTGTCTATGAATTACCCAGAATTTCCTCAATGTAATGGCTAATTTGATGTCAGTGTGGCAGGCAGACAGTGCTTAGATATTTGGTTAAATTATTCTGAAAGTTTGTGCTAGGGAAGTTTCACATGAAATTAACATTTAAATTGGTGGACTTTAACTAAAGCAAATTTGCCTCCAAAGTATAGGTGGACCTTATTGAATTAACTGGAGGTATGAATAGAACAGAAGGCTGACCTCTCCTGAGCAAGAGGGAATTCTGCCAACAGATTCCTTCTGACTTTAAGTGTAACCTTGGCCTTTGTCAGGGCCTCCAGTCTGCTCATTCCCCTACAGAATTCTCACTTGCCAGTATTCCTAATCAGATGTCGTTACATACAATAAATCTTCTTCTGCACACATACACATAACACTTTCTCTTGACCCTGTTTCCCTTGATGATTATTTGTAATACATTGCTTTGAATCAAAGAACCTAGAATTTGAGGGGGAAATGTCACTAACATGTCAACAGTGTTAGAAAGAGCTACAGATTTTATCAATCCAATAAATAAACTTTTCTAAAACTTATTACATCCATTTCAGTTTTATAGTTCAAGTCATTACATTTCTATTAAAACATCAGTGTGTACATGGCAATGAACAGTAGCATGTTGAAATGGGGATGCCTGTTATAGGTGTTAACGAAGAATGGTATCTTTGAGTGACTCTCAAATCAAACCTTGGACCTTATAAAATATTTCCGAGTTTTAAATCCAAACATGATGAAACTATGAGATTTTATACCTAAAGTGACTTCCAAAATATTATAATCATTCCTATCACTACAACTATCTTTTGAGCACATTTTTTATAGTTTTATTTAAGGTATACAAATTTCATTCACTTCACATATAAAATTCAGGAATAAAGTGATACTTTCACCTTATTCTCCCTCCCACCCATGCTCCCACCTCTTTTCATCCTACCTCTCCCAGTTCCAGTCTCATTTTTTAGAACAATTTATTTTCAGTTAACTTTATGCTCATAGATAATTCAATAAATAGCATGGAAAAAATGTTCCTCAACAGTCGAGACAAGGGCTGTGAAAAATAATCACATCTCAAAGTGTCAATTTGACTCCTATAGATTATTTTAGGTACTCTATTATTTACCATAGATCAGGGAGAACATATGGTGTTTGTCTTTTTAGGACTAGATTATTTCACTAAGTGTGATGGTTTCAAGTTGCATACATTGTGTTGAAAATGACAGGATTGCATTTTCTTTTAGCACTGCATGGTATTACATAGTGCATATATAGCATAATTTCTTTATCCAGTTTGCAAATATATTTCATAGTTTGCAAAAATATTCTGTTGGTTGCCTCTTCATTTTACTGAGTGTTCCTTTTGCAGTGCAGAAGCTTCTCAGGTTGATGTAATTCCATTTGTCAATTTTAGCTTTGATTACTAGTGCTTTTGTAGTCTTTTCCCAGAAGTCTTTGCCTATGCAAATGTCTTTCATAGTTTCCCTAATGTTCTCTTTTATTTTGAGAATTATTTGGTTATTGGGTCATATATTTAGGTCTTTGAATCATTTTGAGTGGATGTAAGGTGTACAGTAGGCAACTTTTTTCATACTTCTGCACATGGAGATCCAGTTTTCCCAACACCGTTTGTTGAGACTATCCTTGCTCCAGGGGTTGACTTTAGCTACTTTGTCAATGCTAAGTATATTGTTGATGTGTGGATTGATTCCTGGAGTTTTATTCTGTTACATTGGTCTACATTTCTGTTTTTGTACTAATACCAGATTGCTTTGATGATAACTGCCCAATAGTATATCTTGAAATCAAGCTTTCTGGTTTTGTTTTTGTTGTATAAGATTGAATTAGCTATTCAAGCTCTCTTGTGTTTCCAAATGATATTTTAGCATAATTTTTTTCAGATATGAGAAGAATATCATTGGTATTTTGATCAGGTTCACATTTAATCTGTAAATTCTTTTGGTAGTATAGACATTTTGATGATATTTATTCTTCCAATCCATCAACATGCATCATTTTTCCATTTTTGTGTCTTCTTCAATTACTTTATTTAATGTTTCACAATTTTCATTGCAGGGATTTTGGCATCCTTGATTAAACTTATTCCAAGGTATTTAATTTTTTCTGTAGCTATTATAAATGGGATTTATATTAGAAGTTTTTTCTTAGCCACGGCATTGTCTGTGTCTACAAAGGCTATTGATTTTTGTGTGTAAATTTTATATTATTTTGGTTCATAGTGTCAATTAGCTCCATTGTTTCTTTGTTGATTTTCTGTCTAGTTGATCTGCCCATTGATGAAAGTGGGTTGTTAAAGTCCCCCATGACTACTGTGTTGGAGTCTATGTCTCCCTTTAGATCCAGTAATATTTCTTTTAAATAGCCAGATGCCCTGTAATTGGGTGCACATGCATTTATTACAGTCACATCTTCCTGTTGAGTTGATCCCTTCATCAATACATAGTGTATTTCTTTTCTCTTTGAACAGTGTTGTGTTAAAGTTTGTTTCGTCTGATAATAGGTTGGTTAAACCTGCTCTTTTTTTTTTTTTTGCTTTCCATTAGCATGGAATATCTTTTTTCATCCTCTCACTTTCAGTCTTCATGAATTCTTGTTGATGAGGCATTTTTGAATTGCTTACTTGTTTCAACATATTACATTGTTCTGCCTTATCAACGCTGAATGTGAGTTTGACTAAGACCTTGTGTCTATTAATACACAAGCTTCACATACTGTGATTTTCAAGGAGTAAATAATTTTTTTTATTTATATTACAATGTAAAAATGCCCTATTAAAAAAGAAAAAACAAGGCATAAATTGGAAACAAAACTTACAAGCTACAAAAGTGAAAAGTGAATTCTTCTCATAATATGCAAAAAATCCTTAAAATTAAAAAAAGAATATAAGGGTAGCATTTAGACAAGTGATAGAGGCACCTTCTTATTAAATACCTGGATGTAATTCCTGGCTATGCCTCCTAGTTCCATTCTCTGATAATGCAAACAAACCTTTGGAAGCAGTTGTTATGGCTCAAGGAATTGTGATTTTGCAGCCCCAATGGGAGAACTGGATTGTTGGCCCAGATCCTGGCTTTGACCCAATCTAACCAGGCTCACTTTTAGTTGTTTCAGGCATTTGGAAAATTAACTAACAGATGAGAAATTCTCTTTCTCTGTCTATCATAAAGAAATATAAGTTTTTAAAATTAAAGTAATGATCTAATTAAAAATAGACAAAGTATCTGAATGGACTACAAAAATGATACATAAATGGCAAATCAGCATGTGAAAAGATGTTAAACATCACATATCATTAGGAAATTGTAAATCAAAGCAATAATAAGATACCACTATTTACTAGAATGGGCAATCTGTAGCATTGACAACCAATGCTAATGAGGCTGTGGATTGACAAGATCTCTCTTTTATTGCCTGTGTAAATGAAAAATAATATTGCCACTTTGGAGGACATTTTTGTCATTTTCATACAAATCTAAAGATAGGCTTAGAATACAACTTAGCAATCAGAATCCTAGATTTTTATTCAGTTTCTTTAAAAATATGTCACCTAAAAATTACATGAGAATTTTTTAATCTTTTACTCATGATTGTCAAAAATAAAAGCAACCATGATATCATTCAACAAGAAAATTATTTTGAAAAGAGCTGTAGGGAATCAATACAGTAATATATTATTTAGTACTATAAGGAAACGTGTTGTCACCGTATCCAATGGAGGGACTTAAATGCATATTGTTAAATAATGGAAGCCAATGGAAAAGATAATATACTCTATGGTTATAATTACATGAAAATCTAATAAAAATAAAACTCTAGGAATAGTAAAAGGATCAGTGTTTGCCAGGGACTCAGTGACAGGGTGTAGGACTGGACAGGAGGATTCCAGTAAAGTTTTGGGGCACAGGGTCTGTTTTTTGACAACATAATGGAGGATACCTGTCTTTATGGTTTGTCAAAAACCACAGGGTCTTATAGAACAAGGAATAATCTCTATTGAAACAATTAAAAAGAGGTAACTTGAGGAGATGGAGAACCCTAGAAGGAAGTGCAAAAAGTAATATGATAATCTAAAGTGTTTTACAGATACATTAAAGAAATTCAGTAAACAAGGTATAAGTTGATAGAAGTCAAGCTTGTGACCAAAAGTAACTTTGGAAACGAGTAGATGGCATAATACTAAATCAAGAGAAATGACACATAAGAACGTTACTCTTGTTGTTTATTATGTAAGCAAGTGTTCTCAATTCTGATTCTCTATTAACTGTGATTAAAAGCAAATGAGACAAACCCCAATTTCGGAGCATCATTTAAAACACCTTAACAGTGCTATTCAGAACTGCCCCAGTTGTCAAAAAGTAGAAGTCTGAGAAACTGTGACAGCCAACAGGAGCCCTAGGATAAATAAGTTTGATAAGCTCTGAGGAGAAAATATAGATGGAGCTAAATTCTCCAAGTATTTCTCTTTTTAGAATTTTTGGTCTGATTTTTTACAAAAAGTTAATGTTATACATAAATAAAAACAAGAACTAAACAATCACAAATGTCTACAAAATTAAAAAAATCACAGAATTCAACATATGTGTAAAGCATTATCATTAAGTATTCTACATCTCCTACACGAATATTTTTATATCTTGGTCCCTTCAACAATAAGAGTGTCACACACTCAAACCTTTCAAGTCCTGCTGTGTATTGACCTTCTGTTGTTTCTGCTACATTCTGAGCATAAGGTTCTCATTGCATGTTCCAAATTCTGGTTCAGTGTGATCTAAGCTGTAGATGCCATGATGTAACAGCAGAAAGCTGCCACTCAGTGCACCAGTGAGGGTGACTCAGACGAAGCCAAAGATGGTCCAGGGGAAAAACAGAAAAAGCAAAGGCACCACGGACAGCTCCTCTGGCAGTGTACTTGAAGAGGAAAGCCCTTCTGACAGCCAGGGGAGCTCTCTCCAGGGACTACAGAAAGCCCATGGCAAAACTGCTATTCCAGGAAAAGAAGGTTCCAAACATTCTGTACTGTCTAAATCAGTTCTAGAGCAAAAGATAGAAGAAAATAGCCCCTGAGGCGTTTTCTTGACTGACCAGCCTCTTTCTCAGACATAGTCTAACTTTGAGTCTTGCATCTGTGGAGCTCCCTCTTGCTGCACCTTACTTGTTCTGTGGTGTGTGCCTTGTCAACCTCTTCTTTTTGTTCTGTTTCCCTGGTGGCATTTTTGTCACTTTTGGCTATCATTTAGGTTCTGTTTTCTGTATATGTATAATTTATACATTTTTTCTTTTAAATATTTTAAATAATAGCTAGTCAATCATGATTTTTTTAAACCACTATTTCATAGGCAGAACTTTGTACTTTCTCTGTCTTTGGAGTTAAGACCATAATTTTCTCCCATTTTAAATATCTTAGCAGTTAGCATAGCTAATGCTGAACTGAAGGTTAGGTGGATATACTGTCAGACAAAGTTGAAGTTCTGTAGTGCCTTTCATTAAGAAAGATCTGGGCTTAATCCAAGGTTTATTTGATCGATCTTCCAAATTATCCTAAGTCTGGGATCAAAAATAGTAAAAGCCTGTTATTTACATTTTTAGCATAACTTTGGCAATTATCCTATACAGTTTTGTGACAAGTATTTCTTATAGAGTTGTGTTTAATTTCTTCCGCCTGCAATTTTTTTTTTGCAGAATACGTGTTCCAGTTAAAATTACTCAAGAAATATTTTTAGCTCACATAGCTATGATCCAAAAAGTACACTAGGTGGTCCTGGTCTCAGAAAATTTGCAACACAGATAAAACTGGTCTCCTTACAAGCAGGGACCTGTTCTCATAGAAGTCAGGGATACTGCATATGGCTCCAAAAGCCAAATAGAGCAAAAATCCAGCACATGCTTAGCTTCCAAATGCGTGCAATGTGAATGTACAGATGTATCCATAGAAAGGTGTAGTACTTTATCTTTTAGTATGGACTAGGACACCAGGATCATATCTATATTTTTTAAAGATTTATTTATTTCTTTGAAAGGCAGAGTTACAGAGAGAGATGGGGGAGAGAGAGAAAGAATCTTCCTTCTGCTGGTTCACTCTCCTAAATGGTTGAAAGGGCCAGACCTGGGCCGATCAGAAACCAGGAACTTCTTCCAGGTCTCCCATGTGGGTGCAGGGGCCCAAGGACTTGGGCCATCCTCAGCTGCTTTCCCAAGTGAATTAGCAGGGAGCTGAACTGGAAGTGGATCTATTCCATAGCATCAGCCTCAATTATATTCCTCTTGATACTTCCTGTCTGTAAAGGATGTCACAATTCAGCTAAATCAAAAATCTGTCCACTACTATCTAAACAATTCAAAATCGTGATGATTTCCTTTGATTTGGCCCAATTCAATTTTCATATGTGATATCCATATACATTTTCATAGGTCTGAGTCTGTGATGTGAGCTTTGAGAGCAGGATTCATTGCAACTTATCAGTAAGTTGAAGCAACTTAGTGAAAGAAGCCCAGAAAGCAGGGCAAGAAAAGAAGGCATGTGGAATGCTATTGTGGTCAAATCCCAGCTTTGGCCTGACTCTGATCCTGATCTGAAGAGAAGGGAGATGGGCTTCCAGACTGCCAAACTACTGAGCCATTTCCTAATGCTTGACCTGGTCTGGACATGAACCCTCATTCTCTGTGTGTGCTGGCAAAGCAGCTTCAGAAGCACAATGATGGTGTTTTAATTGTGAGCCTTAGCAGCAAAAAGACATACAGGCTAGGAGATAGGCCCATAGCAATGACTGCAGGGATGGGAGTGAGGGGAACACAGCCCTTCCAGTGCACGTAGCTCACCACTGTCATGCACTGTTACCTGTTGCCTAGAATAATTCCATTTCTTCCTTGCAAAAAAAAAATTGCCTGTTCCAAAAATCCATGCTATAACTGTTGTAATTATTCTGAAAAAAAAAAGATCTTATCTTGTCACCTCTTTGTTACTTTTCAAAAACCTCCTAATATTTTTAGCATATATTGCCATGACTTATAATGACACAGAGAAAATTGCATGCCATGGTTCCTAATTACATCTTCTCACCACTTAACTTTAATCATATTGAACTGGTGGTGACATAGATGGGCCATGCTCTGTTTCGCACTGAGCATGATGCCTGCATGATCTCCCCAGGGCCTGCGTTACTTTTCCTTATCCTTCAGAACTTAACTCTGCCATGGAATCTATTGAGGATATTCTACCCACTCTACAATGCCTACCAAAGTCTCATTTATGTGTGCCACAGTTGTATTTGCATAATAACCTCCATAATGACATCCAGGAGGTGTTAGAATAAATATTTCATCATTCATTTGTCAGTATCCAGGAAAAGATTATGACCTGCTTGAATACTGGAGTTGTTTCACTTTTATCAGTGAATCCTTTATGTAAGAAGAATTCTTTATGCATTATAGCAATTTAATAAGTACTATATGCTGATTATTTTTGAAAATGAAAGGTTGGGAAAAAGATGTGACAGCATTCATATCAGTATATTCAATATAATTCTTTTCAAATGATAGATTTTCCACCTCTTCAAAAGTTATATAAAATTTGCTTATGATGAGATTTTTATTTGTAGCTTCTTTGTGTTATAATATTTGCATAAATGTAAGCAATGCAAAACAACTTCTTGGGAGTAAGCATTTAGCCTCGTTATTCAAATGTGTGCATCTGACATCAGAACATCTGGGTTCAATTTCTGGCTTGGCTCATGACTCCAGTTTTCTGCTAACGCAGACACAGTGAGGAGGCATTGATGGCTCCAGTAATTGGGATCCTGACACCAATATGGAAGACCTGGATAGCATACCTGGCTCTTGGCTCATGACCCGGTTGAGTCTCTGAGCTGCCAGGCACCTGAGGGTTGATTCCACAGAGTGATCTCTCTCTGTCTCCCCCTCTTCTTGTCTCATTGTCTCTCTCTCTCTCTCTCTCTCTTTCTTTGATATCCTCTCTTTCTCACTCTGCCTTTCAAGTATTTTTTTTTTGACAGGCATAGTTAGACAGTGAGAGAGAGAGAGGTAGAGAGAAAGGTCTTCCTTCCGTTTTCATACCCAAATGACCGCTACAGCAGGTGCACTGCGCTGATCCGAAGTCAGGAGCCAGGTGCTTCCTCCTGGTCTCCCATGCGGGTGCAGGACCCAAGCACTTGGGCCATTCTCCATTGCACTCCCAGGCCATAGCAGAGAGCTGGAAGAGGAGCAATCGGGACAGAATCCAGCACCCCAAAAGGGACTAGAACCCGGGGTGCCGGCTCCGCAGGCAGAGGATTAAACCAGTGAGCTGTGGCACCGGCCTCAAATATCTTTTTTAAATTTTAAAATCGATGGATTTCTTGTATTTGTTAAGAATGGACACACTGGGGTCAGCTTTAGGTGCAGCTGACCAAGTGCCATCTTAAAACTGCTGCACCTAAAGTGCCATCTTAAAACTGCTGCACCTAAAGGATGGCACTTGAGAAATGTTCATCCAAGGTCTGAGTAACTGGTTCAAGTTTCAATTCTGCTGCTGCTTTTTTTAAAAATTAATTTATTTATTTAGAAATCAAAGTTACTAAAAGAGAGGGAGAAAAAGAAAAATATATATAGAGAGAGCTTTTCCAATTGCTGGTTCACTTCCCAGATACCCACAATCACCAGGGCTGGGCCAGGCCCAAGCAAGGAGCTCTAGCCATGTCCCTCACGTGTTTGGAAAGAGGCAAACACATTGGCCATCCTCTACTGCTTCTCCTAGGCCATTAGCAGAGAGCTGGATCAGAAGTGCTACAGCTAGGACATGAATTGGTGCCTATGTGTAATGCTAGCATAGTAGGTTGCTGCTTTGCCCACTACGCCACAATGCTGGCCCCCTAACCTTGCTTTTAATTGAGCATTCTGCTAATGTCCACCATGGGAAGGCAGCAGAAGATGGATCAAATACTTGGGTCCTTGCCATTTATGTGGGATTCCTGTATTGAGTTCTGGCTCTTGACTTCAACTGTCCCAACCCCAACTAATGAAGGCATCTGAGGGGTGAGCAAGTGAATGGAAGATTTCTCTCTCTGTTTCTCTACCTTTACAATAAAATAACAATAGATAAGTAATACATATAAAAAAAGGATAGATAGGCTAGCAAAAAATCACCCAAGCACAACTCAATTGTAGGTATATAAGATAACAAAGAAAGAATTCTTAGCAACATATAAAAATATGTTAGGCTTGATGAACATCTACTGCAGGCAATCAGCATTTTTAGGGAAAACAAATATTTAATGAGAGAGTTGTACCTCAAGAAAGTGTGAACCTTCATTGAGATTGCTTTGATTGAAAGAAACATCCAAATGATATTTTACACTCATGTGGTTAAACTCATCAACCTCCTTTTTTAGAAACTGAGTGAAAAGTAACTGACATGAAACATTTGTGTCAATCATTTTATGTTTACCAGAGAGTCTGCAAGATCTAAAAGTTTATAAAGAACTGGAACATCTTGAGAGCCTGCTTATGCAACAAGTTGGCACTGCCTTATTAATTTTACAGATGTCTGCTTGCTTCCCTGGAGAGCAATATTTTGATGAGACATATCTTGAAGCAGTTTCTAAACAATGTGCTTTAGATTTTAAAATTCTTGGGCATACAGCCAGAAAAGTAAAGTTATTGATGATATTTGTGATTTGCATGTATGAGATCAGATGTATGAGATCCTTTAAGTAAAGGAGTGCCCATCATAAAGAACATACATACAAATTCAGAACTCTGCTTTTTCTTTTGTAAAATGTGTACTTTTCATGGATGTTTCACTACAAGTGGTTAAATTAGGTGAGCCCACAGCTACACTTGTCAGACATTAATTTTTTTTTGTTTGTTTGTTTTTAATTTTTTATAATGCTTTTATTTAAAGAATATAAATTTCCAAAATACATCTTATAGATTACAATGGCTTCCCCCCCGCCCCCCTAAACTTCCCTCCCACCCGCAACCCTCCCCTTTCCAACTCCCTCTCCCCTTGCATTCACATCAAGGTTCATTTTCAATTCTCTTTATACACAGAAGATCAGTTTAGTATATATTAAGTAAAGATTTCAACAGTTTGCCCTCACATAGCAAACAAAGTGAAAAATACTGTTGGAGTACTAGTTATACTATTAATTCACAATGTATAGCACATTAAGGACAGAGATTCTACATGATATATTTTTTTTAAATTGATTAATTTTCTATGCAATTTCCAATTTAACACCAAGATTTTTTTTTTCATTTTTAATTATATTTATTTTTTTTTATTTTTTTTGTATTTATATACAGAAGATTGATTCAGTATATACTAAGTAAAGATTTCATCAGTTTGCACCCACACAGAAACACAAAGTGTAAAAATACTGTTTCAGTACTAGTTATAGCATTACTTCACATTGGACAACACATTAAGGACAGATCCCTCAAGAGACGTAAGTACACAGTGACTCCTGAAGTTGATTTAACAATTTGACACTCTTGTTTATGGTGTCAGTAATCTCCCTAGGCTCTGGTCATGAGTTGCCGAGGCTATGGAAGCCTTTAGGGTTTGCCGACTTCAATCTTATTCCAACAGGGTAATAGTCAATGTGGAGGTTCTCTCCTCCCTTCAGAGAAAGGTACCTCCTTCTCTGATGGCCCCATTCGTTCCACTGGGATCTCACTCACAGAGATCTTTCATTTAGGTCTTCTTTTTTTTTTGCCACAGTGTCTTGGCTTTCCATGCCTAAAATATTCTCATGGGCTCTTGAGCCAGATCTGAATGCCTTAAGGGCTGATTCTGAGGCCAGAGTGCTATTTAGGACATCTGCCATTCTATGAGTCTGCTGTGTATCTCGCTTCCCATGTTGGATCATTCTCTCGCCTTTTGATTCTATCAGTTAGTATTAGCAGACACTAGTCTTGTTTGTGTGATCCCTTTGACTCTTAGACCTATCAGTGTGATCAATTGTGAACTGAAATTGATCACTTGGACTAGTGAGATGGCCTTGGTACATGCCACCTTGATGGGATTGTATTGGAATCCCCTGGCACATTTCTAACTCCATCATTTGGGGCACGACTGATTGAGCATGTCCCAAATTGTACATCTCCTCCCTCTCTTATTCCCACTCTTATATTTAACAGGGATCACTTTTCAGTTAAAATTTAAACACCTAAGAATAATTGTTTGTTAATTACAGAGTTCAACCAATATTACTAGAATAAAAAATTACTAAAATGGATAAAGTATTACATTGTACAACAACAGTCAGCACAAGAGCTGATCAAGTAACTGTTTCTCATAGTGTCCATTTCACTTCAACAGGTTTCCCCTTTGGTGCTCAATTAGTTGTCACTGATCAGGGAGAACATATGATATTTGTCCCTTTGGGACTGGCTTAATTCACTCAGAATGATGTTTGAATGGAAGGGGAGAGGGAGGAGGAAAGGGGAGGGTAGCGGGTGGGAGGGAAGTTATGGGGTGGGGGAAGCCAATGTAATCCATAAGCTGTACTTTGCAAATTTATATTCTTTAAATAAGAGCTTTATAAAAAATTTTAAAAAATAAAAAAGAATTCCAGTTAAATGTGAACATAACACCTGCTTAAAACATTAATGTCTCAGAAACATCATTCTGATGTTTTAAGCAGGTTTTATGTTCACATTTAACTGGAATTCTTTTTTATTTTTTAAAATTTTTTATAAAGCTCTTATTTAAAGAATATAAATTTGCAAAGTACAGCTTATGGATTACATTGGCTTTCCCCACCCCATAACTTCACTCCCACCCGCTACCCTCCCCTTTTTTTTTTAATTTTCAATTATCTTTACATACAGAAGATCGATTCAGTACATACTAACATACTAAGTAAAGATTTCATCAGTTTGCACCCACACAGTTTTGTTTGTGTGATCCTTTTGACTCTTAGACCTATCAGTGTGATCAATTGTGAACTGAAATTGATCACTTGGACTAGTGAGATGGCCTTGGTACATGCCACCTTGATGGGATTGTATTGGAATCCCCTGGCATGATTCTAACTCCATCATTCGGGGCACGTCTGATTGAGCATGTCCCAAATTGTACATCTCCTCCCTCTCTTATTCCCACTCATATTTCACAGGGGTCACTTTTCAGTTAAAATTTAAACACCTAAGAATAATTGTGTGTTAATTACAGAGTTCAACCACTAGTACTGGAATAAAAAAATACTAAAATGGATAAAGTATTACATTGTACAACAACAGGACAAGAGCTGATCAAGTCACTGTTTCTCATAGTGTCCATTTCACTTAAGACAGAATTACAGAGAGAGAGAGGTAGAGACAGAGATAGTGGTCTTCCATCCACTGGTTTACTCCTCAAATTGATGCAACTCTGCAATGGCTGGAGCTGGGCCAATCTGTAACCAAGAGCCAGGAGCTTCTGGGTCTTCCACATAGGTGCAGGGACCCAAATCTTGGTCCATTCTCTTGCTTTGCCAGGTGCAATAGTAGGGAGCTGGAACGGAACTGGAGTAGCCAGGATTCAATCCAGAGCCCATAAAGAATACTGGTGATGCAGGCCTGGGTTTTAACCCAGTGTGCCACAGTGCCAGCCCCTGTATTAAATCATTTAATTCTCTTAGAATTTCTAAGGTAGTCATATGTTAACAATAATATAATTATGTTCAGTTTACATTTGCACAAAACTTGACAGGACGTTTGTAAATCTCATATATTAATCCACCTTATCAATTTTCCACAGAGCTGTTATATAATCCTCTATTAATAAACATTCATGATATTCCTAAGTATTTTCTATTAGGAAAATGTTTCTAGGATGCAATTGGTGCATGTATCCTGGTGATTCCCTTCATATATGTGGAGTATTCCAAGTAGCTATAAACAATCCTCAAATTTGAGGATTGTTGGTTGTATAAATCATTTGCTTTTAATCAGAATTGCCCTGTTTCATTTTGTTTAAAACAATTGGTTTTCCTGTTATTTAAAAAAAATGCTTTATAACTATCTTGTCTGTTACAAATCTCTCTCCTCAATAATCTGTTTCTATTTAAAATGGATTACTTTTTATACTTTGAATATTTGCTTCTTGTTGGATATATGTGTCAAAAATGCTTTCCATGTCTCTGGATTATTTGAAAATTATTTTTATATTTATTTAATGAACAACTTTTTTATTTTTTGTAATAATACTTGTCAGCAACTACTGTTATGATTTATTATTATTTATTTTGAGAAAGTATACTATATATCAACATTATAAATATATCATAGGATGGCTGGCGTTATGACACAGCGGGTTAAAGCTTTGGCCTGAAGCTCTGGCATCCCATACAGGGGCCGGTTCTAGTCCCAACTGCTCCTGTTCTGACCCAGCTCTCTGCTATGGCCTGGGAAGGCAGTAAAGGATGGCTCAAGTCCTTGTGTCCCTGCACCCATGTGGGAGACCCAGAAGAAGCTCCTGGCTCCTGGCTTTGGATTGGCACAGCTCCAGCCATTGCAGCCATCTGGGGAGTAAACCATCGGATGGAAGACCTTTCTGTCTGTCTCTGCCTCTCTGAAACTCTATGTATTAGCCTTGAATTTTTTCATGGAGGGACTTTGAATGTAAGAATTGAAATAAAGCAAACTTCGTCTATAATTACTGCTACTTCATAATTGTTTGACCTTAGCCAATTGCTACTACAGTTTTTAGGAGCAAGAATGACAAAGCAACCTAAGTGTGTTCAAATCATGATGTACCACATATTGGGTGTAGTGCAAGATAATATTTTGACATCAGTTTTTTCATCTTATAATTAGAAGGTTAAGGCTTACACTGTGACATAGCAGGTAAAGCTACTGCCTGCAGTGCTGACACCCCATATGGGCTCCAGTTCTAGTCCCAGCTGCTTCACTTCTGACCCAGCTCTCTGCTATGGACTGGGAAAGCAGGACAAGAATGCCCAAGTCCTGGGGCCCTGGCAATCTCGCGGGAGAAATTCCTGGTTCCTGGCTTTGGATCATCCCAGCTTGAGCTATTGTGGCCATTTGGGGAGTGAACCAGTGAATGGAAGACCTTTCTCTCTCTCTCTCTCTCTCTCTCTACCTCTGTCTCTCTGTAACTTTACCTTTGCAATAAGTAAGTAGATCTTTAAAAAGCACAATTAGAGGGTTAATATTTGCCAATAGTGTTGTAGAGATTCAGCAATATTTTATAAAGAAATGCTTAGAACATAGTAGATACAATACTTAAGTTTTTTTTTTTTTAATTTACTTGTTATTTCAGAAGAAAGAAGCTCATAGGAGAGACAGACAGAGTTCTCCACATGTTTGCTCCCCAAAGGGCCACAGTGGTTAAATGAGGGCAGAGCTAAAGCCGGATCCAGAAACTGAATTACTGAATTCAGACCACCCATTTTGGTGGCAGGAATCCAACTACTTGACTAATCACTGGTGTCTCTCAATGTTAGTGTTAGCAGAAGGCTAGAATTTGTAGTCGAGCTGGGATTCAACACCAGGCACTCCAATATGGACTACAAATGTGTTAACCAGCATCTTAACTACTAGCCCGAATCTCTCCTTCCCGCTAATTAAGTAATTGTTTAAAATGACAACACAGTTATGCAATATTCCTGTTGAGTTTATTTAGGCACTGGAAACCTATACTTCATGTGTACCTAGTACAGAAGATGAAAGATGAAGACTTCCCACTCCTAGAATTTACAGAGCAAGTTAAATTTCAACTGTAACAATTTTCTTGCCTGAATTCTGAAGAGAAATCAGCCTAGATTAACTAGCTACATGGATGGTTATCAGGGAAGGGTAATAAGAAGCCTGAAGGTTGTAGCGTGAACTACTTTTCTTTAATGACAACAAAATGAGTCTCTGTCACATAAAGCAAAGTTACCAGGAGTGTTAACCTGGTACCCACAACTATGTTGCTTTAAACGTTGTTTAAAAAAGAAACATAAAATTAAAGAAGCTTCCTGCATAACTTTACAGTGTAAATAAAATATGTTGCTCAGATCTGTGTTTAAAAGATAAATGGCTAAGAAAATAACCCCATGAATTCTAAATTAAATCTAAATGGCAAACTGCTCTATTTCCTATTAACACTGGTAATCCTAATATGTAAGATCTGGAAAAGGTTTTGATATAAAATTTTAAAACTGCATCTTTAAATCCAAACATAAATTAAATTGGTAAGTGATTCCTTCCTTACCATAGATTAATCTTAAAGGCATAATCATTCCATTTGTAAAGTGTCTGAATCCAACGTATACATATTACTCAATGAGAGAATCAAAAACGTATTGCACTAATTTTATGAGATATTTAATAAACTTAACAGCTCAATCTAGTGGTATTACTTTTATTTTGCTGTAAACTGAAGACAACATTTTCATCATCTCTGTTTATTGTATATATGGCATTTCTAATTCTTAAATTACTAACATATAAATGTTGGTGAACAAACTTTCTAGTGGCAAGCAATAAACAGCACTGCCAGTAAAAGTACTGACATTTTGAAAATCATACTTGTTTATCTTAGTTCAGGACTGTCCGCTTGATTTTTCATCCTTACTTGCTTCTAAATGCCATTGAGTTCCTGTTTTTCAAATGCTATACAACACAGTGGTTTATAGTATGTTCACAGAGTTGTGTAATTGTCACTACTATCAAAATCTAGAATATTTTCATCAACATGGAAGGAAACCTCAGATCCATTAGCAGTCACATCTGTCACACCTAATTTATCCATTTTCTTAGTCCCAAAAACCATCTGTTGTCTACATTATATACCTTTAATATAAATAGATCATATAAGATACACTATGCAGACATTTGTTTTTTTTTTTAATTAGAATGTTTTCAAAGCTTATTCTTTTTGTGGCATGCATCACTACTTTGTACTTTTAATCAATTAATAATTACGTAGATAATTATGTTTGTCCATTCATCAATTGATCGATATTTCTATTGTTTTCACTTTTTGCTATTTTGAATGAATGAAGCTGCCTTGAATTTTCATGTAGAAATGTTTGTGTGGACATGTTTGCAATTCTTTGGGGTATATACATCACTGTGGAATCATAGAATAACTCTGTATTTGCTGAGTCATAAAGTAATTCTGTATTTAGTTTTCCAAGTAAGCACCAATTTGTTTTCCACAGCCTCAGCCTCTTTCCAAGCCCATCAGCAGTCCATTGGGCTTCCACTTTCTAAATATCCTTATAAATGAGTGTTATCATCTCTCTCTGGGACATCTATGATATGTCTTTTTTTAACCTTTGTTTTTTATGTTGTATTTGGAAAGTCGTTTCCAAATCCATAGTTACAAAGTATGTTATGTTTTTTGAATTAATATTTGTGTGTAGTCAGAGAAAAAGGTCCAAATTTTTTATTTTGGATCCAGATAGTCATTTTTGTTAATGTCATATTTCATAAAGATTATTCCTTTCTCATTCAATGATCTTGGCAACATTGTCAAAACTTTGTAGGCTACAGTGTTAAGGTATACTGCTGAACTTTTAGTGCTTGTTCTTTATGTATTGGTTTTCATATGATAATTCATTATTCATGATAATGGCTTGATTATTGTATATATGAAGAAAATGTTGAAAATGGAAAGTCTGAGTCCTTGGATTCATTCTTTTAAAGAATAATTTGAATTTTCTCAGTTCCATACACATATATTTGAATTTAATAATTAGCTTGTCAATTTGAACAGCCAGCTGACATTTTGTTAGTACTTATATCGAATATATAGATTGCAATTGTAATAATATTAAATCTTATGATACAGAATATGGGATTATATTTTTCATATTTTGTTCTTTAACTTTTTATAGCAATATTCTGTACGTTGCTGTATATAAATCTTGCAACTCTTGGTTAAGTTTACTTCTAAATATTCTATTACTCTGATGCATTATAAGTGAATTATTTTCTTGATTTCATTATTACAATTTTCCTCACTAGAATTCCTTCAGAATTCATATACCATAGCTTTCTTAATCTGTTCATTAATTTTAATAGTACTTGTATTAAACTTTGGGAATTTTTAAATGTAAGGTCCAGCCACCTATGAATAACTTTACTTGTTTTCTCTTAAACATTGAGTGATATTTTGTTTCCCTTGCCAGTT
Organism: Sylvilagus floridanus; assembly: GCA_949820135.1. Lineage (NCBI taxonomy): Eukaryota > Metazoa > Chordata > Mammalia > Lagomorpha > Leporidae > Sylvilagus > Sylvilagus floridanus. The sequence continues at coordinate 77,927,167 of OX463241.1, forward strand.
TGACCTGGCTTTGACCACCACTAAAATGTTGAGTTGAAGTAGAAAGGGTGGACAGCCCCACCTTGTTCTTGATCTTGTAAAGCATTCAATCTTTCAGCATTAAGTGTGGTATAAGCTGTAGGTGTTGTCAGATGTTCTTTATCAAGTTAAGAATGTTCACTTTATTCCTGGTTTACTGAGAGTTTTTATCTTTATTAGAATTATTTTTAAAAATTGTAGACAGTGTTTGGTTTCATCTTTTGAACACTTAAGATGGTTGATTTAAAGTCACTATCTTTTTATTCCAACAGTTGAGCTTACGTAGAAAATGTCGACATTTTTTTAATTGGTAAGTCATATCTGTACTTAAATATGGGAGATATTATTATAATCCAATGTTATTATAATTCAAAATAATAGAAAAATAATCAATGCAGGACAATTAGCATTATAAAATAATTGAATATTTAAACCTCCTAAAATACTATCATTTGTATTTTTCATATTTGTTCCTATGCTTTACATACTATTTTCTGTGTTAGTGCATTTCTTAAAATTTTTGCTGATAATTGGACATTTAAATAATATATGACAACTCTGGAAATCATATAATCTCTTCCTCCTCAATGTTTATTGCTATTGTATTTGTTGTTTATATTTGTCATTTGTTGGTTTAGTGACTTTTCTGATCAAGACCATAAAGTTTCTATTCTTGGTCACGGTCACCTGATGAATTTTCAGCTTGCTTAACATACTGTGCATTTAAAGGTTAGATATTTTCCTTTTTTAATAGATAAAATATTTTATTATATAATCTCTTTCTTTTAAATTCCTTTTGAGATATATAAAACATTTTTTTGTTTTCTTTCTTTATTTTCTTTTTCTTTTAAACTAGAAACCTTTGATTTAAGGTATACAAATGTAATGCATTTCATATATATAAATTTAGGAACATAGTGATTCTTCCCACCTTACCCTCTCTCCCTCCCACATTCTCATCTTTCTTCCACTTCCCTCTTCTATTCCCAATCTTAATTTTTCAAAGATCTATTATCAATTAACTTCACATGCATAATATTAACCCTATACTAAGTAAATAGTTCAACAAATAGTATGAAAAAAAAAATAACTGTTCCTCAACAGTCAAGACAAAGGCTGTTCTAATATATCACAATTCAAAGTGTCAACATCTATTCTATAGATTATATTTTAGGTAGTTTATTAGTTGTCACAGATCAGGGGAAACATGTTATTTGTCTTTTTGGGACTGGCTTATTTCACTAAGTATAATGGGTTCCAGCCACTGTGGCAGACAGTATGGAGATACCTCAGAAATCTGGAATAAAGGCTTACCATATTATCCAGCCATCCCACACCTAGGAATTTCCCAAAAAGAAATAAAAACCAGCATATGAGAGTTATCTATACCCCATGTTTTTTTTACTTTTTTTTGACAGGCAGAGTTAGACAGTGAGAGAAACAGAGGGAAAGGTCTTCCTTCCATTGGTTTACCTCAAAATGGCCGCTATGGCCATCATGCTACACCAATCCGAAGCCAGGAGCCAGGCGCTTCCTCCTGGTCTCCCAAGTGGGTGCAGGGCCCAAGTACTTGGGCCATCCTTCACTGCCTTCCTGGGCCACAGCAGAGAGCTGGAATGGAAGACGGGCAACCAAGAAAGAATCCGGCACCCCAACCAGGTCTAGAACCTGGGGTGCCGACGCTTTAGGCAGAGGATTAGCCAAGTGAGGCATGGCGCTGGCCCCCGTGTTTAATGCAGTTCCATTCACACTATCTAAAATATGGAATCAACCCAGATGTCTATCAATTGGAGATTAGTTAAAAGAATTATAGTATATGTACACCATGGAATACTATATAGCAATAAAAAATGAAATCCTCTCATTTGCAATAAAATGGATGAAACTAGAAACTAAAGACTTTCTTAAACCCCTTGGACCAATAAATTTTCAACCTTTGCCAAGAGATCATTTGTGTATTGTAACATGACTGCATTTTCTGGGGATTACAACTCTGCCTTAGCCTTCACTTCCTACCTTACACAGAGCTTAAAATTTAGGCAACCTTCCGCTATTAGTAGTCTTCTAGCTCTTTCATAGCTGTGAACGTTACTGCATGCATTCTGCTAGACTTCAAGATACCAAGAATTATCTTGGAGTCTTTAGAGCTCCATATGGGTATCTCATTCTCCAGATATTCTTCTTCAGTTTATTGGCCAGCTTTTTGTTAACCTTAGTTGGGACAAACATCACCATATTGTGTTAAAAAAAAAAGGAAATTATCATTGATGACCTTTGACATATACCTCAGGGATTGGGCTATGCTAAAAAAGTGAGCACTGGAAAGGATAACCATGGGATCTTTGAGAACAGAGCGCATAAGTGATTTACAAGTCTCTGGGGTGGGAACTCTCATCTGTGGAGCTCCAGCTCTGTTTGCCCCATTCAAATGTCCCCAAGAGTGCCCTTTTACAGAACAACCATAGTTACAAGTCTGTTGATTTTCACGTCTAATATTGCTTTGTATATAAGTATATAAGACAAATCCAAATATCACAACTCTTGCTGTCTTTACCACAAATATCATACTTTTCTTGGTGAGCATGGTCGGACTATTATAGCTATAGTTGATTTACATTGTTCCAAGAAATGTATAGTGACAATATTTTCAGTGTTCTTTTTGCTTTTATGAAAGACTGGATTGTCAGAGGTCATTACTCTAATATTCTGGAAGTCTTTCTTTCCATCATTAAGTTTTATCTCTTTTTAGGGTAAGCAAAGAGAACAAGAAAGAATACTGGCACAAAGATTTGGGAGAAAAAAAAGGATCACAGAAAGAGCAAGAAAAGAATGATCTGTTCCATCCACTTCAATTTCATGGTTGATATAATACAATTAACCCCTCAATATCTTCTAGCTTTGAGAGGAGACTTAACCATACAAAATAAGAAACAGTAATTCACATAAAACTGCTTCAAATAACTTTCTTTTAAGTGAGAGAACTTTTTTCCTTTAAAAAAGAAAAACAAAAGCAATAAATATTTTTCATTCTTGTGAGTTTATTTTAAAGGATACTGTATTATGAGCATACCTGAAAACTAAGACTTTGACTTCCTAGCTTTTATTTTATATAGAAAATGATTGTCACTTTACACATAAAAGAAGTAATTATAGCTAGTCACTTTGTTCCCACCATCATTTCTGTCATACAGGTAACAGTTGCTTCCTTCCTGCCAAGACTCTGTGTTTGTCTTCAATTATACTTTATAATTTGGTTCCTTTTGCATATGTTTCCTATATAGATAAACAGAGATGTACCAAACACTAACTTTTCAAAGCTAATCCTCATCTCCTTATATTCTCTTCTGATTATTCTTTCTTTAAGCTGATGAATACATGAGGATCACATACTATGTGCTTGCTAAGCACTAGAGAATTGACACAACATATTTTGGCACAGTGCAATGGAACTATTAAATAAACATTATTTCTTGAAAAATGCTCTGAGATCCATGTTTATTGAATTATAATTAATTAGTCTCTGTGGCTCTTAAAATAGACATACTTAACATAAGAAGATGTAAAATCTCTTGAGTGATTAATATTTCAGGATGACAGCTTAAAAATATAGAACATAAATAGCAAAGAAAATGTTTTAATTTGATTAACCTCAATTTTTCAAATTTATGCTATTTTGTTTTATGAATCACACTTTTTGTGTCATGTCTAAGAACACCTTACAAAGCTTTTTTGTCCTCAAATTCTTCTCTGATGTTTTATTTTTAAATATTTTTGTATAGTAGAAGGTGTCAAGATTAGGCTGAGATTTGAAATTTTGCATATATTGAGTTTATTTGGAATAAATTTGATACATTATTATATCACACACAATATTCAAAATCTCATAGGAAATTATATTATGAAAAATATAGTTTTTAGATTTTTTGCACCAAAATAAGTTCATCTTGTTTTTTCACAAATTCTTTTGAAGTACCCTTATGTATGTATACACACACATGTGCACATATACAAACATACATTTCTCGACCCAGCAGTTCCAGCACTATTTTTGAAAGAATGTTATTCCTGCACTGAATTGCCTCTGCAGACGTTGCAGTCAACTACACTTGTACACAGTGGCATCTGGATTCTCTGCCCTGTTCCCGTCACCTATGTGTCCATCTCCTTAACAAAAATCACATCTATTGTTAGAAAATCTCTATTATTACATATAAATCATAGATCTTGAAGCATAATTCAGTGGTTCCCTCTACTTTACTATTTTTCATAATTATTTCAGCTATTTCAGTTATCTGGATATTTGATATAAAATTATAATTGGTTTATGTCTTCACAAATGCTAAAATTTTGATAAGATGCATATTAAACCTGTATATAAAGTTGGAAAGAATCAACATCACTGCTAAATGATTTTATCATATTAAATTATTTTAAGACTATTTTGATTTCTTTCCATTTCCCGATTCTTAGTATGCAGATCTTGTGCATTTTTGTCCAGTTGAACACAAGTATCTCAATTTTGAACAGTTTTAAAATATGCCTAATATTAAATTTAGATTTATGTAATATTATCTTCTGTCTTCTAACTTTGCTTAATTCACTTAATAGTTGTAAAATGTTTATTCATTTTTTTTAGATCCTTTGGAATCTTATATAGGCTATCATATTATAAATAGGTGGTTTTCTTTCTTTCTTAATTTCCTTATTGACTGGCTGAATTTTCTATGCTATATTCAATCATACTGATGCTGCTTAATTTCTTGGGCTAAGTCATAGTAAGTAAAGCAGCACATACTGAGTAGGTATAATATTCATTCTTGAATTTTTTTTTTCCATCTGAGTGATTTGTCTCAAAACTGCCATACTGCAAGGAAGCTCACAACAGTAGACATGAAGAGAGGGGACCTGGGCTGATTTGAAAAAGGAAGACAGGCTAAAAGTTGCTCACTGCTCCAGAACCCCTTGTTCTAGTCCAGCAACTGACTGGCTGCACATGCAAAAAGAACTACCCAGAGTCATGGAAGTGCTTATAGTGCCTGTTTTTTAGGGCACTAAAATTTGAAGAAGTTTCCCATAAAACAATAATAGCTACAATACTATTTTACCCGGAATTTTACGGACTTCAGATGTAGTTTTTTTTTTTTTTAAGACTAATTTTACTTACTTGAAATGCAGAATTACAAAGAAAGCAAGCAGAGAGAGAGATATCTTCCACCTGGTTTACTTCCCAAGTGACCTCAATATTCCAGGCTGGCCAAAGCCTGACCCAGGAGTCTAGAGCTTCATCATGGTCTCCCACATGCAGTATAGGGGACCAAGACTTGTGCCATCTTCTGCTTTTTCCCCAGGCCATTATTAATGAGCTGGTTCAGAAGTGACACAGCTGGGACTCAAACCAGTGCCCATATAGGATGCTAGCATAATAGACGGTGGCTTAACTTGCTAGTCTACAACACTAACCCAAGGATGTATTTCTATAACAGATTTTGCAAGAGTATATAAATATTGCTGATTTTTTCCTTAACAAATGCAACAACTGCTAATATAGATGTGCTCCCTGTTTGAATACATCCATTCAATGTGACATACATGTGGACAAAGTTAATAAAACCAGAAATTTGTCCTCAGTAATTTATAATTAAATTAAAAAATGATGCACAGAATATGTACATGTATGTGTGTATATATATATACCACTAGAAGTAGTAAATATTTTTACTATTACCAAACAATATAGGTATATGAAACTATTGGAGTCCATGGAAGGAAAGTATTTCTAATTGTTTTGGTGAGAGAAATCTACATGAATATTGAATTACAAGAAAAATTAGGGCATGTACAAGTAGAAAAATATATGGGAACATCCTAGAGAGAATCAGTAACCTAGCCTTATGTTTCCATTTGTATTTTGAAGAACCACAAGTAAAATGATTGAACCAGAGTGTTATTCATTAGAATATCAGTAGGAGATAAAGCCAATAAGTGATTAGTAGCAAAATTTCTCAGCAAATCCTTATGCTCATATTATGTAAAATATAAAAACACTTAAAGATGCTTAAGGTGGCTGATGGTGCTGAGTGATCTTTCAGATTATTTGGGGGCAATATATGTGATGAAATGAGAACCTAAACTTCAACAGAGTGAGATTTGTAAATGATGAATTCATAGAATTGGCAAGCATATAGAGAAAAAAAGAGAGAAAAATACCCATTTATTAACAGAAAATAACATGTTGTTACTGTCAATGAGAGAAAAAAGAAAACTTTCAACAACTGATGTAAAAAAATCATTTTATCTGGGTGATAATTTCACTCATTAGTGATAAAATTAAGCCTGGGAAAGCAGAGGAGGATGGCTCAAGACCTTGGGCTGCAGCACGCACATGGGAGACCTAGAAGGTCCCAGCTCTCAGTAAGATCCTGTGTGATGATGGAATAGTTCTTTCTTTTTTCTTGATTTATTTGTTTATCTATTTGAAAAACAGAGACAGGGAGAAGGAGAGAGAGAAAAAAAAAATTCTTCCATTTGCTGGTTCATTCCCTTAAACAACTGCAATGGTTGGTGCTGCACTGATCTAAAGCCAGGAGCCAGGAGCTTCTTCCAGACCTCCCATGTGGATGCAGGAGCCCAAGGAGTTGAGCCATCCTCCTCTACTTTCCCCGGGGTATTAACAGGGAGCTGGATCTGAAGTGGAGCAGCTGAGAGTCAAATGGGCACCCATAAGGCTGACGCCGCGGCTCAACAGGCTAATCTTCCGCCTTGCGGCGCCAGCACACAAGGTTCTAGTCCCGGTTGGGGCATCGGATTCTGTCCCAGTTGCCCCTCTTCCAGGCCAGCTCTCTGCTGTGCCCAGGGAGTGGAGTGGAGGAAGGCCCAAGTCCTTGGGTCCTGCACCCCATGGGAGACCAGGAGAAGCACCTGGCTCCTGCCATCGGATCAGCGCGGTGCGCTGGCCACAGTGTGCCGGCCACGGTGGCCATTGGAGGGTGAACCAATGTCAAAGGAAGACCTTTCTCTCTGTCTCTTTCTCTCACTGTCCACTCTGCCTGTAAAAACAAACAAACAAACAAACAAACAACACACACACACATACACACAAAACAAACAGGCACCTGTAAGGGATACAGACACTGCAGGCAGGGGCTTAACCTTCTATACTACAGAGCTGACCGTGATGGAACAGTTTTTAATCTTCATCGGGGTGATCTTCATCGGGGTGGTGGTGACACAAACTGATATGTGTGAAACACATACCAAAGTGCTCATTTTGACCATATATTATTTATGATGTAACCACTATGGGAAACTGGGTGAGAGTAAATTTACCTCTTTGTGCTGTCTTTGAACTTCCTAGGGATCTATAATCTACTAAATTATAAAAGTTATCTACAAAGCATTGGAAAGTAGAGGTTATAAACTTGGAAATAAAAAAAAATCACATATAGGCTTCACACAAACCCATATTTAACTACAACTGTCTGTATGGATACATGTATGTATTATGCATAGAGTTGTCAGTGTTAAGAGAAATTTTGAATTGTACTCTATTTTCTAACATATTTTATTACTTCAAAATGTTTTCTAGATATTTTTCCTTCTGGGAATATTCAAACATGAATATTTTTGATGGTTGTGGATTTCTTATTTGTGCATTTGTCTACTAACTTAAAACTGACTTAAATTATTACACATCTGTAATGACACAAGCGTTGACATTTTTAAATATAAATGTAATTTCAATAGTTTATTGCAAAAGATAAGTTTATTTTGGAGCAAATAATTTTAATCCATGGGTGATTTCTCATGATATATATTTTCCATTAACATTTTAGAGTCTCCATATATAGTTTTTATAAATATACATACACATATATCTCCTATGTGTGTGTATACTGCTGTACATATTCCTAAAGGTTAAATTACAGGCCACAAGGTTGTTGTCTATATTTAAAGAATTTCATTAAAAATCTGTCAAATACATGAAATTTTGCAGTATTTGAAAGTATGAGTTTCTACTGAACAAGAAGTGATATACAACATCATTGACTTATCAAGTATTTAATTGCTAATAAGATGGAAGTTTGTTTTTCAAATACTTATTGATCTGTTAAAAATTTATGTTTATGCTGATTTTCTAATCTGCTTATTGATTTGTTACCCGTTTTTTAAATTTTGTACATATTAATATGTATTATTAGCAGTTTATTACATTTTTGAAAGATATTCCCAATTAAATGCCTGTCTGCCTTTTGATATTTTTTGTTCACCTGTTATTGGATATGTAGAAGATTATTGACTAATGCTATATTCTGATTTCTTGGAGTGGCTTCATTTGTGTTTAGATATAAAGATCTTTCTTCACAGCCAGATCATTTTGGAAATATTTTCATATAAGTCTGGAATGATTCTGCACATCTTGAAAGGAAAGCACTGCATGCCTTTGTTCAGGACTGTATTAATATCTTAGTAGATTCAGGCTGGTGTAACAAAATGCCATGAACTATGTGGCTTATAAAGAATAGAAATTTATTTCTTATGGTTCTGGAAGTTATGTGTCTAAGATCAAGGCACTAAAATATCTGCTGTCTGCTGAGGACTTTTTCCTGGTGCATAGATAGCACCTTCTCACTCTCTTGTCACATATTGTTAAGATACAAAAGAGCTCTCTCTAACCTTGTATATAAGAACTCTAATTCTGGTCATGGTGCCTCTACTCTTATGAGCTCATCAACTCCCAAAGACTGTACCTTTTAATCCCATCACTTTGGAGGTTAAAATTTCAATTTATGAATTTGGGGGAGCTGCAAACATTAACACAGCAGCCATTAGCAGGAACGTTTTTGTAGCTAACTGTCCTCCTTAGAAGCTAGAACTAATGCCTCCATCAGTAATATGTAACATGCATACTTACAGACTGTGAAAATCAAGATAATGGTTCTCATTGAGTCAAATGGTAGGCAACTTACTACACAGTAGAATACAGACAATGCCCTCCTCTGAAGCGCTCTTTGGGCATTCTAAGTGCAGTACTGCTGTGGTTTGAACATGAGTTGGCTCCTGAACTCAAGCTGAACTTTAAAACCAAAGTCAGAAGTTAACGATATTAAAAGAATAGAAACTCGATATGGTTATCGTGTCTAGCAGGTGGAACCTAGTGAGAGGTCCCTAGGTTATTGTGGGTGAATCCTCAGAAGATCATTCTTATGAGATGATTGCTATAAAAGCCTGAATTTGATCCCAGGTTCGTTCTCTCTCTCTCTCTGTGTGTGTGTGTGTGTGTGTGTGTGTGTATATATATATATATATATATATATATATATAGTTTTTATAATCTCTTCCCATCTATCCTCCTCTCTCCCCTTTTCTTTCCTTCATGGTTTGTCGTGTAATTTCTACACAGGCTTACAAGTGGACTTCACCATGGCCTGGGACACACTATCTTGACTTTCAGCCTTCAAACCTGTGAGCTAAATAAATCTCTCTTGTCTTCGTGAGTAGCTTCTCTCAAGTATTTTGCTGTAGTAACAAAAAACTAGCCCACAAACTCAGTCAGGGATGTAGACTGTTACTATAAGTGTAAATTGGACTTAAAGATGCTGAAGTGCTTTTGGAATTGATTAATAGGAAGAATTTGAAAGTTAGGAGGAACAGGTAAGGGAAAGCCTAGGGTGCTGTGATCAGAGACTTGTGGCTGATTCTGATGTGGGCTCAGACGATCAGAATGCTGACAGAAATACAGGCCACTATAAAAGCCATGTTGATGAGATTTCAGATGGAATTAATGGTGCTATTGGGAATTGGACTAGGGTCAACCTTATTGTGCTGCAGCAAAGAACTTGAGTTTATGGTGTCCTTGCCCTGATACTTTGTGGGATTCATTTATTTATTTGGAAGATGGAATTCCAAAGCAGTGAAGTATTCTGGCTGTGGTGTGAACATAATTGATCATTTTAGTCAGTGTTACATTGATAATCAGGAGCAAAAGGGAAGCATTTAGAAAGAATTGGAAAATTTGCAGTCCGGCCAGAGAAAATGAAAAAAAAATAGTTTGTGTGGGTGGTGCAGAAATAGTTTGCAAAAGGATTAGTGTAGACAAAAGTGAGTCAGTCATGTTTTAATAGCAAAGCAATAATTCAAGCCCTTGAAGGAATCTCAGAATCCTTCTAAGTCAAGATTCCCATAAAAGTGACAGAGGCCTAGAAAGGCAGAATTGTTTTATGGAACCACAGGTGCTTCCATAGCATTGACCAATGTTGCCTTGGGATTCATTTGCTTGTACTCAGCCAGTGAACTGCTTCATGACTACAATGGTTCAAGGGCATGCAAGTACAACTCCTGACAAAGGCAAACCTTCAGTTCATTCATGTAGTGGCTTTGCAAGCACAAAGAATCTAAGAGTTATGGAGTCATGGTGGCTTACACCAAGATTTCCAAGGAAAGCCTGAGACTGCTCCAGAATTGGAATCCCTGCCTGGAGCTCCTGACCAGGAATGCATAGAAGAGCTGAGGAAGTAAAGCCACGGTAAAGACCTGAGGAATATGATCATGCCAGTAACATGCAACATCCACCAGGAAAATCTGCAGATAATACACACAGCAGCCTTAGACAGCAGCCTGTCCATGAAAAGCAAAGCCAGAGGGGCAGAGCTCTCCAAGACCTTAGGATCACATCTCCATCAGTGTCCCCCAGGTGACACACATGGAGCTTCAGGATTTAATGTTTTTCCTGCTGGACTGGAATCTTCTTTGGGCCAATTATGCCTCCTTTCTATTCCCCTGCAGCCTCCTTTTAAAATGGAAATTTATACCCCGTACCTGGCCCAATTGTCATTGTGTTTTAGAGGGAAGTAATTTATTTTTTATTTATAGAGGTTCATAATTGTAGAAATTGCCTTGACTCTCAGATGAGACTGGACAGCTTTTTAAAAATATTTATTTATTTATTTATTCAATTATTTGAGATGCAGAGTTACAGACAGAGAGGAAGGTTTTCTACCCACTGGTTCATTCCCTAACTGGCCTCAACAGCGAGCTGGAATGAGCCAAAGCCAGGAGCCAGGGGCTTCATCCAGGTCTCCCATGCAGGTACAGGGACCCAGTCACTTGAGCCATCTTCCACTGCTTTCCCAGGCCATAGTAGAGAGCTGGATCAGAATAGGAGCATCCAGGAATAGAACCAGTGCACACATGGGATGCTGATGCCGCAGGCAGATGCTTAACCTTCTACACCACAGTGTTGCCCTGACTTAGGACTTTTGAATTAATGCTGGGCTAATACTTTGGATCTTCTGGGAATAGAATAGTATATTATACGTGAGTAGAATGAGGTTGGGGGGCCCAGGTTATAATGCCACAGCTTGAAGTTGATTTAACTCCTGAACACATACAGGACTGCCTCAAAGTTCATGATACTGAAATTCATGGTAATGAAATGACAGAATGTCAATACAATCCTTGTGTTTAGAGGTAGGGCCTATATGGGAGGCCCTTAGGTCATAGGGGGTGAGCCTTTGATACGCAATTCTCATGAGTTAGATCTCAGCCTCTGTCTGGGTCCCAGCTCACCAAGTGGTCCTGCGCATGTGATCTGCCATTCACAGCAGGCTCTTGGCCCAAACCTGAGTCATGCTATTTGGACTGTCAACCCCTAAAACTGTGAGGTGAATAAGCCTTTCTTTCCTTCATAACGGGCTTGTTTCATATATTTTGCTGTAGCAAAATCAAAAGTGGGTTATTATAACTTACGAATTAACCAGCTGTGTTACCAACCCTTTTCCCTGCCCTACCAGAATAGAAGTCAGGGAATGAACACAAAATAATGAAGGTTTGGCTATTGTGATTGCTGAGACTAATGCAACAACGTTCATCACTTAGAGGGCAATATGACATCTGCCAATAACCATGAACTTGTCGGCTTGCAGTAGGGAAATCACAGTATTCTTATTCCTTGATCATCGTACATAATACTTAATCTATTTCATTTAAGTGTTGATTTTTTCTAACATTTTAATTAATTTAGTCACTCTCAGTAGGCATATTTGGGGATGTAAAATAAAGATAACATGATAGAACCGGACATTATAAGTTCAAATTCCCTCTGCCTCTTAATGGTTGCATGAACTGGATAGAGCGATCTAATCTCTTGTGAGCTGAGTATAATCTTAACACAGCAGACAGCAACAATGCTTCTTCAGAGAATTTTTATGAAGATTGAATTAGCTAATATATGTAAACTACTTGGAACAATGCCTCGCACATATTAAATACTACATAAGTATTAAGTTTCAGACTTAAATTTCACTTTACTTAAAGCATTAACCTACTGATCAATAATTATACTGTGTATCAGAAATGATCATGCTTCTTTTTTTAATTAAAAAACAGAGATACTTAAACATATTCTATATCACATACTGAATCTACACCTATACCTTACAAACACTGTGAGCTGATTGTTTTATTTATTTTTAAATTCTTAGGTGTATTATTTAAAATTAATGTTTTAAATCATTTTAAAAGCTTGTAGAGAAAAATAGATAATACACTTGTGACCTTGTATTTGGTAAAATTCTTTAAAATTTTCTTCTTTGTCCAATTTATTTAAAAGGCAGAGAGGCAGATACAAAAGCAAACAGAGCTTCCATCCACTGGTTGTTCATTCCCCAAATGCTTGCAACAGCAAGGGCTTGGTCAGACCCTACTCAGGAGTCCATAACTTAATCTAGGCCTCCCATGTGGATGGCAGGGACCCATCACCTGTTGCCTCCCAAGTTTAAGAATAAGAAGAAAAGTGGAGACTTGAACTAAAGGACTGTGACAAGGGATGTAGGTGTCCCAAGAGGCATCTTAATCACTGCACAAACTGGAAGCCCTGACAGGGATTTAGCAGGAAATAAACATCACTAAATAATGAAGAACATATTAGTATCTAGACAATGTTTAAATTAACATTTATACTCATCAAAATTTAGCTTGAGGATTAGTAAAGGTAAACCAATGCTTAGAAGAAGTTGTGCAGAATACCATTACTTGTCAGGCAAGGAATTTGAATCCAAAACCTAAGAGGCACATATCTGCGTGTTCCATATGTATATCCACATGTACAGTTTATCCTCATTACTCTTGAATTCCATATTTAAAAACCTGTATACTCACTGAGATTTGTTTATAATGCTAAAACAATACTCGTGATTTCTTTGTGGTCATTGCAACATGCAAAGAGTAGTGAAAAATTTGAGTTGTTGCTGCATTCCTAGATGAGTTCATTCAAGGTGACCCTCTGTCTGTTTTCTTGTTCTAGTTTTATCCTGTAAGTAGTTGCATTTTTCATCACGTATTTAGTACTGCAAACTCTTATTTTTGTGTGTTCATTCTGTGGATTTTCTTTTTCAAATGTTCCACAAGTATAGGGTTCAAGTATTGAACAATGTTTCTAAGTGCACAAAGGCTGTGATGTAACTTACAGAGAAAGGGCATGTCAAATAAGCCTCATTCAGATATCAGTTACAGAGCTTTCAACCACAGATTTAATGTTAATGAATCAGCAATCATAACAGCATAATAAACAACCTGATTTAAAATAGAAACACTAATAAAATAGGCTGTGTATTGATCAGTTGATAAAACATTATGATTAGAGTCTTGTAGAAATTTAACATTTAACATGTGTATCCATCTACAAGCAATTATTCTAATTCAGTGTTACAGTGACTTTATGAACCATTAAGTAGCATGAATGATGAGATTCAGCCGCATTGTATGTATTTGATTTATACAAATAAATTACAAAACTCAGGTAGCCCAATTTTTGAGTAAAAAATATGAACTGAAGACTATTCCCAGAAGAGACTGTATAAATAGCTAATTGGCAGAGGTTTTCAGAAAGCTAAAAATAAGAATGACTCTTCATTTCATACTCCCTTTCAGTCAAGCACTGCCCTACAACAACAGCCCCTGACCTGAAGGCTGCTGACAAAGCTTCCTTTCCTGATAGAGAGAGAGAGGTATAAAGAATCAGAGAAAGACATAGATGTTCCTGCCCACTTACTATGTGGAAAACACTGGCCAGGGGTTGAGCTTCCTGTCAACAGGTGACAGTTGTTAGACTGTGTCAACCCCAAGCATTTTTTTGTTGTTGTACACGAAATATATGAGTGATCTCAAATACCAAGAGTGAATGGAAAGTTTTGCAGTCTTGGGGCAGAGGTGGCTGGATGTGCCTGACTCTGAAGACTATTTTACCATATTCAGGAGCTGCATGGAGAAGGTCTGACCTCATTCAACTATTGAATTCACTGTATGGCGTGGGCGTTAGCTGTGGCATTTCTAAGTACTTTCCCATAAAATTGAGCACAATTCCTATACTGTCACTAACATTTTACAAACTTTAAATAATTTCCTAGAATAGTATTCTTCTGTTTCCTTGTGGTAATTTAGAATGTATTTTGAGGAGTCAGACTGGCTCATAGGCAGTCATCTTGGTCCTGGTGGATACTGAGGGTGTGAAATGCTCGCTTTCCCCAATAGCTATCTTTAGCAAGATCAAAGTGCTGGATCCCACTGCCTATTTCTCCCCAAAAGCTGCCTTCAGCAGGACAAGAGTGCCTGGCCTTTCCTTGGGAGTTTCCAATCGGATCATGAGAATAGCAAGGGAGTGGTGATTCCAGCCTTTTGAGATCCCACTTTACTGTGAAAACAGGCTACCTCTCCTACCCTTCATTGATGGCTCTTTTGTTTTACCCTGATCAATCCAGACATGCTAAATAAGATCACAAATCAGGTCTTTTGATGGGTTTTGTCCCTGTTTTGTAACTGATTGCTAGTTGATCCTCAGTTTTTGTTTCTTTTCCTCCAAAATTGTGCTCAAAAATCCTGCTACCAACAGCCCATTCCAATTTTCCCTCTCTTGGAACCCAGTCCAGGCCACTCTAGCTGGAGGTTTCTGACTTGAATAAACCTTGCTTTTCTCTCTGCCTTGTTCTCATGATAATTCTTTCATGTGAGACAAAGAACCTAGGTAATCTTTTCTCTGCTGCTATATCACCTGTGACAATACTATTCAATCTTTACTTTTGTGTTCTACACAAATTCTTTTGTATAACTTAAAGCTGTAACTACTTTCCCTTCAGACTTTTTCCCCCATGTTGAAATCGGAAATGACCCCCTAAAATTTATGCCAAAAATGTGACCCCTTAAAGTACCCCAGAAGTGCTATCTGGGATGCCACATGTGCTACAGGAATTTGGGGTGTCATATAATTTCCCCATGAGCTTATTAATAAATCTCCAATATTAATAACCCCAAGAGGGTTCTTGCCTAATATTTAGAGAAGAATTCTAAATACGGGCACAGACAAATGAGGCAGCATGGTACATTTTACGCCTTTATTTAGTGAGAAAGATGCATAGGAGAGTGAGAGCTTTATGTAAGAGAGAGGTGAATAGGGGTTCATACCGAGCACCAGGAACCAGCCACATGGAGGAGCATCTAGGCCAGGAAGCCTAGGGTGGGTGCCCCAAGGCCATGCGTCCTGGAGGCTCAGGGCTACAGCAAGCCCCCTCCTGGCAAGAGGCCAGGGAAGAAGAGAAGAGTGGACATTCCGTGTTCCAGGCTTTTAACTCACTTCCAAAGGCGAGTGGTCAATTAACCTGATTGGCTGGTGGGCACCCAGGTGTGGCCAGGTAGGGGCATGAGGTCACACAGGGGCGTGGTAAAGGTATCAGGTAGGGTGTGAGGTCACACAGGGGCGTGGCGAAGGTGTGGTTTTCCAGCCCACAAACCTAATGGATTTTAATCTATAAACCTGCCTACTTCACATGGACACTGTATTTGGCTTAAGTATGGTTGGCTATTGACTCATTATCAATGACTAACTGATATGTTTCCTCTATCTGTATTTGAGTGGATTTTAAAGATAGGATTAATTGGTTCACTGTGAAGAGGATTTGTATGAATCCCAGTAGGTGGGAGCTGGTAGAGTAGGAATTTAGGTGCTGTGGGCCTCTCTGGCACTGTTAGTAAAATGGCGCAGTCTTATCTACACTCTGATACCATCCTAGGCTCTAAATCCCACCATCATTGCTGGAAGTCAGGTAGCCACATGGCCCAACCACCGGTGTCAGCCCCACCCCCATCCTAATGGGATTCATTGCTCCTACTTCCCTGCCCACCTCCAGCAAAGATTTAAAAGGACCTGTTCCTGAACACGTGTCTCTCTTTTTCTTTCTCTCCATCTCCTGACCTCTGCCTCTGTCTCTGTCTCTCTCTCTCTCTCTTACGCTCTCCTCCCTCTTTTCCTTCTTCGCCTCTTCCCTCCAGTCTGTCAAGTTTCCCCCAATAAACTCTTTCCCCTACTCCAGTGTTCGGTGTCTTTTGTGGTGGCCTTGCTGGCACAGCCCTTAGAGAGGCTGCCTCTTGCAGGTTGAGGTTTTCTAAACCACCTGTATTCTCACATAGGCTGCTGTTGTACTTGGAAGGTGTCAGGTGCATGACAAATATTCCCAGTCAGATGAATCAATTAATTCACAAGCTTTTTTTTTTTTTTTTTTTTTTTTTTTGACAGGCAGAGTGGACAGTGAGAGAGAGAGACAGAGAGAAAGGTCTTCCTTTGCCGTTGGCTCACCCTCCAATGGCCACCGCGGCTGGCACATTGCAGCCAGCGCACCGCGCTGATCCAATGGCAGGAGCCAGGTGCTAGGTGCTTTTTCCTGGTCTCCCATGGGGTGCAGGGCCCAAGCACTTGGGCCATCCTCCACTGCACTCCTGGGCCACAGCAGAGGGCTGGCCTGGAAGAGGGGCAACCGGGACAGAATCTGGTGCCCCGACCAGGACTAGAACCTGGTGTGCCGGTGCCGCAAGGTGGAGGATTAGCCTGTTGAGCCACTCCACTCCTGGGTGATGTTCTCTGGTCCCAACAGAACAGGGGCCAGGGAGGTTGGGCATCAGAGGTTGGGAGGGCTCCTTTTATAGATACAGGGCGTGGGGCAGGTCTGATCCTCATTGGTTGACCTTTAGGCACCTGAGGGGACTTTGATGAGGACTTTTCATTCCCGGAAGTGTGGGTAGGGACTCTCCATTCCTGGAAGTGTAGGCCTTCTCTCCTTGCAGATCCCAAAGCCACCACCAGTACTCCTCAGATCTGCAATATTGTTGGCTTTTCTGTACTGATGTCCCCTGCTCTGCCTTTGTCTCCAGCTCTTGTTGCATCACATCCACACATCCACCACAGACGTGGCTCCCTGAATTCACCTCCTCACTCTCAAGAGGTTATACTAGCAATGCTCTGTAATTCAACCAGAAAAGTCTTTGTTTTTCCCCAACTCCCTCCCATCAGAGCAAACTGACTACTGACTTTCTTAGCCCCTGCTGCTGCTGCTGATGGTATCATTATTTTCCTTTAAGGCTGTCTGAGGAAAGGAGACTATCATTTTTCTGTGTCATTCCAATGTTTCCTTCTTTTCTGAAGAAAATACAAGGATCACAAATACTTGGTTACACTATACTATCACTTTCTTTTTTATGCTAAGACCTTAGGTGACTCAGAGACAGGGAGGGAGAGAAAGAGATCTCTCAGTGCTGTTTCACTCCCCAGATGCATACAACAGCCAGTGCTAGGCCTCCTACATTGATGACCAGAACTCAAGTACTTAGGGACTCACTACTGTCTCCCAAGGTGAACATTAGCAGGAAGCTGTAGTCAGGCACAGAGCAGTGACTCAAATCAAGGCACCAAGTGCAGGCATCCCAAGCAGCATTTTAAAAGCTGAACCAAATACCTGTCCCATGTCCTTCAATTCTAGTAGGCATTCTATCTTCCGATTTACTTCACAATAAGTAAACACACAAAATAAGTAGATTGAAAATAAACACAATTGGAGATGGAAGTTTGGCTCTGTGCTTAGGGTCTGGGCTCCTGACTTTAACCTTGCATAGCCCTGCCTGTTTAGATCATTTGAGGAATAAGCAAGCAGATGGAGGATCACTCTTTATTTCTATCCATTCCTATGCCTTTCAAGAAAAATGATAAAACATACTGTGAATTGTAAGGGAATAATGATAAATTATATTACCAACCTGATGGCATTTCTACAAATACGTATCAAAACTAAAATATTGCTTTTGTGACTTCTGCTTTGAATTTCAATGGAATTATCCTTCTTTGTTTATTTGTGGCTATATTTGATACAGTTGAGCTGTCAAATGATTTCTGGGTTACAAAAGTTTCATATTAAGTTACCTGGGAGGGTGTTTGTCACAACAGTTAAACAACACTTAGGAAACCCATATCTTCTATCAGAATACCTGGGTTCAAGTCACTCCTCCACTTCTGACGCAGCCCTCTGCGTCTGTATATACTGGGAGGCCACGGGCCCAAATGCTTGATTTCCTAACACACACATAGAAGGTTCAGACTGAGTTCCAGGCTCCCACTTTTGGTCTGACCCAGTCCTGGGTGTTCTAGTTATTTGGGAGAATGAAACAAGGGATGGAAGACCTTCTTGGTCTCCGTCTCTGTCTGTGTCTCTGTCTCTCAAGCTTTCAAGTAAAACGAAAATGTAAAAAAGCAGATTTCTACTTTCTAAAATAAGTCATTAAATAAAAAACAAATAGAATGTCATCTGATATTAAACTACTTAGTACTGTCATTTATGTTGAATGATTTGTATTTTAGACATTTTATAAAAAATAATTTTGTTAGCATATGATTTTTTCAAAGCCATTCTCTCCAATAAGTGACAAAAGTGAAGAAAATCTGATTATTAGGGGCTTGAAAAGAAGCATTTAGTGTATTTTTTCCTCTTCTTTGTGCCTGCACATTTAAGAGGTAAAGATTATCCGGCATCTAATGGTCAATAGCCCTATCAACAGATTTGGTTTTCCTAAAGCCATACTAAACTAGGCTAGAAAATAAAACATAAATCTCATCAGGTAAAACCTGAAATTTGAAAAAAACAAAAATTCTTAGGAAAAAATAGTGTTTTTCCCCTTTAAAATGTTTGTTTTATTAAATGAAATAATACTTGTACTTAATGTAACTGCCAAATGCTGTTGCCTCTTTGCTTAATCATATTCTTTTCATTATATTCTGCGATTGTATGGATGCACATTCCCTGGAGTTACACTAAGGAGTGTATACTAGTCATTAAAGAGAACTGAGAAGTGGCTTTCTCTCCAAAGTCATCATAACATGAAAAATGATACCCTGCAGACCTATCCCTAAGATCTAAGATCGAGTTTCCTGCATTCAAGATTAGTTATGTAGTGACTGATTTTTAATTTAAATAAATAGACAAAACAGAAATGAAAACTTCAAGGCAGGACAGGCAGTTAGCCTAGTGGTAAAGACGCCTGCACCCCATGTAGGAGGACCTGATTTGATACCCGGCTCTGGATGCTGACTTTAGGTTTCTGCTAAAGTGCAGCAATGATCAAGCCGCTGAATCCCCGCCACTTTCATGGAAGGTGATTTTCTTCCTGACTTCCAGTTTTGTGAATGGGCCAGCCCTGGCCATTGTGGACATTTGAGAGTGAACAAAACCTGTTAGATAACATCCAGCCTGGCTCTTCCCTCTTTCCTCGAACACATTTCTGCTGTGATGCCGTCTGCTGGAGTCAATCCAATAGCCATGCCATGGTCTTGAACCTGAAGAAGTAAGAACTAACTGGATCTTCATCTCTTGATCTCTCAATCTCTCTCTCTCTCTCCCTCTCTCTCGCTTATCAAAACACCCAGCCTCAGATGTATCATTAAGGTAACAGAAAATGAGCTAATACAAGAGGGATTCTTTTTATTCTGGATAGTTCTTAGTACTATTCATATTCCGTCAAAATTCTTACTCAGAGCAGAGCACTGTTTCAGATACCAGCATTTCCATAGTGCACCAGGAGGCATATTGCAGTAGTGAGCTGACAGCTAGACACACTCCAAGGAACTCCATGTATAAAGTATTCTGCTTGGCCCTGGATTTGGGTACTATGTCTGTTTTATTTATTTGGTTGAGACTTTTGCAATTGTTTGATAGAAACTACTCCCTCATTAAAGTGTCAAGCACAATTGTGATTGTGGGTATTGGCAGTTTTCGGCTTTCCTCAGTTACTAGGTACCTCAGATCTCAGGTGAGACCTGATGCAGACGCTGGCCGAGGTGCCCCTCTGCTGGTCTACAACCTCAAGTCATGCTGGCCCCATAGGATTCCGAACCGGCGCCCATAAGGTTCGCAGGCGCCCCAGGCCAGGGCGTCGACCCGCAGCGCCAGCCCCCAAATGATCAAATTAAACTTAATATCAGTAGAAGAAAGTAAATAATACAGATAAGAGAAAAAAAAGTGATTTTGAAAATTTAAATAATAGAAGAAAGAGAGATGAAAGTGGAATATTTGAAAACATCCATAAATTTTAAAAGCCTGTATATGATACAAATCAATAAATGACAGCGGAAACATAGTAAACAATTCAGAAATAAAAGGAAAACTTCTTCAAACAACTAACAGACATCAAAAGATTAATAAGGAAATAACATGTAAACTTGATTTAGTAAATTTAACAAACAAATATATACCTTGAGAGACACAAATTAACAAAACTAACAATAACAAAATAAAAAAGCAAAACTGACAAATGAAAAGAAAAATTCACCCAAAAATTGAATTTGTGGGGTCAATGCTGTGGTGCAGCAGATTAAGCTGTCACTTGCAAAGCCACTAGCCTATATAGCACCAGTTCAAGTCTTGGCTACTCCGTTGTCAATCCAGCTCCCTGCCAAGGCATCTGGGAAAGCAGCATAAGATGGCCAACTAATTAGCCCCTGCCATCCACGTGGGAGATGCTAATGACGTTACTGGCTCCTGGCTCCAGCATTGAGGCCATCTAGGGAGTGACCAGCAGATGGAAGATGTTTCTCTTTCTCTTCTCTCTTTGTCTCTCTGCCTTTCAGGTAAACAAGATGGACTCTTTCAGAAATGGAATTTCTAATTAAAATTCATGATCAAATGTCTTCATTGGAAAGTTCTACAATTTAAGTAAATATAAATTTAATTAAGTAAATGTAATTTAAGTAAATATTAAATTAATTAATTAATTAATTTAATTAATTAATTTAATTAATTAAGTAGATATAAATTAAATTTAGAATTTAAGTAAATTCTACCATTTAACTGATAGCATCTAAGTAAAATAATATAATAATTTAAAAAAGAACTTCTCTGGGGCCAGCACACTACGGCACAGCGGGTTAACACCCTGGCCTGAGGCGCCTGCATCCCATATGGGTGCTGATTTGAGTCCCAGCTGCCCCACTTTCTATCCAGCTCTCTGCTATGGCCTGGGAAAACAGTAGAAAATGGCCCAAGTCCTTGTTCCCCTGCACCCACGTAGAAGACCCAGAGCAAGCTTCTGGCTCCTGGCTTCAGATCAGTGCAGCTCCGGCCATTGCGGCTAATGGGAGTGAACCATCAGATGGAAGACCTCTCTCTCTCTCTCTCTCTCTCTCTAGCCTTCTCCTTCTATCTCTGTGTAACTCTGACTTTCAAATAAATAAATAAAATCTTTTTTTTAAAAAAAAACCTCTGAAAATAGAAGAGAATGCTTTATATATTATTTTCTAAGTTCAGGTGAAAAACTCTAGATAAATGCATACACACATTATCATTTAATTATATATGAAACATATATATGCAAAAGATTGAACTGATATTCACAAAATAAGATAGGTTAATGACCACTAAGTATATGAAATTGAGTCCCACATCACTGGTCATATGATCATATCCATAAAAAGAAATCATTGCACACCAACTAGAATGTTTTAAAATTACCAAAAGTCCTATAATGTTAAATATTAGCAAGGATATGTGATAAGAATATCATACCTTGCTGATTAAAATGTAAAATTGCAGAAACACTTTGGGAAATTGTTTTTTCACCGATTTTGTTATAAATCTGAACACACATACATAGGTGACATACAGTTCTGCTGCTTATTTACCAAAGGTAAATAGAAAAAAAAACATTTTTCAAGAAAATTCTCAGCCATTTTTTATAAGAGTACAAACCTATAAGCAACTCAAATGTCCAAAGAAAAGTGAATAGATAAACAACTTTTGGGATGTTCATGCAGTACTATATTACTCAGCAATAAAATAATTAATTACTTACCAAAAAACTATTACATGGATGAGTATTAAAGACCTGATGTGGAGAAAACAATATAGACTTAAAAGAATAGTTCAAGCTATATAATTCTAGAGTCATATTATATTTTTACATGAGCAAGATATCACGAAAATGACAGAAATCTGAACAGTGACTGTTTCTGAGATGATGTCATAAGGGAAGTGTCATGAAGAAATTTCTGGAGGAATACTTGTTCTGTATGTTGGTTGGGGTGTGGGACCTTGCATATTTATTTACTGAATTTCATTGTGGTTTACAGTTAGGAACTGAAAATTTCTTACATATAAATTCCTACTGGCCATAAGTGGGACCTTTTAGGAACTGCTGTTGTGTTTCATTTATCTATGTGTCTACCCTTTAATCAATACCAAGATGCCTTGATTATTGCAGCCTTCCAATATCTGAAAATACAGCAGTGCTTGCCCTCCAACTTTGTTCTTTCATAGAATTGTTTTGGCCATTCTAATCCCTTCACCCTTTCTATATAAACTTTTTTTTAAGATTTATTTTATTTATTTGAAAGACAGAGTTACAGAGAGAGGTAGAGACAGAGAGAGAAGTCTTCCATCCACTGGTTCTCTCCTCAGATGGCCACAATAGCTGGAGCTGTGCTGATCCAAAGCTAGGAGCCAAGAGCTTCTTCCAGGTCTCCCATATGGGTGCAGAGGCCCAAGGACTTGGACCATCTTCTACTGTTTTCCCAGGCCACAGCAAAGAGCTGGATTGGAAGAGGAGCAGCCAGGACTTAAACTGGTGCCCATATGGTATGCTGGCACTTCAGGCCAGGGTTTTAACCCACTGTGCCACAGCGCCAGCCCACCCATATAAACTTTATCATTTACTTCCTGATTGTGACAAAGACCTCTGCTGATATTCTTAATTTGGATTACAGTGAATATATATCTGAATTCAAAGAAATTTGGCATACAAAATTTGGTTTTCCAATCTCTTAACATAATGTGGTTTTCCATATATTTGAATTGCTTTTGGTACCTTTCAACAGTGTTTTATAGCTTGAAGCATTAGTGAGGTGGGTATTTGAATTAGTGGCTAGGTCACTGCTGATTAATATTTCTACATCCAATATCATAGTACAATCGCAGTTCCACTCCCGATAATCCAAACGCTAAGAGGCAGCAGGTGATGACTCAAGTGGTTGGGTCCCTACACCAATGTGAGAAACCTAGATTGAATTCTTGGCTCCTGAATTTAATCTAAACTAGCTTCTGTGGGCATTTGGGGAGTGACCCAGTGGATAGGGGGAGTTTCTCTATCTCTCCCTGTCTCTTTCTCAAATAAATAAATGAATAAAATTTTCAAAAATAAAAATAAGAAAGCGGAGCTACACAACTCCAATATCTTTTAATAACTGTAAACGTAGAGATTTATGTTACTCTTATAATATTGGTAAGCACTTCTGGTGCTATTTTAAATTGTACTTTTAATAGGAGATTTCTGCTTCACTGGTTTTAGAATGATTTCTGCACTGCTTTATATCCTACAAGCTTGATAAACTCATTGCAAAGTTCTCAGAGTTTTTTTTTTTAATATCAATTACACAGGGTATTTCACTATGCAGTTGTTTTATCTGTGAGTAGAGACAGTTCTATTGTTGCCATTTGAATTTGCTTGCCTTTTAATGCCATACTGCCTTGGAATTCAGGTATGATGTGGAAAGTGGCAAATTCTTGATTATTCTTGATCATCAGGGTAACTTTTCCAGGTTTTTATGATTCAATATTATTATCTTAAAAATATTTTTTTTATTTTACTTGAAAAGCAAAGAAAGAAAAAGATCAAGCCAGAAAGTCAGAAATCTTTTATCTGCTAATTCACTCCACAAATGACTGCTGAGCCTCATGAGAACCAAGAACATAGAACTCAACCCCAGTCTCCCACATAGGTGGCAGGGACCAAAGTACTTAAGCCATCATCTACTGCCTTCCAGGGTGCGCATTGGCAGGAAGCTGCAATAAGAAGCAGAGCCAGATTTTATCTCAGGTACTCTGATACAGGATACTGGTATCTCAAACAATACCACAATCACTGTGCCAAACACTCACCACAAAATAGTAATTTAATTCTATTGTGTGTGTGTGTGTGTGTGTGTGTGTGTAGATCACCTTGTTTTTGTTCTAAGAGTTTTTGTCACAATTGGATGTAACTTTTTCTATAGCTGTTGAGATGTGCATACACTTTTCTTTGGGTAATATGATTTACACTAACGGTCAAAAAAGCAACCCACCTTTGCACTCTAGGCTAGTCATCACCTGATTGTATCAAACAGTTTTATGACTAGTAATTTCTTCACAGTACAACTTCAACAGAATTTCTTCCTTCTTTCTTCTTTCTTTTTCCTTTTGTTGTTTTTGTTTGCTTGTTTGGTTTTCATTGCATGTAAAGACAACTGGAAATTCTGTGATGAACACATTGCCTTGTTGAGAGGATGGGTTCAAACAGGTCGAGGGAGCTCTCTTGTGTCATTTCACTTACACTCAGCCCAGCAAACATCTTCCATTTAGCTCTTCCTGAGTCGTAGCCTATATATAAGTTGATAGACTTAAAATAGGAAATCTGCACTTCACACACTGAGAGCAGATTTCATTAATGAAATAAAGAAAACCCTGGCCTCACAAAATACATCATTAGGATAAATTTAGAGGTAAAAATGTTTATACCATAAATTCACAGTGTCCCTTCTTCATTACACCAAGTAATAATTCAGAAAATAATATGGTTGGAAGATCAGACCCAAAATTCTAGGACTTGAATGAAACATTACAGTAACTCAAACTGAGTGAGATATCCAAAGCAGGCAATCAGTGATATAGACAGTGCAATAAACTCTTGATGCAATGAATGTATCCAGGGCACCTTGAACACTAAGGCAAAGACTTTGTAAAGTTTTCCAAAAACTTCAGTTTTACTCTGTAAACTTGTTTTAAAGATGGCTATGCAGGGAATGCATTGTGGTGCAGTGGGAAAAGCCACCTCTTTGGATGCTCACATCCTTGATAAGAGTCTCAGTTCTAAATCTGGCTACTTCACTTCCAATCCAGCTCAATGCCAATGCATCTTGGAAGGCAGAAGGTGATGGCAGCAGTGTTTAGGTCTCTGGCAACCATGTGAGAGACCTGGGAATGGACAGAGTTCTTGGCTTCCAGCTTCAACCTGTCCCAGCCCCAGCTATTATAGAACCATCTAATGGAAGATCTCTTTCTCTCTCTCTTTCTCTCTCTCTTTCTCTCTTGTTTTCACGCTTGCTCACTCTCTCCTTTCCCTTTCAATTGCTTTTTCAAGTAAATAAAAAAAAAAACAATAAAAATAGAAAATATGACATGCCATAAATGTGCTCCCAAGTGCCAAATGCCTAATCCATCAAACCAACTTGATTCTTCAGAAACTTCAGAACTATGGCCTGAGGGCCAAATATTAAGAAGTTCTTAGTGGAAGTGTTGAAATGCCTTTATCTATCAATACTAATATTCTATCATATAAATTAACAGTCACTTCTGAAGATATCCAATCCAAGATGTTGAATAAAATATTGCCTTTTTATCAAATTTGTGTAAATGTGGCTTACTCATAAAATTACACTAAAGATTTTGCATCATTTTTGCTATTATAACTTACTAAGAATTATAAGCCTCATGAACTTAAATCCTAATGTATCTTCATATAAGACTTCTAAAAAGAACTGTTGCTTGCTTGTGACATTTTAACTTCATGTGGAATGACATGAGATAAGGTATTTAACAATGAATGAGTAATTTTGAAATATGTTTGTGGTAGATTTATTAAGTGTTTTTCTTTAATTCAATAACATGGCATATGAAGTTCTCCAATCAGACTCAAATTTCTGGATCTAGGAAACAATTCTTGGAGAATTTTTATAAACTTGAAACTTGATAAACAAATAAGAGTTAATTCATCAAAGTGTGTGTAAAAAGATAGAAAAATATTCCTATTGATAGGGAGGTCATTTTTTTTATTTCTTTTTTTTTTAACTTTTATTTAATGAATATAAATTTCCAAAGTAGAGATTATGGATTACAATGGCTTCCCCCTCCCCAAAACTTCCCTCCCACCCGCTACCCTCCAATTTCCCTCTCCCTCTCCCCTTCCATTCACATCAAGATTCCTTTTCAATTCTCTTTATATACAGAAGATCAGTTTAGTACATATTACATAAAGATTTCAACAGTTTGCCCTGACATAGCAACACAAACTGAAAAATACTGTTGGAGTACTAGTTATAGCATTAAATCACAATGTACAGCACATTAAGGACAGAGATCTTACATGATTTTTTTTTAAATTGATTAATTTTCTATGCAATTGCCAATTTAACACCAAGATTTTTTAATCATTTTCAATTATCTTTATATACAGAAGATCCATGTATATACTATGTAAAGATTTCATCAGTTTGCACCCACACAGAAATACAAAGTGTAAAAAATACTGTTTCAGTACTAGTTATAGCACCAGTTCACATTGGACAACACATTAAGGACAGATCCCACATGAGACGTAAGTACACAATGACTCCTGTTGTTGACTTAACAATTTGACACTCTTGTTTATGGCCTCAGTAATCTCCCTAGGCTCTAGTCATGAGTTGCCGAGGCTATGGAAGCCTTTAGGGTTAGCCGACTTCGATCTTATTACCACAGGGCCATAGTCAAAGTGGAAGGTACCTCTTTCTTTGATGGCCCCATTCTTTCCACTGGGATCTCACTCCCAGAGATCTTTCATTTAGGCCTTTTTCTTCTTCTTTTTTTTTTTTTTTTTCCCAGAGTGTCTTGGCTTTCCATGCCTAAAGTATTCTCATGTGCTCTTGAGCCAGATCCGAATGACTTATGGGCTGATTCTGAGGCCAGAGTGCTGTTTAGGACATCTGCCATTCTATGAGTCTGCTGTGTATCTTGCTTCCCATGTTGGATCATTCTCTCCCTTTTTGATTCTATCAGTTAGTATTAGCAGACACTAGTCCTGTTTGTGTGATCCCTTTGACTCTTAGACCTATCAGTGTGATCAATTGTGAACTGAAGATGATCACTTGGACTAGTAAGATGGCCTTGGTACATGCCACCTTGAGGGGATTGTATTTGAATCCCCTGACACGATTCTAACTCCATCATTTGGGGCAGGTCCGATTGAGCATGTCCCAAATTGTACATCTCCTCCCTCTCTTTTTCCCACTCTTTTATTTAACAGGGATCACTTTTCAGTTAAAATTTAAACACCTACTGATAATGGTGTGTTAATTACAGAGTTCAACCACTAGTACTAGAATAAAAAAATACTAAAATGGATAAAATATTACATTGTACAACAACAGTCAGCACAAGAGCTGATCAAGTCACTGTTTTTCATAGTGTCCATTTCACTTCAACAGGTTTCCCCTTTGGTGCTCAGTTAGTTGACGCCAATCAAGGAAAACATATGATATTTGTCTCTTTGGGACTTGCTTAATTCACTCAACATGATGTTTTCCAGATTCCTCCATCTTGTTGCAAATGACCGGATTTCATTTTTTTTGACTGCTGTATAGTATTCTGTAGAATACATGTCCCATAATTTCCTAATCCAGTCTCCTGTTGATGGGCATTTGGGTTGGTTCCAGGTCTTAGCAATGGTGAATTGAGCTGCAATAAACATTAATGTGCAGACGGCTTTTTTGTTTGCCAATTTAATTTCCTTTGGGTAAATTCCAAGGAGTGGGATGGCTGGGTTGAATGGTAGGGTTATATTCAGGTTTCTCAGACTGACTTCCCTAGTGGCTTAACCAGTTTGCACTCCCACCAACAGTGGATTAGTATCCCTTTTCCCCCCACATCTCTCCAGCATCTATTGTTGGTAGATTTTTGAATGTGAGCCATTCTAACCGGGGTGAGATGAAATCTCATTGTGGGTTTGATTTGCATTTCTTGATTGCTAGTGTTCTTGAACATTTTTTCATGTTTCTGTTGGCCATTTGTATTTCCTCTTTGAAATGTCTATTGAGGTCCTTGGCCCATCTCTTAAGTAGGTTGTTCGTTTTGATGTTGTGGAGTTTCTTAATTTCTTTGTAGATTCTGGTTACAACCCTTTATCTGTTGCATAGTTTGCAAATGTTTTTTCCCATTCTGTCGGTTGCCTCTTCACTTCCCTGACATTTTTAAGACTTATTTATTTATTTTATTTATTTGAAAAGCAGAGTGACACAACAGAGAAAGATGAAGACAGAGACAGAGAGAGAGAGAGAGAGACTCTTCCATCTCCTGATTTATTCCTCAAATGTGTACAACATCAGGTCTAGGCCAGGCTGAAATCAGGAGCTACAAATTCTAACCTGGCCTTCAACATGGTGACAGGGGCTCAATTACTTGGGCCAACTTCCACTGCCCTTACAGTTTCATTCTCAGAAAGCTGGATCAGAAGCAGAGTAGCCAGGACTCTACACTGACATCATACGTAAGAGTGTTAATTGCTAAATTAATGACAGGAGGCACTGTGTACTAATGTCCCATGCAGGACCTCTGTCCTCAAAGAGTTGTATTATTAGAGTTAACAGTAAAACTTGTTCTCAAAGATTTATTTCGTTTTAATGTATTAAGCGGATATATAACTTATAACACATAAGTTATATATCTCATAAGTGGATATATAACTTATGAGACATAAGTTAATTGTCTCATA
Source organism: Sylvilagus floridanus (assembly GCA_949820135.1). Classification (NCBI taxonomy): domain Eukaryota; kingdom Metazoa; phylum Chordata; class Mammalia; order Lagomorpha; family Leporidae; genus Sylvilagus; species Sylvilagus floridanus. The sequence goes on from OX463241.1 coordinate 77,956,039, forward strand.
AGTTTTAGTTGTGCCTTGCTTGTTTTCTTAGGTGCCTCCTTAATTAATGATAACATTTTTTCAAAAAAAAATTTTTATGTGAATATTTGTGTTTAAAGAAACAGTGTAAAGGGCCGTGTGCTGTGGTGTAGAAGGTTAAGCCTCCATCTGCAGGGCTAGCATCCCATTAGGCACCTGTTTGTGTCCTGCCTGCCCCCTTTCTGATCCAGCTTCCTGCTAATTCTCCTGGGAAAGCACTGGAAGATGACTCAAGTACTTGGGTCTTAGTTCCTGGCTTTAGCAAGGCCTAGCCCCAGCCATTGTGGCCATTTGGGGAGTAAATCTATGAATGGACAATTCTTTCTCTCTCTCTCTTTCATTTTTTTCTCTGCATTTCTGCATTTTAAATAAATAAATCTTTAACAAGAACAACAACAAAATAAACATATATACCATATACTTATATATTTGTTTTTTGTATACAAAATTTTAATAATGCTATAGTTGTTAATTAAATTTAAGATTTTGCATTATAAAATATATGATGAATCACTTGATTTTGTTGATATTTAAAGAAGTGCATAGGAGCCAGCACTGCAGCATAGCAGGTATGTATAGGTGCTGGTTCAAATCCTGGCTTCTCTACTTGTAATCCAGTTCCCTGCTAATGTGCCTGGTAAAGCAGCAGAAGATGGCCCAAGTGTTACACCCACGTAGGATACTTGGATGAAACTCCTGGCTCCTGGCTCTGACTCATCTCAGTCCTTACTATTGTGGTCATTTGGGAAGTGAACCAGCCAATGGAAGATCTCGTTCTGCCTTTCAAATAAATATTTAAAAACAAATTTCAAAGATGAGCACTTAGTACGAGGTACTAGTCAAGAGGTATTTGGTTTTGGATAATTATGAGTGCAATCTCACATGCTTTGCAGAAGCATCAACCTTTTAGTTCATTATTCCTGTTTTTTAATGAACTTCAAGCTTATGCTTGTGAGTCTGACTCTTTGAAATACCCTGTTCCTGGGATAACATGTAAAGAAGTCTTACTCACTGATTAAGGAAGACAAAGTGCACGGTGTCCATCCTTCATGTCTGTTAAAACTCTGGCTTCCCATTCTGTTCTTTACCTGAATGTTGTGATCACTTCTCAGGGCTTTATTCCTCTAACAGCCTCACTGGGGTTATAATATTGCTTGTTTTTCCATTTTTCTCTGCCCCAGATACAAATTAAACAAAGTTTCCTGAAAGGTATTATAAAGTTTTCTGTATTCTTCTTAATTTTATCAGTCCTATGCCCTTGTCTTTACTGTAAGTGTTGCATCTTGAATTGCCTGTGCTCAGCAATTGGAACTAAAATTACCTGAGGTGGAATAAGCTAAGTGGCTGCTTCATTATTTGTCCTTGGTTGTAACCATGTTAATAGTTAAGGAAGGCCCCATTTATCCTGAGTTATTTTCCCTTCTGGATTTGTCAGTCCCAAGAACAAGATAAGCAATGTTCAAGCAAGGGCATGAACGAACCCAGTGAAGTGACAGAGATAACACCCATGTCTATTTGCATTCTCCAAGCATTAGATGTCCTTGTAGAACTATGAACATAAATGACTCCAAAGTGACGAATCTCACTTCAGAAAGTAAATACTCATGACAAGGGAATCATTTAATTTCAAATCAGCAAATATTTATCAAACCTATATCATCACAGGACCATTTATTAAAGTATCTCTTCTACAACACTGAAAGAAAACTAGCAATAAAACTAGTCTAACATAAGCCATTTATTCTAAATGCATGCTTTGTTTGCCATCAGAGAAGGTCTATTAATTTTGAAACTTCATGATAGATCATCTTTGCCAAGAATGCACAAACTGAATGATAAAAAATAAACAAAAAGTTATTAATGAAAGAAGCAGTTTCCATAAGGCCAATTTTTTTTCCTACAACATTTAATCTTGTTTTACCATATAGTGAAATTTAAATTGCAAAATGCTAATACAACTGCTAATAAACTGGTTTTCAAGTAGGCTTATTTAGAGCCAAGTTTTAGATACTTTTTTGGTAAAACCACATAATATATGAGATAATCTGAGTCCTTATCGTTGTTTTCTAAACACATTTGTGAAGCTCAGCAGAAAATTTTAAGGCAAATCTGGAAAGTTTTAAGGGGATGATCTATGTTTAGGGAATTTGCCATACAGGGTTATGGACAAATATTGTCAAATTTGGTACCCTGCCATATAATATTCATGTGCCCTTGAACTGATTTAAGGGAATAATGTAATAGATCTGGGAGAATTTGAGATTGTCATTAATGCATTGCAGTAGCAGAGTGCAGTGAAGAGGCCAGGTCCCAACTTGGTTGCTTCCCAGGACAGTGTGTACTGTGGATCCATGCTGTAAGGACACAGTAGACATTCCAACCCCCAGCAAGCCTCCAGATGACCACACTCTCATGACAAGGATCAGCCGTTATTTTGTGCAAGCGCTGAATCAAGAGGTAAGCATGTAATTAACAAAGAAATACAAATTAAAAATGAAACAGGATGCTCAATTTCTACTAATCACTAAGGAAAGCTAAACATACAAACTTTAAAATCGGATACAATTCCAATTAAAGAAAATAACAGTTAAGATGGCCAGCACCATGGCTCAATAGGCTAATCCTCTGCCTGCAGTGCCGGCACACCGGGTTCTAGTTCCGGTCGGGGCGCCGGATTCTGTCCTGGTTGCCTCTCTTCCAGGCCAGCCCTCTGCTATGGCCCGGAAGTGCAGTGGAGGATGGCCCAAGTGTTTGGCCCTGCACCTGCATGGGAGACCAGGAGAAGCACCTGACTTCTGGCTTCAGATCAGTCCAATGTGCCCAGCCGCGGTGGCCATTGGAGGGTGAACCAACGGCAAAAGGAAGACCTTTCTCTCTGTCTTTCTCTTTCTCTCTCTCTCTCTCTCTCTCTCTCCACTCTGCCTGTCAAAAAATAAAAAAAAGAAAATAACGGTAGTTAAGATTGATATAAATGTCAGTGCCAACAAGGATGTGAAAAAGGGGCTTCTGTACAATTATCTATATGTAAATAAATGCAAACTTTGTTAGATATAACTTGGAAGGCCCACTTCTACTAAACTCTTAATTTATCCTATCCTATAGGAATAAGGACACATACGTGTAGAAATTCTTGTGAAGATATAAATTGCAACATAGAAGTAAAAAAAATGAAATAACTCATTCCAAAAATTGCAATTTAACAGTCACTGATAGGCCGGCGCCGTGGCTCAACAGGCTAATCCTCCGCCTTGCGGCGCCGGCAACCCGGGTTCTAGTCCCGGTCGGGGCACCGGATTCTGTCCCGGTTGCCCCTCTTCCAGGCCAGCCCTCTGCTGTGGCCCAGGAGTGCAGTGGAGGATGGCCCAAGTGCCTGGGCCCTGCACCCCATGGGAGACCAGGATAAGCACCTAGCACCTGGCTCCTGCCATCGGATGAGCGCAGTGCACGGCCGCAGCGCGCCGACCGCGGCAGCCATTGGAGGGTGAACCAACGGCAAAGGAAGACCTTTCTCTCTGTCTCTCTCTCTTCCTGTCCACTCTGCCTGTCAAAAAAAAAAAAAAAAAAAACAGTCACTGACAGAATATCAAAGTAACCAGAATGTAAACAAGATACTGTGTTTCTCTCTTCTGTACAAAACTTCTAAAAATAAGAGGTCCATACCTGAAAGATAGCACAGTTATCAGAGGGAATGCTCTCATTGTCTAATCTCATGGTTTAATCCCATGGTTCAAGGTGAACAGCATGATAATAAAATTAATCATTATTTTCCATGAAAAAAATGAACTGCTAGTTACATACCAACAAGAATTCAAAACAGGAATTAAAGCAAAATTTATACAGAAGCATTAATAGCAGCTTTATTTACAATAACCAAAAGCAGGAGCAACCCAAATGTCCACCAACTAATAAATAAACACAATGTGGTATACCAATACCATGGAATATTAACAAATCATATAAATATATAAAGTTCTGATATATACTATGGCATTGATAAACATTTAAACAATGAAATTATAAGTAAGAAAATCAAAGTGGAACATAATCCATAATTAAATTTTATGTGGAATATCCAAAAAAAAGTAAATTGATAAAGAGAACAGACATTAGTTTATGATGAGCATGAAAATTCTCTTTGTGATAATGAAAGTATTTTGGAAATAGTTAATGGTAATGATGATATAATTGTGGTTTTTATTCATATTTCCCTAATGGCCAATGACCCTGAATATTATTTTGTGTGTTTGTTGGCCCTTTGTATTTCAGTCTTTGAAAAATGCCTATTCATGTTCTTTGCCCATTTCTTATCTGGATTGTTTGTTTTGCTGTTGTTGTTTTTATTGAGCTCTTTTTAGATCCTGGATATTAATCCTTTATCAGTTGCATAGTTTGCAAATATTTTTTCCCATTCTGTTAGTTGCCCCTGTACTTTGTTGAATGTTTCCTTTGCTATATAGAAGCTCCTCAGATTGATATAATCCAATTTTTCTATTGTTGCTTTAATATTCTGTGCTTCCGGGGTATTTTCCCCCACTCAGAACCAGCACTAGTACAAACGAGCAACATGGCTACCAGCTGTGCCCTTGCGATGACCTTTGGTTCATTATAAGGACTTTGTGACAACATTACCATGCCTGACTCTCCTATTCCCATCATGTACCTGACACTTTGATAATATCAAGATCTCCAACAAAGATCAAGGAAAGGGGCAGCACAAATACCACTCCAAATTCTGTCCATATGAATATTCAATGAAACCCCACACTAAACACCACCTCCCATGCCTCCAGATCATAGAAAAGGATATTACTAAACCTCCTTGAATGTGGCTCATTCTCAAATATACCTACGCTCCTCCTTGAGTGTGTACTTTTCCTTTGCAGGCAAATAATTTTTGTTTCTCTGTTGACCTTTACCTAAATCTCATACTCAAATTCTTGCTTGCATTAGAGACAAGGACCTGTACCCAATCACCCCAGGATATAATCACTTTAAAAATGTAATTTTAATACACTATACATGAAGTACTGAATTGGCAGTACATTTTCGTAAAGGAGGATTTATTTTAAGTGCTAATATATACACACCTTTCTGGAACTTGTCTGTCTTGGGTCCCTTCTTCACTGCCTCTCCTCTCATGTCTTTGAAGTTTTTATCTAGTTTCACTTTGCCTCAGAGATTTGTAAACTATCTTTTCTGTGAACCAGAAAATGTTTGCTTAAAAAATAAAGTTCAAAGGCAGTTTTGTTCAATTATGAATGTCACATGTGAAATCATCTAAATACTCCTTTAGAGTTTTATGGCATGATAATCCACAAACAGAAGGCAACCTTAAGCACTTCTGAAGTGTAGAGTCTGATCCCAAAATGAGATACACCATTGTCCCTTTCCACAGCATTTGAGATTTTAAAAATTGAAGAATCATTCAGGGCTTTTTTCCTCATTCCTTGGATACTGACTGACTAGAATCAACATAATAATCTAAGCACTTGAATAATACTACTGTAATCAGAATGGAGAATTCAAAAGTAACTGAGCTTCATATGCATAAATATAATATGTGTATGAGGATAAATATAATATGTATATTTAAAGCTAGTCCAATAAATATCCTCTGAGATGTTAGCTATGTGTATTCAGTTTCAGCTCATTTTTTTCTCAGTTAGATGATAAACCTTGCTTCCTGTCTACCAATGTTTGTTCTCATGATGTTTCTAGACTGATCAATGTAAAACCAGGAGATAAATAGAGAAATAAAGGGAAAGGTATGTGGCTTTAATCATGGCCTAGTAAATGATTGCCAATGGAGCAAGTATTGTGTTCTGGGTTAAGGATAATGTGTTGGCAAATCTGGAAAGGGAAAAAATAATTGGAACAACTATTGAGCATATGAGAGACACACAGAGCAAGAGACAGGAAGGAATTGTGAAGACTGCATGACTTCTCTTAGACTTCTTGCTAACTCTGGAAGAGATGCTGTCAGAACTTGTGAACTCTGTGAAAGTTTCTCCAGATAGTTCTGATTTTCATCCCTTTTTCTCAACATCTTCAACTTCATCCGACTCTTCCATCACATAAAAGAATAAAGGTACATACAATTTCTGTACGGTTACTCCAAAATGGCAATTTACAAATGCTCTTTTTCCTTCACAACATTTTAAATTTGTTTTGATAAATATTGCTTACATTTAAAAAAGCAATACAGAAAAATAGAGAAGAGAGAGAGAGAGAGAGAGAGAATGAGAATAGAGGGGAGGTATGAATATACAACCTTGACTCTCTTGTACTATCTACACAAAATTGAATTTTTATTTAAATTTGAAACAGTGTGGTTCTAACAGGCAATTATAAATAATGAAATTAGTAGACTGATAAGTAAAAATTACTGAAATAATATTAAGAAAGAAAACTCAACATTGTTTAGGTATCTCTTAATCTAAAGGAAAGTGGAAGAGTATTTTCTTCTCATCCTGTTTTTCAGAGAAGAGTTAGAAAAAGCATTTTTTGGCTCATAGTACAGCAAATTTATTAGTAGTTGGAAATATCAAGGCTTTTCTCTCTTTTCTTAAAAGATTTATTTCATGTATTTGAAAGACAGAGTTACAGAGAGAGGTAGAAACAGAGGTCTTCCATCCACTGGTTCACTTCCCAAGTGGCTGCAAAAGACCTGAAGTCAGTAGACGTGAATTTCTTCTGCATCTCTCACATGGGTACAGGGGCCCAAAGACTTGGACTATCCTCTGCTGCTTTCCCAGGTGTGTTAGCAGGGAGCAGCCAGGACTTGAACCGGCACCCACATGGGATGTAGAACAGGGCTTTAACCCACTGTGCCAGAGCATCAGCTCCTAGGGCTCTCCTCTTAATGAAGGCTTTGCTTTGCTTCCATTCATATAAAACAGTATAAGCTATCATGGTGGTAAAACAAAGAAGATGGAAACATTTTAAAATTATTTCTAGGCAATGAGTTTCTGTGTGTTTGAGGGTGTCTCAGTCATTTTAGTATCCACTTTCTTATATGCAGTAAATATATTTCTCTATGTTGGATTTTCTTATTTCACTTATTTAATCATAATTTGTTTGTTTTTTCATATCAAGAAATTTATCATATATGTAATGATAAATTATAGTAGCATATAATAGCACAGAGTTTTGGTCATTAAACTTCATTTAAATGTTTTATGGATTTTATGCTGTGTTTTAATGAGAAGGTCGACGAAAACATCTGAATAGTAACTGAGGCTAAAAATGGTTTGCACCCACATTGTATGTCTTTGGACATATACTAAGTAACAAAATCAAATGTAATACAATTTTGCATAGTCATTGAAATGTGATGTTGCCAAATTAAAGGTACAATGCTCCAATGTAATTTCGCATATGATAGAACAGGCCTAGAATAATAAACAATTTGTTCAAACAATATACTTATCTTCTGACAGAAAATAAATGAAATTCTTTTGCATTCCAATCTAATAGCTCTTATGATCTTTCTTATTACTACACCATTATCTAGAGGTTTGAAATTGTATTGATTATGCCAATTCCATTAACCAGGTGATCCACTCAAGTGGACTGAGCTCCTGGCATATATTGGCTCCTCTATGGCCTCCTAATAGAAATCTCTTTAAATAACGACTGAAAGTCAAACTCTGGTCACGACCTGCATATAACATGTAATATACATAGATTAATCTATAAAGTATTTATCTGTGAAATGAGAAGTTTGGCCTGGAATATTCATACAGTTCTTTATATCTCTGAGTGTCTGTTAACTCAGGTGTCTCATTTACTCACAGAAAAAAAAGATTTTTGTTTTTCTGTTCTCTGATTTGGAATCAAATTCCTTAACAAGTGAAATGAATTATAACTTGCAGTATCATATCCATTATAAGGCTAGAAGATATCTAAAATGAAGGTAATCATTGAACTCCCTATGCTACATTAACAGAACATACATATTTATACACTCATGTAATCATTCATTCTTTCAATGTTTTTATTTATCTACTAAATGCCATGATTTTTTGCGTTGCTGGAGCCCCAAATAAACATGAATTTTGACCTTGAGGAGGAAGTGAAAGACTCTAGAACAGGATTATATTTTCTTCAGTGAGATTTTAATAGTGGTAACTGAGAAAAAAAAACTCATGATGTGTGTTTATATAACAGAATTTTCAAAAAATATTCCTCATCTTGCTTTGAGAGCAAAATGAATTATAAGATATTATAGAAATCTCAATGGTATATGTTTAGATGGATATTGATGATGATGATGAAAAGAGAGAGAGAGAGAGAGAGAGAGAGAGAGAGAGAGACTTACCTTAAGGAATTGGTTCATGTGATTGTAGGGGCTTTAAGTCAAATTTGCAGATCAGGATAGCATGCTGCAGACCCAGGGAAGAGCTCATGTTGAGTGATGAGTCCATAGGTGGTCCAAAGGCAGTCTAAAAGCAGAATTCTTTTCTCATCGGGGTGTTTCTTTGTCTCAAGGCATTAATGGGATTTTATTAGGTCCATCCATATTATTGAATGTGTTCTTTCTTAATCAGACTCTACTTCTTTAAACTCTAATCAGATATAAAAAATACCTTCACAGCAGCATTGAGTCTGACATTGAGTCTGATTCTGACCCAACATTTTTGCAACTTAGTGTAGCCACATTAACACAGAAATTTATGCTGCCTTCGTGAGTGACTACTCTTCAAGTTGGAAGAACCTGAAGTGTTTCTGATGGAAACTTCTGAAGGTACAGCTTCAAGAAAGTGTTCTCTCACCGAAGCAAATTTAGGTCGCCACAATTTATGGCAAAAATTAGGAGATGGTACTTACTAAAATTTCAGGGAGTATGCTGTGATGGCCAATTTTATGAGTCAACGTGACAACTGATCCTTTTGGTTAATGGTGTTATTAAGTTTTCTTCATTTTTTTAATCCAGTATTTCTTTCACTTATCGAAAGGGGGTTGTCATATGCTGAACTCTGTCTTTAAATTTTTATCTATTTCTTTGCTCTATTTTGGCTGTTTTGATTTATATATTTGGGAACTCTGCTTCTTGTTACATATGCATTTAGAATCACTATTGTCTTCAAGGTGATTTGAACCTTTTATCTTTACCTAATATTGCTCTAAGTTGTTAATTTTTGTTTAAACTCTAGATAATATGAAAATAGTTGTTCCACCTGTCTTTTTATTAATTTTTATGTGGTGTATTACTTTCTATTCTTTATTTTTCTACCTGTTTTTCTCATGATTGTACTTAGTTCCTCGTAAACAATGACTGTTTCAGTCATTTTTACAAAGCTAGTTTGATAATCTTTGGCCTGTAACTAGTGTATTTACAGTACATACATTTAAGTATTTTTAAAGGAATACTGTATGAAGTATAAGAGGCAGCAAATATTTATTATGCTCATAAAAAAATTGAGAACTCTGTACCAGATGTCCAATTTTCTTAGGCAGTAATCTGGAGATAAAGAATAATTTGATAATTTATTAATGGGTCCATCAAAAATTTGCTTCATCTAAGTGCTGAGAATTATATAAGCCAGTTCCAAAAAGACAAATACGGTATGTTCTGTCTGATCTCTGATAACTAATAGAATACCTACAACGTAATCTATAGGAGTGAAATAGAGACTTTGTTTTTTTTTTAAGATTTATTTATTTATTTGAAAGTCAAGTTACACAGACAGAAGGAGAGGCAGAGAGAGAGGTCTTCCATCTGCTGGTTCACTCCTCAGTTTGCTGCAATGTCTGGTGCTAAGCCAATCTGAAGCCAGGAGCCAGGAGCTTCTTCCTGGTCTCCCATGAGGGTGCGGATGCAGGTGCCCAATAACTTGGGCCATCTTCTATTGCTTTTCCCAGGCCTTAGAAGAGAGCTGGATCGTAAGTGGAGCAGCTGGAACTTGAACCGGCACCCATATGGGATGCTGGTACTGCAGGCGGTGGCTTTACCTATTACACTATAGTGCGAACTCCAAAATTGACACTTTGAAATGTGATAATTTTGAATAACTTTTGCTTGACTATTGAGGATCAGTGTTTTTTTTTTCCTTCCTACTATTTACTTTAGGAATATAATTATTCTTCCCACCATACTTGCCCTCCCAACCACACTCCCACCTGTCTTGTTCCTCCCTCTCCCCTTCCCAGACACATTCTCCATTAAGATTCATTTTCAAATCACTTTGTACACAGAAGACCAACTTTATACTAAGTAAAGATTTCAGCAATGTGCACACACATGAACAAACACCAAAAATAAATAAAAACTGAGGACGAATATCACATTTAACTTTCATAATACAATTCATTGAGGACAGAGGTCCTGCACGGGGAGTTAGTGCACAGTGATTCCTGTTGTTAATTTAGCAATTAACACTCTTATGTATAATGTCAGTGTCCACCCGAGGCTCTTGACATGAGCTGTCTAGGCTATGGAAGCCTTTTGAATCCACAGCCTCCATCAGTATTTAGACAAGGCCACTAGCTAAGTGAAAGTTCTTTCCTGAATTTAGAGAAAGTACATCTTTCATTGATGGCCACTTTTTTCCATTGGGATCTCACTTAGAGAGTTCCTTCATGCAGAATATATTTTTGCCACAGTGTCTTGACTTTCTCTTTACTTCCTGTAGGGTTAATCTTCTGGGTATAAAGTTAGCTGAAACTAGATCTTTATAAAAAATAAGAATGGGAAAAGGAAAGAGAGGAGGAAGAAGGGTGGGAGGGTAAATGGAAGAAAGGATACTGTGAGAAGAACCAGTATGTCCCCATTTGTATATATAAAATCCATGAAGTTTGTATCCCTAAATACAATTTAAAAAGAATTATATAATCACTATTGGATTTAGCAATTTATGTTCTATTTGCTTTTATTATCTCGAGAATTTTGGTTCCAACACCCATGAGATATGTTGTTCTTTCTCATGTCATAGTTTTTCAAAAACCTATTTTTGGTATTAAGCTAATGTTTGCCTAATCAGTTAACTTAGAAAATATTCTCTGTATTTCTATAATAATGAATTTGTCTAGTTTCTTTTACAGATCTATGAATTTTACTTCATATATTTTGGTGCACTGTAATTAGGTCCATACACATTTAAAATTGCTGTCTCTTAGAGTTGACGCTCTATCACTATGTAATTCCATTTTATTATATGCATTTTTTGCTCTGATGTCTTTGTTTCAAATTGCTATGTCTATTCTTGCTTTCTTTTTGTTAGTGTTACAAGAGATTATCTCTTTCCATCCTTTGCTTTTAAACTATCTAATTCTTTACTCTTAAAATAGATTTCCATGTACAAAAAATAGTTGTTTTATTTTTTGATTATTTATAATAGTCTGATATTTTCATTGTTTAATTAGTATATTTAGGCCATTCCTTCTTAAAGCCATTATCCATATGGGTTAATATCTGTCACGTTCATATCTGTTTTCTACTCACTGTATTTGTTTTTTGCTTCCTTTTCTCCCTATTTTTCTGGTTTCTTTGTTTTAATCAGGTATCATGTGTGTAGTCCTAGTTTGGTAATTATTAATTTCTTCTCTCCTGATTAATTGTTTTCCTTGAGTAGGCAATACACATTGTTGATTGATCTAAGCCACCTTGAACACAAACTACCACTTCACATGTAATAAAGGTATAACAGAATATGGCCAATTTCTTTCTCTCCTTCCTTATTACTTTGCTATAAGTCGTTTCACTTGTGCATGTGCTTAATTAGCTGATAAATTATCACTATTATTGCTTTAAATAAGTAACTAAAAATATTAAAAGCTTTGTTTTCTTCACTTATTCCTTCTTCAACACTCTTCACTTTTCTATGTAGATCTTACTCTGATATTTTGTTTCTTTCTGGAGAACTTCCTTTGGTTCTTTTTACAAGGCAGGTCTACAAGCAAGGATATTTCTTAGATTTTGTTTGAGAAAATTGTATTTTCCTAGATAAAAATAATAATGATGCTGTTATTAAATTCTATAGTGATTCTTTTTCTTCATTCTACTCTCTGTTGATTTCTAGTAAGTTCCTTGTAATTTGTACTATTGTTGCCACTGAATAAGGTGTTTTCTTTGTCTACTTCCATGCATTTCTCTTTTCCTTTAATTTTCACTTTGGAGGTGATATACATAGGTGTAAATTTATGAATACTTATACACCTGATGTAATCTGAGCTGCTTGGACAAGTTTATCATTAATTCTGGAATTTTTCTTGCCCATTATTTTTCTAATATTTTTCTGCTATTTTTTATTTATCCTTCTTTAACATTTCCATTTATATGTATGTAATTTTTTGAAATTATAAGTGAAATGATCATCTTTTCATTCGATTATTGCTTATAGTCCTTTTCTATATTCCTAGTGAACTATGGCTTTTCACATTTTATTTATTTATTGTGCTCTTTCTTTAATGGAACATTAAGCCTTTGACTATGATGTAAGTTAAAGACCTTATGTCAAAAATCAGGAAATGAAAAAAGAAACCAAGAATGAAGGAAGGAGAGAAAAAGAGAAGGAAAGAAAGGAAGGATAGTGGAAGCAAGGAAGGGAGGGAGGGAGGGAGGGAGGGAGGGAGCGACGCAAGCATGGAGGGAAGACGAACCATCATATTCTTAGAATTGTTTCTGTGAACTACACTGAAGCTGTTTTCTTGTATGAACATCACATTAGCATGGGGCTTGATGAGAACTCTGTTGCAGCAATTATCATGCATTTGCCATCACCCTGACGATCTAATGTATTAATACATTCCTTAAAAGTTGATCCCAAATGTTATGAATATTGTTTTTAACTTTTAAATGATGCTTTACCTTTGTATTTCAGTTTGTGAAGTCCATTGAACGATTATCCAAGTTCACTGAATCTCCTTTCTCAATTCTACTGATGAGTCCGTCTAAGACATTCCTCTTTTCTTAGAATTTCCTCTTCTCTGTGAACATTAATCATCTCTTCCTGCATGCTGTCTGTCTTTTCCATATCAAACATATTTACTTACATATATATTTTTAAAACTTGCTTGTATAATCATTGCTACAACCTGTGCTGTTCCTGCATTTATTTCTTCTGCTATTTGTTCTGTCATTCTAGACTGAATGATCTTACCTTATAGCATGCCTTGTGTGTTAAAAGGCAGAAGTGGTATTTTGGTCAAGGTAACTGAGGTAAATAAAGCTGAGAATTATGTTGGTTTTGCTAGGAGCTGGGTTGCATTTTATGACTTCGGTAGCTGTAGAAGACAGACAACTCTAAGTCCCCTAGTGTCCTTAATTTTGTCTCCTGTGGTCTTCAGGCTTCTCTAAGAAGTCCATTCCAGACTGCATCACTTACTATGTAGCTATGAAGTATGGCAGCGTCAATCGTTATTGGCCTGTGCCCGGATTGCAGACATTCTCAGTTCCTGCTGCCTGCCCCCATGCTTTCTGACAGAAACACTAGAGGCGTCTCAGTCAGGGATATGCCTTCCCTTGGCTCTGATTGGGTTCTGATAGCAGCTTTGCTACTGGATAAGAGGTGTTCACTATCAACGTGTCCTGGAAAATAGTATAAAGGTTTTCTTCACCTCCTATCGGAGACATGAGATGATCTTTCTTGGAAAACTGGAGGATTTCCAGAAAGCAAAATACAAAAATGTGGGGAACCATGAAGACTACAGCCCCCGAGAGCCCCTCACTCTCTAGACTGGCATTGCGGTGCACTGCCACTTGCAACACCAGCACCCCTCTCATACTGGAATGTACCAGTTCAAGTCTCAGCTGCTCCACTTCTAATCCAGCGTATTGCTAATGTGCCTGGGAAGGCAGTAGAAGGTGGAACAAATACTTGGGTCCCTGCCATTCATGTGGAAGGAGGATGGAGTTCCAGGGACCTGGAAATTGTAGTCTTTTGGGAAGTAAACCAGTGGATGGAAGTTTCTCTCTCTCTCTGTCTCACTCTCTCTCTCTCTCGCTCTCTCTCCTCCTGCTTGTGGTCTTGCTCTACCTTTCAAATAAATAAATAAACAAGCAAAAACAAATAAATGTGAAACAGAAAAGGTACCTCACTCTCAAACTAGTTCACAATCCTGCTCGAACAATTCATGAATTAAGTGATCTTGTGATCTTACTAGTTTAAGGTTCGAGTGGCTTTGCCTCCAAAGTCTTCCTTATAATCTTCTGTATATATGCCTTTCAGCAAATTTTGGATGCTATTTTACGTTCAGACCTCTGTGCTGTGCAGCTCCAAAATAATTAGTTATCAGTTTGTTCAGTGTTTTTCAGTTATACTGTGAGTGATGACTTTATGGGTCTTTACAAATATGAGCTAAAACTGGAAGTCCCATATATAGTATATAAAATGGATAATCTGCCCAGAGAATTCTCCAAGTAACAGATTGTGAATAACAAATAATATATAAATATCATCAATCTATTGGCTTTGTTTTATTTTCCTTAATCTAGTTTTCTTCTACACTTATTTTCTAAAATTAGACACACACACACACACACACAACTGACAATGATTTTTGAAATAGTTTGTTATAAATAAAATAGCTTGTAATACAAGCTGCAGATTTGCCAGTAGTGGTGGCAGGAAGGTAAAGAATGCCAGAATAATGAGGGGCAGGTTTAATGTGAGTGGGAAGAAAAACTAAAGTATATATATAAAAAAAAGCATGTAACTTACTAAAAAATGAATTTTTGTGAGTTAAATAGAGTAAGGAAGCATAGAAACTATAATGTGGGAATCCATGACATTTTCACAGGACAGGAGGTGTTTGTGCTACCAGTGTTATTGGTGTTACCAGAATAGCAGTTCTTGTTTCTCTGCAAGAAATGGATTTCAGACATGAGACAGTGTGGTGGTATGTAAGCTAACAAAGTATTACATCCAACAGGCTAGATGAGCAACACATCAGAAAAAACCTGAGAGTGCCCAGTTTGCATTTTGATTGGGGTTTTATAGGAGTAGGGGTCCTCTTCCTTCCAACATTTCTCCTTTTCCCTTTGTCTTCTTCTGGGATATTGCTGGACAAAACACATTCTGGGTGTGAAATTCATGTATTTCCTCCCAATATTTTATTAACCAGTGTTATCAAACCAAAAAGCCCCCTTGGGTAGGGTGAGGAAGATTATCCTGGGGTGTCTGGGGTGGGGGAGTGGGAAGAAACCAGGACTAATTACAAAGCTTTGGGAACATGGGCAGGAGTTTGATGTACAAATACTGGGCTGCTCCAAGGCATGCTGCTGAGGTTGCTACTTTCTGTCTCCCAAGAATTTCTTGTCTTCTCATTGGCCTCTTCTACATCCTTAGGCTAATGTCTACCACCCTACTTAACATTTTTTCCCTATGTATTGCATATACTGTACAGATCAAATCTCATTGGGAATGTTATTCTGAGGTAATTAAAATCATTCTGTCATTTTTATTTTTCAATTAGATAATTATCAATTTAGCCACCATGTCAAGAACAATAAGAATAAAATAATAGTAGGTAAATCCAGTAAAGAAATTTTGCTAATTCAATGCCTATGGCAAAAATTGACGGTTAAAACCATAATACCACTATAAGCAAATGGGATTATATGGCAAACATATAAAGGAATTCATTCATGAAAAAAATTGAGCAAAAAAATTAAATTAAATAATTTGATTGTTTTAATTGAAGTATATAACAATTCATAAGTATTGTAAGGGCAGCAAGAAAAATATGCTGTTTTGGAGATAAAGATTTATTAATCAAAATGTTTAGCAAGGCCAGTGTTCTGGCACAGATGGTTAACGCTCTGGCCTGAAGCACCAGCATCCCATATGGGCGCTGATTCAAGATCTGGCCACTTCACTTCCTATCCAACTCTCTGCTGTAGCCTGGGAAAGCAGTGGAAAATGGCAAAAATCCTTAGGTCCCTGCACCCAAGTGGGAGACCTGGAAGAAACTCCTGACTCTTGGCTTCGGATCAGCGTAGTTGAGGCCATTTGGGGAATGACCCATCGGATGGAAGACGTCTCTCTCTCTGCCTCTCCCCTCTCTGTGTAACACTGACTTTAAAATAAATAAATCTTTAAAAAATGTTTAGAGTCAAAGGGATCACACAAACAAGACTAGTGTCTGCTAATACTAACTGATAGAATCAAAAAGGGAGAGAACGATCCAACATGGGAAGCGGGAGACACAGCAGACTCATTGAATGGCAGATGTCCTAAACAGCACTCTGGCTCAGAATCAGCCCTTAAGGCATTCGGATCTGGCTCAAGAGCACATGAGAATACTTTAGGCATGGAAAGCCAAGACACTCTGGAACAACAACAACAAAAAGACCTAAATGAAAGATCTCTGGGAGTGAGATCCCAGTGGAAAGAACGGGGCCATCAAAGAAGGAGGTACCTTTCTCTGAAGGGAGGAGAGAACTTCCACTTTGACTAGGACCCTGTCAGAATAAGATGGAAGGCAGCGAACCCTAAAGGCTTCCATAGCCTTGGCAACTCATGACTAGAGCCTAGGGAGATTACTGATGCCATAAACAAGAGTGTCAAATTGTTAAATCAACATCAGCAGTCACTGTGTGCTTACGTCTCATGTGGGATCTGTCCTTAATGTGTTGTCCAATGTGAAGTAATGCTATAACTAGCACTGAAACAGTATTTTTACACTTTGTATTTCTGTGTGGGTGCAAACTGATAAAATCTTTACATAGTA
Source organism: Sylvilagus floridanus (assembly GCA_949820135.1). NCBI lineage: Eukaryota > Metazoa > Chordata > Mammalia > Lagomorpha > Leporidae > Sylvilagus > Sylvilagus floridanus. The sequence continues at coordinate 77,972,728 of OX463241.1, forward strand.
TACACTGAATCGATCTTCTGTATATAAAGATAATTGAAAATTTAAAAAATCTTGGTGCTAAATTGGAAATTGCATAGAAAATTAATCAATTTAAAAAAATATATCATGTAGGATCTCTGTCCTTAATGTGCTATACATTGTGAATTAATACTATAACTAGTACTCCAACAGTATTTTTCACTTTGTGTTGCTATGTGAGGGCAAACCATTGAAATCTTTACATAATACATACTAAACTGATCTTTTGTATATTAAGAGAATTGTAAATGAATCTAGATGTGAATGCAAGGGGAGAGGGAGTGGGAAAGGGGAGGGTTGCAGGTGGGAGGGAAGGTATGGGGGGGAAGCCATTGTAATCTATAAGCTGTATTTTGGAAATTTATATTCTTTAAATAAAAGCGTTATTAAAATAACAAACAAAAAAAACCTTGGTGTTAAATTGGAAATTGCATAGGACATTAATCAATTTTTAAAAAAATATCATGTAGGATCTCTGTTCTTAATGTGCTGTACATTTTTATTTAATACTATAACTAGTACTCCAACAGTAAAAATAAATAAATAAATAAATAAAAATAAAAAAAATTAAAAATGTTTATCAAGGAAATACAAACATGAGACTCATGTTCTATATGGTCTTATCTTGTAAATATTAAGTATATAAATAGAAATATAGGCTAATCCTCCATCTTGTGGCACCGGCACACCGGGTTCTAGTCCTGGTCGGGGCACCGGATTCTGTCCCGGTTGCCCCTCTTCCAGGCCAGCTCTCTGCTGTGGCCTGGGAGTGCAGTGGAGGATGGCCCAAGTGCCTGGGCCCTGCACCCCATGGGAGTCCAGGATAAGCACCTGGCTCCTGCCATCGGATATGTGCGGTGCGCCGGCTGTAGCACACTGGCTGCGGCGGCCATTGGAGGGTGAACCAACGGCAAAAAGGAAGACCTTTCTCTCTGTCTCTCTCTCTCTCACTGTCCACTCTGCCTGTCAAAAAATAAAAAATAAAAAAATAAAAAGAAATATTACCATAATAATCAATCATGAGGTAGAAAAGATATATATGTTGGACATATGATCAACTATTAATATAGATAACAGCAAAGACCAATTAATCTAGTCATTGAATTTCCACTATATGTGTAAAACTACTAAGAGTAGATATTTAGAGGCTGGCACTATGGGACAGTGAGATAAGCTGCTGTCTACAGAACTGCCATCCTATATGGGCACCAGTTTGAGTCGTGACTTCTCCACTTCAGATCCAGCTCAATGCTAGTATGTATGGGAAAAAACAGAACATGACCCAAGTACTTGGGCCCCTACATCCACATGTGAGACCTGGAAGAAGCTCCTTGCTCCTGGCTTTGACCTGGCCAGCCTGGGTCATTTACAGCCATTTCAGGAGGGAACTAGTGGATGGAAGATCTCTCTCTCTCTCTCTCTCTCTCTCTCTCTCTCTCTCTCCACACACACTCTCCCTTTCCCTCTCCCCCCCTTTCCTCTCTTTGTAATTCTAACTTTCAAATAAATAATTCTTTTAAAAAAGAAAAAAAAATAGATATTTAAAGTCCAAAGTCATCATTATAGCACTTTGTATATGAAGCTAGGAGAAGGTTCTTGCATATGTGGTTACCACTTTTCCCCTTTTGGACAGATAGTACATCACAAAGTTGCTAATTTCTGTCTTCTTTACAAGCACACCTTGGATTTCTAGGTCGTGGGCCTATGGTTGCTAAAAAACCTATTTCTTATTTTTTGAGTTGTCCTAGTTAATCTCACCCTCACATTTTCTTTAACAGGGGACTTAGGCAAAGAGAATCGACCACTTTGTGCCAAAATCATTCATAACAAATGAAGAAGTTACAAAAGTAACTAATAGCTATCATAACCATACTCAGCCTTATCTATCCTGTTCATTGTATATCACAATAAAGATGAAAAAAAAAAAGCTTGTAATCCAGAAACTAAATTCTTCATGTTTTCTCCACTTAAAATGCAACTGTTCTCAAACCATTTATACTTGCTATTTTCATATACCTTTCAACATCTTAAAAGTGAAGGATTGGCCAGTGCCGTGGTTCAATAGGCTAATCCTCCACCTTGCGGCGCCGGCACACCGGGTTCTAGTCCCGGTCAGAGCACTGGATTCTGTCCCAGTTGCCCCTCTTCCAGGCCAGCTCTCCGCTGAGGCCCTGGTGTGCAGTGAAGAATGGCCCAACTCCTTGGGCCCTGCACCCCACGGGAGACCAGGAGAAGCACCTGGCTCCTGCCTTTGGATCAGCGTGGTGCACTGGCTGCAGCACTCCAGCCGCGGCGGCCATTGGAGGGTGAACCAACGGCAAAGGAAGACCTTTCTCTTTGTCTCTCTCTCTCACTGTCCACTCTGTCTGTAAAAAAAAAAAAAAAGTGAAGGATTAAGTGTTAAATCCGTTTATTCAGATTATCTTTTAAAATACAGAAGTTTAGGTATTCATTAACATATGAATAAAAATGGTAGAAGAAATAAATTCAGTATAAATAAATTAAATTTTAATTCTCAAAATATATCATGAATTCAACAAATGTGAGAATTTTTCAAACATATAAACTTGATCACTAATAAACTTCATGCAAATAATTTGACTTCAAATAGATTTCTAACCTTGATTCCAAAGATAAAGTCAAACAGAATGTACTAATCACATTTCACTATTATGAGCATCATTTATTAGCCATTCCTATTATATAAAAATGGGTTCCAGGTTTTATATAGTAATGAGTGGTAAGAGAGAAATCAGCATACTTAAATTCAGTTGTTGATGATCCAGAGTATTCATGTTTGAATTTGGAATGTCAGAACTACAATAAATCCCCATTCATGATAAAGAACAAGGTCAATCAACACAGAAAAGTAAAAGGCTGATGCACTGGGTTTTGAAACCATTTTTACTCCATCTACTGTGTTAGCAACAAATTAGATCCACTTGTAATGCTCTTCCAAACTATATAATTAAGAGTCACTTGATATTAGTTTTCCAGTGTAATTATTGACCTAACACTTCTGCCTTTATGGTTTCACTTTTTAGAAACTTTTTATTTAATTATTTTATGATATGTGTGTGTGTGTGTGTGTGTGTGTGTGTGTATGTGTGTGGAGAAAGAGAGAGAGAAAAAAGAATTGCTATCTTGTGGTTCACTTCCCAAATGTCTACAACAGCTGGGGCTGGGACAGGAAGAAACTGATTATCCTGGAACTCAATCCATGCCTCTTTTGTGGGTAACAGAGTTGCAATCACTAAAACCATTATCACTGCCTCCCAGGGACTTCATTAACAGGAAGCTGGAGTCGGAGGCCATAACTGAGACTCAAACCCAAGCATTTTGATGTGATTTGTGGGCACCTTAACAGTTGTCTTAAAGCCCAAGCTGAACGCCTCTGTAAAAATAAAGCTGGAAACTTCGTATGGGTGTGTATTATAGTACACTAAATTGGTACTGTGCTTATCTGTCATAGAAATGGGCATGCTTAGACTAGTGAGATGGCATTGGTACATGCCACCTTGATGGGATTGTATTGGGATCCCCTAGCACGTTTCTAACTCCATCATTTGGAGCAAGTTCGATTGAGCATGTCCCAAATTGTACATCTCTTCCCTCTCTTTTTTCCACTCTTATATTTAACAGGGATCACTTTTCAGTTAAAATTTAAACACCTACTGATAATTGTGTGTTAATTACAGAGTTCAATCACTAGTACTAGAATAAAAAATACTAAAATGGATAAAGTATTAAGTTGTACAACAACAGTCAGGACAAGGGCTGGTCAAGTCACTGTTTCTCATAGTGTCCATTTCACTTCAACAGGTTTCCCCTTTGGTGCTCAGTTAGTTGTCGCCGAACAGGGAGAACATATGGTATTTGTCCCTTTGGGACTGGCTTATTTCACGCAGCATGATGTTTTCCAGATTCCTCCATCTTGTTGCAAATGACCAGATTTCATTGTTTTGACTTCTGTATAGTATTCTATAGAGTACATGTCCCATAATTTCTTTATCCAATCTACTGTTGATGGGCATTTGGGTTGGTTCCAGGTCTTAGCTATTGTGAATTGAGCTGCAATAAACATTAATGTGCAGACGGCTTTTTTGTTTGCCAATTTAATTTCCAAGTGATCAATTTCAGTTCACAATTGATCACACTGATAGGTCTAAGAGTCAAAGAGATCACACAAACAAGACTAGTGTCTGCTAATACTAACTGAAAGAATCAAAAAGGGAGAGAATGATCCAACATGGGAAGCAGGAGACACAGCAGACTCATAGAAGGGCAGATGTCCTAAACATCACTCTGGCCTCAGAATCAGCCCATAAGTCATTCGGATCTGGCTCAAGAGCACATGAGAATACTTTAGGCATGGAAAGCCAAGACACTCTGGAACAACAACAACAAAAAAAACCTAAATGAAAGATCTTTGGGAGTGAGATCCCAGTGGAAAGAACGGGGCCATTAAAGAAGGAGGTACCTTTCTCTGAAGGGAGGAGAAAACTTCCACTTTGACTATGACCCTGTCAGAATAAGATGGAAGGCAGCGAACCCTAAAGGCTTCCATAGCCTTGGCAACTCATGACTAGAGCCTAGGGAGATTACTGATGCCATAAACAAGAGTGTCAAATTGTTAAATCAACATCAGCAGTCACTGTGTGCTTACGTCTCATGTGGGATCTGTCCTTAATGTGTTGTCCAATGTGAAGTAATGCTATAACTAGTACTGAAACAGTATTTTTACACTTTGTGTTTCTGTGTGGGTGCAAACTGATGAAATCTTTACTTAATATATACTGAATCGATCTTCTGTATATAAAGATAATTGTAAATGAAAAAAAAAAACCCCTTGGTGTTAAATTGGAAATTGCATAGAAAATTAATCAATTTTTTAAAAAAAATATCATGTAGGATCTCTGTCCTTAATGTGCTGTACATTGTGATTTAATACTATAACTTGTACTCCAACAGTATTTTTCACTTTGTGTTGCTGTTTGGGGGCAAACTGTTGAAATCTTTACGTAACATATACTAAACTGATCTTCTGTATATAAAGAGAATTGTAAATGAATCTAGATGTGAATGGAAGGGGAGAGGGAGTGGGAAAGGGGAGGGTTGAGGGTGGGAGGGAAGGTATGGGGGGAAAGCCATTGTAATCTATAAGCTGTATTTTGGAAATTTATATTCTTTAAATAAAAGCTTAAAAAAAAAAAGAAATGAGTATGCTTAGTAACCCAGAAACTTTGGCTTTGTTTTTTTTTTTTTTTTAACATTTTTTTTTTTTTGACAGGCAGAGTGGACAGTGAGAGAGAGAGACAGAGAGAAAGGTCTTCCTTTTTGCCGTTGGTTCACCCTCCAATGGCCGCCGCGGTCGGCGCACTGCGGCCGGCGCACCGCGCTCGTCCGATGGCAGGAGCCAGGAGCTAGGTGCTTTTCCTGGTCTCCCCATGGGGTGCAGGGCACAAGCACCTGGGCCATCCTCCACTGCACTCCCGGGCCACAGCAGAGGGCTGGCTTGGAAGAGGGGCAACCGGGACAGAATCCGGTGCCCCGACCGGGACTAGAACCCAGTGTGCCGGCGCCGCAAGGCGGAGGATTAGCCTGTTGAGCCACGGCGCCGGCCGAAACTTTGGCTTTGAATGATCAAATCATGTAAAGGTTTTGATACAGATGTTCTTTAGTAATGTTGATTGTTCTTATCAAATTGCATTTTTAAATTTGTGGATCGTCTCCCTCAAAACCTCAGTCTATTACATAGGTTCTTAGGGAAACTTTACCACCTAGTAGTGTCTACAATACAACCTGGATATTTGCTCTTTGGAGAACTTTGGGGTGGAAGGTTTCTGTAGCTAAAGACATTTTCTCATTCCCTCATGTGTCACAAGCACTCAAGTGCGTGAGTTCCAAGTGGTTCCATAGATGACTTTATCCCCAGCCTCTAGAGCATGGCTTTGATTAGTGACCCGGCAAGGACATGAAGCGGTCAGCACCTGGTCCTCTCTCCCTGCAAGGATCTGACTCGGTCCCATTACCTTCAAAGCAATAATCATGGTTGATGTCCAACATTGTTTTAGTTAAAAGTGTTGAATACTTAAAATCTTTTAAACCTGACAGACAGAAAGTCCAATTCTTCTCTGACATGAATCACCACAGGGCTTAGATCATATCTCCTGGCTTTCACTGGCATTTTCTCCTTTTCATCTTACCTGCAAAAAGCACTTCATTCCCTTGTTCATTACAGCTGTCTTTGGCTCATTGGAAATAAGTATAAAGCTTATTACACACTCAGACATTTAGGTCCTGTATACAAAACAACATTTCCTTCTGTTTTGCAATAATGTCCTAATGAATGTCTTTGTGTTTTTTACTTTGATTGGTTGCACCAGTATGATATGTTAGGTCTTTTGGGGGATAATTTTAGCACCTATCATGTCCAATTAGGTGTTAAATATCACAGTCTTTTCATTTTTTTTATATATCCATAGTTTCAGATAAAAGAGCTTACAAAAATTTTTAAATTAACTACACACAAATAATGATTTATTTCTGTTTCATATGTATATTTATATATATATATACACAAATAAAAATATGTTCCAAGAATAATGTCCAGCCCAACATATATATGTATATAATATACATATATACTTATAGATAATGAATATATGTTTATATAATTCTGTTTATTTATTTGAGTCACATTCTTTAAGCTTTATGTAACATTTTCAGTTCAGAAAGTTGATTATGTGAATTTTACATTCATTCCTTATATGTAATTCTTCCCTTACTCATTTTGGCTGGCTTCTATTCAATTTATGATGAAAACTTGGTAACTTTTACAAGAAAATTCTCCATTCAACTTTAACATATTATTTTATGAGCACTAATGATCTGGGAATGAAGTAATGACAACCCTTGCAAAATTCAAATAATTTCTTATCCTAAAATCATTTATCATTTGTATTCCATTTTGCAAAATTGGGGAAACGTTACTGAATACAGATATCTTAGCAAACGCCATTTCCCCACTCAAAGACAAAACATACAAAACACTCCCCATTTCTTTTTTCTTTCTTCTTTTTTTTTGGTAAAATTTATTTTATTTATTTGAAAGACAGAGTTACCGCAAGAAGTAGAGACAGAGCAAGAGAGAGGTCTTCCATCTGCTGGTTCACTCCCCAAATGGCCAAAGCAACCTGAGCTAAGCTGATCCAAAGTCAGAAGCCAGGAGCATCTTCCGGGTCTCCCTCATGAGTACAGGGGCCCAAGCACTTGAACCATCATCTTCTGCTTTCCAAGGAACATTAGCAGAGAGCTGGATTGGAATTGGAGTTGCCAGGACTGGAACCAGCACCCATATGGGATGAGGGGGCTGCAGGCTGGGGCTTTAACCTGATGCACCACAGTGCTGACCCCCATTTCAATTTCTTTGTTACTGAATTCATACATACACCCTGAAATGAACTTCTTCCTCCATCCTGTACTACATATAACTACAGCACTTCCTGAATCCATGTATTCTACCCCCTCAAATTTTATACTCCATGATCTCCAGATTTTCAATATACAAAAGTTCTCTCCCTTAGAAATTAGCAACATATTATGTAACAAGAAAAACAGTCCAAATCATGTCATGTCATTTTACAAAGACAAACATCAGTTAATTTATTTCATCCAGATTAATACAAAAAGTGACTTCCCTAGCTGAGATTAGCAGGTGAGAATTGTCACTGGTATGACCATGTGTGGAGTTGTGTTCAATTTAAAGTTTTGAGGAACGTTGAACAAGTGTGTCCTTAATGCTCCTCTGAGCCACTGTGATCACTATTCCTTTTGTCCTTGCTTTTCAGCTATAAGCTGAGTCAAAGGCCTGTTTTCATTGTATTCACTGTAGACCTGGGTGCACCTTCTATTGCACTACACCTCTCAATAACATTGTCCTGGATTTAGAAATCTTCATACTACTAACTTCCATATACCTGCTCAACTGAAGTTCCCTGGTTCTATAAATAAGCGGATCTGCCCATGTGCTGTCCCTGTGCGTGGGGAGAACATTGAGATCTGTCTTCTCCATGCTAACACTGTGTACCTAAGCAGTCATTAGGGCAACATTCAATCTTTCTAAACTTCCAGAATTAGTTCTAACTATTTTATCCTTCTCCTATGGTTTACAGAAGTCATATATTCATATCTCAGTTCCATAATTGATCAATCATTTTATTCTTCTGTTTTAGTCATTTATTCAATTCTATTTTTAAAAAACTAAAGCAATGTATACAATAGAACTGTGTTAGAATGACAGTGAAATTGGACACGATTGGTGAAGGATCACGATATCTAAGGCACCAAACACCACACTTTCTTGAATAATCTTCTATCATCTAGTTCTTCATTAGCCTACTTTCAACTATCTTTTTTCCATATTTTTAGAGGGATGAATATCACAAAACCATAAAAGCGGGAATATTAATAGATTATATTAATTAAATTATATTAAAATCTTAGACTAATTTTCTCACAGTGAAGTGGAATTATTATGTAACATACACATTCTAAGATTTCCACTTCTTTCTGTTTTTCTTTCTTTCTTTCTTTCTTTCTTTCTTTCTTTCTTTCTTTCTTTCTTTCGGTAAGCAAAGTTGTAGTTACGAAACCTTTACATTGGCTTCCAGCAGAAAAATGTATTTATATCTTTTCCCACTATCACAATATTTAGATTGTAAACCATTTGTTTAGGCCTTAGGAATATGTATGTCAGTTGCAAGTTTGCAATACCTTTGATAGATTTAGGTGTTAATTAAGTAACTGAATGTGAATAATATGAATATGAGTATGTTTATGAGTTTTAAATATCTTTAATGTCACCTTTATCAGTTGTCTTCTATAAATATTCACATACATTTATATTTACATATATAACTGTACACAAATTTATGTATACTAATGTTCATATAAAAATCGGATGCATTTTACTTCTATGTGTTCATAATGTGTATGTGTATATATATGTGTGTGTATTTTATAACTTAAAATTTAAAATCAAGTGGATGAATTTATTTAGTGATAAGTTTGGTAATATTGGGATAATAATTTTACAAATGTTAATTAATATAGCTATTGAGAAATAGTTTGTTTCATGACCAAATGTAATTATTACACTATTTTACACAAGTGACTAAGAAAAAGAAGAAAACATGTTCCATATGAGAAGGCTTCTCAGGGATTCTATTATTTCTTAATAGTTATTGAATGACTAAAGTACTTTTATTTATGTGACCTATATATGACAATATTTCTTGTAAGCAGATAATAAGAAATTTTTAAAAATTAGTGTTAATTAATTTAAAATATCAATATAGAACTTATTATACTATGTAAATCATTTAAAATTACAATATTTTAATTGTATAATTTATCATGATATATTTTACAAATAAAATCTTTTTAAACTAAATTATAAATTTAAAATATATTACTTCAAAAATTAAACAAAAGAATATAGGTGATAAGGAAGGAGGGGTGGAAGGAAAGATGGGGAGGATGAAGGAAGGGAGGAAGGGAATAACATTGTGTTCTTAGAATACTACAAAAGGCATTGAATCTGTCAAAAACTAACTACAAATTAAAAATTAAATTTTTTTTAAACCATGTCATGTACACATAAAGATAAAAAGTCTTCCTCAAAAAATAGTGAAATGGGGCCAGCACTATGGCATAGTGGGTAAAGCCGCTGCCTGCAGTGCCAGCATCCCATATGGGCGTCATTCCAGTTCCCAGCTGCTCCACTTCCGAAACAGCTCTCTGCTAATGGCATGGGAAAAGCGATAGAAGATGGCCCAAGTCCTTGGGCCCCTGCATCAACGTAGAAGACCTAGAAGAAGTTCCTGTCTCCTGGCTTCTGATTGGCACAGTTCCAGCCATTGCAGTCAATTGGGGAGTGAACCAGCGGGTGGAAAGCCTTTCTGTCTCTCTTTCTCTCTCTCTCTCTCTCTCTCTCTCTCTCTCTCTCTCTTTCTGCCTCCCCTTCTCTCTTTGTAACAATAAATATTTATTTATAAAAAATGGTAAAGTGATTGGTGCTTCTCAATTATAGAAATCATTAATGCGTAACACAAATGTATAAATAATATTAAGTAGCATACCTTTATATATAGCAAATTGGATTCATCATTCAAACTCATGCTATGCTGTTTTGGATGAAGTATTTGCAGAAAATATGATCTCACATGGATATATAGTTTGATGAAAGAGATGCTTCTGAGTAGTGTTTTCAGGTAGCTGTGGACTTATTTATCAGTATTCTAAAGTTCCAGAAGTATCTTAGTACCACCATGAACTCTCAAACCAAAACAATAAAAGTTTATCTGACATTCTAGGATGGTTAATATGATTTTTTATAAGATTTATTTGAGTTTTTGGAAGGCAGACTTACAGAGAGGCAAAGAGAGAGAGACAGAGACACACACAGAGAGAGAGATTTTCTATCAGCAGGTTGACTCCTGAAATGGACACAATGGGAGGAGCTGGGCCAATTCAAAGCCAGGAGCCAGGAGCCAGGAGCTTCTTCCAGGTCTCCCACGCAGTTGCAGGGGCCCAAGGACTTGGCCCATTTTCTACTGCCTTCCCAGGCCATAGCAGAGAGCTGGATCAGAAGCGGAAAAACTAGGTCTTGCCCTGTGTCCGAATGGGGTACCGGCATTACAGGCAGTGGTTATATCCACTATGCCACAGAGCCGGCCCCTCTAAGACTGTTTATATGATCCTATCAGCCATGTTTTTCAACATTATGATGGGACATTCAGAAGTTATTGCTGCAGTAAATTAATCAGATCTTCCAAATAATGGCAGATTTCTTAATAAATGTTGCTTCAAAATAATTTTCATAATATTTTCCCAAATTCATTTAAATGTCTTTGCATACAAAAAATGGCAAATATTGTTTTCCAAACTTTGGCTTCACAACAGTGTTGAATGTTGAGAGAAAAAAATAAATTATCAAAAATAGTGCCAATCAATGACTTTCCTTGAAAGGACAAACATCATTTTTATCAAAATATCTGCTGATTTTTTAAAACTACATTATACCAGTTGGCTCTTTCCAGTGAAAAATGACATTCTATTAAAAACAGCAAATGATTCAGCTCCAATGCAAACCACCTGGAGTATTTCATTGAAACAAGCCATGGTCATCCTACAAGTTGTAGTAGAAAGCCCTATGCACATTAATCGTGCTATTTACATGGAAATAAAAAAAATGTGCACATCAGCATTGACATTTGTTAAAATTAGTAATCAAGGGTATTTAAGGTAGAATGGGTTTGACTTTCCTTTCTGCATGTATGTGGCAATGAAGGTACAGTGTTTGCTAGTACAGTTCAGTACTCTGTCACCTGCTCTGACAAGCAAGCTGACTTAGCCAGTGTTATCTGTGGTTATCAGTCCATGTGTTAACAAAGTGGGATGGAAAGTGCCATTTTATTATTATCATTAAAATAAGTTTCTCTTTTACAAATCCTCTGGGAAGTGTGTTGTAGACCTTAGGGGAGGATGAACTATACCATCATTGCTACTATCTAAAAAAAATGGAGTGAAAAGAAATTTGATATACAGAAAAATAAACTTTAGAAGAGGGGATAAATTACTTGTTTCTTAACACTTTAGAAGTCATTTACAAACAAGGATCCCCAAGCCAGCAAAGGATGGTGTGAAAGGGACTCTCAGCTCTCCTTGTGCATCTGACTGCCTCATGCGAGACATGTATATTGTAAGAGAGCAGGCCAAATTACTCAAATATTAAGTGGTAATTATTCATTCTTAGTGAAGAATAAATTCCAATTCTTTGCAAGCTATTCAAAACAATTCAAAGGGAGAGAATCCTCTCAAGCTTCTTCTATGAAGCCTGCTGCATCATGTTAATACCTAAACCCTGAAAACATGCAACAGACAAAGAGAAATATAGACCAATATCCCTGATGAACACAGATGCAAAAACCCTGAACAAAATATTAGCTAATTGAAACCAACAACACATCAGAAAAATCATTTACCTGGAACAATTGAGATTTATCCCTGGTATGTAGGGATAATTCAACATTCACAAATCAAACAATGTGATACACCACACTAACAAACTGAACAACGAAAATCACATGATATCTCAATAAATGCAGAGAAAGCATTTGATAAAATACAGCATCCTTTCATGATCAAGATCTGGCGCAAATTGGATATAGAAGGAACATTCCTCAACACAATCAAGGCAACTTTTGACAATCCTATAGCCAGTATCCTACTGAATGGGAAAAAGTCTGACACATTCCCTCTAAGATCTAGAACCAGACTAAGAAATCCACTCTCACCATTGCTATTCAATATTTTCTTAGAATTTTTAGAGCCATTAGGCAATTAAAAAAGAAAGAAATAAAAAGAATACAAATTAGAAAGGCAGAAGTAAAATTATCCCTATTTGCAAGTGACATGATTCTATATATAAGGAAGCCAAAAGACTCCACTAACAATCCATCGGAGCTCATAAAAGAGTTTGTTAAAGTAGAAGAATATAAAATTAACACACAAAAATCAATAGCATTTGTATACATAGACAATTCCATGGCTGGGAGAACTTCTAAGAGATATCTCATTCACAATGCCTACAAAAATTAAATAGCCTGGAATAAATTTAACTAAGGGTGCCAAAGATTTCTATGATGAAAATTATAAAACATTGAGGAAAGAAATAGAAGGCACAAAAATATGGAAAAATCTTCCATATCCATGGATTGGAACAATTAATATAATCAAATGGCCATACTACCAAAAGCAATTTACAGATTCAATATGATTGCAATCAAAATACAACAGCATTCTTCTCAAACCTAGAAAAATATCCTAGAATTCATATGAAAACACAAAAAAACTCTGAATAGCTGAAGCAATATTCTACAATAACAACAAAAGTGGAAGCATTCTGATAAGAGATTTGAACTGTTACTACAGGGCAGTTATTATCAAAACAGCCTGATACTGGCATAGATAGTAGACATGTAGATTAATGGAACAGAATAGGAACTGCAGAAATCAATCCATCTACAAAAAACTTATCTTTGACAGAGGAGCTTAAATCAATCCCTGGAGCAAGGACAGTCTCTTTAGCAAATGATGTTGGGAAACATAGATCTCCATGTATAAAAGGATGAAATATAACCACTACCTTACACTTTACAAAAAAAATCACTCAAAGTGGGTCAAGGACTTAAATATAAAACTCTATTATATCAAATTCGTGGAGAACATTGAGGATATTCTCCAAGACATTGGTATAGGCAAAGACTTCCTGGAAAAGACTTCAGGAGCACAGAAAATCAATGCCAAAATTGATAAATGGGATTGTATCAAACTGAGAAGCATCTGCACTGTCCAAGAAACACTCAGCTAGTAAAGAGGCAACTGACAGAACAGGAGAAAATATTTGCAAACTATAGAACTGATAAAGGATTAATAGCCAAAATATATAAATAGCTCAAGAAACTCAGCAACAACTAAACCAACAATCAGTAAGAAATGGGAAAGGACTTGAACAAGCATTTTTCAAAGGAGGAAATTCATATGGCCAATAGACATAAACAAAAATCTCAGAATCACTAGTCATCGGGGAAATGCAAATCAAAACCACCATGACATTTCAACTCACCCAAATTACAACGGCTCTCATACAGAAATCAACAAATTATTAATACCAGTGAGGATACAAGGGAAAGGGATACCATAATCCGCTTGGAGAAAGTGTAAACTGGTCCAGTCACTGAGGAAGACACTATGGATATACTTCAGAAATCTGAATATACACCTACCATATGACCCAGCCATTGCATTTCTGGGAATTTATCCAAACAAATGAGATCACACATGAAAGAGCTCTCTGTACCCCCATATTTATTACAGCTCAATTCAGAATTGCTAAGACATAGAATCAACCCAAATGTCCATCAACTGATGACTGGAGAAAAAAATTATGATTATATATATCATGTACATGCACACATTATAGACTAGCACTCAATAGCTAAAAAAATGAAATCCTTTCTTTGGCAACAATATGGATGCAACTGGAAACCATTATACTTAGTGAAATAAGTCAGTACCAAAAAGATAAATGCCAAATATTTTCCTTGATATTTTCCAATGGAGTACCTAAAATATACTGTATTAGAGAGTGAAATTGACATTTCAAGATTTGATTAATGTTTACAGTCCTTATCTCAACAATGTTTTTTTCTTCATACTATTTGTTGAATTCTTTATTCGATCTTGGTTTAAATTTGAGAGTAAAAAACTAAAAATAGACCTTTGTAAAAATTAGGAGAGGGAGGAGGAAGGGTGGAAGGGCAGGCTGGACAGAAATATCACTATGTACTTAAATCTGTTTATATTAAAACATGAAATTTGTATACATCAAATAAAATTTTAAAATTAATTAATTAATTAAAAGTGCATCAAAACATTTTATGAAAAAATCATGTTTTATTGCATGTCAGGATATTAGTGGAACTCTTTTTTGAACACTAGTGTCAAGAACTCCATTAATGTATTCAACAACATTCCTTGCTAGTACATGTGGATGCTTTATCAATGTATTATATGAATTTTTTTACTGAAGTAAAATTGAAGTTCTGGCTATCAATATTACATGTTGAAAATGCTATGGACATACTTATAAAATTTTCCTAGTTGTGATATATATATATTTGTGATTCTTCTTTTGGTATCTGATTTTTCTAGAAATAGCTAGACCTACATTATTTTAAACTCTGGATAAGTTATGCTATTTCTGAAAAAAGTGAGGAGTGACAGCATGATTTGTTTTAGCATGCAAGTTTATATTTATAGCACACTATTTTAAACATAAGAAGTGAAAAAAAGAAGTGTTATATTTTCTTTTTGGAAAAGCTATATCTTTCTATTCAAAGTCTAAATAAAGTCAGAACAAAACATTTCTTTACTATGCTCTTTTCATAAAATCAAACATGCTTAAATATGATTTTTTAACTTCATACTACTTTATGTTGAGGCCATGAGCATTTTTCAAAGGAGGAAATTCAAACCTTCTCCAAAGGTTTGTTCTCTTAAAAATATTATATGCAAACAGAAATCAAAGCAAGATGGTATAACCATCCTAAGATCAGACCAAATAAACTTGAACACAAAAGCTGTTAAAAGAGACAAAATAGGGCATTATGTAATGATTAACAGATCAATTCAACAGGAAGATGTGACTCTTACAGATGTATATGCCCCTAATTATAGGGCTCCTGGCTATTTAAACAAATCAGTGGATCTAAAGGGAGACATAGCTGCAAATACAATATTAATGGGGGCATTAGTACTCCCTTTTAGCAAGGGACACATCAAAGAGACAGAAAATCAGCAAGGAAATGACAGAGTTAATCAACACTATAGACCAAATAGACCCAAGGGATATCTACAGAACTTTTCATCTTACAGATGCAGAATGCACATTCTCATCAGTGCATGGAACTTTCTCTAGGATGGTCCATATGCTAGGTCATAAAGCAAGTCTCAGCAAATTAAAAAAATCGAAATCATACCATGCATCTTCTCTGACCACAATGGAATGAAGTTGGAAATCAGTTCAAGAATCTCTAAAACATATATACATGTAGGCTGAACAACATGCTCCTGAATGAATAGTGAATCATTGAAAAAATCAAAAGAGAAATAAAAAAATTTCTGGAAATGAATGAAGATGACAATACAACATATTAAAACCTATGGTATACAACAAAATCAGTGTTAAGAAGAAAGTTTATAGCAATCAAAGGGATATAAATTAGAAAGGAGAAAGTCAAACTATCCCTATTTGCAGATGACAATTATAGCATAAAGAAACTGGAAAGGCACCAAATAAATGAGCTATCAATGCATCTCAAGGACCTAGAAAAATAACAGCAAACCAAACACAAAACTAGTAGGAGAAATGAAATAATTAAAATTAGAGAAGAAATAAACAAAATTGAAACAAAACTAGAAGAGATCAGTGAAACAAAGAGCTGGTTTTTGAGAAAATAAAATTGACACACCAATGGATCAACTAACCAAAAAAAAGAGAGGGAGAAGATCCAAATGAATAAAATTAGAGATGAAAAAGTAAACATAACAACAGACATCAAAGAAATGAAAAGAATCATCAGAAATTACTATGAGTTGTATTCCAATAAGACAGGTAACCTAAAAGAAATGCAAAGATCTCTGAACACATACAGCCTACCTAAATTGAGATATGAGGACAGAAAACTGACACAGACATATATCCAAGACAGAAATTGAATCAGGAATAAAGACACTTCCAGCAAATAAAAGCCCAGGACTGTGTTGCTTCACTGCTTAATTCTACCAGAAATTTCAGCAAGAATTAACTCAAATTCTCAAGCTGCTCAAAACAATTGAAAGAAAGTGAATCCTCCCAAAATCCTTCCATGAAGCCAGCAGCACATTAATTATTAAATTTGAAAAAGAAATAACAAGGAGAATAAAGGCAATTTATGACAAACCCAAGGCCAGAATCCTGTTGAATCAGGAAGATTCGTAATCATTCCCACTAAGATCTGGAACTCAACAAGGAATCCCACTCTCACCATTGCTATTCATTATTGTCCTGGAAGTTTTAGCCAGAGCCATTAGTCAAGAAAAAGAAATCAAAGGGATACAAATTGGAAAGGAGAAAGTCAAACTATCGCTATTTGCAGATGACATGATTCTATACCCAGGGGACCGATAGACTCTACTAAGAGACTACTGGAACTCATAAAAGAGTTTGGTAAAGTGGAAGAATATCAAATAAACACACAAAAATCAATAGTCTTTGTATACATAGATAATCCCACAGCTGAGGAAGAACTTGTAAAATCAATCCCACTCACAATAGCTACAGAAAAAATGAACCACCTTGGAATAAATTTAATCAATGATGCCAAAATCTCTTTGATGAAAAGTACAAAACATTAAAGAAAAAAAATAAAAGACAAAAAATGGAAAGATCTTCTATGTTTATGGATTGGAAGAATCAATATCATCAAACTTTCCATACTACCAAAAGCAATTTACAAATTCAGTGCAATCCTAGTCAAAATGCAAATGACATTCTTCTCAGATGTAGAAAAAAATGATGCTGAAATTAATGTTGAAGCACAGGAAACTCTGAAGAGCTAAATCAATCTTATACAACAAAAATGAAGCCAAAAACATCACAATACCAGACTTCAAGACATACTACAGGGCAGTCAACATCAAAACACTCTGGTATTCATATAAAATGTGTAGAATGATTGAACAGAATATAAACTCTAGGAATCAATTCATACATCTACAACCAACTTACCTTTGATAAAGGAGCCAAAATTAACCTCGGATCAAGGACAGTCTCTTCAACTAATTGTTTTGGGGAAACTGATCTCCATATGCAGAAGTATGAAGCAAGGCCTCTAGTTTACACCTTACACAAAAATACACTCAAAATGGATTAAAAGCCTAAGTCTATGGCCTGGTACCATCAAATCATTAGAGAACATTCGGGAAACTCTCTAAGACATTGGCGTAGGCAAAGAATTCTTGGAAAAGACTGCAGAATCACGGGCAATCACAGCCAAAATTCACAAATGAGATTACATCAAATTGAGAAGCTTTGTACTGCAGAGGAAACACTCAGCAAAGTGAAGAGTCAACCAGCAGAATGGGAGAAAATAGTTGCAAATTATGTAATTAATAAATGATCAATAACCAGAATATATAAAAAGATCAAGAAAGTCAACAACAACAAACAAACAACCAGTCAACAAATGGGTAAACTGCTTAAACAGGCATTTTTCAAAAGAGGAAATCCGAATTGCTAATGGACATATGAAAAAATGCTCAGGATCTCCAGCCACCAGGGAAATACAAATAAAAATCACAGTGAGGTTTCACCTCCCCCATTAGAATGGCTTTCATACAGAAATCAGCAAACAACAAATGCTGTGAGTATGTGGGGGAAAAGGCACCCATATGCACTGTTGGTGGGAAGGTAAACTGGTACTGTCACTGTGGAAGATAGTATGGAGATACCTCAGAAATCTGAATGTAGACCATCCCACTCCTGAGAATTTACCCAAGGGAAATGAAATCAGCATTTTAAGGAATGATAGTACCCTGTTTTTTTCAACTCAATTCACCATACCTATGATGTGGAATCAACTCAAATGCCTGTCAACAACTTGAATTTCCATGTTCATTTTTAGGGATGTGTGGAGATAGTTGTTTTTTTTTTCTCTGATAATAATATCTATGAACCATATTAAATCTGTTCTGTTTAAATAAACAGAATATATATAAATATAAATACAAGTATATTTATATAAATATAAATATATTATAAATATATATATAAATAAACTGCAATCTTGGATAAAGTAGCAACATTTTTGAATTATCAGTGCTTGAAAATTTTTATTTAGGAGACTTTAATACTTATTGGCCAGCACCGTGGCTCACTAGGCTAATCCTCTGCCTTGCGGCGCCAGCACACCGGGTTCTAGTCCCAGTCAGGGCGCCAGATTCTGTCCCGGTTGCCCCTATTCCAGGCCAGCTCTCTGCTGTGGCCAGGGAGTGCAGTGGAGGATGGCCCAAGTGCTTGGGCCCTGCACCCCATGGGAGTCCAGGATAAGCATCTGGCTCCTGCCATCAGATCAGTGTCGTGCGCTGGCCGCAGAGCACCAGCCGCGGCGGCCATTGGAGGGTGAACCAATGGCAAAGGAAGACCATTCTCTCTGTCTCTCTCTCACTGTCCACTCTGCCTGTCAAAAAAAAAAAAAAAAGACTTATTAACAAGGGGTTATCATCAAACACATCTGCACATATTCACACATAGTCCAGGTCCAAGCAGACTAAAACAATACAACCAGCTTACAGCAAAAGATGTAATTACTGTTGATGAGTGTCAAATACATAAAATCACTTTTCTTACCATTTTACAGGCTATAAGACAGCTGAGGCAGTTTGTCACTACAACATATGGTGTTTTTTTTTTTTTTACTCATTTTGGATGTAGGTAAGAATTAAATAGAAAATAAACAAAAATAAGATCAGAAGCAAATAGTATAAATAATTACACCCTAGGAATAAAAACAATATTTGATCAAAATGTATACTTTACTCGCAAAGTCGTGATCTTCTAATAGTTGCTCAGTGATATAGCTGAAGAGCTGTGTGACACAGACAGCTTTCTGTCTTCCATAACTTCCAGTTGAATGAGAGTTCTGATTGTGTCCCATCACACTGGGTTATGACAGGTAGATAATTATTATTTTTTAAAGATTTATTTTATTTATTTGAAAGATGGAGTTAGAGAGAGAGGTAGAGACAGAGAGAGAGGTCTTCGATCCATTGGTTCACTCCCCAGATGGCCACAATGGCTGAAGCTGTGCTAGTCCGAAACAAGGAGCCAGGAGCTTCTTCTTGCTTTCCCAAATGGGTGCAGGGGGCCTAAGGACTTGGACTATCTTTTGCTATCCCAAGCCATAGCAGAGAGCTGGATCCAAAGAGGAGCAGCCAGGACTAGAACGGGTGCCCATATGAGATGCCGGTGCTTCAGGCAGAGGATTAGCCCACTGTGCCACAACACCAGCCCCAACAGGTAGATAATTATTATGGTCATTTGGAAACCAGATTTGGATATGATATAGAATAAATATCTTTGACTTTTTGATTCATTTATAAGGTGCTTTGGGTTATTTTTGGAGAAGTTGCATTTTGTGTATCTTTGAATAAATACTCATTTATGACAGAAAAACTGAATTAGAGTGCTCCTAGTAATTCTTATCTCTATGTACAACAGAACTATACCCCTCAGCCTGCATGGTGTCTCCAAGCAAGCAGTTTATTTGTCTGCCTCCCATAGGCCTTGAGATTTTCCCATGCAAGATAATGTGAGAGAAACTTCTAGTTCTGAGCATTCTATCAAATGCAGTACATTTTCTATCCATATCTTTTTTATGTACTATAATAGCATGTCTCTTTGAATGTCTGCTTCTGTAGTATATATTCCAGAGAATGAGAGTAATGAGGAATAGATCTGAGATGGAGACCAGTAGAGGTCAGTTGAGCTGAACAAAGGTTATCAGGATTATGATAGAGAAAGAAATATGTGTGAAGATACTAATATCCTGGGCTTATTTGTTGCTATGGCAAAAAAAAAACCTGCCAAACACGACCTAAGTTGTCAAAGTAAGAAACAATCGTCCATGAACAGATAGGATTCAGTTATTGGATATGTTGGTTCATTATGTTCATTCTTTTTTATGATGGAGCGGACAACAGGTAGAGTTATGGCTTTCCAAATGCACTATGCATTAAGTTTCCTAGGCTCATAACAAACTATGAATACACAGGGCAGATTTAAACAAAAGATGCCAGGACAGAGACTAGAGGCTTGAATTCCGCGTGTGGTGACAACAGTGCTCTCCGTGAAATCTGTGTGTGGATTCTTCTTGGCCTCTTTCCATCCTCTGAGGGTTTACTGAGTCTTCGTTATTCCTTGTTTTGTAAATGATCACCGTAATTTTCATCCCCTTGCCGGTCTTCACATTGTTTTCTCTGTGTGCCACGTCTGTCTCTGTCTTAATTTCCCCTTCTTACAATGATGCCAGTCATGTTGGATCAGTGTTCACACTAATGACCTCATTGGAACTTAATTACCGCAGTGAAAATCCAGTCTTGAAATATGGTCAACCTTTGAGGGAATGTGGATTTAGGAGTTCAATATATCTTTCAAGGGACATCTTACAATTCAACCCATAAAAGCAACCATGTGGGGTGACACCATTATTATTTTAATTAAAAGCCATGCATGTTATTGATATCCTTTGTAATACAGAGCCTCAAAATGCATACAGAGGCAGGCATTGTGTCAAAGGTGTTAACTGTTTAGCAGCCAGTGTCTTATATTTGAGTGTTAATTGAGTCCCATCTACTTTGCTTCCAAACCAGTTTCCTGGAAATGCACACCAGGGAGGCAACAGTGTTTGTGTCTGTGCACATGCCACACGCATGGGAGTGGATGGAGTTCTTGACTCTGACCTTCACCCAGTCCTGGCTACCATGGGCACCTGTGGAGTGAATGAGTGGAGACCTAGAGAAAGCACCAGCTGTGGAGAGCTTGGTGAGACCAGACTGCAGCAGTCAGTGCCAATGGTGCTGTGGCTGGAGAACCTGGCAGCCTACACCGTCTTTGAGTCTGCCTGGAACATTAAGGAGGACCCAGTGGAAAAAGGAGACACAGTTCTCTTTCTCTATCCTCCGCCCCTAACAATAGCACATTACAACTGGCTGAGAGAGGGTGGGTGTCATTTTGGACATAACAGCTCTTGTTTGGGCACCAGCAATGGGCAGGGAGTAGAGGGAGCAACTGAGGTGCAGAACCCCAGCAAGGGGTGGGAAGAAGGAGCCATTCTGCTCAGTTCTGGCTGCAGAGGTTCTTGTGTGCCTCAGTAACCACTGGGGAGGAGGCACCATTGTGAAATGAGAAGGGGCTTAAGCCAGTGGCTCTTGTGCACATGTGATAGAGGGATTTTACCAGAGAAAATTCCACGTTCCCCACTGACTTTGAGTCTGGCTGGGAGGAATGACAAGGGGCTGAGCACCCATGTAAGACTGGGATGCCCCAGCCTCTCAACACATCACAGGCTCCAGGGCTCAACCTGCCTAGGTAGAGCACCCGCAGGAATGTCTCTGCCTCTCCAGAATTGGGATAGATTAATGGCCTGTAAGCAATAATCAAATGAATATAATCAATTTTATGCATATACAGCACATTTTAAAAATAACTATATATTATTAAAACTATAGCAGTATATTATTCAAAGATCTAAAACAAAGTTTGATAAGACTATATTTTCAGCAAAACATATATACAGTCATTTCTGTATTTTATTTTTGCTTTTTTTTTTTTATTTTAACGCCTATGTGTAAGGGAGAGAATGGGGCATTTGTCTTGCTGTGTTCTGGGTTATTTCACTCAAACTTATGTACTCTAGTTGCATCCATTTTAAGGAAACTAGTAGAATTTCATTATGTATTTTTTATATTTTAAGAAGTAATTTTTAAAAATAATATTTTGTTCAAAAGACAGAGTTGCAGAGAGAGACAAGAAGAGAAAGACAGAGGAGAAAAAGACCTACTTTCTGTCTGCTGGTTTACTCCCCAAATGGCTGCAACAGGCCAGGCTAGGCCAAGTCAAAGATAAGAGCCTCAGATTTCATCCAGTACTCCCACATGGGCACAGGGGCCTAAACACTTGGAACGCCTTCTGTTGCTTTCCTAGGCACATTAACAGGGAGCTAGATTTGAAGTGGTACAGCCAGAACTCAAACTTGTGCCCATATGAAATGCTAGCATTATAGGTGGTAAATTAATCTGCTATTATACAACACCAGCACCAGATTACATGATTTTTATAGCAGAATAATATTGCATCATATATGTTGATGAATTTTATTCATCATATGATGAATGCTGATTTATTGATATTGATTTCATCATATTGATTGATTCATCAATATGATGAAATATAATATCTGCATACCTATATCTATATTTTTATGATCTATATAGCTATTACACATTATCTTTACCCTCTGATCACCTGATGGCAGACACTTTGGTTGACTCCCTATATTGGCTATTGAGAACAATGTTGCTATAAACTTGGTGCTGCAGGTATCTTTTTGCTACAATATGTCCATGTCTTTTGGGTACATATCCAGTATTGAATTGCTGGATTATATGGCAAGTATATTTCCAGATTCTTTTAAAAAGTCTCCGTACTATTTTCCATAGCAACTGCACTAATTTTCATGCTCACTAATAGTGTGTAAGGCTGCTTCTTTCTTCACGTTCTCACCAGCAGTTGTTACTTCCTGCCTTTTGGATAGTACCGTTCTGACAGGGGTGAGATAATGTATCATTGTAGTTTTGGTTTGCATTTTCCTGATGGCTAGTGCTATTTTCATTTATTTGTTTGTTGGCCATTTGTATTGCTCCTTTTGAGAACTGTTTTTTGTGGTCCTTTTACCACTTCTTCATTATACTGGTTGTTTTATATTGAGTGTTTTGATTGCAGACATGTTCTGGATATTTCTCCTTTGGTAGACAAATAGCTTGCGAATACAATCGCCCCATCCTGTTGGCTGCCTCTTCACTATATTGTTTTCCTAGATGTACAGAACTTTCTGAGTTTGATATAATCCCATCCACTTAGTTTTGCTTTTGTTTCCTGTCTTTGGGGGTCTTATGCAAGAAATCATCACTGACACCAATGTCTTGAAGTGTTTCCCCTACCTTTTCTTCCAGTTACTTCATGTTTTCAGGTCTTAAATGTAGGTATTTGAACAATCTTGATCGATTTTTGTATATGTTGAGAGGTATGGATATAATTTCATTCTTCTACATATAAACATACAGTTTTGCCAAAGCCATTTATTGAAGAGATTATCCTTTCACCAGTGTATGGTCTGGGCACTTCTGTCAAAATCAGTTGGCTGTGTATACATGGATTATGTTCTTGATTCTAATTTTTTTCATCTATGTGTCTGTTTTTACACCAGCATCACACTGCTTTGATTACTATAGCTTTGTAGTATGTTTTGAAGTCAGGTGTTTTGATGCCTTCAACTTGATTTTCTTTTTCTGTTCACAGTCACTTCATCTATTCTGGGATTTCTGTGATTCTGTATGAATTTTTGTATTATTTTTTCTTACAGGAATTACATTGAATTTATAGTTTTCTTTAGGTAGTATAGACATTTTAATTAAATTAATTCTTCAAATCTATGAGCAAGTAATATATTTCTATTTTTTGTCCTTGATTTTTTTTATCAGTGCTTTGTAAGTTTCATTTTGGAGATCCTTCTCTTCTTTGAATACATTTATCCCTATATATTTGCCTTTTTGAAGCTAGTGTGAGTGGGGTTACTTTTCTGGTTTTCATCCCTGCAAGTTCATCATTAGTATACAAAAAAGCTACTCTGTTGTACTTTTATTTTGTAACTCTGCAATTTCAGTGAACTGGTTTTTCAGTTCCAACAGATTTTTGTTGTAGTTAGGTTTTTCCACATACAATTTCATGTCCTCTGAAAACATGGATCGTTTGATTGCTTCTTTTACAATTTTGATGCTCTTTATTTTTTCTTCTCACTAATTGATCTTGCTAATATGTCCATTAATACATGGAATCAGATTTTTGAAAGTGGATATCTGTGTATTGTTTCAGATCTGAGGGAAATGCTTTCAGCTTTTCTCTATTCAGTATATTGGGAGTCAATTTGTCATATATAGCCTTCATAATTTTGATGTGTGTTCCTTCTATACATAATTTGTAGAGGATTTTCATTATAAAAGAATGTTTACTTCTGGCAATGATTTCTACACATATATTGAGATGACATGTTTTTTATTCTCGATTCTGTTGATATAATTTCTTTTGCTTATTGATTTGCATATGTTGAGCCACCCTTGCAACTCTGGGATTCGCCCCACTTGATCATGACGTTGGATCCATTGCTAGTATTTTGTTGAGGATTTAGGCATCCGTGTTCATCAAGAACATAGATCTGTAATTTTCTTTTCTTTTTCTTTGGTTTTGGTATCAAAATTATACTGGTCTTATAAAAAGAGTCTGGCAGAGTTTCATCCTTTTCAATACTTTGAAATAATTTGACAAATATTGGAGTTAGTTCCTCTTTAAATGTTTGTAGAATTCAGTATTAAAAGCCATTAGTTTCTGGACATTTCCGTGATGGGAGACCTTTAAATACTGCTTTAATCTGGTTGCTTATTATGCTCTGTTTTTATTTTCTGTATCTTCTTAGTTTAATCTTGATAGGTTTTATATACTTAGTAATTTGTCAACTTCTTTGGGGTTTTCAGTTTCTTAACTTAAAGTTGTTCATAATTGTTTCATACAATGCTTTGTATTTCAGCGCTGTCAGTTGTAATGTCTCCTTTTTCATCTGTAACATTAGTCATTTGATTATTTTCTTTGTTAGTCTAACTAAATTTTTGTCTATTTTACTTACTTTCTTAAAAGACCGTTTTTGGTTTTGTTAATCTTTTGTATTATTTTTCATTTCAATTTCAGTCGGTCCTTTCTATTTCTCATGTCCTGCTAATTTTGGTTTGCTTTGTTCTTGTTTTTCTAAATCCTTTTGATGCACAATTAGATCATGTATTCCCTTTCTCAATTTTAATCTAAGTACTTAATGCTGTAAGCTTTCATCTTATTATCAATTTTGCTGTAACTCACAAGTTTTGATATGTTCTGTCTTCATTCGTATTCATTTCAAGAAAGATTTTGATTTCCTTTTTAATTATTTCAATGACCCATTAATCATTCAGTGGCATGTTGTTTAATTTCCAAGTATTTGTAAAAGTTCTATTGTTCTAGATGTGGTTGATTTTTAGTTCAATTCCTTTGTAGTCTGAGAGAATACATGAAATCATTTCATTCTTTTTAATTTTATTGAGAATAGACTTGTGGTCTAATAACACACGATCTAAAGAATGTTTCATGTGCTGATGAGAAGAACATGTATTTTGCTGCTGTTGGGTGAAATATTCTGTAAATGTCTGTTAGGCATATTTTCTCAATCGTATGGTTCCACCTTTTTAAAATGTTTGTTCATTTTATGTCTGGATGATGTGTCCATTGATGGTGTTTTGGAAATCTCATTATTACTGGAGTCTCTCTTCCTTTAAGATAAATATATATATGTGTGTATGTGTGTGTGTGTGGGGGGGAGGTTTATATAACATATATTATCTAACATATATATACATATATATATATATATATATAGTTTAAATTTATTTATTTATTTGAAAGCCAGAGTTGCACAGAAAGAAGGAGAAGCAGAGAGAGAGAGAGTGAGGTCTTCCATTCGCTGGTTCATTCCCCAAATGGCTGCAACAGCCCGAGCTGAGCCAGTCCAAAGCCTGGAGCCAGGAACTTCTTACAGGGCTCCCACGTAGGTACAGGAGCCCAAGGACTTGGACCATCTTCCACTGCTTCCCCATGCCATAGCAGGCCATAGCAGAGAGTTGGATTGGACATGGAGCAGCCAGGACTCGAGCCAGCACCCATATGGAATCCTGGCACTGCATGCGGCAGCTTTACTTGCTTTGCCACAGCACTGGCCCATATATATATATGTATATATATATATATACATATATATATATGTATATATATATATATATATGAGGTTTTGTGTTGAGTGCAATTATGTTTATGATTGCTATTTATTCTTGCTAATAAACTTCATTTTTAGTAAACTTTATTGAAGAATTTAGGGAATACAAAGTAGTGCTAACATTCCTTTTGTAAGAATCATAGTCAGGGGCTGCAGCATATACATTTTACATCATCTGATGTGTTGTGTTTATATCATTTAAAGCATCTACTTCATTTTTTAGCATTTTATTTATCTTCTAGAAGAACATGCGACTTGAAATGAGTATACTATGGGGCCAGCACTGTGGTGCAGTGGTTAACGCCCTGGTCTGAAGCGCCAGCATTCCATATGGGCACCAGTTCTAGTCCCGGCAGCTCCACTTCCAATCCAGCTCTCTGCTATGGCCTGGGAAAGCAGTAGAAGACAGCCCAAGTCCTTGGGCCCCTGTACCCACATGGGTGACCTGGAAGAAGCTCCTGGCTTCTGGCTTCGGATTGACACAACTCCAGCCGTTGTGGCCATCTGGGGAGTGAACCATCGGACGGAAGACGTCTCTCTCTCATCTGTCTATCCTCTCTCTGTGTAACTCTGACTTTCAAATAAATTTATTAACTAAAAAAAAATGGCCAAGTCCTTGCGTCCCTGCACAAAGAAAAAAAAAGAAAGAAAGAAGTATACTAATTTTTTAATTTCTTACACCAAATAAAATATTTTCTTTCAATAAACACCCTTGGAAAATCATGAAAAACTACATAATGAAATAAAAGAATTTATGAATAAAATTAACTTATATATATGAAAAGCAAGTTAATTAGTTTCTACAAATGTATATCAAAAAAGTGGTAAAAATGAACTGGAATATTTAATTAAGAAGAAAATTGTGCACAGTAGGGAAAGTAAATCAATTATATAGCATATTGAAGTATGAGCGGTGTACAGGAAGTAAATTTCTAGGCTCAGATAGAAATATATCCCATTTAGTTATATTTCTCTTCAAAAATATTAAACAAATGTAGCTTTGGAATTTTATGAAGAAATTAAAATTAATAAAGGTTTTTGCAGGATATTTACAATCATAATTCTTTTTAACTTTTCTTTAATGAATATAAATTTCCAAAGTACAGCTTTTGGATTACAATGGCTTTTCCCTCCCCATAACTTTCCTCCCACCCGCAACCCTCCCCTCTCCTCTTCCATTCACATCAAGATTCATTTTCAATTATCTTTATATGCAGAAGATTTATTTAGCTTATATTAAGTAAAGATTTCAACAGTTTGCACCCACACAGAAACACAAAGTGTAAAATACTGTTTCAGTATTAGTTATAGCATTAATTCACATAGTACAACACATGTAGGACAGAGAGCATACATGGGGAGTAAGTGCACAGTGACTCCTGTTATTTAGATCCTTCTCTTATATAAAGAAAATCATGTTAACCATTATGCATATTAATGTAAAAACATGAGGACATAAGTGTAGAGTATGATAAATGATGTAAGAATCTACTACCTGTGTACTCCTTCTGATAAAACTATATTTTTATAATTTTTATATAAAACAGCATGGTAGAACCTGAAATTTATTGTTTCGTAGCAACAATAGAATATAGCATTTCATGTAATCAGGCAAATAATTCTTTCATTCAATGTAATCATTGGATTATGACAGGTAGAGCAGAGGAAATCATATATTCTTTTGATAAAACATTAAAACATAACATTTTAACATAAATGAGATTTAGGAGACTATATATTGAACAGCTGTTTTAATTAAATCTCATTATTCTTACATTCTTTCATCTTTTAATTCCTAATTATTAAAAGTTCACACAGCAGAAGCACTTAATTTAGTAATTTTAATGCAACCAACTATTTAAATTATCCTCAAATGTGTTGGTAAAAATTAAGTACTTATACATCTTTCACCTTTTTACCTTTATTACAGTTTTAGGCAAACATAACTGTGGGAAGGGTGTTTTAAATTTATTGCAGAATAAATTTAATATTGGGGATAGAGAATAACTAAAATGTTGAAATATCATAATATGGTCTTTTTATATGTTGCAGAAGAGAACTAAGAATTGAAGAGGAGCTTCCAGACATTTCATGGGCCCTCTTTGGATCACACATTAGAATTGTGAGCTATATAAGATGGTAGAGTAGGGGCTGGCTTTGTGGGCAGTAAGTTAAATTTCTGCTAACAATGCTAGTGCTCCTATTTGAGTGCTGGCTTGATTCCCCAACAGTTCCACTTCTAATTCAGACCTCTGCTAATGTGCTGGGAAAAGCAATGGAAGATGGCCCAATGCTTGGGACCCTGCCACCCATGCAGAGAACCAAGATGGAGTTCCTGAATCAGTCCTGACCATTGTGGCCATCTGGGGAGTGAACCCATGGATGGAAAATCTTATTCTCTCTGTCTCTCCCTTTCTCACTGCCCCCTGCCTCTGTTTCTGTAACTCAGATCTTCAAATAATTACAATAAATATTTTAATTTTTTTGAGATTTAAAGATATTTATTACCTCCAGCCAGAGCAGCATGTAGAGGGGCTCCCAAGATATTCCCAGTTGGGCCTTTGGAGATATCAAAGGATATGCTCTCATACTGTAGAGACATCAACTAATAAAGCTATTTGGATTCTATTAAAGGTACTGTCAAGATATGAAGTGATGCTAAATTTGAAGTTATGACCATGCAAATATCCAGAAGTTGAAAAGTCTAATGATCTTGTGTTGTTATCAGACATGATTACAATCATAATGAGAAAGGCCTAAAGGCCTAAAAGGGTTAAATGTTTTTTTAAAATCCTACAGGTGCTTTCAAAATACTATGTGGAATAAAAAAATGACTCTTCTTGTTGGTTAATGAGTTTATAATTTTAAACATGGCTATTTGAAGCTTTTGTCATCTACAGTTTTGTATTTTCCAAACCCTAAAAATCAAGTCAACTGCTCATGAAGTTAAAACATTATTGATTTTGTGTTTACATGTGTCCTCTTTTAAGTTCCAAAGGGCCTCTTTTTCCCTGACCTCTATTGTATTCAATACTTTGTGACAGTTCTTAAGCAAATAAAGCAAACAATGTACTACAGGTTCTAACTTAGATTAATTCAAGTTACTAAGAGCAGGAAAAATTCTAATCAATGATGGTAAAAAAAAAAAAAACTTAAAGATTTTAAGAAACTTACTGAAACTGCTTTATTGTTCTATCTTGTATGTTATGTTACATGTGTCCACATATTGTATGCCTGTATGGGAAAATTTATTTATTAAGAGCTGTGTTTTAATTGGTTTATAGATAAAACATTGCTATAAATTTAAACTGCTAAGTTAACCTTTTTGGTTTGTGTGACCTAAATCTCTGTACCAGATGTTTCATATTTGCTGACATGTTTGTACTTGGGTTTTGCTGGTCACACAAGTTACCCTTGTGTTAGATATTTAAGCGATGCTTCCAAATACAGGTACTCTTGCCTTGAAATTTATACAAGGCATTGGCCCTTTTTGCAAATGTTTTCACAGTTCTTATTTAACAGCTAAAATTGCTTGCTACGTTTTCATTTGATATTCTTATTGTCAGTAAGTGATCTAGGAAGCCTGACTTTTCCCCTCATTTGTCTCTTCTCTTCAAGGAATCTAATTCTATTCTGAAAGACTCTCCAGGATGAACAATTTGAACTTTAGACCTTATAAAATGAATAGCTAACACTTGTTTGTAATAATAATATGTCAAAATGAGAGCTTAAATTATGATTTCATGGCTAGATTTAGTTTGCCAGGGGCACAGTAAACAGGCAAAGCCTCCGTTCAGACCAATCAAAGGGAGAGAAACTTTTAACGTGAGAACGTAGCTTTCCTCATGGAGATTGTCTACCTCAAAGGAAAACCACTATCAGAACATGCCTGTGGCTATAGATTTCTAGTTTAGGCCACCAAAGATTAGGGATGGAGCACACCTTGACTTGCATCCTCTTAAATCTTTTAAAAATATTAGATGGCCAGGGCCAGTGGCGTGGCTCACTTGGTTAATCCTCCGCCTGCGACACCAGTATTCCATAGGGTGCCGGGTTCTAGTTCTGGTTGCTCCTCTTCCAGTCCAGCTCTCTGCTGTGGCCCGGGAAGGCAGTAGAAGATGGCCCAAGTGTTTGGGCCCCTGCACCCGCATGGGAGACCAGGAGGAAGCACCTGGCTCCTGGCTCCTGGCTTTGGATTGGCTTAGCGTCAGCTGTAGCGGCCATTTGGAGGGTGAACCAACAGAAGGAAGACCTTTCTCTCTGCCTCTCTCTCTCACTGTCTAATTCCATCTGTCAAATAAAAAAATATATTAGATGGCCAAGTAGTTGTTCCATGAGCAATTAAAAATTTCCCACACCAAAGAAAAGGTTCCTTTAGTTCAAGTCTAGGCTTTTATACACAGTACACTTTGTCCTTTTTTACCTGTCTCTACTTTATAAAGAACATTTAATATCAGCACAAAGGTAGAAACGATATATGATACGCACAATGCAGCTACTCATGTATCAAGTCACCATCACAGGCTTTCCCATCGTATCAAATTTCTATTTAAGAAAAAATAGATATATTAAATTTGATTAATATGTCACTTTTATTTAATATGACTTAAGTTTTCAAAGGAATTAAATTGTTTAATAATAATTTCTACCCATCTATGGACAACAAAGCTAAGAAATCGTTTATATAGTTTTAGGAAAAGTAATTCAAATTCAGTTTGCTCCCATGAAAGCAATTAAAGCATTTAGTTGGCACCAGACATGGCATATTTATTTATTTTTTTAAAAAAATGAATTTATTTACTTGAAAGAATGAGTGATGGGTTGAAAAGGAGAGAGAGAGAGAGAGAGAGAGAGAGAGAGAGAGAGAGAAATCTTCCACTCCCTAAGTATCAGCAACAGCTGGGGCTGAGCCAGGCTGAAGCCAGGAGCCAGGAGCTCCATCCAGCTCTCCCACGTGGATGGTGGAAATCAAACTGCTTGAGCCATTATCAGTTGCTTCCCAGATGCACTAGTAGGAATCTGAATTGGAAGCAGAGGATCCAGGACTGAAAGCAGCACTCGGTTAAGGCATGAATCTGTACCCAGTACAGTACCACAGTGTTGGCCTTGATAACATTTCTTTAATAGTTATAATACTGGAGAAACTATAAAGCAATCATGAATCATGTCTAGGTATTAGACAAATAGCTATGAGAGTGTTGTTTCTACTGACAGAAAGAAATATACAAGGAACACCCACCCATACTCTTGAGCTCTCTGTCTGGGGATCATGTTCCTACTGCAGAGAGTAAAGGCGCAGATAAATATGCAGGCTTTCATGGCTGCTGGAGCTAAGGGCAGAAACAGCTTCATGACCTGTGACCTGTACAGTCAAATGTACTCCACACTCAGAAGAGTTTTACTCCTATTTAATCTTCTGTTGCTGCTTTCTTGAAATTATTACTATTTTCATCCTTGAGCCTGGGTTTTGTTATGTAAAAAACCAATGGGAAAATAAGACATGTGTGTGTGCAAAGGAAATACATGCTATGTGCATGCCTGATGCTGCTTGCTGTTCCACTTACAAAGAGCACTTGTAATGCAATTGTGAGCATGAAGTTCCGACTAGTTCACAGTGTAAGGGGTTTGGTGTGGGCTGTTCATGCTCCATTTACTGGTAAGAAAGTGGGGGAGCTGACATTCCCAAGAAGTCATGCTTTTTGCTCCAGGTTATAGTTTGCTTCAAATACAAAGAGAAAGAAATGACATTGTAAGGAAATATAATACCCTTCTTACTCATGTTACTTTCATGGATAAGCAACAATGATCCTGAAAATGATGACGTAGAAAGAAAAGGAAAGACTAGTTGATCTATAGTTTTTTCCTGTCAGACCTTGGTAACTAATCAGTCATCCAAAGGTACAGGATGTCAAAAATATATGCATGTATCAACAAAAGTGACGTTTAAAATAAGTGACATTGAAAAATTGAAATTGAAGGACAGGTGTTTGTCCTAGCATTTAGATGGCAGCTGAGAAGATGGACAGCCATATCAGAGTGCCTGAACTGGTGTTCCATTTTCAGTTTCCTCCTAATGCTCTGGGAGGAAGCAGATGATGGCTCAAGTGGTTGGATTACTGCCACTCACATGGGATACCTTGATTGAGTCCCTGGCTCCAGACTTCAGTGTAGACCAGCCCCAGTCAGTTTGAGCCTTTGAGTTATGAAAGGGTGAATAGGAACTTTCCTTTCTTGCATCCTATCTGTCTGTTTCTATGCCTCATAAATATACTATTTTTTTAAAAAAAAATTAAATTTGTTTTGTTCAGTGTTTCCACAGTTCTGGTAAGAATAAAGTACGGGCATGTACAAGCTGTGAAATGCAAACAGTGTGATCTCAATGATTCTATGTAGGAGTTAAATGGCCTTATGTTTGCTCTGGAAAGACTGGACTTTCACAATATAAACATGATCAGTAAAATAAATTCTAATCATTAAATATTTCTAAAGGGTTGCATTAAATGGCAAATTTTAAAACCATGACAGATTGAAGAATGTACAAGTCTTTCTACTTCAGTGTCTTCAATGGTATTTTCTTCCTATTTTTCATCAAGGGATGCTGCTGATGATGAAGGAACTAAAAGAAGAAAGCAAGGAGGGGCTGCTGCTGGAAGTGGGGAGTGCAGAAATACATGTGTTGGCTCCCTGTGGGAGCTTGGCTGAGAGCTAGGCTGCAAATAGGCTGAATGTGATGTCATGAGGCTTGGCAGAGAACAATTTTCTGTGTACTGAAGGGGAAAATGGTGATGCTAGATGTAGCAAAGTGCTAAGAAGCTTTTGTTCCTGTGTAATGAAAGCAAAGACAGTTTTGCTGACATTTGTGAGACACAAAAAAAGCCACAACATAGGATTAGGAATCATTTGTTTGGAATGAGTGCCATACTTTTATAGGAGGGGTCTTCAAGTATGTGCATTATAAAAAAAAAAGATTTCAATAAAATTGCAGTAGATTAAGCTGATGCTTGAGGCACCAGCATCCCAAATCAGAGAGCCAGTTCAAATCACAGATTTTCAACTTCCAATCCAGCTCCTTGCTAATGTGCCTGGGAAGGCAGTGGATAATGACGCAAATGCTTAGGCCACTGGCACCAACGTGGAAGATCTGTATCGGCCTAGCCCAGCCCTGGCCATTGCAGCCATTTGGGGAGTGAAACCAGCAGACTGAAGATCTATCTTGCTCTTTTGCATTAGCTGACACACACTCTTGCATTTCAGAAAAAAAATTTAAAAAAGTAAACTTACCTTTCAATACTATTTTCTATGAGCTTCATGAAGTTTACAGATATAATGAAAATAAAGGTGAGCTAAGAGTTACAAACACATTATAAAGAACTGTCACAACCAAAATACCAAAACATCAACATGGAAAGAAATATTGGCTACTAATAACATCTTCCATGCACATAGGTCTACGAATGTTCAACAAAGAATTAACAAATAAAATGCAGCAATATCGAAACAGTAATAAAGGCAGATCCTTTGAGGTCAACATTGTGGCACAGTGGATTTAGCTACCAACTGTGATGCCAGCATTATTTCTGGGTGCCTGTTTCTCTCCTGCCTGCCCAACTTCTGATCCAGCTCCCTGCTAAAGCCTAAAAAAGCAGCATACAATGGACAAAACACTTGGACCTCGGACATCCACAGTAGGAAACCTGGCCCAGTACTTCTATTGAGGCCACTTGGGGAGTGAACCAATAGATGGAAGATCTCTGTTTGTATGTGTCTCTCCCTCTGACTTTCAAATCCATAAATAAACATTTTTAAAAATAGTAGATCATAATCAGTGAAATCCCAGGAGCATGATTATTTTAACATTTGAAAATTGATGATTGATGAAATGTCTGAAGAGGAATTCAAAAGCTGAATCATAGAATTACTCAGAAGCAATGAGATGCAAATTCATGAATTAAAGAAATCTACATCTGACACAGATGAAAAATTCTCCCATAATATTGAGAATTTGATGAAAAATAAAAATGAAACATTAGAAGTGAGGATTTCAACTGTCAAATAAAAAATACAGTGGAATGAATTAACAACAGACTATTTGTGGCAGAGAAAGAATATCCAAGCTAGAAGACAAATCTTGGAAATTTCTCAGTAAGATCAAAACAAACAAGAAATCAGAAAAATTAGAAAGCAGTGATGGAGATTTATTTGGATACGATCAATTGACCCAATATATCGGTCTTAGGAGTTCCTGAGGTGTGGAAATAGAGAACGGATTAGAAGACTTATTCAGTGAAAAATTCTAGAAAACTTCCCTAATTTGTAAAAAAGAAGGGAATGTCCACATGCGTGAGGCTCATAGAACACTTACTAGACATGACCAGAAAAAGTCTTCACCATTACATCCACTACACACTGCAGTCAAAGTTTCCACAGTAAAACATAAAGAAAAGATTATAAAATGCGCATTAGAGAAACATCAGATTACTTCCAGAGGACGTACAGATTCACAGCTGACTTCTTAACAGAAATCTTACAAAGTAGAAGATAAAAGAGAGATATAATTCAAGTCTTAAGAAAAAAAAAATCCATGAGCCCAGAATAATGTACCTGCAAATACTATACTCTCATTTATGAATGAAGGTGAAATAAAGATCTTCCATAAAAACGAAAATTGAAAGGATTTGTCATCATTCATCCAGCCTTACAAAACGTGCTTAAGGATATGCTACACACAGAAACACAGAAGGATAGCCACTATTATAAAAGAACATGAAGGCATAAAATCACCCACTAAAAGTGCAAAGAAAATACGAAGCAAACAGTAGGAATATCATTAGAAAAATGGCAGGTCAAGTTGTTATATAGTAATAGAAATTTTGTATGTAAGTGGCCTAAATTTTCCAATTAAAGAATATAGATTTCTGAATAGATTAAAAAAGAAGACCCATCTATTTGCTGCCTATACAAAACACACCTCACCAACAAAGACATACACAGAATAAAACTGAAAGGATGGAAAAAGACATTCCATGTTAATGGGAAGCAAAAATGAGCAGGTATAGCATCCTACTACCAGACAAAATAGGTTTTAACACAAAAACTTAAAAGTGAAAAAGAAGGGCACTATGTAATGATTAAGGGATCAATTCAACAACAAATTGTGACTACAAGAAATGTTTATGCACACAGTGCCAGGGTGCCTGCGTATTTAAAGCAAATGTTAATGGACCTAAAGGTAGACATAGACTCCAACAGAATAGTAAAGGGGGACTTCAACACCCCACTTTCATCAATGGATAGATTGACTAGACAAAAAAAAAATCACCAAAGAAACAACAAATCTAATTGGCATTATGTAAGAAATGGACCCAACTAATATTTGCAGAGCTTTTCATCTCACAGTTGTAGAATATAATTTGTTTTTATTCTCCTGGATAGACTAGGTCATAAAGCAAGTCTCAGGACATTCAAAAGCCATTAAAATCATATCATGCTTCTTTTCTGATCACGTGAAATGAAGCTGGAAATTAACAACTCAAGAATCTCTTGAACATATGCATGCACATGGAGACTGAACAGCATACTCCTGATTGAACAATGGGTTATAGAAAAAATAAAAAAGAAATCAAAAAATTCTGTAAACAAATGAAGTTGACAATACAACATATCAAAATTCATGGGATATAAGAAAAACAATCCATAAGCTGTACTTTGGAAATTTATATTCTTTAAATAAAAGCTTTATATATATAAAAAACAAGAAATAAAAAATAAAAAGAATCTTAAGTCCAAAAAAATAAAAGAAAATAAAAGAAAAACAGTATAAAAAAGGGAAATTTAAAACATCTGTTTCTATAACAAGAAATTGGAAAGGCATCAATAAATGAGCTATCAATGTATTTCAAGGATCTAGTAAACAAGAACAAACCAAACCCAAAACTAGTAGAAGTAAAGAAATAATTAAAATTAGATAAGAAATAAACAAATTGAAACAAAAAAATACAAAAAAATCAGTGAAATAAAAATCTGGCTTTTTGAAGAAATTAAGCAAAACTGATACAACATTGACACAACTAACGAAAGAAAAAGGGAGTAGATCTAAATTAATAAAATCAGAGATAAAAAAATGAAATGAACAATAGATATATTATAAATAAAATAAATTTAAAAAGAATTATCAGGAATTACTATAAGGAACTATACACCATCAAATTGGAAATCTAGAAGAAATGGATAGAATCTTGGACACATAGAATCTACTAAAACACAATCATGAAGACATAGAAAATGTAAACAGACTAATGATCAAGATGGATATTGAATCAGTAATAAAGACACTCCCAACAATGAAAAGCCCATGACTGATGACTTCACTGCTGAATACTTCCAGATTTTTTTTAAAAAAGAAATAATTCCAATTATTCTCAGTCTATTCAAAATGATTTAAAGGGAGGGAGTCCTCCAAAACTCCTTCTACGAGGTTAGCATTACCTTAGTTACAAAAGCAAAAAAAAAAAAAAATACAACAAAGATTATCATAGACCAATATCTCTGATGAATATTGATGCAAAAATCCTCACAAAAACCTATTCCACAGGTATCACAATACCTTATTTCAAGACATACTACAAGACAGTTATAATAAAAAAAAAAAAAAACCTGGTACTGTCAGAAAAAAAGTCATGTAGACCTATGGAACAGAATAGGAAATCAAATAGATTTCAGCAAAAATCAAACCACGCATCTACAACCAACTGATCTTTGACAAAGCAGCCTACATCAATCACTGGAACAAAGACAGTCTCTTCAAAAATTGTTCTGGGAAAACTGGATCTCACATGCAGAAGTATGAAACAGTAACCCTACCTTATACCCTATACAAAATCCATTCAACTCAAATTGTATCAAGGATCTAACTGTATAATCTGATAGCATCAAATTAGCAAAAGGGAACATTATGCAGGCACTGAAGATATTGGCATAGGCAAAGACTTCTTAGAAAAGACCCCAGAAGCACAGGCAATCAAAGCAAAAAAAAAAAAGACAAATGGGATTACATCAAGCTGAGAAGCTTTTGAACTGCAAATGAAACACTCAGCAAAGTGAAGAGGCAACTGACAGAATAGGAGAAAATTTTTGCAAACTATGAAACTGATAAAGGATTAATATCCAGAATCTATTAAAAAATCAAGTAACCCAGAAACAGCAAAACAATCAAGTGAAGAAGTGGGCATGAACTTGAACAGACATTTTTTAAGAGAGGAAATTAAAATGGCCAATAGATACATGAAAAAATCCTCAGGATCCCTAGCCATCAGAGAAATACAAATCAAAACCACGAGGTCTTTTCTCCATTAAGAATGGCTCTCATACAGCAATCAACAAAAATAAATTCTGGCAAGGATTTGGGGAAAAAGGTACCCTAATCCACTGTTGGTGGGAATATCAACTGGTACTGCCATTTTGGAATACAGTGTGGAGATACTTGAGAAAGCTGAAAATAGATCCACAATATGACCCAGCCGTCCCACTCCTGGGAATTTACCCAAATGAAATGATATCAGCATATGAAAGAGTGATCTGTACCCTCATGTTTATTGCAGTATAATTCCCAATAGCTAAAATATAGAATCAAACCAGATGTTTACTATCTGATAAATGGACAAAGAAATTATAGTATATACACACTCTGGAATACTACTCAGCTGTAAAAGAAAATGAAATCCCATCTTTTGCAACAAAATAGATGCAACTGGAAACCATTATACTTAGTGAAATAAGCCAGTCCCGAAAAGAAAGATACTGTATGTTTTCCCTGATCTGGGGTAACTAATAGTGTACCAAAATGTAATGTATATGAATGAAATTGACATTTTTGAGACTAAATTATTGTTTATTGCCTAAGTCAGTGTTTTTTAATACTATTTGTTGAATACGTACTGTAGTGCTAACCCCAATATGGGCATTTTGATGATGCTGTTTCTTCCAATCCATGAACATGGAAGATTTTTCCACTTTTTTGTGTTCTTCTATATTGAAAGATAGTATGGTCATATCTCAGAAATCTGAATATTGACCTACTAAATGACCCAGCCATCCTACTCCTATGAATTTATCCAAACTAAATGAAATTCAGCATGTGAAACTGTGATCTGTACCCTCATGTTTATTGCAGCTCAATTTACAATAGCTAACATATGGAATCAACCCAGATGTCCATCAACTGAAGACTGGATACATAAATTATGGTATATGCACTATAGAATACTACACAATGGTAAAAAAAAATGAAATCCTGCCATTTGCAACAAAATAGATGCAATGGTACCCTCATACTTAGTGAAATAAGCCAGTCTCCAAAAGATAAATACCATATTTTCTGTCTGATCTGTGGTAACTAACAGTTTACCTAAAAGGCTATCTATAGGAGTAAAATTGACACTTTTGATGTGATGAATTTTGAACAGCCCTTGTCTTATCTGTTGAGGAGCAATGATTTTCTTTGTTTTTTTTTTCTTCAGACTGTTTGTTGAACTCTCTACTTAGTGTAGGTTTAGGCTTCTGAGTATGAAGTTACCTGAAAATAGTTCTTTGTAAAAAATAAGAATGGCAATGGGAGAGGTAGGAGGAAGAAGGCTGAGAATAGTAATGAAAGGGAGGAAGAGTGGGAAGAATCACTATGTTCTGAAATGTGTATGTATGAAATGCATGATGTTTGTATCCCTTAAATAAAATTTAAAAAATTACCCATTGATTAGTGAAATAACCCATTCCCAGAAAGACAGATATCATATGTTTTCCCTGATCTGAGGTAGCGAATAGAGCACCTGAAATGTAATGTATAGAAATGAAATAGTCACTTTGAGATTTGATAATTGTTTACAGACCTTCTCTCTTTTATTGAGGAACAGCTTTCTTCTTCACTTCATACTATTTGCTGAATATTTTAAGTAGTGTAGGGTTAACTATATGATCATTAAATAAACTGAAAATAGATCTTTTTAAAAATTAAGAGTGGGAATGTGAGAGGGAGGAGGAATATGGGTTGTGGCATGGGAAGGAGGGAGAGTGGGGAGAGGAGGTATCACTATGTTCCTAAATCTGTATATATGAAATATATGAAACATGTATAACTTAAATAAAAATTTTAAAAAGTGAAATACATAATAAAAATACTGATGATCTGTATCCAGTTATCCAACAATCCTATTAACCAGTGGCTTTGTACAATTATCTATATCTAATGATACTTTCAACATAGGCATAAGCTCAACAGAAATAAAGCAAAAAGGACAAAATCAAGGTTGAGTATTCTTTGAGATCCATTCACAGTAGGCTAGATAAATGATAGTCACATTTCCAAACAATGAAATATAATCAGTGGAAAGAAATGAATTCTAGATATACACTGTAACTGAAAGGATTTTCACATAAATATTGATTGCCACAGTTTAAACATAATCTGGATTACACAGTCTGGATTACAGAGATTCAACAGCTATATGAATGTGACAAGAGTGAGTATAAGGGAGGGGAGAAAGAAACCTAAGGAAAATCCCAGAGGAGAAACAATATCAAATGGTCAGAAAAAGAAAGAGAATCCAGCAAAAATCTAGGGGCTGGCTCTGCAGAATAGTGGGCAAAGTCGCCACCTGCAGTGCCTGCATTCCATATGGGGCACCAGTTCTAGTCCTGACTACTCCACTTCCCATCCAGCTCTCTGCCATGGCCTGGGAAAGCAGTAGAAGATGGCCCAAGTCCTTGGGCCACTGCCCCCAAATAGAAGACCTGGAAGAGACTCCTGGCTCTTGGCTTCGGATCGGTGCAGCTCAGGTCGTTGCGACCAACTAGGGAGTGAACCAGCGGATGGAAGACCTCTCTCTCTTTCTCTCTCTCTCTGTCTCTCTCTCTCTGCCTCTCCTTCTCTCTGTGTAACTCTGACTTGCAAATAAATAGATATAACTTGAAAAAAAAGAAATAAAATCTAGTCAAGTATAGAAGAAGAAATCTGCAAGATTTGATATTCGGTACATCTAGGAAGTCAGTATATTAGTTTTATACTTCTGTTATAATAAATTATCACAAATGCGGTGGGTTTAAATAATAAAAAAATGTTACAGTTCCAGAGGTCAGAAATCCTAGGGGATCTTACTGAGCTCAAATCCGGGTTTCAGCAGTGTTGGATTTCATCTGAGTCTGTAGAGGAGAATCTGTCTTCTTTTTCAGCATGGAAAGGCTGCCTGCATTCATTGGTTCAAGGCTTCAGTCGTCCATCCCTAAAACCATCAGCATCCAGTCACCCATTCTGGTGCAACTCTTTGATTCTCCCTTCTTCTACGAAGATACATTTGTGATCACCTTGAACCTACCGGAATAATCTAAGGTACTCTCCCTGTCTTAGAGTCAGATAATTAGCAATTTGGCTCCATCTATAGCCTGTATTACCCTCTGTCATATAATCTAAAATATCCACAGATTATGGGATTAAGCATCTGACATCTTTGGGAAGCCATCACTTTGTCTACCAAGAAGATGTTTCAAAAAGCCATTATTGCATATAAATTAAATTAAATGAAAAGCAATCTTTGGATTTAGTAATAAATATGTCATTGTTAAGAAAATCTTTGATAGCTGGTAAAGTGGCTGCCTACAATGCAAGCAACACATATATGGATGTTGGTTCCTGTCTCGTCTGCTCCAAGTCTGATCCAGCTCCCTGCTAATGGCCTGGATAATGCAGTTGAAGATAGTCGAAGTGTTTGGCCTCTCCAGACAATGAGAGACCGGATGAAAATCCTGGATCCTGGCTTTGGCCTGGCTCCAACTTGGCTGTTGGGACCCTCTTGGGGAGTGAACCAACAGATACAGGATCTCTCTCTCTCTACCTTTCTCTGTCGTTTCCTCTGTCTGTAACTCTGCCTTTCAAATAAAATAAATAAATCTTATTTTTAAAAAAAGAAAAGTGTATTTCAGAGGAGCTTTTCTTATTTCAATATGAATTTAATCCTCTATATCTGAAGAATAAAGACTGAAATGATTAAAGTATTGGTAAAAATGTTTATAATTTGATTTTTAGTTAGTAAATTAACTAGCATTACACTAATGTAAAAGAACTCTCTAGCAAACCAGCTGGAACTAAATGTTTTCCTTTGATGGGAATAATCATGACTATAACACACACATTTTTATATACAAATATACAAGCATATATCTATAAATATGCATGTGCGTTTACTCCACATCAAGAGAAAGAGCATAATATGAGTATTTATAACACCAAATAGCAGTAAAAAAACATAAAATGATTTTATGTATACTTTAATTTTCCAAGTGCTCTAAACAATTATTTATCATAGAAGCAATAAAAGGAAATATTTATAGCTCTGCATAATGTTTTGCTGAAACCAAGTTTATCAACAACTAAATTTTATAAAAGTAAAATTAAATAATCTAAGACCATTGACTAGTACTTTGTTTCTTCAAAAAGTAGTAGAAACTGAGTTGAAATGTGTTTCAATTTTAATATCTTTTTCTTATTCACACACTAGAAAATAGCCATGACCACTTTTCTTCTGCCGTATTTGCTTATAAACACACTGAAGACTCCAGAATAGTATTAATACTGTAGGGCCTGTAAGGCCATAACAAAAACAATGATATTTAAAAATTTAGCTTATTTAAACAGAAATATTTATAATTACATTTTAGTAAATTTATATGCCATTACAGCTTTATTAGTATGCTGTTGCTACTGTTAACTTATTGTTATGAGTATTAGTCTTTCAGTCCAAAGAGAGGATTTCCATTTTCATCTTTATCTGATACGGTTTTACTGTTTATACTTTGTGGCTTCCACAGATAAAGTATCCATCATTAAAAAGATTATGAGAACAATATGTTAAAAAGCAAAAACATGAGAATAAAACAGCAGGATGTAACACTGGGAAAATAAACGTTAAGAATATGTTAGCTAAGCTAGAGGTCACTATTATTTACCCGCTGTGGTTGGACTCACATACTTCATTCGTGTTTTGTCAGTGTGATTAGAAATACTATGACAGTTTTATTCTTACTTAACCTGAGTAAGCAGTATCAAAAGTTTTGTTTGGTGGCATCAACTGTTATCTAGATATTTTAATGCTTATAAAATGCATGTCGTATGGCCTGCTACTTTAAAGGCTCATGTCATAAAAGTCCACAGAAAGATGTCTAGAGCTTCAGTATTCAAATCTATTCTATCTTAAAATCTGGTGAATTTACCTACTATTTGACTTTCAACAGCTAAGTCACTTTTGGAGCACGAAATCTACATGCTATAAATAGTGAGTGTATATGCTTTACCTCTAAAGTCTGGAATTGTTTTTTTAGGGATTTAAGATGTATGATAGTCTTATTTAGAAAAACAAACAAACAAAAAAAAAACAGTGGCCACAAACATGGTTATTGGTAAAAATCATGATCTTTGGAAGGAAGTTATCTAGGTGTGAATTTCAAATCATTATATACTCTGTTTAACCTTGAGTAAGTTTCTTAACCTCTTTAAAGCTCATATTTCTTTTTTGAGAGTAGGTAAATATTTAATAAATAGTTTTTTTTTTTTTTTTACAGGCAGAGTGGACAGTGAGAGACAGAGAGAAAGCTCTTCCTTTTTCTGTTGGCTCACCCCTCAGTGGCTGCTAAACTTGGTAAGTCTATTGAACTTTTCAACAAATGTACACTCTAACTTTGGAATTGATGCCCTAGTAAAAATGAGTAATGATTTTTTTTTGTTATTCAAGTTTCATTTACTCAAATTTTTATTTATATGCGAGACAGTGATACAGAGAGACACAGAGAGAAAGAGACAAAGAGAGGTAGACAAGAAGAGATTTTCTATCTACAGCTTCACTCTTAAATGCTCATAACAGCCAGACTTGTTTCCTATCATGTCATTCATGGATTGTCACTTGACCTAGCAATTAAAATAATAATTAAGATGCCTGCATCCCATTTCAGAGCACAAGGCTCAATACACGGCTCTGCTCCTGATTCCAGATTTCTGCTAATGTGGACCCAGAGAGGCAGTGGCAATGACTCAAGTAATTGGGTTCCTGCCACCTGTGTGGGAGACCCAAGTAGTGTTCCCTGGTTCCTTATTTCAGTCCTGCAGGCATTTGGGGAATAAATCAGTGAATGAGAATTCTCTCTTACTCTGTCTGTCTGTCTCTGTGCCTTTCAAATAATAGTTTTTAAAAATTAGATGAGGATTGATTTTAAGATGGAAACCTTTGGGGCCAGCACTGTGGCGCAGTGGGATAACTCCCTGGCCTGAAGTGCCTGCATACCATATGGGCACCGGTTCTAGTCCTGGCTGCTCCTCTTCAAGTCCAGCTCTCTGCTATGGCCTGGGAAAGCAGTAGAGGATGGCTCAAGTCCTTGGACCCCTGCACTCACATGGGAGACCCGGAAGAAGCTCCTGGCTCTTGGCTTGGATCGGTGCAGCTCCAGCCTTTACAGCCAGATGGGAAGTGAACCATCAGGTGAAAGACCTCTCTCTCTCTCTCTGCCTCTCCTTTCTCTGTGTAACCCTGACTTTCAAATAAACGAATAAATAAATAAATAAATAAATCTTTTTTAAAAAAGGATTGTAAACTCTTATTTTAGGAGATTCCAGGACCCTACCTTGTTTTAAAACTTACCAACATTTTTAGGGAGCTTAAAGAGAAACCTATCCAGACACAGTACTGAAATAGAACACTGAATACAGAACTGATGCCACTCAAATCCACAAAGAGGCGGAGGCTGCTAGGGTCTGCACCACTTGTGAAAGGAAAGATAAACTGTTCCACATCTAGCATGAGTGAAAAATAAAAAATTTGTTTACAAATCCTATGGATTCAGTCAGAGTCACATGTTCCAAAATGCAGTCTGCTCACTGAACATATGCACACCATTCCCTTTGTTTCCATCAGGTAGGCACACAGAACTGCAAAATTAGATCTTTTCTTCTTCTTATTTTTTGACAGGCAGAGTTATAGTGAGAGAGAGAGAGAGACAGAAAGAAAGGTCTTCCTTCCATTGGTTCACTCCCCTAATGGCCGCCACAGTCAGTGCTGCACTGATCTGAAGCCAGGAGCCGGGTGCTTCCTCCCATCCTCCCATGTGGGTGCAGGTGCCCAAGCACTTGGGCCATCCTCCACTGCACTCCTGGGCCACAGCAGAGAGCTGGCCTGAAAGAGGAGCAACTGGGACTAGTACCCTGCGCCCCAACCAGGACTAGAACCCAGGGTGCAATGCCACTAGTGGAGGATTAACATAGTGAGCCACGGTGCTGGCCCAAAATTAGATC
This sequence comes from Sylvilagus floridanus, assembly GCA_949820135.1. Taxonomy (NCBI): domain Eukaryota; kingdom Metazoa; phylum Chordata; class Mammalia; order Lagomorpha; family Leporidae; genus Sylvilagus; species Sylvilagus floridanus. The sequence continues at coordinate 78,017,362 of OX463241.1, forward strand.
TTTAACCATTGGGTATTTTAAGTCCTTTGTCATTTACAGACAGATAATTGTTTTACTCTGATATTTTCTGAAAAGTTTTTGAAAGCAGCTATAATTCCCTAGGTGTTTCATCTTTGAATAGATTCTTTTTTTTTATTTAATAAATATAAATTTCCAAAGTACAGTTTATGGATTACAATGGATTCTCCCCTCCCCATAATTTCCCTCCCACTCACATCCTTCCCATCTGCCGCTCCCTCTCCCATTCCATTCACGTCAAGATTAATTTTCAATTCTCTTTATATACAGAAGATCGATTCAGTATATATTAAGTAAAGAGTTCATCAGTTTGCATCCACACAGAAAAACAAATTTTAAAATACTGTTTCAGTACTAGTTATAGCATTACTTCACATTGGACAACACATTAAGGACAGATCCCACATGAAAAGTAAGTACTCAGTGACTCCTGTTGTTGAATTAACAATTTGACACTCTTGTTTATGGTGTCAGTAATCTCCCTAGGCTCTTGTCATGAGTTTCCAAGACTATGGAAGCCTTTAGGGTTCGCTGACTTCGATCTTATTCTGACAGGGTCATAGTCAAAGTGGAAGTTCTCTCCTCCCTTCAGAGAAAGGTACCTCCTTCTTTGATGGCCCCGTTCTTTCCACTGGGATCTCACTCGCAGAGATCTTTCATTTAGGTCTTTTTTTTTTTTTTTTCCCAGAGTGTCTTGGCTTTCCATGCCTAAAATATTCTCATGGGCTCTTGAGCCAGATCTGAATGCCTTAAGGGCTGATTCTGAGGCCAGAGTGCTATTTAGGACATCTGCCATTTGAATAGATTTTTGAAAACTATCCTGACAATACAGATTTATATTAACCTTAAGATACTACCACTGAGGGGCTGGAGTTCTGGAACAGTGGCTGAAGTTGCTGTGTGTGAAGCTGGTTTTCTATATGAGCACCGGTTTGAGTCTCAGCTGCTCCACTTCTGATCCAGCCCCTGTGTAACCCACCTGGAAAAGAGGCAGAGTGGCCCAAGTGTTAGGGCCCATGACACCCAGGTAAGAGACTAAATGCAGTTCCCGATTCCTGGTTTCTGCCTAGCCCAGCCCTGACCATTACAGCCACGTGGGGGTAAATTTGCAGACAGAAAAATCTCTCTCTCCCTCTTCTACTGTTACAACTCTGTCTTTCAATACATAAGTAAATCTTAAAAAAAAAAAAAAACATACCACTGGACTAAAAATTTCAATAACTCTAATAAAGAAACTTACATAAAGCTGCTAATTAACGCAAACATAATGAGAATCAATTGAGGGGCCAGCATTGTGGTGCAGCAGGTTAAGCTACCGCTTGCCACATTAGCATCTTCTATCCTGGCAACAGTCAAGTCCTGCATGCTCTGCTTCCTATCCAATTCCTTGCTAATGCTCCTGAGAAAGTAGCAGATGTTGGACCAAGTTTTTGGGCCTCTACCACCCATGTGGGAGATACGAATAAAGTTCCAGAATACCGGATTCAGCCTAGATCAGCCCTGGCCATTGTGGCCTTTGGGGAGTTCATTAATAGATGGAAGATCCCTATTTCTCTGTCTTTCCCTCTCGTTCTCCCCACTGCCTTGTCATTCTGCCTTTCAAATCAATAAATAAGTATTATAAAGAATACATTGAATACTAATGAAATTATTTATTATATTTCCATGATGTCAGGTAGCAGTCAAATTGTTGAGATACATAATTTGAATAACTCTATAATGTTAATTCAAGTCAAATTATCAGTAATAACTATTCTGTAAACAGGTTCCACATGAGTTAGAGAACAAAACTTTTTAAAAGACATAAATTTAATGTTAAATGTAGACACATAAAGGGTCCAGAAGGTTAACTAGCTCTCCCTGAGTCCTTGGAACTGCATTATTAAAAGCTTTGTGCAGGCCAGTGCTGTGGCGTAGCAAGTTATGCTGTCACCTGCAGTGCCAACATCCCATATGGGCGCGGGTTCAAGACCCAGCTGCTCCTGTTCTGATCCAGCTCTCGGCTATAGCCTGGGAAAGCAGTAGAGAATGACCCAAGTCCTTGAGCCCCTGCACCCACAAGGGAGACATGGAAGAAGCTCCTGGCTCCTGGCTTCCTATTGACACAGCTCTGGACATTGCAGCTAACTGAAGAGTGAACCAGCGGATGTGAGACCCCCCCCCCACCTTTCTACCTCTCCCTCTCCCTTTCCCTCTCTCTTTCCTTTTTTCTCCCTCTCTCTCTCTCTCCCCCTCTCTCTCTCCCTCTCTCTTTCTATCTCTTTTATAACTCTTTCAAATAAATAAAATAAATAAATCTTAAAAAAGATTTGTGCATTATTCATCCTGTAAGAGAGAAAATCACACAAATCACAAAAAAATTATTTGTAGAGTGAGTGTTATAATGTTGAAACAGTTTACAATCAATTTTTTTGTCAAATCCATGATTCTATTGGTTAATTGCTACCATTTTCTGGACCATTAGAAAAATTGCAGGAATTCATTCAGTTATCATCCTCAATGGAATAGTAATATATTCTTATAATAGTATGCGTGTTCTCTGGTTGTATAGAATAGTACCTATAAAGTTACTGGAAAACATGTTTTTTTATGGGACATTCTGGAGAAATCCATAGTGATAAGGATCATCATTTCATTGGACAAGTCATAACACATTTAAATCATGTATTGCAAACACAATAGTATTACATTTGCAGAGATTCAAATCAACATGGTGCCAGCCACCTTGGAAATAAGCCCCATTTTCCCATCCAGGTGACCATGGAGGTCTAGATATTCTAAGCTCGACAGGGTAAATAAAATAATTAACATAACCAGAAACTCATATAATGCCTCAAAGAACTCTTAAATATGTTAATATTTTTTTGAGAAACTTCAAGTTCATTATGATGTCATGGGCCACCTTTTCTGTAAAATCTTTTTCTCTTGCTTTAGCATGGGAAAAACATATGTCTTACTGCTTTTATGAAAACTTGCTTCTTTCCTAATTCCTCTGTAAATCATGCTTTATGTAAACCTAAATTTGTCTGTTTCTTTGGTTTCTCTTTAACTTCCACGTTCCAAGGCCAGTGGTCATTTACTGGACTTTTAAAATATCACTGTCCCTTTCATCTTCAATTTTCTGAGGAGGTAAAAGAGAAACAACATTTCAAAATTGAAACGTGTAAATATTGCTTAATTAATGGTAAATTCTTGGTCCAAGGAATTACCTTTGGCTATCAGAGTCACACCTACTTGCAAACAATAAATTCTTCATAAATAGATACTTGAAGATCTCTAGTGACTCTAATAATAGAAAGGTGTGTATAACTTGTTCTTATATGCTCTGATATGACTCAATACTGCAAGTCCTTTTTTCTTAAATTATACCAAAGTAGGTCTTCATCAGATAAAGCAAACCTTTTGTGCCAACTGATGACAGTCAAGTTTTTTATGATCCAGAACCTAGAGACTGTCTTTTGGTCATAACATCAGAGGATATTTGCCCTTGAATTCTGTGGAGGAGGCCATACCACATCCTTCTCAACACGCACCCTGCAGAAAAACCTCATTGCCATGAGCCTTTGGTCCACATCTTTCAACCCAAGAGGGCTCCTCAGACTTTTGAAGCCACACACACATTATAAATCAAGATTAAACTGACCAGAGAGATATCTTCCCAAAGGCAGAAGACATCCCAGACCTGGATAGTTTTTCTGAGATCACAGATCAAGACTTCTCTCTTCTGTCACCACGAAACTTTTGTCTCTGTTCATCTTTCCCCTGTGCTTCTCCTTTGTTTTTATACCAGGCAAGATAATGTGATGAGTAAAAAAATTATAATTGTTTCCATGAATGTGAGCTTTGTTATCCTAAATGAAGGTCTTTACATGATCTTAGAATTCCTCTAGATTTCACCTATCACAAATTCTGCTGATATGCAAAGTGTGACCACTTGTTCAAATTTCATATCAGGTCCTTTGTATATGGATAGACTTTTAGAGTCACATGTTTAAATTTCTTGCTTATATCAAAAGAGTTTTATAACTTAAGTCATGCCAGAAACTGAGTGAGAACACCAAAGAGAAAGGTAATTTGATACTCGGTACGCAAATTCATAACCTCAAACCTACTACAGATTCACAACTGGAGATCCTGTTGTGCTCCTTCAAGACTATTTTCTTTAATGGGTGGGGTATAAAATGTATAGATGATCAACTGTACATACAGACAACTCTGGGTACTGGAATAAGAGGACCCAGTGTAGTTTAGGGTTTTTAACAGTACTATTGTCTTTCTTTAACACTTTGAAAATTGAACCTAATCTATACTTTTTACTTTGCATTATATAAGAGAGAAAAATTCACCCAAATGTAAATGCCTTTAAGTGGGCATCTCTGAGTAGACTATTCCTTCCCTGGTCTAGTGGAAATGTAAATGAAGTGATGATAGAAATCTGTCTCAAACATTAGCTACTATAACAAACACTACATCAAAGTTGTCCAGCAAACTGCCCTAAACTCTCCTGCTAAAGTTATCACAGATGACAGGATTTCTATGAACTATCTGTTAACTGATCAGGGAGATGGGTGTATACCTGACAGTTAACACCAGCTCCTGCTGCATTTGGATACATACATCTGATAGTATAAAAACATAGTTACACGAAATCAAGAGACAAAATTCTTGGTTAAAACAAGTTCCTTCTCTTGACTCTTCCAATGAGTAGGTGATTTTAATTGATTTGGTTAACAAGGCCCATGGTTAAGGAGCACATATCAGTTTCTGATATTGTCCGCCCTAGAGTCATTAGTCTTCTTGGTAGACCACACCCTCTCTAGAGTCTTAAATGCTCTTGTAAAGTACTATAGTCTGCATCTATTCATCTCACTCTTTAGAACATCAAAATCATGGAAAGTCTTTCAGTGGGTATGATGTCTTGACTTGAGAATTCCTCATTGACAAACAAATAAGCCCAGTGTAATGCTGACAAGTAGTAGCATTAGTACCCAGGATTATGGTCAATTGCTCAAGATTAAGAGACCAACCAAAGGGAGGACCTGTTAAGCCAAACAAAAAAGAGGTCATCAGCCTGAAGTTATCTGTGCAGCCAGATCTTACTTAAGCAAACCAGAATGTAACTTGAAAATATTTCCTCTAACCTACAAATAAATGACTCTCAGCCAACTAGAAACAGCCAGCAATTACTTATACTACTAGAGAACTCCATTTGGATCAGGTGTTTGTTTCTCTACTGTTTTTCCATGTTCAACATATAAAATCTCAGTACTTACACTGATAGAGCAGGGTTCCTTGCCTTACTCAAACAAACTCTGTTGAATTAAGTTTGCCTAAGGAGTTTCTTTATGGCCCTTTGGCAAAAGTAGGTGCTCTTACTCCTTCTACACAACAGTGACATAGCAGTGGACAACCAACTGCTTATACGTCAGTGGGGTACAGTTTTCCTGCTGATGTTTGGTTGGAGTGGCATAAATGTCACCAAAGTATGTTTTCTGTTGTTCCACTTACCTTTTTCCTGGACCTTTTTGCTGGTAGTAACAGGATTTGTTTGTGGCATTGTTGTGCCTTTACAGTTCTAGTTTGGAGGCTTTGCAGCACCCCATCTAGGAAATATGGGAAGCAACTAAAGAACTGACTTCTATGACTCCCCTCCAGACTTGAGATCCCAAGGCATTTTACCTCTCAGTCTTACACTTTTATTTTGTTGTTACACCCAGTGTATTTTTAAAACTTATTTATTTATCTTTCTCCAGAATAATTTTATTTAAAGTATACACACTTCATGCATTTCATGAATACAACTTTGGAACATAGTGACCCTTCCCACCATATCTGCCCTCAGTGGTTCTTCCCACCATACCCACCTTCCCCCCACACTCCCATCCTTCTTCCTCCTCCCTTTCCTATTATCATTCTTATTTTTACTAGGATATCTTTTTTCAATTAACTTTATACACATAAGATTAACTCTATTCTAAGTAAAGAGTTCAACAACAGCAATAACAAAATAGTCCCTCAACAGTCATTGCAATATTTTATCTGTAAATGGGAGAACTTTGGAGGATGGAGATGATCCATCTTCATGGAACTAGTAGAGCTTCACTTGTATTTTGGAAAAACCTCATATTGGCTTTTCTATGAACTCTGTGAATTCAATGAATATAATGGACCTTGGAGTCATAGTGACCAATTGGTGTCACGTAATTACCAGACAGAGCAGAAATGCAAAGCAAAAAATGAAATCACAAACATTCCATGCTTTTGCTATTGACCATGACACTTCTGCCCTGAAATAAATGGGCAACCCACTAAATTCTAATTTGAGTTGACAAATAAAAAAGCTCTAGATATGCAGAAGGAAATCTCTCTTGAATCATCATGAGAGTCCTGATCCCTCAACCAATTATCAGGCTCGAGTCAATTCATGAACACAGAGTTTTAAAAATGAGAGGTCAGGACATTGGAGAAAAATTCTTTATGGTGATAAATATTTATGATGTAAAAAAGTCAACAAATTTCTTCAATTCAGGGCAAGATAGTATATGTTAAGGGAGTGAACCAGCAGATGGAAAAACTCCCTCTAACACCCAAACCATCTCTCTGTTACTCTGCCTTTCAACTTTTTAAAAAAAAGTTGCTGAGGTAAATTTGATCTGTGATCCACAGCTGCCAATCCAAGTTACAGTCACACCATTGATACTCATCCAAGGGACTTCAAGACGTTTACCACAGCAACTCTTCATTGCATAAGAGGAAATAGCCAGATGTAAACATTACTGAACACAGACTCCAAACTGTTATGAATTCCTGGAGATTTGAAACAATTCAGAAAAGTCAAGCTGACTAAAAAAATGTTGTCCCTAGTTGGTGTCAAAGTAAATATATGTTCTTGGACACACCTCATAGCTATGTTCCTAGTTATGAAATTCAAGGTTGGAATAGACAGAGTCAGCAACAAGCAGAACCTCAATTTGGTTTTCTGACATGAGAAGCAAAGACTATTAAAGTAGTAAACACTAGTGGAAGCCACAGAGGGACTTTTGTGTAACTGAACTGTATGCCAAGGGCAAGAAGGAATTTCAGAGTGTTACCATGAAGGTCTAGAAAGATGCAGGTATGTTTTTACGACACTCTATTCAACGGATTTATTTCTCTGGGGAATAATTAGGAATATCAGAGAATGACAATGAGTTCGCATAAACTTAAACAACTGGTCTCCAAGTATAGCTGCTATCACAGATGTGATTTGGGGACTAAAACACACCAGCAGATGCTCATTGAACTGACAGATTGACTCTGCCTCTGAAAAATAACCATGAGAAGAACTTTGGTAAAAGTTGTCAGGGGTAGCATTACATCTATGCTCTCTTGTCTCAGATATTTGCTGCCCTTCCCAGACCTTTTCCATAATCAGTGCTCAAGAGCTGTGCTTCTACTCTGACCCACCAGACATCATGTTAAATCACTGCATGGATGCTCTCATATTCATTGAAACACTGAAGTATGTTAGACATTGGGATAAGACACACACGTCCCAAAAGTTAGTAAATAAATATTAGCAAAGCTCAAGTACGCATCACCTTGGTTATTTTTTAAAAAAAATTCTTTATTTGAAAGGTAGACAGACAGGCAAAAATCTCTCATCTTCTGGTTCAGTCTCCAAATACTCACAACAGTCAGGGATGGGCGAGGCTGAAGACAGACCTGGAACTCAGTTGAGGACTCCCACACAGGAGGCAGGGACCTGACAACTTGAGCCATTACCTGCTTCCTCCCAGGGTACAGAGTAGCAGGAAGCTGGGATGGAGAGTGTAGCGAGGACCCAAACTCAGACACCCCAAAATAGGATGTGGGCATCCAAAGCAGAGGTTTAATGCTATCCCAAGTGCACCCCCTGCAAATTTTATTTTAACTTTTATTTCAACGTGGTGAAATCTTAAGGTACCATGATCTCAGAAACATCATGATACACCACTCAAGGGGAAAGACAATCACTGCATCTGCCCCTCCCTTCTGTGAAGAAACAGGTGAAACACTCATTTTGTGAACAACACACATCTCATTGCAGAATGCAAGTGCAGTCTATTTAATCCAAAAGGATGTCTGTGTATTTGCATGGGGTTCATGGGCAGAGGGGTTCTGTAAATGTCCCGACTGCTGTTCATGTTGCTTTGTAACCCTACATTTTTTTAAGTGAACAGATTTCATGCATTTCACAGGCACAAAGCATCTGCAGTGGTTAGGAATATTGCCTGGAACCTTCTACAAGCATTGGCAGTGACTCACTGCAGATTTTCATGGCAAGAGCACAGCTATGCTTCTATGATAGATTATTATTTTCCTTTGAAGAAAAAGCTCAACACAATCCAGTGTGTCAGAGACTGGCACATAGTAGGTGCACAACATAAATTTGCTGAAAGTATGAACTAAGGTAAAAATAAATTTTGTGTCTGTAATTTAACAGAGTTAATAAATAACTCTGATGTAAATTTACTTAAACCTTATTTTTAAACTAGGAAAATATGGGCTTTATGTTGTTACAGTCTCCACTTAGTACATTTTATGGGTGGCCCATAATAAAATTTCAGAACACAGGCAGTGAGCCAACACAGTCTTTAAGTGTGTCCTGCTTCTAATGTACTTTTTGTGTCAAAAAGAATCTAGTAGAACCTAAATCTACTTCTTTCTAATAATTCTCATGAAGTATCACAAAATAATACAATTCTGGCATGGTACTGTAGGAAAGATTGTATTATCAACTGCAATTGGATCCTGTTGATTTTTTTTTAGAAATCAAGAATATTTTTAAGATTTATTTGTTTATTTGAAAGTCAAAGTTACACAGAGAGAGAAGGAGAGGCAGAGAGAGAAAGGTCTTCCATCAGTTGCTTCACTCCTTAATTGGCCTCAATAGCCAGAACTGTGCTGATCTGAAGTCAGGAGACAGGAGATTCTTCAGGGTCTCCCATGGGGGTCCAGGGGCTGAAGGACTTGGGCCATCTTCCACTGCCTTCCCAGGCCATAGCAGAGAGCTGGATTAGAAATGAAGTAGCTGGGACTTGAACCAGCGCCCACATAGGATACTGGCACTGCAGGCGGTGGCTTTACCTGCTACACCACAGCACCAGCACTGGATATTGTTGATATTTAACACATATATGGCATCAATCAAATGTAAAAGTGTTCTCAAAAATATGGCCACCGGTGCCAGCACTGTGGCATAGTGGGCCAAGCCTCTGCCTATGGTTCCAGCATCCCATATAGGCAACTGTTCATGTTTTGACTCTCTTCTTCTGATCCAGCTCTCTGATTATGGCCTGGGAAAGCAGTAGAAGATGGCCCAAGTGCTTGGGCCCCTGTACCCATGTCAGAGACCTTGAAGAAGCTCCTGGCCCCTGGCCTCACATCAGCTCAACTCCTGCCATTTTGGCCACCTGGAAAGTGAACCAGCAGTTGGAAGACTTATCTCTCTGTCTCTCTCTCTCTCACTCTTTCTCTCTCTCTGTGATTCTACCTTTCATGTAAATAAATAAGTCTTTAAAAAATAGTCATTAACCTTCATATTACTTTTATATTTTATACATTTTATTTTACTGTTTTTGGTTACCTTCTACTTATTTCCATTTCCTTACACAATTAGTCATAAATACCAACTATTGTTTCTCATATATTCACCACATGGGTTAATTCTTCTGGTGAATGATCACTACAGTATACATACTGTACGAGCAATCTTTCAGAATGAGTATGTTTTTCCCAAGTTTGCAAGCTGGGATTTCAGTGAAAAACCAAGTGAGTAGGATGAAGCTCAAGTTATCATTTATTCTCCTCCTTGTTTCCAGTTGTCAATATGGTATGTATGCTTAGAAACATTTCTTCATATTTTACCTTAAGTAGGTTACAATGTTTTTTTTTTCTTGAAAATGTCATCATTTTAAGCTGAAACTATTACAGAAGGCCATAGAAATAGAGTCAATGAAAGAAGTTGAAAAATAGACAAAATGATTTTCAGTCTTGTTTTCTCCTCAGTAGAACACTACTTTTCTCATTAGATTCTCTCAAACAAGAGTGTTTTGTATTTTTTATATTTTATTTTTTACTTACACATAAAAAATTGTACATGTTTGTGAGTGACCATGTGATGTTTATGTGAATTTGTTGTGTAATCCACTTAGAATAAATGTATCTTTCTCTTCACATATTTAATTTCTTGGAACAGATATTTAGCCTAGCAGTCAAGGTGCCTGATAAGGAACTTACATCCTAGATAGGAATGCCCTGATTTGATTCATAATTCTGGCTTCCAATTCTGTGCTTTCTGGTAATGCAAACCCTGAGAGCTAATGGTGATAGTTTGTAACTGAGTTACTTCCACCCAAGTTAGAGACCTGAATTGACTTTCTACTTCCTAATTTCACTTGTCTGTCTACATGTTGTTAACTAACATTTGGAAAATAAACCAGTGGATGAGAATTTCTCTCTCTCTCCCTCAAACATTGAAAAAAAAAGTTCTTCATAGTGAAAATATTCAAAATCCTTCTCTTTAGTTTTTTTTTAAATAGAATACAGACTACATTGTCATTATCTGTAGATATTATTCTCTGCAATATAACATCATAATTTCTTCTTTATAGTTTGATTACTACAAATACGAGACCAAAATTAAGTTGACTTTTAAAAGGCACTGGGAATTCTTTGTATTATACATCTTTAATACCTAACACACAGCTGAACTCAATTATGTCCCAGTTACTGTGTAAACCCTCATTCAATGATTTTTATCTTAAGTTCTTTTGAGCAAACCAAAAAATAGTATTCTGTGGTAATGGTGAAATAAAGACAGGGATCTTTGTAGGTTATTCAAATAAGTACCAAGAAAATCACTGCAAATGAATTTAAAATGCAATTATGCCTTGTTACTCATGGTTCTCTACGCCATGGATTCAGAAATCTTGATCTCTCAGACATCTACAGGTTAAATAATTTTTTACCATAGGCTATGAATGTAGCCTCCTAATATAGTATTCTACAGGGACTCTTCAGCATTAGGCATAGTGTCCCAGTGAGTGCATTGAAATGCAAATTTTCATCAGAATTGCTTCTAAAGGAGAAATTTTTAAAAGATGAAAGCACCTTTAAAATAAGAAATTTCTACTATTCTTCAAAATAAGAGACCGTGGTACAATCCATCAACAGAATCTAACAAAGCCTATCTGAAGATTCCATCTGCATCTAGGCAAAGAGTGAATCATCTGAAGAGTTCATGCAAAGTGTGAAGCCAGATACAGCTCCTCATGGCATAGCTACTAAGGCTTATGAAAGCCAAAGTGATTCAATGATTTGTTTCACACGCACACACACACACACACACACACACACACACAGTTTCATTTATAGTGAAGGTTATACATAGACGAATATGTGATGGATTTCTGCTCACATGGAGGTCGCTGTCTAATTGGGGACAGAGAAAGGAAAGCTGAAAAAAACAGACACTACCTATTTATAAAAAAGGAAGGGTAACGTGAAAGGTTACCTTCTTCCAAGGGATTTTAAAAAAATAGAAAGCAAGGAAAGGCAGAGAAATCTTGCATCCAGCGGCTCACTTCTCAAATGCCCATAAAAGCCAAGAGCTCATTGTTCAATCCCGATGTCTCATGTGGACCCAAGTAATTGAACCATAACATGCTGCCTCCCAAGGTATGCACAGAAAGCTAGAATCAGAAGCAGAGCTGAGGAACTGGTGTTATGGTGTGGTGAGTAAAGTTGCCCTCTGCGATGCCTGCTTCCCATTTTGTCATTAAGTGCTGTACTTCTGATCGAGCTCCTTGCTAATGTTTTGGGAAAAGCAGCAGAAGATGGCCCAAGTATCTGGGCCCCTGCCACTCATGTGGGACACATGGGAAAATTGCCTGCCTCTAAATTTTGTCCTGGCCTAGCCCTGGCCATTGAAGCCCTCTGACAGGTATACCACCAGATGGAAGATCTCTTTCTCTCTCTGTAACTCTTTCAAATCAATCAATGAATCTTCAAAAATAAATAAATAAATAGAGAGAAGCACAGCTAGAACCAGAAATCAATACTCCAATTTGGGATATGGGCACCCCAAGCAACATCTTAATTCCTCTGCCCAATTCCCAACCTAAACAGAACCAGTTTAAAAATTTGTCTTATCTTTGTTGTTCTGCCAGTCACTCTTCTCATGAATATACGAAAACATACACATATATATACACACAGACATACATAACTACAGGCACATATACCAGCATGTACCTGCACATATAAACACATACACATACGTAAACCCACACACATACACATATACACAAAGAGACACAACACATTCAGTTATGTTAACCTTTTGGACTGATATAACACTCCATTGGCCTAAACTGTATTTTCACTAAAAGATGCTTTTTAACTGTATAATAAGACTTTATATCAAAGAAATAAGTTCTCCAAATACATGCTTCTGCATCACAATTGCTTAATTTGCTTTGCCTTTTTTACTTTTCTACATTTTAGAATCAGGTGATGATTTCTTCAAGTGAATGTACTAGGATTGGTGGAGATTGATATTTATCTTAAAACTAATTTTTAGAATATTAACAGTCTCATAATATTGAAACTTCCAACCCATGAACATGAAAAGTTGTTGATTAATTTCTTTTATCTACATGAAAAGTATTTTAAAATGTATTATGTTGACAAATGTATTATGTTTCTTAGAAGACATACATTAAAAATCCTAATACCTCTCTTTTACGTTTTGGGAGACAGGACTACTTAGGAGATGTTAAAGGTTAAATGAGATTATAAGAGAGGTGCCCTTTTCTGGTTCAAGTCCTGGCTGCTACACTTCCTAACCAGTTTTCTGCTATGGCGTGGGAAAGTAGTAGAAGATAGACTTAGTTCTTGGGTCCCTGCACCCGCATGGGTGACCTGGAGGAAGCTCCTGGAACTTGGCTTTGGATGGGCTCAGCTTCAGCTAAGGGACATTAGGGGAGTGAACTAGCAGATGGAAGACCTCTCTCTCTCTCTCTTTCTCTCTCAGCCCCTCCTCCTATCTGTGTTACTCTTTCAAACAAATAAATAAAACTTAAAAAGAAAAAAAAAAAGAATGGGGCCCTTTGTGCTGGCACTGTGGTGCAGCAGGTTAAGACACTGCCTGCAGTGCCGACATCCCAGATGGGCAATAGTTCGCGTCCCAAATGCTCTACTTCTAATACAACCCCCTGCTAATTCATTTGGGAAAGCAGTGGAAGATAGCCCAAGTGTTTCTTTCTCAGCACTCACATGGGAGACCCAGATGAAGCTCCTGTCTCCTGACCTCGACCTGGCCCAGCCCTGAGAAGTAAAACGGTGGATTGAAAATTCCTCTCTCTGCAACTCTTACAAATACATACATACATACATACATACATACATACATAAATCTTTTTTTAAAAATATGGAGCCTTGAACAACAGACCTGGCATCCTAATAAAATAGGAAGGGTCACCAGGAACTGTCACTGTTCTTCTCTCTCTACCAGATAAGGACACTGTGAAAAAATATGGAGTTCAGCAAGTCAGAAAGAGAAGACTCACGGGAAAGCAAGTTGTTAGGCACCTTGCTGAAACCTCTAACCTACAGATGTTCCTGAAAATAAATTTGTTTAAGTCACATAGTCTATGGAATGTTGTATGGCAGCCTGAGTTAGGACAAAAAACATTGCTGTGTCTATTCTTCATACTCTGATGTTCTATTTAAATTGTATCATTTTTAAAAATATTTATTGAAATTCAGAGTTAGAGAGAGAGAGAGAGAGAGAGGCAAAGAGAAAGATATCTCCCATCTACTGGTTCACTGCCCAGAAGGCTGCAACCACCAGGGCTGGGTCAGAAAAAAACCTCAAGCTGAGACAGGACATCCAATCAGGTCTCCCATGTGGGTGGCAGGGGCCAAAACACTTGAACCATCTTCCGCTTGTTGTTCCAGGCCATTACTAGGAAGCTGGATCAGAAGTGGAGCAGCCAGGACTAGAACTGGTGCCTGTACAGGATGCCAACATCTTACGTGGCAGTTTTATCTGCTATGCCACCACTCAGACCCCTAAACTGTATCATGTAAAAGTGTTTAGAGCTGTATTATTTTTATACAGTCATTTAGTACTGATGACGTGGCTGGTGCATTAGGTAACTCTAAAGAGTTTCTGAAACTGTTTTTTCGTTAATCAGATATATAATGATTTTATCTACAAATAATTTTTTACTTGCTAATACTTCTACCATGTATTTGTCTCCCTGATCCGTTATATTTGTAAACGCTGATAGCTCAATGTTTAATAGTAGTAGTTTGAATTTTTGTCACATTTCTTATAGGGATACATTTTAGAACACTTTACCTTTAACAGTGGTATTTTCTGAAGATGTTCACAAATCTCCTATATTTAATGAAATAAATGTTTACAAATATTTTTGTAAAATTGTTTATGTATTTCATCAAATATCATTTTAGACTCATTCAGATGATACTATAATTCTTTATCTCAAATGAGAACTCAACAAATACTGGAATAGCTCTACATAGTATTGATTTGTTATATAGACATGATAGAGTGAGAGAGAGAGAGAGATGACAGATAGGAAAGACAGATGTATTAAATGTAATATTCATCTATATGTTATATTTATTAATATTGTATTTGGGACTTGTATATGGATCTCCCTGAGACATATTAATCTGTGTTTTCTTTTACTTGCAACATTCTTGCCTTTTTAAAAGATTTATTTACTTGAAAGTCAGAATGACAGGAGAAGAAACATGCGCCCGCACACACACACACACACACACACACACACACACACACACACACAGAATCTTCCACCCACTGGGTCACTCTCCAAATGGCCACAATGGTCAGGATTGGATCAGGCTGAAACCATTAGCCAGGAACTCCATCCGGCTCTCCCACTTGTGTGGGAGAAGCCCATGTATTTGGGTCATGATCTGCTGGTTTCCTAAACATTTTAACAGGGAGTTGTATTAAAAATGAAACAGCCAGAACTCAAACATGCACTGATAGGGGTAGCTGGCATTACAGTCTCAGCCAGCTTTAATGTCAAGATTAGGATATTTGGAATAGTTGCATATTTTATCTATTATCCAGGAAATTTATTACAAATTGCTTTCATTCCTTTTGGAATATTCTAATGATTTACCCATGAAGACACATGGGATAGCATTTTTGTTGTTGTTGCTTTTGGAATAGATTAGTGATAAGCTCTGTTGACTAAATAGTTTTGGAACTATTTTACTTTTTAAATTGATTATTTTGTCCATTTTTATTAGTTGTATTTGTTAATAATTTGTACATTTAATCCAGAATTTTAAACTTATTGTCATAAAAATATTCATAATATCTTATTGCTATAAAAGCTTTATGTTAAAGGCTTTTTAAATTATTTTTTTCTAGATATTGTTTCATGAGCCTCTTGCTTCTTAAATAGTATCATCAAGAAAGGATTTTACAACATTGTTGTCAACCTAATTTATTTTTTTAAGTTTTTATTTAATGAATGCATTTTTTCATAGATACAACTTTAGGAATATAGTGGTTCTTTCCTGCATACACATCCTCCTCCCCCAACTCCCATCCCACCTCCCTCTTCCTCTCCCATCTCCTTCTTTATTATGGCTCATTTTTAATTTGATTTTATGTACAGAGGATCAACTCCATGTTAAGCATAGATTTCAACAGTTTGCACTCACGCACACACACAACATATAGAGTACAGTTTGGGAAAAAAATTGCAGTCGATTCTCATAGTACAAGTCATCAGGGATGGAGGTCCTATATGGGGAGTAAGCGCACAGTGACTTCTGGCCAAACTAATTTAAAAACTCTCATGAGGCCCATCTTAATTTTTCATTCATTGCCCCTGGAAGCCCTATGTGAATTCTAACTTTCATACCTTTTTGGGAGGAATAAACAAAACATAACAAATTTCAATGAAATTCCTGAAACAATGTTACATTTCAAATGTTCTCACTAATGAATGAATTCACAAACAGAATAGAGAACTATTGCAGATCCTTGTTTATGAGATCAAGGTATTTTTTTCCATCAGTATAAGTTCAGTCAAGGAGATCAGGATATTATACTGCTCCTGCAACATCTAGACTGTTATAACATGGAAGGAGGAAAGAACAAAACTGATATACAACAAATATAAAATGAAAAATGTAAGGTAGAAATGCCAGAAGCATTAACTATTATGCAGTTATGGATACAGAATCAATTTCTGCTGCTATAATAAATAATAAAGACAAGGAAATTAAAATGTTAGAAATAATAATGAATATTGCTGGATGATATAATTTTAATTTTGTCCAATATGTATGTATGTATATGTTCACACACACTTACACACACACATACACACACACACACATATATATATATCATCCAAACATTATAATGATAAATAAAATGAAAGTCTGACTTACACTAATTCACCTATGATAAAGATAAAAATTGATTATTTATATAAACAATTTACATTAAAACCTCGGATTGTATTATTGATTCTATTAACAACTAGCATATCCACATTTTTCATGTGTGCACCTTTAATTTGGAGCATTGTTCACTAACATGCCTATTGATTGAATATTATCTAAATATACAGCAAATGCATTGTGCAATAAATAATAACTTAAAATAGCTTCCAAAGAAAAAGGCAAAATATAGAAGGAATATAAATGATGTTGAAAAAATATTGGTACCCTCTAAAAAGTTTTGATAGTTATTATGAAAAATAAGTATTTCTTAAAAACAAAATCAGTGCTAAACATGCAGATATTTGTAAATACATGAGAAATCTTATAGAGAAATATATGTGTTTCACTTAACAAAATGTAACTAGAAATACAAAATCATTCCCTCAAGAATATATGTTATGTGAAACAGAATAACTTAAATTTATAGATTTCTTTAAGTTAATGACTAGTTAACAGTGTTTTGTTCCCATTTAATCATGACTTGTGAGAAACCTCTGTCCATTGTGCTTAATCACTACCGGTCCAAAATATCTTTTTTTTTTTTTCAAAGATTTATTTGTTTATTTGAAAGTCAAAGTTACACAGACAGAGGAGAGGCAGAGAGAGAGAGCACTTCAATCTGCTGGTTCACTCCCTGGTTGGCCGCAACGGCTGGAGCTGAGCAGATGGAAACCAGGAGCCAGGAACTTCCTCCATGTCTCCCACATGGGTTCAGGGGCCCAGGCCTTCTTCTACTGCTTTCCCAGGCCACAGCAGAGAGCCAGATTGGAAGTGGAGCAGCCAGGACTCGAATCAGCACCCGTTTGGGATGCCGGCACTGCAGGCGGCAGCTCTACCAGCTACGCCACAGCACCAGCCCCAGCCAAAAGTATCTTGAAAGCTCATCTTAAAAACATCAACTGACTTGAACAAAACTTAACTCCCTGATTATAAAAAAAAGTAAAGATAGAAAACTAATAATAAAATCAGAATATACTATATTAAATCAGAAAAAAATGTTTCTAATATTCATCTGCAATCTAGAACATTGTTCTGAAATGTGTTCATGTAATCCCAAGGTCTTATCCTGGTTTCAATGTCCCTAAGCTAACTAGTCATGACTATCTCTTGCCACATCTCTTCCCTTTCCCACTGCACTGAACTTCCACTATGTCAAGTTTATTTCTGCCTTGGAGCCTTTTACATTTTGATTCCCTTGTCTAGAATCTTCTTAATTCAAATGTTCACTTACCCATGAATTAAACAAATGTTTATTGAATGATTTTGATAGGTTAGAAACTGTACTAGAAGCTGGGGAGGAAGCAGTGATGAAAAGAGTTGAGAAAAATGCCTCCTTCTCAAAGAGCTAACACTGTCTTTCAGAAGAGACAGTAAATAAGTTAAAATGTATATCAGATAGTAAGAATTTTGGAGAAAAAAATGTGGTAAGCAACTAGGCAGCACCTGCTGGGTGTAATGGAATGTTGCTTGTTAAAAATACGGAGGTTACAAGGCCACCACTATGGCACAGCAGATTAGGACACTGACTAGCAAAGCAGAAATCAATATTGTATCACTATTCTGAGTCCCAGTTGCTCTACTTCTGATCCAGCTCCCTGCTAATGCACCTGGGAAAGCAATGGAAGATGATCCAGGTACTGGGTCCCTGTCACCCACATGAGAGACCTGAATGCAGTTTTGGGCCCATGGATTCAGTCTGGCCCAGCCCTGGTCATTTAGACCATTTAGGGGGAATAAACCAGCAGACTAGCAAATTTCTCTTCTTCTTTCACTCCCTCTACTTCTTCCTCTCCTTCTCCTTCTCTCTTTCCTCTCTGTCTCCCTATCTCTGCCATTTGAAGACACAGCAAAATGGATATCTACAAGCCAGAAAAAAAAAACAGTCAGGCATGTTGATAGTGGACTTCTCAAGCACCAGAGAAATAGATGTTTTATTTTTAAAGCCACTACTCAATGACATTCTGTCCCAACAACCAAACAGACTAATATACAAGTTTTATGACTGGATTTCTGTCTTAAATAGAATATTCTAGCTACCAAGTAAAATTTCTATGAGAGCTGGACTGGAAGCTTTCACAGTAGTTGAAGCATTGAATTTTCATGCCTTGTACTACCTTAGTAATGATGAAGATGATGAAATCCATTTCAATGTTATTTCTTCTGCAATGCTTTGGAGATGTGTAAAGCAAAGGAATTATTTTCAGAGCTCTCACAAGACAGGAAGAGGTTCAAGTTATGAAAGTTTAGCATGCAAAGTTCTTATTCATCAGTCAAGGCATTCAGCAGAAATCTCAACAGTGAAACACTTGAATAGCAGAGCCAAACTATTCCTGCAGCATAGGCCACTTTACACCAACCCCAACAAAGCTTAAGAAGTAGACTTGAAAAGATCATGTTGACGACGTGAAAGTAATTTAACTCCCTAAACACCCAACACTTTAAAGGAAAAAAAGCAAAATTGAAAGTCAGAATAATGTATCAGTAATGTGTCGATCAAAACTACTAAATACTAAAAAAAAATATGACTCACAGCAGGGCTTAAAAAGTCATGAAAATAAATAAGAAAATAAAAAAAAGGTGGATTTAGCAGAGAAGTCAAGCATCTGTTACTAAGGAGCTCAATGTTCAAAGCTTAATAAATAGGAACATGGGGAAAAGAAATTTGATAGTAAGAAAAACCTAATTCTAAAGGTACCCTAAAACACTGTTCATGGGAACCTAAAGCAGTCCAGCTATTGTGGAAGATAGTTTGTAGATTCCTCAGATATCTGAAAATAGATCTACCGTATGACCTAGCCATCCTATTCCTGGGAATTTATCCAAAAGAAGTGAAATCAGTAGACGAAAAAATCATCTATACTCCCATGTTTATTGCAGTTCAATTAACAATAACTGAGGCATGGAATCTACCCAGATGTCCATCAATTGATGACTAGGTAAAGAAAATGCAGTATATACTATGGTTCACTGTGGAATATTACTCACCTATAAAAAAGAATAAAATTTTGTCTTTCAGAATAAAATGGATGCAACTGGAAACCATTATACTTAATAAATTATTCCGATACCAAAAATATAATATCATGTTTTCCTTTATCTATTATAATTAATAGAGTACAAAAAATGTAGTGCATGTGAGCAAAATTGACATTTTGAGATTTTATCATTGTTTACAGCGTTTATCTCTGCTGTTGAGGAGCAGAGGGTTTTTTTTTTTTTTTTCTTCTTACTACTTGTTGAATTATGTAGTTAGTGGAGGGTTAAACTTATGATTATAAAATAAACTGAAAGTATGTCAATGTAAAAAGTAAAAGCAGGAATAAGAAAGGAAGGAGGAAAGAATATGGGCAGGAGGGAGGGCAGGGTGGGAAGTATCACTATGCTCCTATGTTTTTATATATATGACAGATATGAAACTTGTTCCCTTATATAAATAAAAAAAGAAAAGAAAAATAGTTTAAGTTTTATCTGAGTTTAAATAAATTAGTTATGTCAATATCATATACATAGAAAAATAAAAAAGCAAATGATATAAAGGTAACATTAGAAGCAATTAGACTTGAATCACAGTGAGGAAATACAATCACAGAATAAAAAAGAACAGGACTTCAATTTATTGCATGAAAGTAGAGATTGAACTACTGATTTTCTAAAGAAATCAACTTTCAACAAAAGGACACAGATTAAAGGGATGGAGAAATATATGTCAAATTCACAATAATCAAAAGAAAGCTTGCAGTGGCTGGTGTTATGGGGTAGCAAGCTAAGCTGCTGCTTACAGTTTCAGCCTCCCATGTGGGCACCGACTCAAGTCTCAACTGCCACTCTTCTGATCCAGTTCCCTGCTTCTGTACCTGAGAAAGCAGCCAAAGATGGCTGAAGTGCTTGGGCCCTTGTATCCACCTGAGAGACCCCAAAGAAACTCCTGGCTCCTGGCTTTGGCTTGGTTCAGACCTGCTGTTGCAGCCGTTTGAGGAATCAACCAGCAGATGGAAGATCATTTGCGCTCGCGCTCTCTCTCTCTCTCTCTTCCTGTTTCTTTCTTTCTGTAACTCTGCCTTTCAAATAAATAAATAAAATATTTTTTAAAAAATAAAGCAAGCTTGAGTAGTCATATTAATTTCAGAAAATTCAAACTAAGGAAAAAATTACCAAGGATAGAGAGAGACGTTATATAATAAAGAGAGCCAATTATTGAAGAACAGATAACAAGAATTAACTTGAACATGATTGAAAAAGAAGAACAAAAATATGCAAGGCAACAACTGAGAGTACTTTAAGGAGGAACAGATAAATCTACTCTTTAAATGTAGATGGAAACACCTTTGTATCAGAAATTAACAGGTCGGACACAAAAGGAAGAAAAATCAGTAAGAATAGTTGAATTTAACAATATCATAAGTCAATTTGATCTCATTGACATTCAAAGAAAATTTTATGAAACAAAATTAGAATGCATATTCCTCTAAAATAATACAAAACTTCACCAAGATAGGCCACACTCTGAGCCATAAATCTTGCTTTAAACAATTGAAAAGAAATTATACTCAGACAACAACATAATTTAACTAGAAATCAATAACCAAAAGTGAGGATTAAGCAATGCAGTTCCTATAACAAAAGGGTTAAAAGAACTCTTGAGGAAAGTTATGAAATATTTTAATTAAATGAAAATTGAAATAATTTACCAAATTTGAGGGGTACATTGAAATTAATGATGGGAGAATTTTGTAGCATTAAATGTATAGAAATGCTTATATTGATAATAGAAATGAAGATCTAAAATCAATAATACAAAATTCTAGCTTAGGAATCTAGATAAAGAAAAGCAAATAAAACCCAAACCATGCATAAGAATAGCATAAAATAAAATATTACAGCAGAAAACAGTGAAACTGAAAATAGGAGAATATCAACAGAGGATAATAATAAAAATTGAAAGTCATTTATGTGAAGAGATTGATAAAATTGATAAACTTCTAGCCATATTTAGTATGAAAGAGAGAAGAGATCAATTACTTACATCAGAAATATGAGTCATTTATGGTGATCCTGTGGCATTCAAAGGACACTAAATTAGTAACATGAGCAACTCTGTGCTCATAAGTTTGATGGCATAGGTGAAAAGGACCAATGGCTTAGAAGACACGCTCTACCAAAACTCACACAGAGAAAGTACATCTTTCCAACAGGTTATATCAATAATATAAATTGAATCAATAATTAATACTTTTCCCAAAACAAAGCTTCAGTTCCCCCACAGAATCAATTGTAAATTCTACTAAGTATCTGAAGAAATAAATTATATCAAATAATCACACTTTCTTGCAGAGTATATAATGCAGGGAATATTTTTTAAATGACTTTTTTAAAAAAGATTATTTATTTGAAAGGTACAGTACAGAGAGGCAGAGGAAGATAATAGCTGGAGCTGCACCCATCTGAAGCCAGGAGCCAGGAGCTTCTTCCGGGTCTCCCACTTGTGTGCAGGTGCCCAAGGACTTGGGCCATCTTCTACTGCTTTCCCAGGCCATAGCAGAGAGCTGGATCAGAAGTGGAGCAGCTGGGTCTGGAACAGGTGCCCATATGAAATGCCAGCACAGTAGGTGGTGGCTTTACCAGCTATGCAACAGTGCCAGCCTCTACTTCTTCTTACTATACTTCATTAAGCCATTGTTATCCTAATACCAAGGCATTAAAAGAAAACTACAAACAATGTATCTCATGAACATAGGTGCAAGACTTCTCTACAAAGAATTAACAAATTGCATTCAGTAGCTTATTATAAGCATCAAAGATTATGACTAAATGGGAATCTTCCCAGGGATATTCAGCTAATTCAACATCAAAACTTTGAATTTACCCATCTTATCAACAAACTGAAAAAGTCTTATGATCCTATCAACAGAGCAAAAGAAATGTTTGAAAAAAACCAGCACATATTCACAATAAAAACAAAACTCTCAACAAAGTTAGAACAGAACTTCATTAATTGAAAAGAATGTATGTGAGGTTGTTATTTCTCGTTGTTTTCCCTTACAGCTGACATCATATTTAATGGTAAGAAACTAGATGCTATTCTATTATGTCAGAAACAAAATAAGGACGTCTACTTTCCCTACTATGATTTCAAGTCATACTGGAAGTTCTAGCTAATGCAATAAGGAAACTAATGGAAATTAATGTTACACAGAAAAGGAAGAAAGAAATAAAATTGTATAATTTTTACCAATGACATGATTTTTAATGGATAAATCCCAAAGATGCAACACAAAACATCCTGAAACTAATATGGAATTAAAGCAAGATTAAACACAAAGTTAATATACAAAATTCAATTTCTTTCTGATATTTCTGCAATGAGCAATTGAACTTGGAACAAAAAAAACCCTACAATAGTGCAAATATTACAAATACTTAAGTGGATGCCTAATAACTTATGTTGTAAATCTGCATGAGGAAACTACCAAATCCTGTTGAACAAAGTAAAGATCTCAATGAAAGGAGAGCTATCCCATTTAGATAGAATGACTTAATATTCCCAAGATGTCAGTTTTTCCCAAATTATCAATACATTATAGAAAGTAGAATTAAATTTTCAGAAAAATATTTTGTGGATATCAACAAACTGATACTATAATATTTCTATAGAGATCCAAAACACTGAGAATAAACAACACAATATTGAAGTTCTCTTTTAATAGGTCCCTTTGAAAGTCATAGGAATTGCACTTCTAAGCTTACTATAAACCAGAATAAGGAGCCAAACAAGTATAGTCTACCAATCATTGAAAAAGAAAAAAAGTGTTTTAAATGGAATGAATTTTTTAAAAATAAATGTCGCTGTAATATTAGCTATCCACATGTTAATAAATGTATGTAGGTATAAATGTTAATTTTTAAGTAGGCATTTTTTAAAAAAACAATTTATTTATTTGAAAGATAGAGTTACAGTGAGGCAGAGGCCTAAAGAGAGAGAGAGGTCTTCCATCAGCTGGTACACACTCCAAAAGGCAGAATTGATTGGAGCTGGGCTGATCAGAAGACAGGAGCTTTTTCAAGGGTCTTCCACATGGGTGCAGGGGTGCAAGGACTTGGGCCATCTTCTACTGCTTTCCCAGACCATAGCAGAGAGCTGGATCTGAAGTAGAGCAGCCGAGATTAGAACTGGTGCCCATGCGGGATGCCAGCACTACAAGTGGCAGCTCTACCTGCCGCCATACCACAACACCAGAGCCTAAATGTTAATATAAGCATTACTTAAACTTAAACACGAATGAACTCAAAATAGATAATATAACTATATAAAAATGTGAATCCAGTAAAGAGCTAGAAGATAACATAAAAGATTCAGGAGGCTTTGGATTTGGTGGTGGCCTTTTAGAACACCAAAAGTATAACCCATAAAAAGAAAGTAAATAAGTCTTACTTTAGGAAAATTAAATGAAAATATTCTCAAAATGTATACCTGCCAAATTACTTTCCTAAATATACAAAGAACTTCAAATTCAATGATAAGAAAGTAAATTACAAAAAAAAAAGAAAGTAAATTACTTGATTTAAAAGTGATCAAAATACTTGAATAGGCATATCAAAATATATGCAGATGGCCCAGAAACAAACATTTGCTCAACATCATATGCTCTTAGGAAAATGCAACCACGAATGCTATTATTTGTTTATTGCAGTTACTAAGTCTCCAAATACTGACAGAACAAAATACAGTGAGGATATAGAGCAATATGAATTTTCATTCATTGCTTGTGGAAATAAAAACATGGTACATCCCTTTGAAAGATAAAAAACCATCAGCAATATACATAGCATAGCAATTATGCTCCTTTGAATTTAACCAAATGTGCTAAAAATTGCATCCACATAAAAACATGGGCTTGAATTCATTAAGCAGCTTTATTCCTAATTGCCAAAACTTGGAAGGAACCAAAATATCCTTCAATAGATGAATGTATAATCCAACTGGTACCTCCATACAGTAGCATAATATTTAGGAGAAAACATAAACAAGGTATTAGGCCATAATAATACCCAGAAGAAACTTCAGTGATTATTGCAAAGTGAACAAAGGCAAACTAGAAGACTATAGACATTACAGTTTCAACTACCTGAAATTCAGAAGTAGTCAAAACTATAAAGTGAGTTTAAAAAAGGAGTTAAGGCCGGCGCCGTGGCTCAACAGGCTAATCCTCCGCCTTGCGGCGCCGGCACACCGGGTTCTAGTCCCGGTCGGGGCACCGGATTCTGTCCCGGTTGCCCCTCTTCCAGGCCAGCCCTCTGCTGTGGCCCGGGAGTGCAGTGGAGGATGGCCCAGGTGCTTGGGCCCTGCACCCCATGGGGAGACCAGGAAAAAAGCACCTGGCTCCTGGCTCCTGCCATCGGATGAGCGCGGTGCGCCGGCCGCAGCGCGCCAACCGCGGCGGCCATTGGAGGGTGAACCAACGGCAAAAAAGGAAGACCTTTCTCTCTGTCTCTCTCTCACTGTCCACTCTGCCTGTAAAAAAAAAAAAAAAAAAAAAAGGAGTTAAAAAAGAAAAAAAAAAATCACTGGTTGGCAGGGTATTAAGAGAGCAGGAGAGAAGAATGAATAGCTGGATAGCATGAGAATTTTAGAGGACTAAAGTATTCTTTATGCTATTGTAATGGAGACCTTATATAATCATACATTTTTCAAATGTTTAAAAAGTGAGAAACCTCTAAACTATGGATCTTAGTTAAAACCAATGTGTCCTTATTGGCTCATCAGTCATCACAAATGTACCATATGTACCATAGAAACACAAGATGATAAGAAAAGCCAAGTACTCAGTGGTCAGTGAGGATATATATGACAAGTATCTATATACACTTCTCAGTTTTTCTGTAAGCCTAAAATAATGCTAAAGGAAAAGATAATTAATTAGAAATATAAAACTAAAGCAAAATATCAGCTTGGGTGTAACATTACAACCATTTAAATTGGCTATACATTTTCAAAAGGAAATTAAAAAATGAAAAATAAAACAAATCTCTGTAACAATGAGGGTCCATGGCTTTTAAGATAGGGATTTTTTCTCTTTCTCTTCTCTAGTTCAGTGTCATTGGAGCTCCGTTTCTAGCAGATTCATCCAAGAGCACAGCCCTCTGCCCCCCCAGCTCCCAGTCTAAGGGTAAGACATAGGCCACCAACATTTTCATAGCTTATTCCAGCTCTATATCATTTGACCTCAATTCCTGACAATAGTGGCTTAATGGAAAGCCAAGACACTGTGGCAAAAAATATCCTTCATGAAGGATCTCTGTGAATGAGATCCCCGTGGAAAGAAGGGGCCATCAAAGAAGGTTGTACTTTTCTCTGAAAGAGGAGAGAGCTTCCACTTTGCTTATGGCCTTGTCTAAATACTGACGAAGTTTGTGGTCACAATAGGCTTCCATAGTTTTGGTAAATGATAGCAAGAGCCTCGGGTGATCACTGACATCATAAATTAGAGTGTTAATTGTTAAATTAACAACAAAAGTCACTGTGCACTTACTCCTCATGTAGGACCTCTGTCCTTAATGAGTGGTACTATGAGAATTAACTGCGAAACTTCTTCTCAAACAGTACTTTATACGTCATGTGTCTGTGTGTGTGCAAAATGTTGAAATTTTTACTTATTTGGCCTTCTGTATATAAAGTTAATTAAAAACAAATTTTTATGAAGAATGGGATGGGAGAGGGAGTGGGAGGTAGAACAGGAGAGGAGGTGGGAAGGTGATATGGGGGGAGAAACACTATATTCCTAAAGTTGTACCTGTGAAATTTGCATTCATTAAATAAAAGCTTTAAAAAAGGAGTGGCTGAGATTTGTGGATTCCCTTCCTCCATCTAACCCCCGCCAGTAAGCCAATGTTACTGGGCTGCAATTACTCTCTCTCCAGCTCACTCACAGGGAAGGAGTTATGTATGAGGAATAGAAAGCTGAGGAAACTAGAGACTTCTGGCCGGCACCGTGACTCAACAGGCTAATCCTCCGCCTTGCGGCGCTGGCACACGGAGTTCTAGTCCCGGTTGGGGCGCCGGATTCTGTCCCGGTTGCCCCTCTTCCAGGCCAGCTCTCTGCTGTGGCCCGGGAGTGCAGTGAAGGATGGCCCAAGTCCTTGGGCCCTGCACCTGCATGGGAGACCAGGAGAAGCACCTGGCACCTGGCTCCTGCCATTGGATGAGCGCGGTGTGCTGGCCGCAGCGTGCCGGCCGTGGCGGCCATTGGAGGGTGAACCAACGGCAAAGGAAGACCTTTCTCTCTGTCTCTCTCTCTGACTGTCCACTCTGCCTGTCAAAAAAAACCAAAAAACAAAAAACTAGAGACTTCCATATCTCCCTAATACCGTGCTCATAAAGCTAATGCTTTACACATGGGAAAGTCAGGGCATATCCCCAATATAAGTATAGGGCTGTTGTAGAGAGTTGGCCCATTTGGAGAGACAGGCCATAAGAATAAACAGCTTAATAGCTCTCCCCAAGGTAACTGAGTTTATTTGGAACAAAGCCTAACAAAATTCACATATAAATGTGCTGTTGAGGGGGCCAGCACTCTGGCATAGAAGATTAAGACTCAGCCTACCTGCCAGTAATCTGTATACCACAGATCTTGTCCTGCCTGATCTCCTTCCAATCAAGCTCCCTGTTAATGAGCCTGGGAAAACACTGGATAGATGGCCCAAGTTCTTGGGTACCTGTACCCCTGTGGAGACCTGGAGGAAGCTTCTGACTCATGGCTTTAGCTTTGTCCAGCCTGGACTATTGCAGCCATTTGGGGTAGAAGGACAATATCTCTCTTTCCTTCCCTCTCTCTCTCTCCCCCTTCTCTCTCTGTATCTCTGCATTTCAAATAAATAATGTAAATCTGTTTTGAAAAGAATAGTGCTATTGTAAACAATGAAGACTTTCATGTTAAGCAATTAAAAAGAAGCTGAATCATATGTGTAGGCACAAAGCTAAACCACAGGCCACCAGTTGTAGGACAGAAGGAAGCAGAAGAGAGACAACATAGCAGAGTTCTCCAGGATTGAAACAAGTTCCATTGATTGAACCTCAAAATTAATGTTTCAAAGAGTTTAAGCTTAGTTGCATGAGACTGTGCTACTCTTTATAACCAATAGCATGGAGAAAATAATGGATTAATATACTTTACTAATATAGTGCAGTCAAGTGACTAAAAAACAAGTAAGCAAACAAAAGCAGCCTTCAAACTGAGTGTGTGTGTTCTGGGAGTTAGAATTATTAGTATCTAGTGTTATTTCTAATTTTCAGCAAAAAATATTAAGAGACATGAGGAAAAACAATGAAAGATGAGTTATTCACTGGGAAAGAAAGGGCAGGCAATGAAAATTGCTTTTGTTTGGGTTCAGATATCATATTCAGCAGACAATGTTTACAAAACACCAAACTAATCATTCTCAAAGAAACATAGAGTACCATGTATAAGGAATTACAAGAAGGAAGGATAATAATGTCTTATGAAATAAAGAATATCAATAAATATAGAAATTATTTCTATGAGCACCAAGTAGAAATTCTAGAGTTAAAAAGTATAATGAACAAAAGGAAAAATTATCAAGGACTCAACAATAGAGTTTACCTGACTGAAATCAAAATAAGTCATCTTTGGACCATATATTTGGTACAATAGTTAGGATGCTGCTTGGGATGCCATCATCTCATATGAGAGTGACTGGGTTCATGTTCCTGCTCTCCTTTCAATTCTAGTTTCTTGCACATGGGCAGTGTGAGGGGCAGCAGTGATGGCTCAAATACATTGGTCTTTGTCAGGCATGTGGAAGATCCAAAATGAGTACTGGGCTCCTGCAGTTAAGATAGTACAGGCTTGACTGCTGAGGACATTCAGGTAAAGTACCAACAAATGGAAGATTTCTCCCTCTCTCTTTCTTTCTGAATTTCAAGTAGATGAAAGGAAATAAACATTATAAAAATGAATTAATATGCAGATCAAGTTGAAATAACATCAACCACAGAAGTTAGAGTAGAAATGTAGGTTATAGGACCTTGCATATCAAACAACTATCATCATTACAGTAAAATTATTTTGGCTGTCAAAATAAGTACTATAAATATCTCAAATAATCTCAAAATACATCCACTTTGTAGTGACATAAAAATACCTCAACAGATAATAATTATACTTTACTAAAATAATACAGTCAAATCACTACAAACCAATCAAGCAAACAAAAACACTCTCCAAATTGGGTATTTCAATGACAAACTTAATGTCTAATAGTCTTTATATTTATATTTTCATTTGCTTATCTTTTTCAAATTGTATTCTGGTACTGTATATAATATAAAAAGATGAATAACTAGAATATATAAAGAACTCAACAGCAAAAAAAAAAACTTGATTTTAAAATTGGCATAAGATATAGAGAATTCTCAAAGTCAGACAGATGGACAAAATTTATGAAAAAAATGCAGTATCACTAATCATCAGGGAAATGCAAATTAAAACCTCAATGAGATATCACTTCACTGTAGTTAGAATGGCTACTATGAAAAAGAAAAGAATCAATAATTACTTTCCAGGATGCAGAGAAAAGGGAATTGCTATATATTGTTGGTGGGAAGTAAATTAGTACAGCTATTCTAGAAAAGAATGCAGACAGTTTTTCAAAATATTAAACATAGAACTACCATATGGTCCAGTAATCCCATTACTGTGTATAACTGCAAAATAAATGAAATGATTATATCAATAAAGTACTTTTGCTCCAATGTTTACCAAAGCCCACTATATACAATAGTCAAAATATTATATTAGTTAAGATGCCCATCATTACATGCAGGGATAATTTAACTTTTCTGGCCGTACTCAATCAGACAAGAATGAATGAAGTGTAATTAGAACCTCTTTTCCTAGTTTCACAACTAAAAAATTTCCATGCTAGTCAAATTTATGCTTCAATAATAAAATGTATCTTAGTTAAGCATCCTACAAGTATAAAATATAAAGTATTTATGCTACCCATACTTTAAAATCTGAATCAAAGCTAATGAGAAACCATATTAGCAGTAAACCAGCAAGCAATTCTTAAGGTGATAAATATTATGCCTTTACAAGTGGCACAAAAGAGAGCCCCTGCATATGCAAATATAAATATGAGGAGGCAAAGGAAGTAATGTTAAAGGAAGAGAGAAGTTAACATTTTATTTATTTTCCACATTACTTCTTATTTAGAAGAATGGAAAGGTAATCTATTGATATTTAAGGCATGGCTGATAAATAAAACCTTTGGGGTCATTGCCATGGCGCAGTAGGTTAATACTCTGCCTGCAGTGCTGGCATCCCATATGGGTGCTAGTTCTAGTCCCGGCTATTCCTCTTCCAATATAGCTCTCTGCTGTGGCCTGGGAAAGCAGTGGAGGATGGCCCAAGTGCCTCGGCCCCTGCACCCACCTGGGAGACCCGGAGGAAGCTCCTGGCTCCTGGCTTCGGATCAGCGCATCTCCGGTCGTTGTGGCCATTTGGGGAGTGAACGAACGGAAGGAAGACCTTTCTCTCTGTCTCTTCCTCTCACTGTCTGTAACTCTACCTCTCAAACAAATAAATAAAATCTTAAAAAAATCTTTTTGTTAGTTTATTCAATTAATGAAAGATGATATCTGTTCAGCAGGTTGTTATTTTTTCTTTAGGAATATAAGGAAAAGAAAATCTAAAATATACCTATTGAGCTATACATAATTGCAATGCTGACTATCTCTTTCTTTTCTGCTGTAATTTAATTCTTTTGATGTACTTAACTATTATTTATGCTGTTATGCTGTTTAGACGAGGTCAAGGCCTACGATAGAAATTGAGTTATTAAGTTGAATATAGCAGCTAAATTTAAAATGAGTTGAAAGAAGGAACATCTGAATGATTATCTATTTCAATAACTGGAAAACTTTCATTACTTAAGTAACACTATTGATCCACTGTATTTTATATGTATTTATTTGAGAGTTAGAGGGATAGAAAAACAGAGTTCCTACCTCTTGGTTCACTCCTCCGATGCCTTCAACAGCCAGGACTGAGCCACACTGAAGCTAGAAGCTGGGAGCTGGAAATGCAACTCAGGTTTCACAGAGGTGACAGTAGTCCAATTTACTTGAGCTATTACCACAGCCTCCTAGAGTGTGTGGTACCAGGAACCTGTCGTCATGAGCCAGAACTGGCTGTCCAAGCCAGGAATGCTAGGAGGTACATGGGAATCCCAGCTGGTGTCTTAAACCGCATGGCCGAATATCAGCCCTTGTGTCTGGACTGTGACATTCACAAATGTTTCTCAGGTTTTTTTCCTGTTGTGATAGAGAATAAAGTCTGTGTGGAGATCAAGTTTGGATTTATGTTACTCCATGTGGAACTCTGAGGGACTGGGGACCTCACTTCTCTCAGCTTGGTCAGATTTGAGGATGAGTTTCTCATAAGGATGGAACTCACTAAGAACAGAATTTCTGCTTTATTTCAAAATGATTCTTCCCCCCTTCCTGCTGCAGGAAGGACAAGAAGATTGCTCTCTGGTCTTCCGTGTAGGAACTTGGTTGCTCTGTTGGAGGTAAAACTCACAAAAGAGTGCCCTAAGCTTTTCATGCTCACATTGAGCTCCAGCAGTGCCTCAAATGCAGTCAGGTTTCCTACCTCGGCACTAGTTCCTGCAAAACTTTCTGCTCAGGCAGATTCTGGTCTTTTGTGTCCACCTGCTTCCCTCTCTGTTTCAGGAGTCATGATTTGTTCATGACCTTTTCTGTGACCTTGATTCTCTGAGATGTCTGAGACTAGCCCAGCACTCCTGACTTCAGCCTGGCCCAGCCTTGGTTGAGTTGGCCATGAGTGGAATGTGGAATGAACTAACAGATGGAAAACCTCTCTCTCTCACTCTCTCTCTCCCCTTCTTCTCTTTGCTGCTATGCCTTTCAAATAAAATATTTTTTTTTTAAAAAACTACATCTGTATTGAACATGTACAGATTTAAAAATAGACAATTTCATCTCAACAATTTTTTTAAATATCATTTTTTGTTTTTGTATTTTGATAGCTTCCTGGTCCTTTTCATGCATTCTTATGGGAAATAAAATGATAGAGACACCTCACAAGTGTGGGCAGGGAAACGTAAGGAGAAGCTTGACTTGGGGAATACATGTGAGAGCTGCTGCTTACATTCAAATCCCCTAAAATGCCCCAAACTTTGTAGTAGGGCAATTTCCTTTCCTAGTTCTTCTAGATAATTCAATCTTTTTTTCTCAGGTGGTATAGCCATGGTTATTTTTAATTTGAATATAGATGCCAGAGTTTCATTGGATAATTTGGTATTCCAATTAGAGTTTTAATAAACTCCTTTCACATCTCATTTCTTATATTTGGCCCTCTTCAAACTTGTGGGCCCAGATCTGGTGTCTGACCAGAATTCTGTCCAGGAAAGTGGCTAACCCCTGCCATACCACATTCTCTTCATACTCACTAGCTACTAATGCATGGTCTTGATTTTGATTTCCAATTCCCACAAATTTGTTCTCTGAATTTGCCTTAATTTCACACTTCATTCTGTGGATATAGAATTACAATTGTGTTTTACTATATTTCTGAAATGAAATTTTGGTACTTAATTCCTAGTCTTTTATCTCAATTTAAGTAAAATAATGACAACATTAGTCATGCAAAATCAGCATAAGAGCTACTTTTGAGTTCTAAGAGCCTTTTATGATATATTTTGCAAAATCTACTTCCTTTAATCTTCTAATAGGCTGGTATAGTTATCCTCTCCTCTGGTTACAGGTGAGCAGAGAGCCAACATGAATTCACCCCAGCCCTGTTCACAGGTGTGTCAAGGGGTGAGTCTAATCCCTTTGATTATAGTCTCAACCTGATGCCTGCTGTGAACAAAAGACTGTGGAAGAAGTGATGCTGCACCAGGTTAGACTTAGATGTTAAGGGTGAAAGTGCCTCCTACTTTTGTGCTTTCTAGGGAGCCTTTCACCTTATGTACATGAGCTCACACTGGAATTTTGAATGTTGAGACACTATGTGTTAAAAGGGGGAGATAGATGATAGAGATGATAGAGATAGAGACGGAGATGGAGATAGAGATGAGAGAGCTAGAGCTAGAGCTGGATAGGAGAGAGAGAGAGAGAGAGAGAGAGAGAGAGATTGATTCAGGAAAGCACAGAGGCAGCTGACAAGTAAGTGAATGAAGACTGGTTGGACTTTCCAGGCCAGGACAGTGACTAACTGAATGCAGCCATACCAATGACCACATCCAGTGACACATACATGCTCAGACTGCCCACCTAAGACACTTCCATATTCCTGACCTAAACAGCTAAAAGATAAGTAAATTTTGGGGGCCAATACTGTGGGATAGCAGGTAAACCTGCCAACTTTGAGGCTGGCATTCTATATGGGCACTGGTTTGTTTCCTGGCTGCTCCACTTCTGATGTAGTTCCTGGCTGATAGCCTGGGAAAAGCAGTGGAAAATGGCCCAACTGTTTGGGCCCCTGCCACCCATGTGAGAGACCCTGATTAAGCTCCCGGCTCCTGGCTTCCCTGTCCCAGTCTTGGCCATTGTGGCCCCCTGGGGAGTAAATCAATGGATGGAAAAATCAATCTCTCTCTCTCTCTCTCTCCCTCTCTATCTCTGTAACTCTGACTTTCAAATAAAAAAAAAAGCTTTTTTTTAAAAAAAGTAAATTGTTATGGTCCACTATATTTTGTGTAGTTTTCTACAGATATTGATAGTTGAATTATTAACCTAGGTCTATGTAGCTACAATGTGAAAAATTGAAATTTAAACCCAACTCCATCTGAATTACAGGAATCAGTTTTTGACCATTCATTTTTAAATTCTTAATTTATTATCATTTATTTGAAAGGCATGCATACACACATGTAAACACAGAGAGAAAGATCTACCACCCAATTGTTTGCTCTCCAAATGCCACAACAGTCAGGAAAAGGCAAGGCTAAAGCAAGGATCCAGGAATTAATCTGAGTCTTCTACATGGGTGATGGGACCCAAGTACCTGAGCCATTACTTGCTGCCTCCCTGGGTATATATTAGCAAGAAGCCGGAACTGGAAGCATAGATGGCACTTGAACCCAAGCTCTCTAATATGGGTTGCTGGCATCCCAAGCAGCATATCAATTACTATGCCAAATACATGCCCTTTAAATTTCTTACATTGCTGCAACACAAGTGCATGGAAGTTGTATTGAAATCTTTAATAAATTCTTTTTACTTCATAATAAACTAAACATGAATAGAATATAAGAGAAAATACACTTATCACCCAGTATGGAATAACTCATACTGGCTAAAAATCAGACAAATATACAAAAGGCAGAAAGAAAGGACAAAGGAAAAAAGGAGAGAGCAGCACAAGGCATGGAATTGGTTAGTCCAAGCAGCAACCTTGGTTCTTGTGCCGCCACCCTCACCAGCTGTCCTGAGGCTCCCTCAAGCAGCATTGCCAGTCTGGCTCTCATAGTATATCTGTGCCTTGCCTAAGAAGCAGAGCCTGCAACTCCCCTCCGTACCTGCCAGGGGAGCTGACAAAGTGTGTTCAGCACAATTTCCCTTTACCAAGTCACCTTCTGCACACTCCCATTTAGATCATCTCTCACCTTTGTACTCCAAATATTTCCCATACAACTGTATCTTGTTCATACATAAAAATGTATTATTAACTGATTATTAACTGATCTTAATGCTAAAATAATTTATTAATCGTCATTATTTTGCAGACAAGTGCCTGTGTTGTGCTGCAGCGGGTTAAGCTGCAGCTTGCAATGTTGGCATCCTGCATGGGCACTGGTTCATGCCTCTGCTGCACCACTTCTAAACCAGTTCTCTCCTAATGGCCTGGGAAAATCAGTGGGAAATGGTGCAAATGCTTGGGCCCTGTTACCCATGTGAGAGACCAGCTCAAGCTTCTAGCTTCTGGTTTCATCCTGGCTAAGCCCTGGCTAAGCCCTGGTTAAGCCCCGGCTATTGCCAAGGCTACATGGGGAGTGAACACGTGGAAGAAAGAACTCTCCTGATGCTCCCTATCTCTGAATTACGGATAAATAAATAAATTGTTAAAATATATATCATTCGTTTTGAATCACTTCTGTGTTTGAAGAACTTCTGTGTACATAATGTCATAAGAAGCAGAAAATCTTTATTCAGAGCAAGACAACATTGAAATAAATGAAGAATTGCATCAAATTCCTAAAGCAATGCTTCCTGGTTAGGGAGAACCAGGAAGAAATGAAAAAGGATGACATTTCCAAAAGTA
The DNA here is from genome assembly GCA_949820135.1 of Sylvilagus floridanus. NCBI lineage: Eukaryota > Metazoa > Chordata > Mammalia > Lagomorpha > Leporidae > Sylvilagus > Sylvilagus floridanus. The sequence continues at coordinate 78,052,233 of OX463241.1, forward strand.
CGATATAACAGTGGGATTTTTTTTAGGTGTTTCAATAAAGCCCTTCATTCCAACAATAGAGACACAGGAAAAAGGAGAGAGACAGAATATACATGCAGGACAGACACACTACGCCATCCCAATTACTCTTGGGTCTATGGACTCACCTGGAGTTGGGACGATCTAACACAGGCCTCCTCATTCTGTTACATTTAAGAGGGAGGATGTATCCTGGGACTGGTGCTGGCTATAGTGATGACCATCACAGATGCAATGTGGATCCCCTCTGGGGGCAGTCGGTTTCCCAGTATCCCCATTGACCACAATCTGGACATAGCTCTGTGGGAAATCATGTGACCACCGCTCATATATTCACTTCTCCAGTTTGGTAAGTCCAAGTGGGGACAGGAGCAGCCCTAGGGACATCATGAGCAGTCTGAGAATGTCACTCTGGAGCCTGACGGTGCAGCTCGTGGACATGCTGTTCAGAAATCTGCCTGATACACTCCTGCTTATCAGCAGTGAGAGTGGGGAATAGAATGGGATACAGGTCCTGCCAAGTTAAGTGATAGGATTGTGTCAGCAGAGGAATTCTTGATGGTATTTGGATGGATTTTTCAGAGAATGGGCCAAGATGTTTTACAATTTAGCTAAGATCTGACAGGGAGAAGTGGGCATGAACTCTTACTGGGCCTTCCACGCCAATCATCTCTTTTAGGGGAAGGACAGTTGGGCTTGTAAGATTCGAGAGTGAGTGTGAGGAGAAGGGAGAGGGTTGGATGGGGAGGTTGCAGCTGTGTTAAGGGGAGGCTTGGTGGGCAGATATTCAGGGGTGCTAGGGGAAACGATACAGTGGAGGTTCATCAGCAGGGTCAGGGGCAGAGAGACCAGGGTGAGGGGGGATGATGTAGTAGGTTTAGAGAGAGGATTCTCGTTCCATTAGAACTTGGAAGGTGGAGCAAAAGAAAGAAAGAAGGGCAACCTCAAGGGAGAAAGAAAGCTGAACATAAGGAACCTCTGACCATGTCCCTTTTCTCTAGAAAATTGTCAAGATTAGGAAAATTTGGAAATCTAAGGTGCCAAATTCAGCCAATGAGACATGCTATTTTATATTGTGGCCAGATTATGGTGCAGAAAGGCACAAATTTGGGGAGTGGTATTTTTCCTTGAATCCTGAGACTGAGAGGTTTTATAAAAAGCATGCCAAGGGTGACTCAGGAGAAATGTAAAAAATATTGGAACCCACGGAGTAGTCAAAAGATGGCCGGGGTTTGGTACTCATCTACAGGGAATCCCACAGAGAAGAGCTGGCTACAACTGGAATCTTCTCACAGGAGAGATGAGAGGATCCCAATGTTTAGACCAGGTATCCCCAATCCAGGATGTGTGGGATAATTTTCCCCAAATCAGATGCTCAAAGGGCAGAAAAAAGAGGGGGAATAATCAATCCTGCTTGGTCTGCCTCAGGTTGCTCGGGGGAACGAAGGGCAACTTCTTACCCGTACATGAGTTAGAAATTGAGTTTCATTAGAGATGCAACTAGAGGCTTCTGGTTGGCTTCATGAAAGAAAGGAAGGGTGAGAGTGTAGGGGCAGTTGAAGGAAAGGGCAGAGTTGGAAAAGGGAATGGAGGGTAAGAGATCTTGGGTAGGAGTTCAGATATGCTGGGAAGAGTGTAACTGGGGGCCTCCCCCAGGGATGAAGGGCTCCATGAGAGCCAGACCACCATTGTCACCTCGTGGTCCTCCAAGTTTGCTGTAGAAAGGAAGGAAAATCAAGAGGTGAGAGAGAGTCACGGTTACCATACAGAAGACACCAGAGTTCTTATTCAGAACCTTATTCAGAATTCTTATTCACAAACCAGAGAAGGACTTTCTATTGGCAAGATAGAGAGTGCTGGTCATATAGTCAGTTAATTCATCCTCTTAACTGGTTCTGGGTGGGAGGTCATTAGGTAGAGTTGAGATGATTTTGTGTAGGCTCTAGGGCTTCTGGGTGGGGTTGCATTAATTGCTGACTCATGCTTCCATTATAGGGACCTTCCTAAGACAGTGATGTTGCTGTAAGATGGTGGTATTCATGTTCATGATCCATCAATCTTCTTCTGTCTTTGTCTATTTCTTTGCCTTTTTACAAAATAAATAAATAAAAATTTTAGAAAACTAATAAACTAAAGTATCTGAAGGTATGGATAAAACTGTTTTTACAGAATACTTAGAAGAGGCCGGCACTGTGGCTCAGTGAGATAAAGCTATGGTCTGCAGCTTCGGCATCTCACACAGGTAATGGTTCGAATGTGTCCCAGCTGCTCCACTTCTGATCCAGCTCCCTAGGAAAGCAACAGAGGATGGCAAAAGTGCTTGGGCCCCTGTATCCAGGTGGGAGACCTGGTGGAAGATTTTGGGTCCTGGCTTCAGCCTGACTCAACCCTAGCAGTTGCAGCCATTTGAGGAGTGAGCTACAGATGGAAGATTGTTCTTTCTGTCTCTCCTGTCTCTCTGCAGCTCTACCTTTCAAATAAATAATAAATATTTAAAAAAAAGAGTACTTAGGATATATTTCTAGAATTTTGTTGATTTAGACATTGTTCTACTGAAGTGACAACTTGAAAGCAGAACTACTAACATCCACTGACAATTGTAGTGAAATGTTATTTGTAGAATCTGTACTAATGTAAAATCCCTATTTGATCTTTGTCCTTCTTTTCTGAAAACAAATTTGCTGATATACTAGTATACTGCAAATGAGACCCCTGTCCATTCCCAAGGACAGCCAGCATCGAGAGTTCTCAGCAAATACTGTGAAATACTGGATTGCCTAATAATATTACCTTTCTTTTTTCTTTCTTTCTTTCTTTCTTTCTTTCTTTCTTTCTTTCTTTCTTTCTTTCTTTCTTTCTTTCTTTCTTTCTTTCTTTCTTTTTCTTTCTTTTTTCCTTCCTTCCTTCCTTCCTTCCTTCCTTCCTTCTTTCTTTCTTAATTTCTTTCTTCCTTCCTTCCTCCCTCCATCCCTTCCTTCCTTCCTTCCTTCCTCCCTCCCTCCCTTCCTTCCTTCCTTTTTTCCTTCCTTTGACGATAGCTTGATAGACTGCCTCAATTCAGAAACACACAAGAAATGTAAGTCCTACCACACACTATAGAAGTAACTCTTACTTTCTGTGCAAAACCTTTGAAGCCAAATGTGTAACAGCATATACAACAGATTATTGTTAGATCACTATTGGACACATATCAATTTATGTTTTAAAGATTTTATTTATTTATTTGAGAGGCAGAGTTACAGACAAGGGGAGATAGAGAAAGGTCTTCCATCCATTAGTTCACTCCCCAGTGGCTGCAATGGTTGGAGCTGTGCCGAACCAAAGCCAGCAGCCAGGTGCTTCTTCCCAGTCTCCCACACGGGTGCAGGGACCCAAGGACTTGGGCCATCTTCCACTGCTTTCCCAGGCCACAGCAGAGAGCTGGATTGGAAGAGGAGCAGCCGGGACTAGAACCAGCACCCATATGGAATGCAGGCAATGCAGACAGAAGATTAACTTACTGTGCCACAGTGCTGGCCCCTACATATCAGTTTATTAGTGAGATCTCAAAAATTATGGCAGAAACAAAACCCAATAAAATGACAAATAGAGTGAGCACTAATACAATATTTTCTAAAGAATCAAAACCTTGATTTGAAATGCTATGTTGAAAGCATCTGTCTCCATCTAGCTCACCAAAGAAGGCAATTTGAGCACAAAATGGGGAGATATGGGAATTCTTCTTCAGTCTGATGAAATACTTTCTTTGAGACTTGTTAAATCAATTTCTCTAGGGTTCAGTGTGGCCATGTAAAATTATTCAGTAGACTGCATGATTTCCAAATCCTTCGCATTGCATGAAACAGTAAATGGGGTATAGCAGTGCTGTGCGAGTAGAATAAGAAGACTAAATTGAAATTTGGTATGGGTTGATATAGCAGTTCACCACAAGCAAAGAGTTTCAAACATCTAAGCTTCAGCTTTTCAAACATTCTACCATAAATAATAATTACACCTAAATTGACATATAGCTTAACTCAAAGTTGGTCACGGGGGACGGTGCTGTGGCGCAGCAGGTTAAAGCCCTGGCCTGAAGCATCGACATTCCATATGGAATGTCTAGTCCTGACTGCTCCTTTTCTGGTCCAGCTCTCTGCTATGGCTTGGGATGGCAGTGAAGGATGGCCCAAGTCCTTGGGCCCCCGCACCCACGTGGGAGACCAAAAAGAAGCTTCTAGCTCCTGACTTTGAATCGGCGCAGCTCTGGCCATGGCAGCCATCTACAGAGTGAACCATCAGATGGAAGACCTCTCTCTCTGTCTCCCTCTCTCTGTAACTCTGTCTTTCAAAGAAATAAAAAAAAAATCTTTAAAATAAAATAAGGATGGTCACTATTTTAAAAGCTCTTGCATACATGAAATTTGTACCTTTACATAAAGAAAAGAAAAAAATTGTTAAAAATCACATATATTGCTCTTTTAAAATCTGTTTTAAAGATTAATTAAGGGCTTTATATATGTTTGCTCATTGTCATCAAATCATTTATCATCTGATGTCACTAATGATTCCTGCTGCGCATTTATCTCCATCAAGTGAACCATTTTTGACTTGTTCACATTTCTTAGAAATAGGACTCACAGTATGTGAGCCTTGGGGCGTCTTAATAAAGTGTCAAGACCTATTCACACCCCATTACTAAAGACATATTGGAAAAGCAAGACCTCTACTCAGAAAATTGTCACTAAGACTATCACTACTGTGTTAAAGAGGAAATGAAAACTGTCTGAGTAAAGATATTTTTATGTGGAATTTAAACCAAATTGCATACGAAAACTTAAATGCAAAACTCATTAGATAGTAATGAACAAGGTCATTTGAGATTGGATCAAAACATTTGTGGAAAAATGGAGTTAAGAGATAACTTTATTTCAGTGCAAAAAAATTTTAGATATCCATCCACACATGGGTTCATCATAAAACACATTTTTGCATTTGTCATGAACATGTTGAATGGCCCTGGCAGAGTTATGAGACTTTTCTTCAAATTATCTTAACTATTAACAAAATAATTTAATTTGAATGAGTATGATCTTATATGAGGATAAAAACTGGATCAAACTACTTTCTAGGCCGTTTTAATGTTAAGAAGTTAAAGAAAGGAAAGAGATTTTTGTTTTATAGAAATCAGCTCTAGTTATGTTCAGTAGAATACACTATAAATAATATTACTCACCTGTATCATACTTTGTTATGCCTTTGCTCAGCCCACTGGGTGCATCTTTAAAGCAATATAATGCTTCAGTCATCTCAATTCCCTTAGTTACAACAGGTAACCCTGAGGGAATTGTGAACAAAGCACTCTGAACCTTCGCAGAGAATGTCAGGACGAGAAGAACATGCCAGCCCATACTAGAAATGATATATTTTTTTCATTCTAATTGGTCACTGTATTTATTTCAACAGGCTTTTTTAGTAGTCACCCTGTTTTAATTGAAAAGGCAACTTAGGGGCCAGCACTGTGGTGTAGCAGGTAAAGCCACCACCTTCAGTGCTCACATCCCATATGGGCACCGGTTCAAGTTCTGGCTCCTCCACTTCTGATCCAGTTCTCTGCTATGGCCCGGGAAAGAAGTAGAAGATGGCCCACGTCCTTAGGCCACTGCACCCATGTAGGAGACCCGGAAGAAGCTCCCGACTCCTGGCTTTGGATCAGCTCAGCTCTAGCCATCACAGACATTTGGAGGTGAACCAGCGGGTGGAAGACCTCTCTCTCTCTCTCTCTCTCTCTCTCTCTCTGCCTCTCCTTCTCTCTGTGTATAACTCTTTCAAATAATAAATTAATTTAAAAATAAAGAAAAGGCACCTCATTTCCTTATCAAAACATGCTCTATTAAAATGAAGTATATAGTGAAAATTAAGTTCCTCTTGGAAGAAATAAATCATAAATGATACTTGGCTTTTTGGGGGGCATCAGAATCAAAGTACAGTGAAATTCTGTGGTGTTGTTATTCCTTATCATCAAAAACACATTTATAAACCCCAGCAGTGAAGGTTCAGGTGGAAACCATGTCAGTGTTTTCAAAATTTTGACTGAGAGAAATCCCAGTTAACATAAAATTCCCTAAATATATTTTAAACTGGCAGAGCTATAATTTCTGATACTGATTTAGGGAAAAAAACGTATTGGTAATATTTCTTAAAAAGCAAAACAAAATGAAAAGTTAGATTGCATTTCGTTGCCCAGAGACTAGAGGTCTAGTGGTATCCTTGGGCCACATATTGTTTAATGTAACACCAGGAAAAGGCAGCATTCTGTGCCTTAAATCTCCTCCCATGAAACAGGAAGCACAGTACCTGGCTGGCCTTTCTGGGTTTGGAAAGCAGCAGCTTCTGTTAAAGAGGGCTGAGATAAGTGGTTCTCGTCTTCAAGGAGTAAGGAATTTAGATGTGAGATAGACTGTAGCAGTAATCCAGGTAATGAGGTTTAATTGAGGTTTATGGGGGAGGGCATCTGTCAGGACATATGTGCACCTCTCAGATGGATCTGAGAGAGAGTGTCCAGCCATTGAGATCAGGGTAAGCATTGTTACAAAATTTAATGAAGAGAACACATCTGTCAGGCAGGCTGGCATCTCAGCAATGATCAAGAGCTGAGAGCTCACTCAGAGTGGCAGTCTGTATTTAGAATAAGACTTACAAGGAACTGGGGTCCAGGTCTTCATGCTGGGTTTTTCTCTGCCACCTCCTCTACCTGGACAAAGGGTTTACTGGGTGTGGAATAGGTTAAATTCCTCTCAAGATTTTATTACCCAAGGTTATCATACAAAGGCAGCCCTCTTGGCACCAAGCAGGGATAACGAGGATTTTCCTAGGATGCTTTCCCGAGGCAGGGAGGCTGGTACCACTTACAAAGTTATTGGAGCGTGGGTAGCTATTTGTAGTGTAAAATACTTGGTGGCTTGCAGGGGTGTCCCATGCTTCCAGCTGCTATGTTCCTATCACAACTGCATTATTTGCCTTAGGCCCTTTCACACACCTAGGCTAATTTCTATCCTCCTACCTAGGACTTCTATGCCTGGATGCGCAGCTCTGGCCAGTGAATGATCAAACCTGCTCTTTTGCTGACTGGTGGTAACTATAGGTGCATATGTGCAGCAACACAGACTCGGAAGGGAGTGAGCCCTCACCACACCAGCCAAGCAACCAAGACCTGCTGTGCTGGAACAAAGGAAATTCATGAGCTGAGTACCAAGGCGATTTCATAATTAACTGTTCTCACAAGAAGATAGGGAATGAAGTTGCCCCCAACCTGTGCAGCGCGACAGTGCACTTTGGGGGCAGTGAGGATGCATGTCTCACACTCAGCTTTAGGAACCATAGCAGGCCAAGTTCAGGACTTCTGTGCTTGTTCCAATGAGGGCCAACCTTGCTGCAACAGGGTGCTGTGTCATGCCTGGCTGGGAGGTACAGGGTTCTTGACAGCCTTGTTGACTTTCCTTAACATTGCGCTGAAGCACAAGGTGGTCCCCCACACAAACCTCTCCCTCCCTCTCTGCTTCACTCAGGCTAAGTCTCCTCTGGGCATCCCTGGTTCACTCAGCTTCCCCTGCTTATTTTCACTCATAGACATTTCCCCTAACTTTAGCTGCAAGGCTCTTCCTGGCTCAATAGGCCTCTCAGATGTTCTTCATTGTTATTGTTTCCTTGACAATATAGTATATCAATTATTTACATTGTATTAGGTATTATAAGTTACGTAGACAAATCCTAAAATATACAGAAGGATATGTGTGAGTTATTTACAAATACTACTCCACTTTCTTTAAGGGACTTGAGTGTGTATACATTTTTGACTCAGCAAGGTTTCATAGCCCTCAACCCTCATAACACTGAAGAATGAATGAAATACTGTGAATTCTTTTTATTTTTAAATCTATTCATATTCTCATGCATCTCAAAAGGTCACTACTTACAATTGTTGAGCTGTGACCCATCATTTGGGTATATCATAATTTTCTATTTAATTATTGATTGATATTTGAACTGACTTCAATTTGGCGAGGATACAAATAATATACTATGCATATTGGTGTATAAGTTTGCATAAACATATACTTTTGTATCTCACAGAACAATATGCAAAAATAGAATGACTGGATCATATCTTTTCAAAGTTATTGGAGTTCCAATCTACTTGCCTACAATTGATATGATCAGTTTTTGTTGTTGTTTATAATTTAAGTCATTCTGTATAGAAAAATAGTGGTATTTTATTGTAACTTTAATTTACATTTCAATGATGGTTAATGAAATTTAGCATCTTCTTATATGCTTATTTGCCATCTGCATATCATTTTTAATGAAGTGTTTGGTAATTTTGCAAATTTATCATGGTGTTAATTAATTAGAGTTGAGTATTCCTTATATATTCTGATCACAAGCCCTTTATATGCTTAGCAATCATATTCTCTTAATTTCTGTTCTCTATTTTCATTATCTTAGAATTTCAAAAAGTAGAAGTTATGTCTCAGCAGTTTTTAGCATATTAGTTCTGTGTGTATTTTAAGGTACTATTTATTCCTTAAATATTTCATGTTATTCCCAAAACTATTTTTTCTTTCATTTTAGTGTGCAAGTATATGTTTCTTCTTATATAACAGTTTAATTTTCAGCCACAATTCTGTAAATGGAACTACTTGAAATGCCTATTGTATTTATCATTCTATCTGCTATTAAATAAGGATACAGACAAGATCAGTTTATTTCCTCACACATTGATGTGAATGGGCTAATGCTGATGACTTGTGTTCAATGTCATTTCATTCCCTCTTAGAACAAGTTACTGAGGCTGGCATTATGGTGCAGCAAATTAAACTGCCACTTGCTATACTAGTATCCTGTAATGAAGTACCAATTCAAGTATGACTGACCTGCTTCCAATCCAGCTTCCTTCTATTTCTCCCGATAGGCAGCAGATGATGGTCCAAGTACTTGGGTCCCTTCCATTCACATAGGAAACCGAGATTGAGTTCTGTCTTTTGATTTCACCCTGCCCCAGCCTGAGCTGTGGCCACTTAGTAAATGAAACAGAAGATTGAAAATCATTCAATCAGTCTCTCTCTCCCTCTCTCTCTCTCTCTCTCCCTCTCTTCTTCTTCTCCCCGTCTCTTTCCCACTGCTTCTCCCTGTGTGTATGTGTGTGTGTGTCCCTAAGGAGAAGTCTTCCGTTTGCTGGTTCACTCCCCAGATGGCCTGATGGCCAGAGCTATGCAGATCTGAAGTCAGGAGCAAGGAGCTTCTTTCTGATCTCCCATGCTGGTGCAGGGGCCCAAGGACTTGGGCCATCTTCTGCTTCACCAGGCCATAGCAGAGTGCTGAAATGAATGTGGAGGGGCTGGGATTCAAACCGGCACCCATATGGGATGTCGGCACTGCAGGCGGCAGCTTTACCATTATGCCACAGGGTCAACCCCTAAATAAATAATTTTTTGTTTAAAAAGTTATCAACTTGTAAACTGCTGATTTATTTGAGGTGTTGCTCCATAAACTTTGTGTAAAGCATCAGTGATCTCGCCAATATTCTACACAGGCTTCACTGTAAATTTATGTTTGTTCTTACTCCTATTTTGATTGAATTGATGTTGCTCTGACAGTGGCTCTTTTCAAGCTGGTGTCTTATGTTTCTTAGTGTTTCAAACATGGTCTTATTCGGGCATGTTTATCAAGTTAGGTGTTTATCTTGTTGATAAACAATGTTAAATTCCGTGTGTAGTGTTTCATAATATCCAGTTTCTATGAAGTTGTTGAAGACCTTCATAATTATTATGATTTGATTTCCTTTGTGATTAATAGAGTTGTGTTATGATAAAATACAATCTATATTGATAACTATTTTAATGCATATATATTTTTTCTATTTGTTTTCAAATTGGAATATCCAGTCTTTTCTTTTATTTCTGTTTTCTTTGAGTCTATCTTTTTAATGATTCCTTCTCATTCCCTCTCTGGAATAACTAGCTATGACTCATGTTCTTTTAATCTGCTTTTAGGTTTATAATATGCATCTATAACTTATCACTCTCCATTTTCAAGTGTTATCAACCACCTCACAATAAAATAGCCCACTTTTATGTTGTTCCTCTTAACCCTTGAGTTATTGCTGTCACGCAATTTATTGGTTTATTATAAATAAGGTAAAATACAATAATTTATAAATAGTTATATTTTAATTATACTTAAATAATAATACAAAACAGTTATATAACCACACAATTACCAGTTATAATGCGCCCACATGTGGGGAGATATTTACACTTGATATCTTTTGCCTGGAGAATTTCCTTAACATAGTTCTGCAGTGAAGAACTTTTGGCAATGAGTTCTTCTCAGCTTGTGCGCCTGAAAGAGTATTTACTTCACTGTTTTTCTTGAAATATATTTTCTCTGTGAATAAGATTCTGTTAGAAGTTTGTTCCTGTGGGCTTGGCGTTTGTTGCAGCAGTTATGATGCCCACATCCCATGTCAGAGTGCTGGATTCAAGTGCCCACTCCACTTTCAATCCAATTTCTTACCAATGGCAGCAAATTATGGCTTAAGTACTTGGGTCCCTGCCACCTATGTGGAGGACTAGCTAGGATCCCAAGCTATCAATTAGCTTCAGCCTCAGATGGTGCTGGCATTTGTGGAGACACCAGCATATTGGAAAATCTCTCTCTTTCTCTTTCTCCTGTCACTGTACCCTTCAGATTAATAAAAAGTAACATAAATTTCAAAAAAAACACTTGCACCTCTTTTAGCAATTTGAAAACGTTGCTGCCTAATCTCTGATTGCAATATCTTACTTGAGAAAATTGTCCTGCTTCCCTTTGATTTACCGTGCTCAGCATGCTTATTCCTTGACTGTTCATTTAAAGTTTATTATTATCATTTTTTTTTTGACAGGCAGAGTTAGACAATGAGAGAGAGACAGAGAGAAAGGTCTTCCTTCTGTTGGTTCACCTAAATGGCTGCTACGGTTGGCACGCTGCGCCGATCCGAAGCCAGAGCCAGGTGCTTCCTCCTGGTCTCCCTTGCGGGTGCAGGGCCCAAACACTTAGGCCATCCTCCACTGCCTTCCCAGGACACAGCAGAGAGCTGGAGTGGAAGAGGAACAACCAGGACAGAATCCAGTGCCCCAACCAGGACCAGAACCTGGGTTGCTGGAGCAGCAGGCTGAGGTTTAGCCTAGTGAGCTGTGGTGCCGGCCCATTAAAATTTTTATTTTTCATTGATTTTGAACATTTGGGTTAAAGTGTGATCAATGCAATTTTCTTTTATATTTAATGTGCTTTGGCTGCCATGAGCTTCTCAGAACTGTGGTATTCATATTTTTCATAAAATTGGAAAATTTCAGGCCTAAAATATATTTATCAGATTCTTGTTGCCGTCTCCATAAATTAGGATCTTGAAAATTGTTTCTCAGGTCAATGGTGCTCTATCAATTATTTTCCTTCATTTTCTTATTCCCTCAAGTTTAAATTTGGCCATTTTTCATCACTTTGACTTTCAATTCACTAATGTTTCACTTGGCTTGTTTAATCTGCTGATAATTGATCTCATGTATTTTTGTTTCATAGAGTATAGTTTAAGTTTTTAAAGTTTGGATTTGGTCTCTATAATTTCTGTGCTTCTACTGAGCGCACAACTGAGCCATAATAAATGATGGGAGTCCCCCGTCTGCTACTTCTGACATTCTGACAGTTCTGAATGGATTGAGACCTTTTTTCCTCTTCACTGTTGAACATATTTTGCTTATTTGTTTCTATAATAGTCATTCATGGAATCCAGATATTCTGAAATTTGGCATATGGATACAGGGTACTTTCTTGTTTCTATCAATGTTGTTGAACTTTATTCTAGGACACAATTAAATTTTTAAAATTACTTTGATCTTTTTATATCTTGATTTTTAAGATTTATTTTAGGAGAGAGCTGTATTTTGGTTTAGACTAGCTTTGTGAGTACACTAAGCAATGTCCCAGGTGGTTTTCCAGCCTGGCTGGTGGGAAGAAACACCACCCTTACATCCCTTTGATATTCTCATGTTCTTGTTTTGATACTCAGAACCGGATGTTTGTATTCATTAACCCTTCACTGAATATTCAAGACACTCTTCTCACATTTCCTGAGTCCTCCTTCTACGTATTGTTATTCCCTCTGTCAATATGTCCTCTAAACTAATGCTGCTTTGACTTATGCCAAAGCTCAACTCTGTTTTCTGGACTGGGGAAGTGTTTGGTGCTGTACATGCATCTTCCTTCCTTGCACTATTCTGGGGAAACTTGCATGAGGCCATATACTTTGGGCCACAGTGGTGCTCTGAGAGACCATCATCCTTAAGAGTGATGCTTAGTATCTTATTTTATGTACATCTTTTTAAAAAGTGATTTTAATGTGAGAGTAAATCTGGTCCCTCTGCATTCCACCACCTTCTGGTCTTCGTATAAATACACCACTGTTGCTCTTCCTATTGTCTATTACACAAACTTGTCTTTATTCTATTCCTGTTTTTTAGTGTGTGTCACTTTGGCCTTTGCCTTTATTGGCTGCTGTATTTTTTTCTTCAGAGTCCTATATTCCTCTTCAACAATTTACTATAATAGGAATATGTATCAAGATCAGCTATGGGGAGGAAAGGCCAGTTTGGTCAAATTGATATGGGTTGGGTTTTGTTTGCTTTTAAGGGTTTAAAATCAGGGCCACTGTTGTCGTGCAGCAGGTTAAGCCTCCCATTTTGATGCCAACATCCCGTCAGAGGGCTGGTTTCAGTTCTGGCTGCTTGCCTGCTCCAAATCTGCTAATGTGCCTGAGGAATTCACATAGGCCCCTGCCACCCAGATGAGAGACATGATGGAGTTTCTGGTTCCTGTCTTTGACAAGGCACAGCCTTGGCTATTGTGGCCACTTGGGAGTAAACAAGGGAATAGGAAATCTCTCTATCTCTCCCTCCGTTTGTCACTCAGCCTTTCAAATAAATATAGTAAATCCTTTAAAAAAGGAGTTAAAACTACATCCTGTTTCAATTACTAGCTTGTCCTCCATCCTAAAAATTATGACTTAATGCAATGAAGGAATGAAAGCTTTCACTTTCTCTTTTCTCAGTCAGCACACCCATTTTTGTCACTGTTGTTAAATTTCCAGATAATCAGATAATTTGACAGGTGACAACAACCTTAAAGTTTGGAACCTAATAGTGCAGACACAATATCAATCTGTCACAGTAGCTTAGTTGGGTCTTAAGGTCTGGATTACATCTTTTTCCTCCATGGAAATCCCTTTCACCTATTCAAGCCCAATATTATCCTGCCTGCATTTGTACTCAGTATATGAATCAATGAAGGAATTAGCCGCTGAATTCTGTTAAGTTGAAAAGAACACTCCTCGCTATGAAATTTAGGTTTTATACAAACTATCTATTAGAATACTTCAAAATTTTCATGGAAATGTTCACTGTCTTTTAGTTTTATTTTTCTATAAACTTCTGGAGATACCCTCATGTGCACAAACTAATTTTTTAAAGTTACATATTTTTTGTAATTATCATTTCAGAGTATATTTGGAACTGCAGTGGACTTCTATAAATTAACCAGGACTAGAACCCAGTGTGCCAGGGCCACATGCAGAGGATTAAGCAAGTCAGCCATGGCGCCGGCCTATAAATACATTATTATTCTTTTTTTTCCTAACTTTTCCCCATTCAATAGGATGCTGGCCATGAGTTTTTCACAAATTGCTTTGATTGTATTGAGGAATGTTCCTTCTATACCCAATTTGCTTAGAGTTTTCATCATGAAAGGGTGTTGTATTTTATCAAATACTTTTCTTTGTATCTATTGAGATAATCATATGGTTTTTCTTCTGCAGTTTGTTAATGTGGTGTATCACATTGATTGATTTGTGAACATGGAACCATCCCAGCATGCCAGGGATAATTCCCACTTGGTCTGAGTGGATGATTTTTCTGATGTGTTGTATTCTATTGGTGAGAATTTTATTGAGGATTTTTGCATCTATGTTAATCAGAGAAATTGGTCTGTAATTTTCTTTCTTTTTTTTTGTTTGTTTATGGCTCTTTTTTTTTTTTCACAGGCAGAGTGGACAGTGACAGAGAGAGAGAGAGAGAGAGAGAGAGAGAGAAATGTCTTCCTTTGCTGTTGGTTCACCCTCAAATGGCCACCACAACAGGCACACTGCAGCCTGCGTACAGTGCTGATCCCATGGCAGGAGCCACGTGCTTCTCCTGGTCTCCTATGGGGTGTAGGGCCCAAGTACTTGGGCCATCCTCCACAGCACTCCCTGGCCACAGCAGAGAGCTGGCCTGGAAGAGGGGAAACCGGGACAGAATCTGGCGTCCCGACCAGGACTAAAACCCGGTGTGCCGGCACCACAAGGTGGAGGATTAGCCTATTGAGCCGTGGCACCGGCTGTAATTTTCTTTCAGTGGTACATCTTTCTCTGGCTTAGGGATTAAGGTGATGCTGGCTTCATAGAAAGAATTTGGGAGGATTCCATCTTTTTTGATTGTTCTGAACAGTTTGAGGAGATTTGAAGATAGTTCTTTAAATATCTGGCAGAATTCAGCCGTGAATCCATCTGGTCCTGTGCTTTTCTTGGTTGGGAGAGCCTTTATTACTGTTTCAATTTCTTTTTCAGGTAAGGGTCTGTTTACATTTTCTATGTCTTCCTGGTTCAATTTAGGTAGGTTGCATGTGTCCAGGAATCTCTCCATTTCTGATAGATTTCCTTGTTTGTTGGCATACAAGTTCTTATAGTAATTTCTGATGATTCTTTTTATTTCTGTGGTGTCTCTTGTTACATTTCCTTTTTCATCTCTGATTTTATTGATTTGGAACTTTTCTTTTTTTTAGTTAGTTGAGCCAATGGTGTGTCAATTTTGTTTATTTTTTCAAAAAACCACCTCTTCGTTTGGCTGATTTTTTGTAATTTTTTTTTGGATTCAATCCTGTTGATTTCTTCTCTGATTTTACTTATTCGCCTTCTTCTACTAGATTTGGGTCTGGTTTGCTGCAGTTTTTCTAGATCCCTGAGATGCTCTGAAAACTCATTTATTTGGTGCCTTTCCAATTTCAGGATGTAGGTACCTATTGCTATAAACTTTCCTCTCAACACTGCGTTTGCCGTATCCCATAAGTTTTGATATTTTGTGTTCTTATCCTCATTTACTTCCAGAGAATTTTCAATTTCTCTTTCGATATCTTCTATGATCCAGGGTTCATTCAGAAGCATGCTGATAAGTCTCCATGTGTTTGCATACTCTCTAGGGATTCCTGAGTTGCTAATTTCCAACTTTATTCTGCTGTGATCTGAGAAGCTGCATGTTATGATTTTAATTCTTTTGAATTTGCTGAGACTTGCTTTATGGCCTAGTATGTGGTTCCATGCACTGCTGAATAGAATCTAAATTCTTTAAATGTAGGACCTAAAGTTCTGTAGATATCTGTGAGATCCACTTGGGCAATAGTGTCAATTAAATCTATTGTCTCCTTGTTGATCTTTTGTCCAGTTGATCTGTCTGTTTCTGAGAGTGGAGTACTGAAGTCACCCAGTGCTATTGTATTGGAATCTAAGTCTCCCTTTAAGTCCCTTAACATATTAGGTAATTAGGTGCATATACATTTATAATAGTTAGCTCTTCCTGTTGAATTGAACTCTTAACCATTATATAGTGCCCCTGTTTGTCTCTCTTAACAGTTTTTGTGTTAAAGTTTAATTTGTTTGATATTAAGATGGCTACGCCCGCTCTTTTTTCATGTCTGTTGGCATGGAATATCTTTTTCCAACCTTTCACTTTCAGTCTGCACGCATCTTTGTTGGAAAGATGTGTTTCTTGTGGGTAGCAAATAGATGGGTTTTATTCCTTAATCCATTCAGCCAGTCTGTGTCTTTTAACTGGAGCGTTAAGGCCATTAACGTTCAATGTGACTATTGGTAAATAGTAACTTTGCCCTGCCATTTTCCTAAAGATATTTTCTAGTATATGCTTTGAGCTTCCTATGATCTTTTACTGGGAGGTTTTCTTCCTTTACCTTCTTTCATTCTTATGGCTGTGTTTCTGTGTTTCTGTGTGTAGCACATCTTTAAGCATTTTTTGAAGGGCTGGACAAATGGCCACAAATTCTTTCAATTTCTGTTTGCTATGAAAGGTCTTTATTTCACCTTCATTCACAAATGAGAGCTTTGCAGGATATAATATTCCAGGCTGGCAGTATTTCTCTCTTAGTACCTGGGCTATATCTTGCCATTCTCTCCTAGCTGTAAGGTTTCTGATGAGAAGTCAGCTGTGAGTCTAATTGGAGCTCCTCTGAGAGTAATCTGATGTTTCTCTCTTGCACATTTTAGGATCTTTTCTTTATGTTTCACTGGTGAGTTTGATTACAACGTGTCGTGGTGAGGATCTCTTTTGGTCACGTTTATTAGGGGTTCTATGAGCTTCCTGTACTAGGATGTCTATGTCCTTCTCCAAACCTGGGAAGTTCTCTGCTAGTATCTCACTAAAAAGGACTTCTAATCCTTTCTCTCTCTCCATGCATCCAACAATGGCACTGGTTCAACTCCCTGCTACTCTGCTTCCCATCCAGCTCCCTGTTAATGGCCTGGGAAAAGCAGCAGAAATGGCCCAAGTCTTTGGGCTTCCTCTACCTATGTGGAAGACCTAGATGAAGTTCTATGCTCCTGGCTTCAGCCTGGCCCATGGTTGGCAGTTGTGGCCATCTGGGGCATGTACCATTGGATGGAAGATCTCTCTCCATCTCTCTCTCTCTCTCTCTCTCTCTCTCTCTCTCTCTCTCTCTTCTCTCTCTCTCTCTCTCTCTCTTTCTCTCTCTCCCTCTGTAACTCTGACTTTCAAAATTAATAAATCTTTAAAAAAGAAAGTGTAGATATTAGTATGTACTCCATTCTTGTGGATATGCTACTGTCTTACTCCTGGATGCTTGTGAGCTATCTAGGACTGTGCTCTGACCAAATGATCATGACTCCTTTCCCATACTTTATTTTCTGGGAAACACCTTTGTTGCTGTCTGGTCTATATAATAAAGGTAATAAATGCAGTATTTGTCCTGTTACTTATTCCCAAATTGCACAAGACCCCCCATTTAACTTGTACCTGCTTACTCTCACACACCTCCTCCTAGTGCTGCTTTGATTGTATCATCTTTGCATGTGTTGTCTCGAACAATGGCTAGGACCTTGGCTTGACATGACCATAATCATTTTATGTATAACCACCACCTTTCCCTATTGGTGGCACATGACATTGTCCTATCCCTATGTTATAAACAGAGTCATGAAGGCATTGTTCCAGGCTGACTTGAAGGGCTGGATCTTGGATTATCCTTTATAAAACACCTTAATTGTTAATGATTTGAGAAGTCCACATGCTCTTAGGTTGCTTGCAGGCCACCTTTGCTATTAAAACTCTTTTTCTCTTTCTTCATGTGTTATCTTGCATGGGTCCAAGAGGTTGCTACTACCCATAAATATTCCCAATAAACTTCAAGCTGTGTAATCTTGCATTTGTTCTCTTTTTTCAGTCTTATGGAACTGTCCATCTTGGGTGACTGGTTATTGTATTCCAGGTCTCTTTCTGAAATAACCTACAATTTTTAATTAAATATTTTTAAAATATATATTTTCTTGGTAGAACTTTCTCTTTATCTGGTATAGTTACTATTACGAATGTATTTCCCTCAAATACGCACACACACACACACACACACATTTGGAGAATTTGAGGGAGAGGGAAAATGTATATTTTTGCTTTGTTATGTGAACTTGATGTCTGGGAATGTTTTAACATGCCTTATTAACATTACCATGGATCTGTGTGTATTAATGGTCACATATATTTGTATCATATTTGTATGTATACTGGCCAAATATGTTTATATATAAACCACAGCCATCATCACATGTTTCATTCAAAAGCTAGACAGATTCAAGCAATGGTATGCTGTCACTCAAAGATTATACATAGGCAAGCGTATGTGAATCACTTAGATTATTTTTATGCTGTGGCAACATGACTCTTAAAGGATAAAAAGTTAGTAAATTCAGTATTTGCCTCTTAAACCACCCACAAAATCAATCATCTTGCATTGTATACATTGATTGAATTAGCAGGGTCATTGATACATTCTAATACAAAATATAGTATTTCCTTATTTTAAAATCTATGAAACAATTTTTTGAGAAGACTCTTTACCATTTGACAATCATTTTTACTTTATTGTTAGCATTAAATAATAGTATAAATACAATAAAATACCACAAAGAAATTTTTTAAATCACCAAAAATTTCAGTGTTCTTTCAATGGCTATGATATATTCAATGTACTAATTATGTAAGATTTTAAAATATTTTATATAGCTGTTTGCATAATACATACTTATTATCATGAGGTTCATTAACACATTAAGCCCATTATATAATTAGCATTATTAATGATATCATAATATTCTACTGAATATAACTGCCTCCATTTATAAATTGGGTGTTCATTTTCTCATTTTCATGTTATACAAAAAGCAGGGCCAGTATAGTGGCATAGCAGGTTAAACAACAGCTTGGGATGCCTGCAATCCCATGTCAGAATCCTAGTTTGAGTCCTGGATTCTCTGCTTCTGATCTAGCTCTCTGCTAATGTGCCTGGAAAGACAGCATGATGACCTCCCAAGTTACTTGGGCCACTGCCATCTGTGTGAAAGACCAGGACGGAGTTCCTGGCTCATGGCTTTGGCTTGATCCAGCCTGGGTATTATGGACATCTGGAGAATGAACCAGTGAATCTCTCTGTGTACCTTTCAAATAAATTCATGATTTTTTTTTAAAAAAAGCAAATTGACTCTGCCTTGGAGACCTTTCTGCTACACAAATTCCCAGAGTTTTACATTGTAAAACTCTCTGTGATAAGCTCTGGAGTACTACGGTGGGGCAAAGATGCCCTCTGTCCCCTCATGGGATTCAGTTAGTTCAGAGAAACAGGGAATAAGAAAATAATTCTATAAGTATTAAAAAATGATTAAGTGTTAGGTTAAGAAGAGAAAGAAGATAGAAAAAGGGAACTGCTAAAAACATAACTATGAAGGCAGAACAAGAGACAGGTTGAAGCTTGCATGATTGAAAGTCAAAGTAGTAATGTTACCATTGTATTTGGTACTGAGAGCTGAGTGACAACCAAGGATGGACAAATGGACAAAATCATCGTCGTCATAAGGAAAGGTAAGATCATTTCTTTAGGATAACTTTTTCCAATCGTGTAGCCAAAAGTAGTGAGTGTCCACTTTTCTCTTTTGTCCACATACACAAGAATTAAATGTACTCATAGATGTTGACATTTGATTATTTGTTTCCCATTCTATATTTCTGTGGATCAGTGGTTTTCCTACATACTATTTATTGAACTCTTTATTTAGCAGAGGATTAATCTTGTGATTAAAAATCAAATTGAAAATATGTCATCACATATTAAAAGAAAAATAACAAATGAAGGAGAAGAGGGGTTGAGAAAGGGAGGGTTGAAAAATATTATGTTCTTAAAACTGTATTTCTGAAATACATGCAATCTGTTCCTTTATATAAATAAATTTCAAAATTGTAAAAGGAAAAAATAGCTGTATAATATCAATTTATTCAACACTCATTTAGTTCTCTATGACAAATTGTGCACCTTGTGTTACACATAATAAATGCTAATGAATTTGTAATCCCTTACTCTCTTCCATTTTGTTTACTTTTATGTCCATGCACATGAATCTAATTCTTTTCTCTTAAAGAACTAATATTTATAAGATGGTAACTATGGTAGCATTTTCTTAGCCTGGTTATGTTTTCATCATGTAAATGCTAATTATTCAGTCATTTTCCTGGGTAAATACAATTTTATCATCTACAACATGACAGGTGTTACATCAGGTTCCACACAGTGAATGGCAGGTGCAGGTTTCCTTCCCTTGCAGAGCCTACAGTTGATAGAGAGACAGAGATCAATAAGTCACTCAGAGAAAAGCAGGGTTACACTAGTAAAAAGTGCCAGCAAGATGGAATACAAAATACTATGATTCAAGTTATATTGGAAAATATTTCATTGAGGAATGGACAAGGGTTCTACGATGAGGATGAACTCACATGGAAAGGACAAGCCATGTCACCGAGAGAAAGATGGGGACAGAAGTAACTCAAACAGACTAGCCCAGCAAATGAGGAAGACCCGAAAAGGAGCAGAATATGGCAAATATGTGTGACTGATGGAAAAGAGAATTTGATGGTAGGTAAAGGAAGACATGACCCACCCAGTATTGGGATTTTATCCGAAGGGCGATGCCCCGTGTCAGATGTTTTTACAAAGTGGCAGTAGGTAGGTGTGCCATGATGAGTTGAGGAACCCAATTAGATACACATTTAGAAAAAAGGCTTTCCAGTTAAGTGAATGGGGAGATCAGGTAAGAGCTGACCTCTGAAATCTGGAATTCACTGAAGAATCCTGAGTAAGAATTGAGGGCCATCTAGAGAGGAATGTCCGTGCAATGTAGTGGAAGAGATGGGGTTGCAAGAGAAGAATGCAGGACAAAAGACTAAAGAGATATAATGATAGAGAGATAATAAAATTAAATATATAAGCAGATCATAGAGATGAGAGAGATTAGAGAGATAGGTGATTCATATATGACAAATAGACAACAGATGGATGGAAGGAAGGATGGATAGATGATAGAGAAGAGATAGAATAGATAAATATGCACACAGAGTGTGATGTTTAAAGAAACAAAAAACCTTAAAAAGTGAAATTTAGCAAAGTTTAACTAAGCAAAGGATGAATTATGAATTCAGAGCCCTCAGTAACAGAACAGGTTCTAAGATCTTCAGACTGCAAAGTGGTAAGGCAGTATGATGGACTGCCTGAAGAAAGTATGGAGAAAGCTGAACTGGTTGACATCACATCTTGCCTTATTTGAAGCAACTGGGTGCCTGTGACTGACTGAAGGGCTGCTACTGGTTACAAGAGGGTACTACTAAGTTGGGCTTTCAGTGAACTTGCCTGCTAAGTTTGGTAGTGGTTTGTTATTTAAAGACTGAATTATGGATCTATCCTTAGGCCAAATTCAGTTTAGTTTCAAAGATGGCGTGTATATATATATATATATATATATATATATATTTGTTTCTGCTATCTCTAATCCATTGTGTCTTATTTTGTGTGTTTGATCTTCGCTTAAGTATTTATATTTCTTCAATCTTAGTTTGTACAAGTCCTGAAGGCTTAAATTAACCATGTATAAATCCACAGAGAATTTATTTCTCCTCATGTGGAAAGTCAGGATCAATACAAAATCTAGATCAATTTTATAGCCCTCAATATGCCTAGGTTTAATATCCCCAGATATTTTTATATGTCTCATAATGTACCTGACTTATAAAAGGGTACTTTTTTTCTATTTTTCTTGCTATTCCAAGACTTAGAAACTGGATCACTGTGCCCCTAATTTTTTTTTTTAAATTTTCAATTATTTGAGAGTCAGAGAAGGAGAAAAAGAGAGTGTTCCCATCTGATGGTTCCCCCCAAATCCCCACAATGGCCCCTGAGCTGGGTGTCAGGAAATCAACACAGATCTCTTATGTGAGTGGTAGGAACTCAGCCATCATTTGCTGCCTGTCAGGATCCCCTTTACTTAGCAGGAAGCTAGAGTCAGAATTGGAGCTGAGTCTCAAACCTAGGTATGCAATATAGGACATGGCCTTTATTAAGTCAAATGCCCTTGCACTCACTTGGGAAACCTGGAGGAGGTTCTTGGCTCCTGGCTTTGGCCTAGCCTAGCACTGGGCTTTCGGGAAATGAACCAATGTGTGGAAGGTCTCTCTTTGTTTGTCTCCCTCTCTCTCTAACTCTGATTTATAAATAAATAAATAAATCATTTTAAAATCTAAAAAAAAACTGTAAGAAATAAAATGTAAAAAGTGAATAAAAATGACATTTAAGAATATCCAGTAAGTAGAAGTGAATCTTAAGTATATTTAGGAAAACAGACAACATCACCATGTACATTCTAGGTCCAATGTCCTTATGTTAATCTTTTATATTTAAGGCATTTTATTAATATTATACAAGTATGAATGAAGAAATGATGGAAAGCAGCTTTGTAGAAATTGCAACAAAAATTAAAACTCACCAAATCCATAATGCATTCTTTCTTCCTCTGGTTTTATGTATATGAAGTGGACAATGTCCCTGAATGCAAATAACTTCCCATCAGTTGTCATGTGTCATTGGACTCCCAATTATTAAATTTCAAACATGTCTTTATCAAGTTCTATTCTATCATCAAGGTATGAGTGATTCTTCTTGCTCTTGTATTGTCAACATACAGCATTGGAAAAAAAATTGTGAAGGTTCTGATGTGTCATACTTTTGTTGAAGAGAAAAAAAATGACCTTCTTGTTTACAATATAACTCCAAAATACTTTCATTTTTTAGTTATAAACATCATTTAAAATGAGTTATGCAAAATTATTTCCTTCTGGTAATCTTTGCTTAAGTATCTGACTTCATCATTTCTCTACTCCTGAAGTGTGGAGTACATGTTCGTACATAACCTAGTGAAGAATGAGGAAATACTCAAAAATGGTTATTTAGCAAAATGGGATAGGCTAAGATCATGTCACAAAATATTGCATGATGATTCTTTCTTGTTGAAGATTAAAATGATAAGAACATTGTTTCTTCCTTTTTTTTTTTTTTTGTTGCTTAGATATACATTGCATACCCATAGATTCCTAAGTTTGAGAAACTTCCTCTAGGATATTACTATCTGAAAATTTACCTGGTATTTTAAACACAATGATACATCAAAAATTCTTTAAAGTATAAGCATATCAGTGCAAAAAATTTGAAAGGCATGCACAATTTATCAAAATACACATTTTTCATGGGCTTTTTGCACTTCCCTCATATGATTATTTTCTTTTTTTAAAAGAGCTTTTTTTTTATCTTTTTTTAACTTTTATTTAATGAATATAAATTTCCAAAGTACAGCTTATGGATTACAATGGCTTCCCCTCCCCATAACTTCCCTCCCACCCGCAATCCTCCCCTTTCCCGCTCCCTCTCCCCTTCCATTCACATCAAGATTCATTTTCAATTCTAAAGAGTTATTTTTATTTGAAAGGTGGATTTACCGAGTCAGAGGCAGAGAGAGATTAAGAGGTCTTCCATTTGCTGGTTAACACCCCAAGTTGTCACAGTGTCCAGAGCTAGGTAGATCTGAAGCCAGGAGTGAGGAGCGTCTTCCAGGTCTCCAATGTGGATGCAGGGTCCCAAGGACTTGGGCCATCCTCCACTGGTTTCTCAGGCCATAGCAGAGAGCTGGATCATAAGTGGAGCAGCTGGGACTCAAACTGGTGCGCATATGGAATGCTGGCCTTACAGATGGCAGCTTAAGCCACTATGCCATGGGGCTGGCCCCTTAAATGTGATTTTTTTTACCCAACATTCTTGAATCAGGTGCCCACATAATAGCATGGGCTTCATATGTTTATTGAAAGACAAATCCACAAAGCCAGTTCTCAGAGGTGGCCCCTTGAAAGCATTTCCCCCCTTGATCAGCACTTTTTACAAGGCTGTGATTGTGCAAGTAACACAAGCACTTGTCCTCGGGGAGATGTACAAGAATCACCTTTCCTTTCTCTGCTTTCCCTGCATATACACTAAACTCTCATTTTATCTTCTCCCTTTATGCCCTCATCCCATTTCTCCAAACAATAATCAGCGCCATCGAACCTAAGAGTTGACAATATACCTCAAGGAAATAGGTGTGAAATGGTTGTGAACAACTCTTTAAATAACTATATGCTTATTACACTCAGTGAATCTAATGAAAAACTTGCACAGGCATAATTTTTATATAAAATGATGATTTGAGCTCACAAATTAATTATGCTTAACAGAATAACTTTAGCAGCCTTTAGAGTATGCTTGAGAATATGTAACTGTCTTAATAAAAATAAACCTTTTGATATGTATTATGAGATTCATGCTACTCAAATATGAAGTGCAAAAGATTGAAATCCATTGGTTTGGAAGCATATGAGACTTTAATATTCATTATTTATCATTAATTAAATCATAACACTAAGGTTTCTTTGGGTTCCTGAGATTTCCAATGAACTCTTTAATATTTGATCTGGGGTTATCTTATATAATTTGGCCTCAAAAATGACTTTTTAAATTCCTGTGATTCTTTTTGACTCCAAGATATGATATATTAATTCATTTATTAATCATTAATTTATACAATAACATTCTTTGTTAGGGGAAATATATCTAAAATATTTAAAATATTTAAAATGGGGCTGGTGTTGTGGTGCAGTAAGTTAATTCGACTATTGCGATGCTTGCATTCCATATTGGAGTGGCAGCAGCTCATATTAGAGAGTCAGTTCAAGTTCCAACTGCTTCAGATTTGAGTCCATGTCCCTGCTAATTCACATGGACCCCTGCCACTCATGTAAGAGATCTGGACGGAGTTCTAGTCTCATGGCTTTAGCCTTGCCCAGCCTTTAGCTGTTAAGAGCGTGCTCTCTCTCTCTCTCTTTCTTCCCCCCTTCCTCCTCCATCCTCTCCCTTTCTCTGACATTTTGCCTTTCAAATAAATCAATGAATCTTTTTTGAAAAATAAAAATAAATAAATACTTATTAGAAATTGTCCTTTCTGATACAGGACATTTCTTTATGGTATCAAATTATAGACTTATATTTCTTGGCAACCAATGGCTTAGAAAAAAGATATGAAAGTGAACATTAATGATATAAACTCAATGATGCCTAAACAAGAAATAGGCATAAGTTTCAACAAATATACAGTTTTGAGGACATAAGCCATAACTCAATAAGAACAGTGAAGATTTTAAAAGCATGAAGCAAACTTTAAGAAAATGGAAAATAGAAAAAGAGGTAACATATATTTTACTTGACTCATTTAGGATAGAATAGAGGCAAAATAGGAGATACATGGTCAATGAGATGGAAGTTTAGAAATATCCAGATTTGGTGGAGAATGTGTTCTAAGCTACACAAATTAAAATTAGTTATTTCATTGATGCAATGTCATGAAATTGCATGCAGAATGCCATATACAAAGAAGAAGTTAAGAGCAACTTTGGAAAAATAAAACAGACTAACATTTTAAAAAGATTTATTTTATAATGGAGAAGTGATACCTGGAGATAAAGCAGGAATTTTGCACCTGTGAAGTTGAGAACCAGAGGCTGAGAAGGATGAATGAGGAACTCTAGGGGTCCCTGCTTCATGACTTTCTGAAGCAGCTGCACCAGTCCTGGGGTGGCTCTGTGTGACCTTCCTGTTACCAAGGAAAAATAAATACCCTACTTGAGGGAGCCACTTTAAAGAGTTTTCCTCTATATTCAGCCAAATGCAACCCAAACTGATAAAATCAGTCATCTGTGCTGATGAAAACATACTAAATCTATTTTCTAAAAAAAATCATAGATAGAATTAGATCAAAACCAAGCCAACAGACCATCCAACCAACCAAGCAACACAACAACCAAAACTTCATCTATATGCTGATTAAGAGAAGCATGCCTAAAAGTTAAGGACTAAACAAAGAGTTGAAAATAGTGCATGAAAAGTCACACATACCAGGTCTTCCTGAAATTTTCCCCTTAGTCATTTTTGTTTCTCATAGCCAGCTAGTGGGAAGTTCTGCTAAACATTGGAAACAGGCGTGACTGAGGCCTGGATTAATATTACATACTAATGATATGGGTTGGAGAAAGTAAACTAGGTTATTAGATTTGGACAGACAGCTAGGGACAGGGGTTGCATGCTTAGGAGTACAGTCTCTGCCTCTGCTTTTGATTACTAAGCAACACAAGGTAATGCACTAAAGAGATATGCTTCACAAACATTAAATACAGAACTTAAAAAGTAAAAGTCTAGAGACTGTAAATTAGTAGCATAAGAGAAAAGTCTGTGATTATAAGCTACAAGCCTGAGGCCATGAACAGCAAGAAAGGGGGCATAGCTAAGCCAAAGCAGACATACCTGGGACCTGAGATTGTCCCAATGGGGGGAAATGGGTGATAAGCAGGCAGGATGAGCTCACAGCTGGATGAACACTTTTCTAAAAGGGACCTGCTGCAAAGCTTCCCTAGGATATAAAACCCCAGATCACTGCCATTCAATGGCTTTTTTTCTTGCTGAGAAAAGTCTCTCCCAGTTGCTTTTAGCCTTCCCTGTTAGGTCTTCATCCTACATTGAATAGGAGAGGCTTGGCACAACCACGCCTACCTGTTTCTATTAAGTCTTCCTAGAAGGAGTGGAATTCTATTCCTATTCACTGGTGTTACCAAAATAACTGGAGAAAGGACCTAATAGCATGGGCAGGCTTTATTACTTTGATAGGAAGGAGAGGTGACCCTAAGATTATTGGGTTGCACTTAGCAGGTTGGCAAGCTAGTCAAGAAACAGGAAGGCAAGCACTTGGAAAACTGGTGACAAGAACTAAGGGAGAGAAATGTGGATGGACCTTTGGGGATCAGCACAGTGTGCAAAATTTTCCTATTTTACAAAATTGCCCAGCAGAAGCCTCCATACTAGAGAAATCTCTAAGAAGTTAGAGGAGCACAATGATTCAGACTCCAGTCCTGGCACAAAAGGCCCATATATTAGAAGGACGCTTTGTACCACTTAGGTACAACAGGAATCTCTTGTTAACATGCATTCGTGATAGAAATGTTATCTTTTTATAAGGCTCTGCTAAGGGAGATTCCAGACCAACCTCACTCATCTAGTTGATAATTGGGTTCACTCCCTCATAGTTTGCCAGAAGTCAGTCTCCCTCTCCCTCTCCCTCTCCCTCTCCCTCTCCCTCTCCCTCTCCCTCTCCCTCTCCCTCTCCCTCTCCCTCTCCCTCTCCCTCTCCCTCTCCCTCTCCCTCTCCCTCTCCCTCTCTTTTTCTCTCTTTCCTTTCATTTGGGGGTCTCTTGTAGCATGGGTCACAGTATAGAGACGAATATCTATTGCTTTCTTCAGCAATAGAAACTCACAACTTCCTTTTGCTTTGAGAGGAGAGAGAGAGTGCAAACTTAATTTTTAGGATATTGGGCCACAAATTCTCATCAAATCTTTATATGGAATACCTAGCTTCTAATAAAAATAATTTTTTCACACAGAGAGAGTTATATAAAGGATGATTGGACAATTTCTAAAAGATATATTCATTTAAAAATAATTATTTATGACACTTGGCACATTAAGAAGAAAAAATTACACTTTACCAAAACCACTTCCTGGATAGCAAATAATGCTTTAAAATTTTAACTATATAATCTTCAAGTTTTCTCTTGAGAAATGGAGTGTATTACCTTAGAACCTGCAATGTCATAATAAGGCAAACTACTCAGAGGTTTCTGGGGGAGTGAGTAGTAAGTAGATTAAGAAAATCAAGAAAATCACTAGTCAATATTGCCCAAGTGTGGACTCAGGGAAAGTCAGTGTTTTACATATTGTAGTTGTATTAACTGCTAATACTCTCAATACCCAAGGCATTGACACAATTGCTATTCAGATTTTACAATAAAGAAATTGATACTAAGGAAGATTAAGATTAAGACAGGTTCCATGATTTAGCAAACAAAATACAAAACAAAACAAACAAACAAAATAAAAAAACAGAAAGAAAGACAGCAGGGATTTGAAGCATTATATTTAGGAACAAAGGCTTGAAACTGAACTTGGTAGCCATTGTGCATGGCTATCAGTTAACGGCATGATGCCGTCTGTCTTCTCTCTCTCCCCATACTCATTTCATAGACTTCCATTGTGTTTCAGTAAAGACTGTTTTAGGCAGCAGACCTTAGTTGGAACTGATCAAACTCCACTTTGCTAGATTAAAGCCTTTTCCAGGTGCTAATGAATTTAGAGTCCTCCATTCACTTACTCACTGCTGTGACTGCCTTCCTTCCATGACAGGAGATGGAGTATAAACCTAGCACGGTCACATTTCTCCAATACCCCTTTCCTATGACGCTGTATGCATTAGTCTTCCAGCACTGCTGTAATGCCCTGCCACAGGCCTGTGGCCTAAATAACAGAAGTTTATGTCCTCACAGTTCTAGTGCTTGGGAGTCAGATCCAGGTGTCATGGACAGGTCTGGTTTCTATGGAGACCTGTCTCCTTGGCTTGGAAATAGCCCTGTTCTTGTTCATTCACCTGTCTGTCCTGGCGTTTTTTCATGACGATCCCAGTCATAGTGGATTAGGCCCACATCACTGACCTTATTACACAATTACCCTGTCTCCAAATCCAGTCAGTCACATGCTGAAGTACTACGATGTAGGTCTTCAATATGTGACATTTTTAAAGAGTTTTTTTTTTTTTAAGATTTATTTATTTGAAAGTCACAGTTACAGAGAGACAGAGGAAGAGAGAAGCCGAGCGTGATTTTCCATTCATTGGTTCACTTCCTAGATGGCTGCAAGGATTTGAAGCTAGGAGCCAAGAGCGTCTGCTGGGTCTTCTATGTGGGTACAGGGGCTCCAGGACTTGGCCGTCCTCTGTGCTGGGTCAGATGTGGATCAGCTGGGGAATCAAAGTCGTGCCCTTAACCCATTACGCCAAGATGTTGGTCCCAACATATGAATTTGTGAAGAGACATAATTCAGCCCATAACACTTCCTAAAGAGAAGAGAAAGATTAGCAAGAAATGTAAGCAGGAGGAAAATCTGTTTTTAAAGTTCTCTGGGGGAGAGGTGGATTTTTAGTAAAGAGACTGTGCATTTACAAGCATAACATGGTCCTAACCAATATTTCATTAAATAGCTTTGCAAAATAATGGTTTTCTGGGGGGAGGGGTGGGTTTTTAATAAAGAGACTAATTTTACATTTACAAACATAACATGGTCCTAACCAATATTTCATTAAGTAGCTCTGTAAAATAATGGTGCAATATGGTTTTAGTTAGGAACTATAATAGTCTCTTACATTTCAAGTTATTATATAATTTGTTATGAGAAAAAAAAGAATGCTAACAACCACAGAAAATACCATGTGTTGATGATTTTTAGCTTGCTGCTTCAGGATTGAAAGAAGGTTGGTAAGATTTTGATATCATGCTTTAAAACGTAAAAGAAACACAGGTAAATTTGAGAAAACATAGTTGTATTGCTCTAGAAAAATATGCCAAAGTCCCAATTAATAGAATTTTACTGTACCCTACAAGAATGCATCAGGTATCATATTCACATAATGGACACTAATAGCACAGTCTTTACTCGGGTACCTCCTAACTATAAACTTTTTACAATGTTGACAAAAAATGTCTTCAAAATATTATTCAGATCATGTTTTTCAGTGAACCAGTAAGGAATTCCTATAATTCCAAAAATCAGTGAGATTTTCAGCTTCTTAAATAGCTTATTAGTATTTATTACTGAGGTTTACATGAAAAACTTTTTTTTTTTACTTATTTTTATCACAGTTTCATGCCTATGTCTTATACCTATTTCTTAATCTGTACAGCATGAAATGATATCTCATAATGAAAAGTTAAACTATAAAAAAAAGTTTAGTTGTAGAAAGGCAATGTAGTTATGCCCTCAGTCATAATCCTTGAATGTCTTTTACAGGTCTTTCAGTCTTAATGAAATTACCACAAAGAATTAGCATATTTGAAAGGATATTACATACGGAACACGTTGAAATATTATTTTTGTGACAGAGGTTCACACAAATATATACATAAGCATATAAATTTAAAGAAGTGTGTTCTGTTTCTAAAACTAACTTCATTTATTTCAGTTATTTTTTTTTGGCATAATTGACAATGATAAGCAATAATGAATCGGTGCCATATACTCTTTGCCAAATCTCCACAAATGATAATAACAACAAATACATCTATATTAGTATAATTTCACAACCAGGAGATTGACACAGTCTGCTTTTACTGTTTGGGTTTCACCAGGTGTGCACTTACTCTCAGGTGTGTGTGCATGTGTGCCCTGGTGCATGCACACACGTGTGGGTGTGTGTTGACTTCTAGGAGACTCTACTTTATATATGAATGTACTTCAAAAACTTCATGTAAGTGGGATTAAAAGATTATTTAGTGCGAAATAAATTTGAATTTCAAGCATAGTTTTCCCATAATATGCATTTCCCATGAACTTTCTGAAGATCTTTTTTGCACATGTATGTGACCAACAAAACAGTGAAGACACCACACTACTCCACAATAATGATTCCTCTGGCCACCCACTGGTAGCCAGAGCAGCAACCCTTCCTTATTCTTGGCTATCATGAACCTGGTGTGAATTCTATAAATCTGCTGAACATGGAATCATATGTGATGTATCCTTTTGAGATTTGCCTTTTTCAACAGCAACATTCCCTTGAGAGCCAGGCCAGCTACTGCGTGTTTCAGTCATCTGTTATTCTTTTATTGCTGAATAATAGCCTTGGTATTTTTGGACTGAGATGGTGACTGCAGAGCTGAACGTCTGCTCGGATGCAGTCCCTGCTGTGAAGATGTCCTGAGGCTGCCTCCCACTGAACATGACCCTTCAAGGAGCCAATCAAGGATGAGCAAGGAGCCATCTGTCTTGAGCGAGGAAACATCTATTGAGCCTTAAGAAGGAGTGAGCATTTTGTCTCAGGGCCATTGTAGGAAGAGTGAGAAATGATCCATAGTTTCCTTCTCCCTACACAGAGACAATAGCTTTTATGGATATAGATATCTTGTGAGAATGACTGTGGGGATGGAATGCAACTCCTTAATCAATAAGCAAGTCTTAGAAATGAGCAGGTGTTCTTCACTTTCAATGAGGTATTATTCGACTTTCAGTGTGATTTGTAACCAGACATAAATCTGTATTGTTTAATTCAATGCATGTCTTCACCCTATAAGAAAAGTATAAAACCTATAACCAAACTCAGGCTTGGATAAAATTCCAGCTGAGGTAATTGACTCATTGTTTCTTGATTTAAATCCTCAGTTTTACAAGGTAAATAAACCTCAACTTTGATTTTTTTTTCCAATCAGACTCTAATTATTTGAATTAATAGCCTTGGTGCCTGCAGCAGCACCCACAGCAGACCCCCTGAGACTGATCGGAGCACTGTGTGGATCCTAGCAATGTGGTACTAGAAGGGGTCTAATGTCAAGCCCTTGGATCCTCCTGAGTCAGGCCTGCAGGGTGAGTCTTTCCTGGGTAACACCTCTACCTCTTTTGTTGAAGATTCTGTGTCTAGTCAGCTAGTTGTCTACTCATGGGGTGTAGGACAAATGAGCCTCCTTTTGGTGGGTAACAAGATAGAGAATTTCAAATTTACCGGAAGGTTATCCTTCAGTTCAAAGGGTACTGAGGAAGGGGTTGACTGGTGAAACAATGTCAGTGCATCTTTCCCGTCATCAGAACAACGCCCTAAAATGCAGTTCAGTGCGATAAAAGTGTGAAAGTCAGTGTGTATACATTGGCTCCAAAGTTATAGGACATCCTTGTTCCTTTTCACCAGGTTACCTTCTCTTTGGTGACTAGAGGTTTACAAGAGGTGTCTGAGATTAACTTATTTAAAAAAAGAGCTGTCATTTGCTTGAAGCTCCTCCTTCAAAGATTTTTAAAAAATTTTTTAAAGATTATTTTTATTTATTTAAAAGAGTTACAGAGACAGGTAGAGACAGACAGTGAGAGATCTTTTATCTGCTGTTTCACTCCCCAAATGGCTGCAATTACTGGAGCTGAGTTGATCCAAAGCCAGCAGACAGGAGCTTTTTCTGGGTCTCCCAGGTGGGTGCAGGGGCCCAGGAACTTGGGCCAGCCTCCATTGCTTTCTCAGGTGCATTAGCAGGGAGCTGGATCAGAAGTGCAGCAGCCACGACTTGAACCAGCACCCATATGGGATGCCAGCACTGCAGACCTGAGGCTTTAACCAGATGGGCCACAGCATCAGCTTCTGAGATTAACTCCTGAAGCATATCATTGTCTGACTGGGACTCTCCTACTTATGAACTATTGACTTGTGTAGGATCACACAAAGGTTGATGGTCACCTGTACTCTGAATCTGCCTGGTTGAGTTAAATAGCCAGTGACCGAAACTAAGACACAACTCAAAGCAGCACACTTGATCCACTGTGTTTAAATCCTTAGACTCTGTCTCACTGAATTAAGATAAAAAACAAGGCATTTAAAACTGGAATTACTGGAACACCTGACCATGAGTCCTCTGCCAGCACTCCGGCCAGACTCAGGTACAATACCTATGGAACCCAAGCTGGTAAGTGTCTCTCTAACTGAGAGAATGTTACTAGAGATGATTTACACTTAAACTAGCCACCATCCAGTACCTCTGCTACACCTTAACTGATGTTTTCCATTTGCAACATATAAAGCTAGCAATAAAACTAAACAACTAGAGTGAGATAGTTACTTTAATTGGTACTTAAAAGCATCAAAGAGGGGAAATGATAGAATTGTTTCCTTAAAAGAAAGTATTTCACCTTTAATTAAAGCTGTCACAGAATTAAAGAAAGCAGCCAATGCAAACCCGGCAACCGTAGCACCCCAGCATCTGGTGCAGCTGCAGGAGCTACAGTGGCCGACTCTCCACCTACAGCTCCTCTTCCCTGTCCCATAGATGTTCTTCAATCTAAAGTCCATGGGCCAGGTTCTGTCTCTCTGTCTCCACTTTCTCCCTCTGCTTCGCATCCTAAACCTGAAGCCTTAGAAGAATTCCAGAGCCCAACACAAGAACATTTTCTTTCAAGGAGAAAACTGTTACAGGGAGAAATAGTGGATCACAACCTATGTGGCTTGGAATCAAGCTCAAACTGAAAGTTCTAACAAAGGACTCTGCTGGTCTTCTGCAAGTTACTATGACGTTGAAAGAAAGATGGAATTAACTGTCAGGGGCTTATGAGTCAGGGTTTTTCGATTACAGTTTGATTCAAATGCTTATTTCTAAGAGCAAAAAAAAAATTGGATAAAAAACCTGACTGAGAAAATATCCTTGGGATGACATGGAAATGCCAAGAGTTAGGCAAAACTTATAAAAACTGGCTGCTCAGTGAAAAGGCACAATTTTATTTGTCACCTTTGAAAACTAACTCTCCAAGATTAACAACTCTACCTCTGTTAGATATTTAAAATCTGAATGAGTTTGCCTTCAGGACAAGTAAATCAAGTAGAGATAAATGGGATAAACATCAATATATTTTTAAGCAAAAATTTTGGTTCATAATTTTTTAAATTTATATATTCATGCATTTGAAGGGCAGACAGAGAGAGAAAAAAAGAGACACAGAGAGATCTTTATCCACAGGTTCACACAGCAACCAGGCCTGGGCCAGCTGAAACCAGGAGCCAGGAACTTCACCCCAGTCTTCCACTTGGAAGGCAAGTATCCAAGCGCTTGGGCCATCAAATGCTGCCTTCCTAGTCACAATGGAAGGAGCTGAATTGGAAGCAGAACACTTACAAACTGGGGTTTAAGCCACTGTGCCACAACACCGGCTCCTACGCTGTGTTTTTAAAAGGATATCTCAAATCTCATAGGTAACTACTTTCATGTAGCTTCAATCAATAAGTTAAATAATGGATTTTCATTCAATATCCAAGCCAGATCCAAATAAGATAAAGTATTAGAACATTAATTACTATACATAGTTTCAAACATATTTACTCTGGGCTTCTTAAATTTTATTAAAAGACAAAGTACATTTTGGTCTAATAAGAAATATGACTTGTTCTTCATTAAAATTATTGTATGACTAAATACTCTATAAAACATATTTTCATAAAATATGAACTGTATATGACAAACCATTGCAGTGCACTTTCTTTTGTAACTGAGCCCCCACTCCTGAAGGCCTTGATGTAGACTTCATCGGGCCCCAGCATCTCTCCCTCAGCTTGCTGTTGCTTTGTTTTCACTGTGATGACTTTAAGTCAACTGCTTACTAAAGAGTAACTCACAGAAACTGAGGGAGTGCTATGAAGTCCAAGGATCACATAGCTAACACGCTGGACATTAGTAAAGACATTTCTCAGGAACTTCAAACTCTGATCAAATAAAATAATAACCAGTCTGCCCATGGACTGCAGACAGGCTACAGCCCACCTTGGCAACACAGTGTCTTCAGAAACGTGCCAGTCTTCTGCCTCTGACCAAAGGAAGGCCACAGGTGCTGGAGAGCAACTGGAGACCCACACAAGAGCTGATCCTGTGCTGCTCATCACCAACTTTGACCTACAAGATTCACTGTTCCTAATTCAGCAGGAAGTATGGGAGTTGAGAGTTAACTGCCTGACCCTTGCTCTGCGT
Source organism: Sylvilagus floridanus (assembly GCA_949820135.1). NCBI lineage: Eukaryota > Metazoa > Chordata > Mammalia > Lagomorpha > Leporidae > Sylvilagus > Sylvilagus floridanus. Next base: position 78,086,627 of record OX463241.1, read on the forward strand.
GAGGCAAAGAAAGCCCATGGTTCATCTACCACCCTGACTACTAATTGGTTTGCAGCATGTCAGGTGAACACATCCAGTGTTGAGGGTCTATAGTGATTCTTTCAGCCAGGGCTGGGGCTGCTCTACAATAAATCTGCTATTTTCAGTAGAAATTAAGGTTACCAAGAGTTAGCTTGTCTTAATTTTTAGGCTGTGTGAAGTTTGTTTCAAAGGGTGGATTTGTAAGAGAAATGAAACAAGATAAAAACAAATCAATATTGAAGAGCAATATAAAGAAAGCTATAATTGTGCATTTTGGTTAAAAGAAGTTTAAGTAAAACTAACTTTGTAGGACAGAGAATCTCATATGGTCAAAATTATTAGAACAAATGAAAGTAAGTTTTTTCTTAAGGCAAAATGATTGTTCCAATAGATTGTTATATAAATTGTATATCAAGTTATATATCATATTACATATACATATAATTATATATATGTTTTATATATAACAGAATAAAAGGTCAGGACACATTATCAAATGTTTCTAAATGATAGAATTGTATAAAAGAATTTTGGCTATGATCTACCTGGCTAAAATTAAAAGGGAACTGCAAACAGTTTTTTTTTTTTAAGAAAGTAAGCATTGATATTAAAATTACACAAATACAAAATTATAATTTTGTTCTTTTTATTTAAACAACAAAGCTTTCTTAAAATATGCACTTTTGCTGTGATAAAATCTTTATTTACCTTTAGGTAACTGGCTTAATTTATATTACATAAAAGTAATTTTCTGTGCCTCATGGTTTTCTTAAGCTCTTTGATTGCTTTGAAAAACTGAGTCATCTCTGTCCAAAAGTTTTAAGGATATTCTTTCTTCTTCAAGTATATAACTTTCTGTATTTTACCTTAATTAAAAATGTCAGTGTAGCTAAATGGGTATTGTTTCACAGTGATGTGCTTCCCTGTTTTAATTAAATGTTTTAAATCTATTGACAGTCAATTTCTGACAAATTTTCTTGAATCAAATTCTAAATTACACATTTTTGACATAAAATTTAATTTTGGATCTTTCAGTTGGACCCTTCGAACATCTTACAGGATTTATCTCTCACCTTGTAATGATCTAAAATAATTAGACTCATTTGAGATGTTAATTATATGAGAAACAACGTCAAATAGGAAATGTTGCAAAGTCTTCATGAATTATATTTATAGAAATATATCAAATGCATTCTAGAATTGTACAACATTCCTAAAATCTAGTATGTAGCTACAATACTGGCTATGTTTGATGCTACAAAGCAATAATAACCAAATCTCTTTGTCAACTGTTGACTATAGAGATTCTGTTTTTTTGTAAGTTATACAAGTTACATGTATTTCATATATTCAGATTTAGGAATAAATCTTTAATCATGGCCTTTTAAGTCCCACTCTCCACAATCACAATATTTTTTTCTGATATTTCTAAAGTGTTTAGAAGCAACTATAATCCTAAAATTTCCTTATTAATACAGATTACTAATAACTTTGAGAACATCTTATTGAACTAAGAACTGCAAAAGTTAAACTGTATTCAAATGATTGCTACTTTAACAACAAAGCCAAAATTCATGATACATCTTTCACTATAATTCTAAAAGCTTACACCATAAAATGGGGGAATTATTACACAATGTCAAAATCTAATTAAAAATGTTATTGCATTCACTCTTTACTGAACTCATTTTTTAGGATGACAAGGAAAATGACTTTCCACTACACAGGACCCACCTTGATAAATACATGTACTCAAAAAGATAACTCCATTAAAATTCTTTATAAATGCCACTAAAAATGTCCTTTCCAAGTACATTTTGTGAATCCCAAGGAAATCAAACTCCAGGTAACTGACTCCTGGATCCACATATCTCATATAAAAGAAGCCAAAGACTAATCTCCCACCGCCAACCTCAGGATTTTTTTGACAGGAAAGTTGTTGACTCCATTTGACCTGCTCTGACTGGAGTCCAGACCATGCCAGTGTAGACCTTAGATACTAAATCTTGTAATCCATGGTTCTTCAGCTTATTTAAAATTGCTGTGGTGATTTTGCTCTTAAAATGTTAACTTTGATAATACTTTGCTGAGCTGGCCACCTTCTTTGTATATTAGATCACCTATTAAAATATGCATTTATATATAATTTATAATTTAGGTAATGAACTACCTCAACAAGGACGGTCTCCCACTATTCAGACAGCTGGAAACATGGATAGACAGTGCCTCTTGGGGCATTTTATTACTCTTCTCTCCTTAGGGAAAAATTCATATTCCACCAAGTATAAAATTAAGGAAAAAGGTGTGCAATTGTTAACACTTTTTTAGAAAAAGAATTTTTTGAAGGTCAAAGTTAGAAAGAAAGAGAGAGGGAGAGACAGATTTTCCTTCTGTTGGATCACTCCCCAGAAGGCCCCAATAACCATCACTGGGCCAGGCCAAAGCCAGGAGCTTCATCCAAGTCTGCCACGTGGGTGTCAGGGTCCAAACACTTGGGCCATTTTCTGCTGCTTTACACAGGCTGTTAGTAGGGAGCTGGTTAAATGAAGCAGCCAGGACGGAAACCAGAACCCATATGAGAAGTTGACATTGCAGGCCTATGCCTTGTCCACTATAACACTATGCTGGCTCCCTGTTAATACTTCAATGAAACTGGGAAAATGGAATCTACATTAGAAAAAATCAGTGAAAAACTAAATGATTACAACTCATATATAAAACAGGACTCCCTACATGGACTTCTTAGTTGGCTTCCCCCAGCTCTGAAAATAACCTTTTCCACTCAGTGTGATCCTTGTAGGAGTGCTGACTACTCTCATAGCCTTCAAGTTAATCATGTTTTGTATTTCTGAATGTTTACAGCAGACTCCAACTAATTTCATGCTGTTAAGCTGTCGCTAACATTATCATGCTGTTCCTCTGTGTATTTTTGATTAGATGTTGTACTAGATGCAGGAAAAGGGAGAAAGTTGGGTCATGTCTGCTAGGAATATGGAGATGATCCCTAACATGTTTCATGCTAATCAAAAAGAAATGCACAGCTTAAATCTCTTGATGCTTTAATCACAACCAATAGTAAGAAGATGAAGATGGTATCAATGGTGGTTATCATATGCAGCTTTAAGTTGATATATGACTGTAAGGGGGAACCTGTGGGCTGAAAGGTGAGGGTAGAGACGTACATCAGCCAGAATGCTGTACCTGGTATGAAGACACCTTGCAGCTGCTTCCTGGGTAATAAGACCTTTCAAGGAAACTCAGCTGCAATCAAGGAACCCTCGGTCCTGGGCAAGGAAATATGTACTGTACTTTGGAAGGAAGGAGCTGTCTATCATATGGCCATTGTAGGAAGAGTGAATAACAACTCCATGTTTTGCTTCTGCCTATACATAGATAGCAGACTGTTTGGAGAAAACCTTCGGAAGGTAATGTACCTCCTTAACCAGTAGCAGGTGTGTTAGCTTACCAGGTGCTTTCTGATTTTTAATGCTGTATTATAGGATTTTCAATGTGATTGATAAAAACACATGAATTTGTGCTGTTTAAACCTGAGCCCATGCATGATATCTCCCTATAGTTAAATATAACTAGGATAACAGCCAGCTCAGGCAAACAACTGGCTGTCTCTGGGTTTAAAATCCTCGGTGGAAAAGATGAGTAACCAATTTTAATTTCTCAGACTGTACTTGTTTCAATTAACATGTTAATTTTCCATAATTTTTAAAATCATTTACTTGTGGAGCTGGCGCTGTGGCATAGAGGGTAAAACTGCCCCCTGCAGTAACTGCATCCCAGAGGGGCACTGGTTCTAGTCCCAGCAGCTCCATTTTCGATCCAGCTCTCTGCTATGGCCTAGAAAAGCAGTAGAAGATGGTCCAAGTCCTTGGGCCCCTGCTCCTACATGGGAAACCTAGAAGAAGTTCTTGGCTCCTGACTTTGGATTGGCTTAGCTTCAGCCACTGAGGCCAACTGGGGAGTGAGTCAGCAGATGAAAGACCACTCTGTCTTTCTTTGCCTCTCATTCTCTCTCTGTGTAATTCTGATTTTCAAATAAATAAATCTTTAAAAAAATCATTTACTTGCTGAAGGACAACTGGAAGGTGTCTTGTTTTTTGACCATTACAAATAAATCTACTATGACCATTTATGTAGACATTTTCATTTTTCTTGAATAAATACACAAAAGTTCAGTGTGTGAATATATCACATTAAATTTTGCTTTCCTTTCATCATACATATGTATGCTACTCATAGGTTTCTCTATGAAAGCATTTATATAAATTTTTTTGACAGGCAGAGTGGATAGTGAGAGAGAGAGACAGAGAGAATGGTCCATTCGTTCACCTTCCAATGGCTGCCACGGCCGGCGCACTGTGGGCGGTGAACTGTGCTGATCCCATGGCAGGAGCCAGGTGCTCTCCTGGTCTCCCATGGGGTGCAGGGCCCAAGAACTTGGGCCATCCTCCACTGCCTTCCCTGGCCACAGCAGAGAGCTGGCCTGGAAGAGGGGCATCCGGGACAGAATGTGGCGCCCCGACCGGGACTAGAACCCGGTGTGCCAGCGCCACAAGGTGTAGGATTAGCCTAGTGAGTCATGGCGCTGGCTGCATTTTAATAAATATTTAAAATGATTTTTCTAGTTAACTATCTCACAAACTTTCATCTTTGATGATATATCATCAGTACATTGGAAAACACTATAAAATCACTCTCTGCCAACATGGATTTGTCAATGTCTCCTTAAATTCACTTACTAGAAGCTACGTATTATTGGCTAATTTTTGTATCTTGGTTAATTTTTTCTTTAGTCATTTTGTAGTGGCCAGCTTTTCTTTGGCATTGCTTGCTTCTTTCCTTTAAGTTCATATTTTTCTGACATTAATGCAGCTATGTTACGCATGACTTCCTATATTCTTTATTTTTAATTTTAATCTTTTTGCATCTCTGTACACTATACATGAGCTAGATCATATTTTGAAAAAGATTCTGACAGTCTTTAATTTTTCTCTAGATAGTTCATTCCTATATTCACTTTTAAAGATTTATTTTGTTTACTGAGAAACAGAAGGACTGACAGAAAGAGATTTTCCAACAGCTCAATCACTTCTGAAATAGCAGCAACAGCTGGGGCTGGGATAAAATCAGGAGCCCAGTACTCCAACCAGGCCTCCCAAACAAATGGCAGGGGTCCAAGTACTCAGCCATCTTCTGCTGCTTTCCTAGGCACATTAGCAGGGAGACGGTTCAGAAAAAGAGCAACCAGGTCATACGGATCCCGGTTTGCGGGCAATGACTTAACCCATTGCACCATAACACCAGTCCCATCCCTGCAGTCATGATGATTAGTAATACATTTGGGTTGATCATTACCTTTTTATGCAAAGAATTTTTATCCAGGCTTTTCTGTATATTCTCCTGCCTCCATCCCTCATTTTTTTCTTCTTTCTGGCATTTTAAAATTTATTTTCCACCCTGAAGTTTCCATTATTTATTTTGCAGTTGTGATTTGATATGTGTTGGTCCTTAATGCATTTATGGTATTTTGTTGGGTTTTGTTTTTCTTTTTTAAATTTATATTTTGGGGAGATATTTGGAATTTTTGAGTCCTGGGCTTAAGGACATCTGCTTGTAAAAAAATCAGCATTCTCTCTCAGGTTCCTAGTAGCACTACAAATTAGAGTATTTTAAAAGAAATTTTAAGGTTAAGGAATTGCTGATAGGTTGAATTCAGGCTCCAAATTCATGTTAAACCTGGATTCTGACTGCATATTCTCAGGGGGATTGTTCTTATTATTCTTTCTCCAAAGGCCAAGTGAGAAACATGCAAGCCCTCTTGAAGTCCCCCAAGAACAAAGAAAAATTGTTAAAATTACTTATTCAGTAAATATTTGTTGAACACCTGTTCTCTGTCTCCTAGAACTTACTAAGCACAGTTCTAAGTATTATGGTGCATCAGTACACAAAGCAGAGTATTCCCTGACCCTGTGGGAGTTTACATTCTGAAACAGTCACAGTGAGGTATGAAATACTAAGTCAATAAATTGCATTGTGTGATAGAAGGAAATAAATATTACTGCAGAAAAGAGGAAGTAGAGCAAAGAGACATTGATTGAAGAAGTATTTGTCTCCATCTTCATCTTCCCATCTGTGATTTTCTACCAATAACGGTCCTGAACAGAGTCCTATTTTGGTTTTAATTGTCTTTTATATTGTTTTACAACTACGTACAATATCTATAAAGTGTTCACTTTCTGTATGCATTTTATCTCTCAGTCCTGAAAGGAATCTCAGGGAAGTCCTTACCAGTATTAGTAATGAAGTAACTTTGTCACTGTCAAAAAAGCTGAGTTAAAACCATAGGCATTGGCCAGCTCTGTGGTCACTTGGCTTATACTCTGCCTGAGGCGCCGACACCCTGACTTCTAGTCCCGGTTGGGGCGCTGGGTACTGGTCCCGGTTGCTCCTCTTCCAGTCCAGCTCTCTGCTGTGGCCCGGGAGGGCAGTGGAGGATGGCCCAAGTGCTTGGATCCCTGCACCTCTATGGGAGACCGGGAGGAAGCACCCAATTCCTGGTTTTGGATTGGCGCAGCACAGGCCATGGCGGCCATTAGGGGAGTGGAACAACAGAAGGAAGACCTTTCTCCGTCTCTCTCTGTCTATAGCTCTCTCTCTCTCTCTCTCTCTCTCTCTCTCTCACTGTCTAACTCTGCCTGTCAAAAAATTAAAAAAAAAAAAAAACACCATAGGCATAAGGATTCCAACGCACTTAAAGTTGCACACTATAGAACACCAAATAATTCTTAATTAAGCTAACATTGAAGTGTGTTGATTCCTGTAAGTAAAATTGTGGGATTCTTCAGTGAATCCAAACTTAAAGGAATTTAACTCATATTCCCTCTCTTTTAAAAATCTATCTGAGGAGCTGGTGCCATGGCACAGTGGGTTAAAGCCCCAGCCTACAGCACTGGTATCCTATATGGTTCAAGTTCCAGCTGCTTTGCTTCTGATCCAGCTCTGTGCTGTGGCCTGGGAAAGCAGTAGAAGATGGCCCAAGTCCTTGGGTTCCTGCACCCATATGGGAGACCTGGAAGAAGCTCCTGGCTCTTATCTTCGGCTGAACTCCAACCATTGTGGCCATTTGGGGAGTGAACCAGCAGACAGAAGACCTCTGTGTCTCTATTTCTCTCTCTAACTCTGTTTTTCAAATGAATAAAATATTTTTTTTAAAAAGTCTATTTGAGAGGCAGAAATTCAGAAAAAGAGAGGCACACACAGAGACAGAGAGCTCCCATCTACTGTTTCTCTCTAAAAATGTCTGCAGTAGCTGAGGCTGCCCAGGGTTGAACCAGGGAGACAGAGCCTCAATCCAGGTCTCCTTGGGTGAGTTGCAGAAACCCACTACTTGAGTCATCACTTTGTCCCTCTGGGCTTGCAATATATCAGGAAACTGGAGGCAGGATCCAGAGCCAGTACTCGACCCTAGGCACTCAAATGAGAGAGGAAGGCATATTACTCAGCATCTTAACATCTAAACGAAACAGTCATCTCTCAATGTATTATCTTAGTCTCTTTCCCTCACCTAAGCACTTGGTTCAGATTTTTCTCCCCTTTTTCTCTTTGATGGTCTCATGTTCTCTTCCATGGCATGTGTTTTTAGTCCCGTGGGGGATAGGAGGTACAGAAGGGACAAAGTAGCTGCAGATACCTCCAGGATGACACCGACACTGATCGAGGATCCCTGTTCAAATATGTTTTTGTTCTGTCCGTGTTCTTTTGAAATGAGCCACTAGGACACCCATGAATAGATAATTACTGCTACCTAATGAGGTGTGAATATTGGAAGCCTAGGAGAACCAGATAAAAAAGAAAGGATATTTTTCCCAGAGGAAATTTGAATAGAGCTACATATAGTCATGCAGTGCCCAAATTGTACAGTCATCCCATAATGAGTGCAATCTTAAAAGGACTATAAGAGAAGAGAGTAAAAAACAAATACATACAAGGCCAGCACCGTGGCTCAATAGGCTAAATCCTCCGCCTAGTGGCGCCGGCACACTGGGTTCTAGTCCCGGTTGGGGCACCGGATTCTGTCCTGGTTACCCCTCTTCCAGTCCAGCTCTCTACTGTGGCCCGGGAAAGCAGTGGGGGATGGCCCAAGTGCTTGGGCCCTGCACCCCATGGAAGACCAGGAGAAGCACCTGTCTCCTGCCATTGGATCAGCGCAGTGCGCTGGCCACAGCGCACCGGCCATGGCTTCCATTGGAGGGTGAACCAACGGCAAAGGAAGACCTTTCTCTCTGTCTCTCTGACTGTCCACTCTGCCTGTCAAAAAAAACAAAACAAAACAAAACAAAACAAACCAAAACAAAACAAAACAAAAACAAATACATACAGAAACTATGTCCTGGGAAGATATGGCCTCTGCCTACGGAATAGCTACAAAATGAGTTTATTTTAAACAGAGTAATGATTTGTCCTTTCTTTAACATAATTATAATTTTAAGAACTACAGTAGTCCTTTAAGAGTCTCTCTTGGTCTCACAAATATAATTGTCAGATTCAAAAGGAGGAATTTAGAATAGGAGTTGCCCATTCAAAGTATAGCCTTTGACTGGCAGGCTCAGAATCACAGGGAAGCTCATCAGAGATGCAGAATCTTAGAAATACTAGTGATTGACAGGAATATTAGTTCTGGGTGGAGACAGCTGTGAGACCCAGGCTCTGGAATGATTCACAGTCTTTTCACCCCAGCTTACACTTACAAGCTGGATGAGGTTGGGCAATTTTCTTGAGCTGTCTTTGAATTTTATGATCTTTTTAAATAAGAAAGGGCTACTATAGAAAGCATTCCAATATGGAAAAATAAAATATGTACAGTAGTCTATCACAGTGCATAGCACATTTAAATATTCAGTGAAAGATGGCATTTATTGTTATTTACTCTTCAAATGTAAGCTAGTTTATTCATAGCTTCTCTCAATGGAGCATTCATGTGAAAAATCATGACAGAAAAACCACGGATGTGGGCATGCTCTTTGACTTTCCAATTGCAGTGGAAATTATTCTCATTGGTTATTTTAGTGTTTGACTTTTCATGACTGGCTCAGGTAGTAATTATCACAATTTTGTTTATGTAAAACTCAACAGATGTAGAAAATTGAAAACTTGATATTTATGAGATGTTATTTTCCATAAACATTTAAAACTGATAATAAGGCCATTTGTAACTTACAAAGATAAATGATACACTTCTCTCAGTACTACTATAAACACTATGAATCAGGATGAAGCATAAAATTTATTTCTATCTTTAATACAATCTTAATAATAACAGATATATCATATGCTAATATTGTTCAGATTAAGAAAAATTCTATTGCTTCTCCAATTGTGTCTCACAGACACTAATATCAATCAAATATATACCATGAGTGATAGAAGCAGCAGGAGGTGGACATGGAGGAGTTCCTATGATAAAATATATCTTGGAAATGCTACGAAATAATGTTTCAGTTAATGTTCCAGGATTAACATATTAAAAAGTTTTAAGCAAGCATTTGGTAAAGAAGCATGATTGAGTGATTTGTTTAGCTTCAACTCCAAATCTCAATCCCACTCTGTAATATAATCAGAGTGATGAATAGGAACATATCCCTAGCTCTCACTGCGCCTATATTCTAATTTAGTGGTGGGGTGTGCAGTAGACAAGAAAATTAGCGAGGAATTAATGAATAATTGTCAGCTACTGATAAAGACTTGAAGTAAACAACTCCTGGAAACAAGGCAGTGAGCACTGAGGAAGAGAGATAGATATATGTATGGAGAGTCTGGAGCTGAAAAGATGGAAAAGGTTCATGCTAGTAAAGATATGGGGGGAAACTCCTGCAACTTGAAGGAAAAGCACATGCAAATACTAGAAATAGGAGCCAACTCAGTGTGCCCGGGCAACTATTAAACGATGTGTTCTAGCTGGAATGTAGTGGGAAAGGTAGATGAAAGCAGAAGGACATGGCTGATTGTACAGGAGCCAAAGTGAAGGTGTGGGACTTTATTTAAGTGTGCTGCAGTAAATATTCACTAATTCTGTAGTACTGAAATATTTTAAACAATCTCAGAGGTCAAATGTTTAGCAGTTAAGATTCTTGTGTCCACATCAGCATTGTTGTGTTCAATGTATAGCTCTCTGACTCCCAATTATAGCTTCCTGATAGTACAGATCCTGCAAGGCAGCTATGATGGCTCAAGTTACTGGGTTCTTGTCATTTGTGTAGGGCATCTGGTTTAATTTCTTAACTCCTGGCTTGGCCTGCCCCAGTTATATATGTTGTGGCTATTTGAGGAGTGAACTAGTGATGGGAGCTCCCTCTCTCTCTGTCTCTTAAGTAAATAATTGTAGGATTTTGATTTTTTTAATTTGCTGAGATTTGCTTTATGGCCCAGTATATAATCTGTCCTAGAGAAAGTTCCATGCACTTGTGAGTAGAAATCAAGAGAGAAATAAAAAAAGAAAAATTTCTGGAAATGAAACAAAATAAATGAGCAATTAATACATCTCAAGGACCTATAAAAACAACAACAAACCAATTCCCAAATTAGTAGGAGGAAAGAAATAATTAAAATTAAAGAAGAAATAAGCAAAATTGATACAAAAATAAATACAAAAGATCAGGGAAATTAATAGCAATTTAAAAAATAAAAATTATATACTATTAGCCCAACTAACCAAACAAAAGGGAGAAGACTCAAATCAATAAAATCAGAAATAAAAAGAATCATCAGGAATTACTACAAACAGTTTTAAACCAACAAATAGGGAAAACCTAGAATAAACGGGTAGATTTCTAGAAATATACAATCTACTATAATTGGCCCAAGAAGATCAATAAATAAGATTGAAATTGAATCAGTAATAAAGAGCCTCCAAGCAAAAAAAAACCCAGGACACTGCTGAATTCTAGCAGACATTTAAAGATGAACTAATTCCTATTCTTCTCCAGCTATTCAAAACAATTGTAAGAGAGGGAATCCTCCAAAACTCGTTCTATGAAGCCTGTATTAAGTCAATTCCTAAACCAGAAAAAAGATACAACAGAGAAAGAGAATGGTAGACTAATATCTCTGATCAACTAGATAGAAAAATCTTCAACAAAATATTAGCTAATATAATTCAAGAATGTACCAGAAGGATAATTCACCCAAACCAAGTGGGATTTATTCCTGGTATGCAGGAATCAATAAATGTGATACATCACATTAATAAACTGAAAAACAGAAACCATGAGATTATCTCCATATATGCAGAGAAAGTATCTGATAAAACACAACATCCTTTCATGAAGAAACAATTAAGCAATCCTCAACACAATCAAGGCAATTTATGACAAATCCACAGCCAGTATCATACTGATCAGATAAAAGCTAGAATCATTCCCCCTAAGATCCAGAACCAGACAAGGATGCACACTACACAATATAATCCTGGAAATTTTAGTCAGAGCCATTAGGTAAGAAAAATAAATCAAGGGAATACAGATTGGAAAGGAGGAAATCAAATTATCCCTATTTACAGATGACATGATATAGGGAATCCAAAAATCTCCACTGAGATACTATTGGAACCCATAAAATAGTTTGGTAAAGTCGCAGGGTATAAAATTATCACAGAAAAATCATTAGCTTTTGCATACACAGACAATGCCATGGCTGAGAAAGAACTTTTAAGATCAGTCTCATTCACAATAGCTCCAAAAACAATTAACAACCTTGGAATAAAATTAACCAAGGATATTTAAGATCTCTAAAATGAAAATTAAATACAGGAAAAAAAGAAATAAAAGACATTAAAGAATGGAAAAAGCTTCCATGTTAATCAACATCATCAAAATATCCACATTACCAAAAGCAATTTACTGATTCAATGCAATTCCAATAAAAATACCAATGGCATTCTTCTCAGATCTAGAAAAAATGATGCTAAAATTCATATGGAAACAGAAGAGGCCCTGAAAAGCTAAAGCATCTTTATGAAACAAAAACAAAGCCAGAAGCATTACAAAACTGATTTCAAGACATACTACATGGCAGTTATAATCAAAACAGCCTGGTACTGCCACAAAAACAGATATGTAGACCAATGGAACAGAATAGAAACTCCAGAAATCAACCCATGCGTCTATAGCCAACTTATTTTTGACAATGGAATTGAAAGCAATCTCTGGAGCAAGGACAGTCTCTTTAACAAATGGTGCTGGGAAAACTGGGTCTCCACATGTGGAAGGGTGAAACTAGATCACTACCTTACACCTTACATAAAAATCCACACAAAATAGATCAAAGACCTAAATCTATGATCCAATACCATCAAATTACTAAAGAAAATTAGGGAACTCTGGAAGACATTGGCATACGAAAAGACCCCATCGCACAGGTAATCAAAGCCAAAATTGACAAATGGGATAACATCAACTTCAGAAGCTTCTGCACTGCCAAAGAAACAGTCAATAAAGTGAAAAGACAACTGACAAATGGGAGAAAATATTTGCAAACTATACAACTGATAAAGGGTTAACATCCAGAATCCATAATGAGCTCAAAAAACTCAGCAACCAGACAAATAACCCAGTTAAGAAATGGGCAAAAGACCAAAATGAGATGTTACCTTAGAAAAGATGTGGGACTAATGGATTTGTTAGGCACTGCTAGTGGGAGTATAGATTGGTATAAACACTTTTGTAAACTGTTCATTTGAGCATATTTCTACTCAATGAAGCTGTACTCCAGATGGATAGAGCACAGACATATAGCAACAAGAATATGAGTCTATAGGATCAGAAATGTGTAACAATGCTCCTAAGCTGTGATCTTCGTATTTGTTAAAGATCAAATCAATAGTAGATAATAGATCAAAGCAGAATAAACAAACTAGTTCATATATAATTTATTTTATGTTCACAGTAATTCTAAAGAGCAAGTAAAATGAGCCAACTATTTTTAAATACAGTGATGTGAATAAATCTCATATCTAAAATGGTGACAAGGTTGGTGAAGCACAGAAGAGAATACAATGTATGATTTCATTTAAATAAAACACAAAAACTAGAAAAATATAAATGTGTGGTTATGAGTCTTGATAGTACTATTTTCTTTTTTGTGTGTGTGTGTGTGTGTAAATGAGTTTATTGACGAAGACACAAGGTCAAGCTCCCCCCACCCTTCCCTAAGAACAGACCCCAACAGGAACAGGCATTCACAGAGCTACACTTCCCCGATAGTACTATTTTCAAGTATTAGGCAATGGAATACCTTCCAGGATGGTCAGTACATTTTGTTTCTTAATCAAAGTACTGGTTTCTCTTATAATTGGAAAAGTTCATCAAGGTGTATAGTAATGATCTGCATTTTCTCCTTATATTATTCTTTGTTTAAAAAGTTTATGTAGGCTGGCGCCACTGTTCACTTGGCTAATCCTCTGCTTGTGGCGCCAGTACCCCAGGTTCTAGTCCCAGCTGGGGGACTGGATTCTGTCCCGGTGCCCCTCTTCCAGTCCAGCTCTCTGCTGTGGCCTGGGAGGGCAGTGGAGGATGGCCCAAGTCCTTGGGCCCTGCACCTGTGTGGGAGACCAGGAGAAACACCTGGCTCCTGGCTTCGGATGGGTGCAGCGCACCAGCCATGGTGGCCACTTGAGGGGTGAACCAACGGCAAAGGAAGACCTTTCTCTCTGTCTCTCTCTCTCACTGTCTAACTCTGCTGTCAAAAAATAAAAAAGTTTATGTAAAGGAAAGAAAGACAACTAAGTCATTCCTATACAGTGTAACTATCATCAAGATGAATTTTATCCCCTTGGTCATACAAAATAAGTAGAAATGGCTTTTGAAATATGCTCCATCTATATTTGATTTTCAAATTGAAGATAAAACAGATTTTAGTATCCAACGGCTTCTAAAACCTACTTGGAGAGTTGTTGATAAAATATTTTGACCTTCCTCCAAAACAAGATAAAACCGAATGCAACCCTTCCCTGTCAAACACCTGTAGAGAGAATAGTGAAATCAATAATAACTCATCAGCAAGATACTTGAATTCTCTTTTAAAAGGCCATGAGAAGCAAACTTCCTGGGAGCATTTTTTAAACAGAGAAGTGAAAGCTGCCTCCTGCATAGGGAGCACCCTCTGTAAGCCATGTCTCTTGCTGTAGTTGATGAATTCAATGATGACCATGATAGACAGGCTGTAAGAGTGGTGGTTTATTGCCTATTGCATGAAACAGATAAGTAAATTGTCAAATTTCTTAAAAATATTGCTGTGTCATATTGGAGCACAGATATACCGGAGGTAAGCTAGCATGGGAGCATGGTTAGGGGTCCCAGTGGAGAATGATTATGGCTGCAGCTGTGAAGGCTTATGCTTTTGCATTTGTGAATAAATTCCATGATTATGCTATCTATTTATCAGAATGGTTTATCCATTGTTCTTCATCTTAAGCCTTCCTTCACAGGATAGACACTTGTTAAAATATTTGTTTTCCTATTTAAAAGTGGTTGCTTTTCATATTTAAGTTATATTTGACATCCTTATCTAGGACCTGATGTACCTTGGAGATTTAGAAGTTTTGTGATTGGTCAGCTAACACTATTTTCTGCTGATTGAGTACAGCTCATTAACGAGTTGCCTTTTCTTCTTTCCTTTGCTTCTCTTGCACGTGAACCTTTCCCTTGGTCTATTCCCCACTCATTAACTCACCTGTCCAACACCTACCATAGTAAAAAGTAGATTAGTCACTATTTATACCTCCCAGGAGTACAACTCAACTTGGCATCAGGGTGGAAATCTAAAACTACAAAAAGATCAGAGCGCACTTTGAAGTTTTCCTTCCAGATGCACCCTTGACTTGGCTTGTATCTATTACCGGGTGTAAAGTACAGCTCACTAAACATTAAAATTCTTTAATTTTTCATAATTCCAAAGCATATTATCAACAGAAAGATACCCACTTAAGTCCTCTAAATCTAATCAGCCCTTCTGGTTACTCAATATCTTAGAAATTTAAACATAGCTATTGGGGAGAGGGGATGCCATTTTGGGTAAACAGGCTGCTTGACAGGGTTACTGAAATGAAAAAGCCAACAGTGTATCAATCTTTTGGATTTCTGTGCAGAGCTTCCACAACCACAACTTTTACATGTGTTTAATTGCACCCTTTTTCATGTACCAGAACTCTGCACTGTAAGGGATCATCATCAGTCAGCCTGATCAGCATGCCAATGAATTCCAGTTGACACCAGTACAGTTAGACCCGGTTGGACAAGGAGGGCCATGGTCCCAAAAGGAAAGTGTATATATCTGTTACAATCCTTATTGGATCGGCATAGTCTCTTGCAATCAGTCTACAAATCCAAGCTGGAAACCTAGAGCCCACTGAAGCATGGCGAGAATGACATATAAGACAGAGTATCTTTCAAGACATGTCCCTGCTGCACTGTGTAGCTCTCTTTACCCATGACCCATATGAGCTACTTATAATTCTACCTGATCCATTGGGATCCATCCTTGCATCGATAGAACATTTCACCTATGGGGTTGGCACTGTGGTGCAGCAGGTTCAGCTGCAACAGGAGAGGGTCTGCCAGGTCAAAGCCTAGAGCCTGGAATGCCACCTGTGACGCTGGCATCCCATTTGGATACCTGGCTGCTCCACTTCATAACCAGTTCCCTGCTAATGGGCCTGGGAAAACAGCAGCGAATCACACAGTTACTTGAGTCCCTGTACTTACATGGAGAGACCTTGTACTTACAGGGAGACCTGGGTGGAGTGCCCGGCTCTGAATGGAGTTCTGGGTTCATGGCTTTGATCTGGCCCAACCCCTTCTGGTGCAGCCATTTGGGGAGAAAATCGGAGGATGGAAGATCTCCCTGTCTCCATCTCTCCCTTTATCTCTGCAACTCTACCTTTCAAATAAATAAATATCTTTTTTTTCTTAAAAAAAAAAGGAACACTCCATCTAAGCACTTGCTAAATGAGGAAATCAACTAATTCTATCACTGTATATCCACAAATTTAAAATCCATAATAATACTCAGCTCCCCAGACTACAACTTTTTTTTCTATTGAAACTGTTTTTATTAGTTTTAAGTTATAGAAAGAATATTTTTTCCTAAAATGGGTGAAATGGCCATGCTAACAGAACTGAGATAAAACAATGTTCAATTGATAAGTTTAGTGGAAACAAAAAGGACTACAAGAATGTACATCTGAAAATTCAAGCTTATAAAGCAATAGCTATATTATTAGCTTCAAAGAATACCTTAGGGTTCAAGGTATGAGGCAAAAATAATAAAGATTGTAGGTTCAAGAATTTGGAAGTGTATATAATGGCTACCTGCGCTCCCTAGTCTTAGTCTTGATTTCTACCCTCTCCCCTACAAACATTTGTTTTTTAAAAAAGATTTATTTATTTATTTGGAAGTCAGAGTTACACAGACAGGAGAGACAGAGAGAGAGTGAGAGGTCTTTCATCTGATGGTTCACTCCCGAGATGGCCACAACAGCCAGAGCTGTGCAAATCTGAAGCCAGGAGCCAGGAGCTTCTTCCAGGTTTCCCACTTGAGTGTAGGGGCCCAAGGACTTGGGCCATCTTCTACTGCTTTCCCAGATCATAGAATAGAGCTGGATCAGAAGCGGAGCAGCCAGGACTAGAACTAGCACCCATATGGGACACCAGCGCTTCAGGCCAAGGCAATAACCTGCTGCGCCACAGCGCCAGTCCCTCCCCTACGAACATTTGTACAACATCTCCCGATTCATTGCGATCGATATGGCTGGTAGGTATGGCATGTCCAAAATTAGGTAACAGTCACCTAAGTCACTGTCACCTGACACTTCCTCCAAGTTCCTGGCTCTCATTCCCTTCTAAATGGCAGAATTCTTCTACATCCCCTGCAGACACCTGCTCTCATCTTTTCCTGGTCGGCATTTTTCTAGGCTGAGATCTTTTACTGCCTGTTCCTCTTTGAACTCCACTGTTCCTAGGCCCATTCATGTCGTTCCTTCTCCCTCCACCTCTGGATTCCTGCCATTAGGTGCAGCACCAGGGCAGTCAGCACCACACACTTGCTCTGCTTCTAACTCCTGTTCTCCCTGGATGCCTCTAGCTTGCAAGCCCTCAGGGCCATGGGAAACAGGTAGCACAGAGAATCTCCACACAATTTTTGATGTTTACTCTAGTTGACACCTTGAGTCTTCCCGGCATGGAATCTGTACATCACCCTCAAGACAATGCCAATCAACCTCCCCACAACACAATGTCCAGCACCTGAGCATCCGTGAGTTTCATCTTCATTCATTTTTTTAAGATTTATTTATTTGAAACGCAGAGTTATGGGGGTAGGGTTCCATCCACTAGATCACTCCCCAAATGGCCACAATGGCTAGAGATGGGTCAGGCAGAAGCCAGGAGTCAGGATCTTCATGAAGGTCTCACGTGGGTGCAGGGGCCCAAGCACTTTGGTCATCTTTCCCTGCTTTCCCAGGCCATCAGCAGGGAGCTGGATTGGAAGTGAAGCAACCAGGATTCAAACCAGTGCCCTTAAGAGATTCCAGTGCACAGATGGCAGCTGAACCCATGATGTCACAAGGAGCCTCTTCCCTCATTTTTGTGTTTCAGGGAGCAGAATAAGATTTCTCATATAGCTCACAGTCAGCGCTAAGATTTCAGTACTGCTTCCTGAGGAAGTCTCCTCCCCTGCATCATCTGATTTACCGATGCTCACAGGTAATCAAATAACACTTAACAGTGAATGAAACAGTAATGACGTCACAGAAAATGGAGTCTAAATAAGACAACGGCAAAGAGAGTTACTCTAAGCAAATAACTTTTAATAGAATATTTAAAAGACAAGGTAGCAATTAAGACAAAACTAACCAAATCAACTTATTCTGTGATGGATTAAGTTTGTTTACCCAGCAAATAAAAGGAATATTAGTGTAGTAGAGGAAATTTATGGTTAATGAAGAAAGTGCAAAAATAGAGAATACAGGTGAGATGAGCAGAAATTCTCATCATCAGTGCAGGAACAAAGGCATTTTAGAAGTCACATCATTTCTGTACCTGAATCTTTTGCCAACTAGTTAGACATTGGCTATTCTTCTTCATCTTTTCTTGTAGATATGATGTGTTCTTTTATCTTTAAATCATTATCTTCTTTATATTCCTCACTTCAGAGATCCTAATTACATCTATGCCCACAAAATCCCTACACCCGTATATTTAGATACAGCCCTCGTTGCTATTGGCTTTGCAAAAAATGCTTTCTATGAATCTAATAGCAATTTATTTTAAAAATCTAAAACAGGGAAATTGTCTTATGTCCTGAGTCAATACCTCTGAGATGGTGTGTGGCAAGCTCAAGCTCTACCCAGCAGAAAGCCGACAGGGAAAACAAGATTGGGCACAGAACAGTACAAATCATTTAGAGCCATCATTGGGGTCAAGATGAACTACTACCCAACATCCAGCTTCATTATATCCTCAATGTAATGCCTTATCACAGTGAAACTCATTTGCCCTGAAAATTTACAATTGCCATGGCAACTTACAGAAGTGACCATACAAGGGGAGGAAACAAGGAGGTTCTCTAGGCTATGAAATCACCTCCCTTTTTCCAAAAATAAGATGAATATTGCACCCAGATATTAACATACATTTCCTGAACCACATAGATGTCACACCCCAAAGCTCATGGTGTCTGCAGAGTAGCCTGCTTTTTTCACTCTTTAGTAAAACCCTCTTGTTTTTAGTTCCTGGCTTGCAATTGATTTCTGTCTCTCCCAGAGGCCAAAGGACCTGCTGAGGACATAGGGGCATCCACGGTGTGCCCAGGTGTCTGATATCAATTCCTCGACTTTATTTTTTTCAGTTAATAGTGGAAAGGAAGTGATAAAGAATTAAGGACATACCACCTGGACAAATGAAATATCTTCAGGAGTATATATTTATATTAGTAAAATCTACTTTCATGGGAAAACTCCAGTTACAGACTCTGTTTAAGGCTTTGTGTTTGCTTCGGATGTTAAGAGCTTTGAAAACAGCTTCCAATATGACATTTCATTAGATTATTTTAATTGCAGTTTGAAAGACATATTTCTTGTAAATTTATTCTGTCTATCGGAGATAATATTGACAATAATGCCATTTTCATTCAATGAAGTAAGTATAATCGTTTGATGTTATTCACATCTTCTTTAAAGATGAAAGATATTTTCCCCCTTGAATTTCTCTGGTTTTGTACTTTTGTATTTTCTAAAAATGTTTCTAAAATATATGGCAACACTTTACTCTTACAGAAAATTAAATTTTAAAAGAAGTACCAACATTGATGTACTAAAATTGATTTCAACCTCTGGCTTAAATCATGCTGTCACTTTAGGAGTGCCAGCCACTATCAGCGCCTTTGTAATACCCTACAAACTAACCATCTTTCATGCACCCACGAACTGGTGAGTCATTGAATGAGCTTCTGGTTCAAGGACGTGTCTGATTTATTACTGTGTTTTCTAAATAAAAGTGAAATTACACGATCATATGGTATTTCTATGTTTAACTTTTTGAAAAATAGACAAGCCGTTTTCCACGAACACCGGAACATTTTATAACCCCACTAATGATTTGTAGGATTCCAATTTCACTTTCATCTTTCAACCCTTGTTAATTCTTGTTTGCTTTTAAAATAGTGGTTCTCTTGGATATGAACTGGTATTTTATTCAGTTTTGGGTTGCATTTCACTAAGATATAATGATTTTGAGCATTTTGTTCACACTTGTGAGGCCATTTGTGTATCTTTGAGAGATGTCTATTCAAGTCTTTGGAACATTCAATGAATTTGTAATTAAACTATAATAAAAGCATGAATATGAAAGAAAATAACTGAATGTGGACTTCATTAAAATTAGGAATTACCAAATATAATATGATATCCAGGATGGGATCCTATACTTTAAAAAGACTGAGTAATCACCATATATATTTAATATTTGAATACCACATTTAATATACAAAAGCACATACATTTCTACAGGTGGGGTGGGGCTGACCCTCTGTACCCAGTAACTGTGGAGGCCTTGTGTGTTGAGACTGTGGGAACTGTGTGGCTGCACACGAGGGCACAGGTCATAGCTGGGTCCCTTTGCAATCCCTTTGTGTGGCTCCACATACTCAGAGCTTGCTGGTTACCTCGGATGGGTTACTGCAGCAGGATCCATGCTTGGAGTGAGGACTGCACAGATCATTTGTGCACTTCATATGGCAGCACGGATGGGTGTTGTACACACTGGGGACTAACACCTGGGCATTGATCACCTTGAAAGAGAGAAGATGAGGGTGTCATCACACTAATAGAGGTGAATATTCCCTCCTTCTGTTAACAAGAGGAAATATATCACATCCAGCACACGCCTCCATCATTCCCGTTGTCTTGTATTTATGACTCCTCAATCCCCAGATGACTGAAAAGCTGACTGGGGACCTGGATTTTTACTTCTCCTTTCTTTGACCACTGAATACAACCTCTGCTCATTTTCAGTTTCATAATTGGCTCTCTGACACTGAATAGACAATAGATTTTGGGTCCTGTCTCACAGAATGTGCAACTCCAATATGTAAGTGAGAGAGATGGCTAATGTACTTGGGTCTCTGTCAGCCATTTAGAAAAGCTGGATTGAATTTCAGACTCCTGGCACCTTCCTAGCCCACTTTGGCTGTTGCACCCATTTGATGAGTATACCAGCCGATGGAAGATTTTTCTATAGCTGTCAAATTCTCTGTCTTTCTCTTCTCCCTCTCTCTCTTCACTTCTCTGCCTCTCATATAAAACAAAGATGGTCTCACACAACCATAGATGCTGGTGGGACAGAAATGGGACAGAAAGCTAAATACCTAGTAAGAGTCAATGATGCAGTTCAAGTCCACAAGTGGTCTACTCTGAAAATTCCATCTCCTCAGAGGAGACAGCCTGTCCTGTCAAGGCCTTCATCTAATTTAATGTTGCCTCCCCAAATGTGGATGGTGTCTGCATTACTCAAAATTTACTGATTTAAATGTATATCTTACCAAAGACAAATCAAAAAATTCAACAAACTAAGTCTAAAATTACCCAGAATAATGTGTTATAGGATATCAGCCAGAATAGGGATTCAGTGCTCAGCGGAGAGTGTCTGTGTCTGCTGGTCTTTTCTGCTCTCACCCACTGGGACTACACTGGAGCAATGTTGTCGTGGTAGGGAGGTTCCCAGAGAGGGGCGTATAGTAACATTCCAATTGAACCTCAGTGTTTCATTTGACCAGTGTCTGGGGCCCCTAATATTTTTTTCTAAAGATTTACTCACTTATTTAACAGACAGAGAGAAAGAGAGATTGATCTTCAGACTGCTGCTTCACTCTCCAAATGGCTACCATGACCAGGGCAGAGCTAGGACAAAGCCAGGTACCTGGAACTCCAACTGCATCTCCCATGTGGGAAGCAGCGGACCAAATATTTGGTCTATCTACCTGCTCCTTTCCCAGGCACATTAGTAGGGACCTGGATCAGGAGAGGAGTAGCCAAGACTCGAACCACTGCTCTGATTTAGCATGCTAGTGTTACAAACATTGGCTTAACCCACTTCCACACAATTTTGGACCCAGAGAGCTATAATATTTATTAGCATTCCTTTCCCCTCCCATTCCCTTTCTTTCTTTGCCTGCAGCATTTGAGTCATGAATTGCTGCTGGTTATGGTTACCCTATCACCTTGCTGACATCATGAGTCTGCAGAGGCCAGAAATGTTCACCATGAGTCTTCAGAGGCCATTCTCCAACCTGAGATTAGAATTGGACACTGGTGAGACCTGCACTGTGGTATAGTGGGTTGTGCCATGTCTGCAGTGCTGGCATCACATATAGTGCTTGTGGGAGTCCCTGCTGCTCCACTTTCAAGCCAGTTCTCTGCTCATGTGCCTGGAAAAGCAGCAGAAGATGGCTCAAATCTTGGGCTCTGGAATTCAGCTCAGCCCAACTTTGGCCATTGTGGCCATTTGGGTAGTGACCAGTAAATAGAACATATTTCTTTGTGTGTGCATGTGTCTGTTTGTGTCTCCCCTTCTATGTCTGTAATTCTGACTTTCAAATAAATTAATTAATTAAATAAAACTGGGTTCTGACATCTGTTCCCATAAACAACATGCCTTTCTTTTGGAGAAAACTCTTAAGGTTTTTCACAATGGTTACTCTGCTGTCTTCTCTGTCAGAGCTAGGAAGAACCCTCATACAATTAACCAGGTGGAGTTCCTGGAGACAAAGCCCCTGAAAATACTTTCCCCCAAGGCTGTGATTCCCAGTAGTTTATCATTCTCCTGCTAATTCACACCCATGCTCTAGTTATTCATCAAAATCATTTCTAATGCACCCATGCATTTATGATTCCTGAGACTTCTGTTCCACTTACATTAACTTTTATCTCTCTTTATTTACCTGTCCTCCAAAGTTTGGTTGGTGATTTGCCTTCTTGATCGAAGGTATTAGGTCAGTCATTTTCTAAGTGCTTTTTGAAAACTCTGATAAAATTCCCAGTAATGAGAGATCATTTTGCAGGCATGTGAATGCCTGAGTGCAAGTTCCAGTCCCAGCTCCTTGCTAATACTCTTGGGAAAGCAGCAGAAGATCAGCCAAGTACTTGGGCCCTGCCACATGCATGGAAAATCAGGATGGAGTTCGTGGCTTCTAATATCAGCCTGGCTCAGACCTGGCTGTTGTAGTGGACATTTGGGGAGTGAACCAGTAAATGGAAAAATCTCTCTCTCTTTCTCTCCCCTCTCTTTAAAATCAATCAATAAATCTGTAAACATGAGCAAGTGTATAGACAATTTTCCTCTTCAAACTTTGACTATCTATTTTATAAATAGTTCACACTATTTTCCTTCTATTTCAGCAATATTTGTAGGAATTTATTGCTAATATCAGTTTTCTGATTCCCCAAATATGTACTTTCAGTTGATTATTTTTTGCAAATTTGAGAAGCAAGCACAATATTTTCCCAAACATTGCTTACTCCTTGGCAGATTTCCTCAGAAATTCTATCCTAAGAATTTTTTTATAAAAGCAGCTGAAGAGGTGTGAACAATTTAATTAACAGTTTTATTAAAGATAAATAGAAATTAGCATTTATATACTCACATGTGAAATAAAAGGAATTTCTTATTCAAAAGGAGAAATCAATGTACATGATTCATTTGGTCCACAAGTTTTCTTGTAAGACAAAAGTTAATCTATATTAGTTGCCATTCAATTTTTTGAATGCCAGAAAAAATCAGAAGTAAAGGTGGATATCTAGAAATGGTATTTAAATAATTTGA
Organism: Sylvilagus floridanus; assembly: GCA_949820135.1. NCBI lineage: Eukaryota > Metazoa > Chordata > Mammalia > Lagomorpha > Leporidae > Sylvilagus > Sylvilagus floridanus. Next base: position 78,110,029 of record OX463241.1, read on the forward strand.
AATTTATTTTGGTATGTGGATTAATCTTCTAACACTGAAATATTGAATGATGTTTGACTCATCTTGGTTCATTTTATTCAAATAGCCTGAAGACAACTATGCCTCAAGAGAAGATATTTCTTAATCTCTCAAACTAAATCGATAGTTCCTACAATATTAAATTTAATAGAAAATTGGAAAAGGCATTTTTCCTAAATGTTATGGTACCACTTAGGATGCCTGTATCTCACTTCAGGGTATGTGGTATTGATCCCATGCTCAGGCTCCTGATTTCAGAGGGCCCCTGGGAGGCAGCATTCTGGATCAAGTAATTGAGTTCCTACCACTAAGATGGGAGAGCTGGGTTGAATTGCAAACACCCAGCTTCAGACCTGCCAGTCCTTGTGGAATTTTCAGGAGTGAACCAGCAGATGGGAGCTCTGTAGAGAATACATAGATATATAGATATAAACATATAGATATAGATAAAGGCATAGTGCTTTATACATATAATATATATATATATGTACAATTTAGACATCCGTCTGTCTCTATTTGTCTCTTAAGTAAATTAATAAAATATTTCAATTAAAACACTCATAACTCCAGGGCTATTTACATGCTCTGAAGCAAGAAAAGATTTCCAAAAAACTTTTCTTTATGATATAAAATATAATGAACAACTAATCATTAAAAATTGCACCAGATAGATAACTCTGCACCATTTTCACTCTAAATATGAATTCATAAGTCCCAAATTAAAAGAAACAAATCGAATCAAATTGCATGTACAGCAATAATATATTATGGTCAAATTTCATTGATTCCAGCAATGGGAGGTTGATCATAATTAAGAAATACATTAAAATATTTATATTTATTCATTTATTTATTTTTAAGTACTTATTTATTTATTAAAAAGTCAGAATTATAGAGAGGATATATATATAGAGAGAAATCTTCCATCTGCTGATTCACTCCCTCAATGGCCACAATGGCTAGGGTTAGGCCAGACTGAAGGCAGGAGCCAGGAGTTTCTTCTGGATCTCCCACATGAGTGCAGGGGCCCAAGTACTTGGACCATCTTCCACTGCTTTCCTAGGCCATTAGCAAGGAGCCTGATCTCAAGCCAGGCCTCAGTATAGGATCCCAGCATTGCAGACAGTGGCTTATCCACTAAAGCACAGCACTAACCCCTATACATATATTTATTAACCTTAAGAGAAAAATCTAATAATCCACACATTCACAAAGAAAATATCTTACAAAAAGAAACACTAAACAACCATCCAAAAGGTAAATAAAATAGGAATTCATTCATATGCATTTTCATAAGTATGTAAAAAGCATATTCTCATCTACAAAGCCAGAATCTGTTTATTCAGTTACATAATGATCCACTAAAGTAAGGGACTAGGCAAGAAAGACTATTTTAGTGAAAATGGTAGAGTTCAAATGCCTGACCAGCTACAGACACCCTAGTAAAATAGAAAAAAGAAAGAAGGAAAAGAGAAGAGAGGTGAGGAAAGAAGAGAGAAAAGGGAAGAAGGGAAGGAAGGGGAAGGGAACGGGAGGGGAGGGGAAAATATACTCAAAAAAGAATTCTAGGTCTGGCTTATTGTTAGTATAGGCAAAAAGTGTAGGCTAAGGAAGAGGTCTAAATAAGCTCCCTAAGTAATAGGAAAATTAAAAAAAAAAAACAGCTAATCAACAAAGAGTGGGGGACAATTTTTATTTTTGATTGTCTTTTCTTCTGTTTTGTTTTGCCTTGCATTGTCCCCGCCCCCTCCCTTTTTTTTCTGGCTTCAGGCATTTCAGAAAATCTCAGTCAAGCCAGTAGCTTACAAAAACATTCAGCAACAGAGACATTAGAGAGCACACATGACAAAAAGAGACATCTTTTAAAAATTTCATAGAAAAGGCATTAAATGATCAACTAAATTGAATAGCAAAGAAAAAACAAAACCTGAAGATGGAGAATAAAATTTCCAGACATTTTACATTATAATACCCAAAATGCCTGGTCTTCATCAGAAAAGGTGTTACATGCAAAAAACAAAACAAAACAAAACAAAACAAAACAAAACAAAAAAACAAATTTAGCACAGTCAGAAGAAGTAAAGAAATTAATGAGACTGGTCTTTGAGGGGGCACAAACAGGGACTTACTAAACAACTGCATTATATGCACTCAAAAATTACAAGAAGCCATGGGTAAAGAATCAAGTAAAAGCTAGAGAATTATGTCTGAGCAAATAAGAATATTAATAAAATGACAGATATTGTGAAAAGCAGCCAAATGCAATTTCTAGAGTTGAAGAGTACAGTGACTGAAAGGAAAATTTCACTAGAAGGGAAATGTCATGTTTGGGTGAGTAGAAAAGAGACCAATGAAGCATGACAACAGAGCATTAGAAATTATGCAATTTGACAAGCAGCAAGAAATAAGAATGAAGAAAAATGAAAAGCTTCTAAGAGAAAAGTAGCACATTGAATATACCAACACACATATACAGAGGTTTCCTGATAGAGATGAGAAAGAGAAAATAGTTGGACAAAAATTGACCAAACATCTCAACAAATGAATCTACAAATCAGAAGTATGACAAACCAGCTGTTGAAAGACAAAGATAGAATTACAAAATTCAGCAACAGAGAAATGATGTAACTAAATAAATGTTCAATAAAGTTAACAGCCCATTTCTCAACAGAAACCATGGAAGCCAATAAACAGTGATATGGCATATTACAAACGATGAAAAAGAAAAAAATTCAGCCAAGAATCTTGACGTTTTGAAGATATATTTATTAATTATTTGAAGGGAGAGAAGGACAGAGAGAGAAAGATAAATATCTTCCATTAGCTGGTTCACTACCCAAATGCCTGTAACAGCTGGGATTGGGCCAAGTGAAGGCCAGGCGCATGAAATTCCATCCAGGTCCCCAACATGTGTGGCAAGGGCCGAAGCACTTGGGCTATCTTCCATTGCTTTCTCAAGCATATTAGCAGAGAGGTAGAACATAAATGGAGCAGCCGGGACTCAATGCCTGTGATAGCATCTTAATCCATGGCACCATAACGTGACCCCCAGCAAGAATTTAATACTCAGAAGAACTAAGTCTCAAAAATAAAAGAGAGGATCTGATGCTGTGGTATAATGGATAAAACTGCTCCCTTCAGTGCTGGCATCCTATTTGGGCTCCAGTTTGAGTCTGGGCTGCTCCACTTCCAATCTAGCTCTCTGCTATGGCCTGGGAAAGCAGTAGAAGATGGCCCAAGTCCTTGGGCACTTGCATCTGTGTGGGATATCTGGAAGAAGCTCCTGGCTTCTGGCTTTGGATTGGCTCAGCTCTGGTCATTGTGGTTATTTGGAGGATGAATCAGTGGATGGAAGACCTCTCCTCTCTCTCTGTATCTGCCTCTCTCTAGCATTGCCTTTCAAATATATAAATAAGTCTTCAACAAAAAATGAAGGAGAAAAGATGTTCCTCAATAAAAAAAAAAAAAAAAAACTTGAGAGAGTTTGTTGAGATTAGGCCTGACTCAAGAACAATTCTAAAGGGAGTGTTCATGCTGAAATTAAAAAAAAAAAAAAAAAAAAAAAAAAAAACACTATTCAGTGGTTGAAAACCACATGAAGAAATACTGCTACTGGAGTTAAGTACATAGTTAAATATAACGTCTTGTATTATTATACTTTTAGTTTGTTACTCTTTTTTCTGCTACTTGATCTTAAAACTACATAAAACAGCAATTTTAAATTTGTATTACTAATCACACAACATGTAAGTATACAATTAATAACAATAATATAAATAAGGCAAGTTAGAGCTGTGTAGGATGTAGGAGCAGAGTTTTATATTTAATTAAAGCTATGTTTCTAATAATTTAAACTACATTGTTATAAGTTGAGGGTACCAATTGATATCACCAAGAATATAACTGAGAAATACAAAGAAGGGGAAATCAAAAGGGATCCAAATAGTATACTAGGAAAGAAAAGAGAAATACAAAAAGAAGGCAGTAACAAAGAAAATAAGAGATGTATAGAAAACCTACAGAAAAATGGCAGATCTTACCAGTATTTTACATGAAAATGTGTAATCTTCGTTGAAAGCCAGAGACTAAGAATGGCTGTTGGGGTGAAAAAGGAAAGAAAAGAAATCCAACAGTATGCGATCCACCAGAAACTCACTTTATACCCAAAGACACAAACAAGCTAAAAATACAAGAATGGAAATATATTCTATGCAATCAGCAACTTAGCAGAAGTGAGTGTATAATACAAAAATAGAATTTTTATTAAAATGGATACAATATCAAAAGGCAAATACTGCATTTTCTCCCATCTATGTAGATTGATTTATTTATTTGAAAGTCAGAGTTACACAGAGAAGGAGAGGCAGAGGCAGAGAGAGAGGTCTTCCATCCACTGGTTCACTCCCCGATGGCTGCAATGGCCGGAGCTATGCTGATCAGAAGCCAGGAGCCAGGAGCTTCTTCTGGGTCTTCCACATGGGTGCAAGGGCCCAAGGACTTGGGCCATCCTCTACTGCTTTCCCAAGCCACAGCAGAGAGCTGGATTGGAAATGGAGCAGTGGGGACTCAAACCAGGGCCCATATGGGATGCCAGCACTGCAGGCGGTGCCCTAACCCCTATGCCACAGAGCCAGCCCCTGGAAGCTAAAGTTTTAAAACAAATTTAAAAAGAAGGAAAAAAAAAAAGAAATTTCTGTATCAGTATTGCTATAAATATAATTTTGTGAAACTATGTTCTATACCTTTGTCAAACCAATGGTTAAGAATTTTGTATTAATATAGTTCTAAGGATCTGTGATTAATTAAAAATTTATTGTATATGGGTGAAATGATAATTTTTCCATTCAGTTAATCATTGTTTATAGCTATGTTCTACATTTCCACTGAACTAGTATCTTTTTGCTTTTTACTTGTTAAATGTCTTATTCTATTCAGTGAAATATTAAACCTTTTCTCTGTAATGTAAATTTAAAATAAGTTATCATTCTGGTATTGTGGGCTAAGTCTCTGTTTGCAGTGCCAACATCCTATATAGGCTCAGATTATAGTCATGGCTACTCCTCTTCTGATCCAGCTCTCTGTTATTGCCTAGGAAAGCAGTAGAAGATGGCCCAGGTGATTGGAGCCCTGCACCTACATGGGAGCCCTGGAAGAAACTCTTGGCTCCTGGCTTTTGATAGGCATGGCTCCAGCTGTTGCAACTATTTGGGGAGTGAACCAGCAGATGAAAGACCTTTCTCTCTTTCTGTCTTTCGCTCCCTCTGTTACTCTGCCTCTCAAAAATTAAATAAGTAAAATCTTTTAAAAAAATATGTTATCTCACTGGCGCTGTGGCTCAATAGGTTAATCCTCCGCCTGCAGTGCCAGCACACTGGGTTCTAGTCCCAGTCAGGGTGCCGGATTCTGTCCCGGTTGCCCCTCTTCCAGGCCAGCTCTCTGCTGTGGCCAGGGAGAGCAGTGGAGCATGGCCCAAGTGCTTGGGCCCTGCACCCCATGGGAGACCAGGAGAAGCACCTGTCTCCTGGCTTTGGATCAGCGCGGTGCGCCAGCTGCAGCAGCCATTGGAGGGTGAACCAGCGGCAAAAGAAGACCTTTCTCTCTGTCTCTCTCTCACTGTCCACTCTGCCTGTCAAAAAAAAAAAAAAGTTATCTCAAAAACTAAAAAAAAAAAAAAAAGAGAGAAAGAAATAAGATGGGAAGGAGAGTGGGGGAGGGAGATAGAGGAAGGAAGGGAATATCATTATGCTATTAAAATTATATCTACAAAGCATATTGAATCTGTTAAAAACTAACCAAAATTAAACAAAAGTAAAAAAATATATAAATAATAGTGTACATTCATAAATGGTCAATGCATCAGGAAAATATAAATCATATAGGTAAGAACACACTTCATATAGAACTCAAAAACACATTGAGCAAAAATGAACAAAACTGAAGGTAGAGTTCCATGGTTCTATAACAATAGTGGATAGAAAATTCATACAGAAATTCAACAAGGCAATATGAGGACTTCAACAACTTCACAACAACATTGTGAACCAATTGTAGACTAAATAGACACATCAAAAATGCTCAGTCCAACAAGGATGAAATATAAATCCCTCTCAAGTGTACATGGAATATACTCCAGGAGAGACTACATGTTTTAATACATTTAAAAGTAAAATTGAAGGATGAGTGTTTCCCACAATGATTGAGACTCCATTTGTGATGCCAACTCTGATAAATCCAGAGCATCTGGAAGTGAGTCTGAATCCCTTCTGATTCTACATTCCTTTTAATATGAATCTTCAGAGGAAGCAGGTGTTGGATCAAGATTTCACTTCCCTGCCAACTCTGTGGGAGTCCCAGAAGGAGTTCCACTGGAATTTCAGGAGTTAGCCGGTGATGGAAGACCTCTATCTACCTGTCTCTACCTCTTTCTCTTTATATCAAATAAATAATATAAATTTTAAAAAGATAATGGAAAATTAAAAATAAAATCGAAATCTTACAAGGTATCTCCTCTCACTTTAACAGGACTAAACTAGAAACCAAACGTAAAATGGGGAACATGAAAATTCACACGTTTGTGGAAATTAGATAATATGAACTTGGAAAAAATGATGAATCAAAGAAGAAGTCAAAAGGAAAATTAGAAAATACTTAGTGAAAAGGGAAACACACTATTACCAGACTTAGTTACAGAATGCAGCATAAAGAGCTCATAGGGAAATTTAGAACTGTATACACTGGCATTTAAAAAGAAAGGAAAAAAAAAGAAGAAAGATTTAAAACATTAACTACTTTAACAGTTTAAAGAATTGGGAAAATAAAAGTAAAATAAATATAAAGCTAGTATATAAAAGAAAAGAATAGATAAATGAACGAGATACAAAACAGAAAAATAAGAGAAAATCAATGAAACCAAAAGTTTGCTCTTCTATAAAATTTTAAAAAACAGAATTTTTTAGTTGTTATTAATAAGATTGATAAGCAAAAAAAAGAGGAAACTCAGATAGACAAAATTAAAAATGAAAACAGAAACATTACTACTGAGTATGAAACTACTACAAATAATATATGGCAACAAAATTCGATAGCCTAGATTCAGTGGAAAAATATAAAGAAACACACAAATGACCTGAACTCACCGAATAAAAATTACAGAATTCAAACAAGCCTAAGGAAGTAAAGAGATTAAATTTATAATAAAATACTCCCAACAAAGAAAAGCCCAAGAGCAGAGCTGAATTGTAACAAACATTTAAAACAGAATTAACAACAAGCGTTCCCAAACACTAATAAATGTAGAGAAGGAAGGAATATTTCTAAATCACTTTATGAGATCAGCATTCTCTGTCACCAAATTCAAAGACATCACAACAAAAGAAAAACTACATAAAATATTCTTAACAAATAGAGATGAAAAAATACTCAGCAAATCATTAGCATGCTGAGAAAATCTGCATATAAAATGTTTATATGTTGCCTCCCCCACTGTGGAATAGTGGGTAAAGCTGCCTCCTGCAGTGCTGGCATCCCATATGGGAACCTGTTTGAGTCTGGGCTGCTCTGATTCCAATCCAGCTCTCTACTATGAACTGGGAAAGCAGTGGAAGACGGCCCAAGTTCTTGGGCCCCTGAACCCACATAGGGCATCTGAAAGAAGCTCATGGTGAAGTGCCCGATGATCAACTACCCCCAAGAATTAGAGACCACCAGAGTCCAAAGCCGAAGCAAATTGCAGGGATCCTTTATTGCGAGTTCGAACTCAGACCTCCCCGCCTTCCCAGTAACAGTGGTATATGGCAAAGGAGAGCCCCCAATCCAGCTTACACAAAGCTTATATAACCCAGTACAAACAGGTGTATATGTAAGCACTTTCTTATTTTCCCTTTGGCTATCTTTATGAACCTATGCATTTCATTAGTGCTTTTAAAAGTGAAAGCTACTGTATAAAAAGGAGGAAGTGAAGAAATAATCTTAAACAATAAAAAAAACTGTGATATGCACTTGTGGTCCCTGATGTTACATCTCCGGAAATTGTTTGCCGTTCCTTGGTTCTGAGAACTCGGCCTGCTCTGTCTAACCGTGGTGAAACAGGCAGGATGTAAAACGGGGGCAAGCAGAGTACAGAAGCCAAAACCACAATGAGCAAAGGTGAAGGCTGTGAGGCCGCCTCTCAATGGCTCCTAGCTTCAGATCGGCCCAGCTCCAGCCATGGCTTCCGCTTGGGGATAGTGACCCAACAAATGGAAGACCTCTCTTTCTCTCTCTATCTGCCTCTGTCTCTCTGTAACTCTGTCTTTCAAATAAATCTTTTTTTAAAAAAAAGTTTATATGCTGTAGACAAGTATGGTTTATCCCAGGAAGGCAAGCATGGTTCAGCATGAAAATCAAGAATGAAAATGAAAAGCAGTACATGATTGTCTCTATTGGTGCAGAAAAAAGACTTTGACAAACTTCAATATTCTTTCATGATAAAACACTCAGCAAAAAAGGAACAATGGAGTATGTCAGGGAATCATGAAGGGGAAGAAGCTGCACTCTAAGCTGCCCTGCAAGATGAAATGGGTTACAACTATGTAACCTTTCTACTATGACTGCGGGGCCTAGGAGGGCGGCTTTGCTATGACTACAAGACCCTGGGAGGGCCGTGCAGGGGCAGGGTTGCCCTTCAGAAACTGTGTATAAGTGGACCCTCAGACGCTGTAAAGCAGAGGTTGCTCAGCCTCTCTCTCCAGTCCATAGTCCTTGTGCCTGCCGGGATTCTCCTGGTCCCTAGTGCCTTGTGTCCGCGGGAGTTTGGCTGAGCAGTCTCTCCCTCTAGAAGCCATAATAAAGGTGTATACCTGGGTCTTCTCAGTCTCCTTCGTTGAACCCGTCATTGCTTCTGGGCCAGTTACTGATGATCGGGAAGCCAACAGAGTAGAACTTCCTCACCTGATAAAATGCATTTATGGAAAACCCACAACAATTGGGGCTGGTGCTGTGGAATGGCAGGTGAGGCTGCCACCTGCAGTGCCGGCATCCCATGTGGGCGCTGGTTCAAGTCCCAGATGCTCCCTTTCTATCCAGTTCTCTGCTGTGGTCTGGGGAGGTAGTGGAGGATGACCCAAGAGCTTGGGCCTCTGCATTAGCATGGGAGACCTGCAGGAAGCTCCTGGCTCCTGGATTCAGATCTTCAGAGCTCCAGGCATTGTGGCCATCGGGGGAGTAAACCAGTTGGATGGAAGACCTCTCTCTCTGTTTTTGCTTTTGCCTCTCTGTAACTCTGCCTTTCAAATAGATAGATAAACCTTTAAAAAACAAAAAACTCACAGCAACCATTGTTCTTAATGATGAAAAACTGTCCCTGAGATCGAGAACAAAGTTAAGTTGTCCTATTTTATCATTTATTCAACATTACATTCTACTGAAAATTCTAGCCAATGTATTTAGGCATAGAAAAGCTATCCTTATTTGCAGATGAAATGATGTGATCTTACATAAATAAAACACCGAAGAACACTTACATATAAACAATTATTAGAGGCAACAAATGTATTTAGGAACAATTGTCAGTATTATTTCTATGTCCAGGCAATTAGCAACCCAAAAGCGAAATTAAGAAGACAATTACATATTTAATAGCATGTGAAATAAAAAAATACTAGTAAATTTAACAAAGGAGGAATCCTACTTCCACACTAAAAACATGAAAATATAATGGAATGTAGACAACGCTACATAAGTGCCTCTCAGGGGCACAACCCCTGAAATTAGAAGCACAGCCACTGTTTCTGCTCTGGCAAAACAGGCCAAGATTGGCACAGCTGCCACAAAGGAATGTGGCAGCAGGAGCAACATGGGCTAGTAGACCTTAATTGGAAACTGGAGAATTTTCAGGAATTTGTAAATTTGCATGAGCATCTAAATGGGCCTGTCTCTGAAGATTTACAACACAGCTCTAATCCCTATCTTAGACCAGCAAATCAAATTCCTTTTCCCAAATCCTTAAGTTGATGTTTAACCTTACCTATATGCCTGCTGGCTTTTAGCCTTGCTGGTACTCTCTAAATAAAAGTGGGAGTACATAGCTACCCAGTGGCTTGCTGTTAGAATGGGCACTCCCATATTCCTGTCCTGTCTTCTCATTTGAAAAACCCCACAATGCAAAGATATGCAAAAGTCCTAAATAAATGAGGAGACACCTGATTTCATGAATTAGAAGACTTAATCTTGAGGCTGGCACCGTGGCGCACTAGGTTAATCCTCCACCTGCAGTGCCAGCATTCCATATGAGTGCTGGGTTCTAGTCCTGGTTACTCCTCTTCCAGTCCAGCTCTCTGCTGTGGCCAGGGAGGGAATTGGAGAATGGCCGGAGTGCTTGGGCCCTGCACCTGCATGGGAGACCGGGAGGAAGCACCTGGCTCCTGGCTTCGAATCAGTGAAGCTCCGGCTGTTGCGGCCACTTGGAGAGTGAACCAAAGAAGGGCAGACCTTTCTCTCTGTCCCTCTCTCTCTCTCACTGCATAACTCTGCCAGTCAAATAAATAAAATAAAATCTTTAAAAAAAAAAAAAAAGACAATCTCATTCTGATGCAAGTATTCTTTCCCCAAATTTACAGATACAATACAGTCAAAACCAACACATAGATAATTAGTATTTTTGGTTTCAGAAATGGAAAAGCCAATGATACTATCCATCTGAAGTTGTCAGAGACCCTAACTAACTGAAATAACTTTGAAGAAAAAAAGGAACAAAAATTTGGAAGACTAATGCTATCCAATTTAAAAAATCTTATCATAAAACTGCAGCAATCAAAACAGCCTGATACTGGCCTGAAGAAAAATGGAGTAGAATTTAAAATTCAGAAAAAAAATCCAGGCCGGCGCCGTGGCTCAACAGGCTAATCCTCCGCTTTGCGGTGCCGGCACACCGGGTTCTAGTCCCGGTCGGGGCGCCGGATTCTGTCCCGGTTGCCCCTCTTCCAGGCCAGCCCTCTGCTGTGGCCCAGGAGTGCAGTGGAGGATGGCCCAAGTGCTTGGGCCCTGCACCCCATGGAAGACCAGGAAAAAGCACCTAGCACCTGGCTCCTGCCATCGGGTGAGCACGGTGCGCTGGCCGCAGCGCGCCGGCCGTGGCAGCCATTGGAGGGTGAACCAGCGGCAAAAAGGAAGACCTTTCTCTCTGTCTCTCTCTCTCACTGTCCATTCTGCCTGTCAAAAAATTTAAAAAAAATAATAAAATAAAATAAAAATAAAAAATAGAAAAAAAATCCTTGTAACTTTATAGGCAGTTGATTTTTGGCAACAATACCACAGTTATTTAATCTAGAATAAAACTGGTCTCTTTAACAAATAATACTGAGAAAAGTGGATATCCACTTAATTTGACCTCCTATATCTCACTATATGCAAAAATTAAATAAAAAATGATTAAAGATAAACTTACAGGTGAAAACCATATAACTCATATACAAAATCATAGTGGTAAATACTCATTTCATTGGGAAGTGGCACCAAAAGCATAAGAAAACAAAAAAAATACATAAATGGATCAAAATTAGAATTTTTTAAAAAGATTTATTTATTTATTTGAAAAGCAGAGTTACAGAGAGGCAGAGAGAGAGAGAGAGAGAGAGAGAGAGAGGTCTTGCATCTGCTGGTTCACTCCCTAATTGGCTACAACAGGCCATAGCAGAGAGCTGGATCAGAAATGTAGCAGCTCCAATTCCAACCGGTGCTTATATGGGATGCCGGCACTGCAGGTGGCAGTTTTATCTGCTATGCCATGGTGACTGCCAGGTCCCAAAATTAGCATTTTTATGAATTTGAATACATTACCGTAAAAGTAAAAAAAGAATTTACAAAATGTTGGAAAATATTTGCAAGCCATATATCTGACAGGGATCTAGTATTTACAATATATATAGAACTCATTACTCAGCAACAAAAAAACCCATGACCCAATAAGAAACTGTGTGCAAGAGCTAAACAAATCTTCACCAAAGGAGATGTACACATGGCAAGAAAACACATTTCAAGGTGTTCAAAATCCTGTCTTAAGTAATTGCAAATCAAAACAACTATGACATGTCACGATAGACATGCTAAGATGTATACAATTCAACACACTGAGAATTTTAAATGCTGTCAAGGATGTGAAGCAACTTGAACTCTTATTTATTGTTGATAGAAATGCAAAAATGGTAAGTCACTTTTGAAGACATTTGGCAATACCTTATGCAACTATACATAATCTGCCCATAAGATCCAGCATTTATATTGCTTTACCCATATGAATTTAAAACTTAGGTGCACACAAAACTCTGCACTTATATGCTTTTAGCCAAAAATAAATTGGCCGAAAATGCTTACAACCGTTAAAAGTTGGAAGCAACCAAGATATCCTTCAACAGGTGAATGGATAAACAAACTGTAGTATATCTAGAGCAATGGACTATTATTCAGTGATAAATAGGAATCAGCTATCAAGCCACAGAAAGCCTTGGAAGAGTCCTATATAGTGTTAACTGAAAGGAGTTAGTTAAGTAAAAAAGTGAAAATGTTACGTACTGCATGATCTCAACTATACAGTACTCTGACAAATATTAAATTGTAGAGTAAAAACTGCTTGAATTAGTGGGGACCATGAATAAGGACAGCATAAATGATTTTCAGTTTGGTTCACTATTATATATCATATAGTAATAGTGGAACTGTGGTGGTATGGATTCATAAAACATACAGAATGGTACAATAGAAAAAGTGAACCCTAATGTAAACTATGAATTTTAATTAATGTTGATGGCTCAGTATTGGTTTATCAATTCTAATGAATGTGCCACATTAATGTTAGATGTTAATAAAACAGTAAATTGTGAGCCAAATATGGGTGTGTTGTATGAAGCACATTGTTTAAGTTTTCTGCAAATTATTGTGAAATGTAAATACATTAACTTAAAAAATAACAGCAGACATTGTGGTGCAGCAGATTAAACTTCCATTTGGAATGCCCATAACCCATATTAGAGAGCCTAGCATCCAGTTCTGCTTTTGCTTTCAATCCGGCTCCTGTTAAGTAATCAGGTAGGCAGCAGATTATGAATCACATACTTGGATTCTTTCCACTCATGTAGGAGATGCTGATGGAGTCACTGGCTCCTAGCTTTAGATTAATGCAGGTCGGAGTGTTGTGGCCATTTAGAGAGTAGCTAACTAATGAAAGATCTCTCTCTCTATCCATCTTTCTCTCTCTCTTTTTCTCAAGTCTTTGTTCCTCCTTCTGTCTCACTCTCTGCCACTCTTTCAATAAATAAATAAATAAGCTTTAAAAGAATAAAAGAAAAAAAAGCTATAGAGGAAAAAATAGAATAACCACTGTTTTAATTATCAATACCTACCCTGGATTGTGATATTAACAATGTTATTATTAATTATCCAGAATCATAAAAATAATTAAAACATATTTTATATATGTCAATCAAAAATAATCACTGCTAAAAATAATTCAGTATTTTTAAATCTTTTCATCATTCTACTAATCTGAAAATAATAATATGGACACTGAGGTTATCATTGCAACTTTCTTTCTATTTGCATCTCTAAAATAAATTCCATTATAATTTATTTTGGAAGACCAAAAGTGTGGCAAAACATAGATAAAATGTTTCCAGAAACTCTTTTTTGACTTTGATAATTCCAGCTTTTGACTTTAGTCAGATTTCTGCAAATGGTTTAAAAGCAACCAAAATTACAAAATGGAAAAAAAAAAACCTTCACTCATTCATACTAGTGATATTTGTTAATCAAAGTGAAATAAATTTAAGTAGTAAAAATAATTTTCTGTGTGACATAAGAAACTCTTTCTGTCTTTTTGAATTGGTCTACCTGATAGACTTGACCTATAGGACTGAAGTGCAAATCATGCAAACACAAAGCAGAAATTTTAGGGCACAAAAATTAAGACTGTCTATATCTGAGTTATTCCACCTAACTCAGATGTGTTATATGTTCAGTTAAAAATGAAATGACAGACAACATTTTTGCATCTCACAGGCAGCCATCTTTGAAATGTCAAATATAATTTGATACAAACATCTTATAAGAATATTCAGACCATATTATCTGAACCAGCGTCTTTAACCTACCAGAGGAGATGATTTCTAAGAATACAAGAAAAGCATGCCCTAGAAAAGGGAAATTGCCACCACTTCTATTATTATATTGTCCAATTCATTTCCACAAATGCAATGATTCTAGCACTGTGATGCATTTTCATTTCCACACTTCATAATGACTTCCCAGTACCAATATGCAGGACAGCTTGAAAGTAAGGAAAATGAGAGACCTCACTCTTTCTGGTAAGAGCAATAGAGGTAATCTGTACCCCCTCTGCCGCATAGAACAGCCAAAATGACACACAAAATAAGAAGGGAGAAATCTCACGACGTGGAGGAAAGATGACCAAGGGTCTGCCAGGTTCTAACTGGTTTCCTTGGGGGCTGTGCCAAGGGCTCAGGGTTCCAGAGGCACACAAAGGCTGTGCGTGAGGAGGCTACTTGAGAAAACCTTAACACCTTAGGCTGAGAGCCCGCACCCTTACACTTCACAGTGCCTGTGAGCAAGATTAGATATGTGCTACTCCTACCCTAAAGAAGGAAATTTGGGCACCATGCAAGATTATAGGATAAATAGCAAGGGACAATTCTGACCGGGGGAAAATTTTTCTTCCTGTCTAGTATGTGAAATGCTTTCACAGATGTACAAACAGCACCCTTCGCCTTCCAGTATTTCTGGACCCTCCTCACTCTTGGTGGTTCCCACAAGGGGTGTTAGACTAAGACCTTTTATTTTGACAGAATCAACTGAGAAACCTTGTTGAAAATATCTCTGAGAGCTCGCCTATAGGGAAGGAAAATGGCAAATGGATGGAATCAGAGTAAATTGGCACCAAGATTTTATATTATATTCTTCAATTAGAGTTCCAGATGGAAGATGAGGATTTGCTAATACTAGGTTAGGTTAAGATGAGATATCTTTTAATTAGTCTTTAAGTTCTTAGGTGTTTTATATTATAATTATTATGACAATGGAGGAGAAAAGAAATCCTCTCTAAAGACATCAGAAACTTGTTAATTTCGATTCCAGAAAAGATTCTGGATCTTACAGTCTACCTTAATATCTACATGTTATGTATTATTAAAAAGTAATGGCAGTAATAATGGCACAATAATACCAGCCAGATGTAATACACCAATTCTTACTTAACTTAGTGTCCATTAATTGTGCAAATATACCTTCTACTTAGCAATGACTGGTAATCTCCTTGGGAGAGACTATACAAATCTATCGTTGAAAGTAGGAAACATTAGGCTGGCGCTGCGGCTCACTAGACTAATCCTCCGCCTGTGGTGCTGGCCAGCACCTCCGGTTCTAGCTCCGGTCAGGGCGCCAGATTCTGTCCTAGTTGCTCCTCTTCCAATCCACCTCTCTGCTGTGGCCCGGGAAGACAGTGGAGGATGGCCCAAGTGCTTGGGCCCTGCACCCCATGGGGAGACCAGGAAGAAGCTCCTGGCTCCTGGTTTCAGATCTGCGCAGTGCTAACCATAGCAGCCATCTGGGGGGTGAACCAACAGAAGGAAGACATTTCTCTCTCTCTCTCTCTCTCTCTCTCTCTCTCTCTCTCACTGTCTAACTCTGCCTGTCAAAAAAAAAAAACATTCTTTTACTAAAGACATTTATTTTAGTTATTTGAAAGGCAGAGAGAGAGAGAGAGAGAGAGAGAGAATTTCCATATGCTTACTCACTTACCAAATGGCCTTAAAGGCCCATGCTAGGCCAGTCAGAAATCAAGAACTAGGAATTCTCTCTGTATCTCCAATATGGGTTACAAGGGCCCCAGCACTTGGACCGTCATCTACTCCTATTCCAAGCACATTAGCAGGGAGCTGGATGGAAAATGGAGCAGCCTGGATTAGAAGCAGCATTCCAATACTGGATGCTGGTAGCAGTTTAACCCATTGTGCCACAATGCTGACCTCAATAGAAAATATTCCTTTTTTGTTTTTGACAGGAAGAGTTAGAGAGAGAGAGAGAGGTCTTCCTTCTGTTGGTTTACCCCCCAAATGGCCGCATGGCCGGTGCGTTGCAGCCGGTGCGCTGCACCGATCCAAAGCCAGGAGCCAGGTGCTTCCTCCCGGTCTCCCATGCGGGTGCAGGGCCCAAGCACTTGGGCCATCCTCCACTGCCTTCCCCAGCCACAGAAAAGTGCTGGCCTGGAAGAGGAGCAACCAGGACTAGTACCTGCTGCCCTGACCAAGACTAGAACCCGGGGTGCCGGTGCCGCAGGCGGAGGATTAACTAAGTGAGCCGTGGCACCAGCCTAGAAAATATTTTAAGAGTGGAAAAATCTTTCACAGTTTTATGTGACAAGACTACCAGCATCACTCTTACTCTCTCTAACGTTCTGCAGCACTAAAGGTCCTGAGAAGCAGTGCAGAAACCGTCTGTCACAGAAGAAGACAGTACTGCCTGTGTGTGCAACCCTCAGTGAACACAGAATGAGCCAATTCCAACACCGGTGCTTCACAGCAAATCCAGATATCTGTGTCTAAAACCATGTACTGCCGTCAGCGTTGTGGTAGTGAGTGAAGCCACTACCTGCAGTGCCAGCTTCCCATATGAGCGCAGGTTCGAGTCCCAGCTGCTCCATTTCCTATCCAGCTCTCTGCTGTGGCCTGGGAAAGCAGTGGAGGATGGCCAAAGTTCTTGGGCGCCTGCACCCATGTGGGAGACCCAGAGGAGGCTCCTGGCTACTGGCTTTGGATCAGCACAGCTACAGCTTTGACAGCCAGTTAGAGAGTGAACCAGCAGATGAAAGATCCCTCTCTCTTTCTCTCTCTCTCTCCCTCTCTTTCCCTCTCTCTCTCCCTCTCCTTTTCTTTCTGTGCTACTCTGACAAACAAGTAAATGAATAAATATTTTAAAAAATAAAATAAAACCATGTAGTGCTTTAAGGTAAGATGAAAACCTGTAATTATTTTGATTTTTTTTTAATCCACAACTTGATGTTCACTCAATTTTCATGAGATAACAAGGCTACTGAAGCATCTATCCAAATTAGCCACTTTTCTTTTTGGCTAAATTATCAACGTCTGTCACTCAGACTATTATAACCACCTCTAAAGCTATCTGTGTGCACGCTTAGTCTCACATCCACTAATTCACCCTCCACTTATTATTTAGTGTGGATGCTGGTAAATCTGGTCATGTTCACTCAACTTCTAACTCTCCAATGACTTTCTGTGGTGCTCAAGCTTCAGGCATAGTATTGGTAGTGACTTATCAGTTTATTGGGTACCTAGACAAACAGAGAGGCAAGATATACTAGAGGAAAGTTTCACAAGATTGGAGGGTGCATATGAGTTTCTCAAGGACAGAAATCTGCAGTTCAAAGCATCCTAGGCAAAAAATAAACATACCGTGTGCAAGGACTTGGAGATGTGAGAGAACTTGGGATTTTCAGGGAAACAGTGCAGAGCTGTAAAGTGTGTTTTGGGCAGTGTTAGGTATGGAGAAAGACAAGCAAAGTGATCATTTCATGTAATACAAAATTAAATGTTGCTTATTACTTTTTCTTTGTGAAAGGATTAATGACTTCTAGAAGGACATAGGAGCCACTGTGGTTAATAAGATTTGTTTAACATAAATACAAATCTGTTTCTAACACAACTCTCTCCCCGTCTCTCTCTACTAACTTCATCCTTCTTCAGATAGGCAGCCTGGAGTTCAAACATTATTTGGTGACTGTTACCATTTGGATGTGATTGGTGACTATGAGTTCAGAGTATAAGTCTCATATTTTTGATTCAGACAAAGATCAGCTGCTCAGTAATTTAGATGTAGAAGAAAGAAGAAAAAAAATTCAAGGGAAAATATACTATATTCACTTGTTTTATAGGAATTCCATATGGAGCCTCAGATGAAGTCATCTGGTAGACCAATAGCTTCTATGGATTAGAAAGTCAGAAACATTTATGAGTGAATCATGCAGTTATGACAGTCATCAATCACATATGTATATTGTAGATGTAAGGACACACAAAATTTTCTAGAAATTGAGCTCAAAATAGTAAAACAGTCAAGCATGAGCACTTGATGAGTATGCAGAAATAGAGGATCTTGTAAAAATGAATGAAACAATAGTCAGAGAGAAAGAAGATACTCTACTAACAGGTTAATGTCAGGGAGACTCAAACAGGACTCAGTCCTGAGAAATGCTGACAGATGGACAACATGAAGGTTAGAGACAAAAATTCATTGTGTCAAGTAGTAATATATGTTTTACATATCTTAGGCCTATGTGATACCATGAAGAATTCTACAGGTTCAGAGCAGTAGAGGGAAACCTATTTTCAAACAGAGTGTAGAACGATGGAAACAAATTGGCTACAATTACATATTGAAAGAATAACAGCAAAGAATAAATACTAACATGTACAATGTTATACTTTCACAAAATACATATTATGAAATGCAATTTCATTAATCCATCATAATGCATCATTCCTGTGGTAATCCTTGGGCTAATATAAAGGAAAAGAGACTACAATAGATTGTACAGGTGACATGTGTGGGGCTTGAACCTGTCCTAAAAAGGCTGAATATGCCATTTGCCCTCACTTCCAATCCTAACCATCGTAGACAGAAGTGTCACCATTGCATGGCTGATGCTCCCTGTATTTCCTACAGCTTCTTGCAAGAAAGAAATTATGTTAGCATATTTAACATTTGGAATTGGTCACAAGTATGGTGTGAAGATGGTTTGTTCACACCAAACTCCTCTGCAGGCTTAATTTCTCAGTGCAGCCTGGCTTGGGGGTGGAGCCTAGTAGGAGGTGTTTAGGTTATGGGTACAGAACCCCCAAGAATAGATGAACTCTATCTTTCAAGAGTAAATTAGTACATTAGCTATCTTGAGCATATAGATTGTCAAAGAGTATTTAATCACTTTGTCCCCTTCTGTTGGTGAATGTATGTGTTTACTCTTACACTTTTCCACTATTGATGGAGAAGTATGAGACCTTTATCAGAAGCCAGGTGAATGACCATGCTCTTGGACATCCAGAACTGTGGGTGTCATGGCACAGTGGATTAAGCTGCCATTTGGTGTGTTGCATCCCAGATCCAAGTGCCAGTTCAAGTTCCATCAATTTTGCTCCAAATCCAGCTCCCTTATAAGGTGCTGAGAAAGCAGTAGATAATGACTTTCTACCACCCACATGGGAGACCTGGTTGGACTTCCTAGCTCCTGGCTTTGGCCTGACAACTCCCTGGCTACTGTGGTCATTTGGGAACATAATCCAGCAGTTACAAGATCTCTCTCCCTCTCTCCTTTCTCTCTCTCTCTCTCTCTTTCTCTCTCTCTCTCTAATCCCCCTTTCACTCTTCCTTTCAAATAAATAAATAAATCTTAAAACAGAACTATGAACCAAAATAAAACGTCTCCCTTTGTAAGTTATTTTGTGTCAGGAACTCTATCATAGAAACAGAAAATTGACCAAGACAGTCACTCTGATATTCGTACAAAAGTGAATTATAGTCTTATGGAGGAATGAGGAAGATAAAAGAGCTAGCCGATAGAGGTATTCATTAAGTTTTTGAGGAAACCCTAGAAACTGATACCTAGATTAGAAGGATAAAATTTTCTTGAGAATTGAAAAGAAACTATGCATTCTTTTAAGGAAAAAATTATTTAAATATATTGAGCTTTTTAGGGGATTTTTGTTATTTATTATTAAAAGAAAGCCTAGCAACCCAAAACTTACAATAATATTTTAGCAGAGTTTTCCTGTGAAAACTGTAAACAGTATAGTTATACCAGTTTTTCATCATATGTGCACATTTTAAAAGATCATCACTGTATTAGTGTATTTTCTGTTGCTACCCTAAAATAGGCAATGCCATAGAGAAGAAGTTTATTTAGTTCCTAGTTTTGGCAGCTGCAAAGATCAGTGGTCCCACTAGCCCTGCCTCCTGTCAAGGACCTTTTGGCTTCATCCCAATGTGGCCAACAGCACGAAGGCAGAAACTAACATGAGAGGGGTTGATCACATGGAAGACAGGAAGACAGATAGTGGGAGGGAACCATTATTGCTCTTTTTATCACAGTCCATTCTTGTTGGAATCAACCAGGGACCCATGAGAACTACATTAATTCTCTTCCAAGGCAGTGCTTCTGATGACCCAATGACCACCTGGAGGAGCCCACTTGTTAAAAGTTCCAGCAACTCTCAGTATCACCACACTGGGGACCAGGCTTTCAGCATGGAAACCGTGGGCTGATGAAACACATCGAACCATGGTAATAAAAACTGTGCTTATTTGCATTCACTGACTTTCTTAGGTATTGCTTTGCCTTGCTTTATTGTATTTGACATGCAGGGCTCCTCTTAAGAGTATGGATCCAGGCCAGCGCCGCAGCTCAATAGGCTAATCCTCCGCCTTGCAGTGCCAGCACACCGGGGTCTAGTCCCAGTTGGGGCGCTGAATTCTGTCCCGGCTGCTCTTCTTCCAGGCCAGCTCTCTGCTGTGGCCCAGGAGTGCAGTGGAGGATGGCCCAAGTGCTTGGGCCCTGCACCCCATGGGAGACCAGGAGAAGCACCTGGCTCCTGCCATCGGATCAGCACAGTGCACCGGCCAGAGCGCACCGGCCACGGCGGCCATTAGAGGGTGAACCAATGGCCAAGGAAGACCTTTCTCTCTGTTTCTCTCTCTCTCACTGTCCACTCTGCTGGTCAAAAAATTAAAAAAAAAAGATTATGGATCCTGCCAGGGGCCCTGCACTTGACCAGGCAGTTGGTCATTAGCTTAGCCCTGCTAGTACATCTTCAATTTCCTTTCATTAGAGACTAATGCTTATGTCTCTAAGTGAACAGAAAATTAAAGGAATGAAAGAACCACTACTGTTCCCCTATTACCTCTGGTTCTTTAGGGAAAAGTTATATCACAGTAATACTCTCAAATCATTATCTGTTTACCCTTTTGTTGAAAACACACACATTTGAAAAAAATGAAATGCCGAGGACTCCCAAGACAGCACTTACTTTTGCAACCCTCATGGTGAGAAAATTCCTTTATAACACTCTGCCTAAATTGCTTCTATTACAGTTGAAGTTAATTTTCTTTAGTTCCATCCTTAGTGAAAATGGAGGGCAACTCCACCCCTGCCCCACACAATAGTCTTGAAAACAATTTAATTTACTTTCAGTTTCCACTATCTCATACATTGTTTCATTAACCTTTCCCCACAGAGACTGTTTAAGTTTTCTTATCATCCCTTATAAATCTGTGATTGAAATATTCCAAACTGCAAGTAATAAAGATGTCACAAACCCTAATTAGAAAATGCATGACCTCAAATTAGTTTTAGTTTGCATTGCTTCCCTAGAGCCATATAGAACTTGATGCCACGCCCTCCCCTTTATCACCTCAGTTATGTTTAAAAATATCAACACTCTGTTATTGTCTCATTTTCAGTTTTTACTTTCTCAGAATATTGTTTTGTAATACATGGTATGTGTAATTCCCATTTTAAATGCAGAAAAAAGAGGAGGATTTCTATTTTATAGAAATAACTGTTAGCAGAAAATCACATTGTAGACCAGTAGCAGAAGAGATATTTACTTCAAAGAGTAACACAGGATCCAGAATATTAGCACAAGCAGTCAATCAGCCAAACATGAACAAAATCTAATAGGGTTCATTATGTATCCTGTGTTGTAATGATTCCAGGAAGAAACGGTTCTACCCAATGATATGAATAAATATGGTTACCTACAAAAAATTAAGCAAACTCAAATGCTGAGAGTGGGCTTGCCAACAAGTATTCCTTTGCTGCATGTGGCTACTAAACACTGAAATGCAACTTGTCTAAACTGGGAAGTGTCACACAATGAGATACACAATGGAATTTTCAAGCCTTGGTTTGTAAACTAGAATGTAAATTATCTTAATAAAGTTCTTCATTGATTATGAAACCATAAAATCTGTACATTTTGTTTAATGAAGTGTATTATTAAATGAATATAACATTTTTAGTGGCAAGTCAGAGATTTAAAATTACATATGTATTTGCTTTTATGACTCCCACTGTATTTCTACAGGCCATTAATGCACTAGTGCAGGAGTTAGAAAACTAGAGCTCTTGGTCAAGTTTACCAAATTGCCTGTTAATGTAAATAAAGTTTTATTGGAACATAGGCATGCAATTCATTCATTATAGTCTAAGGACATTCACTTCTATAAAAACACAATTGATCACACTGATAGGTCTAAGAGTCAAAGGGATCACACAAACAAGACTAGTGTCTGCTAATACTAACTGATAGAATCAAAAAGGGAGAGAATGATCCAACATGGGAAGCAAGATACACAGCAGACTTATAGAATGGCAGATGTCCTAAATAGCACTCTGGCCTCAGAATCAGCCCTTAAGGCATTCAGATCTGGCTCAAGAGCCCATGAGAATATTTTAGGCATGGAAAGCTAAGACACTCTGAAAAACAAAAAAAAAGAAGACCTAAATGAAAGATCTCTGCGAGTGAGATCCCATTGGAAAGAACGGGACCATCAAAGAAGGAGGTACCTTTCTCTGAAGGGAGGAGAGAACTTCCACTTTGTCTATGACCCTGTCGGAATAAGATCGAAGTCGGCGAACCCTAAAGACTTCCATAGCCTCGGCAACTCATGACTAGAGCCTAGGGAGATTACTGACGCCATAAACAAGAGTGTCAAATTGTTAAATCAACTTCAGGAGTCACTGTGTACTTACGTCTCATGAGGGATCTGTCCTTAATGTGTTATCCAATATGAAATAATGCTATAACTAGTACTGAAACAGTATTTTTACACTTTGTGTTTCTGTGTGGGTGCAAACTGATGAAATCTTTACATAGTATATATTGAATCGATCTTCTGTATATAAAGATGATTGCAAATGATTAAAAAATCTTGGTGTTAAATTGGAAATTGCATAGAAAATTAATCAATTTACAAATATATATATCATGTAGGATCTCTGTCCTTAACGTGCTATACATTGTGAATTAATACTATAACTGGTACTCCAACAGTATTTTTCACTTTGTGTTGCTATGTGAGGACAAACTGTTGAAATCTTTACTTAATATATACTAAACTGACCTTCTGTATATAAAGAGAATTGAAAATGAATCATGATGTGAACGGAAGGGGAGAGGGAGTTGGAAAGGGGAGGGTTGCGGGTGGGAGGGAAGTTATGGGGGGGAAGACATTGTAATCTATAAGCTATATTTTGGAAATTTATATTCTTTAAATAAAAGCGTTATTAAAAAAGAACATATTTGGGGGTAGTAGTGGCAAAGACTAAGTTTCACAGACGTGAAACATTTCTATCTGGATTCTTACACCAAACGATTTTAGTCATTGATTTAAGAAATAGCATCTAACTTGAAGGTATAAAAGTGAGTAAGATATATTTAACAGGGAAGTGAAGAGTTGTAGAAATGAGAAAATCAGAAAAGCTTTCCTCTGTAAAGTAATTGAAAAGAAAACCAAAATGTGTGGTAAAGTAAACTTTTCAGAGCTATTTATCTCTTTTGAATATGAAAAGAATTTTATTTTAATGAAGTCCAGTATACCTTGTTTGTTCGTTTTATGTTCTGCATTTTTGTAACTTTCTAAAAGAAACTTTTGCCTACTCCATTATTCTGAAGATTGTCGTCTTCAAAGGGTTTTATACTTTTACCAATTAAACAAAAGTTAATGATGCATTTGATGCATTGAGGTTCATTATTTTGCATATGAATTTCCCATTTTTTTCAGCACTGTATGTTGAAATGTGAGTTCATTTCAAATTGAGTGACCTTGGCACTTTAGTTAAAAAACTCAAGCAAACAAAGCCAAACAACTTGGTCCAGCTTGCTGAGGATTATTTTTGAACTCATTTTCCTGGACCACATTACTTCGCTTAATGAAGCTTATAGGACTTGAAGTTGGATAAGCAAAATCCTCCTGATTTGTTTCCTTATTTGAGTTTTTTAATTTAAAAAAATGTACATAGTAACTCTAGATATATTGCTTCTCCATAAAAAATTTACAGTCCTGTTATTAAAACAAAAACTTGCTGGAAATTTGCTTGGAATTATAATGTTCTACAACTTCATTCATTTTACTATTTTTATTGCTTCCAAAAAATATTGTGTTGTTCTTACTGTATGCTATTTGTTTGGTTAATCTCATATCTGAAATTTCATATTTTTATTATTATAAATGTATTATAAACTGGATATTTATATAAATCATTGTTTATTACTAACAGATAAAAATACAACTAATGATAAATTTTATATCCTGCTAACTTGTTAAACTCACTTGTTAGTTTTGTAGCCTACTGCAAGATTTAGTAGAATTTTCTTTTTTTTTTTTTTTAAGATTTATTTATTTATTTGAAAGGCAGAGTTACAGAGAGGCAGAGGCAGAGAAAGAGAGATCTTCTATCCCCTGGCTCACTCCCCAAATGGCAGCAACAGCCAGAGTTGGGCCAATCTGAGGCCAGAAGCCAGGAACTTCTTGCAGGTCTCCCATGAGGATGCAGGGTCCCAAGCACTTGAGCCATCGTCTACTACTTTTCCAAGCCATTGCAGAGAGCTGGATCAGAAGTGGAGAAGCTGGGTCTAGAACTGATGCCCATATGAGATGCCAGAACTGCAGGCAGGGTCTTTACCCGCTACGCAATAGTGCCAGCTCCAATTTAGTAGAATTTTCTGTAGAGATGATCATGTTAGCTGCCAATAAAGTCAGTTTTATTCCAATCTTTCCAAAATGATAACTTTCAGTTCTTTTCCTCGCTAGTGGGTATTCTTCCAGGACAGTAGTATATAAATAGTATATAAAATTTATAAAAATGAAAATCACTTCTTTATTCTTAGTGTTAAAGGGATAAATACTCAATATTTCAACACCTAGTAGAGTACATTATAGTCATCCCATAATGCCCTTTGTCAAGTAAGGAAATTGATACTCTGAGTATTTGAGCATATTCCTTGTAAATTGATATTGTGTTTTATCAAATGTTTTTTGCTGCATTTATTGAAAACATATGCTTTAGTGAGTTAACATGGTGATTATTTTGCTTGATTTCTAAGTGTGAAACAAATGTTGCAGTACAAGAAAGAGTACACCACTCCTTGGACATATTGTTTGATTTAATTTGACAAATTTTTATATTGATAATTTAGTTTCATCTAGTAATTGTCATCTTTTTCAGGTTTTGATATCATGGACAATGATGGGATAATATATAATGATATATTTTTTTCTGAAATATGGGATTTGTATAACATTTGGAAAATGTAAAGAATTTTGTTTACACACTCTTTGTCTTTCAGGGCTTTAAAAGCATACCTCTACTTTTTTTTACTTTTTTCTGACCTACAGTTTTTCTTAGGAGAAACCTGTTGCTCTTCTTCAGTTTTATCTGAAATTTTGCTTTCTTTTAATTTAATGTTTCTGTCTACTGCAGTTTGTTTCCACTTGAGTAACTTCTCAGTGTGGAGTATGGAAGGGTAACACTGCTGATGTGTTTTGAAGGGTCTTTGAACATAAAGAGCGTGGGTCCCTCAAATGTTTTCATGCTGGGAGCAACACACTCAATGGCATTCAGATTTTGCAAAATTCATCCCAGTTGTAGCTTCAATGTCTGCATCTTTCTCATTTGATTAGCAGTGAAGCTCTGGGGCTCAGGTTATCATCCACATCAGTTCTCTTTAATTCTTCCTGAGCAGAACACTGATAGTCTGCAAGGGTTAAGGTTGCCAGTGGGTTTTCTCCATCCACTTGTACTTTTAAGTGTAGTAAGATACCCCATCTAATAAGCTTTTTATTTTTCTTAAATTAAATATTTGGGTTTTTTGTTTTTGTTTTTTTTTTTTTCTCTCTGGTCATTTTAAAAGTTTAAAAAAGAGATTCAGGGAAGTCAAAATTATTTATATTATTCTGCTGTCATTTTTGCAGAATCTTAAAAATTTTAAACAGGAAGACTAGAAACTGGTGCTGAGTTATAGAAGGTTAAGCCTCTGCCTGTAGGAGTGGCATCCCATATGGGCACTGATTTCAATCTTGTCTACTCCACTTCTGATCCAGCTCCCTATAAATGGCCTGCGAAAGCTGCAGAAAATGGCCCAAGTGCTCTGCATCCTGCACCCACGAAGATGCCTTTGGCTCCTGGCTTGGGATCTGCCCAGCTCTGGCCATTATGCCCATTTGAGGCTTGAACCAGTGAATGGAAAGTTTCTCTCTCTCTGTCTCTCTTGTTTTGTAACCTCTGACTTTCACATAAATAATTACTTTAAAAAAATAAGAAGACTAATTTGGATTGTGGCTAGCCTTCACCCTTAATCCCTTTTTAAATCCTTGCCTCATTTCCCATGTCAAGTTTGTATAAAGAAACATGAAAGAGAGCAGCGAGTTTTGCAAAGTAGAGAAGGTAAGTTTAAAATGCTTGAAAAGATCACTATTCCATGTGGTGGGAAAGAGAGGGATACAAGTGATCTCTTTGAACTCTTCTTGTCCATCAAAGGAAGGGGAACTTGATATCATTTCTAAATGTCTTTTTTCCTACTTAGATACCCTCAGTATGATGAAGGTCATCATCAGCAAAGTAAATAACAGCAAAGTAAATAAACAGTTATTTGAAAAAACCCTCATGGTGTACAGTTTCAAAATGATGATATATATACATATGAAAATTCGCTTCTTAAACTTTTATGGAACCCACCAATTATTTCTGCTACTTATTAAAGTTGTCTGTTTATGTGTGTTTTTCTCTACATTATTAGCCAGGGACCATGTCTTTTTTGCTATTTTATATCAAGTGCCCAGAGAAATAGAATATAACATACAAGGCATCATATGAAAAACAGACTAGTGGGAGAGACTAGTCTGTAAATTTAATTAATTTGTCTGACAGTGTGGAAATGGAAGATCTTGCTTCAAACAGGGAGCTATAATCCAGTCAGTAGTTATGGTCAGATTGCCTGCTCTAGGGCTTACTTTGCTAGAGGGGAAATTTCATTGATTTTTACAGGAGAGTGATGTGAAGGTTTTAGAATCATTAATGCCAAGGAAAATGCCCTCCTTTGGTGAAACAAAATCAATTATTACTGATGGATAGAAAGAGATATGGCCTGAATCTCGTTCCTCCCAAACTAGCAGGTGAAAATGTTGAACAAAACATGGTGCTATCTGCAAATGATACTGTACTACTGCCAAACTTTCTTATTGCACACCCCAGCATTATAATACCTGTAAGCATGCTCTCAGCATATGCTTCATTTCAAGCCATTGTTATAGAATAACTCCAGGCACAGTATACATTTAATCTATTGGCTAGTTTAGCATTCATGCTAAAGAAAATACATTCATATTTCAGACTGTCATTTTGCTAACTCTAACTTTCTGGTCCTTATCTTGTCAAATATAAATATATCATAAGTACTTTTGTTCTCATGAAATAGTGAAACTAAAATTCTTACTATGCATGGAACAGGGGATGACTTGGTGTTGTTCGTTTAAGTGTACTTTATACAACAGTATCAGGGTATATTGGTAAAATGTGGCTTTACTTCACTTCCATATTTTATAAATTTTAATTTTAATTAACCTAACACACATAGAAATATGTTATTTTAAATTACTCTAAAAAGATTAAAGAAGTGAGGGCTTAACCCACCACTACCTCCACTTCACACAAGACCCTTATTTTGTATGGTTTTATTTCACATAACACAAATGAAAAGTGATACACTAGTCATAAATAAGAAGGAAAAGCACCAAAATCAACCCCTACATTAAATAATAGAAATGTTTAATGTCTTTCTTTTGTGACTAGAACTAGAAAGTCTAATATTTTTTCAAAATCCTTGTGAAATATATAATTCATCTGCTCACGGGATTTCAATAAAAACATTCATCAAATGGGCAGTGATATCTGAAATATCATGCATAAGATAAAAGGAAATAAGATGCACTACTGTTTGATTTATGATATATGGGCTTATTTTGTTACAGATATTTCTATTTTCTTTTATCTTAATACATGGTTGTACAGAAAAAGTTAACATAGCTGGTCAGACCACTACTCTTAGAAAACTTTGCTCATAAGAATGGCCCTTGGGTGGCATCTGGGAACCTTGATTTTAGAATGGCTCCTTCCATTCCCAGAACTAATAAGAGGGACTCATTACACCTACATTGTTCATACAACAAATATGCTTTATGCCAAATTTTTGCTTTTCTTCTGAGAGTCTTAAATTTGGTATGTGCTAAGCCAAAGGTACCTATGTGACCAGTTTCTATTTAAACATACTGGACACTATTTCTTTAATAAGCTCCCCTGATAGAAAATGTTTCACATTTGCGATCACAATTCATTGCTGGAGGATCAAGCACGTCCTGTGTGACTCCCCTGGGACAGGACTCTTGGAAGCTCATGCCTGCTTTTCCCTTGACTTTGTTCCCTGTTCCTTTTCCCTTTCCTGTTATGCTTTGTTTCTTTTGCTGTAACAACTCACAATTGGATGACCTCCTAGTAAGTCATTGAACATGGTGCTGGTTGGAGACTCCTGGAAAAATGTTGGGTAGATCTAAAAGGAAAGAAAAACTCCATCATACTTGTGTTACATGCATTTCATTGTCTGATACTGTCACCAGTTTGGTCAACTTTACAAATATTGGCCAACATATGTATCTGCATGTTTTACTTTTGATAATTCATGCATCACAACAGTAGAGTCAAGCCAAATTGATGGAATAAACTAATGAAGTTTGGAATGCAATACATCTTTGTCTACATTGAATAAAATAAAATGGAAAACACAAATCTCAAGTCAACTTTGATTTTCCTCTTCTCATTATCTGCTTTCTTCAATGACAAAGAAGGCCAATATGTTCAAATATAAGTGTGGTAGTGGTGACTTATCACAGAAAGGAATCAACAGAATCTAAATTTGAACCCATTACAGACTAAAATTAACCACTTAAATATAGTGTTCTGTGAAATATTGTGTTCTCACAATTGTTTTACCTGTGCATTGGATCATAGATACCTTTGAAGAATTTTGTTAATGAATACTTCGTTCATTCTCAACATGCCCACTTGTGCTCCATTATCACCTCTCCCATTTCTCACAACTTCTTCCTACATTACCCCCTTCTTGGATCATTCTCCTGCCCTGTTGGCCCCAGGTCAAGCTGTCCGAGTGATTTCCCTTTGGTGTCCATGTCAGCATTTCCAGCCACACACTCATCAAATATTCTGTGTTCATCCTCTGTACTTTCCTCTTCCCACTCTTCAATCATTAATCTTGTTTTTCTTCGCAAGCAATTCAAGGCCTGTGGGATACCTAAGATTAACCTGCTAAATTAGTGTATATGAGTAATCAATATTTTGCTTCCATTTGAAGAATTGGAGTAATCCCTGGATTCCCACAGAAATAGCTCTGAGAAACAAACAAACAAAACAATAGTAAGTCTCAAAACCCAGATTTACCTAAAGTGTATTAGGACACAATGGGTAGTTACCACAAACTGAAAAATATATATTAATAAAATAGTAAACCCAGTTGCTTGCTTTTTAAACATAACTTATGTTTGCAACAAAAAAAAATCATCTGATGGAACATATTAGCTTCTCATTATGTTAACTAAAATACCTGAAAGCATCTGTTTCGGAAGAAAAAAGATTCATTTAGCTTTCAGTTTCTCATCCCGGGATCCTGTGGCTCCATTTGTTCAGACATCTGGTAAGTCCAGAGAGAGGGGAAGGCAATTACATGGTGAGCCCGAAAGCAGCGACAGACACTAAGTCCAGCTCAGCTTCATAAACCAAATCCCTTTCAAAGAGAAACCTCGAACCCCAGCGTCTTGTAGACTTCCCACTAGGCACACTCCAGATGCCATAAGTAGATCAACTCTCCACCCTTAATCCATCAACCATTAGCATTAAACCATTAACAAAATTTGAGATTTAAATATCTGCATAAGTTAGTGGAGCCAAATCCTGTACAAAACTATAACATGTGCTATACATAATAATATCTAGTAAATATATATTACAAATAGATACTAACAAAGTCTTTTTATTATTATTATTTATTTGACAGATAGAGTTAACAGTGAGAGAGAGAGACAGAGAGAAAGATCTTCCCTCCATTGGTTCACCCCCCAAATGGCCACCATGGCCGGAACTACACTGATCCAAAGCCAGGAGCCAGGTGCTTCCTCCTGGTCTCCCATGCGGGTGCAGGAGCCCAAGCACCTGGGCCATCCTCCACTGCCTTCCCAGGCCACAGCAGAGAGCTGGACTGGAAGAGGAGCAACCGGGACTAGAGCCTTGCGCCCACATGAGATGCCAGCACCACAGGCAGAGGATTAATCAAGAAAGACACAGCACTGGGCCCATTAACAAAGTCTTAATACATGACTGGTCTTATCATCACATCTGAAAAATGCAGCCAGAATTCATATTATTTTTTTAAAGTATTTATTTATTTGAAAAGCAGAGTTACAGACAGGCAGAGGCAGAGGGACAGAGAGAGGTTTTCCATCCACTGGTTCACTCCCCAGACGACCACAATGTCTGAAACTGGGGCGATCTGAAGACAGAAGCCAGGGGCTCCTTTTGGGTCTTTCATGTAGGTGCAGGGGCCCAAGGACTTGGGCCATCCTCCACTGCTTTCCCAGGCCATAGCACAGAGCACTGAGCAACTGGGACTCGAATTACACCCCTATGGGGTGCTGGCACTATAGGCAGAGGCCTCTCCAGCTATGCCACAGTGCCAGTCCCCAAATTTACTTTAAAAAAAGTATGAATATGATGTTGAGAGAAAATCCTAGACATATATATGAAAACATTAATATTTACTTTTTTTTTAAATTTACTTGTCAGGTAGAGTTATAGATAGTGAGAGAGAGAGAAACAGAGAGGAAGGTCTTCCTTCCATTGGTTCACTCCCCAAATGGCCACCACGGCTGGCACTTCGCCAATCCAAAGAAAGGAGCCAGGTGCTTCCTCCTGGTCTCTTGGTGCAGGGGCCCAAGCACCTGTGCCATCTTCCACTGACCTCCCGGGCCTCAGCAGAGAGCTGGACTGGAAGAGGAGCAACCGGGACTAGAACCCGGTGCCCATATGGGATGCTGGCACTGCAGGTGGAGGATAAACCAAGTGAGACAAGGTACTGGTCCCTGAAAACATTAATATTTTAGTATTGAAAAGCAGGATTTCAAATTATTTCCATTTGACTTTAATACATTTTAATGGATTTTTCCAAAATAGGTGAATATATTATAATTTTGATTCCAAAACAATTTAATGCCTCAACCACTCAGATGTGAAATGATCTGTAACACCTGGTGCACAATACCACCTCCTTCCTCATGTAGCTTTTTTTCTAGTGAACATATATTAGTTTTATAATTACAAAAAAGAAATTAACTGTTCCCTACACTGGAGGTAGTTTTTACTTTACACTTCCTAACATTTGATTTTCATGGTGTTTTATTGTTTTTAATTAGCAAATTTGGCTTTGGGAATGGAAAGCAACTTAGCAGGAAGTATACGGAGCTGAATCAAGAAGGCAAAAAGAGCACTTCCGATAGCCTATAAGGCCCACTAACTTATTGATGGACCAAGTCAAAAATTGTAATTGCTTAAGTAAAGATTGGTTCTTCTTTCATCACCAAAGCAATCGGTTTTCCCAGTAAACTTTAAAATAAAAATACAAACCAACCATCATTCAGAGTCAACAAAATTCCCATAGAAAAACGTTGCATGGTATTTAAGAAGTACCACTTGAAGGCAGTTGTTACTAAGTCCTACGGTCTTGCTATGTCACTTCACCTTGGGAGACTTTCTAATAATGTGAACTGAAGCCTGAAATCCAGATGTGTTCATGGAATCTCATAATATTTAATTCTTCACAATTAATCCACATGCAATTTTTTTTTTTTTTTGACAGGCAGAGTGGACAGTGAGAGAGAGAGACAGAGAGAAAGGTCTTCCTTGGCCATTGGGTCACCCTCCAATGGCTGCTGCGGACGGCGCACTGCAGCCAGTGCACCGCGCTTATCCGATGGCAGGAACCAGGTGCCAGGTGCTTTTCCTGGTCTCCCATGGGGTACAGGGCCCAAGCACTTGGGCCATCCTCCACTGCACTCCCTGGCCACAGCAGAGGGCTGGCCTGGAAGAGGGGCAACCGGGACAGAATCCGGCGCCCCGACCGGGACTAGAACCAGGTGTGCCGGCGCTGCAAGGCGGAGGATTAGCCTGTTGAGCCACGGCGCCGGCCTCCACATGCAATTTTTAAGCATGGTCTTTGCTTACGCACATTGGAAGGCAAACCTAATGTTTGTATATATGGTCTGTCATTGAACCACAGGCTGCTGTCCACAGTAAAGATAAAAGACCTGATGCTGTGTGCATTGTCAAAGCCCTTGATGGCTGATACTCAGGGAGAGATATGTGGACTTACTTCCAGCTACTGGCCTAGTGATCTGCTCTATGTTTCCTTCCCAATCCTGCAAGGTAGAGGCAGGGAATGTTGAGATGGATGTGTATGGAAATTTTAGCTTGTGCCTTACACGTAAATGACTCTGTCTTTCAGTTTAAAACTGCCTATTTCATCTTAGTTCTGCCTCCATGTTTGGGGTAATTGGTGCTTTGAATGCCTTCTTTTTCCTTTCTTCTCTCCAGATAGCACTCAGAAGTGGAAACATACAGGACCTTGAGCACACTTGAGAGACCTCCTTGATCTGAGCCCTGTCTTTTTTCTCCATAGCTGTCAGTACTGGACTCCTCAGAACAGCTTACTCAGTTTTGGAAATCCTGATATTCCAAAGCCAAAGAGTTATCACCGCTTCTTCTAACACATCATTTAGCAGCCTTGGTGGCATTGGCGCTGTTTTAAATGGCTCGTTTTCTTCTAGAGCGCCCGCTGGAAAGCCTGGCCAAAATTCCAGCCTCATTCTGTGGGCTCCACTTTACTCAGGACTTCTTTGGGTTTTTTATGTACCCAGCTCCATCCTGCCATGAAGGCATGGATGTTGGGCATCAGGCAGGGCCCATCAGCTCAACTTCCCTCCTTCTTCTCCTTCTGAATCTGTGCACTTTTTATCTGTAGCTGTGACTCATGGATGATCTTGACTTGCCAAAGTCCAATACTGCACTTTTTAAATAAAGTAAGGATTTTCTCTAGTCAAATACATTTCTAGCAAGAGATTCAAAGAAGACCAACTTTGAAATCAAAGTGCTTGACCACTTCCTTTGTTCTAGTGGGGGTAGGCCTCCACTGGACTGCGTGGTGAGTACCCTCAAAGCAGCAACCTCACAGAACGCAGCAACAGGTCTGGGGGCACCAACTGTGAATCACCATTGTGTAGCCTCAAGCCGGTGAAACTTTGCATGAATCACACAATCTCTTTTGCATTTCTTGTAAATTATCCTATTCCACGAGACAGCCCGATGAAGGCAATGTTGCTGTCCAGCCCACCATGATGGAATCTGCAAATTTGTATCCTCATCACCTTAGAGCCAAGACATTTCAGCCTGCACAGCAAACTTCAATTTCCTAGTTCTCTTTAGAACTTTATAGGGATTTTTAAAGAAACATAGAAGTAATTTTGCACTGAAATCACTTTAAGATACTAGGGAATGAGAGTTGTTAATATCAAAATTTTAACTTACATAATGGACCATTTTAAACTGACAAGAATAAACTACAGAGATATCTATTTTATTACTTCATTAAATAGTGGCTTGTTAAGTGGTTTGGTGATAAATTAGTTAACATAGAACACAGCAACAACATGCCCACTTCCAGGAGCACCTCTGTGGAGAATGTCTGGAAGATGCTGAAGTCCTGGTGGAGGGCAATGTCTGGGCAAGGGGTGCAGCAATCTTTCTATAGCCATGAGAGAGGTCAACTCCACAGGCTTCCCTGGGTCAAGTTTTTCTAGGACTAGATCCATCTTCTGTCCTACCATCCACTAACATCACTCTAAGACACACACAGTACTGCTAGGTTTCAGGCACTAATGTTGAACTCATTACAACCCAGGCATTGTTCTAGGCATTTTGCCACTTTTTTTTTTTTTGGACAGGTAGAATTAGACAGTGAGAGAGAGAGAGACAGAGAGAGAGAGAGAAAGGTCTTCCTTCTGTTGGTTCACCTCCAAAATAGCCACTACAGCTGGTGCGCTGCACCTATCTGAAGCCAGGAGCCAGGTGCTTCCTCCTGGTCTCCCATGCGGGTGCAGGGCCCAAGCACTTGGGCCATCCTCCACTGCCTTCCCGGGCCACAGCAGAGAGCTGGACTGGAAGAGGAGCAACTGGGACAGAACCCAGCACCCACATGGGATGCCGGCGCCCACATGGGATTAGCCAAGTGAGCCAGCCCACATTTTGCCACTTTCATACCAAGCCATTAATGTGAGTACTGTTACTATCTCCAGTTTACACACGAGGGAACAGATGTACAAACCATGTAATATGCAGATGGATCTATTGCCCAAGCCATGTTATACTGCCCAGGTGCTACACATTGTCATGCTTTCCTCCCACTGATGATGAGCTCATTCTTTCCTGAGTCAAGTGAGTGTGCTGAGGGATGAGGCTGCCTAGCTTCGTCACTGCTCACTGCACCCACTGTCCAGGCAGCTTACTGTTGGTCACATTCCTCTGCAGACTGTTGGGCTGACTGGGCCCCTGGCTGATTTGTCAGAGTATAAGCTCTTCCAGAACGGGGTCCGGGTCAGACCTGAGCTAGGATTGAGACTGTCATGAACACTGCAGAAAGTTAGAAGATCATGGCGTCGGGAAAGACTTGTGCTCCTGCAGGCACACACCAGGGCTTCTAAAGGTGAATATCTGTTCTGGGATGGGACGTAGGGAAAAGTGAAAGCTGCTTTTGAAGTCCCTGTGTCGCAATGCTTCTGACTTTCCAACCTCATCTTGGATCTTCAAATTTAGGACAGCCTCTGAACTCCTTTTCAGTGACTATAAATAATTGTCATAGACACAAATGCTGACTTCCTATCCTGATGGCACCTGTGTGCTAACTTTGCCTGATTTCCAGTGGGTCTTTGTAAAACTGTTTTTGCATCATGCGTTTTCTCCCTACATTTTGCCACCAGACAACAAATAGAGGCAATTGGATGTTTCCCCTCTATCTTTCTGTATCAAAATTCCAGCTCTCTGTTTGTATCAGGTGAACAACTGTTTATCTATTCGGAGATAAGATGGCATTATTTAATTTATAGTGACATGGCTGCAGGTGAGAAAAGGTCAAAGCCAAGAATATTGCCTATTAACCATAGGACAAAAATATCAATGCTTCTCCTTTGCAAGGTCTTTGAGGGCCATTGCAAAAATTCAAAATAAATGTAATTTATATCAATGATGAAGTTTGTAAATTTCAGCAATCAATTTCTTGGTTAAATTTGTAGGAATCTAAACAAAATTCTGGTTGTTTTGTTTTGTTTTTGAGGAGGAGGAAGCTGGGATGATGGAAAGGTAAGGAATGATAGGAAAAAATGAGCTATTGTGATCAAGAATTTATTTATAACTTAACCATTTGAAAAAGAAGAGATGCACTGAAAGGAATAAATGCATCTTGAAATCCCATAGCAGGAAAGAAGTATGTGTATTTACAGGGATAGGTTCATGCCAACACAGCTCCCTGTGCCCCAGGACTCCATGGACCCTTGTCATCGACATTTCATACACAGGAAAGGAAGAGTGTGGGGACCCATGGATAGGTTTGCCATGGGACCCCCCCATGCTGGGCTTGGCTTATAGCAGTAATGCGGATGTAGCAGCTGATTGAACTTTCCATCTAGCTGAGGATCGTGGAAAACAACAAGATGGCGCTGATGCCCTGCCTGCTGCATGACTCCACAGCTGAGCATGATCAAGTGGCGGATTGGAGAACTCTGTGCATGGACTGTGATTGATTGACTGTGATTGGTTGAATTCTGTATATAAGCAGACCGCGGGAGAAGGAGGGGGGCGCACCAGCTTTCCACCTTAAGGAACGTGCGTGCCATCTCTCCCCCTTCTCCCGGTCCCCCACTCTCTTTCCCACTCCTCCTAAGTAAAAGTCTTTTGAAGACCGATTAACTGCGAAGGAGCTGACAGAAGAGCTACTGGCAGACAGGGTTCCTCACCTATAAACACAGGGCCATGTGTACAACATGCAATGAAGTGGAAGAACATCGTTTATTCTCTTAGGAAATACAGGAAACATCCTATGTCACTGCACTAAAGAACTACATATCCCCAGAATACATTCTCTTACATTCAATTTAGGCAAAGGTTAGCATGAAAGAACATACTTGTTTACAAGATGAACAAAACTGGTTGATAACTTTGAAATAACCGTCATTTCAGGCCAACATTCAAAACTTTTCACAGAAGTTCTATGTAGACAGTTAATTTTTAAATTTAAAAAAAAAAGAGAGAACAATTTGAATTAAATATTTTGGTTTAAAAGACAATCATATTTTTTCATCATGTGTGTATATGTGTATTAGAGAGTGGTACTGTTGGGAGCCACTGTGCTGGTTTCCCTGTTTAGGCCTTTGTTTAGACTAACCTTCAACTGTGTTTCTGTAAGGAGGATTCACTAGAAAATTCCATTTGTACAGCTCACTGCTATGGTTAGTGCTTGGCCATCTGCCTTCAGTGCTCTCTTTCTTTTACCTTGATAAGCATGTCTGGTAGCTGTAAGACCTCGCTGTAACTCCCTTTGTCAAATTGATACTAATTCCTGTGAAGTTATTCCTTTGAACTATGTTGTAAGATGACCCCTGCTTACCCGCGACTGTTACAATCCTCGCCTTGTACTATATAAGCTACCTCCTTCTCCAGTAAAGTGAGACCTTGATCAGAGTACTGTCTTGGTCTCCCTTCTTGTGTCTGGTTTGTCTCTCCATTCAGGTCTGCCCTCCTCATGTCCTAGTTGATTACCCCGCGGGCCGGGGCATGGTACATTCATTTTAGTCATAAAAATACTTAAAAGTTAAAGATATCAGATAGTACATTGACATGAAGATGTACTCATGCTACTCACAAGCTCACACAGGTGTCTAAAAGTTATCTGTGGTCCACAGTAAAATGAAAATCAGAATAAAATATGGGTAACACAATTTTATGACAGATTTCAATGTATTTAACATATTGATTTTCATTCTGATAGTATATTAACATTTTGAAAAACAAACATTTGTAGAAAATTGCTTGTGTAAACCATCCCATAGATGCTGATGTGAGTTGAGTTCTAGAACATGTTGGGATAAAGTCCCTAAGCTTGACCTGTGAACTATTAGTTAGCAATATTTTGTCAACATTACATTTTTTGATTGTATTAATTGTACTGTGGTTATGTAAGATAATTCCTATGATAAATCCTCAGGACGTTGGGATTACTCAGTAATTTTAAATTTCAAATTCATTTTTCTTTTCCCTAAAATTAAAAAAATTAAAATTTATTTAAAATGAAGTATACATTAAGCACTCACAATTGCAATATGAGGAATTTATGCTAGGGCACCACTTTAATTTGAAAAATAATTAAGAGATACAATATCAACATTGTGAAAAATTAAGACATTTTTCCCAATCTCTAAATCTTGGAAATAGTTGAATAGATTTAATCTTATTTGGATTTAAGATGAGGTTTAATCTTATTTGGATATGTTATTTGATAGGATTTCATGAAACAAAAAAAGTTTGATTCAATTTTATGGGAAAAGCAAGGTACCATTTGGATTAAATTATGTTTACAGAGCAAATTCTGGTAGCTTTGGGATCCGCATGGAGGGAAGGCCTATACTTTCAGGAATGGAAAGTTCCTACCTGTACTTCCCGGAAGAAAAGTCCTTGTCAAGATCCCCACGGGTGCCTAAAGGTCAACCAATGAGGATCAGACCTGCCTCAACCTTTAACTCCCATGCCTTAATCTATAAAAGGGGCTCTCCCAATCTCTGACATGCGACTTCCCCGGTCCCCGCTCTGTTGCTCTGTTGGGGCTGTGGAACCTCACCAGGGAGTGGAACCCCAATAAAAGCCTGTGAATTAATTGATTCGTCTGCCTGGAAAGATTTGTTACGCGCCGGACACCTTGCAAATTCTAGTCATAGGAAAAAGTGATTAAAACATTGCAGATTACAGATGCTAGTTTTCCCTAGGACATACAAAATGCATTTCTATATTTTACAAATTGTTCTTCCTGGACTCAGTGGGGTAACTGTACTGAGCTCACTGGGAAGCTATGTGTCACATGCTCAGGGAAGCAGCTCGGCTTTCTCCTCCTTGCAGGCTACTCTTCTTCTGATGATGACTTGGATTTACAGACTAGCCTAACCTGAGATCACCACGCACTTGGTTCAGTGGGAGTGCGCTGTTGTTAGAACACATTTTTCTGAGATGGTGCCAGCCATGTTAAGACACATTTCTTTCTCCTTGCTCAGGGAGCTGCAAGTAAGTGGAAGTATACAGAGAATTGCAGATCTTTACCTCTCCTGGTTGACTAGGCCATTATTTCATCTTCATAGTACTTACAGCTATTTCCATTAAAATAGCCAGTTTGTATCTTGGTTTAGTAAATTATCTACCAAAGGAAATCAAAACAGATTTAACTGGGGTCAGCATTGTGGGGGCAGCAGATTAAGCCATCGCTTGTGATGCGGGAATTCCATATCACAGTGCAGGTTTGAGTCTTGGGCACACCTTGCTCTGATCTGGCTCCCTGTTAATGTGCCTGGAAGGCAGCACAAAATGGTCCAAATGCTTAGGCCCCTGCCACCCACGTGGGAGATGGGATAGAGGTCCTGGTTCACGGCTTTGTTCTGGCTGTTGCGGGTAGATTTCTCTGTCTCTCCCTCACTGTCATTCTGCCTTTCAAAAAAGTAAAAAGTCTTTTTAAAAAACAGATAATTCTTTGTATTGAACCTCAATTTCTGTATCTCACTCTCTTGTTCACGCCATCTAAATTACCTCTGATCATAACAATCAAAATGAAAGACAAAGAATAAAGAGTTCCTCAAAAACAAACAAACAAACACAAAATCAGTAGGCCCATAATTGTGGTCTAGCAGGTAAAGCCACCTCCTGAGATACTGGCATCCATATGGGCACTAATTTATGTCCGAGTCTACTTCCAATCCAGCTCCTTGATAATGCCCTGGGAAAATCAGAGGAAGATAACAAAAGTGTTTGGGCTCCTGCCACCCACATGAGAGACCCAGATGAAGCCCCTGGCTCCTGGCTTTGTCCTGGACCAATGCTGGCCATTACAGCCATCTGGGGAGTGAACCAGCAGAGAGAAGATCTCTCTCTCTCTCTCTCTCTCTCTCTCTCTCTTTCTCTCTCTCTCTGTCACTCCTCTTTTTCTCTGTGACTCTGACTTTCCAAATAAATCTTTTTTTAAAAAAATTCAGATCCACTCATTAAAATATAAGACTTGTTTAAGGAGGCAGTTCTCTTCGTAAATTTATGAACAGTTGTATAGAGACTGTTAGCTTTCTGTTCTAAGGCAGTCTTTTCAACTGAGATAAAAATAAAATGTTCTCTAATATTTTATAGATGTTAAAGAGACTTTAAATGACTTATTTGTTTAACTTGGCTCCATAAATTTGTATTAATTAAATGGGCATGGGTATTTTAAAAAAATATATAAGACTTGTAAGAGAAACTAAAATCAACTTGTTGAAATACATGGAGAGAGGCAAATAAAAGAAAAATAAGAATTATTTTTCTTTCTAACCCTACTAGTAAGCACCAGCTTACTTGCAGCTTCCTCTGTGTGTGTGTGTGTGTGTGTGTGTGTCTCATATGGATAACGCAATCCAGGATCAAACAAGCCATCTCACTCTCTTTCAAGACACCTACAGGGCCACACAGGAAATCCACGAACAATGGATGCTGCCATCCCCTGAAAATGTTTAAAAGTCAAGTGAGCTAACAGGCCCCTGGGAAAATAAAATGCAGCCACTCATCCCGCAGGAAAGTAGGAACTAAAAAGGCCATTACTACTACAGCAGGTGCGTAAGTGACAAGTCTCCCTGCATTTCAGGATGCAATGCACCAGGCTCTAGTGCTGTGCACTCTGTCTCAGGTAAGAGCTTCTATAGGCCACAATTGCAGAAACACGCATTTATGATGGCACCAACTGAGACAGCAGGAGACAAAGGGAGGGTGGCTTTGGTTATAGCTTCTTTCAGTTTTGATTATGGTAGAAAATTGTACCATTTATCTTACTCACCCATTATTAAGAAACAGCCCAGGGTATGGCTCATAGAAACCAAGCCAGAAATGATAACAGTAATTCAGCAGGGAATAAGTGAAGAACAAATTCAAAGAAAAGTTCACAGGAAACCCAGAGTGTGAACAGTATTTATAGAAGTACCCAGAATAAAAATATATTACTCATATGAGTGTGCACTTCTTGTGACAATTATAATACCAATAATCAAAAATATTTTAATGAAACTTTGTGTTTAGACATATTTAACATATATTAAATTAAATACCACTTATTAATTCATTTTGTAATCAATCACTGGTAGTTTTTCTTTTACTTGGAATCTCTGAAACATTTTATATATATATAAAATATATATATATATGCTATATATATATATATATATATATATAGCATCAGGAACATGATTCCTGAATTCTATAAATATTTGGCATTTCTAAGCAGAAGCACACTATGTATTTTATTATGATTT
This sequence comes from Sylvilagus floridanus, assembly GCA_949820135.1. Lineage (NCBI taxonomy): Eukaryota > Metazoa > Chordata > Mammalia > Lagomorpha > Leporidae > Sylvilagus > Sylvilagus floridanus. Next base: position 78,150,847 of record OX463241.1, read on the forward strand.
TTAAAATTTTATATAGTTAGCCGGTGCTGCAGCTCACTAGGCTAATCCTCTGCCTGTGGTGCCGGCACCCCGGGTTCTAGTCCCGGTTGGGGTGCCAGATTCTGTCCCGCTTGTTCTTCTTCCAGTCCAGCTCTCTGCTGTGGCCCAGGAAGGCAGGGGAGGATGGCCCAGGTCCTTGGGCCCTGCACCTGCATGGGAGATCAGGAGGACGCACTCGGCTCCTGGCTTCGGATTGGTGCAGCGCCGGCCATGGCAGCCATTTGGGGGATGAACCAATGGAGAAAAGGAAGATCTTTCTCTCTGTCTCTCTCTCTCTCACTGTCTAACTCTGCCTGTCAAAAAAATTTAAAAAAATTATATAGTTAATTTCATTTTATTTGGATACCAAAGAGAAAGATACAAGGATAGAGAGAAAGAGATCATGTTCTCTTCCCAAGCAGTGAGGTCTTAACCTCTGTGCCAAACACCTGCTTCTATTTTGTGTTTCTAGGAAGCAAATGAAGTGGTGAGCAGCAAGTTAAATGGCTGCTTGGAAAGCTCTCATCCCATATCTGAGTGCCCTTTAGAGCCCCAGCCGCTCCACTTCAGCTCAAACTTCAAGCCCATGCACCTAAGAAGCAGCCGATGATGGCTAGAGCTCTGGTTCCTGCTGCTCACGTAAGAGACCTGAATGGATTTCCTGGCTCATGACTTCAGCCTGGCCCAGCCCCGGCTGTTACAGCTATTTGGGAAATGAACCAGGGGATGGAAGATTCTCTCTCTCTCTCTCTCTCCTCCACCTCCCCTCCCTCCCTCTCTCCCTCCCCCCCACTGCTTCCCTCCCCCTCTTCCCCCTATCTGTTTCAAACAAATAAATGATCTTTAAGAAAAGCAAACCAAAAATAACATAAACAGAAACTTTCAACAAAATGAGACTGCAAACGCCTGTAGCCACCAGTTCGGTTAAATCCAATTTATTATTTCATATCCAGTGTAACCCAGGAGGCAGGTAGGCATCAAGGCCTGTTTCCAGTGTAACTGTCCTACCCAATCACCTGTGTTCTCTGTCATCAACCTCTCCTTCCAGCCTGCTGTTTTCTTCAAAGCCTGTAATCAAGTATCGCCACTCTAAGGGAAATGAAAGGACAGCTCATCCTTTGATCTTCAATCATCACTGAGGATAACTAGGGCGCTGCTCTCCCTGTCGACTTTCCCTCACATGTGTCAGCTTCATGCCGGGCTGCATGCCTCGGCCTCTCATTTGTGTTTCTGTCCCACTCAATGTTTACTTAAATCACTATTTATTAACCATATTTGGAAGAGTTGAATGATGTGATTCAACTCAGACTGTAATGTCAACAATGAAACACTGCATTAGTGAATTGAACAGAGTCGTAGAATTTTTCCAAAGTCATGCTTGAATTTAACTACTTCACTCTTTTATTTCTTTGTGCAGACTGACTACAGACTTCATATTTTCCTTCACAGAGATTCGACCTACTTGAGTCTTTGAGCTATCAAGTTGAATAAAATCCCATGCCCTATTCAAAGGAGAAAATAAGATTACATATTATAATTGAAAACAAAAGGGTTGTTTCTGCTTTAGTAATATATCACATACTTTTATAAATATTTGTCTGATTTAAGGCATTTTTTTTTCATTTTTTTAAATCATGCATTTTTTCCTTTTCAAATTTTGTAACTGGCCAGTTATTTGGTGGAAAGAATGATTAAGACACTGCTTGGGACATCTGCATCCCATATCAGAGTGCCAGATACTACTCCCAGCTCCACTTCTGATTCCAGCTTCCTGCCAGTGTGCACGCTTGGAAGCAGGAGGTGCTAACGCAAGTGCTTGGTCCTAGGAAGCCATGTGGAGGACCTAGATTGTGTTCTAGGCCCCTGGCTTTAGTCTAGCCCTACTGCAGCTGTTGCAGGCATGGTAGGCAGTGAACAAGGGGTAGAAAATCTCCCTTGTTCACTTGCTTGATCCGTCTGTTTCTCCCACCACCCTGCAAGCACACCTCTCTGCTTATCAAAAAAATTTAATAGTAAAATTAAAAAATTTTAAGATAAAACTGTGTTCCTTATCAGCTTTTCTTCATGCTTCTCAATTTGGTGTCAGCATATGATATTCACTTATATAGGAACTTCATAAATAACATATAATTCAAAGATAAACCATGACATGAAGCATTAAAAGATTTGAAGGAAAATTACACAGTTCTGTATTTAAAATGTAGGCATCTGTCAGTATTCCTCTGGAAATTTATTTTCTATTGCCACTTAAAAAGATATTCTTTCAAGAAAATATTGAGTTTTTTGCTTATCTTAGAACTTATATCTAGCCGGTGCCGTGGCTCACTTGGCTAATCCTCCGCCTGTGGTACCGACATCCTGGGTTCTAGTCCTGTTGGGGCAGTGGGTATTAGTCCCAGTTGCTCCTCTTCCAGTCCAGCTCTCTGCTGTGGCCTGGGATGGCAATGGAGGATGGCCCAAGTGTTTGGTTTCCTACTCCTACATTGGGAGACTGGGAGGAAGCACCCGGCTCCTGGCTTCAGATCGGCATAGCGCTGACCATAGCGGCCATTAGGGGAGTGAACCAATGGAAGGAAGACCTTTCTCTCTGTCTCTCTCTCTCACTGTCTATAAAACTTTCTCTGTGTCTCACTCTCACTGTCTAACTCTGCCTGGCAAAAAAAAAAAAAAAGAACTTACATCTAATAATCTATGCGTACATTTATTTGGTTTAAGACAGTGCACGTGAAAATAGTGATTTCTGATACAATATATTTTTAAACTATGACTTGACTTTTTCTTTTTGACAGGCAGAGTGGACAGTGAGAGAGAGAGACAGAGAGAAAGTTCTTCCTTTTGCTGTTGGTTCACCCCTCAATGGCTGTTGCGGCCAGCGTGTTGCAGCCGGTGCACCCTGCTGATCCGAAGCCAGGAGCCAGGTGCTTCTCCTGGTCTCCCATGCGGGTGCAGGGTCTAAGCACTTTGACCATCCTCCACTGCACTCTGGGCCACAGCAAAGAGCTGGACTGGAAGAGGAGCAATTGGGACAGAATCCAGCACCCGATCTGGACTAGAACCCGGGGTGCTGATGCCGCAGGCAGAGGATTAGCCTATTGAGCCAAGGCACCGGCCGGCTTGATGTTTTATTGGGTATCTGGGATTAGATTCTCAGTGGATTGAAGTTTTTACATGCAGAGAGCTTATTGCTCATGACCCTGCAAATCAACACCTAATGGGGAGTGAGAAATGTAGGAATGGGCAATTCAGTCAGTAGATGAATTGTGACAAGGTCATAGCAAAGGCCTTAGTTTAGGACAGTTTGGGTCTAAAACTGGCCCGAGATCATAAAAACAGAAGGGGAATTTAAGGTGTGAGGTAGAAACAGTACAGTACGGATGTTACCTCCAGTGTGTGTATGTGTGTGTGTGTGCTCTGGGTCACCAATGAATTGTTTCTGAATGAGCTGTTCTGTGGTGATTTCATCTGAAATACATGCATTGCCTTATTTTCTGCTTCAGTTTTCCTTTGATACTTTGCTGCACAGTAGCAGAAATGGAGACGCAGAGTGCTGAGTCTGCGAGGTTGGCCATGGGGACATTCAGCTGTTCCCCATGCAACACAGTCAATTAAATTACTACAATGATTGATAAAGACCTTATAATCATTTTAATTCAATGTTTTCCTTGGATAGCCTCTTAAAGAGGCAGTAATATAATTCTCTGTAATAACAAGGTAGTGAGTAAGAGAAGATGAATATTTATGGAACATTTAGTCTGTAATACAAGTGAAAGGTCACAGGCATTATTATAATATTTATTGTCTAATAAAAATATTTATATACTGTTTTGGTTTATTAGCAAGGTCATAGGGTTCGAACATTAAAGTCAACTAAATGTCATATCTCTTTCAAACAAAAGTACCTTGTCAGTATATAATAAAATTGTTCAGCACATAAATGACTCCGGGGTCATATTTACAACAGCCTATAATCAAAGTCAATAAAAAAAACTCATTTAGGCAAGCAAACAAGAAGAAAAAAATATTGTGAACATTTTAATCACATTAACTTAACAATTAGCATGGAAAACAATGTTCAATATCTAACATAAGGGGCCAGCACCGTGGCTCAAGTGGTTAATCCTCAGCCTGTGGTGCCAGCATCCCATATGGGTGTCAGTTCTGGTCCCGGCGGCTCCTCTTCCAGTCCAACTCTCTGCTGTGGCCCAGGAGTGCAGTGGAAGATGGCCCAGGTGCTTGGGCCCTGCACCCACATAGGAGACATGGAAAAAGCACCTGGCTCCTGGCTTTGGATCGGCACAATTCTGGCTGTGGCAGCCATTTTGGGGGTGAACCTACGGAAGGAAGACCTTTCTCTTTCTCTCTCTCTCACTGTCTAACTCTATCTGTCAAATAAATAAAAAAAAGATTTATCTCTTTAATGACTATTAATATTATGAGGTAATGCTTTTTAAATAATATATTCCTTTATTAATGCCAAAATAAGCTAGCAGATATTGTACTTTTTTATGAAATACTCATCAAACCAATGAGAGTTTCTTAGAACTCTTGAGGTGTGTCATGATTTTGTTTTTCTATACTTCACATAAAAATCACACAAGATCTGATTCCTGGCCATCTTGAAGTCTGTCACATGAATGGAATCTTCATAGCACAGCACACATTGCAACATGGAACAGACTTCAGTGAATAGCTGCATAAAGACAGGGACTGGAAAGGTCAGATGAGACTTGTTCTTTTTTTGATTTTTTTTGGTCTTTTAATTTTTTCATTTTAAAGAAATTTAGTAGCATATTATATTCTCAGGGTCACAGCAAATGCATTATTATGAAAAAATGATGCTCATGAATTTTCATGTTAATGAGATATTGGTACAACTGGGACAGATTCAATGCAGCTAATAGATTCAATTATAAGAATATAGTAATAGAGCCGGCACCGTGGTGCACTTGGTTAATCTTCCGTCCGTGGTGCTGGTATCCCATATGGGTGCCAGGTGCTAGTCCCGGTTGGGGTGCTAGATTCTTTCCTGGTTGCTCCTCTTCCAGTCCAGCTCTCTGCTGTGGCCCAGGAGGGCAGTGGAGAATGGCCCAAGTGCTTGGGCACCTGCACCCATGTGGGAGACCAGGGAGAGGCACCTGACTCCTGGCTTCGGATCGGCGCAGCTCCGTCCATTGGGGCCATTTGGGGAGTGAATTAACGGAAGGAAGACCATTCTCTCTGTCTCTCTCACTGTCTGTAATTCTGTCAAATAAATAAATAAATAAATCTTAAAAAAAAGAATATAGTAATACTTCCCTTCCTCCCTCTCTTCCTCCTTCCTCCATATGCTTTCTCTCTCTCCCTTTCTTCTTCCTTCCTTCCTTTCTCTCTTTTCTTTCTTTCTTTCTCTCTTTTCTTTCTTTCTCTCTTTCCTTTCTTTCTTTCTTTCTTTCTTTTCTTTCTTTCAATTCCTTCCTTCCTTCCTTCCTTCCTTCCTTCCTTCCTTCCATCCTTTCTTCTTCCCTTCCCTTCCCTTCCCTTCCCTTCCCTTCCCTTCCCTTCCCTTCCCTTCCCTTCCCTTCTTTATTTCTCTTTTCCTTCATCCTTCCTTCCTCTTTTTCTTCCATTCTTGTCAAAGCCCCATTCTTTCATTCTGAGAGTTCTCCTCAGTGTCTAAAATATTTCCTGACAAAGAGTCAACAGGTATCAGAGCCTATTAATTAACACTTTCAGGTTTCTTATGAACTATTTAAAGTTACTTATTTTGGCCGGCACCGTGGCTCACTAGGCTAATCCTCTGCCTGCGGCGCCAGTACCCAGGGTTCTAGTCCTGGTCGGGGAGCCAGATTCTGTCCCAGTTGTTCCTCTTCCAGTCCAGCTCTCTGCTGTAGCCCGGGAAAGCAGTGGAGGATGGCCCAAGTGCTTGGGCCCTGCACCCACATGGGAGACCAGGAGGAAGCACCTGGCTCCTGGCTTCAGATCAGCGCATCGTGCCAGCGTTAGCGACCCCTTTGGGATTGAACCAATGGAAGATGACCTTTCTCTTTGTCTCTCTCTCTCTCTCTCTCACTGTCTAACTCTGCCTGTCAAAATAAAATAAAATAAAATAAAGTTATTGATTTTTCACAATGCTAATACTGTAGCATATACCATGGTTGATACAAAGATGTCCTTAAAACATTCATGTGAAATTTGATTATGAAGAAACCATGCATGAATTTCCAAATAATTTCACCAAAATAATACCAAATTTCCTTCCAGGACTCCCATGTGGATGGCAGAAACCCAAGTACTTGAACCATCCTTGGCAGACTCCATGAACATTTGTAGGAATCCGATTGGAAGCATAGAGTAGCTGGAACTCAAACTAGACACTCTTAAAAGGGATGCAGGTGTTCCACACTTATTCGTCTGTGTCACATGCCCACCATTAACCTTATCTCTTAATTCCACTTTTCCATGAAGTTTTTTTGAAGTTCCTTCACATGTCTCCTCAAAGGGCAGTCGTATCATTACAACATAAAATGAACAGAGCAAATTTATATTTCAGTAATTACTCCGAATTTGTTGAGAAGTCTGCCTCAACATTTCAAAATCTATAAAACTACTGCTATGCTTCCTTTGTTTGTCTAAGATCTCCCTGATTTAACAAGGAAATTGAACATAAACAATTTGTAAGCGATAAGTGCCTTTAATCATTTACTCTGCCTACAACTTTAAACTTTAAATATATATTAAAGACACACACTTTGTGGGGATTTTAAGTTTTATTTTTTTGTTTTACAGGGAAAGAGAGAGAGAGAGAGAGAGAGAGAGAGAGAGAGAGAGAGAGAGAGAGAGAAACCTTCCATCTGCAGTTTCACTAAGTGGCCACAACAGCTGAGGTAGGAATTCCATCTTGGTCTCACATATGGGAGGCAGAAGCCTAAGTACTGGAAACATCTTCTGCTCTCTCCTCAGGTGCATTAGCAGAAAGCAGAAAGTGGAGCAGCTAGGACTCAAACTGGAGCTCCAATATGAGATGCCAGTGATGCAGGCAGTGGCTTAAACTGCTGGGATACAATATCAGACCCTGTACTTTGTTTTGAAGTTAAAAAAAAAAAAACAGTTTTACAAACTAAAATCTACTGCAAATTAGCAAGTAATTAGGAGTTCTTTCTGACAAAAATAAATAAATAAATAAATCCTACATTTTTCTTTTCAATCAAAAAGTAGTACAATAAAAGTAAAACTAGTATTGTGGTTCACCTCCCAACTACAGCTACATGAAAAAAAATTCTCTAAAAATGTAAATGGGATCAGAGCCATTTAAGTTTTATACAAAGATAGTATGGTAGGTTCATTCACATTTACTAATTTCTTTTAGCTGTGAAACATAATAAATCTACCTATCTGAGAGTTATGAAAATCAAATAAATGGATTTTCAAATAAAGTAGATATTAGAGGCTAACAAAATCTTAGTGATGTAGAAGAATTTCCATAGGAAATCATCTCTTCCAAGGGCAATATGTCGTAGCAGAATAAGTTGCCACTTGGGAAACCCACATTAGAGTTTGTGCATTAGAACTACTCACAGCTTCTGATAAAGTTCCTGCTAATGTGCACCTTGTAAGGCAGCAGGAGATCACCCAAGTACTTGGGCCTTTGCCACTCAAGTAGGAGACCTGGATGGAGATCCTAGCTCTTGCTTCAGTCCAGTCCAGCCCTGGCTGTTGTAGGCAATTGAGGTGTGAAACCAGCAGATGAGCAATCACTCTTCTCTCTCTCCTCCCTCTGTCACTCTGATTTTAAATGTATGAATAAATCTTAAAAATAGATAAATATAAACAAAGTTTTCTTAGATATATTATATGGATTTATATACTCTGATACATGCATGTTGACAAATATCTCTTGTTAATCAGAGCAGAGATGATTTCTTGCCCATCTATATAACTCATCAGTGTCAGACTTCTCTTCTCAGCATTTTACAGATGAAATTTCAGATGAGAACTCTGATACCAGACTAATTGTTCTTCAACAGATAGTATATTTTTCTAAGATTACTCACAGAAATTTAATTTTGAAAGAAATTTGAGGACATGTTATAACGATCCTTAGTGATTTATTCTAAGAAGTTTACCCAACCCACAAAATGGTAAATTCTCTAAATTTGAAATCTTGTAACTTTATTTAGTTCAAGAAATTATATTACTGAGTTAATCATTTTCCTTTTCTATCATCTAGGACATTAATTTCCAACTAAATTTTCACCATAAGTGAAACTATTGATTTTAACTAGGAGACTTACCTATAATTTCTTTAAAATATTCTACTTTCACTACATTTTAAAATTGTTCTTCCAGTCACATATCTTCTGGAACCACGACTTCTTTTCTGGACGCCTATGTGTTTTTCTGCCTGACTTCTCTGTTCCTATGATGCGCTGTTAGAACTTTGTGTGCGTGTGATATGCGCACTGGCAATCTGAGTAAATTATTCACACACCACATCAGCAGTCTTAGATGTGAATGAAGAAAAATATGTTGATTCAGACGCCATGAGAGACAGATGCCAACATGAGACTGGGTGGGGTTAAGAGACTTATCAGGAAATGCATGTGAGTGAGGGTGGTGAAGAGCCAGAGGAGGGTGGTATAAGCCACTGAGTAGGATGTAGATGCAGCCCCCATAAGGGACACTACAAAGGGAGAGGCTGCCATAAGGCCAAAGTTTCCCCATCACATGAGACCTGGGCTTCCAGGAGTCAAAGTGCCTCTGCACCTAGCCTGCATTTGTTTTCCACTGGGAGCACTCCATGGAAGTCAGCTTCTATAAGGAAACCTAATCATGATTTCAGAGTCCAGAAGCTGGAATATTGGTCAGTTTTGATTCCCAAAGTACATTTCCTGGGAAGTGCCTTTCCATTGCTCCCACAAATCATTTTGTACCCCAAAATTATATTCCCAGTTAGATTGCTAAGATATTTTTTCCAAATCTCTTTGTAAACACAGTAGTTTGTTCACTTTCACCTGGACTTCTGAGGTTCTGGAAGACCAATCACAGTAGCCTCGAGTGAATGCCGTTCCTTCCTCCAGAGATGTGCGGGTCCATGGGCTGCTCCAGAATCATGGCCTCAGTCACAGTCCTCTGACTGCTGCTACAGCATGCGCTTGCTATAGAAGGGACAAAGACCCGAGTTACGACTAATGGAAATGCACACATATTCATGTTATCATGTTAGAATTTCCAACATCTCAAATGTGACTGTTTCTATTAAAGTATGAAATTGTTAACCTATATCTTACTGTTTATAAAATTGTTAATATCTATCACAGTGCCTCTAAATTAGTATAATTGAGAAATAATTAGTTGCATATAAGACATAATTATAGTTTGGGTTCTCTTATAGTTTTACTTTGAAGCACGTATTTTTCCTTGGCTTAATCAGTGATTATATTCTAATACCAAAGGTTCCACATTTAATAGTATAAAAAGATTGTCTACATATTGCAGAATATTGTAGGGTTTAGCACTTCCTAAGAAGGATTTTATACAATTTCCCTTGAATTATAAAACAGTAATTTTGTACGTTCATTATAGAAAGATAGAATATTGTTTCTAAATATGTGTGCATTGGCTGGCGCCGTGGCTCAACAGGCTAATCCTCCGCCTTGCGGCGCCGGCACACTGGGTTCTAGTCCCGGTCGGGGCGCCAGATTCTGTCCCGGTTGCCCCTCTTCCAGGCCAGCTCTCTGCTGTGGCCTGGGAGTGCAGTGGAGGATGGCCCAAGTACTTGGGCCCTGCACCCCATGGGAGACCAGGAAAAGCACCTGGCACCTGGCTCCTGCCATCAGATCAGCACGGTGCACCGGTCGCAGCGCGCCAGCCGTGGCGGCCATTGGAGGGTGAACCAACAGCAAAGGAAGACCTTTCTCTCTGTCTCTCTCTCTCACTGTCCACTCTGCCTGTCAAAAATAAATAAATAAATAAATATGTGTGCACTTGAAATAAACTGATTTCACTTCCTAGATAAATTTTATGGCTGAGATTCCAAAATGGCAGAATAGAGAATGATGTACCATGCTAGGCTAGGGATAAATAGTTTTTTGGTTTTTTTTTTTGTTTTTTTGAAGATTTATTTTATTTTTTTGCAAGTCAGAGTTATAAGAAGGAGAAGCAGAGAGAGAGAGAGAGAGAGAGATAAAGAGAGAGAGAGAGGTCTTCCATCTGCTGGTTCACTCCCCAATTGGCCACCAACGGCTGGAGCTGTGTTGATCTGAAGCCAGGAGCTAGGAGCCAGGAGCTTCCTCCAGATCTTTCCACATGGGTGCAGGGGCCCAAGTACTTGAGCCATCTTCTACTGCTTTCCCAGGCCATAGCAGAGAGGTGGATTGGAAGTGGAGCAGCCGGGACTCAAACCGGCACCCATATGGAATGCCAGCACTGTAGGCCACAGCTTTACCCATTACACCACAGGGCCAACTCTGAGGGATAAATAGTTTTTTTTTAAAAAAAAGTTCAAGAAGTGTGCTTTTGGGAGAATTGGCAAGAAAACTGCAGTGGAAATTCTACAGAAACAAGAGGAACACTGTGGACCTGTGTGGAATGTTCAGATGTACAGCATGAACACATAACATGTAACTCCAGCAATCAAGAGCTGTGGGCGGGTGCCAACTTGGAGGTGATAGTGATATCAGACTGCAGCAACCCATAGTGTTATAGCCGAAGGGAGAGCATGTTATGAGTCCAGGTGGGCGTTAGAGGGTACCCATGGACCAAGTGGAAGTAAAAGGGGCATATTTCTCTCATCCCACCACCCCCCAAAGGGCACCCAACAACCGGCATAGAGAGGGAAGGGGCCATTTTGGGCATAAGTGGAAGCTACAGAAGCCCTTGTGCACACAGCAACTGGTTCAGACAGGATGGTATCTTTTCTGCAGTGCTGGTGGCTACAGTGGAGAGAAGGTTCCTGTGTATGCATGAGATTCAGAGATTCTCACAGACAGAAGAATATGTTCTCCCCACTGACTGAGTCTGGCTGGGAGAATTGACCGGGCACAGGGCACCCATGTAAGACTGTGAAGCACCCCCAACCTGCAACATACCACAGGCTCCCAGGACTCAAGCCACCTAGGTGGAGCATCCTCAAACAGCTTATTCCAGGAATGTCTGCCTCTCTGTGGACCCAATAGACTGGAATGGCAGAGCAGACCCTCTGTACCCAGCAACTGTGAGAGCCTTGTGTGCTGAGACTGCATGGACTGTGGCTGCATGAGAGTCACAGGATGTAGCTGGGTCTCTTTGCAATCACTATATGCACATTCACAAGCCCGGAGCTCCCTGGATGTTCACTGAAGGTGCAGACATTCCACTAAGCCACAGGGGCATAGTTCAATGATGAAACCCATCAAAGGAGAAAACCAACAAGTATCTCCACAAATCCTAAAAATAAATGCAGAAATTCAAAAACAAGAACAAGGATGACATTGTAACCACCCTCCCCGCCCCCTGCAATGAACACAACAACATTTCAATATTAGAATGTGAAGATGAAGAGATTGATGAAATACCTGAAATGGAATTCAAAAGAGTAATTATGAGATTAATCAAAAGCAATCACAAGCAAATCCATGAATTAAAGAAATCCACATATGAATGAAAAAAATTTCCCATGAAATTGAGAAAGAGAAATCAATATAAAATATTAGAAATGAGAAATCAACAGCTCAAATAAAAAATGCAGTGAAAGCCTTGACAGTAGACTTTATAGGGCAGAAGAAAGAATATCTGACCTAGAAGACAAATCATTGGAAATTTCTCAGTCAGACCTATGCAAAGCAGAAATTAGAAAAATTCAAAAACAGTTTTGGCTATTTATGGGATACTATCAAATGAATCAACATATAGGACTTAGGATTTCATGACGTTGTGGAAAGAGAGAATGGATTAGAAGGCCTATTTAGTGAAATAATTACAGAAAACTTTATCAATTTGGAGAAAGAAAGAGACATTCAAGTACAGGCAAAATATAAAACTCCTAATAGACACAACTAGAAAGATCTTCACCACAAAATATTATAGTGAAACTTTCCACAATAAAACATTAAGAAAAGATTCTAAAATGTGCATGACAGAAATGCCACATTACTTTCTAAAGTTCTCCAATTAGACTCACAGCTAGATTCTCATCATAAACTCTTCAAGATAGGAGAGGAAGGAGAGATATAGTTAAAGTATTAAAATTAAAAAAAACTGTCAACCCAAAATATCATACCCTGCAAATCTCACATCTATGAATGAAATAAAGATTTTCCAGAATAAAAGAGAAATTGAAAGAATTTGTCACCACTTGCCCAGCCTTACAAAAGATGCTTAAAGGTATGTTAAATACAGAAACAAAGAAAAATAGTCATCATTATGAAAGAATGTTAAGGCAAAAAATCTCCCAGTGAAAATGGAAAGGAAATACATAGTAAGCAATAGGAATATTTATGGAAAAATGACAGGTCCAAATTGCTACTTATCAGTAGTCACTTTGAATGTAAATGGTCCATCTATTTGCTGCCTATAAGAAACACACCTCACCAATAAAGATCACGCAGATTGAAACTGAGAAGATGGAAAAAGATATTCCATATAAATGGAAGGCAAAAAGGTAGATATAGCCATCCTAATATCAGACAAAATAGACATTAACACACAAACCATTAAAAGAAATGAAGAACTCCACTATATAATGATTAAGGGAGCAATTCAACAGGACTATGTGACTATAATAAAGGTATATGCATTCAATTACAGGGCACCTGGTTACCTAATAGAAATATTCAAGGGAGCAGTGCTGTGGCATAGTGGTCTAAGCTACTGCCTGCAGGGCCTACATTCCACAACTGTGCCACTTAATGTCTTGGCTGCTCCTCTTCCCATCCAGCTCTCTGCTAATGACCTGGGAAAGCAGTGGAAGATGGCCCACGTGCTTGGGTCTCTGCTCCCATGTGGGAGACCTGGAAGAAGCTATTGGCTCCTGGCTTTGGATCAGCTCAGCTCTGGCCATTGCAGCCATTTGGGGAGTGAACCAGCAAATGTAAGACCTTTCTCTCTGTCTCTCCTTCTCTCTGTCTGTAACTCTGTCTCTACAAATAAATAAAAATCTTTTTAAAATAAAAAAAGGAATATTAAAGACTCTAAAGGAAGACATAGACTCTAATACAATATAACAAGAGATTTTCAGCAACCCACTTTCACCAAAAGACAGCTCAACTAGGCAGAAAATTAACAAAGAAACAACAGAGATAATCAACAGTATAAACCAAATGGACCTAATGGATATCTAAAGAACTTTTCACTCTACAGTTGTGGAATATATATTCTTCTTATGAGTTTATGGAACTTTCTTTCGGATAGACAATATGCTAGGCCATAAAGCATGTCAGAGCAAATGCGAAAAACATTCAAAATCATACCAGGCATCTTCTCTGACCACAGTGGAATGAAGATGGAAATCAACTACTCAAAAATCTCTAGATCATATGCAAACACATGGAAACTAAACAAGATGCTCCTGAATGAACAGTGGGTTATTGAAGAAATCCTAAAACAAATTTAAAAAAATTTTGGAAACAAATTAAGATGACAATATATCTTATCAAAAGTTATCAGATACAGCCAAAGAAGTGTTAAGAGGGAAGTTTATAGGAATCGGTGCCTACATCAAGAATTGCAAGTGAGCTATGAATGTACATCAAGGACCTAGAAAAATAATAATAAACCAAATCCAAAATTAGTAGAAGAAAATAAATACTTACAATTACAGAAGAAATAAACAAAATTGAAACAAAAAAGAGAAAAGATCAGTGAAATTAAGAGCTGATTTTCTGGAAAAAAAATTGATAGGCCATTGGCCCAACTAACCAGAAAAATAGGGAGAAGAATCAAATTAATAAAAACGGAGATGAAAAAGGAAGTGTAACAAGAGATACCACAGAAATAAAAAGAATCACCAGGATTTACTACAAATAGATGTATTGCAACAAATTGGCAAACCTAAAAGAAATGGACAGATTTCTGGACTCATGCAATCTACCAAATTTGAGTCATCAAGACACACAGAAAACCTAAATAGACAAAAACCATGATGGAAATTTAATCACTAATAAAAATCCTGCCAACAAAGAAAAGCCCAGGACTGGATGGCTTCAAGGTTGAATTCTACCAGACATTTAAAGAAGAACAAATTCCAGTACTTCTAAAGCTATTCCAAACAATTGATAGGGACAGAATCTTACTAACTTCCTTCTATGAGTTCAGTGTCACCTTAACTCATAAAGCAGAAAAAGATACAACAGATAGAGAGAACTATAGACCAATAAGCCTGACGAACATATATGCAGAAACCCTCAACTAAATGTAACTTAATCAAATCCAACAAGACACCAGAAAGTTCATTTTTCCAGACCAAGTGGGATTTGTCCCTGGTTTGCAGGGATGGTTCAACATTTGCAAATTAATAAATGTGATACATCACATTAACAAGCTGAAAAACAAAAACCATATGTCTATGTCAGTAGAATCAAAGAAAGCATTTGATAAAATACAAAATCCTTTCATGATGAAAGCCTTAAGCAACTTGTGTATAGAAGAAACATTCCTCAATGCAATAAAGGCAATCTTTGACAAAACCATGGACAGCATTTATTGAATGGATAAAAGTTGGAAGCATTCCCACTAAGATCCAGAACGAGACAAGGATGTCCACTTTCATCATTGCTTTTTAACATAGTCCTGGAAGTTTCAGACAGGGCCATCGGCAAGAAAAAGAAATAAAAAAGATACAAATTGGAAAGAAGGAAGTCAAAATACCCTTATTTGCAGATAACGTGATTCTACAGAGAGAGAACCACAGACTCCAAGAAGACACTCTTGGAACTTATAAGACAGTTTGGTAAAATAGCCAGATAAAAATTAGCACAAAAAATCAATAGCCTTTGTATACCCATATAATGCCTTGGCTGGGAAGATTTTTTTTGCCATTCACAATAGCCACAAAAATTAAATACCTTGGAATAAATTTAACCCAAGGATGTCAAAAGATTTCTATAATGAAAATTACAAAACATTTAAGAAAGAAATAGAAGACATAAAATTGGGAAAATCTTCCAAGTTCTGGATTGAAAGAATCAATTATCATAAAAATATCCATATAATTGGGGGAAAGTGGCAAGATGGCAGAATAGGAAGGGAGCACACTGATAGTCCGGGAAAAGACAGTTTAATAAAATTGGAGATACTGCAGGTTCAAGGAAGAGTAGGGGAAGAAACAGCAGAGGAAACTTTTCTGGAACTAGTGATTCACAGTGGACCTCATGCATGGTGAGTGTGGGAGCCCACAGTTCTGGACAACAGCCACAGAATCAACACACCAGTGCTGGAATGCGAGGTGAGCCAAACCTCAACAGCCTAAGACACCAGGAACAAGCAAAAAGAGGAGACTAGAGTGAACGAGGCTTAAAACCTCATGGGGAAAAGTTCACCAGGCTAACTAGAAGAGAGAGGAAAAAAAAAAGTGACCAATACGGACACGAGTTTCTCTCTCTCCACTCAACTCTCAAAGGTGAGCAAGACAAAAAGCAGGCACCATTTTGGACATACATCATACACAGGTCGACCTCAGGGCTAAGCCTGTCCAAAGCCAAGCAGAGACACCTAACTCTGGGGGGGAGAGGTGAAATAACAGGAGATTAGTACCTAGTAAATGTGTGGTGCTAATGAACTGAGACTGTGAAAAAAGAGACGGTGGGTGAGAGAACTCACGGAATTCACGTGAGTACTCTCCAGAGACGCTACAATTCAGTAACCTTGCAACCCAGTGGGAATTGAGCCCACACTGAGGGCAGCACAGATCCCCTTGTGGTCCCTGGTAAAGAGCTTCTGATCTCTGGCTCCTGTGGGTATATCATTCGCCTGCTAACTACCTCCAATTCCACTCAGCTATGTGGAATTACTTCCCTTTTGAATTAAAAAAAGAAAGAGAATGAGAGATTTACCACACCTAACCTGGCAGTGTCACCTTTGACACACCCTTAACCCTGAGGAACCATACAGAGCTCTCTGGCCACACCCATCTCAAGCCTCTAAGGCTCCATCAAAAGCAGACAGTCCACTTAATACAGTCACAGTATAACAAGAAAAAACACCAAAGTGAGGGAAGGAGAATCCAAAGAATATCTCCACAATGCCAAGCAACAAATGCAGAAACTGAGGAAACAAGAACAAGGAAGACATTATGATACCACCAAATGAACAAGACACCCCAAGACAAGATTATGAAGATGATGAGATAGAAGAAAAACAAGATACAGATTTCAAAAAATTTATGATAAGAACAATTAGAAGTTTTCAAAAACAAATGCTTGAGTTATGGAATTCCTTACTAGACAGGATAGAAAATCTCCTTCGAGAAAATGAAATCTTAAGGAGGAATCAAACTGAAATGCAGAAACTAGTAGAACAGGAAAAGTGTGATAGTGAAGAGAAATCAAAATAAAATGAAGAACTCAATAGATCAAACGACAAACACATTAGAGAGCCTTAAAAACAGAGTCAGTGAAACAGAAGAGAGAATATTGGACTTAGAAAACAGAGCACAGGAAAGTAGACAGTCAAACCAAAGAAAATAAGAGGAAATTAGAAATCTAAAAAATATTGTTGGGAATCTACAGTATACTATAAAAAACCCAACATTTGGGTTCTAGGAGTTCCTGAAGGCATGGAGAGGGAGAAAGGATTAGAAGGCCTTTTTAGTGAGATACTAGCAGAGAACTTCCCAGGTTTGGAATATCTTTTTCCAACTGTTCACTTTCAGTCTGCACGCATCTTTGTTGGAAAGATGTGTTTCTTGTGGGTGCAAATAGATGGGTTTTATTCCTTAATCCATTCAGCCAGTCTGTCTTTTAACTGGAGCATTGAGGCCATTAACGTTCAGTGTGACTATTGGTAAGTAGTAACTTTGCCCTGCCATTTTCCTGAAGATATTTTCTAGTATATGCTTTGAGCATCCTATGATCTTTTACGGGGAGATTTTCTTCCTTTACCTTCTTTCATATTGATGACCGTGTTTCTCTGTTTCTGTGCGTAACACATCTTTAAGCATCTTTTACAGGGCTGGACGAGTGGCGACAAATTCTTTCAATTTCTGTTCACTATGAAAGGTCTTTATTTCACCTTCATTTACAAATGAGAGCTTTGCAGGATATAATTTTCTGGGCTGGCAGTTTTTCTCTCTTATTACCTGGGCTATGTCTCACCATTCCCTTCTAGCTTGTAGGGTTTCTGATGAGAAGTCTACTGTGAGTCTAACTGGAGATCCTCTGAGAGTAATCTGACGTTTCTCTCTTGCACATTTTAGGATCTTTTATTTCTGTTTCACTGTGTTGAGTTTAATTACAATGTGTCATGTTGAGGATCTCTTTTGGTCATGTTTATTAGGGGTTCTATGAGCTTCCTGTACTAGGATGTCTCTGTCCTTCTCCAAACCTGTGCTCTGCCTGACTCCTCTTGCTTTATAAAGCCCTGTACGGATGCCACGTTTCTTTTCCAATAAAACACGTTCCTTTCAAGTGCTTTGCAGGCTGAAGCCCATTTACTGTTTACGCTGTTTCAGTGACATCACTTGGAATAGGCCTCAACATCTGGTTCCTCCACTAAATCACTTTGCAAAAAGCAGAATGCCAGTGAGTGGACAGCTGAGTTGTGCTCCTGACAAGTTCTCCTACCTTAAGTTAGTGCCATGTAACTTTAGCTTTCTGTCTGTCTTGGCAGATGATATTTAGATCGATTTGTTTCTACTCAGGGACCTGACCAGAAAGGTGATTTTTTTTTCTCTCTGTTAAGGATTTATTCATTTATTTATCTGAAAGCACAGCAGACTGAGAAGGAGAGATGAGAGAGAGTGAGAGAGCTAGAGAGAGAGAGAAGGGGAGGAGAAGGGACAGGGGAGGAGGGGGAGGAAAGAGAAGGGGAGGGGAGAGGGGAGGAGAGGGGAGGGAAGAGGAGGGGAGGGGAAGGAAGGGAGGGAGAGGAAGGAAGTGGAAGGGAGAGGAGGGGAGGGAAGGGGAGGGGAGGGGAGGAGACACAGAGAGAGCTATCTTCCTCCACTCTCGCATTCCCTGGATGTCAGCAATAGCCAGGAATCAGCCAAGAACCGTACCCGGAACACCCACGTAGGTGGCAGGGACCCATCTTCTGCTGCTTCCCCAGATGCATTAACTGGGAGCTGAATTGGAAGCAGAGCAGCTGAGACACATCAGCATTCTGATAGGGGATACTGACATTGCTTAACCCTCGGGGTGATCATGCTAGCCCCAACAAAGTGAAACATTTTAAAGTTTAGAATTCACAAGTCTGACTGTATGCATTTTCATGGTTCCCAACATTTAGAAACCAGCAATAGCAAGTCTATCAAAGAACTCCTATATAGTTGCTAGTTTCTTTTTGTATATATGGTACCCACAGCACCAGAAATTCAAAGATCTGGCAGGATTTATTTTAAATATAAATATAGTTTTATTTGAAGTTATAAAAATTATGTGGCGGAATTGAGTCTACTCTTTACTCACTTCCCCCTAAAGTCACAGTTTAACAACAGTCTCAAACAATATTGAACTTATGATATTTATGTTGGTATATTCCACTTAATAACATTCAGATTTTCTCCAGTTATAGTTAGATGCTGGAGTTCATCATTATCATAATGTCAGCTATAGACTGTGGTAGATGCTATCTAGCAGTTGAAGAAGCTCCCCTCTATTCTTCATCTTCTGTGTTTTCATAATTAATTTATGTTGAATTCTGACAAATTTTTAATTTAAATTGATATGATCATGTGATTTTTCTTATTCAGCCTGTTAATATGATGAATCCCAAATAGTCACAATGTGTCATATTTTTATTGCTGAATTTGATTTTCTAATGTTGTCTTAAATTTTTGCCTCCATATTCATGATAGATATTGGCATGTAAGTTTTTTATTGTATTCTTTTTGTCTAATTTTATTATCAAGGTTACATAAGCTGTATAGAATTAATTTGGAAGTACTACCTTCTCTTCTATTTTTGTTTTTAGAATGGATGATGTAGAGTTAAAGTTATTTATTTTTCTTATAATTGAAACAAAATCATTGAGCAAGGCTGTTGTTGTGGTCCAGCAGATTAAGCTGCCGCCTGGGACACCAGCGTCGCATATGAATGTTGGCAAGTCTCGGCTACTCCACCCCCTGACCAACTCCTAGATACTCCAGGGAAAGTGTATAAGATGATTTGACTGGGCCACCACACCCATGTGGAAGATGTAGAAAAATCTCCTGGCTCCTGGCTTCAGTCTGGCCCGCTCTGACTATTTCAGTCATCTGGGAAGTGAACCAGACGATGGAAGGTCTCTCTCTGTCTCTGTCTGTCTCTCCGTGTAACATTGCCTTTTAAATAAATAAATATTAAAAATACAATGATTGGGCATGGTAATTGCTTTATTTAGGAAAATTTTCCAGTTATCAAATCAATTATCCTAATATTTATGGAGGTACTCAAACTTCTGCTTCATATGGGGTGACTTGTAGTGCTTTCTGTCTCTATGAAGTGATTCATTTCATCTAAATTACCAAATGAATATATATAAAGGAGTTCATGGGATTCCTTATAACTATTTTTATTTCTCCTAGGCCTGTAGTGGTAACTAGTGGTCTATTTCTGATGTTGGTAATTTGTACCTTATCTTTTTTCCATCGTCAATCTTCCTTGTAGTTTCTGAATTGTATGGAGTTTTTAAGGAAACCAGTCATTTTTATATTTGACTTTATCAATTGTTTTCCTTTTTCACTTTTATTGATTTCTGATCATATCATGATATTTTTCTGCTCATGCTTTACTAGAGTTTTTATTGTGCTTCTGTTTTAAGGTATTGAAGTGAGAACTTCAATACTGGTTTAAAATGTGTCTTCCTTTTTTTAATTAATTATTTTATTTGAAAGTGAGAGAGAGAGAGAAGTCTTCCATCTGTTGGTTCACTTTCCAGTTGGCCGCAATGGCTGGAGCTGTGCTGATCCGAAGCCAGGAGCTTCCTCCCAGTCTCCCAAAAGGGTGCAGGAGCCCAAGGACTTGTGTCATCTTCTATTGCTTTCCCAGGCCATAGCAAAAAGCTGGATCAGAAGTGGAGAAGCTGGGATTTGAACTGGCGCTGATATGGGATGCCAGCACTGCTTTACCTGATAAGCCACAATGCTAGCCCCAAATGTGTTTTCTTCTGTAATTAAACATTTATTACTGTAATTAGACATTATTGTGTAATTAAATATTTATTACTATAGTTATCTTCCACAAATTTTGATATGTTATATTGATTCTCAATTGGTTCAATGTAGTTTTTATTAATTTCATAAGAGAATTCCTCTTTCAATAATGGAGTATGTAGAAGTGTATTTCCAAGTGTTCACAGATTTTTCTTTCATCTTTCCGTTATACAGATGTAATGTGATCCCATTTTGGATGGGGAATACATTCTATCTGATTTCAATCAGATGGGGGGAAGATTTGAGGATAAGATATCAGTTTGGGTCTATGCTCTACACGTTCTTTAAAATATTGTGCATTGTGCTTTCCCAGGCCATAGCAAAAAGCTGGATCAGAAGTGGAGCAGCTGGGATTTGAACTGGCGCTGATATGGGATGCCAGCACTGCTTTACCTGATAAGCCACAATGCTAGCCCCAAATGTGTTTTCTTCTGTAATTAAACATTTATTACTGTAATTAGACATTATTGTGTAATTAAATATTTATTACTATAGTTATCTTCCACAAATTTTGATATGTTATATTGATTCTCAATTGGTTCAATGTAGTTTTTATTAATTTCATAAGAGAATTCCTCTTTCAATAATGGAGTATGTAGAAGTGTATTTCCAAGTGTTCACAGATTTTTCTTTCATCTTTCCGTTATACAGATGTAATGTGATCCCATTTTGGATGGGGAATACATTCTATCTGATTTCAATCAGATGGGGGGAAGATTTGAGGATAAGATATCAGTTTGGGTCTATGCTCTACACGTTCTTTAAAATATTGTGCATTGTGCTTGTGTGGAATGGAATTTTCTGTAAATGTTGACTTGATCTTGTTTTTTGCACATAATGTTGCTGAATTATTCTTTTTTTTTTTTTTTTTTTTTGGACATACAGAGTTAGACAGTGAGAGAGAGAGAGAAAGGTCTTCCTTCCGTTGGTTCACTCCCCTAATGGCTGCTACGGCCGGTGCTGCACCAATCTGAAGCCAAGAGCCGGGTACTTCCTCCCGGTCTCCCATGTGGGTGCAGGGCCCAAGCAATTGGGCCATCCTTCACTGCCCTCCCGGGCCACAGCAGAGAGCTGGACTGGAAGAGGAGCAACCGGGACTAGTACCTGGTGCCCCAACTGGGACTAGAACCCAGGGTGCCGGCGCCATAGGCAGAGGATTAGCCAAGTGAGCCATGGTGCTGGCCAGCTGAATTGTTCTTTACCCTCCTGACTTTTTTGCCTAGTTTTTATATTTTTAATAAATAATAATAAATTGTAGACCTGTAAAGGTTTCCATAATAATTGATTTGCCCATGTTTCTCATATTGTTTTTTAAATCAACATATTTATTTTCAGAATAGTTTTAAACCTAGAGAACATTTAGCACATACTACAGAGAGTATTGACATATACCATCTTTATTTCATAGATTCACCTACTATTATTATATTGTGCTAGTATAGCACATTTGCTCAAATTGATGAATCCACACTGATACAATAACTAAAGTTCATAGTTCAAATTAAGTAGCATACATTTTTGGCTCATTTCTATTGATATTGTCATATATTCATCACTAGAGTATCATCAGAATAGTTTAACAATCAAAAAATCCTCTTGTTCATCCGTATCTCCATGTATTCAAGCCCCAGGCAACTGCTGAGTTTTTATTCTTCCTATTATTTTGTCATTTCCAGAATATTGTATCATTGGAATCACTTTGCTTCAGACTGATTTATATCATCTTATAATACCCATTTATAATTCTCCCCAATTTTTGCATGGCTTAATAGCCTATCTCTTTTTTTAACACTGAATTTCTCTTTTTTTAAGATTTTAATTATTTATTTGAGGGGTAGAATTACAGACAGTGAGAGGGAGAGACAGAGAGAAAGGTCTTCCTTACGTTGGTTCATTCTCCAAATGGCCCCAATAGCCGGAGCTGCACTGATCTGAAGCCAGGAACAAGGAGCTTCCTCCTGGGCTCCCACGTGAGTGTAGGGGCCCAAGAACTTGGGCCATCTTCTACTTCATTCCCAGGCTGCAGCAGAGAGCTGGATTGGAACAGGAGCAGCTGGGACTAGAACCCGCACCCATATGGGATGCCGGCACTACAGGTAGAGGATTAACCTACTATGTTACAGCACCAGCCCCTAACACTGAGTTTCTGTTGTGTATATTGCATCTTGCACTTATTGGTTGAAACCAAATTTCCTTCCGTTGTTGGTAACTGTGGTAAAAATTACTATAAATATTGATGTACAATTTTTATGTGGCTATAAGGTCTCAAATCATTTAGACAATTTCAAGGAAACTGATTACTGCATTTTATAACTCTATAACCAATCAATTTGTCCTCTAAAATTGCTCTTCTTCCCTATTTGCTGCTGCTAATAACACAATTATACCAGCTGGGATAGTTATAAAGAAAAGAAGTTCATTTTGGCTCATGGTTCTTGTTCAAGGTTAACAGACCAGCTGCATCTAATGATGGCCTTCTTACTGGTATAATCCAGAGGAGGTACAGGGCATTACAAGGTAGAGACCAAATCAGACTGGATGTTATAGAAGATAGAATCTGGAGACAACCTGCTAATCCATTAATTCCTCAGGTTGATTAATCCATAGAGCCCTAACCAGTTCTGAAGGGTCCTACCCTATCTTACCTCTTAATAGCTCATAAGAAGTACTAAATCTCAACATGAGTTTCAGAAGTTACTAAATCATGGCTGCACCATTTTCTACCCTAATCAACAGTGACTGAGAGTTTCTGTTGCTTCACATAACTTTACAGCTATTGATACACTTTTTGGACTTCAGTCATTCTGGTAGGTGTGTAATTAAATTGCATTATTATTTAATTTGCATCAATCTAATGATAAATGTCTTTGAGCACTTTTTTTTTTTTTGACATCTTTACTCCACAACTACAGAAGTACCTCATCAATCAGTTGATTTTGGAAAAATTGGTGAAGCAATTAACTGGGCAAAAAATAATATATTCAAAGACTTGCACAGTGATACAGATGGTTAGCCACTTTTTTGAGGCTCACATCGTTACTCCACTTCTGATCAGGTTTCTGCTAATTTGTTTGGGAAGGGGGCATAAGACTGTCCATGTACTTGGGGCCTGCCAAATATGGGAGACCAGGATATTATCAAAATTCAAATAGGTATGTCCAAAGACATTACAAAATAAATACAAAGGCAAGTATTTAACAAAGTAGTTTCGGATATTTGAAACACATGTATAGTAAGACATTTTAATTTACAATTTAAAGATTATTTTTATTAAGAAAAATGTGTAAAGCAAAAATACATACAAAAGCAGCATTATTAATCATTAAGGATATACAAATTAAGATTATGTGAGATAATATGATTATACCTGTGGTGGAATGAGGTAAAAGTTCATGCCAAGATGGTCACTGAGGTGAAAAGGTCGTGCCAAGATGGCTGCTGACAACAGAAACTGCCTAGCAACAAGCTGTGATTGGATGGTTGCAGAAACTGCCTGACGACAAGAGCCTGACTGGCAAAAGGCTTTGATTGGATGGCTTTGGAAACTACCTGGCATCAGGCTGTGATTGGTTGGGGCATAGAGCGCCCCTTGACTGGATTGGCTGGTCTTGGCTATATAAGCTGTTGTACTAACTGAAATAAACGAGTCTGTGGGCTGCTCGCCTCAGGCCTGCTTTCACCCTACTCCCGGAGTCTGTGTGGTGACTCCGCACCTCTTGCCCCCACCATGTTCCTCCTCTCAGAAACAAATCCACTGGAACATTGCTGAGATATCAACTGCAACATATACCCACTAGAATGATCATGTGAAATAAGTAAAACAGATAATAAAATATTGGCAAGGATGTGGAGAAATATCGCCACTCAAACATTGATACAGGCATTGAAAATGGTGCTGCCATTGGGGAAAAGTTTGTGTGGTCTCTCAAAAATTTAAACATAAAACTACAGTGCAACTGGAGAATCCTCCTAGGTTTTTATGAAAGAGAAAATAAAACATATGTCTATATAAATAATTACACGGGCATGTTTATAGTGGCATTATTCATAATACCTCCAAATTGGAAATCTTCTAAATATCCATTAACTATTACAGTTATAAATAAAATGCAGTACATCTACTCAATGAAATTCTTTTCAACAATAAAATGTAATCAACTATAGTTGCATGCTATATGAAGTGTAAACATCAAATGCATTATGCTGTGTGAAAAAAAATACAGATACAAGGCACAATATATTGCATGCTATCATTTATGTAAATTGTCAAGAAAAGAAAAATATGTATGTATAAAAATAGGTTACTTTTGCTTATGTCTGGTTGTGGCAGTAGGAATGAACATTATACTGTCATGAGGTTTTTTAATAGGGTCCACTAAAGATCACAAGCTTGAATTATAAGGATCAATATTTGAAAACCTGGCCCTGAAAATAAAGGAAAACACATATATGCAGACTGTAAGAGACATCTTTTCAGAGTTGTCAACAAATACTCTGGTTTTAATTAGAGAGATGTCATTGAAGTGCCCATCTATGCTGATGGCCTTAAGCCTTTGGCAGATGCTCCCTTTGAAAATATTTTGACTGAAAATAAAATCATTCAAAATAGTAGATATTTGTGCTAATAGTATAGGTAAGATTAAGAACAAGGCATGTGTTGTCTTGGTGAAGACAACAGTTAATAGAGTAATGAAGAAAGATACTGAAAGAGTAACTTCCAACCTAGCTTGGAAAGTGGTAACTACAGTGAAAAAGGATAATCCAACAAAATAACATCCATTCAAGAAAACAGTTGCTCCACTACTCCAAGTTGCTTTTAATACAAAAGGGGAACTGTCCATGCAATTGAAAACAATGTCCTTGCAATCCTATTGCATTTCCATCTAATTTCAGAGCTATATTCTCTAGCACAATCTGTTCTCATTGCCACCACTGCATCTACAAAGCAGCAGAAGTATTTCAGTTTTAGGGTATATCAAGTCCTACATTCTTTCTTTAGTTACCTTCTACTCATTTCTCTGGATCCTCTATGTAGTTAAATTTTTATTTTTGTTTTTGTTTGTGTGTTTTCATTTTTGCTTATAGTTGTTGTTGTGGATTTTTTGGCTTTTTTTGCTTGGTGCTTATATTCTAGATAATTTGTATATATAAAACCTACTTTAAATATGGGCCACCACTATTAAATATTGGCAGAAATTATTCTTTCTAGATTTTCAGACTTTAATTTAAACATGAAGTCGATTGACTGCTTATAGATTTCTGCTTCCTCTACTGATGTGTTTAATCTTGGATCTCTCCCCAGTAGCCTCCATAGCAATGATAGTTCATATTTGTGGTTCATAAGGAAGGCCTAATGTTTACAGTATCAGTTCAACAATGCATCTAATGAAACTGGCCAAATAGCTACTAAAACAAGTTCATTGAAGGGCTATGTTTTATTGCATACACTTACCTTCTAAGGGGGCTAATTATTATTTGGATCAGCCCTTGTAATATCCTTTGTATAGTATTTGAGTTAACTCATTAAACAGCATTTTTCATTTTATTTATTTTTTAACTGTGAAAAGGGACAGAATTATGATACACTGAGTTAATCTACTGCCTTTGATGCTGATGTCCCATACGGTCACTAGTTCCAGTCCATAATCTGCTCCACTTCTGATCCAGCTGCATACAAATGTGCTTGGGAAAGCAGCAGAAGATGGCCCAAGTACTGGGGCCACTGCCACCCATTTGGGAGACCTATAAGGAGATCCATGCTCCTGGCTTCAGCCTGGCCCAATCCCAACTGTTACAGCCATTTGAAGAGTGAAACAGTGGAACATCAATTCTCTCTACCTTGCTTCTCTCTCTCTCTCTCTCTCTCTCTCTCTCTCTCTCTATTTTTCCCTTGCTCTATGTGTGTGAATGTGTGTGTGCCTTGCCATTTCTCTGTAACTCTGCCTTTAAAATAAATAAATAAATCCTTAAACTGGCAAAAATGCATAACATAAAATTTAGTTTCCAAGGATTGATTTTTTTTTTTGACAGGCAGAGTTAGACAGTGAGAGAGAGAGAGAGAGAGAGAGAGAGAGAGAGAGAAAGGTCTTCCTTCCCCCAAATGGCTACTACAGCCAGTGCTGCACCGATCTGAAGCCAGGAGCCAGGTGCTTCTTTTTGGTCTCCCCTGTGGGTGCAGGGTGCAAACACTTGGGCCATCCTCCACTGCCCTCCTGGGCCACAGCAGAGAGCTGGACTGGAAGAGGAGCAACTGGGACAGAGTCCAGTGCCCCAACCGGGACTAGAACCTGGGGTGCCGGTGCCACAGGCAGAGAATTAGCCAAGTGAGCCATGGCACAGGCCGAGGGTTCCTTTTTTTAAAGATTCATTTGAAAGGCAGAGTTACAGAGAGGCAGAGAGAAAGAAGTCTTCCATCTTCTTGCTCACTGTCCAGATGGCCACAAAGGCCAGAGCTCCACCGATCAGAAGTCAGGAGCTTCTCCTGGGTCTCCCATGCAGGTGCAGGGGCCCAAGGACTTGGGCCATCTTCCACTGCTTCCCCAGGCCATAGCAGAGAGCTGGATTGGAAGTGGAGCAGCCAGGACTTGAACAGGCACCCATAGGAGATGCTGTTACTGCAGGCAGCAGCTTTACCCACTATGTCACAGAGTCGGCCCCTCCGTTCGTTATAAGCGTATATTTCCCTCATGTTAAGTATATTCACATCATTATATGAAGGACAAAATCTCTACTCATTCCTTCTTAGAAAATGGAATTATATCCACTAAACAACAGCCTCCTTTCTCCCTTATCTTTAACCCCTAGCAACCATCATTCTGCGTTCCGTTTCTATGAACTTCACTACTTTACATACCTCATGTACATATAATGATACAATGTTTAGTATTTGTGAGTGTGACAGGATCATTTCAGTAGCTAAATTTTTTCTCAATATTCATGTAGGTTATTCTTTATTGTTTCAGTATGATTGACTATATTTTAGTGATGTATAGGCTGAAACACTCTTGCATTCCTGAAATAAATCCCATGTAGACCTGGTGAATAGCCTTTTTTTAAGAAGGCTTTTATTTAATGAATACTAATTCTGAGGTCAAAGTGCTATTTAGGGCATTTGTTATTCTATGAGTCTGTTGTGTGGACTGCTTCCCACATTGGAACTTTCTCTCTGTTTTAATTCCACCTATTGTTATTGCCAGTAACTTGGTCTTATTTATGTGACCCCTTTAACACTTGATCCTCTCTCTATGATCAATTCCACACTTAATCTGATCACTTTATCAGGTAACATGGGATTAGGACCACCCAGGTTAATGGGATTTGGAAAGTTTTTATTTTCACTCTTAGGGGTAAGTCTGTGGGGATGTGTGCAGAACTGTACAGCTCCTCCCTCTCTCATTCCTACTCTTATCTTTAACTGGGATCTATTTTAAATGACTTAATACACCTACGAGTAATTCTATGTTAAGTAGAGTTCAACCAATGGTATTAAGTAGTAAAAAAATAAATAAAAAATAAAATGAAATAATTAGCTGTTCCTCCATAATCAAGACAAGGGCTGTTCAAGTAATTGCTTCTTGTAGTGTCAGTTTCACTTCTACAGGTTACATTGTAGGTGCTCTGTTAGTTATCACAGATCAGGGAGAACATATGGTATGTTCTTTTGGGACTGGCTGTGAATAGACTTTAAACTGTTTAATGTGCTGTTGAGTTCTATTTAGTATCATATTTGCTGAGGATTTTTGCAATAATATTCATCAGGGATATAAGTCTATAATTTTTGTGGTATCAGGAAAATGCTGGCCTAGTGGAATGAATTTAGGGGAGTTCCTCCTTTTCACTTTCTGGGAAGAGTTTGAGAAGGTTTGATGTTAACTCCTATTTACAAGTTTTCTAGAAATTACCCATAAAACTGATTTGTCTTTTGCTTTTAGTTGTTAGGAGGTTTTTGATTATTAGTTCCGGCTCAGTTATAAATCTGTTCAGATTTTCTTTATTAATGATTCTTGTTTGAAAGACAGAGCCACACAGAGCGAAGAGAGGCAGGGAGAGAGAGAGAGAAGTCTGCTGGTTCATTTCCCAATTGGCCACAATGGCCAGAGCTGTGCCAATCCAAAGCTTGGAGCCAGGAGTTTCTTCCAAGTCTCCCATGCGGGCGCAGGGGCCCAAGGACTTGGGCCATCTTCCACTGCTTTCTCAGGCCATAGCAGAGAGCTAGATCGGAAGCAGAGCAGCTGACTCTCGAATCGGCACCCAGATGGGATGCCACCACCTCAGGCCAGGGCGGTAACCCATTGCGCCACAGCAATTTCTTGGCATACAAGTATTAGCAACATTCCCTCATAGTAATTTTGATTTCTGTGGCATTGGAAGAAATGTTGCCACTTCCATGTTTAAGTTTAGTTATTTGGATATTTTTTTTTTCCTTTAGTCAACCCAGCTAAGGATTTCTCGATTTTATTGATCTCTACTTTTTTAAAAAATACTAAATTTTATCAATTTTTGTATTATTTTTTACTTTTTATTCCACTCATTACAGCTCATTACTGCTTCAATACTTATTATTTTCCCTCTGCTTGTGGCTTTGGGTTTAATTTGTTCTTTTTTCAAAATTTTATTGAAGGCATACAAATTTCATATATTTCATATATACAAATTTTGGTACATAGTGATACACTCCACCCTCCCTCCCACCCAATCTCCAACTCTTCCTCTTCCTTCTCACATTCCCAGTCTTAATTTTCATAAAGATATTTTTCAGTTTACTTTATACTTATAAGATTGACTATACACTAAGTAGAGTTTAACAAATAGTAAGCTGAAGACAAAAACACAGTACCCCAACAGAAGAGACAAGGGTTGTAAACTATCATTGAATCTCAAAATATCAAATTCACTCCAATATATTACATTTTAGGTACTCTATTAGTTACCACAGTTCAGGGAAAACATATGATATGGGAGTGACTTATTACACTAAGTATAGTGTAATAAGTTAAAGTTAGATTGATTATTCAAGAGATTTCTTATATCTTTTTTTAAATTTTTTAATTTTAAATTTTTTAAATTTTTTTTTGACAGGCAGAGTGGATAGTCAGAGAGAGAGACAGAGAGAAAGGTCTTCCTTTGCCGTTGGTTCACCCTCCAATGGCCGCCGCAGCTGGCACACTGCACTGATATGATGGCAGGAGCCAGGTGCTTCTCCTGGTCTCCCATGAGGTGCAGGACCCAAGCACTTGGGCCATCCTCCACTGCACTCCCTGGCCATAGCAGAGAGCTGTCCTGGAAGAGGGGCAACTGGGACAGAATCTGGCGCCCCTACCAGGACTAGAACCTGGTGTGCTGGTGCCGCAAGGCAGAGGATTAGCATAGTGAGCCACTGCGCTAGCCCTTTTATTTATTTTTTTAACTTTTATTTAATGAATATAAATTTCCAAAGTACAGCTTATGGATTACAAAGGCCCCCCCCTCATAACTTCCCTCCCACCCGCAACCCTCTCCTTTCCCACTCCCTCTCCCCTTCCATTCACATCAAGATTCATTTTAAATTCTCTTTATATACAGAAGATCAGTTTAGCATATACTAAGTAAACATTTCAACAGTTTGCTCCCACATAGAAACACAAAGTGTAAAATATTGTTTGAGTACTAGTTATAGCATTAAATCACAATGTACAGCACATTAAGTACACAGATCCTACCTGAGGTGTAAGTTCACAGTGACTCCTGTTGTTGACTTAACAAATTGATATTCTTGTTTATCGCATCAGTAATCACCCTAGGCTCTTGTCATGAGTTGCCTAGGCTAAGGAAGCCTTTTGAGTTCACTGACTCTGATCATATTTAGACAAAGTCGTAGTCAGAGTGGAAGTTCAGCCAGATCCGCATGCCTTAAGGGCTGATTCTGAGGCCAGAGTGCTGTTTAGGACATCTGCCATTCTATGAGTCTGCTGTGTATCCCACTTCCCATGTTGGATCATTCTCTCCCTTTTTTATTCTATCAGTTAGTATTAGCAGACACTAGTCTTGTTTATGTGATCCTTTTGACTCTTAGTCCTATCATTATGATCAATTGTGAACAGAAATTGATCACTTGGACTAGTGAGATGGCACTGGTACATGCCACCTTGATGGGATTGTATTGGAATCCCCTGGTATGTTTCTAACTCTAGAGATTTCTTGTTTCTTAACACAAACTTTGTTTTCTTCTGCTTTGGAAATAACATACTTTACTACAGCTACTGAGACTGAATGTTAGGTGAAACAGTAGATTTGTAGACATGAATATTTTACACCTAAAACTTTTGGCTCAAGGTGCATAACCTCTGGATCCTTTGACAGCTCTATAATTCTATCACTTTTTGCCTCATGTGCATGGCAATTTTTCTCCTCTATTAATTTAAAGTTTTTATTGATAAATGTTATTAATTTTTCCCTGAAGGGTGAGTATTGTTGTGCAGTGGACTAAGCCACCATATGGAATGCTGTACTCCATATAGGAGTGCCTATTTGAGACCTAAATACTCTGCTTCTCATCCAGCTTTCTGCTAATGTGCCTGAGAAACAGCAGATTATGGTTCAAGTACTTGAGTTCCTGCCACCCACATAGCAGAGTTGCATCACGTTCTGGCTCCATGCTTTAGCCTGGCCCAGTTACAACTGTTGGAGTTATTCTAGGAATGAAAAAACAGTTGGAATTTCTCTCTCTCCCTGTTTCTCTCTCCCTCTCTCTGTCACTCTGCCTTTAAAATAAATAAAGTCCTTAAAAATTTTACTCTGTAATCTTGTTTTATACATGATGAATGAGATTAAATATAATAATGAGGAATTCAGGAAGAAAAAATTTTATGAAATTTCCCTTGTCTACAGACTGATTTGGGATAGGATTTGTTCTACTTCTAATCCCAGATGGAAGATATTGACTAAAATGTTTCAATAAAATTTTCTTAATATTTCTCATATTGGTACTTGTAATAATATCTACCTTTATTGGTTGTTTACAAAGTTTTAAGT
Source organism: Sylvilagus floridanus (assembly GCA_949820135.1). Lineage (NCBI taxonomy): Eukaryota > Metazoa > Chordata > Mammalia > Lagomorpha > Leporidae > Sylvilagus > Sylvilagus floridanus. Next base: position 78,182,174 of record OX463241.1, read on the forward strand.
GATTTCATTGCATGCACTTACTCAAGAAATTTTTGATACTCACAATATAGACAATTCACACAAAGCCTTTTTGTACACTGTAGCCCATGGTACTTGAAAAGATCTGGAATAGATGTGACCAAATGATGACACTCAAATGTAATTTTGACCAAGTTGTGAGACTCTGAGAAACTCTAAAGGAATGAAAAGTTTCAGCAACATTCACATGAATTTCACATATAACTCACTCATGATTCTTTCTTGCCAAAGAAAAATTTATAAATACATGGTTGATAAAACCACAATACAGTCTCTCAAACCACAACACAATCTCTCCTTCCTCAGAAAACATTTTTGAAAAACCATTCCCTAAAGTATACAAATTAGTGCTAAGCATTCTTGCTAAGGCTCTGTCTGCACTCTTTATTTCTCAAGATGCTTTTGTGCTACAGAATTATGAATAAAGATTGTACTCTGTGTTTATCTGTTTTAGATGCTTCCATAGGGTCTGGTAAGGAATTCCTTAGACAAAGAGATTATCTAAGCCCCAGAAGAGTAAATTGAATATCTAAATTATCAATCATGTCCATAAGATGATTATAATAATATTTTATAGTTCACAATAATATATGTGTGAGTCATCCACAATCAGTAAAATATTATATAAAACGTGGGAGGATAAGATTCACTCAACTCTGACTCATCATTTTCCTAGGGTAATGGGGACAAATACCTCTTTCCTGAGCCAACATCTGTACTAAATGAAAATAATGTACATCCCTTTGCAAAGGCAGAGGAATGAGACAGAAAGTCATTTCTGCATATCAATGCACCAGATTTATGATAGCAAGTACTCAGTCTTGGCTGTATAATGGTTTGGTTAAACTACCATGAATATAATTTTAAATAGTTATATATACTATATTTGCATTAGTAAGGAAGACAACCTGAATTAAAGTTTGAAGTGGACATTTGGATGAACTGTCCTGGGATGAGCTTACTTGGCCACCTCAGGGGACATCACAGAAGACATGAGTTCTCTTGACACCAGAGGTGCCCATGTTGACAGGTAAGTCTTCAAACCTCTGGGGCTGAGAGGCTAGATTTTCATCAAACCTCAGCTCTCTGCCTGCGGAGAAGCAGCTGATTTAATGCAGCCCTGCCATAGCTTCTGAGCTCAGAGTGTCAAACACTTAAGTTCATTTCTATTGTGAAGTCCAGTGACTGAAGGCAGTAGCCTACACATGGGGCATAAGATTCCACAAACCTGGGCAAATTTAAGATCTTGCATGTGGTAAAAAGAAATGGGGGGGGGGGGAGTTCACTCCAAAAGCAAACCTTCAGATAGAAAACTATGTCCGTGTTAAGAATCACTTGAAAGATGTATAAAAATATGCATACAGGCAAGAAAATCAATTCCTGAAGAGAATGATTCAAAAGAGGACTCAACTATGTCATAGGAAGTTGAATTAGGTGGCAGGTTTAGAATAACTGAGAAATATTGTAAAGGAATTAAAGAGAAAACCAGAGAAGATAAAGCTGAGGTAAAACCAATCGAGACGGGAAACTTCAAGAAAGAGTGAAAAGGAAATACTAGAAATCAAAACCAGTAGCTGAAATGAGGAAAGCTTTGAGTGCTTCACCCCTAGACTGGACAAGACTAAGGAAAGAAGCAGTTTGTGGAAGACATGTCTTTAGAAAGTTACTGAGGTCAAATGCAAAGAGAGAAAAAAATAAACGAAAATCTAGAACAGTATCCAAGAGCATGAGAACAATTTAGTCATCACAACTGTAATCCAAGGAAAAGTAGAAAAGCTAATAGAACATATTATTAACATCAGAACAAAAGAGAACATTCCAAACTGATGACAGATGCAAAACCACAGATCCAGAAAGTTCAGAGACTATGAAGCCACAGAAATAGCAAAGCAATGTAGACCTTTGTGCATAAAACTCAAGCTGAGGAAAATCAAAGGAAAAATATAGTCTTCAAAGAAAATAATGGAAAAGAAGTCATATTACCTGTAGAGAAGAAAGATAAGAATTACAGCAGATTTCTAGTCAGAAACTGAGAGCCAAAAGAAAGTATTGTAAAATAAATTATTGAAGGAAAAATTACTCCTGGAATTCTGTATCAAGCAAAATAGCCACTCAAACGTGAAAAAGGAATAGAAGACCATCATGTAAAAAGTAAAAGTGTGGGCATGGGGTGCCAGCAGACTGATTCTGTGAGAATTATGACAAGAATTTCTTCAGAAGAATGAAAATAGGAGAAGGAATAAATGAAGGTGAAGTCAAACATTTTAGCTTTCTTATTCATAACTGATTAATGATAACAAGTGATTTGACTCTACCAACGGTAACCATAGTGATACTACACTGGATGATTTTGGCACATGGACAAGTTAAATCAATAAAAGCAATTTCACAGAAGGTAGGAAAGACCATTGAGAATACTGTGTTCTGAGACACTGATACGGGATTAGAGCCATGAGATAGAAGCAACACTGCCCTTGCCCCATGTAATTCTATCTACCCAGCTGTCAAATAAATGATGCCTTCCCCAGGATGTACTTCCCTTACCTGGGACCTGGGGGCAGTACTATGTAACCATTCCCCCTTCCTAGCCCATAGTAAGCCTGGTAAAGGGAAGGGCTCTCTCTGTCACTCCACGTGGACCCAGAACAAATAGGATATGGAAATCTCTCTCTCTTTTCCTTTCCTGACCCACTCTCCCTAAACAATTGAATAATGTGTGTATGTGTGTGTATGTGTGTATGTTTTCCTCACCTTCTGAATAAATTTTATCACCTTGTACATTTTGTTTGTGCCTGTACTTAGAATGCGTATCTAAGTAAGAGGCAAGACCCTGGGATAGGAATTTAGGCCCAACTTAGCCCACTTCAATTCCATGCATGAAGAACTAATTTGTTATTTTAAGGTAGGTGTTGAAGAGTAGTTAAGAGTTTATATTGGAAACTCAGTATAGCCATTTCAAATGTTAGACTATAACTGAAAAACTGAAATAAGAAATAAGAAATAAAATGAAATAATATGAAACATTCAGTGATAACAAGACATAGTAGGGAAAGAGGGAGAAATGGAAAACAGAACAAACTTAGTGAAAAGAAAATGATTACAAATATAATGGCTATCAATCATCCTTTACCAATAATCGCTTTACATGTAAATTGTCTAAATATGTCATTTAATAATAAGTCATCAGAATATATAAAAATATAACCCAGTTCTGTGGGTTTACAAGTGTCCTACTTTATTTAGAAAGACAGAGGCCACAGTAACACTAATCCTTAAAAAATCCCCCAAAAAATTAAAATAAAGAAACTGGAATAACCCTATCATTTTCATATAAAGTAGATTTCAGAATGAAGGAAATTTTCAAGAATCAAGAAAGGCATGACAATGATAAAGAGTCACTTTTATAAAGGATGTATTAATTTACTTATTTATTTGAAAGACAGAGAGAGATAGAGATGAAGATGGAGATGGAGACAGCAATAGAGAGAGAGAGAGGGAGAGAGAGAGGGAGGGAGGGAGAGAGAGATGATAGAGATAGAGGTTAGAATGGCTTTCATACAGAAATAAAAACATACTGGTGAGGATGTTGAGGGAAAAGGTACCCTAAAACACTGCTTCTGGGAATGTAAACTAGTATATCCATTGTGAAAGTAAGGAGATACCTTAGAAAGCTAAAAATAGAAATACCATATGACCCAGCCATCCCACTCCTGGGAATTTACCCAAGGAAAATGAGATCAGCATATGAAAGATTGATCTGTACCCCCATATTCATTACAATTCAATTCACAATAGTTAAGATATATAAGCAACCCACATGTCTATCAACTGATGACTGATAAAAAATTCTTATACACTATGGGATACTATTCAGGCATAAAAAAGAATGAAATAGTTTCTTTGCAACAAAATGATGCGACTGGAAACCATTATACTCAGGGAAATAAAGTGGTCCCCAAAAGACAAATACTATATTACCTGATGTGTGATATCTAATAGAATACTGGAAATGTAATGTATAGGAGCAAAACTGACATTTTGAACTTCAATAATTGTTTACAGCTATTTTCTCTGTCATGGAGGAATATTGGCTTTTTTTCTTGCTCTTTGTTGTGCTCTTTACTTAGTTTACAATTAATATTATGAGTACAAAGTAAACTGAAAGTAGACCATTGTAAAAAGTTAAACAGGGAATAGGAGAGGAAGGAGGAGGAAGGAGGAAGAAGGGTTTGAGCATGGGTGGGAGTGAGAGTAGAGAGGGAAGTATCATTATGTTACTAAATCTCTCTAAATGAAATACATGAAATTTGCATACCTAAAATAATATATATGGGAAAATTTGAAAATAGTCAAATACATATGGAAAGTAGATAATGCTTAGGATTGGGGCAAAGGGTGATGAGAAATAATATCTAAAAGTATGGGTTTTCTTGATGATATGACTTTAAAAAGTCCTAAAATTGATCTGGTAACCACTCCAAAATCCACAAATACATGAAAAATCTTGATTTATATTGTTTAAATGGGTGAATTGTTTAGTATGTGAAGTATCTCAATAAAACTGTACAAATATCCAGTATTTGTACATGATAAAAATTTTCACTAAGCTACAAATAGATCCTAACATCTGAGATCGATAAGAAATATTTTTAACTTTATACTTATTACATAATTATTTGAAATCAGATACTTTCCCCTAAGAATGAAAACCTAGCATACTTATCTCTAAGAATAAAAGGGAAGGATGCATTCTGTCACTAGTCTTATTCAAAATTGTGGTAAAGCCCTAGCTAACACAATAAGATAACAAGGCTAAAAGGTATTCAGAGTGAGAAGAAAGATATAAAGCAGTCTATCAATAGATCATTTTTAAATATCTAAAATATCTCAAAGTATCACCAAAAAATTACTGGAACTAATAAGCATGTATGACAAGGTAGCAGTATGCAACATTTGTATACAAACATTTATACATATACAAAATTCAATTACCCTCCTATGAACAGTTGAAAAATTTAGTGCCTATAAAAAACTGAACAATAACACTCTCCAAAAAACTTAGGAATCAATCTAGCAAAATATGTTTACAATATATGCAGAAGACTACAAACACTGAGAAATTAAAATGATAAAAATAAATACACAGATTTCTAAAGATTTATTTATTTATTCAAAAGTCAGAGTTACAGAAAGAGAAGTAGAGAGAGAGAGAGATTTTCCATCCATTGGTTCACTACCCAGATGGCCATATGGAGGCCAGGACAAAGCCAGGAGCCAACAGCTTCTTCCAAATCTCCCATGAGTATAGAAGGAGCCCAGCACTTGAGCCATCTTCCTTTGCTTTTCCTAGGCCATTAGCTGGGAGCTGGACTGGAAGTGCAGTAGCCATGACACGAACCAGTGCACATAAGAGAATCCGACATCACAAACAGCGGCTTTACTGACTATACCACAATGCCGGTCCCAGATGCACAGATTCCATGTTCATGATAGGAAAACTCGAAATTGAGATGTTAAATCATGCCTACAAATTGATCTACAAATTTGATGCAATGCTAATGAAAGTCCCAGCAAGTTGTTTTTAAAATATTTAATAATTAAATTCTTAAATACTAAATTCAAAATATTTAAATAAGATAAACTTACTCCAAATTTATACAAAGAAGTAAAATTAAAAAAACTATAATACTCAATACACAATATTGAAGAAGTACAAAATTGCAGGACTCATAGAACTTGATTCCCATGCTTAGTAAAATGCAAAAGTGACCAAGACCACTAGTGTAGTTTTTGAGAAAGAAAATACAGGGATAATCAAAGAAAAGAGAAAAATGGACTCAAATCTACCATAATAAATTTAATTCATCTTAGACATGTAAACAAAGGTGGATGGTTGGATATCCATGTTACCTCTTCATGTTTCTATGCAAATACAAATGAACCTAGACTGAGAACTCATATCTATCACTCAAAGTGGACTAGAGACATGACTGTAAAATGTGAATTCTAATCTTCTAGGAAGCAACACAAGATAAAGTCTATCACTCTAGGGTTTATAATGAATTGTATATGCAACATTAATAATATGTCATCTGGGAGATAAAAGTGATAAATCTGATAATACTGAAATTTTCAAAAAGCTGTGAAAGATGCTCTTAAAAGAATGGAAACACAAGCCATAACCTTGGAGAAGATATTTTTAAAAGCTACATATGATAAAAGACATAATTAAATCTTAAATATGCAAAGAATTCTTTAAGATATGATCCAATTAAAAATGGACAAAGATCTGCAAAAAAACCTTTCCAAACATGGAAAATAAACATAAGAAAATATGCAAAATATCATTTGTCATTAAGAAATGCAAATTACAACAACAATGAGATACTGCATATATTAATGTGAAAGCCTACAGTAAAAATAAATGAACAAAAACCTGACTATACCACTTGCTGATAAGGCATCAAACCAAAAAGAACTCTTGTTTGTTTCCTGCTGGGAATGAAAAATGCTACAACTTCTTCAGGAGGAATTTGTGCAGTTTCTTATAAAAGCTAAAAATATTTTACCATACTTCACAGAAATCATACTCCTAAGCACTTGCCCAAATTATTTGAAAACGTAAGCTCACACAAAGACCTGCATGCAAAATTTTGCAGCAATTTTTATTCATAATGTTCTAAAACAACCAAGATGTTATGCACTAGGTGAAAGGAAAAACATACATATATTAATATTATTCACCAATTTTAAAAAATGAGGCATCAAGCTATAAAACAACACAGATAAATCTTTCAACTTCGACTCTCCAGAAATTCACTGGAAATGGACCTCTGTCCAGAAGGGAGAGAGAGAGAGAGAGAGAGAGAGAGAGAGAGAGAGAGAGTGCACGCGTGTGCGCTAGGGAATTCCTTGGGGACAGGGAAGGTACAGTGGGGCTTGGAAGGCTAGGTAAGCAAAAAGGCAGATAGACTCTGCCTCAGACATCACAAGGTACAGCTGCAAATGTGGACCTTATCACTGCCAGTCTTTTTCTTTTTTTTTTTTAAGATTGATTTTATTTATTTGAAAGACAGAGTTACAGAGAGAGGTAGAGACAGAGAGAGAGGTCTTCCATCAGCTGGTTCACTCCCCAGATAGCCACAATGGCCAGAACTGCACAGATCTGAAGCCAAAAGCCAGGAGCTTCTTTCCAGTCTCCTACGTGGGTGTGGAGGCCCAAGGATGTGGGCCATCTTTTTACTGCTATCCCAGGCCATAGCAGAGAGCTGGATCAAGAGGAGCAGCCGGGACTAGAACCAGCGACCATATGGGATGGCGGTGCTTCAGGCCAGGGCTTTAACCCAATGCACCACAGCCACAGCCCCTACCAGTCCCGTTCTTGTCAGTAACTCAATAGCTGCTGGGCAAGGTTTCTTGACTAAGCAAAATAAGGAAGGCTGTGAATGGCTAAAAGTCTGCTTCTCTGTACTATTTTTAAAATATTGAATACCTAAGAATCCAAGTTTGGAGCTGTAGGAAGATGAATACAAATAAAAACTTTACAATGGAAAACCTAAAAAGCATTTACTCTACTGGATGTTCAGACCCACAGCAGCAGTGATTCTCATGTTAGTAGGTCATACTGAATTCATTAGTTAGCTGACAGAGTCCAAAACAAATCCGAAACTCCAGTATGCCAAATCCTGACAGAAACACATGAGGGAAATAATAAAAGCAGAAATATTAGGAAAAAATGCACACAATTTAGTAACAAGTAAAAATAGACACTTTTTTGAGAAAACTAATTTCATACTTATGCCAGATTACACATTGACTGAATCATACACAATTTCATATATGTTAATTTGACAGTTTGAATTTTTTTTTTTGACAGGCAGAGAGGACAGTGAGAGAGAGAGACAGAAAGTCTTCCTTTGCCGTTGGTTCACCCTCCAATGGCCGCTGCGCCCGGCGCGCTGATCCGAAAGCAGGTTCCAAGTGTTTATCCTGGTCTCCCATGGGGTGCAGGGCCCAAGCACTTGGGCCACCCTCCACTGCACTCCCGGGCCACAGCAGAGAGCTGGCCTGGAAGAGGGGCAACCGAGACAGAATCCGGCGCCCCTACCAGGACTGGAATCCAGTGTGCTGGCTCCGCAGGCAGAGGATTAGCCAATTGAGCTGAGGCGCCAGCTGGCAGTTTGAATTTGAATCACTGTTTGATTCAAAACAATGTATTAGTCTGAAGATCTACTCTACGGGTAAAAATGATTTACTTTAACACATAAAGCAAGGTTTTCAGGTCATTGATCAAGATTGTCCATACTGATGCAGCAGGGCAATCTTTTTTAAAGCTGTTTAAAAACTCATGTGATGGCCGGTGGAGAGTGAATTGTAGGACGAGTTTTAATATATTAGCATGGCCACAGAGAGTTGAGGCTTCCTCCAAAGTAGAATAAGAAGCCTGAAATACTCCCGTCAGAGAAAGCATCCAGTTGACAGGCAAGCATTATAAATAGTAATTATTTAGTTACTATAGTTTCCAAATTAATAGGATAAACTACTTCAAGAAAAACTACTCAATATCCGTAAGACAATGGGGCTTTGGTATTTGAGCCATTGCTCAAATCCATCCCATGGCTTTGTGTTATGGAGACTGGTTTCTCTACTCCAAATGATATGACCAAATATTCTGTTTCAGTCTAGGGCTATGTTTTCACTCCAAGAAGAGTGGATCACAGACATTATTCATTCTCCTGCAATTTGTGTTGTGTTATCCAATTTCTGGTTGGGAGAGTCTCCACTCTTCATCAGGATCAACTTTACTGTGAAACTCTAGCCCTAAGCATAGTCTGTTGAACTGAAATAAATTTGGACTAAAACTTTCTTCTGCACATAGTGAATTGTGCCTCATCTTGAGGTATAACAACTGCAAGACATTGAAGACCATATCCTTGTAACCAGACAACTGAGTCAGCCAATCAAATCAGCCAAAACATGACCACATAAGCTCAATGCCAATTGCGGCCACTCCAGTTGTTCCCATGTGTCACATGTCACTTCCTTTCTTCTGTTAGAAAAAAAAACAACCTGGGGGTGGGGGGGGCGACAGGGGGCATGTAATGGAGATAGTGTTCTGAGCCTTCTTTGATTTGCAATATAGCCCATTTCTAGAGTAATTTTATTGCTCAAGTAAACTTTGACAAACTGGCACTGGGATTAGTTTTTATTTTGACACATCTGACATAGCCAGATATGAAGTAGGACTTCCAGTGAGTCCGGGAGCAGCAAATGGCTTGTGAAATGCCTGCCAGGTTGCCTTGATAGCCCAGTGATCACTTACAGCAATGGGAGGGTGGGTCTGTCTGTCTGTCTGTCTCTCTCTCTCTCTCTCTCTCTCTCTCTTCAGTTTATGTTCTCAACACTCTGAGTTTATTTGAGCTATCATTTTCAACCTTTTTTCCCTTTTTTTTAAGTGAAAATGAACACAGTAATGAGGCCTCAGTCTAACTGGGTCATACAGAAACTGAACTGGGTTCAGAGTTGAGTTGAATTCATCCATAAAGGACCTTAGGTAAATATTTCTGACGTTTTATTTCTGTTTGGCTTTGAAACTGGAGTTTTGTGGGGTAGCAGGGCACATTATCGTGAGGGCTGTGGTGCCTGATGAGTCACTTCTCAAGGCTGGTCTGGATCTAAGGTCATACTGAATTCATTAGTTAGCTGACAGAATCCAATAAGGAGGCCTCAGTCTGACGCCGTCAGAAAGAATTAGACTGCTCTTGCTAGATAGAGAAGGTTACTGAGAGACAGAATTGTGGGATCATCTGACTCTGAGGAATCTGGGACTCCTCCATTTCAAACTGCAGCCAATCTCATGGTAAGAATATGAACCCAGAACCTGCATCTCCCTGAAGAAATGAGTGAACTGTATCAAAAATAACTTAGAGTCATATTGATGGCCCTAGTAGGGATACTGGTATCTGGATGAAATTGCTTATTTTCAAGGTAAATTATGAGAGGAAGAATCAAAAATCCCACAGTAACAATGACATGCATTTTTTAAATTGGTACACAAAGACATTTAAAGATTAAATGAATCAAAAAAAGCAAACAGGTACATATCTTCACGATCACAATAACTGTAAGAACCAGGAAGACCTCCTAGCACATATTTTAAACCAAAGCAAAGTATCCTAAACGAAAGAACCCTGTGTTCTGAGATGTCTGCCTTTACTGAAAACAGGCTATCAGAAAGTAATTGACCACTTTCATGTCAGAACTGTGTCTCCACTAAGAGAAATTTCCTAGAATAATGGTAAAATAATTCTGTTAGCCTTCTATTTTTTTTTTCCATCTTACCATTTGATCTAGCTTTCTGAATGTGTATCCGTCACTAGACTGAAGCACTTCTCAACCTCTTCTGGCCACTGCTTATTTTTATTACTTATATTATGCTCCCAAGCTCCTCCTTGGTAAAAATTGTTGAAAACCTTTAAAATGTAATTTTTAACTCCTAGGATATTTCTGCAGAAAATTGACTGGTCTGTTATACGATCTTGCAGACAAAAAAGGATGAACCAGTTTAGTTTGCAAGGTTTATTCAGAAACACTGTTTGTGATAGATACAGAGCAAAAAAAAAAAAATTGCAGAAAGGAGCATTTTCTATTGGGACCGAGACAGTATTGATTTATAACTTGCAAGTAGGCCCAGTAGCAAAGGCACACACCGATTTTTGAAAAGCATAGCTGAATTCGTGGAGGTCTTGCCTAAGTTAGAGAATGAGCATTTCTTAATGTTGCATGTCATGGAAGTATATTGAATTCCAACGGGATTGAGTCTTTCAGGAAGTAGTTAACATCTTGTGAAATTATTCGTTTTCTAATGTCCATCTAAAATGCTGCGACTTCCTTAATCCTGCTGAAGCCTGAAAAATGTGAGTATGCTATCAGAGTTAGTGAGCCCAAGACATCCCATAAGAGCAGCATGAGGTAATGCTTTCTGTTCATAAGTCTTATGCCAAAAACTCAAAAGGAAAATATTTCATAATCAGGGTATGCATAGCAACTCTAGTCTTTGTTTAAGATTTTTTTTTCTTGTCATTGTCTCTTAACTGGGAATTTACATATACTTCATTTTTCTAACAAAGCAAGTTTAGAGATGACCCATCAGTCAAAGAGAAAAAAGATATTTGGTTGAACAGTGTATACTTTTCCCCATATTATTAAAAAACTTTAGCTATTTGAAAAAGAAATTTTATTCTATTGATGAGAAAAAATAATGTGGACCTATATTACTTTACTAGGCATATGGCAAAAAATTTAGAATGAAATCTGTAATATCTTTGTACATACATTTATGTCTTTAGTATGTACAATATACAAATATGATGATTTATATCTCCTTATAATATTGACAAATTAAAGGCTCAAAGAGTTCTATTTAATTGGTCTTAAGAGAAAAAATTTAAAAAATGAACTTATACAGTGATCTCTCAGAAAATTAAGAACTGACTCAAATGTTTTTCAAGTTTATGATTAAAATAGGATGTATGGCTGGTGCCACGGCTCAATAGGCTAATCCTCGGCCTTGCAGTGCTGGCACACTGGGTTCTAGTCCCGGTTGGGGCGCCGGATTCTGTCCCGGTTGCCCCTCTTCCAGGCCAGCTCTCTGCTGTGGCCCGGGAGTGCAGTGGAGGATGACCCAGGTCCTCGGGCCCTGCACCCCATGGGAGACCAGGAGAAGCACCTGGCTCCTGCCTTCGGATCAGCGCGGTGCGCAGACCGCAGCAGGCCAGCAGCAGCGGCCATTGGAGGGTGAACCAACGGCAAAAGGAAGACCTTTCTCTCTGTCTCTCTCTCACTATCCACTCTGCCTGTCCAAAAAAATAAATAAATAAATAAATAATAAATTAAAAAAATAAAATAGGATATATTTAACAAATAGATTTGTATGGCAGACAGAGAGACAAACAGGCAGACCCATTCACTGGTCACTCCCCAAACATCTACAATAGCCAGGACTGGGCTAGTCCGAAGACAGGAACTGGAAATTCAACTCAGGTCTCCCACCTGAATGAGCCATCCTTTAGAATGATCAGTTGCCACATTCCGGAGTGCACCTTAGCAGGAAGCAGGAATCAGGAGCAGAGCTGGAACTAAGCCTCTTAGGTTGCAAGTGTCCCAAGAAGCATATTTAACCCCAGTGCCAAATGCCCACCCCCTACGCATGTTCATAGCTTTTTTCAGCAAGATATCTAGTGTATGACATTCCTTTTTTATAATTCATTTTTCTTCAACTTTCTGTTAACCTGTAATACACATATTTTATAGTGTTCAGTGTAATATTTCAGCACATGTTCATAGTTAAACTGATAATATAAGGTGATTAATGTAATTAGCGTGGGTTTTATTTTTAGCTATGCTTACTGGTAAAATAAACTAATTTATTTAAAATTTTCTTATTGTGAAAATGACATAAGGTGGCTAGCTATTAATGTCTCATTTTTATAAATAATCCACACTTAATGTCATGAACAAGTAGGCAAGTAGATGTAAGTAAGATAAAGTTCCCATGTAAGAGACGTTCTTCCTATATCAGGATGTGTTAATAGCCTTATCATCAAGAATTAAAAGTGAGGCCAGGCCGGCGCCATGGCTCAACAGAATAATCCTCCGCCTTGTGGCGCTGGCACACCGGGTTCTAGTCCCAGTAGGGGCGCCGGATTCTGTCCCTGTTGCCCCTCTTCCAGGCCAGCTCTCTGCTGTGGCCCGGGAGTGCAGTGGAGGATGGCCCAAGTGCTTGGGCCCTGCACCCCATGGGAGACCAGGAAAAGCACCTGGCACCTGGCTCCTGACATCGGATGAGCACGGTGCGCCAGCCTCAACGCGCCGACCGCGGCAGCCATTGGAGGGTGAACCAATGGCAAAGGAAGACCTTTCTCTCTGTCTCTCTCTCTCTCTGTCCACTCTGCCTGTCAAAAAAAAAAAAAAAAAAGTGAGGCCAATGGAAACCCATAAAAACAACATTTAATTCTCCAGCCTAGTAAAATCCTGAAGGGATACAGATAAAATTTTGCCTTCTCTGCAATTTCTTATGAAGAGACTAAAAATATTTCTTGCTTCTGGTGTTCACAAAAAATTAAGGTCACTATGGGTTAAGAATTTTAATTAATGTATGTAAAAATTGCTAGATATAACAGGAGAAAATCTGAATGAGCAAGTACACAGGGGAAGTCAGATTTACCTTTGATAAGGAATCACTAAATGTTAGAGGGAGGATGTTTCCTTTCACTTTGCTTTGTTAGGGAAAAAAAGGATTGAAAATTTTGTCATAAAGTAGAAAGAAAAAATATTTTTTCAGAACGAAAAGAGAAGTAGAATAAAATTGAATAGAAAGTATCTGGAGGAATAACCTCTTAAAAGAAACTTTATATGGAATGAAGCTAGCTTAGATAAGAATAGAATTGTGGCCAGCACCGTGGCTCAACAGGCTAATCCTCCACCTTGTGGCGCCGGCACACCGGGTTCTAGTCCCATTTGGGGCACAGGATTTTGTCCTGGTTGCCCCTCTTCCAGGTCAGCTCTCTGCTGTGGCCCGGGAGTGCAATGGAGGATGGCCCAAGTGCTTGGGCCCTGCACCCCATGGGAGACCAGGAAAAGCACCTGGCACCTGGCTCCTGACATCGGATGAGCGCGGTGCACCGGCCACAGTGCGCCGACCGCGGCGGCCATTGGAGGGTGAACCAACGGCAAAGGAAGACCTTTCTCTCTGTTTCTCTCTCTCACTGTCCACTCTGCCTGTCAAAAATAATAATAATAAAAAAATAGAATTGTTTATAAATTTTCTGAGGAGTTTCAACATTAATATTATGAGCATGGGGGCTGGTGCCATGGCACAGTGGGTTAATCTTCCACCTGCAGTACCGGCATCCCATATGGGCACCGGTTCTAGTCCTGGTTGCTCCTCTTCCAGTCCAGCTCTCTGCTGTGGCCCAGGAAGGCAGTGGAGGATGACCCAGGTGCTTGAGCCCCTGCACCCACATGGGAGACCAGGAGAGGCACCTGGCTCCTGGCTCCGGATCGGCACAGTTCCGGTTGTTGTGGCCATTTGGTGGGTGAACAAATGGAAGGAAGGCCTTTCTCTCTGTCTCTCTCTCTCTGTCTATAACTCTACCTGTAAAATAAAAAAAAAGAAAACCATTGAAGTAAGAGTTCCGAAAACTCTAATGAAGGACAGATTGGCTCCCTGAAACTGCTAGCACACTTAAGCAAAACAAGAATCAATTTAATACCAAGGAAATTCTTGGGCAGATATTCAGTTAAGTCAATCAGTATTGAAATTTTAAGATATGCAATTTGAGTGAACTCTGTAAGATCAGTCCAAGCCAGCTTACCTATGAAAATCTCTTATCAGATAGTGCCATGCATTTGCTTCTAAAATCCAAAATGGAATTTTAACCATGTATACATGGTGGGCCCAGATGGCTGCCCTGTGCGCCCTGAATCCTTGAAGCTTCCATTTTTAGAGGAATTTTATTCCACAACTCATCACAGATTAAGCAAGACAATCTGAATTACAGATAAGAAAGATTGATGGAGTGACTGTTCTGAGACTTCTTCTTCTTCTTCTTTTTTTTTTTTTTGACAGGCAGAGTGGACAGTGAGAGAGAGACTGAGAGAAAGGTCTTCCTTTCTGTTGGTTCACTCCCCAAATGGCCGCTATTGCCTGAGTGCTTTGCCGATCCGAAGCCAGGTGTCAGGTGCTTCCTCCTGGTCTCCCATGGGGTGCAGGGCCCAAACACTTGGGCCATCCTCCACTGCACTACCAAGCCACAGCAGAGAGCTGGCCTGGAAGAGGGGCAACCAGGACAGAATCCGGTGCCCCAACCAGGACTAGAACCTGGTGTGCCGACACCGCTAGGCGGAGGATTAGCCTGTTGAGTTGCGGTGCCAACCTGTTCTGAGACTTCTAAACTGGTTCACAATTAAGGATAGTTTTCCTAAGTCATAATCCTGGGAAGGCAATAAACCAGTAGTGCACTCTACCACCTTTTGGTCCACTTGAACATCTGCAATTAACTTCATTCAGGTACCACCCTAGATGATATACCACAATGTTATTATAAGAACTTGTGTGTTTTCTGGTTGAATTGAAGCTTTCCTGTATAAGAAGGCTGATGCTGTAAGAGGAGGTTAAAAAAATTAGAAAATACTTTTCCTTCTTGAGGAATTCCTGGAAAAATTTCCATTGACAGAGAAAATCATTTCACAGAGAAAATTATGAAGCCCTTAAATCAAATACTGTGAGCACAGTGTCATTGCCATTGACACTATCACTCCAAGTAAAGATAAATGACATCTTGAAACTGAGACTCATAGAATTAACAGGGTCAATTAGACTGCCTTGGCCATAGGTATTAACATTAGCTTTAATGGTATTTAACAAAACTCACCTTACTGGAAAACATAGATTGAGTCCTATTGAAATAGTTATCACAAGGCCTCTGCCATTTAGATTCTCAGGACCAGTGTTGTGGCACAGCAGATTAAGTTGCTGGTTGCAATGTCGGCATCCTGTATCATCTGATTTGAGTCCTGGCTGCTCTGCTTCTAAGTCCAGCTCCCTGCTGATACTCCTCAAAACACAGTGGAAGATTGCCTACATGCTTGGATCCCTGCAACCCATGGAGGAGAATTGTATGGAGCTGGCCAGATCAGGCCCCTGGCTGTTGAGGCCATTTGGGGAATGAACCAGCAAATGGAAGACCTCTCTCTCTCTCTCTCTCTCTCTCTCTCTCTCTCTCTCTCTCGGCTTTCAAATAAACAATCAATAAATAAAAAAATAAAGAATAAATAAATATTTAAAAAACACATAGATTCTTGTGTATTTTAAGCGTATTTGAACTCCGGTATGACTAGGTATTATAAGGCTTCAATGTATTATGCCAGAGTATTCCCATCAGGTAAAAGAAGCATTTCATGATCCACTAATTAAGAACAGTCAATACTTTAATGATCTGAAATGTGGAATTGAGTCTTATGGAACTAACATCAGAGAAAGACTGCTCCTGAACCCCATTGAAAAGGACCCCATCAGACCTTCTCACCACGCACACTGAAGCAAAGCTGCAGGGCTTCAAAACGTAAGTACATAGCTCAAAATTTAGAAAGCTTCTGTTTACAGACTCCTGGAAATGCATAACTATTAAGACTTTCTGATAAAACTAACCTGCAAACCTGGCTATCCTATAATTGTGAATCAAGACTTCTTTGTTGATATGAAGGCCTTTCCTTCCCTCCTCTCTTTTTTTCCCATTATGTTAACCTTTTCCCCCTTTCCTCACAAGATAATCCATCATTGTTAGGTCTGTGAACTAATGCCACCATACTCCAAACAAGAACTGTTAGTACTCTTATACCATTGGACTATCCTTAATGCCTAACTCTGCATTATCGGGTTTTGGTTGATTCGATTTATGAAGATACCTGTTGAAAAGTCTATTTCTGTTGCTTTAATTTTTTCTGTGATCCCCAGAAAGTGTTAAATGCCTATACACAACCATCCTTTGCATATAAAATTGTCTTATTATGATTGGAATAGCAAATGCAAAGCTCAAGTGATCTATCTAATTTTACACTGTGAGATTATAAATTCTGTACTGAGATCAAGCAGATTCATGGTGATTGTTGCAAAACATAGAGTTACTGCCGGTAGCCACAGTTTTGATCAATGTCACACGATTAAGAGGATTACCAAAAGGGAAAAATTGTTAAACTGAAATAAATGTGGCCTAAATCTATACTTTAGTGATAAGATTTGGTTCAAAGTAGTCTCCAGATATACTGAACTACACCTTAACCTACAGTGTATATTATAGCCTAACATCAGATTATACTCTTGTAACTAAGCAGCTGATTCTCCACCAATTACAGGCTGCCCACTGATCAGACCACATTCATATAAAGCAAATGCTGACTCCAGCTAATCTTCTTGTTTCTGTATATCATTTCTTTTCTATGACTATAAATTGCACTTGTGACCATGCTTAGAAGGCTGTAAGGTCATTTTCAACCACCTTTTTTCTGGAATATTGCCCAGTTCTAAAATCTTTTCCTTATTCAAGTAAAGCTTGTTAAATGGAACTGGTCTTGGCTTTTCTTTTAGCCAGTCTAACGTGAAGTGACCTCTAAGCCAGGATCCTAAATCTCCCTAAACCCAGATCATTTGTAAAGCTTAGATTCAATCTAAGAAGGGCAAACAAAGATGATCAAGGGATACTGAATGCTAACTGCCCCATCACAAGGTAAGGTGGTCTGTTCACTCATTCCGAGAAAACGTTGGCTATACCAACTTCCAACTCCAATGTAGTGGTAGAGACGTTACATTCAGATGAAGAGGTATGCCTTGAAGAAGAAGAAATTCACAACTGTTTGACAAAACAGTTTATTTGGAAAAGAGCATAGGGGATTTCATGACTAATCGGTGCTGTCAAAAATATTGGGGATTTTGGTGCACATCAGTGAAGAGGGTGAGCATGTTAATAGCTCACCTTGGGGAATGATATGCTCTTGTATGTGCAAGAAAGTAAACACTCAGGAATGATAACAGAGGTATTTGGAGAGCCTTGGAAGTATTCTCCAAGCTCCATACAAATTTTAGCAAAAGTATCACTAGCATAAGGGGTACTAGCACAGTCTCTTACCAAGAGACTGTCAAGCTATTCAGATTCAGCAATTTAACCCACAGACAAGGACCAAAATCTTATCCACAAATATCCATGGTAGTTACTGGTAATAGCCAAAAGTAGAACAACCCAACTTTGGAGAAGGGATAGCTTAACTGTGACATTTCTATACAATAGAAGAGTATTTGACAATAGAAG
This sequence comes from Sylvilagus floridanus, assembly GCA_949820135.1. Lineage (NCBI taxonomy): Eukaryota > Metazoa > Chordata > Mammalia > Lagomorpha > Leporidae > Sylvilagus > Sylvilagus floridanus. The sequence goes on from OX463241.1 coordinate 78,200,056, forward strand.
TAAATTATGTATTTGATGCATGTTACACTTTGGATGAATGTTGAAAACAATGTGGTAAGACATAGCATCTTTCACCAAAGAACATAAGTCGAATAATTTCATGTATATAAAATGTCCAGAAGAGGCAAACATATAAAGACAAAAGGTAAATGACTCCTTTTCTAAAACACAAATATGAATATGTAAGAGGTTGAGGCCTTTTTTCTCCATGTTCTCATTGTCTCTCCACTTTATTTTCTCCTGCAATAATGAAAGTTCAAAACTGGGCCTTGGGTTTTGTCTTTATAATCCCTAAATCCCTGTGCAATATAACACTTTATACAGTATACTGTAGACTCTTCAATAATCTCACCTTTCCAGATGTTTACTTAAATCAAGTTACAGTAAACTTCAATAGATGTTCATATTTTTTCATTTAATTAATACTATGTTGTACTGAATACAACTAAATAAGTGTCAGGGCCTAGAAATCTTATTAAATAGAGATTATCTAACTTTTGGTAAAATATTATTTTTTCTAAGAGTGTTTTTTTTTTTTTTTTTTTTTTTTGGACAGGCAGAGTCGACAGTGAGAGAGAGAAAGAGAGACAGAGAGAAAGGTTTTCATTTACCGTTGGTTGGTTCACCTTCCAATGGCCGCTGCGGCCGGTGCACTGTGGCCGGTGCACCATGCTGATCCGAAGCCAGGAGTCAGGTGTTTCTGCCTGGTCTCCCTTGTGGGTGCAGGGCCCAAGCACTTGGGCCATCCTCCACTGTAGTTCCGGGCCACAGCAGAGAGCTGGACTGGAAGAGGAGCAACCAGGACAGAATCTAGTGCCCGGAACAGGACTAGAACCCGGTGTGTGGACACCGCAGGAAGAGGATTAGCCTATTGAGCCTCGGCGCCGGCCCTAAGAATGTTCTAAGCATCTGTGCAAAGACTGTACCACCGTTCTCAGCAGGAAGCTCAGCAACAAGACAGCAATAGCCTGTGTCACACAACAAAGGATTGAGAGTGGCCTCTGCTAGGCATCTCCAACAAGCTACAGGAGGAACAGAGGAGGGAGAGTGGCATTGCTAGTCTCAGCCCTAGATCAGGAGATCTGTGAAGTAATGCTTTTGGACTTTGGTCATCTGCCCAATCTGAAGATTACTCAGCCTACAGCTGAGAGGAATTTCAAAAAGCCACTGAAATGATACCTTGACAATGGCTGACTCCATTTTAGAGCACCCAAAAGTTCATCTTGAGAAATTGCTCCTCATGATGAAATGGTCTAAAACTAACTATGGCTGAAAACTAAGACAATAATAGTACACTTTATCCTGCTTGGCAAAACATAGAAACTCCCTAGCATGATAGCTCAAACTTAAAACAGATAGGCTGCACCTGGGTTAAGTCTGTCCTACAAATGATATAGGCAATACCTGGATTAATGTCAAGATTATAATTTGAATTAACATTATAATTGGTGATGTCAAGATTGTAATTGATTTTGGTTTCACATAGACCTTAGGTCAGCCTGATGCTAGTAACCATGTATTCCTCCCGATCCGAGCAACCATGTATTCCCCCTCCTGACCTTGTGGCATTTGCCTTTATAAACCTTGTTGCTTTAGAGTCAAGAGTTCTTTAGGGCATGAGCCCTCTCTCCACCACTGACAATGAAGGACCATTAAATTTTATCAATGTGTGGTGCTCCTATGTTTGTACATTCTCAGGCACAACACCACATAGAGCCATTTGAATCTTTCTGCTGTGCTGTCATATTTTCAATGCAGTTGGAACAACCACCAAAATAAATACATTTGTACATACATAACACATAAATAATACCATATCCAAAATGTGTAGAATGTATCTACACTCTTTCAGTAGTGCAGTTTTCTTCCAGTTGACTTCTTGTAATCTGAATAAGGGCATTTAATCTGAACAGTGAATTCACACTCTCAGGAGATAGTGTGTGCAGGTGTTTGCCAGAGGTCCACAGAATGGTATCTGTCTTTCAGCTTTTCTTTGGCTGGAGAGTCAATCTTGAAAATGAAATTTACTGTCTTCAAGAACTAGTTGGGTGAAAGAATAAATAGTAATTTTTACTGAAAACTGTCAAATTTTAGACTCTTCAGAAAATAATCTATTACCGTTTAGGAATTTTTTAAAATGTATTTACTTATTTATTTTTGAAAGGCAGAGCAACAGAGAAAGATAAATAGAACTTACATCCACCGGTTTACTCCTAAAATGCTTGTGACATCCTGGGATGAGCCAGCTAAAGCCATTAGCCTGGAACTCCATCTGGGTCTCCTGGGTGGTTGAGAGAGACATAAATATTTGAGCCATCATTTGCTGTCTTCTAGGATGCACAATAGCAGAAAGCTGGATAAGTAACAGGGGTGGGACTAAATCCCAGGCATTCTGATATGGGATATGGATGTCCCAAGAGGAGTTCAACCTGCTGCACCACAATGCCTGCTCTTCATGATTTACTAATTAGTGCAAAGATCTGATTGTGTCCTCTTGTGGAAACCTAATCACCAATGTGATATCATTAAGAAGTAGGTGATTAAAGGCGATTAAGTCATGCGTTGATTAAGTCATAAGGAGGAGCCCTGCTGGATGGGATTAGTTTCTTGTAAAATGTTTTGAAGGGATCATTCCCTTTTTCTGTCCTTTCTACCCTGTGAGGATGCAGCACTCATGTCCCGGAGAGGACACAGAAACCCAAGGTGGAAGCAGAGATTAACCCTCATCAGCACCAACCTTGCCAGCACACTGATCTTGCAATTCCCAGCTCCAGAACCTCCAAAAATCAATTTCTATGATTTTAAAATGACCCTGTCTGTGATATTTTTTAAACTTTTATTTAATAAATATAAATTTCCAAAGTACTACTTTTGGATTATAGTGGCTCCCCCCCCCCCATAACATCCCTCCCACCCACAACCATCCCATCTCCCACTCCCTCTCCCATCCCATTCTCCATCAAGATTCATTTTCAATTATCTTTATATACAGAAGATCAACTTGGTATATACTAAGTAAAATTTTCAACAATTTGCACCCACACAGATACACAAAGTATAAAGTTCTGTTTGAGTACTAGTTTTACTGTTAATTCACATGGTACAACACATTAAGCAAAGAGGTCCTATGTGGGGAGCAAGTACACAGTGTCTCCTGTTGTTGATTTAACAATTGACACTCTTATTTATGGCATCAGTAATCACCTAAGGCTCTTGTCATGAGCTGCCAAGGCTATGGAAGCCTCTTTAGTTCACAAACTCTGACCTTATTTAGACAAGGCCATAATCAAAGTGGAAGTTCTGTACTCCCTTCAGTGAAAGGTACCTCCTTCTTTGATGGCCAGTTCTTTCCACTGGGATCTCACTCACAGAGATCTTTCATTTAGGTCATATTTTTTTTTCACCACAGTGTCTTGGCTTTCCATGCCTGAGAAACTCTCATGGGCTTTTTAGCTGGATCCAAATGACTTAAGGGCTGATTCTGAGGCCAGAGTGCTGTTTAGGGGATCTGCCATTCTATGAGTCTGCTGTGTATCCTGCTTCCCATGTTGGATTGTTCTCTCCTTTTTAATTCTATCAGTTATTATTAGCAGATACTAGTCTGGTTTATGTGATCCTGTCTGTGTTATTTTGCTATAACATGACAAACATTCTAAGAAATCTTTCCTTTGAAACATTTCTCTGTGGTTCTAATTCTCATCCTGTCTCCAAGAAAACAACAACATAGGATTTTTACTTAGAGTATATAAACATGGGAAAGACAAAGAGTGTTAGTTTAATGAATATCTTCCAGTAATAGTATAGCACCTCTATCAATTTTCTAGTATGTCAGGCTTAGTAGGAACATTTTGAATCTATAAGGACATGCCCACAGTTCTAATATCATACTAAAAGACCATAAGTTTAAAGAATCTTAAGGCATTATATCATAAAGTACATTATGATTTTTTAGAAACTTATTTATTAATCTGAAAGACAAAGTGACAGAGTGAGAGAGGGATGAACAGAGGGAGAGAGAACAAGAGTGACTTTCCATCCACTGATTCACTTCCCCAAAAGGCAAAATCTGGCAAGGCTGGGTCAGGCCTAAGCCAGGAAGAATCTAGAACTCCAACCACATCTTTTGAATGTGTGGCAGGGTCCTAAACACATGGGACATCATCCTCTGCTTTCCCAGGTACATTAGCTAGAATGCTGGATTGGAAGCACAGCAACCAGTACTTCCATTGTTGTGGAGCACCACACATTGGTAAAATTCGATGGTTCTTTATTGCCAGCAGTGGAGAGTGGGTTCATGCCCTAAAGAACTCTCGACCCTGAAGCCCAAAGTAACAGGGTTTATAAAGGCAAAAACCAGAAAATCAGGAGGGGAATACTCAGTTGCTAGGATCAGGGGGGAATACATGGTTATCCGGGTCAAGCCAATGTAAAACCTATGCAAAACTAGTATAAATTATAATCTTGACAATACCAGTTCAATCTTAATAACTTCAATTATAATCTTGACATTAATCCAGGTATTGGTTTTAATCATATGTAGGACATAGACAAATTACAGACTCATCATTAACCCAGGTGCAGCCTATCCACTTTCAAGCTTGAGCGATCATGCTAGGGGGTTTCTATACTCTGCCAAGTGTGATATAGTAGACTGCTATCGTTCAATTGTTTTAGATCATAGTTTCAGACCAGAGTCTCACGGTGGGGGGGGGGGGTACCTTCCCAGAATGGAGTCTCAGGTTCTCCAAAATGGAGTCCCTACTGTCAAGGTGTTACTTCACCATATGGGATACCAGTGTCACAAGGAAAGGCTTAATCCGTGGCACCACAACACCAGCCCCTCCATGAAGAGTTTTGTCATCATATATTCACACGCATCCACAATCTGTATCTGAAACAGGAGCCAAACACCAGCAAGTTTTTTTTTCTACAAATAAAAATAGCTAATAGACTTTTTTCATCTTAAAACACAGAGTTTTTATAAAAGTTTACATTTTATCTATTGTAAGGTATAAATTTCCACATTTTAGCATTCTGTAATAGTCTTTCAATCAATGTGTCTGAAAATCACTGCCAGCTAGTCAGGAACCACAAAGTCTTAATATATGTGCATGTGCAAATTTGGAAACAGATGTCCATATTGCTATTAATTCTGAGAAGTTCATCTTATTAAATGTACATATGTTTGGCCTAGTTGTTGCTTAATGTGTTAACACATACAAAGCTCAACATTGAACTAAAGAAAATATGGAAAAATTAGAAACTAATTAAGCTTACAAGCAATGAATATGATAAATATTCACCATCTGGGGGCACCTACCACAGTATTATTTTGAAATGTGATTCAGAGATTCAGTGATTAAAAGAATTCAAGAAGATACTTTCAGATTATACTGTTATGAAGATAGTGTAAAAATATTGCCATCATATGGTATCTGATATGAATAAAGGCAAGAAAAAAATTGTCAATTTCTTCCAGTTGGTATAAGAAATCCACAGCCAGGAAAGACTGGCATGACTGATTCATATATAAACTAGTACTATTTTTAAAGCATCAAACATGAATGTGTTAGAAATTTTCTGTCTACTTTGACCAGGTGCTGCTTAATTTCTAACGTGATTTAAAGGTAAAAAAAAAACCTACATAGAAAATACTATTATCAACACTGTTGATAGAAATAGTCTATCAACAGTTTTTCATATGCGTGAAGCATATGGCAGAAAGATCAAGGTCCTGAGTGCCCATTAAGAAAAGCAATATATCCCTGTGAAGCTACAAATAACTGCTGATCTTAAAAATTGTTTTCATGTTTAATATTAGTCTGTAAAATTATTCCTAAAAATGAGATCGTCCCAATAATTTTGTTGTGCATGCTAAGAAACTTGTCAGGTAAGCTGACAGAAAACTGCATAAAGTCACCTGAAGCCTTTATAATAAGCCACCAAGTAGCTTCCTTCTTAATTCAGTTTCACGGATATGTATCTGGAAAGGTAAAAGCTAAGCAAAACAGAAAATATGGTGCAATGATTCTGCTGCAGATGACTTGAATGCTCACTCACAACCCTTCAATGTGTCAGTACTAGCCCTCTCAAAAATAATTCGGAGAAAGAACATAATTTCAGATCGCTGATGAAAAGCTTTCTAATCATACCTGTTGGTCTAATCAAGAAAGCACTGGCATCAAATCCTGTGAATGAATGTCAGTGACCTGGAAGACCATCCCAAAGGGGAACTCTCTTCTAAGAAAAGCTCTGTTACCTCACTTCTTTATAGCACAGAGGCACATGATTTCTACAAAAACCCGGAAATCAATGACTTCAAATTTAAAAACTGAAGAGGTGAGTTGTGGGTGGTAATTTAGCCCAGTGTTAAATGCCAGTAAAGATGTCCACATCACGTATCAGACTCAATGGGTTTGATGGCCACTCTTGCCCCTGACTCCAGCATCCTGCCTCCCTGGGAGGCAACAGATGATAGCTCAAGGAGCTGGGTAACTGCACCTACATGAGAGACCTGGATTACATTCCCACCTCCTGTTTTTAGTTTAACATAGCTCTGGCCATTGCACGGATTTGTATTTGAGGGAGTGAACCAGTAGAGAGGAGCTCTCTTTGGTTGGCTGTCTCTTTCTCAAATGAAAAAAAAAAAAAAAGTAAGTTGGATTTTAGAAAGTTATTAAAGGAATGCATTTTATCAACTTATTTATCTTATATTTTCCTTTCATTTGTGCACATAAGCAACATGAAAAACCTATGTGTAAATATAAAAAATTATAAGAATAAAAGTTAAAATGAAAAAAGTATGATGCAATTTATCTAGGTTTTTTTTCATAGTAGTAACTTAAATATTGCAATATATAATCTTTTTTTTATAAAGATTTATATATTTATTTGAAAGTGGAGTTACACAGAGAGAGAAGGAGAGGCAGAGAGAGGGAGAGAAAGAGAGAGAAAGAGAGAGAGAGAGAGAAAGAGAGAGAGAGAGAAGTCTTCCCTCCGCTGGTTCACCCCCCAGATGGCCACAACAGCCAGAGCTGCGCAAATCCGAAGCCAGGCACCAGGAGCTTCTTCCAGGTGTCCCACGTAGGTGCAGGGGCCTAATGACTTGGGCCATCTTCTACTGCTTTTTCAGTCCATAGCAGAGAGAAGGATCAGAAGTGGAGCAGCCAGGTCTCGAACTGGAGCCCATATGGGATACCAGCACTTCAGACCAGGGCATTAACCTGCTGTGCCACAGTGCCAGTCCCACAGTTTGTAATCTTATTTTAAATAAGATTGTGTTAATATTTCAATCCTTTTGTCACAGATTTTTAAAAGCTATATTTTTAAGGAAAAATTTTGCATCATCCTTTGATGATCAGGGTAATGACATAACTGATTAGCAGCAGGAGCAGTGCTTACTTTATTAACAAGGAGTAAAATAGAGAAATGAGAATATATACATGTAATTTTAAAGGTTTGTTGAAAAATTAAATTGAAAGATCAGTTTATTTTGGTGCAAAGCATTTTGAAATCCATCCAAATTTAAACTAAATGTAGCCCGAGTCTGCCTCTTTACCTTGGATCTCTAAGTAGCAAACTGTAATCTGACTTAGCACATAAACAAATTGAAAGCCTAATTTAGGAGCATATTTTTTAAAGACTAGCTGAGTCTTAGCCAATCACAGCACCCGAGCTTCAGTCAATCACAGGCCACCAACTAATCAGGCAGCTCCAAATAAAGCAAATGCATAGCTATAAGCAATCAGAATGTTTCTCTTCCTCACTTCTGTTTCCTATATATAAAAGCTGCCTGCTGGAATTGGGGAGAGGGGCTCTCTTTGCTCAACTAAACTCTATTAAATTTATTTTAAGTTTTTTTCACTATATATATGTACATGTGGAGATATACCATTAGAAGGCTATCCTACTCCTCATAAGTATAACATGCACTGTTTTACTAATTTTTTATGATCACTGTAGTTTAACAGATACCAGGGAGAAGATGGCTGTGACAAATGGTTTGCATTTCTAAGGCAAAACATTCTGAGTTCGTTTTTTTTTTCCATTTTATGGCATGAATTAAAATGAAGCCGATATGTCATATATTCATTTTGTTTTATGAAATAATTTCTCCCATCTCATGCACAATCATTGGATTCTGTTCTCATGATTGTTCTTATCTATTGTTATTGCTGAATTCAAAAAGGTAAGAACCAAGGTGCTTCTCCAAACTGGTAAAGTATCAATGAAAGGTAAGTTAAACACAGATTCTGAGCACCCACTAAATGTCATTATGCCAGATAGAATGTGTAAAACTGTGAATCAAATTCACTTCCTTCCATAAAGACTCCTGTATTCTAGGTCTGTTGTGACTGGAGCTCAGTTTTGTCTTGGTAGATCTAAATCAATGGCACTGGCCTGTGGGAACTTACTTCCTATTTGTAAACCTACAGCCTTTAACCAAAAAGCCAGCAATGTGTTAGGTGCTTTGTTAAGTTTAGGAGATATAAATAAAAATAAAGCATGGTCCCGTACTCAAAGGGAGTACACCTTTACTCACAACATAAACAGTACTAACATGCAATTATACTGCATTACATGCACATAATGTACAAACTGTTTTGTGTATGCTAATTAAAGTTCATCTTTATAGAATCTGAAGAGGTAGTTGTACCAATATTATCACCACGTTCTGATAAAGAAATGGAGATCAGGGACTAATGGTCTTGTTGAAATTCAATAACTTGCACTATGGTTCTAGAACATGGACTCAGGATGTTGACTTATAGAATAAGAAGGGTAATAATCATAATACTATGGTGGCTACCATAGCAGTAAAAATAAAATAAGAAATAAAAAAATAAATAAGAACAGTTCACTCTGGAGGTAATTTTAAATGACTAAATAAACAAGTAGAATTAAGCTAAATTTTAAAATAAAAAAATATAGTCCTATTGATATTCTTACTTATGACATTGTACACATGTATCAGAGTTTCACTGTTACTAAGAAAAAAATATATACATGCCTCATAATGAAAGAATGTTAGTATAAATTCTCAACTAGAAATGGGCTCAGTCACCACTTAAGATGCTGCATCTGCCAGCGCCATGTCTCAATAGGCTAATCCTCCACCTGCGGCTCCGGCACACCAGGTTCTAGTCCTGGTCAGGGCTCCGGATTCTTAGCCCCTGCATTTGCATGGGAGACCAGGAGAAGCCATTGCAGGGGTGAGCCAATGGTAAAGGAAGACCTTTCTCTCTGTCTCTCTCTCTCACTGTCCACTCTGCCTGTCAAAAAAAAAAAAAAAAAAAAAAAAAAAAAAAAAAAAAGAAAGAAAGATGCTGCATCCTGTATCTGAGTGCCTGCTTTAGGTCCTGGATATTCCGTTCTAATGCAGCTTCCTGCTATTGGGCACCAGGAAGGCAGCAGATGATGGCTTAAGCGTTACCATATCTCCTATGTAAAAAGAGAAACAAAAATGCTCTGCTAAGTATTTATTAGTGCTTACACTTTAAGAAATAGTCAATAAGCATTAGGAAGAAATTAACACTTTCTTCTGATTCAGTGTTCCACATACATACTTCCAAGGTTAGCATTTTTTTTTCCTTTTTTTTTTTTTTTTTTTTTGACAGGCAGAGTGGACAGTGAGAGAGAGAGACAGAGAGAAAGGTCTTCCTTTGCCGTTGGTTCACCCTCCAATGGCTGCCGCGGTCGGCGCGCTGAGGCCGGCGCACCTCGCTCATCCAATGGCAGGAGCCAGGTGCTAGGTGCTTTTTCCTGCTCTCCCATGGGGTGCAGGGCCCAAGGTCTTCGGCCATCCTCCACTGCACTCCTGGGCCACAGCAGAGGGCTGGCCTGGAAGAGGGGCAACCGGGACAGAATCCGGCGCCCCGACCGGGACTAGAACCCGGTGTGCCGGCACCGCAAGGTGGAGGATTAGCCTGTTGAGCCACGGCGCCGACCCCAAGGTTAGCATTTTAAAATTATGATCATCACATGTCTAGTTTCAAAATATATAACTACTTAAAACATTGAGTTCAGTATATCTTTAATATTTTAATATTTTAAACTACAAATTAGAAACAACTTTTTCAACTTATGCTAAACATATGATCATTATGCATACATGTCTCTGAGATCACATCAGAGAGTTGTTTTCTAATTGGGCTGACTAGACTGGAGCTGATTCTATCTTTGTAACTCTCTTGTTTACCTATTTTCAAAGGGGTATTGGCTCAGGCAAAGATTTTGTGACAATTTTCTAGGAGAAGCAAACTTTAATATCAAAATTGTCTGTTTAATGAACAGACGCCCTTGCAAATGGGAATCTTACATTAAAAGGGGTCTTCAAAAATTCATACACAATGCTTATTATGAGAAAAACAAGGGATTCTAAGAAGTTTTGTGCAAAAATAAGCTGCATCTTAAATTTGATTTCCATAAACTTTTGAATAATTATTATGTGTTGTTCACTAATTTTGAGCAGGTCTCATTTCCAATTCTTTCCCCATATTGTGGGAAATTTAGAGTCTTCTATAAATCAATAATTGTTCTTTTTTTGTAAAAATAAGATTATGCAAAAGTTAACTTATTTAAATATGTCTGATTTGACCACGGATGACCTCTCCGGAATGTGCTGTTTATTTAGGGGCTGGGGCTGTGGCGCAGCAGGTTAAAGGCGTGAAGCGCTGGCATCCCATATGGGTGCCGGTTCTAGTACCAGCTGCTCTTCTTCCCATCCAGCTCTCTGCTATGGCCTGAGAGGGCAGTGGAGGATGGCCCAGGACCTTGGGCCCTGCATCTGCAAGGGAGACCCAGAGGAAGCTCCTGGCTCCTGGCTTTGGATCCGCACAGCTCCGGCCATTGTGGCCATCTGGGGAGTGAACCAGCTGATGGAAGACCTCTCTCTCTGCCTCTACCTCTCTCTGTAACTCTGCCTTTCAAATAAATAAAATAAATCTTAAAAAAGAAAGCTATTTGAAGTCATCTGATTGTAATTTTCCTCAGATCTGTGCTTGCAAGTGAGTGGTTGTTGACATTTACATGCATTAAGGACAGTGTGGTGTCAGCCTCATCAAAGTTTCTCAATACCTTCCTATCAGACAAGAACAGACAACTCTGTAGAAAAAAAAAAAAGATGGCAGTCTTACATATCAGCCATAAATCTGAGGAATCTGACATCAATCCTGGGTGCTTATGTAAAGCTTAATAAAGGTGACACAAAAAGAAACTGTGTGCTCCATTTTTTAATCTTCAAAACATCATTTTAGCAGCCTGATTGGCTTGATAATTACTAGCAAATTCTAAGTTGATGGATAACAAACCAAAATTAGCATACAAATCTCCTAAATTGCACTGGAATTTTTTGATCAGTATGCAGAGATATGCATGTATAATGATCATATATTTAGCATATAGTTGAAAGTGTTGAAAATGCATTAGAGTTAAAGCTTTAGAGGCACATTCTTTGGATAATTTAAAGGTCAGCTCCTGCCCAGATTGGCAACAGGTATGACTTCACGTTTTCACTCCAGTTGAAATTGACCCTCTGGTGCTTATATTACAGGAAATCAGGCAGGATGCTGAGGCTTAGTTAAAAAAAAAAATCTAGTTCTGGAACATGGGAGCCAACAGTGGCAGGCTCACTATGCGTGTCACCCCGATCATCAGCTCATCCTAAAGCAGAGGATGCCTTTCAACCAGTTTTCTCCACTTGATGGGAAGAAAAACAATGAAAAACAGATGTGAAATAGATTTTTTTTCTGTTGAAGGGAAATATTATATTAAAAAAGCAGTAAAGTAGTTGCTAGATATTTCTTATTCGTGGGTTTGGGGAACAAATATGCAACTCCTTTTTTCTTCATTTTCAGTGAAACAATTGTGATGCCTGCCTTCCACATTGGAGTACTTGGTTTTGACTCATGGCTCAGGACCCTGGCCCCAGCTTCTGCTAATGTGGTCCCTGAGAGGCAGCAATGAGGCTCAAAGAACTGGGTTTTTCCACGCTGTTGGAGACCTGGATTGCATTCCCACCCCAGGCTTAGCCCTGGCCCAGCCCTTGCCCAACCCTGGATGTTACAGATATTTGGGCAGTGAAGCAGTAGATGGGCACTGTCTATGTCACTTGCCCCTTCTCTGTTTCTCTCTATGACTCTCAAATAAATATTTTTTAAATGACTGCTGCACTAATGGACTGATTTTATGGGAGGGAGTTATAATTGTGTATTACTCTTCCAACACCTTCTTACCAACGGTTCAGCACTTGAAAGGTGGAGCTAAGTGAGTACTTAAACATACAGTGGTCCCCACTAAATCGCTGAAGTAACCAGGGCTGGAGCAGGCCGAAGTCAGGTTCAGGGGTCATTTCAGTCTCCCACTTGGTGGTAGGGGCGCAAACACTTGGGCCATCTTCCACTGCTTTCTTAGGTGCATTAGCAGGGAACTGGATCAGTAGTGGAGCAGCCAGGACAGGAACCAATGCCATGTGGGACACCAGCGTTACAGGCAGCAGTTTAACCCACCGCACCCCAAAGCTGGACCCTGTGATTTCACTTTCTGAGATCTTGGTTAGTTGTGGTCAGCTATAGCCCAAAAATTGTAAAGGGAAAATTTCAACAATAAAATACTCAAGTCATATATAGGTTTTATTTTTCATTACTGTATGGTATTTTCATTATTCTATTTAATTTTTAGTTATTACTGCAAATATTTTATTTTACCTAACAGATATTAAATTTTATCATAGGTATGTATGCATAGGAAAATACCCAGTTTATATAGAATTCAGTACTAACCACTATGCAAGCATCCACTGAGAGTCTTAGACCATTTCCCTGGGGAAAGGGAGATGGGGCTACTGCCCATGTATAATGTATTTAAAGTGACTTATTTTGACTTCTCACTGCAGTATTTTATCTGCCCAAATAGAGGTGACATCAACTTCTATCTTCCTCTGAGTCTAGATGGTTCAACTGGAGACTTCAGAATTGACAGCAAAGTGACAGTTAGGAAGTAAGGTGTGAATAAAAGACACACTGCCTGATCATGAACTATCCATGAAATAAAATACTTAGAGGAACTATGAGATCTACTTCCAAGAGTCTTGGAAAAACAGTGGCCCAGCCTTTAACAATAAATTATACTATTGTAAATAAAAATAATCTAGTCATAAATGTAAAAAGTCCATCCACAAGGAAATATAAACCATCAGGATTCAGCACTTACTATGCTTTTCTGTTTTTGTTTTGGCTTTCTCTTTAAGGATATGTTACAACCTGGATCACAGTGTTTTTTTCCCATAACTTAGGTCAAATATAAGTTGTTCATATGCATAAACTAGATGTTAATACCAAGAGAACAAAGGCAAAATCCCTGTTGTATGAATTAGTGGGAAATAATGATCTAATAATCAGGAAATCTGAATGATCAGAAAAATGTTTACAGAAAAGGCAAAGGATATGTCCCCCCCCCCCCCCCCAGAAAGCAATCCCTTAACTATTGTGGAAAGTAACAAAAGGCAGTAAAACTGTGATGTCATACTCGGCAGGCTGTCTTTCTGACCCAGATGCATCATCGCCTCACAATGAACTGAGGTTGAAAAGTAGAGACTGAGTCAAGCAGGGCCTGTGCTTACAGAGTGTGGAAAGAAATGTTCCCCCTAACCATGCAAAGTGCATCACAACTAAGTTAAACAGCCACTTTCAATACACTATGAATGCATATGCTTAAAAACGTTCTCATTTGTTCATGATGATGTCTACATTTTATAATTCAGTACATTCAAATGGTGAACTTTTATGGAAAATGGTATTGTAAAAGTTTTGGAACTAGCTAGAGAGATTCTGGCTGTGCTAAGAGAGTAGCAAACATAGAACAAGCTATTTTTTTTTTAATTCACAAGAAGAAAAGAATAATGATAACATGAACTTCCTCCAATTAACCGCCTTGAACAGTGATAATACAAATTTCTCAGGTCCCTCTGAAAGACTTGCAGAATTTACATAAATTCAGCAGGGGATCACATTAAGTGTGGTTTAATCAGCAGGAGTAGTCCTAATTTTACCCACTTTCTTCTATGCAAAAATATTGCTCAGAAGATATATTTTTAGTCATACAAATTTGAGAAAAAAAAAATACAAAAGCCAGGCCCACATTAGAGATGAACAGTGGACTCTATCTGTAAATTGTACTTTGATTTTTTTTAAAGCTTGTATGTTTCTATATTGAGAAATACATGTTACTTCTGAAAATAAACTCTTAAAAAACATTTAACATTTTTCCAGATAATTAAGAATGTCACAATGTTAGTTGGAATGAAAGAGTGAACTATTATCTCAGGGCAGTTGTCTTTCAATGTAAGGGAAAGAAATGCTCAAGTCATTTTGACTTAAATTGTGAGGACATTTATTCTCTCCCAGGCAAGAAATCTGGAAACAGGATGAGACTCACTTACCTGCATAGTTTGGACTCGGTGCTACTTGCTGTATCTGTCAGCTTCATCCTATGTTTCACAGCAAGAAGATGGTTGCTGTTCAAGGATAAATCCATTGACATTGCAGGATTCAAGGCAACTATGAAGGGCGTGAGTTGCTTCCCCAAGACTTCTCTTCTCTCTTCCTGATTGCATGTCATTCCTTAACCAAACACCCTAGAAGACAAAGGGATTATGAAGCACAGCTGAAGTTGAGGGTCAAATAGATGTTGAAGAGCAAAACTCCTTAACTTTATATTTTAATCCTTGCATATAACACCAGGATTGCAGCTTTCTCTGAGAGAAACCAAGGGCTATGAAAATAGTACATATTTAATAAATACTATACAATAAATTTCAAAAAGCAACTCCTAATTACTAAAATTAAACAATTTCTTTTTTTAAACAAATAGAAATACCTAAAAAGTAGTCTATGACAATTAATAAGCAGCAGCATAGGGGCTGATGCTGTGGCACAGTGGGTTAAAGGCCTGGCCTGCCATGCTGGCATCTGTCATGGGCACCGGTTCGAGTCCTGGCTGCTCTACTTCCTAGCCAGCTCTCTGCTATGTCCTGGGAAAGCAGTGGAAGATGGCCCAAGTCCTTGGGCTCTTGAACCCTCATGGGAGGCCTAGAAGAAGCTTCTGGCTCCTGGCATTGGATCCGTGTAGCTCTGGCCATTGTGGCCATTTGGGGAGTGAACCAGCGGATAGAAGACCTCTCTCTCTCTCCTTCTCTCTGTAACTCTCTTGCAAACAAATAAAATGAATCTTTAAAAAATATCAGCAGCATCTGAAAGACAACCAGGATCCTACCTTCATTAAAAACTTGCACTGGGTTGATTTTGTAAAATCTAAAATATACTATTGAATATAAAATGTAAGACTTCTGTTCTTTTTATTACTGGCAGAAATAATAACCAATACCTAGAATAGCCTTATTATATATTGCTCTGCTTTGTACATAATGCTCTGTGTAGAAGTCTCATGTTTTGATGCAATGAAAAAATTACAAAATGAATAATATAAAGGTATTCCAAACATTAATGGAAAATGGAATTTTTAATAAGTGCAAAAAAGTTTTGAAATCCAGGTACCAGTTTTCACAATATGTACTTTCCATGGACTTTTTCAAGACCCTTCATGTACTCTTTAGTGGGGGCGGGGGGGAGTTGTAAAAAATTGCTTGGAACCAAGGCATGATATTGGGGCAGGCATTTGGCACATCAGTAAGTCCGTCATTTGGGACACGCACTCACATCCCTAACTGGTGTGCCTTTGTTCACGCCTCACCTCTATTTCAGTTTCTTGCTAACGCACTGCCTGGGAGGCAGCTGGCCATTGCCCAATGAGTCCTTATCACCTGATGAGTTTTAGGCTCCTGGCTTTGGTTTAGCTGTTGTAGGCATCTGTGGAGTAAGCCAGTGGAAGATCTCTCTCTCTCTGCCTTTCTGCCTTCCAAATAAGAAAAAAGTAAAATTAAACAGAAAGAAAAAAAGAAACAGATACAATCTAATAATATGGCAAATAATTTTTAATAAAATAACTTATGAGATTCAACTTGGGTTAATAGAGGAGCAAACACAAGTTAACTTTTTTCTTAATTAATGGAACATAAAAAAATCAGGGAGACTCAAAAAAAAAAAGAAAAGAAAAGAAAAGGTAAATTCTTCCTTCCTAAACAGAGAACATAGCTGACAATATCAGTTTCCTCAGGCCTCTCTGAAAGATTCATGAAATTTACAGAAATCCAGCAGGGAATCAGCTTAAGTGTGTCTCAATCAGCAGGAGTGTTCTGGATTTTATGGTCTCCTCTTATGCAAATGCACTCCTCAGAAGACAGATTTTGTTAGGTAAATTTATGAAAAATACAGGGCCAGGTACACATTAGAGTTGAGGGTGAATACATGGAAAATTGCTCACAATTGTAAAGGAAACTCTGCATTGATGGTCACATTCCTTCTTTGTGTGAGAGGTAAGGAGATTTGATTATAATGGATTTGGATTTAAATACCTTCAGGATCATTTTCTTAAAGCAGTACTTTTAATAAGTCACTCGAGGAGCAAAACAAGAAAACAAATAAATGAGAAAGCAAAAATAAAGATTTCTTCTTTCACCACATTGCTTGTTGTATAACTAGAAATGTGTAGGAAAGACTGTAGTGACAAAGCAGATAGCAGGGATTTGCAAGAACACCCGCATCCCTGGGACACTACGTGACATCCAGCACATTTGGTGCTGGTGGGAGCAGCGAGGGCACAACAAAATAAATGAAAGACAGATATCCTTTCACATTTGGTGCTCGAGCCCTAGAGGATCAGCAGATGATGTTATGTTCTCAAATTAAATATAGCAATGTACGATTTCTATCAATTTACCAGCTCGGGATTACCGTTTGCTATCAGTCTGACTTTCAAGTCACAGCCAACCCAGAGTGTCTCTGGGATTTACAAGTGATGTAGAAGGGAGATTTGTCTGGGAGCAGGAGATTTTGAAGAGATCTGCTTAGCTTCTCAGAAGGTTTTTCCTCCAGTGGTATAATTAATGATAGTAGAAGATCCAAAAGTCCCAGAATATCTTCCTCGCCAAAATGGTACTGAGCCAGAAAGTCTGCAGTTAGCATGGCTGACTGGCTTAGAGCTTTATCTATAAATCTCTATCTAAAGGCATGAGAGGGAAGGAGAGAGAGAGAAGGGGAAGAAAAAGAAACAATTGGGGGAATATATTAAAACCTTAGAATCAGTTAATTTACCAGTTAATTTTCTGATTTTCTGGGCAATTACATCTTCAATCAGTAAAATTTTTTATGTCAGATTTTGGGATGTCATAGATTTGGAGTGTGTGTCACCAATTTAAAAGGGCTGGTACTTCTAAACATGTTAAAATTGTGAAGTTCCCTGAAAGAAAGATGGGAAAACCTTCAGAATTTGAAGAAGGTTAAATTTTTCTTAGAACAAAGAAAAACATGCTTACAATATTATATTAATTATATACCAGATCTTATTCAAATTATGATCTAATCAAAAGACACCATTCAGAATAAAAAAAGGCAAATCACAATCTGGGAGAAAATATTTATAACATGTATATTACAAAAATTGTATCAAAAATATGAAAGTGAAAATTTACAATACAATGTTAAAAATATACAATAAAAAATAAAAAATAATTACAACACTTTATAAAAATAAATACATAATGGTCAATAAGCACATGTTCAGTAAAATTAATTAGAAAATGCAGTTGAAACCACAATGCAATACCTGGAAAGGGCTGAAATTAAGTGGTGTGATAGTAATAATGTCGGCGTGGCTGTAGAACCATAAAGTCTCACGCACTTCTGCAGGTAATTGTTTTTAGCTTCTTATAAATTTAAACACATACAGGCACATCTTTAAGCAAGGGCTAATTTCCTCAAACAAATTACAAAGGTGGTCTCCCATCAAGCAGTAGAAACACCTGCAGATACTAAAATCAAATGCTGCCAAAGTCGTGGTATTATGTTGGATTAGCCCTACTTGTGCAGTCCATCACTTTTCAAGATCCATAGTCCTAAAATAGCCTTATCTCGACTTTTGGTAAACAATTTTTCTTTTTCAAAGAATGGTGCATGTAACCAGAGAACTTTGTGAAAACAAAGATAGAATTTATTTATTTATTTTTACTTTTTTATTTTAAAGGCAGACACAGAGAGATCTTCCATATACTGTTTCACTCTCAAAATGCCAGTAACAGCCAGGGCTGGGCCTGGTCAAAGCCAGGAGTCAGGAACTCCATCTATGCCTACCACATAGATGATAGGGACCCAACTACTTGAGCCAATACTGCTACCTCACAGGTCTGCATTTGCAGGAAGCTGGAACCAGAAGCTAAGGAGCCTGGACTTGAACCAAGACACAAATGGATGTTGGTGTCCAAAATCTCAACCACTGTGCCAAATGTTCAACCCAAAGATGGATTTTAAATTACACTACAAACCAATAGTTTTTAAAGTATTTTTAAGTAAAGTAATATAGTGTTTTATATAATGCATGTAATTTATAATGTAGTTTCTTAGAAACCATTGAAATGCATTAATTCTGAATAAGATAGAGTGAGTGGTATATGATATATTTTCCTTAGGTGTTAAGCTTATCTCTGAAACTACCTTCTGAACTTCTCAGTTTCAAATTCCATATTCTGTAGTGGAATGAGAAGGCCATGCCAAGATGGCCGCTGGCAAGCCAACGTCAGTTACTCAGGAATGGCTTCAAAACCCACCTGGCAACAGAGCCTGCCTGGCAACAGGCTGTGATTGGATTGCTTCGGATACTGCCTTGCAAGAGGCTGTGATTGGTTAGGGTATAAACCGCCCCTTGACCAGATTGGCTTCCTTGGCTATTTAAGCTGCTGTACTAACTAAAATAAACGAGTCTGCAGGCTGCTCGCCTCTGGCCTGCTTTGACCCGACTCCCTGGGTGTGTGTGGTGACTCTGCGCCTCTTGACCTCCTCCACGCTCCTCTTCTCAGAACAAATCAACCTCAACAATATTCAAAAATCATACGTATTCCAAAATGCTTAGTCACTATGGACTGACCTTTAACATGGCTTTCTTTTTTGTCCTCAATATTGTCTCAGTTTTTATACCTGTTTCCTTCACCTGTTACCTACTGTCCTTAGCACTTAAATTAGAATACATTAAATTAAGCACATCTTTTCTGGAATTACCTATTTGTAAAATGAGATTAATAACAATGTGTATCTCATGTGGTTTTGATGTGGAATATTGCAGTATTATCTTAATGAAGAGTAAATACTTTCATAGAAGATATTATTCTGTGTTTAGCTTTGATTATTCTTAACTAGGATTACCACTTCACTCCACATGACATCAATCTCTGTAATACAGATTTACAATAAATGAAAACAATACCATAAATGCATATTAAATTTCAAGTGTATCTCAATGTTGTTGCTAAATAGATAGAAGAAAGTCTCTTTCTGTAAAAGGAAATCAACATATCCCATAATTATGAGGAAAATGAGCTTCTAAAGTCAGAATCAATTAAGTTATCTAAAAATGATGCTGCGATTAGTATGATCAAAAATCTCTCTAGGATAAAAGGGAAAATAAATCCCACAAAAAAGATTAGTAACTTCTGCATAGGAATAAATATACAAAAGCTGACTATGAAAAATAACCAAGTGAGTATTTTAGAAATTAAAAAAAAATAAAAAATAAAAATACAATAGACCTGAATTTGCATAAGGAATATTAGTGAATAGAAACTATCTTTCCAAAAATGGGAAATTATAAATAAAATTTGGGTACTATAGAAAACAGAATTAGAAACTATGGTGAAAAATGAAGACAATTGAAAACAGATTGAGAAGTATTAACATACATTGAGGGGCCAGCACCGTGGCTCACTTGGTTGATCCTCTGCCTGCGGCACCAGCATCCCAAGTGGGCTCTGGGTTCTAGTCCTGGTTCCTCTTCCAGTCCAGCTCTCTGCTGTGGCCCGGGAGGGCAGTGGAGGATGGCCTAAATGCTTGGGCACCTGAGCCCGCATGGGAGACCAGGAAGAAGTACCTGGCTCCTTGCTTCGGATCGGCGTAGCTCCGGCTGAGGTGGCCATTTAGGGGGTGAACCAATGGAGAGAGGACCTTTCTCCCTGTCTCTCTCTCACTGTCTGACTTTATCTGTCAAATAATAAATAAAAACATACATTGAATGAGGTTTCCAGGAAACAAAACACAGCAAACTCAGTGAAGGGACAATATGTAATGAATATTATCTGGAGCATTGCCAGAAATTAAGAGATGAATCCTCAGATTTAAAGATGGCCCCAAATAATGATCAATATAAATCATATATGAAAACTTGTGCATCCTTCCCACTTGGGGCACCCTTAATAAAAAAAAAAATTTAGTCACTTTGGTTTGACTGGAAGACCCTCATAGAGTCAGCAGGTGGTAAATCAGAGTAGGTGTATTGATCCCCATGAAGAAGGAAGTCAACATTGTCAATAATCTGCTTTTAAAAGTCCAGCAAAATTATCCTGGAAAGGCAAGCATCAAGATCATAAGCCACTTATCAGCTATGTATAGTTTTGAGTGAAAATGATTGCTGAGTACTACTGTCACATTGGGCTATCAGAAAGTTGAATAATGCCTCTAAAGTCACAGCCATATTTGTATGCACGCATAAACACATAAATACACACACACACACACACACACACAAAGTGGCCTGTGCAAATCTCTGGAAAGGCTAGTCTGGAAATGTGTCTGGGATAGCTCATGTGGCCCCATTAATTTTGATGCTATGCAACATAAAATATCACAGTAGATAATATTACTGAACAGAGTGTACAGCCATAAACCTAGTCCTCATGCATCATTTTCCAACTTTAAATAGCTATCATTAATATAAATCCAATCATAAATTCAAGGCTGCAGAAAGAGGAATAGAAACTGATACTGAACATCATTTGAGTCAAAGCATCAGGCTCCTGCAAAATAACATACTAAAACTGAAGTACACAAACAATGAAAGCATTAAAAGCTATAAAGGGGCAACGATAAGAATAACAGCAGTCATTTCAGAATTGATGAAATTTTAGAATATACTAACATCTTCAA
Source organism: Sylvilagus floridanus (assembly GCA_949820135.1). Classification (NCBI taxonomy): domain Eukaryota; kingdom Metazoa; phylum Chordata; class Mammalia; order Lagomorpha; family Leporidae; genus Sylvilagus; species Sylvilagus floridanus. The sequence goes on from OX463241.1 coordinate 78,221,136, forward strand.
AATAATGAGACAACTCTATCTACTTAAAATTCTTACACCTGAATTCTGTGCAAAGCTACAACACAAAAGTCAAAATAATTTTAGATATAAAAGAACAAAGAAAACTCAATAATTCAAAGGAATAACTAGCTAGAGTAATGAAACAAAAACAGAAAAAGAGTAATTAAAAAGCTATAGCAGTAAAGCAAAAGAGAAAAAATATGAATAAGGCATTAACAAAATATGCATTGATACCATAAACATTGCTGAAAATAACTTCAGTGGTATTAGCAATTACATGTGTTTATTAAGACAAAAATGGAGAACCAGAGTTGGGGCACAGCTGGCTAAGCTGCCCTCTGTGATGCTGGTATCACATATGAGAGCCAGTTGATGACCAAGTTACTCCACTTCTGATCCAGCTCCCGGTAATGTACCTGTGAAAGCAGCAGATGACCCAAGTACCTGGGGCCCTGCCACCCACGTGGGAGTTCCTAATGGAGTTCTAGGTTCCTGGCTTCAGTCTGACCTAGCCCCGGCTCTAACAAACTACTACTACTGCTATTGCTACTACTACTGATAACAATAATAATAATACAGAAAAACAAAATATCACAAGATATATCATAGGAGCTAAAAGGAAGTAATCATTGAAAAATAAGATATGGAAAAAAAAAAGAAAAATAAGCTATGAGTTAACATAGGGACTCAAAGGAAATTAGATATCTAATTATGTATTTCAACTACATTAAGGAACTATCCACGAAATGCAAAATGTAGAGTCAGTATCAATAGAGCAAAACAAACAGACATATTTTAAGTGTAAAAAGAAATGGCTCTTAGTAAAACCTGAGTAAGGTGCTTAGACTACTAGCTAAAACATGGGTAGCCCATATCAGAGTATCTGCTAATGTAGACCCTGGGAGGCAGTGATGTTGCTGCCACCTACCTGGGAGACCTGGATTGAGTTCCTGGCTCCCAGCTTCAGCCTGGCTCAGGCTCCTGCCAGCTCCAGCTATTGCAAACATTTGGGAAATGAACCAGCACATGGGAGCTTTCAATTTGTCTCTCCCTCTGATGCTCAAATAAATTAAAAACTAACTAGCAACACTTTAGGGCTCGCATTTATATTTACTATTATATTCAGTTTGTGGTTTCGCTTTTGCACATATATAATGTATTACAAATAATTAATTTCTGGCATGAAAGAGAACAAATTACATGCAAGTTTTAAGTGTAATTATTTGTAGTATAGTTAAATTATTAACTTATTTATCTTTATAATTTCCTCATTAATTTTAAGGTACGAAGAATGTGTATATAGAAGAAGAAACTTTTTTATGGTTTCTTATAAAAATACCATGGCAAGGAGCTGGCACTGCGGTGTAATGGATAACACGGCAGCCTGCAGTTCCTGCGTCCATATGGGTGCCACCTGCTCCACTTCCAATCTAGCTCCCTGCTAAAGCACCCGGGAAGGCAGCAGAGGATGGCCCAAGTCCTTGGGCCCATGGACCTATGTGGGAGACTGAGAAGAAGCTCCTGGTTCCTGGCTTCACATCACCCAGTTCCACTCCTTGCAGCCGTTTGGGGAGTGAACCAGCAGATGGAAGAAAACTCTCTCTCTCTTTCTCTCTCTTTCTTTCCCTCTCTGTAACTATTTCAAATAAATAATTAAATCTTTAAAAAAATTACTGTGGAGGGGCAGTTGTTGGAGTCTATCTTTTAAGTCAGTGGGGGATATAAGCTCCACCCAGAGATGCAAATCACCTGCAGGGGATAACTTTTTGGAACATAGGAAAAAAACTTTTTAAGATTTATTTATTTGAAAGTCCGAGTTACACAGAGAGAAATGGAGAGTCAGAGAGAGAGAGTGGTCTCCATCCGCTGGTTCACTCTCCAATTGGCTACAACGGCCGGAGTTGTGCCGATCTGAAGCCAGGAGCCAGGAGTTTCCTCCAAGTCCACCCTGCGGGTGCAGGGGCCCAAGGACTTGGGCCATCTTCTACTGCTTTCCCAGGCCACAGCAGAGAGCTGGATCAGAAGTGGAGCAGCTAGGACTTGAACCGACGCCCAAATAGGATGCTGGCACTGCAGGTGGCTTTTCCCACTATGCCACAGTGCCGGCCCAGATCATAGAAAATTGATCCTAACTGAGGAATATACAGTTACAAGTATGCTTCTTAGATTGCAGTCCATATTTTAACTGTCTCTGGCTGTCTTGCCAGCTGCTGCACTACAAGGATATAATAGCACCCCATCTATTTTTTTAATGGGAAGGGGTTTATTGGAGGAAACCCAACAGACTGGAGGGAAAGGGTGAAGAAGGAAAAGAGGGAGAAGAGAGAGATCAAGAGATAAACAGACAGATCAGGAGATGAAGAGAAACAGAGAGAGAGGCAGGTGTTCAGGAATAGGTCCTTTTAAAACTTCACATGGGACCGGGCAGGGAAGTAGGAGCAGTGAATCCCATTAGGATGAGGGTGGGTCTGATACCAGTGGTTGGGTCATGTGGCTACCTGGCTTCCAGCAATGGCGGCAGGGGCTAGAGCCTCGGATGAGCACTCCATCTGTAAAGGGACTATTGTTCTAGGTATACTCCTTAGGTTACTCTCCATGTTGAAGCAGTTGCCAGCCCCTACTTTACTTACCTGTACACTGCTTCCTTGTATGTCCAGTCTTTGATTCTTCTCATTGTTAGTGAAGCCAACCTCAACAGGCTCCTTCCTATGAGGAGTACCAATTGGGATTCTCAAGGCAGTAGTTAAGGAAATAACTGAAGAAAAACTGAAAAAAAAAATTCTGAATTCAATACAGAAGCAAAACAAAACTGTGTGAAGAGCAACAAGGTGATGGGAATGATACACTAAAGAGATTTTTAAGTATCAGCCTTGACATATAAAAAGCTTAAAAGATGTCACTCTTGTAATTATACCAATAACAAAAGAACAAACTGAAATTCAATGATTGTATTGGGCCAGTGATAGACTCAAGTAGGAGAGGAAACCATGCTCTGAAATATGAAGGACGAGACCCTTATGGAGATAAACAGAAATGGAAGCTTGTTTATCTGGACCGAGAGGCAGGAGCCCAAACTGACAGAAACACTCAATGGTGACACTGGGGAGTCCTAGGAGCTGTATGTGGGTATGAGAGTGAAGGACTCCAGGCTTAGGAAGGCCCTGCACTTGCATGGTTCCCTCTCCAGGAACCAGCCAGGTTCTCACTGTGAAAATCTTACAAAGATGTCCATTTGGCTCTGGAAAGGGAAAGGAAGAGAAATCTTTTTTTTTTTTTTTTGACTGTACAAAAATCATGGACTTTATTATACATTAAAAAATCTTACAGTGTATTTCCTGAAGGCTTGTTATCAGCAAATAACTATTTTGACAAAATGAAAAAATAAGTTCTCCACAATCACATGAAGTTGAGTTCTTCAAATCCAATTCTAATGGGAAACGCATGATTTGTAATTGTACACTGCAAGATTAATAGTATCAGTGAAATAAGAACTAATTCACTTAACATTACAAAATCACCAAATATACAAAGCAATTTTGCACATTAGTTTTAACTTAATCCTCAGTGCTCATATTAACTGAAGTAAATTACATCTGAGTGCAGCCATGAGAGATTGGTTAAAAAGTATAATATGGTTCCAGTTTCAAATCTTGATGCATTAATGAAAAATCTTAGTGAACCACACCCAGAGTACTTGTCACAAAAAAGGCCTCCTTCCAGGGGAAACATGTCTTCAGATCCTTTCCTACAAGGGTCAAGGGCATTGTTCAAACCCAAGCCACTCCAGCCTGGTATTCTCCAAACACGTATCAGCACAGAAACCAGGGATAGTCACAACTCAGAGCCACTGCCCTATGCAGAAAATGACATTTAATCAGAAGAATAGGAATCTTTCCTTCCCTCACACCTCACACCACAGATGAGGATCGTGGATAATAACAGTGGTTAGTCTCTTAAGAGCAGCAAGAGAGCAAGACTCTCTGAGGGGATTATCATAGAAACTCAAAGTTAAGTGATGAGACAAACACAGGGACAGTAGAGGAATTTGAAGACAATGGCACCTACAGCGAAAACAAACATTTAAAATAACACGGTTGGAGGGCAAGCTTGGGATGCCCATATCTCATATTGCAATGCCTTATGAGAAATTTGGATTGTTTTTTACTCCTGGTTTCAGACTGGCCAAGCCCTGAATTAAAATAAAATAGCTGAAATCTAGCTGTGTTAGCATAAATCAGCACAACAAAGACCTCTTAACCTCCTATTAACTGACAAAATATTGCTTTAATTCCAGGAAATAATAAAAGCCATACTAAAAATACATGAGAAAATAAAGTTGGGGTGAAGGGAAGCCCGCATTACAAATAGATTCAGACATGACATTAAATGTTGGTATTATCACCTAAAGAATTTTAAATAATTTTACTTTATATAATAAGGGCCTTGATGGAAAAAAGTAACACAGCACGCAAGAATCGATGATAATGACAGCGGACAGGCGGGAACTCTAAGAACAACATGGGAAGACAGAAATAATAACTAAAAATCTACAACAGAACCAGAGAGTAACTCTGATGACTCAATAATAAAAAAAGTGGGGCCAGTGCTGTGGCATAGCGGGTAAAGCCTCTGCTGCCTACAGTGCCAGCATCCCAAATAGGTGCCAATTCGGGTTTTGACTGCTTCCGAGTTCCAACTCTCTACTATGGCTTGGGAAAGCAGTGGAAAATGGCCCAAGTCCTTGGGTCCCTGCACCCACCTGCATAAGAGACCTGGCAGAAGCTCCTGGCTCCCAGCTTCAAATCATTCCAGCACTGTACATTGTGGCCAGCTGGGGAATGAACCAGCAGATGGAAGACTTCCCTTTCCCTCTACCTCTGCCTCTCTATAACTCTGTTTTTCAAAAAATAAATGACTCTCTAAACAAAAAAAGAATTAAGAGAAGAATCAATGAGTATAAAAATGTTCAATGGAAATTTCCCAAACTGAAATATATAGGCAAGCACAAATAGGCAGGAGTGGGAAGGGTGGCAATGAACACTCAAGAATGCAAATGCTGTGGAACAATGACAGAAGCGTAGGTTATTAGAATCCTGGGAGAGGAAGTAAATAATGGAGGAAAAATCATTCGAAGAAATAATGAATAAGAATCTCCTAAAATTACTGACAAAAGCCCAATCACAGACATAAGAAGTTCAGAGAACACAAAGCAAATTAAAAAAAAAAAAGGCAACTCTATACCTTCACATGACAACATGACATAATCAAGTTGCAGAAAACTAGAGCATCAAAAAATTGATGAAGAAAACCTAAAGGGGGAAAATAGGATAAGAATTATAGAGGATTATTCATTCCAAGCAAGAAAGAAAAGAATGGAATGAATTTTTTTTTTAAGATTTATTTGAGAGGCAGAGTTACAGAGAGAGGGCGAGACAGAGAAAAAGGCCTTCCATCTACTAGTTCATCCCTCCAGATGGCTACAATGGCTGGAGCTGAGCTGATCACAAGCCAGAAGCCAGGAACCAGGAGCTTCTTCTGGGACCACATACTTGGACCATCTTCTACAGAGTTCCCAGGTCATTGCAGAGAGCTGGATCAGAAGATAAGCATTAGGGACTAGAACTGGCACAAAAATGGGATGCCAGCACTGCAGGTGGAGGCTTAGCTCACTACACCACCACAGCAGCCCCTGGAATAAAATTTTTAACACATTGAATAAAAAAAAAATTCAACAGCTACCAAAATTATCTTTTAAAAGATGAAGGAGCCATAATTTTTTTCCTCTGAGACAAAAACTGAGGAAATTCATTGCCAAAAAATAAGCACACAAATGTGCTCAAATGTTTGAATCCCTGGGGCCGATGCTGTGACATAGTGGGTAAAGCTGCAGCCTGCAGCGTTGGCATCCCATGTCGGTGCCAGTTCGGGTCTTGGCTGCTTCACTTCCAATCCAGTTCTCTGCTATGGCCTGGGAAAGCAGTGGAGGATGGCCCAAGTCCTTGGGCCCCTCCACCCACATCAGAGACCCAGAGGAAACTCCTGGCTCCTGGCTTCGGATCAGCTCAGCTCTGGCCATTGCAGCCATTCGGGGAGTGAACCAGCAAATGGAAGACCTCTCTCTCATATATATATATATATATATATATATATATATATATATGAATCTATATATATATGACATATATATATCCTTTTTTACCTCTGCCTTTCTGTAACTCTGCCTTTCAATAATAATAAATCTTAAAAAAATGTGAATTCCTGCCACCCATGTGAGAGATCTGGATGGAATTCCTGGCTCCTGGCTTTGCCCTGGCCCTGTTCTAGCAGTTGTGGCCATTTGGGGAATGAACCAGCAGATAAAGATCTGTTTCTCTGTCTCTTTCTGCCACTCTGCCTAATAAGTAAATTAAATGAATAAATAAACATTTGTGAAAGATATGTATAAGGAAATAATGACTTGATACTACAATAGCCTGAGTGTAACACACACAGACACACACAAACACAGAGAGAGAGCACTTCATTCAAGGAGAGCAGAGTGCATAACCTCTTTAGGAACATGTTAAGTATTCCCCACCAATACACCATATGTTAGGCTACAGAAGTTTCAAACTATTTCAAAGATAAACAGCAACAGGTTCTTCTTGGGTCTACAGAAGAAAAACTACAACATTAAAAAATATGTGGGCTGGCGCCATGGCTCAACAGGCTAATCCTCTGCCTTGCAGTGCCAGCACGCCGGGTTCTAGTCCCGGTTGGGACGCTGGATTCTGTCCCAGGTGCCCCTCTTCCAGGCCAGCTCTCTGCCGTGGCCTGGGAGTGCAGTGGAGGATGGCCCAAGTGCTTGGGTCTGCACCCCATAGGAGACCAGGAGAAGCACCTGGCTCCTGCCATGGGATCAGTGTGGTGCGCTGGCCGCAGCACTCAGGCCACGGCGGCCATTGGAGGGTGAACCAACAGGAAAGGAAGACCTTTCTCTCTGTCTCTCTCTCTCTCACTGTCCACTCTGACTGTCAAAAAATAAAAAAAAATTTAAAAAAATGTGGCAACTTAAAAACACATTCAACCAAACTAAACTCACACTAACAGGAGGAAGTGGGGAACGAAAAATTGGGGTGTTAGCCAGATTCTCATCACTATTACAACTACTTGAGAGAAGCTACTAATGAGGGACAGATACTTACCTTGGCTCACGGCTTTCAAGGCTCACAGTCTAAGATTTGGTGGCCTCTTTGCTTCAGTCATGTGGTGAGGCTGTAGGTTGGCAGAGCACGTGAGAGAAAGGAACATGTGTCTAACAGAAAGTAGAGGCAGTGGCCAGACCCAGCTCAGGCTTCCATAACCAATCCTCTCACAAGAACTTTCATACAAAGGTGTGTAGACAATGACCTAAGGACCTTCCATTGGGCTCACCTCCTAGACATCATTAGATTGTTATCACCCTTAATCTGTTATCCTTTAACCTAAGACTTGACGAAGCAAACCTGTAATTAATGGACTTGGGGGACACACTAACAAATGTCCAAACCCTAATATCTGTGTAACTACACTCAAAAAGAATGAAATTGGACCTTTTATCATGTTTTTTTTTGAAAGATTTGTTTGTTTGAAAGAGTTACACAGAGAGAAAGAGAGACAGAGAGAGAGAGACAGAGAGAGAAAGAGAGAAAGTGAGGTCCTCCGTCCACTGGTTCACTCCTTAGTTGGCCTCAATGACTGGAGCTGTGCCAATCTGAAGCCTGGAGCCAGGAGCTTCTTCCCGATCTCCTATGCGGGTGCAGGGGCCCAAGGACTTGGTCCATCTTCTACTCTTTCCCAGGCCATAGCAGAGAGCTGGATAGGAGGTGGAGCAGCTGGGACTCGAACTGCCACCCATATTGGATGCTGGCATTGCAGGCAATGGCTTTATCCACTATACCACAGTGCCACCCCTTATCATGTTTTAAAGTTAACTCAAAATGGAGCAAATACATAAGTTTAAAACTAAAATTATAAAATTCATAGGAAAAAGTAGGGAGAAATATTCATAATCATGTTGGCAGTTGCCATGTCTATAAAATCAAAAGAAAAAATAGATAAATTTGACTTGAACTTTAGTGCATCAAAAACTACTATCAAAGAGAAAAGGCTACTGAGTAGGAGGCAATATTCAAAATCATATCCTTGGTAATAGGTTGTTACCCAGAATATGCAAAGAACTATAAAACTCAAACACAAGAAAAATCAACAACCTAATGCAAAAATGGATAAAGGATTTGAAAATAATTTTCCCCAACAAAGACCTTTGAGGGCCAATGTGCACATGATATTATTGCAGCAGCTTTAGTAAGGAAATGTGAATTTTAAAAATTGTAATAAAATATTATTTCCACAAAATGTCAAATGTTTAATGGACGATATAGAGAAATTGGACCCTTGTGTATTGTGGATGGGAATGTAAAATAATTCAGCCAGTGTGGAAAATAATTTGGTATTCAAGTTCATGAAATTTAAATTAAAGGATAGGGATTTTGGTGCAAAAATATTTATTTTTTATTTGATTTCATAACATACATTTTATGAACTTTTTGAAGACTTATCATATATCTAAAAATTGAAATCAGACACTTGAATAAATATTTATGCACCAATATTCACAGCAACATTATTCACAATAGTCAAAGTTGGGGAAAACCCAAGTATTTGTCAACACACTAATGGATAAATAAATTTGGTGTAGATTTATAGGGAACTATTAATCATCCATAAGTAGTATGCAGTTGTGATGTGTGCTACAAAATGCATGAACCTTGACACTATTCTGCTAAGATAAATTAGCAAGGCATAAAAGTATAAACACTCCATGTTTCCACTAATATGAAATACCTAAACCAGTAAGTTCAGAGAGATAGAAAATAGAATGGAACTTACCAAGTGCTGAGGGGAGAGAAGAATAGGATTTATTGTTTAATTGCTATAAAGCTTTTTTGTTGAAGATAATAGAAACATTTTGAGGATAAACAGCGGTGATTACACAGTACTGGGAAGGTGTTTAGTGCTCCTGAAGTATATGTTTAAAATATTTCAAGTGATGAATATTTCTTCTTATGTGTATTTCACAACAATAAAAATTAAAACTAGCAAAACAAATACAGAAACATATAAAATGATTTTATGTATTGACTAAGTGAGACTTTTCTGGAAAGTTCAGGTTTGTTATTTTCTTAACATTAAAATCAATCAGTGTAATGCACCACGCTATCAGGATTAGAGACAAAACCATTGAGTCATCTTAATGGATCCAGAGGACCAGACTGATAAATATATTCTTTCAAATCCAATATTCATACTAGAAATAGAAGGTAGCTTCTTCTACTTATTAGTGGGTATCTATGAAATCTCCACAATCAGCATCATACATAATGGTAAAAGCTGACTAACATAGAAGGATGCTTGCTTTCACTATTTCTACTAAACATTGTAGTGGGGATTTCAGCCAGGGAACTAAGGCAAAAAAAATAAAAGATATTTGAATTGGAAGAATAATGTATTAGTAAAACTATCTCAATTAGATGATACCATGATCTAATATTAGAAAATTCTAAGTAATCCACTGAAAGCAGTTGTTATAAATAATAATCAAGTTCAACAAAGTTACGTGATAAATGATTTTTATACAATATTTCCATGATTCATGAACAGTGACATTAAGAAAAATTTCTAGTTAAAATAATACCAGAAAAATAACGAATGGAGCATAAGAAGTGCAAGAGTTTTACTGTAAAATTAATGGGGGAAAAATTAAAGGACATATAAAGAACTTATATATATATATGATATATGTGTGTATATATATATATATATATATATACATACACACCCTTCATGGATCAATGAATTAATATTATTAAGATGGTAATACTCCACAGTATTTGCAATTTCAATGAAATCCTTCTCAAAACATCATCTGCTGCTGTTGGTGTTAAACTTAGCTGGTAAGATGCCCATGGCTCATATCAGAGCACCTGGGTTCAATACAAGAGGATATTCACATCCAATAAAATGAAAATGAACTTTTACTTCATACTGTATATACAAGCTAATTCAAAATGATTCACAAATCTAGGAGTAAGTTACAAAAATATAAAAAGCTTGATAAAAATATAAAAATCATCTATATGACTTTGTCCAAACAGTTGTTTCTTAGATGTAATACCAAAGCACAAGTAACAAAAGAAAACACAAATAGTGAAATATAACAAAGCAAAAATCTTTTATGCTGCCAACAATACCATTAAGAAAGTAAAAAGAAAACCCACAAACTAGAGGAAATATTTATAAATCATATATTTTGTAAGGGATTTGTACTTGAATTTTTATTTTTTTTTTATTTTATTTTATTTTTTTTTTTAAATTTTTGACAGGCAGAGTGGACAGTGAGAGAGAGAGACAGACAGAAAGGTCTTCCTTTTGCCGTTGGTTCACCCTCCAATGGCCGCCGCGGATGGCACGCTGAGGCCGGCGCACCGCGCTCATCCGATGGCAGGAGCCAGGAGCCAGGTGCTTTTCCTGGTCTCCCCATGGGGTGCAGGGCCCAAGCACCTGGGCCATCCTCCACTGCACTCCTGGGCCACAGCAGAGGGCTGGCCTGGAAGAGGGGCAACCGTGACAGAATCCGGCGCCCCGTCCGGGACTAGAACCCGGTGTGCCGGCGCCGCAAGGCGGAGGATTAGCCTGTTGAGCCACGGCGCCGGCCTTGTACTTGAATTTTTAAAATATTAACTGATGGATGAATGGATAAAGAAAATGTAGCCGGCGCCGTGGCTCAACATGCTAATCCTCCGCCTTGCGGCGCCGGCACACCGGGTTCTAGTCCTGGTCGGGTGCAGGATTCTGTCCCGGTTGCCCCTCTTCCAGGCCAGTTCTCTGCTTTGGCGTGGGAGTGCAGTGGAGGATGGCCCAAGTGCTTGGGCCCTGCACCCCATGGGAGACCAGAAAAAGCACTTAGCACCTGGCTCCTGCCATCGGATCAGCGCGGTGCGCCAGCCGCAGCACACTGACCGCGGCGGCCATTGGAGGGTGAACCAACGGCAAAGGAAGACCTTCCTCTCTGTCTCTCTCTCTCACTGTCCACTCTGCCTGTCAAAAAAAAAATAATAAAAAAAGAAAAAAAAGAAAATGTAATACACAAATGAGTATTATTCAGTCATAAGAAGAATGAAATCCTGTCATTTGTGACAACATGGTAGAACATGAAGACTCTTTGTTAAGTGAAATAAACCAGACACAGAAAGACAAACAGCACACACTCTCACTCAGTTGTAGAAGTTCAAAATGTTGATTTCAGAGAATTAGAGAGTAGAATACTGGTCACTAGAGGATGAGAAAGGTAGGAGGAATTTAATAAGAGAGATTGGATAATGAGTGTCAAAAAAAGAGAACAGAGAAATTGGTCCTATTGTTCCACAGCACAGTAAGGTGAGTGTAGTCTACAACAATTTATTATATATTTTATAAAAAACAAGAAGAGATGAGTTTCAAGGTTGTCAATACATACAAACATATGACAAAATTTTAGATGGAAACATTAATTACTCTGATATTACCCCAGAACTATATAAATATATAACTATATAACTATATAAATATATATAACTATACAAATATAGAACTATAATATATAAAATATATATAACTATACAAATATATAACTATATAAAAATTATCACACTGTACCCTATAATATATACAACTATCATGTATCAATTTATAAAAAGAAAGATTATTTAAAATATATCCCCAAATTGTAAACATTCTAGTGACAAAAAAACACAGAGATGATAATTGTTGGTATGGTGAGGAGGAAATTGGAAGTCTTACACATTGCCAGTTACAGTAGACATTTTTATAATCATCTGGAAAACATTTCAGTTCTTCACATTCTTACAAATCAAATTGGGGTAGGATACGACAATTATGCATATACACCGAATAAAAATAAAACACATCTCCGCTACAAAGTTTACATGGATGTTCACAAGCATTTCATCATAGCTCCCAGATTAAACCACCCTAATAATCAATTGACAAACACGTGAAATATGACATGAACTCCCATCATAAAAATGGGAAAGAAGTACTGACAAATGCCCGAACACGGATGAATTTTGAAACACCTCTAACTAAATACAAGAAGCCTGCCACGTTAACTCAGCTATTATGTGATTCCAATTACTTGGAATATGCAGAACAGATAAGTCTGTAAGTTCAGAAAGCAGAGCTGCTGCTTAAACGCAGAAGACAGTGGTGAGATGAGAATTTCCCACAATAAAGTTTTCTTTGGGGGTGACTATGTTCTGCAATTTGTTACAGTTATGAATGAACAACTCTATGATCGTACTAACACTCATTATACTGCATACTTTATAGTTAGTAAATTTTGTGGTATGCAAGTTATATAAAGCTTTAATATAAAGAATATCATTCGCCTGAGCAATAGCATAAGAAGCAAGTATAGTTAATGATAGGAATCTGTTCAAAGGAGAAAAGAAATTATTTTCAGTTTATCTTTTCTTTTGGGTTATACATACTATTATTCTTCCCTATTAATCTTCCAAAAAAGTTATAGTACAATTACTACTTTTTAAAATACAGACACTAATTAATATTTTTGAGTCATTGCTCAATTACTTGCTCTTGCACTAAATAGCTAAACTCCTGTATTTATATCATAAATTTTGAGCTTGTTAGAATATCACATTAATAATGCATTAAAATTACAATGAATATTTCAACAATATTGTGGAGTATTGTACTGGTAAAATGCTGTGATTTCTTTTTGAATTTCTTCGCTGTTTACATGGGTAATTCATACACTTAATTTCCTGTAATTGCACAGAACTAGCAAATTCTCATCCTGTTGAACCTTCTGTGATTATGCCTAGACCATTTTCTAGGATATGAAGAACAATACAGATATTAAAAGTGAAGTTTTAGAGATCCATAAATAAAAAACCTATCATATACAGTCTTTAAAATTTCACCCCCTAATCAATTAGAGTCTTTGAAGCTGGCAGAATTCCCATTGTTACCAACAAAAATACTGACACAATACAAATCCAAACTCTGTCCTTTTTATAGGTCTGATGACCTACCTAGCAGAGAGAGCAAGAGTGAGAGAGAGAGAAAGAGAGAGAAATATTTTTTTATCCACTGGTTCAGTCCCCAAATGTCTGCAATGGCCAAGGCTAAGCCAGACCAAAGCTGGGATCAGGAGCTAATCCTGATTCTCTCATGTGGGCAGTATGGGCCCAAATACTTGGCTGCTTTCTGAGCTTTCCCAGGTACGTTAGCAGGGAGCAGGATCAGAAGTGGAGCAGCCAGGTTTTGAATGAGTGCCCAGATGGAATGTTGGCATAACAAGCAGTGGCTTGAGCTGCTGCTCCACAACACTAGCCCCACAAAGATTACTATGAAAACATAGAGTATAATGTAGGTATAAAAGCATGAAAAGTTACTATATTGCCTTAGTTATCCAGAGAAAAGAATGAATAAATTATAGTTACAAGTAATTAAATATGATTCTTGATGTACAAAATAAGTTTTTCTTTAATGGCTTTTTTATGAAGCATTTTTATTTCATAAAATGTATTGATTAACTTTCTGTTTTTAGAACATAATTCTGAATCTTCTCCAATTGCTTTAACATTCTCTGTAACATGACTCCTAATTCATTATAATAAGTGTATAATTTTAATTTTGAGTGATAGAGGAGATAGATGATAGGTAAGTAGGAAGACAGATAGATACTGCAATTATTGGGCTATACTCAGTAAAGAATAGGAAAAAACCCTAATTGCTATGAAGGAAAATTATGATCTTCTGGAAAAATGAAAATAATCTATATATGAAAGAAGCAAAATATCTTGTTAAATAAATGACCTTTGTGTTTGTCTTGTAATTTGATAAAGCAAAACTGGAAAGGTTGACAGTATTCTGTTACTTCCATTAGGAACAATAAGACAAAGAAAGAAACACAAGCTATTACCTTAATTATTCCCAACAATCAAGCAGTGGTACAAGATTGTCCATTTCTGATCAAGAGAGAGTTGGCAGATGAGAAAGGTTATTTACAAAAGGACTAATTAATTGTGAGTTGTGTGACTTAGTTTGCTCAGAATCTGGATCAGGATTCAGAAGCGTAGCCAAATATTTGAGTGAACTGCCCACTAAAATAAATGCAAGTATTAACATTTTCTTTAAAAATAGGACATAAAAATAAGAGCAAACAATCTCATGTAAATTATTCACCTTGATTACTCAAATAATCTGTAAATTTATGTTAGAACACTCTTCTTAAAAAGTCTGTCAATCCCTAATTACTGTAAACCTTAAAAAATCAACAAAATAAAATTATATCTAGATGAAAATATTTAAATACTTGTGACTCACATTGTGGCATAGTGTGTAAGGCTGTTGCTTGTAATGCCAAATCCCACAAGGTGTTAGTCCAAGTCCTGGCAGATCTGTTTCTGATCCAGCTCACTAGTATTGGCCTAAAGAAAGCAGAAATGGCCAAGTTTTTGGGCTCCTGCTACCCACATGGGAGACCCTGATGAAACTCCTCGTCCCTGGCTTCAGCCTGCGCCAGCCCTGGCCTTTGCAGCCATCTGGCGAGGGAACTAGCAGGTGGAAGATCTCTTTCTCTCTCTCTCTCTCTCTCCCCCCCCTTCCTTCCTTCCTTCTCTTGTAATTCTGATTTTCAAATGAATAAATGAATATTTTAAAAAATTTAAATACCAAAATCAATGCCTGTGTAAACACACAATTAAATATATTCATATGTTGAAATAATTAACTTTGCATAGTGAGATTTTGAATATATTCTGTGTTTTCTATTCTTATGTATCATATTAGTTCAGTACATAGAATAACTTCCAGAAGTACCCTAGAAGTTACTTTATTGTTATTTTATTGAGATTCATTAATTTATCCATGTTTACTCAGCTAATAATTATCAAGGATGAGAATCGCATTCAAGCCTGATAAATCTAGAATCCCTGTTATTTTTTTTCATTTATATTCATTCAATACAACAGAATAGACTCAATCAAAACAAACATTTGCATGTCCTATAGAAACCAACAATCTGAAATTACATACTAAGATGGCAAAAAAAATGTCCTAAACAGGGTGACTATTTTTTTAACTTAGTTTAGTATTTATTAATAATATGTTATGAACATATTTTTATCATTAAATAGTCTGAAAACACAGTTTTTAAAAATGGCTATGACATTTTCCAACATATGGATGCACATTAATTTTTTATAAGATTTATTTATTTATTTGAATTTTAGAGTTACACAGAGAGAGGAGAGGCAGAGAGAGAGAGAGAGGTCTTCCATCCGCTGTGTCTTCCATCCCAATTGGCCGCAATAGTTGGAGCTGCGCCAATCCAAAGCCAGGAGCCAAGAGCTTCTTCCCGGTTTCCCATGGGGGTGTAGGGACCCAAGGACTTGGGCCATATTTTGCCACTTTCCCAAGCCATAGCAGGGAGCTGGGTCGGAAGTGGAGCAGCCGGGACTCGAAACGGTGCTCATATGGGATGCTAGCACTAGAGGTGGCAGCTTTACTTGCTACGCACCCTGTCAGCCACATTAATATTTTTAACTAACAGATATTAGACATTTTTTAAAAATTTTCCAATTACAGTAATACTGAGATGTTTTTCTACTTTCTGTAATGGCTAGGTAAACACATAGCATCTAATTGTATGTTGGACATTATTCTGAGGTCTAGCACATACTTTATTTAACCCTCACAAATCAGCCTTTGAGGTAGGTATTATTATATTATCAGCCCCATTTTAGAGATAAGGAAACTGAAGTTCAAAGAGGCTAAATCACGTGGTGGTGAGTGGAATGGCCAGACTAGGCTTTTTTTTTTTTTTTTTTTTAAAAAAAGCTTTTGTCTAATTAATGCAATTTCATGGGTACAACTTTAAGAATATAGCAGTTCTTCCCCCCATTCCCACCCTCCCATCCCTACTCCCATCCCATATCCTACTCCCTCTTCCATCCCATTCTTCATTGATTCATTTTTATTTTATTTTTTTTTTTATATATAAAGCTTTTATTTAAAGAATATAAATTTCCAAAGAACAGCTCATGGACCACAATGGCTCCCCCCCCCCACAACTTCCCTCCCTCCCCCCACCTAAATTGATCTTCTGTGTATAAAGAGAATTGAAAATGAATCTTGATAAGATTCATTTTTAGATAACTTTATATATGGAAGACCAACACTATACTAAATAAAGAAATTACACACTAAACAGGCAAAAATAAAAGAATATTCTAAACAAGGTGACTACTCAAACAAGAACAATAGTCAATAAACCCAGATTGGCCCAGACACTTACCATATCCTCACATAAGACCTTTTCTTCTCCTTTTGAATCTCAAAAAATATAGTATGTGACCTTACCTTGAAAATTTATAAAATTTCCTTAGAAAGCATTGCATTTAATTCTTGATCATGTCTGAAAACACAAAACAAATTTATTTTCAGAATCATTACTCTTAAACTCTGTACAGTATAAAGAGAATAAAAGCATTGGATATATATCAATTTTTCAAAATCTTTATTTTTTGAAGGGTAGAATTAGAGAGGGAGACAAAGACAGATAGACATAGAGATTCATCCACTGGTTCACTCCCCAAATGTTTGAAGTGGCTGGGGTTGGACCAAGCCATAACCAGGCATTAGGAATTCAAACCAGATCTCCCACCAATTAATTGAGCCACCACAGTTACTTCTCAAGGTGTGCATTTGCAGGCAGCTGGAATCAGGAACAGATCCAGGACTCAAATCCAATCACTTCAATATGAGATGTTAACATTCAACCAGTGTCTTTTTTTTTTTTTTTAGTTTAATTATCTGAAGCCAGAGCAAGAGAGAGAGAGAGAGAGAGAGAGAGAGAGAGATGAGAGCTCTTCCAACCTCTGCTTATTCCTAAAATGGCCACAGTAGCTAGAGCTCAGCCATACTGAAGCCAGGAGCCAGGAACTCCATCCCAGTGTCCCACAAATGCTGGCAGTGGCTCCAGTACTTGGACTATCATCTATGCTTCACAGATGGATTAGCAGGGAGTTGGGAGCAGAGGAGCCAGCACTTGAGCAGGCACTCTAACATAGAATGCCCATTTCCTAAGCTGCAGCTTAACCCACTGTGCCACAACACCCATTCCAACAACCAGTGCCTTTACCTTAGGCCAAACATCCATCCATTCGTTCTCTATTTATTCAAAAGGCACACACACACACACACACACATATCCACAGAGAAAGACAGGCAGTCAGACTTATGCCATCAGCATTCTGACAATAACTGAAACCAAAAAAAAAAAAAAAAAAAAAAAAAAAAAAAAAAAAAAAAATTCAACTGGCCAAGGAAAGCAGATACATTAAGAACAAGATATTGAACTCAGAAAATATAAACATAAAATATTTAGACAGAAAATGATTTTTTTTAAATGAGGCAAGATAAATGTCATCTTTGAGTGCTCGGAGCAGGAAAGAGGGAGCTCAGAGTCAAAGAGTTTAGTCAGTTCCAAGTTAGAAGAGAAGATGAGGTGTTGTCAAAGTTATGAGAGCTTCAGTAAGAAACAAATGTCGTTGTATTGAATGAAAAGATCCATGGAATCCAGAGTAGTTTTACAAGAATTGCGGATTTGGAAAATATATTTCAGAGGTAGAGTTTTGGTGAGGGAGTCATCTATAAGAAAATAGATAGCAGATATAAAAATTCATAAACTCGCCTTAGAAGTGAAAAAGAGCTAGTCTCAAGCACGAAGCAAGGTGAAAAGTTGTTTTTTCTCCATTGGATTGATTAAAAAGTAAAAAATGTTTGTACTAAGAAGAAAAAGTTCTAGCCGTAAAAATCTAAAGAGAGAAAAAAGAGGGACCCCTCAGTAGAGGAAATTATTGGAAAAAAAAGCAAAAAAATGTAATCGAGATGATATTTTTGGAAAATAATTCACTTCAGAAACCTGACACCCAAGACTGCTTCTCCTGAAAACATGAAGAAGCTAAGTAAAGTACTAACAACTGTTTACAGGAATTGAAGAGCTTCCACCACGTCTAGGACATGCAAGGCCCGGTCCTGGAGAAAGGGAAACTTACATACGGCAGCTCAAGCCACTTGTGCCCTTAAGCATTTGCTTATGCTTCGTTAGAGCAAAGGCTAAGAAGGCAGAAAGAGGAGTCAACCAACCTTGGAAAATCTCATAGAATAGAAAGAACAAAATATTGGTGTTGGTACGTCAAGATGACCAGGAGGAAAGAAGTCAAGATTTCAGAGTAGCATGGTACAGGAATGTGGAAATAATAATTAGAATCTTCTGTCTCATTAAGATATTGCATACATTAATTTGTAGAAGCATAGTAGTCAGTGTTACAGTGTATCTGTGAAGTAAGTGGAGGACATAAGAAGTCAAGCAAACAGGAGCTACCAGACAGACCGGAGCTGTTGGCAGCATTGTAATTCTAGGATGCTGAATGGAACATAGAAATCAAAAAGAAGGAAGGTCCTAGGAGTCATCCTTGGCTTTCAGTTACCTCCCTGGAGACTGCAGCATAAGAGTATGAGGGAACCAGAGAAAGGTTGTGCCATGCAAAGACTGCAGACAAGCATGCATTAGTTCAATCCATAACAGATGAGAAGTAATAGGACTTTCTGTTCCACACCTAAACTGCCAGAGTACAAGGATGCCTCCATCACATCATGGAAAATGAAATGAAATTGATTTATTTGGATGAAAAGAATTGAAATACATGCATATGAGGAGCCCTCAAATGCTCAGAAATGAGTATTATCAGAAAACTATGGCGATATCTTAAAAATTACCTTCTCATTGCCTTCTCATTCCACCACAATATAGGATACATCTTCTATGCAGGGGATAAACAAAATCCACAGACCTTTGATTTTTTCATATAAAATTCCAGAAGTAATTCAAAAAAAGTTACAGGCATGCTTATATAAATATATTTATACTTGCTAGCAATCTCTTATCTCAGGCTCTATTTTTTGTTTTGTTCTGTTCTTTGTTTTCATTTGTTTGTTTTAATGGTGGTGATGGTGGGAGAAACCCAAAGTAATTAGACTACTAATCTTGGAAGAAGCTTAATGGTTAGAAGGAAATCCAATCTTATTGTCAACAAAATCAGAATATTGGTAATCCATTATGAGAATAAATATATGTATATATACATACATATATATGAGAAAAAACAGAAAATAGAAAGAAATACAAGTAACTAGCATTAAAGTTGATAAAATAAATAACATCTTGCATAAATGTTATAATTCAATGAAACAAAACAACAGGAACAATATTAGTATAAAACCAGGCAAAAACTTGAAGAGATACTACACAACATACACAACAGAGATTTCCAAAAGGTCAGTGAGTTATTGAACTGTGTTAATCTTGATTAGTGTTCTCGGAAATGCAAATTAGAATCTTAGTTGCATTCTGCAAAAGATCTACCAAGACAGTGAATATTAGAATGTTTGATAATATAAAACTTTACAATAAGTAGGTAACCAGAATCTTCACACACACACACACACACACACACACACACAACTGCTAGTGATGCAAATTCTACAACTACTTTGGAAACCTACTATGAGTATATATGGTTTATGGAAAATGGAATTAAAATATCACTTTGTATTGGTGAAAACAATTTTTGAAATTCATTCATGGTTTTTCATAATAAACATTTTCCATGAGCTCTCATATCCACCAAAGTATATGAAACCCTTTTATCCAGAATTCAAAAACAGGCAGAAGTTGTTAGAAGTCAGAATAATGGTAATTGTTGAGATAGATAGTGGTAAGAAAGGATCACAGGAAGGACTTAGGGAATACTGGTGTTGGGAGAACATCTCTATGCCTGAATCGTATATCCTTGCCTGTGCTATTTGTGTTCGCCATTGCTGTAGCATCAACCTGAACACAGGTGCCCTTTGGCTGCCTTCCAAATCACTTGGACTGTGTGTCTATTGTCTTCTAATCAGAATGTCTCCACCACTGCCACATGGTGTAACTAACTATATAAATGCCCTCAGACATTCTAGAAATTGTCAGTGTCAATGCAAGATTGTCAATAATTCATGGCACGTTATCCAAAATCAAGCAGGAACTGAATATTGATAGTTTCTTTTTCTTTGCTTCATGCAGAGTTCTGCTTTTCGGAAATTCCCAGCTACACTGAGCCCCAATTACCCACAACAGTAATTAGCTCACTAAGCTTTCCTCTTTACAATGTCTTTAATATGCTATTTTTAAGTACTTTATATATTTAACTACTTGCTAGCAATCTCTTATCTCAGGCTCTGTTTTTTGTTTTGCTTTGTTCTTTGTTTTCGTTTGTTTATTTTGGTGGTTGTGATGGTGGGAGAAACCCAAAGTAAACAGATTACTAATCTTGGAAGGAGCTGGAATAGCACTGCTTAACGGTCAGAAGGAAATCCAATCTTATTGCCAACAAAATTAGAATATCGGTAACTCCATCATGAGAAATAACATCACAGTTATTAAAACATGATCTGTGGATGACTGTAATATGGTGTAAATTTAAAATGAAGCATTAGTTGAAGCACTGACATAGCACTTGAGTAGTACAGTGGCCATGATAATTCCCTGGATTTGTTCAAGCTTTTAGAATCCCAAAGGAAGACTATAGCATTTCAAGATTAACTATTATACCATTTCACCAAAGGAAGTCAAAGGTATTCCATGGCAGTATTTACAAAGACTCATCTCTCCCAGCTAGAGAATGGAGTGTGGTACATATTGGGTCTAGAGAGTAATGGTAAGGAATATCGAAGGTCAGAAATAATACCTGGCTTGTCAAGTCTCTTACACCAATACTTGGGAAACAATAAGATTCCCTCTAGCAATGGTGAGGGGATCATGCTTACAAAGGCAAGAGGGGTGCAATTCCAATTCCAAGTAACACAATTGTTGTGGACCAAATGTTTGTGTCTCCCTTTCCTATGCTGAAATCCTAACTGTTACTGTGGATTCATTCTGAGAGGAACAATGATAGTATTACAAAGTGTGGGCTTTGGGAGGAGATCATGCAGGTGAAGTCTTCATGACTGGAATAAGAACTCCCTCAAAGAGACTACAGGATGATATCTGGCATCTTCCTATTTGTGGGTGCACAGGAGCACATGAACCATAAGACAAATCTTCACCAAATACAAAATCTGTTGGTTCTTTGATCTTGGATTTCCCAGGTTTAAAACTCTGCGAAACAAATTTCAGATGTCTTAAGTTATCTAGTTTATGGTGTTTTGTCACAGCAGAATGAAAAAACTAAGACAATAAGGGGAGAGATAAATGAAGAAGCAAACAGCGTGTTTCTTGATTTATCCCGCGAAAAATAACAACAGCTTAAAAGCAAATGATTAAGTTCAGGTATAACAATGGAAAAACTCAATTCTTCCATTACTTTCCAAATCTATCAAGTACTCTACCAGAGACCTACAATACAAATGATACAAAGGCAAAGGAAGTTCCATTTGGGGAAATATCTTAAATGCCACCCACTCTGTATGTGTGTATATATATATGTGTATATATATATATATATATTACATATATATATAATGCATATATATGTGCATGTGTGTGCGTGTATATATATTTACAATATATGATTTATAAATATATTATATTATAAATATATATTAAATATTGTAAATATTAACCCGATATTTTGGGAGAGAAAGCTAAAGCCATTTACCAGACTATAGAGGAGCAAAACTTCTAGACCAGTGCACCATTGTGTTAAATCTATGTTCAGAGTAACAGTTGTACACTGGTTTTCCTGTTGATGATTAGGATGGCTTCTCTAGTTAGTCATTCTATGCCTGCTCCACAGCTTTTCAATAAAATGATCATGATGACAGAATAGAGCCTGCTACAGGCTCAGAACAGTGGACTAAATGCAACAAAGGCCAACCTAAACACTGCTCCTGCTGAAGGATCAACTATGAACAGAAACCAGCACTTAGCAATTGAAATTGAACCATCCTCAAGCAGATGAGTGAACTTTGTAGTGGCATAGTGATTATATTGGATCTCTTCTATACTGAGGGAGGTAGAAATTTGTACTTCCTAAAACTGATTCTAGCTTTAGAAATGGCCTTGTATTTTCTGTTTGAAATATTTCTGCCAATACCACCATCTGAAGGTTTTATAAAATGATTGATTTGCTTACACAGGAATCTGAATAAGATATCCTTGGGTTAAAATATCATTTTTATTATGGAAGTATGGTATTTGACACTTATCCAAGAGGCCCATTGTTCCTCTAGAATATGGCATTTCCTGAAAACAGCCTCAAAGAAAGATGGGATGGAAGGGCTCACAATTCTCATAAAAAGTGTCAGCTTGTGTTTTGGGTGCTCTTCTGCAAGAAGTGGTATATGAACTGAACAAACAACTAAATATTGTTCAGTATTTGCAATATCTAAAATGCATAGATTCTAGTATCAAGGTTAGAAGTAAAATATATTTTACACTCAATCTCAGTAACACAATTGATAAATATTTATTTCATGTATCTGTAATTATATTGGATTAGAAGTGTTTGTATTGTGTGTATGTGTGTGTGTGTGCACTCACATTCACTTGCATATGGATAAACAGTAAGGTTTCTCCTGAACCCAACACTACAATTCCTTCTGAAAATTTTGGGATTCTTGCATTGGTTGACCAGTAAGCAATGAATGAATTCACTACGTGAGTAAGATCAACTGATAGCAGTTATGGGGATTAAATCATGATAAGACACAATGGAGATAGAGAGGAATATACCTGGAAACCAGGGCACTTATAGTTGTATCTCTTGGGGTTGTGTGTCTAGTTAAAACAGTAAATAAACAATTTCTCCAATTATGGCCCATTAAGGGCAAAAGCAGCCATGCTACAATTCTTCGGATTGTTCAGTTGTTAGGATTTTAAAAATCTAAATGAATGATAGAAAATGAATACTAAGAACATAACTTACGACCTCATACCAGTTGTATTTAGTGAGTCTGCGATTTTTTTTTTTAATCAACTGTTTTATATTGACTTTTTTGTAAAGGCCATAACCAGCTACCACCTTGCAGGCATTATGACAATCTCAGCTTATTTAATTAAGAGCACAAGTGACTCCAAAATTATGAGGGGTGGAGTGCCTTGAATATTTCTTCTTTCCTCATCCTCTTGGTCCAGTGTTTATATTTGGTTATTGCTATGGTAATCAGCTGAGCATAAGTTTATTGAGAACATATGTCCTCAATTATATTGTGTATCTCTCTTTTACAGCTATGGGAATTATCTTTTGCTGTCACATAGGGCACCTCAAAAAACTCAAGCCATTTAATCACCTGTGCAAATCCGGAAGTGTGAGGATGTTAATACCCCTGGGACAACCCATTTGTTAGTGGAAAATAGTGTTGTAGACAAATATCTCTTAGTCCATGTGCACAGCAGAAAATATTTCTAAATGTCTTGTTGGATCCTGATAGGATGGATGTCTATTCGCTTACAGTCTTGACCAGCTCAATTTTGAACTACTGAACTAACAGTCCTTCTCTCCTGAGTTTACTGTTCCAAATTCTCCCAATTGTATTCCTCTAAAAAGTTTGCAAACCAAACTATCTTCATTCAAGTTGTGTCTCCAGTTTTTCTGAGGAAGACATTAGCTAAAACCAGGACATTCTTTGTTTCATAATCTGAGTAGTTGTTACAGGTAAGCGAGTAGTAATAGAAAGTTTATTTTTAAAAATATTTTCCAACATTGAAATAGTAATTTCTAAGAACATTCTGTCTAATGAAAACATCATAACAGAAATGGAAAGCACTTCACTCTTAATAAATCTTTGTGTTCCTCACTTAGAGACAGACCTTTTCCTTTTATCTTCTGCAAGACTCTAGGTCTCTATGATACTTCTCTTTGCTATCTAAAAATTATCATTTTGGAAAAAAATAAATAAAATTATTGCAAAACATAATAATATTGTCATGTACACTGATCTCTCCAAAATGTTAACTACATAACTATAGTGTAATTATTATGGTCAGAAATTGATAGTGATACACTATGATTATCTGATCTATGGACTTCATTAAAATTCATAGAAAATTCCCTAATGTCCATTTCTAGTCTAGGACCAAGCCAGGCTCACATATCACATTTACTTATCATGGCTTCTTTTTCTCCTCTAGTCTGGGACAACTCCAAAATAGTTTGCCCTTTGTGACCTTGAACTTTTAATTCCCTTTTTAATGTAATATCACCTTCTTTCTCTAACCATCCTGGACCAATGTAGTTTGGTGTGGCCTCATAAGTGAAGTATAGCTTGCTCTGTAAATAGATATGATGTGGATCTCCCTATTCTTGGCACATGTAAACTTCCTACTCACACCCCTTGGGATCATTTCCACTTCTAGCTCTATGCAGAAATAGAAACCCAGGGGTTTTGACTTAAAAGGCCATAGAAGAAGACAAAGCTTCTGTCATGCTGAGGCCTGCATATGAAGAATGGCTGCGAAGAGCCTGCTCACTGCAAATGCCATTGATGAGCAAGAAATTTTTGTGTTATGTTAGTAATTATGCAATTGATTTGACCTCTGTAACTAATTGTAATGGGACACAGATTATCATAACTAAGTCACAGAGGAGAAATAAATGTAAAGAGTTAGGCAAGGGCTTGAAATACACAATTGGCTTCTAAACTGGGGAATGGAGACTGCTGATAAGAGAAGAAAATCAAGGCGTGGAGATGAGGCTGCTGGAGATGTGGTTGACTCTGGGCTTTCTCACGAGTAAATGCAATTAAGCAACTGCATTTGGTGTAGTGTTGATTAATTCATTTAGACCTTACAGCTTAGTCAAACACAGTTTCAGACACTCTAGACTGTGTTTTCCTGGCATTGTCGGATAGACAGTGCAAATTCCACAGGTCCAGATCTAAACTCATGGCCACACAAATCTCTTGTGATTCTTAGCTTAGGAAAATGCTACCATCCTGTACACAGTTATTAACATCCGAAATCTCTGAAGCGGAAAGTAGCCTCCAATTCTTTCTATAGCATCCAGCCACTTCATATCCATCTACTCCTTTCCCCCAAAGTCATCAAATGCTCATTTTAAAAGAGTTCCCTAGAAGCTAGGAAGGGGAAGGAGAGGGCGTTGTGAGATGGGGGAATGACAGGAACTAGAACACAGAATGAGCTATGTCTGATGTAGCAGTGGAGACGCTACTGAGGATATCCCCATCCTATATCAGAGGGCTTGGGCTCAAGTCTCAGCTCTAGCCAATTCCAGCTTCCTGCTAAAGCAGATGCTAGGGAACAGCAGTTGATGACTCAAGGAATTGAGTCCCCACCACCCACATGGGAGACCCAGATTGAGTTCCTGGCTCCTGACTTCATCCCAGCCCAGCTCCAGCTATTGGTATTTGTGGAGTAAATCAGTAAATGGGAGATATCTGTGTGTCTCTCTGCCTGTTGAATAAATATAAATAATTTTTCTTTCAAAAACACGGCTAAAGAGGAGATAGTCCTAAAAGTTATTGACTACAACAATTAATTATGCATTTCAAAATAGCTACAGTGGGAGGTAAACATTTGAAGACTCCCAGTGCATAAAAATGATATTTGAGGAGATGGAAAGGCTAATCACTTGATTTGATCATTACACATTCTATACATGTTTAAAATTATAATGTTGTAACCCAAAAGGACATAATTGATATTATATATTAGTTAAATAATTACAATTTAAAAAGCAAATTGTTCATATGACTCCATCTTCTCCTCATATCTCTTATCCATAAGTGGCTGCCTTTTTTCCCAAGATAAATTCTAATTGCTTACTGTGGCATCCCTGTCCTTTTTTAATCTGACTCCTTACCTCTCAAAGATACAGGTGCTCTCATTCCAGGATGTTCCTTCAGCGTTAAGAGACCTCCTTTCTATTTCTGACCCTCCCCACATCTTGGATCACTGTCGCTCCTTCGGCCGCAAAAGGAACGACGCTGCTCGCAGTTAATCGGTCTTCAGTAGACTTTTACTTAGAAAGAGTGGGAAAAAGAGTGGGGGAACCGGGAGAAGGGGGAGAGATGGCGCGCACATTCCTTAAGGGGGAAAGCTGGCGTGCATGCTCCTTCTCCCGCGGTCTGCTTATATACCGAATTCAACCAATCACAGTCATTCAATCACAGTTCATGCACAGAGTTCTCCACTCAGGCACTTGATCATGCTCAGCTGTGGAGTCACGCAGCAGGCAGGGCATCAGCGCCATCTTGTTGTTTTCCACGATCCTCAGCTAGATGGAAAGTTCAATCAGCTGCTACACCCGCATTACTGCTATAAGCCAAGCCCAGCATGGGGGGGTCCCATGGCAGACCTATCCATGGGTCCCCACAGATCACTCTCACTGGGAGATTTTCCTTGGGTTCAGACTGTATGTTTCCATGGAATATTATATTCTCCATAGGTAGAATTTATTGTAGTTACGAATTATTTTTCCACTTGACAATTGGTGTAAAAAATAGGTTTTTTGAGAGGAAAAATAGAAATGTCTGTTTTGTCAGCAATTGTCATGATCAGTATTTACTGACTAAATGAATGATATTCCTTCTAAATGGTCCCTCCTGCATCTTCATATTCTTTTCTAAAAAGGATTTATTTTATTTATTTTAATGGGAGAGTGAGAGAGAGAGAAGAGAGAGAGAATCTTCCACCTGCTGGTTAACTTCTCGAATGGCTTTAACAGCCATAGCCAGGCTAGACCAAAGCCAGGAACTCCATCTGGTCTCCTACTTGGTTGGCAAAAATCTAAAAGAACTTGGGCTACCTCCTGATGCCTTTCCAGGCACATTAGCAGGAGGTTGGATTGGAAGTGGAGTAGCTGAGACTCAAACTCAGCACACTGAAAGGGGATGCCAGCATCACAACAGAGAATTACCCAGCAGCGCCACAACACTACCCCCATTCTCATTCTTTATCTCCTTCCCAAGTCTGGTGGAATGGGCTGGAAACACAAAAGGAAACCTCCAATCTAAACTTTATAACAAATACGTATAGACTTTTTTAAAATCCATAAATAAAGTACTACAAGTAAGTTGCTTTGGGGATACTTGAATGTGTACTACAATTATGCAAAGAAAGCCTTCTGGGAAGATTCAAGGGTTGAGAAAATTTACAGAAAGAAAGAAAGGATTTTTACAGGAAGATCTAGGATCAGAAAACTCCCCAAAGCCAAAATGTGCAAATTCATACATTGAGCAAACATAGTTACAGGCATGCAAAGATAAATATCTATAAGTTCTTTTATCAGATGCTAAGAGTACACAGGAGGAAGCAAACAACAAATCCCACTAATGACATGTGAGCAGTTCTCTGCAGTTATGCAGTGCAGTACATGGTCTTTGGCTGAATACCTGAATAAAAAGGAAAGCTGGAAAGGTACCCATTTTTAAAATCAATTTTAAAGGTTTATTCCCTCTGTATAATAAGAAGTCCAGATTAGGAGACTCTGAGGCTACCTGGAGACTCAATGTCAGCTCTTCAATCTTCTTCAATGTGATTTTAGAGGCATCTGCATTCTGCTTGGAAGGGGACTGCAACAGAGTCAAGTATCTTACTCTGATATTATGGTAATAGCCAAAGTACCCTTTGCCTCTTGGATCTCATCTGTCTCACTGGCTGAGTGGGTGGGAGTGAGGGATGCATAGCTTTTCCAAGAGGCTCCCTTCAACACCACCTCAAGGTCAGGACTGGGTGATACAGCAAGGCTTTATGGAGAAGTGAGGTGTGAAACTGAGCTCTTGGCACTTCCTACTTGAGAGCTGTGCCTGCATGGGAGCATTGATCTATCAGCAATGTGGACACTCTTAGACAGCACATGGCTGTTACTTGTTAGCACAGATGGAACAAGGAAGTTCTTCACAGAGGAGACAGTGCATCAACTGGTGTGTACCGAGCATGAAATTTGTTGCTGAAATTGAAAGGCACTGAAAGTGCAATGGTGACGAAGCAAACATGGTCCCTGTCACTCAGGCTACTGAGCAGCACTGCAGCCTCTTCCTGAGGATGTGCACACAGGTCGCTGCACTCGTCACTCAGATGCCTGCTCTCAAGTCACACTGCGAGATGCTTTCCAGATGTCCTATGTTATTGCTGAAACAGCACCTAACGTGTCTTGACCTTGTGGAATGTGGTACTAATTCTAGACTTCAGTGGTCAGATTGAACTCAACACTGGACACTCACTTGGTGTTGGGAAATGAGAGAATTGGAATCAGGAGGAAAACCCTATTCATCAATAGATAGATAGATAGATAGATAAATACTCATAAACACACATGCGAAGTATTCAGTTTCATCCTAGGCTTCTGATATGCAGTTGTGTTGATCCACACTCTTACCTCTTTATCTTTCAAGATAAAAGTAAATCTACAGGGGTGCAGTTTGAATTTTATACAATGATATAGAATGAGAAAATAAAATTTGATATATTCTATTTCCAGCTTCTAGAATTCAAGTGAAAGTTTATATTTAATAAACTTAATCTTCTAAATCTAAGTTCTGTCTCTTGACAAAACAAGATAGCCCCAAAATATCTATTCATACCGTGAGGCCCTCTAAAAATTGAACTTTTCTATTCCATTTCCATTACTTTGCAACTGCAAAAAATCATTAAAATACTTAAATATTATTGTATTTCACATAAGCTATTTATTTGGAATTTAAGCTCCTTTATGTCCCATCAACTTAAAAGAAAAGAATGTATGGGGCCGGTGCTGTGGTACAGTGGGTTAAAGCATCCCAGTGCTAGCATCAAATATTGGTGCTGGTTCCAGTCCTGGCTGCTCCACTTATGATCTGGCTCCATGCTAATGTGTCTGGGAAAGCAAAGGAGAGTGGAACAAGTCTTTGGCCCGTGGACCCACATGGCTGATCTGGAAGAAGTTTCTGGCTCCTGGCTTTGCTCTGGCCCGTTCCTGACCATAGAGGCCATTTGGGGAGTGAACCAGCGATGGAAGACCTCTCTCTCTCTCTCTCTCTCTCTCTCTCTCTCTCTCAATCTCTCAGTCTCTCTTACTCTTTCAAATAAGTAAAATAATTCTTAAAAAACTGCTTTTTATGGTATCTTGAATAATAGAACCCAATTCTAAGACTATAGTGACAAAGAAAAAAAGAAAAATAAACTACTACATTGACTAATATAGATATAAAATATAAATAAAATGCTACTAAACAAAATGGCTTCTTTTTTAAAATTTATTTATTTACTTGAAAGGCAGAGTTACAGAGGGCAAGGGGGAGAGAGGGAGAGGGAAATAGAGAGAGAGAGAGAGAGAGAGAGAGAGAGAGAGAGAGAGAATGAATAAGAATCTTCCATCTATTGGTCCACTCCCCAAATGGCTGCAATGGCTGGAGCTGGACTAGTCTGTAACCAGGAGCCAAAAGCTTCCTCTGGGTCTCCCAAATGGGTGTAGGGGCCCAAGCACTTGGGCCATGCTCTGCTGCTTTCTCGGGTCCATTAGCAGGGAGTTCAATCAGAAGTGGAGCAACTAAGACTTGAACTGATGCCCATATGAGATGTCAGCACTGCAGGTAAGGCCATGGCTTTACCCACTACACCACAGTGCCAGCCTCAAAATGGCTCTTTATTAAGATAACAATATACCAGAGGAGTGGTGGTGTTTTAAGAAAGGAAAATTATTTCTAAAGACAAACTTTATAAGGCAATACATTCAGATATAGAAAAGGAGAAAAATATTATTTACTTGATAGGGTTGAAAATGGTACTTTCATTGTTTGGTATGAATAAAATCTCAGGGTAAATAAAACATCAAAGGCAATTCAGTTAACAACAAAAATAATATCTTAAAAATAGTAATAGTGTGCATAACAGTAAAATCAAAACAAGTGTTAGTTTCAGGTAACAAAAAGGTCAACTTGACCAACAAAAGGTCAATAGAATTAACTTAATAAATTCCAATAACAGCAACAAAAGTATACAAAATGTAATGGGGATATTTTCGCATAGGCTTTTGTGAATAAAGCTGGCTCTCCCCTTCATCACCTATACCATTATTATCCAGGGAAAGGCCAAGGAGAAAGACACCTGGGACAGTAGGGGGACTGGATTTGAGGGAAGTCCCTACTAGACAAGTCGAAAGGGGTAATGCTGTACCTTTTCATCTGTGAGGGCTATGGAGATAAGGTAGTTAGTTAAGGACGATTAACGGAAGATTGAGATTCTGGCTCCTCACAGGCCACATAACTGCATATACAGACCCCCACTTGGATTTCTAGGAAGAGACTCCCTTATTCTCTTAAAGGGATATTAGTCTGTAACAGAAATACAGCTCTGTACAAGTGAACAGAAATCAAAGGACAGATAGCAGGAAGTTTTCTCTATCAGTTGTTCTGATGAGGAAGTCAGTTCTGGAACTCAAATGTAAAAAAAAAAAATACTTAGTTACTTCTTTATGTATTTCAAAAGCAGAATGGCAGAGAGAGAGAGAGAGTGAGAGAGAGAGAGAGAGAATCTTTCATCCTTTGGTTCACTCTCCAAATGACTACAAGAGCTAGTGCTGGGTCTCTCTGAAGTCAAGAGCCAAGAACTCCATCCAGTTTTCCCACATAGGTGGTAGGGTCCCATGTATTCAAGCCACCATATGCGGCCTTCCCAGGAATATTAGCAGCAAGGTAGATCAGAAGCAGTATTTGAACTTGTGATGTGATATGAGAAGAGGGCATCTCAAGCTGTGGCTTAACTTTCTGAGCTACAACACCCATACCATAGCTCACAATTTAAGTAGAAACATCCATTATGTTGCAGTGGAATCCATTACCTGGCAATTTGAAGATGAAAGTGAACTCTGTTTTGTGCAAAGACTAATTTTTTCTTCTCTCACTCGCTTGGTATCTTTTAAAAAGTACTGTTACTGCAGTACAATGATTCCTTTCATCTTACTCCCAGGCCCCAGCTCCTGTCTGCAAAAACTGTTTTGTCAGGGGGAGGTACAAGAACTACAGTCTAAGTAGTCTGTAAGCGTTACTCAAAGAGTGTACCTCAAAGATTTTCTTTTTTTTTAATAATGCTTTTATTTAAAGAATATAAATTTCCAAAATATAGCTTATAGATTACAATGGCTTCCCCCCCCATAACTTCCCTCCCACCTGCAACCCTCCCCTTTCCCACTCCCTCTCCCCTTCCGTTCACATCAAGATTCATTTTCAATTCTCTTTATATACAAAAGGTCAGTTTAGTATATATTAAGTAAAGGTTTCAACAGTTTGCCCTCACATAACACAAAGTGAAAAATACTGTTGGAGTACCAGTTATAGTATTAATTCACAATGTATAGCACGTTAAGGACAGAGATCCTACATGATATATATATTTTTAAATTGATTAATTTTCTATGCAATTTCCCATTTAACACCAAGATTTTTTAATCATTTGCAATTATCTTTATATACAGAAGATCAATTCAGTATATACTATGTAAAGATTTCATCAGTTTGCACCCACACAGAAACACCAAGTGTAAAAATACTGTTTCAGTACTAGTTATAGCATTATTTCACATTGGATAACACATTAAGGACAGATCCCTCATGAGACGTAAGTACACAGTGACTCCTGATGTTGATTTAACAATTTGACACTCTTGTTTATGGCGTCAGTAATCTCCCTAGGCTCTAGTCATGAGTTGCCGAGGCTATGGAAGATTTTCTTCTTTTCCATTGCCATGCTCTGTCGAGGATGCAGGCTGGAGAAAGGTGTCTGTATGGGCTGGTACTCTCTGGGAAGTGGTAAAGAAAAGCTTCCCCAAATTGGCACAAGTTTGAGAAGGGAAACAAGGGAAATTATAAAGCAGCATGTTGGAAGGAAGCTACACAGTGGGAAGGAAACAACTTGTAGCAAAGGGTTAGAGAGAAGACCTCCCAACCTAATGGAAATGAAGTCAGACCTCAGCATTCCACTGAGTTTGTGAAAAGGCAAGGAGCCAATTGCTGATAGTATTCTCCTGCTCTCCTAGTAGAGACGTTTATTCTAATCACTGAACATCCAATGTCGGTGTAGTCATCCGTCAAAATCCTCGGGGCATTGGTTTCAAAACTCCCATAGATGCCAAAGTCCCCGGATGCTCAAGTACCTTATTGTTTAGAGAATAATGACAAAAACAAAAAAACAAAAAACTCTGTACATGTTAGCACTGATGCTAATTTTTTCAAATAACTTATTCTGTATTGATTGAATCTGAAGATGAGGAACCCACAATGTGCTGACTGTATTAGACTCAAGAGTGGAGTGAGTAGCAGCGAGTACACATGTAAAACCAACTCAAGAATCAGTGTGAGATCAGGCCGCCTTTGTCCACCATCTATGACCTGAGGTTCTTAAACAGCCAGGCCATCTTGAACAGGAACAGAATAGGAAAACAAACAAAAATATACCAACTATGACCCACCAGTTAAGTATACAGAAGAGTATTTCCACATAACCAGACTAATATAACTCAATGAAATAAAACAGATCTTTTCTAAAAAGTATAGAAAAAATTCAATAAATTAGAGTAGATAGTATTTAAATTTATTCAACTGTTTTATAAATAGAAGCAGAAGATAAGTAGAGGCACCTGTCATATTTGTGGTTATAGCCTACTATTAAAAACATGTCGACTTTCTACATGCATGTATATACATTTAAATCCCTGTGAACCTATGCAGAAAAAAATATTAAGCAGGAAAAACTCAAGAATTTCTCACATTAATAAGGACAATCTTAATAATTTATGAATTTCATCTAAATATATAATATATGAAAATTATTTTAAAAGTTATTGGGAAAATATATATATTAAAAAGTTATAGAATTGAATAGGTATCAAAAGAGGTTATTAGCTATTAGTATTACAGACAGTTAGATAGAGCTAGAAATTGAAAATTTCTTGAAGACTATTGTGGGAGAAATGATTTTTAAAGGCATTTTTAAAAAGTGAACAATTGGGGTTAGCTCTGTGGTGTTAAAGCCCTGGCCGGAAGCACCTGCATCCCATATGGGTGCTGGTTCTAGTCCTGGCTACTCACTTCCAATCCAGCTCTCTGCAGTGGCCTGAGAAGATGGCCCAAGTCCTTAGGCCCCTACACCCATGTGGGAGACCTGGAAGAAGCTCCTGGCTCCTGGCTTCGGATTGGCATAGTTCCGGCCATTGCGGCCATCTGGGGAGTGAACTAGGGGATGGAAGACCTCTTCTCTGTCTCTACCTCTCTCTGTGTAACTCTTTCAAATAAATAAAATAAATCTTTTTTTTAAAGAGTGAACTATTTATGTCCCTAAGAGATAATATTACTAATGACAGAATTGAAGTTTAATTTGGTTCATGCTCTGTATATGCAGAAAGAGTCACTCTGTGGAGTTTTTTTATTATTATTAAAATTTTGAATAAGCATAAATATTGAAAGAAAATGCAAGGCTTTGTAAGTTTATTGTACCCATTCTGTAATACATTAGCAGCTGTTTGACTTATGGAATGTTAACATTCAATACTACAGGTTTCTGCGTACTACCTTATTTTTCCTCCACAAATAAATATAAAGCTTAGTTATTATTTGAGAAAGAGAGAGAGAGAAGTGTCCTCTCCATTGGCTCCCTCCCTAAATGCCTGAAACAGCCAGGGCTAGGCCAGGCTGAAACCAGGAACCAAGAGCTCAATCTTAGTCTGTGGATGACAGGAACCCACCTACTGTAGCGGTCATCTGCTGCCACCCAGGGTGCATATCAGCAGGAATCTGGAGCAGGGGAGACACTATATGTGGGTGTAGGCACCCAGTATGGGATGCGTGTGCCTCAACTGGTGGCTTAGCAGCTAGCCAAAGGATCTCTCTTATAAACAGAATTCTTATTTGCCCATTATAGAGATAATTTTTTAAAAAATTTTATCCTATTTGTTATAATTTACAGACAACAAAATTTAGTATGCAGTAATGTGCTTTGATAAATCTTTGCATTTATCTACTACTGCAAAAATACAGAGCAATTATTTCATCTCAGAACATTCCTCTCTACTCTACACCACGCTTTTCCTGGACCTCAGGCCCTAGAGGGCTGTGGGTCTCTTTCATGTCCCTGTGGTTCTGCCTTTGAAGCAGTGACATATATCTGACCTTATAGAAGCCAGGGGTGTCTGGAGCTCTAGCCGTTCCTACTGTGGGAACCAGGACAGAACAGCCTTTCTATCTGCACAAGAAAATAATCTCTATTGCTGTTCTCCTTCTGTCATCACATGGATCACTTTGCAACTGGTGTTACTTTCGTTTGAATAGGTAATCAAAAACAAAACAAGAAGGGAGGAAGCGAGAGAGGGAGGCAGGAACTGAAGAAGGGAGGGAGGGGGACTCCTGGTCTCTGAGGTTTGGAGTCATGTTTTGCTTCATTGATGGAGACTGGTGGGAAAGGCTACCCTAAGAACACAGTTCTCTATTTATTTTTTATTTTTTAAAAGCCACTGACACTGCTGCCCAGACTCCCTTTAAATAAGTAGCTTTATAATTTTTTTTCTTTTTTATTTATTTCACAGATAGATAGTGAGAGAGAGAGAGAGAGAAAGAAGGGTCCTCCTTCCGTTGGTTCACCCTGAAAATGGCTGCTACAGCTGGCGCTGTGCGGATCCGAAGCCAGGAGCCAGGTGCTTCCTCCTGGTCTCCCATGCGGTGCAGCACCCAAACACATGGGCCATCCTCCACTGCCTTCCCGGGCCACAACATAGAGCTGGAGTGGAAGAGGAGCAGCCGGGGCTAGAACTGGCGCCCATATGGGATGCCGGCGCTGCAGGCGGAGGATTAGCCAAGTGAGCCACAGCGCTGGCCCAAGAACACAGTTTTATTACAGAAAAGTTAATTCTAACTTTGTGGATCTGATGTCATTAGGAAACCGTCTTTATTATGGAGTTCAGTAAAGGGTCAGGGAAACATTTTTGCATTCATGAGAGTCAAGTGTGTGTGCAGGGGTTTGAGTCAACAGAGGCCACAGCTCTGTGGATTTGATGGACGGCTTCCCCTCACTCTTGTGGTAAAATGTCAAAGGCAGCCCAACTGAGCTCTGCAATTTCACTTGGATTGCTTTTCTGCCATCCATCCTTCCCTTCTGAGTTTGAATACACTGATTTTCTGAAATGTACTACTGGAGAAACCTGGGATTACCTTGATGAGGAGAGCTTGAGGTGAATCTAACTTCAGTGGTGATTTTTCCCCAATGATTGTAGAGAGCACACTTGGACACTTGATGGAAAGAAGTTACTCCACAGTGGAAGGAAGAGGGGGACCTCGAGAAAGGGGAGCAAGGACCCAGCACTCCACAGAAAGAGCTGACTGTGGCACCTATGTCCACATTCAAATGTGAAGGTTGCCACTGCAGATCCTTCAATCCTTCTGTCACATTCATCTTTTAACAATCAGCAATATTTTGGAAATAATTCCCAGAAAATAAAACTGGCATATCCTTTTTAAAACTGTTATTTAGTAAATATAATTTTCCAAAGTACAGTTTATGGATTACAATGGCTTTTTTCAACCCATAACTTCCCTCCCACCCGCACCCCTCCCATCTCCCGCTCCCTCTCTCATTCCATTCACATCAAGATTCATTCTCAATTCTCTTTATATAAAGATCAATTTAGTATATACTAAGTAAAGATTTCATCAGTTTGCACCCACACAGAACATAAAGTGTAAAATACTGTTTGAGTATTAGTTATAGTATTAATTCACATTGAACAACACATTAAGGACAGAGATCCCACATGAGGAGTAAGCATACAGTGACTCCTGTTGTTGACTTAACAATTTGACACTCTTGTTTATGGTGTCAGTAATGTCACTAGGCTCTAGTCATGAGTTTCCAAGGCGATGGAAGCCTTTTGAGTTCACTAACTTTGATCATATTTAGACAAGGTCATAATCAAAGAGGAAGTTCTCTCCTCCCTTCAGAGAAAGGTACCTCCTTCTTTGATGGCCCATTCTTTCTACTGGGATCTCACTCGCAGAGATCTTTCATTTAGGTGTTTTTTTTTTTTTCCAGAGTGTCTTGGCTTTCCATGCCTAAATACTCTCATGGGCTCTTCAGCCATATCCCAGATCCGAGTGCCTTAAGGGCTGATTCTGAGCCAGAGTGCTATTTAGGACATCTGCCATTCTATGAGTCTGCTGTGTATCCCGCTTCCCATGTTGGATCATTCTCTCCCTTTTTCATTCTATCAGTTAGTATTAGCAGACACTAGTCTTGTTTGTGTGATCCCTTTGACTCTTAGACCTATCAGTGTGATCCATTGTGAATTGAAATGATCAATTGGACTAGTGAGATGACATTGGTACACGCCACCTTGATGGGATTGTATTGGAATCCCCTGGCACATTTCTAACTCCACCAATTGGGGCAAGTCTGATTGAGTGTGTCCCAAATTGTGCATACCCTCCCTCTCTTATTCTCACTCTTATATTTAATAGGGATCACTTTTCAGTTAAATTTCCACACCTAAGAATAAATATGTGTTGATTACAGAGTTCAACCAATAATATTAACTAGAACAAAAAAAATACTAAAAGAGATAAAGTATTAAATTATACATCAACAGTCAGGACAAGGGCTCATCAAGTCACTGTTTCTCATAGTGTCCATTTCACTTCAACAGATTTCCTTTTTTGTGGTTGGTTAGTTGTCACCAATCAGGAAGAACATATGATATTTGTCTCTTTGGGATTGGCTTAATTCACTCAGAATGATGTTTTCCAAATTCCTCCATCTTTTTGCAAATGACTGGATTTCATTGTTTTTGACTGCTATATAGTATTCTATAGAGTACATGTCCCATATTTTCTTTATCCAGTCTACTGTTGATGGGCATTTGGGTTGACTCTAGGTCTTAGCTATTGTGAATTGAGCTGCAATAAACATTAAGGTGCAGACGGCTTTTTTGTTTGACAATTTGATATCCTTTGGTTAAATTCCAAGGAGTGGGATGGCTGGGTTGCATGGTAGGGTTATATTCAGGTTACTGAGCAATCTCCAGCTTGACTTCCATAGAGGCTTAACCAGTTTGCATTCCCACCAACAGTGGGTAAGTGTCCCTTTTTCCCCACATCCTCTCCAGCATTTATTGTTGGTAGATTTCTGAATGTGAGCCATTCTAACTGGGGTGAGGTGAAACCTCATTGTGGATTTGATTTGCATTTCCCTGATTGCTAGTGATCTTGAACATTTTTTCATGTGTCTTTTGGCCATTTGGGTTTCCTCTTTGGAAAAATGTCTATTGAGGTCCTTGGCCCATCCCTTAAGTGGGTTGTTTGTTTTGTTGTTGTGGAGTTACTTAATCTCTTTGGAGATTCTGGTTATTAATCCTTTATTGGTTGCATAATTTGCAAAAATTTTTTCCCATTCTGTCTGTTTACTCTTCACTTTCCTGACTATTTCTTTTGCAGAACAGAAACTTCTCAATTTGATGCAATCCCAAATGTTAATTTTGGCTTTGACTGCCTGTGCCTCTGAGGTCTTTTCAAAGAAGTCTTTGCTGGTGCTAATATCTTGCAGTGTTTTTACAATGTTCTCTAATAATTTGATGGTTTTGGGTCATAAATTTAGGTCTTTAATCCATGTTGAGTGGATTTCTGTGTAAAGTCTAAGGTAGGGGTCCTGCTTCATGCTTCTGCATGTGGAAATCCAGTTTTCCCTGCACCATTTGTTGAATAGACTGTCCTTGCTCTAGGAATTGGTTTTAGATGCTTGATCAAATATAAGTTGGCTGCAGATGTTTAGTTTGATTTCTGGTGTTTCTATTCTGTTCCACTGGTCTATCAATCTGTTTCTGTACCAGTACCACGTTGTTTTGATTACAACTGCCCTGTAGTATGACCTTAAATCTGGTATTGTGATGCCTCCGGCTTTGTTTTTCTTGTACAAGTTTGCTTTAGCTATTTGAGGTCTCCTGTGTCTCCATACGAATTTCAGAATCAGTTTTTCTAGATCGGTGAAGAATGTCTTTGGTATCTTGATTGGTATCACATTGAATTAATAAATTGCTTTTGGGAGAATGGACATTTTGATGATGTTGATTCTCACAATCCATGAGCATGGAAGATTTTTGCATTTGTTGGTATCCTCCTCTATTTCTTTCTTTAAGATTTTTGTAATTCACATCGTAGAGATCTTTAACCTCCTTAGTTAAGTTTATTCCAAGGTATTTGATTGTTTTTGTAGCTATTGTGAATGGGATTGATCTTAGCAGTTCTTTCTCAGCTGTGGCATTGCCTGTGATACAAAGGCTGTTGATTTTTGTGCATTGATTTTATATCCTGCTACTTTGCCAAACTCTTCTATGAGTTCCAATAGTCTCTTGGTAGAGTTCTTTGGATGCCCTAAATAAAGAATCATATCGTGTGCAAAACGGAATAGTTTGATTCCTCCTTCCCAATTTGTATTCCTTTAATTTCTTTTTCTTCCCTGATGGCTCTGGCTAAGACTTCCAGAACTATATTGAATAGCAGTAGTTAGAGTGGGCATCTCTGTCTGGTACTAGATCTCAGTGAAAATGCTTCCAACTTTTCCCAATTCAATAGAATGCTGGTCGTGGTTTTTTCATAAATTTGTTTGATTGTATTGAGGAATGTTCCTTCTATACCCAGCTTACTTAGTGTTTTCATTGTGAAAAGGTGTTGAATTTTATCGAATACTTTCTCTGCATCTATTGAGATAATCATATGGTTTTTCTTCTGAAGTCTGTTAATGTGGTGTATCACATTGATGGTTTTGCACACATTGAACCATCCCTGCATACCAGGGATAAATCCCACTTGGTCTGGGTGGATGATCTTTCTGATGTGTTGTTGCAGTCTATTGGCCAGAATTTTATTGAGGATTTTTGCATCTATGTTCATCAGGGATATTGGTCTGTAATTCTCTTTCAGTGCTGCATCTTTCTCTGGCTTAGGGATCAATGTGATGCTGGCTTCATAGAAAGAATTTGGGAGGATTCCATCTTTTTCAATTATTCTGAATTGTTTGAGGATAATTGGACTTAGTTCTTAAATGTCTGGTAGAATTCAGCAGTGAATCCATCTGGACCTAGGCTTTTCTTTGTTGGGAGGGCCTTTATTACTGATTCAATTTCTGATTCACTTATGGGTCTGTTTAGGTTTTCTATGTCTTCTTGGTTCAATTTAGGTAGGTTGAATGTGTCCAGGAATCTATCCATTTCTGACAGGTTTCCCTGTTTGCTGCATATAAGTCCTTGTAGTACTTTCTGATGATTCTTTTTATTTCTGTGGTGTCTCTTGTTAAGTTTCCTTTTTCATCTCTGATTTTATTGTTTTGGGTATTTTCCTTTTTTAGTTAGTTGGGCCAATGGGGTGTCAATTTTGTTCAGTTTTTCAAAAAACCAGCTCTTCACTTGGCTGATTTTTTGTAATGTATTTTTGGATTCAATCCTATTGATTTCTTCTCTGGTTTTAATTATTTCTCTTCTACTAGATTTGGGTCTGGTTTGCTGCGTTTTTTCTAGATCCTGTGATGAATTGAAAGCTTATTTATTGGTGCCTTTCCAATTTCTTCATGTAGGCACCTATTGCTATAAACTTTCCTCTTAACACTGCTTTTGCTGAATCCCATAAGTTTTGGTATGTTGTGCTGTTATCCTCATTTACTTCCAGAAAATTTTTGATTTCTCTTTTTATTTCTTCTATGACCCAGTGTTCATTCAGGAGCATGTCGTTCAGTCTCCATGTGTTTGCATACTCTCTAGGGATTCCTGAGTTGCTAATTTCCAACTTCATTCCCCTATGGTCTGAGAAGCTGCTTCATATGATTCTAATTCTTTTGAATTTGCTGAGACTAGCTTTATGACCAAGTATGTGGTCAATCCTAGAGAAGGTTCCATGGGCTGCTGAGAAGAATGTAAATTCTTTATGTGTAGGATTAAAAATTCTGTAGATATCTGTTAGATCCATTTGGGCTATAGTGTCATTTAAATCTACTGTCTCCTTGTTGATCTTCTGTCCGGTTGATTTGTCT
This sequence comes from Sylvilagus floridanus, assembly GCA_949820135.1. NCBI lineage: Eukaryota > Metazoa > Chordata > Mammalia > Lagomorpha > Leporidae > Sylvilagus > Sylvilagus floridanus. The sequence continues at coordinate 78,261,277 of OX463241.1, forward strand.
ATTTCTCAGAGTGGAGTATTGTAGCCCCCCAGTACTATTGTATTGGGGTCTAAGTCCCCTTTAAGTCCCGTAACAAATCTTTTGTATAAACCTGTGCCCTGTAATTAGGTGCATATACATTGATAATGTATATGTATCTTCCTGTTGAATTGATCCCTTATTCATTATATAGTGCCCCTGTTTGTCTCTCTTAACAGTTTTTGTTTTGAAGTTTATTTTATCTGATATTAAGATGACTACACCTGCTCTTGTTTCATTTCTGTTGGCTTGGTATATATTTTTCCAGTCTTTCACTTTCAATCTGTATGAATCTTTGTTGGAAATATGTGTTTCTTGTTAGCAACAAATAGATGGGTTATGTTCCTTAAACCAATCAGCCAATCTGCGTCTTTTAACTGGACACTTGAGGCCATTAACATTCAGTGTTACTATTGATAAGTTGTTACTTTTCCCTGCCATTTGCCAAAGTGTTTCTGATGAGAAGTCTGCTATTAGTCTAATTGGAGATCCTCTGAGAGTAATCTGACGTTTCTCTCTTGCACATTTTAGAATCTTTTCTTTGTGTTTCACTGTGGTGAGTTTGATTACAATGTGTCATGGTGAGGATCCCTTTTGGTCATGTTTACTAGGGGTTGTATGAGCTTCCTGTACTAGGATGTTCTCTGTCCTTCTCCAAACCCTGGAAGTTCTCTTCTAGTATCTCACTAAAAAGGCCTTCTAATCCTTTCTCTCTCCCCATGCCTTCAGGAACTCCTAGAACCTAAATGTTGTGTTTTTTAATAGTATCTTGTAGATTCCCAACAATATTTTTTAGATTTCTAGTTTCCTCTTCTTTTTTTTGGTTTGACTGTATACTTTCCTGTGCTCTGTCTTCTAAGTCCAATATTCTCTCTTTTGCTTCACTGACCCTGTTTTTAAGGCTCTCTAATGTGTTTGTCATTTGATCTATTGAGTTCTTCATTTCATTTTGATTTCTCTTCACTATCTCACTTTCCTGTTCTACTAGTTTCTGTGTTTCATTTTGATTCCTCCTTAAGATTTCATTTTCATGAGAGAGATTTTCTATCATGTCCAATAAGGATATATGTAGCTCAAGCATCTGTTTTTGAAAACTTCTAAATGTTCTTATAAATTTTTTGAAATCCGTATCTTGCATTTCTTCCATCTCATCATCTTCATAATTTTGGCTTAGGGTGTCTTGTTCATTCGGGGGCATCACAATATCTCCCTTGTTCTTGTTTCCTCAATTTCTGCATTTGTTGCTTGGCATTGTGGAGATATTCTTTGGATTCTTCTTCCCTCGCTGTGGTGTTTTTTTTCTCTGTATACTATGACTATATTAAGCGGACTGTCTGCTTTTGTTGGAGCTTTAGAGGCTTGAGGTGGGTGTGGCCTGAGAGCTCTGTTTGGTTCCTCAGGGTTGAGGGTGTGTCAAAGGTGACACTCCCAGTTTAGGTGTGGTAAATCTCTCTCTCTTTCTTTCTTTCTTTCTTTCTTTCTTTCTTTCTTTCTTCCTTTCTTCCTTTCTTCCTTTCTTCCTTTCTTCCTTTCTTCCTTTCTTCCTTTCTTCCTTTCTTTTTTGATTCAGCAGAGAAGTAATTCCACACAGTTGAGTGGAATTGAAGGTAATTATCAGGCAAATGATATATCCACAGGAGCCAGAGATCAGAAGCTCTTTCCCAAGGACCACACAGGGAATCTGTGCTGCCCTCAAAGTGGGCTCAATTCTCCTGCAGTCTCCCACTGGGTTGCCAAGGTTACTGAATTGTAGTGTCTCTGGAGAGTACTCACATGAATTCTATGAGTTCTCTCACCCATCGTCTTTTTTTCACAGTCTCAGTTCATCAGCACCACACATTCACTAGGTCCTAATCTCCTGTGATTTAACTTCCACCAGAGTCAGGTTTTTCTGCTTGGCTGAGGGCGGGTGCAGTCTTGAGGTCACGCCACTTATGACGTATTCCAAAATGGCACCTGCTCTTTGTCTTGCTCACCTTTGAGAGGTGAGCAGAGAGAGAGAAACTCATGCCCATACTGGTCACTTTTTTTTTCCTCTCTCTCTTTTAGTTATCCTGGTGAAATTTTCCCCACGGGGTTTCAAACCTTGTTCCCTCTAGTCTCCTCTTTCTACTTTCCTGCCAGTGTCTCAGGCTATTGAGATTCGGCTCACCTTGCATTCCAGTGGTGGTGCATTGATTCTGCCACTGGTGTCCAGAACCGTGGGCTCCCACACCGTCCACGCAGGTCCAGTGTGGATCACTAGTTCTGGAAGAGTTTCCTCTGCTGTTTCTTCCCCTACTCTTCCTTGAACCTGCAGTATCTCCACTTTTATTAAACTGTCTCTTTCCAGACTATCAGTGTGCTCCATTCCTATTCCACCATCTTGTCGCCCTCAAAACTGGCATATACTAAGTCTCTTGCTCCATATCCAAGAATATTTTTTGTTGGCTTCAGTCATGGCATACAGATTTCAGAGAATAAATGTGCTATGTCACAATCGCTCTCACCCAGTGCTCTCCAAGGCCATTTGGATACATTCAGGTAGAAGTCCTTTGAAGGCTGGCAACATCAAGTAAACTCTTTTGTGCATACAGAATTCAGCTTTTATATTAAAACTGTGATTTCTTTAGCTTCATATGTTTTTAAGATTTATTTGAGAGGTAGAGTTACAGAGAGAGGGAGAGACAAAGAGAAAGGTCTTCCATATGCTGGTTTATTTTCCATATGGCCTCAATGGCTAGAGCTGGGCTGATCTGACACCAGGAAAGAGGAACCTCGTCCAGGTCTCTAGGTGGCTGCAGAAGCCTAAGCACTGGGGCCATCTTCCACTGCTTTCCCAAGCCATAGCAGAGAGCTGGATCGGAACTGGGGCACAAACCTGACACCCATATGGGATGCTGGTGCTGCAGGTGGAGGCTTAGCCTACTATGCCACAGCTCCTGCCTCTCTTTAGCTTCATGTATCAAAACATTTTCCTTGGGTCTGCTCTGGTATTGCTCTTTCTTTACAAAAACAAAATAAGGGGTGGCAGGCTAACTTTATAGAGAAGAGGGGTTGATGTAGCTAATAGTCCTGGAGATGCCATGGTAGGGAACCTACACTGGCCTGCCTGTGTAAAGGACCTTATGGTGGGGGCAAGAATCTTGTGGAACAGATAGACCACATGGCCAAACAGAGAGCCAGAGAAGGCCTGGGGTCCCACAGTCCCCTCTCAGGAAGGGCAGTGCCTTTACATGTCCTGAGCTCTTCTCATTTGACTCTGCCTTGTACAGGCCCTACCCTCTCAATACAGTCACACTAGGGACTAAGCTTCTGGTGAAAGGATATCTAAGGGAAAAACAACATCCACACAATAGCAATTGCTCACTTGAATTTCCATTTTATTTCATCTCCTCCTTCATGTCTGCCCTTGCCCCTGGTTTTGATAAGTATGGCCTCAGACATGCGGTACTGAATGGATGTGGTATTGTTCCATTTCTGACTGCATGGCTTTCAAGCGCAATCAATAGATTCTGTGCCTGAAACGTGCTTTACACCCTGCTTGAGCCTCCCCTGTACCAGCAGGCTCCTCCTCTGCTGCTTTCCAATGCCAGTTACTTCGGGCAAGTCCATGTTCACATTGCTGTTCTCTGGTTCCTTTCTGTTTGCACAGGGCCCAAGATAATGAGTTAACAAATCTTGAGGTTTCTGCACTAAAAAGAAACCTGTCTAGCCGTCTACCTTGGAATCCACGGAAACATCATACATCAGAGAGCACATTCACTTTGTTGTCAGTATTCAGAAGCTGTTTTTACTGTTTAGTGGCCAATGGAATTGGATGCACCACAAAACATTAGTGATCATTCTTGCTTGGTGTCTCTCAAAGCAAGGAGGGAGATCATTATCCCTTTACTGTCTGTCCCTGCGATCCGGCATGCAGGAATGATTTTCATCAGAAAATTGAGCAGCTGTCTCTTTACTGTGGGTTTGCAACCTTTCAAGCAGCTGGCACACATTTTATTTTTTCCACTAGCACAACGCTTTGACGATCATTAAAGGCCAATCTCTCCCCCTCATTCCAAAGAAGCTAAAGTGTAAGTTAGTTATGTACTGAGCTCAGCTCCATGAACTTGACATAAAGATCTTTGATCCATATCGTTTCCCTTAACAGGCATCAATTAATTCATTGGATTTTTCTTTTAGCACTCTTCCTTGATCTTTCCAGCTCTGCCTCAAGATAGAATTCAATCACATTCTGGTTCTTCTGCCCTTTCTTTCTCTTCCCTCCAATAAGCAGCTGCCCGCAGCCTCCATGTCTTTAATGAATCTTTTAATACCTACTTAGACTCCACTGCAAATCATGGATATAAGAAGTGCTTTCCCTTTTACTGATCTCATTATTAAACTATTTCCAACAAAGAATCCAGCAGATAGGATTAGTGTGTTGGAAGGTTTCTCCAAAAGTGCTTTTTCTGAGATACAACAGACTGCCAGTGCTTGCTTACCATATTGCAGCTCTGAACATTTACTACCTTCACTTAATTATAGTGTCTTAATGCTACTTGGTAACCTAATGTCATTTTAGTCTAGAATATGCATATTCCATGTATCAGATTCGTCAGCTTGTTTATATTTTCAATGAAATAAATGTACTATATTATGAGATTTTGTATTAGTTTTCTCAATAGTCAATGACTCACTCTTGCTGTTAAAATACCCTTTTTTTTCCTACTGCATTAAACTCTCATTTACAAAGTTTCAGATTTTGTTAGGGCAGATATCTTTTGTTTTAGCTTTTGGATCAGTGTTTCAAAGTGTGAGTTTAATAATTCATGAGTAGATGAATGTTCAGATAACAGTCAGGAAATGTCATGACCATTTTTCAGGTTGTTTAAATTTATGCTTGACAGTTAATGAATTAGGTCTTGTCCTTGAGATGTCTTATTTTATTTTCATTTTTGTATATGAAATATTTATCAGTGAATTCATCTGAGAATATAAATTTAGCTTATAAATTGAAGACAATAACTGTGATACACAACAATTACTTTATCATGACAGTGATTGTAGGGTGGCTGAGTAATTACATAGCACATATATGGAAAATTTAAGTAGTTAAAAATAGTTAACTTGAATTCCCTCCTGAGATATTGATGAGTAACCAATAGTGATGCCATTTCCAGGAGAGAAAAGAAAAATGACTGTAACAGGTTGATTTGATCATTTGTAACAGTACCCACATGGAACTGGAGTTGAGGACAGAAATTTGATGAGAACCCATTTCTTTAGTGTCTCTGGAAATATCTTTTCAGGAGTCCTGCTTTTCTTTCAGTAGATGAATTAGTAAAGACTTTTTAATTAGAGGTATTTTATCAGCTCGTTGAATAGCGTCACACTGGTCTGATATGCATGTGATGCATCTGGAAGATATGTGGACTTAGCAGAAAACCAATAAGATGTCCTCCAAACACAAATCATGTGTCTAGTAAAAACTGATAAGAATGGGGGCAGGTGCTGTGGTGCAGCAGGTTAATCTGCTACTAAAGATGCTCACACTATATGGGAGTGCTGTTTAGGGTCCCAGTTCCATCACTACTGATACATCTCCCTGTCAATGAGCCTGGGAAGCAGTGGATGATGGCTCAAGCACTTGAGTCACTGACTTACATAGGAGACCCTGACGGAGCTCCTGGTTCCTGGCTGAGGACTAACTCAGACCTGGCTCTCACAGGCCTGGTTCCTGGTTGAGGACTAACCCAGATCTGGTTCTCACCAGCATTTAAGGAGTGAATCAGCACATGGAGGATCTCTCTCTCTCTCTCTCTCTGTGTGTGTCTCTCTCTCTCTCTCTGGCTTTCAAATAAATAAATAAATATATCTTTTAAAAATGTAGACAGTTTGAGTGGTAACAGAATGGACATGCGATGTAACTTTGAAATTACTCCAAATCCATAGTCTGATTGTTGGAGTAAACTTCCCTCAGAGGCTGTGACTTCATAATAATTGCTACGTATGAGAACTTCGAAAAAACTCCCTGTGGCCTTAGGAGAGTTGCCTTAATACCTTATCAGTCCACTCATATCATACACTGACTTCAACTATCCCATTCAAACATATGTACAAACATATGTATAAACGTATGTATAAACTCAAGAATTTGACACTATGAAAGGAGAGTCCGTGATAGGGCTGTACTCTGTCAACTGCTACTATGTATGTAGAAAGCTCAGGTTCTATATATCCTATTAGCTTTGGATGTTTGAAATCTTACAGGCCTTACCTTCTTTCTAACATGATGAGAACTTGCTGTGGTCCTGGATCTCTGCTGTGGTGGTTATGATAGCTTCTCCCAAGAACTGCTCATGTAAAGAACAACCTCAAGCTTTAATTACACTTCCTATTCACAGAGAAACAGCTTCAATCTTAACTGAGCAACTGGACTTAACTCACTTTGGAATTCACTCACTGTGTGATTAATGCTCCTGTCTGTCTATAGATCATGTTCCCTGTAAGATTTGTTCTTTTTCTCATCTTTTCTGAATATTTTTTAACCTAAAAACTTTCAGTTTGTATAACAATAAACTATGTGAATCATGAAATCATACTTTGGTCATCCTAGGTCTTGTAGAATTTTACTGGGCAAAGTGAACAACCTTCTCCAGTGGATACCTCTGTCAAAAAAAAGAAGTCCCGCCGGCACCATGGCTCACTAGGCTAATCCTCCGCCTTGCAGCGCTGGCACACCAGGTTCTAGTCCCGGTCTGGGCGCCGGATTCTGTCCCAGTTGCTCTTCTTCCAGCTCTCTGCTGTGGCCCGGGAGTGCAGTGGAGGATGGCCCAAGTGCTTGGGCCCTGCACCCCACGGGAGACCAGGAGAAGCACCTGGCTCCTGGCTTTGGATCATCGCGGTGCGCTGGCTGCGGCATCCATTGGAGGGTGAACCAACGGCAAAAGGAAGACCTTTCTCTGTGTCTCTCTCTCTCACTATCCACTCTGCCTGTCCAAAAAAAAAAAAAAAAAGAAGAAGAAGTCCTGGGGCTGGCTCTGTGATGTAGTGGGTAAAGCTGCCACCTGCAGTGCCAGCATCCCATATGGGCACCAGTTCAGTCCCAGCTGCTCCACTTCCAACTCAGCTCTCTGCTATGGCCTAGGGAAACAGTCAAAGATGGCCCAAGTCCTTGGGCCCCTTCACCCTTGTGGGAGACCAGGAAGAAGCTCCTGACTCCTGGCTTCAGATCAGTGAAGCTCTGGCTGTCGAGGCTAACTAGGGAGTGAACCAACAGATGGAAGACCTCTCTCTCTCTTTGCTCTCCTCTCTCTATGTAACTCTGAATTTCAAATAAATAAATAAATATTTTTAAAAAAATTATTTGACAGGTAGAGTTAGACAGTGAGAGAGAGAGAGACAGAGAGAAAGGTCTTCCTTCTGTTGCACCCCCAAAATGGGTGCTATGGCTAGCGCTCCGCCGATCCGAAGCCAGGAGCCAGGTGCTTCCTCCTGGTCTCCCATGTGGGTGCAGGGGCCCAAGCACTCAGGCCATCCTGGGCCACAGCAGAGAGCTGGACTGCAAGAGTAGCAACCGCAACTGGAACTCGGCGCCCATATGGGATGCCAGCGCCTCAGGCAGAGGATTAGCTAAGAGAGCCATGGCGATGATCCCAATAAATAAATCTTAAAAAAAAAAAAGTCATTATCTTTGTGGAAAAATTCTGTGGGATATTCCATTGTTTATATTTCTTCTAATCCTCTAGAAGCTTCCAGAAAGCATTAATAGCTGACAGAATAATTCATTAACTTTGTACTTTCTGATTCATATTTTGATCATGGATCCATCTGTGTTAATGGCTAACTAACATCTTGGAAGGTATGGAAAATGACAGGTAAATTGAAGCATAGCCAAACACAGGTTCTATTTCTATGGCTTCAAGTATACATAATTATGACAACCAAAGGAAACTGTTGAGCAGTGTGAATGCCATCACAATATTGAGATGGGTGTGCAGTGGCAGGTGAGTGTGAGCAGATCCAGGAGCTGAGGATTCCCAGTGTTCACCCATCCTTCTGGATAACTCCAGTCCTTAATTCTTCTCTGGCATCACCACCCTCTTGATGAAGACTCACTGGGCTAGGTGAACAACATTCTCCAAGGGATCCCTCTGTTTAAAAAAAGTCTTCAATTTTGTGGAAAAATAGGCAATGAATCATTCTAAATATTTAACATTTAGAAATGCTGGAAACTGACTGATGTCCAAGACTGTTCCATTTGAACACCCTTTTCTGTTCAATGGTGTATGACTACGAAAGGTATTTATCTACCTCTGTGTCTATTTCTAAGTCTATATCAAGGACTTATGAATAAAACTAATTTTAAATAGTTACTATGGAGGTTAAAGGAGATAATTTATAGAGAGCAAGTGTCAAAATCCACAATAAACTTAAATTATATTCATTTTCTTTCATGTTACCATAATTTACATGTGTAAATTTAAATGATTTTACATAGGATTCCCCATACTCCTTAAACAACTATGACACTGTATCTAAAAAATCAGTAGCTTTCAAAACATGTATTTTTTTTTTTAATATTTCATTTAGTTATTTAAGGAATAGAGTTACAGACAGAGGAAGGAGAAACAGAGAGAAGTCTTCCATCTGTTGGTTCATTCTCCAAATGTTTGCAACAGCCAGAGCAGGGCAGATCTGAAGCGAGGATCCAGAAGGTTCTTCCAGGTCTCCCATGCAGATGCAGGGGCCTAAGCACTTGGGCCATCTTCTGTTTTCCCTGGTCAAAGCAGAGAGCTGGATCAGAAAAGAAGCAGCTGGGACATGAACCATAGCACAGATGGAATGCTGGCACAGCAGGTGAAGGCTTAGCCTACTACGCCACAGCACTGGCCCCCCCAAAGCATGTATTTTGGCATCCAGGGGTCTGCCAGGCTGGGGAAAGGGAAGCTAAAATATGACACTGACCTTTATTAAGCCCACGAGAATTCTGAATCAATAGCATCTGGTTGCCAAGTGTTTATTACAGGTTTTGAAATCGTGGGTAGTTAATATTTTATTCATTATGAATTGACAAGTTGTATTTTCTTAAGGAAAATACTTCATAATATATGTGTTTAAAGTTTATTCAACACTTCATGTTTTCAAATTTTTTTGACAGGCAGAGTGGACAGTCAGAGAGAGAGAGACAGAGAGAAAGGTCTTCCTTTTTCAGTTGGTTCACCCACCAATGGCCACTGCGCGCTGTGCTGATCCAAAGCCAGGAGCCAGGTGCTTCTCCTGGTCTCCCGTGGGGTGCAGGGCCCAAGCACTTGGGTCATCCTTCACTGGCTTCCCGGGCCACAGCAATGAGCTGGCCTGGAAGAGGAGCAACCGGGACAGAATCCGGCACCCTGACCGAGACTAGAACCCGGTGTGCTGGCACCGCAGGAGGAGGATTAGCCTATTGAGCTGCGTTGCCAGCCTCAAATTTTTTATATAGATACTTCCATGAAATATTTCAAAAGCCCCACAATGACTAATACCCTCTTTTTTTTTTTTATTTGACAGATAGAGTTAGACAGTGAGAGAGAGAGAGACAGAGAGAAAAGTCTTCCTTACATTGTTTCACCCCTCAAATGGGTGCTATGGCTGGAGCTATGCCGATCTGAAGCCAGGAGCCAGGTGCTTCTTCCTGGTCTTCCATGCGGATGCAGGGACCCAAGCACTTGGGCCATCCTCTGCTGCCCTCCCGGGCCACAGCAGAGAGCTGGACTGGAAGAGGAGCAACCAGGACTAGAACCCAGAGCCCATATGGAATGCCGGCACAGCAGATGGAGGATTAACCAAGGGAGCCAAGGCGCCAGCCCCAAGGCCCTCCTTTTACAAATGGAAAGATTCAGACTCACAGTGATTAAATTCTTGTTGTTCAACTGCTAGCAAATTTACTAGGATCCAAATATATATTCGTGTATCTCATAGCCAAAACACTATAATTTAAATTAAAACTGTCATTCTGAAATAATTATACATTAACACGTAACTGTGAGAAATAATACAGAAAGTTCCTAGGGTCACTTTATCCATTTCTCTCCAATGGCGACATCTTACAAAACTGTAACATAATACCACAACTGAGATGCCCACACTAATACAGTCAAAAAACATGAAAATTCCAACATAAGTTTTCTTACATTGTCCTTTCATAGCTGTACCCACTAGGGTCCTATCACCAATCCTTCCTATACTACAACTTGGCAACAGCTTATAAAATTATATTTATAATTATTTTATGAATATACTATAATGAATTCTTAAATTGTGAATTTATGCTTTATTAAACAGTATTATCATATTATATTTATATTATAAATATGACATTTATTATTTTTATTAAAACATATATTTTAAAACATTTCAGCAATTTTTGTTAAAGCTTGGTAATGCTAGAAATCAAACATTTCAGTTATCAAAACTTGCTTATCATAGTACTGTGGCTTACAATTTTCTTTCATGGTAGGAAAATATGAAAACAATTTAAGAAACCCTTGTACAGCAGACATTACATGTGAATATCTTACAATTCTATTTTAACTCGTAGTGACTATTGCATTGGCAAGTGCTGTCCTGGAAACTTAGATTGAGTTTCAGAGTTTTGAAAATTCCAATCAGTATGTTCTTTTAAGAACATATAAGGACAATTTAAAATGTTCATGGAAAATTAAAATAAAGAGATAAGTTAAGGGGAGAGTATTTCAAGTAGTGATTAAGATTACTTCAGATGTCTGTATCCTGTATCAGAGTGCCTAGGTTTGAGTCCTGGCTCTGCTCCTTATTCTGATTTCCTGCTAATGCATACTCTTGGAGAAATCAAGTGATAATTAATGTAGTTGGGTCCCTGCAACCCACATGAGAGACCCAGACTGAGTTCATGGCTTCTGACTTCATCCTGACCTAGCCCCAATCCTAAAAGCATTTGTGAATTTCTCCAGTGGATGGGGAATCCCTCTATCTGTGTTGGTCCTTCTGTGTGTGTGTCTCCCTCAGTCTCTCTACTTTTCAAATGAATTAAACAAAAAGATATATTTATGTTTTTATTTTTTAAAGTTTATTATTTACTTGAAAGAGCAACAGAGATGGAGAGACAGAGAAAAAAGAAAGAGGGATCTGCTATCCATTAATTCACTCCCCAAATGACTGCAACAGCAAGGTCTATGCGAGGCTGAAGCCAGGAGGCAGGAACTACATCATAGACTACCTTATGAGTGGCAGAGACCCAAGCACTTGGACCATCTCCCCCAGACCCTCCAAAGTGCATCAGCAGGAAGCAGAACAGCTGGGACACAAACCAGCACTCTGTTACTGGAAGCAGGTGTCACAGGGGTGGCCTAATTCACTGTGTGACAACACTAGCTCTGACTTTTTGAATTTTAATTTTTAATTAGTTTTTAACAGATTCAGTATGACTTTTAGCTGCAGCTGTAAGAACATTATATTCCCTTTTTACCTCCTTTCCCCCCTCCTCCCTTCTATCCACTTTCCTCTCCTTTCCTTTTTTTTATTTAGTTTTTGAGATAACATCTTTAAAAATTGTGTTACAGGGTGCCAGCGCCATGGCTCACTTGGTTAATCCTCCTCCTGCAGTGCTGGCATCCCATATGGGTGCCAGGTTCTGGTCCCGGTTGCTCCTGTTCCAGTCCAGCTCTCTGCTGTGGCCCGGGAAGGCAGTGGAGGATGACCCATGGTGCTTGAGCCTTGCACCCGCATGGGAGACCAGGAAGAAGCACCTGGCTCCTGGCATCGGATAGGTGCAGCGCGCTGGCTGTAGCGGCCATTTTGGGGGTGCAACGGAAGGAAGACCTTTCTCTCTGTCTCTCTCTCACTCTCTAACTCTGCCTGTCAAAATTAAAAAAAATTACGTTACAGTTAAAAGGCTTAATACTTTTCCAAATAAGACGTTTAACACATAAATAACCAAAAGACTCTATTGAGAATATGGACAGTGGCTATAAACAATAATTTTATACAAAAATGATTGACTCTGATATTTTAAAATTAGTTTATTTTGAAATCAATGCATGGTTTTTCATCATATGCACTGTCTGTGAACGTTCTAAAGATCCCTGACTCACTTATATACCAAACATCTAGGCAAAGTATATAACTGTTAGCATAACCATGTATGGCCTTAAACCACACATAGTTCAGTAGGTGAGCAGATCAGGGATATAGTACTAAGAGAGCCGGTTGCTATATATTGATAGTTCACACAACTTTGAATATTTTCTCTTTTTTATATGTATTCTTTTTGTTTTAAATATTTATTTATTTATTTATCTGAAAGGCAGAAATACAGAGAGAGAAGGAGAGAGACATCTTCAATCAGCTAGTTCACTCACTCCCCAAATGGCCATAAGGGCTGGAGCTGCGATGACTCAAAGTCAGTAGCCAGGAGCTTGTTCTGGGTCTCCTACGTGGGTGCAGGACCCACACACTTGGGTTGTCTTCTACTGGCAACGCAGGCAGAGGCTTAACCTTCTATACCACAGCACCGGCCCCATGTATGTGTTCTCTTTAAAGATAAAAACAATAAATGTGCATTTAGTGTTATTTTGATAATTTAACAATGCAAAGTTATAAAGTAATGTCATTTATATTCTTGGGACACAGAAGCAGGGTGGGAATTTGTGTTGTATTTTCTTCTGGTTTTATTTGAGAAATTTTCAAACAAAATGAGTGTCATGAGATATATTTGACTTTTCTTTCTTTTTAATTAACATTATATGGTGACAAATTTCTCAGTATGATCTAAACACTACTTGAAGCTCTCATGATATTTCACTCTGTACATTATTATACAACTTATTGACAATTTCCTTACTATATATAGTGATTATTTTCATTTTGTCCCATTAGCAATACCATGATAGATAAAAATGTGCTCCTGTTTGTTTCCAGTTGTCTCTTAAGTACATTTTGTCTCAGTTGTTGGTTTGCCTTTTTTTTTTTTTTAGTTTCTCACAGTAGAAAAACAACCAAAATTGTTTTTAAAAAAGACTGAAAAGGAAGGATTTTTTTTAAAAAAAGACTGAAAAGAAAGGATTAAAGATCAATATAAAAGTTTCATTCACAGCCCACAGAACAGATGCTGCAGTGTTTTTGAACAATAGAACTCTACAAATACAAAAAAGAGAAGGGTCATTTCTATTAGAACCCTCTGAAAAGACTACTTTGCTTTATTTCATCCAGATCCTGATTATTTTACATAATTGTTAGACCTAAGTGATCTAGTGAGGGGCTTGGATAAAAATTAAAAAATATCAAAGCACTGTTGAGCCCTGCAAAATATGAGGAAAGCAAAGGAGGCAACATGAGTCACCAGTAACTACAGGTCTAGCATGAAGTAAGCATTGAAGTCCTTGAAATGACCATCTATGGAAGACAGACATCCCAGAAGACAAGTCATAGTACTGACGTCATGTGGCCTCATGATATTTCTGGAAATAACATGCTTTGTTCTTTTTTAGGATTCATATGGAGATTTTAAAACCATTGACAGTAGCTGAAGACCCGTGCTTGGCCAAGCCCCGTGAGAAGTCAACAAAATATGTTCTAATTCTTCAGGCATTGACAGAATTTACTGCAGGTACTTAAATGCATAAATGAATACTGGATAGAGAAGACTGTAATGCAAATTGTAGCGAGGCCACCAAGTAAGTCTATAGGAGAGATGTATTCATCTCGATTAATCCAGGTAGAACTTTGTGGAAAGATAATAGCTTAATTTGATATCTCTTCAACAAATATTTATTAGGCAATTATCATGTTTTCTAGGTAAAAGGCATTTAGCAGCGAACTAAGTGGAAATCTTGATCTCAAACCACTTATGTGTTGATAGAGTAAGGCAAAGAAAAAGTAGTAGTAATAGACTCATCACTTAAGGATAAGAGAGTTTCACAATAAAAAGGAATTTTGGAACGTCTTCATTCTGGAATCTAATCCAAAACTAAAGCTGCTTAATGAAGGAAAGGATGGGTGATTTGGTAAGGAAACTACTGTAGAATTTCTGCTCACTGCCTAGCATCTCTCATTCTGCAGCTAATGGCAGTGACCCTGGTTGTGAATTCGACAGGTCATGTGGTTTGCTTGTGCAAGGGAGCTTATATGTACCTTCTTTTAAATTTGAAAAAAAAGTGGTTTCTAAAAGCTATGTTGTAAAGTAATGCGTTCTGGCCTTTCCACGGTTCCCAAAGGGACAGGAACTGAGGCTAGCCTTTGTTTTGTTCCCTCCTTCGACTGCTGGGCTGGTGCAACTTTCCAGCTGTTGGTGCTGGTGATTATATGAAAATTTAAAGAAATACACTACCATGTCCACCTGGGGAAGAGGAAGGTGGGTGGGGCAAAAGCCCAAAAGACCCAAGCGCAGGATGCACAGGAAGGGGGAAGCAGAGGGTGATTCTTGAAAGAGTCAGAGCTCACAATGATCATCACGTATATGGGGAAAGGAAATATGCAACGTGGAAGCCCAGAATGATGCAGAGTCAGAAAAAAAAAAAGACTTTGGTTTGCACCCTAGAAAGATCTACAGACCTGTGAAAGGGGCGGGCAAAGGCAGAGCTGTAAGCAGCCCAGCTCCTCGCACGGAAACATTCCTCCAGCTCAGAAGGAAGACAGTGCAGAGATGAGTTGCTGCAGTTATGCTGTCCTCTCTCTCTCTCTCTCTCACTCTCTCTCTCTCTCTCTCTCTCTCTCTGTGTGTGTGTGTGTGTGTGTGTGTGTGCATGTGTGTGTCTTTTTCTCATTACAAGCATCTAAAGAAATATCTTTTATATCATTGGGAGACATTGAGATCTCAGAGAAGAGACACACGTGGTTGTGAAGGGATCAAACGGAGAAATGGAGAGCAACTCTTCAATGGGCACAGGGTTACCTTTTTTTAATTTATTTTATTTATTTGAAAGACAGAGTTACAGAGAGAGAGAAAGAGAGAGAGAGAGAGAGATCTTCCAACCTGCTGATTCACTCCATAAATGACTGCAAGATCCAGGCCAGAGCTGAGCTAAACTGAGCTAATACAAAGCCAGGATCCAGGAGCTTCTTCTGGGTCTCCCACGTGGGCACAGGGCCCCAAGGACTTGGGTCATCTTCTACTACTTTCCCAGGCCATAGCAGAGAGCTGGATCAGAAGTGGAGCAGCCAGGACTCAAACAGGAGCCCATATGGGATGCCGGCACTGAAGGCTGGGGCTTTAACCCGCTGCACCACAGAGCCAGCCCCAAGGGCACAGGGTCACTTTTTAGAGTGATAGATGTTTTCCAACTAGATTCAGGAGTTGCAGAACATAGTACTAAATGTCACTCATTGACTTGTTCTGTTTAAAATGGTCAACTTAATGTTATGTGAGCCTGTCAATTAGCACATGTAATGTAAAGGCACTCAGTCAATTGAATGAATTGGGAATCAGAAAGGAAAAAAAATCATATTATGTAGAATACGGAAGAATTAAAGCAGCAGTGGTGTTCATGGCCTGGGGTAGAGCCCACTTTCCTAGAATACAAGATTAGTAATGAGGAATAATGGAAAGCAAGTCCAACTAAGTTTATCTGATGTAATTATGAGAACAATCTTTGTCATGAGATTGTACCAAGGAAATTAGAAGGTTACTTACCACGTATGTTTTAAGTGTTAACATATGAAAGATGAACCATACTGAACAATACAGAAAACTGTTCCACCTTTTTCTGGAAATACTGATTCAATTTTCTGAGCTCCAAACTTCATAGGAATATAGGCTAAAAATGGCCACATGAGTCCATTCAGGAAGTCTTCCGGCAATATACACACAAGGTACATATAAATATTTTTATGCTCTTTTAGTTTCTGCTTTTATTTTTCTTAAAGTTAAGAGAGTTGAAGACTTTGCATTGATTGAAACCAAATAATTTCATATAAAATGAATTTTCTTATTTTTATTTGAAATAATTAGCATAATTAATAGTTATTAGTATTTCTAATGAATATTTAATTACACTTAGAGAAATTGCTTATGATTACAACTCATTACCAAATAATTACATGCTGCGTAGTGATTTATGTCATGCTGTTAATTTATAATGGTGGAATGGACCAATCTTTCTAAACTTAAATTCTAGCTTTCTATATAAATCCAACACTTTATTTAAAAAAAAAGAATTTTGATACATGTATTCTGTTGCAATTTTCTATTGTTTGTGCATAAATCACAGATGGGATTGAAATATCATTTTTTGCTTAAAGAAGGTATGGGTGCTGACATAGGTATTGGGTGGAAGTTGTTCTCCTTTGGATTACTGGGTACATTGTCAGTCAAAGAGTGTCCACGTGGAATGGGAAGCAGATCCTTGAGAAAAATCCTACCGGACATGGTACCATTGCCCTTTGAGATGAGTCTCCCTTGACAATTTCCATATTGGACTGAGTGCATTAGAAATCTTTCCCTTCTTTTAAGCAAAGCAACATCCTCAATTGCCACCATGTTGCAGGAGAGAAACTCCAGCCTTGCAGGGAGTTGTTTGCAGTCACAGAAAGAGCAGTAGAGCACAATGAGACATAGGCATCCCTGCGTTATACCATCCTCAAAATCAAGTTTCTGGATTCCATTTCCAATATTCCCAACAATACACCTTGTGGACCTCAGGCAATCTTCTTACAGTACTTGAGCTTTTGCATTAGGTGAAAACTGTATATGGCATTTAGCTTAAATCCTAACAGAATGAAAGCATTATGTAGATGATAGTAGTTGTAATTATTTTGAGTCGTCATCACCACAATGATTGCTATATGGACCATGATTCACAATATATAACTGTGTGTATGTTTTTGAAGAGGAAGTGTAAGTGAGGGAGTGGATCATACTTAAAAATAATAAGGAAAATGCAGATTTGGATGATAAAGCACAGACATTTACCATACATTGTCCACTATCACCTTCAAAGTTCAGTGTAGCACTTTGCATAGAACCTGCTTTCTCAGTTGGAGCTCAAAAAACTGTCTAGTATTTAGGTGCTTAAAGAAAGCAGAGGTTCAATAAATATCTCTAGGACAAATAAAAGAATTTAGCAAGTATTGAAGAAAAGAATCCATTCAAATAGCTATCTCATAGGCTAATAATATCTAAATTTAGAATATTAGAAACACCAAACTTCCTATGTGTGTTTTCCATTTGTTCATATTACCAGGATGTCTTAAAAGAGGACTCTGTGGGGCCTGCATTGTATCATAATGGGCTAAACCAAGGCCTGCAATGCCAGAATCTCATATGGGCATTGGTTGTGTCCTGGCTGCTCCGTTTCCCATTTAGCTCTAGCTTTGGCTTTGCTCAGCACTGGCCTTTGTAGCCATCTAGGGAGTGAACCAACAGATGGAAAATCTCTGTCTGTCTGTCTCTCCTTGTCTCTCTGTAAGTCTGACTTTCAAAATAAATAAGTAAATCTACTCCATGGATACATTTGTGCTGGTCAGACAGATAAATATCTGTCTTGGTAAAACATCTATAAATTCATTTCCCCTGTGTCTCAATGCACTAAGATAAAAAGCTTCATATGTGCTGTGTGTGTGTGTGTGTGTGTGTGTGTGTGTGCGTTTTGACAGGCAGAGTGGACAGTGAGAGAGAGAGACAGAGAGAAAGGTCTTCGTTTGCCATTGGTTCACCCTCCAATGGCCGCTGCTGCTGGCATGCTGCGGCTGGAGCATCGCGCTGATCTGAAGCCAGGAGACAGGTGCTTCTCCTGGTCTCCCATGCGGGTGCAGGGCCCAAGGACTTGAGCCATCCTCCACTGCACTCCTGGGGCCACAGCAGAGACCTGGCCTGGAAGAGGAGCAATCAGGACAGAATCTGGCACCCTGACCGGGACTAGAACCTGGTGTGCCAGTGCTGCAGGCAGAGGATTTGCATATTGAGCCAGGGCGCCAGCTTCATATGTGCTTTTATGATATGATATGTTGCTGTAAAACATTCTATACATGAATACATATATATATATATAACAATTATTTAATTAAAATAATTCAACTTGTCAAGCTCATATACATATAACTTCAGCCCTCTGAAGATATTTGCCATCTGTAAAGTCAAGGTCATAATGCATTGTTTCATAGGTTGTTCGGAGGATATTGTTTGTCATAGGCAATCCCTTTTCTTCTTTTTGTATTCAATTAAGAGATCCCTTTTCCCAAGACTTTCTTATGTCACAGATAGCTCATTCAAGAATCTGATTCTATCTGCTGACTTTTGATTGAAATCCCTTATGGATTTCTATGTCAAATTAATAGGAACAGATGAGTAATGATAGTTCACTGACTCACTTGTATCGTGAACTGTCAGATGAATCTGGAAACATCCATCACTGCACAGTGTCATCAACAGCACAGCCATGCTTACATGAGACCAATAGATCCTAGAGTATAATGAGATTTACAGATTGAGAGGCTACATGATTCAATCTTGGTAAGGATGAAATCCTGTCATTTGTGACAACATGGATACAACTGAAAGACATTATATTAAATCAGGTAAAGCAAGCACAGAAAGATATGTACTGTGTGATCTCAATCATTTATGAAATCTAGAAAAATTGATCTCATAAAAGCCTAGTGTAGGGTAGTGGTTACCAGAGGCTCAGAAAATATAGGGGATAGGGCTAAGTTATCATTAGACAGGAGGAATGAGGAGACTAGAAAGGAGGATTGAGCGAAGAGAGACGTTTAACTGTGATTTTTTAGCTTCAGGAAAGCCTTCAGCAGATCTGCAAGGGAGCTCTGGATTGAGGGTAGACTTCCACACTCCAGCCAGAACAAGTGATTCAGGCCTATGTTTTTAAAGACATATCCAGTGTAAGCATGAAGACTCTGTAGAGTCTTGGTCAAGGAGCTATATTCAGCTTAGGGCCAGTCTCAGAAAAGAATCAGCTGTTGGAGGCTGGGGGAATTCATGTTGCAGACTTGGTGGTGGGAAAGAGGCATTAGAGATGCCAGATTTAACAATGAAAGTACAAGATGTCCAGTTCAATACAAATTTCAGATTGACAAAAATAGATCTTATTATAAATATTCATCACACAATCTTTTGTGACATGTTTATACTAAAATTTATCTGCTGTTTAAAATCAAATTGAACTATTTTATTGTATCTAGAGGAGGATGATAGAATATCACAGAAATGTGACTATTCTCTATACTAACAGAATTTACTATTACAATATAATCAAAATACACAATAACTATCTGTTATGGGATAAATCGTGTTCCCCTCCCTTGATAAATCATATGCTGAAATTATAAACCTCAGTGCCTCAGAATGGGACTTTATTTGCAGGTAGGGACATTAAAGAGGTAATGAACACTAAATGAGAGTGCGACTTCCTAATCCAGGGTCTTTATAGAAGCAGAAGGGAGACGCCAAAGGTAGATCCTTTTCTCCATGCACTCAGAGGAAAAGACAGGGAAATGAGCCAGGAGGAGCGGGATCAGCAAACACGCTTGAATATTGGTCTTGGACTTCCAGCCACTAGAACCAGAGAGAACACATTTCTATGACTTATGCCAAGCAATTGGTAGTATTCTATTAGGTTAGCTTAAGCAGACCAACAGAATATTCTTGCTGAATGAAGTAGCTAACTGCAAAATAAGCAAGCAAAAAATAAGCACAGTTGTCAAGTAAATATTTAAATGACACAATAAAATATAAAGTCAATCCCTATATATGCATTTGACTCCCTTAGGCAAAAGACATCTCCATATTTGTCATATCATTAATATGTGAGATTCACTTTTGTATAGTAATAAAGACAAATGATCTTTTCACATCCAATAAATACTAAAGATAAGCAGAGAATAAAGTCTACACTGTGCATATTAATCAAGCATCGCAAATTAATAGGCTAATCCTCCACCTTGCAGCGCCAGCACATCGGCGCCGGATTCTGTCCCAGTTGCCCCTCTTCCAGGCCAGCTCTCTGCTGTGGCCAGGGAGTGCAGTGGAGGATGGCCCAAGTGCTTGGGCCCTGCACCCCATGGGAGACCAGGATAAGCACCTGGCTCCTGCCATCGGATCAGCGCGGTGTAGTAAAGACCTTTCTCTCTGTCTCTCTCTTTCACTGTTCACTCTGCCTGTCAAAAAAAAAAAAAAAAAAGAAAAGAAAAAAAGAACCACAGAATTAAACATACTTGCAATATAGTATCTAATCTAACCTGAAAGTTAACAGTTTTACACACATTGAAGATGCTAATTGGTCTGCTTGGACTTGGGTCTCTGTAACAGTCAGTAATGTGTCAATCTGTTTTACACTACTATAAAGATTTGCAAGGTTAGTTTCATGCATATTATGTAACTGGGAGTTTTATGAGGTGAATGATGCTTATTAACACAGAAAGGCATGTTAATGGTATTAATAAAAAGAATAAAGGAGGAACAATGAGCAACAATTTGCATTCAAATATCACTATCTACAGATGGTTAAGGTGATTTTAGATTGGGACATAATAGGAACTAAAAGGAATTAAGTAGATCCAATGTAATTCCAACTGGTGACAAGAATTCAAATTGTGGAAAGTCTCTTGAAAACTGGAGGGTGAAACTAGGAAAACAGATCAATTATAGTTACTAACTCCTAAAAATCCTGTATCTCCTCACATATAAATGAAAACTTGATATGAAAATATTGAGGTGGAAGTAATGAGTGCAATACACATCTGATGATTGAAGAGACCCAGAGAATGTAGGTTGGAATTGGTAGAAAGGATTGTTTCACCTCTGTGGTGCACAGCACAATGGGGTATTGTCAACTAGTCAGGGCCCCGCCTGCTCACACTGTGGGAAAGATGACCTGAGATGAGGACATGGGGGCAGGGTGCTAGTGACCTCTGGGGGGGCTGCAGAAAAGACCTGGCACAGAGCAGGAATGCAATCATTTCTCATCAGTTTTCCTCGATTTGGATGCTGTGCCTCCCTCTTCCTCACTGGTACATTCAGTAACATTAAAGATTCAAGAAAACTGTGCAATAGAATTTTACTTTTTTTATAATCTGTAGCTACTCAATATTGATGTATTTGTCTTCTAAATATATTTGAAAAACAGTGTGAGCTTTAGTGGGTTGTTCCCGTGGTGGGGGTTGGGAGAGGAAGGGAAAATTAAATACCACTCCTCTAAGGAAGGCTTTGAAATAAATTCATATGAAAATAACACTATCAATCATCAAAAATGTCAGGATTAAAAGTAATTATCAAATGAAATGTCTATTAGCTGATATATGAAGTATGAATATAATTTTTAAAGACATCACATCTGTGGGAGGGCACTGTGGTGCAGAGAATTAAGTTGTCACCTAAGAGACCCACAAGCCATATCCATAGACTGTTTCAAGTACCTGCTACTCTGCTTCCAATCCAGCTCCCTACCAGTGCACAAGTAGAAGCAGGTCTGGGGTAAAGTCAATGGGTTCCTGTCACCCACATGGGAGACCAGGATAAAGTTCCTATCTCCTGGCTTCAGTCTCCCCAGCCCTAATTGTTGCCAACATTTGGGGAGTGAACCAACTTATGAAAGACCTCTCTCTCTCTCTCTCTCTCTCTCTCTCTCTCTCCCTTTCAAATAAATAAATCCATTAAAGTATATTTTTAAAAATAAAGTCATACAAATGTAAGCTCTCTTGACTATCTGAATTAATGGAAAGAAACGGATAGTGTTTATCAGCCAATAGGAAAAATCTGTATCTGATTTGAGACTGACTGTTTGCTTTAGCCCTTTTCCTTTTGAAATCGGAGAAGACCCCCCTAAAATTTACACTAAAATGTGGCCCCTTAAAGTTCCCTAGAAATGCTATTGGGGTGCCACATGTGCTACCGGAATTTGGGGTGCCATACGTGCAAGGTGTCCGGCGCATAACAAATCTTCCCAGGCAGCTGATTCAATTAATTCACAGGCTTTTATTGGGGCTCCGCTCCCGAGCGAGGTTCCATGGTCCCAATAGAGCAATAGAGCGGGGACCGGGGAAGTCACGTGTCAGATATTGGGAGACCTCCTTTTATAGATTCAGGGCATGGGGGTTAAAGGTTGAGGTGGGTCTGATCCTCGTTGGTTCACCATTAGGCACCCGCAGGGACCTTGACAAGGACTTTTCTTCCCTGCAAGCACAGGTAGGGACTTCTCCATTCCTGGAAGCGTAGGCCTTCCTTCCATGCGGATCCCAAAGCTACCACCCTGACCTTTTGATGATAGCAAAGGGGACTTCTGGAAGGACAATTACAGGAATGCAGATATCAGTTGCATTAGGTGGTAGACAGCGGAATAGGGAGCTCCCACATTGGAGGAAATGACCTCTAGTTAAGCAATCTCCCTGCTTTATAGGGGTCATGGAATTACAGAGAGTGGAGTTGAAAAAAAGGGTTGGGGGATAGTGGGTCAGGAGATAATGATGAGGTTAAATTGAAGCATTGGTGTAGGTTTTTTGGGTGAGGGACATTAGTAAGTAATGGAAAAATTGTCTCATCAGTGGGTCCAGGAGTAGAATTTGTTGGGACCTCAATAGTTGCCATGGAAGGCAACAGGGTGGAACAAATCCAGCAACCATCAGCCGGAGAGCTATCAGAAGAGTTGAGGAGCTGGTAAACAGAAGAGATATAGGACAGCCAGTCAGGGCGTGAGAGGCGAGGTGGGTTGGATCTCCTTGGGAGAGGTGGCAAGGGTCGCCACTGAGTGGTTATTGGTGACAAGTTTTCGCCCAGGTCCTTGAGCACCTCCTTAACCCTAGCAACCTCCTGTCATTGTTAAAGTCCTGGTGTCCTCCCCATCACTATAGCCCCAGTGAGTGGGCGGTGTCATACAGACCTTTGATCCAGGGGGTTTGCCAAAGCAGTTACATCTGTGAACTCCACCACGGCAGACAGTTACCTAGATTGCTGGTAATCCAGCGAAGGAACATCGGAATTGTGGTGATGTTCTCTTATAACACGTGGCTGGAAAGTAAGATAGGCAGGAGGAGCACGAACATGTGGGCAAGGACTGAGCCGCGACCAGGATCTTAGGAATCATGGGTAGGACCAGGAGGACTAGGATTACGAACAAACTTAAGCTTGCTAGGCTCCAGAGCAGTAGCTGTCCAGGATGATGGCGGCCCTGGGGGAGGGGAAGGTGCCCTCTTGAGGCAAGATATATGAATCAAATTTTCATGACCCAGTAGTTTGGCTGCAGTTGGAGTGGTGAGAATTACAACGTGGGGTCCCGTCCAATGGGGATGGAGTGGCTGGTGCTGGGAGGATCGGAGTAAGATGGAGTCCTCGGCTAGAGAGGCAGGACCTCTGGACCAGCTGGGTGATGAGCAGATGGGGATGGGAGATGTCAGTCAGCGTGTTCCCTGAGAAGTAAATGAAGCAAGGTGAAATAGGGGAGGTAAGAGGCCAATGGCAGGGTGTGGACTGGCAGGTTATGGATAAGAAGGAATGTCTTCCATACATGAGCTCAAATGGGCTAAGTCCCAGGGGTTTGTGCAGAGCTGCATGGAGCCTGGTGAGGGCCAACAGGAGTAGTTGTGGCCATCCCATCCAAAGTTGGATGGAGAGTTTAGTTAGCTGGTCTTTTAGCATGCCATTCACTTTTTCGACTTTACCCGAGGATTGGGGGCGGTATGGGATGTGTAACCTCCAGGTAGTGCCAAAGGCTTGTGTAACTTGTTGTACCACCCGTGATACAAAGGCCGGCCCATTGTCCAATTGGATAGAGGTAGGCAGCCCGAATTGTGGAATGATGTGCTGTAATAAGATTTCAGCCACCACAGCTGCTGTTTCTGAAGTTGTAGGAAAGGCCTTGATCCAACCAAAGAATGTGTCCACCATGGTTAGAATATACCGAAAGCATTTGTAAGGGGGCATATGAGTAAAGTCTATTTAGCAGTCTTCACCAGGAAGGTGGCCTCTCTTCTGGTGGGTGGGTATCTGGGGCTTTAGCTTTCCCTGGGGGGATGTCAAGGAACAGATAGAACAGGACGAGTTAACCTGTTTAAGGAGATCTTTAAGAGTAGGACAGTAAAACAGAGGGGTCAGAAAACGGTAGAGGGAGTCTGTGTTTATATGTAGAGAGTTGTGAATGTCAGTTAATAATGGAAGGGAGTTTTGGATAGGGAGAACAAACTTGTCTTTGAGAAAAATCCACCCCTCAGGGTGTTCCCTACCTCCATTTTGTAGTAGTTTGTGTCTTTTCTGAGGGAGGTAAGCAGGCTTAATAGAGGTTGTGAGAAACAATCATGGGGCGAGGGGCTCCTGTGTAGGTGGGTCTTGACTAGTAAGTGTCCGAGCCACCAAGTCTGCTCGCCTGTTACCCATTGACACCTGATCAGTCCTTTGTTGGTGGCCCTTGCAATGGATTATCGCCACTTGGAGGGGCAGAGTGAGGGCCTGGAGAAGCTGGTGGATGTGGGCAGCATTAACTATGGGCGTTCCCCGTGACGTCAGGAATCCCCTTTCCTTCCATATGGCAGAATGAGAATGAGCTATGAGAAAGGCATATTTAGAGTCTATAGATGTTGACCCTTTTGTCCTTAGCAAGTATAAGAGCTCGGGTCAAGGCATGGAGTTTTGCCTTCTGGGAGGTGGTTCCTGGGGGAAGGCATTGTGCCTCTATGGTCTTATTGAGGGTAACAACTGCATAGGCTGCTCTCTGCACCCAATCTGCCCCCGTCACTGAGCTGCCATCCACAGACAGTGTTAGGTCAGGGGAGTCTATTGAGGAATCTAGAACATAGTCTCTTGGGGTCTGGAAGAAATTTAGTACTTCAGAGCAGGAATGAGAGTCAGGAAGAGGGTCCATGGGGGAAGATGGGAGCGGAAGAAGGGTGGCTGGGTTTAAGGGTGGGGAGTGGACTATAGTAATACAGGGATTTTTGATGAACAGGAGATGTAGCTCCTGGACCCAGGAGGGAGTGAGGAGGGGGAGGAACCTCTGACCCAAAAGTTCAGCTAAGTTGTGAGATGACAGGACCGTGATAGGCTGCTGCAGGGTGAGCTTGGTGGCATCTTTGGTAAGTGTGGCCGCTGCTGCCAGAGCTCAAATGCCTTGGGGCCAGCCCCGGGCTGTCAGGTCAAGCTGTTTTGAGAGGAAGGCCACCGGCCAGTGTGTGAGGCCAGATGGTTGGGCTAGGAGGCCAGTAGCGATTCCATTGCGTTCATCTGTGAACAGATGGAAAGGCTTTGTAGGATTAAGTCAAGGCCAAAGCTGGGGACTCAAGCAGGGTATTGTGAAGAGTCCTCCAGGGGCGAGTCATGATGGTTGGTGATGATAAAGGGCCCTTTGGGGTCTCACGAGCGGCCTGGTATAAAGGTTTAGCCAGGACAGTGAAGTTAGGGATCCAGTGTCGGAAAAAACCCACCAATCCAAGAAAGGAGAGTCTGGCCCCAGGATCAGTTGGTGGTTGGAGAACTTTTAGGGCCTGACGCAAATCAGTTGTTAGTGACCGGGTGGAGGGCGTCAGAAGGATGCCTAGATAGGTCACTGATGGAGAGGACAGTTGGGCTTTAGTGGGGGATACCCTGAACCCCTTGTCCCCTAGGAAATTTAGGAGAGCCACTGCCTGGGAATCGGAGTCCTCTTTGGAGGGACTGCATTCCTGGAAGTAAAGGCCTTCCTTCCATGAGGATCCCAAAAATACCGATATGATTTCACCAAGGGCTTACTACTAAATCCCCGTTATTAATAAGCCCAAGAGGGTTCTTGCCTAATATTTAGAGAAGAATTCTAAATACCGGCTCAGATAAATGAGGCAGCATGGTACATTTTAAGCTTTTATTTAGTGAAAAAGATGCATAGGAGAGTGAGAGCTTTATTTAAGAGAGAGAGGTGAATAGGGTTTCATACCAAGCATCAGGAACCAGCCACATGGAAGAGCATCTAGGCCAGGAAGGCTAGGGCACATGGCCCTAAGGCCATGCACCCTGGAGGCGCAGGGCTACAGCAAGCCCCTTCCTAGCAAGAGGCCAGGGAAAAGAGCCGGCAGCGCCACACTGTGACCCGGCTTTTAACCCACTTCCAATGGGGAGTGGTTAATTAACCTGATTGGCTGGTGGGCACCCAGGTGTGGCCAGGTAGGGGAATGAGGCCACACAGGGGCGTGGCAAAGGTGTGTTTTCACAATAAGTTGTGAGCTCAAGAAGAGCTCTCTTTTGCTATTCTCATGGTAAATTTGGAGATTCCAAAGGAAGGAAGTTAGCCTGTTCTTTCTAAAGATGTTTTCGGAAGGAAGCAAATATTTTACACCCCAAATTTCAGTGGGATCCCGTGACTACTTGTTAACCCATCTGACTCCTCATATCCCCCCCTTATCATGAATGGACCCTAGCATCTTTTGAGGGGGTGGCTGGACAATGATCCCTCTGGCTGCTTCATGCTGAAAAGGGGTGTCTTTGGGAAGGGCAGTCAAGGCAGGGTTGCAGCAGGAGGTGGCTTCTCAGGAGGAGGTGGCTTCTCCTGGGGGATGCAGTGCCAGCTTACAGAAACTGCTTCCATCAGAGGTTTCATGTGCATGGCCACCTAGAATTTTACTTTTTTGAGTCTGGAGAAAATGGATCTAACAAGCAATTTAAACTCACAGGATCTAAGACTGAGGACAGAGTCATTATTAGAGGCCCTAAGAAAAGTGTTTAAACCATGAGCAAGTTTTTTCATTGAGAGGCAAATACAAACTGACAGAAAGGGCTTGAAAATAATCAGGCGAGCTTTAAGGCCTTGTCAGGTATGAGGCTCAGACCTATCTATCTCTTCACATGTGGTACATCATAAGGGAGGTACCCTGTTGACTTTCATTACCTAGCCGGCCTGGGAGGAGAATTGGCTCAAAGAGAAGGTAGGTGGCATTTCTAAAAGGAAAACATTTTTAGTTAACATACAGTTTTGCATGCCATGTAGTTGACCCAACTTGGCCATCCCCTTGACAGCAGTGGTTGCTTGGGAAGGAAGCTAGGCTGCGTGAAGGACTTTTCAGCTTAGAGCAAACAAGATCTGTGGCTCTGACCTGGAGGTTGACTCCAGGACAGGTCTGTTTCCAGTGACCCAACTCTTGGTTGGCATAGCTGCCAGGGCTCTTCATAAGCTGACTTATGCTGAAGCCCTGGCTCTCCACACTGAAAACCAGTGCAGTGGACTGGCCTTTTGGGTCTCTTTGACGGCAGATCACTGTGTCAAGCAGTCATTAATTGGCCTGCCACCTATCTTTACATTGTTTCTGCAGCCTAGCTTCTTTCTCTACCACTGCATAGGATCCTGGGGCACACAAGGGTGAGACAGGTTGACACAAGGGGGTGCTAGAGGCAAGGGGCCTCCAAAGAAGTGCATAATGAGATGCCTGCATCATCCTGGGGCATCCAGAAATGCTTTCCAGGGTAGCATTGTGGATATTGATTTGAATCCTGAGTAGTGGGTTAGATCTTGAGAAGAGACTCTCATGGGAGAACACAGCCTGGGACCCAGGACCTCAGGGACAATGATGTGTGCGGCAGTGAGGGGCACATGTGTAACCAACATTGGTGCCAGCCTATGCCCCAGACCTGACGCCTCTGGAGACATTTCAGACCAGAGTGTCAAGTTCAGATTCTCCTTGAGAGACTATTACTTTCTGAGGAACAATTGAACCCCTGATAGTAAAAATCTAATGAAGGATGATCTCCAATCCAGCTTGTATGAGGGATCTACTTTCAGGAAACATGTGTGCATAAACATGTATTTTACATGACAAAACAAGTCATAAGCAATTACTCAGCACTGGAAGTTTCCGGTGTCTTCTGTGATCCTTTGAATAATTTATGACAAGTGTTTAACAAGCAGTATTATGGGCAGCCTGGGCTTCCCACTGCCCATCTCACATATTCCTGGGCCACTGAGAATCCTCTCTTGGCAAAAAAGAGGCTGCTCTTTCATTCTCAGAATCTCCCAAGTTTACCTGCAAACATGTCCTTTAGGGAGAGCAGGGGAAATCTTTGTCTTAGTAAAGTTAACGGGTCTTCTCTCTCTGAGGAGGCAAAGCCTTGGGGAGAGCTGAGAGGCTCCTTGACCACAACCTGTTGTTAGGAGCTGAACTGTGTCCCCTGAGAAAGATTGAAATCCTAACCCCAAGACCTTAGAATGTGACATTATCTGGAAATATGGTCATCAGAGGGGTAATAAACTTAAAATGAGGTCATTCAGAAGTGAACAGGGCTATGCCAATATTACTGACTGACTGGTGTTATAAAAAGTAACAATGAGGGAAGGGGAGTAGCATTTTGACCTACTGGTTAAAACATTGGTTAAGACAATTCTAGTTTCTTGCTAAACCCAACCCTGAGGGGCAGCAACAATATCTCAAGTGGCTGGGCTCCTACCACCCATGTGGGAGACCTGAATGGAGCTCCTAGACTTAGCTTTATCTGGTCCAATTCCAGCCATCATGGGCCTTTGGGGGAATGAAACAGCAGATCAGAGTGGAAATCAATAAATAAATCAATCTCTCTCTCTCTCTCTCTCTCTCTCTCTCTCTCTCTCTCTCTCTCTCATTATAAAGGAGAGAGAGGAGAGGAGGACATTTGGACACAGAGACAGACATGCATAGACTGGGAGAACACCATGCAAGGAGCATAACACAAGTCCAGAAACACCAGGGGCCCACAGAGCAGGAAGAGGACAAACAGCACCTTCCCTACAGGTTTCCAGGAGCACAGCCCTGATCACACCTGGATCCCAAACTTCTGGTCCCCAGAACTGTGAGACAAAAAGTTCCTTATGGCCACTCAAGTGGCCACTCAACTTTTGGAGATTTTTTTTAATGGCAGCTTTAGGAAACGAATGCACCTCTCAATACTTTTCAGTACAGAGACTCAGGTTCCCTGAGGCCTGTGTCCAGCACAGGGTCCATCTTTCAGTAGTTGGGACTCTTCATTACCTCCAATTGGCAAGTCCGAGGGGCAGCAGAAGTGCTCTTTAAACCAGAATGGAAGGAGCTTCTAGCACTTTTAAAGTAAGTGCATTGAACTTCACAATATGAACTTACTAATGGGCAAAAGCAAGGGCATCTTTTCTTTGTCTGTTGTGGGTTTAACAACAGCCTTTCCCCCGAATCTTGCAAAAGGTCCTTCTAATGTCGCCCTGCACACACACACACCTGCATATGAGTTTCCAATCATAAGCTTGCAAAATACTGATTTTACAAATGCACTTTGGGAGGGTTGTGGGTGGGAGGGAAGTTATGGGGGGGGGAAAGCCACTGTAATCCAAAAGCTGTGCTTTGGAAATGTATATTTATTAAATAAAAGTTAAAAAAAAATTAAAAAAAACAAATGCACTTTGGAATGTCTTTGAAGAAATCTACGCAATGAGAATGTATCTGTCTAGATGTTTGCTTCTCTCAAGTGCTTTTGTTGATTAGAGAGAATGCTGTTTCCACAGAAACAATAGCTCTGATGGAAGAGCCAGCGGCACATTCAGTGCCTTGGTCTCACCATTCCCCCTCCAGTGCCCAGCAGTCTAGCCCTGTATTGTGCTAGACAAGAGAAGAGCCTGGCTGCCCAGAAAACCTACCTTTTGCATGGTCATTGTGAACAAAACTGCCTCCAAACTATTCCCATAAAACTTCCCTCATGCCCCAATACCAAATCCAAAGATCATACATGAGGGTATTTCAAAAAGTTCAAGGAAAGTGCATATTATGAAAAAATGCAGAGATTCAAAAATGTTTGCACTAAAATGATCTTATCTTTTAGTTCCATATTTCCGCAAATGTTTTGACATACCCTTGCCTGGTGTTTTTCTTCTCAATTGATTTGTTCTTGGAGAAATTATCTGATAGAGAAGTAGAGAACACCTTGAAAGTGGGTAAAGTTTGAAAGTATGGCAATCACACACTGTCTGTTACTTCTGGCTGCACAAAAAATGAGTGCTAGCAATTCCGTAAATAATCTCTCCACAAAGCAGGATACAATAATTCATTCATTATATTTACTGTCATATCATCTACTAAATTATTCAGTATGCATTTGGGGGCTGCAATTATATGCATGCTTGGGGGGGGGGCTGCAACATACAAAGCTGCTAGGCAGAACGAATCACAGTAATGTTCTATTTTCTGAGCCCAGATTTGGGCTGGTGGCTTCGCCACACCCCTTCCAGCTCTAAAATGAGACAGTAAGAAGATGCCATCAGCGTCAGGAATCAGATAGTGAAACTGAATATTGGAAAGTTTGAGTTCTGTGATCCCAGTTCCACAGGTTGCAAATAAAAGACCAGGAACTAAAAACAAGTCTCACCTGAAAACCATGTTTTTGTTTGATTTTACTTTATTAGCTTGTCATTATGAAAAATGACGGGGGGGGTGGGGGCAGTGCTGTGGCATAGCAGGTAAAGCTGCCACCTATGGTACCAGCATCCCATCCTGTATGGGCGCCGGTTCGAGTCTGGACTCCTCCATTTCCAATCCAGCTCTCTGCTATACCCTGGGAAAGGAGTGAAAGATGGCCCAACTCCTTGGGCCCCTGAACCCGTGTGGAAGAACTGGAAGAAGCTCCTGGCTCCTGGCTTCAGATAGGCACAACTCAGGCCATTGCGGCCAATAGGGGAGTGAACCAGTGGATGGAAGACCTCTCTCTGCGTCTCCTTCTCTCTCGGTGTAACTCTGACTTTCAAATAAATAAATAAATGAATATTTAAAAAAAAGAAAAATGAGAGGGATTTTTGAAACATCTTAGACTTAAATTGAAATTTCTTATTTAGGGGGTTGTATGACGTTAAAGTAATGACAACAATGCCCCACCTACAGAAGATGCTCTATAAATACTTCTTCAATGTATTTATTTTATTTTTAAAGATATATGTATTTGTTTATTTGAAAGGCACAGTGAGAGAGAATGAGGCAGAGACCGAGAAGGAGCTTCTGTGAGCTGGTTCACTCCTCAAGGGCCCACAACAATGAGGTCTGGGCCAGGCTGAAGCCAAGAGCCAGAAACTCCATCTGAGTTTTCCACATGAGTGGCAGGGACCCAAGTACTTGGCCATCTTCCATTGTCTTCTAAGCTCATCAGCAGGGTCCATGATCAGAAGTAGAGCAGCTGGGACTCAAGTGCTCAGACATGGGACGCCAGCATCACAAGTGGTGGCTTAACCTGCTGTACTATACTGCTGGCCCCAATGCATTTTTAAATTTATCTGAGTTTTGGCCGGCGCCGTGGCTCAACAGGCTAATCCTCCACCTTGCGGCGCCGGCACACTGGGTTCTAGTCCCGGTCGGGGCACCGGATTCTGTCCCGGTTGCCCTTCTTCCAGGCCAGCTCTCTGCTGTGGCCCAGGAGTGCAGTGGAGGATGGCCCAAGCGCTTGGGCCCTGCACCCCATGGGAGACCAGGAAAAAGCACCTGGCACCTGGCTCCTGCCATCGAATGAGCACGGTGCACCGGCCGCAGCGCGCCGGCCGTGGCAGCCATTGGAGGGTGAACCAACAGCAAAGGAAGACCTTTCTCTCTGTCTCTCTCTCTCACTGTCCACTCTGCCTGTAAAAAAAAAAAAAAATTTATCTGAGTTTCAGCTTCAACAACTTCAACTTCACCATAATGGACCAACAATACTGACTTTATTTATTATTCTCAGGATTCAATTAAATAACAGCAAGGAAAGTCCTGATGTGGGTTTTACTGTCAATACATATCATTTTCACTTCTCCTTCCTCTTCTTACCTCTCTAATATTTACTGCATTAAACAAAAAATAATCTAAAGCTTTTGGTATCAGTCTCATGGGGTTATTATTTTATAACATTTGTATGACATGGGTCAGCTATGTCAGATAACATTTATATGACATTAGGGAATCTACTTCCTTGTCTGTTACCTATTGTATCAAAGTAAAGAAGCTTAAAATCTATTTTCTTATATAAAATATTTAATTAAATGGAAGTTATATAACATAACTTGGGGGACAGCGTGGTGCCAGAGTGGGTTTAGCCACCTCCACTTCTAATCCAGCTCTCTGCTAATGACCTGGGAAAGCAGAGGACCTGAAAGAAGCTCCTGGCTGCTGCCTGGCCCCAACCCTAGCTGTTGGCGGCCGTCTGGGAGTGAACCAGAGGATGGAAGATCTATCTCTCTGTCTCTCCCTCTCTCTATAATTCTGATTTTCAAATAAATAAATAAATAAATCTCTTAACAACATTGCTGGGACAGGCGTTTGGTACAGTGGTCAAGTTGCCTTTTGAGATGGCTGCATCCTATATTTGAGTTCCTTGGTTCAAATCCCAGTCCTTCTTCTGATCACTTCCTGTTGGTGGGCAGCTGCAGGTGAGGGTGCTAGTGCTTGGGTCTGCTATTCACACAGAGACCCAGATGCAGTTCCCGGCTCCTGACTTTGGTCGGGACCAGCCCTGGCTTCTGCAGGCATTCTGGGACGTGGAAGATCTCTATCTCTCTGCTTCTCTGTTTCTGTATCTCTGCCTTTAAACTAAAATAAATGTAAAAAAATAATTATGTACCAAACATAATTTATAATCCATAGAAATACAAATTTATAACAAGAGAGAGATGACCCAATTTTGCCTTTTTTCTTAAAGAATGAGAAAATTCTAGAGAATATCAGTAGATAGAGAGAGTGACAGTATAAAGTTATTTTGCATTTAAATAAGATCAGTTTAGGGGCCAGGGCTGTGGCTTAGAAGGTAAAGCTGCCACCTGCAGTGCCAGCATCCCACATGGGTGCTGGTTCAAGTCCCAGCTTTCAACTTCCAATCCAGCTCTCTGCTGTGGCCTGGGAAAGCAGTAGAAGATGGCCCAAGTGTTTGGGCCTCTGCACCCACATGGGAGACCTAGAGGAAGCTCCTGGCTCTAGCTTCAGATCGGCACAACTCTGGTCATTTCAGCCAACTGGGGAATGAACCAGCGAATGGAAGATCTCTCTCTCTTCTCTCTCTCTGCCTCTTCTTTCTCTGTGTAACTCTGACTTTCAAGTAGATAAATAAACATTTAAAAAAAAAAGTTCAGTTTACAAAGAGAATAAAGCATATGCTTTGATTAGAATCAGCAGGTGATAGTTGGAGTTCAGAGGAGTTGCTTAAATAAGTCACTCTAGGTCCCAGCTAGGGTCAAGGGGGCAGCAGACTTATTTCCATTGTGACACCAATGGTGGAAATAGTTTTCCTTATCAAAATGATCTGCAATGAGATTTTTCTCTGTCAATTTTGCTTCATTTTCTTGTCTGAACATTGATTGTATCCCATTTTCCTGTGACCTCTAGATATCAGGCAGGCTCACCTGGATTTCATTCAATCTGTGTGCATACTGTCTTTCTTTTCCTTGGAAATTAAGTAAGAGCAAAGCAGAACTGGAAAAAATACGTATATTTAAAGACACAGGCAAAAGTTGGAAAGAACTCACAAAGAAGAAAATCTACCAAAACTGGATATTAGTGATTGTAGAGAATTATGTTTTGCCTTTTTTCATTTCACTTTTGGTGTAAGCCTAACATAAGTGGCTTTGTTATAGAGAATTAGCCAATTTGCTTACTGTTAAAATTTTGCAATTGACCATTAAAATGAAATCTAATATATATAGCCAGGGAAATTGTACAGTGCCCTAATTCTATTTGTCTAATTAATAATAAATGTATTGGTGAGCTCTGTGAGAGCAAAGAGAGGCTAATGACCATCACTGGTCATGAAGGAAGAAGTATTCAAGGCTACTAAGAGGAGTCAAGGCCCATTATCAGAGAAAGAGATTCAATCTAGCTCTTCAGACATGAGACACTATCCTACAGGAAAGAAACGGCTTATTTCCTGGGTCTTTACTTATTCTGGCAAATTATAATCAAATGGGAAAGAAAATGTTTTCTTTCTAGGGCTAATCCAAAGATGTGCTTTGTCTGCTTATTGGGTCATTCAGATTTGCTTTATTAAAAAGATAACCCATATCAGAGGGGAAAAGAGATGTGCTCTCTGTGTACAACTAACACACCTGCAGGTTCACCTATAACAGGAAAAAGAAAAAAAAAATAAGACATAATCTACAATTGTCACAAGGGACCAGCTCTTAAAGATTAAGCATTTCATTGCCATCTATGATTCTCACAAGTGGTTAAATCTTAAGGACTTAGTATTTTCAAATAATTTCATGAAAGATCTATATGCCTACCGAAGGAGAATCTAAAAGTCATTAGAATAACACAACTGTCTATTGGCTATTTCTGGTAACTAGCTACTGCATAATAGTGCAGTAACAAGTTGTCTGCACAGCTGCTTTCTATCCTGTTTGAGACCTTATTGGACAATACACAAAATGAAAAAACAGTATAAATTATTTTTAAGATGTCTCAATTTATTATATGCATTACATTTCTAGTTTTGCTTTGTAAAGAAATTGAATCTAATTACATAAAAATCCTAGTAAGCATTTCAGAAAAAGAAATGAAAAGCACTGATTTTAAGTTTAATTGCCTTAAAATTCAAGCTATATTCATGTGAAGTTTTGAGTCACAAAATTCTATAAGCCTTGTGGGGTAGGCATAAAACATAGAGATTAAGACATTGCTTGAGATGCCGGTAGCCCATATCAGAGTACCTCGTTTGAGTCCTGGCTCCCTCACTTCTGCTCCAGTTTCCTGCTAATGCAAACTGTAGAAGGCAGGTATGTGGGTCCCTGGAACTCACCTAGTTTTAATTCTTGGATGCTGGCTTCAGCATGACGAGGCCCAGATCTTGTTGGTATCTGGAGACTGAACCAACAAATATGAGATCAGTTTCTACCTGTCTGTCTCTTTCCACCCTTCAAATGTAGTGAAAACAAATAAATTTTAAAAATTAAGTTTTTGGGCCTACAAAGTATTTTGTAAGTTTTTCTATTTTTCTTATATGTTCCACCAAATTGCTAGCTCACAACCGTGATTTTATTAGTAAAATACTAGTCCAGACATATCATTGTAAGCGATTACAGACGTCACAGGGAAAAATCAGAGAAGCTTCCCGTTTATTTCAAACTGCATGCAAAGTCAACTTGAGTAGTACTTAATTAAAGTTCCTATAGCATCAAATTGGTGAGTGGTTAATGGGAGTCAACGTCCAACCCAAGGCCATTGGTGTGTAAGCTGAAGAACAAATTTGCAGTCCTCTTATTCATTCAGCTTAGGAGTCAGTTAATTTGAGTAGTTTGGAGGGCTATAGTCGATCCACAGCTACCTGTGCATCCACAGTCCTTCAGGGCCATGGACTAGAGAAAGCCTCGCTTAGGAGCTGGTTCAATCTTTGGACCTTTCTTAGTAACTGACAGCATTCCCAGAAGTAAGACTTTCACCAGGAGTATAGAAGCAATAACAGTGCCAGCTGTGCTCGTAGACTACTGTCTGTTTTTAAATCACAGTGAGTCAATACCAGAAAATGTCATGGAACTCACACTTTTAAAATTGGGTATTGGAATTATTTCACATCAGTGCTTAACTATGAGCCAACTGGTGACTTTGGAAGGCAAGGATATTACTTTACTTTAACTATCTGGCAAATGGAAATCATGACCGCTGAAATGAGACTAACTGGATGTTCCATCCTCAGGAACAGAACAAAGTCCATTAGGCATGGGGGTGAGCAGAACATTTACCAAATTACACTGGTGATGGAGACTCAGGGAAAATGGACCAGAGAGCCAAGGTAAAATATGCTGGTAAACCTCACAAGGGTTGTTTTTGTGTACTGGAGCCAACGCTAGCAGTAAAGATTCCATAACTGCCTAAAGTTGAATTAGAAAAAAATAGTCATGTTTGATACATCACTACAGAGAATGCAAATTAACTGCTGAAACATCAACCTGTCTAAGAGTACACTAAAAAATATCACTTGGCAAAGAAAAGCAGTCACTCCATGATTAGTCTTTAATTTTCCTTGCAAAGTAACATTTTGTAGCTCAAGGTGAATGAAGTTTAAAGTGAAGTGACTCTGTCTAAACAAAATCAAAACAAATTTTAAGATATTTCTATAAAATTATGATAATAGTTTGCTCATTCTGTGTAATGCTTCCGGAAGTAATGCTAGATTTTAAGAACTTGAAGCAGGAAGTTGTAACTTAGCTGAAAACAACAGTGATATCAAGCAGGCAAGTTCTTGTTCCAATAAAAAAGGAGAGTTTACTCTTGATCAGACAGAACTTTTTGGCTAATAAGGAAGAGAAGATGATTGCTTTGAAAAGCATTTTTTTTTTCCTTTAAGAAAGAAATCAAGTGAATTTTATATATGTGTATATATGAAAACAACGTTTGTAATCTCATATTTTGTCTATGTCAGGAAGCTCAGCCTGGTTTAACAATGTCAGTTTTTCTTTTCCATACTTTTAATACTTTGGGAACCTTTTTTTTTAATTTTAAAATGTTTCAAATAAAGCAGAAAGGTATGATGAATAGTACAATGACTACATACAGATTTAACAATTTATAGCACATTGCTATTTTCATTTTATATGTAAGTATTATATACATACACGCAAATACTATTTTTCTTGAAAACAGGTGGACATATTAAAGTCATATGAGGTGGTATTCATGACAAAGACCATAAAATGAGGAAAGAAGGGTATATTACTATGTAAGGGATATAAATAAGTGAAGACAACATTTATAAATATCTACTTACCAAATTAAGATTTTTGATCATTTTAGATATGTATTTTTATTTGTTCATCTGCTTCAAAGGCAGAGTGACAGAAAGAGAGCGAGAAAGAAAGATCTTCTGTTTGCTGGTTCACTCCCCAAATGCCTACAATAGCCAGAGCTGGGTCAAGCTGAAGCCGGGAACCCCCAGCTTTCCCATCTGGGTGGAAGAAGCCCATGCACTTAGCCCTCATCTGCTGCTTCCTAGGACGCATTACCAGGAAACAGGCTCCTAAGCAGAGGTACTAGGGCTTGAACCAGAACCTGATATGGGTCATGGGAAACAAAAGCAGTGGCTTAACCCATTGTGCCAAAATACCCACCCCTTCTTTGTAAAGGATTCTATGAGGATATGTCAAATTGTTAATATGAAAATGGAACTAAAATATAATTTTATTCTGGTACAACATTATTTTAAAATCTGTGCATTTATTCATAAGTTGTATTTGCCATATGCATGAATTTTAAATATTACTTTAATATCTATTTATCTGAAAGGCAGAATAGCAAATCTCTCTCTTTCTATATAAATATAGATAGATATATCTATTATATATCTAATATATATCTAATATCTATAGTTTATCTATCTATCTATCTTCTATCTAGATAGAGAGAGAGAGAGAGCTTTTCATCTGCTGATTCATGTCCCAAATGCTCACAATAGCTCTGGTTGGCTGAGGCAGAAGTCAGGATCCAAGAAATCGGTCTGGTCTCCCACGGAGTGGCAGGAATCTAAGTACTTGACCCCCATCCACTGATTCTCAGGCACACTCGAAGAAAGCTGGAATAGAAGCAGAAGCAGGATTTGATCCCAGGTGCTCTGATGTGGGATGCAAGTGTCCCCAGCAGTGGCTTAACTCACTACATAATGCTCAGCCAGATTCAATTATTTTTGCAACAAAATAAATGTGTCTTTTAATACCATTTTCCTTGAATTTTAGGAAATATCATGTTAGACGTCTAACAGTTTATTCATGTACTTTTCCCTCTTTTTCTTTTTTGCCAAAGCTTTCACATTTGGAAACTCAGCCTGAACCAAAAGTGCATTCAAATAGGTTTGAAAAGTTCAAGTGGAAACCGTCCTCCTTAAACTTCATTTCGAAAGAGCCAAAAATCCAAGATAGTGCATCCTACGAGAAGGAATAAGAAACAAAAATCTTGACCTTGTCAAAGAGCCTCCATCTGGCTGGGAAAGGGCGATTCCTAGGAGAGATGTCTGTCATCATTATTTGTTTTCTGCCCAGGGATCATTGCAGACTTGTCTGAGTGAGGCAACTGTAAATAAAAATGCAAAGGTCAATTTCACAAAACTTGGTTTGACATTGAGATTCAAAGCATACTGCTAAGATATTTCTATATTAAGATATTTCTATAAAATTATGATAATAGTTTGCTCATTCTGTGTAATGATCAAATTGTAACATAAAAACATGGCAGCTTTCTCACAAATTTTCAGCTGAACGCTTGAAAACTTTGCCATCTTGAGGTTTCTCATACTTTGGGAGGAGTGGGCAGAGGTGATGGAGTGGGCGAAGTGGTCTCGCTCAGGTCCTCATGTGAGTAACATGGGTCCCCAGCAGGTGTCAAGTGGAAAGCAAAAGAGTGGGTTTCATAGACTCCTATGAAGCTGTTTGTGAAAACCACTCCAATACCACTTCACTCAAAGATATAGATCCAGAGAACAGAGAGAATTTATACTTTTATACTGACCATGACTATGTTAGCAAAACAAACAGCAGAGGCCCTGGATGATAGGGTTAAATGCTAACACCACCATTGCCTTAGCCTTTGAATGCCACACCCCTTTCCCAGCCCCATTTATTTTCAGTAGCCTGGTATGATTTCTTTTATACTCATATTAGCTTCTGTTCTAAGAATGCAAAGTATCATAAACATTTACGTTTTCTCTCAAATGCTATATGTGCCTCCAAATTATTGTCTGAGAATTCTTGAAAGCACCTTTAAAGGTCTTGGGTTTCATCATGTGTTTCTTCTTCTTTATATATATATATATATATATATATATATATATATATATATATATATAAAGCTTTTATTTAAAGAATATAAATTTCCAAAGTACAGCTTATGGATTACAATGGCTCCCCCCATACCTTCCCTCCCACCCACTACCCTCCCCTTTCCCGCTCCCTCTCCCCTTCCATTCACATCAAGATTCATTTTCAATTCTCTTTATACACAAAAGATCAGTTTAGTACATATTACGTAAAGATTTCAACAGTTTGCCCTCACATAGAGACACAAAATGATAATACTGTTGGAGTACTAGTTATAGTATTTATTCACAATGTACAGCACATTAAGGACAGAGATCCTACATGATTTTTTTAAAAGAATTGATTAATTATCTATGCAATTTCTAATTTAACACCAAGATTTTTTAATCATTTGCAATTATCTTTATATACAGAAGATCGATTCAGTATATACTAAGTAAAGATTTCATCAGTTTGCACCCACACAGAAACACAAAATGTAAAATACTGTTTCAGTACTAGTTACAGCATTACTTCACATTGGATAACACATTAAGGACAGATCCCTCATGAGCCATAAGTACACAGTGACCCTGATGTTGATTTAACAATTTGACATTCTTGTTTATGGCGTCAGTAATCTCCCTAGGCTATAGTCATGAGTTGCCAAGGCTATGGAAGCCTTTAGGGTTCGCCGACTTCGATCTTATTCTGACAGGGTCATAGTCAAAGTGAAAGATCTCTCCTCCCCTCAGAGAAAGGTACCTCCTTCTTTGATGGCCCTGTTATTTCCACTGGGATCTCACTCGCAGAGATCTTTCATTTAGGTCTTCTTTTTTTTTTTTTTTTTCAGAGTGTCTTAACTTTCCATACCTAAAATATTTTCATGGGCTCTTCAGCCAGATCCGAATGCCTTAAGGGCTGATTCTGAGGCCAGAGTGCTATTTAGGACATCTGCCATTCTATGAGTCTGCTGTGTATCCTGCTTCCCATGTTGGATCATTCTCTCCCTTTTTCATTCTATCAGTTAGTATTAGCAGACACTAGTCTTGTTTGTGTGATCCCTTTGACTCTTAGACCTGTCAGTGTGATCAATTATGAACTGAAATTGATCACTTGGACTAGTGAGATGGCCTTGGTACATGCCACCTTGATGGGATTGTATTGGAATCCCCTGGCCGATTTTAACTCCATCATTTGGGGCAAGTCCGATTGAGCATGTCCCAAATTGTACACATCCTCTCTCATGTGTTTCTTCTTTAAGATTTATTTAAGGCCGAGTTAAAGAGAGAGAAGAGTGAGAGAGCCAGGGATGGTCCAGGCTAAAGTAAGGAGCCAGGAGCTTCCTTCTGGTCTCCCACATGGATCAGGGGCCAAGGAGTTAGGACATCTTCCATTGCTTTCCTAGGCTCATTAACAAGGAGTTGGATTGGAAATGGAGCAGCCAGGACTAGAATCAGTACTCATATGGGATGGGATGTGGACACTGCAGACTGTGGCTTAACCCACTACACCAAAGAGTGGGTCCCTAGTGGTATTTTTTTTATATATAAAGCTTTTATTTAAAGAATATAAATTTCCAAAGAACAGCTTATGGATTACAATGGCTTCCCCCCCACACAACTTCTCTCCCTCCCCCTACCCTCCCCTTTCCCGCTCCCTCTCCCCTTCTGTTCACATCAAGATTCATTTTCAATTCTCTTTATACACAGAAGATCAATTTAGTACATATTATGTAAAGATTTCAACGGTTTGCCCTCGCATAGAGACACAAAATGATAATACTGTTGGAGTACTAGTTATAGTATTAATTCACAATGTACAGCACATTAAGGACAGAGATCCTACATGATTTTTTTTTAAAAAAATTGATTAATTGTCTATGCAATTTCCAGTTTAACACCAAGATTTTTTAATCATTTGCAATTATCTTTATATAAAGAAGATCAATTCAATATATACTATGTAAAGATTTCATCAGTTTGCACCCACTCAGAAACACAAAGTGTAAAAATACTATTTCAGTACTAGTAATAGCATTATTTCACATTGGATAACACATTAAGGACAGATCCCTCATGAGACGTAAGTACACAGTGACCCTGATGTTGATTTAACAATTTGACACTCTTGTTTATGGCGTCAGTAATCTCCCTAGGCTCTGGTCATGAGTTGCCGAGGCTATGGAAGCCTTTAGGGTTCGTGGACTTCGATCTTATTCCGACAGGGTCATAGTCAAAGTGGAAGTTCTCTCCTCCCTTCAGAGAAAGGTACCTCCTTCTTTGATGGCCCCGTTCTTTCCACTGGGATCTCACTCGCAGAGATCTTTCATTTAGGTCTTCTTTTTTTTTTTTTTTTTTGTTTTTCAGAGTGTCTTAGCTTTCCATGCCTAAACTATTCTCATGGGCTCTTCAGCCAGATCCGAATGCCTTAAGGGCTGATTCTGAGGCCAGAGTGCTATTTAGGACATCTGCCATTCTATGAGTCTGCTGTGTATCCTGCTTCCCATGTTGGATCATTCTCTCCCTTTTTCATTCTATCAGTTAGTATTAGCAGACACTAGTCTTGCTTGTGCGATCCCTTTGACTCTTAGACCTATCAGTGTGATCAATTGTGAGCTGAAATTGATCACTTGGACTAATGAGATGGCCTTGGTACATGCCACCTTGATGGGATTGTATTGGAATCCCCTGGCACAATTCTAACTCCATCATTTGGGGCCGTTCCGATTGAGCATGTCCCAAATTTTACACCTCCTCCCTCTCTTATTCCCACTCTTATATTTCACAGAGATCACTTTTCAGTTAAAATTTAAACACCTAAGAATAATTGTGTGTTAATTACAGAGTTCAACCACTAGTACTAGGATAAAAAAAAAATACTACCATGGATAAAGTATTACATTGTACAACAACAGTCAGCACAAGAGCTGATCAAGTCACTGTTTCTCATAGTGTCCATTTCACTTCTACAGGTTTCCCCTTT
Source organism: Sylvilagus floridanus (assembly GCA_949820135.1). Classification (NCBI taxonomy): domain Eukaryota; kingdom Metazoa; phylum Chordata; class Mammalia; order Lagomorpha; family Leporidae; genus Sylvilagus; species Sylvilagus floridanus. Next base: position 78,302,874 of record OX463241.1, read on the forward strand.
GGTGCTCAGTTAGTCATCGCCAATCAAGGGAAACAAATGATATTTGTCTCTTTGGGACTGACTTAATTCACTCAGCATGATGTTTTCCAGATTCCTCCATTTTGTTGCAAGTGACCGGATTTCATTGTTTTTGACTGCTGTATAGTATTCTGTAGAGTACATGTCCCATAATTTCCTAATCCAGTCTACTGTTGATGGGCATTTGGGTTGGTTCCAAGTCTTAGCTATTGTGAATTGAGCCGCAATAAACATTACTGTGCAGACGGCTTTTTTGTTTGCCCATTTAATTTCCTTTGGGTAAATTCCAAGGAGTGGGATGGCTGTGTTGAATGGTAGGGTTATATTCAGGTTTCTGAGGAATCTCCAGACTGACTTCCATAGTGGCTTCACCAGTTTGCATTCCCACCAACAGTGGATTAGTGTCCCTTTTTCCCCACATCCTCTCCAGCATCTATTGTTGGTGGATTTCTGAATGTGAGCCATTCTCACCGGGGTGAGGTGAAACCTCATTGTGGTTTTGATTTGCATTTCCCTGATTGCTAGGGATCTTGAACATTTTTTCATGTGTCTGTTGGCCATTTGGATTTCCTCTTTTGAAAAATGTCTATTGAGGTCCTTGGCCCATCTCTTAAGTGGGTTGTTTGTTTTGATGTTGTGGAGTTTCTTAATTTCTTTGTAGATTCTGGTTATCAACCCTTTATCTGTTGCATAGTTTGCAAATATATTTTCCCATTCTGTCGGTTTCCTATTCACTTTCCTGACTGTTTCTTTTGCAGTACAGAAACTTTTCAATTTGATGCAATCCCAGTAGTTAATTTTGGTTTTCAGTGCCTGTGCTTCTGGGGTCTTTTCCAAGAAGTCTTTGCCAGTACCTATGTCTTGCAGGGTTTCTCCTATGCTCTCCAGTAATTTGATGGTGTCGGGTCGTAGGTTTAAATTTTTAATCCATGTTGAATGAATTTTTGTGTAAGGTGAAAGGTAGGGGTCTTGCTTCATGGTTCTGCACGTGGAAATCCAGTTTTCCCAGCACCATTTATTAAACAGACTGACCTTACTCCAGGGACTGGTTTTGGATCGTTGATCAAATATAAGTTGGCTGTAGGTGTTTGGATTGATTTCTGGAGTTTCTATTCTGTTCCATTGGTCTATCCATCTGTTTCTGTACCAGTACCATGCTGTTTTGATAACAACTGCCCTGTAGTATGTCCTGAAATCTGGTATTGTGATGCCTCCGGCTTTGTTTTGGTTGTACAAGATTGCTTTAGCTATTCGAGGTCTCCTGTGTCTCCATATGAATTTCAGCATCATTTTTTCCAGATCTGAGAAGAATGTCCTCGGTATCTTGATTGGTATTGCGTTGAATCTGTAAATTGCTTTTGGGAGAATGGACATTTTGATGATATTGATTCTTCCAATCCATGAGCATGGGAGATTTCTCCATTTTTTGGTATCCTCTTCTATTTCTTTCTTTAAGGTTTTGTAATTGTCATTGTAGAGATCTTTAATGTCCTTAGTTAAATTTATTCCAAGGTATTTGATTGTTTTTGTAGCTATTGTGAATGGGATTGATCTTAGCAGTTCTTCCTCAGCCATGGCATTGTCTGTGTATACAAAGGCTGTTGATTTTTGTGCATTGATTTTATATCCTGCTACTTTGCCAAACTCTTCTATGAGTTCCAATAGTCTCTTAGTAGAGTTCTTTGGGTCCCCTAAATAAAGAATCATGTCGTCTGCAAAGAGGGATAGTTTGAGTTCTTCCTTCCCAACTTGTATCCCTTTAATTTCTTTTTCTTGCCTAATAGCTCTGGCTAAGACTTCCAGCACTATATTGAATAGCAGTGGTGAGAGTGGGCATCCCTGTCTGGTACCAGATCTCAGTGGAAATGCTTCCAACTTTTCCCAATTCAATAGGATATTGGCCGTGGGTTTTTCATAAATTGCTTTGATTGTATTGAGGAATGTGCCTTCTATACCCAGTTTGCTTAGGGTTTTCATCATGAAAGGGGGTTGAATTTTATTGAATGCTTTCTCTGCATCTAGTGAGATAATCATATGGTTTTTCTTCTGCAGTCTGTTAATGTGGTGTATCACATTGATTGTTTTGTGAATATTGAACCATCCCTGCATACCAGGGATAAATCCCACTTGGTCTGGGTGGATGATCTTTCTGATGTGTTGTTGCATTCTATTGGCCAGAATTTTGTTGAGGATTTTTGCATCTATGTTCATGAGGGATATTGGTCTGTAATTCTCTTTCAATGCTGCATCTTTTTCTGGCTTAGGAATTAAGGTGATGCTGGCTTCATAGAAAGAATTTGGGAGAATTCCCTCTTTTTCGATTGTTCTGAATAGTTTGAGAAGAATTGGGGTTAGTTCTTCTTTAAATGTCTGGTAGAATTCAGCAGTGAATCCATCTGGTCCTGGGCTTTTCTTTGTTGGGAGGGCCTTTATTACTGATTCAATTTCTGACTCACTTATGGGTCTGTTTAGGTTTTCTATGTCTTCCTGGTTCAATTTAGGTAGGTTGCATGTGTCCAGGAATCTATCCATTTCTGATAGGTTTCCCTGTTTACTGGCATACAAGTCCTTGTAGTAATTTCTGATGATTCTTTTGATTTCTGTGGTGTCTGTTGTTCTATTTCCTTTTTCATCTCTGATTTTACTGATTTGGGTCTTTTCTCTTCTTTTTTTAGTTAGTTGGGCCAATGGGGTGTCAATCTTGTTTATTTTTTCAAAAAACCAGCTCCTCGTTTAGCTGATTTTTTGTAATTTTTTTTGGATTCAATCCTGTTGATTTCTTCTCTGATTTTGATTATTTCTCTTTTTCTACTAGATTCGGGTCTAGTTTGCTGCAAATTTTCTAGATCCTTGAGATGCATTGAAAGCTCATCTATTTGGTGCCTTTCCAGTTTCTTGATGTAGGCACCTATTGATATAAACTTTCCTCTTAACACTGCTTTTGCTGTATCCCATAAGTTTTGGTATGTTGTGCTGTTATCCTCATTTACTTCCAGAAAATTTTTGATTTCTCTTTTGATTTCTTCAGTGACCCATTGTTCATTCAGGAGCATGTTGTTCAATCTCCATGTGTTTGCATATGCTCTAGGGATTCCTGAGTTGCTAATTTCCAACTTCAATCCCTTATGGTCTGAGAAGCTGCATCGTATGATTCTAATTCTTTTGAATTTGCTGAGACTTGCTTTATGGCCTAATATGTGATCAATCCTAGAGTAGGTTCCATGTACTGCTGAGAAGAATGTGAATGCTTTACGTGTAGGATGAAAAGTTCTGTAGATATCTGTTAGATCCATTTTGGCTATAGTGTTGTTTAAATCTACTGTCTCCTTGTTGATCTTCTGTCCTGTCGATCTGTCAATGTGAGTGGAGTATTGAAGTCCCCCAGTACTATTGTGTTGGGGTCTAAGTCTCCCTTTAAGTTTCTTAACAAATTTTTTAAATAAACCTGTGGCCTGTAATTAGGTGCATATACATTGAGAATTGTTATATCTTCCTGTAGTATTGATCCCTTAATCATTATATAGTGCCCCTCTTTGTCTCTCTTAACAGTTTTTGTGTTAAAGTTTATGTAGTCCGATATTAAGATGGTTACACCCGCTCTTTTTTCATTTCTGTTGGCATGGTATATCTTGTTCCATCCTTTTATTTTCAGTCTGTATGGATCTTCGTTGGAAAGATGTGTTTCTTGTAGGCAGCAAATAGATGGTTTTTGTTCCTTAACCCAATCAGCCAGTCTCTGTCTTTTAACAGGACAGTTTAGACCTTTAACGTTCAATGTGACTATTGATAAGTGGTAAGTTTGCCCTGCCATTTGCCAGATATTTTCTAATGTATGCTTTGAATTCCCTGTGATCTTTTGCCGTGAGGTTCCCTTCGTTTACCTTCTTTCATGTTGATGGTCGTGTTTCTGTGTTTCTGTGTGTAACACATCTTTAAGTATCTTTTGCAGGGCTGGACGAGTGGCAACAAATTCTTTCAATTTTTGTTTGCTATGAAAGGTCTTTATTTCGCCTTCATTCACAAATGAGAGCTTTGCAGGGTATAATATTCTGGGCTGGCAGTTTTTCTCTCTAAGTACCTGGGCTATGTCTCGCCATTCCCTTCTAGCTTGTAGGGTTTCTGTTGAGAAGTCAGCTGTAAGTCTAATTGGAGATCCTCTGAGAGTAATCTGACGTTTCTCTCTTGCACATTTTAGGATCTTTTCTTTTTGCTTCACTGTGGTGAGTTTAATTACAATATGTCATGCAGAGGATCTCTTTTGGTCATGTTTATTAGGGGTTCTATGAGCTTCCTGGATTAGGATTTCTCTGTCTTTCTCCAAGCCTGGAAAATTTTCTGCTGGTATCTCCCTAAAAAGGCCTTCTAATCCTTTCTCCCTCTCCATACCTTCAGGAACACCTAGAACCCGAATGTTGGGTTTTTTAATAGTATCCTGTAAATTCCCGACGATATCTTTTAGTTTTCTAATTTCCTCTTCTTGTCTTTGGTTTGACTGTTTCCTCTCCTGTTCTCTGTCTTCTAGGTCCGATATTCTCTCTTCTGCTTCACCCATTCTGGTTTTAAGGCCCTCAAGATTGCTTGTCACTTGATCTATTGAATTCTTCAATTCATTAAGATTTTTTGTCACTATCGTAGCTTCTTGTTCTACTAGTTGTTTCATTTCGTTTTGATTTCTCCGTAGTACTTCATTCTCGTGAGAGAGATTTTCTATCTTATCCATTAAAGATTTCTGTAGTTCAAGAATTTGTTTTTGAGAACTTCTTAATGTTCTTATCAATTCTTTGAGATCTGCTTCTTGCATTTCTTCTATCTCATTATCTTCATAATCCTGACTTGGGGTGTCTTTTCCGTTTGGGGTCATCATAGCATCTTCCTTGATCTTGCTCCCTCGGAATCTGTTTTTGTTTGGCATTTTTTTTTTTCCCCCACACTCTTTCTCTGGGTTGTCAAGGTAACGGAGTTTGTGTGCGCGGTGTGTTCCCAGTTTTTGGATCCCCTTCAGGTTTCTACAGCCTCAGGTTTTTGGTTCCGTCTGCCTCAGTGATGGGCGGGCGGGCGGGCGCGCCTTGTCCCACTGCGTTTAATCAAATTCGACTTCGCAAGGTGGGCGGCGAGAGGGGCTAGTGTCCGTGCGGGCTCGCCTCAACTGTGCTGTTTCCCCCGTGGGGGTCTGCTTCCCCCCACCAGTGTCTCGGGATCCCTGTATCGGCTCCCGTTCAAGCGCGCAGATCCTGCGGTGATTGTGTTCCACCTGGCTCCTGTCGCAGCCTGTGGGCGCGCACCGTGCCACTGTGTTCGATCTAGCTCAATTTCGTAGATTGGGAGACGAGAGAGGCTAGTGTCCATGCGGGCTCGCCTCAACTGTGCTGTTTCCCCCGTGGGGGTCTGCTTCCCCCCGCCAGTGTCTCTGGATCCCTGTATCGGCTCCCGTTCAAGCGCGCGGATCCTGCGGCGATTGTGTTCCACCCGGCTCCTGTCTCAGCCGGCGGGCGCGCGCCGTGCCACTGCATTTAATCTAGCTCGAATTAGCAGGGTGGGTGACGAGAGAGGCTAGTGTCCATGCAGGCTCGCCTCAATTGTGCTGTTTCCCCCGTGGGGTCTGCTTCCCCCCGCCAGTGTCTCGGGATCCCTGTATCGGCTCCCGTTTAAGCGCTCAATTCCAATGGCGACTGTGTTCCGTCCGGTTCCCGTCCCTCCCGGCAGCTCCCGTGCCACTAAGGCACGATTTGCCGTTCGCAAACTTACTTTCCCCTAGGTCCTCTGCGTCTCATTCACTGGGTCCGGAAGAATTTCCACTGCATTTTTTTCCCTGAGATTTTTCCTGAGGCTACAGTAACTCTGTTTTTATTAAACTATCTTTTTGCGGACTGCTAGTGTGCGTCCTCGCTATTCCGCCATCTTGGCTCCCAGTGGTTTTTTTTTTTTTTTTTAATTAAGTACAAACCTCTTGGGGCTGGTCCTGTGGCACTTCAGGTTAAAGCCCTGGCCCGCAGGGCTGGCATTCTACATGGGCATCATTCAAATTCTGGCTGCTTCACTTCCAGTCTTAGCTCCCTGTTAATGCTCCTGGGAGATCACTTGGACTAGCAGCAGATGGCCCAAGTGCTTGGACCTCTACACCCATGTGGCAGACCTGGAAGAAGTTTCTGGCTCCTGGATTCAGCGTGGTCCAGCCTGGATCTTTTGCAGCCATTTGGGAAGTGAATTAACAGATGGAAGACCTCTGTGTGTGTGTGTCTCTGACTCTGTCTTAGAAATAAATACAAAATAGGGCTGGCACCGCAGCACAATAGGCTAATCCTCCACCTTGCTGCACCGGCACACCGGGTTCTAGTCCTGGTTGGGGTGCCAGATTCTGTCCCGGTTGCCCCTCTTCTTGTCCAGCTCTCTGCTGTGGCCAGGGAGTGCAGTGGAGGATGGCCCAAGTACTTGGACCCTGCACCCCATGGGAGTCCAGAATAAGCACCTGGCTCCTGCCATCGGATCAGCGCAGTGTGCCGATGGCAAAGGAAGACCTTTCTCTCTGTCTCTCTCTCTCTCACTGTCCACTCTGCCCGTCAAAAAAAATTAAAAAAAAAATACAAAATAAAATATTTTAAAAAGAAATTAAGTACAGAGATCCTGTGTGGACTGCTTGCAAACCCCTGAAAAAGAAGTGTTGCAGGAACAAGGCCCTCATGGACTGGGAGCCATTTTTTGTCCCTCTCTTCCCCTCTCAGTTTCTCAGCTTTGTCCCTCTCCCCAGGCAGGCAGGATAGCTCCCATGACCCAGGGCTACTCACTTATACCCCTGTCCTCATCCAAGCAGATAAATGGCAAGCACATATCCAGAGTGGGATATCCAGAGAAGAGCAGCAATTACCCAGGCTGAAGTCTCATGTTCATACTGTGCACATGTTGAAATTAGTTTCCTTCTCAAGAAAATGGAGGCTTAAGCAACCTCAGCTTCTTTTGATGAACACACTTACAGAAACTCGGATATGAAGTTTTTTTTTTTTATTTAAGAAAGATACCTTTAAAAAGAACTACAGAAAAAAGGATACACACACACACATACAGAGAGAGAGAGAGAGAGAGAGAGAGAGAGAGAGAGAGAAAATCTTTCATCCTCTGATTCACTCCCCAAATACCAACAGCAGCTAGGGCTGGGCCAGGAGCCAGGAACTCTACTCTGGTCTCCCACGTAGGTGGCAGGGGCCCAAGCATTTAGTCCATCTTCTGCTGTCTTCCCAGGAGCTTCAGCAGGGAGCTGCACCTGAAGCACTGAATATCCAGGACTTGAACCAGCACTCTGACATGAGATGCTAGTGTCACAAGTGGAGGCTTAACTGGCTCCACCACAACACCATCGCAAAATGTAGTTTTGAGAAAAAACAAAACAAAAAGTATTTTCATAACTTTTAACTATATTTGGTTCTTATAATGGTGTTGTTATTATTATAGTTTTTGAAAAAGGCGATTATAAGCAAGAATTATTATATAATAGAAAGTAAATGGAAAGCAGAAGCCAAATCCAAGATATTCTGAATTTAATTTCTATGGTTTTGGTTCCATACCACACTAGTTTCCATTTGTAACTTATGTTTCTTTCTTTAGGATACTAATTTAGCACATTCTACAACAAATAAACTATATTACCTAGCAATAACAGTATTTCTTTATATTACAGATACATAGCATTATATTCAGGAAGAATAGGTTTCATATTTTTAATGCAAATAGTAGAACTGGACACCTGACTTGAAATTGGATGAGAGATGTTTTGATAACTAAATATGGAGATATAGCAGCCGCGTGGGTCAGACATTCACAGTCTTTCCTTCCTTTGTATCTGAGAGGGATTGATTCTGGAAATCCAGACAACAAAATCTGCAAATGTTCAGGAACTTATATAAAATAGTGTAATATTGGGGCCAGTGCTCTGACAAAGCAGGTTAAGCCACCACTTGTGGCACCTGCAGGCAATTTGGGTGCTGGTTCAAGACCTGACTACTCCACTTTTAATCCATGTCTCTGCTAAAGTGCTTGGGAAGATGACTCAAGTCCTTGGACACCTCACTCACTTGGAAGACACAGAAGAAGCTCTTGGCTTTGTTTTGGCCCAGCTGCAGCCGTTGTGACCATTTGGGGAGCAAACTCATGGCTGTAGGACTTCTCTCTCTCTATCTCTCTCTCTCTCTCTGTGTGTGTGTGTATGTGTGTGTAGCTCTGCCTTTCAAATAAATATATCCATTAAAATAGTGTAATATTGCTATATGACATATATATATATATAATTCTCCCATATACTTTAAATTATCTCTAGATTATTTATCAAATTTAAAACAATGTAAGTGCTTTGTAAATAGTTGCTATTTTGTGTTGTTTAGGGATTAATGACAAGAGAAAAAAAGCCTGTACATGCTCAGTGTAGTTTTTCCATGCTTTTGGACTTCAATTTGTTAAATTTGTGAATGTAAAACTCATGAAAGTGGAAGCTTTACTGCCACCGTGATGTGAGACTCAAATGGCATATTTATATTGATCTGAAATTCAGAACTTTCCAGTATAAAGTTATTTTGAAATCATAGGGCACCAATTGTTTGGTTAAAACTCATCAAGCAAATTCTCAGATAATAGAAGTTTTATTCAGGGCTCAACTGCCAGGAAGCTGGGTAATCACCAGTTCTCTGCCGACAACAATGATACTCTTTCCTATTCCCATCATGTTTCTGGGAGGTCTTTTTTAAATATCAAAGACTTAGTGGCTCCTTGGTGGCGATGAGAAGCAATACTACACATACCAGCTTCGTCATCAACAGCCCTAGGCTGAGCGCTGAGCTTTTAAAGGTGTTCACCTATTTTTTTTTTCAACTTACTCAGCTTATCAAATTTCATCAAAATTATTCAGTTGGAAACACTAGGAGGCATGTCAGTTCTTCTTTGGCAAGACCTTACCTTCACAAATAAAATTTTCACACCTCCTTCTACTACTTAGTAATGACATTTGTAGTTTAAATGCTTTCGCCAGAACTCTGTCTCTCATATTTGTATTTCTTTTTCAAATTCATTAAAATGTAATTATTGCTCTTCACAATATATGAGCCTTAAAAAGATATAGAGGATTTTGAGTTAATCAATTCTTTTCTAAGCATATAGGGAGCATATTAGGTTTTTATTATCAAGACATCCCTGACATTTTCCATGTGGTGCATTAATACTCTCTCTCTAATACCAACCAAACATTCTTCTTATTTTTTAGTAGCATTGCTGTGCATATCTTATTATTTTATTCATGTAGGTGATGAGAAGAGGGTATGAGAACATATGTGGTGCCTGGTCAAAACTCACAGATTTGATTTAGTAACAGAACAAATGAAAACTGACTACTGTTGAAGTTGACAGGTTTGCTTGACAATATCAAAGAGCATCAGTCATGCACTTCACCCAAGCAGAAAATGGCTTGGATATAAATACCAAGCTGTAGGGACTCCAATGTGCTACCTGCATCTGCCAGCCCTAAGCAACCTCAGTGTGGTGTACATGCTCTCAGAAAGCATTGGTTGTGCTGTTTTTGACATACGTGGTTGTTCATCAAACTAGCAGCAGACTACTGTATATAATTTTGTGATAAGTTCTTATCAAAAGTATTTAGAACATAAATGCAGTAGGAAATAAATATGCTTCAGCCTTCCATTTACGATCAAACAGATATTCCATCTTGCAGTCACAGGAATCAGTTTCCTTATAAAGTCGGCCTCCATTTCCATGGAGTTCTCATTTGTGCATTCAAACAACAGTGAATCGACAATATTCTTTTCAAATCAGGTCCGTACCAAATCTATACAGATGTTTTCTTGTCTTTATTCCTTTAGCAATACTGTGTAAAAACCATTTAAATACAATTTATGTTGAATTAAGCACTGTAAGTTATTCGGAGATGGTTTAAAGTATGCTGGGGGATGTGTAGAGATTACATGTGATTATTGTGCCATTTTATTTAAGGGACTTGAGCATACATGGATTTTGGTATCCAAGGTGTGTCCCAGACCTATCCCTCAAAGAGACCAAGGGAGGACCATATAGTTCTCTTGTGTCACTCCAATTTGGCTACTCTTCTGCTCAAGTTAGGTTCTTCTGCCTGTGTGCAATAGCTCTTCAAATTTTGCAACTCAATACTACTTTATTATTTCATTTAGCTTCTTAGGCTAACACCATTTAGTAAGTCTTGTCCTGCATAAGTAAAGGTAAACATTTTTGTCTCTGCAGCTAATAAACTGCCTAGTAAAGTAATTGGCATCAGAAAGCAACTCTTAATATTTTATCTAGGAAACTGGGTTCTACTGAAGATTAGAGTGAAATTTTGTTCTTTTGGAGCTCTGCAAACCAGTAGGGAAAAAGTTACCTAGAAGAAGGTGTCAAAAGTAAAGCTTTGTTTAGACCCATTCATTCCCAGCACCATTAAAATGAGCACGTGAAATACCAAGAATGTACGGCAACTTTTACCCACATGATAGAACTCAATACTTAAACGCAGCAAAGTGTCATTTTGATGTCTTGTCTTTAATTATGGTTGGAGAATGAGCAAGTGTCTATAACTACCTTAAAATAATTCCCTATCTTTGGTGCCATGTGGATCACAGCAAAGGAAAAGAAAATAAGGCACAGAATTAGGCCTCAAATGTTTCTGAGTACATAGCCATCTTGTCTCCTGGATGAAATTCTTTCCATAAACTATAAGACATGGTGAGAATATCTGAGCCCCTGACAGTGAAGTGTTGATGATTTGGGAGACTCCCATGCTCCTAGGCTTCCACATACCCAAGCCTACTGGATTTGCATGTCAGGTTTTGAATCCCTTTGTTTCAAACCTGCCTTGATTAGCGATCCCTGGAGGACCTCATCTAAAGGGATTTTTCAGAATTGAAGTAGGTGGATATTTCTGAAGAACAGCCCTAAAACGCTTGAAGCCAGTAGTAGTTCAAGATCCCAGGGATCCCTTATCAGGGTCAAAGTGGAAAGGGAAGGTTTACACATCAAACTAATTCCATTGTTTGATATCATATGGTAGTAAAAAAGAATGGATATGAAAGGCGTGTTTGTGTGTCTGCTAATACTAACTGATAGAATCAAAAAGGGAGAGAATGATCCAACATGGGAAGCAAGATACACAGCAGACTCATAGAATGACAGATGTCCTAAATAGCACTCTGGCCTCAGAATCAGCCCTTAAGGCATTCGGATCTGGCTCAAGAACCCATGAGAATGTTTTAGGCATGGGAAGCTAAGACACTCTGAAAAACAAAAAAAAGAAGACCTAAATGAAAGATCTCTGCGAGTGAGATCCCAGTGGAAAGAACGGGGCCATCAAAGAAGGAGGTACCTTTCTCTGAAGGGAGGAGAGAACTTCCACTTTGACTATGACCCTGTCGGAATAAGATCGAAGTCGGCGAACCCTAAACGCTTCCATAGCCTCGGCAACTCATGACTAGAGCCTGGGGAGATTACTGACGCCATAAACAAGAATGTCAAATTGTTAAATCAACTTCAGGAGTCACTGTGTACTTGCGTCTCATGAGGGATCTGTCCTTAATGCGTTATCCAATGTGAAATAATGCTATTACTAGTAATGAAACAGTATTTTTTCACTTTGTGTTTCTGTGTGGGTGCAAACTGATGAAATCTTTACATACTATAATATTAAATCGATCTTCTGTGTATAAAGATAATTGCAAATGATTAAAAAATCTTGGTGTTAAAAAAAAAATGAAAGGTCAAATGGGTGTTGATGGTTCAGAATTAACAAAGCCGTCTAATTAGAGCAGAATTGTTAAAAAAGGAAAAAAAATGATCAACACAATAGATAAAAGTGTACAAAAATAGGAACTGCCATTTATGATAAACATGCCTAGCCACTATTAATAGGAGGAAATGTTTTTAGCCTAGTCAGAGGCTTCTATGGAAAGGGAAGGGAAGGGGCAGTTGTTCAAAATATGTATCATGGGGCTGGTACTGTGGCATATGGGCGCTGGTTCATGTCCTAGCAACTCCTTTTGCAATCCAGCTCTCTACTTTTGGCCTGGGAAAGCAGCAGAAAATGGACCAAGTGTTTAGGCCCCTGCACTCAGATTGGAGACCCAGAGGAAGCTCCCGGCTCCTGGCTTCACATCTGCCCAGTTCCAGCAGTTGTGGCCATTTGGGGAGTAAACCAGCAAGTAGAAGACCTTTCTCTCTGTTTCTCCCTTTCTCTGTAACTCTGCCTCTCAAATAAATAAATGAAATCTTTAAAATATATATATATCATGTGCCCCAGTAGTTCCACTCCTGGATATATTCCAGGTTTATTAAATAGAATTTAACAAGCATATCACACAAAACTTGTGCATAAGTATTCATACTACACTATCAATAATAGCAAAGAAGTGGAAAATCCGAACTGTCATCAGCTGATGAACAGATATACAAGAAGTGTTATATCTCTGCCATGAAATACAGTTTACTAATACAAAGGGATGCAGTAACAACATATGCTATGACATTTTGAATCTTGGAAATATGCTAACCGAAGGAATCCAGTAAGGAAAGACCAGATATTGTTTTCTTTGATATATATGAAATGTCCAGAATATACAAATCTATATAGCTGAAAAGCAAGACAGTGGGTGCCCAGTCTTGTTGGAGTATACTACAGACATGATTGAAGAGCAGCTGATAATGGATATTGAATTTTTCTTAGAATGAGGAAAATGTTCCCTCAAGTTAGACTGTGGTAATGGTTATTCATCTCTGCATATATCATGAACATTGAATTCTTTGTTTCTAAAAGAGTGAATTATATAGTAACTGATTTATATTCCCACAAACAGAAAAACTGGTGAGCTTTTCTGATGGTTTCCTTGGAGTCATAAGAATAGCCAGCTTTCATTCAGTTTTTGCTCCAATAAATAATTATTTCTCTCAGCCACTTTAAATGTTTTTTTCTTTGCCTTCAGTTTCAGAAGTTTAATTATGAGGTGCCTTGACATGGATTTCTTTGGGCTTATTCTGTGTGGATTTTCCTGAATTACCTTATTATTGATGATATGCCTGTCACCAAATTTGAAAGTTTTAGTCATTATTTCTTCACTCGTGTTATTATTTCAAAGGTTCCTAGATTCTCTTTTTTTCTTTTTTAAAAGATTTATTTATTTATTGGAAAGGCAGAGTTACAGAAACAGAGAGAAAGAGAGACAGAGAGAGAGCTCTTCCACCCACTGGTTCATTCCCCAAATGGCCTCAACAGCAGGAGCTGGGCTGGTCTGAAGCCAGGAGCCAGGAGCTTCCTCCAAGTCTCCAAGTCTCCCACATGGGTGCTGGGCCCCACTTGGGCTATCCTCCACTGCTTTCCCAAGTATATTAGCAGGGAGCTATAAATGGATCAGCTAGGACACGAACTGGTGCCCATATGGGATGCAGGCACTGCAGATGGCAACTTTACCCACTATGCCACAGCACTGGCCTCTCCACATTATCTGTTTTTCTTACTCTCTCTCTGTGTCCAGCTTCATTGATTCTTCTGTCCTCTCCACTGCGCCCAATCAGTGGTTTTTGTTTGTTTGTTTGTTTTTTATTTGAAAGGCAGAGTTAAAGAAAGGGAGAAAGAGAAATCTTCCACTGGCTGATTCACTCCCCAAATAACCACAATGACCAAGTTAGGCTTATCCGAAGCCAGGAGCTTCTTCCAGGTCTCCTATATGAATACAGGGTCCCAACCACTCGGGCCATTCTCTGCTGCCTTCCCAGGTACATTAGCAGGGAGCTGGACTGGAAATGAAGCAGCCAGGACTCCAGCAAGGGGCAGCTTAACCTGCTACGTCAAAGCGCTGCCCTCCCCACCACCACCACGAGTGCTTTTATTTCAGTGTTTTATTTTCCTTTCTATAACTAAAATTCATTTGCATTACTGTAACTTCTACAACCTTTCTAAGATTTTATATTTCTTCATTTGTTTCACAATGGTTTGTCATAGCTTAATGGCAAAACGCTTGATGACTCCGTTAATATTCTTGTTACATAATTTCAACATCTCAGTGTTAATATCTGCTGTCATATTTTCCAATTTGGATTGTGTATTTCCCGAATCCTCCTAGGATGAAAGATTTTATATTGTATCATGGGCATTGTAAAAATTATAGGATGAAACTCTCAATCCTGTTGCTAATACCCTTTGTTTTTCAATTTTTTTTCTAGCAATCAGTCTCCCTGAAGAAACGTGCTACAGATGCTAGGTAGAGCTGTACACTCTGGATCTCTCCCCTGACTGTAGGGCTCCTAACTCACAGTGCCTCGTTGTTTTGGGTGGGATGGCTGGTCAGCTCCTCCCAGCCCTGCTAACACCTGTGCAGTAGCAGGATCCTGATGCTGACTTGTGGTGTAAACTGAGGCCTACCAGTGGGACTGGGAGTCTGTGGGCTCCTTCAGACATGGGTAGAATGTCCTTCACAAGCAAACCATCAGCTCTGGCTGAAAAGCCTGTCTCCAGACCAACTGGCATCTCCCCCACTAACAGCTTCTTATGCAGCAGGTGTGAACTTGCAGCCTTAAATCACACCTTCAGGGTGGGTGCAATCATTCACCCAGAACTACCAGGGGGATGGGGCTGAGCCCCTAAGGAGACAGTCTCCAGGAGACCACTACTATCTCCATAAGCCCCAACCAATCAGCATACATATGTGTCCAATGGGCACCCCCAGTAGGATAACCCAATGAACAGATAGTAATACCTTAAAAACGTGGGTCACTTCCTCAAAGCCAGTGCCCCGTAGGGTACCCCGCCTGGTCTCTTCTTGGACCAGACAATTTCTCTCTCACCTGCCAACAGAATAAAAGTTTCTGCCTCTCTGTAAATTGTTTCCTGGCTTTTTATCTCTATATTAAGCTGAGGAAAAGAACCCACGAGACTCGCTCTGGCAACTGCCCTCCCCTCCATTTCTGGTAACAGAAACTTAGCTCCCTGCAGGCTCAGGCCTCCTCAAAAAGTGAGAAAGAAGAGACTTGACTCATACCACTTTGCTGTTATAGAGTGATGGTGGTGTAGCCACACCTCCATGCTGGACTCGGCTGGACCTCGCTGATGACAAGGATGGGAAGGAACAAGCAGAACATCTATTCCACCTAAAAGAATGAGGTCCACCTTGCACTCCCTCACTCAACCTCATTGTAGCCAGTCAGGGTGGAGGTCTGTTTTTAATGCTTATTTTTTAAAGATTTATTTATTTGAACGCAGCGTGCTGGCCACAGCGGCCATTGGAGGGTGAACCGATAGCAAAAAGGAAGACCTGTCTCTCTGTCTCTCTCTCTCACTATCCACTCTGCCTGTCAAAAAAAAAAAAAAGATTTATTTATTTGAAAGGCAGAGTTTTACAGAGAGAAAGAGGCAGAGAAATCTTCCATCTGCTGGTTCTCTCCCCAACTGGCTGCAATGGCTGGTGGTAGGCCAGGCCAAAGCCAAGAGCCAGGAGCTTCTTCTGTGTCTCTCATGCAGGTCCAGGGCCCCAAGCACTTTGACAATTTTCCATTGCTTTCCCAGGCACATTAGTGGGGAGCTGGATTTGAAGTAGAGCAGCTAGGTCTCAAATGGGCACTCATAGGGGATGCTGTTGTTGCAGGCTGTGGCTTAACCTCTGTGCCACAGGGCCAGCCCCACCAGAGGGAGATAGAAGGTGAGATACTGGCTCAGTCATGTTGACTCTGCTCTGAATTGAGGCCATACCTAGGATCCAGTAACACTGCTCAATCCATGAGAGTAGATGAGATAGGAAGGGAAATCAGGTTGTTACCTGCTTCTTCCAGGTGGGAGATGGAAGATCAGCCATCAGCTGGACCCACTGAAACCAGGACTGTGGTGGGAGGATGAGTGTGGGGAAAGAGTGTGGTCTACCAATGATGGTGAGGTGGATTAGGACTGGTATTGCCAAAAAGTTGTCCTTTCTCACCTCTCCTTTCTTGGCCTTTTGGTTTTTTTCTGGAGCTCTGTCACTGGTGCCTATAGGTGGCGCTAAGCTAGATGTGCAGCACTCAGTCCAGGATACGTGGGAGGTAGGAAGAAATCCAGGGGCCTCACTAGTATGCTAGGTTTCTAGTTGTACAAGAGGTCTTAGAAGGAAAAAGCCAGTCCATCTTGGGTGGAACTGGAATTTATGATTTGTTCTAAATAGATCATTCTATCATTCCTGATACTCATGTTATGCATACTATTTTGCCAGTCACCATTCTACTGTTACTGAGTAAGATCCAAATGCTGATACACATGCATTTAATAGCTTATCCACAATCATTTAGTAAGTGGTTGACCTTAGAACAGAACTTGTGGGGACAGCATTGTGGCACACTGGGCTAAGTTGCTGCCTGTGATGCCAGCATCACCTATGGGCACTGGTTGGAATCCCAGCTGCTCCATTTGCAGTCCAGATCCCAGCTAATGTGCCTGGGAAAGCAGCAAAAGACAGCCAAGTGCTTGGGTCCATGAATCCATGTGGGAGACCTGGAAGAAGCTCCTAGCTCCAGGCTTCGGCCTCGCCCAGTGCCAGCTGTTGTGGCCATTTGGGGAGTGAACCAATGGATGGAAGATAGGAAGATCTTTCTGTATTTCCCTCTTTCTCTGTAACTTCACCTTTAAAATAAATAAATCTTAAACAAAACAAAACCAGGATTTGTGACAGTGCTGTAAGGCCAGGGACCTATTAATTTGCTAGATTCTGAGTGAAGACTTTACAAAGAACATTGTAGGAAGTCTTATTTTGTGATTACTAATGTTTTCCCAAAACAAAGCTAACACACACACACACACACATACATGCACACACAAAGATCTTATTGTGATAAAAATCAAAGAATAAACACTAGAAAAAATCTGCTATCAGAATTATTTTACATTAAATGCATGAGAATCATTTAAGATTATAGGACTGATCACAGATTTCATTTTTTAATTGTACTAAAAATTATTTCAATGTTAAGTTAGCATTTGCTCAAGGATAATAAAAATAGTATTAATAATAAAAATATTGAGAAATTTACATTAGAACATAAAAATGAAAAACAATAGATTTACCTGATGGCTAAATCAGACTTTTATCTTAAACTGATTCCCCATTCACC
This sequence comes from Sylvilagus floridanus, assembly GCA_949820135.1. Taxonomy (NCBI): domain Eukaryota; kingdom Metazoa; phylum Chordata; class Mammalia; order Lagomorpha; family Leporidae; genus Sylvilagus; species Sylvilagus floridanus. The sequence goes on from OX463241.1 coordinate 78,320,010, forward strand.
AAGCATCTGGTGAATAAATTTGTCTTCCTCAATATACTTACTTCCTGGGAATTTCTATGTACTTTGTTTCTTTTTTCTTTCTACATAATATATTTTTCATTGTATTTAATTTCATATATGATTTTCTTTTCTTTAAAGACTTGTTTATTTATTTTAAAGTCAAAAGAGAGAGAGAGGAAGAGAGAGATTTTTCCATCTGTTGACTCACTCTCCAGAGGGATGTATGGCCAGGGTTGGACCACATTGAAACCAGGAGTTAGACACTTCTTCCAAGTCTCCCACATGGGTGGCAGGGACCCAAGCATTTGGCCATCTTCCATTGCTTTTCCTAGGCCATTAGTAGGGGACTCCATTGGAAATGGAACAGACAGGACTGGAATCAGCCCCAACATAGGATGCTGGCATTGTGGTCAGAGACAATAATTCCAGAGACTAAACAATTTTAAGGAATTGACCATTTCAAGCATCTAAAAGTTCATGCAACCACACCAGCTCCACCTGCACAGTTGTACCTGTAGCAACTAGCTTCAGTGGCTAGATGGATCCTGTGAAGGACAGCTCTCTTTCCTGGCCTGTTTGTTACAGCATTGCTGTCTACACATGAAGCACTCATAGATCTGATCTAATGAACAGTATGAACAAGTGGCACACCCAGGCCCGGAACATAGATCTTCTTATTTCAAGTTGGATGGTTATTCCAAAGATTAAGACTATCAAATTTTAGTAGTTAATCCTGTGTGTTTTAACTATGGTTGAGTTACATCCATTTATGGTCTCTTTTCTGAGCGGTATAATCATTGCCATTTGATCTCTTGTATATTTTAAATGATGACTTTTATTGGTGATGCTATTAGAGAAAGTACAGTATTTTTAAGGAATCCTGTAATGTTTTTGTCATTTATTTTGTTGAATTCTAATCTGTACATCCAACTCCTAACTTCATGACACCACACAGTTAAACACTGTATCAGGTATTTATTTTTTTGCTATCAGATTAGCAAGAAATAAAAACAACAAAACAGATGAAAGTTTGTGGCTAATAGAAGCAATTACTAGGGAAACCTTGGAATATTTCTATTCTAGGATATATAACAAAGGACCTCTAGTAAGCCCCTAGTAATCTGTTCTGCTGAGTATTTTTAAGTTCTTAATGAATTCCACAGGCAGTTTTCAGCCTTGGCTGTTGTTGAATTACCCAGAGCTGTATAATATCAATTAAGACCAAATTAGCAATGGCAATTGAAATGCATTACATAAATTCATAATTGAATAAATATTATAGTATAAACATTGATCTGTCCAATAATAATGATAATAAGAGTAATACAACTTAATTAATAATCTTGTATGAGGTACCAAATATAGCCTTAGTCCTTTGATGTATTGTCACATCTCACCTTCCAAATGGTCTTAAGTGATGGGTCGATCCTATAATCACCATTTTTGGATGATAAAACTCTCAACTCAAGAATAGTAATTAGCTGCACCTGCCCAGAGGGAATGGAAGTCAGACACCTGACTTCAGAATGATGGTCAGCAGCATTAACCATTCAAAAAAACCCATGAAAATATTGACGTCCATTTAAGGGCTCTACTCTGATCATAACAAGCAGACAACTGATGGCTAATATGAAAATATCCCCACAAAAATAACAGTGCTTTTGTAACTTACTAGGTGTATTTCTTTGGGTACCTGATAGAAAATATATAGTTCTTTGATAGGCTGAATTCTGTGCTCTAAATAAAATGCGTTTTTTCATTGAGAACACACATGAACAGAGATGACAATGAATTGACCTTTGAGTTAAAAATGATTTGTTTGCATTGGGAGTCCAGATAAACAAATCCCTTTCAAAAATGATCTCAGACAAGTTTCATCTTGGCAAATGTGTGCAGTTTCTACCTTGAAGAATTAAAATAGAAAAGGATTTCTGCATCCCTCTGTATTATAATTACAAATATTGGAAGTAAAGGTACTAGCATTAATTGAGATCTATATGTCAGGTATTTTTTCCAATATTGTCTAAAACAAAGTCAGCAGCAAGAAGTGACAGAGAAAAGCTGAATAGGGAGGCAAGAACAGAATGTGTAGTTCTCTGGCCGGCGCCGTGGCTCAATAGGCTAATCTTCCGCCTTGCGGCGCCAGCACACCGGGTTCTAGTCCCGGTCGGGGCGCCGGATTCTGTCCCGATTGCCCCTCTTCCAGGCCAGCCCTCTGCTGTGGCCCAGGAGTGCAGTGGAGGATGGCCCAAGTGCTTGGGCCCTGCACCCCATGGGAGGCCAGGAAAAAGCACCTAGCACCTGGCTCTTGCCATCGGATGAGCTGCGGTGCGCCGGCCGCAGTGCGCCGACCGCGGCAGCCATTGGAGGGTGAACCAACGGCAAAAGGAAAAAACCTTTCTCTCTGTATCTCTCTCTCACTGTCCACTCTGCCTGTCCAATAAATAAATAAATAAATAAAAATTAAAAAAAAAAGAATGTGTAGTTCTCTGATCCTCTGAAGGATGGTTGACAATGCATTATGTTTTAATTGAATTACCAAATAAAAATCATCTAATATTCAAATTAAAGCCATAAAGATAATAACATTTATTTTGTTTCATCATTCTTCATTTTTATGGAGAATGAATTTGATGACTATTGTCAAATATTAAATAATATCTCTCTATTTTTTTATGTCTGTCCACCTCTTTGCCTCAGTGTCTCTGTCTTAATCTCCTCTTAATTGATGTGTCTACATTCATATATAATTATTTAAGATTGAGTGAGCTGTAACTACTTCCAAGAAAAATATCATTAGCATATGTTTACAAGCAAGTATTATTTCTCTCTGATATTAAGTAAGATACCCTCTTTTAAAATTATATCCTTTATGAGAACAAGTCATTTTAACAGAAGTGGATCATAACCCTAGAAAAATGAAGTCACTGACTTCTAAGCATAACATATTATGAAACACTTTCTGTGTTTTTTCAAGCTTTATTTATTTATTTGGGAAACAGAGTCACAGACAGAGAGAGGCAGAGACAGAGAGATTATCCATCTGCTGGTTCACGCCCAAATGGCTGCAATGGCCAGAGATGGGCCTATCTGAAGCTGGGAGATTCTTGCGGGCCTCTTACATGGGTGCAGGGGCCCAAGCACTTGGGCCATTTTATGTTACTTTCCCAGGCCATCAGCAGAAAGCTGGTTCAGAATTGGAACATCTGGGATGTGAACCAGCACCCACAGGGGATGCTGGCCCTACAGGCCTGGGATTTAACCTGCTGCACCACAGCATTGACTTCTACCTCTTGTTTTTTTCTGTTATAATCGATTCACATGGTACAAGTTAAGTCATTCTCATTTTGAGACACAGGCCAAGCTTCCTTAGATGTAGTCTCTTTTCCTTTCGTCAGTGGTATAGTGGCTCAATAAGCTTCCAAAGCTTTTTTCTGGAGCCTGAACACTGCTAAGATTATGCAGATATAAAGATAACTTTGGGTTTTCCTTAGTACTAGCTCACAATTTCTAAAGACAGTTAAATCAATTTCATCTTACTATAAAACAAATAATGCCTGTCTAGTTTTCATTTCTACAGATATGACACTTGGCAGAATTTTATTCCAATATCAATCTTTGTTCTCAAACCCATGTCATTTTGGGTATGACAAAGCAGTGTTTTATGGAGCACTTCTTCCATCACTCTTCCCATGCCCTGAAGGAATATCCCACATCTTTCATAATGCAAGTAGCTGATTTCCTCGATAAACTGTAATGGGATTTTCAAACGCTATTTCTCGGCCAAGATTTATACAAAAAACAATGAGTTAACAGGGATGTCTGTACCAAACTTTGAACACAGTAAATGACTCTCCTAAACCAGACAATTTTATTCAGTAGGTAGGAATTTCATCAACAAAGGAAGTCTTTTAGATGATAGTTGACATGAAGTATTTGTTTGATGGAGAGAGATAGTATAAATTTAAATTTCTACGCTACAAATAAACCAAACATGTTAAGGATTGTTACAAATGGTTTTAGACTCTGATGGCAGTAGGATAATACAATGACACATAACACCCAGTTTTCTCAAGTCTGTCAGCCTAGAGATGCAAGTGTGGACTCACTCGTTGTAAGACAGGGTTCACTGTCCCTCATTTGGATGTACGGACCAGCTTCCAGAATTCTGGAATGTTGTCAGGAGTGTTTCATAGGTAGTTTCCCATGGGTTTGTGAACTTCAAAGTGACATTGAATGTCCTTCCTCATGGTGGACCCTTGCTGAGGTTCTCCTTGCAGAGGCTCTTAAAGACGTTAAACAGATATGTTATGATGACCCTTGAGTACTCACTCCTCAAGGTTTAGACCAATCCTGTCCTTCAGGCTGGAAATGCTACCACCACCACCATCAATATCTTCCCTTGCAATAGAAGACGATACTGAGGTCTTAGATCACAAATTGATAACTATCTCTTATGGAGTCTGTTCCTCTTGTCCCAATTATAATCAGACTTTGCTTCTGGGGCCAATTGCTCACATGATAGAGTTTGTTTACTTTATTTTCTTTTATTTATTTACTTATTTGCTTTAAACAATAAGTGTTAATTTCTCACAGTTTTGGAGACTGGAAAACCAAGATCAAGAAGCTAACAGATCTGGTGTCTGGTGATGGCTTTCTACCTGATTTGCCAGTGGCTGCCTTTTTACAGGATTTGCATACAGTGGAGAGAGAGAGATCATCTCTAGGAGTCTTTACATCAGGGTACTGATTGCATTGAAGATGGCTCAGCTGTCATGACACAATCACCCTGTAAATGCCCCACTTCCAAATATCATCACATTAAACATTATAGCTTCAATATATGAACTTGGGAGTACACATTCAGTTCACAACTAACACTTAAGACATAACTTGGCTTAGATATCTTTTTCACATAAGAAGATTAAAATGCAAAGTAGTTACTAAAGAGACTGATGGTATCAAAGTGGAATGTCACATAATACGCTTCTAGAAGCTCAGCAAGAAGTGGCTCTTCATCCCATCACATGACCCCTCTGTGGTATCATCTCAAAGATTAGAGTGGAAGGGGCCAGTGTTGTGGTTTAGGTAGAGCCCCTGCTTACAATGCTGACATCTCATTTGGGTACCAGTTCATGTCCTGAGTGCTCTGCCTATGGACCAGCTCTCTGATAATGGCCTGGAAGAAGCAGCAGAAGATGGCTCAAGTGTTTGAGTCTCTGCTAGCCACATGGGAGACCTGGATGAAGCTCCTGGCACCTGTCTTTAGTAAGGCTAGTGCTTGCCATTGTAGCCATAGGAGAGTGAACCAGCAAATGGAAGATTCTCTCTCTCTCTCTGTGTGTGTGTGTGTAATTTTGACTTTAAAAATAAATATATCTTTGGAAACAAAATTCACAGTAGAGGCTGTACTGATAGAGTAAACATACACTGTACTTTCCTAGAACTGGCGGAATGATACTCTGAAGATGCTGACATGATATGCAGATGTTAGGTAATCACATATGGTGGATGACAATTAGGAAATCAGCCACTGAGTAGACTGCAGCTGATACATAAAAATACTAAATCAGGGGCCTGCACTGTGGTGTAGCAGGTAAAGCCACCCCCTGCAGTGCCTATATGGGTGTGGTTTGAGTCCTGGCTTCTCCACTTCCAATCTAGCTCTCTACTATGGCCTGGGAAAGCAGTAGAAGATGGCCCAAGTCCTTGGGCCCCTGCACCTGCATGGGAGATCTGGAAGAAGCTCCTGGTCCCTGGCTTTGGATAGGCACAGCTCTGTCCGTTGCAGCCAATTGAGGACTGAACCAGTGGATGGAAGACCCCCCCCCTCTCTTTCTCTCTGCCTCTCCTTTCTCTATGTAATTCTGACTTTTAGGTAAATAAATAAAATCTTTAAAAAAAAAAAAGAGGCAGTACCGTGGCTCACTTGACTAATCCTCCACCTGCATCACCGGTACTCTGGGTTCTAGTCCCGGTTGGGGCACCGGGTACTCGTCCCAGTTGCTCCTCTTTTAGTTCAGCTCTCTGCTGTGGCCCAGGAGGACATCAGAGGATGGCCCAAGTGCTTGGGTCCCTGCACCTGCATGGGAGACCAGGAGGAAGTACTTGGCTCCTGGCTTCTTATCGGCACACTGCCGGCCGTAGCGGCAATTTGGGGAGTGAACCAATGGAGGGAAGACCTTTCTCTCTGTCTCTCTCTCACTGTCTATAACTCTCTCTATGTCTCTCTCACTCACTATCTAACTCTGCCTGGCAAAAAAAAAATACTAAATCATTCTTATTCTAATGCTAAGTGCTATTATAGGCATTATAGTGTAACTTGTTTTGATGCCAAGAAATCTTGAATTTGATTCCTGTTATTTGCTGTCTGAAATGTCTACAAGTTTTTGGATAGTAGAGCTTATATTTTTTTTTATAAAATACTAGAAGTAATTTTAGTACCAAGAGAAATAGCCTCTGTTCCTCAATATTTTCATTAGTATACCATCATTACTTTGTTAGACATATTAGTGCTCCCTTTGAAAACACAGATATCCATGCCCTAATCCCCAGTGCGTGTAACTAAGTTAGCTTATGTGGCAAGCAGGATTTTGAAGGTGTGCTGAAATTAAGTGGGGTTACTCTGTATTGCCCTGGTGGGTTCTTCCCAGAGAGAAGCAGGGAAAAGTGACAATGAAAGTAGAAGCTCACATGAGGTTACAGCTGGAAGGGGCCAAGAAACATGAACAGTCTCTAGGATCTGGAAAAGGCAGGGAGAAAATTCTCCACCACAGCCTCCAAAGTGCGTGCAGCCCCATGGACACCATGATCAGCCCCTGAGACACATTTCCCTAAGACTGACCTCCAGGACTGTACTCAAAACCTCGTCTTGTTTTAAGGCATGCAATTTTCCTCTAGCTGACTACTGAAGTAGTTAGCAAACCAATATTATCATCAATACAAGGTTGCCCAAAAAATTTCTTGAAAAATAAAATCAGGACATCAGAGTGCAGCAAATTAAGCTGCCACTTGGGAAGCCTCATCACGTATCTGAGTGCCAGTTCAAGTCCCAGCTATGCCATGTTTCGAATCCATCTGCTGGGAGGCAGCAGATGATTCTGCAAGTACTTGAGCCCCTGTCACCCTGTAGGAGACCCAAATGGAATTTCTGGCTCCTAACATCTGCCTGGTGGAACCCCAGCTTTTGCAGGCATTTGGAGAGTGAAACAGTGGATGGAAGATGTTTGTCTTTCTGTCACTCCCCCTCTCTCTTTGACTCTGCCTTTCAAATAAATATTTCTAAAATAGTTTATTTTGGCGAAAATTTTTTAAAATCCATCCATAATTTTTTCATAGTGTGTCTCTCCCATGAACTTTCTGAAGATTCTTTGTACAAAACCAACACTAGAGGGTAGTTATTGTTCCCACTTGAGAGATCAGTAAAATGAAACTTTTTTCCTTACTCTTTCTTTGTTTCTCAAAACACAGAAATAGTTATAATGGGGTGGGGATTTGAAGAACAATTAGGATACCACTTAGAATGCCCACCTACCATATCACAGAGCCTGGGTGGGAGTCCACCTATGTTCTAATTCCAACTTGCTGGTAATGCACATCCTGGGGTATAGCAGTGATGGTTAACATACTTGGGTTCCTGCCACCAACATGAGAGGCTCAAACTGAGTTTCAGACACTTGGCTTCAACCTGACCCAGCCCTGGCTTTTGTAGACTTTTTGAGAGTGAACCAGCAGATGGAAGATCTGTGTGTGATTGAGGTGTGTGTGTGTGTGTGTGTGTGTGTATCTCTGTGTATGTCATTCAAATAAATAATAATTTTTAAAAATAATTTTAAATATTCATTCATTATTTTTATCTCCACTAGTAGGATCAAAAAAGAAACCCAAGTATTGTATCTACATGGTGCCTGAGGATTTGCTCTCAGATCAGCTTATGTGTGTACTACTGTCATCAAGGCAATCTCCTATCCAGGGATCTTCTTAGTCTGCAAGCAAAGTAATTCTGTCCACAATTCCACCAGGAATCCTCTCTGCCAATCCAACTTTAAACAAAACTATGAGAAAAATGTCCATAGTTTATTGTTCCCAAGAATTGCTTCTCTTTGGGTTATTTTTAAAAGTAATGAGTGTGCAAGTGGCAGAGGTAGTGTTCCCTGGGTTAACTCAGGATTAGTGGATTTTAATCGTAACTCAGGTGTGGGAGGTTTTCTGGGAACTGAACTACTGTTTTCACGTGAGCATCCATTCCTCTGCTGGAGCCAACTCTTCCTGATTGCAGGACACACTGAAGCCATCATCTGAAAAAGTACAACTTGCTGAGTCAACACAAACCACTTTAGGCTGATAGAGATTCTTCCAACAGGACATAGACCTAGAGATAACTTTTGAGTAGGGCATTTTCCTTTGTGCCAGTGTGAGCTGTACTCTCCTCACCTAACAGTGTCACACACGAGGCCTCCTCCGCCTACCACTAACCAAAGATCACAGTGCTACCTTGATGGAGGAAATGAATGACAATTTAAAACCCCAAATTGCAGTCATTGTATGAAATGATGAACCTCAGTTCTATCTGAAGTAAACCCTAAGTTATTCCTGAATTGTAGACGTTAAGTATCCACCAATATCTTTATTTGTGCCCCAACAATTCATCTCTAGATCAATATTTATTTGACTATGTATATCATTTTAACAATGTAGCAGAAAATGTATACATTAGTGGTAAAAATCCTTTACTCTTATTTTTTTTTCATTCGCCCATTGGCTGTAATTCTTTCTTTAGAAAATTTAAATTTTGATTAATCCAGGATCAAGGATACAGGCTTCATTTTTATATCACTCTATAATTCCATTATTTTATATAGTAGAATGAGGACAGAAGTGTTAACTTCAATTGAATTTAAAAGTCTTTATATTCTCAGATCATACTATAAAAATCCTCTCTGTTATGCTTTGAGTCATTAAGATATTAGCTTTGAAAGTCCATCAGGCACAGTAAGTGTTTATAGGTTCGTTCCAAAGGCAGCCTCCATACCATGTTGTGCCATAAAATAAGCAAATGGAACCTGAGCTGGACTTGATTTAATTAGCTTTGTCTATTGGAAATTGCAGGAGGCTTGTAAGGAGACTCTTAATTCCTCAGGCTTTTATTGCTGGGCCTCTTCACACCAGGTATTTTCTGGATGGAGTTATTAAAACACCCAGAGTAACTACCAAGGATCATGCTGCTTTTCAGGGCTACCCAAGTGGCATTTCAGAGGAGATGTAATGACTCTCAGCAAGAAGAGATGTTTTATAATTCTGATCTTTGGCACAACAATGGAAGAGAGCAAAGGTTGGATTTGCTTCAGGAGAGATGCCTTCTGTTGCATTTTTCATCTCAATCTTTCCTGACACTCAGGAAATGATGACTTTCGAGATCTCCTTGACCAGACACAGATTTTAAACACAGTTTAACTCTAATAGTGTACTCTATTTAATCCTTGGAAACTAAACCCTGTGTCTCCTATACCTGATGATATATGAACTTGAATTCACTCCAATAATCACTTTTAATAGTTCCTTTAGGAATAAGTACTTCCTAGTGTTTCCTTCCAGAAACTTTCCAGAATTTTTAGAATAAATGATATAAATATGAAATTTATCTATTTGCATTAATTCATGTAAGTGCCTTCATAAGCTTTTGAAACAACAACTCCATGTGAGATTAAAATAAAATCATCTCCACTGGCCAGCACTGTGATTGGTATAGCAGGTTAAGCTGCTCACTTGTGATAGTGGCATCCATCTGGGCACCAGTTCAAATCCTGGCTGCTACAGTTCCAATCTAGCTCCCTGCTAATGCTCCTAGGAAAGCAGCTGAAGATGGCCCAAGTATTTCAGCCCCTGCCACTCATGTGGGAAACCCAGATGGAGCTGTAGGCTCCTAACTTTGGCCTGAACAAGTCTAGGCTTTTGAGGCCTTTTTGGAAGTGAACAAGCAGATAGATTTCTCCCTCTCTCTCGCTCTCTCTGTGCATAGGTAATAGGCTAGTCAGAAACCCCAAGATAAACAGAATCAGTATATCTATATCTACATCATCTATATCTATGTTTATGTCTATATCTAGCTATATCTATAATCTATCTATGTATAAGGGAACGGATTCTTACAATTACATTGCTCGTTTGAATGTGTAGGCCAACAAATCTAAATCTGCAGTATGAGTGCTTTAGCTAAATGAGAAGACTGGATGCTGCTGGAGAAACAGGGAGAACGAACACTGAAATCCTCAAGAGTCAGGTGAGTTCTCTATTACTCAGGGAGATTAGCCTTCTTTTCCTTGCAGGGCTTCCACTCATTGACTGAGCCTCACCTGTATTTAAAAAGGCAGACTACTTTACTCAGTCCACTGATCTAAATCAGCCTCGCTGGCACAATGCTTGACCAAATGTCTGCACACTCACACTCCAAGGGCCAAGGGACACATAAAATTGACCAGTACAGATAATATGTATCTAAAGGTCATTTGGAGAGATATTTCTTAACAGAAATTAAAGAGCCTTTAACTACAAAGATTGATAAAATCCCACATTAAAATTAAAGTTGACAAATTCCCTTGTTCAGTAGATACAATTTAGAGAGCATACTTACATAGAATAGGCTACAGCAGTCAAAATTAATTATTTACTTAAAGAAGCATCACCATGGAAGGACTTCATAAATATAAGACTGAGTGAAAAAAGTTAGATGCAAGAGTGAAAGTTCTGTAACTGCATTTACGTTAACTTCAGCAACTAACAAATGTAATCTTTAGGTTTAGACATCAGAATAGCAGTTGCCCTTAAAGAGAGTGAGAATGGCATTACTTAAGTACTTACATTCACTTTCTGATAATTAATCAATATAGAAATTCATATTTGTATAGCTTTCTTGATGTATGACACACATGGGTAAAAATAGGATAGCTGTTAACTTCCTTATATTTTAGATCAGCAACTAAATAAAAAACAAAAAGTAGAAATTTCATTATTTTTTTAGAATTATTAATTATCAGAAATTAAAGACAAAGATAAATACACAAATCCAGGAGGAAAATACAACCAATATCTATTATAAACTCTATAACAAAGATAACATAATCAATATTAACATATTTTATAACAACCCTAAATCTTATATTAGAAAAAATACATTTCAGGTTTAATATTAAGAGCACAGAATACATAAGATAAAAGCAGCTGTAAGTACACACTGACTCAAAGAATTTTTAAATGAAGGAATGATTGATTACACCAGATATAAAAAAAGATGACAGGTGCCAGATTACAGAATCAAGACAATTTCAGCTTCACAAGATAAAAAATGGACCAAGATTTTATTCTAATAGGGGAAAGTTGTGTAATAAAGATGTAAACTTGAATTTATCATATCAGCAATCACCAAATCACATATAAGAGAAACTCTGATACATGAGGAGAAATAGACAAGAATGATAAATCCCCTAGCTCCACTGCATAATCAGTTGTCTTCATGCAATCTGCCAAAATATGTGCTTGGCTTGTATAGTTTGGTAAAAATGGTTCCATTTGAAATGTCTTCAGGCACACATATGTTTTCTAGTTTTCCACCTTCTATATCCCTCCTCATTGTGTTATATCTCATCATCCTGTTACAAAGCTCACCCAAATTTATTGGAAATGAAAATCTATCACGCCAATTAAGTCATTACCAATTATGAACAGTGACTTTCATGTCCGCATTGTTTTATTGTGATGGTGAATGTAATGTGTCAGCTTGAGTAGGCCATGGCATAGCCAGATTTTTGGCCACACAGTCTTCTGAGTTTGTGCGTGGGGATGTTTCTGAACGATGGTAAATTGGAGTCGGTAGACAGAGTTAAGTAGATTATCCTTCCTAATGCCAGTGGATGTCGTCCAAGTAGTTGAAGACCTGACCAGAACAGAAACCTGGCTCTTGCTGAGTAAGCTGCCTTTGAATTCAAGCTGACTTTTTCCGGCTCTTGAACCTTCAATTGTACTGAGTTAAAAATACCATTAACCACACAAGTAAAAACCCTTAATATCAAATCTACACAACAGCTTTGTATCAGTTTCGACTTTGATAACACCCCCTCCACACCTTTTGTATTTAGACTTTTCTGCATTGACTTTATATTTCAATTCTCTGAAGAAAATTCTTATCTTTTTCATGACTTAGGCCTCTTTTTTTCAGAAAACTTTCATTTAATAAATATAAATTTCAAAAGTACAACTTTTGGATTATAGTGGTTTTCCCCCCATAACCACCCTCCCACCCGCAAACCAACCTTCTCCCATCCCATTCTTCATTAAGATTTTTTACTTAGTATATACTGAATCAATCTTCTGTATATAAAGATAATTAAAAATGAAAAAAAATCTTAGTGTGAAATTGGAAATTGCATAGAAAATTAATCAATTTAAAAAAAATATATCACGTAGGATCTCTGTCCTTAATGTGCTATACATTGTGAATTAATACTATAACTAGTACTCCAACAGTATTTTTTACTTTGTGTTGCTATGTGAGGGCAAACTGTTGAAATCTTTACTTAATATGTAGTAAACTGATCTTCTGTATATAAAGAGAATTGAAAATGAATCTTGATGTGAATGCAAGGGGAGAGAGAGTGGGAAAGGGGAGGGTTGCAGGTGGGAGGGAAATTATTCAGGGGGAATCCATTGTAATCTATAAGCTGTATTTTGGAAATTTATATACTTTAAATAAAAGCGTTATTAAAAAAGATTCATTTTTTAATTATTTTATATACAGAAGATCAATTTTGTATATATTAAGAAAAGATTTATGCATTACTGTTTCCTATCACTGTTATTGCCTGTCACTTATTCACAGAAATTATTTATATTGCCTTAATATTAAAGATGATTCTGTTAAATAAAGTGTGGAAATCTATATCAGTTATAAAAGTGATCAGATGACTTCTTATCTTTTAACACTGTCTTTAAGAAGTACTACAACTGGCCAGCACTGTGGCTCACTAGGCTAATCCTCCACCTGTGGCGCCTGCACCCCAGGTTCTAGTCCCGGTTGGGGCGCCAGATTCTGTCCCGGTTGCTCCTCTTACAGTCCAGCTCTCTGCTGTGGCCCAGGAAGGCCCAAGTCCTTGGGCCCTGCGCCCGTATGGGAGACCAGGAGGAAGCACCTGGCTCCTGGCTTTGGATCAGCGCGGTGGGTTAGCTGCAGCGGCCATTGGGGAGTACACCAATGGAAAAGGAAGACCTTTCTTTCTGTCTCTCTCTCTGACTGTCCACTCTGCCTGTCAAAAAAAATAAAAAAAGTACTACAACTTAGTCCTATTGTGATGTAAGTTGTTGGTTATCTCCATATAATTCTTATTTATTTATCTTATTTAATATATCTGTCGTACCTTGGGGCCAGTATTGTGGCATAGTGGGTAAAACTGCCACACGGAAGGCTGGCATCCCACATAGGTGCCAGTTCATGCATGTTCTGGCAGTTGCACTTCCCATCCAGCTCTGTGCTAACAACCTGGGAAAGGCAGCAGAAATGGCTTAACAATTTGGAACCCTGCTACCCACATGGGAGACCCGATGAAGCTCCTGGTTCCTGCCTTCTGCCTGGCTCAGCCCTGCCATTGAGGCCTCCTGGGGAGTGAACCAATGTATGGAAGATCTCTCTCTCTCTCTTCTCTCACACTCCCCCCCACCTTCCTCTGTAACTCTTTCAAATACATAAATAAATCTTTAAAAACATAACTTATTCATCGATCTAACAGGATTTTGCATGCTTCCTTTCAATTATGTTAACGATGAGCCTTTGCCTATGTTATTATAAGGCATAACATCTTTTTTAAAAATATTCCTAGCTGCAAATACAATATTGATAAGCAGTGACAATACATGTTTTAAAAGAAATGTAATGATACCTTTTTTTTTAAAGATTTTGATTTATTTGAATGGTTGAGTGACAGAGAGAGAGAGACAGAGAGGAAGAAATCTTCTATCCACTTCAACTCAATCCCAAAATGGCAGCAACTCTCAGGGCTGAGACAGACCAAAGTCAGAAGTCTGGATAGAACATCATCCAGGTATTCCGCATGAGTGGCAGGGGCCATGCACTTGAGCCTTCTGCTGCAGCTTTCCCAAGAGCATCAACAGAGAGACGGATCAGAAGCACAGCAGATAGGACTCGCCCAGTGCTCCAATATAGGATGCTGGGGGTGCCAGCATTCTGCTGTGCCGGCCCTTGAGATCACTTTTTAAATGAGCAAAGCTTCCTATGATCTGTTATTATTGTATCCATTGATATGTTTTATACATTTTTCCTTGTGATATGTGTTGCATTGAATTACTCTTAGATTTTTTAAATGTTAAATATATTGATGTGATTCCAATTATTCATGATTTCTATTTTTAAATGAAGTTACTAGATTTATTTTGCTAACAATTTCCTTTTAGAACAATGGTACATAGATTTATAAGAGAGTTTGACCAATGATTATTTTTGCTTATGCATTTTTGCTGCCTTTTATGTTTCCCAAACACATTGTTTCAAATAAGTGAATTAGACAACATTCTCTTAATTTAGCTTTTAATCTTGATTATCAATAATGTATTCTTTATTTATTTTTTAGATATTACATCTAAAACTGGTGTGTCATTGTTTTGAGTGATTAGATTTTAAACCAATGATTCAGTTACTTTATTTATTTAGTTGGTTATCTTAAATTTGTTTCCCTCTGTTTCAGCAGCAGTAAGTGATTATTTGGGGGAGAATTTCCCAGTTAGTTCATCTAAGTTTAATGTTGATTCACATCCTATTTTTTCTTAGTAATCTTCCATGTTTTAAGCAGCATTGAATATATAGCTTTTTCACTTTATGTATTTCCCCAAATTGCTTTTCCCTCCATGTTTATTGCTAAGTATTATGAGATATTTTTCTAATTAATTATTTTCTCAAACAAATTTCTGATACTATATTGAATATATTTTCATCCTGGTGATATCAGCTACTGCCTGCATTGTAGCTTTCCTCTTGTGGACTTATACTAATACTGTTTTTTATTAAATTATGAAGTTGGAAATTTATTTTGTTAATTTTCATTTGAAGTAAATATATATAACTTTATATTTTGATATATATAATATATACAATGTGAAAAGTTTTCCATAAACTGATTAGCACAAGCCTCATCACACATAGCTACCTCTGTGTGCATGTGTGTTTAAGAATATTTAAGATTTGGGGTGGGCCTTTGGCCTCGTGGTTAAGATGCTGCTTGGATAGTCCACAACCCGTATCATAGTGCCAAGATTCGAGTCCCAGTTCTGCTCCCAATTCCCATTCAGCTGCTTACTTACTCTCAGGCAGTAGTGATGGTTGAAAAAGTTGAGACCCAGCCACCCATGTAGGAGACTCAAATTGGGGGTCAGGTTCGTGGCTTCAGCCAGACCTACCTCTGACTGTGGGCAGACATTTGGGGATTGAAGAGGCCGAAAGAAATTGTCTGACTGCCTCTTTATTGTCTCTCAAAGGAAAAAATAAGAAATATTTTTAGAAGTTTTTAAGGTTACTGTATTAGCAACTTTTGTTATTAACTATAGTCACCATACTGTACAATAGATCTCAAGAATTTACTCAGTTTGCCTAACTGAAACTTAATACTCTTTTTTCTAAAGAAACCTTTTATTTAAGGAATACAAGCTTCTTGCATTTCCTAAGTACTGCTTTAGAAACATAGTGATTCTTTGCACTGTACCCGCACTTCCATCCATAATCCCACCCCTCTTACTCTTCTCTCTCTTATTCTCAATCTTATTTTTTACTAGGCTCTTTTTTTTTTAAGATTTATTTATTTATCTGATAGGCAGAGAGTAACAGAGAGATAGAAGCAGAGAGAGAAGTCTTCCATCCACTGGTTCACTCCCCAAATGGCCGCAATGGCAGTAGCTGGGCTGGCCTGAAGCCAGGAGCCAGGTCTCCCACAGGGGTATAGGGGTCCAAACACTTGAGCCATCTTCTATTGCTTTCCCAGGCCATAGCAGAGAGTTGGATCAGTAGTGGAGCAGCAGAGACATATAGGATGCCAGCATTCCAAGTGGCGGCTTTACCCGCTATACCAGAGCACAGGCCACTAAGATCTATTTTCAATTAACTTTATTCACAGAAGATTAACTCTAAATAAGTAAAAAGTTCAACAAATTTCATTTATTTATTTATTTTTAGAATTTATTTTATTTATTTAAAAGACAGAGTTACAGAGATAGGTAGAGACAGAGAGAGAGAGAGAGGTCTTCCATCGACTGGTTCACTCCCCAGATGGCCGCAAGGGCCTGAGCTGTGCCAATCTGAAGCCAGAAGCCAGGAGCTTCTACTGGGTCTCCCACACAGGTGCAGGGGCCCAAAGACTTGGGCCATCTTCTACTGCTTTCCCAGGCCACAGCAGAGAGCTGGACTGGAAGAGGAGCAGCTGGGACTAGGACTGGCGCCTATATGGGATGCTGGCATTCAGGCCAGGGCTTTAACCTGCTGTGCCACAGCACTGGCCCCTCAACAAATTTTATGAAAAAAAAATCTTCCTCAACAGTCAAGACAAAGGTTGTTCAAAGTCATTGCCCCTCAAAGGTAATTTCATTTCTTTTTGTTTAAGCATTCTTTTTGTTAAAGAGAAACATAATTAACTTTAAAGAAGGACCCAAGAATGATACATCTTTTGTGAGCATTTAGACATAACTATAACTTACAAGACATAAGAATATCTTCCACTTAATACACTAAAACGAAATAAATCTTTGAGAACAAGTTTTAGTATTAACTCTAATAATACAACCCATTGAGTTTAGTGCACAGCGACTCCTGTTGTTAACCTAACAATTAACACTCATGTATGACGTCAGTGATCACCCAAAGCTCTTGACATGAGCTGCCTAGGCTATGGAAGCCTTCTGAATCCACAAACTCTGTCAGTATTTCAACAAGGCCATAAGCAAAGTGGAAGTCCTCTCCTCCTTCAGAGAATAGCACCTCCCTCTTTGATGACCTTCTTTCCACTGAGAACTCAACCACACAGGTCCTTCATGTAGGAAAATTTTTGCCACAGTGTCTTGGCTTTCCATGGCTGCAATGCTCTCCTAGGTTTTTTAGCCCTACCAGAATGCCTTAAGGGCTGATTCAAGTATACTCTGTGTACTCTTTTTTTTTTTCCAAAGATTTATTTATTTATTTGAAAAGCAGAGCTACAAAGAGGCAGAGGCAGAGAGATAAATAGAACTCTTAATCTGCTGGCTCACTCCCCAAATGGCTGCAACAGCCAGCCTCATGCACTCTTAACTAGTATTTCTCCATTCCTCCCACCTCTCAGGTGTCAGCAACAATCATTCTCCACTCTACCTCTAAGTTTAACGTTTTTAGTTTCTACATATGATATTGTCTTTCTGTGCCTGGCTTTCTATATTTTTCTGTCATTTTCCCAAAATGTCCACTGGATCATATATTATTTATGATGTCTACAACTCTATACTCTTTTTTTTCAGGATTTATTTATTTATTGGAGAGGCAGAATGACAGAGAGAGACAGAAAAAGATCTTCCATTTGCTGGTTCACTCTCCAATGCTGCAACAGTTAGGGCTGGGCTAGGCCAAAACCAGGAGCCAAGAACTCCATATAAGTCTCTCACCTGGGTAGCAGGGACACAAATTCTTGGACCATCATCTGTAGAAAGATGGATCTGTATTGGGGTAGCCAGGACTCAAGCTCGTGCTCACATATGGGATGTGGGTGTCCTAAGCAGTAACTTAACTTGTTGTGCCGCAATACCCATCCCCCCAAAGCTTCTATATTCTTAAGTTTATTTTTGTCTAACTAGCTGATAAAAGTCCCAAAGAGTCATGCTTCACTATTCCACCTTAATGTCAATATCTCCTTTGTAAGTCTATGAGTATTTTAATTATACCAGGATACCCAATCCATCCAGGAAACTCCATTTTTGGTGGTGCTAATTTCATGGACTTTCTTGTTATTTATGGTCCTTGTATTTTTGAGGGTTATTAGTTATTTTTCTTAGAAAGCTCTTCAACTAAAATTTGCCTTATGTTCCCCATGGCTAGACTGAGGCTTAACATAATTTATCAACATTGTTGATGGTATATACACATGATATTTATCATTCAATTAAGTCAGTATTTGTCAATTTTCTTCACTATAAAGCTGTTTTTTTTTCCTATTTCCTGACTATGCATGTTTGAAAGAAGCCTCAACGTGCAGACCACACTTAAAGAGCAAGAAAGTATGCCCTTTATCCTTGAGGGTACATAAATGTTACAAAATGCACCTGTGACTTGTTCTAATCAGGTATGGTAAGATGAAAGAGAGGACAACAATAGCCATTGAAAGGTCTGTTACTCACATTTTTCAAGTGGGCACCCTACACAGCACAGGGCCACATGAGAAAGAACCAGGGTCATGCAGGACCCAAAAGAGCAAGTGGAAAACACAGGCAAAGGTCCTTATTGTGTTTTTCATGAGACAGATGACGCAATGCGAATACAGCAAACTTGGTATTGGCTACTTGACACAGTTTCTGCAGACTTGGGCTGTAGAAAGAGTTTCTAGCTGTCTGGTTTCTAGCCATGGGGTGATTTAGAGTAGGCAAAATGTTGGCTTGGTGGATGAGTTACACAAGGGTAGTGACTGGTTGATTTGCACATGAAAGGTATGCTGTTAGGTAAATTCTTTACTACTTCAGGAAATTAACTAGCCCAGGAGGGGCAGCCTCCCTAGGAAGAGCAAGGCCCAAGATGTCAAAGCTTCAGAAAATACAGAAAACAAAAAAAGATGTTCATGCTAGTATTTACATAAGTTATTTACAATTCTTATCAATGGGGTATTTGTCTTTTCTCTCCATTTATTTATTTGTTCAGTTGTTTATTTGTATCACTGAGGATCAGTGCTCTTCAGAACTGCTAATGTCCTCAAAAGCATGAAGTTTCTGAGTCTGTCCCAGCTAGGAAAAGCTGAAGAGATACCATGAGTGTATGGAGTATAGCTTCCTAGATGGGATCCTGAAAGATAGAAGGCATATTAGGTTGAAACTAAGAAAATGTAAATTAAATATGGATGTTGGCTAGCAATAATGTGTTCATTTTGGTTCACTGATGTGAAAAATGTACTATGTTAAATGTAGGATATTGATTGTAGATACAATTGGATATGAGATATAGTTTTAAGCATTTTATGGAAATCAAACACTATTTAAAATATGAGCTTTGTTCAAATTTCAATTGCATTCAATATAACAGCAATAAACATGGAAATCAACATTATGAACAAAATTACAAACATAATTTAAATACTTATATAAAAATCTAGCAAACATGTACAGGATCCAAATGCTGAAATTATAAATTTCAAATCAGCAAAACCAAAGATCCAAATAAATGGAAAGGAACTATATTCCTAGGTTGGAATACTAAACCTAGTAAAAATGTTCAATTCTTTCATAATTGATCTGTACATTTAATACCTCCTTACAAAAATCCCAGCAACATATTATTTCACAAGTAGATAATTTTCTGCTAAAACAAATGGAAAGTAATGGAACTTTAACCTTGCAAAGTCAGCAATTTGCAAATAATAATATGGGAGAAATCACTGTACCCGAAACGTATAGCTACAGTAATCAAGACCCTGCTATTGGCAAAGAAATAGAACCATTTTTTTAATGGGACAGAATTGAGAAAATAGTGATAGATCCACACAAATATGCCCAACTGAATTCTGACAAATGCACAAAAGCAATTAAATGAAGAAATGATAGCCTTTCTACAGATGGCACTGGAACATCCATAGGAAAAAAACAAACAAACAAATTTACCAAAAACCAAACTTCATAGTTTACAAAAAGAATGACTTTAAATGGATCACATACCTAAAGATAAGACACGAAATAATAGAATTTGAAGATAAAGTATTAGAGAAAATTGTTGCACCCTAGAGCTTAGTGAAGAGTTCTTAGATTTGATGCCAAAAAATATAATCTATCTTTAAAAGAAATAATTATTAAACTGAATTGCACCAAAATGAAGGTTTTATTAAAAAATCACTAAGATAATAAAAAAACTGACTGGAAGAAAATATTTGTGAACCATATTTCTGACTATAAAGATTCATATTTAGAGTACAGAAAGAATTCTCATAACTTACCAGTAGAAAACAATTTAATTAGGAAACTGACAAAAGGAAGGGACAGACATTTCCGTGGCACTGATGCCAGTGAAAAAGTGGCCTACATCATTAGCCACTGGGAAAATGAATTTAAGTCACACACAATTTATTATTCTTTCAGTTCTTTTTTCTTTGAGAGACACAGAAACAAAGAAAATTAGAGAAAGTTAGAAAGAGTTAGAGAAAAGAGCTCTCAACCATTGATTCGACCTCCAAATGCCCCTAACAATCAGGGATGGAGTAGGTAGAAGCCAGGAGCTGGAAACTCAATCCAACTTTTCCTTATGGGTGGCAGGGACCCAAGAATTTGAACCATTACCTGCTGCTTCCCAGAGTACATGTTAGCACAGAACTAGAATCAGGAGCAGAACAAAAACTCTGATCTAGGTACAACAGGGTGAGATGCAGACGTTCCAATCAGTATCATAAGTGATAGACCAACTGTCTACCATAATAATGACAAAGTTATTTTTTGAAAGGATATCAAATGTTGGATAAGATATAGAAAAATTGGATTACTCATATATTGTTTTCAAGAATCTAACTTAAAACTGTTTGAAAATAATGTAAACGTATTGTTACTACAAGATTCAGAAATTACGCTCTGGGAGCATGAGATTTTGTGGCCTAGTGGGTTAAGCTACCCCTGTGATGTCAACATACCATATGAGTGCAATTCAAATCCTGGTTGCTCGACTTCCAATTCAAGTCCCTGCTAATGTACCTGGGAAAGAAGCAGAAGATGGCCCAGATACTTGAACTTCTGCCACCTTCACTGGAAAACATCATGAAACTCCAAGTTCTTGGCTTCAGCCTACACAGACTTAGCTGTTGCAGCCATTGGAAATGAACCCATGGATGAAATATGGATCTCTGTCTTCTACCTTTCTCTTTCTCTAACCCTACCTTTCAAATAAATAAATAAATCTTTAAAGAAAAAATAAAGAAAAAATTACACTCAGGTTTTTCAGTATGTTCTTACAAAGTCCTGTACATGTTTCAAAGGGCTCTATTTGTAATAGCCAAGCCATGGGAACAACCTGTATGTCTTTCAGTAGTTGAATGATTAAAGAAACTGTGGTACCTCAATAATATGGAATGTCATGCAGCAATAGAAATGGAGGAACCATTGGTACACACAACAACATGGTTTATTTTGGAGTGAAAAAATCCAATATCAAAATATTCTGTACTGTAAGATTCCATTTAACTAACTTTATAAAAATGGCAAGATTATAGAACCATGGGAAGCCTTTGTAGGTTCTAGTAATTGGGCAAAGGGGAGGAGGGCAACTGTGACACATGGAGGGGTACACAAGCATTCCTTGTGATGAAATTATCCTCTAGTTGCACTGTGGGGGTAGTTCCAAAAATATATTTGACAAAATTGCAAAGAAGCAATGCATATATATGTATATACATGCACAAACACTTTAAATGAAACTGAAGATACTTGAATAAAGACAATGGATTATATTAATATCAATTTCCTATTGTTATATTGGACTTTAATTATGCAAGGGTTTATCACTGGGTGACAATGATTGAAAGTATATATATTCTCTGGCCGGCGCCATGGCTCACTAGGCTAATCTTCTGCCTGCGGAGCTGGCAACCCGGGTTCTAGTCCTGATTGGGGTGCAGGATTCTGTCCCAGTTGCTCTTCTTCCAGTCCAGCTCTCTGCTGTGGCCTGGGAAGGTAGTGGAGGATGGCTCAAGTACTTCGGCCCTGCACCTGGCTCCTGGCTTCGGATTGGCGCAGGGCGCTGTTCGTAGTGGCCATTTTGGGGGGAACCAACGGAAGGAAGACATTTCTCTCTGTCTCTCTCACTGCCTAACTCTAACTGTCAAAAAATAAAATAAAGTTATTTATTTATTTATTTATTTTTTATTTTTTTATAACGCTTTTATTTAAAGAATATAAATTTCCAAAATACAGCTTATAGATTACAATGGCTTCCCCCCCATAACTTCCCCCCCACCCGCAACCCTCCCCTTTCCCACTCCCTCTCCACTTGCTTCACATCAAGATTCATTTTCAATTCTCTTTATATACAGAAGATCAGTTTACTATATATTAAGTAAAGATTTCAACAGTTTGCCCTCACATAGCAACACAAAGTGAAAAATACTGTTGGAGTACTAGTTATAGTATTAATTCACAATGTATAGCACATTAAGGACAGAGATCCTACATGATATATTTTTTAAAAAATTGATTAATTTTCTAGGCAATTTCCAATTTAACACCAAGATTTTTTTTTTCATTTTTAATTATCTATATACAGAAGATTGATTCAGTATATACTAAGTAAAGATTTCATCAGTTTGCACCCACACAGAAACACAAAGTGTAAAATACTGTTTCAGTGCTAGTTATAGCATTACTTCACATTGGACAACACGTTAAGGACAGATCCCACATGAGACGTAAGTACACAGTGACTCCTGAAGTTGATTTAACAATTTGACACTCTTGTTTATGTCCTCAGTGATCTCCCTAGGCTCTAGTCATGAGTTGCCAAGGCTATGGAAGCCTTTAGGGTTCGCTGACTTCAATCTTATTCTGACAGGGTCATAGTCAAAGTGGAGGTTCTCTCCTCCCTTCAGAGAAAGGTACCTCCTTCTTTAATGGCCCCATTCGTTCCACTGGGATCTCACTCACAGAGATCTTTCATTTAGGTCTTCTTTTTTTTCCAGAGTGTCTTGGCTTTCCATGCCTTGAATATTCTCATGGGCTCTTGAGCCAGATCTGAATGCTTTAAGGGCTGATTCTGAGGCCAGAGTGCTATTTAGGACATCTGCCATTCTATAAGTCTGCTGTGTATCCCACTTCCCATGTTGGATCATTCTCTCCCTTTTTGATTCTATCCGTTAGTATTAGCAGACACTAGTCTTGTTTGTGTGATCCCTTTGACTCTTAGACCTATCAGTGTGATCAATTGTGAACAGAAATTGATCACTTGGACTAGTGAGATGGCCTTGGTACATGCCACCTTGATGGGATTGTATTGGATTTCCCTGGCCTGTTTCTAACTCCATCATTTGGGGCAGTTCCAATTGAGCATGTCCCAAATTGTACATCTCCTCCCTCTCTTATTCCCACTCTTATATTTCACAGGGATCACTTTTCAGTTAAAATTTAAACACCTAAGAATAACTGTTTGTTAATTACAGAGTTCAACCAATAGTACTAGAATAAAAAAATTACTAAAATGGATAAAGTATTACATTGTACAACAACAGTCAGTACAAGAGCTGATCAAGTAACTGTTTTGCTGATACTGTAGCATATACCATGGTTGATACAAAGATGTCCTCAAAACATTCATGTGAAATGTGATTATGAAGAAACCATGCATGAATTTCCAAATAATTTCACAAAAATAATATATCCTTTTTAAAATGAAACCACTCTTTGTGTTTTACTGTTTACTTACTAGTTTTCATTTATTTGAAAAGCTAGAGAGAGAGAGAGATTTCTATTCTTCTATCCATTGGTTCATGTCCTAAAAGCCCACAACAGCTAGGGCTCTGCCAGACCAAAGCCAGGAATGTAGCCCAGATTTCCTTCCAGGACTCCCATCCAGTGCCTTCCAGGACTTGAACCATCCTTGGCAGACAATATAAAACTCTATAAATTAATGATTATCATCATAATTAATAACACCTTGTACTCTGAAGCTCAAGATCTTCACCATGCTCTACTTATTTTAGAGCAAAATAATGGATCAAAGTCTGTCTATCTTCTGACAGATAAATGCATCTTCTCAAAAATCATCCTAGAAATTGCATTTGGCTTGTTAGGATAGTATTGGGACACTTCTTCCCAAATTGGAGTACCTGGCTCCATCCCTGGTTCCAGCTTCTAATCCCAGCTTCTGGCTAATGCAGACCCTGGGAAATATCAGTAATAGCTGAAGTAGTTGGGTCCTGTCATTCATGTGGGAAATAAGAGTTCAATTGGACTTCCCAGCTTTGTAGGCATTTAGGGAGTGAACTATCAGATGGGAGCCATCTCTCTCTCTCTCTCTCATCTATAATCTCTCTGCCTCTCCTCCTCAACCTCAGATGCCCTTCAAATAAAAGAAAATTCTAAACTGATTATCAATTACTTCTGAAGTTTACTGAGTAGCAGCTTTGTAGCTAACTAATCAGATGCCTATATATGATGCACCAAGACCTGCAATTTTCTTAAGTGACTTATGAATTTAACATGATTCTTATGTGTCATAACATTGTTTTACTAGTTAGGGAAATAGTTCTTCTATGTTTCCTTCCAACTCTCCTAAACATGATAGCCATACAGAATCTTGTAAGCCTGTATTCAATTGTGAAAAACTCTTTCAAGGTCATCGATATGTCCGCACAAAGCTGGAAGCTTTGTGACTTCTTGTCTATTTGTAAATGAGTCTGAGTTAATGTTTCCCAGTCATCATTCACAGGAGTAGTAGAGTTTTGAAATTAAATCAGTAAAATAAAATCCCTAGTATCTTCCAACTTTTATCTTTTTCACTGATTTTCTGGGAATATTTAAGCAGCAACAGAAGCTCTACTTTTTTTTAGAGAGAGAGAAATTATATTTATTCTTGTTTATCTGTTGCTGTTACTGTTGTTTCTTGGTTGGTTTTTGTCTTGCAGTGACAAATATCTATTTTAATTTAGCTCAAAAGAGAGGATTTGTGTTGGAACTAGACTTAAATTTTAAAGTCATTAAAGTTTCTTACCAAAAATAGTGTTTGAAATCAGTTTTTTTAAATGTTAATGTACAAAACATACCCATGCCATTATATTTTGATTTCAGTTGATGTGTCTCACTTTCAATTCTTTCTCAAGTTGATCATTGATGTTGATAGCTTCTTTTTTTAAAAAAAATTATTTATTTAAAATAAAAATTACAGAGAGGAAGGCAGGGTGGGTAGGGAAGGGAGAGAGAGAGATAGAGAGACAGAGAGAGAGAGAGAATATTTCATTTGCAGATTCACTCCCCAAATGGTCACAATGGCTAGGGCAGGGCCAGGCTGAAGCTAGGAGCCAGCAGCTTCATCTGAGTTTCCCACATGGGTGGAAAGGGCCCAAACACTTGAACCATCTTTTGCTCTTTTTCTCAAGCCATAAGCAAGGAGATGGATTGGAAATGGAACAGCTGGAACATGGACCTGCAAGCATATGGGATGCCAGCATTGCAGACAGCAACTTCACCTGCTACACCACCATGCTGGCCCCATTAGTTGTTATTCGAGTTATTTCTTGAATTGAGGCATCATCAAGACTAAATCAATTGAAGGAAAAAGGAATATGCCAATTGGAGCTAGCAAATTGAGCTACCTGTTGCAGTGCTGGCTTTTCATGGTAGAGTACCAATTCTAGTTCTGGCTGCTCAACTTCCGATCCAGCTCCCTGTTAATGTTCCTGGGAAAGCAGTGAAAGATGGTCCATATCCTTAGGTATCTGTCATCCACATGATGGATCCAGAAGGAGTTTCAAACTCCTGGTTTCAGCCTGTCTCAGTCCTGGCTATTTCAGTCCTTAGGGGAGTGAACCAGTGGATGCAATATCTCTCTGTGTGCCTCTTTCCCTATTTCTGTTACTCTGTCAAAGAAATAAATAAATCTCTTAAAATTTTTTGCCGATTTATTTCAGAAAGAAGTTGTGGGGAGAGCAGAGGCTCAACAGTTAAGATGCCATTTAAGATGCATGTTATCCCACATGGGACTGCCTAGGATTAATCCCCTGCTCCAGCTCCTGGCCTCAGCTCCCATCAATGCAGACCATGGAAAGCATCAGTAATGGCCCATAGGTTCCTGCCATCCGCACGAAAGATCTGGATTGAGTTCCTAGCTTCCAGTTTTAGCACTAATCCAGCCCCAAACGTGAAATGTTGTGGGCATTTGAGGAATAAAACAGGATGAGAATTCACTCAATCTGTATGTATGTATGTATCTATCTATGTATCTATCTATCATCTATCATCTCAAATGAAAAGAAAACAAAATTTATTCTTAGTATTTGCATTATTTCAGCTATTTAAATTTCTTCTGCACTAAAAACTACATTCTTTGGTTCAGAAAATCTGAGTCCCAACTTGGTCAACGGATGGATTCTGATTTTTGCTGCTAGAAAGCCTCACTTGTAGGGAGCTGCTTGCTCTTCACACCCAGGTCACATTTCAGAACTTACGTGGTAGAGCAGACGCTTCATGTTTGAAGAGCTTCCAGAACTCCTGGGAGCTGGAGGAGGGAAATATCTGGTTGATCCCTGTGACACTTGTACAAGTGCCCCTGTCACACCACAGTAAGACTCAGGCCCTTGCCTCAGTGAAGAAACGATTGCAACGTGACCTCATGCTTTTGAGAATGTGAAATCTCACATAAAATTGTGGCTTTCCTTACTCTTTTCTGGTATGTTTTCTTTTTGCTGTTTTCATTTGCTCAAGGATTGCAAACATTTTATATATTATTGAGAGAAATTAAGTCTTTCTTTTGATGCAGGAAGACTAGAGCTTAAATTTAAAATGTATGATTCATTACTGCACATTTTTGAAACATGTTAAGATATGTTTTAACTAAAATTGTATACCAAAGCAGAATACATAACATTACCATGTTTTTTCAAAGTTACAGGGACTAGGTCATTCCCATGATGAATATCAACCTCACTTCATCTTGAACAATTCCATGTAAAAGATAATTGAAACACAACTGAGATATTTAATTTTCCATTCAGTATAGTTACATATGATAGCACAAATGAAATAGTCTATTATATCATGATTGCATGTGAATAATATAATTTTGGAGACTATTATCTTTACAAATGGTAGAAAATAAAGTTCAGAGTATCCTTAACAACTGCGGATCTGAGTCACGGCACCACTTGTTGGCTCCTTCGGCTGCCAAAGGAACGACGCTGCTCGCAGCTAATTGGTCTTCAAAAGACTTTTACTTAGAAGGAGTAGGAAAGAGAGTGGGGGACCGGGAGAAGGGGGAGATGGCACACACGTTCCTTAAGGGGGAAAGCTGGCGTGCCCCCTTCCTTCTCCCGTGGTCTGCTTATATACAGAATTCAACCAGTCAGTCATTCAACCAATCAGTTCTCCAATCCGGCACTTGATCATGCTCAGCTGTGGAGTCACGCAGCAGGCAGGGCATCAGCACCATCTTCTTGTTTACCACAATCCTCAGCTAGATGGAAAGTTCAATGAGCTGCTACATCCACATTACTGCTATAAGCCAAGCCCAGCATGGGGGGTCCCATGGCAGGCCTATCCATGGGTCCCCACATCTCCCCCATTTTTATTATATTAAGTGACATGGAAACGTGCCTGTCTTGGGTTCTCAATGGCGCACAACCTGCTTACCCGTCATGGAGTTAATAGGAAGCTTGTCCTACCTTCTGTCTTAGGTTGCTAGGTGCACCCATCGGCGATTACCCGTTATTGGCTACCGTTCCATCATGTTAAGCCACACCTCTCCATGGGGGTAAGAGCGCAAGGTGGCTAGCATAGCCTGCTGAATTACCAGGTTATTGGAGTTTTGAAAACCAGAACAGTTTTATCAAATTGTGAATTAACAGCTTTAAGTACATTTAAGAAAACAAATCAAATTAAGTCAGTTTTCTTACTACTTGCTACTTAAATCCAACACATAAGTTTTAACAAATTCCTTCATAATTTCACATTAGCAATTAGGCACAAAGAATACATCTTATTCAAGAAATACTTGGATCAAAGTAAAATGCTTAATTGGTACTATTCTTCACATGTTCTGAATGCAGACAACCACTCCACATATCTTGTATGCTTTAAACACTAGTTACCTCAATATTCTCCTACCATTTCACCCACTTGGCGAGGAAGGTGAGGCCTATATTGTCAAGTACAACCTCGTAAAATTACTGTTCCAGGTGGTTTTGCTCATCTGTCCCAATACTAGGGTACAATTAGAATTCTCGTGTAAATCAGTCTCAGACAAAACTCAGTACAAAAAATCATAAACCCCTTAACAAACTTCATAATTACAAATCAATAATAAATGATCAAGCAATACTCTCAACAAGCCAAAAGTTAAACTAACAAGTCATAAATGGCAAATATTTTATCCAGCAAACAAACACAATGATTTTAAGGATAAATTGAAACATTTACATTCTTTTGTAAAGCAAGCCAAGCATAATCTGCTCAAGCATTCCCATCAATAATAGGGGTAGAGTTAGTACATAATACAAAAACAGAATAGGTAGTTCGGACACTTTTCACCACGATTAGCATTAATGAACTGTTTTATGGCTCGCTTTTTAACCCTATTCTCTGCGTCTGTAATGGAGTCTTTATAGTCTTTATCACAGCCTTTTTTCCTTGTGCTTCTTCCTCTCATTATAATAAGGCCGTATCCAATTTAGATTTCCACACAGTTTTTGAAAATCATTTAAGTTTTCAGTCCTGTTGTAGCAATGGCAAATTCCAAAGGGGCCACATTTGTTGGTATAAGCCTAAGTCCTAAATATCGAACTACAGTATCTTTTTGAACCTTTTCTGGTGCTATCTGTAATGCTGCCTCCTGTAGACATGAGCTTAATGTTATGAACACTGCTTCCAATATATAAATCCATAGAGTGGAGGATTTTTGCTTCTCCATGTTGCTGACGAACAGGCTCTATTGCTTATGAAACATATGGTAAGATTAATCACAATCAGTACTCCCGCCTTTCTCCTGGTGTTCCACTCCCGGTCTTTACAACGATTCACTCCTGCCTTTCTCCCGGCATTTTACTCCCTGTCCTTTGTCGACAGTGCACTCCCGCCTGTCCTCCGGCGCTCCACTCCCCGTCTTCCCTCGATGGCCTACTCCTGCCTGTCTTCTGGGGCTCCACTCCCCGTGGTTATAATCCTAGGCCTTTTTACCCGCCTAGATTCCCTGTCTTTTTTTGACAGTTTACTCCCGCCTTTCTGGCGTTTCACTCCCGCCTTTCTGGTGTTTCACTCCCCGTCTTTTGTTGACAGAACCGCAGTCATAATCCTAGGCTTTTCACTTTACCCGCCTAGATTCCCGTGTATGCACCTTTATCCTTGTCTTACTTCCTGCTTCCAGCGATCCGTCTGGCGATCCGAGTCACGGCACCACTTGTTGGCTCCTTTGGCCGCCAAAGGAACGAC
This sequence comes from Sylvilagus floridanus, assembly GCA_949820135.1. Lineage (NCBI taxonomy): Eukaryota > Metazoa > Chordata > Mammalia > Lagomorpha > Leporidae > Sylvilagus > Sylvilagus floridanus. The sequence goes on from OX463241.1 coordinate 78,349,386, forward strand.
GCTGCTCGCAGCTAATTGGTCTTCAAAAGACTTTTACTTAGAAGGAGTAGGAAAGAGAGTGGGGGACCGGGAGAAGGGGGAGATGGCGTGCACGTTCCTTGAGGGGGAAAGCTGGCGTGCCCCCTTCCTTCTCCCGTGGTCTGCTTATATACAGAATTCAACCAATCAGTCATTCAATCACAGTCCATGCACAGAGCTCTCCAATCCGGCACTTGATCATGCTCAGCTGTGGAGTCACGCAGCAGGCAGGGCATCAGCGCCATCTTCTTGTTTACCACAATCCTCAGCTAGATGGAAAGTTCAATGAGCTGCTACATCCACATTACTGCTATAAGCCAAGCCCGGCATGGGGGGGGTCCCATGGCAGGCCTATCCATGGGTCCCCACAAACAACTATTGTGGTGATAGTTTATATGTGAATCATCTCTGCAGTTAATAAAGAAATTTCACAAACCATACCATAGTTCAGTGTCACAAAGCACACACATATAATACACAATTTTCAATCAGAGAGCATAAACATAGAATGATGAGTTTTTCTCAATGAGGTTTTCTTAGCATTCTTATGCTCACAGTTCCTGCCTGTCTGTTGCATGACTAACAACTCCTGTGGCAGCTGCAGAAGGAAAGGCGCAGGCAGTGCAGTTGGTAAACACTCCACAGTGCACTTGTGTGTCCTGGGAATCATTTAACCTAGAGCTTTCATGATGTCTGGCAATGTCTTGCAGACCCACATTGGGTTCTCAGGGAAAAAGGCAGATTCCTTCATGCAGCCACATGCTGATACTATGTTAAAAGATTGGTATCTTTTTCATCATAGGTTTTTGCATTAGTTTTGATCTCCAGCTTCAGATTACTGTAGTTAACTGCTACTTATGTATATTGAATTTTTTATTGTACATTTAACTTTGCATCCAAGGATAGTAGTAAGCATACCTAGTAAGGGAATTGGTCCCTGCCAACCTTAGGTTGACTACATAGCATTCACCTTGGGCAGCTTATTTTCACTCCCACATGTCACTATTTAATTTTGTCACATTTCTGTTTCTGTTATTAAAATATTATTTATCATGCCACGAATTCACTACCATGGATCAATGACTCAGAAGTATTCATTAAAGCAAAATACAGTAATCTAGTAAATAAAATACTAATATAAATAGTATAAAAATGAAAAACAAACAGAATAACAGCATAAATGGTTATGGAAAACATGACCCAAAGAAAGTGATTTTGAATATCAGTGAAGAGTAAATATTGAAATGTTAGGATTGCACAAAAATCAGATTTTAAAAAGAAATCACAAAGATAATTATCAAGATATTTTGTTATGGTACTGAAAATCCCTAGTTTGTTTTGTATATTAATGTTTATAAATGTTGTCAGGAAACGACAACAAGGCAGAAAACTTTTATGACTTTTATTTGCTGAAAATAGTGGTTTCTACAACTTGATCAAAGGAGTATTTATAATAAAGTAGTTATTTTTTTCACTGACAGCTTACAAGACAATTAACCATAGCTGTGGGGAAACTTTTATCTGCCAAAGGCCATTTGGATATTTATAACATCATTCACGAGCCATAAAAATTATCAACTTAAAAATTGTCCTGTTAGGGGCCAGCATTGTGGTATAGCTTCAAAAAGCCACTGTCTGTGATGTTGGCATCCTGTACAGAGACCAGTTTGTTTTCTGGCTGCTCCGCTTCCAATCCAACTCTGCTTATGGCCTGGGAAAGTAGCAGAAGATGTCCCAAGTATCTGGGCCCTTGTCACCCACATGGGAGCTCCTGGCTCCTGCCTTCAGCCTGGTTTCTGCCTTGCTAAGAACTGGCCATCACAGCCGTCTGGGGAGTAAACCAGTAAACGGAACATCTCTGTTTCTCTCCTTTCGATTGACCCAACTCCTGCTAATGTGCCTGGGAAGTAAGAATGATGGTTCAAGTACTTGAATTCCTGCTACTCTCCTGGGAGACCTAGATGGAGCTCCAGGCTCATGGCTTCAGCCTGGCCCATTCCTTGCATGTTGCCATTTGGGGCAGAACCAGCAGATGGAGGATCTCTCCCTCTCTCTCGCCCTCTTTCTGTGTTTCTTTGTGTATCTTTCTTTCTGTCACTTTTTCTATCAAATAAGTAAATCCTTTTTTAAAATTTTTGTGGCAAATAAAATCAAGATAAATTTATTTTGGTACCACAAATTTAAAATTCATACATTCAGGGGGAGTTAAAATGTTCATGAAAAAATGTGTATTATAAACCCCATGCATAAATTTCAAAATTTCTTATACTAACATAAACATCTTTTAATTCTATTCCTTTCCACGCACATTTTGAATTACTTTCATATTAGTCATAGCAAAAACATGTCCAAAAAGACTGGATTACCTAGAAGCTTAACAACCTGTACCAAAGTTAATGAAAAATCCTACGACTGAGGTAACCAGAATGAATGCTGGCTAGTCTGCTTATCCTAAGTCACTGCTCCTATGCAGTTGGATGAAATCCCAGCAAAGCATGAATCAGCTCTTGGCACACCTGGGGTCGTCATTTAAGGGAAGGTGCTGATTCAGTGTTTTTCACTGAGAAAAGTTTTCCTATTTATCAAGCAATTCTTTTGTGAGTCAATGTAGAGACTGAAATAATATTTTAGAATTAGGCTATGTATTAGGTACAGCAAGACACTGCCTTAATGCCAATCAAGTGTGTGTAACAAACCCACAGCTAGTTTATAAAAATGAGAAGTCCAATTGTAAAAATTCTTCAGAATTAAAAAATAAGCAAAAGATTATTTAGGAAGACATTTTAATGTATTTGCCACATTCAAAACTTGACCCTTTCAGCTGGTGCCATGGCTCACTTGGCTAATCCTCCGCCTGTGGCACCAGCACCCTGGGTTCTAGTCCCGGTTGGGGCACCAGGTACTAGTCCTGATTGCTCCTCTTACAGTACAGCTCTCTGCTGTGGCCCAGGAGGGCAGAGGAGGATGGCCCAAGTGCTTGGGCTGTGCACCACCGCATGGGAGACCAGGAGGAAGTACCTGGCTCCTGGCTTCGGATCCACGCAGAACCGGCCGTAGCGATCATTAGGGGAGTGAACCAACAGAAGGAAGACCTTTCTGTCTCTCTCTCACTGTTTATAACTCTCTCTGTGTCTCTCTCTCTCTCACTGTCTAACTCTGTCTGGCAAAAACAAAACAAAACAAAACAAAACACTTGACCCTTCCATTTCAGTGCTGAGAAAATGCAATATTGAGAAAAAGCTATCATTACTTTTTAAGAAAATGAACTGTGGGGGCCTGCGCTGTGGCGTAGGGAGTAAAGCCACTGCCTGCAGTGCCGGCATCCCATATAGCTTCTGGTTCGAGACCTGGCTACTCCACTTTCGATCCAGCTCTCTGCTATGGCCTGGGAAAGCAGTGGAAGATGTTCCAAGTCCTTGGGAACTTGCACCCACCTGGGAGACAAGGAAGAAGCTCCTGGCTCATGGCTTTGGATCAGCACAACTTCAGCCATTGTGGTCAATTGGTGTGGCTAATTGGGAAATGAACCAGAGGATGGAAGACCTCTTTCTCTCTGCCTCTCCTTCTCTCTCTGTGTAACTCTTTCAAATAAATAAATAAATCTTTTCAAAAAATAGAAAATGAACTGTGGAGAAACTCAAAATTGAATTCTTAATTTAATTTTCCCTGATCATTAAATCCTTTAACCATGTATACATTAGATAACAACATGATGAAATATGTTCCAAACATCAGTGTAGAGAGATGATATGGAGTTTTTTCTTTATTTTCCTTCAAGTTGAAATTTCACATTTCAACTTTCATGTATTTATTTATTCACCTACCATGAAGAATATCTCCACAGTTGATGAGGTTCTCAAAAGCATATCTCAATTAAACCCTTTTAATAACCTCCAAAACTCCTTTCTTATTCCTAAGAGTATGAAGACACTGTTTCCTAACATTAAAATTAAAGAAACTAAAGGTAGGTTAAATTTCATTTGTTGCTGAGTTTGATGTAGATTCATTTCAAAATTGCAAACACTGTACCATGCTGATATGGGAACATTCACATATATAATGCGTGTTGTTGCAGCTCCATTTGATTTTTCTTAAATTTGTTAGTCCAGGTCAGGAGCAACCATGATTAACTGATTCACGGTGTACAAAAGCTTGAGGAACATTTCTCCAAATTTAATATGGCTTTGCTTTTACATCAGTAAGGTACAATGTAATTAATAATTGGTTAAATGGAAATCATATGGGTTAAGAATTCATTAACAGAATGTATTTGACTGTGGAACTAACAGTTCAAACAAATTAATATGGTGTTTATTTAATCTTGTTTTCTCATAATATGTGTGAAAAGAGAAGTAGCTAAAATGTCTTTGTTCTTAAGAAAACAATGAATTTAGTTCATCTAGAATATAGTAAGTATTGTTAGGTCAAAGTTATAAGTTGTAGCTTATTCTAAGATGGGGACAACTATAGGTTACAGGTGGAGGACAGGAAGTTTCTGAATCATGTATTTAGGAGTCCATTAATTGAGATAAACAAGGAGGAAAGCAAGAGCAAATCATAGGGTTCAGGATTAAAATCAGTCCCATGAATATGGCCCCCTTAGCTTAACCAAGACACTGTTGGATACATAAGAATGTTATCAAAGTATGTATGTGTGTGTATACATCCATACATACATATACATATATATATCAAATCGGTATGTGTCCATGTGTTTCCTAGTTTTGCACACTAGAAGAGAGCAATAGCAATGATATCCCAGTGGGAACAGTACCTCTGGTTTCCTTATCTTGATTTCTAATACCAATCTCTAAATAAAGGAATAAGAACTCCTTGGAGAGAAATGGATAATTTTAGAGTTGATGCAGGGACTGTACAAAATGCTACTAGAGTATCTTGTATTTTCAAGAAGAAAAGGAATATGAAAAATGAAATGATAGGATGAACGAGGACAGCTCAGGAGCCCAGTGAAAGAACTCTCACTGGCCAAAGCTAGAAGCATTTGAGTGCTAAATAAATATAATAATAGTAGATGATCCCCTAAAGCATAACATAAATATTTGTGAGTCCATACAAATATAATACATAATTAAATAAATAAATAAAGATACAAATCTTGAATAGAGTATGCCAAATTGTCCATTTAAATACAAACACTTTAAGAAGCTGGTGTACCCTTTACGTTCTAGTTACACGTAGAGACTTGTTTCCAAATGGTGCAGTGCAGAAATGGAGGAAGTGGGCTGGCACTGGCATAGCAGGTTAAGATGCTCAGGTGACATGGCCATACCGTAGAGAGCACTAGTTCAAGTTCAGCTGTTCCACTTCTGATCCAGCTCTCTGCTGTGGCCCGGGAGTGCAGTGGAGGATGGCCCAGGTCCTTGGGCCCTGCACCTTCATGGGAGACCAGGAGGAAACACCTGGCTCCTGGCTTCAGATTGGTGCAATGCGCCGGCCATAGCAGCCATTTGGGGGGTGAACCAAAGGAAGGAAGACGTTTCTCTCTCTCTCTCTCTCTCTCTCTCTCACTGTCTAATTCTGCCTGTCAAAAAAAATTTACAAAAAAAGAAATGGGGGAAGTTACTCTACAGTAATTCATGATACCTCAACAGTACCTTAGTCAGGTGATCGAGCTCAACATTCATCAATGACAAATCATGTTGACAATATATTGAGAACTGTGCTTACTTCTGTCATCTTCCTCCTAGAAACTCATAGCCTAACCTTGAGAAAAACACCAGGCAAACCTGAATCGAGGGAAATTTCATCAAATATCTGCCCAATGCTCCTCAAAACTGTCAGTGTTATCAAAATCAAGTAAAGCCAGAGAAATGAGCAAAACAGTGATTAAATGAAATATAATATCCTGGAAGGCATACTGGAGCAGAAATAAAGGACAATAAGGAAAAACTAATACATCAAAGTGAAAGGAAGAAGGAGTTTAGTTTAAAAAAATATCACTTTGGCTACTCTAGAAATAATTATATAAAGGGCAGGTGCACAGTATCCATTCTCTTTACTTTATAATTTATAATTACTTACATTATATTGGTATTTCCCAAAATCAGCTGTGGGAAGTTGTCTCTATTTATTTACTAACAATGTTTAAGCCTCTGTGTAGAAGCTTTAGGAGGTCTGCTTGGAGTGAGCTATTGAGTCTAGGTGTCATGGTCTTACCCACCACTGCTTCTTTGCGTAGCCTAAAGCGTTGGCACTGGCATGATGGAGGGAGTGCTGCTGGTTGTCTTGGAACAAATGGTTACCCTGAGGCTGGCTGAGCAGAGAATTAATGGACCTGGCCTTCTGATTACTATGGAGCTATCACACCAGCCTTTGAAAACTACCTCCAGACTCCTTGTCTTGTAAGAGAAGAGTGAGCCTTTATACATTGCAATCGCGAGTTGTCTGCAATGCACAACTTAACCTAATCCCTAATGACATCAGTAATAAGTGAAAGTATCAAGCCAGCTAGGATCTTAGTAAACTTAACCATTTGAAATTGCTTTTTCTGTGGTGGAAAAAAAACAAACATTAACAATTGAAATTGGGTAGTTCTAAGTAGTGTTACTCTAAGTAAAAGTGTGATTTGGGCTAGGATTTGGAAATGGAATAAGTTAAAAAGATTGAGGGTAGATGCTGGAAAACAAACTGACAAGACGATAACAGATTCAATGTAAAGTTGTTAAATGAGAAAAAATGAATGTGGACTCTAGTCTCTAGAGATTAGCAACTAGATGGATCTTTGACTGGAAATAGCTGGACCCTTCTACCACCACCTTGCAGCACAGAGCTAGAGTGCCCTGGGGTAGAGAGCAGAGGTTCCCACCTCTGAGTTCAGGTGCTGTCAGTTAGCTGCCCTTCTGGCAACTGGGCGGTGACTTTTCTTGTAGGGGATCTGAGTGCCACATCTCTGTATACCACAGCCTCCCATGGCCTCTTCTTGCTCTGGACACTTCTTACTTCAATCATTCAGCATTGCCCCTGGATACATCAATAAAAGAAACAAACACCAATTGGTTGTACCCTGTCTTTGTTCAATCATTTTTAGAGAATAGAAAAGCAAAGTACCAAACTAAATTTTACAGTTTCTGTCTATATATTTTAATGTTCAATCACCTTTTCCAAGTTCAGTATTCCTCACTTTCCTGCTCAGACCCTCATTACCAATTAACCTGCATACTGTCCATGTAATGCATGGAGTGTATTTCTACCTCTGCATCTCCTTGTGCTTCTGCAAACCTGTTTCTGCTCCTTCTTCTCTACAGAAACCCCTTCTCTTCTACCTTCACTTCCTTACCTGTCACTTAATCCCAACAACTCTTCCTGCTTCTGATCCAGGTTAGCAACAGATTATTCAATATTTCATAGACATAACAAATATGAGACTACTACAAATGAGTTCATATATTGAGTTTATATGGTTACATCAAGTATTTTATTAACTCCTTAGTAATTAAGAATTCATACTTCTATGCTTAGTAATTAGTTTAGTATTTAGTATTTAGTAATTCGGTTTAGTATTTCTGTTAGCTCTGTGAAGACAACATATATTTAAGAAAATAACAAAGACTGCAAATTTTAGGAACAGATTGTCAAGTAAAGGCAGTATTTGGGTTACATCGCATTACCCATTCCCAGTCATTTGTGCCAAACTAAAATAGGAGAGTATTACATACAATAATTCACTGTCTTTGAAAAAACACAATGCTTATGATACCAAATAATCTGCAAATCATAATATTAACCTTTGAAATTTATATTTATTTGTATATAGTTTTATATTACTATAAACTGTATAATAATGAAGAATTTAAAAATGAAATTGGGTGGGCATTTGACATAGTGGTTTAGACAATACTTGGGATGCTCCCATTCTATACTGAGAATGTGGGTTTGAGTCTTAGCACTTTTCCTTATTTCAGTTCCCTGCTAATGAGCAGCCTAGGAGACAGCAATGATGACTATCCTGTGAGAGTGGCTTCCTGCCCACTTCATAGGATACCAGGATTGAGTCCCCAGCTCCCATCTTTAGTTTGATTAAGCCCTAGCTTTTACAGGTAATTGGGAAGTGAACAAGCAGATGTGAGCTTTATATCCCTGTCTCTATTCCTTTAAAATATAATAATAATAATAGTATAAAAACTAAATCATAACATAAACCCTCTTATTGATTTATGTTATGATAACCCTTCTATACATTTCAGTAAAACAGCTAGATCCCAATGGAACATTTGTTATGAAGGATTTTGCCACCACCTTTCTTCTAAATGTGAAAAACTGTGCACATGTCATGTTTCTTAGTGAAAGATGACTCTGTGGGCCATGCTACCATCCAAAATGTCAAAGACTTTCTATAACGAGCACACCTGTTATCTATCACATCAGTCAAGGCATTGCAATCTTAAAGAATGATCTCTTTTTTTCCCTTGAGGGTTATATCACTTTCAGAAAAAGGAATCTATGGAAATGTTTTCCAAATCAGTCAGATTTCCACAAATTGGAACACTTCTATCATGTTTGACCAAAAGACATCACTTGAATTGGGTAATTTTCACACTGAACATGAGGCACATTACTTTTCTACAACAGTGAAATATTTCTATTTCAAGTCAGTCTCCACTCAGTAGTTAAAGGCTACACTTTATTACTTGAATCTTCTTTTAGGGTCTCCATATTTTCCTTTGGGCATATTTATTTGAAATTTGTCTACTTTTATCTTGAATTACTACAGATGTGTTAGGCTCCTATTACAACCTTTGCTATGCCCTCTAAATTAATAAAAATGAATCCAATTGAAACTCAGATATTATTTCACTGGCTTCTCTAGGATGTTGATAATATTATCAATATTTCACATATGGAGAAACTAAGGCCAATAATCCCACAATTATCCAAAGTTAGTCAGTCAATAAATATATCTTACACATTCACATCCTGATCAGCCTGATGTCTAAGCCTGTATAATCCCCTATCATATACATAGAGTTGATAAATTATACAGTTTAATTTGCAAATACATGTACAATTCCTCTTTATTTCTAAAATTATCATTTACTTTAAAAATGAGCTCCTCTGATTCCAATTTATTTTAAAATGAATACAATTAAAAGGGTAAGAGTGAATAAATATAATATTTAAGGAATGCTTGTCAGGCAGTAAGCCAGAAAGTTCACACATATGAATCATTTCCGATTGGTAGTTTCCACCCAGCATTCTGTGGAAAATCTCAATCTCATTGACAGTAGGAACTACACACAGGGTGGTGTGAGTGTAGAGAAGGCAGGCTTTCCCGGTGATCCTATTCACAGGCTATCACTTCTTATCATTTTAAATCAAAGATAGCAAATTGGTTTGACAGGAATAGTTCTGTATGACCCAAACTAATTTATTTCTACAATCTATCCAGTAATTTATGATCTCTACCACATAGAACATCTTAAAAAGTAACTGAAGGGGCCATAACTGTGGCATAGCAGGTAAAGCGGCCACCTGCAGTGATGGCATCCCATATTCTTGACATCAGTTCAAGACCTTGTTGCTCCGCTTCTGATCCAGCTCTCTGCTATGGCCTGAGAAGGCAGTAGAAGATGGCCCCAGTGCTTGGGCACTTAAACACGCATGGGAGACCAGGAAGAAGCTCCTGGCTCCTGGCTTTGGATCACCCCAGCTCCAACTGTTGCAGTCATTTGGGTAGTGGACCAGCGGATGGTAGACCTCTCTCTCTCTCTCTCTCTCTCTCTCTCTCTCTCTGTCTCTCTGCTTTTGCCTCTGTAACCCTGCCTTTCAAATAAATAAATACGTACTTTTTTTTAAGAAACAAGTAACTGAATCCCTAGGTTGTTTACGCTACACATTTCAAGGGCTTTGATGTTCCTAGGTGGAAGTTAGTTTCTAAGTACTGGAAACTGAACAATGGAAGAGGAAGGAGATGATGGTTGGTCTTGTACTCTCTTGTAGACTGACTTCTAGTGAGAAAAATGGATACTAAGTAGAGTCCAGTTACAATATATAGTTTTTTTAAAAAATTCTTTGGTTAAGCTTGTTTTGCTCTGTTCTCCCGTCTTCTACCAAAGTGGAAATGACAGTTCGGAGCACTGTTTACTTTTATTCCTTCAGCATACATGAATGGCTTATCTATTATGATGAGCACCCTTGGGGAATGGCAGCTGTCAGGAAACTTCATGCAGCTTAGCCCAGGTAGGTGTGGTGTTCTTAATTACCACTTGTTGCTCAACCTGTCACTTCCATTGTACCTTTTGCCACCCAAGCAGCTAGTTCATTTTTACATGCTTAGAAATGAGTAGTTTCTGCCAGACACAGAAGCTTGAGTTTTCTCATCCGCTGAACACAATGAATTGATACAGTTAATAGGGGTACCTGTGTGGGTTCTTTAATGGAGGTGAAAGAGCGAGGGAAAAAACCATGAGGTAGTGAGAATGTCACTTTAAATATCTGACGAAGTTCAGAGAAAAGTCGGCTGGTCATGTTTTTTGAGTGTGAGGACATCTTGCATGTTGCATCCATCTGCTCACCTCTGTTCTATAGACGCCTTTGCCTTCATTTAACTTTACTGATGATATAATAAGTCAGTTTGAAGAAAAAATGTTCCACATCAATAAATAATGTGAAATAAATAAAATATAGACCCTGAAAAGAATAATAACTCACAGTTACTAATTTAGTTTATATTGCAATCTTTCCACAACCAGAAATAATTCATTGACTAAATCTCTAATCAGAAATGTTGGGGGGGATTTGGAAGCATATTGCTGGTTTTTTGGTTTGTTTTTGCTTTTAGAATCTGCTTCTCATCATTCTCTTGAGAATACTTAATAGTCACATTTGTCATAGTGGACTCTTTACAGATTTAACCATTTCTTCTAACTTGTTTTTGTAATCTTTGTTAATATTCAGTTACTGTCAACAAAATTGAAACTAAGAAGAACATTAAATTAATATCAACATGAAATATGTCTATTTTAAGATGTCTTCCTGCTTGAGTCCATATGGCAAACCTAGGGTAAATAAATTTTAGCTGACAATAAAAGCCTACCCTTTCTGAGAGTGGAAATTTTGTGAATTCTAAACACCTATTTGGCGAGCACAGTTGGAAGAATCTTCTTAATGGATGCATGAGAATCATTGATCATAGACTTTCCATTACTAATTTGTTCTACACAAAGCTATTTAAGTTAAGAAAATTAGACGATTTCTCTTTGCTCACTTAGATAAATGCTCTTCTTCTAGGTACATAGTAGGGGACAATGTCCTTAGGAGATATGAGAATTCATTCTATGCCAATTTATTTCTTGTGGGAATTCAAATTTTCCGAATCGGTATAAGCTTGTTGGGGGCTGCTTCCATGGACTAAAGGTAACACAAAAATTAATCATACACTTAGTGTAAAAGATAATACTTTCAGTTCTCTAAAATAAATCACAGAAGAATACATTATTTATCTTGGAATAGGCAAAAACTTCCGAAATATTACACAAGATACATTAACCACTAAAGAGTAAAATACGGTGTTTTCAAAATTAAGAGCTTCAAAGATCAATAAGGGGGCTGGCCTGTGGTGCTGGCATCCCATGTGGGCACCCGCTCAAGCTGCAGCTGTTCCTTTTCCAATTCAGCTCTGCTATGGCTTGGGAAGGCAATGGAAGATGGCATAAGTACTTGGGCCCCAGTGCCGCGTGGGAGACCTGGAGGAGGCTCCTGGCTCTCAGCTTCAGGCTCCGTTCCAGCCTTTGTAGCCATTTGGGGAGTGAACCATTGGATGGAAGAGCTCTCTCTCCGTCTCTCTGACTCTCTGTGTGTCTGTGACTCCATCTCTCAAATAAGTAAAATTTCTAAAAAGAGGTCAATATGGATTTATTAAGAGACTCAATAGATGATGTTCCAGTAAACCACTGGAACAAATATTATAAAATACATTCAATTGAGAACTTGGCTTCAGAATATATACAGAACTGCTAAAATCAGTCAGAATACTGACACTAATGATTAGAAAATTGAAAATTAAAATGAGAATAAAAATACTACAAGTATATTAGAATGGTTAAAATTAAAATGAAATACAACAACAAGTGTAACAAGGAAGTGGATAGATAACAAATCTCAGGTGTTTATGGGCCCTCCTCATGGATAAGCTGTTTGGCAGTATTTGCTAAAACCAATCATATGAATGCACTATGATCTAGTACTTCCATTCTTTTTTTTACTTATTTTTATTTAGTAAATGTAAATTTCCAAAGTACAGTTTATAGATTACAATGGCTTCCCCCCACCATAATTTCCCTCCCACTCACACCCTTCCCATCTCCCACTCCCTCTCTCATTCCATTCACATCAAGATTCATTTTCAATTCTCTTTACATACAGAAGATTGATTTAGTATATATTAAGTAAAGATTTCATCAGTTTGCACCCACACAGAAACACAAAGTATAAAACACTGTTTCAGTACTAGTTATAGCATTACTTCACATTGGACAACATATTAAGGACAGATCCCACATGAGGAGTAAGTACACAGTGACTCCTGTTGTTGACTTAACAATTTGACACTCATGTTTCTGGCGTCAGCAATCTCCCTAGGCTCAAGTCGTGAGTTGCCGAGACTATGGAAGCCTTTCGGGTTCGCCGACTTCGATCTTATTCTGACAGGGTCATAGTCAAAGTGGAAGTTCTCTCCTCCCTTCAGAGAAAGGTACCTCCTGCTTTGATGGCCCCGTTCTTTCCACTGGGATCTCACTCGCAGAGATCTTTCATTTAGGTCTTGTTTTTTTTCCCCCAGAGTGTCTTGGTTTCTCATGCCTAAAATACTCTCATGGGCTCTTCAGCCATGTCCGAATGCCTTAAGGGCTGATTCTGGGGCCAGAGTGCTATTTAGGACATCTGCCATTCTGTGAGTCTGCTGTGTATCCTACTTCCCATGTTGGATCATTCTCTCCCTTTTTGATTCTATCAGTTAGTATTAACAGGCACTAGTCTTGTTTGTGTGATCCCTTTGACTCTTAGACCTATCAGAATGCTCAACTGTGAACAGAAATTGATCACTTGGATGAGTGAGATGGAATTGGTACATGCCATCTTGATGGGATTGAATTGGAATCCCCTCCACGTTTCTAACTCCACCATTTGGTGCAAGTCTGATTGAGCATGTCCCAAATTGTACATCTCCTCCTTCTCTTATTCCCACTCTTATATTTAACAGGGATCACTTTTGAGTTAAAATTTAAAAACCTAAGAATAATTGTGTGTTAATTACAGAGTTCAACCAATGGTACTAGAACAAAACAAAGAAAAAGTACTAAAATGGATAAAGTATTACATTGTACATCAACAGTCAGCACAAGAGCTGATCAAGTCACTGTTTCTCATAGTGTCCATTTCATTTCAACAGGTTTCCCCTTTGGTGCTCAATTAGTTGTCACCGATCAGGGAGAACGTATGATATTTGTCCCTTTGGGACTGGCTTAATTCACTCAGCATGATGTTTTCCAAATTCCTCCATCTTGTTGCAAATGATCGGGTTTCATTGTTTTTGACTGCTGTATAGTATTCTATAGATTACATGTCCCATAATTTCTTTATCCAGTCTACTGTTGATGGGCATTTGGGTTCATTCCAGGTCTTAGCTATTGTGAATTGAGCTGCAATAAACATTAATGTTTATTGATGAATTTTTGTTTGCCAATTTAATTTCCTTTGGTTAAATTGCAAGGAGTGGGATGGCTGGGTTGAATGGTAGGGTTATATTCAGGTTTCTGAGGAATCTCCAGCGTGACTTCCATAATGGCTTCACCAGTTTTCATTCCCACCAACAGTGGGTTAGTGTCCCTTTCTCCCCACATCCTCTCCAGCATCTATTGTTGGTAGATTTCTGAATGTGAGACATTCTAACTGGGGTGAGGTGAAACCGCATTGTGGTTTTGATTTGCATTTCCCTGATTGCTAGTGATCTTGAACATTTTTTCATGTTTCTTTTGGCCTTTTGGATTTCTTCTTTTGAGAAATGTCTACTGAGGTCCTTGGCCCATCTCTTAACTGGGTTGTTTGTTTTGATGTTGTGGAGTTTCTTGATGTCTTTGTAGATTCTGGTTATCAACCCTTTATCTGTTGCGTAGTTTGCAAATATTTTTTCTCATTCTGTCAGTTGCCTCTTCACTCTCCTGACTATTTCTTTTGCAGTACAGAAACTTCTCAATTTGATGCAATCCCAATAGTTAATTTTGGCTTTGACTGCCTGGGCCTCCATTCTTAGAATGTCTATGTCCATCAAATTATATATGGAAGAATGCACACACAAGTATAATTCATGATTACCAAAATGTGTAATCAGTTTACATCTATAAACAGCAGAAATATTCATAAAATTACCCAGTACACAGCACATAAATAGAACTAATTACTAATAGATTTTACAACAGAAAAAGCGTTTACAGAGTAATTTTGTATATTTGAAATTCAAAGCTAAGAAAAACTAATCTCTGCTTATTTTTAGCATAAATAGCATTGGATGCTGACATGGAGATACCAGACCTGGGCCAAATATGTTCTGGATTTTGATTATTTCAATGGTCACCTGGATATTCCTACATGTGTGACTACAAGGAACATACACCATGCAATTCTGAAACAGTAAGTTACCCTAAATAATATTTACTTTAATATAAAAGGAAAAATCTCTTAAGGATTAAAAGTGTTTTAGTCTTACAGAATTTAAGATTTTTTTTTTATAACGCTTTATTTAAAGAATATAAATTTCCAAATACAGCTTATAGATTATAATGGCTTCCCCCCCCATAACTTCCCTCCCACCCACAACCCTCCACTTTCCCACTCCCTCTCCCCTTGCATTCACATCAAGGTTCATTTTCAATTCTCTTTGTATACAGAACATCGGTTTAGTATATGTTAAGTAAAGATTTCAACAGTTTGCCCTCACATAGCAACACAAGGTGAAAAATACTGTTGGAGTACTAGTTATAGCATTAATTCACAATGTATAGCACATTAAGGACAGAGATTCTACATGATATATATTTTTTAAATTGATTAATTTTCTATGCAATTTCCAATTTAACACCAAGGTTTTTTTTTTCATTTTTAATTATCTTTATATACAGAAGATCGATTCAGTATATACTAAGTAAAGATTTCATCAGTTTGCACCCACATAGAAACACAAAGTGTAAAAATACTGTTTCAGTACTAGTTATAGCATTACTTCACATTGGACAACACATTAAGGACAAATCCCACATGAGACGTAAGTACACAGTGACTCCTGAAGTTGATTTAACAATTTGACACTCTTGTTTATGGCGTCAGGAATCTCCCTAGGGTCTAGTCATGAGTTGCCGAGGCTATGGAAGCCTATAGGGTTTGCCGACTTCAATCTTATTCCAACAGGGTCATAGTCAAAGTGGAGGTTCTCTCCTCCCTTCAGAGAAAGGTACCTCCTGCTTTGATGGCCCCGTTCTTTCCACTGGGATCTCACTCGCAGAGATCTTTCATTTAGGTCTTCTTTTTTTTTGCCACAGTGTCTTGGCTTTCCATGCCTAAAATACTCTCATGGGCTCTTGAGCCAGATCTGAATGCCTTAAGGGCTGATTCTGAGGCCAGAGTGCTATTTAGGACATCTGCCATTCTATGAGTCTGCTGTGTATCTTGCTTCCCATGTTGGATCATTCTCTCCCTTTTTGATTCTATCAGTTAGTATTAGCAGACACTAGTCTTGTTTGTGTGATCCCTTTGACTCTTAGACCTATCAGTGTGATCAATTGTGAACTGAAATTGATCACTTGGACTAGTGAGATGGCCTTGGTACATGCTATCTTGATGGGATTGAATTGGAATTCCCTGGCACAATTCTAACTCCATCATTTGGGGCAGATTTGATTGAGCATGTCCCAGATTGTACATCTCCTCCCTCTCTTATTCCCACTCTTATATTTCACAGGGATCACTTTTCAGTTAAAATGTAAACACCTAAGAATAATTGTGTGTTAATTACAGAGTTCAACCAATAGTACTAGAATAAAAAAAAAAAACTAAAATGGATAAAGTATTACATTGTACAACAACAGTCAGCACAAGAGCTGATCAAGTCACTGTTTGTCATAGTGTCCATTTCATTTCAACAGGTTTCCCCTTTTGTGCTCAATTAGTTGTCACCGATCAGGGAGAACATATGATATTTGTCCCTTTGGGACTGGCTTAATTCACTCACAATGATGTTTTCCAGATTCCTCCATCTTGTTGCAAATGACCGGATTTCATTGTTTTTGACTGCTGTATAGTATTCTATAGAGTACATGTCCCATAATTTCTTTATCCAAATGTATGCTTTGAATTCCCTGTAATCTTTTGCTGTGAGGTTCCCTTCTTTTACCTACTTTCAAGTTGATGGCCGTGTTTCTGTGTTTCTGTGTGTAACACATCTTTAAGCATCTTTTGCAGGGCTGGACGAGTGGCAACAGATTCTTTCAATTTTTGTTTGTTATGAAAGGTCTTTAATTCACCTTCATTCACAAATGAGAGCTTTGCAGGATATAATATTCTGGGCTGGCAGTTTTTTTCTCTTAGTACCTGGGCTATGTCTCTCCATTCCCTTCTAGCTTGTAGGGTTTCTGATGAGAAGTCTGCTGTGAGTCTAATTGGAGATCCTCTGAGAGTAATCTGACGTTTCTCTCTTGCACATTTTAGGATCTTTTCTTTCTGTTTCACTGTGGTGAGTTTAATTACAATGTGTCGTGATGAGGATCTCTTTTGGTCATGTTTACTAGGGGTTCTATGAGCTTCCTGTACTAGGATGTCTCTGTCCTTCTCCAAAACTGGGAAATTTTCTGCTATTATCTCACTAAAAAGGCCTTCTAATCCTTTCTCCCTCTCCATGCCTTCAGGAACTCCTAGAACTCGAATGTTGGGTTTTTTAATAGTATCCTGTAGATTCCCAACAATGTTTTTTAGATTTCTAATTTCCTCTTCTTTTCTTTGGTTTGACTGTATATTTTCCTGTGCTCTGTCTTCTAAGTCCGATATTCTCTCTTCTGCCACACCCATTCTGTTTGTAAGGCTCTCTAATGTGTTTTTCATTTGATCTATTGAATTCTTCACTTCATTATGATTTCTCATCACTATCACAGTTTCATGTTCTACTAGTTGTTTCATTTCAGCTTGATTCTTCCTTAATATTTCATTTTCACAGGAGAGATTTTCTACCTTGTCCATTAAGGATTTCTGTAGTTCAAGAATTTGTTTTTGAGTACTTCTTAGTGTTCTTATCAATTTTTTGAGATCTGCTTCTTGCATTTCTTCTATCTCATCATCTTTGTAATCTTGAATTGGGGTGTCTTTTTCATTTGGGGGCATCATAGTGTCTTCCTTGTTCTTGTTACCTCGGTTTTTGCGCTTGTTGTTTGGCATATTGGTTTCTTCACTGTGGTGTTTTTTCTTGTTATACTCTGACTCTAGATAAGTGGACTGTCTGCTTTCAATGGAGCCTTAGGGGCTTGAGATGGGTGTGGCCTGAGAGCTCTGTTTGGTTCCTCAGGGTTGAGGGTGTGTCAAAGGTGACACTCCCAGGTTAGGTGTGGTAAATCTCTCTCTGTTTCTTTCTTTGTTTTTGATTCAAAAGGGAAGTAATTCCACACAGCTGAATGGAATTGGGGGTGGTTAGCAGGCAAATGATATACCCACAGGAGCCAGAGATCGGAAGCTCTTTCCCAAGGACCACAGAGGGAATCTCTGCAGCCTTCAGTGTGGGTTCAAATTCTCCTGCAGTCTCACCACTGGGCTACCAAGGCTACCGAACTGTAGCGTCTCTGGAGAGTATTCACGTGGTGAATTCCGTGAGTTCTCTCCCCAACCGTCTCTTTTTTCACAGTCTCAGTTCATTAGCACCACACTTTATTAGGTTCTAATCTCCTGTTATTTCACCCCCACGCCCAGAGTCAGGTTTTTCTGCTAGGCTCAGGGCCGGTGCAGACCTGAGGTCGCCCTGCTTATGACGTATGTCCAAAATGGCGCCTGCTCTTTGTCTTGCTCACCTTTGAGAGGTGGGCGGAGAGAGAAACTCGTGTCCGTATCGGTCACTTTTTTCTTTCTCTCTCTCTTCTAGTTAGCCTGGCGAACTTTTCCCCACAGGGTTTCAAGCCTTGTTCGCTCTAGTCTCCTCTTTCCGCTTCCCTGCTGGTGTTTCGGGCTATTGAGGATCGGCTCACCTGGCGTTCCCTCGCTGGTGCGTTGAGTCTGCTGCTGGTGTCCTGAACTGCGGGCTCCCACGCTCTCCTCAAAGGTCCACTGTGAATCACTAGTTCTGGAAGAGTTTCCTCTGCTGTTTCTTCCCCTACTCTTCCTTGAACCTGCAGTATCTCCACTTTTATTAAACTGTCTCTCCCCGGACTATCGGTGTGCTGCCTTCCTATTCTGCCATCTTGCCCTAATCCCAGAATTTAAGATTTAAAAGTTGTTTTTTGTTTTGTTTTGTGTGTGTGTATGTGTGTGTGTGTGTTTCTTTAAGATTTATTTATTTATTTGGGAGGCAGAGTTACAGACAAGAGAGGAAGGGACAGAGACAAAGGTTTGCCACCTGCTGGCTCACTTCCCAAAAGGCCGAAACAACCAGAACTCCGAAGCCAGGAGGCAGGAGCTGCTTCTTTTCTCCCATGTGACTACAGGGGCCCGAGCACTTTGTTCATCTTCTGCTGCATTCCCAGGGCCCTTAGCAGAGATCTGCATCCAAACTGAAGCAGCCATTACTCAAACTGGTGCCTACATGGGTTGCAGGTGTTGCAGGCTGCACCTTCACTTCTATGCCACAGCAGCAGCCAGAAGGGCTGGTTTTTAATGGCAATATCCCCCCACTCCTCTTTTCTTGGGCTTTACTCCTGGAAAGAGAATAAATTAATGATCCTGGATTTGCAGATGCTTACAATGAACCAATGCATTAAATAGGTGGTCCCATTCGCCTGAGAAAGCATCTTTAATTCAGATGTAAAAATCCTTTATATATGTATAAAATAATAATTATGCTTCATCCAGAGTAATATTTTATGCAGAAATACATGTGTAAGACTTGTTTAATATATCCTTTCTGATTCAATTTTGGGGTTGAGACTAGTGAGTACTTCCTAATTTATCAAATACTCGTTTTGTATCTACTTTATGGAATGTAGTCTACATGATAACTATTGGTGAAGAATGAACAGTATTATGTAGACGCAATTAGATTTATATTAATATTAAATAGAAGTGACACTTAATCCCCACACTGACTCAAAATTTGAAAAGAAAATTTTAATTCCACTTTTTAATAGATGATTCTCTTTTACATTTATTTTTATTAGTCCAATATTCCACACAAAGGATAGAACCAGGCACATTATGTCATATGTTAGTGCAGATATGTAATACCCAAGTTGTTATAGCATCAACAAAAAATGACCTCCTTTTTGAAAAATAGTTTCAAAACTTTACAACTTTTACATATTCACAAAAATATTATCATAAAGAAAAAACTGTACATTATATTTTTAATAAGATTGATAAAATGATATATCCAGCTTATTGTAGTAATGTACTTTGAGATTTTTAATAGATGTTAAACTAAGACAGAAAAATATACTTTTACCCAAAGGGGAAAAATTTATATTATTTTATTTTAAAGATTTATTTATTTATTTGAAAGTCAGAGTTACACACAGAGAGAAGGAGAGTCAGAGAGAGAGAGAGGGAGGGAGAGAGAGGGAGAGAGAGAGGTCTTCCATCCACTGGTTCATTCCCCAGAGTTGTGCCAATCTGAAGCAAGGAGCCAGGAGTTTCTTCCAGGTCTCCCACATAGGTTCAGGGGCCCAAGGACTTGGGCCATCTTGTACTGCTTTCCCAGGCTACTGCAGAGAGCTGGATCGGAAGCAGAGCAGCCGGGCCTCGAACTGGTGCCTATATGGGATGCCAGCACTGCAGGTGGCAGCTTTACCTGCTACACCACAATGCCAGCAATCAGAAAAAATTTATTAATCTTTTATCTTGTTTTCATAAATATTTTATTCATTTATTTATTTATTTTTGTGTTACAAACCACTAAGAAAACCTGTATAATTGAAGTTCATTCACTATTTAAGTGAAGCTGTAACTTTTGGTTGAGAAATGTAGCCAATAACGGGTAACCTGATAGAAAAAAAGAATCTTGGAAAATAAAAGCCCCAGCCTCACCTTCCTGCTTCCCTGGCCTGCTCCTACTGTTCAAATCCAACAGGTGGCCACAGGGTGAGGGACCTGCTGATGCCACCCTTATGCCTCAGTCATCCACGATCAGGTAAAGATGGGAGACCTAGAAGGACAAATGAGCAATAATTAGATTTCAAGAATTTGAGCTAATTTTTTCAGAGCAGGTCTAGACCATTTTTATTTGTCCAGGTACAATTCTTCAAGTTTCTCTTTTGGTAAAGAATTTCTGTGATTAATTAGTTCAAGCGAAAACTCCCAATTCCCAAAGAATGTAGTAAGTTTTAACAAGAATTAAAAAGTTAAATGTCTTAACAAAAGTCATTAGCATAAGTGGTTAAGCACTTGGATTTGGAATCATATTTGGGCCTAATAGATGCCATACTGTTCCTAAACCTAAACCTCCATCCAGTACTAACACCTCATTAAAAATCTGTGTGGTTTAAGTGAGATAATATATCTAAAGTTTTTGGTTCAGAGCCTAGTGTACCATAAAGAACAGCAAGTTGAGAGAAGAACATTATGTTATAAGAGATTACAGGTGTACACTTTTCTTCTCAGGTCAATATGAGCAAATCACCCTTGAAGTAACCTTGAGAACCACAGGGAAGTGAGAGGATTCTGAAAAGGGAATTAGTTAAAAAAAAACTATTGGACAAGCTAAGTACAGCAAAAGAGTGATTTAAAACATGTATTTTGAGGAGAGAAAATTTTGAGTCCTGGAATGACCCTCTGATCATGATAAGTGAGTATAGTAAATAAAATACAAAATGGTGGGTTGGTGATGTGGTGTAGTGAGTAAGACAGCTGCATGCCGTGCTGGCATCCCATATGGGAGCCGGTTTGAGTTCTGGCTACACCAATCCTGATCCAGCTCTCTCCTATGGCCTGGGAAAGCAGTAGAAGATGCCCAAGTCCTTGGGGCCCTGCACCCATGTGGGAAGACCTGGAGGAAGCTCCTGGCTCCTGACTTTGAATCAGTGTATCTCTGACTTTTGCAGCCAACTGGAGAGTGAACCAGTGGATGGAAGAACTCTCTCTCTCTCTCTGCCTCTCCTTCTCTCTCTGTGAAACTTTGACTTTCAAATAAATAAAAAAATCTTTTAAAAAATACAAAATAGAAAGTTGATTGGCCAGCATTGAGAGCATTTCTACAAACATTCAGTAGACCTCAGTAGAGATAACAAGGACATAGTGGGGCAGCATTGTGGTGTGCTGGTAAAGCTGGCATCTGTGATGCCAGCATCCCATATGGGTTAGAGTTCATCCCATATGGGTGCTCCACTTCTAGTTACACATTAGACTCAAACAACATCACACAACCTTTAACTTGAGACCCATGGATATTTTTGCACACTGTTCTTCACTAAACAAGCAAGGGATTTTCATTCCTGACCCACACAGTTTTAATGGGACATTTCTCCAGGTTCATCTAAATGATAGGTAAAAACTGTTTAAACATGTAAGCACTTATTTTTTATCCTGAGAATGAAAAAGAGTAATTTGAGGATGAGCTTCTAAATATTCTGTGCTTTTTTCTTTTTTCTTGCTCATGAAAAACTTTATAACAAATCTCTAATATAACAAATCAAAAATGCGTTCAGGATAAAGTTCAAAGATAAAAGATTTTCAAAGAGTAAAGACTAGAATAAATAATGTATGTATTTATTCACTCATACACGTTTCAAATAGATACAAAGAAGTTTTCAAAAACAGATAAAAATAACACAACTGAAAATATAAATGGAGCCAGAAAGAAGGAGAAACGCGTGAGATGCTGACACCTCTTCTCCTAGAAGAAGGTTACCCAAAGCCTCCAGTGTTGCACAGGGACTTAGAACAAGGTACAACTAGAAATGTGCCCAATTTCTCCTACCTATTTAATTAGCCAGTGACTTACTTATGCCATGATGAAATCCGGTGTTTTATTTTACATTTCGGCTTATCTTTCATGTTTCTCATTTCCGTTTATTCATCTTTGCTTTGTTTTTAAAATTGTTCATCTTTGGTGATTGGGAGCTTTTCAGTGGACTCCTGTGCCCCATCACATTGTGTGTGTGTGGGTGGGGGGGTGTGGGTATGTGTGTGAGGGGGTGTGGTGTGTGTATGTGTTTATCACTTTCTATTTATCTAACTTCACACAATGTGCAAAGCTGATCTTGTATATACCTGCACGAGTACTAGAATCAGCCATTTCTCGAAGGAGATCTGATTCCTTTTGTTGGTGACCTGTACTAGATACCAAGATACATTATCATATATTCCAATGAAGCCTTCTCAGCTAAATTGTCTGTGAGCTTATACTCAAACTAGGAAAAATCTCCAAATTGTTCAGTTCTAGTACACACGCACAGTGGTTTCAGAATTGCTATCCCATATAGTATCAACTAGAATACTACTTATAGGCACAGCTTCCTATACACAGACACCACACTCCTTTTCAAAGTTATTCAAGCCACCAATATATTCTCCCAACTCCACCAGGGAGGTTATTAAATTTTCAATACCAGCAGATTTTTGGGGTCATATTCTGTACCGCATACTCCATCACATAACCTTCTAAAGTATTTTTTGAATTACATATATTAAGGTGCACTCTTTGTGCTAGAAATTACAGTGCCCTTTGACAAATTTGTAATGACATTTATCTACCATTAGAGTATTAAACTCTATCATAGAGCTTCATTGCTGAATAAATGTCCCCTCACCTCTCCCTGCTCAAACCCTTATCTACCACTGATCTTTTTTATTGTCTCTGTGGCTGTCTATTTTACAGAATACATAGAATTGAAATCATATGATATACAGCATTTTTCAGGCTTGCTGCCACATAACAATGTGTATTCAAGATGTACATATGTTTCTCATGATTTCATAGCCCATTTCTTTTTATTCCCAGACAATATTCCACTGTACAGATATTCTAGTTCGTCCATTCATCTCTGGAATAACATTTGTAGTGCATTGTGTGTTAAGCAATGTTGAATAAATCCACTATAAATACAAGAATGTAGTTCTTATTATTGACCTAAGTTTTAATATGAATTAGTAAATACTTATGAGTGCAATTTCTGCATTATATGGTATGACTGTTTAGCTTCCTAAGAAGCTGTCAAACAGCCTTTCCAAGTGACTGTGCTATTTCATTCACAGTAACCAAGTGTTCATGTTTCTCTGCTTCCCCACCACCATCTCATATTGCCAGTATCTTGGGTTGCAACCACGCCAATAGGCAGCCAGCCATATCTTTCTGTGGTATTCTTTTTGCAGTACTCTAATGACAAATGTTGGGTATTTCTTCATAGTTTTTTAAATTTAATTTTATTTATTGACAAACAATAATTATACACATTTCTGAGGTACAATGTAATATTTCAATATAAGCACACATTTTAGTGATCAAATTAGAATAATTAGCATCCATTCTATCAAATATTCAAGGTTTCTTTGTAGTATGATCATTCAGAAGTCTTTCTTCTAGCTGTTTAGAAAACTTTAGTATCTTATTGTTAACTGTTATTACCCTACTGTGCTATCCATGTATCTTCTTTGGTGAAATGTATGATGAGATCTTCTGACTACTGTTAATTGGGCTCTTTCTTATTGTTGGGTTTTAAAGTTTCATTGTGTGTTTTTGATATGAGACTTCTTATATGTGCATTTTGCAAGTATTTTCTCCCAGTTTGTCATTTTTCTTTTCATTCTCTTTAAAATACCTTTCACTGAGAACAAAATTTTAATTTCAATGATGTCTAAAATACTGATTTTCTCCTTCTTGACTCATACCTTTATGCTATAGCTACGTATTTATCACTAACCCTTAGCATTCTACCTTTTTTCTTTTTTTTTTTCATCTAGAAGTTGTATCATTTCACATTGTAAAACCAACTTTGAAGTAGTTTTGGAAAATATATAAGTTCTACGTTGTTGTTTTGTATACGACATTTTAATTTTTCAGCATCATTTGGTTGAAAGGGTATTCTTTCTTCTTCGATTAAAATCAGTTTACTATATTTATTTGGATTTATTGTGGACTCTTTATTCTAGTTCATCTACCTGTATATTTATTACTTTGCCAAAAGTAAACTGTCACCATTACTTCAGCTTTACAGAGATATTTTTAAACGATTTTTAAAATTTTTGTTTTAGAGGCAGAGCAAATGAGAGGGAGACATAAGTCTTCCATCTATTTATTCATTTCCCAAATGGCCACAGTAACCAGGGCTGAACAATGTCAATGCCAGGATCCAGGAATTCCATCGGAATCTCCCACATGCATGGTCCAAGCACTTGAGCCATCTTCCCTTGCTTTCCCAGGCACACTAACAGGAAGTTTGTTCAGAAACAAGACACACTTAACCCTCTGCACCTATAGTAAATTTTAAAATCAGATAGTTAGCATGCTGAATTTGTTCTTCATTACTCTTGTACTGGCTACCCTAGGTCTTTTGCTTTTCCATACAAACCTTAGAAGTGATTTTTCAGTGGCTCAGCTTTCTTCAGACTCTTATAGCAAAGTACTGTGGCCTAAATAGCTTAATCTATAGACATTTGTTTCCCACAGTTCTGGAGGCTTACTGATTCAATGTATGGATTTAATGGGGTAAGATAGGAGCTAAGGGGGATTGATTTGAGGCATTTCTGTTCTATTACATTGGTCTATCCATCTGTTTTTGTGACAGTACCAGGATGCTTTGATTATAACTGCTCTGTCATATGTCTTGAAATCCAGTATTGTGATGCCTCCAGCTTTGTTTTTGTTGTATAAGATTGGTTTAGTTATTCTGTGTCTCTTATGCTTCTATATGAAGTTCAGCATCATTTTTTCTGTATCTGAGATGAATGTTCTTAGTATTTCAATTGATATTGTGTTGAATCTATAAATCGCTTTTGGTGGTATGCACATTTTGATGATATTGATTCTTCCCAATGCATGAACATGGAAGGTTTTTCTATTTTTTGTGTTCTTATATTTCTTTTTTAATGTTTTTTAATTCTTATCATAGAAATCTTTGACATACTTTGTTAAATTTATTCCAAGATATTTGAATTTTTTGTAGCTATTGTGAATGTGACTGATCTTAGACATTCTTTCTCAGCCATGGCATTGTGTATGCATACAAAGGCTATTGATTTTTGTGTGGTGATTTTATATCTTGCCACTTTACCAAACTCTTTTATGAGCTCCAATAGTCTCTTAGTGGAGTCTTTTGGGTCCCCTATATATAGATTTATGTCATCTGCAAATAGTGATACTTTGACTTCATTCTTCCTACTTTGTTTCCCTATGATTTCTTTTTCTTGACTAATGGCTCTCGCTAAGCCTTCCAGGACTATATTGAATAGCAATGGTGAGAGTGGGCATCCTTGTCTAGTTCCGGTTCTCTATAGGAAAGCTTCCAGCTTTTCCCCTTCAGTAGGATGCTGGTCATGGGTTTGCAATAAACTGCCTTGATTGTGTTGATGAATGTTCCCTCTATACCCAGTTTGCTTAAAGTTTTCATAATGAATCGGTGTTGTATTTTATCAAATTCTTTCTGTGCAACTATTGAGATTATCATATGTTTTTGTTCCTCAATTTATTAATGCGATGTATCACATTGATTTATTCAGAAATGTTGAAATATCCTTGAATTCCTGGGATAAATCCCATTTGATCCGAGTGAATGATCTTTCTGGTGTGTTGTTGGATTCAATTGGCGAGAATTTTCTTGAGGATTTTTGCATCTAGGTTCATCAGGGAAATTAGTCTGTAGTTCTCTTTCTCGGTTGTATATTTTTCAGGTTTAGAAATTAAGCTGATGCTGGCTTCATAGAAGGAGTTTTGGAGGATCTCTCCTTTAAATGTTTTGAATATCTTGAGAAGAATTAGAGTTAGTTTTTTCTTTTAATTTCTAGAAGAATTCAGCAGTGAAGCCATCCAGTCCTGGGCATTTCTTTGCAAGGAGAGTCTTCATTACAGATTCAATTTCCATCTTGGTTATCTGTCTATTTAGGTTTTCTATGTCTTCATGGCTCAGTTTATGTAGGTTATATGCTTCCAGGAATCAATCCATTTCTTCTAGGTTTCATGATTTGCTGGCATACAGCTCTCTGTAGTAATTTCTGATGATTCTTTTTATTTGAGTGATGTCTTTTGCTACATATCCCTTTTCATCTCCAATTTTATTAATTTGGGTCTTTTCCCTCATTTTTTATTTTTTGGTTAGTTGGAAAACATTTGTTTATTTTTTAGAAAACCAGTTTTTTGTTTCACTGATCCTTTTTTTGTTGTTTTTGTTGTTGTTTCAATTTTGTTTATTTCTTCTCTAATTTTAATTATTTCTTTTCTCCTACTAGTTTTGTGTTGGTTTTCTGTTGTTTTTCTAGGTCCTTGGGATGCATTGATAACTTATTTGGTGCCTTTCCAATTTCTTGATGTGGGCTCTAAGCTTTTCTCTTAACACTGCTTTTTCTGTATCCCATAAGTTTTGATATGTTGCATTGTCACCTTCATTTGCTTCCAGAAATTTTTTGATTTCTCTTTTGTATCTTCAATCTCTTATTAATCACTTAGGTGCATATTGTTCAGTCTCCATGTGGTTACATATGTTCTAGAATTCTTGAATTGTTGATTTCTAGCTTCATTCTATTATGTTCAGAGAATATGCATGGTATGATTTTGAATTTTTTTTGAATTTGCTGATACTTGCTTTATGGCCTTGCATGTGGTCTATCCTAGAGAAAGTTCCATGCCCTGGTGAGAAGCATGTTTATTCTGCATCTGTAGGTTGAAAATTTCTGTAGATATCTGTTAGGTCCATTTGCTCTATAGCGTCAATTAACTCTATTGTTTCCTTGCTGATTTTCTGTCTAGTTGATCTGTCCATTGCTTGCAAGTGGAGCGAGGTCTCACATTATTATTGTCATTGAGTCTATGTCTCCCTTTAGATCGGTTGACATTTCTTTTAAATATCCAGGTACCCTGTAATTAGGTTCATATACATTTATAATAGTCACATCTTCCTGTTGAATTCATCTCTTAATCATTACATAGTGCCCTTCTTTGTCTCTCTTAAAAGTTTTTGTGTTTTTGTCTGATATTAGGATGCCTACATCAGCTCTTTTTTGGTTTCTGTTAGCATGGAATACCTTTATTCAACCTGTAACTTTATCTGCTTGTATCTTTGTTGATGAGTTGTGTTTCTTGCGGGCAGCAAATAGATGGGATTTGTTTTTTAATCCATTTAGCCAGTCTGTATCTTTTAACTGGAGAGTTGAGAGCATTTACATTCAAGGTGACTAGTGACAAGTAACAACTTGGCCCTGCCATTTTTTTAATAAATATTCCTATTGTTTATTTTGGATTTACTTTATACTTACACTGCCATATTTTCTTCCTTTACCCTCTTTTGTAGTGATGGTCATTTTTCTATGTTCTTGTGGGTAGCACATCCTTAAGCATCTTTTGTAGGCTGGACAAGTGGTGACAAATTCTTTCAATTTCTGTTTGTTATGGTAAGTGTTTATTTCACATTTATTCATAAATGAGATCTTTGTAGCTTACAATATTCTGGGTTGTGAGTTTTTTCTCTTAAGACCTGAAATATATTTTGCCATTCTTTCCTAGCTGGTAGTGTTTCTGATAAGACATCAGCTGGGAGTCTAGTTGGAGATCCTTTGAAAGCAATCTGGAAGTTCTCTCCTACACATTCTAAAATCTTTTCTTTATCTTTTACTCTGGAGAGATTGACTACAATGTGTTGTGAAGATCTTTTCTTGTCATGTCTATTAGGAGTTCTATGTACTTCCTGTACTTGTACATCCCTTTCTTTCTTCAAATTAGGGAAGTTTTCTGTAATTATTTAATCCATTCTCTCTTTCCATGCCTTCAGGAACTCCTAAGACCTGTATGTTGGGTCTTTCATAGTATCTCATATATCTCTAACACTGCTTTTTAGTTTTCTAATTTCTTCTTTTTCTTGGTCTGATTGTAAAATTTTCAGAGATTTGTCTTCTGAGATATTCTTTCTTTTGCCTCATCAAGTCTGTTTTTAAAGATTTCCACTGTATTTTTCTATATGTTTTATTGAATTCTTCATTTCCAATAATTTTTTTTAATTTCTATTTAAAATCTTAATTTCATGGGAAAATTTTCATTCATGTCATGCAAGGACCTCTATAGTTCATGAATTTGCTTCCGATTACTTCTAAATAATCCTATGATCGATTTTTTAAATTCCATTTCTGGTATTTCATCAATATCTTCATCTGCATATTCTAGTTTGAAGTGTTGTATTATTTTGGGGGATTGTGTTGTCTGCCTTATTCTTGTTTTCTTATTCTTTAATTGCTGCATTTATTATTAGTCATTGTGGTGATACTTTTTGTTTGTATTTTTCACCTGTGAATTATCTTTGAACTATACCTCTGTGGCTCAGTGGAGTATCCGCTATTTCAGTGATCACCCAGAGGCAGAGCAGGGTATGGCCACAGAGCTCTTTTCAGTTCTCAAGCTTGGGGGGGGGGTATCTAAGGTGACTCCCGAGTTGGGCATTTTAAATCTCTATTTTTCTTTTTTTAGTAGAAGGGAATTTTCTTCTGCTCTGTTGGCATAGTCTCACAATCACCTCTTCTACCCAAATGAGACCACTGCCTGTGAGCTAGCCACAGTCAGTACAATTTTTGTCCACACTGCTACAAGAACCACACAAAGGATCCATGTAGTCCTCAAAGTGAATATGGGTCCTGCATCAATGACCCACAGCAGAGAATCAAGGAGCTCTGAGCATATGAAGCCAACCATAGTGACTGCCCAACGTCTCAGCCACACCATGTGCCCTCCTATACAGCCACAGCTTTTTCACAGTCCCAGTACACAAGGATCCCACAGTCACCAGCTCCCAGCACCCTATCAATTCTCCCATCCAGACTCAGGCCATCTCCTCTAGGCTGATTGCTGGGCACGTGGAAACAAGATGGTACAGCTGTTATGTATCTCCAAAGTGGCATACACCCTCTCTTAGCTAGTTACAGGATGCTGGTACTGGAAGGTTGGGAGAGAGAAATGTCCCCTCCCTCTTGTTGGCAGATACACTCTCCCCTGCTGTGCTCCAAACTAGACTCACACCAGGCTCTTGCAGCTATGTCACCAGTGGCTTAGCCTACTGCAGTTGGGTCTCTCCTCACTCCAAAGCTGGTGCTGAGGTTCTCAGCTGTTGGGGTCCTGAGTTGTGCATATCCACACCCTCCATGTAGGTCCATAGTGTGTCTCTCTAATTTGTGTGGAGTTTCCTCTGCTGTTTTCTTCCTAAATCTTCAATGAGACTGCACTCTTTCCATTTTTAAAAAACTATTTTCTCCAAGACTAAAGCAGTAGGCTCCCTCCCTATTTCACCATCTTGACTCTAATCCAGTTGAATTTTTGCATCTTAACTTTGTATCCCCCAGCATAGTTGCAGGAGCTGTTAATTCTTGGGGATTCTCTACATAGAAAAACATATAATTTATAAAAATAAACAATTTTATATCTAGTCTTGATATAAAGAGTAAGTAATTCTTTATATCTAGTCTGCATATATTTATTTCATTTTCTTTTCTTATTGTACCAGATGGAAAGTCTGGCTTTCTGTTGAATAGGAGTGGTATCAGAGGAGACTCTCTTTTTCCAAAGTTAGAGTTAAAGCACATTTTCCTACCTTTAAGAATGATATTTATTGTAGCGGTTTTTTTTTTTTTTCAGGTTTCCTTGAACATTTTATTTTTTGTAACTTCATGACTGTGGCTTTTGGAGTATCATTTGATGTAATGAAGGTCATCAAGTGAGTAGTGTTAACACAGCAGCACAATTTCCGTAGTAAACTGACCTGTGACAGTGTTTGAGTGTATGCCTGTGATTTTATGCAGCCTTGCCACACAATAGCTGTAGCAGTATGATTTTCAACATACTGAGAGAAAGTGGCCAAAAAAATTGTTGGGTAAATTACTTTTGTAAAGGCTTTAGGTTTCAATAATCTTTTGTTCAATGGTATTTTAATGGTTTTATGAATATATTTATTTATAAAAATATAGAACAATGTAAAGCAAAAATTATAATCTTCCATCTATTCCTTACCTAGAGATAATATAGTACATTTTATCACTGCTGTAATTTATTATGGTAATATTTGAAAGAGTTTATAATAGTAACTCTGTAATCT
The DNA here is from genome assembly GCA_949820135.1 of Sylvilagus floridanus. Taxonomy (NCBI): domain Eukaryota; kingdom Metazoa; phylum Chordata; class Mammalia; order Lagomorpha; family Leporidae; genus Sylvilagus; species Sylvilagus floridanus. The sequence goes on from OX463241.1 coordinate 78,379,814, forward strand.
ACTTTTTAAAGATTCATTTACTTTCATGTGAAAGGCAGAGCTACAGAGAGAGGGAGACACACACATGCACATGGGGAAAGAGAGAGAGAGATGGAGATTGAGATCTTCCATTTAGTTCTCCCATGAGGCTGCAGGGTCCCAAACATTTGTGCCATATTCCACTGATTTTCCCAGGCCATTAGTGGAGAACTGGAGCAGAAGTGGTGCAGCTGGGACTCTACCTGGCACCCATATTGTTATGGGTGAAATTGACAGTGAAAAAAATCTTATCTTGATGCTTTGTCTCATGTAGAAGAGTTTACAAGCAGACAAAGCATAGATAAAGCATTTAAAAGTATTTAAAACCAAGATTTATTAGAGTCAGAGACCTCCAGCCAAAGTGGCCTGGGGGGGGGGGGGTCCAAAAAAGGGAAAAATCCCAGAAGCGTTGGTTAGTGTGGTTATTAAGCACACTTTGAAGAAAAGACAATACTTGACAATCAGGTTGACATATAGTTACAAGGCAAGGACACAATGAATCCAAAGACCTGATTTGTGATCATTACCCTGTCTGGTTTGCTCATGATAAAAAAAAGAGCCATCAAAAGTGTGGGATATCTAATTTGTTTTACAGTAAACTTGGAGCTCAGAAAGGTGGAGTCACCACTCCCTTGCTAGTCTTATGATAAGACTGGAGATTCTTAAGGATTAGGGTAAGCACCTTTCATCTTGCTAAATAAAAATAAAAGCATTTTGCACCCTCAATTTCCACTGGGGACAATCTGACTGCCTATTAACCCCTCTGACTCCTCACATTCCCTCCCCTTGAAGAACTAACCCTAACTTCTGTTAAGGGTATGACCATTAACTTCCGTTAAGGTTAACTAACCCTAACTTAATGACAGCTCTGACTTCTTAAACTTCTGCAGAATTCTGTTTACTCATATTTTGTTGAAGATTTGTGCATTAATATTCAACAGAGCCAATGATCTGCCATTTTATTTTCCTTGCAGTTTTTTGACTGCCTTCACTATCAGTGTAATGCTTGCCTCATACAATGAGTTTGAATGCATTTCTTCCTTTTAACATTTCTGAAAGAACGTGTGGAGTAATGGTATTAATCCAGTCCTTTTAAATTTCTAAAGGTGTGTTTTCAGATGTGGTCTTTCTTGATAACTGTTCTTTGGACGTTTGAGTGTGCATTCTGCAGTTGTATTGCGCTCTGACAGTTGGAACAAGGTGATTGACAGTGATATTCAGATAAAATAAATCTTTCTTGATTTTCTGCATGCTTGATCTGTAAATTAATGGAGTATGTTGACATCTCCAAACATAAAGGTGAATTGATCTATTTTTCCTATCACTTCTATCAATTTTTGTGTTATGAGTTTTGACACTGTATAGTTTTGTGAATAAACATTTATGATTTGTATGCTTTCTCAGGAAATCGGCCCTTTTATAGTTAAGTCATTCTTTTATTTTACGTAATAATTTTCTTTGATCTTAATGTTTTCCTTGCCCAAAATGTATGTAACCACTCCACATTTCTTATGATTTATGTTGGTAGGGTACATCTTTTTAAAATCCTTTACTTTGAACCTACTTACATCTTTAGCTTTTAAAGATTTATTTATTTGAATGACAGAGTGACAGAGGGACAGAAAGAGTGAGAAACAGGAAAAGAGAGTTTCTATCCATTGGTTCACTGCCCAATTAGCCACAACAGCCAGGGCTGGATCAGATAGAAGCCAGGAGCCTGGAACTCCATTCAGGTCACCCGCACGAGTAGTGGATGCACAAATATTCAGGTTATCTTCCTCTGCTTTCTGAGGCACATTAGCAGGGAACTGGATCAGAAGTGCAGCAGCCAGGACTTGAATCTGAGCTCTGATCTGGGGTGTTGCTGTTGCAAGTAGCCACTTAAGCCACTGTGTCACAGTGCTGGTACTTCTAACTCCTTATTGTAAAAGTAGTTTTATTGTACTCATTTTTTAGAAAAAGAAGACACCCCTCCTTTCAACTCAAAATGCAATGTACATTCAGCTAAGTTTTTTTTTCTAGATGTATTTGTTTATTTGAAAGTCAGAAGCAAGAGAGACAGAGGCAGAGAGAGACAGATAGAGGTCTTCCATCAACTAGTTCACTGCCCAGATGGCTTCAATGGCTGGAACTGTGCCAGTCCAAAGCCAGGAGCCCAAGGACTTGGGCCATCTTCTAGTGCTTTCCCAGGCCATAGCAGAGAGCTGCTATGAAGTAACCAGGACATGAACAAGCGCCCATATGGGATGCCAGCATTGTAGGTGGCAACTTTACCTACTATACCACAGCGACTGCCCCTCAGCTACGTTTTTGCAGGAACTCTTCACACCTGGCTATCTTAGAGACTGCTCAGAACAAGTATTTGTACCCTTACCCAGAGAATTTCTTACCTGGTTGATCCATGCAACGGCAAGACCCCAAAACACACACTGTTGCTAGCACAAACTCATGCAGCCATAAACCCAAATTATATAAACATCCTTCAATTCCTCTTGTTGCTGCTGCTTCTGGAGTCACAGCCCATCACAGTCCTTTTCTAATTTAGGTAAAATTTTATGTCTCATCTCCAGCCTCAAGACTGTTGCTTCTTAAGGCACAGACTTTTTACTATCAGGTAAACTTAGCCAATAAACTGCTACTAACCAAAGTATGGTTGTCCATATCTCAGCCCACCAAATGCCACCCACTCATCTTGCTTCTTAATACAAGCTCTATATTTTCATTCATATATTTAAATCATTCACATTTTTAAAGTGATTATTGATAGCTTTGAATTGATTTCAATGATGTTTGTAAGTCCTTCTATTTGCTGCCAAAGGCTGCCCTATTTGCCTTCTATTGTTTTATATAAGTATGTTTCTTTTAACTTTTATTTAGTAAATATAATTTTCCAAAGTACAGTTAATTGTCCAAAGTACAGTTTATGGCTTACAATGGCTCCCCCCCATAACTTCCCTCCCACCTGCACCCCTCCCATCTCCTGCTCCCTCTCCCATTCCATTCACATCAAGGTTCATTTTCAATTACCTTTATATACAGAAGATCGATTTAGTATATATTAAGTAAAGATTTCATCAGTTTGCACCCACACAGAACATAAAGTGTAAAATATTGTTTGAGTACTAGTTATACCGTTAATTCATATTGGACAACACATTAAGGACAGAAATCCCACATGAGGAGTAAGTACACAGTGACTCCTGTTGTTTACTTAACAATTTGACACTCTTGTTTATGCTGTCAGAAATCTCCCTAGGCTCTAGTTATGAGTTTCCAAGGATATGGAAGCCTCTTGAGTAGGCTGACTTCGATCTTATTTAGACAAGGTCATAGTCAAAGTGGAAGTTCTCTCCTCCCTTCAGAGAAAGGTACCTCCTTCTTTGATGGCCCATTCTTTCCACTGGGATCTCACTCGCAGAGATCTTTCATTTAGGTCCTCTTTTTTTTTTTTTCCAGAGTGTCTTGGGTTCTCATGCCTAAAATACTCTCATGGGCTCTTCAGCCATTTCTGAATGCCTTAAGGGCTGATTCTGAGGCCAGAGTGCTATTTAGGACATCTGCCATTCTGTGAGTCTGCTGTGTATCCTACTTCCCATGTTGCATCATTCTCTCCCTTTTTTATTTTATCAGTTAGTATTCTCAGACTCTAGTCTTGTTTGTGTGATCCCTTAGACTCTTATACCTATCAGTGTGATCAATTATGAACTGAAATTGATCACTTGGACTAGTGAGATGGCATTAGTACATGCTATCTTGATGGGATTGAATTGGAATCCCCTGGCACATTTCTAACTCCACCAATTGGGGCAAGTCTGATTGAGCATGTCCCAAATTGTACATCTCCTCCCTCTCTTATTCCCACTCTTATATTTAACAGGGATCACTTTTCAGTTAAATTTCAACACCTAAGAATCAATGTGTGGTAATTACGGAGTTCAACCAATAGTATTAACTAGAACATGTTTATCCCACACCATTTCATCTTCCACTCACTGTATCAACCAAACTTCTTAAAAATTTTGTACTTTTGGGGCTGGGAATGTGGCATAGAAAGTAAAGCCACCTTGTGCAAAACCGGCATCCCATTTGGGCACCAGTTCTAGGCTGCTCTACTTTCTATCCAACTCCTTGCTAATGTCCTGGGAAAGCAGTGGAGCATGGCCCAAGTAGTTGATCTCCTGTACCCACATGGGAGACCCAGAAGCTACTGGTTCATGGCTTTGGACCAGCCAGCTCCGCCCATTGTGGCCACTAAATGAATGAACAAGTGAACAGTAGATTCTCTCTCTCTCTCTATCTTCCTCTCCCTCTCCTTGTCTCTTTCTTGCTCTATAACTCTTCCTTTCAAATAAATAAATAAATCCTTATAAAGAAAATAGTGCTTTTCCTACAGTTTATCAGAGTTTTAACTAAGTAAAGCCACCTCATTCTCTTTCATGTCACTAGAAGTAACATACATAGAATTTCAATTTTGACTTTGATATTCATGACATAGCTGCAATTTTTTATATCTATATAATGTTATCATCCAATGCTTTGTCATTGTTATTAATTTAAACAGTTGTCTTTAAGATTAGTAAGAAATGAAATATATTTTTTTACTAGCAGTCGTTATTCCCCTGGTACTTCTAATTTCTTTATTTTGATTTGGGATCCTAACTTAAATAATTTTCCATCTTCATGAAAATTACCATTTCTTTTTTTTTTTTTACAGGCAGAGTGGACAGTGAGAGAGAGAGACAGAGAGAAAGGTCTTCCTTTTGCCGTTGGTTCACCCTCCAATGGCCACCGCGGTCGGCGCGCTGCGGCCGGCGCACCGCGCTCGTCCGATGGCAGGAGCCAGGAGCCAGGTGCTTTTCCTGGTCTCCCCATGGGGTGCAGGGCCCAAGCACTTGGGCCATCCTCCACTGCACTCCTGGGCCACAGCAGAGGGCTGGCCTGGAAGAGGGGCAACCGGGACAGAATCCGGCGCCCCGACCGGGACTAGAACCCGGTGTGCCGGCGCTGCAAGGCGGAGGATTAGCCTGTTGAGCCACGGCACGGCTAAAAATTACCATTTCAATATATCTTTCAGGCAGGTTCTGTTTGACTATGAATTCCCTCCACTTTCGTTGTCTGATTAAGTCTTTATTTCTCAAGATAATTTGACAAGATATACAGGTTTAAGCTAGTGTGTTTTTCTTTCAACAGTTTCCACATCTTATTTTATTTATAGATTTGTTTCTAATGAGCAGTTTAACTTTTGTCCTTGTTCCTCTATAGATAAAGTTTTTCCCTCCTGAACCCCTTTCAAAAATTTCCCTTTTGTTTTCTGCAATTTGAAAATGGTATGTCTACGTGAAGGGTTTCTTGTTTATTTTTGTTTTTTGCACTAACTCTGCTTGATATTCTATGAGCTTCCTGGATTTGTGGTTTGGAGTCCACCATTAATTTAGGAAACTTCTCAACCATTACTATTCATATAATTCTTCTCTTCCAGTCTCTTTTGCTTGACCTTCTGGTATTTCAGTTGCACATCTGTTATGTTACTTTCATTGTTCATCAGCCCACAAACGTTCTGTTTCATTTTTGTAGATCTTTTTCTCTTCTCCATTCAGTTTGGGGAGATTCTGTTAAAGTGTCTTCAAGATTAATGATTCTTTACTCAACCCTGTCTTCTTTACATACTTATGATGACTCCAAAAAGACATTTTTCATTTTTTCATTTCCTTTGCATTGATTTTGATTCCTAGCATTTTAACTTGATTTTTTTTTTTTGCTTTTTTAAATGTTTATTTATTTGAAAGACAGAGTTACAGAGAAAGAAGGAGAGACAGAAAGAGAGTTATTCCATCTATCGGTTCACTCCCCCAGATGGCCACAAAAACCAGGGCCAAAGCCAGGAGCCTGGAGCTTCATTGGGGTCTCTCATGCGGCTGGCAAGGTCCCAGGCCCTTGCTTTTGCTAGACCACTAGCAGGGAGCTGGATCAGAAGTGTAGCAGGAAGAACATGAACTGGTGCCCACATGGGATGCCAGCATCACAGGCAGTGACTTTACCTGTTATGGCCCCTCCACTAGATTCTTTACTTGAAATATTTCTGCTTTGGTGCAAAACAATTTTTAAAAAATTGTTATTTAAATTTACAAAAGTCACGCATTTCTTATATATCAATTTAGGACCAGAGTGATTCTTTCCACCAATGCTCCCTCCCATCCATATTCCCACCCTTCTTCCTCCTCTATGTCTTATTCCCGCTCTTAATTTTTACAAAGATCTATTTTTAGTTTCCTTAATATGCATAAGGTTAACCATGTACTGAGTAAAGAGTTCAACAAGCAGTGTGAAGAAAACAACACTGTTCAACAGTGGAGACAAAGTCTATAAACAATCACTGAATCTCCAAATATCCATTTTACTCCTATATATTACATCTTTTTTTGACAGGCAGAGTTAGAGAGTCAGAGATTGAGAGAGAGAGAGAGAGAGAGAGAGAGAGAGAGAGAGAGAGAAAGGTCTCCCTTCCATTGATTCAGCCCCCAAATGGCCTCTACGGCCGGAGCGCTGCACTGATCTGAAGCCAGGAGCCAGTTGCCTCCTCCTGGTCTCCCATGGGGTGCAGGGCCCAAGCTCTTGGGCCATCCTCCACTGCCTTCCCGGGCCACAGCAGAGAGCTGGACTGGAAGAGGAGCAACAGGAACTAGAACACAGCGCCCCACATTTTAGATACTCTATTAGTTACCACAGATAAAGAAAAACATATGGTATTTGTCTTTTGTAGACCAGCAAGGTCACTAAGTATAATGGTTTCCAGTTGTATACATTTTGTTGAAAAAAACGAGATTTCATTTTTTTTTTTTCACTGAATAATATTCCATTTTATTTTTTTTTCTTTTTTTTAATAACGCTTTTATTTAAAGAATATAAATTTCCAAAATACAGCTTATAGATTACAATGGCTTCCCCCCCCATAACTTCCCCCCCACCCGCAACCTTCCCCTTTCCCACTCCCTCTCCCCTTGTTTCACATCAATATTCATTTTCAATTCTCTTTATATACAGAAGATCAGTTTACTATATATTAAGTAAAGATTTCAACAGTTTGCCCTCACATAGCAACATAAAGTGAAAAATACTGTTGGAGTACTAGTTATAGTATTAATTCACAATGTATAGCACATTAAGGACAGAGATCCTACATGATATATTTTTTTAAAAAATTGATTAATTTTCTAGGCAATTTCCAATTTAACACCAAGATTTTTTTTTCATTTTTAATTATCTATATACAGAAGATTGATTCAGTATATACTAAGTAAAGATTTCATCAGTTTGCACCCACACAGAAACACAAAGTGTAAAAACTGTTTCAGTACTAGCTATAGCATTACTTCACATTGGACAACACATTAAGGACAGATCCCACATGAGACGTAAGTACACAGTGACTCCTGAAGTTGATTTAACAATTTGACACTCTTGTTTATGGCATCAGTAATCTCCCTAGGCTCTAGTCATGAGTTGCCAAGGCTATGGAAGCCTTTAGGGTTCGCTGACTTGGATCTTATTCCAACAGGGTCATAGTCAAAGTGGAGGTTCTCTCCTCCCTTCAGAGAAAGGTACCTCCTTCTTTGATGGCCCCATTCATTCCACTGGGATCTCACTCACAGAGATCTTTCATTTAGGTCTTTTTTTTCAGAGTGTCTTGGCTTTCCATGCCTAGAATATTCTCATGGGCTCTTGAGCCAGATCTGAATGCCTTAAGGGCTGATTCTGAGGCCAGAGTGCTATTTAGGACATCTGCCATTCTATGAGTCTGCTGTGTATCTCGCTTCCCATGCTGGATCATTCTCTCCCTTTTTGATTCTATCAGTTAGCATTAGCAGACACTAGTCTTGTTTGTGTGATCCCTTTGACTCTTAGACCTATCAGAGTGATCAATTGTGAACTGAAATTGATCACTTGGACTAGTGAGATGGCCTTGGTACATGCCACCTTGATGGGATTGTAATGGAAACCCCTGGCACGATTCTAACTCCATCATTTGGGGCACGACTGATTGAGCATGTCCCAGTTTGTACATCTCCTCCCTCTCTTATTCCCACTCTTATATTTCACAGGAATCACTTTTCAGTTAAAATTTAAACACCTAAGAATTTTTTTAACTGCTGAGTAGTATTCCATAGTGTATACACACATAAATTCTTTATCCAGTCATCCATTGATAGACATCTGGGTTGATTCCATATCTTAGCTATTGTGAATTGAGCTGCAATGAACATTGGGATACAGATAACTCTTTCACATGCTGATTTTATTTCATTTGGATAAATTCCCAAGAGTGGAATGGCTGGGTCATATGAAAAATCTATTTTCAACTTTCTGAGATATCTCCATATTGTCTTCCACACTGGCTACACCAGTATACTTTCCCACCAAAAGTGGATTAGGGTACATTTTTCCCCACATTCTCTTCAATATTTATTGTTGATTTCTGTATAAGAGCTGTTCTAGCAGGGTGAGGTAAAACCTCATTGTGGTTTTGATTTGCATTTTCCTGATGGCTAGCGATCCTGAGCATTTCTTCATTTGTCTGTTTGCCATTTCAATTTCCTCTCTTCCAAAATGCCTGTTCAAGTCCTTTTCCTGCTTCTAAACTATATTGTTTGTTGTTGTTGAGTTTCTTGAGCTCTGAAAACTCTTTGTCTCCACTGGCATGCGTTCTTTTTTTTTTTACCTTTTATTTAATGAATATAAATTCCCAAAGTACAGTTTATGGATTGCAATGGCTTCCCCAAAAAAACTTTCCTCCCACCCACAACCCTCCCCTTTCCTGCTCCCTCTCCCATTCCATTCACATCAAGATTCATTTTCAATTCTCTTTATATACAGAAGATCAGTTTAGCATATATTAAGTAAAGATTTCAACAGTTTGCACCCACATAGAAACACAAAGTGAAAACTACTGTTTGAGTACTAGTTATAGCATTAAATCACAATGCATAGCACATTAAGGGCAGAGATCCTACATGAGGAGTAAGTGCACAGTGACTCCTGTTGTTGACTTAACAAATTGGCACTCTTGTTTATGGCATCAGTAATCACCCTAGGCTCTTCTCATGAGTTGCCAAGGCTATGGAAGCCTTTTGAGTTCACCGACTCTGATCATATTTAGACAAGGTCATGGTCAAAGTGGAAGTTCTCTCCTCCCTTCAGAGAAAGGTGCCTGCTTCTTTGATGGCCCATTCTTTCCACTGGGATCTCACTCACAGAGATCTTTCATTTAGGGCATTATTTTTTTTGCGGCACTGGCACACTGGGTTCTAGTCCCAGTCGGGGTGCTGGATTCTGTCCCAGTTGCTCCTCTTCCAGTCCAGCTCTCTGCTATGGCCCAGGAGTGCAATGGATGATGGTCCAAGTCCTTGGGCCCTGCACCCACATGGGAGACCAGGAGAAGCACCTGGCTCCTGCCAGTGTGGTGCGCTGGCCGCAGCGGCCATTAGAGGGTGAACCAATGGCAAAGGAAGACCTTTCTCTCTCTCTCTCACTGTCCACTCTGTCAAAAAAAAAAAAGCACCAAACTGGCATGTGTTCTTGCATGTTCATTTTTTTGTAGTATTTACTTACTTTCATATATTTGAAAGACACTCCCCAAATGCCCCTCACAACCAGGCCTGGGCCAGGAAGATGCCAAGAACCTAGAACTCATGGGCTCTTGAGCCAGATCCGAATGCCTTAAGGGCTGATTCTGAGGCCAGAGTGCTATTTAGGACATCTGCCATTCTATGAGTCTGCTGTGTATCCTGCTTCTCATGTTGGATCATTCTCTCCCTTTTTGATTCTATCAGTTAGTATTAGCAGACACTAGTCTTGTTTGTGTGATCCCTTTGACTCTTAGACCTATCAGTGTGATCAATTGTGAACTGAAATTGATCACTTGGACTAGTGAGATGGCCTTGGTACATGCCACCTTGATGGGATTGTATTGGAATTCCCTGGCCTGTTTCTAACTCCATCATTTGGGGCAGTTCCGATTGAGCATGTCCCAAGTTTTACATCTCCTCCCTCTCTTATTCCCACTCTTATATTTCACAGAGATCACTTTTCAGTTAAAATTTAAACATCTAAGAATAATTGTGTGTTAATTAGACACTCTGGAAAAAACAGAAGACCTAAATGAAAGATCTCTGCGAGTGAGATCCCAGTGGAAAGAACGGGGCCATCAAAGAAGGAGGTACCTTTCTCTGAAGGGAGGAGAGAACTTCCACTTTGACTATGGCCCTGTGGGAATAAGATCGAAGTCGGCTAACCCTAAAGGCTTCCATAGCCTCGGCAACTCATGACCAGAGCCTAGGGAGATTACTGACGCCATAAACAAGAGTGTCAAATTGTTAAATCAACATCAGGAGTCACTGTGTACTTACGTCTCATGAGGGATCTGTCCTTAATGTGTTATCCAATGTGAAGTGATGCTATTACTAGTACTGAAACAGTATTTTTACACTTTGTGTTTCTGAGTGGGTGCAAACTGATGAAATCCTTTCATAGTATATATTGAATCGATCTTCTTTATATAAAGATAATTGCAAATGATTAAAAAATCTTGGTGTTAAACTGGAAATTGCATAGACAATTAATCAATTTTTAAAAAAAAAAAATCATGTAGGATCTCTGTCCTTAATGTGCTGTACATTGTGAATTAATACTATAACTAGTACTCCAACAGTATTATCATTTTGTGTCTCTATGCGAGGGCAAACCGTTGAAATCTTTACGTAATATGTACTAAATTGATCTTCTGTGTATAAAGAGAATTGAAAATGAATCTTGATGTGAACAGAAGGGGAGAGGGAGCGGGAAAGGGGAGGGTGGGGGGAGGGAGGGAAGTTGTGTGGGGGGGGAGCCATTGTGGTCCATGAGCTGTTCTTTGGAAATTTATATTCTTTAAATAAAAGCTTTATATATAAAAAAAAAAAAAAAAAGAACCTAGAACTCAACCCAGGTGTCAACGTGGATGGCAGAAACCTAAGTATTTGAACCATCACTTGCCGCCTCCCGGGGTTCATATTATCAGTAAGCTGGAACTGGAAGCAGAGCCAGGACTTGAACTCAGGCACTCTGATGGCAGCATGGACATCCCAAGGGGCATCTTAACTGCTGCACCAAACACCTTCCCCATTCTTGCATGCTTTTTTTTAATCATAAGGGACAGCTTTTCTTTTATTTTTGTTTGGATTTATTTCATATTTTATATGGAGATGAAATTTGTATATTGTAAAATTGCCAACAGTTGCATGATACTTAGTATTCCTCAGTGTTGTGCAAATGTCCATGCTCATTATCCCAGGGTAAAACCCCAAATACCTACTCTCTTCTCTAAAGCCATCAATCCTCTTTCCATTACGCATATGTGTCTGTTCTGAGTATTTCGTATGAATGGAATCGTAGATATACAGCCTTTGAAACTTGTCTCTTATTTGTGTTAGCATAATGATTTCAAGGTCCATTTGTGTTATAACATCTACTATATTTCAGTCTTTTTCAAAACTGAGTAGTAATCTATTATGTAGATATAACACATTTTGTCAAGTGTAATTTCCCTTAATAAATATTTTTGCTTTTTTCACTTTTTGATTATTTTAAACATCGCTGCTATTAACATTAACTTAAAATATTTGAGTACTTCTTTTCAATTTTTTAGATATACACCTAGTAATGAAGTAGCTATCATAAAACAATTGTATGTTGGTCATTAATCTAGATTTTTAATTTGAGATACAGAGAGGGAGGGAAGAAGAGAGGCAGAGAGGGAGAGAAGAAGGGAGAGAGAGAGAGAGAGAGAGAGAGAGAGAGAGAGAGAAATTTCTTATCATCTGTTTCATCTCCACAGATGACTTCAATGGCAAAGACTGGGCTACAGCTGAATTAGAACCAAGAACTAATCCGGTCTCCCATGTGGGTGGCAGGAACCCAAGTACTGTTCTGTCAAATGCTGCTTTCCTGAGTCTGCATCAGTGGGAAGGTAGAAGTGGGATCCAGGATGAGAACTCCAAATCAGGCACTCCAACACGTGGCACACGTATTCTAACAGGTGGCCTAACATAGGGAAGACACCGTCCTGTCTCTCATTTAAAAGAAACTGCAAATTGATCACCACAGCAGCTGCATCGTTTTAAATTCATGATGTGCAAGAGTCCTAATTTCTTCACATTACTGTCAATAATTGTTAGTATTTTTTATTTATCACTGACTCATAGCTATGAAGTGGTATTTAATGGTAGTATTAATGTGCATTTCATTACTCACTATTGATATTAAGAGGCTCCTCATGCACCTTATGGCCACCAGAGTATCTTATTTAGGAAAGAAAATCATACAAATAAGAGGAGAAATTAATGATAAAGAAAAGAGAGAAAATCAACTGTCAAAAGTTGATTCTTGTAAAGATTAACATATTTTAAAAAACAAGAAGTCTGAGTGAAGAATATAAAAAAAGAACCATTCAGACATTCAGGTAGCTAACATCAGAAATGATGAATTGGATTTCCATAGAGATTCTACATATTTTGAGAAACGTTTCAAAGTCTTGAAATTGTGCAAATCTGTTTCAAAATTAAACTCATTTAAAAAGATGCAAGAAAATAAATTAAAATTGTAATATACTTATTAAAGAAATCAAATTTGTACTTAAGAGCATTCTTTTTGTATATTGAAATAGTACAATTTATCATTTTTCTTTTTAAGTTTATTCATATATGTTATTTATTTGAAAGACAGAGTGACAGAGAAGGAGAGAGCTACAGAGGAAGAGAGAGAAGATCTCTCTGTGAGAGAGAGAGAGAGAGAGAGAGAGAGAGAGAGAGAGAGAAAGAGAGAGATCTTCCTTCTGCTGATTCACTCCTCAAATGCCCACAACAGTCAGGGTTGGCTAAGACAAAGTCAGAAGTTTGAACTCCATCCAGGTATCCTACATGAGGTCAGGAACTCCAGTAATTGAGCCATCATCTGCTGCCTCCCAGAGTTTCCCATTTCACTTTGGTCTGGTTCAGCGTGGTGGTTGTGGCCATTTGGTGAGTGAATCAGTGGATGGAAGATTCTCTCCCTCTTATTTCTTTGTCATTTTGCCTTTCAAATATAAATAAATAGATGTTAAAAATCATGTTTTATAGAATAAATATCTCAAAGCCTGAAGTGTGTCACTGGGGAATTCCATCAGAATTTTATGGAAGAAATCAATAATACCTAGACATTTTTAGAAATAAGAGAGAAAAAAAAAGTGCTTGAAAATAACATTACAAGAAAAAATACCATGGACACATTATAGCAGGGTGGCAAAAAAGGAAACAAACATAAGTAACATAAATCCAAACTATCATAAAATAGGAAATATTATTGCAGATTGAACTTATTTTAGGATAACAGCTTTGGTTTAACATTAGATCACCAATAAATTTAATTCAACACAGAAATCATAAATAGAATAAAATTATACATAGACTGTAACAAAAACTCCCCTTCTTTATGAAAATTTGAACTTTGGTTGACTTGCTATGTTTTGTTAGCCTAAAAATTAGTGGTAAGTGTTATCAGGAAATGCTGCCTATGTTAATATTTACCACTGATAGGCAAATTGCTTCTGTTGAATGATAATTGTAAATATATGATGGGAGTTCTTTTATCTGTTAGCTTTCTTGAGTGAGTTGACTTGTAACTCTGCAGCTCCTTCTTGGGAACATGAGAAGCTATGTCTGCAAATTACAAGAATTGGGGTGGGGAGCATACTGCTTCTGGTCAGGGGAGCTCCCACACCTATAGCAATTTTTTGGTAAGAATCCCAAATTATAGTTTCATATCCTCACTGCCTTTTAGTTATGGCACTATTCCAGGGTAGGTAGGTTTGCTTAATATTAGCTATACTGTTCAATATTTAACTCAATGACTCATGCAACAGTTCTTATATTAACACATTCTTGGATTGCCTGACTTTAATAATCAGTTATTTTCCTAGCCACACTTGCCATGTCTCTAAACATATACTTTCTTTTTTTCAAAGATTTTCTTTGTATTTATTAGAAAGGCAGAGTTTAGAGAGAGAGAGAGAGGTCTTCCATCTGCTGGTTCACTTTCCAAATTGCTGCAATGACCAGGGCTGGGCTGAAGCTAGGAGCTTCTTCTGGGAATCCCATGTGGGTACAAGGGCCCAAGCATTTAGGCCATTTTCTGCTGCTTTTCCACACCATTACTAGCTGAATCGGAAGTGGAGCAGCCGGGACTCAAACTAGCACCCATATAGGATGTCAGGACTCTAGGTGGCGGTTTAACCTGCTGCATCACAGTACTGGCCAAGAACATACACCTTCATTACTAGCATTTTTTGATACTGTGACTAAAAATACTATAGTTTAATTGTGATGTATGAAGTGTATTTTTAAAAGTCTTGTAACACTAATCGATCAGTAATCAACCAATTTCACAATGTGTGAAATGTGCAAGGCTGTTTAGCGTCTATAATGAGTCTGTATGGTTCTCTGAGTCTAATGAATCATTTTTCCTATTTATTCTTCTCAATACTAAGACACTGAAGTTACAAATTTGTTCTCTTGGATCAAAAAATGTTCATTTATGTCTCCTGCTAAGGTCAAACTATTTTCTGTGTGCCTGGGGCAGAGGGGTAGTGCTTGCCCTGCTGAGGGAACATAAATTGTCACAGTTCCTGAGAGTGTTCAGTTCCTGTAAAAACCTAGCCTGCCAGGCCCCAGCAGGTGAAAATGACTCACGTCCAAATTTAGTGAATAGTCAGGCACATTTAAAACTTCAAAGTCTAGTTTTACAAGAACATTTTAATGTGTAGGATATTTGATAAAATTGTCTACATTGATGATTGTCACCAAATGGACCACCCAACTCTCCAGATTATACACACTTGGTCATTAATTATTTGCATCTGTCAAGAGCTTAGAAGGTCATAGCATCTGGGTTAAGATCTACCCATGGAAACAAATTCCTCACCTTTTGGAAAATACACATTTATTTTACAGGCTCTAGAACAATATTTATTGAATGTAAGGGTTGATTCAACAATTTGTGTCCTGGTAGCTGCAAAACTGATTTGAACATTGATATTTTAAGTTTGCCATAATACTGGAGTTGACATTGTCACACTGAAACTTAACATAGCCAAATATTGGCAGCAAAGGTATGGATGAGGTAATTAAAATCTTCATAATGTTAATGAAAATCAGGCTCAGTCCTGATTCCCACAGAAGTGTCTCCCTATATCTCCATATATCACTCTTCCCTGCAAAACAAAAATGTCTTTGAGAAAGATGTTGTAAAAATTGGGAAATCTAAATATCTCAATTAGCCTCAAATCTTATCATTCTCATTCTCTGAATCTGTATATCCAATGTTGTTTTGGTGATGGCTGTTCATCATGCCCATGATATCCACTTGTATAGAGAGTCAATATCTGATATGATTTTGTAGCAATCAAATTCCACCTGCCCTACTTTGTTTACCTCTGCTAATAGGACAAGTAAAATCTTCCTAAAGGAGCAGATATGATGATATGTGCATAAATCCTCTAGAAACATTTATATAATATTCCAAGAATATTTACAATATCATAATCTAAGTGCTTTATTACATATATTAAATTTAGGCAGATTTAAACAAGTACCATGCAGTGGTCTTCTATTTTTAGTCTATTCCTAGTCATTCTGATACACAGTGCATGTTCAATCATGGTTGAAATTAATTGAATTGATTTCCATAGAATGCTATTGTTCCTTCCTTCTAATAGCTACAACTCAAGATCTACCCATTTCTTGTATAATCACCCCATCGCAAGCCTTCCTACTTAACATCTCTGCAACTTTTCTCTTAGTTATTGCAACATATTTTCCCTCTTCTGGTTTCCTGCCTGTTTGTAAAATTGACCCAAGCAGAAGCCCCACACACAATAGCCACTCAGTAGTGTGAACGAATTTCATGAATGAAGTGCTCTTTGCACCGTGAGATCCTTATATCAAAAAGACTGTAATGTAAAGTTAGCATTACTCTGTCAAGAAGACTTCTAGGATCTAACTCTTGCTTTCAACAAAAATTCTCTCAGTAGTAGTCAAGGGAAGAAATGGTAGCCTATATCCAGGCAATAAAAAGTGGAATGGACAATGAAAACCTTCAAAATTTTAGAGACAGAAACTCTAAGAACTGACTGTGGTTTTAGACAGGGATGTGGTAGACTAATAATGTTTTTTTTAATATCCAAGTCAATCTCAGCACCATATGGATATGTTATGTACATTTTAAAAGAGTATTTTCAGATACGATTAAGTGAGCAATTTTGAGATGTGGAGGTGGACCCAATGCCATCAGAAGGGCTCTTGAAAGAAGGAAGTAGGAAGGCACAAGTCATTAGCAAGAGGGGATGTGATAATAGAAACTTGAGATTAATGAGAAGTGGTAGGGGCCATCAGAGAAGAAATTCAGGCAGACCTTAGAAGCTGAAAGAGGCAAGGCGATGTTTTCTCTATGAGGCTCAAGAAGGTACATAGTTCTGCCAGCCTGTTAATTTTAGACTTCTGTCCACCTGAACTGTAAGAGAATAAATGAGTGTTGTTTTCAGCCACTCACATTGTGGTGATTTGTAGTAGCAAGAATATCAAATGAACACAGGGATACAGAGATGGGAGAATCACAGATGTCTCCATCAGGTATTAACGGCACAACCACCACTTGCCAAGATGTCTTCAAGGCCACCCCAGCTGGGGTAGCAAGGTTCCCCTTCCCCTCTGCATTGAGGTCATGTCAGAGGAGAGAGAGCATTCACCATCTACAGCGGTAATGAGCCCACCAATATATGATGCTGGTGGAGGCCATTTGAGGAGAAACCGAGCCCTCTTACCCCTCAGGCATGGAGGTCTCAGTGAAGGAAAAATGGGCAGCTTGTACTCCCATCACTGTCCAGCAATAACAAGAACACCCCTGACTCAGATGTTACTGGACATTAAGTGGGTAAATCAGAATGTGTCACTCCTAAAATATTCCTGGTGACAAAGAGTTTGGGACTCAAGGTAATTTAGAAGAAGAATTTAAATGCAGAGTTCTTCTTTCTGTCCCTCCCACTTCCCTCCTAAGACAGGCTGTTCCTTCTCCTCTGCTGGTAACAGCTCCCATCAGCTGGAGGCAGCCCTGAAGCTGACTGCAAGTGAATCTTATTCCTTTGGTTCACTCCAGATATGGCTTTTCCCATAGCTCCCACCTATAGAAGTCTAGAACCATGTTCCTTTGTCTTACTACTTTTCTAAAACTTAGCATTATTTATTATTAAATATTTATACAAGCCAGAGTTTTAAACCACTGCTACGAGTGACCATCCATTGCAGTTTCTCCTGTGACATACACTGTGTGTGGCAATGAACTTGCTTTTCTTTTGTTAATCTGTCTCACATTTTAAAGTCTGCCCCAAATGTGAATTTAGGAGGGTTCAGGTGAAACTGTATTTATTTTTGACAGATGTCGACCTCTACCTGGTGGTGACAAGGGGCATCACCATTTGTCAGCAGAAGAACGCAAGTAGAACAGAAGATTAGCATAATGGTTGCAGAGTCATCAGCTCATGCCCCAAATGTGTGTTTAATTGGAAAACCACTCATTACTCAAGAACCAGGAGGATCTTAAACTGAATGGGAAAAGATAATCCACAGATGAAAATATCAAGATGATGATAGAATAATCATACAGACTTAAAGTTGTTATTAAAATGCTTCAGGGCCAGCTTGGGGTGCAGTGGGTTAAGCTGCTACCTGCTATGCCAGCATTTCGTTTGAGCACTGGTTTGAGTTCCAGCTGCTCCACTTTGAATCCCGCTTCCTGTTATGGCTGCTGGCAAGGCAGCAGGGGATGGCCCAAGACCTTGGACCCCTCCCACATGTGTGGGAGACCCAGATGAAGTTCCTGGTTCCTGGCTATGCCCAGACTCAGCCCTGACTATTATGGGCATTTGGGAGGTGAACCAGCAGATGGAAGATTTTTCTCTCTTCTTCTGTCTCTTGTTCTCTGTTTCTCTGCCAATCTTTCAAATGAATAAGTAATTCTTTTTAAAAATAAAATACTTCAAACTGATACATTTAAAGTGTTTGAAAATTACAAAAAATAAGGTAAGTATAAGAGGGAAAAAACAAACTGAAGCGTTAGAAACTAAAAATATTTTCTAAAAATATAATAATTGAAATAAAAGCTTTAATATATGCAGAGAACAGCAGGAGGAGGTCCATAAAAAGAACATTTGAAGCAGGAAGAGAATGATTGCTATTACCCAATCTGAATGAGAGAGAAGACAGACTACAAAAAGGAATGAATAAAACTTCAAAGACACGAGATTTCAAGAAAATGTCCAACCATTGTAATACCAGACCATTCTAAGCAGTGGAAAAGGAGAACAGAGCTGAAATCTTGAAAAATTGCTTGAAACAATAATGGTTGAAAACTTCCCAAATGTGGTAAAAAAACATAAATCTGAATGAACAACAGGATAAATTCAAGTAAAACCACAGCAAGTTAATCACATCCAAACTTTAAAACTAAAGACAAAGAAAAATATCTTAAAAGCAGTGAGAGAGATCTATATTTGTAGATTAAAAAACAAAACAGTCAAAATTTCAGCAGATTTCTCTTGGGAAGGCCCTAAAGCCAGCAGGAATTGGTGTGTAACATTTTACAAATGTTAAAAAAAAAGGTGCTTTTGACTAATAATAAAATTCTAATTAAAAATAAATTCCAGGAATGAAACAAAATTGCAACTATTTAAATGATGGAAAATATATAGAATTTATCATCAATAGTCACAGACTAAAAGAGTGACAAAAGGAAGCTCTCTAAACAAAATGATTTAGAGCTAGGCAAGGTGTTCTTAGAACAAACACTGAAACATAACTCATAGAGGGCAGAGAGCAGAATGTAGGACTTCATCTAAATTAAAAAAAAAAAAAGAAAAGAAAATTTGCTGCAAGAAAATCTCTCTAAAATGAGTATAAAACAAACTGGAGATTGGGAAATAACATTTGCAAATCACATTTGTGACAAAGAACTAGTAACCAGAATATGTAAAGGATTAAAAAATTGGATAAAAAACATAATACCCAGAAGTAAAACACAATCTGAAACATTGCACTAAAGAGGCCATTATAAGTGGCCAGTAAGGACATAACGTGATATTCAACTGATAGCCATCAGCTAAATGCAAATTAAAGCCACAACGTGGTATCACTATGCACCATAACAATGTTATATAAAAATAGAGATGATACTAACTACTTTTTTTTAATTAATTTATTTTATTTGAAAATCAGAGTTACACAGAGAGAGAAGGAGAGGCAGAGAGAGAGGGGGGTCTTCCATCTGCTGGTTCACTCCCCAGGTGACTGCAATGGCTGCAATCACGGATCCAAAGCCAGGAGCCAGGAGCTCCTTCCAGATCTCCCACGCAGGTGCAGGGGCCCAAGGACTTGGGCCATCTTGTACTGCTATCCCAGGCCACAGCAGAGAGCTGGATTGGACGTGGAGCAGCCTGATCTCGAACCAGCGCCCATTTGGGATGCCAGCACTGCAGGTGGCAGCTTAACCTGCTAAGTCACAGTGACTCCCTGATACCAACTGCTGTTAAGAAGGCCTAGATACTGAATCAGTCACCCATTGTTGGTGGGAATGGAAAACAGTATTGAGAATCTGGAAAACAAATTTAAGCTGGACACTTTAGTACCCTATGACTCAGCACTGGCATTCCTGGATATCTGTCCCAGAAAAATGCAAACCTAGGTGCGTACTGTTTAGAGTAGGTAGGTTCTTAGTAGAATCTTTGGATATTAATTGGGGCCTCCACACCCCACATCAGAGTTCTGACTTCAAATCCTGGCTCTGCTTCCGATTCCAACTCCCTGGTTATGTGCACTTTAGAGGCAGTCGGTGGTGGCTCAAGTACTTGAGTCTCTACCACCCATATGGGAAACGCAGATTGGGTTCTGGGCTTTGGTTTCAGCCTGGTCAGGCCTGGCTGTCACAGTTATTTTGGGAGGAAAGCAGATGGGAGATCTCTGTCTCTATCTTTTTCTTGCATTTCAAATAAACAAAAAATAAATTTAAAAAATAAAATAAATGAAAACAACTTTTAAAAATGTTCACAGATGCTTATAATAACTCTCAGCAATAGCTAAAACTAGGCAATGGTTTCAAAATTGCGATGATTAGAAATTAAAGTGAACATCTTTAAGGATTGTTAAGGTTTATTGACAAAGTTCACATTCCAATTTATTAAAGGCCTCAGTTTTGGGATGCTAAATCTTCAAAATAACAAAGAATGAAGTATTATCCTCTTTTCAAGATACATTTATTGGAACTAATTGGGATTAAGTGATGTGTGCATTACAACAGAAGCAAAACTATTAGCAAACTCTTAAGTTTCTGGTGAAACTCATGGTTTCTTTTTGTATTAATATAAAAACACATACAGGATTTCGAAGTGGATCAAGTCCATGTTTTAGTTTTGAACACTTTAGCCTTCTTTCCCACTTACTCTCTAATGAAGTATGGGGGATTTTTAGGGTAGTTGCATTTTTTTTCAGAAGCATTTTTGGGGACCAGTTTTGGTCAGCAGCATCTTGCCTTTATGTATCTTCTAGGACACAAAGCAATTTTCTTTTTGAATAATTAGCTTTATAGGAGGATTGTATGCCTTCTTCCTTTCATGTTTATATGTCACCACTTCTGCAACATTTAAGGACTTTATATATATATATATATATATATATATATATATAATTATTTGAAAGGCAGTGAGAGAGAGACAGAGATATCCCATCCACTAGTTCACTCCCAAATATCCACAATGATTGGGGCTGGGCCAGGCAGAATTCAGAAGCCAGGACCTTAAGCCAAATCTCCCACATGAGTGGTAGGGACCAAGTACTTGAGCCCATCCCCAGCTCCTTCCCAGAGTTTGTATATGCAGGAAGCAAAATTAGAATCAGAGCTAAGACTCAAGCCCAGCCAATCCAATTTGGGATGTGGGTGTCCCATGTGTATCTTGACCATGATGCAAAACACATTCTCTTAGGTGGTTTAAATAGCTTTAAATCACTGAAGTTACCTATCCCCAGTTGAAAAATTCAAACCATAATTCACCAGGAAGAATGAAAATATGGTTGCCACCTGGGTACATTTTTATACTGGGTTCAAAATGAAGTGACCCTAATGAGGAAACCAAGTAAATGCCCATATGACAAAGGCAATTTCAAGTTAGGTCTTTAAAAATAGCTTTTAAAAACTCTTCTGCTACAACTTTGAAGTAAAATTTTTACTACTACAACTACAACAATATGCATACAGAAATTCACACAGATCACAAGTGTATGGCTTGCTGAATTTTTGCAAAATGAACATTCCTTTGCACTCAGTTTGAAGATGAAGAGAAGTCATCTCCAGGATCCTGCATTCAGTGTTCTCCAGTATCTTGCACTCAGAGCCAGCTGGGTTCACATTACATCAGAAGAAGCCAGTACCCTGACTTCTAATATCAAAAATTGTTATAAGGCCGGCACTGTGGCTCAATAGGCTAATCCTCCACCTGCGGCACTGGCACACCTGGTTCTAGTCCTGGTCGGGCCATCGGATTCTGTCCCCATTGCTCCTCTTCCAGTCCAGCTCTCTGCTGTGGCCCTGAAGTGCAGTGGAGA
This sequence comes from Sylvilagus floridanus, assembly GCA_949820135.1. NCBI lineage: Eukaryota > Metazoa > Chordata > Mammalia > Lagomorpha > Leporidae > Sylvilagus > Sylvilagus floridanus. Next base: position 78,401,542 of record OX463241.1, read on the forward strand.
TGGCCCAAGTCTTTAGGCCCTGCACCACATGGGAGACCAGGAGAAGCACCTGGCTCCTGGCTTCGGAACAGCATGGCGCACCGGCCGCAGCACGCCGGCTTTGGCGGCCATTGGAGGGTGAACCAACAGAAAAGGAAGACCTTTCTCTCTGTCTCTCTCTCTCTCTCACTGTCCACTCTGCCTATAAAAAAAATAAAAATAAAAAAAATAAATTGTTATGTCCTTTAATTGACTTTATATAAATAGATTAATATAATCTTTACACCGTGCAATTACTTCTTTCTGTCAACATTATATTAGCTTATCTACGTTGGGCATAATTGTACTTTGTCTTTCATAATGATTTGCAGATTTCCATTTTTGTTGATAGATTACATTTTATTAATTTCACTACTAAGGAGATTAGATATGTCCAAGAGTTTTTAAAAAATATTCTGAGACTATTGTGAATAATTCTTGATGATAATCTCTATATGTCTGTTAGTGAATATTTGGTCTTACTTCAGCTCACTATATCTACTAAAGTGGAAGTCAGTCACAAAATATACATAGCAAATATTGGTAAGTGGTGTTCCAGTCTGATTGCATTAATTTACATTTCAACCAACAGAGCATGAGAATTTCAAATGTTCCACATCCTTGACAACACTGGAATTATTCTCCTTTTAGCATTGCAGGTATTTGTGCAGAGCCACGTACTGTTGTTTTAGTGTTCACTTTTCACATGGAGAATGAAATTGAACAGTGTTTCACATGCTTATTGATTACTTGGATAGCTTCTTATATAATGTATCTGTTAAAGAGGTTTTTTTTTTCTCACCTTTATGTTAAATTGCCTATTTCATATTGATTTGTTGGAGTACTTTATATATTCTGAATGCAAGTGTCATGTCAGATGCATAAGCATACACACACACACATATATATATACACAAACATATTCTAAAAATTCATGGAAAATGTGTGTTATGAAAGATCTATGCACAGTTTTGAAAATGTGTTTGCACCAGAATAAACATACTTTCATTCTATTTTCCATGAGCTTTTAGAAGTACTTCTATATCTATACACTTCAATATAAATTTAAAAATATATAAACTCAAACATGTATATGATTAATAGTATCTTATGTACTCTCATATATATGATTAATGGTATTTTATGATGAGGTTTTTTTTTAAGATTTATTTTTTTGAGAGGCAGAGTCACAGAGAGAGGAGAGAGAGAGTGAGAGATCTTCCATCTGCTGGTTCACTACTCAAATGGCCACAATGATTGGGAGACTGGGTCAGGCTGAAGCCAGGAGATCCCTCCAGGTCTCCCACATGGGTGCAGGGGCCCAAGTACGTGGGCCATTCTCCATGCTTTCCCAGGCACATTAGCAGGGAGCTGAATAAGAAGTGGAACAACCAGGACTTGAACTGGTGCCCATGTGGGATGCTGGTACTGTAGGCCAGGCTTTACCTCACTGAACCACAGCACAGGACCCCAGAAGTTGTCAATTATATGTAAGTGTCAGTTGGCAATATTTTCTTTATGGCTAATGATTTTTTTCTTCCTTTAAGAAATGTTGCCCATTCTTAAGTCAGAGAAATATTACCTGATGTACAGTTTGGTACATGCTAAATTGGACTTACCCCTAATGGTAGAGTTAGAAACGTGCCAGGGGATTCCAATTCAATCCCATCTAGATAGCATGTACCAATGCCATCTCACTAGTCAAAGTGACCCATTTCAGTTCAGAATTGATCATAATGATAGGATTAAGTGTCAAAGGGATCACATAAACAAGACTAGTGTCTGCAAATACTAACTGATAGAATTAAAAAGCAGAGAATGATCCAACATGGGAAGTGGGATACTCAGCAGACTCATAGCATGGCAGATGTCCTAAACAGCACTCTCGCCTCAGAATCAGAACATAATACATTCAGATCTGGCTAAAAAACCCATAAGAATATTTTAGGCATGGAAAGCAAAGACACTATGGCAAAAAAAAAAAAAAAAAACACCTAAATGCAAGATCTCTGTGAGTGAGATCCCAGTGGAAAGAATGGGCCATCAAAGAAGGAAGTACCTTTCTCTGAAGGGAGGAGAGAACTTCCACTTTGACTATGGCCTTGTCTAAATAAGATCAGAGTTGGTGAACTCAAGAGGCTTCCATAGCCTTGGCAGCTCATGACAAGAGCCTCAGGTGATTAGTGATGTCATAAATAAGCGTGTCAATTGTTAAGTCAACAACAGGAATCACTGTGCATTTACTCCCCATGTAGGATCTCTGTCCTTAATGTGTTGTACTATGTGAATTAACGGTATAACTAGTACTCAAACAGTATTTTATACTTTGTGTTTCTGTGTGGGTGCAAACTGTTGAAATCTTTATGTAGTATATACTAAGTTGATCTTCTGTATATAAAGATAATTGAAAATGAATCTTGATGAAGAATGGGATGGGAGAGGGAATGGGGGATGGGGTGGTTGCAGGTGGCAGGGTGGTTATGGGGGGGAAAGCTGCTATAATCCAAAAGTTGTACTTTGGAAATTTATATTTATATAAAAGTTAAAATAAATAAATAAAAGAAATGTTGCCCATTCTTAAGTCGGAGATATATTCTCTGATGTATACCTCCAAATGTTTTATAGCTTCATACTTGATATTTAGATAAATAATGAATGTAGGATTAATTTTTGTAAATGATATTAAATAAGATTATGGCATTTTTTAAGTCCAATATAGTCAGAGTTGTTACTTAAAAATCGATTTTTCATCACCATGCTTCACTTATTTCTTTTCATTAACAGGTGGAGAAGCTCTGTTCCTAGATTCTCTGCTTCATTCCACCTCACCTCATCTACTCTCATCTTATAATAGATCTTAACAAGTATCATACACATGCTTCAAAGTAGAGAAATGTTTCATGACACTAACAGTAATGGAATAAGCTATAATTACAATTTCATATGATTTAGATCTCAAATGGTCAAAAGTGTGGCTTCTAAATTCTGACTGCCTCACACTGCTGTAGTTTTTAACCCATGAAATTCACCATAATGCTAGCATTTACCTCAAGGATAGTACAAGGTTTAATAAATTAACAAATAGTAGTCATTTTGGAAAGTACTTAGCACATATTGCACACTTAATGCCTGTTGATACTGATCAACTCATGTTAGAGTACTTCCAAAATGTATGGAAAATGAGATTAAAACTTTTGATGCAAAACTTTTGAAATCCATTCACAGTTTTGTTCATCGTAAACATTTCAATGAACTTTCTGATGACCCCTCAAACATGTATATATACACACCAGATACACACACACACACACACATACATATACAAGAGTTTTGTATACAAAACTAGAGTCAGGAACTCATAGAAAGCTTATCTATTTCTATCAGTTAAAATTTACTTAGAGAACAGAATATTTCTTGTTTTATTTATCCTGACTTGCTATTCACACATGCACCAAAACAGCATATAGTATCCTATAAACATGTACAATTTTTATATCTTTTAGTTTTTTAAGATTAAAAATAAAAGTAAAGGAGGGAAACATCATATTTTTTTGGAATAAGATCAACATGTGTTGTTTACAGAGAAAACATTTGCATGATAATTTGCATGTGCTCCCTTAATTGGATAAATCACTATCATCAATTTTTCCAGAAAGTAAGTACATACTTTTATAAATACAATCACAATCATTTTAAGTCAGAGTCTTTATTCAATGATTTAGGTTTCAATAATTATTGCTCTATTAAAAGTATCACAGTTGTAAGTAAAGGATGTGGTACCAAGAATGTCAGCTAACTTTTGCCCTGAAAGCTGGACATAGTTTATCTAACAATTTTTTAATGTCTATATTGTGGATTAATTGCATGCCTTCTTAGTTCATATTATAGCATTATGCAAGATTCCTAAGATTAATATGATTTCTTTCAAAGACAGTTAAATTCTTCAAAGATCTCAAAAGACTCTAAGTCGTTTATCATTCTCTACATTATGATATTTGTAAAACCAAGTAGTCAACCTGTCCAACTTTTATGAGAAAGCATTGGAAAGTTTGAGTGAATAGAGTCATCACTTGTTATCCATGGGTGACAGAATACAGGACTCCTGTGGATGCTCAAGCCCTTCATATAGAATAGTATGATATTTGTATGTAATTCCCATGCAATCCTCCAGGAAAATTTAAACCATCTGCAGATTACCTAATAACTATCATAGTATAAATGCTATGGAAATAGTTGCTAGACTATATTGCTTAGGGAAGAATGATAGGGAAAAACTGTATGTGTTCAGGATAGACACGACCATCATAGATCTAAGTACATTCTTTGATCCACTGTTGGTTGAATCCACGGATGAAAGAATGACAGAAACAAATAGCTAACTGTAATGATTTTTAAGGTATCAAATGAAGGAAAAATCCATTTTTTTCAATTCTTATAATGCATATTTTACTGACGCCATAAACAAGAGTGTCAAGTTGTTAAATCAACATCAGGAGTCACTGTGTACTTACGTCTCATGAGGGATCTGTCCTTAATGTGTTGTCCAATGTGAAGTAATGCTATAACTAGTACTGAAACAGTATTTTTACACTTTGTTTTTCTGTGTGGATGCAAACTGATGAAATCTTTACTTAGTATATACTGAATCGATCTTCTGTATATAAAGATAATTGAAAATGATTAAAAAAACTTGGAGTTAAATTGGAAATTGCATAGATAATTAATCAATTTTTTTAAAATATCATGTAGGATCTCTGTCCTTAATGTGCTGTACATTGTGAATTAATACTATAACCAGTACTCCAACAGTGTTTTTCACTTTGTGTCCCTATGTGAGGGCAAACTGTTGAAATCTTTACGTAATATGTATTAAACTGATCTTCTGTATATAAAGAGAATGGAAAATGAATCTTGATGTGAATGGAAGGGGAAAGGGAGAGGGAAAGGGGAGGGTTGCGGATGGGAGGGAAGTTATGGGGGAGGAATCCATTGTAATACATAAGCTGTACTTTGGAAATTTATATTCTTTAAATAAAAGCTTTATAAAAATATAATGCATATTTTATATAATTTTAATTATTAGAATTTTTTATTACAAGTGCAGTTTCCCATTGAGTTAAAATTTTCTTTCTTCTCTCTAGAGAATTGAATATGTGTAATAATAATGCTATTTGGGACAAACTTACATTTGTAAATAGGAATTAGTTACTTGTTTCTGGATATGTCCACAGACACATTCAAAGGTATCCAAATATTCTGCAGGTGAAACAGTTGATACTCTATAAATATTAACTTTTTCTGCAAAGTCAAAGTTATAATTATTAGTTAACGATTTTATAAGCTTTTTAAAACCTTATAAATCACAAATTGGGAAAAGTTTAATAATGCTTAAGGCACTTTGTTTTCCTCCTGCTCTCACCAAATAATTCAGGCCCGTAGCAAATTACTCATCATATTGGATGGTTTTAGGCTTTAACTCTACTTATAAGAAAATATTCTCCCTGGGATATTGGTCTAGATGTATATAAATGTATGGCTTAACTATTTGGAAGTCAGTGGTTGACAGACATTTGTCTGGATTAAGAAGATAAATCAGTTTATAAATTGTAATCAATCATGTACACAGACACAGCCATAAACAACTACACAGATACATCCATAGATGCATCTCAAAGACACCCAGAATCTCCATAATCCTGGAGCACTACTATGCTGGATCCATATTCTAACCTGCTGAGAGTAGAAGGGGAAGGTTTTTATTTTCATTCTCAGAAGCAGCATTAGATACTTTCTTTTCTTTACATTTTTACAAGTCTAATATCTTCAGACTATCCTTTATGCTTTTGGATGATGTAACCTTCTTTGGTAAGAGAATGAACTGTTAAGGTAGTATATGCGCTATGCAAATGTGGAACTTTTTTTTTAATAATGCTTTTATTTAAAGAATATGAATTTCCAAAATACAGTTTATAGATTACAATGGCTCCCCCCCCCATAACTTCCCTCCCACCCGCAACCCTCCCCTTTCCCACTCCCTCTCCCCTTGCATTCACATCAAGATTAAACACTATGATTTGCCATGGTCAAGCTTGTTCTTTAAATTTCCATTTGGTTAACTCCAGTATAGATTCCTGAAATATTAATTACATTATATGAGAAAATGAACAATTTTTAATAAGGATGATGCCAAATAAATATGATATGCAAGAGTAAAGGAAAACACATTAGGAATATGTTCCCAAAAGCCACTGTAAGTAGCAAAATAATCACTAGAGAATAGCCAGTTATTGAAATTAACTCCAAGCAGTGCCAGAAAAATAACTGGCATGATAGGCTCCAGATGGTGTTGCAGAAAAATTATCAATTTGTTCATAACATCTGGGTCACAGAACCGTCAAGCATTTCATAGACGCTACTTCCCATGTGAGAAGAAATAAAAAGGTAAAATGTTTCACACCAAGAAACAGGACGCTAACTTTTGTACAAGCACACTCTTCCCAGACAAACATTTTTAGCTGCAATTACATCAATCCTTTCCTGTAAATATGTAAGCTTGAAACTGTTGTTGAATTAGCAGTTAATTTATAAAGCATTACTTTATTTTATACCTAAATGAACACCAAATTTTCTACTCATCCTTATTAATATGCTATCCATTTTTATGTAATCATTATTTTGCTTTCAAGTAATGAACATTTATAATGTTTTGTGTTTTTTGTTTTGTTTTGTTTTGTTTAGGGTGCCTACTACTACTACTACAGGCGTAATAGTCATAATTAATATTATTAAATTTAATGTGTCAGACAATACTTATGGATGAAAAAGCACAAGATCTCTTTTTAATGAAATGATGTAAAATGTTAAATATCCGTATAAGATATTTTTATGACTAGAACCACCTAGTGGCTTGATTTGGACCAACAGGGATTTATAGAATTATGATGGAGAGGTATGGGGAGGCCTTGGCTTTTTCAGAAAAGGCGAAACTTTGCAACCAGTGCCATTTCTTCTTTCCTGTCCCTGAACTCCATCCTTTAAGGTGATTATGGTGTTGCAATTATCTCAAGCCTCTTGCAGCAATGAGTTAGCGAGAATAAAGGAACGATTCCCAGAAGATACATGTCTGGAGCTTGGCATGTCCTCTTCCCAGAGAAACAATTACTTAACCAGAAAAAGAAAAGAAAACAATCTTTTAAATACCCTGAAAATGATGTAATGACATATAGAAAATGAAAAAAAAAAAAAGTAAGTACATCTAGTCAGTCTGTAAAAATAACAAAAGTTTGTGGCATTTGAAACAAACTCCCCATATATTTAATGGAATCTCTGTTCTAAGCAATTTAACCAAAAATAGGGTTCCCGATATCCTCCTATACCACTTGTTGAGCTTGTGCTTCACCCTGGTAAGGGATGGCATTAATACCTATCATCTTCCCATTCCAGTTCCCTGTTGCAGTAGCATTTTCTTGGAAAATACAACAAGAGAATCAAGATTAATTTCTCTCTCAGTTGGCATTCATGGGGCAGAATGTTGACCTAAACATGTAAAGCTAATCATACTGGGGCACAGAGTATCCCTGGAAAACTTGTTGATGTAACAGGTATTCTATACTGAGACAAAGCTGAGCAGATCATGAGTTATCAGACTACCATGATGACCATTCCTAGAATAGTGTTATCAATCTTGAAAACATGGGACATGCAAAAATCCTTAAAAAAATAAACTTTATAGAAGAAAAAGAAAAAGCAATGTCAAGAAACTGCCTTAGAAAGACTCAGGTTTCAGATTTAATAGACAAAATCTTCTAAACAATTATTACAAATTTATTCAAAGAACTATAAACAAGCATATACAAAAACAAACAAAATATGTTGATAAGCTTTCATCAACTGGAAAATATTAATACAGAGATAGAAATGATAAAAGAGAGCCAATTGGAAATTTTACTTTCCAAAGTATCACAGTTATGGGGGGCTAGCACTGTGACATAGCAGGTATGACCACAGCCTGTTGTGCCAGCATCCCGTATGAGTGCCGGTTCAAGTCCTGGCTGCTCTGCTTCTAATCCAACTCTCTGCTGTGGCCTGGGAAAGCGGTAAAAGATGGCCCAGACACTTGGGACCCTGAACCCACATGGGAGACTGTGGTGGAATGAGAAGGCCATGCCAAGATGGCCGCTGGCAATCAAGTGTCAGTTACTCAGGAGTGGCTTCGGAAACCCCCTGGGAAACCACCTGGCATCAGAGCCTGCCTGGCAACAGGCTGTGATTGGATGGCTTCAGATACTGCCTGGCAACAGGCTGTGATTGATTAGGGCATAGAATGCCCATTGACTGGATTGGCTTCCTTGGCTATTTAAGCTGCTGTACTAACTGAAATAAACAAGATGCAGGCTGCTGGCCTCTGGCCTGCTTTCACCCAACTCCCGGGGTCTGTGTGGTGACTCTGCGCCTCTTGCCCCCACCACGCTCCTCCTTTCAGAATGAATCCACAGCAACAGGAGACCTGAAAGAAGTTCCTGGCTCCTGGCTTCAGATCAGCGCAGCCCTGACCGTTGTGGCCATCTGGAGTGTGAGCCAACGGATGGAAGACCTCTCTCTCGCTCTGCCTGTGCCTCTGCCTCTCTGTAACTCTGCCTTTCAAGTAAATCAAATTAAAAATTAAAGTATCACAGTTTTTTTTAAATATTTGTTGATTATTTGTTTTATTTGAAAGAAAGAGTGATAGAGAGAGATAGAGACAGAGACAGAGAGGTAGAGAGAGAAAAAAATAAATCTTTCATTTGCTAGTTCACTTCCAAAAAGACCGTAAGGGCTGTGGGTGGGCCAGGTGGAAGCCAAGAACCTGGAACTCCATTCAGGTCTCTCCCATAGGTAGTAGGGACCCAAATACTTGGGCCATCACCTGCTGCCTTCCCAGGCATATTAGCAATGGGATGGATTGGAAGCAGAACAATTACTCAAACTGGTACTGTGATACGTGATATCAGCGTCTCAAGCAGTGGTTTAAGACATTGCACCACAATACTGGCACCCAAATGGACACTTTATAATTGACAAGTACATTTACAAAATTGAAAATTTACTGGAGAGCTTTACCAGTAGGTTTGAGGTAAATGAAATAAGAAAAAGTTAAGGCTGGTGCTGAGGCTCAATAGGCTAATCCTCCACCTGTGGTGTCGGCACACTGGGTTCTAGTCCCGGTCAGGGCGCTGGATTCTGTCCCGGTTGCCCCTTTTCCAGGCCAGCTCTCTGCTGTGGCCCAGGAGTGCAGTGGAGGATGGCCCAAGTCCTTGGGCCCTGCCCCTGAATGGGAGACCAGGAGAAGCACCTGGCTCCTGGCTTCAGATCAGCGTGGTGTGTTGGCCGCAGCCCACCGGCTGCGGCGGCCATTGGAGGGTGAACCAACGGCAAAGGAAGACCTTTCTCTCTCTCTCTCTCTCTCTCTCTCTCTCACTGTCCACTCTGCCTGTAAAAAAAAAAAAAAAGAATAAGTTAACAGAAGTCAGATTTGAGTTACAGAAGTAAGAATAATTTATTAATAGATAATATATGACCAGAGATTTAAAAACTGAGTAAAACTTAGAACAATCCCAGAGAAATATGGGACAACTTCAAGCATGGAAACATTTGCATAGAAGGAGTGTCAAAAGATAGGGTATCGAAATATTACTTTAAAAATAATCATTGAGACTGCAAATTTGATGAGAAACATGACTCTACACATTTTAGAAGATAACTACAAGTAGGATAAAATATAGAGATTTGTAAAAATTAAGATTGGGAATAAGAGAATGAGGAGGAAGAAGCATTGGAGTAAGGGTGGTAGGGAGGTGGGGTGGAGAGTTCACTATGTTCCTAAATCTATCCTATCTATCTATCTATCTATCTATCTATCTGAAATACATGAAACTTGTATACCTTAAATAAAATTAAATAAAAGAAATATCACTGCAGAGAAACATTATAATCTAAAAGGTAAATCCAAAAGATAAAAAGATAAATTTGAAAGCAGCCGGGGGGAGGGGCATGACTCAATATGAACAAGGGGACCAAAATAACATTGTCAATTGATCTCCTATAAGGAACAATGGGTATCAGAAGACAGAGGAATGAATGCATATTGAAAGAACAGAAATAACAAAGAGAAGATCACTCTAGAATCCTATATGCAGGAAAACCCATTAATAAAAAATAATGAAGAAAGAAAGACATTCTCAGACAAACAAAGAGTTGACACCAGCAGATCTGCCTGATACACAGACTATGGGGAATTCTTTAGTTTGGTGTGACATCAGATGGTAATATAAATATGCACACACAACACAAGCAAGAGGGCTCCAGCAAAATAAGCTTATAGGGAGATAAAATAGAAGATAGGATAATTATATGCTATTTTTCTTCATTTATTTAAAAAGCAGAGATAGAATTAGTACTTTTTAAATTTCCCACAAAGAAAAGCCCAAGACCATGAATTTCATGACCATTCACTCATGAATTTCATTCTACATTTTTTAAAAAGTCTTGTTTATTTTTTTTTCTTTTAATTTATTTGAAAGAGAGAGTGGGAGAGAAAAGGAGAGATAACAAGAGATAGAGAGTGATCTCCATCTACTAGTTCACCATTCAAATTGCTGGATCAGTCTTGGCTAGGCCAAACCAAAATCAGGAAATAAGAACTCAATCTGATCTCCATTATGGGTAGCAGAGTCTTCAATCATCACTTCCTGCCTCCCTGGTTGTGTTTAAACAGGAAGTTGGAATAAAAGCTATATTCAACACCAAAACCTGAGCACTTTAAGAGTTGTGGTTGTCCCAAGTTGCGGTCTAACTGTTGTACCAATCACCTAACTCCTCCACTCCCATCCATCATTTAAAAAATTAATACTAATTCCTTACAAATTATCAAAAATTTTAAGAGGATGGAACACATGTTACCTGTGTTATTTGGATATTAACAAAACACATCACAAGAAAACTACAGACCAATGTCTCTTGTTAACATAGAAACAAAATTTATCAAACAAATACGATAAACTGAATTTAGGAACTTGCAAAATTGATTACACACCATGAGCTAATAAGATGTGTCCTGGAAATGAAAGATAGACTTAACATTTGAAAATAAATCAATGCAACATACAATTTTGATTTGGTAAAGAACAATAGCCACAATGTCATCTGAGTTCACTCACAAAAGCATCCAATAAAGCCCAACATCTATTCATGTTAAAAAAAAAGCCAATAAAATGGTAATACTTAGAAAAAAGTAGCATTCAGAAAAAGTACAGGATATGAGATTAATATAAGATAATCAGTTGCATTACTGTATACTAGCAATGAATAATAAGTTAAGAAAGTTTGCTTTATCTTTAGGAAAGACATCCCATGTTCATAGATCAATATATTGTTTGTGGGACAATACTCCTCTAGATTCTACAGCAGTGCAAGTATTTCAAAATCTCAGTTGGACTTGGTCAAGGAATTGGCCAATTGAAATTCATATGAATAGACGAGAGAATCAGAATAGTTAAAACAATTTGGAAATAGAAAATTAAAGCTGCTGGATTCAAGACAGTATAGTAGTGGCATGACAGTACACAATGGATAACTGAGTTAGAATTAGGAGTCCAGACATTAACTCCCAGATACACGATCAGTTTACCATTGGTAGAGAGCTATCAGCCATGACAACAGAAGTACAACACATATATTTTACCCTGGGAAAAACTGTTAAGCAAAGATTGGTATAAACTGAGACTTGCTATCTGCACAGCACTTGTCTGACACAAATTTACTGCATAGATCACATGAAGAACTCTCAGAATTCAGCAGTAAAAGTCTAATCCAAAACTGGACAAAATTCATCAACATTTATTTCACTGAAGAGTATGCAAACCTAAATAAGCACATGGAAAGATAACCTGTGTCACCAGCCATTAAGAAATGTATATTAAGGCCATTATGAGACCATTGTATGCATATTAAAACAGCAGGATGCATTTGTTATCTATCTCTCTGGTCAATAACAAATGCTGGCTGGGTAAGACTTGTATAAACTTGCACTTTGAATATATTACTAGTGGGTATCTAGAACCATACAGCCTCTCTATAAAATACCTTCATAGTTTCCTGAAAGTAAAATATAAATAGCAGGCACTTAGTATATTTTCCAGCAATAATGTTCAGTATTTATCCCAAAGAGAAATAAAATTTGTGTGCATACAGCAAGATTTACATAATTGCTTGCAGAAACTATTTGAAATAGCCCAAACCTAGACATAACAAAATATTCCACAGTAAGCCAATATATGCAGTAAATAAGATCATTTTTTGCCTATAGAATAACATTTCAACAATGTAAAATTAACACATAAAAACACGTAATATTAACCCTAGTTGGATAGCTCTCAGGTGTATTAGTCTGAGTGAAAAAAGCTTATCTCGAAATGTCATATACTATGATTTCATTTACATAATGTGCTCAACATGAAAAAATTGAGGAAATGGAGAACATTACCAAAAGTTAGTGATGCTGAACATGGGCACAGAGGTTGGAGTGACTAGTAATGGGTAGCATGAGGAGATTTTGTGCAGTTGAAATAGTTTTTTTTTTTTCATTTAGACAGGCATGGTGATTACATGAGTATATATGTGAGATATGATGACAGGGAACTGTATGTATACATTGAACTAACACCAGTTTTAATCTTTTGATATTGAACTATAATTATACAAGATATATTAAGTGAGGAAACTGGGTGAAAATTATCTGTGTCATTTCCTGTAAATACATAATTACAAAGAAAGGAAGAGAGGAGGGATGGAAAGAAATGGGAGAGAGAGAGAGACCGCGAGAGAGAGAGAGGGAGAGATGTTAAAACACATTGTATTAAATGAAATAACTAGTCAACAACACCACATATGGTGCAATGGCATTTATATGAAGGGTCCAAAATACTCAAGTCTAGACAGACAGAAAGTAGACTAATGTTTCCTGATGTTTGGGAAGGAATGAGTGAAGGTACAAGGTTCCTTTTGGAGTGAGAAAAATAATCCAGCCTGAGATGATAGTGATATTTTTCCCACACTCTAAATACTCTATCACCCATTTAATTGTACACTTTGAGCATATGAACATTACAGTATGTAGGTATAGTTCATAGTTCACAATAACTGTTTCATGTTTTATGAGCTAATGCAAGGGAGAACCTTGAGGGCCCCAAACATAACATAATGACAAGAAGAGGACAATGCTAATAATTCTAATTCAATCAATGCACACTGAATATGTTTATTTAAATATTACACTGTTCTGCACAAATATTCACACTATGTGTTAATCCAAAACTTTTAGGGGTGAGCACATGGCATAGCATTAAGTTGCTGCCTGAGAGCTTTTGCACCCTTTGTCAGAGTGCCTGACAGCTCCACGATGACTGTTGCCTACCCAGGAAAGGGCAGAGGGTAATGGCTGAGGTAACTGGGTCCCTGCCACCCAGTGGGAAGACTTGGGTGAAGTTGTGGGTTCCTGGTTTTGGGTGACCTAGCCTCAGGTGTTTTGGGTATCTGGGGACTGAATCAGCAAATAGGAGATTAAGCCAGCAAATGGAGACATCTCTCTCCCTCTGTGTCTCTTTCTTTGAAATAAATTTTATATCCATATATATATATATATATATATATTCATTTTAAATGTTAAGATGAAAATGCTGACTAAACTGAAGTGATCATCATGCATCGACTGCATGTATCCAGTTAACACATGTGCCCAGTAAATATTTACCGTTCATATAAAATCAAAATGAGAAATAAATGTTGCACACGAAAGAAGGAAAGAAAAGAAAGAAAGAAAGAAAGAAAGAAAGAAAGAAAGAAAGAAAGAAAGGAAGGAAGGAAGGAAGGAAGGAAGGAAGGAAGGAAGGAAGGAAGGAAGGAAGGAAGGAAGGAAGAAAGGAAGAAAGGAAGAAAGAAAGGAAGAAAGAAAGGTAGTAAAGTCACAGAGGCATTATGAAACCCTGACCGTGACCTTGAATTGAAGAAGTGAAGTTATCAGGACTGAGATCAGTTAATATCACTCTGTTCTGCAGCACATTTTGTTCCATAACCTTGTGCTTTGAACTTATTCATAAGGCTCTAGTTGATCAATTTTGTCTTGGTATCACATTCCCATGTATGAATACAAAATGCTCACTTATTATTATTCCTAACCACGGGCCACTTGTGTATTCTTCTTTGTATTCATAAACAGGAATTCTTTTGAGGGAAATATCTAAAAGAAAAGTTTCTGTGTTGCAACATAATTCTATCTTCAATTTTTTAGATGAAGGCAGATTTTTTCCCAAAGAGTTTGGAACAATGACTCTCCTGCTGGCACAGTGTGGCATTTCCATTTTCCAAACTATTTCCTATACTCGTTATTGTCAGATTTTAATTTTTTAAAGTGAATCACTTTTATATTGCTTGCTGTTATAGTATTATTTTGCATTTCCTTAATTTCTAGTAAAATTGAGGGAGTTTTATACGTTTGATTATCTCACACTTACCATTTAGGGAAAATCATCATCATCATATGATTTACCCATTTTTCTACTTTTTAAAGTGCAGCATTTTTCTTTATATTTATTTGGATAATTGTGAGAATCTTTATTGCAAATATCATTTCCCAGCTTATGAAGCCTATTTTTCTGATTGGTAAAATCTTTTTTAGAATCTATTTTAATGTAGGGGAAATCATTTCCTTAAACTGAAATCCATTGTATGAGTATTAGTACTCTGTTTCACACTGTTTTATCAACCCAATCATTTTTGTGCGGTTTCAGGAAGTTTGCAATTTTTTCCCATATGGAAAACATCAATAGCCACTGTGAAAGTTGTTAAATAGTCCTTCCCTCAAGGATTCACACTGCCACCTTTTTCACACAACCTATAGTATTACGTTTTGACCTCTCCAATCTATAACACTGGTACACATCATTTCTTTACTTCACTCTTTTTAACTACTCTAATTTCATAATATATTTTATGTCTGTCAAAATCCACTCCTTTTCTTACATATTGTCCCAAATTATAACAGATTGGAGGCCTTAGAACTTCCATGTGTACTTTTTAAATTATCTTATTTACTCTACAAAAAATAAACATGTTGGGGTTTTGATTGGAATTACATAGATTTCATTGATCGAGTAAACAGACATTTAGTGATTTAGAAACATAACATCACATATAAAATATGTAGTCCTTATCATTTACTTATAAAATCCTTGTACATTTTAAAAAATTCCTCCCGGCCGGCGCCGCTGCTCAATAGGCTAATCCTCTGCCTTGCGGCGCTGGCACACCTGGTTCTAGTCCCTGTCGGGAAGCTGGATTCTGTCCTGGTTGCCCCTCTTCCAGGCCAGCTCTCTGCTGTGGCCAGGGAGTGCAGTGGAGGATGGCCCAAGTGCTTGGGCCCTGCACCCCATGGGAGACCAGGAGAAGCACCGGGCTCCTGCCATCGGATAGCGTGGTGCGCCGGCCACGGTGTGCTGGCCGCGGCGGCCATTGGAGGGTGCAGCAACGGCAAAGGAAGACCTTTCTCTCTGTCTCTCTCTCTCTCACTGTCCACTCTGCCTGTCAAAAAATAAAAAAATTAAAAAAAAAATTCCTCCCAGTACACATATTTTTAAAATACTATTTTCTAAAAAGACTTATTTATTTATTTGAAAGTCAGAGTTACACAGAGAGAGGAGAGGAAGAGGTCTTCCATCCAATGGTTCACAATGGGCTGCAATAACTGGAACTGTGCCAATCCAAAGCCAGGAGCCAGTAGCCCCTTCCGAGTCTCCCACGTGGGTGCAGGGGCCCAAGGACTTGGGCCATCTTCCACTGCCTTCCGAGGTCATAGTAGAGAGCTGGATCAGAAGTGGAGCAGCCGGGACTAGAACCATGCTCATATGGGATGCCGGCGCTTCAGGCCAGGGTGTAAACCTACTGTGCCATGGCGCTGCCCTCCACCCCCTTTTTTTAAAGATTTATTTAAAATATTTTTATACATATTATCTTTTATGAGATTACATTATCTCTGCTGGAATGATGATGCAACTTACTTTCCTAAATTGTTTTTAAATCTAGCATTTTTTCTGGCTTACTTCACAAAATCTAACAATTTGTCTAAAATTATTGTGTTTTCTGTGTAGAAAATACTGCTCTGATTCCTTCTTGCCAAACATAATAATTTTATTTACTTTTCTTGTTTTATTGTAGTACCAATTAGGAAAAGTAAAGTGACCCTCCATATTCTCATTTGTAACTTGAAAGCAATTGTTTCAAACACATTGCCATTCAGTAGTATAGACAGACATGGTAGAGCAGCATTAAAACTACAGTGTCTAGTACAAGCTATTGAATCAGCCAAGATAGGCTTTAGGTGCCTAGAACAATGGCCCCAAAGAGCTGTGTTAACACTATATGAGAGTTGATTTCTCCTCCATGTGAGAGGCTCCTGGAGCTGATCCTGCCTGACTCAGTGGCTCCTTGGTTTCACTGCTGTGTTTGTCCACATGTTTGCCCCATCTTCTTCAGCAAACACTTCCACCTCATGGTTCACGTGGTTGAGGCTTATTTGATCCGCATTCCAAACAAGGACTGAAAAAGAATAAATCTTCTATATTTTCAGAAGGCTTACTAAAACTACCATAACATGTATAGGTTCAACACATATGTCATTGCTCAGACATTAGCTGCATGGTGACAAATGAAGATACATGAGAGATTGGGAGACAGAGTCTCTACCTGGATGTGATGCTTCACAGCTACATATGAATGCTCCTATACCCCCCAGCCTCCCTGCCACGTGACTGCCTGTCTCAGTCTACATGGCTAACACACTTCAGAATGTATCACTAGTGACAAACAAACCTTTGTTGAATCAATTCACTGAAATTTTTGTTTTACATTACCTTCATTAATACTTCCTTTAACAAAGTTAAATACAAGCAGTCTCCATATGTCACCTGAGAACTCTTTAAGATATTTTGCAATTCTCTTTTCATAAGTGCTTATTTTTCACAATTTTAGTTTTGTCTTTTACTACACCAAATTAATCATTTTGTTGTTAATTTTCTTTTCTTTTCTTTTTGACAGGCAGAGTGGACAGTGAGAGAGAAAGACAGAGAGAAAGGTCTTCCTTTTGCTGTTGGTTCACCCTTCAATGGCCACCGTGGCCGGCACGCTGCGGCCAGCGCACCACACTGATCCGATGGCAGGAGCCAGATGCTTCTCCTGGTCTCCCATGGGGTGCAGGGCCCAAGCACTTGGGCCATCCTCCACTGCACTCCCGGGCCATAGCAGAGAGCTGGCCTGGAAGAGGGGCAACCGGGACAGAATCTGGTGCCCCGACTGGGACTAGAACCAGGGGTGCCGGCAAGGATTAGCCTACTGAGCCATGGTGCCGGCCTGTTAATTTTCTTATTTCATATCAATTGCTGATTATTATTTATTCGTGGAGAATGAAGTTATACATGATATATAGAGTTTGAATTCTCTACATTGATCATGTTGCACTCATATTAAGATTAAATGTTTATTTAAATTAGAGTATGGCATTATGTCACTTGATATAAGGAAAAATATTTCCTAATAGATATATCTCATTCATAATAAAAGCTATATTTTGCTAATTGGATTGATAAGTATATCTTCTTGAATTGCAAAGGTGTAATTCTAAAATTAAATTAATGAACTCCACTTGATTATGAGATAAAATTTTCTTATTAAAGATAAAGCTAAGTAATTTATTCTTCTGTTCTTCCTAAAGACGTAGGACTTGGTTTTCAGATTCAAAAGTATATATATATATATATATATATATACACATTCAAATTTAAATTTAGCATAATCATTTTGTGTAAAATTCTAGAAATTTGTAACCCGTAATAGACTCATGTCACTACCATCATTAATAGGATAAAATAATAGCAATAGTAAAAAAATTTGCTTTGTACTACCCATCATTGTCACACCTGTCCTGAAGCTCCAATATACTGACAACCACCAATATGTTCTCATTTTTAAAGATTATTTATTTACTTATTTGAAAGGCAGAGTGACAGAGCGAGAAGGACAGACAGAGAGAGAAAGCAGTTGGACCATCTTTCACTGCCTTTGAAGATGCATTAGCAAGAATCAGGATTGGAAAAAGTGGAGCAAGAACTCAAAACAACACTCTAATCTGGAATACAGGTGTCCCAAGTAGCTGCTTAACCTGTGGTGCCACAACACCCACCCCAACATGTTCTTTCATTGGTTCTTCCAGAATGAATTTTGAATCCATACAGTATGAAATTTTATGCGGCTAGATTCTTTCTGTTGGCAAAGTGTGTATTGAGGTTCTTCTTGCTATTGTTGAAAACAATGGTTTTATCTATGTTGTGCTGAATAGCACCCTATGATAGGAATGTGTCTCACCTTATTTGTATTTCTACTCATTGAAAAAACATCTTTGTCCTTTCTATTTTCTGGTATTGAAGAATGACAATGTTATACATATCAGTGAGCATTTTTTATATTTTCATTTCTCTAAGTCAAATAACTACAAGTGGAATTACAGAGTCATAGGGTAGGTATACTCACATATTTAGCTTTTAGAAACTAAAAAATTATTTTCCAGAACAGTTACAGAATTTGTTAAGCCTATCATGCCTTTTCAGCATTTGACAACTTTTTAAAAAAGATTTTATTTATTTATTTGAGAGAGAGAGTTCCAGACAGTGAGAGGAAAGACAGAGAGAAAGGTCTTCCTTCCGTTGGTTTACTCCCCAAATGGGTGCAAAGATCTGAGATGAGCTGATCTGAAGCCAGGAGCCAGGAGATTCTTCCTGGTTTTCCATGCTGGTTCAAGGGCCCAAGTACTTAGGCCATCTTTTACTGCTTTCCCAGGTCATAGCAGAGAGCTGGATTGGAAGAGGACCAGCCAGGACTAGAACCAGTGCCCATATGGGATGCCGGAGCCACAGGCAGAGGATTAACCTACTGCACCACAGTGCTGGCCCCCGACAACTTTTTTTTTTAAAAAAGTTTTTGTTCAGTTCTTCTTTTTGCACTTCAGTTCCTTATTGTAAATTTAACTTCATTTTCAAAAAAAAAAATATGGCTTCTAGGATTTTCATTAGCAAAAGTCTTATAAGACTGTCATTCTCATTTGAATTGATTTGAGAATATTTATTTTGTAATTTTTGTGAAATGATAGTTTAGCTATAAATTATATAAATTATTTTCTTAGCTCCTTGAAGACAATATCAGGTTCCCTTTGTCTTCTGTTGTGCTAATAGTAACACAGCTATCAGGTTTTTTTTTTTTTTCATACAGTTGAATGATCTTTTTTTTCCTTAGGGATTACTTTCAAGATCTTGTCAATATCACTTTTCATTATTTCTATTCAAGTGTATATGCATGTGTGTGTGTGTATATGCATTTAGTTTTCATCATATATGGTTATTGTGGCTGAAAGGCTGTAAATTATAGAAATTTCTCAGCTATATGCTCTTCAAAATTTTCTTCCTCATTTATTAGGGGGATTCTTCTGTTGTCCTTGTCGGGATCTTACATTATCTCTACTGCTCTTGGTTTCTGTTCCTCTATGTTACTTCTGTAGGTCATTGTCCAGTTCATTAGTTCTTTCTTCAGTTATGTGTAATCTATGTGACCTATTTATTGTTCATTCTAGGACTCAATATTTTTATTTCTGGAAAATATATTTGTTTCTCCTTTGAGGTCATTTGCTATGGTTTGAATAGGATTTTCATCCCACCTTCAAACTTATACATTTAATCTATAAACTTAATTTTACTGTGATGTGTAGAGGTCAAATATTTGGAAACTGGTTATAATCTGGCATTAGGACCTCATTACTGAATCCTAGTGGATCTTCCCCCTAAAGATTGGGAGATAGATGAGATATATATATTTATATATGAGGGAACTTCAACATATTCTTGAAAATTTTAGACAAAAGAAAAAATAACAAAACTCTGATCTTAATTTCTCAAAATTCTATCAATTAAAGATATTTTTGTAAATTATATCACACATTTCATTTATCCCTAAAGAACTCTGTGCCATGGGAATTTACCCATATCGATGCAGTCTTTTTCACATTATTAATTGAATAAAAATGGACTCCTTTAAGAATTTTTTTATGGTTAGAGAACAAAAATGCAGAAAGTGACAAATCAGGAGGTGAAGGTGGATGCCTAATGATTTCTCATTGAAATTTTCACAGAATTGTCCTAGTTAGACAATAGGAAAAGACAGAAGTATTATTTTGGTGGAGGAAGAAATGTTTTCCTGACTACTTTTCTTCTAAAGCTTTGACTAACTTCCTGAAAGTACCTTCTTAAAACTTAGATGTTATTTTCCTTTTGTCCTACAGAAATGCAATAAGCAAAATGCTTTGAGAATCCTCTGAACATGATTGCCATGTACTTATTCTCAACTGGTCTGCAGCTGTTTCGGCTGGACCACATCAACTTCCTAGTAGCCATTGTTCATTGCTTTTATTTAAAGATTGACAGTGCTTTCATGTAAAGATTATACTGGTAAACCCATGTTTAAAATTTGTTCACAATTCTTGGAAAAAAATGCTTCAGATCTTGATGCCACATTTTAAAAATTTACATTGAAGTCTCTGTTCTTGTCTGCAGCTCAACTGGATGTATCCACTAAGCAGAAAGTAAGTTCCAATTTAATGTTTCAGTTCGAATTGTGCAAGGTGAAACAATTGAGATAGCTAAGATGTTGGCTACTGTTTCTGCTGTTCATCATCAATTGTCTTCAATTGGGGCACCAAAGAAATTAATACTTCCTTACGAATTCATGTGATTGAACTTAACTGTGGCCTTCATCTCAAAAGCATCTTAGCCCTTCTTAAATGCATTGTGCATCTATAAAATACTTTACTTAGAGTATTGGTCTCACAATTTTCTATACACTTCAATGATTTTTATCATATTTGTACTTGGGCTTCACCATCAATTTGATGTTTGCTCGTACTTCAATTTATAGCAGATTTTGTGTTACTCTAACAGGGATTATTTTTTTCAACAGATATCCTTCTCAGTGCTTCAAATGAGATCACATTCAAATATATTGTAATAAGTTAGTACTAGTTTATTTGGGATGACAAATCACAATCCAATATAGCATTCTAGCTTAGCTCCTTCTCACACACAGCATATAATCATTCTATCCTCTATAATTCCAAAGTCTTAACTCAATCGAGCATTAACTGAAAGTCCAAATACTTTTCTGAGACTCAAGGAAAACGTCTCAATTATTAGCCCCCTTAAGATAAAACATCAGTTACATACTTCTCAGAAATGATGGCAAGACAGGCGCAGACTGTACCTTCTTAATCAAAAAAGGCGGGACAGTCAGTAGAAAGGAAAAATTGGCCTAAAGCAAGACTGAATACAGCAGAGCAGACATTAAATCCTTAAAGCCCCAAGTCTAGCATTGTATGTACACTAATTCAGGGGTTGGGGCCCCAAGGACTTGGGCAGCCCCACTTCTGTGGCTTTCCCTGGCTTGCCCCACACTTTGGATCTCAGAGGTCGGAGTTTCATACTTGCAGCTTTACCAGATTCATACTGCATGCCAATTGTAGGTGCAATGCACTACCGGGATCTTCTGGGTAGGCCAATCCGTGCAGTTTTGCTGGTTTCATGGGGGCACAATGACAACTGCAGCTTTCCAAGGCTTGTGCAGCATGCTAATTGCAGACTTCCCCAACAAACATTGCTATCATTGTTTTCTCTATCTCTCTGGAATCTCTACTTCAGCTTTACTTCCACAACTTCACTAGATATTGCCCCACTAGATATTGCTCCCTGGATGGACTTGACCTTGCAACATATTTCTGCACATCTTTTTAGTCTTTGATTAGAAATCTTGGTGGCAGCTTCCTTGACCTCATAATTTGCATTCTGTACATCATGAGGATGATGTTAGCATCAGCCACCTCTATGGCATATACCTAAGTTTACTTGAGTCACAGCTGCAGCAGCCACCGAATGCTGCCCTGGAACTTGGGGAGTAGATTCTTGATGTAACTCTGCAGTGTGAGACTTTGGAGGCTACACTGGGACTTTATGCAAAAATCATTCTGCTTTTCTATAACTCGGGGCTCTTAAAGAAGGGGCAACTTCCAAAATCTCTGCGATACCTTTGAAGACTTTCTCCAGCTGTCATGATTATTCTTCCTATTCGTACAATCTCCTGAGCAAAAGATCACTCAGTCTCACCCATGGTTTCCTCTGAAAAGGCTCTCATTCTCCACCACATGCACTGGTTATGAATTGTCTAAATCTTTTTTGCTGTTTCCCTTTTCATTATAATTTCTATCTTTCAGTCGCCCAATTTCTGTCTCATTTGATTGTGTATTTCCCTTTTAATTATAATTTCTATGTTAAACTGTGCCTTTAGTCTCTCATTTCTCTGTATGCAGTAAAAAGTACCCTTGCAGCAGCCTGAATGATTTGATACTGTGTCATCTCCCCTTGCCAGATAAATTAGGCCACTGCTTTTAAATTCTGCTGTCCACTATGTCTCAGGCCATTGGTGCAATGAAGCAAAGTTCTTTACCACTGAGAAACAAGAGTGGCCGTTAGTTCAATTTCTAATAGAATCCTTATTTGCATTTGAGACATCATCAGCATGCCTTGAGCACCCATGGTTCTATCAGTGTACTTACTGGTCAGGACATGACCATTTATCCAAGACTTTCTAGTTTTTCCTCTGGTCTTCTTATCTTCTTCTGAACCTTCAATAGAACTTTATGTAATGTTTCACTTAGAGAATTCTAGGACATTTCTACTACCTTTCTTTAAACTCTTCCAACCTCTGACTGTAATCCTACTCCAAAACTGGCTCCACATTTTTAGGTATTGTTATTTCAGGTATTGTTATCATCACCAGTTTTTGTATTCATTTTCATTGTGTCATCATAACAAAATAGCAGAGGCAGACTAAGTTTGTAAAGAAAAGAGGGCTATTTTGGTTCACAGTTCTGAGGATACAAGGTCCAGAGGCTTCATCAGGCAATGATCTTGGCACAGTGTTAAGGTGCTAAAGAGCATAACATGGCAAGTGATAAGGACTGCATATCTGTCTGTACGAGTTATTCAAAAGGCTCATAGAAAATGCACATTATAAAAACTATTTGGCCGCGGCTCAATAGGCTAATCCACTGCCTGCGGCACCAGCACCCCGGTTCTAGTCCTGGTCAGAGTGCCAGATTCTGTCCTGGTTGCCCCTCTTCCAGGCCAGCTCTCTGCTGTGGCCAGGGAAGGCAGTGGAGGATGGCCCAAGTGCTTGGGCCCTACCCCTGCATGGGAGACCAGGAGAATCACCTGGCTCCTGGCTTCAGATCAGCACGGTGCATCGCCGGCCGCAGCGCGCCAGCTATGGTGCCCATTAGAGGTTGAACCAATGGTAAAGGAAGACTCTTCTCTCCCTCTCTCTCTCTCTCTGTCTCACTGTCCACTCTGCCTGTCAAAAACAAAACAAAACAAAAAAAAACTATTCATGGATTTCAAAAGCATGCATGGATTTAAAAAAAATTTTTTTTTAAATTTTTGACAGGCAGAGTGGACAGTGAGAGAGAGAGAGACAGAGGGAAAGGTCTTCCTTTGCCGTTGGTTCACCCTCCAATGGCCGCCGCGGCCGGCGCGCTGCGGTTGGTGCACCGCGCTCATCCGATGGCAGGAGCCAGTTGCCAGGTGCTTTTCCTGGTCTCCCATGGGGTGCAGGGCCCAAGCACCTGGGCCATCCTCCACTGCACTTCCAGGCCAAAGCAGAGAGCTGGCCTGGAAGAGGGGCAACCGGGACAGAATTCGGTGCCCCGACCGGAACTAGAACCCGGTATGCCGGTGCCACAAGGTGGAGGATTAGCCTGTTGAGCCACGGCACTGGTGGATTTCAAAAAATTTAGCACCAAAATTAAATTAGATTATTGCGTGTAAGAAAAGGGAAAGGGATAGAATGCTAATTTTGAACATGACTTATCCCCCTAAACTCATGCTGGAGTTCAGGCCCCAGAGGTTTATGTTAGTGGTATTAAAAGAATGAAAACTTAATCCAACTACAGTGTTTAGACGTAAGGCCTTGAGAAAGCATCAGATTAGATTATGTCATAAAGGCGGAGTCCCATGATTAAATCCTGCTGAAATCTTTTTTAAAAAATATGTATTGTTACCTGCTTAAAAAGCAGAATGGTTAGAAACAGAGAGAGACACAGAGAGAAGTAGATCCTCCACTCACTGGTTTACTCCCCGAATGCCTACAACGACTGGAACTGGGCTAAGCCACAGCCAGGAGCCTGCACTTGGATCAGAGTCTCTCATGTGAGTGGCAGGAACCATTACCTGCTGCCTCCCAAGATGCATTAGCAGGACACTGAATGGAAAGCAGAGCAGCCAGCACTTAAGGCAGCAATCTGATACGAGATACAGGTGTCCCAGGCAGCAGCTTAACCTGTTTTGCCGCAAGTGTGCTCCCTGGTGGCTTTACAAGGAAGGGAGAAAGACACATACATTTAGATGGACATGAAATCTCCCTTTCTCTTGCCATTGGGAAGCTTTGTTACACATTGGGTTGCTGCCATCAAGAAGGCCCTTGATCCATGAGACCCTTAGACCTGTACTCTAAGAATTGGGAGCCAAAATAAACCTCCTTTCCTTATAAAGTTAGCCTGTCTCAGATATTCCTTAATGGTAATGAAAATTTGACTAACAACCAACTTGTGCATACATAATTTGTATTTCCTTTTAAGTTCTTTAATTTGTTCAACCATTCTAACTAGTTTATATCTCACAAGTAACTGGGTAGACTTCCCCTTTTGCTCAATCTGTGATTGCTTCCTCAAATGTTACACAATTTGGGATTTTGAGCTCCTTTAAAAGGTTATGTTTTGTGAGAGTTGTTCATGACTGGCTCTAAAATGTTGCCTCCAGACACGTTTCCATATTATTTTACCTAAAACATAAATGCACTCTCTTGCTGGGGTCGCCATTTTTTATATCATTAATAGCTTCCAATTTTCAGGAGCATGAAGCTGATATAAACTGAAACACACATGACTGACAACAAGTGGTTGCAAGTCAGTTGAATGACATGTTCAGCCCAGTGCCCCAGTCATGCAGGTGATCTTACTGCTTCATTGAATCCACGAGGAGACATCTCAGTATCCATCTTTTCACTGAAGATATAATCAAGCACCAATAATCGCTTGGTACCAGTATTATTAAAACATCCAATGTCTCCCAAATCTCATTTACTGAACTTAAAAAATTACAAGTAATTATACACATTCTTCTACAAAATGACTCAGATTGTAATTACGTATGACACATCGAGTTATCAGCATATTTATAAGTATAGCACCTCACAGTACACATTTGCAAATTATTATCTTACAAATTATAGTATACATCAACCTATTTTTATTTTAAGGAAAATCATGATTCTGAACCTCATTGTGTGACAGTCAAAAATTGCTTTCTAAAGCTTTGTTACAGCTTCAAATTTCATTATGAAATTTAATTAGTTTTTTAATTGTGAGATTATACATGCTAGATTATACACAAAACTGCCAATATTTTCTTCTACATTTTCCCATGCATGAATATATGTTTATAAACTGTCTCAACTTGTAGATATCTGAATATATTACAGATACTTTAAAAAAAATAGGTGTTTAGGAATTGGTGCTGTGGCACAGTGGGTTAATGCCCTTGCCTGAAGTGACAGCATCCCATATGGGTGCCAGTTTGAGACTAGGCTACTCCCCGAGTCCTTGGGCCCTTGCACCCACATAGGAGAGCTGGAGGAAGCTCCTTGCTTCTGGCTTCAAATCAGCACAGCCCCGGCCCTTGCAGCCAACTGGGGAGTGAACCATCAGATGGAAGACCTCTCTCCTTCTCTGCCTCTCCTTCTCTTTCTGTGTGACTCTGACTTTCAAATAAATAAATACATCTTTAAAAATTAATTAATTGGCCGGCGCCGTGGCTCAACAGGCTAATCCTCCGCCTTGCGATGCCGGCACACCGGGTTCTAGTCCCGGTCGGGGCGCCGGATTCTATCCCGGTTGCCCCTCTTCCAGGCCAGCCCTCTGCTGTGGCCCCGGAGTGCAGTGGAGGATGGCCCAAGTGCTTGGGCCCTGCACCCCATGGGAGACCAGGAAAAGCACCTAGCACCTGGCTCCTGCCATCGGATGAGCGCGGTGCGCCGGCCGCAGCGCGCCTTCTGCGGCAGCCATTGGAGGGTGAACCAACGGCAAAGGAAGACCTTTCTCTCTGTCTCTCTCTCTCACTGTCCACTCTGCCTGTCAAAAAAAAAAAAAATTAATTAATTAATTAATAGGTGTTTAAAAAATTACTAGACAAAAAATTTGCTTTTTGATTTCAGCTTGTTTTTTGGTAAATCTTTCCAAACTGAAAGTGACCTGGGTGGGAGATGTGGTACAGTAGTTTAAGCTGATGCTTGGAACACCCACATCTCATGTTAGGCAACCTGGAATTGAGTCCTGCCTCCACTTCCTATCCAGCTTCCTGCTAGTGCATATGCTAGGAGGCAACAGATGATGTCTCAAGTACTTGGGGCTGCTGCTACCCTTGTGAGAGACCCAGATGGAGTCCCTGGCTCTGATTTCAGCCTGACCTACCCTATTATAGGCATTTGGGGAGTGAGCCAGTAGATGGAAAATCTCTCTCTTTCTCTCATTCAATCTCTGTCACACTGCCTTTCAAATAAATAAACTTAAAAAAAAATACTGTCCTTAAGAAAACATTTGACCTTCAATAATATTTACAAACCAATTTTAAAACTAACATTTAGAACCATTGTAATATTCATACAAAATATAAGCACAAATCAATACTGTGGAAAAATATGAAGGATGGAAATGTGAGAAGCTGTGAAGCTGAACTGGTAAAGATTCTGGCTAGCGGTGATACTGCAGCAACTGGGAATGAGCAGTTTCATTAGAATTCCACTCCACAGGGCATAGTCATGCCACTGACTATAACTGAGCAGCTCAAAGTTCATACAGCTGAAAAAAATACAGAAAAAAATTGGAGTTAGCAACTAGGTATGATTGTTAATTGGACTACCTACTATCATTATCATCTGTATAAAATCACTTATCTCTTATAATGCAAAAAATACACACATTGAAATATATAAAAACACAATGACTAGTGTTGTGTTTTCTTTCATTTTTTCCTTTATATTCATGGGTAAAGTCAGCAAGAATGTGAACCATGGCAGTCACAAGATTAGCAAGAATCCCAGCTAGCGCTAGAACTGGGTTTCTTTTGTTCATTTGTTCTCAAACCAAGAGGTCCAGATCCACAGATTCTACAGGATGAAATATATGATTTGTGAACAATTTTATTTCAGTTTTCAAGAATCAATTATTTATTTGAAAAGCAGGATGACAGAGAAAGAAGTGAGAGACATAATGAAAGAGATCTTCCATCTGCTGACACAGTCCTCAAATGACCACAACACCCAGATCTGGGACAGGTCAAAGTCAGGAGACAGGAACTCCAAGTCTCCCTTGATGGTAGCAGAGACCCAAATACTTGATCCATCCATCATCTGCTGCTCCCAAGTTGCATTAGCAGGAAGCTGGATCAGAGACAGAACAGCCAAGACTTAAAAAATTGCTCCATCCAATATGGGATGCTGGTGACAAAAGTTGTAGACTTAGGCCACTATGCCCCAATGCCAGCTTCCCAAATTTCTTCTAAAAATTATTTTAATTAATTTATTATTTTTGTAGAAAAATTATAAAATATAGATATAAACACAAAAAGTAATTATTCTAACTCTCCACAATTAAAGCAAAAACTGCACATCAAATGAAAAAATTTTAATGAAGACATATATATTTGAAAAATGCAAAGAATAAAATTATCTAAGTCTGGAAATAAGGAATCTGCTACATTATTTCTCATTATTTTAATAAATAAAATAATCCCTAAAAATCATATTCAAATGCAGATATGTCATTTTCTAAAAGAAGGAACACATTCCAGTATGCATAAACTAACTTTGTCCCTGTCTTAAATAATCTTTGGATTTCATAGCCAAAGGTAATAAATTTATCTGAATTTATCCCATACCTGGCTTTGTCCATAGAACATTTATGAATCAAATCAAACAACACAAGTCAGTTCAAAAGTAAAGGTCATACGCAGGTTCTAGTCTGGGCTGCTCCTCTTCCAAACCAGATCTCTACTATAGAATGGGAAAGCAGTGGAGGATGGCCTAAGTCCTTGGGCCCCTGCACCCACGTGGGAGACCTGGAGGAAGCTCCTGGCTCCTGATTTCGGATAGAGGCAGATCCATTTGTTGCAGCCATCTGGGGGGTGAGGCAGCAGATGGAGAACCTCTCTCTCTGTCTCTACCTCTCTCTGTAACTCTGACTTTCAAATAAATAAAATATTTTTTTTAAAAAAAGTAAAGGCCATAAAACAATCTGAGGCTCTCCTCAAGATTCTAGTTTGATACTCTCACTTATTTCTCTATGTATATATGGTATTATTCTGTTTTCCTTCTTTAAACTTAGGAAAGTAAATAGATTCTCCAATCATAAGGTGGACATGCAAATTGAAAGAATCTCCAATGATAATGAAGAGGACCTGAAGGTGAAAAAAATTCCAGAAAACCTCCCAAGATAAAGAGCTGATAAACTGCAGTCAATATATGAAGGAGTTACTCCAAGTATCTGAATGAGTAAAGGCTAGAGGAACACAGGGAAATGCCTAGTTTGCAACCCTGGGTAATTCCTTAAGTGGTCATCTCACCTAAAGTAGATAAAGAAAATTTGAGGAAAGAAGAAAGGTTTAAATCATTAGTGTATTAATTAAATGTGTAGAAACTGGAGGTAAAATAGAAGACAAAATTTATTTTTTTTAAGATTGCATTTGTTTATTTGAGAGGTAGAGTTACAGACAGTGAGAAGAGAGAGAGGGAGAAAGGTCTTCCATCTGCTGGTTCATCCCCCTAATGGCTGCAACAGCAGGAGCTGGGCCAATCCAAAGCCTGGAGCCAGGAGCCAGGGGCCAGGAGCTTCTTCCAGGTCTCCCACATGGGTGCAGGGGCTCAAGTGCTTGCATCATCTTCTACTGCTTTCTCAGGCCATCGCAGACAGCTGGATTGGAAGAGCAGCAGCGGGGATTAGAACAGGAGCCAGTGTGGGATGCCAGTGCTGCAGGAGAATTAACCTAGTGCGCCCCCAGCACCTGCCTTTTATCATTGTTTTAAAGTCAAGGAAATACTCAAGAGTGTCCACAATGGCAAATAATTTCAAATCTTGATGAGAGGGTAATAGTGTCTTTCTAACAAGATGGCAAACGTTTGAAGGTATTTGTTGACTTGAGAAGTGAAAGGCTGAGATAAGGAACAACTGAAGAAGAAAAAATGTGGACAAAAAATGTTCGAAAGAAGCAGGAAGAGATGGGATCAAAGGTAAGAGTCTAATTTTGGCAAAGGCAGGAGGCCAGTCCACTCACTACACTGTGTACAGAAAAAGACATGATAACAAGAACACCCGCCTAATCCTAAAAACCCTGTCAGTTTTGGGCAAATATTCTAGGTTTACTGCAAGCTTCAGCTTTGCTGATATAGCTGGTCCTCCCTAGCAATAAGTTTAGGCTTTTGTCAGTCCTGACATGACATTTCTGAGGATTCTGAGTATTTTAAATGCATTCAGTAAATGTGGGTGAAAGTTGTTCATCACACTTTATCTCTCTTATAATCATTCTCATGTTAGAACTATGCCTACGAAAAGGAAACACAGTTCTACAATGAAGTGTCTTCTTTCTTACTACCAGTGTGACAGAAGTGAGGCGTTGCATCTCAATAACCTTAACTAAGTTGTTTGCTTTTATACCACTGTTTTTTTTTTTATTTTTTTAATTAATTCATTTTTTTTGCTAGTGTCACTTTTGTCTGCCTGCTGTTTTGAAGCCTTTTATGCCCCAACAGTTTTGATCTGCTCCCTCATTGGCACACATCAATGTGCCCGGCATGGTTTCTAGTTCCCTGGTTCAGCTGCATGTTTTCATTGTATTTCTCTTACACCGTGTGAATTTTCAGATTTGGACCTGAATTACTATCTGGGATATGAACACCAATCTAAAAACTGTATCAGTCTTCTCAGCACTCAATTCTCACTCCCTAGCCAAGGCTGTGGATTAACCACTTCATGTTTCTTGAAGAAATGAATGGCCCAAATCATTGCAAACAACTCACTGAATCACCTCTTAGATATCTGGATTTTGGTCTCACAATATTTTCACATTAATAATGTCAGATTACTTTGATGATTTCATTAAGTTGAATATTCCTAGGCAAATAAAAACAGATAGAAGGCAGACAGGTACATAGATAACATAAAAGTGAATTTTACCCTTTTTAATCTGTTCTAGATGAACAAATATCATTTAACTGTATCAAAATTACAGTTTAATTTCTTTCATATTTTACATTTGCTTCTTTATAATTATGCAAAATATGCTTGAAATAATCATCAAGTGGGTTATGAAGGTATTTTCATTTTTAAAAACTGAAGCTGCCACGTTGTAAATTGCTGAAAAATCTATTAAGTCTCTTTAAGCCCAATATTTTAAAAAATGATGTCTGAGTATAATGACATTCCTTTTGATGTCCACTGAATGTATCTTTTTTGTCAGAGAGCTAATTCTAATCTCTTTTCTGTGAATATCCTTTCAGAAGGAAAGCATTAATGTTCATTCCTTTTCCTACCACTGTCTGGCCTCATTTGTAAGCTTTCTGCAAAACATCATAGCTTAAATTTAGTAAATGCTGCCTTACATGCATCACAAGATACAATTTTGCTTTGAGCTTTTCTTCTCTCCACTGCCCTAGCTCAGGAATCATTAACCTGGTCTGTAACTTTTCCACACTTCTTTTTAGTTCTACTTCCCCATTAAACATTTTTCTGGCAATTTTATATCTTTCCCTTATAAATATATTTCTCCTGATCAAAAAACAACTCAATTGTTTTTAATGCACTAAGAGTATTCAGATACTGGACTGATGACCCAAGAGATTAGAGTATTATATGGGAAATTTGATTTTTTTTTTATTTGACAAGTAGAGTTACAGAGAGAGAGAGAGAGAGAGAGAGAGAGAGAGAGAGAGAGAGAGAGAAAGGTGGGCATTTTGATTTTAAGTAGAAAAGCACTGGCTGAGTTTCTCATGAACAGGTGTCAAGAACTTGAGTTCACCAGAAAGCATGGTCATGGGATTAGGCAGTGTGAAGAAATTCGCCTAGTGCCATGGGGCGGTTGTCCAAATTGTTTAAACCAGTGTTGGTTACTTTTCATCCTCTGATTTTTTTTCAAAGACTGATTTCCATGTCTGTAAGGCAGAGGTTGTCAATTTGTGATGGGGTTAGTGAAGCCAGGCAATGACTTTACCTCTGGCATGTACATGTATATCTTAAGTTTCAGTCCAGGATTCTTATCCCCACAGAGATAAGAATTCTGAATAGAAGCATAGTAATATGCACAAGGATTTATATATTTTTCCTGCCTTCAAAATGTTTATCACACCCTCTATCTCCCAAGTGTTTGAAACATGTAGAAAATAAGAAACACTCCAATGAATGAAACCTACCAAGTATCAGTAATAAGCAAGGCATGTCCTTGGGGAAATAGATATTTTTATAAAAATTCTAATCTTTACATGCAAACTAAAGGAGGAAATCATGTCTTTTGTTTTACTGTTCTTTATAAATCTGTTACTTCAGAAATATCAATCCACAATACTAGAAGTCAAAACTAAAAGGTCAGGAGAAAGAAGGAAAGAGAGCACACACTGTTAACACCAAAGAGGTAAAATGGTAAGGACAGGATTTATTTAAAAGTGAGAGAGTAAACATGCATTCACACCTGAGTGTGGGCTGCCCCACACAGGTACCCATCATGCCTGGGCCACAGAGCCGTCCAACAGAGAGAGAAAGCCCAAGTAGGCCCTCCGAGCGTAGTCTCTCTCCCACATTCGCAGCCTCATTTATGAATTGGGACAAGGGTGACTGAATTGAATAAATAAACATCTGATCTATCTCCCTGCTAAAGCCCTGGGAAAGCAGTGGAAGATGACCAAAAAGCTTGGGCCCCTGTACCCTCGTGGGAGACCAGGATGACCTAGCACTGTGCTAGGCAGGTTTGGCCATGCAGTGAGTGAACCAGTGGGTGGATGGTTTCTCTTGTGTCTCTCTTCTCTGTAACTCTGATTTTAAAATAGATAAATAAAATCTTTACAAAAATCAATAAATAAATTTCATGTGGTCATCATGGCATCTCCTCCTTCAAGTCCTGGATAGGACACAGGTGCATACTGGGAAAGTGGACAAAATCAAGCTTACATTTAAAGAGATAAGGATTGGATCACAGAGCTGGCAAAATTCAGCTGTCCTAAACTCACTTCCTAGTTGTACCATATCACCTCATACCCAATAAGTGATACAAAAAGAAAAGCACTTTTAAGAGTCAATATTTTGGGGGCTTACAACTGTGGTAAGCAGGTAAAACCATCACCTGCAGTGCTGGCATCACATGTGGGTGCCAGTTTGAGTCCTGGTTGCTCCACTTCTGATCCAGCTCTCTACTATGGCCTGGGAGGGCAGTGGAGGATGGCCCAAGTCCTTGGGCCCCTGCACCCACATGGGAGACCTGGAGGAGGCTCCTGGCTCCTAGCTTCGGATCGGTGCAGCTCCAGCCATTGTGGTCAAATGGGGAGTGATCCAGCAGGTGGAAGACCTCTCTCTCTCTCTTTTTCTCTTTCTCTCTCTGCCTCTCCTCTTTCTGTGTAACTCTGCCTTTCAAATAAATAAATAAATCTTTACAAAAAATCAGTATTTTCAATATTCACATTTAATTGTTCTCTCTCACACACATATGTATGTGTATATATATGTATACATATGATGCTTTTTCTATGTGTGTCTATGTCTATTTATAAATTGTATTTAAAAATCCTTATTAATTTTGTAAAATGTATACACAATAGGACAATTAAAATAGGAAAAATTCTTTTTTAAGGTTTACTTTATGTATTTGAAAGGTAGAGTTTTATATATATATATATATATATATATATATATATATATGTGTGTGTAGAGAGAGAGAGAGAGAGAGAGAAAGAGAAGCAGAGACATAGAGATCGTCCATCTGTTGGCCCACTCTCCAAACAGCTGCAGTGGCCAGAGCTGGACCAATCTAAATTCAGGAGCTAGAAGCTTACTCCAGGTCCCTCACATGGGTGGGTGCAGGGGCCTAAGCATTTGGGCCGTCCTCTGCCATCCTCTCAGGCAAACCAGCAGGGAACTGGATTAGAAGTGGAAAAGGCAGAACTCTAGCTGCTGCCCATATGGGATGTCAGCACCACAGTGGCTTCACCTGTGATGGCACAGCACCAGCCCCAAAACGGTCTTTTTGATGATTAAATTAATCCATAATATATCACTTACAGCATTTGAAAAAATAAATGAAAAAAATGAATATTTAAGCCGGCGCCGTGGCTCAACAGGCTAATCCTCCGCCTTGCGGCGCCGGCACACCGGGTTCTAGTCCCGGTCGGGGCGCCGGATTCTGTCCGGATTCTGTCCCGGTTGCCCCTCTTCCAGGCCAGCCCTCTGCTGTGGCCCGGGAGTGCAGTGGAGGATGGCCCAGGTGCTTGGGCCCTGCACCCCATGGGGAGACCAGGAAAAGCACCTGGCTCCTGGCTCCTGCCATCGGAGGAGCGCGGTGCGCCGGCCGCAGCGCGCCATCCGTGGCGGCCATTGGAGGGTGAACCAACGGCAAAAGGAAGACCTTTCTGTCTGTCTCTCTCTCTCTCTCACTGTCCACTCTGCCTGTCAAAAAAAAAAAAAAAAGAATATTTACCTTAACCCCATATTTATTGTCTTTGAAATTAATTTTCTCTATCTTCTTTTTTGATAAACTATGATAGTCAAATTGTACTTGTTTTGTTTTTATTCATTAAAATCAACAGTAGTTTAATATGTAGAATTAAGTCTTATTATATGTCTGTCCATAATGTAGTTAAAATCAGTAATATACGGTATAACATTCTTATCTTTTTTTCACTTCATCCTATCTCATGAGTTTCTTTATAAGCATAAGGTCCTTTCATAATCAAATGTCATTACAGTCGTCCTTCCTACAACTGGAGGAAGAACAGCCTCAGAGGCATGGAAGGGATCATCTACCATCACACAGGATAGCATGTAGCTGAACAACTCTTACACACAGGGCTGTTTCTGTCCACACTCACTACCCAGTGTTTTAGACAATTCATTGCTGCTAAAATGTTAGCTTTCTCTACAAAATACAATGATGAATGCCATTATCTTTTAATCTTGATTATTTCCTTAGAATCTTTTCTTGTAGAATGTTAGCAATTCATAGGATATGAACATACCCAACCATGTAAATGTATATGAATTCATTTAAAAAAAATGTTATTTGATGTAGTTATCTTTGTCTGAAAGTGTCTAAGCCATGTTAAGAATAATTACTTTTAAGATTTGCCTGGGATTGCTCATTGAATGCTAGGGTTTTTATCATTCAATTGTTAGTCACACCATCTCTTGGCATGTTTTTTCTTTCATGAAGAGTGGTTCCCATTGATTTGGAAAAAAATCCAAACACATTCTTCTTACCTCTAAGAAGCTTCATGTTCCATCCCATGCAATTGATTTACAGTAAGAGGCAATTGAGAATTCTAAGACAGAACTGAGAAGATAATTGATATAGGAAAATAGGATATGAAGTATAATGATCTTTGTCATCACAGAGATAAAGGTTTTAGTTTTTCTTTTTCTCTTATTGGTTTATACATATATATATGTAAGATAGTTAATATTTAAATTGATATTCTTGAGTAAAGTTGAAAGACAATTATTTTAAAATTTGCATTATATCTTCCAAGCTACTGTGGAATATTATTTTTATATTTAAATAACAGATTTTTCCTTTAATATATAATTCAGCAATGACACCTTCCATTCAGAGATGAAAAGAACTTTACAGAGTGCTTTTAATTACAGATTCTTATAATTATGTTCAAATACTAGCTGGAAATTGTATAAAAATGTATTAACCTCATTCAGTGAATCTCTGATATCGATTAATGATACTTATGGGAATATACTGATCTGATTCAATGAGAGAACACTAGCAATGTTAATGAAAAACCTGAGTACCCATGGATTAAACATGGAGAATGAATTGCTTCAAGATGTGAGAGCAGTACCATATCAGACACAACGTGAGCATTGCTGTTCATGTTTGCTTTCCTTTATTGCTGCAAAATGATATTAAAAGGATCTGTGAATTCAAAATAATTACATTTTTGACCTACTCAAGTAAAATAATCCCTGAAGACATAACTTCAAAATTTTAATTTTCTTCCAAACTGTCATTTATTTGAAGGTTTTAATTACTTCATTAGTTTATTTAATATGATAAAGTTCATCTTAATTTTGCATACCCTTTTAATAACTTTGATAATTCAAGAGCTGTATTTGATCTTGTGATAATTTTGCCTGAGACAAGCTATTATCTTGAAGAATTTCTTTGAATTCCCTTGTGCAAATACTATCAGAAACTGCAAATGTTTGATGGTTATGCACAAATATGTTTGAAGGCAAAAATAGCAAAAAATGCAGACATCCACAGATAAACATGTTGAAAATAAATACAAAAATGTATTTGCCAAGTCTTTTACCTTATTTATCACTATAGCCTCTGCTCCAAGTGAAGTTCTAATGGGAAAACAAAGTCTTCTTCCTTCATTATTCCTCTTTAATGCCTCTTTTAAAATGCTTTATTCAGACCACAGCAGGCAGCTGTTCGTGATACATGTGCATGATTCTGAAACCTTTTACAAACTAAATCTTAACACTTCACAATAATCATTATTTAGATTCAAGTCTTAAAACTGATTCAGTCCCTACTAAAATGCATAGCCTTTATTGGCAGTGGAATAGAAATAGAGGTGAAGCAATGGGGAGGTTAGATTCATCCAACATTTTCCAAAATGTTTTTGAAGGATTCTAGGATTTCATGAATAATCTTATTCATAAATTTGGAACCCAATTCCACATTCATTTATTAATTCAGTCTATAAATAGTATGTATTCATTATATAAATACCAGGCATATTTTTGATGTAATAACTGTCCATGCACATGTGCCTCGAGAGCATCCTTCTCTGTTCTGGTCCATAGGGGATCTCTGGGTTTCCTAAAGCTCTGAGAATGTTTCCCACCTAGTGGGCACATAGCTTAAAATTCCTTGTGTTTTGCATTTGATGTAAGATTCAACTGCTCTACCTGTGGAGTCTCAGCAACAAGAGGGAACAATTTGTCCTGTATAAAATACTGTCTGATTATGAAGATCCTGGGAATGTTGGTGGGCAGATGAGAGTGCTTGGCAATGAGCAACAGGCCTGAATTTTTAAATGTGTGTTTTAGTGACATACATTCCTTGGCTATAAATTTATTTACATTGTCTTTCTGTTGCATTTCTCAATGACATATTTGCATTTACTGGCTGTTTCAAACTGAAAATCAATTTGAACTCCACATGAGAAAACTTTATGTAATTATTTCAATTTTTATTTTTGTATCTATATATGGTGAAAAACTTTCATATATACAGATTTAAGATCATAGTAATACATCCCCAAAGGAAATGAAATCAGCATATGATTTCTTACCCACACTCCCACACTCCCTCTTACTTCCTTTCTTATTCTTTCCTTTTTTATTTTTATTATGGCATATTTCTTTTTTATTTTATATTCATAAGATTAACACTACATTAAGT
The DNA here is from genome assembly GCA_949820135.1 of Sylvilagus floridanus. Taxonomy (NCBI): domain Eukaryota; kingdom Metazoa; phylum Chordata; class Mammalia; order Lagomorpha; family Leporidae; genus Sylvilagus; species Sylvilagus floridanus. The sequence continues at coordinate 78,438,465 of OX463241.1, forward strand.
AAAGGATTCAACAAATAGTAAGAACAATACCATTCCTCAATAGTAGAGATTAAGATTGTAAACAATAATCAATTCTTAGATTTCAATTTTGTACATATATATTACATTATTTTATATTTTGTTAGTTTCCACAGAACATATGGTATTTATCTTTCTGGGACTGGCTTATTTCACTAAGTATAATGATTTCCAGTCACATCCATCTTATTGTGAAAGAAAAGATCTCATTCTTTTTTACAACTGAGTAGTATTCCATAGTGTATACATATATCATTTGCTTTATCCAGTCATCAATTGATGGATATCTGGGTTGATTCCCTATCTTAGCTATGATGAATTGAGCTGCAATAAAAAAGGGGACACAGATCATTTTTTCAAATGCTGATTTCATATCTTTTGTGTAAGTTCCCAGTGGGTAGGGTGGTTGCATCATCTGGTAGATCTATTTTGAGTTTTCTGAAGACTCAATACTAGTTTGCAATCTTACCATCAGTGAATTAGGGTACATTTTCCCCCACATTCTGGGCATAATTTATTGCTTGTTGATGTCTGAATGAAAGCCATTTTAACAGGGGTGAAGAAGGCTAGTGATCCTGAGCATCCCTGCATGTGTCCATTGGCCATTTGAATTTCCTCTTTTGAAAATTGACTGTTCAAGCCCATTTCTGAAGTGGATTGCTTGTTTTATTATTGTTTTATTATTATTGGGCTTCTTGAGGTCTTTATAGATTCTGAATATCAACCCTTCATCAGTTTCATAGTCTGTAAATATTTGCTCCCATTCTGTAAGTTGCCTCTTCACTTTGTTGAGTTGTTCTTTCCAGTGTAGAAGCTTCTCAGCTTGATGTAATCCCATTGGAGGATCTAATTTTACCCACACACTTTATTAAAGACACTAACCTTTCTTCAGTGATTGATTTTACCTCCATTGTCAAAGATTAATTGGTTGTAGATGTTCGGATTGATATCTGGGGCTTCCATTAGTCTACATGTTTATTTTTGTGCCAGTACCAGGCTGTTTTGATAATAATTGCCCTGTAGTATGTCTTGAAATCTAGTATTGTGATACCTCCAACTTTGTTTTAATTGTAAATTTCTATAGCTATTTGGAGTCTCTTGTGTTTCCATTATAGTTTAGCATAATTTTTTTTCTAGATCTGAAAAGAATGTCATTGATATTTTGATTGGGATCACATTGAATCTGTGAATTGCTTTTGGCACTATGGACATTTTGCTGATACTAATTTTTCCAGCCCAAAGGAATGGAAGATTTTTTCCATTTTTTGTGTATTCTTTATTATTTTCTTTGATATTTTGTTATTTATATCACAGAGATCTTTCACCTCCTCTGTTAAATGTATTCCAAGGTATTTAATTTTTACTATAGCTACTGTTAATGGGATTGAGTTTAGAAGTTCTTTCTCAGACATGGCATTATTTCTGTATACAAAGGCTTCAGATTTTTGTGTGCTAATTTTATATCTTGCCACTTTACCAAACTCTTTTATGAGTTCCAATAGTCTCCTAGTGGGTTTTTTTGGTTTTCTTATGTATAGAATCATGTCATCTTCAAATAGGGATAAGTTGACATTTTCCAATTTGTTTCCCTTTAATTTCTTTTTCTTGTCTATGCCTATGGAAAAAACTTTCAGAACAATATTTAATATTAATGGTGATTGTCGGCATCCTTGTCTGTTCCTGGATCTTAGTGGGAATACGTCCAACTTTACCCATTCAATAAGATTATGCCTGTGGGTTTGTCATAGATTGCCTTGATTGTCTTGAGGAATGTTCCTTCTATTTGCTTAAGGTTTTCATCATGAAAGGAAGTTGTTTTTCATCAAATGCTTTCTCTGTATCTGTTGAGAAGATCATATGGGTTTCACTCTTCAGTTTATTAATGTGATATACCATATTTATTGATTGTGAATATTGAACCATCACTGAATATCAGGCATAAATCTCATTTGGTTTGAGTGAGTGATTTTTCTGATGTGTTATTGGGTTGATTTGCTAGTAGTTTGTTGAGGATTTTTGCATCTATATTCATCAGAATATTGGACTAAACTTCTATTTCTCAGTTGGGTCTTTTTTGATTTAGGTCTTAATGTAATGCCTGCCTCAAAGAAGGAGTTTGGGAAGATTCCCTCCCCTCTCTGTCAATTGTTTTGAAGAGCTTGAGAAGAATTAGAATTAATTCTTCTTTAAATGTCTGATAGAATTCAGCAGAGAAACCTTCCTGGGCTTTTCTTTGTTGAGAAGGCCTTTATTACTGATTCTACCTCCATTTTGGTGATTGATTGTTTTGTTTTGTTTTCTATGTCTTCATGCCTCAATTTTGGTAAATTATATGTATCCAAGATCTATCCATTTCTTCTAGATTTTCCAATGTGTTGGCAAATAGTTGTTTGTGGCAATTCCTCATGATTGTTTTTATTTCTGTGCTATTCATTGTTACATTTCCTTTTTGATCTCTTATTTTTTTGATTTGCATCTTCTCTCTAATTTTTTCATTAGTGGGGACAGTGTTGTATTATTTTGTTGATTTAAAAAATTAAAGCTGTTCATTTCACTGATCTTCTGTATTGTTATTTTCTTTAGGCATCTATTTTGTTTATTTCTTCTCTAATTTTAATAATTTATTTCCTCCTACTAATTTGGGGTTTGGTTTGTTGTTGTCTTTCTAGGTCCTTGAAATGCACTGATAGTTCATTTATTTAATGTCTTTCTAATTTCTTGATGTATCATTAATTGCTATAAACAACCCTCTTAGCAATGCTTTTGCTGTATCCCATAATTTTGATAATTATATGTCATATTCATTCATTTGCAGGATATTTTTATTTCCTTTTTGATTTCTTCTATGACTCACTGTCATTCAGGAGCATATTGTTCAGTCTCTATGTTTTTGAATATTTTCTAGAGATTCCTAGGTTGTTAATCTCCAGCTTCATTCCATTGTGGTCAGAAAAGACACATGGTATTTTCTTAATTTTTATTAACTTGCTGAAACTTGCTTTATAGCCTAGCATATGGCCTAACATATGATCTATCCTACAGGAAGTTCTATGCACTGATCAAAAGGATGTGTATTTTTCAACTGTCTGGTGAAATCTTCAGCAATTATCAGTTAGGTTCATTTGACCCATAGTGTAAATGAAATCTGTTGTTTCTTTGCTAATTTTCTGTCTAGTTGATCTGCCCATTGATAAAAGTGTGTTGTTGAAGCCCCCATTATTATTATATCGGAGGCTATGTTTCCTTTTAGATCTGTTTACATTTGTTGTAAATAGCCAAACACCATGGCATTGGGTGTATTTGCAATTAAATTTGACATTTTCCTGTTGAATTGATACATTAATCATTACATATTGTCTTGCTTTGTCTGATTTAACATTTTGTATGTTAAAGTCTCTTTTGTCTGATGTTAAGATGACTACACTTGCACTTTTTTACTTTTTGTTAGTATTCAGTATTTTTCCCATCCTTTCACTTTCAGTCTGCACGAATCTTTGTTGGTGAATGTGTTGCAGTGAATTGATGGTCTTGTGTTTTTAATCCATTCAGCTAGTCTGTATCTTTTTTTGGAGACTTTAGGCTATTTACATTCAAGGTTGCTATTGATGAGTAACAATGTGTTTCTACAATTTCTCCATAATTATTTCCTTTGTTTTCTTTGGATTTGTTTTGTTCTTTTACTAAGAGACTTTCTGGTTTTATATTCTTTCATAATGATGACTACCTTTCTGTGTTTCTGGGTGTTGCACATCCTTCAGCATCATTTGTAAGTCTGGACAAGTGGTAACAAATTATTTCAACTTCTTTTGCTATGGAAAGTATTCATTCATAGATGAGAACATTACAGGATGCAGTATTCTGGGCTGACTGTTTTAAGACTTGGACTATGTCTCTCCATTCTAACTAGGCTGTGGGTTTCTTGTATGAAATCATCTGTAAGTCTAATTGAAGTTTCTCCGAAGCTACTCTGTTGTTTCTCTCATGCATGTTTTAGAATATATTTTCTTTATGTTTTACTGTTGAAAATTTGATTGCAATGTTTCTTTGTGAAGATCTTTTCTGACTGTGCCTATTGGGATTTCTATATGCCTCGTGTTCTTAGAAGTCCCTTTCTTTCTCCCAGTTAGAGGAGTTTTCTGATTATTTTACTGAATAGGATTCCAAATACATTTTCTCATAAGGCCAGTTGGGTTATTTGATAGTATTCCATAAATCTCCAACACTGTTTTTAAATTTTCTAATTTCTTCTTCTTTTTTGGTTTGACAGATATTTTCAAAGATTTGTCTTCTAGCTCAGATATTATTTCTCCTGCCATACCAGGTCTGTTGTTAATGCTTTCCACTGTATTTTTATTTGACATATTGAATTCTTCATTTCTAACATTTTAGTTTGATTTCTTTTCAAAATCTCAGTCTCATGGGAGAATTTTTCTTCTACGTCATCTATGAATTTCTTAAACTTGTAAATTTGCTTTTCATTGCTTATAAGCAATCCTATTATCATTTTTTTGTATTTCTTTTTAGGCATTTCATCAATCTCTTCATCTTCTATTCTTTTAAAAAAATTTATTTGCTTATTCGAAAAGCAGAATCACAGAGAGTGAGAGAGAGATGGAGGAAATTTTGATTGGCTGGTTTGCTTCCCAAATGACCACAACAGCAGGAGCTGGCTGATCCTAATCCAAGAGCCAGAATCATATTCTGGGTCTCTGATGTGGGTACAGGGCTCCAAGCACTTGGGATATCTGCTGTTTTCTAGGCACATTAACAGGGAGCTGAATTGGAAAAGGAACAGCCAGGATTTGAATCAGCACTCACATGGAATGTTGTCATGGCAGCTGATGGCTTAACCCTTCATGCCACAGCACAGGTCCCTAGTCTTCACATTCTAATACTGAAGTGCTATGTTCCTCTGAGGGAGTCATGTCTTCCTTCTTGTTTCTTGTATTTCCACATTTATATTTAGGCGTTTGTGGAAACACCTGTTGGTTTTCTCTACTGATGGGATTTATCTAGGGTTTGTGTGTCTCTGGCTTAATGGAATGTCTGCTCTTTGATTGAAAACCCAGAGGCATGTGCTCGGGTGGGCCAGGGAGCTCTGCTCAGTGCTCAAATGTGGAGTGTGAATCCAAGGTGACACCCTTGTTGATAGATCTCCTCTATTGTTAACAGGGAGTAGGGTAGGCTCATGACTATTGGCATAATTGCAGCCTTACCTCCTGTCTTACGTGGTGATCAATGCCAGGATTAGCCCACAGTGGGTGCAACCCTCACCCATGCTGGTGAATGACTTACATAAAGGGTCTTTGCAGTCTTCTGTGTGATGACAGAATCCTCTGCAATGACCCACCCAAGACAATCGGGAGCTCTAGACATTGATGCCAGACACAGTGGTTGCCCAGAGACTCAGGTACATCCCTTGCCCTTTTGTGTAATCACAGAATTTCCAGTCATAGCATTCAAAGCTCCCACAGTCACAGAGTGCATACGATCCTCTCTCAGCTCTGTGAGCCTGCCCCATCCATGGAGAGATCAGAGATTTTTGCAGAGCCTGCTGTCCATGGGTGCTCCACCTTGGCAGTTAGAGCTCTGGAGTTTGTGATATGTTGAGAGGATGGGAACACCCCACAATCCTAAGAGGGTTAAAGCAACCTGTCAACCCTCCCAGCCAGACTCAGTGTCAGTGGGAAATGTACATTTTCCCTCTGGCAAAATTCCCTGGTCACCAGAGCTGCTGAAAACTCTGTTGCTAACAAGATGTCATCTTCTCCCCTTTGATTGTTACCCTTGTTGGTGGATGGGAAGAAAGAAATGTGTTTTTCCTTCACTGGATTTAGTGTGCATCCTGCCTCCTATTAGGGCTCCAGGACAGAGTCAAAGTCAATATTCTCCATAGGATTCTTCCTCATGCGATATCACCTGTGGCATGGGCTGCTACAATCTGCTCCTACCTCATTCAAAGCTGGCATATCCTCCAGCCCCTGGCTACAGGAGTTGTTTGTGGTGTCCCTGCTCAGCTGCTGGCGTCCACTCTTTCCATACTGCTCCATGGAATCCGTCTTCTCTCTGTAGAATTTCCACTGCAAACATCTCTCCAAAACTCCATTGGGACTACACTTCACCTATTTTTCTTCTGCTTTCTTCATCTGGTCAAAATCAGCTTGCCTTTTCCCTATTAAGCCATCTTGAAATATTCAAGAGAAATATTGTGACTGACTTAATTTAAAAGTATATGACAATATTTTAATATTTGACTTTTCATTTACAATGATTAGGGACTACTTTCACTATTTATTTATTATAAAGACTTTAAATATAAGCATTGATGTGGAAGTGGAAAGATGAATTTCGAAAGAGCAGTCTCTGCAGTAAATAATTGGTTTATACTTCAGTTGTATGGGTTTATTCATATTCACTTCTTCATTTCATAACAGTATTTCCTTAGTATCTACTACGTGCTCAAATGATGGGCCCGAGATCAACTTCACAATTGTGGAAAAATAGGACCCTTATCAAGAATGCAATGAAAGAGTATAATAAGGTTTGCATAGGATGATAAAGGAATACATAGGAAACACTTCCATCTTGGAGGGTCAGAAGAGTCATTTTCAATGAAAAACAGCTTGAAGAAAGAGGGAGACAAAGGATAAACAAAGCCTTTCAGGTAAGAGAAACACAGGAAGTAAGAGCCACCGATGTCAAGGGTGCAGGATATTGATAAAGAAAATATGAGTATCTGCATTCTGTCTTTTTAAATTTTTTATTTAAGAATTTTGAAAGGCAGAGAGACAGATGGAAAGAAATCTTCCATTTGCTTGTTCGCTCTCCAGATGCCCACAACATCCAGGGATGATCTAGGCCAAAGTCAGGATCCCAGAACTCAATCCAGGTCTCCCAAATGGGTGGCAGGCACCCAAGTACTTGAGCCATCTCCTGTGCCTCTCAGGGAGCACATAAGCAGGAAGCTGAAATCAGAACCACAGGTGAGAGAACTCTGCTAAGGCATTTCAACCTGGGATCCAGATGTCCCAAGCAGTGACTAAACTTCTGTACCAGACACCCACCCCTGCATTCTATCTTACAACAGAAAGTGCAACACTTGTTACAGCTACACCACAGGGATTTATTTATCAAGAACAAACTACATGAAAATGTTAGGTGAGAACTTGGACATTTGTAGTTTTACTCAGGAGGCTTCTGTTCATAGTGAAGTATCTTTTAAAATTATTATTAATTATTACTCAATTTCCTGAAGTGCAAATAGAAAAAACAATTTGAAGTTATCAAATTCAGTTTATGAGCAGTACTCTGCTTAAACAGTACATTTATCCATTTTTTACAGTTTATATCTTAATTACAATTTTGTTATAAATATAAATATAACATATTCAATTTTGAAAATATCTGAATGTCTAAGGAATAAAATGTCCCCGATTATTAAATGCCTTGTAAGCCAACTGAGTTAAGATCATAAAGCTGATTGGATCTAAATTCTTTAAAATTTTAAAATACAAGAGAACTTCAAAAATTCTGAATAAAAAGATATTTATTTTGGTGTAAAATAATTTAAAATCCATGCATTATTATTTTATTTAGTAAATATAAATTTTGAAAGTACACTTTATGGATTACAATGACTCCCCCCCATAATTTCCCTCCCACTTGCACCCCTCCCATCTCCTGCTCCCTTTCCCATTCCATTCACATCAAGATTCATTTTCAATTATCTTTATATACAGAAGCATTATTTTTCAAAACACATTTTCTAAGAACTTTCTGAAGTCACCCTCATACTGCTTAGAATCTTAGTGAAAGTGTTTTTATCCTTTTCAGTAGTGAGTGTGAAGATAAATAGTCTGCAAAATTTAAACTAAAAAATAAGGTTTAGATATTTAACCTACCAAATTCTTTTAAGTATAATAAATACCACAATACTAAACATACACAGTGTCTGAAAAATAATGCAAACTTAATCAAATAATGAAATTCATTTTTAATAATTTTAATGTCACAGTCCAGTTATTCTAGAATTGATATTAAATTCTTATCCACTAACAATTATAGTATCCCACACAAATTAAGATTTTCTCAAACATTTTTATATCAAACATAGAGATGTTTGATTAGGACAATGGTCTCAATTCTTGCCAAGACACTATCTGAGAATACAAACCCTATAGTCATAAAACCAAGCTCTGTGATTTACAAGGTCTACAGGGCCTATGAATGTTTCTGCGTTAAATGTGAAACGTTCTAAATAACATAGTTCATCTGTTTATCGAGCTTAAATGCATTTAATGCTGACATGTTCTGACATGTTTTTCTTCTTTTTCACAACTGGTAGGACCACAATTTCTAAAGATGTCTCCAGGATGTCTCAGCAGATCCTGTCCACTTCTGAACAGTTTGTCACCTAATTCACCTTGGAGCACATAGAGGCAGGCAGCACCCTGCGCACTGATATGAAACCCATGTACACAAGACTCATTGCTCACATTCTCATCAGGTTACTGTCCAGTTATGGTTTGAACAGAGAATTAAATAAGTGTATAGAATAGTAAGGAAAGCAATCCCTTTTCAGAGATACTAAGAGCAAGACCTATGAAGGTTAGAGAGCGATGTATCTGGATAGAAAGACCAGCTAGTGAGTTAGGGCTTAGCGTAATGCACTTAAGGGTCTAGAAGACAGATATCCAGGCCAGAACATAGTGAATTAGAGATAAAAAGGTTGGAGATAAACCTACAGAGCAGTTTTTTCAGACACTTTCAAGCAAGGATAAATGTTTGGGATTAAAAGCCATGGAAAAGTTATTCATAAGGGTGTGTCATGATCACATTAAAAAAAATCTCTCTACTGATTGCTGTGTGAAAAATTGACTTTGGGGCTAGAATGAAAAGTAGTGAGATAAGGATGCAATCAATCAAGTGACAGTTGATGGTGACTCCATTAAGGCAATAAATGTGGTGTTAGTGAGCAATGGTCAGGTACAAGATGTATTTTTGTCTTGGAATAAAAAGACTTGCTGATGAATTGAATCTGAGCTTTGAGGTTGGAAAGGAAATCAATTACTATTGATGTATTTCTCCAAAATTTAGAATTTGAGACACATGGCTGCTAAAGTTCTATTTTGAGCATGTTAAGTTTGAAGTGCTTATTAAACATCCGAATGCTGGTGTCAAAGACAGTGTGATATATGCCTGGGTTTGCAAAGAAAAGTCAGGGTTAAGGAGTCTATTTAGGAATCAATGACAATGGGTGTATTTAAAACCATGAAAGAGTTGAGATAATAGGGACCATATTCAACACAATTAAAAGGTCTGTGAGCAAATGCTATAACATTGAGAATGCTATAACATGAAAAGAAGATGAAACAGGGAATAAAAGAAGAAAAAAATAAAATAGCAGATGAAATATTTTATAGAAGGAAAAATGAAGCACTATGTTTCCATAGAAACTCATTGAAGAAAAGGTCCCTGATGGAAGGCATAGTGAACTACGCAAAACATTGAAAATCAGGTTGGTGAGCTATCGACAGAAGAGGGAGCGCTGGGGTTGATGACACAGAGGTGAGTCATAGCTTGGCTAGAGAAGGTCAAGGTAGAAATACACGGCATACAGGATGTTGATTAGATGGTGAGAAGGAAAGGGAAATTGTGCAAGCTAATTTTCATTTTTCTCAGTTATAGGTGGAGCAAGATAAAAGATACAAGTAAAAGGGAGCACGAATTAAAAAGTATCAGGAGTTCGAATTGCTAAATAGTCATTTTAGAAAGAAGAAGAAAGTAGGATCTGGCTGCTGGGTACAGGTTGCTATCCATTTGAAATGGGCAATCATGAGTCTGAGTGAGACTCTTCAGTAATGTATTGCAATGTTCAGCGTGTGGGCTAGATGAAACCCATTGGGATTTATTTCTATTCTAGGAATTTAATAGGAGGAAGCAGTGAGAGAGCTATGAAAGTCTGAAGAAAAGAAATAAGCAAAGTACCATGAAATCCAAGCAGGATGAGGAGGATTTGACAACACATCTGGGCAATTAGCAGAGAAAAACAGGTGGAGACGCGGTTACTGTTAGTGATGAAGTTGGTGGCACTGAATGGAAATGTAGGGATAGTGCTGTTTGAGGAGGTGGAGTGAACAAGAGAATTAACTATAGTTGTTTTTGAAGTCACAGGAAGTAGTGAGAGAAAGGGAAATGGGAGGGAAGATATTAAGGCATATGACAAAATCATCAATATATGAAGGGGAGGTGACTGCGAGATAAGCAAATAATAGTTTTGAGAAGTAGCAGAAGTAACAAGTTAGTCTGAAATTCATCTCGAAATTTGGAAAAGAAATTCACAAAAATATTCCATTTTTTCTAGACTCCATATTCTTACATGTTTTAACTATTGATATACAAAATTTTCTGCAGCACATTTTAATGAACCTGGTTGTCACTCCATCTCAAAGGTTTCTTTTTATTCCCCTCCAGGAGGGGTGAGTTGTTTCGTTACAAGCTCTGGTAGGCACCGACAGTGTTGTCAAAGACTGAGTGTTGGGAAAGTGTCCAGCCTTGTCCAATAGGAAGTAGAAGCACCTGCCTTTGACCCTCAGAGGTAACACAGCAGGGACTTCACCCCAGTGGACCACGCAGGAGATCTTGTTATAAGGGACAATGATGTGGGCACCCCAGCCAAAGGGGGCATGAGTGGTGAGGGTCCCCTGCGGCCCTCCAGCCCAAAGCATCGCTGAATGCACAGACCAAGAGAGAAAAGAAGACCAGCAGTAAGCACTAGGGATCTTGCAGGAATAGCAAAGATTGGGCTTTCCATGGAAGGCTAACAGGCAATCAATCTATCCAGTGCCTCCTGAATAAAATCATTTGCTTTTAAAATTACCATTGTATAGATATAAAAATATAGATGACCTATAATGAAATACACAAACTTTTTTTTTTTTTTTTTGTGGACAGGCAGAGTTAGACAGTGAGAGAGAACAGAGAGAAAGGTCTTCCTTCAGTTGGTTCACCCACCCAAATGGCCGCTATGGCCAGCGCGCTGCACCAATCCAAAGCCAGAGCCAGGTGCTTCCTCGTCTCTCATGGGGGTGCAGGGCCCAAGGACCTGGGCCATCCTCCACTTCCTTCCGGGCCACAGCAGAGAGCTGGATTGTAAGAGGAGCAACCGGGACAGAATCCGGTGCCCCAGCTGGGATTAGAATCCGGAGTGCTGGCGCTGCAGGTGGAGGATTAGCCTAGTGAGCCACAGAGCCGGCCTAAATACACACACTTTCAAAATGTTTTAAATCAAAATAAATTCACTCTTATGAAGTGCTTATTTCTGAATACACATATATTGAAAATAGTCAAAATTTTTCTTCTGATGTAACTACTAAACTTTGCTGCTGTATTGGGAGAGCAGCCATAGACTAACGGTAAACAAATGAGTATGTGGTATGATTCAATAATAATTTATTCATAAAAACATATGCTTTTCTATCTTTGACCCCTGCTAATCTTAGTTTACCAATAACTCAATTAAAATACAATAGTTAATTTAGTTAGATTATCAACTTTTTTGCTGGCACCACCATAGCTCACTAGGCTAATCCTCCACCTTCGGCGCTGGCACACCCAGTTCTAGTCCCGGTCGGGGCGCCGGATTCTGTCCCAGTTGTTCCTCTTCCAGTCCAGCTCTCTGCTATGGCCTGGGAGTGCAGTGGAGGATGGCCCAAGTGCTTGGGCCTTGCACCCGCATGAGAGACCAGGAGAAGCACCTGGCTCCTGGCTTCGGATCAGCATGGCCATCAGCGGCGGCCATTGGAGGGTGAACCAATGGCAAAGGAAGACCTTTCTCTCTGTCTCTCTCTCTCACTGTCCACTCTGCCTGTCAAAAAAAAATATCAACTTTTTTATAAGGTTTATTTATTTATTTTATTTGAAAGGCAAGTTTACAGAGAGACAGAGGCAGAGAGAGAGAGAGAGAGAGAGAGAGAGAGAGAGAAAGAGAGATGTTTTCCATCTGTTGGTTCACTCTCCAAATGGCCGCAACAGCTTGAGCTGAGCCAGTTGGAAGCCAGGAGCCATAAACTTCCTCTGCATTTCCCATGTGGGTGCAGGGCCATCTTCTACTGCTTTTCCAGGCCATAGCAGAGAGTTGGGTTAGAAGTGGAGCAGCCAGGTCTCAAATTGGTGCCCATATGGGATGCTGGCACTGCAGATGGCTTCCACAGTGCCAGCTCAAGAATATCAACTCTTAATTCTAATGGATCATAAAGAATGGCAAAGCTTATATAGTGATAGCTCTAAATATAGTTACAATATTTGAAATTGGAAAAAACTATAAATACTTTTCCTTACAAAATACCAATCCAACTAATAAAAAGACAAAGGATTTGAATTGAATAGACGTATCTCAAAAGAAGAAATACAAATCACAAAGAAATATGTGAAAAAAAATGCTCAGTATCACTAGTCATCAGGAAAAAGCAAATCACATCCACAGTGAGATAAGAATTCATCGATGTTGGAATGGCTGTTACCAAAAAGAAAGTAATAAATGCGAATAAGAATGTGGAGAAAGGAGAACTCTTATACACTATTGGTGGGAATGTAAATTAGTATAGCCACTATGGAAAAGTGTGGCCATTTCTTTAAAAAGTTGAAATAGATCTGCCATATGATTCAGAAGTCCCATTACTAAGTACATATCCCAAAGATATGATCATTGTATCAAAGAAATACTGCTCCACTATGTTTATAGCGCCACTGTTTACTACAGATAAACTATGGTAATATCAAGGTGTCCACCATCAGATTAATAGAATGAATGTGATTTATATATGGAATTGAATATTGTTCAGTGATAGAAGAAATAAAATCCTGTCATTTGCAGCAAAATGGCTGAACCTGGAGGATACAATGCTAAGAGAAACAAGCCAGATATAGAGACAAACGCTGCATGTTCCCCTTCATATGTGGAAGCTAAAAACAAAAAGTATAATAAAACAACAAAAGGCTCTCAATCTAAACACAGCATAGTGATTTCTAGAAGGTAGGATGTGAAGGGAAGATACAGGGTGTTTGCATAACCGGTACCTAGTGAAAGTTAGACTGAATGAATATGTTCCCCATGTCTCACAGCAGAGTTAGTTGTCTATGGTTCACAATAACCTACCATGTGTCTTGTGAACAAATGCAAGGAAGTATCTCCAAGGCTCTAATCATAAAGTAATGTCAAACAGGGGAAATGTTCATCATCTTGATTTGATTTACCAGAACATATTTTTTATTTTTACCAGATGTGAAATTTATTTTAAGGTTTTAATAACTAAAATAATGAAATATGCATATATAGAAGCAAATGTTAACGACTATTAAGCCTATGTTAATAATGACATCTTAATGCAGTGAGAAAAACATGTTTGTTACTTTAAAAGTTGAGTAAGCATCTAAAGCTTATAAATTAATTGAATTAATAACAAACATAAATTCCAAACATTATAAAAATAAATTCTAAAATAAATTTTAAAATAACAGTACAAAATTTATGAAGAAAATGACAAAACAAGTTCAAGAAACTCAAATATATGAATAATCTTCACTTTCCCTTAGGAGTACATATTGTATACATTAACTGAAATTTCATACTGTGACCCATAAATATGTACAATTATTAAGTGAAAGAAGAAAAAGTTCTACTAAAAAAGTTGATAAAACAAACCTTGAATTTATAGTGCTTATGTTGAGAGATAAAGTTTATCTTTCATAAATTTTTCTTGTTTGAGTCTATTTTTCCATGAATTATTTGAAATACCTTGCATGTGTTCCACAGAAAGCAATGATTTAGTTCAGTGATGTAGTGATGTTCTACCATGACAGGCTTTCTACCCTGCTTCTGTAAACACAATCCCCAAACCTGGCCACTATCACTCCTGGGCATAGATTGGATGACATAGTGATTTAAATGCCTATGCTTCCTCACTGGGTGAAAATACAACGTGTAATCCAACCTCATCAGAATAATTTGGCCACTCACAAAAAGTTTTATTGATGCCTCCGGTCCTGTTTCCATCTAGGCCTGCTTTCCTGGAAAAGCCCCTTGTTGGGCCCCACTAGTGAGTCCTTCTCATCACAATGATAAGCCCTCTAATTTTGACTCGATTTAGTTACTGAGAAAGTACACGGTATAGGAAGGTCCATCCTCATGAAACAACCACATAAGTTGTACAACTGAGTATTTACATGGTTTGTGCAACTTGGGAAAGGTGGTCTGTTCTTTCAACTAGGACATATTCTATAAGAATCTCAGTTTGTGTATTTAATTCCCAAATACATCTCCATTTGTGTATGCCATAAAATTATCTAAAATCATCCCTTCACACTCTTTGGGAGAGGAGTTAACTCTAACATTGGAATACCAGGTTACTCATTGCTAACTCCAGAGAGGACTTATCAGTTATATTAGGCTAACAAAACCTTGCCCAAATTCAATACATTGGGATGACAAGTGTCCATTGCCGATTTCCTTATGTGTGTAGTCTTATGAAAATATTTCTAGGAAATCAATATATAGAAACATATAAGCTGCCTCCTTTCATTGAGTAAAAATTAAGTAACAAAGAAATGCCAAAAAAGTCAATAACACTGTACTGAGAGAAAAATAATGAAGTGGCAAAAGCATAATGGAAAATACTAATATCTACTGACATCTCTTGCAAGTCAGAGATGGGCTTATATGAAGTTCTTTCAACAAGTTCAGTCTCTGCTCTCTGAGCTTGCTGAGTGCTGGCAGTCATAAATCTGTCTGCAGAGGCAGGCTGCAAGCAAAGCCACTGCATGAGCAAAGCCAATATTTTGTGAGAAGCCTAAAGGAAGTATTTCTGTCTAGAGCCTGACAAGCATCAATTCCACAGAATTTAATTAAAAACATCTATTAATGTCAATCTTTAAAAAATAGGAGTGGAAAGATAATAGATTTGTGAAATAACAATCTCAAAAATACATCATTCCTTGCAAAGTAAGTAAGAATGTCAAATTGGATATAGATAAACTGCAAAAAAGATTATGTCTAAATTTCTAATATCCACAGAACTGAATGTAAGTAAGAGTGTGATTTTTCAAATGTTCTGTTAAAGAGTTAATTAGAATAATATGGAAAGATCAACATTAGGATTAAGTTGGACTGTGTATATCCAAAAACCCAAAATAGCCATGACTTAAACTAGGTAGTTATTTCTTTCTCTCATAAAAGAAGGTTGAAAGTAAGCTATCCAGTTATATTTTTGGCATCTCCACACTTTCACCCTAGAGGCAGGCTCCAATCTTTCATTCTGCCATCATCAGTATGCAACAACTGTTCTCAAATCTACAGACTAAAAGGATGACTAGGGACCCAGCCATCACACCACCATGTAGAAAGGAGTAATGACAATGAAGAATAAGCGAAAGAACTTCAAGAAGTTTCCCCCAACGTCCACAAAACAGTTTTGCTTAAATACCTGTGCTATCATTTAGTAACAAGACCATGCCATGGGGCAAAGGTTTTTATGGGAAATTGATATACCAACACTCGGCTTTCATATCAAAGGAAGCAGCAGGGAACAGATACTCTTTAAAAAAAATGATTTATTTATTTATTTGCAAGACAAAGTTACAGAGAGGTAGAGACAGAAAGAGGGGTCTTCCATCTACTGGTTCACTCCCCAGATGGCCACAGCGGTCGGAGTTGTGCCAATCCAAAGCCAGGAGCCAGGAGCTTCTTCTGATTTTCCCACGTGAGTGCAGAGGCCCAAGGACTTGGGCCTTCTTTTACTGCTTTCCCATTCCATAGCAGAGAGCTGGATCGGAAGAGAAGCAGCTGGGACTAGAACCAGTGCCCGTGTGGGATGCCGGCTCTTAAGGCCAGGGCTTTAACCCGCTGCACCACAGAACTGGCCCCAGATAGCTCCTTTGTAATTAGTAATCCCAGCCACAGAAAGGAACATAAAAAGTTTTTTTTTTTTTTTTGTAATTTTTGACAGGCAGAGTGGACAGTGAGAGAGAGAAAGAGACAGAGAGAAAGGTCTTCCTTTTGCCATTGGTTCACCCTCCAATGGCCACAGCAGCTGGCGCACTGCGGCTGTTGCGCTGTGGCCAGCGCACCACACTGATCCGATGGCAGGAGCCAGGCGCTTCTCCTGGTCTCCCATGGGGTGCAGGGCCCAAGGACTTAGGCTATCTTCCACTGCACTCCCGGGCCACAGCAGAGAGCTGGCCTGGAAGAGGGGCAACTGGGACAGAATCCAGCACCTCGACCAGGATTAGAACCGGGTGTGCCAGCATCGCAAGGCGGAGGATTAGCCTGTTGAGCCACGGCGTCGGCCCATGAAAAGTGTTTTTATTATGACTGAAATTGCTAACAAGACAGACTTTGGAGTTAGATAACCTGGATTGAAATCCAGGTTCTGCAAGTTCCAAGGGTAGAGATAGGAGGAAGTTACAAAAATATAGAAAAATAAATCTTGGAGTACTAATGCAGAGTGGGATGACTATACATAGCAATGATGCACTACTTTTCTAAAAAAAAAAAAAAAAAAAAAGCAGGAAAGTTAGAAGCAAGGATTTTGGATGTTTCACCAAATGTTGGAGGAAATAAATATGTTTACTCTTATTTGCACATCACACAGTGGAAACGTATCAAAACAAAAATATGTTTAATAGGTATATGTCAGTTAAAATTTAAATTTAATTTACAAAGAGTAATAGAAAGTTACTTACACCTCCATGCCTCACTATCCAACTGTTAAATGGGATTGTTATAATACCAATCCTTACGACTGTTTGGGGGACTAAATAGCATATTAAGACATGGCTACATTTTATTTACTAGTATATTGTTGATAATACTTATGTTTAACTTCTTGAAAGGTAACATTCTGTAGTTTTCTCTCTTGTCCTCTGTCTAGTTTGCATATCAGGATAATATTAACCTCTGCAACTGAGTCGGCAAATATTTCTATGTCTTCTATTTTATGGAAGACATTTCACAAAGGGGGTGTTAATTCTTTACAATTTTCACAGAATTCCATCTGGGCCTGAAAACTGTTTCTCAGTGGTTTAAATTACAAATCTGATTTTTTGTTGGTATATGGATTATCAATGTTATGTTGGTTTAGTATTGGTAGCATTTGTTTTTTGAGGAAATGGTCTAATTCTTCTAAGTTATCAATTTTATGAGAGTTAAGTTCATTTAAAAAAATATTTGTTTAATTATTTGAAAGAGTTACCTAGAAGAAAGAGAGAGATAGTGAGAGTGGGAGAGAGGTACTTTCCACCCATTAAGCTAACTACCCAAATGGCCAAAATGGCTGGGGCTGGGCCAGGACGAAACCAAGAGTAAGGAACTTTCTTTGGGTCTCCTACATGGCTATCGGGGCACAAGATCTTGGACCTTCTTCCATTGCTTTCCTGGCTGCATTAGCAGAGAGCTGGGCCAGAAGTGGAGCAGTCAGGAATCAAACTGGCATATATATGGTACATTGACACTGCAGAGGGTGGCTTAACCCACTGTGTCACAAAGCTGACCCCAAGAGAGTTAAGTTCTTTGTAACATTTCTTTATTACCTTTCTACTAACAGAACCTATAGTGATATTGCTACTTCTTGCACTGTATTGACAATTTTAAATTCTTTTTTATCTTCATTTTATTACAGATTAATCAATCATTTCTATTTTTTTCTCAAAGAACCAGCTCTTTGCTGGTTTTCCCTATTCCTGTTTTCAGTCCTACTTCTACCTGCTTTTACCTTTAATATTTGCTTCTTTTTGTTTATTTTGGATTCAACTCCTCCTTCTGTATCTAATTCATTGAAAGAAGAAATTAGATTTTAGGGTTAGGCATTGTGGCTCAGCATGCCAAGCTGCTGATTGGGACACTTGTATCTGATACTGGAGTTCCTGGATCAAGTTTTGCCTCCATTTCCAATTCAGCTTCTTGCTAATGTGCCTAGGAGGCAATGGATGATGATCCAAATACTTGAGTCCCTGTCAACCAGTGAGAGACCCAGACGGGGTTCCTGCCTCTTGGACTCAGGCTGGCCCAGCCCTGGAAGTTGCTGGTATTTGCAGAGTGAACCAACAGAGGAAAGATCTTTCTCTCTCTCTTCATTG
The DNA here is from genome assembly GCA_949820135.1 of Sylvilagus floridanus. Taxonomy (NCBI): domain Eukaryota; kingdom Metazoa; phylum Chordata; class Mammalia; order Lagomorpha; family Leporidae; genus Sylvilagus; species Sylvilagus floridanus. The sequence continues at coordinate 78,456,612 of OX463241.1, forward strand.
ATCTGTTGTACTGCTTTTCAAATAAATAAATAAATAAAACTTTAAAGAAAGAGATTATCTTTTCAAAATATTTTATAATGTAAACATGCAGTACTGTGATGTTCCCTCTTAGCACTACTTTAGTTGAATCTCAGGACTTTTTATGTGCTTATAAAATTTTCTTTTTTTAACTTTTAAAAAACTTTATTTTGAAACAACCTCAAACTTACAGAAAATTTGCAATTTTTGCTTGTAAATGATAAATTAAACTAACATACATGTACCATATACAAAAAGTCACACCAGCCTCAAAAAAATGAGGAAATTTTCCTCATTTTTTGTTTCTTGTACATGCGTAATTGTTGATAGTTTTAAAATTCTTTTTCAACTTTTATTTAATAAATATAAATTTCCAAAATGCAACTTTTGTATTATAGAGGCTTCCCTCCCATAACCTCCCTCCCCCACACAGGCATACCTTCTCCCACTCCCTCTCCCATCCCATTCTTCATCAAGATTCATTTTCAATTATCTCTATATACAGAAGATCAACTTAGTATATACTACATAAAGATTTCAACAGTTTGCACCCACACAGATACAAAAAGTATAAAGTACTGTTTGAGTAGTAATTTTACCATTAATTTGCACAGTACAACACATTAAGGATAGAGATCCTGCATGGAGAATAGGTGCATAGTGACTCCTGCTGTTGATTTAACAATTGACACTCTTATTTATGACGTCACTAATCACCCAAGGCTCTTGTCATGAGCTGCCAAGGCTATGGAAGCCTCTTGAGTTTGCCACTCTGATCTTATTTAGACAAGGCCATAGTCAAAGTGGAAGTTATCTCCTCCCTTCAGAGAAAGGTACGTCCTTCTTTGATGGCCCATTCTTTCTGCTGGGATCTCACTCACATAGATCTTTCATTTAGGTCTTTTTTTTTTTTTTTCCCAGAGTGTCTTGTCTTTCCATGCCTGAGAAACTCTCATGGGTTTTCAGATGATCCAAATGCCTTAAGGGCTGATTCTGAGGCCAGAGTGCTATTTAGGACCTCTGCCATTCTGAGTCTGCTGTGTATCCCACTTCCCATGTTGGATTGTTCTCTATTAGCAGACACTAGTCTTGTTTATGTGATCCCTTTGACACTTAATCCTATCATTATTATCAATTATGAACTAAAACTGATCACTTTGACTAGTAAGATGGCTTTGGTAAATGCCGCCTTGGTGGGATTGAATTGGAATCCCCTGGCATGTTTCTAGCTCTACCACTCGGGTTAAGTCCGAGTAAGCATGTGTCGAACTGTACATCTCCTCCCTCTCTTATTCCCTTATATTAATTTTCATTCTGTCCTATGCACATTTTTAATTTCACTTGAGTATTTTTGATTCATGAATTATTTAGAATATAGTAGCTTATTTTAAAATTATGGAAGTTTTGGGGGGTTTTCTTTTAATCTTGATTTTACATGTGATTACATTATTGTCAGGAAAAAATACTCTGTGTGGTTTAAATAGTTTTTTTTAATTTGTTGGAGTTGCTTTGTGATCAAGGATCTGATCTCAATCTTGGTAAATATTCCATGAGAATTTGAATAGAATGTGTGTTTTGCTATCTGGGGTGAAATGTTTTCCATATGTTCATTAGATCTTGTTGGTTTATGGGGTTGTTTAGTTCTTATATGTCTTTACTGATTTTTGTTTAGTAGTTCTTCAATTCTTGAGTGGGATTTTGAAGTATTCAAATTTCACTTTTCTCTTTACAATTCTGTTAATTATTGTTTCACATATTTTGCCATTGTTTTCTTTGGTACAAACCCATTTAAGACTGGTAAATCTGTTTTGTTGATGGACTTTTGTCATTATGTAATTACAATCTTTATCTGTAGTAATTTTTTGTTCTGAAATCTATTTTTTATAATTTTAGTTTAGGGGGATGGCACTTTGGCATAGTGGGTAAAGCTGCCTCCTGCAGGGTCAGCATCCTATGTGGTCATCAGTTCAAGTCCTGGCTGCTTCACTTCCAATCCAGCTCTTTGCTATGGCCTGGGAAAGCAGTAGAAGATGGCCCAAATCCATGGGTCCCTGCACCCACATGGGAGACCTGGAAGAAGCTCCTGGCTCCTGGCTTTGGATCAGGGAAGCTCTGGCTATGGGGGCCATTTGAGGAGTGAATCACTGGATGGAAGACCCCCCCATATATATATATATATATATATATATGTAATATATATTTATGATATATATAAATCTGCCTCTGCCTCTCTAACTCTGCCTTCAAATAAATAAATAAATCTTTAAAAATATTAATTTAAAATCCATGTTTTCACATTACATATAGGTAACTGTGTAGTTATACATGAAGTAACTTTCTTAAACATAGGAAATAGGTATATTTTTCCTTTAAAATTTATTTATTTATTTGAAAAGCAGAGGCAGAGAGAGAGAGAGAGAGAGAGAGAGAGAGCTGTCTTCCATTCACTAGTTCACTCCCCAAGTGGCCTTAACAGCTGGAGCTCAGCCAATCTGAAGCCAGGAGTCAGGAGCTTCTTCTGGGATTCACAGGAGGGTGCAGGGACCCAAGGACTTGGTCCATCTTCTAATGCTTTCCCAGGCCATAGCAGAGATGGGATGCTGGCACTGCAGCTGGCAGCTTTACTAGCTACACTACAGCACCAACCCTGGTAATTTTTTCTTTTACTTTGTTTGATATATTCTGCTATTCTCCTCTAACTAATATATTTAGGCCATTACATTGATGGTAATTATTGACATGTGAAGGCTCTATATTAATATTTTTTTGACAGGCAGAGTGGACAGTGAGAGAGAGAGACAGAGAGAAAGGTCTTCCTTTGCTGTTGGTTCACCCTCCAATGGCCACCGTGGCCGGTGCACTGCGGCCAGCGCACCGCGCTCATCCGATGGCAGGAGCCAGGTGCCAGGTGCTTTTCCTGGTCACCCATGGGGTGCAGAGCCCAAGCACTTGGGCCATCCTCCACTGCACTCCCGGGCCACAGCAGAGAGCTGGCCTGGAAGAGGGGCAACCGGGACAGAATCCGGCGCCCTAACCGGGACTAGAACCCGGTGTGCCAGCGCCGCAAGGTGGAGGATTAGCCTGTTGAGCCACGGCGCCGGCCTCTATATTAATATTTGATTTCTGCTTATATTTTCTTTTTTATTTTTATTTATCTTTTTATTACCTTCTTTTGTTTGTAGCATTGGAACACTTTTTTAGAATTCTGTCTTGGCTTATTTATATTGCCCCTGGATTTATTGATTTATATTTTTATTTATTGTTCTGTTTGTTAAAATATACATTATGTAATTATATGATCACAGGCTGCTAGTACTGGTGTTTCATCATTTTGAATGAAGTACAGAAACTTTAGTCCCTTGTAGTTCTCTTTAACCTCCTCATTCTGATAGGCATTTGACATTGCGGTTGAGATGCCGGCATCGTATGACTATCTGTGTTCCATTCTCAATTTTGCTTCTGACTCCAGCTTCTTGCTAGGGCAGACTCTGGGAGGCAGCAATGATGACTCAAGTAATTGGGTTTCTGCCCTGCATATGAGAAAACTGAGTTCCTAGCTTCCAGCTTCAGCCTAGCCCAGGCTCAGCCATTTTGGGCATTTGGGTAGTGAACAAGCAAATGGAAGATCTCTGTCTCCTTCATAAATAAATATTTGTTTAACTTTTAAAAATAAGAAACAAGGGGCCAGAGCTCTGGTTTAGTGAGTAAAGTCGTGCCAGCATCCCATATGGGCACCGGTTTGAGTCCCAGGTGCTCCGTGTCTGATCTGGCTCCCTGTTACGGCCTGGGAAAGCAGTGGAGGATGGCCTATGTTCTTGGTCCCCTACACCCCTATGGGAGACCTGGAGGAAGCTCCTGGTTTCTGGCTTTTGATCAGATCTGCTCAGCTCTGGCCATTGCAGCCGTTTATGGATTGAACCAGTGGATGGAAGACCTCTCTCTGTCTCTCTCTTTGTCTCTCTCTCTCTCACTGCCTGTGCCTCTGCCTCTCTATAATTCTGCCTTTCAAATAAATAAATAAATCTTTAAAAAATAAAATAAAATAATAAGAAACAAACTCCCTCTTTAAAATACACTTTTATATACTTAGCTATCTCTTGTACGTAGAGTCAGTATGAAACCACCTGTTGTTTTAATTCTGCTTCAAATTATAAAATTTAAAAAACTATAAAATTATAAAGCACATTTAAGAAACCCATGAGAAAAAAGAATAGTTTAAAATCCTTTAAGCTACTAAGAAAAGAACTCAATTCAAAATATTAGAAATATAGAGAAATGGGAATTGATCAGATGTTGTTAAGGTAAGACTACTGCTCCGTGTCCCTTCTATTATCTCATTCTTCTCACTTCTCTGTGTGGCTTTCATTATTCAGGTTTCATATGTGTGCAAAGCCAGAGGAAAAAGGATTTAGCTTTCTGCACTCACTCTTCAGAGTTAGAGGCACAACTGCCTAGACAACCCCTACAATCATCCTTAGGTCTTATTGGCTTACATCTGGCCAACTGCTCATTCCTGAATTAATCCTGTCAGCTAAAGAAATTGGAACAGTTTGCATTATCTGAAGAAATCATTGTGTGGAGAGAGATAGGAGTAATGCAATTTAGGTAAAATAGTCAATGCTCATCCTGAAGCAAGGAAAAGGGTGAATTTCTCTTGAAAATAAGTTGCCCGTAGAGAAGACAGATGGGATCATTTTGAAGAACTATCTTCTATAATTCCCAAAAAACTCTAGAAAAAGGGTAGTTTCTAATTTCATGTAGGTTCGTGGACCATTTCTGTCTTTCTTAAATCTACTCCCACAGTGGTATCCTGAACTCTGAGTAGGAGATAGATCTTGCCTGAAAAAGTGGCTTTAACGTATATGCTTAATTCACATAAGTCTATGATGAGAAAATACAATATAATAAAAACTTTTGTATTGTAATAAGGAGAAAATTGGTTATTTAGTTCTGATTATAGATAATCTTAAGATATTTAATAATAAATTAAAGTTTCAATTACTAGATAAATCAATTATTAAATACTCCTATTATAAATAATGAATGATTGAACATTGTTTTTAAATGCTAAAAGCTTGATCAAAACCCTAGTATCTACCAATTAATTACAGCATATCTATCAATATTTCAGACGTGTGGATCACATAATAAATATCAATTTCTAAACAATTATAAGCGATATTACAAAAAAGAATCCAGTTATCAAAGACAGAAAATAAAATCAAGAATGTATTTGCTTTGTCTAAATTACTTTGTCTAAAATGTATTTGCTTTGATCAATAATCACCTCACATTTAGTACTTTATTATCCATGTGTCAAAGAGGCATGTCATCCCATACTACAGAATTCAAACTAAAAGTTGTCTATCTCTGCTCATATTTTAGCAAGTTTTCATTTTATGAAAACAACTATTTTTTCTCCAGAATTGACAGCTACTTTGTCTTAATGTAGCTAGTCTTTAAGTTTAACATGTTAGTCAAGCTACTTGGAGAGAACAAAACACAGAATTTGATACACCAGCAAAGCCAATTGCAAGAGAAAAAAAAAATGCTGAAGCCAATATGTATCTACTATAATAGAAAGGTGAAAATTAGAAGGTCCAAAAAATTTTGTTTACAAATAAGTGTCCAACAAATTTCAGGTGACCATATTTTTTAAAGATTGATTGATTTATTTATTTGAATGGTGGAGAGAGGGAGAGGGAGACACACACAGAGAGAGAGAGAGCGAGAGAGGGAGAGAGAGAGAGATTCTTCCATCTGCTGGTTGACTTCCCAAATAGAGGCAGTAGCCAGGCTGTGCAATACCAAAGGTAGGAGCCCACAGCTTTTTCCTGGCCTCCCATGTGGGTTCAGGGGCCCAAGTACTTCTGCTTTCCCAGACACATTAACAGGGAGCTGGATTGGAAGTGGAGCATCTGGGATCCCAAAGCGGTCCATATGGGATACCGCCAGCAGCAGTGTCAGTCAGTGGCCCAAACTGCTACCCCACAACACTGGCCTCAATCCACATTTTTTAGACTTATTTATTTGAAAGAAAGAGTGAAAGAGGGGGGAGCAGGAGGAGAGAGAGAGATAAAGAGAGAGAGAGGGAGAATTGATTCATGCCCCAAATGGTCACAGTCAGATCTAAAGCCAGGAGCCAGGAACTCCATTCTGGTTTTCTACTTTGGTGGCAGGAATCCAGGTACCATCCACTACCTTCTTAGGTGCATTAGCACAGAGCTGGATTGGAAGAGAAGCAGCCAAGGCTACAATCAGTGCTCAGGTGTGGGATGCTTGCTTTGCAACTTTGTTTTAGCCATCTGTGCCATTGGGCCCCAGGGATCCACATTTAAAAGACACATAAATGCTGATGTTTTGACAATCATCTCCTTACAAAACAGAAAAAAATTCTACCAGAGGTTATTCAAATCATTTAGGAGAGGCCTTCCTCTTTCTCCACCCAGAGTAAGGGACACCCTATCACAGTGTGAAGGAATTTAAACAACTTCATCACTCCTCTATTTCACAAACTAGGAAAGCAACCAAATCTTCATGAGGTGATGAAGATTTGGGCAATACAGCTTGGGCAATAAAACTGTATCTGCCCTGTTCCAGACCATTTGTCTCATGCAGATGACTCTTACTGTTTGCACTACTCTGCTCACTTTCACACTCATGCATTTGTTCTCACTGAGCTTCATCAGAATGCTGATTGAAACTCCTTTCAATTAAATGTGTCCTCAATGCTGCTTTCTACTAAAATTCCACTTAAATCTATGACATTTTAGGAAGCTATTCATGATCACTCACACACTTCCCAAAATCCCTTTGTTTGATCTTTAATATGTATTATCTATAAATATATAAAGATATTGATATTATGTTGATTGCATTTATGTGTAAATTAATTATATACCAATTATATTTCCATACTCTACAATGTGAAAGTAGATTGAAAATACTAGGAGAGTTGAACCAAAGTAAATTTCTGGAATTACCTCTCAATGTTACTTCACAAAGACTTGGTAAACATTTGCTTTCTGTTTTCTGATTGTGATTAGCTTTTGAGCTTCATGAAGACCATCGCAATGTAAAGACTAAATAATACATTCCCTCTATGAGAACTGATATTGCTAAGTACAAATAAATATGATTGCAAAACATATGTAAGTGTGTTTGTGTATGACTGTTTGACTTCACAACTCATGGAGATCATCAGCAGGCACCCCTCCATCCCCCAAAACCTACCAAGCTTCCTTAAAAGTCCTGATACACACTGTGCTGACTGCACATTCTCATCCCCTTCCTATCTTCTTCAAACCCAAAGAATCCCTCTCTACTATTCAGTCCTAATAGGTGACCTTCATTTTTCTATCTCTGAGAAAATGGAAGATCTAAAGTTTAAAATTACATCTTTCTACCTCCCAAATGCAAACAGCCCTGCTAATATGTCAGAGCTGTGTGTGTCTTGCCCAATCTAAGGACAACCCCTTTTTCTTGTGTGTGGTTTCCACGTTCTCATGTTTCTACAGCTTAACTCTTGAAACTATTTCTTCCCTTTCTTACCTCATGAATTTCCCTTTGCCCAAATCAAGCCCATCAGAATGGAAAGTTAATGCGATTGCCTCCATTTATTAAAACCATACCCTTAACCCCTCAGCCTCTTCCATTTACTTCCCAATTTCCAATTTCTTTAAATAGGAAAACTCTCTGAGTCTCTCAAGTCCCAGAAAGCACTCTAGAGAGATTTTTTCCACCACCAGTACACTGAAATTATTCTCCTCAAGGCCTCTGCAAGCCTTCCTTTCTTCAAATTGAATGGTCTCATATCTTATCATTCTCCATTTTACTTGTATGCTTAGCAATGATTGACACAGTGGAATCACCATTCAACCCTTCCTATTGCAATTGGAAACATTGTTTTTCACTCAGTCTGAGAGAGCACACTCACCTGCTGCTTCCGCCTTCCCCACATCTAAATGCTATATTATGCTAGACCTACTGGCCTTTTCAACCTACACACACTTCTTCTATAATTTAATGAGTATCATGGCTGTAAATATTATGCCTACAAAGCGTAAACTTCTAGCTGTGACCTTTCCCCTAGTGTTCTAGGCTACTTGTTCTATTATTTTTTATTCATAGGCCAGTCATTCTATGAACAAAATAAATATTCAGGTCATGATCATCTTTCTCAAAAATGCTTCCCTTTCCAGTATTTTCTAACTCAATGAGTGGTGGGGCAAAATACATTTATTATCCTTTATTCTCTTTTAATATTTACATATTTATTTCCATCTACTTCAAAGTAACAGAGATAGAGACAGACAAACACAAAGAAGTCTTACATCTGCTTGCTCACTTCTCAAATGTCCAGGAATGGAACAAGCCAAAGCTAGGATTCAGGGATTCCTAGGTGGGCCCACCTCATCGGTAGCAGGACCTCTAGCACTGCAGCCTTCACCTGTTGCCTCCTTGGATGCATAAGCAGGAGACTGGATCAAAAGTAGAGTAGAAGGGACTCCTGAAAGAGGTGGCTTAACCTGCTGCACCACAATAGCCATCCCCCATTCTTTACTCTTAACTACATTCAGTCAAAAAATTATACTTGCAAGATGTATATGTGATGGGGCCACTTTCCTCCAGATCTTCTTACTGGCTGTACCTTCCAAACAGGTGCTGAGAACACACCCTCGTTACTTTACAAGCAATTCTCCATGCAGCATCCAGAGTGGCAAAAGGAAGACAACTGTGCCACACTCTACTGATTTTTTACAATGCTTAGAGTGCACCCATTGTTTTAGTATTATCTAGTGACTCCATCATGACCTGGCCTTTGCTTACCTCTCCAATCCCAACTTCTATTCTCCTCCAGTCATTTGCAACTTTTTTTTAAAATTTATTTGACAGGTAGAGCTATAGACAGTGAGAGAGACAGAGAGAAAGGTTTTCCTTCCATTGGTTCACTCCCAAATAGCCGCTATGGCCGGCGCTGCGCAGATCCGAAGCCAGGAGCCAGGTGCCTCTTCCTGGTCTCCCATGCAAGTGCAGGGCCCAAGCACTTGGGCCATCCTCCACTGCACTCCTGGGCCACAGCAGAGAGCTGGACTGGAAGAGGGGTAACAGGAATAACTTTAAATTTTGATTATAACATCGCTTTAGCAACTCCATTTTTAGCAATTATTTAATAGCTTTCTTTTTCTTTAATTTAGTTGTTAGAAAGGCAGTCATAGACAAACTATGGAGAGAGACAGAAATCTGCCATCTATTGGTTCCTTCCCCAAATGCCCCAACAACCAGGGCTGGGCCAGACCAAAAGTAGTCCAGAACTCCATCTGGGCCCATTACATGGATGACAAAGACCCAAGTGCCTGAGCAACCAATTTCCCCCTCCCAAGATGCACATTTGCAGACAGCTGGAAGCAGGAGTGGAGCCAGGACTCTAACCGAGATATTTCGGTGTTGGTACCGAGTGTTGTTAAGTGGTGTCTTAATCAACATGCCAAATGTCTGCTCCTTCAACAATGTTGTGAGATAAGAACACAACCAGATGTTAATATGAAATTTACAAAGGTGTCTTTTATGATATTATTAATAATAATTCAAAACATTGAAATAACAAACAGTGTTAAAGACCTTTAATAAAGTATTATACAGGGAATTGATTTTTTCAGGAGCAAATTCATTAACTTGTTGTAATGTACTATGTACACTGCTAAGTTAAAAATGTATAATAGTTATATATATTACAATATAAGCCTGAATTTATTAAAATGCAAATAGAGGTACATTGAAAAATGAATGAAACACACAAATATAGTAACTAATAATACTAGCATAGGAAAATGTTAATTTTATTTTTATTTGCTTAAGTAAATGTACTTAGTAATAGTATCTATTATTTAGGATGTAAAATTTACAAAATATTATAAATATAAATTTCAGGAAGATTCTCAATACAATGCCACTAGATCAAGCCTTCACTTGCCTGTTTCAAATTCTAGTCAAACATAAGCAATGCTAAAATACTGTAATTCACAAGAAAATGGATTGAATTGGAGGTCACTCTGTTAAGTGAAACAGGCCAATTACAGAAAGACAAAAACCACTGAAATCACTTACATACAGAACCTATGGAAGTTAATCTCACATAATTGAGAGTTGAATGGTGGTCACCGAGAGCACTGTGGAGAAGAAACGGGAGAGGGAAATGTTGGTTAACGAATGCTAAGTACTCCTGAATGCTAAGTTATAATTACATAGGAGAAAGAAGTTCTGGTGTTCTAGAGCACAGAGGGATGACTACAGAGAACAGTAATGAATTGCATATTTCCAAAACGACAGAAGACAGGATCGTGAATGCGTTCGCCATGAGCAATGATAAATATTTGGAGAGATAAATACGCTTCCCCAGATTTGTACATTACACAATGTAGACACGTACTGAAGCATCTCATGGTATTTTATAAATGTGTTCAAAGTTATGTGTCAACTAAAGAAGTACTTTAGAAAACAGAAACAAGAAATTACATCGAAATAAACATAGAAGATCTTCTAACTGCATTGATGGCTTTTTATTGGTGTGGAACAACAGAGACATCACAATTTAAACAGCACACATTTGTCTTCTCACATCTCTGTGGATTAACAGCACAGGTGTGATGTAACAGGGCCGTGTGCTCAGAGTCTGCGAGGTTCCAACAGAGGGTTAGCTCAGCTGCATTCTCATCTGCAGACTTCACCATTTCCTAAATCTTTCATGCTGCGGGCCAAAGTCATTTCCTCAGGGTTAGCACTGAGGCCCCAGTCAGGTTGCTGACTATTAACTGGAAGCTGCTTTCCAACTCTTGCCATGGGACCTCTCTGACATGACATTTTGCTTCTCTAGGACCAGGAGGAGTGGCATCCAACATCACTGTCATATTCCACTGGTTATAAATAAGTCCCAGATCCTGCCTACTCTCAGGAAGAGACTGAACACAATGAGGCTCAGATGGCAGGGATTATTAAATATCCCTTTAGGGTCTTGTCTGGGATACAGACTCAAATAAAATAAAATAACTAAATTCAAGAAAAAGACTATTGAGACCTATGAGGAGCAAAAACTATATCAGGTCACAGAGTGTTAGTCAGCTTACATTACTTTAACCAAAATACCTAAGAGGAACCATGTAGGTAGGAATAAAGTTTGTTCTGGCTTATGGTTTGGAGATTTGCAGTCCAATATAGGCAGCCCCATCAGCTTTTTTTTTTCCAAATTTATTTAAGGTATACAAATTACATATATTTCAAGTATACAGATTCAGAAATATAGTGATACTTTCCACCCTACTGTCCATCTCCACCATGCTCCCATCCTTCTTCCTCCTTCCTCCCCTAATCCCTCTCCTAATTTTTACACCAATTTAATTTCAGTTCACTTTACACTACGGAGTCCAACAGATACTAAGAAAAAATAAAATATTGTTTATGGATGTAAACAATCACCAAATTTCAAAATATGAATTTCACTCCTATACATTACATTTTTTGGTACTCTATTAGTTATTACAGGTCAGGAAAAACATATGGTATTTGTCTTTTGGGGACTGGCTTAATTTCACTAGTATAATGGTTTCCAGATGCATGCATTCTATTGCAAGTGACAGGGTTTCATTCTTTTTTATGGCTAAGTATTATTTCACAAGGGGGATAAATAGATAGATAGATAGATAGATAGATAGATAGATAGATGGATAATTTCCTCACTTTTTAACCAGTCAGCAGATATCTGGGTTCCATATCTTAGCTATTTTGAATTCAGCTGTAATAAACAAGGGAATACAGATCATTCTTTAATATGCTGATCCCATTTCTCCTGAAAATTCCCAGAAGTAGAATTGATGGGTCATATGGTACAACCATTTTCAGCTTTCTGAGTTATCTTCATACTGTCTTCCACAATGGCTGTACTAGTTTACGTTCCTACCAATAGTGGATTATTGCACCTTTTGCCCCACATCCTCACTAGCATTTATTGTTTCTTGATTTCTGCATGAGTGCCATTTTAACTGGGGTAAGGTAAAACTTCATTGGGGTTTTGATTTCCAATTCTAGTAATCCTGAGCATTTTTTATGTGTCTGTTGGCCATTTGAATTTCCATTTTTGTGAAAAAACACTGTTCAAGTCTTTTGCCCATTTCTTTATTGGATTGTTTGTTTGTTGTTGTTTTCTTGAGCTCTTTATAGATTCTAAATCTTAATTCCTTATCAGTTGCATTGTTTGAAAACATTTTCTCCCATTCTGTCAATTGCCTCTTCATTTTGCTGAGTATTCCTTTTGCAGTGCAAAAGAAGATTCTCAGCTTGATGTAGTCCCATTTGTCTATTTTGGCCTTGACTGCTTGTCTTTCCCAAGAAGCCTTTGCCTAGGCCAATGTCTCGCAGAGTTTCCCCAATGTTCTTCTCTAGTAATTTGATGGTATATTTAGAGCCTTGATCCACTGTGATTTGATTATGGTTAAGGTGTAAGTAGGCATTTTGTTACAAACTTCTGCATGTGAAAATCCAATTTTCCCAGTACCATTTGTTGAAGAAACTGTCCTTTCTCCAAAGATTGATTTTTAACTACTTTGTCAAAGAATCACTTGTTGTAGATTCATGGATTGATTTCTGAAGTTTCTGTTCTGTTCCATTGTTCTACATGTTTATTTTTCTGCCAATACTAAGCTGTTTTGATTATAACTACCATGTAGTATGTCTTGAAATTTGTTCTTGTGATGTCACCATCTTTGTCTTTGTTGTATAAGATTCTTTATCTATTCATGGTCTCTTGTGTTTCAATATGATTTGTAGCATTGTTTTTTATAGATCTAAGAAGAATGTCATCAGAATTTTTATTGGGATCACATTGAATTTGTAAATTATTTTTGGAATATGGACATTTTAATGATATTAATTCTGTCAATCCATGAAAGTCGAAAACTTTTCCATTGTTGTGGCTTTTATTTCTTTTTTTAATGTTCTGTAATTTTCACGGTAGAGATCTTCACATCCTTGGTTAAATTCATTGGTCTTTAATTTTTCCTTCAGCTATTGTGAATGGGATTGATCTTAGAAGTTCTTTCTAGGCCATGGCATTGTCTGTGTATAGAAAGGCTATTGATTTTAGTGTGTTAATTTTATAATCTGCCACTGTACCCAACTTTTATGAGTTGCAATAGTATCTTACTGAGTTCTTTTGGTTTTCTTATGTATAGAATCATGTCATCTGCAGATAAGGATAACTTCACTTCCTCCTTTCCAATTTGTATCCTCTTGGTTCCTTTTTTTTTTTTTTTTCAATTTAATAGGTAGAGTTATAGACAGTGAGAGAGAGACACAGAGAGAAAGGTCTTCATTCTGTTGGTTCACTCCTCAAATGGCTGCTATAGCCAGTGCTGCGCCGATCCGAAGCCAGGAGCCAGGTGCTTGTTACTGGTCTCCCATGCAGGCGCAGGGGCCCAAATACGTGTGCCTTTCTCCACTGCCCTCCTGGGCCACAGCAGAGAGCTGGACTGGAACAGGAGCAAAAGGGATTCGAACCCAACACCCATATGGGATGCCGGTGACGCAGGCAGAGGATTAACCAAGTGAGCCACGGCACTGGTCCCCATCTCCTCATTTCTTACCTAGCCTAACGGCTCTTGCAAAGCTCCCAGGATTATATTGAATAGTAATGGTTACAGTGGGTATCCTTGTCTGGTTCTGGATTTAGAATGCTTCCAAATTTTCTCCCTTTCAATAAGATGCTGGCAATGGGTTGTTCATACATTGCCTCGATTGTGTTGTAGAATAACAACGTGCTTGGGGTTTTCATCACAAGAGGGTGTTTTATTTTGTCAAATGTTTTCCCTGCATCTATTATGATAATCAAATGTTTTTTTTCTTCAGTTTGATAAAGTGACATATCACATTGATTTGCAAATGTTGAATCATGCCTGCACACCAAGGATAAATTCAACTTCTCCTGGGTGAATGATCTTTCTGGTGTTTTGTTGGATTCAGTTAGCTAGTGTATTGTTAAGGACTTTTGTATTTATGTTCATCAAGGGCATGAGTCTTCAGTTCTTTTTCTCCATTGTATCTTTTCCTAGTTTAGGAATTAAGGTAATGCTAGCCTCACAGAAGGAATTTGGGAGGTTTCAATTGTTTTGAGTAGCTTGAGAAGAATTGGAATTAGGTTTTTTTTTTTTTTTTTTTTTTTTTTTTTTTTTTTTTAAGTTTGATAGAACTCAGCAGTGAGGGTATCCAGGCCTGGGCTTTCTGTGTTGAGGGGGTAGGGTTCTTTATTATTGATTCAATCTCCATCTTGATTATCAGTCTGTTTAGGTTTTCTATATCATCATGACTCAATTTAGGTAGGTTGTATGTGTACAGAAATCAATCCATTTCTTCTAGTTTTCCCAGTTGTAGCCATACAGCTCTTTTTAGTAATTCCTGATGATTCTTTTTTATTTCTGTATTATCCACTGTTACATCTCCTTTTTCAACCCTGATTTTATTAATTTGTGTTTTCTCTCTCTTTTTTAGTTCATCCAATGGTGTGTCAATTTTGTTAATTTTTTCAATCAGCTCTTCACAAACCTTTTTTATTTTTTATTTCAATTTTGCTTATTTATTTTCTAATTTTAATTATTTCTTTACTCCTACTTATTTGGGGCTTGCATTGTTGTTGTTTTTCTATGTCCTTAAGATACAGATAGGGTCTGGCACTGTGGCGTAGCAGGTTAACAACCTAGCCTGAAATGCGGGCATCCAATGTGGGTGCCGGTTCTAGTGCCGGCTTCTCCTCTTCTGATCCAGCTCTCTGCTATGGCCTGAGATAGCAGTAGAAGATGCCCCAAGTCCTTGGGCCCCTGAACTCACATGGGAGACCCAGAAGGAGCTCCTGGACCCTGTCTTCGGATTGGTGCAGCTCTGGTCATTATGGTCATCTGAGGAGTGAACAATTGGATGGAAGACCACTTTCTCTCTCTCTCTCTCTCTCTCTCTCTCTCTCTGCCTCTCCTCTCTCTGTGTAACTATGACTTTCGAATACATAAATAAGTATTTAAAAAGATACATAGATATAGCTCATTTTTTGATATCTTTCCAATTTCTTGATGCAGGCACTAATTGCCAAAATTCTTCCTCTTAACACTGCTTTTGCTGTATCCCATAAGTTTTGATTTGTTGTATTGTCACCTTCATTCATTTCCAGATTATTTTTTATCCCGTGTGATTTCTTCAATGACCTCTTTCAGCGCTATGTTTTTCAGTTCTCATGTGTTTAAATGTGTTCCGGATGTTGTTGAGTTTTTAATTTCCAGCTGCATTCCATTGTAGTAAGAAGATATGCACAGTATGATTTCTTTTTTTTCAATCTGCTGACACATAATGTATGGCCTAGTCTATGTTCTATACTACAGAAAGTACCATGCATTCTTGATAAGAATGTGTGTTCTGCAACTGTGGAATGAAAAGTTCTATAGATATTGGTTAGGTCCATTTACTTCATAGTGTAAATTAACTATCTTGTTTCATTGTGGATTTTAAATAGCTAGGCACCCTGGCATTGGGTTCATATACATTTATTATAGTCACATCTTTCTGTTTAATTGATCCCTTAGTCATTAAACAGTGTTCGTCTTTGTATCTTCTAACAATTTTTATGTTAAAGTCTATTTTGTCTGATATTAAGATGGCTAAGCTGCTTGTTTTTGCTATCAATTGGTGTGAAATATCTTTTGTTCATTTTTCACTTCAGTTTGCATGTATAATTGTTGTATTCAATAAATAGATTGGGGGCCGGTGCCATGACTCACTTGGTTAATCCTCCACCTGTGGTGCCGGCATCCCATACGGACATGGGTTCTAGTCCCAGTTGCTCCTCTTCTACTCTAGCTCTCTGCTGTGGCCCGGGAGGGCAGTGGAGGATGGCCCAAGTGCTTGGGCCCTTGCACCTGCATGGGAGACCAGTAACAAGCACCTGGCTCCTGGCTTCAGATTGGCGTAGCTCCAGCCATTTGGAGGATGAACCAATGGAAGGAAGACCTTTCTCTCTGTCTCTCTCTCTTACTGTTTAATTCTGTCAAATAGAAATAAATAAATAAATAAATAAATTGGTCATTTTAAAAAAAAATTATTTATTTATTTGAAAGTCAGTGTTAACAGCGAGGGAGAGAGAGAGAGAGAGAGAGAGAGAGAGAGAGAGATGACTTCCACCCACTGGCTCACTCCCCAGTTGGCTGCAATGGCTGGAGCTGTGCCGATCCAAAGCCAGGAGCCAGGAGCTTCTTCCAGGTCTCCCATATCAGTGCAGGGGCCCAAGGACTTGGGATATCTTCTACTGCTTTCCCAGGCCATAGCAGAGAGCTGGATTGGAAGTAGAGCAGCTGGGACTCTAACCAGTGCCCACATGGGCAGGTGGTGGCCTTGCCATCCATGCCACAGCACAGGCTCCAGGTCATGTTTTTAATCCATTCAGCCAGTCTGTGTCTTTTAATTGGCAAGTCTGGGCCATTTACACTCAAGGCTATATTGTTAGGTAATTTCTTGGCCCTGCCATTTTCTCATATGTATTCCTATTGCTTGCTTTGGATTTCGTTTGTACTTTTTTTAGGAGATTTTCTGCCTTCACATTCCTTCATGGAGTGAACATCCTTCAGTGATGCTGTGTGCAGCATATCCTTAGGCATCATTTGTAAAGCTGATCCACGGTTTCTCTCTCTTCCTTCTGTAGAATTTTTGCTGCAGATTTCACTCCAACTCTCCCAAGGGAATGTGCTTCCTCTACTCTTTTGCTGCTGTTTTCCCCTAGCCTAAAGCAGTAAGTATTCCCTTATTCCACCATCTTGGAATCCTCCTAGCTTCTTGTGTGATGAGAATGAAATACCTGTGGAGTGAGGATCACATAGTGAGCCAGGAAGCAGAGAGAAGCTCAGCTGAACTCAGATGAAGTAACTAGTCCTCTCGTCAGTACTTTCTGAGAGTTTCCCTCGATGACATAAAGACCCACTTCCTAGACATCATAATGAGATCAAGCCTCTATGCTTAATCCATTAGCCATTAATGTAAGACCTTGGAGCTTAAATGTCTGCAAGACTGGTGTAAACAGATCCTGTGTAAATCATAACAGACACTAAGACTTAAAAGAGATAAAAATTATAAGGGGAAAGGTAGAGGCACTGAGTTATAGAGCCAGAAGATCTGATGCATGACAATCGGCAGTAATGGGATAAAACACATATCCAGGGTGAAAGACATAGAAGGCATTGGAAACACAGTGATTAAAGTAATAACAGAAAGCAACCTTTACTTGATAGAAACAGTGTAAGAAAATGCTTGAAGTCTGAAAATCAAATGTGCTCCTAGTGCTCCAGTCTGTCTTGAGGAACAGAGATACACCCTGGAATTCTTGCTGAGTATACAAAACTAGCCCACATTTGTAGGTCCTTCTTGAAGAGAAATGTAGTCACATATGAATCACTTCAACCAATACACCTCAGAAGGTAGCAAATCTCAGTGATTTACAAAATAGTTTCAAAATGAAAGAATTATGTGATGAATTGTTAAATAAATCACATATTCCTCAAGGTCATAAATTTAATTTTTAAGATTTTAATCTAGAATGTTTTAACCATGGGCTGCCATAAACCGATTTCCTTTTTTGTTGTCTCCATATTTTCTTACATAGTGGTATTTATTTTTCTTTTTTTAAGCCAAGTTCACCTTGTAGGAGAGTTCTTTCTGAGATTTTTGTTTTGTATAACAACAATTACTTTAACAGAATCTTTACATGTTTGACTTTATAATAAGTTAGCCATTTAAAGCAGCTAAAATGTATTTTTGCAATTCTCAGTGGAATAATCTCCAACAGTATTGCATTATATGTATATTGAATCAATTTACTGTATTAGGAAATGTATTTATATTCACAGCCTCAACTATACAAATTTAATAGTATTCTTAGTGATATTATTCTATATACAGAATCATCAGAAAATTAAACACTCCAGTTGACTGGTACATTCTAAAGAATCACATCCTCTCAACATGTCTACTCTTTATGTCTATTAAGAAATACTATGACATTAAATCAAAGCCTTCAGAAGTCTTTAGGTCCTCACAATGTTTCTGAAATTCCTGGTGTTTTCAGTGTGTTTTGTAAAGCCTGCCATTGCTGTCTTGTGTTGGGATTTTACAGTTTCCCTTTTGTTGGTGCTGTTGTTTTGGTTTGCTTTGCTTTGCTTTGGTTTTGGTCTAGGTTTTAGCTCAGATACAGATCTCTTCTATCGTGGACAGTTCACTTCTAGACAGTAAGCAAGATAGGCATTCATGATGTCTAACATTTAAGATTCTTTATAGCAACTAATTAGCTTTACACACTGAACACAGCAATACGTATGTAAACCTGGTATTAGTTAGCTCTTGTTTTGGAAATAATCCATTTAGAAAAATAAAAAAAATTCATTTTATTCCAGAATATCAATAGTCATGTAATTCATTTTTGTGGAGAATTTTTCTGCATTTTTCCACTAAGTCAGCCCTTATGCATTTGTCCTCACTCTTGAAAACAAAGAACAAGTGGTCTGCTCTCTGAAAGGGCCTCTTTCCCATCAGAACAGTGACCTAATGAAGTCGCAGCCTCCAATGTGCAGAAAGCCAGCCAGCCAACTGCAGCAGACATGCTGTAAACTCTGGTAGAAATCTACAATGATGTTGGGGCCGGTGCTGTGGTGCAGCAGGTTAAAGCCCTGGCCTTAAGCACCAGCATCCCATATGGGCACCAGTTCTAGTCCTGGCTGCTCTTCTTCCAATCCAGCTCTCTGCTGTGGCCTGGGAGGACAGTTGAAGATGGCCCAAGTCCTTGGGCCTTGCACGCACATGGAAGACCCAGAAAAAGCTCCTGGCTCCTGGTTTCAGATTGGCACAGCTCTGGCTGTTGCAGCCAAATGGGGAGTGAACCAGTGGATGGAAGACCTCTCTCTCTGTCTCTACCTCTCTCTCTGTAACTTTGTCTTTCAAATACATACAATAAATCTTTAAAAAAAGAAATCTACACTAGTGGAAGAAAGAAAAACTAACAATTCTATCAGAGTGTTTATTGAGATACAAGTAGACAGAGGATAAGTAATATGAGATGAGATGCCTTCTTAGGAAACACCGCATCTATATTATTTAAGTGTTAGACTTCTAGGATTTTTTTAAAAGACATTGTATTTTTTCAGAGCAGTTCTAGGTTCAGGGGAAACTTGAATGGTGGGTACGGAGACACAGAGATATCCTGTAAATTCCAACCTCCCTCAGTCTCCCTCCACACACACAAATAGCCATCCTCATTAACAACATCCCCATCAAAGTGTATTATATTTGTAAACCTACATTGATATCATTATCATCCATCATACCTATTATGGACTTGGAGAAATGTATGCATCATTATGTTAATAATACTGCTATAAACTTCCAGAAAAAATGCTGGAAGCAGGAATTCCATCCCTGTCTCCATGTGATTGGCAGGGACTCAGGTACCTGGAACCATCATCTACTATGTCCCAGGCACATTAGCAGGAGGCTAGAATCAGATATAGAAGAGGAAGTGAGGCTTGATCTCAAGCACTCCCACAGGGAAATGGGCTCTTTGTTATAATTATTATAATTTGTATTTTCCTGATAAGATGTGGATCATCACATTTTGTCACTTTTTGTCATCTATCATCTGTTACATCTTTTTTTTTTTTTTTTTTTTTTGGTAAACTGCCTGTTAATGTCTTTGGACCATGTTTTAGTTTAATT
Organism: Sylvilagus floridanus; assembly: GCA_949820135.1. Taxonomy (NCBI): domain Eukaryota; kingdom Metazoa; phylum Chordata; class Mammalia; order Lagomorpha; family Leporidae; genus Sylvilagus; species Sylvilagus floridanus. The sequence continues at coordinate 78,476,412 of OX463241.1, forward strand.
GTTTTGTTTCTCTAGTTTTAAGAGTTCTTTATATATTTTGAGTAATAACAATTTTCAGACTTTTAAAATATATTCTCTGGGGCTGGTGCTCTGGCGTAGTGGGTAAAGCTGCCACCTGCAGTGCTGCATCCCAGATGGCTGCCAATTCAAGTCCCAGTTGCTCCACTTCTGTGGCCTGAGAAAGCAATGCAAAATGGTCCAACTGCCTGGGCCCCTGCACCCATGTGAAAGACCCGGAGGAAGCTCCTGACTCCTGGGTTCTGGCTCCTGGCTTCAGATCAGTGCAGCTCTGGCTGTTGCGACCATTTTGGGAGTGAGCAAGCAGATAGAAGATCTCTCTCTCTCTCTCTCTCTCTGTCTCTGCCTCTCTGTAGCTTTGCTTTTCAAATAAATAAATAAATCTTTTAAAAAATAAACAAAAAATTTGGCCAGCGCCATGGCTCGCTAGGCTAATCCTCCGCCTTGTGGTGTCGGCACACCGGGTTCTAGTACCGGTCAGGGTGCCAGATTCTGTCCCAGTTGCCCCTCTTCCAGGCCAGCTCTCTGCTGTGGCCCGGGAGTGCAGTGGAGGATGGCCCAAGTGCTTGGGCCCTGCACCCCATGGGAGACCAGGAGAAGCACCTGGCTCCTGGCTTCGGATCAGCGCGGTGCACCCACCGCAGCACGCTGGCCACAGCAGCCATTAGAGGGTGAACCAACGACAGGGGCAGACCTTTCTCTCTGTCTCTCTCTCGCGCTGTCCACTCTGCCTGTCAAAAAAAAAATAAACAAATAAACAAAAAAATTTAAAAATTACATGTTTCTCCAAGTGTGTAGCTTGTTTTTTTTTTTTTTTTTTCATTTTCAGTGTATCCCACAAAGGAGAAAGTTTTAACTTTGAAGAAATCCAGCTCATCACTTTTTTTTTTTATTTTGTGATTCTTGTCCTTGGTGTTATACTTAAAATTTCGTCACCACTCCTGGCGTCACCCAGATTTTCTCCTTTGTTATCTTCTAGGATTTTTTTGGTAGTTCTGACATTTAGGTCTATGATCCATTTGACATAAAATATTGTGAAAGTTGTGAAACCTGTACCTAGTTTCTTTCGTTGACACTAAGCTGAGTTATGACTAAGTCTTACAGTCACCAGGTTTTGCACTGTCTCAGTACTGCACAACAGACCGGTGTGAGACTAGCAGTGAAACACACTGAAATTAATTCATCCTAGGACAGCATGTGATGCCGGAGCAGGGCTAGAGGCACATCTGTGAACATCTGCCTGAGAATAGAGGCCTTTGGAAGGTCTGATAAGAGTTTCAAGGCGAAGTCTTGTACTTACTTTTTTGCCTGACACCTCAGTGACTGGAGTCTTGTTTTGCTGCCCACCTGAGTTTGGGGAAAGGATGGTATAAGCAGTCCTTTGGTCACCTGGTTAGGAAGGACACCAAGGCTCAGTCTGCAGGTGTTAGCCAGAGGGAAGAGGGCTTGTGTCTCTAGCCATGGCACTAACTTTCAAGCCTGAAGTTGGTGCTTAATTCTTTCTCCCTTTTCTAGATGGGAAAAGAGGGGGCTCCATGCTCTACTACTTGGAAGAGATGTAACTGCAATGTTACATTTTTGCGGTTCAATACGTTTTCTAAATATATACTAAAACCAAGTGCTATGGTATCTCAATTGGCTTCCTTAGCTGTTGTGAGGGTACTTGCGTGCATTAATAGCTATACAAATTGATGTCTCTGTAGGGAGACAATTACTCAATTGTATCACTTAACCCCATCTTGCTCTGAGATTTTGACTGAGGTTTCACTGAATCTATAGATGTGATTGGGAAAAACTGACATCTTGACAACATTGATTGCTCCTATTCTTGGATATGGAATGTATTCCCATTTATTTCTTCTTTGTTTTATTTCAACAGATTTATAGCTTTCCATGCACATATTTTACACATATTTTGTTTGATTTATACCTGTATTTCATAGGATTAGGTGTTAATATAAATAGTATTTTTTTTAATATTTCAAATTTAACATATTTCTTTTATATAAGAAAACCATTGTCTTCATTAGCTTTATATTCTGCAATCTTACTTTAATTGCTCATTAATTTCTGGAGTTCTTTGGTCAATTTATTTTGGATTTTTGTCATAAGTGATAATTCTATCTATAAACTAATATATGTTTCCTACTAATCATTCCACTATTTTTTTTCTTTTTGTCTCATCAAACTAATTTAGACTTCAATATGATGTTGTAAAGCAATAGTGAGAAAAAAAACATCATTATCTTAAGGCTAATTTTAGTGAGAAAGGTTCCAGTTTCTCACTATGAAGCATGATGTTAGCTCGATGTCGTTTGTAGATATTGTTTACCCATTTGAGGAAGCTTTATTCTACTGCTAAGTAAATGGTATTTCTACAAATCATGAGTAAGTATTGAATTATGTTATCATTTTTCAGACTTTTCTTTCTTAGCCTTGCATATTTGGAATAAATCTGTCATGTGCACTTTAAATATTGTCAGATTTAATTTGTTAACACTTGATTGAAGACTTTCGCATCTATATATATTGAAAAAGCGATCTATAATTTTCTTGTAATGCCTTTGTGTTTGGTATTGATTTGATACTCATCTCAAATAATGAGTTAGGAAATACTATCTGAAAAAGCCTATAGAAAAATTGGTATAATTTCTTTCTAAAATGTTTGGTAGAATTCACCATTGAGCTCGGATAGGCCTGATGCTTCCTGTTTGGAAACTGTGTTAATTATTGCTTTGATTTTTTTTTTTTTTTGAGTGTTTTGGCAGGCAGATTGAATCTTTCAGGGGATTAGACCATTTCACATTTATTGCCAGACTTGTATATCTAGGGTTGTTCACTGTGTCCTTGATTATTTCTTTACTGTCCATGAAATCAATAGTGATGTACTGTACTCTTTCATCTCTGATATCAGTAATTTGTGTCTTCCTTCTTTATATTCTTAGTGACCCTCATTAGTGGCTTCCTATTGATATTGTCAAAGAATCAGCTTTTTGTTTCATTGATTTTCTCTATTGACTCATGTTTTCAATGTCTTTGATTTCTGTTCTTTAATTATTTATTTTCCTTCTCTTACTTTGAATATAATTTACTACTCTTCTGATAATTCCTTAAGGTGAAAATTTAGATGACTGATTGGTGATACAGTATTCTAGGTTGCTGCTTATTTTTCTTTAAATGCTTCTCTAATTTTACTTCACTCTTCTTGTTTTCATAGTTTCTGAGGATACATCAGATTTAATTATTTTTATCTCCCTAATAATTTTAATTAAAAATTATTCTTTACCTTTGAGTCTGTAGTCTTTTTCAAAATTATATGGCTAAATGCAATTCTTCTTTTTACTTTTCTTTTGTTTTTGGAATTTATCTGGTTTAGTATTTTCTGAATTTCTTGGCTCTTTGGTGTGGAGTTTAATACTGATTTCGAGAAATCTTCAGTCATCATTGTTTCAAATATTCCTTCTGTTATTTTCTCTATTTCATCTCTTTCTAGTATTCCCAGTACATGTATGTTTCATCAAGTTTTAAACTTGCCCCACAACTTTTGGATATTCTTTCTTTCAAAAATGATTTATTTTATTTATTTGAAAGGCAGAATTACAGGCGTTGGGGGAGTGGAGAGAGATGGAGAGGTAGATCTTCCATCTGTTGGTTCACTCCCCAACCAGTCATGACAATCAAGGCTGGGCAAGGCTGAAGCCAAGAGCCAGGAGCTTCAGACAGGCCTCCTATGAGTGTGCAGGAGCTCAGGGACCTGTGCCACCCTCTGCTGCCTTCCCAGCAGGGAACAGGTTGGGAAGTGGAGCAATCAGGTCACAAAAGAGAGCCCGTATGTGATGTCGTGTTGCAGGTGTTGATTTATCTGCTATGCTACAACACAGGCCTCTTAAATTATTTCATATGCTCTTTTCCTTTTCACTTCCTGGAGTTTTGTGTGTATTTACTGTGCCCATCCAGTAAAGCTCCTGCAAGTATAATTCACAAAAGGAATGGGATATCTCTGAGACTGAGTCATCCTGAGGCTTTTAATTATCAGGTACGTCCATACCCAGCCTCCAGGATTTGTCAGTTATACTTTGCTGGTCCTATCCTAATACCTGTTACTGTAGAGATCTCTGAGGCAGTGTGTTATAATTCTCTGTATCTCCCTGGCTCTCCAATTTGGATGGCAGCAGTTTGCCTTGTGATTACTGCAACCTGATCAAGTGATTCTTGATATAAATTGTGTTAGAAATATTTTATATATGGAATCAGATCCTCTCTTCTAGGATTTCTAATTACAAAACAAATAACTTTTCTGAATCATAATTAGCAGAAACAAAAATATACTTCTTGACAGATTCAGGAAAATAAGCATTTTATTCTTTGACAGAAAATAAAACAAATTCAGGTAATCTAGGTTACTCTTACTGGTAACTTTATTTGTTAACCTGAATATTAAATGTTTTGTGCTAGGCCGGCACCACGGATCAATAGGCTAATCCTCCACCTTGCGATGCCGGCACACCGGGTTCTAGTCCCTGTCGGGGCACCGGATTCTGTCCCGGTTGCCCCTCTTCCAGGCCAGCTCTCTGCTGTGGCCTGGGAGTGCAGTGGAGGATGGCCCAAGTGCTTGGGCCCTGCACCCCATGGGAGACCAGGAGAAGCACCTGGCTCCTGCCATCGGATCAGCGCGGTCCGAAGGCCGCAGCACGCCAGCTGCGGCGGCCATTGGAGGGTGAACCAACAGCAAAGGAAGACCTTTCTCTCTGCCTCTCTCTCTCACTGTCCACTCCGCCTGTCAAAACAAACAAACAAAAAAATGTTTTGTGCTAAATAAATACACAGGGGCCAGTGCTGTGGTGCTGTGGGTTAACGCCCTGGCCTGAAGCGCCGGCATCCCACATGGGCTGTGGTTCTAGTCCTGGCTGCTCCTCTTCTGATCCAGCTCTCTGCGATGGCCTGGGAGAGCAGTGGAAGATGGCTTAAGTCCTTGGGCCCCTGCACCTGTGTGGGAGACTTAGAAGAATCTCCTGGCTCCTGACTTCGGATAGAGGCAGATCCATTCGTTGCAACCATCTGGGGAGTGAACCAGCGGATGGAAGACCTCTCTCTTTGTCTCTACTTCTCTCTGTGACTCTGTCTTTCTAATAAGTAAAATAAATCTTTAAAAAATAAATAAATACACAAACTTTTCCACTCAGTCTATATGTGCGAGTATCTGTGGAGTGACTATCAACTCTTTAGCTAGTAGTCTAACACAATATGCTAGACTGAAGTGCGTAGGTATTCACAGTGTTGTTGGTTTATTATCGACTGACTACAGTCTTTTATAAAAGGAATACATGAAGAAAAATAATTACAACAAAATAAAGTTGCTAAATTTGTTATCTGTATAAATTAAATGGCCTTCAGACACAAATCTGTGCATTTCAGCTGAGTATCTCAGAACTGAAATAAGAAAAATACAGGACTGTCCAGCATGGACCATGACTTATTTTTACATATGATTATATCCAACTGATGACTATACAACATTTACTGTAAAATGTGAAAATAGAGGGATATCTGCTGGTAAGTGTTCAAATATCCCTCATCCTTTTCTTTCTATTTTTAGCTGTTTTAGTGGCAAAAGATGAGACTTCATTGTGACTAATAAAAGTAAATTATTTTATTTATGGCATTCATATGACACATTTTATATTTACAGTAGAATAAACATGAAGCATGCCAGAGTGGAAAGCTCTGTAATGAAATTGAAGGTAAGACAAAAATGCAAAGAGAATTTCTACCAATAAGAGAGATGGGAAAATAATAGCACCTGCCGGTGTAGAAACAGCATTATAAAAACTCAGCACCCGATGGGAACTGTAAACTAGCCACAGGTCTCCTAGAACAAGGATTACTAGGGACTCCAGAATTGAGACTGTACCCAATTAACTACTCCACAATTGTTTTTATAGTAAATACAGTGAATTTAAGAGTATATAAATAAATAATATAAATCTTTTAAAAGCAAAATCTGTTGTAAAAATTGAGTGAATTTCTTCTTACATATACTGTTGAATTCCAAATCGTGCACTCCTTATTCTTCTAAATCCTATTCTTTTATCATTCCTTACCAAGATGTTTATTAGATTGTATTCCTTTCTGCTGTCTAAAATACATTCCTCTCTTACACTTTCTTCATTTCTTTTATAAATATTTTTCTTATTTATTTAATACATACTTAATTTTAATTCATATAAGTATTTACCTTCAATTTAAAGAAAGGCTACATTATGTGTATTGGGATTGAATAAATACATAAATAATAAATAAATTTATAATTTATTTATATAATAATATATAATAATTAATTAATAAATGAAACATTAATAAATAAATAATACAGGAACTTAAAATATCGGGGCTGGTGCTGTGGCATAGTAGGTTAAGCATCTCCCTGTGGCACTGGCATCCTATATGGGTGCTGGTTCAAGTTCCAGCTGTTCTACTTCCAATCCAGCTCTCTGCTGATGGCCTAGCAAAGCAGCAAGCGATTGCCCAAATGCTTGAGCCACTGAATTCACCAGTGCATTGAGATATGCTTGAGTTGAGAAAGAAAGTAAAGATATTAAGCAGTCATAAGAAGTAATTCCAGAGAGAACTTTGATTTTGGCCACTGGTATATGGAATTGGTTAAATGCAAAAGATCAATATACCTTACCATCCAGATCAGGTTCCCTGGAACTTAGACCCTGAGACCAAGATTAAAGGATTGGTACTTGAAAAGTACAAACCTAGGGTTGTGAAAGTGATGAAAAGCAGAAGTAAAGCAAGCAAAGATGAAAGCTGGCTAATCCTTCAGGAAGAGCTTCTAAGCAGCAGATTGCATAGGAGGCAGTACCCAGGCCTCACAGCAGAGCACAAAAGGGGCAGAGGAACAGTGTGCATCTCCCTGCTCTCTCCCATGTCTTTTTCCCCAGTAGTTGAGACTTTGTTCTAGATGGTGTGCCTCCCATTCCCACAAGAATCACAAACTATACTCTCCAGTATGAAGAGCCCCGGAATAAAAGAGTGACTAAGTGTCCATTGCCTGGCATTTGAGCATGTGGTCCACACAGGCCGGAGCCTTAGCTTGGACTGCAGGCCCCACAGAGAGCTTGGCAGGGATGATGGCAACAGAGTCTGGGATGTAGTTTGTGTTTCTGCAAGGGAAGCCGAAGCATAATCTTCACCACCTACGAGTCGTGCTACCTATAAGAGCTTGGACTGACTATCTATGACTTTTCAAATCTTAAACTTCACTTTATACTCTCAAACTTGTCCAGTCTATGAGCTGTAAAACAAATAACCACAAAATCAGTGGTTTAAACAAGAGAGATTCATTCTTCCAGGGTTCTGGGAGGCCAGAATTCAAAATCAAAGTGTTGGCAGGGCTGTGCTACCTCTGAAGACTCTGGGAGAGTCACTTCCATGCCTCCTCTGACTTCTAGAAGATTCAAGAATTTCTGGTTTTGGGACAGCATAATCCCAAATCTTCACATTTCCTTCTCTTTGTTTGTATCTATGCCTTTTTCTTTTCTCTCTTGAAGAAAGACTCTTTGTGTGGCTTTATTTATTTATTATCTTCTAATACAGAATTCTTTTTTTAAAAAAATGTATTTTACATATCTGGAAGGCAGAGTGCTAAGGTGGGGGGAGGGGGGAGAAAGAGAGAGAAAGAGAGATCTTCCATCTGCTGGTTCCCTCCCCAAATGGCTTCGACAGCTAGGTCTGGGCCAAGCCAAAGCCGGAACCAGAAACTCCATCCTAAAGTCACAGTGGGAGACAGGGGCCCCAGTATTTGGGACATACTCTGCTGCTTTCAAGTGTGTGCACTATCAGGGAGCTGGAGTAAGGAGCAGAGACAGCAATCAACCCAGTTTCTCCAATGTGGGACAGTGTCCTAATACAAATGGCTTTCTCATGGTATACATTTTTTTTTTTTTTTTACATTCTAGAAGTTGTCATAATTTATTTATTTATGTTGTAGAAATTAGTGAACATGTTCTGGGATACCATGTATGCAAGGAAAGATTATGCCTTGAGAGGAGCACCTTGTTAAGGACAAGGTTGACCCAGCATAAGGTTACACCCACTTAAACAAGAGACACATTTTTCTTGTTCTTACAAATGTAGTATTTGCTCAGTAAGATTTTCTCACCCACCTGCAGGGGGCACCTGCTCCAAAATCACAGTTTCTGTGTAAACTGAGCCAGCCTTTTGCAGGGTTGCCTTCCCTCACTTGAATAAGACAACTTTGAGTACAAGGGTTATGTCCTTTCTTATTTTTTTTAATAACGCTTTTATTTAAAGAATATAAATTTGCAAAATACAGATTATAGATTACAATGGCTTCCCCACCATAACTTCCCTCCCACTCGAAACCCTCCCCTTTCCCACTCCCTCTCCCCTTGCATTCACATCAAGATTCATTTTCAATTCTCTTTATATACAGAATATCAGTTTAGTATATATTAAGTAAAGATTTCAACAGTTTGCCCTCACACAGCAACACAAAGTGAAAAATACTGTTGGAGTACTAGTTATAGTATTAATTCACAATGTACAGCACATTAAGGACAGAGATCCTACATGATATATTTTTAATTGATTAATTTTCTATGCAATTTCCAATTTAACACCAAGATTTTTTTTTCATTTTTAATTATCTTTATATACAGAAGATTGATTCAGTATATACTATGTAAAGATTTCATCAGTTTGCACCCACATAGAAACACAAAGTGTAAAATACTGTTTCAGTACTAGTTATAGCATTACTTCACATTGGACAACACATTAAGGACAGATCCCTCATGAGACGTAAGTACACAGTGACTCCTGATGTTGATTTAACAATTTGACACTCTTGTTTATGGTGTCAGTAATCTCCCTAGGCTCTAGTCATGAGTTGCCAAGACTATGGAAGCCTTTAGGGTTTGCTGACTTCGATCTTATTCCAACAGGGTCATAGTCAAAGTGGAGGTTCTCTCCTCCCTTCAGAGAAAGGTACCTCCTTCTTTGATGGCCCCATTCGTTCCACTGGGATCTCACTCGCAGAGATCTTTCATTTAGGGTTTTTTTTTTCCAGAGTGTCTTGGCTTTCATGCCTAATATACTCTCATGGGCTCTTGAACCAGATCCGAATGCCTTAAGGGCTGATTCTGAGGCCAGAGTGCTATTTAGGACATCTGCCATTCTATGAGTCTGCTGTGTATCTCACTTCCCATGTTGGATCATTCTCTCCCTTTTTGATTCTATCAGTTAGTATTAGCAGACACTAGTCTTGTTTGTGTGATCCCTTTGACTCTTAGACCTATCAGTGTGATCAATTGTGAGCTGAAATTGATCACTTTGACTAGTGAGATGGCATTGGTACATGCCACCTTGATGGGATTGTATTGGAATTCCCTAGCACGTTTCTAACTCCATCATTTGGGGGACGACTGATTGAGCATGTCCCAAATTGTACATCTCCTCCCTCTCTTATTCCCACTCTTATATTTAACTGGGATCACTTTTCAGTTAAAATTTAACCAAATTTCTTATCGATTTTGGTAGAAAGAACAGCTTGTACTAATTTTAAAATCAGGAATAACCAGGTACTTACTCGGAGACCAGGGAATAGTTTGATGGCATTTTGACATGTTAGGTATTGGACAGAAGCAATGGCCTCCCTGAACTGCTGTGCTGAGGGGTTTGGATGTCATTTGATTGGTGTGAGACAGGCTGCATACTGAATGAATCAGAACAAGGAAGATACAAGTTAAAGCTATCAGTATTTTGGTGGATTAGAATGTAAGTAGGGTGACCCAGATAGGACGCTATTTTCATAGTCTAGTGAGACGCAATTACAGTGTAGCAATAGAGACACAGCTGCGGGGAAGAAAATGAAAGGAAGAGTTTAGGAACCATCACGAAGAGAAAATGCATAGAACTTGGCAAATGATTACATAAGAGAAGAGAAAAGGCTGTCAGGTTGAGTGACCGGGGGAACAGAGGTGACAAGATTTATGGGAGGAAATAAAGAAAAAATGCTGCTCTGGGCCCTATTTAGGAGTTTTGCTTTGGGAATGTGTTCTTTGGCTGGATCGTGGAATATCTCAGTAAGATTTTCACTTAGAAGTTGGCACTTTCAGATTGGAGATTGGAGTCAGAGCTGAGTAACATGCAGGCTGAGTTCTTCCTGAGCACAGATCCAGATGAAGCAAAGAATACAAAGGAAGATTGTCAGATACTATGGCCTGGAAATTATCCTGCAGTTTATTTTAAAGGGATATTCCATAAATATTCATGTCAATACAGCTGCACTGTTTGGCGTTACCTCTGTCTCTTCATATCTGTACCAACAATGTGTAGATCTCATTAACAGCCTTGTTGATTCTGCATCTGTGGCCTTGAATCTCAGGATGTCAGATAATATGGCTAATGAAACGGAGATTGTATGTGTGATTCCTGTAGAGAATGAATGCAAATGTTATCTTGGCCTTCATTCTCTCAAAGATGTTTGTCACAATGAGGAGAAAACTACGATATGGAGAATGAATCAATAAAAACTCTCATTGAAACTAGAAAAATTTTTAATAAACCAATTCTCTTGTTTTCAGTAGATTCATTCAATTCAATATTTTAGTAGATTATTTCCCTTTCATGTATATTTTGATGATGAAAATATATTAAAAATTTATCTAATCCAGCTTTTTTAAAGATTTATTTATTTATTTGAAAGAGTTACATGAGAGAAGAAGAGGCAGAGAGAGTGTCTTCTATCCTCTGGTTCACTCCCCAGATTGCCACAATGGCTGGAGCTATGCCAATCAGAAGCCAAGAGCCAGGAGCCAGGAGATTCCTCTCGGTCCCCAATGCAGTTGCCAGGGTCCAGAGACTTGGGCCATCTTCCACTGCTTTCCCAGGCCACAGCAGAGAGCTGTATTGGAAGTGGAGCAGCTGGGACTTGAACCAGTCCCCATATGAGATGTCAGCACTTCAGGCAGCAGATCTAACCACTATGCCACAGCACTGGACCCTCTAATCCAGTTTTCTAACATGTGTGCCTGATATTTTTCTCCTATCTCTGCTGCCCCAAAAGACTTTCTATTCTGTTCTTCTATACAACTTGGTGTTCTTAAATTAAATAGTCCAGGATAATCTATTTCTTGCCCTCTAACTTATTAAACACATACTCATACATGCCTTTTAGGGGAAATCATAATTTACTGTAATTCATAATTTTACACAGGCCTTAATAATTAACCTGGTGCTGAAAACCAAATCCAGATGTTTTAAATCTTCTCAATTATATACTTCACCAACTGAGATTTGACTTCTCTGAATATTTTTATGGATGGAGATTAGCATTAAGTGAAATATTTGAGGAACTTACCATCTATATATATGAGTCCTAGAATTACTGACATATAATACTGTCGTTGCCAATTTTTTTGCATACATTTGTTGAATTCACTTAAGCTTTTCTCAGTGTAAGTCCTTACTTATAAAACAGGTGCCTGATTAGCTCTTGCCTTTCTGGCATGTGAGCATGAAAGGTAAGTCATTGTGTGCCAAACACTGCCGTAAGCACTGTGGATGACAAAGAGTGACCATGGCATGTTAGTGGTGACATTAGTTGGTAGTAAAATTAGTAGTAGTCATAGATAATTGGTTAAGAATTTACTTCAGAGATCCAGGTGGTTATTGTGTGGCAGGGACCCTGGGTAATGTGGTGAGGATCCCTCCCCTCAAGGTAGAAAAGATACACTGACTAAAGGCAAAACTGGTAGAGGCTTTCAAGCAGGGACCTTCCGGGAAGAGGGCAGTGGAGGGGGTTTTCTGAGAAGAACCACAATGTAATGCAACTAGGTGAACTACAGCAAAGCTATTAGGTCAACTGCAGTGATTGGGTGAATGCAGGTCTGACTTTGTGTAACAGTTGCGTGGGCGGTGTTAGCAGTAAAATATCCAATCAAAAGTTGGGTAACTCAATAACAAAACACACAACCTACTTAACAGATGCACCAAGGACCTAATTGACATTTATCAAAAGAGGAAACCCAAATGGCCAACAGACACATGAAAAAATGTTCAGGATCACTAGCCATCAGGGAAATGCTCAGGATCACTAGCCATCAGGGAAACGCAAATCAAAACCACAATGAGGTTTCACCTCACCTCAGAACGGCTTAGCAGATGCTGGCAAGGATGTGGGTAAAAAGGGACACTAACCCACTGTTGGTGGGAATGCAAAGTGGTAATGCCACTATGGAAGACAGTCTGGAGATTCCTCAGAAACCTGAATATAACTCTACGTTGCAACCCAGCCATCCCACTCCTTGGAATTTACCCAAAGGAAATTAAATTGGCAAACAAAAAAGCTGTCTGCACATTAATGTTTATTGCAGCTCAATTCACAATAGCTAAGACCTGGAATGAACCCAAATGCCCATCAACAGTAGACTGGATAAAGAAATTATGGGATATGTACTCTATAGAATACTATACAGCAGTAAAAAAAAATGAAATCCGGTCATTTGCAACAAGATGGAATATCTGCAAAACATTATGCTGAGTGAATTAAGCCAGTCCCAAAGGGACAAATATTATATGTTCTCCCTGATCAGTGACAACTAACTGAGCACCAAAAAGAAAACCTATTGAATTGAAATGGACACTATGAGAAACAATGACTTGATCAGCCCTTGTCCTTACTGTCGAGGAACAACTTACTATTGTATTCCTTTTAGTATTTTTTTGTTCTACTTAATACTATTGGTTGAACTCTTTAATGAAATCACAGTTATTCTTAGGCATTTAAAATTAACTGAAAAGTGATCCCTGTTAAATATAAGAGTGGTAATAAGAGAGGGAGGAGATGTACAGTTTGGCACATGCTCACTTAGACTTACCCCTAATGGTAGAAATGTGCCAGGGGATTCCAATTCAATCCCATCAAGGTGGCATGTATCAGTGCTATCTTATTTGTTAAAGTGATCAGTTTAAGTTCATAATTGATCAAAAAGATAGGTGTAATTGTCAAAGGGATTACATAAATAAGACCAGTGTCTGAAAATAATAATTGATAGAATTAAAAAGGAGAGAATGATCCTACAAGGGAACCAAGAAACACAGCAGACTCATAGAAGGGCAAATGCCCTAAACAGCACTCTGGCCTCAGAATCAGCCCTTGAGGCATTCACATCTGGCTAAAATGCCCATGAGAGTTTCACAGGCATGGAAAGACAAGACACTGTGGCAAAAAAAAAAAAAAAAAAAAAAAAAAAAAAAAACAACCTTAATGAAAGATCTCTGAGTGAGATGCCAGCAGCAGAAAGAATGAGGCATCAAAGGAGGTACCTTTTTCTGAAGGGGGAGGAGAGAACTTCCACTTTGACTATGGCCTTGTCTAAAAAGATCAGTTGGTGAACTCAAAAGGTTCCTAGAGCCTTGACAGCTTCATGACAAGAGCCTTGGGTGATTACTGACGTCATAAATAAGATTGTCAATTGTTAAATCAGCAATGGTAGTCACTGTGCACCTGCTCCCCATGTCGGATCTCTGTCCTTAATGTGTTGTACTATGCAAATTAATGGTAAAACTACTACTCAAAAAGTACTCTCTTCTTTGTGTGTCTGTGTGAGTGCAGTCTGTTGAAATCTTTACATAATATATACTAAGTTGATTTTCTGTATATAAAGATAATTGAAAATGAATCTTGATGAAGAATGGGATGGGAAAGGGAGTGGGAGATGGGAGGTTGCGGGTGGGAGGGAGGTTATGCGGGGAAAAGCTGCTATAATCCAAAACTTGTACTTTGGAAATTTGTATTTATTAAATAAAAGTTAAAAAAAAAAGTTGTGTAACTAAATCTGTATTAAGGGACTTAAAGTTGTTTGTGTAAATAAGATATAAGACAACACCCTGCATTGTTCTAGACCTGGAATTTGGAGACTGAATCCTTTCTATGGGGCAGCCAGTAGAAGAATAAAGCTGTTTTTCCCTTTAAGAGGCTTGGTGTGTCCCACCTCTCTGTCCGAATTTCCCACTACAGTTGAAATGCAACCAGCATTATGACAGATAAGGATGTAGAAATGAAAAGGATTTCCTAGGGCAGAAGTGAAGCGTTGGAAATAACAGTGTGAAACTGATACGGAAACAACTCCCAGATCTGAAAAACACTGCAATGGCCCAGCATTGGAAAACTCTGAGAAATGGAAAGGAGCAGGAGTGTACAAAGAGGAAAGGAAAGTGGATTTTTCCAGGTTCTGAGACAACACTAAAACTACTGACACACTAGAAAGCTGTAGAACAGCTGGAAGTCTACCTATCCTTCAACCACTGAGGGAGAAACTCACATAATAAAGGGTGCAAGGAACAGAAAAGAAAATGGAGGTTGTTGACCTGAATATATCTTATGAGGTGTTTCTTCATGTCTCAGTCTTGAGGCCCATTTTGTTAATAAAGTTTTATTGAAACATAGCCATATACATTTGTTTACACATGGTGTATGGCAGCTTGATCTTAAGGTAGACCTGTGTCCCCAGGACAGAGCTGAGAAGTTGTGACAAAGACTTAATGATAGACAAAGCCTGAAATACTTGCTAACATTTTATAGAAAAAAAATTATCAACTTCCCTCGATGTGATCCTGAGAATACTTATTTTGGAACTGGTAGATAGAAAAACATGTTTTTTCTTCCTTGACTATACATAGTTCAGGAAAAACTATTTGTGCAGCTTGCTTATATAAAAACTGGCATCTCTTCTTTACCTGTCAGTTTCTAATGTCTTAAAAAATACACTTGCAACTTATTTTTAGTGTATCCTCAAAAACAATAAACTCAGTTATCAATCTGTCAGTTATATAAAATTAAATGTAATTTAAAAAATAAAAAATTTTCACAAAAATATGCTTTAGAATAGTAATTTTATAAAGGTAAAATGCTTTAGAGTAAATCATTGAATATAATTCATGTATAATAAATCACATTAATTTGGGAGTGTATTTAATCATTTTTAATTGAAATTATTTTATTATAATGGACCATCCAAAAATTATCATTCAATGCGTTAAGAAATAGTGCCAAAAAGCATTAGGTACAGGGTCAGCGCTGTGGCATAGAAGGTGCAGTGCCGGCATCCTATTATATGGGCACTGGTTCAAGTCTGGCTACTCCATGTCCAATCCAGCTTTCTGCTATGGCCTGGGATAGCAGTAGAAGATGGCCCAAGTCCTTGGGCCCCTGCACTCATGTGGGAGACCCGGAATAAACCGCTTGCTCCTGCCTTCGGATCGGCACAGCTCCAGCCATTGCGACCCATTGGAGAGTAAACCAGTGGATGGAAGATCTCTCTCTCTCTCTCTCTCTCTCTCCCTCTCTATTTCTCTCTCTCTCTCTGCCTCTCTTCTCTCTGTCCAACTCTGACTTTCAAATAAATAAATAAATCTTTTTTAAAAAGCATTAGTTACTTGCAAGTGGAAGTACCGCATGAACCCATCGAATAACAACTTGTTACAGCAAACTCCACCTTAATATGTTACAGCTTTTACAGTACTCAGTAAGAACATAGGTCAAATTCAATTCCATTAAATTGCAAATTTCCAGAGATATGTTTGAGTAGGCATGAATTGGATTTGAAAATTCTAACAATTACTTATTGACTCTAAGCACAAATACACAGTATGTTTCTCATCTATCTGGAAATGAATAATAATACTGATTTCTCAAATAAATTTCATGAGAACCAAATTGAATGTGCTGTTAAGTCTACGTGGTGTATGTATTGTGCCTCCAAGTTCTAAAATTTCTGATTAATGACTACAAGATACAGATTAAATTTTTTTTTTTTTTTGGCAGGCAGAGTGGACAGTGAGAGAGAGAGAGAGACAGAGAGAAAGGTCTTCCTTTTGCCGTTGGTTCACCCTCCAATGGCCGCCGCGGTCGGCGCGCTGCAGCCTGCGCACCGCGCTTGTCCGATGGCAGGAGCCAGGAGCCAGGTGCTTCTCCTGGTCTCCCATGGGGTGCAGGGCCCAAGCACCTGGGCCATCTTCCACTGCACTCCCGGGCCACAGCAGAGGGCTGGCCTGGAAGAGGGGCAACCGGGACAGAATCCAGCACCCCGACCGGGACTAGAACCCAGTGTGCCGGCGCCGCAAGGCGGAGGATTAGCCTGTTGAGCCACGGCGCCGGCCGATACAGATTAAAATAATCAGCAAAATAATTAAGAATGAAGCCACACATGCCCTGCATGCTTGAATGAGAAGTTAGAATTTGCAAAGATCAGTAGCTGAGGTCTACTTCTCATGCAGTATTTTTTCTCTTACTGACCTTCAGAGTATGTGTGGACATGCAGAATAGCTATACATGAAAGTACACTTCCTTGTACAAGTGGGGTTTTTTGTTTGTTTATTTGTTAGTTATGTCTGAAATGTAGGCAACACTTTGGTTAAAGTCACTTTTAAAAAAAGGATTTATTTATTTTATTTGAAAGACACAGTTACAAACAGTGAGGGAGAGACAAAG
The DNA here is from genome assembly GCA_949820135.1 of Sylvilagus floridanus. NCBI lineage: Eukaryota > Metazoa > Chordata > Mammalia > Lagomorpha > Leporidae > Sylvilagus > Sylvilagus floridanus. Next base: position 78,492,952 of record OX463241.1, read on the forward strand.
AAAGAGAGATTTGCCATCTGATGGTTCCCTCCCCAAGTGGCTGCAACGGCCAGTTTCTTCTGAGACAGCCACACAGGTAGCAAGGTACTAAACACTTGGGTCAGCTTCCACTGCTTTTCCCAGGCCATCATCACAGAACTGGATTGCAAGTTGAGCAGCTAAGTCATAAACTGGTGCCCATACAGGATGTTGACATCACAGGCAGCTGGTTTACCCATTATGCCACAATGTCAACTCCCAAAAATTATTTTTGAAATTAAGTGTAGGAGCTGGTGCTGTGGCGCAGTGGGTTAGTGCCCTGTCCTGAAGCTCCGGCATCCTATATGGGTGCCGGTTCAAGACCCAGGTGCTCCATTTCCTAACCAACTCTCTGCTATTGCCTGGGAAAGCAGTAGAGGATGGCCCAAGTTCTTGGGTCCCTGCACCTGCGTAGGAGACCGGGAAGAAGCTCCTAGCTCCTAGCTTTGGATCAGCGAAGCTCCGGCCATTGCGGCCAATTGGGGAGTGAACCATCAGATGGAAAGCCTCTCTCTCTCTCTTTCTCTCTCTCTCTCTGTTTGCCTCTCCTCTCTCTGTGTAACTCTGAATTTCAAATAAAAATAAATAAATCTCTTAAAAACAAATTAAGTGTAGATTCTTACTTACACTATGTCATTATTTTTAAAATAAATATGAAGTATCTGATACATTTTTATCATGAAATTAAACTTACTAACAATTTTGCTTTATTTTTAAAAATTAATTAATTTGTTTTATTTATTTGAGAAGCAGAGACACACAGAGAGATCGTCCATCTGCTGGTTCACTCCACAAATGGCTGCAATGGCTTCGGCTGGCCCAGGAGAAGTCAGGGGTCAGGAAGTTCATCCAGGTCTCCACATGGGTAGCAGGGTCCCAAGTACTGCAGCCATCACCAGCTGCATTCAGGTTATACATTGGCAGGGAGCTGGAATCAGAATTGGAGCCAGAACTCAACCCAGACGCTCCAATATTTGAGACAGGCATGTCAAGCAGCAACTTAGATAGTGTACCAAATGCATGCCCTTACCACTGTACTTTATAACAGTTTATAGAATTACTTACTTATTTACCTGGTGCATTCATGTACATTTCATAAATGTATCTGAGTTCTTCCCATCTTAAAGACTTTTAAACATTTTAAATGATCAAATATGGCTTGGCTTTTATTGATATATCTCTTCTCCTACACCCACCCTGCCTTGCAAAGTGAGCAAAGCTACCTTTGGTAGTAATCCAAAAATATTCTCCTTATTTTGCATGTGAAAATGGTTTTATAAAAGAAGCAGGGTTGATCAGACTTTTGTCACTGATAACATCTAAATGCCTTAGCAGCAGATAACAATGAATTCTTAGTCCTTTGCTTAGAGCCATCTTCTCAAAAGAGCAGAAGTCTTTTGACCAATCTGTAACATCTACTTCAAAGGCAAATTGCCATCAAGAAATACATTTGCTTCTTAAACTATGTTGTTATTGGGCACTTGAGTTTCTCAAGCAAATACTCAGGTAATCACTTTCTATTCATCAAGAGTCAAATGTTCAGGACTTTCTCACCGACTTGGTACACTGACCATCACGAAGGTCCAGGGATAAGTTGGTGCAGATGAAGGTCCTGGGATAAGTGGGTGCAGATTTGGTGCCAAGTAGGTCAAAGTCATTGATACCAGCTCTACTGGAGTTGTTAGATGCCATCTACTCCAATGTATGGGAAAGAAAGTCTAGAATTCAGTAAGACATTGAAAGCTAACCAGATGGAACTTCTATGATTTGAAGGAATTCAGAGTGCTGTTCGCATATATCTGAATAAGTGCCAAGTGAGAGGATCATACAGCCACCATTCTGTGGAGTGTGGCTATCGCTAGCGTGTGAGAGCTTCAAGGCTAGCCCTGGCAGTTTCCCAGAGAGAGAACAGATAGGCTATGCTTGAGGGGACTATATTTCCAATCCTGGTACAGCACAGACTGTGTTCTGGGGGATAATACATAGGGGCTGAGTGGGAGGTCATTAACTATTCCCATCTGGAAGAGGATTCTCCTAACTCAAAAAACTACCACATCCCCTGGCGGGGCCACAAGGATTTACCAATAGCATAGATCTCTCTCTGTCTCTGTCTTTGTCTCTCTCTCTTTACCACTCTGATTTAAATAAATAAATAATCCTTTTTTAAAAAAAGGTTGACAAGCAATGATCTCTCTCTTTCTCTTTCTCTCTCTCTCTCTCTCCCCCAACCCCCTGCCTTTTAAACAAATAAATGGATCCTTAAAAAAAAAAAAGCAGACAGGCAATGATTTCTCTACCTCCCCTCTCTCTCTCCCTATCCCTCTCTCCCTCCCTCCCTCTCCTCCTCCCCCTCTCCCTCTCTCCTGCTCAGCCTTTTATATAAATAATTGATTCATTTTTTTTAAAAAAAAGCAGATAAGCAATGATGATGATGATGTTGACAATAATAATAAAACTTGCTTAATTCCTTTTTTCCTTCTCACTTTGGAGGAATTCTTTTCACTAATATAATTGTCAAACAAATAATCCATATTCATAGCTTCCATTTCCTTTTCAAGTATTTAATTGTAAGCATGATGAAATGTGTTGTTTCACCTGTACTCTACAAAATCACCTTTCCAAAGATCATAGCCACTTGTGTCTTACTACAAAATGATCCGTGTTTCTTTTTCATTTATAATCAATCACATCATAGGAGTATTTTCTATTGCTTCATGGCTATGGAGAGTTTTGGGAGTGGGAAATATTGAGAAAGTTCTCATTGTTATCATAACACAAATGGGATGTTTTTATTAAAAGCAGAAATTTTTAAAACTTAAAAGAAATAAAGGATATATAAGTATGGAAATATTCCCAAAAGTTCATGGAAAATAAAATTAGAACATAAGTTTGCATGGATGGTTCACACAGTGGTTAAAATTCCTACACTCCATACTGAAGAACCTAGGTTTGATTCCCAACTTAGCTCTGGCTGTTCATCCCAGCTTCCTGCTAATGGAAAGCAGTGGTGATGGCTGAAGTAATTTGGTTCCTGCTATCCCTATGGGGGACCTAGATTGAGTTTCTAGCTTCCTGCTTTGGTATTCCACAATCCCAGTCATAAACATTTGGAGAGTAAATCAGCAGATGAAAGCTCTCCCTCTGTGTCTTTCTAACAGCTAAATAAATAAACAAAAACTTTTTAAAAATTGAAAATGTATTTTCATTCAAAACCCTTCGAAAGTCATATGTTCTTAATAACATGCATTTCCCATAAATGTTTTGAAGTATCCTATATAAGCCAATATAAAGAGATACAAGATTATTCCGATCCAAATAAATTTCTACAATAGTAATAAATGAAATATAAAGACAAGGTGGCATCTAAAGCATCCATCACAGCAAAAAGCATCTCTTCTCTTCCAACTACCGCATAGGGATAAAGTTACCCAACAAACATTGCCTATAAGTTCATGTGAGGTACCGCGTGATCAACTGCAAAGGTTAATGATGTGTACTGGTAAACAAACTTACTTAAGTAATTGAAGTCGCATATAATGAGCTGTAGCCACAGCCTCACACTTAAAAGTAAATCCCCCCTCTGGCCTGCTTCCTTCCTTCTCCCAAGTTGCTCCTACCCTCACTACACATGTAAGGATTTAGAGCAACACATTCCTCACTGGTGCCTTTCTATTCCTGGGAACCCTTTAATAGCACAGGCTCCATTTACATTTACAACAGAAGGGTGAGACATTTATAAATGTTGGGTCATATCCTTTCCCTAAGTCTATGGGATCTGAATTTAGGGAGTCTCCACTGAAATGTCGCAGTGAGGTCTACCTAGCCATGAAGGTGTGGACCAACAACAATCTTGTTAAATGAAGGACAAACGAGATAAAACTTTGTTTTCCATTATTGCTTTCAGATAACTTCTGTCCCATCTCTACCTCCAGACTCTTCTTTCAAAAAATGTCATATAGCTTTGTGGCTGGATTTAAAAAACAGAACCATCTTGAGCAGCCTAGTACGAAACTTCTATCTCACCTGAAGTTGACAAATTCTCTTTACCTGCATGGTTGAGTTTGATCTTTGACTGCAGTAGAGAAGAGTATGTGCCTGTGTTTCCTTCTAAAGAACTTCTCATCCATACAGAATTCAAGGGAAAGGTAATGCAGGAGGGGAACAGATTCAAGAAGTCAGTTCCTATGTTACATTTAAGATCACATGACATTGATTTTGTTGCTAGAGTTCTCTTGTCTAATATGGAAGTGGTTAGCATGACCTCTTTGGTAAGTCGCCAAATGTCAATTCTCACGCACTGTCTCATGGATTCTTAAAGGTATCTATAGCGTCCTGGTGCAAACAGGCCACCCACCAAAAGACTACTACTTGCCAAGGATTAGTCTGAACAAATAAGGATTAACTGAATAAATTGTAAGTTACAGAAGACTATCCTGAGCCTCACTAAGTAGTTTGCAGTGACATCTAACTAAAGTTTCACTTATGTGTAGTGGAAATGTCATGAGCCTTTTGCACATAGAACTCAGCTAGTCCCAGCTAGAATTCAAAAGTATTGCAAATGATATTTGAGTACACATATGACAGCCATATCCTAGGAGATGACTGGGTAACAGATGGAAGGAGCCTGAATCCCTGAATGACTATGTGGAGCTGAGTTGTGAATCCAGATCATACCACTGGATGGTTATATGAGAAACTATGAAGACTTCTGTATTGTAGTTTCTCTTCTTTATTTACTTAGCAATTCCCCTGTCCAATACCCCTAAATGACCTACTATGATATACTCTCAGTTCTCAATGTGGTTCCGTTATCCTGGCAGACAGTCTTATTGGAATGATCTTACCATAAGGTTTTTAGCCTGATTCCTTTCTGAGTTTTCCAGGATATTCAAGGGGTATTCACATATCATTGCTATTCCAAACAATGAACATTCTATTCCATGTAGATACTCTTTCTGTCAACTTCCTACTTTCTGATTTCACCAAGCAGAACAGTCAAGTGGTTGTGTTTACTTATGTCTCATTAACAGCCCGTGGCAGCACTGGACACCATGGATCACCAAACATGCCCTGAGGAGGGATATTGCTTCCTCTACACTCCAGCATTTCAACATCTTTGATGTTTATATGTGTCTCATTGAAGGATGATCAAGCAAAGGAGAATATCCAAACATGGTGGCCAATGTTCCAGCAGAGAGGATTCTTGATAGAATCTTAGGCCAGGATATGAAGAGTTGTTAATGTTCCCAGATCTATTCAGCACTGTGATGGTTTATTTTACATCCACTTGATGTAACCACAAAGTGCTCAATATTCAGTCAAACATTGTTCTGGGTGTTTCTGTGAGGTTGTTTCAGGATGAGATTGGAGTTTAAGTCAGTAGACTGAGTAACACAGATTGCCCTCCAGAATGTAGCTGATCTGGTCCCATTAGCTGATGGTAAGAGGGAATTTCTCCTGCCTTCCTGCCTTTGAACTAAGACATCTCTCTCTCTGGGTCTTGAGTCTATTGCTTTCCAGGTTGTACCCATGCCATCTGGTTCTGGTTCTGGTTCTCAGGTCTTCAGATTGCATTGGAGATAGAATATTGTCTCCCCATATTTCTGGCTTGTGAATTACCTTGCAAATTTTGGGACTTGTCAACCTCTAAAATCCTATTATCAATACCTTATAAAAAATGCGTGTGTGTGTGTGTGTGTGCGTGACCTGAAGCACTTTTTAGAACTTCGGAATTAAAAGATGCGTTTATTTGAAATCCATGCATTCTCTTTTTTCATAATATGTATTTCCATGAACTTTCTGAAGACTCACTCATATGCATGGATTTCAACATTTTTACACCAAAATAAACTTACCTTTTAATTACCTTTTTCCACACTTTTTAAAAAATATTTATTTATTTATTTATTTGAAAGTCAGAGTTACACAGAGAGAGGAGAGGCAGAGAGAAAGAGAGAGAGAGAGAGAGAGAGAGAGAGAGAGAGGTCTTCCATCCACTGATCACTCCCCAATTGGCTTTAACAGCTGGAGCTGTACCCATCCAAAGCCAGGAGCCTGGAGCTTCTTCTGGGTCTCCCACATGAGTGCAGAGGCTCAAGCACTTGGACCATCTGCCACTGCTTTCCCAGGTCATAGCAGAGAGCTGGAGAGAGAGAGGTCTTCCATCCATTGGTTTACTCCCCAGTTGGCCACAATGGAGCAGAGAGCTGGATTGGAAGTGGAGCAGCTGGGACTTGAACAAGCGCCCATATGAGATGCTGGCATTACAGGCAGCAGCTTTATCCATTGTGCCACAGCGCCAGCCCCTCCACACTTTTTGAAATTTCCTGATTGTGTATACACATCTTATTGGTTCTGTTCTTCTGAAGAGCCTAATACAAGGCTCCAGGGCTGCAGAAGGAAGGAAAAGGAGGAGAGGGTATGAGCATCTGGTCCTGCCTTCCAACCAAGCACTGGAGGTGCTGACTTGATGTGCGGCTACTTGGTGTCTCTCGGTAAATAAGGCTTGACTGATTGTGCCAATTCTGCAGGAGGGACAGCTCAGGAGGGGGCAGAAAAGGTGAGCACGTACCAAAAGCACAAGGTTTTCCTTAAAATGTACATGTATTCATAGTGACTTAAGGACAGAAATTGATGGTCATGATCACCATCAAGATGCTAACAACCAAAAACAGCCAAAGATGAGTTAAAGTGTCACTTGTAATTCACATTGGCTTATGACTGAAGCATCTTTAAAAATGCCTGGCATTAAAGTTCTTTTCAAAGATATTTTTCCCCGTTGGCATTTTATTCAATTGTTTCATGCCAATTGCTTAATTTTTTGTCTCACTTTAAAAATGCACACTATTCAACTTGAATTTCCTGGGGTTCTTCTGAGAGCTGCACAGCCCACTTGAACTAATGCCAAAGAGGACTTAAAGGCTTAGAGCCAGTGGTACTTCCTTATCAGGGCAGCTAAAGATGTTCAGGGACTTATGCTTAGTTTTCATTTCATTCATTACATTTGCTTTTTCTGATTATTAAATTTATGTTCATTAATGCGTATTCAATTAATCTTTATACAGACATGTTTTGTTATTATCTACTTCTACCAAATGTTGTGCAGTAGAAATGCAAGCATGCTTTTCACAGAAAATATTCATTTGACTCATTGTTTGATATAAATACTTCCTTTTAGTATTCATAACAATATTCCAAAAGCCACAGGGGCACCATTTAACCTGCCTATATCCATTTATGCCGCTGATTTTTTTGTTTGTTTAGAGATCATGTTCTAGCAGTTTGTTTTCAAGGTAAAGTTTGTAGAGTCTGGGATGTTGTGAAAGAAATCTAAGCTATGTCTCTGCATTGTTGACATTGTTCTACCTTTTGTTTTTGCCTTTCTTTGTTTTGTTTGGTCTAGAAATAGAAATATAAGCTTTGGAAATGTCAAGTTATAGATAACTGAGGGTGTGTCACAGTGGAGACAAGACGTGTGAGAAAGTAGGAATGGGCAACAAGACTGATTTCCATGCTATAGTCCATGCTATCTATGCCAGTGCACAACCACTCCAGAGAGGAAGAGAAAGTAGCAGCTTGCAAGCTGAGAGGGATAGAGAAGAGACTTCACAGCTGAATTCAAATTTAAAAGTCATATGATAAAGGGAAAAAGCAATATCTGCATCCTTTAGTTAGGATTTAAGCAACACAAAGAAATAAAGTTACTAAAAAGGATTAATAAGCTTCCTTTCTGCCTTTCAGCATTTTTTAAAATCCTAATTATAGCTACAAGAAGATAGAGCTATGTAATATCTATGCAGTGGCTCCAAGTAAACACTTTGATTTCTTTATCAAAAGATCTGTTGTGCCATTGAGCATGAGACTGAAAAGGCAGAAAATTTTTCAGTTCATTTAAAACAACCCAGAGATAACCCTTCCACAGTGCACAGTGGCTTCATCGTGTGTAAAGCTCACTCTGTCCCCCAACATGAAAAAAAATTATTTACTTTGGAGTGAAACATTGAAACATCCCTTCTGTAGGGCATGTTTAATCCAGGTAGAAGTTGTCTGCAGGGCAACAGTGAACACCTTGGCACTGCTTATCTGCTGCACTCAGAGTGTCTGTTGTGAACGCCCTGTTGGGGAAGTCATTCTGAGGTTTGTTAGGGAAGCAGCATGATCTATTGGTAAGGGCATAGGCTTAAAACCCTAAGTCCCCTCCTTTGCCCTTGTAAGTGATCTTAAACATAATGTTTAATACTTATGAGCCTCAATTTGCTTAGCTGCAAAATGGACATAATAACCCCCTTACCTACATCACAGTATTGATGTGATAATCAAATGTGTTTGATAGTTGAGTAAAAACATTTTAATTTTAAGATGCCAGTTGAGGTGCCAGTGTTTCTTGTCAGCCTACCTGGATTCACCTGTCCCTAGTTACTGATTCTAGCTCCCTGTTAATGTAAGTGTTGGGAAGAGCTGTGATGATGGCTTAATCGGTTGGGTTTCTGCCATCCATGTAAGAGATTTGCAATGATTTCCTGGTTCCTGGCTCACCCCTACCATTGCTAGCATTTGGAGAGTATCAAAGTATAGGTCTCTTTCTTTCTCCTTCTCTCACTCCTTCTCTCTCTCCCTCTTGAATATAAGTAGTTATTAAATGAGTTTGATAGCAAATATCACACTTAAATGTGACAAACTAAAAAGCATTCCCTTTGTATTCAGGACCAAAAGGAAGGTGCCATATCACTATTTCCATTTAAAATCTGTGAGGGCTGGTACTCTGGCATAGTGGGTAAAGCTGCTGCTTGCAGTGCCAGCATCCCATATGGGCATGGCTGCTCTACTTTTGATCCAGCTCTCCTCTATGGCCTGGGAAAGCAGTGGAAGATGGCCCAATTCCTTGAGCCTCTGTGCCCATGTGGGAAACCCAGAAGAAGTTCCTGGCTCCTGGCTTCAGATTGGCTCAGGGCTGACCATTGAAGCCATTTGGGTAGTGAACCAGTGGATGGAAGACCTCTTTGTCTCTCCCTCTTTATGTCTGTAACTCTGCCTCTCAAATAAGAAAATAAATCTTTTTTTAAAGAAAAAGACACCTGTTGGGATGTCCACATCTCATATCAAAGTGTGCAGGGTTCTAGTGCCACCTTTGCTCCTGATACTGCACATTCTGGGAGACAGAAGCTCATGGCTCAAGTATAAGTCCCTGATACCTGATACCCACATAGGATACCCACATTAAAATATAGTCTCCTAATTTTGACATGTCCCAGTCCCTGACCTACTGCAGCATTAGAAGAATAAAACAGTGGATGGGATATCTCTCTCTCTCCCTCTTTCTCTCTTCCCAACTCTGTCTCTAGCATTACCTCTCTGTCTCTCTTTCAAATAAATAAAAGAAAATAAAATTGGAAGCTAGAACTATGTTCCTAAATCTGTATATTTGTGAAATACATAAAATTGTATACCTTAAATAAAATTAGAAAAGAAAGTTAAACTAACTAACTAAATAAATAAAATTTCAAAAGGAAATTCTTGAATAAGAAAGGAATAGACCACATATTTCTATATTTTCCCCTCTGTCACACATTTGGCATTTGGTATATGCTAAAAAATGCTGAATTCTTAGGAAAATCAGGGGTACCACTCACCCAGGTACGATACCGTTAGCAAGATGCTGTCTGGAATGAATGTTTGTTTCCCAAGTCTAAGAAAGAGTCATGAAAACTATTTCGCAGGACTACTTAAACAAATATGAGTGCTTGTCTGTAGATTCTTCTGGATTTCTTGATGTGGCTGGAATACAGGCAAGATGGCCTTTAGTAGCCCACCTCCCTTGACTAATTCCCTTCCCATCTTGAGTGAGTCAGGACCCCTGGAACGTACAGATCCCCTGGAAGACAGCCTGTGGAACTAAACACCTGCTAAGTGGCACTCCCTGAAAGCAAGTATGGACACTCAAAAGTAGCAGAGTGCATCTCAGGATGAGTGGTTTATTTATTTACCTCTATGGTCTAGTGTGACAGTTAATGCCATTAAGATATGATTATATCAGATTCTCTAATGCATCTCATTACCCATTTGCATTTGCTTTGGACTAGTGTGCTTTCAATCTTATTTCAAAAACATTTAATTGCATTCTGATCAACCATCAAGAAAATGTTATAATCAGAATAGATTTGATTGTGCTATGAATTGCGCATTTGTGTGACTGGGAAGTCACATCACATTTTCACAATAAACAAGCATAAATAATGTTCATACATGAATAATGCATCAAAGAATGAACTCAATAGCACTAATCCACCTTCATACAAAAATGAATTGTTACTCTTTTGGTATTCAATATGATCTTATTGCACATGGTCAGTGATGTCTGCTCATCACTGCTCATCAGGAATTCTTGAGGAAAAACAGAAGACAGCTGAGATGTAATCTTACGTTCCATAATACAAATCTGAAATATACGTATGCTGCATCACACTTTCTCAATGTAGTGAAGGGAAGTTCCAAAGACAGACTAATTGACTTAACTTGTGTATCTTTCTGATTCTTGGTTAGTAATGTGGCATAGAACCAAATAGCTTGAATAGTTTCTTCACTGATTATTATAGAGAAACCAATGTAGCTGTGATAGGCAAAACAATGCAACACAACAAATGTCTTCTGACCAACAGTCACTTTGTAATCTCTTCCTAGTGTGCAGTAATCTCACCAGAGAAACAATGAAAATAACTCATATTCCAAGTTCCCTGTGAACTTAGTGTTGGCCAATATAAGCAGAGACAGCTGGGGGGAAGGGGTTCTGTGTAGGTTTTGATTTTCTGATAAGTGGAATAAAACGCCTTAATCATAGATATCTTACATTTGCCATTGTAACAGTATTTATCCTCTTACGAACATGGGATGTTTTTCCTTTATTTACTTTATTATTTACTTTATCCCATATTCTATTCTTTACTTTAAGAAGTATCATCATTTTCAAAGCAAGCATTTATCTTTTTCTTAAATTTATTAATAAATGTTTTTGTTAAATGTGCTTAATATGCTTTCCTGCTATATAAATGGAATGATTTTCTTAAATCAATTTAATTGTGCTTTAGTTTATAGGAAAATAATTTATTTTGCATATGTATCTAATATTCTGCAACCTTGTTGAACTTCTTCATTCTTTAGTGATCATTAGTGGATTTCTTAAGGTTGATTATGCAATGATCCTATCTTTTTCAAGTGGAGATAGTCTTGCTCACTTTCTGAGAAAAATGCTTTTTATTTTTTCTTATCTTATTGTCTTAGCTAGAAATGCCAGCACAGAAGTAGAGACAAATGTTGATAGTGGTTATTTTCATTTTGTTCCTAACCTTAAGGGAAAGACATTATTCTTAAAACTCTTTTAAAAAAATATATTAGCTCCGGTTTTTCGTTGATTCCCTTTATAAGTTGAGAAAGTTTCCTTCTACTCCTAATTTGTTGAAAGCTCCTTTTTATCCTGTCACAGTCTATTTCTGTGTACATTCAGATTATTGTGGGTGTTTTTGTCCTCTATTCTGTTGATGTGGTACATTAACTGATTTTCAGATATAAAACTTACCCTGCATTATTTGGAAAAATCTTAGTAAACTACAATATATAATATTGTATATTATTTGCTTAATTCTGTTTGGTTGAGGGTTATTGCCTCTATATGCATTACACATAATGGGTGTTTGATTGTGATACCTTTATTTGATTGCATTGTAAATAATATGGACCCCAGAGACTTTGTTTTAGAAAGATCCTTCCCATTATACTATTAGCATTGGTTTGTGAAATACTGATGTAATTTTTCCTTAAATGTTTTTTAGAATTATTTCAAACTCTAAAGATTCTACACAGCAGAGAAAACAATCAATAAAGAGACATTTGACAGAATGGAAGAAAATACTTGCAAATTGCTATATGACTAAGTATTTTTTTTTATTTGACAGATAGAGTTAGACAGTGAGAGAGAGAGACAGAGAGAGAGAGAAAGGTCTTCATTCTGTTGGTTCACCCCCCAAATGGCCGCTAAGGCTGGAGCTACGCTGATCTGTAGCCAGGAGCCAGGTGCTTCCTCCTGGTCTCCCGTGCGGGTACAGGGGCCCAAGCATTTGGGCCATCCTCCTTTGCTTCCTGGACCACCGCAGAGAACTGGACTGGAAGAGGAGCAACCGGGACTAGAACCTGGCACACATATGGGATTCTGGTGCTGCAGGCGGAAGATTAGCCAAGTGAGCCAGGGTGCCAGCCCCATGACTAAGTATTAATATCCAGAGGATATCAGGAACGAAAAATAATCAGCATAAAACAACCAGTCCAGTCAAGAAATTGCCACAGGATCTGAAACGCATTCTAAAAAGAAGAAACAGAAATGACCAGCAAACGTATTGAAAATGTTCCATATCTCATAAATAATGTTAATTGTTAACAACAGAAGTCACTGTGCACTTGCTCCCCAGGTAGAACTTCCGTCAAACAGTAATTTATATGTTGTGTGTGTGGGGTGCAAACTGTTGAAATCTTTACTTAACATAGAGTTGGTCCTCTGTATATAAAGTTAACTAAAAATGAACCATAATGAAGAATGGGATGGGAGAGGGAGTAGGAGGTGGGATGGGAGTGGGGGTGGGAGGGCGGGTATTGGGGAAAGAATCACTATATTAGTAAAGTTGTACTTATGAAATATACATTCATTAAATAAAAGCTTTTAAAAAAGTAAAAAAAAAAGAAAGAAAATGTTCCATATTTCTAGCCGTCAGTAAAGTGTAAAATAAAACCACAATGAGCTATGAACACACTATAAAAATATAGAAAGTCACGATGCTGATAAGGATGTGGAAAAAGGGAAATATTCCACATACAACTTTGGTAGAAATGTGAATTAATACAGCCATTATGGAAAACAGTACATATATTCCTTTAAAAAAAGAAACAAAACTGTCATATGATCCAGCCATCTCACCACTGGGTATATCTCCAAAAGACATGAAAACATAATAGCAAAGTGATACTTGCTCAAACCTGTTCATTGCAGCGCTGTGCATGCATCCAAGATACAGAATCAACCAAGGTGTTCATCATCAGATGAAAAGTTAAAGAAAATGTGGTATATATATACAATGGAATAATTATTCAGTGATAAAAAGAAATGAAATCCTGTCACTTGCAGTAAATGGCTGAAATTAGGGGACATGATGTTTAGTAAAATAAGACATACACAGAAAGACAAATACTGCATATTCTCCCTCTTATGTGGGAGCTTAAAAAAAACACCTCATTTTGGTCACAGAGTGGTGATTACTAAAGGCTGGTAGGGAGAGATGGAGAGGTAGAGAGAGTTAGGGTTAAAGTAATAGGAGACACTGAATATGTTTAATTAATTGTGACAAATATATCAACTAATATGAGATGTTAATAGAAAATAAAAATTAAAAGGGAAAAATTCACCAATGAAGCCATCTAAGCCCTGATTTTTCCCTTGTGAGAAGCATTTTAAATTGCTCATTCAATCTCTTGTTTTTCATCTCTTCAGATTTTCTCTTCCCTCTTGAGTAGATTATGATTGTATATATATTTCAAGGATTTTGTCCATTTCATCTATTTATGCAATTTGTTGACATAACTTTATCCATAGCATTCATTTATAATTCTTTATATTTATGTAAGGTCAACTCCAATATTTCTTCTTTCCTAATATTGGGAATCTCTCTCTCTCTCTCTCTCTCTCTCTCTCTCTCTAGCTAAAGTCTTTCAGTTCCACTGCTCTTTCCAAATATACAGCTTTGGTTCTGTTATTTCCTCTTTTGTTTACTTATTCTTTACTTCATTAAATTCTGTTCTTCTTTTTCCATTTTCTTAAGGCAGAAGGTCATATTAATGACTTGAGGTTTGTTTTCATTATGAATGTGCATTTTCAGCACTACATTTCCCTAACGGCACATATGTAGCTACATCGCATAAGTCTTGGAATATTTTGTTTTGATGTATTCCATTTTTCTGGTTATATCTCCCATGTTTATTGTTTATTTACATATATATATATATATATATAAACTCCTTCATATATTCTAATATCACACATACTTTTCAGTCATTGATTTTTAATTTTTACCCATTGTGATAATATAAAATATTTGTTTCTATTTTGCCTTACAGCAAAAACAGCTCCAAGATTGAAGTTCATCTCAATAAAATCTACATCAACAAAAAGGAAAAATCTCAAATGAGCAACCAATCATTATACCTGAAGGAACTAAAAAAAGAATAAACTAAGCCCAATGTTAATGGGGAATCAAATATTAAATATGAGAGCAGAAATTAATGAAATAGAGACTAAAAATAGTAGGGAACATCAATACATAAGAGTTATAGCTTTTAAAAAATAAGCAAAGCCACAAAACTCTAGCTAGAATAATTAAGAAAAACAGAAAAACTCCAATAAATAAAACCAGAAATGAGAAGGGACTCCTTCTAACTGATACCACAGAATTCAAGTAAGAAAGTGTTAGCTATTTATATGAAAAATGTTCATCATCACTAATCATCGGGTAAATGAAAATTGAAACCACCACGAGATGTCATGTCATACTTGTAAGAGACAAATGGTAATATGCGTGGGAGAGGAGGTAGAGGAAAAAAGATCCTTTACACACTGATGGTGGGAATGTAAACTAGTACAACCATCATAGAAAATGAAAACCAGAACTAGCATATGACTAAGCAGTTTCACTACTGAATGTATATTCAAAGGAAATAAGATCAGTACACCCAACAGATATCTGTACTCTCATGTTCTTTGTAGTGATGTTCACATAGGCAAGTAATGGAATCAACCTAAATTTCCATCGTGTAAGGAATAGAAAAAGTGTACTACTTACACAGAACTGAATTATGAAGACTTTAAAGACAAAGAAATCCTACTTTTGTGACATGTGGTTAAAATTGGAGGACATAGGCTAAGTGAAATAAGCTGTGTACAGAAAGACACATACCACGTGACCTCACTCATATATATAGTCTACCTCACAGGTAGGGGAACATGGTGGTTACCTGGGGCTGAGGTAATGGAGGATTGGGAGGATGTCGGTCAAAAAGTAATAAAAAGTATGTTTTCCATTATTTTAAATGACGGAGGCTTGTTCTGTAGCTGAGAACATGTTCTGTCCTGGGGAATGTTGTACATGTGCTTCAGAAGAATGCATATTATACTGTGCTTGGGTAAAATGTTCTACTAACATCTCTTATTTCTAGTGGGCATATAGTGCTTTTAAAGTTTCAATATCCTTTCTGATATTTTTGCCTACTTGTTCAATCCATTTACCCGGTTATTATTGAAAGTGAGGTATTGAATTCTTTTGAATTGTTTCTTTTAACATTAAACCTATTTTGCCATGTGTTTTGGGGCTTTGCATTTACATGTAAATATCTTCATAACTGATCTCTCCATGGTGGATTTTTTCCTTTTGTCATAATAAAACTTTCCTCCTGTGTCTAGTAATTTCAGTTTTAATATCTATTTTATCTGATATTAGTATGGTCTGCAGAAATCTCTTTTGGTTTTTTGATTGCATACAGATACAAAAATCTACCCGGGCACACATTGTCCATATTTTCACTTTCAATTGCATTGTACTTTTGTATCTAAAGTGAGTATAGTATAGACAAAATGTGGTAAGATCTTGTGTTTATTTGTGTGTTTTAAATCCAAACTGACAGTCTCAGTCTAACCTTAAAGTGAATATATTAGTGAGCCAGATCCCAAGTAGGAAGTATCACATTTTTAAAAATGAGTATCGGGGGGTGGGGGGGGGGGTAATGCTCTGGCTTAACTGGTAAAGCCACCACCTGTGGTATCAGCATCCCATATGGACGCCGGTTCAAGATCCAGCTGTTCCACTTCCAATCCAGCTCTCTGTTATGGCCTGGAAAAGCAGTAGAAGATGGCCCAAGTCCTTGGGCTCCTGCAGCTGCATGGGGAGACCTGGAGGAAGCTTCTGGCTCCTGGCTTTGGATTGGATCAGGTCCAGCTGTTGCAGCCATCTGGGGAATGAACCAGTGGATGGAAGACTGTCTCTCTCTCTCTCTCTCTCTCTCTCTCTCTCTCTGCTTCTCTGTAGATATGCCTTTGAAAAAACTAAACAACCAAGTATACACGGGATATTTATGCTGCTAAACATTACAACTAAACTCATAGATTGAAGTCTTGAAACTATTCCTTGTTTCAATGTCACACAATAAAGTGACATGAACTTCAAATTGTATCATTATAAATTAGATGTTTAATATTATTATCTGGACAAGATATTGTCATATCTGTCTCAACTCTTTTTACATAAAAATGTATTTAAGAATGTGCTATGAGGTTGAAAATGGACACCATAGGCTGAATGAGTTGAAGCTGGATTTTATCAAGACACCCAAAACCATGTATATCAGAAATTGCCTTTCTCCATTGTTCTCACTCTGCTTTCTGAATTCTTAATTATTGAATATTGATCCCTTGTGCTCTCTTCTGTACTTACTGTTCATTGGTGACTGACCCCATGTATATACTTGTTTTGTGCTTCAGTTTCAGGTCAGATTCTAGCTCACAGTGTCCAGTGTTCATGTAGAGTCTCTCCTTTGGGAGGAGACAGATCTGGGCACTGGGACACTCCTAGACACTCCTGAGTCTGCCCTGATTTTATGTTCCCCAGGTAATTTGGCATTTTATCCCCAGTATTTTTGTTGTAGGTTTGATCTTTTTTGTTGGCAAATCTGTTGATTCCTTAAAAGTATTAAAGGAAAAAAGTTCATTTAATTTCCTAATCCCAATTTTTGAATAGCTAAAGCTTTTAGTTCTCTGTGATTCTACATTAACAAGACTCCACATTCCAGCTTTTGCAAGGGAGATATTTCATGAACATTTATCTAAATGACCAAGAGAAAGGTTTGCTTTGGTTTTGTGGACAGCATCAATTCCTTTCAAATGAAGTCTGAAGGTGATGAGAGTGCTGTGGGCGGTCTTCCAAATTCAGAGCTGGGTTTGAAACTACCACGATTGCTGCTGCCTGTAAAGCGTCTTGTTACTTGGAACACTGCCTCAGGCTCACAGTCAGCACTTATTTAAAGGTCAGCTCAGGTTTCTGGAAGCCCAGCCACTTCATCTCTGACCACCATCGGCAACCCTGCTGCCAGCGTGGTGTGTTGGCTCCCATAATTTCCTAGCTGTAACGTAATGACACTTGGTTTCAAACTGTGCTTCAGAAAATTGCTTCTTCCTACAATCCTTTACCATTCCTGGATAGCATAGTTCACATATATATCAGTTTTAAACAACAACTACAAAAATTTCTATCTTACTGCCTGAAGCTAATTGTGTGGGAAAAAAAATCCCTTAGTTGTTATACAAAAAGTCACTGACTCGCTCATATTTCATGCTGGTTTCTTTCCTTCATTTATGCAGGGATCTCCAGCAGTGATTAGAACATAGGACTATTTCATCTTTAATGAAGAAAGTTAGTTTATATAGTAAACACCCTCAAGACACGTATTTTATGTGTCTTACTGAAGAATTTAACATTAATTTAATCCAATAAAATCATTGTTGAGATCACAAAAATATTATATCACATCCCTTGTCATTTAGAAATAACTAATGATTACATAAATGAATATGTAATCCATAAAAATTTCTTCTCATGTTTACAGAAGAGTTACTGATATCATGGGAATTATTTTAATGAAAAACAATTAGTACCTTCTCCAGGACCTACTATGTTGGGCATTTATTTATTAAAAGTGATTTTCGTTAATTCATGCAAATATAAACCACTTTTGAGAGGAATGAGTAAGACAAAAGGGATAACATTTAAAAAATTTGTAAATTTCAGTATTTTAAAAAAACCAAGCAAAGACTTTAATGTGAAAGAAACGTGAAGATAGAGGATTTCATTTGTATTTTATGAACAAATAGAGGTGAGGAACCTCAAGGCCCCGAGCAGGGAATAATGATTGGGAAGAAGGCATTGCTTGTTTTGCTGTCAACAGCGTGCATTGTATTTATTTGGTAAAATGGTGGTATACCTCATAAATGCATACTTTTATTGCTAATCAATTTTTAAAACTGCTTAATAACATCTAAATGTTAGCTAATAACCTGACCTGAACGTCACCCATGAATACATGCATTGAATCATCACATTCCACCCGTAAATGTGAACAATTTAAAATGTGGTGTGGTTCTCAAAGTGCACAGGGAGAAATATGATTCTACTAACCCAAACTTTAAATGTGTCAAAAAAAATCATGAGTCACACTATGTAGATTAGGGTCTCTATACTTACTGATTTGTTTTCCTCTTGGTACTATTTTCATTTTTCATTTAAACAATTGATCAAGATTCTAATAAGCATGAAATAGTATAATATTTGTAGCAAGCTATGTAAAAAGAGTTCTACATATAAACGAATGCAAAGTCATACATTCTGGGATCTCTGGAGGCCTGGATTTTCTGACTGAGATTATTTTAATTGAGTGATTAAATGATAACCATAGTTTGCTAACAAGAAAGGAGTAGACAATGATCTTAACCAAATATTATTAGGGTGTGCCACTAATGTTCTGGCTTGTGTATCTAAATGTTAAGAAAAAGACCGGTGCCGTGGCTCACTAGGCTAATCCTCCACCTGCGGCACCGGCACCCCGGGTTCTAGTCCCCGTTGAGGCACCGGACTCTGTCCCAGTTGCTCCTCTTCCAGTCCAGCTCTCCTGGCCCAGGAAAGCAATGGAGGATGGCGCAGGTCCTTGGGTCCTGCACCTGCATGGGAGACCAGGAGGAAGCACCTGGCTCCTGACTTTGGATGGGTGCTTCCCGCTGGCCGTAGCGGCCATTTGGGGGGGTGAACCAACGGAAGGAAGACCTTCCTCTCTCTCTCTCTCTCTCTCTCTCTCTCTCTCTCTCTCTCTCTCTTTCACTGTCTAACTCTACCTGTCAAAAAAAAATGTTAAGAAAAAGTAGATTGAGTTGTAGGTAGGGGAAAGGCTAACTAAACTCTGGGATCACACACACACACACACACACACACTGCTCCTGTAATCACAAACAGCATTCAGTAAGTTGTGCTGCATGACTCTCTTCTGTCTTCACTTGAACCTCAAGCGCTTCGAAGGAATAGAAGCTCATCCCTTAGGTTGTATTGTTTAACACCTGAGACAATGGGATGCTGTGATTTTTTTTCCAGACTTAGTGACTTTAAACATCTGGCCGTAACACATGGCCATCACAGAAAACAAAGGCTGTAAAATCGGCACTCTGTTTTTTATTGATGTCGTTTCAAAAATCCTTGTCATTCACAACAGTAGTGACATCTCAATGGATAGGAGAGTCTGAGGAGATTGACAACAGGAGGCTCTCCTTGGGTGATTTTCCCCTCACTGTGTGTTTTTATAACCTTCTACTACCAATACAGAAGGGTAACAGAGACTGAAGGACATTTTCTTACCAAAAGTTCTAAGATTCATACCTTTGCTTCATATTTCTCATTGCTCCTTTATCTAGAAAGCCTACAGTAAGACAGCCTGTGCATTGGAGCTTGCTGCTGTATAGACTCTACATTTACTGCAGTGAGAGGAGATCTCAGGGACTAAAAATAGAAACCATTTAGATGATCTCAGAGATACTGTGGGTCATCACTAAATTATATTTGACAACTATAACTGCTTTTCACAAGTTTCAATACACAGTCTTTTTTTTTTCTTTTCAGCTTTGTGTCCATCCTAGATATTTCATAGTTTCCATTCTAATTTAATTTTTAATGGAAGTTTGTATATGAGAGAACTTCAAAAAGTTTATGGAAAATGGAATTAAAAGAAAAGTTGACTTTGATGAAAAAATATTTTTAGATCCATGCCATGCATGATTTTTTTTCCAGGATACATTTTTCATGAACTTTTTGAAGATCCCTCAGATATGATAGGCTTGTATTTAATTACAATGTTTTAAGATAATGTGGTGTGTAAAATGCCACTCAACCATGAAATCTGTTAAAATTGGAAGTATAATCTGGAGTCAGTTTCTGAAAATATTTCAGATAAGGTTTAAGGGTTTTTCTTTTCTTTATGATTAATCTAAACAATATTCTTTGAATATTCTCATATTTCTAGGGAAATGATTGCATATATGACCACTAAATCTCAAGTTTTTTAATTGTGTTGTTCAAATCTTGACATTTTGTCCTCTTGATCTGTCAGTTATACTGAGTATATAAAACTGAAAAAGAGAGTGATTATAGATTTGTAAGTTTTTTATTTGTAATCCTCGAAGGATTTACTGTGAACGTAATGATGTCTTTAAGTTCACACACAAAAAGGATTTTTGAATCTTTCTGATGAATTTTTTGGCATTACTAAACTACCATTTTAACTTTTATATTATAATGATACCCTTAATCTGTGGGGTTTTTTTTTGTGGCATCAGTTACCTATAGTTAATTACGGTCTGAAAATATTAAATGAAAAATTCCCAAACTAAACAATTCATAAATTTTAAACTGCATGTCATTCTGAGTAGTGCAGTGCTAAGTACACCTGTCTGATCTGCCCCACCAGAAGCATAACTCATTCCTTTGTCCTGTACATGCTACCTGCCCCTTATTCACTTAGTAGCTCTCTTGGTTATCAAATCAAATATCATGATATTAATATTATAGCACTTGGGTTCAATTAACAATTTTTCTACCACAGTGGCACCAAAGTGCAAGAGTATTGGTGCTGACTGGTACCACTGCTCACTAGGCTAATCCTCTGCCTGCGGCGCCGGCACCCAGGTTCTAGTCCCAGTCGGGGTGCCGGATTCTGTCCTGGTTGCCCCTCTTCCAGGCCAGCTCTCTGCTGTGGCCCGGGAGTGCAGTGGAGGATGGCCCAAGTGCTTGGGCCCTGCACCCCATGGGAGACCAGGATAAGTACCTGGCTCCTGGCTTCGGATCAGCGTGATATGCCAGCCATTGGAGGGTGAACCAACAGCAAAAGAAAGACCTTTCTCTCTGTCTCTCTCTCTCTCTCTCACTGTCCACTCTGCCTGTAAAAAAAAAAAAAAAAAAAAGAGTATTGGTGCTGGCAATTCAGATGCTCCAAAGAGAAGCCATAAAGTGCTTACTGTAAGAGAGAATGTGGAAGTTCTAGACTTCAAAAGTAAAAAAACAATAATAATTCCATGCTAAGGTTGCTAAAACTTACAATACAATAAGATGTGTTAAGAGAGAGATTACAGTCATATAAATTTTATTATACTATAATTGTTCTATATTATTATTAACTATTGTTGTTAAGCTTCTGCTGTTCTGAATCCATAACTTCAACTTTATCATAGGTATGTATGTACAGGAAAGAACATAGTATGTATATTATTCACTACTATCTTTGGTGTCAGGGGGCCACTGGGGATTACAGAATGTATCCTTCGTGGACAATGCGGTTTATTGAAGTTTACGACAGACAGCTGTTTATAAGAAAATGCCACAGCCCAGATGGTTTAAACAATAGAAGGTTGTGATCCTTGGCTGCTTGGCATGATGAAGCTTCTTCACATGGTTTGAAATTTCTCAGTTGGGACCAGACAAATGCTTTCACTAGTTTTTTTTTGACTTGGAGTTGCCACACTTCAATACCAGCTTTAATTTGGCCTCCACAGCTTCTCATGTTGGGAGGGGAGCTTCTTTTGTCACCATTCTAAATAGAGAGGAGCTGGAATGCAGCGTCGCTGGTCGGGGGAATCCCATTTCCTCAAACACCTAAGATCACCGGCACAGGATTCACAGCGCTCCCAGGAACTCTGACAGAAACCAAATGCTCAGACTTTCAAAGTGAAAGAGCTAGAAGAAGGAATGGAGCCAGGGCAACAGACCTGCTGAGGAAGGAACTGGTTTATATGCATGATCTTTCTCTGGCCCCAGCCCTGGCTGCCCACTCTGCGTGGCATGTGTATTTTAATACACCAGCCCCTCCCTACTGGGCCCGGTATCTACCTTTTATTTCTCTTGATTTAGGTTCCTTCTATTTCAAAATCCAGATTTTTTTTTTTTGTTTTTTCTCTCTTGTTCCCTTACATATTTCATATTTTGTGTCATGAATGACTCAGAGTTTAGAAATCTGAAGCAGAACAGGAAGCTGGTGAGCTCAGTTCTCCATATCAGAAACTGGGGACATAGCTTAAACACACGAGACTTTGTTTTACAAGTTCTTGGCACTCTACCATTCTGGGCATTGCTTAATCATCAGCCTCGGGAGCTCCATGCCTTTCCCACTTTGTGCTGTTCAGTACCTGGAGCAAACTGAATGTTCCCAGGTTCATCAGCACAAGTCAGCGTGGGTCCAAGCGCTGTTCCTTTAGGTCTGAGTCCACACTCTGCCTCATAGTTACTGCACATCTGGTATAGGTGCTTTACAATTTTTTTTTCTTTTCAAAGATACACTTATTTGTTTAAAAGGCAGATAAATGGGAAAAGGGGAGAGAGAGAGAAAGAGAATCAGAGAAAGAAAGAGAGAGAAATCTTCCATCTTCTGTTTCACCTCTCAAACAACTGTAACAGGCCAGAGAAGGGCCAAAAGTCAGGAACACCATCCTGGTCTCCCACATGGATGACAGGGCCCCAGGGACTTGGGCCATCTTCTGCCTTCCCAGGCACATTAACAGGAAGCTGAATCAGAAACAGAGCAGCCAAGAACCTGCTGCATGACAACCTTAGTCCCCAGATGTTTTTACTTTTATGAACTGTTTTTCTTTCTGTTGTGGACAAACAGCTTCCTGTGTTGGTCATATATTTCCCTGCCCTGCCATAAATCGTAATGTTTCTTTTGCATGCTTTTCCACAAAACTCATTACTTGATTCGTCCACTTTTAGAAGTTTCTAATTCTCCAAAACTCCAAGTTTTCTTCCAACTCAGATTAATTCCTTGACTCCAAAATACAATGGTTCTTTATAAAGTGTGGAAAAATGGAATAAAAATATGAGATTTTCAGTGCAAAATTTATTCCATACTATATGTAAAATGTATATTATGAAATAAAGTTTGGATTTTAGAACTCTACTTTTCCACAAGCTTTCTGAAGTACCCCCTTGTTTTAACCCCTCCTGTGTATATGCACTTAGCTATTACTCAAAGCATTTTTTCTGATGTGGTATTTTCTTTGAAACTCTGAAAAATTTGCATTTCTGCAAAATTCACTTGTAATTTTCAATAAGTAAAAGGCCACACATTCTCATTCTAGCTCCTTTCAGTCTTAGGCCATTCCTTGGCAAGACAACTCCACAGTAAATCTAGAGTCTGGGTTCTCTGCACAACACCACATGTCTTCTTTTAAGTTGGCCAATTAAATGTCCTCTTGGTAAACCACTCAGTAAATGTGTTTTTCAATAATGCTTCCGCAAGGAACGAAATATCGGAATAATTCAAATGAATTCTTTTACTGTTTAAAAAATAGACTTGTTCTTTCAAAAGTGGAAGCATGTATCGAACAGGCTAGACATGCTTTAAAAGTGCTTAGAACTAAAAATGCCTTGGATTCTGGATTTTTGGGGGAATATTTACATATGCATAATGAGATATTTTGGGAATGGGGCTCAGGTATAAACATAAAATGTATTTATGTTTCACATATACCTTATATACACATATACAAAGGTAATTTATACAACATTTTAGAGCACCGCTATTTTGATGGCTATCTGTTGAGGTCAAGTATGGAATTTTCCTTTTGTGGGGTCATGTTAGTGCTCAGAAAGTTTAAGATTTTGGAGAATTTTCATTTTTATGAATACTCAACTTATACCAACGTACATTTTGTGTATTTTACTTTAGCTGCAATTACTTTCATTAAATAATGTGACATGTAAAGATGGACATAGGTGATACAATTTATTTTTAAATTTTGAATAAGAGATGCTAATTTAATATTCATTAATTTCCAATACACTAGGATCTTTTCATGTATACAGAATTGGGTTTTCTCAAACTCCTTTACCGAAAATATGGGTTGAGAATAGCCAGATAAATTCTGAATGAATAATTGGTATATTTTCCACTCAAAGGTAAAAGTTCCATTTAAAAAGTTTTAAACTGTGTCTTCTTCATATACACAAATATCAAATGCCCATCAATATTTAGGTGCAAGTTGTATCATATATTGTCATTATTTAAAGTTTGTTAATATATGTAAACTTCACATGCTCATGTGAGAGTTCTTCAAAAAATTCATGGAGATGCTACAGATAAAACTACATATGGTTTTCAACTTTTTTGCATAAAAATAAGCATCTTGTCATTCCAGTTTTCTTTAAAATTTCTAAAAAATTCATGCGCATACATTTGAGTTGAATCATTTGGATCAATAACATGTGTGAAAAAATTCTCGTTTTTTTTTACAAAGTATATTAAATGAAGAGAAAATATGTCTCATACTATTGGGAACGTTACATATTCATTTTTATAGTAAAAATATAAATTTTTTTGACAGGCAGAGCTAGACAGTGAGAGAAAGAGAGAGAGAGACAGAGAGAAAGGTCTTCTTTCAGTTGGTTCACCCTTAAATGGCTTCTACGGCCGGCGTGCTGTGGCCTGCACACTGTGCCAATCCAAAGCCAGGGACCAGGTACTTCCTCCTAGTCTCCCAGGCAGGTGCAAGGCCCAAGCACTTGGGCCATCCTCCACTGCCTTCCCCGGCCACAGTACAGAGCTGGACTGGAAGAGGAGGAACTGAGACAGAATCCGGCACCCCAACCAGGACTAGAACCAGGGATGCCGGCGCAGCAGGCAGAGGATTAGCCAAGTGAGCCGTGGCACTGGCCAAAATATAAATGTAAACATTAATTCATTTCTGGTGCTTGAAATACAAGACAACAAATTATCTTACAAAAGGCTAAAAATACTGCATATAAAGTTATATTTAAAATACAGCTTTTGGAACAATTTATTTTAGCATGTCATCTCTCATCTTGAATATTCATAAAGAACAAATAGTTCTTGTATTGTTTTTCACAAAGTCTATCATGTCAGTAAATGTTGAGGACACTCAGCTAAATATGTGTTTTAAAAGTGGAAGACAGGATTTCCATGTGAGCTATCTAAGAACTTGATATAAATTCCTAATAAATAATATTTTATTTGAAAAAATTTATAATGCATGTACATAATATTGGTCATTGGTTATTAGCAGTAATTACACCCAGTGAAGATATAATAACTTTACAATGAAAATTAAAAGAATCCTTTCCAGAATCCAGTTTTCTCTACTTCTGCTTACTCCTCCATATATAGATCTAGAAAGTAAACAAATTAGCATTTTATGCATTGCTATTTGTTCTGAAAAATTAAAAACTATTTATAAAATAAGCGCTCTATTCTCAAATAAAAATTGCTCATGCCCCATCAGCTTCATTCCATGTAGATCTATGTGCTGTGTGGCTGTTTGTGAGTAGCAGACACAGGAAAATGAAAGTGTTTCTGAAGTAAAGAATGTGTTTTTCTACCGTCTTTCTACAATCATACAGCCTGGCTAAAATCCTATGCTTTTCTCAGTTGGATTAAATTGGAGAAAAAGTGAGCCCCAGAATGCTTTTCCTTCTTTGTACACACCTGCCAGTCAAAGAAAAGTATGTGTGACTGTTAGGAGCCTTCTGCCCCAGATCAGAAGAGTACCACATACAAAAAAAATCACCAAACTTCATCTCAAGCATATTTCCTGGCAAAATGTGGTATAGCAAAATGTCACAACCACACTTGGAAATGCAATGCTTTAAGGTTCTTTGGAATAAATGAAACTACTAAGGAAGAATTACTCTCATACTCAGATTGCATAGAATATACTCACATAAACATAAAAATGCACGACCACAAAGATCACACACACACTGAAAATATCAACGGCATTTAGACGGCAGAAATAGAGGGCAGTGGTCTTTATATCCTTCAGAAATATTTGGAATTTTTACCATGCAGTATTTCTTTAAAAAATAAAAACCGGGGCCAGTGCTATGGCATAGCAGGTAAAGCCACCGTCTGCAGTGCCAGCATCCCATATGGGCTCCAGTTCGAGTCCTGGCTGCTCCACTTATGACCCAGCTCTCTTCTGTGGCCTGGGAAGGCAGCAGAGGAAGGCCCAAGCCCTTGGCCCCTGCAGATGTATGAGTGGCATTCTAATATAAAACGTCCGGAGATGGGTGCCAGCGCTGTGGCACAGTGGGTTAAGTTAAAGCTGTGGTCTGCAGAGCCGGCATCCCATGTGGGCACCAATTTGGGTCCTGGCTGCTCCTCTTCCGATCTAGCTCTGCTTTGGCCTGGGAAAGCAGTAGAAGATGGCCCAGGTTCCTGGGCCCCTGCACCCACGTGGGAGACCTGGAAGAAACTCCTGGCTCCTGGCTTCAGATGGATGCAGCTCTGGCTATTGCAGCCATCTGGGGAGTGAACCAGCAGATGGAAGACCTCTCTCTTTCTCTCTGCCTCTCCTTCTCTCTCTGTGTAACTCTGACTTTAAAATAAAAAGAAGTATATCTTTAAAAATTAAAAATTAAAAACTAGAAATAAATATTACGTAGTAAAATATAAAAAGCAAAAAATAATCCATGTGACTCAATTAAAGCCATGGCTATATACTGACTGATTTTAAAATGTCTTACATACACATTGAGCTTTTAAAATCTTTCTGTTACAAATGCATTTCCAATTTTATTGATACATGCATTTCTATTTTTTATATTTATTTATATTTGATGAGTCAAAAATATTAACCAGAAAATATATGAGTTAATAAATGGTCAGAGTATAAAAAGTTAGGTACGTGATTGTACAGGACTTGCTTAAACTTCAGTAAGATAATAAATGACAAATGACAATGATGAGCAATCTAAACTTTACATAATTCATTTGAAATTGTCATGCCATTCCCAGTTAGTTAACAGTTTTTTTGAGGAACATACTATGCTTCCATACAGTTTAGCTTCATTTAACCTTGTTGGATTTTAGAAGGTCACAAAATGTCAAAGTTCTGGGATTTGTTAGGTTTTATTTTCTAAAGCTTAATGTAATTACAAATTGTTTGGGATTTAAAAAGCTTATCCAGAAAATTCAAGATGGAAGCTGAGTAGGAAGCTCTAGCCACTAGCTCCCAGCAGAGACATCAATGTGAACAGCTGTACACACAAGTCACCTTCACAAGAGCTACAAAAGGCCGGCGCTGTGGCTCAACAGGCTAATCCTCCGTCTTGCGGCGCTGGCATAAGGGGTTCTAGCCCTGGTCGGGGCACCAGATTCTGACCTCTTCCAGGTGAGCTCTCTACTGTGGCCAGGGAGTGCAGTGGAGGATGGCCCAAGTGCTTGGGCCCTGCACCCCATGGAGATAGGAGAAGCACCTGGCTCCTGGCTTTGGATCAGCGCGGTATGCAGGCCATGGGGGCCATTGGAGGGTGAACCAACGGCAAAAGGAAGACCTTTCTCTCTATCTCTCTCTCTCAGTGTCCACTCTGCCTATCAAAAAAAAAAAAAAAAAAGCTACAAAAACCAGGTGAGAGACCACAATGCCTCATCTTGTTATAAACATGAAAAAACTCTCTTTGAAGAAAGCAAGAAGGGAAAAGTTGCCTATGTTACGCCTCTCCCGGCTCTAGGAAACAATGCTGGAGATGCCTACCAGTGGGGAGAGGGAGAGAGAACTGAATCACAGTTCCACACTGTGAAAAAACTAAGTCGGGCTGAGCGCCCCTACCCTGACTCATGCGCCTCACTTGTGGAGTGAATATTTGGAGCTTCCGAAGCCTGGCAGCCTCATGCTGCCCCTGCCTCAACCACCAGCAAGAAGCAAAATTCCAGAGGCCAGTGTCGTGGTGCAGCAGGTTAAGCTGTTGGGTTCAAGTCTCGTTCGCTCCATTTGCAATCCTGCACCCTGCTAATGTTCCTGGAAAGGCAGTGGAAAATGATTCAAGTACCTGGGTCCTGGCACCCACATGGGATACCAGATGGAGTTCCAGGCACTTGGCTTCAGCCTGGCCACAGTCTGGCCCAACCATGGCTGTTGTAGCCATGTGGAGAACCAGAGGATAGAAGATCTATTTCTCTATGTAACTCTATCTTTCAATAAATATATAAACGCTAATGGAAGTTCTATAAATTGAAAGAAATGGATATTAGTAAGTAAGAAGCAAATATCAGAAAATAGAAAACTCAAATTCAGAATGCTGTAATACTATACATATAATGTATAAATCATTTTTATCTTTACAATTAAGACTATAAACTTGCAATTAGTACATTAAAATATTAATAGGCTAGTAATACTGAAAGAGGAAAAATGTAACATGAAAAATTTAAAATATGGAAGGGATGAAACACAAAAGTAGCATTCCTGATTAGGATTTTTGTATCCCTTTGATTTTTGTCTGTCTGTTTCCCCATCTTTATAATCAATGTTAAATTTTTGTCCTTTTAAGTAGCCTTACAGCCAAAAAAAAAGTGTCTTGTTAGCCTCAAAATTGTAAAGGCATACATCACAAACTAACAGCTAATATCATACTGAAGGGGAAAAAACTGAAAGCATTCTCCTCAGATCTGGAACAAGACAAGGATGAAAACTTTTGCCACTCTTACTCAAGGTAGTACTGGAAGTTTTAGCAAGAACAATGAGGGAAAAGAATGAAATAAGGCACACAAAAATTGAAAAAGAGTAAATCAAATTATCCATAATTGCAGATGATATGATGTTGTACATGGAAAAACCTAAACACTTCATGGAAAAGCTGTTCGGATTGATAAACCAATTCAGAAAAGATGCAGGTTACAAAATAAACATACAAAAACAATAACTTTTTGTATGTTAATGATGAACTCACAGTAAGGGAAATCAAGAAAGAAGTCCCATTCATGATAACCACAAAAAAATCAAATATTTAGGAGTAAATTTAACCACAGAAATGAAAGAGCTCTACAATGAAAATTATCAAATATTGATGAAAGAAATTATCAAAGACACAGAATAAAATGGAAAATTGTCCTTTATCATGGATCAGAAGAATCAATACCATCATCAAAATGTCTATAGTACTTAAGGCAATTTACAGATTCAATGCAATCACTATCCAAATACCAAAGGCATACTTTACAAAGTTAGAAAAAAATAATCCTAAAACTCATATGGAATGGTAAATGATGCAGAATAGCCAAAAGTTAAGGATCCTGAGCAAGAAAAATCAAGCTGAAGGCATCACAATACCTGAATTCAAAGCATACTACAAAGATAAAGCAATTATGACAACTTGTACTGGCACAAAACTCAATACATAGATCAACTGAACAAAACAGAGAGCCCAGGAATTAATCCCCATACATACATCCAACTGAGTTTTGACAAAAATGCTCAGTGGAATAAGGATAGCCTCTTCAACAAATGGTGCTAACAAAACTGAATGTGTGTGTGTGTGTGTGTGTATGTAGAAAAATTAAATTAGATCTATACCTCTCACCATAAACAAAAATCAACACAATATGGATTTAAACCTAAATTTAAGATCTGGGACAATGAAGTTTCTGGAAGAAAACATAGGGGAAACACTGCAAGACATTGGTGTAGGGGATGATTTCTTAGACAAGATCCTCAAAGCACAGGCAACAAAAGTAGAAGTAAACAAATGGGACTATATCAAACTCATAAGCTTTTGCATGGCACAGGAAATAATCAATAGAGTAAAGAAATATCCAAAAGAATTGGAAAGAATATTTTTGAACCACCTTCTGACAAAGGATTAACATCCTGAATATATCAGCAAATTAAAAAAACTCAACAACAAAAAAACAGCTGATAAATGGGCAAAGAACTTCAATCAACAGTTCTCAAAAGAAGAAATGGGCCTGCGCCACGGCTCACTAGGTTAATCCTCCACCTGTGGAGCAGGCACTCCGGGTTCTAGTCCTGGTTGGGGTGCCGGTTCTGTCTGGGTTGCTCCTCTTCCAATCCAGCTCTCTGCTGTGGCCCGGGAGGACAGTGGAGGATGGATGGCCCGAGTGCATGGGCCCTGCATCCGCATGGGAGACCAGGAGGAAGCATCTGGCTCCTGGCTTCGGATCGGCACAGCACGCTGGCCACAGCAGCCATTGGAGGGGTGAACCAATAGAGGGAAGACCTTTCTTTCTGTCCCTCTCTCTCTCAATGTCTAACTCTGCTTGTCAAAAAAAAAAAAAAAGAGGAAGAAAGAAATACAAATGGCCAACATTCAAAATATAAGGACAAGTGCTCAATATCACTAGCCATCAGGGAAATGCAAAGGAAGAGCACAATGAGAAATCACCACATTTCTATCAGAATAACTAAACCCAATACATAGAAAGTAACAACTGCTAGCAAGCATGCTAAGGAAGAACACGTATACACTGTTGGTAGGAATGTCATTTAATGCAGCCACTGTGGACAACAGTGTTGAGGTTTCCTACAAAACTGTAGGCTTGCCATATGATCCAGCAATCTCACTACTGGATATATCCTCCAAAGATTTAAACCCACTGTGTCAAAAAGATGCTTGCACCACCATGTTTATAGCAGAATTGTCCACAATAGCCGAAATTCAAAACCAACCAAAGTGTCCATCATCAGATGGATGAAGAAAGAAAATTAAGTATATATACACTAAGGGATATTATTCAGCTATAAAAAGAATGAAACTCTACCATTTTCAGGCAAATGGATGTAATTGGAGGACATTATGTTGAGTGAAATAAGCTTACCTAGAAACACAAAGACCACATGCTATATGTGGGAGGTAAAATTTAAAAAAAAAATCAAAAAAGAGAGAAAAAAGAAATAAATATCTTGTGTATCAGTACAGATGCAAATATAGTTTTGTAAAACTCTGCTTTATATCTTTGTCAAGCCAGTGGTTAAGGATGTTTTACTACTGGGGCCTTGACCATTTGGGGAATAAGCCAGTGGATGGAAGACATGGAAGACCACTCTCTGTCTCTTCCTCTCTTTATCTGTTAATCTGCCTCTCAAATAATTAATCTTTTTAAAAAACATGTAATACTCTTATAGTTTTAACGATCTGTGATTACTTTAAGATTTAGTGTACATGGGTGAAATGGTCATTTTCCCATTCAATTGTAATTTATAGCCATTGTCTATATTTCCACTAAATTAGGATATTCGTTCTTTTGTTAAATTTGTTAAATTTCTTATCTTGTGATGTATTAAGCCTTTTTACTGTAATGTCATTTTAAAATCTTATCTCAAAAACTAAAAAAGAAAGAGAGGGAGAAGGAAAGATGGTAGGAAGGATAGAGGAATAGAGGAATAGAAAGGACTGTTATTATGTTCTTAGCATTTTGTCTGCAAATCACACAGAATCTGTTGAAAACTAATTGAAATTAAAATTTTTAAATTTTTAAAAATCAAAAAAGCAGTAGTAATTATCCAAAAAAATACTGAAAAGACTAAATACCAAGTTCCAACTATATGCTGCATACAAGAAACTCACTTCACTTCTAACGACACACATAGTCTGAGATGAAAGGATGGAACAAGATGTTCTATGCAAATACAACCCAAAATAAAGCAGGAGTAGTCATACTTTTACCAGATCAAATAGATTTAAATCAAAATCAGTAAAAAGAAGACCACAAGGTCTTTATATAATGTTTAATCTAGCAAGAGATATCAACATTTATAAATATGTATGCACCCAATATTGGAGCACCCAAGTACATGCAGCAAATATTAATAGACCTAAAGAGAGAGACAGACTCCAATACAATAATAGTAGGGGACTTTAACACCCCACTTTTGGAAATGGAGAAACAACAGAGTTAAATTGCACCCTAGATCAGCTGGACCTTACAGACATTCACAGAAATTTCTATCCAATAGCTATTGAACACATATTTTTCTCAACAGTACATGTAACATTCACCAGGTTAGAGCATACGGTAGAACACAAGTCCCAATAAATTTAAAATGTGAAATACAAATCAAAACTAAAATGAAATATTACCCCACTCCAGTAAGATTGGTTATTATCAAAAAGACAAAAGATAGCTAGTGTGGAGAAAAGGTAACCCTTGCTCCCCATGAGTGGGACTATAAATTAATACAACCACTGGGGAAAACAGCATGGAAATTCTTTCAAACCTGAACACAGAACTACCAAATAACCCAGCAATCACACTGCTGGTTATACACCGAAGAGAAATGAAATCCACCCACTGAAGAGACATCTGTACATCTATGATTATCACAGCTCTGTATTCATAATAACCAAGAAATGTAAGTGACCTAAGTGCCTGTCCACTAATGAGTAGATGAAGAAATGTGATACATATAATGTATACACAATGAAATATTACTCAGCCATAAAAAGGATAAAACTTTGTGAATTGCAACAGCATGGACAAAATGTAATAAGCTAAGCAAAGAAAGACAAATATGATGTGTTCTCACTCCTACTATGGAATCTAAGAGCTAGGTGATCTCACAGCATCTCAAATAAGTTAAAAATTTATTGGTTAACAGTAAAACTAGTATTCAAACAGTGCTTTATACTTTCTGTGTCTGTGTGGGTGCAAACTGTTGAAATCTGTACCTAGTATATACTAAACTGATCTTCTGTATATTAAGATAATTAAAAATGAGTCTTAGTGAAGAATGGATGGAAGAAGGAACAGGAGATGGGATGGTTTGCAGGTGGGAGGGTGGTTATGGGAGGAAAAACCACTATAATCCAAAAGTTGTACTTTTGAAATTTATAGTTATTTAATAAAAGTTTAAAAATATATATTGGTGGTTACCAGAGGCTGTAGAGGGAAGTAGGGAGGAAGGGGAAAGGTTGATTGACAGCTAACAAGTTATAGCCAGAGAGGAGTAAGAAGTTCTGGGGTTCTAGTACATTGTAGGGTGGCTAAAGATAATGCACTGCATATTTCTCTATTTTGAAAAAAACCTAGAAGATTTTGTTTGCCTTCGATTAGTAGTAAATATTAAATGCAAGAAAGGATAAATATACTGATACAGATTGTATATCCCACAATGTATACATGTAACGAAACCACATAGTATTCCATAAAAAAGAACGGGTTTTGTGCCTGTTAAATTATTTTTTTAGTTTTCAAAAGGAAGGAAACTAGTCTATCAAACATGAAACCTTTAAGACTTTTTTTGCTGTTTTCTTAAAAAAATTTTTAGTAAAAATTATTTTAGATCTTGAACAACAATCATTAACACACATAAAAACAGTTGGATGCTTGGGGATTTTAAAAAGATTTGTGGAAATTGGAATTAAAAGATAAATTTTGGTGTATATTATGAAAAAGCCATGCATTGATTTAAAAAAAAAAATTTGCACAAAAGTAAGTACATACTTTCACACCATTTCACACAAACTTTTTGAAGTACTCCCTTCATGTTATTAAACTCCAGAAATATTTCCTCACTCATTACACTAAGATCACAAAAATATTTTTACTAAATACAATATTGCATTTTACATAAAAACTCCAAATATTGTGACATTAAAACTTTTTTAAGATTTCATTTTGTCACTGGAAAACTGCAGTGCTCTCCCCAAGAGCCTGTCTCAGCAGGACACTATATAAAGTCTTGCCTTTCACAACATAATAAATGCCACTGGAAACCACTATACTTAGCTTAATAAGCCAGTCTCCAAAAGACAAATACCATGTTTTCCCTAATCTGTGTACCAAAAAATGTAATGTATGTTACTGAAATTGGCATTTTGAGAACTGACTATTGTATACAGGCCTTTTCTCTACCGTTGTGGTAGAACAGTGTTTTGTTTTTGTTTTTCTTTTCCCTTCCTTTTTGTTGAATTCTTTACTTAGTGGAGTTTTAATCCTATGATTATAAAATAAACTGAAAGGACGTCATTGTAAAAATTAAAGGAAAGAATAAGAAAGGAAGGAGGAGGGAGATTGGGAGCATGTGTTGGGAAGTACCGCTAGATTCCTTAAATCTGTGTATCTGAAATACATGAAATTTGCTCACCAAAAAAAGTAAAAATAATAAATAAAGTCTTTCTGTAAGAGTTTAGCATAAAATATGCTTTATAAAATCTGTCAACAAGTACAAGCAACACTCACATATAGGTGCACATATTTAGGTTATATTTTAAAGGGCCCTATCTAACATTAAATGCAAATCATCTAATTTACATAATACTCAATTCTGGAGGTAAATAAACCTGTTGCTTCTAGGGGTGTGTTTCAAACGCCACAGCAGAGCACCAGAAGAGAAGAGCTCCATAGCAACAATGTTTGTAAAAGTCAGAAACACTTGAATTTTCCTGATGGTAAATTCAGACTGCTCCTGAATTTCAGACTTGACTGTACTTCAGAGCTGACAGCTCAGGAATGCTAATGACAAGCATGGGAATGGTCCATCTAGAGCAATCTACTTTGAAGTCTCTTTCCCTCAGAGACTTTGCATTTCCCAGCCCATGTAGAACTGACAACCTCCCTCAAATAATGATAGCTTTTTCACTGGCTTTTCCCTAATGTCCCAGAAGTTAGAAAGTAATGAAAATGAAGATGAGAACCTTCCCAGAAAAACCTAACAGCTTCATAACATTGTCATGCTTTTATCACAGATGTTTCCAGAAGTCTTCTCTAAGTGCAAACTCATTCTCTCATAATTCCTGCAGATTATAAAATCTCTCTGAACTTTTTAAATTCGAAATTTTCCACAACACTCACATTTTTAAAAAATATGACATGATGCACTTTTTATTTCAACTTATGGTATATAAAACTGATGACTTACAATAAGAAATGCTTCTTAAAATAAAAATTCCTATGCCTGTATACTCATTAGTATTATTTCAAGACATATTGAAAAGGAAAAGATAAAAGGAGATCAGAGTGGCTAAGGTTTAAATGAACAATTTTGCTCTTGAATCGATGGTGTCCGTACCACAGGTGCGATTACAGGTCAAAGGCGCTGAAGTCCTACTTCTCTTCCTGAGAAATCTGCATTCAGAGCTCCAGAGCAGACAGCATTTGTCAGCGCCTCTCTGGGACATCAGTTGGCATCCCTTGCTTTCTTCTGCAAACTGGACAACAGGTTCCTTTCTCCAGTTGAGGACTGGAACATGGAGTTTGGGGGCAACTCTCCACCACACATGTGACTTGGCCGCTCTGAAAGGCAACATTCAAGAATCATCCCCATGTTTCTTACAATAAAATCATTAAACAATAAGTTCCTTTATCTACTCTGATAGGGTGACTACCTCCATGTGGTTTAAAAAATGCTCCAAGTGGCACTAATGTTTGCAGGTGGTTTCTAGTCTTCTTTCTGCATATTTGCAGCAGGGAGAGCAAAGCTAGAAGCCCCACCCAATAAAACATAATCTATAGCACTGTAACATATCGCAAGCCTTGGGAAGTTCGCACGTTTCCAGAGGACTAGGAGAAATCAGCTCTGTTCAAAAGGCAAATTCAATGAGAAATTTGAACATTTTTATTTTGGTGGTTTCCATAACACCTTTTTATATTTATAAAGAATTGTGCATTTTGCCAAGTGCTGTCAGGCAACAATTGTAGAAAGCCTGGCTTAGGAATAATGAAATGAACTCAAGTGCCAGCCTGCCTCAGTTTACTTCTGTGATTTGAGGCAATGCACATGAACTTCCTAAGGCTCAGTTCCTTGGTGTGTGTCAATGAAACTTTTTTTAAAAGTCCACATGTAATCTCCTAGTAATCAACAAGAAGAGACTCAAAATGTCACCGTGGCGTCTGAATTTTAAGATTATGACTAGCAGGATGGACTTTTGGCCTTGAGGTTGAGACAGGTCCCTCCCCCAGCAGAGTATACAGATTTGAATCCTAGCTCCTCTTGCAATTCCACCTTCCTGTTAATGTGGTCCCTGGGAGGCTGTGGTGATGGCTCACCTTCATGTATTCCTTCCACCCATGTGGATTTTATTCCTGTTTTTGTTTCATCCCAGACCAGCCCCAGGCATTGTGGGCATTTGGGGAAAGAAACAGCACAGGAGAGCTGTCTG
Source organism: Sylvilagus floridanus (assembly GCA_949820135.1). Taxonomy (NCBI): domain Eukaryota; kingdom Metazoa; phylum Chordata; class Mammalia; order Lagomorpha; family Leporidae; genus Sylvilagus; species Sylvilagus floridanus. The sequence goes on from OX463241.1 coordinate 78,528,987, forward strand.
ATTTTCCCGTCTCCCTCTCAAATAGCAATTTTCAAGATGCCTAGAATCTATTTAGAAAAGGATATTTTATTTTCTCTTTGAATTTTTCAGGTATGCTTCAGCTGGCTGGCGAGGAAAAGTAACATGAAAAGCAGATGGATAGGAAAGTGTCTGGCCTCGCACACCTCACAGGTGCAGCTAATGCAGTCTTCTCTCATCCAGCGTTCCTGGTCCTTCCTTTGAATCCCTTTATCATCTGTGCATCCTGCCTGCCTCAGGCGTGCCTCCAGCTTGTTTATCTGAAAGAAGAGGGAAGGAAAGGACTGTGGGAATTAAAATAGGTAGCAAGAAAGCTGATAAATAAGGTGGTTTGGTGAAACCCTCTCTTCTGTAAACACACGCCTCAAAGGCAAACAAACTTCAAAGCCTACGTAATTTTTTCTTAACATTTCCCCCCAAAACACGATGAACAAGAATCATCCAATGTCTAAACGAATAAACAGTTCTTTATGTATGGGAAACTACTGACTATGCACCTAGAATCTGCACTAGTTTATTTCTAAAGGAAGGAGAATTAAAGTCTAATGAGTGAAATTACATATTTAGAAAGTGTTCTCAATAAGCATAAACAAATACTATTTTCACTAATTAGTATTTTAATTTTTCTGTCACTTAAATTCCTATAAAATGCACACATGTCATGTAAAATATATTAAGTTTAAAAGATGAAAGCAAGCAACCCAGGGTCTCAAGGATATTACTATTTGGTACACAGACAAATAAAAACAAACCACAATGATAAGCCAAACTGATAATGAGAATTTGCAAAGGATCACAGAGAGCAGTTGAGAAGTTTCAACCAGTTCTGCCCAGGCAGTAAGAGAGGTTTTTCTTTAGGGAAATGTGTCTCCTCTAAGTGCAAAGGCTGCTGCCCTAACTCTTTAGTGTAGATTTGTGTAGATAAGGTCTTTAAGGAGCCTTATCTAATGGCCTAAGGGTGGAACTCTCAGCCAATTTTACTGGTGTCTTTATCAAAAGGGGTGGAGGATGGGGTGACACCAAGAGTGCACAGAGAAGAAAGTGCAGGTGAGAGCATAATGAGAAGGGGTCCGCTGTAATCAAGGGACAGCAACCTGGGTTGACACAAACCCTGCCTTCACCTTGTTCATGGAAGTCCAACCTCTAGAACTGTGAGAGAATATGTCTGTTGTTTAAAGCATAAGCTTTGGACGTTTTATCACAGCACCTGAACAGAAGGATACACCCCACATGAGAAAAATCACTTGAGCTGTGAGAGATGACTAAGTCTTTCAGGAGAATAAACTGAGAAAAGGCATCTCAGGGAAATGGATAAAAGAATGGGTCCAAGCAGGAGACTACAGTGGATGAGGATGTCAGGAATGCAAACTGATCTCTAGGAAATGGACACAGTTTGGGGGGATGGGGTGTGCGGGATGGTGGGGGAAATTGGATGAATGGGCAGCAAATAAAATTGGGACCCTAATTGAATGCAGGCTCTATGCAATGGGAATGGTATCAAGCTGGTCATTTAATATGAAGGATCTGTCAGTGGTATTTGAAAGCACAGGAAACTAGCAGTGAGACCCAAATGAAGGAGGAGATAGAGTCAGCAGGAGTCATTTAGTAGGTAGAGGTGCTGGCTGGATGTGGGTTGAAGGAAAAGAGAAGAACCCAGGAGGGCTCCAAATTTCTAGTTTACACCCTGTGTACAAATGAGGGTGACATTCACCTAGATCTTACTCTAGAGAATACAGTGAAAGGAGGAACAGTGTATGAAGAGCGGCCAGTGTTGTGTCACAGCAAGTTAAGCTGCCTCCAATGACGTCAGCAGCCCATTTTGGATGGCCAGATCGAGTTCTGGCTGCTCTGTTGCCAATCCAGTTCCTGGTTAATGCAGCTGGGAAGGCAGCAAAAGATGACTCCAGTACATGGGTCCCTGCCACCTACATGGGAGACCTGTGTGGGTAAACGAATGAATGAATGATGTTTCCACACAGGAAGACGCTTTGATAGATTGCATTTTTCTTCTCAAAAAATTCAGGATCTTTTCCATGGGCCTCTCCTGGGCTCCCTCTCTGGGAGGTGGATGCTTATGTCTTGATGCTATCAGATTTCACTCCAGGGAGATAACTCACCCTGGCCAATGATATACAAGCAGAACTAATGTAAGTTGTAACTACAGAAGCTTTAAAACATCAGTCCTGGCATCTTATTTTTTTTTCTTCTGCTACAAGAAAAGCCTATTCCAGAAAAGAGTGATTCTTTACTCTGGTTTTGAGAACTTAAAAAGTATGGAATAGAGACACAATTTAGCCCCAAAGTACAGGAAGCATGCATGAGAAATCAATTGTTGGGGCCAGTACTGTGGTGCAGTGGGTTAACACCCTGGCCTGAAGCACTGGCATCCCATTTGGGCACCGGTTTGAGACCTGGCTGCTCCACTTCCCATCCAGCTCTCTGCTATGGCCTGGGAAAGCAGTAGAAGATGGTCCAAGTCCTTGGGCCTCTGCACCCATGTGGGAGACCAGGAAGAAGCTCCTGGCTCCTGGCTTTGGATCAGCGCAATTCTGGCCATTGCGGCCAATTGGGGAGTGAACCATTGGATGGAAGACATCTCTCTCTCTCTCTTGATCTGCCTCTCCTCTCTCTATGTAACGCTGACTTTCAAATAAATAAATAAATATATCTTTAAAAAAGAAATCAATTGTTATTGTGAGCCTCCATTTGCTACTATACAATAATTTATCAAACCTTGTCTAATCCAGGGCTTCCTCCAGGCTATGCCATTCAATAAAACACTATTGAAAGAAAGAAAGAAAAAAAAAAAAAAAATATATATATATATATATATATATATCTGATCACAACCACAAAAACTAGGAGAAACTTTCTGCACTGATGCTCTGCTAACATCCTGTGTGTGTCTGTGCCCTGGCAGCTGTATGGAAACAGTGGTGAAGTTGGAGGAAGCTCTCTGATGACCTGTTCACATTGCTGAACAAATTCAAACACTAAGTGGAAACGATGGCAGCACTGTGAGCTTGAACTGTAAAATCAAGAACACTCTAAAATTCAGGGTAAAAGCTCAGTATCCCTGCTCCATGCACTGAAGATTCATCTCCAGGTGTTTTCCAGGAGAATGTCACCTGCACGTCTGTAGAGCTGCATCTCCTACAAGATGTCAGAGCCTCTGTTGGACACCGTCTCTGCTTCCTGTTTTAAAATGGTAAAGAAATTGGTCTGTCTGCAGAAGCTCAGTGAGCCAGAAATAAACTGAGGAACTCTACTTTTAACTCCAACATGTAAAAAGCTCTCAAGTCATCATCACTCCCATCCCTACAACAAGGAAAATTCGACAAACTGAAAATCATTGACGTTTCTTGGAGAACTGGCCTGCAGGGTAAATTACCTTACTGCAATCTGGGGAAATTAATGAATAATTATTACACTACCAAGATCTGCTTACCTGAAGCAGACGATTGAGTGTTGAAGCTGTAACCTGATCAGACACTGTGTTGGGTAATTTTATGCATCAACTTGGAGCATCACCTTGTTTTTGGATGAGATTAATATTTAAAGTAGTCAATTTGGAGTAACACAAATTGTCCTGTAAATGTCAGTGGTCCCATCCAATCAATTAATGGCCTGAACTGAATGAAAAGAGTGAGAGGGATTTTCCAGAAGATGCCTTTATATCTGCCATGCACCAATGGCTGTCCTGCCTCTTGAGCCTACCAGATCACACTGCAGATTAACTTGCCCATCTCCATTATTATGTGAGCTAATGTATTTAAATGAAGAAATGAGTAAATAAAGAAACAGACATCCTGTTGGTTCTGTTTCTCTGGGGGAACTCTAATACAAACACTTACATGGTAATTTTGACAAATTTCTGGAGACTAATGGGGACGCATGCAGGCAATACAGGGTGCTGAGAGTTGCCATCTTTTAGGGGCTTTCCACGGTCACAGGCTTTACCTCACAGAACTTCATGAGGGTCTTGTGGAGAGGACCCAGCAAACAAGAAGAGCTTCAGTGAAATATGTTTGGAATCTGGTCATAAGAAAGGCCTATACACTAAGAGGGAAGGAGTTTGTCAAGCCACTATTCTAAAACCTTAACCAAAGTGGTAGGAGTGGATCCTTACACACTTCAACCCACTCCTGGCATTCTGACTCAGTTATTGAGGTGACAATAAAACACAGAAACAGGGGTCAGTATTTCAGTGCAATTGATTTAAGAATGCTTCAGCCAGAGAAGGAAATTGGAGAAAAGGAGAAAGAAAGCCATAGTGTTAGAGAAACATTTGTGAGGATCACAAACCCAAGGTGCAGCCCCACTAAAAATCCAAGATTTAACCAGTAGAAGATATAAAATTCTCCCACTTACACACCTAACCAGAACAGCAACAGGATTCCAGTATAAGAAATGGTTACAGCAGAAATAGCTGAAAGTCAGATTCTCTCTGAAGAAGAGCATATCACAGAGTCAAGTTATGAGAGACAAAAACAAGGATGCTACAGGAATTTAAAGCCATGGCACCTACTGTTACAGGAAGCATTAAACACAACACAACATTTTGCCTGTTCAATATAAAAACCTAAAGTTAAAATCTATTTACCAAAGTTCTGATTACCCAAGACAATATGTGTAGAACTAGACAGAAAAGAATGTTTTTAAGAGAAAGAGATCTTTTATTCACTGGTTCATTCCCCAAATGGCTGCAATGGATGGGGTTGCAACAAGTCTCCTACATAGGTGGAATGGGCCCAAGTAATTTGACCATTTTCTTTTTTCCTGCGTAAGAAAGTGAGCAGCTGGGACTCAAACCAGCATTCATATGGGATGCCAGCATTGTAAGTGGCAACTTGAGCCTCTGTGTCACAAGACTGGTCCCTCAATCAATATTTGCAAGGTATGATCATATGGTTTTAAAACAGTAAACAAGCAGATTCAGATGTGGCACAAATGTTGAAATCATCAAGCAGAGATTTTTAAATAATTATAATTAATAAGTGTTGAGGGTCATAATGGATAAGATAGACATCATGCAGGAAAAACAGTTGGCTGTCTCTGTGGTTGGAGAAGGCACATGGAGCTGAGAGTGGATCCCCTGCTCCATGTACTGTGGCAACCCTTCAGGATATGACTATAGGAATTCTGTAATTGTACATGGCAGTGGAATGTGGCTGGGTCTCTGGGAAATCACTGTGTCTGGCTCCAGAGGCTCAGAGTTCCATGAATGCCTGGAATGGTTCACTGCAGAGGGTTCTGTGTTCACATTCAAGATCACACAGATCTTTCGCATGGTTTGTGCAAATGCGTGGTTGGGGTAGGGAGCCACTGTGGGCTCATCCTAAGTATTGATCACCTTGGCAGAGGAGGGGAGTCAGTGATCACACTACCTGACACAACCATACCCTACCCCTTGCTGACAGCAGAGATCTCCCATGCCCAACACGGGTGTCACCTTGGACTCTAGCACCAACTCTGAGCACTGACTGAGCTCCTTGGCCCCACACAGCACACACCTCTGAATTCCCACTGAAGGAACAGACACTTCATTAAGCCATAGAGGCATACATTAAAGATAAAAGCCATCAGAGGAAAAAATTAACGAGTAGTAACAGAAATGACTAAAAATAAATGTAGAAACATGAAAGGTATGAACAAGAAAGACAGTGTAACCCCCCAAAACAGATCAATACTTAAATATTGGAATGTGAAGATTAAGAGATTGCTGAAAAGCCTGAAAAAGAATTAAAGACTGATCCATAAGATTACTCAAAAAATGAGAAGAAATTAATGAGTTAAAGTAATCCATACAAGACAGGGATGAAAATTTTTCTCATGAGATAGAAATATGATAGAAATTAAACTGATATATTAGAAATGAAGAATTCAATGTATCAAATAAAAAAATACAAAGGAAACCCTTAATAACAGACTTGGTGAGGATGAAGAAAGAATATTGGAGCTAGATGATGATATCTTGGAAATATATCAGTCAGACCAAAAAATAAGAACTGAGAAACATTGAAAACAGCATTAGAGATTTCAGGACACTATCAACATAACTGAACATATGCATGTTAGGATTTCCAGAAAGTGTGGAAAGAGAGAATTGCCTAGAAGGCCTATCCAGTGAAATAATAACACAAAAGTTCCATAATTTGGAGAAAGAAAGGAACATCAAAGTAAGGAAGCACATAGAATGCCTAACAGATGTGACCAGAAAAAGATCTTCAATATGACACATTATAATAAATTTTCAACAGTAAAGCATAAAGAAAAATTCTAAAATGTGCATGAAAGAAATACTGGATTAACTTCAGGGGGTCTCTGACTATAATGAAAGTTGGTTTCTCATCAGAAACTCTATAGTCTAAGAGAGAATAAAAATGCATAGTCTAAGTCCTAAAAGAAAAAAAAATACTATCAATCCAAAATACTGTTCCTACAAATCTCTCATTTATGAATGAGGGCGAAATAAAGAACTTCCAAAACAAACATAAATAAAAAGAATTTGTCACTACTTGTCCAGTCTTAAAATTGATGTTTAAAGATGAGCTACACACGGTGAAGGCTGAGAGTTTCCTAGTAAAATACACAGGAAATCACAAGAAAACAATAGGAATATTTATGGGAAAATATTGGGGCCAAGCTATTACTTATCAATAATAGCCTTTAATATAAATGGCCAAAATTATCCAATTAAAACATACAGAGCAGCTGAATGGGTTAAAAAAGAAGACTCACTTATTTGCTGCCTGCTGGAAACACACCTCACCAAAAAATATATACAGGAACTGGGAGTGACAGAATGAGGAAAAAACAAAAAAAAAAAACTCCATGTTAACAGAAAGCAAAAAAAGAGCAAATATAGTCATTCAAATAACAGAAAAATAGGCTTTCACAGAACAGCTATTAAAATTGACAAAGAAGGGCATTATATAATGATTAAGGGATCAATTCAACAGGAAGATATGACTATAGTAAATATTTATGCGTGCAATGGCAGGGCACATTGCCATTTAAAATAAATGTTATTGGATCTAAAGGGAGACACGGACCCCAATACAATAATAATGGGGAACTTAAACACCCCACTTTAATCAATGCACAGATCAAATAGACAGAAAATCAACAAAGAAACAATAGATCTAATTTACACTATTGATCAAGTGGTCCTAACTGATATCTATAGACCACTTCATCCAACAGATGCAGAATACACAATATTCTCATCAATGCACAGAACTTTCTCTAAGGTAGACCATAAGCTAGGTCATAGAGAGAGTCTCAACAAATTAAAAAAAAATTGAAATCTTATCATGTATCTTTCCTGGCATCAATGGAAAAAAGCTGGAAATTAAATTAGCATCTTATGAAACTCTAGAAAATATGCAAACATATGAACACTGAACAGTGTGCTCCTGAATGAACAGTGAGTCATAGACGACTTCATAAGGGAAATTTTAAAAAAAATTACTAGAAACCAATGAAGATGACAGCACAAAATATCGAATTGTACAGGTTACAGCAAAAGCAATGTTAAGAGGGAAGTTTATAGGAATTACTTCCTACATCAAGAAATTAAAAAGGATTCAAATAAATGATCTAACAATGCATCTTAAGGACCTAGAAAAACAAGAACAAATCGAAACCAAAATGACTAGGAGGAAAGAAATAATTAATATTAGAGATGAAATAAATAAAATTGAGACAAAGATACAAAAAAATTAGTGATATGAAGAGCTGGCATTTGAAAAAATAACCAACATTGGTACATCATTGGCCCAACTAACCAAAAGAATAAGGAGGAGGAGGAGGAGAAGACCCAAATTAAAAAAAAAAAATCAGAAATGAAAAAGGGGAAGTTCCAATGGCACCACATAAATAAAAAGAATCATAACAAACAGCTATATGACAACAAAAACAACAATTTGGAAAAAATCTTGAAAAAAAAATGTATAGATTCTTGGACACATACAATCTACCAAAATTGAGTCCAGAATACATAAGAAACATAAGTAGGTCCATAAGCAAGAACAGAGGTTGAATTTGCTCTGAATGATTAAATAACCTCCAAAGAAAGAAAAATCCAGGACCAGATGGCTTAACTGCTTAATTCTACCAAATTTTTTAAAGAAGAACTAACTCCAATTCTCCTCACAATATTCAAAACAATTGAAATGGAGGAAATCTTCCCAAAGTCTTTCTATGAGAAAGATTTTATAAGATCAATACTATTCATAATAGCTACAAAAAATGTAAAACCTTGAAATAAATATAACCAAGATTGTGAAAGAATTATACAATGAAAATTATAAAACATTAAAGAAAGAAATAGAAGACAAAAAAGGAAAAATCTTCCATGTTCATGGATTGCAAGAATCAATATCATCAAAATGTCCATTCTACCAAGAGCAATTTACAGGTTCAATGAGACCCCATTCAAAATATCAATGACATTATTTTCAGATCTAGAAAAACTGATCCTAAAATTCAAATGCAAAAACAAGAGACCCTGAATACCTAAAACAATCTTAAAAAAAAAATAAAAATGGAATAATCACCATATCAGATTTTAAGACATACTACAATGTAGTTATAATCCAAACAGCTTGGTACTGGCAAAAAAATAGACATAGAGACCAATGGAACAACATAGAAAGCCCAGAAATCAATTTGTGCTTCTATAACCACATAATCTTTGACAAACTAGCTAAAAGCAATTGCTGGAAAAAGGAAAATCTCTTCAATGAATAATACTGGGAAAACTGGATCTTTACATATGGTAGCATGAAACATGGCCCCTTCTTTATACATTTTCCAAAATTCCACTCAAAATGGATCAAGGGTCTAACTCTATGACCTGATACTATCAGATTGCTATAGGAGAATATTGGGAAAATTCTGCAAGAAGTCGGCATAGGCTATGACTTCTTGTAAAGCACTCAACATGGATTAAAGACTTAAATCTACGACCTGCACCATCAAATTATTAGAAAGCATTGGAGAAACCCTTCAAGATATAGTTACCAGCAAAGACTTCCTAGAAAATACCCTGGAGGTGCAGGCAGTCAAAGCCAAAATTAACTATTGGGATTATATCAGATTGAGAAGTTTCTGTACTGCAAAAGAAACAGTCAGGAAAGTGAAGAGGCAACCAACAGAATGGGAAAAAATATTTGAAAACTATGCAACAGATAAATGGTTGATAACCAGAATCTACAAAGAAATCAAAAAACTCCACAACATCAAAACAAACAACCAACTTAAGAGATGGGCCAAGGACCTCACTAGACATTTTTCCAAAGAGGAAATCCAAATGGCCAACAGACACATGAAAAAATGTTCAAGATCACTAGCAATCAGGGAAATGCAAATCAAAACCACAATGAGGTTTCACCTCACCCCAGTTAGAATGGCTCACATTCAGAAATCTACCAAAAATAGATGCTGAGAGGATGTGGGGAAAAAGGGACACTAACCCACTGTTGGTGGGAATGCAAACTGGTTAAGCCACAACGGAAGTCAGTCTCGAGATTCCTCAGAAACATAAATATAACCCTACCATACCACCCAGCCATCCCACTCCTTGGAATTTACCCAGGGGAAATTAAATTGGCAAACAAAAAAGCCGTCTGCACATTAATGTTTATTGCAGCTCAATTCACAATAGCTAAGACCTGGAATGAACCCAAATGCCCATCAACAGTAGACTGGATAAAGAAATTACGGGATATGTACTCTATAGAATACTATACAGCAGTCAAAAACAATGAAATCCGGTCATTTGCAACAAGATGGAGGATCTGCAAAACATTATGCTGAGTGAATTAAGCCAGTCCCAAAGGGACAAATATCATATGTTCTCTCTGATTGATGACAACTAACTGAGCACCAAAGGGGAAACCTGTTGAAGTGAAATGGACACTATGAGAAACAGTGACTTGATCAGCTCTTGTCCTGACTGTTGATGTACAATGTAATACTTTATCGATTTTAGTATTTTTTTGTTTTGTTCTAGTACTATTGGTTGAACTCTGTAATTAACACACAATTATTCTTAGGTGTTTAAAATTTAACAGAAAAGTGATCCCTGTTAAATATAAGAGTGGGAATAAGCTCTCTGCTGTGGCCCAGGGGTGCAGTGGAGGATGGCCCAAGTGCTTGGGCCCTGCACCCCATGGGAGACCAGGAGAAGCACCTGGCTCCTGCCATCAGATCAGTGTGGTGCGCCGGCCGCAGCGCACCAGCCGTGGCGGCCATTGGAGAGTGAACCAACGGCAAAGGAAGACCTTTCTCTCTGTCTGTCTCTCTCTCACTGTACACTCTGCCTGTCAAAAATTAAAAAAAAAAAAGAATGGGAATAAGAGAGGGAGGAGATGTGCAATCTGGGACATGCTCAATCGGATTTGCCCCAAATGGTGGAGTTAGAATCGTGCCAGGGGATTCCAATACAATCCCATCAAGGTGGCATATACCAATGCCATCTCATTAGTCCAAGTGATCAATTTCAGTTCACAATTGATCGCACTGATAGGTCTAAGAGTCAAAGGGATCACACAAACAAGACCGGTGGCAGCTAATACTAACTGATAGAATCAAAAAGGGAGAGAACGATCCATCATGGGAAGCGGGATACACAGCAGACTCATAGAATGGCAGAAATCCTAAATAGCACTCTGGCCTCAGAACCAGCCCTTAAGTGATTCAGATCTGGCTGAAGAGCCCGTGAGAGTATTTTAGGCAGGGAAAGCTAAGAAGAAGAAGACCTAAATGAAAGATCTCTGCGAGTGAGATCCCAGTGGAAAGAAAGGGCCATCAAAAAAGGAGATACCTTTCTTTGAAGGGAGGAGAGAACTTCCACTTTGACTATGACCCTGTTGGAATAAGATCGAAGTCGGCGAACTCAAAAGGCTTCCATAGCCTTGGCAACTCATGACTAGAGCCTAGGGATTTTACTGACGCCATAAACAAGAGTGTCAAAATGTTTAGTCAACAACATGTGTCACTGTGTACTTACTTCTCATGTGGATCTGTCCTTAGTGTGTTGTCCAATGTGAAGTAATGCTATAACTAGTACTGAAACAGTATTTTACACTTTGTGTTTCTGTATGGGTGCAAACTGATGAAATCTTTATTAATGTATACTAAATTGATCTTCGGTATATAAAGATAATTGAAAATTAATATTGATATGAATGGAATGGGAGAGGGAGCGAGGGATGGGAGGAGTGTGAGTGGAAGGGAAATTATGGGGGGGGGGAGCCATTGTAAGCCATAAACTGTACTTTGGAAATTTATATTTACTAAATAAAAAAAATTTTAAATAAACTAAAAAAAAAATCTCTAAAAAAAAAAAAAGACCCCAGAAGCACAGGAGCACAGGTAATTAAAGCAAAAGTAGGTGATCGAAGCTTCTGTACTGCAAAGGAAGCACTCAATAAAGGGAAGAGGCAACCAACACAATGGGGGAAAATATTTGCAAACCATGCTACTGATCAAGGATTGATACCCAGAATCTATAAAAAGCTCAAGAAACTCAACAACAACCAAACAATCCAATTAAGAAATGGGCAAAGGACTTGAACAGGCATTTTTCAAAAGTAGAAATTCAAATGGCCTGCAGACACATGAAAAAATGCTCAGGATCACTAGCTATCAGGGAAATGCAAACAAAGGTCACAGTGAGGTTTTACCTCATACCAGTTAGAAAGACTATCAATAAAAAATCGGCCGGCGCCGTGGCTCAACAGGTTAATCCTCCGCCTTGCAAGGCCGGCACACCGGGTTCTAGTCTCAGTTGGGGCGCCGGATTCTGTCCCGGTTGCCCCTCTTCCAGGCCAGCCCTCTGCTGTGGCCCGGGAGTGCAGTGGAGGATGGCCCAAGTGCTTGGGCCCTGCACCCCATGGGAGACCAGGAAAAGCACCTAGCACTTGGCATCCTGCCATCGGATGAGCGCGGTGCGCCGGCCGCAGAGCGCTGACCACGGCAGCCATTGGAGGGTGAACCAATGGCAAAGGAAGACCTTTCCCTCTGTCTCTCTCTCACTGTCCACTCTGCCTGTCAAAAAAATAAAAAAATAAAAAAAGTAAATAAATAAAAATAAAAAATAAAAAATGATAAATGCTGATGAAATTGTGGGAGAAAAGGTACCTTAATACACTATTAGTTGGAATGTATACTAATACAACCATTTCAGATGACAGTATGGGGATTCTTCCAAATTCCCACGTGACCTGGGAATTTACTCAAATGAAAGTAAGGCAGCATATTAAAGAGTTATCTGTACCCCATGTTTATTGCAGCTCAATTCACAATAGAAAAGGTATGGAATCAACACAGATGTACATCAACTGATGACTTCCTAAAGAAAATGTGGTATTTAAACACTATGGAATACTACTCAGCCATAAAAATTATAAAATTCTGTCTTTCACAACAAAATGGATGCTACTGGAAACCATTTTGCTTAGTGAAATAGCCAGTCCTAAAACACAACTATCGTATGTTTTCCCTGATTTGTGGTAACAAACATACAGAGTACAAAAAATATGAATGTATTTGAGTGAAATTGAGATTTTGAGATTTGATTATTATATGTAGTACTTATCTCTACACTCGAGGAACAGTGTTTTTTTTCTACTTCGTATTTTTGTTGAGCTCTTTATTTAATAGATGGTTGAGCTTGCGATCATAAAATAAACTAAATGTATGTCATTATAAAAAGCAAAAGAAAAAATAAGAAAGAAAGGAAGAGATGGGATGGGAGCCTGGGCAAGAGGGAAAGAAGGGTGGGAAGTATCACTATGCTCCTAAATCTGTATATCTGACATGTATGAAATTTGTTCACCTTATATAAATAATGTTTTAGATTAAAAAAGGGAAGAGTTTCCTGCATGATGGGTGAGTCAGCGTTTACATTTCTGGGGCTCGTGTTCTCTAGCCCAGTGCTTAATACTCCTCCTGTCATTCTCACATCTCCCTTCTCTAACACACTGTTAAATCACAGCTAATGAGGCTGGCGCCGTGGCTCAACAGGCTAATCCTCCGCCTTGCGGCGCCGGCACATCGGGTCGGGGCACCGGATTCTGTCCTGGTTGCCCCTCTTCCAGGCCAGCTCTCTGCTGTGGCCTGGGAGTGCAGTGGAGGATGGCCCAAGTGCTTGGGCCCTGCACCCCAGGGGAGACCAGGAAAAGCACCTAGCACCTGGCTCCTGCCATCGGATCAGCGTGGTGCGCTGGCCGCAGCGCGCTGACCGCGGGTCTTTGAGTACTAGTTGTAGCTTTAAATCACGTTGTACAGCACATTAGGGACAGAGATCCTACATGATATTATTTTTTTAATTGATTGATTTTTATGTAACTTCCAATTTTTTTTCTCTGTCTCTCTCTCTCACTGTCCACTCTGCCTCTCAAAAAAAAAAAAAAATTCACAGCTAATGAAATAAGATTTCTAGATTCATTGGTCCCAGAGTCTTAGGTCTCTCTTAGGTCACAACCCCTACTATGATATTTTAAGAGTGTCCTGCTTTTTGAAGCAATGTCTCTCATCTTGCAGAGTTATGGTGAGATTCAGATCCACAAGTAATTGCAGTGATGGGAGTTCTGGCCTATGGAAAGGCATGGTATAGGATGCAGACCACAGCACCTGCAGCCAGCTGGCCCTGTGGTACAAGCCCCTCGGTGGCACGCACACAGCAAGTGATTGCACATCTCTGCATAGGAGGACATGTGCTCACGTCCAAAGGGGGAAGGAGCAATTTAAGAGGGTTAGGTTCACAAAGTGCCCCTGCTTTATAATCTTATTTGATCTTAAAAGGCGCTCTGAACATCGGAAGAGGACATTTGCTCTGAATGATTAAATAAGTGGTGTAGGTCAGACAACTAGTGAGGGCAGAGCTTCCTGACAGCAGATGCTGGGCTAGCCCCAGACTCCTGCAGTGCACTTTCTTTTTGATGGTATGGGGGAAAAGTGACATGAATTTCCATGAAGACGGCTTGGCACTATGCCTTGAAAGAAATCAGACTTCCGTTTCTGAATAAAAACCTTCACACTGACATTTCTAAGACAAGTCAACTACCTCTTATTGATTCATTTCCAAATATAAGGGAAAAATAAGGTAGGAACCCAAGCAACTAGGAACATAGGGAAGTGTGAAGAAGAGTGTAGGAATTTTGCTGTGAAGAATAACTTTATCAGAAAAGGAAAGCCAGAGAAAACAGTAATTTCTAAGAAGCTTCTTTGACTTCATCCCAAGAAAAATTAAGAGCAGAAGTATATACTGCATTTGTTGAAAAGTATCTCCAGCTTGCAGAGATGGGAAGAGCATCAAACTCACACTTGTTCAGACATGTGCAGGTGAAGAACTGAGCAATTCCAATAAGAGCGCCTCTGGCCACCCCAGCTTATGAGCACTGGAGAATGACAGCAAGTGAAAAGATGTGCTTGTTAGCATCATTGTGATGTGAGTTCCCCAAACTATCCTTCCACTAATTCCAACTTCCTATAATGAGATCTTTTGTATTGAGGGGACCTGAAAAAGTTCATAGAAAAATAAAATGAAAACATAAGTTTGGGTGGCCAGCATTGTAGGGCAGCAGGTTAACCTGCCACCTGCAACATTGGCATCACATATGAGCTCTGCTTCGAGTCCCAGTTTCTCCACTTGCAATCCAGCTCCTTGCAAATGCACCTTAGAAGGCAGTGGAAAGTAGCCCAGGTGCTAGGGACCCTGCCCCCTATATGGCAGACTGGATGGAGTTCCAGGTCTATGGTTTTGGCCTGGCCCAACCCTGGCTGTTGCAGCCATTTGGAGAACAAACGAGTGGATGGAAGATTTCTCTCTTTTTCTCTCAAATAAATAAAATAAATCTTTAAAAATTATAAATTTGGGTGATGCACACTTGGCCTAGTGGTTAAGATTTTAGTTAAAAACCCAGGATCCACATCAGAGTGCCTGGGTTCAATGCCCACTTCCAGCTGCTGACTCTGTCTTCCTGCTAATTAAAACCCTGTGAAGAGCAATAGTGGTTCAAGTGATTGTATTCCTTCCATCTATGTGGAGGACCTGGATTATGTTTCCAGCTCCTGACTTCAGCCCTCATCCACTTCCAGCTGTTGAGGCTATTTGAGGAGTAAGCTAATCAACGGAAGCGGTCTTTCTTTCTCAAATATATAAATAAATAAATAAATAAAACTTTAAAACAGAAGTTTCTATTGATAAAAAATTAACCATGAATATGAGAGAAGGCTTTAAAAAGTTCATGGAAAACAAATTATGAAAAGCTTGTGGGATGATGCTGTGGTATAGCGGGTAAAGCCGCTGTCTGCAGTGCCGGCATCCCATATGGGCACCAGTTGGAGCCCTGGCTGCTCCACTTCCAATCCAGGTCTCTGGTATGTCCTGGGAAAACAGTGGAAGATGGCCCAAGTCTTTGGGCCCCTGCACCTGCATGGGAGACCTGGAAAAATCTCCTGGCTCCTGCTGTCAGATTGGTGCAGCTCCCTTCATTGCAGCCATTTGGGGAGTGAACCAGTGGATGGAAGACCTCTCTCTCTTTCCCTCTCTCTGCTGCTCTGTAATTCTGCCTTTCAAATAAAATAAATAAATCTTAAAAAAAAAAAAACAGAAAAATTGTGCATGAATTTCAAAATTTGTTTTGCACTAAAATAAACTTATTCAATTCCATTTTCCATGAACTTTATGATGTATCCTGTATGTGTGGTTATTATTCTGGTTTTGTGTTGTAAGTTTGGGGAGTCACTGGACAGATGATTTTTTCAAGCTTGGTTATTACAGTTACACAATGGGAACATGTTACTTTGGAAGAAAGCAAACCTGGTCTCTGAGCGCTGTAATGGTCTTTTGAATCTCCACTGCAAAGTTGCTGAAATCCCGAGCAAAATTTGTTTTTCCCGCAAGTGTCACATTTCTAGTGTCTTCATCCATGTAGAAGTTATCTTGTTGCCTGTTTACATAAGTACATAAAATACTTAAAAATAAGTTGCATGAGGATTTTTTTTAAATCCACAAATATTCTTTAGGAATATTTTAAGGAATAATCTAAAGAATATATTTGGAATGTACAAAGCATTGTGATTGGTTCCCCCTGTGATCATAAAAAGGAAAGAGTATGACTGGAATCAGAAATGAAAATTAAATAACCCATGAGAGGACACTCCAGCATGTCACATCTGCTTCATGTAATTTATCTAAAATAATAAGAAGCATTTCTTATGCAGCAAAGGTAATGTCATATACTATGTATGTCATATATAGTTGACATATTATTTACACCCCAAAGCAAGTCCTTTGCTAATCAATTGTTCATTCCACTTTACATGGTGAAAACTCAGTGACAAATTAAATATTACATAAGATGCAATACCCAGGTGGAAAGTTGCTTTCTGTATTATAAACGCATGGCAAGAAGTAAATGAAGTAGATACCATGTTTGACAAAAATCTAATCTTAAACCTGATGCAAAGTAGCTCAGACCTGTTGATAATAAAAGGAAATAAAACAGTCTCAGGTTGTGTTTTATATGTTTCCTAGTGCTTAACTGTAGTTCTCAGCACAGGGGAAGAACTAGCTGAGGAAATAGAAATGAAATTCCCATCCCTTTATGATTGAGACATATTATTAAAAATGCATTTACATAGCTTTGATTTGTCTGAGATGGTATCTATGTCTCAAATTTTCAAGGTTTTTTTTTTTTTTGAATTTTTTAAAAGTTGATCCCTAGGAAGAAGTTACTGTGAATTTCTATATTGTTCTGCTTTGTTCTATTTGAAATACGCTTTCTTTTGTTGAATAAGAAACTGGTTCACCAGAAACAGTCCATCCTATGAGTGTATAAAACAATTTCAAAATCACAGACATGTTATAGAGCTTACATCAGAAGGGGAATTTAGAAAAGGTAAATATTGAAAAAGCACAGAAGTTATCTACAGTAGCATCTTAGCCACAAATAACCCCCTGGACTGCAGTCATCATGAATGGACAGTGGTCACGCACCAGTTTTCATGCTAGTTCTGTGCTAAAATTGACTCTAGTGTATAAGTGTTGATAGAGATAACGATAATTTGATAATGCTAATAATGATGATTAGACCATTTATTTTTCTATTACTCTCTCCTGCAAATACTCAGTGTCTAATCAAAGGAGGTTTAATCATAAAGAAACCTGGATGAGTGTATAACGATATAAACAAGCTTCAAATATCCAGTGTGGAAACACAGGGAGTTGCTGGTGTCGGTAAGACCAGATCTTGTGTGGAATTCATAGTTTAATGAGTATGTGCTGGGCACATGCTATGCATCTGGCTTTTTGCTAGGATGGATGAATGCAAAGTATGATGGTGTTATAATCAAATTTCTCAGGAAAGACTGATTAATACACAAGCAGAAAATACATTTGTATTAGGAAGACAAATAAGTACATTGCATTTATATCAACATGAATTAACTATATTTGTATGCTTTATTGAAGTGTAATTGGTATTTTTAAAGATTCATTTATTTATTATTCAAAAGGCAAAGTGACAGACAGAAGGAGAGAGACAGAGAGACTGACCTTAAAATTGTACCCTGGGACATTTATTTGGCCTAGCAGTTACGATGCCAGTTAGGACACCTATGTGCCATATCAGAGTGCTTGGGTTCAATTCCCAGTTCCAGATCCAGATTCCAACTTCTTGCTAATACAGACCCTGACTGGCAGAGGTGGAGGCTTAAGTAATTTGGCTACTGTCACCTACATGGGTGATCTGGATTGAGTTTATAGACCCCAACTTCGGCACTGGCTGTTGCAGGCAATTAAGGAGTAAACCAGTGGATGAGAGTTTCTATCTATCCATCTATCTACTTATCTGTCTATCCATTCATCCATCCATCCACCTTTCTCTCTCTGCCTCTCAAATTAATCAACAAATACTTTCTTAAATTGAAAAATACACATTTAAAGTACAAATTTTGATGAGTTTGAAAATGTGCTTATTCCTATGGTGCTATAATCAAGAAATTAAACATACCCATCACCTCCAAAAATTTCCTTGGGATTTTTCCTATGTATGTTTGTTTCATTGGTTGGTTGGTTGATTTTCTGATAAGAACACTCACCATGAAATCTCTCCTCTTAATATATCTTTAAAAATACAATAATATACTGTTAACTATATGGATGATGTTGTACAACAGATTTCAAGAACTTACTCAACTTGTATAACTGAAACACTCTACCCACTGAGCAACAATTCTCCCAATTCCTCCTTTCCCTAGTCCCCGGAAGCAACAATTCTATTATCTGATTCTATGAGTTTTACTATTAAAAATTCCTCATTTAGATGGAATTATGGAGTACTTTGTCTTCCTGTGGCTGTCCTATTTCACCTAGAACAATGTCCTCTAGAACCACAATGAAATGTGATCACACAATTTTTACGGTGCTTACTATCAAAAGAGCAAAAGACATGTTGGTAAGGTTTATGCACAGTTTGTGGGGATGTATAATGATGTAGCCAAGCACAATGGAACTCCCTCCAAAACTAAAAAATGTGTTGGGGCCGGCGCTGTGGTGCAGCGGGTTAGCAACCTGGCCTGAAGCACCAGCATCTCATATGGGCGCTGATTGGAGACCCGGCTGCTTCACTTCCAATCCAGCTCGCTGCTGTGGCCTGGGAAAGCAGTAGAAGATGGCCCAAGTCCTTGGGCCCTTGCACCTGCGTAGAAGACCTGGAGGAAACTCCTGGCTCCTGGCTTTGGATCGGCACAGCTCCAGCAGATGCGGCCAATTGGGGAATGAACCATCGGATGGAAGACCTCTCTCTCTCTCTCTCTCTCTCTCTCTCTGCCTCTCCTCTCTCTGTGTAACTCTGACTTTCAAATAAATGAATGAATCTTAAAAAAAAATAAAATAGGTGGTAACATTATCTCCAAATCCTACTTCTGTGTATTTATCCAAAATAATTGAAATTAAGATCCCGAATGACATATATGCACCTTCATGTTCATTATAGCATTATTCAATGGCCAAAATATGGAAATAATCCAAATATTCATGGTCAGATTACTGGATAAATAATTATTCATTATATACTTAAAATACATTAAGGGGTAGGCCTGATTTTAATTGCTTTTAGAACAATAAAAATTAACAAAGTGAAATAAGTCAATAGTATTAAAAAATAAATTTTATCAGTAGAAAGTATTATATGCTACTTTACAAAATTAGCAAAATTCACTCACATATAAGAAAAGAATCATTTATATGCTCAATTAAAAAAATGAGAATGGCGAGAGTCACCAATATTCAAGAATGAAGTTTCAATGCAACAACTATTTGTATTTTAGTTTACTTTTTTCTCTAAAAATTTCCATAATAAAAGCAACATATCATTTTTGAAAAACTGTAAACACGGAGGAACTTCTAAATTCATAAGAAAAACTGATTCTTTCATTTTAAAAATTATTGTCGTGTTCCATTCTTAACTGGAAAAAACACAGAAAAAATTGAAAATAGAATCATATGAAAATAAGTTCACTATGAGTCTCCAAGAAAAAAATGAATGAGTGGATAAACAAATAAATAAGAAGGCAAAGCTTTTGCCTTCGGGAAGAGGAGCTGGATCAGTCAGGAAGGTTAAATGAGAATCCCATTTAACTCCAGTCTCATATGGAATTCCCAGCAGGTGGCGCCTGCTCTGTGCTAGGCAAAGGTGTGAGCTCTAGAAATCACAGAAAGTTGCTCAACTCACCCAGCAGTGCAAGTAGAGAATATTGCATCTTAGAAGGCTGTTATCCTACCCACAGTGAATAGCTGTCTAATGACTCTGCCGGGATACAGGCATTACAACAAACAAAACAGGAGTTCTTGCGCTGAACACTAACTACATAGGCTGGTTTCCCTCTGTGGACAGCTGTGGATCATTTTAAGCCTGATCAAAGGGATCTGTTAGGGAGGGTACCAGAAAATAAGAAAGAAAAAACCCAGACATTGGATTTTGCCATTTTTCAAATTCTTATCAAACGTGAAACTCAGGATATTGTTAGGAAGAAAAGAAAATATCAACTGAGTATCTCAGGCATGGAAAGCCAAGGCACTCTGGCAAAACATGACCTAAATCAAAGAACTCTGTGAGTTAGTGGTAAGAAAGGGCCATCAAAGAAGGAGGTGCCCTTCTCTGAAGGGAGGAGAGAACTTCCACTTTGACTATGGCCTTGTCTAAACAAGATCGAAGTTGGTGAACTCAAGAGGCTTCCATAGCCTTGGCAGCTCATGACAAGAGCTTCGGGTGATTACTGACATCATAAATAAGAGTGTCAATTGTTAAATCAACAACAAGAGTCACTGTGCACTTACTCCCCATGTAGGATCTCTGTCCTTAATGTGTTGTGCGATGAGACTTAACGGTAAAACTAGTATTCAAAGAGTACTTTATACTTTGTGTTTCTGTGTGGGTGAAAATTGTTGAAATCTTTACTTAATATATACTAAGTTGATCTTCTGTATATAAAGGTGATTGAAAATGAATCTTGATTAGGAATGGGATGGGAGAGGGAGTAGGAGATGGGATGGTTTGCAGGTGGGAGGCTGGTTATGGGGGTGGACCACCAGTTGTACTTTTAAAATTTATATTAAATAAAAGTTTTCTTTTAAAAAAAAAAGAAGAAAATACCCATTAAGCTGACCTGATTTTAATTCTTGAATAGTATTTTGAAAGGTAGGCTTGAAATCGGAGAAAACCCCCTAAAATTTACCCTGAAATGTGGCCCCTTAAAGTTCTCTAGAAATGCTATCCGGGGTGCCACATGCGCTACCGGAAGTTGGGGTGCCTTATGATTTCACCACGGGCTTATTACTAAATCCCCAATATTAATAAGCCCAAGAGGATTCTTGCCTAATATTTAGAGAAGAATTCTAAATACCGGCACAGATAAACGAGGCAGCATGCTACATTTTAGGCTTTCATTTAGTGAGAAAGAAGCATAGGAGAGTGAGAGCTTTATTTAGGAGAGAGAGAGGTAAATAGGGGTTCATACCAAGCACCAGGAACCAGCCACATGGAGGAGCATCTAGGCCAGGAAGCCTAGAGCACATGGCCTGAAGGCCATGCGCCCTGGAAGCTTGGGGTTACAGCCAGCCCCTTCCTAGCAAGAGGCCAGGGAAAAAGAACTGGCCAGGCCACACTGTGGCCCGGCTTTTAACCCACTTCCAAAGGGGAGTGGTTAATTATCCTGACTGGCTGGTGGGTACCCAGGTGTGGCCAGGTAGGGGGATGAGGACACACAGGGGCGAGGCAAAGGCGTGGTCTTCCACCTCACAAACCTAATCCATTTTAACTTATACGCCTGCCCCCTTCAGGCTCTCTTTATAATCGAGATGGAATAAAGAGAGTGGGAATAGAGGAGACAGCCTGGTGGCTGGCAATGTGACACGGCAGGCTAAGATGCTGCTGGCATTCCTTATAAGTGTCCATTGGAGTCCCAGCGGCTTCACTTCAGATCCAGCTACCTGCTAGTAAGCCTGAGAAAGCTTTGAAAGATGGCCCAACTACTTGAGCCCCTGCTGTTCACATAGGAGTCCCAGATGGAGTGCATGGCCCCTGGCCTCAGCCTGGTTCAGCCTGGTTGCTGCCATTTGGAGGGGAGAAGGTATAAGTTAGCAGATGAAAGTTAGCTCTCTGTTTCTCTCTACGTATAACTTTGCCTTCAAATAGTTAAATCTTGAGACACACACACACAGAGAGAGAGAGAGAGAGAGAGAGAGAGAGAGAACCCCATTATATAAATAAATTTTGAAAAAGAAACAAGAAAGGGAAGATAAGAGGGTAAATGCAAGAGAGATGAACACACACAGAAAACAAAAAGTGAAATTATTGCCGATGTGATCTGGGAATGCTGGCTGCAGTATGTGACCCTCTCCAGTCTAAACAAGTATGGCACACAACAGTCTACAAAGGACATTAACGTGTCTGCAATTCCAAGTCAAAACAAAACACTTCTCTTTTTATTGTCAGACCAATGATAAACTAAAAACTGTGTTGTGTCATTTAGATCTGAATAAAGCTTTGATAATGTTGGAAAGACTAAAAATGAAATCAAATGATCTTTAGCTGAGGCACTATGGAAGCAGGAACCAATGAGGCCAACCTGCGTCTTAGGAATATGAAAAATAGAAATTGTATGTCTAAGCAAGAAAAATCCATCTCCATTGTGGGACCTGAACATAGCTATAGAACAGTACAGAAGGCAGACAATGGTGTCTGCGTCCATACCACATGTTGCAGACGCCACTGGAAGAGCCAGTTCCCTGTTAATAACTTGTAAGACAAGGAAAACTGCCCTCCAATGAGTGGGCCCAACTCCCATTTCTGATGGCAAACTGAAATGAAGCACTTCACCTGATAGTCAATTAAAAAAACAAATTAAATGTTGAATTAAAAGGCCAAGTGAATACTTTCCATTCCTTGTCTTATTTAAAAATGGTTCTCACTGGGGTTCCTACTCCTGGTCTACATTCTAACTAGTGGGAGCAGCTTCAGGACCACACAGAATAGATTTTCTTGTCCTGGAACATAAGACTCTTGCTCTTGCCTCAATGTTCTTTCACTGAAGGTACTTCCACAATTTTCGTCATCTCTAATTATTGATCCCACCAATTCATTTAATCGCACAAGTCTGATATTCTCCAAATCAATGTCATTTTCCTTTCTTCTGTGACTTTGCTCATGTTATACTTTCAAACTGCAACCTCCTTAAACTTGGCCAAATCTTGGCCTAATCTCCAGTTCATAAGAGTAATTGAAAAAGTTCATGGAAGTGAATTAAAATATAAATTAATTTTGCTGCAAAAATTTTTGAAATCATTAATTTTTTCATAATATGAATTTTCTATGAACATTTTGATGACCTTTCATATAGCCTGTCAATGGTGTCCAGTTAAAATTAATCAGACCTTGTTCTAAACCACTCAGCTTGAATTTCACAGTAGTACTTACACAAATGCTTTTGTTGAATGAGTAATATTTAAGCAGTGTTTAAAAGCATGGTTGGCACATGGCAATCATAATCACAGCATTTGCTATCATTTTGTTTTTGATGGATTGCCTATAAAATGCTAGATACTATATAAGTATTAGATGCTTTACATATACACAAGTTTTAAGTTGCAAAGTTCATTTTGACAATTTAATTATATGGTATGTATTGTATGCTTGTTCAATAAAATGAAACTGCTGGACATATCAATGTATAAGGTACTATGTTCTGTTTTCAGAGGCTACCAGGTGAATAATGAATAGAAAATCTGTAAAGCAATTATAAGAGCAGCCATTCAATCAAGTATTCAGAAGCCCATGGCCCACATCAGAGTGCCTAGGTCTGACTCCCAGGTCTGGCTCTTGGCTCCGGCTTCCTGCCAATATAGACCCAGGGAGGCACTGGTGATGGCTCAAGTAATTGGGTTCCTGCCATCCATATGGGAGACCTGGATTGCATTCTCAGCTCCTGTTTCCATCATTGACATAGCCCCAGAAATTGTGGAAATTTGTGGAATGAACCAGCAGATGGAAAATCTCTCTTTGTCTTTGCCTTTGTCTCTCTCTCTCTACCTCATAAATAAAAATTTAAAACACAAGAAGTAAATAGATACCAAATTAGTATTTCCTTCTATAAAAGGAGCCCTAAGAAACTTCAAAGGAATAATAGTGGCATTTCTTAGTTTTCTAAGAGTTGAAAAATATTCCATGTTGGTCTCAAAGTAGGTCTTGTTGTAAAACATTATTCATGAATAAAAATAAACTGAACTTGATAAATATCATTACTTTCCTTACAAGAAAACACTGTTTCATATTATCAAAAAGAACTTGAAAAACATCTATACCCATAATGTATTTGAAGGGATCAAAAATGTCATCTATGGTACTCAATTTTATTCATTTTATTGAGTAAAATCCATTGCTGAGCATAGCCCATAACGCTATTCCAGAGTAAAATGGAACCAAAATATACTACAGAAATTGTGTTTCCTCCTTTTCACACTGATCCTATGTGTAAATACATTGCTTGGGTTTGATGTGTTGTCAGTAAATACATTGCTTGGGTTTGAATGTGCTGTCAGTATATCCACCATGGCTCATGAGCTGGAAACTTGGTCCCCAGTGTGGTGGAGGTAAGAGTTTGTGGGATCCATAGAGATGCCATCTTGTGGGAGACCACCATGAATGCAGTTCTTGTGGAATCCTGGTTATGTCTCAGGAGAGCAGGTTACTATAAAGAGAGGGAGCCTGACTCCTGAATCCCTCTTGCTCCCTCACTCATCACGCGATCGCTAACCATGCTGCCATTTACCATGTCACAACGCAGACAGAGGCCCTCACCAGAGCCGTACAAAAACCAGTGCCATGTTCCTGAGCCTCCACAGCTGTGAACTCTTCTCTTTATAAAATACCTAGACTCGGGTATTTTGCTATTGTCAAAAGAAGCAGACTAAGGTATAAATCAACTCTGGTATCTACAAAAAGCCTCAAACTGCAAATCAAAGTAAATCTATCTTCAGAACTCTGAAGAAATGAGATATTTCTATACCTACCTGATGATTAGATCACTTAAGTCCATATGTTTTTTTCCAGGATAGCTGTATTGAGTAGAGCGTCTCTTTCGAGATTCTGGAGTGGAAGTCCTCTGCTGTCCTCTACTCCTGCAGTCTGTGGGGAGAAAACATCCACAATAGAATCACATGAGATGAGCTGTTGTGCTTTTGGTCCAGATGTTTCTCTAAGGACCAGAGAGAGAGGTGAGAGAGAGATCTCACAAATGAGATAGAGACACAGACCTGGAGAGAGAGAGAGAGAGAGAGAGAGAGAGAAAGTGCAAAAATGAGAGAGACAGAGAGGAGAGAACCAGAGCCTGTGAGAGACCTGCTGGTAGGCCAGTTCAACATTGCTGAGTGCCCTATCACAGACAACTGGTTTGCATGTCTCTGAATCTGTTTTCACAATGGCAGATAGGGAACACGTTTCAGAAGAGCTGCAGGGAAGTTGAGGCTGAATCTTAGTCAGGGTGCTGATTGCATGTTGTTGCACTTAACACACCTGAGGACTTGACACAATGAGAAAAGGGACAGAAGAGGGGCTGAGATCCTCGGAATTTCAGGGCTCCTCAGAAACTGTCTTATTCACATCTGCTGCCATCTAGGGATATGCTTTTTTTTTTAATGACCTCTATAGCACAAGTGCTTATAGCTATTACTACACTCAAAAATGATTAAGATGGCAAATTCTATGTTACATGTTTCTAACCACAAAAAAAATGAGTGATGGGAAAATCTTTCTGTAAATAAATATAAAACCTTTAAAAAGAGACAGGAAAGAATTTTCAAAGAGGAGCATATGAATCATCTTTCCCTACAGTAAAACTACTAAACACAAAGCTGAAAATGATCTTAATATTGGTGGCAAAAAATAGAACTAGGAAGACAGTGTCTTATTCTGCAGTGGGCAGGATACATTGGTAGGTAAGGAAATATTAATCTACCGTCTTTTGTGTTGGGCTATTATCAAGCTATTTCTTAAGGAACAGGAAGAAAGACAACTGAAGCCTTTGCCTTATCACATGTGACAGTGATATGTCTAGAATATTGGCCATGGTTATAATTTATTTTCTTTCTGATTGCCACTTCTACCTTTTGTTTAGTTTCGTCCATGTTTTCAATTTACAAACACAGTTCATTGAAGAAAAACCAAAGCTTCTTGTAAGGTCGCATTATCTATTGCCACAACTGAATAAAAAAAATTTCTGAAAATATGTCTAACAAAGAAAGGTCATTTCTAAGCATGAGTTACCATAACAAAGCAAGCCTAGGACAGGTGGGATATTTTGGACAATCAAGAAAACAGTACGACAAGCAAGCATATAGTTTAGCAGTTAAAATGGCCACATCTCACCTTGGAGTGCCCGGGTTTCCTTCCTGTCTCCAGGACTCACACAAGCTGTTACTGATGCCAGCTGCCTGCCAATAAAGAACCTGGGTGGCAGCAGATGATTACCTAAGTAACTGGATCTTAACACTCATGGTGGAGACCTAGATTGAGTTCTGAGCTTCAGTCCCAGCCCAGCCCAGTCCTAGTTGTTGTGAGTATTTGGGGGTAAAGAACCAGCAAGCGGGTCTCTCTCTCTCTCTCTCTCTCTCTCTCTCTCTCTCCTTCTCTCTTTCTCTCTCTTGTCCCTTTTTGCCTCTGCCTCTTAAATTAATTTTTTAAAATAGAAGCAACATGAAGATCCTCAATTCCTGGGAACAGAAAATTGTTCAGTAAGAGAAGTAGAATGAGGACAATGAGAACATACCTTGGCCAGCAGCTTTGCCAATAAACAGATGAAAAAGGCATGTTACTGAAAATGTTTCTCTTGCTACTTTCATGTTGATGAAGTGAAGACATTAAACAAAAAGTTACCCATTACACTAAGGGATATACACTTGCCATTTTCCCTTGACTGTTACACTGTTACCTCAATTTAGTAGTCTATCAATAATCCATAATCCATCCAGATTTGGGTGAGAAAAAGTAGACATAAAAACAATACAACTAAATAATATAAATTTCAATCATGTAATGACATTTTGTTTTTCTATTTCTGAACAGCCCACTGTTTTGTCAGTAAAAAATTTATAGAGAACTTTCTGATTTAACATTTTAGATGAGGTACTGTATGGAAAATAAAAATGAATCAGGCCTGGTTCCTGAGGTTGAAAAATTGTAAGTGTACTCCCCAGCACAACAAGCAATTCCAGATGAGCCAAATATCTCCTTTCCCAATTCACATACAAATGGAAAAGAAAAAGTGGAGAAATGATTTCAGGTCAACTCTCATGGTTTCTTGTTTACTTTTAAGAAAAATGGAACTTTAGAATTTACTGAGCACAAAGCACCAAGAGACCAACATCGCATATATAAACCTCTCAAGCACATGGTGGAGTGTATGACGTCACAGGTACCTAAGAGAAGTACCTGAGGACAGAAGCTACTCACGCACTGCAGGAATGACACAGCTCTTTCTTAATCTGGCAGTGAAGTTGCTTTATTCCTGACATCTCTTTTTTTAATTCACCTTGGTATTTATGCCTCATTACCATCAAAGCAGCAGAGCATCCTTGATTGCTGACTACTTCTTTGGCAAACAGTATCTGAATTTAAACAGTATGTTAATTGGGTAGCTGCTCTGGCTTTGTGCCAATGCATAACTATTTTGTATCAATATATCTATGCAGACATATCTATTTCTGTATGTGTGAGTATTGTTGAACATCCAAGCCCATGCACTTACACTCTCACTACGAAGACAGTGCATCTTCTGAGAAGTGGAAATGTATTATTACAGATCTGTAAGGGGACTTGGAAAATGACAACAAAACCCAAATCCATCTCCCTGTTCAGAAAGCGGTTTAGGAATTTATGATGTTAAATGAAACGAGGCACACAACTCAGTGACCGAATATGGTAAGTGCAGAGGAAAGCGTTGGGACTTTCCTTGATCATGTACACTAGTAGATCACATTTGTAAACATGTCATGTGTTCAAATATGGCTGCTGAGATGTGACTGGGGTGTGTCATTTCACAAGATAATGAACCACAAATTTGCCAGCCAGTCATAGTTGATCAGCACAGGCTCCAGTTATAATTTTCGCTACTGCCCAATTTTATTTGATTTTATCAAGGACCCTAAAAAAAAAAGATCAGTTGACTTTAGAAAGACAACTATTATGAGATAGCAGGTTACTATGTAACAGACAGGCAAATGATACTATGGACTATAAGTATATTAGGTACCAAAGGGCAGTTTCCTGTTAAGCGGAAAGAGGGAGTTCCTTTATCGTCTGCAGTTTCATGTATACATATGTATACACATACGTTTAAGCCTGCGCTTAGACTTCGCATGAGTTATTTATTTGAAACTTAACAATAACCTGTCATTGACATTATTATCTTCGTTGTTAACATTAGGAAATTAAGTCATGGAGAAATTACATTACCTTATACTATGTCCTACAGGTTTTTAACAGAAGACACAAGATTTGAATCTATGGTCAGATTCAAAAGACCAGCCTCTTAGTAGCTACACTACAGAAGACAATGAAAAAAACACAAGTCACAAGGACAACTACAAACTTCAAGATTGTGAAATTTGAGAAAACAGTCATTGCTCTGTAACCACTGGTTCTGCTTCCTTGGCTTCACCCAGGTATAGATTGAAACATTTGAAAAAATGCATCTATACTAAATGTGGAAAGACAGGACATGCATATGTTATACACAAACACTATGCTATTTTATACTGGAGACTTAAAATCTGCAAATTTGATTTCTTTTGGGAGACCTACAACCCATCCACTATAGATATTAAAGAGATGACTATAATGGAGCTATTGTTTGTTATCTAAATGAGTGAACTGATGGGTCCAGGATGGAAGGTAAAAGGAGCTGATCTATATTACTTCAGCTCAAAAGTATTGTCAAATTTCTGATCTACATCTAACTTGAGGGATGAAATCCAGCAGAGTGTTTCCAGACACCAGCAGATGTGGATGAAGATGCAGCCATATGACTCATTTTCAGGGAGCATAACGTAACATATGTGCAAGCTTGTGTGTGCAGGTGTATGAGTGTGCAGGTGTATGTGTGAGTGAGTGTTCAGGGTGCCAGGGTTGATCCCCTTTCACATCCCTGTGCCCACCCTGGCTCTGTGAACTGCAGCCCCTATACTTACTGATTCACATCATATCCTTCCCTGTACTTCACTTCTTAGCCTTCCCAGCCTCATTACCTCCTGGTGCACAATTGGTGGTCAGTGATCCAGCTCCAGCTGTATTTGACTTCCCTTGAGTAACAAACACTGCACGTGTCCAATCAGTTTTCTCCAGGAAGTCCTTCCTGCACTGCTAAGAACAAGTCATGTGAATCTCACGGCTCCCTGTCCTCTCCCTGCCCACATTTGTCACACGACCTCCCTATCTCAGAAGATGCAAAGAGGAAGATTCTGTCCTGCCTCCCAGTTTATCCTTAGCAGAGTACTTGCACATGGGACACTTCAATAAATATTTTAATAAAAGAATGAAGGAAAGAAATCAAAAAGGCCAAGTAATTCCTTTTATGGAGCTGAGTTATCCATTTCTGTGTTTTAAGAGTATGTTTGGAGGAGTGACATCCTTTGGCTTTGTATCCTGTCTACCCCACATTCAACATATATTACTTTGAAGAACTTATTTAATTTTTAAAATTTATATAAAGGAAATAAATTTCATGTATTTCATATATCCAATTTTAAGAACATAATGATTCTCTCCACATCCTTTTTACTCCATTTCTCTCAACTTTAATATGGGGTTAAAAATACAACTCATCACATGGAGGTGTTGAGAGAAGTAAATTAATTAATATAAGTAAAGCACTTAATAAGTAAGAATGACCCACACAGAAGAGACTCAGTAGAGGTGGCTCTTATTGTTCGGGAAATTGAGACCATAAGATAACTGGCTTAACTTAGCTGATCAGTAATGTTTGCATAATGCCAAAGTTATAAATGTACCTTTGTTCATAAGTTTGTAACTTATATTCAAAAATATTTTTAAAGAATTGTTTATTTATTGGAAAGTCAGAGTTATGGGGTGGAGAGAGGGAGAGACAGATATTTTCTCCATCCACTGGTTCACTACCCCAGATGGCTGTAACAGGGCTGAGCTGAGCCAAAATTCAATCTGGTCTCCCAAGTGGGTACAGTGGCTCAAACACGTGGACCATTTCCACTCTTTTCTCAGGTACATTAGAGCTGGATCAGAAGTGGAACAGCTGGGACATGAACTAGCACTCCTGTGAGGTGCCAGCTTCCTAGGCTGTGGCTTTTATCTACAACACTGGTCCCTCAAAAACACAATTATTGGATTAAAGCTTGAGAAAATATGTTTGTAAACTGTTTTTCAAGGTTCCACGACTATGAAAATACATTTTGCCCTAAAGCAGTTAAATGTATATACTTTGGGAATGTGTGTTTTCCTATGTTATAGCTATGAAATGTCATATTTTGACATTATCTCCACCAAAACATTTCAGCTTCATAGCACAATGTATGAAACTTTGTAAAGTACTAGAAATTGGGACCAGTGTTGTGGTGCTGCAGGTTAAACTACCACTTGGGATGCAGGCATCCTGTATCAGAGTGCTACTCTACTTCCTAGCCAGCTTTCTGCTAATGTGCCTAGGAAAGCAGTGGAAGATGACCTGAGTACTTGGGTCCCTGCCACCCATGTGGGAGACCAGAATGGAGTTCCTGGATCCTGACTTCAGCTTGGCCAACCCAGCTGTTTTGACCAGTTGGAGAGAAACCCGCAGATGAAAGATTATCTCACTCTTTCTCTCGCTCTTGCTCTTTCTTTTCCTCCCTCTCTCTTTTGCCTTGCTCATAACTTGTCACTTGACTATCAAATAAATAAATATCTCTCTTTTTAAAAGTGTACAAGAATTTAGTATTTGAAGGTATTACTATGAAAAATTAGTAGAAAAGTATTGACATGGCTTGCCAGCCAGTACAAAATAAAAAAAAAAAATAAAATAAAAATAAAAAAAGCAAAGGAAAGGGTTACTCTACATATACTTAGATTTCAATCACATTCTTAGGAATCACATCCAAACACAGACCCCAATCTGATCTAACCCAGGGGTGGACACATATAAAACAGATATTAAAGATGGGAATTTCGGGATTTCCAAGTAACCAAATCATGGGATTCTCAGGGCAGCAGCTTGCTACAGGAAGCTCTCTAGCTACTCCACTTTGTTGGATTGAATTGGAAGTCCTGGACAGGGTAAGTTAAGGAAGTCAACCTACACTAGCCCAGGCCATTTTTCATCTTTGCATGAATCGGTCAAAGGCATACATAACACCGGTGTGCCAATGCTGCACTCCATAGATTAAAAATCACTGAGGGCTGGGCACTGGCCAGCTGGCTAAGAATGCCTACATTTCACCAGGGAACCATTCCTCAGTTCCATGTCTAGTTTAACCTCTGCTAATGCAGACTCTGAGGGGCAGAAGTGAAGACTCAAGTAACTGGGTACATGCCACCCACATGGAATTTCTGTCCAAGCGTTAGTCCAGCCCAGTGCATCAGCTAGACAGTCTTATCTGATGAACACAATCACACAAGCAATATCCCAAACCTTTGCATAGCATAGTGGTTAGAAGCAGGTCACAGGTTTGGTCGCATGGAAAGGGTTAGTACAACGGTCTGACTCATTAGAGGTTAGGTCAGGATATGTCCATCTCAACAGCCATTCATGATACAACTGACACTTTACTTCTTTTTTTTTTTTTTTTTGACAGGCAGAGTGGACAGTGAGAGAGAGAGACAGAGAGAAAGGTCTTCCTTTTTTTGCCGTTGGTTCACCCTCCAATGGCCCCTGCAGCCGACGCGCTGCAGCCGGCGCACCCCGCTGATCCGACGGCAGGAGTCAGGTGCTTCTCCTATCTCCATGGGGTGCAGGACCCAAGCACTTGGGCCATCCTCCACTGCACTCCCAGGCCATAGCAGAGAGCTGGCCTGGAAGAGGGGCAACCGGGACAGAATCCGGTGCCCTGACCAGGACTAGAACCCGGTGTGCCAGCGCCACAAGGCAGAGGATTAGCCTATTGAGCCGTGGCACTGGCCGACACTTTCCTTCTTGAATGAGGAGAATATTTCTCATGATAAGAGCTGTACAGTAATATTAATATATTGCACACCAAAATTTTACCTATTTATGTGGACTGTGGCCCTTTAAAAGTAAATAAAATAAATAAATAAAATAAATTTATTATCATTAATTTGGGAAGAGTATTAAAAAACTAACAAAGTTTGAAAATAAAGCATCATAAAGCAAAAAACTAAGATGCTTTCATACTTAGAACTACAAGGAAGATCATTAATATGAACTAATTCCTACTCTCATTTGACATTTCTCTTTTTCCTTACTGAGAAAATGTCATTGTTAGGTTATCATATATGTTATTATGCATTCTATGTTTTATAAATATATAATATTTGTTAAATAATGTACTAACATATAATTACTCACCTTTCTTGAATATCTAATTCTTTTATTTTTATTTGCATGCTATTACTTCTCCTTCCTTTACTTTTTACACCAACTATTAGTTTCATAATCAATTCACTTTATACTGATATTACGACTTCCTAATGATTTCCATAATTATTAGACTGCATTTTCTTTAACATCTTGTTTGATATTTTAATCATTTATTTTTGAATAAAGAAGACTTTTCAATGATGAAGAATATAAATATATTTTTGTACCCATACCTGTATCCCATAAATTTTGATATGTAATGTTTCCATTAATTCATTTTAGGTAGTCCACTGAATTTTCATTTTCTCGACAAACTAATATGTCATCAAACTATTTTAAAATGTCTAAATATTTTTTAAACTTTTATTTAGTAAATATAATTTTCCAAAGTACAGTTTATGGCTTACAATGGCTCCCCCCCATAACTTCCCTCCCACCTGCACCCCTCCCATCTCCTGCTCCCTCTCCCATTCCATTCACATCAAGATTCATTTTCAATTACCTTTATATACAGAAGATTGATTTAGTATATATTAAGTAAAGATTTCATCAGTTTGCACCCACACAGAACATAAAGTGTAAAATACTGTTTCAGTACTAGTTATAGCATTACTTCACATTGGACAACACGTTAAGGACAGAGAGCCTACATGAGGAATAAGTACACAGTGACTCCTGTTGTTGACTTAACAATTTGACACTCTTGTTTATGGCCTCAGTAATCTCCCTAGGCTCTAGTCATGAGTTGCCAAGGCTATGGAAGCCTCTTGAATTCACCAACTTTGATCTTATTTAGACAAGGTCATAGTCAAAGTGGAAGTTCTCTCCTCCCTTCAAAGAAAGGTACCTCCTCCTTTGATGGCCCATTCTTTCCATTGGGATCTCACTGGCAGAGATCTTCATCTAGGTCCTTTTTTTTTTTTTTTTTTTTTTGCAAGAGTGTCTTGGCTTTTCCTGCCTAAAATACTCTCATGAACTCTTCAGCCAGATCCGAATGCCTTAAGGGCTGAATCTGAGGCCAGAGTGCTATTTAGGACATCTGCCATTCTATGAGTCTGCTGTGTATGCCACTTCCCATGATGGCTCATTCTCTCCCTTTTTCATTCTATCAGTTAGTATTAGCAGCCACTAGTCTTGTTTGTGTGATCCTTTTGACTCTTAGACCTATCAGTGTGATCAATTGTGAACCAAAATTGATCACTTGGACTAGTGAGATGGCATTGATACATGCCACCTTGATGGGATTGTATTGGAATCCCCTGGCACATTTTTAACTCCAGAATTTGGAGCAAGTCCGATTGAGCATGTCCCAGATTGTACATCTCCTCCCTCTCTTATTCCCACTCTTATATAACAGGGATCAATTTTCAGTTAAACACCTAAGAATAATTGTGTGTTAATTACAGAGTTCAACCAATAGTATTAACTAGAAAAAAAATACTAAAAGGGATAAAGTATTAAATTGTACATCAACAGTCAGGACAAGGGCTGATCAAGTCACTTTTTCTCATAGTGTCCCTTTCACTTCAACAGGTTTCCTTTTTGTGTGTGTGTATGTTCTTGGTTAGTTGTCACCAATCAGGGAGAACATATGATATTTGTCCCTTTGGGACTGGCTTATTTCACTCAGTATGCTGTTTTCCTATTTAAACAATTATTTAATTTCAGGTTAGTTACATTGTGGTAAAAAAAATATGAAGGTACTCCCAAAAATCTAGGGAAACAGAAAATTAAAGATATGTATATTTTGGTCCAAAATATTTTGAAATTCATAACTAGTATTTTCATAATACATATTTCTCCATGACCCTTGTGAAGACTTCTCATATGTATGAATTCAAAATATTTTGCATCAAAATAAAATTTTCTAATTTTATTTTTCCATGAACATTTTAAGTACTTAATGTTCAATGTGAAAATTTCTGTTTGTAATTTTAGTGTTCTTGTGCTCTAGTATAAAACCAATTTTTCAAAACTTCTTAATGCAACTTTGAAGATAATGTTAATTTTAATGATAGGATCCAATGTTGGGTATGAAGATAATGTTAATTTTAATTGATAGTGTCTGGTTTTGGATAAGTTTCTCGTAAACTGATTTCACTAGCAATATTCAAATACAGTTCACTGCTTAACTCAGTGGAGGCATTATTCCTCTTAAACCAGCTTTTCTTTGTTATTGCCTTTCCTGTGTCTAATGATTTGGGTGCCTGATTTACTTTGACTCTGGCTTTATATTTTATCATTCTCAATATTCTAATAAGTATATCTTTTGTTGATATTGTAGAGACAAAAATTGCCTTTGGATACATGTAAGAATTATCAGCTCTTCACAGTTCTCTTAAACTTCAGCATGGCTATATGGTACTAGTTTCCTTCCTTTATTATTTTATTTTATTGGTTCATAAGGTTTCTTTAGTGTCTGCATTGTTGCTGTTCCCTAAGAGCATGCAGGTCATCTTCCCTGCTTTTGCTGCATATTTCACTGTCCGTGGGACCGTAGTTAAAGCCTAATTTCAAATTCGTCAAAGCCAACATTTAGATAATATTAGTACAAAGAGGATTTAAAATTTTATAGTAATGCTAAAAGATATTTATAAGGGTACTTAGAAAATGAAATCAAATATGTTAATTCTGATGCAAAAAGATGGTTTAAATCCACACACATACTTTTTGATAATATGCATTTTTCCAAGATTTTTGAACACCTCTTGTATCTGGTAGACAAATGAATTTAACAACTTAATGAATTATGAATTACCTAGTCTGATACCTGGAGATTATTTTTTCCCTGGGATATTAGAGATTTAAGTGAATGCAGATACTGTATTTGGAAGATAATTTATTCTTCATACTTATGAGAGGATTTTTTGGTTCGTTTTTATTTGCAAGGAAGAGGCTATTCTTGATGTAAAAACTGTGATTTTAACAAGAGTTTGATTCATTAACTGTTATCACTTTCTGTGTGCTTACCTTGTTTCATGTTATTTCAAGGCTGTTTTGTGTCCTTTCTCCTGCTGTGCTATTTGTTCTCATCTTGATTTCAACAAGCTTTTCCTACAAGACACTTGCACTCAAGGAACCAAGGAAAGTGGGAGAGCTGCTTGTGGTGTACTATTAAAAATAGCAACAACTTTCAAAGATGAACCTGAGAACACAGTGCAATTTAATTGGATCACTAAAGCTTTATAGGAATTGCTGAAATCTTACTTCTTTAGTAATATTTCGAAGGCCTTTTTATGTTGAGCATGAAACAACCATAGCATCAAGAAATATTATGGCAATAAAATTAGTCTCTTATGGAAGCAATTAAACTTTCATTAGTTTACAGACATAAGCACAATTTATATGAAAGAAGGTGATGAGTAAACTTAAACATATTTACATTTGTACATAAAATGTACTGTATTTACAATTACTCGATGCTTTAAAGACAGAACTTAATGTGAAGCATGCAGCTGGAAATTACAAGACCAGATGGTGAAATTGTTTTCTTGGAAGGAAGTTTCATCTCATTGAGTGACATGGCACCTTAGCACATCACTCATCTTATCTTAGGAAAAGTATCACCTGCATCAGGTGTAATTTTTTACTTCAAAAATAATTGAAGAGTAAATCATTGTGTTATTGGTGTTCAAAGAAATGATATCAGTAGAGGTTAATGTATTTGATTTATGGCACAAACATGTACCAATTACAGAGTTTACTGAAATAAGTGGATTGCTAATAAGGACTTTGAATATTGCTTAATTGCATCTTTAGTGCCTTACAATGTTATGCAAAGACTCTTGATCTATTGATTAGCTGATATGGAAAATTAGCTTAAATTGATATTAAAATGTCAAGATTGCTGCATTTGAAACTTGTTAGCATAAGATTCTGAAAAGGAAGGTCATCTGTCTATAGTAAAATTTGTTAAAAGGGGACTTCAAAAGTCCATGAAAAATGAAACTAAAAGGTAAAAATTTCTAAACATAAGATCCAATAAGTTCAAGACACTTTTGTAAGTAATGCTACTAGTCATTTAGTAGATTCCTAAGAAACTGAGATTCCTAGGAATTTAACCATTTCAATGTAGTGAAACATATTAGAACAAATTAACTGAATAAAAATGGTGTTCTTGAATTAATTTTTAAGATTAGAAACAATAAGATATCAAGAGTAACAAAATCATGATGGCCAAAAAAAAAAAATAGAAGGAATTTCCACTGAAAATCTCACAAAATCATTCTTCAAAAAAATTATTTATCCAAGGGTCAGTGGCAGACAGAAGAGAGTACCCTTATCAGCTGGTTCATTCTTAGAATGCCAGCAACAGCCAGAAACTCAATTCAGATCTCCCATACAGAGGTTACCATCACCTGCTGCTTCTCAGTGTGCACATTAGCAGGAAACTGGAATTGGAAGCAGAGCCAGGACTTAAACTAAAGCACTCCAATATGGATGTGAGCTTCTAAACTGATGACTTAGCTGCTAAGGCAAATGCAGACCCCTGCTCTTGGTTGATGAGAGGAATGGAAAGAAGCACTATAGTGGTAGAGAAGGACTCTCTAGTGAAGCTCTCCTATGTGTTTTCTGTTAAAGTTTGGCCAATTATCTCAAAATACTGTCATAATAGGCAGATATTATCACCCTTCGACATTATAAAAATTTAACAAACACAATGTCTGAGCACTGTGAAAAACATTTTTGTGACCTTTGCTCTGCTTTTGCTTTGACTCAACCACTTTCTGCTCTTGGTAACTATTGATTAGACTGTGCTTTGTCTTCAGGGTCATACTTGGAAAAGGCACATGTAATCTCCTGTCAAACTCTTGGAAGAGCTACTTGAATGCTTTTAACAAAATACTTGATCCCACTTGTTTAAAATTCTCATTGAAGCTATTGATGTTAGTGCACCTCACCTGGGTGCAACAACTTTGGCAGCCCTGAAGCAGAAAGTTTGCTCCTCTTTAATTTTTCATTCAGAATTGTTCCAGTTGAACTACCTGAGACGTCTGTGGTGTTGGCTATTGTTTCTACCAGTAATTGTCAGTATTCTTCAACTAGAGCATGAATAAGATTATCATTTTCCTTGCAAATATATGGATAGACAGATAGATAGATAGATAGATGATTTACCATACCAGACTTCAACTTCAACATCATCTTGTTAATTTATAGCAACACTTATACATTTGTAATTTCCTGATTTTTCTGGGGTATTGTCATCATAAACTTTTGTAAAATAAGAATAGTTTCACCATTCTTTCACCCCACTTTTGCCATAAATATGATGTTTATTCTTGCATCAACTTTAGCAGAATGCATGTTCCTACAGGGGCAATTTTTTTTCTTTTTTTTCCTCCAGAAAGGTTTTATTTAAGGTATACAAATTTTATGCATTTCATTTATACAACTTTAGGAACATAGTGATTCTTTCAAGTGTACCCACTCTTCCATCCACTCTCCTGGCCTTCTTTCTCTTCCCTCTCCTATTGTCATTCTTATTTTTTAGTAATATCTATTTTCAATTAACTTTATACATAGAAGATTAATTCAATGCTAAGTAAAGAGTTCAACAAATAGTATGAAAAAAAAAAAACCTGTTCATCGTTTTTTGATTTCTCTTTTGATTTTTTCTGATACACTGTTCATTCAGGAGCATATTGTTCAGACTCCACATGTTTGCACATGTTCTAGAGTTTCTTGAGTTATTGATTCCCAGCTTCATTCCATTGTTGTCAGAGAAGATACATGGTATTATTAGGTAGGAAGTCAGAAATGAGCTTATGTGTGTGTGACAAAGGCCTAAGGAGTTGACATCTATGTCCAGCATGCATCCGCATCTCAAAGTCATCCCCATAACCTTCCAGGTGCAGCCCAGTATCTACACTTCAAATGCCCTACCCCTTCTACCTGATAACCCCTCCTGTCTGATAACTTCAGGTGGAAAACTCAGAAAGGAATTTTTCATATTTCTATCCAAAAAGTCCTTTGTTCTAGGAGAAGAGGCGGGAAGAGGTGAGAAGACAAGACCCATGCCCTTAAAACACCCGGCCTAAATGTAAACTGTGCACTCAGCCCTCTGCCTCTCTGCTGAGCCTCCCACCTGGCCTGCCCAGGTGTATTCTCTCCACTCAATTATTTATCCTTGCCCTCCACAGTCTGAGAGACTGGGCATTCTCTCTCAGGACCTGTCTGGAGAGGTGTCCATCTGTTCTGATGGATGTCCCTACCCTAATAAACCTTGCTATGTTGCTTTCCATGCCTGAATTCTTTCTTGCACAAAAACAAGAACCCTTGCCTTCTCTGGTAATAGTATGATTTTGATATTTTTTGTATTTGCTGAGACTTGTTTGATGGCCTAGCATGTGGTCTAAGCTACAGAAAGTTCCATGTACTGGTGAGAAGAAGAATGTATATTTTGCAACAATAGGATGAAAAGTTCTGTAACGTATCCATGAGGTCGATTTGGTCTACAGTGTCCATTAATTGCTATTTCCTTGCTGATTTTCTGTCTGGTTGATCTGTCCATTGCTGAAAGTGGGGTATTGAAGTCTTCCATTATTATTGTGTGGAAGTCTATGTGTCCCTTTTGATCCCTAATTGGAGATCCTCTGAAAGTAATTTGGCATTTCTCCCATGCACATTTCAGAATCTTCTCTTAATGTTTTGCTTTGGAGAGTTTGACTACAATGTCATTGAGTTGATCTTTTCTGGTAATGTCTATTAGAAGTCTTATGAAGTTTCCTGCACTTGAACGCCCCTTTCTTTCTCCAAATTAGGGAAGTTTTCTGTAATTGTTTCACCAAAAAAGCCTTCTAATCCATTCTCCCTTTCCATGCCTTCAGGAATTCCTAAGATATATGTTGGGTCATTTAATAGTATCCCATAAACCTCCAACACAGTTTTTTAGTTTTCTAATTTTTTCTTCTCCTTCTCCCACCCCCCTTCAGTATGACTGTAAAATTTCCAGAGATTTGTCTTCTAACTTAGCTATTCTTCCTTCTGCCTCATCAAGTATGTTGTTAAGGCTTTCCACTGCATTTTTTATTCCATCAATTGAATTCATCATTTCCAATATTTCATTTTGAATTGTCCTTAAAATCTCAATTTTGTGGGAAAAATGTTCATTCATGTGATGTATGGATTTCTTAATTCATAGATTTGCTTCAGATTACTTCTAAGTATTCCTACTATCAATTTTTGAATTGTATTTCTGGCATTTCTTCAATCTCTTTGTTTTCATATTCTAGCATTGAAGTGTTGTTGTGTTCCTTCGAAGGCATCATGTTACTTTCCTTATTCTTGTTTCTTGAATTGCTATGTTTATTTTTAGATATTTGTGGAGATACTTCTTGTTTTTTTCTTCCCTGTGATGGTTTTTATCTTAAGATTATGCCTCTGATTAATGGAGTGTCTGCTGTTTCAGTGAATACACTGAGGTGTGTGTTAGGTGTGGCCAGGGAGCTCTGATTGACATAGGGTGAGGGGAGTGTCCAAGGTGACACCCAAATTGGGCATGGTATCTCTTTTGTTTGTTTTTGTCAGAGGGGAGGTTTAATCTGCTCTGTTGGCATAGTCTCCTCACTTCCAAAGAGACCAATGCCTGGTCATTAGCCCTAGTGGGTATAGTATTCATTTGCACTGCCACAAGAACCACACAAATGATCCATACAGTTCTCTGTGTGAGCATGGATCCCAGAGCAATGACTTTCATCAAGCAGTTAGGGAGCCCCAAGCATGTGGAGCTGCCCACCATAAATACCAAGACCCAGCCACACCTTGTGCCCTCTCATGAAGCCAATGTTTTCACAGTCCCACCACACAAGGCTCCCACAGTCATGAGCACCCAGGCCCCTGTCAATTCTCTCAGCTATAATCAGGCATCTCCTGGTTGCTGGGGGTGTGGACAGGAACAGGTACAGCAGTTTCGTATGTCCAAAATGGTGTCCACCCACTTTCAGCTAGTTCCAGGATGCCAGTGCTGGGTGATCTGGGAGAGGGAACTATGCCCCCCGTTTTTTCATGCAGGTTGACAGGGATGCTGTCCCCCACAGGTTTCCAAGCCAGACTCACACCAGACTCTTCCTGCAGCTCTATTGCCAATGGTTTGGGCTGTTGCTGCTGCAGCCTTGTCTTACTCACCTCACTCTCCAAAGCTGGTGCTGAAGCTCTAGCTGTTGGGGTACTGAGATGTGTGCAGCCATACCCTTTCTGTAGATCCACAGTGTCCCTGTAATTTGCATGGAGTTTCCTCTGCCGTTTTCTCCCTAACTCTTCCCTGAGATTACACTCTCTCTATTTTTTTTTTTAAACTATCTTCCCCTGGACTAGAGCAGCAAGCTCCCTCCCTATTCCACCATCTTGGTGTCTCCAAAG
Organism: Sylvilagus floridanus; assembly: GCA_949820135.1. Classification (NCBI taxonomy): domain Eukaryota; kingdom Metazoa; phylum Chordata; class Mammalia; order Lagomorpha; family Leporidae; genus Sylvilagus; species Sylvilagus floridanus. The sequence continues at coordinate 78,569,478 of OX463241.1, forward strand.
AAAGACACTTTTCAAACTGATGTTTTATCCTTAGTGTCTTAACTAGATCATTATGGGTTTATTTTGGTACAAAAAATTTGAAAGTTTTGAAAAATAATTTTTCATAATATGCACTTTCTGTGAATATTATGAAGCATTTGTACTATAGCTAAAAGAAGCATGCAGGAAATTATAAACAAAAGAAGAAAAGAAAAAATAGCTGTCAGACTATACAGTATGATAAAATAACAACAACAGCAAAAAAAGAAAACCCTTGAGTTTTATCCCCAGCTGAGTAAAAGTAAGGTAAACCTTTTTCAAATATTGTTCCCTAAACTTCAAACATGTTTTTGTTTAGTTTTTTTTTTCTCTCAAATGATCAATACCTTTGAAAATCTGTAAGTAATTTAAGAGAGAAAAGAATTCTGGAATTTTATATCTTATCAAATATGTTAAGTAATATGAAAAGTTAAATTTCTGAGAATATTTTTAAAAAGTTGTATTTATTTATTTGAATGGCAATGTGGAAGAGAGAGACAGGGTACTCCACCCAGCACTGTAATAATAGATGCCAGTGTTGCAAGCAGTACTTTAATCTACTGCACCACAGCACCAGCCCCTTAATTTATTTGATATGCTAGCAAAATGACATTCTTGGTTTTCTTATATTTGCTAACTTGTTTGTTAATTCTGTCATTTACCAAGCTTGATTGTTGTGATCTTTTGATAATTACCTATTTAGAATTTGCCTTTTGAGGTTTTTATGCTCATATACCTCAAAAACAAATAGTCAATCAACATTTTGAAAACTTGCTACTTAAAAGATAACTTCAATGGCACAAGCTCTGTCTGGGCTTTTCTGTTCCTCACATTTTACTCTTTGGTTCAGTGGAAGTGCACTGTTTCCTAGGAGTTGCTTATGACATTCAGTTATTGCTTTTTGGCACAATAAAAGAATAACAATTCCAAATAAAAAATTGATTCATCTGATTATTATCTCCCAAACTACTCTCTTGTTTATATGTGCTTTCAGTTAACTTCCATGTTGTTTTGACATGGTAATGTAGTCACATTGTCAATTGGGTAGCCTTTTCTCATGTGCACAGAAAAATTAAAGCCTCCTAATGGACAAGAGGTAACATAATTTTTGATAAGAACCTGTCATGATTTAATTGGAATATTGTTTCTTTATTGTCACTCATATTGATACTTCTGGAGTGTTGTGTACCCCAGGACTCTTACTGTGGCTGGTGGATTTCTATCCACCTCACTCCACCAGAACCACCTGGCCTCTGCCATATTTCTGCATTTTCTGGTTCTATTGTTAAGTGATGCCTGTGCAAACACAGGATTCCCAGAATGTCTTCCAGTAGACTGGTAAATGGCTCAGAGACAAAAAAAAAAAAAATACAAATACAGGAAATATAAAAAAAAAATCCTAAAGGAGGTTATCTCAATGACCTTTGATTTGCCTTTAGCTACACTTGTACTTAATGATGCATACATATTGCCACATTCATGGAATCTGACTTGTAAGCGCATGCGGTAGAGAGCTGACTCTAACTATGTGTGAAGAAAGCACGGGTGGAAAGGATGGTGGGTGGGAAATGTCACTATGTTTCTAAATCACTATATATAAAGTACAGGAAATTTGTATAACTTAAATAATTTTTTTTAAAAAATCCTATGGGCAGAGAAAGAAACCCATAAAGCAAAAGCAAGAAGTTGACAAAACCAAAACAGCAGAAATGAGATATCTATGGAAGAGAGATTCCTTGAGTTTTTGGAGGGTAACTGCTGAGACTCTTTTTGAACAGAGTGCCTCTGTTTATTTTTCAGAAGAAATTTAACACATCAGCATATAGCTCAATAACTATTCTTACTTTTTGACATCAGAATTTGTAAGATTGCAATAAGCTAGAGTGTTCTGAGAGAGCTACAATGGAATTTTAGAATAGTGAAGTAACTAAATCACATCACAGGAAGAACTTGGGGACTTTGGGGAAGTCTCTTTAGTGCAAATGAAAAGACTCACTGTAGAGAAGACAGCCAACTGTAAAGAACAAAAGTGAGGTCATCTCAGATGGGGAACAGAGCTATCCCATGCTTCTCCATCAGTAAAAATGGTCAAATAAAAACCTGCAGCCAACAAGAATCCTAATCTAATAATGTGTCTTTAAATGAAAAGAATGTGAACTCTACATGGAAATATCAGCTCAGAGCCCTCTCAGACAAGTCACACATCTCGTTTGTTTTTGTTTTTTTGTTTGTTTGCTTGTTTTTTTTTTTTTTGCAGTCACTCCAAAAGTTTGTTACAGGATCTCTTTCCATCTTCAAAGAAACTAGTGCTTTATAACCAAAACCCAGGCCGTCACTCAGCTTTACACCAAAACCTGCTTTCCCACAGTATGAGTGGGTTTATTTTTAGCACTAACCACAGTGTGGGTGACCCAATTAAATAGGGACTTCAGTGACGTTCAAACAGCCCGGTATGCTGGGGAAGGCCGTCATACAGGAAAACTGTCATGCCCATGTTTCTCCCAAAGGGGTTAGACTTTCCTCAAAACTCAGCACAACAAAAACAAGAAGGGTGCTGACTTGAGCCCCACAAGTGGATCCTCCCTCTTGGGCCGTGTGGCATGCAGACCCAGAGAACAGCAGGATTCAGGGAGTACAGCACCCCAAGGATGAGCCTTCCCCTCTACTCTAACCCCAGGGCTAGGTTTCCCCAAGGACAAGATGCATGGCAAATGGAGGTCATGGTGGGTTTTGAAGGATAGGGGAGTACTGAGGCCCTTGGAGGAGAACTAGCAGAGAATTCTCTGCACAAGGCCCTGACACCTGGGCAGATGTACTCAGTACCAGCTGAGGACTAAGGGAAGCTCACCTCTGGAAGAGCCTGATGTTCTGACTTCTAGGGTTGCCCTGAGAGCTTGCACATTCAGAGCTTGACATGTGTCTTCATCTCTCACAGGGCCAAGAAGGAACTGAAGAGGTGAGCTGCCTTCCTGTCCTCTGCCTGTAGAGGCTGAAGTCACAGCCAGCTCAGCAGCTCTGGCATCTTCCTCTGGGTTTCTGCCATGGTGGTGACTTCTAGACAACCTGATCCAAGCCCCCATGATCCAGAAGAATAGTCACTGTGTATCCAAAGATTAGAACAGCTGGAGAGAAGAGGAAGGGATGGCACAGTAAAAATAGGCCTGACGGGGCAGAGGAGAGTGAAGAGCACCTGATTAGAATACCAGCAGTCATAGAACAACTTAAGACATCACAGATGCGGTAGAGAAAGACTCCCTAAAGCCTGAAGAGATGATGTTAGAACTAAGAAATTAGATAGATAAATTAACAAGGAAGATGGTCCCTGTTGAAACTGATGAGTAATTCCGGATTCCTGGTCATGTGTAAAGAAAACATCAGAACATTTAGCTAAAATATGAAAGGACATACAAGGGAAGAAAAGAGATTTGGAAGGTGGATCATGGAAACCTAACTCTCAAATAAGGGATGTTTCAAGAAGGAAAAAAATAATATTTGAAAGATACTATAGAAAATAACAAGTAAGGAAATATGAGCAGGAAATTTCCTTTTCTTGGAGAGAAATGAAAATCTGTGAATTGAAATTACTCATTATGTTTTATTGGATTGAGAGTAAAATGTTAGGTAGGAAGTCAGAAATTGAGCCTGTGTGTGTATGAGAAAGGCCTGAAGACCAGCACCTACTGGGGAAGCTCCAGAAGCCCGGCATCTTGCGTTTCAAAGTCCTGCCCAGACCCTCATAACCTCCCAGGTGGTCCCAGCCTTTCCCTCAAGGAAAGCTCCCAGGGGAGTTCTCTCTCCTCAGCACCAAAGGAGTTACCTGATAACATGGGGCAATAAAACCTTCTCAAATGCCCTTTTGGAAGCCCCTGTACTCTGCCTCTGCACCAGCAAATCTGGGGAAGACTTTGCTAAGTTTTACCCAACAAACCCTTCCCCCAGGACTCTCCATCCTTTGTCCTGGAGGAGGGGGGAGGTGGGTAAGCAGAATCCCTTAAAAACCTAGGGAGTCCAAACAGACTGAATGCTCAGCTTTTCCTTTCTGCTGAGCCACCTGCCTGGCCTGCCCAGCCCAGGTGTATTTTCTCCATTCAACTATGTAACCTCACTCTCCCCAGTCAGAGCAACTGGGTACTCTCTCTGTCCCTTCCGTCCTGATGGATGCCCTATGCCCGATAAAGCCTTATCACTCCCCTCTGTCTCATGCCTGAATTCTTTCTTGCATGCACACACACACACACACACACACACACACACACACCCCGCTTCTGCGGCATTCCCTCTGGTAACAGAAAAGTTGCAATTAGCATATGAAAATGTTTTAAATATTTATTTTATTTATTTGAAAGATAGAGAGATTGCAACCACTAGTTCACTCTCCAAATGGCTACAACAGCCAGGCTGGGCCAGGATGAAGCAAAGAACCAGGAGCTTCTTCCAGTTTTTCCATGTGAGTTCAGGCGCCCAAACACTTGAGTCATCTTTCCTTGCTTTCCTGGGCACATTAGCAGGAAGTTGGATTGGAAGTGGAGCAGCTGGGACTCGAACCAGCAGCCATATGGAATGCCAGCACTATATGCGGTGGCTTAACCCACTACACCACAGTGCCAGCCCCACATCTAGCATATTCTGATCTAATTCTGAAATGCTGAAGAAAAACAAACTAAAAGATTTAACAGAGTCCCAGTAATAAAGAACTAAAGAGGGCCAGTGTTGTGGAGCAATGGGTCAAGCTAATATTTGTAATGCCCTATAAGAGTGTTGGTTCGTTCGAGTACCAGTTGCTCTGTTTCTGATCCAGCTTCCTGTTACCATACCTGGGAAAACAGCAGAGGATGGCCCAAATAGCTGGACTCCTGCCACCCACATTGGAGAATAGAGGGGAGTTCCAGGCTCCTGGATTCAACTTGGCCTAGCAAGGCCATTGTGGCCATTTGGGGACTGAACTAGCAGATGGAAGATGTTTCTTTCTCTCTGAGTGTGGGTGTCTCTTCTCTCTGTCAACCTTCCTCTCAAATAAATAAGTAAATCTTCAAAATTATTTTTAAAACAAGAATTAGAAAAATATTTTTAGCAGAAAAGCACAGATTGGCACCTAACCTTGCAATTGCAGTATAAGAATGAAGTATCAGAGCTGGAGCATCTACACAATGAAAAAGAAGACCGCATTCCAAGAACCTTGGGCAAGGGAGAAGACCTTTAATTTTTTGGGAGAAAAACATATTGGTGCATCGAAAATAACTTGCAGAATAATTCACCCAAATACTTGGTTTGAAAGTATTACTTTGTGAGAAAAACTAAAGAGTGAAAGAGAACATATTAGGCAGGAAGTTAGAAATTAGCCTATGTGTGCAAGCAGGGCCTAGGGAGACTGACACCTATAGCAGTCCAGCATCTGCATCCAGCATTTGCATTTCAGGGTCACCCTGAAAACCTTCCAGGTGCAGTTCTGCATCCGCATTTCAAAGACCTGCCCATACCCTAACAACCTTCCAGGAGGTCCTACTCCTTCCTGACCGGATAAACATCTTTCTTCTAAAGTGGGAGACACAGCAGACTCATGGAATGGCAGATGTCCTAAATAGCACTCTGGCCTCAGAATCAGCCCTTTAGGCATTCGGATCTGGCTGAAGAGCACATGAGAGTATTTTAGGCAGGGAAAGCCAAGACACTCTGGGAAAAAAAAAAAAGACCTAAATGAAAGATCTCTGTGAGTGAGATCCCAGTGGAAAGAACGGAGCCATCAAAGAAGGAGGTACCTTTCTCTGAAGGGAGGAGAGAACTTCCTTTGACTATGACCCTGTCAGAATAAGATCGAAGTCGGCGAACCCTAAAGGCTTCCATAGCCTCGGCAACTCATGACCAGAGCCTAGGGAGATTACTGACGCCATAAACAAGAGTGTCAAATTGTTAAATCAACATCAGGAGTCACTGTGTACTTACGTCTTATGTGGGATCTGTCCTTAATGTGTTGTCCAATGTGAAGTAATGCTATAACTAGTACTGAAACAGTATTTTTACACTTTGTGTTTCTGTGTGGATGCAAACTGATGAAATCTTTACATAGTATATACTGAATCAATCTTCTGCATATAAAGATAATTGAAAATGGAAAAAAATCTTGGTGTTAAATTGGAAATTGCATAGAAAATTAATCAATTTTTTAAAAAATATCATGTAGGATCTCTGTCCTTAACGTGCTGTACATTGTGAATTAATACTATAACTAGTACTCCAACACCATTTTTCACTTTGTGTTGTTATGTGAGGGCAAACTGTTGAAATCTTTACGTAATATGTACTAGACTGATCTTCTATATATAAAGAGAATTGAAAATGAAAAAAAAAATCTTTCCTCTAAAGCAGCACCCTAGAGAGAAGCCCCTTGGCTGACACCAGCAAGGCTTCCCCTGTCTCACCACCTCAGTGGTAAACTTGGAAAGGAATTTTTCGTATTTTCACCCAGCAAATCCTTTCTCCCCAACCTTTGTCCTGGAGGATAGGGGGAGGAGGTAAAGACACTCCCTTAAAAACCAGCAGTCCAGAGACTGCAAGCTCAGCCCTCTGGTCTCTCTGAGCTGCCCGCCTGGCCTGCCCAGGTGTATTCTCTCCATTCAACTATGTAACCCAGCTGTCTCCCAGTTGAGTGACTGGGCACTCTCTCTCTGTTCCTTCCCTTCTGACAGATGCCCTGTCCCCAATAAAACCTTATCACTTCTCTCTCTGTCTAGAGCCTGAATTCCTTCTTGCATGCAGACAAGAACCCCACGGCTTCCACTCTCTTTTCTCCAGAGACAAAGAGAGCACTTCAGGAAAAGAGAAAAGAAAGGAAAGGATGCACAGTGAAGTGAGCATTTTCCACCTGTTCATGCAAACACCTAGATGTATGTGCAACAGATGTGTGTATACCTACACATATGCGCAGTATTCATGTACTTCTACGTGTATATACTCACATAACAGAAGAACTAAACAAGGCTAACCAGCTGGGGAAAAGCTCTAAGTAATGTGAAGTAACTGCATTAAAGCAAGCTCTCAAATTAACAACTTTGCACTCCAAGACCTGAGAGCGGACAGTGCACAGAGGACAGCTTGGGTAAAATGCAGCATTGGTTCCTATTAGAGATCAGAATCACCTGAAGAGACCTACTTCCCTAGGCGGAGATTTGCATACAAAAGAGCAAATATGCTGCTGCTTCTGGGCAAAGTGATAAAATCGGTTCATTCAGTGACAAGCCTGGGAGCAGCCCTCTCAGTGCTGTTATCACTGTTATCACTGAGAATCTGCAGAGAACTCCCACAGATGGAGAAAAGGACAAAGCCAATAAATACTCAATGCACAGAGGAGCAAATCCCCAAACCAACAACCATGCACAAAGTTGCTTCTGCAGACTAATAGAAAAATGCAAATTAAAAATACCCCAGATAATGAAGTTTTCACACACTGAGCTATCCACAGAATAAGGGCTGTAACACCGATGTTTGGCAAAGTGAAGAAATGAGTATTCATGTAATTGCTCATGGAGCTGTAAAGTTTACCTTTGTAGAAATAAATCTGACAACAATGTTGTAATTAAAAACTATATATCCTTTAACTCAGCAGCTTTGCTTTTGTGGTTCTTTAAGAATCTAGTCTGTAGAAATAAAGGCACTGACATATAAAGTAAGGCTACATAAATGTTGTTATATGCAAACACATCCCTTAAATGCTAAGTGCTAATTATAAGAATTAATTATGTACAGATATATGGAATGCTTTGGGGAAATTACACAAGCTTTGAAGCAAGCATAAATAGATGGCAGAATGGAATTACTAAAGGACAAAGAGGGAAAAGCAACGATAAAAACAACAGCAAGATGTTTTAGAATTATCTCCAGTTTTAGTGAAGAGAAATTTAAAATTCATGGGTAAAAAGGGTAGAAAATAAAATTCGTTACAGAATGCAACAGATGTGAGCAATGAAATGAAATCCCAATCCCTTAACACCCCAGTTTCTGCACAACTTCATCATGCACAAATCCATGGCCTTATAGCTGTGTAACAACAAGGCCATGTCCATTTTTTAGTGCTATTTACCTACGAAGAATAGCAAAATAGTTATCCAAAACTCAATTACATTTATATTTTTTTACCGTTTTGAACAGATTGACAGTTCACTGAAATAAAGCAGTCAGAAAAATCTTCCCATGATAATTAAAAATTGTAGTTAAATTCACACTTGGAATTTGGTAGATAATTAGTATTAATCAGTAGACTATTAGTTGTGGGATACAGAACTGAATAAATGATAATAAGAAAAAAACACTGCTATAAATAAAATTCTTCCATTCAAGTAGCGTAAGGAGCTGAGAGATGGTTTAATAAATACCTTTCATTCCAAGAAAGATAAACTACTAGGGCTTCTTGGAATGGCTATTTAAATCTTTAACAGAGCCCTTTATTTTTCTCTAGAATAATGTCAGTTAAAACACTTGAATCACTTAAACACCAGTATTTTATTCATTTTAATCTGAGAATAAGATCAGCAAGTGGGAGTAAAGAATTCTTCAACATGAATGAAGACATGACAAAGACAAATGTACTGAGCAGTAAAGATAATAATTTCTTGGTCCTTTCATCTTTCTCTCTCCCTCCCTCTGTCTAACTCTTTCTCCCTCTGAAAGTAACAACTGCAGGTCTCAGGAGTGGAACACAATCTGGCTGAGTCAAGCAGTTCTTGGCTGCATTAACTCAGACTATTGAAAACATAGACCTAGCTGAAACTAAATAGCCACAATCTACAAACTACTTCCTTAGAGATGGGAACGGTTTAATCAGCCCCTAATTATGTTTCTGTTAATTGGTATATGGAAAAAGTCCTGGCCATGAATAAGCATTTTAGTTTTGAGCAGTTATTATATATCTCTGAGTCTCTTTTTTAAAAAAAGTGAATATTTGAGAAGTAGACAGAGACAGAAATGAGGCCAGGGATGGGGGGAGAAGGCACCCATTTGCTTATTCACTCCTCAAATGCTCTTAAGAACCAGGAGACCAGAATCAGGCGGTAGGGACTCAATCCTGGTCTCCCAAGTGACAGCAGGAAACCAAACACTTGAGCCATCACCACTGCATCCTAAGGTCAGTTTCAGCAGGAAGCTGGAGTGAGGAGCTAGAGCAAGGAATGTAACACAGACACTCTGATGTAGAACATTAAGAGTCTGAACTACTAGGTTGATACTCCGTCCCTAAATTCTATTAAACAAGAGTGTCAATTTGTAAAGTCAACAACAGGAGTCACTGTGCACTTACTCCTCATGTAGGATCTCTATCCTTAATGTGCTGTACATTGTGATTTAATGCTATAACTAGTACAGTAATGTTTAATGCTATAACAGTATTACAGTATTTTTCACTTTGTGTTGCTATGTGGGTGCAAACTGTTGAAATCTTTACTCAATATATACTAAGCTGATCTTCTGTATATAAAGAGAATTGAAAATGAATCTTGATGTGAATGGAAGGGGAGAGGGAGTGGGAAAGGGGAGGGTTGTGGGTGGGAGGGAAGTTATGGGGGGGAAAGCCATTGTAATCCATAAGCTTTACTTTGGAAATTTATATTCATTAAATAAAAGTTAAAAAAAGGGGAAAAAATGTCTCTTGATTTATTTTTATGAAAAATTCATGCACATTCAAGGAAAAAATATACACTCATCCGTTTACAGTAGTTGTCATTATAAACATTTTCAAACAGCTTCCCTTATGATTGGACATACCAAACCTTATGAAGACACTTCAAAAAGATCGTGAATAATGGACTTAAGAGGTGAGTTTATTCTGACACAGAAAATTTTTGAAATCCAGGCCCAGCTTTATTCGTAATACACATATTCATGCACCTTTGAAGACTCCCTCATATTTATATCCTTAAGTGAATTTGCTTCTGTCATGACCTTCAAACGTCAGTGTAGAAGGAACAGACATGCTGTCAGGGAACTAGCTCTGATTTTTTTTTCTTTTCTTTCTTCTATTTTATTTGAAACTCAGAGAAACAGAGACAAACAGAGTTCTTTCATTTACTGGTTCACTTCCTGTTGTCAAGTCTACCGCTTACTCATTTTTAGATTTTGAGCAAAACATCTAGCATTTTTGAGCCACATTTTCTTCATATAATAAAAAAAGATTAAAATTGCAATTTCTTAAGAGGTAGTTTGAGGATGAATAGATGTTTATGAAGCACCAAAAAGAGAGTATGGCTCATAATAGTTGATAGCTATTACAAATTCTGCAAAGTCATTAGTGAAAACTTTCCATCTGATTCTACCAAGATCTCCTCATGTTTCCAATGAACACAACTGCAACATCTTATAGAGAATGAAGAGTCTCAGCCACATTGCTGTGATTTTTCTTTTCTCTCTGCTCAGCTGACCACCAAGAATATTTCAACACCCAATGATTGAAGCTGGATCTTTGGTGCAGTAACATGAAATACAGCGAGAATCTAATTCAGACAGCAAGGACCCCTCCACTCTGCCATCGTTCATGTGAAATGGAAGACATTGATGGACTAGGGTGGCCTTTGCCCTGCCTGATATGCACACCAGAAATGTCCATCAAATTTCCAAAAGGAAACATTTTGTGTTACTGTACTGTTCTTTGTGTATCTTTAAATCACATATTTTTTGGCACTGGAAGTAATGCAACTGCACACACAAATACAGACACAAGAAAATGCAGATGGAGCTAAGTATGGTGTTACCGACCTGCACAGCAGTCTTGCCACACTCGCAAATCCATCTTCGGGATGTCACTACAGCTCAGGTAACCCTGTGGGTGTTCTGCCCTTACAAAGACGTCCGCCTGGACTTGCTGAATGTCATCGCCATTGTCACAAAGCACACGGGCCAGGGACACCTGCTTGAGCTGAGTGAGTTGTGCAGGGGTGAACACGCCAGGGTTTTCATACCAGAACCTAGTAGTGAACAATGAAAGACACAGTGTCCAGACCCTGCAGCCTGAGAGATCAGGTGCATGATAAGCATAGCAGTCCAAAGGGGAAAATAAGAGCTCGCAAGAGAAGCAGCACATTGCAAGGATTATGCTTGGTCTGACACCTTTAACTCCCTTCAATATTTATAATGTTCCCAAATCCCTTGCTTCTAAACTATCACTTCCTACTACTTTCACAAAATCATTTAAAGCTTTATGATGTTGTACTAAAAAGGCACATTTTAAAATTCAAACTTTAAATTTCAGAAACTGACCTTATACATTATCTCAACAATCCAATATTGATATTTTTGTCTAAGATGAAATATCACTTCTGATTGTTAACATATCCTCGGTTGGTTCTTTCTACCGACACACCCAAGTTTAAACACACTCAATTTTAAATGAAAAAAATATATACTTTTAAAATGGACTATTAAAGTGGGTCCTTAGGTTCATTCATTCGGTAAATAATTGAATGCCATTCGCAAGCACGTGCTTCTCGCTGGGGCTACAACAATCAGTTAGACTGGAAACAAAAAGGTTTGCTAAAGCCCACATGGTGATATGGGCTGAATTGTGTTATGCAAATGTTCATATGTTGAAGTTTGAATCCCCAGAATTTTAGACTGTGTCTGTATGTAGCCTTCAAAGAAACTGATGAAGGTAAAATATGGGCTTAGGGATGGACCCTAATCCAGTGTGACAGGTGGCCTCATGAGCATAAGAAATGAAGACTCAGACAAAGGGAAGACCATGTGAAGCCACAGTGTGAAGATGGCCATGTTTAGCTGGGAAGAGAGCCTGTAGCAGAAAGGCCCAGAATGGTGAGAATATCTTTACGTAATACGTACTAAATTGATCTCCTGTGTATAAAAAGAATTGAAAATGAATCTTGATGTGAATGGAAGGGGAGAGGGAGCGGGAAAAGGGGAGGGTGGGGGGAGGGAGGGAAGTTGTGTGTGGGGGGAGCCATTGTGGTCCATGAGCTGTTCTTTGGAAATTTATATTCTTTAAATAAAAGCTTTATAAAAAAAAAAAAAAAAAAAAAAAAAAAGAATGGTGAGAATAATTCATTTCAGTGTGTCGAACTACTCATTCTGTGGTACTTTGTTTGCAAGTCAATATACACAGAGATGACAAGACTCCCAAAACCGAAGCTTTCTCTTGACTTCATATATTATTCAATTATTATACACTGAATATATTAGCCTCATGGTATAAGGCAAGAAATCCAATGTTAAATATAATTTATAACAATTAATTTACTGAAACATAGTATTAATATTTGCCAATGTGCAATAAAGGGAAGTAAATCTTCTGCTACTTTCTTTTAACTTATACATGGAAGACACTTAGAAGAAAAATTTAACTTAAGAATAACTTTTAGTATAACTTCAATTAAAAGCTAAATTCTAGGCTGTGTTCCAAGTTGTACATAAATCAGCTCTGCAATAATACAAAGTGTTGAGGTATCAAACAGATTCATAAAATTCCTAAATCTTACCCCCACTAAACCTTACTAATGATTCAGAGCTTTGGAGCACATTTGGTCTTACATGACAGCAGAACACTTGCCAGTTGTTATGGATTGGATTTCCCAGTTTTTATACCGGGTTAATCTTGCAATAGTGAAGAGATGACATACTCACACTCTCCAGTAGCTGTCCTCCATAATTTTATAATTTGTTTACATTAAACACGTTGTCGATAAGCAACAAATTTTAGGGCTGTGTTCCTGGTTCTCTTTCCTCTAGTCAAATTCCTCATTAAAATTTTACAAAGAGGTATCATCAGCCCAGGTCGTCCTGTATAACAATAGTGGAGGGAGTCTCAGGGTGCTGAGGACTGTAGTATTGGTGCTCAACATTGTTTAGGGCTGCACCAATCCTACAAAATAGGTTCCATTGTCTCACACACGTTACACACAAGGAACCTGGCTTAGAGAGCCAATGCTTCCTAAGCAGAGATGCTCACCTTAGAACAAAGTAGTGAGTCTGGCAGGTACTCCCTTAATTATTGACTTCTGCCACTTTCCACGACTTTCAATTTCTTTTCTTCTTACAAAGATTTACAAAAATAAATTTCATCTGATAAGATCATTGGGTATAAATGTTCTATGACCAAATTCTATTTGTAACTGCTTATATTCAGAATGTTTTAAATGATAGAAATATACAGAGTCACACAAAACACTTATTCACATGTGTTTTGGGGCAGATTTTTTTTTGTTTGTTTTCTTTGATAAGTAAAACATATAATCCTTCACCTATCTCCATCTCTTAGCCGTTGAAACTGGATGACCAACAGACACATGAGTGTTGGTCCCACTCTCGTCCCAGGGATCAGATCTTCAACCATAAGGGCGGGCCACAAGTCAATGTCGCCTGGAGTGCTGTACAACCTGGAACAGAAACAAGCAGGCAACTCATACTGGAGACTGGACCTGACACAAGATATCTCTCACATAATAACAACTAAGCATTGTTTTATTGTATTCACACTAAAAGGAAAAAATAGATTTATTCCCGTTTCACAGGTAGGAGCATTGAGAGGAAGGATGCATTCAGGGATCACATAGGTGACCAGAAACAGAGCATCTAATACCAGAAGTCATGCAATACATATGGTGTTATTCTTCATAATTGTCCCACTAAGTATGCGCAATATAATTCTATTTATATATAGTAGAGTACATGTATGACTATATTAATATATAAAATGCATCCAATTCATTCTGCCAGGAGCTTGTAGAAAGCAAACATACAGACCACACACCTCATTAACAATTTCTCTATTTCTACCTCCTTCTTGGTTGTCTTCTTTGACTAAATCCATTCTATAATTATTTCCTTTTCCTCCTATATTTCTTTTCTAATTTTTAAAGATTTATTTACTTATTTGAAAGTCAGAGTTACACAGAGGGAGAAAGGGAGAGAGAGAGAGAGAGAGAGAGAGAGGTCTTCCATCTGCTGGTTCACTCCCCAACTGGCTGCAACTGATCCAAAGCCAGGAGCCAGGAGCTTCTTCCGAGTCTCCCACATGGGTGCAGGGGCCCAAGGACTTGGGCCATCTTCTATTGCTTTCCCAGGTCATAGCAGAGAGCTGGATCGGAAGTGGAGTATTGGGACTTGAACCAGTGCCTATATGGGATGCCGGCAATACAAGCGGTGGCTTTACCCACTATGCACAGCACCAGCCCCTCTTTTCTAAATATTTTAAAGATTTATTTATTTATTGAAATTCAGAGCTATTGCGAGAAGGAGAGAGATAAAGATTTTCCACCTGCTGATTTACTCCCCAGGTGACAACCATGGCTGTGACTGGGGTAGTTTAAAGCCAGGAGACAGAAGCTTCACCTGGGACTCCCATCTTTCACTGCTTTTCCCTGGCCATTAGAAGGGAGCTGGATCCAAAGTGGCGAAGCCAGGACAGGAACCAGTGCCCATATCGGACGCCAGTGTCACAGGTGGCGGCTTTACCTGCTACGCCACAGTGCTGGCCCCTCTTTTCTAAACTTTTGATGATATGCGACCTATTCTGTCTCCAAGTGCTTGTATGCATTTGGGCACTTAATTCCAAAATAGATGTTGTATTGCAGTTTCCTTCTACCTCAATCTTATTTTTGTTTGGATTTTGGTGGTGGTTGTTCTGGGAGTTGTTTTCTTTGAAATGCATTCTTAATGCTTAATTATTAATTTATTTCTGTTTTAAAAGCAGAGCAACAGAGAAAGACACAGACAAAGCCAGAGATTTCTTCATTCACTAGTTCAATCCCCAAAAACCTACAACACCCAAGGCTGGACTAGGCCAAAGCCAGGGGCCAACAATGCCATCCAGGTCTCCCACATGGCACCCAAGTACTTGAGCCATCAGCTGCAGCCTCCCAGAATACACAGCAGCAGGAAGTTGGATTGTAGCTGAGTATCCAGGACGCAAACCAGCATTCTGATACAATCATCACAAGCAGCAGCCAAACCCACAGTGCAGTAATGCCCATACCCTCTAAGACGTTTTGATTTGCATTTCTGTTTTCTTGTCATATATTTTTATTTGAAATTTCTCTCTCTTTTTTTTATTCCAGTAACATACTTTGCTATCATTTAACATCAGTATTGCTGGCAATGGGGAGGGACTGACATGTTTTATTTCTCTTTCCTTCTTAGAGCATCCTCAGCCTCACTTCATTTGCCTTCATTTCACTACCAAATCTGAAGAGCCCTATCCCATCTCCGCTCACCTCCTTGCACTCTGCCCCTCTGGACATTGCTATTCTGGTCACCTTCAGATCTGCCAGTTGGGGCTGTGAACTCCTGGCTCTCAGAATCATATGTGACCACTTAGTTCTTACTATTGCAGGTGTTTGTTCGGCAGGATAATTCTCATTCCTGGATTTCATATATGCCTTTCTCCCTTTGGGAAAATTGTCTTGGGAAAATTTTCAGTACACCTGTCTTGCTTTTCCCCTATACCCACAGACTTTGAGTAGGACTTAGTGATTGTTTTCATAGAGTGAGTTGAAACTTGGGGAAGTCTGTCTCTTCCTAATTCCAAAATATAGGCCATGTGCTAGTTTATGTGTCCTCTTATGATTGTATCAGTTTAGAAGGCTGTGTTGAAAGATTCAGAATCTGCTGTGTATCCTGCTTCCCATGTTGGATCATTCTCTCCTTTTTAATTCTATCAGTATTATTAGCAGACCCTGGTCTTCTTTATGTGGTCCCTTTGACACTTAATCCTATCTTTATGATCAATGTGTTATACTATGTGAATTAATGGCAAAACTAGTACTCAAAGAGTACTTTATGCTTTGTGTATCTGTGTGGGTGCAAACTGTTGAAATCTTTATTTAGTATATACTAAGTTGATCTTCTGTATATAGAGATAATTGAAAATGAATCTTAATGAAGAATGGGATGGGAGAGGGAGTAGGAGATGGGATGGTTTGAGAGTGGGAGGGTGGTTATGGGGCAGAAAAACCACTATAATTCAAAAGTTGTACTTTTGAAATTTATATAAAAGTTTTTGAGAAAAGAAAGATTCAGAATAAAAAGTGATTATTTCCTAGGATTAACCTAAAAACATGTCTTTTTAAAAGTATTTGTAAATCTGATGACAGTGAAATGCTGTTCCACTAAGATTCTGTTTTCTTGATTAATTATGCAGTTGAGTGTCTTCTATACAACTGGAATTGGTTTTCCCCCAGTGAAATGTCTATTTATATCTTTTACTCATTTTTAATTGAATTACATTTTTATTTCTCTATATGATTTGAATGTTAATACTTTGTTATCTATGTCCATATGCATTCTTTCAACTTATTCTCCTTGTGTTGAATATGGATGAACATATTTTCAAGTCAATGTATCAATTTTTATACCTAGGCTTTTACTTCAAATTCCTTTCTTTCCCCAATGCCATAAAAATATTCTTTTTTGTTTACTGTAAATTTTTCAAATTCAACTTCTCAAATTTAAGGCCTGCCTCATCTGTCTGGAATTGATTTCCATATACAATTTGATTCCCATATACATTCTCATTCTTATGTATGGACAGCCAATTGTGACTGTACACATACAGATTATGTTCCATTTTTCAATGTTGAATCTTATAACCCTTTCAAATATATCTTCATATATGAGCTTTTTGTGACTCTTTGGAATTCTAGTTTACTCTCCTGTATTCTGTCCTACTTGTCTACTCAACTTATATTACACTATTTTAAGTACTAAAAGCTTTATAATAAGTATTACTAACTGGGATTCAAATCACCCTAGGACTGCCTCTTGGCCATCTGCTCAATCAAATAAACTTTAAAATCAGCTGCTCATGCCATAAATAAGTACTATTAAAATCTTAATTGGAATTACAGTGAATATATCATTGGAGGAAGTACCAAAATATCTGTATTATTGAATCTTTTCACTCCTGAATTGCTGGTTATTTCTATTTCTGTAGATATTCTCTATTAACTGTACAATTTTATAATATCCTCCATGATATACTGTGTAGCTTTTATTAGACTTATTTTCTATATATTCTATTTGATATTGTAAGTAATTTTTCTTTATGTCATTCCAATTTATCATCAATAATGTTGGAAAATTATTATGATAGTTTGATTTCATCCTTCCTAGTTATCACTTTCTCCTTTTGTTGTCTGTTAGTAAAATGGTGCTGCCTTATCTAAGGTGCCATCTATGCCTTGGATGCCTTCTTATGCCCTGGCCCTTGGTGCTACTTTGCATAGTAGGCTTAGGTCCTAAGCCCCAAGGCCCAATCTCCACCCCACCTTAATGGGATTCCTGTTCCTACTTCCCTGCCAGCCCCTGGCAAAGGTTTAACAGGACCTGTTCCTGAACATGTGCTCTCTCTCTTATGCTCTCCTACTCTCTCATTCTCTCACCCTCTCCCACCAGCCCACTCAGCTTCCACCACCCGACAATAAACCTTTTCTCTAACTCCAGTGTTTGGTGTGTTTTCTGGTAGCCTTACAGTCTTAGTTGTTATTTTTAATACAATTTTGAATACAAGTAAAAATAGCTACTATCCTTGTCACATTCATTCTTTTAAATTGAATATTTTTAACATTTAACTAATGCTTTCAATAGATTTTATACGAACTTTATTAAGTTAGGATACTCATTTTTTCCTATAATACCATTTCCTAAAATACAAGAAAATGTATTTAAATTCAAAAAAACATATTGCATCTTACATGGAATGTTTTTTCAGCAATGGTTGAAATATAATCCTTCTCTTTTTATTTTAAAGAATCAGGCATAAAAATTTTGCATATTTATGGGATATCACGTGACATTCTTATACATCTATTTCTTGTGTGAATTCATTCTCTTCTTTTTAATATGCACTTGACATAAATTATATCAATACTTTCACATGACAGGCAAGGAGACTCACCACAGTGCTAATGAGGACTATATAAATACTTATAAAATTCTGGACTTGGGGCCAGCATTGTGACACAGTAGGTTAAAGCCTCCACTTGCAATATCAGAATCCCATAGGGGCACTGATCAGAGATTCAGCTGCTCCTCTTCCAATCCAGCTCTCTGCTGTGGCCTGGGAAAGCAGTGGAAGATGGCCCAAGTGCTTGGGCCCCTGCACCCACATACAAAACCTGGAAGAAGCTCTGGGCCCCTAGCTTCAGCCTGGCCCAACCCCAGCTGTGGAGGCCATACAGGGAATAAACCAACAAATATGAGCTCTCTCTCCTTCTGTCTCTCTCTCCTCCTCTTCCTCCTCCTCCTCCTCCTCCTCCTGTCCATCTTCTCTTTGAAACTGCCTTTCAGACAAGTAAAAACTACATCTAAAAACAATTCTGGATTAATGCTGTTTGCCAGAATAAACCTGTTTTGGCCATATTATAAAATGCAGTTCAACTTGGATATTTCAATGCTTAGATTAATTTTATTTAAATGTGTATGAGAGATTATCTTGTAGAGTTCCTTCCCTTACATTGTCATTTATTTTAATAAAAAACTGCCACTGATCTAAAAAGGCAAGTCAGATAATGTTGAAGGACTCCAGGGCCTATGAGACTATTCAGATTGTATTTCCAAATCGAGACCTGTGTTCGACTTTCAACAAGTGTCAACCTTATTGGGAAAGCTTCCTTCCCATTTGACATCCAGATTCGATTGCCAAAGAATTTCGTTTTTCTCTATTGCTCTCTGTCATGCCCTGTATTTCCAACACAATAAGCAAAGAATATTATATCATATAAGATATAAATTTTAATTATTGTAAGTTAAATTGTGTTCACAAGAAAATAATTTTATTGAAATCCTTAACCTCACAGCCTGTTAATGTGGTTTTATCCTTTGGAAGTGGCATCTTTGCAGACCTATCAGGTTGAAAACTAGTCATTGAAATGAGCCCTAATCCAACATGACATGTTTTTATGCAAAGGGACTTCAAAAAGTTCATGACAATGGAATTAAAAGATAAATTTGTTTTGGTGTATAAAAATTTTGAAATCCATGCCTGTGAGAAATCATCAAAAAGTTCATGACAAGTTTGTATTGTGATGAAATTATGCTTGGATTTCAAAAAATTTTGCAGTACAATAAACTTATCTTTGAATCTTATTTTTCCATGAAACACTCTCATAAGAAGAGGGCATTTTGGGCACAGACATACAGAAAGAAGGCTGTAGGGTGAAGAGACTGAAGAGCTGTACTGTATGCAAAAGAACAGCAAAGACTGTGGGAAGCCAAAGCAAGGAAGATGCAAAGGGCTTCAGAGGGAGCATGATCCCATTGACCTTGGTCTTAGGTCTCCATCCACTGTAACAGAGAGAGAATGAATTTTTATTGCTTCAGCCATCCTATGTGTAGTGCTGTCTTTGCCTTAGCAAACTAAACCAATTATTAACTTCCATGATTTTATACTGTGTACAATGTTAATTTTTAAAACAATTTTCCTGCATAAAGTTGCCATTATCCTTTTCTCTCACAAACTTTTTTTAACATAATGTAGTTGTTAATGTGGTTTCAAAGATACCAGTTTTTTTTAAAGATGTGTTTATTTGAAAGGAAGGAAAAGAGAGAGAGAAAGAGAGAGAGAGAGAGAGAGAGAGAGAGAGAAGAGAGGTCTTCCTTCCTCTAGTTCATTCCCCAAATGGCTGCAGTGGCCAGGGCTAGACCAGGCTGGTACCAGAGCCCAGAACTCCAGTGAGGTCTCCCTAGTGGGTGGCAGGGTCCAAGTACTTGGATCATTTTCTACTACTTTCTCAGGCACATAACAGAGTTGGAACAGAAAGGAAGCAGCCGGGACTCTAACCAGTGCTCATGTGGGATGCCTGCACTGAGGGAGCAGCTTTGCCTGCTGTACCAAAATACTGGCCCTTTGGTATCCTTACACTGATATTTTTAAAATACTTATTTTTGCAGCAGTTTTAGATTCACAATAAAACTGAGCAGATGTTACATAAATTTCCGATATACTCATTGAATTAATTTTTGGAGAATAAATAGTAAAGATAAGTTGCACTCCGAATACTTAAAATTAAATTATTGCAGAATATGATAAAAAATAGATAATGAAAATTGGAAAGTTAGTAAATTAAAATTCATGTCATAATTATAATTGTCAAGAAAAGATGTGGCAGTATGAGGTTTAGAAACTAGAACATTGGGTGCCTGCTTTGTGGAGTAGCTGGTAAAACCATTGCTTCTGATGTCAGTATATGGGCACTGGTTCAAGTCTTGGCTGCTCCATTTCTAATCCAACTCCCTGCTAATGTGTCTGAGAAAGCAGCAGAGATGGATTAAGACCTTTGGGCCCCATGTACACCTACCTGTACTCCTGTAGGAGACCCAGAAGAAGCTTCTGGCTCCTGGTTTCAGACTGTCCCAGCTCCAGTCATTGAGGCCATTTGGGGAGTGAACCAACAGATGGAAGATTCTCTCTCTCTCTCTCTCTCTCTTGCTCTCTCTGTTTCTCCCTCTCTCTGTGTAACTCTGCCTTTCAAATTATAAATAAATCTTTAAAAAGAGAGAGAGAGAACATTAAACTTTGCCAGAGAGCATAATCTTGGTTTTTTGAATTTCTGTTCACTGATATTAACCTAATTCTCCTTTGTTAATTCAGCTAAACATTTACCATTCCTACCCCTAGCATTCCACATTGCTTTTCCTAGGCTTACAATATGAGCTCCAAGAAACACTGGGAGCTTCTCAACTGTAGTTATGTAGCATGTGACACACTACAGAGTGTGTAGAACACTTATGTGCTTTGTGTGCCTGAATGAGTAGGGTGAACACTGTGGGCTCACCTCAGGCAGTTTGTTCACCTTGGTAGAGAGGGACTGAAGTTGTAAACATACCAACCCTCCTCACTGCTTATGATAGGAGATATCTACCATACTCAACTTGAATGTCACTCTAGCTCTTGCCCCACGCTTGATCTCTGTCCAGAGCTCCCTGCCCCTACCCAGAACTCACTTCTAGATGTCAACTGAAGTAGCAGACATTCTATTAAGCAACAGAAACACATTTCAAAGAACAAATCCTTCAGGGGAGACATCAACAAGTGTTTACTCAGATGCATAAAAACAAACATAGAAATACAAGAAACATGAACAAGGAAAATACTATGACTCCCAGAAAGGAACACAGTACTTCAATATTAGACTGTGAAGATGAGGAGACTGATGAAATGCCTGAAATAGAATTTGAAAGAATGATCATAAGTTTACTTGAAAACATAGAGAAGAAACTACATAACAAAAAATCTGTACATGACTTGGGCAAAAAATTCTGCTGGGAGATAAAGACATTAAAGAAAAACTGAATAAAAAAATAAGAAATGAAGAATTCAATACATCAAATAAGAAATACATTGAAAAGCATTAACAACAGATTTGATGAAGCAGAAGAAAGATTATTTGAGCTAGAAGACACACCTTTGAAAATATCTCAGAACAAAAGGGAGAAAACATGGAAACAGTGGTTCAAGATCCGTGGAATACCGTCAAATGACCAAATATACCCGTCTTAGCAGTTCCTGAAAGTATGGAAAGCAGAGTGGCTTCCAAGACTTATTCGATGAAATAATCAGAGAAAATTTCCCTAATTTGGAGAAAGATATGGACATTCAAGCACAGAAAGCACATATATGGGTCAGCACTCTGGTGTAGCAGATCAACCCACTGCCTGAGGTGCCGGCATCCCATGTGGGTGCTGGTTCAATTCCTAGCTGTTCCACTTCTGATCCATCTCCCTGCTAATGTACCTGGGAAAGTATCAGAAGATGGCTCAAGTGCTTGGGCCCCTCCACCCAAGTGAGAGACCCAAATGGATGGAGCTTGTGGCTCCTGGCTTCAGTCTGACCCAACTCTGGCTGTTGTGGCCATTTGCAGAGTGAGATGAACACTTTCTCTCTCTCTCTCTCTCTCTCTCTCTCTCTCTCTCTCTCTCTCTCACTCTACCTTTCAAATAAATAAATAAATTGTTTTAAAAAATGCATATAACCCTTAATGAACACCAGAAAAAATCTGGACCACAATGCAATATAGTGAAAATTTAAGTAATAAAATATAAAGAAAAGGTCTTAAAATCTGTAAGAGAGAAATGCCAGGATACCTGTAAAAGAACTCCAAATATACTGACAAAATATTTCTCATCAGAAACCCTAAAGCTAGGAGAGAATGAAGAAACATAGTCCAAGTCCTAAAAGAAAAAAAGAAAACCTGTCAACCCATAATACAGTACCTTTTGAAGTTCTCATTTAAATGAAGGGAAAATAAAGACTTCCTAAAGCAAAGAGAATTTGAAGGAATTTGTCACCACCAGACTAGTCTTACAAATGATAGTTAAGGATGTGCTACACAGAGAAACAGAGAACGATAATCAGCATGATGAAAGAAAGTAAACTACAAAGAACATCCAAAACAAACAATAGCAATATTTATCAAAAAATGGCATATCCAGCCATTATTTATCAATAATAACTTGAATGAACATGGAAAAACTCTAATTCAAAGACACCAACTGGCTGAATGGATTAAAAAATAAGACTCATAAATATGCTGCCTATAAGAAACACACATCACCAACAAAGATACACACAGACTGAAAGACAAAGGCTGGATAAAGATATTCTTTGCAAATGGAAATCAAAAACAAGCAGAAATAGCCATCCTAATGTCAGACAAAATAGACTGAAAGACAAAAGCTGTTAAAAGAGATAAATAAGACATTATGTAACAATTAAGGGATCAGTTCAACAGTTACATGTAATTATAGTAAATGTATGTGTACTCAATGTTAAGGCACCCAGCTATTTAAAACAAATGTTAATAGACCTAAATGGAGACAGAGGCTCCAATGAAGTATCTAAGCGGGGGAATTCAGCATCTCACTTTCATCAATGGACAGATCATTTAGACTGAAAATCAACAAGGAGACAACAGAGATAATATACACTACTGGCAAAATGATTCTAATTCACATCTACAGAACATTTCATCCCACAGCTGCAGAATCACATTCAATATACATTCTTTTCATTGGTGATTTAACATTCTCTAGGATAGATAACATTCTAAGTCATAAAATTGTCTCAACAAAACCTTAACAAATTGGGTATAGAAGGAACTTAATTCTGTACAATTAAAGGAATTTATGACAAACACACAGCTAGCATCATATTCAATGGGGGAAAAGCTGGAAGCACTTCTCCTATGATCCAAAACCAGAAGAGGATGCCAACTCTCACCATAAATATTGAATATAGGTCTGGAAGTTTTAGCCAGAGACATTAGGCAACAGAAAGATATCAAAGAAATACAAATGGAAAGGAGAAATTCAATTTATCCCTGTTTCCAGATAATATGATTCTATATGTTGAAGAATCAAAGACTCCACTGAGACTATTGGAACTCACAAGAGAGCTTGGTACAGTTGCAGGATATAAAATCAACACACAAAAATCAATGGCATTTGTATATACAAACAATGCCATGGCAAAGAAAGAACGCTAAGATCAGTCCCATTCACAGTAACTACAAAAATTCTAAATATCTTGTTAAATTTAATCAAAGATGTGAAAGATATCTACAATGAAAATTATAAACCATTTAAAACAGAAATATAAGAAGAAACCAAAAATTGAAATATCCTCCATGTTCATGGATTCAAAGAATTAATACTATCAAAATGTCCATACTACCCAAAGTAATTACAGGTTCAATATGATTCCAATCAAAATAACAAAAATATTCTTCTCAAATCTAGAGAGAATGATGCTAAAATTCATAGGGAAATACAAGGGAGCCCAAATAACTAAAGCATTCTTAAAGAATAGAAACAAAACCAGAGGTATCACAATATCACACACCCCAGAAATTATTCCACATATCTACAACCAACTAATCTTTGACAAACAAGATAAAATGACTCCCTGGAGATAGGACAGTCCCCTCAACAAATGGTGTTAGGAAAATTGGATTTCCCCATAGATATATGAAACAAGACTCCCACTTTATACCCCACACAAAAATCAAGTCACAAGGAATCAATGATCTAAAACTAAGTCCTGAAATCATCAATTTACTAGAAAAAAACATAGACCAAATAATTGCATGACATTGGCCTAGGCAAAGATTTTTTGGATAAGACCCCAGAAGCACATGCAAAAATGGTGAAAATAGGCAAATGGGATTATATCAAGCTAAGAAGCTTCTGCACTATAACAGAAACATTCAAGGAAGAGGCAGCTAGTAGAATGGGACAAAATATTTGCAAACTATGCAACTGACAAAGAATCAATGTCCAAAATATGTAATGAGCACAAGAAACTCAACAACCAACCAACCAAAAAAACAACCAAACCATTCAGTTAAGTAATAGGCTAAGGATATGAACAGGCATTTTTTAAAGGATGAAATACAAATGGCCAACAGATTCTCAGGGTCTCCAGTAATCAGGGAAATACAAATAAAAACAACAATGAAGTTTCACCTCTCCCCAGTTAGATTGGCTATTATCCAAAATACAACAATTACTGCTCACAAGAATATGGAGAAAATGTACCCTAATATACTGTTGGTGGAAATGTAAAGTCATACAAATGTTATGAAAAACTGTATGGAGACTCCTCAGAAATCTGAAAATAGATTCACAATAGATCCAGCCATCACACTCCTGGGAATTTAACCAAATAAAATGAAAGCATGATATGAAAGTTATCTGTACCTCTATGTTTACAGCATCTCAATTCACAGTAGCTAAGCTATAGAATCAACCCATATGTCCATCAGCTGATGACTATCTAAAGAAAATGCAATATACATATATGATGGAATATTACTCAGCCATAAAAAATGAAATCCTTTTTTTTACAACAGAATGAATGTAACTGGAGACCATTATGCTGAATGAAATAAACCAGTACCCAAAAGACAAATATATTTTTTTTCTGATATGTGGTAACTAATATATAGAGCACAAAAAAGTAATATATGTCAATGAAATTGACATTTTGTTATATGATCATTGCTTATAGCTGTTGCTATACTCCTGAGGAACAGTGGTTAGTGTATTTGCTACTTGATAACTATTTGGTGGAGGATTAAGCTTGTTGTTATAAAGCACTGGAATTATGTCATCGCAAAAATTGAAAGAAAAATAAGACAGGAAGGAAGAAGGAGGGAGAGAGGGTAGAATAATTGTGTTCTTAAAACTATAGATGTGAGATACATGAAATCTGTTCCCTTTGCATAAATAAATAAATAATACTAAAATGTGTAGCCTAGGTTTGTCAGAACAAATCAGTTCTAGCCTCTTTACCAAACATAATATTCAACAACTTGTGTCCTATACTTAAAGGCAGTAATCCAGAGGTGGGCGTTTGGCCTGGTGATTAAGATAGCCAAATCTCCTATCAGCGTACCTGGATTTGATACACCTCTTTTACCCTGACTCTTGCTACCTGCTGACGCAGACCATAGAACACAGCAGTAATGGTGCAAATAACTGGGTCCCCGCCATCCATTTGGGAGACCTGGATTGAATTCACAAATCTTGGCTTCAGTCTGGCCTAGTTTTCCCCACTGCCAGCATTTGGAGAGGGGTCAGCAGAGAGAAGTGCTCCCTATCTATTTACTGATTTATCATCTGTGTATTTATCATTGCCTAGCTATCATTACACAACCATCATTGTCTATCTTTCCATCATTATGAATCAGTCTTTCTACCTGCCTCCCTACTTATCTATCCTGCCTATCTCTGCATATTGGTCTACCTCTCAAATAAATAAATAAAAAATTGGAAAAAAAAAACCTGTAATCTCATGTAAGCTGGCAAGGTATTGACAATAAAGAGCCTTGCACCCTGAGCTGAATCCCTAGTCCACTGTCCCAGTGTTGAGACTGGCAATGTGCACCAACTCCCTCTTCCGCTGCAAGCAGGATCAGATATAAGGATCCCCAGTACCTTTGGCCTTGACTGACCTGAATGGGACCCCTTAGAGAGGGCCATCCAAAGCCAAGTATAAACACTGTCGGCATCAAGAGTCCTCTGGCTTTGATAATGTCACATTTACTGTGTTTAAATTTAGTTTCTAACATTTTCCATTACACCTGGAATAATAAGACTGAACAGAGTCTGGCTACATTAAAAAGTGATGTTTCTGTTGCTATTTTGATGTACAAAGAAAAGATTTGCAGACCTTGAAATGAGCTATTTCATGCCACAAAGACCTCAATGTCAATCCATATCTAATTTCATAATGACAGTTTGACTTAAAGGCGGCTTTAGAAGGATGGATAATAATAAGAGCTTGCAGTCAGCTGCATGGCTCATAGAAACACAAGGGCAGAGGTTCGAATGGAATGTTTTCGGAGCTCTATACGTACTCGCCTGGTTCTGAAAGTGAAAGACAGATAACACAGCAATGTATGATTTTAATGAAACAAATAAAAGCCTCTGTCATAAACATGGAGGGATGGTGCCTTGTGATAAAGTGTCCTTGTGGGAAAGAATTCTGGAACACGTCCGAATTTTCTGAACAAATATGATCATTTAGTGGCTTTTAGAGAGTAAATATATTTGAAACGTGTCCTTCAGAAAACCAAAATGCCCTTGTGTACTCAGACACAAAGTAAAATTTCTTCTGCCTCAGGATGACTGCTTCAATTTGAGAGAAGTAAATGACGTTTTATATCACGGGAATTAAAACAATGAGAACATCCTACTCCACTAATATAGTGCAGAATAACTTTATGCTTAATTTTCAGTTGGAAAACACCAGAAAGAAAAAACTCTCTTCATTGGAAAAAAAAAATTCTTCAGAGTCTTTGTCACTGGAAGTTTGCCTTAGAATTCTAAGTTTAACTCAAATATTTTAAGGATGCTCTACATTTTTTTCTTTAACAATTTTTCCACAATTAAAAATTAATGCATTGTACAGAGCTATACATAAGGTTCTATGTTAATTAAACATTAGTTTGGTAATGGAAATAGCACAGAAAAGTAAATAAATGAATGGAGTGAAATGAATGAAGTGATGTTCTTGTTGTTGAACATAAATACAATTCCACCCACCTTGCACTTTTGAAGGAAGAAGAATTTTTCTTTCTTACTGCTTTACAGGAGGAAAATAATCTATGCTACTTTAATGGCATCCAGTGCAGAACTAAAAACTGTAACCATCATCAGATTTTCAAAAGCAGTGTGCAGAATATAGAACTCCATAATCAAGTCTAGTAAAAAAAAAAATCAAGCTGTATATTGTAACCAGTTAGAGGAAAAGAGTAGAGAGAAGGGTTAGAAAATGAGCAGTGGGGGGTAGAAGAAACCGAAGAATGACAACATGAGTGTGGAAGACTAAGACAGAGAACCAGACTGACTATAATGGAGATTTGACCAGACCCCACTTTGGAAAAAGGCAGACTCAGACTCACCAGACTGATCACTGACTGCTGCTTGGCTGAGCATACACCCAAAGGATTCCTTTTGTGAAAAGAGCATTGGGACATTCAAAGCATGATAATTATGAACAGTTACATACTTTTTTTTTATTTATTTATTTGCAAGAGAGAGAGAGAGAGAGAGAGAGAGAGAGAGAGAGAGAGAGAGAGGAAGAAAAGAGAAAAAGAGAAAGAGAAATTGATTCCATCCACTGGATCACTCCTCAAATGCCAATAACAAGTGAGGCTGGGCTAGCCTCTTGGTTTCTCATATGAGTGGCAGAGATTCAAGTACTTGAGCTATCACTTGTCACCTGCCAGGATACAAATCAGCAGGAAACTAGATTGGAAGCCAAGCAGAGACTCGAACCCAGGCACTCTAATATGGGATGCAGGCAACCCAAGCAGCAACTTAAATATTGCATCAAATGCCCACCCTCAACCCTTCCCTGTTTAACCCTAATGGTAGACATGAATGACAAACTTGCTTTTGGCATACTTTCTACAGTTGGAATAAAGACAATCTAGGAAAAAAAGTTTTGTTAAATTCTACAAATGTACAGTAACACCCTGACTCCTCTGTGCCTGAGAGGTAGTCTCTTTTTGGTTAAGAGGTTGATTAACAAAAATTAGGTGTTAAAAATGTGAAGGCCACACAGACATTCCCACATTGTCATAACCAGAAACACACACACCCACGAACTAAAAATAAAAGAGCACTTTTCTGCTGTTAGGGACAAGGTTGTTGTATCTATAAACCACATACAATTATGTACTCTGCATCGTGGGATTAATATCCCACATCAAAAAATATACGCAATAAATACACCTTTTTTAAAATTTCTGATTGTGAAATAGCAGATCACTTTTAATTCAGTCCACAGGTTCTTACTGACTCCTAGAGTTTTCTGGCTAATTGTCTGAGGTTAAAAGTAGGACTAACAGACAGTGCTGGCTTCAAGGGTGTGTCAGGAACATTAACAGATACTCAAAACCTAAGACACCGGTACTATGGAGTAAAGTCACTGCCTGAGACTCTGGCATCTTATATGGATACCAGCTCATGTTCTTGCTGCTCCATTTCTTATGTAGCTCCCAGCAAATGTCTGTGAAAAACAAAAGAGAATGGCCCAAGTGCTTGGCTCCCTGTCACCCATTTGGGAGACCTCGATGGAGCTCCTGGCTACTAGTTTCAGTCTGGCCCACCTTTGGCTGCCAATGCCATTTGGGAAAGAACCAGTGGAAGAAAGATTCTCTCTCTCTCTCTCCTTCTCTCCCTCCCTCCATTTTTATAACCCTGACTTTTAAATAAATGAACAAATCTTTTTTATAAAATGGAAAAGAAACATAAACTAGTTTATAAAAGTGTACTGTAGGCTGGTGCCACAGCTCACTAGGCTAATCCTCCGCCTATGGCGCCAGCACACCGGGTTCTAGTCCCGGTCAGGGCGCCGGATTCGGTCCCGGTTGCCCCTCTTCCAGGCCAGCTCTCTGCTGTGGCCCGGGAGTGCAGTGGAGGATGGTCCAAGTGCTTGGGCCCTGTACCCCATGGGAGACCAGGAGAAGCACCTGGCTCCTGCCTTCAGATCAGCGCGGTGCGCTGGCCGCGGTGGCCATTGGAGGGTGAACCAACAGCAAAGGAAGACCTTTCTCTCTCTGTCTCTCTCTCTCTCACTGTCCACTCTGCCTGTCAAAAAAAAAGTGTACTGTAGTATTGATAAAACAAGTAACATGCAAAACAACACCTATGAATTGGTGGAATTCAAGGCTTTTGACAGAAATGTTGAGAAATTTCTCCTGACATAATGCTCCACATACCGTTACAGTAGCTTTAGGAGGCTGGATAGAGGATTGATAAATAACTGATAACAGATGATATGCAGAGAGAGATAAATAGGAAAATTATATAGAAAATACAGATAGATGAGCTAGATGATAGATAATACAGATTAAATCGATAGTAGAGGGAGTTGTGTACATGTCAAAGAGGTGACTATTGTCCTATTTAATTTTTTTTTTTTGACAGGCAGAGTGGACAGTGAGAGAGAGAGAGAGACAGAGAGAAAGGTCTTCCTTTGCCGTTGGTTCACCCTCCAATGGCCGCCGCGGCTGGCGCGCTGCGGCTGGCACACCACGCTGATCCGATGGCAAGAGCCAGGTGCTTCTCCTGGTCTCCCATGGGGTGCAGGGCCCAAGCACTTGGACCATCCTCCACTGCACTCCCGGGCTACAGCAGAGAGCTGGCCTGGAAGGGGGAAAACTGGGACAGAATCTGGCGTCCCGACCAGGACTAGAACCTGGTGTGCCGGCACTGCTAGGTGGAGGATTAGCCTAGTGAGCCGCGGCGCCGGCCCCCTATTTAATCTTAACTAATAATGTTTGATTTATATATTTGATTAGTGTTTTCAAAACTGCAAAATTATTTTAGTTTTGTGCTGTATGAGCCTCTTCCAGTCTATACAATCCATTACTATTTCAGAATTTCTTATAATTGCACATAATTGCAGATGAACTAAGCTCATTCTTCACAAGAAAATGTTACCCAGAATAAGGACCTTCTTACCCATCCACTTGAACTTTGACACAGACCTCATGATCAATGTCCACTTCTTCATGTAATTCTCCCTTTTAGACAAAATTCTAAAATGGTGGGAATTCTGTCTCCTAATCATTATACTGACAGGGTACATTACAATGGAATTAAACCATAAGGTAAACTAATGGTATCACAGCCATCCTTGGTTGCCAGGTGAGCTTATCTTCATGAGGAGCTACAAAGTAGTCTCCTTTAACCAGGTCCAATCAAATGGGATAACGCCTGGTTCCCAAGGGAATCATGTCAAGACTTCTGTGATGATATTCGTGTCCAGTGGGAAAGGGTATGAGAGTTTAACAGTATTTGTCACAGAGGGAGGGGAAAGGAACAAATCACATTATTGCACATCATTCACCTGTCCTAATCTGTGTTTCTTTATTTACAGCAATATTTGTTAGGTGCCTTTTATTAAGCAACTAACTTGTAGAAATTAGAAATAATAAATATTTATTAAGTTAATAACTGCCTGGATGAATAAATGGATAGTGTGGGAAGAAAAGACATTTCTACCATAAGAAAACAAAGAGTCATGTCATTGTTGTTTTCATCTTGAATGTGCTTTCAGTTTACCAGTTGTCACCCTGACATACTCTGAGATGACGACGTGGATGTTTATAGCTGTGTAGTCTAGTGTGAGGCATTATGTTGATATTAAACAGGCTTGCATTTCTAAACTTATCACCCCTTAATCACATGGGAGTACTCTTTTACTGTTAACAACTTGACTGACAAACACACAAACACTTTGAAGAAAAATGTATTGCCAGGGAAAGCATTTGGCGTAGCAGTACAGACGCTTGCTAAGATACGCGAATTTCAAATCAAAGTCTCTGGGTTCAACACCATGCTCCAGCTCCAGACTTCAGCTTCTAGATAATGCAAACCCTGGAAAACAGCAGCTGATGGTTCAAGTGTTTGGATCCCTATCATCCAGGTGGGAGACCTGGATTGAATTCCTGTCATTGAGGGCAGTTAAAGACTGAACTAGCAAATGGGTTCACTCTTTCTCTCTTTTGCTTTCTTGATCATGTAAATTTTTAAATAAAAAAGTGTTTCTTGGCTGGTGCCATGGCTCACTAGGATAATCCTCCACCTTCAGCCCCGGCACCCTGGGTTCTAGTCCTGGTTGGGGTGCCGGGTTCTAGTCCCGGTTGCTCCTCTTCCAGTCCAGCTCTGGGAAGGCAGTGGAGGATAGCCCAAGTCGTTGGGCCTTTCACCTGCATGGGAGACTGGCACAGCACTCCAGTCGTGGCGACCGTTTGGGTATGAAAATGGAAGGAAGACCTTTTTCTCTGTCTCTCTCTCACTGTCTAACTATGCCTGTCAAAAAATAAGAATATTTCTTATCTAAACGTGACATTTGGTTATAATTTTATTCATACTATTCTAAGGCTTATTACTAAAGACATGCTAGTGTCTGCTAATAAATTGAGTAGGTTTTGATCTTTTTTATACATTCCAAAATGTAGTATGTTCTTTCCAATTTGAAAAGGTTTGCCTACTTATAGTCCAGAGATGATTTAAAAGCAATTCTATGATTTTTTTTCAAATTTCTATAGTCTTAACCATGATACTGGTTTCATGGTTATTCTAGGTTCAATTTAAAAAATGTTCATTCAATAAGGCTTAAAAATTATTTTCACAAAACTATAAACAACAATTTCTTGTAAAGCTGTTCTTTTAAAAATATTTATTTATTTATTTGAAAGACAGAGATACAGAGAGAGATAAGGAGAGACAAACAGATATCTTCCCTCTGCTGGTTCATTCTCCAAATGACTGTGAAGACTGGAGTTGGGCCAGGCCACAGCCAGGAGCCAGGAGCAAGGAGCCAGGGGCTTCTTTTGGGTCTCCCACATAGACACAAGGGTCCAAGGACTTGGGCCATCCTCCACTGATTTCCCAGGTGCATTAGCGGGAAGATAGATCAGAAGTGGAGCAGCTGAGACTCCAACTGGCACCCATATGGGATGCAGACACTGTAGGCCATGGCTTAACACACTGTGCCATGAGGCAGGTTATTTTTATGTTTTTGTAACTTACAGCTCTGTGTATGTTATTCAATTACTTTTAGCTTTCAATTTTCCACTTTGTTCATTTTTATCATTTACTCATTCCAGTTTGAGTTAGACACTTAACATGAGTGAGAAGTAAACATCTGCTATGTTCAGCCTGTGAGATTTGTGGTTGTTGATTACTGTAACTTCATCTATCTTAACTGATACAGTTTCAAATATACAGGTTCTACTTCCTAGTTTATGTGGTCAGTAGGTGGTACATTGCATTGGTGCTGATTCTATTCACTAAATTTGAGGATGCAAGGATTTCTTCAGTATTGTAGCTGTCCCTTTGTCAATCCTTCCAATTGGTTCTCCTTCACTCTTTCTCACCTGTTTTTTCGTTTTAGTAACTTCTACAAACATTTGAAATTTTTAGTCTTTTCTCCACATCTCTTAATCTCTTATTATTTATTCTTTTCAGCTATTTGTAATACAAGCTCAGTGATTTCTTCATATGTATATTCTAGTTCACTAATTCTTTTTTCAGCTGTGTCTAATTTGCTTTTTAACTTCTCTATTGAGATTTTCATTTCAGTTTTATAATGTATTAAAAGCCACATTTTGGCCGGCGCCGTGGCTCAACAGGCTAATCCTCCGCCTTGCGGCGCCGGCACACCGGGTTCTAGTCCCGGTTGGGGCACCGGATTCTGTCCCGGTTGCCCCTCTTCCAGGCCAGCCCTCTGCTGTGGCCCAGGAGTGCAGTGGAGGATGGCCCAAGTGCTTGGGCCCTGCACCCCATGGGAGACCAGGAAAAAGCACCTGGCTCCTGGCTCCTGCCATTGGATGAGCACGGTGCGCCGGCCGCAGCGCGCCGACCATGGCAGCCATTGGAGGGTGAACCAACGGCAAAGGAAGACCTTTCTCTCTGTCTCTCTCTCTCTCACTGTCCACTCTGTCTGTCAAAAAAAAAAAAAAAAAAAAGCCACATTTTCACTTGTTTTTT
The DNA here is from genome assembly GCA_949820135.1 of Sylvilagus floridanus. Taxonomy (NCBI): domain Eukaryota; kingdom Metazoa; phylum Chordata; class Mammalia; order Lagomorpha; family Leporidae; genus Sylvilagus; species Sylvilagus floridanus. The sequence continues at coordinate 78,602,493 of OX463241.1, forward strand.
TTCCTTTCCTTTGAACACATTTTGCATTTATTTCTTTTCTTAGTTATGTTAGATGTACTTCTTTAGTCTCTTGTTTTGTTTAGATCTTCCTAGAGTCTCTTTTCATTTTATTGATTTTAATTGGTGTGTGAGAGAAGGAAAAAACTCCTTGTGAGTGCGTTTTGTCTTGCCTGGGTTGCCCACGCATCCTGGTTGTGCAACATGGTGTCTACATGGTGTTTTTCACGTGTGTTGGTGCCGTATCACAGGGGGTTCATGTGCCCCAGAGATATTTTTCATGCTAATTTATCATTTAGTCTTTCTGGAACTATAGTATTTGAATAAATTCAAATTCCTCTCCGCATAATACAGCTTGCATTTAAATTTCAAACTTTCTATTTAATTCCAGCCTCCACTGCTAATGGATAATAAAGAAACTGCTCTCCTGCTTCCACTGTCTTGGTGAGAAGGGATTTTTTTCCATTTTCTTCTTCCCTTATAGCAATGAAAAAGTTTTTGGCAGAGAGCTGTGCTTCAGACTCTGCCTACAACAGGCTGGTGGCCATGTCTCCTCGTCCCATGTGAGTGGTAAGACTCCAACTTCCAGTTCCTAAGTCCAATATTTGTGTGAAGAAATTGCTGGGCCAAGACAGAATTGGTTCCTTATTTCTCCGCAGCTCTTAGTTTCCTTGTTCTTTCTAGCATGTAAGAATTACTTTTTTTAAAAAAAACAGGATTTTTATTTATGTGGGTTGTTCAAAATATTTATTTATTTAATTTGAAAAGGGTGGGGGAGAGAGAGACTCACATTGCTGACTTATTCCCGCAAATGTCAAGACTGGAGTGAGGAACTGTCTGAGTCTCTCAGGGACCCAAGTACTTGATCCATAATCTGGCAGGGCTCACATTAGCAGGAACTCAAACCCAGGCACTCAATACCACTATACCAAGCACCTGCCTCATGTACTTTCTTTCAAGCTCGTTCATGCTAAAGCCATTCTTTGTATTTTATTTCTTATTCAAGTATCTTTAGAAAAGGAAGGCTTATTTAACTTAATTAATTGCCAACAAATTTCCTTTTTGCCAAACTGCCACAGAAAATAGACTACCAGTCAAATGCTTCGTAAGACACATCATCTTCTAGTTAAAGTTGCTTTTATTTGGCATTTTAAAATAATAGAATAGGCAAAAAAAGTTTTATTATTATACATAGTACAATATGTTTACATATTCTCATTGCATCTTCAAGCACTACTTCAGGTAATTTAAAATGGCAAACAAGCTAATGGCTTCATTGACTATAGAAGCCATGTCAAAAAATCGATTCCAACTAAAAAAGGTTATACAGGACCATTCCTGAGTAATATGGAAAGGAGAATATGAGCCAACCCATCCAAATGTTGCAATGAACAGCTGGCATTATGCAGAATGAAAGTAATTATTGGCTTAGTTCAATCTTTAAAAACATTCTAAACGGATTCACACTAGTTCTTGTCAGCCTCAGGCTCATAAGAATTTGCAAAGGAGAATATTTTAGAGTCATTTAAGAGCACTCTATAAGATTCTTGTGTCTCAACCAATGAGTAGCATGCCTAGGGAAGTGGAAACCTAGATAGATCATGCAATTTACCCAAGATCATAAAGTTAATTACTAAAAAGCTAAGAAAGCACCCACATTGACTTTTTAGTGCATTTTCTATTATTCTCTGTTTCCTTCATGTTGATTATGGATAATGTAAGTATAATACTATCTCACAAAGGCCCAGTGTTGCAGCACAGTAAGTTAAGGTGTCACCTGTGAGGCCAGCAATCTATATCAGGCTGCTAGTTCAAGACTTGGCTGCTCTGCTTCCCATCAAGCTCCCTGCTAATGTACCTGGAAAAGCCGTGGATGACACTAGAGCTTGAACCCCCGACACACACATGAGAGATCCAGATGGAGTTCCAGGATTCTGGCTTTGGTCTAGACATTGCAGTCGCTGGGGAATGAACCAGTGGGTGGAGAATCTCTGTATCTGTCCCTCCCTCTCTTTCTCTGTCACTCTGCCCTTCAAATAAGTAAATAAGTAAATCTTTCAAAAATATTAACTCACAAATTGCTTTATTATACTTCATAAATACTTTAGCACATTTTCTGTGCTTTCTACAAATTGAGTACAATGGCTGTTTTTGCTTTTTTCCAATACAAACATATAGAACTACATTAGCTTCTTTCCTCATTTCCAGCCAGCAAGTAAAGAAAACACAAATTCAAGGTCTAAGCTTTCTATTTGCTTAAATGAGGTAACAAGTTGATGTAATTTTCAACAGTGACAATGGTGCCATTTCCAGTGAGATGAGGAGAAATTGGTAGTTATAACAATTAATGTAAAAGTTCCTCAATTTTAATATAAAGAGCAGGTTAGAGAGTACACAAATGAGATTACTCTCAATTACAGCCATTTGAAAATACATTTCCTGAGCTAAAGAAAACACTGAGTTGCACACTGCCTGATATGAATTTTGTATAATTTAAAGCCAATCTTGTGTTTCCATTCTGGACTATACTTTTCATGCGAATGTCACGCTGCTATGAAAGAAAAAGGAAATAATTGCTGCCCATAGAGAAACAGGCTTTCCACCTTTTCGTAAAATGATTTCTTAATTTTTCTGAGTCAGTACTACTAACAATTGGAGGCAGAAGCAAATTCACTTAAATATGACATTCAGATGCACTCATAGAATTAGCAGGCACCCATTCCACTAAGTATTTGACATACTTTAAACTGTTTCTTCATCTTCTCAGTAAAAGGATGAGATGTCTGACTACTATGATAATGCTCATTATAGGGATGAGAAATACAAGTCTAGAAAAGACAACCAAAGGCTGTCTCATGAGAAGGAAACAGAGAGAGAGGTATGTACTCTTATGGTTTAACACCAGAATATTCATGCCTGTATTTCTTGGTGCTATGATCCCCAATCCTGAGAACTTCCATCCAGCCTGGCAGAAAATTTTCCTCTGGCTGGTGCATGTAACCACAAAGACAGAACTCTGCTGCTAGCTCCAGCTCAATGCAGTCATAAAACCAGAATACATAACCACCTCCTCCAAAACCCTTTGTGGCTGTTGCTTTTTAAGCCAGAGGCCTTCCCTTGCAAATTAAACGTTTTGCCAGTAAATTTCTGCTAACCAGTCCTGGTTTTCCCTCTGAAAACTTGTCACAGACTTTAGATTAAATTTTATAAGGGACAGTAAGGGCAGGAGGTGAGACAAGGATCACGAGGGATTATCTGGGTATGCCCAGAGTGAGCACAAGTGTTCCTACAAGTGGAAAACGGAGGCAGGAGAATGAGAAGGGAATGTCCAGCTGATTATGTGCAGCCTGTACAAGTAGGCAAGGTATGGAAATGGATTTCCCCAAAGCCCCCAGGAAACATTGCAGACTTTATGTTAGCCCAGGGAGACCTGTGGCAGATTCCTGGGCTCTAGAACTGTACGAGAGTTCATCTCTACTGTTTCAAGGCACCCAGTTCATGGTAATTTGTTACCACAGTCAGGAGGAAGTAATATAGTGGCTGAAAGCAAAAGAAATAAATATCATATAGATTCACATCAAAAGTTCCTTTTTTCAAGACAGGTGTTTGGCCTAGCAGCTGTGATATTACCAGCTAAGATGTCCAGAATAGTTAGGCTAGACATACCACCTAGTTTTGGCTCCTAATTCCAGCTTTCTGGAGATCCTGGGAGGCAGAAGTGATGGCTCAATTAATTGGGCTCCTGTCACCCATGTGGGAGAACTGAATGGAGTTCAACACTCCAAGATTTGGCCCCAGTTCATCCCCATCAATGCAGGAATTTGCGGAGTGAACCAGTGAGTGAGAGTTAACACTGCTTCTCTCTCTCTCTCTCTCTCCCTCTCTCTCTCTGCCATTCAAATAAATAAATCTGTAAAAAAAGAAATATTTAAAGTCTGAAATGCATGTATCAAGTTGTCTACAAAATGAGAAGATATGTAAGTCACAAAACACTTCTGTTAGTGTCACCAACAGCGATCCAATATGTATAAGTATTATTAACATTAGTTATATATGTGACATCCACACAATCCAAGAAGTCAACAACACAAACATGACTACTCTCTAGTACTGTTGTTAACATGACTGTCTCATTTCAAGGTGAGGAAATTATAACTTGAGATCGATTAGAAAATTCCTGAAGGATTATCATTCTTCAGTTGAGTTTTTATTCTATTAAGAATAGCAAACGGACTATAAATGCTTTTGGCTTTTCAGGCCGAACATCTTTGCGGCAAGTATTCAACACTTCCCTTGCAAAGAGGAGGTGTCCACAGAGAACAGGTAAGTAGCTGTCTGTCTGTGTGACAACCATTTATGAGAATGGGTAGCCAGCTCTCAGGCTGTAGTTTGACAGACCCTGTGTCAGACTGACATTTTGGGTTGAAAGCATTCTTCTAAGTTCAACATCTTAGCATTCACAGTTCTAAGTGCCCTGGGGCACATAGGCCTAGTCTTAGAGTCACAGAGGCCTGGATGTCCCTGGCCTGCTCATAAGCCTTCATGGGGATTGAGCCTCTCTCACCTGTCCACATCTCAACTCACTGTGGAGAGATCCCAGGTGTAAGTGGGACTGTCTCTGATAAATGGATACTTACCTGGTCTATGTCTGTTTCACAAGTTACAATGATGAAGCTGCCCCAACAACTATGAGAGATAGGTACTCAGACAAGGAAAAACTATGTGTGTTGGGGGATGGAGATGGGGGAGACAGGATGTGCACTTGTAGCTGAGGAGGGTATGACTGCAGCTATGAGCAACTGCCTGTAGCCTTGGGGGGCATGCCTCTGGTTGTGGAGGAGGATGACAGTGGTTAGGGGTATGTCTGTAGCTAAGGGGGATACAGCTGCAGCTGTGGTGTTGTATCTGTACACCAAGTAACTACCCCAGAGCAGATTTCTCATGAAGTAAGGAACAGACACCCTTTAGTGCCCACAGCTGCAGGCCTTTCCAACAGGATCTAGAAAGAGCTTGCAATGTGTTTGCACTGTCATGCGTTTCTAACAGGTATGTGTATATACTTCCTTAACTGTGCCAACACCACTGCAGATGTCCAACAAAGCACAACAGCCCTCCTATGATGAAACACAGCTTTAACAAGTTCTGTACAATCGCCGCCACCACTCATGTATTAGAAATCATCTAACATTGTCTACAGCCATACCACACCAAAAACCGATCTTGTCTGATCTCAGAGGCTAAGCAGGGTCCAGCCTGGTTAGTACTTGCATGGGAGAAATCATCAAACACAGGCGAAGACTTCTTCCACTGCCTGCTGAGCTACCCTCCTCCCAATCCCGATTACAGTGGTAACAGAATGAAGGTCTGTGGAATGGAGTTTCAACACCTTCCATGCAAACAGAAAAGCAAATTCATGTTACAGGAAATTTTAATAAATAGATTCAATGAAGTGCAGATATTAGAAAAAAGAAACTCAGGCTGGCACCGCGGCTCACTAGGCTAATCCTCCACCTTGCGGCACCGGCACACCCAGTTCTAGTCCCAGTCGGGGCGCTGGATTCTGTCCCGGCTGCCCCTCTTCCAGGTCAGCTCTCTGCTGTGGCCAGGGAGTGCAGTGGAGGATGGCCCAAGTGCTTGGGCCCTGCACCCCATGGGAGACCAGGAGAAGCACCTGGCTCCTGCCATTGGATTAGCGCGGTGCACTGGCCACAGTGCGCCGGCCGCAGTGGCCATTGGAGGGTGAACCAATGGCAAAGGAAGACCTTTCTCTCTGCTCTCTCTCTCACTGTCCACTCTGCCTGTCAAAAAATAAAATAAAAATTAAAAAAAAGATTAAAAAAAGAAATTCAGAAAATTAATACAAAAGAAAAAATGAAGAATTTTAAAATGTGTAATTTAATTTTTAAATAAAAGGTGAAGTTGTGAAGAAAGTCTATTGAAGGATTAAGATGTCAAACAGGGTATGCTACAGCTGGGGATGCTCATCACAGACTGCAGTGCTGGTGCAAGTCCAGACTACTGTGCAGGAAATTCAGATTCATTCTGAAGCTCCTGGGAGGCAAGAGATGATGCTCCAAGTACATGGGATACACAGATCGAATTCCAGTCTCCTCTGCCCAGTCCTGTTCCTGAGAGCATTGTGGGGAGGTAACCCAAAAAACAAAAGTTATCCCTTCTCTCTTTCACTCTGATTGTTAAATAGATGAGTACAAATACATAAACATTTTTAAAAATAAGGATATAGTTTGGTTTCAAATGGGAGAAGACAACACCATAGAGTAACAACAGGCAAAACATAAATAGTAGAAGATATCACAATGAGAGAGACCTATTGGAACAGGCAACTATGGCCTCTCTTTCTCTCTGCCTTTCTGTTTTAGCACAGAAAAGAAAATCTTTGCAAAACTTAAAAAAAAAAAAAACCCTCTACCACTACCTAATGAGACCCAACTTGACTTCAATTCACTTTTAGAGCTGTTAACCTGCCACCCTTTAATCCACGTACCTCATGTCATCAGGTAATGGGGTTGTTACAAGACAATTCCATAGCTACCCACTGCTCCTTTCTTGGTTATCTAAGGGAAGATTATCTAAGATTACAGCTAATTTATGGCTACCACTGCCTCTCTTTCTACACGTACTGACACTAATGGATCCTAGCTCCACATGGCTGAGAAATAAATGGATTCTACAGATTGGCTATAAACAGGGCTGCCACTAGGGAAACTGCTTCAGTGGACCCCCTACAGCCCTGACAAAAAGGGGAGACTGACAGGGAGAATTTGACTGTGAGATGTATTGAGGTGTGATTTGTGATGAGGATTGCTAAGCTGCAGTTTTTTTCTCTTTCCCAAATCAACCTGGGCTGCTTGGAAGGCAGAACCAAAGCAAGTCAGAGCGAGTTCTGGGGGCTGCAGCACAAGGGACCCGGAAGGCTGCCTGTCCCCAGAGACCTTCCAGACCGGCCAGCAGTTACCTTTGTCTCCACAGGACCACCAAGGACTATACCTCAGAGTTTCTGGCAGTGTGGAAAGATCAGTCTGATTGAAATGATAAATACATTAACCATTTGTATGTTAGTCAACACATTAGTTCCAACAAGGCCTGCTTTCCCCACAAGAGCTTATAAGAAGGTAATTTTTCTGTTTGTCCACAGAAAGAAGGAAAAGAATGACTCAATCCTATTTTTGGCATCACTTTTCACTTCAACCTATTTGCTGCACTTTATTCTTGAATATGTTGATGGATGTTTCTGTTGGAATCACTCTATAGTGATGTTCACACGTCTATTGTTACAGAGTCCCCATTTATTAGGTCTGATACCAAATCAAACTAGTTTATAGAGGATGTGAACTAATATGTAAAAAGTTAACAGACTTCGATCAACTGCTATCCTGAAGGTGATTATGTACTGGGGATGCCCTTGTTCAGCGAATTCTTACAATATAAGAGAAAATGAGTTTTGCTGCTAGGAATTTCATTTTATTTTTAAAGATTTATTGACTTTCAGCTCTTGTGCTGACTGTTGTTGTACAATGTAATACTTTATCCATTTTAGTATTTTTTTGTTGTTGTTCTAATACTAGTGGTTGAACTCTGTAATTAACACACAATTATTCTTAGGTGTTTAAATTTTAACTGATGGAGTTAGAATTCTGCTAGGGGATTCCCATACAATCCCATCAAGGTGGCATGTACCAAGGCCATCTCACTAGTCCAAATGATCAATTTAAGTTCACAATTGATCACACTGATAGGTCTAAGAGTCAAAGGGATCACACAAACAAGACTAGTGTCTGCTAACACTAACTGATAGAATCAAAAAGGGAGACAATGATACAACATGGGAAGTGGGATACACAGCAGACTCATAGAATGGCAGATGTCCTAAAAAGCACTCTGGCCTCCAAATCACCCCTTAAGGCATTCAGATCTGGCTCAAGAGCCCATGAGAATATTTTAGGCATGGAAAGCCAAGACACTCTGGAAAAAACAGAAGACCTAAATGAAAGATCTCTGCAAGTGAGATCCCAGTGGAAAGAACGGGGCCATCAAAGAAGGAGGTACCTTTCTCTGAAGGGAGGAGGGAACTTCCACTTTGACTATGACCCTGTCAGAATAAGATTGAAGTTGGCAAACCCTAAAGGCTTCCATAGCCTTGGCAATTCATGACTAGAGCCTAGGGAGATTACTGACGCCATAAACAAGAGTGTCTAATTGTTAAATCAACATCAGGAGTCACTGTGTACTTATGTCTCATGAGGGATCTGTCCTTAATGTGTTGTCCAATGTGAAGTAATGCTATAACTAGTACTGAAACAGTATTTTTACACTTTGTGTTTCTGTGTGGGTGCAAACTGATGAAATCTTTACTTAATATATACTGAATCGATCTTCTGTATGTAAAGATAATTGAAAATGATTAAAAAATTTGGTGTTAAATTGGAAATTGCATAGAAAATTAATCAATTTTTTAAAAAAATATCATGTAGGATCTCTGTCCTGAATGTGCTGTACATTGTGAAATAATACTATAACTAGTACTCCAACAGTATTTTTCACTTTGTTTCCCTATGTGAGGGCAAACTGTTGAAATCTTTACGTAATATGTACTAAACTGATGTTCTGTATATAAAGAGAATTGATAGGGAAAAAAAAAGATTTATTGACTTGCCAGCACCGTGGCTCACTTGATTAATCCTCCGCCCGTGGCACCAGCATCCCATTTGGGCTCCGGGTTCTAGTCCAGGTTGCTCCTCTTCCAGTCCAGCTCTCTGTTGTGGCCCCAGAGGTCAGTGGAGGATGGCCTAAGTGCTTGAGCCCCTGCAACCACCAGGAAGAAGCACCTATCTCCTGGCTTCGGAATGGCGCAGTGCTGGCCATAGTGGCCATTAGGGGAGTGAACCAATGGAAGGAAGACCTTTCTCTCTGTCTCTCTCACTGTATAACTCTACCTGTCAAATAAAAAAAAAATTTATTGACTTATTTGAAAGGTAGATGGAGAAAGGAGAGAGAGAGAGAGAGAGAGAGAGAGAGAGCGAGCTTTCGTCTTTCTGGTTTACTCCCCAAATGACCACAACAGCCAGAACTAGGCAATCCAAAGGCAGGAGCCTGGAAATCCATCAAGATCTCCCATGTGTGTGCAGGGGTCCAATCATTTGGGCCATCTCCTACTGCTTTTCCCAGGTGCAATGGCGAGGAGATAGATCTGAAGTGGAGCAGCCAGGACTCGAATTGTCACCCACATGAGCTACTAGCAAGTGGTAATTGAACCTGCTGTGCCACAATACTAGACCTCAAATAGCAATTTTTGTTCCTTAACTGCAAATGAGTTTCAAACTGTTTCTCAAATTCATGTTACAATCACAACCAAATTAGATTTTTAAACTTTTTTGTACTTGTTTGAATTTCTTGTTCACTATTTGGGTATATTAAAAATGTCAACTATTTACATAGTCCAGATCTTAAACTAAGGCCACCGGAATTATAATATCTCAAAAATAAAACATATCCAAAAACTTATTAAATCTATTCATTAACCATTTTGTCATGGAGCACAAGGAACCCATCATTCGGGGTGTCACCTAATAATTAGCCTATTAGAAGTGGCTCAATGGTGGATTTTCAGAATTTAGCCTAGCCTTAGTACAACCACGATGCCAGGTCCTGGTCCCCAGTTGCAAAGGGGACTCAGTGGAGTTGGAGGTGGGAGGTGGAGGTGGGAGGTGGAGGTGGAGGTGGGAGGTGGAGGTGGAGGTGGGAGGTGGAGGTGGGAGTGGAGGTGGGAGTGGAGGTGGGAGGTGGTAAAACCCCAAAGTGGCTTAACTGCTGAGCATGCTGCACAGGTTTTGTACTTTTTTTTGGTAACCTACACCCCCAACTATCTCTTTTATCACTAACCATAGATTCCCTGTTCTTGCTAGTTCCTGGTATCTGTCTGAATCAACAGCTGTCACAAGTGACCTCCAGGATATCACCCACATGGGATGCTAGGGCTGCAGGCAGCAGTTTTACCTGCTATGCCCCAGTGCCAGCCTCAAATGTTTTTGTTCAAACAACCACACTGGGACTAAAATTGTAGGAAAAACACTTAATAAAGAATAAATTTTAAATTCTTTCTCTGGCTACAGAAAGGAGACTACAATTCACATTACAAACCACCAGAAAATAAGCCAAAGTATATGAAAACAAGGTTTTCTTTTTTGGTCTTTTAAATATTTATTTATTTATGTAAAAGCAAAGTTTCAGAGATGCAGAGGCAGAGGCAGACACATAAACACAAACACACACACACACACACACACACACACACAATCTTCCATCCATTAGTTCACTCCTCAAATGGCCACAATGGCCAGAGCTGTACCAATCCAAAGCCAGGAACCAGGAGTTTCCTCCGGGTCTCCCACATGTGTGCAGGGGCCCAGGCACTTGGGCCATATTCTGCTGCTTTCCCAGGCCCATTATCAGGGAGCTGTATTGGAAGTGGAGTAGCTGGGACTCGAACCAGTGTCCATATGGAATGCTGGCACTGCAGGAAGAGCATTTACCCACCCCACCACAGCACTGGCCCCTGAACACAGGGTTTTCACACACTGGGCAACTACCAGAAAAGACTAAGTTTCCCTAGAAAAGTGAAACTCCTGGCAATGCTGACCTTGCTGCCTGGGAAACTTTCTCCCATCTCTAGGCAGGGCACAGAATCCCCGCCCCACAGGTGCTACTGCATCAGGAGGCAGCCTTACACATTCAGGGCAGAAGATGCAGCTAAAACAGGAAGCTAGTCCTGTGATGGGCAGTGGATGGAGCTCTGACTTGGAGGTCTGCACCATTCCTGGAAAGGGCTGGCCTGGCAGGCTTATCACAGAGGGAATTACATTGTGAATCACAGAAAAGCAGTATGAACATGAGGAACTGCATATCCAATACTGATCATATAAGATAACAACAGAGCTGAAAAATTCCTATCACCTAGTATTTATTTAGTTTTATTTTTTACATTTTGTAATCTGAGAGGCAGAAAGAGAGAAAAGGGATCTTGCATCTACCGGTTAATTCCCCATATATTTGCAACAACCAGGAAGCTGAAATCTGGAGCTCACAACTCAATCTGGACTTCCCATGTGGGAAGCAGGAATCTAAGTACTTGAGGCCCCCCTTCCCCATGCCCATCCCCTAGCACCACTGGTTCCCAGGGTGTGCATAAGCAGAAAGCGAGATCAGAAGCAGAGTAGCTTCTGATGAAACAGAACATGAAACAGACACACCTATATGGATGTGGGCATCCCAAGCAACATCTGAACTACTGCACCAAATACCCATCCTCACCTAATATTTATAAAATATCCTTTCTGTGTTTAGGTAAGGTTAGACACACAAATATCATCATTGTCACAGTGCTGTACAGGCTTGCAGCCTAAGAGCAACAGGCTATACCTTGTAGTCTAGGTGTATAGTAGACTATGCCAACTAGGTTTGTACAAGTGCCTTGTAAGATGTTTGCACATCAAGGGAATTGCCTAATGATGGAGTTTTCATTATCCTTGTCTTCAAACACCCATGACTATACCTGATGTGTATGGAGAGAAACTGCTGCAGGGGTCAGACCAGAACAGGAAGACCCATTTGTCACTTCAATAACACCCCCAGAGAACCAGGAGAGCAACAGAACAAGTTTGAAGTACATTCTACCCTTAGAAAGAACTTACCTTTGTATAGAGATTGCTGTTGTATATATAGTGTAATTTTAACTCAATAAAGAAAGTAAGTTAACAAAAAAAAAAAAAAAGAAAGAAAGATAAAACCCACTATGACTCTAAAACCAAGCCCTTCCAACACCTACAGTGCAGACAGAGGACAGGCTGTTCTTGTGGACAAGACAGTGGAGTTGAAGTTAACACCTTGGGCTTTCCATGAGGCCACTCAAACAAAGATAAAACATAAATCAATACAAATGGAAATTGGTCATTCATGTGCACTTAGAAGTTACAAAACAAAAAATTGAATCCACACTTAAGAAAATATGTAGTCGATAGCAACCAACACTGAAATGATGGCTGTGAAGTGAAATTTATCAGAAAAGAACATGAAAGCTGCTATTGTTAATGCATTTCAAGAATTAAAGAAGATGTGTTCTTATTGACTACAACTTAGGCAAATCTCTAAAGAGAATTAGGAACAGTATAAAAATGTAAATTCTAGAACTAGTACAATAACTGAAATGGAAATATTACTTGATGTGTGTAAGAGAAAATTGAAGATGACAGAAGAAAGAATCTATGAACTTAAAAGAAAGATCAATAGAGAATTTTCAACCTGAAGAACAGACAGGAGAAAAGATAAAGCAAAAATAAATTCTTCTGCACTGCCAGTGGGAATGAATAATGTTCCAATCACTTTAAGTAACAACTTACCAATTTCTTATAAAGTTAAGCACAGAATTATCAAGTGGCCTAGAAATTACACCACCAGGTTTTTATTCAAAAGAAATGGAAACATAGATTTGCAAAAAGACTTGTGTGTGAGTGTTCATGGCAGAGTTATTCTGAATTAATAAGAACTAGAAACTACATGGCTGCCTCATGTGCATACACAATATATGTGTATTTGTGCATACACTAATGTATGTGTATTTGTACAAGAAATACTGCTCTAAGTCAACAACAAAATGTACGATCTGAGGAGGACAATGTAGCTCAGTAGGTTAAGCCTACATCCCAAATTCAGATTGTCTGAGATTAAATCTTTCCAACACATTTGATCCAGCTTCCTGCCAATGCACCTGAGAGGCAGCAGGTGATGGCCCAAGTGCTTGGGTTCCTGACACTCATATGGGAGACCTGGTTGGAGTTCTCGGCCCCTGGCTTTGGAGTAGCCCAGCCCTGCATGTTGTGGGCTTTGAGGGAGTGAATCAGTGAATGGAAAAATCTCTATCTCTGTCTCTTTTTCACTGTGCCTTTCAAATAAAGAAACAAATCTTGAAAATATAAATGATCTCTAGGGCCAGCATTGTGGTGCAGTGGGTGAAGATGTTGCTTATGATGCCAGCATCCCATAGGAGTGCCAGTTCATGTCCCAGCTGTTCCAGCTTCTGATCCAGTTCCCTGCTAATGGCCTGGGAAAAGAAGTGGAAGATGGTCCAAATGTTTGGGCCCCTGCCACCCATGTGGGAGATCTGGAAGAAGCTCTTGACTCCTGGTTTAAGCCTGGCCCAGCCTGGCTGTTGCAACCACTGGGGAAGTAAACCAGCAGATCCTCTCCCTCCCTGACTTCAGTAAACCCCAGAGCATGATGATTCAAAACATAAGTCAAGCTTATAGGAGTATATTCAATATGACTCTCTTTACGTGAAGTTCTAGAATCAGCAAAACTAACACATGGTAATAGAAATCTCATTTGAGTTTACCTGGCTGAGGCTGGGTAGAAAGACTGACTGTAAAGACCATGAGGTTAACTTTCTAAAGTGAAAAAAAAATGTTCTTTGTCATTATTGGGGTAGCGACGACACAGGTATGAATATTTTTCAAAGTCATCAAACTGTACGTTGAAAATGAGGCCACTGCCTTGCATGTTACTTTTATCACTTTATGTTGATTAAAAACATAATTTTATTTTGCTCAGATTTTGTTGATTTAAAGACAAAATGCCTTAAGTTTCATGCAGATGTATACTTTTTGGCAGACAGGGGGTTAAAATAAAATAAATGCAAATTATGCTTAACACAAGTTTTCTATAAACCGTCAGTTATGATTTCATATTTATACGATCATGAAAAATTGAGTTACATAGCATTCTCACTTTTTGTGTTGATTTTGATAACATATTTGTAAAGATATGCACAATTGAGTTCTTTATTATAATTGTAAAATAGTCTAATGCAGAACCAAACTGTCTTCAAAAGCGTATAGGGCAGAAGCAGTTTCTGAAGGTAAATAAGATATATAGCTACACAGAGATAGAGAGGCAGAGCTTATGTTTCATAAACTCTACATTTGTATATAATACATTTGTTATATTGTAAAATCATAATATAATTATATTCCAGTTCTAAAATGCATGTATAATTAACTAATATAACTGTGTTTTTATAATATGATATTCTTATAAAATTATGCTTAGAAAAAATGTGATACTCAGTGTTCTTTGGCTAGTAGTATAAACATATGTCATTTGTAAAATATAATTAATTAGGACTCACCGGTATAAAATCTATGCAAATTATGTTAAATTAAATGACATGCTTAAAGTGTTGAGCTAATTATTTTGCATTCTTTCTGTGCTGCATGAACAGAACTGAGTACCTCCTCGGAACTGAGCCTTTGAGGATATCTGACTGACAACCTGACTTTAATTGGCCTCCTGTCACTTTTTATCTGCTCAGTCATGTGTGTCCTCTGTGTTACAGGGCCTCAGAGTTGACTGAGAGAGCTTGAGAGTGGGTGTGTCTGTGTGCTTATGCATTTTTAACTTCTTAAATTTTGAATTATGGTAACACAAGCATCAGACTCACATGTGACTTTCTCTGTCATAACTTTATTCCTTTGCATACAAATTTATATCACATAGCAGTGTAATGAGGCCAGAAGTTTTCAACTCAAAATTGCTTTCAAGTCAAGAACCTTGGGGGACTAGAATGATCTTCACTCATGCAGGTCCCACTCCTCAGAGACTTCCAAACACTGGTGGAAAAATGGAATTCAAAGTTTATTTTGCTGTTTGTGTTATGCCCTGGGCTGAGCTATAGGGATTCAAAGAGAAACTAGGTTAGTTATTGGCACCAAAAGAAGACATATTCTTGGAATCTTAACATTTGACTAATGTGCTCTGCAAAAGGACAGACATACATTGGAATGGCAATGACCAGGAGGTGGGAAGGTTCTAAAAATGCATTTATAATCAACCAGTATGACTTTGTGTTGTTGCATAATATGAAATTCTTATAAAGGTATGCTTAGAAAAAATATGGTACTCAAGTTTCTTGTGCTAGTTGTGCCATGAACCACTATAGGTGAACCTGGGAACTGGGAGAAAGCCATATATAGTGTACTATTGTATAAAATTGGATAGGAGAGCTGAGGGAGACATACAGTGAGGAAGCCTGAACAGAAATAAGTAGAGATAAGAGACAGAGAGAAACCCTTCCTTGGGAGGGCCAGATGTGTTCAACCAACCCAACATCCTTCTGCAACTTAAAGAACAAACTTATTCCCTCCAAAGAGCACAGGGTGGAAGTGCTTCTGTCCTAACAGTGAATGGTGCTTTCAAGTTTAGCGTCCTGCATTTTGGCAAAGGGAACAGCCAGTTGTGGTATTTGGTGGGAAAGCACCCGTTTCCTATCCTGAGGGACTAGGGGGAAGAAGGTGGTGGTGGGGGGGGGGGTTGAGTACATCAAGATCAATGGAGCAGCCATATGCAGGGGTGGCTTCCAGAAACCCGTGAGTCCTCTGGAAATACACACAGCACTTCGGCTGTATTTTCCTTTCTTTGTTTCTATTCTTTTGTAAAAGAAATTTCAAAACTTCCATCAATTTGTGAAATGGTCTTACAGGAAGCGGTTAATGAACACTATTTTATCACAACTGCAGTGGCTTCTTCCTGTAAGAACCATTTGATCAAAGTGAAGGGGTGATGTTGACAAAATGTCCTTGAAGGCAAACACAAATAGGAAAGTTGAGAAACACTCAAGGCAAGAACGAGAGTGGAGAATTCAGAAGACAGGAAGGCTATGCCCAGGAGGGAGCACAGAACCTCCCGGTCACGGGAATACAAAGATGCATGGTACAAGTTTGGGCTAGGAGTCACTGTCAAGTACGGCAGAACCCAAGGGTGGGAAGAGGAAAGTGTGTGTGTATGTGTGTGTGTATGTGTATGTGTATGTGTATGACTATTAACAAGTGAGGCAATTATAAAATAAATGTATAACCTGGGCATAAATCAGTTATTCATGAATTTTTTAAAGCTTAAGGCAGCTATATAACCTTGTAATAATAGATGGCAGATAATCTTGTGTTTATTGAAGACCAGAGTTAACCATATCCACTAGAAAGTCACACATTATATTTTCAAAAAGGAATTCAAAAATACCTTTAAAAATGGGTTCTATTTGTGCATTAATGCTCATGACTTCATAGATCATTACTCTTCACCTTCTGCTCATTATATGTTTGAGAAAGAAGAAAAACTAGTATGTAGGATTCTTGAAAGCAAGAATAATGCTATGAAAAGACAATAATTGATATCCATACAATATCTGAATAAAACAAGCTCTTTAAAAAATAACACTTTTGACCAAAAAAAAAAAAAAAAAAAGAAAGAAAAGAAAAGAAAATCACTGAGTTCTGGAAGGAGACTACAAGTCTGAAGCACATTTCACAAATCCTCCTACAAACACTGCAGATGTGTACGCCCAGGTAAAGGGATCAAGAAGCCCCAGGGCCCCTGCCTCTGGGAGACTTTCTCCATGGCCACTTCCATCACACTTCAGAGCTCCATGTCCAGACCACTCAGGACAAAAGTGACAGCTTCCGTGGGAGGTCTTCACACTTTCGGGGTAGAGAATTCGAAGCTCATTCTAGGATGAGACTTCCAGGAACAGCAGGACTCACAGCTTCTGACTTCCCCTTTGGCCCACAGGCCCAGTGCCTGCATTGAACCTGCCATTTCTCACGTACTGCATGACCTCCATTAGTAGGGTCCCGGATGGCAGACTCCCATTAGGGGTTGAACATTCGCTCCAAATCTCTTAGGGTTGAAACCCAATCCCCACCGTGACTGTATTCAGAAGTGAGGCTTTTAGGGGGTGATTAATGAGACCCCCTAATTGTACATTATGAAGGAGGCGCCACACAGTCCCTGTTGTGAAGAGGCAGCATACAAGGCCCCGCCACACAGGCAAAGACCCTAAGCTGGTCAGTGCCTCAGTTTTAGACTCTCAGCCTCTGGAACTGTGTGAAGTAAAAGTCCGTTCTTTAGAAATTACCCACTCTTAGGTGTGGCATTACAACAGCAAACATAGATACCTTCTCAGAGACATCCCCTGTGGCTGGTGAGCTGCTCGGGGGGGCCCATGGCTCTAGCAAAGGGCAGGCAAGGGGCAGGGAGAGAAAGGAGACTGTAAACCATCTCCTGAGTGTGAAAGGAGATGAGATGTTTGTGTCACATCTCACAGATCATTTCATCTCTGTGGGCCTTGCTGTGAAGGGCCAGGAGCTACCTCACATGATTCATGCAGCAGTTCAGTAGGAAAGTCTTCACCTAGAATTTCAGGGGTCGTTCTGTCCTTTTCAAAGCTACCTTAAAGAGCCCAAGTGACAGAACTAACAGAAAATGACAAGAATCATATTTTACCATTGGATAACCATTGGTTGGTTAAGTGACAGAAGCTTTCAAAATGAACTAAGGTGCAGGAAGGTTATTGATTTTATAAATCTGATGACACTTAAAGATCTATATCTAGGGGCAAGGGTTATGGTGCAATGGGTTAGTAGTCAACTATGGCTCCCACATGAGCATCAGTTCAAGTCCTAGCTGCTCTACTTCTGATCCAGCTCCCTGCCAATGAGCCTAGGAAAGCAGCAAAAGGTGGTCCAAGTGCTTGGGCCCCTACACCCATGTGGAAGACCTGGAGGAAGCTCCTGGCTCCTGGTTTAGACCTGGCCCAGACAGAGTTTCTGTGGCCATCTGGGAAATGAACTAGCGGATGGAAGATCTCTACTCCACTTCTCTTTGTGTAACTCTTCCTTTCAAATAAATAAATACATCTTTTTTTTTTTCAAAAAAAATTGGAAAGTAAAAAATTGCTGATAGTTAGTTGCATATTGCATAACTACAAACTACTGGGCAACTATAAAGACATATGGAAGGAATCTGTCTTCATACCACTGCTTACATGGCAAATTTTTATTCCCTTATCAGGACAAACTTGTACTCATGAAAGATTCAGTGTGGGCATAGCTCATGCCAGAATTGGTAACTCAGAACTCTGGTTCACAGATTCATGCCCAAAGTCATAAGAAAACATACTTCTGTCTTCCACAGACGTTGTATAACAATGTACTCTCAACTATGTGAAGTCAAAATATGTAAAATGTGGATATGAATTAGTTTTATGATTCCCTAATTTAGCCAATTATTACTCAATCTGTCGTGGTTATGTAGGATATGACGTTTCTAATACTACAGGTCAGTCAGTATTTTATTGGTTCCTGCATGTTTCCAGAACTGACTAGAGTGACTTAAAAATAAACTCATGAAGCCACACTTGTAAATTAATACAAAAATGCAAAGATGTAATTATGACAGAGTTAACAAATAAAAGGGGTGTTCACAAATTCATAAGAAATGTGTATTACAGAAAAACTGCATTGATTTCAAAATGCATTGCACCAAAATAAGCTTTGCTTTTTATTCCCTTTTTCCATGAACTTTGTGGAGAACACTCACACTATGTAAATTAGGATATTTAAAGCACTGCCATCTTCATCAGCAGAATCAGCTTCTGGGAAACAGCAATGTACAGATTTCAAGGTCAACACTGAAAAAATATTCCAGTGTATTTATTTTGTGCTCACAGGAGAATGAATCTGTGGTTGATATTTCACAAATCTGCTGTGAATCAAAGGGAAAAAGCAGGCATTCAGGACAGCCTAAGCAAAAAGCAAGGATAATGACTCCCTGCTTAGGTGCTTCGATCCCCAGTGCTTCAGGTGGCTGTGAGAATGCCACAGGATGTTTGTCCGGAAGCTCAGCTCCACTTCCCCAGTGGTGGGGCTGTGATTGGGGGGGGGGGGGTGTTGCAGGTAGGGAAGAGGCAGGGACAGACAGCAATTGTCAGTAGAGGCTTCTCCATCTCACATCAGAACCTCAGCATTTACGAAGACTTTGGGACGGGACATTTTTAAGTGCAAACATTCCCAGCACTCAATAATTTGCAGTGCCGGCTGTGAAGGGGAACTCAATGAGATTGTGTAATCCTCCCCTCCCCCCCCCCCCCCCCCCCGCCACTCCAGATTTACTCAGCATAGTCGATCGGCCCACAGGAAACATTTAAAGCCCCGGTGGAACTGCATCATTGCCACAAACCCTCCTAAGCCATGCCCACGCTGCAGCTGCGTTTCTGTAGTGACCTTGGGACTTCTTGCAGCTTCTCTCCCTTCCCCTCAATGCATCTTCTAAACTCCTGCTGGGTCTGCTTTCAAGCAAAAGTCTCCCCTCCTGTTGTAGAGTTGCACTTCCTGGAAGATCAAATTCCTTTGTGCAGCTCACAAGGCCCTTAAAATAATTCCCTCTTCTCTGTTTATTCCCTCCTTCAGGTTATCAAGCTCACACCTTCTTGTTTCCACCCCCGTCCCCCCATACAGCTCACTGTCCCATGTCATTTTGCCTTTTGCTCTGAGAAAATGACAAGACAGATCGAATGACATCTTTTGTTCAGCTGCTTGCTATTAGCCTCCCATGCACCTTGCATCTCTCTGCTCTGCACCCTGGTAGCATTTCATTCCCACCTCTGTCAAGAACTTTTCACACTGATCAAGGAAGTTTTTCACCTGCCCGGCATGCTGTTAGGCTCTCGGCTGCTGAACTGCTTCTTCCTGTATCACAGGTACCCATGCATTGGCCCAGGGGCTCCAGTTAGCAGATGTGCCACACAGGAATGGCCCTGGAGACTGAAATGATAATGTCAGAATAAAATATCTACAGCTGACATTGATTGCTGACCTTTGATGCACCAGGACCTGGGCTAGGTTCCTTAAAATTTCCTTGATATGTTAAAATACTTAACATATTTTATATAATTTAATCCTTAAACAAATCTGAAATGCACTGCTCTCTCTTTTTGTGTTATTCTGAGATTCGAAACATTTCACAAACTCTTCATAATAATAGGTGGTGGAATAGAGACTTGAACCCAAGCTATATGAATCCAAAATTCACGTCCTTTCTAATAGAAGCTTTCAATTTCAATCTGAATGATACTGATATGTTTTAAATACTCATTACACACTGTCACAGTTGTTTTAAAATATTTTATTCATCCATTTGAAAGGTGGAGTAATAGTGAGAGACAGAGGTATAGATAGATATATTGATTGATTGAGAGATAAAGGATAATCCATCCATTGGTTTACTCCTCAAATGGCCACATCTGCCAAGGCTGGGCCAAACTGAAGCCAGGAAACAAGAACTCCATCGGGATCTCCCACCATGTGGAAGAGGCCCAATCACTCAGAACATCTTCTGTTGCCTTCCCAGGCACATTAGCAGGAAGCTAGATCAGCAGCAGAGCAGCCAAGACAGAGACGGCACTCTGATTTGGGATGCCCAGGATGCAAGCGTCAGCTTAACCCACTGTGCCACAACACCCAGTCTCCATTGCACAGTTTTATATTTCACATAGATACGATATGAACAAATTCTAATAGCATAATAGTATTTATGTCTTTCCTTTGGAAAATAAAAGGAGGCTAACACTAACAATTCTCCATCACTTACAAACAAATTTAAAGTTCTCAGATTTCACATTACTTCTCTCAATCTGCTAGTCAATACGCTGGTCTTCTATATTTAACCTACTCAGAAAAAAACTTACTGATCAAATATTTACTGATTGATATTTTAAGAGATAAAGACTGGAGAGCACAAGGAACCCTTAAAACTGTTTTCTGGAAATGTTTTATACTTGTAACATAAAAAAAATGTTGAATCTCGCATATGGGAAAAATAATACTGATCATTTTCAGAAAGGGGTTAAGGATGCAATGGAGAGACTCCACTTTATATCCCAACAACAAACTTAGTATTGTATGTTCTTTTGACAGTTCTTTTTTTCTTTTCATTTTCACTACTTTGTTCTGCCTAAGGAGGCCTATGCAATGGGCCAGCTGGTTTTAGGATTTTGCCATCAGTCCACGTGGTTGCCGTTCAGCGCAAGAGCCTTGCAGGGATAACTACGGAACAGGGGCGGGGGTGGGGGGCGAGGCAGGAGGCAGGGACAGGTAAGCTAACAGGAGGCAGCAGTAGCTGCATTTACGAGGGGGAATTTGGCCTCTGAGAACCCTTTCTCTCTTAGCAAGCTCTCCAGACCTCACAGCCTCTATGGGCTGTAACGTCACAGAAAAGCAGATTCCATCCAAGCAAAATCCATCCACATTTTCTCCTCTCCCATACATGGTTAAAGGCAGGAATCATTTGCATACTTACTTTTTCAGTTTCCGTCGAATCTCAGGATTTTTGATTTCGTGTTGCAGATCCTCAAAGCTCTCCACGGAGGTCAAGTTGCAGAAAACTCTGAAGTCCCTGTAGGGTGGGATGCCGTGGTCTCGGCCCCTTTGCACATTGGTGGCGGCCAGATCCAGGGCCACGGCGTGCGCGGCGGCGAAGAGCCTCTCGGTGAGTTCCAGGCTGAGCAGCCGAGAAGGCTCCCGCGCCTTTGCGGCCACCCCAAACAGGCCCCGGAGCAGGGGGTCTATCCCGCCCTCATCCAGGATTCTAGACGGGGCGAAGAAAGCCTTGTGCAGCGGCAGGTGGCCTTGAGGAATCTCACCAAACGTGTCATTCAGCCGGTACAGAATGGGGTTGACCAACGTGTGGCCAAATCTAAAAGCTGCAGTGGCAAAGGCGTTGAAGATCCCTGCGTTCACGTTGGGGTCATAGCCCCCGTACTCCCCTAGCAGCACCATGCCGGGCTCCCCCAGGATCTTGGGCAGCCACTGCTGGTAGGTGATGTGTTGCAGCTCTGCGCCCACCACCTTCCGGGCCTCCTGGTAAACTGTGTCCCCATCCCAGTGCGGGTTGAGCGCGGACAGCTCGGTAGCCACCCGGTTGTGTTCGCGGACCCACAGGGTGTGCATGGCCGTGAGAGCCAGCTGCTCATTGGCGCGGTGGTCGCCGGCCAGGAAGCAGGGAATGGCGCTGTCCTGATCACCAACTGTGCACTCGGTAGGGGGGCCCGTGGCAAAGGGGAGTAGATGCTTCCCAGAGGCAGACCAGCGCACGCCGGTCCTCAGCAGGCCCTTGGGTGTGGAGGGGTCCCTGAGCAGCTGGGATTCCCTCTCTGAGCTCCCGTAGACGTTGGAGGCGTCGATGTAGGCTGTGAGCTGGTTGATCTGCTCTCGGGCATACACCGAGTTCATCATCAGGGAGGTCATGCCGCTGCCGCACACCGGACTGGAGCGTGCAAAGAACATGCAGGCTGCGCTGCCGGCCC
The DNA here is from genome assembly GCA_949820135.1 of Sylvilagus floridanus. Taxonomy (NCBI): domain Eukaryota; kingdom Metazoa; phylum Chordata; class Mammalia; order Lagomorpha; family Leporidae; genus Sylvilagus; species Sylvilagus floridanus. The sequence goes on from OX463241.1 coordinate 78,624,694, forward strand.
GGGGGTCGTCGTGCGGGAAGACGATGGGGAAGCACGGAGGATCTTCGGTGCAGACAGAGCTGCAGGGCTGCCCATCGGAGAAGCGCGCGGTGCTCAGCGCGGGCACCGTGTGGTCCAAGTCGTGGTCTAGAAACTGGCCCCACTGCATGAGCATGTGTGTGTAGCTGCCGTCAGGTCTGACCGTCGCTGCACCAGCCAGCTCGGTAGAAACCAGCCTGGGCAGCGGGAGCGGAGGGCGGTCAGAGCCAGGAAGACGCCCGGCACCACGTGGCGAACCCAGGCCGTTCTCATATGCAGGTTGCAGCAGGCGCACAAAGGCTGTGCGCGCTGCTCCCCACGCGGGCTGCCGCAGGTTGTTGCACGTGCCGTCAGCCGCGCGGTACTTTAGGTGGAAGCACATGTCAGAGCAGTTGGGCTGATGCCTGTGGGCCGTGCATCCCGATAGATTGGCGATGAGGCTAAGGTATCGCGAAGACACCAGGTCGTTGTAATGGAATTCTGAAATGCAGAGTGTGACAGCAGTGAGGAGGCTGTCCCAGGAGCTGTCACTCTAGTGTGCAGAGGCCTTTAGTGCCTACAACACCCTTCACCCTCCGCCAAGAAAACAACCTAACCTTGCCGGAACTGTGAAAAACCAGGGTTTCTTGCAGATGGTGACCAGGATCTGATTGGACAGAGACAGAATTCAGTAGCTACCCACCCCCCTAATGAAGAAACTCCAAGTCTTCATCTATGTGGCTGGTTTGAGAAGCTTTTGCACTTTGGCCTTCTGATATAGGAAGCCAAAACACCCTTCATTTTCATGCTAAACCTCCACCCCTAAGGGGACACGGAATTCAGGTAACATCCATAATAACTTAGTGGACATGGGAGCCTGTCCCTTTCTGCATATTCATTACATTCGCAGGACTTCCCAGCATCATAATGAACCTGTAGGACGTCTCTAAAAGTAAGCAGAAACTTCTGTGCTTTCTTGGAGAGCCTGGTATTTTGACACTGATGACTATCTTGCTCTTGGCTAGTGCAACTCAAATGAATTCCTTCTGCTTACAGTTCAAACCACTGTCCACATGATTTCATTGGCATACGCACTAGACAAGAACCTTTGGGTATTCTGCCCAATTACTCTCTCAATAGCATTTCATTAATTCACAATGACACAAAGGAGTAGGAAATTGTTAAACTAGGAGTCTTTTCAAAGGATTCATAGAAAATGTGTTTGATGAAAAAAATTGTGTGGATTTCAAAATTTTGCCCCAAAACTAATGTATCACTTGATTCCATTCTTCAAGAAACTTTTTGAAGTACTATCATATATACTGGTAAAAGATGTTTCCAAAATGTAGTGGAATTGCATTAATAATGTGTAACCTTAGAAACAGCGGCTAATTGCTGGAATTAACAAGATGGGATTAGAAGCAGGTGCCAAGTCCCATCAAATTAGAAGTATATATATATAATATTGATTGGGATTTTAAAAATCCTACCGGATTGCCGTGTTGATTTTGTGTTTATATGTTATTTGTATTTCAGAATTCTTTAAGATTTTGTGATCCCAGAGGACAAGGTCAAAGATGCGTCAGTGCAGACCATGTGAATATAAACCACATGATACTGGACAAGGAGGGATTGAGCAGTACTCTCCACTTTATTACAAGCACCACAACACAGGAAGTGCCTCAGAGCTACGTCTTTTAACAGGACTCAACATTTCAGCATTTTCCTCCCATACTATAAATACTATTCACCAAGCAATGCTTACTAGGAGATATTATCCTGAACTGATCATCAGAAACTGGCCAATGACATCAAGACCATTTGTCTGTACCCGTGTTAGCCTGTCACTGGCTGGACCTTGGGTATCTTGATCCTGGGTAGAGTCAAGGACATTTCTGTATTCCAGGATAAAAAAAAAGGATCTTTAATTTTACAAATAAGACAGAGGGGAAAGATCTTTACTCTTACAAATAAAGACAGAAAAAATAGTACAGTGGTCTTTTTCTTGAGAAAAAACGATAAAGTTAAATATCCTTTAGGTAAGAGGATATATTAAGTTTGGTAGTAAATACTGGATGCATACTTCTGCAAAGCTAAATCTCTACATATATTTACAGTTTTGCATTTATCTAGTTATGATACAAGATTAATTTCTCCTGAAAACTATTTTTTCTCATACAGATGTATGAATAAGAATCCAAAGATGGCCAGGGAGATCCATTAACCTAACCTTTACCTAGAAGTAAAGGAGTAATAGAACTGGGCCTTTTGGAAGACTGGCACATGGCTAACTCACACCTGGCAGGATATTTAAATATTAAATATTCAAAAGTTTAATTTAAAAAGTGGTTATATTGATACCCCTTTATATTTCAGTTGAAGAAGCTTTGAAAACTCAAGACATAATGGACAACTAGGGATAGTCAAATAATTGTAATATTGGAATAATTGAACAGAACAGATAAGGGTTGCATCAAGCATGCAGATAGACCTCCTATCCCATATCTCAGTTTATTTCCTGCAAAAAAAAAAATAGAGAAAGGGTAAACCTATAGAAATTGCACATACAGTGCAGACGGTGTACAGCAAAGGATTATATTCATTATTTTCATCTTAAAGAGAAAGACTGAGAAAACTTGAAAATTTTCCATATCACCTCTATCATTCATTTACCAAGCAGATGTTTGATTTTGGAAAGAAATACATGAGAACTTGAACATAGTAACACAACTAAGAGTGAGGAGGAATATAAATGTTGTAAGTTGCAGAGAGAATTTCAAGTACATTCACTGAATGATATAGTGATTACAAGGATAAATTGAGATACATTTCCACAGGGATGAAGTCTTTCTCTGTAGAAAGTAGTAATATCTTTTAGATTAGAGGAATCCTCATAAAATAGACCCTCTAGATTTGCTCAATGACCCAATAACTGAAAAAGTTGAAACAACTTTGAATATGTATTTATGATCCTTACATTTGAATTTGTTCCCATGAGAAACATCTGCATTTTTTGGTAAGAATGGTAAGTACATTAATTTCTAAATGACAAGAAGTTCTGGAAAGGAAAAGTTCAGGATGCACTGTGCAATGGTGTTCGGCTCTGTTATGGACAGTAGGCTCAAAAGGGCTTGGGCTAACCTCTGCCTTCCAGATCAACAGTGAGCCCCTGCTTCACACGTTCCTGGATCAGCTGCAGGGTCTGCTCAAAAATTTCCCCCGCTCTCGCCGTCTCCACAGTGAATGGGTCACGCGGGTAGCGAAACAGAGCCAGCAGGTCACTGGGGGTGTGAGGTTTTCTGCAAATGACAACAGATGTGACTCTTTAAAGGCAAAGCTGCAGAATCCATTAAACTCACATGTGCTGTGAGTTTAAGACGCATTTGCCAAACATTATTGTGGAAAAAGAGCCCCATCACTAGAATGTGAGCTCCATAGCAAAGCTGTAGGTCCCTACCTCTCTTTTTATCAAGTGGATCCCAAATGCCAGTCATATTGTTGCGCTCAAAATAAACATTATTAATAAATTTATATTTAATAAATTAATGTTTGATATTTAATAAACTAATATTAATTTATATTTAATTAATATTTAATAAATTAATGATAATAAATTAATAGTTTGCTATAAGAAGCAATATCTGTGTTGGGCTTATATGCTTAGGGGCTTATGGGATTATAACCTTATAAGCATGGATTCTGGGGGCAACACATAGTTTTCAGGTCCTGGCACGTATATCTTCTGTTTTCAAGCATATAACTGCCTGGAAAAACCCCCCTCCTTCTGCCCTTGCTGAAGCACCACTGTCACTGCACAGTCTCCTGATAGCTCGGACAAGCCATCGCTCCGTCTTCCCATCACTTCTGCATCCTTGCATACATGTGTCATGGACGTAGCAAGAGGGGCTTGAATTGTTGGACTAATGTCTCCTCTACTGAAAAAAGCAGTGGGTTAGGGATAAGACGATGCCTTGTTCATCGTTGTATCACAATTCCTAAGTCCACTAAGCAGCACAGTAGTGGGTTATACACAATTGTAGAACTGAACTAAATACATTTAAAAGAAACTAAAAATTATTTATAATATAATGTTTTTAAAAGATTTTATTTTATTTATTTGAAAGTCAGAGTTAAAGAGAGCCAGTGAGAGAGAGAGAGAGAAATCTTGGATCCACTGGTTCATTTCCCCAAATGGCTGCAACAGTAGCCATTTCTGAAGTCAGGAGCCAGGAGCTTCTTCTGGGTCTTTCATATGGGTAAAGGGGCCTAAGGACACAAGCCATCTTCCACTGCTTTCCCAGGCGCATTAGCTGGGAACTGGATTGGAAATGGAGAAACCAGCACCCATATGGGATGCTGGCACCACAGGTGGTGGCTTTACCCACTATGCCACAGCACCAGCCCTGAAAAATTTTAGAGAACTTGGTCAACTGAGGCACATCTCAGTTGAATCATAATAACTTAACTTTATAGATTAATAATAATGATGCTAACAGCTCACTTAAGTGAAGCCCTCTCTATGAGACAGACACTGTTGAAGTCACTTTGTCTGGAATATCTTGTTCTGTCCTCCTAGTAAGCACATTCATAAAGTAGGCCTTGTTGTTATCCCAGTTTTACAGGCAAGATGTTGGATCACTTGGCCAATGTCACAGAAACAGAAAGTGACAAGCAAAGTGTTGCTTGTTGTGAGTGTATAAATAGACTATATGGCTCTAGAATCCAAGTTCATGACCACCAAATAATATTGTTTATAGATGTGCAAAAAGCTAAGCAATACTTGATGACAGCATTTTAAAGTGTCTTCTTTCAATAAACAACTAAAATACAGGATTTACATTCTAGTTGGTCATGAAAATAATCTTTTTTTTTTATTTTTATTTTTGACAGGCAGAGTGGACAGTGAGAGAGAGAGAGACAGAGAGAAAGGTCTTCCTTTGCCTTTGGTTCACCCACCAATGCTGCCGCGGCCGGCGCGACGCGCTCCTCCAATGGCAGGAGCCAGGAGCCAGGTGCTTTTCCTGGTCTCCCCATGGGGTGCAGGGCCCAAGCACTCCCGGGCCACAGCAGAGGGCTGGCCTGGAAGAGGGGCCACCGGGACAGAATCCGGTGCCCTGACCGGGACTAGAACCCGGTGTGCCGGCGCCGCAAGGCAGAGGATTAGCCTGTTGAGCCACGGCGCCGGCCTGAAAATAATCATCTTTTAAAAAGTATACATACTAATTTTACAATCACAAAAAAAAACCTTATGAGACTAGAAGCTTTCACTATCCTAAAGACATCCCAATTCTAATTAAAATAAAGTGAAATGCCATAGATTTTAAATATTTTAACCTGTGGGCTACTAGTTTAGGACCAAATGTGTTCAATCTGACCATGACTTTCAATTTACAGACTTAGCATAAGTTGTAGGTCTTATACTGTTTGGATCCTAATGTAAAAACAGCCCATTGCCTGATGCCTTCTGACAAACTGTATAAAGTGAATTGGTGTTATAGACTAGATTCTATGAAGAATAAATTTCTTTCTCTTTGAGGCTGAGCAGAAAATTATAGCTAGAGGTTGGCATTCATACAAGAACTATGGAGCGCACTCCTGGGACAGGAGTTTGGCCTTTAAGACATCAGTTGGGAAGCCTACATCCCAGAGTACCTGGGTCAGTCCCAGCTCTTCTCCCAATTCCAGCTTCCTGCTAATGAGCACTCTGAGATGCAGGTGATGGCTTAAGCAGTTGAATCCCTGCTACCAAAGTGGGAGAATTAGGTTGAGTTCCCTGGCTACTGGCTTCAGACTGGCCCCAGCACTGACAGTTGTGAGCCTTGAGCAAGTGAATTGGAAAGTTGGAGCTCTCTCTGTCTCTCTTTCTTTGTGTTTCTCTGCCTCTGAAATAAATAACAACAACAAAGAGGACATTCTTTGCCAATCATATGCACTGAACCAGTTCTGATTTATACAGATTATAAAAACTAAGTAGAACAGAAATGAAAATAATTTCTCAATCAAAATAAGATAAATTCTTACTGTGCAAACAAATGTCTTCGTGTTGAGTTAATTGCACTGTCAACTCTCTGTACAGCGTCAAGAATGGATGATTCCACAAAGTCATCGCCAGCTTGTCTACCCTGGGTTGCTTTGAAAATCAATTCCATGATTAAAAATATCAAACAGACCTTGAAGTTAGGAATTATATGCTATAAAAGGCATTACATTTTTAAAATGAAAACTTTTAAGCCAATAAAAATGTTATACAATTTCTACATGATTATGTCCATTTCAGAGAAGTAGGTAATTATCCTGAAGCAAAGCTTCCACTGGCAACAGCAATGTTATTTAAAGAACGAAAGCATTCCAAAATCTAGCAACGCTACGTGAAATATTTTCTCTTTTGCAGCACTGATTCAAATGGGATCCAAGTTTGTTAGCAATTTATCATCTTGAGGAAAGTATGAAATGCCTATCTCTTCAGCCACCTTGCTTTAATGTTAAACATTAAAACAAAGTAAATATTATCACTTCCCCCAGAGGTTTCTGAAAGGGAGAACTGAACTCTCAGTAAGACTTCAATAAAAACTAATCCATGCTGTTTCTATAGCTCTCCAAAATATGAGAATTCTGCAAAGTTGGATATTATAGATAATAGAAGCTATTCACTTAAACTAGATTTGTTTATTCCCAAACAGTGAATCTTCTCCAGTTTACGCTTAACCTTAAAGGAACAAATGCTAAATAAAAAAATGAATAAATATTTAAAGCTTGTATAGCAGAAACGATCAAGCAAATCCATAGTATTTCATTCATTTTTGGGAAAAGGATAATAAACACCTATTTGATACATATCATTAACCAGTAACTTTAGCACTATTAAATAATGGAGGGGAAAGTAAAACTAGCTTCAGAAATTGAGTTTGAAAATAGTGTCTTTTAAGGGGACTAGAGATGAAAATTTAAATACTAATAGAAAGGTATGTGTTTTACATGATATGAAAAAGAATTATCAGGTCTAGGGTTTGATGCAGCAATCAGAATGCTTCTTGGGACACTCATGACCCGATGGGAGTAATCCCAGCTCCTCTTCTGATTCCATCTTCCAGCCATTGCACACATTGAGAGGCAGCAGATGATGGTGCAAATACTTGGGCTGCTTCTACCCCTGAAAGAGATCTGCACTGAATTCCTGGCTTCTGGCTTTGGCCTGACTCAGCCCAAGCTATTGCAGGCATTTAAGATGGGAGCCAGTGGACAGAAGATGTCTCTCTCTCTGTCTCTCTCCTCTCTCTCTCTCTCTCTGTCTCTCTCTCTCTCTCTCTCCTTCCCCCATCTTTGTTAAAAGGAGATGAAAATAAATAAATAATTGTTTCAGAATTTAAAAAGCAAAGTTATAAAATAAGAACTAACAATGAAGTGGATAATATAAGCCTATTACATTATAGCATGAAACTATCATGGGAGTGGATTTCAAAAAGGGTGTGCAAATGGAAATGAAGATAATTTTATTTGGATGCAGACAGAAGCTGGGAAGTGATTTAGCAATCTTCACAAAATTCAGGGAAAACATGTATTGTGAAAAAAATACATGGATTTCAAATATTTTGTATCAAAATAAATTTATTTTATTCCTATTTTCTCACATTTTGAAGTAAATTTGTATATAAAATTCAGGAAAGCATCATTTAACATGTTAATCTGAATTTTATTTTATTGATAATTTTTCATCTGTTTATAAAATAGCCTTAATGTTGCAGTTTTAAGTAAAATTAACAAAAAGGTGGCATTCTTCATAACAGCACTGTGTTATGCAAAGGAAATTGAGTTTATTGGGGACGCATTTGCATCCACCAACACTGTTAGTATGTTGGTTGGCTCAGAAACCACCCCAGTTAAGGACATCAGAATCAGAATGATTGGAAAATTCTGAGCTCATTTCTGTCTTTCTAGATAAAACTTCACAAAGGTAAGGGCAGAATTAGATCATTTCCCTTGTTAAATTTCAGTGTTAACAAATATTAGAAAATGGCCTCTGGAGGTTTGTGAAGTAAACCCATGTAAAGTTGTCAACTCAATCTTACCAAGGAGGCAAGTACCAATGCCAGCACACATGGTAAAGTGATAAGTATAAACACATAACCGATCAAAAAGATCTCCACAAGAGATCTCACAAATAAGACCAGTGTGAGCAAATAATGAAGGATAGAATTAAAAGGGAGAGAATGATCCTGCAGGGGAAGCAGGACACACAGCAGACTCATAGAATGGCAAATGCCCAAAACAGCACTCCTGCCTCAGAATCAACCCTTGGGACATTCGGATCTGGCTAAAAGGTCCATAAGAGTATCACAGGAATGGAAAGCCATGACACAGTGGCAAAAAACAATCTAAATGAAAGATCCTGATGAGCAAGACCCCAGCAGAAGGAACAGGCCATCAAGGAGAGAGGCGCCTTTCTCTGAAGGGAGGAAGGAACCTCCACTGTGATACGGCCTTGACTAAACAAGTTCAGAGTTGGTGAACTCAAGGGGCTTCCATAGTCGAGACAGCTCATAGCAAGAGTCTCGGGTGATTGCTGACGTCATAAATAAGAGTGCCAATTGTTAAATCAACAACGGGAGTCACTGGGTACATGCTCCCCACGTAGGATCTCTGTCCTTAATGTGTTTTACTGTGAAACTTAAAAACAACACTATTAGTCGAACAATAGCCTATACGTTGTGCGGTTGTGTGAGTGCAGCCTGTTGAAATCCTTGCTTAGTATATACTAAGTTGATCTTCAGTATATGAAGGTAATTGAAAATGAAACTCTATGAAGGGCAGGATGGGAGAGGGAGTGGAAGAGGGGAGGGCCGCAGGAGGGAGGGAGGTTGGAGGGGGGAAGCCACAACAATACAAAAGTTTCTCTTTGTAAATTCACATTTATTAAATAAAAAGACTATTTTGATTACTTGTTTTCCTTATAATTTCTAAACTATCCAAACACTACCTTAAAAACCTGAAAAAGCTGCTTTCCATCATTGAAACTGAATGCAAAGCTTTGAGAACTCGTGACAATCCTCAGGATAAAAACATGTGTTCATTATGGACAGCATGTGTAAAATGGTGGGAAATGTTTTCAATGGGGCTATAGGTACGAAATATATGTGTATGTGTAATAGGTAAACGCTACTGTTCATAGAAATATTGAAAATATTTTAAATTAATTTTCCTTATTCAAACATATTAATGAATTGAGATTGAAAACTGAATTATTTTTATTTTATAATTTATTTGGAAGGCATAGCCACGTACAGAGACAGAGACTCTATGAATAGCTCTATGAATAGAGCTCTCATCTTTTTCTTAAGATTTATTTATTTATTTGAAAGGCAGAGTTAGAGAGAGAGAGAGAGAGAGAGAGAGACAAAGAGAGAGAGAGAGAAAGCAACAGCTGATTCACTCCCCAAATGGCCACAGCAGTCAGAGCTGGGCCGGTCTGAAGTCAGGAGCCAGGAGCTTCCCAAGTCTCCCACAAGGGTGCAGGGACCCAAGGACTTGGACCATCTTCTGCTGCTTTCCCAGGTGCATTGCCAGGGAGCTGGATCAGAAGTGGTACAACAATCTCAATAGCTTAGGCATAGATATTTTCTCCACATAACAATAAAAATTAGAATTAAAGTGTCAACAAGTGAATTATTTATTCAGAGATGTGAAAAATAACTAGAATCTGTTAAAGTTAAAAAGGCTAATTGTTGTCAAGTAGAGAACTTGGTATACCTATAAAAACTCAAAAAAAGTTAAATATTAATTTTATTAGTCATATTGCTATAAATTTAAGATAGACTACTTAATTAGGTTTATAGTAAAGTATGCACTAACTTAAAACAACTAATGTAATGTTAAATTCTTATTCAGTTTACTTCAACTATAATTTACTAGGTTGAGGATATAGTTGAAGAAGAGAATATTTTAAGTGGGAATACCACCTAGGAAGTCATTGCAAAAGCCTAAATTAAAAATGATGAGAGGATTGAGGCCAGTGCCATGGTGCACTAAGTTAATCCTCCATCTGCGGTTCCAGCATCCCATATATGGGTGGTGGGTTCTAGTCCTGGTTGCCCCTCTTCCAGTCCAGCTCTCTGCTGTGGCCTGGGATAATAGTAGATGATGGCCCAAGTCCTTGGGCCTCTGCTCCTGCATGTGAGACCAGGAAAAAACTCTTGGCTCCTGGCTTCGGATCAGCACAGCTCTGGCCGTTGTGGCCATTTGGAGAGTGAACCAATGGAAGGAAGACCTTTCTGTCTCTCTCTCTCTCACTCTCTGTAAACTCTACCTGTCAAGTAAATTAAAAAAAAAAAATGATGAGAGGATTAATAGTAGAAGAAGGAATCATAGAAAGAAGAGAAGTGAGAAAGAAGCAGTCTTTGGGAGAAAACACCAGGGGAGACAGGGTATCTAAGGTAAAAGAACTGGGGAGGGGCAGGAGGAATCAGCAGGGGCCCAGCCTTCATGCTTACACTTATGTTGATGACATTAAAAAGATGCTAAGGAGATACAAAGGCTTGAAAGAAAGGTGAGGAGTTCATTTTATTTTTTTAAGAATTATTTATGTATTCAAAAGGCTGAGTGACAAAGATACATGCACACACACACACACAGAGAGAGAGAGAGAGAAAGAGAGAGAGAGAGAGAGAGTCTTCCATGCCCTGATTCATTCTGAAAATTTCCACAACAGTCAGGGCTGGGTCAGGCAAAAGCCAGAAGCCAGGAACTCCATATGGATCTCCCGTCTGAGTGCCAGGAGCCCACATACGTGTGTCACCCTCCTCTGCATTTTCAGGTACCTTAGCAGGGAGCTGCATCAGAAGGCAGCCAGGACTTGAACCAGCACTAACATGGGATGCCAGAGTTACAGGCAGTAGCTTAACCCACTGTGTCACAATACTAGCTACAAGTTCATTTCAGAACATCTTCAACATCATTTTTATCCTGTGCAATTGGAAAGACCATGCATTGAAATGCCCACCAGACACACAACTCAGAATTTCAAAGACAGCAGTTTATGTTGAAATTTATCTTTGTGTCACTAAACCAACATGCGCATGACTATTGAGCTTCAAATTTTCATTTGGTAAATTCTGTCACCTCTGCATTTTTGACCTTGTGCATATATTAAAGGTCTCGGTGATAAAACACCCACCATGTGGGGGTAGGTGCGTGGCCTTGTGTTAGAATGTTTGCATACCACTTGGGAGTACCTGGGTTGATCCATACTTCTAGCTCATTATTTCACCTTTCTGCTGATGTGGCTCCTGAGAGGCAGCAAGATGGCCAAAGTTGCTGGGTTCCTGCCACCCTCATGGGAGACCAGGGTTGAGTTCCTGGCTCCTGGCTACAGCCCCCTTGTGATTGTAGACACTTTAGGAGTGAACTAGCAGTTGAGGGCTCCTCCTCTGTCTCTCTGTGGGCGTCTTTCACTCTCACTCTGTGTGTGTGTGTGTGTGTGTGTGTGTGTGTGCCTTTCAAACAACTAAGTAAAAATGTTTTAATATCCTATCATGTAGATGTGCCATAAACTGTTTCCTCACTGCCTATAGTTGGACATTAGGATTCTATTAAGTAAACATACACATTCTAAGCCAAGAAGGACTTTTGAGAGTCCAGCTCCGTCTTATTAAGAAAAATAAGAAAATTAAATGCAATTAAAGTAACACATTTATCCAAAATGTTTGAGATCAGTAGAGTCTGATGATTCAACCAAGCCCCTCCCCCCAACTAACTCACACCTCTAATGTTCAATATGCATGCCATGTTTTTTCAGGTAATCCAAACCATTTAGCACGCAACAAATGGGTCTCCACTTAACAACACTTCAGAGTATGTCAATAAATAAGGAAGGTGGTAAAGTAAATTACTCTTCAGCAAAATTTAATTGTTTAGTATAAAGTAAAATCCCAAATACTATCTAGAAATATAGGAAGAAGTGCACAGATGTGAATGATATCTGTCAACATAAAATACGTTAAGGACATCATAAATATTAGGCTGGGCTTCCAATAAATTTTATATCAGCCATACAGATTATTTAAATGCTAGAATTATTTAACATCTATTCAAATATAAGAAAATAATGAGCTTCCTGAATAAATTACAACCACAGAGACTTTTTCTTTTGCTGTCATAAATGATCTTCTATGACCATAAGTCACTACAATGCATGTCTTATAAATAATGCCTAGATTTTGCCTGGGTTGTTACTGTATACTTTTTGTCATCTTGAGTTATTTCCTTTGGTTATACTTCCTGGTGTGGATGGAAGCTCATGATCCCCTTTGGATCACTTACAATGAAAGTGTAGCTACAGCACTGCCCAACTCCTGACTGGGGACCATAGCACTGCAAGTCCTCCTACCACACATGGACTTTCCCTTAAATGATAATGACCTGGTGAAGGAGGAGGACACAGTCATAAAATGCTCCAGAAATGTTACTTTTATTACTATATGTTCTCCCCTTCTTTAAAGTAACACATATTTCTTTACTTAAAATCTCAAATGTATTCAAAACTTTTAGATGTGAGGCCAATAATAAGCTACAGCTTGTGATGCCAGCAAACCATATTCACTTTCCTCCTAACACACCTGGAAGGGCAGTAGATGATGGCCTAAGTATGTGGGCCTCTGCCACCTACATGGGAGACCCAGAGGGAGTTCAAGCCCCTAGCTTCAGCCTGGCTGCTCTCTGGCTGCTCTCTCTCCCTTTCAAATAAATAAATCTTTTTTGAAAAACATACTGACAGAGAGACAGTGAAAGACAGAGAGATTTCCCATCTGCTGGCTCATTCTCCAAATGGCTGCAATGGCCAGGGCTAGGCATTCCAAAGTCAGGAAACAGGAGATTCCTCCAGGCCTCCCACCTGGGAGACAGGGGCCCAGACTTGGGCCATCTTCTGCTGCTTTCCCAGGCATGTTAGCAGAGAGCTGGATTGGAAGTGGAGCAACCAGAACTGGAGTTGGAACCCATATGGGATGCAGAGTTGCAGGGGGCTTAACCACTGTGCCACAATGCCAGCCCTAAATAAATGAACCTCAAAAAAACCCTTTTAAAATGTATGTATGGGGCCAGTGCTGTGGTGTAGCATGTTAACGCCCTGGCCTGGAGTGCCAGCATCCCATATGGGCGCTGGTTCTAGTCCCGGCTGCTCCACTTCCGATCCAGCTCTTTGCTATGGCCTGGAAAAGCAGTGGAAGATGGCCCAAGTCCACCCATGTGGGAGACCCGGACTAGGCTCCTGGCTCCTGGCTTCGGATTGGCACAGCACTGGCAGTTGCAGCCAATTGGGAAGTGAACCATCAGATGGAAGACCTCTCTCTCTCTCTCTCTCTCTCTGACTCTCCTCTCTCTGTGTAACTCTGACTTTAAAATAAATAAATAAATCTTTTAAAAGAGTACGTATAAAAATACATCTAACATCATGAAATGTAGATATAACTTAATTTACCATCTATTGCTAAATAAATGTCCCAGAGGAAAAACAAAACAACAAAAAAATAAGATTCTCATTCAGTAACTTCTGTTTTATTGTTTTATAATATCCACTTTTCTTTGTTGTATTATAACATCCCCATAGCCTGACTTTCTGTGTTCTACAGAGTAGGACAGACTATTGCTACTTATCACTCTGAAAGCTAATAATTCATTTACTTTCATCTGAATTTCCTTTTTAATGTGATATATAAAATGATGGTTAATTATATTTCTATCAACCAAACTGAAAGGAGCTCAGAAATTTTTTGCTCTGTGACTACTACTGTGTTTCACTTCAGTGCTTCTGTGTGTGTGGAAGACCAAGACAGACAGACAGATGCAGAGAGATTTGTTTGTTCAATGGTAAAGATTTCTGGCACTTCTAAAATATAGTGATGCTAACTTGAATTTTATAATAACTTTTTTTTTCAAAATGTCTCAAGAATATTTTTCTGCAGGTCTCATAAATTGTTGAAGAGCAGAAAGAGAGCTCTATAAATTTATAAAAAGGAGCCCAACTACCATAGATTTCAAATCAGGAAAGCAAGAACTCACAGGGAATAAATAAAAGAGTAAGACCAAAAATTTTGTAGCATCAGGAAGTTATAAATGATGAAGCATTTCTGGCTCCGTGAGAATAGGTATTTTCTAGTTATCAAACTCCATTGTTAGAAAATTAACAGTAATTATATGGAGAATATACTTTTACCATACAGTATAAAATGTTCATGAAGGCTGATGTGCCACAACTGAAATATATATTTTAATAAAATATTCAGACATGAAATACTCAGAAGTTTGATATCTCAGAAGAATATGGAAGTGGAAGAATATGAAACTGTTGATTAGATAGGAAAATAGAAATATCATTAAGGATATGATTCGATAAACTAAATCTATTTAAATAAACTCCATATGTGTAATGTGTTATTCCATCTCTTTTATAGATCTATAACAGCAGAAAAAGATAAAAGGAATAAATGAATTTTCAAAATCATATTTAAGAAATTTTCTTATGCCTGAGACTCAGAAGACAGGCAAAGTCCAAAGCAGCACTGCAGATGCTTGTAGCTGAATGCATTTATTTTAGCCGTTAGCTGTCAATACAGCAAAAACTTCTAAACCTTGGGGCTGGCATTGTAGTGCAGCCAGTTAAGCCACTGCTTGCAACATGGGCGTCCCATATTAGAGTGCAGGTCTTTAGTCTTCTCTTTTAAAAACATTTTTATTTTGCTAGAAGAACAGATTTAATGTATTTCATGGATACAATTCTAAAACGATCACCATACTACCCTCCCTCTCTCAAACCTCTTCCTTCCTATCTCATCTCTCCCCTTTAATTTTTGCAATAGCACACTTTCAGTTTACTTTATCACCACAGGCTTAATGCAGGTTTGAGCCCAGCTGCTCCACTACTAATCAGCTTCCTGTTAATGTACCTGGGAAGGCAGCAGGAAAGACCCAGATGGAGTTCCTGGCTAATGACTTCTACATGGCCCAGCTCTGGCTATTGCAGCCATTTGGGGAGTGAACTAGCAGGTGCAATCTCTCTCTCCTTCTCTCTCTGTCACTCTGCCTTTCTCATATATAAATAAATCCTTTTAGAAACTGCAAATTCATTTGCAAAAAAAAGAAAATCAGCTCTTATGTCAACTCCCATTTGCAGACATATTCTGCTTCACTCAAGGGCTTCTCCCTTGTGAGAGTGGGCCAGGCCGGTCTCACAGCCTGCTTGATTCAGTGGTCTTCAAAAAGTTCATGGAAAAATGTATTATGAAAAATCACACACAAATTTCCAAAATTTTGCCCTTAAATTCACTCATTTTTTTATTCTAATTTTTCACTAACTTTTGCTTTCTATACACTCTGAGTTTTCAGTTCAGTCTACTCTGGTCTGCCTATAAATGACCTCCTTATTTCCAGAATGAACTGGATAATTAAAATCAAAGGATTTTTTTTAACAAAACTATGGCAAGCAATGTTTTAAAGTCACCATACATAATCAACTAGCAGAGTATCAGATATTTTACCAGATCAATGGTAAAAGATACAAAACAATGGCAATGATGTTAGCAAATATTAGAAATGATTCTAAATATTGAAACATTTATTTTTGAATATATCTTACATGCCATATTTCTCAGTTTCTAAGAAAACATGGCATGCATTTGCAAGTATATGCTGTATATGTTCCTGGTTGACACTATTTTTGGCTTCGTGCCCATTAGTATAGTTTATATTAACAGGCTCGGTTTTAAAATAATTGAATGGCTTTGGTCCAATATTAATACATTTGAGTAGAAAAAATAAGAGGACATGAGTAGTGAGATGAATCAGCTATGAAGTAGAAGTATATCTTTGCATGTTGTAAAAGGATATATAACTACCCACCAGTGACTCTAAGCAACATACTGGCCATAACAATGCCAAATGAATTTCGAGCCACACACTCGTATCTTCCTTGATCAGCTTGCCCAGCATCATAGATGGTCAGCGTGCCTCCACTGTCAACATGGAACTTACCACTCTCAGTGATCTGTACACCTGCCTAGGAAGTGAAGGAGAGTTGTAATTTAAAGAAAATACAGTTCCTAAAAGAAAAAAATACTTGCAATTTCTTTGATGCCACTTCATTTGTTCAGCTCCGGATCATCAACACATTCTTCCTCCAAAGCTATTCCCCATCCCTCCTTTCTCCTCACTTAACTGCCATAGCTCCCAGACTACAGTCCATACTCTGTGGTTTCTATTTAGAGTCTCTGAAAATTAGATAGATGGCCAATTAACATCCCACCACTTATGTAAGGTGGATTCTACTGCTTCTATGGAGGTAACCTAAATCATACCCTTTACAACCTTGTGAATGAAAGAGAGTTGTTATGAAGATTAAGTGTGATGGTGTATGTAAAAATGTCTGATGTTAAGAGTATTTAGCATTCTATCAATTTGTTTGTGAAAAGAAGCTAATTTTCAGAAAATGCACCTTGAGATATTTTGTTGAAAGGACCACAGGATGACACATTCAATAGAATGTCAAGGAGCTGGCACTGTGGCACAAAGGGTTAAGCCTGCAACCCAGCAACTTAAAGGCACTGTTCCTGCTCTGCTTCTGATTCATCTCTCTGCTAATGCACCTAGAAAAGCAGCAGAAGATGACCTATGTGCTTGCAAATGGAGCTCTATGTTCCTGGCTTCTGGCTGGTCCAGTCCTGATCTCTCTCTCTCTCTCTCTATATATATATATATATATATAGATATATATAGATATATCTATAGATATATCTATATATAGAGAGAGATAGATAGATATAGCCCTCTCTCTTGGTAGCTGAGCCTTTCAAATAAATAAATTAAATCTTTAAAAAACAAGGTCAACTGAAGTTTAATATTGACCAAAATATGTATTTTCTCCATTTCCCTTTTAATATAAATATATACTAATAAGTAAATAAAAGCTTTTACTTAAAAATATCCAGACTATGTGAAAGGACATGAGCTAAAAAGTTCAAGTTTTGACCAACAGACTCACTTTAGACAGAAAAATGCTTGCAATACTTGGCTACAGCACAAAAGAAGTGAGCCCATGAAAGTGCAGAGCCTTGTACTATACAATAACAGCAACAATAAGCCAGTGGTTTTGAGAAACAGCTTGGTAACCCATCACACATGCTACAGTTGATTACACTTCTCCATAAAAACTGCCATTCGAGTGGTAGGGATTCATTGTTTTCATGGAACATCAGATCAATCACTTCATTTTGTTGAAAGTATATGGCTCAAAGAACCATAGGAAGTAAGATACATAAATAAAAAGCTAGTGTTTCTTTAAAGCCATTCAGGTTTTGAGCCTTTAGAAGTATCCCCCCCCCCCCCCCCCCGCGCATGCCTCTTTCTAATAGGCTTTTTATTCCTTTCTGGTTTCAGGCTAATGACCTACTTTTAATCTACTTCTGAGTTATGAATTTGCAGTGGTTTCTCACTAGCCACTAAAGTTTTTAATTTATATATGACAGAGGCACTTTTTCTTTAGAAGAATTTAGTTGTGCTTATGCAGTTCTCATTACTATGCACATGAGAAAAGATATACAGTAGTAAAGCCCTGAGCCAAAATCAGATACAGTCACTTTAAACCTTTTAAAAAAGCAAAAGATAAACATGCTACAGAATTCAAAAGTAGTACTTGCTAGCAAAAATCATCATAGCAATAAATGAATGTGAGAATGATTATCTCCTTTTCAGGAGGTCAATACATTTGTCAGTGTTTGCACCATTACTGCCCTTCTAGTTAACATCTTACCTTACTCCACGTGATTATGGGCTGTGGTTCTCCGTGAGCATGACAGGAGATGTTTATATTCCTTCCAACCTCAATGCTCATGTCCTGAGGAAGTTGAGAAAACACCGGGAGATCTGGGAAAAGGAGCCCAATGATCCTCACATCAGAATCATTTTTGTCAATAGATGACAGCCTTGTCAAACAACCTAACTCTGGATCCAACACAGGTTAGCCATGTTTGCCTCCAAAATCAATTATTTGGACATCTGTGGGAATAATAAGCATCACATGCAGACCAGCAGTAATTAGGGTAGAAGTGAGAGCAGGAGTAAAAGAAGATGACTGCACCAAAGCTTTAACCATGTTTGTAATTTGAAAGGTCTACGGAAGGCTTACGGGAAATGTGCATGATGAAAATGCTATACATGAGTTTCAAGTTCTTTCAGATAAACTTACTTTATTTAAACATGTGTAATTTATTCATCTTCATCTACTTGAAAGGGAGAATGACAAAGTGATTGAGACAGACTGACATCTTCTGCCCACTGGTTCACTCCCCAAATACCCTTAACAGCCAAGGCTGAGCCAGTTTGAAGCCGGGAGCCAGGAACTCTCCCTGGCAAGTGGCAGTAACCCAGGAAGCTAGATCATATGCATGGTAGCTAGGACTTGAGCCAGCAAGTAGGCATCCCAAAGGATGGCTAAACTCACCACAATGATATCATTTAATTCCATTTTTCCACAAACTTCTTGAAGTACTGCTGCGTGTGTTTCTTCAGCGGAGTGTTTAATATGGGACATTCATTATTCTTCCTCAATGTAATTTGCTAAGCCCGAAGTAACACTAACCTGTATTATTAAAAATTATTTCTGGCCAAGATAAAAATATTGAATTCTTAAAGAAGAATATTATTTTCTTGAAAAGCACAAACTATCACAACTCATCTAATATAAAATAGATAATTGCAATCCCTATTAAGGAAATTAAATTTATAAACTTTAAATCTCCCACAAAAGATATCCCCAGGAAAGAATGAAAATCATTTTACTGGAGAATTCTGTCCAGTATTTAAGAGAAATAACAATTTAATACAATCTCTTCCACAGAATAAAAGAGGAGGAAATACTTCCTGATATTTTAAGAACTCTAATATAAAAATCAGATAAAGTCAATACCAAGACAAAAAATACTGTACAACATCTCTCATAAATATATACCCCAAAATCACTAGCAAGGTATTGGCAAATAGAATTCACCAATCTAAAAAGGTTTATACAGTGAACAGGTAAGGTTTACTGCCAGGACACAAGACCCTTTCAGTCTTTGAAAATGAATCAATAATATAATTCCATCTTATTAAAAGGTGAAAAAGAAATCACATAATAATATCAATGAAAGCATTAAAATTTTGAAGATGTTAAACTTCTTTTATGATATTACAAACTCTCAGAAAAAAATGAGAGTAAAGAAGAACTGATAGAATTTTACAAAGAACATAAAGAGAAAACCTACAGTAAATGAAGGGTAAGTGCTTTCCCCTCAGATAAGGAATCTGGAAGGGATGTCTGCTCTCTCTAACCTCAATCAACAGAGTGCTAGATGTTCCAGTCAGTGCAACATGGCAAGAAAAGGACACAAGGCCAACATATTAGAAAAGAAAAAACAAAGTTGTCCTGATGTGCAAATGATATCATCTTTGTAGAAAATCCTATAAAATCTTAAAAATACTCCCAAATGAGTTGACAAATTCAAAGGACACAAGATAAATGAAAAAAAAGGGAAAACACGTTATATTTGTAAATGCAATCAATGAACACATGCACATAAAAATGTTGAGAAGACAAGATTATTTATCATTGTTCAACAACATGGGATACTTTGAAAGCAATCTAAAAGGAATTACAACATTTGTATGCTGAAAGCTACACAATGCTGATATAAGACCTTTTGAATAAACATATATTCATGAATTGGAAATCTGCAGATATTAGAGATATTTCTTCACAAATTGATATACAAATTTAATACAATTACTACAAAAATTCCAGAAAGATATTGCCCATGGATGAATACAAGATTATTCTAAAATTTCTTGATGAGTAATGAAGTAAGAGGAATCACTCTACTGGATGTTAAAGCTAATCATGTAGCTATAAAAATCAAGATTGTGAGGTATTGAGAAAAGGGTATACACACACATATCAATAAATCGAGACTCTAAACCACACCATTAGGGGGAGTTCCAAGATGGCAGAGTAGGGAGGAAGCTTACTGTGCTAGTCTAGGTGAAGATAGTTTTAAAAAAGTGGAGAGAGTGCAGTCTCAGGGAAGAGTTAGGGAGAAAATGGCAGAGGAAACTCTATGCAAATTAGAGGGACATGGTAGATCTACGTGGAGGGTATGGATGCCCACAACTTGGGACTCCAGTGGCCAAGAGCCTCGGCATCAGCAGACCACAGTAGTCCAAGCTACTGGTGATAAAGCTGCAGGAAGAGCTTAGAGGGAACCTGGCATGGAGCATCATGGGGGATAGTGTACCAACCAAACCAGAGGAGAAAAAAAAAAGGAGGGACATGTTTCTCTCTCCCTGGTCACTTTACGATGGTGTCCTGTAATAAGCCAATAGAGCTGGTGCCACTTTGGACATACATAACAGCTGTGTGAGCTAGAGTCTACACTCAGCAATCAGCTGAGTGGAGACTTCTGACTCTGGTGGGGAGAACTAACAGGGGCTGGGAGTTCCTGACTGTGGGAAGCTTGTGAATTGGGACTATGAATAAAACTGAGGCTGTGTGGGAGGACTCATGGTGTAGCTAGGACTTTGGGCAGTCACTGTGGGAAACCCCAGACATGCAGGGCTTCCTGGTTACCTGGTGAGGGACATTGCTGGGGAATCTGAGCTTACAGATTCTTTGTGTGGTCCTTGGGACAGAGTGGATGAATATTCTACCCACTGGGACTATCGTTCAGACACTGGTATCCTTTGAGGGGAGGAGCTCAGCTGAGCATCTGATTTAAAAAATAATAAGAGGAGATTTACCATGCCAGACCTGGGTGTGTCACTTTAGACATGACCTTCACCCTGGAGAAATGAACAGAGGTTTCTGGCCACATCCACTACAAGCCTCTAGATATTCACTGAACACAACACTCCAATTATCTACAGAGGAATAGAACAGATAAAAGCCACCATAGTCTAAGAGTCAAAGGGATCACACAAACAAGACTAGTGTCTGCTAACACTAACTGATAGAATCAAAAAGGGAGAGAACGATCCAACATGGGAAGCAGGATACACAGCAGACTCATAGAATGGTAGATGTCCTAAATAGCACTCTGGCCTCAGAATCAGCCATTAAGGCATTCAGATATGGCTGAAGAGTCCATGAGAGTATTTTAGGCATGGAAAGCCAAGACACTCTGGAAAAAACAGAAGACCTAAATGAAAGATCTCTGCAAGTGAGATCCCAGTGGAAAGAACGGGCCATCAAACAAGGAGGTACCTTTCTCTGAAGGGAGGAGGGAACTTCCACTTTGACAATGACCCTGTCAGAATAAGATCGAAGTCGGTGAACCCTAAAGGCTTCCATAGCCTCGACAACACATGACTAGAGCCTAGGGAGATTACTGACGCCATAAACAAGAGTGTCAAATTGTTAAATCAACATCAGGAGTCACTGTGTACTTACTTCTCATGAGGGATCTGTCCTTAAAGTGTTGTCCAATGTGAAGTAATGCTATAACTAGTACTGAAACAGTATTTTTACACTTTGTGTTTCTGTGTGGATGCAAACTGATGAAATCTTTACTTAGTATATACTGAATCGATCTTCTGTATATAAAGATAATTGAAAATGATTAAAAAATCTTGGTGTTAAATTGGAAATTGCATAGATAGTTAATTTTTTTAAAAAAATATCACGTAGGACCTCTGTCCTGAATGTTTTGTACATTGTGAATTAATACTATAACTAGTACTCCAACAGTATTTTTCACTTTGTTTCCCTATGTGAGGGCAAACTGTTGAAATCTTTACGTAATATGTACTAAACTGATCTTCTGTATATAAAGAGAATTGAAAATGAATCTTGATGTGAATGGAAGGGGAGAGGGAGAGGGAAAGGGGAGGGTTGTGGGTGGAAGGGAAGTTATGGGTGGGGAAGCCATTGTAATACATAAGCTGTACTTTGGAAATTTATATTCTTTAAATAAAATCTTTATAAAAAAAAAAGCCACCATAGTAAAAATCAAAGAAGAAACCAATGAGTATCTCTACAAATGCTGAATAACAAAAGCACCAATTCAAGAAACAAGAATAAGGAAGACAACATGATGCCCCCAAAAGATGATGATATGGAAGAAATGAGAGAAATGGAATTTAAATAATTGATCATAAGAATACATAGAAGTTGGGGCTGGCACCATGGCACACTAGGTTAATCCTCCACCTGTGGTGCTGGTATCCCATATGGGCACCGGTTCTTGTACTAGTTGTTCTTCTTCCAATCCAGCTCTCTGCTGTGGCCTGGAAAGGCAGTAAAGGATGACCCAAGTGCTTGGGCCCCTGCACCCACATGGGAGACCAGGAAGAAACACGTGTTCCCTGCTTTGGATCAGTGCATCTGCGGCTATTGTGGCCATGTGGGGAGTGAAAGGAAGACCTTTCTCTCTGTCTCTCTCTCACTCACTGTCATCAACTCTATCTGTCAAATAAATAATTAAAATCCTTTAAAAATTACATAGAAGTAATCAGAAGCATATACACTGAAAGTTATACAGGACATGAAAGAAAATTTTGCCCATGAACCTGAGATCTTAAAGAGAAATAAAAATGAAATGAAGAATTCAATAGAACAAATAAAAAATGCAGTGGGAAGTCTTAACAATAGAATTGGAGAAGCAGAAGAAAAAATATCTGACTTAGAAGAAAAAGCACAGGAAATAATACAGTCAAACCAAGAACAAGAAGAAGAAATTAGAAAACTAAAAAACACTGTTGGGAATCTACAGGACACTATCAACTGACTCAATATACAGCTTTTAGGAGTTCCTGAAGGTGTGGAAAGAAAGGATTAGAAGGCCTTTTTAGTGAAATAATAACAGAAAGCTTCCCTAATTTGGAGAAAGAAAGGGACATCCAACTACAGGAAGCACATAGAACTCCTAATAGACATAACCAGAAACGATCTTCACCATGACACTTAGTAATCAAACTCACCACAGTAAAACATAAGAGCAGATTCTAAAATGTGCATGGAAGAAATGCCAGATTCTTTTCAGAAGATCTCCAATTAGACTCACAAGTGACTTCTCATCAGAAATCCTACAGGCCAGGAGAAAACAGTGAGATATATTCTAAGTCTTAATAGAAAAAAACAGTCAACCCCAAACACTATACCTAGCAGAGCTCTCATTTATGAATGAAGGTGAAATAAAGACCTTCCATAACAAAAAGAAATCGAAATAATTTGTAACCACCTGATTAGCCCTACAAAAGATGCTTAAGGATGTGCTGCACACAGAAACACAGAAACATGATCATCACTACAAAAGAGGGTAAAGGAAAAAAATAAATCAGTAAAAGTTCAAAGGAAATTCAAAGTAAAAAATAGGAATATTTTTGGAAAAATGGTAGAGTAAAGTCATTACTTAACAATAGTCACCTTGAATATAAAGGGTCCCAACTCACCAGTTGAAAGACATAGACTAGCTGAATGTATTAAAAAACAAAACCAATTTTTCGCTGACTACAAGAAACACATCTCACCAACAAAATACAAGCAGACTGAAAGTGAAAGGATGGAAGAAAGATTTCCATGCCAACAGAAAACAAAAAAGAGCTGGCATAGTCATCCTAATATCAGAAAAAATAGACTTTAACATAAAAACTACTAAAAGAGACAAAGAAGGACACTATTTAATGATTAAGGGATCAATTGAAAAGGAAGATGTAGCTATTATAAATATGTATGCACCTAATTACAGGCCACATGGCTATTTAAAAAGGATTTTAAGGGATCTAAAGGGAGACATAGACTCCAATACAAGAGTAATGGGGGACTTCAATACCTCACTTTCAGCAATGAACAGATGAACCAGACAGAAAACCAGGAAGGAGACAGCAGATTTAATTGACACTATAGACCAAATGGACCTAACAGATATCTACAGAACTTTTCACCCTACAATTGCAGAATCCACATTCTTCTCAGAAGTGTATGGAACTTTTCTCTAGGATTCACCACATATTAGGCCATAAAGCAAATCTCAGCAAATTCAAAAAATTGAAATCATGCCATGCATCTTCTCAGATCACAATGGAGTAAAGCTGGAAATCAACAACTCAGGAATCCCTAGGACATATGCAAACACATAGAGACTGGACAACATGCTCCGGGATGAACAGTGGGTCATAAAGGAAATCAAAAGAGAAATAAAAAAGAATTCTGGAAACAAATGAAGATGACAACACAACATATCAAAACTTATGGGATACAGCAAAAGCAGTGTTAAAAGGAAAGTTTATAATGGTTGGTGCCTTCATCAAGAAATTGGAAAGGCAGCAAATAAATGAGCTATCAGTGCATCTCAAGGATCTAGAAAGACAACAGCAAACCAAACCCAAAACTAGTAGAAGAAAAGAAAAAATTAAACTTAGAGAAGAAATTAAAAAAATTGAATCCAAAAAAGCAAAACAAGAAGCTGGGTTTTTTAATTTATTTTTTTAAATTTATTTGACAGGTAGAGTTACAGACAGTGAGAGAGAGAGAGAGAGAAAGGTCTTCCTTCCATTGATTCACTCCCCAAATGGCTGCCACGATCTGAAGCCAGGAGCCAGGCATCTCCTCCTGGTCTCCCACCCGGGTGCAGGGACCCAAGCACTTGGACCATTCTCCACTGCCTTTCCAGGCCACAGCAGAGAGCTGGACTGGAAGAGGAGCAAATTGAACTAGAACCAGCGCCCATAAGGGATGCCGGCACTGCAGGCAGAGGATTAACCAAATGAGACACAGCGCCAGCCCCTGAGAATCTGGTTTTCTGAAAAAATAAGGAAAATCGACACACCACTTGCCAAACTAACCAAAAAAGGAGAGAGAAGACCCAAATCAATAAAACTAGAGATGAAAAAGACCCCAGAGGCACAGGCAGTCAAAGCCAAAAACTAACAAATAGGATTACATTAAATTGAGAAGTTTCTGTATGGCAAAATAAATAAATAAATAAATAAACAAACAAAAAACAAAAAAACTCAGGAAAGTGAAGAAGCAACCAACAGAATGAGAGAAAATGTTAGCAAATTCTGCAAT
Organism: Sylvilagus floridanus; assembly: GCA_949820135.1. Taxonomy (NCBI): domain Eukaryota; kingdom Metazoa; phylum Chordata; class Mammalia; order Lagomorpha; family Leporidae; genus Sylvilagus; species Sylvilagus floridanus. Next base: position 78,649,769 of record OX463241.1, read on the forward strand.
TGATAAAGGATTAATAACCGGAATATACAAAAGATCAAGAAACTCCACAACAACAAAATAAACAACCCAGTTAAGAGATGGGCAAAGGACTTCAACAGACATTTTTCAAAACAGGAAATTCAAATGGCCAAAGGACACATGAAAAAACGTTCAGGATCACTAGTGTCAGAGAAATGCAAATTAAGACCACAATGAGGTTTTACCTCAACTCACGCAAAATGGCTTTCATACAGAAATCAACAAACAAGTGCTGGAGAGGATGTGGGGCAAAAGGTACCCTAATCATTGTTGGTAGGAATGTAAACTGATAAAGCCACAATGGAAGACAGTATAAGGATACCTCAAAAATTTATATATAGACTTATCATATGACCCAACCATCCCACTCCTGGGAATTCACTCAAGTGAAATAAAATCAGTAAACAAAAGAGTTATCTGTACCTCCATGTTTATTGCAGCTCAAATCACAATAGCTAAGACATGGGATTAATCTAAATGCCTATAAGCTAAAGACTGGATAAAGAAATTATGGCATATGTACACTATAGAATACTATACAACAATAAAATGTGAAATCCAGTCATTTGCAACAAAAATGGATGAATATGGAAAACATCATACTTAGTGAAATAAGCCAGTCCTAAAGGGACAAATACCACATATTCTCCCTGATCTTTCAGTACTAATAGAGTACCTAAAAGGAAAATGGTAGAAGTGCAATTGACACTACAAGAAGGGACGACTTGAACTGCCCTTGTCTTGACTGTCAAGAAACAATTTTGTTTTTTTGTTTTTTCATTTTTTCTTCATACTATTTGTTGAACTCTTTAGTTAACATAGTTAATAATATATGTAGAAAGTCAATTGAAAACAGATCTCAGTAAAAATATTAGTGGGAATAAGAGAGGGGGGAGGTACTTTGTAACTGTAAAGCTGAATAGCTTGACATACAGTCCTATGGATTTATTTCTGAAGGTACAGTTTAAAAACTTGTCATGTGGCCTCCAAATCCCATTAAAGTGGGTGGTACAAATGCCATCTTAAGTATTAAAGTTATCATATTAAGTGTTAAAGTGAACATATAGATAGGATTAAGTGTTAAAGTGATCATATAAATAGGATCAAGTGTTTGGTAATAACAATAGAATTAAAAAGGAGAGGATGTGCTCACATGGGAGCCATTCCACACAGCAGACTCATAGAATGACAATTGTTTTAAGTACCGTTCTGACCTCAGAATCAGCCCTTAAGTCTTCTTAGTCTAGATGAAAAGCCCATGAGAGTATTTCAGGCATAGAAAGCCAAGACACTGTGGCAAAAAGTCTTCTTCATGAAGGATCTCTGTGAGTGAGACCCCAGCGGAAAGAAGTGGCCATCAAAAAAGGATGTACTTTTCTCTGAAGGGAGGAGAGAACTTCCACTTTGCTTATGGCCTTATGCAAATACTGACAGAGTTTGTGAAATCAAAAGGCTTCCATAGCCTAGGCAGTTCATCTCAGTATCCTTGGGTAGTCACTGATGTCATACAAAAGAGTGCTAGAGTATTAACTGTTAAATTAACAACAGGAGTCACTGTGCACTAACTCTCCATGTAGGATCTCTGTCCTCAATGATTTGTATTATGAGAGTTAACTGTAAAACTAGTTGTCAAACAGTTGTGTGTGTGTGCAAATTGTTGAAATCTTTACTTAGTATTGAGTTGGTCTTCTATGTACAGTTAATTGAAAATGGTTCTTAATGGAGAACGCAACTGGCAAAGGAGAGGGTAGAGGAGGAGGGGTGGGAATGTGGGTGGGAGGGCAGGTATGGTGGGAAGAATAATTATATTCCTAAAGTTGTATTTATGAAACTTATATTATTTAAAAAATAAATTTAAAAAATGGGAAAAAAAACCACACCAGTGTGTCTAGTTTGTTTTGACATATGTACAAAAGCAATTCAATGGAGGACTTTCTATATGATGCCAGAGTAATGCTATAGCCTTAAGCAGAAAAGTGAATATCCGTCTAAGTTTCACAGTTGACACTAATTAGCTCAAAAATAGACAACAAACTTAAATATAAAAGAAATCTTTGAATCTAAGGCCAAAGTTCTTTGACTTTGCATAAGACGGGCAATTCATCAAAGAAAATTTGATAAGCTAGACTTGATCAAAACTACAAAATTTTGTACTATAGAGAATGAAAAGACAAGAAATAGACTGGCAGGAAATATTTGCAAGACACATAAGCAATAAAGACTATCTAAAATGCATGAAGAGTTCCAAAAATCCAACAATAAAAATAAACAGTTCAAATATGAAATAAGCAAAATTAATAACTTTATACTGAAGAGCATATATAGATGACAAATCTGTATATGAAAAATTGCTGAATCTCTTGAATTAGTACAGAAATGTACATTAAATCCACATAAGGGGACTGACATTGTGAAACAGAGGGTTAAGTCCTCTCCTGGGATGCCAGCATCCATATGTGCACCAGTTCAAGCCTTGGCTGCTCCATTTCTGATCCATCTCTCTGATAAGTGCTTAGGAAAGCAATGGAAAATGGTTCAAGTTTGTGGACCCCTGCCATCCATGGAGAGACAAGGATAGGTTTCCAGGTTCCTGACTTTGGCCTGGCCCAGCCCTGGCAATTGTGTCCATTCAAGGATTGAATTCATGTATAGAAGTTCTCTCTCTCTCTCTCTCTGCATCTTTCCCTCTCTTTCTGTAACTTTGCCTTTAAAATAAATAAATCTTAAAAAAGTCATAAGCTACTACTATGTACTTACAAAAATTGCAAAAATTTTAAAATACATAAATTGTTGACAAGAATACACAGAAATAAAATTATCCATGGTTGATAGGGCAGTAACATAATACATTTACTTGGGGAAAGAGTTTAAAAATTTTGTTAAAAATTTAAACACGTTGCAGCAGGTGTTTGGGACAGTGGTTAAGATCCCCTCTAGGATGCCCGCACCCTGTGTTAGCACGTCTGTGTTCCAGTCTTGGCTTTGTTCCCAAATACAGCCTCCTGTTAATGTAAACACTTAGATGCAGGAAGTAAGGGGTTAAGTGTTGGAGTCCCTGCCACTCACATGAGAAAACCAAACAGAGTCCCATGCTTTTGGCTTTGGGATAGTTCCTGTGAGCAGTTAGGAATGTGTGTGTGTGTGTGTGTGTGTGTGTGCGTCTTACCTTACAAATAAAATGAAAATAAATATTTTTTTAAAAATGTAAAAATTCAACCAGCATATAACCTATTAATTATATTCTTACAAACTTATCTCGGAGAAATAAAAACTTAAGTTCACAAGAAAAACTTTACATGAATAAATCTTTACAGAAGCTTTATTAATTTGTGGTACAGTGAGTTAAGCAGCTGCTTGGAATATCCAATCCCGTATCAGAGTGCTGGTTTGAGTCCTAGCTGCTCCAATTCAGATTCAACTTTCTGCTAATGCATCTGACAGGCAGTGGATGATGGTTCAAGTACTTGGACCCCTGAAACCACTATGGGAGACCTAGATGGAGATCTTGGTTTCAGATTTCTGCCTGGCCCAGCCAAGAACTGTGACCATTTGGGGAATTAAACCAGCTGATGGAAAATTTCTCTCTCTCTCTCTCCCCCACCACACCTCCATCATTCTGCTTTTCATATCGATCAATATTTTTTTCAAAAGATAATAGCCAAAAGTTGAAAATAACCCAGATGCCCTTCAATAAGTGAGTGATTAAACAAACTGTGATATGTCCATACAATGGGTAACTACACAAGAATGAGCTATCAGTACACATGCAGCCTGGAATAGTCTGCAGATAATTATGCTGAGTGAGAAAGCCTAACTCAAAAGGCTGCAATGTATGATTCTATTTTCACAACATTCTTGAAATGACAAAATTACAGAAATGGAGGAACAGATTGGTGGTTGTCAGGGTTTGAGGAGGTGAGGAGAATGGAGGAGGTGAGAATGGTAGGAAAATGGGGTGTGATTTTTAAAAAGGGCAACGCAAGGGTCCTTGCAGTAACAAAATGTTCTGTATCTTGACAATATCAATGTCGATATTTTGGCTGTGATATTTTAAAGATTGTCTAGAAAGATGCTGGGGAAAGCTGGGTAAAATACAAATGGAATTTCTTGATTATTTCTTGTTACCAAATATGAATCTATGATTATCTCAAAATAAAATTTAATTAAAATAAATCAATTACATTGACATGAAAGAGAATAACAAACCCCAAGCTCAGATTAGTAGCAAGTATGTCAGAGTTGAGAGCAGCCAAGAAGGAAGAGAAATCAGCACAGCCTTTAAGCATATTTCTAATGTTTACTTCTTCACTTGAGTAGTAAGTATAAGGACTTGTGTCATATCTTTCTTGTGTCTTTTTTGTATCTCTGGAAAAAGATACACGGTGGCAATTAAAACATTACTGATTAGGATAAAAAAGATTCTGTTCTTGGAGCTGGCATTTTTTTTCTAGCAATTAAGTCTCCCATGCCCCATATCAAAGTACCTGGGTTTGATACCCACCACCAGTCTTGACACCAGTTTCCTGCTAATGCAGTCTGTGAGCCAGTGGTGATAATCAAGCAGTTGGATCCCTGCCACCCACAGGGCACCTGGATCAAATTCCCAGCTCCTGGCTTCTGCCTCAGCCCAGACCTAGTTATGGGAGGCATTTGGGCGTATGAACCAGTGAATGAGGACTCTGTCTGCCTGCCTCTGTTTCTCTGCCTCATTAACAAATAAATAAATATTGAATAGATCCTACTCTTATATGAGATTGTATTTCGTATGTATCTGAATTGTACAATATATGCTAAGTTAACACGTATCTGAGGTTTTCTGACACCACGGCTGACAGATTTCCAGTGGTGCAGAGTGGACATCCCCTGAAGCCCAAGATGAACTTATTAGACAGTGACCTCCCTAACTCAACAAGGAGCTCCAGCATCTAACTGTTCCCCTCATAGCCTCCACTGTCCAATTTCCTGTATCACCAACAGCTTTACTTCCTGTCACAACAGCTACTCATTACCATAGACTGTGGCTTCACTTAAAATATTTTGGAAATACCTAATCCACACCCTAAAGCAAAATTCCTCTCTCTGCTGTCCTTTCATGTTTTCATCCTGACTTCACACAAACTCCTAAGACCTCTGCTTCCTTCCTGTTGGTCAACACCCTCTTAGTAAAGGAGTCTTCCCTTCTCAGCCAAGACCAAATTCCATTACCTCTACCACTTTCCTCCCCAAACCCTCAACTCCTTTACGTCATTGTCTTTCTGTTCAACATCCCTCCATGGTATTCTTTCACCTGCTTCCCAAGAATATTTGGAGTAAAAAAGAATGATCTAATTCCCTGGTTTGTCAAGACATTTTATCCTTGTCACTTCAGATCCTGTATAACAATAACAAAGAGCTCCAGGCACCTACTAGTCTTTTAAGTCACCTACTCCACCTCTCTGAACATGTTTCCCCTACAAAATAGCTGCATCTTCTACCCCTCAGAGAAAACAGAAGCCATCAGACATAAATTCTTCAACTCTCCATACTCTGTGTCTTCTGTAGATAGTGGTATCTATCCATATACACTCATTCTGGCCTCATCTAAACAAAGAAATACCTCTGCTCATCTCTTAAAGGCCAGTCACACCACTCAAATTTTTGAATTCGCAAATCTCAGCCCATGTTCCTACCTGAGAGGCCTTAAAGGACCTGGTGCACTGCTCTTTAGCATCTTTTTGGTCTCCCCTTCCTTTAGGAAAATACCTTAGAAAAACAGGAACTTCTTTGCTCCATCTCCCCTGATACCTTCTTCTTTAAAACTTAATTTATTTGAAAGGGTGTGTGTGTGTGTGTAAGAAAGAGAGAAAGAGAGAGAGAGATCTTCTATCCATTGGTTCACTCCCCAGATGACCTCAATAGCTGGGGCTGGGCCAGGTCAACTCAGGAGCCTGGACCTCTATCCAGAGCTCCCATGTGAATGACAGGGAACCAAATACTTGGGTCAGCTTCTGCTACCTGACCAGGCACATTATTAGAGCAGCTTGGACTTGAAATGGTACTGGATATGGGATGCTAACATTGCAAATGGTGGCTTAAACCACTGTCCCATGGCACCGGCTCCCTGCAACCTTCTTACTGCTTCTCCTGTTTCCCTTACTGCTTCTCTTTCTTCTTCACAAAGAAATTTCTTGAAAAACAAGTCTCTCCTTATCATTGTTCTACATCATTTAGGTAATTGCCCACTTCCATTAAAGCTTTGGTTTCTTTGAAATACATGAAACTGCTTTTGTTAAAGTCCTTATATTCGGAATCTAGAATAAATTAACATTCCAATCTGTATTGACAACAACTTTCTCTGTCTTCTGATGCATTTGATCACTTTCTGCTGGAGATTGCATTTTCTCTGACTGTGAAGATTTGTCTCCTCTGGGGTTCACTGTTGTGTTGGGCATTCTCTCAGGAAATCCTTTACCTCTTTTCATTCTCTCTACATTCCAAGAAGGCCCATCATCACCCTCCTCTCCTCATTCAACACTCAACAAACCTCCTTAGTTCTAAATGACTCATTCACGACTGTGATTCTACAATTTAGCTTTATGCTTATAAAACAACAATCTCACAGACATTAACATTGATTTCCAATAATCATGCCAAATTTAACTTTTTCAAAACTGTGCTGTCTTTCCTCATTTGCTAATTGATCTGTCTTTTTTCTTATTGAATTGGATAATTATTCATATATTACAGATATCAAAAAATGCTTGTCAGTTACCCTGTTTCTGACTTATGAATAGAAGTCTCCTATGTATAAGTTAGTAGTTTAAGTTAGTAATTTTTGTGCTTTCTTTGTACTTCTGTACTGCGATCATAAAATTATCTTTTAATTGAAAAATAATTAAATGAACAGTTTAAATACTAAAGTGTTTTTTTTTAATTGGAATTAATTTGGGATGTTAGGGTAAAGTAAGGATGTGATTTTTTTTTTCCCGTGAATAGCCAGTTATCCAGCACATTTTTTAAAAAGACTTACTTATTTTATTTGAAAGTCAGAGTTACACAGAAAGAGAAGGAGAGACAGAGAGAGAGAGAGGTCTTCCATTCGCTGGTTCACTCCCCAATTGGCCACAACAGCCAGAGATGTGCCAATCCAAAGCCAGGAGCCAGGAGCTTCTTCCCAGTCTCCCACGTGGTTGCAGGGGCCCAAGACTTGGGTCATCCTCCACAGCTCTCCCAGGCCATAGCAGAGATCTGGACTGGAAAAGGAGCAGCCAGGACTTAAGCCGGCGCCCATATGGCATGCCGACGCCGCAGGAGGAAGATTAATCTACTATGCCACAGGCTGGCCCCCAAGCACATTATTTTTAAAAAGAGATTTATTTATTTATTTATTTATTTTGAAAGTAAGAGTTTGGGGCCGGCACTGTGGCGTAGTGGATTAACGCCTGGCCTGAGGCACCAGCATCCCATGTGTTTGCCGGTTTGAGATCCAGCTGCTCCACTTCCTATCCAGATCTCTGCTATGGCCTGGGAAAGCAGTAGAGGATGGCCCAAGTCCTTGGGCCCCTGCACCCACATGGGAGACCCGGAAGAAGCTCCTGGCTCCTAGTTTCAGATCAGCGCAGCTCCAGCCATTGTGGCCAATTGGGGAGTGAACCAGAGAATGGAAGACCTCTCTCTCTCTCTCTCTCCCTGTGTGTGTGTGTGTGTGTGTAATTCTAACTTTCAAATAAATAAATAAATCTCTCAAAAAAAAAAAAAAAAGTAAGAGCTCCAGGTAGAGAGGGAGAGATCCCCAGATGGTCACAAGGGCAAGGGCTGGGCTAGGACGAAGCGAGGAGCCGGGAGCTTCATACAGGTCTTCCACGTAGATGGCAGGGACCCAAACACTTTTTTCATCTTTCACTGCTGTCCCAGGTCATTAGCGTGGATTGAAAATGGAGCTGCCAGGACACAAACTAGCGTCCATATGGGATGCTGGTATTGCAAGAGATAGCTTATACCACTATGCCACAGTGTTAGTCTCAGCCCAGCACAATTTAGTGAGCAGAACTAGTTTCTATAGTCAGGAGCCAAGTCACCACGTTACCATATATGTGCTTTCTTCTCTGTTGGTCAATTTATTAATCCCTGTACGAATAGCAAAATACTGATAAATATTAACAGGATTACATCTGATAGATATACAAGGGGATTTCAAAAACCAGGTTTAAAATATGCTTATTCTGATGCCAAAAATTGAAATCTTTATACATGATGGGAACTTCAAAAAGTTAACAAAAATTGCATATTGTAAAAAAAAGCATGGATTTCAAATTTTTTCACAGTCTTTTTAAAAACATGGGAAGCACAAAAAGCTAAGAAAAATAGAATTATTAATTCTGGTATGGTTAGAACACTGAAAATGAACAACACTAATATTATTTCCTAAAGAGGCCATAGCCATCAACAACTATTAAATGAGGAAACTGAGAGGTGTCTCTGTGCCACAGTAGGTTAATCCTCTTCCTGTGTCACTGGCATCCCATATGGCCACTGGCTCAAATCCCAGCTGCTCCTCTTCTGATCCAGTTCTCTGTTAAGGCCTGGGAAAGCAGTAGAAGATGGCTCAAGCACTTGGGCCCCTGCATTCACATGGGAGACCATGAAGAGGCTCCTGGATCCTGGCTCCTGGCTTCAGATCAGCCCAGTTCCAGCCATTGAGGCCATTTGGGGAGTGAACCAGCAGATGGAAGACCTTTCTCTCTGCCTCTCCCTCTCACTGTCTCTAACTCCACCACTCAAATAAATAAATAAAATCTTTTTAAAAAAATGAGAAAACAGAGTCACAAAATCATGACAGCTAGAACATAAGGTATGTCAGTTTGCTATAGATCAATTGATCCTGATTTTAGCTATTGTTCTATATATTGTCTTGTTGTGGACTCCAGGTAGTAAAAACATAGTTTGGATAAGAGCTCTTCAAAAAGGATTTATAATTACTGAGCATCTGGATGCAAGACATATTCATAAATCAATGTCATTCAGATAGAGAGCTCTGTGTTTTCCATATATCAGACATAAGGAAAAAAATAACCACACATGAAAATGTCTTAATAGTCTTTTTCAATGTTCTGTATGTATAAGGGCAAATAATTTCACAGGTTTTCATAAATTGAAAGGTATCTTTGTATCTTAATACAATGACTAAAATAAGAATGTTAAAATTTAAAAAGATAAAATTCATGGATTTTTAAAGAAAATGATCATCATAAATAAAATATGTGGTTAATATGAATAAATAATAACTCATGTGCCAGTGCCCTCTGGGGATATTATACAGGAATATCACAAATGAATCCACAGCATCCACAAAAGCCACATATAATCCATATAGCCCAAAACACACAGTCTTACTGATCCTGCATATTAACTCAATATATTCTTCTTAAGAAAACTGTTTTGAAATTAAAATAGTGTATAAAGTATCCAGATTTAAATAATATCTAAATTAAATTTATAGTTGATAATCTCTAAAGAAAGGAAATTATCTCTAAATTTTTTTGTTGATTTAAATTATTTATTTGAAAAGCAGAGAGAGAGAGAGAGAGAGAGAGAGAGAGAGAGACAAAGCCAGAGATCTTCCATCCACTGTTTGCTCCTCAAAATTGCCCATGACAACTGTGGCTGGGCCAGGTCTGAGCCAGGAATTGGGAACTCAATCTGAGTCTCCCATGTCAGGGTCCTGAGCACTTCTGCCTCTAGAATGTGCATTAGCAGGAATTTGTAAGAGGAGGCAGGGCCTGTTGAGGCGTCCCAGGCAGAGTCTTAATCACTACGCCAAATACCCTCCCCAGAAGTTATGTTTTTGAATCAAAATAGAGCCATAAAGAAAAATGTGAGACCAGGACCAGACAGTGTCTGAAATCACAGGTTACAGGTGTGGAGAGGATGTTTCCAGTTGTCCCAGTATTGCTGCTAAGGCCTGTGGCAGAGGAGAAAGGGCAGAGGACCAATAGCAGATGGAGTAGTCCCCTCTGTGCAGGGCTTCCTGATTATAAGAGCAAAGGTCTGCGCATACCTACCAATGGAGAGTCAGTCTGGGAGAACCAGAAGTCTGCATCTTTGGGGTGGTGCCATGCTGGGTGTGTGTTGGGGGAGGAGGGACAACACATCCTTCACATCCTTTATTCTCATTGGCAATGGAGGGGTGCATTGGCTGTCATAAAACTGAGGGTGCCTTCCAGAAAGAAAGAAAGGACTCTATTTCCCTCATTGGATATCTGTTTACTCAGTGACTTGACCTGACCAATAAAAACACTGGTAAAAAGAACTAGAGAGCAATGGCCCAGTTGAGAGACAAGGCGTCATTGTCACAGCTATTGGTGCAGAGAGGTATCTCCCTCATGGCTGGGTGGCAGCAGCAGAAAGTGGTGGCTTCTGCCATTTTTCAAGTAGTTCCCCTGAATTCACTGCCCTTTGGGTGCAGAAACCCTGCTGGCTGGGGCTGTGGAATAGACTAGTGGTCAGAAGAGACATGAAGGTCAATGGTTTAAGCTGCGTTTTCCACGTCACAGAAGAGTAGTGCGGGAATATCAAAGTGGCCTCTGAGCCAAGCACAGGGGACTCCTGGAAGTTGTCCATGCACAGCGCCCTGATGACCTGAAGAGAGTGATCCATAACAAAAGTGAAAGGTCACACCATGGCTGGTCTCTGCAAAGCACATCTTTCCTCTTCCTACCTGGAAACATCTCCAGAACTAAACCTGGTCACGTGACAGGCTCAACCTTGTCCATGTATCTACCGAGGTATCTCTAACCCTTATTATGGGATTGCTGTTTTTTCTTCCAGGAGAAGAATTGCCATCTTTTTACACACTTTACATTCCCTGATAAGACTGAATAGATTTGTAGATTATATATTGGGTTTTAATATATTATCTGGGTAATTTATAGTAAATGAATGCTCTATATAAGTGTAATATTTATAACAAAATCTTATGAGTTCATTAAAAATAAAAAAGCAACTCTCATATCTATGCAAAAAAGCTGTGAATATAAGTTAATTCCTTTAATATATCATCTATTTTAATTACTATAGGTATATTATGTGTTTTATTATTTAGTATGATTAAATCCTTTTTCATTATGGTTCTTTTTCAGAATTTTCCTGGTTATTATTTCTCATGCCTCTTAACTAATTTTAATGATTTTTTATTCCAACCCTATATTAAATGACAGCGATGACAATGGAAACTCTTGGACTATTTCTTTTTTTAATGAAGACATTATATCATTTCTCTACCAGCAAGATTCTGGCTGATGAGTTCAGTATATCTATTTTATCATGTTAAATAAGTGTCTATTCAGAACTGTGTCACTTAATGAGAATTAATGTTGAATTTAACAGATTTCTCTTCAGTATCTATGAAAAGAATCATCATTTTCCTCCCTAAATCCATTAATACAGTAAAATATATCAATCGCTTCCTAACATTGTATCATCCTTGAATTTCAAGAATAAATACCACCAGTATTTTTAATATGCCACTGGACTCATTATAATCTATAATTACAGAATTATATTCATTATTACCTATAATTAATTATTTTTGTTCATGCAATTTTGCACAGATATGAGACAGTTTTCCCTGGGCAAGCACCTGCCCACACACTCTTACTTCAGGAAGATCTCTCCCCCATATTGTATATAGGATAATAAACTTTCTATGCAACCGTGCCACAGGGTAAGTTGAGTATATGCTCTGCTCTCATCTTGGGCAACATATTTTCTCCCTAATATATTTTGTATCAATTTCTATTTCCTCTGGAATTGGTTCATTACATAAGTTCCTTACATAAATTACAATTTTATAAGTATTTGTATTTAATTAAGCAAAAATACAAGCATGAAATCCATTTCAAAACTTAAGGATAGAGGCATCTCTGGTGTAAGGAGACATACTGACAACATAGTAATAGAGATGTCAGGCATGTGAAAAATAAGAGAGAAGACATGGAAATAAAGTTAAATAACTCTTAAATGTTTTGATCTCAGAAACCCTTTACTTCATTTTAACAATTATTCTTAAGCACTAAGAGACTTTATTTATGTAGGGTATATATAATTGTGCTTAAAATAATATAAATTAAAACTGAGAATTTTCATTTGTTTATTTAAAAACTACAACTGTAGGGGCTGGAGCTGTGGCATAGCAGGTAAAGCTGCTGCCTGAGATGCCAGAATCGCCTGTGGATGCTGGCTCAAGTCCTAATTACATGACTTCCAATCCAGCTTCCTGAAATGTGCCTGAGAAAACAGTGGAGGATGGTCCAAGTGCTTGAGCCCCTGCACCAACCTTGGAGACAAGGATGGCTCCTGGCTCCAGGCTCCTGGCTTTGGTCTGTTGTGAACAAGTAGATGAAAGCTTTCTCTCCCCTCCTGTCTCTATCCATCTCTCTGTAACTGCCTTTCAAATAAATAAAATAAATCTTAAAACAAAAAAAAACTAAAACCTTAAGCTCATAGTATTTGCAGATAGATAACATACAAGGGTAGGTCAACTAGTTTTTGGGAAGAAATGGAATTAAAATATATGTTTCAGTGCAAAAATTTTTGAAATTGGATATATAAGTGGTCTTCAAAAAATTCTGAGTACCATGAGAAAACCATACATGGATTTCAAAATATTTTGCACCAAAATAAATCTATCTTTTAATTTGATTTGTTGATTAAGTTTTTGAAGTACCCTTCTATTTTTATGAAAATTAACTGTATTTTCCAAAAATAAAAGTAGAATAACATTGTGTTACAAATCTCAGTAATAGGATAATTGTTTTTTTAATTCAGTCTCCTACAGATGTTCTTTTGGGTTGAAGTATTCAATAAAATGTGACATCACAAAAATAAGAGCTTGGAAAATATAGACATATTTTAAAAGCTTCTTCTGATAATTGTGAAAAATCCTTAACACTCTCCAAAAATTTGACGATTGGTAGCTTTTTTTGCCAATTTCCTTCATCATACATCCTACTAAAAAGTCATGGTTTGAGCTTTACTAAAACCAATATATTCCCATTTCAGAACATTCTTAAGTGAAATTGCTTTTTTGTTCACTACAAGTGAAGAATATAGCAGTTATCTGTTGAATTTAGTGTCAATGCAATGTTTTACACCAAGGCTCTTGTGGATTTATCCACCATGGCTTTTTCACCATTAGGGTAAATTTCAATCTGGTAAAAAACCATATAACATCTTGATACTATTGTGAGATTGTTTTGAAGCAAAAAATCCTCTGAAAAGGTCTTAGGAACCCACCCCGCAAGCGATTAACATAACATCCCTTGAGAAACACTATAGTGATACAGCATATGGGGGTTCCCCAAAAGAATGAAATAATGAGACAAAAGAAGCCTTGGAAGGGATGGACATTTAGCCTAGCCATGAGTTAAGATGTCTGCCTCCTGTATCGCAGTACCTGGCCTTAACATCAGCCTCCAGACTCCAACTCCCACTTCCTGCCCAACACACACCTAAAAGGAGGCTCCAGCAATTGGGTTCCTGCCATCCACATGCAATACTTGGTTTGTGTCCCCAGATCCTAGCTACATCCCCAGTGCAGTCAATTGTCATGGTAGACATTTGGGGAATGAACCAAATTGATAGGAGCTCTCAGTTTCCTTCTAACCCCACCTCTGACTCTCACATGAAAATAATAAATTTTTTAAAAAACAATTCATTCAAGAAAGCATTTGTTAAGTAAAATAGTATTTGAATATCCATAGTAAAAGAACACATAAGAAAATTTGAAACTGAGACATCTTCTCAAAAAAAGACTTTCATAGTATATAAAACTCATAAAAACTTAGACAATATGCCCAAAAAGCATTTAAAAACTGCTTCCTAAGAGGAAAGAGGGAAAGGTTCTTCAAGGTATTACTGGGGGCAGTTATTATAGGGGAAAGATTGTTGTTTATAATCTTAGAGATAAAATGGTTCCACCTATTATACGTTTTTGTGAGCTCATTCACTTTTCCATTTCCACCTACGTTCAAGCTTTCCACATGATAAGCCTGAAGCAGTGTGTCTGAGCCATCAAAATTCCAACCCCTGAGCATAAAAAATACATCAAGGTAAATCAAGACTCAGCCCATCAGGCATAAGAATCTGCCTCATTCTGTGAGACTGTCCATGCAGGTGAAGCACATGCATCAGTTGTAAAAATGCATTAAGAAAACATGAAATTATAATTTTTAATAACACAATCATAATTACCATCAGTAGAAATAAAGTTCTCAAAGAAATTATATAAGAGATTCTTTGGAAGAAAAGTATTAAATTAATACTTTTTTCCTACGAATCCAAAAAAGACTCTTAAGTAACAAGGCCCTGCTGAGTGTGTAAAAGACACAGAAAGAAGTGCTGCCTTCTGGCTATGAAAATGAATCACAGCACTCAATACCTTTGGGTTTTACGGTCAGCTGGACAGACACTTTTCTCACTCCCAGTGGACTGACTGCTTGACATTCATATTGGCCTTGATCGTGCTGGGCCGCGTGGTCAATTCTCAAAGTGCCAGAGGAGAGAACCATATGCCGGCCTTCAAGGGACAGCTGTCTCCCTGCAGTGAAGGAAAGAAAGCATGGTGAAATATATTTGTATGCTCACGTTGCTGAACCAGAATGGCGTGGTTGTCCTGAGTGCAGTAGAGATATTTCAGAACATCCCTGGGGTCAGCAAGTACTATAATCTCCTGTCCCTATGCTACAACCCCAAAAACACAGTACTGACCTTGACCTGCCCCCAATTTCTGCCAGGGTTCTGCAAGGAAATTTCACCTCTCACCAGGGCACAGCTCAACCCTTTAAGGGGCTCCCTTGCACTCCTCCCCCCTTAGTCTTACCACAATTAGAATTTCAATTTCATATCCAACCTGATTTGATTATTAAATGGAAGTTTCAAATATCTCCCTATCTTCTGCTTATCACATGAGTGTAACATTTTAGGAAAATCAACATTATTAAAATAAGCATGTAAAATAAAGTACTGAGAGAGAAAATTGAGACTGATGATTCTCTGAACTTCATTCTGATAATCCTCACAGGCACATCCTAGCCCATCTGTACTTCTTCTATCCAGCTCATAGAGAGCCTCTGGATCCTCCTCAACACTTCATTCTCTGTGGTCACAGTAGGATTGTCATTCTCAACTGTTTAAATGAAAATTTGTTTCTTATTGTATACCTTCTTACAGAAAGAAAAAATAACAACTAACCCTCACTGAGTGTGCAGGCAACTTACTGCAACTGTTCTAAATGTTTAAGCTTGAATGGATTTAAACAAGTCCCCTCCAACAACCCGTGGACAGGAAATATCATCATCCCCAGTACAGATGAAGTCTTGTAAATAGCATCTACTTTAATTGCCTAAGGTCTCACAGCTAGTGAATTAAGGAACAAAGATGTGAATCTAGGCTGTGGGGCTCCCAACTTCAAGTTCTTCCTACTACAGGCACTTCTGCAATCTCATAGACTCTCAGGAGAAAATGCTAACCAAAGAAATTCACTAGAAATCAATTCAAACATCTATAGCCAACTTATATTTGATCAAGCATCCAAAACCAATCCCTGGAGTAAGGACAGTCTATTCAATAAATGGTGCTGGGAAAAAAAAAGAAATTCACTAACAGGTTTATTTTGAATGTAATCTACTGCCTGTACTGGTGGAGAAAGCTGGGAAGCTCTCCTCCATCCAACTGTCCACCTTGTTCTATATCTTTGGGGACCACGGAACAGACTGGCCCCTCTGTGTGAGGGATAACAGACTGCCTCCCAGATCCTGTACCCACACATCCCCACTACAAGAGCAGCAGCTTTTTTTTATTGTTTAGTGACAGTTTTCTAACTCTTTCTTTTTTTTTAAAACTTTTATTTAGTAAATATAAATTTCCAAAGTACATTTTATGGATTACAATGGCTTTTCCCCCCCATAACTTCCCTCCCACCACAACCCTCCCATCTCCCGCTCCCTCTCCCATTCCATTCATATCAATATTCATTTTCAATTCTCTTTATATACAGAAGATCGATTTAGTATACATTAAGTAAAGATTTCATCAGTTTGCACCCACACAGAACATAAAGTATAAAATACTGTTTCAGTACTAGTTATAGCATTAATTTACATTGAACAACACATTAAGGACAGATCCCACATGAGGAGTAAGTACACAGTGACTCCTGTTGTTGACTTAACAATTTGACTCTTGTTTATGGCATCAATAATCTCCCTAGGCTCTAGTCATGAGTTGCCAAGGCTATGGAAGTCTTTTGAGTTTGCTGACTTCGATCCTATTTAGACAAGGTCATTGTCAAAGTGAAAGTTCTCTCCTCCCTTCAGAGAAAGGTACCTCCTTCTCTGATGGCCTGTTCTTTCTACTGGGACCTCACTTGCAGAGATCTTTCATTTAAGTTGTTTTTGTTTGTTTGTTTTGTTTTTGTTTCTGTTTTTTTGCCAGAGTGTCTTGGCTTTCCATGCCTGAATACTCTCATGGGTTTTTTAGCCAGATACGAATGCCTTAAGGGCTGATTCTGAGGCCAGAATAGCAACATTTTAAAATGTATCACTTAATATGTTGTAGCCTCATTTAGGATTCCATTTTACTCACAATTTCATCTTATAGTCAAAGAGGATGCTGTCACTTTTTAAAAATATTTAAAACTGCTGAACTTTCCAATAATTTCATTTTTAAAGATTTATTTATTTGGAATGCAGAATTACAGCAAGAAAAAAGACATAGCTCTTTATCGACTGACTCACTCTCCCAAGGGTCCACAATAGCCAGATCTGTCTGTGTCAGGCTGAAGTCAGGAGCCAGAAACAATATCTGGGTCTCCAACTTGTATGGAAAAGGCCCCAAGACTTGGACCACCTTCTGCTACCTTCTGATGTGCATTAGTAGGAAGCTGGATCAGACACAGAGCAACCTGGACTCCAACCTGCAATTCAGTATAGGTGCCAGTGTCACAAGTGACAGCATAACTCAGTGCACCACGAGACAGCCTCAGAAACTTCATTTTAAAAATCATGAAACTGAATCCCAGGAAGGATGATATCAGGAAACAATGCATTCAAATGCAGAAGCTTAAAACACTGCAAAAATGATGATGGTGCCATACTTAAAGATTACCTCTGTGTGATGTTTTCATATCCATGACATCCTTATGATAATTAACTATGTATTTTAGTCTACAAAACAGGAAGGTATGTGTTTCTTCCACAATCACATGTAGATGTGTGAATACCTGCTTTTGTCCAGACAATTACTGGGCGTGGACTGCCTTCTGCTTCACAGGGAAATTCCACAGCATGATCTTCCAGCACAACTTGGTCCTCGGGGATAATTGTGAACTGCGGAGGAGCTAAAGAATGGAAGAGCAAAAGTCGTTTTACAGCTTATTAATGACAAGAGGAAAAATACGTTTAAATACGTGCTTTATTGAGAATTTGTCTCCAATTCATTATGACCATAGATATTAACAATATGTAGGTGCTTGTGTAGGTTTGTACTAGCTTGCAAGGAAACCAGAAGTAGGCACATTCAGTTTGCAAAGTAGTAAAGCAGTAGACAATAACAAGTAATCATTTCTCCATCTTAAGGCAGTTACTATATAGTATCAGACAGATAACTAGATATGAGCAACCGGGGAGGGGCTGCAAGGACCTCCTCCTGGGAAGAAACCAAGCTGCTCTCCTCTGAGACTCACTCAAGACTGCTCACTTTGAGGTTTAAATTGTGATTGTAGTGTGCTGATAAAATGGGAGCTCAGACAAACCACAAAACTGTAGTTTATAACTGCATGTGCAGAGCGCCCAAAGGTATGCAATTCCCAGGTGTCAATCTCAGATGCCAATCATGGCCTTCACTGCCACATCACCAATCAACACCTCGCATATGCTAGGGACAAAAGCTGCAAACCAGGAAGAAAGGGTGTCACATGCTCTCTCCACTGGCCCGTTCCTCCCTTGGAATGTGCTTTCATAAACTGTGCTTTACTATGCCTGCTTTCTTCTCTCTGAATTGCAAACCCTGACTGTCACTGAAAAAGAATCGAAGAGAGCCAACCCTGCTGGGGACAATATGATTAATCCTCCGAGTTTCTAGTAACTTGCTGTGAGGAACATATTTAAACTGCAAATCATATTTGAATCATTAACAAATAGCTTTTCTCCAAACTCCACACACAGAATAATAATCAAACAATTTCCTCTATTAATTTCTGAAAGAAAAATAAGCTCCTTAAAGAGGAATGTTGTTACACATGAAATTACACTTTAGAAAAAGTCACATGAAAGTTGAAATTCAGAGTTCCAAATATTTAAATATTTTATAGTTGTTTTGTATAAATAACAAATAGCTATTAGCTATGTACATCAGGAGTCTTCACTTTGTTCAAGGAAAATGCATAATATGTAAAAAGTACACATGTATTTCCAAATTTTTTGCACCTAAAAAAACTTTCAATTCCATCTATCAACGAACTTTGAAAAAGCATCTTGCATAGTTATAGAAAGGTGTTCTGTTTATGACACTTTGATAAATATGAAAAAAGTCAATGTAGCCATTGAAAAAGGGCACAATAATATGTAAATAATGACATTTTCAAAAGAACTTTCCCAGATGACTTGCAATCAGTTCTCTGGATTCCTAGATCTTTGCACAACTCACACTGATATGAAGTAACCAGGCAGGAACCTCAATAGAGATGGATGGGCTGGAATTTCTGCCAGCCCTGCATTGTAACTCTTTCCCCTTACCTGTCAGTCTAATACAGCCACTTTCCCATGATGCATCTGTGTTTCATCCAGGATCAGAAAGGAGGAGACATTTTGATGGCCACAAGGAATTTAAACTCTACGTGGAGACTCCATGAAAATCCCAGAAATCCTCACATATATTAAACCTCACCCAGACCCCACCCTGTTTGTATATTTCATTAGGGCACCATTCACTATCTCATAAGTGAGGCTGATAATGGAGGAAGGGGCTTTTTTTGCCCTTCATGATCTGTGAGGATCTCTCTCTGGCCTCCTCCCTGCCTCTCTCTCCTTATGGGCTATCTCTGGCTGACTCATGACAGGTATCTATTCACGTAGGGTGGTCCACACTTACATCTGAATGTATGTTCACTCTCTCTTTTAAATAAATCCAACTTTCACTGTATACTGCATTTATGTCTCTGCTCTGAATTTTTATCTGTATGGGAGCAAAGACCTGGAATAAAGTCTAGGGTACCTAGGCCCATAACATTACTACCCTTTGTTCCATTCAGCCACCTGGAAATAAAAGAAACATGAAACAGGAAATACTACTTAAAAGTGAATTTGCGGGGCCGGCACCATGGCTCAATAGGTTAATCCTCCGCTTGCAGCGCCGGAATACCACATGGGCGCCGGTTCTAGTCCCGGCTGCTCCTCTCCCAATCCAGCTCTCTGCTGTGGCCTGGGAGAGCAGTAGAAGATGGCCCAAGTCCTTGGGCCCCTGCTACCACATGGGAGACCTGGAAGAAGCACCTGTTTCCTGGCTGTGGATCGGCACAGTTCTGAATATTGCAGCCATTTGGAGAGTGAATCAATGGAAGTAAGACCTTTCTCTCTCTCTCCCTTTCACTGTCTATAACTCTACCTCTCAAATAAATAAATAAAAATCTTTAAAAAAATGAATTTGCTTTAAGTGACACACTGAGTGAAGGAAATAAAAAAATAAAAAAATAAAAAAAAAAAGACTTCAGGGCTGGCTTTGTGGCAATGGGTTGAGACATCTGCGATCCCAGCATCTCTTATTGACAGGCTAGCACAACTCAGCTGTTCCGTTTCCTATCTAGCTAATATGCCTGGAAAGAGAGCAGAAGATGGCCCTGTTATTTGGGCCCCTGTCACCCACGTTGGAGTCCCAGCTGCAGTTTCTGGGCTCCTGGCTTCAAATTGGTTAAGCCTGGGTTGTTGCAGCTATCTGGGGGGTGAACCAGTGGATACAGATCCCTCTCTCTCTCTGCCCTCCCCGTCTCTCTCTCTCTCTCTCTCTCTCTGTCTCTCTCTCTCTTTCTCTCTCTTCTCTCTCTCTTCTCTCTCTCTGTCAACTCTGCCTTTCAAATGAAATAAATAAGTTAAATAAAAAGATGCAGACTTCATCAATCTAAGCAGCATACTAAATTTTTAAAAAGTTATTATATAAAATAAATTTCAAACCCGCACAAATTTGTAAAAACCCTCAGAGATATCTGCAAGCTATTTGTAATAAACTTCTACAAAAAACCAATCAAGCTGGAAAACAACCCACAGACCCATATTATCAGGCTCCTGTTCCAACAGAAAAAAAAAAAATTCAGACCAGGGGAGGTAGGATGGAATTTTTTTCAGTCAGAACTAGTAAGTGGCAGAGACTACATAAGAATCTAGGTCACTCAACCCCCAGCCTCATTTCTTTCAGGAACATTGCACTAATGCCTACAATTGCAAGGAATTACATAAAAAGAACAAAATATTTCTACACTGAAAAATTGATTCATTATGTAGTAAAAGAGCCTTATAATAAAAGCAGCTAGCAGTTAGGGTCAGCAATTTAGTCAAGCTTCCAATGTTGGAAAATTTGATTCACATTTTTGTAATAGTAGTAAAAATGCACTGTTAGTCAAGCCTGGAAGAAAAGTGCTGTTTTACTTCATATGTTCTTATGAAAAGTTTTTTTTTTAAAGTAAAATTCCACATCCTAGCAGTGGATAGAAAAAGTTTAAGAATATGATCAGTGCATGTTTGTTCCCTACACAAAAATGACCATCTGCTTGGATTAATGGAGAAATTATAATCTACATGGGAGAAAACCAAAATGACCTACATATTTCAAGACAGGTAGTAAGACTGGAAGAATTATGCAGACACAAGAGGGTTAACATATCTGGTTTCCATGCAAAATAGTGGTCATCCTAGTCCCACTTCCAATGTTAAAATAGCTCCTGCTGAGATGAACTGTTTTGGTATTTTATTAAAATCTACCTTCTGGCTGCTCATGACTTTGATGATTCATATCAAAAGCATTTTTAAAATTACTTTTAATTCATTTATTTATTAGGAAGGAAGAGAGACAAGCGGAGACGAAGACAAATCTTCCACCTGCTGGTTCACTTCGCAAGTAAATGCCTGCAACATCCAGGGCTGGAAGTTTTGGGTAGCTGGGACCCAAGTAAGATAGTATCTGGCAAACCATAGTTCCACCTGCCTGAAAGTGGGCTGAACAAAACAAGATCCAGACAAAGGAATTGATTCAAATCAATTGGATCCAATATGACATCCAGATGAACGGCTACAAGACCTACAGCCTCATGATACCCTCATTATAATACATTAGCATAGTAAAAATTATTCCTCCCAGTGTTGTGACACCATAGTTTACACATAGTTTTCAATTGCCACAGCAATCTACAGAAGTGACCATACAAGGAGAGAAGAGAGGCAGATCCCCAGTGCCTAGAAGTTGCCAACCTTTTCCCAAAAATAAGATGTATATTCCAACCAGATATTAATGTGCATTTCCTGTACACTATAAATGTTCAGCCTGGGCTGCATATAGGGCTACCCTTTACAGTAGTAGCTTGCTTTTTGCCTTTTTCTTTAATAAAACACTCTTCATTTTGCTGGCTTGCTATTGATTCCTCTCTTGCCTATGGCAAGGATCCTCCTGAGACAGTGGAGGCCAAGAAAGTGGGGTCCCGCACAAGGGTCACCAACTGTCCAGGATCACAAGTATTGAACTACCATCACCATCCCCTAACATGTGCATGAGCAGGAAGCTAGAATCAGGTACAGAGCAAGAACTCAAACCTAGGCAATCTAATACAGGATTATGGGGAGCCTAAGAGGCAGTTTAACCACTGTGCAAAACATCCACCCCATCAAAAACATTTTCATTTGCACCGTGTATGACAATGAATCCCTTTACTTATGTGCCCCACAATTAATTCAATGAATTTTATATCTTTAATTAAAGCTTTTTTGAGGTCCCTTTAGTTATGATTTGTTGCAGCCAATATAAAGAAGAATACTCATGTCCTTGGTTTCAAAACAGACCTTAACAAGCTGGTGTTGTGGCTTAGCAGGTAAAGCCAACACCTGTGATGTGGAGATCCCACATGGGTGCTGGGATCCCTGCTGTTCCACTTCCAATCCAGCTCCCTGCTAATAGTCTGGGAAAGCAGCAGAAGGTGACCCAAGTGCCTGGGCCTCTGCATCCATTTGGGAGACCAGCAAGAAGCACCTGGCTCCTGGCTTTGAATAGGTGCAGCACCCGCAATGGCAGCCATTTGGAGAGTGAACCAACGGAAGGAAGACTTTTCTCTCTGTCTCTCCCTCTCACTCTCTGTAACTCTAACTCTCAAATAAAATAAATAAAATCTTAAAAAAAATTTAGCCTAAGCAAATGAAAGAAGTCTTAATACTTGCATAGGGTGAGTATTAGACTCTTTCAAGACCAATTAGAAATGTCAACACACAGATGTGCAAGTGACACAAGTACACAGTCATGAGCAATAAACAACAAAGCACTTGGAGATTTTAGTGCAAACTGATTGGTAGTAGGAAAGCTTTAGTATATTGTGGTTGGAAAACCAAGCAAGATAGTAAAAGTTATCAGAATTTAGTTAAACATCCCTTGTTTCATTTGTACATGAACACATAGAAAGAAGAAGGGATACATGACAGAAACTAAAAAAAAAAAAAAACCACACACCATTATTGCAGTAAGAAATAAAGGAGACTGTTAAAGGGCAAATGTGTGGCTAAGCATGTGTTTGCAAAAAAAAAAAAAAGACATCCAACAAAAATAAAATAATGTGGGACAAAAAAATGTAGACTACTTCTTTCAAAGCATTTTTCAGTCTCAACATATGGAGAATCTAAAAACAACATTTGAGTCCTTTAAAAGTAAGTTCTCTGAAGAATTACCAAAGACTCCAGGGGAAAAGTTTCATTTCCATATCTTCTTTTCAGAACAAAGAAAGTGGTTTTTTGATATTAGCATTTTTAGTGGAAAACAATTTTTTTCAGACATGTCAGTACAAACAAGACATTATTGATCTATTGCTACTTAAGAAGTTGATTCTAAACAATCCAATTCAGAGAACATTTACTGCAGGAAACCTAGGTTGGATGAAGTACTACATCTTTTAGAAGACAGTACCAGCCAGCGCCGGGGCTCAATAGGCTAATCCTCTGCCTAGCGATGCCGGCACATCAGGTTCTAGTCCTGGTCAGGGAGCCGGATTCTGTCCCGGTTGCCCCTCTTCCAGGCCATCTCTCTGCTGTGGCCTGGGAGTGCAGTGGAGGATGGCCCAAGTCCTTGGGCCCTGCCCCAGCATGGGAGACCAGGAGAAGCACCTGGCTCCTGGCTTTGGATCAGCACGATGTACCGGCCACAGCACGCTGGCTGCGGCGGCCATTGGAGGGTGAACCAATGGCAAAGGAAGACCTTTCTCTCTGTCCACTGTGCCTGTTAAAAAAAAAAAAAAAAAAAGGAAGACAGTACCACTCACGCCCTGACATTTCCCAAATTCCAATGCTGTCCTAGGATGGTCAGTTCCACAATTCTAAACTGTCTTTGTTCGGGGATTCTCAGTGTCCACCCAGTGCTTTGATAGAAAATAACCTACATAAATCTGAAAGTACTGAAACTTGTTAGTTAAAATATCCATGACTCTGGGGATCTTTAAAATGGATCATTGTAAATTTCTGTACTCTTGTCAACTTATGAAAAACTGTTTTGGATAGGATTGGGCTTTTGACATCACTCCAATAACAGATATTCTGCTGTTTACTGAACATCTCAGTTTACAGGATTAAGCTCCAGCGCACAGGTGCGCGCACACACACACACACACACACACACACACACATAAAAAAGAAGGGGCAGCCCTGGGTTAAAAACAAAAGAACAGCAGCATGCTCATACATATTAATTATTTCCCAGGTACAAAAAAGGTTTCTTATTTCTGTTTCTACATGAGCCAGGCTACTGGTGAGAGCCCTCTGCATTTTCTCCAGCTATGTTGATCTGACAGCTTCGTAAGTGACTCTGAACTTGGGGCACAGCCTTTTCACATTCATAACTGAAGTGTCTTCCCTTTACCTGTAGAATATTCTGAAGCACAAATATCTTTTGACAGTTTGCTGCCAGATTAATGACTTCATCTCTTTTATTGCTAATGGTTGATGCTGGCATTTGGATAAAGATTGAAATGACAAAAAAAATTCAACTTTTAACTTGAAGCAGATTCGTTTTGAAAGTTCTATTGTGTCAAAAAAATAAATGGCAAATAAAAATGTCTCTCCCCCCCATGTACATGACATTATTTCTTAAGATGAAAAATAATTTTCTGAATATGACAGGAGGAACATTTCAATTATGACCTTCTGCTCCCTACCTTGTACAATTATGTTCGCGGTGGCTTGAACAGAGCCTTGGTTATTGCTGGCGTGGCAGGTGAATGGACCGTGATCCCACAGCGAGATGTTCTGTAGGTGAAGTCCACTGGAAGTCACCGTGTGCCTGGACTCATCCAGCTCCTGTCCATCGCCTCTGGTCCATGTTACATGAGGGTGTGGCTGGCCTGTGGCCATACATTCCAAAGTCGTGCTGGTGCCAATTAAAACCTCTGTATCTCGGGGCTGGATTACAAAATTAGGTTTGGCTAAGGGTAAGAAGGGAACAAAACAAAACAGCCAGTGGCAGTTAGAAGGTTTATTTATTCTGCACTGCTTTTTTAAAGATTGTATTTATTTATTTGAGAGACAGAGTTCCAGATAGAGAGTGATAGAAAGGTCTTCCTCCACTAGTTCATTCCCCAAATGGCTCCAACAGCTAGAGCTAAGCTGATCCAAGGCGAAGATCCAGAGGCTTCTTTTGGATCTCCACGGGGGAGCAAGGGACCCAAGTACTTGGGCCAAGTTCTATGGCTTTTCCAGGTCTTAGCGGAGAGCTGGATCGAAAGAGGAGGAGCAGGAACACACACTGGCGGCCATATGGGATGCCACAGGCAGAGGCTTAGTTTACTACATCACAGCGCTGCCCCCCTACATTGTTTTAAGACTACTGTCATATTCACAATTGCTTTTATACCAAAATCTTATGCTACCACATTGTCTTAGATAATGAAATCTAAAATAAATGTGGATTTGATACAAACACATATTTTTATGATTACTTGTCTTAATGCCATTGTATTATAAGCATTGCAATGTGCTCATCCAATACCTATTCCTTACTTTAAGAGCTAAATATTCAAATGTCCCCATTTAAAATTACACACTTAACAAAAAAAAAAAAAAAAAACAGTTCTACTAATGAGATGCAAGCATCTGCCACCAGGAAGGGAGTTTCCATCCTAAATAAAGGAGGCCAATCTAGCTAGGCATTGCTCTGCTGCCGGATTAAGTCATGAGTTAAGCTTAAAGGAGCCATCTCTTAACCAAATGGTGACAATTTTGAGGGGGAAAAAGTGGCCTATGTCCAAAGGATTGAAGAAGAGGAAAGTAAAACAGCATCGATTCACTGGGTAATGTGGCAACTCTGTACAGAGTACTTCTGAACTATCTGGAATCCAACTAAGACACACACGTATGTGCACTCATACATACACAAACACATACCCACATAAACATATACACAAACACACAAAGACATACAGGAAGGCATCAAAGCATTCATGGAAAATGTCACTAACATACAATTTTCTTTCAGAAACATTTTGAAATTCATGCTTAGTTTTTTTCATAGTATGTATTTCCCATGAGCTTTCTGAGGACTCCTCTTACAAATGTGTTTCAAAAAATTTTGTACCAAAATCAACTTGTTTTATAGTCCATTTTCTGTGAACATTTTGAGGTAACCTGTGCACCACGGTGCAGTTAAGCCAATTCTAATCAAATTTTTGATTACTTTCAGCTAAGGTTATCACACATTGATTCATCAAGTATCCTTATAGATAGAAAATTTAGACTTTCATAGATGTTCCACTCTTACTAATTCATAAAGATCTCATCATTCCTGGCAATTTTGTAGCAGAACCTAAAGACTTACTAGGGTATTAGATATACCTATTGATTGAGTTTATGTTTAGGAGCTCCTTAATTACTGAGATTAACATACCCCAGAAATTAGATAGTTGATTAGCTCTAATTCAACAAAGGTTTAGTTAAATTGTTAACAGTAATAAATGTCTTAATATAATAGTAAAACAATATACATTGGAAAAATGAAAAGATGCACAAGGAACATGTATTTCATCATTTACTCGTGGCCTCGCTACAAAGACAGAGAGCAAAAGAGAGAGTCTTAGAGTTAGGTGTAAATGTGCTGTGATTTCTGTATTGTTGGTTACATCTTGGAAAGTGTAAATGTGCTGATTCCTGTATTGTTGGTTGCCACTCAAACACATGGTGAAATGCTCAGCATTTACTGAGTAATAAGATGTGGTGGGACTTTTTAGAGTGTTGGGTCAAGGGATCACTGCTCTCATGAATAGATTAACATAGCTTTTGCAAAATTGGGTTAGTTTTCAGCTGATGAGGGTTGTTAACAAAGCTGGCCAGTCCCCTTTGTTCTCTCCTTTCTTACACTTGCACTTGCTTGGTCATCTCCCAACTTCTGCCATGGTACAAACCAGGTGAAGGCTCCCACCAGATGTGGCCACCCAAAACCCGACTCTGGTACCATGAGACAAAGTAAAGCTCTTTCCTTTAGAAGTGACAAAACCTTGGATATTTTCTTAAAACCACAGAAATTGAACTAAGACAAAATGCTAAAGGAGAAGATGCAGGTGGAAAGAGAGCATATAGGAAAGGCTATTGAATCTTTGAAATAAGGAGTCTGTTGGAAGTCTGTCAATGGAAGTGGAAATGGAAAGGAGACTGATCTGACACCTTTTGCAATTAAATTTTAGAGATTTGAGGAAGGTAGGATCACAATGCAGGATGAATCTGAGATTATTGGTGGCTGTTAATATTAACAGAGACAGCAAACAGATGAAGTTTGTTTGCACAACTATGAGGAATACAAAGGATTTATGTGTGAAGCAAAATAGGAAGGAAAGGTGATGTCATACCAAATTGCAAGAAAGATATCAGTAATAAAAAGCATAAATTTTACACTAAATTTTAATATTGAATGTCTGAGGATTGTCTTAAAATTCAAAGAGAGCTCAAAGGGAGGAGGAAAAATGTGATGAAGGTAGTCCAGATTAGAGGAAGAGGGAGGAGGGGGGAGAGGAGTTAGAAGGACATGGCATACAACGCAAGCAGAAGAGACAAAGAAGGCTGAGGACCATAGGAAAGGACAGGAGGCAGTGATGGCTGGAAGGCAAAGTTAGAATGCTCCTGGGTGATGTGTCAAACTTCACCTACAGGTACAAGGGAAAGAAACTTTGGAAGGAGCTTGTGGGGTTGTCAATTTAAAATTATGTGTGAACCAAGAGAGAAATTCCCATTTTGCTGTTTCTAACTCAGATGCTGTTTTCTCTTGAAGTAACTCTCAATTCAGTGCATCTTCTCTATCTGCTTGGCCACTACCCTGTTCCTACTACAGCCCCATTCTGTACTGCGGCAACAGCCCACAGACTGTTTAGTCTCTGTTTAGTCTCCTATTTAGTCTCTGAGCTCCCTAGAGGTGTCTGCCTTTCTTTCTTTCTCTTCCTTTCTTCCTTTCTTCCTTTCTTCCTTTCTTCCTTTCTTCCTTCCTTCCTTCCTTCCTTAAGATTTATTTATTTTATTTGAAAGTCAGAGTTACACAAAGAGAGAAGGAGAGGCAGAGAGAGAGAGAGAGAAAGAGAGAGAGGTCTTCCATCTGCTGGTTCACTCCCCCAGTTGGCTGCAATGCCTGGAGCTGTGCCAATCTGAAGCCAGGAGTCAGGATCTTCCTCTAGCTCTTCCCATGCTGCTGCAGGGGTCCAAGGACTTGGGCCATCTTCTGCTGCTTTCCCAGGCCATAGCAGAGAGCTGGATTGGAAGTGGAGCAGCCAAGTCTTGAACTGGCACCCATATGAGATGCTGGTACTGCAGGTGGCAGCTTTACCCGCTACGCCACAGAGCCGGCCCCTAAAGATATCTTTCTAATAGAGAAATCTCATCCTGTTACTCTGAGAGTACAAACATAGGCTCCTGAATACTGTGACCTCATCTCCTATGTGTACAACCCTTCATCAATGCACTTTAAGGTTCCTAATTTCTTTGTTTGATTTAAAAAAAAAAATCGAGGTGGGTGAGGAAAGAGAGAGACAGCAATATAGAGAGAAAGCTCTCACATTTGCCATTTTAACCCCCAAATATCATCAATGGGACAGGCTAAAGCAAGGAGTCAGAAGCTCAATCCAGGCCTCCAATGTGAGTGGCAGAGACCCAAGTACTTGAGCCATAACTACTGCCTTCAAGGGATCTGCATTAGCAGGAAGCTAGAGGCAGGAGCTGCAGGCAGCTGTTGAACCCAGGTACTCCAGTGTGGGACTTGAGTTCTCCCTAACTGCTAGGATAAATGCCTGCCCCAGTTTCCATTTCTTGAATGTGCCCTTCCTTGACTTACTTCATGCTACCCTTCCTACCAAAGTAACGTTTCAACCCTACTTATTTGACTTTATTCTACGTCGTTGCTTTCAGTTTGGATGTCATTGCTCCTGAATTAATACAGCTCTCAAAGTTTCCCCAGAGGCTCCCCCTTCCATTTTGTCCTGAGTTTGCCACTTCTATTGACATTATTAACATCTTCCAACTACCACAGAGTCATCCTCTATGGCTACCTATTCTTCCCCAAGTCTTGAGGGGTCTGGTGGATGTGGCTCTCACCAAATTTTATATTTTTGCAAGTTAGTACTCAGTACATCTGTCATTGAAAGGTAAATTGCATAGTTATAATCAAATGAAGTTTATTAGGATCAAAGTTAATAAAATCTGAAATTTATCACTTCTGATTATTTGACTACATTCTGTAATCCATGGTTGTGAGATTATTCTTGTCTGTTGTCCTACATGGTGAGGATACCATGCCTCAGTTCCCAGCTCTCCAGCTGACATCACCTCAGTAATCAGACATTGGCCATGGTCTGGTTGTTTATACCACAGAATATGGCAAATGCTGAAAATTAGGTTTCCCCCTACCCAGAGCCACTATTTAAGCATTTACTGGTACATCACTATGTTTTAAGCTTTTACCGCCTCTCCTTACGCATCATAAAATGTAGCATTTTCTTGAATCATGGCTATCATCTAATAGATCACAGGCAGAATAAGATGAGAAAAAATGTATTCCCATCATCTCAAAATAACATTAATAAAAATTTGTCAGCTCTAATGCCTGGTTTATATGAGATGTTGAAAGTGTGTCAGAGCAAATCTCGTGGAAAATGCAATGCAAGTAGGTGTTGACTCATGGTCCTTCTCAGCTGGCACAGACTTCAATAAATGTTTGTTGAATGAATTCATGATGAATGAAGGATTGAATGATTTTTGAGGAGGTTAGGCTACTGTTTGGGTGCTACCTGGTACTCTGGAAAGCTGATGGGTAAGCAAAAGGAGAAGACCAATGTTTGGGAATCCTATCTGTCCCAAGAATAGAATGAGGACAGAGCATTAAAATTGATTTCCAGAGAAAAAAAGCCTTAAGTTTCTCTAAAAAATGATGAGAATAATCACAATTAACATAAAAAATTTTACTTTGAAACACTGCCTTCTTCAAAGAAGCAATATCAGTTCACTTTCTGGTGCAAATAGCTGAAGGAGAACTGATGCGTCTTTGTCCAGTTCAACCAGAAAATTGCAAGTTTTACCTGGAAGGCTGGAGTATCTCAGCACAGCATTGTGCGTGTGGGCCTCCCCAGCTGAGTTTCTCGCCATGCACTGATAGACCCCTTGATCTGACTCTCTGGCATTTCGAATCATGAGTGTCCCATCATCAAACATGTTAAGTCGGGGGTCGTATTCCAAATCCAGAGAGTGGCTGTAGATAGATGGTATTTGTTACCAAATAATACTCATATTTTAAAAAAATACTCCAATGAGATAGAGAATATAGGACTTTCTAAATAGTTTTCCTTTTTTTATTTCTATAAAGAGAACAAAGTTCATGTATTTTACATATATAGTTTTAAGGACATAGACATAATGATACTTTCTACTTTACCCTTCCTGTCTCCCACCCTCCCTCCTCTTTCTTTTCTTATTTTTCTTATAATTTTTGCAATGAAATACTTTTAATCTACTTTCTAATCATAATCTTAACCCTCCACTAAATAAAGAATTCAACAAGTAAGTAGAAAAACACCAGCAATGTTCAGTGATTTGTTACAATTTTTATTGGAGTAATTGAAACTATCTTACTTCAAATCCTGGTTGTCCCCATCTCGTTCAGAGACTACATCCTGAACAGATTTTGCATCAACACAGATAGCAGAGCACACAGCTTAAATGTTTGCTTTGGGTAGCATGCATTGAGACACTGACTCAATCTCTTCTACATGAAGGAGGCTTAAGGAAATTTTTACAACTTTTAATTGCTATTTTTAGAAACAGGTAATTATCAGATGGTGATATGTAAGCTTTTCATCTGTGAGTCATGACTCTGCTTCTACATTTTGGTAAAGTGTAACATAAATATTTGTATTCAAACCAACATGACTCAAAGCCCAATATAATTATAATTCTCAGCATTAAATAAATGCACTCCACTTACTTAGTTGTTGGATATTAGGTCCTGGACCATTTTGTACATAGCAGGAAAATGCCTTTTATCAAGCCAAAGGATAATCCATTGAGTACAAATAGGATCAAACTACAGCATCATATTATATCAATAATCACAAGAAAGGGAATGTTTTAATGGGTGATTTTTAGCAAAAGATGCAAAGCTACTGACACAAATATCAAATATTTTTCCCAGATTGTTTTCTGGTCATGATTGTTTTTTTCAGTAAAGTTACTTAATGACCATGTAAAGGGAGTAGATAGATGTTCATGCACGTTTAGTACTAACGAATGCTTCAGGCATAGAAAAAGGAAGTCTACCCATCCAATCATCCATCATTCAATGAATTTTTATTCAACACCTGCTTTGGGTCACCAACAAAAATATACTCATAGAGGAAACAGGTAATTGGGATAATCTAATTGCTTTCCTTTTAATCTGTTTGTTAGCTTTACAAATGGGTTTCTGATAAATGTTTATTCTCTAGTTTCAAAATAAACCAACACTGAAGAACAACTCAGCCTAATCTTGAACATGTAAAAAAAACAGTAAATCATGTTAAAGAGGCAGAGAAATCATCATTCTCATTTAATAATGTTTGTCATCAAAGATGAGGAAGAAGCAGACAAGGGCCATGTTTAAAGTTCAGAACAGAAAAGAGGAGCAAAGCAGAGACCATTGGGTAAGGAAAGCCTGCTGTGGCAGAGAAAGTAGCAGTTACCAAAATAAGAATATGAAGATGCTATTTTTAAGAGATTGGCTTTAGAAAAAGCATAATTGCTTTTGAATGGCCAGCTATGCAAGACAGAGGCAAACAGAGACTGAGTTTCCCAGAAAAGATAAGCTGCCAAAGTCATGAAGTATATATAACATGGAAGGAAGATCAGAAAGCACGTGCCCAAATTCAGAAGGCTCATGAAGTACTAAGCAACTTAGTTATCATAACCATGGTTCTCAAATTATCTAGCATTGAGTCTAATAGAGACTGTTTACAAAAAGACAATAAAATCCATTTTTTGATGACTTAGTTTCCTGAAATCTTGTTCTAAAGCTCCATACCCTGTTTTCAAAGGCTACCAGATGTGTGATTGCTATCTGTCATCTGGCTAGACAATGTAGTAGAATGCACTGATATGCACTGTTTTAAAACATGATATAAAATGGAGAACAGCATATCACACCCATAAATTTAAAACACATCATCCCTTCTCCTGTTTGTTTCTCTTTTTGCTAGGATCTTCATTATGCTCATAAAACTTGTATGCTCATAAATCACGATGCTCCTTCAAAAACTGCAGGAAGGTGTTGATATAGGCCGGCAGATAGGATTAAATCGATTAGATTTGTGAGCTGGAGAACACGCCTTTGCCCTGCCCCCACTCATGATCTCACACCCCTACCTGACCTCACCTGTTCATCTGCCTGCCCATCAGACTACCTAACCATTCCCCTTTGAAAGTGAATAAAAGGCCTGGAGCATGGTGGGCCTGCCCTTTTTGTCCTGTGCCTTTGGGTGCACAGCCTTTTGGCCACCATTATGCCTCTATTTTCCTGCCTGAAAGCTTCGCTCTAAGTGGCTCCCAGCTTGCTCTTTGCTTGGTATGGAACCAACTTGTGTTTCTAGATTTCGTTCTCCCCTAAATAAAGCACTCACTTTCTTGTGTATTTCTTTCACTAAATAAATACTAAAACCTTACCTTATTACCTGGTTTATTCGAGCTGGTAGTCAGAATTCTTATCTGAATAGACAACAAAAACCCTCCAAATATTAATATTAAAAATTATTAATAAACTAGCTGATAATAGTGTCATGGTTCAATATATTCCTTTCACACTCAGTTTCATGCAAACTGGGTAGCAATCACACGTAAAATACAAAGATTTCCGTGAGTGGAACACACTTAACTCTTTTCCTTGAAAAAAATGTGCAAGTAAATGCATTTGACTTAATAAAGAAGTATCAATAAACTTGATTAGAACAATTAATTGTAGACAACATTTATTGTTATTTCTGAGAATTAAATATTGTAACTAGAAATATATGAAAATAATTTTAAGGTTGCTAGACACTCTGGCCTCAGAATCAGCCCTTAAGGCATTCAGATCTGGCAAAAAAAAAACCCATGAGAGTATTTCAGGCAAGGAAAGCCAAGACACTGTGGGAAAAAACAACAACAACAAAAAAAAAACAAAACGACCTAAATGAAAGATCTCTGTGAGTGAGATCCCAGCGGAAAGAATGGGCCATCAGAGAAGGAGGTAACTTTCTCTGAAAGGAGAGAACTTCCACTGTGACTATAGCTTGTCTAAATAAGATCAGAGTTTATGAACTCAAGAGGCTTCCATAGCCTTGGCAGCTCATGACAAGAGCCTCGGGTGATTACTGATGTCATAAATAAGAGTGTCAATTGTTAAATCAACAATAGGAGTCACTGTGCACTTACTCCCCATGTAGGATCTCTGTCATTAATGTGTTGTGCTTTGTGAATTAACGGTATAACTAGTACTCAAATAGTACTTTATACTTTGTGTGTCTGTGTGGGTGCAAACAGTTGATATCTTTACTTAGTATATACTAAGTTGATCTTCTGTATATAAAGATAATTGAAAATGAACCTTGATGAAGAATGGGAAGGGAGAGGGAGTGGGAGATGCAATGGTTGCTGTTGGGAGAGTGGTTATAGGGGAAAAATAGCCACTATAATACAAAACTTGTGCTTTGGAAATTTATATTTATTAAATAAAAGTTAGACATAAAATAAAAAATAAAGTTGCTAGAAATGGAATTAAAAATGTTTATTTTTGTGCAAAAAGGTTTTGAAATCCATGGGGTTTCAAAAATTTCATGAAAAAATGCATATTATAAAAATATATGCATACATTTCACAGTTTTTGTGTACCAAAATGAATTTATCTTTTAATTCCATCTTCCATAACTTTTTGAAATCCCTGTGTCTATCATCAGGGTTCTCAGCTGTGTTTAAATATCCCCTCTAATTTTTGTTCTTTATTTTTCCAAAAATCGATATTGATATTTCTCACTAGAATTTGGTTTGTACCAATTTATTCATTATTATCTCAATTTTGTCTTTTTTGGCAGCTATTTTGTCAGATACACAAAGAAAGGTTCATGAATCTTACAACCAGGAGAATTATATCTTTGGTCATTAAGTATGATCCATGATACATAATTACACTGCTGTCTGAAGCTGATTTTAGTTGATTCATATTTGTCAGTGGTTAGACATTATTGTGTTCACCCTTGCTTCTTGCATATCACCTCTTCCTTGTGGATTCAGTTTCTTACTTCCTGAAGCAACATCTGATTGCACTTCCCCCAGCTGTGGTCCTGAGGAGAGCTCGGTTTTTCTCTGAAAATGTTTTCACTTAACCTTATCAGAAAACTTAGCTGGATATAAAATTGAAGGAAATTATTTCCTTTTCCATTGACTTCTTTCTGATGTGAAGTTCACAGCAAGTGTAACTGCTATTTATTTGAAGGTAATCTACAAATTACTTTAGAATGAAATATTTTATCCATGACTCTCAAGCTACGATCACAATATATCAGCCATGGATTTTGTATTAAAAACTTGTTTCAAAATCGACATAATTCTTAGTCTGAAACTTTATGATTTTTTCATTTCTGGAAAATTCTCTATTGTAATGGCTCAAACATTGCCTCTAGTGCCACTTTCTAGCCTGTTTTTCTGGACCTCTTTCTGGATATATTCTGTTTTTGCATTATAGTTTCCATGTCTCTTGACCATTTCGAAATATTGTTTACTCCCACAAATCCACCTTCTAACCTTCTAATGCTAATTATATCTAATTCTGATTATATCTAATTCTGATTATATCTAATCTTTCGCAACTGCCTGGAAGGACCCTGGAGTGAAGATAGAAGTCATCTCTTGGAGAAAAGGAATGAAAAGTGATGAGGAAGAGACATATAAACATCTTGTAATGAATTGGCATCATATTTTTCCTAGACCCATTAAGAAAATAGATTTTCTTGGGGCCAGCACTGTGGCAGAGTGTGCCGGCATCCCATATGGGCACCAGTTCTAGTCCTGGCTGCTCCACTTCCAATCCAGCTCTCTATTATGGCCTGAGAAAGCAGTGGAGGATGGCCCAAGTGCTTGGGAAACTGCACCTGCGTGGGAGACCTGGAAGAAGCTCCTGGTTCCTGGCTCCGGATAGGCACAGCTCTGGCAGTTGCAGCCAACTGGGGAGTAAACCAGCAGATAGTAGACCCTTCTCTCTCTCTTTCTCTGCCTTTCCTTCTCTCTCTGTGTGACTCTTTCAAATAAATAAATAAAAAGAAAATAGATTTTTGTTTCAAATTGTTTGCTATATTTTACTTTTATATTTCACTTACTTTTAGGATATGTGTTATCTTTCCAAAAAAGCCACTCAAAATGAAATAAATTAGTTAAAATATAACATCTTCCCTTTCATCTTTA
This sequence comes from Sylvilagus floridanus, assembly GCA_949820135.1. Taxonomy (NCBI): domain Eukaryota; kingdom Metazoa; phylum Chordata; class Mammalia; order Lagomorpha; family Leporidae; genus Sylvilagus; species Sylvilagus floridanus. The sequence goes on from OX463241.1 coordinate 78,684,979, forward strand.
ATTTTTCTGTATGAAATAGTTAAATTTTAACAGACATTTCTACCTATACATCATCTTTCCTTCATGGTAACCCTTTGTTTCAGGTGTGCTTGTTTCCTTTCACATGAACCTATCCCTTTAAGAACCAGTCAGTACCTTTGTAAGCTGAACATATCATTTCTGAATTCACACTAACAAGAGTGAGCAGTTTTAAGACATTATAAACAGAAGTTTCGGTTTCTCAGGTGCCCTTGAACAGTCTCAGGATGCAAACAAATTGAAGTCTTCTGTCAATGGAAGATTTTCTCCTGGACTAGATTCCAGATTTAATAGTACTCATAATTGCATCTATTCAAGCTATTTTTAACTTATACTTATTAGTTTTCTGCAAGAATTAGAAATGCATTGTACGAGCACAGCTGAATTTTTAGCTAAAATTAGAAATCTAAATTGTATGCAAAAATAATGAAAACTGTAATATCTCAGTGTTTCACAGAAACAAGTACAATTATTCAGAATTGACTATGCACAGTACAGAAGAAAGTCAATGAAATGCTGTGCAAGAATGGAAGAGATATATGAAAAGCATGCTAGTTATCTATAATCTAATTGTTCAAGTACCATCCATGACACATAATAAGCAAATAGCACATTTTCTGTATTTATTATATGTTACTTATCTACTCATAATTTTTAAGTTTTTCATATTTTATTACTGTTTTATACACTTAGAGATTTTTAGATAAGATTTTGTGTTTTTTAACAAACACTACAGTAAGAATAAAACAAATATATTAATTCGCTGCAAAAAAGTTGCAATGTCAAATATGAAATATCACTTTGTATCTAAAATAGTTTGTCAAATTATAGTCAGATATAAAATTAATTTGCTAACAATTCCAATATATTTTCCTAAACTTATTTTAGTCAATTTTGGAAGCACTATGTCCAGAAATATATAACTTTTAAGAAAAAATCTTCTAGATAGAAAGCCAAAAAATAAGTTGCAAGACAGTTATCTCAAAATTCTGATAGTAATTTCTTCTCTAGGTGAATAAAGTTAGCTGAAGGATTGCGGGAATCATAAACAAAACTAGAGCAGTGATTGTGCGCAGCATTTACTTGTTATGTATCCAGATAATCTTAGGTTTGGGATTTCCTTCTGCCCGGCAAGTGAAGTAGACAGTATTTCCTGAAGTCACCTCCACATCTTGGGGCTCAAAAGTAATCCGAGGACTCTCTGTAACAAAAGGATTGTGAGCATTTTTAAATGAGTAAAAGTATAACATGCTAAACTGTTAAGAAAGACTATAGATAATTTTAATTCCTCTACATACTGAAATTTTATACAGCCAGTTGTGTTCACCCTGTATCATCTACCAGCTTTAACATTAGAGATATATTTCACTTAAACTTTAGAAATCTGAATGATTCACTGTATCAAAGAATCTTCAAAGAAGTAAATTTCTCTGTGTTTCATTTCTAGTAGCTCATTCAACCCCATTTATAGAAAGAGTTTGATTTTATGGGTCAATTTTTCAAACTACATTCTCAAAATTGAGCTTGCTATTTTGCAAGGACTCTCACTAGACTATCCATCTGACTGACCACTTCATACAGTTTATAAGAATGTATACATCTTGAGGCCAGTATTGTGGCATAATGGATAAAATTGCCACTGGTCAGGCCAGCATCTCATAAGGACATTGGTTCATGTCCTGGCTACTCCATTTCTGATCCAGCTCTCTGCTAATGGCCTAGAAAAAGTAGTGCAAGATGGCCCAACTGATTGGACCTCTGCCACCCACATGGGAGACCCCAATGAAATGCATGGTTCCTGGCTTCAGCCTGGCTCTGCCCTGGCCATTGTAGCCATGTGGGGAGTGAACAAACAAATGGAAGATGTCTCACGCTGTCTCTCCCTCTCTCTATAACTCTGACTTTCAAATAAATAAATAAATCTCATTTTAAAAATGAATAGAATAAATATATATTTTTTAAATTATGCTGTTGGACCTCAAACCTGGTTGAGCAAAATTACTTATCAATATTGATGAATGACCTCATTTTCCAATCACAGAAATTGACAAACATGGAAACAGTTGAATTATTCCACCAAGAAAGTGCAACGATTGAGCTTTTTAAAGAATCAGATAATATTATCAACTTCAAATTACACAGAATAATGTACAAATGTTTTTACTTTTCTATAGTAAATTTCACCTAATTAGATTCCTGTAATTGTTCCTCTTACACACATACATTTTCTATTAGGATGTTCTTTGAGATCCCCTTTCATTAACAATGAACTGTACCTGTTACTATGTTCTGTAAACCTTTAGAAATCTGATGTACTTCATTAGAAGTCCATATGATCAGAGTGGGCTTGTGCTGTGTTGTTGCACAGCTGTTTAAGCCACCACTGACTGAGACACTTGCATCGATTGGTGTCAGAGCTGCTCTACTTCTGATCCGGACCCCTGTTAATGTGCCTGGGAAGATAGCAGAAGATGGCCCAACTACGTGGGTCCCTGCTACCCATGTGAGAGACCCTGATGGAGTACCAGGCTCCTGGCTTTAGCCTGACGCAGTTCCAGCTGCTGTGTCCATTTGGGGAGTGAAACAGTAGATGGAAGTTCTCTTTCTCTCTATCTCTCCCTCTCTCTCTTTCACTCTACCTTTCAAAAAAATAAAAACAACAAAGCTCAAGAAAAATTTTAATTAAAAACAATTTGGCTCTACCCTTTTTAGAAAATGGTTTTATTCATTCATGCTTTCATAATAAAAACTAATTCTGCATCGACACAGTGTCAGGCACAATGCTATGTCTAGTGATGAAGCAGTGACTGAACAGACAAGCTCTCTGTCTGTGACTATATCATTTCTGTGAAGCAGTTGGAATTAAACAACACATACAAAAAAGACCTAATAACAAATAGTGATATGATGGAAAAATACATGAAATTTTGAGAGCCTGTAAGAAGCGACCTGATTTGGCCAGCGCGTGGCTCACTAGGCTAATCCTCTGCCTGCGGCACCGGCACACGGGGTTCTAGTCCCAGTTGGGGTGCCAGATTCTATCCTGGTTGCTCCTCTTCAAGTCCAGCTCTCTGCTGTGGCCCGGGAAGGCAGTGGAGGATGGCCCAAGTGCTTAGGCCTCTGCACCTGCATGGGAGACCAGGAGGAAGCACCTGGCTCCTGGCTTCGGATCGGTGCAGTTCCGTCCTTAACGGCCATTTGGGGAATGAACCAACTGAAGGAAGATCTTTCTCTCTGTCTCTCTCTCACTCTCACTGTCTAACTCTGCCTGTAAAAAAAAAAAAATAGTGTCCATTTCACTTCAATAGTATTTTACACTTTGTGTTTCTGTGTGGGTGCAAACTGATGAAATCTTTGCTTAGTATATACTGAATCAATCTTCTGTATATAAATATAATTAAAAATGAAAAAAAAAAGAAGAAGTGACCTGATTCACTTATGTGTGTGGTGAGAAGGCAGGCAGGGAGGGAAGTTATCAAAGTAATTCACATTTAAAAAGAGGAATATTAAGACCAGAATGAAGAAGGCGATTATAGGAGAAGAAAACCGGATGTGGAGAATTCTTGAGTTGGAACAAGGTTCAAGAACATCCAGTAATGGAAAGAGCATGGTGGCGGCCACATCTCTATCAGAGGGAAGAGCGGAATGAAGGCAGGCAGGTGGAGAAGGAAGCCTGGGACTGACCACACAGGAAGTGCTGATGGCGGGAAGGATTTGTGCTCTATTTTAAGGTAGGAAGCTAGAAGGGTTATGGGTAAGAGGATGGCGTAATCACACATGTGGTTTTAAATGATTTCACTAGATAATATAAATTAGAAGAAAATGAAAGACAAGACATCTATTAAGACAGAGACTATACTGTATTTGCCAAACATTGTTTCAAATCTTTGTCAAGCATATTGAAAGGAATTACATACTACTACAGTTTCAATGATTTTTTGACTTTTAAAATTTATCTGAGTGAAGTGGAACATTTCTTCATTTGATTTTTGTTTATAACCCTTCATTTTTTTCCAGTTGAAGTTTTTACTTTTTATTCATTGAACTTACTTAGTAGAGCCAATAAGCCTTAGACTATAATGTAAATTAAAAATATTATCTCAAAAATAGGTAAAATGTAAAGTTAAAAATAAAAAAGGCAATTAAGGGAAAATTTGACTGTGGTGTATGTGATGTCCTCCAGTCGTGTCCATTTTGTTTATTTATTTATTTATTTATTTATTTATTTATTTATTTTCGACAGATGGAAATAGATAGTGAGAGAGAGAGAGAGATTGGCACTGTGCCAATCTGAAGCCAGGAGCCAGGTGCTGCTTCCTGGTTTCCCATGCGGGTGTAGGTGCCCAAGCACTTGGGCCATCCTCCACTGCCCTCTTGGGCCACAGCAGAGAACTGGACTGGAACAGGAGCAACCGGGACTAGAACCCGGCGCCCATATGGGATGCCAGCACCGCAGGCGGAGGATTAGCCAAGTGAGCCATGGCGCCGGCCCAGTTGTGTCCATTTTGATACAAATGATAGAATTTCATTTTTTATAGCTGAATTAGTTTTCATTGTGTGTATAAACCCACATATTCTTTTTTCTCCAGCTGATGATGAAGATCTTGGTTTGTTCCAAATTTTTTGCTATTGTGAATCATGCTACTAGAAAGATACTGGTCGGGTACCTTTTTGATACCCAGTAGTGGGATTGCTGGATCACATAGTAAATCTATTTCTGCTTTTTAAAGAAATGTCCACACAGCTGCAATATGTACATTCCCACCAACAGTGTATAAGTGTTCCCCTTTGTCCATGTCGTCACTGGCATTTGTTACCCTCTGTATTTTGGATTTGAGCCATTCTGACAGGGGTGAGGGGATATCTTATTGTGGTTTTGATTTGCATTTCCCAGATGGCTAATAATGTTGGGCTTTTTTTTTTGGGGGGGGCAATATTTTTTAACCATTTGTATTTCATCTATTGAAAATTGTCTGTTGAAGTACTTTGCCCATTTCTTAACTGAATTGGTTATTTTTTTCTTTTTGCTGTTCTTTTAAGTTGCTGATATATTCAGGATATTAATCTTTTGCCAGATAGATGGCTTGCAAATATTTATTTTCCATTCTATTGGATGTCTTTTCACTCTATTGATCATTTCCTTTGAGGTGCAAAAGATTCTGAGTTTGATATATCCCCATTTGTTTAGTTTTGCTTTTATTGCCTGTGCTTTGGGGGTCTAGTCCAAGAAGGCATCCCCTACAACAGTATCTTAGAGCATTTCCTGTACATTTTCCTCTATAGCTCTTTGATCCATCCTGAGTTGATTTTTGTATATGATAAGAAGACTGGACCTATTTCATTCATCTACCTATATACATTCAGTTTCGTCAGCACTATTTGTTGAAGAAGATTATTCTTACACTACTGTATGGTCTGAACACTTTTGTCAAAAATCATTTGGCTGTATGTACATGGATTAATTTCTGTGCTCTGTATTCTGTTCCATTGAACTATGCATCAGTTTTTATGCCAATACTATGCTGTTTTAATTACTGTATCTTTGCAGTATGCTTTAAAAGGCAGGTATTTTGATGCATCCAACTTGATTTTTCTTCCTCAAGATATTTAACTTTTGTCTATTCTGGGTCTTTTGTAGTTCCATATGAATTTTAGAATTGTTTTTCTAATTCTGTAAAGAATGTCCGTTGGTATTTTGATAGGAATTGTGTTGAATTTGTAGTTTGGTTTAGGAAGCATGGACATTTTGATTATATTGATTTTTCTAATCCATGAGTAAGGAATACTTTTCCATTATTTTGTGTGTCCTTAATGATTCCTTCCATCAGTGTTTGACAATTTTCATTGCAGAAATCTTTCAATTCTTTCTTTAAATTTATTCCAAAATATTTGATTTTTTTGGCTATTGTGAATGGCATTTCTTTCTTGATTTCTCTTTCTGTGAGTTCATCACTAACATACAAACAGCTACTGTGTTTTATACGTTTTTTTTTTCAGTACCAAATGACCAAAATGTTTTATTGTGACTAATTCTATTTCATGCATAAGCATGACGGTCTCCCTTGTTCATTAGACTTTGACAATAAAAAAACAAGCAGCCTCGTGCAGAACAGTGAAGATGCCAAGAACGAAGGTCGTCTGCAGTCTTACCGTAGGATAAATATACAGATTTTAAAAGGCCTCTCTCCCTTTGGCCATATCAATCCTCAGTTCAGATCATTAAACACAGACAAGTTTCAGAATTACTTCTTCACTTCTCCAAGATCTTCGATACTGTCGTCATCCACCTCCGGCCACTTTTCCTGAATGACGTCAAAGACGTCATCTGTGAAGTCTCCCTGAATGATGATCTCGTCCTCCCCTGTTACTGAGGCACCACAGGAGAATTACTGCACAAAAAATCTTTGTGCTTCCTTAAGGTCAATTTCAAAAGTTGCAAGACCACATACTCTTGTCACATATTTCTTCTTTGCTCTGGGAATTTTGGCTGTTGTAACCTTTTGTGGTGCTGTATTTTTCTTCTGTTTATTTGACCTCTTCCACCTCTCTTTTGTTTTTTCTTCTCCTCTTCTTCCCCTGCTGTTCCTTGACCCTCAGTGATTCCCGCCTCTGGTTTGGGTGAATTTTCTACGGTAAGTTTTGCAAATTCATTTGGAAAATTCTTCTCTAACCACTGTCTGCATTTAGCAACATCAGGCATTTATTCACAGTACTCTGTTGGTAATGAACACACTCCACAGTAGAGCACGCAGAGTGGGTAGCCCGCATCCAACTTGGCTCTGTTCCGAGGGTCTCCTTTGAGGTCAGCACCGCTGGATTCGGAAACGTCAGAAGCCATTTCACAGACCCGGTCGGTCGCACAGGCCCCGCTGCCTCCACCCCCTCCTCCTGCCTGCTGAAGTGACACATGCAACTTGTCTTCCCCGGCCAGGGCTGCCCCTATACGTTTCTTTTGTAACCTGCAACTTTACTGAATTGGTTTATCAATTTTGGTGGGGCGTTTAGGATTTTCCAGGTGTAACATCCTGTCATCTGCAAATATGGATAACGACTTCTTTTCCAATTTCGTTGCCCTTTATTTCTCTCTCCCCCCTGATTCTCTTGCTAAAACTTCCAGTACTGTATTGAATAAGAGTAGCAGAAGTGGACATCCTTGTCTTGTTCCAGATCTGAGGGAAAAATATCTTATTTTTCCTCATCCAGTATGATATTGGCTGTTGGTTGGTGATATGTAGCTTTTATAATTTTGAGGAATGTTCCTTCTCTACCCAATTTGTGGAGGATTATTTATCATTAAGTGATGTTGAATTTTATCAAATGCTTTCTCTGCATGTATTGAGATGACCATAAGGTTTATATTCTTTATCTATTGATGTAATTTGTGACATTTATTGATTTGCAAATGTTGAACCATCCTTGCATCTCTGAGATAAACACACTTGATCGTGACATATGATTTTTATATGGCTTTTATATGATTTGCTAATATTTTATTGAGAATCTTTACATCTATGTTCATTAAGGATATAGGTCTGTAGTTTTCTTTTTGTGTCACATCTTTGGTTTTGGAATCAAAGTGATGTTGGCCTCATAAAAAGAGTTTGACAGAATTCCTCCTTGTTCAATATTTTGCAATAGTTTGAAGAGTATTGGAGTTACTTCTCCTTTGAATGTTTTGTAGAATTCAGTAGGAAAGCCATCAAGTCTTAGACTTTTCCTTGATGGAAAACTTTTGGTTACTGCTTCAATTCATAGCTTGTTATGGATCTGGTTAGGTTGTCTATATCTTCTTGATTTAATCTCGATACATTATGTGAATCTAGAAATTTATACATTTCTTTGAAGTTTTCCAATTTATTATCATATAGTTCTTCCTACTAGCTTCTTTGATCCTTTTTATTTCAGTGGTATCAGTGGTAATATCTCCTTTTTCATCTCTAATTTTATTTATTTGAGTTTTTTCTCTCTTTTCTGTAAGCCTGGTTAGCGGTTTATTTATTTTATTTATCTTTTCAAAAAAACAACTTTTGGGGGCCAGTGTTCTGGTATAGTAAACTAAGTCTCTGCGTGCAGTGCTGATACGCTATTATGGGCTCCAGTTCTTGTCCTGGGCACTCCTCTTCTGCTCCAGCTCTCTGCTGGTGGTCTGGGAAAGCAGTGGAAGATGGCCCAAGTGCTTGGGCACCTGCACCCATATGAGAGACCTGGAGGAAACTCCCGGCTCATGGCTTGTTGGCCCAGCTCTGGCCTCTGCAGCCATCTGGGGAGTGAACTAGCAAATGGAGGCCTTTCTCTCAGTATCTCCCTCTTTGTCTGTAACTCTACTCTGAAATAAATAAAATCTTTAAAGAAACCCACAATTTTCTGTTTTGTTGATCTTTTGCATTTTTTTTTTTTTTGACAGGCAGAGTGGACAGTGAGAGGGAGAGATACAGAGAGAAAGGTCTTCCGTTGCCGTTGGTTCACCCTCCAATGGCCGCCGCTGACGGCGCACTGCGGCCGGCGCACCGCGCTCATCCGATGGCAGGAGCCAGGAGACAGGTGCTTTTCCTGGTCTCCCCATGGGGTGCAGGGCCCAAGCACCTGGGCCATCCTCCACTGCACTCCTGGGCCACAGCAGAGGGCTGGCCTGGAAGAGGGGCAACCGGGACAGAATCCGGCGCCCCGACCGGGACTAGAACCCGGTGTGCCGGCGCCGCAAGGCGGAGGATTAGCCTGTTGAGCCACGGCGCCGGCCGATCTTTTGCATTTTTTTAAATTTCAATTTCTCTTATTTCTGCTCTGATCCTTATTATTTCTCATTTCCTGCTGATTTTGTTCTTGTTTTTCTAAGTCTTCAGGATATATCATTAGATTTTAATCTGAGACATTTTTCCTTTTTAATGTAAGTACTTAATGTGGTTTGTTTTTGACAGGCAGAGTAAACAGTGAGAGAGAGACAGAGAGAAAGATCTTTTGCCGTTGGTTCACCCTCCAATGGCCGCCGTGGCTGGTGCACTGCGGCTGGCACACCACGCTGATCCGATGCCAGGAACCAGCGACTTATCCTGGTCTCCCATGGGGTACAGGGCCCAAGCACTTGGGCCATCCTCCACTGCACTCCCTGGCCACAGCAGAGAGCTGGCCTGGAAGAGGGGCAACCGGGACAGAATCTGGCGCCCCAACCGGGACTAGAACCCAGGGTGCCGGCACCACAAGGCAGAGGATTAGCCTATTGAGCCACGGTGCCAGCTAGTACTTAATGTTATAAGCTTCCCTCTTAATACTGCTTTTACTGTATCACACAAGTTTTGATATGTTGTTTTCATTTTCATTCATTTCAAGAAAGTTTTTGATTTCTTTTTCAATTTCTTCAATGGTCCATTGATGATCCAGAAGCATTTTATTTAATTTCTAAGTAATTATGAGTGTTCTGTTGTTCTCACTGTTGATTTTTAGTTTTATTCCTTTATAGTCAGAGAACATACATGATAGTATTTCAATCTTTTGAAATTTGCTTTGACTTAATTTGTGGTTTATCCTAAAACATGTTCCATGTGCTGATGAGAAGAATGTGTATTCTGTAGCTGTTGAAGGAAATGTTCTGTCAATGTCTGTTAGGGTCATCTGGTTGACAGCATGTTTCAACTCTGATGTATTTTTACTGAGTTTTTGTCATGTTGATCTGTCTATTGATGAACGTGGATTCTTGAGGTCACCTAGTATTTGTTGGAGTCTGTCTCTCCTTTAAGTCCAATAGTATTTTCTGTATATACCTGAGTGATCTTGTGCTGAGTGCATGTATACTAATGATTGTTACATCTTCTTGCTGAATAGAACCTTTTATCAAAATATAATGCCCTTCCTTATCCTTTTCACAGTTTTTGATTTAAAGTCTATTTTATCTGATATCAGGGTTCCTATATCTGCTCGCTTTTGGCTTCCATTTGCCAGGTTTATCTTTTTCTAATGCTTCACTTTTCAGTCTGTGTGTATCTTTGTTTAAGAAGTGAGTTCCTTATCTTGTGGGGGATCCTGGTTTTTTATCCATTCAGCCAAACTGTATCTTTTGGTTGGTGAATTTAATCCATTTACATTTAATATTATTAATGATAGATAAGAACTAAAGCTTGTCATTTTGTTGAGCCTACCTGCTCTGTTAGTGAATTTTGTGGTATCATGTGTTTTCATAATGCAGGATACCTTTCCAAATTTCTTATAAGACTGGTCTGGTGATGGTGAATTATTTCAGTGTGTTTATCTGGAAAATACTTGTTTCTACTTCACTTTTAAAGGATAACATTGGGAGAATATAATATTCTTGATTGGAAGTATTTTTCTTCTTTTTCTAAAAAAAATTTTAGATTTATTTATTTCTTTGAAAAGCAGAGTTCCACACAGGGAGAGAAGCAGAGGCAGATAGAGAAGTAAAGAGTTGATGGAATAAAGGGTATCACTTGGTTTGTTGCTTAGTCTTTGATTCTGGTTGAGCCCAGGAGTGTAACCTCTGAGGTTTTTTTTTTTTTTATCTTAATCAATGTCTGCTGTGTCTACAGGTGACACTGTGGACTAGTTTACTGTGTTTCATAGGAATAGAAATGTAAGGCTGATTATTAAGGTTGTCAAAAACACAAACTTTCATTCACTGACTCAAAGGTTTTTGCTATTTAAAAATTTATAGATATTAAAATTTACAGATACAACAAGCTACAGATATCCCAGGCCACTGGCCCTTTCTCCTTGTAATCCTTAGGGGCGTCAGTGTGCAGGGCATGTGTTTCCTATGTTTGTGTTCCATTACTCTAGTCATATTCATTGTCTTATTATACATGAACAAAACAAACCAAACAGGAGCCTGTATTGTGACATAGCTGGTAAAGCCACCGCCAGTGACGCTGGCATACATTAAGGGTGTGGGTTCACAACCCAGGTGTTTCTCTTCAGACCCAAATCCATGCTAATACTCTGGAGAAAGCAGAGAAAGATGGCCCAAGTGCCGGGGCCTCATGCACCCATGTAGGCGACCCACATGAAGCTCCTGGCTCCTGGTTTCTACCTGGCACAGCCCTGGCTGTTGCAGTCATCTAGGAAGTGAACCAGTGGATGGAAGATCTCTCTTTCTCTCTTTGCCTCTTCCTCTCTCTCTCAATAACTCTGACTTTCAAATAAATAAATAAATCTTAAAAACAAACCAAATAAAAAGAAGTGGATTTGTTGAAGATTTTTTAAACCATTGAATATCAGCAATTAATTGATCTGCCATTGACAAATCTAAATTATTGGTGATTAACACTAAGTGATACAGAGGTGTAAATGGAGAATTTCACTCTGGACTCCACTTCCTGTGTCCTTAAACAAATAAATAAATAAATCGCTTTTCTCAATAGTTTGCTTCTTAAACTGTGGAGATTGAATTACGTGCTCTTTAAGTACTATCCTTGTTTCTACAGTTTATAATGACAAAAACCTTCCAAAATAAAAATGCAGAGGAAGGAGGTGGGGTTTACTTCCTCCTAAATGCCTTAAAAATGTTTCTGATAATGCGTTCTTCCAAATGCAGCATCCTATAATAAATCTGTACAGAAAGAGAATAAAAGACATTTCCTTTTTATATCCACAGAGAAAAATCACGTACCACAGTTGAACTCCTCCACTGGGACTGAAGCAAGCGACTGCCCGTGGAGTCTTTGAGGATATTCACAGGTGGCAGCAGCCTGGGTTTGACCAGTTTGAGCATAGCCTTGTAGGAGTTCCCTCAGCCACAGCAGGTCACAGTCACAAATCAGAGCGTTGGAGTCCAGACGCCTAGGCAAGCAGGCAAGAATTGCAACTGTTGAGTGACCATTAATTGCTAACAGCATCTTTTGAGCGGAAATAGTTAACTCTCTAATTGCCCTTGCCCTTCACATTCTGCCTGCAAGATTTCTCTTCACCAGTAAACAGATTTTAAGAAATGCGTATTTAGTTGCCTGTCTTGCACAGAGTAAATCCACCTCCATATTAATGTTTTTCAAAAGCTACTTTAAGACTTGAAAAGAAGTTGCCACTTAGCATTTATTATAAATAAATAGCATAACATGCAGGCATGGAAATGCTGGCATTTGCAGGTAAAGAGCAGAGTCCCTATGATTTGGTGATGGTATTTTAACTTTTTCTTAGGGAATACTTCAAAGGAATGGCAGAGGCTCCATGGCTCACTGAAGGCTTGCCAATGTGCTTGTGGGTGCTTCAGGCAGATAGCCCAAGCACTGGCCCTTTCTCTTGCAATCATTGAGGGCATCAGTGTGCAAGGCACATGTCCTCTGTGTTTGCAATTTGCCTTCAGGATAGAGGCTGAACATACTAACAGGCCTGGCCAAAATGCCCCTTCTTGAATTGTCACTTGCAGATGCTAGTGGGTAGCCACAGGCACTTCATATGTCTTTGTAGAACTTCCTCATCTAGGTACAGGGGGTACTTACTTCTTTCTCATCCTTTCTATTATTTTTTTCTCATCAAATAGAACTGAGTTTGATGGTTTACATCCCTCTTCTTTTCAAAAGTTGTGTATTGCGAAAGAACAAAGAAGTGATTACTGATTCCTTTTATCTCTCTCAAAGGTTAAAAGGGGAGCTCTTGGAGAAAGGAAGTCACAAGTCTGTCTATGGTGGTAATTGGGTCACATTCCATGCAAGAAAACGCCAGAAATAAAAGGATAATATGAACATATTTATGACAGGGAGGAGGGTTATGTTGCATAATATCTTATTATAATAAGTAATGTTCTATGTGACTTGAGAAAAATAGAAAATCTATGATTTTAAAAACTTTTAATCAAGAGTATATAAGGAGGTCTTCAACAGTTCATGGAAAATGCATGTTATAAAAAAATCGGGTACGGATTTCAAAGTGTTCTTGCACTGATGCAAACTTATCTTTTCATTCTGTTTTTTCATAATTATTTTCCAAGTATACTCATACATTCATGAAAAGCTCTTAGTAAAACATTGGGAAAATAAACAAAAATGAAACTTAAAAGAACTGATTTAGAAATAAAATTTAAATCATCGAGCTATTTTAAATTTAGAATTTGCATTAACATCAAGCTCCTGGAGCAGAAAAAGGTGAAAGTAATTATGCCGTTCTTCATTTGGGGAATTTATTTTTTCTTTAAAAATTATACATTTTAATAAATTTTAAAATATTTATTGTCTGAGTTTTGTAGACACTCAGTTTATGAGTGTTGTATTTAAATTGTATTATATTACTCTGAAAAGGATGCCTACATGAAGTAGCTTTATTAAATTAAGAAAAAAAAACTTTCCTATACACATAGAAAATTAGGATGGCTGCTGTGGCACAGTAGTTGAGCTGCCGCTTGGGATGTTCACGTCCCATATCAAAGTGATGGTTCGAGTCCTGGTATCTCAGCTTCCAGTCCAGCGTCCTACCAATGCAGCCCAGGAGGCAACAGATGATGGCACAAGTGCTTGGGCCTCTGTCACTCACAAGTCCTAGCTTCAGTCTGGCCCAGCTCTGGCTGTTGCAGGCATTTGGGAAGTGAAGTAGCTACTGGAAAATCTAAGTAGGGTATTTCAAATGAGTAATAAAAAGTCATTTTTGGAATATTGCCTACAATTTAGAACAATGGATGTTGAAAGTAAAAAGCTAAAGTAGACCATCAAGAAACGTGGTTTTTATTAGCTATAGCAAACATTACCAATATACTGTATTTAAAATCGCTACCATTTCAATTAACTTTGTATACAGGAGATCAACTCTACACTAAGTAAAGATTTCAACAATTTGCACACACATTATATCAAATATTACATCAAGTGTGAGAAAAAAAAAATAGACAACTACCTTCTGATAGTATGTAGTCAAGAACCACCACTCCGGGGGCCAGTGCTGTGGCGCAGTAGGTTAATACTCCACCTGTGGCTCCGGCATCCCATATGGTTGCCTGTTGGAATCCCAGCTACTCCTCTTCTGATCCAGCTTTCTTCTATGTCCTGGGAAAGCCCAAGTACTTGGGCTGCTGCACCCCCATGGGAGACTCGGAGGAGGATCCTTGCTCCTGGCTTTGGATTGGCCCAGCTCCAGCTGTTGCAGCCATTTGGGGAGTGAACCATCAGATGGAAGACCTTTCTCTCTGTCTCTCCCTCTCACTGTCTGTAACTCTATCTCTCAAATAAATAAATAAAATCTTAAAACAACAAAAAGAGTCACCATACTGAAATAACTACTTGGGCATATTCACTACTCAGTGGACAACTTCAAATGGAAAAATTGTTTCAGGGATAGTAATCCTTTCTGTTTGAAAATAAAGTAATGCATCATCCGTACTTACATAAACCCTTTCAGGTAAAGATCACACAACACTCTGGAAGAGGCATTTCCCTAATGCTCATAGTCCATCTGTGAGGAATGTGAGGAATTGTCATGAGTGACAAATGGTGTGGCACGGATGGAGAAGCCAGTGTCAGGTGACCTCCATGGAATCACTTGGGACTCAAGCAGTGAAGGAACCCACATGATTCACATTCTTCTCTCTGCACCTCATGTGCTATGGATGCTCTGATGCCCCCTGGTGGTTGAAAGACTTTTCTTGCAGAAGATAGTTTGTTTGGCAGCAGGTGTAGTTCATTTATCAGCCCTCTATCATTCTCTTACACTCTATTTTACTGTGTAAATTAAGGCCTGAGTAGAACACATTTTTGAGGATTTGGAATAACTACATTGCTGGGGCCTGGTCCAAGATCAATCAGGATCTCATAGATCGTAGGGCAATTTGTTCAAACCATCTGCATGCCAGTTTCCCATCCATAAGATTGAAATTTCAACAATAAAACATAACTAAAAAAATTATTTTAAAGCACTTGATATAAACATGGTGCATACATTTAAGTTACAAATCAGAACATCTCATTCAGTCTTCATGTTACTAACAATGATTCATGCATGTGTGTTTCAGCAATGGAGTGAATGCTGTTTCAATAAATGTAAGAGATTAAAACAGAAAAGCTGCTACTATGATTTTAAAGTAAGAATAATACAGAAAGAGTAGAATAAGCTCAACAATTTAGCATCTCAAGACTCCGAAGTCTCAGATGCCAAGCATAGCATTAAGAAAGAAATCTATATAGACAAGAAATATTCCACAGAAATTACAATTGCAAATTTAGAGATGGTGACTCTAACTGTAAGTGAAGTCATAAATCTACTAGAAGTAAAACAGGGCAAGTTAAAAATATAACACAGTATTTCTCCCACTGCCCAAATGTAGAATCCTATGGCCCTGTTTCCAAATCTATTGGTATTTTGCATTTCCCACATATGATTAAAAATGAGGCTAGAAGGACCTGATGTCCAGAACAGCTGTTGCAGCTCAGTTCACAATAGCTAAGATTTGGAATCAACCAGATACCCATCAACCAATGACTAGATTAAGAAAATGTGTACGTATACTCTATGGAATATTGCTCAGCCATAAAAAAGAATGAAATTCTGTCTTTTACAACAAAATGGATGCAACCAAAACCATTATACTTAGTGAAATAAACTACTCCCAGGAAGACAAATATCATACATTTTCCTTAATCTGTGGTAACTAATAGAGTACAAAAAATGTAATATATAAATATTTGCAATTCAATCTGCATAAAACTATTCCTGTTCAAAAATTCTTGGAAGGAAGTGGCTTAAAGTCTAAATGAAATTAATTATTATCTTATAATCCACACTGGAAATATTTAGATGTTACAGTGTCATTGTTTGTATTTCATTGAAAGAAATTGTGAATGACTAATTGACCAAATAAAACTGTATATGGGTGAAAAGATCATTTACACATTCAAGTATTGTTTATAGCCCCTGTCTTTTTATGTGTTAAACTTTTTATTTGGTATTTAGCCTTTTTACTGTAATGTAAATTTAAAGTATGTTATCTCAAAAATTTTTTAAAAAAGAGAAATAAGGGTAGAATGAAGGAAGAAGGGAGGGAGGGAGGTATGGAGGGAGGGAGAGAGGGAGGGCAAGAATATCATTATGTTTTTAGACTTGTATCTAAAATCATATTGAATTTGTTAAAATTTAATTAAAATAAAAATGAAAAAAGTCTATGTAAGGGATCGGCATTAGAACAAAAATTTTAAAAAACCACCTTGTCAGGGAAAAAAAGAACCATCAATGGAAACCTCCATGAGTTTGAACACAAAGCACACCTCCCAAGGAGAAGACTATGAAGCAACACTGTGTATGTCCACATATGTGTTCCCATGCAAATAGGGAGTGTAGACTTGGAGAAATGAACTAGGAGTGGATGAATTGTCCTCTTGGTTATTTGTGTTCCTTTAAGGACAAACACTCAAGGCCTTATTTTCAGGCATCAGTTGAACATGAATTTTTATTGCTCAGTGTTCTGATCTTACTTTCTAATATGCCCTTTCTCATGGACCTGTATACAGGCACTCAACAGCACAAGAGCAATAGCAACAAAAAGACAGCTGTGTGCACCCTTGTGGATTTCCTACCCCATGCTCCAAACTAGCATGGAGGAAGCTGGAGCTTATTTGGGCATAATGAAGAGGGAAAAAAAAAGTTACACAAACCAGAATATCAACCCCAATAACGGGAGTGGAGACAGATGGAGGGAAGGAGAACCCTTCACACAAAGGGATAGGAAGTAAGACAAATTGGAAACCAACAGACAATGGAGACCATGAGAGGATTGGATTTTGTCTTGCTATACTATACTGTGCCCAACAAAGGACAACACAAGCCTGGTCAGGGGGTAAGGCATTATCTGGAGTACTTCACATTTCCTCTTTACTAAAATGTTACAAAACAAAGAACCTTACAAGTCTTTAGAGTTGACCAGCAAAGAAATGATCAGCTCAAAAGACTCCCATCTTCAGTATTCTTGTTGACTTTTACTTCTAAGAGAATGCACGAAAGTTCAGCTGATGTCCATATCCTCTGTCTTCTGCAGTTAACAAAGCCACTTCCTCCCCAGCACATGAGAATCACAATGGTCATCCAGGGCAAAAGGAAATGAAGGCAATTGCTTAGATTTATTTATTTTGGAAAATGTTGCAAGGTTTTGTGTATGTGCACTGGCATTCACTTACAGTCTTTTTAATGAATCCAAATGAGAAAAACTCCCAGCTGGGATTTTAGATAATTTGTTGTTATGCAAAAATCTGAAAAATAAAAGATAAATTTTAATCACCACACAAGAATGATGAGATTGGGGAACACAAATTTGCTTTTGTGTTTTGTTTTTACCTAATTGTGAACCCAAATATTTTTTTAATTACTTCCATGACAAAGGGCAAATGAAAACCAGAGTGGTATTTATGCAAGCATTTGCTCTAAAGATTTACATGTATATATCTACCACTAGACTGATAGTTCTCACCTGTGGAAGGTTTTTTGAATTTTTACTTTATTTATTTGGCGACAAAAAATGTGAAAGAAAAATTCAAAAAACTTAACAGTTCAGAATGCAAGAAATCAAAGTATATGTACATGCATGTAAATCAACACATTGTACATCTTGAATACATACACTGTTTATTTGTAAATTCAATATTTTTCCTTAAAAAATAAAGAATGGCACAGTAAAAATATGACAACAGACACCTGCAAATGAATGATGACCAACTGGATCCTGTATTGGCAATCTTTGCTTGTACTTCAGCTTAGTAGCCAAATACTGTTTTGCTTAATGATGGCCCCATTTGGCCACGTTGTAGTTGCTAGCTCACCAGCCATTCACTTGATCTGTCTCAAACCATGCTTCCAAGCTAGAACCCAGGCTGGTGACAAAGAAGTACTCTTCTCGATCTCCTGTGCCTATAGAAGGTAATGGAGGGCAGCGGAGGCAGAGGAGCCAGGCCATGTTATATCTCCCCTGTCTGTCCACTTAGATGACCCAGCACTGCTGTGGGCCTCACAGTTGCTGCCATCACTCTACCACCATGCTTAGATCTAGAAGTAATATAAAAGGAGAAATCACCAAGTACAGAGTGTCTGCTCACTAGGACCTCTGAATGCATTTTCAACCAGACACATTTGAAGGAAGAGAGGAAAACAGAAATACAGAAAAATAAAAGATAAATTTTTAATCACCCACACCCTTTCTTGAGACTCAACGAAATGAGCATAAGTAAGCAAAGTAAATCTACAAAAGTTTCTCAATGAGCTCCATCCAGTCTGTTCCTAAGTCCTACTCCATGACTAATGCCCTCCTGTCAAAGTTAAGTCCTGAATCATCTGTCTTGTTTTCTTATGTTTTCAACTTTCTTTTGATTATTTTACCAATTTTAGGTTAAAGTAAAGGGGAGTAACTGAGCTGGAGCCAAATTCTTTTTATGATTTCAGAGAGTAGAATGTCACAGATACACATCTGAAAAGAGATCCCTTTTTCCCTGATCTTTCTATTCTGATTCCCCGATCCTCTAGCAGTGGCTAGAGAAGAAATCCTGATGGAAGAAATTACAAGCTGTTGACAAAGATCCTCTGTCCATCCACCTCTGCTCATTTTCTCCAGAGCTCTTTTCCAAATAAATCTGACTTTTTGGGTTTCCATGTCCTCTCAACTGCCTAATTTTAATAAGAATTCTGCGCATTCACATCAGAGCCTGCATGCTCTGAATCTAATCAAATTCCTCATGCCCTAGCATCCTCAGGCAACGACTGACCATCCTGGAAAGTCCTCAGTGAGAATCTTCTTAGATCAGTTGGCCAGAATCCCCCTGGTCCCTGCTGATTCCTCTTGATAATTGTCCATCCACTGGTACTCTGCTCCTTGACTATACATTTCTATTCACCCTGTTTGCCTTAACTCATTCAGAGTTGAGCCCCATCTCTCTCTCCCACTGCAAAAACCCCACAGTAGCGCTTCTACCTCTCACTATGTGCCACATGGATGAAGTTTCTTTGCCATACTTTAGCAAGTGCCATTGAGTAATTTTTGTTGTTGTTAACAGTGTACAGACAGATGTCACAGTGATTTACAGTCTCCACCACGAGCCCTAGTCCCTTTGCCATTTCTTTATGCCAAGGAACATTGGAACAGAGTTTCATGATGGAGAAATAGCTTGTAGCACATTGCAGCTGAACACTGGGAAAAGCCATGGGCCTTGGAGAACTTACACCTGCGTTGCTTTTGCTAGGCTGCAAGCATATTTCATTATTTTACAAACAGTGAAGTTCTACACGATAGTCACAGTGAAAAAGACTTATTCATCCTTTAGGCTAGAAATTACATCAATAATCAGAGATTGAAAGATGTTATCTATTTCCTAATCCAAGCAAACTCAAACTAATTGTTTAACAAGCCAAACAAATCAGTAGAAAAGTAAAATATTTCTATCATCACAGAATTCTGAAACAAATATGTAAATATTTCAAATATGTAAATATTTGAAAGCTATTGGTGAAATTATTTGTTAATTATATGCAAATGATGACAAAATATCCAAATATTATTTCAACATTTACTTTATTGCTATTTATTATGGTCCCAAATGACAACATTATTACTATTCCACTATTTTTATAGCTGTTTAATTTCAAGCAGTCTAAACTGTTCTAAACCTCTTCACTTCACCTATAAAATGAGGAAGAGTTATAATAATTAATATCATTATTTATCTCCCAAAACACTGTCCAAGTGACAATGCTGAAAACCAGAGTATTGGGCCCCAGCATTGTGGAATAGAGGGTTAAGCTGCTGCCTGCACTGCCAGCATCCCATATGGGTACCAGTTTGAATCCCATATGCTCTAACTCCAATCTAGCTCTCTGCTAATACACCAGGAAAGCAGTGGAATATGGCTGATGTGTTTTGGCCCCTGCATCCATATGGGAGACCCAGATGGTGTTCCAGGATCCTGGTTTCAGCCTGATCCTGTGGTTATTTGGATGGATGGAAGATATTTCTCTCTCTCTCTCTCTCTCTCTCTCTCTCTCTCTTACTGCTTTTATAAGAAGTAAATAAATCTTTAAAAGCATAAATACATAAATAAAACCATAGTATTGGTACAGCAGTACTGTTTTGCAAAGTGCAAAAATGTATGTTTGTAGTTACTTCTTTCCCATTTCTTCTTTTCAACTTCCTTGAAGTTAATCAAAAACAATCCCCTAAGGTATCTGTTGATATCTGCCTATAGAAACACTTTGATTGCTTTACTCCCAACAACCACCTAAAAAGTACTTCTTCCTGGATTGAAAATTTGGTGTAATTATTTATTGCTTATGTCTTCTGTCAAAGATGCTTGGTCTGAAAATATTTTAGTGATAACCTCTGCAAGGAATTTCATTCAAAAACCTTTCTCTTTCCCTTGTCAGAAATATACAGGCTATCAAAAAAGCTGTTAGGAATGAGGTTTTTTTTCCCAAAAAAGGTTTTGAAGAAAGAAACCAAATCTGTTGTCTGAGGTTTATATTGATATTTCAAAATGGACCCTCTGAAAATCCAGTAGACCTCTGAGAAGCAGGGAAAACTTCCTGCTCACATGCTGCTCCTGGAGAAACTTTGCCTGGGCTCCAGTGAAGTATCGCCCAAGAGAAGGCTGCAGTTCCCAGTCTCACCGACTGCATACCCATCTCGCCACTTTGTGGATTACCAAGCCCCAATATTGTTTGGATTCCCAAATCAGGGAAACCAAGTAGGTTCTCATGAACCCTGTATGACCTTTCTAGACACAGAATACCAACAGTTTTCTTCCTCTTGGCATAGTTTCATCTCATATTTTAAAGACTGAATCACTGAATAGTCAACAAGAAGTAGGCAAAGGATAAAGTATTGCTTGATGCTGTCAGTGTGACAGGTGATCAAAAGGAGCTGGCTTCACCAAGAATGTCCATACTTTCACCAATCTGAAATTCACAAATAGCATGGAGGAGAAAACAGCCAAATTGTAATGCTCTTCATTCCAATCATGAATTATTAAACAAAGTGTAAATTATGTAATATTTGACACTACCTCTATTCTGCCTATGCACGAAGTTATAAATTAGCTTGGACATTTCAACCCATGTGGCTCTACCAAATGTGCTTAGATTCTAGATGGCTTATCTATTGGAGAAAAATTTAACTTTGTTACAGCACCAGGATTTTCACATCAATTCTTCCACTCATAAAAGAGAGGAAGGTGCAGTCTTCCTGCCCTGTATTGGTCTCATGTCTTCACTGTGTAGAATATCCTCACACAAGAGATAGAGCTTGATACTTACAAATTTAGGGCAAGAGGCCATTTATCAGGGGACAGCACTCTGGCACAGTAGGTTAATCCTCCCTGCTGCAGCACTGGCATCCATATGGATGCTGGTTCTAGTCCCAGCTGCTGCTCTTCTGATCCAGCTCTCTGCTATGGCCTGGGAAAGCAATGGAAGACAGCCCAAGAGTTTGGGCCCTTGAACATCCGTGGGAGACCTGGAAGAAGCTCGTGGCTCCTGGCTTCGGATCCGCCCAGCTCCAGCCATTGCAGCCATCTGGGGAGTGAACTAGCAAATGGAAGACCTTTCTCTCTGTCTCTTTCTCTCATACTGTCTGCAACTCTACTTCTCAAATATAAATAAATAAATAGGCCATTTATCCAAACACAGCAAAAAGCAACTAACCCTAGATATCATGGAGGTGCTGCTGGATGCACATTAGTTGATGATGTGAGGCTGCAGTCAAGGTCATACAACATTTGTTTGGATTCAGATATACTTTAAGAGAATAATCTCAAATTTAAAACATCACTCCATGAACAAATTCCAAGGTTTCAAGGAGAAGAATTCTGTGAACTAGGTGTACAAATTTACCTCTCTTTTAAGACTCCATGGCAATGATAGCCCAGCTAATAAATGCAAAGAAATAAACCCACAATAATCAAGAGGATGGACTATAGAAGCTTACTAACAGGTAGGAAAATGAAACACTTCTGAAACCACAGGAAATGCACGGAAGAGGGCTGACAGATGAAATGGGAAGAGAAAGATACTGCCTAGACAATACCAGCAATAACACAGAGACATCAAACATAGGTATAGGCACAAGAATGAAAAGTGCAGATGAAAATAGAAGGGCTTACAAAGATAAAGACAGAGGAATATAAAAGCTGCGGTGGCCACCCTTACACAGGACCCCAACTAATGAGTAAAGGGACATATTTGTGGGTATACATACATATTTTCCCTTCCCTAAATAAATCAAACCAAATGACAGAAAAAAATAAGGCTTTTTTATGGAGTTGGAACTCAAGACAAAATTTTCTTTCTTCTACATTTTAGAAATATAAATCTTGGCCGGCACCATGGCTCACTAGGCTAATCGTCCCCCTGCTGTACCGGCACACCGGGTTCTAGTCCCAGTCGGGGTGCCAGATTCTGTCCCAGTTGCCCCTCTTCCAGGCCAGCTCTCTGCTGTGGCCCAAGAGTGCAGTGGAGGATGGCCCAAGTCCTTGGGCCCTGCACCCACATGGGAGGCCAGGAGAAGCACCTGGCTCCTGGCTTCAGATGGGCACAGCGCCGGCTGTAGCGGCCATTTGGGGGGTGAACCAACGGAAGGAAGACTTTTCTCTCTCTCTCTCACTGTCTAACTCTGCCTATCAAAAAGAAAAAAATTAAAAAAATATATATAAATTTGCCTTTTCCCATTCAATTTCCAATTGAAAATTCCCTTTTATAAAAGGAGAAATTTTGTTAGAAACAGACCTATTAGAGAAGAGTGGGGGAAATGAATATATAACTAAAAACAATTATGAGATGCTATGAGACACAAATAAACAGGAAATCAGAAAGCATTTGTATCAACTAGAATATGATTGGAGGTTTTTCAATAAGTTTTCAATTGAAGACCTGTGACCAGATTATGAAGCAAAGTGACCAAATAATAGGTACTATGAAAGAAAATAAAATAATATAGAGATTCAGATAGTTTAAAACCCAAGGCATACTTAAAAAGAAGGAACAAAAAGTATAAAGAAGGGGGGAAATTGTCAAATAAGTAATTAAAGAGAAGCATTGAAAGCTGAAGAAAGACTTGAGTCTTGAGATTAAAAGAACATTTGAAGTATCAAGCCCAGTGATTCAAAATTCTGAGTTCCAACATGGCCCAGTGGAGGTGCCCTCACCTTCTCCACAGAGAAGAACCAAAATAGCAAGCAAGTAAATGTGTTTTGAAGTGATAACCTGTAGGAGAGCATTGGGGTTCAACAGAAAGGACAGAGCTACCCCATAGGTCACAAAGAATTGGGATGGAAGAGCAAAGAGAGGAACAAACTGTCAACTGTGGCCCTAAACCCATAGTGGATACTGGGGTTCCACATTGCAAGGGAAAAGTTGAACAGGAGAATGCCAGCAGACCCAATCTCCAGGCACACTAGATGCTTGCAGTCTTAGCTACAAGTAGGATCAACATGCAGTATGGACTTACATCTCAGCAAGGGGAACTCCCAGGACTACAGATGGTAGATTGGTTTCAGGAAAGCAACTCACATTGTTTTCCCAACCCCTAGAGCCTAGGCTACAGCAGTGTTATATAGTCTTTTTTCAAAAAAAAGATTTATTTTATTCATTTGAAAGGCAGAGTTACAGAGAGAGGTAGAGACAGAAAGAGAGAGAGGTCTTCCAACAGCTGGTTCATGCTCCAGATGGCCACAACAGATGGAGCTGGGCCAATCTGAAGCCAGGAGCCAAGAGTCTCCTCCGGGTCTCCCATGTGGGTGCAGGGGCCCAAGGACTTGGGCCATCTTCTACTACTATTCCAGGCCATAGCAAAGAGCTGAATCAGAAGTGGAGCAGCTGGGACTAAAACCTGTGCCCATATGGGATGCAGGCTCTTCAGGCCAGGGCTTTAACCCACTGTGCCACAGCGCCAGCCACAAGTCATATAGTCTTGAGAAAGAAGTTAGCATCAGAATCCACCTGCCCTATGGGACAGAAGTCTCCACATATCCCCATTCCTGCAACCCCACAGACATTCCACTGCACTAGCAAAACTGGAATGCAGCCTCACAAATCCAGCTAAACCCAGCAACAACTGTGATCCACTCACCTTAGCCCAAGCAGCATCCTGCACTACATGAGTCAGGTGCTCAAGCAAAAGCAGGGTAGATCTTGCTACCATAACCTTAGGAGCTAGGGCACTTTCCCCTGAGGGGTTGGAGACAACCACTTTGCCCCACAGTGTAGTGCTTGTGAGTCACAGACTGGGGCCTGCCTTGGTCACACCATAGCTCTCTTACCAAGGCCGCTTTGGCTCCGGATGGAGTGGCTGCTCATGCACACCTGCTTGGGCTGCACATCTTGCTTTTCAGCCTGTTCTGGTTTTGGTGAGTGCCGTGGACTTCAGTTCTGGTGCAATCATAGCCCAGCCAGCTTTGTGCTTACAGGTAATCACACAAACCGGCCCAGGACTTGAATAT
This sequence comes from Sylvilagus floridanus, assembly GCA_949820135.1. Classification (NCBI taxonomy): domain Eukaryota; kingdom Metazoa; phylum Chordata; class Mammalia; order Lagomorpha; family Leporidae; genus Sylvilagus; species Sylvilagus floridanus. The sequence goes on from OX463241.1 coordinate 78,709,380, forward strand.
GATATGGCATGCTCTTGACTGGAATCACTGAGATCTGCACTTTCCTGCTAGAACTGAGAGGAGCCCCAGGTGTCCCTGCAGCCACAGCCATTGTTCACAGTGGAAGAAGTGCAGGGAGAACACATTTCAGTATCCAACTGGAACTAAAGCCAATGCAGCCTGCCAAGCCAACACTTGAAAAATACATCTGCAGGTGAAATCCTTCAATTCATGAAAGTCATACTGACAGTGACAGAGACTACCCATACATCCAATGTGCAAATATGTAGGAGCAAAAGAAGTAAGGGAAAAAAGGAACAGGAGAATATTGTAATATTGGTTGATAAAATGACTGAGAAGAAATCCAAAGGAATAATTTTATAAAACAAAACATTATTAACTCTAAACGAAGAGATAAGTTCCAATATAGAAATAGTGACAGATTACAATATTCCTGTCACCAATGGAGAGGTCAACAAGTTAAAGAAACACCAGAGTTAAACTAGAATACAGACCAAAGTGACCTAACAGATATTTGTAGAACATTTCATCCAGCGGCTACAGAGTACACATTCTTTTCATCAGCACATGTATCAATCTCAAGGATAGGCTATAAACCATACCACAAAACAAGTCTCAGCAAGTTTCAAAAATCAAATCAAACCATGTATCTTTTCTGACCACCATGGAATAAAAATAGAAATCAACAACAAAAGAACCGTTAGAAGTTAGAAATATATGAAGATTAAGCAACATTCTACTGAATGAGACTGAGTTACTGAAGAGATCAAAAAGAAAATTTGAAAATTCCTGGAAACTAATTAAAATGAAAACATAATATACCAAAATATATGAGGTACAGCAAGAATAGTGCTGAGAAGACTGTTCATATCAGTAATTTCACCTATATTTTTTAAAAACAGAAAGATATGAAATAAACAACCCAACAATTTACCTCCAGGATCTAGAAAAATAAGAGCAACCAAATCTGAAGTAAAAAAAAAAAAAGAAAAAAGAAAAATTAGAGTAGAGCTAAATAAAATTGAAACTGAGAAAATGTATAAAAATCAATGAAATGAAGAGCTATTTTTTTAAAAAATAAACAAAATTGGTAAATTGTTATACTAAAAAAAATGAAGACAAATAAAAATCAGAAATGAAAATTCTACCAAACTTTTAAGGAAGAATTAATACTAACTCTTCTCTAACTATTCCACAACTTTGAAATGGAGGGAACCTTTCATATTTGTTCTGTGAGGCTAGCATTATCCTGATTCAAGAAACAGGGCACAGCTACAATGACAGGAACAACAAAAGAAACCTCTAGACCAATATCTCTGATGAATACAGACACATTGCAAAAATTTCCAACAACATATTAGCAAATAAAATTCAAGAACATATCAAAAAGTCCATTCTCCCTAAAAAAGTGAGATTTATTTACAAATGAAGGGATGGTTCATAATAATGCTTCATAAAGATGTAACAATGTGTCACATCAACAAAATGAAGTGTAAAAATCATATGATCATCTCAATAGATGCACAAAAAGCTTTTGATAAAATTTAGCCCCCATTCATGATTTTTTTAAAATGTTTTCAAGCTTTAATTCCAAGTGCAGTGGCAGTATTGTAGCCAATGAGGTTTACCCATTCATGATTTTAAAAACTTGAAAAATTAGATAGAGAAGGAACATAACATAATAAAGGCTATATATGACAAACCCATAGTCAACATCATATTGACTGGGAAAAAATGGTATCAATTCCTCTAACATCCCAAATCAGACAAGGATATTCATTGCATCGCCATTCACAATAGCAAAGTATGGAATCAAAATAAGTGTCCTTGCTTGGACAAAAGGAAAAAAATAGTATATGCCATAAAGAAGAATGAAATTCTGACATCTACAGCAAAATGGATGGGAGATCATTATATTAAGTGAAATAAGTGAGATACTGAAAATATTGCATGTTCTTTTTCTCATGTGGAAGTTAAAATTATTCATATAAATATACACGTGTGTGTATGTGTGTGTGAGAGACAGAGAGAGAGGAAGAGAGGTCTGAATTTAAATAGTAATTACTAGAGCTGGGAAGGGATGGGGTAGGGGTGGAGGGTTGCAGATTGGATAATGGGTATAAAAACCTAGTATTTTGCAATTAATGGTTTCTGGTGTTTTGCAGCACAATGGAGTGACTGTGGTTCACAATAATGTATTATATTCTGAATAAAGAATTTGAACAGAGGAGATGGCTACCAGAATAAAGATGTAAAGAATGTAGAAAAAAAGTAGAAGAAAGTATGAGACTGGATAGTAGTCTCAAAATTTTAAGTGAAGAATTAATAAAGTCTATCAAAATAAATAGAACAAGAATTAGAAGGTCAATTATATATGAAGGATAAACAATAAAACACATGGTTATTGAACAGAGGGTAGTGAAAGTGGTGTAAATGACCCATCTTTCAGAGTGGATGACAGTGCACACAATATGCACTTAAAAAGGAAAGAATGAGCATATGGACATATTGTCTAGGCAGAAATGTCGACAACTGAAAAATTTAAAAAAAAAAAGAACTAAACTGGTGGCCTTTGTAGAGAGCTACTGAACTAGAGTTCTTCCTCTTAAGCTACATGTACACACAGTGGTCCCTCAGTACCTGCGAGGGATTCAGGTTGTATTAAGATCCCTCACAAATTCCCAAATCCAGGGTATTTTCATATAACCTGAACATATCCTCCCTTATATATTTTTAGTATTTATTTTATTTATTAGAAAGGAAGAGTGACAAAGAGAGAAGGAAATACAGAAAGAGAGAGTATTTTTCCATCAAGTGGTTTTCTCCCCAAATGGCCACGATGCAGGTTGGGGCCAGGCTGAAGCCAGAAACCAGGAACTCCATCCAGGTCTCCCACATGAGTAGCAAAGGCCCAAGCACATCCCAGATGCTTTAGCAGGAAACTTAATCAGAAGTGAGGTGGCTGGAACTCAAACGAACACTAATGTTGGATGCTGGAGTCATGGGTGGTGGCCTAATCTACTGCACCTAATTCTGTCTCCTCTTAGATTACTTATAATACCAAGTGCAATGTACAGGCTGTGAAAATAGTCATCACGCTGCATTGATTAGGGAATGACTACAAGAAAAGTCTGCACGTGCCCAGTATAGACCCCAAATATTTTTAAAATATTTGGTTACAAGAACATATGTGAAACCCACAAATGTGGAGGATTGGCTATGTTATTATATACTTGCATTAGTAGGTTAAAATGCATATTTGTTTAAATAACAGGAAGTACAACCACACTCTAAACCCTTTTTGACTAATCAGTCCCCAAGTTCTTAGAGCCCATTCATGGATCCCATGATAAGAAGTCCCCTCTATAAAGACAAGACCAGGGGCAGGCATTGTACCACAATGGGTCAAGCTGCCCTTGTGATCCAGCCTCCAGGTAATGTGCCTGGGAGGCAGTGGATTATGGCCCAAGTGTCTGAATTCCTATCAACCATGTGAGATACCTAGATGGAGTTCCTGGTTCCTGGCTTCAGCTTGACCCACCCCCTGCTGTTGTAGCCATTTGGGGAGTCCACCAGTCAATGAACATCTCTATGTCTCTCCCTCCCTTTCTGTCACTCTACCTTCTAACTAAATTAATCTTTTAAGAAAGACAAGACCTGCATCACTGCTGTAGATCTCTGTATCTCCTCAGGAAGCAGGACACTCTATTTCCTATATCTGCTGCTCTGGGGGCTGCTGTTTGGTAAGAGTGACAGGAGGGATTTTCAGAGTTTTGGTGGTTCAGTAGCAATCTTGCTGTACAGCATAAAAGCAGTGCTGATTCATCAGGAAAACATTCCCCTAAATTAAAGTTAGTGACCCAGGTTTCTGAAGGTCTTTAGTCACTATGACTATATATTTCCACAATCCAACATGCCTTGAACCGTGGGGTTCCTACACAGGGATCCCTGTTCACACAAGTCAGAGTGGAAGAGGAGTATCACATGCTCCCATACCCAGTACTCCACCCATCATCTCATTCCCCTGAAACAAAATAAAAACAAAAAATAATAATTTTATGCATTATAGTGCCTGTGCTTCTGTAGTCCAGTAGATTTGAAGTAACTGCATGGGATAGTAGTTGATTAACTTCTCTAATCTTTCTGTTGTACTGCTCTATATTTAGAGTTTATTAAGGCCATCCTTTTTGAAGCTTGTAATGCCCCTAACTTGGATTTATTTTTTGGGTGGGGGAGGAAGACTCCTGGTTATGTTTAGCTATGTAAGTCTGCATTGTCTTTCTTCTCAGAAAAAAATTCATATCTCTATCTAAAGACACAATAAATTTTTTAACATGAGGTATTAAAGGAACTGAAGTACCTTCATCTAATATCCTCTTTGTTTATCATTTTTTGTCCATTAAAGATTTATTGAAATACAACATTCATTTGGAAAATTGCAGATCATATAATTGTACATCATATAGATATACAGCATGAAACATTCCCACAGGTGAACAAAGCTGTTCAATAACCACCCAGGGAAAACAAGGACAGGACACTGCCAGGACAGCAGAAACTCTCACATGCCATTCCCAGTGGCCTTCCTCTCACCAAAGGAAGCCACCATTCACATTCTAAAAACTGCTTGTTTTCCTGCTATCTGCTTGTGTATGTCTTATAAAAATCAATTCTAACCATGTAAACTTCAGTGTGTGGAGTTTTTATCAGAATGTTTCTGAGATTCATCATGCTGTATTTCATTTTATGAGCAGATGGTAGCTTTTTCTCTTACTTCTTATTGAAGACTTGGGTCATTTTCCAGTGTGGATTGATCAGAAAATAAAATGCTGCTGCAAACACTCAACAACACACCTTCTATTGTACATGAAGCTTAATCCATCTGTTCCTATAGCAAAACACCTAAGATGAAGTCATCTATAAAGAACTGAAGCTTATCTGATTCATGTTACTGGAGGCCATGAAGTTCAAGACATTGGCATCTGCGTGACATGTTGTGAGGGCCTTCTTGTTGCATCATAACTTGGTGGAGAGCATCACAAGGCAAGAGAGCCAGAGGATGCGAGCTCAGCTCTCTCCTGCTCTTCTTAAAAAGCCACTTAGGGGGATTGAGTCCTCATAACATCTCTAACCCCAGTGACCTCCCAAAGACACCCCCCTCTGCAAAAACTATTAACATGAATTTGAGGACTGAGTTTCCAACGCAAGAACTTCTGTGGTACATTTTCAAACCATACAGAATGAAACTAGAAGTGGAATTGCTAGGTCATATGTATATGTACGTGTATATGTCCAACTGTAGTAGATTCTACCATATATTTTCAAAGTGATTTAATCTGTGTTCACCTCTTTTACTTTATTTTTAATTGGATTATTCATATTTTCTCCATGGATTTCAAATTATAGGATGTTGTTTATTTACTCCGCTTCCTAAGCTTACAGCAACGTGTCCTCATCTCCAGGGCAGTCCAATGTGTTGTATAAACAGAACGTGTAAAGAAAAAGCAGACGACAGTTAGAGGGTCAACACTCACAGCCGCTCTAATTTCAGAAGGTCTTCAAAGGTCTCTGGCTGTAGAGTTGCTATTTGGTTGAAATGAATATACCTGAAAGACACAAAAATCAAGTTGGTTATTCCCTGTGCTGGTGTGTGAAATAAAATGCTTAAGAATTAGCAATAGTTTCAACTGAAATTGCAAAGGATACCAGCCCCAAACGCAGTTCATCAGATACAAAAATTGGAAACTCAGAGATGGCTTATGCTTCTCCTGTTTTTCACATTCCTAGATCTAAACATTTGCTGCTCCAAAGGGAACCTGAAGAAGAGTCCAAGAGGGGTCAAGATGCCACCTCTTTTCTCAGGGATAGCTGTCAAGTTCATAAGATTCTAAGGTGTTTCTGAAGTTAGTCTTCCATGCATTAGAACAATTAAAGTGAAGCTAGAGTAAAAATTGAGATTGCAACCACCATAAGACACACAAGTGACCACACACTAGTTTACATTCCAGAGCAAGGAGAATGTTCCTGTCTGGGGGAGGCAAAGGAGGGCATATTTGATGGAACATGAGGAATACCTGAAATTAATGAATTATAATGCTGGGGATGGGTGAGGACTCATGTGTACTGCTTTAAATCCTCAAGGATGAGAACTTTTCAGTCTTCCACATCCCCTCTATACAATTGATTCAGGAGGTTTTTTCCATAGCTTCCACTTCAGGAAACCTTCTCTGGAAGCAGCTCAACTGAAGCCAGAAAGGTTTGCATTTCCCTCAGAAATCCTAAGATGAAATGAATTCTCATGCTTTCAAAGCACAGGGCTGAGCAGACCTCTGCAAAGTAAATCTTTCTGATAAACAGTAGGATCTCCAAGCAAGGCAGCATCTTTCTTTTCAAAGGTATATCCTGCACCTGACTTCCGAGTACTGCTTTTTCAAATCACCTCAATGAAACCAGTAGCCTTAGACAGCAGTATACAGAGACGCACTGCATAAATTACCTCAAATGCAAAAGAAGCAAACCCGGTTTCATATCTAGTTGGGCAGAGGATATCACATGCATGTCAGAGGACACAGTGAAAGGTAAAAGGCACCTTGTCAATGAGAAGTTATTTCACATCACATAAGGGCACTCAAATGAAAAGAAAATCCACTTATTTTATATGTTTGCAAAAAATATTTTAATCACAAATAGAAATATTTTTGAAAGAAGAAAATAAAAGTGGCTAAGGAAAGGGATGATATTCACTTCATTTCTAGGTTTATTTCTCATAAAATCATTATTATAGAAAGAATACTTCAGATACCTACTGGAAAACCATAATTAATACAATAGTGGCAAAATGAAAAGAATGTAATTGGAAAAGTATAGTTGGTTCAAGCTGCCTGAGTTGCATCCTAGGGTCAGTGCCGGATCCTCTGTGTCCTTGGAAAGTTGGCCTCCAGGTTGGTGGTCTTGATCAAAGCTATAGTGGTGAGACTGGGATAATTGCCCCAGTATTTTAATAGGACAATTCTGCCCCTTTTACCTTAACTTACACACACAAACACACTCATTTACTATTCTATTTGGTCTTGCAAGGAATGAAGGAGTAGAGCCTGGGAGAGCTAAACAAGTTATTGAGGAAGGGGCTTGAGAGGAGTTTGGAAGGAGGGCAGAGACTTATGCTTCAGTTACTGCAGCAAAGAAAGACTTGGAAAGGTGTCCAGTATAAGCTTTTCTTCCCAAGTGAAATACATTGCCTTCACTGTTGGATTCCATTCTCTGTGTGAGTTATATGTGCTCAATAACAGAGACTACAAATAGAATTTTACAATGAGTGTCAATGTGTGCTGATGAGGACTTCAAGTATAGCATGAAGTACATAATAATAACAACAAATTTATTGTTTTAAATGCTTTCTATGTATTTATTCATTTTTCATCTTCACGACTAAGTAGCAAGGTAGATTCTATAAATACCCCCATTGCTTAACTGGGAAAAATGTGGTTCAGAGAGACTAAAAAGTTTGATAAATTTACCCAACTTAGAAATATCCAGAGCAAGACTTTCGTTTTGGTAGATACTTCTCTAAACATCTGGGCCTACCAGTCTCTCTAGTGGTGAACAGCATAGCTGCTTACCTGCTCAGCTGATATGCAGAGCACTCAGAGATGACCTACTGCAACTCAAGAGAGTCAGCAGCTCCAGAGCGAAGGCTTCTCAGGAATGGAAATGCATGCTCCACAGGGAGAAGTAAAGCACCTAGTCACAGAACTTATTAGTGGCAAATCCAGGTCACAAACCTGGCAAAACCCATGCTATCAACATTGCTGAGAGCCACCTCGCAGTTTGCCTGCATCAGCCCTTTCTTCATTTGAAGGTGTGGAGCACTTAACTGGAAGAAAGCATGACATTCCCTCTGCAGAACCTCCTGAAAAGCCAATAGAAAAAAAGGCCACAAGCTATGCACATGATTTATACAACCTGATGCCAAAGGTGAATATTCTAGCATACAAATGACCCAGGCACCATTTTTTCCTTCTTCTTCTTTTATCTACACTTCTTTGCAACAATCTCTTTGTTACTAAAATTTTCACAATAAAGAAAATTTGAGTTTAGCATTAACATTTTCAATTGGCGCTAGCCTTTGGCCATCATTGATCAAATGTGCAGCCTCCACAATCTACACAAAAGCCTGAGTTACTAGAACTAGAAGGAAGTAGCTTTCTGCTGAGATGGTATCTGACATACTCAGTCCAGTAACCTAAAGGTCAAAATGCAATCTCAGGGTTAAAATACCATGCAATAGTTGACCCAATATCATAGCTTCTAAAAGTTTATTTTTTGTCTGTGGGATTTGTGATTTGCATGCCATAACAACTAAAGAAATTGATGAGTATTGATTTTTACATTTACAGACTTTATAGGTAACAGTTTATATTTAGTAATTCTTAAGAAACGCATAAGCTCTTTTCCAGAATGCACCCACTAAGAACCTAATGATCACAGAGGTCTATTGATTCCCCATTCCAGCAATGATTCCTTAAAATAAATCTGCCCAATTCCAAACTCACCTGGGGAAGTCCTGCAGGTCAAATGCTTTCTGCTAGACTTCAACATAATACCTGGTAGGACAAACTACTGGTATTTGAATTCACTACTAATGAATGCAAAAAATGCACAAAAGTAGATTTTGTTCTTTGCAGGAAAATAAGGCAACCAGGCGAGTCTGTTTGATTATAACATAGGCATCTTTGTCTTATAAAAGATTCCTAAATTTTTTTTTAAAAATAATTTTTTATCTTAAAACCAATCCAAGCAGTAGGACTTTTAAAGTTAGGTTTGTTTGATTTATGTGATGGCTTTGGCCCAGTCAAAGAAAGCTTTGATTTCCACTGCTTTCTGAGCCTTGGTAATACAGAAAATCCTTCCTCTCCTACAACCTTATTTTTATGAGGCAGTTGATAACTCTGACTTTTTGGACACCTATCAAAGGTAGATAAATGTGAATGATCACTTGAAAGGATTTTAAATCTGTTTAAATCGCTTCAAAAATTGAGACATAAATGGATTGGTAACTATCTCTACATCCAGAGAAGAGAAGAAATCATCACCATTGTCAATTCACACACAAGCTCTCTGGATGATGTCATCTACATGCATGTCTTCAATTGTTTTCTCCCTGCAGAGGGTTGGCAAGCCAGGCTTATCTCTAATATCTTGACTTCACATCCAATGGCTTCCTCAATCTCTGATATACAAAAAGATGCTTCAGACTTAAAATGTCTGAAACTCAATCTATACCCTTCCTCCTTACTCTCTGCCCTGTTGTTTACCTCAGTTAATAAAACGACCATACATCCATTTTTTTAAGTCAGGGCTAGCACTGATACCTGCTTTGCCCTTACTCCCCATGTCTTAACTCAAGATTGTTTGATTTTGTATCCCAAATATCTCTTGACTCCATTCCATTCTCCTTCTATCTACCACTTCCACACTACAGCAAATGATGCCCTCAGGTTGTATAATGCAGGGATTATACAATGGACCTGCCTACATCCATTGGCCCTATCCCCTGCAGAAACACTATTTATGTACCGTAGTATAGTTGGTTTTAGATTTCTACAGTAGTAAAGAAAGATATCTCTAACAGAGCCCCTTTCCCTGCTTGGCCTTGGCTGCTCTGCTTTCCCATGTTAACCCCAGCATTACCTCCTCCCAACCTCACGCTTGCCATACACTTGCTTACAAAGTCCACTGCACTCTTGTCTTCTCAGCCTGGCAACCCTGCCCACCTCATACTGCACAGTGAATTCCTTCTCTATTTTTTAATCTCAGCTGTGTTGCTTTGCTCTGAGAAGCCTTTCCAGAGCTTCTTATCATGGTCCCGTGTTACAGGCTATCAGCACTACATTGTTGCAATTTTCTATTTGTTTGAGGAATTATTTTATCCATTTCTGTCTTCTCTTACTAGAATCAAACGGCTATGAAGACAGAATCCATATTGGGTTTAAGCTAATTTCCATATGCCCAGTTTCCTAGCATAAAGCTTGAGAGGCAAAACACTCAATATATATATTTGATCACTGAGAGAATGACTGGCCAGTCAGTATTTTTGCATGTTCATTGTTTTTGCAAACATGAGGCTAAGACCCTGCAACAGTGAACTCTTTGCATCATCTACATGGTATGCTATAGCCTGAATGTACCCACTAATGCTCATGCTGAAACTTAATCTCTACTGTGAGATATTGAGAGGATAGAAACTTAATCCAACTAAGGTGTCAGAAGGTGGGATCTTTGAGAGATAATTACAATTAAATAAGACCAGAAAGTTGAGGCTCTACTCCAATCAGACTATGACTTCATAAGAAGAGGAGAACCCTGAGCCAGGACATTCTGTCACTCCACGTGATGCCATGCCCTGCCCTGCCTTTGGCCTCTGCAGAGCCCCCACTAGTAGGAAGGACCTCCAGATGCAGCCATCTGAACCTTACATCCCTCAGAATTGTGTGCTGAAGAAGCCTTTGTTCTTTACAAATTATTCAATCTGTGGTATTCAGTTTAGCAACAGAAAGAAGGCTAAGACAGACTGAAACAAGAAATAGGATTATGAACCCTAATAAAATCTTTCTGAATTGCTATTGACTCAAAATCCCATGAAGGAATATATTTCCTTGGGAAAAACCAAGCCAGACTTGGATACCAGCCTGACATTTGTGAGATCTAACACACTGTATGTTTAAGCATATCTCCTAAAACCCCATGCAATCATTAGATAACAGTGAACCTATCCGATATCCGGCAAATTCTTTCTGGGGTTTCTCAAAAAAGAATCCATCTCATTCCAAAGAAATATTTTAGAACCACAGATTTTGGTGAGCTGTGACATGATTGACAGCTCCTCCCTGAGTAAATTCTTACCTACACAACCACTCTTAGGTATGAACCCACAAAAATGAAGGTGAAAGTCTTCCCAAGCTTGCTAAAAGATGCAGAGTGAGAAAGTGTGGCCAGAGAATGACAACAAAAATAATAGAGAGCGAATGATTCTCAGGGTGAGAAGGTGCCAGTATTGATTTAGCTTTCAGCATGAACTCACTGAGCCACAAAAAAACAAATCCACTGTGCCAAGTCATCACCTTGGCAACCCCGCTCTAACGTAAGAGCAGAGATGGGAGAAGAATGCTATATTTATCTGTATCTAACTGCACAATCAACAAAGATGGTAAGTTCAATGTCCCCAATCTTTTTTTCATAAACAGTAGCTACTTTTTATTTCCTCAAAAGCCATAAGATCCTAAGGAAAAAAAGAGTGATGTTGAAGAAGGAAGTTGTACCCCTGAGTGTGTGAGCCCATGTGTTTCTGTGTGCCTGTGTGTGTCCGCATGCATGTGAACCATAAGCTAAGGGTATCTGAACATGAAGCAGGCAGTTGAGAGGACATTCAAAACCAGATCTCAGCAATCCAGCACAGGAAGCGACTTTAGGAAGGAGACCTCCAGGGATCACTGGGTTGAGGTCTACACTGTGCTGTGTCCACACTCATCAGAGTTGTTACACACTGGAGGCATCTTCATGATTCCAATTTCCCAGATAAGACAGAGAGCAAAACATTAGCTTCACTGTCCAACAGCAAGTAAGAATGATATTGCAGCAACAAAATATTCAAGCAGTTTAAGGATTAATTAAGCATCTAGGGCATGGTAAATTATTTTAATTGATTTTTAACGGAAAATAGACTGAATTACCATAATCCATCAGGTTCAAGATAAAGGTCTTTCTATTTTCTTGTTACCAGCCTATGCTCAAGTTAGTGACAGCGTATTTGAAAATGGTTATTTTTATTTTTAAACAACAAAAGATATAAAAAACAGATTGCACAAGTTTCACCCCTCAGGAAACTATTTCAAACCCAAACAGGAATGTTTATAGAGAAGTCATGTTTCCAAGACACTTTAGACGTAGTCTGATTGAGAACAAGGAAAAGCTTTTCACTCTTTCTTTTCAATTTCTATTCTCTTAGCCTAAGTTAAAGCCATACATGTCCAGCTAGAAGCAACTTCTTCTTTCTAATCTAAACTACATTGAATTATTTGATGGTTCTTTATGAAAAAATGCCAATTTTTAACAGCCCTTTAAATAAAGATCAGTGAAATCCTCCACCATTTGCAGCAGTAATTCAAACCTTTATGAGATTTTCTGGCAATCTGCAATTTTTCCCCTGCTTTATGAGTATAATAAGCCTCCAACTATATATGCCATTCTCAACATCCTCTTTTTTTTTTTATTTTTTTTCTACAGTGGCTGATGTTCAAAGTGTGTTCTCACTCATTTAACATCAATTCCAATGGCTATTGCTCCAAGAAGAACTTAGTGGCTATTCACTTCACAAGTAACTTCACTCCTCCATGATCCCACAGGATCATCAAACATTAATAAGCACTTATTGCATGCCTAGGAAGTGTAAGACAAGGTCCCTGACCTTCTCAGAGTCAGGAAAGAGGCAAAAGACAAGAAATCAATGACCACAGTCTAGTAGGATCTGTATTATGATAATGCTATACAAGGAATGGCAAGGAATTACAAAGGAGCTATTGCAGATTTAAAGATAAGGAAAGGCTGTGCAGAAAAAAAAAAGATTCTGTGGACAAATTGTACATACCTAACTGCCAAAGAGATAAGAGAGTTTACAAAGTGGGAAGACAAATGAGTGAAACACAGGAATACGAAAATGTGCAAGTCTTTTACAGAACAGTAAGTAAATAAGTTGGACAGCAGTGTGGGGGGATGTGCAGGGCAAGGCAAAGATTGAGTTAGGTGGGAATCGCTTCAAACATTTCCCTGGTGCTCAGCAAGACAGTTTGAACTTCACCTTAAAGTTAGCATGACACAGTGCAAGACGTAAAGAAGTGAGATTTCTAATTGACACTTTCATTTTGCAAACATCGCCAATAGTAATGTGATCAAAGGATTGGAAAGTTGCTGAGAGAGAGAGAGAAATACTGTAGCTTGGTTTTCAACTTGGGGTGATTATGCCTCCAGGGAATATTAAGTAAAGTCATGAGACATCCTTGCTTGTCACAGCTGTAGGTAGTAGTGTTACTGAACTCTTGCAAGTGGAGGCCAGGGACGATGTTCAATGTCCTATAATGCATAAGCCACCCTCACAACATGACCAAGTCCAACATTTCAACAGTGCCATGGTTGAGAAAACAGCGAGCTAGATAGAGGCTGGCTTCCCTCTGAATCGGGACAAGAGCTCTCGGTGAGGCTGAAAGAGCTACTGCAGAGCCCAGGAGGCTCAGAACAACGGGAAACAATTGAAAGTATGCCAGAGTAAATTGAGGGAGACTCCGCAGAGTACCAAAGGAACTGGATGGCATCCAAAGCACTATTAGAAGATGTCAGCTCCATCCAGTGTTGCAGCTAGGCCCTCTCTGAATGCCTGGGATAGCCTTCCAGGCTGCCATCTCTGCTATGGACTCCATCCCCACCACTCACCCCGTTTGCACACTGACTGTCCAGTAGATATCTCAGGTGAACCATGTGCAAAGCCTCAATCCAGTATCACTCAACAGCCCCTTTACCTGCAGCCTCCCCCATCTCAACTGATGACAACACTCCCCTCTAGTGGTTTAACCAAGAATCTTGAAAACATCCTCAAAGCCTTTCTTTCTCCAACATCCTCCATCCAAGTGATTAATTCAAAACAGATCCAGATATTGCAACTGTCCAAAACCTATACTACCACACCCTGGCCAAGCAGACAAAAACCCACACTAATGACTCTCCTGACCCTGCTGTTGTCAGCCCATAGGTTATTGTCAGTACAATGTTCCTCACCATGCGAGAAGCTTTCACATGTTCTTACTAGAAAGAGAGAGAGAGAGAGAAAGGGAAGTAGGGAGGGGGGTGGGGAAAGAAATATGGAGGGTAAGGCATATTTTATTTATTTATTTTTCTTTTTTTAAATTTTTTCTTTTTTATTACTTAGTAAATATAAATTTCCAAAGTACAGTTTATGGATTACAATGGCTTCACCCTCCCCCCATAATTTCCCTCCCACTCGAACCCCTCCCATCTCCCGCTGCCTCTCCCATTCCATTCACATCAAGATTCATTTTCAATTCTCTTTATATACAGAAGATCGATTTAGTATATATTAAGTAAAGAGTTCATCAGTTTGCACCCACACAGAAACACAAAGTGTGAAATACTGTTTCAGTACTAGTTATAGCATTACTTCACATTGGACAACACATTAAGGACAGATCCCACAAGAGAAGTAAGTACACAGTGACTCCTGTTGTTGACTTAACAATTTGACACTCTTGTTTATGGTGTCAGTAGTCTCCCTAGGCTCCTGCCATAAGTTGCCAAGGAAGTTGCTATGGAAGCCTTTTGAGTTCGCTGACTTCAATCTTATTCTGACAGGGTCATAGTCAAAGTGGAAGTTCTCTCCTCCCTTCAGAGAAAGGTACCTCCTTCTTTGATGGCCCTGTTCTCTCCACTGGGATCTCACTCACAGAAATCTTTCCTTTAGGTCTTCTGTTTTTTCCAGAGTGTCTTGGCTTTCTATGCCTAAAATATTCTCATGGGCTCCTCAGCCATATCTAAATGCCTTAAGGGCTGATTCTGAGGCCAGAGTGCTATTTAGAACATCTGCCATTCTATGAGTCTGCTGTGTATCCTGCTTCCCATGATGGATTGTTCTCTCTCTTTTTTATTCTATCAGTTAGTATTAGCAGACACTAGTCTTGTTTGTGTGATCCCTTTGACTCTTAGACCTATCAGTGTGATCAATTGTGAACTGAAATTGATCACCTGGACTAGTGAGATGATATTGGTACATGCCACCTTGATGGGATTGTATTGGAATCCCCTGGCACAATTCTAACTCTACCATTTTGGGCCAGTTCGATTGAGCATGTCCCAAATTGTACATCTGGGTAAGGCATATTTTAATGTGCTTGATTTAGTCATTTCACCAGGTACATATATAACAAAATATCATGCTATGTATCACAAATGTACACAATTTTTGTCAATTAAGAGAATAATAGGGCCAATGTTGTGATGCAGTGCTGCTTATGACTCCCAGCATCCCATATCAGAGTGCTTGTTTGAGTCTAGGATGCACTGCTTCCCATCCAGTGTCCTCCTAATTCACCTGGGAAGGCAGCGGAAGATGACTCAAGTACTTGGTCCCCTGTAACAAATGTGGGAGAGAGCATGATAGAGTTCCTGGCTCCTGTGTTCAGCTTGGTCCAGCCTCAGCTTTTGCAGCCATTTATGGAATGAACTAACATGAAAGATTCATTCTCTCTCTTTCTCTCTCTCTCTCTGCCTAAATAAATATTTCTTTAAAAATATTCAATTTTAAAAAAATGCAGAAGCCATAGAAGTCAGAGTGATCATTTTAAGAACTATCAGATTAGTGGAACCCTTTCTTTCTTCAAAACCCTCAGGTGCTCACTTAGAACAAAAATCCATCACTCACAATGACACAGATAAAATCTGCTCTTCAAATCTGCAGTCCTGTGCTACCTGGGCCCATCTTTTATTCAGCTGTCCCTCTAGCAGGCCAGATGCACTCCCCACTGGGGTGTTTTCAGTGGCTGAACCTCTGCCAGTAGGAAGCTTCCAAGGAGCATGTGCCTACTTTTCTGCTCTTCTCAAGTCTTTATTCAAAAGTCACTTGAACATCTGACTGTCCATTTCATATTGCAATCACATTCCCAGTTCCTGGCATTCCTCAAACTCAACTTTCTCTGTTTCTACTCATACAGATGCATCTTTAAATCTTTTCCATAGACATTATGTTATGTCTAGGCAAGACCTAGACCTGCTAGAAGGCAATTTTATCCAGGACAAAGATCTTATATGTACTGTTTAGCAATACCGCCCAGCTCCTAAGAGCTCTGGCATGTAGAAGGCACTCACTAGAACTTGTGAAAAAAGATCTGAACAATGACAAAATTACCTATATTAGAGGTTGTTGCAAGATCACAGATAACACCAAAGAGACATTAAGCACAAGGGCCTCAGGATTATAGAAAGCAGAGCTATCTAGGAAGAGTAATGGAAAAGTCAGATCCAAAGAGAGTGGGGCACATTGGGAAGAATCAAGAGCAAGGAGAGGAGGGGCTCTATTCTATTCTGTCATCACTGCAAAGCCATTGTGAAGTTTTCATTTTCACTGTAATTGACCCATGGACAACACTGATCTCACTGAGAAACTAATTTCTCCTAGCTCTAGAATATCATACTCCTTGGATTTCCTTCAGCCTAAAACTAGACTTAGAAAAAATTGTCTGAATAATGTGAGGATCTATCTGAGATTTGAGATGGATTTGTTGTGATTCAAAATAGTACAGCCATATGATTTTTTGGGTTTCGCCAACACAATGGAATATAAGGTAGAAATAAAGAAATAGACATTGCATTTAATTCGTATTTGAATTTGAAGGACAAGAAGATCACAGGATAGGACATGCAAGCAAAAATAATTACAGGCATCCCTCAGTTGTCCTGGGTGGTTTGTTCCAGAAATGCCAAAATCTGTGGATGCTCAAGTCCAGTATATAAAATTGTGTAATATTTGCATCTAACCCACACATATCCTTCTGTATACCTTAAATCTCTGGATAACTTTCAATAGCTAACACAATGTAAATGTATGTAATTTGCTCACAACACTGTATTTTTGGGGAATAATAACAAGAGAAATATATAAAGGCTCAGAATATATATTTTTTCAAATATTTTCAATCCACAATTGATTGAATCTATGGATATAGAGCCTGCAAATACAGAGGACTGACAGGACTGACTGTGCATATAGGTTACACACATAATGAATTAAATCTGGAAGGAATGGGCAGATTTGAGACAAAGTTTACTTATCCCGTGAAAAGAGTTTGAACCATGACCCAGGGAAGCTCAGAAATTCCAATGGCTGGTATTTTTGTTTGGTCTTTTTTTTAATTTTTAATTTAATTTTTTTGAGAAGGTGAGAGTGAGAGTGTACCACCTACTGGTACACTCCCAAAAATGACTGCAGCACCCAGGGCTGGGCCAGGCTGAAGCCAGGAGCCTGAAATTCAACCCAGATCTCTCATGTGGGTATCAGGTACCCAACTACTTGAGCCATCACTGCTGTTTCTCAGTGCATTAGCAAGCAACTAGAATCAGAAGCAGAGCCAGGACTCCATCCAAGCACCTTATTTGCAATAGAGGCATCTCAAGTGGTGTCTTAACTGCTTCCTCAAATGTTTGCCATTGAATGGTATTTTTAATGTAGATTTTAGTATCCAGGGTGGGCTTTGGGAGCAGCAGTTGCAGCAGCACTTGATATACCTGAATTTCATGTCAGGGAGCCCGTCTTTGAGTCTCAGCTCCACTTTTTTCCCAACTTCTTGCACACATTAGCAGGCATCAGGTAACAAACAGCTCAAGCACTTGGGTCCCTCCCACTTGAGTTCCTGGCCTCTGGCTTTAGCCTGATCCAGCCCAGTTTTTGTGGGTCTTTAAAAATGAACCACGTCAGCTGGCACCGCAGCTCAATAGGCTAATCCTCCACCTGCAGCGCTGGCACACAGGGTTCTAGTCACGGTCGGAGTGCCAGATTCTGTTCCGGTTGTCCCTCTTCCAGGCCAGCTCTCTGCTATGGCCTGGAGTGCAGTGGAGGATGGCCCAAGTCCTTGGGCCCTGCACCCCATGGAAGACCAGGAGAAACACCTGGCTTTGGATCAGCATGGTGCACCGGCTGCAGTGTACCGGCCACGGCAGCCATTGGAGGCTGAACCAATAGCAAAGGAATACCTTTCTCTCTCTCTCTCTGTCCACTCTGTCAGAAAAAAAATGAACCAAGACATGGAAGATTAATCTCTCTCTCCGTCTCCCTCTCTCTCAAATATACTTTAAAATTTTTTTAAATTTTAAAAATATCCCAGCATTGGAATAACTGAAAAACATAGCAAGTTTCGGGGTACAATCATGGTAGCAGGTTGCTGAAGTAGAGACAAAGAGCTGTGGAAACACAGAGGTCCCAGGCCAGGAAACACCCATCCCTCTCCTGACACACGTTTTCCTTATAGTATTGGAAATCTGTAACATTTCCATTGAACAACGACAATAGAAACTGCTATGTAAAGCACTGGGGAGAAAGAGAGAGGGAAAGTAGCACACAGAACTGTATAATAGTTAAAAGGTATAATAAGATCAATGTCATATTAGAAGCATCCTGGGATAAGGGATTCAATGAAGAAGAAAAAATACATAAAGCCTTTGAGGGGATCTTGAAAGATGGAGAGGCTTTCAGATGAAGGAAGAGCTTTGGGGTGGGGAGAAATGATATAAATTAATTGTAGAAATGAATGTCTAGGGGCTGGCACTGTGGCGTGGTAGGCTAAGCCTCCACCTGCAGTGCAGCATGCCATACGGGTGCCAGTTCATGTCCTGGCTGCTCCACTTCTGAGCCAACTCTGTGCTACGACCTGGGGAGGCAGTGGAAGATGGCCCAAGTTTTTGCGTCCTTGCACCCACATGGGAGACCAGGAAGAAGCTCCTGGCTCCTGGCTTTGGATGGGTGCAGCTCCAGCCACTGCGGTTAAATGAGGAGTGAAACCAGTGGATGGAGACCTCTCTCTGCCTCTCCTTCTCTCTGTGTGTAACTCTGACTTTCAAATAATAAATCTTTTTTTAAAAAAATGAATGTCTAAGGGAAGGGGAATCTTTCTACATATGTGTGTGAAGGCAAAGAGGAAAAGACTACTATGAAAGGTAGGTACTATACTATGATTGCGAATGCTGGGAAAGGAAGGTGTTGGTTTATATTTGTTTTAGAAATAATTGAAGGGTTTAAGGCTCTAAGAATTGGCATTATCAACTCTGCAACTTACAGTCACATCTATTCAAAGTTAGTCAAATGAACTCGAGTAAGGGATGTGTACACTCTGAGGTTCCAAGAGTAGTCTAGAAAAGAAGGAATGGGGGCCTGGGATGAAGGAAGTGCAGGTGCACTGTGATGTGTGGATAATCCCAAGAGAAAATACAGAAATAAATCACATCATCATCTTGCAGGAGCTCAATGGAGCAGTGAGAAGAGTACAAGCTTTGGCACAGGGAGGACTGTGCTCAGCTCTTTGCTTGTTCCTCACTCTGTCTCTAACATTGAGGTTAGTGAGCCTCATCACGTGGTATTTGAGAATTGAAAATCACGGCCGGCGCCGTGGCTCAACAGGCTAATCCTCCACCTTGTGGCGCCGGCACACCGGGTTCTAGTCCCGGTTGGGGTGCCAGATTCTGTCCCGGTTGCCCCTCTTCCAGGCCAGCTCTCTGCTGTGGCCAGGGAGTTCAGTGGAGGATGGCCCAAGTGCTTGGGCCCTGCACCCCATGGGGAGACCAGGAAAAGCACCTGGCTCCTGGCTCCTGCCATCGGATGAGCGCGGTGCGCCAGCCGCAGTGCGCCGACCGCGGCGGCCATTGGAGGGTGAACCAACGGCAAAGGAAGACCTTTCTCTCTGTCTCTCTCTCTCACTGTCCACTCTGCCTGTAAAAAAAAAAAAAGAGTTGAAAATCACATATAAAAATCAACCAGCACCTTCCTGAAATATGGCATGTGTCCAAGCCTTTTGATTGGAAGTAGAGGGAAGAGGTGCAGCCTCCATATATACACCTTTCTCTCCAATGTTAATAGAGGGAAACATACACAAGGGCCAACAGTCAATGAAGATGGGGTCATTAATGTCTTCCAGCTTCTATGGCCCTTGGGGCAGGGTTCTTTGGGATAAACTGGAATGGATAACTTACTTTATGGCTGAAGCCAAAGAGGGGACTCCTACTACCTGTTTCCAAATCTGTATCATGGGATCTTCCTTTTCAGCCTCATTTGCAGAGGCAAAACCAGCAGGCATTCAAAGTATACTTCAAAGTCTCTGACAAAACAGGCTGCCTGGGGATATGGGCAGACCCAGCAGCATGAGCATTACTGGGTGGCCATCACCATGCTTCTCCTCAGAGCCAGTCTGGCACAGGAATATCAATCACCAACCAATCTTCTGGTGTAGGAATATCAATCACCAACCAATCCAATCTGCTCTCTTTCCCCTGGGGGAAATGCACAGCAACACAGACTGAAGAATGTGGTCCTCTCCTCAGAAAGCATGCGAAGAAATGCCAGGAAATAATAGGAAAAAAAAAATGAATTCGCCCTTCACCAGCATATTTCTCCTAAGACCTGGAGTGTACTACTCCATCACCTCACAAGTTACTTGCCAAAGACGTTAGTGGAATTTGAAATCCAGGGAATGCATTTCCTTCATGCACCTTAATTTCATGGCATTGTAGCAGTGGACAATGTTCATGGGGTTAGATGCCTCCTCCAAAGACCATAATCTCTCAAATGAGGAGTTACAGACAATTTATACCTCCTCTAAAACTTCAAAAATGGAAAAAGCAGACAGTGTTGCAGAGGAAGGCAGCATAACGTGGGAATGTCCAAGCTCATGCTGCAGAGGAACGAGAGCAACAAGTCTGGGCCCTGTGAGGGGAGGAAAGATACAGAAGGATGAATTAAAAATAGGAAGCAAGGGACGGGTGTTGTCATTCCACATGGGAATGCCAAAGCAAGTCCCAGCCACTCCACTTCTGGTACTACTAACGCGATTGGGCACACATTGGATGACAGCTCAAGTGCTTGAAGATCGAAGATCCTCTCTCTCTCTCTCTCTCTGTCTCTCTCTGTCTCTCTCTCTCCCTTCACTCTATCTCTCCTCTTTCTCTCTCTCTATCTCTCTATCTCTCTTGCTCTCTCCTCCCCCCATGTGTGTGTATCTGTGTGTGTGTGCATGTGTGTGTGTGTGTGTGTGTGTGTGTGTGTGTGTATGAGAGAGAGGAGAGAGAGAGAGAGAGACTCTGCCTTTCAAATATTTTTTTTAAAAAAGGGAGTAAACCTGACATGATATAGACTATGGGGTTTCTAAGAAGTAATGTGGCATGCACAGAAATCAGATGAGAAACTCCAAAATACAGAAAAAGGAAATATTCCATGTCCCTTTCTTGGCCATGAAGTGTAAACTACTGTATAAAAAGGGATGCAGACAAGATCGACTCTAAGAAAATAAATGAATTCACCATAGGAGGGGCCCTGCCTACATAAAATAGAATGATCCATCTTTCCTTCAGTTTCTGCGGTTTTCATAGAAATGCAATCAACTTAATACAAGCATCACATCGGGAAGTTCAATGAAACAAAACTCCAGGAGCTGGCATTGTGGTGCAGCAGGTTACGCTGCTGCCTGCAACGCCGGCATTTCACATGAACACTAACTCAAGACCCAGCTTCTCTGCTTATCCAACTCCCCGCTGATGTGCCTAGGAAGGCAGCAGAGGACAACTTCAAAAAGCTATAAATGGCTAATACCTGGAATGGGCTCCAGTGCCAGTGAGGCTGGGCCTTGGTATGAAGGCTCAGATTAAACTGAAAGACTGAAAATTTGCAGCAGAGAGGGAGAAGAAGGCCTGACAGCCAGCAGAACTCTGTCCCTAGTGAGCGTCGCTGCGGAAGCTGGGCTGGGGCTGCCTTGAGGATAAAGGTAGAGGCCCACGTCTTAGTAACTGGGGAAGCCAAGTCACACTGAACAGGGATTAGAAAACCTCTTATTTACACAAAAATA
Source organism: Sylvilagus floridanus (assembly GCA_949820135.1). Lineage (NCBI taxonomy): Eukaryota > Metazoa > Chordata > Mammalia > Lagomorpha > Leporidae > Sylvilagus > Sylvilagus floridanus. Next base: position 78,731,039 of record OX463241.1, read on the forward strand.
TGACCTTCCCTGCCTTGTTTTTATGACTTCAGACAAGCAGAGCAATTGATTAGTACTACCACAACAAAAATCTTTAATTAGGAAACAGAAAAATGCTATAGTGAAAGTTACACAAAAACCATTGGATGTTCAATATGTACTATGGGGTGGGCATTTGTTCCAGCACTTAAGATCCCACCTGGGATGCCTACAGTCCATATCGAAATGCCTGGGTTCAAGTCCTGGCTCCACTTCCAATTCTAGTTTCCTGCTAATGTGCACCACGAAAGGCAGCAGGTGATAGCTCAGGTACTTAGGTTCCTTCCACCAATGTGGGAGATCCTAACTGAATTCCACACTCCTGGCTTCTCTCTGGCCCAGCCCTGTCTTCTGCAGGCTTTTGAGGAGTGAACCCATGGATGGAGAATCTCTCTCTCTCTCTCTCTCTCTCTCTCTCTCTCTCTCTCTCCCTTTCCCCTTTCAAATAAGTTTGGACACTCGCATCCCATATCAGAATGCTTGGATTTGAATTCCATCTCTAGCACTAATTCCAGCTTCCTGCTAATACTCACTCTGAGAGCCAGTGGTGATGGCTCAAGTAGTTGGGATCCTGCTATGCACCTGGGAAATTCAGACTGAGTTCTGAACTCCTTGGTTTGGCCTGACCCAGCCCCAGCTATTGTGGTCATTTTGTGGAATGAACGTGATGGAAGATCCCTCTCTCTTTCTCTCTAATAGTAAAAAAAATTCAAATTGATAAATGAAATATTTTTAAAATAATAATAATTTATGGTAAATATATCCTTGCACAATAACGAGAGAACAGCATACTATGGACCATTCCTTGTATGTGTGGATGCTACCTCCTTTAGTTTTAAGCTAGTTTCAGCAACTCAAATTCACTTTCTGAATTCACAGCTTGTAAACATTATATTTAAGTTGGCTTCACAAGACTCTTATAACACTTAAATCTCATAATTTTCTCAATGTTCTAGGCCAGAACACCTCTCCACTGAGCCCATAAATCCAATTTCTGGACACGGTTGATTGTCACCTGGGTATTTACACCTCAAAGGAAGTAAAATCCACTTTGACCAGAGCTGGCTAATGTGAATATTGTTTTCTCTATGCCCATAACTGTGGTTTCATTCTATATTTCATTTCTGTAGACTTCTGTAGATTATAGAAGGACAGTCAACCATGACTAGACAAGCTTCCTGTAATTGAAGAAGTACACAGAGCTCCATTCTTCACCAGGAAGTTGGTAACAGTTCGAAATCCTGGGCCTATTAGCCTTGCATTGAGAAGAAATTGCTTCTATTTCAACTGCAAGCATAAGAAATAAATTAATAGTACATCAGCTTTTAACAAAGGATAGATAAAAGGATAGGAAAAGATGTGAAGACAAAGCCATAATGATAGTTGCATGAAATTGTTAATGAGTACTATTCTGGAAGTGAATTCATTATTTCAGTCAGCCGATGTTACGTATTTTCAAATTATAATCCTTGTCCCTCTCCTTTTAAATCAGTAATTTCATATTTAGTAGAAATGCCAGATTGCACATGAAACTACTAGAGAGTGAAGCTTTACAAATGCAAAAATTGTCTCTATTAAATAGATTCTATACTATATTATGAAAATTCACATAATTTGATAATTGATGCATTTATGATAATCCAATCATATGTTCCAAATTCCTTCCAGCCCACAGGACTGAAAAAAAAAGGCTAAATTTAAATTAGTTTAGGCTGCTGGACTTTCAGGCATTCAACACTGCAAACAAATTACACATAGTCTTGCAAGTTGAGTCCAGGCCACTGTCTAAGACATTCTGGACCCAATGCTCCAATAAACACAGACCTGGAGAGTGGCCACTGGTCACCATGCTGGTTGCCAGAAGCCAATAGTAGTGAAGAAAAGCTGCTTTTGAGAATAAACCAAATAATTGCTATGTGCACAATGCCTACCTCATAGTCTACATGTAGGCAAAACATACTTTGGAAAACTTTGGTTTGCAGCAACATGACATTACTTCAGGCTGAGAAATAAGCAGTAAAAACTAAAGAAAAAGGCTAGACCTAACATCACACTCGATTCTGATGCAGTGGTGTGAAGCCAAGAGAACACTGCACCTGCTCCTGAGCTAAGCCTCATCTTCCGGGGATCTGAGAACCTCGATGAGAGAAGCAGAGCCTGGGGCCAGTTGAAGCGAGAAGGCGGTAGGAACATCCAAAGAGGAACCTGAAGATACAGGACATTCTTGTCATCTGGTGCAAGCTCTTAAGGAACACAGCAGAAGGGACTTCGAGGAAGATCATCCATGTTTCCTTGGGGAGGGTGGTAAAAGCTTCCCTGGAGCATTGCACTGAGAGGTTCCAGTTGAAGGAGGCTGCGTTGAGAAGTGGAAAAGGAACTCAAGCAGAGGCACTCAGTTTTCAGTTTCCATCAGACCCTGTGTTTTGTGGCCACAACTTTTCAATCTCTTTTGCCCTCCCTGCCTTATATTCTGAACTGATAACATGAAGTTCTTCAGATTCATTTCTTATTTCTCTGTTCTTCTCTATCTATATGCATTCCCTAAATGGACAAAACCAGTGCTATGCCTTTAAGTAATATTTATATAACATATATTTACATACTATTTTATATTTTATAAAGATTTATTTTATTCCTTTATATTTTTTTGACAGGCAGAGTGGACAGTGAGAGAGAGAGAGAGACAGAGAGAAAGGTCTTCCTTTTTTCCGTTGGTTCACCCTGCAATGGCTGCTGCGGCCAGCGCACCATTGCTGATCCGAAGCCAGGAACCAGGTGCTTCTCCTGGTCTCCCATGCGGGTGCAGGGCCCAAGGACTTGTGCCATCCTCAACTGCCTTCTCAGGCCACAGCAGAGAGCCAGACTGGAAGAGGAGCAACCGGGACAGAATCCGGCGCCCCGACCAGGACTAGAACCTGGTGTGCCGGTGCCGCAGGCAGAGGATTAGCCTAGTGATCCGGGGCGCTGGTCTATTATTCCTTTGAAAGGCAGAGTTGCAGAGAGAGAGGGCGAGACAGATAGAGAGAGATCTTCCATTGCTGATTCACTCCCAGAAATGGCCACAACAGCAGGGATTGGGCAAGACCAAAATCAAGAGCCTAGAATTGCCTCCAGGTCTCCCATGTGGGTGCAAGACTCAATAACTTAGGCCATCATCTACCGCCTTCCCAGGCACGTTAGCAAGGAGCTATATTGGAAGTGGAGCAGCTGGGTCAAACCTGCATTCATTTGGGATGCCAGCATCACAAGTGGTAACTAAACTTGTTATAGCACAACACCAGCCCCCCCGAGTTTTTTTTTTTTTTCTTTTTTCTCCAAAACTGTTTAGTGAGTACAAATTTCATAAGTACAACTTTAGGAATATAGTGATTCTTCCCACCACACCCACCCTCCCACTCTCTCATTCCCAGTCCCATTCTCCATTAAGAAAAAAAAAAATGTTCCTTGACAGTCAAGACAAGGGTTATTCAAGTCATTGATTCTAAAAGTGTCAATTTCATTTCTACAGATTTCCTTTTAGGTGCTCTGTTAGTTATCACAGATCAGGGAGAACATATGGTATTTGTCCTCTTGGGACTGGCTTATTTCACTAAGTATGATGTTTTCCAGATTATTGTGTTGCAAATGACTGGATTTCATTTTCTACCACTGTGTAGTATTCCATAGTGTTCTTTCCCATAATTTCTTTATCCAGTCTTCAGTTGACAGGCATTTAGGGTGATTCCATGTTTTAGCTATTATGAATTGGGCTGCAATAGACATGAGGGTGCAGATAGCTCTTTTATTTGCTGATTTCATTTCCCTTGGGTAAATTTGCAGAAGTGGGATGGCTGGGTCATATGGTAGGTCTATAGTCAGATGCCTGAGGTACCCCCAAACTGATCTCCATAGTGGTTTTACCAGTTTACATTTCCACCAACAGTACACTAGAGTACGTTTTGCCCCACATATTTGCCAGAATTTGTTGTTTGTTGATTTCTGTATGAAAACCATTCTAACTTGGATGAGGTGATTTCCCTGATGGCTAGTGATCCTGAGCATTTTTTCATGTGTCTGTTGACCATTTGGATTTCCTCTTTTGAAAAATGTCTGTTTAAGTCCTTGACCCATTTCATAACTTAGTAGTTTGTTTTGTTGTGAAATTTCTTGATCTCTTTATATATTCTGGTTATTAATTCTTTATCAATTTCATTGTTTGCAAATACTTGCTTCAATTCTTTTGGTTGTCTCTTCACTCTCCTGAGTGTTTCTTTTGCAATAAAGAAGTGTCTCAATTTGATGTAATCCCATTTGTTGATTTTGGCTTTGATTGCCTGTGCCTCTTGGGGCTTTTCCAAGAACTCTTTGCTGTGCCAATGTCTTTTTTTTAATTTTTTTTAACTTTTACTTAATGAATATAATTTCCAAAGTACAGTTTATGAATTACAATGGCTTCCCCCCCATAAATTCCCTCCCACCCCCTGCTCTCTCTGCTCTTCCATTCAAGATTCATTTTCAATTATCTTTATATACAGATGATCAGTTTAGGATATATTAAGTAAAGATATCAACAGTTTGCACCCACACAGAAACACAGACTGAAAAATACTGCTTGAGTACTAGTTATAGCATTAAATCACAATGTACAGCACATTAAGGACAGAGATCCTACATGAGGAATAAGTACAGTGACTCTTGTTGGTGACTTAACAAATTGACACTCTTGTTTATTGCATCAGTAAGACTATGGAAGCCTTTTGAGTTCAATGACTCTGATCATATTTGGAAAAGGTCATAGTCAAAGTGGAAGTTTTCTCCCCCCTTCAGAGAAAGGTACTTCCTTCTTGATGACCTGTTCTTTCCACTGGGATCTCTCTCACCGGCGGAGATCTTTCATTTAGGTCACTTTTTTTTTTGCCAGACTGTCTTGGCTTTCCATGCCTGAAATACTCTCATGGGCTTTTCATCCAGATCCACATGCCTTAACAGCTGACTCTGAGGCCACAGTGGTATTTAGGATATCCACTGTCCAATGAGTATGCTGTGTATCCCACTTCGCATGTTGGATCATTCTCTCCCTTTTTTATTCTATCAGTTAGTATTAGCAGACACTAGCCTTGTTTATGTGATCCCTTTGACTCTTAGTCCTATCATTATGATCAATTGTGAACTCAAATTGATCACTTGGACTAGTGAAATGGCATTGGTACATGCCACCTTGATGGGATTGAATTGGAATCCCCTGGCACAATTCTAACTCTACCATTTTGGGCAAGTCCGATTGAGTATGTCCCAAATTGCACATCTCTTCCTTCTCTTATTCCCACTGTTATATTTATCAGGGATCACTTTTCACTTAAGTTTCAACACTTAAGAATATTTGTGTATTAATTACAGAGTTCAACCAATAGTATTAAGTAGAACAAACAGAAAAAAATACTAAAAGGGATAAAGTATTAAGTTGTTCATCAACAGTCAGGGCAAGGTCTGATCAAGTCACCATTTCTCATAGTGTCCATTTCACTTCAACAGGTTTTCTTTTTGGTGCTCGGTTAGTTGTCACTGATCAGGTAGAACATGTGATATTTGTCCCTTTAGAACTGGCTTAATTCACTCAGCATGATGTTTTCCAAATTCCTCCATCTTGTTGCAAATGACCGTGTTTTATTGTTTTTGACTGCTGTATAGAATTCTATAGAGTACATGTCCCATAATTTCTTTATCCAGTCTACTGTTGATGGGCATTTGGGTTGGTTCCAGGTCTTAGCTATTGTGAATTGAGCTGCAATAAACATTAATGTGCAGACGGCTTTTTTGTTTGCCAATTTAATTTCCTTGGGGTAAAGTCCAAGGAATGGGATGACTGGGTTGTATGGTAGGGTTATATTCAGGTTTCTGAGGAATCTCCAGACTGACTTCCATAGTGGCTTCACCAGTTTGCATTCCACCAACAGTGCGTTGGTGTCCCTTTTTCCCCCACATCCTCTCCAGCATCTGTTGTTTGTAGATTTCTGAATGTGAACCATTCTAACTGGGGAGAGGTGAAACCTCACTGTGGTTTTGATTTGCATTTCCCTGATTGCTAGTGATCTTGAACATTTTTTCATGTGTCTGTTGGCCATTTGGATCTCCTCTTTGGAAAAATGTCTATTGAGGTCCTTGGCCCATCTCTTAAGTGGGTTGTTTGTTTTGTTGTTTCTTAATCTCAGTGTAGATTCTGGTTATTAATCCTTTATCTGTAACACAGTTTGCAAATATTTCTTCCCATTCTGTCGGTTGCCTCTTCACTTTCCTGACTGTTTATTTTGCATTACAGGAACTTTGCAATTTGATGTAATCCCAATTGTTAATTTTGGCTTTGATTGCCTGTGCCTCCGGAGTCTTTTCCAAGAAGTCTTTGCCAGTGCCAATATCTGGAAGCATTTCTGCAATGTTCTCTAATAATTTGCTGGTGTCAGTTCGTAGATTTAGGCCTTTAATCCATGCTGAGTGGATTTTTGTGTAAGGTGTAAGGTAGGGGTCTTGCTTAATGTTCTGCAGGTGGAAATCCAGTTTTCCCAGCACCATTTATTGAATAGAGAGTCCTTGCTCCAGGAATTGGTTTCAGAACCTTGATCAAATATAAGTTGGTTGCAGATGTTTGGATTGATTTCTGGTGTTTCTATTCTGTTCCATTGGTCTATCCATCTGTTTCTGTACCAGTACCATGCTGTTTTGATTACAACTGCCCTGTAGTATGTCCTGAAATCTGGTATTGTGATACCTCCAGCTTTGTCTTTGTTGTACAAAATTGCTTTAGCTATTGGAGGTCTCTTGCATCTCCATATGAATTTCAGCATCATATTTTCTAGATCTGTGAAGAATGTCTTTGGTATCTTGATTGGTATTGCATTGAATCTACAAACTGCTTTTGGGACAATGGACATTTTGATTATATTGATTCTTCCAATCCAAGAGCATGGAAGATTCCTCCAATTTTTGGTATCCTCTTCTATTTCCTTTAAGATGTTGTAATTCTCATTGTAGAGATCTTCAATGTCCTTAGTTAAGTTTATTCCAAGGTATTTGATTGTTTTTGTAGCTATTGTAAATGGGATTGATTTGGCAGTGGCATTGCCTGTGTACACAAAGGCTGTTGATTTTTGTGCATTGTATATATGTAGTATATCCTGCTACTTTGCCAAACTCTTCTTTGAGTTCCAGTAGTCTCTTAGTAGAGTTCTTTGGATCCCCTAAATAAAAAATCATATCATCTGCAAAGAGGGATAATTTGACTTCTTCCTTTCCAGTTCGTATCCCTTTAATTTGTTTTTCTTGCCTAATAGCTCTGGCTAAAACTTCCAGAACTATATTGAATAGCAGTGGTGAGAGTGGGCATCCCTGTCTGGTACCAGATCTCAGTGGAAATGCTTCCAGCTTTTCCCCATTCAATAGGATGCTGGCTATGGGTTTTTCATAAATTGCTTTGATTGTATTGAGGAATGTTCCTTCTATACCCAATTTGCTTAGAGTTTTCATCATGAAAGGGTGTTGAATTTTATTGAATGCTTTCTCTGCATCAATTGAGATAATCATGTGGTTTTTCTTCTGCAGTCTGTTAATGTGGTGTATCACATTGATTGATTTGCAAACACTGAACCATCCCTGCATACCAGTGATAAATCCCACCTGGTCCGGGTGAATGATTTTTCTGATGTGTTTTTGTATTCTATTGGCCAGAACTTTATTGAGGATTTTTGCATCTATGTTCATCAGGGATATTGGTCTGTAATTCTATTTCAATGCTGCATCTTTTTCCAGCTTAGGAATTAAGGTGATGCTGGCTTCATAGAAAGAATTTGGGAGGATATCCTCTTTTTTGATTGTTCTGAATAGTTTGAGAAGAATTGGAGTTAGTTCTTCTTTAAATGTCTAGTAGAATTCAGCAGTGAATCCATCTGGTCCATGGCTTTTCTTTTTTGGGAGGGCCTTTGTTACTGTTTCAATTTCTGTCTCAGTTATGGGTCTGTTTAGGTTTTCTATGTCTTCCTGGTTCAATTTAAGTAGGTTGCATGTGTCCAGGAATCTATCCATTTCTGATAGATGTCCCTGTTTGTTGGCATACAATCTTTGTAGTAATTCCTGATGATTCTTTTTATTTCTGTGGTGTCTGTTGTTACATGTTCTTTTTCATCTCTGATTTTATTGATTTGGGTCTTTTCTTGTCTTTTTTTAGTTAGTTGAGCCAATGGTGTGTCAATTTTATTCATTTTTTCAAAAAACCAGCTCTTTGCTTGGCTGATTTTTTGTAATTTTTTTTGGATTCAATACTATTGATTTCTTCCCTAATATTAATTATTTCTCTTCTCCTACTAGATTTGGGTCTGGACCAGCAACACGGCTCAATAGACTAATCCTCTGCCTGCGGCGCCGGCACACCAGGTTCTCATCCCAGTCGGGGCACCAGATTCTGTCATAGTTGCCCCTCTTCCAGACCAGCTCTCTGCTGTGGCCCAGGAGTGCAGTGGATGATGGCCCAAGTGCTTGGGCCCTGCACCCGCATGGAAGACCAGGAGAAGCACCTGGCTTCTGCCATCAGATCAGCGCGGTGCACTGGCCGCAGCGCACTGGCCATGGCGGCCATTGGAGGGTGAACCAATGGCAAAGGAAGACCTTTCTCTTGTCTCTTTCTCTCTCACTATCCACAATGCCTTGCAAATAAATAAATAAATAAATAAATAATAAAAATAGATTTGGGTCTGCTTTGCTTCAGTTTTTCTACTTCCTTGAGATGCATTGAAAGCTCATTTATTTGGTGCCTTTCCAATTTCTTGATGTAGGCACCTATTGCTATAAACTTTCCTCTCAACACTGCTTTTTCTGTAGCCCATAAGTTTTGATATGTTGTGTTGTTATCCTCATTTACTTCAAGAAAGTTTTTGATTTCTCTTTTGATTTCTTCTATGACCCAGTTTTCATTCAGGAGCATGTTGTTTAGTCTCCATGTGTTTGCATATTCTCTAGGGATTCCTGAGTTGCTAATTTTCACCTTCATTCCACTGTGGTCTGAGAAGCTGCATGGTATGATTCTAATTCTTTTAAATTTGCTGATACTTGCTTTATGGCCTAGTATGTGGTCAATCCTAGAGAAGGTTCCATGGACCTCTGAGAAGAAAGTAAAATTTTTAGATGTAGGATTGAAAGTTCTGTAGATATCTGTTAGATCCATTTGGGCAATATTGTCGATTAAATCTGCTGTTTCCTTGTTGATCTTCTGTCCGGTTGAACTGTCTATTTCTGAGAGTGGAGTACTGAAGTCCCCCAGTACTATTGTATTGGAGTCTAAGTCTCCCTTTAAGTCCCTTAACATACCTTTTAAACAAACTGGTGCCCTGTAATTAGGTGCATATACACTTATAATAGTTAGATCTTCCTGTTGAATTGAACCCTTAATCACTATATAGTGCCACTCTTTGTCTCTCTTAACAGTTTTTGTGTTAAAGTTTATTTTGTCTGATATTAATATGGCTACACCTGCTTTTTTCATTTCTGTTGGCATGGAATATCTTTTTCCAACCTTTCACTTTCAGTCTGCATGCATCTTTGTTGGAAAGAGGTGTTTCTTGTAGGCAGCAAATAGATGGGTTTTGTATCTTAATCCATTCAGCCAGTCTGTGCCTTTTAACTGGACAATTCGGGCCATTTACGTTCAATGTGACTATTGATAAGTAGTAACGGCCCTGCTGTTTTCCCAAAGATATTTTCTAGTAAATGATTTGAGCTTCCTATTATCTTTTAGTAGTTTTTCTTCCTTTACCTTCTTTCATATTGATGGCCGTGTTTCTGTGTTACCATGTGTAGCTCATCTTTAAGCATTTTTTGTAGGGCTGGATAAGTGGCAACAAATTCTTTCAATTTCTGTTTGCTATGAAAGGTTTTTATTTTACCTTCATTCACAAATTAGAGCTTTGCCTGATATAATATTTTGGGCTGGAAGTTTTTCTCTCTTAGTACCTGGGCTATATCTCGCCATTCTCTCCTAGCCTTTAAGGTTTCTGATGAGAAGTCAGCTGTGATTCTAATTGGAGATCCTCTGAGAGTAATCTGATGTTTCTCTCTTGCACCTTTTAGGATCTTTTCTTTATGTTTCATTGTGGTGAGTTTAATTACAACGTGTCATGGTGAGGATCTCTTTTGGTCATGTTTCCTAGGGGTTCTATGAGCTTCCTGTACTAGGATGTCTCTGTCCTTCTCCAAACCCAGGAAATTTTCTGCTAGTATCTCACTAAAAAGGCCTTCTAATCTTTTCTCCCTCTCCATGCCTTCAGGAACTCCTAGAACCCAAATGTTGGGTTTTTTAATAGTATCCTGTAGATTCCCGACAATATTTTTTAGATTTCTAATTTCCTCTTCTTTTCTTTGGTTTGACTATTTCCTTTCCTGTTCTCTGTCTTCTAAGTCGATATTCTCTCTTCTGCTTCACTCATTCTGTTTTTAAGGCTCTCTAATTGTTTGTCATTTGATCTATCGAATTCTTCATTTTATTATGATTTCACTATCACAGTTTCATGTTCTACTAGTTGCTTCATTTCATTTTGATTCCTCCTTAATATTTCATTTTCATGTGAGAGATTTTCTATCCTGTCCAGTAAGGATTTCTGTAGTTTGAGAATTTGTTTTTGAGAATTTCTTAATATTCTTATCAATTTTTCGAGATCCATTTCTTACATTTATTCTATCTCATCATCTTCATAATCTTGAATTGGGGTGCCTTGTTCATTTGGGGGTGTCCTAGTATCTTCCTTATTCTTGTTTCCTTGGTTTCTGCATTTGTTGCTTGGCATTGTGGCGATATTCTTTGGTTTCTTCACTGTGGTGTTTTTTTCTCATTATACTATGACTCTAGATTAAGTGGACTGTCTGCTTTTGATGGATCCTTAGTGGCTGTGATGGGTGTGGCCAGAGAGCTCTGTTTGGTTCTTCAGGGTTAAGGGTGTGCCAAAGGTGACTCAGCCAGATTGTTCTCTCACTCACTCGCTCTTTTTTTTTTACTCAGATGGGAAGTAATTCCGCAAAGCTTAGTGGAATTGAGGATAGTCAATGTATGAAATCTGGCCCCTGTGGTTATTCATCTGCTCTACCCCAAGGACTACACAAAGGGTCTATGCAGCCCTCAGTGTAGTCTCAAATTTCTCTGCAATCTCCCACCAGGTTGCCAAGGTTACCGAGTTTGTGTACTCTGAGTTCTCTCGCCCGCACTCAGATTTTCACAGTCTCAGTTCATTAGCTCCACACCTTCACTAGGTCCTAACCTCCTGTTATTTCTCCCCACCAGAGTCAGGTTTTTCTGCTTGGCTGATGGCAGGCGCCACTTTATGTAAGTCCAAAATGGCACCTGTTCTTTGTCCTGCTAGGCTTTGTAAGCTGAGTGGAGAGAGAGGCTCGTGTCCATGCTGGTTCCCCTTATTTATTCACTTTTTTCTCTCCTCCAGTCAGCCTGGTGAACTTTCTCCAGTGGGGCTTCAAGTCTGATTCCCTCTAGGCTCTTTCTGCCATTTCCCCGCCAATGTGTCGGTCTACAGAGGTTTTTGTCTCACCTCCCCTTCCAGCACTGGTGCACAGACTCCTCCTGGACTTCCATGCCATGGGCATCCTTGTTCTCCCCGTAGGTCTTCCATGTCACATCCACTAGATCTGGTAGAGTTTCCTCTGCAATTTTTTTCCTGAGCCTTTCCATGAGACTACAGCAACTCCACTTTTATTAAACTATCTTTTCCCGAACTATCAGTGTGTGACCTCACGTTTCCACCATCTTGGCTCTGCCTGACCTGAATAGTTTTCTATGCCAATGTCTTGAAGGGTTTCCCCCAATGTCCTCTAGTAATTTAAAGGTTTCAGATTGTAGATTTAGGTCTTTAAGACATTTTAATAGGTTTTCATGTAAGGTGTAAGGTAGGGGTCTTGCTTCATACTTCTTCATGTAGAAATCCATTTTCCCTGCACCATTTGTTAAAGAGCCTGTCCTTGCTCCAGGGATTGGTTTTAGCCTTTTGGTCAAATATAAGTTGGTTGTAGATTTTCAGATTGATTTCTGGTGTTTCTATTCTGTTCCATTGGTCTATCCATCTATTTTTGTACTAGTACCACGTTGATTTGACTTATCTGAGCTCCTTTCCTGAAGGAGACCAGTGCCTGGGCACTAGACCCAGTGAGTATATTGTTCATTCTCTCTGCCACAAGGACCATACAAGGGATCTATGCAGTCCTCAGTATAAGCTCAGATTCCCCAGCAATGTCTCTCACCAGGTAACCAGGGAGCCCTGATCAAGTGGAGCCTCCCACAGTGACTGCCCAATGTCCCAACCACACCCTGAGTCCTTCCACAAAATCTGTGTTTTCACAAGCCTTCCACAGTCACAAGCACCCAGCCCCCTGTCTATTCTCCCCACTAGACTCAGGAGTCTCCACTTTACTGGTTGCTGGGCGTGGACATGAGCTGGTGCAGCTGTTACATATGTCCAAAATGGTGCTTATTTTCTGATTGCTTGTTACAGGATGCCTTTTCAGGATGATCAGGGAGAGAGAAAATGTGCCCCCCACGTTGTTTTACTCCTATATTTTAGTGGGTACACTATCCCCCACAGGGCTCCAAACCAGTTTCCATCTAGGCTCTTGCAGCTTTTTCACCAGTGGCTTGGGTTGCTACAGTCTGGTCTCACCTTGCTCTCTAACACTGGTACAGAGGCTCTTGGCTGATGGGGTCCTAAGTTGGGTGTGTCTTCGCCCTCCACATAGGTCCACTCTGTTCCTCTAATTTACGCAGATTTTCCTCTGTTGCTTTCTCCCTAACTATTTCTTGAGACTGCAATCTCCAGAGTTTCTTAAACTCAGTTTACATATTTTTGTGGCTCCTAAATCCAATTAGCTTAATTACATGACCCTTGGCTATATTCTCAGAATCCTCTTATACTCAGCCCTCTCATTATTCTGATACGGAGATCCTGCAAGATGAGGTACTCTCATGATTTTTTTTTATCTTTCTGTCTCATGTGAGTTGCCTTGATTGATTCCCTGCCTGAAGAATATCTGCACAGCCTTTAAGGCCCAGTTAGAATTTTGTCTGACTTCTTGTCTGATTTCGCTGGCCCGTTCTTCCCATCCCAGGAGTAATTTGTGTTTCCATCAAAGCACTGCTTTTTTCATGCTTTCATTCAAAACACATTTGGGAGCAAGAGTTGAGCATCTGATGAGATAGTAGGAGTTGGTGACCCACATATGAAGAAGTTTACCAGTTGACAGTGAAGAAAGAATGCAAATTTTAAAAATGTAGCTAAACCATGAGATTATGGAGTAGTTGATGGGTGAAGAACTAAAGATGAAGAAATTCATGTCAGGACTGATAATATTAGACACTGATGCTGTGGCTTAGTGGTTCTCTAGTGCCAGCATCCCATATGAGTGCCAATTCAAGTCCATGTTGCTCCATTCCAATCTAGCTATTTACTATTATGTTTGGGAAAGCAGTGGGTGACAACCCAAGTGTCTGGGCCCCCATACCCACGTGGGAAACCCAGATGAAGCTCCTGGTCTTGGCTTTACCCTGGCCCAGCCCTGGTCTTTGTGGCCATTTGGAGAATGAAGCAGCGGATGGCAGATTCTCTCTCTCTCTCTCTCTCTCTCTCTCTCTCTCTCTCTCTGCCTCCCTCCCTCATGCTTTCAAATAAATATATAATCTTTAAAAAAAGAACTGATAATATCTGAGCAGTGTTTTAAAGGGCAAATAGAAACTTATCTGTAGGTAGATAGGCAGATGTGGAGGAGAACATCTGCACACAATTCAGGCCACATCCAAAGAATGCAGGCTGCACAGTGAGACCAAAGCACTAGGGACAGTGGGGGCAAGTCAGTGCTGTAGACATGGCTCAAGGACTCAGGAAACTGACTAGGAAATCAAATGCCTGGGTTCCTTGTTTCGTGGCACTTCATCCACACAGCCCATAAACATGTATCATAGATATTTCTGTATGTGGTTATCTTCCCTGTCCATGGCTAAAATCCTTGAGAGTGGTGAGGAAAACGCCCTCCCTTCCTTTGCATTCTGTTGTCTTCCTCGCCTGTGAATGTGATAGCAGGTGTGTGTACATGACAGCCTCCTCTCACAAGGGAACATGATGCTCTTGTGTGCCCTGAGTGCTTTCTGACAGATCAGGGAATCCCCTGAGGTCTAGTGTCCTTATTTGCCACAAGTGAAAACAACTATCTTTTTAGATTTTGGTCGGGGTGACTAAAATAGTATTCATGACAGTGTATTTCAAACTATTCTTGGGAATGTGTATTACAAAAGCACTGACTGCATAATTTTAAATTTTGTGCTAAATTAAGCTTATCTTTTAATTTCTTTTTCTACGTAGTTTTGGAAATATCCTCATATACAGACATAAAATATAGACTAGAAGTAGGCATTGTGACACAGTGGATTAAGTCACCACTTGGTATGCCCTTATCCCATAGAGAAGTGCCTGGGAAAGAGCCCTGTCTGCTTCCAGTCCAATTTCCTATTAATGCACCTGAGAGGCAGTAGATGATGGCTCAAGTACTTATGTCCCTGCTACCTATGTGGGAGACTTGGATGGAGTTCCAGTCTCCTGGCTTTGGCCTGGTCCAGCCCTACCTGTTGTTGGCAGTCATTTGAAGAGTGGACTAGAAGATAGAGAATCTCTCTCTCTGTGTGTCTCTCTCTCTCTTGTTATTCTCTTAAATAAACTAATTGAACTTAAAAAACACACACAGAATAGATTGTCACTTAACAACTGTGAACATTTAGATATAGCATTTCTATTAGTTTTTCCCATTTTTCCATTTTTGAAATTTTATAAAATTTTGAAGTATTCACTTTGCTCAAGTTTTTATATGAATAAACCTTTATAGTAGTTTTTAAATTCCTCTGATTTTTTAAGCCACCAGAATGTAAAATTTCAACTTAGGATTGTAACTGAGATATAATAAGACATACTCTTTTACGGTAATAAAACAATGGGAACAACTTAAACTTTTGCTTTTCTTTCTCAATGCATCTTACTGAAAGGATGTCATTAAAGCTTCTCTTTAAATACAGTATTCAATTTTTGAAAAACAATTTTATGTATAAATATCCTTCTGAGATGGGTAACTATAATATAATTTCAATCAAAGAAATGTGTTCTAATCCTTTGATTTATATAATATACACAAGGTGTATATTTATATAATATACACAAGGTGAAAATATGGCACAGTCACTTTTGATTAGAAATATAAGTTCAAGTCAACTCTAGAGAGAAGTTAATTTTCTCTTGCCCCACAGAGCAGATAAACTGGCATTTAAGCCTGAGCCTCTGCGAGAATCTTGGCTTTGACAGACATAAATTACAGTCTTTCCAAGAATACACTTTCATTTATATTTCCCCTTCAAAGTAAAAGGATTGATAGTCAGAAAATTCACCATGATAAATAATTAGAATTTTTTCATGGTTCTTCATTTTACTTCAAATTGACATTCTACCCCAATACATTTCTAGATAAAATTAGTTTTCAAATATTAGCATTCCCCAGAGAGTACCTTATGATTCTCATTTGCTGGAATGAGATGAGAAATACATAGAAGTGATATAACTCGCCTCCAGTCACAGTCATTTCTATTCTTGCCATTGGCTACATAGTAAGTCACTCCTTAATAGGGAAATGCTGCAAGCCGCTTTAACTGTTTTCTGCACTCAGATCAATTAAGCTGTGTGAATTATGCAGGAGACAGAGGCTCAGTGCCCTAAAAGAGTTAAAATGCCTCCAAGGCCCTACTTCAATACCAAAGTCTGACAAGGAAAAGAGAAGTTCTCAGTGCTGCAAAGTTTGATATTCTGCCTCTACTCATGCTGATCATTAATGTCACTTATCAGAAAGTTCTAATTATCCAGTTTTTATTTTGTGTGTGTGTGTATATATATATATATATATATATATATATATATATATTCTACCCTCTACTTTCTTTGAAGAAAGATATAATACAGATACCTCAAACAATCTTCAGGATTCATTTCAATTCCATATGACCTTTCATCACTGATTCTCAGCACTGGTTGAACATTATAATTGCCTGGAGAACTTTTCTTTAAAAATGTGGATGTCAGGTACCCACTCTGAGATATTCTGATTTATTTGGGCTGGGTCAGACCAAGTCATTGTTTTTCAACTGTTCTCCAGGTGATTTCTACATGGAGCTCCGTTGAAAAACTGTTGTTTTATAACAGTAACATGTAGACCTCATATCATAACTATAATTTATTGAACTATATTAAATATGTTCTGAGGGAAGCATAAATTAAACTGGTTGTGTTAATCTGGGGTCTATAGACATAATTGAATGACCGCATAGACAACCAGGAAGCAGAGAGAAAGTGAATAGACTCTTCCCAGGGGTTTATAACACAACCATCTCCTGAGACCTACCTTCCAAGGGCAAGGTCCCAGTGACCTCAGGCCCCCCATTCAGACCACCTCCTACATACCACGAGCTGATTAAGTGTCATCCTCCTGCCATCAGTGAGACTTTGGGGTTCCACTCCAAACATCTGCATGACTTTTCAGACCACAGCATTCATTTAGTGTGCAAGCGCTTTGATTGCACTCAAGCAAGATTAAAATCAACAGCCCAGATATATGTGAGACCACTTCAAAAAGTGTGTGGAAAATGAAATTAAAAGTGTTTATCTTGGGTGCAAGCAATTCGAAATCTATGCAAAAGATTTTCATAATACACATTTCCATGAACTTCCTAAATATTCCTCATAAGCATGAATTTCAACAATTTTTGCACCAAAATAAACTTAACTTTTAATTACACTTTTTGAAATGCTTCAGTTTACAGTGCCCAGGGACCCAAAAGAATCAATAACAAAATGCTCTCTCTGCCTTTCAGATGGCTTGCCTATTTCTTACTCCTGATTTCTAAGATTTGGTCTAGCTTCTTTGCAGAGCAATAGATTTGTTATTTCTAAAATGCTTGTTCAAAATAAAATTCATCATCCTAGCTTTCTATGGCATATCAAAGATGAGTGATAACACTATTTTATGTGTAATTGCTTCTTATATGTTTTATCAAGGGACAACTTTATATCGACTTGTTCTCTTTCCTAACTGGTGACAGGCTTTCAACTAGCTTTCAGAGGAAAAGTGGAGATTAATTGTAGCCTACGACACTGTAACTCTTGCTTCCAGTTTGTGAGGATCAGCATCTAATCAATAATATATTAATGACTATATTTTTTCAGCTTTTCTAAATTAACAGCTGAAGGCAAAGAGTTGTTTTTGTTCTTCATTCAACACTTTATAGTTGGGTGCAAAATAAAGAGAAATGTAATTTGGGTTTTGATTAATGCTGACTTTAACAGATTGCTTCTGCTTAGAGTAGTTATTCCCTCCATTTATCTTCCTACAAGGCAAGGCTGTATCTACAACAGAAGAGACCCTGTCAAGGCTTCTGCTTCTATGTGTTCTCCTTTACAACCCAATTCATGTGTCTTGCTTGGTTTTTATCACAACCTTCTTCAACATATTCATCTTTTTTAAACACAAATAAGAAACAAATGGCCAGCTCTCACTGCAAGTCAGGTAGGGCTCCTATGGGAGTTATTGTGATCCTACAGTTCAACACCAACCTTCAGCGTTAAACTAGTCTCTGAGGGCTCTTGGAGCACCAACTGAATATAGCTCATTGCCACTTGGGCTAATGACCATCAGAGTCACTGTTCTTAGTGGGCACTCAGTAGCTGGAGAATCAAGATCTGTGCACATGAAACAAGCCCAGTTCAAGGCAGCATACAATATGAGCTACCCTGCAGGATACAGCTGAGTGTTTTAACCATAAAAAGTGACAGAGATCGCTACGGACTGTAGTTAACAAGAAAGATGTGAATGTAATCGTGACTTGTATCTGAAGAAACTCTCATAGACAGGGGGGGCATGAGAATGAGGTTGATAATGGGAAAATATCAGAAATCAGAGCAAGGGAAAAAACTAACCTCACTAGGTGATTCTGTGCACTATAGAAGAAGAAGGAGGTAACTGACAGGTTGGAATTAGAGAGGGAATCTGGCACCACCCCGACATAAGTACTACAATTGCCTAGAGCAATTGTATGAGAGTGCCTCAAAAATCTGGTGGAAACTTGAACAAAAAATAACTTTGTTTTGGTGCAAAAACAATTTTACATACATAGGAGGGCCTTAAAGATTCATGGAAATGTGTATGATGAAAAAAAACATGCATACATTTCAAAATATTTGTGACCAAAATAAGCTTATCTTTGAATTCCATTTCCCCACAACCTTTTCAAAGTATCCCCATATATTCATGAAGAAGAAAATTGGCTGAATTTATGTCAAGCAAAGATAAAACTAATGGGCCAGATAGGAGAAATCATAACCAGATTAACATCTGAACTGGCAAATTTATAAAGTCCAAGCAGTGAAATAAAGTGCACAAAAAATTGAAAAAAAATAAAATTAATAAAAATAAAAAGAGACAAAAACAGGTTCACTGGGAGAAGCTTAAGGCTCTTATGCCCGTTGTTCCAACAAATCTCAAACAAGGTCTGAATCCTAGCCAGATAACACAAATTCCTGCTTAAAAGCTGATTCACCTCAATATCTGCTGCCCAATCCAGCATTTCCAAATCTCAAGTTTGAAAACTATGAAGCATGACAAAAGTTAAGAAAAACAAAGTTGGAAGAAATAAAGTGCTTCCTAGAATCAGATTCTAATGCTGGATTTATCATACAGGTGATTTATGAAACTATAACTGGTATCTTAAGACTACACTGGCAAAAATGAACAATTTCCAAGACTATATATATAATCACAGAGAGACAGAACTATATAAAGAATCAAAAGTAAATGCTAGAACTCAAAAACACATAAAATCTTTAACACTCTCATCAGTAGACTTGAGGCAGTCAAGGAAAAAGGTGAACTTGAAATAAGTCAATAGAAATTAAATCCAAGAGAACTGAATACAAATAAAAGTAATAATAATAAACAGCAAAATAACCAAGAATTGCAGAAAAATGTCAAAAGTTGTAACATGTCCATAATATTTTTTCAGGAGAAAAAAACTTTATTAAATAGACGTTGTTTTATACTTACCATTTTTTGTTTATTCATTTATTTTTTAAATTTTTTATTTTAATTTTCAATTAGCTTTTAACAGATTCAGTGTGATTGGCAAATACAATTCTCAGAAGATAATGATATTCCTTTCCTCCCTCCCCCTCAATCATTCCCATTTTTTTTCCTTCTCCCTTTTCTTTTTTTTTCTTGTTGAGTTGTTGAGATAACATGTGTTAAAATTACATTACAATAAAAAGGCTTAATACTTCACCAAATTAAAAGTTTAACAAGTAAAAAGCAAAAAGACCGTAGCTTAGTGGGAACATAGAAAATGCCTATAAACAGCAATTAAATGGAAAAATGATCCTTTCATCCAAATACAGTAAATTTTAAATTAATAATAGAATATTAAAATATTAAAACTACAGTGATACAACAGTCTTAACCAATAGTTTGAAAAAGGAATAAAACAAAGTTTTAAAAAAACTATGTGCAACAACTGTGATACACATAGGCATTTCTTTTTTGTTTGTTTTTTGACAGGTAGAGTCATAGTGATAGAGAGAGACAGAGAAAGGTCTTCCTTCCGTTTTTCACCCCCCAAATGGCCACTATGACTGGCCCTGTGCCGATCCGAAGCCAGGAGCCAGGTGCTTCTTCCTGGTCTCTCATGTGGGTGCAGGGCCGAAGGACTTGGGCCATCCTCCACTGCACTTCCAGGCCACAGCAGAGAGCTGGACTGGAAGAGGAACAACCAGGACTAGAACCCGGTGCCCATATGGAATGCCAGCGCGGCAGGTGGAGGATTAACAAGTGAGCTACAGCGCCGACCCAGGCATTTCTTTTTTGCTTGTTTTTTTTTTTTTTTTTAACTTTCTCTCTCACATATAAGGGAGACAACGCAGTATTTGTCTTTCTGGGTTTCACTTATCACGCTCAACATAATGTCTTTCAGTTGAGTCCATTTTGCTGCAAATAGTAGAGTTTCATTCTTTTTTATAGCTGAATAATATTCCATTGTGTATATGTGCCACATTTTCTTTATCCATTCATCTGATGATGGACGCCTTGGTTGGTGCCAAATTTTGCTAAGAACAGTGCTGATATCTACACATTGGTGCAAATATCTTTTTGATATGTTTTGTTCAAATTTTGGGGGTATACACTCAGCAGAGGGATTGATGGATCACATGTGCAGTCTAGTCCTAGTTTTTAAAGAAATCTCCATGCTATTTTTCACAGTGGCTTCACTAATTTACGTTCCTACCAATAGCGTATAAGTGTTATTCTTTGTCCACATCCCTGCGAGTATTTGTTATTCACTGTGTTTTAGATTTCAGCCATTCTGACAAGGGTGAGGTAATATCTTATTGTGGTTTTGTATTTCCCTAATGGCTAAAGACTTTGAGTGTTTTCTTTTTTGAGATTTTTTATATTTAGTAAATATAAATTTCCAAAGTACAGTTTATGGATTACAATGGCTTCACCGCTCCATAAATTTCCCTCCCACTAACACCCCTCCCATCTCCCACTCCCTCTCCCATTCCATTCACATCAAGATTCATTTTCAATTCTCTTTATATACAGAAGATCAATTTAGTATATATTAAGTAAATATTTCATCAGTTTGCACCCACACAGAAACACAAAGTGTAAAATACTGTTTCAGTACTAGTTATAGCATTACTTCACATTGGACAACACATTAAGGACAGATCCCACATGAGAAGTAAGTACACAGTAACTCCTGTTGTTGACTTAACAATTTGACACTCTTGTTTATGGTGTCAGTAATCTCCCTAGGCTCTTGCCATAAGTTGCCAAGGCTATGGAAGCCTTTTGAGTTCACCGACTTCGATCTTATTCTGACAGGGTCATAGTCAAAGTGGAAGTTCTCTCCTCCCTTCAGAGAAAGGTACCTCCTTCTTTGATGGCCCCGTTCTTTCCACTGGGATCTCACTCACAGAGATCTTTCCTTTAGGTCTTCTGTTTTTTCCAGAGTGTCTTGGCTTCTCATGCCTAAAATATTCTCATTGGCTCTTCAGCCAGATCCAAATGCCTTAAGGGCTGATTCTGAGGCCACAGTGGTATTTAGGACATCTGCCATTCTATGAGTCTGCTGTGTATCCTGCTTCCCATGATGAATTGTTCTCTCTCTTTTTTATTCTATCAGTTAGTATTAGCAGACACTAGTCTTGTTTGTGTGATCCCTTTGACTCTTAGACCTATCAGTGTGATCAATTGTGAACTGAAATTGATCACTTGGACTAGTGAGATGGCATTGGTACATGCCACCTTGATGGGATTGTATTGGAATCCTCTGGCACGTTTCTAACTCCACCATTTCGGTCTAAAATATATGTTGGTCCATAATTTAAATAGCAGAGAGATACAAAGAAAAGTAGGCAGAAAAAATATTTTAAGAAGTAATGACTGAAAGTTTCTAAAATTAGTGTAAAATACCAAGCTCCAAATCTAATGAGCTTAAGGGACAACAAGCATAATAAATTAAAAAACAATTAAAAATATACATCTGTACATGACTTGGGCAAACTACAGATAACCAAAGCAAAAAAGAAATCTTTGACATCAGTCAAAGGAAAAAACTAATTTATCTACTGAAGAAAGTGGATAAAATTGAACTTCTTATCAGAAATCATACAAGCAGGAAGAAAATGGAGTAACATATGACTAAAAAAGACAAACAACCAACCTAGAATTTTATACCCAGTTAGATTGCTTTCCAAAGTGAAAGAGAAGTTAAGATTTCCTCAGTCAAATCAAAACTTAAGAATAAAAAGTTTTAAGGAGAAATAAGAGCGTAGTTAAATATTTATGATGTTTCTCCAGAAATGTTACACAAAAATTGATCAAGATATTAGGATTTGTGAGTGATATACACTTACATATACTCTTGCATATGATGGAAAAAAGTTGTAGAGCATTTAGAAGACTTAACCATTTTTATCCTTGACTTGTGTTGGTTTTGATTAAAAACAATTATAAACTCTACTTGATATTACTTTTTAAAAAATGTATTTATTTATTTGAAGAGTAGAGCAATAGAGACAGAGAGGGAGACCAAGAGATCTTTCATCCTCTGGTTCACTTCCCAAATGGCAAACCAGCTGGGCTGGGCCAAGCTAGAGCCAAGAGATAGGAACTCAGTCTAAGTCTCCCACATATGTGGTAGTAAGTTAAGAACATGGGGCCATCATCTGCTGTTGCTTCTCCTGCACATTAACAAGAAGTTGGACTGGAAGTGGAGTAACCAGAACTCAATCCAACACTCCAGTACGGGATGCAGGCATCTCCAGCAGGTGTCTTAACTCACTGTACTACAATGCTGGTCCCATAAACTGCATTTTAAAGCAAAACTTTCTCTCCATACAAGTTAAATATGCTATCAACATGGCCATGCATTTGTGTCATGCAGAAAATAATTGATTTGTGGCCTAAAAGCATAATTTTGACCTTAATATCTCTTGTGATTTTAAAAGCCAGTTAACTTATCTAAGTCCATTTTATTCAACTAAAAAACCAAGCAAAGAAAAATAAAAACAGAAGAATTGAGCTAGATGACACCTAAAGACTCTTGCAGCTGAAATGCCATGCTTTCACAAAAACGGAAGCAGACATTATCCCAGGAGCCAAGCACTACTACAAACTCCATCCCTCCCCACTACCTGCATACATCAACACTCGGTCATTACCAAAACCACACTCATGTTTCCAGATGATCAGGTGCATATTCCCCGCCTTGTCCAGGAGGTCCCTCAGGCCCGTAAGTGAGCCTAAGCCATGAAAGAACAATTTAATTCATTCAATAATGAACCTGATCAGGCTATAATTTTTAATACTTGAAGAAGAAAAGTGAAAACTCTTCTGATGTTCTTTTTTTTTAAGATTTTATTTGAGAGGTAGAGTTACAGAGAGAAAGGTCTTCCATCTGCTGTTCACTTCCCAAATGGCCGCAACAGCCAGAGCTGGGCTGATCTGAATCCAGGAGCCAGGAGATTCCTCCAGGTCTCCCACACAGCTGCAGGGGCCCAAGCACTTGGGCCATCTTCTTACTGCTTTTCCAGGCTATAAACAGAGAGCTGAATTGGAAGAGGAACAGCCAGGACTAGGACCAGCACCTACATGGGATGCCAGCACTGCAGGAGAAGGCTAGCCAACCATGCCATAGGGCCAGCCCCAAAAAATCTTTTGATTTTCTAAAGATAAAACTAAGATTAGAAAAGGAAATATCTCCAAGAACATTTGAAATGAACAAAAGAGGTCAAAGTTTCCTGTCTCAACTTCACCAAGCTCAACTCCATGAAGCATTTTAAACATGGAGCTATGAAGTGCGAGTGCACCTGCAGCAGGACCAAGCTAGTCTTTGCTAGCCTGATTGTCTCAAAGGTGTGTGTCACAGGGTTCCTCTTGGCTTGAAGTTATGGAATTGTACCAATGGACATATGACCTTGTTTTAAATATAACCTTGCGTTATGCATTCTTAAACACTGTCCCTTACATGACATGTCATTGTTTTAATCCTCTGAAAATTATCTTTTCTCCTCTTAAAAAGGCATAATTGTAAAGCACATAATACAGCTATGACACTATTTCAGATGTTCATAGTAATGGGATTAAATGGCAAACTTAGGGGCTGCGTGTGACACAGCAGTTAGGTAGTCTGGTTTCATTCCTGGCTACTCTGCTTCCAACCCAACTCCCTGCTAATGCACGTCCTGGGTGGCAGCAGATGATGGATCAAGTGCTTGGGTCCTTCCCTCCCCAAGCAAACCCAGATGGAGTTTCTGGCTCCTGACTCCAGCTAGTCCCAGCCCTGGCTACTGCAGGCCTTTGGGGAGTGAACCAGCAGGTGGAACAGCTTGTTCACTTGCTCTCTTTCTCTCTGATTTTTTTCTCTCTCTCTCCATCTTTCAAATAACATGAAAATAAATAATTTTTAAAAGGTAAATTTATGTGAAAAAGTTTTTAAATTTATGCATATCAAGGATTTTAAAAAAGTTCTCGAAAATGCATCTTAAGGAAACATTATAATGCATTTCAAAACTTTTAGCACCAAAATAAATCTGTTTTATCCCTTTTTATGCAAAATTTGGATATGAAACTTTTCTCAGGATACCACCATTAACCAAAAAGAAAAAGAAAAAAAAACACTACTCATACAAAACATTTCTCTCAAATTCTTCATTACTTCATTAGTGCTTCAAAAGGTGCATTTTGAACAGTGTGGATGTGTTAGTGAATTATTTCTTTTGCCTTCTGCTTGCACCCAGCGATAGCACAGGAAATCATCAAATTCTATTATATGGTCACTGTTTCTCTCCTGAAATAGAAACAGCACAATTTCATAGCAAATGGCTCTCGGGAGTTTTCCAACCCAACACACTGCTGAAGTCTGGAGATTTTCAGCAAGTTTAAGGCCATAAATGCAAAAGTTCCAACTCAAACAGTAAACTAAACCCAAGTTGAGCAAACATTGAAATGATTGAGCTGCACAGTGTGCCTTCTGGAAACAAAGGCAGCCCGGACTGCTCCTGCAGAGGCTCCACTGTCCCAGAAGACCAAGAACGACAAAGTAGGAAGCACAATTTTCATACAAACACTGCTTTTCCAGTTTCTAAAAATTGCTAGCTGAGTTTATAAGTTAGCCTCATTAAAAGAAAAAAATAAGTCTCTGCCGCCCTTCAGTATCCTTGAGGGATTGGTTCCAGGGTCCATCAGGGATACCAAAACCTACAGGTGCTCAAGTCCCTTATATAGCATGGTGCAGTATTTGCATGTAACCTAGTTGCTGCCTCCACTCCTTTAAATCACCTCTAGATGTCTTACAATAGATGCTGTGTGAATAGCGGTTCTCTATTTTTTTAGGGAATATTGACAAGAAGATACCAGTACACTATTACAGGCACAATTCTTTTTCCAAGCATCTTCAATCTGAGGGTGGTTGGATGCAGGGGTGTGAAGCCACTGATGCAGAGGACCAGCTAAAACTCTCTTGTCACACAACAAGAAAGCACAAGGAAGCTCTGTGAAGCCTATTTATGTGTCTTGTCTGATCAGCCATGATTTTTGATGATACTGTCATTTTTATAAAAATTATATATTGCTTTAAATGAGTATTTTTTACAGGATGTAAATTACACCTCCATAAATCCGTTTTAAAATGATAAACTGGTGGGGCCGGCACTGTGGCACAGTTGGTTAACGTCCTGGCCTGAAGCACCAGCATCGCATATGGTCGCTGGTTCAAGACCCAGCTGCTCCCCTTCTGATCCAGCTCTCTGCTATGGCCTGGGAAAGCAGTGAAAGATGCCCAAGACTTTGGGCCCCTAAACCCACATGGGAGACCAGGAAGAAGCTCCTGGCTCCTGGCTTTGGATCTGCACAGCTCTGGCTGTTGCGGCCAATTGGGGGGTGAACCATCGGATGGAAGACCTCTCTCTACCTCTCTCTCTTTCTCTGCCTCTCTCTCTCTCTCTCTCAACTCTGACTTTCAAATAAATAAATAAATAAATAAATCTTTTTTATAAAGATAAACTGGTGACAAGTGCTGTGGCATAGCAAGTAAAGCCATTGTCTGCAGTGCTGGCAGCCAGTGGGTGCCAGTTCAAGTCCAATTTTGATCCAGCTCCCTGCTAGTGTACTTGGGAAAGCAGCAGAAAATGGCCTAAGTGCTTGGGCCCCTGCACCCACGTGAGAGACCCAAAACAAGTTTCTGTAACTCTGCCTTTCAAATAAAATGAACAAATCTTTTTTTTAAAAAAAAAGATATGCTGCCTGAAGAAAGTTCAAACAATACAGAAAAGAGCATTTAAAAAAAAAAAAACTTTAAAAATCCAACTACTCAGTGCTTGCGACATACAGCATCATAATGCTGCTTCTATTTCTGCTTCTCCATCTATATCATACACACTCAAACGTGTCCAATACAAGGAACTTCAAAAACTTCAAGGAAAAATAGAATTAAAAGATAAATTTAGGGGCCGGTGCCATGGCTCACTTGGTTAATCCTCCACTCTGGTGCCGGCATCCCATATGGGCACCAGATTCTAGTCCCGGTTGCTCCTCTTCCAGTCCAGCTCTCTGCTGTGGCCTGGGAGGGCAGTGAAGGATGGCCCAAGTGCCTGGGCCCTGCACCCACATGGGAGACCAGGAAGAAGCACCTGACTCCTGGCTTTGGATCAGCACAGCACCGCCCGTAGCGGCCATTTGGGGAGTGAACCAATGGGAGGAAGACCTTTCTCTCTGTCTCTCTCTCTCACTGTCTATAACTCTACCTGTCAAATAAATAAATAAAATGATAAGTTTATTGAGGTGCAAAGAGGGTTAAAAATCCATGCATAGTTTTTTTTTATATAATATGTGCTTCCCATAAACTTTTTGTATGCACTGATTTCAAATTTCTTTGCACCAGGGTCAGCATTGTGGCACAGTGGGTTAAAACTGCCACTTGGATTGTCAGTTTGACTCCCAGCTGCTCTACTTCCAATCCAATTCTCTGCTAATATGCTTGAGAGAGCAACAGAAGAAAGTCCAACTACTTGGGCCCCTGCTGCAAGGAAGATCCAGATATAATTCCTAGCTCCTGTCTTTGGCTTGGCTCAACCCTCGTTGCTGTGGGCATTTTGGAAGTAAACCAGCAGATAGAAGATCGCACTCTCTCTTTCTCTCTTCTTCCCTCTGTCACTCTGTCTTTCAAGTAAATAAATCTTTAAAGAAAAAGTTTGCACCAAAATAAACTCATCTTTTAATTCCATTTCTCCATGAACTTTTTGAAATCCCTTGTGCAAATTTTCTTTTCACTCAATCCTTTCAGTAAATGAAATCCAAAATATGGAGCCCTTTTGACAGGAGTAAAATCAAGACACAGTCAGTAAGTATTGATCTGGCCAAAAATGCAGGCTGTGTCCTCTCAGCAGAGCATCCCCGGGATGCTAACTAACATGAGGGAGTGTCCATGTTCCAGGTCCCTTATACAGGAAGAACAGGGGCAGTGGACAGTCACATTGCTTGGTAAAATGTGTGGACTGAAGACACAAACCCTGGTTATACAGAGCTGTGGCAAATGAGAAACAGGAAAACTGAACCCAGAATACTATACAACGTGTAGGATGCATGCTAGTTCATTCAACTTGGGGAGTGGGTGGAAGTTGCCCACAATCCAAACATTCTGAACAAGTGTTTAGAGGAGTGTTTAAGATGCCTCTGGAGATGTGGATCAGCGGGTTAAGCTACTGCTTGCGATGCCAATATCCCATATTGGAGTGCTTGTTCCAGTCCCGAATGCTTGACTTTTGATCCAGCGTCCTGCTAAAGCTCCTGGGAAGGTAGCAGATGAGGGATGTGGAAGACCCTCATGGAGTTCTGGGATCCTGGTTGAAGCCTGGCACACATCTAGAACTAGCTGTTGCAGCCACCTGGAAACTGAACAAGTGGAAGGAAGACAACTCCCCCCAGCCCCTACTTCTGTCACTCTGCCTTTGAAATAAATAAGTAAATTAAAAAATAAAAAAGATATCTGTTGGGATGCCTGCATTGTTTATCAAAGCTCATGGGTTCAAGTGCTGGCTGTGCTGCTGATTCTATCTTCCTGCTAATGCATACCTTGGAGGGCAGCAGGGATGGCTCAAGTACGGGGATCCTCACCACCCATGTGGATGACCCAAATGGAGTTCTTGTTTCCTGACTCCGGCATGGCCCAGCCCCGACCACTGTGGGCATCTGGAGAGTGAACCAGTGACTGGAAGATCTCTCTTCCTCTGTATCTTCCTTTTTCGCTCCAAAATACATAAAAGAAATTTAATTTTTTTTTAATTCAGACACTTCTCATCTTAAATGTCATTGCGTAGTTTTTCTCCTTATGAAATAAAAAATGTCACTGAAACACCTTGCAGCCCTCATTTCACTATAATCTGTCCTCAGAGTCCTCCCCGTGTGTGTAACGATTACAAGAGCTCTGGACTGGTCAGGACAGACAGGTGGACAAATTGTTGGCCTGGACGGAGAGGGTGGAACCGTGCGTTAACAGTGCCACCTGCAGGCGAGAGTGGGCACGACAGCGGGTGCTCAAGTAACCTAGCTTACACAATGAGTCATCCGCGCTAACACTCAACTGCGGGATCTTAGGGCGGTTTTTATTTCATTTGGGAGGAGGCCCACAGGTTCATCGTCCACGTCCATACCCAGCCTCTTAATCCCAAAGCGTCTAAGGTTTTACGAGACAGATGGTAGCTGGGGTTATAAATACATCTAGAAGGGACATGAGGACAAATGTCCCAGCAGTTAAGGAAATTTTCCATTTCTGGCATACACAGCGATGTCTATTTTAACGTCTCTCCGTGCAGCCTCCTCCTGCCTGTTCTATTTCTGTCGCTAAGTAGTTATGCTTCCTGTCACTCTGGCTCCACATCCCCAGACACAGGCACAGCCCTGTCACTGCAGACTCTCCCATGACATGACCGAGTGTCCACAGCAACTGGCTGTTTCAACGGTTTCAAAGGCACCGCTGCTGTTAACGATGACTTCTGCCTGTGTGCCTCTGCCTACGCGTGACGTCCCCAGTATCCCCGCAGGACAGCCCTACATTTCCAGCTGCCTGCTACTCAGCTTGGAGGCCCCTGACTCAGAGACCCCCGCAGCCTGCCCTCCCACTCCTCACCCAGGAGCAGATCCTCACTGATCCTGCTGCCCACGCAGGTACCAGCGGCCAGAGCCCCTCTGCTTGTCACATGCCCCTTCTCCATCTCCACCACTCCTTGTCTCCACTGTCTCTTTTCTGTACTTCTCCTGCCTCTTAAATGGTTGTGAGAGTAACTTTCCATCGTGCAAATCTGTCTTGTCCCTCTTCACTGTCTTCCAGCAGCCAAGAGGCCAGGGCTGGCCACAGAGGGCCATCGTGAGCCTGCAGCTGACAGCCTGACTGCTCACCTCCCGCCAGCTATGGGTCAGTGGTCCATGCTTCCATTGCTCACTGCCCCGCCTCCTGCTCGCCTTACCTGCCTTCCTCATGCCTGGTGCGTTGTGCCTCCTCCTTCGAGACCTCTGCAAGGAGAGTACTTTCTGGCCTGTAGCAGCTGCAGGTGCCATTCCAGACACTTTATGTGAATGAGCCTTTTTCCTCACACGGCAACCCATGAGGTCTTACTACCTTCTCCAGAAGATGTCATGAGGTGCTAGGCTGGGGTCAGTGGTTGAAGTGGCTACAGATTTTCTGAATGTGACTATCTCTTAAGCTTTATTTACTTATTCAAATTTTAAGGCAGAGTGACAGAAAGAGAAAGAGAGAATATCCTCCATTCACTGGTTCACTCCCCAAATGGCCGTAGTGGGAAGGGCTGGGCCAAACCAAAGCCAGGAGCCTGGAACTCCACCTGGGTCTCCCTCATAAGTGGCAGGAGCCCACTTGAGTTATCATCAATGTCTCCCAGGCACATTAACAGGAAGTTGGATTGGAATTAGAGGCAGGACTTGGTCCCAGGCATTCCAATATGGGATGCAGGCATTCAAAGTGGCTGCCTAGCCCTCTACACAATGCCCATCCTGGGCGTAAATATTTAAAGTGAGACAGCATCGTGGCACAGCAGGTTTTGATGTTACTTGTGACATGATTCGAGTCCCACTGTTCCGCTTTAGATCCAGCTTCCTGCTAATGTGCCTGGGAAAGCAGCTGAAGATGGCCCGAGTACAAGGCCCCTGCACCCACATGGGACACCCAGATGGAATTCCAAGCTCCTGGCTTTGGCCTGGCCCAGCACTAGCCATTGTGGCTATTTGGGGAGTAAATCATAGGATGGGAAATCTCTCTCTTTCTCTTGCTCTCTCTCTCTGTCTAATTTTGCCTTCCAAATAATAAAAAAAGATATAGCGAAAAAATGAAGACAAAAAAGTGCTCATCATAGTGGTATTTTTACGATAGCAACATTTTTAAAAATATAAATGTCCAAAAATAAAAGAAATGCTTACAATGAATTATAATGCATTCATACAATTAATATATGGCCATTAAACTGTGTTATCAAAAAATGTTGTGGAGTGGTTTTCATTGGTGCAGTATGTTAAACTACCACTTGAGATGCCTGCATATATAGTGTTGTTTCCAGTCCCAGCTACTCTGTGTTTCTGATGCAGCTTCCTGCTGATGCACCTGGGAGGCAGCAGATGATATGGTCCAAGTACTGGTGTTCCTGCCACCCACATGGGAGACTCAGATGAAGTTTCTTGCTCCTAGCTTTGCCCTGGCCTAACACTGTCTGTTGGAGTCATTTAGGAGTAAACTAGTGGATGGAACATCCATCTATCCATCTATCCATCCATCCATTTATCCATCCATCCATCCATCCATCTATCCATCATCCTCCATGCACCTATATATATACCACCTATCTGTCATCTATCTCTATCTCTCTCTCTTTCTAACTCTCCCCTCTGTCACTGTACTTTTCAAATAGATAATCTGGTTTAAAAAAGAATGTTTAATGTCATTATTGTAGGCAGAATAACAGCGCCCTTAAAGATGACCTTGCATGCATCCTCAGAAGGATGAGCTTGTTAAACACATGACAAGAGGGACTTTACGATTGTTATTAAGGTTAAGAACTTGGGTCCCTGGGTGCGACCATGCTAATCACACCAGCACTTAAACACAGGAAAAAGAGGTAGGAGAGTCCTTCAGGGAGTTGTGACAAAGAAGAAAGAGGAGACTCAAAGTGTGAGACTCAACGCACGGCTAGGCTGAAGACGGAGGAAGAGACCACGAGTGAAGGACTGCAGGTGGCTCCAGAAGTTGGGAGCAGCCCTCAGTTTATTTTTCCCACAACTGCCCTGCTGACAGCCCAAGTGAGCAGGAAACAGATTCTCCCCATGAGCATTCAGAAATGACCACAGCTTTGCCAACACCTCAGTTTTGCCCAGGTGAGACCCGCACAAAAATTCTGATGCACACACCTGTGAACGCTTTCATTTATGTTGCTGAAGATGGTAATTTGCTGTGTGTTGTTGTGGCAACAAAGCAGTTACAGATCTGATGGTACTATGTAGTTATAAATATCGTAAGCAATATAAAGTTTACAAAAGAGCCCAACAAAATTTCTTGTGTATGTTAACCTCATTTACATCCCAGTTGTATAAACATAAGATAGAAAAGAAGTACACGGATATATTTTTTCAGGATTTATGGGCATTCCTATTCCCTTCTTTATATGTCTCCAATCACCAGTGCCTTGTCTGTTCCTGCCTCACGTCTGGTCTGGATGCTAACTCAGCTGGACTTGCCTCTGGGGAACTGGTAATGGAATAGTTAGCAATGTCTAATGCTCAGTGTCCATCTTCACCTCACCTGACTCATCAATAGAATTGAACACAGCTGATCACTCTTCAACACTAAAAGTGTTGTTTGTTGGGCTCTGGGTTCTCATAATTCATGTGCCACGTCGAACTCTCTCGTGCTGCTTGCCTCTCACCTCTGGCTCCAGATGCTTAGGTGATTGGAGAATCACACACTAGCTCTCTTAGGCCTTTGTGTGCACTTACCTGGTTCTTATTAACCATTTTTTTGAAATTCCAATCTTATCCATACAAGGCTGACTCCCAAAATATTGATCTCTGGAGAAGACCTCCACCATGAACTCCAGGTACAGAGGTTCAGTTGCCAGGACTGTATCTGCCCTTCAACATCCAGTCTAAAGTGTCCAAGCTGAATGCCTGGTCTCTCCCCACAGCCTCACGTCTTATACCCTTCCACACCTCGGCAAATCAAAACTATGCTTAGAAGCCAGGTACCACTGCCATCCTTTGCTATGGCGAGGGTGAGGGGAAGTGGGGTGTCCCCTGCATTGTAGCATTTTAGCAGCATCCCTGGCACTTACCAGTATATGCCCATAGCCTTCCCCAACCCCAGCTCCACATCAAATGACACTTAAAGCAGGCAAATCCCCAAATCTCCTATTAAGAACCACCCACTGGGGCTTAGCACCCTAAGCCTCTGCTTGTAGTGCTGGCATCCTTTATGGGCACCAGTTCATGTCCCAGTTGCTCCTCTTCCAATTCAGCTCTCTGCTATGGCCCAGGAAAGCAGTAGAAGTTGGCCCAAGTCCTTGGGCCCCGGCACCATGTGGGAGATCTGGAAGAAGCTACTGGCTCCTGGCTTCGGATCAGCGCAGCTCCAGCCATTGTGACCATTTGGGGAGTGAACCAGCATATGGAAGACCTCTCTCTCTCTCTCTCTCTCCAGCATATGGAAGACCTCTCTCTCTCTCTCTCTCTCTCTCTCTCTCTCTCTCTCTCTCTCTCTCTAACTCTGCCTCTCAAATAAATAAATAAAATCTAAAAATATAAAAACAACAACAACAAAAAAGAACCACCCAACAAGGCCAAGAACTTTGGAACTTTGGTGTCATTCTTCTCTTTCTTGTCTCTCTCACCTTTTAAAATCGGTTCTCGCCGGCGCCATGGCTCAGTAGGCTAATCCTCCGCCTTGCGGCAC
The DNA here is from genome assembly GCA_949820135.1 of Sylvilagus floridanus. Lineage (NCBI taxonomy): Eukaryota > Metazoa > Chordata > Mammalia > Lagomorpha > Leporidae > Sylvilagus > Sylvilagus floridanus. The sequence continues at coordinate 78,763,656 of OX463241.1, forward strand.
CAGCATACAGGGTTCTAGTCCCGGTCGGGGAGCTGGATTCTGTCCCGGTTGCCCCTATTCCAGGCCAGCTCTCTGCCGTGGCCCGAGAAGGCAGTGGAGGATGGCCCAAGTGCTTGGGCCCTGCACCCCATGGGAGACCAAGAGAAGCACTGGCTCCTGCCATCGGATCAGCGCGGTGCACCGGCCGCAGTGCTGGCCGTGGTGGCTATTGGAGGGTGAACCATTGGCAAAGGAAGTCCTTTCTCTCTGTCTCTCTCTCTCTCACTGTCCACTCTGCCTATCAAAAATAAATTTAAAAAAATAAAATAAACTCGGTTCTTCAGGACATCCCATCTCTCTACCTGCACCATGAAACCACATCTCCCCAGTCTTCTACCTTCCTAGTCTCTAGACTTCGTCCGCTATCTGTACAAGCAGGTCACAGAGGCCCAAATGATCACTTCGAACATAACTCAGATCTGTCATTGCTCAGTTCAGATCCCCAGTATCTCTCTTCTGCTGCTCACAAGCACAGCCCGAGTTCCTGCCATGCTGGCACTGACTGCCCACCGCTGCTCCACTGCTCTATCCACCCTGCAGGATGGTCCAACCAGCCCCCACTTCCTTAAACACAATGTGTCCACTCAGTTCATGCCTCAGGGCCTTTTGTACCTGCCCTCTGTGTGAGGTGCTGTGTCCCCAGGCTCCTTCCCCACCTCCAGTCTCTGCCTTTCTGAGACCTCCCTTTTCACCCTGTGATCCCATGGCTTCACCCTCATGTCTTGTCACAGTAGTGCTCCATGCCTGCTATCTGTGCACGAACATGTTTCTTTGCTTTTTCTCTTCCCCAAAAAGTAGGCTCCTTGTGACCAAAACATTCTTTTTCTGTTCACTGGTTGATTTCTAGTGCCTAGATAGGGCCTAGTAGAAAAAGAAAATGTCCAGGGGCTGGTGTTGTGGCATAGTTGATGAAGCCACCACCTTTGACACAGGCATCCCATATGGGCACCTGTTCTTGTCCCAGCTGCTTCCTGCTAATGGCCTGGCAAGCAGAGGAAGATGACTCATGGGCGTGGGCCCCTAGACCCAGATGAAACTCTCAGCTCCTGGCTTTTGCCTGACCCAACCCTGACTGCTGCAACCATCTGAGGAGTGAACTAGCAAACGGAAGGTCTCTTTCTGTTTCTGTCCCTCTCTCTCTTTAACTCTGCCTTTCAAATAAATAAATAAATCTTAAATAAAAACAAATATGCTCAGCCCAGAGGCACTGTCACCCTGGCAAATGTGCCAAGAAGCAGGCTGGCCAGATTCCAGTAGAGCGTTCAGCTCATTTTCCAAAGAACTGAATGCACTGCAGGGATGATTCTGCCCATCAGAACCTGGCGTGCACCATACACTTGTGATGACCGTGAGCTTCGGCGTCTACACTTCCTTGGAGGAGCATTTGTTTGCTCACATGCCTTCACTTACCCTGTCCTTCCTCCCCGATATATCCTGTCTGTCAGCCACCAGCGGCTGAGGGCCACACCTGGAACAGCTGTGGGCTACAGCATGGTGCAGAGAAAGACCCCAGATGCCCAGCTGGTAGAAGAAGTGAGATGGGCCCCAGCAGGCAGGTGCATTCTGTAGGGAGATTGTGTGAACGTGAGGCTCTGTGGCATCAGCAGACAGGAGGAACACGAGACACTGTGGCACTGTGGGTTTTCTCGTGCCTCACTCAGAACACAGCCCTAACTGGTGCAGACTCATGGGCAAGAGGAGTTCAGCCAGGAAAAGAAGTCAGGGTGAGAGAAGAGAAACACAGATTCAAAGAGCAAGCCATGAAGTAGGGCGTCCAGATGCCGGTTCACATGCCTAATTCCACATGGCTGCACCTGAGTTCATCCCAACTGCTTTGGATTCCAGCTTCTTGCTAACACAGACCGTGGGAAGTAGTGGTGATGGCTCAGCTAGTTCATCCTTGCCACCCACATGGGAGACCTGGAACTGAGCTCCTGGCTCCTGGATTCGCCTAAACCATCACTGGAGGCATTAAAGGAGTGAACCTGCAGAGGAAATTACTCTGTGTGTATGTGTGTGTGTGTGTGTGTGTGTGTGTTTCTATCTGTCCATCTCATTCTCTGTCTCCATGCTTCTCCAGATAATAAAACAACACAATAAAATGAAATAATAAAATATTTTTTAAAAAATGAAAACAAAAGAGCAGGGACGATTGTCCTCACTTCCCTCAGTAGACAACATGTGGTGTCAAGTTCAAGAACAAGAACTGCTCATTGTTAGAATCCAAACATAAAATCCAAGTGAAGCATTTTCCCCACTGTCACAATCCACATGCAGTAGAAAACATCCCAAGAAGCAAGCACTAGTCCCCAGCGTGGTTTCATGTTTAACTTTTAACTGTTTAAACTTTGATGTTTAACGTTTAACTTCTCCTGACTGAATTTTGCAACAATAGCTTGCAAAGCCTTGCTATCGATTTTTGTGCAGATCAAGGTACTACAGTCACTGAGGCTGTGGGGTTTGACAGGCTTACAGTGCAGAATGCAGATAAGCCAGTGTGCGCCTGACCTATCGATGACTCAAGACGTCTTCTATGAAGGTGACCTGATGGTGGCAACCCCATTATGGCACTGACTCTATAAACATCTTTTGTTATAACCACTTGAGAATCGACCCAAACAGAAAAGCAAAAGGCTGTTAAAACAGAAAGCCTATTGTCTTCGGAGTGTTATACTCACATAAGGATATTCTCATGAAGACCCAGAACTCATGATCAGGAGACACTCTTTTGTGTTGTACTTTACCACAAATTACCAGAGCAGCAACACACAAGGCTGTTCAGCCCACTGAGGCTGTGTTTCGCATCCCTTACCCTTTATGATAGCAACATTTACCATGTAGTTGTCAGAGAACTCGACGTTATTGTACAAGGACACCATGTTAACAATGAGGCCTGACACAAGTGTGTGGGGTGAGTACCACTATTGCTGTTCAAATAGGAGTAAGGTTAGAATTTTATTTTTTTTAAGATTTATTAACCAGGGGGCCGGCATCGTGGCACAGTAGGTTAATCCTCCGCCTGAGGCGCTGGCATCCCATATGGGTACCGGTTCTAGTCCAGGCTTCTCTACTTCCAATCCAGTTCTCTGCTATGGCCTGGGAAAGCAGTAGAAGATGACCCAAGTCCTTGGGCTCCTGCACCAGCATGGGAGACTGGGAAAAGGCACCTGGCTCCTGGCTTTGGATTGGCTCAGCTCCGGCCCTTGCGGACATTTGGGGAGTGAACCAACAGACAGAACACCTTTCTCTCTGTCTCTCCCTCTCACTGTCTGTAACTACCTCTTAAATAAATAAAAATGAAAAAAAAATTTTTAAATAAAGATTTATTTACCAGAGAGAAAGGGTGATAGGGGGCAGGGGGAGATAGCTTCCTACCACTAGTTCACTTCTCAAATGCCTGCGACAACCAGGGCTGGGTCAGACCAAGCCCAGGAGTCAGGAACTCCACCCTGGTCTCCCAAGCAGGTGACAGGAGCCCAAACCCCTGGGCCGCCCTCTGCTGCTTTTCCAGAAGCATGACAGGAAGCTGGATTGGAAGCTGTGCAGCCAGGGTTGAAACTGCTACTCTGACATGGATTTCACTGTCCCAAACCATGGCTTCACTCACTGTGCCGCAACACTGAATCCAGCATCCTGGTTCTGTGGGCTTTTGATTTCTTCTATTTTTAATTTAATTTTAATGTTATTTGAAAGGCAAAGAGATAGACAGGGAGAGAAAGGAAGAGACAGACTGTAAATCTGCTGGTTTACTCCCCTAAAGCCTGCAATGATCAGAGCTTGGCCTGGCCAAATCCACGAGCCAACAACTCAGTCAAGGTCTCACCCAGCTGCCAATTCCTTCACCTGCTGCTTTCCAGGGTCTCCATGAATAGGAAAGTGGAATCTGAAGAACCAAAACTTGAATGCAGTCCTCCAGTGTGGGATGCAGGCATCCCAAGCAGTGCCTTCACAATTTCACCAAATGCCTGCCTCTCCTTTGACAAATTATAGGTGCAGAAGACCAAGTTCCACTGAAAGGGTGCAGTCGGATATAGAAACTTCCAGCAATTTGTTCACTTTCAGTGGAATCTGAACCAGCAGTTCCAGGAGCTCCTTAGAAAGCAGAAATCTGGCCCCTCCCCAGAAATTCTGAACCAACATCTTCAGTTTTGAAACTCAGTGTCAGCCCTCTGTACCCATGGGTTCACATCTACAGATTCAACTAAAGAGCAAAGACATTTTAAAAACATGGCTTCTCTACCAAATATGGACAGTCTTGTTTTTCCTTACCATTATTCCTTAAAATATATATTTTTATATATATTTTGTATATATAAAATATATTTTGTATTGAGTATTGTTAAGTGATCAGAGGATATTTAAAGTATACAGGAAGATGTGCATGGGTTATGGACAAACACCCATAATTTCTTTCTAGGACTTATTTATTTAAGGGTTAGAGAAGGAATGGGGAGAGGAGAAAGAGAGAGAGAGAGAGAGAGAGAGAGAGAGAGAGAGAGAGAGAATATCGTCTACTCATTGGCTCATTCTCCAATTGGTTACTGGAGCTGAGCCAAGCTGAAGCCAGAAGACTGGAACTTCATCTGGGTCCCCCACATGGGTTGTAGAGGAACAAATCTTTGGGCCGTCTTCCATTGCTTTTCCAAACACATTATCAGAGATCTATATGGGAAGTGGAACAGTGGAGACTTGACCTTTAATCTGGGTAAAGCTGACTCCAAACCTGGACTTCAAGGGTGGAACCAGCAATTGTGTTAAGACCAATCAGAGTATTTGGTCCCCTGGCCACAGTGATTGGGTAAGCCATGGCCACCTGACTACCCACAGTCAGAAAGAGTTAGGTCTTAGAATTTTTCTAGCTTAGAGGAAACAAATTGTTCTTAACAAGCACAAATGGAAAAATATGACGAGCCTGGAGCTGCGGCAACATTTTTTTTGCCATTATAGAGCCCAAGAATTAAACAGCAACGGAACAGGACTTGGAAGTGGAGAAACAGAAAGCTTGTCCTAGAGTTGTAACTAAGTCTATATCTAGATTGCAAGTTCCCCTTTCTTTTGCTGCAGCCACTGGCAACAGAGCATTCTATCACTTGCAATTTAATTTATGCTTCATGATATGCATAGAAGGAAAAAGGAAAACAATAGCTACTGTGTATGCTGGCTGAAGCACAGACTTACTTGGTGTGAAAAGTGATTATGTTCTGAAAGGAAAGAGGTGGTGTGGGGGAAGAATAGGGTGGTGAGGGAAGCAAAGGCTTCAGAGGTAGAGTAGGGAGGCACTTCTAGAAGTTTTGGGAAGATAGAACTAAGAAGCCTATTTAGGGGCAAAACATTTTGAGACCCACATATAGTTTTTTCAGAGCACATTTTCCAAGAACTTTTGGAACACCTGTGTGTGGAGACTTCCTGGAAACTGTAAAAGCAACAACCAAAGCCAGCCCCTTCCTCCTGGGATTCTGATTTATTGAGAGAAGGGAGTAGGAAGGCAATGATATTTTTAGGAGCACTTGGCTGATTCTAATGGACTCCAGGATGCAGACCCTTGGGCTGGGAACACCAGGGTGTACCATACAAAAGTCGATGAAAGTTTCAACTAATCCACAACACAGCCTCTTGTAACGTAAGTTAGAAAAAGAAATTAAATCAAAAACTCAGATTCTGATCAATTGTTGCTTGCAGAATGATGTGCAAATATATTGGGAGCTATACATTCTATGCCCTGCAGAGAGTCTAACTCCAGTGGTGGTTAGAGCTGGACATGAGCCCCCTATGTCACTCTGATCCCAGTCAGCCACAAACAATAGGGAGGAGGAGGGACACGCTTCCACCCAAATTGATCTATTTCTCAGTGGGGTGCTTGAGCTTTTCCCAGGACACCTTGGAGAGAACCAAAGAAGATCAGAGAAATCTCTCTGTTTTCCATATCCATTTATGCTGAAGAAAAATTTGGTAAACTTCAAAGATCACTCTTGATACCCTACATCTAGCCCTTTTGCTAGAATTCTACAGGAAGAAAAGAGAACCAACCCTCTTCCCAAGACACATGCACACACACATGATGCTGTTCCCACTCAGAAATGTGCTTTGGTTTTACCCAAACTACTTAGCTGATCAAAATTTATTGCTTTGAAATAATTTTACTAAAAATAAATATAAATAACCCATGGCATTCTATCTGGCCTGAATACATTAATAGTATGTTTGGTGATCAGAGTTCCAAAATCTTGAATTTTGACCAGAATTTACAGGAAGGACTCTTCCTTTCAGAACAAAACAGAACTCCAATACATCTCTCTAACTGCTCATATTAAAGTAACTGAATGCACTAAGTGCTGGGAAAACTATTGGTTTTGAAACTCATACCTTGCTGTTCACAATTCATGTGATATAATCACTTTGAAATACAGTTTGGTGGGGCCAATGCTATGGTATAATGGGTAAAGCTGCCACCTGCCATGTTTGCTTCCCATGGGGGTGCCAGTTCGAGTCCCAGTTGTTCGACTTCCAATTCAGTTTTCAGCAATGGCCTGGGAAAGCAGTAGAGGTTGGCCCAGGTCCTTGGGCCCCTGTACCCTCGTGGGAGACCCGGAGGAAGCTCCTGGTTCCAGGCTTCGCATTGGCACAGCTCCGGTCATTGCGGCCAAATGGGGAATGAACCTGTGGATGGAGGATCTCTCTCTGCCTCTCCTTCTCTCTCTCTGTGTTACTCTTTCAAATAAATAAATTAATCTTTAAAAAAATACAATTTGACAGTTTCTCTAAAAGTTAAACATTAAGAGTGAGACATAGTAATTCCACATCTAGGTGTTTATTCCCCAAAGGAATGAAAACATATTTGCCCATGCAAACTACTCCTCAAATGATTATAGGGCCTTCATTCATAATAACCCCAACCTGGAACAGCCCAACTATCTAGCAGCCAGTGCTCGGATGAACAAATTGTGGTATATCCAGATACTGGAAAGCTACCTATAAATAACCTGAACAAATTTCTGATCTCCAACACAATGTGGGTGAACTTACTTTTTCTTAGATTTCTTTTATTTACTTGAAAGGCTGAGTGGAGGTGGGGGAAGGGGTGGAGGAGAAACAGAAAGAGAAAGAAATCTTCCATCTGCTGGTTCACTCCCTAATGACCGAAATGGCCAGGTCTGGGCTAGGCTGAAGCCAAGAGCCAGAAACTCCAACCTAGAATCTAGAAATGTGAAAGAACACATTTTTGCTCTTTTAAGCTACCCAGCATATGGTAGTTTGTTATAGAAGACCTGGAATAATAATAGAAGTATAAAGACACTACACATATTTCATTAAATTTATTCCTAAATCTTTCAATTCTTATGACAGGGTACTAGTTTTAATATCAATTTCCAAATTTTGGGGGCCAGTGTTGTGGCGTAGCAGGTAAAGCTGCCACCTATGGTGCCGGCACCCCATATGGGCACCGGTTCAAGACCCAGCTGCTCCCCTTCCAATCCAGCCCTCTGCTATGGCTTGGGAAAGCAGTAGAAGGTGGCCCAAGTCCTTGGGCCCCTACACTCATGTGATAGACCTGGAAGAAGCTCCTGGCTCCTGGCTTCGGATCAGTGCAGCTCCGGCTATTGCAGCCAATAGGAGAGTTAACCAGCAGATGGAAGACCTCTCTCTCCCTTTCTCTTTCTGCCTCTGCTTCTCTGTAACTCTGCCTTTCAAATAAATAAATATATCTTTTAAAAAACAAACTTCTAAATTTTTGTAGCTCTGTTACAAGTGGAATATATTTTTCTATGCTGTCCTAGGAACCTGTGGCCTTACTAAACTCACTCATAATTTCTTATTCATTTTTGGAGATCCCTGAAGACTTCATACAGACTTGTAGATGTTTTCTTCTTTCCCCCTAATATGGTTGTCTCTTACTAATTTCCTCTCCTTAGTACAACGGTTAGAATCTCCAGTAAAAGGCCCAGATAAAGTCATGTGAACAGACATCCTTGTCTTGTTCCTGACCTTGTAAGTTACACAGCTAGGCTTCCAAAATTGTGATGTTAGATGAGGAGGTTTTCGGGATATTTTTACCATGTTGAAAAAGTTGCTATTTATTCTTACTACTTTATTCCTTTTAGTATGTTTTGTTCTACTTAATACCATTAGTTGAATTCTTTAATTAACACACAATTATTCTTAGGTGTTTAAATTTAACTGAAAAGTGATCCCTGTTAAATATTAGAGTGGGAATAAGATAGGGAGATGTACAGTTCAGCACATGCTCAATCAGACTTACCCCTAATAGTAGAGTTAGAAACGTGCCAGGGGATTCCAATTCAATCCCATCAAAGTGGCATGTACCAATGCCATCTCACTAGTCCAAGTGATCAGTTTCGGTTCATAACTGATCATAATGATAGGATTAAGAGTCAAAGGGATCACATAAGCAAGAACAGTGTCTTCTAATACTAACTGATAGAATCAAAAAGGGAGAGAACGATCCAACATGGGAAGCAGGATACACAGCAGACTCATAGAATGGCAGATGTCCTAAACAGCACTCTGGCCTCAGAATCAGCCCTTAAGGCATTCAGATATGGCTGAAGAGCCCATGAGAGTATTTTAGGCATGGAAAGCAAAGACACTATGGGAAAAAAAAAAAAACTAAATGAAAGATCTCTGTGTGTGAGATCCCAGTAAAAAGAATAGACCATCAAAGAAGGAGGTACCTTTCTCCGAAGGGAGGAGAGAACTTCCACGGTGACTATGGCTTGTCTAAATAAGATCTAAATAAGAGGCTTCCATAGCCTTGGCAGCTCATGACAAGAGCCTCAGGTGGTTACTGATGTCATAAATAAGAGTGTCAATTGTTAAATAAACAATGGGAGTCACTTGCTCCCCTTGTAGAATCTCTGTCCTTAATGTGTTGTACTATGTGAATTAACGGTATAACTAGTACTCAAACAGTACTTTATACTTTGTGTTTCTGTGTGGGTGCAAACAGTTGATATCTTTACTTAATATATACTAAATTGATCTTCTGTATATAAAGATAATTGAAAATGAATCTTGGTGTGAATGGGATGGGAGAGGGAGTGGGAAATGGGATGGTTGTGGGTGGGATAGGGAAAAAGCCACTATAATCCAAAAGTTGTATTTTGGAAATTTATAGTTATTAAATAAAAGTTAAAAAAATATTCATTTGAAAGGCATAGCCACACAGAGAGAGGAAGATCTTCCATCTGCTGGTTCACTCCAAAAACGTCCTCAATGACTGGCGCTGAACCAAACCAAAGCCAGGAGCTAGGAGTATCCTCCCATTCTCCCAAGTCAGTATAAGGGCCCATGTATTTGAGACATTTTCTGCTGCTTTCCCAGGTGCATTAATAAAGAGCTGGATGTGAAATGGAACAGCTGGGACATGAACCGGTGCCCATATGGGATGTCAGTGCCATAGGTGGTGGCTTTACCCACTATGCCACTATGCCAGCCCCAATTTATTCTTCATTTGATGAAGGTTGCTATCATGAATGGATGCTAAATTTTACCAAGTAGTTTTTTCTGAATATAGTGGGATGATAATTTCTTTCTGTAATCTGTATAATGATACATATTTTTGGTTTTCAACTATTAAACCAACTGGCATTCCTGAAATTAAACTGACCTGTACTAGACTCAATTGTTAATATTTGGTTTAAGTAATTTTACATTATATTAATGAGAAATATAAATCTGTTGTTTTCTTTTCTTGTAATGCTTTTCTCTAATCTTGGTGTCATAAAGTGATTGCAGCTCACAACATAAGTTGGGAATTGTTCCTCCATTGTTTTCCAAAGGAGTTTTTATAGACCTGGATTTTATTTCTTCCTTAAATGTTTGTTAAAATTCATTAGTGAAGACATCTTGTTCTCCAATTTTGTTTTGTTTGCAACTATAAATGCGGTGACTACAAATATAATTTATTTAACAGTTATGGGGTTGTATAGTGTGTCTCTTCTTTTCACAAGTTACATCTTTTAAGTTTTTTCATTTCATTAGTTATAAAATTTAACAGCATAAAACTACTCGTGATGTTTCTGTTTTACTCATCTAATATCTATATCTCTAGTAATGTTCTTCACCCTATTCTTGATATTGATAACTTGTGTCTTCCTTTTCCCTTTTCTTTTCAGGGGGTTTGGCTGAGATCCAACAATGTTAGGTCTTGCTTTGCAGACTATGCTCTGTTGTTCTATGTTTATAACTTTAATTTCCACTCTTATCTCTATTATCTTTTTCCTTCTGCTTACTAGATCATTAAGGTAGAAGTTTGCATAATTGATTTGTGAAATTTATTTTTTCAAATATAAGGATTTAATTCCATTTCTATCTAACTACTACTTTAGATATATTGCAAAATTTTCAATTTTTTTTCCTTTTTACTCTACTCAAAATACTTCACTTTTCTTAAGATTTCTTTGACTTACGGGTTTCTCAGTAGGTCTAAATATTTGTGGATTTTCATAGCACTTGAAAACATAATTTTTGTTTGTTTTGGGTGTACTGTTCTACTAATTTCAATTAGCTCAATTAGGGTAATAGTGTTATTCTGGTTTTCTCCATACTCACTTTCTATCGACTCGTTTTGTCAATTATTAAGAGATGACGGTTGAGTTTGTTTATTCTTCCTTTCAATTTCACTGGGTTTAGGGTTTAAGAAGTCACTGTGGCTAAATGAGGTTACCAGGGTGGGGCACTTGTGATGGATTAACAAGGAAGAGCTCTCTCTGGTTTCTACCACGTGAGCACACAGAGAGACGCAGCTGTATGCAAACAAGGAAGTGGCCCTCACCACTCTGTAACTCCCAGTACCTTGGATCCTGGACTGGCCAGATTGTAGGACTGTTTGCTGCTGAAGCTCCCCAGCCAATGACAATCTATTATGGCAACCTGAACTAACACATTGCGCCACCACAAAATTATCAAAATCTCTCTTCTGGCCCAGCCGAGTGAATGCTGCCTCTCTCCAATTTCAGCTTTATCTCCCTCTAGTCTTCTGTCCTTATAGATAAGAAGAGCTATTATTGAAAGACACAGTTGCCCATGCTTTCTGACAACCTTCATCTAAAAGCAAATCTTTGCTTCCAAAACCCCCGCCCAGTCGCCCAGCCATACCCCACGTGCTAGACCATGTGTTCCCTGACACCTCTAACAACAGTCCCCGTGGTCCCTCACCTGGCTTAGTGCCAGGGATGCTGAGGTCTCCAGGCAAAGGGCATCAACACAACAGATGAACTCAGAAAGGCCCCCAACGCAGGACTCCCCGGTTGCAACGGATGAGCAAAGAAGTCTCACCCTATTCCTTTGTTGCTTCCATTCAGCATGTTTGCACGTTACCTATCCAAAAGCACCATGGTAGGTAGCTATTCTGCTTCCTACAGTCTTTTAAAAAAGTAATAATAAAATGCATCTAATAAAATCTTTGAACCAGTATCTTCATAAAGCTGGCTATTTATCTGTTTTCTAAAAAGATTATTTTTTTAGCATTTACAGCCAGTTATGACTTACATTAAGAACTGAAATTAGAAGGTTTTTAAACACAAACTAGAAAGATCAAGAAAGGTCAAACAAATTAACTTAATGATACTTGTATCACTGGCTAAATTTAAGTTTGTATTTAAAACTACGCCATTTACTCTCTCTCTCTCCCTCTCAAATAACTTTTTTTTTGTAATTACAGCAAAGTAAACATTTGGCCTAGCATCAGTTAAGACACACACATCTCACACCACAGTGCTTGGGTTCCATTTCTAATTCCAGCTTTTGACTGCAGTTTCCTGCCAGTGTTGATCCTGGGAAGCAGTGGTAATAATTCAAACAGTTGGAGCCTTACGGCTCATGTAGGCGACCCAGGCTGAATTCCCAGACTCTGGCTTCGGCCAGTCCCTGCCCTGACTTAGTGTGCATTTGTAGAATGAACCAATAGATGGGAGATTTCCCTCTCTGTGTCTCTATCTCTGTCTTCTTCTCCCCCAACCTTCAAAAAAATAAAAGCCTTGTCCTCAAATTATTTCCACTGTATCCCTAATTTTAAAATATAAAAAAATAAAATCAGCTTTAAAGAAATTTAAAAAAAAAATTTGAAATAGCAACAGAATAATAATGAGCATGGTAACAACAACACTAGACATTATTATTTCAGCATCCACTCTTGCCAAATGTTTCCTAGATAGATAGTCAGTGCTAGATAGTCAAATCACTATTATTATCCTCATTTTAAAAAGAATACAAGGCCGGTGCTGTGGCTCAATAGGCTAATCCTCCACCTTGCGGCGCCGGCACACAGGTTTCTAGTCCCAGTCAGGGTGCCGGATTCTGTCCCGGTTGCCCCTCTTCCAGGCCAGCTCTCTGCTATGGCCTGGGAGTGCAGTGGAGGATGGCCCAAGTGCTTGGGCCCTGCACCCCATGGGAGACCAGGAGAAGCACCTGGCTCCTGCCATCAGATCAGTGCGGTGCGCCAGCGGCAGCACACCGGCCGCAGCGGCCATTGGAGGGTGAACCAAAGGCAAAAGGAAGACCTTTCTCTCTGTCTCTCTCTCTCACTATCCACTCTGCCTGTCAAAAATAAAAAAATAAAAAATAAATAAATAAATAAATCTTTAAAAAAACACTAAGTTCCGGGGGCCAGCGCCAAGGCATAGTAGGTTAATCCTCTGCCTGCTGTGCTGGCATCACATATGGGCGGCGGCCATTAGAGGGGAACCAACGGCAAAGGAAGGCCTTTTTCTCTGTCTCTCTCTCTCACTGTCCACTCTGCCTGTCAAGAAAATTAAAAAAAAAAAAGAATATAAAAAAACACTGAGGTTTGGAATTTTAAAATGAGATTCTAAAGATCCAATAGTGAATAAGTGCCAAACTTTTTCACTGAAATTAAACTCAGATTTATCAAATTTCTAAAGCTGTATGCTTAGTAATGCTACCCTGTCTTTATATGGAATTGGAGGTGATAGAATAAGAAACTTATATTTAAAATATGAAGCAGTAGGTAACAGCTTTACATAGATATGGAACCTTTCTGTTATCCAATAAGGATGTTATAAATTAAATACACCATTCAGAAATAAGAAAACATCTAAAGAGAAGATAAAGTAAGAGATATAAAGTTGCACATTGAGGAGAAAACATAAAGAATTACTAAAATGGATAATCACATGCCCACCTCAGTGGTCATGTGAGGAACAGGCTAGAAGGTATAATTCTCACAACGGAGATATTTCATGCCTATTAAGGAAGAAAGACAGAAGAAAGCTCATAGACAAAATAAATAAAGTATTGATTGAATAAGAACGAAGTCGGCGAACCCTAAAGGCTTCCATAGCCTTGGCAACTCATGACTAGAGCCTAGGGAGATTACTGATGCCATAAACAAGAGTGTCAAATTGTTAAGTCAACAACAGGAGTCACTGTGTACTTACTTCTCATGTGGGATCTGTCCTTAATGTGTTGTCCAATGTGAAGTAATGCTATAACTAGTACTGAAACAGTATTTTACACTTTGTGTTTCTGTGTGGGTGCAAACTGATGAAATCTTTACTTAGTATATCTGAATCGATCTTCTGTATATAAAGATATTTGAAAATGAATCTTGATGTGAATGGAATGGGGGAGGGAGTGGGAGATGGGAGGGGTGTGAGTGGGAGGGAAATTATGGGGGGGTGAAGCCATTGTAATCCATAAACTGTACTTTGGAAATTCATATTTACTAAATTAAAAAATAAATTTAAAAAGTTTAAAAAAGAAAAAAGTGTTGATTAATAAAATCTATTGATTATATCTGTGTAACAAAGGCATAAATTTCAGATGAAGAATAATTGAAGGCAAAATGAATGATTAACACAAGAATTCTTGAATTATGCTAAGAACACATCAGTTATTCTTGTTCTGAAAACTAAAATCATCAAACAATCCTCTGTCCCAATTACAGAGCAGAAAATGTGCTTTGAAGACACTATTTTCCTTCACTGATGTTCTGCTAACAAGATATGCACAAATACAAGAGAGAATTATGCCTCATAAAAGGTCCTTACGTTTGTTCATTATACCCTCAGAAGTTTGTTCATTTTAATACACACTCTCATAGTATGTGATGTTTCTATCTTCTCTCTGAAAATTCAATGGTTGTAACTCTCACATTTACTCTTCCCTGCACCATCTTCTGCCTATGCTCAATCAATATATATATACAAATTATTCTTCAGAAATGACTGAGCCTCCTTAGTGCTAAGATAGCATTTGTGATTTAGTCTATGATTTTGTTGTGTTTAATCACAAAACTTTCCTTGATGTAGCTAAAATGTAAAAAGTAACATAACGCAACAAAGAAAGAACATTCATCTGTGAAGTGGAATGTAATTCATCACATTTTCAAGTGACAAAAAGATCAAAAACAGAATTGAGCTAACAAATCCTCCCTCAGCATGCCTTCCTCACTGCCTATTCCTCACGCTTAAGTAGCAAACGCTGTGTCTTGAAGACTGCTTGAAAACTCACCAGTGTATTTCAATACCGATGTGAGCCAGGATGAACTGGCAGTAGCAGAACCGACGTCACCATACCTTACTGTTTTCAAATCCTATGGAAACATTTATCAGGTGTCCCTGCCTTCCTCAAAAAGGAGTTTAATCCAAAAAAGGATTAGGTACAAATATGAATCATTAAAATAAAACAGCCAATAGAACTTGGAGAACAAGTATCTCAGACACTTCAAGTTCTACTTTTGTTTTGTAGAGATATACTAAAATAAAATTGGATTTCAGAGCTATGAGTAAAACTATGAAAAATTCCAAGGATTAGAGATTGTATTTTTGGATATCAAAAAGTCCTCTTATAGTAGTGATTCTTAAGAGCATGGAATCACACTTAAAAATAGAAAGCAGAAATGCTTTAAATATTAGCATTACTCAAGATTAGTAAGACCATTAACTATTATCATAATATAAAACATTTACTGATGGGAACTATGTGCATTTTAAAAGGCAATTAGAACTTTTCATATGCTAATTTTATTAATCATCAGTAAATATAGTTGATGAAAATAAAATATAACCCTTGTCAACACATTGATAGGGGCTTTGCTTGTTGTTATTAAAGAATCTGCACTTCACTGATTTATGTAATAATTCTTCATATAGTAAAAATTATCTAAAACATCACACAACGTATAAGGAAAAGATGAAGAAACACTTTTTCAGAGATAGCTTATTAGTCACAAAATTAATAAAAAAGTGGAAACAATATCATTTAAAATATATTTGATTTATTATATATTTTAATACTTTAGCCTAATAATTGGCCTTCTAGGAAAAATAAATCCAAATTTATAGAAATGATTACAGGGCCAGCATTGTGACACAGTGGATAAGCCACTGCCAGTGATGGCAACATCCCAAATGGGTCTTTATTGGTTGGAGTTCCAGCTACTCCACTTCTGATCCAGCTCTCTGCTAACATATCTGGGAAAGAGTGGAGGATGACCCAAGTACTTGGGCCCCTGCACCCATGTCAGAGACCCAGCAGAGTTCAAGGATCTTGACTTCAGCCTGGCCAGACCCAGCCATTGAGGCTATTTGGGAGTGAATCAGAGGATGGAAGATCCCTTTCCCTCTCTTTTTGTCTCTCCCTCTTTCTGTAACTCTGCCTTTCAAGTAAAGAAGTAAATCTTGAAAAAGGAGAAGGAGGAGGAGGAGAAAGGATTGCAAATAGCTTTAGCCATTTAAGAAACCATGCTGCCAATGGTAACAAATTTGAGAATCAAACATTTCTGATAAATGGGAATCCTACTAGCAATTAAACAACAAAGCGTATTCTGTATATCTGAGCTCAGAAAAATCATCCCATCACTTGTTATCAATAGGGACAATCTCTTGAATGTTTCCTAGTTTTTGTGTTGCAGACACACATGACTGAGAGAAATCTCTGAATAAAGCACCCATTTGTAGTCAGTAGCCCTGTAACTTGATAAGACAACTTTTTGGCCTTGAGGAATGCATATTTAACACTGAAATTCTGGCATTTGAGTCTGAGCTTTATATAAGGTGTCAAAATGCTGTGAAGTGCACTAAGGTAGAATCAGGTCTGAGTCGTAAGAATGCCACAGACTTTTAATTTGGGGCAAGTCATTAAATTAACCTTGAAGTTGATTTTATCATCTGTAAAATGAGAATTTATTTAGATCTCATGTTTTAGGAGTTTCCACATCAGTTAAATGTCTGAAGTTGTTTCATAAATTAGCCTTAATCACAATTATAAATTACTTTCTATAAAATGCCTGTTTTGTGGCAGGTAATAAACTAGTCTTTGCATGCAGTAGCTTAATCCTCACAGCAGAGCTATCTGCATTTCAGAGATGGAAACAGCAGCTCAGGGAGGCTAATTTGCCCAAAGTCACACAACTAATAATAAAAATAGGAACTGGGATTCCAGCTGAGTGCTCTGCCCTGCCTTCACGCCAACTCATACATTCTGGTTTCGAGCCAACGAATGACAGAATATTCAATCATTAGAGCCACATGACAAGGCTTAAAATAATTGTTCAACTATCACATACTGGCATTCCGAAAGTTTTCTATTTGAACCGTAAGCACCAGCAATTCAGTAAGGACATTTCTATTACTTACAGCTGTTCCAAGGATATGAGGCCTTTAAACGTTTGCTTATCTAGTGCATGAATTTCATTCTTGTATAGGTACCTGAAAAACATACAAAATGTCATTAAATTATAAATTGGTATAAATACTGCATGTCTTAAATGGGGACTTAGAAAAATTAAGTGTGGACCTAACATGCTTAAGGGATGTTGAAAGATTCTCTAAAAATATATGGAAACTGTGATGTCATTTAAATATGTTCAATTGCCTGGTAAGTGTTCCAAGGTTCTGACCAAATTCTCAAAGGGATCTTTAGTCTAAAAATGTTAAGAAACTCATAGCAGTTATGAAGAAATTGTGACCACTGCATACTGGGTAGTAATTTCTCTAAGAAAACGAAAGTTAGGCTGGGAAGGACATTTTACAATTCAATATGACACTGACTGTATTCAACAGGGAGTTACCTTTGCAAAGTCTATGAGCTTAAGAATCATCCTATGGGGATAAAATATCTTAACAGCTCCATAAGATTACTTTGGCCCTGCAGTGATTGTTAAAAATCTACAGGAAGGGATACTGTGAATGGATTGACAAATATTATGGTCCCTCTAAGCTTAGCAATGGAAACAATGTGTGTGACATATGAGCATCGCCTGTATAATTTTTCAACCCAGTATGGAAAGATTATTTCATCTCTGATCTTTCGGAATAGCATGAAATGAACCCTGGGTGTGTTCTATTTGTGTCTCTCCGAGTTTGAGGCCATCAGAATTCCTGAAATTTCTGGAATGTGCCTTCTCACACTGTGGGTGTACCAGAATCACCTGGTGATTTGTCACAAACACCCACTCCAGGAACTGGCTTTGGGTACGGCTGCTAAGGCACTAGTTAAGACATCAACATCCCACATCAAAGTGCCTTGGTTCAATTCCCACTCAAGCTCTTGTCTCCAGCTTCCTGCCAACACAGACCCTTGGGGGCATTGGTGATGGCCCATGTGGTGATGGCTCCTGTCACCCATGCGGGAGACCAGTATTGGATTTCTGACTCCCAGCTTAGCCATTGCTGGCATTCGGGGAATGTAATGAACCAATGGATGGATGCTCTCACTGTCTCTCACTCTCCCTCCCAAAATAAATATTATCTAGTCTTCCATATCCTTTATTTATAAAATAATAATGTACAATAAGTAAATAATATGGAATACATAATAAATAAAAATATATAAAGAAAGAATAAAAATACCTCCTTGAGATCCCACCCACAAACCTCCTCACTCACAAACTGACTGGGGTGGACGGGGACCACGAAACCACAGTTTAACAAGCTGTCCAGGTGATTCTAAGCCTGCCCCCTTCATAGCCCTGACTGGCTTGGAAACCACAGAAATCACCCTTCTGACAGAACATGAAGAGAGGACTGCCCTTCCAAAGCCTGCTTAGTGAAGCTTGGGATGGTCCCAACTCGCATTCCCTCCCACAGATGAGAGCTCCATGAAGTGTCTCAGACACTAGCGACCGCCATGGATCAGTGTCCAACCGGAAGTTTTCCTCAGAATGATCTGGCACTGCAGAGGATCTGATGAATTCCTTTGGCCGAGCTTCAGTCAGGCCTCTGAACCTTCTCCTAGGTCCATGTGCTAACTTCTTTGCAAAATCCAGTTTAGCAATAATTGTCCCTATCCCCCAGACCTGATCACTCTTGGTATCCAGCGAAACCTCATTCCCTCCCCTGGGTAGCTGACCACCTTGTTCCTTCAGCAGGAACCCTCAGGAGGCTGGTTCACCCAGCATTCTCCCTGGAATTGATGCCTCCTTGTGGTAGTTTTCCATCCTCTGATTCCTACTCTTTGGCCTAAAGCCCCACTTTTCTTCAGTGTATTCAGAAAGGACTCTGTCCTGAACTGGAGCCCCGTTTCCTCTACAGCAAGAGCACTGCATAAAATTTGTGTTCACCACTTGAACTTCTGTTGGACTCTTATTGTCTTTGACAGAATGTGATATGACCCAAAGTCACAAAAATATAGCTGCATGTTAGGGTTTTCCAGAAAGTGTTTTTTAATAGGTTGTAAGGAGCTTTAAGCTGTGGTCTCAAAAGCCACAGTGACTCTCACCTGTGGGTGTGCATGAGTCACTGTGAATCAGGACTAAGTCTAAGGCATCATTCTGGGCTCCTCCTCAGGCCTCAGAACAATGTCTGGGTCTCTGCCTCCACAAATCTGATTTAATAAGGGGTCCTGATTTTGAAATAAGCATTGGAAATCCTCACAATGCTGTAGGTGATGATAACATGCAGGGATGTTGAAAACCGTTGTTCTAGGGGTGCATATCAGGTCAATATGATTTTGAAGATGCATCGCAGAGGATTCAGTTATACCTCCACGACAAGGACCCTCAAACGTTAAAATGATGAAGAGCCATGTCACTCACAGTATTCTATATTGAAGTCTACAGAAGCTGGCTCAGCTTCTACAGAGGAGTATTTAAACCAAATAACAGACTTTTGTTGTTATTATCAATTTTAAATAATGATAAGTTTTTTTCATAAAATAAGATAAAGTGATTCAATTATTCATGAAGGATTCTCAAAGCTTATAACTGAAAATTGGGGCCAGTGCTGTGGCACAGTAGGTTAATCCTCTGTCTGTGGTGCTGGCATCCCATATGGGTGCCAGTTCAAGTCCTGGCAGCTCGTCTTCCAATCCAGCTCTTTGCTATGGCCTAGGAAAGCAGTAGAAGATGGCCCAAGTGCTTGTGCCCTGCACCCACATGGGAGACCAGGAAGAAGCACCTGGCTCCTGGCTTCGGATTATCACAGCGTCGGCCATTGTAGCCAATTGGGGAGTAAAGCAGCGGATGAAGACCTTTCTCTCTGTATCTCCCACTCACTGGCTGTAACACTACCTCTCAAATAAATAATAAATAAAACCTTAAAACAAACTGAAAATTACCCATTATCACATGAGAGATCTTTAAAAAGTCCACAGAAATGTATAGAGATTGCAAAATTTTTTTTTTTTGCTTTTATTTAAAGAATATAAATTTCCAAGGTACAGCTTGTGGATTCCAATGGCTCCTCCCCCCCACAACTTCCCTCCCTCCCTCCACCCTCCCCTCTCCCGCTCCCTCTCCCCTTCTGTTCACATCAAGATTTATTTTCAATTCTCTTTATACACAGCAGATCAGTTTATAACATATTATGTAAAGCTTTTAACGGTTTGCCCTCACATAGAGGCACAAACTGAAATTGTTGTTGGAGTACTAGTTATAGTATTGATTCACAATGTACAGTACATTAAAGACAGAGATCCTACATGCTTTTTTTTTTTTAAAGAATTGATTAATTATCTATGCATTTTCCAATTTAACACCTAGAGTTTTTAATCATTTGCAATTATCTTTATACACAGAAGATTGATTTAATATTATAGTACGTGAAGATTTCATCAGTTTGCTCCCACATAGAAACACAAAGTGAAAAAATACTGTTTCATTACTAGTATTAGCATTATTTCACATTGGATAACACATTAAGGACAGATCCCTGATGAGAAGTAAGTACACAGTGACTCCTGAAGTTGAATAACAATTTGACACTCTTGTTTATGGCGTCAGTAATACATCAACAGTTCAGACAGGAGCTGATCATGTTTTATTTTCTCATAGTGTTCATTTCGTTTCAGCAGGTTTCCTCTTTGGTGCTCAGTTAATCATCACCAATCATGGAAAACAAATGATATTTGTCTCTTTGGGACTGGCTTAATTCACTCAGCATGATGTTTTCCAGATCCCTCCATTTTGTTGCAAATGATCGGATTTCATTGTTTTTGACTGCTGTATAGTATTCTGTAGAGTACATGTCCCATAATTTCCTAATCCAGTCTACTGTTGATGGGCATTTGGGTTGGTTCCAGGTCTTAGCTATTGTGAACTGAGCTGCAATAAACATTAGTGTGCAGACGGCTTTTTGGTTTTCCAATTTAATTTCCTTTGGGTAGATTCCAAGGAGTGGGATGGCTGGGTTGTATGGTAGGGTTATATTCATGTTTCTAAGGAGTCTCCAGACTGACTTCCATAGTGGTTTAACCAGTTTGCATTCCCACCAACAGTGGATTAGTGTCCCTTTTCCCCACATCCTCTCCAGCATCTATTGTTGGTAGATTTTTGGATGTGAGCCATTCTGACCGGGGTGAGGTGAAACCTCATTGTGGTCTTGATTTGCATTTCCCTGATTGCCAGTGATCTTGAGCATTTTTTCATGTGTCTGTTGGCCATTTGGGTTTCCTCTCTGGAAAAATGTCTTTTGAGGTCCTTAGCCCATTTCTTAAGTGGGTTGTTTGTTTTAGTGTTGTGTCGTTTCTTGATTTCGTTGTAGATTCTCGTTATCAGCCCTTTATCTGTTGCATATTTTGCAAATATTTTTTCCCATTCTGAAGGTTGCCTATTTACTTTCCTAACTGTTTCTTTTGCAGTACAGAAACTTCTCAGTTTGATGCGATCCCAATAGTTAATTTTGGCTTTGAGTGCCTGTGCTTTTGGGGAGATTGCAAAATTTTGTTGCACTGAAATATAGTTAACTTTTAATTCATTTCCATGAACATTTTGAAATGATGTCATATTTTGTCTCTGATATACAGAATAATTTTAAAATCCTATAGAAAATAATAAAGTTAAAAAGACCAAATAATGGGGGAAAAAATTAAAATAGAATATTTATGGTAAGATCTGCACAGATTGATTGCATCAACAGAGTTTGAATTCAAGATGTACTGCCACATGCGTGAATATCTGTAGGAAAAATTCTGGGATGATGGTAACCAGCTGAATGCAACTATTACCACATAATCCTTGAAAGTCATCCAGCTCAACAATAAGAAAAACCATCAGCCACAATGTGAGCCGTGACATATCTGGAGACAAAGTCATATTAGTTACATGAGTAACTTCAATTTCCATTCAAATGGGAGAAACACTAGGAGCAGCAAAGTAAACTCCAGAGTCCCCTCTGCAGCAAGTTCTGCTGGGGTCTCATAGATGAAGAGAATATGGTAGGCGCTGGACAGAAATGGAGCAGGGAATGGTGAGGTACTACCCTAAGGAGCACCTGTCTGAGACATGCTCCTGGCTCCTGGAGAATTCAAAGAAAGAGACATGAATGAATAGGGGGAGCACTTTACCAGCATGAGGTATCTTACAGAAGATTGGTATTAAAGAGAAAGAAGAAATCAAGAAACCAACATTGCAATAAACTAACACCAAGATGATTATTATGTACCAAGTTTCATCACTGTGAGAAAAGTTATCTATGAATATTAAAAAGAGAAATCAAGAAAAATCAACCTGATACTATACTTAAATTTAAAATAAAAATATAAAATCACAATTTTAAAAGTACTTCTTAACAATTTCACTTACAGGAACATAAAAAAAAGAATAAACCAACTAGGAATAAACTTAATAAATGCAGTGGAAAACTTGTACACTGAAGATTACAAACTGTTACTGTAAGAAATTAAATACAACTAGTACTCCAACAGTATTTTTCACTTTGTGTTGCTATGTGAGGGCAAACTGTTGAAATCTTTACTTAATATATAGTAAACTGATCTTCTGTATATAAAGAGAATTGAAAATGAATCTTGATGTGAAGCAAGGGGAGAGGGAGTGGGAAAGGGGAGAGTTGTGGGTGGGGGGGAAGTTATGGGGGGGGAAGCCATTGTAATCTATAAGCTGTATTTTGGAAATTTATATTCTTTAAATAAAAGCGTTATATAAAAAAAAGAAAAAAAAAGAAATTAAATACAAGTAAATGATTATCTACCCCATGGTCATAAGACTTAATAGTGTTAAAATGTCAATACTATCTAAAATGATCTACAGATGTAATGCATCCCCTATAAATAGAAATAGAAAACCAAATCTTAAAATTCACATGACATGAAGAGACTCCAAATAATCAAAACAATCTTGATAAAGAAGAAAGTTGGAGATCTCACACTACCTGATTTCAAAACTTATTACAAGTGTGCATTAAGCCAAACAGCATGGTACTTGCATAAAGACAAATATACAATCAGTGGAATAAATAGAGCAGCGGACTAAAATAGCACAAAAACGAGCCATCACGTACATAGTCAAGGGCTCCAAATATGTAAAATGGGAAAAGGACAAACTTCAACAAATTGTTGGGAAAACTGGATATCCACATGGAAAAGAATGATGTTGGAACATTATCTTACCCTATGTACAAAATTAACTCAAAGTGGATCAAAGATCTAAATATGACTTCAAACTGTACAAAATCTTGGAAGTAAACATGAAATGAAACCTTCAAGACCTTTATTTTGGCAGTTGTTTCTTGGCTATAACACCAAAGCAAAGGCAACAAAAGTGAAATAGATAAAGCTTATACCAAAATTAAGAATTTCTGTGCATTAATGTGGGTGTTGGCATAGCTGTTAAGATGTCACTTGGAACATTCACATTTCATATCAGAGATTCTGGGTTTGAGTCAGGCTCCACTCCCCAATGCCAGCTTCCTCCTGATGCAGATGGCACAGGTGCATGGGAGATCTTGATTGGATTCCACTCCTAGTTTGATTTGGCACAGACCCAGCTATTGAAGATGGCTGAAGAGTAAACTAGAAGATTGCTGATCCTTGTTATCTGTCTCTCTCTGTTTCTGTCTCTCAGTCTTTTAAATAAAGAATAAACTACGTTTTTAAAAGAAAGGCTTTCTGTGCATCAAAAACATAATCAATTAAGTGAAAAAACAGACTATACAATAGAAGAAAATAATTCCAGTTGATATATCTAATATAGTTAATACATAGAAGGAACTGTAACTCAGCAACAAAGAACAACCCAATTTAAAAAAAAAAAAAAAAAGCCAACAGGGCCAAAGCTGTGGCATAGTGGCTAAAGCCACCAACTGCAGTGCTGGCATCTCATATGGATGCCGGTTCAAGTCTTGGCTGCTCCACTTCCGATCTAGCTCTCTGCTATGGCATGGGAAAGCAGTAGAAGATGACCCAAGTCCTTGGGTTCCTGCACCCCTGTGGGAGACCTAAAAGAAGCTCTTGGCTCCTGGCTTTGGATCAGCTCAGCCATGGTTGTTGCAGCCATCTGGAGAGTGAACCAGCAGATGGAAGACCTCTTGCTATCTCTCTGCTTCTGCCTCTCTGTAACTCTGCCTTTCAAATAAATAAATAATTAAATATTTTTTAAAAATAGCCGAAAGGTTTCAGTAGAGATTTCTTCAGGGAGGATACAAAAGTGATAAGAATATGAAAAGATATTCAACATAACTCACCAATAATTAATAAATTACAAAATAAGGTCATGAGATATCATCTCACACATTATAGTATGACTATTTTAAAAAATGATAAGTGTTTGCAAGGATATGGGGCAAATAGGAATATTTGTACATTTTTGGTAGGAATGTAAGGTGATGCATTCACTATGAAAAACAGGAGGGCTTGTGGAAAACTACAAAGAGAACTACCTCATGATATAGCAATTCCACTTCAGGCATATATAGGAAAAGAATTGAAAGCAGGATGTAGAAGAGACATTTCCATATCTATGTTCCCACCAGCACTATTTACACAGCCAAAAGGTGGAAGCACTCCAAGTCTCCATTAATGGATGAATGGATAAACAGAATGGAGTATAAACAAACAGTAGAATAGTATTCAGCCTTCTGGCACATAGTATAACATGGATAAACCTGTAAAGTATGAAGTGAGTAAAATTAGCCAGTCACAATAAGACAAATACTGTGAACTTCCACTTACATGTGTGTCACCAGGACTCAAATTCACATTAACAGAAATGAGAATGTCAGCTGCCAGGCTCTTTGGGAAGAGGAAAATGGAGAGCTATTTTTTTAAAGAGTACAGAATTTCAGTTTTGCAAACTTACTAAGTTCTGGAGACCAATTAAACCACAGTGCAAATATACTGAATACTACTAGACCATGCATTTAGAAATGGTTAAGGTGGTATATTTTATATTGCATGTTTTTACCACAATTAATTTTTTAATTTAAAAGATGTAAAAAAATAATCAAAATTATATAATATATCTGTGTTCTAAATAAAGAAAAATTATACCCAAAACATTGATGGTGATGGCAGATCCAGGGTTTTGCATTTTTGTGATTTTCTGCATTTTTCAAAATTTTCTAAGACAACTATATATTAATATATTGCTTATTTATTTTTAAAATATGAGTGAGAATTTGTATTACTTTGGGCTGCTGTGATGGTGCAGAGGTTAAACCACTGCTTGTGACACCTACATTCTATATCAGAGTGCCACTTCGAATCCATGCTAATGTGCCTTGGAAATCAGAAGAAGGCCATATACTTGGACCACTGATGCCCATATATGAGACCAGGACAGAGTTCCAGGCTCTTGGTTTCCACCTGGCCCAGCCTTGACCTTTACGGCCATTCATGAAGTGAACCAGCAGGTGAAGGACCTCTCTTTGTCTCTCTGTTACTATTTCAAATGAATAAATAAATCCTTAAAAATTGTATTACATTGTAATATATGTAAATTAAAAATAAATCAAGTTCATTTATATTCTGTTTACCCTGGAGAGTAATGGTGCTTTAAAATTTCTGTTTTATATTTTGGGTTATTCATAGCATGAAATGTTATTTTATTTGTCCATAATAACAGAAGATTTAGCCAATTTATTCTTTGTCTTGCATGCTTCATTGAATTTCTTTAGCTAACTAAAGATCCTTTTCCTAAGTCCAGAAAGATAAATATGTGAACTTTGTAACTCCAATAGTAATTTTTGATAATGGAACACAGAAAATAGATATCAAATGTTCAACTGTTGAGTCTCAAAAATCCAGCCTAGATTTTACAGTGAAATGTTGAGAAATACTTGCTGAGATAATGTGTTAACTTCTTCACCCCACCTTTCAAGAGTAGATTAAGGGATGTACGCTGTTGTCTTAATCAGCTCAGGCTGATTTAAAAAAATAATTCTGTCCCCTAAAAGATTTGAAAGGACACCTGCTATTCAGATTTTATTTTTAAGCCACTGTTGTACACTGGAAACCAAGCTCTTTGAAGGAATGGCTGTTTATGGGTCCTAGGCAATAGGAGTATATAATATACATGTCCCATGTTACAGAACACACTCGAGTGTGATAAGATCTTGTCAAAAGGACAAAGGAGTTGGCTTGAAAGGGCCCCCACTAGCCGTATTTTGAACTCTATGAGGATGAGCAGCAATGATGATGGAACTATTTATAAAACGTTGAACTTGAAAATTCCATGAGTCCAAAGAGAGAAAAGAAGAAAACATAAAGACAGAGGTACATGTGGTGGGGGGTGGGAAGGGATCTCTTTTCAGAAGATTGTCAGTTAATAAAAATATACAGTGACAAAATTAAAAAATTATAATTTTGCAAGCTACATAAAATAGACAAGGCTATTCCATGATTGATGAAATCATGAGTGAAGCTTTATACATAAGAAAGTAATTATCTTTTGTATATTCCAAACCATATTGTTATGACTTATTAATCTCAGGAGATTTGCTGTTGCTTCTTTGGAATTTCCTGGATAAGTAATCATGTCTTCTGCCAGTAGCAGTGGTTTCATTACTTTCTTTATAATCTGTTGGTTCCTGATTTCATATAGGAAGCTAGGACTTCCTATAAAATAATGACTAGGGAAGGAAAGTGGAGGTATCCTTACCTTGTTTCTAATCTTAATGAGAAAGCAATGATTTCTCACATTAAGTATGATGATAGTCATAGATAGATTTTGGTTGATGTTCTTAATCAAATTGAGAAAGTTACCATTCCTCCATGTTTGCTCAAAGTTAAGTATTAGATTTTGTCCAAAGCTTCTTTTCTATCCTCTGATATAATTGTGACTTTTCTTCTCTATCCTGTGACACATCCCATTCATTGATTCTTTAAATTATAAACCACTCTTGCACATCAGGGATAAATTCTACTACTTTGGGATGTATAATTTTTTTTTTGACAGGCAGAGTGGACAGTGAGAGAGAGAGACAGAGAGAAAGGTCTTCCTTTGCAGTTGGTTCACCCTCCAATGGCAGCTGCGGCCGGCGCACCGCGCTGATCCGATGGCAGGAGCCAGGTGCTTCTCCTGGTCTCCCATGTGAGTGCAGGGCCCAAGCACTTGGGCCATCCTCCACTGCACTCCTGGGCCACAGCAGAGAGCTGGCCTGGAAGAGGGGCAACCGGGACAGAATCCGGTGCCCCAACTGGGACTAGAACCTGGTGTGCCAGTGCCGCTAGGCGGAGGATTAGCCTATTGAGCCGCGGCGCTGGCCTACATTGTTAAATTTCATTAGCTTATGCTTTGTTGAAGATTTTTGTACACATGTTCCTGAGAGTAACTGGTCTATAGATACTCTTTTTAGTAGGTACTGCCTCTGTTTCTCTGGGGGAGACTGTAGAGAATTAGTATCATTTTCCTTTCAATGTTTGGTAGAATGTACCAGTGAAATCATCTTTGCTCTGATGGTTTCAGTTTTGGAATGTTATTAATCATTGATTAAAACTGTTTAAAATATATGGGTCTATCTAGATTGTCTGGTTGTTTTCCCTTGGGTGAGTTTGGTAGGTTATGTCTATCAAGATATTGGTTCTCTTTTTCCAGTCATCAGTTGATGGACATCTGGGTTGACTCCATAACTTAACTATTGTGAATTGAGCTACAATGAACATGGGGTACAGATAACATTTATATCTGCTTATTTTATTTCCATTGAGTAAATTTCCAGGTGTGGGATTGCTGGGTTATATGGTAAATCTGTTTTCAGATTTTTGAAGTATTTCCATTCTGTCTTCAACAATGGCTGCACCAAGTTACATTCCCACCAAAAGTAGAATAGGGTACCTTTTTCCTCACATCCTCACCAGCTTTTACTTTTGTTGATTTCTGTATGAGAGCCATTCTAATTGGAGTGAGGTGAAACCTCATTTTGAGGTTGATTTGCAATTCCCTAATGGTATAGTAATCCTGAGAATTTTTTCATGTGTCTGTTGGCCATTTGGATTTCCACTCTTCAGAAATCCCTATTCATGTCCTTTGCCCATCTCTTAACTGGATTGTTTCGTTTGTTAATCCTTTATCAGTTTCATAGTTTGCAAATATTTTCTCCCATTCTGTTGATTGCCTCTTCATTTAGCTCAGTTTTTTTATTTTTTTATTTTTATTTATTTTTTTTTACAGTGCAGAAGCTTCTCAGCTGATGTAATCTTATTTGTAAATTTTGGCTTTGAATGCCTGTGCTTCTTGGATCTTTTCCAAGAAGTCTTTGCCTATGTCAATGTCTTAGGGAGTTTCTTCAATGTTCTCTAGCATTTTGAATGTATCAGGTCTTATATTTAAGTCCTTGATACATTTGCATTTTGAGTGCATTGTTTTATAATGTGTATGGTAAGGGTCTTGTTTCATACTTCTGCACATGGAGATCCAATTTTCCCAGCACCATTTGCTGAAGAGACTGCCCTTGTTCCAGGGATTGATTTTAGCTCCTTTGTTAAAGATAAGTTGGCTGCAGATGAATGGACTGATTTCTGGAGTTTCTATTCTGTTCCATTGACCTACATTCATGTTTTTGTGCCAGTACCAGGCTGTTTTACTATAACTGCCCTTTAGTATTTCTTGAAATCTGGTATTGTGATACCTCCAATTTTGTTTTTGTTGTATAAGATTGCTTTAGCTCTCTGGGGTCTCTTGTGTTTCCATATGAATTTTAGTATCATTTTTTTCTAGAACTGAGAAAAATGGCATTGCTATTTTAATTGGATAGCCTTCAATCAGTAAATTGCTTTAAGTAGTATGGATACTTTGATTAAATTAATTCTTCCAATCCAAAAACATGGAAGATTTTTCCATATTTTTTGTGTCTTCTTCTATTTCTTTCTTTAATGTTTTTGAATTCTCATCCTAAAGATATTTGACTTCCTTGGTTAAATTTATTCATTTATTTAATTTTTGGTATCTATTGTGAATGGGATTGATCTTAGAAGTTCTTTCTAGGCCATGACATTGTCTGTTTATACAAAGGCTATTGATTTTTGTGTGTTGATTTTATATCCTGCCATTAATACTTTTAGGAGTTCCAATAGTCTTTCAGTGGAATCTTTTGGAACCCTTATATATAGAGTCATGTTATCTGCAAATAGGGATAATTTGACTTCTTCTTTTCCAATTTGTATCCTTTTGATCTCTTTTTCTTGCCTAAATGCTCTGGCTAAAACTTGCAGAACTATATTAGATAGCAATGATGAGAGTGGCATGTTTGTCTGATTCCAGATCTTAGTGGGAATGCTTCCAACTTTTCCCCATTCAGTTAGATACTGGATATGGGTTTATCATAAATTACCTTGACTAAACTGAGGAATGTTCTTTTTATACCCAATTTTCTTAAGGTTTTTATCATGAAAGAGTGTTGTATTGATTCAAATTCATTCCCTGCATCTATTGAGATAACCATATGGTTTTTATTATTTAATTTATTAATGTGATGTATCACATTCATTGATTTGCAAATGTTGAGCCATCCCTGCATACCAGGGATAAATCCCACTTGGTCAGTGTGAATGATCTTTCTAATATGTTGTTTTATTCAATTAGCTAGCATTTTCTTGAGGATTTTTGCCTTTATATCCATCAGGATTATTGGTCCATAGTCCTCTTTCTCTGTTGTTTCTTTTTCTGGTTTAGGAACTAGGGTGATGCTGGCTTCATAGAAGGAGTTTTATAGGATTCTGTCTCTTTTAACTGCTTTGAATAGCTTGAGAATAATTGGAGTTAGTTCTTTAAATGCCTGGTAGAATTTAGCAGTGAAGCCATCGAGTCCTGGGCTTTTCTTTGTTAGGAAGGTCTTTATTATTGATTCAGTCCCTGTAATTGGTATGTTTAGGTTTTCTATGTCTTCATGACTCAATTTTGGTAGGTTGTATGTGTCCAGGAATCCATCCATTTCTTCTTGATTGATTTGTTGGCCTATAGCTCTTTGTAGTATTTGCTGATGATTCTTTTTATTTCTGTGGTATTTGTTCTTACATGTCTTATTTCACCTCTGATTCTATTGATTTGTATCCTTTTAATATTTATGGCTCACCAGGGATGGCTCCATTTCTTTGGTAATATTAATAATTTGTTTTTTATCACCTTTTTCTTCATGAGCGTGACTAGAATTTTACTTACTTTTTTAATCTCTTCAAAGAACCAATAATTTATTTTGTCAATTTCTCTGATTTTTTAACTTTTATTTATTTATTCTCTTTTTAATTACTCTTTTCTTCTACTTGCTTTAGGTTTATATTTCTTTACTTTTCCTATTTCTTAAGGAGGAAGCCTTGATTACTGATTTTATACTTTTCTTCCTTTGTAGTATTTGTATTCAACACTATGAAAATCTTAAAAAGCACTGCAGTCACTGCATCACATAAATATGAGTAAGTTGTATTTTTACTCTCATTCCTTTCAAGATATTTTGAAATTTCTCTAGAGACTTGTTCTTTGATCCATGTGTTACCTTAAGTGTGCAGAATAATCTGCAGATATTTGAGATTCTTCCATTATTATTCAGAGATTAATTTCTAGTTTAGTTTCTTTATAGTTTGCAAACATACTTTGCCAGCATTCCACTCTTTTTAGATTTGTTGACACATGTTTGTGTCCAACAATATTGTCTAGAATTGTGAATACGCCATGTGTGCTTGACAAGCATGTGTTCTTCTGCTCTTGTTGGATAGCTTATTTCACAAATGTCAAATAGATTCTGTCGATTGATGGTGCTATTTAGTTCACCATTGTCATCCCTGATTTTCTGCTTGCTGGATCTGCCCATTACCAATGATGAGTATTGATGTTTCCAATTGTAACAATGGAAGCATCCACTTCTTCTTGAAGTTCTATCAGATTTTGCCTCATATATTTTGATGTTCTACTCTTAAGTACATGCATATTAAATATTATCATGTCTTCAGGGCCAATACTGTGGCACAGTAGATTAATCTTCGGCCTCTGGAGCTGGCATCTCATCTGCGCGCCAGTTCTAGTCCCAGGTGCTCCTCTTCCAATCCAGCTCTCTGCTGTGGCCTGAAAAGCAGTAGAAGATGGCCCAAGTTCTTGGGCCCCTGCACCTTCATTGGAGAACAGGAAGAAGCACCTGGCTCCTGGCTTTGGATCGGCACAGCTCTGGCCATTGCAACCATTTGGAGAGTGAACCAATGGAAGGAAGGCCTTTCTCTCCATCTTTCCCTCTCACTGTCTGTAACTCTACCTCTCAAGTAAATAAATAAAATATTTGAAAAGATATTATTATCTCAGCCTGGCTGCTGACAGGCCCCGATTAAAGTGTGATTGGTACAAAGCCAAAAAAAAGATATTATTATGATTTAATTATTATTAAAGATCTCTATGATGAGAATTACAAAACCTTAAAGAAAGAAATAGAAGAGGATACCAAAAAATGGAGAAATCTTCCATGCTCATGGATTGGAAGAATCAATATCATCAAAATGTCCAACTTCCAAAAGCAATTTATACATTCAATGCAATACCAATCAAATACCGAAGACCTTCTTCTCAGAGCTGGAAAAAATGATGCTGAAATTCATATGGAGACAGAGGAGACCTCGAATAGCTAAAGCAATCTTGTACAACAAAAACAAAGCTGGAGGCATCACAATACCAGATTTCAGGACGTACTACAGGGCGGTTGTTATCAAAACAGCATGGTACTGGTACAGAAACAGATGGATAGACCAATGGAACAGAATAGAAACACCAGAAATCAATCCAAACATCTACAGCCAACTTATATTTGATCAAGGATCCAAAACCAATCCCTGGAGTAAGGACAGTCTATTCAATAAATGGTGCTGGGAAAATTGGATTTCCGCGTGCAGAAGCATGAAGCAAGAAGACCCCTACCTTTCACCTTACACAAAAATTCACTCAACATGGATTAAAGACTTAAATCTATGACCCGACGCCATCAAATTATTAGAGAGAATTGGAGATACCCTGCAAGAGAAGCACAGGCAGTCAAAGCCAAAATTAACTATTGGGATTGCATCAAATTGAGAAGTTTCTGTACTGCAAAAGAAACAGTCAGGAAAGTGAAGAGGCAACCGACAGAATGGGAAAAAATATTTGCAAACAACCCAACAGATAAAGGGATAATAACCAGAATCTACAAAGAGATCAAGAAACTCCACAACATCAAAACAAATAACCCACTTAAGAGATGGGCCAAGGACCTCAATAGACATTTTTCCAAAGAGGAAATCCAAATGGCCAACAGACACATGAAAAAATGTTCAAAATCACTAGCAATCAGGGAAATGCAAATCAAACCCACAATGAGATTTCATCTCACCCGGGGTAGACTGGCTCACATTCAGAAATCTACCAACAATAGAAGCTGGAGAGGATGTGGGGAAAAAGGGACACTAACCCACTGTTGGTGGGAATGCAAACTGGTGAAGCCACTATGGAAGTCAGTCTGGAGATTCCTCAGAAACCTGAATATAATCCTAACAGACAACCCAGCCATCCCACTCCTTGGAATTTACCCAAAGGAAATTAAATTGGCAAACAAAAAAGCCGTCTGCACATTAATGTTTATTGCAGCTCAATTTACAATAGCTAAGACCTGGAACCAACCCAAATGCCCATCAACAGTAGACTGGATAAAGAAATTATGGGACATGTACTCTATAGAATACTATAAAGCAGTCAAAAACAATGAAATCCAGTCATTTGCAACAAGATGGAGGAATCTGGAAAGCATGATGGATGCTGAGTGAATTAAGCCAGTCCCAAAGACACAAATACCATAAGTTCTCCCTGATCGGTGACAACTAACTGAGCACCAAAGGGGAAACCTGTTGAAGTGAAATGGACACTATGAGAAACGGTGTTTGATCAGCCCTGGACCTGACTGTTGATGTACAATGTAATACTTTATCCATTTTAGTATTTTTTGTTCTAGTACTATTGGTTGAACTCTGTAATTAACACACAATTATTCTTAGGTGTTTAAATTTCAATTGAAAAGTGATCCCTGCTAGGAATTTGGAAAACATTATGCTGAGTGAAGCATGCCAGTTCCAAAGAGACAAATATCACATGTTCTCCCTGATTGGTGACAACTAACCAAGCACCAAAAATAAAACCTGTTGAAGTAAAATGGACATTATGAGAAACAGCGACTTGATCAGCCCTTGCCCTGACTGTTGATGAAAAACTTAATACGTTATCCCTCTTAGTATTTTTGTTTGTTTGTTCTACTTAATACTTTTGGTTGAATACTGTAATCAATACGCAGTTATTCTTAAGTGTTGAAACTTAACTGAAAAGTTATTGCTGTTAAATATAAGAGTGTAAATAAGAGAGTGGAGAGATATGCAATTTGGGACATGCTCAAGCTGACTTGCCCCAAACAGTAGAGTTAGAAACATACCAGGGGATTCCAATTCAATCCCATCGAGGTGGCATATACCAATGCCATCTAACTAGTCCAAGTGATCAATTTCTGTTCACAGTTGATCATAATGATAGGACTAAGAGCCAAAGGGATCACATAAACTAGACTAGTGTCTGCTAATAATAACTGATAGAATCAAAAAGGGAGAGAATGGTCCAACATGGGAAGTGGGATACACAGCAGACTCATAGAATGGCAGATGTCCTAAACAGCACTCTGGCCTCAGAATTAGCCCTTAAGGCATTCGGATCTGGCTGAAAATCCCATGAGAGTATTTCAGGCATGTAAAGCCAAGACACTCTGGAAAAAAAAAAAAAAAACCTGAATGAAAGATCTCTGTGAGTGAGATCCCAGTGGAAAGCACAGGTCATCAAAGAAGGAGGTACCTTTCTCTGAAGGGAGGAGAGAACTTCCACTTTGACTATGACCTTGTCTAAATATGATCAGAGTTGGTGAACGCAAAAGGCTTCCATAGCCTTGGTAATTCATGACAAGAGCCTAGGGTGATTACTGATACCATAAACAAGAGTGTCAATCTGTTAAGTCAACAACAAGAGTCACTGTGCACTTACTACTCATGTAGGATCTCTGTCCTTAATGTGCTGTACATTGTGATTTAATGCTATAACTAGTACTCAAACAATATTTTTCACTTTGTGTTTCTATGTGGGTGCAAACTGTTGAAATCTTTACTTAATATATGCTAAACTGATCTTCTGTATATAAAGAGAATTGAAAAAAAAAGATATTATTATGTCTTCTTGGAGAATAGACCCTGTATTCATCTGTTTTGTCTGCCTATATAAAAAATCTGAGATTGGAAAATTTATTTAAATCACAGAAGTTTACTTCTTAGAGTCCTGGAGGCCAGGAAGTCCAATATCTTAGAATCCACATCTGGCAAGAGCCTCATGAGGCATCATGCAATGTTGGAAAACAGAAAAAAAAAGGGCACATAAATGCATGTGAAGTTGGGAAAGGGATCAAACTCAGCCTTTTTTTCAGGAGCACTTTCCCTCAATAAGTAACTCACTATCATGTAACAAGAACATTAACACATCCCAGCTGAATCACTTTGTGTGTAACGCTGCTAACTTATAGCAGAGAATTTCTAATATATTCCTACTTTCCCTTAAAATAATGTTAGCTTATCCATAAGATATCAAATTCACTGTTGCCATTGTTATTTTGAACAAACTCATATCTGATATATCAATGAAGTGTAAGAAAAATAGCAGCAGGTTGCAGGTTAAGCCATTGCTTAATACTCTGCTTGGAACCAGTTGATGATTCAAATATTTGGGTCTCCTTCAACCACATGGGAAACAGGAATGGAGTTTCTGGTTCCTGGCTTCTGCCTGGCCTTACCCTAGCTGTTGTGGTTATTTTAGGAGTGAGCCAGTGGATGGAAGATTCTCTCTGTCTCTGTCTCTGTCTCTGTCTCTCTCTGTCTTCCAAATAAACAAATGGATCTTTTTTTACCTGCATTCCCATGTTTATTGAAGCACTATTTTTTTAACTTTTATTTAGCAAACATAAATTTCCAAAGTACAGTTTATGGATTAAAATGGCTCCCCCCCACACACAATATCCCTCCCACCCGCAACACTCCCAACTCCTGCTCCCTCTCCCATTCCATTCACATCAAGATTCATTTTCAATTATCTTTATATACAAAAGATTGATTTAGTATATATTAAGTAAAGATTTCATCAGTTTGCACCCACACAGAACATAAAGTGTAAAATACTGTTTGAGTACTAGTTATAGCATTAATTCACATTGAACAACACATTAAAGACAGAGATCTTACATGAGAAGTAATGCACAGTGACTCCTGTTGTTGACTTAACAAATTGACACTCTTGTTTATGGCATCAGTAATCTCCCTAGGCTCCTGTCATGAGTTGCCAAGGCTATGGAAGCCTTTTGAGCTTGCCGCCTTTGATCTTATTTAGACAAGGTCATAGTCAAAGAGGAGGTTCACTCCTCCATTCAGAGAAAGGTCCCTCCTTCTTTCATGGCCCGTTCTTTCT
This sequence comes from Sylvilagus floridanus, assembly GCA_949820135.1. Lineage (NCBI taxonomy): Eukaryota > Metazoa > Chordata > Mammalia > Lagomorpha > Leporidae > Sylvilagus > Sylvilagus floridanus. The sequence continues at coordinate 78,798,832 of OX463241.1, forward strand.
ACTGGGATCTCACTCACAGAGATCTTTCATTTAATTTTTTTTTTTTTTGACAGGCAGAGTGGACAGTGAGAGAGACAGAGAAAGGTCTTCCTTTGCTGTTGGTTCACCCTCCAATGGCTGCCGCGCTATGGCAGGCACACAGCACTGATCCAGAGGCAGGAGCCAGGTGCTTCTCCTAGTCTCACATGGGGTGCAGGACCCAAGCACTTGGGTCATCCTCCACTGCACTCCTGGGCCACAGCAGAGAGCTGGACTGGAAGAGGAGCAACCAGGACAGAATCTGGCGCCCCGACTGGGACTAGAACCTGGTGTGCCGGCACCGCAGGCAGAGGATTAGCCTATTGAGCCGTGGCAGTGGCCAGTGCTCTGGCTTCTTTATGTAAGTCTGAGTCTCTGACCTTTACCATTCCCTTGTCTCTGAAGAACTTTCCAAATATTTCATGAAAAGCAAGACTTTTAGTGGCAAATTCTTTCAATTTTTGTTTGTCAGAGAATGTCATTATTTTCCTTCTCTTGTGCTGGATAATACAGAATTCCAGGTCGGTGGGTTTTTTCTCTCAACATTTTAAATACCATTTCACTCTGTTTGCTTGCATGATTTGTGAAGCCAAATTGACCTGTATTGTTTTTCAAGGAATTTTTTTATTTTGATTTTCTGAAATCTGAATATGATATGCCTAGATGTAAATTTTTTTTTTTTTTTTTTGACAGGCAGAGTGGACAGTGAGAGAGAGAGAGTCAGAGAGAAAGGTCTTCCTTTTGCCGTTGGTTCACCCTCCAATGGCCGCTGCAGATGGCGCGCTGCGGCCGGTGCACCGCGTTCGTCCAATGGCAGGAGCCAGGTGCCAGGTGCTTTTCCTGGTCTCTCATGGGGTGCAGGGCCCAAGCACCTGGGCCATCCTCCACTGCACTCCCGGGCCACAGCAGAGGGCTGGCCTGGAAGAGGGGCAACCGGGACAGAATCCGGCACCCCGACCGGGACTAGAACCCGGTGTGCCGGCGCCGCAAGGCGGAGGATTAGCCTGTTGAGCCACGGCGCCGGCCTTAGATGTAAATTTTTTGGTTGCTATTTTCTAAGCTTTCTGGATCTGTGTTTCCTGTGCATGATTATTTCTGGAAAATTCTCAGCCATTATTTCTTCAAATGTTTGTTCTGTTTCTTTCTCATTTTCTTCTCTTCTGGTATTTCTATTACACACATGAGGGTACTTCACAAAATCCTTATGGACAGTGAGAGAGAGAGACGGAGAAAAAGGTCTTCCTTTTACCGTTGGTTCACCCTCCAATGGCTGCTGCGGCTGGTGCACTGTGCTGATCCAAAGTCAGGAGCCAGGTGCTTCCCCTGGTCTCCCATGTGGGTGCAGGGACACAAGCACTTGGGCTATCCTCCACTGCTCTCCCAGGCCACAGCAGAGAGCTGGACTGGAAGAGGAGCAACTGGGACTAGTACCCAGCGCCCCAACCAGAACTAGAACCTGGGGTGCCGGCACCACAGGCTGAGGATTAGCACAGTGAGCCACATGCCGGCCCAAAATTTATATTTATTAAATAAAAGTTTCCTTAAAAAATAAAATAAAAATATCAAGAAGGAAAAATAATGCAGAGTTGATATAAGCAGACATTTTTCAAAGGAAGATATACAAATAGCCAACAGGAATATTTTTAAATGCCCAACATCACATATCATCAGAGAAATATAAGCCGAAACCACAAATGAGATATCACTCAGTACTATTAGAATAGTGAATACCAGCCCGGTGCCACAGCTCAATAGGATAATCCTCTGCCTGCGGCACCAGCACACTGGGTTCTGGTCCCGGTCAGGGCACCAGATTCTGTCCCAGTTGCCCCTCTTCCAGTCCAGCTCTCTGCTGTGGCCTGGGAGTGCAGTGGAGGATGGCCCAAGTGCTTGGGCCCTGCACCAACATGGGAGACCAGGAAGAAGTACCTGGCTCCTGGCTTCAGATCAGCATGGTGCACTGGCCGCAGTGGCCATTGGAGGGTGAATCAATGGTAAAAGAAGACCTTTCTCTCTGTCTCTCTCTCTCACACTGTCCATTCTGCCTGTAAAAAGAAAGAATAATGAATACCAGAAAAATAGAAGGGAACTGTGGAGGATGTAGATAAAGGGGAACTGTTGCGCTCTGTTGGTGTGAAAGTAAATTGCACAGCCATTGTGGAAAAGAGGGTGCAGATTCCTCAAAAATTAAAAATAGAAAGACTATATGACCCAGCAAATGCACTAGTGGGGAAATGTATCCAAAGTAAATTAAATTGGTCTGCAAAAAGACATCTGCATGCTCATATTTAATGCAGTACTAATCACAGTTGCCAATCAATGGAACCAACCTAGTGTCCACCAACTGACAAATGGATAAACAAAAGGTGGCACATACATACACAATGAAATTCTATTCAGCCAACAAAATAGGGAATCTTATTTTCTTGACGTGGATGGATCTGGAATTTGTTATATTAAGTGAAATAAGCCAGGGACAAAGACAAGGACCACATGATCTTACTTACATGGGTTCTACAACATCTGAACTCATAAAAGTTGAGTTTAGAATTGTGGATATTGGAGTCTGGGAAAAATAGAGGGGAGGAAAAATGAGGAAAGTTTGGTGGGTACTAATATACAATTGTATAAGAGAAAGGACTTATGCTATTATACAACAGGGTGAGTATATATATATATGTATATATATATACACACACATATAATAGCATATGTAACATATACTATATGTTATGTTATCATATTATATATATATAACATAAACATATATATATATATAAAACAAAACTTGGAAGGAACATTTTTCAGTTTTCACTGTATAGAGATGATAAATGTTTGAGGAGATAGGCAGGTTACCCTGATTTGAACATTACACATACAATGTATGCATTTGTCATATGGTACCCCATAAACAGGTACAAGTTTTACATATTGTTTTTTTTTTTTAAAAAAAGCATTTAACTAAAGTCTATGCCTTTTCATGATAAAAACTTAAAATACAAAGGACTATAGGGGAATCTTCAACTTGGAGAAGATTTTTTTTTTTTACAAAACAATCCTACATCTAATTTACACTTAATGGTTTAAGAGGTGGACCTTTCCCCCTAAGATAAGAAACTAGGCAGGAATGTCTGTTTTCACAACTCTTATTAAACATAGTCCTGGAAGATCTACCTACAGAAAAAAATGATCGGGAAAAATATACATAGATTACAAAGAAATAAAAATATTACTGTTTATAGATGGTAAAATCTAGCAAAAATTATCATAGAATTAAAAATTGAGACAAACAAGGTCACAGTATACAAATACAAAACCAATTATATTACCAGTTTATACCAATGAACATGTGTACACTAAAAACTAAAAATATAATCACCCCAGATAATGAAATACCAACTTATAAATCTAACAAAACCTGTAGTGGATATTCATGCCCAAAACTAAAACATTCTGAATAGAAAAACAAAAAGAATACAAATAAAAAGGGAGACATACCATATTCATGGATTAGAAATCTCAAAGAGTAAATATGTTGTTTAACCTGAATTAACATGAACATTTCAAACAGTTCTATCAAAATCTAAGCAAGAATTTTGTAGATGCCACCAAAATTATTTTACATTTTAATGAAAAGACAAAGGAAAGAGAAGAGAAGAGAAGAGAAGAGAAGAGAAGAGAAGAGAAGAGAAGAGAAGAGAAGAGAAGAAGAAAGGTGTACCCCAGCTTCAAGACACATTGTGTAGCTGCAACAACCAAGTTTCTACAGCAAAAGGGTAGGCTCTTTCTAGATAACGAAATTGAACACAGAGCCCAAAAACAAATGCATGAAATAGGGTCAACTTATTTTTGACATAGGTATAAAGGCAACTCAATGGTGGAAAGAAAGTCTTTTCAAGAAAAAGTGTTGAGTCAATTGTACATTCATGCCAAAAAGAATGAACCTTCACTTAGGCTTCACACAGTAAATGAAAATAAACTCTAAGTGAACCACAAAATTAAATATAAAATGCAGAGTTATAAATCATTTAGGAAAAACATTAGGAGAAAGTCTTTGGATGTATAGCTAGGCAAAGAATGGTGAGACTTGACACCAAAAGCTTAGTCCCTTAATGGAAACTTGATAAATTGGACTTCATCAAAATGAAAATACTTATTTTTCAAAAGATTTGGTTAAGAAAATGAAAAACAAGCTACAAACTCTGACAAAATATTCAAAAATCAAGTATCTAAAAAAAAACTAATCTCTATAATATGTAAACTCTCAAAACTTATGGTATTAAAAAACAACAATCTATTTAGAAAATAGGCAAAAGACATGCACAGACATAAACAGAAAAGGAAACACAGATGGCAAATAACCACATGGAAGATGTTCCACATCATTAGCTACTGAGGGAATATAAACGTAAACCAAGTGAGACATTACTATGCATGTATCTGAATGGTTAATATAAAAATATAGCAACAATGAAAAATATTGGCAAAGAGGAAGAGAAATTTAAGAGAATATAAATTGCTACTTGTGGGAATATTAAATGACACAGCTATTCTGAAAAACAATTTGGCAGTTTCTTTAAAAACTAAATGTGTAACTATTGTATAATCATTTAATTTTTCCTGAAAACAAAAAATTTTGTTTACACAAAATTTGTATGCATGCTTTTATTCTTAATAGTGAGAAACTGGAAATAATGCAGGGCTTCAGTAGGTGAATGGATAAACAAACTGTGTTTTATCCATACCATGAAATTCAACTCCACAATTAAAAGCAATAAACTGTTGATATGACACAAGTTGGATGAATCTCCACAGAATTATCCTGAGTGACAAAAACAATCCAAATGGTTATATGAAAAGCGTTTTTGTTTATGTGGCAGTAGTAAAATCACAAAATTATGGAAATGCAAAATGACTTAATGGTTGCCAGGGTTTGAAAAGAGGGCAGCACACAGGGAAGTGGTCGTGGTCATAAAAGATCAACATGAATGATCTTGGGTAATGAAAATGTCCTGTGCCTTGATGGTGTGATACCAAAATTCTCATCATTCATTGTATTATAGTTTTGAATTTTTACTATTGGTGGAAACTGGATAAATAGATTGTATCTCTATGTGTATTATTTCTTACAATGGCATTGAATCTATAACTATCTCAAAATAATAAGTTTTATTTGCAGAGAGAGAGACAGAGACAGAAACAGAGACAGAGACAGAGAGTATGGAGACCAGCACTGTGCAGTAGCAAGCAAAGTTACTGTCGGCAGTGCTCACAACCCATATGATGCCTGTTCGAGTCCCATCTGCTCCACTTCCGATCCAGCTCTCTTCTATGGCCTGGGAAGGCAGTGGAGAATGACCCAAGTCCTTGTGCCCCTGCACCTACAAGGGAGACCCTGAGGAAGCTCTGGGTTCCTAACTTTGGATCGGCACAGCTCTAGCCGTTGCGGTCATTTGGGGAGTGAACCAACAGCTAGAAGAATCTCTCTCTCTCTCTCTCTCTCTCTCTCTCTCTCTGCCTCTGCCCCTCTGTAACTTTGTCTTTCAAATAAATAAATAGATCTTTAAAAAATAAAAAATATGGAATGAATAAATAACTGAAATCATCCTCCTTATAACATTATGTCCAAATTCTCTCCTTTGGAATTTACCAAGGTTAATTCTAGTTGTCTTTACATACAAATCTAATTTCTCCACATACCTACCCATCAAACTTTTGAATATAATGGTCTGCCAAAGTGTCCAATGTACAGAATTAAAATACAATTAATTTCAATCATTTATATAACACTTCTGAGTAGCAGTATCTAAACATTTCCTAGAAATGTAGTAATTAGACATTTACTAGAAGAAAGAAGTCATTAGTAATAATTTTTATCACAAGTAAGCTTATTGATTACAGAGAAGAGAAAATGGCAGTTATATGACAAAATGAAACACTGAAATCAGAGAGAGAAAACGACAAACAATGTCTCACTTCTGGTTGAGGAAATCTAGACAAGCTCCCTGGAGGATATAAATAATTGGCTGTTCATGAAATAGATTTATAATAAGAGGCAAACCCCCACGGACATTCTTTTGCATAATCAGCAAGTATACAACTCAAAGCACTCCTCTCTCCTCTTTCTCAAGCCTACAAAGGGTTCTCTCACTATGGACCTTTCCCTGGTGAGTAAATGACAGGCAGATGGGATTGATTACAGCATGGTCTCAAGCAGCATAAAATCAAGGAGAGGCAGAAAAAGCAGAGGAAATCTCTGGAGATAGAATTCCTGTGGCCTTGGATCACTTTGGCTAGCAAAACAGCACAGCTGACCCCATTCATCTGGAAGGTTAGGTTTGTGTCGCCAGATGGCTGCATGAATGCATATACACAAGGAAAAAAATTGAAATCAGTTATCTCTGAGAAATTTGTGAAAGCATCAACCAGCCATCAAAGTGTTTGAATCAAAACATCCATGTTCAACAAGGATATTTAGCTTCTTTTCTCTTTCCTGGTAATGTCTTTGTCTGGCTTTGATATCAGGATAATGCTAGTTTACTAAAATGAGATTGAAAAGATTCCCTCCTCTCTGATTTTTTGGAAGTGCTTCAGAAGGACTGATATTAGTTCTTTAAATGTTTCCAGAATGGCCAGTACTGTGTTGTGGCAGGCTAAGCTGCCATCTGCAGTACCAGCATCCCATATGGGTGCTGGTTTAAGTCCTGGTGGTTCCACTTCTGATCCAGTTCCCTGCTAATGTGCCTGGAAAAGTAACAGAAGATGGTCCAAGTGCTTGGGCCCCTAAGCCCATGTGAGAGACCAGGAAGAAGCTCCTGGCTCTTGGCTTCAGCCTGGCCCAGGCCTGGCCATTGAAGCCATTTGAAGAATTAACCAGCAGTTAGAAGATTCTCTCCCTCTCTCCCTCTCCCTCCCCAGCCTTGCCATTCCTTCTCCCTCTTCCTCTCTCTATAATCTGACCTCCAAATAAATAAATTAAAAAAAAATAAATTATTGAGAAGCCATCAAGTCAAATATTTTCTTTAATGAAAGACATTTTATTGTTGACTCAATCTCATTTCTCATTAGCTTGTTTATATTTTCTATTTCTTCCTTATTCATCCATTTTTTCTAGGCTACCCAATTTGCTGAGGTACAGTTATTTGTCTGTAGTCATCTCTTATGGTCCCATGTGTTTCTGTGGTGGTAGTAGTCATGGCTCCTCTCCTCAGATTTCCTGAACTTTATCCTGGAAATCACTAATTCTAAATGTATGGTGCACTGTAATCTCTCATAAAATATTAAGGTAGAAAAATGAACAAATAATACCCATCTTTTGTATCAGTCTGTAAATTTCACAAGAATAAGATTTATTTTTTTTTTTGCTCATCACAACATAGCCAGAATCTAGTATAGTACTCACCATGACAGATGCTTGTTACATGATTATTGGATAGATGGATGGATGAATGGATGGATGCATAGAAGGATGAACAAATAGATGTTATATAGGTGAATCGTTGGATTCTTGGATGGATAGATGGATGGATACTTGGACATATAAACAGGTGGATGAAAACTGAAATTTCCTATTCAAAATATTGTGGCAGGGGTAGGCATTTGGTGTGGCAGTTAAGACACCCCTTAAGATGCCTGCATCTCACAGCCAAGTGCCTGGATTCGAGCTTTGGCTCTATTCCCTATTCTACCTTACTACCAGTGCTCTGAGAGGCAGCAGGTGATGGCTCACATAGTTGATTCCCTGTCACCCAATATGGAAGACCTGGAATGACTTCCTGGTTCCTGGCTTTAGCCTGTGCTAGCCCCTCTGATGAAGGCATCTGGGATTTGGAGAGTGAGCCGGTAGATGGAAGAAGATTTGAGATCTCTCTCTCTCTCTCTCTCTCTCTCTCTTTCTGTGTGTGTGTGTGTGTGTGTGTGTGTGTGACCAGGAGAAGCACCTGGCTCCTGCCTTTGGATCAGCACAGTGCACCGGCCACAGCACACCAGTTGCGGTGGCCATTGAAGGGGTGAACCAACAGCAAAGGAAGACCTTTCTCTCTGTCTCTCTCTCACACTGTCCACTCTGCCTGTCAAAAAAATTTAAAAAAAGAAAATAAATACATAAAAAATTAAAATATGCATATGCCAGCAAAGTGTTTACCTATCAAGATTATCAAATAGTATTATTTAAATTGCATTCTATTTAATTTTCACAAAGAAAAATGTTGCAAACATAGAGAGAAAAGAGAGGCTGGATGACTGGGCCAAAGAGAATTTCTCAGAGGGCATTACATTGGTTCCTTAATGTGATTTTTGCCCAAAAAAGCTGAAGACATAAGTGAAGTGGACTCTTGTATATGGGGTTAATGGAGTTTACCGTCTCCCCAAAGCAATGCCAAGCTCATGAAGGACTCTGAGAAGAGTGGAATGATTGTTTCTCTGTTTTGCAAAGATGACCGATCACCCTTCAGTGATTTAGAGGAGGAAAGACTTGGACAGAGAAATGAGATTTTGTAATAATAATGGTGATGAATAATAAGGGTTAAAGAAAAGGCCCAGTGAGGGTGGGTATGAATGGACTAGGGACAGATATGAACAACATTAATGGGGAACCTAAGAGATCTGAAAATTAAGTAGATGCAGTGGGGAAAGAAACGGGGAGAGGTCAATACAATGTTTAGATATTTAGTTTGGATGACTGTAGTTCTGACATCATTTTCCCAAACAAGATCTATGCTTGAAGGGAAAATAAGGAGCAAGTTTTGAGGGAAAATGATAATGAGCTACATTTGTCATGTTAAATTTGAATTCCTGTGGGACATGTCAGTGGAAATATTGAGTAAGCAATCTGCTGTATGTGGACTTGGAAACGTAAAAGAAATTTGGGCTGAAAATAAAGATCTGAGAGCCAGCAGCATCTAGATAATGACTAATTCCATGGAAACAGATATGTTCAAACAGAGAGATGTGCAAAGTGTGAAAAAGAACAGACTGTGGGAAAGCGCCGTTCCTGAAGGAGTCTGAAGAGTAAAAGCAGCAAAGTAAATCATGGTATGAGGTACCAATAGCACCAAAGAGATCAAGAGGCTGAGTGGTAAACAAGGAAACCTTGAGACCCAATTACATAGGGGACAGAAAGGAACGGTTTCAATATGTCTAGCTGGTGTGGCCTTTGTCAAAGGACTTTCAGTGGAGTGGCAGGAATGGAGGTTTGCTTGGAGTGAGTAGTAGACAAGAGGTAGATACATGGAGTCAGAGAATTTGGCAACCAAATTCTCCACCATTATTTGGGTCTTGTCAACCTCATCAGGTTTATTTCTTATCCTGCTCCACTCAGTTCCTACCATTCTGTCATTAGAAGATATTTGCTTTTACACAAACAAAAAAAGCTATTCTTGCCATGTCTCACAATTCGCCTTTCAAAATAACAAAAGTGTTGCTCCTTCCATCAAGTGTAAGCTGTGCCCCATCCTGTGTCTCCAAGAATACATATGAACTCTTCTCCCCTTGAACGTCTATATGAATTACAGAAGCTCATCCCATTGACTAATCCAGAATGCGTTTATAGATTGTGATTACAGCCTGGACCTCAACTCCTAGTACCCTAGTCCTATGTGCATGTAGCAGATTGAAGAAATGTCCGCAAATTCTTCCTATTATGATTCATTCCCCTTTGAAGGCGATTTTGCTATTTCATCCTTCAAGGTGTGGGTGGAGCCTCTTTCTCCAACACTTGAATCTGATCTTGGCCAAGTGACTTGATTAGCCAAATAAGACACTAGAAAATGTGATACAAACATGCTTGAAAAGCACTCATCCTTGACTACATTAAGTATAGAATCATGGCAATGAGCAAGCTCAATCTGATGAGTAGAGAGACCACGTGGAGAAGAAAGGCTTCCCAGCTGATGCTCTCCAACTGTCAGATATGTGACTGCAACTACTCTACACCAGAAGGTCTCTGCCAGCCTACACCAGAAGAACTGTCATATTCATGCATGTGTCAATGAGAAACAGCAATTCTTTATCGTTTTAGTCACTGAGTTCTACAGTAATTCATTATACTGCAAAAGTTTAACTGAGAGAATTTACAAGAACCACACAGAAATTTCACTCATTTTCTCAGATTCTCATTAAAACTAAGAAATTGAAGGTAGCGAGACATCAAGAGGGTTGTGTTCCTCAAGGTTATACTCTCACAGGTCAGCTTCTTCATGGCACCTGCCTCAACGCAATAGCTCAAAAAAAGTACGTTTTTTTTTTAACTTTTATTTAGTAAATATAAATTTCCAAAGTACAGTTTATGGATTAAAATGGCTCCCCCCCCATAACTTCCCTCCCACCCACAACCCTCCCATCCCCCCTTCCATTCACATCAAGATTCATTTTCAATTATCTTTATATACAGAAGATCAATTTAGTATATATTAAGTAAAGATTTCATCAGTTTGCATCCACACAGAACATAAAGTGCAAAATACTGTTTGAGTACTAGTTATAGCATTAATTCACATTGAACAACACATTAAGGACAGAGATCTTACACGAGGAGTAGGTGCACAGTGACTCCTGTTGTTGACTTAACAAATTGACACTCTTGTTTATGGCGTCAGTAATCTCCCTAGGCTCTTGACATGAGTTGCCAAGGCTATGGAAGCCTTTTAAGTTTGCCAACTTTGATCTTATTTAGACAAGGTCATAGTCAAAGTGGAAGTTCTCTCCTCCCTTCAGAGAAAGGTACCTCCTTCTTTGATGATCTGTTCTTTCTACTGGGATCTCACTCACAGAGATCATTCATTAGGTTTTTTTGTTTGTTTGTCTTTTTGTTTGTTTGTTTTTGCCAGAGTGTTTTGGCTCTCCATGCCTGAAATACTCTCATGGGATCTTCAGCCAGATCCAAATGCCTTAAGGGCTAATTCTGAGGCCAGACTACTGTTTAGGACATCTGCCATTCTATGAGTCTGCTATGTATCCTGCTTCCCATGTTGGATCATTCTCTCCTTCTTAATTCTATCAGTTATTATTAGCAGACACTAGTCTTGTTTATGTGATCCCTGTGACTCTTAGACCTATCATTATGATCAATTGTGAACAGAAATTGATCACTTGGACTAGTTAGATGGCATTGGTATATGCCACCTTGATGGGATTGAATTGGAATCCCCTGGTATGTTTCTAACTCCACCATTTGGGGCAAGTCAGCTTGAGCATGTCCCAAATTGTACATCTCCTCCCTCTCTTATTCCCACTCTTATATTTAACAGAGATCACTTTTCAGTTAAATTTAAACACCTAAGAATAACTGTGTGTTAATTACAGAGTTCAACCAGTAGTATTAAGTAGAACAAAAAGTACTAAAAGGGATAAAGTATTAAATTGTATATCAACAGTCAGGACAAGGGCTGATCTAGTCACTTTTTCTCATAGTGTCCATTTCACTTCAACAGGTATGTTTTTACATAAACATAGCAAAAACAATAGGGAAAGACTCCAGATAAATTCAAAGAGACCAGAGAAAAATGGAAAAGGCCAGTACTGAGCACACAATTCCAAGTGACACATCAACCAACAACCTAAGTACGTGAGTTTGTTTAGAGGGAACAAAATTCAGTAACAGGAATTCATGAGGACAAACAAGACCAGAGCTGGGCTAGAAGGAAAGAGAAGCTGTAATTCAAAGAACAAACTAAATTTAGGCAATGGGAACCATAGCCAGAAACAGAATCACAGATTCAACTGTGGAATAAATTTTCTCTTTAAATGCTAGCAAATGATGCCCAGTTTATTGCAAACACATGCAGATATTCACCATTTTTTGCCCCATGGATAATTTTTTTAAACTTGTTCAATTATTAATGCCCAGGAGTAAAAAGATGATTATCACATTTTTTATCACAATGACTTGATATTTTTCAATGCCCATAAATAATATCATTATCACTTGGATGCCAAGACGTTTCTGAATAAATGTTTTATTTTGGAGTTTATCACTGGATTAACTCAAGCTTGGTTAAAAATGAATACCAAGAATGCTTTGGTCTGCTAAACCAAAAAAAGTAACATTTTGCTCTAAATTCTTCTATGCATCTTAGCCCCCAAATTCAGCTAACTTTAGATGAACTAGCATTCCCAAAAATATTGTAAAGCCATTGTACTTTTTCTTGTGGATATGAAAGCAAAATTTGTCCCAAGACATTTCAATTTGTTTTTGCCCAAGGGAATCAAGGATATGTTTTGAACCAAAACACATTAGAATTTCAGATGCATTCAGAAATGCTTTCTCGTCTTAAAGAAAAGGATTGCCATCCTTGGTGTTTGTCAGTGCAAAGCTGTAATTCTGTGGCATATTTAGTCTCGTGAACATTAACCTCCTGCATATCCAAGCACTGTAACTACTTCACATAATATAAACACTTGAAATCCATCAAAAAAGCACTCTATCAATAACTGATAAATACATGTGTCAAGTGAACTGGCACTGTGTCATGGCAGCTAAGGCTGCTGCCTGCATTGCTGGCATCCCGTATGGATGCTGGTTCACGTCCTAGCTGGTCCACTTCTGATCCAGCTCCTTGATAATGTGCCTGGAAAAGCATGGAGAATGGCCCAAGTGTTTGGGCCCCTGCACCCAAGTGGTAGACCTGGAAGAAGTTCCTGGCTCCTGTCTTTAGATTGATCCAGTTCTGGCTATTGCAGCTATTTGGGGAGTGAACCAGCAGATTAAAGATCTCTCCCTCTCTCTCTCTTTGCCTCTACCCCTCTGCAACTCTACCTTCCAAATAAATAAATCTTTTAAAAAAAAAAAATGTGTCAAAAAACAGAGGCACTTAGCAGAATTGTTCCTCTCTCCCAGGAATAATTAATTCTGAGATCCAAGATCGCTGAATAGAGGCCCTTGCTCTGGCCTGCACCACATAAAAGAACTAGAACAAAGAATGAACCACATGGGCAGGAGACTGGTGAAGGGAACATTTCAATAAAGAAATGACAGGAACCTCATACACCACAGAGATTCAGAAAGGCAGCATAGAGAGAACAAAGCATATCTCAGCTCCTACTGCAGCTCTGTCTTGGGAGGACACCATCTAGCCAGCAAAAAGTAAGTGGAACTCTCTCATTGCAGTAGATGGGCAGCCCTAACGAGAGGAGAATTTCTAGAATTCTAAGTTCCAAATTCCTCACTGGCTTTAAAATCAAGTATCAGAAGCTGACTGGGGTCTGAGTGACTGCTTTGCTCCTAAAAAGGAACCCACATCCCCTCTTCTCCCTACTCCATTCTGTATTAGGGAATAGCATGCAGTCCCACTGACACCATAAACCCCCACAGCGCCTGAGCCAGATTACTTCACACTGCAGACAGAAGGGCCCTCTGCATTTCATAGGGTTGGATTGCTGGACACAAGCTCCAGAGCCCTGCTTACTCACTCTGTGTGAGCAGGGGAAGGTCCCTTCTGCTCCCTGGAGTCAGCACCAGCAGAGGCTGACACACAAGCCCAGAGGACCAGAGGAAGTTCCTTTCTGTGACTCAGCATAGAGTTCCAAGTGGTCAGGACACAAGCCACAGCATCACCCTTGCACGCCTTGTGGGAACTAGAGTCAGGCCTTTATGTGTCCTGAAGCCCTGGAACTATGGCTGTTGATGCTGCAATCCCTGGAGTAACTTGCACTCACTGCTAGGGACTGCATTTCTCTCCTTCAGGCTGGTGGCTTCCAGGCCACAGTGCTCAGCATAGCCTGCACTCGTGCTGGGAGAGCTGGGTAAGGACTGTAATGCATCCAGCAGCTCTGGGATTGTGACAGCTGTTTCTCTAAGTCCCAGGCATACCTGTGTTCCCCCATGGGCCTGGGGAAGGCCCTACCTGCATTCCTTCACCTCAGCTCTGCACCTACTAGTGCACAATCCCCAGTTTAACCTGAAATCACCATTTGGGTCATGGGTAAGGTGCTCTCCAAGTCATGCAGCTGTTGGACTGTGATATTTGGAGCTATATTCCACACAGTTACCTGAGTTCACTGAAGGACCTGGGCAGGGACCCCACTACATCCTGTTGCTTTGGGTCTGTGATTGCACTATTAGTCCCAGGGATACCTATATTTACTCCATTTGGTCCTGAAGACATCTCTGTCCACAGCCTACCAATCCAGGTTTCAAACTGCTGTGCACAATTCCCAACGTAACCAGTGATCAACCTCTGGAACATCAGTAAGGTGCCCTCTGAGTCCTGCAGCTCTGAGGCCAGCACTGTTGGGGGTATATTCCTAAGTCACCTGAGTACTCCCTATGGGACCAGAGAGGACCCTATCTACATTCTGCTGCTTCATATTTGTGCCTGCCAGCACACAGTCCCCAGAATAACCTGGGCATGAAACGTGGAACCCAGGTAAGATATCCACTGTATCCTGCAGCTTTGAGACTGAAATTTTTGAAGCTATCAGTCCTGTGAACACCTGGGCTTGCCCTGAGGAACCTGCAGAAGGCTCTATTTCCACTCAGCTACAGCAGGCCTACGGTTTACAGTGAAGAATCCCCAGCATAATTTATGTTCTTCCCCTTGGTCCTAGGCAAGGTACCCTACTGCCCTACAGCTCCAAGACTGTGACTTTTAGAGCTATTTTCATCTAAGTCCCCTTCATCCACACCGGGAGATCTAGCAAGGACTTATCTGAATTCCACTGTTCAAGGTCCATACCTATCAGTCTACTATCCACATAACAAATTGTATTCAACTCGGGGCCCGTGCTGTGGTGCAGCTGGTAAAGCCGTCTACTGCAGTGCCAGCATCCCATATGGGCACTGGTTCAAGACCTGGCTGCTCCACTTCCCATCCAGCTCTCTGCTGTGACCTGGGAAAGCAGTAAAAGATGTCCCAAATTGGAGAGGGCATAGGAGGTGGGATGGTTTGAGGGTGAGACGGTGGGTATGGGGAGGAAGAACCGCTATAATCCAAAAGGTGTACCTATGAAATTTATATTTATTAAATAAAAGCTTTCAAAAAAAGGAGATGTCCCAAGTCCTTGGTCCCTGCACCTATGTGGGAAACCTGGAAGAAGCTCCCGGCTCCTGGCTTCAGATGGGTGCAGCTCTGGACATTAAAGCCAACTGGGAAGTGAACCAGTGGATGGAAGATTTTTCTCTCTCTCTCTCTTTGCTCTGCCTTTCCTTCTCTTTCTGTGTAACTCTTTCAAATAAATAAATAAATATTTTTTTAAAAAAATTGTATTCAACTCACAGAAACTGGAAAAGGTCCCCTTCAAATTTCCCAGGATTGATACAGGGCTTTTGGTGCTTTATGCCTGAGAATGACTAACAGCCACCCAAGAGGACCCAGGGACATCCTCATTCAAATCACACAGTTCCGGGGCCATACTCTTGGTTCCACAAGTACAAGTATTACTCTGGTTTGCCTGTGGAACTAGGAGATAGCCCTATCTGTGTTCTTACAGCAGCAGATGTAAGTATTTTCATCACAGACCCCAGTGTAATTGACACCTAACTGTGTAGCCTCAGGATATGAACATTTAAATTCCCACATACACTTCAAAGTCATACAGTTATTCCATGAACTGCTGCAGAGTAGACAACTGGGATACCCTTAGACACTGCTGACATTGATTATAGATGAAGTAAAAACTCAGGGTTTGCACTTTAGGGCTTACCTAGAATCAAAGACAAAGCAACTACCAAAATGACACCCCACAGTACATCTAAAAAATGTTTCCAAAGAAAACGACTCCATGAAGAAGAATGTTAATTCCAGATGCACAGACATCAATGTAAAGACTTAAAAAACCTGAAAAAGAAGCATAACATATCCAAAAGAACAAAATAGTTCTCCAGAAATAGATCCTAATTTGAAGTTAATCTATGAAAAGTCTGAAAAATAATTCCAAAAAAATTTATTTTTTTGACAGGCAGAGTGGACAGTGAGAGAGAGAGACAGAGAGAAAGGTCTTCCTTTGCCGTTGGTTCACCCTCCAATGGCCGCCGCGGCCGGCGTGCTGCGGCTGGCGCACCACTCTCATCTGATGGCAGGAGCCAGGTGCTTCTCCTGGTCTCCCATGGGGTGCAGGGCCCAAACACCTGGGCCATCCTCCACTGCACTTCCGGGCCACAGCAGAGAGCTGGCCTGGAAGAGGGGCAACCGGGACAGAATCCGGCGCCCCGACCGGGACTAGAACCCGGTGTGCCTAATGAAACTCAATGAAATGCAAGACAATATAAATACACAATTCAAAGAAATTAGGAAAACAATCTATGATGTGAATGAGAAATTCAACAGAGATGTGAGTCATTAAAAAGAACATATTAGAAATTTTTAAGCTGAAAATTTACATCAATGAAATAAAAAATATAAAAGAGTTTCAATAAAAAAAAAAAAGAGACCAAGTGGAAGAACAAATTTCTGATCATGAGGAAAACCTTTTAGAAATAACCAATCAGACAAAAGTAGAAGGAAGAGAATTAAAAAGAATGAAGAAATTATGTTAGACATGGGATACCATTAAATGAAAAAATATTCCTATTATGTTCATACCTGAAGTAGAAGAGATGAAACAGTCAGTGATAACCTATTTACTAAAATGGTAATTGAAAACTTCCCATATCTTGAAAGAAATATGAACATTCAGACACAGGAAGCTCAAAAAACCCAAAGCAGACATAAATAAAAAAGACCTTCTCCAAAGTATATTATAGTCAAATCGTCAAACGTTAAGGACAGGTGGTGCTGTGGTGTAGTGGGTAAAGTCACCACCTGCAATGCCGGCATCCCACATAGGCACCAGCTTGAGTCCTGGCTACTCCACTTCCAATCCAGCTCACTGCTATGGTCTGGGAAAGTAGTAGAGATGGCCCAGGTCCTTGGGCCCCTGCAACCGCATGGGAGACCTGGAGGAAGCTCCTGCCTCCTACCTTCAGATCGGCACAGCTCCAGCCACTGTGGCCATCTGGGGAGTGAACCAGCTGATGAATCTCTCTCTCTCTCTCTCTCTACTTCTCTCTCTCTCTCTCTCTCTGTCTCTCTTCCCCTTTGCTTCTGCCTCTTTACAATGCTGTCTTTCAAATAAATAAATAAATCTTAAAAAAAAAGTTAAGGAGAAGAAGAGAATTCTAAAGACATTGAGAGAAAAACATCAGATTTAACATAAAGGAAAATTCAGTAGTCTAACAACAAAATTCGCAGCAGAAATCCTAAGGCCACAAGAGAATAGAATGATATATTCAAGGTTTTGAAAGAAAAAACCTCCATCCAAGAATACTATATCCTACAAAGCTATCATTTAGATAAAGTATTTCCTAACAAGCAAAAATGGAAAGATTTCATTACCACCAGACCATCCCCACAAGAATTATAGAAATAAGTTCTACATTACAAGTTTTAAAAAAGCAAATATTAAAACACATGATAGTACAAAATCTGCTAACAGAACAGAAACACCAAAAAAAAAGAAAAGCTATGGCTAACATAAATATCTATGCACCCAACACAAGGCCACCCAAAACATAAAGCGAATATCATGAGACATAAAGGGAGAGATGAGCTACAATACAACTTCAGGGAAGGAATTCAACAGCCCACTGTCACCAATGAATAGGTCATCCTGACAGAAAATCAACAGAGATACATCGTAATCGAACCAAAAATAGAGAAAATGGACATAACAGACATTTACAAAACATTTCAACAAACACCTACAGAATACACATTCTTTTCTCAGCACATGGAACATTTTCCTGGCTAGACTATGCATTAGGCTACAAATTAAGTCTCAGTAAACTTGTAAAAATTTGAAATTACACCATGAACCATCTCAGACCTCAAAGGAATAAAACTAGAAATCAATAACAAGAATAACAATAGGAAAATTGCAATTACATGAAATTTGAACAACATGTTCCTGAATGGTCAATGGATTGTAAAGAAATTTGAAAAAACTTCCAGAAACAAATGAAAATGAAAACACAACATACAAAAACTGTGTGGTACAGCAAAAGCATTAATAAAAGGGAAGTTTATAGCAATAAGTGCATATGGTAAAAAAATGTAAAATACAAAACAAATAATAAATATATAATAGTTAGAAAAACAAGAATAAACCAAAATCAAAATTAGCAAGAGGAAAGAAATACTAAGGATCAGAACAAAAATAAAAGAAATTAAAATTAAAATGCAAATGATCAACAAAATGAAAAGCGGTTTTTGAAAACATGGACAAAATTGACAAATCTTTAACCTAATTGACCAAGAAAAAAAGAAAAGTCAATTAAAATTAGAGATTAAAAAATTACAAATAATATCACAGAATTTTGAAGGATCATAAGACATGATTGTGAGCAATTATATTTTCAAAAACTGGAAAAACTTCTAGGAAAGTTATAAATTCCTGGATACAAATTACCTACCAAGATTAAATTAAAAAGATATAGAAAGTCTAGTAACAAAGTTGAAGCAGTAATCGAAACTCTCCCAGCAAATAAAAGTAACAAACCTCATGGCTTTACAGCTGAATTCTACAAAATATTTAAAGAGGAACTAATTCTAATACTTCTCAAATTTCTACAATTTTGATAAAGGTATAACTCTGCCATGCTTTTTTTTTATGAGGCCAACATTACTCTGATTCCAAAACCAAGGACACAGCACAAAAAGAAAACTACAGACCAATATCCTTGATGCACATATATGCAAAAATTCTTGGCAGAATACTAATGAGCTGAATTCAACACCACATCCAAAAGATCATACATCACGAGCAAATGGAATTTATACCAGAGATACAAGGATGGTTCAATATTTACAAATCAATAAGGTGTAAATTACAGCAAGAGAATGAAAAACAAAAGCCATATAATCATTTCAGTACATGCAGAAAAAGCATTTATTTGATAAGACTCAGCAATACTTTTTAACAAAAACTCTCAACAAATGAGGTATACAAAAAACACACCTCAAAAGTAAAAAAAAAAAAAAAACTGTATATGACAAACCCATAGCCAAAATCATAAATCATAGTGAATAGAGACATGCTGAAAGCATTTAACCCCAGATCTGGAAAAAATACAAACAAGGCTCACTTTCACCATTCTTATTCCATATCGTACTGGGAATCTTAGCAGAGCAATTAGTGTAGAGAAAGAAATAAAAGGCATCAAAATTCCAAAAGAGAATCCAAAATATCTATGCTTGAAGACAACATGGTTATGTACATGGAAACATTTTTGCACGCTATAAAAATGCTGTTCAATGATAAGCTAATTCAGTAAGTCTCAGATATAAAAATCAAAACACACACGCACACACACGCACACACACACACATGCAAAGTAGTATTTTATATCCCAATAATTATCTTGCTGAAATGAGAATGAAAAAATAAATCCCATTCCCAATAGCTACAAAAATTTAAATATTTAGGAATAAATTTCACCAAAGAAGTGAAAGATCTCTGCAATGAAAATTATAAAATATTGATGAAAGGAATCACCAAGGCACAAAAAATGGAAAAATATTTCTTGTTCATGAATTGGAAAAATTAACATTGTTAAATTATCCAAACTACCTCAAGCAATTTACAGATTCAAATCAATCACTATCAAAATACCAATGGTGTTCTTTACATAATTAGAAAAAACAATCATACATTCATAGAAAACCAGAAAAGACCCAGAATAGTCAAAGTAATCATTTGAACCCCCCCACCAAAATCAAACTGAAGGCAACAAAATATCCGATTTCAAACCATACTATGAAGCAATAAAACCGCATGATACTATTATAAACACAAACACATAGGTCAATGGAACAGAATAGAGAAGTCAGAAATCAGTAAAATTGATTTTTGACAAAAAAGTATGTACAGCCAACTAATTTTTGACAACAGTGTCAAGAAGACACATTAGAGAAAGAATAGTTTTTATAATAAGTGCTGCTGGCAAAACTGGATATGCATATATACAAAAATGATTCCTACCTATCACCATACACAAAAATCAACGCAAAACAGATCAAAGTTCAGCTCTCTGCTAATGCTCCCTGGGGAAAATCAGCAAGAGATAGCTCAGGTTATTGGGCTACTGCCACCAACATGGGAGACCTGGATGAAACTCCTGGCCCATGGTGTCAGCCTAGCCCAGCCCCAGCCAATGTGGTCACTTGGGGAATGAACCATAGGATGTAAAGTCTCTCTCTGTGTCTGTCTGTCTGTCTCTTTTTCTCTCTGCAACTCTGCCTTTCAAATGAATAAACTAAAATTTTTTTTTACAAAATAGATGAAAAAAAGACTTAAATGTAAGACCTGAAACTATGAAATCACTAGAAGAAAACATACAGGAAACATTTCAAGACATTGGTTGAGGTGATGACATCTTAGAAAAGACCACAAAGCCAGTGCAGCAGCTCAATAGGCTAATCCTCCACCTGCGGCACCCGCACCCCGGGTTCTAGTCCCGGTTGGGGCGCCGGATTCTGTCCCAGTTGCTCCTCTTCCAGTCCAGCTCTCTGTTGTGGCCCGGGAGTACAGTGGAGGATGGCCCAAGTGCTTGGGCCCTGCACCCTCATGGGAGACCAGGAGAAGCACCTGGCTCCTGGCTTCGGATCAGCTTGGTGAGCCGGCCGCAGCAGCCACTGGGGGTGAACCAACGCAAAAAGGAAGACCTTTCTCTCTGTCTCTCTCTCTCTCTCACTGTCCACTCTGCCTGTTAAAAAAAAAAAAAAGAAAAAAGACCCAAAGCACAGACAACAAAAGCAAAACTAGACAAATGGGATTATATCAAATTCAGAAACTTCTGTACAGCAAAGGAAGCAATCAACAGAGAGAAGAGGCATCTGACACAACGGGAGAGAACATTTGTAAGCTACTCAACTAAAAAAGAAGTAATATCCAGTCTATCATAAGCTCAAAAAACTCAGCAACAAGAAAGCAAAAAAAAAAAAAAAAACCTAGTTTAAATATAAGCAAAGAACTAAATAGACTGTTCTCAAAAAAATAAATACAAATGAAAAAATGCCCAATATCACTAATTAGCAGGGAAATACGAATCAAAATCAGAATGAGATATCACCTCACCCCTGTTAGAATGGCTATTAACAAAAACACAGAAAGTAGCAAATGTTGGTGAAGATGTGCAGAAAGGGAAACTCTTTTTTGATTTGCCCAGTCATAATTTCCACATAAAGTCATTGTATTAAAGAGATACAAGGTTTATTACTCCATGGTTCATAATAGCCAAGATATGGAATCAATCAAAATGTCCATCACCAAATCAATAAATGAATAAAACATGATATATATATAAAAATACGATATCATTTGATTATAAAAATGAATGAATCCTGTCACTGGCAGCAACGTGGATGGAACTTCAGGACACCATTAAGTGAAATAAGCCTGATACAGAAAGAAAAATATTCTGTTTGTCCTCATATGTGGAAGCTAAAAAATAAAAATAAATAACCTCAATATGAACACATAATGGTGATTATTAGAAGATGGGGAATGGAGGGATGAAAGGGAGTTTGAATAATGAGTACTGTATCACAGTCAGTTTGAAGAAATAAGTTTCTTTTTTTTTATTATTTGACAGATAGAGTTAGACAGTGAGAGAGAGACAGAAAGGTCTTCCTTCCGTTGGTTCACCCCTCAAATGGCCGCTACAGCCAGAGCTATGGCGATCTGAAGCCAGGAACCAGGTGCTTCCTCCTGGTCTCCCATGCAGGTGCAGGGGCCCAAGCACTTGGGCCATCCTCCTCTGCCCTCCTGGGCCACAGCAGAGAGCTGGACTGAAAGAGGAGCAACCAGGACTAGAACCCAGTGCCCATATGTGATGCTTGCCCAAGAGGCAGAGGATTAACCAAGTGAGCCACGGTGCTGGCCCCAGAAATAAGTTTCTATTGTTGTACAACCTATTGGGGACTGTAGTTGACAATACCCTACTATAAATTTATGGTAGAAACAAGTAAGAAAAATGAGCTCCAAGCTTCCATTTTAAAGCAATGTCAAAGAAAAGGAAATTTTGATTACACTGTTTTGATCATTATGTTGCATACATGTATTAAAATGCCACACTGTGGCCCATAAACATGTGCAATAATTATTATTAAAAATAGTTTAAGAGAATAACTAAATCAATGTTATTAAGAATATTAATCAAATATCAAGTATTTATTGCCCACCTTATGTTCATACATGTTATCAACAAATATTTAGTGAGAAAGCTACCATGTTCTAAATGCTGGTTCTCAATGTTGGAGTATATGACAAATAAGGAAATTTTAGCCACTTCCCTTTATAGAAATCAGTGCAAAGATGAGAAAGTAAAAAATAAGCAAATTGACAGGAAAAAAGGAGCCCCTATGGTTTTATAATAAATTAAATAAAGAAGACATCATGATAGAAGAGGGGGAAGAGTGTGTTAGTTGACTTAAAGTGAAATCTAGAAGTGATTACAAAATTAAGATAAAATGTTGGGGGAAAAATAGTCCAGAAAAATGGTAAACAGCAGGTGCACAGGCTGATGAGATGTAGCCCTTACAGTGTTCGAAGAAACAAAAGAATAAAGGGTCAAGTATAGAAGGAAAAGGAAACACAGAAGATGAATACCGTATGCATGGACAGATCTTCTAGCTCATGCCCCTGTTTTTCTTTGGAATCACCCTGGAGTGAGAGGCAACGCTAACTTGACAATGTCACAGAAAGATGGGTAGATTCCTGCAGAGGCCACAGGAATGTGCTCACTACCTATTGCTTAGTTCAATGCTTAGCAATTCCCCTTTCCTTCTCCTAAGACACACATCTTACAGAACCCAAGAGATTCTTGTCTTTTCTTAGCAAATAGTGTTTTAATTGGTTGGAGCATTGATTAGAAGTTTTATGAAATGCTTTTCTTGATCTCACCCAGAGAATATAGTATCCAAGTACTTGTCATTAATCCAAGCCTTGATGATATAAGTTTCCTGCTATTCACTGTCATTTCAATAGACATTTTCATCAAATATGAGCAATAGTAAATAAGATTCTTCCTAAGCCATTATGTACAAAGTCATAAAGGTTTCTGACTTGTGTATTAATTGGCTTTAGCTCTCTAGAGGAGGTAGTATTCTTGACATGCCATTGAGTAGAGAACCAGAGAGCTGGATTGAGATGAAATACAGGGAAAAGGTCTACTTCTTCACTCAAGAAGTATACTTTTTACACTGTCAATCTAGAAGACTGAAAGATCTGAAAGATCGTTTCTGTTGTGTAAAACATGGAAATCAAGGATGATGTGTACCAGTGAGGTCTACTAGATGGATCATGAATTATTAAGGCAGCAACTAGAATTGACTGATTTTAAGAAAGCAAACCTTTAGGGCCTAGTGATGAAGATTTGGGAGGCATCTCAGTTGAACAGGAGACTGTAAGCCTCTTGAGCCAGACTATAACAGGATTCTAGTAGTTCAGGAAAATGTTGCGTAGGTTACACCAGAGGGAAAACTTTGGATAATATATTTTTAAAAAAGAAATAATTTTTGAACACAGTGCTTAGTGAATCCACAAATGGAAACATTTAAATAAAAATATTAGTTATCTCCTTAATGTTCTATTGAAAGAAAGTTGTAGCATTCACTCCTGTCTGAAACACATGTTCTTGCAGTTTCTTTCTGCAGTCTCTTACCTAAACCTATCCATTAGGACCTCCAGACATTCAATTATCCACAGGCATGGATTTCAGAGTTGGAACAGGAAATACTTGAAAATGCCTATATGGCATTCACCACCAACACACCAAAAGCATGACTATTGTCAATGGTTGTATTTGTGAGCTAACTTTTCCAAAATTTGTTTCTTACCCAGGTTCATTAAAGTTCCTAATTCTAATGTGTTCACAGGCTTTGCAAGGTCTTTGTTGACAGTCATTTACACAAATTTTTTTTCAATGTATGGAATTTGTTGCAATTATTGAGTAATTAGACTTGAATGTGAAATATTGTGTGAAATTTTTGTTTTTCTTGATCTCCAAATTACAGTTTTTGTGGCAGAGTCAGGAACAGAAATGTATTTTAAGCATTCAAATGTTTTCAGATACATGATCTACTGAAAAAAACAATTTGCTACACTTGGAAATGTTACACATATGAGTTTTGCTAATGATTGACAGTGTTTCACAAGAAAATGAAGAACTGCTTTAGTTAAAGCAAACAAAATAGAAACAATGATCCATCAACATCATAAGCCATTGTTGATTTTTCTTAAAACTTACAGATACAGCAAATTTTCCAGTCCTTCAAATGCATTTCTGGAAATCTTTCTGATTTGATTGTTGTTCAGGAGACTGAAAACAGCAAAAGAGCAAATGGCAGAATGAAAAACAGGTTCTTCAAACATTGTGAGAGCATTGCTAAATATAGCTTTTTACATAGTAGAGAAATATTTAGTGACATACTTCCCCACATTTATAAGTTCATAACTTTCCTTTCCAAAAGGCTATATTAAAACATTAGTTTGCTACAAAAGACTTTTAAAAATTAATTTATATTTCTTCAAACACTCCTACAATATCCTTAAAGAGCATTTAAATATCTAAAGCATGTCATCTAAAAGGAAAATTATCAACATAGTCCTGAGAACAAAAGAATAGCTTCCTAACCAAACAGATGGAGAGTTTTGAACACTCAGGCATAAGTGTTTTCCTTGGGACAATAAATATCACAGCTATTGGCACACAATAGACTCTCATTGTGTATTTGTTGAACTGTCAAAGCAAAAATCAATTATACCATAGAATGTGAGACTCTTATTACAGTACCATCAAATGGTCCAAAAATGACTTCTAAAATCCAGGGAGAAATAACAGGTGGCAGAAATAAATTGGATTTGAACAGTAAAACAAGTTATACATAATCACCTTTCAGCAACTTTAAAGGCTTTGGAAAGAATACCCTGGCAAATGAAAACTATAGTTTTTTCTTCAGAAAAATATGAAATTTCTTTCAAATTTACATTATTATGGAAAGTCTAAATGCATGGGGAGAGTCTGCTAATTGGATTGGCACACATGCTCCTGAATATCCTCTGATAGCTCAAATTCCAAAGGCTTCTAGAAACCCACATCCAGACTCAAATGTTACGAGATTCACTCTTAGGGTGTTACCAAACATTTGTTTTATACTATTTTTTCTTCTGTATGACTGAGTTAGAAAACAGAAGTGTTTGGGCCAAAGGAGCAGGTGGTAGTATAAGTTGTTACATATAATTTCCCAGGCAGTCAGAAGATCCCCAGCCTTGCCTGTCCCTAACCCCCTCACCACGGGCTTCCCTGGTAAACCACCCAAAGAGAAACTGAAGCAACTGTGTGACACTCTAGCAATGCCACCAAAGCCATTTGCAGCACACATTAGAACTGGTGCCATGCAGAGACAAAGCTGATTTTCATGGATTCTTCTTAGCTTCAATCAATGATCCAATACACTTTATAGTCCACCATGTGTTCAAGGAATTTTTAAACTGGCTGAAAGCAACCTGGCTGTTTAATGTATAGTTAATACCAGACGCAAATGTTGTCCTGAGACAGTCTGTCATTTGGTTACTGTATCTCTGTAACTCTTTCATTGGTTACTACACTTCCTTTAGATCTCAAAACTGCCATCATACAAATATTTTCACTTCAAGAGTGACTATGTGACCCTTACTTAATACATGAAAAATGCATGTAAGATAAAGTTTATTTATGTATACATACACAAGGATAAGCAGTTATGGAAATGGAATTAAAAGATAAAATCATTTAGGTGCAAACTTTTTAAATCTATGCATAGCTTTTTCATAATAGCATTTCCGTGAATTTTTGAAGACTCCTCATGTATGTTACACAATATGATGCATGTGTACATGTGGTAGGAGTTATGGGTAAATAGTCCCAATCTCATCTCAGCCATAGTCCACAGGAAACACTTGAGGGTCTGTTGCCTTAATTCTCCCAAGGTTGGTGCTAAGGAGAAAGAAGTTGATTCATTTCATACAAAAGATGCTTTCAATCTTCACCTCTCAATTCTCTTTCAAAATCACAGTTGGGAAAGGGATATAATATCTCCCCATGTTCTTATATAAATTTCAGCAAACATAAAACACAGAATTTCCACAATTGCACTACAGTTATCTTTGTTTTTAATATTGTAATTCAACACAAATGTAAATAAACTAACAAGATATCAAGCAATTTAATTCACAGGTTTTCTTGGAAACATTTAGTGCTGACAAAAAACAAAGCCATTAAAAAAAAACAGTTCACAGTTGAATATATTTACCAAACACAAGTACGTATTTCTTGTCAAGTTTTTTTTTCCTTTTTTTAATGATTTATTTATTTATTTGAAATGCAAAATTCCAGAGAGGCAGAGGCAGAGAGAAAGAGAGAGGTCTTCCATCCGCTGGTTCACTCCCCATAGCTGCAATGGCCAGAGCTGCGCTAATCCAAAGCCAGGAGCCAGGAACCTCCTCCAGGTCTCCCATGCATGTGCAGGGCCAGCCTCTACTGCTTAACCAGGCCATCGAGAGAGCGAGATCAGAAGCAGAGTAGCTGGGACTTGAACTGGCTCCCATATGGGATACCAGCACTGCAGGCATCAGCTTTACCCACTTTGCCAGAGCACAGGCCCCTCAAGTTTTATTCTAAGCATCATGTTTTTCATCAAAATATCTTTATTACAATAATTTACTGGATGGAATCTTTTCCTAGCAGTGTTTTGGTTAAAAGATTATGTAAATTGTCATTCATATTATTTTTGTTTTATTTTTCATAAAGGGAATGCATCCAAAATTTATGAGTGAGACTGCTGAAATTCTGGGCCTAAAACACTACCTAATACTCTTTTTACCAAAAATCCACACAAGTTTAGGGAAATCTGTGGTTGTAGTCTATCTGAATATTGCCTCTGATGTCTAGGGAGAAAAGAGTCAAACAAAATTCCCAGGTAAAAAAATATTATGTTATTATTGGAGAAATTTGTGGGGCCAGCATGCGGCACAGTTTGTTAAGCTGCCAGCTGTGACACTATTATCCCATATCAGAGTACAGGTTCAAGCTCCAGTTACTCCATTTCCAATCCAGCTTCCTGCCAATGTGACTGGGAAGGCAGTGGAAGACGATCCAGGTGCTCCGGCTCAGGCTCCTGCAACCCATGTGGGAGACCCAGATGGAGTTCCTGGCTCCTAGCTTTGGCCTTGTCCAGTCTCAGCCATTGTGTCTATTTGGGCAGTGATCCAGAGGATGGAAGATCACTTTCTCTCTGTCTCTCCCTTTCTGACCTCTATTCTGCCTTTCAAAAAGGCAAAATAACTCTTTTTTAAAAAGAAAAGAATTTCTGCAATAGGAAATCTGATAATCCTGATGATCAAGCTCTTGCAGGGGAAAAAGAGCCAGCAAAGGATCATGGGGCCCATGACATGATCTCTGTTATGTTTCAGCCAATTCGGAGTGCCTTGCCCATAGAGTGCACCCATGTACTTGTATATTTCATATTATACAAATGTCTACTATGTGGTTGGAGATATTTTGCTAAAAACTAACAAGTAGCTATTAGGCAAGATAAAAGCCCCTGGCACACATACATTACTCAAAGTGTAAAATAAATTAAAATTAAATTTTTAAAGCAAAATAGAGCTTTCTAATATGTCACACAAGATTTATACTTGGAGTAAAGCCAAGATTTACTATGAAAGCAAATCATTACATCTACATTTAAATTTAAAGATGATCATTTTTAAAAGATGCATTTATTTATATACTTATTCAAAAGGCAGAGTGAGAATGAGAGAGAGAAAGAGAAATTGCTCTTCCATCCACTGGTTCGCTCCCCAGATGTTGACAATAGCCAGGGCTGGGCCACACTGAAGCCAGGAGCCAGGAATTCCATCCAGATTGCCCAGGGGCCAAGAACATGCATTAGCAGGAAGCTGGATTGAAAGTAGAGTAGCAAGACTGATCTAGGCACTAGGATATGGCACGTGAGTGTTCTAAGCAGTGGCTTAACTCACTGCACCACAATATCTGCTTCTGGTTTTTTCAATATAACTACAGAAATTTTTTTTGACAGGCAGAGTGGACAGTGAGAGAGAGAGAGACAGAGAGAAAGGTCTATCCTTTGCCGTTGGTTCACCCTCCAATGGCCAGCACACTGCAGCAGGCGTACCGCGCTGATCCGATGGCAGGAGCCAGGTGCCTCTCCTGGTTTCCCATGCGGGTGCAGGGCCCAACCACCTGGGCCATCCTCCACTGCACTCCCTGGCCACAGCAGAGAGCTGGCCCGGAAGAGGGGCAACCGGGACAGAATCTGGTGCTCCGACTGGGACTAGAACCTGGTGTGCCGGCGCCGCAAGGTGGAGGATTAGCCTAGTGAGTCGCGGCGCTGGCCTACTGAATTTTGAATACCAGTTTTATACACAAATACCTTTCTATGCTTCTTTATTGTTTCTAGTCATTTCTCAATTGAATGTGAGTCTACATTATGCAATCAGACACTATGCTGACCATATTTTCACCTCCTTCCTTCTGTAATTATAACACATCCCTTCTAACACCTAATAACACAGGATAACATAGCAGGAGTGCATTTCTCATAATGGAGTCAACGTAGTAGAACTGCTTTAATAAATCTTCCCCCAAATCAAAATATGATGCATTTAGTATTCAATTCTCAAAATCCATTATTAATTTTAAAAATAACTTATAAATTTAGGTTTCTAAATGGCTTTAATCTTAGTTATTTTAAGACTTCATTATCACCAAGCTTTCACAATGCAAAATCTGGAGTCACCATACACACACACACACACACACGTACACACACACACATACACACACGCACACACAAACTGTTGTACCATCTCCTACAGAACAATTGTCGTCCCTGAGCTTGCATGGGACTATGAGTATACATCATCTTTCTATATGAGAACACAGGAAGCTTCATGTTCAGGGTTCTTGCATAGCTCATCAAAAGAGAAAAAAGAACTAAATACAATAAACTTTTAGTCCATGCATGTAAGTTCTTAAACTAAACTTCCAAGATCAGAGTTCTTAAGGCAATAAGCTTCCGTGAACAGAGCTGTCCAAAAGAAATACAGTGTGAATCACAAGCACAAGTCATGGATGTGATTTCCAATTTCTAGCAGCCATTTTAAAAAAAGAAAAAAAGAGCCGTGTGAAAACAACTTAATTAGTATACATTTATTTAACCTAATATATCCACTTATTATCATTCCAATGTGTAATCTATATAAAATTACCAATAAGATAGTTTAAATTTTTACTTCCAGATGTTTTTGCTACCTGTGTATATTTTACATGTACAATGTGTGTCAATTTGGACTAGCCACAAAAAAGTGCTCAATAGGTGCAATATTGGCTGAGTTCTGCACGCATGTTACCCACAGCTCCCCACAAAATCTCTTCTCTGGGAAAAGTTCCCGGAACCTCCAAAAGAACTCCCCTCCTTCTCCATGCAATTCACTTCAGCATGTGTACTTGGGATATTTTCTTTCTGATAAGCCAAGCCTAGATATATTACACAATATGATTTGCTTGGCTCACATCTAACTGAGCACTCTAGCAACAACAACCAAAAAATATGGCATTTCCAGCTTTATAATCCTATAGCCCATTCTGTGTAGTGCTGGACTCAGGAAACAGTGAAGGACACAGTCTGGAGCATTTTGTAAGCTCCCAGAGATGACTGTCCACACAGCTCAAGGCTTTCCAGCTGCCAAACACCACAGGCCAACTTCCAGAGGTAACTGACACTACTAGAAGTAACTCATTTCATTCTTCAAGGGCCCCAAACTCCTAATGATCCCAACAAAGGTGACAGACAGGAAGCCCAGTTATTTTTGGTTCCTGAGTGAGTTGTGTCCACTGTGACTCTCACACCAATTTTCTACAACCCTTAGGGACGAAGTGAACGGCTGGAAATTGCCATAGATGGGAAACCACTGCGGTTGCTGAGAAAGCTTTGCCTTGCATTTCACCCAATTTAATACTTGCTTTCTCTTTTATGTCCTTAGTGGCTTAGTGACTCTGAAATACAAAGAATTCAATGCATCAGGTGTCCCGCAAAGAAGACTCACAAGGCATGGCCACTGTGACCTCTAAGGGCATTCCTCCTGTTTCTTAGTGGACTGTGCAGTATCAGTGTTTGAAAGATAAATGACAGAAAGAGACAGAAAGACAGAGAGGGATTTTCTATCTGCTGATTCACTCCCAAAATACCCACAGCAACCAAGGCTGAGCCAGGTCCAAAACTCCACCTGAGTCTCCCATTTGGGTATCAGGGACTCCTTCGGCTTCCCAGGGCATGTATTAGCAGGGAACTGGAGTCTGAACCAGATGCAGGACTCAAATCCTGGCACTTTATTATGTGATGTGAGCATTCCAAGTGGTACCACAACACCACCACCCAAATTATTCCATTACATGGTAATGATTGGTCTACCTCCCCACATTGAGTTTCCAGGCCTGCAGCAGGGTTGCTTAAGGCCACAGGGAGTAGGCTTAGCTTCTCCCCTTCGTAGCCATGCCATGTCATACACACTGCCCAGCAAACTGAGCAAACAGTTATGCTCAAGCAGCCTGTGCAAGAACAGACACATCAGAAATGACTTTCTTCTTGGGGTAGGCATTTAGCCTGGTGGTTAAAACAACTGCATGCCACTTCAGACTGTCTGGATCCTGACTCAAACTTCCTGCTCCTGCACACCCTAGGAGGCAACAATGATGGCTCAAATGATTGGGCCCTGCCACCCACATGGGAACCTGGACTGTGTTCCCAGCTCCTGCCTTCCACCTGGCCAGATCCTAGCTGTTGCCGGCATCTGGGGGTATGAACCAATCAGCCAGTCAGTGGCTAACAGTGTGCTCTTAGTCTCTCTCTCTCTCTCTCTCTCTCTCTCTCTCCCTCTCTCTCTCTTCCCCCAAACCCACAAACCTCTGCCTCTCAAATAAGTTAAAAAATGTTAAAAGAAATGCAGTGACATTCCAGACATTTCATCATATATGTCTTTAAAAAAACTATTTCAATCTGAATCATAAGATCTTTCAGATCTTATGCAATAAAACAGCAACACCAATGATTCTTTTATAATTTCTTCTCTATTAGTCCACTAATAATTTCAGTCATGTTATCTTATTATAGATGCTAATTTACAAAATCCACTCAAATGATTTTTTTTTTTATTTGAGAGAGTTATAGACAGTGAGAGAGAGAAAAAGAAAGGTCTTCCTTCCATTGGTTCACTCCCCAAATGGCTGCTATGGTCAGCGTTGTGCCGATCCAAAGCCAGGAGCCAGGTGCTTCTTCCTGGTCTCCCATGTGGGTGCAGGGCCCAAGCACTTGGGGCCATCCTCCACTGCCCTCCTGGACCACAGCAGAGAGCTGGACTGGAAGAGGAGCAACTGGGACTAGAACCCGGTACCCATATGGGATGCCAGCACCCCAGGTAGAAGATTAATCAAGTGAGCCATGGACCCGGCCCCTCAAATGATTTTTAAAGTAAGTTTTTAGGACCAGAGTAGTAGCACAGCAGGTTAAGCCATTCCTTGAGACACCAGTATCCCACATCAGAGTGCTGATTCAGTCTCAACAGTTCCACCTGATTCAGTTCCCTGTTAATGCACCTGGGAAAGCAGCAGAACATGGCCTAAGTACTTTGGTCCCTGCCACTCATGTGGGAGACCAGAATGGAGTTTCTGGCTTCGGCCTGGCCCAGCCCTAGTCATTTCAGCCATTTGGACAAAATTTCTCTCTCTCTCTCTCTCTCTCTCTGTCTCTCTCTCTCTCTCTCTCTGTCTCTCTCTCTCTCTCTCTCTCTCTTTCTCTCTCTCACACACACACACACTCTCTCTCTCTCTCTCTTTTAAATAAACAAATCTGTTTTCAAAAAAAAATTATTTTTAGAATTTTTCACATTTTTATTGTCTACAAATTTTATGAAAATAAGGATGACCTGTCTGTATCTTAAAAAGTATGACATAATAAAAGAATATAAGAAACATTTAAATGTATCCCAAAAAAGTACATACATTGCTCTTCAGAGAGCAGAACAATCTGAAAGCATTTGAACTTTTTAGTAAGAGACACTATCTCCAGATAGGAACTAAGAGTATGTGATGGCAGAAGTAAATCTCTCAATAGATGAGATTATAATTTCCTAAATTATGAGTCATCTTTGAATAAAAGCACTCTTTGAATAAAAGCGTTCTTAATTCCATTTTATGGTTGAACTTCAAAAAAGCATAGCATTCTATTACATTCCTGAAAATCAAATGCAGATTTCAAGCTTTTTGCCATGAGTTCAATCAGACATTGAGTTTTAAGGTTAAGGTTTTCTGCTTAGGACTTCCACATTGATCTCCATGTTGTAAACTACAAATCTCCCCTAGCAGGAGAACATGAAAGAGCATGTCTGTGCTCACAAACCCCTTCCCTCTAGCTGGCATTTTTTAAATGCAAGTGAATTTGCTATTATCATTTTTCAATAACTTCTGCCCATTCCTCACGCGATAAAGTAAGAATCTGGTTTGTTCTTATTGCCAGCTTCTATGTGAAAGAGCAGCCAGACAATAGTGTTTTTGTAACTTCTTTGTACCCACTAGGAGATATTATGAACATAGAACCATTCATTTCTCTGATAACATAGTGAACCATACTTTCTCTTGAAATACTCAAGTATGTCTCAGAGTTAGAGAAAACTTAATTCCTTTAGCTTAGATTAGAGAATGTAGTCTTACAGAGTCTGGAAAAAGGAGGACACGAATTTACAAAATCCTCCATTGATTTAGATGTAATGAGCTTGTACTCTGAAAGAGGAGTTCAGGCTGAGAGAGCTGATTGTTCCAAATGAGTGAGGAGACACTATGGTCTCCTCAAAACCTTCAGCACTGATAAATGTCAGAAATTATTTATACGATAACCCACTGGAGAGAGAGCTTACTGATAATGAGCATTCATTGTAACACTACATTTATAACCACAGTAAAGCAATGATTTTATAAATGGACGTTCTCGCCATGATTTTCAGACCAGCCCTCTGCACACACTCCTTGCTCCTCGCTGTTTCCCCCCTTAGCAGTTCATGAGAGTGCATTGCCATGGCAGCACAGAACAGCCATCTCTGGAGCTGCCTTCCTAGGAGACTGCCCCACAAAGTAGCACCTGCTCTCTATCACTCTGCCATTGGCTCCATTTAGAGATTGTGTTTCACTATCAAGGGAAAACCCTGCACCAACTCATACACAAGAGTACTTGGCAGAGGGAGGTTGAGCCGGATAAGCCTAGAGGGATAAAGCAAGAGTACTGGGAAATGTAGACATACACACAGGCATAAACAATGGGCATTCCTCATTTGGAGAAACACAAAAAATCGTGCACTCAAAATCCCTGTACAGATAGCTCCTAGCACTTTTCTAAGATGCCCACACCAGAGAGCTGCACATAGAAGCTTAGAAGGCAGTAAGCAGTTAACATGTGTGGGTGGTCCAGAGAAACCACCAGTGCTCCCTTTGGGACTATCCATAACGTCACTCTTACAATTTCACTTCAAAATAGCACTTATTTGGGCCAGAAGCCAAAATGAAGAAGTGACAAAATTCTTTTTTAAAGAAAAACACATGCACATGTTTGTAACCATAGCTGTAATGTAGATACAAGTACGTGTGTGCATTTCAAAAGGTTTGTGGAAAAATGAAATTGAAAGATAAGTTTGTGGTTAGTGTGCAAAGCTTTGAAATCCATGCTTAATTTTCCACGAGCTTTTGAAAGTATCCTCATACACTTCCACGCATATCTGAAATAAAAAGAGAGGATGTGAGAGGGGTTAGGGGATTGGACTGTTAACCCAGAGAATCCTAAAGAAGCTTGACAGGATTATATTAAAAACATAATTCCCCAATTTGACAGTCTGACCAAAAGCTGCCTCAATCATTTTAAATCAATCAACGTACTTGAAATTTAAAAGTGGCATAATTTTAATTTACCTATTTCTTGATATCAGATGACATTAAAAGGAAGCATTTGATTCAGTATATCTGGTTATGTAAATCTGTAAAAGATTTGCAGGAAGTACTCCAAAGGTAGTACAACTAACGCTTACAAACACTGTGTCCATCTGACTTAGTTAACATCAAATTTAGAATGCTTGGCTTCCAGTGTGATGATTTTCAGTTAAACCCCACACATGTGTTTTCATCCTCTTGCTGCTCTTGGAAACAACGCTGACACAAATGGGGGACTTCCATCCCATTCTCACACATGCCACATAGTGACTGGGAAGCCAAAAAGAATACAACTTTGAGATCGTGACTTCTGGATCAGAAATACTGAGAGTACACCAGTATTAGCAAGGCAGCTGTCTCTGCTGGGATTTGTTCTTGGTTTGATTGTTCAAATTTTCTGAATTGTACAAGGCGGCTTTAGCAAGTAAAGGAAATCAGACTATGTCACCCCAACATACATCTCTTTGACATAAATATTTTTGAGCTGAAGGCCCTTGAAATGCAACAGTTGCAGAAGAAACAGAAGTGAACTGCTCCGTAGCAAATCATAAACATTCCCGTGAGAGAGAGGCCATCCAGTACCAACATGGGAGGGCAACCCTGGTCCCCAGCAGCTGAGGTGCAGTGGAGAAGTATAAATAAACTCGCTGAAGTCACTCTTACCTGCACTATCTTTACACACCTCCTATATCTCCTAGGGACTTGTACAGAATGTACTACCCATAACTCAGACCCCTGTGTCTTGTCATTTCTTCACAAAGCTTACCATTCTTTGTCTAAAACATATAAAAATCTTCTGCTTTGGCCCTTTCATTGGGTCTTCACTCTTGTGAGGATCTCCATGGACATTCAACAACCAGTAAGCCCTGTTTGCTTTTCTCCTATCAATCTGTCTTGTACTGATTTGGTTTCTTAACCAATTCAAAAATGTGAGAAAAACCAAGATGGAGAGTGGGTGAGCATTTAATATACCAGTGAAGAAGCTGGGCAATGTGTCCCCAAAGTATCTGGGTTGATTTCTTGCTTTGGCTCCTGACTCCAGCTTCCTGATAATGCTGAACCTAGGAGGCAGCAGTCAATAGCTCAAGCCATAGGATTCCTGCCACTCACACTGGAGAACTCAATTGAGTTCTTGGCTCCTGGCTTCAGCCCCAGCCCAAACCCAGCCATTCCAGGCATTTAAGGAGTAAGCCAGTGGATCGGATCAATCTCTCTCTTTCTCACTCTCTCTCTCTTTCTCCCTCTGTGTCTTTGTCCCTTTTCCTGAAGTAACTTCACAGAAGGGACTCCATTTTGGAGTACCTGAGACTCCATCCTAGGAAGGCACCCCCACCATGAGACTGGTCTGAAATTATGATCTAAAACTCTCAGAAAATAGCAGTCCTCTACATCATACTTGGCAAAGCATAGAAACTCCTTAGTATGTTCACTCAAGCTTGGAAGTGGATAGGCTGCACCTGGCTTAATGATAAAAATGTAATTTGTCTATGTCCTACATATGATTTAAACCAATATCTGGATTAATGTCAAGATTATAATTAAAATTGTAATTTCAGTTCACAATTGATCACACTGATAGGTCTAAAAGTCAAAGGGATCACACAAACAAGACTAGTGTCTGCTAATACTAACTGATAGAATCAAAAAGCGAGAGAATGATCCAACATGGGAAGCGAGATACACAGCAGACTCATAGAATGGCAGATGTCCTAAATAGCACTCTGGCCTCCAAATCACCCCTTAAGGCATTCAGATCTGTCTCAAGAGCCCATGAGAGTATTTTAGGCATGGAAAGCCAAGACACTCTGAAAAAAAAAAAGAAGACCTAAATGAAAGATCTCTGTGAGTGAGATCCCAGTGGAACGAATGGGGCCATCAAAGAAGGAGGTACCTTTCTCTGAAGGGAGGAGAGAACCTCCATTTTGACTATGACCCTGTCGGAATAAGATCGAAGTCAGCGAACCCTAAAGGCTTCCATAGCCTCGGCAACTCATGAAAAGACCCTAGGGAGATTACTGACGCCATAAACAAGAGTGTCAAATTGTTAAATCAACTTCAGGAGTCACTGTGTACTTACGTCTCATGTGGGATCTGTCCTTAATGTGTTGTCCAATGTGAAGTAATGCTATAACTAGTATTGAAACAGTATTTTTCCACTTTGTGTTTCTGTGTGGGTGCAAACTGATGAAATCTTTACTTAGTATATACTGAATCAATCTTCTGCATATAAAGATAATTAAAAATGAAAAAAAATCTTAGTGTTAAATTGGAAATTGCATAGAAAATTAATCAATTTTAAAAAAAATATATCGTGTAGGATCTCTGTCCTTAATGTGCTGTACATTGTGAATTAATACTATAACTAGTACTCCAACAGTATTTTTCACTTTGTGTTGCTATGTGAGGGCAAACTGTTGAAATCTTTACTTAATATATACTAAACTGATCTTCTGTATATAAAGAGAATTGAAAATGAACCTTGATGTGAATGCAAGGGGAGAGGGAGTGAGAAAGGGGAGGGTTGCGGGTGGAAGGGAAGTTATGGGGGGGGGGAAGCCATTGTAATCTATAAGCTGTATTTTGGAAATTTATGTTCTTTAAATAAAAGCGTTATAGAAAATAAAAAAAAAGATTGTAACTGCTATTGCAAGATTATAATTGATATTAGTTTCCCATTGGTTTTAGGTCAGCTTGACCCCAGTAACCATCTATTTTCCCCGATCCTAGCAACCATGCACTCCCCTCCCAATTTTGTGGATTTTTGCCTTTAAAAACCCTGTTGCTTTGGGCTTTGGGGTTAAGAGTTTTTTGGAGCATGAGCCCTCTTTCGGCTGCCAGCAATAAAGGACTCTAAAATTTATCAGTGTGTGGTGCTCTTCTGTCAGCACTCGCTCAAGCACAACATTCCTATCAAATAACTTTACAAAGTGAAAAAACCTAAAATTAAAAAGACTATGATGGGTACAGGTGATATATCGCTTCCTCAAGAGAAATATGAGTTAATTTTAATTGAAACAAGCACAATAATTCAAAAAAATGAGTATGAGTTGAAGAAATGTCTAATGTTGATCTACTTTTCTTAGCAACAATGGAATGGGAAAAGAAAGCCAAGAGGTTTCAAAAGTGTCCTCTTCACTGTCTGTCTGACTCTGGTGGAAAACACAGATAGGTATGCACACTCACACAGGCACACCCATGCCCATGAATATGCCGTCTTCCACTGTAGCCTGATTCACATTCAGAGGTCTCCAAGTGGTTATGAAAGGTCTTTGGAAGAAAATTCCACCTCTTTAGAGATTACAGCTTCTTTTTTGGCTGCCAAGTTGCAGCTCCCCATGGAGTCATTGTACAACAAAAATGGTCTTCTGGGGCCCCAGGTGCTGTTCCTCTACAAAAGCTGTCAGTCATCAGGGCCTTCCCCATGGCAACAGCAGGACTGAAGCTAAAGGACAAAGGCTACGGAGATGACCAAGCAGAGAGGGAGCCAGAAATAGGAAACACGAAGCGAAGTCTGAATACCGAGGGCTTACAACCTGGAAGTCAGCAGGTGCTGGCATTCAGGAGAAAATCTGTTTCCATGGATGTTAGTAAACTAAATAATAAATTAAAAGCTGGATAAAAATGTGTCTGATGGATTGACGCGTGACAGAATCAATATGGAGCTGCAATCTGAGAACCAGACCCCCCTAGAACTGCTACTGTGCTTCTTCGGAAAACCTTATCAGCTTTTAAATAGAAAGGTAGTCTCCAGCTATCCACAGACTGTTCCTATTTTAGTTCCCTTTCACAGCTCCCTGTGAAGTGAACTTCACAGTTCCTGGGTCCTACATCCTAATGGGAGAGCTGCATTGAAGCCATTGCCTGGAGCTCCTGGGAGGAAAAAGCAAGTCTATAAAGCATAAATTTAAACAAAGAAGCCACTGCACCCTATGGGAACTGATCCAGGTTAAGTATCCCTTATCTGAAACGCTTGGCACCAGCAGTGTTTCAGAGTTTCTACTTTTTCAGGCTTGGGAGTATTTGCCCAGATTTTACCAGTTGTGCATCTCTAATGCAAAAAATTGAAATATTTGAAATGTGCCATGATCTAAAACTTCTTGATTGATACAACAACTATAGGATTTTGGAGCATGCCCATGTTTGTGTGTTCAGATTAAGCATGCTCAATTTATAATTTATAAGAGAGGTAATGATGCAAAGTGGTTAGAACTTCACACTCTGGACTCCTTCTGACTCATTTCTTTCTTTTTTTAAAATATTTATTTTATTTATTTGAAAGACAGAGTTACAGAGAGAGGTAGAGACAGAAAGAGAGGTCTTCTCTCTGCTGGTTCACTCCCCAGATGGCCACAACGGCCAGAGCTGTGCCGATCCAAAGCCAGGAGGCAGGAGCCTCCTCTGGGTCTCCCACATGGGTGCAGGGCCCAAGGACTGCTTTCCCAGGCCATAGCAGAGAGCCGAATCAGAAGAGGAGCAGCTGGGACTAGAACCAGCACCCATATGGGATGCCAGCGCTTCAGGCCAGGGCTTTAACCCACTACACCACATTCGCTGTCCCCACTGACTCAAGTTTCAATTCTAGCCTGCAATGTGAGACATAATAACACCACCACCTATTTGATCTTCTGAGGATGACAGTGAAACAGAGTCTGGACTTGGTAAGCGCTCAAAAACCTTGGTGGTTCTCATGAAAACAATGTTGAGCTTCCTGGGTCCCAGCACACGTTCACACAGCCTGAGGTGCTGTTGACTTCAGGAGGTATTTCCACACTGTGAAGCAGTTTGAGCTGTAAAACAGATCAGACTTCAGACATCTTGTTGAGAAAATCTATAGTGTATTTTTAAACAAATAGATATCTATATATGTATATGTATGTATGTATTCAAGAGAAAAAGAGAGAGAGAATCAAGAGAAGGATCTCCCATCCAGTGGTTCACTCCCCAGTGCTTGCAGCAGCCAGGGCAGGCTGGGCCAAGGCTGAGAGCCGAGTTCTCAATCCTGGTCTTCCACATGCGTAGCAGTGACCTGATTACTTGAGGCATCACCGTTACTTCCCAGGGTCTGCACTGGCAGGAAGCTGGAGTCAGGAGCCAGAGCTGAGTGTTGAATCCAGGCACTGTTATGTGGGATGCAGGCATCTAAACTGGTGTCAACTGCTAATCTAACTGCATGAGCCAGAATACTTGTATTCTTAATGGAACACTTGAAAAGTGGGTTAGAACACAACAAAGATGCTACAACAAAGGATTTGAAGAAAGGTTGTCATGGAAGTGAAAATAACAGCTACAGGTAGGACGGCTTGTAGCCACATCTCTGAGAAATACCTGGAAGGAATTTTCTGAACTCTGAAGGTTTCATAAATGCCTCTAATCCTAGAAAGTCTAAAAACTCTCAACAAATGAAGTGGAACATGAATTTCTAAATTAGCTCTAAATTCCTAGTGTGATTTTAGATAACATATGGTGAACATTTTCCCTGAATTTCTTGCCTGTTGCTATTTTCTTGGAATTCCGGATGTTACAAAAACCTAAATCATCCAGTAACCATGGCATTTGCATATTTCCTATTGAGCCTTTCTTACAACTCAACCATTTTAGTTACAAAAATAGCTTCTTCTGTCAGCTGAATAAATCACCATTGTGTGCTTCTTCAGGACAAGATATTACCACTTTTCAAACTGTTAAATCAACAACAGTAGTCACTGTGTACTTACGGCCCATGTATGATCTGTCCTTAATGTGTAGTCCAAGGTGAAGTAATGCAATAACTAGGACTGAAACAGTATTTCTGCATTTTGTGTCTCTACGCAGATGCAAACTGACAAAATCTTTGCTTAATATATACTGAATCGATCTTCCGTATAGAAAGACAATTGGAAATGATTAAAAAAATTGGAAGTTACATAAAAATCAATCAATTAAAAAAAATAATATCATGTAGGATCTCTGTCCCTAATGTGCTGTACAACGTGATTTAAAGCTACAACTAGTGCTCAAAGAGTATACTTCACTCTAGGATGCTATGTGAGGGCAAATGGTTTAAAATCTTTTCTTAACACATACTAAACTGAACTCCTGTATACAAAGAGAATTGAAAATGAATCTGAATGGGAATGAAAGGGGAGAGGGAGTGGGTAAGGGGGAAGGGAAGCGGGGGGGGGGGGGAGGTATGGGTGGGGAAGCCATTGCAATCCACAAGTTGTACCTTGGAAATTTATATTCTAAATAAGAAAAAAAATTTTAAAAAAATAAAAAATAAAAAAGATATTACCACTTTTGTGAGCTGATAAAAAATTAAAATTAAGTTGCTAAATAACAATGTCAGGACAGATTAATTCATGAGTCATAAATTTCATAGGATCACTAATCTGTGAAATAAAGGAAAAGTATGTTTCTGTCATGTTAACTTCATGTTTTAAAAGTTGGTAGGAACACAGGTGTATATAATGTATATCTGTATTACAATGGATTTTATAACTATTACTCTCAAACTTTCTCTGCTCCCATTACATAATATATTACATATATCCATACATCATAAAGTTAATATCAAATCTATGGGTTTTAGAATAGTGTTTAATTACCTTAGAGTAATGCACAAACACATATTTTGTATCATATAAATGTAATAACAAAAGTTGATATTCCAAATTATGCAGCATTAACAAGTATTTTATTGCCCATTTTGTATTGGTAGAGTGAAA
This sequence comes from Sylvilagus floridanus, assembly GCA_949820135.1. Lineage (NCBI taxonomy): Eukaryota > Metazoa > Chordata > Mammalia > Lagomorpha > Leporidae > Sylvilagus > Sylvilagus floridanus. Next base: position 78,839,557 of record OX463241.1, read on the forward strand.
ATCTTGTTAAGAAAAATATGCTGTATTCATATAAAAGTTGCATTACAAAATAGTGTGTGTGCTTGTGTTTACCAAAAGAGTAACACAATGCAGTAGAAATTCAGACTATGAAGGATATATGGTAGGCAGACTTCTAACCTGCCCTATCCTAGGATCCATTCCCAAGGATGGAACTTCACATTCCTTATATGCCATGGCCATGACCATAATACTGTGTTTCTGTAAGAATGATTTTCAGATGTAGTCAAGGTGACTCCTGAGTTTACTGAACTCAAGTGAGATTATCTGAGTGGTCCTGATTTAATCCCAGGAGCCCTTTAAAAGTGGAGATATTTTGGGGCCAGCTCTGTGGCAAAGTGGGTAAAAGCTGCCACCTGCAGTGCCAGCATCCCATATGAGTGCTGGTTCAGATCAAAGCTGCTCCACTTCCAATCCAGCTCTCTCCTGTGGCCTGGGAAAGCAGTAGAGGATGGCCTAAGTCCTTGGGCCCCTGCACCCACATGGGAGACCTGGAAGAGGCTCCTGGGTCCTGGCTCCTGCCTTTGGATCAGCACAGCTCTGGTCATTGTGGCCATCTGGGGAGTGAACCAGTGGATGGAAAACTTTCTCTTTTTCTCTCTCTTTCTCCCCCCTCTCTCTTTCTCTCTCTCTCTCTCTCTCTCTCTCTCTCTCTCTCTCTCTCTCTCTCTGCCTCTGCCTCTCTGTGGCTCTGTCTTTCAAATAAATAAAAAATCTAAAAAAAAGTAGAGATATTTCTACATTTCTGGCAGAAGGGGATGTAAGAAAGATCCCAAGCAAAAAACAACCACAAAAAAAGAATTTGGTGGGCCTCTGTTGGCTCCCATGATGCAGGGGGCCACCTGCCAGCACCAGAGAGATGCCCTCAGCAGCCCGGAACAACACCATCACTAGCAATCAAGGAAGCAGCAACCTCAATGCTGCAACTCCCAGAACTGAATCCCACCAATGCCTGATGGGAAATGCTTCCTCTAGGCCTCCAGGGAAGAACCCAGCAGTAACACCATGATGAGGGCTGAGCCTGCCAGACTTTGGGCCCACAGAACAGTGAGCTGATAAGTGGGTTTTGTTTCAAGGAACTCAATTTGTGCTGATCTACACTGCAACAGAAAGCTAGTATAGAGGGATATTTCATGTAGTTTCAGACTATAAATGCCTGACAAGACAGCAATAACAATGTTAAGTAACATATATTGATATTAGAAACAAACTAGATTGATGACTCACACATTATTATCACACCAAAGTAAATCTCAAGAAGCAAAAGCAGAATAAAAAGTGACTTCATAACAATTAACATGATAGTCATGAATTGCAAGATGAAAAAGTGGCAGTAGAAACAACTGTAAATGCAGATTTACAGAAACCAGGGTTGAGCTTGTCTCCCCAACTCATTGGTCAGTAAATATAGCCTACTTGGACCACACCTTCTTCTGCAAAAGTAGTTAACTGTACTGATTAACTGCTAATTGATGAAGATAAAAGCAATTTACAAGCTCCAAAGACATCTAAGCTGGGGGTCCCTTTGGATGGGGTCCCTTTGTCCCATCCCTCCCAGATCATGCAGCTATTCTGTTTCGCCTGCCCTTGGACTCACTGGAGCCAAGCTCATCCCAATATTGAACAGAAATGGAGTGTAACCTGCTAGGGCAGTTTAACACCTGCTACAGTTTGAATATTTATTCTCCTCAACCACGGAGTTCAGTCTTCTGTTAATGATAAAGAATGGGCAGGAACATAATCTAATCCTAGCGTTTAGAGATGGGTCTTTGGGAAGTGTTGGAGTGGATTGGGTCACCAAGTGGAGCCCTCATAATTGAATCCTGCTGGGTAGATACAGAGAGGGAGACAGAAACTACACAGATGTAAGACAGACACATGTGCTCTCACCATGATGGGGAGCAGACCAGGGGCCCTCACCAGAGCCTATATAATGCTGTTTGGCCTTTGAATCTCAGAACTATGAGCCAAATCAACTGCTTTTATGTATAAAGTAGTTGCCTCAGCTATTTCATTGTAGTACAAAAAGCTGACTAATACAATATCCATGTCTGATTGCTGCCACCCCTTTTACATGTGCTTGTTCAAAACCTTCTCTGCTCAGAATAAAACATCTCATATTTCTTTAATAAGTACATGCATTCTGTTCTTCTTGGTTGTTTTGAAACATCAATTCTCAGTGTTTCTTGGGCTGTCTTTTTATGCTCACAATTTAATGGGTACTTCTTTGCTATCACTTTGCTATCTATAGCATGAATGGGAAACCTTTTTTTCTGCAGAAGGCCATTTGAATGTTTACAACATCATTCGCAGGCCAAATAAAATATTAAGTTAAAAATCAGCCTGCTACAGATTTACTGAATTTCAAGTCCTGCCTATTGTTCCCTTGGCAGGACCAGACTAAATGATTTCATGGACCTTATATGGTCTGTGGGCTGGATGCTCCCCACCTCTAGGACTCAAGTTATTACCAGGGGCAAAGAGTCAAGGAAGGAGACAGGACTCAAGGACCAACGGTTTGGGTCTTATATCCAGCTCCTCCACCAAGCTAGCCTCCCCTTACCTAACGTTGCACTGCCTCAGTTTCCCAGGGAACAATAGTACCACCAGGAGTAAGTGAAAAGGGTGAATGAGTTCGATATGCAAATCATTTGGCAAAGTTGCTGTTGAGTGTTCACCAAGCTTTTGTGATTCTGTTTCTTACTCCATGCAGTATCACTCTAATCTAATGAGTAGGTGAATGTAAATGCATGTTTATTTGGTGTTTATTTGGCAAAGAACCAAAAAGAACCTTTAACCACATATTCTTTGCCCTCTGTCCCTTGTATGGAAGATACCAGATGATGTGATTTTTTTAATTTATTTTTAAGGAATAAAAATTTCATAAATATAACTTTAGGAATATAGTTATTCTTCCCACCATACCTGCCCTCCCACTAACACTCCAACCCTCTCTCCTCCCTCTCCCCTTCCCACTCCCATTCTCCATTAAGATTCATTTTCAATTAAATTTGTACACAGAAGACCAAATCTATACTAAGATTTCAAAAATTTATGCACACACACACAAAAAAAAAAAAACTGAGAACTAGTTTTACAGTTGCTCTCATAATATAACTCATCAATGACACAGTACACAGTGACTCATGTTGTTAATTTAACAATTAACTCTCTTATGTATGATGTCAGTGACCACCTGAGGCTCTTAACATGAGCTGCCTAGGCTATGGAAGCCTTTTGAGTCCACAAACTTCATCAGAATTTAGACAAGGCCATAAGCAAAGTCTAAGTTCTCTCTTCCCTTTAGGGAAAAGTACATCTTTCTTTGATGGGCACTTCTTTGTACTGGGGTCTCACTCACAGTGATCCTTCACGTAGAACGTTTTTGTCTTGGCTTTCCATGCCTGAAATGCTCTCATATGTTTTCAGCCAGATCAGGAAGCCTGAAGAGCTGATTCTGAGGGCAGAGTGTTACTTAAAGCAATTGTCTCTATTGTCTCTATTGTGTGGACTGCTTCCCGTGTTGGAAAATTCTCTCCTTTTTAATCTATAAATCTTTAAATTTAATCTATAAATCTTTAAAATTCTCTCCTTTTTAATCTATCTATTTTTATTACCAGAGAGTTTATCCTATTTATATGATCACTTTAACACTTAACCCTATCTATGTTCACTTTAACACTTAATATGATCACTTTAATAATTAAGATGGCATTTTTATCACCAATCTCAATGGGATTTGGAGTCCCATGACAAATTTTTAAACTGTACCCTTAGAAGTAAGTCCATAGGAATGTATGCAGAACTATATTGCTTTACAGTTACAAATTCACTCCTACTTTTCTTATTTCCACTCTTATTTTTTACTGAGATCTATTTTCAATTGACTTTATACACATATGATTAACTCTATGTTAAATAAAGAGCTCAACAAATAATATGAAGAAAAAAATAAATTAATAAAATGAAACTATTCCTCGACTGTCAAGACAAGGGCAGCTCAAGTCAACCCTTCTTGAAGTGTCACTTTCACTTCTTCAGATTTCATTTTATGTTCTCTATTAGTTCTCACAGATCATGGAGAACCTATGGTATTTGTCCCTTTGTGAATGTTTCATTTCACTAAGTATGATGTTTTCCAGATTCATCCATTTTGTTGCAAATGACTGGATTTCATTTTTTTTACCTCTGTGTAGTATTCTGTAGAATACATATCCCATAATTTATCAAGTCTTGATTTGAAGGGCACTTAGGTTGATTCCATGTCTTAGCTATCATGAATTGAGCTGCAATAAAAATGGAGGGGCAGATCACTTTTGTTTACTGATTTCATTTCCCTTGGGTAAATTCCCAGCAGTGAGATGGCTGGGTCATATGGTAGGTCTATATTTAGATTTTTGAGGTGTCTCCATGCTGTCTTCCAAAGGGGCTTTCCCAGTTTTCCCATTCCCACCAACTATGGATTAGGGTACCTTTTCCCCACAGCCTCACAAGCATTTTCTGTTCATTGATTACTGTATGCAAGCTATTCTAACCAGGATGAAGTGAAACCTCATTGTGGTTTTGATTTGCATTTCCCTGATGGCTAGTGATTCTGAGCATTTTTCCATGTGTCTGTTGGCCATTTGGATTTCCTCCTTTAAAAATGTCTATTTAAGTCCCTGGCCCATCTCTTAACTGGGTTGTTTATTTTGTTGTTGCAGATTTTCTTGATCTCTTTGTATATTCTGGTTATTAATTCTTTATCAGTTGCATTGTTTGCAAATAATTTCTCAGTTGCCTCTTCACTCTCCTGAGTGTTTCTTTCGCAGTACAGAAACTTCTCAATTTGATGTAATCCTATTTGTTAATTTTGGCTTTGACTGCCTGTGCCTCTGGGGTATTTCCAAGAACTCTCTGCCTGTGCCAATGTCTTGCAGGGTTTCCCTCAATGTTCTCTAGTAATTTGAAGGTATCAGATTGTAGATTTAGGTCTTTAACCTATTTTTAATGGGTTTTTATGTAAGGTGTAAGGTAGGGGTCTTGCACCATACTTCTGCACATGGAAATCCAGCTTTCCCAGCAACATTTGTTGGAGAAACTTTCCTTGTTCCAGGGATTGGTTTTAGCTCTTTGGTCAAATATAAGTTGATTGTAGACATTTGGATTGATTTCTGGTGTTTCAATTCTGTTCCATTGGTCTATCCATCTATTTTTGTACCAGTACTAGGCTGTTTTGATTGTAGTATGTCTTGAAATCTGGTATGGTGATGCCTCTGGGTTTGTTTTTATTGTTTTGGTTTTGTTGTATAAGATTGCTTTAGCTATTTGAGGTCTCCTGTGCCTCCATATAAAATTCAGCATCATTTGGTATTTTGATTGGTATCTCATTGAATCTCTAGATTGCTTTCAGGAGAATGCACATTTGATGATATTGATTCTTCAATCCATGAACATGGAAGATTTTTCCATTTTTATATCTTCTATTTCTTTCTTTAATGTTTTATAAGTCTTTGACATCCTTGGTTAAATTTATTCTGAGTTATTTAATTTTTTGTAGCTATTGTGAATGGGACTGATCTTAGAAGCTTAATCTCAGCCTTAGTATTATCTGTGTATACAAAGGCTGTTGATTTTTGTGTATTAACTTTACAGCCTATTAATTTACCAAACTCTTCTGTGAGTTCATAGTCTCTTAGTGGAGTCTTTTGATCCCCTACATTTAGAGACATATCATCTGCAAATAGGAATAGTTTGACTACCTCCTTCCCAATTTGTATATCTTTGATTTCTTATTCTTCATAATGGCTTTGGCTAAAACTTCCAGGAAGATATTACACAGCAATAATGACAGTGGGCATCATTGTCAGGTACTGGATCTTAGTGAGAATGGTTCCAACTTTTCCCCATTCAATAGGGCGATGGCCATGAGTTTGTTACAAATTGCCTTGATTTTTTTGAGGAATGTTCCTCCTATACCCAGTCTGCTTAGAGTTTTCATCATGAAAGGGTGTTGTATTTTATCAAATGCTTTCCAACATATATTGAGAGAATCATATGGTTTTTGTTCTGCAGTTTGTCAATGTGATGTATTGTATTGACTTGCAAATGTTGAACCAGCCCTGCATACCAGGGATAAATCCCATGTGGTCTAGGTGGATGATTGTTCTGGTGTATTGTTGGATTTCATTGGTGAGAAGTTTTTTGGGGATTTTTGCCTATGTTCATCAGGGAAATTGGTCTGTAATTCTCTTTCTCTGTTGCTTCTTTTTCAGATTTAGGAATTAAGATACTGCTGTATCCATAGAAATCATTTGGGAGGATTCTCTTCCTTTCAGTTATTTTGAATAACTTGAGATGAATTGTAATTAGTTCTTTAAATGTCTGGTATAATTTAGCAGTGAAGCCACCTGGTCCTGGACTTTTCTTTGTTGGGAGGGCCTATATTATTGATTCAATTTCCATCTTGGTTATAGGTCTGTTTGGAATTTCTACATGGCTCAATTTAGGTAGGTTTTATGTGTCCAGGAATCTATCCATTTCTGCTAGATTTCCCTGTTTGCTGGCATACAACTCTTTGGAGTTATTTCTGATGACTCTTTTTATTTCTGAGGTGTCTACTGCTATATTTCCTTTTTCTTCTGTAATTTTATTGATTTGGGTCTTCTCGCTCCTGTTTTTGGTTAGTTCAGCTAATGGTTTCTCGATTTTGTTTATTTTTTCAAAAAATCAGCTCTTCATTTTGCTGATCTTTTGTATTGTTTTTTTGGATTCTATTTTGTTTATTTCTTCTCTAGTTTTAATTATTTCTTTTCTCTTACTAGTTTTGAGTTTGGTTTGCTGTTGTTTTTCTAGGTCCTTGAGATGCACTGATAGCTCATTTGTTTGGTGCCATTCCAATTTCTTGATGAATGCATCAATTGTTATAAACTTTCCTCTTAACACTGCTTTTGCTGTATCCCATAAGTTTTGAAGTGTTTGTTGTTGTCTTCATTTGTTTCCAGAAATTTTTTTCTTTTTCTTTTGATTTTTTCTATGACTGCTCATTCAGGGCACATTGTTCAATCTCCATGTGTATGCATATGTTCTAGAGATTCCTGAGTTGCTGATTTCCAGCTTCATTCCATTGTGGTCTGAGAAGATGCATGGTATGATTTCAATATTTTTGAATTTGCTGAGATTTGCTTTATGCCCCAGAATGTGGTCAGTCCTAGAGAAAGTTCAATGCACTGCTGAGAGGAATGTATAATCTGCAACTGTACTGTTAAAAGTTCTGTAGATATTCTTTAGGTCCATTTGTTCTTAGTGTCAGTTAAATCTATTGTTTCCTTGCTGATTTTCTGTCTGGTTGATCTGTCCATTGCTGAAAGTAATGTATTGAAGTCTCCCATTACTATTGTATTTGAGCCTATGTCTCCCCTTAGATCGTTTAACATCTCTTTTAAAAATCCAGTTGCCCTGTAATTAGGTACATATACATTTATAATAATTACATCTTCCTGTTGAATTGATCCTTTGATCATTACATACTGCCCTTCCTTTCTGTTTTAACAGTTTTTGTGTTAAAAATCTATTTTGTCTGATATTAGGATGGCTACACCAGCTCGTATTTAGTTTCTGTCGGCATGGAATATCTTTTTCCATCCTTTCACTTTCAGTCTGCATACATCTTTATTACCGAGATGTGTTTCTTGTAGGCAGCAAATAGATGGGTTTTGTTTTTTAATCCATTCAGCCAGTCTGTGTCTTTTAACTGGAGAGTTGAAGCCATTTACATTCAAGGTGACTATTGAAGAGTAACAACTTTACCCTGCCATTTTTCCAAAAATAGTCCTATTTTTACTCTGAATTCTTTTTAACTTTTACTGAGAGATTTTCTTCCTTTTTTCATAGTAATGACAATGTTTCTGTGTTTCTATGTGTGACATATTCTTAATCATCTTTTGTAGCACTGGATGGATGGAGATAAATTCAATTTCTGTTTCTTATGGAGGGTCTTTATTTCACCTTCATTCATAAATGAGAGATTTGCAGGGTAGAGTATTCTGGGTTGACAGTTTTTTCTCTTAAGACTTGGACTATAGCTTGCCATTCTCTTCTAGTCTGTACAGTTTCTGATGAGAAGTCACTGTGAGTCTAACTGGAGATCCTCTGAAAGTAATCTGGCATTTCTCTCATGCACATTTTAGACCTTTTTGTTTATGCTTTACTGTAGTGAGTTTGATTACAATGTGTAATGGTATAGATCATTTCTGGTCATGTCTATTAGGAGTTCTATGTGCTTCCGGTACTTTGGTGTCCTCTTCTTTCTCCCAATTAGGGAAGTTTGCTGTTATTATTTAAATAAAAATGCCTTCTAATCTTATCTCTCTTTCCAAGCCTTCAGGAACTCCTAAAACCCATATATTTTGTCATTTGGTAATATTCTGTAGATTCCCAACAGTATTTTTTAGTTTCCTAATTTCTTCTTGTTTTTGGTTTGACTGTATAATTTTCTGTGCTTTATCTTCTAAGTCAGATATTCTTTCTTCTGCTTCACCAATTCTGTTGTTAAGGCTTTCCACCACATTTTTATTTGTTCTATTGAATTCTTCATTTCATTTTGATTTCTCTTTAAGATCTCAATTTCATGGGAGAAATTTTCTTTCATGTTATGTACATATTTCAGTAGTTGGTGCATTTGCTTCTGATTACTTCTATGTAATGTTATGATTAATTTTTTGAATTCCATTTCTTGCATTTCTTCCATCTTATCATCTTCACTATCTGGTGTTGAAATTTTGTATTCTTTTGGGGTCATCATGTTGTCTTCCTTATTCTTGTTTCTTGAATTGGTGTGTTTGTTAGTCAGCATTTGTGGAGATACTCATTTGTTTCTTCATTGTTTCTTCACTCTGGTGGCTTTTATCTTTGTATTATTCCTATGTAGATAAGTGGAATATCTGCTTTCAGTGAATATCTAGACTTGTAGTGGGTGTGGCCAGGGAGTTCTGTTCAGTTCTCCAGGGTGAAGAGTGTGTCTAAAGTGACACATCCATGTTTGGCATGGTAAATCTCCTCTTTTTCAATCAGAATGGAAGTTTATTCTGCTCAGCTGAGCTCCTCTCCTCAAAGGATACCAGTGCCTGGACACTAGCCCTGGTGGATATCATATTGGTCTTCTCTGCCCCAAGGACCACAAAACAATTTGTGCAATCTTCAGTGTAAGCTCAGATTCTCCAGCAATGTCTCTCACCAGTTAACCAGAAAGCCCTGGGTGTATGGAGTCTCTCACAGTGCCTGCCTAAAGTCCCAGCAACCCTGTGAGTCCTTCTACACAGCCTCAGTTTTTTCCACAGTCCGGGTACTCAAGTCTTCCACAGTCATGAACTTCCAGCCCCCGTTAGTTCTCCCCACAAGAGTCTAAAGTTTCTACTCGGCTGGTTACTGGGCAAGGATCCAGGTGCAGCTGTCATGTATGCCCCAAATGGTGCCCACTCTATTGGTTTGTTACAGGATGCCATTGTAAAGTGATCGGGGAAAGAGAAACATGTCCTTCCTTTCTTTTTTTCCTCCTCTAGTTTGGCAGGTACACTATCCCCCATGGTCCCCAAGCCAGGTTCCCTCTAGGCTCTTCCTGCTGCTATATCACCCGTGGCTTGGCCTGCTGCAGTCTGGTCTCACTTCACTTTCCAACGTTGGTGCATATGCTGTTGGAATCCTGAGAGGTGGGTGCCCATGCCTCCATGTAGGTCCACCATGTCCCTCTAATTTGTGTAGAATTTCCTCCCTCTACAATTTTCTTCATACCTCTTCCCTGAGACTGCACTCTCTCAACTTTTTTTAAACTGTCTTCTAGACTAGAGCATTACACTCCCACCCTATTCCATCATCTTCAAGACTTCCTATGAGATGTTTTCTTTTCAGCACACAACAGATGCAGGGCACACTGGCCTCAGTAAGATCTCTTGAAAGGGTGAATGGCCACAGCCCAATCCTGTTGTTGGATTTCTCCCTCTCTTGTACCTTCATTCTACTCTTTGGCCATTTTTAAAAGAGGATGATGGATTCTTCAAGTATTTGAAACTAGTGAATAGGATAAACCCACCTAGTTAAATACCTTTCTTTCTGCTTTACCAGAATCCCATTTGCTTCAGGAGCCTCAAATCAGCCAGAATTTGACTCAGAAAATAAGTCTCACCCAGACCCCAGACAGAAGATCCACAGTGTACTGGCAGAGGCTGAGGTCTCCCAAAGCCCATGGATTTCTGCCTCTTCAGCAGAAATTAACCAGACCCAAAGGTGTGGAGAAAATAGAACATGAAGTCAGGTACTTTTTTTTCCTACTTTTACCCTTGAAAAAGTATTAATTCCCAAAATTGTTTTTGGTGCTTTTGCCTTCAAATATATCAATTTCACATTACTACTAATGATAGTACCCATGTCCTCATCATTTTTGCATTGCACCATAGGCAACATTTACTTTGGTAAACACAACTGCTGGCTGGAAATTCTATGTTCTAAAATATACCCTCAAGCACTATAAATAAATTATCACAAATATGATCAGCAACATTAAAAATAAGGAAATCAGATGAAAAATGGTTATCAGAGGAGCAGGCTTTGCAGCACAGCAAGTTAAGCTACTGCTTGGGACACCACCATCCCATATCAGAGTGCCTGGGATCAAGTCCTACATTACTTTCTGATCCACTTTCTGCTAATGTACTGGGAGTCAGCAGGAGATGGCCCAAGAACTTAGGTCCCTGCCACCCACTTGGGAGATCTAGTTGGAGTTCCAACCTCTTGGCTTTGGCCTGGCCCAGCCCTGACAGTGGTTCTGCTTTTCAAATAACTAAAAACTGAAATGGACACTATGAGAAACAGTGACTTGATCAGCTCTTGTGCTGACTGTTGTTGTACAATGTAATACTTTATCCATTGTAGTATTTTTTTTTATCCTAGTACTAGTGGTTGAACTCTGTAATTAACACACAATTATTCTTAGGTGTTTAAATTTTAACTGAAAAGTGATCCCTGTGAAATATAAGAGTGGGAATAAGAGAGGGAGGAGATGTACAATTTGGGACATGCTCAATCGGAAATGCCCCAAATGATGGAGTTAGAAATGTGCCAGGGGATTCCAATACAATCCCATCAAGGTGGCATGTACCAAGGCCATCTCACTAGTCCAAGTGATCAATTTCAGTTCACAATTGATCACACTGATAGGTCTAAGAGTCAAAGGGATCACACAAACAAGACTAGTGTCTCCTAATACTAACTGATGGAATCAAAAAGGGAGAGAATGATCCAACATGGGAAGCGAGATACACAGCAGACTCATAGAATGGCAGATGTCCTAAATAGCACTCTGGCCTCAGAATCAGCCCTTAAGACATTCGGATCTGGCTCAAGAGCCCATGAGAATATTTTAGGCATGGAAAGCTAAGACACCCTGAAAAACAAAAAAAGAAGACCTAAATGAAAGATCTCTGTGAGTGAGATCCCAGTGGAAAGAACGGGGCCATCAAAGAAGGAGGTACCTTTCTCTGAAGGGAGGAGAGAACTTCCACTTTGACTATGACCCTGTCGGAATAAGATCGAAGTCGGCGAACCCTAAAGGCTTCCATAGCCTCGGCAACTCATAACTAGAGCCTAGGGAGATTACTGACGCCATAAACAAGAGTGTCAAATTGTTAAATCAACATCAGGAATCACTGTGTACTTACGTCTTATGAGGGATCTGTCCTTAATGTGTTATCCAATGTGAAATAATGCTATTACTAGTACTGAAACAGTATTTTTACACTTTGTGTTTCTGTGTGGGTGCAAACTGATGAAATCTTTACATAGTATATACTGAATCGATCTTCTGTATATAAAGATAATTGCAAATGATTAAAAAATCTTGGTGTTAAATTGGAAATTACATAGATAATTAATCAATTCTTTAAAAAAAAATCATGTAGGATCTCTGTCCTTAATGTGCTGTACATTGTGAATTAATACTATAAAGAATACTCCAACAGTATTTTCACTTTGTGTCTCTATGTGAGGGAAAACTGTTGAAATCTTTGCATAATATGTACTAAACTGATCTTCTGTGTATAAAGAGAATTGAAAATGAATCTTGACGTGAATGGAAGGGGAGAGGGAGCGGGAAAGAGGAGGGTAGCGGGAGGGAGGGAAGTTCTGGCGGGGGGGGACCATTGTAATCCATAAGCTGTACTTTGGAAATTTATATTCTTTAAATAAAAGCTATAAAAAAAACTGAAAATTTTTTTCACAAAAAAAAAAGGAAATAAAAGTTGTTATGGGAAACTGACTTTACCTCCTTCTAATAGAAATGACCTCCTTTTCTCAGACAGGACTAAACATCATTAAAATCAAATTCTACCCAAGAGACAAAACATAGTCAAGGGTTTTGGATTCTCAGTCTGAAAGTCATATCTAAGGAAGGTGTCATTCTAATCATGAATCAAGACAAAGTAACTATTTTATTTTTTTATTTTAGATGGATAGAAATAGACAGATAAGGAAACATAAAGTTCCCATCTACCAGTTCACTCCGCAAATGTCCTCAACATCCAGGGCTGGGCCAGGAGGAATCTGGGAGCCAATAGTTCAATCCAAATCTCCAAGTGGATGTCAGCGACTCAGTTACTGGAGCCACCACTGCTATCTCCCAGGGTTTGCATGAACAGGAAACTGGAACTGGAAACCAGAGCCAGGAATTGAACCCAGATATGCTAAGATGCAACTAGACCACCAGCTAGCATCTTAACTGACAGGACAAACTCCTGCCCCAGCTATTAAATTTAATGAACATCATTTTCCATCCATTATTATGCATATGTTTTACTAATAAAACTTGCTTTTTAAATAGTCACTATGTCAAATGTTAAATAATGAATAACTAAATCATGAATTTTAGATAATTAACTTCTAAATAATTATTATGAGAGGTTAATTACCATATTCAGGACATATTCCTAAATCCTGAGGGACATGAAGATGATAAAACACAGTCGATAGGAACCTGAAAATTTATTGACGGTATCCAAGAATGCAGTTATGCTGGAGAAGTAGCATTTACTTAATAGTCAGTGTGAAAAGGTCCTGCTTCTAGGGCTTGCATAACTCGCCCAACACCTGTTTCTAATCAGAATGTCTGTGTCTCACAGTGGGTTAAGCCTCAATTTGGGATGCTCATATCCCATATCAGTGTGCCAGATCAAATCCCAGCTCCTCTGCTGCCAATCCAACTTCTCGCTAATGTGTCTGAGAAGCAGCAGGACACGGCCCAACTACTCAGGTTTCTGCCACCCACAGGGGAAACCTGGATGGATTTCCTGGCTCAGGGCTTCCGTCTGGCCCAGCTGTTGTGCACATTTGCAGAGGGAACACACAGATGTGAGATCTCTCTGTCTTTCACTGTCGCTCTTGCCACTGTTTCTCTGCCTTTCAAATAAATGAATAAATCTTAAAAGAAAAAAAAATTGGAATCTTTAGAATGCTAAAGACAAGACTCATCTATGAAAAAAGTGCCAAATGACATTAAAATATTGCTCTTATAAATTATGTAGTAGCCATATGACTTTTAAATACCATCACCATCAAACATTTATGAAGGCAAATATTAGAAAATGGATTATTTCTCAAATTAATACCAAACAGGTCAAATCACATTGACTCCTTCAGTCATTTTACAGCTGCCAATAGACACTTCTTAAGATTAATTTAAATTGAAAACCAATATAAAATAAAACTACAAGGACTAGCATTATAACATAGCAGGGAAAACTGCCTGCGATGCCAGCATCTCATATGGGCACCTGTTCATGTCCTAGCTTCCCCACTTCTGATCCAGTTCCATGCTAATGCAACTGGGAAAAGCAGTAGAAGATGTTCTAGGTGTTTGGGCCCTTATAACCCATGTGAGAGACCCAGATGAAGCTCCTGGCTCCTGGCTTTTGCTTACCCCAATGCTGGCAACTGTGGCCCTCTTGAGAGTAAACCAGCAGATGAACTATGTTTGTCTGTCTGTCTCTCTCTCTCTCTCTCTCCCATTCTCTCTGTAACTCTTTCAAATAAAATATATCTTTTAAAAAGTAAAGTAAAAATATATAATTATTAATTTCTTATAGACAAAAACTATTAATACCGACTTAGCAAAATCTCAGGGACCAAATTTCATGCACTGATCTTGAGGGATTGTAGGAAGAAAAGTGAAACTTTTGATCAGAACATGGTAGGATGTGATTGGAATTCTTCAACTAGAAAGAGAGTTAAACTAGGAGAACAAAAGAGCAAGTTATGGTCACACAATAACAAAAAAGAGGAATGAAGAAGAAAATCAGCACTGAAACGATTTTCTGGTTAAAGCTAAATTATTGTCTCCCTTTAAAATATTTATTCAAAATAGAATTTGCTTGTACTCTGAAAGAAGAAACCCATCCGAAGTTCTGTCATTCTCCTCTTTATAATCAGACTTCCTGAACATCCAATCAAAGACATAAGGGTTTCCTTTGAACATCCTGTAATCTTTGAGCCTCCTCAAAATAATGAGCAAATTAGGATTTCGTTGTATCCTGCCAAAAAAAAAGTCGTTTAAAGCCAAATGTGTCTCATAATAGCTATCCCTCTGAAGACTCAACCAAAAATGCAATTTAAAACCGAAATTTATTTTTATGCTGAAAACATTCTAATCATGGGCATCAATTAACAAGGAGATAATAACAGAAAATAACTTTATACATAATAACCAAAATGAACACTTATAGAACATGTACCAGCCACAGCTCTGATAGTTATCTACCTTCCTACCTATCCATATCTATCTGAAAAACAAAAGTATTCATAGATTTCACATGTTCTGACATTAAAATAAACTTATTTTTAAATTTCCATTTTCCAAGTGCCCTTTCACAGAAATCAGGATGGTCTTCAGTGATTTTTTATTCTCTCTGATGAGTGGATATAAAAACTATAGTTCTGTTACAGTTAACAAGCCATGCTCTACCTCAATCCACTTTCCTGAAAGCTCATTTAATAATGAGGCTACCATGATGGCCACAGCCCACACTCTGCTGCGCTGAGATCCGCAGTTTGACTGGCACAGCCTCCTTTGCCTTCCCTGTTTTATCCTTCACAAAACTACTGCCTTTGTTCTGCTCCCTGGATAACGTTCCCTGGTAGAAACAGGTGCTGCTCAGACCCATCAGACTGTCACACGTGCTTCCCTTGCATTTTGATTAATGACATGTGGCAGGGGCTGTTGTGGTACAGCAGGTTAGGTTGACATCTGTGATGCCGGAGTGCTGATTGGAGTCTGAGCTGCTCCACATCCTAAGTGGCAGAAGATGGCCCAAGTGTTTAGGTCTCTGTGACCTACATGAGAGACCTGGATGGAGTTCCAGACTCCTGGCCCAGCCCGAGCCAATACAGCCATTTGGGGAGTGAGCCAGCAGATGAAAGATCCTTCTCTTTCTCTCTCTCTCTCTCTCTCTCTCTCTCTCTCTCTCTCTCTCTCTCTCTCTCCCCCTCTCCTTCTGTAACTCTGCCTTTCAAACAAATAAATAAATCTTTACAAAAAATAGTTTCTGTCAAAGGTGTTTAAGTTATATTGACAAACATTCAAAATAGTAGATCTAGAAAAATGTCCACTAGAAAAATAACCACTTCCAGAAGCCAATCAGTTCACCATTGTGAACCAATGAAATAATTTGTGTTATCTGTTGTATATTATATATTTATATAATTGTTATTTTAACTATTACATAAAAATTGAACATATTCATGGGATACCATGTGATATTTTAACACATGTCTCCATTATGCAGTGTTCAGTTCAGGATGACCAGAGCTACTTCCTCAAACATTCATCTCTTTTGGTGAAAACATTCAAAATCTTCTCTTCTAGGTTTAAAATACACACATACAAATACACACACACACACACACACACACGTATATCTATAGATATAGTGCATTATTGTTAGCTGTAGTCACCCTGCTATACAACAAAAGATCAGAACTTATTTCTCTCTTTAACTTAGTATTTATCCCTCCCTTCCCCCATTATCTCCAGGCTCTAGTAATCACCATTCTACTCTCAACTTCTATGAGATCAATTTCTTTAGATTCCACCTGTGAGTGAGATCATGCAGCAATTGTCTTTTCAAACTATACATCTGACAAGGGATTAATATCAGAATACAAAAGACATTCAACTCAATAGCAGGCGAACAAATAGCCCAATTTAAAATTGGGTAATGAATGTGAATGGACATTTCTCAAAGAAGAGCTGCAAATGGCCAGCAGGTACATGAACAAATGCTCAGTACTACTAATCAGCAGGGAAATGCAAATCAAAACCACAAACATATTAATCACTACAGTTATACTGGTGTTATCAAAAAGACAGAAGATAACAAGGGCTGAAGAAAATATGGAGAAAAAGAAAAGCTTGTACACCACAGGTGAAAATGTAAATTAGTACAGCTATTGTAGAAAACAGCAGGGAAGTTCCTCAGAAAAGCTAAAAATATAATTACCTCCTCCCCCACCAACCCACTCCTGGGCAAATATCCAAGGGAGATGAACTCAGTTTGTTGAAAAGACATATGCATTCCCTTGTTTATTATTTTATTTGACAGATAGAGTTAGACAGTGAGAGAGAGAGAAAATGTCTTCCTTCCGTTGGTTCACCCACCAAATGGCCACCATGGTTGGCGCTGTGCTGATCTGGAGCCAGGTGATCCTGGTCTCCCATGTGGATGCAGGGCCCAAGGACTTGGGCCATCCTCCACTGCCTTCCCGGGCCACAGCAGAGGGCTGGACTGGAAGAGGAGCAACCAGGACTAGAACCCGGTCCCATATGGGATGCCAGTGCCCCAGGTGGAGGATTAACCAAGTGAGCCATGGCACCGGTCCCCAATTCCCTTGTTTATTGCAATATTATAAACAATAGTCAAGAAACAAAAACAACATAAGTGTCCATCCACTGATGCACCCATGAAGAAAATGTGGTACCTAAACACAATGGAATATTATTAGGTCATAAAAATGAATGATTCAGGGGTCAGTGCTGTGCCATAGTAGATAAAGCCTCTGCCTGAGTGGACTAGTGGATGAAAGATTTCCGTCTCTGCCTCTCTTTCTCTATAACTCTGCCTTTCAATAAATAAATAAATCCTTTTTAAAATGAATGGTTCTTGTCACATTTATTTGAAAGAAAGAGCTACAGATAAAGAGAAAGGGTGATTGAATGAGAGAGAGAGAGAGAATCTTTCATCTGCTGGCTCACTCCCAAAATGGCTGCAATAGCCAGGACGGGGCCCGGCTGAAGCCAGGAGCCACACTCCATCCTGATCTCCCACAAGCGTGGCAGGAGCCCAATTATTTGGGCCATTGTCATTAGCAGGAAGTGGAGTAGCCAGAACCCCAACATGAAATGTCAGTGCTAGAAACAGCAGCATAACCCATTGAGCCCTAATGCTGGCCTGGTGTCATTATATTAAGTAAAATAAATCAAGCTAAGAACAAGACATATTGTATATTATCAGATATTTAAAGGGTGATCCACAGCAAAAGAATCAAGTTGTTATTACCACTCATGCTGTGTCCATGTGAAGAAACTTAGGCTTTCTGTTCGCATCAGCTCTGCTGCCAGGATTATCCTGTCCCTTGCCCATTACAGTGAATCCATGTCTTCTCATGACAAAGACTAACAAAAGTACAAGAGCATATCTATAAGCACTTTAACAGCAGCAAAGTAAACATAATTGTTTGAATAGATGTATTTGATGTTTGTAATCACAAATGATATATTTTTTCATGAAAAAATTAATCATGAGGTAGGTTGCCAATTTAACACATATGAGTTTTATCACATTAAAATTTTCATGATTTTGCTTCCAGTGATTCTGGATAAATCTGAATATTACAAGTGGTTATCCAGGTTAAAGGGATGAATGTCATAATAGAACCTCCAAAAGAAAAAATTTGAGATACTTGGAAAAACAAATAGGTGAGAATGAATGATAAATCAGTTATTTTTAATTATTATGCATGATTATAAATTTGCTAATAAATTTTAAAATATGCGGCTATCTATATTACCCAGTTATATCCAATGTGGTCTATGAATAAACATTTAGTATCAATTATGCACTAGACATGTACATTGCATGAAAGACAGATGTTAAATAAATAAAAATATCAGCAATAAAAAATATTAGAAGAGGTGAAGTCACCAAAAATGAAGCAGTAGATAGCTCCAAGGGCCCTTCAGAGAAACATTGGAAAATCAAGCAGTAACTGTCAGAATCAACTTCATCAGCACCCTGGAAGGCAGTCAAATGGGTACTGCAATGAAACAAATGCAGAGCTGAGAAAACCCTTAAGTGGTAAGAAAGTTATAGTGCACTGTTGCTGGCCCTTGCCCCACCCCCACCCAGAGTCAGAGGCAAACTTGAAAACAGCAGTGCACATTTCCAGGGCAGGACCCCAGGCCCTGGTCCTGGAGGGAGCAGAGCAGAGCTTTTTCTCAGAGCACTCGCCAAGTGTTTGTGTGTTTTAACCCCTCTGAGCCTACCTGAGGGAGGACACAAGGTGATTGTCTTGTTCACTGCACTCATAAGCCACTCAGGGAAGAAAAGCAGCAGCCAAGCTTCAAAACCGTTCCACAGCAGATCAACACCCCAGAGCCACCAGAGCAAAGAGGTTACAGTGGAAGTAAAGGACAGAGCAGCACATATCTGTGGGAGAACGCTGAGGACAGGATTTCTTTGGAAAATTAGGATATTCAGAAGTGACAAGCACACTGGGAAGTTTAAGTGACTGTGGACGGCCTCAGGACAGGAGACAGGCTCAGAAAAGGCCGGAGAAGCCCTGTGACTGACATACAACTCAACACAAATGGAAAGCAAAGGTTAAGGCAGAGCATGAGGAGGCCTGGCAAGCATTGAAAGAGTTCTTTCGTTCCGCCCTCACTTCCGCCCTCCCTCACCTCCTTCTTTCCTTTCTCCCTCCCTCTCTCCCTCCCTCCCTCCCTCCCTTCCTTCCTTCCTATTGGTCATTTTTCATATCTTTGTTTATTTATCTTTTTGGAGTTCAAGTTGTTCCAATTTCTATCCAGCTTCCTGCTAATGTACCTGAGAAAGCAGCAGAAAATGGCCCAAGTACTTGGGCCACTACCATCTATGTAGGAGACCTGAGTGCTTGGGCCCTGCACCCGTATGGGAGAAGCACCTGGCTCCTGGCTTCAGATCAGCGCAGTGCGCCGGCCGCGGCGGCCATTGGAGGGTGAACCAACGGCAAAAGGAAGACCTTTCTCTCTGTCTCTCTATCTCACTGTCCACTCTGCCTGTCAAAAAAAAAAGGAAAAAGGAACAAGATAGGCCCAAGGCTTACAGAGGTACATCCTTCCTTAATCAGCAATGATTTCAAGTGCAAATAAATTGATCTCTGAAATTTCCTGTGAACTTTTGTATGAGGCTTTCTATTTCTACAAAAATTGTCATTGTGAATTTGATAGGAATTAGATTTCATCTGGATATCACCTTTGGTTGTATTATAGTATCAGTATCTTCTTTTAATTTATTCATGTTTATTTATTTGAAAGACAGAGTTACAGAGAGAGGTAGAGACAGAAAGAGAGAGAGGTCTTCCTCTTGCTGGTTCACTCCACAAATGGCCGCGATGACCAGAACTGAGCCGACCTGAAGCAAGGAGCTAAGAGCTTCTTCTAGATCTCCCACGCAGATGCAGGGGCCCAAGGATTTGGGCCATCTGCTGCTGCTTTCCCAGGTGCATTGGTAGGGAGCTGGATCAGAAGTGGATCATGGCGCCACAGACTGAGGCTTAAACTACTATGCCACAACCCCGGCCAAAACAATATCAGTATCTTAAGCATTCCAATTAGTGAACATGGAATGCTTTTCTACTTAATGACATTTCACTTGATTCTTTCCACAATGTTTGCTGTTTTCAATGCATGAGCCCTTCACTTTAGTTAAATTTAGTCCTAAACATTTAATTAGATTGGATTATATTACAAATTTAATTCTTTTCTTTTTAAATTTGTATTTGTTTCTTTAAATTTAAAATCATTTCCTTTTCAATTATTTATTGCTGAAGGATGGAACACAACAGACCTTTCTGTGTTGCTTTCAAATCTGTAACTGGGATTAATATGTAGAGACTGATAGGCGGGCAGATGCCAGGGCCTGGGAGGCAGAGGGAGGCATGAGGGAATGTATAGCAATATTTAGTGAGTTTGAGATTTTCTTTTGGGATGAAGACATATTTGAGAAATAAAATTGATGGTTGCACAAAGTCATGAATTTACTAAAAGCCACTAAATTAAAAATTGATTAATTTTATGTCATACAAAATTCACCTCAAAAAAAAAAGTACAATGAGTATAAAGCACTAGGGCAGGAATAGATTAAAGGGAAAGGACGCTATTTTGGGTGAAGTGGACAATGAATGATTGGTAAGATCACATTGGAGTAGTATTCCATTTTGCATATATAACAGATTTTTTATCCATTCATCTGCTCATGGACACTTAGTTCGACTCCATATCTCAGCCATTGTGAATGGAGCTGCATTAAACATGAGAATTCAAATATCTCTTCACCATACTAATTTCAATTCCTTTGAGTGTATTCCCAGAAGCAGATGTGCTACATCACATGGTAGTCCTATTTTTAGCTTTCTGATGAAGCACTGTAATGTTTTCCATAAGGACTGCATAAATTTACATTCCCATAAATACATACAATTATTATTTGTCAATTGAAAATAAAATTTTAAAATAAATGAATAACATAAAATAAGTGGTAATAATAAAAAAAATTGGGGCCGGAGTTGCAGCACAGCAGGTAAAGCCACCACCTCTGATGTCAGCATCCCATATGGGTGCCAGTTCAAGTCCCCGCTGCTCCAACTCCAATTCCAGTCCAGCTCCCTGCTAATGCACTTGGGAAGCAGCAGAAGATGGTCCAAGTCCTTGGGCCCCTGCACCCATGTGGGAGATCTGGAAGAAGCTGCTGGTTACTGGCTTCAGTCTGGCCTGGCCCTGGCCCATTGTGGCCATTTGGGAAATGAACCAGCAGATGGAATCTCTCTCTCTCTCTCTCTCTCTCTCTCTCTCTCCCCCCCTACCCCCCCACCATCTCTCCTTCTCCACCCCCCCACCAACTCTCAATTCTGCTGTTCAAATAAATAAAATGATTCTTAAAATCACACTTGATCAGACATCTGAAAAAAGTGAAGAGTGAGTGATGCTAATCTCAGAGGTAGAGTAATCTGGACAGAGATAAAACAAATGCAGGAACCAGGAAGTAAAGGCATGTTTTATACATAAGATAGAATCTACACCTGAGCCTAGAGTGGCACCAGCAGAGTGGAGGGAGTGGAAAGTTTAGGAGATAATATCAGAAAAGTGCCAGAGACTCAGTTGGTATAGGGCTAAGGAGGCCTAGGTGATGACTTGGAACTGCAGGTGAGGTAGAAGGTATGTGTATTAGTCAGAGTTCTTCAGGGAAACAGAACCAGTAGATTTATATAGAAATTGTGGTTATGGAAGCCAAGAAATCCCATGATTAATGTCTGCAAGGTGGAGGTGCAGGAAAGCCAGCAGTATAGTTTGACAATCTGAGATGGGTGAGGGTATTGATCCAGTCTGAAGCCCTGAGAATCAGAAGAGCCCAGGGCAGGAGAAGATCCCAGCTCAGCAATCAGACAGAGAGAAAGTCCCCCTTCCTCTGCTAGTTTGTTCTCTGCGGGCCCTCAACAGATTGCATGACAGCTGCCCACACTGGAGAGGGCCATCAGCTTTACTCAGTCCATCAGTTCAGACGCCAGTCTCTTTCAGAAACATTCTCACACCAAGAAATAGCATCTTACCAGATACCTGGGCACCCTATGGCCCAGTTAAATTGACACAAATTTAACCATCACACCATGGATGGTGTTGAAGCCAGGAGGACACTTCACAACATTCATGGAAAATGGAATTTGAAGATGATTTTGTTTTGGTGAAAAATTTTTTTGGAAACCTATGTGTTATGTTCTTTCATGATATACATTCCCATGAGCTTGCTGATGATCTCTCCAGTGTTTGTGTGCAAGGTGCAACAGCAAAGAGCATAAACAGCACTCTGGCCTCAGAATTTCAGAATTAGTCCTTAGGTCACTTGGATCTGGCTAAAAAGCCCATAATAGCATTTCAGGCATGAAAAGTCAAGACACAGTGGCAAAAAAATGACATACATGAAAGTTCTCTGTGAGTGAGATCCCAGTGGAAAGAAGGGACCATCAACAAAGCATGTACTTTTCTCTGAAAGGAGCACAGAACTTCCACTTTGATTATGGCCCTGTCTAAATACTGATTCAGTTTGTGGACTCAAAAGGCTTCCATAGCCTTGGCAGCTCATGACAAGAGCCTTGGGTGATCACTGAGATGATAAATAAAAGAGTGTCAATTGTTAAATCAACAACAGGAGTCACTGTGCACTTGCTCCGCATGTAGGACCTCTGTCCTTAATGAGTTGTACTATGAGAATTAATGGCAAAACTTGTCTTCAAACAGTACTTTTTTAAAATTTATTTGACAGGTAGAGTTATAGACAGTGAGAGAGAGAGAGACAGAGAGAAAGATCTTCCTTCCATTGGTTCACTACCCAAATGGCCCCCACGGCCAGTGCTGTGCAGATCTGAAGCCAGGAGCCAGGTGCTTCTTCCTGGTCTCCCATGTGGGTGCAGGGGCCCAGGCACTTGGGCCATCCTCCTCTGCCCTCCTGGGCCACAGCAGAAAGCTGGACTGGAAGAGGGGCATCTGGGGCTAGAACCAGCGCCCTTATGGGATACCAGCCCCACACGTGGAGGATTAACCAAGTGAGCCACAGCACTGGCCCCAAACAGTACTTTATACTTTGTATGTCTATGTGGGTGCACAGTATAGAGTTGGTCTTCTGTAAATAAAGATAATTAAAAATGAATCTTAATGAAGAAAGGGGTGGGAGAGAGAGTAGGAGGTGAGATGGGAGTTAAGGTGGGAGGTCGGGTATAGGGGGAAGAACCACTATATTCCAAAAGCTGTACCTATGAAATGTATATCTATCAAATAAAAGTTTTCTAAAAGAAAAAAAGAACAAAGGGCAAATTGCTGACTTGAGAGAGAGGTGACAGTTGCTGGAGTGCTGGAAGTGAACAGAGCTGTGATCCAGGACACAGTCTCCAAAGGAGCCCAGGGACAGTTGTTTGGCACAGCAGTTAAGACACTAACATCCCAACTCAGAGGGTCTGGATTAAGTCCCTGTTCTGTTCTCTCAGCTTCCTGCCAATGTGTACCTTGGGAGGTATAGGATGGACCAAGTAGTTGGGTCCCTGCCACCCATGTGGGAGATCCAGATTGGGCTCCCGGCTCCTGACTTGTCTGGCTCAGCCCCAGTTGTTGCAGGCATTTAGAGAGTGAAGCAACAGATGGAAGTGCTCTCTCTCCCGCTCTCTCGCTCTCTCTCTTTCTCTTTCTCTTTCTCTCCTCTCTGCCTCTCAAAGAAAAAGAGAGAAGGAGGAAGAAAGGGAGGGACCCAGAGAGTTCATTCAGTGTAGCAGGAGAGGAAAAGAAAGCAGCCTAGTTTTGCCTAGGGGGCAAAATGTATATTAAAAGTGGCACACTTGGAAACATGGACACACAACAATAATGACACAATGTGCCATTTTCTCACCTATAGCCAGGGTTGTTTTAAACTGTTTTTAAAATTTCAGAAGAACAGAAGAATTTTTTAATTACGAATCCAAACTTGGACTTTTAAGAGAAGTGCATGTTCTTTGGCATGTTCGCCATCTGGGAGCTTCTCTTTTGGGAACACGAGGGCGCATCCTCTGGTTCGCAGAGATCTGTGACTCAGGGAAGTACAGACGAGCGCTGAGGCAGCTGTTAGGAAGCCTTCATGCAGACGTTCCTCCCGAAGTCCACACCTTCTAGCCTAGAAAACTCCGGCTCATGCCTATCGGGCAAGGGCTCTGCATGGGGCTTTTACAGGCAAATTTCCCTGGCGCGCGCCCCAGAAACCTCTGTCTATTTTTAACCAGAATCAAATGTCAACATGTGACGGTAAGTTGGGCACAGGGGGAGACTGAAGATGGAGAAGAGAGCTTCTCAGGGAAGGTGGGGGATAAGCGTGTGTGGCTGAGGCCTTCCCACGGCCTGCAGAGCTCCCACACCCACCCGCTGAGAAGCCGCACTGTCGCTCTGGGCACTTGGGCTGTCTTTAAGAAAGTATAGCAGGTTCCACGTTTGTAGATGGTAGAAAAAAAGTTACTGTCATCACTCTATGGATGCTGATGTTGAAACTTCCCCCAGCAACACAGAGGTTGGCATATGAGGGGCAGAAGTGCAGTGTAGCTGAAAGTGTGAACTCCAGAGCCAGAGCCCCTGAGCTACCACTTGGATTTTCTACCACACTGGTCAAGTTAGCCAGTTTCTCTGTGCCACACCTGTTGTAGCTCAAAAATAAAGCTCACAGGGCTGGCGCTGTGGTGTAGCCGGTGAAGCCACCACCATATGGGCACCGATTCGAGACCCAGCTGCTCCACTTCTAATCCAGCTCCCTGCTGTGGCCTAGGAGAGATGTGAAGGGTGGCCCGAGTCCTTGGGCCCATGCACCCATGTGGGAGACCCAGAGGAGACTCCTGGCTCCTGGCTTCAGATTGGCAAAGCTCCAGCCATTGTAGCCAATTGGGGAGTGAACCAGTAGATGGAATGACTCTCTCTCTCTCTCTCTCTCTCTCTCTCTCTCTCTCTGCCTCTCCTTATTTAAAAGTAACTGACTTTTAAATAAGTAAATAAATCTTAAAAAAAAATAAAGCTCACACTGGTGCTGTATGGGGTTTATTTAGTGAGTAACTAGAGAAAAAGTACTTAGAACTGTCTTCCTAGCATTGGGATTTTTTTATTAGTATTTGTTACTTATTAGACACAGAGGAAACTTGCTCTTAGTTTCTTTCGCTTTACATTTTTGCCTATTTTTAATATGAAGAGAAGCACTCTCAAAATATTTAATATTTAATTCTTAGAAAGTATGATGTCTTGGATTTCATATACTGTTTCTTTTTACAGTGTTAGTTCTCAAAGTCAAAAATATAGCTTTTTTCATGCATCATTCTTTCTTGTATAACTCAAAATTAGCATCTGTAAGTACATGATATTCTTATCATGCAACTACTATTATTAATATTATTCCTACCCCCACCAAGGATAGCTAATAATAATAACAAACCTTTACTTTTCAGAAACAGGCTGAATATTGGCCACCAAAAATATCATATCCTAACTCCTGGAGTCTGTGAATGTTAGCTTATAAGTAAAAGGTGTCTTCAGGGAAGTGATTAAGTTAACAATCCTGGGATAGGCGGCTATCCTCAAATGAAATCACAAGTGTCCAAACAAGAGAGAGGCAGAAGGGGATGATACAGACACAGGGAGGAGATTTAAGGAGAGGTGAGGCAGAAATTGCAGCAATGTGGCCACAAGATGAGGAGTGTCAAGGATGCTGAAAGAAGCAAGGAACTGTACTTCCTGCACCTTCATAGCAGACTTCTCTGCAAGAATAAGACAACAGATTCTTTTGATGTAAGTCACCAAGATTTTGGTAACTTTTCCCGGAAGCCCCACAAAACAAGTAGATCTTGCTTGCATTCCACATGCTATATTTTACATGTGGTATTTTATTTAATCATTACCTTACTTCTGTGAACTAGGATTATCTTTTTTTATAGACACAGAAACTGACATCACCCAGCTAATAAAAGTCACAGTTGTGGGGACAGCTTGGGGGCATAGCAGGTTAAGCCACCACTTACAAAGAGGTGTTCTGGGCTAATTCACCTGAGAGAACAGGGGAAAATGGCCCAAGTATTTGGACTCCTGCACCTATGAGGGAGACCCAGATGAAACTCCTGGCATTGGCCTGGCCCAGCCTTGGCCATTGTGGCCATTTGGGGAGTGAACGAGCCCACAGAAAAGTTCCTTCTCTTCTCTTTCTGTAACTTTGCCTGTCAAATAAAAATAAATCTTTAAAAAATTCAGAGTTGGAACTCTCATCCAGGCAGGTGATTCCAAAAGACATCATTATGCTAATACTCACATTCTTTCAACGTTGTTACCAAAATGTTTTTTACTATGCTTAAAAACATAGTCAAAGACCATAGCTTACAGGGCCGGCACCGTGGTACAGCGGGTTAAAGCTCTGGCCTGCAGTGCCTGCATCCCATATGGGCACCAGTTCGAGTCTCGGCTGCTCCCCTTCCCATATAGCTCTCTGCTATAGCCTGGGGTAGCAGTAGAAGATAGCCCAAATCCTTGGGCCCCTGCATCCACGTAGGAGGGCCAGAAGAGGCTCCTG
The DNA here is from genome assembly GCA_949820135.1 of Sylvilagus floridanus. NCBI lineage: Eukaryota > Metazoa > Chordata > Mammalia > Lagomorpha > Leporidae > Sylvilagus > Sylvilagus floridanus. The sequence continues at coordinate 78,865,956 of OX463241.1, forward strand.
GCTTTTGATCAGCTCAGCTCTGGCCATTGCTGTCATTTGGAGAGTGAACCAGTAGATGAAAAACATCTCTCTCTCTCTCCCTCTCTCTGCCTCTGCCTCTCTCTGTAACTCTGTCTTTCAAATAAATAAAATAAATCTTTAAAAAAAGATCATAGCTTAAACTTAAATCACCATTAAATTGTGTGCCAAATATGAACTGTAATTTTTGATACTTAAATATAATAAAAAATTACAATTGGATAAGAATTCCAAATTTAAGTTCATGCTCATATACTTTGACATCCACAAGCTCTCCCTAGTCTATATATCTTCTACTAACTGGCACACAGAAAAAGAAGATCAATTATGAAGATGAAGAGTGTAACGGAGAACAATTAGTCTAGGCTTAACCATTTTATCCATACTTCCTAAAGGATTTCTGAAGAAAAAGCAACAACAAAATGGCCAGGTCCCAAACAGTGTAGTAGAAAATAGAAACTCCTTTGGCTGGTGATTGTGTATCCAGTTCTTTAGACAAGACATACTGAAGAAAAATTGCCCACCATTCATTGAAGTGCCAGCATAGAGACCAGCACAATTGCAATTGTCCTGTTCTCGTGAATCTGAAGAGCAAATGTTCAGTGTGAAAGAGAACAGCTGGAAAACAACATACCTCTAATTGGCTTAAGGCCTTTCCCTTAAATACACTGTATTTTTTAGCCTATAATAAAATAATTTCCCTTGTTAACTTTTCCTGTTGCCATGTCTTCAAAAAGCAAATAAATTTTTATAATTAGAAGAAAGAACTGAGCCAGAGTTGTGGCACAGTGGGTTAAGCCTCCACTTACAACACCAGCATCCCGTATTGGACCACCAGTCGGAGTCCTGGCTGCTCCACTTCCAATCCTGCTTCCTGCTAATGCTCCTGAGAAAGCAATGGAAGATGGCCCAAGTGTTTGGTCCCTGATACCCATGTGGGAAATCCAGATGGAGTTCCTGGCTCCTGGCTTTGGCCTGGTCCAGACCGGGCCATTGCAGCCATTTGGGAAGTGAGCCAGCTGATGAAGGGTCGCTCTCTCTCTCTCTCTTCCAGATAAATTAATAAATCCTTTTTAAAAAGTAAGAAGAAGAAGATATAATCCCCAAGCTTTTAAAATGAAGAGACTGTGGCTCAGGAAGTCAATAAACTCAAGATTACACATTTGGTCATTGTAAAGCATCTACCATATACTTCACCTATGACGTGTACAAAAGCAGTAATGCTTTTTAGATTTTAAATGTTATGTTTGGGCTGGTGCCGTGGCTCACTTGGCTAATCCTCCACCTGTGGCACTGGCCATCCCAGGTTCTAGTCCTGGTTGGAGTGCCAGGTACTAGTCCCAGTTGCTCCTCTTCCAGTCCAGCTCTCTGCTGTGGCCCGGGAGGGCAGTGGAGGATGGCCCAAGTGCTTGGGTCCCTGCACCCACATGGGAGACCGGGAGGAAGTAGCCGGCTCCTGGCTTTGTATCAGTGCAGTGCTGGTCATGGTGTCCATTAGGGGAGTGAACCAATGGAAGGAAGACCTTTCTCTCTGTCTCTCTCTCACTGTCTATACCTCTCTCTCTCTCTTTCTCTCTCACTGTCTAACTCTGCCTATCAAAAAATTTAAAAAATGTTATGTTCTCATATTTTTGTTCATAATATATGAAGATCTTTCATGAAAAATGAAATTAAAAGAGACCTATGAGGCTAGTGCTGTGACTCAGTGGGTTAAAGCCCCAGCCTGCAGTGCCAGCATCCCATATGGGTGCTGGTTCAAGTTCTACTGCTCTACTTCCAATCCAGCTCCCTGCTAATGAGCCTGGGAAAGCAGAAGAGGATGGCCCAAGTGCTTGGGACCCTGCACCCACATGGAAGACCCAGAAAAAACTCCTGGTTCCTGGCTTCGGATCAGCCCAGCTCCAGCTGTTGCAGCCATTTGGAGACTGAACCAGTGGATGGAAGACCTCTCTCTCTCTTTCTCTCTTTCTCTACCTCTCTCTGTCTCTACCTCTCTCTATTACTCTGTCTTTCAAATAAATAAAATAAATATTTTTAAAAAATTTAAAATTAAGGGGCCGGTGCTGTGGCTCAACAGATTAAAGCCCTGGCCTGAAGCGCCAGCATCCCATATGGGCGCCGGTTCTAGGCCCGGCTGCTCCTCTTCCAATCCAGCTCTCTGCTATGGCCTGGGATAGCAGTGGAAGATGGCCCAAGTCCTTGGGCCCCTGCACTCACATGGGAGACCCAGAAGAAGCTCCTGATTCCTGGCTTCAGATCGGCGCAGTTCTGGCCTTTGTGGCCAATTAGGGTGTGAAGCAGTAGATGGAGGACCTCTCTCTCTGTCTCTACCTCTCTCTCTAACTCTGTCTTTCAAATAAATAAAATAAATCTTTAAAAAAATTTAAAATTGAAAGATATGTATATTCTGGGAGCAAAAAGCAGGAGTAGCAGGGGTTTAACCTAGCAGTTAGGCTGCCCCCATCCCATATGGAAGTACTTGACTTCAATGTCCAGCTTCACTTCCAAGTTACAGCTGCCTGTTAATGAAGACGATAGGAGGCAGCAGTGATGCCTCAGCAATTGTGCTTGTACCATTCTGTGGGAGACAATGATTGTGTTCCTGACTCTGGCTTCAATCATTGTAGTCATTTAGGGAATGTATCAGTGAACGGGTCTCTCTCTCTCTCTCTCTCTCTCTCCCTTTAATTATTTTTCCTCTATCTCTATATTTTTCATCTCTGCCTTTCAAATAAATAAATCAAAATTTTAAAATTTTTAATTCATGCAGTTCTTTTATAAAATACATTTTCTAAGAACTTTTTAAAGTACTCACGTTTAGTACAGTGCTTTTGTCCACATCATTATTGCTATTGATCGCTTTTTAAATTATTTATTTGACTCATTAATTGTTGATTAAATATATTATATTAGCTTTAGAAAAAGTTATTATTAATCTGCTTCACAATGAAACATATTTGAATTCTTTCTGCAGGAAAACTGTATCTTAGACAGTGCCTCATCACACAGAGCAGAACAGTGACAGGATCAAGTGATGGGTTTTGATATATGTGAGTTGATAATATGCAGGCATAGATAAAAATCAAGATAAGCAAGTCTTGAAATAAGTCTTGGGGTAAACTACCCACTATTTGGAAGTTTGCTCTGCTCTGCCTGATTCTTTCCACTAACCTTTTATTTACCCACAAACATTTATCTTTTTAAATTTATTTATTTATTTATTTGAAAGACAGGCATAGAGCCCTTTTCTGCTGGTTCACTTCTTCACTTCCAAAATGCCTGAATCAGCCCAGGCTGGGCCAGGCTGAATTCAAGAGCCAGTTAATCCCATCCAGGTCTTCCACATGGATGGAAGAAGCCCAAATACGCAGGCCACTACTGCTGCCTCCCACGGTGCACATTAGCAGGAAGCAAGAGTCAGAGGTGGAGGCGGGACTTGAGCAAAGTGAAAGTGTCCCAAGTGGTGTCTTAAGAACTATGCCAAATGCCTTCCCATACTCACAAGCATTTCTGCTGCTGTGACCTATAAAGATTTGAAAAATGAACATGTATCTCCACTTTATTCTTCTGATGATGTGATTATCTTTTGTAGAATAATGAATAGAGAGATTCATTAGAGATATACCAAAGGTACAAGTGATGATGTCCTCTCTTAGTTGCTTTACTGTGGCCATTTTCCAATTATCTATCACTGCATTCAGTACTCTGGACCTATTGCTTTGGGAATTGCACTATGAGAACTATATCTAAGGTCAGACTGGGTCAATAAGCAGAATAATTGGTGATTCTGAGTGCAATCTATGCAACAATACCAACTTCGTGGAGATAAATTACTCTATTAGCCACTGTTGATGAAGTTAATTGTTGAGCAGCAAAAGTAAAAACAATGCACTTAGTTTGTAATTTAGCAACAGCACAGACACAATCATCCAACTCTTATCGGTAGTTGTGTTTCACATCAGCCACCAGTTCATCCCAGTAACTTCTTCTCAAAACAAGGCTTAAGGAGAAATCTTCTGCTAACAGCACATGGTCTCCCCTGAGGCAGCATAAAGATTGAAAAGAAAAATGTTTTTGCAAAGGCCATGACTGTGTACATACAAAGCCCAAAAGATCTATAAACAAACATTTAGAATTAATAAGAATTAACTTGATAAGTTCACTGGATACAATATCAATATAACAAATCAATCATGTTTTTATATACTAGCAAGAAACAATCAGCAAATAAACCTGAATGTCATTTCACTATGTAAACACAAGAGTACATTAAAAATTCAGGGAAAATGGAATTAAAACTTTAGTTCATTTTGGTTCAAAAAATTTGAAATCACAAATGAAAAGTTTTCAAAATATTCATGGAAATTTTACATTATCTTTTAATTCCTTTTTTTCATGAATTATTTGAAATTGTGTACATAAATGAGGACAAACAGTTTATGGGAAAATACAATTAAAACAAAAGCTTACTTTCGGTGTCAAAAACTTTGAAACCCATAGTTTTTATAGTAATGCACATTTCCATCTAGTCATTGAAGATTCATCAAGCATATGGTTTTCAAGATTTTTACAAAAACAAATTTATCATGAAATTCAATTTCCATGAAGTGCTCTCAGATGTTTGTATCATATGTGCTGTAGATAGATAGATACATACATACATACATAGATGTGGATAGATCCTATATAGCTATGTCCATGTATGTCTTGCCTATGAATAAATCAAACTACACTGAAAACTACAAAATATTGCTGAGAGACATTTTAGATACCTGCATAAATGAAGAAATGGCCTATTTTATGTACTAGATGACTCACTGTTGTTCAAAAGTCCACATTCCCCAAATTGATATATGAATTCACAGAATCCCAACCAAAGTATAGGAGGCTCTGCTATGGAAATTGACCAAATTTACAAGATTTGCACTATCAGCTTTCAATACTTACAATAAAACAATAGTTATTAATACAATGTTACATTGGCACAAGTGTCAACCAGCTGGCCAATGACAGAGAACACATAGGGCAGAGCTACACAACCCACACACGTATAATAATTTAACTCATTAGAAGTGCTGATTCAACACAACTGGAATGGCATACTCTCTTGACTAAATGATGATGGGGCAATCAGACGTCCATAGAGAAAATATGAGCTGAGCACCACACATACACCATAAAAAAAAAACATTTGGACATGATAACAGAACCTATAAACTTATTGAGCAAAAGATTAGGGCTCATTTCTATCCTCATAGAGAAGTTTAAAAAAACTGAATAGCACTAAAAAGCACCAGTAATTTTTTAAAAAGATTTATTTATTTGAAAGTCAGAGTTGCCGGCGCCGTGGCTCAACAGGCTAATCCTCCGCCTTGCGGCGCCGGCACACCGGGTTCTAGTCCCGGTCGGGGCACCGGATTCTGTCCCGGTTGCCCCTCTTCCAGGCCAGCCCTCTGCTGTGGCCCGGGAGTGCAGTGGAGGATGGCCCAGGTGCTTGGGCCCTGCACCCCATGGGGAGACCAGGAAAAGCACCTGGCTCCTGGCTCCTGCCATCGGACGAGCGCGGTGCGCCGGCCGCAGCGCACTGTTCGCGGCAGCCATTGGAGGGTGAACCAACGGCAAAGGAAGACCTTTCTCTCTGTCTCTCTCTCTCACTGTCCACTCTGCCTGTAAAAAAAAAAAAAAAGAAAGTCAGAGTTACACAGAGAGAGGAGACAGAGGGTCTTCCATTAGCTGGTTCACTCCCCAAATAGTCTCAACGGCAGGAGCTGTGCCGATCCGAAGCTGGGAGCCAGGAGCTTCTTCCAGATCTCCCACGTGAGTGCAATGGCCCAAGGATTTGGGCCATCTTCTACTGCTATCCCAGGCCACAGCAGAGAGCTGGATCAGAAGTAGAGCAGCTAAGACTAGAACTGGCACCGATTTGGGATGCCGGCACTACAGGCCAGGATGTTAACCCACTGTGCCACAGCGCCAGCCCCAAAGAACCAGTAATTTAAAAGGGATAAAATGAGCTTCATTGAAATTAGAAATTTTGTTCAACAAAACCATGAAGAGAGTGAATATACCTTAGACTGAGAGAAGAGACATACATTGCATATATCTGACAAAAGGCTCATCCAAAATTTGGGGAGAATTTCTATCAATTAGTAAAAAAAATGCAAACTTCCCAATTTATGTTAGCAAAGACTTGGAAAAGATGAGTCACAAAAGAAACCACCCAAATGGCTAATAAGCATATAAAATTATATTCAACACTGTTTTTCATAGGGGAAATAAAAATTAAAACTGTTACAGAGTACCAGGATACCCGAATGACTGAGAATTTAAAAGGCTGACAAGGTTAAGCATTGCTATGATTGTGAAACAACTGGCTTTTCTTTCTTTTTTTTGCCACAGCAGAGAGCTGGCCTGGAAGAGGGGCAACTGGGACAGAATTCAGTGCCCCGAGCGGGACTAGAACCCAGTGTGCTGGTGCCACAAGGCGGAGGATTAGCCTATTGAGCCACGGCACTGGCTGCAACTGGCTTTCTCACAGGAGCTGATAGAAGTGTAAGTTGGCTCAGCTACTTGAGAAAACCATTTGATAGTATCTAGTAAAGCTAAACATGGAGTTAGCCCATGATCCAACAATTACACTTAGGTGAATGCCCAGGAGCTACATGAATAGATCCTGAATTTCAAATGAAAAACAAACATGAAGAATAAGTAGGAAAAGTGATAAAGAAGAGCAGCGTTAGACGGCAGACCAAATACTGAAACACACTCCAAGGCCTTTTGTCACGGTTAAAACTAGGTGTCAACGAACCGCACTAAGGAATATTTAGAATGCCTTGACGTCAGAACTCAAGGCTTGCAGACCTGTCAGCTCCAGGACTTATATCCAGTGGACTCTTTCTGGTGTTCAGGCTTTCTGCCTAGAACTGAGAATTAACAGCCTCGGTTTTCATAATAATGTGCATTTTTCAGGAACCTTAAGATGATTCAAACACATGGATACCAAGATTTGTGTACAAAAAGAAATGTTTAAGTTCTATTTTCTATGAATTTTTCAAAGTGTTGGGGCCAGTGCTGTGGCTCAGTGGGTTAATGCCCTGGCCTAAAAGCGCCAGCATCCCCTATGGGCACCAGTTCAAGACCCGGCTGCTCCACTTCCTATCCAGCTCTCTGCTATGGCCTGGGAATGCAGTAGAAGATGGTCCTAGTCCTTGGGCCCCTGCACCCGCATGGAAGACCCAGAAGAAGCTCCTGGCTCCTAGCTTTGGATCAGCACAGCTCCATTCGTTGTGGCCAACTGGGAGTGAACCAAGGGTTGGAAGACCTCTCTCTCTCTCTCTCTACCTCTCCTCTCTCTGTGTAACTCTGACTTTCAAATAAATAAAGAAAGAAATCTTAAAAGATAAAAGTGCCTGGTTCTGAGGCCGGCGCCGTGGCTCAACAGGCTAATCCTCCGCCTTGCGGCGCCGGCACACCGGGTTCTAGTCCCGGTCGGGGCGCCGGATTCTGTCCCGGTTGCCCCTCTTCCAGGCCAGCCCTCTGCTGTGGCCTGGGAGTGCAGTGGAGGATGGCCCAAGTGCTTGGGCCCTGCACCCCATGGGAGACCAGGAAAAAGCACCTAGCACCTGGCTCTTGCCATCAGATGAGCGGCGGTGCGCCGGCCGCAGCACGCCATCCGCGGCAGCCATTGGAGGGTGAACCAATGGCAAAGGAAGACCTTTCTCTCTGTCTCTCTCTCTCACTGTCCACTCTGCCTGTCAAAAAAAAAAGTGCCTGGTTCTGAAGCCTTTGGACTTGGACTGAGTTGTTATTGGCATCCCAGGGTCTCCAGGCCTGCAAAGGACCTTCCATGGGACTTCTCCACTGCCACAAATCATATGAGCCAACTCCCCAAAGAAATCAATTCCTTTCTTTTATTTTGGTGTGTTTGTAGATGCATGTATTTCTATTTTATTTTTTATTTATTGTTCCAAACAAACATAATTAGGTTAAAGCTGAACCTAAGGAGATGATTCTAGCTAGGATGTGGATGCTAATAGGGCAAGCAGAAAAGTATAAGATTTATTATATATTTTAAATACTTTTCACTTTTCTTTTGGAATACGTAATTTAAAAAGACTAATAAAAAAAGAAAACCCTAAAAAAATCATTGAAAACAGAAACCACTGACCGTAACTCTACAGTAGATAACCTCAGTTCAGAGGAAAAAGAAAATTGATCTGAACAGCTTTTAAATGCAGAGTAATCTTGAACTTGATATGTTAGCCAAGATGTCAAGTTTTGTGTAAATAATTCTGAAACTATTTTGAGTGTCCCAGAGCAAGTAAATAAATGTGCTCCCATGATAGAAACCAGCATTCTCATTGTGGGGAAAGATATATAAACACAGAATAGAGAAAATTGGGGAAAACCTCTGGTGTCAGATTTGAACTGGAGGCAACACTAAAAACCCACAATTGTATCTGTGGGGAGAGGGGGCGGTGCCGTGGCTCACTTGGTTAATTCTCCGCCTGTGGCGCCAGCATCCCATATGGGCACCGGTTCTAGTCCCTGATGCTCCTCTTCCAGTCCAGCTCTCTGCTGTGGCCCGGGAGTGCAGTGGAGTTTGGCCCAAATGCTTGGGCCCCTGCACCTGCTTGGGAAACCAGGAAGAAGCACCTGGCTCCTGGCTTCGGATCGGTGCAGCTCCAGTCATAGCGGCCATTTGAGGGTGAGCCAACAGAACGAAGACCTTTCTCTCTGTCTCTCTCTCTCACTGCCTAATTCTATCTGTCAAATAAATAAAAATTTTAAAAAGAGAGAGAGAGAGGAAGGAGGAGGAGGAGGAAGAGAAGATGAAAGTGGTAACAGCAATAGTAGTACTAATAATAGCAGTTACATATTTAATGGCCTGTATTTGGAGTTCTAAATATTATTTCCCACCAAAAGGATCCAGAATTCCAGATCCATGGCAGAGAAAATTTAAGGTGAACTTCATAATAGTAGAATTAATGGTAGAGGAAGTTTTTCCAGAAGGCCAGGCCAAAAGTGTAGAAGCATGTTAGATTAAAAAAGTTCTTCTTTTCAACCAACAATCAATGTGATAATTTATTCAGTCAGGGTTACAAACAAATTTGAAAGCATTAACAGAGGGACCAGAGTTGTAGTGTATCAGGTTAAGCCACCACCTGTGACACCAGCATCCCACATGGGTGCCAGTTGCAGTCCTGGCTGTTCTACTTCCAATCCAGCTCCTTGATTATGGCCTGAGGAAAGCAGCAGAAGATGCCCCGAGTAACCACGAGGGAGACTCAAAAGAAGCCCCTGGCCCAGCCCCAACTGTCAAAGCCATTTGGGGAATGAACTGTCAGATGGAAGACCTCTCTCTCTCTCTCTCTCTCTCTCTCTCTCTGTGGCTCTCTCTCACTCTCTCATTCTCTCTCTCACTCTCGCTCTCTCTCTATCTCCCTCTACTCTGCCTTTCAAATAAATGAATAAATAAATCTTTTTTAAAAAAAATTACATGAAAATTGTTGGGGCACAGCATGCACATGAGATCTCTACCTACGGTTTACAAAGGTAAAAGTTACCTTACAGTGAAAAGATCCGGTAGACGTCTCTAACCCATCAATCAAACACACCAGCACTATTGCTGCTGATGATGAAATACTCATCAAAACCAAATTATGAACCATTCTACCAGGTTTAGATTCTTCAAATCTATCAATGTTTAAGATAGAAACACGGTATGACTGATCTGGATTAAAGGATATTAAAGAGACATATAAAGATAACATAACACTCAGTGGCTCTTGTATTTGGAGGGAAAAACCCATCATGAAATCTTGGATACATTTGGGAAAAATTAATTAGCGACAATAAATCAGATAATATTATTTAATCAATATTAAATATTTAGGTGTTAAAATTATATTGGAGTTATGTAAGAATATGTCCTTGTTCTTAGAAGTCACCTGATAAATTATTTATGCTGAAGTACAGTAATATTCGCACGTTATTAAGAAATGGGTTGGCCAAATTAGAATAAATATTTATAGACATGTATAAGTATACACATGTTCATATATGTTTCTGTGTACAAAGACAGAGAGAAAAGCCAGTGTAGCAAAATATTAACAATCAATTTAGGTAAAAATGATTTACCAATCGATTTAACAATCGATTTAGGTATAAAATGGTTATTCTACTGCTTTTTTCAAGATTTGAGTGGATTTGAAATGTTAAAATTAAAAATTTGAGAGAAATATCAGCTGATAGCTAAGAGAGTTCAACAACTTGCCAAGCTCCGCAAGACCATTTGAAGGAGCAAAAACAATACTCTCTTCCATTTAGCCAGGACTTGCTTTCAGAAGGATGCAGGTGAACCTGGGGTATCAATGTCAGCCTAAGATCGGTGTTTTTCAATTGTCATTTGAATTACAACATGCACTTGTTTCATTTTTGTGCAGTGGCCCAATCCTATGTCCTTGACATTTAATAACGATTGCTGTTCCTCTAGGTCTCATCACGTTTTCTGTCCAAATAACGGCATTGTCCACCATTGAATGTGAACCCATTTCCCACACCTTTCACTCTTATCAGTTTCTTTTTTTTTGTTTTGTTTTGTTTTTGTTTTTGACAGGCAGAGTGGACAGTGAGAGAGAGAGAGAGACAGAGAAAGGTCTTCCTTTTGCCGTTGGTTCACCCTCCAATGGCTGCTGCAGCCTGCGCACCGCACTGATCCGAAGCCAGGTGTTTCTCCTGGTCTCCCATGTGGGTGCAGGGCCCAGGCACTTGGGCCATCCTCCACTGCACTCCCGGGCCACAGCAGAAAGCTGGCCTGGAAGAGGAGCAACCGGGACAGAATCCGACGCCCCGACCGGGACTAGAACCCGGGTTGCCGGTGCCACAGGCGGAGGATTAGCCTATTAAGCTGCGTGTGGCACCAGCCACTCTTATCAGTTTCATCCAGAGAACGGAAAGCTGCAGCACCCTGGTGAGTCAGAATTCTCCAAAGCAGCACTTGGCTGCACTTCTGGTGCAAAACCCAGAGTCTTTAAATAACAGATTCTTGAACTTGCCCTGAAGCTTTTAGGCTTCAGAAATACATAGCAGTTCCATGTATCTTGTTTAAATAAACCTCTTAGCAAGCTGTGAGTGTTAAAACAAGAATACATACTCTTGCGGAGAAAACCCTCCCTTCCACAATATAGGATGGATGTGGTTGCTATTTGTTTGAAACTGCAAGAAAACAGATGAGCTGCCATGCAATTTATACAAAGCCAGCCAGGGAAATAAAAGCACCAGACTTGATTTCTTTTGTTTTGCTCTGTTGGTATAAGAGCTATATGATCAAAAATCTTATATTCCTCCATGAAAAATTTAACTCTATTTTTAAAGATTTGGCACTGACATTCTTTTGCCTTTATAGTAAATTAGTAAAGTCCCTTGGGTTATACTTAACTGTTCTAACACAAATCCTCTGCAACCTCAGGAGTTTCTAGCATCTCATTTCTTAGCTCATTTTCTGAACAGCAAAGTTGGTCTCCCTCTACCTCCTCTCTCTTTCTCTCTCTCTCTGTCTCGCTCGCTCTCGCTTTTTTGCACAACTTGTTTACTTTTTAGGTCATCTGCCATCTGTTACTCCAGAGAGTAGCTTTCCTGAATGCAAATGAGAAAACCACACAGACCAAAATTAAGAGATCAAACTGTGTGTGCGTGAACCCCGACTCTCCTCTTTTCTAGCTGTATGAACTTGGACCCTAAATTTCCTTATCTGTAAAATGGAAATCATAACCCTACCACAGAGTGTGGTGGCTCAGAATAGAGTTAATATACATAATGCAACTAGTATAGAATGAAGCTTGTAATTAATACTATAATGGATTATTATTTTATTGCAGTTTTGTAATAACACTGTCTAAACACAAATTAATAATAGTGTGGTCTATAAATGAAGAGGTTGATTGTTCTGTAAAAATCTATGTATTATGCAAAGGTTCTCCAAAGCATTTATAGAAAGCAAAATTTAAAAGATAAGTTTGATCAGGCATTTGGGAGCAATGCTATAAGCTATCACTTGGGACACTTGCATCCAACATAGGAGTGCCTGGAATGAAGTCTCACATCTGTTTCTGATACAAATTTCTGCAAATGTCTGGGAGGTAGCAGGTGATAACCCAATTACTTGGGTCCCTGCCACCATTTGGGAGGCCCAGTACCATGCTCCTGGCTTCTATCCAGCCTAGTCCTGGATGTTGAAAAAGGCATATGAGGAGTGAACCAGCAGATGGAAGGTCTCTTTCTGTTCCTCTCTTGCCACCTCCTCCTTTGCCTTTCAAATAAATAAATAAATAATATTTATTTTTTAAAAAAGATAAGTTTTTGGTAGATTTTTCTCAGTATGCATGTCCATATGCATTAATTTCAAAATCTTTTTGCACCAGAATCAATTTCTTTTTAAATTTCATTTCCATGAACTTTTTGAAGTCCCCTCATACATAAGTCCAAAATGTGTTCAAGCCCTACCAGAAATCATCAGCTTGACACACCCTTCCAAAATTCAGTGGCAACTATCTCTAAAAAAGAGATTTGATAACATGAACTATGTGATAGTTGAATAAGACATTTGATTTTTGTGTTATCTACATGTCGCAGTGTGGAAGGCAGCAGCAATAATGGTGTTGCTAACTGTCATATCCCCAAGAGACAACTGACTAAATGCAGAGCTTTGATATCCTCCTGAGAAACCCTAAATCAGAATCTCTGGATGAGAGGACTGGGAACTTGCATGTCTGCCTGCACTCCAGAAGACATTTTTGTGCATTGCATTTTGATAGCTGTTGCTTTATTGTTAAACAAAGAATGAATTCTGCAGTCTCTGCTTTTTTACATTCTTTCATCATGCCAACCAGACACACTGTGATAAACATGTGTATTCAGCCACTGGTCATCGGAAAGAAACCAGATAGGAAAAGTGCAAGTGTAAAGTCATGATCTCTGGAGTTAAAAGGGCCAGCTTGACCTGAATGTGGTGAAAGTTAAGCTAAGTTGAAAAGATTGTTGACTCAGGTATGAGAATATTATCTGCACCCACGTGGTTCTAGCCACACTGAGTCTTGGAGCCTTTATCCTAGGGTTAATCTAAATGCAGCATAGAATGGTTTCAAATTTTGAGCACTGTTAATGCTTTTAAGATTATTGTCATCATCTCTCATTAGCACTCTTCTCTTTTATATCACTTATATTTTAAAAATATCTATGGGGCCAGCATTGTGATACAGTGAGGTAAGCTGTTGCTTGTAACATCTATATCCCTATCAAATGCCAATGCCAGGGGCTTGGCTTCCAATCCAGCTTCCAGCTGCTGTGCCTGGGAAGGCACCAGAAAAAGGTCCAAGTGTATGGGCCTCTGCCGTCCATGCAGGCCATCTGGATGGAGTTCCTGGCTCCTGGCTTTAGCCAGGCCCATACCTAGTTGTTGTGGTTATTTGAGAACTGAACCAGTTGATGGAAGTGCACGCTCTCTCTCTCCCCCTTACCTCCCTGCTCTTTCTATGCCCTTCAAAGACAATGAAGATACAACTTTAAAAATAAAAAGACCAGGGCTTGTGTTATGGCTTAGTAGGTTAAGCCTCAGCCTGTGGCACCAGCATCCCACATGTGCACCAGTTTGAGTTCTGGCTGTTCTGTTTCCAATCCAGCTCCCTGCTTATGGTCTGGGAAAGCATGTCAAAGTGCTTGGGGCCCTGTACCCATGTGGGAGACCCAGAAGGAGCTCCTGACTTCTGTTTGGATCTGTCCAACTCCAGCTGTTGCAGCCATTGGGGAGTGAACCTGTGGATAGAAGACTTCTCTCTGGGGCTGGCGCCGTGGCTCAACAGGCTAATCCTCCGCCTTGCGGCGCCGGCACACCGGGTTCTAGTCCCGGTCGGGGGGCCGGATTCTGTCCCGGTTGCCCCTCTTCCAGGCCAGCCCTCTGCTATGGCCCAGGAGTGCAGTGGAGGATGGCCCAAGTGCTTGGGCCCTGCACCCCATGGGAGACCAGGAAAAAGCACCTAGCACCTGGCTCCTGCCATCGGATGAGCGCGGTGCGCCGGCCGCAGCGCGCCGACCGTGGCAGCCATTGGAGGGTGAACCAACGGCAAAGGAAGACCTTTCTCTCTGTCTCTCTCTCTCACTGTCCACTCTGCCTGTCAAAAAAAAAAAAAAAAAAAAAGACTTCTCTCTGGCTGTAATTCTGGCTCTCAAATAAATAATTAAATAAATATTTTTAAAAGATACCTGTGTATTACAGTTGGGTTTTGTTCACCGATGCCCCACAAGGTCAGACTATAACTACACCACAGCAAGGTCATACACATTTGAGCCCAGATCCAAATCTAAAACATTGCTGAGCACATAAGAATTAATAGGTGTTAGTTGAAATTTTTTTTACCAGTGCTTACCCATAAAGTTTAAATTTTCCCTATAAATAATTTCAAGGTTTTTTACAATATCACAAATAAGAAGATGGAGCAGCATAGTGAATGTGCGTTTTGGAAGCCGGAAGTCATGGGTTTTCATGTCACTTGCTAGAAAACCTATAGACAAGATATTCAGTCACCCTCTTTCTCAATTTCTTCTTCATCTCAAGAAGCTTTGCTAAGCAAACAGAATATAAATGACAATTAGATTATAGCAATATCTCCAAAATTCAGAAGATAGTAAAAATATGGTCTGTGGAAAGAAGCTGTGGAATTTTGCTGGTTAAGAGACCACTGGCAAGGTTTCACTCTTCTTTCCTCTCTAAATGACTTTTCATGGTAAATTACAAGCCATCCAGCTCATCACATTTTAAACTCTGCAGATAAGCAACATGTACTCACAGGGTGTTCAGATTCTTGAGTTTCTTGAAGGCACTCCCTGGAATTTCTCTTATTCTGTTAAATCTCAAGTCTCTGGGAACACAAAACAAGGGAGAGAAATTGCAATACGTTGATTCCCATTCTGTTCTTATTTCCAGAAGCTTAAAAGTTAATTCTCCTTTTGTGATCAAACATACAACACTAAAAGACTAAACACAATTAAAATAGAGCAAGCACATTTCACACACTGAAATAGGTTCATAGTTTATGGTAGATTTTGCATAGCTGGTGCTATGTGCTAATTCAGAGATGCCAGAACTTAGAGTTGGTTGGAGAATACTTCAGAGAGTTAAAGGCAGAAAATTTCCCTTAAGTTGCATTTGTATAAAACCAAAACAAACTCTTTATATGACAACATACAAGTTGAGTATAGCTTGTTTGGTAAAATATCAGATGTTGCCTATCAACTCAATTTAACACCCATGCTCGAATTTACCCAAAAACTGAATTACTTAATTCTTCCCAGGAATGCAATAACTTTCCAAAGAGTATTAAAGCAAGGCAATAAATCAATTATTTTGAGAAAGATGCATCTCTACAGCCGATTAACATACTTCTTTATTTAGTAAGTAAATTAAGTGTCACATACAATATTAAACATGAAGACACAAAGAAGAGCAAGATATGGTCCCTGCTACTGAACACGAATATTTGTGTGAGAAATTGTTGCAACACTGGAGTGTATACTGTCAATGAGACAACAGAGGAGTAAACAAGGCTGTGCACCGATAGTGGACTTAGGTGCTGATCTGTCCAGTCCCTCCCATCAATGGGAGAACCAATTGCTCTACTCCACCTGACTATGGTGGAAGTACCAATCATGTGACTTTTCCTACCTTTTTAATCATAATATTTAAATTAAATTACACTATTGCTCTTCTGTACTTAATTGAGAATAAATCTGCAACTGGGAAATTTAAAAATTGTTCTGTCTTAAACCATTTGATTCACAAATCTTTATAAAATTACCTGAAAATCCTATCATTTTATGTTTCTCTTGATTTGACTTTGGCAGAACACGCACAATTTCATAAGAGCTGTTATTTTCAATAAAAGTCATTAAATAACTCAGTGATTATGCAACCGTCTTAGGTGGAACACCTTGCTTAAAAACCATGCATTGCTTTACTACATGTTTAAATGGGAACTTTCTAAGGTACATGAGATCTTCTCTATATGCATAGAAGAAATGGAGTCACATAAACCCAAATACTCCAGAAATAATGGTTTCCCTTTAAAAAAAAAAACAC
Source organism: Sylvilagus floridanus (assembly GCA_949820135.1). NCBI lineage: Eukaryota > Metazoa > Chordata > Mammalia > Lagomorpha > Leporidae > Sylvilagus > Sylvilagus floridanus. The sequence goes on from OX463241.1 coordinate 78,882,106, forward strand.
AGCAATTTTAAATTAATAGCCACAAGAACTTTCCCCTCAGATTGAAGTAACACCCTGACAGTAGGGACTCCATTTTAAAGTACCCAAGAGTCCATCTTGAAAAAGCACCTCTCACTGTGATGCTCGGGTCTGAAACTAATTATGGTCTAAAACTAAGACAATAACAGTACCATGCACCCCATTTGGCAAAACATAGAAATCTCCTAGCATGATTGCTCAGGCTTAAAACAGATAGGCTTCACCCAGATTAATATTAAGATTGTTATTTTCTATGTTTCACATATGATTTAGTTTGGTAACTAGACTAATGTCAAGATTGTAACTGGTATTGTGCAGATTGTAATTGGTATTAGTTTCGCATATGCTTTACATCAGCTTGAGCCTAGTAATCATGTATTCCCCCAAGCCTAGCAACCATATATCCCCACCTCCTGTCCTCATGGTTTTTACCTTTATAAATCCTGTTGCTTTGAGCTTCAGGGCCAAGAGTTCTTTAGGGCATGAGCCCACTCTCAACCACTGGAAATGAAAGACTGCCAAATTTTATCAATGTGTGGTGCTCGTCTGATTGAACTCACTCAGGCACAGGACTAAACCAGAATCCTAATAATCTCCCTACCACAAGATTCCAACAATACACAAAGAAAGCAATATTAAAGGGTAAACCATTTTCCTTCTTTTAGTTTGTAATTTTTGAAAAATTAGGAAAGTACGTGTGAGAAAATAATGCTACTCCTTATAATCTACACCCAGAATTAACAATTTACATACTTTGATATAGTTGTTTCTACTCATAATATCACATTATTTTATTTTTACTACACAAAATAAATGTAAAAGCAAATTATAAGTCAAAATAAAACCTCTTTTAAGCACTATCTTCTCCATGAATATAACCATTCATGATTTGTGACAATTTCACACACACACACATATGTAAATACATATAAGATAAAATGTATATACAGACAAATTTGAAAATAAATATAATGTACAGGTAAATGTAAAATTTGTAATATCTTTAAGTTTACAAAAATGGCATCAAAGTTTACATGGTTCTTAAAACTTCCCATGTCTTTTTTTGTTTACTTTTTTGACAGGCAGAGTGGACAGTGAGAGAGAGACAGAGAGAAAGGTCTTCCTTTTCCATTGGTTCACCCCACAATGGCCGCTTTGGCCAGCGCGCTGTGGCCAGCATGCTGCGGCCGGCACACACGTGCTAATCCGAATGCAGGAGCCAGGTGCTTCTCCTGGTCTCCCATGCGGGTGCAGGGTCCAAGCACTTGGGCCATCCTCCACTGCACTCCCTGGCCACAGCAGAGAGCTGGACTGGAAGAGGGGCACCCAGGACAGAATCCAGTGCCCCGACAGGGGCTAGAACCTGGTGTGCTGGTGCCGCAGGCGGAGGATTAGCCTAGTGAACCATGGTGCTAGCCCCATGTCTTCTTAAACAACATTCTTCCCTTGTTGCTCCTTGTCTTACATGAAGCTCTTGCTGTTTATCCATATCTCCTCTGCAGTAGCCCACAAGGCAACCAGACCACATATCCTTTGTATATTTCTTCATTTACCAAACTTTTGGTTGTCTCCCATTTTTTGGCAATCTCATTTACAAACAAGTTTGCAATAAATGTGCATGCAACCCTCCTTGTGCACACAACAAAGTGTTTCTCTAGGGTAAATATTTAGAATTAGAATTGCTAGAGCATAGAGTGTGCATATCTTCAGTTTTATAAAATTATGACAATTGCAAATTAATTCACAACTAGATGCATTAGAGCAGCAATAGAATTCATTGGAATACTGCAGAAAGATGCTTGAACTAATCACCAAATTATAAATTTATCACTGGATTGATTTGGAAGTCGCACTGTTAGGTGTCTTTGTGGTCAGAATTCTCTTCTTGAACTCCTTCACAAGTAAACAGTGAAGTAAACCGGAAGCTCTCATTACCCCAAGTGTCACTCAATGAGGCCAGCTTCAGCCATACCCCATTCTTAGTGCTGGGATATGTATAAGAGTCTCTTCCTAAGAAAGCCTGTATGATCAGAGACCCACAGACTTGCTCCAAATTACTTAAATTCTAGCCAGGTTGGGGCCAGCACTGTGACCCAGAAGTTAAGCTGCTGCCTGCAGTGCCAGCATCCTATATGGGCACCAGTTTGAGTCCCGGCTACTCTGCTTCGATCCAGGTCCCTGATAATATATTAGGGCCATTTGGAGAGTGAACCAGTGGATAGACGATCTCTCTCATTCTTTCTCTCTCTCTCTCTGTATCTCTGCCATTCAAATAAAGAAATCTTTTTTTAAAAAATCTAGTCAAGCATATTCAAATGTGTCAAAGTTAATATGGTAATACATAGTCTTCTTTAGTGTCTGCTAATACTAACTGATAGAATTAAAAAGGAGAGAACGATCCAACATGGGAAGTGGTATACACAGCAGACTCATAGAATGGCAGATGTCTTAAACAGAACTCTGGCCTCAGAATCAGCCCTTAAGGCATTTGGATCTGGGTGAAGAGCCCATGAGAGTATTTTAGGCATGGAAAGCCAAGACACTCTGGGAAAAAAAAAAAAAAAAAAAACAACCTAAATGAAAGATCTCTGTGAGTGAGATCCCAGTGGAAAGAACGGGGCCATGAAAGAAGGAGGTACCTTTCTCTGAAGGGAGGAGAGAACTTCCGCTTTGACTATGACCTTATCTAAGTAAGATTGAAGTCTGCGAACTCAAAAGGCTTCCATAGCCTTGGCAACTTATGACAAGAGCCTAGGGAGATTACTGACGCCATAAACAAGAGTGTCAATTTGTTAAGTCAACAACAGGAGTCACTTGCAGTTACTCCTCATGTAGGATCTCTGTCCTTAATGTGTTGTACAATGTGGATTAATGCTATAACTAGTACTGAAACAGTATTTTTCACTTTGTGTTTCTGTGTGGGTGCAAACTGTTGAAATCTTTACTTAATGTATGCTAACTTTATTTTCTGTATATAAAGATAATAGAAAATGAATCTTGATGTGAATGGAATGGGAGCGGGAGCGGGAGATGGAAGGGTTGCAGGTGGGAGGCATGTTATTGGGGGGGGGGGGAGCCACTATAATCCATAAGCTGCAATTTGGAAATGTATTTGTTAAATAAAAGTTTTTAAAAATCTGAAGAAAAAAAATACACAGTCTTCTTTAACTGCTGTTATCTGATCACGTAAAGTTTTATACATTATGAACAGAAACTGTAGAAAAAGGTCTCCTTTCACAAATTTATTTATGTAGCTTTAAAGATTTATTTGAAAGGTACTGTTTAAAGGTTTTTAAAGATTTATTAATTTGAAAGTCAGATCTACAGAGAGAGAGGGAGAGACAAAGAAATCTTCCATCTGCTGATTCACTCCCTAAATGGACACAATGGCTAGGGCTGGGCCAGGCTGAAGCCAGGAGCTTATAACTCCATCCAGGTCTCCCACATGGGTGGCAGGGGTCAGGCAATTGGGCCATCTTCTATTGCTTTTCCAGGATCATTAAGAGGGAGCTGGATAGGAAGCAGGGCAGCCAGGACCCAAACCCGTACTCATACGGGATGTCAGCATGCCAAGCAGCAGTTTCACTCACTCACAAGATGCTGGTTCCGCCCTTCACAATGTTAATCCCTGAACTTTGCAATTGCATACAGGGCACTATACAATGCATTATCTAGAGTTGGGTAGACATTTTTGAAAATCAGATCACTTGAATTCAAATGACCACCACATTTGAGTGATACTGCTTTCTGTGTAAATAAGTTTACCCAAAAGTACAATTCATTTTCCCACACTGCCACTATTTTGCTGAAAATGAGTCACTAAAAATTTCACTTGTACAAAAATCTGTCATTTGTTTAAAACTTCTTTAACAAGAAATCAAAAAGTGAATTATTGCATCACTTTTTTCATTGTGATATACAAAATATCCATAATAATCATAATAATAACAAGCACCATTTAGCATAATTTTCATCCCATTTATTATTCATTGGAACTCAATTTGGTAGTAATTCTGTTCATTGCAGAATAAAGTTGCAGATAAAAATTGAGCTCCTGGTACTTACTGGCAATAGTAAAAACAAGAGTGTGTCTGTCTGTCTCCCCTGTTCTCCTCCAATCCAAGCTGTTAAGGCTGGGCAAAGACTTAATGCTTGTCAGAAGAAGCCAGTTGGTAATCCAACTCTAACCAATAAGCGACGAATTTTAGCTCAAATTCAACCCAGAAGATTTTAAAATAAGTTTAACATGACTCCACACTGCAGATCAGTGAATGCCAAACATGGATAGAAAGCATTGTGTGAACCAGTCCCAACTGTCTCATAGCTCATGTGGTCTTTTTAGGTAACAGCTCACACCAGACTTATGTCACAGCCCATGACACACCCTTGCCTGGCGTGCATGGCATTAGACGTCATCAATATGCAGAAATGTCCACAGCAGCATCTTGGCAAAGCATCACAGAAGCCCTGGCCCTAACTAGGTCCTGAAGTTCTTGGTATATTTCAGAGCACACCATAGTCTCCCCAGCTAAGCTGCAGCTTCACTTTCCATGGTTTCAGTTACTTGTAATTAACCATGCTCTGAAAATATTAAATGGAAAATTCCAGATATAAACAGCTTGTAACTTTTGAATAACTTTGAATATAGCCTATTGTTGTAACTATTCTACTGTATTGTTAGTTATTGATGATCTCTGTGCCTAATTTATAAATTAAGTTTTGTTATAGGTAGGTCTGTACAGGAAAAGCATAGAAGACATAGGGTTCAGCGCCATCTCTACAGAACATCATGGAACATGTCCCTAGCAGGTAAGAGGGTACTCCTGTATTTTATGCTAACATTAAACAAATCAGCATTTCATATAAAAACACAATTTTCTATGAGTGCCCATGTCACAAAACAATTTCAGAATTCATTTTAAAGATGATATTCAATACTGTTTGCACTGTGGAGGTGCAGTCCAGGTTAAGTGATAAGATGAATATCTTCCTCTTGAAATACTACTAGCCCAGCTCTGGGACTGAATTCACAACATCATTAAGAGATAAAACTCTGGGCCAGCACTGTGGCGTAGCAGGAAAAGCTACCTCCTGCAGTGCCAGCATCCCATATGTGCACCTGTTCAAGTACTGGCTGCTCCACTTTCAATCCAGCTCCCTGTTAATGTGCCTGGGAAAGCAATGGAAGATGATCCAAGTCCCTGGGCCTCTGCACCCACATTGGGTACCCAGAGGATGCTCCTGGCTCCCAGCTTTGGATCGGCCCAGCTTCGGCCATTTGTGGTCATTTGGAGAGTAAATCAGCAGATGGAAGATCTCTATCTCGCCCTCCCTCTCTCTCTCTCTCTCTGTCTCTATCTCTGTAACACTGCCTTTCAAATAAATAATCTTTTAAAAAGTAAAAGTTAAAAAATAAAAGAGATAAAACCCAACTTTAAGCTACTTCCCGTAGGTGACCACAACTTGTCTGGTCCCAGTGTAGTGTGGGTCACCTCATAATGTCCTAAGTAGAAGATGGTCTCCAGTTTCTTTGTGTTTGCCCATTATGGCTAAGAATCCGGGACTTGGAGAGCAAAACAAGCCTGCTGAACCTCTGAGGGCGCCGTCTGGACAGGTTGATTTCTGTTTGTGCTACTTGTTTCCTTCATAACTGAGAACAAGTCGTTCTGGCAGAAAGCCTATCATCATGTAATAAAGATCAAGCAGGTCATCCTTGAACCAAAAGCATTCCTGCTGAAGGTGGGGATGTGATTAGGTCACTCTGATGGCAGAACACAATGTACAGGGAGAAGCGTCAGCCTTTCCTCATTTCCCAAGCTTCCACGGGAGGGAACAAGATGCCTCCAGAGCAAGGGGACAGATTGTTTTGTTCACAGTTTTATTTGCAAGGAGTTCACACCTGTGTGCCCTTACTGCCAATCTCTCCTGTGAAGCAGTGGAGGGGGCAGGCTCTGCTCTGTGTGGCCCAGGCCCTCCGTCTGTCATACTGATCCTGAGTCCCTGGCTCAGCATCCCCTGACTCAGCGCATGTCCTGTGTCCGTCGTGCAGGGACACTGCCACCCTGGCTTCTGCCCCAGACTTTCAGTCAGGCAAAGAGTCAGGTCCCTCCCCCACCTCTCCCTGCTGCCCTTGAACAAGAACTTTCTTTATGTTTCAGTTTTGCATACTTTCAGTGGAGGAGTCAGAAGTACATATTCCAGACCTGGACAGGCCAGGTGGAGGATACACTCAGTACCCATCTTGCCCAGTCGATCTTCAACTGAGGATTGCACTGCACTGCCTACCGAGCCCCACACAGTCAGAGCTGAAGTTGAATTCAGAGTACAGAGCTCTGTCTTCTGCTGTTCTTCAGGCCAATATTACCATGGAGAGATGGAGAGATGCTTCATTTTTATATGCCAACTGGGCCAGGCCATTGTACCTATGGAACTCAGTTTTGGACCAATGACCATTCTGAATGTTGCTCTGATTTAACACTTCAATCTGTAGGCTTTGAGATGACTCTCTACAACGTGGGAGGCCTCACCTGATCAATTGAAGGCACAAGGAAGAGGGAAATATGTTTCCAGAACACATTTGCACTCAAACGGCAACTCCAAATCTTCCTGGAGTCTCCAACCTGTAGCCTGCCCCAGACACAGCATACTTGCCAACACCCACAACTTTAGATGCCAATTCCTTTATCTGTCTCTACACACACACACACACACACACACACACACATCCCCTTGCCCTTGATATGTTTCTATTGGTCTGGCAAAGTCTATGCCTTAGAGATCACAGAGTAAGAAAAGGGAGAAAGGAAGTTAGACCCCATGGGAACCTCATCTAGTCTGTTGGTCATGGACGAGTTTTTCTTTTTTTTTTCCTTTTCTTTAAAGATGTATTTATTTATTTGAAAGGCAAAGTTACAGAGAAAGAGTTGGAGAGACAAAGAGAGAAAGCTCTTCCATCAATGGGACATGCCCCAAATGACAAGAACAGCTAGGGCAATGCAGAGCCAAAGCCAGGAGCCAGAAGTCAGGAGCTGGATCTTCATCTGGGTCTCCCCACATGGGTCCACCTGCTTTCCCTAGATGCATTAGCAGGGAGCTGGCTTGGAAGTGGAGCAGTCAGGACTTGAATCAGTGCTTATACAGTATGCCAGCATCACAGATGGTGATTTAATCCGCTACTCCACCATGCTGTCCCTGTTCTGTAATTTTGTATGGTATTTGATACTCATCTACCCATCTCCATCAATCGCTACGATGTTTATATATAAATAAGAATGCTCTAAAGGCTTCCCAGAAGGTGCTAGGACAACGGTTCAGCAGTTCTTCAATCATGTTCCCTGGCTCTTCAGTTTGTTCCTCAGTGAAATCCCCTGCCCCTATCCTCGCTCTTCTCCAGAAATGGATTTCACACCCTCTGCAGCCCATGGATTAGACCAAGCAGACAGAAACTTCTGCAGTGAAGTGCTTGTACACAAAATCCCTCAAGAAGCTGCTACTTTATGAGTCTTAAAGCATTGAACAGCATCAGGTGCTCACAGAATGTGAAAATTGGAAGGTATTAAGGGCCAACGCACATTCTTGTATAAAAGCCAGGAGTGTCCAATGCTTTAATTTCCCAAGTGTCCTTTATAGAGCAAGAACCCGGGCTACTTTAACATCCTTGAGCAACTTCAACAGAAGCTGCCTACAAATCACATGTGCCTTTCCATGTGCTAAAAGGAGGATAAGGTAGGGGAGTGGAGAGAATCGGAACCTGTGTCCACAGCCATCCTAGCCAGTGCTCCACACCTGCTCATGGCAGACACAATGGGCTGATCTTGGAGCTGGAGAAGCTAAGACCCAGAACAACTTATTCCGCTCAAAGCAAAACAAGTGGCCACAGGGAATGGCTCTCCAAAATGACTGCTTACAAAGCACGCACTGCCTCCCTCACCACTCCTGACCTGGAAAGTATTTTGAGGAAACTGAGGCCCTAAATGGTGAGCAAATGCACCCACCATGGGCCAGTGCAGTCCAGGTTTCTTCATCCTCCGAAGACTTGGCCCTTCCAGCAGGTGTCACCAAAGGGTAATCCTCACCTCCAGGTCAGAGAAAGGCATTCCAGCATGGTTGCATTTGTCCTGTCCATCACAGGGGGAAGAAGACTAGACAGTGGGCTTAACTGTGTTCCCCGAGTCATACTGAGTCACATATAAGCAGAGCATTCGGCAGCAAAGTTTCACTCTGGGGTAATCAAGCACTATGCTACATAAAGGAATCTTTTACTTGGCAATAAAAAGCTCTAAGTGAATTTTCACACAAAAGCAAGCATAGCCTCTTGAATGTTAAAACAATACTAACTCTGTCAGTCTGGTGAAAATGCATTACAAAATAATAAGGTTTAACTTTTCAAACGAATTGCTTAATGCCTCGCATTAGGGTCGGTATATTGTGCAATGATGTTTCCTTCCTCTGGGGCCCCTCCCTGAGTTAATGCAGCTCCTCCGAACGGCCCCACGCCTAGGACAGCTCAGTGCCTGAGCCTCCAAACACTCTGAAGGTAGAAAGAGTATCACAGAAGAGCTGAGCCCAGCCTTGCTTCTATTTTCAACTTGCATCACATGGATCTTGATGGTGCTTCCCTGTTTCCTGCAGCAATGTTGCTACATTGTGCTGGGGAAATCAGAAACCTCCTCCCCCCACAACAGGTAGAGGTTGAGCCTGTGTGCATAGCTCTTACCCAGACCTGCATTCTAACCTCCCCAGCCCCACCCCCCCAGGCCCATGAGGGAACAAGGAGCTAAACGTTGTCATCACACACTGGCCATTTGGTCTTACATTACTGCTCTGCGTATGCTCATGCCATTCCTTTCCTACAATGTCTTTCCCTTTTCCCTCTCTCACACATCCACTGTGAGTTCAAGGGTGCTGCACTGCCCTGGGAGTCGTCTCACATGAGGCCAGAGGGAAGCAAGGCAGAGACAGAAATCCTGTGCCATGGGCTTGCGTGTCTGTCTTTGTCAATGCCAGGACTGAAGGCCACTCTGGAATGCTGGCACTGAGCTTCCACATCCATCCCTTTCCTTAGGGAGGCATTCTCAGAGAATGGCCCACTGGGATAACCTATGCTTCCCACGGCCTTTGCAATGGGAAATGCTTAGCATAGTGGTTAGGAGTGTGGGCCTCGGCCTCAGGGAAGTACAGCTGCCTGGACCTCCCTCAGCCACTTCTTGGGGCCCGACCTTGGACGGGCCAAGCCTCCTCATCATAAAACATAATGATCTCAGTATTAAATGTCAGAATTCATGCACAGCCTTCAAATAGTGCCTAACATGTGCTAGGTCACAAAATCATTATAAGTTCTGCTATGTTAACATACAAAATACCACATTGTAAATGTCATGTCAATGTCCCTGCCTCCCTCAAACACAGTCATACTGGGACTCCTTTATGAACAGTGAGCTTGTCTTTGTACATGCAACACAAATTTTATCCTCAGCATAAACCAAAATAATCATCATAGTGGAAAGAACCACCTATGGCTCTTAATTAGTAAAATTGGAAAGAGTAGAAATATAAAACAAATAGGGGAAACCACTGCTTGCAGTGCCAGCATCCCATACTGGAGAGCAGTTTTGAAACCTGGCTACTCCAGTTTCCTGCTGATGTGCCTGGGAAGGCAGCAGAACTTGGGTCCCTGCCACTTGGGGATCAGAATGGAGTTGCTGGTTCCTAGCCTCAGCCTGGCTCACCCCGAGTTGCCATGGTCATTTGGGGAGTGAACCAGCAGTGATCTCCCTTTCTCTCTTTCTCTGCTGGTCAAAAAAATAAATTAAATAAATCTTTCAAAAAATAAAGCAAATACTTAGGTTTCAGTTCAGTTCGGTAATACACAGTCTACCAATATTGGCATCAGTAAATAAAAGTTAACTTTTGTAATGTCAGTGAAAATGTAACTTTTGGTGAAAATTCAAAGTACTGTTCCCATCAGTTGTTAGAAAGGAAGGAAACACCCAGTTAAGAGGGAGCACATTCCTCTGTGAGACTGGCCAGGCTGGTCACTGTCCTTCACAGTTCTGGGCCTGGGAATCACATAAGGATCTGCCTGAGTGTTGGGCAATGTGTCCTGCATGCCCACACTGACCACTTGGCTCCCTCAACCACGTAAAGAAGCTGACAGAGACACAAGATTTTGCAACAGTCTGGACTTGTCCACCCTGTAGTGCCCTTTGGGGGAAATATGTTTCTATCTGTCAAAATATTAGTGAATTATTTACCATTTTTGCTTTATCTCATACCAGTATTTGGATGCTACTGATGACAACTGAAGAAACAAATCTTGATTTTATTTTTAAAATAAATAAATTGCAATGTTGAGCATTTTGCTTGCATTTCTCTATGAACCCACTGTAGGTCATCTTCCTTCCTCACCACTTCATTCAAATTTCCTGGCATCAGAAGTCCACAAGCTCTGGATGAGCTGTCAGTGACCTCGGGGGAGTCGCCATTTAACCTGATCTTCTGGTGACATGTGATAATGTTAGCTCTCTTCCTTTGTAAGCTCTCCTTGGCCTTCTCTTTCTAATCTTTCTCAGACTCCTTGTCTAGACTGTGTTCTTCTGCCTGTCTGCCTCGGAAGCATTAATATCCCTGAGGCTCTGCCTGAGCCTCTTAAACAACTCCATTCAGTTCCTTGGTTTCCAAGAACCTACAGAGAAGCAAGCTGAAAGTATTATAAGTTTACAGATGCAGAACTCTGTGTGTGTGGATAGATGAATAGATACAAAGATGGATAGATGGTGGGATGATGGGTGGATGGATGGATAGACATGTAGATGGATAGATACCATGTGTCATTTAACAGTGGGGAAACATTCTAAGAAATGCATTGCTAGGCTCTTTCATTTTTTCATGTGAAAATCACAGAGTGCATTTACACAAACTGAGAGGGCTACAACATCATTAAGCAATATATTCTTGTGGGACCATAACATATATGCAGATCATTGTTGACCTAAATGCTATTTATATAAACATAAATCTGTATTTAGACCTCTCCCCCCCCCCCCACACACACAGTCTCTGTACTGAGAGAGGTTTGTGCTTGTATATAGAGACACACATTTTTATACAAACATACACATCCACACTAAGTCTCTTCTGTTCCCTAGATAACTACCGTATCTTCCATGCCTGACATTCATGCACCCATTTGATCACTCTAATAACTAGACATATCCAAGATACTCCAACTTTTCTCAAAGCCTAAAAAAATCCTTTCTTTCCTCCTGTTTGCCTATTCTCCACCGACACAAAATCAGAAACAAAGGCACCACTCCTTATTCCTGAGCCTATAGTCATGAGCTGCCATGTCCTCTACACCCTCCCGCAGACAAGTCACCGCCCCTTGCATGCAGCTCTCAGGGATTTTTGCTGCAAAGCAAGCTACGTCTTTTTTCTCTGTTGACTGAATTTAATTCTCCCAGTTTAAAATCCTCCAGTGTCTCACCACTGCCAGCAGTGCCCAGTCGAAGCTGCCCCAAGTGGTCTGTGATTTCTTTCTTTTTTTTTTTTTTTTTTGACAGGCAGAGTGGACAGTGAGAGAGAGACAGAGAGAAAGGTCTTCCTTTTGCCATTGGTTCACCCTCCAATTGCCACCACGGTCAGCGCTGTGGCCGGCGCACCGTGCTGATCCAATGGCAGGAGCCAGGTGCTTCTCCTGGTCTCCCATGGGGGGCAGGGCCCAAGCACTTGGGCCATCCTCCACTGCACTCCTGGGCCACAGCAGAGGGCTGGCCTGGAAGAGGGGCAACCGGGACAGAATCCGGCGCCCCGACTGGGACTAGAACCGGTGTGCCGGCGCCGCAAGGCAGAGGATTAGCCTAGTGAGCCGCGACGCTGGCGGATTTCTTTGATTTCTTCCCTTTCTCTCCCTCTTTGCCAATGCTTCTGACACTCTACCTCACCCATGCCAGAATGTTTCCAATCTCTGAACATTTCAGGAGGAATCGTGCTGTTATGTCTGTCACCCTGTTCTTTCTTGCTAAAATTCTTTGTTACCATCTTAGGCTATTAAGTATCCAGCCATCTTCAAGCATTCTGCTGGTTAGTGATCTCTGCTGGAGACCCTGGACCGGTGAACAAAGCTTGATTATGCCCTCATGGTGCCTGCGACCTCCCTTTCAACACAGCCCAAGTCTTCTGTGCCAGGCACCAAGCGTGGCAGCATGGTGTTGGTTCAACAAAAAGAAGAAGAAATGAATGAATATATTACCCTCTTTGGATTCCAATAAAATGTACCATTTTCAAGAATAAAGATGTTTTCTCACACCCCATTCCCATGTTAGCCCTACTAAATGAACACAGAAAAACTACACAAAGTGTATTTATTTCTAACTTACAGAAAAGTGGTTGCCTCATCTCTTTACCAATCTGTGATTTTTATGCCTGCTACTCTGTAACAGTATTTTTATACCATAATTTACCCCATAATAAGAACAGCAATATCTTCTCATCTATAGTTGCTAAATAAATCTCCATGATTTCACCACATTATACAATTAGGGGGCAAAACAGAAAAGCCAACATACCAAGAACATGACCTCAGGAGCTTATGGTATCTCAGTAGGACTGTTTGGAAGGACAATGACAATGTCTCTTGCTAAAAATACATAGAAGGGAGTAGATTGTATTTTTCAGGTTTGTACTAGAGACAGTTTACAATTAGCCTTTAGGGGTGGCGCTGTGGCGTAGTAGGCTAAGCCTCCTTCCCTGGTGCTGGCATCCCATATGGGTGCAGGTTCAGATCCAGCTCCCTGATATGGCCTGGGAAACCAGTGGAAGATAGCCCAAGTGCTTGGGCCCCTGCACCCGCATGGGAGACCTACTCCTTGCCCCAGGCTTCAGATCAGCCCAGCTCCAGCCATCACAGCCATTTAGGGAGTGAACTAGCAGATGGAATACCTTTCTCTCTCTCTCTCCCTCACTCTGTAATTCTGCCTCTCAAATAAATAAAATCTTTTTTAAAAAAAATTAGCCTTTAGTGAGTGTTGATATAACATACTACAGATATGTTTAACATGTCAAACACTTAGCATATAGTAGCATGACATACTACAGACATACTGAGAATCAGGCTCTAACATGACATGCTTGCTCATTCCATGGCAAGACCTATGCTTTAAGGGTCAGAAACGGGTTTTCACAAAGTTGCTGCTACCTGCATGCCATGCCAGAGAATCATTCTGTGTGAAACCTCGAACTGACACCAAGTTTGCTTGCAACACAGCCAAATACCAGACTGAGGAGTCATCAGACTTTCTGTTTCTGATGTCATAAGGGAATTCTCATGCTAGCCCCAGAAAGCTTCATCACCACAAAATTTAAAACAGAAAACTCCCAATGCAGTATTTTGGTGACCTTTACCCTACCTCTACCACCAGTTGCTACCACAATAGGCTGAATGGAGAAAAGCTCTCACATTGGTAGGATTTTCCTCAATTCGTTTCTTTCATTCAACAACATCTATAGTATGATTGCACAAATGTGGTGTGCTACTTTGGCTTGGACCATACAGCCACAATTCATATAACGTAAAATTACATACACAATTTTTACACCATTACTATTCTTATTAAAAATGCAATTAATATAATAATAATAGCCTCTAATTCATCCTCTAAATAATGTTAAAGATTTTTAATGTATTTTTCTAAATGGTCCAAATATTTCTGGAAATATTGCTTGCTAAGAAATTCCATAAACTAAATGTTCTGGCATACAATAAATGATTGATAAACATGTATTGACAAGTGATGGATGGATAGAGGCATGGATGGAAAGGACAAATACATAAATGGATGCATGTGGATTCTTCCAAGAAGAAAATACATATTAATGAAAATAAATAATACAATAACTTACATACTCAAGTCACTCAGAAATAGTATGACAAATAAATCAATGGATTAATGAATACTAATGAGAGAATATATAAAAATGTCAATTTATTTTCTTCCTCTAGTTAACCAGAAAACAATCCTTTCAACATTATGCTGGAAGAATTTTTTATCAATCACGTATAAAATTTCAAACTTAAAAGAATCCAGAAAAGTGGTCTAGAGTACCTCACAGAATTAACCAGCATCCGAAGGACTGGATTCCAGATCTTCTGACTTTGATTAACATGATTTTGCATTAGAGCACATTGTTGCTTACATCTAGCAATTAAACGAAAGGAATGTTCCTTATGACCTATTTCAAAGGAAACACTTTCTAATGAGCAAAAGAATACTGTACAATTCATTGCAGCTACTAGTCAGCAGTTTTATTGTATGTCTGGAATGATGGCATGATTATAATTGCTTATTTAAGCCTTGGAAACATTTCCAACTTTCTCGCCAATTCATCATTTACAGCGTCCATTAGTCTCTTGATTAGCAAACGGTTGATCAGACCTGGCAAGGCCAACATCAGGGTTTCTTACAGGCTACAGATGGACAGGCGCATAACACTCACATGGGCCACATACATGTATACCACACACACATTCAAAATTCATGATTCAATTAACTAAGGATGAAAGAATAACCATTAAAAGCAAAATGACTGTACAGGGCAGAAGTGAATGTAACCCAGTTCATCTGAATCTCAGAATCCAAGACAAAGACATGCTAATCTAGTGGCTGAGATTTCCTGTACATGTATAAAATGATGTTTTATATACACACATTAAAAATTATCTACAGACACTTTAATAAAATAGAATATACTAGATCTTTGCATATCTTCTCTAATTCAACAAATTTGTGAACCATGAAGCAAATAGCACTATGAAATTTCTTGCAATCCAAAGACTTACATGAAGAGTAATATCTCCACTTTTTTTTCTTCTTTTATAAGTTTATTTTTTGTTTTAAAATTTAACAATTTTGGTCCAACGCCACAGCTCACTTGGCTAATCCTCCGCCTGTGACGCTGGCACCCCAGATTCTAGTCCCAGTCGGGGTCACGGATTCTGTCCCGGTTGTTCCTCCTCTAGTCTGGCTCTCTGCTGTGGCCCAGGAAGGCAGTGGAAGATGGCCCAAGTCCTTGGGCCCTGCACCCACATGAGAGACCAGGCGGAAGTACCTGGCTCCTGGCTTCAGATCAGAGCAGTACACCGGTCATAACAGCCATTTGGGGGGTGAACCAATGGAAGGAAGACCTTTCTCTCTCTCACTGTCTAACTATGCCTGTCAAAAAAAAATTAACAATTTTGAACATTTTGCCACATTTTTATGTAGACATTATATATATACATATATACTGTTTTTTTCTTTAAAACAAAGATATTAATATCACAAAGTGAGGAATTCATTACAAAATCAAAATGTGGGGAAAGAAGGATATATTGGCTTGTACACAATTCCTTATTTATCATTTTTAGAATATTCACTGCGGATAAAGTGGGATGCAGTAGAAAGAGGCTTGATTTTAGATTAAGATCTGCTGTTAGCAGCCTGACCCTATGAAATCCTTTTAACTTTTGTGAACTGGAGTGTCTGCACTGGGGGAGAATGAGCTGTATCAAGCTGTGTGCTAAGTGAAACTCCTGGTAAAACTAACAATTGGGTATAAAGTTATCATCAGCTTGTATTTCATTAATAATATTGTTAAATGTTTATTTGAGGGCCTAGAGACAAGGAGAGAGCTGTTTACTCCCCAAATGCCAACAGCAGTCAGGGCTAGGCCAGAGCCAAAGCCAGGACCCAGGAACTCAATCCAGGTATCCCACAAGGGATAGTAGGAACCCAATCACTTGATCCATCACTGTTAACTCCTAATGTTTGCATTATTGGGAAGCTTGGAATCAGGAGCTGGAGCCAAGTATTAAACCCACATGCACTATTGATGGGGGATATGAGGGTCTTAATTACTAAGCCAAACAACAGTCCCTAGGTTAATAATTATTGTTACTATCATTGTTATTATTATAGGGAAAGAAGGCCACAATTACTGAATAGTATATCCAGGTATCAAAATTATTTCATAGTAGAACAAGACAAAGATTTTAAAAGACAAGTTTGTATATAAAGAATGAGCAATAAAACTTTCACAGAGCTCATTTACATGCCCAGTCAATAAATAATCTTGGTGTGATTGACTTTAAATAGTATGAATTTCATTCTACAGATATCCCTGACTTATAAAATGTAAATGGCACAAAAACAACACAAGCTCAGTAGAAACCACACCTGGAATATTGAATTTTATCTTTCCCAGGCTAGTCTGCATAGTCCAATCCTCTCTGACAGTGCTGGCAAGTGGCAGTGAGTATAGCTTCCAGCCAACCTCACAGTTCTGAAAGGAACAATCCACTCTACAATGTCCTGTGCTGCTGAGCTGTGATGTGTAGTAGGTTAGGCATCCTCAGTGAGTGCATTGTTGACATCCAATATATTCCATTCCCAATGCATTTTTCAGGATGTAACCCATCATTACTCAAGAAGTATTAGTCAAAGAGCTGTATGTTCTTATTTTGAAGAGGATGCCAGATGGAACTCCATTTGATTACAATTGAATAACAGTGCCTAGAAATGACAGGTGTTTTCCTTAGGTGCACACACACAAACATACACACACACACACACACACACACACACACACAGAGAGAGAGAGAGAGAGAGAGAGAGAGAGAGAGAGAGAGAGAAATGCCCGTTTTGTATGGTGCTCTAACATTTTTTGCTCCAAATGAAAACTTTGCTGTGTCCTTTTGGGAACTGGAAGTTACAATTTTGATTAGAATTAAAATAGAAGTTATAATTAAACTTGGGATTTTTCTCCTATTGGCCTCTTCCAGAAATTACAGCCACAGAGATCTCTACCATTTTTCATTTTCAAAGCATCTGATTCTGAAAGTGGGTTTGAGTTTTCTTCCAATTTACCAAATAATTAAGAATTCTTCTGCTAACATCATTTTTAAAGCATGTAACCATCTCATCCACTAACTTTCATTTGTGTTTTACACTCCAGGTAAACCCTAAAGACAACTGCAAATTAAGAATATCATTCCTTTTTAATTTATTTTTTATTTAGTAAATATAAATTTCCAAAGTACAGTTTATGGATTACAATGGATTCCCCCCATAATTTCCCTCCCACTCATACCCCTCCCATCGCCCACTACCTCTCCCATTCCATTCACATCAAGATTCATTTTCAATTATCTTTATATACAGAAGATCGATTTAGTATATATTAAGTAAAGATTTCATCAGTTTGCACCCACACAGAAACACAAAGTGTAAAATACTGTTTCAGTACTAGTTATAGCATTACTTCACATTGGACAACACATGAAGGACAGATCCCACATGAGAAGTAAGTACACAGTGACTCCTGTTGTTGACTTAACAATTTGACACTCTTGTTTATGGCATCAATAATCTCTCTAGGCTCTAGTTATGAGTAGCCAAGACTATAGAAGCCTTTTGAGTTCCCCGACTTCAATCTTATTCCAACAGGGTCATAGTCAAAGTGGAAGTTCTCCCCTCCCTTCAGAGAAAGGTACCTCCTTCTTTTATGGCCCCATTCGTTCCACTGGGATCTCACAGAGATCTTTCATTTAGGTCTTCTTTTTTGTTCCAGAGTGTCTTGGCTTTCCATGCCTAAAATACTCTCATGGGCTCTTCAGCCATATCTGAATGCCTTAAGGGCTGATTCTGAGGCCAGAGTGCTATTTAGGACATCTGTCATTCTATGATTCTGCTGTGTATCCCGCTTCCCATGATGGATCGTTCTCTCAAGAAAATCATTCTTTAATAGACCCAAGTCCTAGTCACAGCAGACTGCTCCTAAAAACTGACATCAAGCCAACTCCCAGCATGCTCTTGCAAGCTCCAATCCTCTCTCCTATGTCCTCAGTGGAGGTAAATTGTAGTTCTTCAGGCCCACCCACTGCAGGATGACAACCCTGGTCACTGGGGATACTGACTTCATCACCTGTGTGCTAGAACTCTGCACACTGACTCCTCTCTCTCTTCCTCATCTCACAAGCCCTTGCCTGCATGTTAACAGTCATAAATAGTTCACAAAAAATGGACAAGTCCAAGTTTCCATGATGAAGAAAGAAATAAAAAAGAGCTCCATGGCACTACTTCCACCTATAAAGAAAGTGTATGAATTTTAACCAAGTTTGCTTTGCTTAGACTTTGATTTTGATTTTGCTGAGGCTTAAGACAGGAACCAGAAAAGAGCATTTTCCAGAGAAGCAACAGAGAGGGAAATGTAGGTGAACAAAGAGTTATTAAAAAAAAAAACCAGGGACAAGACAGGCATTGAGTGGAGTTGCAGGTCTGGTGTGATGGTGAAGAGGCAGTTCTGAGAAGCAGGAGCATGGTACATTACTCAGAAGGCACGCAATGCCCAGCAGCACAGGCAGGGTCACTCCTCTCATGGATCCAACAGTCCAGCAATCTTCACTTCCCCATGCATGATTGTCTTTATGCCCTTATGTTTGTAGTGGACTAGGTAGAAAAACAACAGCTAAGAAATTTTGTTCAGAAGATCAATGCTAACATCTATTTGCAAGAAGAAATAAATAGCAAAAAAAGTAGTCATATGAGAAAACTTAAATATATATTGATGGCATAACTCCTAAAATAACTGCTGATTGTGAAATCTAAAAAGATGGAGAATTAAAACACACACAATAGGAAATTTTTATAAAAAAAGAGAAAAAGGATATAGATCTATGGAGCTGACATTTAGTTCTGATTCATTATTGAAGGAGACAGGGTACTTGCAGTAAATGAGAACACATTTCAGAATAAACTATCACTTTGATTTGAATAACTTTCTGTGATCACTCAGGTCAGTGAAAGAAAGAAGGCTTCTGAAGCACGTATAGCACACTGAGTATTCAAAGCTGTCAATCAGGAGATAATATTTTCTAAAATACGCAATAACATAGAATATACTTTCAGATGGGTATTCAGATGGGATTCTTAGAACTAAATTTTTATAAATACTTTATTGAGGGGAAATGAAAATACTGATTTTGTTGGGAGACCCATATAGATAATATATATGCTAAAATTTTTAGGATAACCTCTAAATATAGAAATATATTCTAAACTACCAGAAGAAAAATTTATAAGAAAAATAGACTTCAGGGCCCGGTGCTGTGGTGTAGTGGGAAAAGCCGCAGCCTGCAGTGTGGGCATCCCATATGGGCACCAGTTCAAGTCCCGGGTGCTCCACTTGAGATCTAACTCTCTGCTATGGCCTTGGACAGCAGTAGAAGATGGCCCAACTCCTTGGCCCCTGCACCCACATGGGAGACCAGGAAGAAACTCCTGGCACCTGGCTTCAGATCGGCACAGCTCCGGCCGTTGCAGCCAACTGGGGAGTGAACCAGTGGATAGAAGAACTCTCTCTCTCTGCCTCTCCTTCTCTCTCTGTGTAACTCTTTCAAATAAATAAATAAATAAATCTTTAAAAAAAAAGACTTAAAATAAAAAGATTATTTCTAAAACAATATACATAGAAATTAAGACAAAGAGAAGCCAGAAAAGATGGTAGAAATAAATCAAAATATATCAGTATTTCTAATAAGTGAAAATAGACCAAATGTTCCATGTAAAAAATACAGATCATTAGAATGGACAAAAAGGTAAAATATCAAATCAATCAAGATTCCACAATTAGCAAATGACAGATTCAAGATTAAAATCCAAATTATAGTTCTACTCATCCAAGATAGCAATAGGGACAGGATCACATTTGCCTTCCCACTTGAAACAATAGAGAAAAGAAAAAATGGACAAAATACTTGAAATGTTGGCTGTAAATACCAGATAATGAGACAACAATTTTTAAGAGATGAGAAACTAATGAGCTGAGCCCTGCGATTACCTTACCACACAGCCTTCGGGAAGTTGCCCGATTATGGTACATTAAGGTGGAATCTAGGCAAAGTTCAACAAACTCTGTGAGTTGAGGAGAATGAGACTAAAACATCTAGAGTTCTCCGGGTACAGTATCAGAGAGGAGAGAGGTGCATGAAGAGTCCCAGAAAGGAGGAAGGAACCTGCTCAAGTTCTGAGCGGAGCACTCATCAGCACAAGTATGTGAGGAAATGATCCTGAGCCAGAGAAAGAGCCACCTAATAGGATGAATAATACCAGTGACCAAGGGGTCAACCATTTCCAAATATCTACATCCTACTAGCCATGTAAAGATGCAGGAAAACATGTCCTCATCATGAGAAAAGTCAATTCAAAGTGACTCAGAATGAATACAGACATTAGAATTAATAGACATAGACATTAAATCAGTATTGCATAAATCAAAAACTTAGCATGGAGACCCTAAAATTAAATTTCTAGAGATGAAACTATAATGGTTGCAATGAAAAATACATCGAATGGTAGTTAAAAGATTATAAAAGTTGCAGAATAAAAGATTGGTGCACTGGAAGACATAGCTATAGAAATTACCCAAAACATACAGAGAGAAAGTGAATTTTTAAAAATTAACTAAGGTCTAAGTCTCTTAAGAGTTGTATTTGGGGAGAGAGCGGCAAGATGGCGGAATAGGAAGGGAGCACACCTATAGTCTGGGGAGAGACAGTTTAATAAAAGTGGAGATACTGCAGGTTCAAGGAAGAGTAGGGGAAGAAACAGCAGAGGAAACCCTTCCGGAACTGAAGATTCACAGTGGACCTGCGTGGAGAGCGTGGGAGCCCGCAGTTTGGGACACCAGCAGCAGATTCAACACACCAGCGCTGGAACGCGAGGTGAGATGAAACTCAATAGCCCGAGATACCAGCAGGGAAGCGGAAAAGGGAGCCTAGAGCAAACAAGGCTTGAAACCCTGCGGGGAAAAGTTCACCAGGCTAACTAGAAGAGAGAGAGAGAGAGACAGAGGGAAAAAAAAAAAAGTGACCCATACGGACACGAGTTTCTCTCTCTCCACTCACCTCTCAAAGGTGAGCAAGACAAAGAGCAGGCGCCATTTTGGAATACGTCATAAGCAGGGCGACCTCGGGTCGGCACCGGCCCCGAGCCTAGCAGAAAAACCTGACTCTGGGTGGGAGGGGTGAAATAACAGGAGATTAGAACCTAATGAATGTGTGGTGCTAATGAACTGAGACTGTGAAAAAAGAGACGGTGGGGGAGAGAACTCACGGAAATCACGAATTCATGTGAGTACTCTCCAGAGACGCTACAGTTCAGTAGCCTTGGCAGCCCAGTGGGAGACTACAGGAGAATCTCAGCCCACACAAAGGGCCGCAAAGATTCCTTCTCTGGTCCTTGGGAAAGAGCTTCCGATCTCTGGCTCCTGTGGGTATATCATTCGCCTGCTAACCACCCCCAATTCCATTCAGCTGTGTGGAATTACTTCCCTTTTGAACCAAAAAAAAAAAAAAAAAAAAAACTAACAGAGAGAGATTTACCACGCCTAACCTGGGAGTGTCTCCTTTGACACACCCTCAACCCTGAGGAACCAAACAGAGCTCTCAGGCCACACCCATCTCAAGCCTCTAAGGCTCCATCAAAAGCAGACAGTCCACTTAATCTAGTCATAGTATAACAAGACAAAAACACCACAGTGAAGAAACCAATATGCCAAACAACAAACGCAAAAACCGAGGTAATAAGAACAAGGAAGACACTATGGCATCCCCAAATGAAAAAGACACCCCAATTCAAGATTACGAAGATGATGAGATAGAAGAGATGCAAGAAGCAGATCTCAAAAAATTGATAAGAACACTAAGAAGTACTCAAAAACAAATTCTTGAACTACAGAAATCCTTAATGGACAAGGTAGAAAATCTCTCTCGTGAAAATGAAATATTAAGGAGAAATCAAGCTGAAATGAAACAACTAGTAGAACATGAAACTGTGATAGTGACGAGAAATCATAATGAAGTGAAGAATTCAATAGATCAAATGAAAAACACATTAGAGAGCCTTACAAACAGAATGGGTGAGGCAGAAGAGAGAATATCGGACTTAGAAGACAGAGCACAGGAAACTATACAGTCAAACCAAAGACAAGAAGAGGAAATTAGAAATCTAAAAAATATTGTTGGGAATCTACAGGATACTATTAAAAAACCCAACATTCGAGTTCTAGGAGTTCCTGAAGGCATGGAGAGGGAGAAAGGATTAGAATGCCTTTTTAGTGAGGTAATAGCAGAAAATTTCCCCGTTTTGGAGAAGGACAGAGACATCCTAGTACAGGAAGCTCATAGAACCCCTAGGAAACATGACCAAAAGAGGTCCTCACCACGACATGTTGTAATTAAACTCACCACAGTGAAACAGAAAGAAAAGATCCTAAAATGCGCAAGAGAGAAACATCAAATTACACTCAGAGGATCTCCAATTAGACTCACAGCAGACTTCTCATCAGAAACCCTACAAGCTAGAAGGGAATGGCGAGACATAGCCCAGGTACTTAGAGAGAAAAACTGCCAGCCCAGAATATTATATCCTGCCAAGCTCTCATTTGTGAATGAAGGTGAAATAAAGACCTTTCATTGCAAACAAAAATTGAAAGAATTTGTTGCCACTCGTCCAGCCCTGCAAAAGATACTTAAAGATGTGTTACACACAGAAACACAGCCATCAACATGAAAGAAGATAAACGAAGGGAACCTCACAGCAAAAGATCACAGGGAATTCAAAGCATACATTTGGATAAAGAAATTATGGGACATGTACTCTATAGAATACTATACAAGAGTCAAAAACAATGAAATCCGGTCATTTGCAATAAGACGGAGGAATCTGGAAAACATCATTCTGAGTGAATTAAGCCAGTCCCAAAGGGATAAATATCATATGTTCTCCCTGATCGGTAACAACTAATTGAGCACCAAAGGTGAAACCTATTGAAGTGAAATGGACACTATGAGAAACAGTAACTTGATCAGCTCTTGTGCTGACTGTTGTTGTACAATGTAATACTTTATCCATTTTAGTAATTTTTTTTATTCTAGTACTATTGGTTGAACTCTGTAATTAACAAACAATTATTCTTAGGTGTTTAAATTTTAACTGAAAAGTGATCCCTGTGAAATATAAGAGTGGGAATAAGAGAGGGAGGAGATGTACAATTTGGGACATGCTCAATCAGTCGTGCCCCAAATGATGGAGTTAGAAATGTGCCAGGGAATTCCAATACAATCCCATCAAGGTGGCATGTACCAAGGCCATCTCACTAGTCCAAGTGATCAATTTCAGTTCACAATTGATCACACTGGTAGGTCTAAGAGTCAAAGGGATCACACAAACAAGACTAGTGTCTGCTAATACTAACTGATAAAATCAAAAAGGGAGAGAATGATCCAACATGGGAAGTGAGATACACAGCAGACTCATAGATTGGCAGATGTCCTAAATAGCACTCTGGCCTCAGAATCAGCCCTTAAGGCATTCAGATCTGGCTCAAGAGCCCATGAGAATATTCTAGGCATGGAAAGCCAAGACACTCTGGAAAAAAAGAAGACCTAAATGAAAGATCTCTGTGAGTGAGATCCCAGTGGAACGAATGGGGCCATCAAAGAAGGAGGTACCTTTCTCTGAAGGGAGGAGAGAACCTCCACTTTGACTATGACCCTATCGGAATAAGATTGAAGTCAGCGAACCCTAAAGGTTTCCATAGCCTTGGCAACTCATGACTAGAGCCTAGGGAGATTACTGATGCCATAAACAAGAGTGTCAAATTGTTAAATCAACTTCAGGAGTCACTGTGTACTTACGTCTCATGAGGGATCTGTCCTTAATGTGTTGTCCAATGTGAAGTAATGCTATAACTAGCACTGAAACAGTATTTTACACTTTGTGTTTCTGTGTGGGTGCAAACTGATGAAATCTTTACTTAGTATATACTGAATCAATCTTCTGTATATAGATAATTAAAACTGAAAAAAAAATCTTGGTGTTAAATTGGAAATTGCCTAGAAAATTAATCAATTTTTTAAAAAAATATATCATGTAGGATCTCTGTCCTTAATGTGCTATACATTGTGAATTAATACTATAACTAGTACTCCAACAGTATTTTTCACTTTGTGTTGCTATGTGAGGGCAAACTGTTGAAATCTTTACTTAATATATAGTAAACTGATCTTCTGTATATAAAGAGAATTGAAAATGAATCTTGATGTGAAGCAAGGGGAGAGGGAGTGGGAAAGGGGAGGGTTGCGGGTGGGGGGGAAGTTATGGGGGGAAGCCATTGTAATCTATAAGCTGTATTTTGGATATTTATATTCTTTAAATAAAAGCGTTATAAAAAAAAGAGTTGTATTTGGAGCATAAGTAAACTTGACTTGAATTGTTGAAAAGAAATTAAAATGAATTATTTGAAAAATATTATACTTTTTAAATAATGATGACCAAGAGTGCCTGATTTTTGAAAGAATAAAATAATAAGTGCAAGTCAAATAATTTTAACAGTCTGCTAATCTGAGTAATGCTGTAAACAGAATAGAAATTGTTATGTCAGTTATCTCATAAGGACAAAGTAGAAATTTGAGCAGAAGCTGGGTCATTAACTGCAAATGAATGTGGTGGCTGAACCCAAAAAAGGAGGCTTCTGCAAGAGTGCTGGCACCCTATGCATTCAGTTCTGAGTGGCTCAATGTCTTATTGATGCTGAGTAGTACAGGAGGAAATGTCAAATGTACAAATAACCCGAAGCTTTGTGGGAAAGGTCATAGGTTGTCCACTAGTCACATTCCAGGTGACCCTTGGAATAATGACACACATGTAAACTATAACTTGTATAAGTCTAGGATAAAGAAAAAAACCTTTGAGACTTTATTTTTTTATTGATTAGGGTTCATCAAGGATTAAGCACCAGGTACTTTGTGAGGGTCTATAACCTAAAAACAATTAAATACAACATTGGTTTAGCCAGTATTCATTAATGAAAAAGCTGATGAAATAAAATAAATGACAATATTACAGAATACTCTAGTATTCTTCTCTATTCTGAACTTATAATACATATTCCTGATTTGCTCTGAAATGCTCCAGTGTCAATCAATTCATCATCATTGATTGTTGGTAAAAGATACCAGCAAATGTGAGGGCAAACTGTTGAAATCTTTACTTAATATATACTAAACTGATCTTCTGTATATAAAGAGAATTGAAAATGAATCTTGATGTGAATGGAAGGGGAGAGGGAGTGGGAAAGGGGAAGGTAGTGGGTGGGAGGGAAGTTATGTTGGGGAGAAGCCATTGTAATCCATAAGCTGTATTTTGGAAATTTATATTCTTTAAATAAAAGCGTTATAAAAAAATAAAAAAAGAAAAAAAATTTAAAAAAAAAAGATACCAGCAAACATGATTACATTGAGGGGAAAGAGATTCAAACTGGTGAAAGGCAGAAAGATCATTTTAAAGGACATAAACAATTGAAAAAAAAAAAATCCAGACATGTTCAACTTTGAAAAGAATGAGGAATACTTACACATTTGCTTCAAATATTTGAAAAGAATTTCAAGTTTTCTGTATGTATGTTTATCTGAACTAAGTACTAACAAATTGAGGGAATAAATGTGGTCACCCCTTGGCAATCTCAAGGGATACCAAAATCCACAAATGTCTGAGTCTCTAATCATCTAGAGATTAGTTTAATACCCAGTGCAATGTCAATGCTATATAAATAGCTGGTTGGCATACTATATTGTTTAGGGAATAACAACAAACATATACATGCATTTTTAGTAAATAATTTTTTAATAGTTTTGATTTGTAGTTGCTTGAGCCCACAGGTGTGGAGCTTGAGAGTACAGAGGACTGACTGTAAAATTCGGCATAGTAACAGTTTGGGCAACAGGCAGATATTTGGGGTAGTGGTTAATTCTCTCTTTTTTTTTTTTTTTTTTTTGACAGGCAGAGTGGACAGTGAAAGAGACAGAAAGAAAGGTCTTCCTTTGCCATTGGTTCACCCCCCAAATGGCCGTGACGGCCAGTGCACCGTGCCAATCCAAAGCCAGGAGCCAGGTGTTTCTCCTGGTCTCCCATGCAGGTGCAGGGCCCAAGCACTTGGGCCATCCTCCACTGCACTCCCGGGCCACAGCAGAGAGCTGGATGAAGAGGAGCAACCGGGACAGATTTCGGCACCCCGACCTGGACTAGGACCCGGTATGCCGACGCCACAGGTGGAGGATTAGCCTAGTGAGCCGCAGCGCTGGCCCAGGGGTAGTGGTTAAGATGCTACTTGGAACACCCACATCCCACATGTGAGACTCAGTTCCAGTCCTATCTCCACTCCTGATTCCAGCTTCCTGCTGCTATACAGGTGATGGTTACAGGAGTTGTATTTCTGTCATACACATGAAACATCCAGATTGAGTTCCTGGTGTTAGCCTGGCCCAGCCCAGCTATTGCTAGGCATTTGGGAGTGAACCAGGAGATAAGAGATCTATCTCTCTGTCTCTGTTTTTGCCTGTCTCTGTCTCTGAGTCCCTTTCAAAAAATAAATAAATAAAATTGAAGCAAAAATTTGGGGGCTATTAGGAAGACTTTAAAACCCAAACTTCTGAAGAATATTCAATGATGTACAGAAATGTTTACAACAAAAGATGTCACTCTGAAAACAGTGTAGACGGCCAGAGTTCATTCCAGTTTCACAGCTCAGTGTGTTTATAAGCACACATAGGAAAACCTACAAGAACAGATCTAAATGCTAATACTGACTTTCTCTACAGGGTAGGAACATAAGTGAACTTAATTATCTGTTTCTGTTAAACTTTCCAAAGTTTCTAAAATGAACAAATATCTTTGATAAATTTTAGCAATGTGATTATAATAAAAAAATATGCTATGGTTTTATTCCAAAAGACACTAAGAAAGATCAGCAACTATGAGAAAACAGATTTCAGCTTCATAAACATTTTCAGTTTCTTTCTTTCTTTTTTTTTTTTTTTTTTTTTGACAGGCAGAGCGGACAGTGAGAGAGAGACAGAGAGAAAGGTCTTCCTTTTGCCGTTGGTTCACCCTCCAATGGCTGCCGCGGCCGGTGCACCGCGCTCATCCGATGGCAGGAGCCAGGTGCCAGGTGCTTTTTCCTGGTCTCCCATGGGGTGCAGGGCCCAAGCACCTGGGCCATCCTCCACTGCACTCCTGGGCCACAGCAGAGGGCTGGCCTGGAAGAGGGGCAACTGGGACAGAATCCGGCGCCCCGACCGGGACTAGAACCCGGTGTGCCGGCGCAGCAAGGCGGAGGATTAGCCTGTTGAGCCACGGCGCCGGCCATTTTCAGTTTCTAAGGCAAGGTTGCCCAATAAAATGTATGAAATTGGAAAGCACATAGAATCAATGATTGTGACATTTCAAAAGGCTGGATGACAAACCCCATGATACATCATCAAGAAGAATCAGGCAAGGGTCGGCACTGTGGCATAGAGGGTAGGGCTGTCACCTGCAGTGTCGGCATCCCATGTGGGTGCCAATTTGAGTCCTGGCTGCTCCACTTCTGATCCAGCTCTCTGCTATGGCCTAGGAAAACAGTGGAGGATGTCCCAAGTCCTTGGGCTCCTGTACCCACATGGGAGACCCGGAAGAAGTTCTCAGTTCCTGGCTTCAGATCAACCCACCTCCAATCGTTGCAGTCATCTGGGGAGTGAACAAGGGAACGGAAGACCTCTCTCTCTCTCTGCCTCTCTGTAGCTCTGCCTTTCAAATAAACAAATAAATCTTTAAAAATATAAGAAGAAGGGGGACGGGGAGGAGGAGAATCAGGCAGAAGATGGTTTTAACTTTCACAGTCCTTTTATTAAGTTATTGTTGTTGTTGTTGTTGTTGTCGTTGTTTGAAAGGCAGAGAAACAGACACAGAGATCTCCTATCTGTCCCACTCTCCAAATGCTTGCACAGACAGGACTGGGCCGGGTCCAGGTAAGGAGACACGAATTCAATCCAAGCCTCCCACATGGATGGCAGGGCCCAGGTACTTTAATCATCCTTACAGCCTCCAAGGGTATGCAGTAATAGGAACCTGGAATGGAAAGTAGAGCCAGATTCAAACCCAAGTGCTTAGATACAGGATGCAGCTGTCTCAAATGGTGGTTTAACCAATAGATCAAACTCCCACCCTGACAATTATTTTAATGCAAATAATATATAATCCCTTAGATTTGAAAACTAGGATTAGACGCTCTGGTGTTCCAAAATCTGACCTCTCTAAATCATTTAACCAAACATAGAGATGATGTACAGAAAAATGGTAAGCCCTAGGAAACTTAGGCTCAAAAGTTTCGATTTGGGGGCTGGCACTCAGTGGGTTAAGCCAAAGACTGAAGCACCAGCATCCCATCTGGACACCGGTTTGAGTCTCAGCTGCTCCACTTCCAATCCAGCTCCCTGCTAATGCACATGGAAAAGCAGCAGAAGACAGGCCAACTCCCTGGGCCCTTGTGCCCACGTGGGAGACCCCAGAAGAAGCTCCTGGCTCCCAGCTTCAGCCTGGCCAAACCTTGGTTGTTGTAGCCATTTGGAGAGTGACCCAGCAGAGGGAACATATCTCTCGCCCTCTCTCTCTCTCTCTCTCTCTCTCTCTCTCTCTCTCCTCCCCCACCATAACTCTGCCTATCAAATAAGAAAATAATTCAAAAAAAATTTAGCTTTTATGGTTTTGGGAATGTGACCTGGAAGCTGGATTAAATGTAGGGACCCAATATTTTTTGACTTTTAAAAGCTTAATTTTAGAAATTTTTTTCATCTCTTTGAAATTTAAAAAACAGGGCCAGGCATTTTTTACAGTAATTAGGACACTGCTTAAGATGCATACATCCTGGCCAGCGCCGCAGCTCACTTGGCTAATCCTCCGCCTGCAGCACCACCACCCCAGGTTCTAGTCCCGGTTGGGGCGCTGGGTTCTGTCCTGGTTGCTCCTCTTCCAGTCCAGCTCTCTGCTGTGGCCCAGGAAGGCAGTGGATGATGGCCCAAGTGCTTGGGCCCTGCACCTGCATGGGAGCCCAGGAGGAAGCACCTGGCTCCTGGCTTTGGATCAGCGCAGCGCGCCAGCCGTAGCGGCCATTTGTGGGGTGAACCAACGGAAAAGAAGACCTTTCTCTCTGTCTCTTTCTCTCTCTCTCTAACTCTGCTTGTCAAAAAAAAAAAAAAAAAAAAAAAGATGCATGCATCCTGTGTTGGAGTGCCAGTGTCACTCCTGATTCCAGGTTCTCATTCCTGCACAACCTAGGAGACTGACGTGGTAATTCAAACACCTGGGGCCTTGAAGCCCACGTGGGGTTCTGGGCTCCTAGCTTTGACCTAGTCCAGGACTGGCTATTGTGGGCATTTGGGGAGTAAACCAGCCAGTGAAAGATACTTTCTCTCTCTCTCCCGCCCTTCTATCTTTCTCCCCCTCCCTCTGTCTCTCTGCCTTTCAAATTACATAAAGAAATATTTAACAAATAGTTTACAAAATATGCTCAGTTCCTCCAAACGTCATACATTTCCCTGCGTGCCAGGAGCAGGGGTCACATCACTGCCAGTTTTCCTCTCACTGTCCTGAGCAGAGCGCTCTTGCACATCCTAAGCAGAACGATCGCGTGGCAGCTTGGGGAATGCGCTCAGTGACCGTGAAACGGGCTGACTCGTGCCGAGATGGATTCAGCGGCCGCAGCTGAAGAGCCCTGCTAGCTGGAAAGCCTCAGCACGAGTTAACCAAAACCTGAAGGGAATCACAGCAAATTGGCTGTCCTGAGCTGAACCTCAAAGAGAAGCCTGGAAATAATTGGACTACGTGACTCTGGGAACAGAAACATCTTCCAGTTTGCTTTCTTCAGATAACCTGAGACTCGGCTTTTGTTCACTTATCAGAAGTGACTGTTACTGAGTAAGTTCTCTAGAGAAAGCAGCACATGGAATGAATCCACAGGTATCACGAGTTTAGAGTGGTTAAAATCTTTCCTCTGATTTTCAAGGTGAAGCAGTTTGTTGGGCTGAAGCAGGAAGGGCCCAAGCGTCAAGAGTGTGGCTTTTTGTCCGGACTGTAGCGGCAATAGCAACAGGAGCCATCAGTCCTAAGTGTGGGGTCAGCCCTTCCGGTGCTTTCTCATTACTTCGTTGGACTCGCGCACGCCCCCTATGGGACACAAGTGGTTATTGAATCACCCGTCGGAGCATTACCAACCTGCTTACATAATAGACAACAGAACCAGGCTTCAGATCTAGATTGTCTCTTTTCAAGGCATCTGCTTCACAGCTCTGCAGCGTTCTCGTACACCGGGGAAACATGTCAGTTTTCCCTGCGGCCAGGATCGCGGACTGGGAAAGTGTCAACCCCATCTCTCATGGCGATGCTCCAGGATTCCATAAGAAACTGAGAATCAGCTTTTGGCTACTAACTGGCATCTATTCTATATGGTTCGTCATTTTCTAGACACTCTGGCCCTTCTTCAAGTCACTCTGGGAACAAACTTGCTCTTATAAGTAAATAGTCTCTTCATTAGAACTGGTGTTCCCAATCAACAGTTTCCTGCTGCTTGGCTACTCCTTTTGTCAACAAAAAAGATGTTTGAAAAGTCACTTAAATGAATTCCTAATAACTCATTGTGTCTCTTGTAATTTTTCTCCATTCTTTACGTGACACCAATTGTGTTTGGGACAAGTTGCTAACAGTCCAAAGACATCACTCCTACATAAAATAAGGTGAAGATAATTAAATGGAAGAACAGATGTAAACGATAACCCTGCCATAAACTTACCGTATTACTTAGGTTGTTATTGACTTTAATGGTGGTGTTATCCTCACCTCCTATGAATGCTGTGCTTGTGTTTTCTAAACTCATTAGTTTCTTCATCTGCCTGGGTCTTTTGCTCTCTGACAAGCATCTGTTTTCTCGGGGTCTCCGAGGATGGCATTGCCTTTGACCACCAGCCCTCTCTATTGCATATCTGTGCCACAAATTGCCCAGTAATCCATCCAGAACCAACCAACCCCTGGATCTGCCAGACTCACCAAACCATGTGGGACCATGCAATTCTTTCCAGGTGTCTGTATCTCTCCAATCTAAATTGGCTTTTAGAATTGCTATGACTGGCTTACTTTCATAATCTGTCTCATCACCATATATTATCTGGCTCAGTAGTATATATCCCTTGGCCACATAACACTCTTAGATTAATTAAAAAAAAAAAAAGAGCAAGAACCAACAAGTAATCCCATCAAACTCTTCAGACAGCCAGGGAATAATAGAATACACCTAAGGGCTCAGAGTAAAATTCCAAGTGGGGCTCAGTCTCTGAACAGAAAAAAGCACCAGAAATAACTGAGGCTGATTCTCTTGGCTGAACATGAAGCAAAAGCAGGTACGGTAGCTGCAGGATGCAAATACAGTTGTTTGCCTGAAGCTCTCGTTTAGAATTAGAGAGCCCACTGTCAAGGCCGCCACTTTGCTTCTGATTTCCTTTTAGTTTTGATGATGAATTGGAGGCAAACACTTGGTAAGCATTCCTGGTGCCAAATAGTGGAATGACTTTCCATTGTTTAGAGCCATGCTCCACCCTGAATACCTCTTGGCTCATTATTACATGATCTCCTAATTACTCTTTTATACAAACAGGTAAACTGAGTATTATATTACACACATTTATTAAGTCCAGCTAAATCATTATTCTCTGTATTAGCCCGATCCATTCAGGAGAAGAAAAGAGAAGTTTCTCAAATGGTTTGAAGGGGATAAAAGAAAAATTATCTGGTTAAAAACCTAAATAAAGGCTTACAAAATCACACAGTGAATCAACAGTTACAGTGCCTCAAACAGCTCAATCCAGCATTATTGCGAACGTTGCTTGTGAAACATGATTTTGAACTTTATTTCTGGCATACAGGAAAATTGCTGGCCCTAGTATGAATGGGCCTATGTGTTAAAGAGTTAAAAATAAGTGTAGTAAATAAAAAAGAGTTTGAATTTAGCATTTATTTATGAAATGGATGGCCTTTATTTGGAAAATGTCAGCCCTAAAATTAATGTGGACTGTTGCTTTAAGTTTTGAAAAGGACAGATACCGCTACTTTACATAAAATGTTTGTCCTAAATAAAATGGGATTTAGACAATTTCAGAAAGTGCACTAATTTATCATTCCATGATGAGAGTTAATATGGAAACTCCAATTTCTTAATTCCTCGAGTATTTGGTGGCTGGATTAAACCACCAGAGCAGCTGGATCACAGTAACGTGGGTCCTAGCAATGGGGCTCCCTTCATCAGAAATCTCTTTGTGAGCTCCTGGAGAACACACTGAATGGTAGCCTGGAGTCAGACAGCTTCAACGCACAGAACTAAGAGAGGTTGTTTAGTAAAAATCTTTGTCTCACCAGAGGAAACAAGGCCAAAAGAAGGCTCATGTTCACAGACCATCACAGAGGAAGGAGAACTTTGGTTATCTGTTACAGCTAGTCCATTATTTGTAAGCCTTGGTTCAGATACAGCTCTGGCATTGCTGACTATCAGGAGGAGCCAAAGGCATACGACAAGTTTCCAAGGTCTCACTTCTACTCTTGCTAAACCCTAGCTCCTGGTGCACCACACTACATCCCCTGTGTCCGCCCAGTGGTCCCAGAACTCACTCTTCACACCCCTCCTCCAGGTCCTCCACAGATCTAGTAATCTGATATCTCCTAATCACCAATGCATAGCCCTTCCTCATTTATAAATTGAAATTCCTTTATTAAAAATTGGACAAGAAAACACAAAGCCAGGGCCGGTGCTGCAGCTCACTTGGCTAATCCTCCGCCTGTGGCGCCAGCACCCTGGGTTCTAGTCCTGGTTGGGGCGCCAGGTTCTGTCCCCGGTTGCTCCTCTTCCAGTCCAGCTCTCTGCTGTGGCCCGGGAGTGCAGTAGAGGATGGTCCAAGTGCTTGGGCCCTGCACCCGCATGGGAGACCAGGAGAAGCACCTGGCACCTGGCTTCGGATCGGCGCAGTGCGCCAGCCATAGCAGCCATTTGGGGAGTGAACGAACGGAAGGAAGACCATTCTCTCTCTCTCTCTCTCTCTCTCTCTCTCTCTCTCTCTCTCTCTCTCTCCCTCACTGTCTAACTCTGCTTGTTAAAAAAAAAAAAAAAACAGAATTGAACTTGAGAACAGAGAATGCTCAAATAAAAGTGATGTCATGCCTCTCCGAAGCTTGATCTGATACCCATCTGGGAATGCCATCATTCCTGCTTAAAGCTGCAGTTTGGTACACTTGTTAAGAGAATCACATTTCTGGATGTCTTAGTGTAAGCTGTCCACTGACTTACTTCTTCAGAAAAGATTACTGAAGGGCTTGCTGTGTAGCACCTGCTTATCACATTGTGTGAGATCAGAATGTATGTAGTCAACAAATATTTTTCAGTGCATGTCCTCCTGCTAGGAGGATACTACATAGACTTTAATAATATAGAAATGTGGAATGTGATCCTGATATTTAACAAACATCTCTTATTTTAGCTAGACTATTTGAACTACATAAAACCAACTCAGGGCTAACGTGGTGTAGCAAGTAAAGCTGCTGCCTGAGACACCAGCATCCCATATGGGCACTGGTTCGAGTCTCAGCTGCTCTACTTCAGATCCAGCTCCCTGTTAACAGCCTGGGAAAAGCAGCAGAAGATGATCCAAGTGTTTGGGCCCCTGCCACCCATGTGGGAGACCTGGATGAAGCTCCTCACTCCCAGTTTCAGCCTGGCCCAGCCTGGCCATTGCAGCCACCTGGGGAGTGAATCAGCAAATGGCAGATATCTCCCTCTGCCTATCCTTCTGTCTCTCTGTAATTTTGACTTCCAAAACAAATATTTTTTTAAAAAAAATGAAATTAACACAATCTACCAGCGTTTATTTCACACTCACATCACATCTTGGTGTTATTCTAAGTTCTGGTGAAATAGCAATGAGTAAGACACAAACCTTTGAAAACAAAATCTTCATAGACTCTGTTTTGGGTGCAAGACCATGGGAGCTACCATTGACAAGAAGTCAGTGGATGCAATGATGTGATGACAGAGGTGACGCCAAGGAAGGGGTACATACTCTGCCAAAACTCTGCAGCTGTGAGCATCTGGTATATTTCTCCGTTTCACTTGGAAGATCATTTTAGGCTAGACAATTTTTTGGACTCTGGGAAACAGGTTATTACAGTGGAAAGGACACACGTATAATAGAAAGACCAAGGAGCATTCAATTGGCAAATTGGTCAAAAAGCCTCTTGGAATTCCTGCATCCCATATCACAGTTTCTAATTCAAGTCCTGGCTTTGCTCCTAATTCCAACTGCCTTCTGATACAGACCCTGGAGACAGGTGACAGCTCAAGCAGATGCTGCCTGGGGCTGACGTTGTGGAGTAGCATGTTAAGCTGCAGCTTTCAGCACTAGCATCTCATATTGGAGTGCTGGGTTTGAGTCCCAGCTGTTCCACTTCTGATCCAGCATTCCCACTAATGCACCTGGGAAGGCAGCAGAGGATAGCCCACAAGCTTGGGCCCCTGTTACCCATGTGGGTGACCAGGATGGAGCTCCTGGCTTCTGCCTTCAGAGCAGGCCCAGACCTGGTTGTTGTAGCCATTTGGATAGTGAAGCAGCAGATGGAAGATTTCTCTCTCTCTCTCTCTCTCTCTCTCTCTTTCTTTCTCTCTTCCCCTTTCAAATAAATAAATAAATACATCTTTTAAAAAATAAAAAAGGTAGTTGGGTTCTTGACACCCACATGAGAGACTCGGTCTGAGTTCTGGGTTCCTAGCTTCAGCCTGACCCAGTCCTGGCTATTGTGGGCCTTTGGGAAATGACCCAGCATATGGGAGATCTCTGTCTCTTTTTGTCTCTCTGATCTTCAAATAGAATGAAATTAAGTAAATGAAAATTGATTTTAAAACATCCCCTATTTAAAAGCCAAAGGTCTGGTGGAACCTTGAATAAATTACTTTATATCTCATTTGTAAATGGGAATGGGA
This sequence comes from Sylvilagus floridanus, assembly GCA_949820135.1. Classification (NCBI taxonomy): domain Eukaryota; kingdom Metazoa; phylum Chordata; class Mammalia; order Lagomorpha; family Leporidae; genus Sylvilagus; species Sylvilagus floridanus. The sequence goes on from OX463241.1 coordinate 78,917,044, forward strand.
GTTGTTAACTCATAGTATAAAATACCCAGTATATCATACTAAGTAATTGAAATCAGCTACTATAGTTATTTTATCCCCATCCTGTGTCCGCATGCATCCATTTAACTTACTTCACATGGTCATTCCTGAGAAGTCAGGCACTAGACGTTCGGCTGTGCACTGGGGCTTCACACGGCGGCCTCGAGAGAGAGCGCTTTAGCATATGGTGCAGCTTGTGTGCACGTTGATGAGTCCACACAGCCTGGTAATAGAACTCCCTTTCATAGCACAGAATAGGGCCGACAAGTGTGCACTTCATGAATATGCATCACCTTCAGAAGCTCAGCACAGGCCACAGTTATTCTTCCTGTCAGAACAACTTCATGAAAGTCAGAATGGTGACTTTGATGAAAGGACAAGAGTTGATGAAACTGTAACTTTCTCCTGCAAAGAATTGTTCCATTTAATTTTTAAGTGTGTATTTATTTTCATCTACTTGAAAGAAGGAGCAAAAGAGAGAAAGAGAGACAGTGACAGAGAGAGAGATTCTGTCCACTAGTTCACTCCCTAAATGCCCACAACAGCTGTGGCTGGGCCAGCCAGATGCCAGGAGCCCAGAACTCCATCATGGATGGCAGGGACCCAAGCACATAAGCCATTATCTGCTACCTCCCAAAGTTCACATTAACAGGAAGGTAGACCAGAAGGGGATTAGCTGGGACCCGAACCAGCACTGCAATATCAGATACAGATGTCCCAAGTGGCAACTTAACCCACTCTACCACAGTACCCTTGCCTGTTCCATTTCTTTCTTTTTTTTTTTTTTTTGACAGGCAGAGTGGACAGTGAGAGAGAGAGAGACAGAGAGAAAGGTCTTCCTTTTGCCATTGGTTCACCCTCCAATGGCCTCCGCAGCTGGCACGCTGCAGCCGACGCATCGCGCTGATCCGATGGCAGGAGCCAGGTGCTTCCCCGGTCTCCCATGGGGTGCAGAGCCCAAGCACTTGGGCCATCCTCCACTGAACTCCCTGGCCACAGCAGAGAGCTGGCCTGGAAGAGGAGCAACCGGGACAGAATCCGGCGCCTAGACCGGGACTAGAACCCGGGGTGCCAGCGCCACAAGGCGGAGGATTAGCCTATTGAGCCGCGGTGTCAGCCTCCCTGTTCCATTTCATCTTAAGTTATCACTCCTTGAAATTAGTAGATGAATAGTACACTGTAAATTCACAGACTACCTCTGTTTCCACCACTTAATTTTATATACGCTTCACAATATTCGCTGTCTCTTCATTTACAGTGAGCTTTGAGGTTTCCTCCTTGCTGAGACAAAGCATCAAAGTCTCCAGACTCCCCCTGCTGTGACGTCACCCTGAGTCCTCTTCCTCCAGGGTGGAAGTCACCATGAGAGTGGAAATGGCTTCCCTGGAGGCCAGGTGACTGTGCAGTCCCCCGTACACGGTGTGCAGGGGGCTGGAGTCAAGGGTCTTGGGGTATGAGACACTACTATCTTATTCAAAAAGGAGAAAACTAGGAGAGTTGCTTTATGCGTGACTGTTTCTTGAATGTATCAAGTTTTCAGGCATGATTTGCAAATGAAGGTCATAGCTAATCTCCCACTGAGATTTTACAGGTGAATGCTTATGGCACGGTGAAACATTACTCTCTTACTTAATATTATGTACCTTTAAAAATTTTTACAGATTTACAGATTCTGAAAAATAATGCCTTGTGGCTGGCTCTGTGGTGTAGAAGGTTAAGCCTCTACTTGCAATGGGGGATTCCCATATGGGCACTAGTTCAAGTCCCACCTGCTCCACTTCCAATCCAGCTCCCTGCTAATGTGCCTGGAAAAGCAGTGAAATATGGCCCAAGTGCTTGGACCCCTGCACTCACATACAGGACCTGGATAAGCACCTCGCTCCTGGCTCCTGGCTCCTGGCTACAGCCCAGCCCTGCACTGGCTGTAGCTGCCATTTGGAGAGTGAACCAACAGATGGAAGATTCTCTCTCTCTCTCTCTCTCTCTCTCTCTCTGTCTCTCTCTCTCTCACTCAGAAAGATTCTTCTTCTTCTTCTTCTTCTTCTTCTTCTTCTTCTTCTTCTGTATTCCTATCTTTCAAATAACTAAATAAATCTTTAAAGAAAAAAACAATGCCTTTGGCATTATTTAGTGAAGCTAAGTCCTAGTGACAAACAAAAGTTTGATTTTTATTGAATGGGGGAGAAACGCCAGTTAACCTCTGGCACCCTCCTGTCCATTCATCTGTGGTGCTCTCCCCTCTGCCCTGAGGAGATACCAGGATATGGCAGAGAACCAGACGGCAGTCAGACTCCCACTTATGGCTGCTCTTACAGTTGTGTGATCTTAGGCAGGTTATTAATGTCCCCACGCCTCAATCTTCTCATCATTAAATTACAGCTATCTCGTAGGACTATTGTGAAGATTGGTGATTAAGAGAGTTAATTAGGGGGAACACATTAGTTTTCATCGTGGGATGGTGCTATTTTAGTATGGAATTTTCTCTTGCTGCACACCCAGCTCTAACTCAACCCTGAATAATCAGAATTCCTGAATTCAGCCAGAAATGCCAATGGAACACTTAACAAGCTGTAGCTCTGGCGGTTTTCTGTCAAGCTGGGAGAACTGACTTCGTAGGGTTGCTATCACTTCCAGGTGAAATTGCTGATTCAATACAGGACCCCGGTTCACATTTCTGGATGGATCTGAAGCAGTTGTGGAGTTGGCCCATTCAATAAGAGCAAACTCTCCATTGAGAACACAGACAAAAGTTTTCTTCAGACCACAAAACCACCCCTCTCTCTAGCTCCCCAGGCCCCTAATATGACCAGTGACCTCCATATAGGAACCCCCATGAAAGGATGGTTCTCCACAATTTATTACCTCTAACATCTCCTTCATCTTCAAGTTTCACTACCCCACAGAATCCATGCATTTCACTTAGATTTCTCTCTCAATCTGGCTCCCACAGATTTGAAAATAATAAACATCTGGCATCATGATTTTCATTCTTAGCATTCTATAGAGTGGAGTCTCCACATATTCTCCAGCTTTTCTTGCTTCTGGCTGTCCCAGTTACTCACCTCCCACAACCCACAGGGCCCTGAGATTCTCTACGCTACACCTGACTGCAGGTCAGCAGATGGGTGGTGCCACAGATGTGCTCCAGGGTCCTGCACCCCACACTCCTGCTGCCCTCTTCCTCCTCACACTGGTTCAAAGAACCCCAATCTATGGCCATTTATGCACGATTTTTACAAAGCATAACATTAACAGGGAAAAAGCATCACAGCGACTTTAAAACCCAACTTGCAAAGCACAAATTTTTTGAAGTTCTGGAGCATTTTCCCTACATGTGTGTAACAGCGGTACATGGTCTGTAAACACCAACTTCCCATGGCACTTTGTTTCCACAGGGCTATAATGCACCATCGAGACCTTGGGCACTCCTTATTAAGAAATCTGTGTAAACTCTGTCATTACAAAGAATTAGATAGTTTAATAGCATCTTTTCTCATAAGAATACGTTGATGTAAACTCATTGTAGAAGTATTCTAAATTTGGAAAAGCTGTAGAGAGAACATAAACGATGTAGAATCACACTATTCAGAGATAGCCATAAGAAGAGTCATCTTTCCATTCCAGTGCTAAAACACAGTTAGCCTATTAAGTTAAACAAGTACTATAGTAGAAATACAGCTATTACACACTGAACATTAACAAGACCATAAGCTATGCAGAATATTTTAAATATTACTTACACATTCTATGGAAGATTATAAAGAAAAATTCCAACCAAGGAAGAAAATTTTTTAAGAATTGCCCAAACACTTGCCATTTTCTGGATATTTTGTCAAATATGGACCAGTTTCTATCATTGTATTAGTTAAATGTTAAAAACAGGGACAACAGAAAATGATGCCAAGAAGCTGATAGCAAGACTTTTACCCAATCTCGTGTAGTGAATCATGAACTGGGGGGGCAGTGTCTGGGGGTCCTTCCTGAGGGGCACAGAGTCCGGGCCAACTCAAAAACAAACAGCCCCAACAGCACAGAGACCCTGGCTGAACTGCCCATTGCCCCCTTGCAGCACACAGAAGCAGCAGTCAACGTCTAGCTGTCTTGCTTGCTATGTTGCTCCCTTGCATATTCAGTAAATCTAACACTGCTACTCTAAAAAAAAAAAAACTAAATAGTTCCACATCATGCATTTGTGGCTCTCTATCCCCTTACCTCTGTAGCGTTAACCTGTTAGCTGCTGCACACCTGGGATGGTCTGAGCCGCTCATTCACCTCTGACCACTCTCTTTTACAGCTGTGCTCAAGCGTATCTTTGGAAAGCTACACATTCTGTAGGTTATTCTATACATGTGCACCTTATACTTACATTCTCTTACTGCCTCTCATCCTTTAACAAGAAGAAACTCAGAGATGGTGATAGATGATAGGGAGAGGCAGATGGACATAATACGTGAGAGACTTGGGTGCAGAGGTTGTGTGATTTGAGTCAGGCAGTGGTTGTCAACCACAGTTCTGGGAACCCCGACAGGACATGTTACATACATATTAACACAGCTCTGCCTGGAGGCCAGGAAGTTGCTCTGGAGTAGGAAACCAAGAACTTCTATTTCTAACACTTTCCTAGGTGCTACCAATACTACTTACACTTTAAGAACCACAAGAGTGCTGGTATCTCTTATCTTGTTGTATAAATACTCAGCAGTGGGATTTCTGGATATATGGTAGTTCTATTTGCAATTTTAATTTTTTGAGGTCCTTCACATTTTGTACTCCTATTGGTCACCATGTTCAAAGGTTCCAATTTCTCCACATCCTCACCAATGTTGATTACCTTTTGTCTTTTTGATGCTAGCCCCCCCCAGTAGGTGTGAGGTGACATCTCACCGTGGGGTGATTTGTGTTGCCCTGATGATCAGTAACATCGGACATTTTTTCATATACCTTTTAGCCACCTGTATTTCTTCTTTGGAGAAGAACAGCTATTCAAATCTTTCACCCATTTTTTAAAATCAAGTTATTAAGGCTTTTCACTTTTGATTTGCAGGAGTTTCTTATGTATTTTGGAAATTAACTCTATATCTGATGTTGTCAGAGCCTGGAGGTGGAGGGGATTGGGAGTTGCTTATCAACAGGCATAAAATGACAAACTCTGCACAGATCTGCTGGACATATCATTCCTTTGATTAACCACACTTCATTGTATGTCTCAGCATCATGAAGTGGGTACATTTCACAGTGTGTTTTATCATAGTACATAACAAAAATGGAAAAGTACCTGAAACTAGTACAATTTTTACTAATCAGTTAAAAATAAAAGAAAAAGAATTTTTAAAATATAACTGACATTTAAAACAGGAGACCAAAAAAAGAGGAACCACAGGGACAAGAACGTACCCTTGCTCCAAACAGCAGGTTCCACAAATTATGGATGACCACTGTCCTAGGCCAGTGTAGAAAGCAAGATCATAGCTTATGTAAAACATCTAAGATCAATCAAAAAAGTCTATAAATATTAATAAACACAGTCTAATCAGCAGGATGGAGTGGGTGAGATCCTGGAGCAAAGTAAAAATACCCATTAAATTAGGTAGCAAAGCACAGTGAGAGAGGAGGAACAGGTTCTGGTGCTCTACACCACAGTAGGGAAACTTTGGTTCACAACAATGTATCATGCACTTTACAAAGAGCTGGAAGAGTTCAGAGGTTTGCTGCACATAGAAATTCTGAATATTTGAGGTGAGGGATGTGCTAATTGTTCTGATTTGATCATTACACCTTGTTCACATGTCTCAAATTATCACACTGTAACCTAGCAGAAATTTAAAACATGGAAACGCACACCCATTAAAAGATGTTTCTCATCCTCTTCTCCAAGCTCTTTTATATCCTGAACAATAAATCACTAGTTATAGTTATGTTAGTTATCCTGAACAAAAAAATCATGGTTTCAAGAAGTATAGAATTTTAACAAGACCATAATAAAAGAGGCAGAGATTTCAAGATATGTAATAGTGATTTGTGGGCAAATCACCCCTGCAACAAAAGGGAGAAAGGCCAAAAGGGTACTGTGGCATAGTGGGTTAAGCCACCACTTGGGATGCCCATATCCCATGTCAAAAATCTTGTTCAAGGCCGGCGCCGCAGCTCAATAAGCTAATCCTCCGCTTGCAGCACCAGCACACCGGGTTCTAGTCCCGGTCAGGGCGCCAGATTCTGTCCCAGTTGCCCCTCTTCCAGGCCACCTCTCTGCTGTGGCCTGGGAGTACAGTGGAGGATGGCCCACGTGCTTGGGCCCTGCACCCACATGGGAGACCAGGGGAAGCACCTGGCTCCTGACTTTGGATCAGCACGGTGCACCAGCTGCAGCAGCCATTGGAGGGTGAACCAACGGTAAAAGGAAGACCTTTTTCTCCGTCTCTCTCTCTCACTGTCCACTCTGCCTGTCAAAAAAATTTTTTTTAAAAAAGAATCTTGTTCAAGCCTTAGCTACTCAGCTTCCAATCCAACTTCCTGCTAATGCACCCTGGGAGGCAGCAGATGATGGCCCAAGTGCTTGGGTCCCTGACACCAACCTAAGAGACCTGGATGGAGTTCCTGGCTCCTGGCCCATCCCTGCAAGCATTTGAGGAGTAAAGCAGAGAATGAAAGTTTCCCCCCACCTCTCTCTCTTTGTGTGTCTTTAAAATAGATGAAAATAAGTAAATAAACATTAAAAAAAAATAAAAGGAGAAGCATGTGGAGTATAGAGTGGTTTTCACTCTCCTGTGTCCCTCCACTTGGCTGTCCTTACCTTGATTGCTACAGAATTTCCCCTGTTTCTTTTCCTCCCATACACTTACATGTTGAATATCTCCAAAAGGAATGAAATAATGAGAAATATAAAGCAAAATTATGCTTGGCAAACAAGCCAGTTCAAATAGTAGTTCATAACCGCTACCATGCGACACCAATGTCTATGCTGCTTTCCCTCCTAGAGGGCTGTTAAGGCAGAGATCAGTTTTATGGCTGCTGGCCTGTGGAGTCACACACTCTTTAAGTAGTCCATGATACATACTGTCAGGAAAGGAGAAGTAATTGCACCCAATCTCACAGAAGTCACATAATCTCTGCATCTGATCCAAAGTCAAGGCCAAGGGAAAACTCAAGTCTTAGGAAAAGTGTTCCCGGTGCTTCTCGACAGCAGAGAAGGAAGAACTCCAGCAGGGTTTCCAAGGTGCCCCCTACTGTAATGTCCTTAGAGTCCCCTTCCCTTCAGTGGAGGAGGAACCCATCAGTGTAATTAGGACATCACTTCTGCAATTAAGTTACTCATCAAAGGGATCCTGCAACTATGATACAGGTCACTAATCAGTTGACTGACTTAATCAAAAAGCAGATTATTCAGGTGGACCTGCCTTTATCTCAGGCCGGGTCCGAGAAACAGGAAGTCAGAGATATAAAGTAAAAGAGACATTTTCCACCAGGCAACAAAGGAGCAAATGACCATTTCTTCCAGAAGGTCACATGGCACAGCACAGTGGGCTGTCACTGAGAGCTGAGAATTGTCCCCGGGGAACAACCAGGCTGTCATCAGGACCTCAGTCCTGTGACTGAAGGAACTTAGCTCTGCCAAACTTGCAGGAAGCCCCAAGCCTCAGGTGAGATAGCAGCCCCAGCTAACACCGGGTTTCAAGTTGGGGAGGCCCCCAGCAGAGATGCTGACCACCCCATGCTCTGACATCTGGCTGTGAACTAAGAAATGGATATGGTTTTCAGGCATAAATCTGTACTGATTCATTTACAGTGGTTGACAATGAATATAGACAATAACATTTTCTTTTTTAATTAGCACAAACCAAAATGTGTAAATAATTCTGCTTTTTAAAAAAGTTATCTTATTTATTTGAAAGTGTGACAGAGAGAGCAGAGGAGAAACAGAGAGGGAGAGAGAGAGAGAAAGAGAGAGAGAGAGATCTTCATTCTCCAAATGGCCGCAACAGCTAGGGCTAGGCCTGACCGAAGGCAAATCCTCCAAATCTCTCGCTTGAGTACAGAGGCCCAAGCACTTGGGCTGTCTTTTGCTGCTTTCCCAGGTGTATTAACAGGGAGGTGGATTGGAAGTGGAGCAGCTGGGATTTGAACTGGCATCCATATAGGATGCTGGCACCTCAGGGGGCAGCTTTATCTGCTATGCCACAACAGCCCCCGGTAATTCTGCTTTTTATTCTGTTGTATCCTGTTCTGTTTATAAGTATCATCACTGTCTTGTCAATCACACTAAGCACCTCACATGGAAACTGGAGTTGTGGTCAAAGCTCAGATCATTATGCTCGGGATGTTCACTAGGAAATCTGAAGTTGGGGCTATGGATGAGTCCTGTACTGAAGAGATGTATCCCACATCATACAGGCTGCCCAACTGGTAGGGTCTTCATTCTGCAAGCACCAGTTAGTGCTCCTCAGTCAGTATGGTGACCAAAATCATAGCCTCACATTCAGAAAAAAACCCGCAGAATGGAACCATCTCCCTAATCACCACTGATTTAGCCTACTAAGGATGGGACTTCCTAGTGTCAACCCTGCCTACTGGGAACATATGATCTGTTAAGATTCTCCTAACCCGTTAAATGCCTCTGTATTCATCGTTTCCTCCTCTCTGAAGCTCTCTCCATCTTCCCCAGCCTCCATCCTTCTCCCCTCACCCACACCTACACCCACACACCCACACACACACACACACACACACTCGCACAGGTACTTTAACATTCACTTTAATACACCTACCAAGTCGTAGCTTTTTCTTTAAATCTCAGAATCTCATCCCTCTCACACACACACATTGCAAACGCTGTCACTCTACTTCTTTAATTCATTTTGCACTCTCAATTATATGGATGTATTCTGTTTTTGTGTGTGCTTCTGTTAATTTTTCCTGTTGCATTTTCAAAGGAGGATGCACAGCAACAAATGTTTAACGAATCAATGATTCTTGCATGAAGAGTGTAAGTGACCTGCTAATTTCAGCACAGATTCACCTCTCAAGTTCTCCACATGCACACCTGATGGTCAGCCTCCTGTGCCTCTACCCACCCTGCCCCTTCAGATAAGGCGGAGGGAAGGATGTGGAATCTGTGTCCTCCGCTCCTCTCCCCAGTCCATGAGGGGCTGGTCAATCCGGGAAATAGACTCTAAGCAAGGTCACCACTAAGTTGTTTTTAATCAGTTCTCTCGAATGCTCAGTAATGTGAAAATGGCCCACGGTCATGATTTGGCATGGTCTTAAACCTGGAACTACAGCCGAGCTTTCTTCCCAGCCTGGAATGAGTCACTGAAGCTGTGGGCTAAGAATGAGGGTAACAAAAGTACGAAAGCATCTGCCATCCCATTACTTCATACAATGAAACGAGAGCCAGCAAAATAGCAATAATTGCTCATGGTCTTTCTCTTCTTCCCAATCAGGTTCTCTGAGTTAATGAGTCCCACTTGACTATCGGGTTCTGAGACCAACATTTTTAACAGTCATTGAGCAGGATGGATAGAGACAATTGTAATTTTTATAACAATGGTGTTTTACATGCATGAGAGTTCACCAAGAGCTAATGAGAAAAAGTTAAATTAAATCCTCACTTCATACGAAATATCAAAGTACTCTCCAGATGAATAAAATGTTGAACCAAATCTCCCAAAATCAAATAGCAAAAAATAAAGAAATGTCTAATATTTGAACGGCAAAATGCTTTGTAGGCATAAGGAAGTGAAATGATAGGTAATTACATCAAAAATGCATATAACATTGAAAAAATGTGACATTTCACAGCAAAAAAAATTATAAATTAGAAAAGACAATTAGTAAATGATTACAGTGAATTCTAAAAATCAATATATTTCATATTTGCTCTTTACAAATCAGTAAAAAATATCAAAACCCAAATGGAAACCTAAATAAAGGCAGTAAGGGATATTTCACAGTAAAAGTTATATAAATGAATAGTAGACTTCAGAAGACTGGTCATTCTTATTGATAATAAATACAAGTACAATTGCTCAACTTGTGGTAAAATCTGACATGACAATAGTTGAAATAATACCAAATATTCCCCAACTATTCAGTTGTTGCAAGAATACAGCAAAACCAAACACTTCTGCTATGAAAGTGAAAAATATTTTGACTTTATAATTATTTATCTGAAGCAGAGCAACATAGGGAGAGAGGGAGAGATAGAGAGGCAGAGAGGAGACAGAGATATTTCCCACCCACAGGTTCACTCCCTAAATGCCTGCAACAGCAGGGTTGGGCCAAGCCAAAGCTAGGAGATTGAAACTCATTCCAGGTCTCCCACATGGATAGCAAGGGCCCACGTACTTGAGCCATTACCTGCTGCCTCTCAGGATGTACACTAAAGGAAGCTGGATCAGGAGCAGAGGCAGGACTGGATTCTAGGCACTCCTATATGGCTGTAGTTGTGCCAAGTGATGGTTTAGCCTACTGTATCACAATGCCCACCCCCAAACATTTGTGATTGGTAAGCTTTTTTTTCCCTGATATTTTTTTTTACATGAGTGATTTAAAGACATTATGGTTTTCTTTACAAACAGATGTAGGAACAGGAATTGTCCACTTTTAAAAACTCTACATTTCAACCCTCCACTATTAGAACCCACTGAATTGCGGTGTATCAAAGGCTATTTTCTGTTTCTTCCCGTTTGATGCTCCAAATGAGTTTCCATCATTTCTCCATCATCTATGGCCCTGGCCCTGCTATTTTTTTTTAACATAATAACTCCCACTGCACAGACAGTGAGGATGCATCAAGCAAGGGAAGGGAGCGGAGGGCCACAGGGTACAGAAAGAGACCAGAGCCATGCAAAGGGATTGCTACCCTTTTTTTCAGGTAGTTAGAATTTATTTAAGTTTGAAATTAAGAGAATAACATACAAAGAACACTGTATTGGCCATCTGTAGGATTCCTAAGCCCAGCAAACAAAACACACCACAGAACAGAAACAAGGTGAAGCAGTTTGTGCGGGCAAGTCTGGGTTGAGCAACAGGAAGCTTAACAAAGCACAATCTAGTGGCCCTTTGGATTGTGGCCAATTGTGGGAAGAGGGTAGAATTTCGGATACCTCTGAGTTTTCTGGCATGCGTGGTAACAACGACAATGTCAAATGGTAAAGTAGATATTTTATTTGGTATACTAGACACAAATAACTACAGTCCCTGTCAGAGGATTTCATGGTACCATAAACATACTGGTACAAGTCACCGCTGGCCTGAAATAAAATCAAGCACAAGCCAAACTCAAGTCTTAGAAAATCATCCTGGGGTAAACAAATGTTTCAAAAAAAAAGGGGGGGGGGGACATTTTTCCAAAAGAATTATCAAATTACAAAATCCAACTTTATTCTTACTGGCTGAAAGCCAGAAGGATTAGAATTCCAGGATGAGAATCATCTTTGTTCTTGAGCAGAACTCATCATAACCCACAAAAGTTCAGCGACTGGCCTTAGAAAGAGATAAGCCACTTCCGCAAATCAGAAGATGCAGGCAGCTCCTAGCTGGGTGGGCCCCACCACATCCCTCTGGCCACACTGTTAGGGAATCTGATTTTCAGATGCTGTGTCTGACTGGTAACCAGTCAGACCACTGTCACACTGACCGGGCTGCCTGGATGGAGGCCCATCTGTTCAAACAGCAGGCTGCTGGTCCACAGGCACTCGGAGCCCAGCCAAGTCAAGGATGGTAGCCACACTGAGCTCCTACCAGCAGCTAATAAAGCATGGGCCCCACACTTTCATTCTATCTTCATTTGATGCAATAGTGCACCTTCCTTGGGGGAAGTGCAGAGTTTTTTCTCATCATGTGTACCAGTTAGTCTTATGTGTGTTACCCAAAGTAGTGACATAGAGGCTGTTATCAGATAGAAGATCTCTCTCTCTCTCTCTCTCTCTCTCTCTCTCTCTGACTTTCCTTCTCTCCCTCTCTCTTTCTCTATAACTCTGCCTTTCAAATAAATAAATAAATCTGGCCGGCACTGTGGCTCAACAGGCTAATCCTCCACCTTGCAGCGCCGCCACACCGGGTTCTAGACCCAGTCGGGGCACTGGATTCTGTCCTGGTTGCCCCTCTTCCAGGCCTGCTCTCTGCTGTGGCCCAGGAGTGCAGTGGAGGATGGCCCAAGTGCTTGGGCTCTGCACCCCACAAGAGACCAGGAGAAGCACCTGGCTCCTGCCATCGATCAGTGCGGTGCGCCGGCCGCAGCACACCGGCCACGGCGGCCATTGGAGGGTGAACCAAAGGCAGAAGGAAGACCTTTCACTCTGTCTCTCTCTCTCACTGTCCACTCTGCCTGTCAAAAATAAAAAATAAATAAATAAATCTTTAAAAAACCACTAAGTTCCAGGGGCCAGCACCATAGTGTAGTAGGTTAATCCTCCGCCTGCTGTGCTGGCATTGCATATGTGCGCCGGTTCGAGTCCCGGCTGCTCCTCTTCCAATCCAACTCTCTGCTATTGCCTGGGAAAGCAGTGGAAGATGGCCCAGGTCCTTGGGCTCATGTACCCGCGTGGGAGACTGGGAAGAAGCTCCTGACTCCTGGCTCCTGGCTCCTGGCTCCTGGCTCCTGGCTCCTGGCTTTGGACCGTCGCAGCTCCGGCAGTTGCGGCCAATTGGGAAGTGAACCAATGGAAGGAAGACCTTTCTCTCTGTCCCTTCTTCTCAGTGTCTGTAACACTCTCTCTCTCTCAAATAAATAAATAAAATCTTTAAAAAAATTTTTTAAAAACCCACTAAGTTCCTAAATCTGTATATATACGAAATAGATGAAATTTGTACACCTTAAATAAAATTTTTTAAAAAGCTGCTATCTAGTGTATTTTTTTCTAATAAGATAATTTCTTCCTAATTCTCTCCTTGCACTTGCAGTGAGCCTTAATGGTGAAGGAAGAGAAGCTGCAACATGAGTATATTAACAAAAAAACCCAAAATGTCAACAACGATCTATCTAAAAGTTACCTACTAACCCTTCCATTCTGCAAATCAAAGGAAACAAATAAGTTAGGGGAGGAGACAGGATGTCATCACTCTTGGAAGAATAATACCCCACTGAGGCACACTGTTCAGAACCACTAACCTAGCACAGATCCAGATTCACAAAGCTCTGATAAACACAAGCATTCACAAGTTCATCACGAGGGATGCCTCCCTAGGGTTATGGGCAGCACATTTAATTGCCTTCCAAACAACTAGTGGAGAAAGTATAAAGGAGAGATTAGATCAGACTCTGTGAAGCAATGTAAAAATAATAGAGGCAGTCACATGCCTATAACCTCTCTGATAACAAAGCAAGTGTTTCTTTGTTTTTTTTTTTTTTAAGTTTTCCCTTCTGCAGAGATCAAATGCATACAACTGCTTTTGGATTGTCAATAGCTTGATGACCTAATATCATATAAGAGAAGCTATTGTTTTTCTGCAGAAAATAACTATCCAATTAGTATTAAATATTTACTAAAGAGAGTTCATTTAAAATGGATCCTTAAAAAAAATCTTAGTTGTAAAAGTATTAAGTTGAGCATGACCAACTAAAGGAGGTCATCAAAAGTCAACAAGACAGAGGTATAACTAATTAACCATACCAATGAACAATGCCAAGTCAGACCTTCTTTCTTCCTATATGCACATCCTCAGCACAGGTCAGCAGATAGGGGTGAGCAGGTATGTGACTCTGTCCTCAAGCTTCTCCATTCATAAAATAATAAGGCAAAATTAGACTTCATTTTACTCAAAGTCATCACACAGGCATTGGGCTGAGAGTTAGCTATTAGCACTATGTACCTTACAAATTAAAATTCTGTGAAGGTGTATCTTAGATTGTTGAGCTTTTAAAAGAAGACTTCTGCTGTCTTTCTCTGCGTTCAAGAATGTTGAAACTAACAAACCATACATTGCAATTTTATCCAAACGGTTTTAGAGTTTCTGTGACATTTGGGCAAAGCAGTTGAAGATAGATGCACAGCCATGTTTTTGGCAATGGATAGATGGTGAAGGCCAATTAATTTCAGAGGCAGTGTCTGGGGATCCTGAGCTGATGTCTGCAACTGCGTGGCTCCATGGCTCATTCTGTGGCAGCACCTTTATTTGCTTTTATAATTTCCTTTACCACCCATCACTTCATTTAATTAAACTTTTTTTTTCTTTCTGCTTAATAACGAATGAAAAGGATCCAGTGTTGCAGTTCATCAGGTTAAGCTGTCACTTGCAACGCCAACATCCCCTATCAGAGTGCCTGTTCCAATTCCAGTCACTCCACTTCCAATTCAGCTTCCTGCATTAATGCACCTGGGAAGGCAGATGAAAATGGCCCAAGTACTTGAGCACCTGCCATCCATGTGGGGGACCAGGATGCAATTGCAAGCTCCTGGCTTCAGCCTGATCCAAACCTAGCTATTGTGGTCATTTGGGGAATGAATCAAGGAATGAATGATCTCTCTCTCTCTGCCTCTCTCTCTCTCTCTCTCTCTCTCTCTCTCTCTCTCTGCCTTTCAAATAAATAAGCTTGTAGCAGATAAAATGAAGATGAATAAATAAATGGAAACACAAAAATCAATTCTTTGTGTTCTTATCAGTTTCAGCATTGAATAGGGATTTCCTTTATCTCTGTAATAGGATGTTTAATTATTTATTTATTTGAAAGACAGAGTTACAGAGAGAGGTAGAGACAGAGAGAGAGGTTTTCCACTTACTGGTTCACTCCCCAGATGGCTGAAACAGCCAGAGCTGAACCCATCCGAAGCCAGGAGCCAGGAGCTTCTTCTGGGTCTCCCACGTGGGTGCAGGAGCCTGTGGACTTGGGCCATCTTCTACTACTTCCCCAGGCCACAGCAGAGAGCTGGATCGGAAGAGGAGCAGCAGGGACCAGAACCAGCGCCCATTTGGGATGCATGCGCTTCAGGCCAGGGATTTAACCCTCTGTGCTACAGTGCCGGCCCCATGTAATAAGATTTATATAAGAATGAGTTTGGATTAGCAATTAATGCACTTAATACAAAATTTGGCCTGTGTGAGTTTCCCACTTTGTTGCTATTATTAATAATAATAATAATAATAATAACAATATCAGGAAGGCACCAGTAATAAATCTAGTGCCTCAATACTACGTGTCATGTCTTACTCTTGGTCTCATTAAGTCATTTGGGTGTCACTGTTTCTTGGTTTTAGTGTTGTAATGATAAGGTAATAAATGTGCTGAATGGGTAATATCCTTAGAGACACTATTAATAGGATGAATAGGATTGTTCATTAGCTATTCCCTCCCAAAGTGAATGATGGCAGCCATTTGTATGGGGCGTGGTGGTTCCTCTTCACTTCTGAGTTCAACAATTTAACTTGTTATTTTAAGAAAAAATGAGATTTCTTCTGCCAGAAAAAGCTAACAGAAATCTGAAATCAAGTGAACATGAGAACTGAAAAACTTCAAGGACTCAGCGCCTGGGGAAAGTGATAATTGGAAGGTTATTTGCTTCCAAATCCTCGTTCCCTTGCCTCTTGGTATCCTTCACAGGGTAGTGGTTTGGACAACCATTCTTTAACATTTCCCCAGGGAACAGACTGATACAAAGTACACTTAGAGGTGAATAAAACTTCAGCTCCCAATTTCTTAAAGTACTGCACAAAGGTACAAATTCAAACATGACATTGTCTGAAAATACCACTTGTGTTATTTCTCCATAATCAACTTCAGATCCTGATACTCTACAGTTGCTACAGCAATGAAAATAGCACTGGTTTCACCGTAAGTAGGAGAGGACACCCTGGCTGCTGTAGACTTGAATTGTGCGCCTCCCAAAAATATGTATTTAACGGTGCTGGAAATGGGGCCTCTAAAAGGTGATTAAGGTTAACTGAGGTCATAAGGGTGGGCCCCTAATCCAATGAAATGGTGATATTACAAGAAGAGGAAGAAACACCAGTTTTCTGTCCATTTTTATGTGAGTACACAGAGAAAAGGTGTATATTCACAAGCCAGAGGGAGTCCTCACCAGAACCCCGCTCTGCTCATGGCTTGATCTCAAACTTCAGCCTCCAGACTGTGGGAAATACATCCCTTTTGTCAACCTGCCTGGGATCTGGTCTTTGTTATGGCAACCCTCACTGGAAAAGACACGGATTCAGATACCAGGAGTTCCTTGACAGAGAGGAACACAGGAACTTGCTCCTTGCTGGTCATGACTTGAGGCTCATGGCTTTCTCTGTGCCAACAGGAAATACATGTATGCATGCACACACACATGTATATGTATATGTGCACATACACATGTTCATATGTACACACACATTTTCACATAATGATACATGCACACATGTATACCCATGCATCTGCATACCTGCAAACACGCACAAATGCATACACATACACATTCCACTTTGAAAAAGCTGTTGCTAACTATATAGTTGCTGTTTCAAAGCAGAAATCAAAACAAAAATAGACGCAGATATAAGGAAAGTTATAGATGAAGAAAGCTCTTTAGATTTGTATTTGAACTTAGAAGAATACAACCAAAACTAAATAAACAGAAAAGTTGATTATTTCTGTTCTAAAAAAGATTCATAGAAGGGTTTACCAGCTTAACTATATTTATTGGTGCACATAGATATAAAAAAGTCCATCAAAAAGTTCATGGAAAAATAAGATGAAAAAATAAGTTTATTTTGTAGCTGGCATTGTAGCACAGCAGATTATGTCACTGCCTGTGATCTGGCTTCCCATTTGGGTGCCAGTTCAAGTCCCAGCTGCTCCACTCTCCATCCAGCTCCCTGTTAATATACCTGGGAAAGCAGTGAAATGCCCACATGGAAGACCCAGACGGAGTTCCAGGCTCCTGGCTTCTTTTTTCGCCTGGCCCAGCTCTGACCATTGCAACCATTTGGAGAGTGAACCAGGGGATGAAAAATCTCTCTCTCTCTCTCTCTCTCTCTCTCTCTCTATTTCTCTCTTTCTCTCTGTGACTCTACCTTTCAAATAAATAAATACATCTTTAAAAGCATCTTAAATCCATGTATACAAGGATCTTTAAAAAGGTTCATGGAAAATGCAGATTATTAAACAAACTGAAAACTATTCATGGTCATCAAAAATTTTGCACCAAAGTAAACATCTTAAAATTCCATTAACTTTTTGAAGTATCCTTATGTGTGTTTGTGTGTGATCTGCAGAGACAGAAAGAGATACAGAGATTTTAATACTATATATAACTTCAAGATACTTACTACCTAGAAGAGTTTCCTATGAAAATCTTCCTAACATTGAACATGAAGGTTTTTTTTCTCAAACCTACATATTACAAGTAAATTCAGGAAAATCTGTCCCACAAAAAATGACATAAATTAAATATCACTAGATATTTAATTATTTGGAATTTATGTATATTTATATGCATCATTTTTATCTTAATAATCTTTAGAAAACATCATATTCATATTACAGATGAAAATAAAGTAGGAATTTCTGAATACAAAAATATTTCAGTGCGTGAGTCCCTGGGCTCCCTTCACCCAGTCTGCGTTGCAAATTCCTCTTTCGTATGCAATAGGTCTTCAGATATTGTTTTGAATAATTTGTGGTGACTATCATTCCACAACAGATTTAATGCATTATTCAATTTTATTCAAAATGTTCTCCTTGCTTCAGAGAAAGATGAGTCAGAAATTTCAAGGTTTAGTTTTCAGACAAAAAACTTATAGAAACATTTCTCAATTCCACTTCACCAACTAGGTGATCCTCTCTGATTTTAGTCCTTCGTGACTAATTAAAGTAATTAGCATCACCTCTACAGTCATGTTTCACACCACCCTCTATACCTCAGTAATAAAACAGACTATCAACATAAGTGATTCACATTAGGGATAATTCTCTTTCCCACCAAACTTCCATAATTCTAGAAAAACAAATTTCAGCTCTGAATGTCTGATTGTTTTCCACGAAAGAAATGTGAGATGCTGTATTACAACCTGACTGAAAGAGGAAGACCAGATTTTTCTGATAAGAATTTTAAAAACTGCAGTCCCTTTCATTGTTAGAGCCAAATCCAACAGCTCTGGGATGGAAAATGTTTGCACCAGTGGTTATCAGCCCTGACCGTCTGTAAGAGTAACCTGAGGTCATTATTTTTAAGACTTATTTATTTTATTAGGAATTTGAAAGGCAGAGCGACAGAGAGAGAGAGAGAGAGAGAGAGAGAGAGAGAGGGAATGAGATGGCTGCAATGGCTGGGGTTTGGCCTGGGCCAGGCTGAACCCAGGAAACAAGAACTCTATCTTAGCTTCCCACATGAAATTCAGGAGCCCAAGCACTTGGATCATCATGTGCTGCTTTCCCATGTGCATTAACAGGAAGTTGGATCAGAAGCAGAGTAGCCAGGACTTGATCTGGCACTCCAGCATGGGATATGGACATCACAACAGTGGTTTCACCTGCTGCACCACAACACCAACCCCTCATGTAGGTTGTTTTTAAATTCTGATTCCTGAGCCCCTTCATCCACTAATCAACTTATTTTTTGCTGAAATAAGTGAAAACATTGTATTACTAAAGAATATTCCCTTTAGGGCAGATGTTTGGCCCAGCTAATTCTGCTAATGCCAACCCTGAGATGTCACAGCAATGGCTCAAGTAACTGAGTTCCTGGATTCCAGCTTTGGTCTGTCCCAGTCCCAGCCATTGCAGGCCTTTGCCAAGTGAGCCAGCAAATGGAAACTCCTTTCTCTCCCTCTCCCTCTCCCTCTCCCTCTCCCTCTCCCTCTCCCTCTCCCTCTCCCTCTCCCTCTCCTTCTCCCTCTCCCTGCCTCTCAAATAAATACATTTTAAAAATGGAATAATCCTTCTCATTCAGGCTCACTTTAAAAATCATTTGTCCTACTGTTGTGCCCCAATTTTTCAAGAAGAGTATGGCCAATTTGCAAAATAAACCTAATTTTCCAATACTTAATTCATTTGTCTTCCCCAGCAAGCTAAATGAAGAGAGACTGACTTCCTGACAGACTTCAGGATGACTTATTTGCTTATCAGCGTTGATTCTGCTACTTACACAGCTTCTGGAATGTTCTGGTCCACAACTGACATGGAAACGTGACCCTTGTACAACAGAGCCCCAGGAAACTCAGGATAGAAACTGAATGAGAATAGTAGTAGAGTTCTGAAAAGTAAACTTTTGAAGAAGTTGGGAGGTAGGGTAGGAAACTTGCTTTAACTTTAAGAATGTGGCCATGCAAATAAATCTCCCAGTTTACACTAGAATTTGCAGGTCAGAATCAAATAATGCCCTCTCTTCCTCTGGGAAGCCTGATTAAAAGGTTCCCGCATAGTGACTAGGGTGTGCAGTTAACTACCTGGGATACTGAGCAAGGTATTTCAGCTTGCATGCATTAATTTCCTCATCTATCACATGGATTCAATAATAGTACCTATGTCATACAACTGATAGTAAGATTAAATTAAATTATCAGCTTCAAGAATCGCTATGAATGCTTAGCATGTCCTCAGAGCTGTCCTTGGTGTATCAGGGTTTCAAAGACAGCACCCACCTTCTCATCACTTTCAAATTTATCTACTCTCAAAATATACTGAGAAGCAGCAGCTAAACACAACTTTTTGACTGTTTTCTATGTCAACATAATCCATCTGGCCACAGAAGAAGGCCCTGGAATCTAAGCACTCAGGTAGATTCATGTTGTTTTTTATTTTTTCTTTATTTATTTTAGAGGGAGGGAAGGAGAGAGGGAGAGAAAGAGAGGAGAAAGCCAGAGTTCCTGCTAGTTAGTTGGTTCTCCTAAATTCCTATAACAGCCAAGTTTAGGCCAGGCCCAAATCTAGGAGCCAGGAATTCAATCCAGATCTGCCATGTGGTTGGCAGAAACCCATCCTTTGAGCCATCACTGCTGTCTCTCAGGGTCTGCACTGGCACCAAACTGGAATCTGAAGCCAGAGCTTCAGATCAAATCCAGATAATCTGATATGGAACACAAGAGTCATAAGCGGTGCCTTAACCACTAAGCCAAATACCTGCTCCAACTTCAACATCCTTCATTGTCTCATTCATATCTTCACATTTCCTCTATTTCCAGAAAAGTCTTTCTCAGAAACATGCTTTTCTGCACTTTACAACAGCTGCTGCTAACTGAAGTCTTCATTAATCAGCTAAGGTTAAATGCTCATATAGTACCAGGTATACTGTGAGCAAAGCTACTGAACCCATGTGTGGCATTTTGCCATTAGTCATTTAGCTCTCAAGGAACTTCTTTTAATTTCCATGCTCTCTAAGTAACTTAAATTGAATACATTAATCAAACTTATTCCATGCAGGTATAATTTAATCACACAGCACAGATTCTTCCATTTGAGACACTTTGCCTATCAGAGAAGGTGGCAATGTTTCCCATTAACAGCTGTGCACAGAATGCAGCCAAAGGAAACATGTCAGAATATTTCCCCTACAACTACACGTTCTGTATTTATGGAAAATGGATCATTAATTTATCAGCTATTTTCACTGCATTTTTTAAATACGCCAAAATCCCAGTATTAGGTTTGCTTTTAAAAAAGTGTTGCTTTTCTACCTTTTATTTGCCAAAACTTGCAAACTCTTAACTCCAAATTTAACCCTATGTTTCTCAAAATGTGTTCTCAAGAACACCTGAGTCTGATAAGCTTGACAAAAACACTGAAATCCAGACCCAGCCTCATCAAGCCACCCAGTGAGAAACTTTGGGCAACAAGTATTGCCTGGTCCTAAGATTAACTTCTGATGTTCACTCAGAATCACACTCTGTAGAATTTTCTATGTAACAGTTTGTTCAGGGACCAGACTTGTAGCACAAATCCTATATTAAAGTGCCAGTTCAAGTCCTAGCTACTCCACTTTAAATTCAGCTCTCTGCTAACATGCCTGGGAAAGCAGTGGATGATATGCCAGGTACTTGAGTCTCTGCTACTTACATGGGAAACTCTGATGGAGTTCTGAGCTCCTGACTTCAATCTGGCCCAGTGCTAGTTGCTGTAGCCATTTGGAGAGTGAATCAGCAGATGGAGGATATCTATTTGATATCTATTTCTCTCTATCTATATCTATATATAGATAAAGATATATCTATATTTCATAGATAGATATAGAAATATCTCACTCTTTCAAATAAATAAATGAAACTTTAAATAGTTTTATACAGTTATATATATAGTTATATATATAACTATATATGTAGTTTCTTCAACCCATAATATTTTAAAATTTTATTTGTTTGGGAAGTAGGAAGAGACAGACCAACAGAGATGGAGAACATCTGATCCCCAGGCTGTGTAAGTTCCTTGAAATCATTTGGTCTGGCAATAACAGGTGGGACTTAAAATTCAATAAATCCATAGCAGGTTAATTTTTAAGTTGACAATTTTATACAGCCAGTGAATGATGTTATAAATATCCAAATGACCTTTGACAAAAAGAAGTTTCCCCATCCCTAATAGAACAAAAATCGGAGAAAGCACCTATCTATTGGGGTACTCCCCAGATGATCACAAAACCAGGGCTGAACCAAGCTGAAGCTTGGATCCAGGAACTTGATTTAGGTCTCCTGTGTTGGTGACAGGTATCCAACCACTTGAACTTGCTGCCTCCCAGGGTACATGCCAGCAGGAAGCCAGAATTGAGAGCAGAGCCAGGACGCAAACCCAGACATTCTGATATGTGAAGCAGGTGTCCTAAGCACAGTCCCAACTGATGGGCCAAATATCTGCCCCTTGACTCTCAATCTTGAAGGAGTTTAGCCCAGTGAGATGATTTATGGAAGAGAAAATATTTTCTATATTAGGAAACTTATATCACTTAAATTTTTAGAATTTGTGGTACATTTGTATTACATTTAAAATATGAGGATACTTCAAAAAATCATGTAAATGTGTATTATAAAAAACTATGCATGGACTTCAACTTTTTGCACTGAAATAAATGGATATATTTCAATTTATTTCCAACAAGTTTTTTTGAAGTACCTTTATAAAGAAATGAATTCATTTATTCTTCCAATAATAAGTGTTTATTGAATTTCTTTGCTCCTGGCAAAGGCAGACCAAGTAGTTCAGACAAGGCCTACTGGTGAAAACATATCATAAATATCCATACCTGTATTGATGTCTATGTTTATATCTAATGTTATATATAAACCCAAGATGATTTATGGGTGTTTATGTATGTGTGTGTGCATATTTTTAAATATACACAGAGCTCAAATGTTTATATATTTTTAGTTGGACTTCCATACCAAATGGAAAGAAAGAAAGAGTAAAAAAGAATATCAAAAACACAATAGCTGGGGGCCAGCGTTTAGCAGGTAAAGCCACTGGCTGCCACACCAGTAACCCATATGGGCACCAGTTCATGTCCCAGTGGTTCCATTTCTGATCCAGCTCCCTGCCAATGGCCTAAGAAAACCAGTGGAATATGGCCCAAGTGCCTAAGCCCCTACTACCCACATTGGAAACCCGGATGCAGCTCCTGGCTCCCAGCTTGCAACTATCTGGGGAGTGAACCAGGGATGAAAGGTATCTCTCTGTCTCTCCCTGTCTCTGTGTAACTTTGATTTTCAAATAAATAAATATTTTTTTAAAAATACAATAGCTAAAGATTGTCCAAAAACTGACAGAAGGCATGCAGATGAATTAGGTAAGACTCCTTCCCTCCAAGAACTCATAGTCTGTTTAGACGGATAGGGGAATGCACATTTAAAGTGCAGGCTGTCCAGTGAGGAAGTGCAGGCTTCACACAGGGGGAACAAGGCAGGCAATCTGTGGGGAAGACTCCCACAGTGCAGTCTTTCATGCCATGAAGCATGAACAGGGCAACTGCTTATTCTAACAAAATATTGTTATTTTACTCAAACACTGTAATAATTTCAATTGCTATTTTCATTGTAGCAGTTTTCCCAATATGCAAATGGATGAACAATGTCATTGAAAATCTTTTTTTTAATTTCTCAATATGTACTTATTTGAGAGAAAGACAGGAAGAGAGGGCTCCCATCTGCTCTTTCATCCCCGAAAAGCCCACAGCACCCAGTCATGGACCAGGAACCAAAGCCAGGAACCAGGAACTCAGTGCAAGTCTCTCACATGGTGGCAGGAACTCAGTCACGTTAGCCATCACCGGCTGCCTCCCAGAGTCTGCACTAACAGGAAGCTGGAGTCAGGAGTCAGCCCGAGTCAGGAGTTAGATCCAAGCACTACAACGTGAGACACCGGCATCTTCATGACCAGGCTGAATGCCCAGTCCTGAAATGTGCAAGTTGAGCTTACAAACTGAATTCTAGAAATGCGAAGAGTACATAAAGGAGCCCATTTTGTTTGTTTGTTTGTTTGTTTGTTTTGACAGGCAGAGTGGACAGTGAGAGAGACAGAGAGAAAGGTCTTCCTTTGCCGTTGGTTCACCCCCCAATGGCCGATGCGGCAGGCGCACTGCAGCCGGCGCACCGCGCTCATCCGAAGCCAGGAGCCGGGTGTTTATCCTGGTCTCCCATGTGGATGCAGGGCCCAAGCACTTGGGCCATCCTCCACTGCACTCCTGAAGGAGCCCATTTTTAAAAATCTTATCTATTTGAATTTCAAGGCTTTTAGAAAGTCTAGATTTGTGAAGAATTTTACATAAGCACCACTGACAAATCAGAGGTCAGTAAAAGGTTCCTCGCGTTCCACTTTCTCAGGGTCTGTCTTTCCCAAACAAGACTATCAAACACACGTCAGTAGTGCTTTTCCAATTCTGCAGGCGTAATGAAAACCCGTCAACGGCGGCTTCGGGGCTGTCAGCGCTGACGAGGTCACTGCCTGCATTCCGATGGGTTCTGCTCTGTGTAGCGTTTCCAAGGAGCGTGACGCCATTACGGAATCGACAGACTGTTTTCTTGCTTACGATGCCGAAGTTTCAGCTCTTTCTCATAAGTATATTTATTAAAAATGCTATTTTAATCATTTGTTATGGATCACCACCGCTTTGGTATAACCAAGCTTCCCTGGTAATTCCAGAGGTTTGTTCGTCTTTCTCTGTCCCACTGGAGTGAATAATCCTTTAATAAAGACAGAGGCTGACACGGCACCATAAGTTCACCACGTGAGGAAATTCACATTTAGATGGATGTCTTCTCAAATATAGACAGTGCCTGTTTTTAATATTTGGTAGGGGGGATTGTTTTAAGCTTTATTGAGGTATAATTGATATAAAAAATTGTGTGGATTTAAGGTATTCATTTTGATGAGTCTGGACATTTGCATACACTGTCCAAACCGGGTACCACAAAGCAGGTACTAAACTCCATCCCTTCTAAAATTTTCCTTGTGCTCTTTGGTGGTTTTGCTTTGTTCTGCTTGTGGTAAGAACATTACACATGAGCTCTATCCTCCTAAATTGTTTCTTTTTCTTTTATTTTTCATGTAAAACTTCTGCCTACCATAATACTTCTGTAATACTTTACTGCTGAATATGATCACATGCTGTAACACAGATCTCTATAATTCCTGATCCCGTGTAAATTGAACTGCATACCCACTTAGCAACAATTCTCCATTTCCTCCTCCCCAGGCGGGGGCAACTGCCATTCTATTCTTCTCTGCTTCTATGAGTGTTACTGTTCTAGATACTTCCTATCAGCGGAATCACGTGGGTTTATACTTCTATGACTGCCTCCTTTCATTTGATGTCTTCCAGGTCCATTCCTGTAGACACAGATTGTAGGACTTCTTTATTTTTTGAGGCTGAATTATATTCCATTCTTTGCACATGGCACATTTTCTGTATCCATTCAAATAGTCTTTGACTTGTTTACACAACGTAAGTCAAGAAATAACTTGCACAGAGATTTGCCAATGTGTAATTTAAAATATTCTTGTTATTTATGCATTCACATATTCATTAAAAATGAATGTTTCTAAAAGGCCTGCTTTGTGCCAGTCTCTTGTACTGGCTCTTGGGAACACACATCAGGCAAGAGAAAGTTCTTATTCTCTCAAAATTCAGAGTCTACAGAGAGAACACAGGCTAGTGAGAGCAGGATGAGAGTAGTCGTTACTCACATGGACAGTCAGGCACGGAGAAGCGCCCCAAGTCATCCAGGAGCAGGAAGGGGGTGCCCAGGAGCCGGCTGACCAACAAGGACAGCAGCTCTGTGAAGGTACCGTCTGCATGCTACGTATCAGCTTAGCTTCCTTCGGCACCTACCACAGGCTCTGCACCATGGAGGTGAAAAGAAAAGGGCTAAGAAAGCAAAATGGAAACAGAGCTGGCAGAAGAAAAATGCAAAGGAAATAAAACACTTGTGAATTTTAATTTTACAAAGAACAGAACTGCCATTCCTGAAAGAAGATGAGTAATGGGGAACGCAGGCCTGAATTCAAAGGAAAAGTACAAAGATATAAAAGGAATCTGAGATCATAGACAGGGGGAAAAAAATGGCGGCCCTTCATAGAATACCTAGAATCCTTGACAAAAGCAGAGTCTGTGGCAAAGAATGTTGAAAATCACAACAGAAGGTAGTGTGGTGAGCTGATAAACGATCTAAGGCTCAGTCTATCCTAAACAAAATTAATGGAAAATAATTAATTGGCAAATTTCTCATGTATACGATGCCAGATCAAATGCTCCTGTTTCAGGCAGGTGGTGAAGCTCAGGAGAGAAGGCAGAGCTGGGTAGTAAATCTGGTAGGCACTAGCATATGGGTGGTATTTAAAGCTGTGAGATAATTAGCAAGATGGGTGGTGCGAGGAGAGAGGGTAACTTGAGATGAAATGCTTGGATATTGCAGTATTTGGAGCTTGTACAGAAGACGAAAAGACTGCTCATGGACAGAGAAGGAGCACTGCTAAGGGAGGGGACATGAGCCACGTAGCCAGCAAATATATGAAACATGTAGGGCCTCATCAGCAGTAAAATAAATGCAAATTAAATTGTCAGATGTCAAATGTGTGCAATTGTATTGTCAATAATGAGTACATTTGATTATTAATGTAAAGTGGAAATCAACCTCCGAAATACAATTATAAATCTGCTGTATTCTTGTAACACAAAAATCTCATTTTTTAGAACTTATGCTAAGAAACTAACCAGAGTACAGATGCAAACTCATCATGGTACTATTTATAATGAGAACATTAATAAATTCCCACTATGAAGTGAGGAATAAATTAATTATGATACATGAACATAGTGGAGTTTTAGGTAGCCATTTAAATGATGAGGATATCCATGCATTTAAATATATATTACATATGAGAATGCTTAGGAAATTGTGGAAGATGGAATTAAAAAATAAGTTTGCTTCAATTCAATATATTTTAAAATACATACATAGTTTTTCATAGTATGTATTTTTCATGAAGTTTTTGGAGACCCTTATATGCATGCATTTCAAAATTTTCAGCATTAAAATAAATATTTTAATTACATTTTAAAAAATTTATGTAAGCTAATTGACTACTACCAACAGCTCACAATTTGAACATGCATCCGACAAATCCAAAGCCATCCTGAAATCATAGAAGGTAGGCTACCATAAGAATACCAAAATGAGCAAAGACTACTCAGATGGCATCTTCCAAAACAATCTAATCTTACAAATGAAGTCACTGAGATCCAAAAGGATTGATTTTTTATCTTCCCAAGCCCAGAAAATATCAGCCCTAGAGATAAACAGGATGTCTAGCTACCGATCCAAGAGTCTCCATGATAGGGAAATTTTTTTTTTTCTCTCAGAAATACATTACAATTTTCCTTCTCCCCAGAGTAGGGAACGTGCTACTTAGATATGAGTTTGTAGATGATGACAGCTACAAGAAGTGTATCAAATGAGCATCTATTTTGTCCTAAGCTCCCAGGGAGCCAGTTTGCATTTCACCCTCCAAAACCAGGAGCTGGTAGAGATGCCGCAGAGGTCACGTGATTTCCCCAGGGTGAGCGCAGAGCCAGCGTTCACATTCCTTGTGCGTCTGACTCAAAGGTTTCTTCAGTTGCCAGGTAACTCTTTTTTTCTTAAAATTTTTCATTAGTACGCAATGATGGTACATGATTCTGGGGTACACCATGACACCCCAAGACATGCAAGTATAGACCATTTCCTGATAAAACCAGGGCTTTGAACACTTCCATCTCCCCATCGTCTCCCCCATGTTAGAGCATTTGAGCCCTCCCATCAAGCCCGCTTCTCTCCATTTTTCCATGAACAGTCTGAGGAATTGCCTATGTATGTGCTTGCACTTATTTACATGATGCTATTCATAAGGTATTACATGAGAAAATATTGCTTATAGAGTTATGTTAAACAAAATAGACTACAGAAGTACAAAGAGGCTGGTGCCGCGGCTCAACAGGCTAGTCCTCCACCTTGCTGCACTGGCACACCGGGTTCTAGTCCCGGTTGGGGCGCTGGTTCTGTCCCGGTTGCCCCTCTTCCAGGCCAGCTCTCTGCTGTGACGCAGGAGTGCAGTGGAGGATGGCCCAAGTGCTTGGGCCCTGCACCCCATGGGAGACCAGGAGAAGCACCTGGCTCCTGCCTTTGGATCAGCGTGGTACGCCTGCTGCAGTGTGCTGGCCATTGGAGGGTGAACCAACGGCAAAGGAAGCCCTTTCTCTTTGTCTCTCTCTCTCACTGTCCACTCTGCCTGACAAAAATAAATAAATAAATAAATAATTTTAAAAAAAATTACAAAGATTTTTTTAAGATTTAACTATTTATTAAACAGAGTCACAGACAAAGAGAGGAAAAGACAGAAAGATGTTTCATCTGCTGGTTCACTCCCCAGATGACCACAACAGCCGGAGCTGAGACTGTCCAAAGCCAGGAACCGGGAGCTTCTTCTGGGTCTCCCACGTGGGTGCAGAGGCCCAAATACTTGGGCCATCATCTACTGTCTTCCCAGGTGCACCAGCAGGGAGCTGGGTCAGGCAGCAGGGACACAACTGGTGCCCATATGGGATGGCAGTTGCCAGCAAATACATGAAACATGTAGGCCCAGCCCACTATACCACAGCTCTGACCCCTACAAAGATTTTTTAACATTATCTATATGAAACTTAAGTAAATACATAAATATCTGTAGATACAAATAGTCAAGAAAAGTAGATTCCAAATGTTAATGAAGAGTCAGAATTATGAATAATTTTGTCCTTTAATATCTGTCATTCAATAAGTGTTTTCATAAGAACCATACATTGCTTTTTCAACCAGAGGTGGAAATTACTTTTAGCTTAAAAAATAAATAAATAAAAATAAGAGAATATTTCAAAGCATTTGTATAAAAATGAAATTAAAAGATGAGTTTGGCCAGAGCTGTGGCTCACTTGGTTAATCCTCTGCCTGCGGCGCCGGCATCCTATATGGATGCTGGGTTATAGTCCTGGTTGTTCCTCTTCCAGTCCAGCTCTCTGCTGTGGCCCAGGAAGGCAGTAAAGGATGGCCCAAGTGCTTGGGCCCTGCACCTGCATGGGAGACCAGGAAGAAGCACCCAGCTTCTGGCTTTGGATCGGCACAACACCAGCCATGGTGGCCATTTGGGGAATGAACCAACAGAAGGAAAACCTTTCTCTCTCTCTCTCTCTCTCTCTCTCTCTCTCTCACTGTCTATATCTCTACCCGTTAAATAAATTTAAAAAAATAAAAGATGAGTTTATCTTGTGAAAAAAATAATTGTGAGATCTAGGCAATAGTATTCTCACAATATGTGTTTTCCATGAAATTTTGGAAGCATCTTTGTGCCTCTCTCCTTATCTCTTTGCTTTCACCGTTGGCTGCTCTGCTGCTCCCTGTACCTGCAGCCGCCTGCAGGATGGGGCTCTGAGAACTCCACGGAGAGCTGCTTCTGCAGCCTGTATGGTCAGACTGTCACCAGGTGTGACGGGACACAGGCAGGCCAGAGAAGCTGGAAAGGAGGGGAGGCTCCGGTACGGGGGCATTTGTGTAAGCACAATATGTGTACTCTTTCTACATAGTTCTCGACATCTGTAACCCGAAAAGTCATATTTCTGGAGATTCTGTGCATTTACTAAGTGGCCATGTGATGATCTTGCCCAGGAGTCTGGCTGATCAAATAGCTCTGTTGGTGGGCTCACCAATCTCTGCCTCAGGTTCTGTGACCAGTGCCATCGTCGCAATCTCTTATTTCATCTGGATTGGGAACACCTGTCGGAGAGACACAGACTTGTTTTCCTTATGTGAGTCCTGCTACAGAGAATATTTGTCTGTCAGATCAATGACGATTTGCAGAAAGAATAATTGGATGTTCCCAAAAGAAACTCAAAAGCGAGAGCTGTAACACCGACACTTGCAATTTCTCACGTTACAAAGGAGTATATTAGCAGGTTTGAAACGAAGCAATGTTTCTAACTGAGAACTGAGATCAGAGAAGCAGCCACTATTGATCCATACAGTAAAAAATTTCCACACACTTGAAGCTAAGGGTGGAAAATCAGTTTAAATAGCAACAGGTCGCATTTTCATTCTTGCAGCATTCAGTTCTTCTATCAAACTTTCTGAAATACAGCTCTCCATGAACCAAGATAGCATGCCATGGGTAGTTTTGGCTTACAAACAAAAAGTACGTTTAATACAGTAAATTGAATGTTTTTAGCTTAGTCACATCGGTATTCATTTATTGATTAAATCTACTGGTTGAACTTTATTTAATACGGCTACGAGTTGAGGCAGGCATTGTGTCTCAGCAGGGTGGGTGCCACTTGGGGTGCTAGCACCGCCTGTCAGTGTGCCTGGTTCATGTATCAGTTACTCCATGCTTCTTATCCAGCTTCCTGCCAATGTGCCTGAGAGGCAGTAGATAGTGGCCCAATTACTTTATTTCCTTCCACCCACATGGGAGACTTGGTTGTAGTTCCTGACTCCCGACTTTGGCCTGGCCTAGTACAACGCTATTGTGGGTATTTAAGAAGGGAACCAGTTCATGGAGATTTCTCTCTCTCTCTCTCTCTCTCTCTCTCTCTCTCTCTCTGTGTGTGTGGGGGGGTGGGTGGGGGGGTGGGTGGGTGGGTGTGTGTGTGTGCGTCTCCCTCTCTCTCTGCCACTCTGCCTTCCAAATAAAAAATTAAATCTTGAAAATAAATAAACCTACAACTTTTAACTTTAAAAATTGGATTCTAGATACCACGTGGGATATTTTTAGGCTTTTGGAAACACTTTTTTGAGAAGCAGGGATGAAACAGACAGACAAGCAGGTCTCCCACATGCTGGTTCATTTCCCAAGTAACTATAGTGACCAGGACGTGGCTGGACTGAAGCCAGGAGACAGGAATTCAACCCAGCTCTCCTACATGGGTGACGGAGAATCAACTACTTGAGCCATCAGTCCTGCTCCCTAAGGTCTACATTAGCAGGAAGCTGGAAGCTAGGAGCCAGCATCCTAACTGGCATGTTAACTTCCAAGCCAAATACTCACCCTGTTTTTTTTTTCCCCTTCAATTCTAGTTTTGTAAAGCAAGAAATTTTTCTCAGTTTTTTTTTTTTGTGATTTTCTTATGTATTTGAAAGATAGAGTGCTAGACAGAGAGCAAGGGTAAGAATGGGAGAGAAAGAGAGAGATCTTCCATCTCCTGGCTCACTCCCCAAATGGCCACAACAGCCAGGTGTGGCCAGGCCAGATCCAGGAGCCTGAAAGCCCATCCTGGTCTCCCATATGGGTTCTATCTTCACAGTGTAAGAAAAAACAATTTCCATTATATGGGAAATTTTACAAACAAATCTACACTAAATTGAATGCTTTACAAACTAGAATCTGATTTGTTGAATTTCTGGCAAGCTGTTAAACTATTCCGTTCAAACTTCTGTTTTGGCAATTTTCCTAATACCTTATGATTAATGAGTAATAAGATATAACATTTCTTTAATCACAATTTTGGAAGGTCTCAGAACATTAGTGCTGAAAATTATTTCTCATTACATAACCATAAACCATAGAAATAAAAGGTATGGAAGATTGAACAAAAGGAGTACTGACCACAATGAGGTCCCTAATGTAAATTTATTTTAAGGTCATTTTGCTCTTCCAAAATGTGACTGAAAATTCTGTATAATTAATATTTGGGGTTTCAACTTATTTAAGTCTTTTTATATCTATTTTTCTAAATGATAATATGAAATATATAGTTCCCTTATCTGTAGAAAATCTTGTTAATTAAACTTAAACTTTAGAGGAAGCATTTGTAACATCAGTCTGGAGCTGTACAAAGGCAGAGCTGCCCTCAGGCTAAACACATGAAAAGTTTCTCTTGAAATCCATAGTACCACAAGGCATTTCTTATCTCAGGTTTGATATGCCTGTCTGTTTTTTTAAATAAAGAACCTTTCAATTCCTAGGCAATCTTATCGGAGATGGCAGCTGGCTATATGTAGAGTGAAGATATAACTTTGCATCCAAACCAGGGCACCTGAGAATGAAATGAAATACCTCTAACCATCATCCTGAGACAGCCACCTCACCCAACCATCCCAGTCAGGTAGGCGAGACTGGCCGATCTGTTCTCACATGTCTGCAGTCAGCTGATAGCGGCTGCTTTGAAGATAAAACGACAGGCATATGTATGCTGAGGACCAATTGTTCAGCCATGAAAAATCCATTAAAGTGTAAACAAACATGCTAAAAGACTTGTGTAATCAAAAGGAGTTTTATCCTTTTGTCATCAAAGTAAACATATATGTGTGTATACATGATATGTATATATATATACACACACATATTTGTCATGGAGGCAAATGCATTTTTCTGAGAAATCAGTTGTAGTATAAGAAGAGATAATTAACAAAATCTGAATTTACTATTGTAGGACATTTATCTTAATTAGGCATCAGGTCCAGGCAAAATAGTCACTTGTTTATATTATAATAAAAGCAAACTATAAAAATAAATTTAGCTTTTCTCTAGACCACTTAATTCTCTACACAATTATGTTTGCAAAAACCCTTATAATGAAATTGTAAATTGGTTTTTTCCTTAGCTTTCCAATGAAGGAAATAGCAAAAACAGGATCATTGGTAATACCCCAAAATACTATTTAAAGCTATACAAAATAGATAGTACAATGATTTCAACTCCTTGTTAAGATTAGAATATTACAACCAGTAAAATTATATCATCCCTAATGACTGTTTAATAAATTGGCCACTTTTTTTAGACTGTTATCCCCTGGGCCGTGTATTTTGATTTAACAAATATGTGTACTTTCTTTGTGCATCCAAATTCTCCCTTTGCTGCGTGGCATGATTGCTTATTGTACTACACTCCACTATTCATGAATCTAAGACATCGTCGCCCTGATGTAGCTAAATTGCAGCACCAGTCCCTACTGTCTTCACTCTACAGCACTGAAGAAATCTCCACTAGTGCTGTATGGTCGTTACCACTGGACTGTCAAGGGCTGATCATATCTATGGCAGACAGACATGTCAGTGGTTCTGGAAAACTGTCCATGCTTTTTATT
Organism: Sylvilagus floridanus; assembly: GCA_949820135.1. Lineage (NCBI taxonomy): Eukaryota > Metazoa > Chordata > Mammalia > Lagomorpha > Leporidae > Sylvilagus > Sylvilagus floridanus. The sequence goes on from OX463241.1 coordinate 78,949,542, forward strand.
CTCTTTTAATAGCTCAAGGAGAAAATGATTTTTTCAGTATAATGTTGAGGAAACTATTCAAGTTTGAATATCAAGATTGTTAAATATTGAGTTCCAATGACCATAATAATGTTATTCTGAAAGCATTTGAATCTCCAGAAGGAATAAGATTTTCACAGAATGATTCAAGGTAAAATAGTGCAAAGGAGGCCATGATAGTCCAGAAGGGAAAATAATTTACAAGAAGTGGGGGAACCCAGCAATGTAAGTCATGTGTTCCATGGTACCATTTTGCAAACTAAACTAATTTCCCAAATGGACAAATGAAAGATGCAAGTGTATCTCAAAAACTTTGTGGAAAATAGAACTAAAAGACAAATTTACTTTGGTACAAAGCAGTTTTGAAATCCATGCAGGTAAGGGATTTTCAAAAAGGTTATGAAAAATATATGTTATGAAAAACTATGCATGGAACTCATAATATTTGACACCAAAACAAACTTATCTTTTCATGCTATTTTTCCACAAACTTTTTGAAGCACCCTTGTATTTCCATCTAGATATGTTTTTGCTTTAGAATTATCTGCTGTTTCCCCACTCGACTTACAAATTAAAAAGCTTGTATTATCTTTTTTTTTTTTTCACCTAAGGAAACAGAGGAAAACATCAATGAGATGTTTCCTTCCTGTACCAAAGAAGAAATCCTAAGTGCCACAAGGGGAGTACACCCAATCACTCCAGGGCAAACACTAAACTCTTCCTAAGTTTCCACTACCCAGGTGGGTATCACAGGGCTAGCACTATTTGCAAATACCTTTACCATTTTCTCCAACTCAGTATAAGGTATCCATTGCTTTCTTAGAAGAAAAATATTAACTGCCATATGGCAGCTTAATGAAAACTTCACTGAGAGGGGCTGTAAAAGAAAAATTCTTTTCTAGATATTTCTACCCTACATCACAATGATGCCAACACACTCGGTGATGCTGTTTTCAAAAACCATGCTAAGTCTGGTTTCTTCCATTCATTTAATATTTTCCCACCATGGTCTGTAGCACCCACTGTCCACTTACCTGGTGGTTTCTGGGCTGGCAGACAGCATGACTTGTGCGGTTTGTTTTACTTCTCATGCCACTCATTTTTTTAAAATATTATCACCTTGTTTTTACAAACTCTTTTTCAAATGTTTGACTCAGATAGTCTGCTGACTTTGGAGATGCCATCTCATCCTGCCTACTCTGAAATTATATGATCAAGTCTCTGTTATCATTATAAAAAGTATAAATACAATGTTTCCTTTTTTTTTAATTATTTGACAGGTAGAATTAGACAGTGAGAGAGAGAGAGAAAGGTCTTCCTTCGGTTGGATCACCCCTCAATGGCCGCTGCGGCTGGCGCACTGTGCCGATCTGAAGCCAGGAGCCAGGTGCTTCTCCTGGTCTCCCATGGGGTGCAGGGCCCAAGCACTTGGGCCATCCTCCACTGCACTCCCGGGCCACAGCAGAGAGCTGGACTGGAAGAGGAGCAACCAGGACAGAACCGGCTCCCCAACCGGGACTAGAACCCGGAGTGCCGGCACCACAGGCGGAGGATTAGCCTAGTGAGCCATGGTGCCGGCCCAAATACAATGTTTCTTATAAAATTTGGGATGGGGAATTTATTGGTAGTTGAAAAACGATGCTTCTAGGATGTATGCTTTACACAGGAAAGGAGACAGCTTCCTAACTTACTCATGCAGAACGAAGCACAGGAGTAACTCCAAACACAGCAGGCAGGGACATCAGGAGATTGTTTTAGACTGGCATCTGGTCTAGAAGTTGAGATGTTCACAACAGATATCTGAGACCCTATCCCTCTCCTGATCACAGTTTCGTGTTAACGCAGACCCTGCATGGCAACAAGTGATTGCTCACATGGTTGGATTCCTGCCGCCCACATGAGAGACCTGCATTGAGGTTCTAATTCCCAGCCTTGGCCTGACCCAGCCCCAGCTGTTGCAGGCATTTAGGAAAGTCAGCCAGCAAATGAGAGGTCACTGGCTCTCCCTCTGCCTCTCAAATAAGTAAACACTTTTTAAAAACAAGACTGTTGGGACCAGCACTGTGGCATAATAAGTTAAGCCAGCACCTACAGTGCCAACATCCCATATGGGCACCGGTTTGAGTCCCAGCTGCTCCGCTTCTGATCCAGCTCCCTGCTAATGTGCCTGGGAAAGCAGCAGAAGATGGCCCAAGTGCTTTAGCCCCTGTAACCTATTTAGGAGATCCAGAAGAAGCTCCTGGCTCCTGGCTTTGGTCTGGCTCAGCTGGCCATTTCAGCCATTTGGGGAGTGAGCCAGCGAATGGAAAATCTGTTTCTCTCTCTCTCTCTCTCTCCCCCCTGTGTGTGTGTGTGTGTGTGTGTGTATCTCCCTCTCTCTGTAACTCCGACTTTCGAATAAAATAAATAACAAACCTTTTAAAAATAAGATTGTTTTTTCATTCACTTCCTCATTTTATGAATGAGGTCATTGAAAACTTGGGGGCTTGGGGATTCCTCTGAGGTCCCATAAGAAAGAAGGAGCCCTGAGTTACCTGACAACCCTGCAGGTGACTCCCGAATTAGGTTTTAGCAACATCCCTGAATAATGCACACAACTAAAATGTGAAGTAGTCTATTCACTCTGCACCAGTCTACTTTGTGTCGCCCTAACAAAACACTTGAGGCAGAAAAGAACTTTATTCAGCACCTGGAGTCTGAGGAGCTTGGTGCCACCCTCTGCTTGCCTCTGGAAAGAACCTTCTGCCTACCCCGAAGCATGGTGAGTGGCATGGGGTGGGGGTGTGTGCAAGACAGGAAGCAAGTGACAGGGAGGGGCCAGGATCACTCTGTGTTACAACAACCTGTTCTAGGGTAAACTAAATTCTGAGAAGCCAGAATCAATCCTTTCCAAAGGCAGTGCCCCTGTGATCTAACCATGCCCCACTAGGAACCACCTCTCACTATCCCACCACCTCGACACCATCTTCACCACACTAGAGACCAAGCTTGCAGCACATGAGCCTGCGGGAGACACACTGAAGTCATATCTAAGCTAGTGCTCTTTCCAAGGATCCTGATGAAGCAAGTATACAGGAGAGGGATTTCTAGTCATGTTGGTGGAGGCAGGAGGCCCCAGGAGCCAGGGGATTGTGCAGGTAGGGTAATCTGTGGCAGAGCAGACTTCTTTGTTTTGACTCTCAGTTCTGATTCAAACCCCATGTTCTCTCTGCACTGCCAGCACTCCGGATCAGCCACCGTAAGTTGCTCAGCCACAGCCAAGCTTGACACCTGCTGATTGTCACACTGTCAAAAGTTATAGTGACATCCTAGACTGGCATTGGTTGAAACCCTGTTACAAAACCTCCATCTTGGGATTCACACAGTCATTCATCAATGTCAGAAACAAAATTTTGTGTGGGTGCTTCGAAAACACTGAATTCCCATCTGGCGAGATCCTAATGAACAAAGGAAAGTTTTGTGTTTAATGAAGCAATTGCCTTTTGGTATTTTTCGAAAGCTGTACCTTGGGGCCATTGTGGTTTTGGCAGCATTGTTACACCTTCCAAAAAAGACACAGTACTAAAACAAACATGTACTCAAATGCTCAAATACACAAAACATAACTGCTCTTTTTTCTTTGGCTGATCCCACAGAGTGAAACTGAATTTCCATCAGACAAAATAGTTAAACTGAGGTGTAGTTATCTAATTTCTGTTCTTGCTATGCATTTTTGCAAACGACTGCACTTTTGCTGCAAAACAACACTGAAGAAATGAAAGCTAGCATCTCTTTAGGAAAGAGCTCTGTGAAAAATAAAAGATATTTCAGAAGCCCTAAGGACAATGGGATAAGAATTCAGAATGTGTGTCATTCCATTCTCTAGGTTATTTTTTGTGTCTAATTCGTATTACAGAAAATAAATGATGATATGGGAAAGAAGGAAAACAGTAGGAGAAAAACATTAGGCACACCCCAGGGGAGGTAGAAAATGATTGCACCTGTGTTTTCCTAGGCTCCTCACAGTGCGCATGGGGGACGAGATACAGAATTTTTGAAAAGATTTTAATCAGTATCCTAAGATTTGCCCATCCAAGTCCCTTTTTTTTTTTTGACTGTATCAGTTACAGATGATTTTGCCTGCAAATGACAGAAACTCCAAATCAGGCTCATACAGATAAGGTGTTATTTACATCCTATAAGGAGACCAGGGAGCTGTCTAGGGCACTGTAGCTGTTCAGCTGCATCATCAGTGATAACCTTTCACTTTCTCATTCTTAGTGGGCTTCGTATTCGTCACAACAAGAACAGAGTGAGAAGAAACCTACCACCTGAATCTGCCTCACTGTTAAAATGATGCTCTCGATTCCTGCTCTTACACAACTTCGTGTAACAGTGAAGCCTCCCAGGAAAGCAGCACTTGAGGTCCAAGTGGGGCTGCAGGCAGTTTATTCATGAAGGTGTGGGGAATGGGATGACCTGGGCGGGAGGAAAGCCAGTCTGAAGGCACATTCTGCAGTGGGCCAAGTCACTGTGAGAAGCCTTCCAGAGGCCTCTCAGAACTGTACACCTAGGGGACGAAAGGCAGGGATTCGACCCATCAACTCCCATCCGCAATGAGTCACAGGTGGTTATATTTGATGGGGTGCAGGAAACACTGCCCCAAAATATGGCCTTTTGGCACATTGAATGTTTTGAGATGAAGTTAATGGAAAACAACATAAATGGTCTTTATGCTTCTCCCACTTCTTCTCTCCTGAATGGGGCTACAGAGCTAGTTTGACCTTCCCCTGTGTTAGGTCATAAGACCCTCATGTGCCCCATAACTGGAGGAAAGGAGTGATGACACAGAGACATTAAGGAAAATATAAATAATCTTTTGTTAAAGATTTTTATTTATTTATTTGAAAGTCAGAGTTACACAGAGAGAGGAGAGGAAGAGAGAGAGAGAGAGAGGTCTTCCATCCGATGGTTCACTCCCTAATTGGCCACAACAGCCGGAGCTGCGCCAATCCGAAGCCAAGAGCCAGAAGCTTCCTCCGGGTCTCCCACATGGGTTCAGGGGCCCAAGGACTTGGGCCATCTTCTACTGCTTTCCCAGGCCATAGCAGAGAGCAGGATTGGAAATGGAGCAGCCAGGACTAGAATTGGCGCCCATATGGGATGCCGGCGCTTCAGGCCAGGGCATTAACCCGCTGTGCCACAGCACTGGCCCCTAAACAAATTATCTTGGTGACATTTGTGCTGCTATAACAGAAGATTAGAGATCAAGTGATTTAGAGCAGATGTTTGTGTCTCTCGGTCTGGCATCTGGTGGGCACCTGCTTGCTGCATCTACCCATGGAAGGGAACAGTAGGGCAAGAACATATTGGGGGAGGGTACATAATTTTATAACAAACTCACTCTTGTGATGATTCCACTTCCATAAAAGTGACTCAGGCGTGACTTAATCACATTAAAGATTGTTTCCAACCATGAACATTGCAGATCACATTCAAACCATTGCATAAGACTTGCTAAGCTCCCCCAATTTGTTGTCATCATAGTACATACATCTTTGTCCTACAATCATAGTGCTCTACGAGTATCCATAAAACTTGTGTGGAGGTGTCTTCATATCAGAAGACTCCTGTGAGCCATAAAACTTATGTGAAGTCACTTTGTTAAAATATTTATTTTACCTATTTGAAAGAGTGACAGAGAGAGAGGAAGACATAGAAAAAGAAAGAGATCTTCCATCCCCAAATGGCTGCACTGGTTGGGGCTGGACCAGGCTAAAGACAGGAGCCTGGAACTCCAGCAGTTCCCCAATGTGAATGCAGAGCCCCAAGCACTTCAGCCATCTTTCATTGCTCTCCCAGGCACATTGGCAGGGAGCTGGATCACAGGTGGAAGCAGGCAGGACTCAATTCTGTGCTCCCATATGGAATGCTGGCATTGTAGGCAGCAGTTTAGCTTGCTGTGCCACAACACTGGCCCTGTGAAATCAATTTCTATGCTTTTCTCTTGTTAATCTGTCTTTTGTTAAGAATCTCAACCATAAAGTTTGTGGTAAGGGAGAAATCTGAGATGGCTATCCCATGTTGCAGCACCTGAAAGGTTCCCGGATGAAAAATGATAGCCATGACAAAGCCTGAAGTTAGTGGGTTGCACCCACAGACTCAGTCCCTGTGCCTAACTGCCAGCCCCAGGGCAGCTGAACCAAGAAGAAAGGCTGAAAGAAGATGGGCCGCGACTAGGTTCTAGTCCCGGTCGCCCCTCTTCCAGGCGGTCATTGGAACCAACAGCAAAAAGGAAGACCTTTCTCTCTGTCTCTCTCTCTCTCTCTCTCTCTCTCTCTCTCTCTCTCCACTCTGCCTGTCAAAAAAAAAAGGCTGAAAGAAGATTAAATAGCGCCCACAGGTGATGCTGGTATAGGCTCCATTGCCTAGTAAGTTCAGGCAGCAGCAGGAGATGGAGAGGAGACAGATTGTATCCAGTGAGGCAGTGTCTCTGTGTCTCTGCTGAAGCCAGGAAAGGAGAATGGATACTGGGCAATGCCACCAGCAGACTCTACACTCATGTTTAATTCTGACTACTTGCTTGGTTTGCATGCCAGTTTGGGCATGCCCCAAGGGCTCGTGTGTTAAAAGCCCATTCCCCAGGGGGGTGCTGTTGGTGGTGGTGGAACCTTCAGGAGGTGGGGCTTTGGGGCGGTCCCTAAGTCACTGGGGGCGTTCCCTTGAAGGTGATTCTCAGAAGACCTCTTGAGCCCCCACCGCAGGGGAATTATAAAACGCCGAGTTTGGGCCCAGCCCATCTCGCTGCTTCCTGGCTCACCATGCTTTACCGCCATGGTACCTTCGCCAAAACCCACATCGTGTCTTTTGGACTTTGAACTTCCAAAGCCTTTTCCCTTCATAAAGTTAGGTATTCCGGCTACCGCCGCGGCTCACTAAGCTAATCCTTTGCCTGTGGCGCCGGTACCCCAGGTTCTAGTCCCGGTTGGGGCACCAGTTCTGTTTCGGTTGCTCCTCTTCCAGCGCAGATCCCTGCTGTGGCCCAGGAAGGCAGGGGAGGATGGCCCAAGTCCCTGGGCCCTGCACCTGCATGGCAGACCAGGAAAAAGCACCTGGCTCCTGGCTTCGGATCCACGCAGTGCGCCAGCCGCAGGGGCCATCTGGGGGGTGATCCAACGGAAGGAAGACCTTTCTCTCTGTCTCTCTCTCACTGTCTAACTCTGCCTGTCCAAAAAAAAAAAAAAAGTTATGTATTCCATTGTAGTCATAAAAAGCTAATACATCGCTATTGGCTAAATTCTTTCTCTAAAAAAAAAAAAAAAACCAGAGGCAAGTCACCAGTTCTCTTTAATGAGTTGCCTTTTATGTAGCTGAATGGTGAGGAATGGCAGTGAGAGCAAGTGCTGCATGGGGAGAGAAGCAAGGCTTGGGATTGTCCCAAACAGACCCCAGCACCAAAACAGGCAGAAGGACACCCAGTGCCTGGACGTGGCAGGGAGTCTCCTCCTTTGTGAGGGAGGAGGCCCACCAACGCTCCTGAGCACATTGGAGACCGGGTGAAAGAGCACAAGCCGCCTGCAACCCAACCAACTCCCCATCCTCAGCATGTTTGTTTTTTTTTTTTTTCCCCATAAAGATGCAGCCACATACAGCAAAGCAAAAAGTGTCAACCACGGAAAAAACAGAACAGTCTGTCTTTCCCTGTAATTTCAGATGTTGCCCCTAAAAAGGCACACTTGTCACTTTGCTCACCAGTTGCATTGGCTTCAGTGATATGCTTTAATAGGATCCTTTTGAAAAGTATATTGTAATATATCTTTTCAACAGTGTCAGAAAACTCAAAGACAGACAGGTCTGCTTGAAGTATCTCATTTTTCAGTTTCCATTGTGACAACTCAGATACACCAAGGGGCACAGATTTCTGCTTCTTGGTGAATGTATTTGGATATTCTTATGGTGATTATCTGCATGAGTGCCTCCACTGATTTTATAACTTTAAAAGTTGGGCATTTTTAATTTTACAAGATCCTGAACTTGTCATTTGTATAAAAAAAGCTCACCAATTACAAAAAAAGTTTTATCTGAGCAAGGGGGGTGGAATTTATAAAAAGGCAAATTGTTGTTAAAAATCAATTTGTGTGACATTTTCTTCTTTGTGTCTGAACTATTTTTTAAAGGTTATGTTTAGTACTCAGTAACTTTCCTTATACTCTGAAAGTGTCTCTATAATTGGGAGATTTTTATTCATTTCTATTTTCCTAACCTCACTGTCACCTGTTATTTGTAAAACAAATATTATTTATAAACCAGATTTATTTGGCATAATCATGATATTATTTCTGTGAGGCATATGTGAATAGTGCATGCTTTCTTAAGAGTTTAGACTTACAAAGATATTTCAAAAACTTCATGGAAAATTGAACCAAAAGGTAAGTTTATGTTGGTGCAAAAAAATTGAAAATCATGCCTATGAGCAGTCTTCCAAAAGTTCATTGAAATGCATACTATGAAAAAACTGTGCATGTATTTTTAATTTTTTCACCAAAATAAATTATTTTATAATTCCATTTTTGGTGAACCTTTAGAAGTACCCTTATAGTATTTTATTATTATTATTAGCCAAAAATTTTAGAAGTAATGTACTATCCTGATATTTTGCAAATACTCTGGATATTTTGTGAGCAGAATATTAGATAAGCTCACACCTGAGTAATCCCTAAATTCAAGTGAAATTAGCCACGAAATAGTGAAAACTGGATCTGTTTTTCACTTACTGCTAGACATTTTACTGAAGCATTTAAGACATCAAACGTCACTTTTAGGAAAGATTAAGGTGTGTTTTTGAAAGGAAGCTATTTGTTCAGGTGCTTTTCCCTCTTGCTGCCAGTTCTTCACTGGCCCTAAGTAATTTCACACTACCAACCCTGAAAATGAGATAAGAACAAGTGTTCAGCATGACCGGGCACCACAGAGAGGCTGCAGCAGGCCAGCAGACACTCACATGCAAGGCTGAACTTCATTCCAAGCTGTCCCACCCTGGCCCCAGGATCACATGCTCTGATGGGAGCCTCTGTGTGGCAGGGAGAGGGTGCCAAGGTAGGTATCTCAAGGCTACAAGCATGCAGAGGGCCCTGCCAAACCACTGCCTGCGGGGCAGTGAGGAGCCCTCACACAAAAGCCTGCAGCTGGGTTGAGCTTTGGTCTGCACACAGTCTTGCAGTGGCAGACAAGTGCCCCAGAAATGCAGTCAAACTAAGCTCTACCCAGCACTCGAAACAGGCACAGATAATGCAGGCTAAAACATCCTTCATAGCCAAGAATTCCTTTCTATATAGGATGATACTCACAAAGGGTGGTTTAAAAAAATGGACTTAAAGACAGTTATTTTTGCTTCAAAAAGCTTGAAATCAATGCATAGTTTTTCATAAACATTTAAAGACTTATTTATTTGTTTATTTGCTTGAAAAGCAATGACAGAGAAAGACAGAAAGATCTTCCATTCTCTGGTTCACTCCACAATGGACACAACAGCCAGGTCTTAGCCAGGCAAAAGTCAGGAACCAGGAACTCCATCTAGGACTCCCACATGGGTGGCAGGGGCCCAGCACTTGGGCGATCTTCCACTACCTTCTCAGGCACATTAGCAGAGAACTGACTCAGGTGCAGCATAGCCAGGACTCAAACCAACACCCGGATATGGGATGTGGGTATCACCAGTGGTGGTTTCACCTACTGTACTACAGTAATGACCTCATAATATACATTTCCTGTGAACTTTGTGAAAATCCCTCTTATGGGTACATTTTGATGTTTGTGCACCAAAATAAATTTACATTACAATAGCCCTGTGTACAAAAAATTTAAAAAAAAGAAGGGAGAGAGGGAGAAAGGAAGAGAGAGACAAAGCGAAGAGGAGAGAAGAAGAGAAGGAGAGGGGAGGAGAGGAGACTATTGTGACTATTGGTCACAGAATAAGTTCAGACGTCTAGGAAAAATCCATGAAGGCCAATTAGTTTCCCTCTTGGACTGTAATCCAAAAATGTCCTCATTCTTCTAATTATAATATGATGCAAACTTCAGGAAAAACAGAGGAATGTGGAGGGAAGAACAAAATTTAGGAGTAAAGGGGCCAGATCCGTGGTGTGGTGGATAAAGCAGCCATCTCCATCACCTGCATCCCATATGGGCACCAGTTCGAGTCCCTGCTGCTCCACTTCCAATCCAGTTCCCTGCTAATGCACCTGGGAACCCAGCAGAAGATTGCACCTGCACCCATATGGGAGACTTGAATGAAGTTCCTGGTTCCTGGCCCAGCCCTGCCTGGGCATTGCAGTCATTTGAGGAGTGAACCAGCAGATGAAAGATCTCTCTCTCTCTCTCTCTCTCTCTCTCTCTCTCTCTCTCTCTCTCACTCTGCCTTTCTCTGTAATTTTGACTCTCAAATAAATAAAATTTAGGAGTCAAGTTGACCTGTAGTCAAATCTAGAATCTTCCATTTACTACTCCTGATTCTTCTGGAAGCTACAAATGAGAAACATCAAAAAATAGTAAACAACAAAACAAGAGCCAGACTCAGATGCTGCCTTCACAACACGTGTGATCTAAGTGGTCAAAGAGACAATTGGACAAGCAGTTCTGGAAAGGTGATCTCAGTAATCCCTAAATTAACCCAACTAGAACGTCCAGAATGGCCCTGGCCAAAATTGGAGGGTGGGGTTGGAAGAGAGAAATGCATTAGATGCTGGATCAGTCACAGAGAGCCAGTGGGATGGGCAGGTAAGGAGCTGGGATGCTAATGTGCAAAGGGGAGGAAAGGGAGAGTGTGGAGAAGCAGTATCGCACCAAGGTTCCTCTGCACCAAACATAGGAAGCCACAGAAACATTAAAGCAGTTTGGAATATGTTGGGTATGAGATTTTTTCAGCACACGTACCCATGAGGGAGCTGGCTATATTTCCCCAGAGTTCAGAAGAGAATTTGGGACTAGATACAGCTGTTTGGGGAAATCTCTAGGGTGGTACTAGAGGCATGGAAGTGGATGAGGCTGGGGCCGATACTGTAGCATAGCCAGTAAAGCTGCCATCTGCAGTGCCCACATCCCATATGGGTGCCAGTTCGAGTCCCGGCTGCTCCATTTCCAATCCAGCTCTCAGCTATGGCCTGGGAAAGCAGTAGAAGATGGCCCAAGTCCTTGGGCTCCTGCACTCATGTGGGAGACCTGGAAGAAGCTCCAGGCTTCTGACTTCGGATCAGCACAGCTCCGGCTGCTGCGGCCAATTTGGGAGTGAACCAGCAGATGGAAGAACTCTCTGTCTCTCTCTGTCTCTCTCTCTCTCTCTTCCTCTCCTCTCTCTGTGTAACTCTGACTTTCAAATAAATAAATCTTTAAAAAATAAAGAAGAAGTGAATGGGGCTACAAAGGGAGAGTGGGTAGAGGTGGGGTCCCAGAGGAGAAGCCCCCTGAGGATCACCTATGTTTAACAGGGATAAGGGAGAAAGCAGACTGAGAAGGAGCGAGAACCCTCTGTTGGATTCTCCTTTGTACTTAATATTGGCAAACAAGGCCTGTGCAGTGGAGCCATCTGGGATGTGAATGAGCTATGGCCAAGCTGGCGATATTGCAGAAGGCAAGGGAAAAGCCTGTGTGGACAAGACCGCTCTCTCCAGAAAACAGTTCCCTTGGAGGCTGTGTCTGCCCTGCGAGAGCAACCACTGGCCCGCAGCAGCCAGGAATAGCACTTCTTAGGCAACACAATGTCCTGACAAAGTCCACGGTGGGGAGTAGCAGGCTTTCTGTGAGCCCACCCCAGCCCTCTAGAAGCTAGCCTAGTCCAGGTGAAATAAAAAAAAAAAATCTGCCTGCAATTCACAGCTCCCTCCTTACCATATCCCTCTGTGCTCTTGGTTCTTAACTTTGTTTACACAGAGTAGAAGTCAGGTTTCAGTTCACCCCCTGCCCCCTGCTTCTCCATTTGCCTCCCCTACTTGCTCATCTCACCCAGGAACCAGACTCCACTAACTACTGCATACTCCACCCAAGCTCTGTGAATACCTAGAACGAATTCTGAGTGCTACTCATTGCTGCATATGTGGTGTATTTTCTACTCAACTGTAATCAGATGCTGTCTGATTTATGATGAGATTATGTCCAGATAACCCCCCATCACAGATTGAAAATGCATTGGCGCCACCTAACCCACTGCACATTCTAGTTCAGCACTCAGAGCACTGTGGAGTGTGCATTGTACCTCCTGTGTCCATGGGGCAGACAGGGAGCTGCACTTGCTGCCATCGTCCATCATCATCAGAGAGGACTCAGTACACAGCACCAGTCCAGGAGATGACCCAAATTCAAATTCCGAAGCAGTTTCTACTGAATACATATCTTCGTTTGCACCACTGTAAAGCTAAAAAATCCTAAGTCAGGGAGCATCAGCAATAAGGTCCTCAAGACAAGGACTTTCCAATGGTTTCTCTGCACCTACAATGCTTACAAACTCCTCGAAAGTAGCAGTGCTTCCGGCTGGCACTGTGGCTCACTCAGCGGAGGCTAATCCTCCGCCTGCGGCGCTGGCACCCCGGGTTCTAGTCCCGGTTGGGGTGCCAGATTCTGTCCCGGTTGCTCCTCTTCCAGTCCAGCTCTCTGCTGTGGCCTGGAAAGGCAGTGGAGGATGGCCCAAGTGCTTGGGCCCTGCACCTGCATGGGAGACCAGGAGGAAGCACCTGGCTCCTGGTTAGGATGGGCACAGCGCACCAGCCATAGCGGCCATTTAGGGGGTGAACCAAGGGAAAAAGGAAGACCTTTCTCTCTGTCTCTCTCTCTCACTATCTAATTCTTCCTTTCAAAAAAAGAAAAAGAAAGTACCAATGCTTCCATAAATGTTTGGTGACTGATCAACAGCCCTACCCTGTTCACATCATTTACCATATTCTCATTGTTTTATGTCAATCAGCCATGGATAGAACAAGCAATTTACCCAGTTCAGCATGTCGACGTGTTTGTCTTTCCCATTGCCAAGAAATACCAGAGTTAGAAGTAAAAGCCAAGCTGTTATTTAAGAAGAAAAAAAACACCTTAAGTAAACTGAATGGAAAAATCCTCATTATTTTTGTGACTATGTGTTTCTAACACCTCAGGCCTTTATTATTCTTTGATAAACTTAGTTACAAAATCAGTGCAGTATTTCCAGATGATAGGGTTTCTAAGGATACAGCAAAGGTCAAAGCATTGTCATTTCTTCCCAGGAGCAACGTCCCATGCTCCATTGCTGGAAGAGGGGAACATTTCCTACCTGGGGCTCCAGAAGCACCATGTCCCATTAGCTGCGAGTTGCCATAGTATCAGTATTACCAAGTGCTCCCAGGCATGAGTTCTAAGTCGTCAGTGGCAGGGGACAACTGAAGAACATTTTGGTTGGGGATATTCCAATCAAATATACTTTATACATTTTGTTGCTGCTTGTGAATGTGAGAGTGGATAAGAAATACTCAAACATACTGCAGAGTCAACAAATATTCGTACATAAATAAAACAAAGATCTTCCTCTAAGTATATGCTAATTCCATGGGCTTTTATTTTTCAAATATTTTGCTTCATCAGGCCTAAATGGGACTGCTGACCATTTAAACACTGTTGACATCTGTGTTTAAGCTTAGTCAGTACCTCATGATGTAGCACCAATGCATTCGCTTCAATCTAAGCCTCAGCTTTAACTGTAAAAATAAGAAGTCTAAAATTATCTTGAATCTCTGGAAATTCTAGAGCTGATTCTGTGATCTAGATATTAAAGGCATGGAGCCAGCATTGTGGCACAGGGATTAAGCCACCACCTGTGACGCCAGCATTCCATATGGGCACAAGCTTGAGCCCTGGCTGCTCCACTTCTGATCTACCTCCCTGTTAATATTCGTGGGAAAGCAGCAGAGGATGGCCCAAGTTCTTGGACCTCGACACCCACATGGGAGAGCCAGATGAAGCTCTAGGCTCCTGGCTTCAGCCTGGCCCAGCCCCAGCTGTTGCAGCCATGTGGGGAGTGAACCAGCATATGGAAGATATCTCACTCTCTTTCTCTCTGTTTCTCTCTCCTTCTCTGTAACTCTTTCAAATAAATAAACAGGCAGAAATGTGGATTTTTGACTCCCGGTATGTGTCTCAATTGTAGATCTAACTTCGATCTGTTCAAATTGGCACTTTCGTTGTCTGTCCATTCTTCCCTCCAGGTGAGCAGGACTGAGCCGCATCAAGTCTGCAGCCCCAGGTAGAGTGAAATGCTCTCAGAAGCCACAGGTCCAGAGTCCTTGCTGGATAGATTAACATGCTAGCTCTCCTGCCTCTTCCTCCTCTGACCTGTTTACATTCCATTTCTGTTCAGGTCATGGTGGAATGGAGTTCACTTAAATGTCCACTACCTCTACCCTCACGGCCCACTCCTATGCTTCTTCATACTCAAGAAAACCATCTGGGAGCAGGAAAAGGCAAGTATGTGTAAAGAGAGGTTAAAAACTGAGAAGATAGGCCTTCATGCTTCTGTGTTAATCACTGCTCTTGGTTACTCCCTGAGCTATTCTTTAACTCAGTGTCTCGGTAATTAGATGACAGATTCACAGAACACTGAACAATACTTAAAACAGCATGGGGGGTGGGGACCAGTGCTGTGATAAAACAGTAAAGCTGCTGCCTGCAGTGCCGCCATCCTATACGGGCACTGGTACAAGTCCTGGCTGCTCCACTTCCAATCCAGCTCTCTGCCATGGCCTGGGAAAGCAGTAGAGGCCCCTGCACTCACGTGGGAGACCCAGAAGAAGCTCCTGACTCCCAGCTTTGGATCAGCGCTGCTCCAGCTGTTGTGGCCAGTTGGGGAGTAAACCAGCAGATGGAAGACCTCTCTCTCTGTGCCTCTCCTTCCCTCTCTGTGTAACTCTTTAAAATAAATAAATCTTAAAAACAATAAATTCCAAGTGTAGAGCCCAAATGCTGTACAGTATTGCTTCTCTCAAAAAAGCATGGTAGTTTTTGTGGATTTTTTTTTAAAGATTTATTCATTGATTTGAAAGGCAGAGTTACAAAGAGAGAGAGAGGAGAGAGTGAGAATCGGGGGGCGGGGGGGGGGCGGATTTAGTTTCCATCTGCTGGCTCATTCCTCAGATGGCCACAATGTCCTAAACTGGATCAGGCTGAAGCCAGGAACCTGGAACTGCATCCACATGGCAGGGGCCCATGTGCTTAAGCCATCATCTGCTGCTTTCCTAGGTGCGTTAGCTAAGGGCTGGGTGGGAAGCAAAGCAGATGGGATGTGAACTGGTGCCCATATGGGAGGCCTGCCTCCCAGGTTGCCTTGAACCTGTTGTGCCACAGCACTAGCCCCTGTAGGCTTTTTATTAATTCACAGATCATTTTACAACTGAGTGCACTAAGACCAAACAAAGCAGAAGCATATAAAAACTGATCTATTGTACATATACAGTGGAAGTCCATAAACATTTGTACTATAACCCACTGGGGGGAAAAAGAATGAATATTAAACATTCTCATTAATGCAAAATACTATAAAAGTTTTTCTTTGTGACAATGCTGCTGTTTACAATTGTCCATTGTTAAGCAAACCAAGGTTTAACTTGAAGGTGTTTCTTGCAATTGATTTTCAAAACAAATAAATAAACACCTGGCTCAGTTTCAGCCAACCAACTGATTTGTTATATATATAACTAGACCTCCCACCACACTATACACACTGAGGCAAATGCCTAGTTCCAGCCAATCAGGTAATTTCTCTGCTTTGCTTCCATAGTCGTCTATTAAAGCTCACTGCTCAAGACCTCAGCATAGGGAACACGGGTGTAACTGGAAACACTCAAAAATAACATATCAGGGCATGAATGACCCCCCCCCCCCCGAAAAAAAAAAAGCTCACTGCTCACACTGAATCAGAGCTCTCTGCTCCCTGCACCTATTCCTGGTTTGAGTGCTGCCCATTTCATGAATCACTGTTTGCTCAAATAAATTCTGTTGAATTTATTTTGTCTGAAATATTTGCTTGTAAAAAATTTATTTAATTGATTTATTTGAAAGGCAGAAAGACGGGGCCGGCGCCGTGGTGCACTAGGTTAATCCTCTGCCTGCGGCGCCCATATGGGATGCATCCCATATGGGCGCCAGTTCTAGTCCCAGTTGCTCCTCTTCCAGTCCAGCTTTCTGCTGTGGCCCGGGAGGGCAGTGGAGGATTGTCCAGGTGCTTGGGCCCCTGCACCCACATGAAAGACCAGGAGGAAGCATCTGGCTCCTGGCTTCAGATCAGCACAGCTCCAGCCGTTGCAGCCATCTGGGGAGTGAACCAACGGAAGGAACACCTTTCTCTCTGTCTCTCTCTCACTGTCTGTAACTCTACCTGCCAAATAAATAAATAAAATCTTTAAAAAAGAAAAAAAAAGAAAGGCAGAGAGAGAAACAGTAAAGAAAAAGGAGAGGATATAAAAGTAAAATTTTGCTTTCTTAAATTTCACATATTTATTACATTGCTTAAATTATTAAATATCAAAATATGAATATAAATCAACTCACTTACCCATATATTATATATACTACACTAATATATTAATACATGTTAATATTCAATTTTTGATTTGTTTAAAATTCCAAATGTCTCTGGAAGGTTATTAGTAGCAAATTCCAAAAAGACATTTAGCAAAAATAAAATGTCTTTTTTTCCCTGTTTGAGATTAGAGCAAGCCTCTTATGCAGAATATTTCAATGCAAATTGCCCATAACTGCACACATAAAGTAGAACAAGCCTTGATAATCACTGATCC
Source organism: Sylvilagus floridanus (assembly GCA_949820135.1). Classification (NCBI taxonomy): domain Eukaryota; kingdom Metazoa; phylum Chordata; class Mammalia; order Lagomorpha; family Leporidae; genus Sylvilagus; species Sylvilagus floridanus. Next base: position 78,966,344 of record OX463241.1, read on the forward strand.
TAGATTTTCACTGAAAGTGTGTGTATGTGGTAGGACCAATTTGATCAATGTCAAGTAGCTGGATAAGAGATGGAAAGGAAAACACTCATTTCTAGATATGAACTTGTCTTCCTGTTTTTAATTTCTGTTCATTTTTTGAAAAGTTTACTTCTGAGGTTTTTTTTTTTTTTTTTAAAGATTTATTTATCGTGGCATTGTGGCATAGCAGGTTAAGATTTTGCCTAGGATTCCAGCAACCCTTATGGGTGCCGATTCATGTCCTGGCTGCGGCACTTCAGATCCAGCTCCCTGATAATGTGCATGGAAAAGCAGTTGAATGTGGCTGAAATTCTTAGGGCCCTACATCCATGTGGGAGACCTGGCTCCTGGCTCTCTCTCACTCTCTCCCTCCCTCCCCCCCCCCTTCTCTCTGTAACTTAGTCTTTCAAATAAGAGAGAGAGAGAGAGAGAGAGAGAGAGAGAGAGAGAGAATCTTCCATCCTTTAGTTCACTCCCCAAATGGGCACAAGAGCTGAGGCTGAGCCAGGCTAAAGCCAAGAGCCATCTACTGCTTTCCCAGGCATATAAGCAAGCAACTGGATCTGAAGTGGAGCAACAGATTGCCAGTGTCACAGGCTACAGCTTAACCCACTGCACCACAATGCTGGCTCTGAAACGTTTACTTCACACCACCAGGTAAATCCAGATTCTACCCAAGATCTTAAGAGGTGGATTAAATGGCTGTGATATGGTATGAATAGGCAGACAACTAGTCAGACCTAAGTGATCTGAAGTCTTGCAAGCACTGTACTGTAATATTATCTCTTTACCTGTCAGTCAAAAACTCTCACCTTCCCAGTATGCACCTGTGTCTCATCCAGACGGGGAAATGCTATAATGGCCATATGGATATTGAACTCCACGTGGAGGTGCCATAAATTCCCAGATGGCACCACACATGTTAAGTGACCACCGCCTATCTCATAAAAGATGATGCTGCCCTCTTTTTGCTCCAAATCCCTGTTGGGGTGCTATCCAGGCTTTTCCTCCGTCTCTGTTAGGGCAACCCTTTGGCTAACTCATGATGGATATTTCTCCATGTGGGCAGCCCAACCCCATGTGCAAATGCCTTTTCTGTTTTGTAGTTAAATGAATCCTGTTTTCACTTTGTGCACCTATAAACTCTACTTTGAATCTTAGCTCTGCATGAGGCAAGAGCCTGAATTGAAAATTGAGATTCCCATATAAAGATAATTAAAAATGAATCTTAATGAAGAATGGGATGGGAGAGGGAGTAGGAGTTGGGATGGTTTGTGGGTGGGAGGGTGGTTACGGTGGGGGGCGGGGACCACTACAATCCAAAGGCAGTACTTTTGAAATGTATATTTATTAAATAAAAGTTTTCTAAAAAACAAAAAAAAAGAAAAAAAAATTGAGATGCCCAAGTCCACACTAGCTGCAATCACTGCTTAGAAAATGTCTTAAACTTAATGGAACCAATGATGAGAAGTAAGTTTGTTTTCTATTTTTATCTCATAAAAAGAAAAAATCAACTTCTATTTTTAAGCCAAGACTAATTTCATTTTTAAGCACATAGATCTGAGTCTAGGAAGACTTGGAGTCCTCTCACAGACCTTTCTCAAGGCCCTGTGGAATGCAGTGCCGCACGATGACTGTGGCTGCCATAAGAAGACATTTTCAGGGAACAGAGTTCAATCCCATGCTGCCCAACTACTTCTTTTTTAGCCTATCATTCATCCATTTATGCAAAATCATAATTTTGTTATATTGACAGTAAAATTCCAGCTGGCTCAAATGCCACAGTAATATAATTCTAACCATTCTACAGGTTACTAATAATCAAATAGCTCTTTTTATATGATTTTATCATATCTAAAATGAAATGATTAATTCTTGCAAATAAAAAAAAAAGTCAGATAGAAAACCAATCTCAGGGGCTAGGGCTGAGGCATAGTGGGTAAAAGCCGCCACCTGCCATGCCAGCATCCCATATGGGCACCAGTTCAAGTCCTGGCTGCTCCTCTTCTGATCCAGCTCTCTGCTGTGGCCTGGGAAAGCAGTAGAAAATGGCCTGGCTGGCGCCGCAGTTCAATAGGCTAACCCTCTGCCTTGCGGCACTGGCACACCGGGTTCTAGTCCCCGTCGGGGCACCGGATTCTGTCCCGGTTGCCCCTCTTCCAGGCAAGCTCTCTGCTGTGGCCGGGGAGTGCAGTGGAGGATGGCCCAAGTCCTTGGGCTCTGCACCCCATGGGAGACCAGGAGAAGCACCTGGCTCCTGGCTTTGGATCAGCACAGTGCACTGGCCGCAGTGCGCCTGCCGCAGCAGCCATTGGAGGGTGAACCAACGGCAAAGGAAGACCTTTCTCTCTGTATCTCTCTCTCTCTCTCTCTCTCTCTCTCTCTCTCTCTCTCTCTCACTGTCCACTCTGCCTGTCAAAAAAAAAATGGCCCAAGTCCTGCACCCATGTTGGAGACATGGAAGTATCTCCTGGCTCCTGGCTTCCAATCGGCACAGCTCCAGCCGTTGCAGCCAATTGGGGAGTGAACCGTTAGATGGAAGACCTCTCTCTCTCTCTCTGCCTCTCCTCCTTCTCTCTGTGTGTAACTCTGACTTTCAAATAAATAAGTAAATATTTTTAAAAAAATAAATCTTAAAAAAAAAAAGAAAACCAATCAGAGCCAGTGTTGTGGTGCAGTGAGCTAAGCTGCTACTTGCAACATCAGCACCCCATATGGGACTGCCATTCACATCCCAGCTACTCCAGTTCTGATCCAGCTTCCTGCTAATGTGCCTGAGAAAGCATCACATCATGGCCCAATTATTTGGGACTTGCCACCCACATGTGGACCAGGATGGAGTTTCTGCCTACTGGTTTCAGTCTAGCCTAGCCCCAGCTGATGCAGGCATTTGGAAAGTGATCCAGTTGTTAGAGGATCTCTCTCTCTCTCTCTCTCTCTCTCTCTCTCTCTCTTTCAATCTCAATCTCTCCATCCCCTCGGCTCTCCCCCTCTCCTCTTGAAGAAGTTAGAGAGGGGTCAGTGCTGTAGCATAGAAAGTTAAGCCTCTGCCCAAAGTGTTGGCATCATATATGGGCACCAATTTGAGGCCTGGCTTTTCCACTTCCAATCCAGCTCCCTGCTAATGAACTTGAGAAAGCATCAGAAAATGGCCCAAGTGCTTGGGACCCTGCACCCATGTGGGAGACTTGGAAGAAGGTCCTGAATCCTGCCTTCAGCCTGGCCTAGCTCAGGCCATTGCAGCCATTTGGGGAGTGAGCCAGCAGATGGAGGATCTCTCTCTCTCTCTCTCTCTCTCTCTCTCTCTCTGCCTCTTGAATAAATAAATAAATCTTTAAAATTAAAAAAAAAATAAGTTAGAGAGATAAGCTTCTCCATGAGATAAGGAACAGGTCCTATAGGATCCAAATGTTGCTTTCAATAGAGACAGAAGGAAGCCTGGTCTTTCATTTATGAACAGTTGACTGTGACAGTGAGCGATCACAGGCATAACATGAACCAAAAGAAAAGCAAATCAAAAACTACCAAAAAGAAACTCACAAAGAAAAACAGTTCGTGTTCAAAGAATTAGGTGAACTATGTTTCTCCTTTATACCTTCTTCATTTTATAGCAATTCCATATGAAATTTATGAAAGATTTGCTATCTGTCATTTTTGTAGTGATTACCCATTCATGTATGCAACAAATATTCACAGCATGCCTATACACTGGGCTCCCTGCTGGGGAAGAGAGAAAGAACATGACCCCCTTTCCTCCTCCTATGTATTTGGAACATATACAGTGGTGAGCAAGTAGAAGTGATTGAGAAAGAAGTTGATAACTTTACAGAATATTGTCAATTATTGTAAAGTGACAAGAGACACCAAGATGGCAGGATAGGGAGGGAGTTTATTGCTCTAGTCTAAGGGAAGATAGTTTTAAAAAAGCATGCAGGCCAGTGCCGTGGCTCAATAGGCTAATCCTCTGCCTGCAGCACTGGCACACTGGGTTCTAGTCCCCGTCGGGACACCGGATTCTGTCCCGGTTGCCCCTCTTCCAGGCCAGCTCTCTGCTGTGGCCCGGGAGTGCAGTGGAGGATGGCCAAGTGCTTGGGCCCTGCACCCACATGGAAGACCAGGAGAAGCACCTGGCTCCTGGCTTCAGATCAGCGCAGTGCGCCAGCTGCAGCGTGCTGGCTGCAGCGGCCATTGGAGGGTGAACCAACAGTAAAGGAAGACCTTTCTCTCTCTCTCTCTCTCTCACTGTCCACTCTGCCTGTCAAAAAAAAAAAAAAGCGTGGAGAGAGTACAATTTCAGGAAAGAGGTAGGGAGAAAACAGCAGAGAAAACTCCACACAAATTACAGGGACACTGTGGATCTAAGTGGGGGCTGTGGAGGCACACAACTCAGGACCCCAACAGCCAAGAGCCTCAGCACCACCTTTGGAGACTGAGGTGAGATCAGACTGCAGCAGCCCAAGCCACTGGCAAAAAAAGCTGCAGGAAGAGCCTGCTAAGAGTCTGTCTTGGAACCCTGTGGGGGACAGTACATATGTCAACCTAGAGGAAAAAAAAAATTTCTCTCTCCCCAACAACCTGGCAGTTAGTGTCCAGGTACCTAGCAACCAGCAGAGAGGAGACACCTGAGTCTGGCTGGGAGAACTGATAGGGGGTTGAGTGCTAATGACTGTGGGAGCCTTGTGTGCCAGGACTATGAAAACACTGTGGCTGTGTGGGAGGTTGTAGGCTGTGACTGAGACTTCGGGATGTCACTGTGGGCAGCTCCACATGCTTAAGGCTCCCTGATTCCCTGCTGAGGGTCCTTGCTGCAGGATCCGTGCTCATGCAGAGGACTGCACATATCCTTTGCGTTGTTCTTGTGGCAGCATGGACGAAAATTGTACCCACTGGAGCTAGAGACAAAGTGTTAGGAAACTGGTGCAGTTTTATCTATGGTGCAATCTACACCCTGATTTACATCCTAGGCTCTAGCCCCTGCCACCATTGCTGGAAGCCAGGTGGCCACATGGCCCAACTGCTGTTGTCAAGCTCCACCCCCATCCTAATGGGATTCGCTGCTCCTGCTTCCCTGCCCGCCCTTGGGCAAAGTTTCAAAAGGGCCTGTTCCTGAACACGTGGCTCTCTTGGCTCTTCTCTCCGGCTCTCTTGGCTCCTCTCATCTCTCTTCTCTCTGCTCTATCTTCTCTCCTCACTAGCTCTATTGAAATTTTTACTTCATATGAGTTGATCTTCTGTGTACAAATTTAATTGAAAATGACTTAATGGAGAATGGGACTGGGAAGGGGAGAGGGAGGAGGAGGAGGGGTGGGAGTGTAGGTGGGAGGATGGATATGGTGGGAAGAATAACTATATTCCTAATATACTTATTCTTAATATACTTATATTCTTAATATACTTATATATTCATAATTATACTTATGAAAATTTGCATTCGTTAAAAAAGCAAATAAATAAATAAAAACATTTTGGGAAAAATTGTATTTATATTGAACATGTACTGACTTTTTTCTTGTAATTATTCTCTAAATAATTCAGCATAACAACTATTACAAAGCACTTACATTTTATTAAGTATTGTGAGTAACCTATAGATGATTTAAAGTATACAGGAGGATTCATAGCTTCTATGCAATACTGAACCATTTCATATGGGGAATTTGAGCATCCCTAGATTCCAGTATCTACAGGATGTCCTGGAACAATAGTCAACAGACACAAAAAACCACTATGTTTGATTTGTCTCACAACAAGACTTATGAAGTAGCCAGCTAAGATATTTTGCTTAATGTATAAAAGGATTTTGTATTTGTTCACCATTTCAAAATATAGTCACAGTCTTAAGAGAACAGTAGCCAATTGGTTAGGAAAGAGCCTCGATGAGGGGAGATTTTCTGTTGATGAGAGTGAATTATGTAAGATCTGCATTTTACTCTACACTGAACATAGTTGAGAATAGTTTTTGGAGAGGCATTTAATTAACTTAAATAAACTTCCTCATGCCATCAGAAAATCTCTTCTATCCTTCCTTTAAAAATCAAGACACTTGGGGCCAGCATTGTGGCACAGCTGTTAAAGCTGCCACCTCCTATGCCACCATGAAATATGGGCAGTTGTTCATGTCCCAGCCACTCTACTTCCAATCCAGCTCCCTGCTAATGGCCTGAGAAAAGCAGGGGAGGACGGCCAAAGAATACGGACCCCTGCCACCCACGTGTATCAAGCTATTGGTTCCTGGCTTTGGCCTGGCCTGGCCATTGCGGCCATTTGGGGAGTGAACCAGCAGATAGAATATCACTTTCTCTCTCTCTACCTCTCCTTCTCCCTCTCTCTGTAACTCTGCCTTTCAAACAAATAAAATAAATCTTTAAAAAATTCAACCTATATATAAAATAAAAACCTGTAGAACTCCTAGAAGATAACATGGAAGAAGATTTAGATGACTGATTCTGGAAATTACTTTCTAGATAGAACTCTAAAGTCACAACTGATGAAAGAATGATTTGATAAAATGTTCCTTATTAAGATTAAAAAATTCTGCTATTGTAAAAGACTGTCAGTACAAGTGCAAGATGAGACACAGACTGGGACAAAATATTTGAAAATGAAGTTTCTCATAAAGGATGATTATCTAAAGCATACAAAGAACAATTAAAACCCAATAATAAGAGAACCAGAAAAAGGGCCACAGCCCTGAACAAACATCTCGCCAAAGATGATACACAGATGACAAATAAGCATTTGAAAAGATGCTTGATATCATAGGTCATTAGGGAATTGAAAATTAATACTACAATGAGATACCACCACACGGATCAGAATGGCCAACATCCAAATCACTGACACCAACACATTCTGGCCAGGGTGTTGAGTAAAAGGAAATTTTATTCATTAACTACAGGAATGGAATACGATAGTCACTTTGGAACCTTGGGCAGCTTTTTACAAAACTGAATTTTTTCTTAATATTTGCCGGAATGAATTGAAAATTTATTTCTACATAAAAACCAGCACATCTGCAGACTGCATTGTGGTGCAGTGTTATGGGGAGCCTGTATACCATATGAGAGTCCCAGTTCCTCAGCTTCCAGTCAAGCTCTGGGCTAATGTTCCTGAAAGAAAGCAAGTGATGGCTCAAGTACTTGAGTCCCTGCCACCCATGTGGGGGACCTAAGTGGAACACCTGGATCCTGACTTAGAACTGGCCCAGGCCCAGCTGTTGTAGCCATTTAGGGAGTGAACTACAGGTGGAAGATCCCTCTCTGTCTCTCCCTCTATGGCATTTCAGCTTTAAAATAAATAAATAAATCTTTTTAAAAGACCTATTTATTTATTTTAAAAGAGTTATAGAGAAAGAGATAGAGATACAGAGAGAGAGAGAGAGAGAGAGAGAGAGATCTTCCATCTGCTGGTTCACACCCCAGCTGGCCTCAATGACCAGGGCTGGGCCATGCCAAAGCAAGGAGCCAGGTGCTTCATCCAGGTCTCCCACACTGGTCCAGGGATCCAGGTACTTGGGCCATCTTTTTCTGCTTTTCACAGACCTTTAGCAACCAGGATTCGAATGAGTGCCCTGTTGGGATGCTGGCATTGCAGGTGGTGACTTTACCTGCCACAAACACAATGCCATCCCCAGTAAATCCCTTTTATAAAATCACAACAAAAATCATTTGCAGAATGTTTATTCATAAGTGTCAAAAGCTGGAATGTCCTTCCACAGGTTAGTGAAAATAGAAACCATGGCATACTCAGAGAATGAAATATTAAAACACAAATGAGTTATCAAGCCACAAAGAGACATGGAAGAAACTTAAATGTGTATTACTAAAAGAAAAAAAAAAGCTAATGTGAAGAGGCTAAAATACTGTATGATTCCAACTATGTGACATCTACAAAAAATGAAAAAAGACAGTAAAAACATCAGGGGCTGCTAGGACTTGGGGGGAGGGGAAAGATGAATAGGTGGAGATTGGAGAATTTTCAGCTCTGTGAAAATATTTTGAGTAACACAATAATGGTAGATTTATGTCATTACACATAGTCCAATCCCATGCTTTGTACAGCGCCTGAGTGGACATGGCATGGTTGGTTAAGTCTCAGCCTGCAAAGCCAACAACTCATATTGGAGTGCTATGAGAGTCCCAGCTGCTCTGCTTCTGATGCAGCTCCCTGCTAAAGTCCATAGGAAGACAGCAGAAGATGGCTTAATTACTTGGATCCTTGACATCCACATGGGAGATCTAGATGGAGTTGAACCCTAACTTAAAACATAGACTTTGGGTTATCATCATGTGTCAAGGTAGCTTCATGGATTGTAACAAAGTAACCACTCCGGCACAGGGTGTTAACAAGCAGGTGAGGTTAGCGGCACCAGAGCATATGGGAACTCGCTGTGCGCGCTAATCAATTTTGCTGCTAGCCTAAAACTGCTGTAAATTATAAAGTCTATTTTAAAAAGTCAACATAAATAACTTTTCCTGTATTTTATTTAGTTTTCTTTCATCACACACTCCAGATTTTAAAATCAATGTTCATTTATAGCACATTCTGTTCACTAATTATTGCTTTTTAATTTCATAATCTAAGTTTAAACAAACCACAGGTGTGCATTTTGGGGCCTCAGGGAAGATCTCCAGGTAGTCTACGAGCTGTTTACCAATCATCTACTAAGCATGTGAAAGTGTCTGCTACATGCCAGGGATAAGATGATCAAGATGAAAATCTCCACTCCCTAAGGACAAACCCTCCTGTGGAAGAAAAGAAAAAAGTAAACAACTATAATAACTGTTTACATATAAATAAAGACAGCCTTGTGGAACCCCAAGGGTGTTTCAACCTTCTAGATTCACTATGAATCCCCAGGTACCTTGTGGCTATTTGTAGAGTGGTTTGTGTCCTGGAAGGGGAGTCTAAGATCTCTCTGGTTTGTTCTGGGAGCAGTGCCTTTCACACAGTAGGCACTCGTGATAATCTGTGGCATGAGTATGATTTATAAGAAAGTTGCTTTCGAATCAAATCTCAGAGTAAATCTAAGGCTGTAAGAATAGGGACACTCCTACAGCAGATGTACTGGGGATTGTAAAATACACTCACCACATTCTGAAGACTACAGATCAGTAACATATCTTTCCTCCACCTCCCATCCTTTCCATCCTCAAAGATGATATAGATGTCCAAGGGGATGCCGGCACTGTGGTGTAGTGGGTAAGGCCACCACCTGCAGTACTGGCATCCTATATGGGTGCCAGTTCGAGTCCTGGCTGCTCCACTTTCCAATCCAGCTCTCTGTTATGGCCTGGGAAAGCAGTGGGAGATGGCCCATGACCTTGGGCCTCTGCACCCACATGGGAGACCCAAAAGAAGCTCTTGGCTCCTGGCCTCGAGTTGTAGCAGTTCCTGCCATTATGGTCATCTGGGGAATGAACCAGCAGATGGAAGACCTCTCTCTCTGCCTCTGCCTCTCTGTAATTCTGCCTTTCAAGTAAATAAATAAATGGAACCCAAAGTGCTCAGCTGGGCAGGTTCTGATTTTACAAAATTGGAACCAAGTCAAAAATTTTGGTGCCATGTGTTCATAATAAACAGAAATCACATTTATGGGCAACTTATTCTCTGACAAGGAAAAAAACGTGAAATAGGAAGGAACAAAGCAGGATGGTACATAAATAAAATACAAAGCAAAAAGGAATACAGGGAAGCTTGCTTAGCTCATGGTGAATTTTAAGCAACACATCTGCAAAAAATGATTTCATTTTATGTTAATTAACAACTTCAATGCCTGTTTTATGGCTAACACCAAACACACTTGGCTGAACGTGTATCTTTCAAGCCAAGAAATGATGTTCTCACTGCATCCCCAAAGGGAGGCTGAACCCACCCTTGACGGAAAACATCACTAATGCCACTTTATGGAGCTTTGAAAGGTCAATGGGACAGCATCCTAGTAAGTTTATTATTTCTGAAACTATTTTAGGCCTTAAAACTCCAAGTTCTTTTGTTATTGTTGAAAAAGAGTTTGTGGGGCTGGCACTGTGGCTCACCCAGTTAAGCCACTGTCTGCCACTCTAGCATCCCAAGTGAGTGCCGGTTCAAATCCTGTCTGTTTCACTTTCACTCCAGCTCTCTGCTAATGTGTCTGGGAAAGCAGCAGAAGATGTCCCAGGTGGTTTGGCCCCTGCCACCCACATGGGAGACTTGGATGGAATTCCTGGTTTCTAGCTTAATTTTGGCCCAGTCCTGGCCACTACAACCAATTGGGGAGTGAACCAGCAGATGGAAGACTTTATCTCTCTCTCTCTCTCTCTCTCTCTCTCTCTCTCTCTCTCTCTCTCTCTCTTATTCTGTGTGTGTAGGTGTGTCTGTGTGTCTATGTGTCTGTGTGTGTCTGTGTGTGTCTCTCTCTCTTTAACTCTACCTTTCAAATAAACAATTTTTTTATCCGTGAGGGAAGAGTAGAGATTAACAAAGATTTCAAACATATCTACTTTAAAATTATTTATTAAGAATAAGAATTGAAGGAAACTAAAATAAAAATAGAGAATGTAGCTGAAGGCAATCTATTCTTCTAATACCTTAAATTCCTTTCCATGTATGCTCTAGATAAATTGGTTTATTTAAGTCCCACTTGTCCTTGAAAAAAAATGACAGAAATAATTTGATGAGGAGAATGGGGGACTAGAATGAGAGTCTAAAGGGCTAGGGAACAATCTCTTACCCTTTAGGAATTCAGTTTATCTACATCAACACAGAATATTTGCATGATAATCTTAACATCTTAATATGAGAGAGATAAAAGACACAGACAGCAAAATTGGGCATTTTGCCTGGCAATTTCAGACAAGTATTTCTCCTAAATACAAGGCACAAATACCAGACAAAACCATCTGGTATTTTCTAGGTTGACACCTCATAAATCAAGCAGAGACAGTATTTTCTACTCTGCTCTTTGAAAGCTCCAAGGAAAATTAAAAGATGTTGTTAAGTCAAGCATGCAGTTGCAGAAACTCAAAATTATATTACTTGGCAAAATTAAAACTGTAGAAAGCTGAGAGTATTAAAAGAGGATATTGTGAAACTCCTGGAAGTCCTGTGCTCAGAACAATGAATTAATAACCATGTTAGGGTCAATGAGATTAGGGAGGCATTGGAAAAGGGTACGAAGTTCCAGTTAGACCAGAGGAATAAGTTAGAAGATTAGTACAGCATGGTGACTATCTTTTATAATAATGTTTTTGGGCCAGTGCTTTGACATAGCAGGTATAGCCACCACCGGCCATGCTGGCATCACATATGGGTGTTGGTTCATGTCCTGGTGGCTCCACTTCTGAACCAACTTCCTGCTAATGAGCCTGGGAAAAGCAGTAGAGGATAGCCCAAGTGCTTGGACCCTTGGTCTCACATGGGAATCTGGAGAAGCTCCTGGCTTCTGGCTTGAACCCAGCCCAGCCCCTGTCATTGTGGCCTTGTGGAAAGTAAACCAGAGTATGGAAGATTTTTCTCTCTCTCTCTCTCAATCTGTATCTCCCTCTCTCTCTATAACTCTGCTTTTCAAATAAATAATCTTTTTTAAAAATAACAATGTATCACATTCTTGAAAATTGCTAAAAGGGTAGTTTAAGTATTTTCAGCACAAAAAAAAAGTGAAAAGCATAGGAGGTAAGCATATGTGAATTTGCTCAATTTAGCCATTCTACAATATGATCATATAAATCAAAACATGCTTACCATAAATACTCTTCTAATTTGTAAATTTAAAAATAAATTAGAAATAAAAATAAAATACCATAACAAATTATTCAACCACATAGCTGAAAAAAAAGAGATAAGGGCTGTACAAAAGGACTTCAAGATTGTTCCTAGAAAACTAAATTAAAAGATAAAAATTAAAAATGTGACCCTCACCCCTTGACATATGCACCATCAAATTTAAGATACCTTTTTTTAAAAGATTCTATTTATTGGGGCTGGTGCTGTGGCACAGTAGGTTAATCCTCTGCCTGTGGCACCAACATCCCATATGGAGCACCAGTTTGTATCCCAGCTGCTCCTCTTCCGATCCAGCTCTCTGATATGGCCTGGGAAAGCAGTGGAAGATGGCCCAATCCTTGGGCCCCCTGTGTCTGTGTGGGACACCCAGAAGCAGCTCCTGGCTCCTGGCTTAGAATTGGCCCTGCTTCAGCCATTGTGGCCATTTGGGGAGTGAACCAGTGGATTGAAGACCTTTCTTTCTGTCTTTCCCTCTCACTGTCTGTAACACTACCTCTCAAATAAATTAAAAGATTTTAAAAGATTTTATTTATTTATTTATTTATTTATTTATTTCATGGGGAGAGTTACTGAGAGAGGTGGAGACAGAGAGAGAGAGAGAGAGAGAGAGAGAGAAATCTTCCATCTGCTGGTTCACTTCCCAATTGGCCACCATGGCTGGAGCTGAGCTAGGAGCCAGGAGCTTCTTTTGAGTCTCCCTCACAGGTGCAGGGGCCCAAGAACTTGGGCCATATTCTACTGCTTTCCTAGGCCATAGCAGAGAGCTGAATGGGAAGAGGAGCAGCTGGGATAGAAACCGGTGCCCATATGAGATGCTAGTGCCGCAGGTGAAGGCTTAGCATACTGCACCACAACCCTGACCCCTGAAGACACTTTTCTAAGTGATGGTACCAACCATTATTTATTGAATAAAAAATGGTGCATGCAAAGATTTTAAGATCAAGAAACAAAAAAAAAAATCAGAAGAAGCCAAATAAGGACAGTAATATGGATGCCTAATGATTTCCCATCAAAACTATCACAAAATTGTCCTTGTTTGAGATATGAAAAGGTTGTGCTACAGAAGGACTCTCTGGTGAAACTTGCCTAGGTGTTGTCCTGCTAAAGCTTTGATTAAGTCTCTCAAAACACTCTCCTAAAAGCCAGATGTTGTCATTCTTTGGCCTTGCAGAATCAACTAGCAATATTCCTTGAGCATCCAAAAACTCATTGTTCTGACGTTTACTTTAACTGAACCACTTCCACCTCTTAGTAGCCTTTGCTTTAACTGTACTTCATCTTCAGGATCATACTGGTAAGTTCATGTTTCATCCCCTCCTTCAATTCTTTGAAGAAGTATTTTAGGATCTTAAACCTACTTGTTTAGATTTCCTTTTGAAAGCTCTGCCACAACCTGCAGCTGATCTAGGCATAACAGTGTTGGCCCATCAGGCAGAAGGCTTGCTCTGCTTTAATTGTTCGTCAAAACTATGTAAACTGAATCAATGTAAATGTGCATAGTGTTGGTTCTTGTTTCTGCCTTCTGACGCTTAAATTAGGGCAAGGACAAGACAAATTTTCACAAATTGATGTGAATATTCTGCCACTTCATCTTCAATGTCTTCTTGTCCTCTGTTAAGATGACTTATCCTTTTGTCAACTGCTAATCTCTTTGGGGGCACTGACCCCATAAACTTTTAATAAAGCATCAATGGCTTCACCATTCTTCCACTCAAGATTCATCCTCAATTCAATACTTTCTCTTGCTTCAATTTTGGCAGGATTTCTGTTGCTCTGATAGAGGCTCTTTTCAAACTTTCTTATCCTTCTTAGTGTCTCACACTAAATCCTACATAGGTATGTAATAACAAGTTAGTATGACTTAATTTTGGTGCAACAAATTTTGAAATCCATTGATAGTTTTCTTCACAATACATATTTCTATGACCTTTTGAAGATCCCCTTGAACAAGATTTCTGGAGGGAGAGACCATCTCTGGAAAGTGTTATCTTCTCCCCTACATACCTACAACTACATCCTAAACCTTATAAACTCCCAAGTTGAATTGTTAATGATGGCTTTAACAGATGTTTACACCCTAGAAATAGATATAATTCTTTAAGACATTGGACAATACAGTTGGTATTTTTGCCTGAGATTTTAAGTCTAAATAAACTAAGAGGAGAGGTTTTACAAATTATCATTTGCATGAAACAGAGGTCTAAGAAGTAGAGTCATCATTTGTACAGCACAGAACGTGTGCATCTGCAGTGCATTGAATATGCACTGTGCCTGTAGATGTTGGTCACAACCTTTGAGTTACATAGGGTCATTGTAAACAACAAATTGGTTCCTTCATCCATCATTTTGTGCAACAAGTATTCATAACTTGTAATTCAAACTTTGGAAACATTTTAAACAAATTAAAAAAAGAGCAAAGGCCACCAAGATTTTTTTTTCATTTGCAATTATCTTTATATAAAGAAGATCGATTCAATATATACTATGTAAGGATTTCATCAGTTTGCACCCACACAGAAACACAAAGTGTAAAAATACTGTTTCAGTACTAGTAATAGCATCACTTCACATTGGATAACACACTAAGGACAGATCCCCCATGAGACGCAAGTACACAGTGACTCCTGATGTTGATTTAACAATTTGACACTCTTGTTTATGGCGTCAGTAATCTCCCTAGGCTCTGGTCATGAGTTGCCGAGGCTATGGAAGCCTTTAGGGTTAGCCGACTTCGATCTTATTCCCACAGGGCCATAGTCAAAGTGGAAGTTCTCTCCTCCCTTCAGAGAAAGGTACCTCCTTCTTTGATGGCCCCGTTCTTTCCACTGGGATCTCACTCGCAGAGATCTTTCATTTAGGTCTTCTGTTTTTTCCAGAGTGTCTTAGCTTTCCATGCCTAAAATATTCTCATGGGCTCTTGAGCCAGATCCGAATGCCTTAAGGGCTGATTCTGAGGCCAGAGTGCTATTTAGGACATCTGCCATTCTATGAGTCTGCTGTGTATCCTGCTTCCCATGTTGGATCATTCTCTCCCTTTTTCATTCTATCAGTTAGTAAGGGCAGACACTAGTCTTGTTTGTGTGATCCCTTTGGCTCTTAGACCTATCAGTGTGATCAATTGTGAGCTGAAATTGATCACTTGGACTAATGAGATGGCCTTGGTACATGCCACCTTGATGGGGTTGTATTGGAAACCCCTGGCACAATTCTAACTCCATCATTTGGGGCCGTTCCGATTGAGCCTGTCCCAAGTTTTACATCTCCTCCCTCTCTTATTCCCACTCTTATATTTCACAGAGATCACTTTTCAGTTAAAATTTAAACACCTAAGAATAATTCTGTGTTTATTACAGAGTTCAACCTCTAGTACTAGGATAAAGAAAAAAAAAATACTACCATGGATAAAGTATTACATTGTACAACAACAGTCAGCACAAGATCTGATCGAGTCACTGTTTCTCATAGTGTCCATTTCACTTCAACAGGTTTCCCCTTTGGTGCTCAGTTAGTCATCGCCAATCAAGGGAAACAAATGATATTTGTCTCTTTGGGACTGACTTAATTCACTCAGCATGATGTTTTCCAGATTCCTCCATTTTGTTGCAAGTGACCGGATTTCATTGTTTTTGACTGCTGTATAATATTCTGTAGAGTACATGTCCCATAATTTCCTAATCCAGTCTACTGTTGATGGGCATTTGGGTTGGTTCCAAGTCTTAGCTATTGTGAATTGAGCCGCAATAAACATTGCTGTGCAGACGGCTTTTTTGTTTGCCAATTTAATTTCCTTTGGGTAAATTCCAAGGAGTGGGATGGCTGGGTTGAATGGTAGGGTTATATTCATGTTTCTGAGGAATCTCCAGACTGACTTCCATAGTGGCTTCACCAGTTTGCATTCCCACCAACAGTGGATTAGTGTCCCTTTTTCCCCACATCCTCTCCAGCATCTATTGTTGGTGGATTTCTGAATGTGAGCCATTCTCACCGGGGTGAGGTGAAACCTCATTGTGGTTTTGATTTGCATTTCCCTGATTGCTAGGGATCTTGAACATTTTTTCATGTGTCTGTTGGCCATTTGGATTTCCTCTTTTGAAAAATGTCTATTGAGGTCCTTGGCCCATCTCTTAAGTGGGTTGTTTGTTTTGATGTTGTGGAGTTTCTTAATTTCTGTGTAGATTCTGGTTATCAACCCTTTATCTGTTGCATAGTTTGCAAATATATTTTCCCATTCTGTCGGTTTCCTATTCACTTTCCTGACTGTTTCTTTTGCAGTACAGAAACTTTTCAATTTGAAAAAAAAAATCTTGGTGTTAAACTGGAAATTGCATAGACAATTAATCAATTTTTTAAAAAAAAAAAATCATGTAGGATCTCTGTCCTTAATGTGCTGTACATTGTGAATTAATACTATAACTAGTACTCCAACAGTATTATCATTTTGTGTCTCTATGCGAGGGCAAACCGTTGAAATCTTTACGTAATACGTACTAAATTGATCTCCTGTGTATAAAAAGAATTGAAAATGAATCTTGATGTGAATGGAAGGGGAGAGGGAGCGGGAAAAGGGGAGGGTGGGGGGAGGGAGGGAAGTTGTGTGTGGGGGGAGCCATTGTGGTCCATGAGCTGTTCTTTGGAAATTTATATTCTTTAAATAAAAGCTTTATAAAAAAAAAAAAAAAAAGAGCAAAGGAAATAATTGTATCTTCTTTTAAGTGTTAACTAAATATCAGATTTAAGATCCCTACTGATAATTTTTGTTGTATTTTATTATTTGAGAGGCAGAGACACACACAGAGGAGAGAGAGAGAGAGAGACAAAGAGCTAGACTTACAGGGCAGCCCAAATGCCTGCAATGGCTGGGCCTGGGCCAGACCGAAGCCAAGCCAGACAAATCTAAGAGTCAGAACTAATTTTAAAAATGGTACTTTCAGGATTATTTTTCCCTCTCATGTTGGTCTTCAACATTTGACACCTCTACATTTACCATTTCTCCCAGTCCTGACCTCTCACCAAGGTTCCAGTTAAGATATTTCCAACTGCCTCCAAATATCTCCATTTCTACAATTGAATCTACTGTCTCTTCACCATACTTCACTCCTTTTAAAAAGGCATTATTTTCTAATAATGGAACCACCATAAATCCCCTATTCTGAACTCTTGTGGTAGTTTCAGCCATAATAGTCACATATAATTGTATTCCATTTTGTCTTGGTCTTTTGTTGTTTCATATCAGATAAACACCATGAGGCACTGTGATTTCCACACAGCCATGGCCTAGGCCATCTTCTTCTCTACCACAGCCCTGTCCTTTAATGTGGTCTTGGTGCCCAGCAGGGAGTAACCAACATTTCCGTGTGAAGCCCAGTCCATGCTGACCTCTCCTCTTTCTCCTCTTGCTACCCTGAGGAAGAGCATCTCCCTCCATCCAGGCATGAAGACTCCTGGCCTGTGACTGCTCCTCTCACTGCACCTCCAGCTCACAGCCTCTGGGACACTTCTCCATTCAGTTCCTCTTCTTGTTGGGCCTGTCATTGCCTGGAGGCCATTCATTGCCTTTCAGATCCTCATCCCACCCCTTTCTGCCTGTCTCCTCTCACCAGCCACTGTTGATCCTCTTGGTTCCTGCTACAGAGCTTTCTATGCACACCTAAGACTCCCCCTTGTTTAACACCTGCCCCCTCCCCCGTGCCTCACCTTGGGAAGTCTCCTAGGACTGACATGGCATGTACAGCTGGGCCTGCTGACACCACCCTCCCCACATGCACCTCTCAGTCTTACTCTTCGCTCTCACTGCTGTATGCACACTGTCTTCTGGTCATACATATGACTGGGACCATGCAAAGAGCTTGATGCAGGCTGCAGAGATTGTACTAAGCATGAGTAGACAAACTAAGGCTTCCTATGGCCCTGGCAACACCTTCACTCCTCAGGATCTTCTAACAGGCTTCATAGAGAACTTCAACCCTACCCACAGTGCAAACCCAGAGAGTGCTTCTTCCTAAAATCTATCAGTATCTTCCCACTGCTTTCAAAATCTTTAAAAACAGCAAAAGGTATATATTTCTGAAACTGTCCCTCTCTGCCAGCCAAACTCTTCAGAGTCAGCTCCTCTCAACTCCTCAGTCAAAAAATTCTTCTCATTCCCAGAATGCATTGTGCCCCCCACTGTATGAATCTTGCCAATGTCGTCCCTCAGCTGTCCCCTCTACCAAGAGCACTTCATTTGCCCCACCTCTTTAACTCCTTTTTACTCTTTAAATATGGCCATGAATCTTGCTTCCTCGAATAAACCTTTGTAAATTCCCCCAGATTAAAACAGGCCTTCCAATCACATGCTTCTGTAACTCCTTACAATTTTGCATTGCAGGAACTTAGCAAAATATAAAAACAATAAATGAGAATGAAATTAAAAGATAACACTATTTTAAAGCAGAAAATTTTGACACCCATGCATATCTTTTCATAATACACATTTTATAAACTTTTTGAATACCCCTCTTTTATGCACAAATTTCACCATTTTTGCACCAAAATAAACATATGTTAACTACATTATCCCATTTTTGATAAAGTTTTTGAAGTACCTAGTAGATGGTGATTATTTGTTGTAAGTCTGTTTGTCCCTGGATAGTAAGGTCTGTGGAGCAATGAACAGAACCTATCTTGGCCACTGTTGCTTGTCTAGCATTTAGCACTGTGCCAGCCACCAGCCCCCAACAGGAAATAGTGAAATCAACTTTATGCTTATAAATTTGACAATAGAAAAAACTTGAAGTACAAAAGCTCAGTTAAAATGAAACAGGCAAATTGAATAATCCTATAATTGTTAAAGAAATCAAATTTGTGATTCAGAAATTCCCGAAAAAATAATACCCAAAACGAGATGCTTTCGCTCAAGAATTCTAACAACATTTAAGAATTAACACTGGGGCAGAAAAGGCTGTGACAGTGAGGGTTAGGCTGCCTACTGTGGGTAGCCATATCCTATATTGCTGTGCCAGTTCAAGTCCTGGCTCCTCCGTTTCTGAACCAGGTTCTTGCAAATGCAGCTAGGAAGACAGAGGATGATGGCCCACGTATTTGGGTCCCTGCCACCCATGTGGGAGACCGGAATCATCTATTTCTTGGCTCCTTGCTTTAGTCTGGGACATCCCCAGCTAGTACAGGCATCTGGAAAGTGAAGCAGGAAATAGAGTGTTCTCTCTCTCTCTCTCTCTCTCTCTCTCTCTCTCTGCTTTCAAAATAAATAAATAAATATTTAAAAATAAAAAAGAACACTAACATCATACAATCATTTCCAATAAACAGTAGACTAGAGTAGAAAACATATCCCAAATCATTCTATGAGGCCAGATTACCCTGATAATAAAAACTAGACAAAAATAGCATAAAATTGACATAGAAGCTAAGATGCAGATTAAGATATCCACATCCCATATTGGAATGTCAAAGTTTGATGCCTGGCTCCACACCTAATTCCAGCTTCCTGCTAACACAGACCCAGGGAGGTAGCAGGTGATGGTAAAAATAGTTGGGTCTGTGCCTCCCCCGTGAAAGGCCTAGATTAAGTTCCTAGTTTCCAGCTTAGGCCTGGTCTAGACTCAACCATTGTGGGCATTTGAGGAATGAACCAGTACCTGGGTGCTCTTTCTCTCTCTTGGCTTCTCAAATAAATAAATTAGTAAATTTTTAAATAGTAAGAAAAAAATGAAGAAACTGCAAATCAATATCTTTTAATAATTTAGAAGCAAAAACTCTTTTTTTTTTTTTTGACAGGCAGAGTGGACAGTGAGAGAGAGAGAGAGAGAGAGAGAGAGAGAGAAAGGTCTTCCTTTGCCATTGGTTCACCCCCCAATGGCCGCTGCAGCCAGCGCGCTGCAGTCGGCATACCACACTAATCCGAAGCCAGGAGCCAGGTGCTTCTTCCTCGTATCCCATGTGGGTGCAGGGCCCAAGCACTTGGGCCATCCTCCACTGCACTCCCGGGCCATAGCAGAGAGCTGGCCTGGAAGAGGAGCAACTGGGACAGAATTCAGCTCCCCAACCCAGACTAGAACCCAGTGTGCCGGCGCCGCAAGCAAAGGATTAGCCTAGTGTGCCGCGGTGCCAGCCGCAGAAACTCTTAATAGCAAAATATCAGCAAATAAAATCCAGCAAAGAATAAAAGGAATTATATACCATGATTAATTGGAATTCTTTTCTAGTGTACAGTGCTGGTTCATCATTCAGAAAATTAATCCTTGTAACCAAATTAGCATGAAAGAAAAATAAATGAGATTATATCATTTGACTCAAAAAAAAAAACATTTGACAAAAACCAACATCTGTCTATGATTCAAAAAAAATCTTAGCAAACTTAAATATGAGGTATGAAGAAAGTTCAAAAATTTTATGGAAAAATAGATTTAAAAAATAATATATATTTCCCGTGAACATTTTGAAGACTCTTGATAGAGGGAAACTTCTTCAACCTGATAAACAGTATCTACAAAAGTCCTACAGTAAACACTATGGTAAAGACAAAAGGCTGAAAAAAATCACCTAAAATCTAGAACAAGGAAATGATTTCCCTTAAGGTTGAGGTCAATATTGTCACCACTTTTAATCAACACTGTACCAGAAGTTCTGTTAAGTGCAGTGAGGCAAGAAAAAGAAATAAGAGGCATATAACCTAGAAAGGAAAAAATGAAACTGCCACTATCTGTAACTAACATGTTCATCTACATTTAAAAAAACTCCCCCAAAATGATCTGTATTTCTGTACGATAACCATGAACTCATGGAAAACAAAAGCAAGGAGACAGCCCTTATTTGAAAAGGATGCCATTAACATTTTATCCAAAGAAGATGTATCCTTAGGTATAGGTCCAACAAAATGTGTGTAAGTTCTAAATTCCTAAAATTGTTAAATGCTTGTTAAGGAAAACAGTGAATATCTAAATAAATGGGAAAGTATGCATTTCCATGGATTGGGTAACAACATTATAAAAATGCTATTTCTCCCTAGATCGGGGTAGAGGTCCAATGTAATGCTTATCAAAATTCAGAAAGGTTTTTTCTAGAGCTGCAGATCACTTAGTTCTAAATTTTCCATGGAAGGACAGAATCTAAATAACTGAAAAAAAAGGCAATACAAAAATGTTGAAAAAGAAGAGTCAGACCAAGAAATGTTAAGCATAGATTGCAGGAGAGGTTAGGGAGCCTTCCATAACTACAGTGCTAAGATAGCATGAAGGAGGGCTAGGCATCCAGGTCAACAAGAAAACAAAGAACCCAATGGACCCACAAACATATATCCAAAGGATTTTTGACAGCAGAAAAATGAAAAAATTGTGTTAACACCAAATGTTAGTGATATGAGTAAACTGGATCACTTACACATTGCTGAGCATAAAGTGTTACACTTCTGTAAGAGTGTCAGTTTCTTATAAAACCACCATCATTTAACGACTTACCATTAACCCAGAAAGTTCTCTGTTTGGCATTTATGCTACAGAAAAGAAAATAGATGTGCAAAACAATTCCTGTATGCCAATGTTCACAGTTGCTTTATTCATAATACCACCAAACTGGAAATAACTCAGTGCTCTTTGGTGAGTAAATGGTCAAACATCCCAGAATATTACTCAGCAATGAAAGGAACAAGCTACTACTGATACATGCTACAACATGGTTGAATCACCAGGGAATTATTTGGAGTTTTTTTTTTTTTAAGTTGATTTAAAATGTTACATACTCAGGACAAGTTTTTAACCTAATGGCTAAAACACCAGTTAAGATGCCCATTGGGACCGGCACTGTGACATAGCCAGTAAAGCTGCCACCTGCAGTGCCGGCATCCCATATGGGCGCCAGTTCATGTCCTGGCTGCTCCACTTTGGATCCAGCTCTCTGCTATGGCCAGGGAAAGCAGTGGAAGATGGCCCAAGTCCTCAGGCCCCTGCACCTGTGTCAGAGACCCGGAAGAAGCTCCTGGCTCCTGGTGTCAGATTGGCGCAGCTTCAGCTGTTACAGCCATCTGGGGAGTGAACCAGCAGATAGAAGATTCTCTCTCTCTCTCTCTCTCTCTCTCTCTCTCTCTTTCTCTCTCTCTCTCTCTCTCTCCTTCTGTGCTTCTCCTTCTCTCTGTGTGTAACTTTGACTTTCAAATAAATAAATAAATCTTTAAAAAAAAAAGATATCCATATCTTACAGCAGAGTTTTCTATCTGGCTCCACCTCTGACTCCAGTGTCCTTTTAACAACAGACCCTAGGGATCAGCAGTGATGGCTTAAGTGACTAGGGTCCTGCTACCCACGTGGGAGAACTGCACTGAGTTCTGAATTCCTGGCTTTGACCTGACCCAGCACTAGCTGTTGCAAGTATTTGTATATTTGTAGAGTGAACCAGTGAATGGAACATCTCTCTCTGTTTCTCCTTCTCTCTCTCTCTCTCTCTCTCTCTCTCTCTCTCTCTCTCTCTCTCTCTCACACACACACACACACACACACACAAGTCTGCCTTTCAAATAAAAGTGACAATAACTTTTAAAACATTAAGTCCTCTATGGAAACCTAAGATGGCTGTAGAGGGTAATGACTTTAGCTTTCTGAGTGATTGCTTAGACTATTTTTACTTGAGGTTACTTTCTAACAGGGAGTTTCCCATTTGTCACTATCACCAGGAAGGGCAAGAATCAGCTTGTGACCTTGGGAGCAGGTTGGCGTTTTACCTTCTCATTTAGATGAAATGGTCTGAAAGTAAGTAAATCTGTTGCCACAGCACACACTTCTTTTTGATTGTCTGGCTTTCTACAAGATATAAATTTGAAGAGAGTTTCTTGCTTTAAAGCCTGGCTAAAGAGATGCACAAGATTTTAAATGGAGGAAAGGTACAAGGCTTTGGTATTGTTGTTGCTGCTATAATAAGTCACACAATTTAAAATGCCTTGCCCTTTTATCTAGGAATTCCACTTCTCTGAAGCAAGCCTATGTACTATGAGTGTGCCTCAAAAAGTTCAAGGAAAACGGATTGGAAAGACATTTATTTTGGTGCAAAACAATTTTTGAAATTCATGCAATTTTTTCATAAGAC
Organism: Sylvilagus floridanus; assembly: GCA_949820135.1. Taxonomy (NCBI): domain Eukaryota; kingdom Metazoa; phylum Chordata; class Mammalia; order Lagomorpha; family Leporidae; genus Sylvilagus; species Sylvilagus floridanus. Next base: position 78,989,198 of record OX463241.1, read on the forward strand.
ACATTTTCCATGGAAATCGTGTGACAATGAACAACTCTAACTGCAGCACTGCTTATATTAAGCACAATTTTGAAAATATTCTGGTGTCCAACAAGAAGGTGAAATTTATGGCATATCAGTTCAGTACACTACTTAGTAGCAACTACAAATGACAACCTGAATCAGTTTCTGCTAACACAGGAATCTGCCTGTGCAATGCTGCTTCATGTAAAACTTCAAGCCACGTATATATCACATAGGTGAAATCTGAGATGTCGCCATTTCTTAGCATGTGAAATAAGCAACCTCCCTGCCTTGTCCCAACTGCTGTCCTCAACTATGCTGTTGATTTTCCAATTCCACTATCTTCAACAGAACCCTAACTTTCATATCATTTTTGATGATTGAAATGGAGTTCACCTTGGTGCTGAACATCAACCTTATATTGCACATATATACCCCTTCCTACCACTGCCCAAACTCTTTTTTTCCCCATTAAAATCCAAAGTGGATGTGGCATGACAGAGTCTGTCTTTAGATGCTACTCCTTTTATCACTCAAAGCGATGAGTGCCCCTGGTAAGGAGGGGTGGAAATGAGGACAGCAAAGTGTTTCAATAACTGCTCATTGCATCCCATGGAGGTGAGGGGCACAACTGCACTGGGGGGGGGGGGGGGCTTCTGTGTGTTGAGTAAGTCCATGTAGGTGATTGTTTCTTGGTATCAGGACACCCTTGACCCTAACAGTCATCCATGCCTCAACGTTGCCTCTATCCTATCCCCTAACCTTCCTACCCCGTCCATAGTGGAAAATGCGGAAACTACTGACATCAGCTAACACAACCTTCTAAAAGTTTGGCAATGTGGGGTGAATTCCCCACCACCACCCTTATTTTCTCTGAAGACACATCAGAGAGTCCTTTCTTTTTAGCAAGATTCTCATCTCCAGAAATCTCCAGAGAAGCAGTGCCATCATTATATTTACCCCCAAGTGTTCTCTCTCCCATGACAATACCAAGATGCACCTGCAATTAAATCAGCACCCATTGAAGCAATCAAATGTCCGTGTTTTCCTCTTGAGGCCCTCTCAACTTCCTAAGTCATTGCCTTAGAGCAGCTACACATCTTTAGAGGGAAAAGAGGGGATAAACCTGAAACCACTGAATCTCCCCAAGGCCAAGGACACTGATTAGAACAGTCCATTTCCTCTCTTGTCCTCTCTCGATCTTGGGCAGGCAGAGAATAAAGGATGGTGCATGATCATAGAAAGGTCTTGTCTGCTTCCTGTCAGAACATGCTTTGAGTACCTTGACGGCCTTCAGTGACATTCTTCACAATGAGGGGAAATCATGTCCACTCTGTGCTGTGTTGGGTTCTGGTCACTATTTCTGAGGCAACAGACTGTTATATCTGTACTGTGTGTGGCAGGGTTGTGGTGTTACTGAGGCAAAGAGGGAGATTTCTAATAACCAAGTCATAAACTCCTGTACTGCCTGTTTGTTCCTTGTTACAATGGCAAGATCTGAGTTTATTTCATTCTCACAAAGTTATTAAAATTTTTAAAGAAAAAATAAAATATTTTAGACCAGTATGACTTTTTAGTTATAAACAGCAGCAACAACAACTCACGATGGAGCTTCACTTGCCTACAGCATGAAATCCAGACTCCTCCACTGGAGATTCAAAGACTCTGACTGTGTGAGCTCTACTGAATATCTGAGCTCCAGACACACAGCACCCCACACTGTCACAGAAAAACTGTGCCTTCACTTTCCTTTTTTGTTGTCCATTTTCCAACATTGCCCTGTGCAACTTTACTCCCAGGTGAACTCATTTGTGCTTCAAAAACCCAACTGGAGGATAGGCATTCAGCCTAGTGGTTAAGATGCTTATTAGCACACCTGAGTTCCAAGTTGAAGTGGCTGGGGGGCTCCTGATTCCAGCTTCCTGCTAATGCAGAGCCTATGAAACAACAGGTGATGACTCAAATAACTGGGCTCCAGCCACTCACATGGGAGACCTTGACTGAATTCCTGGCTCCCGGCTTCAGCCTGGTCCAGTCTCAGCCATTGAAGATATTCAGGAAGTGAACCAGTGGATAGGATGATTCTCTCTCTCTCTCTCTCTCTCTCTCTCTCTCTCTCTCTCTCTCTCTCTCTCCTCTGCCTCTCAAATTAAAAGAGAGAGAGAAAGTAGCTCAAATAAATGGCACCAACTTGGACAACTCACTGACATTCCCAGAAAAACTTGTTTCTTTGTATTCAATGATTTTTATTCCATGCTTGCTGGTAATGCACACCATTCTAACTACTACATTTCACTTCTATCTACATCGCACTGTGCTCAGTTTATAATTCTCTACCATAAATTAATTTTACCATACTCCCACACATTGCTAAATTTTGAGTTCATTTAGGACAAAAATTCTGTTTCGTAAAACTGAATTGCCAACACTCATATATATAAAACAAAAATGAAGATCTTTTTTCAGAAATTCTAAAATGGTCAAGATGACAAAGCTTCTAGAGGAAATTGGGCTATCTATGGAACATGAAATAATGAAAGAAATCAGGCTCTTCATGGAATACAAAATAAATACACTTAAAAGAGGTAACTGTGAATTTTTTTAATCTAAACCATCTTGTAGTTAATATAGGCACGGACAAACAGTAATGGGCTAAAACAAATCTAAGAAAAAATAGTAAAAAAAAAAAACCTGCCAGATTGAGAAAAAAAATGTTTTCTTTAGTTTGAAAAAATAAGTTAGCCCCAGCAATAAGACACCTATATTTACTTTATGTGACTGAAGTTTGAAAAGTAGAGCTTTCTCAACCATAAAAAAGAATAAAATCCTGTCTTTTAAAATGGATGTAACTGGAGAGCATTATTCTTAGTGAAATAAGCCAGACCCAAAAGGACAAATATATGTCTTCTCTGATTTGTGGTAGCAGATATATAGGGGACAAAAAAAAAAACTTAATGTATATGAGTGAAATTGATATCTTGGGATTTGATTATTATTTGTAGCCTTTGTCTATGCTCCTGAAGAACAGTGGTCTTTCTGGTTTTCACACGTTGATCTCTTTATGTAGTGGAGGGTTAAGCCTGTGATTATGAGTAAAGTAAAAATATGCTATCTGGCCGGCGCCGTGGCTCAACAGGCTAATCCTCTGCCTTGCGGCGCCAGCACACCGGGTTCCAGTCCCGGTCGGGGCGCCGGATTCTGTCCCAGTTGCCCCTCTTCCAGGCCAGCCCTCTGCTGTGGCCCGGGAGTGCAGTGGAGGATGGCCCAAGTGCTTGGGCCCTGCACCCCATGGGAGACCAGGAGAAGCACCTGGCACCTGGCTCCTGACATCAGATCAGCGCAGTGTGCCGGCCGCAGCGCACCAGCCGCGGCAGCCATTGGAAGGTGAACCAACGGCAAAAGGAAGACCTTTCTCTCTGTCTCTCTCTCTCACTGTCCACTCTGCCTGTCAAAAAATAAATAAATAAATAAAAATAAAAATATGGTATCACAAATATTAAAAGGAAGAAAGCAAGGAGGATGGAAGAAGGGAGGGAAGTATTATTAAATTCTTGAAATTATATCCATGAACTAATGAACTCTATTATCTTTATGTTAATAATATGTTTATTTTTTCAGAAAAAGAAGAAAACTGGGGTGTTGTCTTACTTCAGTTTAAAAAAAAATTGTTAACTGCAAATGTAAGGCAAATGAATTATGAATCAGTAATCTTCATTTGATACTAAATATTAACAAAAATCAAAGATCAGCAGTTATAAAGTATTTCACTATTAATCTGCTATTTTACATATTTTGTATAATAGTGACTTTTTCACTTTGGAATGACAGCAAACTAATCTAATTAAAATAAGAATGCTGTCTCCTTGAGAACATTTGACATGCTTCATCTTTCCTTGGTAGAACTTATCTGAACTTAGAGGAGTTTAGCACTGAAGCATTCAGCAGAGCTGAACATTGACTATTAACCTCACCTCTGCCCACCTGGTGAGGGCAGAGAGTGGATTCAGCCCCCGCTGCCCAGGTGCGAGGGAGGACAGGGAGGAAGTGGGGGTGGCTCAGCTAAGGTGATGCTGCCTTCGACCAGAAGGACGTGCAGGCTGCACTTTAACATGAGTGGAAGCAAAATTAGCTCATGTCAGGCCAGCTCTGCCTTTTAGCTAAATAGGATGAAACTTGGGTCTGTTCCCAGGCCACAGTTTTAATGAATTCAACCTGGTCTTTGAAACAATCAAAAACTAATTTGTGCTTAAAAGTCACCTTGCTGTAAAATAGCAGGAGAAGGGGTAACAGCTTGATTTCCAGGATGTGAGAGGGAAGCCTGCACAAGCCGGGAGGAGGAAAAGCAATCTTTGGTCATCCCTGTGTTTCAGGGTCCTCATCCAAAAAAAGAAAAAAAAAATGCACAAGAATCATGCTTTTGTAAGTATCTTCCTGTGACTAGTATACAGCAAGGTGAGTTTTGCACCCTCATCTAAAAATGGAGGACTCAGGACTTGAACACATGGATTCTTCACATCATAAAACAGCTGCTAGGGAACTAGCAAGTGACAACTGCTAAGGCCTATCTGCAGCTTGCCCAAAATTTTGTGGAAAATGAAATGAAAAGGCAAGTTTATGTTAGAGCAAGAAAAGGATGAAATCCATGCATACTCCTTTTGTCCATGTTTTTCATGAATTTTTTTTAAAGATTTATTTATTTACTCGAAAGTCAGGGTTACACAGAGGATAGGCAGAGAGACAGAGACAGAGACAGAGGTCTTCCATCCACTGGTTCACTCCCCAGATGGCCGCAACAGCCGGAGCTGTGCCAATCCAAAGCCTGGATCCTGGGGTTTCCTCTGGGGCTCCCATGTGGGTGCGGGGGCCCAAGGACTTGGGCCATCTTCTTCTGTTTTCCCAGGCCACAGCAGAGAGCTGGATTGGAAGTGGAGTAGCCAGGACTAGAACCGGAGGCCATATGAGATGGCAGCACTGCAGGCGGCACCTTTACTCACTACGCCACAGCCCCGGCCCCGATTTTTCCGTGAATTTTTTGAAGACCTCTCATAGGCAAGGATTTCAATTTTTTTGTTCCCATTTAAACTTATCTTCGAATTCCATCTTTCCAAGAGCTTTTTGAAATCCTCTTGGAGATGCTGTCAGTGTGCGATTTGTAATTGATTCTTCAGACACTAATGTTTGCCTCCTGTGCTAGAGATTCCCTCAATGACAACTCGATATGAAGGAAAGCTGAAGAATTCGGGTTTCTTCCTTCTGGTCTGTGTGGTGGAAGCGGAGAATTGGAAGGGGTGTGTCCTCAGGAGAGGTCATCATTCTGTTCCTAGATGTGAACTCTGAGGGTGGAAGCGGGGATCGCCCAGACTCGGCACAGCTCAAAAGCTGCCTCAGGCACTAGATATGGGAACTCTCCTTAGCATGGGACTGAAGTTCGCTGTCCTAGAGCAGCAAGAGGAGCTAAGATGTTTGTGTGGGAATGGGAGAGCAGAGCTTATAAGAGCCTATGGGGGCTGGCATTGTTGCACAGCAAGTAAAGTGGCTACCTGTGATGCTGACATCCCATGGGGCACCTGTTCCTGTCCCAGCTTCTGACCCAGCTCCCTGCTAATAGAGAAAAGCAGCAGAAGCTGACCCAAGTGTTTGGGGCCATACCATCGATGCAGGAGGTGCAGAAGCAGCTCCTGGCTCCTGGCTTCAGCTGGGTCCAGCCCTGGCCATTGTGGCCATTTAGGGAGTGAACCAGAGGATGGAAGATCTCTCTCACTCTCTCTAACTCTGACTTTCAAATAAATAAATAAATCTTTTTTTAAAAAAGGCAATGGAAGGGTCCAGTATTGTGCTACAATGGTTTAGCTGCTGTCTGCAAAGTCTGCTTCCCTCGTGAGTATAGGCGCATGTCCTGATTGCTCCACTTCTGATCCAGCTTTCTGCTAATGAATCCGACAAACAGTGGAATATGCTTGGACCCCTGTCACCCCTGTGGGAGACCCAGATTGAATTCCAGGCTCCTGTCTTCCACCTGGCCTAGCCCTGGCTGTTGTGGCCATTTGGGGAGTGAACCAACGGATGGAAGATCTCTCTCTCTCTCTCTTTCTCCCTCTCTCCACCCTCCTTACTCTCTATATCTATGCCCCTCCCCTTTATCTGTTACTCTTTCAAACAAATAAATATTTTTTTAAAAAGCCTATATAAAAATAACCATAGAATTCACAAGGAATTGAGGATCTGGACAAAGAGCAATGCAAGCCCTGGGCCCACGATCCCACCCATGTTCCAGAAGCCCTAGCATCCCACAGGCCTCCTTCCATTGTCTGTGTTTTCACCCTAGCTCCTAGTCTGTCTTTTCATCAGTTTTATAACTAGCCTGTAAATTAAAAACATTTATTTAAACTTGAAATATAGAGAACACCCACATGCTGGGTTATTCCCCACATGCTTCAATAGCTAGAGGTGAGCTGAGGCCAAAGTGCCCAGCTCAGAGCTCAATCTGATTCTCCCACATGGGTGCCAGGGACGAAACTACTTGAGCCATCACCTGCTGCCTCCCAGAGTCTTCGTTAGCAGGAAGTCAGATTCAGGAGCTAGAGCTTGGAATCAAACCGAAGTGCCCTACAATGGAATACAGGCATCTTAATTGCTAAGCTAAATGCCCACTCCAATGTATTTTATTGAAGAGCCTCATTTGACTTAAAACTCCCTGTTGTCTATTTTAACTTCATTCAGATTTCATTATAAATTCAAAGGTTTAAAAGCTTGTAATGCAATATGATAAGTTTAAGCAAAAACTTGAAAAGCAATGCCTGTTTAGAAGGAAGCATTATAAATTATTTTAAATAGTTTTAAACATTATGGTACCAGTATTAATTACATTAGTCTACGAGTTCTAAATTATTCATGGATACTAATCATGCAGTACAAGGAGGGAAAAAAATCCCTTCAAGGAACTTCTGCAGATTATTGTGTTTATATAAAAATCATCTTCCAAGTGTGTTTTCCACCATTGTAGGAAGTTTTAAGAATTAACCATCTAGTAACCTCTTTGAGAGACATGGTCTATCTGATAATTGTTTTAACTCTAAGGTATCCTGTAAGCAAGAGCTGTTTATAAATCTCTCCATCTCTGGAACGTCATGAGATACTATTTTGTCACTTACTTACCCTGCCAGTCAAACAAAACTACAATCAACCCTCCCTATCTGTGGGCTCCAATTCACAGACCCAACCAACTGGGAACCGAAAAGAGTTCTTTAAAGAAATTTCCAAAAAGCAAAACTTGGATTTGCCGCACACAGAGCGCTGCGCTGAGTCCATGTGAATAAGTGCTGAATAGGCACAACCAGCTGCAGCTTCCCACCAAGTGATGGATCCATAGTCTCTCTCCAACTACTTGTTGGAGCTTTGTTTCCAGGATCTTGTTCATACACTCCATCGTTAGGCCTATGATCATTATGTCTCTGCTAAACAAGTACAGATTTTCCTTGGAATTTTTCCCTTAATATTACAGTAGGACAACTACTTACCTAGAATTTGCATTGTACTAGGCACTGTAAGTATTCTAGAGATGTTTTCATGCATAGATAATGTGCAAATATTACACCACTTATGGAAGAGATTTGAGCATTTGTAGATTCTGGTGTCTGAGGGGGTCTTCGAATGAATCAGCTCCTTGTGCCTACCAGGGGACATCTATACTGGAAAGTCTTGTTCTTCTAGCCAGTCTCCAATATCTTGCCAGCGTAGAAGTTCTTTCAGGGAGCAGGTGTTAGAACACAGATGCAGGCCCTCAACTGCCGCAAGGCAGAGTATTCAGAAGTGCAGTCGCAGCTGCCATGCGCCCAGTATAAGCTCAGCACCACCCACTGCCTCCCAAGCAAGATGCCCAGACATCCCTGAGCCCTCCTTACCATGATGGCATCCCGTGTTGGGAAGGAACCTTCCTGGCACCGAGTGTCAGCCCTGGCTGACCTCTGAATCAGACCCTTAGGAAAGATCCTCAAAGCCCTATTGACAGAAGCTACTCTGATGGCAGTTCACGGACTATTTGCTTCATTTTCTAAGGCTCTGAACAAAAGTGGGCCTTGAGTTAGGACTCTGAGGGTAATGCTATAGTGTCAGGAACCACACCAAAGCTATGTCCACCTGATCAATGTTTGATCAATGTCTTCTTCCTTATCTTCTATCCCTCTGATGCCCACCAAAAGAGTGACATACTTCTAGGGAAAGTGGAGGCTAAAAAATGTGTGTGGAATTTAGCTATAACAATATTTGGAAATGTCTGACATAAAGCAAACTTGATTTACAAATTCAGAATGAACTGCACTTAACCCAAGGTGCCTCTCCCTCTCTTTCTCTTCCCTTACATTCCCTTATCAGAAAGGGAAATGCAGTACAAAGTTGTTTGTAGAGGCAGGAGTTGTGGCACAGGGGGTTAAGCTGCCCCTTGGGACATCAGACCCCATTTCATAAGGGCTGGCTTAGTCTCTGATGTTCCACTTCCCACCCAGCTTCCTTCTACTATGCCTGGGAAGGCAGCAGATGATGGCCCAAGTAATTGGGCCCCTGCCATCTGTTTTGGGAGATCCTGATGCAGTCTCTTGGCTCCTGGCTTCCGCTTGGCCCAGTCCTGGCTGTAGCAGCCATTTGGGAAGTGAATTAGATGATGGAAGGTCTCTCTCTCTCTCACTTGTGTCACTCTGCCTTTCAAATAAAGAATTTTTTTCAATTATTTTCAAAAATATCAAAACTTCCATTGTGCTTCAACAATCAAAATTTACACATATTAATCATAACACTTACAAAAAAGCATACAAAGGATGCAAGTACAACACATGTCAACAACTTCATGAACACAAACCACGTCATGTTCAAAACTCATTCCAGAATCTTGATATGAATGAGAGGCCACAAGTGAATTAAGTCACTCAGATCCAGCCTAGTGCATCAGCGTCCCAGCAAACATGATAGAGAAGCCAACAGAAAACAAAATCCCTTTTTATTGCATCCAAAGTTTACCCAAAGTTTAGCATGGTTGCTCAATGCAGACAACCTTCTCAAAACCAGCCGGCCTTTGAATGCAGGATTTCTCTTTGCTAATGGACATGCAATTGAGACACAGGAATTCTTCCCTGGCTTGGGACAAAACCCCTGATTGTGTTGGGCATTTGCAACTTTTCTTGATGACAGGGAAAAATGCAATCTATCCAGAGAAGATGCCAGAACTAGTTTACCAAAACACACAAAAAGAGAGAGAGAGGAGAGAGATAGTTTTGATTTTTATAAAGGAAAATACTTCCAAAGCAGTTGCAAAGATTTTTCCAAGCAGAAATATCATTGCTCTTATTTTGCCAAGAAAAATTGAGAAAGCTCATCTTCAGTCATATGAATATGTTCTGGGCAACATAATGGCCGAGTCGCACTATGCTAAATATGTGAGCAGATCTGCACTCATCTTAATTACTGGAAACCTCAGAAGCACTGATGAAATACAGTGTACAATGACACAAGGCACTAGTCATACAGCACCGTTGAAGACCATGATTTTAAAATCAAACACCATTACATCTCAGTTTCCCGAGTGATTCTATTATATGCTTTGCTGCAATCAAAGAACTTTTAAATTTTCTTTATAATTTTTCACCACCCCTTCCAGTTGACAATTTCTCTATGATATGAGCACAAATGAATTGTCATGTTTGCTTTACACAGTGCTGGGGCTTCACAGCATACAATAGATGATGCTGTCTCACTGCAAGTCACCATAGATTGTAAAGGGCTGATAAGAAGACAAGATATGCGCATTTAAATTTTCAGTCCAATTCAAAACTAAATCCTCCAATCATGCCCAGATTCAATAAAGAACAAACTGTAAGAAAAAGAGCCTAGGGCAAGAGATGGAAGAGGTTTGCTTTTCTACTTTTTCTTTCTGCCTCCTTCATGATTCTTCACAGCCTTCAAAAATCTCAAAAGGAAAATAAAGGTATAGGAAAGTGGAATCTCATATATATTACTATATCCCCTGCCCTCTCATTGTGCCCCACCCCAGTTTCCTCTCTCTATTGTCTAAGATAAGTCCAGTACTTCCATATTTCAGTTCAGGCAGAAAAGGGCTGTTTTCTTTTAGATCATATATTGCAGCATCAAGGACAAAAATCTATGTGCTGTCATCTACAATCTCCTACCAAATGGGTTCCGGTGGGTTTGCACCTTCGCAATAAGGTTTACCGTCCTCATAGTTCATTTTCTCTGTGTACACCTGATTTAAAATCACCTTCATGCCTTCACTAGTACTTGAACTATATTACAGTGCCAAATTATGGTAGCCCCAGGGAATCTACTTGGCAGCAAGGGAAACCACTTGGCTTTGATTGGACATGGAAATTAATTTGGTGGTCCTATCTCAGTTCCCTGTGAATAATTTCCACATTACAAACGTTGCTCACAAGATTGAAAAAAATGATGAAGGGGGTGCCTGAGAGAGTCTACAAAGTGTTTAGAAGTCTCAGATCAAACCAGAGGCACTTGCCCCAGCTCTGAGGGAAAGGCTGACTGGCACCTGCCAACACCTTACTGCCTCCAGCCAGTGCCATGAGCCCTCACAGCGGGAGCATTTGACCCTTTATAACTGAACAGTAAATAAGAAATAACACAGCCATTATACAGAGTACAAGTTTGTCCTGCAAACAGATTTCTCTTGATCACGTAAAACCTAACAGGGAATAGTGGCCAGAGAAGTCAAATTCCTCTCTCTGTTGTCCTTTTAAGTATATTCATAGCTGTAAAGTGCTAACAGATGTTTTTGGGGTTTTTTTTGAGAAACTGCATTTTTGAAAACTGATAACTCATTGTCTCTCTAAGCTATTGTTGCATGATTTCCCGGGTAGAAGACAGCAAATACCAACAGAACCTTAATAAAGAGTGTCCTTCTGGAAAGAGTAAAGATCACAGGATTTGTGCTAATCCCTCTTTTATACCATGTAGTAGGAAAAGGAGGATGCATTTCAAATGTTTTTAAACCCATGTAATTTTATTTTGAATTGTTTTTTCATTCAAAAAGAACAGTATCTTTTCGTATTTTTATTCTGATCTATAATATCACATGGTCATTCTGAAATAGGAACTCAATGATGTACTTAATAAAATGTCTCGTACTAAAATGTTCATGGGTGATCTGGTTCATTTTTTAGCCTGAAGCAAGCAGAATGAAAAGAACAGAGAGACATTCAGCCATGGTCAAGTTAGCAAAACTCTTTTACAATGAGGGAAAAATGGAAAAGAAATAGGCACTTAGAGGGGTCTAAAACTTGCTGAGGAAATTGTAATGGCTAAAAAGTGGTAATACAAGGCAAGGCAGGCAAAGGAGATTCTAAAGGCAGATTTACAATTAAATAAGCAAGTCTGACGGCAGCACAGTGTTGGGACAGACAGTCCTCATGTCGTACATGGATCTTCAGGGTTACTCATCCTTCACATCTGCTATTTTGCATCCTTTGGCCTTAATCTCCTCATTTCTCCTCCCATCTCCCCTTGCTCTTGGTAACCACTGTCTCGCTCCCCAACTCTCTGTTTTTGAGCATTTGTGTTTTTATTCTGCCTAGAAATGGGATAGTGCAATATTTTCCTTTATGTTGTCACAAGTGGCAGTGTTCCCTCCCCTCCTTTTTTAAGTCAAGGTGTAAACTGGGTAACTGTGTGAGATAACAGGTATGTTAGTGTGTTCCACCATACTTACCACTGTACTATATGTGTATCGCACAACACGGTGTCCTACCCTTAAATAAACATAAAATTTATTTTCAAAAAATAAGCAAGGCTTAGGGCTGGTGTTGCAGTACAGAGGGTTAAGCTGCCATCTGCAATGCTGGCATCCCATTTAAGAAGCTCTGCTTCTGATCCAGTTCCTTGATAATACTCCTGGGAAAGAAACAGATGAGGGGCCAAGTGCTGGGGCCCCTGACACCCATGTGGGAGACCCAGATGAAGCTCCTGCCTCCTGGTTTGGGCTCACCCAGCCCCGGCCATTGCAGCCATTGGGGGAGTAAACCATTAGATAGAAGATACCTCTCTCTTTTTCTCTCCCACCTCCCACCTCTCCTTCTCCCTCTTTCTCTGCTTTCCCTCTAACTCTATGCTTCAAATAAATAAAAGATATCTTTTAAAAGAAAATAAGCAAGGGGCTGGAGTTATAGTATAGCAGGTAAAAACCGCTACCTCCAATACTGGCATCCCATATAGTCACTGGTTCAAGTCTTGGCTGCTCCATTTCCCGTTCAGCTCCCTGCTAATGGCCTGGGAAAAGCAGTGGGAGATGGCCCAGGTGTTTGGGCCCCTGCCACCCAAATGGGAAACCTGGATGAAGCTCTTGGCTCTTGGTTTGGTCTGGCCTACCCCTGGCCATCTGAGATGTAGACCAATGGATTGAAGATCTCTGTCTCTCCCTCTCTCTGTTTCTCTGAATTTTAAATGGATAAATTATTCTTTAAGAATAACACTATGGCGAATGCCACGGCTCACTAGGCTAATCCTCTGCCTGTAGCGCCGGCACGTGGGGTGTGCTTGTCTGCTGGTGGGGTGCGGGGTGGGGAGTGGGTTGCTGAGTGCACACACAGATGACAAGAAGCTTAGAGAGGCCGGAGGAAGCAGCCATGGCTTCCAGCTGATGGGGAACGGAAAAGGGTTTCCAGAGAACGAGCCAGTTCGTCAGGGCTTTGAAAGACTAGTACTGAGTGAAGTAGGAGCAGAAGCCATTCATTCATTAATTCAGCAAGCATTTCTTAGCATGTACTCTGCACAAGTTACAACAGCACAACACCGAATGACGGCAGCTCCTTGTGCCGGGATCTGGGGACTGTTGAAACCATGGACAACAGAGGGGCCCTTTCCCCTGGCTTAGCAGCAAGCTTCCCGGAGCTGCCCAACATATTGACAGCCCATACAGTGATCTACCTGCCTACTGCATGGCCAACTTGCTATCCTATCATAGCGGTGGCTGCTGAAAATCCGCTGAGCTGTCATTTTAGCCTCCCTGCTAAAATGAGAATACGCTGCAGCCAAAATTGTGACTGGAGTCTACATAGAGCAACTGGGGCTGACCAGGGAGTTACGTTTCGGTTCATATAACATCAGATAGCACACCCCCGTGAGGTGTTAGAGCCATCTTTGAGCATGTAACAGGATCAAAAGCATGATTTGCTAACGTGCATACTCAAGGAACATTCCACATCCCTTTCCTTAGCACCGAAGTATCACCCAGTTACGCCCCTCTGACCCTAACAGCACGAATTCCCAAACTCCTTTCTGAACAGGAAGCTGGATTTGGGCACTGGGTTTCGCAATAAAGCCCTTCTTAGAAGAGCAGCACCCAGTGCTCATGGTGTTTATTTTTTCTTACGGTAGCAGCCAGTAGGGGGAGCCCGTTGCCCGGCAACACCGTCATACCAAAATGTGCCCTGGCTGCTGAGGATTTTGGCTTAAAGGAACAGGAGAGCAGTAGATGCTGGAAGAGGCTTTCCTCTGTTATTAGTCCGGACTCAGCAAGCAAGAAAACAGTGATCTCTGTTCCTGTCCCTGAGTTTTCCGTCACTAAACTCACGTCACTGGAGAGAGGCTGAAGTCTGTAGATTCTGTCAAACATTGCTGCTTCACAAGAACCATTTATAAACTGCTGTCTGCTGTGAGCCCAAAAGAGTTTGTCCCAGGCCATTTTATGTTCTCCACGCCCACTGAATTCTCCTAAATATCCTTTACCATCCCCCTAAGAATCATCAACATTGCCCCTTCTCTACCTCCCTCTACTCTCCCCCTCCCCTGTGGAAAAAAGGAAAGAGACTACTGATAACAGAGACAGGAAGAGACAGAGACAGAAAGATCTTCCATCTGCTGGTTCACTCCCCAAGTGGTCACAACAGCCAGGGCTGGGCCAGGTTGAAGCCAGGAGCCAGAAACACCCTCTGAGTCTCTCACAGCTGTGGCCCAAATACTTGGGCCATCTTCCGCTACCTTCCCACGCACGTTAACAGGAAGCTTGGATGGGAAGTGGAGCAACCGGGACTCAAACCAGTGCTACAATGTGAGATTCCAGCAACACAAGCAGTGGCTTAGCCCACTGCACCTCAGCAGTATCCCTGGGAATATGAATCTCTGAATAACGTTAGGCTACTCGGTGATCACATTTTGTGATTGTCTCTGTGCGCATGATAATTTCTGTAGCTTTTCTCCTGTCTAACCCATCAATTGCCAGTTCATTCTGTAGACTTTGGAGGGTGAGGGGAAGCCTTTCTTTCTGCCCCTATACTCCATGAAGGCCTGTCCCTGACACCCACTGTCTGGATAGAGTAGGATGAATCCTCACCCTGCCTATCTAAACAACGACATGTCCTTCAACCCAACTGCCACACGAAATACATCCCGTCCTCCTGTCTTGACAATGATGCCTTTAAACTAGTAAAGTCCTCATGATGATGGAGTGGAATGACGATTGGCCCAGATGTCCTGAGGTCGTGCCAGTAGTGGTGGATAAGTAAGAAAATGAAAACAGAAAGCTTTTCGTATATTTAGCCCATAAAATGTATGTTTTGCCTTTATGTCAACAGAATCAGTAATTATGTGCTCACAACCAAGATGCCATGAATCTGCTCAATTGAGAGGAATGCCAAATTAGGCCATCTTTCTGGAGTCACTGTAGTTCTTCGAGAGCTTTGTCAGTTTGCTTTCTGCTGACAGAGCAGCAACTGGCAATACGACTATTTTCTGGCAATGTTTAGACTCAGAAAAAGCAATGGATTTTACATATAGAATCATAAGGGCATGTTACAAATGAAAAATAATCATTAACTCAGAAAACACTGCAACATATTTGTAAGTTCACTATACAAATTGGTATTATATGTATCATATATTTCATCATCTTTTGAAGGAATATCTGGATCCATATAGTATTTCTTAATATTTTCAGATTTTTCTCTGCTGGAATATTTCATAGAAAATGAAAAAAGAGCAGTTTATTTCTGAGTTGGCTTAAATCTTTCTCTAATTAAGATAGATCTAAAACTAAAATGGCCAGAAAATAGTTTCCATGGAAATTAAGTTTGGAATTATTTGTCTATGAGCCTTCATAGCCACAGAAATATTTGTTTTCTTTTAATAATTTATTTATATTTTATAGGCATGTTACATTGGATTCACCACATAAAATATATTTCCATGTAGGAAAAACATCCTCTAAAAACCATATTACATAAAATTTCTTCTCTTGTTTCATCATGTGTTAAAAGATAATAGCATCTTGAATATTCCATTCTGTATAACTTTGTTCTTTTTTGTACCTATCTTGCAAATTCTAGATTCAAATTACAAAATCATGTCTTCCATATTTAGAAATTATCCATTGTTTTCAGGAAAATTTGGACAGTCAATGTCAAAAAGCATAATTTTTTGGTTACATATTGAACATTTGTGCTTTTAGAACATCGTATCCGTGTTCTCTTTTGACTACTACTTCTCCTTGTTCAGTGGTACTGTTTTGCTATTTGTTTAGAAACTGTTCAATTTTATAAATTGCACTATCTGTATTTTTCTGTTTTTTTATATATTTTTCCAGAGTCAGGGTTGTGGCATAGCAAGTAATGCCACCATCTGCAGTGCCAGCATTTAATGCGGGTGCTGGTTTGCTCCACTTTTGATCCAGGATCCTGCTATGCTCCTGGGAAAGCAGCAGAAGATGGTCCTGATACTTGGGCCCCTGCACCCACCTGGGAGACCTAGATGAAGCTCCTGGGATCCTGGCTTTGACCTGGCCCACTCTGACCTTTGCAGCCATTCGGGGAGTGAACCAGCGGATGAAAGACTTCTCTCTCTCTCTCTCTCTCTCTCTCTCTCTCTCTCTCTTTCTATCTCTCCCTCTTTCTCTCCATAACATTGTCTTTCAAATTAAAAAAAAAATTAAAAAAACTCTACATCTTTCCATCACAAACAACTTCACTACCCAGAGTAAGTCCTGAAGACCAGCTATAAAACAGATAGCAGCGTAAACAAGTGTACAGTGTTATATTTGAACTTCAAGTTGCAGTCACTCATCTGAATATCACTCTTTCAAGAAGCAACCCTCCTGACCACAAGGATGGAAAAGCACCCTGCAGGAAGACTTCCCAGAGCCAGGAGAGTGCCACAGCGTTCCCCACCCAGTGTCTGCTCCTGGGAAGCCTGTGCTCCTCATTGTCCAACAGCAGAGCTGCGTCTGCTGCTTCCGAGTCAGCAATTTGATGTGAGTATTTCTGTCATCTGTCCTCATTATTCTGATCAGTATTTCAGCCTGTTAAACGCAGTGACTATCAGAGTGAGACTTTCTGAAGAGTACGGATGTGTGTTTGGGAAGAGCAGAACATAGCAATGGGATTACACATGCCATAGTAATCTGTGCGTGTGTGCAAGGAGGTCCAGGCAAGAGGAAGTTTCATTAACAAAAAAGAAAGGGGAGAATATTTATAAACGCTGCTTGGATACGAAGCTCATTGGTCTTGGAGACCTAAGGTAAAAGTGGGCATCAGCTCACTGGTGGAGGTGCCCTTCCTGGGGACATAGTCTGTTTAGCATGTCTTGTCTACATGGGGGCAATCTTAAAAGAATTCTCAAGATAAACTGTGCTACAGAAATCTGTGCACACATGAGAGCCATGAGGTGCATGTAGAAGGACATTGTGTGGGGTTTTAGACAGCCCTTGGGGCGGTGCTCATCTCAGACAGGCAAGCATGAGTTCTCACCTTCAAAGCCTCTCAGTTCTGGTTTAGTCAGGGTCTGAGAAGAGCAATTTCATCTTGGCATTAGCAATTTCACAAATCCTTATTCAGTCAAGAATATACATTTGGGGGCCGGCGCTGTGGTAGAGCCGGTGAAGCCGCCGCCTGCAACGCCAGCATCCCGTGTGGGCACCAATTCGAGTTCCTCCTGCTCCGTTTCCACTCCAGCTCCCTGCTAAAACACATGGGAAAGCAGTAGAAAACGGTCCAAGTGTCTGGGTCCCTGCACCCACGTGGAAGACCCAGAAAAAGCGCCTGACTCCTGGCTTTGGCCTGGCCCAGATCCAGCCGTTGTGACCATTTGGGGAGTCAATCAGTGGGTGGAGGATATCTCCCTCATTCTCTCTGTAACTCTGACTTTCAAGTAAATAAAATAAAACTTAAAAAAAAAAGAATATGGCCGGCGCCGTGGCTCAACAGGCTAATCCTCCGCCTTGCGGCGCCGGCACACCAGGTTCTAGTCCCGGTCGGGGCACCGGATTCTGTCCCGGTTGCCCCTCTTCCAGGCCAGCCCTCTGCTGTGGCCCCGGAGTGCAGTGGAGGATGGCCCAAGTGCTTGGGCCCTGCACCCCATGGGAGACCAGGAAAAGCACCTAGCTCCTGGCTCCTGCCATCGGACGAGCGCGGTGCGCCGGCCGCAGCGCGCCGACCGCGGCGGCCATTGGAGGGTGAACCAACGGCAAAAGGAAGACCTTTCTCTCTGTCTCTCTCTCTCACTGTCCACTCTGCCTGTCAAAAAAAAAAAAAAAAAAGAATATACATTTCAATGGATTTTATCCAAGCTGATTAAACTGAGGTTTTGATGAGAAAAATTTCCTTGTTCATTTTCATTGTTTTGTAGTAAAAATCCAAGAATGTGCAATGGCCTTGTCTTTATTGTCTTGACCAGTAATTAATTTTTTTGAAATTTATTTATTTATTTGAAAGGCAGAGATACACAGAAAGAGAGAGAGAAGAGAGAGAGAGAGAGATCTTCCATCTGCTGGTTCACTCCCCAAATAGCCGCAACAGCTGGGGCTGGGCCAGGCTGAAGCCAGGAACCAGGAGCTTCTTCTGGGTCTTTCACATGGGTGCAGGGGCCCAAGTACTTGGGTCACCTTCTACTGCATTCCCAGGGGCATTAGCAGGGAGCAGCCAGGACTTGAACTGGCAGCCATATAGGATGCCCACACTGCAGATTGAGGCTTAACCTTCTACACCACAGCACCAGCCCCCAGTAATTAAATCTTAAAAATGTGTAATGTTCTCTTTGAAAACTTTATACAGTCATGTTTGACAGAAATCTACTCTCTCATTGTTTTGGGATGTAAAATCTTCAAACAGACTGCCTCTGAAATTTTCTATTTTTTCTCCTGCTTTTTTTCCTTTTCTGAGCTCTACTTTTGAGTTTTCTATTTCTAGCCCAATCTTGACATGTACTTATTCTCAGTGATCTTAAGAATTTTTTTAGAAATGTAACTATATGAAGAATACAAAATTGAAAATCTTTAAAAAAATTTTTTTATCATATTTGAAAGGCAGAGAGAAAGAGAGACAGAGAGAAATCTTCATCTATTGGCTCACTCATCAAATGCCAGCAACAGACAGGGCTGAGGCAGACCAAAGTCAGGAGCCTAGAACTCAATCCAGTTCTCCCACATAGATGGCAGAATCTCAAGAATTTGAGCCATTACCTACCTGCTGCTTCCTGAGTTGCACATTAGCAGGAAGCTGGATTCGAAGCAGAGTAGCTGGGACTCAAACCAGGCCCTCCAATAAGGGAAGTGAGCATTCCAATCACTTCACCCCACACTCCCCCAATAATTGAATATAATTTGCATAAAAATAAAAATATGCCATAAACAGTTATATATATTTCAAATGTTTTGAAAATGTCATTTTTCTTTTGAAATAATCTGAACTGTGTTCTAAAATTAAAGGCAAATTGTAATCAATATTGAATTTAAATCAAGTTTGACTTAAGCTAAAATTTTTACCACTTTTGAGAATTTCATTAAATGTGAATATCTTTACAAAAGCAAATCTGTTTGAAATTAAACATCCAGGGGCATAATGGGTAGAGCCGCCACCTGCAGTGCTGGCGTCCCATATGGGTACCAGTTCAAGTCCCGGCTGCTCCACTTCCAATCCAGCTCTCTGCTAGGGCCTGGAAAAGCAATAGGAGATGGCCCAAGTCCTTGGGCCCCTGCACCAGCAGGGAGACCCAGAAGAAACTCCTGGCTCCTGGCTTCAGATGGGCCCAGTTCTGGCCGTAGAAGGCCATCTGGGGAGTAAACCAGTGGCTGGAAGACCTCTCTCTCTCTGTCTCTCTCTCTCTTTCTCTCTTTCTCTCTCTGCCTTTCAAATAAATAAATAAGCATTTTTAAAAAAAGAAATTAAACATCCAGGAGCTAGCTAATTACAAGTGAAAAGAATCCACCTCACAATTCACACAACATATGACTAAACATACATATATGAGAGTGCTTCAAAAGGTGTATGTAAGGGGCTAGTGTCGTGGCACAGCAGGTTAAGCCATGCTTGTGAAGCCAGCATCCCATGTCGTAGTGCTGGTTCAAGTCATGACTGCTCCACTTTCAACCAGGTTCTGGCTGATGGGTATGGGAAAGCGCTGGAAGATGGTCCAAGTGTTTGGGCCCCCACCATCCATGTGGGAGACAAGGTTGGAGTTCTAGGTTTCTGGGTTCATCTTATAACACTTCAATGCAGGCATCTGGGGAGTAAACTAGTGGATAGAAGATCCCTCTCTCCCTCTTTCTCTGTGTCACTCCTTCTTTCAAATAAATAAATAAAGCTTTTCCAAAAAAAGTATGTGGTAAGTGGAATTAAAAGCTAAGTTTATTTTGGTACAAAAAATGCGAAATCCATTTCGCACTTTTTGTAACATAATAAATTTCTCTTTGAATTCCATTTTCCATGAATTCTTTGAAGTCCCTTTGTATAGCTCATATAATTGGTATGATTTACTGAGTTTGAGAAAAGGAACAAAGATGACAGTGTAATAAATAGCATCATGTTCTAAAAAAAAAAATGTTTGACTTACACTTCAGAGCACAGAAATAAAACGAATCCTCCCTTAGAATGTTGTCACAAGGAGTGAGACAAATGGACAATGACTTACTCATATACTCAAATAAGAATTTTGCTGAAAAGTGCTTGAACTTTCTAATTCCGTGAAACATTAATGTATGGTAATGAGATTTAGATCACCTTCAATTTAAATACTATGTCATTCATATAACAGTTGTTAACAAAATGGAGCCTCTGGCATTTGAAATTTCAGCAGAGTGCTGATAGCAAGTAAGCCTGGGTTCAAAGCCAGCTTGGAGATGCCAGGGCCATTCTGAGAATTCCCTTTGTCCCTTCATATAGCAGTAGTACTTGTGTACTTTGATTCATTGCACACCCTCTCCAGCCAGGGCCCATCATCAGCCAAAGGAAGGAATTTCAGAGTGTAGGTTAGCTCCCCACCATGCAGATGAGCAACATTGCTTGATGTTTATGAAAGTCAGGGGTCTCAAAGGTCTCTGGGCATTTGCTGGGAAGGTATTATGAAGAAAGTGTCCCTAACCCACTGTTGGTGGGAATGCAAACTGGTGAAGCCACTATGGAAGTCTGGAAATTCCTCAGAAACCTGACTATAACCCTACCATTCAACCCAGCCATCCCACTCCTTGGAATTTACCCAAAGGAAATGAAACTGGCAAACAAAAAAGCTGTCTGTACCTTAATGTTTATTGCAGCTCAATTCACAATAGCTAAGACCTGGAATCAACCCAAATGCCCTTCAACAGTAGACTGGATAAAGAAATTATGGGATATGTACTCTATAGAATATTATACAGCAGTCAAAAGCAATGAAATCCGGTTATTTGCAACAAAATGGAGG
Source organism: Sylvilagus floridanus (assembly GCA_949820135.1). NCBI lineage: Eukaryota > Metazoa > Chordata > Mammalia > Lagomorpha > Leporidae > Sylvilagus > Sylvilagus floridanus. Next base: position 79,009,877 of record OX463241.1, read on the forward strand.
AATCTGGAACACATCATGCTGAGTGAAATAAGCCAGTACCAAAGGGACAAATATCATATGTTCTCCCTGATCTGTGACCACTAACTGAGCACCAAAAAGGAAACCTGTTGAAGTGAAATGGACACTATGAGAAACAGTGACTTGATCAGCCCTTGCCCTGACTGTTGATGAACAACTTAGTACTTTATCCATCTTAGTATTTTTTTTTGTTCTACTCAATACTATTGGTTGAACTCTGTAATCAATACACAATTATTCTTAGGTATTTAAATTTAACTGAAGAGTGAGTTCTGTTAAATATAAGAGTGGGAATAAGAGAGGGAGGAGAAGTACAATTTGGGACATGCTCAATCGGACTTGCCCCAAATGATGGAGTTAGAAATGTGCCAGGAGATTCCAATCCAATCCCATCAAGGTGGTTTGTACCAATGCCATCTCACTAGTCCAAGTGATCAATTTCAGTTCACAATTGACCATAATGACAGGTCTAAGGGTCAAAGGGATCACATAAACAAGACTAGTGTCTGCTAATAATAACTGATAGAATTAAGAAGGAGAGAACGCTCCAACATTGGAAGCAGGAGACACAGCAGAGTCATAGAATGGCAGATGTCCTAAACAGTACTCTGGCCTCAGAATTAGCCCTTAAGGCATTTGGATCTGGCTGAAGAGCCCATGAGAGTATTTCAGGCATGGAAATCCAAGACACTCTGGCAAAAACAACAACAACAACAACAACAACAAACAGCTAAATGAAAGATCTCTGTGAATGAGATCCCAGTAGAAAGAATAGGCCATCAAAGAAGGAGGTACCTTTCTCTGAAGGGAGGAGAGAACTTCCACTTTGACTATGACCTTGTCTAAATAAGATCGGAGTCAGCGAACTCAAAAGGCTTCCATAGTCTTGGCAACTCATGACAAGAGCCTAGGGTGATTACTGACACCATAACCAAGAGTGTCAATTTGTTAAGTCAACAATAAGAGTCACTGTGCACTTACTCCTCATGTAGAGTCTCTGTCCTTAATGTGTTGTACAATGTGAATTAATGCTATAACTAGCACTCAAACAGTATTTTACACGTTGTGTTTCTGTGTGGGTGCAAACTGTTGAAATCTTTACTTAATATATACTAAATTGATCTTCTGTATATAAAGATAATTGAAAATGAATCTTGATGTGAATGGAATGGGAGAGGGAGTGGGAGCTGGGAGGGTTGCAGGTGGGAGGGAAGTTATGGGGGGGAGGGGAAGCCATTGTAATCCATACACTGTACTTTGGAAATTTATATTAGTTAAATAAAAGTTAAAAAAAAAAATGAAGAAAGTGTCCTAGAGGCCAAGAGTTCTGCTTCTGCCACTTGCTAACCGGATGACTTTGGCTTTGCTCATCCATAACATGGGAGGAGGAAGAGTTCCTGTTACAAGGGATTCTTCTGAGGATTAAGTGAGATGTCCTCCATGAATCCCTTCACACACATCCATTGCCAATAATGTCAGCCTTGATTTTTACTATTACCTCTGGTAAGTTGTAAGAGTGTGCCACTCAGTAACTATATGTGTAGATTTAGCATATATTTAACTATAGGTAGATGGTAGATGACAGATAGATGATACAAAGTGAGAGAAAAAGGGATGGATGATAGATAATGAACATTTACAACAAAAAGCTAAAATTTAGAACTTAATAGACTTGCTCATATCAGAGTTAAAATTTAAGTTTGCAGTGTACGTTTATAATGTTCTTTGCTTCCACATGAGAATCCGTATCTACTTTACCTAAAATACTTTACCTACCCTGGTGCTTCAAGGGTCTGTTGTGTGAGACGTGGTGCCCAGCCTGCTCTCTGCCTGGTATGGACCCAGCTTGTGCTTCTAGACTTTTTTATCCCCTAAATAAAGCCCTCACCTTCCTGTGCATTTCTTTCACTGAATAAATGTTTAAAAATTATCATGTTTTCTGGTTTATTTGAGCTGATATTCAGAATTTTTACCTGAAGAGACAGCAAGAACCCTTGAATTATTAGTGTTAAAATTATTAATATTAAAATTGTTAATAAGGCTGGTTGATATCATCTCTTTCTGTCTCTGTCTCTCAAATAAATGAAAATAAAATGTAAACATTAAAATATAAGCTGGAAGAAACTAAAAAAGTAACCAGTTTCAGTCCTCTCATTTCTCAAATGAGAGAAAAACATCTTTATTTTTTAGACAGAATTTGTATCCAAAAAAAGTCACCACTTAAAATATGCAATCCAGTGGCCGGCGCCGTGGCTCAACAGGCTAATCCTCCGCCTTGCGGCGCCGGCACACCGGGTTCTAGTCCTGGTTGGGGCGCCGGATTCTGTCCCGGCTGCCCCTCTTCCAGGCCAGCCCTCTGCTGTGGCCCAGGAGTGCGGTGGAGGATGGCCCAAGTACTTGGGCCCTGCACCCCATGGGAGACCAGGAAAAGCACCTAGCACCTGGCTCCTGCCATCGGGTGTGCGCGGTGCGCCGGCCGCAGCGCGCTGTCCGTGGCAGCCATTGGAGGGTGAACCAACGGCAAAGACCTTTCTCTCTGTCTCTCTCTCTCACTGTCCACTCTGCCTGTAAAAAAAAAAAAAAAAATATGCAATCCAGTAGTTTCTAGCAGGCTGACAAAGCGGTGCAGCTATCACCATGATGTAATCTTAGATTATTTCGCCCACCCTGAAAAGGAACACCATTGTCATTGCACCTTGTCCCGCCCTGTCTCAACAACCGCTAATCTACGATTCTCTTGGTGTAGTTTATCTATTCTGGCCATTTATATAGTCATGGAACAGTTGGTGGTTAGCGGCTGGCTTTTGTCACTGAGCAAAATGTTGCCAGCTATCATCCACACTGTAGCATGAAGCAGTGCTCCATTCTCTTGGATTGCCAAATAATACTTCTTCCTCCAGAAATTTTTGGAAAAGCTTGTGGGAAATTGTTATTAAATATTTTTTTAAATGTGTGTTGGAGAAAAGGAAGGGAAAGGATGCCATCTGGGCCAGGGGTATAGCTATGAGAATTTTGTAAAATTATAAGTTCAATTTCTTTACTTGTTATGTATCCACTCAGATTTTCTAATTATTCTTGAAGCGATTTTGGCAGTTTGCTTCTTTCTAGGAAATTATCGATTTAATCTAGGCTATCTAATTTGTTTAAATTATTCCCTTATAGTCCTTTTGATTTCCAAAAGGTAATAAGGAATGTCAATCCTTTATTTCTGACTCTAGCAATTTGAGTTTTTTCTCTTTTTTTCTCAGTCTAGCTAAAGGTTTGTCAATTTTGTTGATCTTTTTAAAGAACCGACTTTTGGGGTTTATTGATTTTCCTCTATTTCTTCTATGTGTGATCTCATTTATTTCAGCTCTAGTGCTATTATTTCTATCCTTTCACTTGCTTTGGATTTAATTTGCTCTTCTTTTTCTAGTTTTTAAAAGTGAAAGCTTAGGTTATTATTTTGAGTTCCATCTCATAGTGTTGCTATGTTTCCCATCTCATTCATATCAAAGTATTTTCTAACTTCCATTGAATTTCTTCTTTGATCTATCAATTAGTTAGGCACATTTTTCTTAATTTCATGTATTTGTGAATTTTCAAAAATTTCCTTCTATTATTGATTTCAACATTCAACCCAAGTGGCTGAAGTCATACTTCATATTATCTCAGTGCTTTCATATTTATGGAGGCTTGTTTTGTGAATTAATATATGAAGTACCTGGGAGTATGTTTTATGTGCACTAAGAAGAATTTGTGGCCTGCTACTGCTAAGTGGGGCACTCCATAGGTGTCTGTCAGGTCTAGTTGATTTATGGTTTTGCTTTTTCTCTTCTTTTTGTTTTGCTTTATTTTTTTTTAAAGTTGTTTCATTTTTGCTTCAGTTCCTTGCCTTTTTAAAATTTTATTTAAGGTTTATAAATTTCATGTATGTCATTTACACTGATTCAGGAACATGAGTTCTCTAATCTGTGGTAACTAATAGAGTGCCTAAAGTGTACTGTATAGGAATGCAATTGACATTTTGAGATTCAATAATTGTTTACAACCCTTGTCTGTACTGTTGAGGAACAGTGGGTTTTTTCCTTCATATTATTTGTTGAACTCCTTTCTTAGTGTAGGGTTAATTTTATAAGTATAAAGTAAACTGAAAATGGATCTTTATAAAAATTAAGAGTGGAATCAGGAGAGGGAGGAAGATGAAGATTGGGAGCATGGGTGGGAGGCAGGACAGAGTGGGAAGTATCACTACATTCCTAAATCTGTGTATATTAAATAAATGAAATTTGTATACCTTGAATAAAATTAAAAAATAAAGAATACCCCCTGAGTTAAAACAGATTAAAGAGACTCAACAATGAATTGCAGTGAGTGAACTTTGATTCTGGTTTTAAAAATGTAAGTAAAAAAGGCATTTTGTAGACAAATGAGAAATCTGAGTTTGTACTGGATATTAGGTGATATTATATTGTAATTTTGATAAATATGTTAATATTATTGTGTCTCAATGAGAATTTTCTAATTCTTAGAATATATGTAATGAAATATTTAGGGGTAAAGGCTCAAAAAATTAGCTGTTAGTCTTATTCAGGATCCTTTGTATGTGATACACACCTTTTTGTAAAGAATTCTTTGTAGCTTTCCGCAACTTGTTATGATGTATCTGGCTGTGGGAGAGGGGCTCTTTGAATATATCCTACTTGGGAGCTTGTTAAATTTATTTGATGTGTATACTAATTGCTTTTTCATCAACCTTTGGAAGTTCAGTCATTATTTCTTTATATATTCTTTCTGTTCCTTTCTCTCCTTCCTCTCCTTTTAGAATTCCCATCATGTGTATGTTGCTATGAATGATGTTATCTGATGACATTCCATAAAGCTTTTAGCCTCTGGTCATTTCCTGTCATCCTTTTTCATTTGTTTCTCAGATTAGATAATTTAGATAATTTCCATTCAGAGGCTTTCAAGTTCACTAATTCTTTATTCTGCCTGCTCAAAAATGCATCCCCTCTAATGAATTTTTCATTTCAATCTTTTTCCAGAAATTTGATCTAGTTCTTTTAAGTAATTTATGCCTCTACTAATGTTATCTGTTTGGTAAAACATTATTCATATACTGTCCTGTAATTCTTTTTAAAAAAAAATTGAATGGGCCAACATTGTGGTGTAATGGATAAAGCTGCCACCTATGATGTTGGCTTCCCATATGTGTGCCTGTTCCATTCCCAGCTACTCCATTTCCAATCTAGCTCTCTGCTGATGGCCTAGGAAAGCACTAGAGGATGCCCCAAGTGCTTGGGCCCCTGTTCCTATGTGAAAGACAGGGAAGGAACTCCTGGTTCCTGACTCCTAACTTCAGTCCAGCAGGTTTCAGCCTGGCTGTCTTCAGACCTACCCATCCCTGGCTGTTGCAGTCATCTGGGGAGTGAACCAACAGATGGAAGACTTCTCTCTCTCTCTCACTCTGACTTTGACATAAATAAATAAATAAATAAATAAATCTTTTTTAAAAAAATATATGAACCTATTCTACCTTTTGTTCTTTGTTTTATTTGTTTTTATTTATTTGAAAGGTAGAGCAACAGAAAAAAAAAGAAACAAAGGAAGAAGAAAGCAAATTAAAAAAGAATAAGAAAGAGAAGAGAGAGAGAAAGAAAAAAGAAAGAGAGAAAAGGAAGGAAGGAAGTGGGGGGAGGGAGGGAAGAAATTTTCCATTTGTTGTTGCTTCCCTCCCCCAAATTCCCCCAACAGCCAAGGCTGGCCAAGCTGAAGCCAGGAGCCCAGAGCACTTTTTGGGTCTCCTATGTGGGTGGCAGGTATTGATCCAAGTACTGAGCCACTACATGCTGCTTCCCAGAGTGCGCAAGCAGGAAATCAAATCAGAAGCAGAGCCAGAACTCAAACCCAAGTACTCTGATATGGAATGAGGGCATCCCAATCAACAATTTTATCATTTTTTAAAAGAATTATTTTACTTATTTGAAAGTCATAGTTATAGAGAGAGAGAGGAGAGACAGAGATAGAGATCTTCCAACTGCTGGTTCACTCCCCAGATGGCCACAATGGCCAGAGTGGAGCCAGGCTGAAGCCAGGAACCAGGAAGTTCATCCAGGTCTCCCACATGGCAAGCATAGATCCAAACGCCTCCCACTCCTTTCTCAGGACATTAGCAGGGAGCTGGATTGGAAGTGAATTAGCTGGGAGACAAATTGGTACCATATGAGATGCAGGTATCACAAGTGGTGACTTTACCTGCTATGCCTCAAAGCCAGCCTCCCAAATAGTAACTTTAAACTGGCACCACAACACCCATGCCTACCCTGTAATTCTTTAGGCTTGGCTTCCTTTAGTTCTTTGAACATATTTGTGATAGCTGATTGGAAGTCTTTATCTACTAAGTCCAACATCTGAGCTCTCATGGATGGTTTCTGTTGATTGCTCCTTGTTCCCTTGAGATGAGCCATAATTCCCTGCTTCTTGCCTTTCCCTCCCTCCTTCCCTCCTCTTTTTCTATTTCTTCCCCCCACTCCTTCCCACTCACTATTTTTGAAAACTAAACATGTAACATAATGCAACATGGCAATTCTGGAAATCAGAACAACTCCCTGGTTTTATTGTTATTTGCTTGTTTGGTTATTTTTCCTGGACTGAGTTTGTAAAGTACATACTCTTTGTTGTATGAAACCACTGAAGTTTCTTCACAGTTATATAACCATGATTAGCTAATGAGTTAACAGATATTTCCTTAAATGCCTTGAAAGAGTAAATCTACATGTTGGGTGTGCATACGTGTTTGTTAGGTGTCTTCAGGTTGGTCCATAGTCCCCAAAGACACAGTTCCATTAACTGTAATCCTAAATGTTGAAATCCCAAAAGATCAAAATCTCTGTCTAAAATTCCAAAAGTTCAAAATCCTGAAAATATGACTGAAAAAGTAATTTAAAATTCCTTTTAAAATAACTAATTACATTTTGAAGGATATTTATCTGGGAAAAAACACAAAAACACAACAAAACACTTTATGGGCCATTTAACACAATAAAATAAATAATAAAACATACATTTTTGGAAGCCTAAATAATAAACAATAAAACATACATTTTTGGAAGGTGTATCTGTGACAGACATACAGCTTTAACAGTTACAAGTAGACAAATCACATTAATAAATAGGTCATAAGTGAAATATGCTAGCACTTATCAATAATTGCTTGCACCTTGATTTATAGTTGTAGTCACAAAAATACTGTGATTGGTAACCTAAGTCTTTTGAGAAGATCCATAAAATACCATCACAGGTCACCACCCCACAGGCAGTCACCAAAAGAGCTGAGATCCTGAGAAATTTTATCTTCCATAACTACAAATGTACAAAAAGACACTTCTTCATTTATTGAGGTCTCACTTTTTTTATGCTCATGCACAATGCTTGCACACAAAGCCAACACTGTGATAATTTCAGAGTCAAATTTGCAACCAAAAAATGCATAAAATGAATTAGCACTCTCTAAAAGTTTTTACACAATTTATACCTCTATTACTAGAAGTGATTAAATGAATTACACGGCATAGCAAACAAACTGTAAAACATGAAATAATTCCAGGGGCCACCACTGTGGCACAGTAGGTTAAACTGCTGCCTGAGATGCTGGCATTTTTGCACCAGTTCAAGTCCCGGCTGCCCCACTTCCCATCCAGCTCCCTACTAACACATCTGTGAAGCAGTGGAAAATGGCCCAAGTACTTGGGATCCTGCCACCTATATGGTGAACCATATGCAGTTCCTTCAGCCTGGTCCAGCCTGAGTCATTGTGGCCATTTGGGAAGAGAACCAGAGGATGGAAGATCTCTCTCTTTCTGTCTCTCTGACTCCCTCTTTTTCTCTCCCGCAACCTATAATTTTGCCTTTCAATAAATAAATAAATATACCCAAAAAAGCAAATAATTTTAGATAGTGAAAAATTATAAAAAAGAAAAAACAAAACTATTAAGGAGATTTGACATATGAGAAAGTGTACCACAGAGAGCCTGCCAAACAGTCCTTCTCTTGACTGTTGAGGAACAGCTTTTTTGTTTTGTGGTGTTTCCTTTCTTTCCTTTTCCTTTATCATATTGTCCTTATCTTTTTTATACTAATTGTTGAGTTATTTACTTAACATAGAGTTAATCATATATGTATGAAGTTAATTGAAAATAGATCTTAGCAAAAATAAGCATGAGAATAAGGAAGGGGGTGGGAGTGTGGGTGGGAGGGTGGGCACAATGGGAAGAATCACCAATATCCTAAAGTTGTAATTGTGAAATGTGTGAAGTTTGTAACTACAAAGCAGTATAGTTCTGCATACATCCCTATGGACTTACTTCTAGGGGTACAGTTCAAAAACTTGTCATGGGATCCCAAATTCCCTTAAGCTGGCTGATAAAAATAGCAGCTTAAGTGTTATAGAGATCATATGGATAGGATTAAGTGGAAAAGTGACCATATGGATAGGATCAAATGTTAAAGTGATCATATAAATAGGACTAAATGTTTGGTAATAATAAAAGAATTAAAAAGGAGTGAATGCTGCAACTTGGGAAGCAGTGCATAGAGTAGACTCATAAAATTACAATCACTTCAAGTAGCACTCTGACCTCAGAATCAGCCTGTAAGGTATTCTGGTCTTGCTGAAAAGCCCAGGGGAGCATTTCAGGCATGGAAAGTCAAGACACTGTGGCAAAAAAAATGTTCTACATAAAGGACCTCTGTGGGTGAGATCCCAGTGGAAAGAAGTGGCCACCAAAGAAGGATGTACTTTTCTCTGAAGGGAGAAGGGAACTTCTACTTTGCTTATGGTCTTGTCAAGTTAGTGGATCCAAAATGCTTCCATAGCCTAGGCAGGTCATGTCAAGAGCTTTGGGTGATTACTGACATCATGCATAAGAATGTTAATTGTTAAATAAATAACAAGAGCACTGCGCACTAACTTCCTGTGCAGGACTTTAGTCCTCAAAGAGTTGTATCATGAGACTTAACAGTAAAAAATGTTCTCAAGAATCACTTTCGGTTACTTCTCCAGCCCCCGCTCTGTTAGGACCGGGGAACCTCGCCTGGGAGTGGAATCCCAATAAAAGCCTGTGAATTAAAAAAAAAAAAGAATCACTTTCTGGGGCTGGCACCAGGTTCTAGTCCCACTTGCTCCTCTTCCAGTCCAGCTCTCTGCTGTGGCCCAGGAGTGCAGTGGAGGATGGCCCAAGTGCTTGGGCCCCTGCACCCGCAGACCAGGAGGAAGCACCTGGATCCTGGCTTTGGATCGGCATAGCTCCGGTCATAGCAGTCATTTGGGGGGTGAACCAACAGAAAAAAAGACCTTTCTCTCTCTCTCTCTCTCTCTCTCTCTCTCTCACTGTCTATAACTCTACCTGTCAAATAAAAAAAATTTAAAAAAGAATCACTTCCTCTTAGTATATTAAGTGGAGGATATTCTTGTGTCTCATAAGTTATAGTTATGTCTAAAAGCTCAAAAAAGATGTATCATTCTTGGGTTCTTCTTTAAAGCTAATTAAGTTTCAAAAGGAAAGAAGGGGAAGGAAGGAGGGAGAAAAAGGAACAAAAAAAGCAAAATCACCTTTGAGAGGCAACAACTGAACAGCCCTTGTCTGGACTGTTGACAAACAGTTTATTGTTTCTCTTTTCTTTCTTTCTTTTTCTCTTCTCTTTTTCTTTTTCTTTCTCATACTAAGCATTGAACTATTTACCTAGAATAGAGTTAACCCTATGTATAAAAGGTTAAAAAAAAAAAAGTTAAGTGAAAATAGATCTTAGTGATAAACAGGACAAGGAACAGGAGAGGGAAGAGGAGGAAGGGTGGGAGAGTGGGTGGGAGGGCGGGTATAGTAGGAAGAATTACCATGTTCCTAATGTTCTATTTATGAAACACATGCAAATAAACAAATAAATTTTAAAAAGCATATAACAGGAGAGCCGGCCAGCTTTCATAGTCATTGATGGCATCTTGAATTCTTGCATCACAACAATAGCTGGCTGTTCTCAGAGAAGATGTTCACATTCATTGTACTTGACACCAGTCTTGTAGAAATTCTACTGTGATTCAGAAGGCACCAACATGCACATTTTATACTAAGCTTGTCTCTCTTCTGTGCCACAGTTCTGTGTTGTTTTGACTCTACAGAAATATGTTCCACATGTTTGGTGGGAATAACACTGGTGATTACACAGTAACACCATTATGTGTCTTCTTATCCTACCACGCACATCATCATTTTCTATCCACTCAGAAACTTCTTTGGCTTCTTCAGGCAAATGCATCTTTAATTCATTAAAAACTATTGGAATCTCATCATCTGGAAGGAAAGTCAATGCAGGCAAGATGCATTTTTAAACTGGATTTTTCATTTTTTCTGTATTATGTACCCATTGTACTCGTGAATCTTCTGCCCAGAGTGTGGGGCTCCCTAAGAAAACAAAGTTTATTGGTAGCAACTTGAAATTCACTTTTGCTGGGCTGGTGGTGTGGCGCAGTGAGTTACACCATCCCCTACAACTCCTGTATTCAATATGAGCCCTAGGTTCAAGTCCCAGGTGCTCCACTTCCTATCCAGCTCACTGTTCATGGGCTTGGGAAATCAGCCGAAGATGACCAAGGTACTGGAGCACCTGCCACCCACATAGGAGACCCAGATGGAGTTCCAGGCTCCTGGCCTCAACCTAGGCCAGCAGTGAGTCTTGCAGCCATTTGCAGAAAGAACCAGCAAATGGAAGATCGTGTGTGTGTGTGTGTGTGTGTCCTTTTCTTTATAACTCTACCTTTCAAATAACTAAATAAATCTTTAAAAAAGAAAAAAAATTTACAAGACTTGATTACATTTAACTCCAAATCTATCATTATGGTGTATGAATTCAGCTGAAATCCATTGATTTCTGCAAAATCCACTAAACCTTCAGATACGCACTTACAAAGTACTTCACTTTTCCTAGGATTCTCAGATCCAAATGGGGCATGGATTTTATATTTTCATTTAAAAAAATAGGAGAAAAATATTTGAAAATGCCATCCATTGGCCAAAGCAAAGCATATGCTGGTTTTCTATGTTAGCTTAGTGATAAATCTATTGTTCCACTCAGTACCTCACCCAGAGTAGCTCACCCCTTAATGCGTTTGTAACATGGAGGAGGCTCTATATCAGTGACTTTGATTCAGAAGACCATTGAGTTTGCTGTATCCTTTTTCTTCTCTGTTGATGGGTATGTTTTGGCAGTATGCATGGCACAGTGTAGGGAGGAGCAGAAGTGCTATACAACGAAGAAGTCAGCAGAGCAGATTTCTTGTGTTCTAATCCCTTGCTTGGAATTCAGCTATCAATCCCTCTTACAAAGCCTCTGTTTTCAGTAGAAACTGAAGTTTTCACAGTTTTGGCTTTGTAGATTTCAACACTTGTAATTTTATTCTTTCAGCACTGGGATTTTCGGAGTTGTAGACTTTAGAGATTGCATTAGTCAAGTTCTCATTGAAATATTCATGGCAACTAATTTTTTAAGGAGAAGAGGTTTAGTCAGATCACAGTTTGAGGGTTGAAGTCCAAGATCAGGTGGCCGCAGTGGTTTGTCTGCGATGACTGTGATTCTTACCGTCAGAGTCCACAGGTGGTGCAGAGCCTCTCATGGCGAGAGACAGGGATCCTGCCTATGTCTGTGTATATCTTCTTATAAAGCCACCAGGATTTAATCATGGGACTCGACTCTAATGACTCAGTCCAATCCAATTATCCCAAAGTCGCCACCCCAAACACCCTAAGTTTCCACACTCTTTTTATCATTAACATAACACTTGGGGCACCAAGCGCTTAACACCTTGACTTTTGGGGGACATTCAACATCCAAACTACTACCCAAACCAGGGCAGGGGCTTTGGTCCTTTGGGGTCAACATCAGAATCATGGCACTCAGGACTATGTCCTCCAGGACAATAACAGACACTGGTGTTGAAGCAAACTGTGTTCCAGTGGTTTATGGCCATGCCTTAGCCTTCCTTTCCTGTTTGGCAGGGCCTCAAAATCACGTGTAAACAATCCTTTCAAACCTTTCCTGCACATGCCTGTGGCCTTCTGAATAACCAGCTTTTCCAAGCTGGTTACGGACATCTTATTCCCAAATTTTCCTTTTCAGATTTTCTGGTCACCCACTTCTATTGACCTAAAATAGATGTCACTGCCATGGGAAGCTTTGATGTGGAGTAATTTCTGAGGCTTACTTTCAATAATGACCTGCAGACAATTCTTTCTTTACTGAGCTGACTCTGTGACAGATCAAGTAAACAGAAAACCAGCAAATGCGGATTTTTCAGGGAATTTCCAGAAAGATCAAATAGAGACAATGATTGGTCTTTTTTTAGAATCATCAAACATGTTCTTCCCTCTCAGTGTTCTCTAAGCTCTGGTTTTCACAGTTACTATGGCTAGCAGGCCGTTGGTTTCCTTTTGTAAAAATCTTATGTATTTATTTACTTATCTGAGGTAAGGGAATTTGGGAAAGCTAGTTGGGTGGGCTGACATGAGCTCTTCACAGCTGGCAGAGTGACAGTGCATGCGTGGTGAGGCACTTTTCCCTCTCTGTGTCCAAAGCCACATGCAATCTGCAGCAGATCTTGCACCCAGGCCACCCTTCCCAGGGGCAGCTCCTAGGACACATAATAAGGGGTATGGATGGTCTGCTTCATGAGAGACTCAGTCTGTGGTCCATATCTGAAGGAAATTAAATGACCATAGGAAAGATACCTGCATTCCTATGTTCATTGTACCACTGTTCACAATAGCCAACATATGGAACCAAACTTGGTGTCTGTCAATGAGTAAATGGATAAATAAATCATGGCACATACATAGAGTGAAGTAGCATTCATCCTTTAAAAAGGCTATTGATAGTCAAGCATTTGGCCTACTGGTAAAGGCACTATGCCCACATCCCACACAGTACGTGGGTTCAAGTACAGACTCTGTCCCAGTTCTGGCTTCTTGCTAATGCGCCCTCTGGGAGGAAGCAGTAAAGGCTCAAGTACTTGGTTCCCTGGCACCCATGTGGGATAGCTGGAATGTGTTGCCAGCTCCAAGTTTCAGCCAAGCTCAGTCCTGGCTATTGTGGGAATTTGAGGAATGATCCACTGGACCGGAGCTCTGTCTTTCTCTCTCTGCCTCTTGAATAAATACATTTTTATTGTCTGATTTTTTAAAGCTATTGTGGAGCTGGGGAGGAAGAGAAAGGAATACGGCAATTTAAAACACCATGAAACTCCCCATTCTTACTAAGATTCAGTCATTTGGTTTGCATAAATGCTACTTGGATTATAAGCAACATTTTTTTCAGAATTCTGGGGAAAAGGAGTTATTTTTCTAGTTTTTCCCAGTGTTCTTGTTGCTTTTATGAAAAATGGATTTTTTGGAAGTACTTATCCTGCCATTCCAATAGTGCATCACCTGACCAAGAGAATTTAACTGACTGGTTCAAGGTCACTCAGCTAGCTGATAATTGAGTCTTTATAAGAATCTCAGTTTCATATCAAATTGGTGACCTTTCTGCTATGTTGGGAGTAAATGAATTTCAAGAAGTTAACTTCATTGTGGTCAAGTTTATATGTAATTTCAACTTCTGGGAAAAAAGAGAAGTCATGAGAAAATTCCCAATGTCATTAAAAACCAAGTTCTGAATTTTCTGATAATTATGCTGATGCAGGACTGGAATAGCTTTCTCAGCATGTAAAATAAGCCATGGCGAATTTAGTAGAGAAAAAAAAAAGAAGCTCTGAGTACTGCCCTGGGTTCCACCTTGCATATGTGGATGTGTGCACACACACTCACTCACACGAGCACCACGGGAACTGCAGCACATCCAGCCGCCACCACCATTCTACAGATATCTGCATTAAAAATCGGCTAAAATAGAGTGAATAAGAATGCACATCATCGGCAACAGGAGGAATTGTGGAATGACTTCCTAGCTGAAACACATCACACCTCATTCATTCGTTCATTCCACCAAACATCTTTGTATAATTTAATGTGTGCCTAGGAGTTCATCAACTGCTCCTTGGAATTGGGACTCGAGGCTCAGGAGCAGATGGGGACACTTAGCCAATCTTATGCCCACTCTAAGAAAACTGATTGACACACGCTATTGCTCCAACATGCAGCTCAAGCATCAGAAAATGTTGATGACTTCGAAGCTCTGTGCTAGCTCTGGGTTCCAGCTGCCCGTCTGGATGTTCATCCAGTTCACAATGGGACTGTTCTTTGGCCAACAGCCCACCTCTGGCTTTGTCACCCAGCAGACTGTATCCTGGCTCGGGTTACTTGATATCTGGAGCTGCCTTCCCAGATCCAAAGCTCATTCTTTAGGTAGTCTTGAAGACCCCGGCGTGAAGCCCTTCTCTCCAGTTATCCAGGAACTTTGAGCCTTCATGAATGTGGTCACACTTGCTTCCTCCATGACGCCTCCTCATTCTGCGATATATATTTCAGTGCTTAATAATAGGCATGAAAGGGGCAGGCATTGTGATCCAGCAGGCTAAGCTGCCACCTGCTAATGTGGATACCAGTTTGGGTTCCGGCTGCTCCACTTCCAGCTCAGTTCCCTGTTAATGCACCTGGGAAAAGCAGCAGAAGATAGCTCAAGTGTTTGGGCTCCTGCTGCCCACATGGGAGACCTGGATGAAGTCCCTGGCTTCTGGCTTCTGCCTGGCTCAGTCCTGGCTGTTGTGGTCACCTGGAAAATGATCCAGCAGATGGAAGATCTTTTTCTCTCTCTGTCTCTCCCTCTTTCTCTGTAACTCTTTCAAATAAATACATAAATCTTTAAAAAAATAAAGCTTTAGTCCAGCAGCTAGTAGCAAGATGCCTTGTAGCTAATACTACAAAGCAGGAAACAGAGGCTCCAGGGGCACAGTTTAGCTGTAGGGGCCTCAGCACAGGGCCCAGGTGTCCTGTCTTCCACCCTGTAGTTCTTCCTCTTGGCTTTTTGCCTATTGCAGAGTGTGCCTGACTGTTCTTCCCAGCAGGCCCTGAACCCGGGAGGCAGCAATCTTGATGTGACCCTCTCTGTGCCTCCTGCCCTGTCTTGTCTCCTGTTGAGGACAAAACAGGCCCTCAGCCGGCTCTGCCATGTAAATTACTGCTTTTAATTGAAGATCCAGGTGATTGCATCACATTTCAAAACCTGACCGAACAACCTTCTATCTTCGGGAAGACAGATCTCTTTCTAGAAAAGTAAAGTGGACAGAATGAAAATGTTAAAGAGAGAAGAAATATTTCCAGATGCCTTGGGGCAGTGAGCTGTGTCACACAGGCCCTCGGTGGTAGACAGAGCTTTGGCAGGTGACTGCCAGACACGAGCAAGACATAAAAATCTCTCCAACAGTAACCACTGCTGCACCCCATGCCATCTTCCCACGAAAGCAAAGTGCCTGTCCCGCCAGCCATCTCAGACGTGGACAACAGTGGCGGCAGCCATGGGATCTTGGAATACTGATGACAGTGACAACATGTTCGATAATAGGCTCCTCTGAGTCCCGCCTCTGCAAGCCAAAAACAACAGCCGAACCAAAGAGCGCTTTTAAACCACGGGTGTTCTGTTCTGTTTTCAAAAATGTGTCTGAAATAAAAAGATGTCCAGCCAAAGCCACCAAGTGACACCAGAAACACTCCACGCTCCTGATAGACCTCAGTGCCGCAGAGAGCATTGAGAGGAAGCACTGCAGACATACAAGGCCCTTCCCCAGCAGTCGGCCACGGCCAAGCCTGGGAAACAAAGACTGCAGAATCCTCTGGATGACAGGCATTGAACTGGAATAATTCTGAAGAATGCACTGTTCTCATCACACCAAGAGTTTGTTATCTGTGAGAAAAGCAGACATACCCGTAATGAATACTGACGTGGTCAACTTTATCCACTGCCATCCTTGCAAGGCCTGCAGAT
Source organism: Sylvilagus floridanus (assembly GCA_949820135.1). NCBI lineage: Eukaryota > Metazoa > Chordata > Mammalia > Lagomorpha > Leporidae > Sylvilagus > Sylvilagus floridanus. Next base: position 79,025,840 of record OX463241.1, read on the forward strand.
ACCCAGACCTGGGACCCTCCCAGTACCCCCCGGGCATGGTTAAGGAAGAAGATTCTGCAAATGTGTCACTCACTTCGAGGGCAGTCCTTGCATGCCGAAGAGTGAAAGACAGAGATGGAGACAGAGAGGGACAGAGAGAGACAGAGACAGAAGTTGAGACAGGTGCAGGGCAACTCAGTGCTGCCTGTCAGAGACTGGAAAGCATCACAGAGGTGGGCAGCGGTGCAGTAGGATTGTGACCCAGGAGGTGAGCTGGAGACGAGATTCAGAAGACACCAAAGGGGAGGGTGTGAGCACAGAGAAGAGGAAAGCAAAGTGCACTTCCTAGGTACCAGAGTACTGCCAGGCTCCCTGCCTTCCCTATCCTGGCTGGATGTGAGCAGCCGGCGCCCATGCTTTTCTGGGGAAGTCATGTGGGGTCAGACAACATCACAGATTTTTCAAGAATCAGATTTGCCTTTTGCAGAAGAAATTTCTGCTAGCAACATGAACGGTGAGTGGCAGGGTTTGGAACAAAGGAAGTTTCTGAAGATTTGAGTGACCTGGGAGTAGGGACAGAGGCAGAGGCCAGGGTAGAGCTGCTGCACTGGGGTGTCACCAGGTGGAGAGGCCAAGATCAGCCAGGAGGGCTCCAGGAACCCCTGCAAGGATGAGCTCAGAGCGGAGATAAGCTGAGGAATACAGCTGGGGACTGATCTTACTTTGCCCTCAGCCTGGAGCAATCTCGGAACTCTGGGCCATGTGAACACTGAGTGATGGGAGGCCCGTAGGAAGAGCTAGAGATTGACTGCGGGACTTGTGGTTGCTGGCATGTCCCTGGCACGTGACAGGCAGGTCTGACCAATGTTAGCATCACCATAGAACCAACCAGAGTCAAAGGAATCAGACACTACATTTAATGCACACTCCTGTGCCTGTGGTGGTTCTAGGGAAGCTACACTCGGCTCCTTTAACACTTGCAGCAACACAAAGAGGTTCTAGAATTCTAGGACTTTAAAGACAGGATGTAGCCTGGATCTGTATTAGCAGAAAGCTGGGATTGGGGCCAGCGCTGTGGCGCAGTGGGTTAACACCTTGACCTGAAGCACCAGCATCCCATATGGACACCAGTTCTAGTCCCAGCTGCTCTCTTCCAATCCAGCTCTCTGCTATGGCCTAAGAAAGCAGTGGAAGATGGCCCAAGTTTATATAAAATGTCAAGAAAATTCATTTAATATCATAATACATTTTTACATATTAGAATAAACTCCACAATATATTTTATGTCATTATGAAATTCAACTTTGCATAGAATGGACCCAAGCAAGAGGCTGCTGAATCATTGGTTTCAGAGCAACTTACTTCCTTCCAAAGCTAAACATGCACATAGAATAATATAGCCTTTTATGGGTTTGGTTCTTGCATTAATTACATTGAACATATGTTTATACAATAGTTACTTGCTTAGGTAGCTTGCTTACTAATTAATATCTATCCATCCACAATGGCCATTAGTGCAAATTCACAAGCTGATCTGATTACTAAAATGAAAGACTCAGCAGTTTAAAAGTGAAAACAAAGCTAATAAAATTGTATTTCCTCCATCGAGAAAAAGCTTGATAGAAAATGAGTGGTTCTAGTATTATTAGCCTTACCATGGAATTAACCCAGAAAAATACCAAAAATTGACTGAACATACTTCTCCATTGTACTGTTCGACTGAATAAGACACTCCAGTTCTCAAGTCCATGGGCAACACATTTCTCATTGGTGTCTTTCTGACAAAGACTTTTTCACTGACTAAACGTAAATCAGGCTCCCCTGAGCCTCATCCTCCGGCTTCATGTTTGGCCTACCTCATCCAGCGGTAGTAAGAATCCTGCAAAGGCTGTTTAACCACAGCCCCTAGCCTTACTGTCACCATGGCCTGCTCTCAGCAAGAATCATGTCAAGTCCATTAGCAGAATCCTCTCCCCTTGAAGTCTGTCTTCGGTAATTTTCCACGTGCTGACCCTTCACCCACTCCATGACTGGGAGCCCCCAGGTACCCTGATTGTATTCAGAATTGAGTCTCACCTTTCTTTTCTACTGCAATCGGCTTGACACCTTTTGCAAAAGTCTTCCATAATATCGTCTTTACCATCTTATAAGAGTATGAATCTTTCTTTAACACTCATGTTCACTTTGCTATGGTTTTAATATTGTTGATTAAATGAACCCAAATAAATATAGACCTACATAATCCACAACATTCAGCCACTTCACACCTTACAGCTAGCAACCTCACTATTCACAATAAGACATTTCCACATATTTATTTAAGTCATGATTCAAACTTTTAACAATTTCACATGAAAATAAAGCAAATATATAAAGTAAAATGCATTACTACTCGGTTCCTATATGATGTTTTATAGCTACATGCCAACCTAATAGACACAAAGGTATTTCAAAAAGTTTATGGAAATGCAATTAAAAGATAAGTTTATTTTGGTGCAAAAAGATTTTAAACCCTTTCACAGTGTTTTCGTAACAATGCACTTTCTATGAACTTTTTGAAGACCCTCATCTGAGATGCTAGTCTCTAAAACTTCGGTTAAATATCACTGCTTGCTCCTACAGTGAGAAAATAAGTTCCAATTTTCCAGCATTTACACAGCAGGGTGACTGTGGGCAAGGCACAGAACCTCTCTGAGATCGTTTCCCCATTTCCGAAGCAGTAATAATGCTATTATCTAGCCTATGACTTTGTGGGGGGAGTTAAATATTAATACATGTCAAGTGCTTAGAATGGCACTTGGGATACAATAATTCTCAGCAAAATATTGCCAGCCATTAACAGAAAGAAGAGGTAAAATTGTACAAGTTCATATCCAATTCTCAAGCTTCTATGGATTGACTTTTTTTTTTTTTACTGCAAATTTCAAAAGTACCAAATTCACAGACTTCACAAGTTCAGCTCACATACACTGAAATCATTTCTTGATGTATATGGGGAAAACAAAAAGAACAGAATTATAGAGCCAGAAGCACAATGTGTTGGTTGTGACAGTGATTAATAGGCAGTTGGGTCAGTCCCAATCAGATTGAGGAAAAGAGAAATCTCTTTACGATGGTGCAAATGCTTCCTTCCCCCACAAAAGTTACCTTTAGCAAGATGAAAGTGCCAGTCCCAGCCTTCTGATGGTTTTTCTGTTTTATCTTGAGCAAGATAGGACAGATAGAATTACAAATCTGGCCTTTTGATGGGATTTGTACCTGCCCTTTGACTGTTAGTTGCTGTTCTAGCCTTTCTCTCTCTCTCTCCCTCTCTCTCCCTCCCCCAACAAAATTGCACTTAAAATACTGGACCAGTCAGTTTCTTGGGTCTGCCTCTCTTGGAGTCCTCTCCTGGCGGAGGTTTGTGACCTAAATAAATCTTGCTTTGCTCACTGCTTTGTCCATGTGGAAATTCTTCTTTCATGTGGGACAAAGAACTGAAGTAGCCTTTCTTTGCCACTGTTTTACCTGCAACAGTGGCACAACAGGTTAAGCCATGACATCCCATGACATGCCCATACTGGAGCACTGGTTTGATCCCTAACCATTCCACTTCCAATCCAGCTCCACACTGTTGCTCTTAAGAAGGCAGTGAAAAACGGCCCAAGGACTTGGGACTCTGACAGTCATATGGGAGATCAGCATGGGGTTCCTGGCTGCTGGCTTCAGCATGGCCCAGCACTGACTGTTGCAGCCATTTGTGAAGTGGATGAGTGAAGGGCAGGTCTCTCTCTTTCTCTCTCTCTCTTGCTCACTCTTACTATCTATCTCCTTCTCTCTGTCACTCTGCCTTTCAAACAGGTAAATCTTAACTTAAAAAAAGAGAAAGAAATGAAGAGCCAGAGGTGAAAGCTATAGACATATAGCAAATGTTCACAAGCTCATTTAATATTTTATCAATAAATTAATAAATATGCAAAACCAGTCTGATCTGCTGTTCTTTCACAAGAATTTTTCACTATCATGAACTAGTATAAGTGGTGATATTTGGAGGGCAACTACAGGGCTGCTCTTCAACATCTCCACAGTGGCCGGCTATGTCCCTCAGGTCCACTCTTGCCTTCTGGAATCATCCTATCACATTGCCATTTAACATCCTGATTCCCTTCATCACTCCTCTGTCTACATTAAAAAGAAATCGCAACAATTTTCTGACTGCGTGGTCCTCATGCATTACAGGCTCACCAGGGATTTCATGTTCATTGCGTGTGTTTCACACTCACAGCTTTTGCATGGTGGCTGCTATTATTACAGGGGGAAAAACAGCTCCAGGACGTGGAGCATCATCTGGCCCAAGATGATAGGGTTGGAAGTGGAAGAGCCAAGATCCAAACTCAAGCAGGCGAGACCTCAAAATCCAGCTTGTTCTCTGCTTTGCAGTCTCCCACGCCTTCACTTTAAAATGGAAGATAATGATAATTCTTAAAATAGCTCTTATGTCTTCTTTTTGGCATTCCAATTGCTGCCAGAAGCTATATTTTATTTATGATTCAGTTCTTGCAAGTCTTCTTTTCCAACAGTATGCTCTTTTACTTTCTAAAGAACACACTGCATTTTGCTATTTACAGTTCTGAGATTTTAAAGCATGAAAAACTGACACCCTAAGAACTTTCCTGTTGCAGACTGGTTTACACTGGATCTTGACTTTTTTTCCATCTCAGGGGTGCCACCCAGACCGGGCTCTGACCTGGCTCCTAAAGACTCTTCCTGCTTGTAATGGAAAGCAATGGAAATTTTAAAAAATAAATAAAAATAATGGCTTGGATAAAGGTTCGTATTTAATGTTTGTGGGCTCATAGTTTATCATCAGCACACAAGCTGTATGTAATTCAAGCAGGCCTTCCTCTTCCCACACAGTATACCAGTGTCTATGTGTCCTCCAAGCAGACTGTGAACAAGGGACAGCTGCAACAACCTGACAGGGGGTGTCAGAGAGGGAACTGCTACTTCCCTGAGCAGCTTAGCTTGAAATCCCACACATAGGCAGATCCCTGACAGTAAAAGCAAGGAAATGAATGATAACACATCTGATGGAGGTGGCAAAGCAGAGTACAGTCATAGGGGATTGGGTGGATGGAATCTGGTGCCATCAGTGACAACCTGTCCATCACCTGGAGAAAGCCACGTGCTCCAAAAACTCAGGCCAAGGCAGCAGAAATGAAACTTGAGCAGAGAGAAGGAGCACTGATGGCATGGAGATAATGGCTATCTCAGTCCTTCTATTTGTGGCAATGAGAGCAGCACAACTTGGATCACCAGTGGTCTCTCTCCCACACATACAAGGCGAGCAGTGACATCACTCAACGGTTGTAGGGTGGAAGGTGGCATCTTGACCCTTGCCTTTCAAATGCTGTGTGAAGACTCATGACACTATTCCAGAGAGCTTGTCAGAAATGCAGATTTGCTGGCCCTTCAAAGACCTATGAAACAGAATATGTTACAACAAGCTCCTCCAGTGAGTGACATGCACATAAAAGCTTGAGGGTTGCTGATGTAGATAGTTTAGAATGCCATCAAAATGAAAATAACATGAAGTTTCTGAAGAAAAATCCTCAGACACCCAAGAACATGAGTAAATGCACATCATGCCAAGGACCTCAGGTCTACAAACATTTCTAGAAGAATCTGTGCATACCCATTTATCACAGGGAAAGTATAAGAGGTATTTAAAAGCTCACAGAGGGGCTGGCACTGTGGCGCAGCAGGTAAAGGGCCAGCCTGCAGCACCGGCATCCCATATGGGATGAGTTTGAGTCCCGGCTGCTCCTTTTCCGATCCAGCTCTCTGCTATGGCCTGGGAAAGCAGTAGAAGATGGCCTTCCTTGGGCCCCTGGACCCACGTGGGAGACCTGGAAGAAGTTCCTTGCTCCTGGCTTCATATCAGCTCAGCTCTGACCATTGTGGTCACTTGGGGAGTGAACCAGCAGAATGGAAGACCTCTCTCTCTCTCTCTGGCTCTATCTTTCTCTGTAAGTCTGTCTTTCAAATAAATAATAAAATAAATGTTAAAAATAATGCTCACAGAAAATATGAAAAATCAATTAATTCATTCATCCATGAATTTTTGAAGTGCCTTGTATGTTGCCAAAGGAAAAAGGGTAGTCGTACAAGGCACAGGCTACCTCTGACGGCTACTTGTGTGGGCTGAAAAGATCATTGTTCCTTGCTAGTAAATCTCCATTTTTAGATATTATCTCCTGAAATCATAATCCATTCCAGAAAAACAGCCACATCGGAACAGGGATCAGGTGTATGGAGACTTGTCCCACTGCAAGCTTTTGCCAAGGCTGCTTCTGCTCACCCCGGCTGTCCTCTCTACTCCCTCGGATGCTGCCAGTGCATCCTTAGTGTCACCCCTCAGGAAATGCGCTCCCATTATCTGCTGCTGCATCACTAACCATGATGTGCGGGTCAGGGATTCAGACAGAATACAACAGAGTGGGCTTGCCTCTAGTCACTGGTGTCTGGGGTCTCAGATGAGAAGACAGAAAGACTGACCCCACAGGTAATAGGAGTACCCACCCATGGCCTCAGGGGGTTGGACTCCTATAAGGAGCTCAGAGTCCTAGAGTAAATGTTCTAAGAATGAGCTGAGCTCCCTGGCCTGCACGGACCCCTCAGGCTTGCCCCTTACTTCAGTGGTTGAAGGAGTCACAGCATCCATAGCAACAGCAAAAGGGACAAAGAATTAGTCACCATTTTTCAAAGTCTCCAAGAAAGAGAAATATTCCATGCCCTGACATATATGGGATCTTCAAAAAATTCATGGAAAATGCATATTATGAAAAAATATTGTACCAAAATAAATTCATTCTAACTTATTATAACATGATCTGAACAAGATCTAGTTTGATGCACTATGAAGGATTAAGATATCAATTTGCAAAGACCCCTTCTCATAGCAAGATAAATAGTGCTAAAATCAAAGCAAGAACAAACATGAAGTTGATGGTGAAGTTTGGGTGGGAGAATGGTGAAATTATGAAAAGTTTATGGGGATAACACGCCAAAGAAATCAACACTTTACAAATTGCTAAGAAGATACAGGATGGGGGCCAGCACTTTGGCATAACAAGTTAAGCCTCTGCCTGCAGCATCTGCATCCCATTTGGGTATGGCTTTGAGTCCCGGCTCCTCCACTTGAGATCCACTCCCTGCTAATAGCCTGGGAAAGCAGTGAAAGATGGCCCAAGTCCTTGGGCTCCTGCACCTACATGGGAGACCTGGAAGAAGCTTCTTGATCCTGGGTTCAAATCAGCCCAGCTCCACTGTTGAGGCCACTTGAGGAGTGAACTAGCTGATGGAACACCTCTCCCTCTGTCTCTCCCTCTCATGGTCTGTAACTCTACCTCTCAAATAAATAAATAAATCTAAATAAAATAAAATAAATTTTAAAAATTTCTAAAAGAGGATAATGTTAGTAAAATGGTGCCATCTTATCTGGGGTGCCATCTTAAGCCCCAGATGCCCTTTTGGGCTCCAGCCCTGTCGCCATCTTATACAATAAGCTTCTATCCTAAGGCCATCCTGGCTTACTAGAAGTCTGGTAACCAAATGGCCCAACCACAAACGTGAGCTCCACCCCAACTCTAATGGGATTTGCTGCTCCCACTTCCTTACATACAACACCTGTTTTCCCAGTACAGGATGCTGTTCTCTTGTGCACAGGGAGGCAGCCTGTTGGGTTTCCCCCACCCGACAATAAACCTTTTCCCTTACTCTGGTGTTCGGTGTGTTTTGTGGTGGCCTTTCAGGTACAGGGTGATGTTGAATATGAAGCCATACGGGCAGATCATCACATCAATTTGCAAGGAAAATGTTAATCTTATTTATTCCCTAATTGAAGAGGGTCAACTATTAACAATTGAAACATTAGTCAATGCCATAGACATCTCAATGGATTCAGTTTATGCTTTTGTTTGTTTGATTGATTGATTTGTTGTTTAAAGTTAGGGACAGAGACAGACAGTGAAATCTTCCATCTCTTGGTTCAATCTCCAAATGACCACAATAGGGCTAATATGAAGCCAATAGCCAGGAATTCCTTTTGGGTTTCCCATGTGGGTGGCAAGGACCCAAGCACTTGGGCCATTTTCTGTGCCCTTTCCAGGCACATTAGCAGGAAGCTAGATCAGAAGCAGAGCAGCCAGGACTTGAACCAGCATTCCCATGTGGGATGCTGGCATCAAAAGTAGGATCTCTGTCTTTAATGTGTTTTACTATGTGAATTAATGGTATAACCAGTACTCAAACAGTACTTTATATTTTGTGTTTCTGTGTGGGTGCAAACTGTTGAAATCTTTACTTAATATATACTAAATTGATCTTCTGTATATAAAGATAATTGAAAATGAATCGTGATGTGAATGGGATGGAAGAGGGAGTAGGAGATGGGATGGTTGTGGGTGGGAGGGAGGTTATGGGGGGAAAAAAACTGCTATAATCCGAAAGTTGTACTTTGGAAACTTATATTTATTAAATAAAAGTTAAAAAAAAAAAAAGCTGCAGCTTAAACACAAGCCCCCAGCTTACACAATTCTATCTTTTTTTTTTAACAGGCAGAATTAGACAGTGAGAGAGAGAGAGAGACAGAGAGAAAGGTCTTCCTTCCGTTGGTTCACTACCCAAATGGCTGCTACGGCCTGTGTGCTGCACCGACTCGAAGCCAGGAGCCAGGTACTTCCTCCTGGTCTCTTATGTGGGTGCAGGGCCCAAGCACTTGGACCATCCTCCACTGCTTTCCCGGGCCATAGCAGAGAGCTGGACTGGAAAAGGAGCAACTGGGACAGAATCTGGTGCCCCGACCGGGACTAGAACCTGGGGTACCAGTGCCGCAGGTGGAGGATTAGCCTAGTGAGCCACAACGCTGGCCACAATTCTATCTTAAAAATTAAGGTGGAGGGGTCAGTGCTGTGGTAAAGTGTGTTAAGCCTCTGCCTGCAGCTCCGGCATTCCATCTGAGTGTCAGTTTGAGTCCTGGCTGCTTTGCTTCTAATCCAGCTCTCTGTTAATGCGCCTCGGAAAGCAGCAGAAGACAGCCCAAGTGCTTGGGAACCTGCACCCACATGGAGACCTGGAAGAAGCTCCTAGGTTCTGGTTTTGGCCTAGTTCAGCCTCAGCCATTATAGCCATTTGAGGATTGAACCAGTGAATGGAAGATCTCTCCTCTCCCTTTCTCTCTCTCTCTCTCTGTCTCTCTCTCTCTCTGTCTCTCTGTCTCTCTCTCTCTCTCTCTGCCACCCTCTCTGTATCTCTGCCTTTCAAATAAATAATAAATCTTTAAAAACAAAATAACATGGAGAAAACTTCCTATTTGATGGATGCTGAAACTATTGCACCCAGATCAGCTGTAGACTAGAACAACGTTTCAGAAGAAATTTTAAACAAGTGATCAAGATCCTGAAGCTTTTCTTTGTAACAGGAGATAAAATAAGACTTTATCAGTATGATCCTGAAGACAAAGCACAATCAAAGCAAGGGCTACCAAGAGACGGAAGAGGTACAGTCAAGGAAAGAGCAGATGGGTCAAGAGCAAAGGTCATGGCAACAGTTTTTGAGCTGCTCAAAGCATTTTGTATGTTGCTTTTCTGGAGAGCCAAACAATGACATGTGCCTAATAAGTGAGTATTTTGAGAAAGTTTGTCAAGACATTAGTAGAAAAAATGCTCAGAAAAGCTGCACCAGAAAGTCCTTCCCCACCACAATAATCCTGCTCATTCCTCTTATCAAACAAGGCCAATTTTGTGAGTATTTTCATGTGAAATCATTAGGCATCCACCTTAGAGTCCCTATGTGGCTCCTTCTGACTTCTTTTTGCTTCTTGACATTAAAAAAAATCTTTCAAGGACATCCAGTGTTCTTCTGTTAATAATGTAAGATAGGCTGTACTGGCATGGCTAAGTTCTCAGGACCTTCAGTTCTTTAGGGTAGACTAAATGGCTGCCACCATTACTTACAAAAATATCTTGAATTTGGTGGAGTTAAGTCAAGAGATAATGATTATATTGTTTTATCTATTTTTTTAGATATGTATTTATATTTGAAAGGCAGAGATACAGAGAGAGGCAGATAGAAAGTCTTCCATTTGTTGGTTCACTCCCCAAATGGCCTCAAAGCCAGGAGCCAGGAGATTCTTCAGGGTCTCCTATGCGGGTGCAGGGGCCCAAAGACTTGGGCCATATTCTAATGCTTTCCCAGGCCATAGCAGAGAGCTGGATTGGAAGTGGAGCAGTCACGATTTGAACTGGCACCCATATGGGATGCCGGCGCTGCAGGCAACAGCTTTACCCACTAGGTCACAGTGCCGGCCCCCAAATTGTTTTATTTTTATCTTTTAATTCCATTTTCCCACACTCTTTTGGAGTTCCTATACCTGGATAAAGGGTTTCTCCTGTTATCTTCCTTCTCTCACAGGACTCACCCACGCTTTGGTAGGCTTGATCTCAGTCTTCATAGCATGCAGCTTCTTATGGAATTTATTCATGTTCTGCCCTCTTGTCTTACTGCAAGGCAGAGCTCAGAGTACTCACTGACCAAATATTTGTTGAATAAATTGTCCCACACAAGAATATTGACAGATGCTCCTCAATGTCTTATCATATTTATTGAGTTACACCAAATAAGCTGTCTAACATATGCTCACTCTTTTACAGCATGTTAAATAAAGGAAAGAATTTTAGTCTAGGAGGCACAGCTTCTAGCCAACTTCTTCAAGATTTGCTGTATATGATGTAGCCAAGATCACTCAACAACAACTTTCTGAAGTTAACACCACCTTACTCCAGAAAACTTACCTTGTAGATAGAAAATTTACTTAAGAGCTTCTGAGTGGGCTGCATATGTCAGAGAATTTCCCTACTGAGCACTCCCTCTGTACTCAATTTAAGAAGCAGGACCATCAGAGATTAAATATTAATAAAGCAAATTGACTTAAAGAACAAGTACAGCTCATTTGGATCTGCTGATAGTTCAGACAATAAACAGTATCCAGAAATTTGAGTTAAGAAATTCAGTGTTGCCTAATTATGGGTACAGTTTTTACTTGGGTCAACAGAATCAGAATAGATTTAAAATGAGTATAGATCTGTAGGAGATCAATTGAAATTTGACTCCAGTTTCATTTGCCAAGAATTCTTGAGCCATAAGGAGTTGGTGCCCCAGACCTAGTTGGTATCATGCAGCTGTACACACTGCTAGCATGAGGAAGAGAAGTGCTTTGTAATGCTCACCATGATGTATGCACAGGCTGATATGCTCATAACTCCTGCACAGTGTAGAAAAAACTTCTGCATGTTGCTGAGTCCAGTAACACTTAATGACCTTTCTAACAGAGAATGAAGTAGTTCAGAATAGATGTCCTCAGGGTAGAAATAGACAACAGCTATTGAATAGTTTATCGTAGCTGGATGCTTTGCCTGGACTTCAGAGCATTCACATCCCTGTAAAACCGGGCAGAGGTCACTCCAGGAGACAAAAGACAACAAAGGGTACTTTGAATTTCAATGTTGTCTATGCATGCCTTTTTAAAACTAAACCATATAGAAATACTAGTTTTCTATCTCCTATATGGGATAAACAGAGTTTACCCCAGCAGCTAAAAGACAACTAATGAAAAGCCATTACTAAAATCTGATTCTCATCCAAATTTGAGGGAAAAGCAACCTCTATGCAGCAGAGAGAAATTCCATAGGGAATAGGAATTTTGAACTAAAAGTAGTCATAGTCCGATAGATGAGCTTCTACTGTATCTGAAGCCATGAAACGACTCTTGGTGTGTTTGGTAAGGCTAGACGTAGTCTCACTGGAAAGGAATTGGTCAAAAGGAATGGAAGTTTTTTTAAAAAGATTTATTTATTCATTTGAAAGTCAGAGAGAGGCAGAGGCAGAAGGAGTAAGATCTTTCATCCACTGGTTCATTCTCCAAATGGCCACAACAGCTGGAGCTATACAGATCCAAAGCCAAGAACCAGGAGCTTCTTCCCAGTCTCCCACGTGGATGCAGGGGACCAAGTACCCTGGACATCCTCCACTGCTTCCCCAGGCCATAGCAGAGAGCTGGATTGGAAGTGGAGTAGCTAGGACTTGAATCGGCACCCATATGGGATGCCGGCACTGCAGGTGGTGGCTTTACCTGCTACACCACAGTGCAGGCCCCGAAATGGAAATATTTTAAATCAATGGTGCCCACATGATATTTCTTAGATTTAAAAGTTAAATTCTTGAAATTTCAAAGTAAAGATGAAACATTCTCTTCTGGAAGATACAGACTGTGATCAACTTTACTATCTCTCTCTCTCAAAAAAAAAAAAAAAAACTGTAAAATAAATGGAACTTAGCATGCATCTGTTGATAGAATAAGAATGACACAATATCCAGAAATCTCTGCTCAACATTCTCTTAGTTTAGCAAATTGTGAAGTCTGATGAAATAGAAAACTTTAAAAGGCTCTCCATTTTGCTAGCAAGAAGTGGACATATTTGATAAAGAATTTTACTTTCTCTGTCAACACTTGAGAAGACATTTCAATGAGACATCACTTTCATATTTGTTAATGTGTGAAAAATCCTTGTAAAACTATCAAGGAACAAAATTGCATATGCTACCAGTCAAAATCTAATTATTTCCCCTTGACAAATTGTGCTTTTTTATTGTTTTTGTGAATTCTTAACCAGATCAGCATAATATACTCATACTAGAATCTCATTCATGGATTCTGTGGGCTTTGTTCACATTTGTTATAAGGGCAATGTAGAATCATTGTAAGGAGCAAAATAACCTTAGGGCTTTCGACAGTTCATAAACATTAAATAGAAAATATGACAGTCAGAGAGCCTCGTCGATGTACTCCTCTTATTATAGTCAATCTTAGCATCCTCCATCTCTTTTACATGAGTGTCGCTCCTAATTGCATCAACATTACATGGAACAAATGCAATTTGCATCTCGTAATAAAAGACAAAGAAATGCCTGAACACACGATAAACAGCATGCTCATTCATCAGAGGTACACTTATTAGGAGGCAAAGACTTTTTACTCTATAGTTAGAAATCATCATTCTACACAGCTTCCCTTTAGAGTGTCGCTGTAAATTTCACAATGTAGGATGATCATATAAAAATATAAATAATATGTTAATACCTAAAACAATTGAAGAACAAAGTGATTCATTTAATCCCTCTTTTTATTAAGAAAATTATACTATTATGAAAATTAAATATATTTAAATATAAAAATGTGTGCATATCTATTTCATTTATTGAAATAATTGTTTTAATTTTTATTATTTATTTTATTTATTTGAAACACGCAGAGACAGTCAGGCAGACAAGATCTGCCATTCACTGGTTAATTTCCAAAATGCCTGCAACAGCAAAGATTGGGCCAAGCCAAAGCCAGAAATACACAGTTTTCCCACATGGGTGGAAGAAACCTAAGCCATGAGCCATCATCTGCTGCCTCCCAGGGTGCACATTAGCAAGAAACTGGAATGGAGAGCAGAGCTGGGACTCAAACCCAGGCACTCTAATATGGAACACAGATACCCCAAGGGACAACTCACCTGCTGCACCAAACACCTACTGCTTACTGAAATACTTCTATTGCCTAAGAAGGCAATGTTTCTTGGGTCACAAGATTGTATATGAAGAACTGAGACATATTTCAAATATCAGTGATTGCACATTTCTTCCAGGTAAATGACCTCCAGAAATCCTGGCTCATCATCACAATCGTTAGAAGCATAAAATATTTGAGATGGAAGAAGCTGCTTCTCATAGGCACCTCATGACTGCACTTCACATTTTGTAAAGCTTGCTTTCCCTCTAACTCCAGAAGCTACTGTTTGGGCTTTATTATCAACAATATAAGGCTGGCTGTTTGCACCAACAAAAGACTTGAAGGAAATGAACAGCATGGTTCATCAGCTAATTCTTGAGGGCAGGCACATTTGAAAGCTTAATTCAAAGGAATAAAATAGGATGTCATTATTATTCTGATTGATATGACAATCATTAATAATCAATGTGTGTAAATTGGCTAACGAGTTTGAGGACCAGGAAATATTGCTCTGCTGGAGCTAGGGATGACAATATCCTCCCCCAGAATGCGTGGCTGGGAAGGGGGTTGGGCAAGTTCTCCAAAGGAAAGTCCTTTGTTGGGGAGGAGAGGCAGATGCATTGGTCACCACTGGGTTGTTCCTGGAACAGCCTTCAGGTGGAAGAGACAATGATCACTCCATCTTGAGCATGAAGTGAAGAAACCAGGAGTAGAAACATAGAAATAGGGGCTGGCACTATGCTGCAGCAGGTTAAAGTGCTGGCATCTCATATGGGCACTGGTTCGAGTCCCAGCTGTTCCACTTCTGATCCAGCGCCCTGCTAATGTGCCTAGGAAAGCAGCAGAGGATGGCCCAAGTCCTTGGGCCCCTGCCACTCACATGGGATACCTGGATGAAGCTCCTGGCTCCTGGCTTCAGATTGGCCCATCTCTGGCTGCTGTGATCAGCAGATGGAAGACCTCTCTCTCTTTCCCTCTTTCTCTTTCTCTCTATCTCTAGCTCTCTCTGTAACTCTGTCTTTCAAATAAATAAAATACATCCTTTGGTAAAATGTAGAAACCGAGATGCATATGCACTTTGAATCCTTTGGAGCATCATTAGTGTGACTTGTTTCACAAACTTAGATATCTTCAGAGTGAGAAGTCCGGTGTCTCCCACTTGGGGCTCCCCACCCTGCCCTAAAGTTCAATACTCCTGCCCCAGTGGTCAGTACAGTCAGCTGCTACAAGCAGCCTCTTTGGTCTTTTCTGCTGTTTCTCCTCACAGCTGCTCTGGACAGTCCAGGGAACTCAGAGCTCACAGTCCTGTAGATGGTGGGCCCAGGGTCGAGGATGGTCTCTTGGCCTCACTTTAGCTTTTCAGAAAAGGACAATCCCGCTGTCACATTGTTGATCTCCACTAAGGATGTCCCACATTCGGGCTGGCCAGGCTGCAGGTGTCAGAGGCTCAAGCTTCAGTCCTACACTTCATGCATTCCAAGGTGCTCATTACCCCTCACAGGCTGAGTCAAGGGAGCTCTGGCATACTCTACCTCTTGTGTCCAGAATTTGTGTCCCTCCTTCATCCCTGGGAATGCTCACCCCTAGTGCACTCCCTCCACCCCCATTTCTCTGGCCATGGTAATATCTGCCAATCTTTTTAAGGTGACCACATTTAATGCCTCCCTTCTTCCCTGTTCTGTAAGACAATTTCTAGAGTCTCAGTCGTCACAGGACAAGACCATGAGAGTGGCCTGTGGTTTTCCTCATTATTGTGCCCAAAATATGTATATATGAGAGTACTTCAAAAAGTTCTGGAGGGGCAAACATGTGCTACCATCCCACACTGCAGTGGTGGGAACAATATTCAGTCCACCTTTTTTTAAAGATTGATTTATTTTATTAGAGAGAGAGGGGGAGATCTTCTATCTGCTGGGCCAGGCTGAAGCCAGGAACCTGGAACTCCATCCAGGTTTCCCACACGAATGCAGGGGCCCAAGCATTTGGATCATCTTCCTGTGTTTTCTCAGGAACATTATCAGGGATCTGGATAAGAAGTGGAACAACCGGGACTTAAACCAATGTCCATATGGGATTCCAGCATTGTAGACAACGGCTTAACCCATTGTACGACAACGTTGGTTCTCAGCTCCACTTCTGACTCCAGCTTTCTGTTAATGCATACCCTGGAAAGCAAGGTGATGGCTCAAGTATTTGAGTTCTTGTCACCCAAGTTGGAGACCTGGATTGAGTTCCTAGCTCCCTGTCAGCATTTTGGGGAATGAAATAAGCAGATGGGAGCCTTCTCTCTCTCTGTCTGTCTCCCTCCTCCTATTCCTCTTTCTCTCTATCTTTCAAAAAACAATATGAAAAAATGAACTCCTGAAAAGATGGAATTCAAAGACACTTATCTTGAGTGCAAAAATACATATATTTTATATCTATATATTTATAAATGTATATGTAAAATACATATATAAATGTTATATACATATATCTGTGTATTATGTCACTCATGATGATGCTTTAGGTCACTCGAAATCAAAGATTTATCTTTGACTTATATGCGAGTGCGTTTCTGCAAGTTCATGGGAAATAGAATTAAAAGACAATACAACTTTTCCATGAACTTTTCACATTGTATATGTCAATATTTCTAGAAAAGATCTGTCCTTCTCAGACTGGCTACCAGGGAGGTCAGATTCAGTTTTTCTCTTCCTGGGGAAAGGCAGCTGTTGAGTTTATCAAGCACAGACAATGAGCAAGACTGAGATTAGGCAAGATGTAGGTGTGTAGGCCAAGCAACAACCGGTATTCAGCAGTGCCAGGGAAGCTGCTGGGCATAGTTTTCATTTTATAGATTAAGAAAAAGAAAAAGGAAAACCCAGAGGCTTTGGGGCTTGGATGATTTGCTCAAGGTCACTTTGTAAGAATCAGAAGACAGGTACATATTCTGACTCGTGGCCTTCCATGATGTCACGCATGGGCAATTTAAAATGCCACATGAAAATAAATCGCTCAAAAGAAACCATGGGCAGTATCTTCTATTTTGCATGCTGTCTGCCCCCATATAAACTCCATACCAGATTAGAATAGCAAAAGACTTATCTTTACAAGACAAATCCATCTGAGGTGTATCTTTTAGAAAGAAGAGCATGCAAATAATAGAGTTTGGAGTTTAAAAGGAAAAACAAATATTGGGAAATTAATGCAAACTTTACATTCAGTCACTTTAAAAATTAATCATAATAAATGCTATTATTGCTTTAAATATAATATGTTTGTAAAATATTTTTCTTTTCTTTTTTTTTTTTTTTTTTGACAGGCAGAGTGGACAGTGAGAGAGAGAGACAGAGAGAAAGGTCTTCCTTTGCCGTTGGTTCACCCTCCAATGGCTGCCGCGGTCGGCGCGCTGCGGCCGGCGCACCGCGCTCATCCGATGGCAGGAGCCAGGTGCTAGGTGCTTTTTCCTGGTCTCCCATGGGGTGCAGGGCCCAAGCACTTGGGCCATCCTTCACTGCACTCCGGGGCCACAGCAGAGGGCTGGCCTGGAAGAGGGGCAACCAGGACAGAATCCGGCGCCCCGACCAGGACTAGAACCCGGTGTAAAATATTTTTCTAATAGGTTTCTCTCACTACTTTTCAGTTCTAGGGAAGTCTACAGCATGAATTTAAAATGCAACAAGACTCATCATGAACAGTCCAAAATAAATGCTTGTTTTTTTTTTCTTTCAAAATAACTCCAATGTATTGAAATCTAGGAGCTTATTCAAGGATAATTAAATGTACTATTTTTAAAAGAAAACATGTACAGTATAACTATATGGGAAAAGAGAACAAAATAGTTTAATTAGACATAAACATGAGAACAACCTGCAAGTGAATTTTCTTTCATGCTAATTTGTACTAATTTTTTTTTGGACAAACTCAGTTTTGAAAGAAAACATTATGTGTAGACAACTTTCCGGGGCAAGAGTAAAAGAAAGAAGAATCTTTCTCAAGCACATCTGTACTCAAATCACTAATATGGTATCGGTCAGCCAATAAGTGATTTGTGAGGCACAGTTTGCCTTAGACCCCAAAGAATGAATATTCAAAGAAGCACTAAATTACTCTAAAAACTGCCTTGATTTTTTTAAGATTTATTTATTCATTTGAAAGAGGGATAGAGAGGGAGAGACAGAGAGATCTCCCATCCACAAGTTCATTCACCAATTGGCTGCAGCAGCCCATGCTAGTCGAAGCTAAAGCCAGGAGCCCTGGAGCTCCAGCCATGTTTCCCACGTGGGTAGCAAGGACCCATGCACTTGGACCAGGCCATTGGCTGCTGCCTCACCAGATGCATCACCAGGGAGCTGGATCAGAAGCAGAGCAGCCAGCACTCTAATCAATCATCGATATGGCATACCCACATCACAAGTGCTGGTTTAACGTCCTGGGCTACATCTCTGGCCCTGAACCTTGAATTCCTAACTTGTTTGCTGTTCCTCTGGTGGAATACCAAATGGTTTTCTTTAATTTTTTATTTATTTGAGAGGCAGACAGAGAGAGAAACACTCGTTCACTCCTCAAATGCTGACCAAAGCCAAGATCCAGGAACTCAGTCCAGGTCTCTCACATAGATGTCAGGCACTCAGTCACCTCTGCCTCCCAGGGTCTGCATTAGCGTGAAGCTTGAGTCAGGAGTAGGAGCCCAGAATCACAGCAGGCCCTCCAATGTGAGACCCAAGTATCTTACCCATAGGCAACACGCCTGCCCCAAATCTCAACTTGAGGGCTCCTGCTCTGATGCATTGTATACCCACTCCAGGAGTATTAGTTTCCTTGCGTCACGAGCCTACTCCGCAAACACCAATGCTGGGTTCATACCTCTCCTGTACTCAAGAGATGGCAGCTGCAAAGTGATTGACTTCCAGCTTCCCCTTCCTCCTTGTTTCTGGGTACCTGCCAGATCTCCAGGGCTTTCTGATCTTTTCTAGACCACTGCACTGCCCCTCCCTGGAGTCCTCCTGTTTTGTTTTGTTTTGTTTTGTTTTTTTAATCTCTAAAATTCCCGGCTCTACAGCTGTTGTGTGTACAAAAGCAAAACCTGAAGATTTTCCTTCCCCACCCGTGTCTCCCTAGGGAAAGATGAGAAGAGCACTTTCCTGCAGCACAGATCTCAGGGTCTTGATAAAGACAAACCAGGAATTGGAAAAAAAAAAAAATCACCATTTACAAGCTGTGGCTTTAATCCGTATTGAACTCTGCTCAACACTGTGCCGTCCCTGGATGGGGCACTTAGGAACTGCTCCTGGTCCACAACCAGCAGACATGTGGAGGACCGTCTTCCTTCCTGTTGCACAAAGCTGCTCCCTAAACTCTAGAGAGGGCGGTGAGGTCAGACCAAGATGTGAGCAGGACGGCCATGATATCAAAATCAGTGCGAAAAACCAATTCGGTGGATTAGCGCCTGCAGGGCCCAGGATCTCACTCCCCTGTATTCCTCACATCCTACTAAAACTTTAGTCTGAGGAAAAACAGTGAAATGATTGTTGAACATTAAATTTTCATTACAGGCACTTACAGTCTTAG
The DNA here is from genome assembly GCA_949820135.1 of Sylvilagus floridanus. NCBI lineage: Eukaryota > Metazoa > Chordata > Mammalia > Lagomorpha > Leporidae > Sylvilagus > Sylvilagus floridanus. The sequence goes on from OX463241.1 coordinate 79,044,966, forward strand.
TAAAGACATGCCAAGGGCGTGAGTTTTTCTAGTGCTTTCTCAACAATAGTGAATTCTTTTTTAACTTCAAGAGACATTAGATGATCATTTTTGAGAAACCTTTGTATACACCATTTTTATACTCTGCCTTATTTGTTTAAAGAACAGAACTTTCTAGAATGGACCATTTCCACCACCCAACTGTAATAAATACAGTAACATGAATACTAAGAGGAGGAGCTAACATATAAGCAGTCCCAGGCACATGGTAATCACTGCTTTACAAATGAGGACACTGATGCCAAGAAGTTGAACTTCCTTGGGCAAGGACAGATGGCCAATAAATTGTGAAAGAGAGCTCAGTAGCAGATGGTCTGGCCCAGGGATCTGGGAGCTCGCTACCACGTTTTGCTGCCTCTCATGCCTCTCAGCTACCTCTCTAAGCTCACACTTGCTCAAATTATTTTTTTAAGAAAACAGGTGTTTTGCTTTTGCTTTTTTTAAAATTTTTATTAGACAGGTAGAGTTATAGACAGTGAGAGAGAGACAGAGAGAAAGGTCTTCCTTCCGTTGGTTCACTCCCCTAGTGCAGCCGGCGCTGCGCCTATCTGAAGCCAGGAGACAGGTGCTTCCTCCTGGTCTCTTATGCGGGTGCAGGGCCCAAGCAGGTGGGCCATCCTCTGCTGCCCTCCCGGGCCACAGCAGAGAGCTAGATTGGAAGAGGAGCAACCAGGACTAGTACCTGGTGCCCCAACCGGGACTAGAACTTGGGGTGCTGGTGCCGCAGGTGGAGGATTAGCCAAGTGAGCCACGGCACCAGCCAGCACTGCTAAGATTCTTGCACACAGAAACATGGATAAATCATGCCGATGTCTCTGATGGCATTGATTCTAAGTGTGAGTAGGGTCCCATTCACAACAGCGTGGTCCAAATTGGTCAAGACTGTGGGTGAGAGATCCATCCCAATGACACAGACATGTCGCACAATCACTCAGGGTGGCACCCTTGACAAACAGCTGCTCTGGGCTCAAAGGTCATCCCATGAAAAGCCGTTCTGCAATGGTGAGAGACCCGGCACACAGAGGAGACAGCTTCAGCCTGACGACCTTCTGCTGCCCCGGCCAGATCTTGTTTCAGTCTATTGGAGGAAGAAAAATACAGAAGATTTGCATAACCTGCTGATCCCTCCAGTCCAGGCCACTCTACACGTAAAGTGTTCATGTAGATTCTGTTTCGCAGGACTCGCTTCCTACTCTCTCTATTCATATCGGTGCTAACCTTTTCCTGCTTTACAGGATAACGGCAAACAGTGGATACTAAACCCTTCAGCACTGGTAGTTATCAGAGCTGCTCTTAGATAGCAGATTTCTTTGTATGGGCTCTACTCTGGCAAAAACCAGGACACTCCATCTGGGCAGGAGTCCGCAGTAGCATGTAAATCTGCTGATGTCACACCTAAGCAGAAAAAAATCTTGCCACAGAACTTCATTTGTCTTCTTTTGTGTTCTGAAAGTCCAAGGAGACTAATATTAAAAGAAAAGGTCTGGTCAGAAACAAAGCAAGGACAAAAATGAAAAACAAATGATTCAGAACACCAGTTTTTATCTTCTCTCTGAACTAAGAATAGCATCTTTGAAATACCTTTCTGGCAAGTGCAAGATTTGACTAAATAAAATAATGATTACTATGGCTACTATTGGGAAGTTTAGAAGTGTTATAATAATAACTGAAGTCCTGCATTGTAGCACAGCAGGTTAAGCTGTCATTTGTGACACTGGCATCCCAAATGAGCACTGGTTCAAGTCCCAGCTGCCCCACTTCTGATCCAGCTCCCTGCTAATTTGCCTAGGGAAGCAGCAGAAGATGGGCCCCTTGCACCCACGTTGGGGACCCGGTTGGAGGGCCAGGCCTGGCCCAGCCCTGGCTGTTGCAGGCATTTGGGTAGTGTATCTGCAAATAGAAGATCTCTCTCTCTCTCTCTCTCTCTCTCTCTCTCTCTCTCTCTCTCTCCCCCTCTTCCCTCTTTCTCCCTCTCTCTGTAATTCTGTCTTTCAAATAAATAAGTAAATCTTTTTAAAAAAATAATAATCCTCCATGGCACAGTTTTCCTTGGATGGCTCTGTGACAGTTGTAAGGAGTCCCCTGAGACTGGGGAACAATCCCTGCTTGGTGGCTCCCTTTCACTGACTTGGAACAATTCAGAAGTCAGTTCTAAACATTGGCAAAGCCTTCCAACTCTGCTAGCGTTTAGAAGTGGCCAAAACACAGGCCATAGCAAAGTCTGCCTGTCTGACAAGGCAGGGTGAGCCAGGCAGGAAACAGGTCCAGGCGGGAAGGCATTTCTTGGTCCAGGTATTTAACATTGACTTCTGCACTGAGCAGCCACATCAAGTGCAAAGCAGGCACCCCCAACCCCCAGTCAGAGGAACAGAGATCTCCCTAGACTTCTCCCTCGGGGCACCCCCTCCACCCACCACCCTCACAGCATTACAGGATTAAGCATTGCATCAGCACTTAAATATTTCATGTCTGTTTGTCAGAATTCTTGGCACTTCATTCTCTTTTCTCCCTTACCTCATTTTCCCCAGAGATGTCTGTCTTTGGGATCTGTTTTCCTTTCCATGCCTGCAGACCATGCCACACATCCTCCCAGAGAGTTGACGAGGCCCATGGACCAGGCAGTGGGAAGGCTCTCAGCTGAAGACAGGTCAGTGCAGGCAACAAACTCTGTTCAACGCAGTGCCTGCAGCCCTCTTACCATCACGGCCTGCTGTAGGCCATAGCTAAGACACCACTTGGGACAGCCACCTTCCATATGGAGTGCCTGGGTTGGAGACCTAGTTCTATCTAAATTCCAGCTTCCTGGGATGTGCACCCTGGGGGGCAACAGGTGATGGCTCCAGTAGTTGAGTCCCTGCCACCTACATGAGAGACCTATACTAAGTTCCTGGTTCTCTTTTCCAGGCTGTTGTAGGCATTTGGAGAGTAAACCAGCAGATAGGAGATATTTTTCTCTCTATTTCTCTCCCTCTCTCTTTCTCTGTATGTATATCTGCTTCTATCTTCGCTGTTCAGGTAAATATTTTTTTAAAAAGATTTATTTATTTATCTAAAAGGCAGAAATACAGAGAGAAAGAGAGAGAGAAAGGAGAGACAAAGAGAGAGAAACCTTCCTTCTGCTGTTCACTCCCCAAATGGCCACAATGACTGGGGCTGGGCCAAGCCAAAGCCAGGAGCCAGCAGCTTCTTCTGGGTCTCCCGTGTGGGTGCAGGGGCCTAAGCACTTGGGCCAGTCTCCAATGTTCTCCCAGACACATTAGTAGGGAGCTGAATCAGAAGTGGAGCAGCTGGGACTCGAACTGGCACCCATGTGGGATGCTGGCACCACAGGCAGAGGCTTAACTCGCTATGCCACGGTGCCAGCCCTAAATAAATTTTAAAATTACAAAAGCAAAAAAAAAAAAAAAAAATCCAGGCCTGCCCTGCATATATAAAACCTTCGAAGGGGGAAAGTCTTGCTCCCCCCAGCCCGCAAAGTCCGCTGTGCACTGAGTGGGGGTGGTTCCTACAGTCAACATGCTTGACGTGGGAGGGCCCTAGGAGTTCATTTAAAAGATGTCTATCTTCTTTGCCCTGGAGCGATTCAATCTGTCAGGAACACAGGTTCATAACTCTAATACTGTGTGGCACGTCCCCTGATCCTGATAAGACAGCAAAGGCATTTCACGACAGCTGGGAGTGAGAGGAGGCGAGCAGGACAAGCCAGAGCAGGCCAAGTCCGGGAAAGGAGGGCATGATGGCCTTCCAGGCGGGAAGAGCCGTGTGCACAAACCCATCAGGCTTCCTGTATCTCTAGGCTTTCTGCTGCACCTGCACAAACCACAGCCTGCTCCCATGGAGTTTCTGGATCAGAGGCTGACTCTGGTAAGTACTAACATAACACGCTGGTTCAGTCCTATTCTGCTGAAGAGCATGACATTCCTGCAAGTCCAGTGAACGGCTTCCATTGGAGAGTGAGCTGACCTAACCCCAGAGCAGACCACAGCAAATGGCAGGCCCTGGAAAGCTGCCGGGGAATCGATATTTAGGGCCTATAGCGTTTCTGCAGACCATGCATGCAGGCAGCTGCCTCTCCCAATTACTCACAGGGCTCACGCTCCAGGTGGCCGGAGTGGGAGAATCTCAAGACACGTCCTTACTCCTGGAAATCATTTGCACAAAAGATTATGGATGTCTATTACATCTAAACATTAGCACTCTGTGGCATTTGAGGTTAAATGAAGGCTTTTAGTTCTATTTGTTTAACAAAATATGACATTCAGAGACTAAGGAAAATTCAACTACCTTTAGCTGGAACCATGTTCAAGGTGTTTTTTTTTTTTAAAAAGTCTAAAGATAAAACAATAAGGTTTGCATAGTGTCTGCTTCCCTGGTTTTGTTTATTACTCAGATAAAGCATCACTGGAGAGGATCAACAAAATCCTCTAAACTAGGAGTGGTCCAGAAGCCCTTGGGGTGCCTGTACCCTGTGTCGGAGTGCCAGGGTAAGAGAGCTCTGTCCTCTTCAGATCTAGCTTCCTGCTAATGCAGACCAGACCCTGGAGGCTACAGATGATAGCTCAACTCCTTGGGCCCCTGCACCCATGTAGGAGACCCAGATGTAACTCCTGGCTCCTGGCTTCCACCCGGCCCAGCCCTGGCTGTTGTGGGCATTTGGGGAATGAAGCAGTGGGTGGGAGAGCTCTCTATTTTTGTATCTTTCTGTGGCCTTTCAAAGAAAGAAAGAAATCAATGACAGTAACTTTAAAAAAAAAAAGTAGTCTCCAAAGATGGGCATTGTGGTTCAGTGGGTTAAACTGCCCCTTGGGACACCCACAAAACATATCCCATGTCAGAGCACCGGTTTGAGTCCTCACTACTGCACTTCTGATCCAGCTCCCTGCCAATAGGCAGCAGACGATGGCCCAAGTATTTGGACCCCTGCCATCCATGTAGGAGATGAGAACGGAGCTCCTGTTTGGTCTGGTGCTAATCCTGATGTTCTGGGCATTTGGGGAGAAAACAAGTAGAGGATCTCTCTCTCTCTTTCTCTCTCTCTCTCTCCTCCTCTCTCTCTGCCTTTCAAATACATAAATAAATAAGTCTTTTTTAAAAAATGTTCTGAATTTGGCATCGTGGTATAGTGTGTAAAGCCACTACCTGCAACACCGGAATCCCATATAGGGGTCAATTCGTGTTCCGCTTTGGATCCAGCTCCCTGCTAATGGCCCAAGTACTTAGGTTCCCGTCACCAGAGTTACAGAGAGAGAGAGAGAAACAGAGAGACATCTTCCATCTGTGGCTCATTCCCAAAATGTCCGCCACGGCCAGCTGGTGCTGGGCCAAGCTGAAGCCAGGAGTCAGGAGCTTCTTCCGGGTCTCCCAAGTGGGTAGCAGGAACCCAAGCACTGGGCCATCCTCCACTTTCCCCGGTGCATTAACAGGGAGCTGGATCAGAAGTGGAGCAGCTGGGACGTGAACTGGTGCCCATATAGGACGCCAGCATCACAGTCGGCGGCTTTCCCTGCTATGCCACATCACTGGCCCCGCAATCTCTCTCTCTCCCTCCCTCCATCCCTCCTATTGCTGTACTTCCCCCAAAAGCCATTTTCCCAGCATGCTTTCCTTTACCTCACTTAGAGAACCTACAATAGGGACTGAAACACAGAGTTTAGTTTAGAAAGCACTAATTGATTTCAGTTACTCAGTCAGGGTATACCATCTAGGTATGGCCATTGGAGGAAATCCTGAGACCATCTACACAGAGCCCGGCATCACTGACTGCCCAAACCAGTTCTCCTGACACTTGAGATTTACAGGAGAATCAGCACAATGAATTCATTGACCTCCCAAATCAATTCTCCTACACATTTGTTTCTTGAAGGATGACTCTCAAATCTCAAGAGTAGGTCGCGCCCTGAGCAGCAGTGCCATTAGCCCCTGGCCTTTACCCTCTTTCCCGTTGCCCTGGCCTCTCCTCACTGTCCTTGCATCCATTCTGCATGGACATCATCAGCACTCACCTTGCCTTCCTCTCAGCATGGCCTCGCGCAGGTGCTAGCCTGAGTCACGAGGGCAGGGAGGTGACCGACAGTGAGCTCCCCAGAGTAGGGCTGTGTGCTCCAGGAGTCAGTCTGCCTTGACAGATCAAGGAGGCAATTAAGTAGGAAACGCAATCCAGCACTTAGCTCCACTTCTCCCACCCCACCCCCAGGTCAACCACTGGATAGGTTGGGCTCCTTACACGGCTTAGCTGCATTTCACTTCAATGAAGTCCAACGCATGGAAAGGTCCAGAAAGGTCAGGCCTGTTCTCTACTCTTAAGTGATAATTTAAAGCCAGGAAGTTATGTCAGTCAGAAAAAAATTCTGTTTCAAAGGTCAAATAACCCCTGAGGGTTAAATTTAAAAAGAAAAAAAAAAAACAGCTGGAATGGAAATGGGTAAGAGCTGAAGGAACCATATTTTTTTCTTGAACAAGATGAAACTTTTATCCTCCAGATACATTTTTCCCAACAGCTGGTCAGTTTCCCATCCCCCTCCCCCATCTTTTCTCTACAGTTTTTTTTTTTAATGATTGTTATTTGGAGGGTAAGGCAAGTTTTCTATATATAAGAAATATCTTTAAATTTAATGTTTAGAATTTCACACTGTACATACTTTTGTATTTAAGTCTTTTTTGGGGGGGAAAGCCTCAACCATTGAAATAGCCCTAAGCTTACAGATCTTTGTCCTGAAATCTGTATGGTCTTCCAAGTTCAGTTTTTCAATCATGTAGACCATCTGCCTCTCCATCTTCCCACTCCTGGAATTCCAAGACGACCACATTTCTTAACCTTAGGGAACTAAGATTTGGGAGTTGCAGCCTAAGGACCTTGAGATAAAACGGATTCAGCTACAGTTAACCTAAGCACTACTGCTTCTGATATTTGAACAGGCTCCCCAAAGAGGTTGTGTTCATCACTCGATACTGTTTGGAAATGCTAATTGTGCAGTTTGCTTACTAACATACACAGTGTGGAGATGGCTGTTAAGACACTCGTGTCCCATACGGAGTCCCTGAGTTCAACACAGGGTCTGGCCTCTGACTCCGGTTTCCCACTGATTCAGGGAGGCAGCAGTGATGGCTCAAGTGATTGAGTCCCTGCCACCCATGTGGGAGACCTGGACTGTGTTCTTGGCTCCCAGTTATGCCCCTGCATAGCCCTAACCACTGCAGGCATTTGGGGAGTCAGCCATTTGGGAATGGGCTCTCTTTCTCTCTCCTCAAATAAATAATTTTTTAATAAGTAAAATAGTGTGAAGAACGAGAGTTTCTAAATGGCACCAGGCCATTTGGGAAATGACATTAGTTTTGAAAGCATAGTGATATCCTTCCAGATGAAATCTAATTAAACATTGAGGGAATAGTTTTGCATTTTTCTAAACTTAAAACTCGAATCAACCTTAATAATCAATCTTAAAAGATAGTGAAGTTTTATTATCTATTAGGGTATTTCAAAAAGGTCATGAAAAACGGAATAAAATGTTTTAGTATAAAAAATTTGAAATCCATGAAATTTTTTCACAAAACTCATTTTCCATGAAGTTCTAAAAAATATTTATTTTATTGTTTTGAAAGGCAAAGTTACAGAGAGAGAAAGAAATCTTCTATTCACTGGTTCACTCCCTAAATGGCCTCAATGGCTGGGGCTGAACCTGACCAAAGCCAGGAGCCTGGAACTCCATCTAAGTCTCCCACCTGGGTGACAGGGGTCAAGTACTTGGGTCTTTCTTCTGCTGCTTTCCCAGGTGCATTGTCAGGGAGCTGGACTGGAAGTGGAGCAGCCAGGACTCAAACTGGCACCCATATAGGAAACCAGCATTTTAGGTGGCAGCTTATCACACTGTACAACAATGCCAGCCACTCCATGAACTTTTAAGACCTGCCACATTCATGGGTTCCAAAAAATTCTGCACCAAAATAAGTCTATTTTTTAATTCCGCTTTCCACGAACTTTTCAAAGTACCCAATACGGCTGAGGAAAATATTTTCTGTATGCCGGTTAAAATTTTCAGAATATGTAAAGACAAAAAGAATCAAGGAAGTTGAAACAAAAATAAACTAATCCGCATTTTCTAAGCACTAAGACATTAACAGTGCTAAGTTTAATGCTACTGATATTGTTTCCATGTCTTGATGATAACATACATGGAAGTGTGATTTAACAAAACCACTGATTTGGCTCTTAGGGAGACATTCAGGTATTTGCCTTTTGAAGGTTGATGGGTTTTTTCCTTTTCAGAATTGTTTTAATCAGGTCAGTCATAGTTCTTCACGATACTGCTTATTTCAAAAATATAATCATATGACAACAGTTTTAACCCAAAAGGAGACAAGGATCATAATACTTTTTAAAGGTATTACAGGCATTTCTCAACTTTCATAGCATTTCTTTCGTACAGGTCACCAACTGAAGGTGCTGAGCTAAAAGCAACCTGCAAATATTCATGGTAGGACTTGGATATTTCTGCCTTTGGTTCTTTAAAACTTAATTAGCTGAGAATATTTAAAAGCGAGAGAATTTCAGCTGTAACTTCCATATTTCTTGAAAAATATGACAAGATCATTAATAATGGATCCCAATTCCCACAAGCCCCAATTAGCTAAGTAGCTGGCTATGCCATGAGCAAGAGGCACCTGCACCGTCCCCCACGCTCCCAGCCATCCCCACACTCCAGGATGGAGGCTGGTTGCTATCCACCATTCTCCTCACATGCTAGTTTGTCTTTCGTCCACATTACTTGCTTCACATTACTTTGGAAGCCTGGTTCCTGGAGGTATTTAAGTTTGTAACACTTGTCCTTCATCACTGATGCAATAATAGCCAAAATTTCCACTGTTTACCAGGGCTACACAATTTTTTCATTTAAAAATGCATGAACTCATTTAACCTTCAAATTAATCTGTAGAGTGAACATCACTGGCACTCCCATTTTACAGGTTAGGAAACTGAGACACCAAGAAGTTGGGAACTCAGCAAAGGTAACACACATCTCACATGTGGTGGCACCAGACACATGCAGGCCTCTGGCTCCAAGCCGGAGAACCCAACCATTCAGCTTCCATTGCACACACAGTGGTGAAGTCTCCTTAGGATCACATGGGCACTGGCCGCACAGTGCTGCTCATGGCCTTCTTTGAAACACTTAGGCAGCAAACTCTGGGTTTGTGATCAGATGCTGGATAGCATCTAACCCAGGGGCACCTGGCTAGCCAGACCACCCTTTCCCCACAGCTCTGCTGCCATCTGCCAGGAGGTGGTCCTCACAAGATGAGGCTTCTGTCTGAAAACACCTCTAGAGCTGGGCTCCGAGTAGCTGCACAGCCACAAGCAGTGGCTCTCGCTGCAGGAATGTGTCTTTTTCATTTTTACCCTAAGACTTATTTTGATAATAGCACAGGTGTAAAATTAACAAAACACTTCGCCAACGTTGAAAACCTATGCAGCACTTCTGCCATTCTACACCATGACCGTCCATTTAGACTTTTCATTACCCAACCAAATCCTTTCCTGATTACAACTGGAAAACTGACAGTGATGACTTTAAACATTTGTATCTCCAAATTCTCAGAGGTTTAGGCTATTTCCCTTTGCCCAAGAATGGACACGAAACACGAAAGCAGTCTTGTCTTCCAGGAACAACACGCCCTCCTCGTACACTTCATCATGGCACAGGAACCCCCTGAGGCTGCGTGATCTTTCAGCAGTCATCCTTTTCTTTTCTTGTGGCATGAAGCTTGTAAATCAGAATAAAGATTTCTCCCTCCCATCTAGTTATCATCTTGTAGCTAGTATCTAATTTAATCTAAGATCAATTAATTGGTACAGGTTCATTATCTCTATCCTAAAGACAAGGAGGTAGGATAGGACCTCAGATATGATGACTCTTAAGTTGGGGGTTATTCTACCACCCCATAATAATGTCTGTGGATGCTGGTCCATCGGAGTACTTGCACAGCAAAGCCTTTAAGCACTCAGGGCTCCACACACTCATTTGCCAGTCTGTCTGCTTCAAGTCCATCCTAGGAGACACACACGCTTACCCAACAATTCACCAGTACATAACCAATTGGAACCACACTCTGAAGTTAAATTCATTCTTTCCAAATGGAACAGACAAGTGCTGACTCAGTCGAGTCCCAAAGAACTAGGAGGAGAGAATAGGAAGGAATAAATCAGGAATCTGTGCAGAAAAATGACTGAGGGAGGAAGGAAGATGAGAATTCTCAAGGATAAGTTCTGGAACATACTGGCAAAGACAGCATCATTGTTCACACCTTCTAGTAGACCCACGGAGTTGTTTGAGAAGGGAAAAGCTCTTGACAAATACACAAGCAGAGACCGCACCAGGAATCCTAAGCCTAAAGGACACGCAGTCCCAGCAGAAGCCATGGAGGTCTTCTGAACGGGCACTGGGGAGTCTGTGTGGACTTACAGGACTGTGGTCTGCTGTGCTGCCTGAGGAATGTGGTCCAGCATCAAGTGCATGCAGCGGACGGTGCTCTTAAAGCAAAGGCACCGGCTGGGGCAGGGCAGCCCCTGCAGGCACCGGGCAGCCAGGAGAAAGCAGGTGGCCAAGCAGAGCAGTCTGGGCTCCATGGCTCCATCCACCGCAGGCAGGCAGAGCAGCAGGCAGGAGAGCAGCAGCCACTGCTGCAGCAGCCCCAGCAGCGACGGTGGTGGTGGTGGTCGCTGCTGGCTGAATCAAGCTTGGGAGCAATGGCTGAGAGCCGCTCCCAGGGAAGAGGCACCCCCTGGCCAATCCAGGAGGAGGGAGATCACATTACAGGGCTGAGGGCAAGGGGCGGCTCTGTGAGGCACTGGACTCCCAGGAACCGGGAAGAGAAGCTTGGCAGTGCGAAAGCCTCTTTAGGCAGACTCGCGCAAATAAACACACACTTTGCCAAAGTTGTTTCCATTGCACATTTTATGTAAGCTCCAGCCTCTGAGCCCCTAGCTGTCCTTTTGAAGCTCGAGTTGATTAATTATTTATGGCATTCCTGCAGAACAGCTTTTCTTGTTTCTTTTTTTCTAATCTGGTAAAATTACCAAATCCTAAAGGGCAGGCAGAGTTCTCATCAGTTGATCTGGACACACGTATTCTGTCCTTAGTCCAAACCATGCTCGCAAGTCAGGGCTTCCTTGCCTTCTTTGTGTCCTGCTCTTCACTCCAGTATAATTAACAGTGGCTACTTCTTGACATCCTTCTTTAACACTGAAAGTTCAAAACTGCATGCCTGAGACCACAAACTCACACTTACGAAGGAGGCAACCTTTGCACAACCGTGTGTTAGCACGAGGGATCTTCACAAAGTTCACAGAAAATGCCTATTATGAAAAACTACACATGGTTTCAAAGAATGTTTGCACCAAAATAAACTTATCTTGTGACACCACTCTCCATGAACTTCTTCTCAGTAGTCCAAAGCAGCCATGTTGTGCCCAGGTTGGTGGACCCTCCTTGGGGACATGTGTTGGGGACATGTGTGCAAACTAGCAGAATTCAATAAACACCCCTTGAGGTTAAACCCCTACTTGTTGGTTATTCTGTACGTTTGCATTCTTTTTTTTTTTTTTTTTTGACAGGCAGAGTGGACAGTGAGAGAGAGAGACAGAGAAAGGTCTTCCTTTTGCCGTTGGTTCACCCTCCAATGGCCGCCGCGGATGGCGCGCTGCAGCCGGTGCACCGCGCTGATCCGAAGCCAGGAGCCAGGTGCTTCTCCTGGTCTCCCATGCTGGTGCAGGGCCCTAGCACTTGGGCCATCCTCCACTCCACTCCGGGGCCACAGCAGAGAGCTGGCCTGGAAGAGGGGCAACCGGGACAGAATCCGGTGCCCCGACCGGGACTAGAACCCGGTGTGCCGGCGCCGCTAGGTGGAGCCGCTAGGTTGAGCCACGGTGCCAACCTAGTTTGCATTCTTTAAAATATTTTTTGGTTTTAAAGAATGAAATTTTCAAACATATCTCTTTTTAAAATATAAAAAATAGAAAACAAATTAAAACTTGGGTTGGTCAGTCTCAGATAGTCAGACCAGGAGACTCGTCTAGTGAGTGAGGAACTAGTTTTGTTAACTTCTATCAACTTTTGAGGAAAAATAAACTCATCCTTCTCTCTGAAGTATTTTTTTTCCCAATCCCTTTACATTTTACTGTAGGTGAATACTGCCCTCTTTTGGCAAAATGCTCACATTTAAATATGTGATGGAGGAGAATTATTTTTTTTTAATTTGAAGAAATTATTCTCCACGAACAAGAATGATTTTAAAATAAAATTTTAAGGATCCTTGACATTGTTCGGACACCTTAGGTTACCAATACACCAAGAACGCAAATTTCTTGTTACTCTCCCATTCTTAGAATTTCCATGCTGGTGCCAGTGTCTGTGAGTTGGAAGATGAAGATTAGATCTGCAGGTTTGTCTTTTTTTACAGCTTAAAAGATAAGAAATGTATTCATAAAATATTTTTCTAGAAGGAAAGGTGCAAATTTTCCCATTTCAGAAACCTAAGCTGATGTTGAGAGAGGAAAAAAAAAATCTACCCAATATCAACTGGGAATACAGAGCCAGTAACTGTAAGGCACAAAGCACCATACCCATGCATGATGCACCCATGAGTGACTGTGGGTCCCCTTGGAGAGGGCCTCGGGACAACCCATCATCTGGAACCAATCCCGTGTGCTCGACGCAATACGAACAGTGTCTTTATGAATGAGTCCATGGGGAAATTAGTAAGATGGACACAAGAGTTCAAAAGGGAGGTTGGGAGGGAAGCCAAACATGGAAGGCTGGTGCCACTTCAGCTGTTGCCCAACCAAGTGACGTAACTCGAGGCGCTGGGAGGAGCAGGGACAGGAAGAAGAAAGGGACCTTTTCCGCATGGAGTCTCTGTTGGGAGATCTCCTGTGGAAAGCCACAATGGTCCCCTTAAGCACGAACTTGAAATAAACTGCCCTCCCCTGCAAAGAATGCAAGGTCAACTGCTCATTTAAAACCTGCCATGGGGATACAAGGAGGAAAACCTCCCTGGAGATGTGGTATCTCCAAAGTCGACTGCTTATGGGTTTCCAGGCTTCTCCACCTGGATGGTCCACAACTCTGGCAGCCCGGGATGTACAGTCATGAGTTGGAACTGCCCCTGCTCTAATAATTTCCACAAAGCTCAACAAGACAGCCTGGTCAAAACCCACAAAATACAGAGAAAGTTACGAATGCTAGCCATCAGAAACACGGGAGCAGAGAGGCCAGTGTTGTGGCACAGTAAGTTAAGCCATTGCTTGTGACAGTGGCATCCCGTATCAGGTTCCAGCTGCTCCGCTTCTGACCCAGCGCCCTCCTAATGCACCTGGGAACTCAGCAGATGACGGCCCAAGTGCATGGCCCCCGTCACCTACATGGGAGACCTGGATGAAATGCCTGACTCCTTGCTCGTTATGGTCATTTTGGGAGTCAACCAACAGATAGAAGTGCTCTGTCTCTCCCTTTTGAATAAATGAACAAATAAATATCTTTTTCTTTTTAAAGATTTATTTATTTGAAAGTCAGAGTTACACAGAGAGAGGAGAAAGAGAGAAAGAGAGAGCGAGGTCTTCCATCCGATGGTCCCCTCCCCAATTGGCTGTAACGCCTGGAGCTGCACTGATCCTAAGCCAGCAGGCAGCCAGGAGCTTCTGGGTCTCCCACATGGATGAAGGGGCCCAAGCACTTGGGCCAACCTGTACTGCCTTCCCAGCCCACAACAGAGAGCTGGGTTGGAAGTGGGGCAGCCAGGACTCAAATTGGCACCATATGGGATGCCAGCGCTTCAGGTCAGGGCGTCAACCCACTGCACCACAGCGCTAGCCCAATAAATCTCTTTTTTTTTTTTTTTTTTTTAAGAGACAAAGAAACACCATGAGCAGAAGCCCAACTTAGCTAGGTCAGGTATGAGGCTCAAACATAGGATATAAAATGCTTAGGTTAGGGGACAATAAAAACAATCCAGCAGACTTGAAAAGGCAAACCTAAAAAATATGACAGACATTAAAATTCAAGGTAAATAGGGTGAGTGTTTGGTGTTGCTAGCTGTTAAGATGCCATTTGGTATGCCCACACACATCCCATATTGCTCCTGACTCCCTTCTCCTAATGTGCACCCAGCGGGCAGCACACAATGGCTATTGTTGGGTCCTTGTCACCTGGACTGAAACCTGGTTCGAGCTCTTGAGCCAGTCCTGGTTGCTGTGGGCATTTAGGGGGTGCATCAGAAGACAGAATCTCTGTCTTGCTACCTCTCTCTGCCTTTCAAATAAATAAAATCAAGCTGGAGTCATCACTATAACCGAATTTCCAAGCATATTACAAACCTATAGCAATTAAAACAGCAAGGTACTGGCACAAGAACCAGCACATAGATTAATGGGACAGAATAGACATACATACAGCCAACTTATTTTTCAGAGTGTCCAGAATATATGCTAGAGAAATAAGTGTATTCTCAAAAAAAAAATGGTGCTGGCAAAACTAGACTTATGTAAGAATGAAATTAGATGCCTACCTCTCACTTTATATAAAAATCAACTCAAGATGAATCAAAGATCTAAATTCAACACCTGAGATCATGAAATTGCTAGAAGAAAATGCAGGGAAACGCTTGATGACATCAAAAGCAAAACTAAATAAATTGAATTATATTTGAAGTCAGGAGCTTCAGCATGGGGCCCGGTGCTGTGACATAGTGGGCAAAGCTGCTGCCTGCTCATGACAAGAACCTCGGGTGATTACTGACGTCATAAATAAGAGTGTCAATTGTTAAATCAACAAAAGGACTCACTGTGTACTTGCTCCTCATGTAGGACCTCTGTCCTTCATGTGTTGTACTATGAGAATTAACGGTAAAACTAGTCTTCAAACAGTACTTTATACTTTGTGTGTCTGTGTGGGTGCAAACTGTTGAAATCTTTACCTGGTATACAGTTGTCTGTATATAAGATAATTAAAATGAATCTTAATGAAGAATGGGATGGGAGAGGGAATAGGAGGTGGGACAGTTTGGGGGTGGGAGGGTGGGTATGAGGGGAAAGAACCGCTATAATCCAAAAGTTGTGCTTATGAGATTTATATTTATTAAATAAAACTTTCTATATTAAAAAAAACTGAAAAAAAACCTGCTGTGTGCAGTGTCAGCATCCCATATGGGCACCATTTTGACTCCAAGCTGCTCCACTTCCAGTCCAGCTCTCTGCTTTGGCATGGGAGAACAATGGAAGATGGTGCAAGTCCTTGAGTCCCTGCGCCTATGTGGGAGACCCCAAAGAAGCCCCTTGCTCCTGGCTCTGGATTGGCCCAGCTCCAGCCATTGCAGCCATTTGTGGAGTGAACCAGTAGATGCAAAACCTCTCTCTCTCTCTCTTTGCCTCTCTTTAACCCTGCCTTTCCAATAAATGAATAAATCTTTAAAGAATAATAAAAAAAATTGCTGGTTCAAAAAAATTTAAAAAAAAAGCTTCTGTACAACAAAAGAAACAACCAAGAGTGAAAAGACAACCAACAAAGTGGAAGAAAATATTTGCAAGCTACTTACCCAACAAAGGAATATCCACAATCTATCAGCAACTCACAAGACTCAACAACAAAAACAAGCAATCCAGTTAAGAAATGGGCAAAGGCACAGAAGAGTTCTGAAAAGAAGAAATACAAATGGCCAACAAATATATGAAAATATGCTCAGTATCACTAGCCATCAGGGAAATGCAAATCAAAACCACAATGAGATATCACCTCACCCCTGTCAGAATGGCTATTATCAAAAAGAGAGCAACAAATGCTGGTGAGGATGTGAAACATTATCTAGAACATAAGGATAAAAAATGTGAAAATAAATAGAATAAAACAAAGATCCACTATGTGACTGCTAACCAAGATAGCTACATGATTATCAGAGAAAACAGACTTTGAAGAAAAGAACATTACTAAAGATAAAGGTTTCTACATCATGCTAAAAGAGTTTCCAATTACCACAAGGACACAATAACCCTACTACCCCATCAAAATCCACAGCAAAACTTCAAAGAACTATAAGAAAGAATTGACATTCCACCATGGGAGCCAAAGGTTTTGCCAAATTTCTCTCAACAGCTGATAAATGATATGGGCACATAAACAAACATTCCCAGAGACTATTTTAGATTTGGACAGTATTTCACAGCATATTCAACCTGACACTCACAGAAAACTAGATTATCTGAACTGCAGAACAACTCATTGTAAAATAGGTAGATAGATAAAGGCCATGCAGGAACGGGCACTCAGCCTAGCAGTTCTTCAAGAAGCCCACATCCTACATCCAAGAGGCCAGGTTCAATACCAGACTGTGGTTCCTGACTCCAGCTTCCTGCCAATGCAGACCCTGGAGGCAGTGGAGATTAGCAGAGTAAATAACTCAGTTCCCAGCTCCTGGCTCTTAGGCACTTAGGGATTAAACAGCAGATGTTTTTTACTCTGTCTCTATGCCTCTAAAATATAAATAAATAAATAAATGTTTAAAATTTTTTCATGAAAACAAGAAAAAAGGCTGCTCTTTGTCATCACTCCAACTTAGTATCACACTAGAGGCCACAGACAGCATATCCAGCAAGATAAAGTAATAAAACCTAAAAGAAAAAGAGCATCTAAAATTTTAAAATGCTAAGGTTGTCTACGTAGAAAACCCGGATTAATAATAAAATAGTGTTTGATTTAATTAACATACAAGAAAATCAATGGTAAAACGGCCAAGTGTTGTGGCTCCAGCAGGTAAGCTGCCTTTCAGGACCTCCACATCCCACGTCAGTGCAGGTTTGTGTCTTGGCTATTCCATTTCCATGCCAGCTTCCTGCTAGGGCACCTGGGCAGGCAGTAGTTGATGACCCCAGTACTTGGGTCCCAGCCACTCATGTTGGAGACTTAGGCTCCTGACTTCAGCCTGGCTCAGTCCCAGCTGTTGCAGGCATTTGCAAAGTGAACCAGCAGACAGAAGTGTATGTGTCTGTGTGTATGCGTGCATGTATGCACATGCTGTCACTCTGCTTTCTAAACAAAAAAAGTTTAGAGTAAAATAGAATAGCACTGAAAAACATAGAGCATTTACAAATAAACCTAACAAGACACTAGACCTTATAAGCTGCATTAAGACACTTAATAAGACTTCAATAAAAGTGGGAAAATACCCGACTCATGGATTGGAAGACTCCATATCATAAACCTGTTATTTCTTACACAAATTATATAAATTCAATGTGATACCAAGGAAATCCTAAAAGGGTGTATTTTGTATAAATTTTAGAACAGTCAAGACAATAGTCAAGGGGCTGGAGCTGTGGCATAGCAGGAAAGCCACCACCTGCAATGCTGGCATCCCATATGGGCGCTGGTTCAAGTCCTGGCTGCTCCACTTCTGATCCAGCTCCCTGCTAATGCCCCTGGGAAAGCAGAAGATGGCACAAGTTCTTGGGCCCCTGCATCTGCATGGGAGACCCAGAAGCAGATCTTGGCTCCTGGCTTTGGATCGGCCCAGCTCTGGCCATTGCAGCCATTTAAGGAGTGAACAAGCAGATAGAAGACCTCTCTGTCTCTCTGCCTCTGCCTCGCTATGACTCTGCATTTCAGATAAACAAATAAATCTTTAAAAAAATAGTCAAGAAAACTCCTGGGATATAAGTTGAAAGGACTTATTTTAATAGATCAAGAGCAAGAATTATTACAAATCTACAGAACATAAAACTGTAGTGTCAGCACAAGGATATGCAAATTGACTAATAAAATACACAATCTGGACACAAAGCACAAACATGAAAGCTTAATCTATGACAAAGTTAGTACTGCAGATCAGAGAAAGAAAAAAGAGTTTTGAAGAAATGTCTCTACACAACTTATCAACAAAATAAAAGACACGAAGGTGTAACAGTTTGGTGCTGCAGTGAGGGGATCATTTTGGACACCTGCATCCTGCATCAGAGAACCTGGGTTGAAGTCCTGCCTCCATTTCTGCTTTCAGCTTCCTGCTAAAAAAAACCTTTGGAAACTACAGGTGATGGTCTGAGTGCTTTGGTCCCTGCCACCCACATGGAGGACCCACGTTGAATTCCAGCTCCAGATCAGGTTAAGCCACTTAAGCTACCACTTGCAAAGCCAGCATTCCAGATACCCCCTATCAGGGCCCCAGTTCAAGTCTTTTGCTTTGCTTCTCATCCAACTCCTTGCTAACACACCTGGGAAAGTAGAAGATGGTCCAAGTACTTGAGCCCCTGTACCCATGTGGGAGACCTGGATGGCATTCCTGGCTTCTGGCATCCTCGGGAGTGAACCAGCAGATCTCTCAGTCTCTTCTTCTCCCTCTGTAACTCTGCCTTTCAAATAAATAATTTTTTAAAATAGAATAAATTAAACCCAAACCATGAATGTAGCAAAATTCCCACGTTCAACATGGGCCTGTCTTACGAAGGTGATGTGGAGTGAGCAAGCTGCAGAACACACAGCTCAATATGATTCTAGCATGTATGAAACCTAGTAACACAGGGAGATTGGCAAGTGGCACACATGTGGTGCTAACACCAGTAATTGAACCCAATAGTAGCTACAAGCATACCCACCTACGTGTACACTGAATTATTACTTCTCATACTTCACATATCATCCTTCTCATCTTAACACTTTATAAATTTTTTAAAAACCCTATTCATCAGCAGTGTCAGTAGCCAAAAGGGAAGTGAGATGTCCAAATACAGACAACTAAATACTCTAACTCAGCATGTATTCCCGGGTATGGAGATCGTCTAACTTTAAAAAGAGAAAAAAGAAAAGCCAGGCCACTGAAGAACGATGCTTAGTTATATGCAATTGTTTATTTAAAATATTTTTCCAAGTCTTCCAATGATTTAACATGCTTTGTTTCACTTTTACCATCTCACACAGCTAGAAATCAACACATTTTTTTGTATTTTATTTTAACCACTATGTATGTATGCTATTTTAATATTTTTCTTTATTGATACTAGAACCAAATAGTTTGATCGACAAGCTGTATAGATTTAAAGTCTTCTTGGCAGCTATGGTGTCACTGACAAATGCCCTCTCTAACTAGCTGTGTGACTAAGGCAAGACATGCCACCTCTCCAGAGGCCCACTTCTTCATTTGCAAAATAAAGTCCTCAATTGGACATTATCTATCGTCTCATCTGGCTGTAGAATTCCTTGACGATATTACCGCTTTCATTTTTACTTCATCTTTATTTGCTCTTCTCCACTTACAAAAACTTTCCATACTCAAGTAAACATGAATTCATTAAAAATAAGCATCAACCCAAAATATTCTAATATATAAGAAAGCTTTCACAGGAATTTTCATTTTTGATTTCTACCTCTTTATTTTAAAGTCAATGATAACATCGCAACGGTAAAATGAATGCATTTAAAAACACAAAAGATACATTTCAATGACAAAAAGTATTCAATGATCATGAAAAATCTATTGTACACTTTAACAAGGTCGAGAGAATGAAAGACATTATGAAAACGTCAATCTTCAAATATATGCCTAATAAAAACTCTCTCCTAAACAGTGAAACCATTATTTACGAACATGTATTTTTACATATCTGGACACCAGCTCCAATAAAATCGGGGGGAGAAGGGTGAGAAAAGATGGCTAAGTCTCCCCAGGATTTCAAGATACAAACATGTGGGCAGGAGAAATTCACAACTACACTTCTCAAACAAGCACTTGATTCAAAATAAAATGACCATTTCCAACGGATGACAATATGAAACTGTTTCCTGGACAGAAACCTGATGAGGCATTTCTTAGCATCGGCTTGAAATCATCTACGTAAAATGTACAGGTACCCCCACTCCCCAGCCACTCCCCACCCACTCCCCAGCCACTGGAAGCAGCTTTCCCTGAAACTGTCCTTCACATCACTAAACAGCCTCAGTTATCTGCAGTGATGTCACACTTACATTATTTCAAATGTTGTCAGATGCGTACAATTACTGGAGCTGAGATTTTTGAAGCAATAGTTGAACTTAGTAGAGAAATAAAAATCCACTTACTATACAATGATTGGGTTTCCTTAAGTAAATCTGAGTAATTATTGTAATAATGATGCTGGTGGTAGAAAGTGATACCCTCAAATTTTTCCCTTTAAAAGCATGTAATCCGTGTAACATAAAGTGGCAGGTTACATTGTATACTTTCCTAGCAAGGCATGACTGTTTATAAGCCTTACTAGAAAGAGTCATAATGGCACTTCCTGCCAATTTTATCACTGACAAGCTCTAACAAAATTCACATATGGGTACATTAAGTATGTGATATTAAGCAAGAAATGAAAACCATTGTAATTTTGCCGAAAGAAACATTAAAAAGTATGAGGAGTTGTTAGATGAGCATGGTGTACGTCCCAAAGTTTACACTGTGGTTCTGAACTGGCTTTTCAAAACAGAAGGTGTCTACAAACAATTTCTGTGAATATTTCTTATACTAGAAAGACCCAAAGCAAATACAGTAAGCTCAGCCCTCCCTTGTCAAAGATAAATATTCAGAAAAACTGAAGTCCCATTTACTAAAGTGCATCTGCTGCCCACGCCTGCCCTAGCCCTGCAACTCGGAGCTGTCCAGGAAAGTGGCAGTCACACGTGCTTATTTCACTCACTCACTCGCTGTCTATGCTAAGAGTCACACACAACACTGGAGCTCTTAAACCAAATACTTTCTATAGTGAACTATAGAAAAAAGATCCTTAATAAACCTTGAAAATCTTGAAAGAGTCAAGATGACCTCATTAACTTTAAATACTGAAAATATAAAGGGTCCATACAAACTAAGAGTCGTATTAAGTGTATACTTTCTAATATTCACTTGCTGTGCTCTTAAAAATCTCTATGAGAGAAGCAGATATCCCCACCCACCCCCACCCAGGTCTTTTGGCAACAGATTCAAAAGCAAAAGTTGCAGGGCTGTAAAATTTCATGAAATTTGTGTGTGTGTGTGTGTGTGTTTTAAAGCTAAATTACTCGATATGTTGCATTATTATTGCACTCATATATTGCCCGGAATACATCTACAGCAACTCAGAAATAGTGATTGCAACAAAAGTAAGGTAAATAGGTCTACAAAGCATCTGATTTCCTTATAAGAAAGTTTTCATAGAGGAAATGCAAATAACTGGAATTCAAATGAGATTTATATGCTTAACAATGATTTAAACCTTATATAAAATTACATCTAACCTTTACCACTATAAATCTGTAAGGAGTCAGAAAAGGATTTATAGGACACAAGGTCTTGACTATAGTTGCACCCCACTTTCAAATCACTCTGAGATAAAACAGCATTTTCTCAAGATTTAAAGAAAAATAGATTTTATAAAAGGGATTCTTTTTAAAGACTGAATACATCATTTTTGTTACTGACAGAAACAAGTTATACTTTTGTCCCCCACTATAATTCACTCTGATGAAAGAAATAATTCTTTTAACTCCTAACAAATGCTACATGTTCAAGACTAAAGGAATTATCAGTAGGCATTCTTCTCAATCTAAGTTACTTGTCTCTAAAATATGTCAAGTAAGCTTTTAAAGACTCGGGGAGGGGCAGCTTCATGATTTTCTCTCTCAGTAAATTCTGAGGAGGCTCTTCTGGCTTCATGGCTTCACTGTGCTCTCGCTCCTCCTCTTCCTTGTGATCTTCTTCCATTTTCTCATCCTCCTCACTGTCTAGAGGCTGAGGAATAAGCTGATTACCCACAAAGACGTACGTGTTAATTCTCTGTTTCACTCTCTTTCTTTTCCTTTTGGGTGGAGCCCTTTGGGGAATTCCTTTGGCCTGCATCTCATCATTGATGAAATTTCTAAGTGTGCGGCGAATATAAATGCGTGCCAAGTCCTGCAGGTTCCTGACAGCACAGGGGGCTGAAAACAAAGGAAAACACAAAAAAGCATTATACACTGTTCGGTTATTCTCAGAACACTTCTTAGCAAACTCTGGACACAGCAAGTATAAAACCTCTCATCGACAGAGACTGCCAGGCCCCTGTGATGTGCTGAGCACCGCTCCAGGTGCTGAGGAGAGTGGACAGGTTTCGATGTATAGCGGTGGGGCTGTGTGCTTTGCCACATATGTGCACATGCACAAATGCTCATGAATGACAAATAAAAATACAAAAACAGGCCGTGTGGATCCAAATAATCAGGGGACAGGAACAGGAGACAGAATGCCCTGCATATCCTTTTACACTTTCTGAAGTTTAAAGAACATGAAAGTACTTTGTAGTTATTCAAAAACTCAGAAGCAACAAACAGCTACCTCAGTCTGAACCACTCTCTTTCTCTCTCTCTCTCTCTCTCCCTCTCTCTCTCTCTCTCTCTCACACACACACACACACACACACACACACACAGAGAGAGAGAGAGAGAGTAGGTGAGGGAGAAATCACTTTTTTCTTCTGTAAACCAACAAGTAGAGCTGGTCCACTGGAAAACGCTACCGGAAATCATGCGATGAATAAACACTTGAGCAGCTCAAAGAAACACCACAGATTTGAAGTTAGTGATGTTTGCTTTTACAAAATATATCAGAGAGCTGAAACACATATCTAATACACATGTATAACCCCTAGAACCACATTCTTCCCTATAGCCACTTCAATACTTTCTATGTAGAGAGAAACAAATTTCTCTATGCTCCATGGGAAAATAATTTCTCCTAATTTCTATCCATGTGGAAATAAAATTATGATCAGGAAGCTTTCTCAGGTATCTAAAAATAAACAAAGCATAAACTCCTAATTTAGGCAGTACTATAAATCTTCATCATTTCTCAATTATCGTCACTCTGGAGTCTTGAAGATGACACCCTCCTATGTTTTTAACATGGGGAATTTCACCTTTGGTTACCTGTGTTGGTACTGCTGTCCCCTTTGGACTCCAGGAGGATAGAGGTTGCTGTTGGTTCTTGGTGCTCTCCACAGGGCACTAGCAGCACAAGCCAGGCCTAGTACACCAGGCTGCGATGTCTCTTGTGCTCTGCCTTCCAAACATAGCCCCTGGCTTATGCGCAGTCACCCACTGGACACACGATGCAACAGCAGATAGAGTGTTTCCTAGAACCTTACAGTAGGGTGCTTCTAAAGACTCTCTCAAGTTCCATTCGAAGATCTCTTGGCATAGGCCTACTGGTCCACTATATAAACCTCTTCTTGGGGCTGGTTTTCTGGTCCAGCCCATGCAGATGCCAGTTCCAGTGCCGGCTGCTCCACTTTTGACCCAGCTCCCTGCTAATGTCCCTGGGAAAGCAGTGGAGGATGGCCCAACTGCTTGGGAGACCGGATGAAGCTCCTGGCTT
The DNA here is from genome assembly GCA_949820135.1 of Sylvilagus floridanus. Lineage (NCBI taxonomy): Eukaryota > Metazoa > Chordata > Mammalia > Lagomorpha > Leporidae > Sylvilagus > Sylvilagus floridanus. The sequence goes on from OX463241.1 coordinate 79,068,384, forward strand.
CTGGCTTCCGCCTGGCCCAGCCCCTGACATTGCAGCCATTTGGAGAGTTAACCAGTAGATCTAAGATTTCAGTCTCTCCCTCTATCTCTGCATTTCAAACAAATTAATTAAAACAAAACAAACAAACAAAAACAAAAACCTCTTCTTGAAGCTTTTTACCCTTCACCCCCACCACCACACTGAAACCAGAAATGGATGAATTCCAGAGTCACAACGGGCATGCTCAGTTAGCTTTCTGAATATGCTTAAAAGCAGATATGAGTTCTCATCCCTTAAATGTACAAAATGCCACCTGTTCTGCCTATCTATTCATTAACTATTCATTAAGTTATTTAACATTCACTCAACAATATAAACTGTGAACTGCACACCAGAAGTGGTTAAACACCTGTTTAAATATGGCAAATGATGTGCACCGAGTGTCTCTGCATTCAAGGAGCTTCCGTGTTCCGGGAAGGGGTAGTTTAACAAGAAAATCCACCAGTAATAATAGGGTAGGAAAAAAAAACAGCCGGCAGTAGTGATATGACAGCAAGTGACTTGTGAGCACGCTTTCACCTACGTATTCACAAATAACTCCAGGAGAAGGTCTTGTCTGACCAGGACCTAGATGGTATGAGGAGAAACAGCTGCAAAACTCTAATATTTAAATGAGCTCAGCAGGTTCACGGAGCTGAAAGAGGGAGAGCGTGGATGAAGTGTGGAACAGGTGAGCTGGAACACTTGAGGAGTTCCCATGAGGTATGACCCCATTCTGACTTAGGGCAGCAGCACAGACGGAGGGAAACGAGCAAATCCCAGATGCACTGTGAGGACAGGACGGACACAGGCTGGCTGTGGAGAACGAGGCACAGATAAGTAAGTACATAAAACAGGAGGCTTTGGGCGGAGCAGCTGGCCAGAGGCTGGTGTGTTACTGATACAACAAAATACAGGTTGAGTAGAATAAAAAAATATGTGTTTAGTTTGTGTTGAATCTATTATATATCCAAAATGAAGATTTTAGGAATAACAACAGAATGCTGCGCTAGCCTCCACTGCCACTGTTTTCTATATAATATAGCTCACTCAGTGCTCAAAAGCCCTCACTGACCAAGGCAGGACCTGAACGCAGGTATTTGACTGCAAAGCCCACACTGCCTTTCCAGCCAGAGCACGTGGCTCATGACTCTGGGGCCAGGTCAGGGCTGAAAGAGACATTGGTAGGGCCTCAAGCCATGGTGACATGCAAAGACCTGGGGTGGGATCACAGTACCTGGTATAGACAGAGCAGAGGAAAAACTGTATCTAGGGAGTTCCCCAGAGGAGAGAAAGGAGCACAGATCCATAAAAATGTGTCCTTAATTACAAAGGAGCTAAGAAATCAAACTGCACAGCGCTTTCAGCTTCTCTCTGTTCCTGAATCTTGCTCACACTACAGCTCTTCTCTGTTAGCACTGTAATTATGTTCTTTCTCTGCCAACACTGCCCTGCCATTCCACAGCGGGACTTTTCTTTCTTTTCTTTAACATTTATTTATTTACTTGAAAGGCAGAATTATACAGAGAGAGAGACAGACAAGACAAAGAGAGTGAGATTCTCAATTCACTGGTTCACTCCGCTAATGGCCCCAACGGCCAGAGCTGGGCCGATCCAAAGCCAGCAGCTTCTTCCAGATCTCCCACGTGGGTTCAGGGGCCCAAGCACTCGGGCCATCTTCTGCTGCTTTCCCAGGCACATTAACAGGAAGCCGGATTGGAAGTGGAATAGACAGGACTGAAACCAGCGTCCATATGAAATGCTGGTGCTCGAGGTGGTGGACTTTAACCACTAAGCCACAGCGCCAGCCCCAAGAGGAACTTTTCTAAACCATCTGAAGAATACCCGGACTTCATCAAAAGAACAACTGGACCCAGCAGGACAAAGATTCAGTCAGGATTCAGTAGCTTTAACACTTGGCAGTTCAAAAACAGCATCCATTCAAGCTTCAGTCAGGAGTTGACTGACACAAAAACCTTAGGTAATTCTTAGCCATACCTTTCAAACACGCCATGTTTTTCATTCTCCAATATGCCCTTGTTTCTAATGCTTCCAGGTAAGAACTCAGTGGATCAAGCAATGCTAATCCTGACTGCTATAAAAATCTGCTTTAAAGTTTTCACTCCAAAATTACAGCTAAGATCATCCCTAACAAACAGACTTAATCTCCATTTGGTCACTAAAATGTAGGCTCTGTATAGGTTTTCTTGGAACTAAGGAGTTAGGACTTTCATTTTTCACTTGTTAACAAAGATTAAACAGAGCATTTACATTCAGGCAGAAGCACAAAATAATTATCTGGGGAATTTTGTCAAAAAGGCCAACTAAAAAAGAACCAACTTCATATAGCGGTAATGTGATATAGTTCTGTAATTTATTGATTTATTTGTAAAGAATTATATATTTATTTTAAAGACAGAGTTAGAGAGAGAGGGAAAGAAACAGAGGAAAACAGAGAGAGAGAGAGAGATCTTCCAACCACTGGTTTACTCACCAAATGGCTACAACAGTCGGGGCTGAGCCAGACCCAAGTCAGGAGCCTGGAACTCCATTCAGGTTTCCGACATAGCTGCCAGCGGCCCCAGCACTTGAGCCAAATTCTGCTGCTTTCACAGGTACATTAGCAGGGAGCTGGATGGAAAATGGAGCAACCATTTTCCATTCTACAATTTATATGCCCCAACCATTCTACAATTTATAAAATCTCTTCTGTTCTTAAACTTTAAGCAATATATCCTTATTTTCAAAATTTCTGACACACACAGGGAAAAATGACTTTTAACTTGACTAAAAATTAGTGATGAATCAGAGGAAAAATTATAACTCCATTTTAATAGACTGTTTAGCATGAGAAATTTTATTCCTGTAAGATACATTTGGCAAAGGATTTGCATGAGTATTATTATTAGGGCTTTTTTTGGTATCAGCATTCTTTGCTATTTTAAATCCCTATAATTAAGAAAATGTCTTCTGAACAGAAATCTACTTGGATTTGTTTTAAGAGAAAAGGAAACTTGTTCTTACTCTCCAAATATTTTATGAACCTAGGCAAATACCATTTTTTAAACTTTTTCATTCTATGAACATTACTATATGAAGCTTTTACTTTTTAGAAACTCTCTTAATTCCTAGCTCGTTTTTTAAAATCTCTGTTGAGAAATGACGATTTCTTTTTATTATAGAAACCTTTCAAGTGCATACAAAAGACAGTCAATTGTATAGTGAAGCCCCATATACCTGGCACACAGATTCAATTATCCCTCATGGCTCTCTATGTCATCAGCACCCCCAACCTTTTCCCATGCTCTCCTCAGATTAGTGTGATGAAAAACGCAGACATATCACTTTATCTGTAGGTTTGTCAAGTAGGGTCAGTTTCCTTTGTTAGCCTCCTCCTCCCATTTTATCCTATTCCACTAAGTTTATTCATATTCTCCACTCACAGTTATATGAATGTCATTCAGATCTCACCAGGGACAGTCCTAGCAACTACTTAGATCTACTTGTGTTAACATCTCTAAAATGAGGGAGAATGGAAAGTGCTCCTTCCTAGCATATCAACCATGTCATCCGTAAGTTATGTTAGTATAAAACTTTATTTACAATGAAGACTCTTCTTGAAGAAACTCAACTAGGAAAACTGTCAGAATTCTATTCTACTGAAAGAATTCTGTCCATTATAAAGTAAAACACATAATGAGAATCTACAAGAACTCTTATAAGTACACTTACATATGATGTTTACGGTTAGGCCACGGTCAAAGCCAATTGGGTCAGATAGTTTTTTCATTACTTCTTTTTATTATTTCCATCCAGTTAGGATAATTTACACAAAACTGTCATAAATAAACTGTAATTGTAATGTTTGGCTGCAATAGTCAGGTCTGGGAACTCCGTCCTAGTCTCCCACGTGAGTAACAGGGGCTCGAACACGTGGGCCATCTTCTGCTGCCTCCCCAAGTGCATTTGCAGGAAGCTGGATCAGATGCAGAACAACCAGGACTCAAACCAATGTCACAAGCAGCAGCTTAATCTATGTGCCACAATGCCAGCCCCTACTTTTTCCTGCTTTTAGTTTTAAGTAGGCACCCAATAACTAGAATGGTCTATAGTAGACACATGACAGGTGTCTGCTAAACAGTGATTCTGGCCTGGCCAGTCCTGAATGTTGCAGGCATTTGGGAAGTGAACAGGTAGATGGGAATGCTTTGTCTCTCTAACATAAGTTTAAAAAAAAAATGCTGTCTTTACGTTGAAGGTCCTCAGTTGACCTGCCCTCATCAGGATGCTAGCATCTGCCTGACTACCTGGCCTTTGTATGCTAAGAGACAACTGACACTGACAGCATCAAATGGAGTGTCACTACGCTAGCCAAGCCCTCTCTTTCCTCCAGGTTACTCACCATGCAGCTCTAGCCACATCAACATCAGCTCTCTCCTTGGGTGTAAGAATAGCCTCTTAACTGGCCTGCTTTCCCTTTAGCTGATGATATCCATCCTCCACAGCCAGCCAATAAGCTTCTACCACCCTGGACTTTATTCCTATCCTGGGAAAGACCAACCTCTTTTCAGCCTGAAGCCTTCCCGTATTCACTACCTCAATATGGAAAAGGCTGTCTTGAAGTCTTGACACAGCAGTTCTGTATAGTGTTCTAACCATAACTCAGATGCAGCCACGACAGAAAGGCCAGCCTACCACCGTACCCACAGGAGGTGGCCTGCGCTGTGACCACTTTGTATCCTACCACGAACTACAATTAAGTTTATTTTCAGTTTGATCTGGCATTCGTTTTCATGTATCCATGAAAGCAGCTAACAGTGTTTGGTATAAGGTTCAGGTTAAAAAAAAAAAAGTTGAATAAATTCACAGATTATATTACTGCATGCTTATTTTAATTCCTCATAATGACTCAAGCACACAAGGTTAACACCATAAATCACTATCCAATCAGAAAGTGGGAAGAGCTACTTACGGAGTCCCACAGAATCAGGCTTGCCGTTATCATTCTTACTCGGCTGCACAAGTGGAGCAAATGAAACAGCAAGGATATTTTTACTTTCCCAAGTGTTTTGTCCAGTTCGCATAATCTGTGTTAACTAGTTAGATGGAAAAAAAGAGAGTCACTTAATCTTGGCAACAGGATCACTTTACAGTCAAAATTTTGTTTCAAGGGCATAAATGACACCACAAATTACATAACCACTTATGTTTAAAAGCAATCAAAGTACTTCCATTTAAGTATTTACAATAAATACAAAAGGAGTCAAACATATTTCCTATTCAAAATAGGAGTTTCAATGAAAACAGGATACCCAAATACCGACAACTGAATCTGCCTGTTGGATTTGAAGTTCAATAGCTTCTAAGGAAACCACTGTGCCATTATTTCCTAAAATGTACCTCTGAAATGATATGCTAAGCAATTTTGTTAAAGTACTAAATGAATAAAACCATATTTTGATTATTGAAGCTACGAGCCTGGAATTTCAGGTGGGTCTCCCACCTGGGTGTCAGGGGCACAATTTTTTGAGCCCTCCTCTGTTGCTTTTCCAGGCACATTAGCAGGGAGCTGGATCAGAAGCAGAGCAGCTGAGACTCAAACCAGCGCTCACATGGGATGCCAGCACTCACGTGGGATGCCAGCACTGTGGGTAGCTGTTTAACCCGCTGAGCCACAACACCAGTCCCTTTAATGACTATTTTTATACTCTGCCTTTGTAAAAACAAATAATTTCCTATAGGACACAGTGCATGGCAATGGGTGAGACCCACTGAGCTGTGAATGACTGACACATTATGTTATTAAGGGAATGCCCTCCAAGAAAATACTAACCCCAGAGCTACAATGCCAAGTCACAGTAATTGTAAATATCCCACCTGTACTGCACAAACCACAAGCCATTGTCACAGCTCAGATTCAGATTAATGTAAATATTAAAGATCATATTTCTTTGAAATGTATTTTTATAAATACAAGGGCATTTCAAAAACTTAAGGAAAAACAGTACTTTTAGGTAAGTTCATTTTGGAGCAAAAATATTTTGAAATCCACATGGCCTCTTCATAAAATCCATCTTCCACAAAATCTTTGAAGGGCCTCCATATTTAAGGTAAACTGCTTTTGAAAGTCCACTCATTTTTTGAATAAATTAATGTTTCATTTATTTATTATACTTAATACCATAGCAAGATAAACTAAATTTAATGATGTTCATACCTAGCAGGAGAATATTTTCAAATGAGTCCAACTGAAAATGAAGTTTTAAAAGTTCACCCGCTTTATTAACAAAGTTAAGCCTTTCAAACCAAACCACAAAAAGGGTCTTTCTGATACGTACATTCAAAGAAATGAAGGGCATCAGAAACAGCAGCTGACTGAGAGCATGACATTCAACTAAACAGCCTGCAGAAGGGGGCACTGAAGGAGGCAGCAGCTTGCTGGATGCCAGTTGTGAGCTTGACTGAAAGCCAGTTCTCTCTCCCACACTGTAGCACCTTTTCATTTGTCTGTTTTGCATAAACAACAAAGTCTGTTTCAACCGTTTTCTACACAGATAGATCTGTGAAAAGCATTTCTTCTTCAAAAACTGACGATGGGGGCTGGCTTTGTGGTGCAGTGGGCTGAGTGGCCACCTGTGATGCTGGCATCACATATGAGCACTGATCAGCTGCTCCACTTCCAACCCAGTTCCCTGTTAATGTGTCTGTGAAGGCAGTGAGGATGGCCCAAGTTCTGGGGCCCCTGACACTCAGGTGGGAGATCCAGATGAAGAACCAGGCTCCTGGCTTTAGCCTGGCACAGTCCTGGCTATTGTGGTCATCTGGGGCCTGAACCAGTGGATGAAAGATCTCTCTCTTTCACTCTGTCTCTCACTTTCTCTCTATAACACCACTTTTCAAATAAAACAAAATCTTTTTCAAAATCATCAATGTACATTTCACCAAATAACATTTCCCAATCTTAAACTAACGTGTTTGCTTCCTGCTAAGCATCACGACAATGCACCGTTACCTGATCTTCTATAGGCATGACAAGTATGCCTCCCACTTTAAGTAAAATTTTCATGTAGTTTTCATGGTCTTTCTGTACTCCAGCACCGCAATAAATTCGATCATACTGATGACTGTCAGACGCTATCTGGAGGCAATTACCAACCACAAATGCAGGTTCACAGAACTCAAATCTGCAAGGAAAAATATATTCATTCCAACTCACTCAAATAAAACATTAAAGCTAGAAAAACTACCATAAACTCAGTCCTTTGAAATAGTGAACTGTCAGCATTAATTGTGAGGATTCAAATATGATTATGAAATGTTTAATTATTAAGTTCAGCACTGACCAACTGCATTATTCTATAATCGATGATACAGGGTTTATGTTTGCAAAACATATCTATTTTTGTCCATACTGAAAGCTTAAGGCTTTAGCTTGAAAATGAATATAATGAAAAGCCCATCACACCACTAATCTTGTGATGTCTCCAAAATGATACATGGAAAAGGATAAAACTTATAAAGGCTTCTCTTCCCACTGACTTCTCAAAATAGGTAAGTGGTCAGTGAAAATGGGAAAGGCTTGTGCAGCATCCACCTTAGTGGACATTTGGCTGCGGGTGACAGTGTTAGAGCTTTGTCAAGACAGGGTACCGGTGCCCTGACCATAGACCCTGGAACCACGAGGATCATGGAGATCTTTCTAGTATGTTTTAGCTAACGAAGATTACCGAACTCGGACAGAGAACAGAATGAATATCGTGTTTTCTGACTGCTGCCTTGTCCCCTATGATCTCCCTTAGCAACAAAAGAAGGGATGTGGTTTCAAAGCAAAGGTATTTTACTCAGGCCACTTGTCTCTGGTCTCTGCTTATGATGTTGGTTCATGGAACAAAGTGTTATGCTTTTACAAACTACCCTATTTAGATTTCTAATTTATTTCTTAAATTCTTATTAACAAAAGTGAAAACAGCTCCTAACACATAATTAAAATCTCAATACATTAATAAGACATGTACTAGTTTTAAAATTCTTATCAGTTTACTTTTGATTACAGTTAATATAACCATGTGGCAAAAGTTGGGCTATTATTTGAGAATGAAGTTAATTTACATTTGGCGTGCAGCAAAAAATGACACTGATTTAAATCACAATCATTTTTACTTTGTTAAACATATTCTCTTCTCTGGTAATTAACAGTAGACTTTACACACACACAAAGCTTCCATTAACATTCACTAAAACACAGGTATATTATCTACACACACTAAAAGCAGAACTTACGCAAACTTCCTGTCTGCTTGATGCAAGAGGGCAGGGGTTGGGGTACACTATAGATTGGACACTGTATATACCCAACACTGTGCTCATCTCTGCACCCCCACACTGAAGCACTGTGACCCATTAGTTCACTGTGCACATTTTTAGGGGCTCTCCTCCATCTTTGTACCCTCTACTACACACACTAAGTTAAACCCCAGGCATGCCACATAGGGCCCTTTATGTCTGCCACAGTTTGGATATGGTTTGTCCCTCAAAGGTCCAGATGCTGGAATCTGGGTCCCCAAGATAATGTTACTGAAAAATGGTGGGCTCTTCAAAATGTGGGGCCTGGTGGAAGTAGTTAGAAAGGGATCAATGGCTGTCTCAGTAAGATCAGGTTAATAATTGATTAATACCTATCTAGGTCTCCAAGGAACGGGTTCTTTTAAAGTGAGGCCATCCTACATATTTGGCCTCTTTAGAATGCACTGCTCCCTGCTCTCCCACAAGTGTTGCTATTTGGCAACAAGAGGAACTTGCCAGACATAACTCCAGTCTCCGGTATTCTGTAGAAGCAAGGAGCCATCTTGCTGCCAACGGTCAGCTGGATGTTTATGACATCCTTCATGGGCCATACAAAACTAAAACTTAAAAATCAGCCTGCTATTGAATCTATTTATTGAATCTATTGAATCCTGCCTGCAGCTGCCCTGGCAGAACCAGATCAAATGACCTTATACAACCCCACCCATTACAGCAACACAAAGCAGACTAAGAAAACAATTCTAAGGGCCAGCCTGTGGCATAATGGGTAAGGCTGCCCTCTACGACACTGGCATCCTACACAGGCACAGATTCACGTCCTGGCTGCTCCACTTCTTACTCAGCTTCCTGCTAAGGGCCAAAGAAAAGCAGCAGAAGATGGCCCAAGTGCCTGGGCCCCTGCCACCCACGTGGGAGACTAAGATGAAGCTCCTGGCTCCTGTCCTTGGCCTGGTCCAGCCATTGCCATTGTGGCCACCTATGGAGGGAACCAGTGGTTGAAAGATCTCTCTCCTCAACCCCTACTCCAGAATTCTATCAAATAAATAAATAAATCTTTAAAAAGAAAAAAAAAATGAAAACAATTTTATCATCAAGTTGCCCTTCCAGGTTCACTTCCTGTACATACTATGCTGTAGCCAGTCTGAATTCCTTAGAGGAACTACTGCACACTATTTTGAAACTGTATTTTGTGTCTGCTATTGCTTTGATAGAAATGCCTTTCCTTTTCCTTCTTCCCTTAAACCTGCTATTCCTTTCAACATCACTTTCACGTGAAATCTTCTCAACTCTCAACAGATCGCATGCTGCTTGTAACACATACACCAAAGTGTAAACCTACTTAGGTGACAGGTCATGTTTAATTTCTCTTTTACATAACATGGTCAAATTATAATTTCTTGGCTTTTAAGTCATTAATTTGGGTCACAAATTATCAAATTCACAGTAAGCATTAAGCTTTCAATAAAATCTATGTAACATCCTCATTCTTATCAAAGTTCATTTTAAATGCTTTAATTTTAAAATAATTTACATTAATCTTAATTTTCAGAAGGAATGTGAGCAACAAATTTAAGTAAAAAATTTAGTATTAAACTTTGTCACTGATAATATGTTAAATAAACTCAAAGTATGCTTATAGTTTTAAAACTTTCCTACTAGTTAAAAACATAAAACTATTACTAAGCAAACACTACTACAGGTAAACAACTTACAACTGAAACTACTTCTCATATTTGTGACATTTTATACATTCTCATCACTACACAATGAACTGGAAAGAATTTACCACCTGTTTCTAAAATCAAACCTGCAACTAAGGGCAAACCACTTTGTATAAGCAATCAATCACACAGCTCCTTCAGTCAAACTCCACCTATTGTGCCAGCTGTGTGTACTGATCAAGAAGGCAATGGGAAACACGCCTACATCTGGTAGAAGAGAAAAGCAACAAGCAATCTCAACCAGTGAAGTGTAATTTATAACCTGGTAACTGCTCTAAAGGGGCATCCTGAGCCTGAGGATGGAAGGAAACTGACAGACCTCTGGGGATCAGCGAAATAACAGGTTGTAACCTGAAGTAGACAAGAAGGAGCTGGAGTTAAGGCCGCTGCCTGCAATGCTGGCAGACCACGTAGGCAGCAGTTCATGTCCTGGCTGCTTCACTTCCAATGTAGCTCCCTGCTAATGACCTGGGAAAAGCTGCAGAAGATGGCAAAAGTGTCTGGGCTCCTGCACAAACAATAAAGGTCCTAGCTTCACCTGGACCAGCCCTGGAACTGTGGCCATCTGGAGAGTGAACCACCAGAGTCATTCTTTCAGATAAACAAATCTTTTTTAAAAAAATAAATTAAGCCAAGACAATCTACCACCCTACCCAATATGGCAACCACCAGCCCTGGAGATACCTCTTAAATTGAGGCTAAATTAAACTGAGCTGTGCTACAAGATTCACATGGGTTTTTTAATAGACAGTACAAGAAGGGTAAAATCTCAGTAATTCCTTTATATTTTAATACTAAAACCTACATTTTGTTTCAAGTCACTTAAGAAGAAAATAAACAACTTCCCTTCCACTTATTTCAAAAGTATACTCTTGCCTTTAATGAATAAATCAACTGTCTTACAATTCAATTTTTTGGCCTCTCTAACGATCGCAAATAGGCCTTCCTTATTGTTCAAATAAACAACTTGAATCTTTTCCTTTCTGATGAGATCAGAATAAGACTATGTACTTGTATCTAAACAGTATTATAGGGGCTAGCGCTGTGGCACAGCAGGTTAATGCCCTGGCCTGAAGCACCGGCATCCCATATGGGTACCGGTTCGAGACCTGGCTGCTGCACTTCCAATCCAGCTCTCTGCTATGGCAAAGGAAAGCAGAAGATGGCCCAAGTCCTTGGGTCCCTGCACCCACATGGGAGACCCGGAAGAAGCTCCTGGCTTCTGGCTTCTGGCTTCAGATAGGCACATCTCTGGCCATTTCGGCCAATTGGGGAATAAACCAGCGGATGGAAGACCTCCCTCTCTCTCTCCCTCTATCCCTCCCTCTCTCTCCTTCTCTCTCTGCCTCTCCTCTCTCTGTGTCACTCAATCAAATAAATAAATATTTTAAAAATAAACAGTATTATAAAGGATCACTGAGAAAAAATTTTAAATAATCTAATGCAAATGAATATACACTAACAAGTATATATAATAAGGTTTTTACACTTCCATTTAATGTATTTAATTGCCTTCCTCAGAATACTGAAATCTGAAAATTTACTTGCACTTAAAGGTAATATTTCAGTATTTCAAAAGGGTTGGGCTATTCTTATATATAAATATGGTATCTGGCCAGCGCCACGGCTCACTTGGCTAATTCTCTGCCTGCGGCACCGGCACCCCGGGTTCTAGTCCCGGTTGCTCCTCGTACAGTCCAGCTCTCTGCTGTGGCCTGGGAGGGCAGTGGAGGATGGCCCAAGTGCTTGGGCCCTGCACTCATGTGGGAGACCAGGAGGAAGCACCTGGCTCCTGGCTTTGGATCCCCAAGGCAACCATTAGGGGAGTGAACCAACGGAAGGAAGACCTTTCTCTCTGTCTCTCTCATTGTCTAACTCTGCCTGTCCAAAAAAAAAAAAAAATGGTAACTGAAATACACAAGATAAGTATAAGTTGCCATTAACACATCAAGAACATAGTAGGGAATTCCTATGCCACACATACAAGAAAACTGAAAGACTATCATTTAGAAATCATAAGAAAAATGTATACCAGAGGTAGTATCCCATCTAAGGATAATTTATTATTATACTTTTAACTCTTTTCTACCTATAATACACTAATTCTTCACAATTAGTGTTTTTTTAAAAGCTCATAAATGCTTGGCCGGCGCCGTGGCTCAACAGGCTAATCCTCCGCCTTGCGGCGCCGGCACACCAGGTTCTAGTCCCGGTTGCCGGATTCTGTCCCAGTTGCCCCGCTTCCAGGCCAGCTCTCTACTGTGGCCCCAGGAGTGCAGTGGAGGATGGCCCAAGTGCTTGGGCCCTGCACCCCATGGGAGACCAGGAAAAGCACCTGGTACCTGGCTCCTGCCATCGGATGAGCGCAGTGCGCCATTGGAGGGTGAACCAACGGCAAAGGAAGACCTTTATCTCTGTCTCTCTCTCTCTCTCTGTCCACTCTGCCTGTCAAAAATAATAAAAAATTAAAAAAAGCTCATAAATTCCATATTCTTTAAAATCTATAAATGAGTTATGAATTAATTTTTCTAGTAAAGAAGAGATGAGCTTTGTAATATTTCCAACTAGGTACAGAACTGAAAATCTTAAATATTATGCATTCTGATACTAAAATTATGGCTCATTTTTATGACAGCATTCCATGTAAATGAATTCATACCAATCAGGGGACAGAATGTTCAAAATTCCATTGCTGACAATATTTTTCCAAAAAGTCTATGATTAGAATTTTTAAAGTACATGTTTATAGTAACTATTCAAGACAGACATGATGCTACCACATCATCAAGCAGAGTAAATTACAACTTCTAATGGTTCTTCCAAAGTAAAGAAAAAATAAACCTTTTTCTTCTTTTTCCTTTGATTATCTTCCAAAAGCTGTATGAAGACATTTTAAAATGTTCATGGAAAATTAAGAGGTAAGTTTATTTTTGATTGAAATCCATAGACATGAAGATCTTTTCAAAGTTCATGAAAAATGTGTATTATTTAAAACCTATGTTGGAGGGCCAGAATTGTGGAATAGTGGTTGAGCCACAGATTGTGACACTGACATCCCCTGTCTGTTCAAGTCCCAACTGCTCTGTTTCCGATTCAACTTCCTGATAATGCTCGTTGGCCAATGACAGGCCAAGTGCTCGGGCTAGTGCGACCCAGATGAGAGACCAGGATGAAGGTTCCTGGCATGTGGCTTCAATCTGGCCCAGACTTGGCCATTGCAGTTGTTTGGGGAATGAACCAGCAGAAAGATCTTTCTGTATCTCTCCCTCTTTCTCTCACTCTGCCTTTTAAATAAATGAATATATCTTTTTTTTAAAAAAAAAAAAAAAGAGAGAGAACTATGCAAATTAAAAAAAAATATTTTTGTACCAAAATAAACTTACCTTTTAATTCTATTTTTCCATGAACTTTCTGAAATGCCCACATGTCTTACCTAAGTAAGTTTCCACAAGCCTTTAGAGGCAAAGGATATAGTTTTAGCCACATGGTTTCTGAATAATCTGGGAAACCATAACAATAAACTAGAAAAATTCTCAGTTTATAACAAAAATAATACAATACTATTTATAAATTTATACCTGGAAATTGAATTTTAAATGGTGGAAAAGGAAATCTGAATTTCACATCAACCAAACAATACACAAAAACTGAGATGGGGTTGGGGGGAGGAGGCAAAAAGGCGACCAGAAACGATACTTCATTTGAAGTTATGATTACTTATGAAAGTATATGCATATGTCTTTCCCTTGGTTTTTGTACTTGTTTTAATGTTCCTTAAAATGTTATATCTGAAAGTAAAATAAAAAGTAGTGATCACTTTTATTCTTTGAAGAAATTTCCAAAATTTCTCTGATAGAAATAACTCAAGCTTCCAATTACCAAAAATCTAAGCTACCTGTATACAGGAAAAAAACTCAACCATCCTGAAATGTTTATAATAACTACAAATTCATCTGCTCTAGGCTCATCTATCTGACTTAATCCTAACAATCCAATAACTTTTCCGAAGAGAGGGAAATATTTGACGTAATATAAAATGTACACTAAACATTACCTATGTGAAAATAGAGAACACATGGTTATCTTGATTTACAACATGAAGATTTGCCCAAAACAAGACCAGGATTCTAATCACTTACCTTAGCAGTGGTTTTCTTTATAGGTGCATGTTGCAAATCTTCATCTTGAGATGGACAGATGGTTTCGATCACAGCAGGGACCTTGGAAACTTGCCCATATAATTCTTTTGATAAGCTGCTAGGAGATCAGGGTGACCTAGCCTTGCCCTGTAGCTTCCCTCTTAGACGGATAGTCTAGGTCTAGGAGCTGACTGAGAGTAGAAAAAACAACATTCCCCTTCAATACACTGTGGAAGTGGGGGCTGACAATTTGCACACCTAGTTTATCATGTGCCACAGGACACTGTCATAGAAATCTTAGTTACTCCAATGGAATAAAGCAACTTCAAGGACATTGGGAAGAATCCTACCTTGTTCTCAGAACTCATCCAAAACAACCTGCCAAATGAATCACAAAAACTTCTTGTTCTTAAAACATTTTGTCAAAATACACATTAAGTTTTAAAAGCCATGACTACTTTGTTAAAACAAGACAAAACTTCAAGCTGCCCAATGGGAGAAAAAACCAAGGGAAATGTTACATATATCATTCAAATACTCTTACAAATCACTAATTTAGCTACTGAATTAAAACTTAAAAAAAAGATTTTACCTTTTCAAGTGTTTTCCCTTCCAAAAGCATCAAAACCACCTCAATTAAAGTATTATTCAAACCAAAGGGTTGAGGGTAGTAAATACAGTGATTTTTTTCATTGAAGAAAGCATTAGAGAAAACCACAGGACCATAAACATCCTCTAAGCATTATATAGGGAATATGACAAGTAAATTATATAAAAATAAGCCTGAACATTTCAACAATAATTTCTTCTCTATAAAATGTGTTTAAAGCCATTAAACTCTTTCCCTTCCATTTTCAATGAATGTTAAAATATCTAAGCCTTAATATATTTTCATATTTTCTCTTCCAGCATTTGAATATGTCATGATCTAAAAATGTTCACAATTTATAACTGTTTTCAAATTACCTTAAACACTGGTATTACAAAATGTTTAAATACCTGAGAAATATCTGAAATAATGCTGAACATATAATGAATGTAACAAAACTACTTCAAGCATGCCATGAGGTGAGACTACTCTAAGGAGGAAAAATTGACAGACTATATAAGTATTTAATTTTCAACTGCAAAACACACATGATAGTGGAACTTAATAATTTAAAATAAAATTAGGATACTAGATATTGTCATGTATCAATCCAATCTTCTTAACTATAAAAGACTATTCTAACTTTACATGGAAAACTTAAAATTTCAACTGGATCTGAAGAATGCATTCTCTCTCCCACTCACACCTACCCCTAATAAAAACACATGCCTTAGGTAAGCTTCAATAATGAATATGGTGGGTGTGTTAATATAAATATTACAGGGCATAGATCCACATCGGCAGCATTTCTTAAGTCTAACTGGAAG
This sequence comes from Sylvilagus floridanus, assembly GCA_949820135.1. Lineage (NCBI taxonomy): Eukaryota > Metazoa > Chordata > Mammalia > Lagomorpha > Leporidae > Sylvilagus > Sylvilagus floridanus. The sequence goes on from OX463241.1 coordinate 79,083,982, forward strand.
GAAATAAATGATGAAAATAAAAGTGCTGCTTCAATGTTCATACCTGAGGTAGAGGTGTTAGGCTGCAATTCCCTAGCAGCAGCTCACTTCGTGGGAAATAGTACAGTAAATCAATGTTTATATCAGAACCAAACCAAAACTAAGATGACTTGCTGGCTCAGGTATAGCCTTTCTATATGACCTTCAGTTTTCCTATTTGATAAAGAATTTAGAAGGTTTAATGGTACTGAGTAGATACTGTGTATTAGGTTTTATTATCATCTCATTACTGTTTTCACTAGTTCTATCATTATTTACTGATATGGAAAACTATATATAAACAGTGGTCCTTCAGTTCATATGGAATGAAATTTCCCAATATTTCAAATTATACTGCACTCATTTGGCTCCTAATACTGGAGCATTTCCAAAAGCATAGCTATAGTTCCCTTGGAGGGGAGAAAATACAGGATCGATAAAGCTTTGACTTACAAGGAAACAGCACTTTCCAAGGCATGCATTCTTGGCAATCAAATCAACTACAGGCATGTATACATATTACATAAACACACACAGCTACAAATCAATGTTATACTAACAGATCACTGGCAAAGTATTCACAAAAGTTTATGGTTTAGGCTCCTTTAACTAACAGTCTTTCTAGTAACTACAGTTGGTGAGATTTCTTACTGCACATGCACAGATATTGCTAATTTAACTTCCTAAACCTCCTCAACTCACAGAAGCAAGACATGCAAGGGCCTTTAAACTTCAGGCAAATCCAAGACTCAGATTTTTCTAGATCAGAGTGTCAGAGTGAGGTGTTTTTATTTATTTAAAAAAGGATGTTTTGGAGAGTGTGAAGAGTAGAACAGGAGTCCACAGTCTGTTTTTCTGAGTCAAGTATTACTGAAACACTTTCATGTCTAATGTTCACAGCCTCTGAGACTGCTATTGCCACTACAAAGGTGGAATCCAATGGTTACAAGAAAGATCATTTAGCCCAAAAAGCCTAAAAGATTTATTATTTGGTATTTGCAGAAAAAGTATGACAATGCTTTAAAGGAGCCTTGTAATCAGATCAGGTTTATAAGAGAACTGCAGTAAATTTGGGTGTATCATAGGTACCGAAGGAGTCAATGAGATGCAAGAACTCTCCTTCCCTCCCACACCCATGCACAGTGAGGTCAGGGCAGCCTCTTTAAACAATTTCATCTGCTGATACAGTACTAAGACACAGAATGTTTAAAGGTACACACATTACAAGATAATAAAGACACTTTTTTCTAAAGGAATACGAATTGTAGGACACAGGAACCAAGCTTAACACACATACAAAAATGTGCATTTTTTAAAAAGGTCATTTCACGCTATATACTCTGATGCTGATTAGTTTAGACTCTCCCCACCCACCCATCTACTATGTTTGGGAATTCACTATGATCTCCAATACATAAATGTAAGAAAATGTTAAAAATGTGGTTTCAAATCATAAGTAATATGACAAGACTTTCGATAGGACTGAAAAAAAAAAAGATCTAAAGTAATAGGATAAACAGAACTGGGACAGTGAGAGGTTTTAGCCATCAAGGAGACTTGTACTAATACAGTGATTAATTTATCTTAATATTTTGTAAATTAAAGTGTCTATCTTGCTGAGCCATATACAATTAAACATAAACTGCTTAGAAGTGGGGTTTTTAAATTACTCTGCACATAAATTTTTTACATTTTTTAAGTTTAAAATAAGGAGACACACTATCCCAAACATCAAGAAAAGTTGTAAAAAAAAAAATCAAGACACAAGAAAAAATATTCTATCTTTATAATTTTTCATCAAAAGCAAGTCACTATGAAAAGAACAACTAAAAAAAGAACTCAATGAATCAAGTCAGACTACTTAACTTCAAACCACTATTTTATGCAAAATGAAACATTTTCCTGGTATCTATTGCTCTTTGTAAACAAGCTACTTTTGTAATCTGAAACAGCTAACACTTCAGAACACTGATTTTGAAAACCAGGCCAGTAAATTTGCAGAATTTTCTTCTTCAGAGTAGTTTATTAATACAAGAATCTGCTCAAACTTAAATTTTAACAGTTCAAAAACAACTAAAAAGCTCAATTATTATAACTAAAATAACACCATTAAAAACCAAAGAAACATTTAGATGTTTTATCACTGTATTTTATGACTATCAAACCTGTATAAAGCAGTAACAACAAAATAAAATTCAAGAAATACAACCAAAGGAAATGTGATTTTACAATTACATGAAGATAATTCTGGAAAATTTTTTAAAAACTGAGATACTTGAATAGGCAGTTTTCAAACTTATCAGGTTAGAGATTCATATTTAAATTATATCAACACAGAAATGTTGTAAATCACATCATATTTTACTATACCCAGTTATCAGCAACAAATTTGAGTTCCCCAGATAACTGAAGAGCACTGCTTCAATCTGGTATGCAGGTTTAATGACCTAAAACTGAATTACCTGTCTTCATGCATTAACAGACTAAATATATTCACAACTAATGTAACAGACCTTAAACAGGTGCTTCTACCAGTATTTTTATATTTTCTAAGTTCAAAATGTATTCAAAAGGCCATTATATATACATTAAGTGTCAACATCAAGACAAATGCAGATAGTACTAACTTACGATGGTTCAACTTTGGGTTTTTCAAGGTTACAATGGTGTGAAAGTCAGTAGAAACCATATTCAAATTGTGAACCTCAGTCTTCTGGGCTAGCAGTGTGCAGCCTGATATAGACATACTCTCCTGAGATGCTGGGCAGTGACAGTGAAGCAGTCCCAGCACACAGGCAGCTGTGTGACAACGCGGGGAAACAAATGGTGTTTTATAGTGTGTTGGACTGCTAAGTTAGGAAGTTCAGTAGGTTGGGTGTACTCAATGCATTTTCCTCTTGATAGTATCAGCTTAGGATGGGTTTATCAGGTTATTAACCCCACAGTAAGTCAAATAGCATCTGTACTTATAGGAATTCAGTAAATACAACGAATTTTATAGTTCTAATAACTATAATTTAAAAACAATGCCCACATCGTAATCAATCACCATGCTGCTAACTGTAAGAAACAATAGATATAAAAGGATGCTAAAATTAAACCTCAACTTCTTACCAAATGTAACTTGGGCTAAAAACTTTTATTACGGTCAGATGTTTTCCTTGGAAATAAAATATGAAACCAACACAGAAACATTCAAAAAATGACAGACAAGTGTAAAGATAAAGGATGATGTTCAGCAAATTGGTGCAGAAAATTCAATTAACCTGCTCAGATTCATTAATCATAGAAAACCTCTGAGTATTTCCCAACTCCCCCAGGAGGTAGCCAATAACCCAGTTACTACCACACCACCTCACCTCTCCTCTCCACACCGAGGACTTTGCTGCAGCACATTAGTTTTCCATTCCTTAACCAGTCAAGTGCCACTTAATCAGCAGATAAAGACATACTGGCAATGGAACGGGTGATTGAAGAGAGTAAGGGGAAGAAGGGTCTTCCCAGCTTCTCTCCTGGTACTGAATGCCAAACAAGTTCTCTCCAGACAGCCCTCGGTTTGAGCCCACACTCCCCAAGTTTCTTATATTGACAGTTACAGTCAGGGGCTGAAGATGAGTGACGGCACACTCCAAACAAGCCAAGCTGGAACTCTGAATGCTTCTGCACTACAACTTTGTTTATATATAAAGTGGCTATGTTCTGTAGCCCTGTAGCCTTTTTAAGTTTTTTTTTTTCTCCTGAAAAATAGAAGTTAAGCAGAAAACTGAGATAAACTACCTAATTTCACATAGCTGAGAAACTTTGGCACGAGTGCCCTTGATCCACAGGGTTGTAAGCACAGAAGTTTAGATTACATGCCAAACACTTGGCTTGCCAGCCCAAGGACCAAATCCTGTTTAACAGGAAAGTGTGAGTTCAAGGCAATAGGTTCATTAAAAATTTCTAACATGCTCCTATTACAAGATACCACTGAATTTCTAGCATAATTTCTTCTGAAAATCTTACAAAGAAACTATTTTAAAGAAAGTTTTTGTATACTGATAGGTATCACCCTTATATCATAAATAAAGGGATTTATTAAATTACTATGTAATAGTACAAAGCCAGTTCTAGAAAAGTAATCACAAGCATTTTTACATCTTCAAAAAGATATGTGTGTGGGGCATAATGGGACAGTAATAAGCTGACAGCAGTATAAAATGACTAGAGGTTACTCGTAATTTACTGTAGAAGTACACGTGGTAAAAATTATAGCATAGAATAATTTTGCTGATTTCTTTCATTCATTTTATAATACACTGGTATTTGTTGTTGTCATATTCAACTGAGCAATTCAGGGTTAATAATGAACTAATAGTGTTCAAGAACAGGAATGTTACATACATCTATTTACTAAGTGCTTTCAAACCAAAACTACAGATATGAATACTTACTTATCAAAGCTATCACTATTTTTGATGAAGCTCTCCAGTTTTTCCTTGGCATATTCCACCACATCTGAATGAAGCTCAATCCCATGATTTATTCCAAAAGGACCTGCAATCGTAGTAGCATTTTTATAAAAAACATTAATATGATGCCCTTAGAGAGAGCACTTTTAATTTCTGCTCACTTATCTATCACAGGAGCATTTAAAAAGGGCTTGCTATATGCAAATACCTGCTAGCCACAGATTTAAAATGAATACAAATCAATTTATATCACTTTAATGTAAGAAAAGAAAAAAAAAAAAACAACCTGAATTTTCTACCAAAACTTATGACTATTCATAGGTTGAAATCAACAGAGTTCTTCCAAGGGAATAGTTTATCTGGCAGGATACTACTACCAAAAGAATATTATTTCCATAAGAAATTAAGAGCAAGCTCTCTACTATTACTTCCATTTGTCATTTGCCAAAGTTAATTCTGAGATGCCTGAAACCATGGGCTGGCACAGATATGGCTTAAATGCCTCCAGCATCGCCACTCCTCCCCAATAACTACTAAATTCCTAGAGAGCCAAGATCACTTCCTGGGCCTCTGAGACTTCCCAGTGTCCAGCAGAACAGGGCCACCAGAGCTGATCTGACTCTGGAGTTTCAGCATTGTTCACATTTCCCATTGGTGTTTCTTTTTACACCCAACTAGAGACCCAATGACCTCCCAGAAAAAGGGGAACAGGAAAGAACTTTCTCAGCCTCCCTCTGATATTGGGGTGGCATTTTCCCTCACCCTGGCACAGGTTCACTGAGAATAAGAAAACTCGTAAGGCTGCTACTTCCCACCCCGTGACCCACATGAAAGTAACATCATCACATCAAGTTATTCTAGTTCCTTTCAAACTTCTGAAATTGGGCCAATCAAGTTTTCCACTTGACATTTTGAGTTACCTGGAGACTGGTCTCCTAGAAGTGTGCGTGTGTGTGTATTTTCCCTGTCTCTAGGAAATACTTATCTGGATGTGCCTCCTACCAAATGTCATTAAAAATATAGTGTACACTGGAGCTGTTTCTATTAACCACTAGGTACTCAAAAAAATCAGTGTCATAAATTACCATGTCTGAATGGTCAAAAGGCACAGGAAAATAATGGTTTGTGGCCTGGAAGATACCTATAAAAACATAACCTAAACATATAATCTTCAAACCAACATAAGCATATATTCCTACTATACTTGATGAGTATTTGATTTTACTTGAAAAAAGTATTCAGATAGGAAGACTAAATCAAAATTACTTGTTCATCAAACCACAACCAACAGAATTTACTTCCCTTGCCATTTAATTCTTACTTTTTTAAACAAATTGTGTGGGGGCCAGCGCCATGGCTCACTTGATTAATCCTCTGCCTGTGGCACCAGCATCCCATATGGGTGCTGGGTTCTAGTCCCGGTTGCTCCTCTTCCAATCCAGCTCTCTGCCATGGCCCAGGAGGGCAGTGGAGGATGGCCCTAGTGCTTGGGCCCTGCACCCCATGGGAGACCAGGCAGAAGCACCTGGCTCCTGGCTTCAGATCGGCATAGCTCTGGCCGTAGAGGCCATTTGGGGAGTGAACCAAAGGAAGGAAGACCTTTCTCTCTCTATCTGTCAAATAAAAATACATACATACATACATACATACATAAATTGTAGCAGCTGGCATTGTGGTGTAGCGGGTAAAGCTGCCACCCGTGATGCTGGCATCCCATATGGGGTGCAGGTACAAGACCTGGCTGTTCCACTTTCAATTCAGTTCCCTGCTAACATGCCTGGGAAAGCAATGAAAGATGGTCCAAGTGCTTGGGTTCCTGCATCCACATGGGAGACCTGGAAGGAGCTCCTGGCTCTTGGCTTTGGCCTGGTTCGGCCCAGCCCCAGTCATTATGGCCTTTGGGGGTAATGAACCAGTGCACAGAAAATCCCTTTCTGCTCTTTCCCTCTATAACTCCGCCTTTCAAATAAATCTTTTTAAAAAATAATTGTACTGATGGATAAAACGTTAAATATACTGCTTCATGTTTTTGGTTGCTTTATGAGTACTTACAAACTGTTATCCTTCATCTAAAAGTGGAAAATCATTCCAAAGTCACTTAGGACTTCTTGTTAAATTCCTTATTACTACATATAAACTGAGTAAAACTGAAATTTCATTTTAAAAATTAACTGGAAAATAAACAAACTTAGAAAGCACACATGTTAAAGCCACTTTTTAATACAGTATTAAATCTGAGTATTTTAAAAGCTTGAATTTCCATAGCAGTGAACACAGAATGCTTAGAAAAGCCAAATAAAGTTTTCCTTGTTAAAAAAAAATTTTGAACTAAGTTACAATTTTACATTAAGTACACAGTAAGGAAAATATTTTATGAAATGAATAATTTCCCTTTTGGCTTCTGAAGGACATCCATTGAATGTACAACCTGACAGACAAAATTTTATATTCCCATTACTCATTAAGAATCCAATTATACTATCAATCATTTTTATAAAAAAAGGAAAACTACAGGTGCACAGATAAAGAGATTAGTAAAGGTCAATATTGCTAGCATTCTAGTTTCCAAGCCTAAGACTGAATGTATAAGCACAATGACCAAGGTACTAAGAATGGAAATCAAGGATTCTCTGCTACATCTCAAACTTCCTTAGTAAGAAAGGAAATCTGAATTTCAAAGTTCTAGGTCAAAAGGAACGAGATACATTGTTCCTCACTCAAAGAGGACACTGGCCTCTTTTTCCTTTTCCTTGTTTTCTGCTTATTGTCTAAAGGCAAATGAGTAACTTTTGGAAACAAGGTTTAAAGCTTTATGAAAATCCTTAAGGTTTCTTCACATAACTTGTTTTTCATATGACCTTGATACAGAAGGCTAAATAATGAAAGATAACTTCATTAACATATAAATATTACATTAACATAGAGATTTGTTTCACAAACAATATAAATATACATGTATATACTATGCATTAATATCTAGTATCAACACCACTTATGATTTTTTAGAATGGAACTGTTTAATCTTAAAATAATATGAAGACATACTTTTATTATCACTTAATAATCTAAATTGTCATTAACACTGAAATAACTGGAAAGGAGACTACATTAACAAAAGGCAGAATTTAAATTACAATGTCACTAATATCTCATTTATTTAGAATGTGATATACAACTAGAACACATCCAGTGTATGAGAAAAATGTGATTCAATGCTGATTGTTACAACTCATATTTGACATCTGTACTAAACAGAACAACAGAAAAATAAGAGGAAACCTGAAAAGATATACATAATGGCTTCTGAGGAAGGTGACTTAAAGTATTTTACCCACATGCATGTATAATTTTTTCAATCCAAAAACAATGGACCAGTTTAAAAGATTAAAAATGAACATAAATGTCCACATAAAACAACGTTATATATATATGTATGTGTGTGTGTGTTTGTGTGTATAAATAAAGGTACAAGTTTTCAAAAGGAAACAAAAGTGAAGCGGTATCCAAAAGGCCAAATGAAGCATAAATTTAACTTTATATTCAACAGATTCCAATGTTATTTTATATTTGCCAATATGAAGAAAAATTTGTCTATGAAATAAGGGCTTAATTTTTGTAATATGTATTTAAAAAGAAAATGCTAACAACTGACCACTACCTTAAACAACTAAAAGAGAAAATAGAAACATACAGAAGTCAAAGTTTATTAACACAAACACTGTTATTAGAAATACTTAAGTGTACTGTGTATAGAAATCATCTTTAAGACTGGAAAAATCCCATTTATTCAAAACAATAATACAATAAAATTCCAGTATAATAAAATCTAGAGATTGTTCTTCTTTCATAATTTAATCTCATCTAATCTAATCTAGCTCATTTACAATCCACCAGCTAGTCTATAACTAGAGCTTATATGTAAAACAGTAATTATTAGGCTTCAGTATCAAGTTTCTATGCAATATGTTTATTTCTTATTTACATATATGTCAACCTCCTATGAAGTTCCTCAGTTTGAAAGCCTGGTATCAAAGGGGTAGAAATCTGCCTGAGGTGGGTAAAAGAAACCTGGGAGGTTCACACTGCGTTTGAATGAAGTTCACTGTGCCTTTAGTACTTTGTGTAAGGCTAACTTACAGAACACAGCCACGGGCAAAAAGCACTTCACAATATGGAACTAGAGGAGCTCTAAAGATGAAATCATTCAAGATTCCTTCTTCAGCTGAGGACTCTGAAGCTGAGACTACAGTGTGGTGAGAGAGTAGATTTAAGATGACTGGGTTTCCAATTCTAGTTCCTCCTATTAACTGGTGTGTGATATGAGCAGTCAGAGACCAATTATACCATATACAAGGCATTCCTGGGAAAAGTCATGTAAATTATGGACAAATTATGTGCCTGATGCACTATACAGTACAAGGTGACTAACAAGCTCTTGACAGAAATTGTGACGTGTGTTCCACCTCTATGTATACAGAGTTGAGTTGATTAGCAGAATCAAGATTATAACCCATGAAAGTGATTCTCAACTCTGACTGGCTATAAAAGTAGTCTTCGAGTTTTAAAATTAAATTAGATTTGATTTTTAATTATGAATGCTAGGCCCAGGCAGGTGAGAGACAATCTCTCAAGGTGTAGTCCGGAAGCTCAGGTAACCCTAACATACTGCTGGGGTTCAGCAGCACTAGCCACACCCTCCTAACTATGAAACCCAATTGAAATGATTTTTAAAATCTGCTTCGGATTACTCAACTTTCTGCTTTCACTGGTAAAGAAATACCAAGAGCTAATACCAGAGAGAATTTTGGCCAATACTGAATATTTACCACAAGGGGGAGTAGGTGAATCAGTTATTTGGTTTCTATGAAACTACAGTAAGAAATATATAAAAACTCAGTACATCACAATATTTTGTTATTAAATTTATTTTTTAAAATAAGGCATCTCTGGGAAGACTTATATAACATTTGAAGGGACAGCAACAGGTAAAAGGTAGACAGATTTTTCTTTTCTTTCTTTCCTTCCTTGAATATTCTAGGGTATAATGTAGATAGACATAAAACAGTCCAAAGGTAGAAAAAGCAAAGGAGAGAAAAAGGAATTAGCAAAAGGCTTAGTAATCACTAACTGATATTAAGAGACATTTCTCTAACAGATTGCCATTTATTAAAATTATTTTATTTCTCATGATCTCTCCCATCCTATTATCACAATAAAAAAGTGGTATCAAAGACAAACATGAGGGCTGGTGCTGTGGCACAGCGGGTTAAAACCCCAGCCTGCAGCACCAGCATCCCATATGGGCGCTGGTTTGCGTCCTGGCTGCTCGACTTCCGATCCAGCTCTCTGCTATGGTTTTGGAAAGCAGTAGAAGATGGCCCATGTCCTTGGGTCTCTGAACCCTTGTGAGAGACCTGGAAGAATTTCCTGGCTCCTGGCTTCAGCTTTGGCCATTGTGGTCATTTGGGAGTAACCAGCAGATGCAAGACCTCTCTCTCTGGCTCCACCTCTCTCTGTAACTCTTTCAAATAAATAAAATAAATCTTTAAAAAAAAAAGACAAGCCTGGTCAGATTTTTACTGAGTCTTACCACTTAGCCTAACCAGACTTCTGTTCTCTCTAGGTCTGGAAAAGAGCTCAGGAAACAAGTTCTAGAATTTCCCAGAAATAAACTGCAGTCCCTTGGGCTCCTCTCAATCTAGGGGTATTTAAACATTCTTTTATAACACGAGAATCTTAGAAATATGTTTATACAAGCTTGGAAAGTTTTGGTTCTAACTGTTACAGTGAAAATGGACTCATGGCTCTAAGTAAATTATGTTTAAAAGTGTCAAAATATGGAGGACAGCAGACTATGTTCATTTACATATATCCACCCATGGATGCTAATATTCAAGTCTAATATGTCCAGAACCAATTGTGACTTGAAAAATCTTTATTGAAATGTTCTAGCATACCTCATCTGTACACTGGAACATTACAATAGAGATGTTATACCAAAGTAAATTCAATAAATTCAGAAAAAAAAATGTACTTAACCATAATGTAATACAAATAGTTTAAAAGGCTGATTTAAACTGTTTCAGATCTTGATCCAAATTATTTTTAAGGCAGTAATTTTCCCTGGAGGTCATTTGCATTAACCTCTTTCATTCTACTAAAGTTTATATGCTAAGTACCTGAAGATATCCAGCCAGCATAGTGCTATCTCACACAATTAATAGTCACGGAACTAAATGAAGAGGAGCCAGTTAGAGCAACATCATGCTTCTACTGATAGTTCAGAAACACCATGCACAATTTCAAGGATAGGTGACATGTCCAGTGCACTGTTTGTATGTATCCTCAGAAGCTGGCACTGAGTCTAAATGTAGCTATCAGCTCAAACTTAAGAGTTAAAAGTGAAGTAAATGATATATATAAAACATGGACATTCTCGTGTCTTGGTTTTAAAATAAAGTATACTGACCAAAAAAATAAATATATGGTTAAATCCATTTCATTTGATATTAGGGAATGAGGTTTTCCAACTGGAATAAATCTTATATAATCATGTTACACTAAAAATTAATTTCTTGATTTTTGCTGTTTAACAGAATATTTTAAAATAACATTTGCTTTTATTCCTAAAGGAAAGTCTTCTGAATTTACTGTTCATACAAACATCATGTGATTGTTATGAAAAATATGGGGTGCTTTCTGGACTCAATAAAATTACTGTTGAATAGAGAGGCAACTAGATAAAACAGAAAGGAGGAAGGAGAGGACAATATTTCAAAGTATGCCATCCTGGGGCTGTATCACCTATTTCACAAAATAAAATTAGAGAGGAAAGGCTGAGGTTTAAGTTCCTGCCTTGAGTAATTAATTCATAAGAAAAAAATTAAGTTTTACCCAGAACACTGGAGGAAGAAGAGAACTCTTTGCCTTGTGTGAGAAAGAATAAAAAAGGACTGAGTTAGAGATAGAATGAACTTCTGGAATCTTTGTACACTGAAGAATCCACCTTGTGAGTGCAGCTTGGAAGATCAAGTGTGCCCACAACTCAGCCAACAGACTTTAAAGGCAGAAATCTGATTCCTCTTCCATATGACGTTTACTCCAAGACAAAAGATCCAGCCTTCATTCACTATAGGCTAAAGCCAAACAAGTGTCCAGAACAGGACAAAGAAAGCACTTATAATGCAACACAAAGAGATCTGAAATCCAACTAAAAGAATCCTTGAAAGCCAAGGATGTGGGAGGGTTGACAGGCTGACCTTATGGGAGCCAAACCCAGAGGGAATAGAACCAAAAGCTCCAGCATGCCAAGCAGCCCTGCCGATTCCAGTGAACCTCTGTCTGTATTCTGAAGCTCTCTGCCCAACATCTAACCCAGTCTAAAGACTGTCACACAGAAAGACAATTCCATGGGTGCCAGCCCCAGCACTAGGAGACAAAGAGTAAAAAGTTATTTTATGCATAATCAAACAAATTCAGGGAAGGAATTTGGCATAGCAGTTAGGCTGCCAGTTGAAACACCCACATCCAGTAGAGGCACTTCTGAGTTTCTGAGTCCCAGATCCACTCACTCCCTATTCCAGCTTCCTGCTAATGCAGGAAGTAGGTGATGGCTGAAGTACATAAGTCCCTGCTACCCATGTGGGAGACCTGGATGGGGTTATATCCTATCTCAAAAATATCATGTAGGATCTCTGTCCTTAATGTGCTGTACATTGTGAATTAATACTATAACCAGTACTCCAACAGTGTTTTTCACTTTGTGTCCCTATGTGAGAGCAAACTGTTGAAATCTTTATGTAATATGTACTAAACTGATCCTCTGTATATAAAGAGAATGGAAAATGAATCTTGATGTGAATGGAAGGGGAGAGGGAGCGGGAAAGGGGAGGGCTGCGGGCGGGAGGGAAGTTATGGGGGGAATCCATTGTAATACATAAGCTGTACTTTGGAAATTTATATTCTTTAAATAAAAGCTTTATTAAAAAAAAAAACACTAAAAACTCATCCTGGTAATCTATTTCCTTTATTTTACCAAAGATAAAATGAGCTTAAGAAGCTGGAGACTTGCCTGAAACTGCCCCACGATCTGGTGCCAGATTTGGGATTCAAACCCAGTGAGGAAGTTCTTGCACTGCCCTGGCCTCTTCCATCTCCTTGCTCTGTCTGTCTTTGTATGAGGCTGAGGTAAGAAGGCAGAGAGCACTTGGGTTGTTCAACCTCAGCTAGCGAGCAGCACAGCTGACAGCTCAAACTTTTCATTGCTCTGCACAAGTTCACAAATGATAACCAAAACACTGAGCTTATTGTACTGATTTGGAAGATTACAAGTACATTTTAAGTAGGTGAATTCTCAAAGAATTTGGAGTAGCTGCTACATAGACAATCCAGGATGGAGGGCAGTTAAACTCAATGATACAAACTCAAGATGCTGAGAGAACCACCTAAGATACTTTTCATATCACTAGGAAAATTTCCTTACACCTTCTAAAAGCAGTATGAGGAAATATAAACAGAAGAAATTACTGTGAAAACTTTGTAAAATGTCTAAAACCTGTATTACTTCCTACTGTTTATTACTATTTATTGACTTGCAATAATCAGCAGTGCTGTTATCCATAAACACAAAGTCATCTGGGTAGCAGCAATGAAGACGACTGAGTAATGATATCTACTTCACAACCACTAGGAGTGGGGAGAAAGAAAAACTCCAAGAAATAGAACAATGGTGGCAACTCCATACAGGGTCTAAGTGCAGAGAAAATATGCATGGTAGCCTGACTGGGACTAAGAAGTGACAGTTTAAAAGATGAGGAGCTTAGTCAATTCCATAAACTGTGATTATCCTAAAGGGAAAGGTTGTTTTCTAAACACATCGGTGTCACGGGACACGACCAACTGAGGCTGGTGTCTTGGGTATTGAAAGAATTCACCAGAGCAGTCAGATGGAGTGAGCAGAATTAGATTTATTTAACACACTGCAAGGCAGCAGTGGGCGGGCAGGACAGCTCAAAGCTGACTACTGTTGCAACAGGGACTACAATTCAAAGCATACACATCTAAGTGCTGCATCTTAGTTTTCCCATGGTCCAACAGGCTTTCCCATGAAGATGAGGTAGGTGCATTTCTGGTGACCTGGGGCAACTCCAGTTTGCTCACAGAACCCAAAATAAATCATATCAAGAACAGATTTTGTAATTTCTAAAAAGAAAAGAAATCACAATTTTTAAAAAATCAAACAGAGGATAGAGGAAAAATTTAAGTTTGGTTTAACGCAGAAAATAAAATTTACCTGAGAGAAGTCTGGATACCTACAGATTGCATTTTATTTGACCAAGATGAATACAGGAGCAGGAGGACAGGAGGCCCTAACATTCTAAGAGAGGTGCTTTAAAGAACATTAAAAAAAAAAAAAAGCCAAGTCATACAAGTATTTCTGATAAAGGCTTACATCTAAAACTTGTAAAGAATACTGACAGCTTTCCACTGCGACAGGCATGCCTCTGTGCCACCCCATGGCTATGGGCGTCAACAAAGGCCGCATGGTAACCAAGAAAGTGAAGCAAGGCACAGCCACACCACAGGAGCCTCACTAAGCACAGAACAGGATGCAGAAGGTGTGTGGCTCTGCCCAGTATAAGCACTATGCTATGGCCCTACTCAAGGTCTCCAAGGACAAACAGTCCTCAAGTTCATCAAGAAAAACATTTTTTTGGGACACATATCCTTGCCAAGAGGAAGTGGAAGGATCTGGGGAAAGCAGCTGCCAGGAAGAACTGAGCCCATCTCCCCTCTGCAGAACAAATCCTTAGCAAAAACAAACAAAAAAGCAACTTACAACTCAGTAACAGGAACACCAGCAACCTAAGTAAACATTGAGGGAAAGATTCAAACGGACATTTCACGGAAGACAGCATCATTCATTAAGAAAGGGCAAGTTAAGATGAGATACCACTTCACATCTGCTAAGGTAGCTACTAAAAAACACAAGTACTTGAGCCATCATCTGTTGCTTCTCTGGTGCATCAGCAGGGAGCTGGACTGGAAGCAGAGTAGCCAGATAACCAGTGCTCTGATATGGGATGCAGGCATCCCAAACAGCAGTATAATCTGCTACACCACAATGTCCACCCCAGGATCCAATTATTGTTACATGAGAAAACGAGAATGAATCTCTAACCTAAGCAAAAATATCAAATGAGAAGAACCATCTCTACCAGAATCTAAGATTATCAGAATAATTTTCTGCCATGGTTCTGATATATAATTCCATTTTGAGAAGTCAATGTAATTTTTGTTTTGGTTTGGTTTTTTTTCTGTTTTGGTTTTGCTGCACACTATTTGGTAAAAAAATTTCCTAAGAATGAGAAGACTGTTACCAATTGAAAAGAAAACCCATTAAGAATAGATTCTCTGTAAAAAGTGGTAAACAGAACACTATCTTCAATTTCAAACAAGGTGTCTTGAGGCGGGTGGGTGTCTGTTGCAGCAGTTAAAGATTTGGGACACCCATTAGAGGGCCTGGGTTTAGGTCCTTACTCCACTACAGATTTCAGCTTCTTGCTAACACATACTCTGGGGAGCCACAGATGATGGCCTGATGAAGATGATGGTACTTGGGTTGCTGCTTCTCACGTAGGAGGCCCAGACTGAGCTCCTGGCCCAACCCTGGCTGTTGCAAGCAACTAAGAAAGCAAATGGAAGATGTGTCTCTCTGCTTTTAAGGAAAATTAAAAGAAATAAAAATTTTTAAAAGATGCCTGAGACATCTTAGGAGCCAAAGTAATCCATTCTCCACGAGGTTAAGTTAAACTTACAAATAACTGCTTCCCCTGCACCCATGCGAGAGACTCAGAAGAAGCTCCTGGCTCCTGGCTTCGGATCAGCACGGTTCTGGCCATTGCAGCCATCCGGGGAGTGAACCAGCAGATGGAAGACCTTTTTCTCTGTCTCTACCTCTCTCTGTAACTCAGTCTTTCAAATAAATAAATAAATCTTAAAAAACAAACAAACAAACAAAAAAACAATAACTGCTTCAAAAGTACTTGAATTCATAAGGAATTTCCTGAGGAAAAGCCTAACTTCCTCTCATTGAACAAGAGCTCTCAGATTACAGCCTATTCGCTCCATGTATGCTTCTGAAGGGAGAAGGAAACGATTCAGGGAGCATCTTCCTTCACTGTGTTACCATTACAGGGGCCCTGTGATCCCTGCCACAGGCTGGATTCCTCCAGATAATACTCTTAGCACTTCCTGAGGCAGGACCTACCACCTACCACACACCTCCTATTCCATCTTGGAAGTGGGATAAAAAAATGGCTAAGAGCCATGGAGGTACACACAAAAAATACTAACTACACAAGGGGCAGGGGGAAAAAAGATTGGTCTGGCCAGCGCTGCGGCTCAATAGGCTAATCCTCCTCCTTGCGGCACCGGCACCCCGCATTCTAGTCCTGGTTGGGGCGCCGGATTCTGTCCCAGTTGCCCCTCTTCCAGGCCAGCTCTCTGCTATGGCCCGGGAGTGCAGTGGAGGATGGCCCAAGTGCTTGGGCCCTGCACCCCATGGGAGACCAGGAGAAGCACCTGGCTTTTGCCTTCGGATCAGCGCGGTGCGCCGGCCGCAGCACACCGGCTGTGGCGGCCATTGGAGGGTGAACCAATGGCAAAGGAAGACCTTTATCTCTGTCTCTCTCTCTCACTGTCCACTCTGCCTGTCAAAAATAAAAAAAATAAAATAAAAAAAAAAAAGATTGGTCTTTCTCAGAATCTTGGTGGAGGGGCTGGCATTGTGGCATAGCAGGTAAAGCTACTACCTGCAACACCAGCATCCCATATGGGCACCGGTTTGAGTCCTGGCTGTTCCACTTCTGATCCTAGTAGTGCAGTAGAAGATGGCCCAAATCCTTGGGCCCCTGCACCCATGTGAGAGATGTGAAAGAAGCTCCTAGCTCTGGACTGGCCCAGCTCCAGCCATTGCAGCCACTTGGGGAGTGAACCAGCGGATGGAAGATTCTCTGTTTCTCCTTCTCTGTAAACTGCCTTTCAATTAAGTAGATAAATCTTCAAAAAAACAAACAAAAACTTAGTGGATTCAAGATTAGGTGTAATCATAGTTTTACAGACTGTTCCTTCTGCTATCGTGAATATGTTTTATCTTTCTTGTCAAACCAATATTTCTCTTTAAAAAAAATTTATTTGAAAGGCAGAGTTGGGGGGAGGAGGGAGGGAGGGAGGGAGGGAGAGGGAGAGGGAGAGGGAGAGAAAGAGAGAGGGAGAGAGAGAGGAAGAGAGGGAGAGAGGGAGAGAGAAACAGACACACCAATCTATCTTCTATACCTGGCTCATTCCCTAAAAGGCCTTAAGGGCTGGGACTGGGCTAGGTAGAAGTCTGGAGCCAGGAACTCCATCTGGGTCCTCCACGTGAGTCCAAGGGCCCAAGCACTTTGGCCCATCTTCCGCTGCTTTCCCAAGCACCTTGGCATTTGAGCTGGGTTGGAAGTAGAAAAGCCCAGAATTGAACTGGCACTGATATCATACGAGATGTCAGCATAGCAGTTAGCAGTTTAACACACCATGTGGACACCAAACAAGTATCTCTAATCAAAAAGAGAATTTCCTGTGGTCTTAAATGTGCAGGATCACAGAGGTAAGTCCTAAGATAGAACCAGAAGCCATGGTCACATAAATAAACCAAAGACCCTCACTTTCCTTAACAGGAAGAAAATACCCAGGATACTGTGGATCATTTACACAAGCATCTGTTTTCACATACTACACACACTCTGGTATGAATTAAGAGACATTCAAGATACAATAAAACTTGAAGCCTCCCACAAGTGCATCTGGCCTCAGGTCTCTAACCTCTTGAAAACTGTGAGTAGGCAATCAGTCTAGCAACCGCAATGGTAACAAGGTTGTTAATTATGATATACATTTCCCCACTCTGCCTTTGGCTAGAACTTCTCTGCAGGAGCCAGTGGGCAGGGGCTAGAGAAGGTGCTCTGAGACTGGCCAGACATAGTATGAGGCATGGACTTCAACCTAACATTGCCAGAGTTGGTCAAGAAATGTCCATGTTCAAGGAAAGCAACTCAGTTTATTTTTTGAAGAAGCAGCTCTACCTATTCTCCCCAGTAAGTTCTTGTAATTTGAAGACTGGAAGACTGTCTCAAACCCTCAAGATTGACTTCTCAGAGACTCTGGTAATACATGTGAGAGATGTCTACAAGTTCCAGCCTGTAGAGAAATCCATCTCAGGATGGGGAGGAGAATCAAATTTAAACATAAGCTTCTAAATTTCTCTCTACTGGTAAAATTTAATAATTTCCTACTATTTATTTTTATTCCCAATTTATTTGAAAGGCAGAGAGACTGACAGATACACACATACATACACACACACACACACCCACACACACACACGGTGGGGCAGGGGGGAGAGGGAGAAAGAGAGATGGAGAGGGAGATCTTCCATTCATTGGTTCACTGCCCAAATGCCCACAACACCCAGGGTGGGCCAAGCCAAAGCTGAGAGCTCCTATGTGGGTGGCAGAGACTCAAATACTTGAGCCATCACCGTATGCCTCCATAGGTGTACACTGACAGGAAACTGGATCAGAAGTGGAGGCAAGACTCAAATCAGGCATTCCGATATGGGATACAAGTTTACCATGCAGCAATCTAACTGCTATGCCAAAGTCCACACCCTGTAGTTATTAAGTATCAGAGATTAAGCCTGTTGTGGAACAAAACTCTGAACTCTCCTCCCTTTTCAATGAAATAGATTACTAATGTGTAAAGTGCTCACCAGTATGCAGAAGAAGGTAACTGTGGCCTTGAAAATGCCTTAGAAGTCACACAATGCAGTCACCCAAACTGGAACACTTTTGGAGGTGAGAAAGGCATTATTAATACCAGGACCACAGGGATAAATTACATTTTCAGCACAATGGCACATAGTCACCCTACTACAGAAAGTATCATTCTCTATTTAAAATCCTTTCATGATTTCCCATCACTTTAGAATGAATTTCATATCAGCCTCACTCCCAAAACTTGGGCATAACCTTCTTCTAGGGCATCTGTAATACTAGATGAGAGCTGTGGGTTTCCTTAGTTTAACAGTCTGTGAACTCAATGGCAGGACATGGGCCAATGATCTACCTTCATACTTGCCACATGGCAGCATGCAGTGAATTCAGTGGCTGTCCTAAACAATTTAGTAAACTTCATGGTTGTTTGTCCTCCAACCAATATGTCTTACAGATTTTCCTCCATCCATTCTTTTTCCACCCATATTCCGTATTTTCAAGCTGTCACTTCTTAGGTATGTACCTTTAATCAAAGTATTCTCTATACCTTTGTTTATTTACCTATATAACATTTAATAATGTACATTAGGAACACTGAGTAAGTTACTACATGTAAAGTGGTTGAAACAATTATTGAGCCCTCATAAATGTCCAGTAAACTCAGGGGGAAATTCTTTGTCCCTGTTACTCACTGCTGTCTACTCACACCAGGACCAGTGCCTAGCAGAGTACACACTCAGTAGTATGTCAACAGCTTAATGCACATACACTTCCCTCTTCTGTGTCTTTCTCCAATCCCTCCCTTTGCTCCACCAGCGGCACACTTTTACATCTCACATACTCCTTCCTGTCTGCTCAGCAAAAAACTGGCACAATTGTCTCACTATTTAAAACGGGACACTGCTAAGTTTCAACTTTAATCCTACGTGCTAGCACATAGAACACTACCAGAAACGGATTAAATCTAGCACTCCTGATTTTCCCGCCTACCAGCTGTTCAATTTTATCTATAGACAACTGATGGGGGGAGGGGGGGGCCTCAGTGGATGAAGAACAGTACCAGGAGCTAGGTAAAGTCTAGGATTACATGCGGGAGCTAAGTAACTACCAGGACCACAGCTGGGAATGAAAAGATTACTACTCCTTTGTGTTTCCACAGTTAGGTTAGGAAGAGATATACACATCCAAACATACTTTACACAATAATACAAAACCCGTAAACCATAAAAAATACAGACCAGCTCACTTTTTTAAAATAGAATTTTACAAAAATAAAATTACCTAAAATTAAGCCCACCATTGTACTTAAATATCCGGTTCCACTTCCCAGGTTAAGAAAAGACAATCCTGGTTGAAGTTTCAATGCCTCCATAACTTCAGAATAAATGCAGGGAGCTGACAAGTGTATGTTTCCATGTTTCCAGGCTAAGTCTTTATAAGCATTGTCTCTGTAACCTTCCAGATAGTAATCTCCACGATCAATTGCTCTGAAGGCTTGCTCCACTCTTTCAGTGCGGATATACTGAGCTTCTTTTAAGTTATCAATTAAGTCATCATTATCTTCCCCAGCACTCACAGCTCCTCCCATGATAGTATTCAAATCAAATCATAAATTTTAAAATCTAAGAAAATTAGCAGAAATGGCTTCCAATAATGTAGTGTGGTTTGCTTTTCTTTTAATATTGCACTTGATTTCCAAATATAAATAAATCCTGAAAGGAAAGAATAAAAATAAACAGGTTTAAATTAGTACTCAAAAGGAGAATAACTCAAGTTCATTAAATACATAAGTCATGATAATTAACTACTATTTCTCAAGCACATCTTCTGTTCCAGGTATAGTGTTAAACTTCTTAAGTATATTACTGTATAATACGCAAATAATAACCACAAAAGGTAGCTTAAATATGATCTCACATGTACAGATGGACAAACTGGTCATAGAGAATTAAGTCACTCAGTACTGTGAGGTCTACTATGACTACTTAGATCTAAATTAAATACAATTCAAAATTCAGTAAGTCAGCCCTGTCATATTCAAATGCTTAACAGCTACATGTGACTGGTCACTTCCACACTAGACTGTGCTGCTCAGGAACATGGTACTGCCTAGACTCAGTCCCAGGTATTCTAGATCCAGAAACCATGCTCTTAATTATTAAGCTGCCATCTTCTTTATAGTATAGTAATCTTAGTCTAACAAATAGTTAGCCAAATGACTTAAAATTCTGAATAAACATCAACAATTTAAAAATGTATTACATAAACTTAAAAATGCTGAAATAAAGAATAGTATTAGCCAAACACTGAAAATAAAATGTAAAAACAAACATGCAGAACTGACCCACAAGTTTAATATACATATACCCAAACACATGAGGATTATTTTGTTAAGTAAACCTTATTGTGATAAATGAAGTCACAAGTTTTTGCTTTTTTCCTTAGGATTTATTTATTCATTTGAGGGCAAGTTACACACAGAGAGGGGGAGACAGATCTTCCATCCACTGGTTCACTTCCCAAATGGCTGCAATGGCTGGAGCTGGGCCATTCAAAGCCAGGAGCCAGGAGCTTCCTCCAGGTTTCCCACATGGGTGCAGGAGCCTAAGCACTTGGGCCATCTTCCATTGCTTTCTTAGGCCATTAGCACAGAGTGGATCAGAAGAGGAGTAGCCAGGACTTGAACCAGCACCCATATAGGATACCAGCACTGAAGGTGGAGTCTTATCCTACTATGCCACAATGCCAGTCTTTTTTTTTTCTTTTTTTGAATATGCATTTATTTCAAAGACAGAGTGACAGAGACAAAGAAACAGAGAGATTTTTCTATTTGCTGGCTCAGTCCCCAAAAAGCCTCAACAGCCAGAGCTAGTGTAAGCAGAAGCCAAGTGCCAGGAACCTCATCTGGGTCACCCATATGGTTGGCAAGAACTCAAATACTTAAGCCACCAACCACTGCTTCATTGGTGCATTAGCAGGGAGCTAAATAAGAAGTACAGTAGCCAAGACCCAATCAGCACTTTATGGGATGTGGGCATCCCAAGCAGCAGCTTAACCCAATGCACCACAATGCCTACTCCAAGGTCATAAGTCACATTAACAACTTTAATAACCCTAAAACACTGAAACTCATCTCACTCAGAAACACACACACACACACACACACACACACTCATACACACTGAACTTCCCTAGAAAGAACACTTTTAAATAGAAACATAACTATAAATTTTCAATGCATAATAAACATACAATTTAAATTTTATTCAATTGTAATGAATAAATTCACATCTCAATTTCTAAATAATAAATAAGAAGAAAAGGAAAGTGAGAAATGGAATACCCAATGCCAAAAAAAGAGCTATGATAGCCCATTCTGGCAAGGATATATACCAACTCTTGACTTTAAGAAAAGCAATCATGGCCTCCAGCATCCTTGGAGTCATCAGACCTATGGCACCAAGCAGAAAGAAGCACTATTGAGACAGCTCCACCAAGCCTTTCACAGTGACTCTGCCTGTGCCCCATCTGTCCTTTCCTGCTATCGCTCACCTCACAAATTTTCTGAGGAAATATTGCAAACAGTGACATACCTAATATATGTAGGGCTCTTGGCAAATTTCAAAAGAAAAAAAGGATGTGTCTACACAAAAGGTAAAGTCAAAGCATACATCTACAAAAATACAACAAATCACAAAGAAAGTCACCAAGATGGAAAGAAAAGGAGGAAACAAACAATAGAACACAAAATGCCAGTACAAAGTCCTTATCAAGTTACTTTTAAGTGTAAATGGATTAAATTTTCCAACCAATACACAAGCAGAATGGATAAAAAAACAAGATCTGACAATATGCTGCCCACAAGAGATTTACTTTAGTCGTAAGAACACATAAAGACAGAGTAAAGAGATGGAAAACAATATTCTAGGTAAGTGGTACCTAAGAGGGAGCCAGCGCAATGACACTTAGATAAAACAGATTTTCCGTCAAAAATTGTAAAAAGTGGTACAGAAGGTCACATTACATTGAAGAGGTCCAATTCATCAAAACATACAGCAGAGGCCAGTGCTGTGGTGAAGCAGGTTAAGCTGGCGCCTGTAATGCCGGCATTTCATATGGGCACCAGTTCCACTAACAATCCAACTTCCTGGTTACGTGCCTGGGAAAGCAGCAAAAGATGCCCAAGTGCTTGGGCTCCTGCCACCCAGGTGGAAGACCCAGCTGAAGATCTTGATTTCTGGCTTCAGCCTGGCCCAGTCCCAACCATTGCAGCCATTTGGGGAATGAACCAGCAGATGGAACATCTTCTCTCTGTCACTCTGCCTTTTGAATAAGCAAAATCCTAAAAAAAAAAAAAAAAAAAAAAAAAAAAAAAAAAAAAAAAGCATATAGCAATTTCAAACTATACATGCACTCAATATTGGAGGACCTAATATACAAAGCAAGTATCAAGAAAGGTGAAGAGTAAGAGAGACTATAATACAGTAATATAGTACAGTAATAGTAGAGATTTCAACACTTTGCATTCAGCAATAAACAGATCATCATGACAGAATATCAACAATTTGGGAACACATTAAGGACAGATCCCACATGAGATGTAAGTACACAGTGACTCCTGATGTTGATTTAACAATTTGACACTCTTGTTTATGGCATCAGTGATCTCCCTAGGCTCTAGTCATGAGTTGCCGAGGCTATGGATGCCTTTAGGGTTCGCCTACTTTGATCTTATTCTGACAGGGTTATAGTCAAAGTGGAAGTTCTCTCCTCCCTTCAGAGAAAGGTACCTCCTTCTTGGATGGCCCCATTCTTTCCACTGGGATCTCACTCGAAGAGATCTTTCATTTAGGTCTTCTTTTTTTTTTTTTTTTTCCAGAGTGTCTTGGCTTTCCATGCCTAAAATAAATACTCTCATGGGCTCTTCAGCCATATCCGAATGCCTTAAGGGCTGATTCTGAGGCCAGAGTGCTATTTAGGACATCTGCCATTCTATGAGTCTGCTATGTCTCCCACTTCCCATGTTGGATCATTCTCTCCCTTTTTTATTCTATCAGTATTAACAGACACTAGTCTTGTTTGTGTGATCCCTTTGACTCTTAGACCTATCAGTGTGATCAATTGTGAACTGAAATTGATCACTTGGACTAGTGAGATGCGATCTGTCCTTAATGTGTTGTCCAATGTGAAGTAATGCTATAACTAGTACTGAAACAGTATTTTTACACTTTGTGTTTCTGTGTGAGTGCAAACTGATGAAATCTTTACTTAGTATATACTGAATCAATCTTCTGTATATAAAGATAATTGAAAATGGAAAAAAAAACTTGGTGTTAAATTGGAAACTGCATAGAAAATTAATCAATTTTTAAAAAAATATCAATATCATGTAGGATCTCTGTCCTTAATGTGCTGTACATTGTGATTTAATGCTATAACTAGTACTCAAACAGTATTTTTCACTTTGTGTTGCTATGTGAGGGCAAACTGTTGAAATCTTTACTTAATATATACTAAACTGATCTTCTATATATAAAGAGAATTGAAAATGAATCTTGATGTGAATGGAAGGGGAGAGGGAGCGGGAAAGGGGAGGGTTGCAGGAGGGAGGGAAGTTATGTGGGGGGGGCATTATAATCCATAGCTGTACTTTGGAAATTTATATTCATTAAATAAAAGCTTAAAAAAAAACAATTTGAGAAATAATGATTTTGCGTTACTTCAGACCAAATGGACCAGAGAGACATATATGGAACATTCCATCCAGAGAGACAGAATATATATTCTTCACAAGCACACATGGACCATTCTCCAGGATAAAGAATTCCTTAGGTCAAAAGAACAAATCTTCACAAATTCAGGAACACTGAAATCATATCAAGAATGTTTTCTGATCATAAAGGAATGAAACTAGAATTCAACGAGAGGAATTTTGGAAAATTCAAAAATACATGAAATTAACCAATATGCTCCTAAAGCAACCAATGAGTCAAAGAAGAATTTATAAAAGAAATTAAGAAGAATCTTAAGAGAATATCAACCCAAACATGAATATCCTGATAGTCATGACTCAGAGCACAGCCAGGGTATCAGGATGCCACTTCAGATGTCCATCCTTGTTGTCAAAGAATTACTCTGAAGCTGTAACATGAAAGATCCTGGGGCTGGCACTGGGACAAACCAGCATGCCCCAGGGCATGAGGGCATAGAACAGTCTACACCCACAGGAGTGTGGACACAAGA
Organism: Sylvilagus floridanus; assembly: GCA_949820135.1. Lineage (NCBI taxonomy): Eukaryota > Metazoa > Chordata > Mammalia > Lagomorpha > Leporidae > Sylvilagus > Sylvilagus floridanus. The sequence goes on from OX463241.1 coordinate 79,108,505, forward strand.
GCAAAGATGGATACTTGGGTAAGGAATTTATCCAACCACAGAAATAAACCGGACATGGAAAGCAAAAAATTAAAATCAAATAAATAAATAGAGGAGGAGGAAGAAACAAAGAGAAGAAAAAAAAAGAAAGAAATCTTGAGAGAAATGGAAATGAGAACACAATATACTAAGACTTACAGAATGCAGCAAAAGAAGTTCTAAGAAAGAAGTCTATGCAGCCACTTGGTCCAGTGGTTAGCTTGCTGCCTGAGACACCTGCATCCTGAATCAAAGAGCCTGGTTCAAGTCCTGGCTCCTTCACTCTGATCCAACTTCCTGTTAATGCACATCCTGGGAGGCAGCAGATGAAGGCTCAAATACTTAAGTCCCTTGCCTCCCACAAGGGAGACTTGATGGAGCTCTGGATCCTGGCCTAGCCCTGACTGCTTACAGGCATTTGGAGAATGAGGAAAACTTCTCACTATCTCCCTCTGCCTTTCAAAATTAATGAAAAAGAGAGAGAGAAGAAACTATTGTCCAATATCCCTGATCAATAAAGATGCAAAAATCCTCAACAAAATACCAGCATACCAAGCATAAAAAGGCTTACTATGACCAAGTAAGATGCATGTATGATTAAATATACACAAATAATTAAATGTGATACCCCATATTAACAGAATGAAGGATAAAAACGTTGTATTACATGCAGCAAAAGCATTTCATACAACATCCTAGCATGATAAAAGTCTCAACAAATTAAGCATAGAAGCAATATACCTCAATATTGACAAGCCATATATTAAAGGCCCACAGCTAACACAGACTCAATGGCAAAAAGCTGAACATCAGGAACAAGGCAAGGATGCTCACGCTTACATTTCCATTCAACATTTTGCTAGCGTCCTGAACCAGACCAACCAGACAAGAAAAAGAAATAAAAGCATCTAAACAGAAGTGAAACTGTTTGCTGATGACATGATCTTATATAGAGAAAATCCAAAATACTTCACCTAAAAACTGTTAAAGCTGATAAACAAGTTCAGCAAAACTGCACAGTAAAAACAAAAAAATCAACACACAAACTTCAGAAGTATTTCTTCACACTAACACTAAATTATCTGAAAAAGAAATTAAGAAATCAATGTCGGGCAGCATTGTGACATAATGGGTTGAACTGCTGCCTAAGACACTGGCATCCCTATGAGCACCAGTTCAAGTCCCAGCTGCTCAACTTCCAATCCAGCTCCCTGCTAATGCACCTGGGAAAGCAGCAGAAGATGGCCCAAGTGCTTGAGAACCTGCCACCTGCATGGAAGATCCAAATAAAGCTCCTAGACCTTTATTTCAGTCTGGCCCAGCCCTGGTCACTGCAGCCACTTGCGGAGTAAACTAGCAGATTAAAGATTTCTCTGTGTGTGTGTGTGTTTTCCACTAACTCTGCCTTTCAAATAAACAAATAAATCTTTAGAAAAAAAAAATCAGTCCGGGGCAGGATTGTGGTAGAAGAGAGCACCACCTGTGATGCCAGCATCTCATCTGAGCACACATTAGAGTCCCAGCTGCTGGACTTCCAACGCAGCTCCCTGCTAATGTGCCTGAAGAGGTAGTGGAAGGGAGCCCAACTGCTTGGGCCTCTGCCACCCATATGCAGACCATAAAGGAGTTCTCAGCTCCTGGTTCATCCTGACCCATCTCTGGGTGTTGTGGCCACTTGGAGGGTAAACCAGTGGATAAAAGATCTTTTTCTGTGTCACCCTCTCTATCACCCTGCCTTTCAAATAAATAAAATGAAATCTCAGGGGTAAGTGCTGTGGCATAGTATGTTAAGCATCCAACTGCGGCACCAGTTTAAGTCCTGGTTACTACACTTCCAATCCAGCTCCCTGCTGATAGACTAGGAAAGCAGTAGAAGATGGCTAAAGTGCTTGGGCCCCTGTACCCGTGTGAAAGACCTTGAAGAAGCGCTGGACTCCTGGCTTCGGCCATTGTGGCCATTTGGGGAGTGAACCAGCAATGGAAGACCTAACTGTCTCTCCCTCTGCAATTCTGCCTCTTGAGTAAATAAATAAATCTTTAAAAAATTTTTTAAATTTCAAAAAAAAAAGAACACAAATTAATCTCATTCACCAAATTTTCAAAAAAAAGTCAAATACCTAGGAGTAAATTTAACCAAGGAGATAAAAGATTTGTGTATTGAGAATTACAAAACATTGATGAAAAGAAATTGTAGATAACACAAATGGAAAAGCATCCTGTGTTCATAAACTGGACAAAACAGTTAACATGTCCATGCTACACAAAGCAATCTACAGATTCAATGCAATTTTTATTAAAATTCCAAGATTTTTAATGGAAATAGAAGTTTCCGGCTCCTGGCTTAGGCCTGGTCCAGCCTTGGCTGTTGCAGCCATTTGGGGAGTGAACCAGCAGGTGGAAGATCTGTCTCTCCCTCTCTCTCTCTCTCTCTCTCTGTAACTGCCTTTCAAATAAATAAGTAAATCTTAAAAAAATTAGTTATCTGCACATAATGGTGACTGTAATAAAAAAACAAATTTTACATTTCAAAATTGCTGAGAGTGTATTTTTAAATGTTTTAACCACAACAATCTGCAAAGTTACTTTTTTTGGTCTGATTTAATCAGTTACTTGATCAGCTGGGGTTGTGAGCACTTATTGAAATATCATACTGTATGCCATAAACACATACTACTGCCAATTAAATATAAAATTTGAAAAAATATGATGTCAAGGAAAAATTAAAACTGTGGATGGATGTGGTGGATGTGGATGTGAGGGTAAATGCTGTCTGTCAATAAAGACAAGACAAGAGAAAAACCAGACATAGCAATAACTCCCTTATAAAAAAGCTGATGAGCTAAGTTCCCTCTGGAGTGTGAGCATGAGGAGAAAAACAATGAAGTCAGACACTGCTATGGTTTAACTTCAAGGCATGATGTCTATTTTCTAAACTGTGTAAATATATTACTTGGACAAAACAGTAAGCAAAGGTAAAATGAAAGGAGTTATGTATACAGACCAGAAGTGTAATAAAAACACATGGAGAACAATTTCTTAAGGAATAAAAACACATTTTACGAGACAATCTAAGGTAAAAATTCAAGGAACAGAAAATCAACACACATAATAATTTACACCACAGAACTTCAGATATAGCTCATTTTATCATATACATCATTTCTGAAACTGGGTAGAAACTAAATTACCATAAATTACATTTTTTTTTATAGGCAGAGTAGACAGTGAGAGAGAGTCAAAGAAAGGTCTTCCTTTGCTGTGGGTTAACCCTCCAATGGCCGCCGCAGCTGACGCACCGCCCTAATCTGAAGCCAGGAGCCAGGTGCTTCTCCTGGTCTCCCATGGGGTCCGGGGCCCAAGCACTTGGGCCATCCTCCACTGCACTCCCTGGCCACAGCAGAGAGCTGGCCTGGAAGAGGGGCAACTGGGACAGAATCTGGTGCCCCGACCGGGACTAGAACCCGGTGTGCTGGCGCCACTAGGCAGAGGATTAGCCTAAATGAGCCGCGGCGCCGGCTCATAAATTACATTTTTATAATGTTTATTGATTTAAAAACTTTTTGACTTTGTGGAAAATCTGAAAAACAAAATTTTTAATGATGCTAGCATTCAGAGTCAATGTTGTTATTAAGCATTTAAACTCATATTTTTAACACAATATTGGTATACTAGATCTACTGTTTAGGATTTTCACTTAAGAAATCCTGGGGAGTTTGTAAATTAAAATCCAAATTAAAGTAGTATTTTGATAATTCAATAATAGTCCTCTAACTTGAAATATATACCATTTTTTGAAAATAAAGCCAACACTATAAAGCCAGCACAGGGTGGGCACAGTGGAGCAGTGGGTTAATAAGCAGTTGCCTAGGATGTCTGCATCCCATACTGGAATATAGGTTCAAGTTCCATGTGCCACTCAACTTCCTACCAAAGCATCCTGGGAGGCATCAGATAATGGCTCAAGTGGGTCCCAGTCATCCACGTGAAAGACCAGGATGGAGTCTGGTCATGCTCCTGGCATTCCTGGCTGTTGTGGGCATTTGGGGAGTGGACACAGAGAAGGAACATCACTCTTTCTCTGTGCATGTGGGTGCATGAGTTTGTGTTTGTGTGTGTGTGTGTGTGTGTGTGTGTGCCATCTGCTTTTCAAGTATATGAAAATAAACATTTCCAAAAAAAATAACCAAAGTCAGCATAACAATAGGTCAAAGTGTTTGCCATTTGCCTATTGTGAGATAATCCTCTGGATCATGGAAAAGTGTCACATACCAAGGTACCAAGTAAAAAGACCAAGACCTAACTTTGGATAACTTTACTGTAAGGATCTGGCAAATCTCTTGAATGTAATTTTCTCACCCAGGAAATGAAGACTGCATTTTAGGCTCCCTAAGGTTCCCCCAAAGCTCTAATTTCCCTGCATTTCAGGAAAGGTCAAACCTGCATATGAACATGGTCCCGTTTTAGTTATCTGGGTATGGCTGCCCTTCCCTCAGTATTTCTGCTGCTTTGGTCACAATTCTTACTGTCCCACTCCTGCCATTTTCTCTTCCACAAAGAAACAATTTTAGAAATGCTCAAGTCAGTAAATAAAAGCAAAATAAGGAATTTTAGAGAAAAGAAAAAAGGCAGAAAATTGTCAGGATAAGGAATTGAAAAGCTTAGCAGTTAAGTCTGAGAAGGAAGTCACTGTATTTACTCAATACACAATTTCACTTCTTGGCATCTTCTGTGTGGTGGTGGAGGTGGGGGTGGTTGTGGTGGTGGTTAGAAAACAGAACACATTCACATATGCACACCTGAAGTGATTTACAAAGTGTCCCAAACATTCTTGCTATTCTTCCAAAATTTACATTCGGGGCTTAAATCTATTTGGTTCAGGAAAGAACTGCTGAAGGCCCTGCTCAGTATCATGGTGTCTTTTAAGCAGTTTAGGGATGTCTTGGGGAGGGTTAAAGCTGACAAGTCAAAGGAGGTGGAAAGCAGACAGATGGCAGACAGATGTCGCAGAGTGGGAGGAGAAAAGAATGAATGCTGACTCACTCCTTCTCTCCTAGCACCCAGAGGGAAGCAGCCAATTGCTCCTTGCTGCTCCTTTCTCTGCAAGTGAGGACAGAGCTCCTACAGCTCCTGGGACCAGGAGGCCAATGATTCAAAGGACAAGACACTGTTTTGGAACATGAACAAAGAATGTTCCTCCTGTTCTCAAAGCTCTGTTATTGGAGTCATGGACCAAAGTTGTTTTGACTGTGGAGGCAAAACAGAAAAATTATTCTCACTATTAGGGCTAATGAAAATGATGAAATATCAATAAATAAAGGACTGTGAAAGAAAGATTAGCCTAAGGTTCACTACTCACTTAACTCATTCGATGATAAATACTGCAGTGACTTAGAGTATGAAAGTTTCTCCAGAGGTCCATGTGTTAAAGGACTGGTTCCCAGGGTGACGCTCCTGGGAAGTGGTAGAACCTTCAGGAGATGGGAGATCCTTATCTCACTGCAGGTGTAGCCCTGCAGGAGATTCTGGGACCCCACCCAGTCTGTGTCTCTCCTCTCCTCTCTCTGTGCTTCTTGGCTCACGCTGCTTGTGTTGTGCCATGGGTCTGCCCCTAGCCAGAGCCAAAGCCTACACCATGCCATTTGGAATCTGAACCTCCAAACCTAAGTTAAATAAACTTCGATTTCAGAATATCTCAGGTATTTTATTATGGTAACAAAAGCTAATGCAAACATAAACTTCAATTTCTTTTAGTAATGATAACATGTTACAGCAATTTCCTATGTGCTTACTACATTACATACCTAGCACTGGGCTCTAATACTGCTCTATACTCCTTTAAAAAAAAAAAAAAGATTTATTTATTTATTTGAAAGTCATAGTTCACAGAGAGAGGTGGCGCGGTGGGGGAGGGGTCTTCCATCTGCTGGTTCACTCCCCAATTGGCCACAACAGTCAGAGCTGCGCTGATCCGAACGAAGCCAGGAGCCAGCAGCTTCTTCCAGGTCTTCCGTGCAGGTGCAGAGGCCCAAAGACCTGGGCCATCTTCTACTGCTTTCCAAAACCATAGCAGAGAGCTGGATTGGAAGTGGAGCAGCCGGGACTAGAACTGGCGCCCATATGGGATGCCGGCACCGCAGACAGTGGCTTTACCCGCTATGCCACAGCACCAGCACCATGCTCTATACTCCTTGAAACCAAAGTTCAGAGATGCCATAGGCTCACAGCACCCGTTGCTAAACACAACTAAAATCCAGTCTGTCAGGTGTTTCAGCCCAGTTTATAACCCAGAGGACAACCAAAAAACGCTGCTGTCATTTTTTCACATTTCCTTCTTTAATCAACTTAGGTGTGATCATGTGTATTCACTCATTTCCATGTATACTGGTCTCTAGCTTTACTTCTCGACACCTCTAACTTCAGGATTTACATTTCTGCTCTGTAGTTCTTTCTTAAGGAGGTCACTAAGTCATAATTTCACTAGATTTAAGAAATAGTACTTTTTTCCCCACTTTTTGGTTATTTGTGCTTCAAAGTGAAGTTTAGAATGTGCCCTTTTAGTCACAGAAAGTGAAGGAAAGTTGGTAGTAGAGGCTGGCGCCGAAGCTCAATAGGCTAATCCTCCACCTTGCAGCGCAGGCACACCGGGTTCTAGTCCCGGTCAGGGCACCGGATTCTGTCCCGGTTGCCCCTCTTCCAGGCCAGCTCTCTGCTGTGGCCCGGGAGTGCAGTGGAGGATGGCCCAAGCACCTGGCTCCTGGCTTCGGATCAGGGAGGTACGCTGGCCGCAGCAGCCAATGGAGGGTGAACCAACAGCAAAGCAAGACCTTTCTCTCTCTCTCTCTCTCACTGCCCACTCTGCCTGTCAAAAAAAAAATTAAAAAATAAAAAATAAAAAAGGTATTAGAACTTCAAGTGTAGCCTATTAACTACTCATCTTCACAATTTTATGATAGTTATTATTCCCATTTTATAGATAAGGAAACTGAAGACTACAAGTTAAATAATTTGCCCAAAACTGCATGAGCAGCAAATGATGTTTGCTCCTCTGCTTCATTCTTCCCTTTGAGCTGAGACTACTGAAAAGGAGGGAAGAGGATATGGTGGCTCAAAGAGACAGAACTGAACTGACCATCTTTTCAGCTAAAGATTAATGAACACTTAACTTCTGAATTATGATTCAGGAGCCTCTGAGCAAACTGCTCTGTTTCAGGAGGGCTAAGCAGCTGCCTTCTTATACTCACCAGGAGTCTCAGAAAGACCAGCTGCCTACATGGGCTAAGGCAGCATGCAGACACCGACCCTCTTCAGCAGTTTAAATTCCACCTCAGCAGCTAACGCCTACTCTTGTAATTTTTTTCCCGACTAAAGGAAGCAGTTGTTACATAATTAAGCAAAAATTAACTGTCTTGTACAGTCTTCTCTGGTTTCACACATCTTTTTTGTTCAAACTATAAACTCACTGAAGATAAAAATAATGTCATTTAATATATTCATCACAGTCATATGGTCTTAGCAAGCAGTTAATAAGTACCTACTTATTGAGTTGGTATAAAACACTGAGAGTTTAGATTCTAGTTTTCTACTTCACTACTTATAGTCTGATGATCAGTCCAATTAACATGAAATAATCTCTTATATTTCTAAAAATTTTTAAAGTCTGTGAGTTCAACCAAATTGAAAATAATTTTTAAACAGTTTTCTGGAAATACACTAGCCTTCTGAACAAAGACTGTAAACTAAAACCATTCTTTGAAATTCTCTCTGCAGCCTGCCTGTGTCCTACTCAACTAACTGGACCAGTTGTGAGGCAACTGTTAAATGCAGCCTGCAGGGAGGTACTAAGTCAGAGTTCAGCAATCTTTCACAAGTATTTTGGTTGCTCTGCCTTTCAAAGAAATAAATCTTATTAAAAAAAATTCCAAAAAGTCTTAAACTTATTTACTACACAAAGAACAGAGGTAGGTTAACTACAAAGTTTTAGCCTTTTAAGATGGCATCTTCCCAAAGTCCAAGATGCTCACCTTATCCACGAATGGACTCTAGTAAAGACTATATAAAACAAAATAGCAAGTGGGCATTTGGTACAGCAGTTAAGACGCCACTTGAGATGCACGCACTTGATTTCAGAGTGCCTGATTTCAACTCCCCACTCCATTTCCAATTCATTTCTAGCTGAGCCACACTTAAGAGGCAGCAGATAATGATCAAAGTACCTGGATTCCAGCTACTTACATGGGAAACTCAGGTTGAGATACCAGCTTTGACTGGTTGAAATACTAGCTTTGACCTGGTCCAGCCTCAGCTGCTATGGGAATTTGGAGAATGAACTAGCATGAAAGCTCGCTCTCGCTCTCTCTCTCTCTTTCTCTCAAATAAATATAAATACATAACATTTTTTCAAAATACAAAATTCCATAATATGTATCATCTTTAAGCTTCCTAAATGCTTTAATAGCAACTCATGTAATCTCATAACACCAGAGAAATACAGGCAAGAATACCATACAAGTCACAGAATAAATTAAGACTCCAAGAATGAAAGAATAAATTATGTGTTATAGATTCTCCCATGTAATATAGCAACATTTTAATCTTATTCAAACATGTTATGCCAGGAAGTAATTCACAATTCACATTATCAGAAATAACAAACTACAACTAGAACCCACAAGTGTATGTCTGAGACAACAGGGAAACACACATTCAAAAAAAAAAAAAAAACCATTGCATCATTTTATTTACTAGAAAAAAAATTCTATTATTTTTGCTAATGATTCAGAGAAGATTTACAGTTCTAAAAAATGACCTGTCATCATCAGATCACAATAACACCATGGGCACTAAAGTGCTAGGGCTTAAACAATTAATTTGTCATCAATGGGTCCTTGAGTCAATAAAACACATATGGCAAACACCATCCAAACTCAGCAACCAAAAGGCTTGTGAAAGATTGCTGAACTCTGACTTAGTACCTCCCTGCAGGCTGCATTTAACAGTTGCCTCACAACTGGTCCAGTCAGTTGAGTAGGACACAGGCAGGCTGCAGAGAGAATTTCAAAGAATGGTTTTAGTTTACAGTCTTTGTTTAGATGGCTAGTGTATTTCCAGAAAACTGTTTAAAAATTATTTTTAATTTGGTTGAACTGACACACTTTAAAGATTTTTTTAGGAACATAAGAGATTATTTCCTGTTAATTGGACTGATCGTCAAACTATTAGTATACAAACTGCATGAGTAAAATTAACTTTATCAACGTTATACTTTAAAATACTAAATGAGCTGCCAACAAAAATCATCCAAAACAATATTACCTTACATTTGAATATTTATATTTTTAAGTGTTTAGCACAAACATATTGTATTTGATGACTCCCTTATATGATAAGCAAAACCAGATCACCTATTTATGCCTCAGGAACTGTGACAGCTATGAAGATTTAAAAACTATCCTTCTAGATTTTAAACTCAGTTTAAAGATCTGTTTTTTAGATATCTGTATTTATTTATTTATTTTTAAGATTTATTTTATTTGAAAAAGAGAGAGAGAGAGAGAGGCCTTCCACTGGTTCACTCCACAATGTCCAGGGCTGGGCCAAAACAAAGCCAGGAGCTTCTTCCGGGTTTCCCACATAGGTGCAGGGGCTCAAGGACTTGGGCCATCCTCCGCTGCTTTTCCAGGCACGTTAGCAAGAAGCTGGATAGGAAGCAGAAGAGCCAGGACTCGAACTTGGACTCATCACAGCGCCAGCCCCTAACATCTTTATTTACTGATCTGAAAGTTACAGAAACAGAGAAGAAGGGAGGGAGAAAGAGAGATCTTCTAACTGCTGGTTCACTCCCCAAATGGCCACAACAGCTGGGGTTAGGCCAAGCCTAAGCAAGAGCCTGAACTCCATATCCTGGTCTCCCACATAGATGGTAGGGGTCCAAGTACTTGGGCAATCTTCCGCTACTTTCCCAAATGCCTTAGCAGGGAGCCAGACAGGATTGGAAGGAGTGTCGGGAATCAACAGGTGCTCATACGGGATGCCAGCACTACAGGCAGCATCTTGGTTCACAGGGCCACAACACAATGGCAGCCCCAAAGATTTTTCTTATGAGGTGAGAACTGCAAAAGATATCTCTCCATTCCACAAATTAAAAAACTGGGACCCATTAACTGCCTTGGCCAAAACCACACATTTAGAAATGCAGAATAAGATATGAAATTCAAGTTTTATATATATATTTTTTAATTTTTTGACAGGCAGAGTGGACAGTGAGAGAGACAGAGAGAAAGGTCTTCCTTTGCCATTGGTTCACCCTCCAATGGCCGCCACGGCTGGCGCACCGCGCTGATCCGATGGCAGGAGCCAGGTACTTCTCCTGGTCTCCCATGGGGTGCAGGGCCCAAGCACGTGGGCCATCCTCCACTGCACTCCTGGGGCCACAGCAGAGAGCTGGCCTGGAAGGGGGGCAACTGGGACAGAATCTGGCGCCCCAACCAGGACTAGAAACTGGTGTGCCGCCGCCACAAGGCGGAGGTTTAGCCTAGTGAGCCGCGGCGCTGGCTGTTTTATGTTATTTTACAACTTTCTGAGATAGGAGAAAACCTATTCAAACATTAGAACATAGGAATGTAAGTCAAAAATACCTAATGCATTCCTTCATTTAGTTTTTTAAAACTAAGTGATCATGCTCTTTCTTTAAAATTCTCCTTATTTAACTTCAGTATTTCAGCTATTTATAAAGTAGTATCAAAATGACTTAGGACAGCCTTTCAGAAACTGTAAGAAAAAATACAAAAAACGAAACTATTACAGAAAGTTGATAAAAATTTTCTTACTTACATTTTTATTCTTTTTTTAAAAAAAGATTTTATTTATTTATTTGAGAGGCACAGTTACAAAGATGGAGAGACAGAAAGAAAACTCTTGCATCGGCTGGCTCGCTCCCCAAACAGCTGAGAAGATCTGAAGCCAGCAGTTTCTTCTGGTCTCCCACGGGGAAGCAGGGTCCAGAGCACTTGGGCCTTCATCCACTGCCTTCCCAGGCCATAAGCAGAGAGCTGGATTGAAAGAGGAGCAGCCAGGACTCGAACCAGTGCCCATACGGGATGCTCACACCGCAGGCAGAGGCTTAGCCTCTTCACCACAACACTGGACCCTATATTTTTATTGTTGTTAAGCTATTCACTTTCTTCACAGGAAAAGCTCATAAATTATTATCAACCTCCACTCAGAAACCATGTAACTTAACTTATTAAATATATCTGGACTGAATCGATGCCAGTTATGGTGATGAGTGACAACACTGAAAAAATGTAAAATTTTGGTCAGAATTCAGTAGGATTTACATAAGGAACATAACCTTAGTCATTTACTGCTCCTCAGAACAGGGGTGGGGATGGTCCCATGAAATCATTTGGTCTGGCTCTGCCAAGGCAACTGCAGGTGGGATTCAAATTCCAAAAAAATCCTACCAGGCTAATTTTTAAGCTGCTAATTTTCTATGCTCTGTGAAATGATGCTATAAAAAGCCAAATGGCCTTTGACAGGGGAAAAAAATAAAGTTCCCCATCTCTGCTTTAGAAAGGATCATTTGTAGAATGGAGTATATCTAATTTTATGTTCAGTATGAGTCAAATTCTAGGAGAAAATGCTCTTTTTGATTTAAATAAAGACTTGCACTTAAACAATCATATAATATAGTGTGGGCTCTAGGTTAAAACCTCAATTCTACAACTCTGTAGTATGCAACATAAGGAAATGTAATTGACATTTCTGGGCCTCAACTGCTACAAGGTAAAAACAACATTAATACCAATAGTTGCCTTCCAGAGTTAGTGTGAGAATTAAAGACAAGATACATATAAATTACCTGTAATAGTTCCTGACACTTACCAAGTACTCAATAGGTTTTTTGTTGTTATTTTTTTGTTTTTTTGTTTTTTGGTTTTTTTTTTTTTTTGGCCAGGCAGAGTTAGACAGTGAGACAGAGAAAGAGTTATAGACAGTGAGAGAGACAGAGAAAGGTCTTCCTTCCGTTGGTTCACTCCCTAAAAGGCCGCCATGGCCAGTGCTGTGCTGATCCGAAGCCAGGAGCCAGGTGCTTCTTCCTGGTCTCCCATGGAGATGCAGGGGCCCAAACACATGGGCCATCCTCCACTGCATTCCCAGGCCACAGCAGAGAGCTGGACTGGAAGAAGAGCAACTGGGACTAGAACCCGGCGCCCATATGGGATGCCAGAGCCTCAGGTGGAGGATTAGCCAAGTGAGCCACAGCACCGGCCTCAATAGGTATCTTTTCTATTATTTAATTCAGAACCAACTCAATCCCTTCATAAAAGAACATGCTCCCATTTCAAGAAACATGAGTCAAACAGACATAATTAGGAGATTTTTATATATTTCTGACAGATAAAATACTTTGGAATTTAAGTGCTAATTTTCAATAAGATCTCAGTATATCCATACTGTTTCTGAGGCAAAACAAAGCATGGAAACATTGAGGAAATGTGATGTTGGACGGAACTGGGGAACCAGTGAGACCTTATGGTTAAAGTTAAAAATACACACACACACAAGAAAGCTATAGAAATGCACAAACACATTTTTCCTCGTTTATGAAGACTTAAATACGCCAACCAGTAGCCACAACAAACATACCAGTAATCAGAATGTTTATCAGCAGCCATTAAGGAAGCCTAGTATACCTAGATATAGGTTTCTTTTCCTCTAATTTTTATTTATTTTCATTTTTATTTGAAAGGCAGAAAGAAAAGAAAGATCTTCCATCTGGTGGTTCACCCCCTAATGCCAACAGCCAGGGCTGGGCCAAGCCAAAACCAGGAAACCAGATCTCAACTGAAAAAAAAGGTCTCCCACGTGGGTCAAGGACCCAAACACTAGAGACATCATCTCACGCCTCCAAGGGTGCACATTAGCAGGAAGCTAGGTCAGAAGCAGAGCAGCCAGAAACTGGAACCAGCACTCTGTTATGGAATGTGAGAGTTCCAAGCAGCAAAGTCACTGCTGCAACAAACACCTACCTCACCAGCTCTTGGTTTCTAAACACTGTTCTCCACTAAAAAGAGTTAAGAGTTCCTTGGGAAAAGGGCCGATTCCTGAATTAGGGCTTGGAAAATATGAATCTGAAACACTTTGTTTAGACAAAGTACAGCAAGTTCTGTAAGAATGATTGAGACATGACAAAGATAGAGAAGCCAGCTTGAAGGATCTTGTGTTGATCAAATACAGTATGTTTTGATCACCTTAATACATAATAACTGACTCCTATAACTCCAAGGACCTACTTACCCAAATGTTCTAATCTCTGAATTCTTGCTTTCTTCTTTGATTTAAACTGACACCAAATTTGCAGTCATTTCCTACCATATGTTCAATGCCACTAGTACTCCAGCCCAAGAAACAGCAAGCTTTTTCTATAAAAGGCCTAACAGGGCCTGCGTTGTAGTACAGCAATTAAAGCCACTGCCCGCAGCTGTGCATCCCATGTGGGTTTCAGTTCAAGACCCAGCTGCTCCACTTCCAATCTAGCTCCTTGCTAATGTGCTGGAAAAGCAGTGGAAGACAGCCCAAGTCCTTAGGCCCCTGTACCCACGTGGGAGACCTGGAAGAAGCTCCTGACTTCAGCCTGGCCCAGCCTCTGCCACTGTGGCCATTTGGGAATAAACCAGCAGATGGAAGGTCTCTCTCTCTCTCTCTTCTCTCTTCTCTCTCTCTGCCTTTCTCTGTAGCTCATTCAAGTAAATAAGTAAAAAAATCTTTTTTTAAACAGAGGCCTGATAGTAAATATTGTAGGATTTGTAGGCCAAAGTTTCTGTCACAACTACTGATTCCTGTTCTCATAGGGTAAAAGTAGCCACAAACATACAAATGTTCTATTAAAATTTTACTCAAGGATCTTAACACTGGAATTTAATATAATTTTCACATCATAAAATATTTTCTATTATTTACCAACTATTTAAAAAAATGTAAATACCATCCTTGGTCCACAGACTACACAAATGTAGGTCAAAGTTTGGCCCAAGAGCCATGACATTACTACTGTCACTTTCCTTCCAAACCAAATAGATCCCATGAATATCACTCCACTTTCTGACTCCCCACTACTTTCGACCCTCATTGTAACATTCTGCCTCTCATGTGGCTAACTCCCAATTTTGGACCAATCCAACAATCTCTATTCTCTTTAGTGCTTTACATGTGATGTGTTACTAAAGAAAGAAATCAACTGCTTGGATCAGTACCAGTAAAGATTCATGTTCAAGCTCAACTGGATTTTCAAAAACAACCAGCAATAACTCAGTACCTTTACTGTCCTCTGGCTCCCATTCCCACAGCAAATTCATTACCACCACCAGTACCTTCTCAAGATGAATCTCTCACTCAAGAAAAGGTGCTACTTCACCTTCCACAGAATAGGACATGAGACAAAATACCTCAATTCCCCTAACTTCCACTTAACCCCACTTGACAACAGTATTACAAACATAGCTGCATTTTTATTTGCAGCCACAGGCAAACTATAATGAGTTCAACCTTTGTCTGGAACCCAACACACCTGATTTATTAGATGATTGGCACTAATAAGGTGGCTTTTAGTATAACCCTTTTACAAAAAATAAATTCAGAGTTGAGCTTAAAACTTTGGACTCTGGGAGCCAGCACTGTGACACAGCAGGTTAAGCAGCCACCTGCAACACCAACATCCCATTTGAGCACTGGTTTCTAATCCCAGACACTCCACTTCCAATCCAGCTCCCTGCTAATGCTAATACATCTGGGAAAGCAGAAGACAGCCCGGGGGCCAGGGCCCCTGCACCTACATGAGATACCCAGATGAAGCTCCTGACTCCTGAGTTCGGCTTAGCCCAGCCAATTGAGGCCAACTGAGGAGTGAACCAGAGAGTGGAAGGTCTCTTTCTGTCCCTCCCCCTTCTCTGTAACTCTGCCTAGGTAGATAAAATAAATCTTAAAAACAAATTTTTTTAGTCTCATTCCAAAACCACAAATTCTGGTCCTATCTGGGCTCCATCTTTTTTCCTTCCATTTCCAACAGTGCGCTGTCTGATCTGAGCCCTTTCAGAATCACCTCCTGCCATCTCTTCCCACGGTCTTCACGGAGGTGCCTTGACCACATTTTACCTCCTTATACTTCCACGCCTTTGCATATGCATCAAGTTCTCTACCAGCACACTCTGTTCACTAAGATGCCACTAAAGAGTGTCCTTTTCCTAGAGATCTCCAAGGCCATCATTAGCACACTTAAGAGTCACTCTTAGTCTGCTCAGACTGCCATTAGCAAAATACTGTCCAGGTGGTTTCAACATCATATAGTTATTTTCCCATAGTTTTGGAGCCTAGAAGACCACAATAAAGGTGCCAGAATGGTCAGTTTCTGGCAAGACCTCTATTTCTGGCTTGTGCACGGCTACCACCTTTCTATGTCTTCATATAATCCCTTTTTTGCACCCAAGAGCATGAGATCCCTGCTGTCTCCTTTTATGAGGACACTAACAGTTACAGATCAGAGTCTGTAGCCTCATTTAACCTTAATTACTTCCTCAAAAGTCCCTTCCCCAAATATAGCCACACTGAGAGGTCAGAGTTTCAACACAAGAATTATGGAGGACATATGGGGGGCAGCATTGTGGTTCAGTGGGTAAAGCCACTGCCTGCAGTGCTGGCATCCCATATGGGTGCCGATTCAAGTCCTAGCTGCTCCACTTCCAGTTGAGCTCTCTGCTATAGCCTTAGGAAGCAGAAGATGGCCCAAGCGTTGGGGCCCCCTCATCCACATGGGAGACCTGGGGAAGCTCCTGACTCCTGACTTCAGATAGGCCCAGTTCCAGCCATTACAGCCATTTGGGGGGGTAAACCAGTGGATGAAAGACCTCTCTCTCTGCCTCTGTGTAACTCTTTCAAATAAATAAATGAACCTCTTAAAAATATATAAAAATTATGGAGGACACATTCAGTCCATGTCGTGCTTTCTTCAATGTTTTCAAACATGTTGAGTGTAGCACCCTCTCCATAAGATGCTTATTCTATTTCCCACCCACTTGACTATGGCTTCTTTAAGGAAAGGCTCTACATGTTATTCACTTAATTATTTCTGGAGTTTAGCAAAGTGCCTTAAAACAAAGAGAGCAATCAAGACCCTTGCTAATCAGTAAGTTAGTTTACTCTCCAATAGTTAAGATATGGAAGAGTGAAAGAATGTATTAGACAAATACTATATACTGTACAATATATTTACATAGCCTGTTTTGGGGTATATTTATTTAAAGAGACAAAAGTCTTAAAGAACTTAAAATTTTGTTGGTGATACTAGAAAACAAAGAGAAAAAGGCAAGGTTAATGCTCTAGGAGTTCAAAAATCAGAGAAAATCAACAGAATAAATCTGTGATACCAAGATATTATCATCTAATTACAAAGTATTAAACGTGGCACATAATTTTCAATGCTTTGAATACTATCAATAAGATGGCAGCAAGGATCCCTGTAGTAGAGCTGCTACAACACACAATAAAGGTGGAAGAGCTGCCATTTCAGTGCCCTCAGGCTAGCCAAGGGGACCTGATTCTTAATAGCAACGGTAAACACATACACACACACAGAAAGAGGAAAGAAATCCAACATATTTTCTTCTGAATTATTCACACAATATTAGACCACCATAAATTTCAAAGAGCAAACAATTTTTCAAAAGTTTTATACATACTATAAATAAAAAAGGTACACAAATGTTGGTAAATATGCCCAAGAGATTTTAATCGTGTTCAGAAAGCTAACCTGAAAACAACTTAGAGATGATAAATACTATATTCTCTAAATCATTCCGTGGATCTATACACTAAGCTAGCAGAAGGTTACAAGAAGTTTTTGCTTTTTTATGTTTTTTTGGTGGGTTTTTTTTTTTTTTGGCATATGAATTATTTGTAGTTGAATTACTGTGGCAATAGCAATAAAATGAAGCCAAGCCAAAGCAGCCACACTATATTGCTGATACATGAAATCTCATTCTAAAAGTTTAAAAGCAAAGACATAATCAATATATGTTCCTATGCATATAAACCCAACCAAAATACCACTTCAGTATTTGTAAAGAGCAAATCAAGAAAAACAGTCATAAAGAGGAAAGTCCTAAAATGATCTAGTCTACACTGTCATTTATGGAACAAACTACTCGTTCAAGATCACATTAACAGAATTCACAGCTCTGGCATCTCGATTGGCTTTTTCTTTCCAACACAAAATAAAAATTACAAAAAGTGGTATTTTCTGAGGCCAGCACTGTAGCACAGCGGGTTAAAGCCCCAGCCTGCAACACTAGCATACCATATGGGCGACAATTTAAGTCCCGGCTGCTCCACTTTTGATCCAACTCCCTGCTAATGTGCCTGGGAAAGCAGCGGAGGATGTCCCAAGTCCTTGGGCCCCTGCGCCCCTGTGGGAGACCTCAAAGAAGCTCCTGGCTTTGGACTGGCCTTGCTCCGGCCATTGCAGCCATTCAGGGAGTAAACCAGCAAATAAAAGACCTCTCTCTATCACTACCTTTCTCTGTAACACTTTCAAATAAATAAAACAAATCTTTAAGAAATAAAGTGATAGTTTCTGAGTTAAATATCTTCTTTTGTCTATGGTATGTGAAAACAATAAAAACAAAACCCTTATATTATTAAAATAAGCCAAGAAACAGTACAGTCTCTCCTAAAGCTGTAGAAGAACCATTAATCTTAGTAAGTGTAGGAAAAGTTGGTCCTGGACTATTTCTGCATTTTACATTTCAGTGAGAAAGAATATAAGCAAGAAATAGCAAAATACAAAACTAGGAACTGGCCTTAAGTCAAAAGGAGTCCACCTTTTAGCTAGAAGAACAATTTTGCAATGCAAAGGGAGTAGTACAAGCTTGGAGATAAACTTCAAAAACCAGGTGCATCAGCAGGGAGCTGGACTGGAAGTGAAGCAGCCAGGACTGTAATCAGCGCTCCTATGGGGTAGCAGCACTGCAGACAGTAGCTTAACCCACTGTGCCACAATGCTGGCCCCAACTTCTATAATTATTAATACACCTGGGAAAGGACAAAATAAAACTACTGAAAAACTCCTTAAACTTTACATAAGCATGGCAGGCAGACTAAAAATTAGAAATTCCAAGGAATAAATGAATAAGTGAACAGCAAAACCAATGCCTTCAGATGCCAGGGATAAGCAATAGAAACCATTACTGTCTATTGTGACATTTAAAAAAAAAATTCATGGAAATTAAAGGAAAATGGAAGAAAAGGTCAAATATATAAATCTAACAACTCAATACATTTACTAAATTATCTATTTTCAAATAAAACAATAGTAAATGACACTAAATAACCATATACTATGCTGTTGTACTGAAATGCAACACAACAAACACCTCAGAAGAGTGTTAACTGGCAAAAAGACAGTCTTTCTCTACAAAGGCATGTGCTTTATTTTATTGCACAGTGGGTAGGAAGGTATGTGTGTTTCAGAGGAACAAAAATACTGTGAAGCACAGCACTTTTAGTAACCTGTGTTATCCAACATTACTGTGATTTCTTTGTGTGTTTGTGTGCTGCTTGAAAGCAAAGGGGGGAATTAAATTTTTGTGTACTAACAGTGACCATGCAGAGATGCTCCTCTTTTAAATTCCTACTGATATCTAAGAATGTGTGTAACTTCAAGGAAAAGGTCCTTAGCGTAGCTGGAAAGATTCCCTGTAGCAAACTGAAAGGATCTCTCAGCTTCTGTCTGCTAGAAAAGAAATTTAAATATCTGTTAACTTTCTTCCTTCCTCCAACATACTGTCTCAGAGATTTAGAACAAGCATGTGTTTCTCCTTTCTTCTGTTTCACTGTTTCACAGACTTCATTCTCTTCAGCACAAATTTTCTAGGATATTCAATAAGTTTCTAGATTAATCTCATGGGGAAGAAAGGTTCCCACCATCACTTCAAATTTAGTTTGTCTAAAACCAAAAACCTTCTTCATCTTTCAAACCAGCTACTGCTCTCTCCCGTTAGGCTCATTCCCCTTGGTGAAATCCCCTTTCAGTCACTATCTTATTAATTTTTACTAGATTACTGTAACAACTGCAAAATGATCTTCATACCTACTTCCAGCATCAACAGCATTTTGTATACCATTTTGACTCACCTACCCAAAATACTACTTTTAGTATTTTAGAAGTAGAAGCTGCAGAAATTCAGAAGTGCCTCCATGATGATGCAGAAATGAGAACAGTCTATCTGGCTGGGCTCAAGGTCACTCCCATTTAAACACATTAGTACTGGTTTCACCAGGTTTTTTTTGTTGTTTTTTTTGTTTTTTTGTTTTGTTTTGTTTTTTTATGGGATATGTACTCTATAGAATACTATACAGCAGCCAAAAACAATGAAATCCGGTCATTTGCAACAAAATGGAGGAATCTGGAAAACATTATGCTGAGTGAATTAAGCCAGTCCCAAAGGGACAAATATCTTATGTTCTCCCTGATTGGTGACTACTAGCCGAGCACCTAAAAAGGAAACCTGTTAAAGTGAAATGGACACTATGAGAAATGGTGACTTGATCAGCCCTTGCCCTGTTGATGAAGTATTTTTTTGTTTGTTCTACTTAATACTATTGGTTGAATTCTGTAATTAATACACAGTTATTCTTAAGTGTTGAAACTTAACTGAAAAGTGATCCCCGTTAAATATAAGAGTGGGAATAAGAGAGGGAGGAGATGTACAATTTGGGACATGCTCAAGCTGACTTGACCCAAACAGTAGAGTTAGAAACATACCAGGGGAATCCAATACAATCCCATCAAGGTGGCATGTATCAATGCCATCTCACTAGTCCAAGTTATCAATTTATGTTCACAACTGATCATAATGATAAGACTAAGAGTCAAATGATCACATAAACAAGACTAGTGTCTGTTAATACTGATAGAATAAAAAAGGGAGAGAATGATCCAACATGGGAAGCGGGATGCACAGCAGACTCATAGAATGGCAGATGTCCTAAATAGCACTCTGGCCTCAGAAGCAACCCTTAAGGCATTCGGATCCAGCTGAAAAGCCCATGAGAGTATTTCAGGCATGGAAATCCAGGACACTCTGTCAAAAAAAAAAAAAAAAAAAAAAACCTAAATAAAGGATCTCTGTGAGTGAGATCCCAGTGGAAGGAACAGGTCATCAAAGAAAGAGGTACCTTTCTCTGAAGGGAGGAGAGAACTTCCACTTTTGACTATGACCTTGTCTAAATATGATCAGAGTCGGTGAACTCAAAAGGCTTCCATAGCCTTGGCATCTCATGACAAGAGCCTAGGGTGATTACTGACACCATAAACAAGAGTGTCAATTTGTTAAGTCAACAACAGGAGTCACTGTGCACTTACTCCTCATGTAGGATCTCTGTCCTTAATGTGCTGTGCATTGTGAATTAATGCTATAACTAGTACTCAAACAGTATTTTTCACTTTGTGTTTCTATGTGGGTGCAAACTGTTGAAATATTTACTCAATATATACTAAGCTGATCTTCTGTATATAAAGATAATTGAAAATGAATCTTGACATGAATGGAAAGGGAGAGGGAGCGGGAAAGGGGAGGGTTGCGGGTGGGAGGGAAGTTATGGTGGGGAAAGCCATTGTAATCCATTACTTTGGAAATTTATGTTCATTAAATAAATGTTAAATAAAAAAATAATAAAAAATACTTTCTTTATTTATTTGACAGGTAGACAGTGAGACAGCGAGACAGAGAGAAAGGTCTTACTTCAATTGGTTCACCCCCCAAATGGCCACAACGGCCGGAGCTGCACCAATCCGAAGCCAAGAGCCAAGAGCCTCTTCCTGGTCTCCCATGCAGGTGCAGGGGCCCAAGGTCATGGGCCATCCTCTACTGCTTTCCCAAGCTACAGCAGAGAGCTGGACTGGAAGAGAAGCAACCGGGACTAGAACCGGCGCCCATATGAGATGCCAGTGCCAGAGGCAGAGGATTAACCTAGTGCACCATGGCACCGGCCCCTCACCAATTTTTTGTAAATGTCATTCTAGTATTTTGTTGCGGGAGGGAGTAGCTGCTGTTTAGAAATCATTCTCCAGAAGCCAGTGTTGAGGCACAAGATTAAGCTGTTGCTTGCAACACTGACATCCCATATGGGTGCTGACTCAAGTCCAGGCTGCTCTACTTCTGATCCAGCTCCCTGCTAATGCACCTGTGAAAACAGAAGACAGTCACCGTGCTTGGGTCCCTGCACTCACATGGTAGACCTAAATGGAGTTCTAGGCTCCTGATTTCAGGCCGGCCTAGCCCTGACCATTGCAGCCATTGGAGGAGTGAACCAGCAGATGGGAGATCAATGTGTCTCTCTCTGTGTCTTTCTCTCTCTCACTCTCTCTCCTTCTCTCTGTAATTCCTTCAAATAAATAAACCTCTTTTAGACATCATCTTCCGAAAGCATCATTCGTCACAATATACTTTAACTGTATCAGTTTTCTATCACTGCCAAAAAGTACCCAAAGTACCCAAACTTAATAGCTTAAAATCACACCAGCTTAGACTTCTTAGGTCAGAAGTCTCATACAGGTCTCAGCAGGCAGACCAAGGTGTCTACAGAGCTGTTCCTTTCTTGAGGCCCTAAGAAAATGTTCCCCTGCACATAGTGTGCAGTGCCCATCTGCTTCTCATGCTTCTTGGACCTTTCTTCCATCTTTAAAGACAGCAATGAGGGCCGGCACCGTGGCTCAACAGGCTAATCCTCCGCCTTGCAGCGCCGGCACACCGGGTTCTAGTCCCGGTCGGGGCGCCGATTCTGTCCCGGTTGCCCCTCTTCCAGGCCAGCCCTCTGTGCAGTGGAGAATGGCCCAAGTGCTTGGACCCTGCAGCGCGCCGGCCATTGGAGGGTGAACCAACAGCAAAAGGAAGACCTTTCTCTCTCTCTCTCACTGTCCACCCTGCCTGTCCAAAAAAAAAGAAAAAAGAAAAAAGACAGCAATGAGGGGCTGAGTCCCTTTCATGCTGTCATATCTCTGGTTTTTTCACTCTGCCTCCCTCTTCCATTTTTAGAACCCTTGTGATTACACTGGGCTCATCAGGATAATCCAGGATGATCTTCCTATCTTAAAGTAAACTGATTAGCAACCTTATTCACCAACAACCTTACATTCTTAGCCATATAAAGTCACAGTTCCAGGCATCAGAACACAGACCACTGAGGGGTCATTATTTGTCTACCACACTACTTCAACTTTACTTGCCTTCTACTCTTCAGTAGAATGCTGTTCCACAGGAAATGAAACACAATCCATCCTAAATGTGCAGTACATTTGTAGCCCAAATCCATCCCTACCTTTCCCATTTCTCATCCAGTACACAAAGAAATGAAGACATTTCAAGGGGAATCGGCAACAAGAAATAAGCTCTTAAAATTCCTTGATGTAATTTGACATCATTTTCTCTTAAAATTGATGCACGGTGATATTCTTAAAAGAGGTCTGAAGTTCTGTAATGACATAAGAACCTTAAAAGACCCTAGACAAACTCAATTCTAAGTAACAAACCAAACACTGCAAAAAATAAAAGCATCAACTTTTTGGTATGATATTTATCAAGGCATACAATTACTTGCTGTAAAAAAGTAGATATATGCTCAGCTCTAACCTTGAGCCTAGTTTCACAAAAACAGTTTTCAGCATTTCTCATGTACCACTGGGAGAGATTAAACAAGAGCTCTTTCCTAATTCCTGACCTTACTTTTTGGGTAGTTGGAAAGTTTCACACACATTCATTCTGAGTGGGTGCAAAAATCTAGTTCGGTATTGAGCAAGGCAAGATGATCTACAACTGTGGCACCCACCAGAACATAGGTAGTTGTTTCACAACTGTCAGTACTTTAAGTAATAGGATACCATGTTGGCCTTAAGAGGAAGCATATTTTAGACAGATTCCCAGGGCAGGCACTGTGGCACAGTGAGTTAAAGCCCCAGCCTGCAGCACCAGCATCCCATACAGGCACCAGTTCAAGTTCCGGCTGCTCCACTTCGATCCAGCTCTCTGCTATGGCCTGGCAAAGCAGTGGAGGATCACCTAAGTCCTTGGGCCCCTGCACCTGCATGGGAGACCTGGAAGACGCTCCTGGCTCCTGGCTCCGGATCAGCTCAGCTCGGACCTTTGTGGTCATTTGGGGAGTGAACCAGTGGATGGAAAGCCTCTCTCTCTCTGGCTCCACCTCTCTCTGAAACTCTGAAATAAAAATCTTAAAAAAAAAAAAAAAAAAAGATTCCCCTGCAGGTAAATGCTTTTTGGGTATCATAAAAAGGAATGGGAAGGGGGCCAGTGCTGTGTCGCAGCAGGTTGACGCCCTGGCCTGAAGTGCCGGCATCCCATATGGGCGCAGGTTCGACATCCAGCTGGTCTTCTTCCAATCCAGCTCTCTGCTATGGCCTGGGAAAGCAGTAGAAGATGGCCCAACTCCTTGGGCCCCTGCACCCACGTGGGAGGCCTGGAAGAAGCTCCTGGCTCCCAGCTTCAGATCGGTGCAGCTCCGGCTGCTGCAGCCATCTGGGGACTGAACCAGCAAACGGAAGACCTCTCTCTCTGCCTCTCATTCTCTCTCTGTGTAACTCCAACTTTCAAATAAATAAATAATTTTTTTTAAAAAAAAAAAAGGAATGGGAAGATAAGTTAGCCAAAAAAAATTAAAACATGTAGGAATAAAACTTGGTCTTGGTAATGCTCCACAGAACAGAAGGCACTTTGAAGGACATGAAAAGAAACAAGCAGTGACCTTGATAAATAAGCTTTGAGGTAACAATGAGAAAAAGGCTGAGAACCAAATACTTTATGAAATCTGAACTCAAAGCCCTTACCTTACCATTGGACAATAAACCTTACCTTGCAGGCAGTAACCTTTCTGTAAATTTATCTCATTTTTAAGAATCAAATGAAAAAATGTACATATCAAAATTCAGTAATTTTTTAATGCAGCACCATTTAGAGTAAATGGAAATTAGTATTAGACAACTGAAAAACACCTCTTAAATTCCAAAGATTAAAAGCAAATTGATGAAAAGTCTTCCTTTAGCGTATTAGTTCTACAATCCTAGAGAATATCCAGTATAATTCAATCATTTTTGGTGAAACAGTTGTTATGAAGAATATTAATGGCAATGACATATGAAGAATACCTACAGGGCCAGCAGACACAGTACAAATTTACAACTCTAGCTTGCCCTCTCACAATAATGTCTCATGTCTTTTTCTGTGTAAGCAGATGATTCAAATCTTCTACTTTATTTTACAAACTATGCCCAGTCTGATGTGGTTCCAGAGCTTTGTCCTTGACTGTACTGAAATTATTTTCCTTGTTATCCCTTGATCTTCTTTGCCTCTTACTTCTCACTCACTACCGATCATATAGGTAAGTGAGGTGAGGTAGGACCAAGTCTGACCTCTATTTAAATGGTTACTGCTATTGAGTTAGGTCCCTCACTCTCTGCCAAGTTAACTGAGCTCGTGATATCTGAAAAGTGGACTATGACTCACAAAATATTATTACCTTTATTAGTAGTACAACTAACATTAATTGAGCATTTATACTGCATACAGAGCTTTGGGAAACTTGAAGCATATTAACTCAACAAAATTCTTCAGAACTCCACATAAGAATATAATTTTCACAGATAGGAAACCAAGGAAGAGGATAACTTCAGGAAACAAAACTGGCATTGAGTTTCAGGTCTCTGTCAAATCAAACCCTATGTTCCTCAACAGGCAGATCACTAAGTCCAATACCAATATTGTACAAAAAAGAATGTAGATTCAAGAAAATGAAGTCACACTTTTAGCTCATGTTTCAAAAGTGCAAATAACAATATTTGCCTTCCTCTCTGACAAGACAGAAGGTTACATGAAAAGGTTCAATCACCAAAGATATCAGGGCCTTATCTTGACTGTACAATGCCAGGAAGCACAGAAACTGGAGCAGTATGGGGAACATCATTTATATTGTATTCTATGTTAAAGATGCTTCCTGAGCTGGATCCATGTTGTATGTACACACACACACACACAATTGCTGTGAACTGCATTCATTTTCTTAAATGCTATTTAGATGCCAATAAACCAGTAATTACTAAATATACAGTGAAAACTGAGCAAATCTTTAACAATAAAAAAAAAAGCTTAGTGTTCAACTATATTAAGCCCACAGTGGTTTCCCTCCATTAGAGCCAAATCAACTTCATGAATAATTACAACACAGAGATATTTATGTAAGTAAATGTAGAAGTACCTAAATATCATCATTTCCAATTTCTCTGTTCACACAAAAATAAAGGTTCAGGGACCACTATTCCAGTATATCGGTGAAAGCTGCCGCCTGCAACACTGACATCCCATGATGATGCCAGTTTGTGTCTGGGCTGCTCCACTTTCACTCCAGCTCCCTGCTAATGACCTGGGAAAAGCAGTGGGAGATGGCCCAAATGTTTGGATCCCTACCACCCATGCAGGAGACCTGAATGAAGCTGGTCTTCAGCCTGGCCCGGCGCTGGCTATTGCAGCCATTAGGGAGTGAACCAGTGGACCAAAGATATCTGTCTCTCCCTTTTTCTCTATAACTCAAAATAAATAAATGTTTTAAAAATAATAAAAGTAGGGCCATCGCATAGCAGGTAAAACCACTATTTGCAGTGCCGGCATCCCATATGAGCACTGGTTCAAGTCCCAGCTGCTCCTCTTCTAATCCAGCTCTCTGATACAGCCTGAGAAAGCAGAAGATGGCCCAAGTCCTTGGGCCCCTGCCCTTGTGTGGAAGACCCAGAAGAAGCTCCTGGCTCTTGGCTCCAAATCAGTGCAGCTCAGGCCACTGTGGCCAATTGAGGAGTGATACCTCCCTCCCTCCCTCCCACTTTCTCTCCCTCCCTCCCTCCCCCTCCCTCCCTCCTCCCCCTCCCCCTTTCTATGTAACTCTTTGGAATAAATAAATATTTGGCTAAGATCAAGTGTCAAAAATAAAATAAAAATAATAAATAATAAAGGTTCAGGTCACTATATTTGCAGGAAAATGGTTCAGAAATATTTAAAGTAACATTTCTAGGATAAGATTTACAGTTCACATTAAATCGTTATTAACACTGCTAAGCTTTTTCTTCAAACTAAAATGGTAGTGACCACCTTATGTGTTCCAAAACTTGCTCTTAATATTTTAGTATAAAGGTTGACTGGAAAGTTTTAAATCTACTCTCATCATCAAAAGACTACAATGAAAACATGAGAACTGAAAAAAACAAGAAGTCACAGGGACAGAACAAATTATACTTCTAATACTATAAAAGAAAGATTGTTTTATTTTTGTTTTATGAGCGATGGCATTTCTAAATATTTCCACTTAAGTTCTGATGTTTTAAAGAGAGACTACAAGGATACAACGACACAAAATCATAACGAAAGCTCTACACTATTTATCTTCAGCAGTGAGAAAGGTGTACTGATTGAGCCATCCTCCAGCACACCTGTGACTCCCATAACCAACAACCACATCAAGCGTGAGGCCTTATCACAACCTTGGTTACTGAATCTCCACTTCTTAACACAAGATTCCAGGTCAGAGAAAACACAAGCACTCACATTTTCATTACTTCTACCTTGAATCTATTCATGTCAGATGGCAGCAAGAATTAGAAGACTAGATTGTTCCACCTGGCATTTTCTTTAAGAGAGGTCCCTTGGAATTAATTAAAGGGATATAACTATCTACTGGGTGGTAACATATCTGATAATTTGTTTCTTCTCTGTCCATATTTTCTACTCTTTCTACAATGAATCCCTACTGCTGTTATATGGGTGAAAAGCAAAAACAAATAACCTTCAATATCTAGGAAAGTGTAAGTGATGGAAAGACAATCCTAAAAACAATGAACCAATTTAAAAAAATCTAAACCATGTGCATCTAGAGAGCATAAAACACATACTCTAAAAAGAAACTATATACACAGCAAACTTTAAAAACTAATTTTCAGCCCATCAGAAAAAAACTCAAACCTTGTGTTTAGAATAAAATGATTTAAAATAACAAAGATAATTAATCATTATTCAATAAACAATAAAGTTGTGAGAGATCTTAAATGTTTTGTAAGAAGGGATAAGACAGACCAGCTACAGAAACTAAGTAGCTGTTGTAGTCTACACAATAATCAGAATTTACAGCACCCTTTGTCTGAAACAATCAAAAACATTCACTACTGATTTATGTCCCATTGGCATTTTATTCATTTGTTATTCAGTAAGATCCTAACTTTTCACCACTTACCATTTACTTGTTATTCTAAAGGATTCCGACATTCTTAAGATGCATGAATATGTTATCTTTTACACATAAAAGTCTGAAAAGATTCACAGGAAATCGCTAAAAATCATTACCCCAGCAATCCATGAAGAGGACACAGGGATGGGAGAGGCCTGCTGAATTTACTTCATTTATTTCAGTTGTTTAAGTCTTATCTTTGAACATATAATAATTTAATATTGTAAAAATTAATGACCACATAAAATATGTTGCACTGTAGGCAGTAGCACTTCCTGCTAGATGACACACAGAGACCTCATCTCATAAACAGGTTTCCTATGCAAATACCACACTGTAGGCCATGGTCCAGTTTCTAGTCACCAAATATCACTTTGAAGTACTGAACTGCTGAAACATATGCAGGGCTAAACCTTGCAAAGGACAATTGGTCACAGAAACTGCTACTGATCACCACTGTCATCCCCACTCTTCTGATTCAAAAGCCTACTATAGAGTCTAACAAGTGTCTTCGAATGCACTCATTCTTCCCTCCATTCACTTACCCAGAAAAAGGCACCAAGAAACATTTGCTGGGACTCTGAAAGCAGTATTCCAGTGTGGTGCTTTGGCATGCTGACGACTTTGAACTAAAGCACAGCTGAAGGGATCTCAGAAGCACAGTCTCTTTCCGACCTTGTCCTGTCCTGCTTTCTGTTGTTCTTTCTTCCCCAAGGCAGGCTACAGAAATTAGAATCACTCTTACCCAAGGTGAGCTGCAGAATTTAACACTCCTTTCCTTTAAAGCCTGCTATGCATTTCAGACACATTGCTCTAATCTGCCTCCACCTTTCTGTGTAACAGTTACAAAAGAAATTCAGACCACCTTGTCTGAAGACAGAGTCCGGAAGTGTCCTGACCTATACCCAGGAGGCATGCCACACTGAGAGGCCAAGAAGAATCTTAACAAACAAGTCTTGCCAGATTTCACCCCTCAATCTACTACAGTAGATCATACTTTTTTTGTCTAATCACACTTACACACAGCCACCCATCCTGGATCAAATCTAAGCATAAAAATAGGTAATTTAACCTGGTTGTTGGGTCTTTTGTGAAGACTCTTACATCATGTAGAACTCTGATTAAATCTGTTGTGCTTTCTGTTTTTAACCTATCTTCTGATATAAGAATGTCCATCATGAACTTTGATAAGTGAGCAAAGTCATAACTTTTCACCCCTACACATCCATTTCAGCTTTCCAAACTGAAAGATCATCTTATTTTTTTTTCTTCCTTCAAAATCTTGTCTTAGTGGCTATAATAATTTAAAAAAAAAAAAAAAAACTAGAAACAGGCAGGCATTGTGGCACAGGTTAACCGGCTACTCGAGACACTAGCATCTCACACTGGACCACTGGTTTGGGTCCTGGCTGTTCGGCATCTGATCCACCTTTCTGTTCATGCATCCTGGGAGGACACAGATAAGGGGTCAAGTGCTTGGGTCCCATCACCCATGTGGGAAATCAGCATAGAGTGCTGGCTCCTGGCTCAGCTGTTGTGGGCATTTGGGGAATGAATCAACAGATGGAAAATCTCTCTCTCTGCCTTTCAAATAGATGAAAATAAAAAGTTTAAATCTGTGTAAAGACATTATTTGAAAAAAAAAAAAAAGAGAAACAAATGTCCATAGTAGGAAATATCATTAAATAAATTTTAATAAATGCACAATCCACAGCTATTGCTATACACAGCATACTTTGAGGTCGCAAATTCCTTTAAAAGAAGGAAATAATTCTTCAGTGAAAAATGGTTTGCAATACTGCTTTATATTTACACAAGTGGAAAAAAGAAATCTATTCATATTTACTTGTATATGAACAAATTCACTGTTTCTTTTCTATTATTCAAATAGAATTAGAGGGTTGGCGCTGTGGTGCAGCAGGTTAACATCCTGAAGCGCCAGCATCCCAATGGGCGCCCATTCGAGATCTGGCTGCTCCACTTCCAATCTGGCTCTCTGCTATGGCTTGGGAAAGCAGTAGGAGATAGCCCAATTCCCTGGGCCCCTGCACCCATATGGGAGACCCAGAGGAAGCTCCTGGCTTCAGATTGGCACAGCTGCGGCTGTTGTGGCCAATTGGGAGAGTGAACCAGTGGATGAAAGACCTCTCTCTCTGCTTTTCCTCTTTCTGCCTCTCCTCTCTGTGTAACTCTTTCAAATAAATAAATAAATCTTTAAAAAATAAATAGAACTAGAGTCATTTTCAGTTTACATTTTTTATCACTTAAAATTTGAATCTATTTCTAAAATCAATAAATTGCTTGAATCTTGTACATGCAAAGTATCCAAAACTACCTTAACACTTTATAAAGCTGAGGGCAGGCAGACTAACAAATTGCTTAGTTTGAGAACCAGTTTCGGGGCCGGCTCTGTAGTGCAGCAGGATAAAGCGCGGCCTGCAGCAGCAGCATCCAATATGGGCACAGGTTCAAGTCCTGGCCGCTCTGCTTCAGATCCAGCTCTCTACTATGGCCTGGGAAAGCAGTGGAAGGTGGCCCAACTCTTTGGGCCCTGCACCTGTGTGGGAGACCAGGAAGAAGCTCCTGGCTTCAGACCAGCTTAGCTCTGGCCATTGCGGTCATTTGGGGAGTGGGCCTGCGGATAGAAGCTCGCTCTCTCTTTCTCAGAATCTCTCTCTGGCTCTCCTCTCTCTGTAACTCTTTCAAATAAATAAAATAAATCTTCAAAAAAAAGTTTCTCTCCTTTATGATCTTGCATTTAGCATTCCAAGAAGAAAATGTCTCTCTCCATTGCCATCCAAGATAGGCTACACTCATAATTCTTTTAAAAATATATGTATTTATTTTCATTTATTTAAAGACAGAGAGACACAGAGACAGACCAGACAGTGATTTCCCATTTGCTTATTCGCTCCCCAATACCTGCAATAGCCAGGGCTGGGTCAGGACAAAGCCAAGAGCCAGGAACTCAACCTAGGTCTCCATACATGAGTAGCAGGGACCCAAGTACTTGAGCCATGACATCACCAAAAGGAACAGAACAACACTGCAGTACAGTAATTACCACGTAATTTTATCCCACCTTTCATAGCTACATAAGCACTACAGAAACTGTGAGACCAGACAACTTAGAAGAATATCGCTGCTCCGTCTCAAACCAGGGAAAGAATTCAAATGTCAAAGGGCAGCTGTTATGGTGAGGCAGGTTAAGCTTCTGCTTGCCACACTGTTTTTGTGTCCCGTATCACAGAATCCTGCCTGCTCTGCTTCCAATCCAGCTTCCTGCTAACGCACCTCGAAGGCAGAGAACGACAGCCAAAGGACTTGGCCCCAGCTACCTACAAGGGAGACCTAGATGGAGTTCCAGGCTCCTGGCTTCCACCTGACCCACACCTGGTTGTTGTGGGCATTTGGAGAGTGAACAAGCAGATGGAAGATATCTCTCTTTCTGCCAGTCTTTCAAATAAATAAATCTTAAGAAAAAATCAAAAGTCAAACATTAATTTTGGAATTTTTATATAATACTTAAACTCAGACATATGCATAAAGAAAAACATTTTTAAATAAACTTATCATAATTACCTAATAATATACAAATAAAGAACTCACATGATAGCCTAGAACAAGAAAATTTGGTTCCACTGCAGACATACTCAATGAAAAACTCCAATAAGCTATTATGTGTTAAGAATCTAATGCTAAAATCAAACACTACCTAAATGCCAAGGAAAGGGGCAGTTTTCCAGTAATTATTTCCATACTTAATCATCCTTATTTCCTGAGGAACAATAAAACATGGTCTCTGCTTTCAAATGTCATATAATCCAATTATTACTTTGGGAGTACACAAAGACGAATTCAGAGAAGTATCAGCCCAAGGTTAAAAAGCTATATGAATGTGGAGGACAGACCTGACTCTATACAGACAGGGAAGTTATAATGGGGGAGCACTCTCAGGAAATATGGTGCATGAGCTAGCCTTTTACAGAGAAGGCTTCTAATGGCAGAGAAAGGAGAAGGAAAAGATTCCAAGAAATGGAAATGCGTGAGAAAACAAAAAGTAAAGTAAAACTTAGGTTTACATTCTTTTTGGAACAGATGGTGGGAGATGTTAAAACAAAGAATGTAAACCTCAGTTTGACCAAAACAAGAAATAAATTTTCAAAGGGGCACCAAGGCCAAACAATACACAAAGGAAACAATGAGGAACTTGGAGTTTTTTCCAGAATCAATCAGCAGGCACACAGCAAAGGCACAGTAATTAAGAACACAGACTTCCAAGGAAGCCATGCTTAGGATTCAAATCCCAGCTCTTCTACCTACTAGCAACTGCAGGCTCATAAAGTCTCAATTTCTTCCTCCGTAAAGTAGGGATAACAGTATGTATCTACGTATGAAGATCAAATGAGAACAAAGCACTCAGCAGGGTGGTTGACTTAAGAAACACCCAACAAGTGTTCTGAAAATTTTGTGTGTATGTCATCAGGCAGGGAATATAATTAGAACCCCATTTCCTTTAGGATAATTAAAAGCAATAATTAATGATGAATGGCAGAATCTACAGAGTAGAGGTGTGTCTTACTGTAAACACGGTTGCTGGACAAACACAAAGATGACAGGAGTATCAGGAACCACAATGCAATAAGATGACAACTATTTCTAAGAAAATAGGAAGATAACCTTTCAATTCTGAGCCTGGATGACTAAGAAAATGTTAAGGTTAGGGCAGACATTTGGCACAGCGGTTAAGGTACCACCTGAGATGCCTGTGTCCCATATCAGAGTGACTGGTTCTGAGTCTCAGCTCCTCCATTTCCTATACATTTTCTTGCTACTGTATATGCTGAGACACAGTGGGTGATGATTCCAGTACTTGGGTCCCTATCACCCACCTGGGAGACCTGGAATGAGCTCCATATCCTGGCTTTCGCCTAGACCAGCCTTAGCTGCTACAGGCATCTGGAGAGTCTGCCTTTCAAATACACAAATAAAATTTTTTAAGATGTTAAGGTCACTAATATAAAAAAGGAACCAGGAAAAGAAGTGAATTTGCAAAGAAAAAGAATTTAATTCTAGATTTATTGATACAAGAAAACAAAGTGACAGCCAGTGAAGTGTTTACCTGGGAGTACAAGAAAAGCAAATTTAAGAAAGAAAATGAGGCAGAACTAGGAGCCTCAGCAGGGGGAGTAAGCACTTGAAAAGCTGGGTCTGTGTGGGAAATCACCAAAGGGGAGAACACAGTACTAAACAGGAAGATGAGAACTAACCCCAAGCTAACACCTATACTTAAGAAAGTGAGAGAATGAACAAAAGGCTGCCAAGAAGGACCAGCTGACTTGCAAAAACCTCAGAAGACATCTTCAGAGCACTTCACATTCTACAGCTCTTCAAATGCTCATTATAACTTTAGACTTATGATAATGCGACTCTTACAGAAGCTCTATGAGAGCCTACCAGTAACTGAAAGATGTTAATTATTCCAACTGAACCCCTAGCAGGACACAGCTAACATAGAATTGTAATTAGAATTAGGTATTTCTTCAGTACCTCAAAACTCGAAGAACTGCAACTTTTAAAATCTCATCTTTCTTGACATCCATCCACACATTTCACTCCCCTGATTACCCACTCTTTGAAGAAGCTCCTGCTTCCCCTCTGCCTATTTTAAGAATCAACTCTCAAAGTGGAAATTGCATAAAAAATTAATCAGTTTCAAAAATATACATATATCATATAGGATCTCTGTCCTTAATGTGCTGTACAATGTGATTCAATGCTATAACGAGTACTCAAATAGTATATTCCACTTTGTGTTGCTATATGAGGGCAAGTGGACGAAATCTTTACTTAACACATGCTAAACTGATCTCCTGTATACAAAGAGAATTGAAAATGAATCTGGATGTGAATGAAAGGGTGGAGGGAGCGGGTAAGGGGGGAGGGTTGCAGGGGAGAGGGAAAGTATGGGGGGAAAGCCATTGTAATCCATAAGTTGTACCTTGGAAATTTATATTCTAAATAAAAGTTAAAAAAAAAAAAAAAGAATCAACTCTCAATTTATCGCCCTTTCTTTTTGGGCTTCTCTTTGATCTTAACCAGTTTCTCCTTAGAAACAGATTATCAGAGATTGATCCTTTACGCAATTCCACAAAATCTGTTTCACACAAATTAGCTTTTAGATTCCCAAACAGCTTTTAAACTGTAGAGATCACACTGACATTATCATACACAGGACCTAAGCAGTTGATTTATTTCTCGCTTTTCATGAAAAATGTCCCTAAAGGATTTTCACGTTAAACTGCAAAAGAAGCTTTCTATTTCCTCCCATTAGTAACAAGCTCTCCATTAGTAATTTTTGAGAAAGACACACAGAGAGCATTAGAGTCCTAGTCCCCACCTCGAAGGCTGAGAGTCAACAGGTCTTAACAGATCTTAGCATATTCTTTGTGGGGTTCATATATTTTTAACCTAAAGCCCACATCCACTGACCAAGAGATAATCAATCAAAGGTCAATACGCTACTACTTAGATATGAACCCAATTATCATGCTTAACAATTGCCAAAAAAGTCCTAGTCTTTTCCTCTGTGTGGGTTTCTTCCCAAACACATATTACAACTCATCATGTCTAATTAATTTCAGTATTTATCATATTTCCATAAACTACATAGTTGTCACACCTGCTGGAAAACTAAAACTGATTAATATACCATAATATTAATATACCATAATATTATGACTTACCATAAAATATCTGTCAAGATGCATTTTTAAGAGGCTATTAAAATACTGAAAGTGAAATAAGCAAACGTTTTTTTACACTTTTTTTGGACTCTCTTGTATTCTTTTTCAGCGTACTAGTTTACAAAAATTTCAACTAGGTTTCTAACATTATGTAATGAAGTGAGCTCATCCATCAAAGTGCTTAATAAGTAGCAATTCACAAGGGTACCTAAATTTACATGGAATGAGCAATGAGTATATCAACACAATCCTCCATCTTTTGTGGTTAAGGACATAAGATCAAGGTGTTTTAATATTTTAATTTACAACAGAAATCTCATCTAAAAAGACACCAACATGGTCTCACACTAGTTACCACTTGGACTATTTACAATACACATGATTATAATCATGTCTCAATTTTATAAGGAATATTTCAAAGAGAAAACTGTAAGATCAATGATTTCATAAGGCAAGTTTACCTTAATGGGAGCCAATAATGTAAAGGTTCTTGAATGTAGCACACCTGAGTTTAAGCAAGTTCCACCACTAAAAAAGTAAAGGAATCTAGGGCAGTTTAATAAATTTCTCAGAGCCTCTCCTTACTGATCTACAAAATGGGGGAGAATGGGCCTGCGCTGTGGCTCACTAGGCTAATCCTCCGCCTGCGGTGCCGGCACCCCAGGTTCTAGTCCCAGTCGGGGCACCCAATTCTGTCTCGGTTGCTCCTCTTCCAGTCCAGCTCTCTGCTATGGCCCGGGAGGGCAGTGGAGGAAGGCCCAAGTGCTTGGGCCCTGCACCCCATGGGAGACCAGGAGAGGCACCTGGCTCCTGCCTTCGGATCAGCGCGGTGGACTGGCCGCACTGGCCATTGGGGGGTGAACCAACAGAAAAGGAAGACAAAAAAAAAAGAAAGAAAAATAGGGAGAATGTCACTTACGTAGTTAGGAGAAAATATTAACAACATTTTATTAGCAAGAATGGCACCTAAAAAGCCACTTACTCCTTTTCTTATTCCTTTTAAGCATACCTCCCAAATAATAAAATGCTACACAATTTAGCCTATGATTGCAAGCTTTTCATGTTTAGAATCTAGCTGCCGTTTGTGGTTATCTCACTCAGTTCTGTTTTCCCTGGAAGCTAGCACCAAGATGGACACACAGTACTTTTAATAAACATAAGTTAGTGATGAAATCAACAAAGACGTCAGCCCTTCTGCACACAGAAATACAAAATACAGGAAGCATGTGCTTGCTCTCTGTCTTACTTAATAAGTAAGCAGTGCAGCACCAGCCTTTCACTTCTAGCATATTCTCTATGACTTATGTATCAAAATATCTCTGGTGCCTCTTTTTTTCTGTCTGAAACAAAAACTTCTGAGCAACTATCATTCTACCTTAACCTCTTCACACCTCTGCCACTTCGTGTTTAAGGAATTAAATGTTTTCAACTGACCGCATGGAATTTAAATTTACTTTGGTAAAAGGCACTCAAAAAAACAGAAAGTAAACTATTTTAGTAACCTGTTTTATGAAGTCATTGGGCCTCATGTAAACTATCATCAAGCTCTGTGTAAACATATTACTCAACCTGCTCAGTATGAAAATGTCCCGAGCGGCCTTGAACACTCTGAAAGTTTCACTACCTTATATTTAAAGACACCGGTTTACAGACCCTTTTAAAAGCTGCAGATTATTGAAAACTACGTTCAGCAACAAGAATCACGGAGCTCCATAGCTCTTAGAATTAGGTATCATTTGTGATGTATGTATTGGTGACTAATAAAATGACATACTACAGATGACCTGAATTTTTATTTCTAAAGCACATTTTATGCACACAAAAAACTTCTGCATGGCTCCACAGCACATCTGAAGACAGGTTACCCTGGTAGTTAGCAAAGAGAAATAGTGGAGTGGGGGGAGGGCAGGAGTCTTGACTGTTTACCTGTTTTTTTCTTAAAAAGCACGCAGCACTTTCCCAATAAGAAAACATAGTGACTATCGCTAAAGGCACACTTTCTCCTCTGCACTCAAATTCTTCTATTTGTAACGCTAGACACAGAGCTGTAATTTCTCAATTTTAAGAAGAGGACTATGAAAACAAAGTAAGTTAACACCACAATCTTGGATCTGCAGAATTGCTCCCTCGGGTTCCACTCCGGGGTCCTCTCGACCCCAAGCGTACACCACCGGCACCGCACTTACCGCAAACGCGAGTACAAGCCCAAACAAAAAAGTAGGGAGGAAAGCGGTAGCGCCTGCACTAATCTCCAAACCCTTCCCAGCCCCCAAGGCTTCCCCGAGCCTACGTAGGTTGCATTCTTTTCCGTCAAAACCAAAACAACACGAAGTCACCGCGAGGATCGGAAAAGGCCCTGGGGGGCCGGCGGGGGCCTGACGACGCCAACGTCGGGACTCCGGGGTCCCAGAGCCCAGGTCTGAGCAGCCGGACCGAACCCAGGACTCGGCGCCCCGGCCTCCACGCCCCTGGCTGACCTCGGGCCGCGACCCCCAGCCCCGTCCAGCCCCCTTGCACTCCCCGACCGACCCCTGCGTCCCCCGTGCCCCGACCATCGACCCTCGACCTCCGCTCCTCGACTCCGGGTCCTCCAGCATCTGACCGCCTGACCCCGGACCCTAAGACCCCAGGCGTCCGAGCGCGACCCCACCGGGCGTCTGGCTCCACCGGCCCCGCCACAACCCTCACGACCTCAAACCCGCGGGCAGCGACCTTACCTGTGGCACGCCGGCCAGTCCAGCCCACCGCGGCGACGCGCAGGGCCAGGCTCTTAAGACTCGGCGAGCTCCGCTGCAGCCGGCCGCCGCCGCCACCACAACAACACCGCCGCGGCGGCCGGGGGGAGGGGCGGGGCCAGGACCCGCGACGGGGTAGCCGGACCGTCCCGGCCTCCAGCGCCGCCGGGAGCTGGGCATGCGCAGAGAGCCTCAGGCGAGCCGGCCGCCCGGCTAGGACGCCGAAGTCAACAAGGCCTGGGGACGCCCCTTTTGGCCCCGCCCCCTTCAGGCTCGCCACGCCCCCCCAGGCCCAAACAACGCGACGCTTTGAGTGAGGCCGGAGGACGACAGCTGTGGCGGAAGATCCCGCGAGATCGCAGTCAGCCTTGCCGTCTCCTTACCTGCGTTTGGAGTGTCGCAGACACCCTGTGGCGATCGTGCTCAGTCTGTCCGGGGTTGTCCTGGCTTTGGCGGGCTCCGGAACATCCTCTGCTGAGGCGTTTGTGGGTGTTGCAGTGGTTGATCTGAAGCGCCAGAGATGGTGCCGCTGTAAAGGATCGGCTCAGCGTCCGGAAGTTGCCCTCGGCCGGGCTCGTGCGCTCTGCCTTCTTGGATCGGCCTCTGGCCCCAGTTCCTGCATGTGCACCTGCAGAGCCTTGTGTGCGTGGGCCCGCCCGTCCCACGGGTGAAATGTGCGCTTCACTCAGCAAACCAGCTCTGCGCCAGTGGAGTTGCCGTTCGCTTGCTCAACCATCCCGCAGCTCTTTACCAGAGGAAAGGTTGCGAAGAGGAAAGGAGACACGGGGTCAGGCGAGCTGGAAAAATACCGCCGCTGCCATCGGAGGCCGGGCCGGGAACGTGCAAGGCTCCTGGCAAAAGACGTCTAATAATTCTTTTCAGTTAAATTCAATATACATAAAAGGCAACATGTCCCACCCAGATAATATAGTTTTCATCCCAGCGTTCTGTTTCCCTTTTCGTTAATCTGTTTCTTCTCCCCTCCCCCCACACCCCACTAGGAGGTCGGAGATCCCTTTCATTGCTGGAATTGTGTTCCGTTAGGATTTTCAGGTGTGAGTAGTGAGTGTAGGTCACCTGTACAGGTTACTTAGGGTAAAATATAACTAAAACACCCGTGAGGCCCAGGTTGCTGCTTCTCACCATCACAACCGTGTGCAAGTGTTTGGGAAGAACTAACAACGTCAAAGATTGAAATAACTAGCAAGCAGCATTGCTGCCAGGGAGTCTGTCATTCAGCTTCACTGTCTGGATTCAAAGTATGAATGCACGTCCAGTGGACATTGAGCTCTGAGCTGTTCAGAATCTTCATGTTCCTTTGGCCTATGCCTGCGGGTCACAGATTCATTAGCTCCCTTTGGCTGTCTTGCCTGGGCCCAGGACACTCTTAACTGTGGGGGGATCATATGACAGTCTTACAGGATTAGGTTTCTGCTGTTCCAAGCAGAAAGTTTAGCACATGGAACTACTTTACTACAAGCAAAATAAGTACAAATGAGAATCCAGATTAGGAAAATGGGTAAAATTATTCAATAACTCTTACAGGATTTCCTATGTTTTCTCCCTCTCCTTCACTTATGTATATTTTCTTTTTCACTTCTAATTTTTTTTCAGAATTTTTCAGAATTCTAGACCATTTTTTACTTCTGCATTAAAATTGAACATAGGCCATTTTTAAAAAAAACATTTACTTATTTATTTGAAAGGCAGAGTTATAGAGAGCGAAAGGCAGAAACAGATCTTCCATCCTCAAGTAGCAGCAATGGCCAGTACTGGACCAGGCTGAAGCCAGAAGCCCAGAACTCCTTCTCCATCTCCCACACAAGTTGCAGAGGCCCAAGTACTTGGGCCATCTTCTACTGCTTTCCCAGGCATATTAGCAAGCAGCTGTGACTCAAACCTGAGCTCATCATACGGGCTACTGGCAGGGCGTTGCAGGGGGTGGCCATTTTTAATAAAACTACTAAGTATTATTTTTAATGAACAGCATTAAGTGCCATGCTTGTGAGGGAGTTGTTGAACACCAAATAAGCAAACTGTTAACTCTATCTTCCTGTGACCCCTCCTGGGGTCATCCCATCTCCACTTTCAGGGCATTTCTGATTATGCCTCCATTTCATACTTTTCACATACAGTTTCTTTGAGTGTGTCTTCCCACTAATTTATAATGCATGAAGTGTGGGCCTGTACATTGTCTGATCAGGATAATTTCTTTAAAGACATTTATTTGAAAAACAGAGTTACAAAGAAAGGGGCAGGGGTGGGGGTGAGACAGAGATCTTCCATCTTCTGGCTCACTCCCCAGATGGCCACAACAACTGGGGCTGGGCCAGTCCAAAGCCAGAAGCCAGAAGCTTCATCTGGATCTCATGTATGAGTGGCATAAGCCCAAGTGCTTGGGCTATCCTCCGTTGCTATCCCAGCACACTAGCAGGGAGCTGGATCAGAAGCAAAGCAGCCAGAACTCAACTGACACCCATATGGAATGCTGGCTTTGCAGGTGGCAGATTTTACCTGCTAAACTACCCCTTAAGGATAACTTAAATTTTTAAATAGCCCATCATTTAGAATTACTAAGAGGTTTACTTACACTTTAATTTACATAGCCCCAGACAACTTATTCCCAGAATTCCTGATCCATTGTTACACTAAGTCTGATTTTGACAACAGCAGTCACAATTATTCATACTAGGTTGCTTCAATTTTGTTATTGACTAGAAAATGCCCATAGTATATAAGTATTTGGCAGTTTGTTCAAAATACTATATAGGCAGAAGTCTCCTTATATCTGTAATGTTCTTTGTTTGAATGCATAATTGATTCAACAAAGGTTCAACATACAAACAACCTTGTTTCCCACATAAAGTTCACATTGTTGCATGTTTTCTTCAGCCTCAAAATTGGAAGCTTCCATGCATTGCCCAGGTTACCTCAAAACATCTAGTTCTTTCCTAACACCTGTGTTGCATAACAGGCCTTGATTATGGTTTATAGTCAAGTCTGGTCATGAAGTCTCAAAAAAATAAATAATCCTCATCATTGCTCTGATTTGCCCTGCAATGTCAAGAGAGCTAAAATTTCACTAAATATGGGCCTCATTTGTTCTACAATTTTATTTCCTTTTACTATTTTCAGTTACGTTCATCACCTCTCCTGCCACTCACCAAAAACAGTGAAAGAGGAAAAGTTACTTTCACCACAATATCTCTGAAAAAAAAAAAAAAATCATCAACATGTCCTAATTGATTTTAAGAAATAAATTTGATCTGTTAGGAAGATGGTAACTCTCTTCATCTATTAGGGCTGCTACAACAAAATACTATAAACTGGATAGTTTACAAACAAGGTTAAGCCCCACAGTTCTGTAGGCTGGGAAGTCTGAGATCAAGACACCAGCAAATTTGGCGTCTGCTGAGTGCCTGCTTTCATGAGTGGTGCCCTCTTCTTGTATCCTTACATGGTACAAAAGAACGAAACACATGTCCGGGGCAGCCGGGACAAAATCCGGCACCCCAACCGAGACTAGAACCCGGGGTGCAGGTGGAGGATTAGCCTAGTGAGCCGCGGCGCCAGCCTCTAGTACCACTTTTATAAAGGCCCTAATTACCTCTTGACAGCCATACTTGCTAATACTGTATTGTCACATTGGCGATTTGGTTCAACAGAGGGGTTTTAGGAAGCACAGACATTTAGTAATTAGCACTAATGTTTTCTGGAGTTTGAAAATGAAGGAAGAAGCTTGGGACACTTAGAATCCTGAATTCTAGAGGAATGATAACTTTTGTGTCTGTATAAATTATAGATTAAAGACATGAAAAACAATCCAGGAGATGAAAATACAAAAGGGATTTTAACAACATACTGGCAACTATTGTCTACTAGAAATTTTTCTTTAAAAAAAAAAAAGAAAAAAGGGAGTGGTAGCACTGTGGCATAGCTGGTAAAGCCACTGCCTGCAGTGCTGGCATTCCATAAGGGTGCTTGTTCTAGACCTGGCTGCTCCACTTCCGATCCAGCTCTCTGCTATGGCATGGGAAAGCAGTAGAAGATAGCTCAAGTGCTTAGGCCTCTGCACACATGTGAGAGACCCAGAAGAAGCTCCTGGCTCCTGACTTCGGATTGGCCTGGCTACAGCCATTGCAGCCATTTGGGGAGTGAACCAGTGGGTAGAAGATCTCTCTCTCTCTCTCTCTGACTCTACCTCTACTTCTCTGTAACTCTGCCTT
Source organism: Sylvilagus floridanus (assembly GCA_949820135.1). NCBI lineage: Eukaryota > Metazoa > Chordata > Mammalia > Lagomorpha > Leporidae > Sylvilagus > Sylvilagus floridanus. Next base: position 79,149,557 of record OX463241.1, read on the forward strand.
TCAAATAAATAAATAAATCTCTAAAATAAATTTTAAGAAGAGTTGTTTATTTGAAAGTTATAGAGAGGAAGAGACACGAGAGAGAGAGAGAGAGAGAGAGAGAGAGAGAGATTTTCTACCCACTGGTTCACTCCCCAAATGGCTGCAATGGCTGTAGCCAGGCCAATCCGAAGTCAGGAGCCAGGAGCTTCTTCCAGGTCTCCCACATGAGTAACAGGAACCCAAGCACTTGGGCCATCTTTCCCCCAGGCCGTTAGCTGGGCATGAACCACTGTCCATATGGGATGGCATTATTGCAAGTGGTGGCTTTATCTGCTATGCCACATTGACAGCCCCTTAGAACTTTTTCTTTTTAATAAATATCTATTTGGTACCATGTTCTGTTGCCACGTGATTATTTCATGTAGTAAGAAACACTTTAATCAAAACTCAAGATCATGACTTCTGATAGCATAAGAGTAGCTACCTTCTTGAGAAAAGTGAAAACTACAGCTCAGTCTAGAACATTGTTTCTCAAAGCGTGTCCTGAGACCAGAGACATCAAGTCTCAAGGAAGTTTAGAAATACAGATAATTTGGATACTCCATTTTAACAAGCCCTCTGGGTGATTCTGATAGTGATAAAGTTTGAGAACTGTTGGTTCAAACCATGAACATATTTTTCAGGTATATTCTTTATTTTTACATGAACTATGCACGATTCACAGATAGGGAATTTGATATAAAATAGACTGCCTTTTCAAAAATGTCCCATTTCAAGTATTACTAATGTTTATCTTTTCTAAGGAAATGATAGTCATTTTTTCAAAAACCTTCTCCAACATTTTTTATGAGCCATTATAATTTATTTGGGCCATAATAGTTTGTTGTGTTGCTACTGCTGCGGTTCATATCCATGTTTGTGCATGTGACCAAAAAGACCACAAGCTGCCCTTCCTCATTGGAAGATTGCCCTAGATGGTGCACCACTGTTGCTATAGATGGCCTTAACCTCCAATCACTCTTAATTTTTTCCTTCTTAAATGGCTCAACCAAAATATCAAGTTCATTATCAGACGCTAGTAGTTTCCCAGAATTTCTTAGCTATTCTAGACTATCTGAAACTTCCTAACACTGTCATAAACCAAGAAAAACTTCATGTAAAGTTATTGGATAGAGGCCGGCACTGTGGCATAGAAGGTTAAGGCTTCGCCCACAGGGCCGGCATCCCATATAGGTTCTGGTTCAAGTTCCAGCTGCTCCATTTACAATTCAGCTCCCTGATAATAGGCCTGGGAAAGCCTCAGAAGATGGCCCAAGTCCTTGGGCTCCTGCACTTCCCTGGAAGACCCAGAAGATCCTAGCTCCAGCTTTGGCCTGGCCCAGCCCTGGGCATTGTGGCCATTTGGAGAGTGAGCTAGCAGTTGGAAGATTCTTTCACTGTATTTCTGCCTTTCAAATAAATGAGTCTTAAGAAACAAAAATGGAACCTGAAAGAATTTAGGTCTTAGAAGACAACAAATGTAAATGCTCACTTTTCATTGTGACCTACACCTTCACCAAAGTATTCACAACAAAATATTAAAAAAAGCAAAAACCTTTCATTTTAGGGTTGTTTTTGACATCTTAAATTTAGTAACTATTGAGATCTAAGTAATTAAGAGATTGTATATACAAGTGAAAATAAATTATGAGGGACTGGCATTGTGGTACAGAAGGTTAAGCCTCCGCTTGTGATGTTAGCATCGGACATCAGAGGGCTGGTTGGAGTTTCAGATACTCAGCTTCTGATCCACCTTTCTGTTAAGGCTTCTGGGAAGGCTGAGAAGGTGTTGTCGGGGCTTAGGTTCCTGCCACCAGTGTGGGAGCCCAAGTTGAACTTCTTGGCTCTTGGCTTTAGCCTGGCCCAGACCTGGCTTTTGCAACCATTTGGGAAGTGAATCAACAGATGGAGGACTTTCTCTCTCTCTCTCTCTCTCTCTCTCTCTCTCTCTCTCTCTCTCTCTCTCTCCCCTCTCCACCTTTCAAATAAATAAACCTTCAAAAAAAAAAAAAAGGAAAAGAAGTCTTCTGACCCTATTCTTCAAATACGTACTTCAGAAATTTCTCTGCTGTTAAATATTAAAATTGAAGCCTGTTTGTGCAGTATGTATCCAATTGGAAATTAATTTAAATGTAATTTCTATTCAGTAATCAAACTATAATATGTATGATAGAGATACATATCTTCCACCTTCTTACTTCATCTAACAATACAGAAAAGTGTCAAACACATTTAAAGGATTGTTTGTTTTAGGCTTCATTTCTCACTTTGTAAAGATTTGTTTAAAAACAGCACATCTGGGGCTGGCATTATGACATAGCAGGGAAAGCTGCAACCTATGATTCTGTCATCTCATATGAGCACCAGTTCGAGTCCCAGTTGTTCCTCTTCCAATCCAGCTCCCGGCAAATGTGCCTGGGAAAGCAGCGGAAGATGGCCCAAGTGCTTCAGCCCCTGCACCCACATGGGAGACCTGGATGAAACTCCTGGCTCCTAGTTTCAGCCTGGCCCTGCTCAAAGCATCGCAGCCATTTGGAGAGTGAACCAGTACATGAAGATTCTTTCTTTCTCTCTCTTGCTCTCTCTCTCTCTCTTTTTCGCTCTCTCTCCCCTCTCTGTAACTCTGCCTTTCAAATAAATAAATAATCTTTTTTTAAAAAGCATATCTAATGATGGATCTTAACTACTACTGATTTCTACATCAATACTTTACCTCCTCTACTGGCTGAGAACTTATCATATTAAAGAAATGATATCGATTGACCTTTGATTACCTATGGTGAGAAGTTATAAGACGTTATCTTGGGGCTGGCGCCGTGGCACAGCAGGTTAATCCTCCGCCTGCTGCGCTGGCATCCCATATGGGTGCTGGTTCTAGTTCCAGCTGCTCCTCTTCCAGTCCAGCTATCTGCTGTGGCCTGGGAAAGCAGTAGAAGATGGTCCAAGTGCTTGGGCCCCTGCACCCACGTGGGAGACCAGGAAGAAGCTCCTGGCTTCTGGCTTCGCATTGGCACAGCTCCGGCCATTGAGGACATTTGGGAGTGAACCAGTGGAAGGAAGACCTTTCTCTCTGTCTCTCCCTCTCACTGTCTATAACTCTACCTCTCAAATAAATAAATAAAATCTTTAAACAAATAAAAGAAGTTATCTTGTTGCTTTGGCTTAATTCTATTTGCATATTAATGTAATTTAGTGGGTCAAATGATGTTTAAAGTTATGTATAATATCCATTCTCTTAATAAACTAATATAGATGTTGTAAAATAAGAAAGGAGAATTTTTCATTTATAAAATGATTTGAGCCCATGGATTATCTGACAACTGTATTTATGTTTATGTATTTTTATTTCGTAGGTCTAAAGAGTGTAGGTATGGTGCCAGTGCTGTGGCACAGTGAGTGAAGATGCCACCTGCAGTGTTGACACCCATATGGGCAGTGGTTCCGGTCCCAGCTGCTCTACTTCTGATCCAGGTCTCTGCTTAGGGCCTGGGAAAGCAGTGGAAGATGACCTAAGTCCTTGGGCCCCTGCACCATGTGGGGGACCTGGAAGAAGCTCCTGGATCCTGGCTTTGGATCCAGCTCAGCTCCAGCCTTTGTGGCCAATTGGGGAGTGAACCAGTGCATGGAAGACCTCGCTCTCTCTCTCTCTCTCTCTCTCTCTGCCTCTCCTTCTCTCTTCCTGTAATTCTGACTTTCAAATAAATAAATAAATATTTTAATAAAGAAGTGTAGGTATTAGATAATTTACTCAACTATTTGAAGGTGGTGACATGAAACTTTAATTGCTTCATCTTAAATCATTTAAATAATTATATAACGAATATATGGCTGTTTTTGGAATCTGTCTTCTGTTCACATACCAAATCTTAACTTTCTTGCTAATGGACTAAAAGTATAATAAGCTAAAATTATTTCCCTACTATGAATATCTGCATTATGTCTTTGTGTCAAATTTTGCAAAGCAAGTGACTTTATGGGCCTCAACAGTGATTTTTTTTTCTTTTTTCATTAGAATAATAGTTTAGGGAGGGAGCTGCTTTTACTTGGTAACTATCATGGGTGATAACAACAATGAATTTAAGTCACATTTTATCCGCAGATATGGCATTTCTGCTTTTGTCTCTCCTTCCAATTTCTCATGATCTCTTCTCTACCATGAGTATTCAGGCACTTGAAAATACAAAAAGTAAGTCATTCCATTTTCAGAAATCATTAATATTTAAGAGAAGGCAAATCTGTCCCTCACCTTGCATCTGGATTCAGATTTATTTTTAGATTTTTTTTTTCATGCCAAGACTTCTTCCAGAGAGCTGTGTGTAAAAACACAGGAGGAGGAGGAGGAGGAGGAGGGAGAGGAGGGGGAGAAGGGGGAGGAGGAGAAGAAGAAGTAGAAGTGCTCCATGGCAGAAGTCAGATTTGAATCAAGACAGAACTTTTTTGAGTTACAGAGACAATGAGAGTGACTATTTTAGGGACAGGGAATATCAAAGATCAGCACTGACATGAATAATTCATGATGAAATTTCAAAGATCAGAAATTAATCTGATTCAGCTAGAACACAGAATGCAGAAAGGCTAATAGGAACTAAGCCTGGAAAGGGAGCCTGCCACCAAATCTGGGTGGTCATTGGATTTGGATGCAGCAAGCAACAAGGAGACACAGTTTAGTGTTCATTTTTTCTGTAGCTGTGAATGACTCCAGTGCCTTTTTGTAAGAACTAAGAAATGCACTGTATATAACTGTTACTGAGATCAAACTATTTCAAAATCTGCCTCAGTGATTCGTATAATGGAAGGTACCAAGTTTATGTACTCACAGGTATTTAAAGAAAAAAAGCATGGCATTTGAACTCTGAAATAAAGATGATAATTTTCTTTCTCAGTAAGCCCAACTTCCCTTATTTTTTTACTTGAAAGAGTGACAGATTGAGAAAGAGAAAGAGACAGATAGACAGACATAGTCAGAGAGACAGAGTTTCTATTTTCAGGTTCACTCCACAAATTTCCTCAAGAATCAGGACTGGCCTAGGCCAAAGCCAAGAGCCAGGAACTCCATTTGAATCTCCCCTATGGATGACAGGGACCCAACTGCTGAAGTCATTATCTGCTGCCTCTCAGGGTGTACATTAGCAGGAAGTGGGAATGGGGCTTGAATCCAGACACTCAGATATTGGATGTTGGTGCCCTAGTGGCCCCCTAACTGCTATGCCAGCTACCCACCCCTATTGATAGGATACTGAATCACAGCAAAACAAAACAAAACAAAACAAAAGTCCAGGCACTGAAGTGATAGCTCATATTTAGGGATTTTCTCTGCTGTAAATATGTTGATGAACAATGATTATGAACAACTGAGCCAACTGATTTTCAAATAGAGTGTTCTTTAAAATGTTAGTAAATAACATAGTTTAAAATAATATTAATTATAATAGTAATTATTTTATAATAATTAATAATAAAAAATAATAATTGTGAAAAGAAATCGTTCATTAGGATAGAACAGAGACTTTTAAATTAAAAAAAAAAACTAAAAAGAGCTTTTCCCTAAATAATCAACACTTTTCCTGTTAACAGGGATACCAGATAAATCAGAGTACGAATTAAATTCTATATCCTTTCAAGGAGATGCTTACAGAGGCTGGTCCACACTAGACTTCTTGGGAAAATGTTACCCAATTTGAAGGCTAAGTGATAAATGCAGTCCAAAAAGCACAAGTAGTTGACTCACTGCTTCTACAGCCCTGGCTGCCAGGGCTAGCTGTAAATCAGTGTGTAACATGAGTAACACATATTGCGACTTTCCTCTTTTCTTTTTGGTAACCTCAGTATTCCGTGCCCCTACACTGTCCCCTCTGTGGCCTTGTCTATGCCTGCCCCATCTGCATTGTCCTGTGACTCAACTTTTCCTCTGTTTATCTGCGATGTGTGCTGCTGGATTCAGGACTCAGAACTGTGTTCGAAGGACCATGTGATAAAGGAATTCATGACAAGATGTTTCCTGTATGAAAGCAGCTTAATTTCTCTCCAAGAATGTATTTATTTAAACCACTCTTAAAAACTCAATCTAAAATCCTTCCAAAGGAATTAAATAATGATGTTCTTTTACTTAAGGGAAATTTGGGGCCTCAGGGTAAATACAACTTTTCTGGTTTTTTGTTTGTTTTTTTTTTTTTGTTTTTAAGATTCACTTATTGGGGCTGGTGTTGTAACATATTAGGTAAAGTCTCCACCTGTGATGGTGGCATCCTGTATGGATTTGTCCCAGCTATTCCACTTGTGATCTAGGTCTCTGCTAATTGCCTGGGAAAAGCAATGGAAGATGGCCCAAGTGTTTGGGCTCTGGCCACCCATGTGGGGGACCCAGATGAAACTACTGGCTCCTGGTTTCAGCCTGGCCCAGTGTTGGCTATAGCAAACCAGCAGACAGAAGATCTCTCTCTTTCTTTCTCTCTCTCTTTTTCTCTGTCTCTCCCTGTCTCTCTGTAACCCCAACTTTCAAAATAGAATATTGATTTATTTATCTTCCATCTAGTGGTTCACTCCCCAAATGGCTACAATGGCCAGCTGGAACAGGGCCAGGCTTAAGCCAGGAAACAGAAACTCCATCCGAATCTCCCACAAGGGTGCAAGCGCCCAAGTACTTGGGCCATTCTCCTTTCCAGGCACATTAACAGGGAGCTGGATAGGAAGTGGAGCAGCTGGGATTTGAGCTGGTACTCACATGGGATGCTGGCATTACAAGTAGTGGCTTAACCTGCTTTGCCACAATATGGCCCCAGCTGTATTTTTTAGACTGGGTATTTTTTTGTTTTCTTAATTTCTCTTATTTCCTAATTAAAAGACCAGAAAATGAGCTATATTTCAGAGATAGTTGTTTGTTATTAAAGATTATTTGTTTATTTGAAAGGCAGAGTGACAGTGAGAGGCAGAGACAGAAAGGGATCTTCCATCTACTGGTTCACTCCCCAAATGGCTTCTTCAACAGCCAGGGCAGGGCCAAGACAAAGCCAGGAGCCAAGAGGCACTTGGACTATGCTCTGCTGCCTTCCCAGGTATGTCAGCAGGAAGCAGGATTCCAGTATCATAAGCAGTAGCCCAACTTTCTGCACTGTAACACCAACCCATTTATATATTTTGTAAAGATGTATTCATTTATTTGAAAGTGAGAGTTACACAGAGAGAGAAGGAGAGGCAGAGAGAGAGAGAGATCTTCCATCCGCTGGTTCACTCCCCAGTTGACCACAACAGCCAGAGCTGCACCAATCCAAAACCAGGAGCCAGGAGCTTCCTCCAGGTCTTCCCATGCAGGTGAAGGGGCCCAAGGATTTGGGCCACCTTCCATTGCTTTCCCAGGCCATAGCAGAGAGCTGGATAAGAAGTGGAGCAGCTGGGACTCGAACTGGTGCCCATATTGGATGCCGGCACCGCTGGTGGCAGCTTTACCCACTACACCACAGCACCGGCTCCCAGTCTGTATTTTTACTCTATACCTTTTTCTCCTTTACTGTATTTTAGCAGGTCAGCAAGTTGTGTGATTCCTTGCTTTGGTGAAGTAGTGAAGTTTCTGATAGGACAGAAAGAAGACTTTCTGTAGCAATAACCTCCTAAACCCTCCTTAGAGTAGGACTGGAAGAGAGGACTGTGGGTCCATTAAGCAGCAAAACCTGTCTACCAGGCAGTGCTCCAAACAGGTGGTAAGACCTCAGCAGAAGTGAATGCATGGTACACCTATGGAGGCAGAGTTTTTCAACTTGAGGTTTCCAGCTTCACTACATTTCATCATGCCTCAAATAGAAAATGAAATTAGCAACACCTGCAGAAGCAGAGTACCAATGCCAGGTGAGAGGGTGTGTGTCTCACATCTGGTGGTTCATGATTAGTGGAGTAGCCTCAATGATTTGACCACATGTAAGACCTGGAATATTTTAATTATCCTGAAGATGAGAGACCTAAAAGTACAATTCAAATGAAAATTTCTTATTAGTTCCATAGAACACGAGCTCAAGATCAGAATTAATTTAACTAGGAAAAAAAGTATTAAAGACATAGGATATTCTTGGCTCATCAAAGTTGCTGAACTGAAATTTATACCCTCTCTGTCTAGGCTATGTTATGATCTGAAACTTGTAGGGTCTGCTGAGTTTTTAATTACATTCCACATGCCACTAGGGAATGTTCTTGGAAAGCTATCTCATAGTCAGATGTTCTCAACACCTCTGCTTTTACTCATCATATCCTTTTTTTTAAATAAAAGATTTAGTTACTTATTTTAAAGGCAGAGTTACTGAGAGAGGGAGATCCAGAAAGAATGAGATCCTCCATCCATTGATTCACTAAAAATGCACTGGGCCAGGCTGAAGTCAGAAGCCAGAACACATCTCCTACTTGGAAGGCAGGGGTCCAAGCACTCAAATCCTTCTTCCACTGCTTTCCCAGGTGCATAAGCAGGGAGCTGGATCTGAAGTAGAGCAGCTAGGACTTGATTTGATGCTTATATGGGATGCTGGCATCTCTTGGAGTATCTTATGCCACCAAATAAATGATCTTGCCTACAACTGACACACATCGTATTTGCCCACAACCCACCATCCAGAGCTATTCCAATGGTTGAGTCTGTCTGCAAGGGGGCAGGTAGTTGTCCCACTTTCTGAGAGAAACCTATTATAAGTATAAAAAGTCTTTTCATAGTAAAACAAGAAACCAAGTACTTACATGGATCATTTACTGTTGAAATTATGAATCTGAAAAATAATATTTTTACAAAGTCAGAAAACTTCCTTTCGTAGCTGTTTTAATGCTTACTCACAATCTTGGTAATGAGGATTCTCTGAGAACTTTAACTTAAAACAATTCAGAGGCAAGATAAAAAAGTTGAGGGACCGGCATTGTGGCATAGCAGGTTAAGTCTCCGCCTGCAAACTGGCATCCTATATGGGCATTTGTTCAAGACTTAGGTGCTCCACTTCTAATCCAGCTACCTGTTAATGTGCTTAGGAAAGCAATGGAAGACGGTCCAAGTGCTTGGGCCCCTGAACCCACATGGGAGACCCGAAAGAAGCTCCTGGCCTTGGCCTGGCCCAGCCCTGGCTGTTGTGGCAATTTGAGGAGTGAACCAGTGGATGGAAGAGCTCACTCTCTGTGTCTTTCCTCCTTTCTCTGGAACTCTGTCTTTCAAATTAAAAAAAAAAAAAAAAAAACTTAAAAAAAAAGATAAAAGTGTTGAAAGCTCTGCTTATCACTAAACCGATCAGAGAATCAATAGCAGATAAGAAAGCAGAATCTAAAACATTATTTAATTTTCCTCTAGTCTGACAACATCAATGGTAAAAATAAAAGGCATGGGGCCCATTTGTGGCACAGTGGGTTAAGCTACCTTTAGCGATGTTGGCAGTGCTGGCTGCTCTGCTTTGATCCAGCTCCCTACAAATGCTCCGGGGAAGGAGGCAGAAGAAGGCTCAGTACTTGGGAACCTGCCACTCACATGGGAGACTCTGATGTAGTTCCAGGCTCCTAGCTTCCGTCTGGTCCAGCTCTAGCGCTTGTGGCCATTTGGAGAGCATATCAGTGAATGGAGGATTTCTCTCCTCTCCCTCCCTGTTGGTCACTCTGTTTTTATTTCTTTCTTTCTTTTTTTTTTTTTTTTTGACAGGCAGAGTGGACAGTGAGAGAGAGAGAGAGAGAGAGAGAGAAAGGTCTTCCTTTGCCATTGGTTCACCCTCCAATGGCCGCCGCGGACAGCGCGCTGCGCTGATCCGATGGCAGGAGCCAGGTACTTCTCCTGGTCTCCCATGGGGTGCAGGGCCCAAGCACTTGGGCCATCCTCCACTGCACTCCCGGGCCACAGCAGAGAGCTGGCCTGGAAGAGGGGCAACTGGGACAGAATCTGGCGCCCCAACCGGGACTAGAACCCAGTGTGCCGGCGCCGCAAGGCGGAGGATTAGCCTGTTGAGCCACGGCGCGGGCCTTTCTTTTTCTTTTTTTAATATTTAATTATTTATTTGAAAGTCAGAGCTACACAGAGAGAGAAGGAGAGGCAGAGAGAGAGAGAAAGGTCTTCCATCCACTAGTTCACTCCCCAGTTTGCTGCAACGGCCGGAGCTGTGCAAATCTGAAGCCAGGAGCTTCTTCCAGGTCTCCCACATGGGTGCAGGGGCCCAAGCACTTGGGCCATCTTCCACTGCTTTCCCAGGCCATAGCAGAGAGATGGATCAGAAGTGGAACAGCCAGGTCTTGAACTGGCATCCATATGGAATGCCAGCCCTGCAGGCAGCAGCCTTACCTGCTATGCCACAGCACTGGCTCCATACTCTGACTTTCAAATAAATAAAATAAACCTTTAAAAAAAGTAAATAAATAAAAAATCATAAGAGAGAAATGCATGCATTATATATGTAAAAATAGCCCCTGACTTAAGTAGTAGTCAGGACTAAAAACTAAGTATAGTCATACACATGCATTAACAGTGAATTAGCATATCTGTTGTAAGAAAAACCATATGTTGTGACCGTAGAGAAAAATTTGCATATCAACACAGAACTGTAGCACTCCCTTGGCTGTTTAACAGATTCTAGTTTTGTTCATTGTCTGAATTATTTTTCACCTTTTAGTAATGTGGATGGTAACCTACATGTCTACCTGTAAATTGGATTGGATTTTGCTGTTTCACACATTTTGTCAGTCCTCACAAAATACTCAGTTTTTCTAATTTCCCTCACTATCTGTCTACATCTCTCCATTTCCTTTTCTTCCCCACCCTTCTGAGTGGACTGAAGTCCGCTGGTCCAGATTTTTTGTGGGACGCCATATTTTTTTTTTTCTTTTTCTTTTTAAGAGTTCTTAAGTTATTTGAAAAGCAGAGTTCTAGAGAGGCAAAGGCAGAGAGAGAGAAGTCTTCCACTGCTGGTTCACTCCTCAAATGGCTACAATGGCTGGAGCTGTGCCAATCCAAAGCCAGGAGCCAGGAGCTTCTTCAGGGTCTCCCACATGGCTGCAAGGGCCCAAGGACTTGGGCCATCTTCTACTGCTTTCCCAGGCCATAGCAGAGAGCAGAATGGAGCAGCTGGGACTCAAACTGACATCCATTTGGGATGCTGGCACTACAGGCATCGGCTTTATCCACTATACTACAGCACCAGCCCCCAATCCAGGTTGTTTTGAGGCTGACCTTTCCTCCTGGCCCTACAAGCTGAGGCTGTGCTATGGGGTCCAGGTTCTTATCTTTGACACATGGAAGAACTCGAGGATGAAACATGGGCAAAGATTAGCAGAGGAATAAGATTTATTAACAAAGTGAAAGTACATTCTGGAGAGGGACTGCATATATGCTTGGTAGTGAGCTGCATCCTTTGAGGTTTGGTATCATCCCAGTTATGTGATCTGGAGTCATAGAGGGAGGTGTTTTCCAGGAATTTGGTGACAAGTCATTTTCTGGTCTTTCTAGGAAGTTTCCTAAGCATTGTGGTGTCATGTGCATCATGGGAGTAGGAGTGTCAGCCATGGTAATTTTATTATAATGGTATTTTAACAGGCTATAGGTCATTGTGGGGATGCATTTGTAACCATGTTGGATATTTTTGGCTGGTGCTTGTTCTGGCTGCTGGTTTTGCTACAATAGGGATTTCAAGTTGCTAGCCATGGAAGAGTTTTAGGAAAATCCAGGGGGAGGGATGGCTCTTTTTCTGATCCCTGTCTCCTTATATATACCACCTGGACAACTTGATTTAAATTGCAAATAGCTGATCATCACAGGCCACATGTGAGCATTCTTCATGCCCGGAGCTGCTGTTATATGGATGATGCAGGAAGTTCATTCCAGTATCTCCCATGCTCTTCCTTAGAGGAAAAAAACATAAGTAAGAACAATCTGAGGGAAAATTTACTTTTGCTTGTATTATCACAAAAACATTTTGCAATAGCAGCCTCATGCCACTGTCACCCTTACCCCATCTTGTAAAGTCAACTCAAACCCAACATGTCGACTCACCAACTGGGTTTCTAGGCTGTTTCAACAACTAATCTTTGTATTCTTATTATTTTCATAGGAAAACTCCACAATAAATGCTTGTATAATCCATCCAAAATTCCCAACTATGAAGTCTCAAGGATGGTTTCACTTGTCCTTAGTGAACAAATGCTACCAAGTGAGAAAGATCATTCTGAGGAAACAATAACATTTCTTCCTGACCGCGAGGAAGGATGGATCAAATGAGTTACGTTATGGTGAGCCTCTGCTTGAGTGAGCTTGTCCTTGTCCTGCTGAGTCTGATTTAGCAAGAATTGTCTCAGGCTGTCAAACCAAAACATCATCCATTGGGTAGCTTAAACAACATGCATTTATCTTTTCATAGGTCTGGAGACAAGAGATTGAAACTGAAGCACTATGGTGCCGACACTGTGGCACGGTGGGTTAAAGCCTGGGCCTGCAGCGCCAGCATCCCATATGGGCATCATTTGGAGTCCTGGCTGCTCTACTTCCAATCCAGCTCTCTGCTAATGTGCCTGGGAAAGCAGCGGAGGAGGGCCCAAGTCCTTGAGCCCCTGCATCCCTGTGGGAGACCCAGAAGAAGCTTAGGGCATGGTCATCTTTCTAGCTAACATCTTGATAGTGGGCTGTGCCTCAGGGGTTTTTCCATGAATTCTAAGCCCTACACCAAAAGTAAATATCACATGCCCACTTTGCCATCATCAACTTTCCCCTAAGAATATGGCCAATCAAGGAAGGTCAATAGGGCTGCCGACCAATCAAAGGCTTATATATGAGCTGTGCACACACATCTCAACCCCAACTACAATCTATAACACCACTTATCCTTGATGCCACATGGATCCTAGGAATAAAGTGATAGTTTCCTGGTTCCTTGCTCTTCACTTTGCAATAAACACTTGCTTTCTTCCACCACTTGGATGTCAGTGATTAACTTTCTGTAAGTATAGGGAGCAATCCCAGGCCTCGGGGTTCTATTGCAAGATCAGGCTACCGGCATGAGCAGGTTGGGTTGAGCCTAACCCCTTGAGTTCAGATACTTGCCTTCTCCCTGTGTGCTCACATCATCTCTTCCTGCAAGAGCAGGGGAAAGGAGTGTGTCTCTTAAGAACACTAATCCTAGCTCCTTTGGGCCCCACCCTAATGACCTCATTTGATCTTAAATTACTTCCTTATTACAAAGACAGCTGGTGGGTGAATGTTTGGAAGGTGGGGTGGCACAAACATTCAATTCATAACAATAGCTAACTAAGTTCCTCTTAGTAATTTTCCATCCACTTACCTTGCCTGTTGGCTATAAATTTCTAGCAACCCCAGTAGTGTTTGGAACTGAGTTCAATGTCTTTCCTTCATTGCCTACTGAGCCTACTGGAATCAACTTGTATCCAATCTCTTGTTTGTTTAACTTGTCCGTTTTTCTACTTTGACACCTCTTAAATAAGCAGCTAAGGGGACTGGCATTGAAGCATAAGGTTTAAGATGCTGCCTATCAACAGGTATCCTGTATGGGCACAGGTTCCTGTCCAGGCTGCTGCACTTCTGATCCAGCTCCCTGTTAATGTACCTGGAAAACCAGCCAAAGATAGCCCAAGTACATGGGCCCCTGCACCCAAGTAGGAGATCCAGATCAACCTCCTAGCTCCTGGCTCCTGGCTCCAGGTTCCTGGCTTCTGCCTGGCACAACCTTGACCATTGTAGCCATTTGGAGAGAGAACCAGTGGATGGAAGATCTCATTCTGTCTCTCCTTTTCTCTCTGTTAACTCTGCCTTTTGAATAAATAAATTAATTTAAAAAATAGTAGCTAGAACTAAAAACCATAAGCTAATTTATGCATTTGGGTTAATAATCTCTTTCATATCTTTCGTGAAAGCTGACCATTTGCTAACTTATTAAAGACTTTTAAATGTCAGGATATAAAAAATATGCCTGAAGCTCTTTTCTCCGTCATGAAATTCAGTATGTTTAAAATTGCAACATAGCTGTGAAGTAAAACTCACGGAGTAAAGAGTATTGCTTAGCCAGAGTCAATGACTATTAAAATGTAACAAAAGGAAAAAACAGTTTAGCCATTATTTGCACAAAATAGTCATTGAATGCTACCATAAAAATAATCAAGCCAATGCTGCTCACTACTTGGGTAGCCAATTCACCAGACCAGTGTTGGTAAGAGGAAAGGGTTTATTTCAAGAAGCCAACAGTCTTGTGGGCAAGAGTAATCTTTGGGGGTGCTGGTATTGTGGTGCAGTGGGTTAAGCCACTGTCTGCAACAGACGCTGGCATCCCATATGGGTGTCAGTTTGAGTCTCAGCTGTTCTGTTTCCTATCCAGCTTCCTGCTAATGTGTATAGAAAGCGGCAGAAGGTGGCCAAAATACTTGGGTCCCTGCATCCACGTTGGGGACTGGGACAAAGCTCCTGGCTCCTGGCTTTGGCCTGATCCAGCCCTGGCTATTATAGCCATTTGAGGAGTGAACCAGCAGATGGAAGACCGATCTCTCTTCTTCTCTCTCTGTCTCTGTGTATGTGTGTGTGTGTGTGTGTGTGTGTATGTGTATGTGTGCTTCCTCTTTCTCTATAATTCTGCCTTTCAAATAAATAAATCTTAAAAAAAGAAAAGAAAGGAGTGATTTCTGGACGCAAAATGTGCTCTTTTTACTCAAGAAACGACCAAAAAGGGTTTTTAAGAGGATAGGAATAGTTACAGGGGAGATTAGAAACTAATGATGGGACCAGCACTGTGGTGTAGCAGATAAAGCCACTGCCTGAAGTGCCAGCATCCCATATGGGCACCAGTTTGAGTCCCAGCTGCTCTACTTTCAACCTAGCTCTTTGCTATGACTGGGAAAGCAGTAGAAGATGGCCCAAGTCCTTGTCCCCTGTACCCACGTGAGAGACCTGGAAGAAGTTCCTGGATCCTGGCTTTAGATCAGCGCAGCTCCAGCCATTGTGGCCATCTGGGGAGTGAACCAGCAGATGGAAGATCTCTCTCTCTCTCTCTCTCTCTCTCTCTCTGTCTCTGTAAATCTGCTTTTCAAATAAATAAATAAAATCTTTTAAAAAAAAAAAAAAGAAAGAAAGAAACTAATGAGTCCAGGTGATATAAGGAGTCCGATGGGTTAATAGGCAGTCAGGGTAGTCCCAGTGGAATTTGGGGTGTAGAGGGCTTGCTTCCCCCCAAAAGTTTATCTTTAGCAAGAACAAAATGTCTGCCATACTTCCTTAGGAATCTCCAAATTTACCATGAGAATAGCAAGAGAGTGGTGAATCCATCCTCCTGAGCTCACAGTTTATTGTGAAAACAAGTTACCTATCTCACCATTCTGGATGGTTTTGTTTCATCATGAGCAAGCCAGACAGGGTAAAGGATTATAGATCAGATCTTTTGTTGGGTTTGTTCCCACCTTATTGATTGACAGTTTCCTCAAAACTGTGCTTAAAAACCCCACAACCACCAGCCCCTTTGGGTTTTTTCCTCTTAGAACCCCCCTCCATGCCACTTTGGCTGGAGGTCTTTGCCTCTAATAAATCTTGCTTTCAAAAAGTCTCCACATGTCTGCTTGGAAATTCTTCTTCCATGTGAGACAAAGAACGGAGGTGATAATATATTTTCTGCTACCACTTTCCCGTAACAGTGTGGGAGAGTAGGGGATTTAATTTTTAACTCCAGGCTCTTGTCATGCACAAAGATAAACATTCTTAGTGCTGACATAAATAAGGTATACAATGTGATAAGGTCAATTTAAAAGGTGAAAAAGTAAACATACACATACACACAGGTGAGAATGGGCTGCCCCACACAAAGAGGTACCTGTCATGAATGGGCAGCCAGCCAGATTTGCCTGACAGGAGAAGAAATGGGGGAAGGGAGGCAGAGAGGGTGTTTAGCAGTCCCTCCAGCTGTGGTTTGCAGCTGAAGAGAAAGTGAGAGAGAGAGAGAGAGAGAGACCCCCTCCCAGTCGTTGGCCTCTCTTATGTGGTAGGAGATGGGTGCCTGTATAGGTGTGGAGCTCCATGGGAATTTTAGGCACCTCTATACATTCCACATGGAGCTCAATATCCATATTTTCATGGCATCTTCCCCCCAAATCTCTGATGAAGCACCTGTATCTTGAGAAAAGGGGGCATTTTGATTGACAAGTAGGAGGCTAGAATTACTCATTGGGTAGGGGAGTGGTTTGCAGGTGCTTCCAGCTCACCAGACCTACCTAGCTGCCTGCCTTGCCCACACTGATAATTGAGCAGACTTTTAGGCTTTGATGAAGGTGAAATCCAGGGTGTAGCATCAGTTGGGTGGAGACTTCTTTGATAACTGGGTTTAAGGTCTGCCATTCCAAGCCACTTCCTTTCAGTAGGCTCCTGAATTCTTATGCAAACATTATTATTTACATGACTAGTTAAGGTATTCCCAATATCAGTAGCTTGTTTTTGCTAACCAAAATATAAAAAGGGGGGGGGGGCAGGGATGATGCCTTTATTGTGGTTACATAAACACTGGAATAGTACTTGCTATGAAGAAGGCAAGAACAAATGTAAGACAGAGACCTAAACCTCAAATGCACTTGGGAGTGTCTGAAAATGTGAAGGATCTTCAAAGGTTCACTGAAAATGATTATCATGAAAAAACCAGGGACAGATTTCAAATATTTTTGCATTAAAACAAACTTATCTTCTATTTCTCTGTGAATTTTTAAAGATTGATTTATTTCTTGAGAGAGAAGAGGAGAGAGAGCGATCTTTCATCCATTGGTTCACTCCCCAGATGGCCACAATGTCCAGAGCTGGGTCAGGCTGAAGTCAGGAACCAGGAGCTTCATCCAGGTCTTCTACATGGGTGGCAGGGACCCAAACACTTGGGCCATCTTCCATGGCTCTTCCCAGGCCATTAGCATGAAGCTGGGTCAGAATTGGAACAGCTAGGACTCTAATTGGCACCAATAGAAGATACTGGTGGAGTTGGAAAGACCCCCTAAGATCCACCCTGAAATGTGGCCCTTTAGAGTTCCCCAGCAGTGCTATCTGGGGTGCCACATGTGCTACCGGAATTTGGGGTGCCATACTAAATCTCCAATATTAATAAGCCCGAGAGGGTTCTTGCCTAATATTTAGAGAAGAATTCTAAACACCGGCACAGATAAACGAGGCAGCATGGTACGTTTTAAGGTTTTATTTAGTGCAAGAGATATCTAGGAAAGTGAAGGCTTTAGTTCAGGTAGGAGAGAGGGGAAAGTCTGGAAACTAGGGTAGCGTCCATACCACTCAGAGAGCAGGCCAAAGCCACGTGCAGCAAGCGCCTGGAGCTGCTATCCACCGCTTGTCACCGACAGCAACACAGAGGCGGAGAGCCTTTGGAGACACTCCCTGCCTTTTTATATATTTTCCACAGGGGAGTGGCTTGTGGCCAGGTGGGCGCTCAGGTATGGTCAGGTAGAGCCTGATGTCACATGCGGGGGTATCAGTAGGGCGTGAAGTCACACAGGGGTGTGGCAAAGGCGTGGTCTTCCAGTTCACAAATCCAGTCAATTTTTTTTTTTTTTAAATATGGAACGCTTCATGAATTTGCGTGTCATCCTTGTGCAGGGGCCATGCTAATCTCTGTATCGTTCCAATTTTAGTAGATGGCTGCCAAAGCGAGCACAGATCCAGTCAATTTTAACCTGTATGACTGCTTACTTCATTCCCCACTCAGAGACTCCAGACCTTAATCTTAAGGGGATGTTGATGGACGTTGAGTCACCATCTTCTGTAGCTACTTCCTGCTTACTAGGGGGCGCAGACCCTGCCTGTTCTCTGTCTGGAAGTCTCTGCCTATCTCATCTAATGAGTTCGCTTCACGAGCTGGATCTCTTTCAGTCACCGCTATCCTCAGTGTTTCCTGCATGGTCATCATTATTCTCAGAAGCTGCTGGGTTCTGAGGGGTTATTTTAGATATAAATGAAGGTCCATTGTCACTCTGGAGTGACCATGGGAGTCCAAAGCGTGGCATGATATCTTTCAATACGGCTTTAAACACCTCGTGTGCTTTCTCCATTCGGGTCAGAAAGGCCTCTATCCATCCTGTAAAAGTATCAATAAAGACTAGAAGGTGCCTATAATTGCTTGTTGGAAGCAAATTGGTAAAATCAACCTGCCAATCTACACCTGTTTATGTTCCCCTCCTCTGCATAGGAGTCAACAGGGGAGGTGGCCTTACATGGTGAGAGTTATTCTGTAAACATAGTGTCCAAGAGTGGGTCATTTCCTTTATAACCATATTTAGTCCCTTTCCTCCAAAAGCTGGAGAGACCAGTTGTACTAAGATGTTTCTTCCCAAGTGGGTAGAGTTGTGTATCTCCTTAATAATTTTCCATTGAGTGGCCACTGGTAGCATAATTCTGTGATTTAGCATCCACCATCCATTTGCGTTTTTAGTATAGCCTCACTGTTGGGCCCATTCATTCTCAGGCTCCATATAGTGAGATTCCTTAGCCACTTCTACAGATTAAGTTATAAGGGCCATTTCCAAACTTTCCTGTGTAGCTGCTCTATATGCTAATGCATTTCTCTGGTTAATAGAATTATCTCCCTTCCGATGTCCCTTGCAGTGGATGACAGCCACTAAAGGCTCCAGGACTGCCTGAAATAGAGCCAGTATCTCTTTTCCATATTTAACAGGGGAATTCTTTGCAATCAGTAAGCCCCTCTCTTTCCAGATTTGCTGTGTGTGCATGTAACACAAGCATATCTGGAATCTGTGTGTGTGTGTGTGTGTGTGTGTGTGTATCTAGTCAATGCAATAAGCTCCGCCTTTTGGGCTAAAGCATTGTGTGGTAGTGCTTGGACTTCTATCGCCTGCCTTTCTAACTCCTTCCTTCATATAGCTGCTGCCACCAGTAAACCATTCGGCATCTGGATTTTCCAGGGGCTCATCTCGTAGGTCTGGCCTACTAGAGTACACCTGCCTAATTCACTGGCATTACAGGTGGTGTCTTTATCCACTACACCATAAGTCCAGCCCCACTCCATGAATTTAAATTTTAAAGTAAATAGCCTCATACATGTATAACATTTTTATATGTATATATAGTGGAATAAAATAACAAATGACAAATTCTTGTTGTTATATCAAGATGATGTGAAAGATGTCTACTTCATTATTAGGAAAAAAAATTGAGGATCCAAAAAAGTTATTTTAGAAAGGTAGCATAATTTATCTCATTCTAAACAGCAGATCCCTTTCATAATGAACAGATTTAAATAAATGAAAGCTCCTCTAAAAAAACCAGGATTTATTATTTTGTCAATTAATGGGCAGAGTTATGTTAATTATGTAAAACTGGACTAGGTGAATTTAAAAAATGATTATAAGATATTTTTCTCTCTTGTCTATCCCTCTCTATACTCTACCTGTCAAATAAGCAAATAAGCCTTTAAAAAAAAAAAGAAGAAATTGACATTCACATTCACGGTGATAAGGAAATTCAAAAGAAATATTGGAAACCAACAAGTATCTTCACAAATGTTGAATAACAAACACACCAATTCAAGAAACAAGAATAAGGAATATAATATGAAGCCCCCAAAAGAATACAGCACTTCAATAATAGATGGTGAAGATTATGAGATTGAAGAACTACCAGAAATGGATAAAAAAAAATCACAGAACAGTGCTTCTGATTCACTCAAGGTTCCACATGGTTCAGATACTTGTTTACTAGATACTTGGAGAGTTTATTTTCTAATTTACATTTAAAAATATGTATTTATATTTATTTATTTGAAAGGTAGAGAGATCTTCCATCCCCTGGTTTAATCCCCAAATTACATTTTAAAATTATATTTCAGTGCTGGCACTTTGGTATATTGGATAAAGTCTTTGATGCTAGCATGCCACAAGGATATCATTTCAAGTTCCCACTGCTCCACTTCTGATCTAGTTCCCTGCTAATGCACCTGGGAAAGTAGCAGAAGATGGCCCAAGTGCTTGGGCCCCTGCACCCATGTGGAAGACCCAGAAGAAGCTCCTGGCTCCTGGCTTTTGCCTGGCCCAGCCCCAGCTGTTGGGGCCATTTGGGGAGTGGATCAGTGGATGGAAGATCTCTCTCTATTTTTCCCAATTTCTCTCTGTAACTCTGCCTTTAAATAAAGCAAAAATTTTAATAAAAAATTATATATCAAAGTAACATATATGTTGATATATGTTCATATATATGTATGGTTAATACAAATGCAAATGTGGCTGCAAAATTTATAACCGAATCAATCACCCATCCTTGCTCACCTGCTGGCCTTCTCTCTTCAGGGGACACATATTTTAAGCATTCCATTTTAAGAATGCTGTGGTGTTCATTTCCTTAGTCTAAAATTATATGAACCATTTTCCATGGTTTGGATATGGGTTGTTCTCACCAAAACTCATGATGAAATTTAATTACAATGTAATGATTTTGAGGGGTGGGGGAACCCTAACAGGTATTGGGTCATGAGATCATTAATGGAGCTCCTTGGCTAGTTAGTTATCATGATAAATTTTGTAGCCACATTTGCATTTTTATTAACCATACACATATATGTTACTGATGATGATAATAAACAACAGTGCCTTAGTCCATAAAACTAAGTCTGTGTTATAACAGTGTGCCTGAGACTGTGTCATTTATAAAGAAAAGAATTTTTTTTCACTCTTGTTTCTAGAGTCTGGGAAGTTGAAGATTGGTCAGCTGCATCTGGAGGGCTCCTTAACAAGGTGGAAACAATCAGAAAGTAAGCAGGTGTATGCAACAGAGAGGGATCAAAGGCGGTAGGATGCTTTATAATGTTAAACATGGGGGGATTGAGAGAAAGAAAGAGGGTGAGAGTGTGTGTTTTGGTCTAATGGATTGGAGGAAAAGTTAGTGGGCTCTTCTTCAGTTCCAGGTTTACAATGTCTGTAACAATATTTCTTGTTAAAGCTGTTTTTTCTTTTTTAAAACTAATATTTTCTTTTAATGTTAAAGACAGTACAGAGAAATTAAGAACTGCCATAATATCTAAAACAAATCTGTAATGAACTCAACACTTGACCTAATCCAGACTTCTTTCCACCCCATTCCAAAGGTCTCAGTCCTAGAGAAAGCTCCATGCACTGTTGAGAAGAATGTATATTCTGCAACTGTAGGATGAAAAGTTCTGTAGATATCTGTTAGGTCCATTTGGTCTATAGTGTCAATTAACTCTGCTGTTTCCAGCTGTATGAGCCTGCATCTCATGTTCTAGCAAGCATAGGAAGCCTCTCTTGGATTCTCACTTTTTTGCTTTGTTTTGTTTTTATTTTTAAAAGATTTATTTGTTTATTTGAAAGGCAAAATGATGTGGGTGATGAGAGAGAGAGAGAGAGAGAGAGAGAGAGAGAGATCTTTCATCCTCTGACTCACTCTACAAATGGCCACAATGGCCAGGGCTGAGCTAGGCAGAACACAGGAGCCTGGAACTCCATCCAGGTTTACCACACGCATGGATGGTAAGGGCACAAGCACTTGGGTAATCTTCCACTGCCTTCCACTGTCTTCCCAGGCACTTTAGAAGGGAGCTGGATTGGAAGTGGTGCAGCTGAGACTTGAACAGGTGCCCATATGGAGTTGCTGGTGTTATATAGGTGGTGATTCAACCTGCTCAGCCACAATGCTCGCTCCTCTGTGGTGTATTTTCTTCACTACTCTCATCACTGTGAAATCATTTGAGTCTGACTCTACCACAATGTGGGATCCAGGTTCATGTGAGCAGACACTTTCTCTCTCTCTCTCTCTCTCTCTCTCTCTCTCTCTCTCTCTCTCTCTGTTTCTATCTGTCTCTCAGTGCTGTATCCTGATAGCCAGAGCAGCGCCTGACTCAGCATGGCTTTCTGAAGATTGCTAGCTGTGAAACACAATATCTACTGTTCCTGGTACAGAACCAGGTTAGGTTTCCCAGTAACCTGCAGAATGATGTTTGGCCATATGAATAAGTGTCCATCAATGAAATGCCGCTCTGTCAAGGTCTACAACAGTGTCTGTGCATTCTCCAGGCACTCCTTCTTCCCTCACTTATCTGGCTTCAGCCAGGCAAGTGTCAACAATGGCCTTGGGAAAGGAGCCCAGTTCCTGATGGAGAATGGCCTGATGGGCTAGAGTTGCCCCCCAAACACTGACTACTCCCTGTTTGCAACTACTCTGTGTAGAAGGTTTTTGTTGTTGCTGGAATCTTTGCAACACTGTGGCTTTTTTTTTTTTTTTTTTAATGGTGGTTTAGCCTTTTGCCCTGATGAAGTAGGTACATAAAAAACATATCTTGAATGAATGAGTATTCCTATTTCCTGCTGTAGACTGCTTCTGTGTTCTGCTTGGGTTGTGCTAGAGGGGTGGATTCAGACTGAAACCAGGCCCCAATATGGAGCCTTGAATGCAGATGCTAGATACTGTCAAGTCCGTGTCTCTCCCAGCCTCCTTGCCTTAAAGTTTCCAAGGCCTGTTTTTATGATTATACATCAACTCTTACTAAAATTAGCTAGATGAATGGAGGGAGTGGTGCATCTGGCCTTACAGAGTCCCTAATCAGCAGGCTCATGAAGTCATTTGTTTTTCCAGTAGGCAACACCTTGAGTTGGGTCTTGTCTTGAGGAGATTCTTTCCTAGGAAACTCAGGCCTCCAGCAAAAAGTAACTCCCAGACTGACTGGAGCACACTGTGCCATCATCAAGAGTCCTTAAAGAACACCATTTTGACGATCAACTCACAGAGGGCTGCTGTGCACTGCACACCGACCAAGAATTAGGACCTGAGCCGAACATGCGTCTCAGCCCCAGCTTCAGTCTCTAAGAACCCTTGCCCTTGAATCCCTGCAAGAGCCCTGGAGCTGAGCAACAGCTCCCTGGCTCCTTGCTCTGTGCTTTGCAATATGTACCTATTTTCTTTCTCCATCTCTGTGTCAGCAACTGGCTTGCTGCCCATCAGGTGGGTGTTCCATATTAATTCTTCCAATCAGCTTTGGGTTAGCTTTATAATAATACCATGCTTTTTGTAAATGGACAAGAGGAAGTGTCCTTTAGATTGAGCATAAGGCATAACAAAAAAAACACCCACTAAGGCAGCCATTCTCAAACTCTAACAGGAACAAGAATCCCATGGTGAACTTATTGCAACCCTTGTTTCTAGACCATATCACCAGAGGTTCTGGCCCAGGAGGTCGTCATGGGCACATGAATTTTCACTTTTTAAAGATTTATTTTTATTTATTTGAAAGGCGGTGACAAAGAGAGAGAGAGGAAGGGAGAGGGAGAGAAAGAGAGAGAAAAGAGGAATCTTCCATCTACTAGTTCACTCCCTAAATGGCAGTAATGGCTGAGCCTGGGCCAGGCTGAAGCCAGAATACTGCAACTCCATCTGCATCTCCCATATGGATGGCCAGGGCCCAAATATTTGAGCCATCTTCTTCTGTTTCCCAAGCACATTATCAGGAAGCTGCATCAGACTTGGAACAGCCAGGACTTGATCCAGTGCTCATAGGGGATGCCTACATTGCAAGCATGGCTTAACCTGCTATTCAGCAATGCTGGCCTCTTGAATTTGCATTGCTAACAATGCCCATAGGACTGCATTGTGAAAAAACCATGCTAAAACAGAGCCATTGGGTCCTTCCTACTTAGTGTCACTATGTGTGTGATTGCAAAAACTTAGAGGTTTTGTCATTTTGTTTTGGTATTGAACAACTTCATACTTACACATTGCAATTTCCAGAGGGCGCATACCATGGGACATGTTCCTGTGAAAATATAGGAAGCAATTATACCCGCACTAGGTGCAAGTGTTATGGGAATATGTTTCTCAGTTTTTATTCCAAGTTCTTGCTCCCACATGAGGTAAGAATTCTAAGCAGAGGCATAAATACAGAGCAAAAATGAGCATAGCAGTCATTTAAAGAAAGAAAATGAGAATACATTTATGTGTGAATGTTGGCAACTCCAGGACAAGAGATACTTGCAATGAGAGGGCCACAGAGATGTCCAAGAGGAGAAAACGTGGAAGAAAGAAAAGGAAGGGCCAGCATCAAGGGCAAGAAGCCAAGAGAGCCACTGTCACATGCAGTAGGTTAGGGGCAGGGTGTGGCCCCCTAACTGAATACACAGTGGGGTAGAGTTTGGGCAAGGCTAAGTGTGTGTGAGGTTTTCTGGGAGTCTCATGGCACTTCCACGTGGAGTTTCACTTCCACAAGGCCATCATGGTGCCTCTTTCTTCACTGTGTAGGAGGTGCAGGTGCCTCATGGGAAAGTGGTGGAGTTACAGTGTAGGGCTGCAGAGACAGAAACTGTGGGAAAATCTTCCAGCCCATTTCTTCCTAACCAACTTCCTGCCCAGTACCCCATATCAAAAGGATATTTGAATAACAGTTCGCATTGTCCATCTGAAATCCACTGACCCTTTCCCATCTTCCTCCTGTTTGAGGATGAATACTCGCTTGCCTTCGGGCATATGGCAAATATGTGAGGTGATCTTTCTCTTCTTGATGTCTTCTCAGTTTCTAGCTGAGTTCTAAGTATGCTTTGTGAGTAAGACCCTGTTCTTCATAAGTCCTTAAGAGTCTTATTGTGTTAAGACTCCTGCTTATTCTGTCTGTGCTGTGAAACTATCTGCATAAATGCAGATTAAGAACCTTAACTAAATTGGGAAGGGACAAATACAGTATTATTTGTTTTGATGTTTATTTAATCAATTCAAAATTTTATTTGCAAGGGAAAGTGATAGAGAGAAAGAGAGAGAGAGCGCGAGCGAGCAAGAGAGAGAGTGCAAGAAATCTCCCATCCACCAGTTCAATTCACAAATGCTCACAATAGCCAGTGCAGCATGAGGCTGACTGGAGCCCAGAGCCAGGAACTGCATCTGGGTCTCCCACGTGGGTGATACAGACTCATGTGCTTAAGCCATCGTTTGCTACCTGCCAGGTTCAATAACAGGAAGTTGAATTGGAAGGCACAGGCAGGAGTTGATTCCAGCTGCTGCAGTATGGAATATGGGTATTCCAAGCATTGCTTAACTCACTGTGCCACAACACTCACCCCAAAATAAAGCATTATTATTAACATTTGCTCTCAGAACTAAATGAATAAGGAGGAATAATTTATTTTCTTAACCCAGGCTTAAATTTTAAATTGAACTGTAAGTCTTAAAAAATTTTCATAAAATAGGGCAAATGATGCAAGTTTTTCTGTTACAGGATGTGCATCTTTATTTCAAAATTATGAAATTCAAAACACTCAAAAATCCAGAAGTTTTTGAACACCCACTTGAAGCTACGAATGACAAATTCAGTACTCAACCTCATATGACAGGCTGAAGTCAAAATGCAGGTGCACCAAAAGTATTTTATAAAATTGCCTGTAGGCATGAGTATAAGGTGTGTATAAAACATAAATTAATTTCATGGTTAAGCTTGGGTCCCACCCCCAAAATATCTCAATATATATGTGCAAGTGTCCCAAAACCTGAAATCCACAACAGCTTGATCCCAAGCATTTCAGACAAAGCATATTCAACCTGCATCTAGTTTTTGCAAGGAACTAAAAAAAGTAAGAACTATAGGGGCCGGCATTGTGGCATAGTGGATAAAGTTGCTGCCTGTGACACTGGCATCCCATAGGGTGCCGGTTTGAGTCCTGGCTTCTCCATCCAATCTGGATCCCTGCTAATAGCCTGGAAAGAGCAGTAGAAGATGGCCCAAGTGCTTGGAGTCCCTGCAACCCATGTGGGAGACCTGGATCAAGCTCCTGGCTCCTGGCTCTTGGCTTCAGACTGGTCCGGTCCTGGTTGTTACAGCCATTTGTGGAGTGAATCAGCAGATGGAAGATCTCTCCCTCTCTGTAATCCTGCCTTTCAAATAAATAAGTCTTATGATGAAAAAATGTAAGAACTATAAAATATGCAACGACATGGGTGGACCTGGAGAACCTATGCTAAGCAAAATAAGTCAAGACATGATAGAAAAATACAGCATGATCTCACTTGTATATGAAACCTGAAAGAGTCAAACTCACATAAGCAGAGTATAAAATTATGGTTTCCTGGGACTGTAGGGGAGGGGATGATGGGAAGTTGATGTTCAAAGGGCACTAAGTTTTGGATAGGCAGGATGAGCAAGTTCTGGAGAGCTAACGTAGCACATGGCTACTATAATTAGCAATTTTGTGTTTGTACTTAATTTGCTGAGAAGGTAAAAGTTCTGTGAAGTGTTCTTAATACACACTCATAAACTACTGCTACTACTACTACTGAAGAGGTAGGAGGGAAGTTTGAGAGGTGGATACGTCTATTGTTTTCCTGATGGTGATGGTTCACAGGTACATATTTTCCCCCAAGTTCTTGACTTCCATATGTTATATAGGTACAATCTTTATATGTAAAGTATACTTGGATAAAGTAATTTAAAGAATGATTTTCAAAAATGAGAACATGTTGGCAGATCCTAAAAGTAAGGCAGAATACTTCTGCAAGAAATGCTTTGAGATTGTGAAATAAGCTCTCCCAACCATAAGCCATAGGTCACTCCAGGCAGTATGCAGGGGTGGGGAAGAACTCTGGGCACAAGGGGCCAGTGCTGTGGTGTAGCAGGTTCAGCCTGTGCTTGCAATGCTGGCATTCCATATTAGAGTGACATTTTGAATTCTGCTGCTCTACTTCTAATCTGCTTCTAATCCAGCTCCCTGCTAATGGGCCTGGGACTGTAGCAGAAGATAGTCCAAATACTTGAGTCCCTGCCACCCATGTGGGAGACCCAGGTGAAGCTCTTGACTACTGGCTTCAGCCTGGCCCTGCCCTGGTGAGCCAACAGATGGGGAATCTCAATCTCTCTCTGTCTCTCTCTGTCTCTCTCTCTCCTCTTAACTCTGCCTTTCAGGTAAAATATAAGTCTTTAAAAAAAAAGAATTCTGGGTAGGATTGACAAGCCAATACAGAGACTTTTCTAGGGATATTTGGCTCCTCGCTTTCTCCTTGTAGGAGGCTAAACTAGGGGATCTCAAGAAAACAACTCAGGAAGCTGTGATCTCCAGATCTGGGGAGCGGAAATGGGATAAAGGACCTGCTAACAGGTTTACTCACTCAAGGAATGGATGCAGGAAACACGGTGACTGAGTTTGAATAGCAGCCCTGCTTACACACCCTTTTAATCTAGGAAGAGTCATTCAACATGTCCCAGACTCTGTTTCATTTGAAGATGGGCATAACGTGGTGTTCGTTGGGGCTCCAAAAAATGATGCATCACAGGTCAGTGCGCTGAGCTGCTAAGAGGCCTTGTAACTGACCTCAGAATCCAGATCCCCTGTTTCTCCCCCTCACAGAGCAGGGAGAGGTTTTCTGTGAAGTTCTGTTATCCACTTGCCCAGATCCACCAGACAAGGACCACAACCGCTTTCAGTCTTCCTACTGGACCTTCCTTAACCGGAGACTACACTCATTTCTCAGGAAGAAAGTTGAAGTCTGTCCACATACCTGGACAATATTTTGTTACACACTATTGTCCTTGATTTATGTGCCATAGAGGATCATTTACAGCCCATTGTCTGTTCCCTGGGGATGAATGGACTCTGTCCTAAGCCACTGTATGTTCTTCCACTCACTGAGTTCCTACATTTTACTACATTGTTCCTACTACATGTTCCCTGCATTTTACTATTTCCCTGCAAGTGGTTTGTATTTCCCTTTCCCCTCTTTCTTATAGAAAAAAGGGGCATACAAGATTCTGAATCAAGTTGGACTAGGGTTGGGCAATCACTTTCCTCTGATTTTCTTTTGTGCTGTGAAAATATTCCTTTTGCACATTAAAATTTGTATGCTTCATTTCTCCTATTGTATCTGTCCATGGTCCATTCATTCCAGTCAACTTTCAGAGGGGAGAAGGGGCATATTATGAGAAATTGATGGTGATATTTGTGAAGCACATGGACCAGTGCCTGATACATGGTGATGCTGTATGTGTTAGCAATGATTACTGCCTGTAACTATCATGGAGGTTTCCTGTTGCTGGGATTTCACAGTGAAGTGAAGCAAACAAAGTCTCTACAATTCTAATTTATTCTCTGCAATAGAGAAAGCCATCGTTCAAACATTTCTGATTTTCACGTGTTTCATCTTTAAAAATTATTGTGGCTCTAAAATTCTCTAATGGGAAATATTACTAATTTGACAAAAGGCTCATTGGTATAATTTTGATCACTTCCCAATTTGATGGTTAATTTTATCTGCCAGTTTTTCCAAGGCAGGGTACTCAGACATTTGGTCAAGCACCAATGTAATTGTTACCAGGAGGGTATTTTTTTTAAGATGAGCTCAACATTTTCATCAATAGACACGGAGTTGATGCTATCAGTGAAGATTATTCTCCGTAGTGTGGGTGGGCTACACCCAATCCATTGAAGGTCTTAAGAGAAAAAGACTCAGGTCCCCAAGGAAAAGGCATTTCTGCTTCCTGACAGCCTTCACACTTGAGTTGCAATATCTGCTCTTCCCTGGGTCTGCGACCAACTGGAGATTTTTGCACTTGCTTTGTACCCACAATTGTGTGAGTCAATTCCTTAAACTTTCTCTCTCTCCCCATCTCTCTCTACTCCCCACCCCTCCCTGTATTGATTCTGTTTCTTTGGAGAACCTAACACACCTATCAAAATTAATGTATGGGCCTATCTTTTCTCATTTGAGGATTTTATGCATTTTTTGGTATATCGTCATTTAACATGTCACATATATGAACAAATGCTGAAATTGCACTGACAGGTTCATCTTTTGTAACTGCCCTAGTCCACAGCAAACGAGATACATAGGTAGTTTGTTAAGCTCTTAGAAGATGCTAATTCTCTTCCATATCTTCAGCCCTCCACTTTCCTAAATTTGGATATTACAAGAAATTGAAAGGGTCCCACACAAATTTAAGTTTTCTTTTCTTTTTCTTTAAAGATTTATGTATTTATTTACTTATTATTTGAAAGGGAGAGTTACAGAGACAGAGGGAGAGCGAGAGAGAGAGCGCTCTTCCATCCACTGATTTGCTCCCCACAGGGCAGAAGCTAGGAGCCTGGAATGCCATCTGGATGTCCCCTGTGAGTAGCCATAGCCCAGGCATTTGGAAGATCATCCACTGCCTTCCCAGATGCATTAGCAGGGAACTGGATTGGAAGTGAAGCAGCCTGGTTGCTTATATAGGATGCTGGCATTGCAGGAAGCTGCTTAACCTAATGTGCCACAATGCTGTCCCCTTTTCATACTTTAACTGACTAAAACCAACTACGAACTTTGTGATTATCCTGTGACTAGTCTTGTGACTGACTGCCTAGGAATTTCAGGACTCTGTCTTCCCTAACACCCCCACAACTATGCTTTTTTTTTTTTAATACATGCTGCTAGTTTGCAGCTGGAAGGAAGACATATTTGGGACCACTAGCCCTCCTTCCGAGGGGTGGTCACTTTAACTGTCATCTCATTTTGTTCCAGTAACAATTTGAAGTACAATCTTCTCTTTTAGATTTATTTGTTTATTTGAAAGTCAGAGTGACAGAGAGAGAGGGAGAGAGAGAGAGAGAGGGAGAGAGAGAGAGAGAGAGAGAGAGATCTTCCATCTGCTGGTTCACTCCACAGATGGCCATGGGTAGGCCAGGCTAAGTAGGAGCCAGGAGTGTCATCCAGGTCTCCCACATGGGTAGAAGTAGTCCACACACTTAGGCCATCTTCCCCTGTTTTTTCCCAATCGTGGTAGCAAGGAGATAGATTGAAAGTGGAGCAGTTGGGACACAAAGAGATGGCCATCTAGGATGTGGGCATAGTAGGTGGTGGCTTTACCCCTATTCCATATCTCTGGTCCCTGATGTCCAATCCTCAACAGTGCAGAGACTTTAGAGAAATTTCAACATCATGTTTCTATTTTACCACTATAAACAGGAACTGTGAGTTCTGCGAGTGACTACATTGAAAGCATTTCTCCTTTTACTGAGAACAATGAACTTCCAATCTTTTCCCCATTTTCCTATCCTGTTTACCTGGCATTTGGAGATGCCGAGGGATCTAAGAGCTGGGTCTGAGTCTCAGAGTCACAGTGGCATGAGTCTGGGCTCCATCCTGGGAGATTCAGAGTCACATGGCCTTAGACAGTGGTCAGAGTTTGAGGGACTTCTTGTCCAAATGTGAAGGGAAACTCCTTTCTCTTTGTAACGTCCTAAACTTACTTCGCTGCTCCAATGAAGCCATTTCAGAAAGCTATGACAGTCCTTTTTCTCTACACTCAAAGTAATACTAGGAAATAATAGTATGGCTTCTTTCTTTCCTTCAAAGATGTATTTATGTACTTATGTATTTATTTATTTGAAAGAGAGAGAGAGAGAGAGAGAGAATCTTCCATCTGCTGGTTCATCCTGCAAATGACCACAATAGTCAGGGGTGTGCCAGGCTGAAGCCAGGAACCAGGAACTCAGGAACCAGGAACTCCATCCTGGTCTTCCAAAAGAGTGGCAGGGGCCAAAACACTTGGGCCATCTTCTGCTGCTTTCCCAGGGGCATGAGCAGGGAGCTGGATTGGAAGTGGAGCATCCAGGACTTGAACCAGCACTCTGAGATGGAATGCCTGCACTGCAAAGAGACTGAACCTGTTGCACCAACGTTCTGATCCCAATAACATGTTTTCTGCACCAATTTATTCATCTTCCATGGTGCAAAATTTTATGCTGATGGTGTTTGGTTTTCTGGTCAAGTATTTCAAAGTTCTGAGAAGTTGAAACCCAGAGTTCTCAGGAGAGGTAATCAGAAAAAAGTTGGTTCATGCTTTATCAGTGGGCTAACATTAATATGTACCCGAAAGGCCCATGTAGAAGACTGCATAAGTCAACACTACTTGTAAAGCATCCACAACACTGCCTGACCCAGAATGAGTGCTGTGTATTGGTTCATTGGTTAAGCGCTGTAGAGATTGCTTTGGCCCTGGCCAAAGGAAAAGACTCATACCCCTTTTGTTACCATTGATGCCATTAAATTGCCATGCTATCCTACTTAATGTGGGGCCATTAAGGGGAGAATTTTATTTTCTTAAAAAACAAAACTATAACAAAGTCCGGAGCATACAGAAGCACTAGAGAAAGAGATAAAGAATAAAGAACATCCGATGTGTTCCCCCCTCTGCTCATTTGGGAGTTTGTCTGATGGGACTGGGGGATAGCAGTACAGCATGTTCCCTAAGGCACTTCATCAAGGCTACAATCACAGAGGTGAAAGAAGCATTGTCACATCACAGCCACCCAAAGAAACCGGGTACAGAAGAACACAAGTGGACAAGTTTTGCTACTTAAATGTAAAGCCAGGAAACTGGTTCCCCATCCCACGTTCTGAGGCACAAATTACCTTGTTCCTTTTATCAACTTCTTTTCTAGGGTAGGGGAACCTGGTCAGGCTGGATCCAATCTCAGTGTTGTGGGCTAGGGGAGTCTAAATCCCTACTCCAGGCTCTCGCCTCTTAGAGAGCCTTCTAAGTGCAGGCACAAAGTACAACGTACAATGTGATAAAGTTTTATTAAAATGTGAGGAAAATACACACACACACACACACACACACACACACAGGCATTGTTCAGGAATAGGGTGGTTTGGAAGGGAAAAGGATGGGTGAGGGAGGAAAGAGAGGGGGTGTTTCAATATCTCACCTCCTCTGAGTTTGTGGAGAGAGTCCCTCCAAGTAATTGGCCTCTTATGAGGTTGGAAAGGGGAGTGGTTACATGGTACCACCCCCAGGTGCCAGGTGAGGGAAGGTACATCCTGGGGAAGGGGTGATTTGACTGACAGGTGCGTGGATAGGAGTGGCTTCCAGCTCAAGGCCCTATTCTAACTACCTGTCTTATCCCATATCATCACCCATGGACCTCAAGGACCACACGACCAAAGAGAGGGAATGCATTGTCATGGGTCTGGTGACAAGCCATGGCACCTGACACCCCAGTCCTGCAACTCTTTCGTGAATTTACTGTACCAGCAACCCCTTCCTGGTAACTCCTTTATAAGCCCAAAACACTCTTATCCTGCAGAGTGGGAGTCTTTGAGACTTGGGAGTCTGGTACATTTTATCTGTTGGCAGATTAAATGTTCTGTTTTCTTCACCCCAAAACCTTGTCCTCATTATTTTGATTAGTGCCAGGGACAGGGACAGAGCTATCAGTAACATGAAGACCCCAACCCGTGGGCCTGAGAGTGTCCAAGAGTTTCCTAGCAGATGTAGGAGATGGTATTTTTGATCCACAGCTGAGATTATTCTGATGTTGGTGCTGCAGGGAGCACACTTTGGGAAACAGGTGTGACTCTCATTAAATTCCAGTTAAACTCACAACTCTTAAATACATTTTGTATTTCAGTTGAGAAAACTTCTGAGACTTTCCATTCTTTGTTAGTTTAACATTTGTATTTATTTATTTTGTTACCAGAGACAGCTGAATCAGAGGTTCTTGTCTTCTTGTAATAAAAGAATTTCAGATGTGAGACAGAGATCTGGAGTAAGCAAGCTAGTGAAGTTTATTAAAGGGGGTCTATCTGGCATCTGAACAGAGAATAAAAGAGTCCAGTCTGCTTTCAGATTGAAGAGAAGAGCCACTCCCTCTTCTCCTGAGATATGCGAGGGTGGAGCTCTTTCTGGGTACAAAATTCGTGAAATTCCTTCTAGGGCTTTATCAGCAGTGTTATTGGACTAAATAGTGCCCCTGACATGGGGCTGGGAAGATTTCCCCAAGCTGCCCTTGGAGAAGGTCTGGGACCCATCTAACAAGGTTATAGACATGTAGGCAAGACTTGGTGGGACTTTTCTGAGATTGAATGAGGGAAGGAACACAGAATCGTGCCTTGGAAGCATCTTAATGGGTGGCTTAACTGCTAGGCTTGCCCTCTTCTTTGTAATTTCAGAAGAGATGAAATAGATTTAGGAAGAGTTATGCTGGATTCTTATGTGGAACACATGTTCTTGGAATTGGAGACTATCCCTTTCCTTAACATTTCTGATGTAATACTTAGCATCATATTAGCATCCTTAATTCTGTTGCTGTTTTTTTTTTTTAAGATTTATTTATTTATTTGAAAGAGTTACACACAGAGAGAAGGAAAGGTAGAGAGACAGAGAGAGAAAGAGAGGTCTTCTATCTACTGGTTCATTCCCCAGTTGGCCACAATGGCCAGAGCTGCTGATCTGAAGCCAGGAGCCAGGAGCTTCTTCTGGGTCTCCCATGCAGATGCAGACTTGGGGCTACTTTCTACTGCTTTCCCAGGCCATAGCAGAGAGCTGGATTAGAAGTGGAGCAGCTGGGACTTGAACTGGCACCCATATGGGATGCTGGCACTGAAGGTAGCAGTTTTACCTACTATGCTACAGCTCTGGCCCTTCTGTTGCTGTTTTATAAACTACTGAGAAGCAATTGAGTGATTAAAGGAACTCTAGTGAGTGTATTAAGAAAAATAGCACTTATCTAGGTATAAGCATGGCATTTATGCAAATGAATAACAGTTTGTACATTGGTGTTTCTTTTTCTTTCTTTTTTTGACAGGCAGAGTTAGTGTGAGAGAGAGACAGAGATAAAGGTCTTCCTTCCGTTGGTTCACCCTCCAAACGGCTGCTATGGCCAGCGCGCTGTGCCAATCCAAAGCCAGGAGCCAGGTGCTTCCTCCTGGTCTCCCATGCAGGTGCAGGGCCCAAGCACTTGAGCCATCCGCCACTGCCTTCCCAGGCCCCAGCAGAGAGCTGGACTGGAAGAGGAGCAACCGGGACAGAATCCGGCGCCCCAACTGGGATTAGAACCCGGTATGCAGGCGTGGAAGGCAGATTAGCCTAGAGAGCCATGGCGCCGGCCTGTACATTGGGGCCTGTACATTGGTATTTCATTCAAAGCTTTTGCAATGTACCATAGAAGAAAGTGCAATAATGCTTTACCTAGTTATATCAAAAACAAGGAAACAGTTGTTCATGCTATTAAAATAAATATTCTTTTAGCATAGTATCACCAGATCAAAATTAGGCTAGACCACTTAACTCTGGGTGGCCAACACACCAGAGAATGGAGCTGACGCAGGGAGAGAGTACGCTTATTAGAGTGGCCAGCTGGAGAAAAGTGGACACTGTGGTCCCAGATATGCTTTTTCTCTTATGTGCAAACTAGCAGGAGAACTTCTAAAGGAGAAAGGATAGTTGTACAGGGTCAGGGAAGGCAACAGAACCTGAGATTCTTAAGCAAACAGGGTAAGTCACAAGACTCATCCCAGGGTAAGTCACAAGACTAGCAGTTGGTTTTTGTTAGTTAAAATGGGAACAGGAGGGAAGGGAAGATGTATTTGTTATGGTTACAATAGGATGTATTTAAGTACATGAAAGCACGCTTTATTTTCCTAGTTAATACATATGTGAGAGTGTGAGTGAATTTTATACAAGGCTCAATTCATAATCTTGTCCTTACATGAGAGATCTTCAAAGAGTTCA
The DNA here is from genome assembly GCA_949820135.1 of Sylvilagus floridanus. Taxonomy (NCBI): domain Eukaryota; kingdom Metazoa; phylum Chordata; class Mammalia; order Lagomorpha; family Leporidae; genus Sylvilagus; species Sylvilagus floridanus. Next base: position 79,184,023 of record OX463241.1, read on the forward strand.
CAGAAAATGTGTATTATTAAAAAAAAAGTCAGGCACAGATTTCAAAATGTGCACCAAAGTAAACATATTTTAAAATTCCATTTTCTGTAAACTTTTTGAAGAACCCTCATTTAAGTGATAGAAAATGGCTTATGTCCAACAATTTTTCATAAACAAGGCCATAAATAAATGTGAATTCTCAAAGAAACCATGGTTTTTCCAAAGATGAAAATTCCAGGAAACTAAACTGTTGAATTTCAGGAAGTCAGTGTCTATACCAAAGACAATGGCCTTTTAAGTTTCGACTTTCCTTTTAAGATAAGCATGTTGAACAGGGAGTGGGCCAGTCAGTGCGTTTAGGTTCTGCTGATGGTGTTATGAATGTTCTGGCCTTGTCACGATGCTCAGATTTACCATGGTACAGCCTGGTGCCCTACCAGGGTTTTAGCTGAAAGTTAGAAGGAATAGCTAGTTACTGATGAAAGATTAACAGTTTGTTTTCTTGAAGTATCTCTTTTCCTAAGAAAAGAAATGCCATTTAACAGAAAATAAAAATAACAAAAGTTTGTCTTGTGTCATCCAATATAACATCACAGAGCCTTGATGGAATTTATAACTAGGTGAAACCATCATTCTCTGGTTAGAATGATTAATTCATAAAAACAACAGATGGCAAGGAGTGTATATGGAAGACAGGGGGTCTAGAGAAACCACAGTGTCATATTGTGTGGGAGAGAAAAGAAAAGTTGGTACCTTTATTTAAAATAAACTGAAAGAGAGATTTAAAAAAAAAGTAAAAAATGCACATAGGAAGTGACTCATTGCAGTTAAATGAAATTACATAGGGTCTAAGAATGCCCGAAATCACAAAGGCTGCAACCCAACTTGTTGATGATGATATTTGTTACCTAAGTTTAGAGAAATACATATTCAACAAGATCCCAGAGTAAACTTGCTGGCTTTGTGATAAGTGAGGGCATCATTTCTTCTGCCTGAACTATTTCTGAGGCCCCTTATGTGGTGGCTCTACCTCAGTGCCTTCCCACTCTGGCCTTGACAGCCATCTACATAAATGCCTCCATATTTTCACTATTGCTTGGAGAACAAATTCCAGACTTCTTAATAATGGGAACCTATGACTCTGGAACTGCAGGGTCAAGGTAAAACCGGGCAAACCCTGGCAATTTCACAGTTCATGGAAGACTTAAAGGCCCTGAAACATTTACAGGGACTTTGGGGCTTGTGCCACTTCTACAACTCTGTTTCTACAGGGGCTCTCTCTGAGTACCATCAAGTTGTCCAGTATGTGAAATCTAGCTCCTTGACAAGTTCCCACACAGACAATATAGCTGCTCAGGGATGTGCCTAATCACTGAAGGTCTGTGGTTCTTTCTTGGACAGAAACCACGCTGTGTACACTGGATCCAGTGGTTCCAGTCTCCCCTCACTTTCCTTCCTTCTCTGGGGCAAAACAAAACTTTTTGCATTGCTGCTTGGGAGGCATTTAGTGATGAGAGTTTTTGGTGACTTAGGCATGCTTTTGGGTCTCAGCATCCATGCCAAGGTGATAGTTGAAGAATTCTTTCCCCACTAAAGGGATTCTCCTGTCCTGAATGTCTTTTCACTGCCCCTCTGTCCTGCTCTGTGGCCCATGAAGCCTGGGAAGGCATCAGTGAAAATCTCTCAGGCTAGACTTCTAGGTAGGCTCAGTCAAAGACTGGCAGCCAGAGGCGGCAGGGGCCTGGATGTACAAGTTCCCCCACTGCTTTGGCCCATGTCCCCAGGGTTGGCTATTTCTCTTCTGGTTGCCCTCTCTGGGTTGTGGCCATTTTTCTATTGTTCCTTCACATCTGGGGCTGGTTACATCCATCTGGGGGGCTTGCATTATTCCTTCCACAATAGTACATAACTTGTTGATGCCCCTCAAATTTCTCAGTGTACTCAAATTTTGAGTGTGCCAGGGTGTTGACTTCCTGCAAGGGATTACTGGTGCTTTGGTGTGATCACAGGTGCTTCAAGCTAATAATGCTATAACTTCAAGCACTCATACACATTGGTCCCCCTCCTGCACTGTGATGCTTTTCCCTTTCTGGCCACCAACCTCTTGATCTTCAGGACCCTCTCAAATGTCACTTGTCTGGGAAGCAATTCCCTTTACCCCCTCTCCAGAAGGATTTCGACACTCTGCTTCCACTCTGTGGCATGCCTTTCTCTCTATCTTCATTCACTCATTCATTTAGTCATTCACCAAATATTTGTCGATCATCTTCCATTTGCCAGGCACTGCTCTAAATCTGTAAGAACACACATTCATAAAACAAAGTCTCTGTTCTCGTGGAGTCTAAAGTCTACTGAAGGAGACCAACAGTACATCAGGGAGAAAAATAAACATATGAGATGTCCATTTATGGAGGTAAACGGCAGGCGGAGAGATGAACTGTCAGAAAGAGAAGTCTCCACGTAGAGATTGGGTTGTTGTCAGAAGGCCTGAGTCGCATCTAAGCAGATACCCAAGGGAAATGAGGAGAGTATCCTAGGATAAGAAACAGCAGTCCAAGAGCAGTGCAAGGGCAGGAGTGTGCTTAGCCCTTTGGAGGCAGAGCACAGGGTATGGTAGGTAGGGGACACTAGGGTAGGAGATGACAGAGCACTCAGGGTGGGCTAGGCCAGGATGCACTGTGCACCTCACGATCACTGATTTGGAAGCCCCCAGAGGGCTTGAATAGGGGTTACCCTGCCCTGACTGCTCATTTTGATATCCCTGATGGTTTGTCCAGTGCAAGGATTAGCAGATGGGCAAACTGTAGTCATTCTCAGTTAATGCTGTGAGTTATTTTTCTCTCATAGTCAATGTAACTTTCCTAAGTGTTATAAAAATAACTGTGGCTTGTTCTGAAGCCGTAGCATCAGGCAGTGCTGCTGACATTTGAGCTGACAAGGCCGGGAAGCGACAACCTCTGGCTAACCCTGTCTGCACCCGGTGTCTCTGCCTCTGTGTCTGCCTCTTCACGGTGTGGAAAGTTCTGTGTATGTCTTGGGCACCAGGCAAACCCTCCAACACCAACGCGCATGGTACAGCAATGTGAAGCCAGAGGCAAAGAGTCACCATTAGAGCCAGGAAACTATAAATTTCCCAAGTTTTGGTCATTTCAGTTCTACTTTCTTATATCAATTTTTGTTGAATCTCAAAAACAACAACAAAAATAACAATTTACATCAGGGAAAATCAGCTGCTGATAACTCTTGTATTTACATGTGTATGCACGTATATATGTGAAATGTTTTATATTATAAGTCATAATATAAATTACTCATAACAGATACTGATTTTGTGATGTCTTTTGTAAATTTTAGCACAATTGCATGGTAGAGTAAGGAAATAGATGAGAGCAGAAAAAGGGCTGATTGCTGGTTTCCTGTTGAATATTTTAGTTCCCAAACATTTAATCAGAAGAGAACGGCATCCTGGAAATTCTCTTTCTCTTTCAACACACACACACACATGCACACACACACATGCACACACACACACACACACTACGAGGTCTTCAAAAATTGCATAGAAAGTGCCAATTATGAAAACTACATGGATTTCAAAAGTTTTTGCATGAAAATAAACTTAGCTTTTATTTCACTTTTCCCACAAACTTTTTGAAGTACCTTCATGTGTGTGTATGCATACATATAAGCACTTTACTTTATTTTTTAAAGACTTATTTTATTTATTTGAAAGGCAGAGTGACAGAGAGAGAGAGGGGAGGACAGAGAGAGACACAGAGATCTTCCATTCTCTGGTTTACTCTCCTAAATGGCTGTAATAGCCAGGGCTGGGTCAGGCCAAAGCAAGGAGCCAGGAACAACACCCTGGTCTCCCATATAGGTGGCAAGGTCATAATTATTTGGGCCATTATCTGCTGCCTCTCAGGTGCGTTAGTTGGGAACTGAATTGGGAGTGGAATCGCCAAGATTTGAACTGGTGCTCATACAGAAAGCTGGTGTCACAGGAACTGGCTTAACCTGTGGCACCACAACTGACCCCCAAATAAGCATTTTATTTTAGTTACAATAAGATTAGTTGCTCCTTTTAAATGTCTTTTGTGATTTGATGAATTTTTAAATATATGTTTATTTATATGTAGTTTTAAAATAAATTTATAAAATATATATTTGATTTAAAGACTCTATAATTGTGAATCTTTCATTCCTTAAGTAAACAGCTAGTTATAATATCACATAAGGCAAATTATAACTTAATATAAAACAGATTGGTCACAGAAAGCTGAACTTAGAGCTGAATTAAATGTAACCAATCGGCACAGCTCCCTCCCAGGTGTGCATGCTGCCTGGTAACAGTAGGTTCCTGCTGCTTTGGTGCCAGCCCAAGGATTCACCCAGACCTCAGGCTTGGTGACAGCAGCTCTCAGACAGCTCCCGACAGGAAACTTCCATCTCGGGCATTCAGCCTGCCTGTCCTTTCTGCCCTGTGAAGCAAAGGAAAGTCTGTACAACTCCAAGATAAACAGATGGTTTCTTTAAACATACTTTGTTACTACACGTTTTCTCCCGTTGCACAACTTAAAATACATCTTAAAAAATTTTGGAGGGGCAGGCATTAGGTACAGCATTTAAGACAATAAAGAAGACATTTAAGCATTTAAGACAGTTGGGAAAACTGCATCCCAAATTGGAGCATCTGGATTCAGGTTTCAGCTCAGCTTCTGATTCCAGCTTCCTGCTGAAGTGTACCCTGTGAGGCAGCGTGAGATGGCTCAAGTGGTGGAGGCCCTGCCACCTATGTGGGAGACCTGGATGGAATTTTTGGCTTTTGCATGGCCCAGTCCCAAAAGTTGCAAGAATCTGGGGAATGAACCAACAGATGAAACCAACTCTACTATGTCTGACTCCCTTTCTTTCTGTTTCACTGTCTTTTGAAAAGATTAAAAAATTTCTCAAAAATATTAAGTAAATAAAAATAAATTTTGGGGCTGGCATTGTGGTACAGAGGGTTAAGCCTCTTTCTCCAACACCCACATCCCATATGGGTGCCGGTTCAAGTTCTGGTTGTTCTACTTTTGATCCAGCTCCTTGATGATGCACCTGGGAAAGCAGCAGAGGATGGCCCAAGTACTTGGGCCCTTGTCCTCAAAGGAGAGACTTGTAAGAAGCTTCTGGCTCTTAGCTTTGGCTTGGCTCTGCCTTTCAAATAAGTAAAAAATAAGTCTTTAAAAATAAATTTTGGAAATGGAATCTTCTTTAATAAATCAAATACAATAAATCACTAGAAACTTTTATAAAATAAATGAGATTGAACTGCAGCATAAGAGATTTGGTTTAGGCAAAAGAAAGACCCTTGTAACATAAAAGGTATCTACACAGGGGCAGCATCATGGCACTGTGGGTTAACCTGCCGGCTGTGATGCTGGCATCCCATATATGCACCGGTTTGAATCCCAGTTGCTCCATTTCTAATCCAGCTCCCTGCTAATGCTGCTTGGGAAAGCAGCAGAAGATAGCCTGAGTACTTGGGCCCCTGCCACCTATGTGGGAAACCTGGATAGAGCTCTGGGCTCCTGGTTTCAACCTGGTCCAATCCAGCCATTTGGGGAGTGAATCAGCAAATGGAAGATCTCACCACACAGACCTCCCCCAATCTCTGTAGCTCTGCCTTCCAAATATATCTTTAAAAAAAAGCATAAGAATTCCTATTTTTACACATTCTTGCCAACATTTGTTACTTTCTGGCTCCCCCGCCCCATCAAATAATAGCTAGGTCCATCTTTATGTGCATAAAGTGGTATTTCAATGTGTGTGTGTGTTTTAAAAATTTATTTGTTTATTTGAAAGACAGAGAGAGAGAGAGAGAGACAGAGAGAGATAAAGAAATCTTTCATTTACTGGTTCCCTGCCAAACACCTACCACAGCCAGTGTTGGGCCAGGCCAAGGCCAGAAGCCAGGTACTTGAGGCATCATTGCTGCCTTCTAAGTGCATGAGCGAAGAGCTGGATTGGAAGTGGAGTAGCCAGGGCCCCAGCCAGGCACTTTGATTTGGAATGTGGGCTTCCCAAGTGGTGGCTTAATATGCTGAGCCACAAGTCCCGCTCTTGTTTTTGTTTATTTGTTTGCAATGCAGAGAGACAAACACAGAGATGAGAGAGAGGGAGAGGGAGAAACAGTCTTTCCAGAGATCATCCATTCACTGCTTCACCAAATGTTCACAACAGGCAGGGCTGGGTCAGGCCAAATGCAAAGCCTACAACTTTTTTTTTTCATGATCAGAACTACTTTCCCATGTTATTTATGTACACATATGAATTCCCTCATGTGAAAAAGCTGGAGCTCTGAGAGCAATTTAATGTCTTTCATACCTAAATTCATGTTCTGGCGTATGAATTGTGTGAACTCCACACAGATAACTTTGGCTCTGGTGGTGGTATGCAAGCTTGGTGCAGCCGGAGGGTGGTTGCCTCATTCATCTCTTCTCTGTGATGCAGGGGAGTTTGTTAATACTTCTTGCGTGCAGGCTGGAATTGTGGCTCAGCAGGTTAAGCCACCACTTGCAATCCTGGCATCCCATATGGGAGTGCTGGTTTGAGTCCAGATTGCTCCACTTCCAATTCCACTTCCTGTTAATGCACCTGGAAAGCAGCAGAAGATGGCCTAAGTGCTTGGGCTTCTGCCACTCACATGGGAGACTCAGCTGGAGTTCCAGGCTCCTGGCTTCCACCTTGTCCAGCCCCAGCCACTGACGCCATTTAGGGAGTGAACCAGTGAATGGAAGATCTCTTTCAATCACTTACTCACACTTTATCTCTCTGTGTCTCCCTCTCTCTGTGTGTCACTCTTTCAAACACATACATCTTAAAAATTATTTTCTTTTTAAAAATATTTTAGTTATTTATTTGACAGAGTTAGAGAGAGAGAGAGAGAGAGAGAGAGAGAGAGAGAGAGAGAGAGAGAGAGATCTTCATCCACTGGTTCACTCCCCAAATGGTTGCAATGGCTAGAGCTGGGCCAGCCTGAAGTCAGGAGCCAGGAGCTTCTTCTGGGTCTCCCATGTGGGTGCAGGGGCCCAAGCACTTGGGCCATCTTCCACCAAACCAGTTCAAGACCTGGCTGTTCCACTTCCGATCAAGCTTTCTGCTGTGGCCTGGGAAAGCAGTAGAAGATGGCCCAAGTCCTTGGGCCCCTGCAGCCATGTGGGAGACCCAGAAGAAGGTCCTGTCTTCGGATCGGCACAGCTCCAGCCGTTGCGGCCAATTAGGGAGTGAACCAACGAATGGAAGACCTCTCTCTGTCTCTGCCTCTCCTCTCTCTGTGTAACTCTGACTTTCAAATAAATAAATAAATCTTTAAAAAATGAAGTTATGCAAGTCATATTGTATTTTGAAAAAAATTTTTAGTTGTTTTCATCTACTTGAAAGGCAGAATGACAGAGACAGAGATAGAAAGAAACCTCCCAGCCCCTGGTTCACTCCCCAGATACCTGTAACAGCTAGTGCTGGGCCAGGCTGAGGTCAGGAACCAGGAACTCCATCCAGGTTTCCACATGGGTGTCAGGGATCCAAGTACTTGAACCATATCTGTTGTCTCCTAGGATGTATTATCAGGGAGCCAGATTGGAAGTGGAGTAGCCAGGACTCGCACTAGCATTTTGATAAAGGGTGCAGATGTCCCAACCTGCACCTGAGCCTGCTGTGCCTCATGCCTGCCCTTGAAAGGCGTATTTTATTTTATTTTATTTTATTTTTTTGACAGGCAGAGTGGACAGTGAGAGAGAGACAGAGAGAAAGGTCTTCCTTTTGCCGTTGGTTCACCGAGCTGATCCAATGGCAGGAGCCAGGTGCTTCTCCTGGTCTCCCATGGGGTGCAGGGCCCAAGCACTTGGGCCATCCTCCACTGCACTCCCGGGCCACAGCAGAGAGCTGGCCTGGAAGAGGGGCAACCGGGACAGAATCCGGCGCCCTGACCAGGACTGGAACCCGGTGTGCTGGCGCTGCAGGGTGGAGGATTAGCCTGTTGAGCCACGGCGCCGGCCGTAGTTAAGATGTTGATTAAGATGCCAATCACCTTGTTGGAGTGTCTGGGTTCAATACCTGGCCACAGGTTTGACTCTAGCTTCCTGCTAACGCAGACTCTGGGAGGAGTGATGATGGCAAAAGTAACTGGGCTCCTGCTTGAACATGGAAGGCCTGTGTTGCATTCTTAGCCCCCAGCTTCAGCTCTGGCCCCATCTCTCCATTTGCAGGCATTTGTGGAATGAAGCAGCAGAAGAGAGCTCGCTCTCTCTCTCTCTCTGTCTCTCTTGCTCTCTCTCTCTCTCTCTCTCTCTCTCTGTATCAAATAAATAATTTAAAAAAAATTAATGGTCAGGGCTGGTGCTGTGATGTAGTGGGGCTCTGGTTAGAGTCCCGGCAGTTCCACTTCCAATCCAGCTCCCTGCTAATGTCCTTGGGAAAGCAATGAAAGATGGCCTAAGTGCTTGGGCTTCTGCACCTGACATGGGACACTTGGAAGAATTTCCTGGCTTCTGGCTTTAGTCTGGCCCAGTTTTGGCCATTATAGTCATATGGGCAGTGAACCAGAGGATGAAGATCTCTTTCTCTCTGTCTCTCCTTCTCTCTCTGTAACTCTGCCTTTTGAATAAAATAAAAACATATCTTTAAAAAAACGTTAATGGTACAAGTGGTACTTACTCATTTGGTAGCACCAGCAGTTCACTCTTCACTCAACAGTGGACATTGGGAAGGAGAGGGTGTGCAGAGAGACATATTATCACCATGAAGAGTCAGGCAGTGTATACCCAAGCAGCACTCTCTGAAATGCTGCCTGTTTTACAGACCCCATGTTTTTCTGTTTTCATCTACTGAGATCTGAACAAAGTGATTTTAATATTACATGATAGTCAGGCTTCTAGAGTTGAACACTAGTCTTATATATACATAGAGAATTTAGTCAGTTGTGAGACAAAACAATTTTTAAAGACTTTTTATTCATTCATTTATTTGAAAGTCAGAATTACACAGAGAGATGGAGAGACAGAGATCTTTTATCTGCTAGTTTACTCTCCAGATGGCTACCGTAGCCAGGACTGGGCCAAGTGGAAGCCAGGAGTCAGGAGCCAGGAGCTTCTTCCGGTCTCCCATGTGGGTGGCAGAGGTCCAAGTACTTGGACCATCTTCTGCTGCTTTTTTCCAGGCCATTAGCAAGGAACTGGATCTGAACTGCAGCATCCGGGACAGGAACTCGCACCCATATGGGATGCTGGCATTGCAAGCAGTGGCGTTACCAGCTATGTCATAATGCTGGCTCGCCCCCGCCCCCCAATTCTTTGAAATTTATTTATTATTTATTTGAAAGGCAGAGCAGCAGAGATAGGGACACACATACACACACACACACACACAAAGATGGTCCAATCTTCCATCCTCCTATTGATTCCCCGAATGCCAGCAATAGCCATGACTGGGTCAGGCCAAAGCCAGGAGCCAGGAATTCCATCTGGGTCTTCCACATGGGTGGCAGGGACCCAAGCTGGGTCATCATCTGCTGCCTTCTTAGGTGCGTTTGCAAGGATTGGAAGTGGAGCAGCCAGGACGCGAATGGCATTGTGATATGGGATATTTACATTGCAAGCCATGGTTTAACCTGCTGCTCCATTACAGTACTGGCCCCGACCCAAGACGATTTTCTAATTGAAAGTGAGTATACACTCTCATGTCTAGTTGCTTCTCAACATCTATCACCTGGTTGTGTTGCAAATTATATATGGTTGAAGGAAAAAATTTAAAAAGATTATATATGTGAGTCGTATTATAAACCCTGGGGTATACCCAAAAAGCTGGTATCTGTGAAAAGCTGAAATGAAACATTTGGTACATAACTAAGGCATCAGAACTCTTCCCAGATGTTACCCTGCTTTAAAATGGAACTTTGGGGTTTTTATAGGGAGAATGATTTTATTCTTGTCAAACATGCCAAGTGGGGCAGGTTTTGTGGTGCAGTGGTTAAGGTGCCTCTTGGGGCAGCTGCATCCCCTGTTGGAGTGCTTGGATTCTACTAATGTGCACCCTGGAAGGCAGAGTTGGTGACTCAAGTGTTTGGGTCCCTGCCACCTTTGTGGGATAACCAGATTGGACTCTTGTCTCTTAGCTTTGGCCTGGCCCATCCTTGGTTGCTGTGAGCCTCTGGGAAGTGAACCAGTGAGTGGAATAACTCTCTTTGTTCATCTGTCTGTCTCTCTGTGTTCCTCTGTATTTCAAATAAATAAAAAATAAGTAAAAATTAAAATAAATAAGAAATAAGTAAAATGCCAAAGAATGAACTTAATTTGGGTATCTTTCTTTTCATATACTCACACCAACACATATAGCTTGAAATAAAATGTATGATGCATTTTCCTTTGCACATTGACACCTGCTACAAACATCTACAAATAAATATCAGACCTTAACAGAGAACATGTTGATAACAAATCTTTCACAGTATAAATTCAGACATTTTCCTCCAACATATTATTTTAATTCAAGAGTAGGACAATGGAATTAAAAAAAATCAGTCAGAAACAAAGGTAAAATCCACGTCTTGCTCTGTATGAATGTTGTAAGTTATCAAAACAACTCAAGGGGCAGGTGTTGTGGCATAGTGGGTTAAGCTACTGCTTGCAATGTCTGCCTCCCATATTGGAATGCCTGGATTTGAGTGCTGCCTCCACTTTCAATCACCTGCTTGTTAATGTGAACCCTGGGAGGCAACAGATGAAGACTCAAGTATTGGGCCCCTGCAACCCCCAAGGGAGATGCAGATGGAGTTCTAGGCTGGCTTTGGCCTAGCCAACTGGGTTGTTACAGACATTTGGGTAGCAAACCAGCAGATGGAAGATTCTCTTCCTCTCTTTCTTTCAAATAAATAAAAACAAAAATAGATAACTTAAAAACAAACATCTCCATACCTTGGCAGAGGAGCTAAAGCAAATAAGCAACGTGGGGATAAGATGCATAAAAGAGACAGATTATCATGATAAGAGGCAAAGGTTTCAATAGAGTTGTTGGTAAAACAGACATATTGCAAACAGGGAGGAAGAAGAACGACTTAATTTATGACAGACTTTGGCACCTCTAAAGGTTAACTGGACACCTGTCTCAAGATTTGTTTTCAGTTCCTGCTCGGTAGGCTCCCCATTGTGACCCTGAGGAAGTCACACAGATTCTATGGGCCTTTCTTTTTCTTTTTCTTTTCTTTTTTTTTTTTTTTTACAGGCAGAGTGGACAGTGAGAGAGAGACAGAGAGAAAGGTCTTCCTTTTGCCGTTGGTTCACCCTCCAATGGCCGCCGCGGTTGGCGCGCTGCGGCCGGCGCACCGTGCTTGTCCGATGGCAGGAGCCAGGAGCCAGGTGCTTTTCCTGGTCTCCCCATGGGGTGCAGGGCCCAAGCACCTGGGCCATCCTCCACTGCACTCCGGGCCACAGCAGAGGGCTGGCCTGGAAGAGGGGCAACCGGGACAGAATCCGGCGCCCCAACCGGGACTAGAACCCAGTGTGCCGGCGCCACAAGGCGGAGGATTAGCCTGTTGAGCCACGGCGCCGGCCTTTTTCCATTTCTTATCTCTCATTAAACTCTACCTTTCATCTGCCTTCCAGACATCTTACAGGTATTAGGTTTCAAGATTACTCTCTCTATTTCTGTTTCTTTCTCCATGCTCATATTTTTCTCATAATCTTAAAGCATTTGGAGGTACCATAAATCCATTTTGTAACTAAAGTTTTCATTCTTTCTGGAAGGTCACTCAGAATACTAACTTCATTAGCAGATTAATTTTGTGCAGTATTAATATGGTATAAGTTATTAAAATTTTATTACAAATAAAAATATAATTACTAATAATTTTAGAGACAGTTTTAATTAGTAAGCATTTAAAAATCAAAACTATCATTTCCTAGTGCTTCTGTTACTGGTGGCAGCTAGCTTGCTTCAGTTCCTTTTTGCTGATGGAGTAATGAATTATATAGTTCAGAGAGACTAAAGTAGGGGCAGCAAAGCAAAAGTTTATCAAAGTATGTTCTGGGGAGGAACAGGCCAATCAAGAGAGCACATGGCAACCTTTCTTCCTGGTTTATGGCTTTTATGCCTAGATGGACATTGGCTGGTTATGTGGCCTTGATGTTCATGATTGGCATTTATGATTGACATCTGGAGTTGCAAAATTTTGTATTCTCTGCACATGTGGCTGCAAATAGACATTTCTAGATTGGCTGAGTTTGCATTTTGTTTTTGACAGATTTATTTATTTATTTATTTGAGAAGCAAATGAAAGACAGAGAGAGAGAGAGAGAGAGAGAGAGAGAGAAAGATCTTCTATTTGCTTCAAGTGGCCCCAGTGGCCAGGGCTATTCCATGCTAAAACTAAGAGCCTAGAACTCCATCTGATCTCCCACGGGTGTGGCAGGAGTCCAAACACTTAGACCATTGTCTGCTTTTCCAGGCATATTAGCAGGGAGCTATATTGGAAGTGGAGCAACTGGGACTTAAACAGGTGTCCAATACTGGATGCTAGAGTCATAAGCAGCAATTTAACCCACTGCACTATAGTGCTGGCCTCTAGGCTCCCATTTTATCATGATATTTTAACCACAAGTAACTACGAAGTGGGTGGTTTTGGATGGGCTCCAATAGGCTTCACCCCTAGAGGAGTGTCTTGTGGCTCTTCTCCAGTCATTCTTGTCTAATCATCTGCCTGACATATTCCATTACTTTCTAGTGGTCATTGGTACTGTCTGCTTTTTTTTTTTTTTTAAGATTTATTTATTTGAAAGGCAGAGTTAGAGAGAGAGAGAGAGAGAGAGAGAGAGAGAGAGAGAGAGAGAGAGAGGAAGAGGTGGGGCTGTGGGGGAGAGATTTTCCACCTACTGGTTCATTCTTCCAGATGACTGAAACAGCCAGGGCTGGGTTAGGCCAAAATCAGGAGCCTGGAACCTTGTGGGTGGCAGGGGCCCAAGCACTTGGACCATTTTCCACTACTTTTCTGGATGCATTAGCAGGGTGTTGGATTGGAAGTAGAGCAACCAGGTCTCAAACTGGCAGCTGTATAGGATGCTGGCATTGCAGGCAGAGGTTTAACCTACTGCACCATGACCCCAGCTCCACCAATACTGTCTGAAACACTAGAACATTCACACTGTGGTACCTAAATAATCGCACTTTGAGGACAAGTCCTGTTTGGATTCAAGTTTGTAGAGGTCAGTATATTTTGAATGTGCTGATCAGTCTTAAAGCTGTTGATGGTTAATGGATTACAACATCAATTCCCCTTTTGTTGATTGACAGCACATTCAATGGGGTTATTGGGATTATCAGGCACCATTAAGAAGCATAAAACTATGACCTCCTTTGTTGTTAGTCTTCTGCTTTAAGGTCACTGACAGCTCTTCCATTAATTTCTCATGTTGTTAAACATTATCTGAATGTAGGAGAGCTTGGCTATTTATTCCTAAAGGATTTCTTTAGAAGTCGAGAAGAACTTCTTCCCAGGTCAAAGCCTGAAATGCAGGAGTGGTCCATGAAGCTGTTAGCACCCTTCTGTGAGCAACCCTTGAACTCTGATCCTTCTTAATATGGCTGGAAAAGACATATTGTACACTGCTCCTGACCCCACGTGCCTACTCTGGTCATGGAGAACTGCCAAAACCACTGACACTCTGTTCTCATCTTCTACTGTCTAATGTGAAGCTGTTTTCTGGGTTCTGTGTTCAAGTTTGTCTATTTGTAGCTTCAATGTATTATGAAAGGATATACCAGTCCAACATAAGACATTCAGGTATTTTGATAGCATTACAGTACTTTCGCGCATTATAGTCACATATCGTCCTCTGCTTTCCATGTTTATTTTAGTGGAGGTGGGTGGAATAGGCTCTTGCAAGAAAGAATTCAGATATGAGATGGAGAGGAGTGGCCAGCAAGGTAGCAAGGTTTAATGGGTATGGGCAACCATCAGAAGGCATGGGCACGGCCGGCGCCACAGCTCAATAGGCTAATCCTCTGCCTTGCAGCACCAGCACACTGGGTTCTAGTCCCGGTCGGGGTACTGGATTCTGTCCTGGTTGCCCCTCTTCCAGGCCAGCCCTCTGCTGTGGCCAGGGAGTGCAGTGGAGGATGGCCCAGGTCCTTGGGCCCTGCATCCGCATGGGAGACCAGGAGAAGCACCTGGCTCCTGGCTTCGGATCAGTGTGATGCGCCAGCCACAGCGCGCTGGCTGTGGCGGCCATTGGAGGGTGAACCAATGGCAAAAAGGAAGACCTTTCTCTCTCTCTCTCTCTCTCTCTCTCTCTCTCTCACTATCCACTCTGCCTGTCAAAAAAAAAAAAAAAAAAAAAAGGCATGGGCACTTCTCCAGACACAATCTTGGAGACTTCCCAGTCACTCAGACTGGGGAAAGCAAGGGTACATGGTGTAATGGAGAGAATACACCTGGCAGACCAGGCGGGCCACTCAGGAAAGAGCTGAGAGCTGAGCTCGCAGCTTGTAATCCCACTGGGCCTTATAAGGGAATGGGATTCAGTTCTTCCTGCTGTTTTCCCTTCCCCTCATTCTTCTCCAGGACAAAGAGGTTGCTGAGTTATGTAAAATTCCTCCTGCATCTTCACCACTCAGTGCTATCAGACTGGGTAGCCCACCTGCCAGGGTGGAGGAGCTTCCCCCAGGAGGCCATCCTGGGGGAAGCGGTGAAGGTTTTATTGCCCGATGTCATCAGGCTAGTTACCCATTTTGGGCTGGGCAGCGTAAACACCAGGCCGGCGGGGAGGCTGAGAGCACTTGGAGTATGAGCGGGACTTGGCAGCGTAAACACCAGGCTGCTTCCATGGTGTGCTTCTGAGCTGCTGCTCTGTTTTCCTTAGACCCCTCTCACACACAGGCTAATTTCTTTCTTTCTTTTTTTTTTGACAGGTAGAGTGGACAGTGAGAGAGAGAGAGACAGAGAGAAAGGTCTTCCTTTGCCGTTGGTTCACCCTCCAATGGCCGCTGCAGGAGCGATGGCAGGAGCCAGGTGCCAGGTGCTTTTCCTGGTCTCACATGGGGTGCAGGGCCCAAGCACTTGGGCCATCCTCCACTGCACTCCCGGGCCACAGCAGAGGGCTGGCCTGGAAGAGGGGCAACTGGGACAGAATCCGGCGCCCCGACCGGGACAAGAACCCGGTGTACTGGTGCTGCAAGGCGGAGGGTTAGCCTATTAAGCCGTGGTGCCGGCCAGGCTAATTTCTAACATCCTTCCTAACATTTCTACTTAAATTGGCCTATTTGGAATCTCAAATTTTCTTGAAAGAACCCAAAACTGAAACGTCTCCAAGTAGCAGCAAGCATCATGGCACTGGTGCCTGGGAACTGCTGATCTGAAGCCATAGGGAGAAACCAGTGACCATGTTCTGCTTCTTGGTTGGTCCAGTGTGGGTCACCTTAAGCTTCCACGAGACTCCCATGTTACATGATGCAAATCCATAGACGTACCCCTGCCTGACCATTGCCTAGGGTGAAAGATGTCTCGCAGATGACTGCAGGCCACTCATTAACAGCAGAGCAAAACCCAAGAAAACAGTAGCAAGAGGAGAGGGACCAAAGCCAGAGAAACAGAAGTGGCTGACATCAGTGACACCATGGTGATAATCATGGGGCAGGAAGAGCAGCCTTAAGCTAGACTGACTCAGAGGTCAATGAAGCATTTGATGCCTGAAGCTGGACTCGGGATGCTTGCGTACAGGCAAGTGGCCAGCAGTAGATTACAATCTGGAGAAACCTCGTAACTACTAGCTTCTGAGCATACATCCTTTCTAATTTGCAGAGGAAGATTGACCCTAAGATAATTATCTGAAATTAAACTGGGTGTTGGAATAGTACTTGCTGACTTGGAAATCTGTGTTTTTACCCTTGATGTCATCTCTAATCTTCAGACTCACACATTTAACCATGAATTGGCAGAAAACAAAGTCTATGTCTCCCCAAATCCACTCTTATTTATTAGATATGTAATAAATATATATATAGCATAAATATAAATCTCACCTCACTCAGTTATGAACTCATTGTAAATTCAGTATATAATACCAATGAGAAATTCCATCAATATATATATATATATTTAATTTATTTTTTATTTATTTGAAAGGCAGAGTTACAGAGAGAGAGGCAGAGAAAGAGATTTTCCATCCACTGGTTCATGTCCCAAATGGCTGCAATGGCCAGGGCCAAAGTCAGGAACCAGGGGCTTCTTCTGGGTCTCCTATGTGGGAGCAGGGGCCCCAACACTTGTGCTATCCTCCGCTGCTTTTCCAGGCACATTAGCAGGGATATGGATCAGAAGTGGAACCTTGAATCAGTGCCATATGGGATACCGGTGTTGCAGGCAGTGTCTTAACTTGCTCTACCACAATGCTGGCCCATCCATCAGTTTCTGAACTAAACTGACTTTGCTGATGTAAGTTCAGGCCAGTTAAAAACCTTTTTCAAAATTAAAAAAATATTTATTTATTCAAAAGGTAGGATGATGGAGGGTGGGTGAGGAGGAGATTTCTTCCATCACTGGTTTACACCCAAATGGCTGTAACAGCTGGGACTTGGCAAGGCCAGCAACCCCATTCAGTTTCCTACATGAGTGGCAGGTACTCAAGTACTTGAGTCATCACCCATGCCTCCTAAGCGCAGTTCAGGGAGTTGGATCTGAAGGGCAGAGTAGCCAGATTCTAACCAGACACTGATACAGGATGGGGGCATTCCAAATGGGTGGCTCAACCTAGTGTACTACAGTGCCTGCCCTGCTACTTTTTTACTTTTAGCTTTTTAATTAAATTGTTTTGGGGGCTGGTTCTGTGACTTAGTGGGTTAAGACTTCACCGGTGGCATCGGCCTCCCATATGAGCTCCAGTTTGAGTCCTGGCTGCTCCTCTTCCCATCCAGCTCTCTGCTGTGGCCTAGAAAAGCAGTGGGAAATGGCCCCAGTGCTTGGGCCCCTGCACCCATGTGGAAGACCTGGAAGAAGCTCCTGGCCCCTGACTTTGGATCTGCTCAGCTTTAGCCATTGTGGCCATTTGGGGAGTAACCAGCGGATGAAAGACCTTCCTCTCTGCCTCTCCCTGTTTGTAACTCTGCCTCTTAAATATTTAAAAACAAATAATTTGTTTCTTTATTAAAATATTTATTTATTTATTTGAAAGGCACAGCAACAGAGAGAGAAAGAGATCTTTATGCTGGTTCACTCCCAAATGACCTCATAGCCAGGGCTAGGTCAAGCTGAAGCCAGAAGTCAGGAACTCCATCCAGGTCTCCCATGAGGGTAACAGGGGCCCAAATACTTGGAGCATTTTCTGCTGCTTTCTCAGGTGCATTAGCTAGATTAGAACTGGAGCAGTCTGGACTTTAACTGGCGCTCTGATGTGGGATGTTGGTGTTGCTAGTGATGGCTTAACCTGTTTTGTTTTTTTAACTTTTAATATATTGTAACTGTAATAAATCATATTTTCCCCTAAGAAAGTGCTAGTCAAACCTTACATTTTTCCTTCTATGACTCTTATGCAATTCTCACAGTGCCATTAGGGGATTCATAATCCCGGGGAAGAAAACCAGGGGAAGAAGAAGAGAGGGAAAAGGCAAAGGCAAAGCTATCCATGTGTGATGGTGAGAATGTTGTTGAGAAAGAGACAGAATAAAGAGAAGGATGCATGCACACAACAAGCAACAAAAGTGATTCCTCAGAATCCAGGTGCAGCCCCGGGGCGTGTGAAGAGGTGACCCCCGAGTTCTCCAAGGGCAGAGGAAGGCTGTATGTTGGGGTTCTGTGGATGGGAGGACTGGAGGCTCTCCTTGGAAGATGGTGCCCTGGGTCATGGCTGAAGTGCACTGTGCAGTCTGCCAGGACGCTTGGCTGGTGTGTTACCCCTAGAGCACGCTGCCCGAGCACTTCCTCTGTGCTTCTGCCCTCCCTGCTGCTGCTCCTGGGACTGAACACCTTCCCGCCGGCTGTGGCTCTTTTTGAGATCTCAGGTGAAATAAGGAGACAGCAATGAGGACTGCTCACACCTCTGCCAGGTCGCATCACCTCCCAGCCACGTAGCTTTATGTTTTCTGCTCTTTGGAAACTCCAGGCACGTTTCTGCCTTTAAATTTCAGGATCCAGGGCCTCCACGTGTCATTCAGGGCCTGATATGATGTTAGCAACATGTCACCTCACCCTTAAACTTTTTTCCATAGGACTTATTGTTGATACTATTTTGTATTTGAGTATTGCCAGCTGATTGACTCTTCCTACAAGAAATCACACTGCATGGGGCTGGCGCAATGGCGCAGCAGGTTAACCCCTGGCCTGAAGCGCTGGCATCCCATATGGCATCCCATATAGTACTACCTGGCAGCTCCTCTTCCAATCCCGCTCTCTGCTATGGCCTGGGATAGCAGTAGAAGATGGCCCAAGTCCTTGGGCCCCTGCACCTGCTTAGGAGACCCGGAAGAAGCTCCTGGCTCCTGGCTTTGGATCGGCACAACTCTGGCCATTGGGGCCATCTGGGGAGTGAACCATCGTATGAAAGACCTCTCTCTCTCTCTGCCTCTTCTCTCTCTGTGTAACTCTTTCAAATAAATAAATAAATCTTTAAAAAAAAAAAAAGAAATCAAATTGTTACCAGAGAAGCAAAGGGTCCTTGTCTTCGTGCAAGAAAGAATTCAGATGCGAGACGGAAAGTAGTGGAAAGCAAAGCAGCAAGGTTTATTAGGGTAGTGACATCCGTAGGAACGGATGGGCACCTCTCCCGACAGGACCTGAGAGACAGTGCGTGGTTTACATTTAGGCTGGGGGATTTTAAGGGCGTGGGTCTTGCCTTCCTGCCTCTTCTTCTCCTCCTCCCAAACAAAGGACTTGTTGGATGTCCCCTGAAGTTATCAGACAGGCGTTGCCCCTCCTTTGAGGAAAGATAGTTATCAGGTAGAAGGGGCAGGACTCCCTGGAAGGTCAGGATGTGGGCAGGATGTTTGAAGTGCAGATACTGGGCTGCACCTGGAGGGTTACCAGGATGACTTGAGATGTCAGTTCCTTGGGCCTTTGTCACACACACATAAGCTCATTTCTGCCTTCCTACCTACCAAAACTGCAGAAGAACATCTCATTCAGTGATGTAGTCAGGACAGAGTAGAGTGCGTAATAGTAGGAGCTTAGCCAATGGTTAAATTACTGGGTGGTAGCAACTGTTTAACTTAGAGGTTAAGATGCCCATGTTCTGCATTAGAATACCTGGGTTAGACACCCAGCAATGGTGTCTGGAGCTCCAGCTCCAGCTCCAGCTCCAGCTCCAGCTATGGCTTCTTGCTAAAGCAGACCATGAGAAACAGTGGTGATGACCCACTGGGTCCCTGCCACTCATGTGAACTTGGATATCCAACTTCCAACTTGGGTCCCAGCCTAGCTGCAGCTGTTGCAGACATTCAGAGAGTGAACTAGTGCATGGGATCTCTCTCTCTCTGTGCCTCTCTAATTAAAAAAAATTATGACTAAATACAATGTTGACTTGATGTAACATCAGCATTATGGGTATCTCAACCCTAGTGCAGATTAGGATTTGGTCAAGCCTCTTGTTTAAATAAAAACCTTCTAACAAGGGAAGGGTGAGGGTCAGAAAAGATAAGGGAGTACAGGTTAATTGAGGTAAACAATTTAAACAGTTTAACTGACAGACACAAAGGAGGCCTGAGATCAAAATCGAGGAAACCCATCCTCAGGAGTCTGAGTTTCAGATCTTCTGTATTCAATATCTCTGATTACCCTGTGCTTTTAAAACCCTTTCTGCCTCCCATCCTCTTTCCTTATGGTACTGGGTTCTCAGGATTAAGCCTATCTCCAGCCCCAAGGGTGAATAAGATGATTCACAGAATACAACATTGTCAGGAAATTACATTTCAGGGCCTGTGAGTGGCTAGCTAGATGCTGGGAGTGGGGGCACCCCATAGGAGCATAGGTGTGAAGCTTTGTTGCTCCACTTCTGATCCAGCTCCCTGCTACTGTTCCTGGGAAAGCAGTAGAAGATGGCCCAAGTACTCAGGCCCCTGCACCCACATGGGAGACCCAGATGGAGTTCCAGGCCTAGCCCTAGCTGTTGCAGCCATCTGGGGGATTGAACCAAAAAAATGAAAGATCTCCTTCTTTGTTTTGCCCTCTTGCTGTGTAACACTGCCTATCAAATAAATAAACATACAAAGATTATATTTCCTTTTATTTTGTGAACAATTCCCTTATTTCCACCCCAGATAAAAGCCTCCTGGTAGAGCTGATGTTTTCTAGGGTGCCTGCTGTCCCCAGCTTACTGCTCTATCCCCGGGAGATTGGGCCTGTGCATTATAATCATTATTCCAGGTTCTTGCCCCCACAGGGATAAGAATTCAAAGCAGAGGCATAGTACAGAGCACAAGTGAGAGCAGGATTTATGTAAAAGAGAGTGAATATGCATTCACACATGAGTGTGGGTCACCCACACAGAGAGATGCCTGTCAAGAGTGGGCTAGGTAATTGCCTATGAAAAGAGCGAGGGAGAGGAGGCCAGAGAAGAGTCCCCAAGTATTGTAGGCAAGTAGATGGCTTCTTGGCCTTTTGGCTAAGATCAAGTGTGTGTGATATAGGCAGGTAGGATAAAATTGGTTAGATTTGTGAGCTAGAAGACCACGCCTTCACCACGCCCCTGTGTGATTTCATCCTGACCCCACCTGGATGCCCACCTGCCAATCAGGCCTGCTTTCTGCTTGGTATGTATTCCAACTTAATTTCCAGACTTCCCTTTCTCCTTTAGATAGAGCCCTGACCTATGCATTTCTCTCACTGAATAAAAAGCTTAAAATCTTATCATGCTGCCCAGCTTATTTCAGCCAGTATTCAGAGTTCTCTGAATTCATGGCAAGGACTCATATAGCTTATTAATCAGAAATATTAATAAGCAAATAGGTATCACAAGCACAGTCAAGAACAAATAAAGCCTCTTCCAATTTTTTTTAAAAAGATTTATTCATTTATTTGAAAGGCAGAGTTATAGAGAGAAAGAAGGTGAGACAGGGAGAGATAGAGAGAGAGAAAGAGAGAGAGAGTTTCCATCCACTGGTTCACTCCCCAAATGACCGTAACAGCCAGGATTGGGCCATGCCAAAACCAGGAGCCTGGAACTTCTTCTGGGTTTTCCATGTGGGTGCAGGTGCTCAAGCTCTTAGGCCATCCTCTGCTGCTTTCCCAGGCTATAGCAGAGAGCTAAATCAGAAGCGGTGCAGCTGAGACTTGAACCGGCATCTGTATGGGATGCTATCATTGCAGGCTGTGGCTTTAACCTGCAGAGTGACAGCAATGACCCTGCCTCCTCTCAATGTTATCAGACGTTTATGAGGTAAGGGGCAGAGCTTGGGTGGGGTTTAGTGTGTGAGACTCTCTGGGATTTTTGTGGCACCTCCGTGTGGAGTCTAACTTCCACACTTGCCATCAAGCATCTCTTCCTTCCTGGTCCTGGCTGAGACACAGGTGCACCACCAGAAATTGGGCCTATTAGACAGAGCTACAGTGCAGGGCTGGTAGATATTACAGCCCATGTATTCCTATCTAACTCCCTGACTCGCTCCCCCAGTCACATGCACCTGCAGCAAGCATGGCCCGTGCAGTCATTGAGGGAGGAGAGCATTGCCATCCAGAGATGATGGTGTCTGACGCTTCTTAAGGAAGCTTCGAGTGCTCCGAAGACGTCCCTGAGCTGGCCTGGCCCCCACCACTTTCTCTCACTGTTTCTTGCATCTTCCTCTTGTCCTGCAGTTTCCTCTCTCCAGCTCCAAACTCCAGTTGGAGCTGCCAGTTAGTGCAGGGTGGCTGCAGTCACTGTGGTCACCCACAGTGAGCCCATCTGCTGTTTCCCTAGCCTACAACTGGAGCAAGCCCCAGATTGCAGCTCCAGGGGAGAAAGGCGCTGTCTGTGCAGTGCGCCATGCAGGTCACGGAGCCCTTCACCGTCTCCAGAGGCAGTGCTCTGAAACCTTCGGGCGTGCAGGGCTGCACCTGCTGCTCTCTTGTCTGATCCCAGCACTGATGACAACACAGACTAGAACAGCAGACAGAGAAGCGGAGGCAGTAGCCAAACTGCAGGATTGAGTAGTGGCCAGCCCTTCTGCTTTTATCTTTCATTGAACCTAAATCACCACTTTTAGTCTCTATTTTGGTCCAAAAATAAGCCTGGGGGTTATCATTGTCAACTAACCCATCGCTGAACCACATGTTCAATTCTAAGTACGCTGTTACTTCTCTATAAGAGGTCTTGCTTATAGCCTTCTTCCCAGCTGCAAGTCTGATCTTGACCAGGCTCCTGTCAGAAGTACTGGAGTTAGCCCTCTCTATCTGCTATGGCTATTATTATGGGATAGATTGTGTGCCCTACATCTTTATGTTGAAGTCTAAACACCTTGTGCCTCAGAATGCAACTCTGTTTGGGGTTAAGAGCTTTCGACAGGATTAAGTAAAATGAGGTCATTAGGGTGTCTCCTAGTCCGATTACACTGGCATATTTTTTTTTTATTTTTTTATTTTTGACAGGCAGAGTGGACAGTGAGAGAGAGAGAGAGAGAGAGAGAGAGAGAGACAGACAGAGAGAAAGGTCTTCCTTTTGCCGTTGGTTCACCCTCCAATGGCCGCCGCGGCCGGCGTGCTGCAGCCGGCACACTGCGCTGATCCGAAGCCAGGAGCCAGGTGCTTCTCCTGGTCTCTCATGGGGTACAGGGTCCAAGCACTTGGGCCATCCTCCACAGCACTTCTGGGCCACAGCAGAGAGCTGTCCTGGAAGAGGGGCAACCGGGACAGAATCCTGCGCCCGGACCCGGATTAGAATCCGGTGTGCCAGCACCGCAAGGTGGAGGATTAGCCTGTTGAGCCACGGCGCTGGCCTACTGGCATCTTTTTAAAAAAATAATTATTAAAGATTTATTTATTTATTTGAAATGAGGGATCTTCCATCCACTGGTTCATTCCCCAAATGGCTGCAATGGCTATGGCTGGGCGAGGCTGTAGCTAGGAGCCTGGAACTCTAACTGGGTCTCTCATGTGGGTGACAGTTCCCCAAGAACTTGGGCCATCTTCAGTTGCTTCTCCAGGTGCATTAGCAAGGAACTGGATTGGAAGTGAAGAAGCTGGGACTCCAACCAGCACTCATGTGTGTTGCCAGCATCATAGGTGGTGGTTTTCCCAGCTGTACCACAACACAGGCAGGGACTGATGTCTTCATAAGAAGAAATCAGGACACAG
This sequence comes from Sylvilagus floridanus, assembly GCA_949820135.1. Classification (NCBI taxonomy): domain Eukaryota; kingdom Metazoa; phylum Chordata; class Mammalia; order Lagomorpha; family Leporidae; genus Sylvilagus; species Sylvilagus floridanus. Next base: position 79,207,283 of record OX463241.1, read on the forward strand.
AAATCAGCCCAAAGAGGGAAGACCATGTGGGGAAAATAAGGAGAAAACAGTCATCTATAAGTCAAAGAGAGATGCTTCAGAAGAATTAAAACCCACTGACACCATAGTCTTGGATTTCTAGCTCTCTAGAAAGTACGTGTCTGTTGTTGGTTAAGGCCCCAGTATGTGGCCTTTTTTTTCCCAAAGATTTTATTTATTTATTTGAGAGGTAGAGTTATAGACAGTGAGAGGTAGAGACAAAGAGAAGTCCTCCCTCCATTGGTTCACTCCCTAGATGGCCGCAACGGCTGGAGCAGCGCCGATCCGAATCCAGGAGCCAGGAGCCAGGTGCCACCTCCCATGTGGGTGTAGGGGCCCAAGAACTTGGGCCATCCTCCACTGCCTTCCCAGGCCATAGCAGAGAGCTGGACTGGAAGAGGGGCAGACAGGACCAGAACCAGCACCCATATGGGATGCTGGTGCTGCAGGCAGAGGATTAACCTACTGCGCCATGGAGCCAGCCCCAGCCCTTTGTTACAACAGCACCCAGCAAGCTACTTCAGCAACTCACCCATGGGTGAAAGTGGATCTTTCCCAACCCTCTGGCTTTAGCCTATGCTTATTTATAATAGATAGCGTTATTTAAAAAGTCATAGTTATTGCATTTATCATGACGTTTCTTGTTAAAAGCCCAGGACTTTGAAATGTCTTTCAGTTACAGATATATAAATCTGTTTTTGACCCATAGTTTCCTGAAAATATTTCCAAAGAAAGAAAATCCACTGGGCAAAGTTGATGATTAATGGAAATCTAGTGACAAAACGTTTGGCCCTAAAATGATTTGTGATATTTTGCAACTTAAAATTAGCTTTAAATACCAACAAGATGGGCTGGCATTGTGACTTAGCAAGATAAGCTGCGGCCTGCAATGCAATGCCAGAATCCCATACTGGAGTGCTGGTTGGGTCCTGGCTACCCTATCTGAGTCGGCTTCCTACTAACGTGTCTGATAAAGCAGTAAAGGGTGGCCCAAATATTTGGGCCCTTGCCATCTATGTGGGAGACCAAGATGGAACTCTGGGCTCTTAGCTTCAGATGAACGATCTCTTTCTCCCCTCTACAAATAAATAAATCAATCTTTTCTATAAGATTGATTTAATTGTATTTGAAAGGCAGAGTTGGAGAGAGAAAGAGAAAGAGAAAGAGAGAGAGAGAGAGAGAGATTCCATCCACTGGTTCATTCTCTAAATGGTTGCAACAACTGGGGCTGGGCCAGGTTGAAGCCAGGAATCAGGAGCTTCATCTGGGTCTCCCTTATGGGTGCAGGGGCCCAAAGACTTGGACCATCCTTTGCTGTCATCCTAGATGCATCCTAGAGCCAGACTGGAAATGGAGTAGCTGGGATGCAAACTTGCACCCATAATGGATGCCAGAGTTACAGGTGGTAGCTGGTTCAGAAGTGGAGCAGCTGGGACATGAACTGGTGCCCATATGGGATCCCGGCAACACAGGTAGAAGCTTAGCCTACTACACCCCAATGCTGGCCCTTAAAAATAAATATTTTTATTTATTTATTTATTATATTTATTTATTTATTACTTTTATTTTATTTATTTTTATTTTATTTATACCCCAATGCTGGCCCTAAAAATAAATATTTTTTAAAAAGAATATGAAAAAATGAGAGCATAAAGGCAATTTTTAAAGGGAAATATCATGCCTATAAATATTCTGTCTTAATTCACCAAAGACATCTTAGAGAAGAATTCAGTTATTAGTTGGCCATGCGTGGCAGTTCTTGCTGGGTGATTTTCATTTGTTTCATCACCTGGGGTAGAGTTTTCAGACTTTCTAGATCCTTCAGGGCCAGAGCTATATAATCCACTTGGCCATATTCTCCTGTTTCTATAGTTTTAGACATGAGAGCATCTAGGCTTCATGTTTTATTCCCCAATGTTGTGATTGTCTGCCGACCATCAGTTGTCAATGATAGTCACTTTCTATCCATTTTAGCAACTACAATATTGGTTTCTGTCTGAATTTGCAGCTATGGGACATAAGAAGAAACAGTTCAATCTAAATAACTGCTTTCCAGATTTTGGGTGGACAATCTAAATAATCTATGTACATATTTATCTATTTGATATATCTATAGATCTATCTATCTACTTACAGATAGATAGATATACAGATCTATCTATTTATAGAAGTATGGAATTTAAATAATAGTTGTCATTTCATTCTGCTGAATGTGAAAATAACTATGGAATTATTAATACTGTATTAGTACGCCCCATGGAGAAAATAAGTATGTTGGCCATGATCCTTAAACTTCAAGAATATTGTTTAATGAATTGTTATCTTATTGAGTCAGAACATTTATATAATGATTCAAGTACTTGGGTCCCTGCCATCCATGTGGGAGACCCAGATAGAGTTTTTGACTCCTGGCCTACACCAGGTCGTTGTGGCCATTTGGGAAGCAAACCAGCAGATGGAAGCTCTTTCTCTCTCTCTATTTCTCTCCCTTCATCTGACTCCCTCTCTCTGTTGTTCTGCCTTTCAAATACATTTAAAAAATAGAATATATATATATATATATATATGCACACACATATGCATAAGACAAACACTATGGAACTCTCTTGTGAGTTCATTCATATCAGATTGGAAGCTGGTACCAGATGCCATGGAAAAAGATTTAAGGGTGTGAGGAGATGGTATTTGCAGAAAGATCAAAGGTATGAAAGAGGTTTTTAAAGAGATGATCTTCCAAGACTAACGTGACTCGACCAGGAGAGTTGCAGAGATAATGAGTGGGCAGTGGAACCCTTGGCAGTTAGGGGATGTATTTGGATGAGAGTCAGCCTGGAGCCCCAGCCGGAGCATCCTGACCAGCAGGGAGGTGAAAGGAGCAGTCTAGAGTTTGCAGGTAGGTGACTCAGACTCTTGGGTCAGTTTGTCGCTCAGTAGTTCTGGAAACTTGTTGACTTCTTCAGGTTTCCCTTCTGCATCTCTGTTCTAAAGATAATCACGTTAACTGCATAGGGTTATGGTAAGGAAAACACAAGGCAGTATCTGGGATGTACGCAGCCCATTGCCTGGCACTTAGGGAAAGCCCCATGGACGGTGCAGTAAGAGCACGATCGAAGGGTCAGAGGTAAGTCAGAACTTCCCGGCAAGAGAAGGAACTTGTCCTGGAAGTGCCGACACTTCGTTAGGATGACTTTCTGATAAGGAAGTCACAGAGAAATTCAAGGCTGCAGGTGGGTCTGCTCCATTTCAGCTCTACCTGCCTCCTTTTTCCTGTCTCCCTTGATGGCTCACTCCTCACTCACGCTGAGTGGCACTCCACTTTCAGAGTGAATGAGACACTGTGCAGTGTAGGTGACGGCCTCCGCATGGCTGCTGAGAGGCCAGATGACAAGTGTGGGAGTTGGGCCTCTTTGAGTGAACCTTGAACACTGATCCTAGGGATACCGTGGTTGATAAGGACAAATAAACTTGCCTCCTTTGGCCCTGTTGGAGGCTGTTCCAGAGTCTTTGTGGGGACAGGCTGGATGAAGGATTGTCCCTGTTGGCAGCCGACTGTCACCTGTTGTGACACACTGCACTTTGTCTCTTGTTTCTTTTCCATACTTTGCTTTTACCCTTGCCTCACTGTTCTGCATATGTGCCTTTTAGATAGGCATCAGGAATTTAATCCATCCATCTGGCTCTACTTTCTAGAAGGTTTAGGCTAAGACAGATGTTTCTTTTAAATTTAAATTTGCTCTTATTAGAAAGCTAAACTTTGACTTTTACCTCATTAGACAGGATGCCACATAAACAGCGGTATCAGATTTGTCTGCCTCTTCATTGTAAATGAAATTTTCTTCAAATTGGCCATTTACATGGTAATGTTGGGGCTAAGACACTGAAGTAGTCCTTTCCTTCCTACAAATAATGATATGGCTTTAGGGAACACTAATCAGGCAGTCTTGGCTCTGATTATTGTTGGAAAATTAATTAATGGAGGATTTTGCCTCTTCTACGGCTCTGTTATCCCTAGTACACTGAGACTCCTCCCACTGGTGGCCAGGAAGTGATAGATGATGTGCTGCTGTGTCAACACTTCACAAACTTGAGGTTTCAGGGTGTGGTGGCTGAAATTTCAGTCTTTTGTAGCTTGGGATAGCTGAGAGCCTAGAGGACCATGGTTTGTTATCTTTTATAACATGTGGTTGTCTTAGTCTGTTTTCTGTGACTATAGCTGAATACCACAGACTGGGTAATTTATAAAGAATAAGGATATTCAGCTCATCATTCACTGAGCTGAAAGGCCAAAAAGTCGCTTCTGAGGAAGGCCCTCTTGGTGGTAGGGACTTTGCAGAGGCCAAAGGTGGTACAGGGCATGGCATGGTGCGAGGAGTATGCACAACAGATAGAGCCAAATACCACTCCGTGAAACCCATGAACTCATTGACACCTAATCTATTAATCCATGAAAGGATTAATCCATTCACGAGGACAGAACAATTATCCAATCATCTTTTTAAAAAATATATTCATTTATTTGCATTTTATTTGAAAGGTACAGACAGACAGCTTCCACCCTCTGGTTCACTGCCCAATTACCTACAACAGCCAGGACCAGGCCAGGATTAAACCAGGAACCTGGAACTCCATCCAAATCTCTCATTCAGGTGTCAGGGACTCAAGATCTTGAGCCATCACCTGCTTCCTCCCAGGGGGTGCATTAGCAGGAAGCTGGAATCAGAAGTGGAGTAGCTGGGGAGGATGAAATTGTGGCACAGTGGGTTAAGTGACCACCTACAATGCTAGCATTTCATATGGGCACTGGTTTGGGTCCTGGCTACTCCACTTCTGATCCAGTTCCCTGCGGATATGACTGGGAAAGCAGTGGAAGATGACCAAAGCACTTGGGCCCCTGCACCCATGTGGGAGACCTGACTGGAGTTCCAGGCTCCTGGCTTCAGTTTGGCCCAGGCCTGGCTGTTTGAGCCATTTGGGGACTAAACCAGCAGATGGAAGATCTCTCTGTCTCTGTAACTCTGACTCTGCCTTTCAAATAAAGAAATAAATCTTTAAAGAAGAAGAAGAAGAAGTAGTGTAGCTGGGATTTGAACCAGGTACTCTGATATGGGATGAAGGCCTTAACTACTGTGACAAACTACCCACCACTCTAATCACCTTTTTTAAAATTTTAAGGTTAATTTATTTATTTGAAAGGCAGAGTTACAGAGGGAGAAAAACATATCCTCCATCCATTTGTTCACTCTGCAAATGGCTGCAATGGCTAGGGCTGGCCATACTAAAGCCAGGAGCCTGGAGCTCAATCCAGGTCTCCCATATGGGTGGCAGGGGCTCAAGTACATAAGACATAAGAAGTATTCTGCTGCTTTTCCAGGATCAGAAGTGAAGAGGTGCTCATATGGGATGTCAGGATCACAGGCCACAGCTTAACCAGCATTGCCACAATGCTAGAACCCTCTAATCACCTTATAAGGGTGTTCCCTGCACCTGATCCCACCTCTTACTACCTCAGAGAGGGGAGTAAAGTTTGATATGAAGTTTGGTGGGGACACGCATACCACAGCAGTGCTCTTTGCTGTGTAATGCTTATCGATCGGCCTGTTGTTCACTAGGCTCTGTAATAGGTGCTGGGGATAAAATGGTAAAATGGATAAATACAGCCCCCGCCTTTGTGTAAATTATTGTTTGAAGGAGGAGACCAAGAGCAAAATAAAAACATATGCACAAAATGATTAATAATGATGAAACATGCAATGAATTGTTGCAGGGAGTGGAACCTCAGTGTATTTAGAGAGGAAAACAAGAACTGGGGTCATGATGAAGGTTGGAGCTAGATTAGACTTCCTCAGAGTAGAGGTGAGTTGAGGGGGCCACCGCTGGTGTGTGTACATAGAAAACAAACTCTGGGGTCATGGCTGGACAAAGGAACAAGTGATGGCTTCCACACAGGTCAAGAATGACCCAGGAGTCAGGAAGGGAGAGAGGACAGGGCAGAAGAAGGTAGCAGTTAGGGAAGAGAGACAGCGATGGACATCAGTCACAGCTCAGGGGATCGGCCTTGGCGTAGGAAGGGTGTGTGTTTGCCAGAGCTGCTGTACAAGGTGTCACAGACTGGGAGGCTTAAGAGCAGAATGCTATTGTTTTGGAGGCCAGAAGTATGAAATCAAGGGATGGGCAGTGTTAGTGCCTTCTGAGGGCCGTGAGGGAAGGATCCATGCCAGGCCCCATCCGTCAGCCTGCAGGCCACCATCTTCTCCCTGTGTGTCTGTGTCTGTGTCCTCCTTTCTTCTTCTTATGGAGATGTCAGTCCTATTGGATTAGGCTCCACTCTAATGATCCATTGTCACTGTGCCTCTTGAAAGACCTTATCATTAGACACGGTTATATTCTGAGGCACCGGGGCTAGGACTTCAGCGTATGGGATTTTGGAGGGGACACATACACCATATGACAAGGAAAAAACATGTCCTCTCCCATCACAGAATGGAAAGAAGATGACGCAGGCACAGGCAGGCGAATGGTTTGCTGATAGAAAGGAACAAAGGTGCCAAATTTCTTTGCACATCAATGAAACAAGTGCGGGTAGAAAATTGGAAGAGAGAACAAACCAGAGGGCATACTACATCAGAGTGCCTGGGTTTGATTCTTGCTTCTGGTTTCTGACTTTGGCTTCTCTGTCAACGCAGACGCAGTAGACAGCAGTGATGACTCAAGTGTTTGAGTTGCTGCCACTCACATGGAGAAACTGGACTGAAATCCTGGCTCTCAGATCTGGCCCCAGCCCAGTTCTGGTGACTGTGGGCAACTGAGGAGCGAACCAGCTGAAGGCAGCTCTCTCCGCTGTCTTTTTCTCTCTGAGTCTGCGTCTCAAAATAAAATAAAATAAAAAAAACTTAAAAAGAAATGTTTTTAAAATAGAGACAAAAGTTTGTTGTGAAAGCAAACCTGTTACTAAGGACTCGCGGGCCACCACACAGGCTCGTTTCAGTGTTGTGGTCGTGAATTTAAAGTGAAACCATCCAGCATGGCTTGTGATTTCCTGTAGCGGCACACAGCTGCTCCGGAAGGCAGAAGGAAGAACATGAGACTGTACCAAGCGAGGGTCACTCCCCACTAGGAATGGAAATAGCATGCAATTTTAAAACGACATAAACATTTAGATAGTCTATCACTCTCTACTAAATGAGAGCTGACGTCAACTACTCCTCCAGCTTGTGCTGTTCCTCTCTGAGCGTGAACAGATAAATCACCCGGCATTAAATGTTTTCTCAGAACCCGAGACTTTTCACGGTCCATGTCCCATCTCTGGGTTTCAGAATAGGGGGAACTGACAAGAGCTTTTCACAAGCAAGCCCTGGGGAGGACAAAAGTTCACCTGAGGCCTAAAGACCAAGCTGTACTCCTGCCTGGCACAGGGCCCATGATTCATTTACTTTCCTGTTCCCCTGTAACAAGGCAGTAGGAAAGGTCACAAATTTTTGCACCCATAGCCTGAGATTAACATTTATTCACCCAAAAAGTGTGTCCTGAATGCTCATTCTGTGCCATTCTCAGGGTAGTGAGGAAAGACTTCTCTGAGCATGGAATTTAATAAGGGAGACAGGAAGGTACACATTAATTAATAAGCAAAATTTTACATTATTTTAGATGGAGGTAACACTAAAAGAAGAATAAGGCACTGTAAAGGGTTAGAGAGGGGAGAGGGTGATTACAGGAACTCAGAAGAGGGTGCATTCGGACAGAGCAAGGCAGAAGCCAAGGCGGGTGGGCATTTGGCACCAACGTTAAGTAGCCCCTTGGGAAGCTTGTCTCCTGTATTGGAGTATCTTATATGAGTCATGGCTTCACTCTGCATCCCAGCTGCCCACTAATGTGCACTTTGGAAGGGAGCAGTGACAGTTCATGTACTTGGGGCCCTGCCACCCACATGGGCGACTCAGATTGCATTTAAGGCTCCTGATTTTGCCCTGATCCAGAACTGTCTGTTGAAGGCATTTGGGGAGTGAAACAACATGTGCAGCAAATGGAAATCTCCATCTATCTCTCCACCTTTCAAAGAGACAGGGAGAGAGAGAGAGAGAGAGAGAGAGAGAATCTTGAGGGCAATTAAATACAATGAAATAAATTCTTTGTAAAAAGAACAGAAGAAAGGGAAAAGCAGCCTCCTGTTCACAGTGTTGCTTTTTATGATAACTGTTTGCTGAGTTGCACAGTGAACGATGATAAAACTGCTTCATGTGGGATTTTACTTCCGAAAACACAGTACTTTGCATACAAAGTTTGAGTAAGCATTACTTTAATTTTAAACAATGCAACAGTGTAAAAAAGTTATCATCAAGTTATCAGGGAAGAAACTACCACTGTGTGCACTGTATCAAATGATCCTTCCGTTGCTTGAAACCTCAGTGGTTGATCAGTGCTTATAAGCAAGATTAATAAAAACCCTGAGGCTGCTCAGGTTCTCAGCTTTCATGGGCAACTGAGAGATGCTAAAATAATGCTCCCTGCTTCATTACAGCTGCCAAGTAGTTTTTAACATGTTAGTTGACTCTTTTTAGGACATGGAGGATATTTCCATACCATGCATTATTACATGAACCTTTTCCAAATATAAATTTACCTCTTGGGGCCAGCGCCGGGGCTCACTTGATTAATCCTCCACTTGCAGCGATGGCATCCCATATGGGCGCCAGGTTCTAGTCCTGGTTGCTCCTCTTCTAGTCCAGCTCTCTGCTGTGGCTTGGGAAGGCAGTGGAGGATGGCCCAAGTGTTTGGGCCCTGCACCCACATGGGAGACCAGGAGGAAGCACCTGGCTCCTGCCTTCATCCGAGGATCGGCGTAGTTCCAGCCATAGAGGCCATTTGGGGGAGTGAACCAATGGACGGAAGATCTTTTTCTCTGTCTCTTTCTCTCACTGTCTAACTCTGTCAAATAAAAAATAAATTACCTCTCTGCTCAGGCTCTACTGCACGGTAGCTAAAGAATTTTGGTATTAAAAGCTGAGGAGAGTGCTATATTGGGTAAAGTTGCTACCTGTAATGCTGGCATCCTGTATGCGCACTGATTCGTGTCTTGGTTGCTCTGCTTCCAATCTAGCTCCCTGCTAATGTGCCTGAGGAAAGCATTGCAAGATGACCCAAACGCTTGGGTACCTGCTACCTACATGAGAGACCTAGGAGAATCTCCTGGCTTCTGGCTTTGGCCTGGCCCAGCCCTGGCCACCTGGGGAGTGAACCAGCAGTTGGAAGATAACTCTCTCTCTCTATCTCTACCCCTATCTCTGTAATTCTAACTTCTAAATAAATAAATCTTTAAAAAATAAAAGAGGTGGAGATATTTAGAGAGGTAAATAAGATAAATGCTTGGAAGGAAGTGTCCCACGCATTTGGCATACACATAGATGTGTGTATTTACATTTAGGTGTTCTGTACTTCCACCTACTCAAGACAATCAGAAATATATAAGAGGACAGATCCTCATTAAGATAAATGAATATCAAGTATGATACTTTGTTTGAGTTGTGCATCTTTTTTACATCAGGACTTTTGACTTTAGTTACTTGTCACACAATTGAAAATATGCTGTTTGTTTAGCTGTGATCCTAACCAATGCTCAACAAGAATGGGCAGCTCTGGTGGGGGTCTCAGAATCACAGTGGAGCTGCAGCCTCATTTCTTCACATCTGGACAGAGTAAGACAGAAGCAAGACTTGAAGAATGTCTGCTGCACACACAGAGAGGACTTACAGAGATTGTAAGGTAAGTCACACACACAATTGGTCCAGAAATGACAGACCAGCCTCAGATGGTTTCAGTAGTAAATTCTACAAAACAGTGAAGTGAGAAATGTAGTAATTTTCTATTTTCTCTTCAAACAAATAGAAATGGGGAAATCATTTGTTCTATGAGAACTTCCTTTGATGCTGAAACTAGACAAAGACAACTGGAACAACTAGACATCCCTTTCAAAAATAAATAATAAATAAATATAGATACAAACTTTAGACCTTTCATAAAAACTAAGTGGAAATTGATCATTTGACTAAATGTAAACTGAAGAATTTTACAGTTTTATAACTATCCCAGTCCCCAAGGTCTGTCCTTGATTTTGTTTGTTTTATGGCTTTTTCTGAACTAATTCTGTAAAGCCTTTATTCCTTGTTCAGTAGTCATTGAAGTATCTGCTTGTTTAGCTTAGTGGTCACTTAACAATCAGAAATTTCCTTAAAAGCTTTGAAACAGTTAAGTCTCCTGTCTCCTACTGTTTGACAAGGGGCTCTGCATACATACTGGCCCATTGAAGTGATTTAGTGTGGCTTTGTTACACAGGTGTGATTGATTGATAATTCTATGCTTGGACTGTTTCCAACCTCTGCCACCTCCTGAGGTTGGCCTGATATCACATGGCTCAAGGCGTCCACCACGAGTCAAGATGCTAGGAGAAGCTATTATGTGTGGCCTGGAGAATGCATGAACTACCGAGACACTCTTATTGCTCCAGAATTATCAAGGTTTTAGAATTCCTCCTAGGAGCTGAGATACCTCTCTGGACCAGGTCAAATTCTTTACTGTTTAACCATGACTACTTGTATTTAAGCTGGATTAGGTTGAAGTTATTGAACTAAATAACTGAAATTTGTGCATATTCAGAACCATGCAAAGAAAAAGTTACATACATATTTACATTTGCATATGGTGGTGTGGACATTTGGCCTAGCAGTTAAGATACTAGTAGGATGCTCATGTCCCACATCTGAGTACCTGGACTCTGTATCCTAGTTCCAGATTTCTGCTAATGCAGACTCTGGTGAAGTAGTGGTAATGGGTCGAATAGTTGAGTTCCTACCATCCATGTGGGACACCTGGATTGACTTCCTGGCTGCTGACTTCAGCCCCTGACCATTGTGAGAATTTGGGGAGGGAATGAGTGAATAGTGGCTCTCTCCCTCTATCTTTCTGTTATGGGCTGGGTTTTGGGCCTAAATTAATTTTTCAGGCTCTTGCCTTTTACTTAGAGAAGAATTCTAAATATAGGCTCAAACACAGCATGCAGTGTGACAAACTTTATTTACAAACTGACAAAAATACACAGGCCCATTTGGGATTTATTAAAGGAGAATGGGGCCAAAGAAAGGGAATTATCATACTCTGCTCTGCTCATCCTGAATCCATGTGGAGGAGAGAGAGCTTCCACTCTTCCTAGCTTTTTTATGAGCTTAGAAAAATGGAAGTATTTACATGGTACCACTTCAGGTCCTGGGTCGGAGGAGGTACTTCCTGGGGGAGGGGCCCCTGATTAACAGGTAGGTGAACACAGCAACACAGTGAAGGAGGTGAACTTAAAATTATCTGTCTAAGCTGTCCTACATCATTCCCACCTCAGAGATTTCTGACCCTTAATCTTAAGGGGATGCTGAAGGATGTAGACTCATCATATCTTCTAGAGCTAATTCCTGCTGATCAGGGGTGCAGACTCTGTCTGTCTTGGGTCTGGAAATCTCTTCCTATCTCATCTAATGACTCTGTTTCATGAACTAGAGAATTTTCAGTCATTGCCAATGGCTGCATCTCCTTCATGGTTGTCATTATTTTCAGAAATTATTGGATTCTGAAACATACGTTTATCAATCAGCATGAGCAAAACTGGAAGAAAACAAACTGTAAGTGGAATGCCCTTTAGGATAGAAAGAACATTTTATAGACTCCCAGATAGTGAGTGGTGATAGGATAGCCTTGTGCAGATTATAAAACCATTTATCCTGAGCACAGAGATTTTAATGTCTCTTTCAATAAACATACTAGTGTTCAAGTAAAGGTGGCAGATTCCACCAATCACTGTACACATTCCTCTTTGCTCTCTTAATATACATTCCAAGGCCTGTCGATTGTCCATAACTACCTTGGACAGAGTGTTCACAGACATAAGTACTTGCTGTAAAAGCTGGCTGCAGTGTAAGCTAGGCTGCCAAAAGCAGTGGTCATGTTTTTTTAAATCAGCTTCACGTGGCACATTGGGCCCTTCTGATACTATAAAGAAGAATGTACTGAGGAGAGAATCAAAAGAGGTAGGCACAACATGTCTGCATTAAAGTGCAGCAGACTTAATGTGACAAAAGCATAAAGCTTTATCCTTTTGCTTTCTGAAGAGGTAGTTAAGATCTTTGATTGGCTCACAGGAATAAGCAGACGTGTCTTTCATGTTCACCTGTGAAGACTCAAGAGGCAGAAGTATAATCCTTGACAAATGTATCCAGTGTAGGATTCCCTGTAGCTTTTTTGAGGTGGGCATGCTCAGTGGCACCTGGTAAGGTTCCTTCCATTTAGGCTGCAACTGGTTTGCAACTGGAATGGGAGCCTCCCTTGCAAGATTTTAATAAGACTAAATCTCCTGAGGAAATAGGCTGCTCATGAGTGTTAGGAAAGATTTGGGCAGGCAGGTAGGGTTAAATTGATTAGGCTCATGAGCTGGAGGGCATGCCCCCCGCCCTTGTGTGATCTTGTGATCCCACCTGTATCCACTCACCTGCCAATCAGACAATGTAACCACGCTCCTTTAGGAAGTGGATAAAAGGCTGGGGAGCCCACTGGGCCCCTCCTGCTCTCCTGTGCCCCTCTTGGGTGTGCAGACATTTGGCTGTTTCTTGCCCGTTTGCCCACTCACCACACTATTTGTGGTCATTCCTACATGCTTGGTTTTTTGCTGCATGGCTCCAGCCTGTGAACAGCCACACATGGCCCTGATCTGCTCTCTGCCCGGTATGGAACTCCCAGTTTACCTTCCCAAATCCCCTTCCCTTAAAAAAAGCCCCTCTTCACTCTCTACATAAATGTTAAAACTTAATGCGTTATCTGCTTCATTTGAGTTGGTATTTAGAATTCTTATCTAAGTATATACCAAGGACCCCCAAAATATTAATTTTAGAATAATTAACTTTAGAATATTGTAAGTTGGTATCATATGGTGACCACAGAGGGACTTATTAATATTTAATCAATTTAAAAACTGGCAACATGTAATGGGCTATCAAATGGCTTCATGTGGCTTCTAAATCCTGAAAATCTGTCTGCATCCTTGGGGCCGGTGCCGTGGCTCACTTGGTTAATCCTCCACCTGTGGTGCCGGCATCCCACATCGGCGCCGGGTTCTGGTCCCGGTTTCTCCTCTTCCTGTCCAGCTCTCTGCTGTGGCTCGGGAAGGCAGGAGGAAGCACCTGGCTCCTGGCTTCGGATCAGCACAGCGCCTGCCGTGGTGGCCATTTGGAGACTGAACCAATGGAAGTGTAATTGGAAAAGACCCCCTAAAATTTACACTGAAGTGTGGCCCCTTAAAGTTCCCTAGAAATGCTATCTGGGGTGCCACATGCGCTACTGGAAGTTGGGGTGCCTTACGATTTCACCACGGGCTTATTACTAAATCCCCATTATTAATAAGCCCAAGAGGGTTCTTGCCTAATACTTAGAGAAGAATTCTAAATACTGGCGCAGATAAACGAGGCAGCATGGTACATTTTAGGCTTTTATTTAGTGAGAAAGATGCATAGGAGAGTGAGAGCTTTATTTAAGAGAGAGGTGAATAGGGGTTCTCATACCGAACACCAGGAACCAGCCACATGGAGGAGCATGTAGGCTAGGAAGTGTAGAGCACATGACTCAAAGGCCACGTGCCCTGGAGGCACGGGGCTACAGCAAGCCCCTTCCTAGCAAGAGGCCAGGGAAAAAGAGCCAGCAGCGCCACACTGTGACCCGGCTTTTAACCCACTTCCAAAGGGGAGTGGTTAATTAACCTGATTGGCTGGTGGGCACCCAGGTGTGGCCAGGTAGGGGAATGAGGCCACTCAGGGGCGTGGCAAAGGCATGGTCTTCCAGTTCACAAATTAACAATTTTAACCTGTATGCCTGCCTACTTCAGAAGGAAGACCTTTCTCTGTCTCTCTCTCACTGTCTATAACTCTGTCAAATACAAATAAAAAAAAAAAGAAAATCTTTCTGTATCCCACCTGTTCTCCTCTCAGCATAACCAGCTTCCCTTAGAAATGTGCTTTAGTAGCAAACACGTTGTTTAGCCCCTCAGCAAATGCGTGGGGCTTTGTTTCAGGTCGAGCTCTCTCAGCAATAGGGATTTCAGACACACAGTTTAGTCCCTTCGGAAAAGCACTCCCCTCTTAGCAAACATGTGGAGTTTTGCTTCAGGTGGCTGCAGTTTTACAAGCAACAGGCTCAGGCAGTTTTTCCATTTTCTCAGTGCTCATGGTTTCAGAAGAGGCTGTAAAATTGCAAGGTTTGGTTTTTTTTTTTGCTGTTTCTCATTTCAGTAGCTTTGGGAGCGTCTGATGTTATCATTAACGGAATTTGGGCAGAAAGGTGGGAGAAAGAGTTTAGCAGAGGGCCACTTTGGGAGAGTTTGTTGAAATATAAAAGTTTCCAAGTTGCTTGTAACGTGTTCTTAAAAATTTACAGAGGCTAAAACAAAACTGTTTCATGGAACGGATTTATGGTTACCAGACAGTTGTCTTACCCCAGGTTTTTTGATTTTCAAATCAGGCATGCTTTCAATTGGTAATTTCTGGTGGGGAGCAGGTCTCCTTGTCTAGAAACTTTTTAGCATCAGGAAAGCAGAACTTTAAAATATGGTGGAGCTCCCACTTCCTGCTGTGGAGAGTGGGGCTTCCTTGCCAAGATGGTGGCCTCCATCAGAAACACGTGGTTGCCAAGATAAAGGCCCACATGAAGGACGTGGGGTCATAAAGATTGTGGTCACCATGGGAAATTGCGCTCTTACTGGAAGATGGGCAACAGACTTTGCCCCAAGATGGTGGCCCCCCATGGCCAGCCACATGCTGCATGCTTGATTAGTGGAATGGCTTTTTATTTTATTTATCATTACAGCTTCTTATTTTGGATTTAACACTGGTTTATTATTTTAATTTCTTGTTTTGGCTCTATGCTAGCTCTCTTGGCCTCAAGAGAGGTTCAGTATCTTTTTAAAAATTTTTTAAATGTATTTATTTATTTATTTGACAGATAGAGTTAGTAAGAGAGAGACAGAGAGAAAGGTCTTCCTTCCATTGGTTCACCCCTTAAATGGCTTCCACGGCCAGAGCTAAGCCAATCCAAAGCCAGGAGCCAGGTACTTCTTCCTGGTCTTTGATACGGGTGTAGGCACACAAGCACTTGGGCCATCCTCCACTGCCTTCCCTGGCCACAGCAGAGAGCTAGACTGGAAGAGGAGCAACTGGGACTAGAACCCAGCGCCCACATGGGATGCCAGTGCCACAGGAGGATTAACCAAGTGAGCCACGGCACTGGCCCCTGAGAAGTTCAGTATCTTAGGCACAGCAGGCCTTCTGAGATTTCATCTTGGACCAGGTGGCTTTCTTTTTGGCCCTCTAAAATTTTGTACCCCAGGAGTGATGTGGCAATCTTTTATTTTTGGTATGGTTTTAGCTTTATTCTGGGCAAAAAAAATTGCTTAAACTCCATTGCAGGTGTAGTAATCTGGGATGCAAAATTATTTCTTAAGCCAATAAATGGGACTCTTAATTCTAATATCATTTCAGAACTTGACTTGTATAACAGAAAACAGCAAAAATGGTCAGAAGTGCAAGGTGTCTGGCGCGTAACAAATCTTCCCAGGCAGATGAATCAATTAATTCACAGGCTTGTATTGGGGTTCCGCTCCCAGGCAAGGTTCCCCGGTCCCAACAGAGCAACAGAGCAGGGGCTGGGGAAGTCACGCATTAAGACACCGCACAACCAGCTTTTACTATTCCCTTATTATCCATTATAATATTGCTAGAAAATATCATCATTATTTTAATGTAACCTAAAGTGTAATCACATTAGCTTATTAGGCAACTAGTAGCAATGCTAAGTGTCCTTGACTTTATATATGTATTATGTTAGATGTTGAGCTAAGTAATCCAGTAACTACAATAAGTTGATTGTTGTACAAACTGCACCACTGCCTGTTCCTGGCCCTTGCTATCCTACACTCCCCCTTTCCTCCACCTGGCCAGATGTGACCATACCCTG
The DNA here is from genome assembly GCA_949820135.1 of Sylvilagus floridanus. Taxonomy (NCBI): domain Eukaryota; kingdom Metazoa; phylum Chordata; class Mammalia; order Lagomorpha; family Leporidae; genus Sylvilagus; species Sylvilagus floridanus. Next base: position 79,223,330 of record OX463241.1, read on the forward strand.
ACTCAGGTCCAGGAATATAAAAGGGAGGTTTAAAGCTTAAGATAACAACCAGCCCCTACCCTGGAGTCGGCAGCAGGTGTCTTATCAGAAGTGTCAACTTGACCTAAGCATTCCCCTAAAGCCTGCTTGTACATGATAATAAAAGCTCTGTAAGAATTGGGCTCGGGGCTTCTCGGGGGGCTTTCTATTCTGGAGGCACTGAGAGGCCCGGGTTCGAACTCGTAATAAAAACGACCCTGCTAATTGGCTTCAACTTCGGTCTCTGGTGGTTGATTTCGGGGGACCACGGACTGCGGGCATAACAGTGTCAGAGCTTGGGAGGGCTCCTTTTATAGATTCGGGGCATGGGGGTTAAAGGTTGAGGCAGGTCTGATCCTCATTGGTTCACCCTTAGGCACATGTGGGGACTTTGACAAGGACTTTTCTTCCCTACAAGTACAGGTAGGGATTCTCCATTCCTGGAAGTGTAGGCTTTCCCTCCTTGTGGATCCCAAAGCTACCATCCCGACCTTTTGATGATAGGAAAGGGGGCGACAATGAATCTCTCTGGCTACTTCCTGCTGACTGGGAACGTTGTCTACAGGGGCCCGCCGGGGGTTTCTTGGGGCCCTTCAGGGACAGGCATGTATGGATGGAGAAGCATCTGGTTGACTGCCTGGTTGCTGAAGGCCTTGGTTCATTCCAGTATCACTTGCTGTAAACACTTAAACAGACACTGTAGTATACAAGTAAGGGTGAGAATAGCAACCAATGATCCTAAGAGTGGCATTAACCAGGTAATGAAAGGATTTCATAGAGGAGAGGAAATGGGGTTGGGGGAGATCTCCGGACCCTTGTGAGGATTGTTTGATGGACATGCTTTAAATCTGATCTCTGCCAAGACCGGGAGAAAAGCCACTCAACTTTTGCAGGTAGAGGGGTTTGTCTGTAGAGAAATTCTGAATAATCATACAACATTAAGTAGAGGAGAGGACCATCAATACGCACAGGTTGGGAGCAGAGCCATTGATGTTAGAGTAGAGGTGGGCTTTAGGCCTTGTAAGTTAAGAGGCCCAAACCTATCTCTTCACATAGGGTACATCCTAGGGGAGGTGTGAACCTCCTTGGGAAGGCACCCTGTTGACTTCCATTACCTACCTGGCCTGGGAGGAGAGCTGGCTAGGTAAAGGCAGGTGGCATCTCTAACAGGAAATTTACAGTTCTGCCTGCAGTGTTGCTGACCCTACTTGGCCGTCCCCTCAGCTGTGGTGGTCACTTTGGAAACTGGGCTGAGTGAAGGGCTCTTCAGCTTAGAGCCAATAAGATCTGTGGCTCTGACCTGGTCGTCCTTTGACTCCAGGGCAGTTCCATTTCCAGTGATCCAACTCTTGGCTGGCAGAGCTGCCAGGGCTCTTCACAAGCTGACTTCTGTTGAAGCCCAGGCTTACCACATTGAAAGCCACTGCAGTGGACTGACCTGTTGGGTCTCTTTGAGGGCAGAACACTGTACAGAACAGCCATTAATAGGCCTGCCACCCATTGCTTCTGATGCCAGGCTTTCTTTTCCTCCTGGTTTTTGTTAAAGCAGACCAGAGGATGCAAGTCAAGAGGGTGCAAGTCCCAGATCACTTACTGACAATAGCAATATCAAATGAAAACTTAGAAAGCAGTTTTAATCATTAGATACAAATATAGCAGTTTCAATACTAGCTTTCTAAACTTTTTAATTGTTTAATTTACCAATTGATTTGAATTTCTTTCTGCTCTTAGTAACCTCAGCTAACCATGCTTTCTCTCAGTTGGTACCTGTAATACATTATTGGCTTCATCTGTTTACACAGCCATCCCAAAGCACTGAATACAATACAAGTGGCTGGAAAAAGTTCATCAGAACCTATAGGACAGCTAAGCACAGAACCAACAATGCTTTAGTTTTATGAGCAGCAAATAAACATTATAAACTCAACAAGAGGCATGTGCTTACTTCACACAGCATTTTTGAAAGCACCTGTAGGATTTTACAGAACATTGAACTCTTTAGGCCTCTGTGGCTTTCTCATAAAATCCAAGATTTCTTTTGTAACCTTCTGTGACTTCCACACACCCTCCTCAACTTACTTAAAACATTCCATCATTTCCGTTCTAGTCTAGAGTAAACTAGCCATTAGGATGAAGTCAATCTTACAAACCTGTCCTTTTTTTATTCAAAATAACTCTTTCCTTTTAACCTTCCTTACCAAATGCACATTTCTATACTTGTGATGTTTTCCATCTGCCAATTTCCTTGATTTATGTTTTGAAATAACCTGTTAAAAAATCTCAGATTAAGATTAAGGTAACACATCAAATTTTAGCCTGAGTTACTCTAAGCAATATTGAACTCTTTTCATAGACAGTTTATAAACTAACCCAAAAACTTTTTACAGAATATAACATGCTGAGTATACAAAAGTTTACATTTAGACACATTATTTCATTTGCCTTTACCCAATTTAAATTAGCAGTTACACCTAAATGACTTAAGATGCTGATATTAAATATCGCTATCTGAATTCAATTAAAATTAAAATTGCATTCATTTAAAACAAGTACTAATTACCCATTGCTGTTTCATTGTGTACTGATTACCCAGAAACCTGTTAAAATAAATTGCAAAATAAGTTCAACAAGTTACAAAGCGATATTTTCAAAGGTAGTGATCTTCCTAGATTCAAAGAGAAATTCCTTCAAACTCAGTGTCTTTTTACAGTTACAGTTACAGTTGCCTTTTTCCTAAGAACATCTTAGGCCCATGATGTCATATTCAGTTGGCCAGGTGGGGCTTAGGCACTTGACCTAAAACCCAGCAGACCAGAGGGGAGGGGTGAAGAAGGGAAAAAAGAGGAAGAAGGAGAGTATAAAAGAGAGACAAGAGAGGAGAGGAGCTAGAGAGATGAGAGGAGAGAGTGAGCAGGAGAGAAGAGAAAGGAGACCAGAGGAGGAGGCTAGGGAGCCATGTGTTCAGGAACAGGTCCTTTTAAAACTTTGCGGGAGGGCAGCCAGGGAAGCAGGAGCATCCCATTAGGATGGGGGTGGAGCTTGACAACGGTGGTTGGGCCACGTGGCCACCTGGCTTCCAGCAATGGTGGTGGGGAGAGGCAGGACATGGGGTGGGGCAGGGTGGAAGAATGCGCATATGGGGGCAGGAGGTTCCTGGCTAGCCGTGGGGTCCCCAGGAACTCAGGAGGGTCCGAAAAGGTGGAGGGTGGAGAGTTTGGCAGTAACACAGAAGAGGCGTCCTTAGGAGGTGGGGGCCCGATCTTGGCCAGCAAGACCTGGGCCATGGAGCAGGCAGAGGAAAGTAGAGGAAAAGAGGGTAGGACGGGAGCGGAGGTCTCAGCAAGCCTGGACATAGGGGACCTCTGACCATTTTCTCTCCCTGCGGCAGAAATTCTCAAGGTAATTAGGCCATGCCTGGATGGAGTAGAAGATTAGGTGTTTACTCCATAGGTCCTGGGCTAGTCCCAGTTTCTTCAAGTTCTTTAGGAGGCAGGCCAGGGGGCATTTTGAGTCCCACCCTCAGGATTGGCCAGATCCCATGGTCTCCCCGGTAGCCCGGATCTACTAAAATTCTGGCAAGGCATCCCCTGTCTCGGACTTCAGTAGACGGATTAGAGGTCAGTCCTCGACGGGGCCAAGCCAGCGGCGGGACCTCTCCACAGCTGCTGGGAGGCTAAATAGCAGAGAACAGAGCCCACGTGCACACTATTTGGAGGTCTCTGTCCAGACAGAGAGCTAGTCGCAGAGACTGGGCCAACCCAGAGGAGGAAGGGAGAGCAAGGGAGGAGTTACTTACAGTTGGTCCAGCATGGTCTGTAGTCAGCCTGGGGCACCACACAGGTTCAAGGAGCAAGGGGGCCTCAACCCCAGAAAGGGGAGGCACGAACCCATCTGCAAGGTGTCTGGCGCATAACAAATCTTCCCAGGCAGACGAATCAATTAATTCACAGGCTTTTATTGGGGTTCTGCTCCCGGGTGAGGTTCCCTGATCCCAGTAGAGCAACAGAGCGGGGGCTGGGGAAGTCACACGTCAGAGCTTGGGAGAGCTCCTTTTATAGATTCGGGGCATGGGGGTTAAAGGTTGAGGCAGGTTTGATCCTCATTGGTTCACCCTTAGGCACCCACGGGGACCTTGACAAGGACTTTTCTTCCCTGGAAGTACAGGTAGGAACTTTCCATTCCCGGAAGTGTAGGCCTTCCCTCCTTGTGGATCCCAAAGCTACCAAGAAGTTGCTTATGTACAGGCCTTTATGGCAATATATCAACATTTCAATCCCAAAAAGTATGTTGGGCTATACCTTGCCTTTGCTATCCAAAAGGAAAATAAGCAGTCGGTAAGTATAACTAATGGTCCATTACTGACTGGTTCTCAGCTACCACAGTCTCAACCCACTGTGACACCAGAGTCATCTTGAAAGAGTGCTGGATCCCCTTCTGTGCCTTCTAAGCATGGCCTTTCCCCTACTGCCCCAAGGCCTCCTCCTTTTACCTCTTCTTGCCCCTCATCAGAGGGTAGCCTAACTGGGGTTACTAGGAGTGGAGCCTCCTATCGACAGACAGGAGGGATTCCTTGTCCCTTGAGAGCAGTTGCTAGTGCAACAGGGACCATTAGAATACACGTTCCTTTCACTCTATCTGACTTAACCCTTTATAAACAAAAGATGGGATGGTTTTCAGAAGATCCTACTAGATTTTCTGAGGAATTAGCTTATGACCTTAATTGGAATGACATGCATCATATTTTATCTACTTGTTTTATGGGTGAAGAGAAGCAGCATATTTGAATAAATTCTCAGAAATATGCAGATTAGATGTCAGTTCAGTACCCTTTTGCTCTGGGGGCCTTAGCAGTCCTAAATACTGCATCTGAATGGAATTACCAAATGGAAGAGTCAGGTTTACAGCTACAAGACCATATAGTCTCATGCCTCCTGGCAGGGATGAGGAAATATATTATAAAACCTATAAACTATGAAGAGATCAAAGAGATAGTACAGGGTCCAGATGAGAATGCAGCTATGTTCCTGGGATGATTAGTAGAAGCAATAAAGAAATACACCAACCTAGATCCTAAAACTCCAGTAGGGCAAGTTTACCTTGGTACTTATTTTACTTTGCAATCAGCACCAGATATTATAAAAAAGCTTCAAAAACTAGCCATGGGACCTCAAACCCTCATGAGCCAATTGGTAGAAATAGCATTTCAAGTGTTTAACAATAGGGATGAGTCAGGGGAGAAGGTGCTGCAACATGAGGAGCAGGCTGGACCACAGGCTCATCAGATGGCAATGGCTGAACCTAGCTTGTTGTGACCTTGGAGTCAGCCCAGGGGAAACCTGCCATTTCAGGAAGGTGCTTTAGGTGTGAATGGCAGAAGGAGTGTCCTCTTCCAAAATTCCCCTTGAAGCCATGCCCTAGCGCAAAAGGAACGGCCGCTGGAAGAGGGACTGTCCCCTTCTTTGAGGGGAGGAAGGGTCTGCCACCACACTTATGGCTTCCTTTAAAGACTGATGGGGTCTGAGGATTTTGAAGGCTCGTGAGGAGATTAACATCTCTCACCAAGAGCCCTGGGTGACAAGTAGGTTGCAGGCAAGCATGTTAATTTTGTAATTGACACAGGAGCCTCTTACTCTCTGCTCACTTCTCATGCTGGACCACTTTCCCCTAAGGGTTGTACTGTTATGGGAGTCAATGGGAAACCTCAGTGCCAAAGATCAACCTTACCTTTGGTGTGTCAGATAGAAGATGCTCTTGTTATTCACCAATTTTTAGTCATGTCAGAATGTCCAATTTGGAAGGGATTTGTTATCATCCTTAGGTGCTTCCTTAAAGTTAACTCCCCCTAAGTCTAAGTCCCTTGTTATGATGTTAGAAAATACTGAGGCAGGTCCTAGTTTAGGTAATATTTCTGCTGAAATAATAAAAAGAAAGAGTAGATCCTCAACTTTGGGATCAGGGAATTCCTGAGGGACTATACATGCTATGCCTGTCAAGGTTTTCTTAAAGGATAAGACTGTATTTCCTCATCAATGCCAGCATCCAATAAAGCCAGAAGCTAGAAGGGGACTCCACCCTTTAACTGATACATTTCTCAAACATGGACTCTTGGTCCTATGTCTGTCTCTCTGTAATACTCCTATCTTGCCTGTTTTAAAGCTGAATGAGAATATAGGATGATTCAAGACCTTGGGGAAGGTAATGAGACAGTTATTCCAATTCTTCCTACTGTGCCAAATACTTATACTATATTGACACAAATACCTGAAGGGACCTCATGGTATATAAGTTTAGAACAAAAGGCTGCTTTCTTCTGTATCCTGTGAAGTTCAGAATCTCAGTTTTTATTTGCTTTTGAATGAACTGACCCTGTTTCAAGTATAACTCAGCAACATGCATGGACTGTCCTCCCCTAAGGGTTCCAGAACAGCCTGCACCTGTTTGGTAATGCTCTTGAAAAGCAACTCAGAGAATTACAGCTAAAGAATGGAGCAATCTTACCATATGTAGATAATATTCTCATCTGCATCCCCTCCAAGAAGGACTCAGATGAAAATCCATCCAGGTTTTGAACTTCCTAGCTAAGTGAGTATACAAAGTTTCCCCAATAGAAGCCCAGATTTCTTTTTTTTCAACTTTTTTTATAACGCTTTTATTTAAAGAATATAAATTTCCAAAATACAGCTTATAGATTACAATGGCTTCCCCCCCCATAACTTCCCTCCCACCTGCAAACCTCCCCTTTCCCACTCCCTCTCCCCTTGCTTCACATCAAGATTCATTTTCAATTCTCTTTATATACAGAAGATCAGTTTAGTATATATTAAGTAAAGATTTCAACAGTTTGCCCTCACATAGCAACACAAAGTGAAAAATACTGTTGGAGTACTAGTTATAGTATTAATTTACAATGTATAGCACATTAAGGACAGAGATCCTACATGATATATTTTTTAAATTGATTAATTTTCTATGCAATTTCCAATTTAACACCAAGATTTTTTTCATTTTTAATTATCTATATACAGAAGATTGATTCAGTATATACTAAGTACAGATTTCATCAGTTTACCCACACAGAAACACAAAGTGTAAAATACTGTTTCAGTGCTAGTTATAGCATTACTTCACATTGGACAACACATTAAGGACAGATCCCTCATGAGACGTAAGTACACAGTGACTCCTGAAGTTGATTTAACAATTTGACACTCTTGTTTATGGCGTCAGTAATCTCCCTAGGCTCTAGTCATGAGTTGCTGAGGCTATGGAAGCCTTTAGGGTTCGCTGACTTCAATCTTATTCTGACAGGGTCATAGTCAAAGTGGAGGTTCTCTCCTCCCTTCAGAGAAAGGTACCTCCTTCTTTGATGGCCCCATTCGTTCCACTGAGGTCTCACTCACAGAGATCTTTCATTTAGGTCTTCTTTTTTTTCCAGAGTGTCTTGGCTTTCCAAGCCTAGAATATTCTCATGGGCTCTTGAGCCAGATCTGAATGCCTTAAGGGCTGATTCTGAGGCCAGAGTGCTATTTAGGATATCTGCCATTCTATGAGTCTGCTATGTATCTCGCTTCCCATGTTGGATCATTCTCTCCCTTTTTGATTCTGTCAGTTAGTATTAGCAGACACTAGTCTTGTTTGTGTGATCCCTTTGACTCTTAGACCTATCAGTGTGATCAATTGTGAACTGAAATTGATCACTTGGACTAGTGAGATGGCCTTGGTACATGCCACCTTGATGGGATTGTATTGGAATTCCCTGGCACAATTCTAACTCCATCATTTGGGGCACGACTGATTGAGCATGTCCCAAATTGTACATCTCCTCCCTCTCTTATTCCCACTCTTATATTTCACAGGGATCTCTTTTCAGTTAAAATTTAAACACCTAAGAATAATTGTTTGTTAATTACAGAGTTCAACCAATAGTACTAGAATAAAAAAAATACTAAAATGGATAAAGTATTACATTGTACAACAACAGTCAGCACAAGAGCTGATCAAGTTACTGTTTCTCATAGTGTCCATTTCACTTCAACAGGTTTCCCCTTTGGTGCTCAATTAGTTGTCACTGATCAGGGAGAACATATGATATTTGTCCCTTTGGGACTGGCTTAATTCACTCAGAATGATGTTTTCCAGATTCCTCCATCTTGTTGCAAATGACCGGATTTCATTGTTTTTGACTGCTGTATAGTATATAGAGTACATGTCCCATAATTTCTTTATCCAAATGTATACTTTGAATTCCCTGTGATCTTTTGCTGTGAGGTTCCCTTTGTTTACCTTCTTTCATGTTGATGGCCGTGTTTCTGTGTTTCTGTGTGTAACACATCTTTAAGCATCTTTTGCAGAGCTGGACGAGTGGCAACAAATTCTTTCAATTTCTGCTTGCAATGAAAGGTCTTTATTTCACCTTCATTCACAAATGAGAGCTTGGCAGGATATAATATTCTGGGCTGGCAGTTTTTCTCTCTTAGTACCTGGGCTATGTCTCGCCATTCCCTTCTAGCTTGTAGGGTTTCTGATGAGAAGTCTGCTGTGAGTCTAATTGGAGATCCTCTGAGAGTAATCTGACGTTTCTCTCTTGCACATTTTAGGATCTTTTCTTTCTGTTTCACTGTGGTGAGTTTAATTACAATGTGTCGTGGTGAGGACCTCTTTTGGTCATGTTTCCTAGGGGTTCTATGAGCTTCCTGTACTAGGATGTCTCTGTCCTTCTCCAAAACTGGGAAATTTTCTGCTATTATCTCACTAAAAAGGCCTTCTAATACTTTCTTCCTCTCCATGCCTTCAGGAACTCCTAGAACTCGAATGTTGGGTTTTTTAATAGTATCCTGTAGATTCCCAACAATATTTTTTAGATTTCTAATTTCCTCTTCTTTTCTTTGGTTTGACTGTATAGTTTCCTGTGCTCTGTCTTCTAAGTCCGATATTCTCTCTTCTGCCTCACCCATTCTGTTTGTAAGGCTCTCTAATGTGTTTTTCATTTGATCTATTGAATTCTTCACTTCATTATGATTTCTCGTCACTATCACAGTTTCATGTTCTACTAGTTGTTTCATTTCAGCTTGATTCCTCCTTAATATTTCATTTTCACGAGAGAGATTTTCTACCTTGTCCATTAAGGATTTCTGTAGTTCAAGAATTTGTTTTTGAGTACTTCTTAGTGTTCTTATCAATTTTTTGAGATCTGCTTCTTGCATTTCTTCTATCTCATCATCTTTGTAATCTTGAATTGGGGTGTCTTTTTCATTTGGGGACGCCATAGTGTCTTCCTTGTTCTTATTACCTCGGTTTTTGCGTTTGTTGTTTGGCATATTGGTTTCTTCACTGTGGTGTTTTTTTCTTGTTATGCTATGACTCTAGATTAAGTGGACTGTCTGCTTTTGATGGAGCCTTAGAGGCTTGAGATGGGTGTGGCCTGAGAGCTCTGTTTGGTTCCTCAGGGTTGAGGGTGTGTCAAAGGAGACACTCCCAGGTTAGGCGTGGTAAATCTCTCTCTGTTACTTTTTTTTTTTTTTGGTTCAAAAGGGAAGTAATTCCACACAGCTGAATGGAATTGGGGGTGGTTAGCAGGCGAATGATATACCCACAGGAGCCAGAGATCGGAAGCTCTTTCCCAAGGACCAGAGAGGGAATCTTTGCGGCCCTTTGTGTGGGCTCAGATTCTCCTGTAGTCTCCCACTGGGCTGCCAAGGCTACTGAACTGTAGCGTCTCTGGAGAGTACTCACATGAATTCGTGATTTCCGTGAGTTCTCTCCCCCACCGTCTCTTTTTTCACAGTCTCAGTTCATTAACACCACACATTCATTAGGTTCTAATCTCCTGTTATTTCACCCCTCCCACCCAGAGTCAGGTTTTTCTGCTAGGCTCGGGGCTGGTGCCGACCCGAGGTCGCCCTGCTTATGACGTATTCCAAAATGGCGCCTGCTCTTTGTCTTGCTCACCTTTGAGAGGTGGGCGGAGAGAGAGAAATTCGTGCCTATATCGGTCACTTTTTTCTTTCTCTCTCTTCTAGTTAGCCTGGTGAACTTTTCCCCACAGGGTTTCAAGCCTTGTTCGCTCTAGGCTCCTCTTTCTGCTTCCCTGCCAGTGTCTCGGGCTATTGAAGTTCGGCTCACCTCGCGTTCCAGCGCTGGTGTGTTGAATCTGCTGCTGGTGTCCCGAACTGCGGGCTCCCACGCTCTCCACGCAGGTCCACTGTGAATCACCAGTTCCGGAAGGGTTTCCTCTGCTGTTTCTTCCCCTACTCTTCCTTGAACCTGCAGTATCTCCACTTTTATTAAACTGTCTCTCCCCAGACTATCGGTGTGCTCCCTTCCTATTCCGCCATCTTGCTGCTCCTTTTTTCAACTTTTATTTAATGAATATAAATTTCCAAAGTACAGCTTATGGATTACAATGGCTTCCCCCCCCCATAACTTCCCTTCCACCCGCAACCCACCACCCTCCCACTCCCTCTCCCGTTCCATTCACATCAAGATTCATTTTCAATTCTCTATATACAGAAGATCAACTTAGTATATATTAAGTAAAGATTTCAACAGTTTGCACCAACACAGAAACACAAAGTGAAAAATACTGTTTGAGTACTAGTTATAGCATTAAATCACAATGTACAGCACATTAAGGACAGAGATCCTACATAGGAGTAAGTGCACAGTGACTCCTGTTGTTGACTTAACAACTGACACTCTTGTTTATGGCATCAGTAATCACCCTAGGCTCTTGTCATGAGTTGCCAAGACTATGGAAGCCTTTTGAGTTCACCAACTCTGATCATATTTAGACAAGGTCATAGTCAAAGTGGAAGTTCTCTCCTCCCTTCAGAGAATGGTACCTCCTTCTTTGATGGCCTGTTCTTTCCACTGGGATATCACTACAGAGATCTTTCATTTAGGTCATTTTTTTTTTTTTTTTTTTTTTTTGCCAGAGTGTCTTGGCTTTCCATGCCTGAAATACTCTCATGGGCTTTTCAGCCGGATCCTAATGCCTTAAGAGCTGATTCTGAGACCAGAGTGCTGTTTAGGACATCCACCATTCTATGAGTCTGCTGTGTATCCCACTTCCCACGTTGGATCATACTCTCCCTTTTTTTATTCTATCAGTTAGTATTTGCAGAAACTGGTCTTGTTTATGTGATCCCTTTGGCTCTTAGAACTATCAGTGTGATCAATTGTGAACTGAAATTGATCACTTGGACTAGTGAGATGGCCTTGGTACATGCCACCTTGATGGGATTGTATTGGAATTCCCTGGCACAATTCTAACTCCATCATTTGGGGCACGACTGATTGAGCATGTCCCAAATTGTACATCTCCTCCCTCTCTTATTCCCACTCTTATATTTCACAGGGATCATTTTTCAGTTAAAATTTAAACACCTAAGAATAATTGTTTGTTAATTACAGAGTTCAACCAATAGTATTAAGTAGAACAACCAAAAAAAATACTAAAAGGGATAAAGTATTACATTGTTCATTAATAGTCCGGGCAAAGGCTGATCAAGTCACCATTTCTCATAGTGTCCATTTCACTTTAACAGGTTTCCTTTTTGGTGCTCAATTAGTTGTCACCAATCAGGGAGAACATATGATATTTTTCCCTTTGGGACAGGCTTATTTCACTCAGCATGATGTTTTCCAAATTCTTCCATTTTGTTGCAAATGACTGGATTTCATTGTTTTTGACTGCTGCATAGTATTCTATAGAGTACATATCCCATAATTTCTTTATCCAGTCTACTGTTGATGGGCATTTGGGTTGGTTCCAGGTCTTAGCTATTGTGAATTAAGCTGCAATAAACATTAATGTGCAGACAGCTTTTTTGTTTGCCAATTTAATTTCCTTTGGGTAAATTCCAAGGAGTGGGATGGCTGGGTTGTATGGTAGGGTGATATTCAGGTTTCTGAGGAATCTCCAGACTGACTTCCATAGTAGAAGCCCAGATTTCTAAACAAGTGATAGATTACCTGGGATATATTGTAGCCCCCAGGAAAGCACGCTCTCTCAGACAAGAGAAAGCAAGCTCTTCTATGTACAGGCTCACTGCAGACAAAACGGCAGCTGTGAACACTGCTGGCAGTGGCAGGATCTGTAGAATATGCATTCCGGGATTTGGATGTATAGCCAAGCCTTCACATGAAGCTTTAAAAGGTCCTGACACTGACCCACTTTGCTGGACAGGGGAGCTACAAAGGCATTCCGAAGAATTAAAGAGCTTTTAATGGAAGCTCCAGCATTAGAAGTCCCTGAGTAAGCCATTCACCTTGTTGATAGAAGGAGCCCCTTCAGACCTGTTGCAGCTAAATGGCAGGGACCTTACCAGGGGCTACCAAGCATGCCTACGTCAGTGAAATTACAGGGCATCCCAAGCTGGGTGCATTTGTCAAGGACTAAACTTCTACTTCTTGAGTTTTCTCAGGTGAACTCAAAAGACACATCTGCTTATTCCTGTATCTCCTCAAAAACCAAAAAGATAAGTAAAGCTTTTGGGTTTGTCACATTAAGATTCCTGCACTTTAAGGCACACATGTTGTACCTGCCTCTTCTTTTAATTCGCTCTGGGGCAAGAAAACTCCTTAGTCTGTTCTTCTATTATAAATCTCTATGCTCAGGCTAAATGGTTTTATAATCTGCGTAAGTGTAGCCCATGACTACCCACCATCTGGGAGTCTATATGATATGTTCTTTCCATCATAGGGAGCACTCCACTTGCAACTTGTTTTGTTGCAGTTTTGCTTACGCTGATTGATAAACTTTTATGTTTCAGGACTCAATGACTTCTGAGAATAATTATGACCCTGCAGGAGACACAGCTTTTGGCAGTGACTGGGAGTACTCCAGCTCATGAAGTTAATTTATCAGATTAGATAGGATAAGACTTCCAGACCCAGGACAGGCAGGGCCTGAGCCCCTTATCAGCAGGAAGTAGTTATAGAAGCTATGATGCATCTACGTCCTTCAGAAACCCCTTAAGATTTAAGGATGTGGAATCTCTGAGGGGGCAATGATATGGGCAGGCAGACAGGATTAAATTGATTAGGCTCATGAACTTGAGGCCACACACTGCCTGCCCTTTGCATGATCTCACGTCCGCTACACGATCCCATCTGTATCCATCCACTGCCAATTAGACTATATAACTGCCCCCCTTTTGGAAGTAGATAAGAGTGCACTGGGCCCCTCCTGCTTTCCCATGCAGCAGTCGGGCATGCAGCCATTTGGCTGCTTCTCACCCCTGTTTGCCCTTGTGCTGTGCTACTTGTGATCTTTCCGACCCATGCGGTTTTTCTCCACACAGCTGTGGCCTGTGAGTACTCTCTGCCTGATATGGAACTCCTGGTTCACCTTTCTGAACCCTCTCTCTATTAAATAAAGCCCTCCTCACTCTCTAAATAAATGTTAAACCTTACCATGCTGTCTGTTTCATTTGAGTCTGTATTTAGAATTCATGTCTAAGTACACACCAAGGACCTCTGAAGTATTAATTTTAGAATAATCAATAATTTTAGAATATTGTAAGATGATACCAGGATCTGGCACTGGGAGAGTTTTATTACCATGATGCGTTAACTCTCCAGGACCCCCAGGTGGCAACATGGTTGCTGGGTTGAGGACATGGCAGACTTTAAGGGTTATCTCAGGTGAATCTAACAACAGAGGCTAGTATTTTGTGAGATGCCCTCCTGTTAGCCATTGATAGCCTTTAATTTCTAAGACCCCTGGTGTGGAGTTTGACGTTCAAGTGGCTGGCCTAAAGTCAGCTTGGTGGCTTTCTCCACCAAGTGTGCTGTAGCAGCAATAGCCCATAGCTATACAGGACACCCTGTAGCCACCGAATCTAGCTGTTTAGAAAAATAGGCCACTGGTCATGGAAGTGGACCTGATTTCTGAGTCAGTACTCCTAGAGCAACCCCCTGCTTTTCTGCTACAAACAAGATGAACGTCCTACTCAGGTTAGGGACTTCTAATGCTGGAGCTTCCATTAAAAGCTCTTTAATTCTTCGGAATGCCTTTGTAGCTCCCCTGTCCAGCAAAGTGGGTCAGTGTCAGGACCTTTTAAAGCTTCATGTGAAGGCTTGGCTATACATCCAAATCCCGGAACGCATATTCTACAGATCCTGCCACTGCCAGCAGTGTTCACAGCTGCCGTTTTGTCTGCAGTGAGCCTGTACATAGAAGAGCGTCCATTCTCTTGACTGAGAGAGCGTGCTTTCCTGGGGGCTACAATATATCCCAGGTAATCTATCTCTTGTTTAGAAATCTGGGCTTTTGTTGGGGAACGTCTGTATCCTCGCTTTGCTAGATTCTGGGTTTAATGGGATACAGAAAGAAGTATCCCTTAAGCAAGGGTTTAACACACAATAGGATGTATTGAAATAACTGCCTCAATAGATCTGAGGCCTTTAACCATTTTTACTCTCCATTTGACTTTAAAATAGGCAAGTATTATAGGGAGAATGACAATGAATCAAGAGTCCATGTCGGGGCTGGTGCCATGGCTCACTTGGCTAATCCTCTGCCTGCCACACCGGCATCCCATATCGATGCTGGGTTCTAGTCCCAGTTGCTCCTCTTCCAGTCCAGCTCTCTGCTGTGGTCCGGGTAGGCAGTGGAGGATGACCCAAGTGCTTGGGACCCTATACCCGCATTGGAGACCAGGAGGAAGCACCTAGCTCCCGGCTTTGGATCGGCACAATGCCAGCTGTAGCGGCCATTTGGGGAGTGAATCAAAGGAAGGAAGACCTTTCTCTCTGTCTCTTTCTCACTGTCTACAACTCTACCTGTCAAATAAATTAAAAAAAAAAAAAGAGTCCATATCTGGAAAACTTAATTAACTTTAAAGAAGCACCTAAGAATAACAAATCTTACAAGCAATGGAGTTGGACATTTAGACGTAACTATAACTTATGAGACAGAATATCCTCTACTTAACAGCTCTTTCTAACTTTTTTATGAGCTTAGAAAAATAGAAGTGCTTATGTAGTACCACCTCCAGGTCCCGGCTCAGAAAAGGTACTTCTTGGGGAAGGGCCCCTGATTGACAGGTAGGTGAACATGGCAACACAGAGTGAAGGAGGTGTGGCTTCCAGCTCATGAACTTGAAATTACCTTTCTAAGCTGTCCTACATCATTTCTTTCTCTCTTCCTTTCAAATATATGTGTATATATATATATTAAAATCTGTTTTCTTATTTAAGAAAACCATTTGTCAGGATATATCAAAGGACCTCAAATATACATTGGAACCAATTATACTGTAACTCACTTGAAGAGTAACTTCAAATTATTAAAAATGTATGACAAAACTTGAAAGTAATCTAAATTGGAACAGGTTTACTTTTGAGGGTATTTAATGCAGCTATTTTAATCCATAAAATTGAGAAGGGTTTTTTATGTAATGACAACTGAAAAAGTTGTTGCCAAGCAACACTCCACAAACTCATTGGAGGAGCTGCTATACAACCCCCCCTCCCCCGACCTGGGTCTGCTCACCTGATACACAGAAAGGCAATCACTGACACTGGGGTGGTAGAAAATGTAGGTATTTATTGCAAAGTGCAGGGCAAGGAGCCGGGCAGCTGTTGCTTAATTCCAGGGCTCCTCGGGGAGTTAAAGGTGAAGGCTTTTACAGACTGAAATTGGAGTTGAGAGGCGCATGTTCCGCTCATGTCCAGCTTCCTACTTGGTCATGCTGCCTGTGACCTTCCTGTGACTGGTCAGTGAAGCCACATTCTTTGGGGAACTTATGATGGCCAGGTGGGCTCCAGTGGAGGGGAGTGGGTTACATGCAAGTGACACTTACCTTCTGCCCCAGATCTGGAACTTCCCTGCCTGGACTTGGAATTCCTCTAAACACCACCCCACCCCCCACCCCCCGGACAATACTGGATTTATCTATTGGAGAAGCAAATGAATTCATGAATCTGGTGATTAAAACCTTGTCAGGCTAGCTGAATTAGTCCCTCAATTCAGTGAATTCCTTCTGGTAAAGGTCTGACAAGGACACCTTGTGCTAGGGGAGACAGACAAGAGGCTGAGTCCTGCCTTTACATTATTGGGGTTCAGTCTCAAAGTGTGTCATATTATGTATGTGGTGAGGTTAAAATCTTATTTCAGAAGGCATACTACAAATTGTAAAATCATTGCCTTTAATCTGTAGAAAAGGTAAATTGATAACAGTTTTACTTTTCAGTATATTTCCAAGCATGAATTTTCTATAAGCATGAGACTTTTATTTAAATTTAAAATAAAAAAATATTAATTTGACTAATGAGTATATAAGTGGCTGGATACATTTCTTGTTTTAATTAATTTTATTTATTTGAAAGATAAAGATACACAGAGAGAGATCTTTTATCCGCTGGTTCACTCCCCAAATGGCTGCAATACCCAGGATTGGGACAAGTCGAATCCTGGAACCAAGAGCTTCTACCTGGTCTCTCGTGTGGGGTGCGTGGGCCCAAATACTCGGGCTATCTTCCACAGCTTTCCCAGGCACATCAGCAGGGAGCTGGGTTGGAAGCTTAGCAGCTGGCACCTGAATTGGCACCCATTTGGGATGCCACCGTTTCAGGTAGCAGCTTAACCCTCTACACCACAACACTGGCCCTGGTTTGATATATTTCTTATTGGGATCCCTAGTGACCATTGAAAAGTGAATTTTTAAAAACTGAGATATTTAGAAAATGAGGATTTATAATCAACTTTTGTGGCCTACATTTCATGCAAGATCTTTGGTGGCATGTAGTCATCTTACAATTATGTGCAAATTTGTTCAGGCATTGATGTTGGGGATGGAGATACTGCAGGAATTGTATCAAATATTCAAAGGATATGTCAATGAAAAACTTCAGAGAAGGAACATAACAGATGAAACTGTAAACATAAGAGGGAAGATTAGTATTTAGATGGGAAAATTAACCTTAAAGGGTATTCTCAATTCAACACAGAGCGAGAATTGCAGGGCAATCAAAAAGGCATGGGCCTTGAAATGAAATGGACAGACCTGCATTCAAAATCCAGTTCCAGCAATCATTGTACTGTGAGATGAACAACGTTATTCAGCTTCCCTGCCATGGTCTAAATGTTTGTGTGCCTCTAAATTCCATTTGAAACTGAATTCCACTGTGATAGTATTAAGAGATGAGGGTTTGGGAGACGTGATCCACTCCTGAGGATGGAGCCCTCAGAAATGAGATTAGTGCCCATATAAAAGAGGTTGGGGGAGCTTGGTTGCCCTCTTCTGTCATGTGAGGACCCACAAGAACTCATTGCCAGTGAAGCAGAGTTTTCACTAGAAACTGAATCTGCTAGTAACTTGATCTTGGTTTGCCCAGCCTCCAGAACTGTGAGCACTAAATTGCTGTTGTTTATAAACTGCACAATCTAAGGAGTTTTGTTATAGTAGCCCAAAGAGACCAAGATACTGCCAGAGTCTTGTTGAGTCTACAAGTCTAGAATATTGGTTAAAGCAGGTTGAGTCTTGCTAAGCAGATTCACCTACATCTCATTGATAAAAGGATCCCAGGAAGCAGGTAAAATTATCCCCATTTTAGAGGTAAGGAAACTGAGACCTATCAGTAGGGTAGCATGGAAACAGCAGCAATCACTTAGCATTTGGTCTGGCATAAGGAAAACAGAAGCTGCTTGTGTCCAGGCCTATTGAAATCTCAGTTATGATCGCATAGCCATTTCTATCTTTTCCTATCTTCTTTTCTCCCTAACATATTAAAGATTGCTAGAAATACAAATTAAAACTTCTACTGTAATCTCCCTGAATCTCCTTGAAGGAGGAAATACACCAACTGTCACCGGTTGCGTTACCCCAGAGGACCTCTGGAGTTCGGGTCACAGAATGATACAAGACCTCCTGGATATTCAACTCCAAGAAAGACTTCTATGAGGGGCCAGTGCTGTGGTGTAGTAGGTCAAGCCTCTACCTGTGGTGCCAGCATCCCATATGGATACTGGGGTCCTGGCTGCTCCACTTCCCATCCAGCTCTCTGCTAATGTGCCTGGGAAAGCAGTGGAAGATGGCCCAGATGTTGGGCCCCTGCACCCACATGGGAGACCTGGAAGAAGCTCTAGGCTTTTGGCTTTGGATCAGCCAAGCTCCATCGCTGCAGCCATTTGAGGAATGAACCAGCGATGGAAGACCTCCCTCTCTCTCTCATCCTCTCTCTCTCTCCCATTCTCTATCTGTAAGTCTGCCTCTCAAATAAATAAATACTTTAAGAAAAAAAAGACTTCAATGACTAGAATTCAGCCATTTGATGCTGACAATAGTAAAGTTGTGATAATGGAGAAAAAAATAAAATTATATGCATTTCAGGAACACTTCTCTTTACTCTTCATCCACTATGCAAGTGTTTGTTGAGTGGCTACTTAGTGTCAAAATGTCTAGGATCAATGAAGAGACAGACAACTCTCCTTTTGGCACTTGCTCATAAGAGACTTTACATACTCTTCATATCTGTTATGCTTAGTGGCTTTAGTGAATGTATATACTGGGTTTACACACAGTTTCCAGAAAATTCTTTAGTTAAAATTTGGATCTCAAAAGACCACTGTATTCATTTCCTTGAAGGGGAAGACCTATTGCCACCTGGTGGAACACGTTGCAAATTTCAGGCCCAGTGCCTAAAGGAAATAAGGTTGTCAATTTTACAAACCTAAGATGAAAAGGTCATGATAGATGCCATAATTCTAAATCACATTTCAGCTAAAAAACATTGTTCATATTTTGTGAGTTGACAGATTCTAGAAAAATTAAGTGAAGAAAAATTTATACCTATAAAATTACCAAGTCAAAGTATTTTTGGAGTGGATTTCAAATTGCTGCCCAAGGAGCAATGCTTTTAGGAGCTACAAATTTTACTTGTTTAATGCAGGCATTAACCTATGACATTGTTGGTAAATCTGCTCCTTGCCTAAGTTGTTAACTAGATTTATTGCAAAGTAGAAGTCACCTCTTGCCTTTCTTTTTATTCATCCTCCCTTCTACCCACTCTGCTTTCCATAATGGTGGTAACCAAGAGCATCAGGACAATATGTTACTTGGGATTCTTAATCTACCAGAGTTTGTGACATAATCATTTTTTTTTTCTAGTTGTGCAGAAACAGAAAATTCATGTGTTTTGGTAATAGCAAATGTAGTCAATGCCACAACTTGGTTTCTGTATAGGTCATGTAATTGCATTATCTCATAGCCACCATATGTGACTTTAATCAACTCCCATCAGCCATTGTAAAAACATGGACCACAAATCATTAAGGGGACTAGGTGAGGGAGGAGTTCACGTGATAGAGATCCACACAGCAAAAACAGGTCTGGGCAACTATCTCCTTGGTAACTGGTAAGCACTGTCATCCTAAATCTAAGGTAATAAATACTATGTGACAACATATTGATGGTTATTTATTATCCACGACAGAACAGGATGCATAGAAACCTTTGCATTTCAAATTACTACTGTCCAGTAAATGATTGATAGATGTACCTGTGAAAACAGATAAAAACACTTTTTAGTAAATATATAATTCACAATTAGTGTTATAAAAGGGCTCCACAGCACCCACTTGTTTCCAGTCATTACAGGAAATCCTCATGTGCTTCTGGAGGCACCAATACAGGCGCATGGACACGTGGTGGAGAATAGGATGAAGCGAAATCTCATAAGCATGTCCTGGCTTTCTTTTAAGCCTCTCCCACTCTTGGACCGTCACTTGGCTGTTGAGGGTTCTGTCCACATAAGAAGCTAGGTAAATAGTGAATAACATTCAGTTATCAGCAATAAAAACTAATTAGAAAATTAATTTTACATACGGTGGTTGACTCATGTGTTCTTAGCAGAAAAAAACTTTAATGTTTATTTTTTCCAGTGTGACAAACAAAAAGACCATGAGTATATGTCTAGTGACTTTTGTCCTTAAGGTTTGAGCATTCAAGCTTGCAAATTTCAGTCAGATTATAAATTCAATATGACTTCAAAAGGAGGGAAGGGTTAGTATTAATTTTATTTATTTATTTTTAAGGATTTATTTATTTATTTGAAAGGGTTCAAGCCACAGCCGGCAGTGCTTGCATCCCATACGGGTGCCTGTTCCAGTACCAGTTGCTCCACTTCCAATCCAGCTACCTGCCTGGGAAAGCAGTGAAGGATGGTTCAAATGTTTGGATCCCTGCCACCCACATGGGAGACCTGGTTGAATTTCTTGGCTCCTGGCTTCAGCCTGGCCCAATCCTGGATGTGGTAGCCATTTTCGGGGAGAACCAGCTAATAGAACATCTCTCCTCTCTTTCTCTGTAACACTGCCTTTCAAATAAGTAAATATATCTTTTAAAAATGTTTATTTTGATGCAAATGCTTATTTTTACTACTTCATCTACTTGAAATGGGGGAGAGAAAAGAGAGAGAGAGAGAGAGAGAGAGAGAGAGAGAGAGAGAGAGAGATTCCATTTGCTGATTCACTCTGCAAATGTGCAAATACCAAAGGCCAAAGCCAAGAGCCTGGGTCTACATCTGAGTCTCCCATGTGGGTAGTAGGGGCCCAAGCACTGCATTATCAGGAAGCTGGATTGGAAACAGAGAAGGGGGACTTGAATTAGCATTCTGATATGGTATGAGGGCTTTGCACACGGCACTTAGTCCACTGCAAAGAAATTTTGAAATTTGTGCAATGAGACTGATGCGTAAGGCTGCCTGCCTAGCCTTAGCCCATATAGTCAGCCTGACTACTGGCAGGTGATGGGAGCCCCAGGTATATTTATCCCCACCCCCACCTCTGCCAATCAGGTAAACTGCTCCCGGGTGTGGCTGAGGCCCATTAGGCCCACCTGGAGAGCTACAAAGCTGATTGGAGAGGCATATTGGTGTTAGTGTCAGTTTTGTCCTATAGTTAGCATTCCCCAGAGTTAGTTACACCCCCTTCTCCTTGCTCTTTAAAAAGCTTACGTGGCTGTTATTAAATGGTTCATTGAAGACTGTTCCCGTGTCTTTTTCTGGGAAAAGGCACCGATGTCCTGCTCTTCCTCGACAGTGCGGCTTTGCAGGACCAAGTGGCAGTGCATACAAGGGGTTTTCAGAAAGTTTGTAAAAAATGTTTATTATGAAAGAACTTTGCATGAATTTTGTTGTGATTTTCAATTCCCAGATATTACTTCCCATTACGGGAAATGAAGCTTTAGCTGTCACCCACCTGTAACTTCCTTTTTGTCCTGGGTGATTTTTGACTTTGGGTTTGGCATCGGGAGCAAGTTTGGAGGAAGGGACATGTGTTGGCAGCTGTCCTTCCGAATCCTCTGACATTCCAGCTGGCCCTGTTTATTTCTAGACCTGACTTCCTGCATCCCTTTACTCCAGGCACAAAGGACACAAACCCTCCACGGGGCACACAGGGGCCTCCATGTGTCCTTCTGTCTCCTGGGAACAACTTTACTCCCCTCTGCACCTTGCAGACCTGTCGCCCCTTGAGGCTCCCCTCTTCAGAAGCCTTCCCCACTGCAGGCACGGTCCCACTGCCTCTTCAAGCCCCATGACTCCATGATACCATAAGTACCCCAGTTGTAGCAATTACTGGATTAAATAAAATTAGGGGTAAACAGTCATTCGAGATTGATTCAATCCCTTCATCCACTTCAAAGCAGACACTGATGGAACAGGACTAAATGTCGGTTAAGTCCACATAGCTCACTGCTGGTGCCCTATCCTGCCGGTGTTCCTAGCAGTCATCATGGGACTCACCTCTAGGACCCTCATTCCCCATTTTGACTTCTCTTCTCTCACCTCTCCACTTCTCGACTGATGATGTGTCCTGAAATTGACTCCACAATCACCTGCTCATATTCCATATATCTCTTTCCCCCACCCCCCATGTCTAGCTGTGGGAGTTAAGAAAGTGCTTGATTTATTTTTAAATTACTTAAGATTGCATACATTATACTCTGTCATAACTCACTTGAATGACCCTGAACCATAGACTTTAATGTGCCAGACTGGTGGGCAAAGGTCATGACTTATTGCTTTCTCTCTCTCTCTTTAAAAGATTTATCTATCTATTTGAAAGACAAAGTTACAGAACTAGAGCAGCTGGGACTCTAACTGGCACCCATAAGGCATGCTGGCATTGCAGGTGGTAACTTAACCTGCTGCACCACAGCACCGGCTCCAGATCTGATTCTGAACAGATTCTTTGTGAGATGAAGAAACATGTGAATGAACAAGAGCCTCGGGTGATCACTCACGTTATAAATAAGAGTGTCAATTGTTAAATCAATAACAGAAGTCACTGTGCACTTGCTCCTCATGTAGGCCCTCTGTCCTTAATGAGTTGTACTATGAGAATTAATGGTAAAACTAATCTTTGAACAGTACTTTATACTTTGTGTGTCTGTGTGTATGCAAACTGTTGAAATCTTTACTCAGTATAGGGTTGATCTTCTGTATATAAAGATAATTAAAAATGAATCTTAGTGAAGAATGGGATGAGAGAGGGAGTAGGAGGTGGGTGGTTTGGGTGTGGGAGGGTGGTTATGGGGGAGAAGAACTGCTATAATCCAAAAGTTGTTGGGGCTGGCTCTGTGGCATAGTGGGTAAAGCTGCACCTGCAGTGCCAGCATCCCATATGGGTGCCGGTTCTAGACCTGACTGTTCCACTTCCGATCCAGCTCTCTGCTTTGGCCTTGGAAGGCAGTAGAAGATGGCCTAAGTCCTTGGGCCTGTGCACCCATGTAGGAGATCCAGAAGAAGCTCCTGGCTCCTGGCTTTGGATTGGCATAGTTCCGACCTTTGCAGCCAATTGGGGAGTGAATCAGGTAAGACTTCTTTCTTGGTACCTTTCTCTGAAGGGAGGAGAGAACTTCCACTTTGACTATGGCCTTGTCTAAATAAGATCGGAGTTTGTGAACTCAAGAGGCTTCCATTGCCTTGGCAGCTCATGACAAGAGCCTTGGGTGGTCACTGACGTCATAAATAAGAGAGTCAATTGTTAAATTAACAATAGGAGTCACTGTGCAATTACTCCCCATATAGGATCTTTGTCCTTAATGTGTTATACTATGCAAATTAATGGTAAAGCTAGTCTTCAAACAATACTTTATACTTTGTGTGTCTGTGTGGGTGCAGTCTGTTGAAATATTTACTTAATATATACTAAGTTTACTAAATTGATCTTCTGTATATAAAGATAATTAAAAATGAATCTTAATGAAAAAAAGACCCCGTACTGTCTCTCCTTCTCTCTCTGTATAACACTGACTTTCAAATAAATAAATAAAAAAACACAAGTTGTAGCTATGAAATTTATATTTATTAAATAAAAGCTTTCTGTTAAAAATAAAAAGCTATCCCATAGGAAACACTCAGTGATACAGGAGATTATTAAAATAGTTAGATTGCCATTGATGTTCTGTTCCAGCAAACACATAATATCTGTCATGAACATGTGCATTAGGTAGTGAATGGGGCACACTGAATATTTTAGTCTGTGGGTAGGTATCTGGGGAAGATGGAAGATCTCTCCTATCTTTCTCTGTCTCTGTCACTTTGCCTTTCAAATAAATAAATAAGTCTTTTTTTATGGCAGGCAGAGTTAGACAGTGAGAGAGAGAGAGAGAAAGGTCATCCATTTTCTGTTGGTTCACCCCCTAAATGGCAGCTACGGCCGACATGCTGCGCTGATCTGAAGCCAGGAGCCAGGTGCTTCCTCTTGGTCTCCCATGCCAGTACAGGGCCCAAGCACTTGGGCCATCCTCCACTGCCTTCTTGGGCCACAGTAGAGAGCTGGACTGGAAGAGGAGCAACCGGGACAGAATCCGGCACCCCAACCAGGACTAGAACCCGGGGTGCTGGCCCCACAGGCGGAGGATTAGCCTAGTGAGCCGCAGCATCGGCCAATAAATAAGTTTTAAAAGAATGTTTTAGTAACATTCACGCTCCCCAAGTGAGTTGTCTTCTTGCAGACCTATGTGGCATATCATTGAGTTTAACAATATTTTCACTATGTAGTACTAACATTGTTTTCACAGAGGAACTTTCGATTTGGAGTTTAATGACCCTAGAGAACTCATTATTTTCTTTCTTGAAACACTGAACCTAAATATTTCTGTTTCACCCTAAATCATTTTTATGAAGCTCATTTTCTCCACCACTGACTTTGGAGAAAACCGTCTTAATTCAGATTCAGACATTACCTAAGATGTGCTAATCTTAAATTTATAGGCATGCATTTAGAACAACATATTTTCTGGGTTATGGAGAAGTTGATATTTTAAAGAATTAAAATACAGAAACTGAAAGGAATAAGGGCTAACTATTTTTAGATTGCTAGGAATCAGGCTTAAGACATTAAACATATACTGATCCAAAGATGGTTGACATCTTTCATATCACAAGCCTTGGTTGCAAGCACTACAACCAGGCTGCATCCAAAGGAAATTCACTATTGTCCTTCCCCTATTGCTGCACACTGATGGGGTGTTGGGAATCATGGACTTCCTCTGAACTTTTTAGCTAGCACTGACATCATGCTAGGATCTTGCTTGGTCTGTTTGTGTTCCTACAACATTAATATGTTGAAGTACCATGACCTAATATGATGATATTTGGAAGGGAGCATCCTGTGGAGACACACGGAGGGAGCAGCCATCTGCAAAGCCCAGAGAGAGCTGCCAACAGGAACCGAATGGGCTGGCACCCGGATCTGGGTCATTCCAGCCTCCAGAACAGTGAGGAGCAAATATTTGTTGCTTAACTCTCCCAGTCAGTGTTACTTTTGCAGTAGTAGCTCGAGGTGATAAGATGCGCCCTCAGAGGAGGCTTCTCAGAGGAACTGCAGAGGAAGCTCATTGGAGGTTCAGTGGAGGCACAGGAGACTTGGAGCAGGGCTTGTGGATGCTCAGAGACCTCCCCAGCCCCTGCTGCCTGGCTCTTGGTGAGTGTTACTGCTCAGCTGTTAGGAAGAAATTGTGCAATCTTTTCTGCCCGCTCTCTGGAACATTGTGAGGCCCTAGTGAAACAGTGATGTGAGAACTGTTGTATAATCAGTGAAGTCTCCTACCAGGTAAAGTATTTTGCCTATTCTTATGTATAATTCTCCCCTTTTCACCTTAAGGAGGGAAATTAAATGAACAATGAAATATCCATTTTAGGTAGGAAAGAGGAAGGGAGGAGAAAAAATATACATCTTGCCATATTGATAGCAAAGAAGTCAGCAGACACTAAAATTTCCTATCTATCTATCTATCTATCTATCTATCTATCTATCTATCTATGATATAGACCCACAGAGAGCTTCCATCCACTGGTTCACTCCCCTAATGCCCATGATGGCAAGGGTAGAAAGTGCTGAAGCCAGGAGCTGTAAACTCGATCCTGGTCCCCCATGTGCATAGCAGGGAACCAACTACTTGATTCATCACTCCTGCCTCTCTTGGGATGCACTAGCAGGAAGCTGCAGTCCACGGCTCAAACTGGTACTGAGCCCAGAAACTGGGGTGTAGGATGCGGGCATCTTAACCATCATCTCCTCCTTAGGCTATGTGTCCTAGGCTTTCCCCTTTAACTCCTGCTAAGTGACCACTAAGGAGCCTAGTTACCTCCTTCCTCACATAAAAGCTAGAAAGGATTTCCCATCTTTTCAGGTCCTATGAGAAAAGGTGTCTATAAAAAAAAAAGGGTGACTTTTCATGGGAATTCGCTAACCATATGCTGTTGTTCCTTTGGGAACACCAACAAAGTTATGCTTATTTAGAATTTGATAACTCCAATTCCCTTAAATTCCTGCCTTAAGTTCCTTTTGACTTCCAAAATAATTTCTTTCAGCCAACACCTGAAGATAAGGATGTTGCCTCTCCGCCCTGTGGGAAGGTAGGAGCCTGGCTACAAGAGAGGCCCCAGTTAGCAAACCCACACGGCCCGGTCACATGGACCATGCCTCTCCTGATTCTTGTAAAGGGCTCTATTGAATGTCTGTTCACACCCTCCAGACCCCCTCATTTTCAGCTAAGACGCTCAGTGACTTTGGCATAAATCCAAGTTGAGTTTGGTTCATGTTATACTCTGTCCAGCTGCAGTAGCTATTACTGGTTAAAATCTGTCCTGATTCTGGTCGTGTCTTGCTTTATATATAGGCCAGGTCCAGTGTAAAATGATAACAGAATATCCTTAGTTCACAAAGCACGGAAACGATGTTCCTAAAAATGCTCAAATATGGGGGCTGGCATTGAGGTTCAGGGGTTACGCTGCCAGTTGGGACGCTGGGTCTGATGTTCAAGTGCCGGTTTGAGTCCTGGCTATTCCACTTCTGAGCCAGCTGCCTGCTAACCACATGGGAAGAAGCAGGTGATGACCCAAGGACTCAGGTCCTCATCAGCCCCTTGGAGACGCAGAGAGTTCCTTGCCGCTGGCTTCAGCCTGGCCTGGCCTGCTGTTGTGCCCATTTGGGGACTAAACCAGTGGACAGAAAGTCTCTTTCTCAGTATGTGTTTCTCTCTCTCTCTCTCTCTCTCTTACTGTATGTGTGTGTGTATGTCTCCCTCTCGCTCTGTCACTCTTCCTTTCAAATAGATAAATAACTCTTTTTGGAAAAACATAGATCCTAAAATATAAAGTTTTTCCTTTCTTAGTCTCTTTCTGGACCTGTCATTTTGTCTGTCTTGCTGTTCAAGATCATTCTAAGTAAAGAAAAATTAACATTTTAAATTACTGGCATGAATTTTCTAGTTTATATTTACACTGTGAGGAACACCAGTTTTAAATGCAAATACAAAAGCATTTAAACAAAAGCACAGAGTTCCTATGGGGTGGCTCCTACACTGTGCCTTTCACTCTTTTAACTTTTTTTTAATTTTAATTTTTGATTAGCTTCTGAGCCTTTCATTACTGAGAGAACAGTGGAAGCTGCAGCACCGAAGGCACTCTGCTACTGCTGCTTTGCACGGGTTGCTTGCCCTTGAAGCCAGCTCTCGCTCCCTTGCCCCAGTTATTCACTGGTCTTCAGGACTCCATACTTGACCGCGATTGTCAACATATTTCTTCTCCATTTGTAATCTTCTCTGATGCCTCCCCTAAGTCAATAGTCCATACTTTAAGACCAAAATAAAGGGGGCAGTTCTGTGGTATAGCAGGTGAGGCTACCTCCTGTGATGCCAGCATCCCATGTGGGCACCAGTTCCTGTCCCAGCTGCTCTACTTCCCATTCTACTCCCTGTTAATGGCCTGGGAAAGCAGCAGAAGATGGGCCAGGTGTTTGGGCCACTGCCACCCATATGGGAGACCTGGATGAAGCTTCTGGCTCCTGGTTTCATCCTGCCTCAGTCCTGGTCTTTGTTGCCACCTGGGGAGTGAACCAGCAGATGACGATCTTTCGTTCTCTGACTCTTCCTCCTCTCTAACTCTTTCAAATAAATCTTAAAAAGCCAAAGTAAAATGATGGTTTTACCCCAGAGATCTTTCCTGATGCAGGTATATACTCTAATTGATTTTCTTTTGTCTCAATAGCACATGGAATTTTCCATGATGATCATTATCACTTACAACATGGTATTATAAGTCATGTGTGTGTTTAAAGATTTATTTATTTGAAAGGCAGAGTTATCACACAGAGAGAAGGAAGTACAGAGCTTTAGAGATCTTCCATTTGCTGGTTTACTTCCCAGATGGCCAGAAAGTCTGAGGCTAGGCCAGAAGCCAGGAACCAGGAACTCCCTCTGGGTCTCTCACGTAGGTGGAGGGACCCAACCATTTTGGCCATTTTCTACAGCCTTCCCAGGCACATTAGCAGAGAGCTGGATTAGAAGTGGAGTATCCAGGACTCCAACTGGCGCTCATATGGGATGGTGACAATGCAAGTGGTGGCTTAACCCACTGCGCCACACAATGCTGGCCCCCGGATATGTGCTTCAAAAAAGGATTTATTTGGCCAGCGCCGTGGCTCAACAGGCTAATCCTCCGCCTTGCGGCGCCGGCACACCAGGTTCTAGTCCCGGTCGGGGCGCCGGATTCTGTCCCAGTTGCCCCTCTTCCAGGCCGGCTCTCTGCTGTGGCCCGGGAGTGCAGTGGAGGATGGCCCAAGTGCTTGGGCCCTGCACCCCATGAGAGACCAGGAAAAAGTACCTAGCACCTGGCTCCTGCCTTCGAATCAGTGCAGTGAGCCGGCCGCAGCACACCATCAGCGGCAGCCATTGGAGGGTGAACCAACGGCAAAGGAAGACCTTTCTCTCTGTCTCTCTCTCTCACTGTCCACTCTGCCTGTCACACAAAAAAAAAAGGATTTATTTATTTAAAATTTATTTGAAAGGCAGAGCAAGAGAGAGAGATGGAGAGAAATCTTCCATCCATTGATTTACTCCCTAAACGGCTACAATAGCCAGGAGCCAGGACATCCATCGTGATCTCCCACCTGGGTGCAGGCACCTAAGTACTTGGATTACTTTCTGGTGCTTTCCCAAGTGCATTAGCAGGGTGGTAAATCGGAAGTGGAACAGGCCAAGCGAGAAACTTAAGGAGAAACAAGATATTTACATAGCCTCCAAAATATTTATTTTTCCTGTGGACTTCTGACATATGTCCCCACGTTGTTTGATACTTCTCCCCTTGCGTATGGAAAAGAAAAAAACATTCATTTGCAAAGGAAACACCTGGCATCTCCCCTGAGAACTTTGAATACTCTTTGTTTCCTAGCAACCTAATTACCAGTAAGGATCTGCCAATCCAATCCTGTTCCCTCCTCTTTTATTTGAAAGCTGTTGGCAGTTTTATTTGTCTTCCGAGTTCTTTCATTGCATCAAAATATGTACAGGTGGTGGTCTTTGACAACTTATCCCATTTGGTATTTGATGAGCTGTTTGAACTTAAAGTTGTGTGCCTTTCTTTAGCTGCAGGAAATATTGCTCTGATTGGATTTTTTTCTTCTTTCCATTTTTTGGAGGCTTGTTTTTTCCTTCTGAAACTCCACTAAAAGCATGATAGAGTCTGTGAATTTGAACCCCTGCTTTGCAAAATGCTTTCTCCTATAGCTTCTTTGCTCTTTTATTTTATGCTCTTGGAGAAGTTTTGGCTGTGCCCTTTAATCCTTTCTTTCAGATCACTAATTTATTTCAGTTGTGTCAATTATTTTCCACTGGACTGTTGAAATTTTTTTAAATGTTTGTAATTGCATTTAGAACAATCTTAAAACTTGTGTTTATTAAGTATAAGTTTCATAGAATGAAATTTGCCCTTTTTGGATTTTTGACAAAAGCATTCAATCATGGAAACAGCACAATTAAGATATGGAAATTTTCCATTACCCCAAATCACATTCACATTTTATATGCTTCTTTCTGTTCTTTTTTCCATAGAAAAAAAAATCTTTCTTTTTAAAGAAAATATTTACTTATTTATTTGAATGGCAGAATGTGCATATGAGAAAGAGAGAGAGAGAGAGAGAGAGAGAGAGAGAGAGAGGTCTTCCATCTGCTTATTCACTCCCCAAATGGTTGCAACAGCCAGGAAGGGCCAGGCTGAAGTCAGGAGCGAGCCAGGAACTCCATCCACGTCTCCCACATGGGTGGCAGGGGCCCAAATACACGAGCCATCATCAATAGCTTCTTAGATGCATTAGCAGGAAGCTGATTCCGAAGCAGAGCAGCTGAGATTGAACCGGCGCTCTGATATGGGATGCTCACAGGGCAAATGGCAACATAACC
The DNA here is from genome assembly GCA_949820135.1 of Sylvilagus floridanus. Lineage (NCBI taxonomy): Eukaryota > Metazoa > Chordata > Mammalia > Lagomorpha > Leporidae > Sylvilagus > Sylvilagus floridanus. The sequence goes on from OX463241.1 coordinate 79,253,041, forward strand.
TGCTGACCCCCGATGCCAGCTCCAGAAAGCTCTTCATTCGTGCATCGTTCACACATGTCTGTACTTAATTTTCTCCTAAAGTAGTATCTGTTTCCTGAATCCCTTTAGATTCTTAGGATCAAATGTTTCCCCTGTGAGTCTGCTTGTGCCTCCTGCAAGGGGCTGGTGTGGCCTTCTTTGCAATGTTTAGGCCCCTTTCCCAACAGGCCTCTCTCTTGAGTGAGAGCTGACTGCACATGGAGTCTGAGGAGAGGCAGGCCTCCTGCAAGGGGCCAGGTGTGTCGATGGCAGGCTGCACTCTACGGCTGGTGGGCACAATGCAGTCAGGCGGGCCAGGGTCCTGACAGCACAGGAAAGTCAGGTTCACTTTGGGCACTCTTTGGGATAAAAGACCCTTTCCTTTTTCCTTTCTGTCACAAATGACCAGAGGTTCTTGAGAGACGTGTCTCCTTTCGGGTATATGCTCCCTCCTCTCCCTTCTGGAAATCTCCCCACTGTGGTTAGTTCACTTCGTTTGAGATGGGATAATTTCCTTTTTTTAAAAAAATTTAAAAAAACAAAATTTAAAGGCAGACACACACACACACACACACACACACACACACACACAGAATCTTCCATCTGCTGGTTCACTTCCCAAATACCCACAATAGTTGGAATTGGGTTGGAGATGAAGATGGGAGCAGGGAACTCAATCCAGTTTCAAATGAATGGCAGGGACCCAACAACTTGAGCCATCGCTGCTGCCTCCCAGAGTGCAAATCATCAAGAAGCTGGAACTGGAAGCAGAGCACTCACTCAGGCACTCCAATATGGGATGCAAACATCCGAAGTGGCAAACACCCACTCCTCTTTCACTTTCTTCTGAGAGCATGATTTGTAGACAAGTCTCTGTATGTGGGAGAATGTGGGGCTGTGTCCCTGCTCTGCAGGGAGTGGTTCTCTATAGTCACCCTGCACCTCTGGCCGTCAGGGTTCAAGGTTCCCTACTGTGCACGCCTCTCCCTCTTTTCTTTTGTCCAGGGCTTTGGCCATGGTACCCTTCACCTGTCCCAGTCTGTCCTCTGGGACCCCTCCCCGGTTCTCTCCCACCCTGGCGCATTCCCTGTGTCCCAGAACTGCTGTGGGTTCTACTTTCCATTTTTCCTTCTCTCTCCTTTTCTTCCCCCCTCCCCCTTTGTCCCTCGCCATCTGTCTTCTCCTTTCCTTTCTTTGTGCTTTGCTTCCCTCTTATTCTCATGTTTTATGTTATTTTTGGAGATGCATTTGGAGAGAGATTAGACCCTTATTTTTGGTCTTCTATCAATCCAAACGTTCTTATTTATTTGACCCTCTAGCTGTGTATGCATTGGAGAGGCAGTGTGGTACAATGTTTGGGAGTCTGCGCTCTTATGCTAGACAGATTGAATTAGAATGGAAGATTTTCCTCCTTATTGTCTGTGTGACTTTGGGAAAATTGCTTCATTTCTCTGTGCTTCAGTTTCCTTATCTGTAAATTGTACAAGAACAGCACTCACTTCTGTGAATGGTTCTAAGCACTAAAAGTTAATACATGTATATCACTTAGAACATTGCTTGGCATGTGTTCTTACTGTTTCATGTAGTATGTTTTTTAAAATTCAGCGAGCTCATTTGAGATGCAATGATTTTGAATAGCCCTTGCCTTTACTGTTGGGGAACAATATTTTTCTTGTTTCTTTGTTTATTTTTATTCTTTACTTCTTTTTTTCTCCATACTAATCAATGGACTCTCTACTTAGTGTAGGGTTAATCTTATGAGTATAAAAATTAACTGATAGTTAATCTCTGTAAAAAATAAGAAAGGGAAATGAAGAGAGAGGAGGAAAAAAGGTAGGAGAATGGGTGGGAGGGAGGTAGAGGGGGAAGAAGTATCATGTTCCCAAATCTGTATATATTAAATGCATGAGGTTGTATTCTTTAAACAAAACAAATAAAAAGAGGCCGGCGCCGTGGCTCAACAGGCTAATCCTCCGCCTTGCGGTGCCGGCACACCGGGTTCTAGTCCCGGTCGGGGCACCGATTCTATCCCGGTTGCCCCTCTTCCAGGCCAGCCCTCTGCTGTGGCCCGGGAGTTCAGTGGAGGATGGCCCAGGTGCTTGGGCCCTGCACCCCATGGGGAGACCAGGAAAAGCACCTGGCTCCTGGCTCCTGCCATCGGACGAGCGCGGTGCGCCGGCCGCAGCGCACCGGCCGCGGCGGCCATTGGAGGGTGAACCAACGGCAAAGGAAGACCTTTCTCTCTGTCTCTCTCTCACTGTCCACTCTGCCTGTAAAAAAAAAAAAAAAAAAGAATTCAGTGAATTCTCTCTTTAATATTATAATTTTTTAACTTTTGTGTTTATGGATTATAGCCAAAATTCATTTTATTTTCATATTCCAAAGGTAAAAAAGCATTATTTGGATAAGTATAATTGTATAATATATTATTAATAACTAGAAGCAAATGAAATAATTACAGAATGAATAAGCTAACCCTGGGCTATTCTATTGTGAATTATGAGACAAACATATGGAAAAAGTGGATTCATTCAAATTTTTGCATTAAAAATGACAAGAAAAAATATAACACATACTAGTATTTGTCCATTCCTTTTATATCTGAAAAGCCTTGAGAAAGTTAGTGGAAAATGCACATTATGAAAAAAAACATGTATGAAGTTCAAACTTCTGTGCACCAAAGAAACTCATAGTACCTTGTTGCCACATGTTTGAACAGGATCTAGCTTGAGGCACTGAGATGGATGAGACATTAGTTTGGAAAGAGTGCTGCGAAAATTGAATCAGGAACAAACACCAAACTGGTGGTTCAGCCTGGGTGGAAGAAAGGTGAAGTCACTGATGCTTTACAAAACATTTGTGGAGATGATGCCTTGAAGAAATAACCACTTTGCAAATAGACGACTTATTTTCAGAACGGACGCGCTGATGTGGAAGTACACAGTGGTGGTCTATCTGCATTACTTGTGAGGAAAAAATCTTTTCAGTGCCCTAATTCAGACTAATGATTAATAGCAGAAACAATAGTCAAACATCACAGACATCTCAATTGGTTCAGTGTACATGGCTTTAACTGAAAAATTAAAATGGAGCTAGCATTGTGTTTGAGGGTGCCACAACTATTGTGCCAGATCAGCTGCCGACAAGAGCAGAGCTTTTGATGGACATCTTAAAGGATCCCAAAGTATCTCTTTGGAAAATTGGAGCAAGAGGTAAAACACAGACATGGCTTTCACAGTAATGCCCTGAAGACAAAGCAATGTCTTCCAAGAGGTGGAAGTGGTCCAGTCAAAAGCAAAAGTCACAGCAACAGTGTTTTTGGGACGATCAAGGTGTTTCCCTTGTTGACTTTCTGGTGAGCCAAAGAATGATATCATCTGCTTATTAGCAGTGTTTTAAGAAAGTTTCTTTAAGCTTTAGTAAACAAAATGTTCCAGGAACACATTAGTAGAGTCCTTTTCCACCACAACAATACTCCTGTTCATTTCTCTCATTCAAAGGGTGATTTTGCAAAAATTTCAATTTAGGCACCCACTTTACTTTTCTGATTTTGTTTATTCTAACTTCTTTTTGTTTTGTAATCTTAAACAATCTTAGAAAGACATTTATTTTTTTCTTCAAATAATAATGTAAAAAAGACCACACTGACATAGTTAAGGGTAGACTATACGACTAGTATCACCATTTACAAAATTATCTTTTTATTCCCCAAAGAAACCTTTTATTTAAGGAATACAAACTTCATGCATTTCATAAATACAACTTCAGGAACATAATGATTCTTCTCACCATACCCGCCCTGCTAACCACACTCCCACCCATCTTCCTTCTTCCTCTCCTATTCCCAGCCTTATTTTTAACTAAGATCTATTTTGAATTAACTTTACACACAGAAGGTTAACTCTACACTGTATAAAAAGCTGAACAAATTGTATGAAAAAAACCCTGTTCCTCAATAGTTGAGACAAGTGTTGTTCAAAGTCATTGCATCTTGAAGTTTCACTTTTCTTAGGCATTCTTGTTTTGAGAAATTTAATTGGCTTTAAAGAAGAACCCAAGAATGATACATCTTTTGTGGGCACTTAGACATGCCTATAACTTATGAGAAATAAGAATATCCTCCACTTAATATGCTAAAACAAAGTAAATATTTTAATGGAAAATTTTTTAAATAAATATAAATTTCAAAAGTACAACTTTTGGATTATAGCGTTTCTTCCCCCCATAACCACCCTCCCACACCCAAACCATCCCACCTCCTACACCCTCTCCCATCCCATTCTTCATTAAGATTCATTTGTAATTATATACAGAAGATCAACTATATACTGAGTAAAGATTTCAACAGTTTGCACCCACACAGACACACAAAGTATAAAGTACTGTTTGAATACTAGTTTTGCCATTAATTTTCATAGTACAATTCATTAAGAACAGAGGTCCTACGTGGGGAGCAAGTGCACAGTGACTCCCGTTGTAGATTTAACAATTGACACTCTTATTTACGACGTCAGTAATCACCCGAGGATCTTGTCATGAGCTACCAAGGTTAGAGAAGCCTCTTGAGTTCACAAACTCCAACCTTGTTTAGACAAGGCCATAATCAAAGTGGAAGTTCTCTCCTCCCTTCAGAGAAAGATACTTCCTTCAAAACAAAGTAAATCTTTAAGAACAGGTTTTACTATTAACTCTCATAACACAACTCTTTGAGGACAGAGGTCCTGCATGGGAAGTCAGTGCACAATGATGCCTGCTGTTAATTTAATAATTAACACTCTTATGTATGACATTAGTGAATACTTGAGGCTATTGACGTGAGCTGCTGAGGCTATGGAAGCCTTTTTTTTTTTTTTTTAAAGATTTTGTTTATTTGGGAGGTAGAGTTACAGACAGTGAGAGTTCACTCCCCAAATGGCTGCAATGGCTGGCATTGCACTGAACTGAAGCCAGGAGCCAGGAGCCTCTTCCAGTCTCCCACTTGGATGCAGGAGCCCAAGGACTTGAGCCATCTTCTACTACTTTCCAAGGCCATAGCAGAGAGCAGGATTGGAAGAGGAGCAGCCGGGAATGGAATCAGTGCCCATATGGGATGCCAGCACTGCAGGCAGAAGATTAACCTACTGTACCACAGTGCCAGCCCCTATTGAAGCCTTTTGAATCCACAGACTCTGTGTTTAGATATGATCATAAGCAAAATGGAAGTTCTCTCCTCCTTTCAGAGAAAAGTACATCCTTCTTTGATGACCACTTTTTCCATTGATGTCTAATCCACAGAGGTCCCTCAAGTGGACACTTTTTGTCACAGTGTCTTGGCTTTCCATGCCAGAAATATTCTCATGGGCTTTTCAGCAAGAACAGAATGCCTTAAAGGCTGATTCTGAGGTCAGAGTATTTAAAGTGATTGCCGTTCTGAGTCTGCTGTGTGGACTGATACCCATGTTGAAGCATTCATTCCTTTTTATTCTAACTATTATTATTACCAAACACTTAATCCTATTTATGTGATCACTTTAACATTTAATCCTACCCATATGATCACTTTAACACTTGAAATGCTATTTTTTATCACCCTGCTTAAGGGGATTTGGGGTCCCATGGCAAGTTTTTAAACTATATCATTAGAAGTAAGTCCACAGGAATGTATGAAGAACTATACAGCTTTATAGCTACAAGCTTCATACATTTCATAACTACAATTTTAGGAACATGGTGAGTCTTCCCACCATTTCCACCATCTTACCAATACTCCTCCCTCCCCCCCCTTATTCCCACTGTTATTTTTACTAGGACTTATTTTATAATTAACATTATAAACATATGATTAACTCTAGGTTAAATAAAGAGTTCAAAAAATAGCATGAAAAGACAAAAACTGTTCCTCAACAGTCAAGACAAGGGCCGTTCAAAGTCTGCTTCCCAAAATGTCAATTTCACTTCTACAGACTGCTTTCTTTTTGTTTTTTATTTTTTATTTTATTTTATTTTTTGACAGGCAGAGTGGACAGTGAGAGAGAGACAGAGAGAAAGGTCTTCCTTTGCAGTTGGTTCACCCTCCAATGGCCGCCGCGGCCGGCATGCTGTGGCCGGCACACCACACTGATCTGAAGCCAGGAGCCAGGTGCTTCTCCTGGTCTCCCATGGGCTGCAGGGCCCAAGCACTTGGGCCATCCTCCACTGCACTCCCTGGCCACAGCAGAGAGCTGGCCTGGAAGAGGGGCAACCGGGACAGGATCCGGCGCCCTGATTGGGACTAGAACCCGGTGTGCTGGCGCCGCAAGGCGGAGGAATATCCTAGTGAGCTGTGGCGCCGGCTTACAGACTGCTTTTTAGATGCTCTATTAGTTATCAGAGGCTAGAGAGAACATATGATATTTGTCCTTTTGGGATTGGCTGATATCACTAAGATTGATGCTTTCCAGTTCATCCATTTTGTTGCAAACAACAGGGTTTCATTTTTTACCACTGTGTCTGGTGTATATATCCCATAATTTCTTTATCCAGTCTTCAGTTGATGGGCATTTGGGTGGATTGCATGTCATAGCTATTGTGAATTGAGCTGCAATAAACATGGAGGTACAGATAACTCTCTCATATGTTGATTTCATTTCCCTTGGGTAAATTCCCAGGAGTGGGATGGCTGAGTCATATGGCATGTTTATATTCAGATTTCTTTTTTTTTTTTTTTTTTTTATAAAGCTTTTATTTAAAGAATATAAATTTCCAAAGAACAGCTCATGGACCACAATGGCTCCCCCCCCACACAACTTCCCTCCCTCCCCCCACCCTCCCCTTTCCCGCTCCCTCTCCCCTTCTGTTCACATCAAGATTCATTTTCAATTCTCTTTATACACAGAAGATCAATTTAGTACATATTACGTAAAGATTTCAACGGTTTGCCCTCGCATAGAGACACAAAATGATAATACTGTTGGAGTACTAGTTATAGTATTAATTCACAATGTACAGCACATTAAGGACAGAGATCCTACATGATTTTTTTTTAAAAAAATTAATTGTCTATGCAATTTCCAATTTAACACCAAGATTTTTTAATCATTTGCAATTATGTTTATATAAAGAAGATCGATTCAATATATACTATGTAAGGATTTCATCAGTTTGCACCCACTCAGAAACACAAAGTGTAAAAATACTGTTTCAGTACTAGTAATAGCATCACTTCACATTGGATAACACATTAAGGACAGATCCCTCATGAGACGTAAGTACACAGTGACTCCTGATGTTGATTTAACAATTTGACACTCTTGTTTATGGCGTCAGTAATCTCCCTAGGCTCTGGTCATGAGTTGCCGAGGCTATGGAAGCCTTTAGGGTTCGCTGACTTCGATCTTATTCCCACAGGGCCATAGTCAAAGTGGAAGTTCCCTCCTCCCTTCAGAGAAAGGTACCTCCTTCTTTGATGGCCCCGTTCTTTCCACTGGGATCTCACTCGCAGAGATCTTTCATTTAGGTCTTCTGTTTTTTCCAGAGTGTCTTAGCTTATCTCCAAACTGTCTTCCACAGCGGCTTTAGCACTATAAAAATTCCCACCAACTGTGGATTAGGGTACCTTTGTCCCCACTTTCTTGTAATGGGGGTGAAATGAAACCTCATTGTGATTTTGATATGCTTTTTCTGATGGCTAGTGATCCTCAGCATTTTTCATTTGTCTGTTGGTCATTTGAGTTCCTTTTTTGAATAATGTCTGTTTAAGTCTTCTGTGCATTTCTTAACTGGGTTGTTTGTTTTGTTGTTGTTGAATTTCTTGATCTCTTTATATATTCTGGTTGTTAATCCTTTATTAGTTGCATAGTTTGCAAATATTTTCTCTCATTCTGTTGGTTGCCTCTTCATTTCGCTGAGTGATTCTTTTGAGGGGCAGATACTTCTCAGTTTGATGTAATCCCATTTATCAATTTTGGCTTTGATTGCCTGTGCCTCTGGGGTCTTTTCCAAGAACTCTGCCTATGCCAACATCTTGCAGAGTTTCCCTGATATTCTCTAATAATTTGATGGTATTGTGTCAGAGATTTAGGTCTTTACTCCATTTTGTGTACATTTTTGTATAAGGTGTAAGGTAGGGATTTTGCTTCATACTCTTGCATGTGGAGATCCAGTTTTCCCAGAACCATTTGTTGAAGAGACTGTCCTTGAACCAGGGGTTGATTTTAGCTCCTTTGTCAAAGAAAAGTTGGTCGTAGATGCTTGGATTGGATATCTGGTGTTTCTATTCTGTTCCATGGTCTATACTTCTGTTTTTGTACCAGTGCCAGGCTGTTTTGATTATAGCTTCCCTGTAGTATATCTTGAAATCTGGTATTTTGATGCCTCTGGCTTTGTTTTGTTTTCTAAGATTGCTTTAGCTACTTGGGTCTCCTATGTTTGCATATGAATTTCAGCATCATCTTTTTTAGATCTGAGAAGAATGTCCTTGATATTTTGATTGTTATTACAATGAATCTGTAAATTGATTTCAGAAGTATGGACATTTTGATGATATTGATTCTTCCAATCCATGAACATGGAAGATTTTTTCCTTTTTATTTTTGGTATCTTCTTTTTTTCTTTAATTTTGCAATTCTCATCATAGGAATCTTTAATACCCTTGGTTAAATTTATTCCAAGGTATTTGATTGTTTGGTAGCTATTGTGATTGGGATTGATGTAGATGTTGTTTTCTCAACCATGGAATTTTCTGTGTATACAAAGGCTGATGATTTTATATCCAGCTATTTTACCAAACTCTTCTATGAGTTCCAATAGTCTCTTAGTGGAGTCTTTTGGATCCCCTTTATATAGAATCATGTCACCTGCAAATAGAGATAGTTTAGCTTCCTCTTTCCTAATTTGCATCCCTTTGTTTTCTTTTTCTTGTCTAATGGCTCTGGCTAAAGCATCAAGGACTGTATTGAATAGCAATGGTGAGAGTGGATAACCTTGCCTGGTTCCAGATCTCAGTGGGAATGCTTCCAACTTTTCCCTTTCAATAGGACGCTGGCCATGGGTTTGTCATAAATTGCCTTGATTATGTTGTGTTCCTTCTATACCCAATTTACTTAGAGATTTCATCATGAAAGTGTGTTGTATTTTATCAAATGCTTTTCTGCATTTATTGAGAGAATCTTATGGTTTTTGTTCTTCAGTTTGTTAATATTTTCACATTTATTTGCGAATGTTGAACCATCCCCACATATCACAGATAAATTCCACTTGGTCTGGGTGAATGATCTTTTTGATGTTTTGTTGGATTTGATTGGCTAGTATTTTGTGGAATATTTTTGTGTCTATGTTTATCAGGGAAATTGGTCTATTATTCTCTTTCTCTATTGTATGTTTTTCAGGTTTAGGAATTAAGGTGATACTGGATTCATAGAAAAACTTGGGAGAATTTCCTCCCTTTCAGTTGTTTTGAACAGCTTGAGAATTGGAGTTAGTTCTTATTTAGATGTCTGATGGAATTCAGCAGTGAAGCCATCTGGTCCTAGACTTTTCTTTGTTGAGAGGGTTTTTTTTTTTATTACTGATTCAATTTCCATCTTGGTTATAGGTCTTTTTAATTTTCCCATGTCTTTCTGCCTCAATTTAGGTAGGTTGTATGTATCCAGGAATCTATCCATTTCTTTGAGGCTTCTCAGTTTTTTGGCATACACTCTTTGTAGTAATTTCTGATGATTCTTTTTATTTCTGTGGTGCCTGTTGTTACGTTCCCATTTTCATCCCTAACTTTATTAATTTGGGTCATCTCCCTCCTTTTTTTGGTTAGTTGGCCAAGGGTGTGTCATTTTTTAAAAAATTTCTTCAAAAAAACCAGCTCTGTTTTGCTGATCTCTTGTATTGTGTTTTTTTTTTTTTTGGTTTGTTTGTTTGATTTTTAAAAGTTTCTTCTCTAATTTTAATTATTTCTTTTCTTTTACTGGTTTGGGGTTTGGTTTGCTGTTTTTTTCTTTTTTTTTTTTAAGATCCTTCATATGCATTGATAACATTTATTTGGTGGCATTGCAATTTATTTATGTAGGCACAAATTGGTATAAACTTTCCTCTTAACACTGCTTTTGCTGTATCCTATAAGTTCTGATATGTTGTATTGTCATCTTCATTTGTTTCCAGAATTTTTTGGTTTCTCTTTCAATTTCTTGAATGACCTACTATTCATTCAAGAGCATGGTATTCAATCTTCATGTATTTTCATATGTTCTAGAATTTCCTGAGTTGTTGATTTCTGACTTCATTGCATTGTAATCAGAGTAGATGCATGGTATGATATCTTTTTTTAAAAAATTTGCTGAGACTTGTTTTAAGACCTAACATATGGTTATTCCTAGAGAAAGTTCCATGCACTGGTGAGAAGAATGTGTATTCTACAGTTGTAGGATGGAAAGATCTATAGATATCTGTTAGGTCAATTTGGTCTATGGTATTGATTACCATTTATTTTTTTCTTTGCTGATTTTCTTTCTTGTTGATCTGTCCGTTGCTGAAAGTGGGGTGTTGAAATTCTGCATTACTATTGTATTGGAGTCTATATCTCCCTTTAAATTCATTAACATTTCATTCAAATAGCCAAATGTCCTGTAATTAGGTGCATATACATTTACAATAGTCATATCTTCATGTTGAATTGATTCCTTAATCATTATATAATGCCATTGTTTATATCTTCTAACAGTTTTTGTGGTAAAGTCTATTTTGTCTTATATTAGGATGGCTACACCAGCTCTTCTTTTGGTTACAAAAGTGTCCTGAACTTGATGGCCCTTATGTTGAGAAACAAAGTTTATATATTTTTTTTTTTGACAGGCAGAGTTAGACAGTGAGAGAGAGAGAGAGAGAGAGAGAGAGACAGAGAGAGAGAGACAGAGAGAAAGGTCTTCCTTTTTCCATTGGTTCACCCCTTAAATGGCTGCAATGCCAGCTGGCGCACTGTGCCGATCCGCCTATCTGAAGCCAGGAACCAGGTGCTTCCTCCTGGTCTCCCATTGGGTGCAGGACCCAAGCACTTGGGCCATCCTACACTGCCTTCTTGGGCCACAGTAGAGAGCTGGACTGGAAGAGGAGCAATTGGGACAGAATCTGGTGCCCCAAATGGGACTAGAAGCTGGGGTGCCGGTGCCACAGGCAGAGGATTAGCCTAGTGAGCTGTGGAGCTGGCCAAAGTTTATGTTTTTTTAAATTTTCATCTTTTAGTATCATTTTTTCTGAAATTTTTGAAGTTCCCTCATACTTTTACAATCTGAGTGTCTAAAAGTTAGAATTGAAAATTAGACTTTCTCATCTCTTAACTTGGTAGATTATGATTTTGAAGGCAAAAGTAGAATAAAGAGAAATTAACAGCTGTATCAGTTTTAAGATTTCTCTGACTGCTTCTCATTCTGCAGACAAACAATGCTTGCTCAGAATCAGCAGTCTGGAAGCAAAGCCTCAAATATCATAATGGCCAGTAGGACCCACCCTAGTCTACAAAAATAATTCTAGGACATGCTATTCTGCTTAAGTGAAGCAGTTCTTTGTGTCTCAGCCTTTTGAAGGCAGCCCGATCCACCTGTATTACACCATAACTAGAGTCAGTGTTCTTGGCAAGAACTTTCCAGTGAAGAACAAAGCTCTATTGAAGCTTAGATTATAGGACTCCAAAGAAGCTCGGAGAAGATGGGTATTTTGAAATAACAGGCACTATATCATTAAATTGAAATGGGAATTAGGATATTGTCAGTAAAAAATATTTCAGGAATTTCTTAAGACAGAATGAGTGAAATGTTTTAAAGAGTGTTTATTTCCTTCTTGCATGGTTTAGATCAGAAAACCAGCAAGGTATTTTTAAAATGATGGGAAAAGCAAAGAGAGCTCACATGTATGCTATCCTTAAAATACACTGTTGGCCAGTTACATGTTTGGAGAGTTTATTTATTTAGTTTTAAGAGATTTATTTATTTATTTGAAAGGCAGAGTTTCACACAGAGAAAAAGAGAGAGAGATATGTATCTTTCATCTACTGGTTCATTCCCCAAATAGCTGCAATGGCTGGGATTGGGCCAAGCCAAAACCAGGAGCCTGGAATTCCATCTGGGTCTCCCACATGGGTGGCAGGGGCCCAATAATTTGGCCTATTTTTTAGAAATTTTATAATTTTGACATCTAAAAATCAGCTGCAATTAAACTATTTCTAAAAATATGATTTGTCCAATGCTAGTGCTGAAAAGAAAACCATTTATATACTGTTTTTTAAAAATTTATTTCTAGACTAATTTATCAATCATGAAAACAATAAGCTTATCAATCATTGACATGCTGCTTAACCTTTGTGTTTTAAACATAAAAATATGATATTGAATTTTAATTCTTTTCCTTTTATGACATCAAACTTTATAGAAATACAGATAAACCTGATGTGAATACCTTTAAAATTTACATTTGGAGAGACACATTTCTTACTAATGTCCCTCTGATATTTTCTTTCAGTTAACAAATTAAAAGGAAAAAAATGAAATGTGACAGCTGAGAAATGTGAAAGAGTCTATTTACTAAAAACTTGTTTACAGATTGAGCAAAAATAATGAGACGAGGAGACTCCTGGCAGACACATAGGACTTGTTTACATTTTGATTGCAGTTTAATAATTTGCTGATTGCATTATAATCACAGCAATATTGCATTTTAATCACATGCATACATTTGGTTAACTAAATTAATGCTTTTAAATCACAATTTGATTTTTGCTAATACATAACCACTTCTTTTTCTGTCCCTGCTCCAATAAGGATAATAATCAGTGAGCCTGGGTTTGAATCAATTCTTTTTGGTAAACTCCCTAGCCACATTCTGCTTCTTGCTTACTGAAGGCAACATCTTTCACACAATGTGGAATAATGAGTAATGTTTCAAAGAATTGTGTCTAATAAATTGGAAGCCAGCCTTATCTAGCATGAACCTGCAAGTGTTTGCATGAATAAAAATTGCAATGACTGGAGCAGAGATCTGCTTTGCTCTTTCTAAAGTACGTCTTTCCTTCTGGTGCTGAGGCCACCTGCCTTAAGTAGGCTAGCAGGTGGGAAAGGTTTTTGTAGAATGGGACAAGGAGGCCCTGTTGCAAGACCCTTTAAGATCTACAGACACTGTTGAAAATTTCTAATATGTCTCTCCAATAAGAAAACATATATCCATTTTAGTAGAAAAAATGACTCATAATTCCACTGCTGAGAAAACTGCTGCACTATTTTATTTATGTTTTATCATTTTTTGGACATATTTATTTTATTTAATAAATCAAATAAATAAGGTAAAAAAGGATGGTAGCAACTTTACACAAGGATAAGACTAAGCTCAGAATTACTTAAAAGTTAATCCAAACAACAAAATTCTTCAAGTGCTTACAATTAGCCCAAAAAACAATCTGATTATATTACTTGCTTTTCAATGGATATATACTGTTTTACAGTAAGATTACAGGCTTATTTCAAAATAGAAGAGACTGCTCCCAGGCACCTCTGATGTAAAAAGGCTAAGAGTACAAATATTAATGTAATCTAAACTTCTCTTTGATAACAATTCTATAACCGCTTTGCAATTTTTTATGAACCCAGATTCACTTAATCTCTAGTTTAGTATCTGAGTGAAAATATAGGAACATAAAAGGAAGAAGCAACACATTTCATGGTGACCTGAATTCTAGTCCCAGCCTCCTATTTTCCAAACATGGACTCAAGACACTAGAATTATAGCAGGATCAATGTTCCCAGCCTGACAAAGGCAGGGAGGTGACATTTAGTACAAAAGCTTTTTTCTTCGGCTTCTTGGGTAGTGTGGTACATATTGCCTGTAAATGCTTATAATATTTATAACTATAAAAGTAAGTTAATGTACATAATGTATATAAAAGTAAGTTAATGTATATAGTTTCATTCCCTACTATGTAGTCTTTTAAATTTGTCTACCAAATCTAGATTATGACATTAGTTTTTGAATTGTTACATCCAAATCAACCTATCCAAATTGGGAAAGATAAATGCTTATTCTCAATTTCTAAAATAAAAATATATCCAGATTATTGATAAAGAGCTCTTTTATACATAATTTTGTTCACATGCCAATACTAATACATTGATAATTGACATGAAAAAGAATGTACTATTTTTAAATATAAAAGGAATTCCATTGCATTATGTTTAGATAAACTGAGACTGCAAGTAGAAGTTTTTTCAGGCTATTTAATCAAGTTACTTACAATGAACACATTCCTGAGTATACCCCATTGCGGCAACACTGTATATTTTGGAATTTTTCTGCCTTCAGCTTAAAAGGTGTTACTTCCCAAGAAACTGAACTTTTCTCTCAAATGCACTTGATTGAATAGGAGAATTGGGTTCATAAAATGGATTCATTGCAAACTTTATATATAAATCATAGACATCAGTATAGAAGTTCTTTTTTTAAACTTTTATTTAATAAATATAAATTTCCAAAGTACAGCTTTTGGATTACAGTGGCTTCCTCCCCCCCCCCCCCATAACTTCCCTCCCATCCGCAACCCTCCCAACTCCCACTCCCTCTCCCATTCCATTCACATCAAGATTCATTTTCAATTGTCTTTATATATAGAAGACCAATTTAGTATATATTAAGTAAAGATTTCAACAGTTTGCACCCACACAGAAACACAAAGTATAAAGTACTGTTTGAGTAGTTATAGCATTAATTCACATTGTACAACACATTAAGGACAGAGATCCTACATGAGGAGTAAGTGCACAGTGACTCCTGTTGTTGACTTAACAACTGACACTCTTGTTTATGGCGTCAGGCTAAACAAGGTTAAGGCCCTAGACTCTTGTCATGAGTTGCCAAGGTTATGGAAGCCTTTTGAGTTCGCCCTCTCTGATCTTATTTAGACAAGGTCATAGTCAAAGTGGAAGTTCTCTCCTCCCTTCAGAGAAAGGTATCTCCAAGAAGTTCTTTATTCCATCTTCTTGCCTTATATCATGAAACATAATAAATCTCATATGCCCCGCAGTGACAAATGCCGACACAAACCACTCGTTGAACTTGTCCACAGTTTTCAGTCCACATGTTGTTCCACAGCCACATGTTCTCATCTACCAGATCAAGGGCTGCGTGTGCTGTGAACTGGTTCAGATGACGATGATTATCCTTGGATTATGCTTTCCCAGCTGGCAAAAACTCTGTTTCAAAAAATTGGATTATCATGGTGGCCAACCACAAAGTAGAAGCTTCCAGACATTGTCTTCAATGTATGGTTCCTGTAGCAAGACGCAGAGGGTGCAAACTCCCAGCCAGTGCCCGATGCAAGACCCGGGCCCTGCACTCTAGCAGGGTGCTGTGCTATTTTTAAAAATAAATTACAAATAATACACAAATCGTGGAGAATTCAGACTGACAGCCTTGAAGTGAAGAAAAAATCCTTTGCTTTCATTTCTACCTCATTAATTTTCTACAAAGACACAATATCTTGAGGCCTTTCCAGAAATTTTCTCCATCTTCCCTGTGGAGAGGGGGTATGGATACCTCTGGGATATTGGGGGTCAGAGGGCCAGCAGGTCAAGCACCCTGATTTCCTAGAGCTATGGGTGGGGGATGCAGAGGGTCTGGTGAGTAGAACTGGGAATTGGAGAGGGTTGGACTTGAGGAAGTAGATGGTTGTGTGTGTGTGTAAAGGGGGCAAACTATGCAACTGATAAAGGATCAATAACTAGAATATATAAATATATTAAGAAATTCAACAATAAAACAGGCTGTGGGCTCGTCCTGTGAGGCTTACACTGTCAGGATGGTGGGACGATGGCATTCTTTGACAGGAAGCACCAGGGACAGTTTTGGTGAACATGTCTATTTATTAGCAGTTAGGCAGAAGTTTTTATAGGGCAGGCAAAGGGGAATAGCCAGCTCAGGGTAGCAACACTAATTCTATAGGATAAAGCTGATACTGGTGCTGCTATGCTTCTCCAATCAGCTTGCAGGTCATGTAGCCCACATAGCCTTCCAGGTGGTCTTATGGGTCTGGGCCACATCCGGGAGCTGTTTATCTAGCTGACAATTACATGACCCCTCAACAGGAAGCAGGGGTAGGGGAAATGTGCCTGGAGCCCTTGCCGCCTGCCAGCAGTCAGGTCATATGTGGGTCTCAGTGTGCTGAGTCCTCAACCATCCCTCTTGACCTCCTGCATAGGCTAGGCAGGTAGTCTTCCAGCCAGACACAGTATCACCCGCAACAAATAATCCAGTTAAGAAATGGGTAACTCAAACAGGCACTAGCTCAAGATCTGGCTGCTCCTCTTCCCTTCTAGCTCCCTCTAATGCACCTGGGAAGGCAGTGGAAGATGATCCAAGTGCATCCTGGGCCCTTGCAACTACATGGGAGCTCCTGGCTCCTGGCTTCTGCCTGGCCCAGCCCTGGCCATTGCTGCCATTTGGGAAGTGAACCAACGAATGGAAGATCTCTCTCTCTCTCCCTATCCCTCTCTCTCTCTCTCTCTCTCTCTGTGTGTGTGTGTGTGTGTGTGTGTCTGTGTGTTCCTCTCTATGTAACTCTGACTTTCAAATAAGTAAGTGAATCTTTTTAAAAAAGGAGTGATTGATCCAGCTAGAACTCTGCGGTACAAACCAAAGACAGAGCCACAGGCCTGGTGACTCGCTGGATGAAAGACCTCAGGAAAGCCCATGAGACTTGATGCAGAGTTGGCCTGGTGGCAAAGAGTTCTTGGAAGACCTCAGAGGCACAGGCAATCAAAACCAAAATTGATAAATGGGATTACATCAAATTGAGAAGCTTCTGCACTGCAAAAGAAACACTCAGGAAAGTGAAGAGGCAACTGACAGAATGGGAGAAATTATTTACAAACTATACAACTGATAAAGATTAATAACCAGAATATATAGAGATCAAGATATTCAACAACAACAAAACAAACAACCCAGTTAAAAATGTGCAAAGGACTTAAGCCCAAAAGAGGAAATCCAAATGGCCAACAGGCACATAAAAAATGCTGAGGATCACTAGCCATCAGGGAAATGCACATCAAAATCACAATGAGGTTTCACCTCACCCCTATTAGAATGGCTTTCATACAGAAATCAACAAACAACAAATGCTGGCAAGGAAGTAGGGACAAAGGTACCCTAATCCTAATTTTGAAACTGCTAAAGCCACTGTGGAAGACAGTTTGGAGATAACTCAGAAATCTGAATATAAACATGCCATATGACCCAGCCATCCCACTCCTGGGAATTTACCCAAGGGAAATGAAATCAACATATGAGAGAGTTATCTGTACCTCCATGTTTATTGCAGCTCAATTCACAATAGCTATGACATGCAATCCACCCAAATGCCCATCAACTGAAGACTGGATAAAGAAATTATGGGATATATATACCATACACAGTGGTAAAAAATGAAACCCTGTTGTTTGCAACAAAATGGATGAAACTGGAAAGCATCAATCTTAGTGATATTAGCCAGTCCCAAAAGGACAAGTACCGTATGTTCTTCTTGATCTGTGATAACTAATATAGTACGTAAAAGTTAATCTATAGAAGTGAAATTAACACTTCAAGATGTGAAGCCTTTGTACAGTTCTTGTCTATACTGTTGAGGAAGTTTTTTTTTTTATACAACTCATTGAACACTTTACTTAGTATAGAGTTAATTATGTGTGTATAAAGTTAATTGAAAATAGATATTAGTGAAAAATAAAAATGGGAATAGAAGAGGGAGGAAGAAGAGGGGTGGGAGGGTGGGTAAGGTAGAAAGAATCACTATATTCTTAAAATTGTATTTGTGAAAAATATGAAGTTTGTATTTCTTAAATATAATGTTTCTGGGAAAAAAAGAAAACTAAATTGATGAATTTACTTAATGTTATACAGCTAGTAAGTGATGGATTTGCGTTTTGTGTCAGAACTGTTGAGTCCAAAGTGATGTTCCCCTCTGGATCCATTAGCAGACAGTTAAGAAATAGACACGGCATCAATTACTTCAGCAGAAAGAGTTCACATGACAGTTGTGAACAAGTATTAGACAACTGAAAACTCACTATGGTGAACATTTTATTTGCACAGTGGCAGTAATTTCAGGAAGCAGCTATTGCATCTTAGGCTGGGTGGAATGATTAGAATTCAGGCTCTTGTGGAAGGTCTCTGAGAGAGGGATGCTTCTTGACTAGTGCTGGTATCCCCAAAGGCACATGAGGAAGCTGAGTCTGTGAATCCAGCAAAGCCACAGGAACAAACCACCACAGCCAGACTGTGGGAGCATTGCTTGTGTGACACTTCTGGAAGCAGAAGCAGAGACAGAGACAGGAGTTTACAGGAAACAGGAAGTAGTGTGTCCCTTCTTCCTCAAGCCTTTTGATTTCTTGTAGGGGTAGCCATTGGAAGGTGTGGGAACTTATCCTTCTAGGCTATTTTGACATGTGCTAGCTCATTGGTCCTCAGAAACATGACTGAAGTGATTGTGGTCTAGATTGCCATGGAGTTTATTTCACACTCTGGGTTGACTGCATTCTACTAAAGCATTTCCAAAGTACTTTTTATGTCCTGCAAATTGGGTCTGAGTAGTAAAAGGTCATTGTCTTCATGTTTTTTCTGCTACTATGAAAGAATATCTGAGACTGGGTAGTTTATAAAAGAATGGAGATTTATTTATTATAGTTCTGGAGGCTGGAAAGTGCAAGATCAAGAAGCCACATTTGATGAGGGACTTCCTGGTGTCTCTTCCCATGGCATAAACTGGAAGATTGAAAGAAGGAAGTAATGAGAGCAAGGGAGGGAGGGAGAGAGAGAGAGAAAGTGAGAGAGAGAGAGCAAGTGAGGAATACTGACTATTTCAACAAAATCACTCTGGAAATAATGAATCCACTCCAAGAACAGCAACATTATGCCATTCATGAGAGCAAATCCCTCATGACCTAATCTATTGTTATTACCTTTCACACTGTTGTGCTGGGGGTAGATGAACTTGGGAGGATCCATTCAAACAGTCATCAATACAGTGGACCAGGGTGATATTTTATGGAATACCAAGATGATCAGTAACTCTGAAAACCTATTGTGGCAAAGGGCAAGACAATTGATGAGCCCCTGAGGTAAGATTGTGCCGATGTATTGTTGATACTGCCAGGTAAAACAACCTGCTTTTGGGCGTTCTTATTCCTTAGTATAGTGAGGAGCAGTTTTCAAATTAACAGCTGCATGTTAGGGGCTGTATTATTTTGCTCCAGTAAAGATCACACATGAGGAATAGCAACTTCACTTAGAGTCATTGTCTGTTTGTTAATCCAAAGTCATTCAACTAAGACCCCTTCATCTTCTGTATAGACCAGGTAGGAGAATTAAATAGAGACATTTTAGGTATCATTGATCCTACATTTTTTGAAAAACATACCTCTTAACACTGTTATATTGGCAATAAATTTTAATTATTTGAACATTAATTTTGGAAGGGATATTCAAACCATAACACCCTGCTTCAACTGATATTCCACAATGCCAGTTTGGATCCTCAGGAGACAGTGTCAGCTCAGAGCCAGTGCCAAGTATTCTCTAAAAGGCCCTTTTCCCAGAGCATGGTAACTTCCTTAAAATAGAAACAGATCCCTTTGTTGAACTATAGAGAAGGACTTAGAGTATAAACTTGTACCAGTGTTGCAGGGTCCTTCTTCAATGGGATCTATTTACACTTAATGAAAGCACGTGCAGGTGTATGAAGTGCCTAAGTATGGGACTGAGAAAAAAGTCAATGATTCTCCATTGTGATGACTTAAATCAACATTCTGGCCTATTATGTAGCTCAAGTAACCTTTCAGTAGGCTGCGTAACCCTTTGATTATAGGGACACTGTGATCAAAAAGGCATGGCCAAAGCATTTTGATGACTACTTCATCCCTTGCCTTCTCTGTATTTGAAAGTCATTCTCTGCCAGTTGACCTTTGCCATTATGGAAGTTGGTTATACCCTTTTGAAATTAGGGAGGCCATCTCAATGGTAGCATTTCCATCCATGATATCTGGTCTACAGTGACCACAGAGCTTTTCATGGATACTTCATAGAAAAGTGCTCCCATCACTAGTGCATATCCCAACATCCTAATAGAGGGGAAGGGTCCTCCAGATCCTCTCAGAAAGGGAGATAGACAGTCACAGGGTGTGGGTATGCAGACTATAGTGTGATAAATTCACTTTAATGTATTTATTTTTCAAGCTACCATTGAGCCCAAGTTTCAACCAACTACCCAACCAACTAACAACCCATCCAATCAATCAAATAAACTCTTAGTGCTACTTACACTAGTATGGGCATACACATTCAATTTGTTGTTTCTGACAGTTGTACCCATTTAAAAATATTTAGCATCATTTTCTCCTTAGTTGAAGATTGCATTTGCACAGAGATTCCACAGTTTTCCACTCACATAAATTAACCAAATCTTGCAACTCTTTTGCTGCCTAAACTATTTCCTCAAGGATTAAAGTTGGTTCTGTCCCTCAGGAGTTGCTGGTATAGGATACTAGTTCTGGGTCTTGTGGGAAGAAGATGTAGCTGTGTTGAATCTTCAGGGAAATAGATATAGATTTTTTTTTTACATGGAATCTACCTTAGGTGAACTTGTTGCATGTCTCCTTGGGTTAGGGAAAGCTGCTTCTACTAGCAGGGCAAGATCAGAGAGACTTGAGAGTTGAAGTCTGGATTTTGTCTGAGTCTACCCCAACATCTCTTTAAAAACCTGTGAAGCCACAATGCCATAACTCAAGATATTGGTGAAGGGATGGCATTGTGGCTTCGCAGGTTAAGCCGCCACCTGTAATGCTGGTATCACATATGAGCATGGGCTGGAGTCCCAGGTACTCTACTTCTAATTTAGCTCCCTGCTCATATGCCTGGGAAAGCACTGGAAGATGGCCCAAGGTGAGTTTATTGCATGTCTTTGGGTAAGGGAAGTCTGCTTCTACTAATGAGACAAGATCAGAGAGACTTGAGAGTTGAGCGTGGTCCCTGCCACTCTCATGGGAGACCCAGTTGAAGCTCCTAGCTCCTGTCTTCACCCTGGTCCGGTCCTGGCTGTTGGGTCCATTTAGCAGATGGAAGATATCTCTCTTTCTCCACCTCTCTCCCTCCTCTCTCTAATGTGTCCTTATAAATCAACCAATCAATCTTAAAAAAAGAGAGAGATTGATGAGACTATCATTCAAGGTAGGCTATAATTCTGCCACCTTCACAATTAGATTTTATGCACAATTTTCAATTTATGTAGCTTCAAGAACTAGGAAACTCTTTTAGGGTGGTGATAGAAACTTTCTGGTTCTGTGCTTGTGACTTTTTTATTTATTTTTTTATTTTTTGACAGGCAGAGTTAGACAGTGAGAGAGAGAGAGAGACAGAGTGAAAAGTCTTCCTTCCATTGGTTCAACCCCCAAATGGCCGCTACGGCCAGCGCGCTGCACCGATCTGAAGCCAGGAGCCAGGTGCTTCCTCCTGGTCTCCCATGTGGGTGCAGGGCCCAAGCACTTGGGCCATCCTCCACTGCCTTCTCAGGCCAGCAGAAAGCTGGCCTGGAAGAAGGGCAACCGGGACAGAATCCAGTGCCTTGAGTGGGACTAGAACCCAGTGTGCCAGCGCCACAGGTGGAGGATTAGCCTATTGAGCCGCGTCGCCAGCCATGCTTGTGACTTGAGCTGAGTATTGACACACCAAAGTTGGCTATTTTCTTCTATGAGTGTCCAGGTCACTTGGAAGCAGCATTCCAGACAATGACCTCTGGAATTCATTTCTGCAAAATACCAGTGGCAGCCACTTGAGCCTGCGGTTATTTATTGGCCACAAAAATCAGGGAATGGTTCATGATTCGCTCTGACCTGCCTGGGATGAGCACCCCCTGCCCAACTTCCCATTTATAAGGAGCTCAGCACCACAGTCAAGACCAAGGTCACAATAAAGTAATCCACTTTCAAGGTACGCTTACTGGGTACACTCAGAGAACACACTTCTGCATGTTTTCAAGAGCCAAGGTAGGAGACAGGGCCAGATAATTTATTTTAAAAATAATTTAATATAAAGGATTAGTAACTCACTATTGAAGCTGAAAAATCTCAAAAGGTTACACCCAGATATTGCAGAGGCAGCAATTTTAGGAAGTCCCTAGGCTGATGGGACAGATGTTGGGATTTTTAAAATTTAGAAACTGGGAGAGAGTTCTGAAGAGCCCAGAGACTCAGAGCTTGGATATGGGGATACAGATTCATGGACAGTGATGGAGACTAGTATAAACCCAGGCTTCTGAGCAGGTGGTACCTGGTGCTGGCTCTGTGGTTTTATCTATTTTTTAATGGTTCATTAATTTCTAGGCTAAATGTCTGTCTTAGTAACTCTATTCTTTTTTAAAGATTTTTTTTTTCTTTTTGACAGGAGGATTGGACAGTGAGAGAGAGAGAGAAAGATCTTCCTTTTCCGTTGGTTCACCCCACAATGGCCGCTGTGGCTGGTGCGCTGTGGCCGACTCACCGCGCTGATCCGAAGCCAGGAGCCAGGTGCTTCTCCTGGTCTCCCATGCCGGTGCAGGGCCCAAGCACTTGGGCCATCCTCCACTACACTCCTAGGCCACAGCAGAGAGCTGGCCTGGAAGAGGGGCAAATGGGACAGAATCCGGCACCCCAACCAGGACTAGAACCCAGTGTGCCGGCAACACAGGCGGAGGATTAGCCTATTGAGCTGCGGTGGCCAGCTAAAGATTTTATTTATTTATTTGAGAGGTAGAGTTACAGACAGTGAGAGAGAGAGACAGAAAGGTCTTTCATCTGTTGCTTCACTCTCCAAGTGGCCACAATGGTGGGAGCTGCGCTGATCTGAAGCCAGGAGCCAGGAGCTTCTACGGGGTCTCTTATGCCAGTGCAGGGGCCCAAGTTTGTGGGCCATCTTCTACTGCTTTCCCAGGCCATAGTAGAGAGCTGGATCAGAAGAGGAGCAGCTGGGACTGGAACTGGTGCCCATATAGGATGCCGGTGCTGCAGGTGGAGGATTAAACTACTGCGCCACAGCACTTACATTTGCAGTTTTATCTTAATTTCTCTCTGTACATATACTCACAATTATATATATATGTGTGTGTGTGTGTGTGTGTGTGTGTGTATCATGTACATATGTATATGTGTGTGTGTGTGTGTGTGTATGTATTTAATAGACCCATTTTTCTGAACCATTTTAGCATAAATGTCAGACATCATAACATGATAAGTACTTCAGCATGTGGGGCTGGTGCAGTGACACATTGGTTAAGCATCTACTAGTGGCAGCAGCATCACTTGTGACTGCTGGTTCGAGTCCCAGCTGTTCCACTTCCAATTTAGCTCCCTTCTGATGGGCTGGGAAAGCAGTGGAAGATGGCACAAGTGCTTGGGCACCTGCACTCACGTGGGCGACCTGGAAGAAGCTTCTGGTTCCTGGCTTCAGATATGCCAGGGCAGGTACATTAACAGAGAACTGGATTGGAAGTGGTACAGCCAGGTCTCAAACTGGTGCCCATAAAGAATGCTGGTATTACAGGTAGAGGCTTAATCTGCTATGCCACAACAGCAGCCCCTCAAATTTTTCCAACTGTCCATGAATGTCCTTTAAGTAATTTATAATATAATAGTATTTTATGTATAATATAATATATACTAATAATCAGGGTCGAAAATGTCAGTTCTTGGGTTTGGTTGTCTTGTCTCTAATCTAGAGTGGCATTATTTCCTGCCTGTCTGCCTTCTTCCCTCCCTTTCTCCCTTCTTTCCTTCTTTCCTTTAATCCTTCCTTCATCTTTTGCAACATCGACTTTTTGAAATGTCCAGGTCAGTTTTTCAACTGAATATCCCAGTTTCTGGATTTGTCTCATTGATTCCTCATGATTGAAATCAGGTTAAAAATTTAGGGGAAAATATCAAATAGACAATGCTGTATATTTTTCATTCAAGCAATGGTTCTTTGTTTATCAAAATTATCTACAGGCGTGATGGCTGCTAAACACTGTCAATTTCCAAAATAGAATAGAATAATGATCATTATTGTAGGTGCTGAGCTAGGTGCTCCACATACATTATGTCCTTGGCACTCAAAATAATTCAGGAGGCACTAATCATCCCATTTTATGTAGGAGGGGGTCTTCAAAAAGTTTTTATATGAAAAAAAGCCCAGATTTCAGATCTTTTGCACCAAAATAAGTTCATATTTTAATTTAATTTTTCTGAGACTGTTTTGAAGTACCAGCATGTGAATACAGTTTTAGAGATAATTGCTGCTCAATATCCATTCTCTTTTTCCTTAGGAGCATAGTTCTTTTGTAATTCTAAGGAACAGTGCATCCAGTTAAAGCTTAAATTGCTGCCTGTTAGTGTTACATGAGTCTGTATGAATACATTCTCACTGAGGTGTCAGTGGGAACAGTGGTGGCTGGAACTCCTGGGAAGACCTTAGTTGGGTCTTTGTCATATTCTTTTTTTTTTAAATTATCTTTTAAAAACTTGAAATACAGAGACAGAGGGAGATTTCCTTCTGCTGATTTGCTCTCCAAATGCCCTCTACAACTAGGGCTGGGTCAGGCTGACATTAGGAGCCCAGAATTCAATCCGATTCTCTCATATGAGTATCAGGGACCCAACTCCCGGAGCAGGTGCCTGTTGCCCCAGGGTGTGCATTAGTGGAAGCTAGAATGGGAAGTGGAGCTGGGATTTGAATGTAGAAACTTCTGACAGGGGATGAGGGAGTTCTAAATGGTGTCCCAACTGCTGAACCAAACATCTCCTCTTTCCTCCATTCTTCCTGCTTCCTGCCTCCTGGCACTGTGGCTCAATAGGCTAATTATTTTGAGTGCCAAGGACATAATGTATGTGGAGCACCTAGCTCAGCACCTACAATAATGGCACACGGGGTTCTAGTCCCGGTTGGGATGCCAGATTCTGTCCCATTTGCCCTTCTTCCAGGCCAGCTCTTTGCTGTGTTCCAGGAAGGCAGTGGAGGGTGGCCCAAGTGCTTGGGCCCTGCACCTGCATGGGAGACCAGGAGAAGCACCTGGCTCCTGGCTTTGGATCAGCGCGGTGCGTTGGCCACAGTGCGTCAGCCACAGCGGCCATTGTGGGGTGAACCAATGGAAAAGGAAGACCTTTCTCTCTGTCTCTCTCTCTCTCACTGTCTAACGCTGCCTGTCAAAAAAAAAATTAAAAAAAAATTAAGAAAGTCACAGTTTGAGGTAAAGATAATGACAGAAGCTTCTGGTCTCATAATTTGAGGACCAAAGTGGGAAGTGAAAGGATCAAGATCCCAAATAACTGCATGTTAAAAGTGCGGCTGGCGCCACGGCTCAACAGGCTAATCCTCGGCCGTGTGGCGCTAGCACACAGGGTTCTAGTCCCAGTCGGGGCGCTGGATTCTGTCCCGGTTGCCCCTCTTCCAGGCCAGCTCTCTGCTGTGGCCTGGGAGTGCAGTGGAGGATGGCCCAGGTGCTTGGGCCTGCACCCGCATGGGAGACCAGGAGGAAGCACCTGGATCCTGGCTTCGGATCAGTGCGGTGTGCCAGCCGCGGCGGCCATTGTGGGGTGAACCAATGGAAAAGGAAGATCTTTCTCTCTCTCTCTCACTGTCCACTCTGCCTGTCAAAAAAAAAAAAGTGCATGTCTATTTTGTCTCAGTCACTGTCATTTGGAGTTTTCCTTTATAAGGAACCGAGTATGACTCTTGCTGATAGAAGGTTCTAGAGTGACTAAATAAATTGCCTTATCGGATCATGCCTTAAGTCATGTAAGCAGCAGACCAGGGCTTAAAGTTAAGATATAGGGCCAACACTGTGGCATAGTGGGTAACGCCATCTTCTTCAGTGCTGGTATTCCATATGGGCGCCGGTTTGAGTTCCAGCTGCTCCACTTCCAATCCAGCTCTCTGCTATGGCCTAAGAAAGCAGTGGAGGATGGCCCAAGTCATTGGGGTCCCTGCATCCACATGGGAGACCTGGAGGAAGCTCCTGGCTCCTGGCTTTGGATTGGCCCAGCTCTGGCAGTTGCGGCCATTTGGGAAGTAAACCAGCAGATGGAAGACCTCTCTCTCTCTCTCTGCCTCTCTGTAACTCTGCCTTTCAAATAAATAAATAAATAAATAAATAAAAATCTTAAAGCTAATATACAGGCTTCCTCTGTATCTCATAAAATATTATGTGATAGAGAATCATAATCTATAATACAGAGGCCAGTGTTGTTGCACAGGGGTTAAGCTGCTGCCTGCCATGCCAGCATCCCATGTTTGAGGGCTGGTTTGAGTCCCTGGTGCTTTGTTTCTGATCCAGCTCCCTATTAACGTGCCTAGGAAAGCAGCAGAAAACTGCCCAGATACTTGAGCCCCTGCTACTCACATAGGTGATCTGGATGGAGTTCTGGGTTCCTGGCTTTGATCATTGTGGTCATTTGTGGAGTGAACTAGTGGATGGAAGATCTCTCTCTCTTTCCCTCTTGCTCCCTGTAACTCTGCATTTCAAATATACAAATAAACATCTATTTAAACAACATAATACATTGATGCCAAGTTATTTCAGCACATTGATTCAGCTCACCTTTAATAATTCCAAGAG
Source organism: Sylvilagus floridanus (assembly GCA_949820135.1). Classification (NCBI taxonomy): domain Eukaryota; kingdom Metazoa; phylum Chordata; class Mammalia; order Lagomorpha; family Leporidae; genus Sylvilagus; species Sylvilagus floridanus. Next base: position 79,279,655 of record OX463241.1, read on the forward strand.
ACAAATGTATGGTACTTAAAGGAGTTGACAAAAAATTGCTCGTACTTTAATTCAGGATCAGAATAAGACAACTTTTCTTCTTTAAATTTTACATGATTATCTAGATCACAGACTGCCTCAATTTTTTTTTTTAACTTTTATTTAGAATATAAATTTCCAAGGTACAACTTATGGATTACAATGGCTTCCCCCCCATACTCCCCCCCCCCCCGCAACCCTCCCCCCTTACCCGCTCCCTCTCCCCTTTCATTCGCATCCAGATTCATTTTCAATTCTCTTTGTATACAGGAGATCAGTTTAGTATGTGTTAAGTAAAGATTTCAACCATTTGCCCTCACATAGCAACACAAAGTGAAATGTACTATTTGAGTACTCGTTATAGCATTGAATCACAATGTACAGCCCATTAAGGACAGAGATCCTACATGATATATATATTTTTTAAATTGATTAATTTTTTAAGACTGCCTCAATTTTTAAAACTAGCGCGTCTCTCTCAGTCTCAGCAGTGAGCTCCTTCAGTAACAAGCTTTCCAGGGCTGCACAGGTGTGCAGAGGCCCAGGAATTCCAAACTTTTTGAACCCGGCTGCCGCCCTGGGACCTGTTACCGGAGCCCTGTGGCTGCTTGCTGAGGCACCGCGGGCTGGCGGCCTCGGTGCTGCCCTCTAGGGAGCGGCTGGGGAGGTGCACCGAGGCCTCACCGCACAGGCTGGGGAACTTAAAACCTAAGTGGTGGGGAAGCATTGCAGCTCCTTTTCTCTAAATTCATGTGATTGTTCTTTCGCCTTTGGAGTTTTAGGTAGGATATATTTTTTGACATAATATGATATAATATATGTTATATAATGTGGTATATATTATATACAATAAATCATATTTTATATTTCTATTAAATTTAATGTATATTTTATACTTATAAATTTATACTTACATTTATATTTATATTATATATACTATATGTTATTTTATATTTTAACTGATAAAGCCTAAGTAACTAATCTGGGATATACAACCTATCAGAAAGCACAAATCTAACACAATATGATAAAGAGAAATTTAATTTCAGCATTCTGGAGTACACAATGATCTTTTTCATTTACATGCTTATGTTTCATCTATGTTAGATATTTTATGATTCTTAATAATTAATAAATTAGTATAATTAACATAATTATATCCCAATAAATTAAACCCTCTATTTTGCTTAACACTTAAAAATACATTAGTGAGTTAAGTAATGATTAAAAATTATACCATCAGGGCTTTGATTTAATTAGTAGTCTCTTGAAAGGTACAGTTGCTAAGTAATACAAATTATAAATTCAGATTATTTAGGCATTTCATAATTTAAAAAATATATATTTGAGAGTGAGACACACAAGCACACACACAGGGATATATAGAGGTCTCCCATCTACTGTTTTACTTCCCAAATGCCCACAACAGTCAGGGCTGGGCCAGGCTGAAGCTAAGATCCAGGAACACAACCCAGGTCTCCCATGTGGGTGGCGGGAATGCAGTCACTGGAAATACATGAACCTCCTAGGGGACACATTAGCAGGAAGCTGGAATCAGGTGCAGAGTCAGGCCTCAAACCCAGGCATTCAGTTATAGGATACAGGAAAACCAAACACCAAACACCTGCCCCCACTGAGTCAAAGGAAAGCAAACTGCCTTTGGTCTCACACCCTTATCATGAAGTCCCTAAAAGGAGTGCAGTTACAAAAAGGCCAGTTGGGAAAGAAATTTTATGTGCTAACAATTCAGGGCTTATAGATGACTTTCATGTGGCAATAAAGTGTAATAATTCTGAGACTGATTGTTGAAACATTTAGAGACGCAGTAAATGGATTTGAGGGACTGAAGGATGGGGCAGGAAGTCCCAGGGGCAGGGAGCCATGGGGGACTGACAGAGTTGGAAGGCTGTGGGTGTGTGATGCCCCTTACAGCACCAGCAAACTGGGGGCTGTGCTCAGCATCCAATCAGCACAGAACTTCGGGGGGTGTGAGGGGTATGGCTGTTCTTAGGCTTGGGTAACCCAGTGATACGATAGACCAGCTAGCCTGGGACATTTCTGAGAAAGGAATGGGGCCCCTAAATTGTCTTTTTTTTTGGTATGACTTTTGAAACATCAAGTTATTTTTAATGTGTATTTTTTTTGGAAATAGATGGAGAAAGAGAGAGAGAGCTCACCTATCGCTGCTTCACTCAAAAAATGCTGGCAACAGCCAGGTTGGGCCAGGCCAAAGCCAAGAGCTTGGAATTCAATACAGTCTCCCACAAGGGTGGCAGAGACCCAAGAACGTGCGTCATTACATACTGGCTTCCAGGGTACGCATTATCAGAAAGCTGGAGTGAGAAGTGAAGCTGGGACCTGAACCCAGGCACTCCGACCCGGAATGTGGGCATCCCAAGTGGCATCGTAACCACTGTGGCAAACATTCACCCTGAAATAAGTGTTGCTTAACCAACATGCTGGTGCTTTTCTAGTGACAGACCTGAAAGATAATTACATTTAAAATTATTTTCAAATATTAAGTTCTTCTAAAAACTAAAAAAAAATATCTGTGCATATTAAAAATAGAAATTAAAAATTGGGGGCTGGCATTGTAGTGTAGTGTGTAAAGCCTTTGCCTGCAATGCTGGCATGCCATGCAGGAGCTGGTTCATGTCCTGGCTGCTCCATTTCTGATCCAGCTACCTGCTAATGGCCTGGGAAAAGCAGCAGAAGATGACCCGGGTGTTTGGGCCCTGGCTATCCATGTAGGAGATATGGAGAAAGCTCCTGGCTCCTGGCTTCCCTTTGACCCAGCCCTGGCCATTGTGGCCATCTGGCAGGTGAACCAGTAGATGGAAGACCTTCTCTCCCTCTCTCTCTCTCTCTCTCTCTCTGTGTGTGTGTGTGTGTGTGTGTCTCATATATAAATAAATATTTTTTTAAAAAAGCATAGAAAATTTAAATTGCCTTATCTGATCATTATCCTTTACATATATTCAAATGCTTTAATCAATTTTTTAGACTTAAAAATAGCATATCTTTGTTGTTTTTTTGAAACTCCCAGTGTAGCTATTATTTTAAGTTTTTAAAAACAAAGTTGTTTGCAGTCTTTTTCAGAGTTGTATTTGGAGGTAGTATAGTTCAAATTATTCATACTTTTCACTGACTTACTTTATTTCTTTAGATATTTAAAATTTATTTGAAAGGAAAATGAGTGAGAGAGAGAGAGAGAGAGAGAGAGAGAGAGACTGTGTTTCTATTCTCTGGTTCACTTCCCAAATGGCAACAAAAGCCAGGGATGAGTCAGACTGAAGTCAGGAGCCAGAAACTCCATCTGGGTCTCCCACCAGGGGGCAGTGTGGTCATCCGTTGGTTTCTCAAACATATCAGCAGGGAGCTGGCTCAGAAGCAGAGCAGCTGGACTTGAACTCGTGCTCTGATATGGGCTGCAGGCTTCACAACAGTGGCTTTAACCCACTGATCCGCAACACCCACCCTGACTTATTGTTAATTGAGAAAACTCTCTCCAGCTGTTGAAGCACTTTGTAAGCAGAGAGCAAAATTTGTTAAGCAGAGCATAATAATGTAAAACGTTTTTGGTGGAGTGCAGAGGCATGGTAAAAATGGTGATCTTACTAAGTTAAGAAGACTGTAAAGTAAAAACAAGTTGAATTTGATCACAGTGTGGACGTAATTCAAGTTGTGTCTACACCAGTCGCAGCGTTGTCCCTATCGACAGCTGCAGCTGTCAGAATGCATGAGTATTTGTAAACATGTGAGAATCTGAATGCTTTTTGTTTGATCCACAAATGCTTGTGAGTGTCCATGAAAGGGAGGCATAAGTAATCTGAGTGTTGCTTCTGGAAAAGACCAGGACACAGGCAGAAGCTGGAGGTATAAAGTGTGACCGATGGCCCCAAAGGCAGTTCCTTTCCACACTTCTCTAAGACATCCTGATTCCAGGGGCCCCTTAATGAACCGAGTTCTCTAGGGCAGATGTAACTCTCCTCCTCTCTGTGTGAGATTTACTACTAACCCATTTTAATGTGCTTTGTTTTAAGGTTTATTTATTTATTTTGAAAGTCAGTTACAACACAGGGACAGGAAGAGACAGAATGGGGAGGTGGAAGAAGATGGCCCAAGTGCTTGGGCCCCGGCCGCTCTGGATGGAGTTCCAGGCTCCTGGCTTTGGCTTGGCCCAGCTTCAGCTGTCACAGACATTTGGGGAGTGAACAAGCAGAAGGAAGAGCTATTTTTCTGCCTCTCTCTGCCTCTCCCTCTCTAACTCTGACTTTCAAGTATATCATTAATTTTTTTAAAAGAAATTCAGAGTCAGGGCAGGCATTTAGCCTTATGGTTAAGAGCTGGTTAAGGGGTCAGTGCTGTGGCACAGCAGGTTAAAGTCCTAGCCTGAAGTGCCGGCATACCATTGGGGCGCCGGTTGGAGACCTGGCTGCTCCACTTCCAATCCAGCTCTCTCCTATGGCCTGGGAAAGCAGTAGAAGATGGCCCAACTCCTTGGGCCCTTGCACTTGTGTGGGAGACCTGGAAGAAGCTCCTGGCTCCAGACTTCCAATCAGCACAGCTCTGGCCATTGCAGCCAATTGGGGAGTGAACCAGTGGAGGGAAGACCGACCTCCCTCTCTCTCTCTCTCTCTCTCTCTCTCTCTCTCTGCCTCTCCTCTCTCTGTGTAACTCTGACTTTCAAATAAATAAACAAGTGTTTAAAAAAAGAAGAGCTGGTTAAGACACCTGCACCTCTGTATCCAAGTGCCTGGGTTTACTGCTGGCCTCTGGCTCCTGACTCCAGCTTCCTGCTAATGCAAACCTATGGAGGCAGCAACAATGGCTTAGGAATTGGGTTCCTGCCACCCACATGGGAGATCTGGATTGAATTCCTGGCTCTCAGCCTTAGCATGACCCAGTACCTGCAAATGCAGATGTTAAGGGAATGAGTTAGCAGATGGGGACACACACACACACACACACACACATTCTTTCTTTCTCTCTCTCTGTCTCTGTCTCTGTCTCTGTCTCTGCCTCTCAAATTCCTGCTTGACAGGGATTAAGGAGCTATGAGTCTCTTGAGCTGAGAACAGCACTGACTGTGAGAGGTTGTGAAATAAGCATTTGATGGGAAGGTAAAGGCAGATGAGCTTCTTTTTCTACATTTTTTTCTTTTGCAGCCAGGAGTTAGACTCTAATTCACCTTCGTATTGAAGCCAAGCCTGTTCTGCAGGAGCCATCAATGGGGGTTCTGGATTCACTCCTATAGGAAGCAGGGGCTCCCAGGAAGCTGGAGAGCCCACTGTGACTCCCGTCACTCAGTGAATGTGGGACTTGAGCTGATTCCCTAAACGCCCTGTGCTCCATTTTCCTAGCCTGAGCACTGAGACTATTGGGTCTCAACATGTTATTGTGAGAAGATGATGTAACAGAGGAATTTAGCACAGTCCCTAGGCATGTGCTGAACTCCATGTAAGTATTTGTTATTCTGTTATTTGTCATCATAATGCAAAAGAAGGGATTTAATGCTTGGCTGGAGGCTGTACTGTCCTCACTTGCTCTCTTCCTTCTTTCTTCCCTCCTGCAATATTTCAAAGAAAACTCAAGACATTACATCATTTCATCCACAACGTTTGCTGTATGGTTGGAATCTAATTTAGCAGTTATGTGATATTCTAGCAGGTGGATTTGTTAGCGGACACAAGGGGTCCATTCACTAGGGAGGTGGCCAATCAGCCTCCAGCAGGCGGTGCTCAGTGGAAAGCTGTGCTGCCGTGGGATGAGTAAAGAGGACAGGGGAAAGGCAGAGTTCCCTGAAGAAACTGCCTCTCCAGGAGACAGGCTCATTGCAGGGGTAGGGGAGTGTCCACAATGTAGGAAAAGTGGGGTGGGAGGGCCCTTCCTCCTCATCATCTACACCCTCACACATTGAAGTTTCAAAACTCGGCTCTGTTTTCTCGCAGCTTTCCTGGCTTGGTGGTGTGGTGCGTTTGACCACAAGCTTGCGGGATAGGCTTTCCTGGAACATCCTCTGAGAAACAAGCTCTGGTGAGGGAACTGTCTCAGATTCTCTGTCCTTGCTCTTGTACCCACCCCCCACCCCTTGCCTAAGTTGGACTTTTGGTTACAGATTTTTTTTTGTTAAAGATTATTTATTTATTTGAAAGTCAGAGTTGCAGAGAGGCAAAGGTGTGTCGGGGGGGCGGGGGGTCTTCCATTTGCTGTTCACTCCCCAAATAGTCACAATAGCCTGAGCTGGGGTGATCCAAAGCCAGGGGCCAGGACCTTCTTCTGGGTCTTCCACAGGGGTTCAGGGAGGACTTGGGCCATCTTCCACTGCTTTCCCATGGCAGAGAGTTGGATCAGTAGTGGAGCAGCCAGGACTTGAACCAGCACACATATAGGATGTTGGCACTGCAGGTAGCAGCTTTACCCACTATGCCAGAGTGCCAGCCCCTTGGTTACAGATTTTATACACTTGTAGGTTAATATTTTTTGTTAGCTCCCAGATATTTAGGTGGTAGATTACAAACTTTTACAAACTTTCTACTGAACATAAATTATTTTCTGTACATATTATATGTATATATCTACATATCTTTATATTATAATAGGTATAGAATAATAATACATTTTATGTGTATATATATTTAGAATATATTTCCCAAAATAAAATTATGAGATCCAAAAGCATGAACTTTTTAAAAAAGATTTATTTATTTATTTGAAAGAGTGACAGAGAGGGAAGAGAGAGCGAGAGCGAGTGCGAGTGTGAGAGAGAGAGAGAGAGAATCTTCCATTTGCTAGTTCACTCCCCAAGGGCCCATGACAGCCAGGCTTGAGCCAAGCTGAACCCAGGAGCCAGGAACTCCATCCAGGTCTCCCATATGGGTGGCAAGTGCCCAATAACTTGAGCCATCCTCTACTGCCCTCACAAGTACATTATCGGTAATCTGGATCTGGAGTGGAGTAGCCAGGACTGCAACCAGTACTCTGATGTGGGATGCTGGAGTAGCAGGTGGTGAGATAACCTGCTATGCCACACACTGGACCCCCAAAATATGAACTTTTAAAGGCATGTACCTGATACATATTTCTAGCCTTTCTTCTCACATTTAGGATGAATGCTTGGTATGAATGAAGACCCCATTCTCACAAGCAACATTAGGCAGGGGATGGGGTCTGTTGGGTCAATGCTTTATCTCCAACTGCTAGGCCCAAATCTGACACATAGTACTGTTCAATGCATATTTTCAAATGAACAAATGGTACTCCTTTTACATTATTTTTGCTGGCAATATGTTTACAGGTCATGCATTTATTATGGATTCTCTAAGTTCTGGACTTGGTACGAGGTCCTGGACATCCAGGGGTAAGCACACTCATGTCTACTCTCAAGGAGCCAGTCATCTCCATTCCATGTTTTGGGCCAAGCTCCTCAAAGTGGGTGCAGGCTCACAGACTTTAGCCTCAGTGAAATTAACCTGGAAAGAGAGTGAGCATTTGGAAATATAGATAGAGACAGGTGGGGTGGCACAGTGCATTAAGTCCCCTCTTATACCCACATTCCAGTCCAGCTCCTGGCTTCTCTGCTTCCACTCCAGGTTCCTGATAATGTGCTCAGGAGGCAGATGATAACCCAAGTATTTAGGTTCCTGCCACCCATGCAGGAGACCTTGATGGAGTTCTGGGATCCTGAGTTTGGTCTGGTCCAGCCCTGCTATTGCAGCCATTTGGGGAGTAAACCAGTAGATGGAAAAACCTCTCTGTTACTCTACCAAGTGGATAAAATAAACAAATAAACAGTTAGACAAAGAAATAAGGGCTGACATGGCGCAACAGATTAGGCTGCACCTTGAGAGGCCGTATCCCTTATCACAGCAGCAGCTCAAGTCCTAGCTGCTCAGCTTCTATCGCAGCTTCCTTCAAATGCACCTAAGAAGGCAGTGGAAGATGGCCCAAGTGTTTGAGATCTACATGGGTGACTGGATGGAACTCTGGGCTCCTGCCCTTGATCTGGCCCAACCCAGGCCATTGCTGCCATTTGGGGAATGAACCTGTGTATCTGGAAGATTTTTTTCTCCCTCTCTCTCCTCCCCCCTTTCTGTCACTCTGACTTTCAAATAAATCAAATGAATCTTTTTTAAAAAGGGAAATATGGACAGTAACAAGACAGAGTAATTTTATTTTTTTTAAGATTTTATTTATTTATTTATTTGAGAGGCAGAGTTACAGACAGTGAGAGGGAGAGTCAAAGAGAAAGGTCTTCTGTCCGTTGGTTTACTCTCCAAATGGCTGCAACAGCTGGAGCTTAGCCCATCTGAAGCCAGGAGCCAGGTGCCTTTTCCTGGTCTTCCACGCTGATGCAGGAGCCCAAGGACTTGGGCCATCTTCTACTGCTTTCCCAGGCCATAGCAGAGAGCTGGATAGGAAGAGGAGCAGCCAGGACTAGAACTGGCGCTGCAGGTGGAGGATTAACCTATTGTGCCATGGTGCTGGCCCCGACAGAGTAATTTTATGTTTTGTGATATCATAACAACAAAACATTGAGCTGTGCATTGTATGGTTTTCAAAAAACCTTCCAGGGCTGGTATTGTGGCATAGTGGGTAAAGCCGGTGCCTGTGATCCTGCAACCCTTACGGGTACTGGTTCGTGTCCCAACTTCTCCAGTTCCAATCCAGTTCCTGCTGGTGGCCTGGGAAAGTAGCAGAAGATGGCCCAATTGTTTGGGCCCCTGTCATTCATATTGGAGACTCCCATGAAGCTCTTGGCTCCTGGCTTCAGCCTGGCCAGTGCTGGCCATTGTGGCCATCTGGGGAATGAACCAGTGGATGGAAAATCTCTCTCTCTCTCTGTGTCTCTCTCTTTGTAACTCTTTCAAAATAAATAAATCAATCTTTTAAAAAAAGGAAAAAATTAAAAAAATATTTTTCTAGGAGTTCATTTTTCTTGTTTTTATTAGTTTGTCCAAGAAGTGGGAAAATTAATGATTCTTCACTAAAGCTAGATTGAGAAGCAATGCTCTGTTCTATTTGGGTTCAGAAAGAGACTACTAGAACTTCCATGTGTATTCATGTATCACAAGTAAGGCAATTGAGGTTCCATAGTATTTGTTTCAGACAAAACTTCACCCTCCCAGGGCCTGTATGCACAGGCATTTTTCACAAACAGCTGGACACTCTCCCAAGGGAATGGTGGGGCCCACACATCCAGGATCAAGGTTACAGTGTTCTCAGTATAGTGGAATGTGTCACAGTGTGGTTGAGCCTAGATAAATATGTCTTCAGATGGCTCTCTCTGGCTTTAACTAAACCAATGCTACAAAATGAACAAGAGACTAAAAGATATCAACAAGAAATCATGAATTGAAGACAATGGCACTCACATACACACAAGCTAAAGTAAGAAAATGGGGGCTGGCAATGTGGTGCGGTAGACTAAGCCATTGCTTGCAATGCTGATATCTCATGCGAGCACCCATTCCAGTCCTCACTGCTGCATTTCCAATCCAGCTCGCTACTAATGTGCCTGGGAATGCAGCAGAAGACAGCCCAACTACTTGGGCCCCCGCCACACACATAGGGGATTCAGACATAGTTCTTGCTTCTTGGCTTCAGCCTGGCCCAGTCTAGGCCATTACGGCCACTTGGTGGAGTGAACCAATGGATGGATGAGCGATCTCTCTAGCTCTCTCTCTTTCTGTAACTGCCTTTCAAATAAATAAATTGAACTTTTTTAAAAAGTAAGAAAATGATGGAATTGTTACTCTTCCACCTAAAATAAACTCATCATCAGTCTCACTATGGGGCAGAAAAAAGCCTGATTAGATCTGACAGTAATCATACAGACATTGAAATTGTCAATAAGAAAATTTTGAAAGATGCATCGATAACCAGTAATAATGAGCCTCACCCTAATGTCTTTGGAGATATGTTATGAATAGGATAAAGCCATGAGAGAGCCAAGTGTTTACAAAGCACACATCCAGAACATAAAGACAACCCTCTGTTAACCAGGACAGAAGATACCCCATAACCACCCCAGTGTGGCATGCTTGTTGTTAGAAAAGAAGATTGAAATCGCAACAAACTGATGATATCTTCAATATGGTGTTTTCTGGACAAACATTGTGATTCTCTCTGAATGGCCTCACTGAAGTTCACTAGTCTCATCATGTTGTGCTTGAGTGAGTGCAAACAGGGGAGCACCACACACTGATAAAAGTTGATGGTGGAGAGCAGGCTCATGTCCTAAAGAACTCTTGACCCCGAAGCCCAAAGCAACAGGGTTTATAAAGGCAAAAACCATGAGGACAGGAGGGGGAATACATGGTTGCTCAGATTGGAGGAAATACATGGTTGCTAGGGTCAAGTTGACCTAAGGGCTATGTGAAACTAATATCAATTACAATCTTGACAATAGACAAATTACAGTCTTCACATTAATCCAGGTACAGCCTATCTGTTTTAAGCTTGAGTGATCAAGCTAGGCAGTTTCTATGCTCTGCCAAGTGGGATGCAGTACTGTTATTGTATGATTACTGTTATTTTCTGAGTTTTAGATCATGCTTTCAGACCAGAATCTCATGGTAGAGGGTGCTTTCTCAAGATGGAGTCTTGGGTGCTCTAAAATGGAGTCCCTGCCATCAAGGTGCCACTTTAATTACAAGGCATATGCTTTTCTTCTCTCCTGAGGATCAGGGGCCCTTGCAATGCTCAGAGCTGGCCTCAGTTTTGTGAGCTTGCCTGTAGTTTAAGCCAGTAAAGAAATCACTCAATTTCCTGTTAGCGAATGAGCTCTTTTTTCCTATAATGCATTTCTCAGTGAATGGTGGCATTATTTTAAAAAATTACTTATTAATTTCATTTATTTGAAAAGCAGACCTATTTTCCACCTGCTGGTTCACTCCCCAAGTGCCTGAAACATCATGGGATGGGCCAGGCCGAAGTCAGGAGCCAGAACTCAATGCAGGTCTCCTGCATATGCAGCAAGTTCCTAAGGTACTTGAGCTATCATTTCTACTGCTCCTAGGGTGCATGTCAGCAGAAAGTTGAAATTGGGGGTAGAGCTAGAACTTGAACCCAGGCACTCTGGCATTGGATACAGGTGTCTCAAGTATTGTTTTAACCACCACACAAAATGCTCATATGCCCATCTCTAATGCTATACTTTAAATGTAAATTTATTTTTAAGAGAGAGAGAATCTTCTATCTGCTGGTTCATTCCCCAAATAGAGTGGTGGAGCTGGGCCAGAATGAAGCTAGGAGCCTGGAGCCTCTTCCTGGTTTACCACATGGGTGCAGGGACCCAAGCATTTGGGTCATCTTTCACTGCTTTCTCAGGCCATTAGCAGGGAGCTAGATCAAAAGTGGAACAACTGGGATTCAAACCAACGCACAGATGCCAGCACCCCAGGCAGCTGCTTAACTCACTGCCCCACAATACAGGCTCCTGGTCTAATTTTCAATAACATTTATATTTCAATATATTTATATGTCAATATACTTATACTTCAATAATACTTATTTCAATTCAATACTTTACAAAATTTTTAAAATTAACTTAATAGCAAAAGGAAAAAATCCACAATACCCTGAGGAAATACCAAGACCTTCAGGAGCATTGCTGGGGTGAAGAGGGTAGATTGTTGCTTGTTGCAGCCAAGAACAATGAGTACCATGGGCAACCTCGTGAGCATCTCAGAAAGCATGTGTTGCAGAGAAACTGTTACAAGACTTGGGTTTAAAGCAGGCGTTTTGGGGGGCAGCTTTGAGCAAATGGAATTTTTCTAAGGATCAGTGCTGCCAGAGAGCACAGACAACTTTATGATTAATTATTAAATTAATAAATTATTAAAATATTAATTAATAAATTATTAATTTATTAATGACTGAATAATTTAATGACTTAATAAATTATTAAAATATTAATTAATAAATTATTAATTTATTAATGACTTAATAAATTTCTTCTTTTTTTGAAGATGAGAAGAAAGGGTAAAGTTATGATTTATAAAGAAGCAGCAGTTACTCATACTAGCCAGGAGAGGGGGATGTTTGGTCATTTTGTGGTTTGTAAAATGTTGGTTCAAAATTAAAAAAAAAAATTTGTAGAAGGAAACTTTAACATGAAATCTATCCTTTCAACAGATTTCCAGTGTATAATACGTTAGTGTTGGTTGCAGATACAGTGTTGTACTACAGTTATCCAGAACTCACTCATCTTAAGTGAAACCTTGTGATAAACAGCTTCCCAATTCTCACTTGTCTCCGGCCACTAGTAACTAGCATTTTAGCAGTGATTTGAGGAATTTGTCTATTTTAGGTAGAAGTAGCATCATGCAGCCCTTGTCTTTCCATACCTGCAATATTTTTACTCAGCATGTTATTGCATAACTCAGACTTTTTTGGGTTGTTTGTTTTTACAGGTAGAGTTACAGACAGTGAGAGAGACAGAGAGAAAGGTCTTCCTTCCATTGGTTCAACCCCCAAATGGCCGACACAGCTGGCACTGCACCAATCCGAAGCCAGGAGCCAGGTGCTTCCTCCTGGTCTTCCATGTGGGTGCAGGGCCCAAGCACTTGGGCCATCCTTCACTACCTTCCCGGGCCACAGCAGAGAGCTGGACTGGAACAGGAGCAACCAGGACTAGAACCCGGTGTCCATATGGGATGCTGGCGCCACAGGCGGAGGATTAGCCAAGTGAGCCACTGTGCCAGCCCCCAGACTGTCTTTTTAAATGGTTAAAAACATCCCATGTTATGTATATGCCACATTTTCTTTACTCACTCACCCATCAGTGGAAATTTAAGTTGTTTTTACATTTTGGTTATTCTGAAGAATGCTGCAAGGAATGTATAGGACAGATAGATACTTCTTACAAACCCTAATTTCATTACTTTTGGGTATATATCCAGAAGTGGGATTTCTGTACCGTAGAGTAGGTTTACTGAACATTTGTAAATTAAAAATACTGCTTTGCAAAGCACCTACACTATTTTTCATTTCCACATGAAAATGTTTCAATTTCTTCACTTTTTTGTCACGCACTTCTTATATCCATCTATTTAAAAATAATGTTTAATTTCTTCTGCTAGAAAAGGAGGGAGAGAGAAAGAGAGAGAGAGAGAGAGAGAGAGAGAGAGAGAGAGAGAGAGAGAGAGGTAAGAGAGGAGGAGTCTGGGTGGGGCGGAGGAAGAGATCTCTACCATATGCTGATTTACCCTGCAACAGCCAGGTCTATGCAAGGCCAAAGCCGGGGGTCTGGGAATCTATCCATCTCCTGTCAAGGGGTCAAGCACTTGAGCCATCATCTGCTGCCTTCCAGATGCATTAGCAGGAAGCTGGTTTGGAAGCAGAGGTGCTGGGACACTAATCAGTACTTTGATATGGGACACAAGCTGTAGCTTAACTTGCTGTGCCACAATATCCCTCCCTCCCTTTTTAGATAATAGCCATTCTGACAGGGATGGGCTAACACCTTATTGTGGTTTAGACATGCCTTCCCTTAATGATTAGGGATGATGAGTAGTTTTTCATTTACCTACTGGCCTTCATATATCTTCTTTGGAGAAATGTCTATTCAAGTCTGTAGGCTGTTTATCCATGAGGTTGTTGATATTTTAGTTGTTGAGTTGTATGAGATTCTTATATATTTTATCAATCCCTTATCAGATATGTGGTTCATTATATATTCCCTCATTCTGTAGGTTGGCAGTTCACTCTGTTGATCTTTTCCTTTGCCATGCAGAAGCTTTATAGTTGGAGGTGTTCCCCCCTGTTTTTTGTTTTGCTTTGTTTTATTTATTTATTTATTTTTGTGCTTTTGGTGTCATATTCATTGAATCATTGCTATGACCAATCTGATGAAACTTTCTCTCTGTTTCTTAGGAGAGTTTAAAGTTTCAGATCATATGTGTAAGGTTTTAATTCATTTGACTTCATTTTTGTGTATGGCATAAAATCCAGTTTTATTCTTTTATATGTGTACATCTACTTCTAACAAAAGCATTTGTTGAAGAGCCTATCTTTTTCCCATTGTGTGGTCTTGATACCCTTCAGGAAAAACACTTTAAAAAAATGTATGGCCCGAGTCTGCATTGTGGTGCAGTGAGTTAAGCCACTAGCCATGATGCAAGCATTCTATATACTCCAATTCTGGTCCAGTTCCCTGCTAATGACTTGGGAAAGCAGAAGATGGTCTAAGTACTTGGGCCCCTTTTACTTATGTGAGCTGCCTGCATGAAGCTTTGTCTTCTTTTTCTTTCTTTCTTTCTTTTTTTTTTTTTAAATAGAGGCCAGAGCTGCAGCTCACTAGGCTAATCCTCCCCCTGTGGCGCCGGTACCCCAGGTTCTAGTCCTGGTTGGGGCACCGGATTCTGTCCCGATTGCTCCTCTTCCAGTCCAGCTCTCTGCTGTGACCTGGGAAGGCAGTGGAGGATGGCCCAAGTGTTTGGGCCCTGCACCCGCATGGGAGACCAGGAGGAAGCACCTGGCTCCTGGCTTCAGATCAGCACAGCGCACTGGCTGTAGTGGCCATTTGGGGGGTGAACCAATGGAAGGAAGATCTTTCTCTCTCTCTCTCTCTGACTGTCTAACGTTGCCTGTCAAAAAAAAAAATAAATGAAGATCCAAACAAGGTCAACACATTAGATTTGGTTTATGTCTCCCGAAAGCTTTCAATTTAGAGACATTTCTTTGCTCCCCCCCACCTTTTTTTTTTTTTTTTTTAAGATTTATTTATTTGAAAGACAGAGTTACAGAGAGAGGTAGAGACAGAGAGAGAGGTCTTCCATCCACTGGTTCACTCCCTAGATGGCTGCAACGGCTGGAGCTGCGCTGATCCAAAGCCAGGAGCCAGGAGTCCAGGTCTCCCACATGGGTGCAGGGGCCTAAGGACTTGGGCCATCTTCTACTGCTATCCCAGGCCATAGCAGAGAGCTGGATTGGAAGAGGAGCAGCCAGGACTAGAACCGGTGCCCACATGGGATGCCGGCACTTCAGGCCAGGGCTTTAACCTGCTGTGCCATAGTGTCGGCCCTATGGATGAAGCTTCTGGTTCCAGGCTTCAGCATGGCCCAGCCCTTGCTTTTGCAGTCATTTGGAGAGTGAACCAGTGGATGGAAGAACTCTCTCCTCCCTCTGTAACTCTGCCTTTCAAATAAATAAATAAATAAACACATAAATTCTTTTTAAGAACGTGCAGCTTTGTTTGCTTTATTTCTGAGCTGTGTATTATCTTCAATTGGTCTGTATGTCTTTTTTTTTCTTTTTTAAAAAACTACACATTTATTTATTTGAAAAGTAGCTAGAGAGAGGGAGAGACAGAGATCTTCCATCTGCTGGTTCACTCCCCAAATGGCTACAACTGCAGGGGTTGGGTCTGGCAGAAGACAGGAGCTGGAACTCCATCTGGGTCTCCCATGTGGGGGTCAAGGGACCAAGCACTTGGGCCATCATCTGGATCAGAGGTGGAGAAGCTAGAATTTGAGCTGGCACTCATGTGAGATGCATCACTGTCTGCAGCTTAATCTGCTGTGTTACAACACTGGCCCCTACATGTCTGTCTCTGTGCTGGTACCACACTGTTTTGATTTCTGTAACTTCTGATATATTTTGAAATTAAGAAGTGTGCTGTCTTTAGCTTTTTTCTTCCACAGGATTGATTTGCCTACTTGTAGTTTTTGTTGTTCCATGTGAACATCAGGATTTTTATTTTATTTTTTCTATTTTAAAAAATGCCTTTGGGATTTTGAAAAGAATTACACTGAATCTGTTGATCACTTTGGGTATTATGGACATTTTAACACTATAAATTTAATCTTATTTAATTTCTTTTATAAATGTTTTGCAGTTTTCAGTATATAAATCTTTTGCATTCTTAGCTAAATTTGTTCCTAGATATTTTATTCCTTTTGGTGGTATTATAAATGTATTGTTTTCTTAATTTTCTTTTCAAATAGTTTGTTGTTGGTGCACGTAAACAACTGATTTTTGTATATTGATTTTTTTTATCCTGCAAGTTTACTTAATTAATTTATTAGTTCTAAGTTTTTTTTTTTTTAAAGAAGTCTTTGGAGAATCATATACACACACACACATATGATGATTTTATTTCTTCCTTTCCAGTTGAGATGTCTTTATTTCTTTTTCTTATCTAATTACCCTGTAGAGGATTTCAAGTACTAAGATGAGTAAAAGTAGCTGGAGTGGGCATCCATGCCTTGCTGCTGATTTCAGAGGAAAAATTTTCAATTTTTCACTCTGGAGGATGATATTAACTGTGGGATCTCCTTATTATATTGAGACGTTTTCCTTCTACTCCTAGTTTGTTGAGGTTGTTTTTTTTTTTTTTTACTAGCTATATTGAATTTTTATCAAACATTTTCCTGCACCCACTGAAATGATCATGTGATTTTATCCCTTATTCTGTTGATTTGGCATGACATATTAACTGAGTTTTGCATATTGAACCATTGTTGTATTTCAGGATGAATTCCATGTGGTCATATGCCTAGGGATTCAGCCTATTAGTATTTTGTTGAGGATTTTTGTAGTTACATTTATCAGGGATACTGACCTGTAGTGTTATTCTCTGGTAGTATCTTTGTCTGGCTTTGGTATCAGGGTAATGTTGGCTTCATAAATTGATTTGGAAATATTCTCTTATCTCTAGTTTTTTGAGAGAATTTGAGGAAGATTAACACTAATTCATCGTTAAGTGTTTGGTAGAAGTCACAACTGAAGCCATGTAGTCCTGTCATTTTATGGGGAGAATTTGTTTTTGTTTTTGCTTTGGGAAACACTGACTTCCTGTTCTCTCACTCTCTCTCTCTCTCTCTTTTAGGTGATTTATTTATTTATTTGAAAGACAGAGTTACAGAGAGGGAGAGAGAGAGAGAATTTTTCAGCTACTGGTTCACCTCCAAAATGGCCACAATAGCCACAGCTGAGCTGATCCAAAGCCAGGAGCCAGGAGCTTCTTCCGGTGCCAGACCCAAGGACTTGGGCCATCCTCCACTGCCTTCTCAGGCACATTAGACCGGAGCTAGATTGGAAGAGGAGCAGCCAGGTCTCGAGCTGGTGTCCATATGGGATGCAGGTGCTGCAGGCCAGGGCTTTAACCCGCTGTGCCACAGCATCAGCCCATTGGGAGAATTTTGATTACTGATTCAATGTCCTTTGTAATTTTGGGTCTGTTTATGCTTTCTATGTTTCTACAAATTTATCAGTTTTTTTTTCCCCTAGATTATCCAGCTTGTTGGCATATAATTGTTTATAGTAGTATCTTATAATACCTTGTGAATTTAATTATTTATCTATTTTTTTTTTAATTTGAGAGGGAGAGATAGGAAGAGAGAGGAACAACATTCCAATTCACTGGTTTACTACCCAAATATGCAACAGCTGGGGCTATGACAGGTTTTTCACAATGGTGGCAGGGATCCAGATACTTGAGCCATCGCTTGTTGCCTTCCAGGGTCTACATAAACAGGAAGCTGGAATCAGAAACCAGAACCAGGATGTGAACCCAACTACTCTGCTATGGGACACAGGCATCTTAAATGGTGTCTTACCTGCTAAGCCAAATGCCTATGTCTTACAATCCATGTAATTTATGTGTCATTAGTTATATCTTCTTTCATTTTGTATTTCATTTATTTAGGGGTCCTCTAATTTTTTTCTTCATTACTTTAAGAGTTTGTCAATTGTGTTAATTCTAAAAAAATCAACTCATTATCATTGATTTTTTTCTCCTGTTGCTGTGTTATCTATTTTGTTTATTTTTACTCTGATATTTACTATTTCCTTCCTTCAGTTAACTTGGGCTTATTTTTAATCTCATTATGTTGTAAAGTTATATTATTTATTTGGAGTCTCATTTAAAAATTTTGTTTATTTATTTAATATATTTGAAAGCAGGGAGAGAGAAAGAGAGAGGCAAAGAAGGAGAGAGGACTTCTAGATACTGTTCACTGCCCAAATTCCCACAGCAGCAAAGGCTGGGCTAGGCCATAGCCAGAAACTAGGAGCTCCATCCAGATCTACTATGTGGGTGACAGGGACTCAGATACCCAACCATCAATGTGGTACATCTTCCTGTTCTTTCCTCAGGCCATTAGCAGGGAGCAGGATTGGAAATGGAGAAGCTGGTTCTCAAACCAGGGCCCATATAGAATACTAGCACTGTAGGCAGAGGCTTAACCTACTACACCACAGTGATGGCCATTAAAACAATCGAGTTTCATATTTGTTTATGTATTTACCTTTACCAGTGATGTCATGTTGGTATTTAGCATTCTTTCAGTTCACATTGAAGTGACATTCTGACAGTAGGGACTCCATTTTAGAGCACCCAAGACCATGAGACTATCCAAGACTGAGTGTGTTCCTCTTCCCCGGAATCTGGCATTTCCTCTGAAGAGCTAGCAAGTCATTCCAGGGTTTGAACATTTTTAAATCATTAATATCATTTTTGATTTGTGTTTAAAAAAGACTAGTCGGGGCCAGCATTGTCGCAAAACAGGTTAAGCCACATCCTGTGATAACAGCATCCCATATGGGCACCAGCTTGAGACTTGGCTGCTCCACTTCCAATCTGGCTCCCTGCTAATGCATCTGGAAAAGCAGTAGAAGATGGCCCAAGTGTTTGGGCCTCTGCACCCATGTGGTAGACCTGGAAGAAGCTCCAGGCTCCTGACTTCAGCCTGGCCTAGCCTTTTCCTCCGTTTTGTACTTGGCACAGTGTTACATATTCTTAAGTCAAATGTCACCATCTCTCCAGCAAGATGGATAATGGGTTATCCTATGGCCCTACTTCTGTGTGTATAGTTGTACAGCATTCGTGAAAGCATGTGTACTTGTGTACATATCTAAATCCTTGGAGAAAGCCTTGTCTTACTAAAATAGCACAAGCTTTGGAGAAAAGAATTTGAATTCTAGCATTGCCATTTAAACTTTATAGACTTTAGGTACAACCACTTGTTTTACACAATGGAAATAATCATGTTTAGCTTGAGTGCTTTTATATAAGAGGCAATCAATGGGTGCAGTTTGTTCTCCATTCATACTGAGTAGATCATGATCTCTTTAAGGTTCTATTGTCTTTGCATCTTTCTATTCTAGTAGCTAGCAAGTTTAACATGTAGTAAACTCTCAAATACTTATTGAGTGAAAAATAGAATGTATATACAGGAATTAAATGTAGGCCTTGAAAGAGTTCAACTAAAATATTTATTATATACTCTCTTAACATCAAGTATATAAACTGTAGCAAAAACAGTGAGAAGATCTCTTGTCATTTCATAGTAGTGTATTTTCAATTTGACATCTGATTATGGAGACAAACCAGAAATCTAAACTCTACTTCCTTGATGTCCTTTTGCAAAATAATTTTCAGGCTGAAACAACTGGCTTCTATCCTTCTAACTCAGATTTTGTAACTCAGAGGTCCTCAATCATTTGAAATTTGGTTATATACAAAATCAAACCTAATTCAGACCATTAATTACAGAGCCCTTAATGTTCTATTCAGCTCTGATGGCTATATTCTCTGGAAGAAAACGGCAACAATTATAAAACAGTAATTCCTGTTGGCTTGGCAATTTCAACTTCTTTGGGATTTTACCCAACTCTACATTTATTAAACCCTATTTTCCCACTTGTTAGGAAGAAGGTACATTGGGAAATTGCACAGATTAGCTTCGGCTACTTTGCATTCAGTATCATCAAGAATAAGCCAGGGCTGCAAACCAGGAAGAGTGGACAGATGTCACTTTGCCTGCCCAGTGTCTGTTCCTCCTTCTGCCCATAGAGCCATCATTTTGCACCAGGGAGTTAACTCTCCACACTCTTTCAGTCTTGCTAGGACTACAAACTATGGTGATTTCTTGCTTCCTGTGCAATGAATGGTGCCCTCCTTGGGCAGACTAGATGTCCTCCATCCACCCGAGATGCCAGGTGTCTGTTCATTCCTGCTCCCCAGCTCTCCAGAGATGCCTCAGTTCCAGTTCACCCAAACCCTCCTGGGAACCATCCAAGGGCCTCACAGTGAGGCCCTTTTCACTTGTTATGGAGAGTGGGTTCCTGTTGCTTATAACCAATAAATCCTTACACAGTAGGAAAATTTGTTTAGCAGGGAAAATTATTTTAATCTCAGCATTATCTTAAGCAATGTCAAGTGGCTGTACCCCCACACTGTACAATAATGAATGCCTAACAACAGATGGCTCCTATGCAACTGGGAGCAGTCTGCCAGCCCTCCTGAGCCTCAGCTTTCTCATCTGTAAAACGACAATTAGAAAACTACTAGATACATTTTTTACAGGCTTGCTGTGACAGCAAATTAAAAAAATGAAAAATCACAAAGTACATGAAATAGTAAGGTATTTATCTGTCATTCATTCTTTTAACAGATATTTCCTACAATACCAAATGTTCCAAACACACATACACACACACACACACACACACACACACACACACACATCACCATGGGGATATTTTAGTGTTCGTACTGCACAGAATATTTCAGAGAAATAGTCAGCTGTTTCCAAAAGTGTGGGATCCATGAATCTGAATGCTGATCATGTCCTAAGCAGGTACAAGGAGCGGTCCTTGCTTTACTTTGGTTTGCAATGACCTCTTACATGGCTATTATTGTGATTTAATGGGTATAGATTAATAAAGGGTATATGTTTAAGAGATACTTGAAATAAACTAGAATAGCATTGTATAGAAAAAATGGAATTTTATCTTAGACTAACTGATCAGAAATTTTGGCTGACCCATGATTGTCTATGTTAAAATACAATCTTGTCATTTACAACAAGGTTGTCATTTACCTCCCTTTACCTTTTCCTCACCTGCCAGGTACACCTAACCTGACCAATTAGTAAGAATAAAATGAGATCATACATTCTTTCAGAAGTGCAAGGCACTATCAAAATACAGTTAATTAATTAATAAGTTAATATTCATCCACCAGGAATTATTGTTTGCTTATAATTAAATATTTACTTAACAGTACTCACATTTCTTTTTAAAAAAAGATTTATTTATTTGAAAGGCAGAGTCAGAGAGAGAGCCTGAAGGAGAGACAGGGAAAGAGAGATCTTGCATCCACTGGTTCACTCTCTAAACTACAGAGGCTGGGGCTGGGCCAGGCCGAAGCTAGGAGCCTGAAACTCCATCTGAGTCTCCAATGTGGGTGGCAGGAGTCTAAGCACCTGGGTCATCTTCTGCTGCTTTCCCAGGTATGTTAACAAGGAATGGATCAGAAGTGAAGCAGCGAGGACTTGAACTGCATTTCTGAAATGGGATGCTGTCAGCACAGGGGATGGCTCTATGCCACAGTGCTGGTCCCAATACTACTCACATTTCAGCCACCTGTGTATTGCTTTCAGCTAAACAAGCCTTCCTGACATTTTTTTCCTAGTACAGTCTATGATTTATTTTAATAACATATAACATGCATATCCATGCTATTTACATGAAGCTACTCTGTGTGGACACAGACCAGCAGCAGTAGCAGCAGCACCCCTTTGATGCCTGTGAGAAATTTACATTCTAAGCTCCGTGCAGGTGAACTGGGTCAGAATATCCAGGTGGGCCCAGGAATCTCTTTCACCAGGGTTTGTAGAGGATTCTGATGTCTGCTACGTGCAGAAACATAGGTTTAAAACTTCCTTTCCCAGTTACTCATCTATATGCCAAATATAGTTCTCTAGTTTCATAATGTTAGTAATAACATTAATGACAATATAATAATAGTATAATAACCATATCATAATGATTATACTATTAATTAATCATTAATTATATTTTACCAGTTATAATAATATATAAATATAAATACAATAATAAAATTGTATTTTAACTTATAGTTAATAATATAATAATTTATAGTATAAATAATATATACTAACCATTGTATTAGCTACTTTTGTCCCCTCCTTCCTTTGATCTAATATTCATGGGCAGCCTAAGAAAACCAAAAAAGAAAATACCACTCTGCTACTCCAAACCCTCCAGATGCTCCCTGCTCCCCATCACAGTGCAAATCCAACCAGTTGGCATTTCCCTAGAACCTGGGATGGGGACAGCCACATAAAAGGCCAATGGTATATTTTTATTAAATGAGGAAATAAAGCACTGACTGTGTTCCAGCCACTATGGAAAGAGTAGGTCCCCCTGTACTTGCTGAGTGAAAGGTAGATCAGATTTTTTAGGTCGTATTAAAAGTTTGCAGGTGGTTTTCTACAACCCAGAGTTTTCAACTTACATTTACCCTGGAGAGTCTGAGGGACAGTGGGGTGGATGTTTGGCCTAGCAGTTCAGGCACATGTCATGAAGCCTGCATGCCATATTGGAGAGCCTAGGCTTGATTCTCAGCTCTGGCTCTGGATTTCGGCTTCTGCCAGCGCAGACCTTTGGAGGCAATTGTAATGGCTCAAGTACTTGGGTCTCTGCTACCTACATAGAAGACCTAGACTGAATTCCCAGCTCTGTCTCTGGCCTCTACCAGGCCCCGGTCACTGTGGACATTTGGAGAGTGAACAACCGGACGAGAGTTCTCTCTGTCTCTCTCTGCCTATCTGTTTCTGTTTCTGCCTCTCAAACAATAATTTAAAAAAATAATTCAGTCACATGTCTGTATACAATATGAATGTGTTTTTTTAAAAAAAGTCCATGCATTTTGTAGAAGAAAAGGACGTAAATAAAAGTTGAGAAGTTAAGAAACCAGGCTTTCTGTTTTGTTTGATCACTTGGTTGTGTTTTGGGACTTTTCCCAATCAGCTTCAAGTGAGGGATGAATAATTCCTTGATAAATTTCCAGGGTCTTTTAGGGACCCTGAGCTCTCTGTCACTCAAGCAGCTAATAGGAAGCATGTCAGTCAAGCCAGGCATATCTTGGTGAATAGAGTTCCACATGTGTGTAACGGCCCAGGGCCCAGGGAAATCCTTCGCTGGGGAACTGGCAGTGCTATTCATATTCAGATATAAACACAGAACTTTTATTTACCACGACTGCCAGCTTTGGCTCTCCTTTGTGAAGGCCTCTCCACAGGGTCTCTCCTGTGTGTCCAGTCGAAATATTGAGTATTATCCTTTGGCTAAGCACAGTTTTCTCTCTGGATGCTTTTCTTCCACTATCTTGAAGAATAGCTCACTGTTGAATTTTCTATGAAACAAAAAAGGGAAAATAATGATTTAACCCCTGAGAATAATTTTTAAAAGACTGTCCAAGAAACATCTCCATAGAAGCCACATTGAATTCTAATATTTTCATTTGAAGATAGGATTCATGGTTCTTTCTCTTTGTAGAGAAATAAAAGGAAAAGTTTGAAACACAAAGGCAAAGCTTTTAAGGGTGTATCATGCTCACCTGTGATATCCCTGCAGCTCAGCTGCTACCAGGAGTAACTGTGCTTTTTGTCTTCTTCCCCAAATCCAAGATGAGAGACTTAGAGAGATGTAAATCCACCAGTTAAAGTGACTGTAGTCTACTTTAGTCTACTCTTTGTAAAGAGAATGAGTGATGCGTGGTGAAAATGTATCTGGGTACCACAGAGAGCAGTGGAGCTGGAATGGAGCAACCAGAGCACACAGTAGGTTAGGTGTGTCTGGAAGGAAACTGATATCCCCATGGCATCCCTGGAAAGGTCTCAGAAGGGGCATCAGGTGAGGGCAGAGGCAGGGCTGGGGTTGAGAGGAGCATCTGGAACCAAAGCCATAGCTGGACCCCAGATTCTCTCCTCCCTCTTCACTCCACACACACACACTTCTTACCCACAAGGGCACCAGGGGCATGGTCCCTGGTAATAAGGAACCACATTGTGTTCAGACTCAACCACCAGGCTTGGCAAAGGGTAGGGTGAGATGAACAAATCAGGGGATGAAGGGGAGTTTTGCCAGTGAGTGGTGAAACATTTGCACTCCTTCCCTGGTTGCTTCTGGCATCTCCTTGCAGGTAGAAGGCAGGACACTCTTGTCTGGGGGAAGCTGAGCAGCCTCAGAGAACAGGGCCAGAGATTAAGGATGTGCAGCTCCCACTCCCCAGCTGACTCACCTTGGAGAAAGCCCACCACCCACAGGTCTTGCCAGGATGTGAAGAGGTTCACACAAGTTTTTTAAGATCTCCTTCTTTGTTATGAATTAACAGTTAACAATTGCTATTTGAGGAAAGTCAATGATTCAAAAATAAACAGACAAGACCAAATAGGAAAAGAAGACCACCAGAAACAAATGATAATAAAAGTCTTGGAGTAAAACTTAATGAAAGTTATATTTAATGTCTTTGGAGAAATGAGATGACAGTTTGTTCAATAAAAAAAATGGGAGGACTAAGTAAAAGGTACCAGAATAGAACCAGAGGGAACTCTAGATGATGAAATAGGAGAGAATTGATCAAAATGAAAAGAATCATTTGAAGATTTAGAAGATAGAGGTGGAGAAAGTCTACCATAGAAATTAAAATAAAAAGGTAGAACAATGAAAAGTAGGAATGATAAGAACATTTTGAAAATCTGTGAATTCCAAAGTCATTAAGAATTTCATGAAAAAAGAAAAGAAATAGAAGAGAAAAAAAGTATTTTAAAAATGCAGTCTTTTTTTTTATCCAATCTGAAGAACTTGGATATCCCAGTTAAATGCCTCTCCCCCCCCAACCAGACTCCTCACAATGAGGAGTGGCTCCAGCATCGTGGCAGTGGATTAAGTTGCTGCCTCTGACTCTGCATCACATATGTGTGTGGGTTCATGTCCCGGTTGCTCCACTTCTGATCCAACTCCTTGCTAATGGCTTGAAAAAGCAGCAGAGGATGGTGCTGGGGTCTCTGCACCCACGAGGAGATCCAGATGAAGCTCCTGGCTTGTCTGGCCCAGCCTTGGCTGTAGTGGACATTTGAGGAGTGAATCAGTGGATGAAAGATCTCTCTTTCTCGGGGTCTCTCTGGGTCTCTCTCTCTCTCTCTCTCTCTCTCTCTCTGTGAAACTTTGCCTTTCAATGAGATAAATAAATCTTACCAAAAAAAAAAAAAAAGATGCAACGCAAGAAAGTCTCAACCTGAATAAAGAAACAGTTGGAGCTTACTGGGGAACAGCAAAGCATAGGGTTAGGCATGCAGGCTCCACAGAGAGCTATGAATGTAGTCAGATGGGGCAAGGGGAGTTTTTCAAGGCAATAATGAGGAGGGCTACACAGAACTCTGAAACAATGACTTTTGTCCACAGTGGTTAATTACAAGGGTGATGTCAGTCTGAGGGTCAGATGGGCAGATGTTCTTGTAGAGCTAGAAGCTTTTTGTAAGAGGCTGTTATGGCCTCTGTGCATTCCAGCTGAACCCCACAGACAATCCTGTGTGAGAACCCTTTCCACGTAACCTCCTGACTTGATTTTCTTTTTGTTAAGGTTGACACAATCAACTTCATCTTGATTCTGCCAACTTGTATTCCTTTCACAAATGAAAAGAGCCTAAATACACCGCAAGGTTGTAAATGTTAAAGGCCAAAGACAGAGGTCAGGATGCTGCATTCTGTCTCAGTACCAGCACTGGGCTTGAGAGGAACAATGGAAACAGATCTTCAAATTACAAGGGAAAATAATTCTGTCCTGTGAGAGTAGACCAACAACTCTATATCAAACAATTCTCCAAAAGTGTGCCAGGCAAGTATGGTTCTATAGAAAAGAGAGTTTTCCTTCAATCTCAAGGCACATATCAGAATAGAGTAACAAGCAGATTATAAAGGATAGGAGACATGATGCATAAAAGAGGGAAATTCAAGTTTCATGGCACAGCTGGGCAGCAGGGCCAGAAGAGTGACCAGGTCCATGGGACCTTGAGTATGGGGGCTTCCTGGGGAAAAAGAGAACTGGCCTGGCAATCAGTGCAGGTGTAGACTCTGTGGAGGACTGGGTTCTGCAAAGTTTAAATGAGATTGGTGGGAAATGTAACAAGAATTGTTAATAGGGACATAGAAAATCATAGCTAGTGAAAAAAAGAGAGCCAATTAATAAGACTGAATAGAAAACAACACTTGTATGGTTGGCCTTCTTTATTCTGGCTTCTGCATCCAGGGATCAAAAATGCATCCAGCAGGCATGATGGTGCAGGGGGTAAGCTGTTGCTTGCAATGCTGGCATTCCATATCAGAAAGCTGGTTTGAGTCCCAGCTGCTCCACTTAAGATTCAGTTTCCTGTTAATGCAACTGGGAAGGTAGCAGATGATGGTTCAAGTACTTGAGTCCCTGCCACCCACGTGAGAAGTCTGGATGGAGTCCTTGGTTCCTGGCTTCAGCTTGCACTGGGCCTTGTTGTGGCCATCTGGGGAGTGAGGCAGTAGATGGAAGATCTCTCTTTGTCTCTCCTTTTTTGTCCATAGTCATAAGAAAATATTTTAATATTAATAATGCATTTCTCCTTTTATAGGCAAAGAAACATATACATGGTTTCTACCTTATATGAGATAAAGCAGAAAAGTAAACATTACTGTACTCAATCCCCAACACAGCACTAAGTGTGCCACAGGTAACCTGCTCCATAATACTCAATTATACAGAAATTACAGGCCACTGCATGAGTGATTATGGTAACAGTTTTAAGAAAGGCATATATTTCCATGGCCAGCATTGCAGCTCACTTGGCTAATCCTCTGGCTGTGGCGCCAGCACCCCGGGTTCTAGTCCCAGTTAGGGCGCTGGATTCTGTCCCGGTTGCTCCTCTTCCAGTCCAGCTCTCTGCTGGGGCCCAGGGAAGCAGTGGAGGATGGCCCAAGTGCTTGGGCCCTGCAGCCCATGGGAGACCAGGAGGAAGCACTTGGCTCCTGGCTTGGGATCGGCACAGCGCACTGGCTGTAGCGGCCATTTCGGGGGTGAACCAATGGAAGGAAGACCTTTCTCTCTCACTATCTAACTCTACCTGTCAAAAAAAAAAAAAAAAAAAAGAAAAGAAAAAAGAAAAGAAAGGCATATATTTCCAGAAGTATGTTAAATACACAAATGTCAGTTCTATAAATATCAAAAATTATCAGCAAAAATGGCTAGGTTCTAACATTCCCAAGTTCTTTAGTGCTTTAGGTATTTTAGATACAATACTGTTTGATCAATTAGTTTAGTTACAGTTTTAAACAAGCAAATCATTACCCTACAAGAG
Source organism: Sylvilagus floridanus (assembly GCA_949820135.1). Taxonomy (NCBI): domain Eukaryota; kingdom Metazoa; phylum Chordata; class Mammalia; order Lagomorpha; family Leporidae; genus Sylvilagus; species Sylvilagus floridanus. The sequence goes on from OX463241.1 coordinate 79,306,813, forward strand.
GAGCTAAACTAGAACACTGCACAAACTTCACAATGAAGGTAACTTGAAAAGTAGAAAAAGTGATTCCAATTATTTTAATTAACATTTGAGATATTAAAAGAATCAATGACTTAAGAAATGCTTAGAGGCTGGCGCCGTGGCTCAACAGGCTAATCCTCCGCCTTGCGGCGCCGGCACACTGGGTTCTAGTCCCGGTCGGGGCACCGGATTCTGTCCCGGTTGCCCCTCTTCCAGGCCAGCCCTCTGCTGTGGCCCAGGAGTGCAGTGGAGGATGGCCCAAGTGCTTGGGCCCTGCACCCGATGGGAGACCAGGAAAAAGCACCTACCACCTGGCTCCTGCCATCGGATGAGCGCGGTGCGCTGGCCGCAGTGCGCTGTCCGCGGCAGCCATTGGAGGGTGAACCAACGGCAAAAGGAAGACCTTTCTCTCTGTCTCTCTCTCTCACTGTCCACTCTGCCTGTCAAAAAAAAAAAAAATGCTTAGAGCCAAGACACTCTGGGAAAAAAAAAGACCTAAATGAAATATCTCTGCGAGTGAGATCCCAGTGGAAAGAATGGGGCCATCAAAGAAGGAGGTACCTTTCTCTGAAGGGAGGAGAGAACTTCCACTTTGACTACGACCTTGTCTGAATAAGATCGAAGTCGGCGAATTCAAAAGGCTTCCATAGCCTTGGCAACTCATGACAAGAGCCTAGGGAGATTACTGATGCCATAAACAAGAGTGTCAATTTGTTAAGTCAACAACAAGAGTTACTGTGTACTTACTTCTCATGTGGGATCTGTCCTTAATGTGTTGTCCAATGTGAAGTAATGCTATAAATAGTACTCAAACAGTATTTTACACTTTGATTTTCTGTGTGGGTGCAAACTGATGAAATCTTTACTTAATATATGCTAAGTTGATCTTCTGTATATAAAGAGAATTGAAAATGAATCTTGATGTGAATGGAATGGGAGAGGGAGCAGGAGATGGGAGGGGTGCGAGTGGGAGGGAAGTTATGGGGGAAAGCCATTGTAATCCATAAACTGTACTTTGGAAATTTATATTTACTAAATAAAAGTTAAAAAAAAAGAAATGCTTTGAAAGAAACTCATTTTTTCTTCCTCAATTCCTCCAAATAAATTTAAGATCCAGACTGCTAAAAAATACATCTTCAAAGTAGATTTTACACTAAAGTGTTATGATCCAGACACATAGCCTTAATGCTTCCAATGTGTAATTCCAACCTAAAATCACAATGCTTGGTTTCAAAACATCAGATTCAATTTCTATAACAATTCATTGGTAGGGATACAAACACATCAGGGTGGAAACGCACAACAGCTGCAGCTACAAGAGTGGAAAATGAATTCCATTTTTCCATAAAGCCTCTCTGAAAATATAATGGCCAAAGTGAGTGACAATAGAAGTCCACATATAAACATTGTTTAAAACATAGAATGTTTTCCAAAGCTTCTCATGAGACATCAATGAAGTCATAGTCTGAGTTAAGACCTCAGAAACCAAGGTTATGTTATACATAACTTTGCTGATTGACACACCTTCAGCAATAGTCAACTAACATACAGAACTTACAGACATCCATAGGAATTTTCAATGCCCTATTGTTTTATAGTTTTACTACTACAAGTACCAAGAGGGCTTTTCTTTCTTTCTATTTTAGTATTTACTTATTCATTTGAGAGGTGGAGAGTTACAGAGAGGCAGAGGCACAGAAAGAGAGAGAGGTCTTCCACCTGCTGGCTCACTCTCCAAATGGCCCCAATGGCTGGAGCTGGGCCAATCCAAAGCCAGAAGCCAGGAGCTTTCTCCAGGTCTACCATGGGGGTACAGGGGCCCAAGGATCTGAGCCATCTTCCACTACATTCCCAGGCCAAAGCAGAGAGCTGGATTGGAAGTGGAGCAGTTAGTACTCGAACTAGCACCCATATGGGATGCTGGCACTGTGGGTGGTGTCTTTATCTGCTAAGCCACAGTGCTGGCCTCCCAAGAAGCCTTTTGGGAGGAAGAGTTCCATCTTTTCTTTTGATCCCCTAAAGTGTAGGTAACAAAACATAAAGTTAAACAAAATTTATGTTTGATAAACTACCATATAAAGTTACCATTGCAATATTCATAATGACTGCTTGAAACATAACAGTCATCATAAAGTCTATAAAGTATATTCATAGATTTATAAAAGAAATTCAGATTTTCTCATGGTAAAAAATACAGTGCTGGCCACTGAAAAGTGCTTTGTTGCAACAAGAGGTGCAATAATGAACAAAACTTCAGAAAACACGAACGTATCCCCCAAACTTTTAATATGAGGAAGGCAAGAACTGCACTGCAGCAGCAGGATGTTTTAGTAGCTGACACTATAAAGCTAACATTAAGAAAGAAAAAGTAATGCAGAAAGTGTGAGCAACAAATGGTGTAACCAGATTACTGCCAATGGAGATTAGCAACAAGAAGTGAGGAAGGTGACAGCCCACTCCATTCTGATAGGATGCCATCTTGAAATACAAAGTTGGTTTTTTTTTTTTTTTCAGGAGTGGAACTCTCAGCACAGGATGACTGTGAAATCAAACTCAAAAAACTGGGCTCTGTTTGAATATCCAGTGTTGAAGCAGCTTCCTGAAAAGAGTGAATGAAGCTAAGGACTTGTAAAGAGAGTTTGCTACTGGAATGCAAGAGGTTCTGAAGGCTCTCTTCTCTGCAAAAGCCCTGTGTTGCAATTTTCCTACAAACTTTCCAGTTTAATTCCAAACTGAACAGTGGAATTCCAAAGCACAGTTAAAGAGGAACCCAGTCTACCTCTGTTGTAACACTGGAGTTTTGCTTTGTGGCAGAATCTATAGTTGCTTCCTCAATGACCATCTCAAACGACTCCATACTCCCATTCACATCTGAGTCATCCTCTATCATCATAAGCATCCCTGAGTTTTCTATTTGCAAGTTGGCCAGAAGCATTCAACATAGTGATATATCCACAGATAGGCTGCAAGTCCACCTTGTTCCTTAATATTTGCAGTGCTTTATGAACACCCATACTGACATGAGTGAACTCTCCTTGTAGTTATGTTTCATCAAGTGGAAATGGTATATGGACAGTTTCTTCTACTCCATGCAAATCATGTCCCTGAATTAAAACCACAGAGTGTATTAAAGCATCATTCAACATTGTGAGAACATTTGATGTAGGAACTACTCCAGGATAATGACCCAAAGATGTTATTAGTTACCGATCATAACCTTGAAATATAACTGGCAGTAGCTCTCTGCTGTGGCCCAGGAGTGGAGTGGAGGATGGCCCAAGTGCTTGGCCCAGGTGCTTCCTCCTGGTCTCCCATGGGGTGCAGGGCCCAAGCACTTGGGCCATCCTCCACTGCCTTCCTGGGCCACAGCAGAGAGCTGGCCTGGGAGAGGAGCAACTGGGACAGATCCGGCACCCTAACCAGGACTAGAACACGGGATGCCGGCACCATAGCCAGAGGATTAGCCTAGTGAGCTGCGGCGCTGGCCTGGCTGTGCAGTTTTCACAACTAGCTCTTTGTTATGATGTAGAAACAGTATAGTATTTCTCAGAGTAAGTGCATGATGCAAATATCTCTGTGCTTCTCCTTCACCAGCACGCTGAACCTTTGCTTGTTCTATAAGAAACTGTCCAGGCATTCATCTGACAGTTTGCCTACTTTGAATACTGTGACTGCATGACTTTTCAAGTTTGGTGAAAGATTTCCCACCATTAAAAAGGCAGTTAAGGGCTGAGTCAAACAGATCGCAATGCGTTTTGTATATCCTGTAGATAGAGTCAACCTGCTTCCACTGGCGGTGTCAGCTGGATCTTCTTGACTGTGTCAGTATCAGTAGATGATGAAGCTTCTTGTCAGGACTCCTGCTTTCTCCGCCATCCCAGGGTAAGCGCATCTTCTGTGGATCTAAAGTGCTCTATAATCTGTTTATAGATGGAGCATTCTTCCGTGATAAAGAGGAGCTGATCCAGATTTATCACTTGTCCCTTCCTATGGGCAAAGCCCAGTTGGTGATACATTGAAACAACATTCTTAACCAAGGACAAGTCTGTCTCAAGGACATTTGCAAGCTCTGCAATATTAGTATGCTCATCTCTTTAAACACATATGTTTTTTAAAAGAATTATTTATTTTTGCTTGAAAGACTTACATATATATATAGAGAGAGAGAGAGAGGAGAAAGAAAGGCAGAGAGAAAGAGAGAGAGTGGTCTTCCATCCACTGATATACTCCCCAAATGGCTGCAATGGTTGGAGCTGCACCAATCCAAAGCCAGGAGCCAGGAGCTTCTTCTGTGTCTGCCACGCGGGTGCAGTGGCCCAAGGACTTGGGCCATCTTCTACTGCCTTCCCAGGTCATAGCAGAGAGCTGGATCGGAAGTGGGGCAGCCAAGTCTCGAACCGGCACCCATATAGGATGCTGGCACTGCAGGTGGCGGTTTTATCTGCTAAGCCACAGCACCGGCCCCCAAACAAATATCTTATATATAGAGTTTCAAAATATTCACCTTGCATTTGATTTATTACAAAACTTTCAAGAGGTTTGTACCAATCAGCTATTGGTACAAATAGATAAATAAATCCTTTGTTATATAAACTATGCACTACATTGTAATCTAGTGATCCAGGCCCTGAATCGATGTTTTCTCAACAGCAGGTTTCTCAGACAAAGTGTGTATTTTGATGTTTTCTTCAGTGTTATATTTATATCCAGCCTGTATCGCCCACCACACCTCTATGGCAATTTCCATTGGCTTGATGGGTGGAAGATTGCTGCCTGTTTTTCTTCTGAAAAATTTCTTGGATGATCTACACTGATTCTACATACGATCAATGTACTGGTTCTTCCTATGCCAAGAAGCCTTAGACAGTCAACAGCAGTAGAATTGGGCAATGAATTGTAACTTTTCTCACTGTTCATAATGTCCTCCACAATCCCAGTATAGTAAGAAAATGGGGTTAGCCTCAGGCCCTTCATCATAACAGCCGATAAATGGTTAAGGATACAGCACGAGATGATCTCGACTATACTTACGCAGTTCCTTATAGTATTGGTGTTCATCTTGCTTGACATGTTTAAGTTATTTGTGCACCATAATGGATTGTGGATTCTATACAGGACAACCTACATTTTATATTATCTCTGTGAATTTCCAAGACTCTGCCTCACGTTGGCCGGCAACTTGCTGCAGGGGTAGCTATGCCGGATATGGAACTCCATGTCTGCCTATCTGATGCCAGAGCCGAGGGACTGCTGCTGTAAGGAGACCTCCTGACCACCCTCTGTGTGTCGGGGAGGCCGTGGGAGGGAGGTCCTGTACCTTACACTGCAGAAGGCTCAGACTGCTCCATGGCCAGGGCTCCCGACAGCAAGTTGTGGCTGGGGAGCCTCGGTGGCTCCAAGTTTCTTCCGAGTTTTGGCCGGCTTGTCTCTCCTTTCTCCAAAGCTCTGACTTTCAAATAGATAAATTTAAAAAATAGAAAAAGAAAGTAGCTGTCCTGAAGATGTATAGATTTTTTTTCTTGATATTGTTGCCTAAATACTACAGTCGAACAGCTATTTACATAGCATTTATTTTGGATTAGGTATTACAAGTAATCTAGAGATGACTTAAAGTATAAAGGAGGTTGTATGTAGGTTCTTTGTAAATTCTACACCATTTTTGGTAAGGGACTTGAGCATTCAAGGATTTTGGTATCCACTGGGTGTCCTGGAACCCATTCCCTTGGTTACCGAGGGATGACTATGTATACTGCACTGATCAACTCAACAATGAAGACCCAGATTGTTAGCACTATTTCCTCCAACATGAGTTAGAAAACACTGCGATAATGCTTCTAATGATAGGGACACGAGAGACATTAAGTGTAGTTGGGATAGGGCTCTAACTCTCTGCTCTTCACATACAATGCTGGCAGAATGACTCTGAACAAATCAACACTCATGGTTCAGACTCCTGCGGAAGCTGGACTCATGGAGGTACAAGCTGAGGACACAGTGCAGGGGCACAAGGAAAAGCACCTTATTTCCTATGTCGTGTGACTTTATCATTTGGTAGTTCAAAGGTTAATTTTAAATAGAATTGGGTTTCAGTAAAAACGCACTTTCTTCCTCATTTTTGACTACTACTTTCTATAATTCCTGGGACTTGCTGAAGTCAAGAATATATGACAAAAAGATCCCTCAAACTGTTTTGTAGTTCTAGGTTCCTGACTTTGGCTTGGTCAAGCCCCAGCCGGTGCAGCCATTTGAGGAGTCAACCAATGGATGGAAGATCGATACTCTCTCTCTCTCTCTCTCTCACTGCATTTCAAATAAATAAGTAAACTTTTACAAAAAAGAAAAAGGAAAAGACTCCCTGCATCTCCAAGAGGTTTTAGAAGGCAAAGTTCTGTGGGAAGAAAATTCTTGGGACCTAAAGCTTGCTTTCTACTATGCTAAAGCACAGGTAATGGAATAATTTTTTTTTTAAAAAGATCTATTTATTTTATTTATTTGAAAGTCAGAGTTACATAGAGAGAGTAGGAGAGGCAGACTGGGAGAGAGAGAGAGGTCTTCCATCTGCTGGTTCACTCCCCATTTGGCCGCAGAGGCCGGAGCTGTGCCGATCTGAAAACAGGAGCCTCTTCTGGGTCTCCCACATGGGTGCAGAGGCCCAAGGTCTTGGGCTATTTTCTACTGCTTTTCCAGGCCATAGCAGAGAGTTGGATTGGAAGTGGAGTGGCCGGGACTCAAACCAACACCCATATGCAATGCTGGCACTGCTGGCAGTGGTTTTACCCGCTACATCACAGGGCCAGCCCCAAGGAATAATTTTTTTAAAAAAAGATTTGTTTATTTGAAAGTCAGAATTACAAAGAGGAGAGGCAGAGAGAGAGAGAGAGAGAGAGAGAGAAAGGTCTTCCATCTGATGGTTCACTCCCCAATTGGCCGATCCAAAGCCAGGAGCCAGGACCTTCTTCTGGGTCTCCCACGTAGGTGCAAGGGCCCAAGGTCTAGGGCCATCTTCTACTGTTTTCCCAGGCCATAACAGAGAGCTGGATCGGAAGTGGAGCATCTGGGTCTTGAACCAGTGCCCATATGGGATGTGGGTGCTTCAGGCCTGGGCATTAACCCTCTGCACCACAGCGCTGGTCCTCAAGGAATAATTTTTTTTAAATATTTATGTATTTATTTGAAAAGCAGAGTTACAGAGAGAGAGGAAGACACACACACACACACACACACACAGAGAGAGAGAGAGAGAGAGAGAGAGAGAGAGAGAGAGAGAGAGAGGAAGAAATCTCTCATTTGCTGCTTTACTCTCCAAATGGCTGCAATGCTCTGAAGGGAGGAGTGAACTTCCACTTTGACTATGACCTTGTCTAAATAAGATTGGAGTCGGTGAACTCAGAGGGCCTCCATAGCCTTGGCAACTCATGACAAAAGCCTAGGGTGATTACTGATGCCATAAACAAGAGTGTCAATTTGTTAAGTCAACAACAGGAGTCATTGTGCACTTAATCCTCATGTAGGATCTCTGTCTTTAATGTGTTGTACATTGTGATTTAATGCTATAACTAGTACTCAAACAGTATTTTACACTTTGATTTTCTGTGTGGGTGCAAACTGATGAAATCTTTACTTAATATATGCTAAATTGATCTTCTATATATAAAGATAATTGAAAATGAATCTTGATGTGAATGGAAGGGGAGAGGGAGCAGGAGCGGGAGAGGGGAGGGTTGCGGGTGGGAGGGAAGTTGGGGGGGGAGGCCATTGTAATCCATAGGCTGTACTTTGGACATTTATATTCATTAACTAAAAGTTTAAAAAAAATGACTGCAATGGCTAGGGTTGGGCCAGGCTAAGCCAGGAGCCAAGAGCTTCATCTGGATCTCCAATGTAAGTGCAGTGGCTCAAGAACTTGGGTCATCATCCACTGCTTTTCCAGACACGTTGTCAGAGAACTGGATTAGAAGTGGAGCAGCCAGGATGAAATCGGCACCCATTTGGTATGCTGATGTTACAGGCGGCAGCTTAACCAGCACTGCCACACTACCAGACCCTGGAATAACTTCTATGTAAACTTTAGTTTCCTCATTCAAAGAAAAGAGATGTATTTATTTATTTATTATGTTTGGCTTGCTTGAGTGCCAAGTGTGGATGTGGAAAGTGCATAGAACAAGGTTGGGCACACGCAAGGACTCATGTGGTTTTTTTTCAGAGGGCTTTCCAAGCCTTTGAAGCTTCTCCCACACTCACCACTTTCTGGATTTCTTGTTGCCTTTTGGTAAAACAAATCAACAAACTAGTGAACAATATAACACAAGCAAAAATAAAAGCAGCAGGGAGAAATAGGATCAGTCCCTTAGCCAGTCTTTAAAGAAGGAGGTGGAGCATATCATGAGAAACGCAGTGTATAGAAAGGAAGAAGGCAAGTTCAATTTCTAGTCTCAGAAAAAAAATGTTGTTTTAGGCAACCCAGATGCCAGGAGGCCCAGCTATGATTTCCTGATTCAAAAGTGTCAACTGAGCATCCACACAACCTGTTGGCATCCAATGGTTTGGGGCATGTCTGAAGCTCTTCTAGGTCTGGTTCTGTGGACTGTGCTTGAATGTGGCGATCTCTTGTCTGCTCAGCAGCCTACCTTCAGGCACACAAGCAAGGCAATGCTACAGTCTTGCTCTCCAAACCCACACATCGAGCAGTCAATGCCACCATTCCCAGGCTTTCAAGTGGATGTGTTGCACGTGTCCATGGTCCATTGGTTTCTTTGGTCTTTTGAACAGAGTGTACTCTAAGCAGGGGTGAGGAGTAGTCTCAGTGGTGTCAATTAGTATGTTCACTTTATATTTAGTTCTAGCCATAATTATGAAGTAGACTTCAATATATAGAGAATGTGAGGTATATACAAGAGGCACCTTCTAGTTGTCTGAAGCTTTTCTTTTCATTGAAAGTTCATCCAGTCATTCATCAAGTATTCATGACGCATCAGTTGTGTGGTATGTGGTAGGTACTTTAAGGCTAGATAGGGTATAAAGATAGAAATGGCCTACCCCCTGGGAGCTTACTGTGTTATTACATAAAAAACTTTGAGGTTTTGCATATATGATTATTCTAAAGCAAAAGGTGACAATCTTCCATCTACTAAAACACTATGATATTATTTGAAAAATGCTCAAATGAGACCAAGAGGGTGGACTCACCTTTCTATGTCATTAATTTGGCTCCCTTAGTGATCCATTGGGTTGCTACACAATATTCTATATTATTTTTGTGAGGAAGAGTGAAGACAATGTTCGCATAAAACATTTATGTTCATCACAAGAGGTGTTAAGAAGTTGGAGACAAAACTGTTCTGTTGAGATCACCATCAGTTACAACTTCTCGGGTTTTCCAGAAAGAGATCTGAAGTCCCCTAAAAATCGAAGTTGTTTTTCACCGGGTACTCTTCTTATGCTTTTAATGTGCTAAACCGGCCTCTTTTATTTTGAATAGTAGAACAAATACTTCCATGGTCTTTAAGAAATACAAAGTCTGGACCACAGGGACTTGGAAATGCTTATTTTTCAACTTAGAACAGCTGGAAATGATGAATTGTACTTGCTTTTAGGGTGAGCAAACAGTATTCAGCCACTTAATCCTATTATCAAATTGAGTTAGCAGAATTCAATTTACACAGTACTCAGTTCAGAATTGTGAGGACAGACCTGAATAATGAATATGTCCTGTCGAGTTTTTGGTCTTTCTGATGGTAAGACAAATACTCAATTATTTCAAGCTTTTTGATGTACTGCAGTAAATTAGTGACCCGTGTATGTTTGGTGTGGTATATATGTAGTGTGTATGTGTGTTTGGTGTGGGTATCTGGTGTATAGATAGTATATGTGTATGGTGTGTGCATGCAGTGTGTGTGTGTGCTTATATTTGTGCAGACATGTCATATATGCTGTGTTTTTGTGTGTATAGTGTGTGTGTGTGTGTGTGTGCTCATTTAGTGTGAAGTGTATCCTTGACATTGGTCTAACTTTTACTTTTTCATTTTGGTGTTTTTTTTTTAAGTTTTTAAGGATTTTATTCAGTGAGAGAAATGCACAGAAAAGTGAAGGCTTTAATTAGGGGCGAGAGAGAGGTCTAGAAGCTAAGTTGGGTCCATACCAGGTGGAGAGCAGGCCAGGAGCTACATGGAGCAAGTGTGCAGGCAGGGAAGCAGAGGCAAGGCAGAGGTCATAAGGCCTCGTGCCCATAGGCATGGGCAACAAGGGCACAACAAGGGTGCAAAACCAAAGAGAGGGAGCGGTCCACAGTGCTCCAGGCTGTTTACCCACAGAGAGGAGTGGTTATTAATCTGGTGGGTGTCCAGGTGAGATCAGGTATGGGCATGAGATCACACAGGGGGCATGGTGTCCAGCTTACAAATCTAATCAATTTTATTCTATAGCTGCTTCCTGCTTATTAGGGGGCATAGTGCAGGACCTGCCTGTCCTGGGTCTGGAAGTCTCCTCCTATGTCATCTAACAAATTTGCTTTATGAACTGGAGAATTTTTAGTAACCGCCAGTGGCTGTGTCATTCTCAAGTTCTGAAAGTTCTGAAACATGTTTGTTAATTAGCATAATCAAAACTGGAACAAAACCAATTGCAAATAGTGTACCCCTTAAGATGGAAAGAACCTCTCACCAACTCCCAATAGTGGGTGGCGATAGGCTACCCTTATGTAGATTATAAACCCATTTAGCTTGAGCATGAAGAATTATAACAAAAGAACCCTCTAAGGAGTTTTCTTGTCAATAACAACTCCCAGAGAGAATCAAAAGAGGAGGCAGGTACAGCATGTCTGCCTTAAGGTGCAGCAGTCTTGATGTGATGAAGGCAAAAGCTTACTTACCATTTTGCCTTTTGAGGAGGTACTGAAGATCTTTGATTGGCTTGTAGGAATAATCAGGTGTGTCTTTTGCGTTCACCTGTGAAGACTTAAGAGGTAGAAGTTCAATCCTAATTTCACTGAGGAAGTCGTGCTCAGTAGCACCTGGTAAGGTCCGGTCCACTTAAGCAGTAACTGATCTGAAGAGGATCCTTCTAGGAATAGCTTGCTCAGGAATTCCTAATGTTGGAGCTTTGGTTAAAAGCTCTTCAATTCCTTGGAATACCTTTTGTAGTTCCCCTGTCCAGCACAGTGTGTCTATATCAGGGCCTTTTAAAGCTTTATACAGAAGCATGGACTCCAAATCCTGGGCTACATATTCCACAGAATCCTGCCATTCCCAGAAATGTCTTTAGTTCTTTTTAGTCTGTGGTGACCCTGCACATGGAATAGCTTCCTTTCTCTTGACTGAAAGAACATGATCTCCTGAGGTTAGAATATATGCCAAGTAATCTACCTCTTGTTTAGAAATCTGAGCTTATGTTTTGGGAAATTTTGTATCCCTGCTTTCCCAGATTCTGGGTTTAACAGGACACAGAAGAGGGGCTGGCGCTGTGGCACAGCAGGTTAAAGCCCTGGCCTGAAGTGATGGCATCCCATATGGGTGCTGGTTGGAGACCTGGCTGCTCCACTACCAATCCAGCTCTCTCCTATGGCCTGAGAAAGCAGTAGAAGATGGCCCAAGTGATTCAGCCCCTGCACCCACGTGGGAGACCTGGAAGAAGCTCCTGGCTCCTGGCTCTTGGCTCCTGGCTTCGGATCGGCACAGCTGCGGCCATCGCAGCCATCTGGGGAGTGAACCAGCAGATGGAAGACCTCTCTCTGTCTCTACCTCTCTCTGCAACTCTGTCTTTCAAATAAATTAAATCAATCTTTGAAAAAAGTAGGATGCTGAAGAAATTATCCTTAGGCAAAGGTTTAGCACACATTGTGTATAGCGTGCGAGTGCACGTGTGTGTGTGTGTGTGTGTGTGTGTGCTCATTTAGTGTGAAATGCATCCTTGACGTTGGTCTAGCTTTTACTTCTTCATTTTGGTTTTTAAAGAATCCAAGAGCAGGGGCTGGCACTGTGGCACAATAGGTTAATCCTCTGCCTGCAGCGCTGGCATTCCACATGGGTGCTGGTTCTAGTCCTGGCGGCTCCTCTTCCAATCCAGCTCTCTGCTGTGGCCTGGGAAAGCAGTAGAAGATGGCCTAAGTCCTTGAGCCCCTGCACCTGCATGGGAGATCTCATGCACTCACATGAGAGACCAGGAAGAGGCACCTTGCTCCTGGCTTCAGATCGGAGTAGCTCTGGCCGTTGCGGCCATTTGGGGAGTGAACCAATGGAAGGAAGACCTTTCTCTCTGTTTCTCCCTTTCACTGTCTGTAACTCTACCTCTCAAATAAATAAATAAAATCTTAAAAAAAAAGGAACCAAGGAGCAATCTCCTGTTAGCTGTGCAGTATTCAGATAGGTCACCATGTGACATAGTAGTCATATGGTTAGGAGAAAATGAGAAGGAAGAAAAAAATAACAAGTTAAAATAAAGTGAAATAATAATAATTAGACCATGAAAACGGGAGATAAACATGTTTTATAGGAATTCAGAAATCACAATCAGAAATGCAATTTACAGAAACATAACAAATTTGATCTAGAAAAAAATCTGAACTATAAACTTTATTTTCTATGATGTCCTGAAACAGTTATAATTAAATTTGTCCCAAATTTTAAAATGACTCACACTCCTAAAAGATGTTTTGACATTAAGAGCTCTTTTCTAGAGAGAAAAAAATTTGCCTAATTTTCAACACATCAAAAATAGAATCAAATTTTAAATGAAGCCAATGTATAACTTAGTGCAATTTTTGGAAACTTTGCTGATTTTGCGGAACTGGCAATCTCAAGTGAAATGTTTTTGCTCTTTTCTAAAATTGAAAATTTAAACAGTACACATAAAATAAAAATCAGTTAAAAACAAATTCAGATGGATTTTTGTCAATGTCATTAACATTCATGATATGTAAATAGCCAAAAATATTTTCACAAAGTAGAGGACACAAGTTTCTAAGACAGTTGCATGGTGTAAGAGTCAGCACTGACACATGCTGTGGGTGAGCAGGCTGCAGTCTGGTAGCTGGTTCAAGAGATGATCTACTTGCTGGTCGCAAACTTGACAATTAACAAACGAAATTCTCATTTTTTTTTTTTATAACGCTTTTATTTAAAGAATATAAATTTCCAAAATACAGCTTATAGATTACAATGGCTTCCCCCCCATAACTTCCCCCCCACCCGCAACCCTCCCCTTTCCCACTCCCTCTCCCCTTGCTTCACATCAAGATTCATTTTCAATTCTCTTTATATACAGAAGATCAGTTTAGTATATATTAAGTAAAGATTTCAACAGTTTGCCCTCACACAGCAACACAAAGTGAAAAATACTGTTGGAGTACTAGTTATAGTATTAATTCACAATGTATAGCACATTAAGGACAGAGATCCTACATGATATATTTTTTTAAAAAATTGATTAATTTTCTAGGCAATTTCCAATTTAACACCAAGATTTTTTTTTCATTTTTAATTATCTATATACAGAAGATTGATTCAGCATATACTAAGTAAAGATTTCATCAGTTTGCACCCACACAGAAACACAAAGTGTAAAATACTGTTTCAGTGCTAGTTATAGCATTACTTCACATTGGGTAACACATTAAGGACAGATCCCACATGAGAAGTAAGTACACAGTGACTCCTGAAGTTGATTTAACAATTTGACACTCTTGTTTATGGCATCAGTAATCTCCCTAGGCTCTAGTCATGAGTTGCCAAGGCTATGGAAGCCTTTAGGGTTTGCTGACTTCAATCTTATTCCGACAGGGTCATAGTCAAAGTGGAGGTTCTCTCCTCCCTTCAGAGAAAGGTACCTCCTTCTTTGATGGCCCCATTCATTCCACTGGGATCTCACTCACAGAGATCTTTCATTTAGGTCTTCTTTTTTTTCCAGAGTGTCTTGGCTTTCCATGCCTAGAATATTCTCATGGGCTCTTGAGCCAGATCTGAATGCCTTAAGGGCTGATTCTGAGGCCAGAGTGCTATTTAGGACATCTGCCATTCTATGAGTCTGCTGTGTATCTCGCTTCCCATGTTGGATCATTCTCTCCCTTTTTGATTCTATCAGTTAGTATTAGCAGACACTAGTCTTGTTTGTGTGATCCCTTTGACTTAGACCTATCAGTGTGATCAATTGTGAACTGAAATTGATCACTTGGACTAGTGAGATGGCCTTGGTACATGCCACCTTGATGGGATTGTATTGGAATCCCCTGGCACAATTCTAACTCCATCATTTGGGGCAGTTCCAATTGAGCATGTCCCAAATTGTACATCTCCTCCCTCTCTTACTCCCACTCTTATATTTCACAGGGATCACTTTTCAGTTAAAATTTAAACACCTAAGAATAATTGTTTGTTAATTACAGAGTTCAACCAATAGTACTAGAATAAAAAAATTACTAAAATGGATAAAGTATTACATTGTACAACAACAGTTAGCACAAGAGCTGATCAAGTTACTGTTTCTCATAGTGTCCATTTCACTTCAATAGGTTTCACCTTTGGTGCTCAATTAGTTGTCACCGATCAGGGAGAACATATGATATTTGTCCCTTTGGGACTGGCTTAATTCACTCAGAATGATGTTTTCCAGATTCCTCCATCTTATTGCAAATGACCGGATTTCATTGTTTTTGACTGCTGTATAGTATTCTATAGAGTACATGTCCCATAATTTCTTTATCCAAATGTATGCTTTGAATTCCCTGTGATCTTTTGCTGTGAGGTTCCCTTCGTTTACCTTCTTTCATGTGGATGGCCGTGTTTCTGTGTTTCTGTGTGTAACACATCTTTAAGTATCTTTTGCAGGGCTGGATGAGTGGCAACAAATTCCTTCAATTTTTGTTTGTTATGAAAGGTCTTTATTTCACCTTCATTCACAAATGAGAGCTTGGCAGGATATAATATTCTGGGCTGGCAGTTTTTCTCTCTTAGTACCTGGGCTATGTCTCGCCATTCCCTTCTAGCTTGTAGGGTTTCTGATGAGAAGTCTGCTGTGAGTCTAATTGGAGATCCTCTGAGTGTAATTTGACGTTTCTCTCTTGCACATTTTAGGATCTTTTCTTTCTGTTTCACTGTGGTGAGTTTAATTACAACGTGTCGTGGTGAGGACCTCTTTTGGTCATGTATCCTAGGGGTTCTATGTGCTTCCTGTACTAGGATGTCTCTGTCCTTCTCCAAAACTGGGAAATTTTCTGCTATTATCTCACTAAAAAGGCATTCTAATCCTTTCTCCCTCTCCATGCCTTCAGGAACTCCTAGAACTCGAATGTTGGGTTTTTTAATAGTATCCTGTAGATTCCCAACAATATTTTTTAGATTTCTAATTTCCTCTTCTTTTCTTTGGTTTGACTGTATAGTTTCCTGTGCTCTGTCTTCTAAGTCCGATATTCTCTCTTCTGCCTCACCCATTCTGTTTGTAAGGCTCTCTAATGTGTTTTTCATTTGATCTATTGAATTCTTCACTTCATTATGATTTCTCGTCACTATCACAGTTTCATGTTCTACTAGTTGTTTCATTTCAGCTTGATTCCTCCTTAATATTTCATTTTCACGAGAAAGATTTTCTACCTTGTCCATTAAGGATTTCTGTAGTTCAAGAATTTGTTTTTGAGTACTTCTTAGTGTTCTTATCAATTTTTTGAGATCTGCTTCTTGCATCTCTTCTATCTCATCATCTTTGTAATCTTGAATTGGGGTGTCTTTTTCATTTGGGGGCATCATAGTGTCTTCCTTGTTCTTATTACCTCGGTTTTTGCGTTTGTTGTTTGGCATATTGGTTTCTTCACTGTGGAGTTTTTTCCTTGTTATACTATGACTCTATATTAAGTGGACTGTCTGCTTTTGATGGAGCCTTAGAGGCTTGAGATGGGTGTGGCCTGATAGCTCTGTTTGGTTCCTCAGGGTTGAGGGTGTGTCAAAGGAGACACTCCCAGGTTAGGCGTGGTAAATCTCTCTCTGTTACTTTTTTTTTTTTTTTTGGTTCAAAAGGGAAGTAATTCCACACAGCTGAATGGAATTGGGGGTGGTTAGCAGGCGAATGATATACCCACAGGAGCCAGAGATCGGAAGCTCTTTCCCAAGGACCAGAGAGGGAATCTTTGTGGCCCTTAGTGTGGGCTGAGATTCTCCTCTAGTCTCCCACTGGGCTGCCAGGCTACTGAACTGTAGCGTCTCTGGAGAGTACTCACATGAATTCGTGATTTCCGTGAGTTCTCTCCCCCACAGTCTCTTTTTTCTCAGTCTCAGTTCATTAGCACCACACATTCATTAGGTTCTAATCTCCTGTTATATCACCCCTCCCACCCAAAGTCAGGTTTTTCTGCTAGGCTCGGGGCCGGTGCTGACCCGAGGTTGCCCTGCTTATGACGTATTCCAAAATGGCGCCTGCTCTTTGTCTTGCTCACCTTTGAGAGGTGAGCGGAGAGAGAGAAGCTTGTGTCCGTATGGGTCCCTTTTTTTTTTTTTCCCCTCTCTCTCTCTTCTAGTTAGCCTGGTGAACTTTTCCCCGCAGGGTTTCAAGCCTTGTTCGCTCTAGGCTCCCTTTTCCGCTTCCCTGCTGGTAATTCGGGCTATTGATGTTCTGCTCGCCTCTCGTTCCAGCGCTGGTGTGTTGAATCTGCTGCTGGTGTCCCAAACTGCGGGCTCCCACGCTCTCCACGCAGGTCCACTGTGAATCTCCAGTTCCGGAAGGGTTTTCTCTGCTGTTTCTTCCCCTACTCTTCCTTGAACCTGCAGTATCTCCACTTTTATTAAACTGTCTCTCCCCAGACTATCGGTGTACTCCCTTCCTATTCCGCCATCTTGCCGCTCTCCCGAAATTCTCATTTTCTATAGCACTTTTCTTTACTTATATTTCCTTAGCTACTCAAGCTGTGTTTGGAAAAATGGGATTATTTCCATAATAACACCGTGTAGAATGAGCTTTGGGCCCTGTTTGTATTAAGCTCAGGAGGGACCCTGTTTAACCCTGCTACAGTGATGCCAGGATGAGGCTTTTCAGTTTCTTCTTGAGTTCCTTGAGCTGAGTCTGTACACGGTTAAGGGAAGGACGATCTGGAAATTATCTGATTTGGAGCAAATGAAGATAGCAGGTTCAGAAAACATACATCTCAAGGTAAATATTGATGGAATAACTTATTTATGTAATGTATTAGCTTTCTAGGGTTGCCATAGGAAAGTACCATAATCTGAGTGGCTTAAAGAACCGAAGTTAATTTTCTCACATTTCTGGGGGCTGGATGTCCAAGATCAAGGTGCTGGTTTCCTCTGGGTCCTCGCTCCCTGACTTGCAGAAGGTTGTGTTCTCCTGGTGTCTTCACATGGCCATCTGGGTGCATCTGAGTCTTCCTCTCTTATTATCTTCTTATCAAGACCTCATTCACATAGGATTAAGGCCCATCCTATTCACCTAATTTACCTTCATTACTTCTGTAAAAGTCTTATCTCCAAATATACTCACTCTTTTCTGACATGGTTAGGACTCCGATATATGAGTTCAGAGGGTCACAAAAATGGTGCACACCAGTCAGTTTCCACAGTCTAAGCTCCCTTGACAAATTCCATGTCAGCTCCGAAATTTCAGCCCCTGGATCTTGACATGATCTTCTGTCCTTGTTTAAAATGATCTCAGTACAAGCATCCCAACGCTGGGAGCAGCCTCATGTTTGAGGCCTTGGAGAGAAAACTCACCAAACGGCAAATATTTCACAGTGACAAGTCCACTTGCTGAATCAGGAACTGATGCTGAACAGAAAAAGTAATGGAAGGCTCAAGATGGGGTCAGGACTGAAGATGGGGTCAGGACTCAAGATGGGGTCAGGGTGTTTATATGCCTTCTGGGCCATATAATCCTATAGTTTTAGGTGTTTCTCTCTCGCTGCTCAAGCTAACATTTTCTGTTCCTAACCAGGCTTAATTAAGATCCCTCCCACCACCACCCATGAGAGACATATTTTGCATGGATTAATGTTCTATCTGCTTTCTCCTTATTTTCTAACCCAGATTCAGAAATGAAAGTCCAAATCCACTTTCTCTGTGCCCTCCTCACCCTTTGGGCATTTTTTTTTGTTTGTTTTATGGTCCCCAAATGCTTTCTCCAGATGGTAGAACAATAAATAATATTTGCTGATTAGATTTCTGTCATTTCCCTTCTGCTTCTTCTCTGTGCTGTTGGTCGAGCATAAGCTCATTACTTCCCATCCACCAAGTGAACTGTCTGTCCTTCAAGTAAATTGTATCATCAGTGTCTCTCATTGCTTTCAATTTTTACAACTTGTTTTGGGAATGGGAATTCATTCCACACTGTAGTGCTGAACTGTCGTGCACAGTCTTCTGAGGGTCATCACTGGCAGTCCCTTTGCTGGCCATTTATGCTGTTTTCTCCAATTGCTGTGGATTGTTACTGCTTGCTATCTTCTACTCACCCCTTCTTTCCATTCCTGCCATCACTGCCCAGTTCCAGCCCTCATAATCTCCTGCCTGGATTAATCCAGAATTGCCTCCGGTCAGGTCTCTGTTCTCCTACCTCAAATACCACCTCTGCCACAATACATTTGCTACTATGCTGGTGGAATAAAATGGCTTTCTAAAACTCATATTTGATCATGTTTTCCTCAGCTTAACATTCCTTAAGCATTATGTCAATAAAAGTAAATAATAAACAAAAGTAAAAAGGTAACATAAGGTTTACCCAGGGCAGAACAGGAGTGACCTGGTCGGCGCCGTGGCTCAACAGGCTAGTCCTCTGCCTGCGGCGCCAGCAGCCCGGGTTCTAGTCCTGGTCGGGCGCCGGATTCTGTCCTGGTTGCCCCTCTTCCAGGCCAGCTTTCTGCTATGGCCCGGGAGTGCAGTGGAGGATGGCCCAAGTGCTTGGGCCCTGCACCCCGTGGGAGACAAGGATAAGCACCTGGCTCCTGCCATCGGATCAGCGCGGTGCTCTGGCCACAGTGTGCCAGCCACGGCGGCCATTGGAGGGTGAACCAATGGCAAAGGAAGACCTTTCTCTCTGTCTCTCTCTCTCACTGTCCACTCTGCCTTGCAAAAAAAAAAAAAAACAAAAAAAACAAAACAACAACAACAACAAAAAAACAGGAGTGACCTAGGCTTGAGAGACACAAGCCCAGCAGCTCCAGGTGAGTCTCAGGAAGTGCTGCAAGGTGGTCCAATTCTAATCAGTTTGTGTATTTGACAGTGAGCATACATCTGCTTGGTCCAAAAGGTGCATTTTAGGTAAGTGGGAGATAAATTTCCTAGTGGTTGGAGTTGATAATATGATGGGCTAAAAACATCTCAGAGACAAGGACAATGTGATATTTGAGAAGAGGCTATCAATTAACAGAAAGAGAGCATTGCTGGGGATAGATAAGGAATGTGTAGCTGAAGAACAAAGGATTGCTCCAGATTGTCCCAGACAGCCAAGACAAAACATAGCCTATGTGCACATCCACGGAGTCTCATCGATCTGATGGAAACAATTAGCAGCTCTATCCAGCCACTCCTTGGACAAGTCTCAGTAGATGTTTCTCTTCAATGCATTTTTGGATTTTTAGGGGCAACTGACTCTTATTTACGAATTAGAGGAATTCTAAAATCCTTTGTGTGATATTTGAACCCCTTGAGAACTGATTGCTGCTCATTTCTTGCATGCTGCCCTGCACTCTAGGGCAGACACTAGGAGCTCCGGGGCCTTGCTGTAGCTTCACTGTCACAGCCTCTACTCCTCTTGTAGAGGAGGCTGTCTGTGGCCCTCTTGGACTGTCCTACCAGAGAGCAAAACATGCATTTTCTTAAATCACTTTCTGCTGTAACTGATTTTTCATTTGTCTGATTTGCTTGCTGCAGTCTAGATAACAAACTCTATGAACACTGACCTTCCTTTATACTGTATTTGCTTTTTGCACTTTTAAAATATAGTGATTCCTCAAAATTTGTAGTTGGGGTGGCATTGTGGCATAATGAGCTAAGTGACTGCTTACAATGCTGTCTTCCTATGTCAGAATGCCCATTAGAGTCTTGGCTGCTCTGCTTCTGATCCAGCTCCCTGCAAATGTACCTGGGAAAGCAATGGAAGATGGTCCAAGTGCTTGGGTCCTTGCCACCCACTTGTGAGCTCTAGTGGAGTTCTAGTCTCCTGGCAAATGCCTGGTACAGCCATGGCCATTGCAGCCATTTGATGAGAGAACCAGCAGATGGAAAATAAAAATCCCTCACCCTCCCTATTACTCTGCCTTTAAAATAAATAAATCTTTACTTAATAAAAACTTGTACTTAAATCAATAGCATATTAATTTATGAAAACATCACATTGAACTATATTCCCTAGTGTCATTTCCTCAAATTATGTAATTATCCTCTATTTCATGGGTAGTAATTTTTAAAAAAGATTAATTTATGTTGAAAAGCAGAGTTACAGAGAAAGAGAGAGAATCATCCATTTGTTGGTTCACTCCTCAAATGGCCATAATGGACAAGGCTGGACTGGGCTAAAGCCAGGAGCCCACAGTTCCATGTGGTCTTGCACAAGGGTCTATGTACCTGGGCCATCTTCTGCTTTTCCAGGCAGTATTATCATGGAGCTGGTTTGGAAGCTCCATGGGACTCGAACCCATGCTCATCTGGGATGCTGGCATTGCAGGCAGTGGCTTAAACTGCTGAGTCACAACATCAGCCCTGAATCATAGTTTTACATGTGACATATTTCCAATAAACAAAGGAGTTATTCAACAACAAAAACCCATCTTGTCATTATAGCAAGGCTGAAATGGCCCGAGCTATACAATACAGGAAGTGTTGTTGTATAGAATGTCATCTCAACGGCTAGCAAATAACCCAAACAAAAAGGTATAATACCAACCACAAAATATGTTACCTGTAATTATAGCTGTTTGGTTTCTTTATTTCTAAAAAGGTGCTACTGGCGATTCTGGATATAGTTTCTGACTTAAAAATATCTTTAAATATTAATGTTTTCTTTTCTAGTGAACGTATTTCCCATTCTGTCATCAAACAAGGGTTATATGAAGACTGTGGTCAGGATTATCTTGGCCTTTGGATTCCATGAGGGTCATATTTGGGACTTGGCTGGCGCAGAGGTTTGGCGGCTGCCCACCCCTCCCTAACCAGCATTCTGTTTGGCGAGGCCTGCCAGGTGCCTGATTGTGCAGAGAAATGGGATGGGGTCGCTCAGTGTGACAGTCAGCGGAGATTTCACAGATCACAAGTGTTTGGAGAGGCAAATCCAAGCCGGGCCATGGAAATGCGGCATCCCGGTTCCGCAGAAGGGGAGTGGCCTGCAGCAGGAGTCCAAGGTCACTTGCTGTCACCGCTCCTTTGGACAGAAGCCCAGTTAAAAAAAATTTGCCTTGAGGTGTACCACTGCAGTAGCTGATTTTTTTTTTTTTTTTTAAATTTCAAGCGATGTTCTTTACCTGGTCAGCCTGCAAGCACAGAGAAATTGGAATTTAACATGACTTGGTGGATAATAAGCCTCTAAATAATGACATTTTTACAGTCCGTCCTCAAAGGAGTACAATGCCAACTTTGTTGCGAGGCAGATGGTGGGGAAAAAGGTGGATGTGAATCCGATCATTTAGCAGGCAAATTAATTTATGTGACAATAACCAGCCTCCAAATTGGGTTTATTGACTCATTACATTTTCTCCCTATGAAATTTAGTAAAATGCCAAACTCTACATTTTAGAGAAGCTGAAGGTTATTTTCTCATTTTAAGAGGGGCACATTTAGCATTAGTTTGGATCTGTGTTAACAATATTCCCACAACTTCGAGCAAGTAGATGATTTTTTCTGTAATTTAAGGATAATACATCTGTAATAAAATCACAGTCCTTTGGCAATTCTCAATTAATCTTAAAACTAATCAATTATTTAATTTCTGAATCACTTTTTTTTGGACACCCAAGTAATTTCCTAAACAAAATTAACATAAATTAGACCAGAAAAACCTCAAACCAACTTGTTAAGTGAAAAAACATTTAAAAAAAAAGAAATGAAGGGAATGGAGAATGAAAAGAAGAATTTAATGTTATTAGGGCTGCTCCTGGGATTGGAAAAATCTGCTAACCATGGAAAGCTATCTTATTAGATCTACTAAGGTCAACTGAATAAAAGAAAATCAAGAAGAGAAACTGAAACACAGATGCTGTGTCTTAAACTCTGCAGTAGGTTGTGCAATGAATCCTTGTAGCACATAGCTTTGGCTGGCTCTCTACATCTCCAGTGCAGTGTCAGGCACGGCTGAGCCTATCTGACGCCTGGAGGCTGGGGGTGCTGCCTGGAAGCATTCACAGGGGAGGTTCTTTGGACAGGTATGCACTTTGCCACCCTGGGGCCCACCCACTGCAGGCTCCTGGGCCAGCTCATCTGGCTTTTCCAGAGCCACATCCTCACAAAGCTTCATCATTCTAGCTTTTGTTTTTCTCTACCAGGAAGAGAAAATGTTGGAGATATTTCCTGTTTTGTGTGCAATGCAAATTAAAAAAATCTGTTTAGTAGCCATAGTTTAGAATTTGTTTTTAATTAAATACAGTACATAAGTCCATTTTTAAGATTTTATTTATTTACTTAAAAGGCAGAGTTATGGAAAAAGAGAAGGAGAGAGAGAGAAAGAGAGATATCTTCCACTTGCTGGTTTACTCCCTAAATGGCCACAATGACTGGGGCTGGGTCAGGCTGAAGCCAGGAGCCAGGAGCTTCTTCTGGGTCTCCCAGGTAGGTACAGGAGCCCAAGCATTTGGGCCACGGCATGCTGCTTTCTCAAGCACATTAGCAGGCAGCTGGATCATAACTGGAGCAGCTGGGATTTGAACTGGTGCCCATATGGGGTGCCTGTGCCACAGGCTATGGCTTAACCTACTGCACCACAGTGCCAGCCCCCTTAAGTCCATTCTCGTTGGCAAAAGTTAAACAGTGTAAATGGGTATAGAGTAATGTGGGATGCTTCCTTTTCCTCGCTAGGTAATTTCAGGTATTTGTCTATAAATTAATGAATATGAGGGGATGAATATAGTAGTTCCCCTTTATCTTTGGGAAGATATGTTCCAAGATTCCCAGTGGATACCTGAATCCACAGATAGTACCAAACCCTACCATTTTTTTTGTATACATACATAACTATGATAAAGTTTAAATTATAAATTTAATTTAATTTATGAATTTATAAATTAGTCACAGTAATAGATGAACAACAATAACTAATAATACAATAGGCTAATTGTAAAAGTATCCCACAATAAAAGTTATGTGAATGTGGCTTCTATCTTGAAAGAGTTCAGGACAGGGCCAGCATAATGGCACAGTGGGTTAAGCACCTGGCTGCAACTCTGGAATCCCATATGAACTCCAGTTTGAGTCCTGGCTGCTCCATTTCCAATTCAGCTCTCTACCATGGCCTGGGAAAGCAGTAGAAGATAGCCCAAGTGCCTGGGCCCCTGTACCTACTTGGGAGATGTGGATGAAGTTCCAGGCTCCTAGCTTCAGCCATTGCAGCCATTTGGGGAGTGGACCTGGGACACAGATGATCTACTGTAAGACAGTTCTATTTTTTTTTTTTTACAGGCAGAGTTAGAGAGAGAGAGAGAGAGAGAGAGAGAGAGAGAGAGAGAGAGAGAGAAGGTCTTCCTTTTCTGTTGGTTCATTCCCCAAATGGCCGCTATGGCCAGTGTGTTGCGGCTGGTGCACTGCGCAGATCCGAAGCCGGGAGCCAGGTGCTTCCTCCTGTTCTCCCATGCAGGTGCAGAGGCCCAAGCACTTGGGCCATCCCCACTGCGCTCCCGGGCCACAACAGAGTGCTGGTCTGGAAGAGGGGCAACCAGGACAGAATCCGGCGCCCCAACTGGGACTAGAACCCGGTGTGCCGGTGCCACAGGCAGAGGATTAGCCTAGTGAGCAACAGTGTAGGCCACCTATTTGCTTTTAAATAAGCAGGTTGATATTATAATTACTGTTCTCTAACTCGTGTTATTCATCAAACAGAGTATGTGTGTTTGGAATGGTGACATCAGTGCACAAACTCTCAGTGCCTCAGTCTTCATAGCTGCAGGGTATTCCAAAGTACGGATGCACTTTATTTTGTGTATTTGTAGTTTTTAAAAAATATTTTTTATTTATTTGAAAGGCAGAGAGACAGAGATGGGGGGAGGGAGGGAGGGAGGGAGAGAGAGAGAGCGAGAGAGAGAGAGAGAGAGAGAAATCTTACATCCACTGGTTCACTTTTCAGGTGCCTGCAACAGCCAGGGCCAGGCCAGGTTGAAGCCAGAAGCCAGGAAATTGATCGGTCTCCCATACAAGCGGCAGGGGCCCAAGCACTTGGACCGTCTTCTGCTGATTCCTAGGCTTATAGCAGGAAGCTGGATGAGAAGCAGAGTAGCCAGGACTCCAATCACAACTCTGATATGGGATGTGAGCATTCTGAGTGGTGGCTTAACCCTCTGCGCCCCAGTGCCTGACTTTTGATGCTTTTTGTTTTCTTTTCTGTAGATTTTGTAGACAAAAACTCTAACCTCAGCTTCTCCTTATGTCTTTTCCAGCAGGGAAATCTGGCAGCAGATACTGGAAAGCAAATGTAAGAAAGCAGAACAAGAATGAAGAATCTGCAATTTATCTAGAAGGTAACTGCGCAGCGCCCTTATTCCTGGAGCCTGTTGGGCTTCCTCTGTGAGTCCATCCGTTGCTTGCTCTGGTGTCCACTCCACCATCACCGCCTCATCATGTGTCTCTTGCTGGCCTGGCGTCTCCCTGGGGGCCTCCCTGTCCTCTGCTTATTCGTCCTTGCCCTAGCTGTAAGCATCATCTTTAGATCGTTCTTCCTGTGGTTCTATTTGCAGAATCTGTGAGTCTTTCAGATTCTCTCCAATGGCCTCTGAGTTCCCTGCATTGCTGTGCATGGCCCCTGGTAGCCCGTTCTCACCTGGAGCCAGGGCAACACATGTTCTGACCTGCTGGGACAGCCTTGAGCACATTGCACACCCTCCATGGTCTCAGTTTCCTCATCCACAAAGGCAGGATCTTGACTGCATAACCGACACGGTTTACTTCCCGTCGTGAGACTCTCAGCCCATTTCAGTACTGATCAAAGAGCTCAGGAATCAGGCCTGCCGTGCCAGCCCTCAGATCAGCAGAATATTTCATCCTCACTTCCACACAGTTTAAGATCTTTTGAGGGATTTTGCTTCAGTTTTAAACATATGAGTATTGATGTTTATTGAAATCTGAAAGCCGGATGGGACCTGGCTCATTTTCACATCCTGGCATCACTCTGCAGCTCGTGACATGAGGTGCTTTTGCCAGCAAGGCTTGTTTTAATCAAAAGCTTTCATCTGAATGCAAGTCACCATTTTGGGTGGTGAAGGATAGCTCCCCACAGGCTGATGGCACAGTGCTGGGATGCTGAGCAAAACTCCCACAGAGCAAACCTTCTCCAAGTGCTGCTTTGCAGGGGATGCGCAGGATGACCTGTGTGCTTAGTGTGTGCTTAGTGTGTGGCAGCAGGTAAGCCACGGGTACTATGTATGCCATCCTATGTCATATGTCAGAATGTGGTGCTTGCTTGTATAGAGACATACACTCTCTTGGAGTTCAAAGGAGAGAAATCTTTGCGGCTGCAGCAGGCTGGGAAATACTGGCAAAGAAAGCAGAATAGGTATTGCTTAGTTTTGTTCTTTTTTGTTAGCAGTTAAAAGCATTTATGGAGGAGGAAGTGGGAAGTGAAGTTTATAAATAGGCACTAATGAGGATTTCATCTCCTCCGCCTCCCCCACCTGGCATAATGAGCACTGGGGATAAAGGATCCCTGTAAAGGTTCAGATATCAGCCTACCTGGAGCGTATGGACCAGACATTGGGAAGACGTGGAGGAGGCTCCTGGCTCCTGGCTTTGGATCAGCACATCTCTGGCTGTTGTGGCCAACTAGGGAGTGAACCAGCAGATGGAAGACCTCTCTTTCTCTCTCTCTCTCTGCGTCTACTTCTCTCTGTGTGTAACTCTAACTTTCAAATACTTTCAAATCTTGAAAAAAGTTTTTTGAAAGATTTCTTGGTGTATTTGAAAGGCAGTTACAGAAAGAGAGGGGGAGAGAGTGGTTGAGGTGAGAGAGAGAGAGGAAGAGATTCCATCTACAATGGCCAGGGCCTAGAACTCCCTCTGGGTCTCTTATGTGCGTAGCAAGGGTACGATACATGGGCCTGGGATTTTGCTTCCTTAAACAGGCTGTGGGTGGTCCCCAGACAGAGGGAACCAGCAGACTAAGGTGTTTTTTTAAACTTTTATTTAATAAAAATAAATTTTGAAATTATAACTTTTGTATTATAGCGGGTTTTTTCCCCCATAATCACCCTCCCACCCTCAAACCATCCCATCTCTTACTCTCTCTCCTATCCCATTCTTCCTTAAGATTCATTTATCTTTATATACAGAAGATCAACTTAGTATATACTAAGTAAATATTTCAACAGTTTGCACCCACACAGACACACAAAGTATAAAATACAATTTGAATACTAGTTAGACTGTTAATTTGCATAGTACAATACATTAAGGACAGAGATCCTACATGGGGAATAAGTGCACAGTGACTCATGTTGTTGATCCAACAATTGACACTCTTATTTATGACGTCAGTAATCACCCTAGGCTCTTGTCATGAGTTGCCAAGGCTATGGAAGCCTCTTGAGTTTGCCAACTTTGATCTTATTTAGACAAGGCCATAATCAAAGTGGAAGTTCTCTCCTTCCTTCAGAGAAAGGTACCTCCTTCTTTGATGGCCCGCTCTTTCCACTGGGATCTCACGCACGGAGATCTTACAAAGGTGTTTTTGGTCAGCCAAGTTCCAGTTTTCCCGAGATGGGAGCCCTGGCACTGGGTTTGACCTACATCTGCTGCCACATTTACCTGTGGTACCAGGTGGGTTAGTCTTTGCACCCTGTTAGCTCCAGGAAGGTTCTGTTCCAAGTTTGAGGATTCCATTCCTGTTCTCTTCTCCAGCTCTGGTGCTGCCTAGCCATAGCCTTTTGGATATCTACACAATGGAACCAAAGGCCAACTGAAAACACTCCCATTGTTCAGCAACAGCAAAGCAAAAATGCTCAATTTGGGGTCATTATGAATTCTTGTATGGTAAAAGATTTCCATGGAGAAAGTTGAGACCAAAAATTACCCTCCTTGGTTTTCATTCCTCTCAGCCTCAGCCAGTAAGCCCTAATCCTGAGACCTGGTAGCAGCTGCAGGCCAGGCTATCTTGGCCCCACTGCACTTTTTCAGGACTGTACAGGTTCATTCGGTTCAAGGGAACACGAGTTTCCCATTGCTTCACTTTCTAAAGAATCTCAGAGATCAAACAGAATGTGCACTGTGCTACCAGGGCCTCTCCTGCCAAACACACGCACACACACACACACACACATACACACACATGCACACACATGTGGAGCATCTGGACATGCGAACAAATGTACACATACATGCACACATAACATACATGCCTAGGAAAATCCTTCTTGTAAGAAGCCAGCAATCAATGCAATCTAGAACCACCCCAGTGGCACCAACCCGAGACCAACAAGGATGGAGGCAAGTGACATCTGATAGAAAAAAGGAAATCTAGATTTCTTTCTTTCAACCTTACCCTGACATCAGCCATGAGGCCATTTTTAAAAAGATGTATTTAATTGAAAGGTAGAGTGACAGAGAAAGAGAGAGAGAGGGAGGGAGAGAGAGAGAGAGAGAGAGAGAGAGAGAGAGAGAGAGAGAGATTCCATTCTCTGGTTTACTCCCCAAATAGCCACAACAGCCAGGGCTGGCCAGGTCAATGCCAGAACCCAGGAATTCTACCTGGGTGTCCCTAGTGGGTGGCAGGGTTCTTGGCCCAAGGATTTGGACCATCCTCTGCTGCTTTTGCAGGTGTATCCACGGAGCTGGATCAGAAGTGGAGCAGCTGGGACTTGAACATGGGTACCGGTCACAGGTAGTGGGTTTAACCCATTGTACCATAGCACCAGTCCCAAAGTTCAGGTCTTGTGGAAGTGTAGTGAGTCTGATTTGGGGATTCTGGTTTATTACCTGTCATGTCACTCTTAGGGGATGAATTGTGCCCCTCTTCGAAGTTTATATTTTGATATCCTAACCCCAAAACCTCAGATTGTGGCTGTGTTTGCAAACAGGGTCTTTATAGAAGTAAATAAGATAAATCAGGCTCTTTTTTGAAGTCTGAATCCAATCTGGGGTACATCATAAAAAGGAGATCAGGATTCAGAGACACCAAACAGGTGCACACAGAGACAAGGTTACCCTCTGCAAGCCAAGGATCTGGGTCCTGGGAGCCGTCAACCCTTGATCTTGGCTTTCCAGTGCCAGAACTGTGAGAAGATAAATATCTGTTTGTCACCCAGTCTATGGGACCTTATTATGATGGTCCTAGCAGGTGGATACTCTAACACATACATTTCATTTTTCAGTTTTGCTCTGAGTGGACAACAGATAGTAGAACATTTCCCTGATTTAACCCACAAAAATCTCTCCATTTTTAGGAAAACAAGGGGAAAATGGGTTAGTTCTAGTTGAGAATATTTTTCTTGTGCCAAGTGTTATATTTTGTGAGAATAATAAGGGATGTCATATTTTGGGGTCAATTCCAAGCTTTAAGAGAAAACTCATTATGATTAATCCATAATTCTTCAAAAAATAAATATGATGTATACATTCCACTAAATTGTAAAATGAAACAATTTTATAGTTGGGAGGACAGCCATCCAACCTATTGAAGCAAAACAATGTTCAACAGAGAAAGTATTTTAAGAATCTTAGTGAAATATTTTACAGCAAACAGTCAACCAGTTTCATAAATTGGATTGTAAATTGGCTTTGCTCAAACTTCTGCAATTGCTTCTGACAAGGATAATTTTATAAGAGTTTTAAATACATGCTTGTGTGATTACTTTGGCTCCCACTCTGGATTGCAATCAGACTGGCTATCCTTTGGAATTCATTCTTCCTCTGGGAGTGGTAAGAGTTTCCTCAACTCGAAAATAACAAGGCTCCCTCTCGACTGGTAGCTAACATGCCTGCTTGGGTGACATCAGCTGTCCCCTTGATTAAAATGTCTAAAAACCACCAAAAAGCAGCAGTGCCTACTGTCCATAGTGATGTTATAGATATTTGTAAAAATAGACAGATGTTACACTCACTAACTGGCTGAATATCTCTAATGAATAAGAAAGAAGTCTAAGGTTTTTTTAAAAAGGCAATTAACAGTGGTGCCTTAAATGCTGCATCTAATGTACATTCACCTGGAAATGTCAGAGACTTTTTAAAGGTTGGGCATATATCAGTTTTAAAGCTACCCCCTCCCCCAGTTTTGGTGCTTGCTTGCTTTGAACAAAAGAAAACAAAAAAGCTATAGTAGCTGTTAGCAATGAGGGCAAAAAAGATTTCAGCTAATTTGCATTTCAGCCAAAGGATGTGACCTGAACTTTGGACTCTAATTCTTGCTCAGGTGTTATTTTAGACTTCTTTTCATACAATTACAATAAAGGCCACTGAACAAATGGAGTGGATTTTAAAATATATACAAATAAACTGCCTTCATTGTCTGATTTCTGAAGTTGGATTCAGAGGACATGCATGTGAAGCATCACATAATAACAAAACAAAATGAAAAGACACGTCTTTCCAGCATTAATTTTTTCCTTCTTTTGGGGGTTTTCTGATGCCTCCTAGCTCCACCCTCCTCCACGGGATGAGAACGTCACTAGTCAGAGCAGTTTATTTTGCTTACAATGTTGGAAACAAAAGGGGATTAAAATTGGAAACAAAGCACTTGCTTAATAAATATGGAATCTGAACGATATTTGGGTGGAGAAGCCTTAAATTTAAAGGTCTGATCTATCTATGCAAAAATATTTAAAATGAATTATTCCACAAATAATTATAAGAATTTATTGTATTTCAGAAGCTGACATGCAGCCCAAGTTCAGGAATTTTACAAAAATTTCATTGATTAAATTGGTAACATTTTGGAAAAAATAAAGCACAACTTCATTAAAAATACGTGTTATTTGTAAAACACACACTAGTGTCAGTATGTCAAAAACTATGCTCCTTAGACTTGAGGAAATGTAGTGCTACAGGAATTGGCCTTAAATTCCATCATGCAGAGAGGAAACTAAAACTCCAGCTACATGTGTGGGGTAAGTTGAGCTTCCACACTTGGAGGATGAAGTAGCAATGGGAGCCTTCTCCTTGAAACTTAGTAAAAATCTGATGGTTTCCATCGAAGTTGCCCATTTTCCCTACTGTCTCTTTTTTTAAAAAAATACAACCAACCTAAATATTTTTAATGGGGATCAGATTTAAATACATACTACACCAAAAATTTATGAATTATTATTCAATCCAAGAGATGCTAATATCAATAGTCATCAGAAAAATTAACTAAAGCTATAATACTACACCTCCAATGGAGGGACTAATATTAGAAAGACTGTCAATATCACGTTTTGGGGAAGGTGGAGATTAGTTGGATCTCTTATGCCTTGCAATTGAAAGTGAAAAATGGTACAACCACTTTGGAAAACAATTAGTTTATTTTTTCATCTGTTTATCTTATTATTTATTTATTTATCTTTTAAATTTTTTAAAAAAATTTTATTTAAGTTATACACGTTTTGTGTATTTCATACATACAGATTTAGGAACATTGTGATACTCCCCACCCTACCCTCTTTCCCGCCCATGCTCCAACCCTTCTTCTTTCTTCCTCTCCCATTCCCACTCTTAATTTTTACAAAGATCCGTCACCCTGAACATACCTGATCTCGTCTGGTCTCAGATGCTAAGCAGGTTGGGCCTGATTAGTACTGGGATGGGAGTCCACTGTCTCTTAAGCCCAAGTAGTTCCTAGGTTAACCACCATGGAGCTGGTGATTGTTTAAACGTGGAGGCTCTTCTTCCAGGCCCACCTGGGACTTGAGAAGTGGATGAGCACAGCAGCATACATCTGAGACTGGCCACTGCTCCTAATTGCGGGTCACACAATTGGGGCTGCTCACACATTGTTTTGTGCCTAAATGACTTCACCCTTATGGTAAAAGAGGGGTTGTAATAGCACCTACTGGTAGGATTGTCTTGAAGACCAAAATCATTAGTGTAAATAATTTAAAATAACTTGTAGACAGAGCTTTGTCAGAGTTTGTTAATACTGTTGCATGACTTTGGGAAGGTGTTTAGAAAGTTATTTAGTCTCTATAAGCCTTGGTTTTCTCATGTACATCATAGGGTAATAATATTGTCTACTCCTTAAAGCTGGGAGGAGTAACAAAAATATTAGCTGTAATGTACTTAGTATAGTGTTGGATGAGATCTTAAAAGTGAGTTATATTCATTGTGCACAGTTCTAGGACCCTCTGCCATGCATCTCATACACATGCATGTCTCCCTACTTGCCCAATTTCTCTGTTCCTTCTGTCCCCACGAATTAACCTACAGATCACATTTCACATTTCTGCTAATTCCTGCTCTGGAATTTGGAACAGTGTTCATCATTGAGTGCCATACAGATCCTTTCCATCAATTATCTCATTTAATCCTCATGACAATTCCTGCAAAACACATAGCATTAACTTCCTTTTGCAGATGAGCTACTGTAGCCCAAAGACATTAATGTGACTTGCTCTAGGTCACTGAAGAGAATGCAGCATGTCTGAAAGTAACAGTTGGACCCTCAAAGCTTTTGTTCTTCCCATATGACTTTGATCAGTAGAGTCTCTTACAGTTAATGACTAGAATACGTAACCAATATGGTGCTCTCAAGCATTTGCATCTTAGGATTTGTACGTTCTTTCTTTCTCCTCCTGCTCATATGTGATACAAGTAAATCTATTCATGCCCTCTTATTACTTTTCATTATGTGAATGAATTACTAGTCTCTCCTTTCTCAGACTTGCATGACTCCACTTTAGGTTTCACTGTGGGCTGTGTATTCCTGTACCTTGATAATAGCCGGGAAGAATTCAGCTGTTCTGACACCACCCTTCTGCTTCCGCCTGTTCTAGATGGGTCACAGAAACGGAATCAGACAATAGTTGATCTTTTGTGACTTTCTTCTTTCACTTAGCATAGTGTTTTACAGGTTCATCCATATTGTAGCATGAATCAGTATTTCTTTTTTTGTGACTGAGTAGTATTTCTTTGTGTAAACACACACAATTGTTTTATACACACACAATTGTTTTGTTGTGTATACATGCACAAATGTACTTGGGTCATCATCCACTGCCTTCCAAGGCAAGTTAACATGATGGTGAGCAGCTGGGACTTGATCCAAGCACTCTGATATGGGATGCTGGTGACACAAGTGACAGCTTAACTTACTGTATCTCAATGCTGGCTGCTGTGTTTAGCTTTTTGAGGAAGTTCCAACTGTCTTCCACGGTGGTTGAACCATTTTTTTCCAATTATTTTTTTTGACAAACAGAATTACAGAGAGAGAAATACTGAGTCAGAGAGAGAGAGAGGGTTCTTCTATCCGCTGGTTTACTCTTCAAATAGCTCCAGCAACAGAGACTAGGCCAGGATAAAACCAAAAGTCTTGAGCTCCCCTCATCTACCATGTGGGTGATAGGGACCCAAGCACTAGAACCATCTTCTGCTGCCTTCCCAGGTACCTTAGCAGGGATTGTATCAGAAATGGAGCTGTCAGTACTCAAACTGGTGCTCACGTGGGATACTGATGTTGCAGGCTAGGACTTACCTGATGTGCTACAATTTTTGACCTCAGGTTGAACCATCTCATAATCTTACTAGCAATATAGGAGGCTTTCAGTTTCTCCATGTGCCCACCTACACTTGCTATTTTGCATTAAAAAATAAAGCCTTCATATTTGTTATGGTTTTGACCTGCATTTCCCAGATGGATAATGTTGTTGAGTGTTTTTGTGGTCACTACTAAACATTTGTGTGTATATTTTTTATATATTTTATATATTTGTGTGTATATATTTTTTAACAAATGCCTGTTTTTATCTTCTGCCCATATCCTAATTATCATTTGTGTTTTTATTATTGAGTTGGAAAAGTTTATTGCATATTTTAGATAGGATTTTCTTATATGACTTACAACTATTTCCCCTGATTTGTGAGTTGTTTTTATCACTTTCTTGATAGAATCTCTAGTATAATGTTGAACTGAAGGAGTAAAAACAAAAATTCTTTTATTTCCAATTTCAGGAGAAAGCATCTAGGTTTTCACCATTGAGTATAACAGTAATTGGGATTTTTCAAAGATACTCTATCAGGTTAAGGAAGTTCCTTTCTATTTTTAGTTTTTTGAGTTTTTTTTTTTTAATAATAAAAGGATATTTAATTGTGTCAAATGCTTATCTTGTATTAACTGAGGTCATTATGTAGATTTTGTTATTCAATTGATAATGGTATATTCTGTTGATTTTCATGTTGGTAAGCCAACCTTGAAAACTGAGTTAATTCTCACTTGGCCATGGTGTATAATTCTTTTTATGTTTCTGGTTTCAGCTTGTTGCCAAGGAGTTTGGCATATATAGTCATAATATATATTTTTTGTTGCTCACTTATTATGTCATTGTCTGATTTTTGTTTCAAGAGAATAACTGGCTTTATAGAATGAATTAAAAATGTTCCTTTTCAGGGGAATAATTTATGGAAAACTCACATTAATTCTTCTCTAAACATTTCATAGAATTCACCAGTGAAGCATGTAGGCCTCAATGTTTCTTTGAAGGCAATTTTCTGATTGTTAATTCAGTCTCTTTACTTGTTACAGGCGCTTTCAGATTTTCTACTTCTTCTTGAGTCCATTTCAGCATTTCCTGTTTCTCTTTGAATCTGTCCACTTATCTAGCTTACTGGCACAACTGTTACACAGTTCTTTTCCTTTTCCTTTCTCTAAGGTTAGAAGTAGTGTCTCATCCTTCATTTCTGATTGAGTCTTTTGTGTATGTCTCCTTCTGACAGCATACAGCAGGATTTATCTTTTCTCTGACAAGTTTTGCCTTTGTTTAGCTTATTTAATCTATTAACATTTAATGTTATTGATATTGTTGTCTTTACATCTGTGATTTCCATTTTTAAAAGCTGTCTCATGTCTTTTATGTTTCTTAGGTTCCCTTTTTGTGTTTTCTTTTGCATTGAATAAATATTTTCTAATGTAACACTTTAATCTTAAGAATTACATTAACTTAATTCCAATGAGATATAGAAATGTTACTTCTTATGTAGCTCTTTCTTTTTCCTGCTTTTGTGGGTATCATTGTTATAGATATCACATCTATAAATATTAGAAGCTCAATACCTTGTAATCAGTGATTATACAACTTTATGTCTTTTCAGAAAATGAAGAGGGGGAAGAAAGCAAGTAAATATTTATAGCTTTCTACTATTAACCTTGTTACTATATTTTAAAATCACTGCTGGTTCCCCCTATTTGCTCTGTGGCTTTGAGTTGCTATCAGGGGTCATTCATTATATATTTATTCTTTTATACATATATAATTACCTTTAGTAATTAATTTTAACTGTTATTGTTTTCTACTGGGTTAGATTATAGCTCCTCCCACTCTACCCTTCCACCAGTCCCATTTATAGTTTCACTTTCTGTGGTTTCAGTTATCCATGGTCCACATATATTAAATGGAAAATTCCAGAAATAAGCAATTAATAAGTTTAAAGTTGTTCACTTTCTTGAGTAGGGTGATGAAATCTCACACTTTACTGCTCTGTCTCCCAGAACATGAAACATCCCTTTTCCAGTGTGTTCACTGTGTTCACCACCTGCCCCTTAGTCACTTGGTAGCCATCTTGGTTATCAGACAAATATCATAGTATTGCAGTGTTTGGGTTTAAGCAGCTCTTATTTTTACTTAATAGTGGCCCACAAGTATCAGAGTAGCAATGCTGCCAATTGGGAAGTGGCAGAGGAGCTGTAATGTACTTCCTGTAAGTGAAGAGGTGAAAGTAGAATAAGATATTTTTAGAGACAAAGAGATCACATTCACATAATTTTTATCACAGTATATTATTATAACTGCTCTATTTTATTATATTATTGTTAATCTCCTACTCTGCATAATTTATAAATTAAACTAGAGCATGGGCATGTACATTTGGAAAAAAAGCATAGTATGTATAAGAATTAGTACTACCTGTAGTTTCAGGCATCCACTGTGAGTCTTGGAACATATTTCCCATTGGTAAGAAGACATACTGTATTTTTACTTGCTTTCAGCCTAAAGTATGTCCTTTAGTATTTCTTGTTATGCAGGCCTGCTAACAGCCTATTCTGTTAGTGTTTGTTTATGTGGGAATGTCTATATTTTGTCCTTATTTCTGTAGAACAGCCTTGTTGGATATAGGTTTTTTCATCAACAGCTTCTTTTCTTCTTTCTCTTTTTCTGATTGCCATAATTTATTTTCTTATTTTAAATTGACAAATAAAAATAATATATAGTTATGGTGTATAACATGTTGTTTTGAAATGTGTACGCATTGTAGAATGCATAAATTGAGCTAACTAACACACGCATTGCCTCTTATTACAATTATTTTTATCCTGTGGTAAGAACACCTAAAATAGACTCAGCAAATTTAAAGAGTACAAATACCTTGCTATTAAGTATAGTCACTATGTTGTTGCATAGATTTCTGGAAGATTCCTGTTGTCTAACTGAAATTTTGTATCTTTTGACCATTATCTCCCCAACCACTCCCACCTCTGATCCTCTGGTGACCACTATTCTCTATTGCTATGGGTTGAACATTTTAGAGCGCACAAATAAGTGAGAGCATTTGCTATTTGTCTTTCTGTGCCTGGTTTGTTGTACATAATATAGTGCCCTCCAGATTCATTTGCATTGTGGCACGTTACAGGATTCCCCTCTTTTTGGGGAATATTCCATTGCATGTATATACATGTAATGTTCCATTGCATGTATGTACACTGTATTTTTCTCAGCTTCCATTTTCTCTAATGGGAATTCAGCTATCATCTTATGGTCTCCTCTAAGATTATTTCAAGATTTTCTCCTTTTTTGGCTCTCAGAATTTTGTGTTATAATATGTCCATTATAATTCTCTTTGAATTTACCCTATCTCAATCTCTTTACACTTCTTAAATGTGTAGTTTAACATTTTTCTTCAAATGTGGAGAGTTTTCAGTCATTATTTCTTTGAATAGTTTTCCATTCCTTTTTCTCTCTTTTCCTTCTCGTGCTACTATTACATGTATGTTGGTGTGTTTAATGGCATTCCATATTTCTCTGAAATTTTTATATTTATATATCATTTCTATATTTCTATGTCTGTTTTCTTATGTTGCTTTACTTGAAAATTTTTTGATTAACATATAGTACTTGTACATTGTTATGGGTAGGAGTGCAATATCTCAACCCATAGACAGTGTATGCCAATCAAACCTGTCAAATGGCTTTTCAACTACTTTATCTAGTCCTTTTGAAGTCTACCAACTCTTCCTTCCAGTTCCTTATACAGCATATAGCACATTCTTGTGAACTATAGTCGTTTCATTTGCTATAGAACAATAGGACTTGTTACTGCTATCTGGCTGTGTTTTGGTACCCATTAACCAGCTTCCTTCCATCTTTTTCATTTAATTTAATCCCATTTGTCTACTTGCTTTTGTTGTGCTTTTGGGATCTTATCCAATTGCTTACGCCAATGTCTTTAAGTGTCATCCCTATGTTTTTTTCCTAGTAGTTTCATTGTTTCGCATCTTCTACTTAGACCTTTGATCCATTTTGAATTGATTTTTTTCTAGGCCAAAGGTTGAGAGAGTTGGGTCAGACTTCATTCTTTATCCTGCACCATTTGTTTAAGAGATTGTCTTTTCTCTGGATGTGCTTTTGATCAGGTAGCTATAGGTGTGTGGATTAATTTCCGAGATCTGCATTCTGCTCCATTGGCCTATGTGTCTATTTTTGTGCCAGCTCCATGCTATTTTGATTACAATAGTTCTATAATATGTCTTAAGATCAATTATTGTGATATTCTCCAGTTTTGTTCTTTTTTCTTTAATATTACTTTGGCTATGGGGGTGCCCTCATATGAATTTAGTAATCTGAAGAATATCTTTGGCCCATTGAAGTTTTTTCTCCCTTTCATTTAGATGTCATAATCTGTATTGGCTTATGTTCAACTTTGTGAACTCTTTCTTCTGCCTGCTCTAATCTATTGTTCAGTCACTCCAGTGAAATTCCAAATTTCTGCTATTATTCTTTTCAATTCCAGGATTTCAATTTTGTTCTCTTTTTAAATAATTTCTGTCTATTCATTGGTATTTTCTATTGGATGAGACAAACAAGACAAGACAGATTGTGGCCATTTTTTACCCCATTGATCTTCAGTGAGCTTTGAAGAAGAAGGAGTCATTTCCCCTTTTATATGTGTTCTTGTGTCTTTTGGACTAGCCCTCAAAAGAGCTAACCTCATTATCTCACTTCCCTGCCAGTTTGGCATCATTAGAGTTTTGGAAGGTTTGTTAATTCACTCTTCTTGTATGTACCACATTTCTGTAGGTGGAGAGCCTGACGTGTGAGTTACTCAAAAATCCCTGGGATCTTGTCTTTCC
The DNA here is from genome assembly GCA_949820135.1 of Sylvilagus floridanus. Classification (NCBI taxonomy): domain Eukaryota; kingdom Metazoa; phylum Chordata; class Mammalia; order Lagomorpha; family Leporidae; genus Sylvilagus; species Sylvilagus floridanus. The sequence goes on from OX463241.1 coordinate 79,344,463, forward strand.
TTATTATTCTCTCTTCAAAGATAACAAATAACATGAGATTTTTGCTTTTCCTTTGAGGGCTTCCGCCCTGTTTAAAAACTTAACTTTTAAGCTTTGTTATTGTTTATTTTTGTTCAATTTCAGAAAGCAGAGTGTCTTCTGGCTTCATTTTGCCATGATTTCCTCATTTCATTCTGCCAGCCCACTTCAGGGAAGGAGCTCAGAAAAAAGGAGATGGTGCAAGCTTGGCGTTCCCCCAGCCTACCTCCCAAGACCTCTCCTAGGAGGCTTTGCTTCTATTTCAGGACAAATCACATGTCCTAAAACTAGGCGCTCATATTTGTAACAATGGTTAGGGTCCAAGTGTCCTGAGATTTCCCTCTCCTACTTTGTAAAATAGCATCAAGAAATGTGTAATAAAAACACACTTCTGCTCAGCACCAGTAACATAATTTACCACTCCAAGACTAAAATTTTATAATTAGAACTAACAGTCTGAGGATGGCATTGATGTTAAATAGCACAATTATCCCATTTGTTTTAACACTGTAGTTTTGGGAATTTCCACATAGGATACTGAAGGATTATTTTAAGAAATTGAGTTTATGATGAAGTGTCTTAATAGTGCCTCCTAACTAAATCAATTTGTTATTTATAAGTGCCTGGGAACAGAAGGGAGAGGAGGGGCAGAAAGGAAGTTACTGAAATTGCATTGTCAATTTCAGAAGAAATCTTAAAGGGCTTACTTAATATTAAAGTAGTGTACAATTACTGTTTAGTAATTACAGTGTCAGGAGAACATAGGATACAAATGTTCTAGTGTGCCTGAAAATTATTTTAATTTACAAAATCTGTTGAAATTATTGTTTGTAGATTTAAATTCGAGGGCAAATCTACAAAAGGAGTAGAACATGTGCAAAAACAAGTATGCAGACGCACATCAGAATGAAGCCCCATGCTTACAGTATAGTAAAGCATTGGAATCACATGACCCAGGGGAGATAGTACACGACATTCAGAAGGACTGGGTACAACAGGAGACTTCAGACTTCACTGGAGAGGTCAAAAGTGGCTGAAAGGAAAGGCAGACATGTGTTGTTTAGACAATTCCCTCGTGGAGTCCTTCTCCCACTCTTGCATTTTCTCTTAGTCCCTGAGCTGCTCCATTTCTCTCTCCTAGTCTTGCTATCAACTTCATTAAGCTGAAAAATCAATTTTCTTTGTTTCTCCATCTCCTTCCAGATTACACCCTAGGGATCTTATCATTGCCCTAAGAAAACATATTTTCCTAAACTAAGAGCTATCTATTCTAAAACGAATTATGTAACTTCCGTAATGTTCAAAATAGATTTTTCCTCAGTGCCATATCATGTCATATAAAATCATATTTTCACATTTAATGGAATGTTTTTGCATTAAAATTAACAAAAATTGAAAATTATTATTAGACTAAAAGAAAGTAGTGTAACACTTAAAATTTAAATCAACAAAATTTCAATTTAAAACTCCACATTTGAGGCATTGTATTTTCTTTAGTTATCTTTGGGGTTATGCAGAGAATATTTTGCAGTGGGTAACTTTTCTCTGAACTATTTCCATTTATTAGTAAATTTACACAGTAAAAATTTGTTCTAACAATTTAAAGAATCGTCACTAGGAAGTTTTCTATCCATGCAAAAGAAAATAGGTGCATTCATTGTAGAACCAGACAAACTTTTCAAGAACAAAGACTTAGTGATGAGGCTCTAAATTTACATTTTAGTGCCAACAATTAAATGTGATTGTTTTTATTAGATTGTTTTGTTTTTGCAGAGTTATGGGCAAAGCTGAAGGAAAACTGAGCAGGAACTTGTTAAATATCGTTTCTAACCACCAACAAGAATAATCTCAATAGTGGGATGTGAATTATTTCCATTTTTCAGAAAAAGGATGTGGGCCCAGGGATGGTAAGTAAGATCTCACAGTAATAACCAACAAAGCCAATCTTGCTTGTTACTTCTGAAGTTCATGCTCAGGCCAGGTGGAGATGCAGTTGCTCACGGGGTCTATAATCTCAGTGACAAAGTAGACACTGACACACATACAAATATATTTCAAAAGTTCATGGAAAATGGAATTAGAGGTTTATTTTGGAGCAAAGAATAGAAATCCATATATAATTTTTCATATAATGTACATTTCCATGAACTTTTTAAAGACTTCTTGTATGCATGGATTTCAACATTCTTTCCAACAAAATAAACTTATTTTTAAATTCAGTTTTCCACAAATCTTTTAAAGTTCCCTTGTGTGAGTATAAAATTTGTGCTCAGCATGACTGTAGCCTCTCATTGTCTGGAAGTCAAAGCTGACATCTCACAATAACTGATGGAGACCTATTGAATATGCCCTGGGCAGTCTTCACACCCACAGGCCTGCAATATCCCATAATATCACCCCCTGGAAGCCTGTCCACATGGTCTTACAACATGGTTTACATGGTCTTTTCAGAAAACTGGCCAAACTTTTTACAGGAAAATTCAGGGCTCCCAAGAGTATAGACATGGAATCTTCCAGAACATATCAAGGTTCATTTCAGAGCACAGCAGCTTCCCTACCATGTTCTTTTAATTAACTCAAGTCTCAGGCTCAGCTAGGATTCAAAAGTAGATCACAATTCTGAGAACTATGGCTAAATGGAAATTCCAGTTAACAGCATACAATAGTCTTGACCACTAACGATTCATGTTTCTACCATATGCATTATACACTCACTCTATAAAGTGCCTGCTAAAGGTGCCACATCATTATGACACAGCACTTAAGCTTGAGGTCTTATCTAAATCATGCATGAGTGCAGATGGCAGTCTCCAGTAGTTGGTTCTCAGTTTAAGAACTTGGGAAATCACAATTCATGTTATCTATTTTCCATATAGCTAACACACATGGGTGGGGCAGTAACAGGAAAGCCAAATGGACACTCCTATTCAAAAAAGAAGAAAACAGGAGGCTTGCAGCTTTCTCTGGCCCATGGCAATTTTGAAATACTGACAGGCATACCTTTCTAATTCCTGGATTGGCGTCCAGTTCTGCCCTCTGTGGTTTGTCTTCTTGGCTCCCCCTGCTGAATCATAGGTCCTTCCGAAGAGAAATGGCTTTTGTTTGGAGTAGAATATTTTTCACAGCCTGTTGGGGTCCCCAAGACAACACTAGAAGTACTTGTGGGACTTGAGAACTTTATATACATGGCTAAGGTGCAGTGCAAGGATACAGGTTAAAGATCACACAAGGAAAAGGCATGTGGTTTGATGTTTTGGAGATGCCATCTGTAAGCTTCTAGGTGTCCTATTCCAGGGGATATACCTAATTCTCCTAGCAGTGGTTTGTGACGACAAGAGCTCACCCGAATCCTGGTGTGAAGTGTCTTTACTAAGACCAAGCACGATGTCTACATGGCTCACCTTGGCTTCTCAGGATTGTCTTATCATCAGCAAAACAGCTATTTACTGTAAATCACATTGCTGGCATAAACTAACTAGATAATCTAATGTCACATGTCCCAAATCCTCACACATGTAAAAACACTCTGATCAGACAGAATCTTCCAGGATCACAGAGTTCGTCTCTCAGGAACCAACTCTCTATGATCTTTTTATTCCAACATGGCATAATTCATTTAGAAGGGTAATGCATTTTCCATGTATCAAATTATGAATCCAGGGCTAGTGCTGTGGTATAGCAGGTAAAACTGCCACCTGCAATGCCAGAATCCCATATGGGCACCAGTTCAAATTCTGGCTGCTCCACTTATGATTCAACTTCCTCCTAATATACCTGGGAAAGCAACAGAAGATGGTCTAAATCTTGGGCCCCTGCACTCATATAGGAGACCCGGAAGAAGATCCTGGCTCCTAGCTTCAGGTCAGCCCAGATCCAACCATTGTGATCATTTGGGGAGTAAACTAGTGGATGGAAGATCCCAATCTTCCCCTGTCTGTCTCTGCCTCTCTGTAACTCTGCCTTTCAAAAATAAAATAAATAAATATTTAAAAAATTATGAATCCACTCCATTTGACAAAGACTACACTTGTAGATCTCTTCAAGACAAAGTCAGAGTGATATGGGATAAGTAAAGATTGCTAGAGGGCCTACTGCCTATTTCAATGGCTCTCTAAGATTTCATTTGAAGTCTTAACTGTCTCACTGGCTTTGTTCTGGTGATCACTCTGCTACTGGCAATGCCCTAGATTTGCTTTGAGGAAATTGCTAACTCCATGAATCTTCTGATATGAAAGACTCAGGTTGAGAACCATTTTTATTATGGAATCCAGCAAATCTTGGTTTATTTGTACATATATTCTTCTCCTTCTCCTTCTCCTTCTCCTTCTCCTTCTCCTTCTCCTTCTCCTTCTCCTTCTCCTTCTCCTTCTCCTTCTCCTTCTCCTTCTCCTTCTCCTTCTCCTTCTCCTTCTTCTTCTTCTTCTTCTTCTTCTTCTTCTTCTTTTTATTTGACAGGTAGAGTTAGACAGTGAGAGAGAGAGAGAGACAGAGAGAAAGGTCTTCCTTCCGTTGGTTTACGCCCAAAATGGCCGCTTTGGCCAGGCGTGCTGTGCCGATCTGAAGCCAGGAGCCAAGTGCTTCTTCCTGGTCTCCCATGTGAGTACAGGATCCCAAGCACCTGGGCCATCCTCCACTGCCTTCCTGGGCCACAGCAGAGAGCTGGACTGGAGAAGGAGCAACCGGGACTAGAACCTGGTGCTTATATGGGATGCCGGTGCCACAGGCAGAAGATTAACCAAGTGAGCCATGGTGCCAGCCCCCAAATTCTTCAATTTATGTTGGGTTCAGACCTGATAAAACAATGCAAGTTGAAAATATTGCATGTTGAAAATGCCTTTACTACACCTAACCTACTAAACAGCATAGCTTTGTCTAACCGGCCTGAAACTCAGATGCTCCCATATGCCTACAGTAGGGCAAAATGATCTAACACAGGCCCTGCTTTATAATAAAATGTTGACTGTCTCATGGAATTCATTGAATAGTTGTATACAAAAAAGCATTGGCAACACAGCATATTGCAGAGTGTGGGTCATTTCCTGTCGTGACCATGGGGCTGAGTGGCAACTGCATTCGCTGTCACTGCTCAGCTTTGTTAGACAGGATTAGATCACATAGTGCTAGCCTGGGAAAAGACCCAAATTCAAAATTCCAAGTACGGTCTTACCAAATCTATTGATTTTGCAACCAAAGTTGAAAGATCAAAAGATCACAATTTTTCTTTAAACGTTGCTTGAAAATGAAACAGTTTCTTTAGTTTAGTTTCTTTCTCCTATGTTTTATTATGGATAACTAAAAGAAGTCAGTGGCATTTTAAACATTCTCCCATGGAAATCTTCTTAGCAGATCTACCATTTTATCAGGGACTCTTCCTGTTGCATGCTTAATGAAAGTGATAATTTTGCGTATTCTTCTGCCATTACAAAAATCAGGACCTCACTTCCTTGCTGAGCCTCCAACCCTCACTGTCATGTGAGGCACCACCAGGCTTGTGTTGTTGCCTGGCTTCAAAGCTAGTGCAGCCTGCTTAGTGTGAATGTATTTTACCACAATGGTGGTCTTCGTAATTTTTCCTTACAATCCCATCAGATTTTGCTACATCATTATTTTTAGGGACATACAAGTTCATAATTTCCTATATCAGCTCAACTATTCTTTGTTGCTATATGTCATGTCATGTCATTTGTCTCCATGCTTTATCTGCAAAGTCTCTTTTGTCTGCTGTTAATGTCTCTCTCATATGTTTCTTTTGAATGCTTGGTCTATCTTTTTCCAATTCTTTGTTTTCAACATTTTGAATTGCTTTGCTTTATTTCCATCTTATATAAGTCTCATATTGTTGAAATCATTTCAAAAAATCTTCCCAGTAGTAATGACTACAGGTACACATGGACTTGTTCTTAAGGTCTTATTTGTGCTTTCTTTACCCTCTCTGTGAACATGCCATTTGATCTGAGACTTTAAGGAGGAAAAGCATCCAGGCTTGGGATGCTCCCTTTGCAGGCAGAAAAGAGAATGATTGCAAAGATAAGAGGAGGGAAGAATTAGATAGGTTTGAGAATGATAGATGAGATCAGGTGGCTGATGTGTATTTGAGGAGTCCTGGATATATAGCAGCACAAGAACTGCATGGAAGATCTGTTTGTAGCCATGGGGGAACATGTGTGTGTGTGGGGGGGGGGTGGGTGGGGGGGTGGGTGGGTGTGTGCTGTCCTGTTTAACTGTGGAGGGAGCCTCCACTGGAGGAAAGATCCTGGCTTCTTTCCATCTCAGAAAGTTCACCAAATGGAGAGTGGCAGACCAGTCATACCCCTCCTGGGCTCTCTGCTTGTTGGGAGGTCCTTACTGTGCCACATGATGAACGATGTCTACTTCTCTGCAGAGGCCAGGACTGTCAAGCACTGCCTGGGTCCTTCCTATGCAGGCCGTCAGGGTCAGTGGCTCTCCTTGTCCACATCTAGAAGCTGCATTCTCCAGATAGTCTGAGATGAAAAATTGTGCTTTGACCTCCATTTGCCTATTGGGTCTGGTAGAGCACAAATATTATTTAATCAGTCCTTAGGAAATAAAACCAACTTTGAAAATTTAGTATATTTTTAAACTACAATGACAAGAATTTGAAGGGTATAAAGTAGTGGTTTGGGCTGAAATCCTCTTATGAGTATTCTATAAAGATTGTTTTGGTGGGTGAGAGCAGAATGGCATGCAGTGGTCAGAATAGAAGCTGTATAGTAATACAACCTAGAAGAGAATAGATTAAGTTGAGATTTATTTAGATTGGAGTATGGAATCAATGATAAGAAGTTTATGGCGCCGGCGCCGTGGCTCAACAGGCTAATCCTCCACCTTGCGGCGCCGGCACACCGGGTTCTAGTCCCGGTCGGGGCACCGGATTCTGTCCCGGTTGCCCCTCTTCCAGGCCAGCCCTCTGCTGTGGCCCAGGAGTGCAGTGGAGGACGGCCCAGGTGCTTGGGCCCTGCACCCCATGGGGAGACCAGGAAAAGCACCTGGCTCCTGGCTCCTGCCATCGGACGAGCGCGGTGCGCCGGCCGCAGCGCGCCGTCCGCGGCGGCCATTGGAGGGTGAACCAACGGCAAAGGAAGACCTTTCTCTCTGTCTCTCTCTCTCACTGTCCACTCTGCCTGTCAAAAAAAAAAAAAGAAGTTTATGGCATTCCTTGATTAGTAAGTTTAGAAATTTAGGTGGAAAGCCTGAGATGTGTCACATTTAAGAGCTTATATATAAATATTGTGTTTGGAATATACTGAATTTGAAATGTCCATTAGTCAAATACATATTTAGATAGATAGTGGAAGTTGATGCTGAAGTTTAGGGTTACATCAGGATTAGAGGCTTACATTTGGGAGTCTTCAGCAAAAGATGATATTTAAAGCTGGACACAGAAGGACAAACACCGCATGTTCTCCTTTATATATGGGAGATAAAATTTTTAAAAAAGCGAAAACAAAAACAAAAAAGAAAGAAATACCTGCACGCATCAGTTTTGTTGTACACAGTGTTTTGCCAAACTTATATTCCTGCTGAACTGTGGTCCTCTTACTTTTTATTTGTTGAAGTCTTCACTTAGTGAAGCATTAAGCCTTTGACTGTAATGTAAATGTAAAAGATGTTCTCTCAGAAATAATAAATAAAGTACAATATTTAATACCTTTGGATTCTGCATGAAATATATCTGTTAGCTTTTTGTTACTTTAACTAAAATTCCTGGGAGGAACTAACTTCTAAAGAATCTATTTCAGCTTGGTATTCGGGAGGTCCACAGTCCAAGATCAGATGGTGCTTTTGCTTCATCTAACTGGTGAAGTCAAAGGATGATGGATATACAATCACATGGTGAGCCAGGAAGGGGAGAGACACAGGGAACTTACAATTCCTTTACCCTCTGTGTGGTCTCTCCGTCATGATCCCCTCATGGGCGCCACGCTAGCAACTTAATCCAACTCAATCTCTTCCAAAGATACCACATTCAGACATCATAATTAAACCACACCTCCCCTCTACTCTATCAATCGTTAACATTAATCCATTAATTTCCTGACACAAGATTCTAGGGTTCAACCTCCCAACACATGGGTCTTTGGGGAACATTCAAAGTACTATCCAGACTGTAACAGGATGTTTGATAACAGCAGTTCTGTAATGGGTGGGTGTGATACCATCACAGTATAAGGCAGAGGAGAAAGCAAGCAGGAGCATAGTCATGGCAAAAGCTAGCAGTAGAAATAGTTGCTTTATGATACACATCTGTTCCTAGCTAAAATACCTGGAAAGAGGCGATCTAGAAGAATCATGTAGGAGTATTATGTCTAACCAAGAAGGTAAACCAGTCTGATGTGATCTCTGATTTTAAACTTTTTCACTCTTATAATTCATTCCTGATTTTATGTTATTTACAATGGGTTATGTTGCTGCTTGTGATGATGACATCACATATTGGAGCAATGGTTCGAGTCCACTTCTGATCCAGTTTCCTGCCAATGCACCTGGGAAAGCAGCAAAAGATGGCTTGCACTTTTGATGCCTGTGAATGTGTAAATGCACCAACATCATTTGTCGTAAAGGCTCCTTCTGCTACTGAAATGCTTTTCTACCTTTGTCAAAATCAGTTGACTATTTGATAAGAGATTTGTGTCTAAGATATATTTTACCAACTAAATAACTCAACTAAAAATGGGCAAAGGAATTGAATAAACATTTCTCCAAAAAAAAAAAAAAAAAAGAAAGAAAGAAAGAAAGAAAGAAAGAAAGTAAGAAAGATGGCCCAAAGCTCCTGACACCCATGTGGGAAACGGATTGAGTTTCTGGCTCCTGGGTTCAGAGTGGTCCAGCTCCACCCATTATGTCCATTTGGGGAGTGAACCAGCAGATGGAAGACTTTCTCTGTCACTCTTGGTTTCAAATAAATAAAACAAATCTTAAAAAAGAGAAGAGGACAGCAGGGATTAGGTTATCCAGAGCTTATGAATTAAAAACAAAGAATATCCAAAAAATATAAAGGCAAAAACCACATGTAAAATCTATGAGTACATACATAATTTTTTATTAGTAAATGAAAAGTTGGATTCACTTGAGAGGATGACTAAAGGTACAGAGAATAAAATGTCCCAGCTATAAAAATTAGCAAAAGATGAGGCCTTTTATGATACAAAATGGACTAAAACCATCACAGTCACTGCCAGGAAAATATCTACAAATAGATTGTCCTCCTATTATTAGATTGGTGTTAATCATTATCCAGGCGCCAAGTGAGTTTGGAGAGTTGCTGAGGGAAAATTTTTCAGGCCAATTCTCCCATTTGAGGAATTCTAAGACTAAGAGATGTGTGGAATTGAATTAAAACACTGGTGAAGCCACTTGCTTTCTCTTCTCTGTTACAGATAAGTTTATCAAGCCTCTGCTTGAAGCCTGTCGCCAGAGGGGAGGGGAGAAACAGAAATGCCATTGACCAGGGACATGGGGCCAGGCCCCCAGCTGATGGGTAAGGATTCAAGGGGAGTTAAGTTCTTGTTTCTGCCTTAGAGGGGCTGATGTGGCTGCTTTACCTCCCAGCAGTTTCCCCACTGCAGCTGCAATCGCTGTATTGGATGAGAACATTGAAACTGAGCAAAAGGGAGCAGGTGGAAAAAGGGACACTGCTGGAATTGTCTTCCAGTGTGTGGGAGCAGAGGACCCACCAGACCTGGCTACAGGGAGTGGCAGAAACTGGAAGTCTGGGATGTATTTTATGCATGGAAGAGCTTCAATAGCAAGGTGTTCCTTATTCATTGATTTATTCAATATTGCAATGCAGCACCAATGTGACCATACCAGGCAATCATGAAAAGAGATTTGTCCTTTCCCTTAAGAGTTTGAAGCCAAACAGGAGATAGACACAATCAGTTTGAAGGTCAACTGCAGTTGACCTATTTTGCAGGTGCAAAATACTAAAACAAACAGATTTTTAAAAAAGTTTTTTGACAGGCAGAGTTAGACACTGAGAGAGAGAGACAGAGAGAGGGAGTTATAGAGAGACAGAGAGAAAGGTCTTCCTTCCGTTGGTTCACTCCCATAATGGTCTCTGTGGTCGGGGCTGCGCTGATCTGAAACCAGGAGCCAGGTGCTTCCTCCTGGTCTCCCATGAGGGTGCAGGGACCCAAGCGCTTGGGCCATCCTCCACTGCCCTCCCGGGAAACATATGGGTGCCAGTTCGTGTCCCTGTTGCTCCACTTCCGATCAAGCTCTCTGCTATGCCTGGGAAAGCAGTAGAAGATGATTGAAGTCCTTGAGTCCCTGCGTCCACATGGAAGACCCAGAGGAAACTCCTGGTTCCTGGCTTCGGATGGATGCAGCTCCAGCTGTTGTGGCCATTTGGGGAATGAACCATTGGATGGAAGTCCTCTCTCTCTCTCTGCCTCTCTGTAACTCTGCCTTTCAAATAAATAAATAAAATAAAATCTTTAAAAAAAGATATTCTTGAAATATATAAGGTATGTTTGTGTAGTAAAAGTAAAATTTTATGTACTATTTTGTTAAAATTTTACATTGCTTTGTAGTCTACATTTTTTCTTAAGGGAATATTTAAAAAATTTTTTCTTTGTTAGTGTCTCTCATTCTACAATATCTTTAAATGGTCACATAGTATTCCAGTATACATACATGACATACGTGACTTAACTATCCTTTTGTTTGACCATGAAGATAGGAAGATAGATATTTGCTATTTATTATTTAGATTTTTATTTGAATGAGAGAGAGAGAGAGAGAGAGAGAGAGCCAGAGAGATCTTCCAATCACTGGTTCACTTCCCATGTCTTGCAGCTGGACTGGGTCAGGTTGAATCTCATGGGCCAGAACCTAATCCAGGTCTCCCATTTGAATGACAGGGAACTAAGTGCCTGAGCCATCTTCTGCTGCCTTCAAGATTATGCATTAGCAGAAAACGAGATTGGAAATATACTGGCTAGAGCTGAAACCATGCATTCCAAGAATGGGATATAGGTGTCCCGTGCAGCAGCTTAACTACTGTTTCAAACGCCTGCCCTGATCATGAAGATCTTCTTCTATTTCCCTTAAAACCTCTGCTTCAGTGAGCATCCTGGCATATGTCTTCTAGTATTAAATCTTATTTTTAGAAATAAAACTGTCAGGTCAATGATGCCAGCATTTTTAAGGGTTTTGATAATATACTGCCAAGTCTTCTTCCAGGAATGTAACACATTATCTTCCTGATTGCAGTGTAGTAGAAAGTTTATACCTCCAGACCCTGGTTAAGGGTTTTATCTATTTTCTCTCCATCTTTTCCAATTTGGTTAGCAAGAGCAATTCATTTTTAATTTGAAAAATATTAAAATCTAGAACATAAACATTTTAAGGTGCAATATTTTGACCTTTAAAATGATTTAAGCAAGGGTGGACATTTGGTGTAGTGGTTAAGATGCCACTTGGTATGATCATATCCCTTATTGGGGTAGCTGATTTGAGTCCCAGCTCAACTTCTGATTCAGATTCTTGCTAATGTGCAGACAGCAGATGGAAAGTATTTAGTTATCTGCCACACTCGTATGGGAGACCTGGATGGAGCGCCTGGCTTCTGGCTTTGAATTGACCCAGCTCCACCTGTTGTGGGCATTTGGGGAGTGAATCAACAGATGGATGATCTTGTTTCTCTCTTTGCCATTCAGGAGAAGGTGAAGCTCCTGGATAGTTTGGACTTATGGCATTAAAAAGAAATTATCTCTGTAGAAGATGCTTTAAATGACTCCAACAGAAACTAGTGTTAATAATATCTAAGTATTAATAGTACTTTGTGTACAGGATAAATGAGTAATAGAAAACCTTGACTGGCCTCTGCCTCTTGTTGTCACAGAACGTCTACCTCCTTGTTTGTTTTGAAAAAGAATATTTGCTTAGCTTAGCTGAGAGAATTTTGGAATCATTAAAAATTTTGACCAATTCCAAAGGCCTATAGTGACAGCATGTTCAAAATCAAATTTGTGGGGGCCAGCATTGTAACATAGCAGATTCAGCGGCTACCTGTGATGGTAGCATCCCATTTGAGTACCAGTTCAAGTCCTGACTCCTCTGCTTTTGATTCAGCTTCTTGTTAATGTGCCTGGGAAAGCAGCAGAGGATGAACAAAGTGCTTGCACCCCTGTCACCTATGTAAGAGACTTGGCTTTGGCCTGGTCCAGTCCCAGCCATTGCAGCCATTTGGGGAGTGAACCAGTGGATGGAAGATCTCTCTCTGTCTCTCTGTCTCTGTCTCTGCCTCTCTCTCTTTCTCTGTAACTTTGCCTTTCAAATGAATAAAGTAAGTCTCAAAAAATAAAGTTAGGTGGTACCCACCTTTTAGGAATTTCAACACATATTGTCATTTTTTGCCTACTGTGTATTTGATATTTTAGTGAATCTGTCATTACTAAAATGACTTCCCTCAGGCCATCCTAGAGAAGTGTCTGAGAAGTCCAGAATGAAGATGTTGATTTGATCTGTTCCTGCAAAAATAAGCTTTCCTGTGGCTCAGTTACAAAGAGAAAATTATACTAATGTGGAATTATTACATTAAATGTACTTTACTGGTTCCATAACAATTCTCTCGATGGGCATAGAATTTCTTTTGTTTGTTCCAGTCTGTTTTTTAAAGCAAACTCTAACCTTCTTAATTTTATTTTGATCTGACTTATCCATTATACACTGTAGCTTTGACCAGATGAATCTTGTTCTAAGAGTATTAGCTTCTGTCGTCAGTGCTAGTATTAAAAAGGAGTCTCTTAGGGAGAAAGAAAACAAACAGTGAAGTGGCAGTAAGATGGCTGCAAGGTTGAAATTGTTTCATCAGGAAGATTTTAATAATATGTCCTTAGAAGGAGAAAATACCCAAGAGATCGCCTAATCCAATCTCTTATTTTATTATTGGAGCAAGTTGAGCTTGAGAACATAAATGGCTTATCTAATGTTAGTTGTGGATCCAAGACAGACTATTGTCAACTGAGTTTAATTTAGTGTTCTTTCTACTTTGATCTGTCTGCCCATCTATCCACCAATCCTTCCATCTCTCTATCAATATGTATATTACTCTGTGTGGTTGTATGTGTGTAGTGTGTTTTAGAGTATAGTTTCCTAATGTATCTCGTCCTCTGAAAACATTTAAATTTGGAAGAAAGCTTAAAACAATTCCCTCCAAAATGCATGAACTTGAACCTTGAAAAAAACTGAGAATTTGAAATAATATAAACATGACTTGATAAAAAATGAAAGTGACCTATTCTGAATTCAGAATTCAAATTGTATATAACCTGTGTTTACATATTTTGTCACATAAATGAGTCATAATTAATTTACTACTCATCACCTAAAATGCCAAAGAAATGAGTTTGCCTGCTGAATAAATCACTTGTGCAAAATATGCCTCAAAAGTGAGGCCCACAAAAATATTCAGATGATAATAGGTTAATGATAAATTAATAACTCCCTATTTGGTCAATGTGTCTCTTTTTATTTAAATAAAATTTTATTCATATATGTTTGCTTTAGACGTTCTACATAAGGAATGTACTTCCTAGATTTAGTTTCTAAAGATAATAATAATTATTATAACAAAATACTAAAAGCCAATGTACCAAGTACTGTTTCAATTGCACAACCAATTAATTTAGTGATAAGAGAGCCGATGTTACTTCTCAAATTCTGACTGTCAACTAAGATGCTTGCCAAGGTGAGGGGAGACTGAGGGCGGAAGCACTAACTGGAAGGATTCAGGTCACTGATAATACAGATCATCTGTTCACATATTGACCAAGGGTGCGAGGGATGAAGGACACTGAATAATTCTGCAAGTAGAATATATTGTTCCTCTACAACTCACTTATGCACGGTCACTCTGACAAAAGCTGAGGAGGAATGAGAGCTACTCTTCCCCCAGACAAGGTGCTCAGTGTTGGATACAAGCCATTCATCTCTACCTGGAGAGGTAAATGCTGTTTTGTCCTATTTGAAGAAGATGCCATCTGCCTCATGCCTGCACCTGGAGGCCTCTGTAACACTCTTGCACCTACTTGTGGGGCTCCCTTTGCTTATTCCTTCCACTCCTCCTTCTTGATCTCACCACCTCTTGTTCTTGCCTGTGTCTTCCTTTTATGACCCTACTCCCAGCTCTTTGGGCTTGGCACTTGATCTTCCTAGGTGGTTTTGAAACAGCTTAAAGCCTTTGTGTTGGTCTTTCAAGGTGATTCATAGGTCATGTGGGGAACTAGGAAGATCCTTATGTGAAATTCCTATTACCAAGATGTTAACTCCAGCAGGGACTCAATTCTTCAAGCTGAACTTAAGGTTCAGCTAGTGGATAGTTGTTTAGAGAAGATATTTGTGGTCAAAGTGAGAGAAGATGCAACTCAAATAAACCCAAATAAGGGTAGTAACCCAATTGTCAGAGAAGGTTCTGGAAACAATGTGTTTTGAGGTTTTCCCTGCCCCTTTGTTTACTATGGAATTGTGTATCTATGCAGATCTGTAGCTGCTATAACATGCAACACTTTAGATTTGGGTAATGTCTCTGATTCTGGTGAATGTCACTGGTTAATAGACTATATGGTGACAGGCAAGGCAATTAGTCATCATGCAGTTTTATGATGGGAATGGAGGATAGGAGGTGTTAGGAAAGTCTTGGGAGTAAGGGTGTCTGTGAACCCCAGGGGAGATCAACATCAGCTTGGCATGACAAGTCCAGACTGGTGAGCCTAATCTTGAGACTGGGTAAATGTAAGGAAACCAAAGAGCAAGAGGCCTAGACATGGGTACTACTACCAGGAGATCATGAAAGACACTGAAAATCCACAGTAAGAAAAGAGGAGAAAGATGGAGTAGTGGGGTTGGCAATTGAACTCTTATTCCCCTACCATCAAGGAAGAGCCAAAGAGGGTGGGGAGAATCTGCAGCAAGTACTCCAGGGAACGCATCCTTGTTTCTAGGGAGGTGCTGTAGGAAGAATTGCACTGTCCTTCTCCTCCAGATAACACCAGCCTGCAGCAAATAGAATACAGAGATCAGAAAATGGTGGCTCCTGGTTGAACAATAAAGACAAGGAGGAAACTAGTCCTGCAACTTAAAATATCTCTAGAACCATGTTAGGTGAGATATCATGTGTTCCTGTTGTTCAATTTAATTATAGTCAGGGTATGTTACTTGCAGTCCAATACAACCCAACTGACAAATGATGATACTAGATTTCAAAGCGAAAAAACTTAAATGACATTTAACAATAGAGTGGAAAGAGAAAGAGAGAACAAGAAGAGATAGAGATAGAGATAGAGATAGAGATAGAGATAGAGTTATAGATAGATAGATAGATAGATAGATAGAGAACCTTCTTTGGCCTGGCACAGTCCCAGCCATTGCAACCATCTGGAGAATGAACCAGTGGATGGAAGATCTCTGTCTCTCTCTCTCTCACTTTCTCTTCCTCCTTCCCTCTCTTCTAACTTCTCTGTATCTCTGCCTTTCAAATAAATAAAATGAATATTAAAAAGCAAAGTTATATGGTACCTACCTTTTAGGAATTTCAACACATATTGTCATATTTTCTATTGTGTATTTGATATTCTAGTAAATCTGTCATTACTAAAATGACTTCCCTCAGGCCATCTTAGAGAACTATCTAAAAAGTCCAGAATGAAGACATATGTGTAAAATTTACACAAAGAAAGAAAATGTTAAGAACAACTGCTTAATAGAAATATTATAAAATATGTAATAGAATTTTGTGAAATATGTGACTCTAGACTCTAAAGTTAGAGGAGCATGATATCCAACCTAAATACTTCAGTATGGGCACAGACATCTTAACCTGCCAGGCCAAATATTTGTGGATCTCTATGATTTGTTTTCAGTTTTTAAAATTTATATAAGGTGAACAAATTTCATACAGTTCATATACACAGATTTAGGAGCATAGTGATACTTTCCACTCTACCCTCCCTCTGCCCCTGCTCTCACCCTCTCTATTCTTCCCTTTCTTCTTATTTTTTTTAATTTTACAATGACATGCTTTTAGTTTATTATATAATCATACGCTAAACCCTCCATTAAGTATTCAACAAATAGTAAGAAGAAAACAAAGAACCAGAAGCCAAAGAACATGGTTCCGCAACAGTAGAGATAAGGTCTATTACCAATAATCATATCTCTAAATGTCAATTTCACTCATATACATTACATTTTCTTTTACTCTATTTGATACAAGAGATCAGGGAAAGCATGATATTTGTCTTTTTGGGACTGGCTTGTTTCACTAAATATAATGGTTTCCAGTTGCATACATCTTGTTGCAAAAGACAGAATTTCATTATTTTTTTATGGCTAAGTAGTATTCCATAGTGTATATATGCCACTATTTATTCATTCATTAGTTGATGAAAATCTGGGATGATTCACTATCTTAGCTATTGTGAATTGAGCTATAATAAACATGGGGTGCAGATAACTCTTTCATATGCTGATTTCATTTTCTTTTGGTAAATTCCCAGGATTGGGATACCTGGGATATGATTGATCTATATTCAGATTTTTGAGGAATTTCCATACTGTCTTCCACAATAGCTGTGCTAGTGTGCATTCTTTTTTAAATTTTTTTTTTTTTGACAGGCAGAGTGGACAGTGAGAGAGAGAGACAGAGAGAAAGGTCTTCCTTTTGCCTTGGTTCACACTCCAATGGCTGCCGCGGCTGGCGTACCGCGCTAATCCAAAGGCAGGATCCAGGTGCTTCTCCTGGTCTCCCATGGGGTGCAGGGCCCAAGCACTTGGGCTATCCTCCACTGCACTCCGGGCCATAGCAGAGAGCTGGCCTGGAAGAGGGGCAACCAGGACAGAATCCAGCACCCTGACCGAGACTAGAACCCAGTGTGCCGGCACCGCTAGGCGGAGGATTAGCCTGTTGAGCCACGGCGCCGGCCTGCTAGTGTGCATTCTTACAAACAGTGGATTAGGGTAACTTTTACCCCACATCCTCGCCAGCACTTGTTGTTTATTGATTTCTGTATGAAAGCCATCTACCTCATTGAGGTTTTGATTTGCATTTCTGTGATGGATAGTGATATTGAGCATTTTTTCATGTGTCTGTTGTCCACTTGAATTTCACCCTTTGAAAAATTCCTGGTCAAATCCTATTCCCATTTCTTACCTGGATTGTTTGTTTTGTTTTTGTCGAGTTTCTTGAACTCTTTATAGATTCTGGATATTAATCATTTATTAGTTGAATAGTTTACAAAAACTTCTCCCATTCCATCAGTTCCCTCTTCATTTTGTTGAATGTTTCCTTTGCTCTGAATGGACTTCTCATCTTGATGTGATCCATTTGTCTATTTTTGTTTTAGATTACCTGTGTTTCTGGGGACTTTTCCAAGAACTCTTTGCCTATGCCAATGTCTTACAGAGTTTCCCCAATGTTCTCTTCTAATAATTTGATGGTATCAGTTCATAGATTTAGACCCTTGATCTATTTTGATTGATTTTTATGTAAGGCATAAGGTAGCTGTCTTGTTTCCTACTTCTACATGCAGGTACCCAATTTTCCCAGCACCATTTGTTGAAGAGACTATCCTTTATCCAGGGGTTGATTTTAGCTCTGTTGTCAAAGATTAGTTGGATATAGATGCATGGATTGAATTCCAGAGTTTCTATTCTGTTCCATTGGTCTACATGTCTATTTTTGTGCCAGTACCAGGCTGTTTTGATTATAACTGCCCTGTAGTATGTCTTGAAATCTAGTATTGTGATGCCTCCAGCTTTATTTTTGTTGTTTAAGTTTGTTTTAGCTATTCAGAGTCTGTTGTGTTTCCCAATGAATTCTAGCATAGTTTCTTCTAGGTTTGAGAAGAATGTCATTGATATTTTGATTGGGACTACATTGAATCTGTAAATTGCTTTGGGTAGTATGGACATTTAGATGATATTAATTCCTCCAATCCATAAACATGGAGGATCTTCTTTTTTTGCCTTTTCATTTCTTTCTTTAATGTTTTATAATTTTTATTATAGAAATCTTTCACTTCCCTGGTAGTAATGGACATTTAGATGATATTAATTCCTCCAATCCATAAACATGGAGGATCTTCTTTTTTTGCCTTTTCATTTCTTTCTTTAATGTTTTATAATTTTTATTATAGAAATCTTTCACTTCCCTGGTAAAATTTATTGCAAAGTATTCACATTTTTTGTAGTTACTGTGAATGGTACTGATTGTATAACTTCTTTCTTAGCCATGGCACTGTCTGTATATACAAAGGCAATTGATTTCGGTGTGTGTTGATTTTGTATCCTGTAACTTTACCTCTTATGATGTCCAGTAGTCTCTTAGTGGGGTCTTTTGGTTTCCCTATATATAGGAACATGTCATCTCCAACAAGTATAATTTGACTCTCTGCTTTCCAATTTATGTTCCATTGATTTCTTTTTCTTGCCTAATGGCTCTGGATAAATCTTCCAGAACTATATTGAATAGCACTGGTCAAAGTGACCATCCTTGTCTGATTCTGGATCTTAGTGGAAATGCTTTCAGCTTTTACCCATTCAATATGATATTGGCTGTGGGTTTGTCATAAATTGCCTTAAGCAATGTTCCTTCTATATCTAATTTGCTTAAGTTTTTTTTAAATCATGAAAAGATTTATATTTTACAAAGTGCTTTCCCTGCATATATTGAGGTAATCATACGGTTTTTAATTTTTATTCTTCAATTTGTTAATGTGGTATATCACATTTATTGATTTACATATGCTGAACCATTCCTGCACACCAGGGATACATCCCACTTGGTTTGATTCAATGATCTTTCTGATGAGTTATTGAATTTGATTAGCTAGTATTTTTTTGAAGAGTTTTGCATCCGTGTTCATTAATGATATTGGTCTATAATTCTCTTTATTCCTTGTATCTTTTTCTGGTTTTGGAATAAGGTGATGCTGTCCTCATAGAAGGATTTTGGGAGTATTCCTTCCCTTTTAATTGTTTTTAATAGTTTGGGAAGAATTGGAATTAGTTCTTTATCAGTTTGGTAGAATTTAGTAGTGAAGCCATCTAGTCCTGGGGTATTCTTTTTTGGGAGAGTCTATTACTTATTCAAACTCCATCTTGGTCATTGGCTTGTTAAGTTTTCTATGTCTTCATAACATAATTTTGGTAGACTGTAGGTGTACAGAAATCCTTCTATTTCTCCTATATTTTCCAGTTTATTGGCATATAACAGTTTGTAGTAACTAATGATGATTCTTTTTTATTTCTGTGGTATCTGATGTAACATCTCCCTTTTATCTCTAATTTTATTAATTTGTGTCTACTTTTATTTTGGTTAGTTGAGCCAAATTTGTATCCATTTTGTTCATTTTTCTAAAAATAGCTCTTCATTTCATTGATTTTTTATTGTTTTTGGTCTCAATTTTGTTTATTTGTTCTCTAATTTTAATCATTTCTTTGCTCCTAGTTATTTTGGGTTTGGTTTGTTCTTGTTCTTCCAGGTCCTTGAGATGCATTACTAGATCATTTGTTCAATGCCTCTCCAATCTCTTTAGTAAGGAACTGATTGCTATACCTTAACACTACTTTTGCTGTATCACATAGATTTGAAATGTTGTGCTGTCATCTTCATTCATTTCCAGAAACTTTTTGATTCCCCTTTTGATTTCTTCTAGGACCCACTGTTCATTCAGGAGTATGTTGTTCAGTGTCTATGTGTTTGCATATTTTCTGGAATTTCTTATTTGTTAATTTCCAGCTTCATTCTATTGTGGCCAGAAAAGATACATGGTATAATTTCAATTTTTTGAATTTGTTGAGACTTGCTTTATGACCTATCATATGGTCTATCCTAGAGAAAGTTTCATGAACTGATGAAAAGAATGTGTATTCTTCAACTGTGGAATGAAATGTTCTGTAGATATCAAATAGGTCCATTTGGTCCATAGTGTAGATTAGTTCTCCTGTTCCTTTGATGGCTTTTTTTTTTCTAGTTAATCTATCCATTGATGAAAGTGGGGTGTTGAAGTCCTCCATTAGTATTGTATTGGAGTCTCTGTATTCCTTTAAATCCATTAACAATTCTTTTATATAGCCAGCCACTTTGGTATTAGGTGTATATAAATTTACTATTGTCACATCTTCCAGTTGAATTTATCCCTTAATCATTACATAATACTCTTTTTTGTCTCTTTTAACAGCTTTTTTGTTAACGTTTATTTTGTCTGATATCAGGATGGCTCCACATGCTCTTTTTTGCTCTCCCTTAGCATGAAATATATTTTTCTGTTCTTTCACTTTCTGCGTATGTCTTTGTTGATAAGGTGTGTTTCTTACAGGCAGCGAATAGATGGGTCTTGTTTTTAGATCAATTCAGCCAGTTTGTATATTTTAATTGGAGAATTTAGGCCATTTACATTAAAGGTTATTTGCTGATAAGTAATGACTTGGCCCTACCATTTTCCCATAAATATTCCTATTGCCTGCTTTGTATTTCCTTTGTACTTTTACTAGGAGAGTTTCTACCCTCACATTCTTTCTTAATGGTAAGTATCTTTCTGTATTTTTGTGTGTAGCACATTCTTAAGCATCACTAGTAAGCCTGGATGAATGGTGACAAATTTTGTTTGTGATTTCTGTTTGTTATAAAAGATCTTTATTTCAGCTTCATTCAGAAATGAGAACTTTGCAGGGTACAGTATTCTGGGTTGACAGTTCTTTTCTCTTAAGACATTCTCTCCTTGTCTGTAGGGTTTCTGATGATAAATTAGCTGTCAGTCTAATTGGAGATTCTCTCAAGTAAATTTTATTGTACACATTTTAGAATCTTTTCTTTATGTTTCACTTTTGAAAAGTTGACTGTAATGTGACATGGTGAAAGCTCTTTCCTGGTCATATCTATCAGGAGTTCTATGTGCTAGGTGTACATGATGTCCCTTTCTTTCTGCAAAATAGAAAAGCTTTCTGTTATTATTTCACTGAATAGGTCTTCTAGTCCACTGTCTTTCCACACCTTAAGGAACCGCTAAACCCATATTTTGAGTCATCTGAGAGTATCCCATCAATCTCAACACTGTTTTTAATTTTTACAATTTCTTCTTCTCTTTTTTGGCCTCTGAGGAATTTCCAAAGATTTACCTTCTAGTTTTTATATTCTTTCTTCTGCCTAACCACATCTGTTGTTAAAGCTTTCCACTGTATTTTCTGTTTGGCATATTGAATTCTTCATTTCTAACATTTCAGATCAATTTCTCTTCAAAATCTATTTCACAGGAAAATTTTTCATCCATGTCATGTATGGATTTCTTTTACTCATGAATTTGCTTCTATTTGTTTTTGAATAATCATATAATCATTATTTTGAATTCCTTTTCAGGCATTTCATCAATCTGTTGATCTTCATATTCTAATACTGAAGTATTGTTGTGTTTCTTTGTGGGAGTCATATTGCCTTCTTTGTTCATGTTTCTCATGTTTGACATTTATGTTTTGGCATTTGTGGAAGTACTTGTGGGTTTTCTTTTCTGATGGCTTTTATCTTAAAAATATGCCCTGGGGCTTGATAGAGTGCCTGCTACTTCCATAGATATTCAGAGGCATCTACTGGGTGTAGGCCACAGAGCTCTGGTCAATGCTTGGGTATGGTACAAGAGTCCATGGTGACACTCACACTGGTGTGGCAGATATTATCTATTGTCAGTAGTTGGGAGGGTATGACCATATCAACTGATATGATCACTGCCTTACCTCCTCTCTGCCAAGATGAATACCCAGTCAGCCCGCAGTGGCTGCACATTCCACCCGTGCATTCTCAAGAATGACTCTGAGGATCTGTGCCATCCTCAGTGTGATCACAGAACTCTGCAACAATCCACCCCCAACACCTGGGGAAATTATGTCTTTGAAGCCAGACACAGTGATTACCCAGAAATCCATCTCCTATTGTCCTATTGTGAAGTCACAGAATTCCTGCAGTCATAGTACACAGGGCTCCCATAGTTACAGGGAACAGGGAATATACTCTCAGCTCTGCAACGTTCCTCAGTCCATGGAGAGAGCTGAGGCATCCCAGAGCCAGCTGTCCATTGGTGTTCTGCCTTGGCAGTTTGAGTCCAGGCACCAGTGATAAAGAGGGAAGGGGAGTGCCTCACAGGTTTAAGTGGGCACTCCACCCCCTCCCTTCCGGCCTGACTCAAAACCAGTGGGGGCCTCGGATTTATCCCTTAGACAAAATTTCCTAGTCATACATTTGTGAGCCACCACATCTTGTACTCACCTTATTTATTTATTTGACAGATAGAGTTAGACAGTGAGAGACAGAGACAGAGAGAAAGATCTTCCTTCCGTTGGTTCACCCCCAAAATGGCCACTACGGTTGGAACTACGCCGATCCAAAGCCAGGTGCTTCCTCCTGGTCTCCCATGTGGGTGCAAGGGCCATCCTCCACTTCCTTCCCGGGCCACAGCAGAGAGCTAGACTGGAAGAGGAGCAACCAGGACTAGAACCTGGCACCCATATGGGATGCTGGTGCCACAGGTGGAGGATTAACCAAGTGAGCATGGCACTAGCCCCTGTACTCACCTTTTAAGATTGCTCTTCTTCCCTACTATTCCCTACTATTCCTGGGAGCCCTTGTTGGGGAATGGGAAGTAGGCAATGTGCTCTTGCTTCATAGGTTTAGGTAGGCACCTTGCCCCCACTAGCACTCCAGGCCACACTCAAATTCTATTTTGGTCTGCAAAGTTCTCACTCAGCCAATGTCAACAGTGACAGACACTGGCTGTTGCAGTTTTTCATTTCTCTTTAAGAAAGTGAAGGCATCTCCTTCTAATGCTGGTTCTGATATTGGTCGGAGCAGAACAGAGGAGCACTACCCAACTCTGCTGTTGAGTATGGCCCTCTTCAGGAGTTGGGGAGAGGAAACGCAGGTCAGCCTGCCAGCTCCAAACCTGGCAGTAGCTCCAATCCCAGTCAGCTATCCAGGCTGCAGTAAATGCCAATGGGTGACTTGTGAAATTCCCTCTCAGCTAAAACTGTGAGCATTGGGCACATGCTGATTTCTTCCTACCTTGTCATAGTATGATGGCAGCTCACAGCTGGCATCTGGCTGTGCCACATGCCTGCCTGCTATGGTGTTCCTGTCTTCTCTCCCCTTGTTCCATGGAGTCTTTACTGTTTTTTTTTTTTTTCAGTTCATTTCCAAGAATTTCCATCACTCAGATTCCTGGAAGCATGGTCCTCCCTTTGTTCTTTGCATATCCCGGAGCAGCTGGGATTGAAGTTAGTGTGGCTACATCCTATTCAGCCATCTTGGATCTCTGCCTCTATGGATTTTTAACACGTTTATCAAATAGGCATTTGATGGCTTTTATTTTAAAAATATGCCCTGGGGCTTGGTATTTACTAAAATACATGTTTTTTATTTTTTACAACAGACAAATTTCCCAAATAAATTAGAATGATTCAAATGATTTTTGACTTTGGATTGAAACACTTCTTGTTTGTGTATTTGTTTCAGAACTGCACCCCTGCCCTGAGGTTGGAAGTTAGCAGCACCTGCTCTTGAGGCTGAGGTACACATTGCAGGGACCTCCACCAGGACAGACACATGCTCATGGTGACATAGCAGCTGCCTGTGAGCGGGGCACAGATGTTCCTCTCTTAAATACTTTTTTAGCAAGGGAAACAAGATAATTACATTGTCAGTTTGCTGCTTCTATCTCAGTCAGGGTGGACATTAGATGACGGTCAATTTTATAACTTGCCTAAAGGTTAAAGTATTAGAAAATCTCATGTGGTGTAGACATAGTCACATTCTAAAAGTACCCATGGATGGGGGATTATATTAGTTTGCAAGGGCTGTCAAACCAAAGTGCAAAACTGGGGGGCTTACACAGCATGTATTTGTTGTTCCTCAGTTGTTTAGCTAAGAGGTCTGTGATCAAGGTTGTGAAGAGTTGGGCACTTCCCTGGGATCTGAGGGAAGAATCTGGTCTCTCCTTGGCTTGTCAACGGCCATCTTCCTTTTCACTGGGAGTTCTCTCTTTCCAATTGGTTCTTCATGCCTGTGATTTCTACATCTGTGGACTCAACCAACTGTGGATTGAAAGCATTCAGAAAAGCAATCCCATGTGTGAGAATATTTAGACTTTTTTTCTTTGCTCCCTTAACAGAGCAGTACAGCAACTATTTACAAAGCATTATCATATTAGGTATTGTAAGTAATATAGAGATGATTTAAGGTATACAGGAGGGTGTGCATAGTTTATATGCAAATACTATGCCACTTCATAGAAGGGTCCTGAGCATCTGCAGGGTTTTGATATGTACAAGTGTCCTGGAACCCACACCTCATGGGTTCTGAGGGATGACTCTGCATGTATGTCTGTATCCTGGTTTTCTCTGTTAATAGGGTCACTAGTCAGACTGACTTAGAGCCAACCCTTATGACCTCCTTTGAACCTTATGACCTCCTTTTTAAAAACTCTCCCTCTAGGAGTAGATATTTGACCTAGCCCAGTAGTTAAGGCTCTCATTGGGATGCTCATCCCATATCATGGAACCTGGAGTCCAGTCCAGGCTGCACTCTCAATTCCAAATTCCTGCTAATGTATACCTTGGGAAAGAGCAGGTGGCAGTTCAAGTAGTTGGGTTCCTGCCACTCATATGGGAGACCTGAATTGAGCACCCAGCTTCATCCAAGCCCAGCCCTTATTCTTATGGGTATTTGGGGGAGTGAATCAGTAGATGGGAGCTCTCTCTACAACTGTCTGTTTGCTTTTTTTTTTAATCTCTCTGACTCTCAAAAAATAAATAAGTTTTTTTTTAAAGACTCTAAATAAATTTGAATTCTGTGGTACTGGGATTAGGACTTCAAAATTTAAAATTTGAGGGACACAAATCAACTTGCAGTAAGAATAAAATATTTTTATTTTAGGTAATTTGATTATCAAAGGCCAAAACTCATGTGAACAAAATTAAGTGGTCAATGTTAGGTCCCAATATAAGCTATAAATGAATGTAGACTGCATGGAAAAAAGCACTGCTACAATGATCTGGAGAGATTTCATTAATTAAGAATTTACACAAAATAGCAGATTGTAGCAGTTTCTTAGGTAATTCAGTCCCACAGCTGTTTCTCCATTGAAGGGTGTAAACCTGGTTTCTTTGGTCAGGTTTTTGGTTCTATTGGATTGGCAGTGCTCTTTGCTGAGCTGCACGTCACCTTTGTAGGACAGATCATTGTGCATATTCCCTAGGATGGCCTGCAAGATCCTCAACTCCTTCCCAGTCCTGAGCTATAGTTCAGCCAATGGGTTCCTCTTGTGTATCTCAATCTCCCTTTGTGACACAAGACAGAGATCCATGATCATTCTCAAGACCCCCCCCACCACCAAAACACACACACACACACACACACACACACACTGTGCTTTACTATGCTCCCTTCTATATGTTCTGCATCTTTATTATCTTGTCTCCTCATCACCCAAGATGTGGTAGTTTATGTCTTCACCTCTCAGCTAAGGGAATGACTAAGCCTCTTACTCTATGATTTAAAAGCACATCTCTACATATCACCTGGCACATAAAAATGTAAAACACAGCAATGTGCAATTCTGCATCTGGTCTCTGAGCCTGCTCTTGATCTTGAGAAACAGAAATAAAAGAGATGCTAGAACATTTCTTAGAAAGCCATTATGACAAAGAGGATAAAAACGAGCATTTGGTGGTGGTGTTGCTGTGCAGAGGGCTAAGCTGCAGCTTGTGACATCAGCATTCCATACTGGCATGCTAGCTCAAGTGTGGCTGCTTGCTTACCATCCAGCTTCCTGCTCACACATCTGGGAAAGCATCAGAAGATGGCCCAAGTGCTTGGATCTCTGACACCATGTGGGAGGTCTGGGTGAAGTTCTTGGCTCATGGTTTGGGCTCAGGCCCAGCATTGGCTTAGTGGGCATTTGGGGAGTGAGCCAGTGGATGGACGATCTTATCTCCCTCTTCTCCCTCATCCTCTCCCTATTTCTCACCCTCTCTCTCTATTGCTCTGCCTTTCAAAGGCAGAGTTACACAGAGGGAAAAGGAGAGGAAGCGAGAGAGTGAAAGAGAGAGAGAGAGAGAGAGAGAGAGAGAGAGAGAGAGAGAGGTCTTCCACCCGCTGGTTCACTCCCCAAATTCCCCAAATGGCCGCAATGGTTGGAGCTGCACCAGTCTGAAGCCAGGAGTCAGTAGCTTCTTCCGGGTCTCCCATGCAGGTGCAGGGGCTCAAGGACTTGGGCCATCTTCTACTGCTTTCCCAGGCCACAGCAGAGAGCTGGATCAGAAGTGGAGCAGCTGGGACTCAAACTTGTTCCCATAGGGGATGCCAGAACTGCAGGTGGTGGCTTTAGCCCCTATGCCACAGCGCCATCCCCAATAAATAAATCTTCTAAAATTAATATTGAATTATTTTGTGGATTTTAAAGATTTAAAGGCTTTTATGCTTAGCCATACTTTTCAAGAATTCTTCTGTTATATGAAGACCTTCAGGTGAGACTTCTTTAACCATTTGGAACCCTCTGTTTTTTTTTTTTTTAATTTATTTTTTTTTTTTATAGGCAGAGTGGACAGTGAGAGAGACAGAGAGAAGGGTCTTCCTTTTGCCGTTGGTTCACCCTCCAATGGCCGCCGCGGACGGCGCGCTGCGGCCGGCGCACCGCGCTCGTCCGATGGCAGGAGCCAGGAGCCAGGTGCTTTTCCTGGTCTCCCCATGGGGTGCAGGGCCCAAGCACCTGGGCCATCCTCCACTGCACTCCTGGGCCACAGCAGAGGGCTGGCCTGGAAGAGGGGCAACCGGGACAGAATCCGGTGCCCCGACCGGGACTAGAACCCGGTGTGCCGGCGCCGCAAGGTGGAGGATTAGCCTGTTGAGCCACGGCGCCGGCCCCATTTGGAACCCTCTGTAAATAAACTGATGATTTAAAGAAATCTCATGTCTGTTGGATGAAACATGACAGAGAATCTAGCATTTTCTGACTGTGCATTTTGAGTTCAAATCCATTAAGGATATAGCTCTCTGGGAAGAGAACAGCTTGCTGATATGGGCCAGTGAGTTTTGTTGTTCTGTGTTTGCCCCTGATGCGTGGTTGAAATTTTGAATTGTAGCTATAAGCTTTCTCCCTGCGTGTCGTACGTTTATATGTCTATAACTCAGAAAGATCTTTCCCTCTCATTGTGTGAACATATATTTTCTTACCTCCAGATGGTGCTAATAAATTACCTCTTAAATGTAAGGAACACTACTCTGATTGGCTTGGAGACAAATATGCATTTATATAAATTGAATATTCTTAAAAATTCACAGAAATTAAGGACATTTAATTTATGGCACTTTCTGTGCTCGCAAAAATTTTGTTCTTATGGAAACCAAATCAAGAAAATATTTGCCCCAGACCAGTAGGCTGAGTGGAATCACACACTTATTGTCTGGCCCAAGGTGTCCTTGCCACTGCTGATCTACTTTCCAGCACAGTAAGTAAGTTTGCATTTCCTAGAACTTTATGTACATGTATCAAAGAATGTACACTTTTTTGTCTGCCTGGCTTCTTTCTCTCAGGATGATGTTGGTTCATGTGTTGATGGAGCTGTATTTCCTGATTGAGGACTGTTCGGCTGCAAGGTGGTTTCATATTTGTTCATCCACTCACCTATTGCTGGACACTGGGCTGAGAACAAAGCTGTTACAAATATTCTCATACACATCCTTTTACGGTCATAGGCTTTCACTTCTCTTGGGTTAATACCTAGGCATGGGAAGGCTGGTAGTCAGCAGATATCATTCTGTAGCTCAATACTAATTCTTCCCTGCCTTCTTGAAGCTAACTCTTCACTCTATGACCTGGTAATGATTACAAACAGACTGCTGTCGTGACCCTGGCAGTTGTATGAAAAGAACCTTTAATTAAAAAGGCTATCCAGCTTCTAAATCCACGGATTGTTTTTATTTAGAAAGAGAATTAATTGTTTCCTGTAACATTTATACATTTCAAATATTTTTCACAACATAAAATTATCATTATGAGTGGCCATTTATAAGAAATTACACTAATGATTGTGATAAACACATATTAAAAGGTCAAAAGTCTAAATGTTTCGGGAAAGTAATACTATGATTGTAATGGCATGAAAGTAAAATACAGAGAGCTGAAAGAAGGTAAAACAGGTTTTAAAAGAATCTGAAACTGTTATTCAAGGACATTTCTTTTTAGATAATATCTGTGCCTCTTACCAGATCCCTCTCTAAGCCCTAAAATCTTGTTTCAGTCTTTTACACCCAAAATTAGAAACTGCACAAAAGCATCATTTGCACCTGCTTGCCTTTGTCCACACTCACTTCTGCCTCTGCTCCTCAGCCTTGCTGTCCTGCAGGTCCCAGTGACCTTCAGAAGGCCTCATTCAAATGACAGGCTTAAACTATTTTTATTGGACCTCTTTGCTACATTCAACATTAACTTTCTTTCTACTTAAAAACATCCTCTCTCTAGAATCTACAACCGTCTTTCTCCCAGGGCGTCCTCTATATTTTTGTTTGTTCTCGGCCTTTTTGTGGATGTCCATCACCCACCACTTAAAAGTAATGATTTGCACTGTTCTCTCCTATACATGTTGCTTAAGGCTATTGTGAGAATAAAGGCTTCCTCTGAGTGAATTATGAACTCTAGATGATAAATTAGGAAAACACAGCTGCCTCTTGGTCCAATACCCCAAGACAAGGCACGGGTTCGGTGAGGCCTAGATTTCATCCTCATTAATATCTTGTCGGGGCTAGCGCCATGGCTCAGTAGGCTAATCCTCCGCCTGTGGCGCCGGCACACCGGGTTCTAGTCCCAGTCGGGGTGCCGGATTCTGTCCCAGTCACTCCTCTTCCAGTCCAGCTCTCTGCTGTGGCCTGAGAGGGCAGTGGAGGATGGCCCAAGTGCTTGGGCCCTGCACCCGCATGGGAGACCAGGAGGAAGCACCTGGCTCCTGGCTTCGGATCAGTGCGGTGCGCAGGCCGCGGTGACCATTGGAGGGTGAACCAACGGCAAAGGAAGACCTTTCTCTCTGTCTCTCTCTCATTGTCCACTCTGCCTGTCAAAAAAAAAAAAAGTTTTGTAGGTACCACTGAGCCAGTGTACAACCTGCACAGGTGTATAGCATTCTTTCCTGCTCATGAGTTTGTTTGATCCTTGCTGATTCTCATTTTCTTGGAAAATGCAATTTAAAAGATAGAGAGGGGATAACAATGTTTTGCAGCATTAGAGTATTCCTAGTTTAACACACCACCCCTTCATCCTATCCTGATAAATGAAACTGGCATGTGTAATTTAAACAAGTTTCCTATCCAAATTACATGTTTTTTAAGAGCCATAGAACATAGACCCATCCTTAATAATATGTTTTATAGATTTTTTTCCCTCTTCAGAACAGTTTTTCAGAAAGGTTTCTACGGACAGTATTTTTTCAAAAAATTGATTTTTTTTACTTTATCTTCTTTATTTTTTTAGGCTTTTATTTAATGAATGCAAATTTCATAGGTACAAATTTAGGAATATAGTGATTCTTCCCCCATACCCACCCTCCCACCCCCACTTCCATCCCACCTTCTACTCCCTCTCCCATCCCATTTTTCATTAAGATTCATTTTTGATTAACTTTATATACAGAAAATGAACTTTATACTAATTAAATATTTCAACAGTTTGCACCCCCACACACACATAACATATAAAGAACTGTTTGAGAATAAGTTTTGCAGTTAATTCTCATAGTACAACTCATTAAGGACAGAGATCCTACATGGGGAGTAAGTGCACAGTGATTTCTGTTGTTAATTTAATAATTGACACTCTTATTTAAGATGTCAGTGATCACCCGAGGCTCTTGTCATGAGCTGCCAAGGCTGTGGAAGCCTTTTGTGACCACATACTCAGTATTTAGACAAGGCCATAATCAAAGTGGAAGTTCTCTCCTCCTTTCAGAGAAAAGTACATCCTTTGATGGCCCCTTCTTTCCACTGGGGTCTCACTCACAAAGATCCTTCATGTAGGGTATTTTTGCCACAGTGTTTTGGCTTTCCATGTCTGAAATGCTCTCATAGACTTTTCAGCCACATCTGAATGCCTTAATGGCTGATTCTGAGGTCAGAGTGTTACTTAAAGGAATTGTCTTTCCATGAGTCTGCTGTGTGGACAGCTTACCATGTTTATTTCCTTTATTTCAAAGACACACAGAGAGAACATGTGAGAGGCAGACACATACACACACACACACAGAGATATTCCACCAACCTGTTCACTCTTCAGATGGCTGCAACAGCCAGGTGGAGTCAAGAACTCCATCCAGATCTCCTACATGGGTGGCTTGAGCCATCTTCTGTTTTCTTCCCAGGTGTGTTAGCAGGAAGCTGGATTGGGGGTAAAGCAGCTGGGACTCAAACGGGTGCTTTGATATAGGATACTGGCATCACAAATGGCAATTTAATCTCTGCAACACAAAGTCAGCTCTATTTGACCTACTCTTTAAGCAAAGACCAACATCAAAAAGGAATCTACATTTAGGTCAAATTAGGTCTTGTTTTCACCACTAGTTAACTTTCAGTAATTTTTAAGATTTGTATAGGAAACTAGGATTTTTATTTCTATGCATGAATGTAATGTAGCAGGATCATTGCACAGAGAGGTGGGACATGGAGGGGTTCATCAGGAAACAGCTTCTATTTCTGTGCAGTCAAGGGTTCGGTTTTCTCCCCCAGTACCCTAAGGTGCCAAGGCAAAGCAGGGCTTTGTTTTATATATCTTTAAACAAACAACTTTAAGATTTCCTTTACATATCTGGTTACCTATATTTCAATTGGATACTTTTGAGCCATAAATGTGCTTATGTGCTTACATAACTCAGTATGGCTACTACAACATTAAAAACTGTTTAGACTACCTTGTGGTATTCTTTGGAAAATTCCCTTCATCCCTTGTTCCCAGAAAACCCCTATTGTAGCTGTTCCTAGCCAGTTCCCCTTTACAGCTTAACTTCTCTTTTTCCTTTGCTTTGGGAGGGATCTCTGCCACATTAACAATTATTGAATTATATTACATCTACATCTATACAGTGGGGGAGCTGAGTTCAAGACAGATAGGAAACTCCTCCAAAGTCACACAGCTAGTAAGTCACAGAGCTAGGCTGCAGCACAGTCCTTCCCTCACTAAGAACAACCTCCCATCCACTTCTTAATGAACTTAGGATTTTGAGTCTTTGAAAGACTTGATTCCAGTTAGATTATTACAGGAAATAATTTCTCAAATTTATTTTTAATTTACAAATAAAAATTTGGTGTATCTATGGGGTACAATGTTTTGACCTATGTATACATTGTAGAAAGATTGAATTAAACTATATGACACATACATCACCTCATCAATGTATCCTTTTATGGTTATGAGTAAATCAAAAGTCTATTTTTTATTAGCAATTTTGAAATATATATGATTATTGACTGTGGTCCCATGAAGTATAATAAATAGATCACTAAGATGTATTTCTCTACAACTGGAACTTTGTATACTTTGGTCAACATTTCTCCTTTCCCCTTTCCTGTTAACCTGTGATAACCACCTTTCAACTCTCTGTTTTTACATTACACATATAGGTGAGATTATATCTGTCTTTCTATACCTGGCTTATTTAGCATAATGTCCTCCAGGTTTATCCATTGTAAACAACAGAAATTCTTTCTTTTTAAAGGTTATATGGTACTTCATAGTGTGAGTGTTTGTGTGTGCCTGTATGACATTTTCCTTCTCCATTCATCCATTGATAGACATTTAGGTTGCTTTCCTGTCTTGTTATTGTGAATAGTGCTGAAATGAACATGGGAGTTCAGATATCCTTTTGACATAATGATTTCAATTCTTTTGGATGTACAATACTCAGAAGTGAAAGTGTTGCATCCTATGCTAGCTCTATTTTGAGTTTTTTTGGGACTTTCATATTATTTTCCCAAACTGGCTGTACTAATTTACAGTCCCACTGACAATGTGCAAGGCTTATATTTTCTCCACATCCTTGCCAGCACTTGATGTCATTTGCCCCCCCCCCTTTTTTTTTCAAGCAAGCAAGAACTCGGTTTATTGCGCATTCAGCAAAGCCTTTTAAAGCACAAGACTGCAAGGATTACTGGGGCAGGGCATAAGGACCAACCAATTACTTAAAAGGTCATTTTACAGGGTGATTTTCTACAGGACCAGCCACATGTCTGTACAATCGTCATCAGTTGTCATCACCTCCCCTGATGCTGCGCAGGCAATCAGTTTTGGTGGTAGACAACTTTGGATACTGCCCACCTTACTTCCTTTGGGCACCATCTTTGAATTGCCTCCTGTGCCTAATTTCCCCACAGATTCCCCCTTTTTTTGTTTTATATTAAAGAGGAACTGAGTGGAGAGTGTGCCTATCTTAGGTTATCCCCTCTGACTGGGATTAGCCCTTTAGGGAGCACTTCTGTCTTAGGTTGTCCCCCTCTGGGTATCTTACTCATCTTTGACTACTACTCCAGCTGTTAAGGGCTGCCCCAGGGATCTTACCCATCATTGGCTACCACCTCAGCAACTCAGTGAATGATGTATTATATCTCTACATCTTGGCAGTGGCCATGGGTGGATGTAGAGTTCCCAATCTGGTGCTTAAAGAGCAGCATAACCCAGTTCTTTAAGAGTGGCAATATAGTTGTCAGACCACCATTAACTGGACCACAGCAATGCAATCTTAGACAAATTTACAAGGACAATGGAGACTAGGGGACCACAAGGGGGAGGAGATAAGGAAGCCATCCCCCAAGGCCCGACCACAGGTAACTAAAGCTTCAAGGTCTTCTTGGAGGGTCTTGATCTTGTCCTTGATGATGCTGGAGTGATTAGCATAGAAGCAGTACTTCTGATGTACCATGATGATCCAGTCACAATGAGGCAGAGGGTTCAATATGGTCTTTTTATCTCTGTAAGAGAAAAGAAAAATCACTCCTCAGGAGGGGGTCCTCCTGGGTGACGTTCTTTGGCAAAAGGGGGGATATTTAAGGTTTCTCACAGGTCCCCATAGGGGATTGGAATTCCCCTGAGGGAAGACACATCCAAATCCTCTACCAGCACCTATCAGAGGGTCTGGTCCTCGCCAGCATCCCGTTGGTGGGTTTTTCCATTTTACCCTAACCGAAAGGTAGGGTACTTGGAGGGACCAATGTCTGTAAAAGGCTGACAAGGGCTGATGTTTTGGAAAATTTAAAATAGTTAAGATGAACATGGCCATTTGTAGCTGATCTTGTAGGGGTATGATTCCTCCTTTTTGTTTTATAAGTCGGGCTTTAAAAATTTATTTTTGATGATTATTTGTCCTTGTGGGTTGTGAGGAATTTTAGTAGAGTGTTGAATTGTTTTACATCTTGGCAGCCCTTTTAATTTAAACATTTTGATTGGTCATTATCTCTGCAAGATGAGAAATATATCTTTTGACATCTCCAGGGGCCCTTCTGGAGATACCAAAAGTTTAGGGAATTTAGAACTTTGATTTTTTACAAAGGTTTATTAAAGGCACCAAGAGAACTTAGAGTATCTGGTTAAAATAGAATTTTTTAAATATCCTGAAATGACAGCTATTTATTTAATCAGAGCGATTTTAAAACTTTTAGACCAGATTTAATTGTAATGAAATTTAACATAGATTTTAAAATTTTTTTATCAATCTAAACTTAACAGAGATAGTAGAGTACACAATAGATTACCTTGGCAGAACATGAATTTTATGTCTCTTGTTGTCAAATAAACTAGAAATATTTTAACATTACTTTAACAGAGGATCATATTTTAATTTTATGTCAAAGAGAAATAGATTAGTATACTTGTGATGTTTTCCATCTGCCAATGTTCTTGATTTACATTTTGAAATAACCTCTTAAGAATCTCCAAATTAAGATAACATTTTTAAATAAGGTAACACAAATTTTAGCCTGAGTTATTTTAAACAGTGTTGAACTATTTTCATAACATACTGAGTATATAAAAGTTTACATTTGGATGCATTTATCTCATCTGCCTTTACCCAATTTAAATTAGCACTTACACCTAAATGACTTAGGGTGCTGATATTATATCATATCTATCTGAATTCGATTAAAATTAAAATTGCATTTATCTAAAACAAGTACTAATTACCCATTGCTGTTTTATTGAGTACTGATTATCCAGAAACCCTGAGAGACTGCTGAACTTCGGCCAAAAAGTTACTGGTTGTGTCCCATGTTGGGTGCCAGATGCAGGGTCTTAGGCCACCCGAATGAGATGGACTGGGTCCAAAGAAAGGTAAGTGCGCCGCTTGCCCGTTCCCCAGCCTCCTGATCCTGGAGACAATCAGACGCAGTGGAGAGTCAAGTCAAGCAAGCAAGAACTCCATCATTTATCCTTTTGATAATGGCAAGTCTAATGGCTATGAGATAATATATGATTTGCCTTAAATTTGCAGTTTCCTGATGATTAGAGAGGTTGAACTTTTTTTTCCATATGTCTGTAGGTTATTCATATCTGTGGAAAGGACAGCCTCCTTAATAAATGTGGGGGGGATTTGAAAAACAAAAGCAGAAGAATGAAATTGTATATTTATGTCATACCAGATACAAAAATTGATTCAAAATAGATGAAAGTCTTAAACATAAGACTCAAATTGTAAAACTACTAGAAGGCAATATAGGCAAAAGGTTGCACAACATTGGTCTTGGGCTCTGATTTCTTGGATAGGAGTCCCAAAGGTCAGAAAACAAAAGAAAAAAATAGGCAAACTGGGATTATATCAGACTAAAAAGCTAAATGACAGAGGAAAAAGTGAAGGGTGAGAGGACAAACCATGGATTATAGGAAAATATTTGCAAACCATCCATGTGATAAAGCACACATATCCAAAATAAGGCACCAGAAAAGCTCAACAGCAAGAGAACAACTCCAGGGAAAAATAGGCGAAGGATCTGGACAGACATTTCTGAAAGGAAAATCATTTTTTAAAGATTTTTTTATTTACTTGAAAGTCAGAGTTACACACAGAGAGAAGGAGAGCAGAGAGAGAGAGAGAGAGAGAGAGGTCTTCCATCCGCTGGTTCCCTCCTCAAATGGTCACAATGGACAGAGCTGCACTGATCTGAAGCCAGGAGCCAGGAGCTTCTTCTGGATCTCTCACACAGGTGCAGGGGCTCAACTGCTTTCCCAGGCCATAGCAGAGAGATGGATCTGAAATGGAGCAGCAGAGACTTGAACCAGAGCCCATACGGGATGCCAGCACTGCAGGCTGCGGCTTTACCCACTACGCCACAGCGCCAGCCCCAGGAAAATAATTTTTTACAAAAGGAAGTAACCCAAGTTTAGCTCCTTTTGCTCTTCATGTTTCAGGCCCAACTTTACTAATTAACTAAAATCCAAACATTGCTCATCTCTCCAAATGTTGGACCCTTCTTGCGGTGGTCCTTAGCCAGAGTTTTGAGAATTTCATTTGGCACAGAGTCACAAGCCATTGTATGTATCATCAATGATAGATGTCCAAAGCTTCCAACTAGCAGCACCTGAGCCCCAGCAGAAACACACCCTCTCTGTCCAGCTGGTGCCTGGCTCTTCCTGGCACCCCTCAAGTTTCAAGCCTCCCTACAAGGGAGTGCAGTTGCCAAAAGAGTTCTGAGATGTTAGTCTCCCAAGAGGGTGGCAGGGGTCCAAATACTTGGGCCATCATCTGCTACTTTTCCAAGAACATTAGCAGGAAATTGAATTGGAAGTGGAACAGTTAAGGACTCAAACCTACACTACTATATAGGATGCCAGTGTCAGCAAGTGGCTAGTTAACCCTCTGTACCACAACTCCATCCCCAGATTACTTGCTTTAGCATATGATTGGTGCTGGTGCTGTGGTACAGTGGGTTAAAGCCCCGGCCTGCAGCGCCAGCATCCCATATGGGTGGCAGTTTGAGTCCTGACTGTTCTGCTTCCAATCCAGCTCTCTGCTATGCCTGGGAAAGCAGTGGAAGATTGCCCAAGTTCTTGTGTCCCTGTACCCATGAGGGAGACCTGGAAGAAGCTCCTGGCTCCTGGCTTCAGATCAGCTCAGCTCTGACTATAATGGTCATTTGGGGAGTGAACAAGCAGATGGAAGAAACTCTCTCTCTCTTTCTATAACTCTGTCTTAAAATAAAATAAAATAAAATAAAATAAAATAAAATAAAATAATAAACAGAATAGATTATGATTGGCTATCAGCACCTTCACAAACAAGGAGAGTATGGTTTCTGGAAAGAGGATTCAAAAAAAGAAAGCTAGTGATTAATTTTAAGAAGGACTTTTCTGGGAATGGATAAAGAAGCATAGATAAAGAACAAAGAAATGCTCAAGGTTGCTCTAGATGGTCAAGAAAAAACACACCCTAGGTGCACAACACCCAAGTCTTATTGACCCGATGGATAAAACTGATAGCTCTGCCTGTCTTCTTCTCAGACAAGTCTCAGCAGGTGTTTCATTTGAATGCTTTGCAGGCTTCTAAGGGACAGTTTGTCTTCATGGGTGGGCTCTACTCCAGTATCACTGGTGCCCTTATAAGATCAAGACGTTAGGACACAGATGCACAAAGAGAGAAGACCATTTGATGATACAAGGAGAAGTTGACCATCTGCAGGCCGAGAGAGACCCCAGGAGAAACTCAACCTGATGGCTCCAAGATCTTGGACTTCTAGCCTCCTGAACTTTGAGGAAATACATTTCTGCTGTTTCTGCTGCCCAGTCTGTGATTCTGTGATGCCCTTAGCAGTCATCAAGGGTTAAATGCAAGGCATATGCCAAGGGAAGAGCTCCATAAACTCACTGTTTCTACTTTCCTGCAAATGAGGTTCTGTCAGATGCTCTGTGGTAAGGAGGTCACCTTGTGGGCAAAGTAGGCTGCATGGGCTCTCTCCTCAGCTCTAGGAGGGAGTCACCAATGGAGAAGGGCCTTTCTGCTTGGGAGAGCACTCTGCAGGGATTACCCCCAAAGGATCACACGCAATGAGACAATGTCTGTGTTGAAATCCTTGGAAGAAGTGGGACATGCCAGAACTTTGGAAGTACTTATGTCTGAACACTTCTTTGGAAACCAAAGCTAACAAAAGTAAATTTTGTCATGGGCATTTTTATGAAATGCCCCAAATATTTTAAAGATAATCAAAGGACATTACTAAGAGAAATTGCTTTAGGCCTACAAAACGGGAGATTGGATATCAATTGATTATATCTATATTAACCAGGGCTTTTGACACGTTATATCATAGACTAAATCAGGTAAAATCTTCAAACAGTGAAGTACATAGGCTTCATTGAAAGATAATTGTTGGAGCAAAAACAGAAGACAAATTAAAATGATTTGTTGAGAGGTGTTAACAAAGTTAACACACATTAATTCCAACCCCTTTTATGAACTTATTTTAATGATTCATATCCAAAGACCATACAATCCAACACTTTAAATCACAAAATATCTACCTATACTGACAAACTTTCTTCATACTGTGTGTCCTAACTAAGTCAAGTGTTTGAGAAATCAAATATACAAACAGCCTCAAAATCACGAGGGAACGTTTAGAAAAATGATGACCAATGTGATATGAAATGCGTTTTGAAATTAAGAGCATCGTGGGGAAATGCATATAATTCAGTCATAGTAACAGGCTTCAAAAAACTATTAGAAAGTTGATTTACTCTTTGTTTAGTGCCAGATCCAAATGTAATTGCAGTGGTGAAATTAGCACAATATTATTGCATAGCAGTTTTGAAAACCTGTGTCTTGGCCAATTTGTTTTTCTAAATCTATATAACATTAACTAATATGAGTCAGGCTGCAATATTTTTGAAGCTTTGCCTACTTAGTGCCAAAAACCTTCTGCAGAAAAGTAAAAACTATATTCACACAGATGCAGATGTTTTTAGATCCAAGACACCAAACGTTCCATCCAAGGACCTTACAGCTTTTGCTAATTTGAATCACAGTTTCACACGAGTTTTGAGTGGAAAAACACCAGTAGTTTGCCTGAAAACTAGGACTTGAATCGGAGTGCAGAAGGTAACAATCCTGCTATCTGGTTGCCTTTGTGGCTACCTGGCCCTCTGACATCATGAAAGTCAGACATCAGACCTCAGTGGTTAGGGTAAAGGGGATAAGACCTGGGTTTGGCCACGCCCTTCCCCTGCCCATTGTCTGTAACTCCAACTCTGTGCATTCTTAGCTGTGCCCTCCAGTGGTCCCTGAGTCCAGGATTCCTGTGGACAGATCAGTGGGAAGTGTTCCCAGGAAACATGAGTAAGGGAATAAGTGACGTGCAAAGACAGGAGGTCAAGCTAGAGAGTGACGCCAGGAAGAGTTGCCAAAGAGGATTCAGGGACAGGACCTGTGGCTCAGCCTTGTAATGGAGATCTGAGGGCAGTGTGATAACTGCTGGCCTGAGCAACACTCAAGGATCCACTGGCTGGAGGGGATATATCCTCTCCCTGCCTCAGGTACTGCCTCTCCTTTTCACCACCCCCTTTCCTAATGGCCTCAATCTCCACATTTGCAAGAACTGGAAAATGTTTATTTCTGCATTTCTTTTTTTTTAAAAAAAAGATTTAGTTATTTGAAAGGCAGAGTTATAGAGAGATAGGGAGGGATAGATGGAGAGAGAGAGACAGAGATCTTACATCCACTGGTTCACTCCTCAGATGGCTGCAACAGCCAGATCGGGGCCAAGCTGAAATCAGGAGCCAGAAGATTCTTCCAGGTCTCCCACTTGGGTGCAGGGCCCCAAGAACTTGGGCCATCCTCTGTTGCATTCCTAGGCACATTAGCAGGGAGCTGGATTGGAAGTGGAGCAGCTGGAACTCAAAGTGGCACCCACATGGGATGCCTGTGCTGCAGGTGGCTGCTTAACCTGCTGTGCCACAGCACTGGCCTCATAGTTCTGCATATCTTAGGAGAAGGCACTGAAGTCTAGATAACTTCATTGTCTCCTCTCCCTGCCCTTGTTTTCTAAACAATGGCATAGTCTAAGGATGGTGGAAATGGACAGAAAACCCAGAGTGTGTGATTACATCATACAATATGTTGGCTAATTTTTTGGGACATCTTAAGCATTTCCCAAACTAAAGCCCAATTGTACTAAAGATTAACAGTAATCATAATTGACACATATTGTACTAGGGAATTTTAAAAGACTGTAGGAAAATAGTATTAGAAGACAAATTTACATTGGTGCAAAAATTGTTGATATCCATCCATCATTTGTCTGTAATTCAGATCCATGAACATTTTGAAGATATATGATGTGATATGAAACAATATAATAAATTATTACATAATTGTTTTTTAAAAGTTTTCCACATGTTCTCTCTCACTTGTGCTACAACAGAAGCTTGAAGAGACCTGGGCCATATATATATATATATATATATATATATATATATATATATATTTGAAAATCAGAGTTACATAGAGGCAGAGGCAAAGGCAGAGAGAGAGAGAGAAGTCTTCCATCTGCTGGTTCACTCCCCAAATGGCTTCAATGAACAGAGATTTGCTGATCCGAAGCCAGGAGCCAGGAACTTCTTCTGGGTCTCCTACTTGGGTGCATGGGCTCAAGGACATTGGCCATCTTCTACTGTTTTCCCAGGCCATTGCAAAGAGCTGCATCAGAAGTGGAGCAGTGAGGACTTGAACTGGTGCCCATATGGGATGCTGGCACTGCAGGCAGCGGCTTTACCCGCTGTGCCACGTGCCCACTGCGCCATATATTTTTACTTATGAGAAAACATATGGCAGAGATAAAGTGACATTTGGATGTCCTCCACTTGGTCCATTCTTTGCACGCTTACTCATGCACTCAATTATTCAGACTACACTGGGCCACCGGCACCACGGCTCACTTGGCTAATCCTCTGCCTGCAGCGCCGGCACCCCAGGTTCTAGTCCTGGTCGGGGCACCAGATTCTGTCCCAGTTGCTCCTCTTCCAGTCCATCTCTCTGCTGTGGCCCAGGAGTGCAGCGCAGGATGGCCCAGGTCCTTGGGCCCTGAATCCACATGGGAGACTAGGAGGAAGCACCTGGATCTTGGCTTTGTGTGTGCCAGTGTGCCAGCCGTAGCGGCCATTTTGGGAGTGAACCAACAGAAGGAAGACCTTTCTCTCTGTCTCTCTCTCTCTCTCACTGTCTAACTCTGCCTGTCCAAAAAAAAAAAAAAAGGAATTGCCAGTTCTTGGGCCGGCACCATGGCTCACTAGGCTAATCCTTGCCTGCGGTGCCGGTACTCCGGGTTCTAGTCTCAGTTGCTTCTCTTCCAGTCCAGCTCTCTGCTGTGACCCAGGAGTGCAGTGAAGGATGGCCCAAGTGCTTGGGCCCTGCACCGGCATGGGAGACCAGGGGGAGGCGCCTGGCTCCTGGCTTCGGATCTGTTTCTCTCTCTCTCACTTTCTAACTCTGTCAAAACAAAAAAACAAAACAACAACAAAAAACTACACTGGGACTCCCTGCTCCCAGGAAATGGCCATGATAGTACAGAGTTCTGCCTCCCACCCCATTTTGTTTATATTTCCACTGGGTAAATGGTCATCAGCAAATTATGTAGTGTTTGCTGTATCTGATATTTTAAAACATACATGCTTATCAGTTTGTGGAGGGATTTAGGATCAGTGGAGAGTGGATCCAAGTGGAGCTTATATTTAAGGAGACTTTTTTAACTCCTTCAGACTGAAAAAAGCATAATAAGGTGAATGCATATTATACTGTGGACATATGCAGTCCGCTGAATGACTGCCCAGCAACTGCTAATGTCTGTTTTTAGAAAGAGAGAAAATAATTTTTAAAATGATAAAAGAAAATGAATATTTAAACAAATAATGATTTTAAAATTAGGACAGGGCTGCTTTTTTCTCTCTTTTTTTTTTTCTTATTTAAAGATTTACTTATTTATTTGAAAGTCAGAGCTAGAGAGAGAGAGAGAGAGAGTTCTTCCATCTTCTGTTTCACTCCCCGGATAGCTGCAACAGCCAGGACTTGGCCAGGCCAAAGCCAGGAGCCAGGAGCTTCTTCAAAGTCTTCCATGTTGGTGGCAGGGGCCCAAACATTTGGGTCATCTTCTACTGCTTTCCCAGGCCATTAACAGGAAACTGGATTGGAAGTGAAGTAGCCAGGACACCAAGCAGCGCCCATATGGGATGCCTGTCTTGCAGGCAGTGGCTTTACCTGCTAGGCTATAACTCTAGCCCCAGGGCTGCTATTCTTTGGAGAACTCCCACCTGATTCTACCTTGGGTAAGTGAGCCACAGGTACACATTTCACATCAGGTTGGCTTCTGGTACAGGGGGCGACATCCCTATGTCCACATTCATTCTCTCTCCTACTAAGTCAAGAACTCCACACTCCAATCTTAGCTATGCACATTGTTATACAAAAGAAAAGACTTCCTCTAGAGTTAGGTAGGCCATGTGACTAATCAACGAAAAGGAAGTGCAAGTGTTATATGTGGAATCTGGCATCGGCGATTGAAGGGACCCGGCTAAGCTGTCTTTGGTCTTTTCTCCTTCTCACAGCCTAGCATGCAGGTGAGATGGCAGGAGACATTTCAGCCACTTTGGTTGGTATCTAACCACAAGGATGCATCCCAGTGATAGGATGATGGATTATAAAGGCAGGTGAAGTTAGAGTTACATTGAACTGCCTACCTTCTGAGGTGGTGGAGGGGAGCAGAGAAAGTGACACATACATACAACACACAGGAGAGAGAGAGAGGGAGAGAGTTGTCCATCTTTTATAAGCTATGCTTCTTGGGGCTTTATTTTTATGTTCAGATGAACTAAATCTAGTACAATTAAGCATATTACTCTTTATTTCTATTAAATTAGGAATTTAATACTGTAATTTAATTATGTCATTAAGCTGACAGCAGTGCTTGGTAGCTCTGGCAGGAAGTTCTGAATATTTGGATTGAAGCTAAACCCAAAATATTGGTCCTATTTCTTGCTCCTTAATAGTCTCAGTGCCTGCAAGGTGTTAAGATGACAAACACCTCACACTC
This sequence comes from Sylvilagus floridanus, assembly GCA_949820135.1. Classification (NCBI taxonomy): domain Eukaryota; kingdom Metazoa; phylum Chordata; class Mammalia; order Lagomorpha; family Leporidae; genus Sylvilagus; species Sylvilagus floridanus. The sequence goes on from OX463241.1 coordinate 79,386,587, forward strand.
AAAGCCCGAGAGATTGAGTGTTAAGTAGAATAATAGGTGCAAATGGATTCCTCATTCACTCATCGGTTGTATACATCTATGAAAACACTTTGGAAAGTATTTGCTCTTTAGTCTTTTATAAATATATAAACTAATAATGGGCCATTGATTTCTTTCTGCAGCAGGAGAAAAAGTACTGAAATATTGTGAAAGAGTTATTAACTCCAGGTGATTGGCCTATTTGAATGTTTGCTTTATTTAAAAAATTCTGCTATCCTACCCCCAACATTAAAATTATGACAGTTTGGTTTTTTATTTAAAGGTTTTTTTATTTGAAAGGCAGATTTAGGAGAGAGAAGGAGCAAGGGAATGGGAGAGAGAGCAAGAGAGATCTTCTATCTGCTGGTTCACTGCCCAGATGATCGGGAAATCCACCTGAGTTTCCATGTGGGTGACCGTGGCTCAAGTGCTTGGGGCATCTTCTTTTTTTTTTTTTTAAAGATTTATTTATTTATTGGAAAGTCAGAATTACAAAGAGAGGGAAGGAGATGCAGAGAGAGAGAGAGAGATCTTCCATTGGCTGGTTCACTTCCCAATTGGCTGCAACAGCCAGAGCTGTGCCGATCTGAAGCCAGGAGCCAGGAGCTTCTTCCAGGTCTCCCATGTGGGTGCAGGGGCCCAAGGACTTAGGCCATCTTCTACTGCTCTCTCAGGCCATAGCAGAGAGCTGAATTAGAATTGGAGCAGCCAAGACTTGAACTGGTGCCCTTATAGGATGCCGGCACTGCAGGCGGTGGCTTTACCCACTACGCCATAGCACCAGCTCCCATGGGGCATCTCCTGTTGCTTTTCCCAGGTACATCAACAGGGAGCTAGATCAGAAGCAGAGCATCTGGGAATTGAACTGGCACTCATATGGAATGCCAGTGTTTCAGGCTGCCACTTAACCTGCTGTGCCGGGCCAACAGTTTGGCTTTAAAGTTAGAGACTCTGTATAGGTAAGGCACTGAGTACCTTTGAAGCTTCATGAAATCTTAGAGATGATTTTAATTAGCATTATCAGGCTAACAAAGAAATATCTCATTCTTCATCTTCACCTTCATTGGAGAGCCCACTTGAGGGAGAAAAAGCAAACTCATTTTCTAGCACTTTGTCAAGCATGCTGAAAATACGAATACTCAACATCCAAAGATAATTGTTCAATTCTCCAGCACAACAGCGTGATGCACAGGCAGGTTGTGTTGGCAGCTGTTTCCTGTGCATGGAGCCTTTTGGGGATTGGCATTGAAGATTAGCCACTCTTATTCCAGTAGCAGCAGGCTTCCTTTTTTCACACTTAGCTGGTGTCCCGTTAGTATTGATACAAAGTGTAAATAATGGATCAAAAAGTCATTGATTCAGCAAAAAATTCTTAAAGAGTTTTGGGTGATAACAGAACAAGTCTCATCATTAGTCATGTGGCAGTGTATTACAGAGCTTCCAAGTGTGGATCCACCCACATGCTGGAGTTCAAATCCAGGCTCTGCTTCTGAAGTGCTTTGTAATCCTAATTTAAGACACTTTTGAGTGTCTGCTTTAGGGTGGATGTGTGTGTTCCACCAGATCCACATGTTGAAATTTTAACACCTACGATGATGGTACATGGAGGTGGGGCCTCTAGGTCAATAGGTTATGAAGGTGAAGCATACATGGATGGTATTCAAGTCCTTATGACAGAAGTCCCAGAGAGCTTCTTGTCTCCTTCTGCCATTTGAGGACGCAGTGGGAAAAACCCATCTGTGACCCAGGAAGCAGGCCCTCTGCTTGGCCTTGCCTTGGACCTCAGCCTCCACAACTGAGAGAGGTAAATGTCCACTGTTTATAACCACCCAGCCTATGACAGTCCAATGGACTAGGCTAGTGCCTCAGTTTCCCATCCTATCATTGGGGAAAGTGTTAAAATTTCCTTCATAGCAGTGTGATTTTCAAGTTAAAATATTTAAAAATTTTTTAAAATATTTACATATTTGAAAGGCAGGATTACAAAGGAGAGAAAGAGAGAGAATGAGAGAGAGAGAGAGAGAAATCTTCCACTCCCTAAATGCCTGCAATACCTGGGACTAAGCCATGTTGAAGCCAGGAACGAGGAACACCATCCGGGTCTCCCAGGTAAGTAGCAAGAACCCAGATACTTGGGACATCATTACTGCTTCCCAAGGTGCATTAGCAGGAAGCTGGATTGGAAGTGTGGATTTGCCAGGACTCCAACCAAGCACTCCAAGATGGGATGCAGCTGTCCCAAGTGGCGGTTTAACTCATTGTACTGCAACACCCAACCCTAAGTTGAAATATTTGTGTTGGAATTGTCACATCTTCATTTTCACTTCAATGAATCAATTTGGAGTACTTGATTCATTTTTTGTTATCCGGAATATAATACCACAAAATGACAATGAATATGTAATCAACTTAAACAATAGGGCACAAATGACGTGAAAATAGAGTTGTTGTGATGAACTGCACCCCACCAATGGAACATTAGCCTGTGAAAGCAAGCCCAAGCTATCCTATAGCTCATTTGCAATAACCTAATGATAAATGGAATTTCTGTGAAAATAATAATTTAGATTCTTTTCTGAATTGTCAGATGCGTGTGACGAATTGGTTTCCCTCTTTTGTTTGGCTGAAATTGCCTCCCCTCCAGCAGATTTTGGGGCAGCACCTTGGGCTCACCGTAGATGGCTCCCAACACTTTGGAAGCCCCAGCATCAGGTGCTCAGGGAAGCATCGGGGCGTTTTCTTTCCCTGGAATAATAATAATAATAGTAAAAATAATAACAATAATAATAATAATAATAAAAATAAATCTCAGGCAGTAAGTGTACAAGTGAAACTTCAGTGTCAGTTTTCTTAACCCATCTAAAGTTATGAGAATTCCACGTTTTGAAACATTTCTTTGAACATGGCCTCCTCTTTTGTGATGCATGCCTTTGTCCAGGCCCTTCTTGCCTTGTCAGCCTCTGCAGCAGCCCCTGTCTCCACCCAGGGCTGGGATTTTTCCGCAATCAGGAATCAGATTCAGTATGATATGGAAGAACCAGGATATTCAGATTCAGGGAGAGATCAGATTGAATTCTAGCAATTTCATGTATAGCTTAGACAAGTTACTGATTTTTTATTTATTTGAAAGTGAGAAAGAGAGAGATTGAGGGAGAGAGAGAGAGACAATGATATCCCATCAGTTTCATCCCCAAATGCCTTTCATGGCTGGGGCGGGGCCAGGCCAAAGACACTACTCTGGAACTCCTCCAGGTCTCCCACATGGGTGGCAGGAACAAAAGTATTTGAGGCTTTGCCTACATCCTCCCAGGGTGTGCATTAGAAGGAAGCTGGAATCAGATCTGAACCAAGCACTTTGATATGGATGTGGCTATCCCAAGCAGTGTAATAACTGCAATACCAAATACCTGCCCCAAGTTACTGACATTCTTAAGTCTAAGTTAAGCCGCAAATAAAATAAAAATACAAATATAGCCTTGTTAATGGAAATAATAGGAGGCCACTGTTTGGACTAACTTCCCATCTGGCCCTCCACAGACTAACATAAAGATTGAGTCACTGGCACTACCATTTAACGTCACCAAACGAAAACCTCATTGTTATCTTAACTTACAAGAAATCAGGATGAGAAAGGGAGCAGCCACATTTTCCAAACAGGCTGTTTTTAATCCGTAGGATAATGAAGTGCCCTCTGACTTAATCCTCACCCACAAAGGTAACCTGAAGCAACCTGTTACTAACCAGTCAGTCACTGCTTCTGTTTCTGTCTCTTTGTCCCCTCCTTACAAGGAAAAAGTGACCAATTCCCATTTTTAAAAAATATTGATTTGAAAGAGTTACAGAAAGAGGAGGGAGGGAGGGAGGGGAGGAGGGAGTCTTCCATCTTCTGGTTCACTCCCCAAATGGCCACAACACCTAGGGCTGAACAAGGCTGAAACCAGGAGTTTGGAACTCCATGTGGGCCTCCCACATACTTGGGCCATCTTCCATTACTTTCATAGGTGCATTAGCAGGGAGCTGGATTGAACGTGGAGCAACTTGGAGTTGAAATGGTGCCCATACGGGATGGCAGTGCTGCAGGCTGTGCCAAGGCACAGGCCCTGGGAGACTTTCTAGAATCTTACTTGCCCACTATTCAGCAGCATCCAGCTTACAGGAGACACCTCTCCTGTGTCTACCATGGTTCTCTGAGCATCATCTTGCTGCACTCATGGCTTCTCTGTCTGTCTGATGAGGACAAGGGCAGTATGGATGAGCCCCTTCCAGATAAATGCATTAAGGAGTGCTGACCAAGGTCTCCAGGCTTGCTCTTGCCATGTGTGACAACACAGTGTCCTTGTGTTCAGGAACTCCTGCTGACCGTGACTTCCTGATCTTTCTCATCCACCTTGATTCTAAGACCTTGTGACTCTACTTAAAAGCAAAAATTCTGAAATTTACCTTGGAGACCAGAAACAATCTGCCCCCCATACCTTACTGTATCCATTAACATGACTTTGCTATTGCAGTGACTTTATCCATATGGCTTCACTATTCCAGGCAATGCTTTCCAGGGAAATAAACTTGGGAAATAAAAATTTTAGCTGCAGAGTGGGCATGCAGCTATTCATTCTCCAAGACTTCTTTCAAAACTGTTGCTGTGAGAGTGGGTTTTTTTTAATTATTTACTTATTTATTTGAAAGAATTACACAGAGAGAGGAGAGGCAGAGAGAGAGAGAGAGAGAGAGAGAGAGAGAGAGAGAGAGAGAGGTCTTCCATCCGCAATTAGCTGCAACGGTCGGAGCTATGACAATCCAAAGACAGGAGCTAGGAGCTTCTTCTGGGTCTGCCATGCAGGTACAGGGGCCCGAGGACTTGGGCCATCTTCTACTGCTTTCTCAGGCCATAGAACAGGGATGACTAGGAAGTGGAGCAGCCGGCTCTCAAACCGGTGCCCTTATGGGATGCCAGTGCTTCAGACCAGGGCATTAACCCACTGCACCACAGCACCAGCCCTAAGGTGGGTTTTTGTACAGTGCTTAAGATGCTGCTTGGAATGCCTGCATCCTGTATCAGAATGACTGGGTTCAGAGATCTGGCTCCACTTCCGTTTCCAGCTACCTGCTGATACACTGTCTGGGAGTAAGCAGGATGGCTCAAGTAGTTGTCTGCATGCCGCTCATACAGGAGACCTGGATTGAGTTGTGTATTCCTAGCTTCAGCCTGGCCCAGCCCTGGATGTTCAGGGCATTTAGGCAGGAAATGAGTGTTGGGAGATATCTGTCCATCTGTTTCTCTCTCTGCCTTTAAAATTAAATAAAAAATAAAATAAAAGGCTTCCATTCTGAACCTGTGACAATTGAGTGTAAACTATTGTATTATGGACTTTATCCCATCCTAACAAGACAATGATATTTAAAAACCCATCCTAAACCATAGCCCTAAAACTAATAGTAACTCACCTCAGTCTCACACCTCTAGTGGCTGAGATTGTCAACAGGAACATACTAAGTTTTCTCATCCAAAAGGATTGATTTATGTATTTGAAAGGAGAGAGAAAGAATTTTCCATCTGCTGTTTCATTCCCCAAATGGCTGTGATAGCCAGGTCTGGGCCAGCCCAAAGCCAGTAGCTAGAAACTACAAGTGGGTCTCCCACATGAATGGCAGGGGCCCAAGTATTTGGACCATCATCTCTTGCCTCCCAGGTGCATTAGCAGACAGCTGAATCAGAAGTGGAGCAACTGGGATCTGAATTGGCACTTACACAGGGAATGCCTGCATTGTAAGCAGTAGCTTAACTACTCTACCACAACAGTGGCCCCTCACCTGATATTCTTTTTGCTTTCTAATGTCTACTTTGCTTCCTCCCTGCCTCCCTCCCTCTTTCCCTACCCTTCCTCTCTCTTTCCCTTCCCTCCCTCTCTCTTTCCATCCCTCCCTCTCTTCCTCCCTCCCTCTCTCCCTCCTTCCCCCCCCTCTTTCCATCCCTCCTTCCCTTCCTCCCTCCCTCCCTTCCTCCCTCCCTCTCTCCCTCCCTTCCTTCCTTCCTTCCTTCCTTCCTTCCTTCCTTCCTTCCTTCCTTCCTTCCTTCCTTCCTTCCTTCCTTCCTTTCTCCCTTCCTTCCAAAGCAAGATTTATTTCAGTCAGAAACCTACTATTGCAGCAGGCAGCTCTCTCAGTGACCCCCTCCACTGAGAGAGAAAGAGCCCTTTTCTAATTTCTAATAATTTTTCTAATCTTTTAATTCAGTGTCATGTTCAGATATGCACCAAAAATTATTCCAAATGTAATAGTGATCTTTTATTTTTTAATATTTTTATTTATATGAATGAAACAAAATTCATGCATTTCATATACAGTTTGATGAACATTATGGAATTTCCCACCTTCCCTTCCCTCCCTCCCTGTCTCCCATCCTCCCTTCTCCTTTCTTTCCATTTTTGGAATGATATTATTTTTTCTTTCTCTATTTTTAGATTTGTATAAAGAGATCACATTTCATATATGTTGTGGATACAGTTTTAAAAGCATAACAGTACTTCCCACTCCAAGTTCTCTTCCTCTTCCCCTCCTTCATGCTCAGGCTTTCCCCCTTCTTTTCTTAGTTTTTTTAAAAAATTTTTAAAATGATATACTTTCAATTTGCTCCATTATCACAAGATTAACCTTCCTCTAAATAAAGAATTAAACAAGTAAAGAGAACAAAATCATTGTTCATTAGGAGTATAAACAAGGGCTATAAGCAATAATCAAATCTTACAATGTCAATTTAACTTATATACATTACTTATATACATGTACTGTATATGTTAGTTACCACAAATCAGGGAAAACATATGATATTTGTCTTTTATAGGACTGGCTTATTTCACTAAGCACAGTGGTCTCCAGTTGCATCCATTTTATTTAATTATTCTTTAAGGCTGAACAATATTTCATTGTGTTTATATACCACAATTTCTTGATCCAGTAATCAGTTGATGGACATAGGAGATGATACCATATAATAGCTATTAAGAGTTGATTTGCTATAAAAATCGGGGTACTGATAACTCTTTCATATGATCATTTAATTTCATTTGGGCAAGTTCTCAGGAGTATGATGGCTGGGTCATATTGTAGATCTGTTTCAGATCTCTGAGGAATCCCCAAACTGTCTGCAATAATCGTTGTACTAATTTACATTCTCAACAGTATATTAGTATATCCTTTTCTCTTCATTCTCACCAGCATTTGTTACTTTGAGATTTTTTGGGTGATAGCCAACCTAACTGGGGTGAGGTGAAATCCCATTGTGTTTTTATTTTCATTTCCCTGATGGCTAGTGATCCTGAGCGTTTTTTCATGTGTCTGTTGGCCATTTAAAAAAACGCCTGTTTAAACCCTTTGTCCATTACTTAACTCGATTGTTTGTTTTGTTGTTGTTGAGTTTTTTGAGCTCCTTATATATTCTGCCTATTATTCCTTTATCAGATGTATAGTTTACAAATAATTTCTCCCATTCTGTCAGTTGCCTCTTCACTTTGTTGAATGGCTCCTTTGCTGTGCAGAAGCTTCTTAGCTTGATGTAACCCCATTTGTCTATTTTGGCTTTATTGTCTGTGCTTCTGAGATCTTACCCAAGAAATCATTGGCTATGCCAATATCTTTCAGTGTTTCTCCTATGTTTTCCTCTAGTAATTTGATAGCTTCTTATTTGAACTCTGATCCATTGTGAATTGATTTTTGTATAGGGTGTAAGGTAGGGGTCTTGTTTCATACTTCTGCATGCAGAGATCCAATTTTCCCAGCACATCTTTATAGATCATTTGTAAGGCTGGACAAGTTGTGACAAATTATTTAAATTTCTGTTTGTTTTGCAAGGCCTTTATTTTACCTTCATTTATAATTAAGAGCTTTGGAGGGTACAGTATTCTCCGTTGACAGTTGTTTTTTTTTTTAAACTTGGAGTATATCTCTCTCCATTCTCTCCCATCATGTTGGGATTCTGATGAGAAACTGGCTGTTACTCTAATTGCTGATCTTTTGAAGGTAATCTGCCATTTTTCTCATGTATATTTTAGGATCTTTTCTTTATGTTTTATTCTTCAAAACTTGCCTATAATGTGTTGTGCTGAATATATTTTTTGATCATGTCTATTAGGAGTTCTTTGTGCTTCTTATACTTGTATGTCTATATCTTTATCCAAATTAGGGAATATATCTGCTATTATTTCACTGGATAGTTCTTCTAATCCATTCTGTCTTTCCATACCTGCAGGAACTCTTTATATACCTATGCTTGATCATTTGATGGTATCCCTTAAATCTTGAACACTATTTTCAGGTTCTCTATTTTTTCGTCTTTTTTTTTCAATCTGAAATATTTCCAAAGATTTGTCTTCTAGCTCAGATATTCTTTCTTCAGAATCACTGAGTCTGTTCTTAAGAGTTTCCACTATATTACTTATTTGACATATTGAATTCTTCATTTCTAATATTCCAGTTTGAGGTTTCTTCAATATCTCTATCTCCCAGCAGAATTTCTCATCCATGTCCTGTATGGATTTCTTTAACTCATGTATTTACTTCTCTGTATTTTTGAGTAATGTTATGATCATTCCTTTGAATTCTTTTTCAGGAACTTCCATCTCTTCATCTTCACATCTAATACTGAAGTCTTGTTGTGTTCCCTTTGGGAGTCATATTGTCTTCTTTGTTCATTTTCTATGTTTATTTTTAGGCATTTGGGGAAATATTTGTTAGTTTTTTTCCACTGAGGACTTTTATCTTTTATCTAAGACTTAGTGGAGTGTCTGCTCCTTCAGTGGATATCCAGATGTGTGTGCTGGGTGGGGGCAGAGAGCTTTGGCCAGTGCTTGAAGGTGGGGCAAAGGTCCAGATGACACCCAAGTGGACATGGTATATCTCAATCATCAGCAGAGGAGAGTATGAGCACACCAGGTGATATGTTCTCAGCCTCAGCCCCTCTCTGATAAGGTGAACCAACTACCCAGAGTGAGCTTGCAATGCCTGTGTACCCCACCCACTCAGGCAAATTAATTCCACAAAGGATATATGCAGTCCTCTGTGTAAGTGCAGAGCCTTCTTTGATGACCCATCTCAACACTCAGTCAACTCTGAGCCTCTGAAACCAGTGATTGCCCAATGATCCAGATATTCCCTATGCTCTGTCATAGAATCACAGAATTCCCAGTCACTGGGCACAGGACATCCACTGTCAGCCCTGACAGCCTCCCTGTACCGGAGTCTCTGTCTGATAGATGTTGGTTGGTGCTCCACCTTTGCAAGTTGAGTCTAGTGCCTTGATTGAGTGAGGGGAGGGGAACAACATGCCCTCATTCTGCAGATCTAAGTGTGCTCCATCCCCTGCCAACCCTCCAAAACAGACTCAAAGTTAGTGGGGACCTTGGATTTATCCCTGTAATAAATTCTCCCAGTCACCTGCATGCTACAGCAGCCCAGCCTCTACTAGCCTTATTAAGATGGTTTTCCTCCTTGTTGGTCACTGGGCACCTTGTTGGGAAGGGGAGGAAAGCAATGTGCTCTCTGTTCATGGGTTTTGGTGGAAACTCTGCCCTGTGCTAGTGCTTTAGGCCAGGTTCAAAGTCAATGGGGGACTGCAGGGTTCTCCTTCAGGTAATATCACCAGTGGCATGGGCTGCTACAGGTTCCTCTCATCTTGCTCTGAGAAGTTGGCATCCCCACCAGCCACTGGCTACATAAGTTGCCAGTGGTGTCCTGCTTGCTGCTGTGTGGCCGTACCATCTCTGCTATTCTATGGAGTCTCTCTTTTTTCTGTAGACTTTCCACTGCAAACTTCTATGCTACTGTTTCCTGGGCATGTATTTCCTCCCTTATTCTTCTGGTATCTTCCTTTGGTCAAAATCAGACATCTGTTGCTAATTTACCATCTTGGGTCTCAACAATAATCTTTTAAAAATTTATTTGACAGGTAGAGTTAGAGAGAGAGAGAGAGAGAGAGAGAGAAAGAGACAGAGACAGAGACAGAGAGAAAGGTCTTCCTTCTGTTGGTTCACTCCCCAAATGGCTGCTATGGCCAGCGCTGTGCCAATCTGAAGCCAGGAGCCAGGTGCTTTCTCCTGGTCTCCCATGTGGGTGCAGGGGCCCAAGCACTTGGGCCATCCTCCACTGCCTTCCTAGGCCACAACAGATAGCTGGGCTGGAAGAGGAGCAACCGGGACTAGAACTCGGTGCCCATATGGGATGCCAGAGCTGTAGGTGGAGGATTAACCAAGTGAGCCATGGCACCAGCCCCCTCAATAATGATCTTTTAATCTTGAATTTGGTTATGCAGATAGTCAATTATAAACAAATAATATAATAGCTAAAGCAAGTAGATTTTCATGTTATGCTCTGGTGTGTTTGATATATTCATGTGATTTTTCCATTTTTCTGTGACCATGGAAAAATTATAAATGTTCCCAAAAATTTCCCTCAAAAGGAAAAGTAGATAAAAATCACTGTGATTCATGAGCTGTAGAAAAGGTAGACTTTTTTCTTTTCTTTAAAAAAAAATTATCTATTTGGGAGAAAGAGAGAGAGAGAGAGAGAGAGAGAGAGAGAGAGACTGACAGAGATCCTTTATCTGCTAGCCATTCCCCCAAATTTCTGCAACAGCCAGGACTTAGCCAAAGCCAGGAACCCACTTTGAGTCTCCTGCATGGGTGGCAGGAATCCAAGCACTTGAGCCATTACTTGCTGCCTTCCAGGGTGCTCATTAGCAGGAAGCTAGAATCAGAAACACATCCAGGACTCAAACTAACTACTCCAATATGGGCTGTGAGCATCCCCTGAAGTGTCTCTATCTCTGTGTAAAATTTCCACCCTTGTTTTTTCTTTTTTGGTTTCATGCAGAAAGAATGGTCAGATAGCACTGTCCATTAGAAATTAGTAGAAATCCACATGTATAATCTTTTCCATTTTCTTACATTCACATTGACCACCAAAATAAAAGAAAAAGTCATGAAAACTGATATATTTTTAAACTTTTATTTAATGAATATAAATTTCCAAAGTACAGCTTATGGATTACAACGGCTCCCCCCCCATAACTTCCCTCCCACCTGCAACCCTCCCCTTTCCTGTTCCCTCTCCTCTTCCATTCACATCAAGATTCATTTTCATTTCTCTTGTATACAGAAGATCAGTTTAGTATATATTAAGTAAAGATTTCAACAGTTTGCACCCACATAGCAACACAAAGTTAAAAATACTGTTTGAGTACTAGTTATAGCATTAAATCAAAATGTATAGCACATTAAGGACAGAGATCCTACATGAGGAGTAAGTGCACAGTTACTCCTGTTGTTGAGAAAACTGATATTTTAATCCAACTTGATGCATATGACATATGTTTATATCAACCTGTGTCACTAGCCATAATTCAGTACCCAATAGCTACTATTTGAACAATGGCAGGGAGACTGAAACACAGCTGTAGGCAGAGGGGAAGAGGCTACACGAAGAGAGTGGAAGGACCAATGAAGAGGCTCATTCTGGTGGGCAGAGTCTCAGTGCAGAACTGAGCAGATGGTGGGTGTCAGTTGTTCATAAGTTACTGAGCCACTTTGTGAATCTTTTTAAAAGTGTGTCATGATCATAATTCACAGAGGTGTGAAACTTAAATAATATTTGTAAAGTACTTAGGACATTTCTAGTGAAACTTAAGTACTTGATAAATGTTAGCACTCACACAGACACACATGCCTTAAAATAAATCTTTAGGATACTTACAGTTCCTGTGGGAATTTTGTATTTTTCCAAGCCTATAAATTAGTTTTTGCTGTTTATTTTGAGAAGTTTGCATTTTATTTTCTTTTGTTTATTTATTTGAGAGAGAGAGAGAGAGCGCTCCCATCTGCTGATTCAGTCCACAAATGCCGCCAACAGCCAGGACTAGGCCAAGCTGAAGCTGGGAACCGGGAACTTAAACCAGGCCATGGTAGCAGGAATCCAGCTAATTGAGCCATCAACCTGCTGTCTTCCAGGGCCTGCATTAACAGGAAAATGGAATCAGGAACTGCGTATGGAACCCAGGTAGCTCTGATATGGGACGCATGAGATGTGTCACATGAGATGCCTCATGAGAGGCATCACAATCAGCAGCGTAACTGTTAGGCTAAACATTGATTCCTCTATTTACTTTTGAGTTTCTTTAAAAAACCCAAGTCTGTTGGGGTGATTCCAAAATGGTGGATTAGGGAAAGACATATTGCACTAGGCTAGGGATAAATAGTAAAAAAAAAACAAAAACAAAAACAAACAAAAAAGGTGTAGGAAGTGCACTCTCAGGGGAAAATTTGAGAGAAAATCAACACTAGAAATCCTACAAAAGGAAGAAGAACGCCATGGACCCGTGAGGAGGGTGCGTACATGCAGCACGAACACGGACCCAATACATGACTGCAGCAGCTGAGAGCCAGAACAGACTGAAGCAACCTGTGGTGATATAGCCGGAGGGAGAGTGGGGGGAGCCCTGGGGATTTGCGGTTGCTAGTACTTGCAGGTGGATCCAGTGGAAGTGGAGGGGGTACGTTTATCTTGCCCCAACTTCCCCACAACAGTGCCCACTGCCTGTGGAGAAACAGTGGGCTCCATTTTGGATTTGGGAGGGAGCTGCAGAAACCTTTGTGTGCGTACAGCAACTGGCTGAGATAGGACACCATCTTCTTGGCAATGGCAGTGGAGGGGAGAGAGAAACGTTCAGGCAGTGGCTCTTGTGCAATCCAGAGATTCTAGCAGAGGGACACATCCACAGTCCCCACTGACTTTGAGCCTGGCTGGTGGTGGGGGGAAGCAGCTGGGCACCCACGTAGGACTGCAAGGCACCCCCAGTCCTCCAGGATAAAGACGCCTAGGTGGATCTGGCTTGAAGAACATCTGCCTCTCTGTTGACTGGACAGGCTGGCAGAGCAGAGCAAAATATGTGCTCCTAGCAGCTGTGGGAGCCTTGTGTGCTCAGACTGTGGGGACTAGAGGGTTACATGAGAAGGTGAAGGGTGTAGCCAGGTCTCTGGGCAATCACTGGGTGTTACTTCACAGGCTCAGAGCTCCTTGGTTGCCTGGAACAGGTCATTGTAATAGGAACTGTGTCATTGTAGTGAGGACTGTGCAGATCATTTGTGTGGCTTATACAGCAGCACAAGTGAGTGTTGAACACACTGGGGGCTAACACCTGGGCATTGCTCAGCTTGAAGGAGAAGAGGTAAAAGGGTGATCACACAAACAGAGGTGACCACTGCCCTCCTTCTGTTAACAAGAGTAGATCTACCACGCCCAATTTGAGTGTTACCCTGGATACTTGCCCTACCCTAGAGCACTGACCAGAGCTCCCTTGCCATTCCCACCACACACCTCTTGGTATTCACCAAAAGTGCAGACATTCCACTAAGTCACAGAAGCATAGCTCAAATATAAAAACCATGAGAGGGAAATACCATGTTAACCAGTTTAATAAATTTTCTTCATTTCTTCTCTTTTCCTTCTCTTCCCTTTTCTTCTCACCCTCCCTTGAGTCTGTTGATTATTTATAGTTTTACAACTGTTCTAGATGATTCTCTAGAGATGAAAAGCATATGTGAGAGAAGGTGAAAAAATCCATTTTTATGTTTACCAAAGTATTCAGAAAGGTGGCTGAAAACATTTAGAGCTTTTAGAATTTCTGATGATTCAAAACAAAGCCATTTATATACTTGAAATGTGTGCATAGAGATTGGAGATATATTCACAGATGTGTGCAGACATTACTGAGTCTGCTGAAAGTTGGTTACCACAGCATATAATCAAAACAACCTGTTGATAAAACTGAGTCTAACTTGATTGTTAGCAATGACGATAAACAGAAAGGGATATTTATGTGACTTGAGGGGTCTGCTTTAAGGAGACCTCAAAGGCCTTTGATTGTGAGGACATGATTGGAGTAGGGCAAGTCCATGTTTTAACAATTTAGGAGAGAGGCACACAGCAAAGTGCAGGTTTCAGGGTGAGACTCTGGAAATGAACAATCACTTGATGCCATTTGTTGTCCTGAGAGGAGGCCTTTATTCAGATTGTAGTTCTAGTTCTATCTAGTTCAAATAAATGGACTGTTAGTAAGCTTCTGGAACAAATAATGAAGATATGTATTTTCTTTTTTTTTCATTTATTTGACAGATAGAGTTATACACAGTGAGAGACAGAGAGACAGAGAGAAAGGCCTTCCTTCTGTTGGTTCACTCCCCAAATGGTCACTACGGCAGGCGCACTGCGCTGATCTGAAGCCAGGGGCCAGGTGCTTCCTCCTGGTCTCCCATGTGGGTGCAGGGGCCCAAGCACTTGGGCCATCCTCCACTGCACTCTCAGGCCACAGCAGAGAGCTGGACTGGAAGAGGAGCAACCGGGACTAGAAACCGGAGCCCATGTGGGATGCCGGCGTCACAGGTGGAGGGTTAACCAAGTGAGCCACGGCGCTGGCCCCTAAGATATATATTTTCAATCTTCCTTCCTGGGCAAGAATTTCCCAGAAGAATGAACTCTTGGTATTGGGCCAATCCAATAGTCAGGGCTTCTCCAAGACAATAGTAAACCACGGTCATGTGCAGAGCCAGCTTTGTGTGTTTGAATGTTTCTGGCCCTCAGGTTGTTGATGGGGCACAAAACTGGAAACATGTCTCTCCTATTTTTGGAATTCAAGTGTGTCAGTCTCAGAGACTAATATTTACAAACATTTCTGATGGTTACAAGTTTTATTATTTAAAACTGTTATGAGTGACATATCCCCCAACACACTCTGTCCTTTAAAATAGCTTGTCTACAAATCCCCAAGATTTCATTTAATACCGAGCAAGGCAATCAGTCACAGGGAGAAAATGACTACTTTTGTATGTGATAATACGTGTCTGAGTGGAAAATTCTAGTCACATGGCAGCTGCTTCTTAAAAGCAGGGAACTTTAAATTCTCTTTATGTTTTTAAATATTTAATAGCTGGTAAAGGTCAGTAGAAAGTGTCCTTTTCCTTGTCAGGAGCCAATGCAAAACTGTCAAACACACACAAAGAGCAAAGTAATTACATCGCTCTGCTCTAGAAAGAACAATGAGAAAACTAGTCGTTTACATTTTGCTTATTTTCTGGCTTTAATACAACACATATTAAGATTTTTTTCAATTCCAACTCATCAAAGAAATGATTAAGGCTTCACATTTTTATGATATGCCTTCACAAGCAGCTACATCTTAATGGTGTGATCTAAATGTGAAAATGATGCTTCTTTGAATGACTTTTCCCTTATCGGTGATTAACTGACCAGCTATAGCCCAGTGTTTCTGTGGGGTTGGCTCAAGGCAGTAACAAGGCCTGCAGACGGGACAGGCACTTGTCTCAGGGTTAGAACTGAGTTGAATCCTGACCCTGATATTATCTCTGCAGCATCAAGCAAATTCTTTATTCTTTCTAATTCTCTGTTTTTTACCAATATAGCTCAGACCATAATAATTTTATTGCAGTGTAGCCGTGAAGGCTGCAGGAGAGATTGGGGGGGTGTACTTAGTCATAGTGGGTAGGCACTATTATCTTGCTAGGCTTTAGCAATACTGGGGATATGTCTGGGGCCCAGCATGTATTCTTTATCAACCCCAATTCTTATATTCTATCCTCAAGATGAGAAGACATCTGACAGAAGACTGACAGATTCCATTGGTTGAAACAGCCAGATCCAGAAGTCTACACTGGGCTCTCTCATGTTTGAAAGAATAGATTAGTGAGACTTGCTATTGTTCTGTTTATCATATACCAAACCCAGTGGCTTTCTTCAAAATAGCTGAAAGGGGCTATGGTTTGCTTTCCAACCAAATCCATCTGAGTTTGTGTTGTGTTTGCTCTTCTTGCTAGTTTTATGGTCTTGTGTGGGTTACTAACTTATCTGAGCACCGGTTTCCTCACCAGTTTAATTGGGCATGGTGATACAGGCTTCACATATTTGCGAATTTTATGAGATGAAGTAGACAAAGCATCATTGATTGTGTGTGACAGTGCATATAGTTATTAGCCAATTACATCTGCTTGCTATATAATTATCTACTGAATAATGAGAGGAAATAGCAGAGTACAATTCCCAGACCACAGTAAAATGGATGTACTGAGTTCAGAGAGATAGACAACATTACTTTTAGGAATATTAATAAAATATTTATGCAGCATAGCAAGTTAATTTTTAAACTTTTTTTCAATAGAGCAAATCAAAGAATCATTTCATTTGCCCCTTCTTTTCATTCAGAACTTTGGTTTCAGTAGAAGTATTTTTATCATGTGCCTAAAGGCCCCAGGACTTTTCATAGGCTGGTGACACCAATTTCAACAAGGACTATTGAATTTTCTTTCCTACCTTAGCCATAAGGTACAGCAGTGGATACAATTATGCTTCCCTTGATGTAAGAAATGTTCATCATTTGAATTGCTGATATATAATCTCTCATGGAAGTATGATCTCGTCATTCTTTGATTTTAGATATTTTATAGGCATATCCTGGTCTGCTTATAGACTTCAGCAGGTTATGCTTTAATCCTCCCTATAATGCTCTCTTGGGCTTCTTGATTCTTCCTTTCTCACTTCTCAACAATCTTTTTCTATTTTAAGAATGGTGAGCTATCTGCTCGCAGACTTAGCTCATAGCCATGTCTTTTCACACGCAGTGCTTGCCACTTGCATTGCCTTTTCTGAAAACTTTCCAGCAAATCTCAAGCTATACTTCTTCCAGGAAATTAACATTTGATGGATAGCCCCGCCCATTGTTCCCACAGAAGCCTGTGTGTACCCCAGTCACAGTATCTACCACTTATTTCATTGTGTCCCATCAGGCCCAACTTGATGAAAGTGTGTTCTAGCTACCTGTTCCATGAATGAAAAAATTGTATTCATCATTGCTTTCTTGATTGATAGTGCTCATCGAAATGAATGTTGGTGACAGATTTGCAGGATGATCAAAGATCCCCATCAGGGCAAGATGTACACACTTGGCAAAACCTAAGCTAGGAGCCTGGCTAGGCTCAATTACACCTTTCTATTCATTGCCACAGGGTGTAGCACCTGCACACTAAGCATAGTGCACTTGGTGGCTAAATGAAGTGATGTTGTGCATTAACAGTTATGCACCAACTCTTGTGACAGGAATGGTGCCGGGCACTGCCTGGCTTTCCTCTGGGGACTCAGGCCTTTCTTCAATAAATTTTGCTTCACTACCTGAATTTACATGGATTTTAATGCAGTGAGTATAAGTGGCAACCATTCCTAGTGATGTGTATATCTGGGTAGAAATGGGAAAATTACTGTTTGACATTAGGTAGGAAAAGCACACAAGCAAAGGGCAAGAGTTAATTATTATTTTCCTTTTAAGAATTTGACTTATAGATAGGTAGATACAAAAGTACTTCAAAAAGTTCATGGCAAGTGGAATTACACATTTTTTGGTGCAAAATATTTTGAAATTCCTGCATATGATGAGTCTTCAAAAAGTTTATGGAAATATATACCAGGAAAAAACTATATATGAACTTCATTCTTTTTCAAAATGAAAAAGAAGAGGAAACTAATTTGTCATAACTTAGTAACATTAGAGAACTAGTCTTTTAATTTTATTTCATATACGCAGTACCCACAGCAATTTTGGAAATATGCAAATGGAGTTTACACCTTACTGCTCACTAGATCCAGCTCAATTTCCTGGTAGGTGCCCCTAGATCAAAGGCATCCCCGGTTCAAGGGTAGACCATACCAAAACCTGTTGACTCCACAACTGGCAAGAAGTCTCATCTGGTTGGGGTGAAAAATGAGCCAAGAAGACCAGTTGTCAGGACATAAGTGCATCAGAACTCTTTGCAAGCTTGAGTGTACTCTGGCTACCTGATCGTGGCACCTACCAGAGCTGTGGTTTCTATGGGAATGATGATCCCAGTCTGTACCTAGCAGCCTGAGAAAGACCACAGCAAAACTCATTATCAATGTTTATTTCCTACCATACACCAAATGTACAGCACTGAACACAATTTTGTTGCTTTGATGTAAGAAATATTAATTGTTTGATAAACAGTATACAAACAAACTACTTCAAATTAAAAAATGCATACATCATTGCCTTTTTGTTGTTTACAAAAGACCCAATTTACAGTATCAATCATCAACATAGTTGAAATGAAAAAAAATTCAGTGCACATTACAAAACACAGTCAGTACAAAGGAGGCAAATAAATACAAATGTAGTCACAAAACATTCTGCTCAAACTATGCAAACACAAATAAATTAACCTGAAGTCATAGTAAATTATAGTAATAAATACATAAGTTGGTAAGAGATTTCTTTTAAATTAAATAAAATATATAACAAACCTGTTAAAATATTTAGCAAATTAAACTTTTGTCTTTGTAATAAGTGAACTCATTTGTATCATCTATGAAGTACTGTATAGCAAAATGTTTGCAAATACATAACTTTAATAGAAAATTTTGTTTGGTGTTCCATTTATAATAGACAGCACATACGGTAGCTCTTTTTTTTCTTTAAAATTGATTTTTAAATAAACACCATTCCTACCTAAGAACAGACATCTCATTTTCACTAAACTAAGATTCAAGAGTTCAAATGAACCCCAAACCAAAGATAAGCCCCACTTAATGCATAACAGTGACCAAAGTTTTATGAGCGTGGAATTACTGTTGAGTATTACTCTTCATTTGTGCAGGTAACAGTAACAACAGTGGAATATATCAAGCTTGTGAATGCCATCACATTCAATCTAAATATCCATGAGGCTAATCAAAAATAAACACTTTTGTTATAGCACAGAAAATTAAGCCCACACCAAGTTCATGTGTACATTTACACAGAGGCACGTCTGCACATGAAATGTGTGTGCACACCAAAAAGGCAGTTTAGCTGGTTGTCTATACCTTTTCCTTAAAAAAAATAAATATAAAAAAACCTTTGAAACAATGCTTAACTACTTTACAATCCCTGAAATAGACATTGCCTTTACTATAGCAACTACAAAACTCTGACCCATTCAGGAACTCACAATTGCGGGCTCAATTTCATATGTAGTTCAATGTGTCTTGTGACTGTGCCCGAAAATATGGTGTGTGTGAGGGTATATATGTGTGCGTGTGTACGTGTGTGTATTTTGTAGCTCTTGTAGTTCTAGGGCAAGATTTTTTTTTTTTTACCACATTTAAAGTTGTCTTGTTTTCCAAAGAAGGTAAGACCAATGTTGCCAGTATTCAAATAAATCACTCAGATTGAAGTTACCATGTTTTTCATGTGTTACTCTATTTTCCACTCCTTTCCAGTCAACCCAGTAAGATAAATGCTATTTCAGGGGATATGGTATCTACAAAGTTTTCCATTTGGATGCATTTGTATTTGCTAAGTACAAGTCTACACCAATATTGTCACTTGTGTATTGTACCAACAAATGGCAGGAAAGCCTGGCTGGTCACATCAACTCTTATTTCTCATCTTGGGCTAAGAGTTGCCAACTATCTGTATGACTTGAAAAACAGAAAATCTGCATCGCAAAAAAGCTCGTGTTTCTTTAAAACATTTCAAATAAATAATTCATATTAACTAAAACCATACAGCCAAGTCGAATACTTTGCTGATTGCTATATTTAATTATTGCTAACAAATTCTGAGCAGGCTGTTTTCCAGCATCCTGTGCTTGTGTGAGTGCAGATTGCCCACAAGTGGGCGCCATTTATCTTCTTATTCTTTTCACGCAACTCACCTTACCACAAACTCATAAATACAAAAACTAGGGGAAGGTGGGGGTGGGGGGCAGCAGGGGAAGAACTGTGCAATAGAAATCGAACTCGGCCATAGTGCAGTCCTTAGACAAGGATTTTCTTTCACACCTTCTGTTTTCTCATTTAAACCCAGCAAGATAGGTGATTTGAGAATAGCATTTCTATGTAAATCCTATTGGAAAATAAATTAATAAACACACTTGTAAAAATATGGCAGACTTCAAAATGCAGTTAAAAGATAAAAAACTCTTTGATTAGTAATAAATAAAATATAAAAATGTCACATTTATTTTACATATACTTTACAAAAGAAAGAGTGCAATGAAGAAATAAAAGAAAAACATATGAAAATAAATAAGATCTAAGAATTGACTGCATTGCTTTTAATCCAAAGAGTCTATCATAGTTTTCCTTTCTTTTTTCGTGTCAGCTGGGGAAAAAAAATTAGTGCAATGTTGCGGTTGTAAATGCAGTAGGGCAAGCTCCATGCCTTAGCAGTACACAGACCCCGGACAGATCAATCTGGAGTTTACTGCTGTTGGTGACTCCTGTGGCCAGGCAGCGCTGTGATCCTACACATGGATGCCCTTCACTGCCTGTTTGATACTCTCCAGTAGAGCTTTGCATTCCGGGGAATAGTCCCGCTCCAGATTGCTGTACATGTCTGTGAGTGTATTTACATATGCTTCGAAATTCTGCTCACTGATAGGTCCCTAAATGGAGACAAAACACATTGAGCCAATCACAAGGGTTCAGGCTGAGGCAAAAGAAGGGCCACCCAACACCCAGGAATTTTGGGAGCCCAGGAGTGTGGGAGGAAAGGCATGGATCCATGTGACTGCCAGTTGAGAGGACAGAGAAGGATTGAGTATGTGTTGAGATTCACCTGTTCTCGATGAACCTTGATTGTACAGTATTGGAACTCAGTTTGGAACCATGTAAAACATGTATCTAGCTGCTGAGCTGGAATCCTTAAACCTGTGTTCCTTCCTTTGGGAGGCAGACTCAGCCACAATTGCATGTGCTCAGCCCAGAAAAGCTCTCTTGGCTGAGGAGGATGAAAGTAGGAGAGGCTGGGGAGGAAGGTGGTTCCTTTACAGCACTGTGCTGGAATTTAAGAAATTGAGATTCCAGAAGGTTGCTCACTATCCAGTTTTGGTGGAAACTTTTCCTCCTCCATCCTCAGACACCTTTTGTTGATTTTTCCCTGTGGCATTTTTATACACTTCTCAAATTCTCTATCTGCCTTCAGATAGACTAGCAACTCCATAGTCAAGGCTTGTTCATCTATTATCCTTTTGGTATCTGCCTTGTCTAATGTGATGCTCTGCAGAGTGCCCACTGGGAGACAAACGACACACAGGGCATGCTACTCCACCATTGTTGTGGCCTCCATGCCCCCATCATTTTGAAAACACAAGGTGCTTGAAAGAAAGGATTTTAAGAGGTCTAAATAGGGGTCCATGCTGTGGTGCAGCAGGTTAAGCTGTTGCTTAATCCAGGCATCCCATAGGAGCATTGGTTCAAAACCTGGTTACGCTACTTCCAATTCAGCTCCCTTCTAATGTGTCTTAGAAAGCAGTGGAAGATCGTCCAAGTACTTGGGACCCTGCCACCCACATGAGAGACCAGGATAGAGTTCCAGGCTCCTGGCTTTAGCCTGGCCCAGACCTAAATGTTACAGCCATTTGGGGAGTGAACCAGCATACAGAAGACCTCTCTCTCTTTCTCTGTAATTCTGCATTTCAAATAATTAAAAATGAAATCTTAAAAAAGTCTAACTACTATAGATATTTAGTATATTATTGTTATTGCCACTATTTAGATAGTTAACTTTCTAAATGTGAAGACTGGTTGAGCTGAGTGAAGTACTGACCTAAATTATTAGTATTGGTCAATTATGATTTGTTGTTCCTTTTTAGTTTCTGCCTTTGCTGTACCAAGTATTTCTTGGAGAACAGTGTAAGTGGATGAGAGCTCCAGTTGCAGAGTGGATAGAGGCACCACCAGAAAGCCAGTCCATTTAACTCATGGTAGCTTTAAAGCCTTAATCAAACAATGGAATCATTGGGGAGGCACCGTGGCTCACTTGGTTAATCCTCCACCTGCGGTGCCGGCATCCCATGTGGGTGCTGGGTTCTAGTCTCAGTTGCTCCTCTTCCAGTCCAACTCTGCTGTAGCCTGGGAAGGCAGTGGAGGATGGCCCAAGTGCCTGGGCCCTGCACCTGTATGGGAGACCAGGAGGAGGCACCTAGCTCCTGGCTTCGGATCGGTGCAGCGCCGGCCATAGCGGCCATTTGGGGAGTGAACCAATGGAAGGAAAACCTTTCTCTCTGTCTCTCTCTCTCACTGTCTGTAACTCTATTTGTCAAAAGGAAAAAAAAAAATGGAACCCTTCTGAGCCTTGAATTCTTCAACTACAGAATGGGAATATCAAAGCTCACTTGATGATCTTGTGAACATTGCACATGATCAACCATACAAGCCACCCTAGAGTGTCTTGGATGCGATTGGCAAAGGCACAGGGTGTCTTTTTTAATGGCCCTGGCAAGGAGGAACATATTAAGGAAAACACATTTGTCACACAAATGTTCATAAATAATATTATAACATCACTCAATTATTACTTTAATACTAGTCATAAATAAATAATAATTTCTTTTCCATTGTGCTCATTATTAAATTATTGATACTTGGGGGAGCTCAAGAAGCACATTTAGAATTAGTTAAGATGGGGGCTTCATGCTGAGAAGGTGGATACATTGAGGGATTTACTGCTTTAAGAAAAACCAATTATATTTCCTCATCATGTTGCTGCTTCATAGATAAATGGGGCTACTTCAGAAAAGTTGTTCCAAGAAAGTAATCTCTGTGGGCTGGCACTGTGGCATAGCAGGCAAAGTTGCCTCCTACGGAGTTGGCATCCCATATGTGCTCTGATTTGAGTTCCGGCTTCTCTGCTTCCAATCCAACTGGATGCTAATGTGCCTAGGAAAGCAGTGGAGGATGGTTCAAGTCCTTGGGCTCCTGCACCCATGTGGGAGACCGGAAAGAAAATCCTGGCTCCTGGCTTTGGGCTGGCCCAGCCCTGGCTGTTGTGACCATTCGGAGAGTGAACCAGCAGATGGAAGTTTGATCTCTCTCTCTCTCTCCCCCTTGCTCCCTTTCTGTCTGTCTGTCTGTCTCTCTCCCCCTCACTCCCTTTCTCTGTCTCTCCCTCTTTCTCTCTCTCTAACTATGCCTTTCAAATAAGTAAATAAATCTTAAGTGAGCTCTGAAAACATTAAAAGCATTTAACAGTATAACCCCTCCTCCAAAGACTTATATTTATGAAAAGGAGGAGACAAATTTTCTATGCATTCTAAGTAGTTGAATACCTAAAATACAGGTTTAGATTCCAGAAATAAGGATGTCTAGCTCACTTTCACAGTTTTTACTCTGTAAGGGGAGAACTAAAGTAGGACAAAAAACCACATCTACTGGGACTACTGAGTGGAGTGGGTGATGCCAATGATTGGCAATATCTTCCCCTTGTAAATATATTTTCAGTTAAGAAGGTCTGAAATTGAAATTTCAGATTACCTCATAAAGCAAACTTCATATTAAATTGTATCTTGAAGTGATCCTGGTCTTTAGGTCTTTACAAAAAGCCTGACCTTCATCGAATTTAAACATACAAGGGTATTTCCAAAAGTTCACAGGAAAAACGGAATTAAAGAGAAGTTTATGTTGGTACAAAAGTATTTCAAATCCATGCATTGTTTTTTTTCATAGTATGCATTTTCCATGAACTTTTGGAGAATCCCTTATCTGCATCTACTATGTTAATAGTGAAGGAGGTGATTGTGAAGTGAGAACATGATGAAACTTTGGTAACTCTGACTGCTGACAGATCTCCTCAAAGTTATGCATGTCTAACTGGCAGCCCTGTGGGTAACTGCATGATGATGTTGAAGACACTTGTCATGGAACCGCAAAATTTTGACCTTGGACTTACCATTTGTGGAAGCTGGATGTCAGCTAGGCTTGAAATGAGAGCTTGGCTCAGCCCTGCTAGCTCCTTCAGCAGGCTCTCATTGTTCTGTTCTATGAGTTTGTTCTCCTCCTCTATTGTCTTTAAATTGCTCTCCATGGATGTGATCTACAATGGAAATAATGGGAGAATATGAGTAGAGCTTGGGAAGTGTACAAAAGCCTTCCCTTTGGAGGAAAATGCAGTAGTTGAATATAAATGCCAAGGATGCACCCTTACAACTTCCCTGCTTGAAAGTGCACCCCCTTTTATGGCTCTAAGTGTTCTAACACATTCCCATATTTATAACTTCAGCCCAGACTTCTCCAATTGCACACTCAACTCCTCCCACAGGGCTGTATAACAGGTATCTCAAGCCCATTGTGCCCAGAAATAAACCTTTGCTGTCCCCCCAAACCTGCTCTACCCATAGTTGTCCCATTTCCAGCCATGGCAACTTGTGTGTCACTCAGATTTTGGGGCATCCTTGTAGTGCTTTTTCTCTCAGACCTCAAATCCACTGGGCACTGCCATCAGTACACCCAGGATAGGATTATTTGTGTCACCTGCATGGCTGCCACCTGGGCCCAGACATCAGGGTGGTTGTATCACCACCGCATGGGTGGTTCTGTTTCTGCCTTGGCTCCATACAGTCTCTTCTTGATCCTTCCTCAACAGACTCCAGAACAAATCCCTTATAAGTCATTGTGTTATCCTTTAGCTCAAACCCACCAATGATTCTGAATTCACTCACAAAAAAATCCCCATGTTCTTTAAAATGGCCTAGGAGAGACCGCTCATGTGAACAAGAGATCAGCCTTGTGCTCTCACTGGGGTTCTCCTGCCATGACCCGCTGCCTGCTCAGTCCACTCACTAGCAGACTCATTCCCTCTTTGCTGTTTCTCACATCTCAGGGCCTGAATGAAATTCAGGACTTTGGAACTTGCTGGCTTTTGTGTCCGAATCACTTTTCCCCTACACGGGTCTGGTTAATTCCTTCCTCCTCAACTGTTTGCTGAGACGTTGCCTTCTTCCCGGGGCCCATCTGTCCTACTTAGAACTGAAATCCAGCCTCTCATCTACCCTCTCCCCCTTCTAGCAAACTGCAAAATCTATCATGAGTGAGATTTGGTTCATTGTTTGCTTCCCAGTTCTAGAATTTAAGCTCCATGAGGACAGAGCCCCCGGTGTTCTTTGCTGATGGTTCTCAAGAAAAATTCCTGTGATTTCCAAATCAAACCATCAAGTTTTTTTGTGGGTTCACTGACCATCAATGAGAGACTGTGCAAATAGTCATGCATTTTGGATGCCTTAAAATGCTTTGTCTGCAGCTGCTATGTGCCAAGTCTGGCAAGACTCAGTCACCACTGTGGTATAAAAACCCTGCACTCAAGAAGGGAGAGTGGAGCAGGGGAAAGATCCTTTAAAAATGGGATGGGAGAGGGAGTGGGAGATGGGATGGTTGTGGGTGGGAGGGAGGTTATGGGGGGGAAAGCTGCTATAATTCAAAAGCTGTACTTTGGAAATTTATATTAATTAAATAAAAATTGAAAAGAAAAAAATAAAATATATACCCCCCAAAATTATGCTTTGTCTCATTTGTTTTCTTCTGTGTTTTTGCAATAGTTATTATTAGCGATAAAAAACTCTTGTACAAAACTTTCAACTTCCATTTGAATAAATTCAATCAGGAGATGGGGCAGACATTACAAAGGAAAAGGCAGGATTAAGAAATTGCTTGGATATTGGGGGGGTAAATAATTTGTTCAAGAAAATATCCAATAAGATCTGTTTCTGACAAATATGGACACATACAAAGGTGTAATCAAGTTAGGAGGTGGCAATGTTTTACTTGAAGTTTTAAAATAAGATAAAAGCTTCTCATTATGAATTTTTCTAAAGCCCTGCATGTTCCACAGGACTCTTTAATTGTAGGATAATCTGCTCTATTTGCTTATAGAACTTTTGAAGCAATTGGGGCAAACATAAGTAACTCTGCATACACTGATGACCCAGGAAGATCCACCTATTTAGTTTACAATTATTCTGTAATTAGTGTATTCCCTCTAAGACATAAGTATATTTTCAAATGCAAAACTTTAAAATATTATTTTTTAAGGAAAAAATTTCCACCTATAATAGTATCTAAAAATAAATTACCTAGGAATAAGTCTAACAAAGGAAATAAAAGGAGCACACATGGAAAATTGTAGAACACAAAATCATTGCTATTATAAGATGACTACTTTACTTTACCTGGGTCTGAAGTTTCATCATATCTGCTTCAATTTTAAGGTTGGATTCATTCAGTTCCTTGATTTCTTCATCCAAATGCCGAATTTCTTCATCACTCTCTATACCTAAAAGAAGAGTCAGGCTGTCTTAGTTCAACCTGAAAATATAAAGTCTGGGACAATGATGAGTTCTTTAGTGTTTAATTTGTGCTTTGCTGGTTGAAAATGAGACTTTAATTGGAAATACTTTTACCCAAAAAACATAAATGCAGAATTCTGGAAAAGAGGGAGGAGGAGTTGAGGAGTGTAATTCCTTTGTAGGAAAGGAAAGAGAGGGGTAGAACAGCACCACAGGTTCCTGTGGCCCAGCTGTATCCCAGGAGGCCTGATGCTCTCCTCACTCAGATTCTGATTCCCACGGCACAGCACCATGGGGCACAGCCCACTGCTCCTTTTTCACACACATAAAGACAGTGAGCATCAGAGAGGTTAAATGCAGCCTCAGGAATCACTGACAGAAGCTAAAGGACCTGCCTAAATTCACAATCAGAGACAGCTGGAGTTAAACTCCAATGCACATGCATTCTCCTGTCCACACATTTCCAGGACAGTCAGGAAATGAATTATACTAAGTAACTGAGTATCTTGGAGCTAGACCTTATCACCTACCAGCTGCGGTTGCTGGTAATGTCAGTGTGCAGGGTCGCACAGTCAGCGTCTCTATGTTGACTTGTGTGAGAAACACACATGATTTAGTGAAGGACTATTTACTTTGGAGACTGAATCCTGGCCTTGACTCTTTGTTCTTGAATTTGGACAGCTTGCTGTACAACTTTGTGTTCCAGCTTCCTCTTCTGTAAAGTGGGTATAGTATGTATGGCATGAGAATGAAGGCAAGAACACAGGAAGTCCTGAACGTATAGTCGGTGCTCAATCTGTGGGTGATATTTTCCCATAATTATTTTCTAGAGGGAGTATCAGCACACTTTACATATTTAAGAAGCTGAGAAGGGGCCAGCGCTGTGGTAACAGGTTAAGCCACCGCCTGGAGTGCTGGCATCCCATATGGATGCCTATTTGAGTTCCAGCTGCGCCACTTCTGATCCAGCTCTCTGCTGTGGCCTGAGAAAGCAGTAGAAAATGGCCCAAGTGCTTGAGCCCCTGAGCCTGTATAAGAGACCTGGCTTCGGATCAGCATAGCTCCGGCCATTGCGACCATGTGGAGAGTGAACCAATGGATGAAAGACTTCTCTCTCTCTCTCTCTCCCCCTCTCCTTCTCTGTGTAACTGACTTTCAAATAAATAAATAAATCTTTTTTTTTTTTTTTTAAAAAAAGAAGCTGAGAAAGTTAACATTAAGGATGGCAGAAGAAGGATGGATAGGTAAGCTCAACATTCCAGAAAAATCTGTCTGAGCCGGTGTGGACAATGAAGAGGCATAAATGTAACCTTCTGCATTTGGATTTAATAAGATCAACTTCATAGAAGCAGGGGAGGAGATCTGACCTGAAAATTTGTTTCAAAGAGGTCTAGGCTCCTCTGCTTTCTGAGGGTCACTGCTTTGGAAAACAGTTCAACATCTACTGCTGTGGTTTGAGCATATCTCCCTCAAATAATCCCCAAGAACATTTGTAGAAGTATTTACATGTGGGGCTTCTGGAGGTAATTAAGATGGGATGAGATCATAAGGGCGGGGTCCTGTGGTGGTGAGAGTGGCTGCATGAGAAGAGAGAGGCCTGAGCTAGCACACTTGCCCTGTCTCTCTAAGTGATCCCTTTGCCTTGTTATGAGGCAGGAAGAAGACCCTTACAAGGTGCTGAGCTCTGCCCTCTTGGACTTCCCAGCTTCCAGGACCATGAGCCAAATAGACTTCTATTCTTTATAAACTACCTAGTCTTAGGCATTTTGTTATGGCAACAGAAACTAGATAGGACATTTATGGCAGGTGAACATTCACATTCTCTATGATCCAGCAACGCCACTGCTAGGGACACACTTGAGAAAAATGATTGTACATGTACTACATGAGATGTATGCAAGATGTCACAAAAGCAACCTGGAAATGAGCCCTAAAAACATGGAAGATTCTAAGAGTGAGCCCTGAAAGTTTATGCCTAGCATAATAAAATAGGTGGTATTTTTGTAGGTACTCATTACTTTAGCAAAAGTAACTACCTACTCAAGTCACTCATGGACAAATGAAGACTGTGTGAGAGACTGATCCAATTCTAGGCTCTGAGATTCCATTAAAAATGGGAAACAAATCAACAGCTAAGAGGTAGCTATTTCAGTGGCTAGATCACTTTGAACATGAGTCAGCAGTCTGATTAAGCTATTAAAAATACAACAAATAGTTACCCAGGACCACACTAGTGGACTGATATATATGGGACATAAACCTTACTCTGACCTGGTTGGTTGTATCTGGAGAACTATATTACATTTCAAGCACCATCATTAACTGGCCAGTGAATGAGTCGAAGAATTTGTCTAGAGAATTAAAGAGCCAAGGGAAGAAAGGACTGAAATATTTAGATTCTACATGAAGCAAGTAAGTGGAGTGCTATTAGCATGTGAATTTTTCTGACTTAAGCAAATGAAAATTTCTATTGCTATATTTCTTTGGCATATATTTTTTTCCTTTCCATCTTTTAAAGCAAAAGACGTTCTTTTACAGACACTCTCATAGCAGGATATGGGACATCTAGGTATTGCTGCGAAGCAAGGAAGCCATATAAACTTTCCACTAAATGTTTTACTTAATTATTCAACAACCCTGCTTTTTTATAGAGTTTATGTAACTCAAAGTGGGAAAATATGCTTCTTTTCACTCAATTATTCTAATTTTTACTTGATACAAATCTGTGCCTAATTTGCATAATTGGAGATGATGTGATTTATACTATATATTCCATCTAATTATACAAGTGATTATAAACCTGCATATAACAGGGGTTATGTGCTCAACTTATGAAGGATTTTAAGTTGTTATTTTTAGATATTTTACTAATGAAACATATTTGAAACAAACTCTATTATATTTCTTGAATGAAATTCTATTTTTATATTGCACTTACAGACTAAAATTTTAGTTCTTTTTTAATTAGAGGAAAATGAATTAATGTAAAGTTGACTATTTTTCTTTAAAGAGCAGAGAGGATTAACATCCAGAAACGAGGGGCCAGTGTTGTGGTGCAGAGTGTTCAGCCACTGCTTGTGATGCGAGCATCCCATATCAGAATGCAGGTTTGAGTCTGGTTGCTATGCATCCAATCCTGCTACCTGCTAATCATTCTGGAAAATCAGTGGAAGATGGCCCAAGTGTTTAGGCCCTTGTCTCCCATGTGGGAGACCAGGATGGAATTCCTGGCCCCTCACTTCAGCCTGGACTAGCCCCAGCTGTTGTGGCCATATGGAGAGTAAACAAGCAGATGGAAGATCTCTCTCTCTTTCCCTCTCTCCTGCAACCCTTCTTCTCTCCCTCTGTCACTCTACCTTTTAAATAAATAAGTAAACTTAAAAAAAACATAAAGGACAGATGTAACAATACCTAGAACACATAGGTTTGCCACATGGAAGGAGCTACATTTACTGCATGTAAGAATCTACACACAGGCCACTCATTGTAGCTTTTACCTTTCTCCATAAAACACAGAACAATAAGCGTTCTTTCCTACAGAAATTAGCTAATTTTATTATCAGTGACTAGTAGTGGTCTTTTGAAAAATTAGTGTGGCAATTTAAACATGACAAAGATGGAGAACTGAAGACCAATTCTTCTAAAATCAACGTGTGCTGGTCTGTAGGTAACCTTATTCCCCTAAAACATTATCTAATTCAACTAATTGTATGAATGATTTGTACCTAGTTTAACTTAATACAGTATGCTAAGGTTAAAATCTTATGCACTTTATATATATATATATATATTAATATTGCCTTTCATTTTACAACCTCTTGTTTATCCTTAATGCTGCAGCAGATCATATTATAATTTATAGGTGCATCTTATTTCTTTATTTGAAAGGCATAAGGAGAGAGAAGGAAGGAGAGAGAGAGAGAGAGAGAGAGAGAGAAATCCCATCTACTGGTTCTCTCCCCAGATGCCTGCAAAGCACTAGAGCGAGGCACCCAGTCCATGTCTCCCACTTGAGCCAACACTGCTGCCTCCCAGGGACTGTGTAAGCAGGAAACTAGAGTCATGATTCACAGCCGGGAGTCAAACCCAGGATGTGGGATGCCCGTGTTCTTATTAGTGTCTTAACTGCTAGGCCAAATGCCTACTATCACTTTATGTGTTATTGCAATTTGATTTTGTTTTTCTATGTATAGCTGAAGGAGTGTTGGGTGATACCTGCTTTGAAGAACATCCAGGCAACAATTATTGTGGCTACGCTTTAAAGTCAGGGACCATGGGACAGAATGTGGTTAGAGCAGGGCCTGTGTCATGTTAGGTCCTTGCTGACCCTCAACTGCCCATGGACCTGAACTCAAGTGAGTTTCTCTTCATGCACAAGTCATTGTAGCTTCTTCAGCTTCACAGAGCATCATCCCCTGTTTTCATAAGATTCTACAAGTATGAATTTTTCCAATCACCTGGCCACCCAGAATAACCACATATGGTCTCTGGTCAATGCATATAACCCTTCTCTCCGCTGCTCTACATCCTCTGAACACTCAGCAGAAGATGCTAGATTTAGCGAGGAGCTGCAGAAGCTTCAGTGTGAGTTCAGCCCAGTGCTCCCAGGTTACTGTGCGAGCCTCTATACACTCAAGCAGACCCCAAGCATAGCCCCTGATAAAGCTCTGTCCCAAGCTGATGCAAGGACATTGGCTTACTGTTCTGTTCTTCTCTTTATTAGGAGCAACCTGTGAGTTACATTATATTTAGAGTAAAGATGTGCTTGAGGACTCATGGGAAATATCTTCCTCATGCACTTGGGTCTACAAAAAGTTTTACTCTGAATTTACTGACTGAGAATGTGATTCTCAAATGATTATTTCATCCTTTTTCTTTGACCTCTAAAAGGCAAATATAGAGTTGAGATCCCTACTTGCATGACAAATAGCTTACTTCACACATTCTTTCTATGGCCCTCAGGCTTGCCTCATCTGGCTTTCTTATATTTGATTTTCCTTATCTAATATTTGGAATTAATTTTTAAATTGCTTTCTTCTATTTCATGTAATTTTGGATTCCATAGCCTTATATACTGTTTGAAATAAAGTATATATAAATAAATGCACATTACATTGCTCCAATTTCATGAAGAAATATATGCAGGTACTTCAAAAACTTCAAAGAAAAATCATGTTATGAAAAAGCTATACATGGATTTCAAATTGTCTTGCACCAAATGAAACTAATCTTTGAATTTCACTTCCAGAAACATTTTCAAATGCCTTCACTCCAAAAGGCATTCAGGCTTGGAGAGCATTTCTGAGGAGCAGCTACAGGCAGCTCCTTTCCTGGGCATCTGGTAGCTGGAAATAATGGAGGATACAGGTCTGCCCCTGGGGTCCAGGTTCTCGTTCCCCTTCTAGATGGGCACTGCCCTCCCTTCCTCAACTTAGCAGTGGGCACACACGGAGGAGAACAGCAACCCAGCAACTGTGTTTGTTTACTTATTTTTGGTTCAGGAGAGCAAGAGAAGAGAGAGAGAGAGAGAGAGAGAGAGAGAGAGAGAGAGAGAGAGAATGAACATGCTTCCATCTGCTGTTCTATTCCTCCAATGTTCCAAATGGTCAGAGTTGGGCTGAGCCAATGTCAAGGAACAGAGAACTCAATCCAGGTGTCCCAGGTGGGAGGCAAGAATAAAATTACTTGAGCCTTCTACAGCTCAATTCTGGCCATGTGACAAAGAAGCATCCAACAGAATCTCCAAAGTGAAATAATTGCCTTAAAATCATTCCTCATGTGCTTCAGAATTATCTCTAATGGAAAACAACACAGGCCTAAGATAAAGCCAATAAATCTTAAAAAGAATATTAAAGAATCAAAGGAAAATTGGGGAATCCAGAGAACTTAGAAACTGTATCCTAACTTTGACAAAGCATTGATACAGGGCAGAAATGTAGGGAAGTAGAAAGAAATATTCATAGCTGCTAAATTTAAATTATCCATAACCAAGCCAAAAGTATCCCTTTGAGTACAGAAGAACAAAATCAAGGAATGCAAGTATAGATGCCAGAGCTGTTTCTGATAGGAAACCTTCACCAATAACATGCATAAGCACACACATGCACACACTTGCACATGCAATAGTAACTATCATGGTGAAGACTGAAGGTCACAACTTCTGCCAGGACATCTGAATCCATTGTACACCAGTGCTTGACTTTCTCTGTTGGACAGCCTTATTGGAATGTATGGGAGAAACCAAGAAGCTGTTTTTTAGATAAAGGTACAGGTTTAGTTCAAACATGAGGAAGTCTTTCTTTTTATATGTTACAATTACGCTTCCTATATAAAGGACCCTTAGACATGCAGATCCCTTTGGGGTCTCGGATCCACATTCTGTTGGGGTTGGTGACTTCCAGCCATGCCCTCTTACCTCCTGTGGCTTTGAGCTTGATGGTCATTAGTTCTTCAGACACCTTCCCTTTCTTGATAGCTTGTGCATTGAGAGGACATCCAGATAAGCTGCAAAAACAGAAATTACATCCATGTGTGAAAAGTGTATTATTTCTTATGAAAATTAACTGTCTATTTACTCCCTTCTATTTATCTTTTTGCCTGCCTATCCCTTCATGATAACCTACAGTCTCTCTGCAGAAGTTAACAAAAGCAGCAAAAGCAAAAGTTCTTCCAGCAAACAGCAAAGTAAAATACCGTTTTTTTAAATCAGAGTTCGAATAGTTACTGCTAATACACTTTCAGAATTTCATTCATTTTGTTAAATGCTACTCTGTTGCGTTCTTGTGAATGCCTTGCTGTAGTGTTGGTTACTGTACTCTCTGTAAACAGGAAGTTGTACACATATATAAGCATATATGTAATGAATAAGAACTGCTTCCAAGTAGTCAAAATTACATGGACAATTAAAGAAGAGTCTAGCTTTATTTTTTCCTGTTTTTACCTAAAGCATATTCTTTTTTTTTCTTTTTCTTTTTGGACAGGCAGAGTGGACAGTGAGAGAGAGACAGAGATAGGTCTTCCTTTTGCCGATGGTTCACCCTCCAATGGCCGCCGCGGCTGGCGCGTTGCAGCTGGCGCACCACGCTGATCCGATGGCAGGAGCCAGGTGCTTCTCCTGGTCTCCCATGGGGTGCAGGGCCCAAGCACTTGGGCCATCCTCCACTGCACTCCCTGGCCACAGCAGAGAGCTGGCCTGGAAAAGGGGCAACCGGGACAGAATCCGGTGCCCCGACTGGGACTAGAACCCCATGTGCCAGCGCTGCAAGGTGGAGGATTAGCATATTGAGCCTCGGCGCTGACCCTTAAAGCATATTCTTATCTCAACAAAATGTCTCAAATCAAAAAAAGCCAAAAACAACTCCCACCTCCCCTGCAATGGGAAATTAAGTTTGGTTATGGGAAAGTTTCTAATGTTTCCTTTAGCTTCTAAATATTATTTTTTGTTTTTAAAAATCTCTGCCCTGAAAGGAGAATAAAAGGATCTACTACAGTTATATTCCATTGTGGTCACAGCCAGGGCAGTTAATCGTTGCATTCTTCAGCAGCTCATCTTTCCTTTAATGTCTTCTATTTTATTTAAATCAAACTCATTTGATAATGACAACATTGAACAAAACTCATTTTCCATTGCTTATGAACAGAAAATTTTGTCATTCTAAGTAGTCACTAATTCTTTTGCAAAATTGTTGTCTATTTTCTTTGTAGGGACAATTGTGAGATCAAAGTAAAAGCAACCATAATCAGTCTTTAAAATGGTTTTTCCTGGGGAAGGCCTATCACCATGGTTAAGACTCCAGGATAAGACACTGGTGTCCCACATCTGAGTACCTGGGATCAATCCCAGCATCCACTTCCTGCTAATGCAGACCCTGGGAAGTAGCATGATGGTTCAAGTAACTGAGTTCCTGCCACCCATACAGAACCCAACATTGTGCTCCTGGCTCCTGGCTTCAGCGTCTGCCTAGTCCTGGCATTGTGAGTATCTGGGGAGTGAAGCAGTAGATGAAAGTTTCTGTCTCTCTTTGTCTCTCTGTCTCTCAAAAATAATATGTTTTCCTAAGAGAAATTTTCTTACAAGTCACCAATAAAACAATTATTTCAACTTTTAGTGTGAGACACTCAGCAATGTGAAAAAATATTTTTAATCAAAGCCCTGAATAAATATTTTCCAAATTATTACAGTTTTAAAATACTAGATGATTCCACATCAAGTCTCTATAAAATATAAATTTCATATAATATTCAGATATTATTATACATTAAGGTGTTTGGTCAAATTTTATAAGCTGTAAGTTTCAAGGGTCTTCAAAATGTTCATGGAATGTTATGTATTATGAAAAAACTGTACAGATTTAAAAATATTTTTCACCAAAATAAATCTACCTTTTAAGTTCATTTTTACAATATTGAAGTATCTTCACATTTTACAGACAAAAAACAAATAATGAGAAGCATAGACTGACCTTAGAACCTCAGCCTTTCATGTCGGAAGCTACTCACTGTTAAATGTAACCTATGCAAGTTTAATGATCTTTTCTTTCTTTCTGGAGTTTTCACAAGTTTGTCTTGATTTGTATCACATATTAAGTTATCAGAAAATACTCACGAATGGGCTATAAATGGACTGCTCAAAAGTGACCTGGAGCAAGTCTGTGTTACACAATGGGCAGTGATACCTCACAGGAGCCTCCCTCCACCCCTCCCCTGAGGGGTCCGCCTGCTGAGACACCACACAGCACATCTCCAGGGTGATATGGTGTTGTGGCAGAGCCATTGATGTGTCTGTCCAGAATTAGGTAACTTAGAACCAAAGACTAAATTATAAAAGTGAGGCTCTCATTTCAAAAATGCCACTTGAGATTTTATGTTTTCCAATTTAATTATGTCTTCTAGGATTTAAAACAAATCTTAACATGAAAAAAAATTGGGCAGGAAGAATGTTTTAGCAGTCTTTTCCCCTTTTGAGGATGGAATTTAGTAGACTGGCAAAACTTGCAGGGTAAATGCACCACAACGGAGAGGCAGGAAAACAATGATCCTTACATGGTTTTGGCCAAATTTGAAACTTTTTGAAACCGTATCCCACCAATTTTAAACTATATCTTTAGTTGCCTTCTTAAAGTGGAGGGTGAGATGACTTATTCAGTAGAAACTTTGATTATAATGTATAAAAAATTTTCAATAAAAATACAAAGCACAAAATGAGCTATACTCGCCATTGAACTTCTGGTTTTAAAGCAAAAATTTTCTGTAAAAATAGGTGTGCCTCTGTATGCTTTAATATAACATTTCTCACATTTTTCTGTTTCCCAAAGGGACAATTTTTCATGTAAGATAAAAGCAAGATTTTATAGTAATCATATATATGGTATATATATACATATAATTATATATAACTCTCTATATGTACTACATATAAAATTATTTTTATATATATATATATATATGATAACATAATACACAACTCAACATGTTCTTAACCATTTTGCAGGGTCAGTTTTGCAAATATTTCCAGTTTGGTTGAGAACTGTTCGTGCATAGCTCCTGCAAACCCTTCAGCGTGTTGCAGGCCTATGGTGAGCATGCATTAAACCCTCAGAGGCACAGAGTGCTCCGGCCCAGACGGGGCCAGTGCTGTCTTCAAGAGCAACTCAGCAGCTTTCCTGAGATTTCTTCCTTTTCTGAAAACAGGCTGAATAGAACGCCTGTGCAGTTCCTGTAAAGGAGTGAAGGGATAAGCCATTTAAGGTACCTAGGACAGCGCTCTCGTGGGCAAGAACCCTGAACACATGTAGGGTCTTCACAAAGTTCATGGAGAAAGTATATGAAAAAATAGGCATAGGTTCCAAAATGTTTTCCACGAAATAAGCATGTTTTAACTTTGGTTTTCCACAACTGTTTGGAGGACTTTCATATCAGCTACTATTAGGGAACCAGTGATTGTAAGGGCTCCTGAACAACTTCAGGAATTTTAGACTTCCTACAATGAACATACAAAAGCCTGCTATTCTAGTGCAGCCTTCCTCCCATTACTGGAATCCTGCATATGGACACATACACTGTGTTCCATGTTATTTTCACAAAGGAGAAAGGAAATCATCTCTGTTGAATACCTTCTACCTGTATCAAAGAAGAGCACTGCATCCCAGGAGAACATTCCAAATTAAGGCCAGTCTTTTAAACATTTGAATTAGAAAGATAAATCTCTTGGGGCCAGCACTGTAGCGTGGTGGGTAAAGTTGCCACCTTCAGTGCTGACATCCCATATAGATGTTCCACTTCCAATCCAGCTCTCTGCTATGGACTGGGAAAGCAGTACAAGACGGCCCAAGTCCTTGGGCTCCTGCACCCACGTGGGAGACCTGAAAGAAGCTCCTTGCTCCTGGCTTCGGATCGGCGCATCTCCAGCTGTTGAGATCATCTGGGGAGTGGACCAGCAGATGGAAGACCTCTTTCTCTCTCTGCCTCTGACTCCTGTAACTCTGACTTTTAAGTAAATAACTAAAATCTTTTTTTTTTTTAAAGAAAGAAATAAATCTCTAGTGAAAGGCAGTGAACTCTGAATTACTCCTTTGTCTAAACTCTTGATTTTTTTCTTCCTGGAAAATATTTCAGCAATAACATTGCAGTTTATACAAAAGATATTCAGGAAGTTCATGGATAATCATTTGAAGAAAAAAATTCATGGATTTAACATTTATTTTTTATTATTTATTTAATGAGAGGCAGAGAAAGAAACTGAGAAACAGAAACAGAGAGAGAAAGAGAGAGGGAGAGAGAGGGGATTCCTATCCATTCTCCAAATGCTCACAACAGTTAGGGCTGAAGTCAGGAGCAAGGAACACAATCTAGGTCCCCAACATGGGGGATAGAGACCCAATAACTTGAGCTATTACTGCGTCTCTCATGTTTTGCATTAGCAGGATGCCGGAGTCAGGAGCTAGAGCTGGGAATCAAACCCAAGTGCTCTTGATGGAACAATGACATAAGCCTCAGCCATTCTCCCTTATTGCCCAAAATAGTTAAACATGGAATGTATTCCTTGCCCTTGCAACTCAATTGGGTCTCACACCCTACTGCCTTCATACCTCACCCCTTACAGCCACCTGAAAGACCAGCTACTCTGAACGTCTGAAAGACCAGTTTCAGGAATTCCCGTCTGCCTGCTGCCCCCTACCCTACCCCCACCCCCAGCCCTCCTAAAATAGAAAAAGGCCCAGCCCCTGGGGGTTGGGGCTTTCTTCCACGTGTTCCATCATGAGCACCTGGGCAGTTGGTCACCCACCTCTACGGATTTACTTTCTCTGAGTAAATTTGGTCTGGCTGTAAATTCGTACACTGCCTCCTCTCTATTCTGTGACTCTTTTCCTAACAACTCTGATACAAAATGAGGGCATCAGAACTGGCAAATTAATATGAAGGTAGGCTAAATGCCTACTCCAGATAGCAATTTATTTTCCACAAACTTTTTGAAGAACCATCATATGTTTTAACTCATGATTTTTTTCTTATGATGAAATATGTAACACCTACACAGGCACTTACAGTTTAAAGAATACTCTTAAAAGGAAGATCACTTACCTTAAAACATAGGGCATGCCTTGGTAAAATCTGTGAAGTGCCATAGGCCCTTCAGCAATTGGCTTCTCCTGACTCCAGGAGAACATCATTAACTTGAACTGTAGGCTAACAGTGGCCTAAGTTTATAAAATCAGATTTGGCTATGAAACTTTTCATAAACAGAATCATATTGTGTGCATGCTCTGCATTAACTTTTCCCACTCAGCTTTGTTTTGAAGTTTGCTGTGTGTATGGGTCCTCATCTCCATCACTGTGAGGCAGCTCTGCCTTCTGTTCAACCACTTGCTTGTCAGTGGCGCATGGGCTATCTCCAATTTGATTCAGAAGGGCATGGCTGCCTCATACCTTTTCAGATAGGTCTTGAGATTAAAAAATGCTACAGGACCTCTGGGCTGGAAGCTGGACTGCTCTTGGCTGGTGTTAGAGCACGTTCATTTATTTACATTCAGCTGGTCATTTTAAGGGAATTTGCTATTTACAAATAGCACTTCTTGTAGTAACAGGTAGTAACCTCCCACAGCACAGGGAGATCCCTGTTCCTCCACATCCTCACCAAGACTTGGTGTCATCATTTAAAAGTTTCTCACAACTTCAGAAGATAATCCTATTATTGCTAACTGAGGGATATGGTGACCATAGGGCGATAGTATTTTTATAACTCTTGAAAATAAATGAAAAGCAGAGAGACACAGAAAGAGGCAGACAGAGGGACATAGATGGGAGACACACACACACACACACACACACACACACACAAACACACACACACACACACACAGCGAGACAGAGAGCTCTCACCCTCTGGTTCATTCCCCTAAATATCTGCAATGGCCAAGATGGGTCAGGCTGAAGCTAGGGCTAGAAACTCAATACAGGTCTTCCACAGGGGTAGCAAGGACCCAACTACTGGAGCCATTATGGCTGCCACTTCCCACTGTTTGCATTATTAGGAAGTTGTAGTTAGGAGCTGGAGCCAAGAATCAAATTCAGTTACTTCGAGAAGTGGATCTTAACCAGTATCTTAACTAATAGGCTCAATTCCCATTCCTAGTGCTTTTTTATCATTGTCCACACAGTCATTACAGAGGTCATTGCAAGACAGTGAAGCTACTGTGCAGTAACTCTGCCATTAGGAGCACTTGATTAGTGGCTTCTATTCTCAATATGAAATGATGATCCAAAAGCAATATGTGATATTGTGGACATGAGCCTGCTTTGAAAGGCATCAAAAAGTAAACCACTTGGACAATTCAAGTTTTATCCATCAGCCTGTTTCATTGCACATATGAGAACACTGCAAAAAGTTTGCCGAAAATAGAATTTATAAATAAGTTCATTTTTGTGGAAAAAATTTGAAATCCATGCATATAAAAGTTCTTCAGAAAGTTCATTGATAATGTGCACTTTAAAAAATGAATTTCAACTCTTTTGCACTAAATTAAACTTATTTTTAAAAGATTTATTTGTTTTTCTATTTGAAAATCACAGTTTCAGAGAGAGAGAGAGAGAGAGAAAGAACGAGAGACAGAGAGAGAGAGAGAGAGATCTTCCCTCTGCGTTTCACTCCCCAGATGGTTACAACAGCCAGGTTGGGCCGAGCACTTGGGCCACCTTCTTTTTCCAGGCCTTTAGCAGGGAGCTGGATCCAAAATGGAGCAGTCAGGACACAAAGGTATTGGCATTGCAGGCAATGGCTTTACCTGCTATGCCACAAGGCCAGCCCTAAGATCAACTTATCTTTAAATTTCATTTTTCCAAGAATGTTTTGAACTACCTTGTATTTTT
This sequence comes from Sylvilagus floridanus, assembly GCA_949820135.1. Classification (NCBI taxonomy): domain Eukaryota; kingdom Metazoa; phylum Chordata; class Mammalia; order Lagomorpha; family Leporidae; genus Sylvilagus; species Sylvilagus floridanus. The sequence continues at coordinate 79,426,132 of OX463241.1, forward strand.
AAACAAGTATTTCCTGGAAGGCTTCCTTTTCTGATACCATTGATATAAATCTTCAGAACTGAACAAAATGTCAGAATGCTCCAATTTTGCTGTTTTCAACTTTTGTATACTGCTCATAGGCAAAGTATCAAAGGCTCCTTAAAAGAATCATTGGTCTTTAAATTGGCATCCTGTGTACTGGCCCACATGACTAAAAGGGGGCTCATTGATGGGAGAAGCAGGCAGGGAATCTTCTAGTTCTTTTCCTTTAGGTAGAATGTGAACCAAAGAGCTGGCCTGAGATCGCTCTTTCCCAACAAAGGCCTGGGATGAAATATGCAGCACCCAGTGATAATAGAATTAAGTCATTGTGGAACTATCAAAGGGTTGTCTAAATCTCCCCTCATCCTGTTGTATTCTTAGTGGTGGCTGTGCCATTTTCTTTTTGGCTGCTGTGGCTGAATCACATCTTCCCAGCAGCAAAATGACTACAATTTTTGCCTGAAACTGAGCCAGTTCATGAGAAAGGAGGAATGATATAAATATGCAAGGTGAACATTCACAATTGCATAACATAAAAGAGTAGATATCACCACTTGGAACTGAAGCAAAACATTAAAAGACAGAATCATTTAAAAATAGCAGCAATATTTTAGAACACAAAAACCAAAGGAACAGTTTTCTAGAGCCCTTAAAAGCATGTAGTGAATTTTCAGAAGTAGAGAGAACAAAATTTTTCTTTCTTCAGGCTAGTCAAATATGTATTAGCAAGATATAGCATTATAGCATCAAAAATGTTACAACTAGCACTCTTGAGGAGGATTTCCGCCCCCTCATCCCCACCTCCAAGCAATCCAGGTGACATCCAATCCCAACAACACAACAAAAAGAACACAGATGTTACCTTCTGTGGGTGACGAAGACATTATTTACATGGCCCAGCCCATTACAGCCTGGCAAGGGACAATGTGGCAGTTCTTGTTTGTTCAGTTTCCAGGAGAGGGGTGTCCCATTGAGAGGATTCTCCTTCTGTCTCTTGGCAGCCAGGGGACAGCCTGAAGCTGTGCGGTGTGATGTGTATTTACCTGATATGTGACCTTGGCCGTCACATCCCATCACGGGACATCTAGAAACAGGAGGAGAGACATTACCAGCTGTGAAGAAGGCAATGAGATTTCTATACTGCCCAGAGGACAAGCAGTGAAATTCCAAAGTTTTAGAAGATGCCACCTCGACTAGCAAGACAGCATTGCATTAGTAGCACCAGTGAGGACCAGCATTGTAGCATAGTGGTTAAAGCCGCCACCTGTGATTCCAATATCCCATATGGGCACCAGTTCTTGTCCTGGATGCTCTACTTCCCATCCAGCTCTCTGCTAATGGCTTGGAAAAAGTAGTTGAGGATGGTGAAAGTATTTGGACCCCTGAATCCATGTGGAAGACGCAGAAGAAGCTCCTGGCTCCTGGTTTCAGCCTGGCCCAGCTCCGGCAATTGTGGCCATTTGGAGAGTGAACCAAATGTGAACCAAAATGTCTTTTTCTTAACTTTGACTTTCAAACAAATAAATGTCTTTTTTTAAAAAAATAAAAATATTAGCACTAGTGTTCTGCAGGCTCTGTGTTAAGCAATTTTCATGCATAAGTTCATTTAATATTCACTGCAAACAACTGGGTGGGGAGTGTTATGGTCCCATTTTGTAGGTGGAAAATATGAGGCTTAGAGAACTTAGACAATTTGCCAGCAATTTTACAAAAAGTGGAGCCAAGTTCATGACCCATGTTTTAGCTCCAGGGCCAACCACATAAGTACTATGTTATATTGCTTCCAAAGACCAATGATATGAAATGTTAACTGCTTTAATCAATGCTACACACTACAACACTGGACTGGAATTTTGGTTTCTAAAATGTTGTATTTTGGTTGTATTTGCATATATCTGTATTTAGTTTCTAAATGTTGTCTTTGGCTTTTACATGTATTCAAATTTTGTATTTAGAAAAGATGTATAGGAAGCAATTTAAATTTCAATATCCATATCTGCATATACAAGGAGTCTTCAAAAAGTTAATGGGTAAATGTGTATTACAGAACTATGCATGGATAACAACATTATTTTGCACCAAAATAAACTTAGTAGTTCCATTATCTGGGAACTTTTTGAAGTACTCTTATATTATGCAAGACTTTGTAGCATATTTCTAAGGTGAAGTAATTCAGTGTAGATGCAATTTCACCTTAGATTAGTTTCAAGGGAAATGGCACCATTATTTGTCATTCTATAACACTTCCACAGTGCCACTTCCCTTAAAACCAACTGCAAAAAGTAGAAACTACCTCCCTGTCTTTTCCATTATCAAAGGAATGTGGAACCAGCTTTGAGAGTCCTGTGTTTAATAGGTCAAACCTTCCGCCAAACTCTGTTGATACCCAACTGCATGCCAACCCAGGTCCCTCCCACTTGACAAGGATCCAGCTATCCCTAATGCCTCCACTGCTGCACTTACTTAAGTTCAGGATCTTCCTTTTCTTCCTTGGTAGGGGTCATTTTAACACCACCTTTCCTCGCTCGAGGGCAGCCAGACAAACTGAAATATGTACCCAAGAAAGAACACAAGAAAGCCATGTGATCTCACTGAGTATTGTTGCTGACATGCTGGTTTCCATCTCCCAGAAATGGGGCCAGTCCTACCTTCTGTGGGAAGCATAGTTTCCTGTCACATGCCCTGAACCATCGCAGCCTGGAGTTGGACACCTGGAAAACAGAGGGACAGAGCATGGGCTGCAGGTTGTGGTGGAGGGAGGGGATCACGGCACATTTAAGTAAAACTACACAGAATGCCTTGCCTTAGTGGGTCTCTTTTCCCTTAAATATCACTGGATTTTGGCTAGGGATTCATGTTTAAATGTGAATATGCATAACTACTGAGAGATGCATGGTACACAATGTATTAGCTGTTATATGTTATACATTAGGTTTTCTTTTGAAGGCTTATATTAGAAGAAACTTGAAAGGTAGCTCTAGGTTTTTGTCTACATCATGAAATCATGGAAGAAAAAATGTCTTCCAAATTCCTATTGTGAGTAGTTTACTTTCCAGGGTATGCTGTACTACTTGACAGTCCATTTATTCCAGGTGAACAACAGTAGTATCTATGAACTTCAGAGGCTTGCAGCAGTAATACGATTACCAAAGATCCTAAATAATTTACACCCGATCTATCTTGCCTCATGGCCAAGGTTAAATGGTCTTTGGAAAAAAATCTACAAGTAGCTATTAAGTGACAATCAACCATTATATTTGGACTGAAAAGGTTGAAAGAGGAAGGGGATCCGTTTCCACTTGGAATGCTGCTTACAAATTGGTTTCATAAAGCATTTGAAGACAAAAATGTATATGGATTTTCATCATTTTGTGGCCTTGAAAAAATATCCCCAGTACAAATGAAAACACAGAGGCCATCACGAAATGCCTGAAGATTCTGAAATTTCTTGTAGACATTGCCATCATTTATTATTTCATGTTTATGCTCTCCATGGCTCAAATCTTTAACCAAATAACAGTTCCATGCCAGAACAATAGTGCAAGAAAAATGTGAATGCTATCCCTTTTCTTAAATTCCATCCCATTGATGGGGCCAGCCCTGTGGTGCAGCAGGTTAAGCTGTTGCCCGTGATGCCAGATGAGCACCAGTTCTAGTCCCAGCTGCTCCACTTTTGATCCAGGTTCCTGGTAATGCACGTGTGAATGCAGTGAAAGATGGCTCAACTACTTGGACCCCTGCCACCCATGTGGGAGATCTGGATGGAGTTCCTGGCTCCTGGCTTCAATCTGGCTCAGCCATTTGGGGAGTGAACCAGCAGATGGAAGATCTCTTTCTCTCTCTCTCTCTCTCTCTCTCTCTCTCTCTCTCTCTCTCTCAATTATATCTTTCAAATAAGTAAAATTAATAAAAGAAATTCTATCCCCTGAACTTTCTCAGAATGCTTTCATATCTGATCCTGAAGCATAAAATAGACAGTAAATGTTTCCCCCTTTCCAGTGAAATATAAAACATAAAACACACATGTCTTCCAGCTAACTGGAGATGTATGCATTGAGTCTTTAGTCAACCACTTAAAGCATAATTTGCATTCTCTGCTGCAAGGAAGGCATGTATGCTGGTCGTATTTCTATTAACTTTTTTAGTACGATAGTGCTTTACTAGCATGTCGTAATTATGAAAACAGCTGTGCGAATAGCCCTTTTTGGGGATTCTCCTTGAATAGCAAGACAAGAGGTCAATGAAATGTCTCTTTTTCTTATGTGGAAAAATCAAAGATATTACTTATTTGATGACCCCATAAAATGTACATACTGGATATTAAAATAGGACTTTTTAGTCTACATTCCCTCAATGTATTATCAACTTTTTTCTATAAATAATAGTGAAACAAAATATTTAAGAGAACCAATAGTTATAATTAAAACGTGAGAAAGCAGAAATTTACAGTAATTGAGTGAAAAACTCTCACATGCCTCATTATTCATCTGTAAATGATTAGTCTTTACCTAACATTCTTATATTTCAACCTAGAAAAATGGAAGTCAATAAAATGATTTCTAGAATCTGTGCTGATACGATAAATTGTAGTTTACACTTTTAAAATGAGAAAAAAATTACACTCCATAGTTCCCTTCAGTATTTCTGGTAGTAAAACTCTAATTTTTATATATATTCGTTATTGAGGGTCTAAAATGAGTTATATTTTATGTATAATATAGAAATATATGAAAATAAGTAGTTGACTTGGAATGAAAGAAGATAAAAGAGTAGAAAAAGAAAATCAATATAATTAAATGTTAATTCACACGTGACTTTGAGGTCTTGTAGACTAGGTATAATGAGCCAAAATTACGGTTGGCTCCAAAGTGAAAGACAGAGGCCAGCATTGTGGCATAGCAGGTTAGACCGCTGCACATGATGCTGGCAAATCATACGGGTACTAGTTTGAGTCCTGGATGCCCCACTTCTGATCCAGCTCCTTGCTAATGCACCTGGGAAAGCAGCAGAAGATGGCTCAATTGCTTGGGTGCCTGTACCCATAGCAGACCTGGGTGAAGCTTCTGGTTCTTCAGCTACAGTCAGTGCTGTGGCCATTTAGGGGGTGAACCAGTGGATAGAGGATCGATCTTTCTCTTTCTCTGTGTCTCCCTCTCTTTATAACTTTCCTTTCAATTAAATAATTAAATATTTTTTAAAAAGATGAAAAACAGCTGTATAATTTTTAAATGGCCTTGGAGTTACTGTAAACATACATATATTGCATTATAAAATACTGCACAATTTTCTCAAAATTAGATGAAGGAAATTTTTTATAACACCTTCATAGATTTGATGAACAGAAAAATAATTGTATTTATTTTATCATTCCTTTAAAAATTAAGGCTTCCAATTAACTAAATTAAGTTACAGTGGGCTTTGCCCATTCCAACTTTCTGGAATGGTCTTTGTTACAATTTAGTTAGATGCTGTTTCACGCTGATGCTGAGTGAGAAAGGTGGGCTCAGAGTGAGTGAAGGACAAGGTTGCCAGGCTCCCAACACTTACTTAAGCTCCTGAGAGTTTGCGGCCATGAGGGACTTGAGAGTCTTATCTGCTAAAGGACATCCAGATACACTAAAGAGGGAAACAGAGAAAACAGAACTGTCATTAACAGATCTGGTGCAAATGGCCTCCTGGGTTTGTAAACACACTTCAGTTACTAGTGATGGAACAAAGACATAAGCCTCAGCCATTCTTATTGCCCAAGAGATAAATACCAGAATTTATTCCTTGTCCCTGAATCTCAATTCAGTCTCACACCCTATCGTCTTTACACCCAGCTCCTACACTCTTTCCCAGGTTTGGAGGCCCTGCAGCCACTTGAAAGACCAGTATGGAGAAATTCACCTCCACCTGCTGCCGGATACCACAACTCCCAGCCCACCTAAGACATAAAAAGACCTGACCCCTGGGTTCGGGGCCCTCTGACGAGTGTCCAAGTCTGTGCACATCCGCCTGTGCAGATTTATTTTCTCAGAATCAATTTGGTCTGGCTGTGGATTCACACTCTGCCTCCTGTCTGTTCTGCGCCTCTTTTCCCAACAACTAGTGACTGAGTCTTGGGGTAAAACAGCTGGGTCTGAATCTGGCCTTGCTACTCTAACCAGTCTGGGCTTCTGGGTATTTCAATTATTTCTCATGGAGTCAGATTTGCTATTCATCCAATGAAGAGCTTTACTCCAGTGAGACACTGACACTGACATAGAGCCTGCTCCTGCTGCATTGTCAGGTGATGATGACTTGAAGGTTTAAGGCAAAGCCCATAGGAAGGCAAGGACATCAACAAGAAGGTAACTTGCAAGATGAAACCCAGCCTTTGTGTGCTGTCCTTGTGTGATCTCATTAGCACCTTGACCTAATTGCATAGGGAGAATAGTTGACTCAAATCATTCTGATGGCTTTGCTTTATTCCACACCAGTCCCAAAGCCCAACATGAAATATAATACTTGGTTTATAACCTGGAATACAGAATCAGAAAACTATTTTTGAGCAAGAATCATGGATTCTATACCAGATAACTTTATTTTGGAAAAACAAAAGAAACCCTAAACCTACTTAAGTCATTGGCCATTTCCTGATCCAGATAGTATCTTGCTGGATTAGGTAGGAATAAGTATTTAAAATAAAACAGGGGCTGATCTGTGGCCTAGTGATCAAGACGCTCACGTCCCATATCAGACTGCCTGGGTTCGATTCCCAGCTCGGCTCCCAGTTGCAGCTTCCTGCTGATGCAGAACTGGGAGGCAATTATGATGTCTCTAGTGGTTGGGTCTCTGACACCCACTTGGGAACCAGAATGAGCTTCCTGATCCCAGCTTTTTACCCTAAGCACTGTGGGCATTTAAGGCACGGGCCTGTGAATGGTAATCTCTCTGTTTCTCTATTTTTTTTCTTTTTGTCTGTCAAAAAAAAAATGATCATGAAAATCAGACTGTTCCTGGGGTGTTACCTGCGATGAGATGCATAGTTTCCTGTGACATGGCCACTTCCGTCACAACCTGGTGTCGGACAGCTGCGTGGGCAAAGAACACATCATTGGAGTCAAGTGAGTTTCATGAATTTATGTGCTCTGCTCAACAGGTGATAAGGTAGCTTCTCTTTTCAAGTCAGCAGTGTGCAAGACAGGCAAGGCAGATGGTAGGGCACTAAGGCTCTGTGCTACATAACAACCAGTCAACTCACTAAAAGAAAATTCAGAGTCATAGCACGCTGAGTTACTTCCTTGATTATCTGTTTTCAGCACCACATCCAATTCTCTGATTCAAAGGATCTAGGAAAGCAATACTGAATATATGCCCTGGCAGTGTGCTAAGCTGGCTATCAACTATTTCTTTGGAAGATATGTGTTTTAAAAATTATAAACACACTTTATTGTGATAGCAGATTTTAGGAATACTGACATTGATTATTCCAGAAAGGAATTTTTGTGAGTTTGAAAACTAGGTGACCCAGCAACTCCACAAACATTTCAGAAACCACAGAGAGAAAAAGAAGAAAGACCTTGAATAAAGTGAGGCTGATATTTCAGGTGAGAAAGTTCAGAAACAGTCAAGACGTTTACTTAGTTCAGCTCATGAGCAATTTCAACCAAAACTTGAACCCAACCAAGACAATCACGAACTTACAATCAAAACCTAAGAACAGGCCCTAAGGCCCCCTACCAAAGCTGCTGCACCAAGATGTGCACCTGGGCACATCAGTTTATCTCAGAAATTGGTCATGTGCTGGGCATCTTACATATGTTTGAGAAATAATATGAAGTCATTTTCCCTAGCAGTGTTTTTTCTTTCCATAATTGATAGATCCCTGTCATTTAATTTTCTTGGATGCTGCTGGAAAGTCACTCATTTGGGGTAATATTGAGAGCAACCTACTGGTGCTATTTGTGCAGTGGTAACCCTAGGTGGGAAATCAGCCGTGGCATCCATGCAGCTGAGTGTTTCCAACATCCTGCCTAAAGGGAGGGCTTATCTCACTTCATCCATAGAATACAGAATTTACACTTTTGAAGAGATATTTCGGGATAGGTGAACAACATTCCAGTATCCTCTGAATTGTCACTTTCTAACTATTTTTTCCCTGTGATCCGTTTTCTCCTCATTTTCTGGAAATTTAAGAAGCTACCAGTTCCACCCCTCAAACGCTCTTTGTTTTTCAGGGCTGGATGCAGACATAGTCGTCTACCTCTTCCCTCTCCCTCTTCCTAGATGGGGTATCAGGAATGAAAATATAATAAGTTTTATATGTGCATGTGTGTGTGTGTGTGTGTGTGTAACCCCTGAGCATGTGGCTGACCTATGTGGCCTCTTGGGAAAAGACAGATTTCCGTTCCAGGGTGTTTGACTCCATTCATCACATAGCTCCACCCACCAAAGCCCAGGGGGATATGAAGCTCTAATGGGGACATGAATTTGAGCCAAGAATCTGCCTAGGGGATCCTTAAAGAACACAGAGTCTAAGCTATTTACCTAGACTAGGAATAAAGTTTATTGAACAGTATGTATGATAAAGAAAAATTAACAGTGATTAAGTGTGGGCTGAGTTATCTTGCCACTCACTCACTAAGAACACAGGAAAAAAAACTCTAAATTCTACACACTTTGAATATTCGGATGGTGAGTGACCTCTCTCACTTGCCTAGGAATTCCCTTTTCAGAAACACATTGCCACCTAGTGTTGCAAAAAAGCACTGCAAGTCTTTTATTTCTTCTATTTTTAAATTACTCCCACTATATTGTCAGGAGAGGTAAAGAAGTGCCAGTGATGTCTAAACCACTCAGCTATAAATAGTTTATGAGATATAATAAGAAAATATGTGTTCAGTTAGCTGATGATTTCTTTTAAAAGCTTGGTCTTGTAGAAAAAAAGTCAAGAAATAGAGACAATATTGTAGAGGGAGATGTTTCTGTTTAGGATTCTGAAAAAATAGATATCATCTCAAACCTGCAGGGAAAATCATACATAACAACATGTGCCAATAACATGTGACACATTCTGGAAAGGTTTGATGATGAAAATGTCAAAGTCAGAGAAAGTAAACCACTCAACTTCCTCAGTAAGGGACATTTAACCCCTAAGCAAATTCTAGGAGAACCACCACCATCAGAAACATCCTATCCTGACAATTTTTGGTGAGTGATTAAAATAAAATTACCTGTTAAAAACAGACAATAATATGTAGTAAGTACAAACTGAGACTGAACAAACATATGTGGATACAGACACATACAAAGGAATGCTAGCCATTAAAACACCCACCCTGTCTGTAAAATGAGTGAAACATGAAGTCTTGGAGAGAATTATTTTCCTGGGGATTCAGGATTCTACTCCAAAATTTGTTCAAAATCTTTGGAACTTTCCCCTTTTTAAATTTATCATCACACCAATGACAAGTGCCCATCACAGAGTAATCACTCTTTGTTTTTTCTGACTCCAAATGGAATTGCAGCTTAATCACCAATCTTTTACACAACATTTAGTTCACAGCGACTTTTAGCAATTTTCTGACAATCTGTCTTCACAGGATAAAAGGTTTCCAATTTGAAGACATTAAAGAGTAACAGGTGAAAAGATGACCACTCTCCCATAGCAGGTCCATGTGGCCTGAGCGTGTGGCTGACCTATGTGGCCTCTTGGGAAAAGACAGATTTCCGTTCCAGGGTGTTTGACTCCATTCATCACATAGCTCCACCCACCAAAGCCTAGGGGGATATGAAGCTCTAATGGGGACATGAATTTGAGCCAAGAATCTGCCTAGGGGATCCTTAAAGAACACAGAGTCTAAGCTATTTACCTAGACTAGGAATAAAGTTTATTGAACATTAACAGTGTGAAGGACCCTGTACTTGGCCTTGGCATTTGAGATGTGATCCCTGCTCCCAAGTCCCTATCCCTGTCATTAGGGAAACAGGTAGCACAGGAAGTACCCTGCACCATTAATATGGATGGGCAGAGAAACGGAAAAGGACAAGAGGGATCTCCCTCTTCAGTGGGGGAGGCAGGGTGGAGCCATAAACATTGACAAAGCAAAGCTCTGGAAAGGGCATGGGAGTATCAGAACCGGGGTATGGGGAACCAAGCTGCTGAAAGTCTTCGCAGGTAGGTGACTTTGAGAGAGGAGCTGAGGCCATGCGGGGAGCAATTCTGGCAGAGGGAACAGCTACTGCAGGTCCCCAATCAAGTGCATTCTTAATGTGACTGGAGAGAGGCAGGAGGATGTGTTGGCAGAGGCAGGGCATGGGCATGGAAAAGAGGAGAGCTCACTGCCCTTGTGGGCTGGTGGATTTGCAGCTAGAGGACACAGCTGGGAATGGCAGCCCCAGCGAATGTGGACAGAGAGAAGAGACCCAGGACTGAGCTCTGGGGCAGAGCTGCTCATAGGTCAGGAAGGGGTAAAGACAAGGTGAGAGACCAGTCCCCTGCTGAGATGCCCTGGAAACCAAGTTAGGCTCAGGGAGCGATCAGCTCTATGGCATCTTGCTGTCATGCCAAGGACAAATAACAACAAGAGGATCAAAAGGTTCAAAAACCAACTTCCAGACTGGGTGTGGGTGGGCTGGAGAGCCTAACAAGAATGGTTTTGGTGGAGTCATAGGAGTGAGAACCTGCAGTGACTGAATTCTTGAGGTGTTTAGCTGCTAAAGGAAGGGGAGACAGAACTGAGGTGGAAGATGGTTCAGGAGAAGTTTAAAACAGATTTTCAACGCAAACATTTAAACTTATTTGCACTGAGGAATACAGAAGAGAGGGTGCAGGAGCAGGTATGAATTGGAAGGGGGCTTTTTGCTGGGAATGCCTGTTATCTGGCAGCAATAAATGTACTTCTGTGTGGAAATACTCGATTAATAGTTAATCATTTACGTGTGGGAAAGTTTCCCAAATCTCATTCAGTGTCTTAGTCTTTGCTTTATTTTATTTAGTTTTATTTTTTCACTGACACACAATGATAGTACCTATTTATGGGATACAATATGAGGCTATGGTTCCTGTATACATTGCATAATGATCAAATCAGAGTAACTGGACTTTAAACTCTTCTGAGTCGTAGAACCCTAGGAGAATGTCATGAAAACAACTGTCACTCAAGTCACAGTTTGCATGGAATGTTAGGAGGTTAGTACACTCACTGTAGCCAAGCCTTAGATCCCTTGTGGTTCATGGATCTCAAATTTAGAGTCTGGGATCAAAACATAAGCATTTCTAATTTTTTAAAATCTTATTTTGTTTTTTAATCAACTACTTTTAGTACAAGACCATGTTTTACTTGGTGCATAGATTTAGGTATATGTTTAACATTTAACTACTGACTGGTTGAAATTGTTCTAAAATAGTCCTAAAAAGCCTACTATGTGAGCCAGGGCATCGCTACCCAGAATCATGAACTTGAATGTCTTCAGCTCCAGACTCTTACAGGGCATGGCACTGTATACCACTCACGTGATTAGTTCTTTTTTGAGATCTCTTGTGTGGAGCTTGGGCTTAGGGCTTGGTATCGAGGCCTCTCCAGGGAACTTTTTTTCCTCTACATTTTCTAGAGAGTTCACTGGTTCTTTCTGGAAAACAAACAAACAAAAACGAAGCCATTAGAGAAGCCTGAGAAGACCACTGGAGTTGACGTCGTCAGGTTGGGTTTGAGTTTTGGCTTAAAGAATTTGTGAATTACTGCAGAGAATTGTTATAAGGGAACTCCCAAAAGTTCATGGGAAATGGAATTAAAAGGTGTTTATCTTGGTGTAAAAAGTTATTGAAACCCTTGTGTAATTTTTTTCAGAATACTCACTTCCCATGAACTTTTTGAAGAACCCCTCCTATAAGAAATAAATAAGATAATGAATACAAGGTATGTCTTAATTGTTGTGTATATTTATCCTAAGTGAAGGACAAGAAATTATAATTTAGAGAACATCTTTTAAAAATTCACATTTTGGCAAGTATAATTACAGAGGCATTTCTCGACCTCTGTAATCTAGTCGATATTTTGTATGTTGCAAGTTTTATTGTGTAATGAATGCTTCAAAGTGAAGATAGGACTAGTTCTCTGAAAATCCTGCAGTGATAATAGCAGTAAAGAAAAGAGATATTGCAACAACAAGTCATATAAAGTTTTTAAAAGCTTAAAAAAAACTTATTTGAGAGGCAAAGAGATACTCAGGGGTGGGAGCAGGGAGAGAAAACACTTGCTGCTATGAACTGCTTTCTTCCCTAATGCCCACACAGGTCAAGGCTGGGCTATCCCGGCCTCCCACATGGACAGGAGGGATCCAACAATTTGAGTCTTCACCAGCTGCCTCTTAGGGTATGCATTAGCAGGGAGCTGGAGTCAGGAGTCCCAGCGAAGAACCAAATGCAGGCACTCCAGTGTGAGACTTTATAATCATTACCTGCATTTTAACTCCCAGATCAAATGCCTGCCTTGAGTCATATAAAGTTTTAAGTAGAAAAGGAAGAAGTAAGCTTAGGTTAGTGGAATTCTGTTTCTAATATTCAAATGATTGAGATTTAGATATGAACTAAGTGAGATGACAGTATTCAGGCATTTACCTTAACTTTTCTGGAAAATGGCCCTGATTCTCACTATACTCTTGTTCTTCTTCAGTGTCCTCCTTTGCTAAGCTGGAATCTCACACTACTGTTACACATTGTATGGAATTTCTTATTGGCTCTTACAAATGTCCATCGCCTTTTTTTATTTATTACCGATCTTATTCCCCAAAGGAAGACTCACTAATCCTTTCAAATCATTTATTACTAAGTGATCTATTATCTCACAAAAAACTATGGGTGCTTTTCCTTAATCACAGAATTAGCTTACTTTCATCTTTAAGCTTATAGGCAGTAAATATAATACTTTCTGGATTTAATATTAAAATCAGATTAACTAATATGTAACTATATTCTAAATCTCAAGAGTACTGATCTATTTAAGATGAACAAATTATTTTGAATTATCCAACATAAATCTCATTTAAATTAAATGGATATAAAATACCATAGAATAATATAATTTTAATAAGTCTGAGTTGACCTCCAAGAGCAATGAAAAGCAAAATCCCTGGATTTTCCAAATCAAACAAAAATTCTAAATGGTGATCTCTGCCATCAAGGCAAATGCAATTTTTTAAAGTACGTGGATAGCAATTCAGTCATTTCACACAAGAGCACTCTGTAGTAAATACGATGTTCAACTATTTTTAGTGACATTATCTTCAGCTCATGTTAATAAAACCTAGTTGATACAAATTTTTTATTCATATTATTTATAATAATGATAAGTATCCCATTTGATTTTACTGATAAATGCTTGACAATGATAACTCATAAAATGTATAATTGAAAAATTAAGAGAAATATGTGCTTGACAGTAGTTGGTTTTCTGCTAGGAAGCAAAGAGAAATGCCATCTTCATACTGCCACCACAGACTCTACCATAAAATAGATGGCTGAATCTTATCCTTTTAAAGTTTTACAGTATAAATGCCTAACATGAAACAATTCCTAATTTTTAGAACCTACACCTGGTAATTCCATCACCCATCGGTTGGGACTTTCAGGATCAGGCCTGTAGTATTTTCCACTATAATTTAGAAATACCTTGGACTTTTGAAAGTAAAGCAAATGCTAAATTAAAGTTATCTCCGTGTGGAGCAACCTTTGATTTTCCATTTAAATACTGAGTTTTTCCACAAAAATGCATCGACTAGAAAGAGTCATTTTATTATTTCTCTATAATGAACTTCATAATGAAGTCGCTCTATGAATGCATGTATCTTTCTAAATATACATAAAAGTTTCCAGCTCTTGTCTTTGGAATGAATTTGTACATGTTGAAGGCAAGAGAATGGGGATTACTGAGAGGATTGACCTATTATGGAAGTTTATTATTTGATAAAATGCATAAAATATTTGCATAATCCATGGTATTTCATTTGGTACAATAATACGTTAATGTTTTAACAGCATAACTTTATTGGATATGATCTTTTACATATAATAACTTTTAGAAAACTATAGACTCTATATATGCCATTGTTCCATGAAATAATTACCTTTTTCCCTTTTGTTCCACAAACTTACAGAGAGTGTAGTGTTGGAATACATTAAAAGAATACTTGGATTAGTTTTGTTACTGAAGTATTTTTGTACTGGAAAAATTCCTAAACAGTATCTGGTATAAACTAGATCAACAGCATCTGTAATATTTTTTTTCAAAATTTACAGTATTATTTAGAAAATATTCGTTTATCCTGTGGATGCATTAGAGAATGTGGTCTATATGCATGTGTTTAGAGTACATGAATGCAATGAAAATTTCTTTAATGTGCAGATGGAGGTTTATATTGATTTCGGTAAAGACCAGAACATAACAGTAACATGAATAGCAGATAATAGCATCTGGCACTTGTAACATTTTAATCCCTGAAATCTTTGGAGAACTGACAGACAAATGAAACTGACAACCCTGGTTATTTCTCAGCACTTTCCTTTTGAGATAGTTTGAGTTTTTTCCAGATTTAAGGTTTTTAAAAATTTTTTTAGGGGGCATCTGGACAGGCAATTTCATTAAAAGATACAGACAATATTTTCTGAAAATTACCACCAAAATTAAGCAACTGTTGTGCAGATGAACTAGATAACAATGAATTAGAAACAATCACTCAACTTCTAGTTGTGTGTTGAGGAGGGTGACAGGGGGAGAGTAGCGTAGGATCAGGAACATACCACATCCTGGCTTTTGGGCCACACAGAGTGACTCCAGGACAGCAAGAGGGAGGTGACCAGAATGCCTCAGTCCTGTAACTGTTTCCATGGTCGCATCCTGTGATCCGGCCAGGGACAGAGGACTGGCCTTGTCTCCTTGGAAGCATCTGAGATACTGATTGCCTCCACCACGCCTTGCCACACACCCACTCTTCACTATTCTCTTTTTTCTGTGCTTTCTCACTTTGTTTTTCAGTATTCTGGTTTCTCAGTGATGTTCTGTTCTTTTCTTTCTATTTCTCCTTTGGACTTTGCTGCAAGTCCACTCCTTAATTTCTGTAGGGCCAAAGCTAACAACTCTACCTTGTTGAGCTCAATTTTCTACTTTCAAAAAACTGATGATGACCTAGCCTTGCTGGACTGCTGGGATCATGAGACACTCTACAAATTTTCCTCATCTTTAATCTTAGGTTGTGTAGTATCTCTCTGATACCTCCCCAAAGAGGACACTGAATTGAACATAATAACCTCCAAGGCTCACATTTCTCATTTTCTAAGATTCAGAAAAGGATATGAAAGATACTCCGGGAGTAGATTGCCTTGGCTTGGATGAGGATACAAAGAACAAGGGTGGGAAACAGTACTGGGTAGTTATGGTGATCCGGATGCTCTTCTGTGTGTGTCCCCATCAGCTCCAGATTCTGCAAGCAATGAATCTCCCTGTGCAGACAGCTGTGACAGACAGCTTAAAAACACATTCTGCTAACTCAAACCCAGGGCAAGCGCATTAAGTCCAAGAACTCACATACTAGCTTCAAAGTCTCTGTCACTCTGAGTGACACTGGATTTTCACACAGCTTCACAGCTTCTCAATTCCAGATTTCCAGAATATTGAGGTTGAAAACTATAGCTGTAAAAGACTGTGCTGCCAGACTGAAGAAAGCCATTCTGAAAAAGCAAATCTAGTCTAAGGAAATCCATTTTTTCCCCATAAATTTTCTGGAAAACGAATCACTGCCAGATCTATAGGCATTAGATAAAAACATACTCCAGCTGAATCTCTAAAGTTGCCAAGATGAATCTAGATGTTTTTGGAATTAAGCAAAAAGCAAGACTGAAAAGTAAAGATGACATGTTTGTTTTGAGTCGTCATTTTCTGGTTCTCCAAGTGATGAGAAGCATGGCCACGGAGACAACAGGAGGAATTCTTTCAGAATATAAAGGGTTTGATGCTGACACTGTTGCCGAGAGCTCAAAAGTCTAATCAATGTCAAACAACACAAGACACACTAAATGAAAGCAAGAACTTGCCTGGGGCAAATTTGCTTTGCAGCTACTCAGGTTTGGATCCACATGCCAGATCCCGAGTATGAACAGAAAAATTTCTGGTGAACATATCGAGCATGGTTCATTCACAGCACAGTCACCTGGATAAGGACAGAAAGCCCAAGTGCTACTCTGCACTTGGCATTGAAATAGTCCTGGAAATTAGAACACACTGGGATTTGACCCTGCATGGTTTATGCAAAAGCAGGGATGCAGTTCAAGTTATGTCGCAAAGCAATGTTCTTCATATTCTTCATGGAACATAATGACTTTTATTCAACCCACACCCACAGATACAAGCCTGGGGTCAGTCTTGCCTTTGGGATGCAGGTGCAATATGCCATGATCCAATCAAAAATCCAGATTGACAGTCTTGTGGATTGGCATGTTTCCCTTATTATTTTTTTATTTGACAGGCAAAGTTAGACAGTGAGAGAGAGACAGAGAGAAAGGTCTTCCTTCCATTGGTTCACCCCCCAAATGGCCGCTGCGGTTGGCACGCTGCACTGATCCGAAGCCAGGAGCCAGGTGCTTCCTCCTGGTCTCCCATGTGGGTGCAGGGCCCAGGGACTTGGGCCATCCTCCATTGCCCTCCTGGGCCACAGCAGACAGCTGGACTGGAAGAGGAGCAGCCGGGACTAGAACCTGGTGCCCATATGTGATGCCGGCGCCTCAGGCAGAGGATTAACTAAGTAAGCAGTGCCGGTCCCTGGTTTCCCTTATTTCTAAAGCTAACTTGTTGAACTGAATGATCTCATTATGATTGCGCCTCCCATCAATCTGCCCATTCCCGGCTTGCTCTGTGCTTCTATTTCAGACAAGTTGTGTAGAATGATCAATGAATGTGAACATTCAAAGATTTCTATACAAATAGACAGAAATTGGTGGTAGCTTCTGTTCTTTCCCGTAAGTCTGAGATGGGAGGGGCATGGTGTCGGAGCAGGGAACAATCCTAGGCTTGTCAGTTCATGGTCATCCCTTAGAGTAAATGAGCTTCTTGTGCTTTGCAATGTCAGCTTTACACTTATTATAGTCAGACATGTATTATTTTAATAAATGGTTCTTGTAAAATCGTATTTTAATAGGTTAATTAAGGCTATATCAAGGCAACTGAGGTGAATTTTCAAAAGTAGAATTTTGTCCTTTTGTAACAAATTGTAGTAAGTGCTGGCAAGGATGTGGAGAAAGGGAGCTCTTAAACACTGCTGCTGAAAATGTGAACTAGTGCAGACACCGTGGAAAACAGTATGGGATAAAACAAACAAACAAACAAACAAACCAGAAATGTACAGCAATCTCACTGCTGGGTATATATCCAACACACATGAATGCATTGCATCAGAGACCTGCTCCACCATGTTCATTGCAACATTGTTCACAATAGCCAAAATATGGAATAAACCAAGGTGTCCATCATCAGATGAATGGATAAAGAAAATGTGGTGTATAAACACACAGTGAAATACTCTTCTGCCATAGAAAACAATGAAATCCTGTCATTTGCAGCAAAATGAATGGAACTGGAAGACGTTATATTGAATAAAGTAAGCTAGACACAGAAAGACAAATACCTTATTTATGGAAGCTAGAATTTTTAAAAAGGCTTCTCAATTTGAACACAGAATGTTGATTACTAGAGGCTGGGAAAGACAGGAGGGATGAGAGGTTTTTGGATTAAAAAAATTAGGACAAACAGGGTGTGGCTCATTAATTGTGACAGAGACACTAATATAAGGTGTTAGTAGGGGAAATGGGGTGAGAAGTATAAGGGAAAACACTAAAAAAAAAAAAAGCAAGTAAAATAAAATGCACAAGGGCAATGAGGCAGAATCTAACCCTAAGCTACACTCAGTGAATCCCATCATGCTTCCATGTGATGGTGGAGAATGGTGGCCACAGAGAGACTATCTTGGATCCTGGAGGGTTTTCCAGGAAACCTCTTCTGGCCACCCCATGCAGAGTTAGTCATGCTTTCCTGCACTCATTGTGTGCCTGCTTGTGCCACTCTGTCTCTTAGCACATCTGGTTACATCTGCCAGACAACACACATGTGACCTAGTTGCATATGCATGGCGAAAGCAAGTCCTCCTCATCGTGGCTTCTCCAGGACCTAGCTCACTCCCTAGTCTTGGAGATGCCGGCAACAGTGTCAGGAAGGAAGGAAGTGAGGGAGGAAGGAGGTAGGGAGGATGGTGGGATTAGAAACAATCCAGTCCTGTGGCTAATACTGATTATGTTACACAGCATGTAGTAAAATCGAATTAGACCCCCCCACTCAAGGTCTCTGAACTTTACAAAACTCAAAAGGATGGTGTACACTTCCACAGCAAATGGCTACTTCGGTTCTTCAGGAGAACTTGAGCTGGCAAACCCATCAACAACTTTCCTGACAAACAGCAATCTAGGATCGCTTACTGTAATAACTGCCACCATACAGAGTGTAAACAATGGGGCTCTGACCATCGGTTCTTTTGAATGATATTAAGGAGGCCACAGCTGATCAGGCCGAGGGAAGGAGTTCAGCCTGTGGAGATGAGGCAAAATTGGTCCTGCACACTCACAGCATCTGCATTTTGGGAGTGAATCCACCTCTGAGATAAGCAAACACTCATATGTCTCCCTGACTATGGGATTGATGCAACTTCGACACGCAACATCCGTGATTCCATAACCCCAGCAAGGACTCCATAAGCAGGCAGGCTAACACAGCTCCTTTATGAAACCAAAGAAACAAAATAGACTGTGACTCGAAGATTCTTACTCATTTCCAAATTAGGTCAAATTTCGTCTTTGATTATGTTAGCAGGATCCCCTGGTTGAGAAAGAATCAGTGAACTGACATTTCAGTGTCGAGGGACACATGGCCCCTCGTAGACTGCTCTTAGAAAGGGACACAGAATAGAATCTCTGGTGCCATGCAAACCATTACAGCAGTCATCATGATCAAATTCACTACAGAGATACATTGTGTTAGGCAAGTGACAGGGGAAAGTTGGATTTGTTTACAAATTTTGTCAGAAATTTAAAATTATCACTTTACCAAAGTCTAAAATAGAATTACAAGTTATGTAAACAGGGATGTGAAGAATAAATTAGGAGGAAGGCTAGCAGATCTCTGAAATCATGCTCTGTCTTCAACTTAGAGATCAACATACAGAAACAATACCTCTTTCTCCTCCTCTGGCTTCCCATGAGCTTTGCTATAGTTGATAGGAGTGTCCCAGCCCTCTTGGTCACAGAGAGCCTGATAGAACGCTGCATTGACCAGAATGCTGCTGGTTTTGAATGGGGAAGAGGAAGGAGTTGGGATGGAAGTGTTAGAGGAAGTTAGGGGTGCAGCCTTGTCCAGGATTCGATTTTTTTTCATGCTTAAGTCCAATGTGCCATTTTCATCCACTTCTATCTCGGCTCCCTGGTATACAACAGGAAACAGAAAAACATTTAAGCAGTTTGCAGTTACAGTGTAGCCATGTGGGGCTTTTAAAGGATCATTTGAAATGTAAGCTGTTACGGAAGTATATCTGCTTTTAAACCTAGCTTTCTGATTTGCACTCTAATGTCCAATTCTTAGGCAGACTTTTATTTTATTTTATTTTTTTTAAAGAACAGCCCCATTAGTGAGCTAGGGAGCTTCATGTTTCTGGGTTTAAACAAAGTAAGCTTAATACAAATAAGATGTTCCAAATACTAAATGTATTGGCTGAAACTGTTCTATATACATATATATTTTTGAAGTTTAGCTGTAAATCTCCTTTGCTAGCTTACAGAATTATCACTCCCAATTCATCACTGAAAGCATTAACATTTGTGTTTATGAAAGGCACATATAACTTCCCAACCCCCCAAATCACAATATTAATCTAACATGAGAAATATGCAAACATGACCAGCTGGAAGAGAATCTTTATTGAAATATTAGATTAAGATGAAAGCAACATTTTGCTCTTGGTTATTTGAACTGGAGAGGCTTTGCTAAATTGTGGAGGGGCAAGATGCTGCAAATCATACTTCTCTCCGGTAGCAGATGACAGTACGACTGTTTAGGGTTTAAGTTCTATGAAGAAAATAAAGAACAAAGGTGTTTATGTGCCAGATAATATGAGACATAAAGCTAATTCTACTTCACAGCATTCCTCTTTGGAATTCCTTGGTCCAAGTTTTTAAGACTTAAATACACGTATATCTGCTGTGATCATGACCAGGCAACTGCTCTCAGCGGGTTGAAAGAACATGCCTGTCATTTTCCCAAATGGGTCAAATAACACCTTTCTGGTCTCGTTATCATCTTCCAGCAAGTCACAATTCAGTTCTTGGCAATTTCTGAACTCTTTCCCTTTGGCTGGCATTGCAAGTTTTCTTTGATTATGTTAGCAAGATCCCCAACACCGGTGAAAACCGGTTACTTCCCAGGGGATTTATTTGAACTCCTCTTTATAATCACTTCGCCACCTCTCACGGATGCCAGTGTGTCACAGGCTGCGATGGCTGTGCTTCCTGCTTGTGCATAATTTGGAAAATAAATACACCTCTTCTGTTTGCTTGTTTTACCTGCAAAGTTCATGTTTTCAATCTCCCAGTCTACCAAAAAGATAGGCTGTGTTATATTTGTGGGAGGTAAATACACTTCTAATATGTTGTACTAAGATGCTTTGGCCATATCTTTCTGTCCCTTTTTAGTAAATAGTTTAATCTCCTGTGATAGTTTTAAGCCCTGAATTTGACAGTACAGCTTATCCGGGATAATAACTTAGTAACCACAACATCTTATGCGCCATCTGTATAATATCAAATACGTTTTTATACCAGCATTAGTGAACCTTAGTTACAAAAATCCAAGATATTAACTATATCAGTGCCACATGCTCTTTCTCTCCCCAGGATCTCACAATGTGTTCTGCCAGAAGCACATCAAAACAATTTTTGGCTTCAGAGATGATATGTAACTATAGCAATGAAACAGAGCTATAGTAATCAAGTTTAATGGCCAACGTAAAGTAAAATGCTAAATATTGTAGTTGCTGACATTTTTTATACATATAAAAAAACTTGGGTTAAGACTGCACAACCAACATTCGCATAAAATTCCAGACCTCTGTGACAGATGGCTCAGGAAAAAGAAGGCACGTGACTGGGCTGCGGAGTTTTATAGTGTAAACCCCATAAATAGTGCAGATTCCATCTCTGCAAAAACACAACTATTCCAAGACAACGCTCAGATATCTGAGTTTTTACAGAAAAAAAATTCTAAACGGTCAATTTTAAAACATGAAAAGTGTTAGGAGTTGTAATGATTATACGTCTCGAGTCATGATGGCTCGATTGAAAAAAAAAAAAAATCCCTCCTAATATTCAAAAGGGGCGCTTTCCTGCACCCTGCACGCCCCCGCCGGCTGGCTGCTCCGCGCACCTGACTTCGCCGGGAGGGGGCGGGCGGCCCGCCGGGGAGCGCGGTGCAGATGGCCTTTAAGTGAGCGCGCAGATGCATTCAACAATTACACACAGTAACCGAGAAGGGTCCCGCTCTGCCCATAGCCGGGATCACACGTTTACAGCATGGGTTTTTATTCAGAGCAGTATCAATGGCATCACTTCTCTCTGCTCTCGGAAACTCTAAATGGCAGCAGAAAAAGCAAGGAGGGGTGGGAGCTGCCGCCAACGCCGTGGGTTTCCTCCTGCCTCGCAAGCTTTCCTCCTCACCTCTCAACATTTTTATTCCTTCAAGTGCTATTTTAGATCCTTGAGTGTTTAAATTTAAATATCGAATTTTTTTTTTAGTCTAGTTATTGGTTTAATTGCAACGGTACTTCCAACAGTTTGTGGAAAATGGGGTTGAAAGATGTTTCATTTGGTGCAAAAATGTTTTGAAATCCATGCATAATTTTTTCATTTTCCATGAACTTTTTGTGGATCTCTAGTATACATGCATTTCAAAATTTTCTGGCGCCAAAACAAACTTACCTTTTAATTTCATTATCCACTACCTTTGTAAGTACCCTGTGCCATTTCAGTACTTCCAACTTCAGAGAAACAACACGTATAGGTATTTCAGTCCCCTTTCCCGTTGTAGGTGCTACCTCACATTTATGTATTCATTAATTTATTGAGAAAGCACCTAACATTTTCAAGACACTGTATCCTGGGGAAATGGAAACTGAAACATAGTTCACTCCTGCCTTCAAAGAGTTTATTTGATGGACATATAGAGATATAGGAAATTTTTAGTGAAAAGTAATTTAGTAAATATATTATAAATTATTATTAAACTAAAAGTTAAAATGATTATGCCATCAATTCTTATCTGTGTAAGAAACAAGAAGTAACTTGGTTGTTCACGAATAAAGAAATGATTAATGAAATTAAGCTACTTCCATTAAACAGCAGGTTATGTGGTCAGTAAAATGGTAATTAGGAGGATTGTGTAGTGACATGGAAAATACTTATATAATTGAAAATGGAAAACAAACTGACATTCTTGCTGTGTTTACAACTAGAGAAAAGAGAAATGTATTTTCTGAAGAAAAAAACGGGTGGGTCAACACAAAACATTGTCACTTGTATTTTGAGGATAGTCTGGCTTCTGGCTATTTTTCTCCATTATTTCCTGGCAAACATTGATATTATGTTGATCTAATCATCAAAGGTGATGATATATTCAAAGATGGTGATAGACTAGGAACAAAATATGATTTTTGCCTAAAATGTCCTCATTGTGAGAATTATTGATTTTGAAAGCCTTGATAAAGTGTGGCAGCATTGTGCCTCATAGGTGGCCAGCCTGCATGGATACAGGGTGGATTGACTAACATCTTCTTTTGGCCTGGCCATGCGGAGTGCGAAACTCAGTGTTCTCTGTTCAGGTTTCTGCTGCAATGGGCCCCTCACTTCCATCTCTCAACTCTTATTCTCGCTTTTGGATATTTTGTCTGGGGAGTCTCTCTTCTGAGCTGAAAGTGATCTTAAGTATGTTGTCAAGGAAGACACGGAATTAATGAACAAATGAAAGGAAAATGTCTTACTAGGTGGTAATTGATTATGAAGAGTATGAAGATGTAAAATTTGTGAAATATGAGTATACTGATGGCTAACATGACATTTATAACCACTTCCCCCAAATCTTCATCTGCGATGTGGAATCAAGGGTGAAAACTCTGGGTGGGCTGGCAGTCTATGGCCCCCATAAAATCTTTAAGAGAGTAAGCCAGATAGGCATGAAATCAAATTTCAGTTTCACAGATATAGATGTCCAACTCAGAGAAAATCACTTAATATCTCTGCACTACTATTTCTTCATCTGCAAACTGGGATAATATCTGCCTGACAGAGTTTCTAGAAGGATTACAAAGGATTATTATGGACCAAATGCTTATTCATAGTGTCTGGTGCATAGTAGGTGCTCTATAAATGCCAACTAAACACAATAATCATTCAAATGGATTTCCAAATACCAAAACAGACATATTCCTAGGGTACTGTAAGCAGGGATAAAGATCTCACTGTTAAGTGTCTAGTTGTCCCACAGCTACAAGACAGTTCCTTATGATCCCTGACACCAGACCCTGGAAACACTTCCCTTACGATGCCTGGTCTGATCTGTCCTGATGCTAAAGTTACTGGCCAAGGCTGCTCCTGGGTTCTAACCAGAGACTCCATGCTACTCTTGGTGTCAGGCAGCAAGAATGGTGATGCAACATCATGGTGTTTCTAGGCCTTGTTTAAGCACAAAACAGACTTTGAACTTTAAACATTTCAAGTAAGTGTCAATTTTTGTTTTCTTTTAAGGCACACTGTGCATATGTCATTTTGTCTAAACAGGTGGGGAAAACACCAAAACAAACAACAGAACATTTGGCAAGCAGTGGCGATGAGGATAAAGATAGACTGAAAAGCCTGTTCCTACCTCCGCTCATCATGGTGGGAGGAAAAGTGGGGAGCGTGATGGCCCAGTACTGGCACAGCTCTCCAGGGTACTGGAGGAAAGTGCTCAGCACACAGCTCTCAGAGGGCAGCCAGGCTGCTTGCTCCCTGCCCACTGCCCATTTGTACCCTGTGCTGTGCTCCTGTCAGGACTGACAGTGGCCTGATGAGAGGGGAGGGGTTTGGAGCAGGGCCCATTTCTGTTTGACAACTTCTATTAATTCCAAATTAAAATGAAGGACATCATTTACCACGGTACTTCAAACAGTTTTTGAAAAATGGACTCGGATTCTTTGAAATCCATGCAGACCTGGTGTCTTCAAAAGCTTCATGAAAAACGTGTATTAGGAAAAAGCTATGCATGGATTTCAAAATATTTTTATACCAAAATAAGTATCTTTCAATTCCATTTACCACAAACTTATTAAAGTACCCTTGTACATTTCAGAACCAGCAAACGTACTAGAAATAAAAAAGAGTTAATAGTTTAGATAAATTATCATTAACCATTATGATGCCTGCTAAGTATTCATGGTACCAATTACTTTCTCTTGACTCGATTCCTCAGCTACTAGAAACTTAAAACACAGGTGATTCTGGCAGGACCAACATATTAGGGATATACGAGATTGTATTTTAACAAGCACACAATTCCCTTTAAAATTTTCTACTTTCAAGAGCTAAGAGGCTCTGGTCTGGGCAGTGATTGACAAAATCAGACAAGCCCTGATGCCCTCCATATGGACTTGCACCTGGCACGTGGTGGATGCTGGGTGAGTAAACGGACAATAATGTATACACGTAACCAGGCTGTGGTTGGGGAGGGGGCAGATGGATGAAGTCCTCTAATGTACACAGCTGATATTTTGGGAAGAGAAGAACTTTCTGGAATATCCTTATCATTGTTCATTATTTTTAGACTGCGTAAGAAGTCAAGTTTTATTAACCCTCTGAAAATCACCTTGCTCCCATGATCTTCCAGAAAGAAGCAGTTTTGCAAGGCACTAATTCAGATCTCCTAGTCATGAGCTTGCAGGGAAAAAGATCTACATCAGTGCCTCCCCGCAACAAGTGGCATGAAGGCAAGGTCAAGGTGAGACGTGCTTTGGCCTGATTTTGAAAAGCCTGTGCCCAGAGTAATAGTATGATCTCTAATTTGTTCTACTGGATGCCTCAAGGAACTCAAGAGATACTCATTGCATAAAAGAAAGAACTGGATAGAAGCAGAAGGAAAATGAGAAAGCAGAAGGAAAATGATAAATCAGCCCTTACTCAAGTTCTAATCAAACTCACTGCAAAGCCACCAGTGCCTGTCTTATCAAAGCCAGCTTTCTACCTGGAAAGATGCAAGGCAGGTACAGCTCCCAGAGGGTCACTTCTTGTTCTTGGCTTTGAAAGCTCCTTGAAGGCAGCGTCTGTGACTGAATGGGCCCTCTGGCTGGGGCAGTCTGGCTCTGAGAAATCTTGTGGTTGGTACAGTTGAGTTCATGTGCCAGGATGTCTTTCATACATACATCAAGAGTGCCCTGCTATTAAAGGTCTATAGCAGAGAAGTTGTATTTTTCTACACCCTTAATTCTAAATGAGAAACACAAGAGATCTACTGGTTTGAGCTATCAGAAATTATGCTAACAACCTGCCATGGAGGGAAATGAAATCGTAATGGAAAGAGAGTCCAGTGAGCATGTAGTGTGGAGAGGAAAGCTATTTACACTGAATGACACATGAAAGGCACAAAGCAAGTACAACACTGGCAATGGAAAAGGGCCCACAGGGGGCAGGGGTGGATCAGAGGATATTTTATGAGGTTAATTACCTTGGTCTTTCCTTTTCTTATTGGTAAACTAAATATTTTTTGTTGATGTAGGAATTTATGAGATTCTATTCTAGATTTAAGAAATAGAATCCAACCAGGACAGAATTCTACACATTTTTACAGTTGTATGCAAACTGTGCACATTGGCAAAGGATTCCACACCAAGTAACATTGTAGGGTGCCATATTTGTCCTATTTTATCACTGCTTTGTTAAGAGAGAGCGTTCATGGGGAAATAGTTTTAAAACCACCCACACCCACTCCTTTCAAAAGTCTATGGGCCCTTTCTGTCTGTCCCATCCTCATCATCACATCAATTGCTTGGCTTCTGTTGGAAGGACTTGGTTGGCAGAGTGAAGCTGAGAACTGTGATGGGGTTCCTGTCACCTGGACTTGCCTGGTCTGCTCCACACAGCAGCTGGGGAAAGAATATTTTCCGTAGGAGAGGGAAAATACATCCTGAAAACTGATTATTGAATTTTTGAAATGTGCCAACTGAACTGAGTCACTTCACCGCATTCCAAATATGTTTTTAACAGAGAAGAGCGTATGAGGGAGAGTCTTCAAAAAGTTCATGAAAATGTGTATTATGAAAGAAATATGCCTGGGTTTCAAGTTTTTTTTGCACCCAAATAGACATTTTCTAATTCCATTTTCTCTGAACTTCTTTGAATTACCCTTGTATATTGATTATTTTAGGCATCTTTGTTCCATTGTTTGACGTCAACAATTTCATAGAACATGGAGAAATTTTAAGGATTAATCTGAAAAGCAGAATTCTGAGAAGGAGAAAAATATTTGTTTGTTCAGATGTTACTCCATAATTTAAGTAATATTGATAAGTACAATCCTAGTACTTTTATTTCCTTAGGGAAGCCTAAACAATCAAGTCACAAAACACTAAACAGGAAGATTTTTTTTTTAGTACTTTTCCAACTAGATGCATGATAAAGAGAAATTTATTCAGGTTTCAAAAACTGAATTTTCAAAAAAAATTGAAAGTATTTCATTGTAAAAATAAAAGAAAAATAAAAAAGGGAGATAAAGGGAGAGCGGGAACAAGGGGAGGAAGGTAGGGTGAGAAGTATTGCATTTTTTTTTTTTTGACAGGCAGAGTGGACAGTGAGAGAGAGAGACAGAGAGAAAGGTCTTCCTTTTTGCCGTTGGTTCACCCTCCAATGGCTGCTGCGGCCGGTGCACCGCGCTGATCCAAAGGCAGGAGCCAGGTGCTTCTCCTGGTCTCCCATGGGGTGCAGGACCCAGGCACTTGGGCCATCCTCCACTGCCTTCCCGGGCCACAGCAGAGAGCTGGCCTGGAAGAGGGGCAACCGGGACAGAATCTGGTGCCCTGACCGGGACTAGAACCTGGTATGCCGGTGCTACAAGGCGGAGGATTAGCCTATTAAGCCATGGCGCCGGCCACTTTCTTAAAACTGTTTATATGAAATGCATGAAATTTTCTCTTTATATAAAAAATTTAATAAGAAAGAATTTTTAAATAACTAAAGTTGCATTTAAAATTTCCCCACATCATTCATCTGTGTAAATAATTTGTGACTCTGATTCCCTTGAATTTGGATCGCTTGATACTTTCTTTATATTTTTGGAAGATACGTTTTTCTTTGTTGAAGAACCTCATTTGTTTAAAAATTGTTTTTGAGTGGTTTTGGCTACCAACTCTTCCTGGGGTTTACTTGGCTCGGTTTCGTGCAGAAGCTAATTCTGATTCTCCTGTCAAATGCTCAGTGGTACTGTTACCTGCACCCCTGAAGGCCTGGCACAGGCCAGGCAAGCAGCTGACCACACCAGGGTGGGCTGCACTTAAAGGGAGGGCAGTGGGGTATGGGTCTTAGCTGCTGAGTTCCAGGGTCAGAGTTCAACCCCAGGAATTTTCAATCTAAAACAAGGGTGAAATCTCTTCTAAGAGAAGTCTGGACATATTATTTCAGCTGACATCAGCCACTGGATAGAGAACCAAGAGTTACTGGCTCCAGTTGAGTCTGGGCACGGATGTCTGGGCGGTTATTGGGTGACCTTTGTGGATCACCGTGGCTCTCCCATGGCAAGACGTTAGCTGTGAAAAGGCAAAGCATGGAGGAAATCTGGTTTTATGTTTTCATCAGGGTTGCTATAAAAGCGAGATGTCTACTTCTCATTGTAAGATTGACAGGAGGGGTTACTGGAGAAACCAAATTCATTCTGTGGCCTTCCAGGCTGCGGCATTTTTTGTCAATGTCACAGACTTGAATGCCATGGCTTCTCAGACCTACCTGGGCCATCTCCGGCTGAGGAATCATACCTGGATTTCCTTTGCACCCTCTGAGACTGTCACAGCAACTCAGACTGTCTTAATTCAGGCATGTTGTCAATACCGGCCATAATAAATCCCAAGGATCAGCCTTGCCCCTGTTCTACCTGTTACTGTGTAACCAAACCTGTCTGAACATCTTTGGCTTGCTGAGGAAGAGGAGTGGGAGCATGGGTGGGAGGGCGGGTGCAGTGGGGAGAAACACTCTATTCCTAAAGCTGTATTTATGAAACGCACGAAGTCTGTATTCCTTAAATAAAAGGTCTCTGGGGAAGAAAACAACAAACAAACAGACTTCCCCTGCTCAGATGTATTCTAAACTGCGGTGCTTTTTCACTCATGGGCCAGACTCGGTAACAAAAACACGTTTGAAGTGTGTAAATTCTCCCATCCACCGGTCTCCATCACTCACAGCTCCCCGAAGTGTGGTATGCCACTTTCAGGAAGCTCCCCCAGTCCAGACCTGCGCTTGCTCCCTCTGCTCTGAACCCACCCCGCCCATCCCCGTCCTGGTCCTGCGCCCCTCCCTGGGGCAGAGAGGGCGGGGCTCCAGGGTGGGGGAGCGAGTGGTGGTTGTGGTTAGGAACATGAAAGGCAGTTTATCCTCACGGTTCAGTCGCTGGCCCACCCTCGGGGCTCTTGGCCGGGCCTACCTTGGCATGCAGGCTGTGTGGTTTGTTGGAGAGGATGTCTGCGGCTTCCCTGCAGCGGGTGGAAAGGTTCAGGATGGCAGCAGCTGCTGCTATGTGGGTGTCTTCACTACATTGACCGTAGCTATAAGAGCTGGCACGGCTCGGGCTCTGTGTGTGGGCGCCTGCACTAGGCAGTCGATTAGGAAATTTCACTGGATTTGAAAAATGCTTTGCTGTTGAAGAGAGATTTGATTAGCAATTGCATGTATGAGGTTGCAGTCATTAAACAGACTTGTTTTGTTAACTATAGAACTTCTTACATTAAAATAGGTGAAGAATATGGCGCACTCCATTATCTGTTGGTCCCTTAAATGAAAGTTATTCAGAAGGGTTTTCACACAGGCTCACAGGTCAGACAATGTGATTGCTGGGAGACAGGCACTATTCTCTTGATATTTTTAAATATATACCCTTCTTATGACAAGAACTCCATGACGAATGCTATGGGGCAGGTGCACTGGCAACATATGTGGCAAAAATTGTGAATTAAGAAACACATCAGAAAAAACCCAGCAGGGTCTTCAGAGAGCTTAAGGCATTGATATCTGAAAACGTGTAATTCTAGTAGGGGAAAAAATGTATCCTTTCAATATTTGTTTTCACAGTGGCCACTTATTCTATATATTTAGGTGTGTAATTGTATTTTTCTTATTTGATAGGAAGGTCTGTTTGGGGCTTACACTCGTAGAAGTTGTTTCCTCCAACCTGATGGAACTAAATAGGTGGTGGAGTCCTCAGTGAGCTGGCATTCGCATAGCTAGGAGGCTGGAGACAGAGCACAGGCAGGAAATGCTCTCAAGGTGAACAGAAAGGCAATTTAGTTATCAAGGCTGAGTTTGCCTTTTCATTTCTGTTGTGGGTACCAAAGCATTACAGGGAGATAGAATTAAGCAGATTTGGGCTGTGTGTAGACATCACTCAAGGTTATGGGAGAAACACCCAAGATTTAATTACGGGCTAATCACAAAGCATTTGGCTATTTGCTTTCATTATGTATTTCTTATTTTAAACATTTCATTGTTATCTTTCATAAATCAAAAATTTAAAATATTACCAAATGTTGTCCTAACAACTGTAAGGATATAAAAATGTCTCTGACTGTTTTGCAGATTTTAAATCGATATCCCTACTTTGTGAGTATACAGAATGCTCTTAAACTTCACCCGTTAAACATTATGTGTATGGGTAAAATGACATATATATATATATATATACACACAGCTATATGAAATAGTATAGGTAGATAGATATAAATTATATGTGTGTATATTCTTTTTCTGAATCTGTCAATGGTTATTTGTGATAACTGGTATTAGTTTTTGCAAGAATGTCTTTAAAGCATAATAAATTTCTTAGTGATAGGTAAACACCTTTCAAGTCAGCGTATCCACTGCTGCATTTTACACAGCAGGTGTTGTCTGAAAGTATTGGTCAATCAGGCCAGATGGAAGTAAATATTCTGCATTCTAGGTTGCCTGGTGTAAGATCGTAGAGATTCCATGGATTTGTGGAACAAGGCAAAAAGTCATGGTGTATGAAGGACTTGGACAAGAGTTATTAGCTTCTTCCTTAATGGAGGTTAAGCCTGTAATGCAGGATTCACTTCCGTGCCTGTTCCCAACAATTACTTTCTGCCCCTTTCTTCACAATGTTTAAGGGCTCTAAACAAGTTGAAAAAATGAGCTGGTAAAACACCAGATTTGTATGTTATGCCATCATTGAGTTATGGTCTTCTATCCAGATGTGTCAGCATTAAAGAGTATTCATCCATTTTAAACTTCACTATACTAATTCCTAAATTTGTGAGTATACATCTCCATAGCCACACCTTTTTTTTCCTGAATTGTGAGTTTCTTCTTAGGCTGTTCCCCAACCTTCAGTCTGAATCTTTTGTTGATTTAAATCTTTTAAATGATATTTCAATATTTATCTGTTAGATTTTCATAATTTCAATAATAATCAAAAATATCATATTATAGCTACCACATTTTCCATAAGCTAATCCCAATTCCAGCTAAACATGCATTAAACATTTCTTTATAATTACTTTATTTAGATTGAATAGTGGCAGTGTTCGGTAGAATAATTAATCCATTAACTATTTACCATAATTATGAGTATAAAACTATATTATTTTATAAAATCTTATCTGACACTTTATATAACTTTAGAATAAAATCAGTAACATCTATCACCCTACTATTATTTTCTTTATTGTGTTTCACTATACAATATATTTTAGCTTCTCCCAGTTGTAAGTAGCTTGCTATATATGTGAGTACTTCAAAAAGTTCATGGAAAAATGGAATTAAAAGCTAAGTTTAATTTGGTGAAAAAAAACCCATGCATCGTTTTTAAATGACATACATTTTACATGAACTTTCTGAAGTTGCCTTGTATTTTAGTATACTCCTCCCCCGTCACACACACACATAAACATACACATACACCAGATGCATTTTGGAGGAAGGAAGTATTAGAATTCAAAGCTTACATTCAGAAAATGGTGATGTTTTGCATCCTTGCCCTGTTGGCACAAGGGGTCGTTTACCAAAAACTTGTGCATCAAAACTAGCATAATCAAATGGGACTTTTCCACACTTGTCTTGTTCTTTTGACGCCGTGGCTCTGGAAGAGGTGATGGCTTGTGATCGGAAATTGAATTCAATTTGCTTCACCAAGCTTGTCCTGGACAGAAAAGGAAAGTCATTCAAAAGACGTGCAGTGAAACTACTGGTGAGCAGATGAGTGTCAGAATTTACAGTGGACAGACACGTCACTGCCTGTGGATAACCACAGAGACACAGTGTGATACAAGAGATGTGGCCACAGCACAACAGGACAGAGTGCCCTGGAGCAGAAGGGTGAGAGGGGACGCTCTAGGCTGTG
Source organism: Sylvilagus floridanus (assembly GCA_949820135.1). Taxonomy (NCBI): domain Eukaryota; kingdom Metazoa; phylum Chordata; class Mammalia; order Lagomorpha; family Leporidae; genus Sylvilagus; species Sylvilagus floridanus. The sequence goes on from OX463241.1 coordinate 79,457,838, forward strand.
CATGGCTATGCTGCTGCTGCTTGTTCTGTGTCCCAGTCTGCCACTGGTAAAACAGAACATGCAACCTCCATGTGTCTTATGCTTGTGTCACAAGCAGCAAGTGTTCTGTGCTTGCTAGCACATCCAGCTCCTTAGAGAAAAGCACCCTGCGACTATCAGAAGCACTAGGTAAGGCACTGACAAGGTGTGCACATTCTGCTTGTTTGAACCACTAATCAGATAGGCATGATTGGGAGTAGTGAGGAAATGTGGCTTTATCCTGCTCAGGAGAAGTGACGCTGGGCTCTGCTCAGTTCTGCAGGGCTGGCAGAAGCCTGGCACCTGTCAGGAGCAGTGCAGACACCAGAATCTTGATTCTGGAATTGGTAGTTTCTTCTTGGGTTTTTATCTTTTCCCTCCACCTTCAGACTGACTGGCTTTGCAGACTAAACAATATTTTAAATAGTACTTCAGTATTTTATCTATTACATTGCCATCATTTCAATATGAATCAAAATCACTACAATTAGCACATGATTTATTCCTACATTTTTCAATATAATTTTCCCAAGCCACGCTACGTATGAATCAAATACTCCCTTGGAGTTATTGTATTGGGGTTCAGTAAGAGTATCATGATTGTTCACTTTTCAGAATTTAGCAAAACAAAAATATAATTTTTTCTTTATTACCCATCAAAATTTGTCAGATGCATTTCAGTGATGTTTTCTGGACTAGGTAAAAAATTCTTTTTAGTTTCTACATAAAAATATTTGAGTGGGGATGAGCATTACATTAGGCAATTGATTGTGACATTGGCGCCCCATATGATCATTCATTCAAGTCCTAGCTGCTCCACTTCCAATCCAGCTCCCTGCCACTGTGCCTGGGAAAGCAGTGGAAGATGGCCCAAGTGCTTGGGGCCCTCCCACCTGCAACCTGATGTTCCAGCCTCCTGGCTTCAGCTTGGCCCAGTCTCAGCCCCAGCCATTGCAGCCATTTGGAGAGAACCAGCAGATGGAAGACCTCTCTCTCTCTCTGTCTCTCTCCCTCTCTCTGTTCCGCCCTCTTTCTCTGTTACTCTGCCTTTCAAATAAATAAATAAATCTTTAAACACATATTTGAATGACTAGCTGATCTTATTATTCTGCATATAATTTGGTTTATAGCCCTAAAGTTACAAAAATGGCCTATCTAAAAATCATTAATTTTTATAGAAATGAGTAAAAGGAAACAATGTTATTTCTGTATTTGATAATCAAATATACTTAGTAAAACTAAACAAAAATAATAATATTAATCAAGAATTCTATTTAAAAATTTGAATTGTAATGTATTTAGCTATTCACATTGTTAAGTGACATATGTTTTCACTTATATGATTTGAATGCCAATTTTAATTCTTAATTAAATCTATGGAGGCAAAATATTAAGAGAATCCATACTCTGAAAGTAATGAAATGCCTAATAATTGTTTTTACCTTTCAGTGACTCAGTAACAACAGTTATCTAAAATCACTTTTCCTACATATATGATTTCTGTTGTAATGGCCATACAACTTCACAATAAGCACTATCACATACATTACTATTTAGGTATAAGATCTTCCAGACCACTGGACATTGTGAAGAACCTTGGAGTAATGGAAGGACCAACTGAAGTGGTACCAGTGGAAGATATTTTATTCATAGCTACCTATCACTGAATGAATTTTTGTTGGTAAGAAACCGTAAGCATATGTGGAAATGAGGGATGAATATTTAACATCATACATTTTGAGTGGACCTAATTGACTTATAGTGAAATTTTCTCTAGGCTAAAACATGATGTCAGTCTTAAAGGGGACTCTTGAGATATGTTACATTGGAGTGACTTGGGATTTTGAACAATACCTATTATGTGCTTTATTTCTTTGAGACTGGCCTACAATATGTTACCTTTGCAAAGAGATGAATTTCAAGTTACATTTCCAGAGACTCAAGTAATTCATTAAAGCAATGATAGTGTGAAGCAGCCCTGCCTTTCCCACGGGTGCCCATGCAGGTGTACTGGCAGTTGAGAATGAAGGTCAGGTCACAGTGGAGTGACAGATGAGGGACAGGAGAGGCCCCCTTGTGTGGGAGCCCAGCATGAGCTCAGCATCAGGAACTTGGTGGTAGAGGCGTACCTGTGGGCCTGGTCAGGACACTGCCCGGTCTGGGAAGAATCAAGCTGACTTTTGTCCTGGGACATTGCCAATTTTTCAGCTGCAGCAATTGGGCAACCAGAGAGACTGTTTCAGAAAAGAAAAGCGAGAGGATCTGAGTTGAAGTGGAAACGAGATTTGGCATGTGCTTCATGGCACACTTGGCACACACTAAATGTTAAGTCATATTAATAGTGCACTTTGCACCATTCTCAAACTAAAAGATCCCAAGGGGTCTTGCAGACAACAAGGTCAACATTTGTCTCCTATCCTCAACTCAGAGGTGAAAGCTAACAAACTCATTTCTGGAGTTAAAATATTCCGTAAGGGAGAAAGAACTGAAGGATTCAGAAACACCTTCATATTTTCTGTAGAATGTGCTCCTTTTAACTGCCATGTGTCCAACTACAGAGATTAGCGTAGTAACTCCATAGTTCTGCTTATCATCTCTAGTCAAATTTGAGAGTCTGAATTTTATATCTTAGGCTAAATTGAAAGCACAGAATATGAGATTTTCTGGCAAAGTTATTATGCATCATAATTTACAGATAGAATAAAATGCACATGTAATCAGCATTTTCACTAAGTATTTATATACATACAATATATAAATATTTAAATTTATATATAAAACATGTAAATGTTTTATATTAGTCGCAATATCAATTAAATGGTGTCCACCCTCCTTCTAGTTTGCAGTCAAAGATCAATGTATTCTGAAGCCTCTTTTGGCTCTTTTTAGATGCCTAGGGGATGGGATAAATTATAACTCATGAACAACTTTTCTCAGCATTGAAACTGCAAGGGTAAAGTTTCCAAGAAAACAAGAACACATTCTACTTGTCTGCTATAAGCATATATAACCCAAGCACTTGTAGTTACAACATTTTGTTACCATAATTGGCTCCTAATATAAAAATGTCCAGAAACGATAATAACGATGTGGTTTTCATCTTTATGGCTCTGCACTCATTCAGGATATTTCATACTATCCATTTCACATGGTAACATAGTTGATGGTGGCAGGCGCCATGGCTCACTTGGCTAATCCGCAGGTTCTAGTCCCTGCTGGGGCTCCAGGTACTAGTCCCGGTTGCTCCTTTCCCAGTCCAGCTCTCTGCTGTGGCCCTTGAGGGCAGAGGAGGATGGCCCAAGTGCTTGGGTCCCTGGGAGACCAGGAGGGAGTATGCGGCTCCTGGCTTTGGATTGGCGCAGTGCGATGGTTGTAGTGGCCATGAGGGGAGTGAACCAATGGAAGGAAGATCTTTCTCTCTGTCTCTCTCTCACTGTCTATAACTCTCTCTCTCTCTCTCTCTCTCTCACTGTCTAACTCTGCCTGGCCAAAAAAAAAAAAAAAAAAATAGTTGATGGTGTGGCAGCAACTTTCCCAACACACTGAGCTTGTCACTTGACTGCTGCAGAGCTTCCTTCCTTGCCCCTTTTTTCTGCAGAATGACTGGCTCCTCATGGGAATTACCTCCTGTGGGTGTTGCGGTTGCTGTTCACGTGACCCCTTCCTGTGCATCCTGGAGTCGGGCACTTGAGCACATTTTCATGCATGGCCAGAACTGGGCGCGGAACACCACATAAAAGGAAAGAAAACTTTGCTGTAAGTCCATAGCATATTAGCAAGTTTCCTCCATTTTGCATTCAAATGGCATTTGTTACACCAGGCTTCCTCCCCCATACATATTATAAAAGTTTGCATATTAAATATAATTCAAAGATAAGTTTACTGTGGTGCAAAATTTTTTTTTGAAATATGCATAGGAAAGGTCTTCAAAAACTTGGTATTTTCAGAAAACTATTTACAGATATCAAAAGTTTTCTGCACCAAAATAAACTTTGAATTCCATTTAATAAGTGGACTTTTTGAAATGCCTTCATATTCGGGAGAAACAAATGGGCACTTCAGAACTTCAGACATTAAATCAGTAAGCTTGTTCAAGTTTTAATTTCTTTGAGCTACACATATGCTCAACAGTGAGCCTAAACAGGACGATTCTGTTCATGTTTATTTAAACTGAAAATCTCATAATTTTCCTTTCTCATTTATGTGCTTTTCCTTGGTGGAGTAGATGGAGAATATTATATTAATATTCTTTCTATCTTCCCTTGTAGTCTGAAGTCCTACACATCATCTTTACCCCCTAAGTGATATCATTTTGAGTCTTATTGTCCACCCATTTCCCACTGCTATTTGGTGCTTGGTGAAAGGCTACTGGTGAGGGGGAGGGGACAATGGGAGAAGCAGTCTGAGGATCTGCCAGTTCAGCAGGAAGGTCTGACCCAAGGAGAATCAGTGACTTACAGAACCTCCTAGAGAAGGGTAATGCTGGGGCATCCCCGTTTCTGTAGCTTGTATGGCCCAATAGGTGTCTCAGTAAGTAATTTCAGAAAGTAGAGGATGTAGTGCATTTGTATCATACAGCCTGGGAGCTGGCATCTTTCCTCTGCCCCTGGTCTCCTGGCTCACAGAAGGGCTGTGGGGGTGACCCAGGCTCAGGTTTGCTCTTGCTCAGGGCCTTCAGCTGTAGCAGGGTGTCCTGAGACACATGAAGCACATGTGTTCCCATAGTGAGGGCAGCCAGGAGGACTCTAGGGGCTGCCTGTACTGATTGGAGGCCAAGGCTGGTGCTGGGCCTAGGTAACCAGACCTCCAGGGCAGACAGGACTATGTAGCACACAGTGTAGTCAGCAGGTCTTAGTCTCTGTTTCCTGATGCCTTGACATCAGGGACCCTGCTGACTTTGGCCAGCCTGCCCCTCCCAGAGCCTGCCAATTCCTAAAGAGCGGGAACTAGCCCACGAGCACATGTGTATACAAACCAATTCATACAGAGCCCGCACCTGATCACACCCTATTTTTGGCTGTCATACACTGAGCCACTCTCCTCTTACCCAAATCACTGTGTGCCTGCACCCCAGAGTCCTGAAGTTCCTCAAACCAGCCAGTGCTAAGCAGGCACACTTTTCCTCACACCAAAGCCACACTATAGCTGTTGTCCCGCACCATCCTCTGATGCCTGCCCTGTGCTCCTTGCCCATGGCACGGGCATGCCCCTTCCTCTTGGGAGCTGCAAGTCACACATGGTCTTCCCTGTGGCAATCATCTCCTGATCCCTTGTTCTTATTGTACCTCAAATTTCCTACGACCATGCTATGCCTTAAAACACAGGGCTAAATGGAGACTCTTGTAACAGAGAGAAAGAGTCGTGCTTCCAGTCCAAATTCCAAAGTGGACAAGAAAGTAGGTCAGCTTGTGATGCTGCGGAGCACCACTTCTCCAGGGAGCAAGAGGTACTCACTTTCCAGGGGAACCCGAACTTTGTGGGGGCACCCCGAAAGGCTGCGGTGGTGGGGGTAGAGGCCTGTCACGTGCCCTGTGCCATCACACCCTGGGATGGGGCATTTGGTCTCCCTCTTTTCAGGCCTCGGCGAATCTACAAAAAATGAAATTGAAAAACTCATGCAGTTATTCTTTGCCTTCTCATTCAGCAGGGTGGCCTTGCCGGGTGACATTCCCACTTTATTCAGGTTTACCCTCATAAACATCCTTCATACACTGCCTTGAATGAGACCCTCAACTAAGACCCGTGAAGTCATAAAACAGGTTGTCAATTGTGTTAGTTTCCTAAGCAAAGGCTGACACAGGGCAAGAGAGTGTTAAAATGCAGAGCTGGTTTTAAGTTGCCGTGTCACATACTATAGTTACAGTCTCATTATGAAAAATCAACCCTGTGCCCTGAAAAGGGAAAAAAAAAGTGAGAAAGAAGAATTTATTTAAGCACAAACCACCTTCTATTGAAAGAGTCTAGAGAAAGCCAGATTCAAAATTTACAAAGCAAAGAAGCCACCATATCTGAGAAGTGCCACTCTGGCCTCGTCCCTGGGAGTCCCTGGCAGCAGGCAGCCCCAGGGCTAATTTGGCTTGGTCAGGCACCCATCACACACAGAGCCTGCTCCTGCAGAGCAAGTGACAAGAGTGAGGCCCAGGGACCTCATCTGTGTCCTGCCCTCCCAGTCAGAAGGGCTACAGGATCCCAAGACTCCAAGACCCATGATCGCCACAGAGGAGCAAACTACAGTGATGGTGGGACTAAGCCACTGATTCTACCCTGAATGCAGAAACTGAGGCAATGAGAAGACGAGATGGAAAGGTTAAGTTCTGGAAGGAGAGTCTCTGGAAATGGAAGCACAAGGAAGAGAGGCTGCCTTCCCAGAGGCCTGGAGAGCACAGCCAAGGGCCCAGTGGAGTGGATTCACAGGTCCTGCTTGCCACAGAAAGGACCACCTTGTGACTTGTTTGGTCAGGCTGCCTGGAGAGAGCAGGAATGAGGAGAGGCTCAGGCTGCAGAAGGGGAGGGGTGTAATTTTTGCCGAGGGTTAGATAAAGCATTCTGTAAAGATGCTTAAAATGTTCACAGAAAATGAAATGAAAAGATAAGTCTATCAGTGCAAAAAACATTTGAGATCCATGCATCGTTTTTTCATAATATACATTCTTGTGACTTTGTTGAAGATCCCTCATATAAATATATAACCTACATGAAGACTGAATAGGAATGCTGATGAAGTTAGAGCTCAGGCCAATGAGGCCTTATTCAGAAGTGTTTATATTCGTGAATGAGACAATAAATAAACCTAATACCGAAATGTGTTCCCATAACCAACACTGTCCCATGACTCTCGCTCACTGGAGAAAGCCTGTCCCTCAGCATTCTGGGCGTGGAGCAGGAGTGGGAGGTGAAGCAGAAGTGGAGGTCTCATGGGAAGCAGAAAGCATGCAGGATCTTCAGAACAGGGAGCATTTGGAGTAACAGGTACATTGGATGCTGAGAGGGAAAATAATCTACATATGATTCTGCCCAAGAAGCTGCTGATGGGTAGAATTCAAAGAAGGGCCCTATCAAGCCTGCATTGCTTCAGCTTGATGCCCAGTACCCAGAGCAGACCACTGACACAGGTGTGACAAATGCCTTCTTGGGTGGTACTCTGTGAGAGCAGCCATGCCTCTGTGATACCGTGGCACCCCAGTTGTTGCATTTCAAATAGCCTGGGCAGATGGGTCACAGCAGGTTGCATGTAATGCAATTATATGGGGGCATGGTTTCAGCAAAGGGGGCGGGGCCAAGGATCCTTCAAGCCTGCACTAGCAGTCATGGAGAGTCAGGAGACAGACAGCTGTGGAGCTGTGGGGGAGCGAGGCACACCCAGAGGCAGGGATGTGTCCAGTGGCAGGCATCTGTGTTCCTGGGAGGCAGGTCTCCCACGTGATGATGTCCAGACTACACTCTGTGTTTTGAAGGACTAAGAGGCCTATGAAGAGTTTGTGATGTTCTAGGGTTTTGTGGACCTCCACTGTATTTTATTCCAGAAATTTCAAGTGGATGTGGGTGTATAAAATCTGTGGACCACAATTCAAAATCCTCAAAGTCTGATCCTAGTGCATTGCGAGAGCGGACCCTGAGGGAAGGCATCAGAGAGAAGCAGGAATAGCAGCCTGCATGCTGATGCCCTTCCTCTCTTGGCTCCACTCCAGAGGAGGCCACATTTCTAAACCACAATGAAAGGTTTGGCGCGAGTGTTTCCCCTCACCACACTGTTTGTGTACAGGAAGCCAGAGAGGGTGTTGGAGATAACGCAGGCTGGCACTTGCCCAGATGGGGCCCACTGACGGTCCACCATGCACCTTTGTCTGCAAGTCTCTTCTCTGCTGGGCCAGACAAAGATGGGGAGGAAATGCTCTGGAGGCCAGAACCTGCTTGCATGATAAGAAGCCAGAGCATGAGCTGTGGAGGCCACTCTCAAGCCTGCCTCTTCTTCTTTGATTTTGTTTGCCAACGGGGCTGACCTTAGACCCTGGTGATGTGACATCCTGGCCTGCATTCATGCCTGATAGACAGACAGTAGGAGACAGATTCCAAGACCTTGCTCCGTGGATTCCTGAAACCATAGATAACACTAAGTACTAGGTATACTAGGATACCTCAAAAAGTTCAGGGAAAAAATGGAAAACATAAATGCATTTTGGTGCAAAAAGATTTTAAAATCCAAGCACAACTTTTCATAATATATATTTTTCATGAACTTTTTGAATATTCCTTGAGTACAAGTGCTATGCTTTTTCCTATGCAAATACCTATGATGATATTTAATTCATAAATTAGGCATAGCAAGCGTAATTATAAAATATACTGTTATAATCATAAGATAATTATAATCATAAAAATATACTGTTATAAATAAATATAAATTATATTTATAATTAGAATAATTATAAAATATACTGTTATAAAAGTTACTTTAAACACAAATCACTTATTTCTGGAATTTTTTACTTAAATTTTCTGGACTGCATTTGACTATGGATAACTGAAATTGTGATAAGTGAACCCTCAGATAACAGGGGACTCCTGGACTCGTGGACTCCTGGACTCATGTAATTGTACTGCTCCCTTCCTTAAAAATGTCATAGGCTGGGCAATAAATTACGTCGTGATTTCACTTAACGTGTAACTGAGTCTTGCTACATGCTTAGTAGCAGTAGCATAACCAAACTTGTTTAAGAATTGCCAACTCATCAGAAGGCTTAGATAAAACAAAGTTTTAAAATTCCAGTGTTGTCTCCTTAACAACAGAGTTACCTGTGCAAAGTGCACAGGAAGTCAGGATAGGAGTTTGGAGAAGACAGGAGCCAACTTGATTGAGTGTTCACTGAGGAGCATGGGCTGCATGTCAGAGAAATAATCACTGTAGTTGCACTGGCTCCCACATCAGCAACAAGAAAGGAAACCGAATAGCTGATTTGGATTCCACAGGCATCCTGAGTCTAGAGGAAGCCTACAGCTCTCCTGCAGTGTGGGGTATGCCATCTTGGCCTCTTTCATGTCAGCACGGGCTTTGATCTCCTTGTGGAGGCTTGTAATACCCCATGCCCTGTGCAATAGGTTAGACTACTGTTCATTCATTCCATACTAGGAGAAGTTCCTATGTCTCCAATGTGACCCAACATTTACCAACACAGATGCTGTTGCCTTGGTAACTTCTGAAAACAACAGCAACAACAAAGGGTTTAAAGAGTGCTCTGAAAATAACCAAAAGGTCATCAAGTATCTTAAACTGTGGTTCAAATACAGTTTCTCAAACTATAGGATCTCAGTGGCCATAAGACATCATCAGTTGTATGATGAACATCATTTTGAGTGCTGTTCAGAAAGAAAACACTGTTAAAAATCAAACAATTGCATGCCTTTCTGATTTCAGCAATGTTAAAATAGGGAAACTACATCTCCTAGAACCAATAAAATATACTACATTAGGAATGTAGATATTGGGAATGTGGAGTAAATCTCATCTTCTTTCTGATTTTATAATTCATTTAAAAAAAAGTAAATTCAACAAGTCGCGTATTAGTGGGAGCGTGCTGAGCTAAACTCAATGTCCGGTTCTGAACCACATGCTAGTCATTCATGGTCTGCCTTATCCTGGTACCTGCAGGATGTCTGTCTAGCCTTAACTTGTTCCTTATTATTTTATTTCTTTTTAGTTCCTTCAGCTCTAAGTTGTAAGATATTATTCGTCAGGGCTGGCACTGTGGTGTAGTGGGTTAAGCCACCTCTTGCAGTGCCAGCATCTCATATGGATGCTGGTTCAAGTCCCTGCTGCTTCATTCTGACCTAGCTCTCTGCTATAGCCTGGGAAAACAGTAGAAGGTGGGCCAAGTACTTGGGCTCCTGCACCTACATGGGAGACCTGGAAGAAGATCCAAACTCCTGGCTTCAGATCAGCCAATCTGCGGCCATTGTGGCCATTTGAGGAGTGAACCAGTAAATGGAAGATTCTCTCTCTCTCTCTCTCTCTCCCTCTCTCCCTCTCTCCCTCTCTCCCTCTCCCTCTTCTTCTCCCTCTCCCTTTCTGTAACTCTGCCTTTCAAATAATAAATCAATGAATCTTTTTTAGAAAGACATTATTTGTCAAATTTCAGATGAATTCTAAAATGGATTTAAAATGACCACATACAATTTATTTCTAAGTAAATATCAGCCATCAGAACTTCCAGATCACAGTAATTTTTTTTTTTGGACAGGCAGAGTGGACAGTGAGAGAGAGAGACAGAGAAAGGTCTTCCTTTGCCGTTGGTTCTCCCTCCAATGGCCGCCGTGGCCTGAGCGCTGCGGCCGGCGCACCACGTTCATCGGATGGCAGGAACCAGGAGCCAGGTGCTTCTCCTGGTCTCCCATGGGGTGCAGGGCCCAAGCACTTGGGCCATCCTCCACTGCACTCCTGGGCCACAGCAGAGAGCTGGCCTGGAAGAGGGGTAACCGGGTCAGAATCCAGCACCCCAACCGGGACTAGAACCCAGCGTGCCGGCGCCGCAAGGCGGAGGATTAGCCTGTTGAGCCACGGCGCCGGCCCCACAGTAACGTTTTATTCTTATAAACCCTTTGGTTCTAGATCTACAATCTTGACATTCTGTGAGATTTTCTCTTAATTCTGTGGCTCTCAGACTTTAGTGTGCCCAAGAATCATCTGAGAACTTGCTGAAAAAGCAATAGAAATTCTAGAGCATAGGGCTGGATTGGATGCCAGAAAAATCCCCTTATACAGGCCTTGGAGGCACAGATGGGCCATTGGAAAACTCTACAAACAACTTGAATCAGCATCAGGCCCATTTAGTGCGAGCCTCTGGAGAAAGAATGAGTGCAAGACCCCGTGGGAGCAGAGGACACAACTTTATCAAAGTCTGAGGAACAATATTAAGGTCTCCTCAAAGTACATTTACTCTCTTCCAAGTTGCACTAATGTATTTGAGACTGTGAGATTGATAGCTGGTAAAAGCATAGGCTTAGAAACACATTAATGGGCCGGTGCCATGGTTCAGTTGGCTAATCCTCCGCCTGTGGTGCCGGAATCCCATATGTGCCCCGGGTTCTAGCCCCGGTTGCTCCTCTTCCAGTCCAGCTCTCTGCTGTGACCTGGGAAGGCAGTGGAGGATGGCCCAAGTGCTTGGGTGCCTGCACCGCGTGGGATACCAGGAGGAAACACCTGCCTCCTGGCTTCGGATCAGCGAGGTGCACTGGCTGCAGTGGCCATTGAAGGGTGAACCAACGGAAGGAAGACCTTTCTCTCTGTCTCTCCCTCTCACTGTCTGTAACGCTACCTGTCAAATAAATAAATAAAAAATCTTAAAAAAAATAAACACATTAATATCCAGTGTTATCCCTAGAAGGATTTGAGCTTTCTGCTTGGCTTGCAAGTGGCTAGACAGCATTTTGAAGCTCAAAAGGACTTGGCTGATCCTAGAATGAAGGTAAGGAAAAAGAATTAAATTTCTGGAATTGACTAATAAAGTGATTTGAAATCCAATCTGTACTAATGTAATTCTAAGAATGTCCAATAAAGTACATTTAAAGACATAACTGTTTAAAAAAAAAACACTTCAATGAAAAGAAATAGATTGGGGGCGGCGCTGTGGCACAGCGGGTTAAAGCCCTGGCCTGAAGCACCAGCATCCCAAATGGGTGCCTGTTTTAGTCCCGGCTGCTCCTCTTCCGATCCAACTCTCTACTATGGCCTGGGATAGCAGTAGAAGATGGCCCAAGTCCTTGGGACCCTGCACCTACGTGTGAGACCTGGAAGACGCTCCTGGCTCCTGGCTTAGGATGGGCACAGCTCTGGCCATTGCGGCCATCTGGGGAGTGAACCAGTGGATGGAAGACCTCTCTCTCTGTCTCTACTTCTCTCTGTAACTTTGTCTTTCAAATAAATAAAATAAATCTTAAAACAAACAAACAAACAAACAAAAAACCATTAACTGTGCTTTTCCATAGAAGGAAGCTCCTGAAGGCTTCACTCCTTGGGCAGTTCTCAACAAGTTAATGCTTTCTGATTTTTTAAAAACAAAACACACACACACACACACACACAAAGAAAAAAGAAAGAAAAGAAAAGAAATAGATGGAATGCATCGTTTCTCCAAAGTGAAAACACTGCAAAACTGGCCAAACTTGATCCAAGAATGACCTGGGGGAAGGAAGGGTAACTGTTTATTTTAGAATTATAAATTGATGTTTGAACTGCATCCAGTTGTCAAAGGGTATCTGGAAGGAATCATTAAACCTAAGTTTTGTCTTGAAAACTCCCAAGTAATTCTATTCCTAAGATAAATGCAAAAACGTGTCTTACGTTTATTGTTAAAGATTTGTCTTCCACCTGTGTCAACGACTTTGGTTTGCCTCCTCTCCCCGGCTAGGTGCCCCAGGAGGAACCTGTCCAGCTCCTTGTAGGTGTTGTGGAAAACGCAGCCTCGCTCGGCCTGCAGAGCAATCGCCTGCTCCAGCAGACTTAAGTTCCCAGTGGCTCTCTCCAGGTCTCCCGGCTCCTCAGCCCCAGCTGCCAGGCTCTCGCTGTTCCTCTCCTCAGGTTCAGCCAAGGAAGGCTGGGCTTTGGCATCCGGGGGCTCCCGGTGTGTGTTCTGTAGGTCTCTCCTTTCCATGTCAGCATCACACCTGTTCTCACATGGAAGAAATGTGTCACCTTCAGTTTTTATTTCAGGAACTTCCAATATGTCTTTTTGACTATCTGCTAGCATGTACTTTGGGCCTCTGTGTGGTTTGGTTTCTTCTGAGAAGTTGGAGCCGCTGTCCCAACCATTCTCAGCACTCTCAGAGTGACTTTCACTGTCATCCGAGGAGCAGAACCGTGGCTGGGAGTCCTCGATTTTCTCTCTTCCGTCATCGGAATGAATAAGAAAGCACTCGTCTGCTTCATCACTCTCTGCTTTTAAAGACTGGATGCCACTGTCATTTAAGTTTTCACTTACAGTCTGCACAGACACATTGTTTTCAAGTTTCCCCAAGTGCATTAAAGATTTGACCACGAGTTCTTGATAACAAGTGTATCTATCTTCCTTCCTACGGGAATTTTCTTGGGCAGTTGAGTGAAGATTCTCGTCCACAGGTCTTATCCTGATATCCTCTATGGAAAAAGAAAATCAATATTGGAAACATAAAAAGAAAAAATATTTTAAGGAAACTATTCCAAGAATTCTTACACAAACACACATATTTACATATATGCTCATATACTTCCACATATATATATAAATGTACATGAATGTACTTTAAGATGTTCATGAAAAAGTTGAATTAAAAGATAAGTTTATTTTAGCACAAAAAAGAGTTGTAATCCATGCACAATATTGTCATAGAGTGCATTTTTTGAGAATTTTTTGAAGAATTCTCATATGCATGGATTTCCATTTTTTGCACCAAAATAAACTTAATCCCATTTTCTATAAATTTTTGAAATACTTTCATATATATTCACATGCATATACCCTAACATAAATACATACATATACATATACTGACAGAACATATTAATGTTGATCCCTGTTAGTTTTATAAACATTGATGAGACAAACATATATTCTCTTAAAACAAAACTTAGGGTACAGTGTTCTGAAAATTTCCTTTAAAAATGAGCTATGATCATTTTCAGCACATTAAATGCTAAGCACTTCTGGAGTACTGAGCAAGACAGGAAATAAGTACTTAGCAGTGACAAGAATACAGATGCTGAATGTGAAGTGCTTGTTATTGTACCTCTAATATTGCCAAATCTTAGCAAACCAGAAGGGTATCAAATATATTAATATTGTATGTTGCAAAGAAAATATTCATCAGATTTGTGTTAGCATAACAATGAATTTTTGGAATTTATGGAATGTTAACTGAGATATAAAATGCATCCACAGGGAGATAACTAATAGAATTTTTAAGCTTTCTAGACTTCCTGTTTATTTTTGTAATAGTCACACTAAAATTTGACATTGAGGAAAACACAAAGGGGAAAATTAATGCATGATCAAATAATGTCTTAGATAGTAGCACATCTTCTGGTCTGATACTTGGGTGCATTCCCATAAAAAAGAAATGAGACAACAAGTGGGGATGGTTGGAGAATGCTGAAAGTGAACAAGTTGTTCTCAGCACTGGTCCATCTTGGATTTTGAAGGACAAGGTACCCTAAGATGGAGAGCAGGCGCCAAATGCCACTCTATCCACAATGGTTTGAGGGCCAGGCATCATCCCAGGACTATCCCCCACCTCAGTTTCAGGAATGGGCTAATAGGTGACTGATTACCTAGGTGTGTGGTCAGCCTACACATGTCTGTCTCAGTGCAAACCAAAAGAGGGTGCAGATTCACTGATTGCCCACACCTGGTCCATACATACAGTGCCATACCAAACATACAGCAGGCTGTGAAACACATCCAACAACCCAGCCGGGGCCTCCAGCATGGACTAGGACCAAAATATCATGCAAGAAAAAAGAGAAGAATGTAAGGAAAGAAGGAAAGAAGGACGGAAGGAAGGAAGGAAGGAAGGAAGGAAGGAAGGAAGGAAAAAAAAAAGAGGGTGTGTGGCCAAGAAACACAAAATAATAAGTCCCCTTGAAGACTGTTAGAGACACCAAGTGAAGTGCATTCTGTGTTAATCAACATCTTCGGAGGAAAGAAAAGCACAGCCATCAGCATAAGGCTGGGGAGGGGATCCACGAGGAAGACAATGTGCCTTTTTTTGTCTCATTTAATTTTTTATAAACATTGTCTCTGACAAGGACACTCAAAAATACATCTCCATCATCTTCCTTTCTGGTAATTATCTCCCTAAATCAACAGTGGACTGCCAGGATCAAGTAAATATTGCCATAGTAACTAAAAGCATTTTTGGACGAAGGGAAGAATTCAGTCACAACACTAGCCCCTGTAAATAATGCTGATTATAGGGTGCAGTCTTTTGTTGGGATCTATTCAACGTAAACTGAAAAATTTAACATTTTAGTTCCTAGAAAAGAGACTGCATAAACAAGCACATAATATGTGATAGGATGGCCTATCCTCTCCTGGATTTGTATCACAGGAACTCCAGGTTTAAATAATATATTAAACATAGTCTAAAATGCAAATGAAGTTTTTCTCAATATCACGGTTGGCTATTAAGAGAAAGTGTAAAGGGTTATGATAATTTTAAAGTATTATGAACTACAGAAAACAAATAAAAAGCATTTTCAGTGAATATGCTCAATTCATTGAACTATTCTCTCACTCCACTTAACTACCCACATGTGTACAATAATGATTTATAGACATTATACCTAATTATGCATATTTGGGCTGTGTTAGAGTGCTAACAAAAGCTCTAGAAAGCAACAATTACCTCTGTTGCTTAGCTACATAGTTTAAAATATTCCTATTAAGTGCAGATCACCAGAGAGGCGGGTGTGACAAAAATGCACATGTGCATGACAATGCGTTTCACTGTGCTGCTGCCAACTGCTAGCATTTTGGGTCATTTCCAGTTTACATAATTGTTTGGTTCAACTGTTTGTTATATGCTAAAAGAAAATATTTATTAATTATTCTTCAGAAAAAGAGGATTCCTGCCGACAGAGGTGCCTTCGTGCATCGCACACGCTGGTTTCCAGAGCGATGTTCTGCAAACTGACTTTCCACAGCCCCATCCCTCCCAGGCTGGCACTGTAGTCATAAGAAAAAAGGTGAGCTAACTATGGAACTTCACCCTCTCCAGTGAAGCACTTGTTTCCCCCGGCTCTGGAATGGGCTGCCTTCTTTTGTAAGTTCCTGTGAGTGTGTCTTTATTTCGCCAAGCAGCTGGGCCATATAGTCTATGTCCTTGCTGCTGAACTCACTAACAGAGCTTTGTCTCTAGAACTGGAGGGATGCAGGCTTGAGTTCTAATGCCTGCCTTCTCTCTGTACCTGCTTGGACAGGACATTCAGCCAGTGTGAGCCTGGAGTCTCTGTTCCCACAGTGAGTGCAGCAATGGGGACAATGCCTGGGTCATGTGGGAACCCGATGGGCTCTCTTTGCCTTCCATAGCTACTGTTTTAGAAGATACAATGACAGGGATACATGGGGCCCTGAACATGAATGAAGTGGGCCTGCTCTTCATCTGTGATCAGTAGTAAAATTGTCCCCCTAAGGAAGGGCAAGGGCCATGGGATTAATACAGCTCATGTAGACTCACCACCCACATCTACACACATGCTGGCACTGCTCACCAAAGGTCTTTGAAGGTGGGGAGTCAGTGCTCAGTGCTTAATGTAGAGGAAAACCCTAGAGGGGCTGGAGGTTCCAAGACCTCAATGCTGGTCCAGCATTGCCTGCCTGAGTGACCTTGGGCATGCCCTTGGTCCCCTGAGTCCTGGATTCTCAGCTTCAAAATGATGATCCAACAACACAGTGAGTAGATGATCTAAGCATCCCTCCCAACACAATCACCAGTATGCTCCAGGAATGGTATTCTTTATTCTATTTGATCTTCACAACAACCACAGGGAAGGAGGCCATTTCTACTCTATTTTGCTTGCTCAAGACCATGCTGAAAGAAAATGCAGGGCTGAGACCTGAACTCAGGCCACGAGGCTCCAGCTCTGCAGCTAGCAGTATGACCACAGCAACCCTTGGGAGAAACCTGTAAGAATCCTAATAACCTGCTGGTTTCCTATTTCCCAGAGTGAATTTACATGGAGATGCTAACATAACTGTCAGCTAACTTTCAATGACAGAAACCATGAACCTTAAATTAGAAATGAAAATATATAAAAAGAAATTAACAAAGCAACAAAAAATGCTAACAAGCTTACATCAACTATCTTAATACCGCAATGACAATAGATAAGAAAATTCCTAGGGTTAATTCCTGCGAGGCACTACCAGACAGCTCTGGTCAGAGCATGGACAGATCACTGGTCTAGGTCCTTCTCTCTCTCTTTTTTTTTTGACAGGCAGAGTGGACAATGAGAGAGAGAGAGAGAGAGAGACAGAGAGAAAAGTCTTCCTTTTTCTGTTGGTTCACACTCCAATGGCCGCTGTGGCTGGCGTGCTGTGCTGATCCGAAGCCAGGAGCCAGGTGCCTCCTCCTGGTCTCCCATGTGGATGCAGGGCCCAAGGACTTGGGCCATCCTCCACTGCTCTCCCGGGCTACAGCAGAGAGCTGGACAGGAAGAGGAGCGACCGGGACAGAATCTGGTGCCCCGACTGGGACTAGAACCCGGTGTGCCGGCGCCGCAGGCGGAGGATTAGCCTATTGAGCCTCTGTGCCGGCCTAGATCCTTCTCTTTCATGTGTGCAATTCACAGTAGGAGAGGGGCTAGAGTGGTACTGGAGCTAGGATGCTTTCCTGGTATGGAGATGAAAACAAAAATGCCTTCGCCTGATACAAGGAAGTTCACATTTGTTTACTTACATAGAACCAAGGTATTGCTTCTGAGTTGTCGTTAATCATATAGGTACATGCTAATGAACTTGCACTTATATGTTTGCTATTCTGAATCAAAGCAACTTTCAAAAATCTCTGGAAAATTACTACACAATTTGAGTTGACTCTTTTATAAGTGGATTTTGTTATACTTGGATTTCATTTCTGCTTCTGTAACTAGTTGTTTAATTTTATGGGCAAATTGGTTTTCCAGGCCTCTTGAAAATATAAGTGTGTTGGGAATAAAAGTCCTAGAAAAATGAATTCCTCTTGCAAAATCCTGAAACAGGAGTGGCCTATCCTTTGCTTGCTATTTATTGGGAAATAATATGTGTTGAAACAGTTGTCCCAGCCCCTACAACATCTATGACTGTGACAATCATGAGATGTTCAAATCACACGTCTGTGCTACTGGTATTCCACACCCTGGTTTGGTTAAACCCACTTTAAGGTGGCTTTCTTCTTC
Organism: Sylvilagus floridanus; assembly: GCA_949820135.1. Classification (NCBI taxonomy): domain Eukaryota; kingdom Metazoa; phylum Chordata; class Mammalia; order Lagomorpha; family Leporidae; genus Sylvilagus; species Sylvilagus floridanus. The sequence continues at coordinate 79,475,758 of OX463241.1, forward strand.
TCTGTCTGCTCTGGGAAAGCCTGTGCTTGTCCTACTTTTGAGTAATACTTTGGGAATCTGTCTTCCCAATGAAGGTGTGTCTGCATTGATTTGTTCACATTCCTATCGTTGCTTTAAGTATCCATTTGAAGATAGCTGGTAGAGGGTGTGGGGTATATTTTGTTCCACCAAATACAATAAAGCTTTTACAGTATTCAAGCTCATGACCTTAGCATTCATAAGCACTACACAATCTCATCATCTGAATTTCTCAGCCAAAGATACAATTGTGCACACGCCTGGCCAGTTAAAGATATGATACCTGGATTAAATTAGAGGATAGATGTAAAGCCCTTATGTTGGGCTTGGACACTAATTCAGGTCTCTTTTCTCCTAGAGTGTGGAGAAACTTGTTCAGAGGACTGAATGCAGCTTAGAATAATTCCTGTGTTCACTAAAGATAGGGACATTTGATAGGGACATAAAGCTAGAGACATAGTGTCATTCGGAAGTTGTTCCTTCATGATTTGAGGTTGTAGAAACTTTATCCTTCCTGAATTCTGAAGGATGTTGGAGCATGGGGAGCATTGGATTCTACCACACAGTTGGCTGGGCAATTATTATTTTGCTGCCCTTCCAGTTATTTACTAATTATCTTCCTTCCATCACCTACCAACTGGGTTGCCTTCAGCATGAAATCTTTTTAGGCATCAATGATGTCACCTGTAAAGCTGTGACTGTAATCACACACATTATGGCATTGTTGGTGTGATATAAATTATGTGTCTTGAATATATTGAGAACTCATAAGTAATGGTCACCACTGTTGTTATTTCAGCATAATCATTATTGTCAGTAATGGCTCTAACATTGAATATAAGAATAGTTGATATATGGAAATCTGCAAATATGAAGATACTTCAAAAAGTTCATGAGGGGGCTGGCGCTGTGACACAATGAGTTAAGTTACTGTTTGTGTCTCCAGCACCCCATATGAGCATAAGTTCAAGACCTGATTGCTCTGCTGAGAATCCAGTTCCCTGCTACTACATGTAGGAAAGCAGTGGAAGATGGCTGGCCTAAGTACTTGGGCCCTTGCTACCCACATGGGAGACCCACATGTGTTCCAAGCTCTGCTTCACCCACCTCCAGCCATTGTGGCCATTTGGGGAAAGCATGGAAGATCTCTTTCTATGTCTCTCCCTCTCTCTCCATCGTTGAATCTTTCAAAAAGATTAAAAATAAACCTTTTATTTAAAACAATGCAAAATGGAACTAAAAACTAAATTTTTTGATGCAAAAATTTTTGGAAATCTGCATAATTTATTCATAATATGCAACTTCCATGAACTTTTTTCAAGACTCCCTGAAGATATTCATCAGTGCTTATAAGTAAATGCTTAACCAAGTACATCAGGACCATATATCTATTTGGTCAATCTTTTTTTTAAAAAAAGATTTATGTATGTATTTATTTGAAAGATAGAGTTACAGAGAGGCAGAGAGAAAGGGAGAGAGAGGACTTCCATCTGCTGGTTCACTCCCCAGATGACACAAAAGCCAGAGCTGGGCTGATCTGAAGCTAGGAGTCAGCAGCTTCTTCCAGATCTCCCATGTGGGTACAGGGGCTCAAAGACTTAGGCTATCTTTTACTGCCTTCCCATAGCGGAGAGCTGGATTGGAAGTGGAGCAGCTAGGATTCGAACCAGTGCCCACATGGGAATTCCAGCACTGCAGGCAGCGGCTTTACTGGCTACGCCACAGTGCTGGCCCCTGCTTGGTCAATCTTAAGCATCTATCATGATCAAACAGCTACAATGGGAGGTGAGAAGCCAGCAAGCCAGATTTAAGCTTTGTCCTCATAGCAGTTACAAGAATATGCTGATACAAAGCCATGCCCATTTTCTTAGATGTTTGGCTAATTAATGCCAGGCAGATGAATTATACCTCTAATCTATCCACAATAATTCCAAGAATTTCTCTATTTCTAATCTGAAATTTTCATTAATCAACAAATAAAACTGACCAGTTCAAGGAAACAAATGAGGCCAAGAGGCCAAATATGATTACAATTTACAGATGCTCCATGAGGCTTTAAACCATGTGCTAAACAGAGAAAAGTCAAGGAACTTATTTGAACATCTTTGACTCAGAAAGTAAATTTGTTTTAACCACAGAATCTCAAATCACTTCTAAATCAAGAATCCTGGAAACATGATGATACTGATTTGGGATTTGTGCTCACTTAGTTAACATACATTTCCAATGACTCTATTAATAATTGTCACTACATCTATAATTCTGTAGGTAATAAATATGTATGACTTAAAAATCTCATTTCTGGGACTGGTGCTCTGGCGTAGAGGGTAAAAGCCACCACCTGCAGTGGCAACATCCCATGTGGGAGCTGGTTTTGAGTCCCAGCTGCTCCATTTTTGATCCGGCTCTCTGCTATGACCTGGGAAAGCAGAAGATGGCCCAAGTCCTTAGGCCCCTGCACCTGCATGGGAGACCCAAAAGAAGCTCCTGGCTCCTGTCTATGGATCAGCACAGCTCTTGCCACTGTGACCATCTGGGAAGTGAACCAGCAGATGGAAGACCTCTCTTGCTCTTTTTCTCTCTCTTTGTAACTCTGCCTTACAAACAAATAAATATTTTTTTTTAAAAAAGAGCCTCACTTCCTTTTGTTTACATAATAAATGCTTTTAGTAACTCTAAAATCATATTCAGAAAAAAGCATATTTAATAGAACACAAGCACACTTAATTTCATTTTCTACTAGATCAGTTTTTAGATTTTTTTTCATGTCCTTCAACTTTGACCTCATGGACACAGTGATCAGTAATAGTCCAACTCCTAGATGCAGGAGACCACCAGGGACTAATGGGAGTATCTGGACTGCAAGAAACAAGTCCTACAGTTTCAAAACAGAACTGCATTTCACTTGGCACACAAAGGGCATTGGATGAGTGAGTGAAGAATATTAAAGTCACAGACCACCTGCACCAGTCTATTCTGTTATTACTATTTTTGAGGGGCCAAATAACACCATATGTGGTTGATAAAACAAAAGTAAATGTTTAAACTGTATATATGTTTATATATTTTAGTTATTAATGAACATTATTTAGAACTTGAACACTGAAAAGCATATTAAAGCATAAATATGCTCTTTAATTTGAAGTTTTCTCAGGCATCAGCCATCCACTTTATTAGGCAGACAAGATATTCTTCAGCTTTAAGACATAATATCTTTTACTTTTTTCAAAAGGAGGCTACGTTTAATCCTATGCTTTTGAAAATGGACTCAGGACAACACTCATGCTTATTTATACACCCTCCACAATCACTGAAAATAAAAAATAAGCCCTCAAAATATGAATGCTGATTGAAACAAAGGTTTGGCTTCATTTTGAAATGCAAGGATACTTTTACAACCATACCAACTGTGACTTCTACGTTAGTTCAGACTGGGTCTTTGGTGCCAGGGAATGGACAAGGTTTTGGCTATCCTTCTTGCTACCTGCAGTAGAATGATCACTTGTTTCCACCAGGCCATCGTCCTCAGTCCTGTCGTCTCTGTGCTCTTTGCAGTCCAAGTTTGGGCTGTAGTGTCTGGGTTTCATCAGCAGGGATTTCCTTTTGTTGACTGGGACCCCCAGAGCCTGCTCTTCAGCTCTCCTCTTCTTCGCCACGGAGCAATCATATGCAACACTGCAGTGATTAGGGCAAATTGAGAACATGGTAAAACAGCGTTCTCTGCTGTCCGTTATTAGACTTTCATGAGGTATAACTCAAAGCCTTTGGAAACTTGGAACTGGAGGTTTAGGGTTAGTAGCTGGCACTGACAGAAACAGCCCATCCATGGAATCCACTGAACTGTGTGGATTCTCTTTTACTGCCTATCAGAAGAGTTATTTTTTTTTTTAATGAAAAATCATCCTTAATCCCGAGTAAGCATATGTTAATCTGTGCTTTGCCTGGCACTACACTAAATACCCAGGGAGGGATGAAACAAGATTTGCACTGCCTTGCTAATCCTAAGAAACAGCTAATGTGGAAAATATACCACCAGATGCAAAAACTGTGTCCAGTATGGCTATATCACATGCTTTCAAATAGTGGTTGGCTACTGAAACTGCTTATCTGTATCACAGTTGTGCCTCAAACTTGTGATGCCACACATCTTGGGCTTTGACTTGAAAGAATGGGACATCAGGTGGGCAAGGGGACAAGTTATGAACACTCAATCAACACATCTCTAGCCATCCAAACACAAAAATAGTGAAAAGATGTTACATGGCATGCTGCCTTTTGATTCTCACCCACTTGGCACATGGAACAAACAAATACAAGCAAGAGAAATAAGATTATATTTCACAAAAATGGACAATAGTTTATTCTTTCTCCAGTTCTCACATGGTTTTATTTGGAAATACTCCAGAGGGTAGCTTTTTGAAAATAGATTTCTTACATATAGCTCACTCAGAATTAATGCAGATCACTGTGTGGGTGAGGTTAAGAAACATTATTTTGGCAAGATCTGTGAAGACCAGAGGATTTAGCCTACATTGATTCTATGAAAGATATTTATTAAACGCTCTTTGATGAAAAGTGGTGGAGCTTTAGTTGAAAAGATCCAGTGGAGGGAATCCTAAAGTCACAGCACCAAGGTGTTGCTTTCTCCATCTCTGAAATGTGACTTAATTCACAGTAGTATCACTAAGTATACAAATACTTTAAATTGTTGCTTACAAACAGCAATGCAAAGATGATGACATATTCATGAAAATTACTTGGTTACTGACATAGATGAATTCTGAAATCTATATTCAATTTGGGATCTCCTAAGGGAAAAGTGTCATTTCTTACAAGAAAAATAAATGATTCTAGGAGGAAAGGTAATTCAAGAGTTAGAAAACTCTCAAAAAAAAAAAAAAAGATGATGAATTAGAGAACTTAAAATTTTCCTGGTAAGAAGGATGGATTTTCTAAACAAACTAATGTGCTTTCACAAAACATCTTTGGGGAGCCCAAATTTAAAGTGATAATGTAAAGCAAAATAAAACAAAACCCAATGACTGTGCCAGTCAAAAAATGCCCTTCTAAGATGACTGTACACAAAGCAAAGACCCACCAGGGCTGAATCTGCTGGTTTGTCAAGGATATACAGGTCTACTCCACACTGTGATGATCTAATGAGAGTGAGCCTGAGAAGCAGAGGGACCCTTCCACCTGCCTTCCAAGAGGACCGGCTTTTGAAGAGGGAGGGGCAGGAGAAGTTTGGGGTGCAGTGGGGAGGGTAGAGTTTCTAGATATGTGCAGAGTTCAAGAAATTCCCTAAAATTGTTAGTCTCCTAAATCAAGTGAACTTCCCCAACAATATGCTCACAAAACATGCAAGTAAGATCACTAAACCTTATTCACAAACTAAGAAGACTTGTAGAAAATGGGAGTGGCTCCTGGATCATTGAGATATCAAAGCAGGAAAAGAATATGGATCTTGAACATCATAGTGACTTAACCACATCATTGGCATTGGGAAAGAGGCTAACCAAATGTGTTAGAATGAAGATTTGTCAGATTTCTGATTTCAAGCATTTTGTATAAGTACCTAGAAATGGGATAATTTTTAATCATTGGTGGTTCTGTATTTGAGGAACTTGTATACTATTTTCCATGTTCATAATAGCACTCTTTACAGTAGCCAAGACGTGGAGACAACATAAACACCTATGGACAGAAGAATGGATAAAGAAAATCTGGTGTAGACACATAATAGCACATTATTCAGCCTTAAAAAAGAAGGAAATACTGCAATATGTAATAGTATGAATGAGCCTTCAGGACATTACTTTGAGTAAAATAAGCTAGACACAGAAAGACAAATATTGCATTTATTTATATTCACGTATATGAATTTCTAAAGTAGCCAAACTGCTAGAACCACAAAGTGGAAGAGTAACTGCCAGGGGCTGGGGGATGGGGAATTACTCATCAAAAGGCTTGAAGTTTCAGTTAAACAAGATGAGTAAATCCTAGAGTCCCACAGTGCAACACCATACCTATAGTCAACAAGAATGTATGACACGCTCTAACATTAAAAAAAAGAAAGAATGGGATGGGCAGGCATCATGGCTCAGTGGATTAAACCACCACTTGGAATGCTCACATCCCATATTGAAGCGCCTGGATTTGATTCTTGCATCTGTTTCTAATACAGCTTCCTGCTAATATGCACCCTTGGAGACAGCAGGTGATGGCTCAAGAACTTGAATCTCTGTCACTTATGTGGGAGACCTTGTCTTTTTCTTTTTAAAGAGAAGATTTTTTTAAGGATAAGATTTTACATTTTATTTAGGTGAGATGTAGAGTTATAGAGAGAGGGAGAAACTGAGAGAAAGGTTCACTCCCCAAATGGCTGCAATGGCTGAAGCAGAGCTAATCTGAAACCAGGAGCTTCTCTGGGTCATCTTCCACTGCTTTCCAAGGCCATAAGCAGAGGGCTAGATCGGAAGAGGAGCAGCTGGGATACAAGCCAGTATCTATATGGGATGCTGGCACCCCAGGCGGAGGCTTAGCCTTCTACGCCACAGTGTCAGCCCCTCATATGGGAGACCTGAAATGGAGTTTTTGGTTTCCGGCTTCAGCCAGGCCCAACCCTAGCTGTTTTCAGCATCTGGGGAGTGAACCAGCAAATGAAAGATTCTTTTGTCTCACTCTCTCTCTGTCTCTCCCTTGCTAGGCCTTTCAAATCAATAAAAATAAATAAATAAACTTTCAAAAAAAGAAAGAAGAAAGAGAAAGGGAAGAGAGCGAGAGGAAGAAGAGGAGAAAGAGAGGAAGAGAAGGTGACGGAGGAAGAAGAGAAAGGGGAAGAAGACTCTTGGGCATCAAAGAACTTTGGTCAATGAGATGTAGGGTGCTGTGGGTGATTGACGAGGACAAGCGAGTTGACAATTAGACTGATTTCTTTTGATGCTTGAGGTGATGAATGGAGCTGAACACATATGACCTGTAATATCCTTATGAACTTTATCTGATTAACATCATGCAAATTTACTTACAAAGACAAATAGCATTCTCCAGAATTATGTGACTGCTTACTGATAGGGCTGATATTTGAACCCTCCTATACTGCACCCCAGGATTCAAGCTCTTTCTTCATGTTACCCAATCAGGAAAACAGGTTTGGGTAATTCCTGTAAGCATTTGACAATTGGTTGAAATAGACCCTGGAGAAAACAGGCACGTCTTTAGCTGGAAGGAAGGTTCATGTCCCTGCACCTTGCCCAGAGATTTGGGCATGAATATACAGACAGGACAGTCATTCAATCTGAGGATAATGCTGAGCTGCAGAATGAAAGCCTTGCCTCCCACTTGCTCCCTCAAGCCCTCCCCCAAGTGTCCTTAACCTGGAGCAAGCAGTAGAATGACCCAGTGAGGTGACATACAATGGTAACAAAAATCAAGTTCAGCATTTGGGTCCAAATAATAGCTGTGCAAGTGTAGGATGGAGAGATGTGTAATGTTTTACCAAAAGTACAAAGGTAGCTTAACAAATCATTGTATTTGATTGTAAGGTTATATGAAATAGCTTCAGAAAGCTGTGTAGTATGAAACACATAGCTGAATTCTTTGAAACATCCAACTCCTGATCTACTAAGCAAGACTAATAATTTCTATATCACATGTTTTGTAGATGAATAAAACCAAATCTGTGATGGTAGTGACAAAAAACAAGTGAAAATTGAGGGGTCTGACTCCCAGCTCAGTGCTCCCTGGATTCCATCCGTACTGGTCAGCTGTTACTTTGCAACATTGCAAATTCTCACCCAGGCACACATCACAGATGTATGTGTGCCTGCATGTCCATAAATGCATTCTCCTTTTTAACATATTATTTATATTTACATAAATTGCATTAGATTTAGCGGTAACATTTGCTTTAAATCTCACATTCTGTGCATTTTTCTCTTGCAAAATACCCATGGCCCAGGCAGCATTTGGAGCTAAAATGAAAGGCTTTATAATAAATATTACCCTTTGTGTGTGCATGGAAAATGGTCCCTTTTCCCAGTTTTCCCTGAGGGCACACTATTTTGGCTTTATTGTGACACTTCACTGTGACACCGCAATGAGGGAAAGCCATGCTTTACATGTCACTGAGAGAAATGCCACAAAATGCTAACATATCTTCTCAAGGTTGCCAGAAATCATTTCCACTGGGTTGTGTTTTCCCATCTGCGGAGCTCTGAAATGTTAAGGAAATAAATGAGCTCTATTATCTATATTTTTCTAGTAGATGAGAAAAAAAGAAAAAAATACACTCAGTCCTGCATTTATTGTTCTATTCAATCAAACTGTTGCTTTAAACATCCAGAGTTCCCCAGGGAAGTTTATCAATGCACCAAGTATCTTTCCATACCATATTTCAGGTTTTGACTTTATTAAAATATCTGTAAATATCTGTATTTTTATCTAGGAAAAACTTTCTGGTTTTATATTTGAGAAATGCTTCATTTTAGAAAATCTGGAAACAGTATTCTCTTTGATGACAAGGTATGACTGTGACTGAGTCACAATGATTTTTTTGGAAAAATCATTGAGGCAAACCACAATCAGATATTAATGATAGAGTAATACTAGAACTACATGTAAAGTCAAATGCATTGAGCTTTCAGTTGCAGAAAAGGCACAGGAAATTAGGAAACTGTGAGACCCCAATATCTGTCTAATAAATACATTTTTTCAGTTTATTTTCTATACCATTAAATTTCCAGTGTAAGTTATATGACAAATTTAAAATATAGGTTCAGCAGCAGATTCTCTGAACAAATACCCCCAAAATAATAAAACAGAGAAGGTAATGGAGATTGGTGACTCCTGAATCCAAAGAAACCATTTACATGCTTCAAAATTTTCAGGGAAATTCTCAAGCAGCTATTCTGACTGATTTTTCTAATTAGGCAGAGCCCTACAGACTCATTCAAAGGAGCCAAGAAGTGAGTATGAACTTGAGTCAAGACTAAGAAGATTGACTGAAAAAAAGCTAGGATAATTAAAAAAAGAAAAATAAATTTTGTTTGTAGAGACATGATTGTGTATAAGTCCAAAATAATTTACAGATAAAATTTCAACATAAGGAAATACATTTCATGCGGTCACTATCTAAAAATTGATTGTTTTCTATAAACTGTTAATAAACAATTAGAAAATAAAATCATCTATAATAGCATGGAAATATGAAATACCAAGGAATAAATCTAACAAAAGATACAAAATATATACAAAACCAAGAACATACTGAGAAAATTAAAGAAGACCTAAAAAATGGAGAGGTGTAAAACGTCTCCAAATTAATTTTTTAGATTCAATTCCTATCAAAACTTGAAGAGGAATTTTTTTTTTGTTTTAGAAATTAATGTTTGTTCCACAATTTGTGTGGAAATGAAATGAGCCAAGCACAGCAAAAACAATCTTGAAGAAGAACAAAAAGAAAAATGAAAGGCTTATTGGGAGGGAATTTTAAAAAAATGGAAAAAAAATGAAATTAAAAGGCAAGTTTATTTTGGAGCAAAAATAATTGAAATTCATGTGCACTTTTTTCATAATATTACTTTTCCCTGAAACTTTGAACTTCTTGCATCTTGGGTGTAAATTTTATCACAAAACTAGTCCTTGAGATAGAGGGTGTACCAATGGATCAGAATTAATGTTCCATCTTTGGTTCCAGAAATAGTCTCACACATAATAATCAATTTGACATAAAATGGTAATTGGGGAAAGAGTTGTTTCTTCAGCAACGGTGTTAGATCCGTTGTGTATCTATCTTTAAAAAGTCTCAGCTTATACTCACAGTATCGATGTTCACCCTTATCTGCTGTTTCATTTTCCATAGGTTCAGTTACTCATGATCAACCACAATCCAAAAAATATTAAGGGGAAACTGCAGGAATAAACAATTCCTAAATCTTCAATTGTGCACCATTCTGAATAATATGACGGATTGTCATAGCCTCCTGCATCCCATTCAGGATGTGAATCATTCCTTTGGTCCAGCATATATACATTGTCTGTGCTTCCTGCCCCTTAGTCATGTGGAAGCCGTGTAGATGGTCACACCACTTGTTTCTGTATCATAGTGCTTGTGCTCAGATAGCCTCTACTTTACTTAACAACGGCCCAGGGACCTGAGCAGCAATGCTGGAAGTTTAGATATGCCAAATAGAAGCTGAAAAGTGCTTCCTTCAAGTGAAAACTTGGAAGTTCTTGACTAAATAGGAAAACACACCCACACCCACACAGAGTGTATATAACAGTTAGGCACTACCCATGATTTCAGGCATCCATCTGGGGTCTTGAAGGATATCTCCCATGGGATTCAATTCCAGGAGGATTACAGATTTAAAATGTGCACTATGAAACAATCAAGGTTCTAGAAGAAATGCCAAAAAACATCTTCATAGCCTTGGAGTAAACAAAGATTTCTCAAGAGGTTTAAAAAGATACTTGAATACATGGAAAGGCTGATAAATTAAAACACATTAACACTTTGATTTAACTGAAGATATCAATCAATAACACAGCCAGTCATGGGAGACCTTAAAAACCTTTCCAGACCATCAGTCTTACTTTGTAAGAAATGAAGACAATTGATGAAATTTGTTCCATTTAGAATATAATCCTCGGCCGGTACCGCAGCTCACTAGGCTAATCCTCCACCTGTGGCACCGGCACTGCAGGTTCTAGTCCCTGTTGGGGCACCGGAATCTGTCCCAGTTGCTCCTCTTTCAGTCCAGCTCTCTGCTGTGGCCTGGGAAGGCAGTGGAGGATGGCCCAGTGCTTGGGCCCTGCACCCACATAGGAGACCAGGAGGAAGCACCTGGCACCTGGCTCCTGGCTTCAGCACAGTGTGTCAGCTGTGGCAGCCATTTGGCGGGGTGAACCACCTGAAAAGGAAGACTCTCTCTCTCTCTCTCACTGTCTAACTCTTCCTGTCAAAAAAAAAAAAAAAGAATATAATCCTCAATTTTTTTCTAAAGGATAGTTGACCATTATGTTGAGATATTGGTGGAAAAATTTGCTTGGACTCAGAAGACAGAATTTTTTATGCACTGAGCACAAAATAAGGCAAGTTTAAAGAGAAGTGAAGTTCTTTTAGTTGAAGTTGCTTTGCAAAAGTCCTTAAGTGACACTGATGAGTACATTTTGTCTAATTATCCAATATACAAAATATTTAAAGAACCATGTCTGAGTTCATTTGCATTCCTCACTGCAGTACTAAGGCAAATACAATCTTTACCTAGAATAGTGATTATAATTATGCAATTGACTTTTGTATTTACTGTTTTTGCATAGTTTTAGATAAAAGTAAAATAACAATTTTTCAGCAAGATCAGTGCCTATGTACAGTACTATTTCCCAGTTTATATATTTATAAGGATAGTTACACATTGAATAAATATGTAATTAGTAACAAATTAATATTTGTTTAGCAATATTCTAAATTTCAAGGAAATAGCTGGAAAAATATCTTTCTAGAGTTTGTATTACACAGAAAAGGGAAAAAATTGTAATTGAGTAAAATACATGGTCTATATGAAGGTAAGTGCTTGGGAAAAAAATAAAGTAGAAAAGGAGAATAGGGACACAACTTTAGACAAGGTGTTCAGGAGGGGACCCACTCAGAAGATTAAATTTTGGTAATATCTGAAGGAAGGCTGTGAGAAAACATGCTGGTACATGGGAGGGGGTGGAATTATAGGCAGCAGGAGAAGGAAGTGCACAAGTCCCCAGTACTGTGCATGGCCTGTTTGATAACAACACAGGAGCGAGTTGGGAAGAACTAGGAGACCAGGTCAGAAAAACAAAGTATCTGATCTGGATGATGTGGAGGACCACAGACCATTTTTGGAGCTTTCACTCTGAGTGAGGTATGAAAACTTTTTAGGATTCTGACATGTTCTGGTTTGTAGTTTATGACGATTACACTGGCTTCTTTATTGAGAACAGACTGAGGGTGGCAAGACTAGAAACATAGTGGTCACCCGGTTATTGCAAAAAAAAAAAAAAAGATGAAAGATGATGGCGGGTTCATACTCTGATACTACCAGTATATATATGTATATGTATATATATATATGTGTGTGTGTGTGTGTGTGTGTGTGAGAGAGAGAGAGAGAGAGAGAGAGAGAGAAGGGGGGGAGAGAGAGCGAGCAGGCAGTCAGATTCTGAATATACTTGAAAGAGGAAGCAGGTAGAGTTAATGGGCAATTAGATATGCAATGTAAGAGAAAGTGAAGAACCAAAGAGAACAGCAAGGTTTTTGGCTTAAGACCTGGAACCCAGTGGTTACCATTGCTGAGATGGGAAAGATTCAAACAAGCAGGATTTGCGAGAGTTGACCAGGAGTTCAATCTGGAATATGTTAAATTTGACAAGCTTACTGCATACAGAAGCAGAGTAGGAACATTTTAGTTGATATACTCAAAATATTAAATCTCAGGAGTGCCCTGGATCTTTGAACTCAGAATTCCTGTTCTCCCTGTGTTTGATGAAAATAATGCAGAAACTTTTTTTTTTTGCAAGATAAGGCATACTTCCACCTCCCCTTTTTGTCCCTTGAACAATAACAAGGTCAACACACAACATCACTTGGCTTGCTAAGGGTAGGAAGGGTCTACATGCCAAACGAGCTGCAGGATGGAACTAATATGTATGGCAGGAGCAGAAGGAGTGCATATGGGCTAGATCCTGGGGGTGCTGGATCAAATGGATGGAATATCAAGCTGGGTAAGGGAAAGTTGGTGTGGAAGCCATCTCTCATGTTATAGGATTTAACACCCTGTCAAGGATCCTGGGAGATGGTACTCATACTCTGCTTGATTGGCTCTTGGAAGCTAGTGGAGCAATGGCTCACTCTAATTAGCAATTTTAGAACTGCCATTGCCAATATTAAGGAAGTGATTGAAAAGTTCAGAGAAATGCTGTTCTAGAATTGTTATCTTACCAAGCCCAGGAGACCCTCCACCCCCTGAAAAAAATATCACAACTCCTTTCCGAGTCTGGAACACAATGACTAAAGGAGAGGCCAGTTTCCCTTGAGGAAGGCCCCTGAAACATCAGATCAGTACAGAGTAACGCCCCCTATCCCGAATCCTTTCCAATAGGGACCTATGATCATTTACTTGGAGAACAATTCTCCAAGGAGAAACGATTGCACATGCACTTCAAAGACTGTGAACCCAGTGTCCCAGCTGATACCTTGTAGGGGATGAAGCTTTTCAGTGGTTCCTCTTAGAGTGGGAGAATGTGGGGGAAGTTCATAAACACAACCCTGTCCCAGAGTGTGTCCTGGCTCATGAAACTACCTCGTGGTTATACCACTAGTCTCAGCATGAACAGCTGTGTGTGTGGGGGGGTAAGTTTGTGTGTGTGTGTCTGTGTGTGTGTGTGTGTGTGTGTGTGTGTATACTAGAACGTGGATACATTGGGATATATTCCTCTAATAAAGTGGAAATCCTAAATGGATCCTCCAAAACTTCTTCCTTCTATCACCAGTACAGTAAATTCAAAACATTATATTCTGGAGGGAACATCATTGATTAATACCATCCTGGTCCCTGCTGCTCTTCTATTTAACCTGCCAGGGTAGACTCTACAAGACTGATCCTGGACGTGAACAGAGGGTTGTCTCAAACTCAGACAAGTAATAATTTCAACTGTAGCTGCTATGCCAAAATATAGGATACTTGCTTGAATGGATTAATGTAGGCTTGAATACAGGTTGAGTATCCTTACTCTAATAATATGAAATCTGAATTCTTCTAATATATGAAACTTTTTGAGTACATACATGATTCCACAAAGGGAAAATTTCACGCCTGATGTCACGTGATGAGCCACAGTCAAAACAAGTGCAGGGCCAGTGTTGTGGCACAGCAGATAAAGAAGGTCCCTGCAAAGCCAGCATGTCTCACGGGCACCAGTTTCAGCCCTGGCTGCTCCACTTCTGATACAGCTCTCTTTTTTAATTTTTTTTAAAGATTTTTATTTAATTATTTATTTGAGAGGCATAGTTACAGACAGAGAGAGGTAGAGACAGAGAGAAAGGTCTTCCATCTGCTGTTTCACTCCCCAAATGGCCACAACAGCTGGAACTGGGGTGATATGAAGCCATGAGTCAGGAGCTTCTTCTGGTTTCCCATGTAGGTGCAGGGGCCCAAGCACTTGAGTCATCTGCTGCTTTCCCAGGCCATAAGCAGAGAGCTGGATTGGAAGAGGAGCAGCCAGGACACAAACAGGTGCCCATATGGGAAGCTGGCACTGGAGGAAGAGATTTAGCCTTCTATGCCACAGCACCAGCCCACAGATACCTTCTAATGGCCTAGGAAAAGCAGGAGAAAATGGTACCTCACATCTGGAGCAGCCCTGTCATATGAACCAATGTATGAAAGATTTCTCTCAATTGAAAAGGAATCTTGATGTGAATGGAAGGGGAGAGGGAGCGGGGAAGGGGAGGGTTGCAGGTGGGAGGGAAGTTATGGGGGGGGGAGCCATTGTAATCCATAAGCTGTACTTTGGAAATTTATATTCTTTAAATAAAAGCTTTATAAAAAAAAGGAAAGATTTCTCTCTCTCTTCTCTCTCTCTCTCCCTCCCCCTCCATCTCTGTAATTTTGACTTTTAAATAAATAAATGTCTTTAAATAAAAAAACTATAAGTGTGCTATAATTTATCAAATTACCTTCAGACTGTGTAGAAAGTGAAACTCAAGCACTTTTTTTGTTTAGATTTTGGTTCTCTCCCCATGTTATCTCATTATGCTTATGCAAATATTCTGAAATCCAATAAATAAATAAATAAATAAATAAATAAATCTGAGATCAGAAGCAATTCTAGTTCCAAACATTTCAAATAAAAGATATTCAACTTGTGTATGTCCCTGTTAAGGCAAATACATTCTTTTCTATTCATATCAGGAAGCAGAACCAGGAGCAGTTACCATTCTGCTGACAAGGCAAAGAGTGTAGATTTATGATCTTGCTGAGAGTTGTGCCAACTCTGTTGCCCTTTGTCATAGTAGAAGTTGAAGGGAGCTGGATAATCTCCACATTCCACAGATCAGCATACTATGAAATAATATTGATGACATCATGCTAACAAGAACAGATAGGTACAAATTGGCAAGTATTTGGGAGGTTTTGGCAAGATATCTGTGTTTGAGAGGTGGAAGATAAATCCAACAACGTTTCAGAGCACACCATGTCAGCGAAGTGTTTAGGGAGTCAGTGGTCTGCAGCAAGCTAGCATGAGCCTGTTTATGATAATGTACATTGTACTGTATCTCACACTTCCACTACCAAGAAGGAAGTATAATGATAAATTTGCCTTTTTTTTGGTCCTGGGGATCACATATCCCACACTTGGGGGTACTGTTCTAATTCACTTATTGAGAGACAAAGATGATCATCAGTTTTGAATGGGCTGTAGAACAAGTCCAGGCTGCAACATGGGAAGCCTTGTTTCTTGGGCTGTATAACCTGGTAGAGCCCATCCTTTGTTTAAGTATTTGTAATAGAAAAAGATGCCAATGGAATGTATGACAAGATCTAATGAAAGAATCACAACACAGACCCACAGGGCACTTGTGCAAGGCCATGTCATTTGCAGCAGAAAATTATCCACTACTAGAAAAATAGCCTATATAGAGACAGAATCCCTGGTCATGGGGTCAGAGCTGATCAACATGAGCTGGAGTCTGTTATTTTCAACCAGCTATAAAGTCAAGCAGGACTAAACATAATCCATCATCATATAGATGGGATAAAATTAGGCTAAAGAAATTCCAGAGGGTGTAAGAACATCCTATGTGGAGGCAGTCCAGACTCCCTTGATGTTCTCTACTATCATACCTTGTCCTCAACTACCACAGGTGGGGTATGTGAGAGGACTCCTGAACGTCAGCTACAAGGGGAAAAAAACTTAGTTTATAAACAAGATGACTTAGCACTTGCACGCAATATGAAACTGGCCTGCAGGTCACCACTTAGGGTTGGTTGTGAAAGGAACAGAAGAGAAGAAATCTTTCCAAAGAACAAAGTAACCAGGCAGGAAAGGGTTGCAACTCATTCTCAATTTTCTATAGAAAGAAAAGTAGACAAAGGAAGAAAATATGTGGATTTGTGAGCAAAGTGAATAGCTTAGCTGGTAAGGTATGGACTGAAATTTTCTAATAGGAAAATAATAGGTTTAGCTGGGAGATTAAGGACAAGGAAGTCTGAGGAAAAAGTGTGTATACGGGTAGACTTACAAGACTTAGGATGAAATGTGAAGATCTTAACCTCGAATAGCAACACTCACAGAGAGCATATGCCATGGAAAAGGCATTAAGCCACAAATCACACAGAATGATCTGGTCAGATGAAGTCATTCAGCTTCTGTCTTCAGCCTTCCCATGGATGGCACAATAGGGTCATGAATGAAGCAGCACCAGCAGCAGGATTGAAATATTGAATGGGCCCAGTAGCACAGGATCCCATGAAGTCTAAAAAAGCTACTCCCACAGGCCCAAGTCCAATCTGCTTTCCAGTATGGCACCATTCCTGGAGGAAACTAAGCACCCATAGACTGGTATCAATCTAGAAGGGGTAGCAGTCCAATTTGATTGGAATTTGAAGAGATTATTATTATAGGTTTGCCTTTCTTGCCTTCAAAGCCTTAGCTAGTACAATGGAGAGCAAACAGAGTATCTGTTCTACCAACAGAAAATCCTCATATGTCTCCTCAGACCAAGTGGCACACTTAATTTAACAATCATAGGGACACAACCACAATACTCACTGATACTGGCCTGACAGAGCAATGAGATCGCCTCTTGAAGGCATAGTTGAGATGTTAGCTTGGGGTGCTACCACGTGAGCATGAGGTGTCTTCCTGAGAGGAAATATATACTTTCAGTTAAAGACAATTACATAAGGCTATGTCCCCAGTAGTCTGAATATATGGGTCCGAGGACTAAGAAGAGGAATTACGCCTTGCTGGCTTTGTCATGAATCCCAGTGAACAACTTGAAAGACTTCCATATTTAGGTTCTATGAGTTTAAGATGTTGGTTCCCAAGTGAAGAATGCTTCCACCAGTTGCCACAGTAAGAGTCCTGTTAAACGTAAGATCTGAAGACGACTCCATCACTTGAGCTTCTTGTTTTGAGAGCTCATCAGGCAAGGAAAAGTCACCGTCCTGGCAGGAGGAGTTGGCACTTATCACTGGGTGTGGTAGAGCTGCTATTACACCTTGAGGGCAGGAAAGGATACACTTGGCACCCAAGGGATTTACTGACTGTTCCAGGCCCAGATTTCACAGCAAACAAACAGGGCAACAACCAGGGAATCTGTAGATCATGGTGGCCAGGGGTTCAGATCCCTTAGGAAAGAAGAAAGTCTTAGTCATGCCATCAAGTAAGCCATGTAGACCAGCAGAGGTACTTGGCAAGGATGAAGGGACTAGCAGGAAGAGTAGGAAGAAAATTATCTTAATACACATAGTAAGTGGGTTAATGGATACTGTAATGGATTACTGTGTTGTGTCTCTACCCTCTCCTCCCTCCAGGAGTCAAGTACTCACTCCTCTCAGTTGGGGGTGGTGGGAACCAATGGGACTTCCCTGAGTCAATCTCTGGAATTTTCCTTCAGCCAGAGAGCCATCTATCTTCAAATCACACCCCCAGGGAATAGCCAGTGTTTACTCTGGCCTTAGGAAAGGCCGACTCTGAAGAGCAATCTGGCATCAGAGCTCTCAGCAGGATTGGCTGAGGCTTCTGTTGTAACTACATTGCAATTAGGCTTCTCCCTCTGCCCAAGCTCACTTCTCTTATACCCAGCATATTTGGTTCCCAAAAGCAGGTCCCCAAAACCTTGTGCATACAAATCCCTGTCTCAGAGTCTGATGTCCATGGAGGTTAAGATGTCAGGAGATCTTGGGTATTGTGGCCATGCTCCTTCTCACATCTTTGTTCTGGTTGATTCCCTTCTAAACCCCTGAATGAGGAGGGTGAGGTGAGGTCCTGATGTATGTGGGTTTGCTTTTGACCCCATCTGAAGCCAGGATGCAAGGACAAAATTATAATAATCTACACAGAAAACCAACAGATATAGATGCTTTTGACATGAAAGACTAATGGTGAAAAAATATGCCAGGATGTGTGACAACACAGTGAATTTCTTTGACATACGGTTGTCATATGGTTCCACTGGGATATCCATGCATGACGAGTCTTCAAAATTATATATTCAATTTTAAAATCTAAAACAAAATCACATATTCCAGTGACTTTTCAAAGAGATGCTACCATATCAGTATAATAAAATATATAAAAGAATAAGATGTGTTCTCTATTTGTCAATAACTCACAATGGAACTGGAGAGAAAGTAAACACAACAGATAACAATAACTAACAGGAAAGAATACACAATTAAATTTGAAACCAGTGACATATGCAGTAGTTGATACAGAGGGTGGGAGAGGAGGTAGACAGGGTTGTTCTAACAGACAATCAAGTCTACTTTTAAAATACCCCTCACTGAAATTTAAGAACCTAAATGTATTAAGGAAAACTTAGCCTAAACATTATGTACTAGCAAGATGAGTGGAGTATCCTAAATTCATGAATCATCTCTGGTAAGAACTTAGACAACTGGGCACACATATCCCAGGGCAAGGCCATGGTGAGACATGATGTCACATTTGATGAAATGCTATAGTTTCTCTGTACTTTTTTAAAAAAAAATTGGAGCATGGTCATTATACTTCTTGCACCCCTCCACCCTAATACACTGTGCTGTGGGATACAGAGACAATTTGAAAGCATTGACATGGTCTGCCCTTTTAGACAATCAAGAGACAGGACCCTGAGGAAAAGTTCAAGCCCTAGCCCCGTGCAATGATTTGAAAGAGGCCTGGTGATTCCTAAGAGTGTAATGGTGCACAAAAATGTTACATAGTGAGGACTGTGGAGTTATTGTTAATTCTGGAAGGATAATTCCAGGATTCCATGAGCCAATTCTCTCAGCTATGTCTTAAAGCTTTGTGACCACTCTCATGTTTACAGAGCTCTGTCAAGCTATAGTGCCCAGCAGTAAACCTGTAATTTAAGCTTTTCCTATTACTCATGTCATAAATCCAGCTTCTAATAAGTTGTTGCTGTTTATCAATGGTTGGTTTGCTGTCATGGAACACTGATTCCATTGGCAAGGTTATTTGATAATATCAGGTTTATAAGAGAGGAGAAATTTTTTTCCATAAGGCCAGAGCTAATGGAAGCTTTTTCCTTATTTAATTGGGATTAAGTTTTATGAGAAATAAATTAATTGTCTAACATCCACAACAGTTTTTTCCATGAAATGGTTGAGTGGTTAAAAGCCACATTGTAATAATAATAAAGGGAATAAGAAACTTCCTCTGAACCCAAGGTACTAGGTAAGTGCCATTAAGAAGTATCTGATAAACCTGCAGTGCCCTTCCATGCCTGGTGAATACTCTTTTCTGATGTCTTTATGGAAACAACTTGCTTCTATGCCAACATAGCATTTGGCATTTACCTTGCTTATAAAACTTATCTCTGAATTACAGTTGTCTCCCCCCTGTAACCTGGAAACGTGTAAAAAAAGGACAGACACTGCTTCTTATTCATTTTCCTATCTCCTGTGCATAAAATAAGCTTGTGTCTTAGTAACATACTAGGTAAATCTTCATTAAAGGTGAACCCCACCCAGATGTAAGCACATAAAAGTGAACCATAGTGCCATGCCAACGTTGCCTTTCTTCAGGAGATGTCTCAAAAGCCACCCATTGAATGCACAGGTGAGGGGCTGGACCACCCATCTGAGGACAAGCATTCACTGATCTCTATATACCCTGAGAACAGGATGTATTTTTTCAAGATGATCAAAAAAAGAGACATTGAAAAAGAGACAGAAGGTAAGTTGGCAAGTGAGTCAAGAAATCCCAAACTGACCAAATGTTCACGACACTGTGAACTATCAGTTCCAAACTTCACTCTCCAGGACTGAAGACCAACCACATAGTTTTGAAGATAATTCAATCCTCGCAAGAACCAAGTTTTTAAAGACACAACTACTCAGTCATTAACTAAGACACTAACCTTACACCAAAATTGAGAATAGAGTCCAATAGAAAACATAAATTTCCTCTACTTTATACCCAAAGACAAACAATGTATGTTATTTAAATAATGTGGGTACTACCAATTCCTCTCTTTAATTGCTCATAGATTGTACAATCCAGTTAATGTACAGCCACAGCTTAACCATACAAGACATAAATAGTTCTTAGGCCTCTTCAGAAACATGAGTTCATGGCTCACAGGGATTTTCATAAAAGAGTAGAAGTTGAACATACTAAGATAAACTGAGAAAATTAGTAAGAGATGGATATCATGTGGATTTTTAAATCAAGACACTTGAAGAACTTAGAATTTAAATACAAAGGGAGACTTTGGATGTGCGGGTAATCTGGCTGCAACATCTGTCACCCCATTGACAGGGCTGATTCGGCTGATCTGGCTGGCTAGGGTGGGTGTCCCCTTCTTCCCTCACCGCTCCATGTCCGTTCCTCCTGAAGCTGCGTGCTTGGTCGAAGAGGACGACCTTCCCTGCTAGAGGAGGACCGGTCTTCAGTCAAGGTTGTGCCAGTGGCTGTGCTCCCCTGCTAGAACCTTCAAACAAGCTCTCAAAGGGAGACTTGTTCTTGTCTTTTGCTAGTAAATTTTGCTTCGTTAAAACCACACTGTTATTTTACTTTGATGAGTAATGATTTAAAATACTTTCTATTAGGTATGTAAAGTGATGATACATACAATGCTACTTGAAGATGTTCATGGAAATGATAATTAAAAGATAAGTTTATTTTAGGGGCCAGCATTGTGGCACAGGGTTTAAGCCATCACTTGCAATGCTGGTATCCCATATTAGAGTGATGGTTTGAATCCTGGCTGCTCCACTTCCCGTCCAGTTTCCTGCTAATGCTACCTGGGAAGGAGATGGCTAACCTGGGAAGAAGAAGCAGAAGATGGCTCAAGTGCTTGGGCCCCTGCCACCCATGTGGGAGACCCAGATGGAGTTTCTGTCTCCTAACCATTGTGGCCATGTGGGGAGTGACCCCATCCCCATTGCTCTGGCTTATAAATAAATAAATAAATAAAATACCCATATTTAAAAGATAAGTTTATTTTGGTGCAAAATACTCTTTAGTCCATGCACATGATTAGTCTTCAAAATTTTCATGAAAAAATGTGAATTATGAAAAAATTATGCCTAAAATTTCAAAATATTTTTCTACCAAAATAAACTTACCTTTTAATTCCACTTTGCACAAACACTTTGTAGTTCCTGTATATGTGGTTTTCTTTTCTTTTTAAAAATTTTATTTAGTTAGTTTCATTTATTTGAGAGTCAGGGAGACAGAGACAGAGAAATTTCATCAGCTGATTCACTCCCCAAATGCCCACATAAACTGTGACTGGGTCAAGCTGAAGCCAGGAGCCTGGAAGTGAACCTGAGTTTCCTATGTGAGTGGCAGAGACCCAAGAACTTGAGCCATCACCTGCTGCCTCCCAGGGTCCACAATAGCGGAGAGCTGGATCAGAAGCAGAACTAGGACTCAAGCCCAGGTCTCCAATATGGGGCTCTAGCATCAGAAGTGCTGTCTTAACCTTTGTAGCAAATTCCTACCCCACGTGTGTGGTTTTCTATTTTGCTAAAAAGAAGTATAAAACTAAATATATCAAAATATAAAGATTTTGCTTTGATTATGGAGAAATATAAAATGAAATTTACATAATTAATGGACATTTGCCTTATCAAAATGACTACTTTTGGGGGAAGAGTTTTTTTTTTTTTTTTTTTTTTTTAAGATTTATGATTCATTTGAAAGGCAGAGTTACAGAGATGCAGAAGCAGAGAGAGAGAGGTCTTCCATCTGCTGGTTCATGCCCCAGACAGCCACAACAGCTGGAGCTGCGCTAATCCGAAGCCAGGAGCCTGGAGCTTTCTCCAGGTCTCCCATGTAGGTGCAGGAGCCCAAGGACTTGGTCCTATTCTACTGCTTTCCCAGACCATAGCAGAGAGCTGGATTGAATTGGAGCAGCCAGGACTCAAACTGGCGTCCTTGTGAGATACCAGCACTGTGGCGGTGGCTTTACCTGCTACGCCACATTGCTGGCCCCAGAGAAGAGGTATTTAAAATAATCTTCCATTTAATAAATTCAAAATAAGATTATTGCATCATCTTAGTGATCTTTGGTAAGTATTTCATTACAGATTGTTTCTGTTAAAATTTAAATGTGGGTGAATAACAGCAGCTTAACAATTTCAGTTAAATGGTTTCATTGAACTGAATTCAAAGGAACTCCTTTTTACTTTACTTAGTCAATTATCTGAATTCTTTTTTCTGTCCCTTGAAGTTTGTGTTTCTAAACAAAAAAAAGAAAATAATGGGAGCAGTGGAATTCCACGATAATGGGAATAAAAGCCCTGTACTTATTTTTAAATATAATATTCTTAGAGGACCGCATACATTCCAATTTTTAGTGTGTGTTTACAAATACCCAAAAGAAACAGAAGTGAGCTCTCCTTTCATTTCCCCAGCACAGTATTTTATCTGATCTGAAATAGCAATTGTGCTACCAGCAGATATTTTGTTACCAGAATACGATTACAAACATGGTTAAATTTAAAAAGCAGGTGTCTTGAGGGCTCTGAAGCATGGCGCGTGCAAGGGGATGGTGTTTGGAGTGAGTGGGAGGCGCGCTGGTGTCTGCTCTTCCCTCTGCTGCCTAGGCTGGGTCTACAGCGCCATACCCACAAGGAGCAACCAACCCTGGTAGCTTTTCCCAGGTGGAAAAAACGCTGTGAAGCCGGAAACCTCCAAATGCAAAGGAAAAGAAATCTAAAAACGCTAATATCATCATACTACAGACCTCCCCGCAGAGGCTGGTGGGACTAAACGGTGTCTCAGCTTCCTGCGGGTGCGGACAAGATGCGCCCGCCGTGGGAAGCATTTTTGGGACTTTGAATTTCGCTCCCTTCTTGAGCCATAGCTGGCGGGGGACAGGCCACTCTTGAAAGAGCTTCGCGGCCGGCGCCGCGGCTCACTAGGCTAATCCTCTGCCTTGTGGCACCTGCACACCGGGTTCTAGTCCCGGTTGGGGCACCGGATTCTGTCCCGGTTGCCCCTCTTCTAGGCCAGCTCTCTGCTGTGGCCCGGGAGTGCAGTGAAGGATGGTCCACGTGCTTGGGCCCTGCACCCCATGGGAGACCAGGATAGGCACCTGGCTCCTGCCTTTGGATCAGCTTGGTGCGCCGGCCGCGGCGGCCGTTGGAGGGTGAACCAACGGCAAAGGAAGACCTTTCTCTCTGTCTGTCTCTCTCTCTCTCTCTCTCTCTTTCACTGTCCACTCTGCCTGTCAAAAACAAAACAAAACAAAACAAAAACCGAAAAAGAAAGAGCTTCGCTGTGTGGCTCTGCTGCGGAGTGCAGTGGGTTAGGGACATCCATTGCACTGTCAACTTACTGATATATTTAATGGCTATGGATGGAAACATTGGGCCTCAGAACCACTGAAAGCCCAGCAGTGCCCATCTCCCCAAATCACCTCCATGAATGATGCAAAAACTTCATGCTTTTCTCCCTGCATGCATTCTGTCTTGTCTTACTTGGTGGTGTCTTACTGAGATGGTCTGTGGGGACTGATGTCCTGGATATCTTCTCTCTGGCTTTTGGATCTCAGGGTAGCACAGTGCCCAGGGCTGGCAGAGGTCAGGGCCTAGGTCTCTGCAAGCCAGAGGGAGCTCCTTCTGCAGTCAAAGGAGAAAGCTTGCACGGCCTTCCAAGGCAGGAGAAACACTTAACTTTGGAACCAATGTTGGAGTCATCGCAGTTACTTTATAAACAGAATACAAACTTGAAATTTTATTGCAGGTTGTTAGTGGAAGGCAGAATCAGTATGAAATGGGTACTGGCAAAACTCCATTTTGGAAACTCCATTTCAGCTCCCATTTTTGAATGGTTGCATCACAATGGCGTGAGACTGACTGTAAAATGCAATTAGGATAAGGTCTGCTCTAAAGTTACTCTTCGCCAAAAATAACACAGGTAATTAATATTTCATTTGTGTCCCCAAACTCAAGTTTGGTTGAATTAGCCAGAGTTAATCTCTATTATGCACCATGACCAAATCGACCAAGGATTGAATTCTTATGACCGTGATGCAGGCACATCCTTACCGATCACAGTGATCTTAAGTGTTCACAAAGTAAAAATCATTAGCTGACAGTGGAATTGGGAATTTTGTTACTGAGGGTCAATTACTCCAGGAAACACTCAAACCAGGGGCCATCTAAGCAAAACTGAGTTAATTTGGGAGGCTTACGTGAAGACCAGGTCTCACTAATACTCTGATAAATAAGGTACAGATGTCCTTTTCTTCTGTGGTGTGAATAATCCCTTAGAATAGAAACTTGAGGAAAGAAAGCTAAATGAAAACAAGGTGAGAGAGGCTTTGTGCAATGCAACTGAACAGGGAGGCCAGAGAGAAGGAAGCTATGGGTGCCATATGAGTGTGTGTGTGTGTGTGTGTGTGTGTGTGTGTGTGTGTTAGAGATAATTAGATGATAGTCCAAGATAGCAGAAGACATAGCAACCCTGAAAGTGAAAGACTAGGAGATACACATACATTTGAGGTAAAGGCCTAGTGAAAACAAAATTAATCAAACACATAAAGAAAGACAAGACTTCATCAAGAAATGAGTAATAGTATAAATTTTTGCCTTTGTAAGTAACTAAGAAACAAGACTTTTTAAAGACCACATGGCTTTTTTATAACTACTATCATAAATGCTAATTTCATTAATTTTTAAAATTTATTCATTTTCATTTTATTTGAGAGAGAGGCTGAAGGTTGGGGGCCAGGGGATGTCAGAGACAGACAGGCTGGCGCCGCGGCTCACTTGGCTAATCCTCTGCCTGCGGCGCTGGCACCCCAGGTTCTAGTCCCAGTTGGGGCTCCAGATTCTGTCCCGGTTGCCCCTCTTCCAGTTCAGCTCTCTGCTGTGGCCTGGGAAGGCAGTGGAGGATGGCCCAAGTCCTTGGGCCCTGCAACAGCATAGGAGACCAGGAAGAAACACCTGGCTCCTGGCCTTGGATCAGTGCAGCGCGCCAGCCGCAGCAGCCATTTGGGGGGTAAACCAACGGAAGGAAGACCTTTCTCTCTGTCTCTCTCTCTCTCTCTCTCTCTCTCTCTCACTGTCTAACTCTGCCTGTCAAAAAAAGAAAAAAAAAGAAAAGAAAATTCTAAAAAAAGAGAGAGACAGATCTTCCACCTGCTGGTTCATTCTGTAAATGCCTGCAACAGCCAAGTATTGGTCAAGCTGAAGCAACGAGCCAATGCAGATCTCCCACATGGTAGTAGGGACCCACATACTTAAGTCATCACCTGCTGCCTTCCCAAGGTGCACATTAACAGGAAGATGGATCTGAAGCAGAGCCAGGACTTGAACCAGGCACTCAGGTAGTATCTTAATCACTGCACCTAATGCCACCCCCTTGCCAGTTTAATTTCTTGACATTTCCCTGAATGTAGAGACTTGGCCTATATATCTAAGTTCTTTTTTTAGTTCCCTGAGCTAAATAACTGGAAACCTACAGATACACACAAGGTCTTTGGTAAATATGAAAAACAATTGGCTGATACATGGAATGCTTCCATTTATCCTTCTGAGCATCACTGAAATAAATCATTTGACAGAATTCACTGACATTCTGTAGTAACATTTAAAAGGAGCACTGTGTGTTAAAAGACCAAATGATTATTCAGGATCACCTATTTGAACATATGACTATAACTATGTGTATATTAAGTGTATATATATGACACAGCTCTGTATATGTTTGAGTGTGCTCATGGGTACACACATGTCTGGAATGTTTTAGCACTCTAGTATATATTGAATCAGAAATAACTGGCATTGAAAAGCTATCCCTGATCTACAGCACTAAAAACAAAGTCTGCAAGTTCCATGATCACTTCCAGGAACCCTGAGTCCTATACATACCTGTGCCTTCCATCACATCTAGTACCCAGTACCACAGCTGCTAAGGAACTGCCCTTCTCTGGCCCATCTGCTCCCAATGCCTCCTCAGGGGAGTGCAGGTGCCTGGGGGTCAGACAGATGTAGCTCAGCACCGGTTTGTTATTACCCACCTCTGGGCAGCCTGGCCCCGTTTCCCAACCCCACTGGTGCTCCAAGGATGGTTCCATACTTCCATCCACCAGTGGCAGTGGGAGGGGCTTTTTCACTAGTGTCTATATCATAGTTCAATATTCTATAGCATACCATTTTTTTTTATTTTTACAGGTAGAGCTATAGACAGTGAGAGAGAGAGACAGAGAGAAAGGTCTTCCTTCCGTTGGTTCACTCCCCAAATAGCTGCTACAGTCTGCGCTGCGCTGATCTGAAGCCGGGAGACAGGTGCTTCCTTCTTGTCTCTCGTGCAGGTGCAGGGGCCCAAGCACCTGGGCCATCTTCCACTGCCCTCCCGGGCCACAGCAGAGAGCTGGACTGGAAAAGGAGCAACCAGGACTAGAACCCGGTGCCCATATGGGATACTGGTGCCGCAAGCAGAGGATTAACCAAGTGAGCCATGGCGCCATTTTAAAAATAGTTTGTGCTTTATTTCGGATTGCTATAAAGCTGGTCTTCCTGCTAAGGTTTGAATGTCCTCTCCAAAACTCATGCTGAAATTTAATGGCCATTATAACAGTATTGAGAGATGGGCTCTTGAAAATGTGATTAAGTCATAAGGACAAAGCCCTCAAGAGTGGATTAAGACTGTCGTTATAGGAGTGGGTCCAATGCAAAGTGGGAAGCGTAGCACTCTTCCATGTCTCTATCACATGCTCTCTCACCACATAATGCCTTCAGCCTTGTTATGTTGCAGCAAGAAGGCTCTTACCAGATGCAGCTGATTGTTCTTGGACTTGCCAACCCCTGGAATCATCAGCTAAATCAATCTCTTTGCAGTCTCCTGTTACAGCAGCTAAAATTGGACAAGATGTGTCCCAGGAATACCACAACTGACAACACAGATTTTGCTCACCTGGACTACATGGGCAGTAGCATCCACTTACAGAGCTCAGGATCCATTGAACATTTAAAAATGTTTGCACTGTGTCTGAGACACAAGACAGTGTTCCGGGGGGGGTGGGGGGGGAAGGCTTGGGACACTCAGTTTATCACTGACACACACACTGGTTGGAAAGACTTCTGGGAGCTGTCCTGCACATCATATTTCTATGGATGTTTCCAGGGTAAACAGGGATCCCGAGGTGCAAGCTCGTTTGTAGGCTTAGTCTACTAAATTGCCAAGAAACTGTTCTGCATGTTTTAGAGATGGCATTGTGGTTAAGCAACCATCTGCAAAGCTGGCAACCCATACGGGTTCTGGCTAGAGCTCTGGCTGCTCCACTTCCAATCCAGCTTCCTGCTAATGTGCCTGGGAAAGCAGCGGAGGATAGCTCAAGTTCTTGGGCAGGAGACCAGGAAGAAGCTCCTGGCTCCTGGCTTTGGCTTGGCCCAGCCCTTGCCATTATGGCCATTTGGGGAGTGAACCAACAAATGGAAGATCTCTCTCTCTCTCTCTCTCTCTCTCTCTCTCTCTCTCTCTCTTTCTGTAATTCTACAATTCAAATTAAAAAAAAATCCCAAGTCATTAAGGCACAAAATGATAAGAAGACAAGACACTTGAATCTTAGAGTACTGGCCTTTTTTTGTACATGATTTCTCATTGCTTAAACAAATGAGGCTATCTTATTAAAGATGAGTAGATGAAAGTGGGTTCAAGTTAATGGAGTGAATTGTGCTTCATAGGGATTCAAGTGACAATCTCCGTTCTTATCTATTCTTCCTCCTTTGTTCCCCCAGTTGACTAAATCCACCACAAGCTTCCAGAAGAGTTTGCAATTTAATCTCACTGAACTCACCCTTAGAGAGTGTCTGCTTGTGACACAGGAATCCCCTAGGCAGATATATGCTGATGCTTGTTCTATTGGTTTTGCTTATGTAAATCTCTTTTATAGGAACTATCATAATGTGCTTTGTGACTTTCAGGTTTTTACCTTTCAAAAGCTGTGAGTTCCTGTGTCTCATTCCAGTGCCTTCCATAATGCTCACAACACATTGATTCAGCTTTTCATTAGCACCACCATGTGCTAGACACCATTCTAAAGGTTATGAATATTATTAATGAGACAAGAGATAACAATTCCTGCTCTCCCAAAGCTTGTGTTGTCATGAAAGGACAGATTAGAAACAAGGTGGACAAATAGTTGGATTGATAAATAGTCAGAAAACGGCTTTGTTTTTCATGAAAATAACAGAGAACGGGGATAAGGGAAATGGAGGAATGAGAGGCTTGAAAATTGAAAGGTTGAGGTCAGGGAAGACCATGCTGGGCTAACACTGTGGCACAGTGGGTTATGCTTCTGCTTGTAGTGCTGGCATCTTATACCACAGTGCTACTTCAAGTCCTGGCTACTCTGCTTCTGGTCCAGCTCCCCTCTACTGTGCCTGGGAAACAGTCAGTGGTAGCCCAAGGACTTGGGTCCCTGCCACCCAGGTGGGAGACCTGGATGGAGTTCTTGGCTCTTGAATTCAATCTCTCTCTCTCTCTCTCTCTCTCTCTCTGTGTGTGTGTGTGTGTGTCACTGCCCCTCTTTCTCTGTCACTCTGTCTTTCAAGTAGATAAAATAAATTAAAAAAAAAGAGGAAGGCTGTGCTGATTAGGAGATATTTGAGCTAAGACATGAAGCAAATGAGGGATCGAGACACACAGGGATGTAGGGAACAGTATTCCAGGCCAAAGAAGGGCATTCGCAGGCTTGAGGCATTGGTCTGACAGATCCAGTGAGGAGCTCAGGAGGCTGAGGCCAATGGAGAGGGCAGAAAAACCAGGCCACAGTAAGGATTTAGTCTTTTCCTTTGAAAAAAGGGAAGCACATTTGAGGTTTTTTCTGGCCACCTTATAGAGTGAACTGAAAGCAAAGAAGGGTAGAAGCAGGGAGACCTGTGAGGAAGTAACTACAATCATTCATGTGAGCCACAGTGGGCTGGAGCCTGGAGATGAGAGGTAAGAAATGGTCAGATCTTAAATGAGAGGCTTCATTGTGTTTGGACAGATTGGAGACAAGGGAGACAGACTCCTGGGCTTTGGTTCTCCCTCATGTGCTGCCATGGGAATGAATTCCTGGGGGTGTCTGAGTCATGGTGGAGAGCTGGATTTCAAGTTTGGATGGGCCACATTACAGGTTCTCATTGGGGATCCACTGGAAGACACTGATGACACAGTGGGCTATTTGGGGAAGAGAGGAGAGCTGAGATGGAAATATATTTACAAGTAAATGCACTGAAAGCCCCCAATGAGACCACCAAGCTACCACTAGGAAAGAGGATCAGGGATGCAAGGAGCAAGTGACTGGGATGTGGAGGAGGAACTTTAGCAGGAGGAGCTAAGAGGACATAGACCAGGAGGCAGAAAAAACCAAGGAGCCTGCAGTGCCTAGAGGTCAAGTTTTTCTTTGAAAATTGAGGCTTTTCAGCCCTTCCATCAAAGCACTCAAAACTCAATGATCTGACTGTGGGTTTCGCAGGGGCTCTGGAGCAATTACCAACAGTACCTTGAGGAGTAAAGGATTTAAGGTTGCTTTATTCTCACAGGGACAACCTGGAAGAACAGCTTCTACTGGCAATGTCCACACTGAGGAAGGCAGAGATTACACTCCCAAGGGCAACTTGTAGCCAAATCCCTCTACACATGTTTCACTCTCTGGCCCTGCTGTGGGAGGAGTCCCTGGAGACACATGCATGGGGGCAGGGCAGGGCAGTTCTTTGGGTATCATCCCCCAGGTGAGCCTCTTGCACACCCTGGGGTGTGCCTGTGCTTGGAGCTGAGAACCACAGGGAGAATCCTTAAAGCAAACCTGTGCTTGAATGCCTTTCTTCCTTATCTGTGCTGCTCTGTACTTGGCTGGCCCCTCCTTCCCTCTCCTCTTAAATGCTCACATATCCTGGCAGTAACTTGCTTTCTGGCCTGGTAGCTCCAGGCAGCTCCTGTCCCCAGACTCATGCAGCTGATCTGTTGGAACAAGGAACTGAGGATTGAGTATGTGACTGGCTGTTCCCAGTTCTGTTCTCTTCTTGACTGAAAACGACCAAATGAGATAGAGGGAAGCACTGAGAGAATGAAGGGCCCCTCACTGGGATGGCTGATACCTTAATAAAACAGAGTAGTGGAACTTTACTTGTAATAGACAAATGAATTAGAAATGATAAAACACAGAGGAAACTGATTTGTCACAGTGGAAGCTTTGTTACCCAAATGGTCTCTAAGAGGCAGAACTAGATTGTGAAAAGGATGGATCTTACATCAGGTGTTCTTGTCACAATGCAATAATTTTTTTTTCTAAAAAATAAAGGGACAGATTAAGAGAGAGAGCATAAGAATTTGGAAGGAAAGAAGGTACAGGAACATTGAAGACTGAGAGAGAATCCACACATTAAGGAGAAACGTCTTTACAATGAACATCTAACTACATTACTTATTCTCAACACAAATAATGATAGATTTAAAACAAAATATGAGTATGCGGGTCCTTCAAGAAGTTCATGGAATGGGCATCTGTTTGAGTCCTGGTTGCTCCACTTCCAATCCAAGTCCCTGCTGATGTGCTTGGGAAAGCAGCAGAAGATGACCCAAGTGTTTGGGTGCCTATACCCACCTGGGTGTATACCCAGAAGCAGCTCCAGGCTCTTAGCTTTGGACTGACCCAGTTCCATGTGTTGGGGCCATTTGGCAAGTGAACCAATGGATGGAAGACCTGTTTCTCTGCCTCTGTCTCCACCTTTCTATAACTCTACCTTTCAAATAAATAAATAAATAAATCTTTACAAAATGTTCATGGAGGGATAGGTTATTTGTCTCTTAATTAAGACAGCATGTGGGATGCTTTCATCCTTTGTCAGAGTGTCTGGGTTCAAATCCTGGCTTTGCTCCCAATTCCTGCTAACGGATACCCAAGGAGGAAGCAGGTGCTGACTGTGTCTTTCAAGTGACTGGGTCTCTATCACTCAGCACAAGAGACCTACACTGAGATCCTAGTTTCCAGCTTTGGTCTGGTGCAGTTGTTGTGGGCATTTGGGAAATGAACCAAGAGGTGGAATCTCTCTCTCTCTCTCTCTCTCTACCTCTCTCTGTCTCTAAAATAAATAAATAAATAAAAATGAAAACACTCCGGAAAATAGGATTAAATGACAAATTTGTTTTTGTGTAAAAATTTTTAAAATTAATGTATATTTCACAATATACATTTTTCATGAACTTATTAAAGAATGAAAAAATTTTTGCACAAAAATAAACTCATTTTTAAATCTCATCTTCTATGAACTTTTGGAAGTATTTTTGTATTTCTCTAGTAACATCATGTATGAGGGCTGCAATAGGAAATGAAATGGATTCCTTATCCTTAAAAAGTTGGCAGTGTATATAAAAGGCAGATTTGTATATGATAAATTACAGTTTTGAAGAAATATGGTTTGTTCGTTTTTTATGTTCCGAACCAAACTGTAAACTGGAAGGAAGAGACTTTGCTTTATTTTCAGTGGGTGGACAGATGGGTAGATGAATGAGTAACAAAATAGCTATGATTCAAAGTAATAAGTGCTTAGAACAGACAAGTGCAGATGCACTTTGGGAACAGAATGGACCAAAGGACCAGTCAGTCTGGGAGGCCATGGGGCACTTCACAGAGGAGGCAACGTTAGTCTCGAGCCATACACACTCCATATGGGGAAATATAAGGGAGAAGATTTTGCCAGGCATAACCTGTAATGGAATTGAGAAGGAAAGAGTGTTTCTTAACATGAAAAATAAGTTGCCTCAGGCACAGAGTTTCTTTTGAAAATCATATGGTAATGGGATTATGTAAACAAAACTTTAGTGGTAGGAGATGCTTGGGAAACAGTATTTTCTCCCATAGGAAGGAGAACATAAATGAGAAAAAAAGATATGCAAGGAAAACACCAGGTGCAAAGGCAGCAAAGCAGAGGTCCCAAGGCAAAGCTGAA
This sequence comes from Sylvilagus floridanus, assembly GCA_949820135.1. Classification (NCBI taxonomy): domain Eukaryota; kingdom Metazoa; phylum Chordata; class Mammalia; order Lagomorpha; family Leporidae; genus Sylvilagus; species Sylvilagus floridanus. Next base: position 79,507,935 of record OX463241.1, read on the forward strand.
CTTAGAATATACGAGGACTTACTGGAAGTGCAATGTCAGGGTACTTTAAGAGTTTGGGGAAGGTGAACCAGGAATCAGGCCCGGAAGTGCTATCTAGGAAAACATTTCATAAGTCTAGAAGACTACATGACTTGACCTTCGAGTACTTCTCCAGTCATACCTGCGCTGCTGGGAACCCAGTGTGTGTCTTTTCTACCACTCAAAACAGTCAAATTTCAGCTGAGTGCTTGTACTTGAGTTGTAAGAAGTCACACATGATGAGGAAATATAGACAATTAGAGCACACAACGCTTGGGTACTGAAGGCAGTCCATCTGTCAACAGGTGAGATGCATTTATCTCAGTTCACAATTGAAGCAGGAAAAAAAAGATAAGGTATCCAAAACATTATTTGTTTGCAGGTGTATGATGTCATGGAAATGGGAACTCAAACAGGTCTAGTTTACTTAAAAGATAACAAGAAATGAAGTGCTCTTTCTGATGATGAAAAAGAAGAAATGGTATCAAATAATTCTGTTTCGTTGCAGACTTCAGGAGTACATCCAAGGGAGAAGATACAGAGCGAAAGGAGCACACAAACTGTGAAGTGCCTGAGCAAGTCAAAAGCAGCCATAATCCTTTAGTGGCCAAAGTCTCAAAATCGTAGAGGAGTTGGGAGAAATTTTTCAATCTGTTTGAGACATCCTAATTAAATACTGCTAGAGCACAATTTAGATAGTTATAGAAAGGTGCTTCCCTAAGTTTTCTTTCTTATGATACAAGGGTACTTCAAACAGTTTATGGAAAATGTACATTAGGATGTAAATAATATTCATGGGGTTTCTGAATATAGGACCCCAGCAATATGTGCTCAATGATCCTCAAGATAGCACCTTCCATCCTTACCATCAAAAAGTAAGTCTTAATCTTTATGCACCAAAACAAAATATCTTAAAAATCTATATTTTTAAAATTTATTTTAAAGGCAGAATGACAGAGAAAGAGACAGATAGATCTTCTATTTGTTTGTTCACTCCCCAGATTTCCGCAACTGTTGAGGCTGAGGAGCCTGAAACCCAATTCAGTTCTCTCTGGTATGTCAGAGACTTAAGTACTTGAGCCATTATCTGCCGAATTACAGGATCTGCATTAGCAGGAAGCTGGTTTGGAAGCAAATATCAGGCATTCAAAGCAGACAGTAAAATAATATAGAATATGGACAACCCAAGTGGCAGCTGAACCCCTACTGTGCCACAATAGCCACCCAAGCTTATCTTTTAATTTCATTTCCCACAAACCTTGTAAAATACCTTCCTGTAATAATTAAGAAATACCTGATTAATTTCAAACACTTCCAAGAGGTGAAAAATAAAGCCTAGCAAAAGACAAAGATTTATGCTTTTTTGCTACACTACTGTCAAAATTGTTTTGTATCTAGCTACTCTTAATTCAGTGGAAATGCAAACAATCATTAACATTTCCCAATAACTCGTAGACCAAGATAATTCCAAAGAAACCCACAATCCTGATGTTTCTGCCAACCTCTGCCATCAAAACTCAGCAATGGAGAGAAGAACTTTGCTAAGTAAAATCTAATCTATTATCCCCAAGGTTTGTGCTTCTTGAACTTTACTATGCACATGAATTCCTTATAGATTTTGCTCAAAGAAGATCCAGTTGGTCTGGGACAGGGCCTGAGAGTCTGTGTTTCTAATTAGCTCCCAGGAGTGTTGAGGCTTTGAGTCAGGGAGCTCTAGGGTCTTCTTCAGAAGAAGGTGGAAACAATCTCTCTCATACAGCCTGTAGCATTTTGCTTGCATAGCCCCCAGTGTTGCTACTACATAATTCCCTGGGTTTATTACCAAGTCATGCATTGTATATCCACTTGTATTAGTCAGCTTTTCATTAGTTTAACTGAAATACCTAAGAAGAGCATCTTAGGAGGAAAGAAGTTTTACTTTGGCTTATAGTTCAGGGGTTCACATTTCAAGTTCGAGAGGCCTCGATAGTCTAGCTATTGACGGAGACTGGCAGTGGTGGAACACGAGGGCAGGGACAGCTACATGTTGAGACAGGAAGCAGAGAGGGAAGCTAGGTTGCACTCAAATAATGAACCCTGTTGTGATAACCACCTTCTGAAGGCACATCCCCAATTACCTAAGGATGTACTTCCAGGTCACCTCCTAAACATATAACCAGATCAAGTCTCCACCTTCAGGTCATCAGTCTATTATACGTTAACATAAGATTTGGGGGGTTAAATTTCTGCATTAGTTTGGGAAGTCAAGTCCTAGTGAAACTATAACACCATTGCATTATCTAACACTACACTGGTGTACAATCAGCATTCAGTTAACAAATTGCAAAGCATATATTCATTCCTCAGTCAAGACTGGCAAATTCTGCAGTGTAAAAAGATTTATGTTAGAAGAAAATAAAAGCAAAGTGAATGAAAAAATTATCTCTGTAGGTAAGCTCTGAAAATTCCAAAACAACAGTAGAAGTAAATCCTCACATGCAGCCTGCAGCAGAGGAGGTTTCCCAAACTTTTATATAAAATACATGATTTCTAGAAGTGTTAGTGCCTCAAGTCCTCAATGTCTACCACGTGTTGGTTGACAGAGGCCACCAATATCCTTGGGTTAATATTTTGGCACAGAGGGTCAGGTAGGGGAAATAAAGCATTTTTCTTGTTCTTAATTTTTCCACCAAGTGTCTCTCAACTCTCTGGACATTTATTTATTAGCCCCATAGTATTTTACTAAAATACAGACATTATAACCCATCTATATATTATTTATCCATCCATTTGTCTGTTATATAAAAAGGCAAGATTACAGAGAGAGAGAGAGAAAGAGAGAGAGAGAGAGAGAGAGAGAGAGAGAGAGAGAGAGAGAGACCTTCCATCACTGGTTCACTCTCCAAATGACCACAACTGCTGGGGCTGGGTCAGGCTGAAGCCAGGAACCAGGCATTCCAACCTGGTCTCTTACATGGATGAGAGAGACCCAGATACTTGGGCCATCCTTCCCTGCTTTCACGATATATTAGCAGGGAGCTGGATTGGAAGCCGAGCAACCAGGACTTGAAGCATTGCTCACAGGGGATACCAGCATTGCTGGTGGGAGCTTAACTCATGGTGACAAAACACTTAACCCATTTTTATTTACTTGAAAGACAAAGAGAGTAAGAGAGAGACGGACAGAAAGAGAGATCTTCCAATCACTGGTTCACTCCCCAAGTGGCTTCAAACAGTTGGGATTGGGAAGGACTGAAGCCAAGAGCCCGAAACTCTATCAAGTTCTCCAACAAAGGTGGTAGGGGCCCAAGCTCTTGGAACATTCTCCCCTGCTTTCCCAAACATATTAGCAGAGAGCTGGATAAGAATTGGAACAGCCAGGATTCAAACCAGCATTGATATATGGGATGCTAGACTTAAAAATCAGACAACCAATTCATATAAATAATTTAAAAGGGAGGACAGTTGCAACTTTGTAATCATCAGTGCAGGGAAAAATATGGCAGGGTTTGTTTGTAGGTCAGCATATGTTTCAAATTTCATTAGTTTATTGACAATGTTTACATTAATATTCCCTCCAAAATGCGGATGATAACATGGCATGCTGGAGCCTGAAGCAGGGGTGGACATTATGGTATAGAGGTAGGGGTTACTGGAGGGTGGGAGACACACACTAGGCCACAGACAGAAGTATGTTTTACCTTGGGTTCAGTCACTTCTTAGTCAAAGCTATGCTTCAAACTTAGCCTCTCTGAACATAGCTCATGAGATAATGCAGACAGTGTCAGTTATCTTAATCACCTTTTGACTTGATGTGTGGATCCAATTAGATGCTGGGCATGTTGTTTTAACCACTTATTCAAAGTGCACCTCTTGAAGGCCTACTCTATGATAAGTTCATTACTAAATGATGTAAGAGGCTAGGCAAATATACAAATTCACATAACATTATAGTTGATGCCATTTCCCTGTTTCACAGCAAACTTGTTTTAGTTTTCATTCTTGTCAAAAGTTTCCCCAATCCGTTTTCGATCCTGGATGTGCACCACAGTAAACATTTAGTAATCTCTCTGAAATGCTTCAGTTGGTGTCAGGCCTCCAAGTCACATGGTCAACACCAAGCCTGGTCATTGCCCAGAGGCGTCAAGAAGATAGTGGTGGCCCAAGCTATGAATGCCTCCCCTGTCCCTTCAATTGTTACTTCTCTCCTCCTAAATTAGATCCTTATCATCAGTTTCTTTGGTTTTCCTGTTTTTCTTCTCCCTCAATGTGGTTGATAGACAAAATGGGTTTTCTTTGAGGTATCCATTTCTTAGATTCTAATTCATAAATTTGGCCATAATATATGAAAGATATATTGCCAACATGAAGACAGTAGATATGCTATAAAATATCCAAAGCAGGCATAGAGCCCCATGTTTGGAAGTGACAGCAATGAAAGGAAAGAAGGTTTTTCCCTGCTTATATTGAAATTTGTGATTAAAATTATTAATTTCTTTTAACTTGGATGACAGGTTTATGGATCACTTAGTGTTAGCAATCAGTTTCTTTTTAATTTTTCTTTAGCTGTAATCTCAAAAAATTTTTATATAATGAGAGGCAATAAAATCAGGACTACTAAAAGAACTTTTTTCTTAAAAATTCCAAAAATAAAGTTGGAAAGGAAACTAGCATCAAAATAAAATATTTAACACATCTACAAAAAGTCTGTAGTTCATGAAATAAGAGGAACAAAGAGAAGCTGTGTAAATCTGTAAGTCACAAATATTGTCACATACTAATGAAACATTAATAAATCTATACTGGTTAGAGAGTTCTTAAAGTATTTAGCACACTCAAATTTACAAGCAAATGCTAAATGATGAGGTTTTAAATAAAGTAACAAATTATATAAAATAAACTGAAAAGATACTCCAAAATTAAAATTTGCATTACAAAACTTAAGCCAACAAATTGGTAAGCACTGACAAACCAAGAAAGGACTCTGGGATTTGGCTCTAATTTACTTAAGAGCTTTGACTTCATTTGTCTCTCTAAGTAGTCACACAGGAAAGCCATTTCAGAAGCTAGAATATATTTTCCTAATTAAAAGAAAGGGGCTGAACCTGTATAAAACATTTTGCCAACGCATGAGACAATTACCAACATTAGTAGATGCACTAGCATGAGGTTCAGATTAAGGATAATAGTAATAAAAGAAAAGAGCAGACATAATTCAATGTTCATGATTTAGAAAGACGCAAGAGAGCTTTCTCCACACCACCTGTAACCTGAATTGTGTTAGAGGAAAAACTGGAAATGCTAATAAGGAATATGATCAAAGGTGGGCCTGTGGTTATAAATTGCTTTTTTAATGGTGATGATAGTGGCTGACATAGAGTATAATAAGAAGATGAGAATGTCAGTATCAATTTTTATTAGTGCCATGAACAATATACAGTATATTTAAATTAGCTTCATTTGTATTAGTATTTTTGTAAGTAGTCTCTCTAGAAGCAATAACATATCCAATACATTCTAAAAAGAAGAACTACATAAAGTGGTCAATGCTCTCTTTTCAAAATAACCGTAACTTTTGGGGAAGGAAAAACATAGCAGATTTACTCAGCTACTCAGGGTTCAGGCACCCAGCGGTGATTACGGATCACAACAAATCTTTGGAATAAATTGGAAATGCAATTGTGGGAAATGGATAGAGTTGTACAAAAACTAATGAGACATTAAAAATATAAGCTTCCCTTTAAATCAACACTGTTTTTCTAAGATTTGTATGGAGCAATAATTTGAGTGCACGTCCCAATCAACTTGAAGCACTTAAGAAACAGCTTGAGCCTACTCAACCTAAGCATGATCATGATGTTGAACATAAATAATCCCAAAATTTAAGATGATCACTCAGTAATTTTTATAAACCTGTTCTTTTTAAAGAAAAATATATGAATTTTCCAGTAAAGAAGTTTCCAGTAATGATCATCAGCTTTTAAAGTTAACTCAAATAAAAAATTAGAGAAAATGGAATGTCTAGCAAAAAGGTAATTTTTAGAAAATTAGGAGAATAAAAAACACTGTTATTTTAAAATCAAACATATTTCTGTCCACGTTTAAGACAACAACGCGGCTGGCGCCACAGTGCCTGTGGCGCCCGCACACCGGGTTCTAGTCCCAGTCGGGGCGCCGGATTCTGTCCCAGTTGCCCCTCTTCCAGGCCAGCTCTCTGCTGTGGCCAGGAAGTGCAGTGGAGGATGGTCCAAGTGCTTGGGCCCTGCACCCCATGGGAGACCAGGAGAAGCACCTGGCTCCTGGCTTCAGATCAGCGCGGTGCGCTGGCCGCAGCACGCTGGCCATGGCAGCCATTGGAGGGTGAACCAATGGCAAAGGAAGACCTTTCTCTCTGTCTCTCTCTCACTGTCCACTCTGCCTGTCAAAAAAAAAAAAATTAAAAAATAAAAAAAGACAACAACGCTGTTGAAAGATGAATCATAGGGTTAAAATGTAGAACTTTGAATATTCAGCTGCTCGAGGACATGAAGAGTGAACCATTTCTATTTGATTTATGTTTCAAACATTAGTAACCCTGTGTGAGAGAAAGTGTCCCCTGCTGGTTCAGAAGCTTCTCTTTGAGCTAGCTGGAAGTCCCATTGCTTGCCACTTGCAAAACCTTGGGCTATTTACATAAACTGTTTTCACTTTATTCATACTTGTCAGTTGTACAACCTTGGGTTACCTACATAAACTACTTTCATTCTGTTCATCTGAAAATTTGAATAGTCATGGTTTTGTCCTTATAAAGTTATTGTGATGATCAAATGAGATAATAGACAAAGAAAGCTTGAGTGTCCTGCATGTAAAATTCAGTAAATATTAATTTCATTATAATTATTAACACTAATAATATGCTTGAATGTTAATTTATCTTTCTCCACAAAAGGTTATATTAAATGTTTTTCTCTGCTACTTCCTTCACTTTCCTGTATGAATTATATATTTCTTAGGCTGAAACACACATTAATTCCTTAAAAATTCTTTTTTTGATCTTTCTTGACTTACTTCTCAAGACACATTGCTTACAGATATTTTTTCCCCCTGAGGGTTTGATTCTCTATAAAGACTTGACGGGTCCTTCATTAGGTGAGCTGGCCCTGTTCTTAGGGGAGCATTGCCATGTGTTCACAGGCACAATGTTTTGTAGAAAGCTACCAGGAAGTCATTCCATGATATTGAAAACATATGATGCACTTGAAGCATTTAATCTTCCTACATGACTCATGAAGTCACAAAAAACTAGGGAATTTTAAATGATAGTTGATTAAAAAGTAAGAACTCTGGCCAATGCTGCGTTGCCATCTGGGATGTTAGTATATCCCATATGGGTGCCAGTTTGTGTCCTGGTTACTCTACTTCCAATCTAGCTTCCTACTAATGTGCCTGGAAAAGCAGCAAAAGATGTCCCAAGTTCTTGGGCCTCTGCATCCACAAGGGAGACCCAGAGGAAGTTCCTGGCTCCTGGGTTTAGAGAGGCCCAGCCCCATCCATTGTGGCCATTTGGGGAGTGAACCAGCAGATGGAAGGTATCTCTCTGTGTCCCCCCTTCTCTCTCTCTAACTCTGCCTTTCAAATAAATACATAAGTATTTAAAAATTGAAACAAAAAAATTGAAACAAAAAATTGAACAAAAAAACTAAAACAAGCCAGGTAATTAATTTTATCCTGTCCAACTATGTGCCTGTAATTCTTTTATGTAAATAGTCTAATTATTAAAATTTTAATGATGAAATCATCACCTAAGCAGGATCATGATTTCTACTAACAAACTTCCATGTAGAAGAGCAGAAACATGAATTCTGCTAGGAGAAGTTTTCACTAAACAGGTAAACCAAAGCTCTGACAGGATGCACCACACACGATCAGGAGGTAGCTATGACAGCCCATGCTTCAAAGAATCACAAAGCACAGGTACCTGGAAACAGAGTTATGTAAACTGCTAAGGCATATCTTCTCAATTTCAAGTGTGCCAGACACTGGTACACATCCTCGCTTTTCAAACATTTCCCTAAGAAACACGTAAGACTATCGCTGCTTTAAGAAGGTGGATTAAATGGTGGATTTGGGATATTCTGGGTTTGCAATAGCAAATCCAGAGAAGAGTCAAGGGATCATGTTGTTCCTGACAGGAAATGTATCATCCGCATGTGTTTCTCTTTCTAAAAAGTACTGTTTAAAAACTATACCTTGACGAAGACTCTGTGAAAGAAAATCTAACTGGAATTTATTGTGTAAAACATTTCAAGGTAGGGTTTTCTAAATAGTGCCCTAGTGTTCACGACAGAAATGCCTGGGCATAGACACACCCCAAAACCCATCTGTTACACGATTTCCTAATGCCTCCATTAAAAAAAAAACTTGGTTACCAGATGGAACTGAGTATTTTTTTTTTAAAGTGGATAACTTAGGATCTGGCATATTCATCAATCAGGTTGACAGCGACACCCCAGTTCTTCACTGATCATCAGTGCAAAATCTGACCATGCAAGTCATGTGGAAAAAGAACACATTTCACTAAGGAAAGTTGGAAATGACTCAGCTTACCATGAAACGTAGCTGTGTCTTGTGGCCAAAATATTGGGTTGAATTGTTTTGGATAAATTATCAATACAGTTGTTCCTCCTCTCTGCTGCTTTGGTACATGGACAGAGCCTAGTGAAACAAGCCTGTTGGCTTATTCTTCAGACTAAAACAAGGACTCTGGGGCTTGGAAGGTATGATTCATTCTGTTAATTAAAGCCTATCAACATGAGAAAAAGCAACAGAGGACAAATCTTACCTGAGCTCGCGGATTAGAGAATCCATTGGTGCTGTTGATGAAAAAAAAAAAAAAAGACTCAATCAGTTGATGGTTTTCAAAACTGTGTGATTGAAACTTCTTGTGTGCCTACAGCTAGCCATCAACAAATGGCTAGTTCAATTCCTCAGTGGGAGGCTTTTTTTTTTTTTAATTCCAGTACTTTTTGGGACTTACAAGTCCCTGTCTTTAGAGATTCATGAAAAAAGATTTGAATTCATTTTTCAACAAATTTTGGTTTTGTTAGAAAATTATTCGAAAGAATCCCAAGATTATTTATTTTTAATAATATTAAATAAGCACTCAAAGTAAACTGGCAATGCTTTAACTAAATGGATGTGCATAGATTTTATTTTATAAACTCCCTCCAAACAGAAAGGGAGGGATAAGCTTCAGACATGTTCATATCAACAAGTTTCTAAAACAGGAGGAACTCACAGAAAAGAGCTTTGATTTTCCTGACTGAAGTGATGGGACCTAAAGAAGTTCATGTTTATAAATACCTGCCTACATGAGGATAAGCAGCATATTGGGAGAGACAACAGGTGGTTTTAAAGATTACTCATGCTCCACGAGAAACAGTTGTTTCATTTCTAGAACATTTTGGCTCTGTTTAAGGGTGTATATGCATGTGCCAAAAGATTTGAAGTCCAAAAATAACTGCAAATTAAAAGACCCACATTTTGAAAGCATGATAGAATGATGTGTTTTAGACATCAAAATAAGAGATTCAAATAATCCAGATACAATTTCTAGAATGCTGCTATTTATAGCAAGCATGAGTTTATCCTAAATAATGAAATGAACTGTTTTTCTTAAACTTGTATCCTATCAGGAAGTTTGTTGCATAAAAGTGTAGTGTTTAAAAAAATTATCCTTGAATTTATTGAAATTTGTGGGATTCTGGACTTCTCAAAGAAGAGGGATTTACTTCTTTTATTCCACTGATGAACACATAGCTAAGGAAAGCATTCCACATCCCACGTACTGGGCTGCTTGCTACCTTGAACCTCAAAGCACTTCCAGAGGAGCCACCCTGACTCAGCTTTTTCTCAGTAATGGGGACTCTGTGGTGGGCTGGCGGGCTGGGGAGCAGCTATTCTGAGTGTTTACAGAGGCCCCATGAACCTCTGATTTTCTACATAGAATTAAGGATCACAAAAATACAGCTAATTATAATAAAGGTTATTCTCCTTAAGGGATATTATTGCCAGTCAATCCTGTTTTCCAGATGTTTAGATCATCAAGGGCCTGTTTATATTTCAATATTACATCACCATCTGTTGGTTACAAAAAGCAAGGGATAACCGGCAAGGTAAACCTTCCAAACATTACTTTGCAGAGCTGCTGAAAATTGCCACCAGGGAAAGTCAAAAAACAAACACCATCATTTTACTTGAACTAAGTTTAGTCTGGGAGCTACTCAACCAGATAACATAAAAAGCAAAACCTGCTCTGGTAATAAATTAACATTTCGGTTTCTTCCCTGGGCCACTAAGGTCACTTATAGAATCTGAAGGTCTCATGAAACACTTTCTCTTGATAAACCTTATGTTGTCCACGATGTTCAAATCTACTCAGGGTTATGTATTGTAAAAAGTAGTATCATTTGGACTTTTCTGATCCCTTTAACTCCTGGTTCGTAGAGTTTTGCCTCTCCCAATGCCAACAGTCAGTGTCCTGGCTTGATTTGAAAAAAAAAAAAAGAGTCCCAAGGAATATATAATCATCCTGACTACACATTAAGGATTGAGCCTGGGAACTCCTATCTTCTGTTGTGTTCAGGAGGCATGGTGGCATGGAACCTGCTTCCCAACTCACCCTCGCTTCCTTTAGCACGAGTACGCAGCGTTTTATCTTCAGCCTCTGCATCCATCTGCAACATGAACACAAAGTCTTGAGGTCATTCTTTGACACTGACCAAAATATGAAAACATGCAATTAGTAGTTCTGAAGGTCACTGTGAAAAACAGAGTAGCATTATGCGCTCTTGAATCCCATTCTGACTTCACGGAGCTCTGACTGTGACTGCCCCGGCAGACCACCAGTTTTAGAGACACAGCTATAGATGCTGGAAACCAGAGAGAACAGCGATGAGAGGACCAGTGTCCTTGTCCACAAGTGTTTGCTAGTGATTCAAATGCTTCTGACATTACAAAGATAGAAAAAGGATTGTCTGATTAACAGCGGTTTTGCAGGAGATGAGACCTCAAGTACCAAACGAAAGATTTCAGACTGATTTACAAAAACCTAATTCCTTCACACTGGTAGGCCTTTCTTGATACACATCCCTTTCTAAGTCAGGAGAACAATTCACTGTGGGAAAAAGCCACACGAAAGCAAGCCCCTGAAATACCCCCAGGAAACACCACAAGAAATTTTTTAACAACGAAGGACATAGTGTTTATTCCTGGGGCTCCAAGAAAAAAAAAGAAATATTGGTAATAATAATCCAAATGTATAAGGAAGATAAAATATGAGGTATCTGGGTGTCAATAGAAAATTCTCTGAAACAACAATACTAAATATCTTAAATGTAATCAAATATATTATCAAAAGGATGCAAAGACTTTCAAAGCCTGCTGTTTGCATAAGCTGTGACCTGAAGACACCCATCCATTTCATTAGAATCTGCTAATCATCTCTGAGTTTAATTCACTCAGGCACTTTATCAGAAGGAATTCTTAAATATAAATAAGTTGTTTTGCTTGTTGAGAATCAGAGGCAGGCAGAAGGCACACTCCATGGCTCCCATCCTTAAATCCTGACACGAGCCCGGCTGTGGTGTGACTGCAATAGTAATGGGAGCTGTGTCTCCGCTCTCGGAGGCTGGGCTGTGATTGAAGGCACTGACCTGCCATAGACTTATAATAGGGGAGCAGGTGTGGCAATGATGGACTTTAATTTCCTTTAATAAACCTTTTATGTGCCACACTTTTACTGCCATTCGACGCTCTCCAAGGTCCTGCACATAATAGGTTCATTACTTTTGATTACTATAGTCTATTGAGACAAACAACTCCAGAACACACTATATATTATGTTCAGTTAAACCAATATAGACTATTTATCCATTGTGCATTTTTTCACCTGCAACACTACAGGCGAAATTAACGACGGCTCTCGTAAGCTAAAACTATTAAAACCACCAGAACTCTTTTGTCATCATTTCATAATAAACACCATACCGATCATTGAACTGCTTTTTAAATTAGCAAACAAAAAGTGTGCCCTGCTTTTGTTGAACAGCAGTTGCTGGAGTCTAAATAAAATGTTTCATTGTTAGGGATGTTTTAAAACTGCACAAGAAGAGAAAACAACAAGAAAACAAAAGTGATCTTTTTCCCTGTCAAAGTCTCTTCTTTAGAGCCACATGAGTTTTATGACAGATGTGGCACAGTCTAAGATTAAAGTGGCTTGGTTTACTCATGATGGCGAGTGCTGCGTGGTGAAATCCTCTCCTCCCAAGGGTATCTCTGTCACATGTAAAGTGGCTCAACTCTTGCAAATGCCTCTCCATGTGCTAACTAACAACTAGATTAAGAGAGATCAGTAGCATGTGAGGGTTAAAATGATGAAATCCATCAAATGAGAAGGCCACTCCCTTAGGGGAGCGTCCACACAACGAGAGCCTATTATTTTCCTGACACACAGGTGCAATGGACTCTCCCTGGTCACTTTGAGAAATTCCTCCAAAGGTAAGATGAGATGGAACTCTATGAGTTTCTTAACCAAAACCAAAACACAGGCTGTATAGAGTGCCAGCAGGCACCCACAAAAGTTTCAGAAGCATCCTTTAATCAACCTTTTTATAACAGCTTTAAGTCTAATTCTATTTTGCAATTCAACTATCTAAGGACCTTGCTGTCTTGCCTCCACCACATACAGCCACCTTCCCATTCAAGTCACTGAAAGAATGCATAAATATTCATGGACCTCTCCTCAACTGTGCTTGGCACATTTGTTTCATAATTGTATTTTGTTGGGCTGTTGTCCTGTCCTCTTATTGGTTTAACATATATATATATATATATATATATAAACATTTTCAAATATAATGCATTCATACAACTAAGTTTTTAAATTTAACTTTTGAGCAAAGTTGTAGGAATGAAATAAATCAAATTCATAACATACAACAAATCCATACAAATCTTACCTTCTCTCTTTCCTCCTCATATGAAGAAAAATACTAAGTTTGGTGTCTGGTCATGTCTTATTGGGAAACAAAAACACCAGAAACTCCAAGGACATGTGGCTCTCTTTTGGGAGATGGAGTTTTACTATTTATGAGATGGTTTTCTCTCAGATCTAAAGTAAAAAATAGGTCTTTGTGTCTCTACAACTTTGTATATGGGGGTAGATTTTTCTAGCTATTCTTCACTTGGATTGTCCTTCACTTGGATTATTCTCATGGACTTTGGTGTGTTACTAGTGAGTAGGCTAGTTTTTAGAAAATTAAATCTCATATTCAATGGATACTCTGTTCAGGTAACAGGTGACTAAAACTGATTTCCATCTCATGTGTTCAGACCCCCACAGTCGTGATGGCGTAAGATTATTAATTTGTTCTGGGCCTATAGAGGAGATGTATGATTGTGACATGATTCAGGAAAATGAATGAATGACATATATTGCAACGTTGAAAATCATACTTCCTGCTGGGAATTGTTCCCCCCCTCCACTGGAAAAGGAGACCTGATCATCTTTGTGGCTTATGTCCCAAATACTGTGGAAAAGCTTGTAATTAATTTTGTAAGACTTACTAGTGTCATTGTTGTTTTTCCCAAAACAGAAATTTTATTTTTTAAAGAGTTACCCTTCTTCAGATTTCTTGAGTCCCTTTAATACCTCAGTGTATAGTTTATGAATAAGGGCAACAGAGAATATTTTCTAAGATTCCTATAATGGATTGCTCTTGGCTTTATCAATCTACTACTCAACAGAGTTAGGAATATTCAAGGTAAACTCGGTTACTCTTACTTTTCCTGATCTGAAACTACTTTAAGTAAAGTTCAGCTTAACCTATAAGTGTGCATATACTATGCATAATATTTATGTAGGAAGGAAAAACAAGTAGTTCTAACTCAATGTATAATTCACAATAAAGTTATGAAGAAAACTTTTTTTAATGGCCCCATGGCCCAGTTTTTCAGACAAAAGAGAACACAGGAAAAGTGGCAGAAGAAATTCACAAAATTACAAAGGCCAAGGAGCAATGCTTGGAAGAAGAATGTATGAGAATTAAAATAGAAATGCAAATTTGCAGATATGCAATGAAGAGGAAAAAAGACTACCAAATAAAAGGTAACTATTAACTTTAATTTGGAAAGTTCTCACTTAATATCTTTTTATACTTACAAATCTACGTACAGGTATATAAAGTAGTTTCCTAGCTGTGTGTACTTGACCAGCTTTTTATACAGGGGCTTATTTCAAGGTTAATCTCTTCCACATTATCCCAGTGCAAAAGGCTGGAACCTTCTTTGGACTGAAGTGGAAGTTCTGGCATTGTCAGAAGAGAGAGGAACAGGGCACATAATTCATAAACTCTACTTTGCTTTCACACATAAAAGCCAATCACTGGTATGTCGGTTAGTTCCCTCTGAATTCAACTTTTCACTTAAAATCCTACTTTGCCTTAATGATAAAACTGGGAAGAAACAAAACCAAACCCAGTTCTTGAAGTAAATATTTAATACTGCTTAAAAATTGAAAGAAACATCTCCCTTGGTGATATTAAAGCTTGTTTCTTCTTTCAACAGAGTTCCAGACACCAATAACTTCAATATATATTTACAATATGCGTTCATAAGTAGCCTTGAGAGTCTTAATAATTGTGGAAAAAGTTATGGTGATCCCAATGTTTGCAGGACAATTCCTAAAAACCCTTAGACAAACATGTCCTAGATGGACATCTTATACAGGTAGCTACTTTTAAATTTAGAAGTCCTTCACATGCTGATGCAACAAAAACATAAGCCTCAGCCATTCTGGCGCATTGCACAGAGACAGATAAACATTGGAATTTAGTCCTTGCTCTTGAATGTCAATTGGGTCTCACACCCTACCTCCTTCATACCCCCACCCCCTATAGCCACCTGAAAGACCAGTTGCTGGAACACTTGAAAGACCAGTTCCAGGAATTCTCCTCTGCCTGCTGCCCCCTACCCTACACCAATGCCATCCCTCTGAATAAATTTGGACTGGCTGTAAATTCGTACACTGCCTCCTCTCTATTCTGCGCCTCTTTTTCTAACAGTTTTGGTGCACCATGTGAGGAGGCACCAATCTACAACTCTTTTCCTAACACATGCTATCAATCTGTAGTGATTTCTTATCAAGAAATGTTTCTTGATGTTTCTTTATGTTTCTCTCCTGAGATGTTTGAACTGGTGGTGCAATTCTGGGTGCTGTGTCTCATTCCTGGTGTGAGATGTTTCAGTGCTAGGGAACTCATGGCCATGGACACAGGAAGTTCTGTGGCTTTTGAGAAGGGTTCCTGGGGTCATCCCCCTGAGAAATTTCATCCTCAGGGATGCTTTTCTCAAGAACCAAATTTTATTTATATATGAATATGATAAAGAGAAACCCAGGAAGTTGGAAAAGGGTAATCCCAGAAAATGAAATGATTAGATGATAACAATGCCTTGCAATAAAATCTGGCCAGATTAAAGAATAAAGAAACCTGCATTAGGACCAGCACTGTGGTACAGAGAGTAAAGCCATAGTCTACAGTGCCAGCATCCTATGTGGGCGCCGATTTGAGTCCTGGCTGCTCCACTTCCAATCCAGCTTCCTGCTGATGCACATGAGAAAGCAGCAAAGAAAGGCCCTAGTCCTTGGGCCTCTGCATTCATGTGGGATACCCAGAAGAAGCTCCTGGCTCCTGGCTTTGGATTGCCTCAGCGGCCATTTGGGGAGTAAACCAGCAGATGGAAGACCTCTCTCTCTCTCTCTCTCTCTGTAGCTCTTTAAAATACATAAAATAAATAAATAAATAAATAACTAAATAAAACCTTTCACTGACTGCCCTTGGCCCTTGGCTTGCATGATGCTGTCATTAGTTGTAAACATAGCTTTGGGTCAGCTCAAAATGGCAGCAGAGATGTTTACTTGTTACACGAGGGAAAATTATGGGGAAAATGAACTGTGATATCAAGCAAAGGATAAGAATATAAAGGAAGAATGGTTAAGGATGCTACTTCTATGTTCTCCTCTTTTTACATCCTTTATTTTCTTTTTATACACTATTGATAACTCAGAAAGAATAGGAGTACATTCAGAAAGTAAACTGAGACCAATACTACATGTTCTCACTCCTATGTGGAGTCTTAGCAAGTTGATCCCATAGATGCAGACATAGCATGAAGGCTACCAGAGGCCATGGAGGGAGGTATAGAGATAAACTGGTCAACAGGTGCAAAGTTACAGATAGGTAGCAGAAAGAAGTTCTGGTGCTCTATTGCATGGTAGGACAAATACAATTAATAATAGTACATATTTTAAGACAATTGGAAGATAACGTTTTGAACATTTTACCACAAAGAAATGATAAATGCTTTGGGTGATAGATCTACTCATTACCCTGACTTGATCATTATACATTGTATACAGGTATCAAAGCAGTATATTGTACTCCATAAATATGTATAATTATTATTTTTTTATTAGAAGTAAAAGTGAAAACTAGTTTAAAATTAAACAAAAAATCTGAACTCTAACAAAAATATGGTTTTATGCACCCTCCAGAAGACATATTGATAATTTTCTGAACCTCCCACCTCTATTTGGGGCACACTATCCTTGACTTCCACTTGCTGTTCCTGCATTTCTCTTACTGTTCTGTTTTTGCTTCTATGTAGAAAGCTGAAAGATTTGTCTCCACTAATTCCTCTCACTCCCATAAATATCAAACTCAAAAGGAAAAGCAAATTCAGTATGCTACCAGATTAAGGACAGTTGTCTGGGAAACAGCTCTTCCTGGGGCCACCTGCATTCGCATCCCCCAAGGATGAGAGATTTTCAAAGAGAATTTTCTGGAGTCACTTGAAAAACATCACAATAGAAGAAATCTTAGCCCTGAGACCAGCTTTTATAAGGAGGATGATTTATTTTGATTTTCACCCCTGATTTCTGAGTTGCCAGTGCTGTTGTAGACATCCTCCTGCAACTCTGCACCACTGGCAGTGCTGAATATAAACCAAAGCCATATGTTTGTGTCCTTTTGCCAAACGACTCCAGCAAATAGTTCTATTATTCCCTTAGGTAACCAATGTGTGCCAGGGATTTCTATTAGTCACCGTACCATGGCCTCAGAGTCACAGCTTTGTGACATCAGGGGGCAATTGCCAGCTTTATGTTTCAGGAGAGGTTTTATTTTTTTTTAGTTTATTTTTCGTACTTTTTAAAATATGTCCCATTTAAAGATTAGTCAGAGCAAGTAACACACTAAAAGGGCCTTTAATTTTTCTTCACTTTCTGTTATTTTGAGATTCGTCTGTTGCAAAATATGTAGATGTTAAAAAATAAGATTCCTTATATAGGAAAATATTATTTTAAAAAGCTTTTTGCCAAGCATAGCCCAATTCCTCACTTCTCACTGTTTGTGGGAATTAACTCAAGAAGTTACCTGTAGTGCTTTTAAAATCATGCTTATAAAACATCTTACTGTAATTGAAAATGAATCTTGATGTGAATGGAATGGGAGAGGGAGCGGGAGATTGGAGGGGTGCGGGTGGGAGGGAAGTTATGGAGGGGGGAAGCCACTGTAATCCATAAACTGTACTTTGGAAAATTATATTTACTAAATAAAAGTGTTTATAATAAAAAAATCTTACTTGTTTACTTTCAATCTTTCAGCATACAAATTTCTAGTCCAAATTAATTCAACGATTGTAACAATGAACCTTAAGAGCAAACAAGTAAACAAATAACCTTACCATCAATATGCAAAAGAGTTTAGAGGCACAGAGGACTTCACCTGGTTAATACTTCTAAATATTAAATGGATTGTGCTTCTAGCAAAAATCATAATTCTAAATACAGTAGGAACAATAAATTTCAGAGCAAATACAGAGACGAACCACTGTTGTAGAGGAGAGTACTTATATAAATTATTTTACTGAATTCATTTTCTGTTAATACACGTCTAGCTTTGAATAAAAGTGGAGCCATACCTCTGTGCTTCTCTGAGTAACTTGTATGCCAACTCAGTTTGCCCTGCTCCGTAGGAGTGACTAAATGTCTTTGTCTGATTCAGTGAAAAGTCCTGAAGTTCATTCTATTGAGAGAAAAAAAATAAAGACAGACAGACAGACAGATAGACTTATCAGGCTGGACAAATAAATACAAGAGCAGTAATAAATACTTAAATGAGTAATAAGGAATATATAGACTTTCTAACTACAATTTAGTCAGAGGGTACTACAAAGAGAATGAAATTGTTTGCACTAGGTAACAATGAGAAAAATATTTTACATTATTAAAGGTAAGCCAATTTTATTTTTGTCTTTGTTACTGAACTACACACAAAGGCACTACAAAAAGTTTATGGAAAAAGGAATTAAAAGAGGAGTTTATTCTGACACAAAATTTTTTAAATCTATGCATAGTTTTTTTTCATAATATTTATTTTCCAGGAACTTTTTCAAGACCTGTGATATATATTATGTCTTTTATTTAGTTGGGAATTTGGATTAAGAGGGACTTTCAATTAGTGTTGTGGTAACTTTCATTTATTTAGTTTTGATAACTTTTATAAGAAAACGTCGAGAATAGATCTGGAACATACCATACTTGAGAAGTTACAGAAGATGATTCGTAACATACCAGTAGCTGTTCAGGGTTGACTTTTACCAAGCCATTATAAAATGCTACAAATCCCCCTGCAGATGTATTCACTTGCATTCCAAGGAGACAACTTGCCCTTATTTTACTTTGGGTTCAGTTATAACACAGACAACTACATCCCCTCTATTGTATCCAAAAGATGGGGAGAGAACCTGTTTCCATGAGGTCAGTTGTCCCTTGAGAGAAAAATTTGAAATTCACCCAGTAAGTTTGGCATACTAGAGAGGGCCTCTTTATACAAACGTTGTATATACATCAGTGCACATTTAAATGCTCAAATCCAGTAGTGCTGGTATTTTAAAACACAAACCACCAACCTTCCATGCAGAAGATGACTATGGTCCTGTCTTTTACCCTTTGCAGTGTAATGAGGCGCCCAGCTCCTTAACCATAGATTTCTGTGTTACTGGTAGGCTTTGGCCAGACATTAAGCAGATGCTTCTTCAACTCAGGTCAGCAACTGTAGTTCCTGGGGAAAAATGAGAATAAAAGTCTCTCAATTGATGGAGCAGATTACTGCACATGATGTAAGCATTGAAAAGTAGCACAGGAGCTTGGGAATTCTTAGTTTTTGTTTGATTGCAACTAGAGGGAAAAAAAAGCTCTCTGTTTTTGGCCTATTCTACTTCTCCCTCAGTTCAGAAAGAGTTCTGAAGCTTTCCACCTGCCTATTCCCCTTTGTTTGCTATACACTAACCTAAAACAAAAGATCCCGGAAAACAGTCACATTGGTGAACAAAGCTCTTTCCAAATCCTGAAAGTAATGGCTTTTTGTCTAATACCCTATCGTGTTATGTATTTATTAGCAATACATTTTCCATTTATTTTCTCAAAGATTGCCAATAAAGAACTGAATCACATAAGGGAGTAGCTGCACAGCCTCTGAGTTCCCTAATGTCAAACTCATTAGCATCCGAATAAGCACACAGCAGCACATCATCTGCACAATTGCAATTTTTTACTACTTTTAATAGCGTTTCTCAAAGGGCTCATTTTCAACTTTCTTCAGTGGTTAGTTGGTTCTCAGGGGAAAAGTAGCTTCCCGACGCTCACAGCTTCCACTCAACAACCCGGCCGTTTGCTGTCAGATGCGTCAGCCCTCTGCCCTAACCCCATCTGCTGTGGCTCCCCTCCCTGGGGAAGACAGTTAAGGCAGCACAGCTGAGATCGGCTTGGAGAAGTGCACAGAGGGCGCTGACAAAATATAAGTTTAGAAATATGATTTGACACACAGGGCTCAGGATGTCTACGCACACCAAAACACAAACGGTAGTGGGGGCAGTCCTTGGGGGGCTCTCCCTTCCATGCGTCTGTCACTAATGACTCCACCCACCTGCTACTGGGAAGTACACTCTATGCAGATACCAAAAGAAATCTTCCACTGAAATCAGATCCCTCTAGCTGCTGAATGTGCAACATTAAATCAAAGAGACACAGACCTTTCAAAGACTGTGTTAATTGCCATATTTTAATGTATGTGTGTGTGTGTTTGCTGATGATCTTAAATAATTTTATATAACTAAAAGATTTACCAAAATCTTTATGGAAAATACCTATTTTTGAAAGAAGTTAACCTAAGACTTGGAATCTGACCAAACTCCCAGAACTTGCAACAGTGTTAGTTCTAGCCCCTACCCACTAGGATCACTACTTTCACATTGAAACGCATAGTTTTATGGAACAGAAATCTTAAAAAATGAAAGTACATAACAATCAAGATGTAAGTAACCTAAAGTGTTCTTAAGTGTGCTCTCTGATTAGCATATGGCTTTATTTGTTACATGAAGTCATCACAAAGTACTTCATTTGTCTGCTTCACTCTGCAAATAACTAGGTCCTGTCAGTTCTTGGCAGCTGCTTTATGGATAAGTACTTGCTTCTGAAAAAGACAGTTCTTTAAACCATTGGTAGAATAAAATGAATCTGCTGTGCTGTTTTAAAAAAAAATAGAGTATGTCATAGTACATTTTAGCAGGTGGGATACATTACGAAAAGAGATATGATACACTTGTCAATTATATCGCCCGAATAGCCACAGACTTACTGCAGTGCACATGAATGCAATATCTATTTAAAAAATTTCCAAACTAAATTCAAAGTGGAAATTTGGTGAAAGGGCACATGAATGTAATATGAAATGTTTATAGCATTTGTCACCCTGTTATATAACGAATATGAGGTCATCACCACCAATAACTTTTTGAAATTCGCCTGCCAAAGGAGCTAGACCTCTCTATCCCAGTCAGAATGGAAATGCAGAATAGGTCCTTTCTGAAGTTTGAAATACTGAAACAATCTCCAATGATCACTCAGATATCATTTCTTCATAGATAAACATAGGAATGCCAGCATATTTATTTTAATACTGTTATTGCTTGAGGTCCTATCTCCATAACTTCTAACAGTTTTGATCTCTTAACTATTCTCCTAATTTGAATAGTTGGAATGATGAAAAGGGGGGATTCTCCTTGTCTAATTTAGTTTTGGAATGAGAAGACAAGTTATTTTCAATTCTAAGTTCCCAGATTTATTTTTACCTAAATCAACATGATCATTTAGGTAACAGTGAAATTCTGTATGACTTTTCATGGTATCTTGAGTTCAAGGGGAAAGCAATGGGATTCTTCAGTTTTCCATTTGCTATTTTATCCCATTAAATTTCTAAAGAAACATTCAATTCCTTACTTCAGAGTTTCTAATCAGTGAGCTATAGAATTGGGCTTTTCCATCCCAGCACGAAAGTATATATTTAGAAGCTGTTGCACAAAAATCATGAAAGTCTGTTGCCAATTTATAGTTATGTTGTCAAAAATGACTTTCTTCTGCTTAGCTCTCCAGGTTGATAGTAGGGAATACATTTCGTTGGCTGGAGTAAAGGAAAATAAGTAGTGAGTTTTATTAAAGATGTTTCAGGCAGGGAAAATATTATTTATTAGCCACAGCTTTGCTTTTACCACCAGTGCACAATTAGGCTCCTGATCACAGGAGACCCACTCAGCTCCCCTTGCAAAGTGGGGGAGTGGAACCCCTTACCTCTAGGGAGGATATTTCAGATTTTACATCATTGCATATTCAACAAGATCAGTTGTTTGACATTTAGTAATCAAATGGTTTTCAGGATCCCCTTTTAATGCTTTTTACTTTCTAGAGTAGTCACTGGCGTTCAAATATAAACAAACTTGTGATTCAGAACAGTTTGTTATTTTAAAAGAAGAATAAAATATAATTTACCAAAGTACAAAAGTACAAAACTTCCATTGATGGATTGAATTGGTCTTTACTGACTTGCCTTGCATTTTGAAATCTCTGCCCTATAGAATCTTTCATTGGATTTTTAAGTGCAACGTGTGCTATAGCAACTCTGATCTCCACCTAGAAAATGCAATTTTTGCTTTACAGAGTGCTAAAGTCATACAGAGAATCAAAATAACTTCTGGTCTCCACTGTGATATGTAGGAAGTAATTGTACTTGTATTACTAAGCATTATAGTGTTTGTATTTGTCCTTCCAGCTTCTTGGAAAATAAAACACAGATCTCCTTAAACTCTGAAGCAATTCCCATAACTTACACAAGATCTATATTATCTCCTGCAAGATGATTTAACTTTCACTGATTTAAGTAACAAAATAGCCCTCAAAGATACTTAAGGCCTTGCTGTAATTAACATAACTGCATTTAGATGCCATTCATGACCAATAATTCCAACACCTTGTGGGAAAAAAAAAGTTGCATGCTGTAAACATTATAAACATATTCAAATAAGCTTAACACAATCTGCCATGCTTATTTCTGCCTAGATCATGGACCAGCGAAATGGTTAATGCAAATGGATTTATAATTTGCTTTGGGGGGCCAGTTTCTTCTCCTTATTTATTAGCCCAGCTGATGGGGCAGATTTGATGAGGCACTTCTGGAATAATTGAGTCATCACACAAAGAAGGCTGCTAGCATTCAGAGTGGTTTTATCAGCAGCAAGCAGGCCTGATTACTGACAATTACACTCTGATCCGGTGATGGAGGAGAAAGAGCCAACGAGTGGGAAATGTCCGTGTTTCTATCCAGGAATAATTTCTACATTCATTTTACATGCTAAGTGTTTCCTATCTCTGCATAATAAACTGTAAACAGGAATAGATGGCACAATGTCCCTTAATATTTCCTGGTAATGAAGACACAAATGTACAGTGAGTGCTGATAAATATAGATGAAACATAAGCTATTCTCCCAGTCTGTATTGTTACCTTTAAAACAAATGCATTTTTGTGGTAAAAGCATAATCATAGCTAATGCAAAAAAATGACAGAAGATTGAAACTGTCCTTGTAACTACATAGAAACTTTGTGAAAGTCCTGTTAATCACTGCTGCTGTAAAGGCAGGCGAGCAGAAGGTGAGACACCAGAAACCACATCATTTTGTTTCTCAACAGTCAACTGTGAAGAACTACTTGGGTTGGATGCAGCAAAGGACAGCATGACAGTGACCTCCATTAACACTCAGAGAGAGCACATCTCAGTGCTATACCGAGAAAACAATGACACTGGCACAAGAAGACATCTTCACCAGCATAAGTTTCAATTTCCCTTCCATCAGGCCTTTCAACAAAATGTTGATCATGAATAGTAAAGTTAGAATGAGCTTGCGTGAGCTTCCATGTAGAGCAGTGCATTGCTGTCTTTGGCGTGGCATTTTTAACCACTTGTAAGGACACATTTTATTGAGCAGACAGTATGAGCAAAAAAATGCATCTCACGGACATGTCTTATTAGACTAGCTATCCTTCTGACTCAGAATCTAGCTTGATATGCCCAGGGCAAGGGAAGGTTAGACATGTGTTGCTACAGATTTTAGTGGGAGAACTTTAAACTCCTGTAATAGCAAGTTTCATCTTAAAAAGCCAGTCAGGTACAAAGTCCTATATGAAGTGTCTGCCTGGGTCTGCTTTCTTAATCTTTTCTCCAAATGCACCTTCCTGGCTTCCAAAGAAATTAGTTATTCTCTATTCTCCTGTGGTAGCTATGGAAACTCTGTTTTATTAAACTAACCACTTAACTTCAAGGCTTGTGTTGCAACTAAATGTGCTATTTTGAGTAAACCTATACTAAATGATGTTATAATGTCAAAACATTTTAAATAAAGTGCAAAGAGCACTTGTTGATTCAGAAATAAGACTTTTGTTATGTAAAGAAAATTTTCTCTATTTATGCTATTTTATATAGCTTGTTACACCATATACTTGCTATCCTTGGACATCTTTCAGTCCCTTTATCCATTTTTAAGAGGTTCTTAAGATTTTTTTCCAACAAGTCTACTGCTTTTCCCAAAAGTAACTGTTTTTCATTAAAATCTTCATCATATTCTGTAAATATCACTTTAGATGAAAGAATATAGTCACCTATCCTCATTATCTGACTTTGATATATGGAGTGGGAGATTCTACTGATATTTACAAAGAAAATAACATGATTCTGAATTGTGGAGGCTGACAGAGTTATGCATTCTTGCAGAATGGCACTTGAATTTTATACTTATTTCAGTGTTTAGTGTAATACAGATTCTTTCAATAAAATATGTTCCTCTGAACAATTTTGCTTATTATTAGTTCAATGCAAATTAATTGCACAGCGATCTACCTATTGCCTCATGTGAACAATGGCCATAGCAAGATACAGATAACATACTCATGTCCTTAAGAGAGCAAACCGGAGAGTAAAGGATTCCAACACAATGTGGAAACTATTATAACCATGAGAGGCAGAAGGGACACTGATACACAGATGTCACACTAGAAAAACTTCCAGAGGTTGACAATTCCTGAAAAACACATTGCTAGAGAGATGTAGAAAACTTTGGCCAAAATTAATCAATGTTCCCAAAGACCAACTGAAAGGACACCAGTAGTGGAAGCTGTACGTGGCTTGATTAAACAATGTATTAGTTAGTTAAGACAGCTAGTTAAATATTTTTAATCAGTCAATTTCATTTGTAACTTTCAAAGAAATTTTTCTCTTCAGTGTCAGAACTTCAAAATCTGTCTTTTAAAATGCAATTTGTCAATCCTGCTGCATTTGTCAGCATCACCCATACTTTATATTCTAGCAGTGTTGATGACACCTTCATCCTGACTATTATGTTATGCCTGATACTGTCCTGACTCAGGTCCATTTTCTCTTCCCTAGGTGGGAATGGACTCATGGGTATGACCTTGCTGTGATTTTGTTGTGACTCATGAATGTGACCTTGTTGACCTTCAGATGCAGAATAATTTTATGGCCGTAGTAGGTGCTTAATACGTTTTTACTGAGTTGAAATAAACCAAAAGTAACACTTCTCAGATGATCAAGATAACAATTCATTAATTGGATTTCAATACAAAATATGCCAGACATTCAGTATCTGGTATATTAGAGATTTTATCTGGTTGTTATACTTGCTAAGGAGAATTTACGAATTTGTCTTTCCTTAGTATCAGCTCCCCAAATACAAAGAGTAAATGGGCAGTATAATAGATTTTATGGTCAGAATTTTCTTAATGTCTATTTTATCTCATTTACACGAAAATCACGGCTTATGATTTAAATTGATCCTTTTTTAGGAATGAAAGCCAAATAAAAAATAGAAACATAATCTTATTTTTCCAAATTTGGAAAGAAAGCTGTCTAGGAAAGTCTCCAATTTATCTAAACTATGCAGTTCCTAGTTCTTATATTTCACTTTACCCACTCAGAATTTGCCAGAATGCTCTGCCTATTGGGCAGTTACATCTTATTTAAAACAATATATATCCATATACTCCTAACTGATGACTTTTGTATTAGAGAGAAAGTGGCACCATCCATGAAGAAGTATGAAACTAATCCACTATGTTATCAAAATAGTGATGTTACACAGTAGTATTTAAAAGAATACAGCTCATCTTTCCTGAAATCTTAGGCATTCTCATAAATATCTCTATGCATCTTACTTTGTCATCATGGCATGTTAGGAAATAAATATTATCAATTTTACACCTGGGGAAAGGTAAGTAAGCTGAGCTCACTGTATTATCCAGTATTAATACGTAGCAGGAAGCAGAACCAGTAACCATTGCCTATCAAGCACAAGACTTCAGAGATCTAGCCATCAGTCCTCCGATACCCCATTCCATTCATCCAGGTTCCGTTAAACACAGGCTCAGTAAAGTTTCCAATAAACCATGTGCTCATCTACACCTCAGTTGACAGAGGCACTGTGTTTACAAAACTACCATGTGCAGAACTGGGGAGGGGAAGACCACAAAGTAGAAGAAATCTCTTAGTTGATCACAGTCATCACTGAGATCCACAAAACAAGTATTCTAAACCCTGCAGACTGTTCATCAAAATTAGCCTCTCAAGACATTTTTTTCTTTATTAAAACACAGGAAACAGGATTTATATTGACAGCTATAAGCTATGCCCCATCTATTGGTTGGTTTATTCTCTGTATTCTTTTTCTATTGTTTCTGTACAAAATGGTTACAAACTTAGTTGCTTAACACAGCACAAATTTGTTGTCTTATAGTTACGGAGATCCAAGTTCTGGTGTGGTCTCAGCAGGCTAAGACCAAGGCAGGTTGTCTTACTTTCAGATTCCAAGTGAGAATTCATTCCCTCACTTATTCTGGCAGTGGGTAGAATCCAGTTCATTGCTGTTAAAACGCCACAGTCCTTGGCTAATGGTGCCCTTCCTGCATCCTACAAGCCAGCACTGGAGTCCTTCTCACATCATGTCTCCTAACATTCATCTGCCGTTCTCTTAGGGATCATGAGATTAGATGGGCTTTCTTGTATAATTCGGAATGATCTCCTTATTGTGAGGTTCCTAAGGTGATCATGCCCTTTTGCCATGAAGGAAACGCATTCCCAGATTTCAGGGATTAGGGCATGGACATCTTTGGGGGGAGGGTGTCAATATCCTGTCTACCACATTATTTAGTCACCACTGTGAATTCTGAATGCTTCAATTAATGCTTTTCATATCAGACATAAAATAGCATAAATCAAGATGAACAGTGTAAGGTCTTCTCAAAATAATATATGTGTACATGTAAATATAACTCAAATTGCCTTGAAATTACTAACGTTAACAAAATCAAGTATTTTTGCTGGCTTTCTAAAATCAACTTCTTTAACTTCTCAGGTTTTTAAGGGACATTGAAAAATTGGGGATTATTTCTCTTTGGGAAGACTGTTCATTTTTCAATAATTTTTTCTTACCTTCCCTAACAGTGATTAGATTTGAACCGGAGAATTTCCATTGCTATATAGAAGCAGCATCAGTCAGAGGAAAAAATGGAAAGAAAAAAAGAGAAAATTTAATTAAATGGCAATTATCTACAGCTTATTAACTTTATAAAACAATCTTTTCAAGTAATTCACAGACTATGAGAATATGGGTTGGGGTACTACCAACTCCTTAATAGTCAAAGATAATATTCATCTGAAAGAACTCTTTCTCAACAAGAAAAACAGGTGTCTACTGCTAGCAGAAAACGCTTTTTAGATTTGAGCCCTTTTGTATACAAGTGCATTTGAGAACCTTTTCTAGGGACACACCTGAGAGTGAAAGTGAATTATCAATGACAGTCTTTAAAAAAAAAAAGAATCAGTGGTTTAACACTAATTTCTAATCAGATCCTACAGAAAGGAACAGCCCGCACGGCAGCTGTACTTTTCCCAGGGTTAATTACCTTTCACTGCTCTCTACTAATGAGTCAGCTGTTCCTGTCATCGCACACTACACTGGTTCATCTGGAGCTCTCGCTGTGGACAAACACAGGAGTGACAGTCCTATTTACATATGGGGAGGGGAGCTGCTCTGCAAAGATTTCAAAAGGGTTTTTTAATTCTCTTGTATTTCCATACTAAAAATATTTTTACATATAGGGTTTTACTTGGTCAACTCTTGTCCTGACAGGTCAGCGGGATCACCCCCAGTAGATGTAAAACAATGCCAAAGCCTTGGGGAGAGGCAAACTTGCCATCACCTCCCGAGAAAGACATGTTTCCCTGGTTCCCTCAGAATCATCCCAATCATCTGGTCTGGAGAAAAGAGAGCATCAAAAGTTTGCAACTTCCTTCCTGTTAAAAAAAACTTCTTATAAAAATTTCACATTCCAGAAAATAGAACTCAAAAGTAGAAAACAATCTAAGCAGAAAACAACCCAAGGAGAAAAGACTCTCAAAATGTGTTAGCTTTTTTTTGTCCATGAACAGTGAATTAGAAAACAAAATTTTACAAAAAAATGAGACTTGAAAGCTATGCATTTACCTAACACATCTAGATTACTGTGGAAAATTACATATATATGTGTATATATACACTTACATATGCATGTGTATGATTTATTACACATATAATAGCTCTTTTACCCAGATAATGGCTCTGCTCTCCATCTCACAATGTAGGCACAGTGTGCTCTTATATGAAGATATTCAAAATGTCCATGGAAAATTGAATGAGAAGCCAAGTTCATTTTGGCATAAAAATATTGTAAAAATCGACACATGTAAGAGGTTTTCAAAAAGTCCACAGAAATGCATATTATAAAAAAAGTACGGATTTCAACAGTGTTTTCACCCAAATAGACCTATACCTTAATTCAATTTTTTCCACAAGCTTTTGGAAGTTCCACTGAATATTTTTGGGCATCACAACCAATATGTTGACACAATTCCTCCCTGTTTTTACTCCAGAGATAACTGAGAGGGATATACAAACAGCAAAGCATCCACTGAGTTCCATTTTGACAACCTCCAGGACATTTCTGATTGAAGGATACTCTCCTACTGGTAAGTTCCCTACTCCATACAGCTCTCAGATTTTCATATGCATGGGGATCACCTGTGTGCCTGTTAGACAACGGACTCTGAGGCTGAGGCTCTGAGAGCTGGCTGGTTGTCCTACATTTCTCACGAGGGTGTGCACTGCACAGCAATGTCAGAGCAGCAGTCCTCCAATATCAGCCTGCAACCGAGTCACCTGGAGGGCCTGTGAAAGCCTGGGTGACTTATTCCATTTGGAGTAGGGACTGAGAATGTCTAACAAATTCCCAGATGATACAGGTACAGCTGGTTTGAGGAACCCCATTTTGAGAACCGCTCCTGTAGACATTTGCCATAAAATGCATTGAAGAATTCAAACTGCCAACGACCAAATATTCTACAACCACATGGAACAGAAGCACTTCCTATTTATTCCAGAGTTATATATTTTCTCTGGCTTTAATATCTTAATTTTTAAATAAAAAATTTGTTTATTTATTGAAAAGAATTAGAGAGAGAAAAAGGGAGGATAGAGATCTTCTATCTGCTGGGATGAGTCAGGATGAAGCCAGGAGCCAGTAGCTTCCTCCAGGTCCCCCATGTGGTTGCAAGGGCCCAAGCACTTGGGCCATCCTCAGCTACTTTTCCAGGCAGGGAGCCATCGGAAGGGGAGCAGTCGGGATGTGAACTAGCACCATATGGGATGCTGGCATCCCAAGGGGCAGCTTTACCCGCAACGCCACAACAGCGGCTCCTGGTTTTAATATCTTAGGATAGAAACGAACAGATAAAAGTGAATGTTCTGGCCAGTCATTGAAGTACATTCTGAGAACCACTTTATAGCTTATTGAACTTGATCTTCCCTTTAGATGAAGCCATTCATGTCAAAAAAGAAACAGCAATTATGTACTTCTTCATTACAGGTGTCATTATCAAATGTAAGCTCACAAATTACAAATCTAAGATTTCACACAATATTTGAATTTGCCAAAAGCAAATAAAATATGGGAATGAATTAATTACAAATTAGATCATAAAAACAAATTTAAATGTCGAGCAATGATGCAGATTTCCTTGAGGCATTCAATGTTTTACCAGCCCTAGTAAATTCTGACTTACTTTCTAAATGGTACAATGCGTTTCTCATATACACTGATACGTGAAGTGCTCTTTGTGGATCATTGCTATTTTGAAGGGCACATTATCCTGAAAACTTCTTGGAGTACAGAAAAACCTTTTAGTCTAATATTAAAAATATATTTGCATTGCTGTTCATGTAAATATCTTAGCGACAGAGCTCTTTGAAGGGCATTCTGCAATGTCGTGCATATTTTGGAAAAGAAGGAGTAATAAGATAAATTGCAGAATAAAACATCCACTGACTGTGTTTTAGTGAAGAAATGAAGGGTGATTTTCCAAACGTCAAGTTACTTACTGAGCAGAAGTGAGCTGCTTCAGCATTGACCTACTCAACCCAGAAAAGTCCATTCTGTGTCCTGAAACGTAGTATTTACTAGTACTCCAGCAAAGCTGAGAGAACAAGGATCAAGGTAAGAAGTATCAGTAAGCACACAATAAAGGCGTTAAAGGAACTAATGCACCTTCTGAATTTTGCCACCATTCTATTTGGTTCTGCTGCCCCACAAGTATTTATTTAACAAAGCTATTTTTAAAGTACCAATCTCATCTAAATATGAGAGGATATCTCAAATAAGGACTTTAGTAATATTAGTGTAACCAGCCCTGTTGGTATAGAACAGTATTATTTAATTAATTCATGAAGAGATGTACTCAAACCTTCATTAAGTGCCCATTTTTCTGCAGAAGAGGGGAAATTGTTTATTTAAGCTGCAGGAGTCCTCACTCATGAAGGGTGATACATGTTGCATGCCACTATTACAATGAAGACATTTCTGTTGCACAACACAAAGAAGCAATAAAAATCAAAACCTAAGAGGCTGATAAAATTTTTTCTTACTAACTTAGGAGAAAAATTTGATGGGTTTGATAACAAATTTCCCAGGAGTACAAACATGGGGGTATTTGTTTTGCATAAAGAAGGATGTGTAATCCTGTAACCCCATGAATTTAGACTGGAGATACATTATATTATCATGGATAATATCATAATCCCTGTCCTTGGATAGTTTGTAAGAATCAGAAAAAGTAAGTACCTCTCATCATTTGAACATCTGAGTTTATAGTGGTCTTATATGAACCAATCAGCTGTGAGAACATCAAGCATGTTGTCTTGTACTTATCCAATTCCACCTCAATATTTTCATTGGCCAACTGGCTTCTCTCTATATAATAGTTGTCTCACTAGCTTTCAAAGATTAATATAGAAATATGGTTTTGGTTTTCTTTCAAATTTTTGTCAAACTTTTAAAATTTTTATTTAAATCAGAAAAGTCCCATCCACCAGTTAACTCCCCAAATGCTTACAATAGGCAGGGCTGGGCCAGGCCAAAACAGAGCTAAGAACTCAATCCAGGTCTCCCACATGAGTGGCAGGAACCCAATCAGTTGAGCCATCACTGCCACTTCCCAGGGTGCACATTCACAGGAAGCTGGAATCAGGAACAGAACTGGGACTTGAATTCATGTAATCTGGTATGGGATTCAGATATCGCAATCAAACAGTTTCCTCTATCTATTTTTTATTGGATATAAGAATTTATAATTGTAGCGCCGGCACACCGGGTTCTAGTCCCGGTCAGGGCGCCAGATTCTGTCCCGGTTGCCCCTCTTCCAGGCCAGCCCTCTGCTGTGGCCCGGGAGTGCAGTGGAGGATGGCCCAGGTGCTTGGGCCCTGTACCCCATGGGGAGACCAGGAAAAGCACCTGGTCTGCGGCAGCCACTGGAGGGTGAACCAACGGCAAAAGGAAGACCTTTCTCTCTGTCTCTCTCTCTCTCACTGTCCACTCTGCCTGTCAAAAAAAAAAAAGAATTTATAATTGTAAATATTTTGGGGGGTACCAAGTGATGCTATGAAACACATGTACAGTATGGAATCACTGAATCAACACAACCATCACTGCCAATAGTTATAATTTTTTATTTTCACCTTAACTAAATTTTATGCCCTTTGACAAACTTCTCCTCCCCTTCACTTCTCAGACACTAGTCTCAACCATTCTGCTCTCATCTTGGTTTTCTGTCAAAGACAACAGATAACATACCATTGTCCCCTACCTTTTGTGCCCTCCCACACCCCAAAAAAGTGTGGGAATAAGATGGCTTGAAAGGACTAAGGGATCTGTAGGTTTGATGACCTGATTCACACAATGGATTTTCAAAGTGAATGATGAGAATGAGAGGAGGACTTTGCTCCAGAGTAAGCCAGATGGCTTTCTTTAATCTCGTTAGCTCCTCCTGCCACAGACCAGGACCTCCATATGAAGCCAAATCTGCCCTCTCCCAGCTCCCGCATGCTGTACTGTTCCCACGTCCATCCACTGCTCAGACTAGACTCTCTTCTGGGCTTCACTTCCTCATGCAAGGCCTGCATTGTGTGCTGACTGTTTGAATGGGTATCAGCTGGCTATTCTTTAAGGTAATAGGGAACTAGGATGGTGCCACCACTCTTGTGATAGGAATTTTAGGAAATCAATGGATCAAACATTTAGAGATTAAAACATGTAAATATTCACAGCATGTAGCAAAACATGATGTTAATGTAAATGTACAATTTAAATTAACTTCCAAAACTAATAATTATAAGACTTAAAGTAGAAAATATTGTACAAGGAGACTTCCAAAAGTTGATGGGAAATAGAATTAAAAGATAAATTTATTTTTGTGTAAATTTTTTTTAAACTCAGGCATAATTTGTTCATAATAAGCATTTCCATGAACTTTTTGAAAAACTGTTTGAAAAACACTCCACTTTGACTATGACCCTGTCGGAATAAGATCAAAGTCGGCGAACCCTAAAGGCTTCCATAGCCTTGGCAACTCATGACTAGAGCCTAGGGAGATTACTGACGCCATAAACAAGAGTGTCAAATTGTTAAATCAACATCAGGAGTCACTGTGTACTTACGTCTCATGAGGGATCTGTCCTTAATGTGTTGTCCAATGTGAAGTAATGCTATAACTAGTACTGAAACAGTATTTTACACTTTGTGTTTCTGTGTGGGTGCAAACTGATGAAATCTTTACTTAGTATATACTGAATCGATCTTCTGTATATGAAGATAATTGAAAATGAAAAAAAAAACGGTGTTAAATTGGAAATTGCATAGAAAATTAATCAATTTTAAAAAAATATAACATGTAGGATCTCTGTCCTTAATGTGCTGTACATTGTGAATTAATACTATAACTAGTACTCCAACAGTATTTTTCACTTTGTGTTGCTATGTGAGGGCAAACTGTTGAAATCTTTACGTAATATGTACTAAACTGATCTTCTGTATATAAAGAGAATTGAAAATGAATCTTGATGTGAATGGAAGGGGAGAGGGAGTGGGAAAGTAGAGGGTTGCAGATGGGAGGGAAGTTATGGGGGGGAGGCCATTGTAATCCATAAGCTGTACTTTGGAAATTTATATTCTTTAAATAAAAGCTTTATAATAAAAAAAAGAAACAAAAAAAACCACTTGTATGCAAGAATGTCAAATTTCTTTGCACCAAATTAATTTTTTTTTAAAGATTTTTTTTATTCATTTGTTTGAGAGGTCGAGTTACAGACAGTGAGAGTGAGATGAAGAGATGGAGAAAAAGATTTTCCTTCTTTTGGCTCACTCCCCAAGTGGCCACAACTGCCCGAGCTGCGCCCATCTGAAGCCAGGAGCCAGGTGCTTCTTCCTGGTTTCCTATGAGGGTGCAGGGACCCAAGCACTTGGGCCATCTTCTACTACTTTCCCAGGCCATAGCAAAGAGAGGATTGGAAGAGGAGCAGCCTGGACTAGAACTGGTGCCCATATAGGATGCTTGCACCACAGACAGAGGATTAACCTACTGCACTATGGCACTGACCCCAAAATTAATTTATCTTTTAATTACATTGGGAACTACCCTCAGACTATTAATGTTATATTTGAAAACTGGTGAAGTAAAACATAACAATCTTAGGAACAAATTACTTGTAAATGAGGTTTATTTCACAAATTAGGAAAAAACCAAATGTACAAAAAGCCTATGTAATACTTCTGCAACTTTAGCACACTTAGCTATTAACTTGAGACACAGAAGAGGGGATATCAACATTTAAGAACTGTCACCATCAGGTCAATCACATGTTACAATTAGAGAAGGGCTGACATATTTAAAATGTCTAAAAAATCCTATATTGAGAAGTTCTAAAAATACTAGGAAATGAAATTACAGAAGAAAGAAAATATTATTTATCATAAACATAAATGTGTGTGGTGTGGTTCACTCTGATTTCAAATTAGTTAGTGGTGGTGGTAAGAAGCAGAAAGTAGTAGAAGATGCTTTAACCAACCTAAAGTAGGGGCAGGCTTTGCGGTTCAGCAGATTCAGCAGGCACTTCAGACTCCCCCTTCCCACATCAGAGTACTTGGTTCAAATCCTGGCTACTCCACTTCTGATCCAGCTTCCGGCTAATGCATACTCAGGGAGGCAACAGATGATGGCTCAAGTACTTGCATCTCTGCCATTCATCTGGGAGACCTGGATGGGGTTTCTGGCTCTTGGCTTTGGCCTGGTCCAGCCCTAGCTATTGTGGGCACATGGGCAGTGAACCAATATATGGAAGATCTCTTTCTGTCTCTCTCTCTCTCTTTATCTTTCTCTCTCAGTGTCACTCTACCTTTCAAACAAATAAACAAACTTTAAAATATTATCTAAGGAAGGTAATGTGTAAAAACAAAATTAGGTGAGACTTTCAGTTGATAGTAATTGAACATTGATGCCAACTTAGATTATCTGACATATCTCACAATGCTCTAAGGAAGATGACACTATTATTCCTAGTTTTAGGTGAGTGAACATCACCTTTTCTAGGAGTCAGATGCCCAAGCTCTTCTTGCTGTGAGGCTCTGGCTAACATGGCAGCATGAAGCCAAATGCCTGCAATGACTTTCTTTGAGCAAAGCATAGAATCATTCACAATGATAGGGCAGTGGCTCAGGGAGTATGAACTTTTGTGCTGCATTTAGACTGGAGATAAACTGTATAGAACACTGGAAAACCAATAATAAGTGCTAAGATAATGGAGATAATAAAAAATGTAAAAATCGTGAAACTGGTGTGCTGGGGAAGACAGCAGTAAGTGATCTGGGAAATGTGTGTAGACAACTGGAGGCCATGAGGAGTGGCCCAAGAAGCAGAGTTACAACAGGGCATTCTTGGAATGAACATCAATCCTGGTTTTAATCCTAATTAGGATATCACATTCTGTGATCTCAGAACTACATTTAGCATCCCTCATTTTCAGCTCCCTCATCTATTAGAAAAGAAACCAGAAATGAAAGTGCCATATTATCCAGCAATCCCACTAGTGGGTATGTATCGAAAAATCAAGAACATATTGTATCAAAGAGATATCTGCTCCTCTGTGTTCATAGCATCAGTGTTCACAATAGCCAAAATATGGAATCAACCGAGGTGTCAGTCATCAAATGAATGGATAAATAAAATGTGATATATATATATCTATATCTATATAGATATAGATATAGATAGATAGATAGATAGATAGATACATAGGTATATATATACAAACACACATACAGAAACACACAGTGGGGTATTATTCAGCTATAAAAAAGAATGAAATTCTGTCATGTGCAGCAAAATGAATAGAACTGGACGATATCATGCTAAATGAATTAAGTCTGGCAGAAAGTCAAATACTATATGTTCTCTCTTATATGTGGAAGCAAAAATTAAAAAAAAAAAAAAAACTCCACCTGAACACAGAATGTTCTTAGAGGCTGGGAAGGACAGAGGAAACCAAAACATTCTGGATTAAAATAATAGAGGAAGGTTCACTAATGTGAACTGTGGGAAGCAACAGATGATGGCTCAAATAGTAGGGTTGCTGCCGCTCATGTGCAGACCTAGGCTGAGTTCCTGGCTCTTAGCTTCGGCCTGGCCTAATTCCATCTGTTGCAGGTATTTAGGGAGTGCAGCAGTGGATACAAGTCTCTGCCTATCTGTTCTCTCTCTCCCCGATTCTCCTTTTCTTTTCATACCTCTGCCTCATAAATTAAAAAAAAATTTTTGGAGATTAAGCAATTCACTTTCTTTAAGAGAACGTGCATGGAAATGTATTATGTATTAATTCAAAAATATTTATTAACTTTTTATTCTATTATTTACACTAAATACTGTTAATAAAGAGTTACATATATTAATTCAATCTGTACAATAAGCATGTGGATCAAGGACTATTAATTATTCCCCTCTTTAAAATGAGGATATTAAAACAGAGGAACGCAGAAAAAGTGCTTGCCCAGGGTTTAACAGGAAGTGGGGACATCACAGGGAACTGGGCGCTATCCCCGGGGCCTCGTGCTCCATCCCAGCAGCCTGCCATCATCATGAGATGGTAATGGAGATGCAGGGATGAACAAGCTACAGATTGTATTCGAGTATAAGAGCCAAAGCAAGGCCAAGAAAGCAATAAACAGCTTATGCATTTTACAGCACTGATAAGTGTTACAGAAAAATAATGTCAGCTAGAGGATGGGGCTATTTTAGGTTGAGGTAGGAATAATTTTTGCTGATTCAAGAAAGAATACAAACACTATGTGTCAAAGAGTAAATAGTCAGAACCTTTGTATCTAGAATATATAATGAGTGATGACAACTCAATAATTTTTTTAAAAAACAATGCAAAATGAGCAAAGAATGTGAGTAGATTTTTCTCCAAAGAAGATATACAATTAACTGGCAAATCCATGAAAAGATGTTCAGTGTCATTATTCATTAGGGAAATGCAAACCAAAACCTTAATGAGCTACCACTCTATACCCATTAAGATGGCTATAATTAGACAGATAAAACAAGTATCAGTGAGGATGTGAAGAAGCCGTACCTCCATATATTGCTGGTAGGATGTAACATGGTTCAGTCACATGGGAAAATAGTTGGCATTTCCTCAAGTGGTTAAGCATAAAGTTTCCACACAATCCTGTAACTTCATTCCTAGGTACATACCCAAGAGAACTGGAAGCTTATAGACATACAAAATTGTTCATGTGTGTTCATAGTATCACTTCCTAAAAGCCAGCAAGTAGAAAAAACCCAAGTGTCTACCAGCCAAGGAAATGGAAAACAAGGTGTAATCTATCCAATCTATGAAATAGTATTTAGTAATAAAAAGAATGAAGTTCTGATACATGCTACAACACACTGTGAGTCTTGAAAACACTATGCTAAGTGAAAGACACCAGTCACAAAAGACTGTACATTGTGTGAGTCCATTTGTATGAAATGTCTGGAATAGGAAAATCTGCATAGACAAAAAGATTACTGATTGCTTGGGGTTGGGAGGAGGTAAGTTTGGAGGGTAACGTGTCAGAAATCAAAAATGTCCTAAAACTACAGTGGTGATGGGTGTACAACTCTGAATATACTAAAAACCATTGAATTGTCCATTTTAAATAGGCAATACTTTTGTATGTGAATTACATCTCAACGAAGCTATTTTAAAAAAAAATGATTCCATACAGACCAAAGTAAGTAGTTTGTGTTTTATTTTAAGTAAGATAGGAAGCTCTTGGACAACTTTGAATAAAGGCATTAAACAGGGAATTCTGCTTCTAGAACAAGGGTGAAGCTAGTAAAGTCAAAGAGAAAGTCAACAGTTGAAGTTCTATCCCCACAATAAAATAAGACAGAGAGAGAGATGAAGAGGAGAAATGACCAATGGTACTTCAAAAAGTTTGTGGAAAATGGAATTAAAATAATTAAAAGTATTTTGGTGTGTAGAAATTGAAATCTATGCATGCAGAGAGCCTTCAAAAAGATCATGAAAAATGGACACTATGAAAAATCCGTGCATGGATTTCAAAATTTTTTGAACCAAAATAAACTTATCTTTTAATTCTATTTTTCCACAAACATTTTGAAGTACCCTTGTAGCTGCTGCCTGCTCTGATCCAAACTCATACTCCCAACTCTCTGACACATGTCCTTTATGGAGAGAAGCCAATCTCTTCCCCCTGCTACTCTTCCTACCCCTTCTTCCAGACGGCTCCAGATGGAAGAAGTGTCTCCACTTTCCTTTAGCCTTCCTAATTGCACACATCTTTTAAGACAGCTCAAATCCTACAGGAAAATCCCTAGCTCCTCTGGTTCTCATTAGTCTTGTAGTCTTCTGAGTTCCTATGCCAATATCAATTATAAATAAAATTTAAGATTTAGATAGAACATTTTCTTTTTTAACAATATTATGCAAATGTGATAATTAATAAAAACTACCATGTTCAAGGACTTACGGATCAAAACCATTTCACACTGAGTCAATAAATAGTTTTGCTCCCAAATTTTACAGAAAATTTTGAGACTATTGATTCTGAATGGCTTTAATACCTCATCATTACATTTAAAAGCATAGTTCTATTCATATTCACTCCTCCTTGCCTCTGATTTTGGAGGAAGAGATGCCCTCCTTTCTAGGAGCAGGTTTTCCACTGGGTTCTATGAGGGAACTTCAAATGATTTATGTAAAAATGGGATTAGAAGATAATTGAGGGATGGGTGTTTAGCCTAGCAAGTAAGACCCTACTTAGAATGTCCATGTCCTATATCTGAGCACTGTGTTCAATGCCCAGTTTCAGCTCCCAACTCCGGCTTCTTGCTGATCCAATGATGGCTCACTTAGTTGGGTCCCTGCCACCCACATGGAAAACTTGATTGAGTTCCGCCTCCAAGTCTTCCCCCTGGCTCAGTCTTGGGCAAAAGAGGTATTTGGGGGATGAACACAACTGATCAAAAAGATAGGGTATGTGTCGAAGAGATTTCACAAATAAGACCGGTGTAAGCAAATAATGAAGGGTAGAATTAAAAGGGAGAGAATGATCCTTCAGGGGAAGCAGGACACACAGCAGACTCATAGAATGGCAAACGCCCAAAACAGCACCCCTGCCTCAGAATCAACCCTTGGGACATTCGGATCTGGCTAAAAGGTCCATGAGAGTCTCACAGGCATGGAAAGCCATGACACGGTGGCAAAAAACAATCTAAATGAAAGATCCTGGTGATCAAGACCCCAGCAGAAGGAACAGGCCATCAGGTAGAGAGACACCTTTCTCTGAAGGGAGGAAGGAACCTCCACTGTGATACGGCCTTGACTAAACAAGTTCAGAGTTGGTGAAATGAAGGGGCTTCCATAGACTAGACAGCTCATAGCAAGAGTCTCGGGTGATTGCTGACATCATAAATAAGAGTGCCAATTGTTAAATCAACAACGGGAGTCACTGGGTACATGCTCCCCATGTAGGATCTCTGTCCTTAATGTGTTTTACTATGAAACTTAAAAACAACACTACTAGTCGAACATAAGCCTATACCTTGTGCGGTTGTGTGAGTGCAGCCTGTTGAAATCCTTGCTTAGTATATACTAAGATGATCTTCAGTATATGAAGGTAATTGAAAATGAAACTCGATGAAGGGTGGGATGGGAGAGGGAGTGGGAGAGGGGAGGGCCGTGGGAGGGAGGGAGGTTGGGGAGGGAAGCCAGAACAATACAAAAGTTGCACTTTGTAAATTCACATTTATTAAATAAAAAAATAACCATATAACAAAAAAGAGGTATTTGGGGGATGAAGCATTGGTGGAATCTCTCTCTCTCTCTCTGTCTCTCTCTTTCTCTCCCTCTCTCTCTCTCCCCAGCACCTTTCTCTGCTTCTCAAGTGAATAAACTAAAAAAAAATTAGGATAGCTTATTTTGGTGGAAAAAAACTTTATAGTTTTTCATAAAATGCATTTTACATGAATTTCTGTACCTTCAGATTTTCAGTCTCCTTGTCTTTCCGATTCTTCCTCCACAACATATAAACCTATTTCATTTTTGTGTACTGTTATCTCTGTTCTTCAAACATTTTAAAATTTCCCAAAACTTTTTTTCCTTCCCCTCGCTTTCCCTGCCCAACTTAGGAGTACCTGGCTTCCAAACCCTGATTGCACCCAATTTTCTCCATCTAAGAACACCAATAACTTTCTATTTTAATACAACTCATGGTGTACTGCTGGTCTCCTTTCTGAATAATTAACACTTTTGCTCAGTCTTCCCTTGAGAAAATGTTCATGTCTTTGGTTTCTTTAGTATTCCCAACTTTTCTTAGCATTCTTGAAATTCCTTCTTTGCTATTGCCATCTTCTCACAAAACGTAGATTTTCCTCAAGACTCCTAATTTTTGTCCTTTTCTTACTCTATATATTCTCTTTGGAAACCAAATATCTATCTCTCTTTCCTAGATCTCATTCTTGAATTTCAGATCTGATGACCAACATTACATTCAACATCACCACCTGGTTGTCTCACATTCAGATTGTACAAAAGGAAACCATCATCTTTCCTCTAAATAACCTCTTGCTTCTGAATCTCCTGCTTTAGTTAACTATTCACCTGTTAATTGAAACAAGATGGCTATAATTATGATTCGTTACCAATATTCAAATCTCACGTGTGCTGGGCTTGCCTTTTGCGTGGCCCATGTCCCATGTAGAGTGAATATTATTTGCTTGTGCCGTATACTATGCTGTGAGCTCCTTGGGCACAATTGTCTGCATTCCCATTGCCTGACACAGTTGTTAGAACCCAGTAGACTTGCAATGAATTTGTTGAATGGATAGATTTGAGATTTATTAAATTAGTCATTTGTGAAAACTTCCCTGACGCCAACTCTGAGCAAAAGCGGTATTTCTGTTCTTTAGACCACAACATTATCTTTTAGAAGAAAAACAGAACTGGCTATGCTTGGTGAGATGTTCTGGCCCCACATACATTAAGGCTGAATAGTAGAGTGGAACTGTTTGTGGTCACGGCCCATTTTGTCTTCACATAGTCTGGAGTGTTGTACAAACCTACCCTATTTTATGTGAACAATACCCAAATAACTTCAACACCTTTGCCTATATCACTTTCCTTTACTCCAACTCATCAGGTCCTTGAAGGCACCTGCCCTGGCTTATATGCATTCCCTCTATTCCTGATACATCCTAGACTTATAGGTATTTCTTAGTCAACAGATTAAATAAAACCTAAATAAATATATATGTTACCTCACTCCTTTGGAAAAGTTAGTATGTTAAAAATGCAAACAACATTTCAAATCATATCCAGCTGGAATAAAATATTTTAGTCTCTGTGAACTTGATGTGGCACCTATCTAGGAAGAGTTAAAGTAATAGGGATTGAAACTCTATTTTTACATTGTCACTTAAAAAAACCACTTGTACATTTCTCAGTATGTTCAAAGTTTGTCTGCTATGACTTTAAATAAAATTTCTCTTCTAAAAGATTTTGTCAAACCTTATTAATTTGACTCTTTTTATTTATTTTTATACTTTCAACATGGTATTTGCAAAATATCAAAAATGCTTTCAGGTAGTGTTCTTAATGTTCTGTAATAATGTAAGGAAAGTATATGAATATTGTAATAGTAACTGCCTAAGTAAGACCTTCAGTACAAAAACAAATAGAACAAAGTGTCTAAACATTTTTGTAACCTATAATCTATGTTTTCAAACATTTTTTAAAGCAACAGGGTCTCCTTTCAAGTGAAATCTTAATAATAAGCCCATGGAGAGAAAGTCCAGAGGTGGAATGTGTGGCAGTTACATACCCTCTGGGAGGACCTAGACCCAGGAGAGTGGATCCAGGCTCTGATGACGCAGCCATGTGGTCCTGGGCAGGTGGCGTGGCCCTCCATGCACAATTTCCTCATGTATAAACAGGAGACAATCACAGACCTTACCCTACAGGTTGTTGATTTAGGAATTAAAAGAATTTACAGATACAAGGTACTTAGAAGAATAAATGGCTCTATGTTAGTATTATTATTATAGAAAAATGTTTTCTGCTCAGCATCAAAATACTCAAGAGAAGAATTCAATTATCAGATGTTTTTAAGCATTTATGTTTATACTCACAGAGCTAAGATTTCTGGCTGTTTGGCCAAACGTTTAACTTTTGAGCTGATGTTTAGCACCAGAGCTAAAGCTCATGCAGTCCTCAGAACAGGCTACTTCTGATATCAAGGTTAATTGGTGTGCTACATACGCATGTCTTAGAGAGGGATAATAAGTGCTTGTACTGCCTGTGAATTATTGTCCAAATTCATGGAATGTTTTAATTACTAAAAGTTTAGAGAGTTCTAAAATTTGGGGGACAAAAAGGACCTCAGAGGTCACCTAGTGTGACCTTAATGTGACAGATGTTATTGATAAGGAAAATAAAGCAACTTGTCAAGTCACTTCATCAGAATCATTCAACTACTTAATGCTATTCCACTGTGACTAGAGCCCAGATGTACCTGGGACCCAGAGTCATTTGACACTATATTGCTGACACTGGTTTTTCCCTCTACTCAGTTCTTGGAGTTCATGCAGCGTGGAGAGAGATTAAGAGAGTGGGTTTGGGGAACAGTCAGGTTTGGGCTCAAGCCTCAATCCTGCTGGTGACATAAGGAATCGCATCTTAATGTCTCAGTTGCTTTATCTGTGTAAGTAGGATATAAATGGGATTGTTATGAGTATTAAATTATCCACGACATGTAAAGAATTTAACACAGTGCCTGAAACAGGGTAAGCACTTGATACATGTTAAGGATGATGATTGTTATAATTATAGTCATCACTGTTATGAAACATTCATATGCGCAATGTAGATTACCACAAGTTCTTTTTATTTTTGCCAGACCCAAAGAAATATTTCTTTGGTCAATGATTTCACAGGGGTATGCGTGAGAGCGTGTGTGTATGTGTGTGAAAAACAGAGAGAGAGAGAGCACGCACCCTGTGTATGTTCATGTCTCCATCATTTGGCAAAACTAAGTCTTGGAAACCTATTATGGCTCCTTCAAACTCCCTCCTGCTCACCTGTGATCTACTGATATCTGACCTGTCTAGTAACTCTGATCTTCTGCAGAACCTGAATTTTAGAATCCTGTGGGAGATAAGTTTTTAGTATGGAAAAAATGTCCCCAAAGAAGTAAGGAATTTAGATATGGAACATTACCAAACTTCAAATATTTAGGGTAGCAAAGAAGCATCACAAAGTGATACCTGCCATGGGAAATCTAGTAACACATGATTTCACAGCAAAAAACAAAAACAAAACAAAACAAAACAAAAAACCACAAAAATACCCACCAAAAAAAAAAATTCTGAAAAACAAAAAACTCAAACAAAAACCTTCGAACCTTGACCTTTAAAAGATCTGTCTCAAAAATGTGCAAGCTATTTCACAATCCAAAAACCTAAGGCTGGAAGTTTATTTGTTGAACATATTTCAGAAAAAGAAAGCCAGTGGCATATTCTATTAGTTTAGAGAGTCTTAGTGAAATGTACTTAATTTACCTGTAAAAACCAATAGAAGCAATATTTGGAGAGGTTTTTTGTTTGTTCATTTTGTTTAGACTTGGAAACTGCTTTTTGGGAGTCAAATGACAAAGCTTTAATCCCTAGGAAAAAAATTCCCAAATACATCATAGACAGTAGGATAATCCTTCATGAAGTCAGAGGCAAAAAAAAGCAAGGAAAAAAATAACTTCTCTTCCCTTTAACAATAACCACAGCAGCAACTGTGATCCCTATTCTTTCATTCTCCCAGGTCTGACATTCTGCAGATGACCGCCCTTATTTGTCCCTACATGTTTTCCAAAATATAAAAGTGAAATAGAGTCCCAAGGGCACTGTACTTGAAAGGTTATGAGAGTTAGAGAATTTTAACCATGCCTGCCAAATCAGCAGATGGCTTGTGATTATAATTATATGCATCAATAAAACGAATAATCTTTACAAAATTTGAATTTCTACTAAAGTAAGGGATTTAGTAAGCAGATGCAACAGAATGCATTTTCTTTAACCCTTTTGGTAGACACTGGTATCTCACACACACACACAGATCAAGGGCTCTGCATATAATAGGTTGTGTACTCTCATTTTTGCCTCCTTTCTAAAGTAGTCATCGTACCTGCCTCAATCTTTTCCTGATTTCATTTTCTTCATGAACATATTTCATGCTCACTTCATTTTCACACTTCAGAATAGAAATGTTAAGTCTAAATCC
Source organism: Sylvilagus floridanus (assembly GCA_949820135.1). NCBI lineage: Eukaryota > Metazoa > Chordata > Mammalia > Lagomorpha > Leporidae > Sylvilagus > Sylvilagus floridanus. Next base: position 79,551,621 of record OX463241.1, read on the forward strand.
CTATCATTGTTTGATATTTGAAAGAAGAAAATTTATAAGAGGTAAATTCCTGCATTCTAATTCGTATCAAATATACCATAGAAACAAAAGAGCCAATTGTGGAGACACCTTTTTAGCTGAGGATATTCTTTTATAAATTAGGTTTTCAATAACAAGTTTTTGTTTTGTTGTTTCATATTCCCTTTCATCTATATTCTAGGAATGAATATAATGTTTTCTTTATATTTAAACAATTAGCCACCTCATTTTGGTCTGGTTTTGCATGACTTTATAAGTAAGGGTAACTAAGTTTTTTCTCATGTCAAGCACGAATTCGCTCCTGTGGAAACTGGAGACATACATAGCACATTGTATGAAAAAGGATGAGGTGAAATTTGCACACTGTCCTTTAGTCATGTTTCCTGCACACACACACACACACACACACACACACACACTTCAAAATGTAGCAAATTAAGCTATACGAGGCTATGTTGCTTTTAAACTTCAGAAGATGTGGAGAAAAACACTACAAAAAATTTCATACGTTTTTTGTGAAATAGCTACATAAATTTTTTCATGGAATAACCAAATCTAACTCTTCATAACAAAACTATCAATTAGTATGTATTTCACTCCAGCAAACCAATAAAGATACTATTGAAGATTATTGGGACAACATGTATTTTGTGCATGTACCTCTAGCACCTTCATATTTTATACAGTATAAATGAAACAAATTAAAATGCTCTGATCTGAAAAGCTATTATATTGTTGCTGTTAATTCTACTTAATGGTGTAACTAAATTGCGAGTAATACTTTGAGGGCATTGACATTTTGTGGACCAACCCAATTTATTTGTGAACACAAGACATCTGAGACCAGAAATTCTTCTCAACAACATTCTCTCAAAGTTGCAGTCTAATTGTACAGGACGAAATCTCTCAGAACAAATATTCTTACAGTCAAATCTGAAGAGTTAGACCAAAATATTTTTGCCTGAAACCTTATAAGCTTTCAAATTTATAAATTTGATGTGTTTGAAAAGCAAAATTGTTTTGAAATGCAGATATTCCTTAGAATTCAGTTAATTGGAATTTGTAAAAGATAAAATAGCAATAACCTAGACTTAAATTTCTTTATATTCCATGTGTGAAAAAAAATGAAAATAGTTTCCAATTATGGTATCCTTGAAAAGGAAAAACTTAAACCAAATTCAAAGTTTCACTTAAAAGAAACTAAGCAAAAAATTTGTGAAATAAATCCCAAAGGAGGAAAAATAAGGAAATTGATTTTTAAAAAGGAATAAATGTCATAGTCTTAGCATTTATACACTTTTGCTCTAATTACTTACATTACAGATGTTTCACTTTTAAATTAAATAAAATTAAATATTTCTGCTCACAGAAACTTTAGTGGAAGTGTAATGAAACTCTATCACACACTTTTGACAGCTACTAATGAAGCTGTATAATAGTCCAATTTAGTCACATATACTAGATATACATTTAGTATTTTTAACGTGTTACCTTAGACTCGACATGAACATGCAGCCACATAAAAGGTAAATGTCACCATCCCTCCAGGAATCTCACAAACTTCGGATCTCTGAAAGAGAAAACGGGAGAAAGAGTTCTGTACTGGTGGAAGTGAATGCATAGATGCGTGTGACGTGACATTGGAATGTCCACGTACAGCCTCAAACAGCAAATGAAAGTGTAAAAAACATACTGGTACACTAGGATATACTTTAAGTATAATAGACTCTAGGTATATGATCTTATTGATTGTCACAGATGTTATCAGGCAAAATTTATCTCCCATTATTGCTGTCTCTGGTCCCCATCAAACAGACCAGAAAACTGAGGCCCTGTAAACTTAAGGAACTCATCCAAGGTCATAGATTAAGTGGAAGAAACAGGTTTCAAATACATTAACTTGAAAAGCAAGTATTGTGGACTCTTGTCATTTTGTGTCACTCAGCTGGCACTCATAACAACCTCCTTATTCTCTAGGAAACGCGTTATAGCTTTTCTTAAATGGTAGATCCTAAGACATACATAAGAGAAAGAAGCACCTATGTTTCCCACGACACCTACTGCAGTCCTTGGAATCATGCAATTTTAATATCGATTTGCTTAGGAAGTGAAGTGGAATATAAGTTAGGTAATTCAAAGTTTCCTTCTGTGGACAGAAACCAAGTTCCTTAAATTTGCTTAAAGAAGGAAGCTATGCAGCAGATAAAATCATGTATATTTCCTTGGTTAAATTAGAAAAATGCTGGTGGAAACAAGTTTGCATAAACCAAAAGTAATGATCTGTGCCCTATAATCTTAATTACAAAGCAGTCCTATTTTGTTGTGAAGAGGGACAGCTACATTTCTGTGATAGCGGTTCCATCACTTTCATCCACAGTGAGGCAAGTAACAGACCTCACTCCAGGTTACACACCTTTTGCTGTGCCAGTGAGGATGGGGGCACAATAGTTACAGCTACGTAAAATGATCTTGTGTTTTCTGAAACATGCACTCCTATGTTAACAGGATGAACATCAGCAACTATAGAAAAACAAATTATAATGCATGAGATTCAAATTAAAAATGTTTAGCACAGAAAGGTAACTTAATACATCTCAAATGCCTGAACAAGGGAACTAGTTGCATAACTCTACCTTAACCTAAAACTGTTAGGTTACGGTTGTAGCCATTTTCAGATGGCTTGCTTTTTCTATGATCTCTGCCACATCAAAGGCATAATGATGAGATGACATAGGAGGAAAGCCTCAACTTAGTAAAATCAGAATGCATCTACTCTACATTTTTTTTTGCTAGAAATTCATCAGGTATTATTTTTTACTTTCTTCACAAAAGCTATTTCCCTCTAAATTCTACCACCATGAAAATACCAGGTAGAGTATGTGATATATAACATATATACACATATATATGTATGCATATGTAATATATGATATAAACACACATAAAGGCCTAAATAAATCATGCAAACAAAAGAATGCTTGGAACACATTTGAAAGAGAAAAAGTACTTCCAGACAAAAATGATGAAGTATCTGATGGCTGATCCCCAGACCACATCATGAACCTATATTATGAATCTCTCATGAATATTAATAATAAACTATTTATTCTTTCTTATATTTAAATGTTTCAATGTAACTCAAGTTAGCGAACTAATGGCTAAATAATCTAGAATATTACTTCATGGGCAGATGATGGTGACATGACATTCTGATATTAAATGACAGTGCTTATAAAAATTGAATCTTGACATTGTTATTATGAATAAATATTTTAAAACACCATACTCAGATTAACAATACTTTTTAATGTTTTCAATGAGATTGTCAAGAGTGTTAAACCATTGACAACCCACTTAGCTCACAGTTCTTAGAATAAAATATTTAATCTACCTGAATATCTTGTAACAATATCATCCTCTCCTGAACTAAACATCCTCTGAATACACAATTCTAAGGCAGACAGACATTTCAGCAAGGCAAATAAGACTTTCTGGCAACTTCCTGTTGCCATATTTCTCTAAAAGGATCCTGCAATGTTACACTTCAATACAGCAAATGCATTTTTCCAAGGGACACAGTAAGCCCACACTGCCCCAGGATCAGAGAGCTTGGATTTTCCCCCAAGTACAGCCAGCAAATAACCACTAATCCTATTCGATGTTACAGATTCACAGCAATAACGTTATTTCCAGATTCAAGGGGAATGAAAAACGCTGGGAAGCAGGAGCTTTTCCTTTCTTGTTTTGTTGTGTTTGATTGATGGATTTTTAAGATACTGATCAAGGAACTGGTTATCTCGTATCTCACCATATTAAATATATATTAGGGGCTGAGACAATTTTAGATCATCAAGGATGAACTTCACAGTGCACATTCATGCCCCCAGGCTTCAGAAGCAGTCGGACAAACTAAAATTAAAGTTGCTTCTTGCCTTTGAAAGTTTTCAAACCTGCACACACACACACCTGAATGGTTGTCGTTTGTGAAAGCATCACATTTCCCGCAAATAGCCTATCTCCCAGATTCAAGTTCACTTGCATTTGGGGATATGCCGTACTTAAGAAATTCACAAACTTTTGTGAAATGACAAAACAAAATAACAATAACAACAGAATAAGAGCATTGATCACTGAAGCCATATTTCTAAAAGTGCTAGCAAAATCCCTTCATCCTGACCTACTTGTCCAGAAATGGACTTTCGGCCCCACGGTTAGGTTAAGATTTGTTCTACTTTCTCCCTAGGGCTTAATTGCCAGACTGACTTACCGGTGCCTCCTAGCCTTTGTTCTGCCTCTCACGCTGACATCAGGGAAGCAGTGATGTAGAATAAAGCAGGGTGGGCTAGGTTAGTCCAGTGTTTGTGTCGTTGTGTGGTGTGCAGGGACACTCTGTGATACTCTAGTGAGCTGCTAAGCTTTTTTTGTAGGCTTTGTGTCATTTACTTAACGACCAATCTCATTAGCTGCCAGGGTACAATGGGCTGATGCATTTTCTATGTACATACTCTACACAGTGACCCTCAAGGTTGCCGAAGGTCTATTTAATCAGTCAAATGCTGAATATATTTGCAGTAAATCACTAAAGAAAAATAAAATAAAAGATGGAACTACCGAAGTATCTTACAGGCTTAATATTTGCGAGTGGTTTTTCACAGGTGATAAAATGCATGTGTATTTAGCCAAAACAGGGCAGAGGAGGTGGAGATGAATTGTCTAGTTTGCACCGGTGACCTTAATTTTAAGAAACTTTTAAAATCAAAGATATTTTCTCTTATTAAGGAATGCGGGTTTGAAATTTAATTTCTGCCTTACTTTAATCACATTAGCACAACAGGAAAGAATTGCCTTCTTGAGCAGTTTCTCCTTCTCCTTCTCCTGTCCACCCCCCTCAGTCCTACCCCTGCCCAAGGAGTCTCAGGACTGGCCAAGTTACATGCGTGCCCTCGTCTCCTTACAAGGTGGAAACCCTTTAACTCCTATGAAAAATGAAATGCTGAGAGCACTATGAATGACGACAGCTGTCCATAAGTATCAGGGAGAGTTCTATTGTCCAGCTTGTCCCTGGATAAAATGAATACTTTACAGCGGAGGCTGTTCAGCTTGGCTAAAGAGTATGGGGAGAAGGGGAGGAGGTCACTGGAGATTTCGCACACTAATTTAATCTGGGAAAAGGACAGGCTCTGCATCTCCCTTGAACAGACTGGCAGCAATCTGGGCCCCCACAGAACTATCTCCTTTTGCCTGTGCTCTATTTATTCCTTATCTCTGTTTACCAACCGCTAGGTCCCTTTCATTCACACCACGAGGCCGTTTTCCTGCTATCAGTCAGCAGCTGACACTGTGGAAGAGCCTCAAAGGCAAAAAAAAAAAAAAAAAAAAAAAAAGATCAAAACTAAACCAAAGCTGTATAAACAATGCAACAGTACAAGTAAATGCATAAACCCTGATTCTTAACCCAACCCACAGGGTGCAAACAGAACCTTTATAGTAAATCCAACAAACCCACCACAGTGAGCTGTGGGCCACAGAGAAAGAAAAGTCAAAACACCATTCATGAAATCACCATCCAAAAAGAATTGCTAAAAACTGGCTCCTGAAGCAGCCTTGCTTTCAGCTGTGTTCTTATCTCCATCACGGATCAATTAACTGGCAACCAGGAGACATTTACCTTGCCAGAAAAGGTGAGCTATACATTTCTAAGGAAACTTTGCTCTCATTAAAATACTGGTAGTTAAATCCACCAATATTATTATAAGTTAAAAGGAATGAAACACTGTCAACTTTCTCTAATTCCTCATCACACTGAATTTAAACAAGTCAAGAAACTTGGCATTGTCAAAACTCCATGATCTTTGTTATAAGACATACTAAAAAGTCATGTACAATGTAGCCCATGAAATCTTGTTCCCATGTCATATGGATTTTAGCTCCTATATCAAAAATGTTAGCATGGCAGAGGAGTTGAGGGACAGCACTTCATACCCAACATTTTTTCTTTGGAAGCACTCTGCAAAGTGCAACTTGAGACAGAGATTAGGGCAAGTTTACAAAGTTTACAAAGAGGGAAAACAAATCAAATGCTATTCTGAAACTTGCCACTAACTTTTGGGTAAATATGAACTTCAGAGGTAAGATATTATTACTTTTAAGGATTAAATAATTCTGAATATTTCAGCCATAGCAGAATCCCTGACTAACATAAGTATTTCATTAAAGTGATTCAGAATTTTTGCATAAACATATACTCATTATATGTATATATTATAAGCATGCATGTAAATGTTGCCCCTAATATATACATACACAAAATGAGAATGTGCATAATTTTCTAAGGCCTGCACATAGTTCTCTAGATTAAAAACCATGACTTACTTTCAATTTCCCTGAGTTTTTTTTTTATCATTGAAATGATTGGAAATGATTGGTTATTGTCATGAAAATCAACACCGTATTGACTCAATCACTAAGACTTTCCCAAAAAAGGAAAGACAATGCAGCTCATTATCCAGGATGATCAATTGGGCCAGATTTCAGTTTGTGTTTTCACCTATATGCATTATGAGCAATGAAGTCTTTACTACTTGGATCCTTTTTTCCAAATGAATTAATGAATTAAATTTATCCTTTCACCAGCTGCTAGGCAGCAGATGGAACCATTTCTGAAGCCTTGTTGAATTCAATCCATAAAACTCATTTCCTAGGATTAGCAGTCCAAAGTTTCTTTTAATGTTTATATACCGCTTGGGATTTTGAATTTCATGATGTTAAACTTTCAATTTAACTATTCTCTTTGCATTTCATATCAAACAATTATGATCTTTTGGATTTCTATAGCAGACATGGCGGGTCATGTGAGGACAAGAATTAATTTCTAGAGTAATAAAGTCACACAACTTACATTTTTTTGATATATTTGTTCACATTGCCCTACCACCATAGAAACTGTTTGCACTGTGCTTTTGTATTAATGTTAACCTAAAGAGTTATACATTTAGTAGATGTGATTTTTGGTTATTTACACATAACCAGTTTAACACTGTAATCAATATTAATATTCATTAACATTATGAAGGCTTAAAGTTTTGCAATTTAGTTTATAAAAGTTAGATTGTTACATTATCTTCAAATGACTTTTGTATATACCAGGCTAATTTACCTAACAAGAACTTAATCCTGACCTTTAAAAATAGTTATAAAAGCAATTACACAGAGTGTATAGATATGTATTTTATAAATATTAACTTTTTCAGGAACACACCACCATGGACAGCTCCTAACATTTCTATTTTCTAGGTCACTTGCAGTTGTTTAATTTAACAGGAATCACAAAACTTTAAATCTTACCAGTTGGTAGTGTAGCAGAATAGTAATGAACACTCTGGAAAAAAACAAAACCTCCTTTAAGCATAACTTAATTAGAATCTCATAAAAGTTCCATTGGACTTTGAAATGCTTTAAATTCAACCACCCTGTGCTCTCCAAGGTGCAGTATATCCAAATTCAAAATACAAAAGCTTTTAAGCTTAAAATGATGCTTCTGCTATAACATAAATACAACTAAAAAAGAGTGAATGACTCTTATGTGCAACAGTGATTTCCGCTAATTTGGCACAAGAAATCTATATTAATCTAATATTGTAGTAAGCTAAGAAGGCCACATAATAATCACCATTGAGTAATTGAATATTTAGGAGAAGGAGAAAAGAGCACATTGGTATTCTTAGGTTACAGGCATAAAAGTAGGATACTATGCAGATGATATTTGCAAGGAAAAATAAAAACAAAGTTAGGGAAACTCTAATTTTAGATTCTGAATTTGATTATTTTCTGGGACTTATTTATTATTCCCTAACTAATATCAAGATAGTGTGCACAATTATATCCCAGCTTTCATCATCAATTTTTTCTTTTTAACTTATTTGATTTTGCCATGCTAGTTACAGTATGAGAGTTGATGTAACTTCTTCTGACAATAAACCTTAAAAAAAAGACTTGGAGAAGTTACAGTTATAGTGCATACTTTTCTTATTTGCTGCTTTGTTCTTTGATATTGAAAAAGGATCACTACACTCCTTTAGAAAACTTTGATTATTTTCACAGGTGTTGAAGCAAGCATCTTTAATAAAATAAATAAAAAATAATATGGGGCAAAGTATTATTTATCAAAGCATCTGAAATTCTTTTCTATCCCTAGATAATAAATCACTGAATTCATCCTTCTACCAAATTTTACTCAAGGTTAGAATCATGTCTCATTCTTCAATCTTTATATTATTACTCTGGAACTTTCAGAGAAGACCTCTGATGCTAAATTCATCCAAAATGAAGTGTATCGTTTTTAGAGGAGTTTATTCTTGCTCACTTCTCTAAATATTTAAATATAAGATTATAGACACCATACTAACTATTTAAATTTCTTGGGGACTTCCCACAAACTCTTCTCCTCATGCATAACTGCTACCAGAATTTTGACTTTTCAAAAGAATACAGGAAATCTCTTTGGTTTTTTTTTTTTTTTTTACATTGCCTATTTATACACAGTTGTGTTAACCACCTTCCCTCCCCTTTTCCCCTTCAACAAAGATCACCCAGTTCTAGAGAGAAGTCAGCTTGGAGTCTCACTGGTAATTTTTGTGATCTTAAAAACTATTTCCACTTCACCATTTTACAGAGAAAAAAGTGCTGAGTCTCCTCTTCTACCAAATATCCTGCTGCAAATTCACACACTTCAACAATATATATGAACAAAGGCATGACTGATGCAGCATAAATGCGATTGCACCATGGCATTTTATTCTGAACATCTCAAAACAGATACAATAACCTTTTTCTGCAAGAAGAGAAGGGGGGAGAGGGAGAATTGAAAATAATGCTCAAGTATCTATCACAGCAGAAATCAAAAAGAGAAGTTCAAAACAAACAGCAGAAAAACCATTGACACACTTCTGAACTTCAACCTTTGGTAACATCACCCCCTTCACCCCATCAACACACACACACACACACACACACACACACACACATCAGAAATAAAAGTAAATGCTATGACTTAAGACATGAAAACTTGTTAACATTCTCAGTGGCTTAAACATCAGTGTGAACGGTATGCAGTTCAAAAGTTGAAAACTTACTTTTTGTTTGTTGCCCAAACTTCTATTTCTCTCCTCCCTTGTGTGCTGAAAGGAAAAACTAAAGCTGTTTCTTTGAAAGGTAGTTCCCATGATATGACATCCAGTGCCTTTGACTGCTAGAGATAAGCACCTGCGTGTGTGTCCCCTCCTTACGTCACACCTCCCTATTCAGACCTTCTCAATATGATTCACATTTGCACATCAACAGCCTCATGCGCATACACAGATTTTTTTCGGCTCTGGGCCCAAAACTTTCACTTTAATTTTCATCACATGATTGCTGTGGCATATGTCCTTCCAAACCGCCCATATATCAGTCATCATGCAAATGAGATGGAATATCACTCCTCTGCAGCAGATGGCCAGGGATGATAACAATGGCTCAACAGAGGAGATTCAATGTCCCTGACTTTATCGCCACGGCAACAACAACCTAAAATATATGTAATGGAAGTGGTGCTTATTAATTTTGCAGGCTCGAGTGTTCTGATTTTGTGAGTGAATGGGCTGAGTTAAAAAGGGGGCTGTGTCCTCCTGCCTCTGGAAGACTATCTATAAAAGCCAGGGACCTGGAAATTATTTTCAGTGACTAAGAAGGCAACAGCCTAGCAATTATTTGAGTAATTAGGTGTAATTCCTCCCTGTAGGCCTTGTACCCTCCTGTGCTTGCTTCACAGAAGCTCACGAATTAGACAGGCACAGATACTGAAAAGAAAAGTGCCTCAAGATACAGCGGGAGAGCTTGCAGGAGCCCTGTCACTTGGCCTCCACCAGGCTTGGTAAACACAAGCCCCAAGCTATAAGTAAATAGAGGCCCCACTTCACAAACACAGACCAATTAAAATGACAAAGGCAACACACTTCTGGGTGGAGCTTAGGAAAGCTTTATTCTGCACTAGGCTCCGTGAGAGTGGCACACAGAATGGTGTCTCCTTTCAGGGCACCAGGCGCTCTCTTTCCATCACGAGCTGTCACAACTGGACATTGGCACACACGTCACTCTGTGGGCTGTGACTTCTCACCCGGGGATCTTTTCCACGGGGCTACTTCTAGCTCTCCCTGACTCCAAGTGGGTATTCCATAGGCTTCCTCCCCCCAGCATCATTGTTAAAAAATCTAGTAATGGCAAAAGCGGTCCATCCTTCCAGATTCGCAACACACTCTTTTTCGTTTTGAAGGAAAGACTAGATCACCACCAGTACCCCTAGGAGCTTGGACAAAACCTGCAGGGGTGAAAAGCTAAAGAAAATGTTGCCTCCGAATATTTTCCTGGAATCTCTTTTAAAACATCTTTTGCAATATTTTCATCCCCACCAATAAAAAAGAAAATGAGACACTGATTGATGTATTTTTGCCTGTAGGGCCATGATCCACATTTTTACTTAAAAAAAACAAAAAACAAAAAACTTTGAGTCTTAATTTTCATTGCTTTTAAGAAAAATCACCATGTAAGTATCATCTCACAAGAGCAAACTAGATTCTATGCCCGTAATAAAAAAAATACATATTAATAGGAACTCAAGGCTTGAAAGAGGATAACTTCAAAAAAAAAAAAAAAAAGAAAAGAACTTAAAACCACCTCACATCCTTCAAACATTCAACAAACCTCAGACACTGTATCAGACTCTCTGGACATATGAGGAATATAAGAGAAGAGTTCTCAGTCTTCTCTTCCATCGGGTGTAACACTAATTTCTGAATCCCCTCACCCATTTCTCTCTTACATTGTTTTGGTTTTGGAGAGGCACCTTAACCCCTCTCCTTTCCTCCTGACCTCAGCCTCCATCCTTCCCTGGAAATATATTTGCTCTAAGGAATTCTGAGAACATGCATACAGACAGAATTCTCCTGGCTTGGGATGCTCACTTCTACCATGCTTATGTGAATCAAAGCAAAGTCAATCTACTCCTTGCTTAAGTCATATGGAATATTAGGCGCTTTCCAACCTGACTGTAAGAATAGTCAATGTTTCTCGTAGGAGTGGGTGTATACACTGAGATTTATTCCTTCCTCACATGTGGGCTGATATCAAGTCATCAATGTTTTGCAATACATTTGGCACAGTAAATAACATCATTGCATAGTTCAAAATTTCATTGTGCTATTTAAAGGTAACACTCCAACGCATGAACAAATTAAGAGCAGCAAATGTCCAATCTGAAAATTCCCATGCTAGGAGTGTACAAAGTGCTTTGAATCCCTATACACAAGCTATCCACTTGCATCCCATCAGTGAATGGATACAAGATGAAAATTTTATGACGAGTACAGTGTTGTGACAACATGAATTTCTAGCTGACAATCCTGTCACCTGCCCAACTTCAGTGATATTATTATCACAGAAGTAAATAGTCACCTAATATTAGGAATTTAAAGAGTAATAGATTTATTGAGATATAAATGACATATCATACTATTCAGCTACTTAAAGTTTAGCAGGTGAAACTTCCACCTCTGCTGCTGGCATCCCATACGGGCACCAGTTAGAATCTCGGTTGCTCGACTTCCAATCCAGCTCCCTGCTAATGCTCCTGGGAAAGCAGTGGAGGATGGTTCACATCCTTGGGCCCCTAAACCCATATGGGAGACCTGGATGAAGATCCTGGCTCCTGACTTTGGCCTGGCCATCTCTGGATGTAGCAGCCATTTGGGGAGTGGAGCAGCAGATGAAAGATCTCTCTCTCTCTCTCTCTCTCTCTCTTTCTCTCTCTCTCTGTTACTCCCTCTTTCTCTGCAACTCTACATTTCAAATAAAAAATCTTTTTAAAAAAATGTTTATATTTTAATAATTTCTTGTACACATGTAGATTGTGCAATCGTCATTATAATTCAGAATATTTTCTACCACCAATGTCATAGCTATTAACAGTTACCTCCCATTCATCAGCCTCCCAATGTCTAATTCCATCTCTCAGGCCCAGGAACCACTAATATATTTTCTTCCTCTATAAATTTGCCTCTTTTGTACATTTCACAAAAATAAAATCAAAATATGTTGCCTTTTATTATTGGCCTCTTTCATTTAGATATTTTCAAGGTTCATCCACATTGCAGCAGGTATCAGAACTTTGTTTCCTTTTGTTACCAATTAATATGCTATGGCTTCCATTTACTGCATTTTATTTATTCATCCATTGGTTGATAGACATTTATGAATAACACTGCTATAAACATTCATATACAAGGGTTTGTGTTTGCACATATACTTTTATTTCTCTTGAATATGTATAGACTTTGGAGTAGAATTGCTGGATCATGGATTAATCCCAGTGTGTACCTGTTTGAGGGACTGCCAAATTGTTTTTTCAAAGTGTTTGCATAATCAAGATCCCCACAGTGTATGAAGGCTCCAACATTTGCTATTGTCTGCCATTTTTATCATAGCCATCCAGGTGGGTATGAGGTGCTATATCTTTAGGGTTTTGATTAGCACTTCCCTAATGACTAATGATACTGAGCATCTTTTCACGTGCATAAAATTTGTCAGTTTCAGCAAAGAAGCCATCTTAGATTTTGACTAGAGAAGGTGTTGAATCTTTCATCACCCTGGTTAGTATTGCCATCTTAAAAATTTTACAGCAGCCTGTTCTGTGGCTTAGCGGGTAAAGTCATCGCCTGCAGTGCCAGCATCCCATATGGGCACCGGTTTGAGTCCTGGCAGCTCCATTTCCAATCCAGCTCTCTGCTATGGCCTGGGGAAGCAGTAGAAGATGGCCCAAGTCCTTGGGCCCCTGCACTCGCATGGGAAGACCGGGAGGAAGCTCCTGGCTCCTGGCTTCGGATCGGTGCAATTCCGGCTGTGTGGTCAATTGGGGCGTGAACCAGCAGATGGTTCTGCCTCTCCTCTCTCTGTGTAACTTTCTCTCTGACTTTCAAATAAATGAATTTTTTTTTTTTTTTTTTTACAGGCAGAGTGGACAGTGAGAGAGAGAGACAGAGAGAAAGGTCTTGCTTTGCCGTTGGTTCACCCTCCAATGGCTGCCGCGGTCGCGCGCTGCGGCCGGCGCACCGCGCTCATCCGATGGCAGGAGCCAGGTGCCAGGTGCTTTTCCTGGTCTCCCCATGGGGTGCAGGGCCCAAGCACCTGGGCCATCCTCCACTGCACTCCTGGGCCACAGCAGAGGGCTGGCCTGGAAGAGGGGCAACCGGGACAGAATCCGGTGCCCTGACCGGGACTAGAACCCGGTGTGCCGGCGCCGCAAGGCGGAGGATTAGCCTGTTGAGCCACGGCGCCGGCCTAATAAATGAATTTTTTAAAAAAAAAATTTACAGCATTTGGTGCCAGTGTTGGAGTATAACAAGTCAAGCTGCCACCTGCAACACTGGCATCTCATGTAAGAACTGGTTAGAGTTCTAGCTGCTCCAGTTCCAGCCCAGCTCCCTGTTAATGTGCCTGGGAAAGCACCAGAAGGTGGCCCAAGTGCTTGGACCCCTGCCACCTCTGAGAGAGACCCAGATGGGGTTCCAGGTTCCTGGCTTTGGCTGAGCCTACCCATTGCTGTTGTGACCATTTTGGGAGTGAGCTAGTGAATGAACCAGATTCTCTCTCTCTCTCTCTCTCTCTCTCTCACTCTCTCTCTCCCCCCCTCCCCCAGCCCATATGTCTTTCTGTAATTCTGCCTTTCAAATAAATAACTAAATTTTTTTTTATTTATTTGACAGATAGAGTTAGTGAGAGAGAGAGACAGAGAGAAATGTCTTCCTTCCATTGGTTCACCCCCCAAATGGCGGCTACAGCCCGGCGCACTGAGCAGATCTGAAGCCAGGAGCCAGGTGCTTCCTCCTGGTCTCCCATACGGGTGCAGGAGCCCAAGCAGTTGGGTCATCCTCCATTGCCTTCCTGGGCCATAGCAGAGAGCTAGACTGGAAGAGGAGCAACCAGGACTAGAACCTGGCACCCATATGGGATGCCGGCGCCGCTGGCCGAGGATTAACCAAGTGAGCCATGGCACTGGCCCCAATAACTAAATTTTTAAAAAGAGTTTACAACTTCTAATCTGTGGACATGTCTTTCTATTTATTTAGGTCTTATTTGATGTCTTTCAACAATGTTTTGCAGAGTTCACAATATAACATTTTATACTTCTCTTAAGTTTATTCCTAAATATTTTTATCCTTTTTGAAGCTATTGTAAATAAAATTGATGCCTTAATTTCAATTTTGTTTGTTCCTGTGTACTGTTCCAAATACAACTGCATTCTCTGTATTGATTTTGTAAACTTCAATCTTGTTGACCTTGCTTCTTAGCTCTAGTAGCCTTTTTAGCAGATTCTTTGAGATTTTTAAGATAAAAATCTATATGAATGATCATGTCATCTGGCAGTAGATATAGTTCCTTTCCAATCCAGATGAATTTTATTTCATTTTCTTGCTTAATTGCCCTCTGGCATAGAATTAAAGTGGTGAAAGCAAACATCATGGATTGTCACTGATTTTAGCAAGAGAATATTCAAGCTTTCTCCACCAAACATGATGTTAGACTATTTTGAAGTTAGCTACCCAGCCAGTAACCTGCTGGTGCAACCCCTCAGGAGACAACTTTCACAAGTCCCTGGTGTAGACTCTGTCATGATGCTGTCTGTCCTACAACCTCCTGGGATACAGCTAGCATGGTCTCACACTGGGACTACTTTAGCAGCTCAGAGAATCCTTGAAAGTCAACTACAGCCTCTTGGAGCTTTGTGGCAAGGTTTCCCAAGAACATTTCGGGTTTCTGTAAGGTGGGACCAGAGGATCCCCAAGATCAATGATGGTGTAGAGACCAAGGGCAAGTTCCATCTCTCATGCCAACATTTGCGAACATCCCTGTCAGGAACAAGGATAGGCAGCACATGTGAATTCTACCTGTTTCCTAGAATTAAACAACCTCAAGGCACAAGAATTTCACTTATCTAGTTCACATTTTGAATATATATTTTTTTATTTATTTTTATTGTTGTTATTTATTTGAAAGAGAGAGAGTCTCTCGTTACTCCCTAAATGCCCCCTGTAGGCAGGACTGGGCCAGTCTAAAACCAGGAGTTAGGAACTCAATATAGATCTCCCACATGGGTGGCTGGGAAATAACTACTTGAGGCAACTCCAGCTGCCTCCCAGAGTGTGCATTAGTGGGAAGCTGGAATTGAGAATGGAGGTGGAACCTGAGCCCAGGTACTCCAATGTGGGGTGCAGACATCCCAAATGGCATCATAATAGCTACACCAAATGGCTGATGCAATTTTGTAGACTCTGAAACTCCTCGGTTACTCTTTTTTTCATGATTTTTTTTAAAGATTTATTTATTTATTTATTTGAAAGAGTTACACAGAGAGGGGAGAGAGAGAGAGAGAGAGAGAGAGAGAGAGAGAGAGAGAGAGAGAGAGGTCTTCCATCTGATGGTTCACTCCCCATCTGGCTGCAACATCCGGAGCTGCACTGATCCGAATCCAGGAGCCAGGAGCTTCCTCGGGTCTCCCATGTCGTTGCAGAGGCCTAAGGACTTGGACCATCTTCCACTCTTTCCCAGGCCACAGCAGAGAGCTGGATCGGAAATGGAGCAGCTGGGTCTCAAACTGGCATCCATATGGAATGCCGGAGTTTTAGGCTGGGGCGTCAACCCGCTGCGCCACAGCACCAGTCCCCTTTCATGAACTTTTAAAATTGTCCTTGTGTCTATATACATACTGATGCCCACAGCTATGTTTTTATATGTATTTGCCTACATATCTATTCTGTCCATTTCTATACCTTTTCCATACAGTCTGGATATCAGATGGGTAAATTCTTTGTTGTTTATCAAGCAGCTGAACTGCATGCATTTGGTGGCTAGCTCACTTGACCTTGCCCTCGTTTACCATGAGACGTGTGATACCGTCAGCTGCATAAAGTCTGGCTTATGATCCCTTTCCATACATTACGCATGTGTTGGATAGAGGCTTTGGAACATGGAGCGCAGACGATCTGAAAAGGTTACTAGATATTGTACTCATCACTTCATCCCACAGCACTCTTGGCCTTATTCACAGTCCCATGGCTCACAGCCCAGCCTGGGGCATATCCTAGAATGCAGTCACTGTAGCGGCAGAGGTCCTCAGCTTCTCATTTTTCTGCACACTCAGTTCTACGTGCACACACATATAGCAATTTATTCTGTTTAGATGGATTTGTGCTTAAACTAGAGTATTTTCCTCTTCACAGAGAGGAGAGTTGGGCCTATTGTGAATCCACTGAGAAAAAAACTCCCATTTCCTAGACAGGTAATTTGAGTTCCAGGCTGCCATCTAGCTGCAGCTTAACATAGGAGACCACAATGTCTCCAACGAAGGATTTCTCTGCGGTTTCTCCAATTAGTTTTTAAATGCGTCTGCAATAAGTGACTTCTTGATGGAACAGTTAGCATTTAAAGCAACAAAAAGAAAAGACAGCGCAGGAAAGAAAGGATGATTTCAAAACAGTCCCAGCAAAACAAACAAGCCTGTTGGCTCACACTGCATGTCCTGGGACTAGAGGCTGGGGCACGTGGGAACTCGCTGCTGCCACTGACTTTTAAAGAGGTGTGAAAAAGAGAAAACACATTTAAATAAACCGTTTGCAAGACTCTAAGAATGGGTAATGTGTTTCCAGAGATCTCACAATATTTTTCTTACACTTTGCTGAACAGACATTGTGACCAGAGGCTATTCTGGATTGAATCCCAGGAAATGAGGCAAGGGTGACAAATGATGTGATTGGGAGGGCTGTCTTGGATTTGTTGGGTCTCCTGTCATTCAGCATTCATCTCTGGTCCATGCCTTGGTTAAGGGCCGCATAGACACGCTCAGTTTGCTAATGAAGTGACTTAGCCATTTCCCATGGTCCAGGGTGTAAGGAACCTTTATGCTGTCAGGCTTGTTCCTTGTTGAGTTAATGCTCAATCAGCCACTTTCTCAAGCTTAGCAGGATGTTCAGAGTTTAGAGTTCTAGTCATGCTTTCGAGTCAATGTCTGTAATACATCAACCCACAACACTCAGGAAACACCCCCACTCCCCTCCCCAGACTGAAACAAAACTTCTATCTTCCTCACAGTTCCTCCTACCTTTTAATTACCTTCCCAACATGATTCCCAACCCCTTGTTCCAAGTTCTCTTCTGCGGTTGTCTGGGCCCATAACATATCCTAGGACCCAACCTCTGTGAAGGCAAATGTGCCTCCTCCAAGGACACTTTTGTCCCCCCTTCCCGCATTTGTTTCCTATCAAGTGTACCCTCTCGTGTCCATCCCCATTGATTTCCTTTTCTTCCAAACAACTGTGTTACCCCCTCTCCCTCCAGGTGTGGCCATGGGAACAGGCGGGGCAGCAGCATGAGTATTTGTCACTTGTAGTCTGCTCTATGAAACCACACATATTCCTCAAGTTTTGTACCTCTGCCACTGCACTGAGAAGATCAAGTCATGTGTTCAACATGGTAGCACCCCAGTCAGTCTTAGCCCGAATACTGCATAGACCAAAGCATCCAACTTCTCAAACAAAACTAGAGTTTCCAAGACTATTTGCTTTTAGTATTATTTAAACTACTCTTGTATTTGTGTAATGTAGATTTATTAGAAAGCTAGCATTATCCTAAGAAATGCATCTCCTGCTAAAAATCCTTTTTTGCTTGTAGGAATAAATATTAATGTCTTAGTATCACTTGGGTTTCCTCAGTTCTGTCCCCACCTGCCTTTGTAGCTATCTTACCGGTTACTCTCTACCCAAAAACTGTATCGTTCCCTTCTTGTCATTTACTGAAGGTGAATGCACACTCCTGCCTAGGAATAGCCTTATTTAATTTCTAGATTTCTAGACGCTATTGAAGAGGCATGCTATGTGACTGTCTCCCAAAATCCTCTCAAAAGGAGCCAACTCTTTTCCTACCGCTCTCTCAGCCTCTGATGCTGTCTGGGACTTCTATTGAACACCACTTCAATGCCTCTTTGAAGGACTTCTTCTGTCTTCATGGCTTTTGGTTTTCCAGTTAACAGTTTAAATACTGTGCTGGTTTCCATTTTCCACACACATCCTATTTAAGGGACTGGTAAGTGATTGAGCACATCACCACTTGGGTAGATTGCATTATTCCATCATGGACAGAGGGGAAGCATGGTTGATCCTGCTGCTCTCCCACCTAGATCACCCCCAAGTCAATGCACTTACATAGGTGGCCCCAAAGGCTCTAAGCTTTATCACCTTTTTTATTTTAGAGGCAGAGAGATGCAAAGAAAGAGACAGAGAGAGAGAGAGAGAGAGAGAGAGGAGAAAGAGAAAGAGGCAGAGAAAGAGAACAGAGAAAAACAAAGAACTCCCATTCACTGATTCGTCCCAAATACCCACAACAGCCAGGGCTTGGCCAAGGTAGACACTGGAAACCGGGAATTCAAAGCAGAGCTCCCCCTTGTGTGGCAAGGACTCAACCACTTGAACTATCACCGCTGCCTATCACAGTCTGCAGAAGCAGGAAACTGCAGTCAGCAGCCATTATTTTGACGAGTAAACTTAGTGTTAACATTTTTCTGTGTCTATTCAATCTTCCAATTTTTTGATGCTACCATATAAATTGTTGTAAGTTAAATCTATTATGATTCACTTCCGTTATTTTAAAATAATGATAGTTTCCAATACAATTTATGTTCAAGAATTTTGAGGTGGGAATGTCCTGTTTCTTGAACGTTAAGAACCAATAAATTGATATCTATGCAGGGTTTATAAAGAATAAGTCTCCACAATGTCCTCATCAGTGGAGAAGGACATGCTCATCAAAATAATCACTCCAATTAAGTCAATAATTTTAAAGGTTCAAAATTTCAAAAAAAGATGATGATATTTGCTGAGCTTCCCAAGGAAAATGATTTTTAATTATTTAAAAATTTATTAAGCTTTATTTTTAGAGCTGTTTGAGGTTTACACAAAATCTAAAGGTGGGTACACAGATACCCCCCATACCTCCAACCCCCACACATGTACAGCCTCTCCCGTTACCAACTTGCCCTACCAGGGTGGTACTTTCTTCCCAATTGACGAACCTAAATTGACACATCCAAAGTCCATAATTTACATTAGTATTCACTCTTGGTGTTGCATATCCTATAGGTCTGGGCAAATATACAAGGACGTAGCCATTATTATAGTACCATACAGAGTAGTCCCATTGCCCTAAAAGGTCTCTGTATTCCACTTATTTCCCCAAATCCCTGGTAACCACTGATATTTTTACTCTCAGAAGTTTTGCTTTGCTCAAAACGTAACAGTTGGAATACTATACTATCTAATCTTTTAAGATTGCCTTCTTTCAGTTAGGACTATGCATTTAAGGTTCCCCACATCTTTTCACGGCTTGATAGTGTATGACTTCTTAGCATCATTGCATCACATTGTCAGGATGTACCACAGTTCATTTTCTGATTCTCACACTGAAGAACATTTTGTTGCCTTCCAACATTTAGCAATTATGTGTAAAACGGCAGAATACATTGTGTGCAAATTTTTAGTGGACATGAATTTTCAGCTTCTTTGAGTAAGTACTAAGGTGCAAGATTGCTGGATTATGGGGTAAGACTGTTAGAAAGGAACAGTGTCTTCCAAAATAGCTGAACCGTTTGCATTCCCACTAGCAGTAAGTGAGAATTTCTCTTGCTATAAATCCTCTCTAGTCTTTGGTGCTGCCAGCATTCTGGACATTTTAAACGTTTTCATTGCTATGACCTTTGGTTGCTTATATCTAAGTTGTAGCAATGTCTGTTTTTAAGCCAACCTGTCTAGATGTATATGTGCTGTCTAGTTTATGCTTCACTTCATGTGCTACTATTGCCAACAAAATAATAGTCTGGACCTATTATTATTATTTTTTAAAGATTTATTTTATTCATTTGAAAGAGTTTCAGAGAGAGGTAGAGACAGAGAAAGAGGTCTTCCATCTGCTGCTTTACTCTCCAGATGACTGCAATGGCTGGAGCTGCGCCGATCTGAAGGCAGGAGCCAGGAGCTTCTTCTGGATCTCCCACACAGGTGCAGGGGCCCAAGGACTTGGGCCATTTTCTACTGCTATCTCAGGCCATAGCAGAGAGCTGGATCAGAAGAAGAGCAGCCGGGACTAGAACTGGCGTTCAGATGGGATGCCGGTACTGCAGGCCAGGGTATTAACCCGCTGTGCCACAGCGCTAGCACCTAGACCTATTATTATTAAATAGTTCCACAATAAATTATACTGGAAGAAAACACTCAGAACTTTTTGTATGTCTCAAATAAATTAATCAATTAAAAAAATCTGAAGCTTTTGACAGCTTCCAGGGATCCAAAAGAGATGGAGTGCAGCAGAAAAGAATGAAGCTCATGAAGACAGAGAGAGAAACAGACACAAGGGCTGAAAGGATAAAGTTCTTGAGATCCATATACACTCCTGCCTTTCCTGCAAGTCCTTACTCCTGCCTCAAGGTTTCAGTTAGAATTGTGTGCTTGTAAGGCCGGCGCTGTGGCATGGCACGTTAAACTGCCTCCTGCAGTAATGGCATCCCATATTGGCACCAATTCAAATGCCGGCTGCTTCACTTCCAATGCAGCTCCCTGCTAATTCTCCTGGGGAAGCAGTAAAAGATGGCCCAAGTGTTTGGGCCCCTGCACCCACATGGGAGATCCAGAAGAAGCTCCTGGCTTCTGGCTTCAGATGGGCCCAGCTCCAGCCATTGTAGCTATTTGGGGAGTGAACCAGAAGAAGGAATATCTCTCTCTCTCTGCCTCTGCCTCTCTGTAACTCAGCCTTTCAAATAAATAAATAAATCTTTAAAAATGCAGGATTATGTGCTCATGAACAAGAGTTCCCAGAAGCACACAATGTTTGTTTTGAATGCAAGAAATGGAATAATGTTATGGGAGACCTGAAGGAGGCTCCTGGCTTCGGATAGGCCCAGCTCTAGCCATTGCAGCCATTTGAGGAGTGAACCAACAGATGGAAGCCCCCCCCCCCGCTCCTTTCTCTCTCTCTCTCTCTCCCTTCCTCTCCTTCTCTCTCCATGTAACTCTTTCAAATAAATAAATAAATCTAAAAAATAAAGAAATGGAATAATGTTCAAGAATATATTTTGAAAATAAGCAAACAGAAGTATATTAAGGATAAATCAGACCCAAGGCACCAAATTCTGAAGATGTTCAAAGAGTTAAGATACAGTTTACAACAGACACCTGTTCCCGTCCATTTTTCCAGAAAAAAAACTTCCATCCACTCCCCAATCCTCCTCTCTAATCTCTCAGGGACACTCTCTGTCTTTGGGGCTTAAATTCCAGAATATGCACAAAAACAGATGAGGGCAAGAGGATGCCTTGGAATGAAATAAAGCCTCGGGATGGGATAGAGAATAACTGAGTAAGGGTGGGAATGGCAATGGAGAGTGTGGAGGAAAATATGTTTGAGACTTGAAAGCCCAAAAAGAGTCATATAGCAGAAAATCTGAGGACAGAGAATCCCAAGCAGAGAGCAGGGTAAACTCTAAGGAGACAGGGGGCTTGGTATAGTGGAAAGAAAATAAGAAAGGCCTATTATGGCTGGCGCCACAGCTCAATAGGCTAATCCTCTACCTGCAGCGCCGGCACACCGGGTTCTAGTCCCGGTCAGGGCGCCGGATTCTGTCCTGGTTGCTCCTCTTCCAGTCCAGCTCTCTGCTGTGGCCCAGGAGTGCAGTGGAGGATGGCTCAAATGCTTGGGCTCTGTACCTGCATGGCAGACCAGGAGAACCACCTGGCTCCTGGCTTCGGATCAGCGTGGTGCGCCGTCCGCAGCGGCCATTGCGGGGTGATCCAACGGCAAAAGGAAAACCTTTCTCTCTGTCTCTCTCTCTCACTGCACTCTGCCTGTCCAGAAAAAAAAAAAAAAGTCCTATTATGGAACAGAGAATAAGAGGGAGAAGAGAAAATGAGGTCAGATTCCAAGCAAGGGTCAGAGGACTCAGCCCGAGGTTTGCTGTCAGTGCAAGGGGAAGCTGCTTGAGGGGGAAACATGATCTGACTTCTGCAAGTTAGGTGCAGTGTTTTCCTTAGTAAGTATTTCACTGAACTTCTTGCACACCCTCCTTATGCATGGATTTCAAGATTTTTTTTTCTCCAAAATAAGCTTGTCCTTTTAAAAAACATTTTTTGAAATAACATATTTTATACAGTATACTCAAAGGCTTATTAACGCTCCACTAAATAAAGAGCTCAACCAATAAAAAGTAAAAAGACCATAGTTCAGCAGGAAAATAGGCAAGGGCCATAAACCATGATCAAATGAAAAGATGTTCAACTTTGCTCATGTAAAGAAAATTTTCAAATTATCACCAAATCATTAAAACTACAGTTATATATAGTTCTTAACAATTTGTTTGACAAAGATTTTAAACCAAGGTTGACAAAGCTCTCTATTTGCAGTGAAACTGATACACAGAGGCATTTCTCCCTTCTCTTTTCTTCTTTTCTTTTTTTTTTTTCTTTTTAAAAACATTTAGCTCCCATATATAAAGGAGAACCTGTACTTTTTGTCTTTCTATGTCTAGCTTATTTTACTCAACACGGTGTGCCTGAGTTCCCAACCATTTTGATACAAATGATAGATTTTATTTTTTTGTAACTAAATAATATTCTGTTGTGTATATGTGCCACATTTTCTTTATTCATTCATCTGATGATGGACACCTTGGTTGTTTATGTATTTTGGTGACTGTAAACAATGCTGCTATAAACACAGTGGTGCAGGTGTATCTTTGATATAATATGTTCGTGTCTTTCAGGTATATACCCCATAATGGGATTGCTAGAACATAATGGGAATTCTATTTCTGTATTTTTTTTGGACAGGCAGAGTGGACAGTGAGAGAGAGAGACAGAGAGAAAGGTCTTCCTTTGACGTTGGTTCACCCTCCAATGGCCGCCACAGCTGGCGCACTGCGGCCATTGCACCGCGCTGATCCAAAGGCAGGAGCCAGGTGCTTCTCCTGGTCTCCCATGGGGTGCAGGGCCCAAGCACTTGGGCCATCCTCCACTGCACTCCCGGGCCACAGCAGAGAGCTGGCCTGGAAGAGGGGCAACCGGGACAGAATCTGGTGCCCCAACTGGGACTAGAACCCCGGGTGCTGGCGCGGCAAGGCGGAGGATTAGCCTAGTGAGCCTCGGCGCTGGCCAAGCTGCCCTAGTTTACATTCCCACCAAACAGTGTGTAAGAGTCCTGCTTTCTCCACATTCTCATTTGCATTTGTTGTCCTCTGTCTTTTAGATGATAGTCATTTTGACAAAGGTAAACTTTTGGAAGATTTCTTGTATGCATGGATTTCAATTTTTTTTTTTTTTTTGCTAAAAAATACATTTGTTTTTTTAATTCCATTTTACACGAACATCTTGAAGGACCTTCATAATTTTGGAAGATCACTCTAGCTACTGTATGGAGAACAGGGAAAGGACGGCAGAAGGCAGAAAGAAAGTGAAAAGAAAAATTAAATGCTATTGAAATGGTGAGACAGTCATATGTAGTTTACATTCTAGAAAGGTAGCTGTGAAGATAGAGAAATATATTCCACTTCAGGGAACAGTTTGGAGAAAGAATCCACAGAATTTGTTGGAAGTGAGGTAGGAATACTCTTACCTGGGGCTTTAGCCATGGGAGGGTAGTTCATTTTCAAAGGGAAACTTAAGGGAACGAGTCTTGCTGGAGTAGGAAAATAGAGTTTTCTCTTGGCCTTTTCAGGAGGCGATGCCACAACACTGGCCCTTTAATTAGATTTTTAAAGTCAACCAAACTCAATTTAAAAAAAAACTTTTCTTTATGTATGGAAAATTCATATGTTATAGAGAACATCAAGAGAAATTAAATTGCCCATGCAATTATTACATTCTAGAACTTTTGAATATTAGTTTCATATACCAGAGTTCATTTTATGACATTTTAACCACCTATTTAATAATATTCAAGAACTTGGATCAAGTTCAATGATCTAGAATATTCAACCTTGTTATTGTTTCTATGCTTTGATTTTTTTAAAGATTTATTTATTGATTTGAAAGTCAGAGTTACACAGAGAGAGGAGAGGCAGAGAGAGAGAGAGAGAGAGAGAGGTCCTCCATCCGATGGTTCACCCCCAAGATGGCTGCAACGGGCAGAGCTGTGCCCATCTGAAGCCAGCTTTTTTAAAATTAAGAAGCCTACTGAGAGTATTTTCCATTTTAGGGAAAAGTGCCATTTGGAAGATACATGTCATAGCCATGTAGGTAGTGTGAGTTCCAAACGTTTATGAAACTTTCATAGTCTGAAAAAAAAAAAGACTATGCATCAATTGCAGGTTTTTTTTTTTCTTTTTGGCACTGAAGTAAACATCATTATATTCTAGTTTTCCATGAACTGTTTGAAGTACAATCGTAGCTAAAGTAAAAGAAACTAGATAAGATGCCCTAGGAAGAGGGTAGCAATATAAGAGTAGAAATCCAAGGACCATACCAAAGAACAGGCTCATATTTAGGGACATATGGGGACCCAGCAGGGGAGGCCAAGCAGATGACATCCAGATGTCCAGGGGAAAGGGTTTGTTAAGGAGTATGTGGTCAACCATATCAGGAACTGAGGAGAAATCAAGTTTAGGACAGAAAGGACCGTTTAAATGGCAACTTGAGGAAACAGTGACCTTGCAAGAGCAGTTAGGAATGGAAGGAACAAAATGGCATGGACCATGGAGAAAATGAGACATACTCAGGTGATAGATGGCTATTTTACAAAGTGTTCCTGTGACAACAAGCAGAGTTAACGAGACTGTAAGTGGAGTCAGAGGTGAGGTTCCAGGAAAAGTTTCTTCAAAGATGAGAGATGGTTCTGTGTTTGTGGCAATTATCAGAGAAGTACAAACTGCTGATGCAATAGAGAAAGAGCATTGTAAGAGGGCAAACCTCTTGAGAAATACATTATATATAACCATTTGCAAGCATGAAGGAAATGTGCCAATTCAGGGTGGCAGGCAGACTTCCTAGTGGAAGGATGAGGGCATTTCTGTTTCCTATTGCTAATTAGGAAAGCATGAGTGCTGGTGGTCTGAGAAGGGAAGGAAAAATGGAGCAGTCTTTGCTTCTCTAACCCAGTTCACCTGTGCCAGTGCAGAGGGAGAGGTGAGGGTAGTTGGTGAGGAGGATTCAATTTTTAAGTAGGTGGGCACAATAGAGTGAAGGTGAAATGAGACAGCTGGGGGTGATTTACAGGGGTGTAATGATGAAATACGGTGATTCTATGCTTACATGGGGGAAAAGAAAAAATGCTTATGGAAATAGAATTAAAAGATAAGTTTAGGGGCTGGCATTGTGGTACTGTAGGTTAAGCCGCTACTTGCAATGCCTGTAGCTAATATCCATGTGCCAATTTGAGTCCTAGCTACTCCAGTTCTGATCTAGCTGGCTGCTAATGTGCCTGGGAAAACAGCAGAGTATGGCTCAAATACTTGACATCCTGCCATCCATGTGGGAAACCAAGATGGAATTCTTGACTCCTCGTTTTGGCCTGTCCTAGCTGTTGCATCCATTTGGATAGTGAAACTGGATGGAAGATCTCTCCTCTCTCTCTCTTGGTACAAAATATGAAGCCCATGCATTCAAGGGGTCTTTAAAAAGTTCACAAGAAAAAATTATTTGTGAATTTTGAAAATTTTACATCAAAATAAATTTTTCTTAAAAAATTTTATTTACTTATTTTAAAAGCAGAGAGACAGGCAGCGAAGAGCGATCTCCTTTCTGGTAGTTCATTCCCAAATGCCTGCAATGGCCAGAGATGGGTCAAGGCTGAAACCCAGAACTAGGAACTCAATACAGGTGTCCTTTAAGGGTATCAGGGACCCAACTACTTGGCTCATCACTTGCTAACTCCTAGGATCTGCGTATCCTGGAGGCAAGTATCATTAAAATCAGGCACTTTGATGTGGGGGCAAGTGCCTCAAACAGGCATGAGGCATAATACCCACCCACTCCCTAAGCTTATCTTTCAATTTAATTTTCCATGGACTTTTCAAAGTACCATAATAGAGAAGGAAGTGACCACTATGAAGTGGAACTTAGCTGTAGATTTTTGGACAGTCATTTGTGACAATAAGATCATAGGAATGAGTTGGGGGAGCTGAGGGGAATTAGATCACTGGAAATGAGGAAGCTGAGACGATGAGAGGTCTGTAGATTAGAAGGGTGACCACATGGCCAAGAGAGACCTTACTAGTGTGGCAAAGTAGATGGCTGAAAGCTGGAATCATCCATGAATATTCAGAAGCAGCAAGGGGTAGATAAGAGAACAGAAACTTCCAAAAAATTCTAAGTTTGAAAATATAATGGAGAATAAATAAGTTGGAAGTTGCAAAGGGAAACAACACCATCAACTCTCTCTTTACTCATAGGTAAATGGGAAAAAAGATACTCACACTGGGGAAGATTTAGGGATGACGGTGTTCTCAGAAGACAGTATCCTAGAAATTCCTGGTGTCTAAGAGCTTTTTAATAGGGTGAGAAAATAGACACCTCTTCTAAACCAAGGAGGAAAAACTCCACAGCATAATAATTCCTATGCATCCTGTATTTAAGACAAGTCTTAAACATTTTGTTTGCTGCATCCAAATGTTGCATGGGGTATTCATGTCAACACTTTTCATCTGGGAATTTGGAGGTAACCCATGGCTGTCAGACTCGCTGGCAAAAAGCAGGACATTCAGTGGCTGCCAGGCTCTGAGCTGATCTTGGCTGTGCCCTCTTGGGGCTTTCGTCTACTGCTGTGTCTTTCCCGCCTTTTATCTCTGCATCTAATTCATCCAGGGAAGGACATCTGAGATCAGAGTGAGATGAAAAGGAAGCAGGGCAGTAAACTAAGTGTGATGATCACAGTTCACCTCTAAACATCAACTTGGTGACTCATTGTTACTTCTTCACTCTAATCAGCTAGTTCCGCTTTGGGCAGAATAGAGCGCATTAACAATTCATTACTACTTATTTGCTGATCATGACAACAATTAAATACTGAGAAATATCAGAACATTTTGGTGCAATGTGAATGTGTTTATGTATCTTAAAATGAATCCCCATCCTTCTTTGTTTCCAGCAATGGAGTGTGAGTTCAGACAGCAGTCACAGGAGGTCCTCCTGTTCTCCTTATATCCAAGGGGTGGTTCCTGTGTTTTAACTGTTTCAAGTGCAGGTGATCCCAATTTAGGATGGTTTGACTTCAGTGCTTCAGTTTGCAATGGTGCAAAAGCTATATTCATTCAGTAGAAACTTTGAGTCTAGTTTTGAATTTGGGTCTTTTCCCTGGCTGACACTGTGATCCAATCCTCTCAGGTGGTGCTGGACAGCAGCAGTGGGTGCAACTCCTGGTCAGCCCCAAGGAGAACCACCCAGGCTCTGTGGTGTAATGCCAAGCTAAGATATGTGGTAGGTTGGATGGATTCAATGCGTTGTTGACTTAGAACATTTTTATTAAATGATGCATTTATTGGTCGTAACCCCTTTATAACTCTAGCAGTGTCTGTACTACAGTAAATATTGACAAAAAAAAGCATGAACCAGTTCCTGACTCAACAGGTCTTCAAACCAGAAGACCAATAGCATGCCTGAGGGAGCTGGCCTGGCACTTTCTCCAGATAGTTGAGTGATGACAGTAAAGCAGAGAAGAGCATTTTATTAATTTATTACTAATATGTTGCTTGTTCCAGAAAAAGCTTAAGGCAACTTGTTAGAATTCATGAAATGCAAGAGTGTATAAAAAAATCTAAAGAAGGAGCAGGGGCTGGCTTCAGGAATTGGCCAGTTAAGCAGCTGCTTGTGAGGCCAGCCTCCCATGTTGGAATGCTAGTTCAAGTACCAGCTTCTCCATTTGCAATCCAGCTCCCCACGAAGGCACTTGGGAAAGTAGTGGATGATGCCCAAGTACTTGGGCCCTGCCACCCATGTGGGAGACAAGGATGGAATTCATGGTTCCTGACTTCAGCCTGGCCCAGCCTTGGTCATTGTGGCTGCTTTGGGAGTTAATCAGTGGATGAAACATTCTCTCCTAGTCTCTTCCTCTTTCTGTGTTGCTCTGCCTTTCATAAGTAAATAAATAAATAAGTAGACTTTTTTTTAAGTAGAAAAATAAAGAAGCAAAGGAAGGAAAGCCAAGTTAGGGGATGCCAAACAGGCCAGAGATGCCAGTGAAGAAGGCAGAGCACGGAGCTCTGTTCCGTGGCTGTGGGCAGCCCAGTAGCACAGCTGGAATCCTCAGCAGGCCATGGACAAGGACAGCAGTTACACAGCTCATAACACCTACAAGGTCATAACAGACCCATTTTGCAGAAGCACAGCTCTTACTGTGGCTGGACTAGACTTCTGTCTCATAAAGAAGATTCTGTAAAACACAGGGACCATGCACTCAGCGGCATCCTCACAGTCCAGACAATGGCCATCTGGATGCAGAGCCTCAGTGTAGATGGTTGACATCAAGCTATGGTGTGCAAAGTCAAAATCAGAGTTTTGTAGTAACTCGATCTGGATAAAATTTTAGAATATCTATGATACTCTTCAAAAATTCTCAGAGAAGATTTTGACCCATTTTCCTCCATTTGAGTGTGAACTGAGGCTTAAACCTAGGAAACCTCTATAATCTATAGTGCACAGATAAATGGGTGAATGAACCCTCGAGAGCCAATGTCTAATGGCTTTCTCCAGGACAATGACAACAGGTGTAATCAAATGCCCACATCCAAAGATTGAGGCTACTTTTGAAAGACTGCAAGTTGTCTCTTAACAGGATGTTAGAGCTACTTGAAGGTTCAATCTGCATTACTGCCACAGATATTCCTGAGGAGCGTAGCAAGATTTGAGTTCCGTGTGGAGAGAGCCGATTCCATGCAATTGGAAACCAAGTGTTGGAGTAGTCTTTATGCAAATTAGAGAGATGCTTGTGCTCTCCTCTGAGTGATGGTTTCATCTGGAGTTTGTGTATCAGTATTTTTTAATTTTTTTCTTTTTTTTTGACAGGCAGAGTTGGACAGTGAGAAAGAGAGAGAGACAGAGAGAAAGGTCTTCATTTTTCCGTTGGTTTATCCTCCAAATGGCGCTGTGGCCGGCACACTGCACCGATCTGAAGCCAGAAGGCAGGTGCTTCCTCCTGGTCTCCCCTGCGGGTGCAGGGCCCAAGCACTTGGGCCATCCTCCACTGCCTTCCCGGGCCACAGCAGAGAGCTGGCCTGGAAGAGGAGCAACCGGGACAGAATCTGGCGCCCCAACCGGGACTGGAACCCAGGGTGCCGGTGCCGCAGGTGGAGGATTAGCCAAGCGAGCCAGGCGCCCAGCCATGTTGTATCAGTATCTTGTGTGGAGGAAAGTATCCTGTTCTCTGCACTGCCAATTTCACGGTAGAATCAAGTCATCCAAATGGGAGATGGTTAAGGATCTTCAAAGTCATTTAGCACAAAATCTTCATTTTATAGAAAAGGAAATTGACATCTAATAACCTGTTTAAGAAAGAGCTAAGGACAAATGAACTAAGAATTTGAACAGTATTCCATCACACACACACACACACACATTTCCAATATCATCAGTAATCATCAGAGAAATGCAAATGAAAACAATGAGCTCTCATTTTACATCTGTCAGGATGGCTATTATTAAAAGAAAGACAACAAGTTAGAATGTAGAGAAGAGGGAACACTTGCACACTGTTAGTGGGAATATAGTAATATACAACATTGCAGAAAACAGTTCAGAGGTGCCTCAAAAAATTCAAAACAGTTTCTATATGATCCAAAAATCCTACTTCTGGGAACTTATCTAAAATAATTAAGATAAGAATCTTAAAGAGCACTCCTAAGTTCATTGATGCAGTATCCACAATAGGTAAGATATGGGAACAGCTTCCATGTCCATCATTAGGGAAATGTGGTGTACACACACAACCATACAATAGAACAGTGCTCCTCCTTTACAAAGAAGGAAATTCTGAAATTCATGGATTAATCTAGATGGTGTTATGCTAAGTAAAATAAGCCAGTCACAGAAAGCCAAATGCTACATTCTACTTATATCTAGAATAGTCAAATCTATAGAATAAGAGTGCAACGGCAGTTAGCTGAGGCAAGGTGGGGGAGGGAAAAATGGGGGGTTACTGATCCACAGGCATAAAGAGTCAACCAAACAACCTGAGTAAGCTCCAGTAATCTCCTGTGCAACTTTGCATCCAGAGTCAACAACAGTGTATTGTGAACGTAAAGATCTGTTGAGGGTAGGTCTCATGTTAATTATTCTTAACACACTAATTTTCTTTGAAAAAAAAAGAATATGTGTTTTTAAAAATTGGAAAAGTCCTGAAGAGTCAAAAAGTCCATCTGAACTACTAATATAACACCAACATACATGGTAAGTTGAAGTCTGATACCTTCTCCTGGCATCCAATTGGAAGTAGCCTCCATTGCCATCTAAGCTGGGAATTACAGAGAAAGAAGACAGGCTGAGCCCAACTTATCTCAACATGTTTTCAATAACTATTTATTGAAAGAGACTGAACTTGAATATGAAAAAATAGAACTATCTGGAGAATTTCATCATAACAGAAGAAAATTCACAAAAGTTGTGACTCACATGAAATTTCAATGAAAGGCATTTTGAAACTTGGCACATATTCCCCCAAAACTAAAATAGTAAAATGACTCGTATTTCTAGAGCGCAGGATGAGTCAACTCAAAATACTCCACACATAGTCATGCCTAAGAGGTGTAGTTCAGCTCTAACATTGTATGCATCCAGTTTTGTTTTAAAGCTTAAATGGATAAAAGAATCTATCAACAGAAGCCCTTTATTTCTTATAATAAGAAGACACTGTTTATAATGTGACACTAGCTCCTTGGGCAAAGTGGGTTCTATTAGAACTAATTTAATTTGACATAAGTTGATCTATTTGCATTTTGAGTCCCCAGTTAGATGACTAGGTACTACTTTACAGATTGATCTCGTTTCAAGCTCCAGTGTGTGGACAATGCTTAATCAGTGTGTACATCAGAAAATAAACATAATCATCAAGTACACTAATTAAGCCTAGAAAATGTTGCAACATGCATACAGTGTATGGATTAACAAGGCAATTCATTAAAATCTTAATTACGAATACTATATTTCTCAGACATTTTATTCCACAATGCTTCAGATGGGTTCAGCAGTTCTACGACCCATTGACACTACTCTCTTAGGAGAATAT
Organism: Sylvilagus floridanus; assembly: GCA_949820135.1. Lineage (NCBI taxonomy): Eukaryota > Metazoa > Chordata > Mammalia > Lagomorpha > Leporidae > Sylvilagus > Sylvilagus floridanus. The sequence continues at coordinate 79,582,964 of OX463241.1, forward strand.
CTTTTAAAACGTGACACATATGTGTATCCTCTCTACATGGAAAGCCTCTATAGGAATGCACTTCTTGCTTTAAATCAGGAAACTTGACATCCTCTCCTAAAGAGGTTAAGGAAGAATAAGTCAACTGCTAGCAGAGAGGTTGAAAATAATTTAAACTAAATGATGGAAATGTATGAACACAATCAACAAGCAGTATCCCACTTATGCACATTCATGGTTAGGAGCTTTACACAGTTGTTTGAGGAAAAAAAACCCATAATTAATCGCTTCTCAGCCTTTTGGCTAACATCAAATGTAGAAGAAAATACATAAAAATCAATGTAAAAATATATGTAGATAAAACTCATATGTGAATCCATGCATGCATGTACATATATTTTAAGATATGTGCATGGGGTACTTTAAAAAGTGTGTGAAAAATGTAATGAATTATAAGCTTATTCTGGTGCAAAAAGTTTTGAAATTCATGCACAGGCTTTTTATAATGTGTATTTTCTTTGTTCTTTTTTTTTATTTTTTAAACCTTTCATTTGTTAGAAAGGTAGAGAGAGAGAGATCGAGAGAGAGGAACAGACTGACAAAGAGCTGGAGAAAGGTCTCCCATATGCTGGTTCTCTTCTCATGTGCCCAGAATAGCCAGGATTGATCCAGGCCAAAGCTACATGCTGGGGAATCAATTTAGGTCTCCAACATGGAAGGCAGGAACTCAACCCTACGAACCACCACCTGTGACCTCCCAAGGTGCATATTAGCAGAAAGCTGAAATCAGAAACAAAACTGGGACTTGAACCCAGGCATTCTAATATGGGATGCAGGTACCCCAAGTGATGTCTCAGCCATTGACCCAAATGTTTGCTCTAGAATATGTATTTTTCATGAATTTTTGGAGTATCCTCATATGTATGTATAATACATATCCATTTATAAAATATAAATTTCAGTTATTGCTCAAGCCAAATTGCATTAATGAGTGTAACAGAAATAGAAGGAAAGAATAGTTGTATGGTGTTTAAAATGACAAAATCTTTTTTATTTTGTCAAAAATTAGATTATTTTCCAATAACATAGAGTAATGGGAGGCAGGAGGACATCCTGTTTACTCCATCTTTTCCAACACCTTGATTATAAACACATAACACAGCCTTGGTCTCATGGTCACATTGTGTTATATTCTGGTTGCATGTTTTGATACATAATAGACCATTTTCAAGGAATTATCACATAAACAAATAACAGATCAGTTTTTAAAATTTGTCCAGAACTTCAGTCATGCTTTGAAATTTGTGAAAAACAAAACATTTCATAGCTTAATATTTTACATATTTTTCTCTTTCCCCAAACTGTTTAGAGGAAGTGATTTATTTATGAAAGGATGATTTTTCAAGTTTCATATTTTAATCTTTCTAAGTATATGATATTCATTGAAAAATGTTTGTACTTTTGTCTTAAACAAGGCCACATCCAGATAAGTGCATAAGATATAGCATTTTAATTCTCATGTTCTTTTGCTGAAATGTTACTGATTTCTCCCAATTGAAAACTTTTCAGTATTGGCAAGTTTGATTCCTGGATGATAATTAGAAAGTCAAAACATTAGATACTACCTGATAAAAAATTTAAGTTAAGATACTTAATTGGTAATTTAGTGAAGATGCTGCAAGTAAAAAGTTCAGTCATGAAGATTGAAATTCAGAAATAGGGAAACTACTTGAATAAAAGCTTGTTGACCTTGAGAATAGAAACTGCATCAACTTCCCCCGTCTAGATTATCATGTTTTCTATTATGTCCTTTTAAAAAGTAAATCGGGAACTAAAATGAAATGGATGACTTTTGTTAAAGTTCAGTTCAAGTTTAAATTCATTTGTTTCAGTTTATCAACTTTGAAGCAATTTTGTCTCGGTGCATTTGGTGTGTCATATCATCAAGCCTTGCCAAATCCAATCCATCACAGATGAAAGTCTGAACAATAATCCTTTCTTCATTACTGAAATACAAGTACAGTGCAAGTAGATATTTATCTGGGATAAATTATTACCTTTCTAACTAAAAAGTTAGAAGAATTATAGAAAATCGCTATGATTTCTAGAAACTAAGCAGACTTATCTGTAAGGTGAAACTGCTGTGATAAATCACTGAATGTTTTTTAGGGGGAGGGCAGCACAAACCATTTTGTGACACTGGTTAAAGATGAGACCCCTTTTGTGAGCAGACCCACACACAGTTCTAACACAAGATTCTGTGCAGTACCATGGGCAGTGCTTCTGTAGTCCACATCATACGAGTCAGAGAGGATGACTGGAGAGCCCACAACGCAGCAGGTCGGAGCCCACCAGTGCAACAAGAGACAAGTGTGAGCAGCACTTGAGTAAGTAGGGATCCCTGAGACCAGAAAAAATACACACACACACCTGCATACTATACTACACATAAACACACCACACATGCACACACACACACACACACACACACACCACTGTACCACGCATATAAACCACCCACACTTCACACCTCTCAAACATTACATTATATATACACACACACCCAATACACATACACACCCACACCCCACATACACACTATACACACCTGCCCCCCACCCTCTGCCACACATATACATCAAACATATCAAGCCACAGACACAACACACACCTCATACATACACATAAAACACATACTATTCTATAAAGACACCATACACACATTGCAAATGCACACTTATCACACAAGTAACCCACACCTCAAGTACTCATATACCACACATGCACACACATACCATATACTAGAATTACACATATATAGGACCATATATACCAACCACACACACACACACATCACCCATGCACACATACCATACCACAAACCACACATGCATATAAACACAGCACATGCACAGCCTCAGCATACATACATGTATACAACACATACATACCATGCATCACAGATACACACATCACAGACACATAGAAAAAACATGCTATATGTATACCTACATCATATATGCACATACATATACCCCAAACTTCCATATACACTCACATGTATACAACATACTACACTGCACATACTACACAACTACCACATCACACACCATATCACACAGGTACCACATATGCACACATGCATACACCACACAAACCACACATAGAAGTACCACAAGAAATACTCCTTTAAACAAGATGACCTATAAGAAACTCCAGGAAGCAAACCATTTTCCCAATTATTTAGGGTGAGTTATGCTTAACATGGTAGAGTCATGTTTCACTAGAGCCAGCTCCCTCTGTCACCTCAGTGTGGTTCCCTGTCAGATCAGCTCAGTAAGGTTCAATAGAACCAAGACCACAGCTTTAACACCTCTGGGAATTACATGATCCGCCTATCTCAAGAGTAGAGGACAATCAGTTGTTTGTTCCACTTATGTTCAAAGCTATAAATCCTGCCACATCACCACTGGATTTGAGGCCAGTTACATCAGAAATTGTCTAGGGATGGATGAATTGGAGAGTTGGAAATGCCTCCAAGTGCAGCCTCAAATTTCCTGGATATGAAAAAAAGTGAGACCAGCAAAAGATGCTCGTCAGATGTCATTCTTTCTTGTCTTGAAACTGATTTCTTGGTCATGAGTCAATTCAGGACCTCTTCTACTTCAGCTTACTGAAATCATGCATCTTTTGTTGGTTCTAAAATAAAATAATACTCGTAATAGTAGAATATAGTACTTTCTTGCCCTGAACATTGAGATTTCAAACGAGGGGAAGGATTTCCTGCCTCATTATGTCAGAAGAAATTTATCAAGAATTGTTTTATGTATGCGTGTGAGTGTGTGTGTGTGTGTGTTTCAAAGATTTATTTATTTTCTTGAAAGGCAGAATGCAAGAGAGAAATAGAGAGGAGTTACAGAGAGAGAAGGAGAAACAGAGAGAGAGAGAGAGAGAGAGAGAGAGAGAGAGAGAGATCTTCTATTCCCTTGTTCACTTCCCAAATGGCTACAAAGCTAGGACTGAGTAGGCTGAAGTCAGGAACTAGGAATGCCATCCTGGTCTCCCACAAGGGGATTGGGGCCTAAGTAATTGGGTCATCTTCTACTACCTTCCCAGGAAGTCGGATCAAAAGCAGAGTGGTTGGGATTCAAACTATGGGAAGGGGGCATGGCAAGTGAAGCCTTAACCTGCTGTGCTGCAACATCGGCCCTCATGTTTGTGTGGGTTTTTTTAAAGATTTTATTTATTTATTTGAGAGGTAGAGTTACAGACAGAGGGAGAGACAGAGAGGTCTTCATTCTGTTGGTTTACTTCCCAGATGGTTGCAATGGCCGGAATGCGCTGATCTGAAGCCAGGAGCCAGGTGCTTTTTCCAGGTCTCTCACATGGGTGCAGGGGCCTAAGGACTTGGGCCATATTCTACTGCCTTCCCAGGCCACAGCAGAGAGCTGGATTGGAAGTGGAAAGGCCAGAACCGGGACCAGTGCCTGTATGGGATGCCGGCGCCACAGGCAGAGGATTAATCTACTGTGCCATGACACTGGCCCCCATGTTTGTGGTTTGAGGATACATTTCATGTCTTACCCCAAAGTTGAGTTGAGGCAATAATGAACATTCCTCTTAAAAGATGCTAACTACATAAAAATGTATTTTTTCACCAAGGTTAATTCCTTCACAAGTCACAAAATTAGTATTTGCTCTACCCATAGTAAAACACTACTTAGGACTCAGAACCAATAGTGATTCCATCAATGATGCCAACAGAGGGGCCGACACTGCGGTGCAGTAGGTTAATCTTCCGCCTGAGGAGCCAGCATTCCATATGCACGCCAGTTCTAGTCTCAGCTGCTCCTCTTCCAGTCCAGCTCTCTGCTGTGGCCTGGGAAAGCAGTGGAGGATGGCCCAAGCCCTTGGGCCCCTGCACCCACGTGGGAGACCCGGAAGAAGCTCCTGGCTCCTGGCTCCTGACTTCGGATCGGCGTACCTCCGGCTGTTGCGGCCATTTGGGGAGTGAACCAGCGGACGAAAGACCTTTCTCTCTGTCTCTCCCTCTCACTATCTGTAACTCTACCTCCCAAATAAATAAATAAATAAAATGATGCCAACAGTAAAATCAAGAATAGGTACTTGGGCCGGCGCCGTGGCTCACTTGGCTAATCCTCTACCTGCGGCGCCGGCATCCAATATGGACACCAGGTTCTAGTCCCGCTTGCTCCTCTTCCATTCCAGCTCTCTGCTGTGTCCTGGGAAGGCAGTGGAGGATGGCCAAAGTGCTTGGGCGCCTGCACCCAGGAGGAAGCACCTGGCTCCTGGCTTCGGATCAGCATATCTCCTGTTGTAGCGGCTATTTGGAGGGTGAACCAACGGAAGGAAGACCTTTCTCTGTCTCTCTCTCTCTGTCTAACTCTATCTGTCAAATAAATTAAAAAAAAAAGAATGGGTACTTGAAGTGAACATGACATATCATTGAATTTTGCACAATGCTATACAAGGGGTCTTTTGAAAAGTCCAGGGAAATGCAGATTATCAAAAGACTACATGAATTTCAGAACTGTTTGCATCAAAATATGGTTTTATTTTAAGTCCATTTTCACAAATTTTTAAGTCCTCTCTTATAACTGCACAAAATAAAAAAGTTGATTGTTTTTGTAAAGATACAATATATTTTAGTAGGCAGAAATCCCTCATTAACAGTAAACATAGCATATCTACTCATGACTAGATTGCTTATCTTGAGCTAGATGCTATGGATTTTAATCTGATTGGCACCACCATTCTCCTAATGGATTCCAGACCTGGAATGAGGTAACTGTTCTCTCCTGGCATCATCAGTTTGGGAAAAGAGCTGTTTCACAGAAGATGATGAAGCTTTATCATTTTAAATGCAGATTTCATTTGCTGCCAAATGTGGAGTCAATAGTGTAAAAAAGAACACTTTCTCATGCAAAATAAACTTAAAAAAAAGAATTTAAAAACAAAATAATTAAATAACAACAAACATATATGTGAGCAAGACATGATACTAGTAGACAATTATCTGCCAATCCCAGCTTCTTAGGAGCTCTGCTTTTAGTTAGCTAGGCAAAGAGAATGGGGAAAAAGCCATCGGCTAAGCAATTTGTGAAGGATATTTGGAGAAACCACTACCCCCACTTTTCGAAGCCCAAATGAGTAAGCCTTGTGGTGCAATAGGTTAAGCCACAGCTTGCTACACTCACATCGTACATCAGAGTGCAATTTCAAATACTTGTTACTCCAGGCTTCCAATACAGCTTCCTGCTAAGGTACCTGGGAAGTTGCACATGATGGTCCAAGTACTTGGACTCCTGTTACCCACATGAGAGACCCAGATAGAGTTTGTGGCTCCTGGCTTCCACCTGGTCCATCTTTGGCTGTTGCAGCCATTTGGGGATCATATCAGCAAATGGAATATCCCTTTTGCTCCCTCACTCTCTCACTCTCTTGCTCTTGCTCTTTGTCACTCTCCCTTTCAAATAAGTTTTAAAACTTTTAAAAAATCAAAGAGAGAGGGAGAGAGAGGGAGAGAAAAAGAGAGAGAACTAGAAAAGAAGCATGCCCACCCAGGGAAACAAAAAGAAACTTCCACACCTTGAACCTGGCTTGACTATGGGAGATAGAAATTCGTATGTTTAAATATGCAGAGTGAAAAAAATCTCATATTCAAGAAGTAATAACAACTTGTAACAGGAATCAGCTCCTCCGATGAGTGTGGTACTAATTTCATTAATGTTGTAGCCCCCAAAACAACCACGTTAAGAATGAACTTTTGTTTAAAGAGTTTATTTATTTATTTATTTATTTGAAAGGCAGAGTTACAGAGAGAGACAGAGAGAAAGAGGCAGAGGGGCCTTCCAACTGCTATTTCACTCCCTAAATGGTTGCAATGGCCAGAGCTGGACACGTCCGAAGCCAGGACCCAGGAGCTTCTTTTGTATCTCCCATGTGGGAGAGGGATCCAAAGACTTGGGCCATCTTCCTTTGCTTTCCCAGGCACATCGGCAGAGACCTGGATTGAAGTGGAGCAGCTGGGACTCCAATTGGTGGATATCAGATGCTGACACCATAGGCAGCAGTTTTACCTGCTATCCCACAGCGCAGGTCCCAGGAGTAAACTTTTCAATTGGTCTGGGGCCAGCACTATGGAGTAGCAGCTACCGGTTGGAATCCCAGCTGCTCTACTTCCAATCGAGTTCCCTGCTAATGTGCCTGAGAAAGCAGAGGGAGATGGCCCAAGTAGTTGGACCTCTGTACCCACATGGGAGATCTGGAAGAAGCTCTTGGGTCCTGCCTTCAGATTGGCCCAACTCTGGCCATTGTGGCCATTTGGGGAGTGAACCAACAGATGGAAGACCTTTCTCTCTGTTTGTCCCTCTGTCTGTAACTCTGCCTCTCAAATAAATAAATAAAATAAAATAAAAATTGTCCTGGGTTACCTTGCAGTGGAAGCAAAAACAAATTTTTCTGAAGGTAAAGACCTTCAGCAAAACCTCCAATAATTTTCGCACAGGTAAGGCCTCAATGTGTATGAATGGTGCAACAGGTAGAGCCGCTTTCTGCAGTGCTGGCATCCTGTATAGGCAATGGTTCATGTCCCAGCTGTTCTACTTCAGATCCAGCTCCCTGCTGATGTGCCTGAGAGAGCAAAAGAAGGTGGCCTGAGTCCCTGGGACCCTGTATTCACATGGGAGACTCGAAAGAAGCTCCTGGCTCCTGATATAGACCTGGCATGGCCCTGATCATTACAACAATTTGGCAGGTGAACCCGTGGATAAAAGATCTCTTTCCCTGTCTCTCCTCTATCTCTGTAACTCTACCTTTCAAATAAATAAATAATTATTTTTCAAAAAGGCAATAGTAAAACAAATGAGAAAATAACTTTAAAATACTTGAACAAATGAATGAGAAACAAACAGAAGGAAATGATAGTAGCAGCTGTATAAAGGTTGCAAATTGTAGAAACAATGGGTATAGAATATAATATATAGTTAGCATAGTTAAAGCAAAGAATGAACATATCTAAGCTGTGATTAATGAAGGGAACTTTGAAAATGAACCATACAGATTTGATAAAGAGTTATATATAGTATCTAGGAATGAAAACTAAAACAAGACACTTAGCAAGAGGACTAAAGGACAGAACATACACAAATGAGAATGAGGAGCTGACCTAAAGAAATCAATCAAGACCATTGCACATAAAGACAGATAGATTAAAATACCAAAGTGATTAAAAGTTATAGAGGATAGAGTCAGGTGTTTAACCTGCCAATGAATATTCCCCTGTCCCACATTAGAGTGCCTGGGGTTGATGCTGTGAGACCTAAAGCCTGGATCAAGGTGCAACTATTTTAATTAGGCCTCCATCTTGTAACTTGGGCCTGACCAGGCCCTGAACTCTGAACCAGAAGCTCCTAAAAGTAAATACATGAACTCCCCTTGTGGTAAACTCTCCTAGCAACAGCCAATTAGCAGATAACAGAGAAATACCTAGAGTTCCTGGTGTCTTCTCAGGGCAGTTAAGGTGATTGATAGCTTCCCGAGACCCTGCAGTTCGGCTTGTACACCCTAGCAGCTCAGACCCTATGCTTCGGCCAATCAATTTAAAAGTTATCAACCCCCAAGCCATCCAACCACTTTACTAGGTCCATTCCCGCCACTGGAAGCACTAATCAATTCTAAGAGATGGCCTTTGAATTTCCCGCGGGATGAGATGATTTGCTAAATGGTACCATAATGTATAGAATGTCTCTGAAAACCCTATAAAAAGCCTGTTAACTGAAGTGTCAGGGCTCTCAATTCAGACCCACTGCGTCAGTGTTGATTGAGAGTCCAGGCCCGGACCTGTAATAAAACTCCTTACAGTGGTATCCGCTCCTTGGCTCCTTGGCGGCCTTTGGGGACAATTGAACTGGGCATAACAATGCCTGCTCCAGTTTTGACTTTAGTTTCTTGCTAATGCAGACTCTGGAAGGCAGCTGTTATGTCTTAAGTGTTTGCATTCCTTCCTCCGATGTGAGAGCAGTGGACTGCATGCTGGCTCCCAGCTTTGGCCCAGCTCATACAGCTTTCTTGGTCACTGGGGCAGTGAACCAAAAAACGGGGGCTCTGTCTGCGAGTGAAATAAATACATGTACTTAAGATAAACAAATGCACTTGCATTTATTTAAGATAAATATATTTACTTTAAATATATTTTAAACAAGCAAATACATAAAAGAAGGACCAGAATTGTTGCACAGCAGATTAAGCTGTCTCTTGAAACGTCTATATGCCAAGGAGTACTAGTTCAAGTCCCAGCTGCTCTACTTCTGATCCTGCACCCTGCTAACATACCTAGGAAAGCAGTGTATCATGGCCCAAGTGCTTGGGTTTTTTGCAACCCGTGTGGGAGACCAGAATGAAGCTCCTGGCTACTGACGTTTGCCTGGCCCAGCCCCAATTTATAAGACCATTTTGAGTGAATCAGCAGGTGGAAGATCTCTCCGCCTGTGTCTTTCACTCTCTCTCTGTAACTCTGCCTTTCAAAATAAAATTAGTATTAAGAAATAAGCAAGTAAATAAAAGACACAGAGCCTAGAATAAGAAGGACTTACATATATCTATCAGAATCCTAAGAAAATATATTAGGATGAATTGGAGAACTGCTATATTCAAAGAGAAATTGCATGAGAATTCGCTCACATTTCTGAATCACAGAGAATTCCAAAGTAAATACTCTTCTCCAGCACACCTGATAGTAAAAATGAAGAGTACTTAATAAATAAATACAAATATTTGTTTTTAAAGATCAGAGATAGCTTGAAAGGCAATGTAGTAAACTGACAGGTGCCTTCTCCACAACAAGAAGAGAAGCCTCAGGACACAGCAAGTCAGTCTCCAAAGGAGAAACCAGTGCTGGTGCTTGGAAGATGATGCCCCACACGCTGGTGCTCTGCCCTCTGAGCAGTCTTGGAACCTGCCTTGACTCCAGTTCCCTCTGACCTCCCCTTGTTCTCTCTCTCCCAGCACAGGAAGAGACTTTCTGCCAAGTTCTATCCACCTGAGCAGACCTCCCAGAAGAGGACCTTACGGTCTTGGTCATCTTACTGGAACTTCCTTAACCAGAGAATAAACTCATATGGCAGGAAGAGATGCTGAAGTCTGTCAACACACCTGGACAGACTTTGCTCACACACCCTTGTCCTCTATATCATTCCCATAGAGAGTCTTTTACAATCCACTGTCTGTTCTGCAGGACCAGAGAACTTTGTCCTGTGCAGTTGTGTATTCTCCAAGTCTCTCGAATTCCCACGTAAGTTTCAACACTCCCCATTCTGCCTTTCCTATAGAAAAGAGAATGTGCAGTTTCCAATGCAAATTGGGCTCCCGTTGAGTAACCACACTCCTGTGATTTCCCTGTGTCCTGATTTTTTTTTTTTTGGCCATGTGCATGTTAATAAACTTGTTTGACTTTTCTCCTTTCTGAGCTGTCTCAGTCAGTTTATTCTGCTGAAACCTCAGAGGGCAGAGGAGAAATTTTCTTTAGCCCCTATGATAGCTACCAATCTAGATACATAGGGCCAGAATGGAAGGAAAACAAGAACATTCTCAGACAAAGTTTCACTGTAAATAAGCCAGCCCATTAGAAGTGTACTACATCGTGATTTAATGCTATAACTAGTACTCAAACAGTATTTTACACTTTGTGTTTCTGTGTGGGTGCAAACTGTTGAAACCTTTACAATATATGCTATATTGATCTTCTGTATATAAAGATAATTGAAAATGAATCTTGATGTGAATGGAAGGGGAGAGGGAGCGGGAGATGGGAGGGTTGCGGATGGGAGGGAAGTTATGGGGGGGAAAGCTACTGTAATCCATAAGCTCTACTTTGGAAATTTATATTCATTAAGTAAAATTTAAATATATATATATATATATACATTAGAAAATTAAAGCTTAAACTCCTTCTAAATAACTTACAGAGTTCAGAGTGATTAGAAAGCATTTACTAGGTGTGGATATTGTGGTACAGCAGATCAAGCTGCTGCTTGAGATGCCTGCATTGCTTGTCAGAATGGCGGTTCAAGTCCCAGCTGATCTTCTTCCAGCCCAGATTCTTTCTAATGCATACTGGGAAGCATCAGGTGATGGCTCTAGTGCTTGGGTCCCTGATACCCTCGTGGGAGATCCAGATGGAGTTTCTGGCTCCTGCCTTCTACCTGGCCCAGCTGTGATTGTTGTAGGTGATTAGCAATGAACCAGCAGATGGAGAAGCTATCTGTGTGTCACTGTGCCTTTCAGGTAGATGAAAAATAAATAAAGAACTTTAAAAAAAGGAGAAAACATTTACCAAAAGATAACAAAAATATTAGGTGTCAAAATCTATAGGATCTATAGAGTGTTATCTACTTTCCATCTTTTTATGGGTAACACACATCATTAAATGCACACATAATTACATAGGAAAGAAGAAAATTTAGAAAGTAATGAGCTAACTAGCCAGCTTAAGGTTTAGAAAAACAATTAAGAGAGTAATCATGAAGAAAAGAAGTAACAAATATTAGATATTAAGACTAACAAGAGATAAAGTTGAAGGATTCCACTAAGTCACAACTTGTTTTTTTAAAAAAAGTTCACAAATATAAAACTCAGTTGCAAATTATCAAGAAAAGAATAGTACAAATAAATAATATTAGAAATAAGACAGGTGGAAAATAGTCATCAAATATCGGGGATGTAATTAGCACAAACAATTTTATGTTTGAAGACTGTGAAACAAATTTCTCTGAAAACATAAAAGGTGAGCCTAACTCAGAATTATCAAGACTTCTAATGGTCTCATAGTGTTAATTAAATTGAAACTGTAGGTAAAATTCTCCCCTGAAAAACAAACAGTTGTGGAAGGTTTAACAATGAATCTTACTAGGGTATTAACAGATGATTCTAACCACATGCAACCCATACAGAGAACAAATGGGGGGGGGCATTCAGTTCATTTTATGAGGTTAAGTAGAACAAAGATATCAAAACAAAGTGGGGGCTGATAAACAGTGGAAGAAAGACAATTCCAGGATAATCTTACATGTGCACATAGACACAAAACCCTAAGGAAAATTCTAACAAACTCATCTAATAATGTACCAAACAGTGATCTGTCATGAGAAAATTAAGCTAATTCATTCCAGTATGAAAAAGTTGATGCAGAATGGGAAATTTGTTAGAAATAATAAATTAAAATAAAATTCATTTAAATAAAAACCTTAAAAAACCAGAAAAGGTAGGTGCAACATTAAAAATTCTAATCATAAATCAATTGAAAATAGAAAAAATAAGTGCATGTCAATGAACGGCTTGCCACTGTTGGCAACAGAGGCTTAGTCCCACTGAGGACTGTGAGAATCACCCTGAAGACAGGCCCACTTGGATGTGAAGAAGTGGGTAAGTACCACCGCCCACCATCACTTGATGACAGTCTTACTGGGGCACCTATATACACCCTGTCCTATGTAGTTGCAGCACAACCCCATGTCCAGAAAATAGCTTTTGGACAGAGAAACTCTTGTACCTAAGGTACAAATCCCTTGGCCAGCACTAGCACTGTTCTCTGGTGTGCATCATGGGGTGAAAGTGGGGATCATACAGCATCTGTCACCAAGAAAAGGGGGCAACAAATGCAGAAGCCTTGACAAGACACTGTACCCCTTGACCTGACATTGGATCTTGTATTGTAATGGCAGGTGCTATGGTTTGGATGTGGTCTGAATGGGTACCCTTACACATTCATCTGCAGCAAGTTTGGTCCCTGGTGTGGTGATGTAGAGGCAGTGGACCCTTTAAGAAATGGGGCCTAGAGGAGTAATTAGGTCATTGAGGGCACTAGCTTCCAAAGGGATGAATACTGGTCTCAGGGAGGGAGTTAGTTCTTGCCAGAATGGATTGTAAAAAGAATGAGCCTGATCCCAGAATTTCTCTGACTTCTTGTCTGACAAGTGATCTCTGCTTCTTGTATGCAGTCCCACAATGATGCCATCGTTGGCTGTGATGTGATGCAGCCAGTAGGGCCCTCACCAAGGGCCAAATAGACAGGGCTTCCTAATCTAGGGCTTTCAGCCTCCAAATCTATGAACTAAATAAACCTTTTTTTCTTTATAAAGTACCCAGCATCAGATGTTTTGTTATAGCAACAGCAAATAGACTAGTACAGAGGGACTTGGGCAGGAGAATGACGTAGTTGATGTGTGCTTTTCAATAAATACTCTGGTTCCTGTGCTGTGAAGAGTGTATAAGAAAACAAGAGTAGAAGCAGGAAGACCAGTTGAGAGACAACGATCAGACAAGAGGTGAGCATAGCTTGGATTAAGGCATGGGTTGCTAAAGAGAAGAGCAGCATTTCCAGAAGTCAGAGATAATGGTAATTGTGCTTTAAGGAAGGAGATATAAAGCATGTCAAATAGTACTGAGAAGTTAAGTAAAGGACAGGCTGGGACATGACATTGGAGTCATATCCAACAGTAACTGAAGTTACCTTTGGCCTTTGGAGCAGTTTCTATGGAGGGGTAGGAATAAGACTGAAGGAAGGGTGGGTGAGGGATTGGATTCAGGAAGCACTTGACAAGTCTTTTGAGGAGTTTGGTTGGAAAGGAAATGGAGTGTGGCAAAAACTGAAGGAAGGAAAGTAGCTAAAACAGTTTCCCAAAGGGCCAGCACTGTGGTGCAGTGAGTTAATGCCCTGGCCTGAAGCACCAGCATCCCATATGGGCACCAGTTCTAGTCCCAGTTGCTCCTCTTCCAGTCCAGCTCTCTGCTAAAAAAGCTGAGGCCCAAGTCCTTGGGTCCCTGCACCTATGTGGGAGACCCCGAAGAAGCTCCTGACTTTGGATTGGTGCAGCTCTGGCGGCAACAGCCATCTGGGGAGTGAACCAATGGATGGAACACCTCTCTTTCTGTTTCTACCTCTCTCTGTAACTCTGTCTTTCAAATAAATAAAATAAATATTTTTTAAAAAGTTTCTCAAATTATAATAAAGAAAAAAGAGATGATATGAGCCTAATGAGGACGATTCAAGAGAAAGGGGCAAATAGATGTCAGAGAAAGAGTGTGAAGATTTTTGGAGTCATGTGGTGCTCTCCAGCTGTAGGGATAGGATCTAATGGGGACACAGTGGGAACTTTGACAAGAGTGCAGTCAGTTCTGGCAGGAAAGCAGGGTGCCTGACCAGTCCTGGTAGATGGGTAGCTTGGAGCTTGTAGAAGTTCTCTTTTGAAGGCTGCCCTTTTCTTCACAAAAGTTCGTTAATTACACATAAGGAGGAGGAGGTGTTGGAGGCTTTAGGACACAAGGTGTGGAATAGTCACCTAAGGGAGCAGAGACATGGATGAATGAGGGGAACACAGCATGATAGCCATGCAGAATGAGGGCTGAGGTTTGTGTTCATGGATCTGAAATTAGATCAATCAACTTGGTTAATGTTTTTCCACAAGCCTATGCAGTCACATTGGTGCAGATGCAAAGAGAGAAAATAGGCTTTATCCAAGGCTGGGGTTTTGTCAAGAAATTAAGAAGCAACTGAGGGGCATACTAGGAAGTGTCTTGTATGGAAGTGATGCCAGAGTGTGATTTCAGAATATGAACTGGAGTGAGTGGGTTTTAGGTCCTACTGTGGTCAAAGGATGTTGGGGTTGGAATGTTAGAGGCACTTGTTGGGGAAAAAAGAAGGTGGAATGCTCAGAAGTGATTCTTGACAGAGAGATAGGCAGGTTGTGTTTATTGGCCAGGGGTAAACCTGTGAGAGTGGGTTACTGGAAAGAATAAATGTAATTGAAATGCTGGCATTTTTGAAAGGCATAATCTAAGACATAGATTCTGTATGGAGATTGAGATTACCCAGAAGACATAACCCCAAGTTCTTAAGGGAATGGCTCAGAACCTAGAGTTCAGCGAATTTGAAGAGATGATCTCCAATGTCTAGGCCTTGAAGAGGAGACAGAATCATGGCTATTTAGGGAGGGAGAAAAGCCTGGAAACGGCCAGAGGGAGCAAGGAGGACACCTTATTCCACTCAGAAAGACAGCAAGAGAAAGCAACCATCACACTAAAGAGTGCAAGATCTTCAGGGGAATAGCAGGGCTGGCTTAGGACAGGAGATTAAAGAAGTTTAGGTTGCAGAGAATATTACTGAGTGATGGACTATGTGTCCTGCCAGGGGCACAAAGTCAGTGGAATTGAGAAGGAATGGAAGACTGGCATGGGCTAAAGAATGTGAAAGCCCTCATGAGGAATAGAATGAAAGAGAAACACCCCTTCCACTCTACAATGTGTCCAAATAAATCAAATGCAGCTTTTATCATGGTCTAATCCATTCTCATCTGGAAAGATGTTTAGGAAAATTAGTTATACTACCTTAAAGGTGATTTTGACTCTCCTATATTCTGTGTCACATAGAAGGTGCAGTTAGGTCAACAGATACAAGTAAGGAGAAAAATGTTGGGCAGCAGTAAGAAAGGATGCTCCCAACAAGGACAGCTGTTCCAAGATGGAACACATCGACTTATCATGGAGAATGTGGAGAGAGGCTGATGCTTGTTGGTGGGAATGTTTCTGGAGACACTTTCTGCCAAATATGACCAGGTGGTACTGTTTCTAAGATTCCCTTTAATTCAATTTCCAAGTTCTCAGGGCTGGGCTTCAATTAAACAAGAAGTACTTATCCTTGCATTCATCCATTACTGTGATTCTGATTGGTGCTGAAACCCAAGATCTTGGTCATTTCCCTTAAAGATTCTGATTTTAACTCTTAAAAGTAGAGCCTAGAATGATGATTCCTTAAAGATAATCAAGATAGAACTTTTTATGAATTTATTTATTTATTTGAAAGGCCGTATTCCAGAGAGAGAGAGAGCGAGAGAGAGCGCGTGTGTCTTCCATCCACTGGTTCATTTGCCAAATGGCTGCAATGGCTGGGGATGGTCTAGGCCAAAGCTTGGAGCCTGTAACTGGTCTCTTACATGGGTAGAAGGGCACAAGAACTTTGGTTACCTTCTGCTGGTTTCCCAGGTACATTAACAGAGAGTTGGACTGGAAATGGAGGAGCTGGGACTCAAATCGGTGCTCATATAGGATGACAGCATTGCAGAGTGCAGATTCACCTACTGTGCCACAACACCAGCCTCTGGAACTTCTTATCCCATAGAATCAACACATTTCTTCAGCTTCACTTTGTGTTGGTGAAAGAGACACCTATTTCTCAATAGACTGTGTATTTTCCTCACGTTCCTTCTCACTTTATGTCCAACCTTTCCTACTATAACTAAAAAGGTAGATGCCACTCTCTATCCCAGACTGGTTGGAATTAAGGTTGCAAGGCAAATAGCCATGTTTCTGGGTCTTTGATAATTGTGGATGTTTACGACAAGAAATACACACTTTCCATCTGAGAGCATGGAAAGATTTGGGCAAAAACCCTTGAGGAATTCAAGAGTTTAACCTGAAATGATGGACCTCCTGCAGATGCCAGAAAATGCTAGCAGAACCTCAAAGTTCTAGGAAAAAGATCAATACTTATCTTATGCTCTTCTCTGGTCCCAAGAAGCAGAAATTCTCTGTATTATGTTCATTGACAAGTCAAAGTGTCACTAGTGAGATTAATTCTTGTTGGCTTATTGTGGCTCCTCACTTCTCTTGGGGCCAAGGCTGTGTAATATTTGTAGTCTTCACACAAAACCACAGAAGTTTTTTTCTTGTCTTTTATTTATGACTCCTGCTGTAGTGACTGCTACCACCAACGCTTGCTTGATCCAGACTCTGTTTATTTTCTGCCAGACAGTATTATTTTTTTAAACTTTCCTGCTATTTCTTTGCCAAAGAGTAGATTGCCTTAGTTTTTTCTTCCCTATTAAGTAGTTTAAATGCTTAGAAAAATTCATTGAAACCAAAATTACTTCCTAACAATTTAGAGAATCACATCTAAGTGAATATGGCTTCCCATGAAGCTTGGTTGGAGTCCATTTCCAAATTTCCCCATTCAGAAAGGGAAAAGTGTGAATTTTAAAAGGAAAGAATGTTGTTGTGAGTATTGGGTATGGTATAAAACTGGCATATTTTTCCCATTTTACATGTGAGTAATAATAGCATTCAAGAGATGAAATGCCTTGCTTAAACTCACATTGTTGTGTAGAAAATAGGAGAGTAGTACATTAAAACCAGATATTGGACCTAAATTCCATAATTGATCTGTGCCGTACTTCTGTCTATACATGATGGTTTTCAACCTATAAACTATGCAATTGTAAAGCAGTCTTATCATTATGATCATTTCTTCATTACTACAAGTTCTTTTATTTATCAGACTATGACGATTATCAAACGTGTGACAGCAGACTAGTGATGGAGAGTGAACTCCTGAGCATGAGACTCCAGGTAGCTTATTCTACACTGATTACATACAGTCAGGCACTGGAGGTTTTCTCACTTAGTGTGAATCCAAGAATGACTGGCTCCAAAACCCAAGCTTATCCCACTATACCACACTGCTTCACAGCAGCATCACCTGGTTGCTGGATACTCCAGTCTGTGATTCTCAAAGAATGCTCTCTGGACCTGTATGACTTGAGAACTTGTTTAAAATGCAAATTATTGACCCCACCTCAGACCTCCTACTTTAGAAACTCTGGAACTGTGATCTGAAATCTGTGGTTTAATAAACCTGAAATCTGTGGCTTGGTGGTTATGCATGGGGGGAAAAAAACTAGGCAAAATGTTTTATCTACAATACACAAGGCTGAAACATGCTGTTAATTTTCATACGAAAAACTTTCCCAAATAACCTAGAATTCTAGTAGGTCTTTTTTAGGATTAACATCAAGACATATAAATGTCATTTTGAAAAGAAACTCAAAACGATCGATATCCCGAGATTTCTGTTAGCATGGCATCTATCTAAAGTACAAAAATTTCTGCAAGGGTTGCTGAACATTTTTTCATCATTACATTATATGCTCAGATTGCATTAAGAATATCTGGATAAAGTTCCACTGTATGAACTAGTGTCTTTTCAACCTTGAGTTTTATTATATTCAAGAAGGTGATGTCTGCATGCTCTTTGGCTTAAAGAGGAGATAGGGGAGAATGAGAAACAGAGGAGAATCTAAATATTTCTCATTTTCTCATTTTAAAGCAAATAGTGAAATATTACTCAGTCATCAAAATGGATGAAATCCCAACACTTGCAACACCATCGATGGAACTGGAGGACACTATGTTAAATGAGACAAACCAGACATAGAAAGATAAATACCACATGTTCTCTCTCACTGGTAGAAGTTTAAAAAGAGCCATGTGAACATGGAATATTAATTATTAGAGGTGGGAAGGGTTAGGGGAAGAGAGATAGAAAGAGGTTGTATAACAGGTACAAGAACAAAGAAGTAATAAGTTGTGGTGTTCTACAGTGCAGTGAGGAGACTATAGTTCACAATGGTGTATTATACACTGTGTGAAGAATGGAAGGCAGTCCTGGAAGGCTGTACACATAAAGCAATGATAAGAAAATGGTAGTGCTAGTTGCTTAATCTGATCAATCTACACTACATACGTGTATTAACATATGGCACCGTACCCCACAAACATCTACAGATTTACATCTTTTAAATAAAATTTTAAGAAATTATAAAAATAAAAATAAATGGAATAAACAAGTAAGCAAATAAATATGTGATATAAAAGTTTAGTCCTGTAAGGAGATTTTCCAGGCATGGAGCAACATCTGGAGCAAATCTTAGAGTTTTTCCCAGAAGAGGTAGAAAGAGAGAAATCATAGCAAAGAAAGGGAAAGGATCCACAGGGTTTGGGGACTGTGAACAGACCCCAAGCTTTGCATAAACCTAAGGAGTCAGACTGAAGTGCTTATGTTCATCCAGCATAATGGAGGCTCTGAACTAGAGAGGCTAAGTGGTATTCTACAAAACAAGGTTACATTTTCTGAGTTAGTGGCTTAAATTCCTACCCATTACACTTGGATTTACACTAACTTTACAGGACACAACTCAACTCCTCCAGACTTCAAACAATGGATCCAGAGATCCTGGTGAAGGATGGGACACTCCTTGCAGCAGCTTCAAGCCACAGCATGGTCAGCCACAGGCTCTGTAAAAATGTCATGGCCAGCTAGGACAGGGAGGGTAGCAAACATAGACCTCATGGATGTGTTCTCATGCCAAGAGCTCAGCAAGGGCAGTTACAATCCCAGACTGAAGCAAGTTATAGTAGCACTTAGCAAATCTCTCTTTACTCAACTCATCTTCTGAGACAAACCCACAGCAAACAGGCACAGAGCCAATGCTACTCAGTCTTCAGTGTTTAGCTGTGCCTAACAACACTGTCATCCCTTGGTGACAGACACTGCTTCCTTTCAATTTGGTGTTTTGGGGAGGAGCACTGCACGGAGACTCTATACAAAACTGCCTAGATAGAAGTGAGGAAGAAAGGAAATGAGACTGAGATGAGAAAGTGTAAAGAGATGTCTTTGATACAGAGAAAAGTTGGGTCAACATTTAGTATTGTCTATAGGGTATTAATATCACCAGAAAGGTGAAAATTGTGGTAATTAAGAATCAACACCAAAAATTTTGACCAGAGCAGATTTGGGGGAGTATTGAGAGAGAAGATTGAGGGTGAGAAAGTGTTGGGGTGTGTGGCAAGGACTGCGAGGTAATGTGGCCTTTGCAAAACATAGCTGATGCTCTGGCTTCACTGTACAACCCAAGATCAACAGCCTTCTGCATGGCTATTTTTCCAGAGAACCACTAGAGTTGAGTCAGAGTACTGCGCTGTGAGCACTTGCCCCACAGTGAAGGATCATAGGGCTGTAGTAATCAATCTGCACTCAGAATCTGAGGACTCCAGCCCTTGCAGGCAGGGTAGCATCTTGGAAGCTGCCTCTCTACAGATGATAAACACATGGGTCAGTTCTGCAGAAAGCTTTGATTCAAACATGGGTCTTTCCACTCTATCTTCATAATGAGCTTCAGGCTCAGTACTGACTCTTGCGTCTCGTGAACACGAGGCTGCAGATCTTCCAGTGGCTGGTACTGCAGCCCCTGCACAAAACCTTCAGAGGATCACCCCTGCATCACCCCTGTTGTCTCTCTCTGTCAGAGTTCCCTGTGGATCTCATTCTAGTATCATTACTTCCAGATACTAATGGCCTCTTGAGGGTCTCCTTTTTCCCATAAAATGAGCTCCAGAAGAGAAGAGGTCCTGTCACCTTGTTCTCTGCCCCATCCTCAGTACTGAGCCCTAGGTAGGTGTCACCACGCATCTGCTGAATAAACTTTAGTTTTTTTTTCAGCAGATGTCTTCCCCACAGTAGATGAGTCATACCTGTGGACTCTTAGCTGCTCCTACTGGCTGCTCACAGCAACTGGCCCAGGGCTTGTGCTCCATCCATCAGTTTTCTGGGACACTGAACGATTGTGAAGAGTTGTTGCTGTTTGCTTCAAAAAGGCAGAGAGTCTGCTACCACTTTTGGCTTAACCAATATATATATATATATATAAAGTTTTAGGTTGTTGGAAAATGTTAACTTGGATACAAAAGTGATCTTGTCTTTCGCTTTTGCAAAACCAGCTTAATGATACATTTGACCAGCACTTTACATGAATTACACTCCAGATGAATCTATCCACTTAAAATATCTAGAACTGCTCACTTAAAAAACCTTTTTAAAATCTCAGTTTAAATTTTGTCTCGACAGATGTGTTCTACATTCTTTCACATTGTATTCATATAAAAGATGAAAATGTACAAAAACTTGACTTATATTTACTGAAAATCTCTAAAATAGATACAATTAACTCTTCCTTGAGAAAAAGAATTGAACTTGTAAAAACTGTAAATATATTCTCTGACAATACATCTAAAGTTCAATGCATTCATACTGGAAAAAGCACTTACTTCTGCCCAGGGCTGAAGAGCTACTTATTTATATGTATTAATAACACAGTGTCATTTCCCTTCTACACAGAAAGGCACTGATGTAAGGGATGCTGGTGTTTGGGCACCAGATGGTACTACATCATCCAACAGTGCTACAACAAACAGAACTGGTTACATTGTGTGTATGTGTGTGTGTGTGTGTGTGTGTGTGTGTGTATCAGTGGAAAGAACATTTGAATCAATATACTCTGTGGTCCTGAAATATCTGCTAAGAGATGTGATGACACCAGAAGCTATTGTTTCATAAAAGTATATGCACCTAATGCTTTCAACAGCCTCGGGGGTGTGCCTATCAAACAGAATCTTCACACTATGGATGCTAACGTGTTATTAACATAAAATGAATAAGCTACTGACATGCCATTCTATAGGGAAAAGTCTTGGCTTAGGATTCACTTCCATGATCACTGAGAATATTCACGAAGGCATTGAACTCCAATGTGTGTCTATTGAGTTTCATTGTTTTTACTTTTATTCAAATTTACAATTGAGTGTTTTTAAATGATGAGACTCATCTACAAAACCTCATTCTGCAAGCAAACAAGCACCATGCCTTGGTTTTGTGATACTGAGACACTAATGTTTAGAAATTAGATTGTCAATCAACTCTGTCTCCTCCCTTCACAAAGAGGATAGAAATCTCAAATATGGGATCTGTGTATAATGAAGTTATTCTGGCCATTTTCCTATGCACAAATAGGCACACAGAGCTCATCAAATCAAATCTCTTCTTATGATGTCCTCAACTGTAATTGTAAGTGCAGAAGGTTAGAAATGAACAGATTGTAAAAACGATGTGCTTTCTCTCTGGACTTTAGAATGCATGTGTGGAGATATTATAGATCCACGTATATCTACCTCCAAAAGTGGCATTGCTGCATACGTAAAGGAGCAGAAGTTTCCAATGTGTAATATTCCATAGCAAGTGCTCCAGTTCATCTTCACAGTTCTGCAGAGTTACCAAAGGTTGATACAAGCAGTCTTCCAAAAGTTCATGGAAAATATTTATCATGAAGTCATGTGGATTCCAAACACTTTTGCACCAAAATAATTTTTTTCATTCTATTTTTCTCTGAACTTTTTTGTGAATTACTCCTTTAATGAGGGGTAACAGAAGAGACAACATTGAGAATCTGCTCTGCAGGGCCTGAGGGGTACAGATGAGCTCCTGACTCTGCTGCATGGACCAGAGCTAAATAGGATGTCTGACAAGAAGGAAGGGGGAAGAGCCAGATGTGATGGAGCAGACACACAATGTGTACCATTGTGATGGGTGACTTAGAGAACATGCTCAGTGTCAAGGATGACCTTCTTTATCTAGCTGGAGTTGAAAGAACTTTAATCAGTTTCTTAATCAAAGAGAACAATGAAAGAAGAGTGCTTCTTTCCCAGTGCTCCTATCTGTTGGATCAGGAGCCCATGCACATTTTTGTTTGTTTGTTAACTTTTATTTAGTAAATATAAATTTCCAAGAGCCCATGCACATCTGACATAACACATTGCCTTCTCATTTCTTGCACCCAGAATGCAATACCTACTGATTTTTTACACAGAAACTAAATCATTTTTCCTATTTTTTCATATATCTGTTTCTTTTGTTTTCCCTATGTTTCCTTATGTGAAATATGATTGAATGTGTTAGAAATTCAGTATTTTCATAGGTAAACAGATATACTGCTCCCTAGGGTGATCATGTGTTTCAATTAATATGTCATTTAAAAATAATAACACACTATACATATGCTAGTAATCTTTTGAATGGAACTCCAAGAGACTGTCAATCATTCCTGTCCTGAAACTGAATCTGAAGTCTTATCTCATTTTGGAGGTAGATCATTTCCTTAAGTTCAGATCCAGTCACACGCAAAGCTGGCATGGGGTCTTGAGTGGTGGCCCATTTCCTGGTTTTCCACATGGTTTTTGAGTCCCAGCTGTACACAACTCATAAGTTTCTGACTTTGAGTGGCTGGTGAGTCCTGGGCACAGCTAATCTGTTCAAGTGAATTTGCGTTCTGTGGGGAAAGGGTCCCCAGCCGTATTAGAGCCTGCCTAAGGTCTGGTGAGGCACAAGGCAAGGATGCTTTCACATGCAGGAAGTGTGATGCTCTTTAAACAAACCTGCTGTAAATAACGCGGGAGGTATCATTGCCCCCAATGAAACTAACCTAAGATTCTTCACTCACTTCTGACCCTGAACCAGAAAGGATCTGAAAAATTGACTGGTTGAACTCCCTGAAACAAATGATGCTTGAGTGGTTTCATGCATAATAACAGCCTTTGATGTAAATGGAGCCATCAGTCAACAGCCACTGATGCTGTGTTGTAACCAATATTTCTGCAAGGCCCCTTCTGGAGGGACCAAAAGCACCCAGGAGCTTCTTGTCTAGCACACCCCAAGCCCAGAAAGCAAGTTAGAGCTCCCCATAACCAGAGACAGCCCTTTCAGTGAAGACTTGGGGAAAGTCTGGAAGTCAGGACTCCAGCATAAACCCCTTCACAACTACATTATCAGAGAGCTTTGTGCTTTAGCTCTGGCAACCTCAACCCTGCTCTTACAAAGTAAGTAGGATACTGTTCTCATAAAACTTGCGGATCAAGTGATGCCTTAAACACTACATTCAGATAA
Organism: Sylvilagus floridanus; assembly: GCA_949820135.1. NCBI lineage: Eukaryota > Metazoa > Chordata > Mammalia > Lagomorpha > Leporidae > Sylvilagus > Sylvilagus floridanus. Next base: position 79,606,563 of record OX463241.1, read on the forward strand.
AACTACAACCAGTTCCTTCAGCCTCAGGTCTTCCTGTGCATTGAGTCAGCACCCAGTGTGTAACATGTGTCAAAACACTTGGTCCTCTCATAGCTTTCATTGAGTATGGGATCTTTGACACTGAGCGCAATCCTGAAGGCTGCCTTGGAGGGAGGACAGTGTTGCCGGAGGACCAGTGCACATCTCCCTGCCTGCTCACATCTGTTAGTGAGGTGCTGCATGCCATTGTGCTCTATTTCTTTTAAAACAAATATATGCTTGCAGTTTGCATGATGAACTTAGAACAAAAATGAAAGGAGATGGATAGGAGTCATTTTCAGACAAGATTTACCTCCAAGGAGCCCAACAAGCAGCAGATCGCTTCATCACCTGCTGCCTGACAAAGCAGTGACATTAAAGCAAAGGCATGTCCTAATCGTCACGCGTGTAACCACTTTTTTCTTTTTTTCACATTTGTATGCTAATCACGAGAAGCAAAAATAGACTTAGATTGGAAATCAAAGATTGGTTGTATACAGGTAATAGAGTGCTTGAACGCTTTATTTAAAGATAGAAGGCTCTTGAACCAGGCTTTATTATTGAACTAAGACTATCTATCCTTTTTGACACTTTTTAAATTAAGTTCTTCCTCTAATTTATGTTTTTGTCAGCTTTCTTCCCTTACCTGGTTTTAAACTGGCTTTTTCCCTCTCTCTCTCTAAGTAATAAACTACCCCAGAGCAGAGGGAAAAAAATTTTAATGACCCTCAAAATTCAGATTAACAAAGTGGATCATTTGTATATGGCCACAGAATTATGAATCCTTCTGAAATATCTGTACAGAAATTTTGTCTGACGCAAATTTTCATTTTCCTTCTCTCTGACATAGCTTTGACTTGCCCCTTTTGAAAATGGAATTCTTACAGCGTCTCTTAAAGCAAGGCCAAACACTAAAAAGTCAAGGAGCTTGGGGGACAGTTTTGAGGCTCAAATGAAAAAGCTTTTTTAATTTTTTTAATGAAGGGAGACAAACTTCCACAACATAACACATCAAGTAGAAATCGTATGCCTAAGCTGGACATGCAGCACCAGATCTGCCTGCCCCTTCACTGGATGCTCAAGCTGCCTTCTTATTATTGTGAAGCCAGCCTGCCTCCCAGTATGTTCTGCCTCCCATCTGACTTCTGCAGAGTTCGAGAGAGCTTAGGACAAACAGAACAGAGGATCAGCTGCACGCTGATGACTGGTGGCAGCCAGATAATCCACTGTGATATCTTATTGGGAAAAACTGGGGACAATGTAATTTCTCCAATTTAACACAACTCCTGCCTGGGAAATGCAAACCAACCTTAATCTTCAAAATCTCCTCCGGTTTGGCAGTATTTTTGTTTTACTATTATGTATATAGGAGAGAGAGAAAGGGTGAGAGAGCACAAAGCCATGCCAAGGAAAAGAAGTATTGCTTCAACTTGACAAGCAAGAACCAGGGATCAAAAAATTATTGACAAAACAATGTCTTGTTGGCAGTGTATTTTTCTCTGGTGTTACTATATTTCTCAATAGGCAAATTCCACCGAAGTCTGTTTAATTTCTACAAACGTGAACTTCTGCTTTTCTCATAATTGTGGAAGATGGCTCTTCTGCTATCATGCCTTCATAGCTTTTCTTACATATCTGCATTTTACCAGCTTCCTAGACTGAGTGGAGTTCCATGTGCCCTTCAGGAATGTCAACACAAAAGTACTTCAAAAAGTTGTTGAAAAATGAGATAAAAAGAAAAGTTTATTTTAGTGCAAAAATTTTTGGAAATCTATGTACATATGAGGTCTTTGAAAGTTCATGGAAATGTATATTATGAAAAAAACTGCATGGATTTCAAAAATTTTTTGCTTCAAAATAAATTTGCCTTTTAATTCAATTTTCCTCAAATTTCTTCAAGTACCCTTATGCCACCCATCTCTAAATACCTCACACTCCAATCAGCAGAGGACCACACAGCACAGTGAACGCAGAACATGCACAGCCACGCCAGCCAGCCCAGGCCACAGTTTGACAACCACTCTCTGGTAGAGTGCCCCTTATGTGAGTCAGTCTCTCCACCTCTGGAATGGGATAATAACATTCCTCCTGATTAGTTTGCCATGTGTTTTAAAATGAAGCCTGCTACATACTAGGCATGATAATAATATGTGTTAAACAAACCAAATCCTATTAATATAACCCACTTTAATAGAATTAAGTCAGAAAATCTTTTATTTACCAATCATGGGAAAGCATAGTGCCAGTTGCTGCAGATAAACATCCCAAAAGGTTGCAGGCTAGCACAGGACCTAAGTCAAGTATGCAAATAAGTATTGAATAAAATAGAATGAACACTGGACATTTTCTATGACTGAATTGCAGAAGAAATTATCAGTAGGGTGTAACTGAAATTCAAAGAAATAATCAAGCAGTAATTAGTTGAGGAAGTGCTAAAAGTTTAATAGAGAATGACATGTAATATGACTTCTTTGAGAATTACTAATACTTAATAATGGAATGATGAATGAGTCAGAGATAAATGGTGCAGAATAATATCTGATGAACAGATCCCGATTTGTGAAAGGATTTGTGTATAGAAAAGACAGCATCACCTTCACTCTGCAGGTGTCAGCCTGAGACCTCCATGAAGACTGCATGGCACAGCATGGGCGCTAGGCTGCACAGTCCAAAACCTGGGCTCAGATCCCAGCTCCTCTACTCCCTAGCTATGTTGTAGACAAGATGCTTCACAGCACCACAGCTCCCTTCCTACCTCTCTAAAATAGATGCTAGCCACATTCACCTCATTGGATTGCTTCAAGCATTAAATCAAATAGTATATGTCAAGCAGTTAGCACTCACTCAATAAGCACCCAATAAATGCTACAATTTTGGGGCCAGTGCCATGGCTCAATAGGCTAATCCTCCGCCTTGCACCGCAGGCACACCGGCACACAAGGTTCTAGTCCCAGTTGGGGCGCCAGATTCTGTCCCGGTTGCCCCTCTTCCAGGCCAGCTCTCTGCTGTGGCCAGTGAGTGCAGTGGAGGATGGCCCAAATGCTTGGACCCTGCACCCCATGGGAGACCAGGAGAAGCACCTGGCTCCTGCCATCAGATCAGCGCGGCTTGCTGGCCACAGTGTGCTGTCCGTGGTGGCCGTTGGAGTGTGAATCAACGGCAAAGGAAGACCTTTCTCTCTGTCTCTCTCTGTCACTGTCCACTCTGCCTGTCAAAAAAATAAATAAATAAATAAATAAAAGAAAAGAAAAAAGAAAAAAATGTACAATTTTGTTCTTTTATAACTTTTTAAAGATTTATTTATTTCTTTGAAATTCAGAATTATAGGGCAGGGGAGGGCGGAGACAGAGAAAGATATTCTATCCACTGGTCCACTCCCCAAATGGCCACAGTAGCCAGGGCTGAGTCAGGCTGAAGTCAAGAGCCAGGTCTTACACATGGTTCAGGGGCTCAAACATAAGTGCTCATCTTCTGCTGTGTTCCCAGGCACATTTACAGCGAGCAGCGTCAGGGGTGAAACAGCCTGGATTCAAACCAGTGCCCATATGCCATACCAGCACCGCAGACAGTGGCTTAACCCTCTGTAACTGGTCCCCTATAACTTCTAAATGTTATTTTAAACGATAACTCCTATCCACACACATAAACAATGAATTCCAGACAAAGTAAAGATTTAATATAAAATATAAATCCAATCTAGAAAATAATAACTTTGTTTTGGGAGGTGCAAATTTCTATTAGCAACAAAACGTAATAGGTGTGATTTCATAAGATCCAAAAAGCTAATGATATTTGTATCAAAACATCATAAATTATAAAATCTATTAATAGGGTAGAAAATATTTGTGACATAAATGTAATATATAAATAACTCACAGGTTTAAAAATACTATTCTATAGCACTCTGGCTTCAGAATCAGCCCTTAAGGCATTCGGATCTGGCTGAAGAGCCCATGAGAGTATTTTAGGCATGGAAAGCCAAGACACTCTGGGGAAAAAAAAAAAAAGAAGAAGACGACCTAAATGTAAGATCTCTGCGAGTGAGATCCCAGAGGAAAGAACGGGGCCACCAAAGAAGGAGGTACCTTTCTCTGAAGGGAGGAGAGAACCTCCACTTTGACTATCCCTGTCGGAATAAGATCGAAGTCGGTAAACTCAAAAGGCTTCCATAGCCACGGCAACTCATGACAAGAGCCTGGGGAGATTACTGACACCATAAACAAGAGTGTCAAATTGTTAAGTCAACAACAGGAGTCACTGTGTACTTACTTCTCATGTGGGATCTGTCCTTAATGTGTTTTCCAATGTGAAGTAATGCTATAACTAGTACTGAAACAATATTTTTCACTTTGTGTTTCTGTGTGGGTTCAAACTGATGAAATCTTTACTTAATATATACCAAATCGATCTTCTGTATATAAAGATAATTGAAAATGAATCTTGATGTGAACGGAATGGAAGAGGGAGCAGGAGATAGGAGGGGTGCGAGTAGGAGGGAAATTATTGGGGGGAGAAGCCATTGTAATCCATAAACTGTACTTTGGAAATTTATATTTACTAAATAAAAAAAGAAAAAAATCTTAAAAAATGGAAAAAACAAATAAATAAATATTAGTTTCATAATAAAAAATACTATTCTAAACTAAACAGTAAGATGGAGAAGAATTTGAAATGATATGGCACATACTGAGAAAGCTAAGTGGACGCTTTTATTCTGGAACATCTACTATGTATGCCCAGGACAAGTGTGATCATTATAAACTGAACCAATGTTCTTTCCTGATGTACATACATCTAATCTAAACTGGGTCTCTCATCAGGAATTAATTAATAACAAAATAAAATCTTCTATTTTCATTGTCTTCACCAGTTATATTCCTTTTATGTTATTTTTCATAACCTCATATTTTTTTTTGACAGGCAGAGTGGACAGTGAGAGAGAGAGACAGACAGAAAGGTCTTCCTTTACTGTTGGTTCACCCTCCAATGGCCGCCGCTGCGGTGCACTGTGGCAGGCACACCACACTGATCCGATGGCAGGAGCCAGGTGCTTTTCCTGGTCTCCATGCGGGTGCAGGGCCCAAGCACTTGGGCCATCCTCCACTGCACTCCCAGGCCATAGCAGAGAGCTGGACTGGAAGAGGGGCGACCAGGACAGAATCCGGAGCCCCAACCGGGACTAGAACCCAGTGTTTTGGCACCGCAGGCAGAGGATTAGCCTATTGTGCCACGGCGCCAGCCCATAACCTCATTCTTATACTCTCTGGTTCCAACTCCCTACTTTTAAGTCAATACAAACAGGAGGAAATACAGACCCTATATCAGGGCTGATCACAGGGTCCTCCACTGGGCCCTGCCTGCAGTTGGAGCAGAATCCTGGAGGCATGCCATGCACTGGCCTGGAAACAGCACACCTCACTTACAGTCTTCACATACAGTCATCTACACAACTGTGGAGTCAGCCAACCATGGACCAAGGAGTGAGAAACAATTCACATTTGTACTGAGCTTTCTACAGACTTTTTCCCCCTCATCATTATTCCCTAAACAATGAAATACAATGATATTTACAGGGCATTGATGTTACACCAGGTACTATAGGTAATCTAGAGATGATGTAAAGTATATGAGAGGATTGTGCAGGTTACATACAAATACATCCCTGCATGTGTGGATTTTGGTATCTTCAGGGTGTCTTGGACCACTCCCCAACAAATGCTTAGGGACAACTGTCTTTCACTGGCTAGAACAGTTACTGACCCAAAATGAATGCCAGGCAAACCCTTGGGCCCAGCACAGGAAATGAGCTTGGTGGGCATTCTACCTGGTGTCAGCAATGGTACTTTATGGTCCATTCCCAGCTGGGATACAGGGTAGCAGTATAAAGTGATGTTTTTGATATCATAAGGTAAGTCTCATTGTATAGTTCGGAGTCAAAAATTATTGGCCTACATAATCAGTATGAATATAGTTAAGTAAAAATCATTCATAAATCAAACTCAGTGTAGCATTGAAATATTAATTGATAAATTATGAATACCTTACATTTATTTTTCTACTTTTATCTCTTTTCCAAACTTTGTGCAACAAACATGTGTTACTTTTTTTTTAAAGTGAGGAACTTTCTTTCAAAGACGGAAATTTCAGATTAGCATTGGATGCCTCTTACCAAATTCTGGAAAACAGAAATATATGGAACTACCAAACTATATGAACCACATCTACATATGTACCACTGCCTGTACACAGACTTCTTTTTGTGTTTCATACTTTCTATTTAAGATATTGTTTCTACATGAAATTAATCATTAATAATTGTTGTTACCTCTCAATCTCTCTCATTTTGTAACTGAGAGGCAGAGAGAGAGAGAGAGAGAGAGAGAGAGAGAGAGAGAGAAAGAGAACAGAGCTTCCCAAATACCCATACTAATCAGAGCTGGGCCAGGCTGAAGCCAAGATCCAGGCACTTGATCCAGGTCTCCTACATGGGTGATAGGGATCTAACTGCATGAGCCATTACTGCTGTCTCCTAGGAGGCACATTAGCAGGAAGATGGAAGGAGGAACAGAGCTGGGACTTGAACCCAGGCACCTTGATGTGGGATAGAGGTGTCCCAAGTAGCATCTTAGTCCAAATGCCCGTTATTGCCGTTAGAAATTTGACTATCAGTCTAATTTCCACTTATTTGAAAATCATCTCTCTTTCCCAATAGGTCATTCTTTTGCTGGTCAGAATTTATATTACTTGTGTAGAATCTTTCGTGTTTTATTTGGTTTTAGAATTGTTGAGTTTTGGGGGCCAGCGTCCTGTTGTAACAGGTAAAGCTACTTACTGCCTATGGTGCAGGCATCCCATATGGGTGCTGGTTTGTGTCCTGGCTGCTCCATTTCTGGTCCAGCTCTCTGCTAATGGCCTGGGGAAAGCAGTGGAAGACAGCCTAGGTGTTTTGGTCCCTCCTAGCATTTTGGAAGACCTGGAAGAATTCCTGGTTCCTGGCTTTTGCCTGGCCCAGCATTGGCCATTGTGACTGGGGAGTGAACCAACAGATGGAAAAATCTCTATATATCTGTCTCTCCTTCTCTTTCTGTGATTCTGTGATTCTGACTTTCAAATAAGTAATTTTTTTTTTAAAAAAAGAACTATTAGGTTTCCTGGGTTTTGGCTTGTTAACTTTCAAACTTGGATTAAATTCCTGTTCCTTGTATTTTGGAATATTGTCTCAGCCCCATTCCTTTACTGGTTCCCTCTAGGTCTCTGACACACACACATGCAGGCCCACATACATATATATGTATGATATCTACCTGTGTCTATATCTCACTAGGTGAGTTGCTCAGCCATTGCACCTCTTAGCTACCCTTTCATAGTTCCCATGTCTTTGTTTCTGTCTGGATTGCTTTTCAGATAATGTTTCCATACATGTTTCTATCTTCTGTTATGAATTCAATTCTATCTCTCAAGTTTCATCCAATTTGCTCTTTATCTGTAATCCTGAAAAAAAATTTCAGCCACATTTGCATTACCAGTTGTTTTGTTTTATTCTTTTTCAAAACTACATAGTCATTTTTAATAGAATATGTTCCATTGTAGTATTTTTAATTCTCTTTTTGCTACATAAAACATATTAAAACTACTTTTTTCCTGTTCTAAATCTGATCATTACACTATCAGAAACATGTTCAGGTCAAGTTCTGCTTTGTTATTTTTGTTATTTCTTTCAGAGATTTTAAATTGTGAGTCCCTGTGCCTTGTGGAAGATGTTGAATGCTGGGTTGAAGGAGCATTGCTTTGGCACAGGTTCTTATTTGCTTTCCTATCAATCACCTCAAGGAATCATCACCCTGGGACCACTTAATTAAATTCTCAAGCTCAGCTCTTCAGCCACACTGATGCTATGAACTCCAGCTGCAAATTGGCAAGAACATCAACTCTGGGTCACTACTACTTCCAGGAGTTAACTTTTCTTCCACAGAGTCCGGATTAAGCTATGCTACTTTAATTTGCTTTCCCCTTTCTGAGAGTACAGTTCCTGAGATTGCACCTGGATCTCTTCCCTCATGTGCCTCTTTAGGCATCAACACAGTAACCCTGGTCTATAAAGCATGGGCATGTGAGCCTCGGAGAGCAAAAGTTGCTTTGGTATATTTTGATACACCCTTTGTGGTCTCTGATTTTAAATGTTTTTTCAGCCTTCTGTTGGCTCCTTCTGTTTATCTAGCTCAGTGATGTATTTCAAAACACAATTAATCCAGTCTTTTAGTTTGTGAAATTATCTCTACTGGGAGAATGTACAAGTTTGGACAAACTAACACAGATGTGTTTTCTCTATGTGTCCTCTCTTACATATTAAGCCAGCTAATGAGGAAGTGGCTGTTCCTCATAAGACTATACAAATTTCTGTATGCTTGAACATTCATGGAAGATGGGTAAAAGAAATAACCAAGCATAATGGTCAAGAAAATAGTGAAAAAAATCAATATTAATAGGAGTAAATGGAAGGGATGATTCAATTCTTAAAATGCAAAGTCATTTTGAGGACAAAGAATTAGGTACAGAGATGATCAACAAGGTTAAGTGTTTTTGGGGTGTGTTGTTTCATCAATTCTATGAAATAGACTGGGGTTGACAAACTATGAACTGCAGACCAAATCCTGCTGCCACCTGTTTTTGTAGGATACTTGAGTTGAAATGATTTTTATATTTTAAAATGGTTGGGAGGAAAATGGAAAATAGTATATTTCACGACACATGAAAATTCTATGAAATTTCAATTTCAGCGTTCATACTAAATGCTGTTGGAACACCGTCACACCCTATCCTGTTCGACCTGTCTGGCCACTCTCACAGTCCCAGGACAGAGGTGAACAGTTCTGATGGAGACCATGTGGTCTACAAAACCTGTGTGCTGAATCCTGGCCATTTACAGAAAAATATACTAACTCCTGAACAAACAAACTTCTGGTAGGATCACCAGAAGGACAGATGTGAGAGAGAAAGTAGAGATATAAAACAAGCCACAGTTTAAAATGGAAAACAAGCATAAATACAGAAGACCATTAACATTACAATTCTCTTTGAAAGCAAATTTGGAAATATCACAAATGAATTTCTAGGAAAAGGTACAGTACACAAATATTATCAAAAGAGGTAAAATGCCTGAAACAATTGCTAATGACCAAAGTAATATTAAAAACTGTCACAGATAAATATCTTCTTCCCTTCAAAATGGTCATCAATATTGATGCTTTTTAAAAATATTTATTAATTTATTTAAGAAGAGTTACAGAGAGAGAGGGAGAGATACAGAGAGATCTTCTCTCTATTGGTTCATTCCCCAGATGGCCACAATGACCAGCAATGGACCAGGCCAAAGCCAGGAGCTGAGAGCTTCATCCAGGTGTCTCACATGGGTGGCAAGGGTGGAAACACTTGGGCCATATTCTGCTGCATTCCCCAAGCCATTATCAGGGAGCTGGATCAGAAGTGGAGCAGACTAGACTGCTGGACTAGAGCCAGTACCCGTATGAGATGCTGGCATTGCAGGCTGTGGCTTTACTGCTATGCCACAATGCCAGCCCTGCTAATGCTTTTATATACTTGTTACCTCAAACTAAATAATTTATACTTTATTTAATTTTTGAAGCATAAATTAGAAAGAAAATCTTGTTATTGCATAACATGATCTTAAAATACAAAAAAAGCAGGATAAATGATAGCAAATTCCTGAAAAATAATTATATTACATTTTGCTAGAAACTTAAAGACTGAGGTGATATAAACAAATACTGTCTTTTCTTAAAATGTGGGAATATTTTAATATTAACATATTTATTAATATATCTGGATATATTACAAAGTCATAGGGAAAAAAACTGTCAGCTCAACACTTGCCAAAATGTATTTTATTAAATTCAGCATTTGTCCATGATGAAAAGCTAAGTAAAGCAAGAATTGATATTAATTCTTAGTATGACATAAGAAAACCCATCTCAAACCAATTGCCAATGTTCACACAAAGCTGAAATATTATAAACATTTCCAATTAACTAAGAAAAAATATTCTCTCCTCACATTATTCAACATTTTCCTGGAAGCGCAATTCAGTAAAATATTAGAAAAAGTCAGTAGAAAATCCACCATTATTTGCAGAGGTTATTACAATCCGCTTGGAAAAATCTAAGAAAAACAATAATAAAAGCAATTGCAAAATAATGACATTGTATGAAACCTGTTCTCTCCCTCTTCTCCCTCTCCTCTTCAAACATGTCTCCCTCTTTCAGGAACACCAGCTGTTGGAGTTAGGGTCCACACACTCTTCCAGCATGACCTCATCTGAATTTGATTACATGTACAAATACTTTGTTTCTAAATAAGATCACATTTATAGGAACAGGAATTAAGACTTCAATGTGGACCTCAGATGTGATGCAATGGGTTAAGTCACTGCCTGCAGTGTCAGCATCCCATATGGGCTCCAGTTCAAATCAGTTGCTCTACTTCCAATCCAGCTCCCTGTTGTTGCACCTGGGAAAGCGGCAGAAGATTGTCCAAGTGCTTGGGCCCCTGCACCCATGTGGAAGACCTAGATGAAGCTCCTGGCTCCTGTCTTTGGCCTGACCCAATCCTGGATGTTGCGGCCATTTGGGGAGTGAACCAGTGGATGCAAAATCTCTCTCTCTCTCTCTCTTGCTCTCTCTCTGTAACTCTGCCTTTCAAATGAATTAATAAATCTTAAAAAAAAAAGACTTCAATGTGGCTATCCAGGAAAAAATTCAACCTACAATATACTTTAGTCAAGAGTTCAAAGTGAGCATTTTTAAAGGGATACATGGAAGCAAGGGTGCCTCTGATCAGACAAAATTAGTAGAGAGTATCATTATTTCTGACATTCCTGCCAAAGACCTGCAAATTGAATGCAGTTGCAAAGAAATTAATATTCATATTGACAGATATTCTAGAAAGTGGTCCAGTTCAAAAATATCAAGACTCTCAAAAAACATGAAATTAGACACAATAATTTACCCTAGATTGAAACATTTTCTTATAAAAGACATTATTGGGACAAAATGGCAGTACTTGAATGGGGTCTATAGGATCACGAGGTGGAACTCTAAAGAGGACATTTCTTGATTCTGATGGTAATTTATCATAGCATGATTATGTCTTTGCAGGAATTACCAAAGCGTTTGGGGTGAAGGGGCATCATGTTAACAATTTCCTCTAAAATAGTTCTGAAAAACAGGGTCTTCCATAAGATCCATACATCTTCCCTGTAAGTCTGAAATTATTTCCAGATAATAATCACTTTATCATAAGAAGAAATGATTAAAATCACTGAAGATATCTAATAAACTTAGATAAATGAGAAAACATGCTGTGCTCCTGGATGAGAACTGTTTGTAGATGTAAAATGAAATCATCATATAAATTGTTGCCACTCCAATTAAAATACTAGAAGTTTTTTCAGGCCAAGTAAATCTGAAAAAAAAATCAGAGTGTGTGTACATGCATGCATAAATACACCTACCTATACTTACAAAGTAAAAAACAATGAGAAGAAATGTAACTTCTGGGAATTAAAATATTATGAACTGTATTAGTTTCAGCAGTTAGATGCAAATTTTTTAAATCATTACTTCCAGAAATTTTCTGAAGGAAATTATGCAAGTTAAGAAAAATAAGAAGAGGCTGAAATGTTTATCATATCAGAATTTATACTCATGTTAAATGAACACCTATATTAATATTTTTGGATGATTTTTGTTACATTTTATTTATTAATCCATTTGGACTTCTTAACAAATTACCATAAATTGGGTAGATTAAACAACATAAACTCAAAATTCCAGAGGCTGGGAAGTCCAGGATCAAGGTTCTAGAAGATTCTGTACCTGATGAGGGTGCTCATCTTGGCTCAGACAGCTGTCTTCCTGTTGCGTTCATACAGAAGGAGGAGAGAGAGAGACGTCTCTTTGGATTTTCTCTTATAAAGGGCACAAATTCCATCACTAAGGAATTCAGCTCCTAATGCCACTATCTTGGGGCTTGGGTTTTCAACATAGCAATTTCAAGGAGTACACAGTGATTCAGTGTACAGAATGCTTTATTTGTATTTCCTCTTTTTTCTTTAATGCTGAAATGTTGAAAACTCATTTCTTTCTTAAATAAACACTAGAAAAGTGGTAGGAAGTTTTAGATCATAGATCGTGAACAGCCCTTAGTCTGACCTAGTGCAAGGATACAATATGTGTTAGGTAATGCCTAAGTGACACAGCCAGAAAATGGTTTATATTAAAGCAGTTGGAGGCATTTTATACAGTAGATCATGTCCTCCTACTGGAAAAATGTTTTGTACTTTGGCTTCTTGGAAAATCTTGCTTGGCTTTCCCCCTGACTTGGTGGTCACTGCTGCTTCCCCTTCTCTGGTTCTGATTTCCCCTCCCCACTCTGATATTTGTTGTGGAAGCACATGGGGCCCAGCCACTGGACTCATTTCTTCCCTTGCCCTCCTTCTTCCATTGAGCTCATCTAATCTGATAGCTTGGAACTTGAATTTATGGGTCAGTGCTTCCAGATTGGAACTCCAGGTTGGTCCTGCCCTCTGAATCCACCCTTGTTCATTCCAAGGCCTGCCTGCATTTTCTTTGGGCTCTGAGCTAGACATCTCACACACAACAGGTCCCATCTACCCTTTTCCCACTGCTGTTCTCTCTTCAGTCTTTCCCTTCCTAGTAATGATAGACCATACTTTCAGATGCCCAGTAAGAAAACTGAGAAGCCACCCTGGGTTCCTGAATTCTGTCTTTCTCTTACTCATCACATCTAGTCTATAAGAAAATTCTCTGGGCTCTTTACTCAAAATATCTCCACATACGACCATCTTTCACCAACTCCACAATGCCAGATGCCAGCTGTCTCTGTCTTCTGTGGCTAATACCGCAATACCACGAACTAGGTAAGTTATCAAGAAATGAGGTTTATTTTGGCTCATGGATCTGTCCAATATCAACAGGCTGCATCTAGTGATGGCCCGTGACTGACAGAATCCTAAGGTCACAAAGGATGTCACATGAGACAGGGAATGTTTGGGAGACCTGGCCAAACTGACTTTCAGAGCAAACCAATTCCTAAGACAAGGCATTAAATAGCCTCCAAACATGAGTGGTGTGAATAATTCATTCATGAGACCAGAGACCTAATCATCTTTTACAGGTCCTGTGGTGGAATGAGAAGGTGAAAAGGTCATGCCAAGATGGCCGCTGACAACAGAAATTGCCTGGCAACAGGCTGTGATTGGATGTCTTCGGAAACCACATGACAACAGAGCCTGACTGACAACAGGCTGTGATTTGGATGGTTTCAAAAACTGCCTGGCAACAGAGCCTGACTGGCCACAGGCTGTGATTGGATGCCTTTGGAAACTGCCTGGCAACAGGCTATGATTGGTTAGGGCATAGACTGCCCCTTGACCGTATTGGCTGCCTTGGCTGTATAAGCAGCTGTAGCAACTGAAATAAACGAGTCTGCGGGCTGCTCGCCTCTGGCCTGCTTTCACCCGACTCCCAGGGTCTGTGTGGTGACTCCGTGCCTCTGGCCCCCACCACGCTCCTCCTCTCAGAACAAATCCTCTCAGAAGAAATCAACCTCAACAAGGTCCCAGCTCTTAATGTCTCATTTTGGGGATTAAATTTTACCCTAAGTTTAAAGGAGACAAACCACACTCAAACCACAGCCATTGCTTACCATCTTGGCACAAGCTCCATGGCCTTGTGCCTGGATGATGGCAGATGTCAACTGACCCCACCACTGCTTCTTTACTGTGTTTTCTCAAGCTGCTAGTGTTCTTCTGGAAGTGTTTGTCAGATAAGTCACTCCTCAATCCCTTCATAGCCTGTCATAGAAGGAAAGCCAGCATCCTACAGGAGCCTCTGGCTTCCTGTGGCCTGCCCAGTATCCTCTCCTATACTCTTACTCTGCCCACCCACACTGAATTGGATACTTAGACACATTCTGCTTCAGGCAGTGTAGTGGACCACTCCTAGGGTCTGTAATGCTTGTTCCCCCACATCTGTGTTACTGATTCCCTCACTTCCTCAAATCTTGGTTGCATCACCATTACAGTGAAGCTGACTCTGGTTGCCTTAACCAAAATACTGATCTGGTGCCTCTTCAGCCTGTACTGTGGCTCCTCCTTACAATGATCATATTCTAGCATGTTTAGTAATTCACTTATTTATCAGGTTGATTTTCTGGCCCCTCCACTGTAATACAGGATTGTTAAGGGCAGGTTGTTTGTCTGCAGTGCTCACTGATATGTAGAATATAGTATAAAAAGATGTTCAATTGAAGTGAAATGGACACTATGAGAAATAGCTCTTGTGCTGACTGTTGTGCAATGTAATACTATCCATTTTAGTATTTTTTTATTCTAGTACTAGTGGTTGAACTCTGTAATTAACGCACAATTATTCTTAGGTGTTTAAATTTTAACTGAAAAGTGATCCCTGTGAAATATAAGAGTGGCAAAAAGAGAGGGGGGAGATGTACAATTTGGGACATGCTCAATCGGACTTGCCCCAAATGGTGGAGTTAGAAACGTGCCAGGGGATTCCAATACAATCCCATCAAGGTGGCATGTACCAATGCCATCTCACTAGTCCAAGTGATCAATTTCAGTTCACAGTTGATCACACTGATAGATCTAAGCGTCAAAGGGATCACACAAACAAGACTAGTGTCTGCTAATACTAACAGATAGAATCAAAAAGGGAGAGAACGATCCAACATGGGAAGTGGGAGACACAGCAGACTCATAGAATGGCAGATGTCCTAAATAGCACACTGGCCTCAGAATCAGCCCTTAAGGCATTCAGATCTGGCTCAAGACCACATGAGAATATTTTCAGCATGGAAAGCCGAGACACTCTGGGAAAAAAAAAAAAAAAAAGAAGACCTAAATGAAAGATCTCTGGGAATGAGATCCCAGTGGAACGAATGGGGCCATGAAAGAAGGAGGTACCTTTCTCTGAGGGGAGGAGAGAACTTCCACTTTGACTATGGCCTTGTCTAAATAAGTTCAAAGTCGGCGAATTCAAGAGGCTTCCATAGCCTTGGCAACTCATGACTAGAGCCTAGGGAGATTACTGACACCATAAACAAGAGTGTCAAATTGTTAAATCAACATCAGGAGTCACTGTGTTCTTACGTCTCATGTGGGATCTGTCCTTAATGTGTTATCCAATGTGAAGTAACGCTATAACTAGTACTGAAACAGTATTTTTACACTTTGTGTTTCTGTGTGGGTGCAAACTGATGAAATCTTTACTTAGTATATACTGAATCAATCTTCTGTATATAAAGATAATTGAAAATGAAAAAAAACTTGGTGTTAAATTGGAAATTGCAAGAAAATTAATCAATTTTTTAAAAAATATCATGTAGGATCTTTGTCCTTAATGTGCTGTACACCGTGATTCAATACTATAACTAGTACTCCAACAGTATTTTCACTTTGTGTTGCTATGTGAGGGCAAACTGTTGAAATCTTTACGTAATATGTACTAAACTGATCTTCTGTATATAAAGAGAATTGAAAATGAATCTTGATGTGAATGGAAGGGGAGAGGGAGCGGGAAAGGGAAAGGTTGCGGGTGGGAGGGAAGTTATGGGGGGGGGAGCCATTGTAATCCATAAGCTATACTTTGGAAATTTATATTCATTAAATAAAAGCTTTAAAAAATTAAAAAAAAAGATGTTCAGTGAGTTTGTTGAAAAAATACATGAAAAATATTGTGAATTACTTTGTGTGACAAGGTAAAGAACATATACTAAATTTAGCATGTGAGGCAAAGGTAAATCCATGCAAGATTTTAAAAATATGATGAGTTGTATATCAGGCAGATTCATCCAATTACAGTTTGAAGACTATAGTACAATAGGAGAGACTGGTCAGGACAACTGCCAGGGAAGAGGCATCCAAGGTCTAGTGGGAGAGAAAGCTAGAGGCCATGCAGATGTCAGATTTGTCTGATGTAGCTGTTGATAAGAGAGGGAAGAGGAGAAAGAGAAATCAAATTATTTCTGAGACTTTGATGGTGAATGACACGGACAGAGATGGCAAGAATGCCTAGACACTGAGTGAGAGGGCTGGTGGGACAGGGAGTCCCAGTATGACTCTGGATGAAGAGCAGGAAAAGGTACAGATTGGAAATCCAGATCAGGACTGGAGAATGTAGCTGAACAGCTACCCAGAGCTCAGGATCCCGGTCCTGCTGGAATCACATAGGTATAGCATGTTCCTGTCACAAGGAAATAATAAGTGCTTGAGACAAAGGGTATGCTGGTAACTCTGATTTGGTTTTTGGTTTTTAGGTAGTGTATACATGCATGAAACATAATATTGCACCCCACAAACGTGTACATTTGTTATGCATCAATTAAAATTAAAATTAAAAATAAAGCTTAGAAAAACGGAAGTTAAGGGTAAGCAAGAGTTCTATGGAAGATACATATGTATCAAGTAGCGGTTTTGATTCTGAAATGAAAACTGTTGAGAAGTAAAAACCAAACAGACACAGAAACAAAAACAGTAGGAAACCATTATAGCTTGATTCTTGAATGTTCTTCTGTGAGACAAACATATAAAGGACTGTTTAAAATATGAGAATGATCAATATTGTAGCCTGTCTCAGATTTTATGACTAGTACAGTTACTAGATTTAAACTATGTGAGATATATTATCAGATAAATGTATATGTGGTATATTTAGACACTGGCATTATATACTCAGTAGTGCAACATTTATTTGAAATTTAAACAGAGGTCTATGTGTTTCCCAGGCATGGATTTGAATTGAGGTTCTGGCTGTACAGTACAAAAATGCTGTTTGAGTTCTGACATATTAAAAAACACTTTGTAGGCAATTCTCAAGCAAGTATGACCACTATCCAAAAGGTAGCTCTCTAAGTAAAGTTTTTTCTTAAAGTAGCCAAAATTCCAGTATCCAAAATGTGGAAATCCTAATAAAATCCAGAGGAGAAGGCAAACACTAAACAAAACTCTATTTTTTTTAAATGATAGAGGACTTCTGTCAACTGTGTCATACTTTTGGGGGTCTGTGAAACCCTACCTCAGAAAATAATACTAACTAACAAGGGAACTCGGGAAGTCATATGCACATTAGATATTAGTTTAGTATTCACTACTGGAATCCTTGATTTTAAGTTTCTTCAATTTTCCCTCACCCACTTCCCAAGCTTAGTTTTAATAAATGTATTTTTCTGAATTACAAAATCAATGAGTGGACATTTGCAAGAATTTTTAAAAAGTAAGAGAAAACATCTCTGATCTTGTCAACTAAGTAACCACTATTGAGTTTTGCTGTATTCCTTCCATTTGATTGCCTATGCACGAAATGTGTGAGTGTGTATGTATGTATGTATGCAATGCCTAGATCCATAGTTTTCATACACACTATTTATGCTTTTATAATCTTCAGCAATTTTAACAGCATAAGCAATACCCTGGTACTGAGATTCTTTCTTTAGATTTATTTATTGAAAGTCAGAGTTACACAGAAAGAGAAGGAGTGGCAGAGAAAGAGAGAGAGAATCTGCTGGTTCACTCCCCGGATAGCTACAACTGCCAGGGATGGGTGGCAAGGACCCAAACATTTGGGCTGTCTTCTACTGCTTTTCCCAGGCCATCAGCAGGGAGTTGGATCAGAAGTTGAGCAGCTTAAACAAGAACTGGCACCCATATGGAATTCAGGCAGTGGCTTTACCCACTAACACCACAACGCCGGCTTCATGATCACTTAATGGTTACAGAGAATCTTTGCTTGTATAGTAACTTGATTGACTTTTCTATAAAGTGGGATATCCTGATATTTTCCATGAAAAGCATAAATCAGGTTTGCATGCATAAAACAAAGAGAAGAGAGAAGGAAAAAAAGTGTTAGGTAGCAAGAATTTCTTCACCTTAAAATAGGAGCACAACGTGCTTTGTAGTAACATTAGGAGACTTTTGTTTCCCTCCTGATGCCTACCAGTAACATACTTCTTTTTTTTTTTCATTTTTTTAAAATTTTTGACAGGCAGAGTGGACAGTGAGAGAGAGAGAGACAGAGAGAAAGGTCTTCCTTTACTGTTGGCTCACCCTCCAATGGCCGCCATGGCTGGCGCGCTGCGGCCGGTGTACCACGCTGATCCGATGGCAGGAGCCAGGTGCTTCTCCTGGTCTCCCATGGGGTGCAGGGCCCAAGCACTTTAGCTATCCTCCACTGCACTCCCGGGCCATGGCAGAGAGCTGGCCTGGAAGAGGGGCAACCAGGACAGAATCCGGCGCCCCGTCTGGGACTAGCACCTGATGTGCCAGTACCACAAGGCGGAGGATTAGCCTGTTGAGCCACGGCGCTGGCCAAGTAACATACTTCAAAACAGAATTGAAAACCACATGAAACTGGGGAGAAGATTCAGGGAGATTGCATGGGCATGCATCAAACTGTTGCCATTTTTAGACACACACTTTTGTAAACATTCACTTCAGTCTGCTCTTCAATACCAAAACTGGCCCCAGAGAAGCAAGCAGACTCACACAACTGTGAGTTACAGTGACCTGACACTGCATCAAGTTTTAAAGCACAGAACAAAGGAAATGGTCTTATTTTCATCTTACACTTTGTAGAACATCTTACTGTCAATTTTCTCAATTTCCAAAATAACTCAGTGAACTTGGTGTTGGACAATGACACAATTTTATAAACATGAGTTCAAGCAGGCTAGAGAATCTCTGTGAAGACTCAAACAAGCAGAAACTAGTAGGGCTATGGCTCAATGACCGTCTTCCTCACTCAAAAGTCAGAAACATTTTCCAGAAGCCACTCCTGAATTTCACTGACAGGCATGGATCCTACACCTCTTCCTAAAAGGAGAGCTGTGGCTAGGGTGCAGGTGGCTTTGAGCAGTGTTTCCGCACCTATTCCGGGTAGAGAATCAGAGCCACCTGGGACAGATCAGTCTCCTACCCAAACCCCACACAATGAGGAGTTGGGGGAGCTAGTGGAGGCATGATATGTGCTGTGTTCACATAACTTTGAAGGCTCAGTGGGTGTGGAGTAATTGGCTAAGCTGTATCAAAGCCAAGGGAATTGGTGCTGTGGCTCAGGGAGCTAAGCTGCCTCTCCAAACACCAGCATCTCATATTGGAGCTCTGGTTGAAGTCCCAGCTGCCACACACTGATCTAGCTGCCTGTTAATGCACCAGGGAAGGCAGAAGAAGATGGCCCAAGTACTCGGACCCCTGATATCCATGTGGGAGACCTGTATGGAGTTCAAGCATCTTGGCTTTGGCCTGGCACACCCCCTGGTTGTTTTGGTAATTTAGGGAATGAATCAATGAATGAAAGGTCTGTCTGTCTGTCTCTGTCTCTCTCTTTCTGTCCCTCTTCTATATCACTCTGACTTTCAAATAAATAAATAAAACATCTTTAAAATATAATGGAGGCCAAAAATTTAACTATTGCAAATCTGCTGGTGCTCACCATTGTAAATGGATGGGTATATTTATTTTTATTACTTCATTGAACATTAGCTAAGTGTATATTGTGTACTGGTCCTGTACAGAAGACAGCAAGGAGAGAAAACAAAGAATAAAGATAGAAATATATAAGGGTCAGTGGTGAGAGGCTCAGTAAGAAAAATAAATCAGAGTAAATGCTGAGGAATTAAAGGGAGGTGCGTGGGTGTGAATATTTCAGGTAGAACAGTCAACTGCATGTTCCTTTTAATGTTGTTTAAAATACACCTAATGCATTCAAACTGTTAAATATGGGTATTATTGCTTGTGAAACTAAAATTTATTTACCAAAAGCAATGATTTTGAAACTATTAATTAAAAATAGAAAAAATGATGTGTAAATATAAAATAATTAGGAAAGTAGTACTCCAATAGCAGATGTCTAGGATTGAGGTTGGAAAAGGGTTCTGACATCACCTGTTTAGCTCTCTTCCTGCATATACCTGCAGCCATGACCAGAGCAACCAGTCCATTACAGGGCAGGGTAGACCCAATGGCCTACAATCTGATTCCTAAAACCAGCTACTTTACTTTCCCCACCCAAGACTCAGAAACAGAAGCCCTTAACATCAAGTACTTGATGTCCTTAGTGCCACTCTTTTCTCCCTGATGCACATTCTATGCATAATGTTACTGTGCACAGGGATGATGGAAAGAAAGAAATCAGGAAGCACTAATTTTGCATCCTGAATTCAAAAAGGCCATTGGCCTGGTTGCTTAGTCATTCAAAACCTCATTTTATGTTTAATCCATGTATGCTTTCAATCCTACCTTTGTGACATGTTCTATGCCCATAGCACTGTAATGTTTAAAATATGGATTGGAGAGGGAAAACAGGAGACCTCATTTTTCTTTTGTACAGTTTAATGGGAGTAGAGATGACATGGTAATTATGCATCTTGGTTGCTATAGATATCATCAGTGTTGGGAACAGATAGAAAACAGATAAAGCCACTGAAGGACTCTGTACTGCTCTGTTTCTGATAATGCAACAGCAACATCTAAGTTTTTCACCCACCTGCACATGTGCACTGTAAACATGCTGAATGCTGTGTAACTGCTATGTCTTTTGTTCCCCCTGGTTGAAGAGTGCTCACTATTTCCACTATACATTCTTGTTTGGAAGACATAGATTGGATTTTGTGTTTGAATTGGAATTACATTGCAAACTGTAAACAGACAAGATGGAGTGGGGTTGTTTGTGTTATTCTGTGCTTTGTTTTGCTGGAAAAAAAATCTGAAGAAAGAAATCTAAGGGGAAAATAAAAGGAATATTGAAACGTCAGACCATTGTCTTGCACCCTGTGCTCTGATGACCATGAATGACTTCACAGTACAGAGCCAAGACAAGGGATTCCTATCTGTTTTCCCATCACTCTCTTCCTCTCTTTCTCTTCATGTGGCCTGCGTTTAACAAGACAAAGGCAGGTAGGCCTCTTAGGCTATGACAAGGAAGTTGAATTTCATTCAAGGTACAGCAGAGAGTCTTGGGGAGCAGAGTAGGGACATGATGTTCCTCGAGGAGTCATGCTTCAAAAGTCCCAACTGCTGGCGTGTAGATGCGGAGTCACTTGGAAAACGATGACAATAGTCACCAGGAATGCCACTGACAGAGACTGAGGGATGAGCACAAGGACATACTTTGGCAGTGGCACCAGAATTCTTAATGGTCTGCAAACATTGATGAGAGAAAGACAAAAAATTCCTAGATTCTCTCCAGAGCTAACAGGACTAATGAAAGCTAGAAGAAGCAGGTAGGGGTAACAGCTGTCAATATTCAATTTCAGATATGCTCTCCGAAGTTCACATCCTCAGAGGTGCTGCTACATGGACAGCTAGGCATTCACGAGGGGCTCAGAGAGAGGACAGAGCAGAGCTGTGGATTTGAATGTATCTTCCCAAGCCTTCTTGCTATTTTCTCTCCTGTAAACTTGAGAAACATTGCTGCTTTAACATGGGTGCAACCTGAAGCCTAGCATTATCTTTGCTCAAGGCACCTGCCAGGATCCCTGCTGAAGAATCTCAGGAAATAACTGGGATACCAGCACCTTCTCCCATCTACAGCTTCAACGTCTCATCAAAAAATGGACTCATGACCTTATTTCTAAGGCTGGATCTAAAGCATTTAGCACAGTACTTAGAAAGGTAAAGGCAGTTATGCTGCCAGGAGTTAGCAATGGGGTGGAACACAAGCTCACACAAATTACATCTTGTCTGTATGCTTGTCACTATTCAAACACAGCACATTTACATCCTCTTTTTCATTCACTTTTCTTTTATTTTCATGTTTTTAATTTTTTTAATTTTTTTTTGCCTGGCAGAGTTAGACAGTGAGAGAGAGACAGAGAGAAAGGTCTTCCTTCTGTTGGTTCACTCACTCCCCTAATGGCCACTACAGCCGGCGCTGCACTGAACTGAAGCCAGGAGCCAGGTACTTTCTCCTGGTCTCCCATGCGGGTGCAGGGACCTAAGCATTTGGGCCATCCTCCGCTGCCCTCCTGGGCCACAGCAGAGAGCTGGACTGAAGAGGAGCAACCGGGACTAGTACCCGGCACCCCAACTGGGACTAGAACCTGGGGTGCCAGTGCCGCAGGCGGAGGATTAGCCAAGTGAGCCACGACACCGGTCTCATTCACCTTTCAGAATCTCATGAGATGTTTTACAGGTTATTATCTTATGTTTGTAATTCAGGAAACTAGTGAAGAGACCGTACTCTTATTTAACAACTGCATTATATCAAAAACCTGGGCAATCCAGAACAGCTTTCTCCCGTAAGCCTCTATTCTATCCATATCTGATCTAGTAGGGTTCATAAGAAGTCATTTTACTCGCTTAGGTCCAGGCTGACAGATGGGGCCAGGGTGGTCCCCTGAACCATTCAGGAAAGATTTGTCATTCATTTTGCTGCAAGGGAAGTGGTTGAGAGGCTGCTTCCAGCAGTGAAGGCCTTCAGAATATCATACCCTCTGCAGGGGATCTCTGTCCATGACCCCTCCACCACTGACTTCTCTTTAGACAAGAAATTAAAACCAGTATTACACCCAGAGGAGAGGAGAGGGTGGAAGAAATTAGTGCCATTCCTGAGGCTTTGAAAGATGCAGCGAGCTTTTCCCTATCATATTCCCTAAAAAATATCCAGTAAATTAACTGGTATGGACCCTCCAGAAACCAGACGGACCCTACACAATGGTTGGCTGCAGTGTCCTTACTAAAGAACAACCATATGACCTCAGCCACACGGTAAACAGCCACTGATTTAGCAAGTACATATTTCCCTTTCTCAATGAGAAAGGAGACCCAGCAAAGCAGAATGCACTACAGTCTTCCCTGAATGGCACTTCAACCCCTGTGCCTGGTGACAAGAAAGACAGCCAGCTCTGAGTGGAGCCTGGAGCAGCACACGGCCTTGTAGAAATCCAGGCTGTGGTGCCAGCAGCCTTGCTGCTTCAGTCGTAAGAACTGAAGACCCTCTGACGCTGGAGGTGTCAGTAGTGAAAGGGAAACACAGTGTGGGGAGGAAACACAATGCCAGTCCCTGCATTTCTGAAACAAGGACGTACTATTTACAGCAAAGGACTCTTTGTGTGTCAGAAAACAGCCGATGTTGTCTTGCTACCAGACTTGCTTACCAAGGGACTCCAAGAATCTGAGCAGCCTGCCCTTAGCTGAGTCTTCAAAGATTGCCCTGAGCAAGAGCTGAGGCATAAGTAAGCTTCACAAGCAGGTTCCCAAAGACATGGTGCCCTAAGCTTGCACCTGTGGACATACAGGGCCCAACTGAAGGATTCTTTGGGGAATAAAAGCTTCAGATTCTTTATACAACCTGGAGCAGGAAGTTTTTATGATGAGGGCAGGAAGGAATACATGTGGGATTCTGTGTATCTGGGTGTCCCTTGGTTATCCCTCTCCCAAGTATGACTGCAAGGAGACACATGCAGTGTGGCCACTTGGGCCTGCAGAAGCTCAGATGCCTCAGGAGGGAGAGTCTGGATCAATCACAGGGTCAGCTACCAAGACTGGTGACAGCTGTCACCAAGAGGTGGCAGGGGAAATCTGGAGTGGTTGATTGCCCTGAGGCCGAGTACATGGTGGGGACTTCTTCCACAAACCACCCTCCTGGAAATAGACAGAGACTGCTGAGGAGGGACAGTATGGTGCAGTAGGTTAAGCTTCTTTCTGGGATGCCCACATCCCATAGCAGAGTGCTGGGTTTAAGTCTTGGCTACTACACACTTCTGATCCAGCTTCCTGGTAATGCACTTTGGAGGCAGCAGAAGATGGCCCAAGAACTTGGGTCCTTGTCACCCATTTGGGAGACCCAGGTGGGGTTTCTGGCTCTTAGCATCAGCCTGGCCTAACCACAGCTGTTATAGGCATTTGGAATGAACCAGAAAATGCAAGATCTCTCTTTGTCACTCTCTATCTCTCTCTGCCTTTCAAGTGAATAAATAAACATATAGACAGAAGAGAGATCACCAGGACCCTGGAGGTTGCTCCTCAATTGCAGGTTGAGAAAGGAGTACAAGCATGGCCACAGACGAGCCTCTCAGCTTCCTTTGTGGGAGGGACTTCCTCTCAGTCACAGAAGTGCCATCAGCTGACAGCTCCATTACCACGGCCATCTTCATGACTCAACTAGGCTCCCAAAGCCAATGCCATCCTCTTTTCTGGCAGCTGCAATGAGTGAGGGAACATCAGGATGGCCTGCCATACCATTCCTGCTGATCACAGGGCTTTGCCAAGGGGTGATTCTTGCTCCAAAATCCCATGGTGTTAGTTGAGGGCTATGTTGTGGTTTGAGGCTCTTACTTCCTGTATTTCTTCTCATCCTTTTAAACCTAGTAAACCTTGTGCCCTTCTAGTTGAACACTTACCCCAAAGCATAGCATAGCACAGCATAGCACAGCATAGCACAGCACAGCATAGACTATCACAGAAAACACAGTACTAAGTACTGGTTGGTGGATGGAGATATGGATCGTGAGAGTGTGATATCCTTTAATGGATCCAATGAGCTCTGCCCTTTGGACTTAAAAGAAATTTGCTGCCTCCACTATTTATGCTCCTTACTATGGGATTATGTCCTGATAAACCCATATTAATTTGAAAATATCATAAGTCAAAATTAGATTGAAGCCATTTAAATCCAGCTGAATCTCTTGGCTTAGCAGCAGAGTACCTTGCACTGTGTGGGTTATTCCCTTTGTAACCAAGGGGCTGAGAGGAAGCTGCTCTCTAGGCTACTGCCCAGCCTTACTAGAGTGGATTGGGTGCATAGTCCAGAAGAGATTCAAATTCAAAACCTCAAGTACTGTTGCTGGTGAATGCAAATTGCTTTTTGCAAGCATAAAGTCAAGAAATTGTAAATCTCCCCATGGCTAAGTCTGAGATCAGTTGTAAGGCATCCTGAGGTATAGAACACCCAAGGTGTCCCACCGCCTCAGTACCTTGGAGGAGATATTGTCTCTATTTCCTTTAGAGCTATCCGAGGTGCTGCATTCCACTTCAGTTTGCCTGCTGTTAACTCAAGGGCAGATTAGATTCATAGTTGATCCTGCTTTAGATTCTGAACCTGGGAAGTTACAGTTTGTAACCCAATTTCTCCCTCTTTTGCTTATGGCCATTTTTGCTAGTGCATTGAAAATGCCAGTGACTTTAGACCTTCAAGCCATCATAGCCATCCCTGGCCTCCACCAAGCCCCAGGCCTCTTTCCCTAAGATCTCCCCAACAGCAGCCACAATCCAGGGGCCCAGCATCCACCTACCTGTGTTCCCTTGGGCACCTTCTTTCCCACCTGCTGTGAGACTGCCTTTTTTTCTTGCCTGGTTCCCCTCTCCTGAGCTTCAGAGCCACAAAGACCAGCACAACCACTAGAGAATCCTGCTCTGACAAAGCTGACCAAGCCTGACTTCAAAACAGGCAAGAGGATCTCACTAACTGCTACAGGCTTTGTTTTCTGAAGAACCGAGTGGAGCTGAACAGGGAAGGCTGGAGGGAGAGAATGAGTTTTTGCTGCCACTGAATAACAGTATGGCTTCAAATCACTTCACAAAACTGGGATGCTTGATTTTGAAGAGATAGTAGATTTCTTCATTCATACATAGCCAATGCTCTGATTATACATTGCTTATCTAGAGGTAGAATAAATTGAAATTGTCAGTCGTGTTTGATTTAATTATATTCTATTTTCACCCAGATATAGAAACAAAACTGACTATTCAATAGGAGAATTCAACAAGGCACTGCCACATTTCCATGGAGATCCTCTGTTCTGTTGAGGTGTTGAATAGAGGCAGCTACTATTAAGAGGCTTCATTGCAAAGATGACGCATTTTAGATTAGACACATAGAACAACCCCTCATTGACCCACTAACCTTGGAGAGTGGCATCACCATTGTACCAGAACTTCCCAACTCCTGCACTTTTCCAAATCTTTGCTCAGGTAAAGCCCTTCCCTGAAAGGCTGTTTAGGGAAGCCAATCTGGATGCTCCTACTAAATGTTATACCCTCGCCATGTACTGTCTTAACTTGCTTGTTTTCTAATCCACAGTACTTATTGTTTTCTAATAGTCTGTTTAATTTATTTACTATTGTTAGATTTTCAGCCTTTTCCATCAAATAATTAATCTCCATTAGAGGAAGAAGTTTCTAAGCTTTGTCCTATTTTGTCCCAGAAAAATACTTAGAAGAGTGCTGTCTTTAAGTAATACTGATACATGTTTGTAAAATACATGTGCTAGGTAATTGCAACTTAGCTATGTTCCTGGGGAACAAATTAAAATTCAAAACTGTTTACTTAAAAACCTTTATCCTATATCCTTGATGATGTGCGTTCCATTATTTATTCCATTTTTTGTCATTTTTAAGTACTCAAGTCAAACAAGAATACGTTTTTCTTATAAAAATATTATAGGTAACACTAAAGTTTGAAATCACTCTGAAATAAAACTACTGTAAGAAGTCTGGTGTGCAGTTCCAGAATCTGCTAAACATCAGTGGACCCATTAAAAATGATTATCATGTTCTAAGTTATATTATGTATGTATTCTACAACTTCGATCTTTCATTGAAGTGATGTATACATATTAGATCACATAGACAACTTTAAGCTGCTAATTAAAATCTCATAGTGTGAATATACAACATTTATTTAGTCTTTCTTTTAATGATGGTCATTATGGGTGCCTGAATATCAAGGAATATACCTCCCTTTGTTCATGTACAAATATCCCTTGAAAGTCAATACCAAGTGGTAGAATTTCTGGGCAATAGGGCATACATATTTTAAATTTTAGTAATTACTGACAAAATGCCACCTGGTCCCATGGCACCTTGTGACACTCACACCATTGCATGACAGGTCTTCATATGCACTCAACACTAGCAAACTTTATAATTTTTGCAAAGCCTTCTATAATTTGTATAGAATTGCCTGTTTGATAAAACTGGGACTTCCCATGAATGTAACTTTACATTCATTTAAGTTTTGTTTTATTGACTTGTTATAGTTTTCTCCAAACCACTATGGTTATTGTGGTTAGAAATTATCATAGACATTTTCTACTTACTGTTACTGTTTTGAATATAGTGTTCATTCCTATTGCATTACCTAAGTTTGTCCTCTGACTCTATTTGGTTTTCCAACTCAGTGGCCACATCATATGTGCTGCAACACAGCTACTGTTCAATATGTTTGCATCTCTTTTTTACAACTTAATATTTCATTTCTTAAATTTGAGAGAATATATTTTAAATTTGCATTATAGTTAAAGGCTTAATGCTTCACTACATAAACAGCTCAACAAATAAAAAGTAAAACACCATATCTGGTATATAGGCAAGGTGTAGAAACAATAATCAAGTGAAATGATGCTCAACTTCATTTGTATAAAGTAAAACATAAAAAATCTACAAAATCATTAAAACTATAGTAGTACTCAATTCTTAACAATTTGACAAAGATTTAAAAGAGTTTGACAAAGTATTGTATTTGTAGTAAAAATGATACTGACTGGCATTTCTATCTCCTTTTTTGCTTTTTGATTTTTTAAAAAATTTTGGCTCCCACATATGAGGAAGAACATGTACTATTTGTTATTCTGTGTCCAGCTTACTTCACTCAACATCATGACCTCCTGTTGCAACCATTTTGGTACAAATAATAGAATTTAATTCTTTTTTTGTAGTTGACTAATATTTCATTGATTTTATATATACATATATACATTTTATTTGTTCATTCATCTAATTAGTTGTCTCTATAATTTGGCTTTTGTTAACATTACTGCTATAAAATGGTGGTGCAGGTGTCTCTTTGATACAACATGTTCATGTCTTTTGGGTATATACACAGTACGGGGATTTCTGGATTATATGGCAAGTCTATTAAGAAATCTCCATACTGTTTTCCACAATGACTGCACGAATTTACACTCCCGCCAAGAGTGTGTAAGTATTTCCCTTTGTCTGCATCCTTGCCACCATTTGTTATTCTGTCTTTGGGGTAAAAACCATCCCACCAGGGGCGAGGTGATATCTCATTGTGGTTTTGAATTACCTTTCCCTGATGGCTAGTGATACTGAGTATTTTTTCATATATTTCATGGCCATTTGTATTTCTTCTCTTGAGAACTGTCTATTCATGCCTTTTGCCCATTTCTTAAAGGAATTCATTGTTTTTGTTGTTGTTGAGCTTTTGGAGCTGCTGATATAGTCTGGATATTAATCCTTTGTCTGATAAGTAGCTTGCAAATATTTTTCCCATTTGATTGGATGTCTTCACTTTATTGATCATTTCCTTTGATGTGAAAACACTTCTGAATTTGATACAGTTCCAATGGCCTCATTTTGCTTTTATTTCCTGTACTTTGGGGTCTTATCCAAGAAGTCATCACTGCACCAAGTTTTGAAATGTTTCCCATACATTTTCTTCTAGCATTTCATTGTCTCAAGTCTTAAATTTAGATCTTTGATCCATTTTGAGTTGATTTTTGTATGTAGTAAGAGGTAGAGGTCCAATTTCATTCTCCTACATATATAAATCCAGTTTTGCCAGCACGATTTTTTTTTTTTTGGGCAGGCAGAGTGGACAGTGAGAGAGAGAGACAGAGAGAAAGGTCTTCCTTTGCCGTTGGTTCACCCTCCAATGGCCGCCGCGGCCTGCGCGCTGCAGCCGGCGCACTGCGCTCATCCGATGGCAGGAGCCAGGTGACAGGTGCTTTTCCTGTCTCCCATGGGGTGCAGGGCCCAAGCAGTTGGGCCATCCTCCACTGCACTCCCGGGCCACAGCAGAGAGCTGGACTGGAAGAGGAGCAACCGGGACAGAATCCGGCACCCCAAACGGGACTAGAACCTGGTGTACCGGCGCCGCAAGCCAGCACCATTTTTTGAAGAGAGAATCCTTTCCCCAGTGTATGGTCTGTGCAAGTTTGTCAAAGATCAGTTGGCTATATGTACATGGATTGATTTCTGAGCTCTCTATTCTGTTCTAATGATCTACTTGTGAGCTTTTATAGCCATATCATGCTGTTTTAGTTACCATAGGTTTGTGGTATGCTTTCGAGTCCAGTATTGTAATACTTCCAGCTTCATTTATTTATTTATTTTTGCCAGGTTTGCTTTAGCTGTTCTGGATCTTTTGTGAACACATATGGATTTTTAGGATTGTTTTTTCTAATTCTGTAAAAGATAGCATTGGCAGCAAGATATTGATTTAACTGAATACGTAGATTGCTTTAAGTAATTTAGATATTTTAATGGTTTTAATTTTTCCAAATAACAAGCAAGGATTATCTTTCTCTTTCTTGTGCCTTTGATTTTTTCATAATTTTCTCTAATTTTCATTTTAGAGATCCTTCTCTTTGATTAAATTTATTCATGAATCTTTAATTTTTTTTTCTGGTCATTATGAATGAGATTCCTTTCTTGATTTCTCTTTTGGCAAGTTCATTACTGGCATATAAAAACCTATTTTTGTGTGTGCAATATGTTTACATCTTACAACATCTTGTCTTGTGCAAGGTCCATGTGCAAGGTCCAGGACCACGTGAAAAGCAGTGGTGACAGAGAGAATTTCTGACTTGAATGGGGATGTTTTTAAGCATCACAGTGATCTGGAGTGCTCAGGAAAATGCCCCTTCCCAAGTTAAGGGAAATTCTTCTCTTTCCTACTTTCAAAGAATGTGCATCATGCATGCGTGTTAAATCTCAGTAACTTTTGTTAATTTTTAAAATTTGAACATTAGTTACTCTATTTGGTGAATTGTTAGTATTTTGATTTCTCTTTTAAAGTCATCTTTTGGTTTTATTGCTTAGAGTGTCATGAATGGTGGCCCCCAAAACATTTGTTCACATTTGAATCCCCAGGATCTGTGATTGTGACCTTATTTGAAAAAAGGTCTTAATGGATGTCATTAATTTAAGGATCTGGAGATGCGATCATCCTGAGTTGCTTGAATGAGATAAACCCACTAACAAGTGTCCTTATAAGAGATCGAACAGAAGCACACTGAGAAATAGGCCATGTGAAGGTGGAGGCAGAGATTGAAGTGATGTGGTCACAACTCAAGTGATGCCAAACATGCCACTGGATACTGGGGGAGGCAAGCAAGAATCCTCACCTAGCACCTTTGGAGGGGTGCCGCCCTGCCAACACCTTAATTCCAGACCTGTAGCCTCCAAAGCTGTGAAAGATTGAATTTCTGTTGTTTCAGACCACCCAGTATGTGGTAATTTGTTCCATCAGTCCTTGAAAACTAACAGGTTTCTCTACCCTATTCTCTCTCCCTATATAATCGTTTTATCCCCATCTACTGATTCTTCTGATTATTACAAATTATCTAGCTGCTTAATTTATAAAATAAAAGCTCTTCAAACAAATTACTAGTTTATTTACTTTTCAATGTTTTGCCTAATAAATTCATTTAAGGCTATAAATTTCCTCTTGCTTTTTAATACAGCAATATATTACAAGGCTGAATACATAGAACTTCCACTGTTCTAAATTCTAAATTCTAATTCTAAATAGTCCACCCTCACTAATTGCCTTTGCTCATGATAAAATTTAGTTAGAAATATTATATGTATGGAAATTTTGCCCACAGTTTTTGTAGATTTCTAAATTGACATTACTGATTGGTCAAAGTGGCCACAAGTAATTTTTTTAATTTGTGGAACTTTTATATAGGAAAGGATCAATTTTTGCCCACAGATCAAATACATTTAAAAAAATGCATTCACTTTTATTTGATCAAAAGTATTTTTGTGTAAATAGATATGTCCTAGTTAAACATGTCATTCACATCCTCTGCATCTTTATAGACTTTTGTCAACTAGGTCTGTTATTTCTGAGACATCTGTTATTTTCTATTATAATTATGGAGCCATTGATTTCTTCTTGGACTTTTCTCCATTTCCTATTATTATGAAATGTCTAAGTTCATATTTCTAAAAAAAATCCCATAAATCCTATTTTGCTATATAGTTATTGTCCACCTTATTAGTCCTATGTAAAAAATTACCCCTAAATTTAGCATTATAAAGCAACAAATGCTTTATTTGACTCATGATTTTCTGGATAAGGGATTCAGAAAGGGCTCAGCTGGGCAGTTTTCAGTAGGGGTTCTCATGGAAGCTCCAAGCAGATGTCAGTTGGGGAAGCCATCATCTGAAGGTCCAGCCAGGCTGGCCACACATGGCTGGAGTCCTCAGAGGCTTTTTAGCAGGGCCCCAATACATGTTTTCTCCTCTGCAGTGGTCCAGGATAGGCAGTCTTCTTCCAGAGCAACTGGCTTCCCCAAAGAGTGAGCATTCCAACAGAACTGGGTGGAAGGTGCATGGCCTCCTCTGAGCAAGCCTTGAAAGTCATATCACATCCTTTCAGCCACAATTCACTGGTTGGAAGCAAAAACAAGTTTTCCCAAATTCAATGGCTTAACAGTTAGGACACTGGTAAAGATAACCACATCCTGCATCATAGCACTTGGATTTGATTCCTTGCTCCTGTTCCTGATTCCACACTCTTGCAAACCCTAGTGGGCAATGGTGATGGTTCAAGTAGTTGGGTTCCAGCCATATATGTGAGAGACCTGGGTTGAGTTCTTGGCCCCTGGTTTGAGTCTTGGCCCAGTTTTGGCCATTGTGGTATTTGGGGAGGGCCCAGCAAAAGAAGAGTTCCTCTTACTCTTTCTCTCCCTCTTTCTCTGTTAATCTCTGTTTCTATCTTTATCTCTTTCTTTCTCTCAAATAAAAAAATTTATGGATGGCCGATGCCGCGGCTCACTAGGCTAACCCTGCGCCTGCGGTGCCGGCACACCAGGTTCTAGTACCGGTTGGGATGCCGGATTCTGTCCCGGTTGCTCCTCTACCAGTCCAGCTCTCTACTGTGTCCTGGGAAGGCAGTGGAGGATGGCCCAGGTCCTTGGGCCCTGCACCTGCATGGGAGACCAGGAGGAAGCACCTAGCTCCTGGCTTCGGATCAGCACAGTGCACCAGCTGTAACGAGCTGGCGGTAGTGGCCACTTGGGGGTGAACCAATGGAAAAAGGAAGATCTTTCTCTCTGTCTCTCTCTCTCTCACTGTCTAACTCTGCCTGTCCAAAAAAAAAAAAAAAAAGTCAAGTTGCATAAAGATCACTTGAGTATGCCAAAAATGACACAAAAAGATAATATCAAAAGAAGTGTCATATATTGTTTGTGTCTTTATACACCTATAAGAAAAATATAAAACCTGAATGGGAAATAGACACTCTCACTTCAGGATTTGGATATCTTTGGAAGGGAGACAAGAGGAGGCCAGAACTGAACATTGCCTTGCAATTTATTTTAATTTTTATTGTTAATTTATTCTATTTACTTGAGAGGAAGAGAAAGGGCACACTTATGTCTGTTATGTCAGTTCCCAAATGATTACAGCATCCAGGGCCTGTCCAGGCCCAAAGCCAGAGCCAGGAATTCAATCTGGGTTTCTCATGTATGTAGCAGGAACCCAAGTACTTTAGCATTAGCACTGGTATTAATAGGAAGTTGGAATCAGGAGCAGAGCCAGGACATGAACCAAGGTACTTCCATATGCGACGCGGACATCATAACTAGCATCTGAACCACCAAGCCAAATCCCTTTCCCTTAATTCCTTGAAGAAACAAAGCTCTAAAGGAACATTAAAAATAATATACCAGAAATCTACGTAAATGTGTATTTAATGTTTGCTCCAGTTTTACCTACACTTCTCTGTCTCCACGAAATGTTTTAATGATGACAACCTGAGAGAATTTGTAAAGGACACAAAATTTAGCCTTCTAAAAATAATCTAGACAATCACCACCAAATGTAAATAACTGACACAATGTTTCATTATTCATTTGTTTTGCTACCTTGCACTGATTCAAGTAGGAATGAGCTGCAAACAATTGTAAAAGGAGAAGCTTCTTTGTCCGTTGTTGAGCTTATTTCTATGTACTTCCTTTTTTAAAAAATACTTCTTTAAGTGTTTGAAAGTCAGAGTTAGAGAGGAAGAGGGAGGGAGGGAGGGAGGGAGAGAGAGAGAGAGAGAGAGAGAGAGAGAGAGAGAGAGAGAGAGAGAGAATCTTTCATCTACTGGTTTCCTCCGCAGATGGTCACAACAACCAGGGCTGAGCCAAACCAAAGCCAGGAGCCAGGAGCTTCCTCCAGGACTCCCACATGGGTGCTGGGGTCCAAGCCTTTGGGCATCTTTCATTGCTTTCCCAGGTGCATAAGCAGAGAGCTGGACTGGAAGTGGAGCAGCCAGGAATTGAACCAGCCCCCATATGGGATGCCAGCATCTTAGGAGGTAGCTTTACCTGCCAAGCCACATCATTGGCCCCTATTTTTATGTATTTCTGAAACCACAATATGATGCCAATAGCAGCCATCAGCTATGACAGTTATGAATTTCACAAAGACTACAAGGAACAGTGGCAGAAAAATAAAGTTCTACATAACTAGGTCAAATAATTTGTTAATGTATTTTAAATGTCCTCTTAAATCTCATAGAAATCAATACAGTGGAACTAGCTCCTTCTCATGATGTCATGGCACTCAGAATGTTAACTAGAATTACCATTAAATAAAAGAAATAACTTCTTTATTTCTAAGTCTTCACCTACTAAACGCAGATTCTCTATCATCTGCAAATAATTAAGAGCCATTTTTGTTTAAGTTGTTGAATGAGATATGTAGCTTTTGTTTGCAGTCCCCCATCTTCCCCTTCCTAATATGATTATTGTGGAAGTAGCCCTTTTGTACGACACAAGGCTGCTACCATGGCACAGTGGACTGGCTCAGAAGTGAACAACCAATGAAGTTAAGTCATTAGAATTCTCTCTGAATTACTTGGAGAAATGATATTCTGCCATGAGAGGGAAGAATGAAGCAACTACAGGGGTGGAAAGAGGGAGAGGAACTTTTGGAAACCTGTGGACTCCATTCTCAAAATCCTCCCATGATCCCTCTTCTGTGAGTTGTCCACGTCCTCTCCTGGTAGATCCCTGCCCCTGCTGCATGGAGGTACTGAGGTTAGAGGTGATTAGCTCTCTGTAATGTCAAAGAAAGTGCAGCTTTGGGGAATATGCATTCTGGCTGCCATTTATCATTTATATGATAAAATTATTGTAATGTATTTATATATGAATTATAAATTTATAAAATAAAAATTGTATCACTTTATTGACATTAAAACAATTCAAATCAAATAACCACTTCAATTCTGTATTGAAAACATTAATCATTCATGATGAGGTTATTTCCTCCATTTGACACTTTTTTTTTTTAAGATTTTTATTTATTTATTTGAGAAGTAGAGTTACAGGCAGTGAGAGGGAGAGACAGAGAGAAACTCTTCCATCCGCTGGTTCACTCCCCAAATGGCCAATCCAAAGCCAGGAGCCAGGTGCTTCTTCCTGATCTCCCATGGGGTGCAGGGCCCAAGCACTTGGGCCATCCTCCATTGCACTCCCAGGCCACAGCAGAGAGCTAAAATGGAAGGGGAGCAGCCGGGACTAGAACTGGTACCCATATGGGATGCTGGCGCCACAGGAGGAGGATTAACCTACTGTGCCACAGCATTGGCCCCCATTTGACACTTTGACAAAATGTCACTCAACCTACTGTCTCATCACTGAAGATTTGTTACTTGTCCTGCTAGTCAGAGAGACAGAGTCCAGTGAGATCAGAAACCATGTCTTTCCCCTCTCCTGAAAATGTTTCTTTCCATGAGAATAAATCATATAAACTGCTAATTGTTTTAATCCCCAAATAATACAGAAATTTCTGTGTCATCTGATTCATTTTGGTTAAAAAAAATCAACAGAGAATTCATATCCTCAGGCAAAGAGGGTACCACACCCAAAAATTTACTTTAAAATAATACTGGTGACTATCATGGTTGATTTGATTTGTTGTTGAGTACTTTTAAAATGCAGTATCAACTACGGCCATGAAATTAACCAGTAGCTATCTCACCCAATCAATGTATTTTTATTTGTTCATTTCAATTCATTCAAGAGCAGAGAAGTGGATGAAAGAGACTGAGAAAGAAAGAGAAAGACAAGAGCTTCACTCAGCTGGTCCACTCTCCAGAAGCCCACAGGGCCAATGCCAGGGACTACAGCCTTTCCGTGAGACCCTGTGCCAAACATTGCATCAGTGCCCTAGAGCAGTGAGAGTTCCACAGGTTTGCTCAGGGCCAGCTCCTTGCAGGATGTCTGGGCCATGGAGCCAGGCCACCTTCTACGGATGGCTGTGCTGCGGTAACTTGGTGGGTGGGAAGGAAAGAACTGGGCTCCAGACACCAAAACAATGTATCTATACTTGTGAATTTAAAAAAAAAAAAAAAAGAAAAAAAAATCACAGCAGTCCAGAAAAGGCCAAGAGCGGAGGGATTTTCAGTCCCACCCTTACTTTAACCACAGACACTGCATTTGCTCTGCTTTTTGTTTGAGAGTCAATGAAAGATTTACTTTGAATTGTAAGTCTGAAAGCCATCATACAGAGCCTTTGACAAACTGGGAGGACACTCGTCCTTGAAGGAGCAGCCAAACCTTCACCAAGGCCATGTGTTCCTATAGCTCCCTATGGCTTCAAGGTGCTGAGACGTAGCCTGAAAGAACTGTATTTGGGAAGCTTCTTTTCCTCCGCTGCATATGTGTGTTATGCCATGATGGGAGTAACTACAGTCAAGTTCAGTTACCGAACTTCTCATTTAAACAGCTCAGACCTGAAGCTCTGTCATCGAATTCCTAAACTTCCAGACCAATCCATGGCTCAGGGACCAAGGCAGGGTGAGGGTGGTAGCAGGAAGGAGGGAGATATGGACAAGATATGTGGTCTGCTCTCACATACCCATCTGTTTTAGGTGCCAGCTCCACTCTGGTTTTTGTTTGGTTTTGCCTTGCTTATATTTTTCTTTTTATTTTTTAAAGATTTATTTATTAATTTATTTGAAAGGCAGAATTACAGAGAGGGAGACACTCCACACATACACACACACACATACACACACACAGATCTTCCATTTGTTGGTTCACACCCCAAATGGTTGTAACAGCTGGTGCTTGGCTGCTCCAAATCCAAGAGCCAAGAGCTTCTTCTGGGTCTCCTACATGGGTGCAGGAGCTTAAGGATTTGGGCTATCCTCCACTGCCTTCCCAGTCACATTAATGGGGTTGGATTAAAAGTGGAGCAGCCATTGGCCAGTGCCACGGCTCAGTAGGCTAATCCTCTGCCTGCGGCGCCAGAACCCCGGGTTCTAGTCCCAGTTGGGGCGCCGGATTCTATCGCGGTTGCTCCTCTTCCGGTCCAGCTCTCTGCTGTGGCCCGGGAAGGCAGTGAAGGATGGCCCAAGTGCTTGGGCCCTGCACCCACATGGGAAACCAGGAGGAAGCACCTGGCTCCTGGCTTCAGATCAGCGCCAGCTGTGCGCTGGCCTTAGCAGCCACTTGGGGGGTGAACCAACAGAAAAGGAAGACCTTTCTCTCTCTCTCTAACTCTGCCAGACCAAAAAAAAAATAAAGAAAGTGAAGCAGCCAGGACTTCAACCGGTGCCCCTGTGGGATGCCAACATCACAAGTGGCGGTTTTACCCACTATGCTCCAACACTGGCCCCTAGCTCCACTCTCTTGTTGGGGCAGAGAATAAAACACAGGTCAAGTACAACATCTGTAAGAGCTCCAAGGTACTTTTGGTCCCTTTCTCTGTAGCTTCTTGTCTTAGCAGCACTTGGGAGTGGCTGCAACACACCAGTGGCAAAACTCATGCTTCTCTCTCCTCTCTCACACATCAAAGTGGGAAGCCTTTCCCTAGTCCCTGGGTGGTAACTAGGAGCGATAGCAAGAGCTGTGATGATACCATTTATGAGTGCTTACTCTGTTCCAGGCATCACACTGTATACTCAGCAAAGAGTCCTTTGTATTAATCCTCATACCAACTTTATAAGAAACATATTGTCCATATCATGTGAGGGGAAAAAGGATTCAGCAGTATTTAGAGATCATGATATGCACAGACAAAAGGACCCACTGTACGTTATCTCATATAATCCATCTAGCAGACTATTTAGGAGGTTGTACATGCGATGGCACCTGCTACAAGATCGTATACTTTTTTCTAAGTCCCACAGCTAAACTGCACAAAGCTGGACTTAAAGCCCAGACATGTATGATATAAAAGATCAATCAGGTTCTCTGGTGAATGCACTAGAAAACACATTTAGAAAACTGCACTAAACATTTTTTAAAAGTTTTTTTCTTTTAGGATTTATTTTATTTATTTGAAAGACAGAGTAACAAAGAAAGGTTGAGACAGAGAGTCTTCCATCTACTGGTTCAGTCCCCAAATGGCTGCAATGGCCAGAGCTGCACTGATCTGAAGCCAGGAGCCAGGTGCTTCCTCCAGGCCTCCCACGTGGGAGCAGGGGCCCAAGGACTTTGGCCATCCTCCACTGCTTTTCCCAGGCCACAGTAGAGAGCTGGATCGGAAGAGGAGCAGCTGGGACTAGAATCTGCGCCCATGCAGGATGCCGGAGCTTCAGGCCAGGGCTTTAACCTGCTGCGCCACAGCGACGGCCCCTTAAACATTTTGAACGCCAGTCTAAGAACAGAGGAATTTATTTTTAAACTACAGATTTTTCAAGCGTATAGTTGCAAGATCAACGGCTACTTTAAGATTAATCAGCTGCAATGTTCAGAGCAAATTGTGAGTTAAAGAAACATGGAAATAAGGTAGGAATGAGTACAAGATGATGACAAAAGCAGAGGTGCCCATGAGGGGACAGAATGCAGAGAGAAAGGAAGGAGAAAAATAAGATAAAGGGCAGTAAAAAGAAATCACTGAAACACTAATGATGAATTTGAAGTCGTTCCAGTTCTGCGTGCTAACAAAACAATGGTGCCATCAGCAGAAATAGGAAAATCTTGAGGAGATTGTTTGAAAAAGAATAACTTTATTGTTCCCTAGTAGGGAATCCAATTTGCCTGATTCCAGACTGCTTATATAGAATAGAAATTAATATATTTGAATTGGATCTAATACAAGAATATACAATTTCTGGCATTCCTATTTCTAATAATGTTATATTCCCTCTAATTGCTGTGTATCCTAAATGCTTAATTAGAATCAGATTCTGTATACATTATTATTATTACCTCATGCTAAAAATTAATATCAATGTAATTTCTGGAAAAAAAAAACAGTAGAAAGAGGACAGAGAACAATCCCTTTGAGTTTTACACTGACAGTGACTTTTCTAGTCTTCACTATCGTAATCTTAAAAATCAAACATAACATTCCATTTTAAAAAATTTCTCTATTTCTACCATCAGCCAGGAATCTTTGTCTGGATTCTCTCCAGACAAAGCTCTGTGCTACTAATTTTTTCCTCTTGCCCATCTTTATTAAGGAAAAGCTGATGGTCAAAAACAAAAATCAAAGATGACATGGGCCCCTCCACTTCTCGATTGAATTAAATTTTGATAGTTGGGAGTCAGCCACAGAAGACTCTGTTGGAAGTCCCCCAAATCTTAATATTTCCTCCCATAGTTGTTTTTTCTTTTTTTTATCTGACAGGTAGAGTTATTGACAGAGAGAGAGACAGAGAGAAAGGTCTCCCTTTTGTTGGTTCACCCCCTAAATGGCTGCTACGGCCGTTTCTGCACCAATCTGAAGCCAGGAGCCAAGTGCATCTTCCTGGT
Organism: Sylvilagus floridanus; assembly: GCA_949820135.1. Classification (NCBI taxonomy): domain Eukaryota; kingdom Metazoa; phylum Chordata; class Mammalia; order Lagomorpha; family Leporidae; genus Sylvilagus; species Sylvilagus floridanus. Next base: position 79,645,362 of record OX463241.1, read on the forward strand.
CTCCCATGCAGGTGCAGGGCCCAAGCACTTGGGCCATCCTCCATTGCCTTCCCGGGCCACAGCAGAGAGCTGGGCTGGAAGAGGAGCAACCAGGACTAGAACCCAGTGCCCATATGGGATGCTGGCACCACAAGCGGAGGATTAACCAAGTGAGCCATGGCACCAGCCCCCCAGAGTTGTTTTTCAATATATTAGAATATCAACAACTGCTTCTGAGATCACTATAAGTAGTACCTAGTCCCTGTGTCAGGAAACCTTTGGTTCAGTCCTAACCTGACTTCAGACTTCATCCTCAGTTACCCGGTGTCATACATATGGAAACACAAAGCACAGCAAAAGTTCAAACACCCCGTGTCTCTCAAAATACAACAGGCGCATTCCCAGCTGTATATATTTCTAACCATGCAATATAAATTCTGAAAATGGAACTAAAATTTGACTGGCAAGCCTCGATCTCACCATCTAGTGCCATGCCCATGATGGTGATGACTGGATTCAGCTCTCACACTAGGGAAGGTGGAAGACAGGGGGAATTCGCAAGAACTGGAAATGAGGAAATTTGCCACAGGCAGGGGTATACAATGCTCAAAGCGAGGCTTTTCTGGCAATTTCACGTGCCACCAAGGAGGAGCCATTTACTGATGTGACCTTTGGTTTAGTGTGTGAAGGTTTATACAATTGGGGGTGGGGAGGAACCACAGGAGTCAGATTTGCAGAAACGAAGGATACAGGTAGCAAACACATTCCATATTAAAATGACCACAAGGCAACCATACCCAGAGCCAAGTGAGGTTTTAGGCATGTCACAAATCAACAGCAGAAGGCAAAGTCATGGCACCTCTCCTATCCCAGTAACAATGCTAAGGGATGTATTTTAAAAAGAGGAAGTGATCATGGAAAATTTATGTGAGAGACATTTGAATGGCTGCTGAAAAGCCCAGAAGCCATAGGGAGTGCATGATTTCATAAATACTGAAAAAGAAGGACTGCAAATCCCCTACCAGGCCCATCATGTATGTCAGAGAGCTGGAAACGTGAGCAAAGTGATTTAACATCCGAGATGAGGACTGCCAAGAATGTGTATGCCACCATTTCTCACAGGGGCGAGGAAACCATCACGAGGGCTGGTGGCAGCCAATCGGTGGCCTGCAAAGAGTGCAGTGACCCAGGCCAAAGCCAAGTCAAGTTTTGGGGGAAGAAACAGAGGAACAGCTCAAGGGAAATGGACCCCTTCATCAATTCCAGATGGGATATGGGAGTCTGCATCCATCTCAATTACAAAACCATTGCGAAAACAAAACCTCCAAACATGAATTAATGATCATGGCTGAGTCTCTGTTGAGTTTTCCTATGAAGTTATTTCAGAGGCTCAAATCACAGCTACAGTGGAGTGGCTTTGTGTGTGCCCTGTAGGACAGAGGTATTGTACTGAGGCAAGTGTCAGCTTATTAGTTATTCTGGAGAGAGCCTCATAATTTCCATCTGGGCTTGGTTTCTAGTTGCTCAGTCCACAGTCACTGGCAACCTCCTGTGGCCATATCACCCACAAGCAACAAAGAGCATTTAAAGGTAAAACTGATAGGTCTCCTTTGCTGTCTGAAAATATCAATGCCCTTACCTACTGGTCAAGTCTATTCAGCATTTAGTTATCAGCATCCCAAGAATATTTTCCAAATGCAGCCATCTTGGGGAATCCGCATTGCTCCATATCCATGGGATTCTGTGTTTGGGGAAAGGTGAGGTTGGATGCACCAAAGCACTTTCTGTCAGTTCTTCCCATCTCTCTTGGATGGATTCACAGGGCAAGAGTCATCAGCTCTGTTCTTCTGGAATTCTGTGTAGTCACATATCTTACCAAGGAAGCATATGTAGAACTCACTGGGTCTTCTGCCTGCCTATGAAGGAGTGCATGGCTGAAAACATAGCACGAAGATTTTAACAGGGAAAAAGAAGCAGAAATATCCTCTTCCTGTGATCGAAAGGAGCAACTCGAATTTTCCGGTATATCTTGTCACTCTGATACTCCCATCAACTTGCTCATTCCTTTGTGGAGCACCACTGTTTCCTGTTTTCCAGGCAGCGTTTTTCTCCATATTGTTTTAGACACGGTGCCATTATAATCACTTGCAATTGACCAGTAATTGTTGCAGAAGCAGGCCTCCCTCTGCCAGTGCCACCCAGTTGCTGGACTACACCCAGCTGAGTGCAATAAGTTCCAGAATCCAATCAAAGCTAAGCCCCATCAGTATCCAGGTTTCTCATTATGAAGTTGAGCCAACACTCGCCTCAATGCAATACCTCTCTCCTACAGGGCATGCACAAAGGCACTCCATTTTAGCTGTGATTTGAGCCTCTGAAATAACTTTGTAGGAAATCTCAATAGAGACTCGGCTGTGATCATTAATTCATGTTTGGAGATTAAGCTTTTGCAATGGTTTTGTAACTGAGATGGATGCAGGCACCCATCTCCCATCTGGAAAATGGGAATGGTAACACTTTTTTTTTCAGCAATGTGAAAATAATCTGAATTGAAGAAAACAAAGCTAAAGTGTATCCTTGAGCCTTAGTGAAGTGTTAGTCCCGGGAAGGCTAACTCTCCCTGTAGGATGAATATTCTTGGTTTATAACTAAATTTGAATCGCATGTGCTAAATGCATACTTCCAATCCTGAAATGATGAAGCCTTAATAGTTTTCCTATCTTCTAAGCTAGTCAATAATGAGCAACCTAGAGAAATAGGAACAGAAGGAGAACTTACTAATGGGGTGATTTTGGCCAAACTACAAAAACTGCTAAATATAATATGTCAATGGTAGGACAAAGAGTCCTTACCACTTAGTCAAGAAATTTAGACACAGTGGATACTCAATACAGGTTTTCTTGCTGATATAACTTCCCACCCTCTCTGTTAACAATCGTGGCAGTAATGACAAAAACCAGCATTTATTGACTACTATTAAGAAATAAAAATATGGATGTTTACTGTGCCTCACATGCACAATTCAACACATGATATTCACCCCTGCAGAATTCAAAAAACCCTTAAAGATTTGAGAATTCACAACTGAAGCTCCCTCTGGCATCCAGGTCTGATATCTGCCCCAAGTGCTAGGTAAAACTGAGACCTCCTGCCTGCAGTATCCAGCATTATCCAAGGCAGAGGTGACTCACCCATCTCTAAAGATGATGACATTTAAAGAATCATCAGAAAGATGCAAGGGCTGAGAGATAACTTATAGCTCTGTTTTCCTAATAAAAAATACCAGCATCTCCCGGCAGGTGGACTGAGTGCGGATGGACGTATGCCAGACCGACGCTGACAAACGGGAAGTTTCAGTCTGTCGGGCGGAGATGTGTCATGTCCATCTGCTGGGCTTGGCTCCTCAGCAAGCTCTGCATCCATTCACGTTGGACCTTGGGAGGAGATGCTGCGGGAAACAGAGCTTTGCCTCCCCACAGTTGTTCATTCCTCTAATGTCACCTTTTGTGGCCGAATGATTCATTTACTTCAGTTCATTGTTTAATTTCGTGTTAATTTTGCTGTCTTTCTCCTACCAAGTATATTCCAATGACTTAAAAAACAGGAAAATAGTTTTTAGAGGGATGTTGTGTCTGTATGTTTCTGTGGTTGTATTTCTCCGACTGTATTTCTGGGATGTGTGTTTCTATGTGGATACTTCTTTGTGTGAGTGTTTCTGTGCTTCTGTGAATGTATATTTTTGTGTGTGTTTCTGTGTGCATGAGTGTGTATTTCTATGTGTGTGTTTTTAGTTGTGGTCCTGCATGTATTTCTGTGTGTGCATATTTATAGGTTGTTTCTGGGTGCATTTTCGCACGTGCTTCTGGTTGTATATTTCTCTGTGTGTTCTGTTGGGTGTTCCTGTTTGTATTTCCACGTAGGACTGTGTGTGTTTCTATCTTCATGGTTATGTGAGTATTTCCATGTGTGTATGCACATTGGGAATGGTAAGGAACAGAGGGCAATGACCTTTTATGTTACAGGTGTTAGGAGAACTTTACATACGGTGGGTGTAGGCTTTTTGGGGACATCACACAGCTTCCAGCAACAAATGAATGCTCTAGGCATTCTCCTGAACTCTCTAAGGAAATCAAGATGGGTTGGATTCACACTATATATCTACCCATTTTTCTCTATATGCTTAAAGAAGTTGTAAAATATCACTACTTCCACTTCTCCATATCCAAAGAGATGACCAACCTGCTGTCTTAACTAATGGTAGGATCATGCATGAATGTTTATGCCATGCTATGGGTGCAACAGCAAATTCCAAGGGCTCTTACCTGTATGCTTACATGTTTTATTCATTGTAAAATAGCCCTGTACATCTCAGGACTTGGATTGAAATATGGGCAGCAAGCACTGAAAACTACTTTAAAATATTCATTTACCCTGGGATCCAGAAGGAATTTTAAACCATTTTCTTTATGTTTCTAGCAGATTAATATTTCCTTTAGTGTTAATATGCAAGTTTATTATTCTTGTTATCTTCATTTAATGTTCTAAGGAACCAGGTGAGACAATTTTGCGAGTTTAATGATCACTGGCATAAATACACATGAGGGTCACTCAGGACATGCCATCCTTTTCAGGGCATCTTGCCAAAAGAGCCTGGAGTTAATTAATTAATACTAGGAAATCCCCTGCCAGTCTCAATGTTGAAAGACAAGAAAAAAAAAAAGAAACAGTAAGAGTTCTAGGCTGTAGGCTAACACATCCCCTTCTGTAAAAATTAAAACCTAATCAGAATACTCATATCAAGTGTTCCTTTCAAAGAGTAGCTAATAAAGAATTTATCTATGGTATAAAGGAAAAATAAATGATGGACTCAATTACAGAGTTACATTCTAGTACAATACAATCTATGGCACCCACCCACCTCATTCTCCATCATAAATCAAGTTGCCTTAATTGTTTTGTTGAAGTTGATGTTGACCCAATATAGTTTGTACAGATTATGATGTCACAATCGACAAAAACAGGTGACTCACTCTGGACATGCTCTGTGCTCACCTGACAGGTGATGGCATGGACAGGGAAGTGCACCTGACCTCAACCTGCATGGTCACTGTCAGGAAGACAGGTGAAAAACTGGAGGAGACAAAATGGCTGAGGATCCCCTGTCTGCTTCTCCAACTATTTTTGTGTGTACATCTTAAAGTGTGTGTACAGCAAAAAGGCAGGGGCGGAGAGCGAAAGGGAACCACTAAGAGCAGACAGAGAAAGAAGAGTGCTCTGAGGCTGAGAGACAGACCTCAGAGAGCAGAAAGAACAGGGGATGGGGCCGAGGGAAGCATGCACTTCCTGGTTAACTGGGGCCCTGGTTTGATTGGCTGCTGTTGAAAAACAGTTTCCCTGGCTGCAGTTGCTGTGCAACTGCTTCCTGCAATTAACTGACTTTATTTACTCTGTTTAACCCTCTCCATTAACCCCTTCTTTACCATGCCTTCTGAGGAGCCACAGCCTTGAGTGGAGAAGGCAAGTTTATACTATCTCACAGTACACCTCCTCAACCTGCATCCACTTGAAGCTTTGAAATATGTATAAATAAATATATTATTTCCTTTATGCATTTATATTAAAACATAATAAATGTATAATTTTGTATTTATGGATAACATTTATGTTATGTAACATATATACATAAATATGCACGCACATGCAGATACTTCAAAGAATTTGTGAAAAATGGATATTATCTTTTTCCATGACTTTTTAAAAACTCAAATACACACATACATGTTATATGTCTTTTAAATCTTATATCTTGCAAATGACTTTAAGGTCCATATGAATATAATATGGGTTTATTTACAAATCATTTCCAGATCATCACGTACATCCACACACATACACATATAAGTAAGTGACCAATGATTAACATACCTTGCCTATCTTGGCAAAGGAGAAACAGAGAGGGAAGGAATTCAGGGCTGACTCAGTTTTAGGTAAGATCTTAATGTCTGCATCTAAAAAACCTGGATAAATGGCTGAGGAAACACTAGCTGCACAGTAAAGTGAGTGAATCAATGAATGATAACACATTGTTGTAATTACTGATATATTGGACCAAATGGCTTAACACACCCTTCATGGGAGGCAAGAGTGCATCTCAAAGTGTAAAGCCACTGGGATACATAAGTTTATGGTCATGATTTTATGCAGTGAGTGAGGAATTGGCTTCAGGTTATCTCCACCATCTCTAACAATCACCAGCCACAGCTTTATCTACACCTAGCAAGTGTTCAGTGAACATTTTAGGGGATAGGAGAGAAAGAAAGAGCTGTCTTTCTCACATTCCAACATTACCACCACTGAAACAAAGTTAATCAACTTGGTTAAGTGATTCTATGCTAAAAAGCACACATATTTAAGTATATATATATATATATATATATATATATACAAATGCATTAGTGTATATATACATGCATATGTATCAAATATATGTAACAAGTATAACAAAATGACATGTTTTTCAACACAAAGTATTGAAGATCACTGTTACTAGTTATATGCTAAATATATATATATATATTAAATATTATGCTAAGCTATCTAAACAATAATCAAAATCACTTTGGTGTTTTAGAGAAACAGTATTTCTCATGGGGCAGAAATATTTGATCAATTGATCTTCTTTGAACACAGTCCCACTTGTACTGTCTTGATGTATCTTTTCATTTCTGGGAGCTGTGATCAAAGAATTCTCTCTAAGAAGCATCTTGAAATTCCTAAACCTGCATATGTCTCTTTTCACAAACAATGTAAGGGGCGAGAGGTTTCCTTTGGCAGACCTAGAACTCATTCAGTTCTCACTGCTGCTGGAAAGTATGTTAGGTACTATTTCCACTTCACCAAGGAGCTACCACTCAGGGGCCCTGCTCATGTGCCAGGCACACAGGGTTCATCATTCAACAACCCAGAGGACTTGGTTATTATGTCCATTTTTAAAACCAGGAAATTATTTTCAGCTAGGTAGAGTAGCTTGCTGTTAAATATAAAATAACACATAAACCACACAGGTGGGATTCAGACCCAGATCTGCTGCACTCTAGATCCCAAATTCTCCTCCATTGAACTCATCTCCACCTGCTCAAGGCAGGGGAGAGAAACAGCTTTGCTTTGAGCCATTGATGTGCTCTAAAGTGAGATATGTATTTGAAGTACTAAAGAGGAAATTCTTCCAACTAGGTTAACCTCAAGGTTTCCCAAGAGAAAGTTTTCTGAATATTCTTGTACAACTAATTATTCTACCAAAATAAGACTCACATAGCATTTTCTTTTAAGAAAAGGACTAAAAGGCGAAATAGGAAAGACAAGCGGCTGAGAGGACACCACTGAGAATTCTTTAAAGAAAAGCACCAGCTTGGTGGGGGTGCCTATATTTAGACAATTAGTCAGACACATTTCTCACCTAGGAAGCCACTGGGCTGAATGAACAGGTTGTAGTTTCAGTTGAAAGGAGACATGAGATGATTTGAAAGAAAAGAACTCTGAGAACAATAGGATTCTGGAAAAGAGCCAAGAACAGAAAAAAAGACAATGCCAAAGTATGGACAGAGAAGGAACAGTGCAAGGGTGGAGGGTGGAGGAAAAGGAAGCCTAGGGACAAGAAAAAGTTCCAGAAAAGAAAAGATTCCGCTGCTGGTGTCCCGAATGCTCATTTGGACTTGCCCCAAATGGTGGAGTTAGAAACGTGCCAGGGGATTCCAATACAATCCCATCAAGGTGGCATGTACCAAGGCCATCTCACTAGTCCAAGTGATCAATTTCAGTTCACAATTGATCATACTGATAGGTCTAAGAGTCAAAGGGATCACACAAACAAGACTAGTGTCTGCTAATACTAACTGATAGAATCCAAAAGGGAGAGAATGATCCAGTATGGGAAGCAGGATACCAGCAGACTCATAGAATGGCAGATAACCTAAACAGCACTCTGGCCTCAGAATCAGCCCTTAAGGCATTCGAATCTGGCTGAAGTGCCCATGAGAGTATTGTAGGCATGGAAAGCCAAGACACTCTGGGGAAAAAATAAACCTCCTAAATGAAAGATCTCTGCAAGGGAGATCCCAGTAGAAAGAACAGGCCATCAAAGAAGGAGGTACTTTTCTTTGAAGGGAGGAGAGAACTTCCACTTTGACTATGACCTTGTCTAAATAAGATAGAAGTCGGTGAACTCAAAAGGCTTCCATAGCCATGGCAACTCATAACTAAAGCCTAGGGAGATTTACTGATACCATAAATAAGAGTGTCAAATTGGTAAGTCAACAACAGGAGTCACTGTGTACTTACTCCTCATGTGGGATCTGTCCTTAATGTGTTGTCCAATGTGAATTGATGCTATAACTAGTACTGAAACAGTATTTTACACTTTATGTTCTGTGTGGGTGCAAACTAATGAAATCTTTACTTAATATATACTAAATCGATCTTACTGAAACCTGACTCACCAGACAGAGTATCTTGGCAAATATAAATATATATAAATATAAATAGTAAATATAAATTTCCAAGTACAGTTTATGGATTACAATGGCTTTTTCGCCCCCATAATTTCCCTCCCACCTGCACCTCTCCCATCTCCCCCTCCCTCTCCCATTCCATTCACATCAAGGTTCATTTTCAATTATCTTTATGCCTGGAACATTTAAATGTAGACAATAACCTAGACACTGAATTTATATTTAGTTTCTTGGAGTCTACAGGATATTCTTTTAAGAAAGCACATTGCCTTGTTTTAGCATCTGTTAAAATAAGTTTCTCAGGATCAAGGACTTTGGGGATCTTCAGGTCTCTCTTACCCAAAAATCACTTTCAATATTTTGCCTTCCAAAGGGAGTTGTGAAAAAGTATTTTCCCTGAACTACCTCAATATCTTCCCCCTGCTGATTGTTACAGTTCCAGGATTTGGATCAAACAATTGTTCCTGCCCTCAGCAGTTCTGACAACTTAGACGGAACCCTCATCTCTCAGGATCCCACCTCCACATCCTAACCTACACACCCATTTCTCATCCTGCTCCACCACCCTCTAACAGAACTATCCCTCTTTCCCTTCCCAGAAGCCGTAATAGAAATCAAATGTCACCTCTATTTGTTGCAAAAATGGCAACATTGCAGTTTTTGGGAGAAGTATCTTGAGAAGTATAGATGTGGAGTCTCTCAGATTTTCTAACTGAACACTATAGAATTTTATTTCTAGAATTCTACCTTTTTAAATTTTACTTCACCAGGTAATGGAGCTATTACCTATCTCATGTCTTTTGCTCCTGATTGCCTAAAATGAACCCTAGCTTAATAGGTCCACACAATCCCTTTATTTGAAACAAAGTAATATTTTTTAAAAAATTTTTTTCCTAGGTTCCAGATTCCAGGGAACAGCACAATTGTTCTGAAACCCAGAACTCTCAGATAACAAGATCTCCTTCCTTTTCCTACAGCTCAGTCAATCCATCATCAATGTCTTGCTGGAACAAATTCCTAAATAGTGGTGCAACCAGGCCCCTCCTCTCTGTTCCATCTCCTGCCTGGACTCTGGAACATCCCCCGGTGGCCCTGGACTCCCTGCTCCTTGTTTATTCCGTTCTCTACATTGCTTCCAGGACCCCTTTACCCCAGGCCTCAAGGCTTCAGAGACTTCCCACTGTCATTAAAGACAAGAATCCTAAGTGGCCTACCAGGTCATCCACCCTTGTGTCAGGAGCCACCATCCCCTGCAGCCCCACCTGCTTGTTCTTCCCAGAGAACACACTTTCATACCCCTGCATCCAGGGAACTCTCAGTTCAAGCATCACCAGTGAAGAGAAACTCAGCAGATGGGCTTCCTCGCTGCTGTTGCCTTTGCCTCTTGAATTATTTAAGTGAAAAGACAGCATAGCTCACAGGGCCATCTTGAGGGTCAGGCCTGAGATTTCTGCTCTCTCAGAGGTAGGAGGAAAAGGGCAGATGAGCATCACCAGCTGGACATGAGCAAGGCCACCAACACTGACATGGACCAGGAGTCAGGAAGTACCCCTTGTGGGTTTCCTACCCTGTTCCGGCTCTGGGGTACAGCAGGAAATGGGGATGTCTCCCAAAGGCTTCCTTCACTAGTCAGTGAGACAAGGGATCTTCAGAAAGTTTATGGAAAACAATATTATGAAAAAAATGATGCATAGATTTCAAATTATTTTGCTCCAACATAAACTTATTTTTATTTCCATTTTCCATGAATGTTTTGAAGTACCCTCTATATGTAAACTTATCATGAAAGAATGTTCATAAATACTGAGATGTGGGTAAGATAGATATTGAATAAATAGAACAATGCTGTCATTATTATATTAAAATGAATTATTAATTAATTTGGAAAAAGAAGAAACCACACATTCTCATATTCAAGAACAATGTGTGTGTGGGATCCAGAGCGGTCCCTACCGTGTCCCTTTTGTGGCTTGTGTCATGATTCTTAATCTCATATAAAATTTTTTTCCTTCCCCCAAAAATAGAAATACTAGAAAACCTCCCATAATTTTCATTTTAGAGGGTTTTGACACAAAGGTAATGCACCCAGTTTACATGTGGACTTTGCTCTGTGCTTACTCCATGGAAATAAAGGGGAAATCATTTTCAGAAACTCATTTATTCAAAATCTTTCCCAAACCGAGGAAAGATGTTTGTTTTTTCAAAAGGTTGCTTAATGATCCTTCTTTTTGACATTGCATGATGGAAAGTCAACAATGTGACATTTGCCATAAGAAAAACAGAAAGATGGGATCACGTAACACAATAACAAGAGCGCCGTGCAGCAGCCAGGAAGTCTGGGATGATTTTTTTCGGTGCAATTTGTTTCTCTTAGTCTGGCAAAGGTTTTGGCTTCGGCTTCATGTTCTTTGATTGTTATTACGCCTGTCTACTAGTGGAGACTGTAAGTACTCAGTCTTCCCACCCTGGGAGGGTGAAAAGGAGAAGCCAGCCAAACCTGCTTTGAACACAGGTTTTAAGGCAAATGATCCCGCTACTGACTCCAAAGATCCAGGAGGGGTGATTTCTCTATAGAGTCCTAAGTGTTAGATCTCTCAGTTATTGAATTTCATGTGTGTAGGGCAAGGCTTCTGGCGAGCAGTGAGAGGAGTGCAGGGATAAACCAAGAGAGATGCAACGTGTGCTGTCTTGGAACTAGTTTGTTCAGAAGCCATCAGCTGCCGTTATTGCTCACAGAATGGTCGTTTGTTCAGGATACCAGAGCTCACTATTTACAATGAAGCCCTCACAGAATGGTCTCCCCAGGCACCTGGTTGTCTGGTGCAGTAAGTGCACAAACCTTGCCTCACTAGGGACGGTCTTTGAATAAAAGCCACGTAAGTGTCATAACCTAACACTTTTTTCTTCTGCCCCCTTTTTAAGGCCAAAATGACATAAAACTACGTTACATACCCTTTGTATTTGGGGACAATAGTTCTAGGGATGAGCGTGTCAGAATGGGGGCTGGTGCTTAGCCTGGTGGCCAAGACTTCCGCACCCTGTGCCAGAGTCCCTGGGTTTGATTCCTGATTCTGGTTCATGACTCCAGGTCCCTGCTAATGCAGACCCTCTGAAGCCATGATAATGGCTCAGGTAGTAGGCTCCTGCCACCCACAAGGGAGACCAGGATTGAACTGGCAGCTCTTGGCTTTGGTCACCTTTTGGCCTCGGACCATTGCAGGTATTTGGAAACTTACTCAGCTGATGGGAGCCCTCGCTCTCCCGCTCTCTTAAACAAATTGTTGGTTTTTTTTGAGTGTCAAGATGAATTAGATGATGTCATTCAAAGGAAAATGTTATTTCAGAGAAACTTCAGAATGTAGGGAATGTAGTTGCATTTATTGCAAGGAATTTTTTAAATAGCTTACCTATTGGTGATTCCAAATGCACAATTAAAATATTATATTCATATTTTAAATATATGAATTAGTCATAGCATAGTAACCCAGAGGGAAAAAAGTTGTTTCATTAAGTTCTTTTTTTTAAATATTTTTTTATTTATTTATTTGACAGGTAGAGTTATAGACAGTGAGAGAGAGAGAGGGGTCTTCCTTCCGCTGGTTCACTCCCCAAATGTCCACTACGGCCAGCGCTGTGTCAATCTGAAGTCAGGAGCCAGGTGCTTCTTCCTGGTCTCCTACATGGGTGCAGGAGCCCAAGTACCTGGGCCATCCTGCACTGCCTTCCCGGGCCACAGCAGAGAGCTGGTCTGGAAGAGGAGCAAGGGACTAGAACTGGCACCCATATAGTATGTGGGCGCCGCAGGCGGAGATTAACGGTGCCGGCCCCTCATTGAGTTCTATAAATGAAACATTTTTTTTTTATAAAGTAAATTCAGAATGGTGGTCATTTTCTGCTTCTGTATAACAAATTCTCACAATTGTATAAGCCTAAAACAAGCATGTTTATGGGTTCATGGTTCCTTAAGTCAATAATTCATATATAGAGTGGCTGGGTTCTCTAATCAGGGTTTCACAAGGTGTTGATAGGTTCCAGGCTAATTTGGGATCAGGAGTGTTCTCCAAGTTAATCAAGGGTGTGGCAGTCCCCATGGCTGTCAGCCTGAGTCCTGGTTCTCTTACTGGCTCACCAGGCTGCTGCGTGCTCTCAGTCCTTACCATCCACCCCGCCTTCTTCAAAGTGAATAACAGGAAATCTCCTTCCTATGAAACCCCTCTGCCGTGTCTCTGAGATCCCCTTTCAGACCCCGGACCCCAACCTCACTCCAGCAACAGATAAAAAGGGCTCAAAGGGGGAGGTGGGGTCTCTGAAGATCCTTCTTAAAAGCCACTGTGCCATGTGACAAAACCTAATTAGGAAGGTCAATGGCATCCCAGCCCCAGGGGCCCTGCAAGATGTGTAGAGCAGGGACCAAGATCTAGGGGCCACATCAGAATTCTACAGATTTTCTGGTGTCTTTTCCTTCGAGGCCTTTGCAAAGCAGTACAGTAAGGGGGCTCAGCTGGGGGCAGTTCAAGGCCACGCCCATATGGCCACATGGAGGGATGGGGAGGCTCCTGCTCCAAGCTGTCATGGCTCCTATCCTGTCACCTCCATTCTAGTTCTATTTCAGTTGCTTGGATGTTACTCCTTTTTGTAGATCTTTTGACACCTTTAATTGCTCTTCTCTTCCCACGCCTATTAAGTTTTCTCACCCTTTGATATTGGCATTAGGAACATTTTAAATAATTTGCCAAATAGTGTTTTACCACTGCTGTCTTCTGTAAGTTACACTGCTCTGCCTTTAACCCTGTATTAAGTCTGCTGCGAAGTGTGAAAGAGCACAGAGTGGGGTTATTTTACACATGAGACTGCAAAGTTGCCATTCTTCTTTTGCCTGCTAGCTTGATGGAGAGGCAAGTCAATACTGTGAGTTTTCTTTCAAAAACTCACATGTCAAAATAATTTCATCTTTTTGCACACAGGCTAGGGAGAAAGGGGTCCACCAGCTAGAATCTGAGCACCAACTCTAAGAGGAATTTATATTTCCTGAACACTGAACTTCTTTCAACCTGTTCATAAAGCCAAGCATGCAACTTCTGTCAATACCAGAAAAATAATGCTTAACACTCTTCATATGCTTCTAGGAATCCGGGAGTTTCTGACTTATATGAATAAATAGGGAAATCCTCACTCTTTCATCTGGCCCTTGCCCCCTGAAGCTAGGGTTCCCTCACTGGAAAAAGCAGAGACAAGATGTGACTCTATGACCACATGGATAGAGTGGAATGAATTTACATTTTTCATGTTCCAAAAAAGCTGCATGCCACACTGCCATCACGTGGCCTGTGGCATCACCTGGGGGTGACTTCCATAGAGAGGCACTGTCCACACTAAGTCTAGGTAGCCTTTGCTGCCCCAGCACCAACCCCTTCCCCTTTTGTTTGCCTGCCCCCTTTTCACTCACCTACTTTTCTTAAGACATCCTGAAGTGCTCTCTGTGCCACTGAAAGTGCTGTCTGATCTCTACTTGCCTCCAAAGGACAACTTCAAATCTGTCTCCCTGTTGTCACTGAATTCATCTTGATTGTGTGGTGAGAAAGCAAAAGGTTATGAAGTGCTGTGGCATGTATCTTGGGAACAATGACAAGAGGAATTCTCATGAAAGATCTTTGTGTTTCTTTGACTCCTTCCTGAATTTTAGATGGACACAGCTGAGAATATAAGATCCCCTGGAGTCCTGTGGCTGCAAGTATAAAATACAGGTATGAATTAGACTGGCAGTTACCCCAAATCATGTGGACCACAAGAACAACCACACCTCTCCATCTAAACTCTCCCACAGCATAAAAGGCACAGGTGCAGCTTCCCATGACATCTTAGATTTACACACAAATGAAGTGCAATGCACTTCCCCAAAGAAAGCGTTTTCATTTTTTGTTTCCTATTTTTGAGGCACCCCAATTAAATACTCTGAAAAATAAGAATCGAAGCCCTTCTATCTGGTGAAGCAGGCTGAGGGGTTAAGATACTATATACTATTGACTAGATACTATTGACTGAGGAGTAATACACTTGTACCCAACATTGGAATGCCTGAGTTTGATACTCACCTGTGGCTCCTGATTCCAGCTTCCTGTTAATGTGTACCCTGGGAAGCAGCAGGTGATGGCTCAAGTAATTGCATGGGAGGACTTGGAGTTTGTTCCTGGTTCTGGTTATTGTGGGCAATTGAGTAATGAATAAGCAGATGTGAGCGGTCTGTCTTCCTGCTTATCAAATACATAAACATTTTTTAAAAAGCCCTCCATTTGCAAATTGTTAGCATAACATGGTTGACTATGAGTTGAAAGGAATACAATTCATACAGTTCAACTTTTCTGCAAATTGAACTAAAGAACCTGAAATGTCCAAAACTTAACTGCAATTTTGAAACCTCTTCTTGCCATCTGTATTTATGGAGGGTAGAATAATGCTACCCTAAGAACATCCTCCTCATCATCCCTATAACTTGTGGATTTTATGTGGTAAGGAAGAATTCAGATTGCAGCTGAAAGTCAGGTGGTCCTTGAAATGGGGAGATGTGCCTGGATCTCCCAGGTGTGCCCACTGCACTCTCAATGGGTCCAAGAAGAAGAGGGAGGCTGAAGAAGGTAGAATGAAGCAGCATAAGAGAACTCTGCCCATCCATGCTGGCTTTGAAGAGGGAGGGAGGTGGGAGCTTCTAGAAGCTAGAAAGATAAGGGGACAGCTCACTAGGAGTCCAACAGAAAGGATGGCAGAGCTGCTGACACTAGCTTGCTGAGGCTTGTGCCATGCTTCTGATGTACAGAACTGTCAGAAGTGTTTGTACCACTTTAAGCCACTAAGTTGGTGAGAACTGACTAAGTAGCAATGGATAGCTAATATAGCATCTTACAGGTCTCTACTATCCAAGTCTTGAGAAGTGATACCATCTGAATGGATCTTAACTGGTGCTGAAGAGTTTGTCCTTTCATGATGAATCCAACAGCTTATGACTTCAACTGTTATATCAACCCCATCAAGCTACCAACTGCATTAACAACGGCAAAAATGTAAGCATCTGAACCCTTCAATGCATTCCACAAGAGGAATTTGTGCGTACTTGGATTTCTCCTGAGAACCCAGGTGATCGAGAAGCCACTGTTAACTATGCTCATGCCTACACAGTGGTGGACTCTGGACAAGAACCCCAAATGCCTGTTCCATGTTCTATCCTCCAGAATTCTTCACAGCAAAGGAAACATGATTCCTACCTAAGGTAAGCTCTAGAGTAAAATGCAGACTAGTTCCATACGAACCCCTATCCATTCATACAACCAATCTCAGTATTTAGGTAAGATTTGGGGATTTGTCTGGATTTCTGGACTATTTTCAAATAGCCTGTGGTCATGATTTTACTAGAAACAAGAAAATGGATTTGATGTAGTCTTTCCCAGATTCACTTGACAGTGAGTTGAGATTTCCCTAGCTCCTTCCACCCACTGCTACAGCTCCATACAGGAGACTCAGGGTTCATTGTCAGGAACCTCACCCCCATAGTAACCCCAGGGCTCTCTTGGATTTGTAGCAGGCTCTGTTCCCAGTTCCACCACTGCCTGGCCCAGGGAGGAGACCCTGATGAGTCAAGATCCCTTAGTGAGCTGCAAAGGAATATCCATCATCCTTCTATTTAAAAA
This sequence comes from Sylvilagus floridanus, assembly GCA_949820135.1. NCBI lineage: Eukaryota > Metazoa > Chordata > Mammalia > Lagomorpha > Leporidae > Sylvilagus > Sylvilagus floridanus. The sequence continues at coordinate 79,661,527 of OX463241.1, forward strand.
ACAGCTTTCCAAAGAGCTCATCTCTCTGAAATCTGTTGTATTCAGTGGGGTGAGGACACTAGGCAGACACAAAATTCCAGTGAGATAGGAGGAATAAATTCCAGAAATCTATTGTACAACATGGTGACTACAATGAATAGCACTATATTATAAACTTGAACATTGCTAAACAGGTAGATTTTAAGTGTTCTCACCTAAAAATGATAAGTATTTGAGACAGTGTATATATTAAATATCTCTGTTTAGCCATTTCACAATATATACAGTTACCTCAAAACGTTGAAAATGCATATCATGAAAAAAATCTATGCATTGATTTCAAGGTGTTTTTTGCATCAGGGTAGTCTTTTAATTTCATTTTCATGAACTTTTTGAAGTACCTCACTTATAAAAACATATACACCATAAATTTGTACAATTTTACTAGATTTTTAAAAATGTATATTTAAAATGTATATTCAGAGACAAAAACAGAAATAACACCAATGAGCTGATATTCATGGGAAGACTCCAGAGCAAAAATATAGCCAAAAAAAGAAAAACAAGACCCCACATCTTCTATGTGATTTCATACGGCCCTCACCCCCCACACCGACCAGCACTATGCACTGGGTACATAGTGACTCCAGTCTTGTTTATTCACTCAACACACATCGCGGTGTGCTTGTGAAGTTCCAGGCCCTTACGATGCCCTACATTATGTTGTCAAACTTTTCATCCCAAGTGACATTTCTAGGAAGCACCTGCTAGTAGTCTGCTGGTGAGGGCAGCATTCTCAAACCTCAGGGAGCACACAACCCTCCCTAGGCCCACTGTGAGACAGGCTCCCCTGTGGGCTGCCTGGTATCCTGCTTTGGTCCAAAGACGCTGTGGGTCTGGGGTCTGCACTTCAGTAGCAAAGAACTAGAACCCAGGACCTGTGGCCTCTCTCATTCCCCTGATGTCACTAATACTCACCTAGGAACACGTTATGGATCCCCTAGGTCAACATATTTTCCAGGGTCACCCTGGTGCGCCCTGACTCGGAAAAGCAACCTTTGTGAGTTTAGCACAACGCAAGAACAGGGTCTATTCTCCCTAACGTGTGGAGGCAAGACATACGGATGAGGCAGCAATCTGGAAATACGTTGGCTATATTCATCAAAATAGAATGACTCAAAATGTCAACAGCTCTGAAGCTCTCGAACTGAGGAAGCCAGCAGGTGCTGTCTGTCAGCAGGGTGTGGAAATGGAACCCATCACAAACAGGGGGCTGCGGGGCTCGGCAGCAGTTTGCAGGGAAGGAACGCTCTTGAGCCAGGGCAGGGGCAGGGAGTGGAAGCGAATGCCCCGGTACAGAAATAAAGCAGGCTATTACCAACCCGCCAGACAATAAAGCTTCAGGAGAGTTGGGTTTTACTACCGTATTTCACAAAGCGCCGTGCCTCCAACGGCTCCCAGATGCGCAGTTCAGGTTCCCGTTCTTCATCTCGCCTTCCTACTTTAAACGAGGTGATCATATCTTTTACTCAGAGAGCTGGGAACGATGTCCTTGAATGTACCAACCATAGACATTTCTATCATTAAGGCTTGATTACAAAATCTCCCCCAAGAGCCAACAGTGGGGACCAGGGCGGGTTTATAAAAGTTACATTAGTCCTAGGAGCAAGGTCTCCATGGCCGAAAACCAAATCCCGCACTCACAGAGGTGCCATCGCTGACCGCAAAGGACAGAGCAGCGACGACCTTTCACACGCAGAGTCGTTTGTAAGTGAATTAAAGCTATCACCAAAGGATTAAGACTGTAGCCATGAATCAATAATTTCTGATACACAGATACTGGTCAGCAAGCTAAGAGGTTAAGAAGCGCAAGGGGATTGCCTTACTTAATTGCAGATTTGCGAAACGTCTCTTTTCCAATTCAGACTCCACCTTTCTAAAATACTATTAAATGTATTGTAGGTAGCCAGTTATGTGAAAGGAAACAGTATTTTCTGTTGGGAAGGTATTCGAACATAAACACACAGTATGGATATGCTAATAAAGCACTTTCAAGCAGCAAAAAAATTGCCATTTTATGCAGATGATAATGTAATGTTTAACCAGCAAAATAATTCTCTCATTTATTATAATAGCTGTAATTATAATAGCTGTATCATCATTAATAGCTATATAATAGCTGTACAGCTATTAATACTAAGGTACAAAATCAATTTAAATTTAGTCAGAACTTTTCTTATTATCACAAAGTTATTAGGACTCCTTTTATGTATAATTTTAATGTGCCCTCAAAGCATTCCAAATTGTTCAGTCAATTAATAAGGAGAAAGATATCATTGCAAAGACCTTATTTTTTCCCCAAACATAGAATTTGTGTAACAAAGTACTGGAATGTTACTTTTTAAAAAGTATTAGCAAAATGTTAAATATTTTAACTTAAACAAGATCTTGGAGGGGCTGGTAGTGTGGTATAGCAGGTTAGGCCACTGCCTACAATGTCAAGATTCCATGGGCATGCCAGTTGGGTGCTGGTTCAAGTGCTCACTGCCCCATTTCTGATCCAGCTCCCTACTAATGTACATAGGAAAGTAGAAGATGCTGGCCCACATAATTAGGCTCTTGCCATCCAGATGCGAGACCCCGATGAAGCTCCTGACTTCAGCCTGGCCCAGTTCCAGCTGTTGTGACCGTTTGGGGAACAAGCCAGCAGATTGAAGATTGATATTTCTCTCTCTCTGTAATTCTGCCTTTTAAATAAATAAATCTTGAAACAAAGAAACAAACTATCAAAAACAAGGTCCTTGGAGGCTCTTTGACATCCCTGATAAATAAGTTCTGGAGATCTATTTTACATCATGGTGACTATGGATAATAATAATACATCATACACTTGAGAATGTTCTGAAAAGTGATATTTTCCTTTTCTTTATATTGAAAATTAAAGATTATTAAATGATAACATGTACTACTTTAGGTTATAACATAATTATGAGAAAATCCCATGAGAACAAATGCCACTTCTGATAAAAGAAGGCTTAAGTATTAATATTTTATATTAATAGGCAAAAATGCTTCAAAAAGTTTATAAAAGGTATCTGAGTGCAGAACAATTTTAAATCCATGCATAGTTTTTTCATCATATGCATTTCCATGAACCTGTTGAAGACTCCTCACCTATATTTAACTTTAAAAATAAGAGGGATTTTGTACATATTGTGTGTTTACATGGGAAAATTTATTTATTAAGAACTCTGTTTTTTTTATTGGAAGTGATGTTTTTTTCTTTTTTTAACTTTTATTTAATAAATATAAATTTCCAAAGTACAACTATTGAATTATAGCGGCTTTTCCCCCCATAACCTCCCTCCCACCCGCAACCATCCCATCTCCCACTCCCTCTTCCATCCCATTCTTCATCAAGATTCATTTTCAATTATCTTTATATACAGAAGATCAACTTGGTATATACTAAGTAAAGATTTCAACAGACTTCACCCACAAAGACACACAAAGTATACAGTACTGTTTGGGTAGTAGTTTTATCGTTAATTCTCATAGTAGAACACATTAAGGACAGAGGTCCTACATGGGGAGTAAGTGCACAGTGACTCCCATTGTTGATTTAACAATTGCCACTCTTATTTATGAAGTCAGTAATCATCCGAGGCCTTTGTCATGAGCTGCCAAGGCTTTGGAAGCCTCTTAAGTTCACCAACTCCAATCTTGTTTAGACAAAGCCATATTCAAAGTGGAAGTTCTCTCCTCCCTTCAGAGAAAGGTACTGCTTTCTTTGATGGCCCAAAGAACTCTGTTTTAATTGGCTTATAGATAAAAGATCACTGATAAATTTAAACTGCTAAATTAATCAAAGATATATTTTTGGCTCATATGACTTAAATCTATATCAGAAGTTTTAAATTTGTTGATAGACTGCCTACAGTGCTGGCATCTCATATGGGGGCCAATTCAAGTTCCAGCTGTTCCATTTCTGATCCAGCTCTCTGCTGTGGACTGCGAAGGCAGTGGAAGATGCCCCAAGTCCTTGGGGCTCTGCACCCATGTGGGGGATCTGAAAGAAGCTCCTGGCCCCTGGCTTCGGATTGGCGCAGCTCTAGCTATTGCAGCCAATTGGGGAGTGAACCAGCAGATGGAAGACCTCTCTCTCTCTACCTCTCCTTCTCTCTCTGTGTAACTCTGAGTTTTAAATAAAATAAATAAATCTTAAAAATTTTTATAAAAAGAAACTAAAATGTTTAAGTCATCAATACGTTTGTACTTGAGCTTGCTGGTCAAATAAGTTACACCTGTGTTAGATATTATGTGATATTTCCAAATACATTTACTCTGTCTTGAGATTTATAGAAGGCATTGGACCTTTTGGTGAATGTTTTTATAGTTGTTATTTAACACTTAAAATTGCTAAGTTTTCATTTATTATTAAGTTATTGGCAGTAAGCAATCTGGGAAAACCTCATTTCACTATTCTCTTTAAGATGAGAAACTGATTCTATTCTGAAGGACTCTCTAGGATGTACAGTTTGATCTTTAGACCTTATAAAAGGGAAGGCTAACATTTTTCTGTTATAACAGCATAGCCAAAAGGAGAGCTTAAATTATGATTTCACAGCTAGATTTACTTTGCCACAGGAACAATAAACAGGCAAAATTCCCTTTTCAAACCAAATAAAGGGAGAGAAAATTTTAAAGTGAGGACATAGCATTCCACATGGGCACTGTCTACCCCACAGAAAAACCACTATCAGAACATGGCTGTGACTATAGATTCCTAGCTTATGCCACCAAAGATTAAGAATGGGACTGAGCACCCCCTTGACTTGCATCCTCTTAAAGGCTGCCTCTGTGATCTCCCTCACCAGAAACCAGGAGGAAAGAGGAACAAGCTAGGCCTCAGAAGCAATGTAAAGATAGGTGGCAGGCCAATTAATGGCTGCTTTACACAGTGATCTGCCTACAAGGAGACCCAACAGGCCCATCCACCATAAATAGTATTGGTTTTCAATGTGGAAAACCAGGGCTTCAGATGGACACAGAAGTCAGTTTTTGGAGAGACCTGGCAGCTCTGCCAGCCAAGAGCTGGGTCACTGGAAATGGAAGTGCCCTAGGGGTTGAAGCAACCCTGGGTTAAAGCCATAGACCCTGTTGACTTTAAGCTGAAAAAAGCCTTCATTTGGGCCAGCTTCTAAAGTAACCACCAGTGTTGAAGGGATGGTCAAGAAGGGTCAGTAACATTGTAGACATAACTGTAAATTTCCTTTTAGATTTTCCTTCTAGAGCCACTTGTATTCTATTCAAGCCAGCTCTCCTCCCAGGCCAGCTAGGTAATGGAAGTCAACAAGGTGTCTTCCCTCAGGAAGTTCACATCTCCCGTATGATGTCTCTTCTGGTATCCCTCGTGAAGAGATAGATAAGACTGGGCCTCATACCTGACCAGACCTTAAAGCCCACCTCATTAATAGCAGGCCCCTTCTGTCACTTTCTAGTTGTCTGTCAAGGGGAAAACTTGCTTGTGGTTTAGACAGCACCTTTCTTAGTTACTCTAATAATGACTCTCTCCTTTGTTTTAGACCCTGTGAGTTTAAACTGCTTGTTAGATTCATTTTCTCCAGAAATTCTATAGAGAAATAAAATATAATTCTATAGCGAAATAGTGAAATTCTTGATGGCCATGAACATGAAACCTTGAATGCAAGCAGTTTCTGCAAGATGGCACTGAATCCCCCATGAAAAGTCCCCTTCTGCTGAGACGCCACCTCCTGCTGTGACCCTGTCTTGACTACCATTCCCAACTACCACTGTTTCCAGCAAGAAACAGCCAGAGCAGTCATCACCCAGTTCTTCTACGAGAACTTAGGGTCCATTCTTCTGTGGAGGATGTGAGAAGTCAAATGGTTAATAGGCAGTCAGAGTGCTCCCAGTGGACATTGAGGGTACAAAATCTTTAGCAATGTCAAAAGTACCTGCCTGCCCATTCCTTGAAAGCCTCTGGTCTTATGAGAATAGCAAGGGAGTAGTGATTTCTTTCTTTTTTTTTTTTTTTTTTTTACACAGGCAGAGTGGACAGTGAGAGAGAGAGACAGAGAGAAAGGTCTTCCTTTTGCCGTTGGTTCACCCTCCAATGGCCGCCGCGGCCGGCGCGCTGCGGCCAGCGCACCGCGCTCGTCCGATGGCAGGAGCCAGGAGCCAGGTGCTTTTCCTGGTCTCCCCATGGGGTGCAGGACCCAAGCACCTGGGCCATCCTCCACTGCACTCCCGGGCCACAGCAGAGAGCTGGCCTGGAAGAGGGGCAACCGGGACAGAATCCGGCGCCCCGACCGGGACAAGAACCCGGTGTGCCGGCGCCGCAAGGCGGAGGATTAGCCTGTTGAGCCACGGCGCCGGCAGAGTAGTGATTTCTTTTGAGCTTTCAGTTATCGTAAAGTAGTTTAGGTATCACAGCCTTCTGACGGCTCTTTTTGTGTTATCATAAGCAAGCCAGATAGAATATAAGATTGCAAATCAGGTGTTTTGGTGTGTTTTGTCCCTGCCTTGTAACTGAGTATTACACAAAATCAATACACAATCAACATGCAAAAATCAACAGCCTTTGTAAACACAGACAATGTCATGGCTGAGAAAGAACTTCAATCCCATTCACAATAGCAGAAAAAAAAATCAAATACCTTGGAATAAAATTAACCAAGGATGTCAAATATCTCTATGATGAGAATTGCAAAACATTAAAGAAAGAAATAGAAGATACACAAAAATGGAAAAATCTTCCATGTTCATGGATTGGAAGAATCAGTATCATCAAAATGTCCATACTACTGAAAGCAATTTACAGATTCAATGTGATACCAATCAAAATACCAAGGACATTCTTCTCAGATATAGAAAAAATGATGCTGAGATTCATATGGAAACATAGGAGACCAGAATAGATAAAGCAATCTTAGACAACAAAACAAAACAAAGCCAGAGGCATCACAATACCAGTTTTCAAGACACACTACAAGGCAGTTATAATCAAAACACCCTGGTGCTGGTACAAAAACAGAATGGATAGACCAATGGAATAGAATAGAAACACCAGAAATCGATCCAAGCATCTACAACCAACTTATCTTTGACAAAGGACCTAAAATTAATCCCTGCAGCAAGGACAGTTTCTTCAAAAGATGGTGCTGGGAAAACTGGCTCTCTACATGCAAAAGTATGAAGTAAGACTCCTACCTTACACCTTACACAAAAATGCACTCAGAATGGACTAAAGACCTAAATCTGTGACCTGATACCATCAAATTATTAGAGAACATATGTGTATAAAGTTAATTAAAAATAGATCTTAGTAAAAAATAAGAGTGGGAATAAGAGAAGGAGAACGAAGGGGGTGGGAGTGTGGGTGGGAGGGCAGGTACAGTGGAAAAAAATCACTATGATCCTAAAGTTGTAATTATGAAGTTTGTAACTGTGAAGCTGTATAGTTCTGCATACATTCCTATAGACTTACTTCTAAGGGTACAGTTTAAAACATTGCCATGGCCCCCCAAATTCTCTTAAGCTGGGTGGTAAATATAGCGTTTTAAGTGTTAAAATGATCATATAGGTAGGATTAAGTATTACAGTGATCATATAAATAGGATTAAGTGTCTGATAATAATAATAGCTAGAACTATAAAGGAGAGAATGATCCAACATGAGAAGCAGCCCACACAGCAGATTCATATGGAATGACAATCTCTTTAAGTAACACTTTGATCTCAGAATCAGACCTTAAGTCATTCTGGTCTGGCTGAAAAGCCCACAAGGGCATTTCAGGCATGGAAAGCTAAGACATTGTGGCAAAAAATGTCCTACATGAAAGATCTCAGTGGGTGAGACCCCAGTGGAAAGAAGTGGTCATCAAAAAAGGAGGTACTTTTCTCTGAAGAGAGGGGAGAAATTCCACTTTATTTATGGCTTTGTCTTAATATTGATGGAGTTTGTAGATTCAAAAGGCTTCCATAGCCTAGGCAGCTCTTGACGAGAGCCTGAGGTGATGTCTGATTTCATACATAAGGGTGTTAATTGTTAAATTAACAACAGGAGTCACTGTACACTAACTTCCCATGTAGGACGTTTGTCCTCAAAGAGTTATATTGAGAGTTAACAATAAAACTTGTTCTCAAAGATTTATTTCATTTTAGTGTATTAAATAGAGAATATTCTTATATCTCAAAGTTTTAGTTATGCCTAAGTGTCCAACTCCATTTCTAGTTTTTTTAGGTGCTTCTTCAAGTAATGGTAAAGCTTGTTCTCAAAGACTTACTTTCTTTTAATGTATTAAGTAGAGGATACTCTTACGTTATATAATTTATGTTTAAGTGCTCACAAAAGATGTATCATTCTTGGGTGCTTCTTTAAAGTTAATTAAGTTTCTCAAAAAAAGTGAAATTAACTTTGAAATGCAATGACTTTGAACAGCCTTTGTCTCAAGTGTTGAACAATTTTTTACACAAATGGTTGAACCCTTTACTTAGTATAGAATTAATCTTCTGTATATAAAATTAATTGAAAATAGATGTTAGTAAAAAATAAAATTGGGAATAGGAGAGGGAAGAAGAAGAGGTGTGGGAGTGTGGGTGAGAGAGCAGGTATGGGGAAAGAAACACTATATTCCTAAACTTGTACTTATGAATCCTTATACAGCTTTTTCATAGTTTCCATTTACTTTACTTTTTCTCCCTCCACTCCATTATATATCATCTTTATCTTGATTTTTATTATAATTAATTGCCTGCTTTTATTCATAGCTTTCACTCCAATGTATATATCTTTAAAAATCCAGTTAGTGTCCTAAATAGCACTCTGGCCTCAGAATCAGCCCTTAAGGCATTCAGATCTGGCTCAAGAGCCCATGAGAATATTTTAGGCATGGAAAGCTAAGACACTCTGGAAAAAAAAGAAGACCTAAATGAAAGATCTCTGTGAGTGAGATCCCAGTGGAAAGAATGGGCCATCAAAGAAGGAGGTACCTTTCTCTGAAGGGAGGAGAGAACCTCCACTTTGACTATGACCCTGTCGGAATAAGATTGAAGTTGGCAAACCCTAAAGGCTTTCATAGCCTCAGCAACTCATGACTAGAGCCTAGGGAGATTACTGACGCCATAAACAAGAGTGTCAAATTGTTAAATCAACATCAGGAGTCACTGTGTACTTACGTCTCATGTGGGATCTGTCCTTAATGTGTTGTCCAATGTGAAGTAATGCTATAACTAGTACTGAAACAGTATTTTACACTTTGTGTTTCTGTGTGGATGCAAACTGATGAAATCTTTACTTAGTATATACTGAATTGATCTTCTGTATATAAAGATAATTGTAAATAAAAAAAAAAAACCTTGGTGTTAAATTGGAAATTGCATAGAAAATTAATCAATTTAAAAAAATATATCATGTAGGATCTCTGTCCTTAATGTGCTATACATTGTGAATTAATACTATAACTAGTATTCCAACAGTATTTTTCAGTTTGTGTTGCCATGTGAGGGCAAACTGTGGAAATCTTTATGTAATATGTACTAAACTGATCTTCTGTATATAAAGAGAATTGAAAATGAATCTTGATGTGAATGGAAGGGGAGAGGGAGCGGGAAAGGGGAGGGTTGCAGGTGGGAGGGAAGTTATGGGGGGGAAGCCATTTTAATCCATAAGCTGTATTTTGGAAATTTATATTCTTTAAATAAAAGCTTTATAATAATAAAAAAAATTTGACAATTAAAAAAAATTCAGTTAGTGTTACTTGTTTAGGATTTTATACAAGGTATTTCAAAAACTTCATGGAAAACAGAATTAAAACATAAATTTACTTTGGCGCAAAAAAACTTTGGAAATCCCTGAATAGGTTTTTCACAACATGCATTTTTCATGAACTTTCTGAAGACCTCTTGTGTTTGTTTTTACTTCTGTGGTGTCTGCTGTTACATTTCCTTTCACATTTCTCATTTTATTGATTTGGGTTTCTCTCTCCTTTTTTTGGTTAGTTGGGTCAATGGTCAATGGTGTGTTAATTTTATTTATTTTTCAAAAAACCAGCTTTTCATTTTGTTGATCTTATGTTTTGTTTTATTGGTTTCAATTTTGTTGATTTCTTCTCTAATTTTAATTATTTTTGCCCTGTGAGTTTTGGGTTTGGTTGGCTGTTGTTTTTCTAGGTCATTTGGTGTCATTCCAATTTCTTGATGTAGGCTCTAATTGTTATAAACTTTTTTCTTAATACTGCTTTTGCTGTATCCCATAAGTTTTGATAAGTTTTGTCATCTGCATTTGTTTCCAGAAAATTATTTTTCTCTTTTGGTTTCTTCAATGATCCACTGTTCATTCAGGACTCTGTTTTTCAATCTCCAAGTGTTTGCATATGTTCTGGGGATTCCTGAGTTGTTGGTTACCAACTTCATTCCATTGTGGTCCAAGAAGATGCATGGTATGATTTTGATGTTTTTGAATTTACTGAGACTTGTTTTATGGTCTAGCATGTGTTCAGTCCTAGAGAAAGTCCATGTACTGGTGAGAAGAATGTGTATTCTGTGGCTATAGGATGGATAGCTCTGTAGATATCAGTTAGGTCTATTTGGTCTGTAGTGTTGACTCTACTGTTCCCTTGCTGATTTTCTGTCTGCTTGGTCCGTCCATTGCTGAAAGTGGGTTATTGAAGTCCCCCATTACTATTGTGTTTGAGTCTATGTCTCTCTTTAGAACCCTTAACATTTCTTTTAAATAGCCAGGTACCCTGTAACTAGGTGCATATACATTTAAAATAGTCACACCTTTAAGCATTATATAGTGTCCTTCTTTGTCTCCTTTAACAGTTTTTGTGTTAAAGTTTATTTTGTCTGACATTAGGATGGGTACACCAGCTCTTTTTTTGGTTTCTATTTGCAGGGATTATATTTTTCCATCCTTTCACTTTCAATCTACATGCATCTTTGTTGGTGAGATGTGTTTCTTGTAGGCAGCAAATAGATGGATTTTGTTTTTTAATCCATTTAGCCATTCTCTGTCTTTTAACTGGAGAGCTGAGGCCACTTACATTCAAGGTGACTATTGTTAGTTAACGACTTTGCCCTGCCATATTTCTGTTAATAGTCCTATTTTTTACCTTGGGTTTCCTTTGTATTTTTCTTGGCAATTTTCTGTCTTCACCTTCTTTCATAGTGATGTTCCTGTTTCTGTGTGTAGCACATCCTTGAGCATTGTTTATAGGGCTGAGTGGGTAGTTACAAATTCTTTCAATTTCTGTTTGTTATAGAAGGTCTTTATTTCACTTTTATTCATAAATGAGAGCTTTGCAGGGTACAATATTCTGGACTAACAGTTTTCTTCTCTTAAGACTTGGAATATATCTCACCATTCTCTCCTAGCCTGTAGGGTTTCTGATGAAAAGTCAGCTATGAGTCTAATTGGGGTCCCTTGAATGTGATCTGGCATTTTTCTCTTGCACATTTTAGTACCTTTTCTTTATGTATTATTGTTGAGAGTTTTACTACAATATTTCATGGTGAAGATCTTGTCTGGTCATATCTATTGGGAGTTCTGTGTGTTTTTTTAGTTTCCTAATTTCTTCTCTTTTTTTTTTTATCTAACTGAAAAATTTCCAGAAATTTGTCTTCTAGTTAAGATATTCTTTCTTCTGCTTCACCTACTCTGTTGTTAAGACTTCTCACTGCATTTTTTATTTGGTCTAGCAAATTCTTCATTTCTAATATTTCATTCTGATTTCTTTTTAATATCTCAGTATTGTGGGAAAATTTTCATTTAGTTCTTGAATTTGCTTCTGACTGCTTCTAACTAATCTGATGATTAATTTTCTGAATTCTGTTTCTGGCATATCCTCAATCTCTTCATCCTCCCCTCCTATTATTGAGGTGCTGTACTTTTCCTTTGCGGGGCTCATAGTGTCTTCCTTCTTCTTATTTAAGCCTTTTCCTATGTTTTTCAGCATTTGGTTAGTTTTTCTTTTAATTGTCTGGTGGTTGTTATCTTTGGTTTGTGTCTTTGTAGCTTAGTGGGACACCTCTACTTTCAGTGAGCACCAAGAGGTGTGTACTAGGTGTGGCCTGGGTGCTCTGTTCAATATTCCAGGGTGGAGCAAGTATCCAGGGTAGGGCCCCCATGAGCTTTGTTGCTCTCCTCTGGTTATCTGGATGGAGGAGATGTTCACCTCTGTTGGTATGACCCATCCTCCTCACAGCTGCAGAAAGCCCCAGAGTTAATCCCTGGTGTGTTCAGCACTCATTCACACTGCTTAATGAACTGCACCTTTGATCTGTGGAGTCTTTCCTATGAGCACAGTTCCCACTTCTATGAGCTGCTATAGATAACTGATGAGCTTGATGGTGTGGGGAAGTGTTCTGTGGTTGCCCAGGGCCTAGCCACACTTTGTCTCAGACTCAGCTCCCAGGAAGGGTTCTTTCTTTCTTTCTTTCTTTCTTTCTTTCTTTCTTTCTTTCTTAAGGCCTGTGGGTCATGGGCAGGTGTGTAGAGCCACCACCTACTGGAGCCCAGCTCACTTCTCAATGGTGGTGGGCAAGTATCAGCTCCCATAGGTAGGGCTTCCCCTTGCCATACAGCTGGCATGGAGGGGGAAGGAATTTTTCTGAATTGTGGCCCTTGTTGTTTGGGTGGAGGTGAGGTGACCCCCACTATTGCTGGGCACATGCACAGGAGATAGGGGTGGTAGCCACATGCCTGTGTCCAAAAGAGAAAGAAAGAAAGAAGGAAAACAAAAAAGCAAAATGGCTTCTCTTGGCTGGCTGCAGGTCTCTGCAGGGTGGGAGGAGGGGGAGTGTGGTGCGCCACTTCCTTATTTGTTTATTTTTTTCCCACATGGAACTTCAAAAGTATTCCACCAAGCTCTCCCTCCCACTGCTATCCGCAGCTCCGTGGGCCTGCAGATTCCCTTCTCACTTGGTCTTCTGGGGCCGGTGTTCTCTTCCCTGGGTCCAAGCCTCCGCTGTTTTTTTTTTTTTTACCCTTGTTTGCTCTTTCAGCGCAGACCTAGAACATCTCTTGTTTTCACTGGGTTTCCCGCCGTGAATTTCCCACAGCTTTATCTAATGCATGTAGTTACTCTCCTTTTTAAATATTAATTTTGAACCGCTGTTTGGACTGTCCTGTCACTATTCCACCATCTTGGAACCCTTCCATGTGTTTTTACCTCCAAAGGAAAGCCATTCTCATTCAGAACTTGGTTAGGTCCTCAGTTTAATCACATTTTATTTATTTATTGAAAACCAAAGCTTCCTTATTATTAAATCCTTCTCTACGCAAAACTTCAGCCAGACCTTCCACTCAAAGGAGAGCTTTAAACAAACAAACAGAAACTCCTGAATGTATAATAACAGAGAAAATTATAGTTTCTACTGAGTAAAGCATAAGTGAATCATTAGGTATACGAGAAAATCAGCACCAAGAAAGACATGGATCAAAAACATCGATGGAACCACTGATCCCAGAGGAAATGGAGCAAATTCAGGGACAAGCACAGAAAATTAAAAAAAAAAATTAAAAAGGTAAATTATAAATAAGAAAGATATTGAGTAACATAAAACAAGAAAAAGGGGGAGTCTCTTAAAACTGAAAAATTAAATACAGAATTGTCCAGAAACAGATTTGAGGAGAAGACCAAAAATCAAGTCAAGAATAAAGGAGGGGCTGCTGCTGTGGCATCGCGGGTAAAGCCACCGCCTGCAGTGCCAGCCTCCCAAATGGGTTCCAATTCAAGTCCTGGCTCCTCCACTTCTGATTCAGCTCTCTGCTGTGGCCTGGGAAAGCAGTATAAGATGGCCCAAGTCCTTGGGCCCCTGCATCGACATGGGAGACCCAGAAGAAGCTCCTGGCTCCCGGCTTAGGATTGGAACAGCTCCAGCTGTTGTGGCCAACTGGGGAGTGAAACAGTGAATGGAAGATCTGTCTCTCTCTGTCTTTCTCTCTCTCTCTCTCTCCCCCTTCTCCTTCTCTATCTCTGTATAACTCTGACTTTCAAATAAATAAATAAATCTTTAAAAAGAAAAAGGAAAAAGGAATTTTCTTGTTGTATGAAAAGGCAGACAAAAGACCAAGAATATGACAGAACATATGATATCAGTCTGTGAGATACAACAGTCAACTGAAAAGAGCCTTATCAACAGAGAAATTGGAAAGGAGGCAATAACAGAAAAGAATTTACTAAAGTGAAAAAGGAACAGAATGGATTACAAAGACCCAGAACGGCCAACTCAATCAATTACAAATGCTGCGACCAAGTATCAGCAAATTCCGAAACCCATGAATTCCAGCAAGAATGCAATAATAAAGTCAACTGTGAAGGAACAAGAGACACAGACTTCAGACTTCTCATTGGCAACACTGTTGCTGGATGTTAATGGAATACTTTAATAGCTTTGAGGGAAAGTACACTTTAACCTAGAATTGCTTCCCTAGCCAAAATGCAAAATAAAAAGATATTTTCAGATAGATAAGGATTCAAAGGGATAGAAAGATTTCTAGGTTAGGAGATATGGTTAGGAACCAAGTTGAGGGAACTGTATGGTTTTACAAAATAGCCATGGAAGAAAAAGGAATCTCTGGGAGAAAAGGAGCACTGAGAGAATAAATGGATAAAATAAAAGACGTGACAGCACAGAGTGGTCATTGGTTCCTGAAGCCGGGAACTACCTCCTTAGAGGACTCCAGAAACCGAGGAATAGGGCACATGAGGATAAATAAGGAGTCCTTACATAGTTCCTCGGTTTAGAACAGCACATTAGTTGGGGGCCTAATGTTGTGGAGTAGCAGGTAAAGCTGCCACTTGCAATGCCAGCATCCCATTTGGGCACAAGTTCGTGTCCCAGCTGCTTCACATTTTTTAAAGAATTATTTTATTTCGTTGAAGGACAGTTACAGAGAGAAGTAGAGCCAGAGAGAGAGAGAGATCTTCCATTCCACTGGTTCACTCCCCAAATGACTGCAATGGCGAGAGCTGAACTGATCTGAAGCCAGGAGCCAGGAGCCAGGAGCTTCCTTCAGGTCTCCCATGTAGGTGCAAGGGCCCAAGGACTTGAGCCATCTTCTACTCCTTTCCCAAGCCATAGCAAAGAGCTGGATCAGAAGAGTAGCTAGGACTTGAACCAGCACACATATGGGATGCCAGCGCTGCAGGCTGGGGCTTTAACCTACTGTACCACAGCACCAGCCCCCTGTTTCACTTCTGATCCAGATCTCTGATAATGGCCTGAAAAAAGCAGCAAAAAATGGACCAAGTGGTTGGGTCCCTGCCACCCATGTAGGAGAACCACAAGAAACCCTGGGGTCCTGGCTTCAGCCAGGCCCAGACCCAGCCATTGTGGCCATCTGGGAGTGAACCAGTGGGAGGGAGACCTCTCTCCCTTCTTTCCTTCTCTCACCATAACAATAATTTTCAAATAAATCCATTACTCTTTTTTTAATTTAATAAATGTGAATTTACAAAGTGCAAATTTTGTATTATTGTGGCTCCCCCCCCCCAACCTCCTCCCTCCCGCGGCCATCCCCTCTCCCACTCCCTCTTCCATTCCGCCCTTCATCGAGTTTCATTTTCAATTACTTTCATATACAGAAGATCAATTTAGTATAT
The DNA here is from genome assembly GCA_949820135.1 of Sylvilagus floridanus. Classification (NCBI taxonomy): domain Eukaryota; kingdom Metazoa; phylum Chordata; class Mammalia; order Lagomorpha; family Leporidae; genus Sylvilagus; species Sylvilagus floridanus. The sequence goes on from OX463241.1 coordinate 79,677,137, forward strand.
ACTAAGCAAGGATTTCAACAGACTGCATTCACACAACCGCTCAAGGTATAGGGTATTGTTCAACTAGTAGTGTTGTCTTTAAGTTTCATAGTAAAACACATTAAGGACAGAGATCCTACATGGGGAGCATGTACCCAGTGACTCCTGTTGTTGATTTAACAATTGGCACTCTTATTTATGACATCAGAAATCCCCCAAGGCTCTTGCCGTGAGCTGTCTAGGCTATGGAAGCCCCTTGAGTTCACCAACTCTGAACTTGTTTAGTCAAGGCCATATCACAGTGGAGGTTCCTTCCTCCCTTCAGAGAAAGGTGCCTCCCTCCTTGATGGCCTGTTCCTTCTGCTGGGGTCTTGTTCACCAGGATCTTTCAATAATTCCATTACTATTGAAAACAACAACGACAGCAATATCTGTAAGATTCTACTCACATAAATTGTGCTTATCACTTTTCAGCTTATATAATCAGTCTATCCACAAAGCAAAAGAGACTGGGTTGTGATTGCAGGATGGAGTGTAAACAGGTACAACCTTGAAAGGATATCCAGATGGGAAATGGGTCATAGAAGACAGGACGGCAGAGGAAAGAATAGAGATGCAGACATTCATCTTGTAAAGCAGGGCATTCATTAAAAATGCAAATAGCAATGGTACAGAAAGACCAGATCAAATGCATTACATAAAATGTCAAAGGTAACACACAGAAGAACCCAAGTTCCTGGTGTGCCAAACATTGGAATATAAAAAAAGGAGAGAAGAGAGGGACAGAATAAAGGTGATTTTACTCATCTTATGTGTTGAGAAATCTATAATTTTTTAAATTAATAAATAAAAAGACTGTAATGCTAATAACTTACCATAAATGATGACTCATTATATCCCAGTGTTCTAAATGCTTTTATGTGTTTATGCATTAATTCTCATAATAACCCCAAGAGTAAAGCAAAGAAAATGTGGCACAGAAATGTTAAAAACCTAGGTAGGGAAACCCATCTGGGGAAATCCTGGAACCTGGTTTCAAATACAAAATATGTTAGGGCAGGCACAGTGAGTTAAGTTGCCACTTGGGACACGCTTATTCCTTAGTGGAGATAAATGGAGCCTAGCTGAAGTCCTTCTAACCATTTCTAGTTGAGCATCCTGCTATTGAGCCTGGGAAGGCAGCAGATGATAGCTCAAGTCTTGAGTTCCTGCTACCCATATGAGAGACCAGAATGGAATTTCTTACTCCTGGCTCCAGCTTGGACCAACTCCAGCTGTTGGAGCCATTTGGGGAGTGAACCAGCAGATAAAAGATTCTCTCTCTCTCTCTCTCTCTCTCTCTCTCTCTCTCTGTCTTCCCTTACATAATAAGTAAATGTTTTTTTTTAAATATAATATGATATATATTCTTCATTTTACAGATAAGGAAACAGTTGCAGAGTAGTTGAGTAATATGGGCAAGATCAGCCATACTATTTAAACTATAAAAGTGCTTATGAAAAGAATAAAAATGAAAATAATTTTTAAAGCTCATCTTATAGGAAAGGCAACGGTGGATCTGGAGACGGCTACTTTTCATTACAATAATTTCACCCTTATCTAGAGCTTCCTTTTCTGAGGTTTCAGTGACCCTCAGTCAATTACAATCTGAAAATATCTCATGTAACATTCCAGAAACAAATAACTCTTGGGTTTTTAGTTGCATGCCACAGTGGGTAGCACGATGATCTTGTCCTTCCTGCCATCCAGCCCAAGATGTGAATTATTTCTTTGTCTACCATAGCCATTCTGTATACACTACCTGTCAGCCAGGTATAACCATCCCCATTATAAGATTCACTGTTGTGGCATCACTGTGCTCGTGTTCAAGTGACCCTGATTTTAATTAGGAATGGTTCCAAAGCACAGGAGTGATGAGGTAAAGGAGGCTCCACATCATAATACATGGAAGGGGAGACCCACTCTGGTCCTGCATGGCTACATTTCAGGGCATATAAGAAAAATACATAGAGCAGGGTATTGTTCTTGGTTTCAGGCATCCAGTTGGAACATATCCCTTGTGGATAAGGTGATTATTGTATTAGACCTTTTCTATTTAATGTGTGCACATGTGAGTGTATGTGTGTGTGTGCATAATGGTCTCATTACTCCAGAGCATCTAATCTAATGATTTTCTGAGAGAGGTTTTGAATCCAAAGCCCTGAAAGTGGAGGTGTTGAGGGATGCACATTACAGTCCTCACCAACAAAGCATACAGTATCAGCAGTTACAAGTGAGTGGGCTTTCTCGATTCTCGTTCTCTTCCTCCTCATGCTAGCTAGACAGAAACTCAGGATTTGAAGCAGTTGCAAGATGGAAGGATCCTGGGTTCCTAAGTGACCCATGGACAGAGAACTCCTTCCACACTCAATTCTCTACCTACCCACACCACACTATTATGTGAAGGACAAATACACTTCTATTGTGTGAAACCAATGGTATAGTGTTTAGCCTGCATGGACTAATAGCTTACAAATGGCAAAGTGCAATATTCTCCAATATCCAATCACCTTTTTTTCTACAGCAGAGGTTGGCAAAGTAGAGTCCATGAGTCAGGTCCAGTCTAAAGCTTGTGTTTGGGTGGCTGATATAGTTTAGATGTGCTGTGTTCCCATTAAAACTCACAGTGAGCCTGCGGTGCCAGCACCCCGGGTTCTAGTCCCGGTTGGGGTGCTGGTTCTGTCCCGGTTGCTCCTCTTGCAGCCCAGCTCTCTGCTGTGGCCCAGGATGGCAGTGGAGGATGGCCCAAGTGCTTGGGCCCTTACGTGCATGGGAGACCAGCAGGAAGCACCTGGCTCCTGGCTTCAGATAGGCACAGCGCCGGCCATAGCGGCCATTTGAGGGGTGAATCAACAGAAGGAAGACCTTTCTCTCTGTATCTCTCTCACTGTCTAACTCTGCCTGTCAAAAAAAAAAAAATAACAGTGAAATTTGTTTGCCGATGTAGCCGTATTGGGAAGTGGTGCATTCAATGTCTTTCTCAAGAGAATGGATTAGTTCTTGCAGGAATAGGTCAGCTCTTTCCAGAGCACATTGCTATCAATGAGATCAGCTCCTTTGTCCCTTGCCTCTCTTCTCTCATGCCTGCTTGCTTTCCCACTTTGCACTATGAGACAGAGTAACAATAAGGCCCTTACCATAGATTCCTCAGCCTCCAGGACTATATCCCCCAATCATCCTCATTCCTTAATATATTACAGAGTCTCAGGTATTCTGTTACAACAACAGAAAACAGACACAGGGCACAGTGGCCCATGAGCCAAAAAATGGTTTTCACAATTTTAAAGAGTGCAGGAAAGGGAAGGAAAAGGAAGAAGAGATAATAGAGGAGGAGGATGAAAAGTAGAAGAGAAGGAAATACAGCTATGGTTCTTTTTCCTCTGGCCCTCTATTGATATGATTCACCAACCCCACATCTCCCAGGGTTACAGCAGAAACTCAACAAGTGGAAGGCTCAAAATAAAGACTCCATTTCCGAGCCTCATTTGCAATGGTAGAAGGCCATGAGTCTCTGTGGTGGATAAGCAGATTAGAATAGAAAGCTGGGGACAGCTTCCTGGCATCTGCTCAACTCAGCAGTTACACCTCACTCCTCTCCCTACTTCTTCATTTTTTTTTTCTCTTTTGCCATTTCTTTTTAAATTATCACTTTAAATTGGTAAAAATTGAATGCATTTATCATATACAACATAAGGTTTTGAAGGTTATACACATTGTGGAATGACCAAAGCTGACCAATTAACACATGCATTGTCTCCCATACTTACCAGGTCTTCATTTTTCAAATTTTTTATTTATCTTGTTTTTCTTTTTTTTTTTTAATTTGAATGGCACAGTCTCAGAGAGAGGGATAAAGAGGAAGAGAAACCTCTTGTCCATTAGTTCATTAGCCAAATGCACACAAAAGATTAGGCTGATGTCAATCCAGATGTTCTACAGGGATGACATGAACCCTAACACACCCTGCCCCACAGGCTGTGTGTTAACAGAAAGCTGGACTCAAGAGTGGAGCCAGTACTTGAATTCAGGCACTACAATATGGACTGTAGGCATCTCATGCAAGGTCTTAACCACTACTCCAAATGCCCACCCCATATTTACCATCTTTGTGATGGAAACACAACATCTCAGCCCATGAGAGTATTTTAGGCATGGAAAGCCAAGACATTCTGGCAAACAAAAAACACCTAAGTGAAAGATCTCTGCAAGTGAGATCCCAGTAGAAAGAACAGGCCATCAAAGAAGGAGGTACCTTTCTCTGAAGGGAGGAGAGAACTTCCACTTTGACTATGACCCTGTCGGAATAAGATCAAAGTTGGCGAGCTCAGGGGGCTTCCATGACCTTGGCAACTCATGACTAGAGCCTGGGGAGATTGCTGACGCCTTAAACAAGAGTGTCAATTTGTTAAGTCAACAACAGGAGTCACTGTGTACTTACTCCCCATGTAGGATCTCTGTCCTGAATGTGTAGTTCAGTGTAATTAATGATATGACTAGTGCTCAAACAGTATTTGGCACTGTGTGTTCTGTGTGGGGGCAAACTGATGAAATCTTTACTTGATATATACCAAATTGATTTTTTAATAAAGCTTTTATTTAAAGAATATAAATTTCCAAAGTACAGCTTATGGATTACAATGGCTTCCCCCCCCCCATAACTTCCCTCCCACCCAATACCCTCCCCTTTCCCACTCCCTCTCCCCTTTCATTCACATCAAGATTCATTTTCAATTCTCTTTATACACAAAAGATCAGTTTAGTACATATTACGTAAAGATTTCAACAGTTTGCCCTCACATAGAGATACAAAGTGAAAATACTGTTGGAGTACTAGTTATAGTATTAATTCACAATGTAGAGCACATTAAGGACAGAGAAATTGATCTTCTGTATATAAAGATAATCGGAAATGAATCTTGATGTGAAAGGAATGGGAGAGGGAGCGGGAGATGGGAGGGTTGCGGGTGGGAGGGAAGTTATGGGGGGGGGAAGCCATTGTAATCCATAAACTGTACTTTGGAAATTTATATCTACTAAATAATAGTTTTTTTTTTAAAAAAATACAATGGGGGGCTGGCACTGTGGCACAGTGGGTTAACGCCCTGGCCTGAAGTGCAGGCATCCCATATGGGTGCTGGTTCTAGTCCTGGCTGCTCTTCTGATGCAGCTCTCTGCTATGGCCTGGGAAAGCAGTAGAAGATGGCTCAAGTCCTTGGTCCCCTTCACCTGCGTGGAAGACCTGGAAGAAACTCCTGGCTCCTGGCTTTGGATCTGCACAGCTCTTGCCTGAGTGGCCATCTGGGTAGTGAACCATCAGACAGAAGACCTCTCTCTCTCTCTCTGCATCTGCCTCTCCTTTCTCTGTGTAACTCTAATTTTCAAATAAATAAATAAATAAATAAATAAAGCTTTTTTTTAAAAAAAGAATATATTGCAACATTAATAGGCACAGACACTATGTTGTAAAGGTAAATCTCTTAAACTTACTCTTCCTAGCTGAAACTGTATCCTTCAACCAGCAGCTTCCCAATTTTCCTCCACTTCTCCACAAAACTAACATTCTCCTCTCTGTGAGATCAACATTGTTAGAGTCCACAGAAGTGAGGGCAAATAAGTCTGTGTTTCTGTGGCTGACATACTTCACTTAGCATGTGAGGCAGGGTCCTCCAGCTTGACCCACGCTGTCAAACGAAACAGGACGCCCCTCTTTTATGTCTGTGCTCCTTTTTTCTTTGCCTCTTATCCTTCCAAATAGTGAAGAAATGGTTGAGCAACTGAAGCTTGTGGACTAAAGCTGCCATATTTTTCCTGGGCTGGATGCCTTTTTGTTTGTATGTGAGTGAGCAATGCATTTCTCCCTTAATTAATCACATATTTTAATGTTTATTTCTCCCAGCTAAACCTACTGCTCAACAATAAAAGATGTGAATATGTTGCTCTGATTTTTTTCCCAAAAATGTAACTTACTCAATGGTATGTTTCTGGAGTTTGAATCCATCCCAAATATCTAAAAATCCCAAATATCTAAAAATAGGTTACAACCTCACATTGTAGGATAATGCTTTTTTTAGTGGAAATAAATTGACCTTCTTTTCCTATGGCTAAATGGTCATTTAACTCTGTTTTCTGGGACAATCATAAAGAGAGAATACTGAGTGGAAACCAATCTGACTTAGAGAGACCAAAGCAAAATGAATTTCTGATTTCCAGCACAAATGAGTAGCTCCACCCACTGACCTACTTTTCTGTGGATCCGTCAGGGTCCTGGTGGGAAACAGATGGCACACTCAACCGGGTAGTGTGAGGAGTGTTGCATGAAGAGACTGCAAAGTTGTGATCAGGGCGGGGGAATCAGGAAGGGATGGTGGAATATTCCAGGCAGAATGGCAGCGGCTGCCTGGGAGCCCCTGGCAAGAGATATAGCCATAGCAAGAGGCTCACCTCTCCCCATGGCAACCCCTTAGGGAGGCACCTGGAGTCCTCCACCCTAGCTTCATGCTGTGCCTCCTGCCAATCTCATCTGCAGATCCCATCGTGAAGTCTGGTGAAGGAGAAGATGGATAGTGTGAAGGGTGGGTCTAGAGGGGCAGAGGGGCAATATCGTCCAGATCTTCCATGACAGGAACCAGCATACAGAATATTGCATTTAAATTTTTTTTTAAGAGCAGGTGTAGTTACTCTTAACCAATGAGTTTTCCATCTCATGATATTTCCTTCCTGGCTAATTCACCACTCCACCTCCCTATCAAAGAGCGATCTGTTTCAATACCCCCAGTGGATGCCTGAAACCAAGAACAATACTGGACACTATTTTGTGTTTACTATTTCCTAGACATACATACCTATGAGAAAGTTTATAAATTAGGCACATAATAGATTAACAATAAATGTTAATAATATTGAAAAATTATAACAATATACAGATACTCCTTGATTTATGATGGCACTAGTATCCCAATAAACCTATCATAACTCAAAAATGCCATAAGTCAAGAATGCATCTAATATACTTAACCTGGCAAAGATCAAAGCTTAGCCTAACCTACCTTAAATTTGCTTGGAGTTTTTTTTTTTTTTTTACAGGCAGAGTGGACAGTAGACGGAGGATTAGCCTGTTGAGCCACGGCGCCGGCCTGCTTGGAGTTTTTATATTAACCTTCAATTAGATAAAATAATATACCACAAAGCCTATTTTGTAATAAAATGTTGAGGATCGCATGTAATTTATTAAAAACAGCCTGACAATGAAAAATAGAATACTTTTTTTTTTCTTTTTTTTTTACAGGCAGAGTGGACAGTGAGAGAGACAGAGAGAAAGGTCTTCCTTTGCCGTTGGTTCACCCTCCAATGGCCGTCGCGGACAGCGCACTGTGGCCGGCGCACCGCGCTCATCCGATGGCAGGAGCCAGGTGCCAGGTGCTTTTTCCTGGTCTCCCATGGGGTGCAGGGCCCAAGCACTTGGGCCATCCTCCACTGCACTCCCAGGCCACAGCAGAGGGCAGGCCTGGAAGAGGGGCAACCGGGACAGAATCCGGCGCCCCGACCGGGACTAGAACCCGATGTGCCAGCGCTGCAAGGCGGAGGATTAGCCTGTGAAAAATAGAATACTTGTATGGGCACACTTTTGTATCCTGGTGAATAAAGAAATTGCAAGTTGAGAATAATCTCAATTGCACTGCAATAAAAGTTATGTGACTCACTCTCTCTCTCTCTCTCTCTCTCTCTCTCTCTATTTTATTGTGCTGGACTCACTTTCTTATGTTGATGTGAGATAATACAAAGCCTACATGATAAGACAGAGTGGAGCTTTCCGGCACAATTTGTTACTGTCAGTTGAAACACGTTTTCACATCTTCCATACACAAATTGAATGCCTTTTCCATCATAACTGATCACATACTCTCCATTGTGGTCAGAACATTGGCAGTTTGATGTGTGGCTGCAAAACTTGCAGAAATTTCTTTTTTATCCTTTACAGTTTCAGATAAAGGATTTCTTTTCCCGTAAGTCTCAGCAATCTCAACATCCGATATTTTTTTTCTCAGTAAGTCAAGGACTTCCACCTTTTCACTTTAAAGGAAGCATTTTCCGGCTTCTCTTTGGGACATCATAATTGCTAACACTTTGGGGCCAAGGTTAAGTAGAATCAGGGTTACCTGAATACAAGCACTGGGATACCACAACAGTGGATCCTACAACCCAGAAACCAAGATGGCTACTAAATGACTAACAGATGAGTAGCATATAGAGGATAGACACTCTGGACAAAGGGAGCATTCACGGCCCAGGTGAGACAGAACTGGGCAGTATCAGATTTTATACTACTCAGAATTTAAAATGTATGATTGTTTATTTTTAAACTTTTCCATTTAACATTTTCAGACCACTGTTGCCCATGGGTAACTGAAATCACAGAATGTGAAGCCATGGATAAGGAGGAACTACTGTTACCTTCTGAGGTTCTATCTGTGAATCATTCAACTCTTGAAAAAAATTCATTCTATTAGAAAATCTAATTAGGTGTCCCAATCCTGGTGTAGTCTATTGGGGCAGAGAAACACAGAGGATTGTTTCACCAGAATATGTTCCCAAACTTCCAGACGAAGAGAATATTTGTAAAGTGGGTATAATGTGGGAGTCAGATTTAGAAAGGAGACCTCCACACACACACAGCAAGAGCATTGTGCCATATAGCCCCAAACATCAGAGGGTATTTTATACCATCACAATTTAAATGGGAAACAAAGTGAAATTGCCCTTCATTCTGAAAGTGTGTCAGTGACAAATAAAATTCAATCATTTTCTAACTCTAGAAAACTCATTTTCAAAGTTTTGAGATACTTGCAACCAACCGTCTATGTTCGAGGAGAAGGATGGGAGGAAGCCTCTGGATATGTGATTTTTATCAGAACACTCTCCCCTATAATCACCTGACATATTCTTATCTATTTCCTTGTTGACTGCTGCACCCAGTAAGCATTAGTGTTTTGTTAAAAGGAATTACACCTGTTTTGGTGTCTCCCAGTAGACACCCAACAAAAGTTTATTAAATAAATTAGCATTAATGTATATAAATGCATATCAACATATATTCATTTTCTGAGACACTGTTTGGTATAGGATTTCAGAGCAGCTCAGTTCCACTTTATTTGTTGGCATCAGAAGAAAGGATACAAATAAGCACAATGAGCACCCATTTCAAGTGACACTTCCTCAAGGAAGCTCTCCATGATCAAATGAAGGTGCTGTCTACATTGAATCCTCAGAATATATTGGCTTGTCTTTCAGATCTTGTTAGTAATTTTTCATTCACAATGCTTTTTTCCTTGCTACTGGACAGTTACTGACAGATTCTTTGAATATGAGGAATAATTGTGTGCTACCTTTTTCTCATTGAGTGTTTCATTTCCCAGAGGAACACCATAAAAACTTACTGAATCAGTGAGATTGAGACGTGCAAGAACTCTCATGACATGAAGATCTCTTCTCTGCCCTCTTTGACATTTTTTTTGTATTTCTTCTACATATTCTGGAAACCTGAACTGCTTGAATTGTTCTGTCAGGTGGAAATAATTATATTTACATCACCTTACATGAGAGGGGAAAAATTTTAAATATTCACTGTGCTCTTCAAATGTTTATCATATTATGAGGCAAGATTTTGGGCTCACTATTTTAACATTAAACTAGAACTCCATTGACCAAGCTTTGATTTATTTCAAGGACAAATGGCATGACCTTTGAGTGGTTCGCAACAAAGAAAAATTTATTAGAATTCTAGAATGTCAAGGTTGGATAGAAAAGCAAATAATTTTCATGTTTTACAGTCACAAAAACTAAAAAGAGTAATTCAATTGTTGGTCTGAATATATGTTAAACACTGGAATCAATTTTACAGGAATCCAAAAAATGTATACAAGTAGCTGCAATGGAAATTCACAAGAACAATGAACATGCAGCTTCGATGAAACCCAAACCTGCAGAGTGCCTGGAGTTGGAAACCAGGTGAATGAAAGAGCCAGAAATGCAAAGTGTAGTCCATTTGGCAGGTTTCAGTGCCAAGCAGAGCACCTGCCCCCACAGCTTTGTACACCCATATACTTTGGCACGATGCACACATCTGCTGAGTGACTCTTGAAGGGTGAGACATGATGGACAGACAATGGAGACAAAGTCAGCCTGGACACGCTTGGCTCAGACAAGGCCATGAGCTGCTGCTTTCTTTGGGCACTGGAATTGTCTGCACATTGGATGATATAAGATTTCAAAGCAACAGAGTGAGCACAAAGACAAATCAAAATCTTCAGGTAGATTTTTTTTTATAAATTATTTTAATATTTATTTAAATGAGGGGTAATGAGAGACAGAAAGAGCTTGCATCCTCTGGTTCCCTCCACAGATATCCACAATGGTCTCAGCTGGGATCAAAGCCAGGGGCAGGAAACTTAATTCATGTCTCTGCCATGGGTGGCATGGACCCAACTACTTGAACCATCACTGCTGCCTCCCAGGGCCTGCACTAGCAGGAAGTTGGAGTCAGGAGCCAGGGAGCAAATATAAGGCAGCATCTTAAAGACTAAGCCAAACACCAACCTCAGTGCTTGCTTGTTTTTAACAAGCATAAATGTAATCCTGAAAACAAGAGAATGTTCACAGCTTTAGAGATACATAATACTCCTTCCAGAGTCTGTGTGCTTAATCCCCCTCTCACTCTATGGCATTATGTTAAGTGGAAATAACAAGCAAGGAGCCCTTCACACAAGTCTCGGATGACTTTCCAGGTGAAGACAGACATACGATGTGGAAGAGGTTTGAATCAGCAGGAATCCAGGGAGCATCTACTGCCTGCCAGGCACTGTGGTAGGCACTGGCATTACACATGTGAACACAGAGTCCTCACACCCCAGTGGGATGAATAAATAAACCCAGTGTATTTTCAGCCTGCATTTGTTGAGACTAGGAAAATATTGCAGAAAACTGTGGAAAAGAAAATACCAACTATGTGAATAAAAATATTAACTACAGAGGTATCTGCCATTTAACAGGCACTACATCAATTTTAAAAACCTCGTTTCCTGCCAAGTATTCTGAGGGTTAGGTGAATATGCTTCATTTTACAGAAGGGTCATACTGAAACTAATCGTGGAGTGCAATAACCAAGCTGTGACCTGGCAACTAGTGGGGCAAATTCAAGGTTCATCCAGTCTAGACCAATTCTAAACTCAACTCATGTTCTTTCCACTCTTCCACACTGTGTGCTGACTGCCAAAACATGCATGGCATACATGGCCAGTTTCACTTGGGATTGTCTTGTATATAAGGGAATGAGACCTAGACATAATTGACCATACAAGTATATGCTAAGGGACAAATAGAATATGCAAATGTGGGTGAGTTCTTAGAAAAAGATACCATTTCTTGAGCATTTAATAAAGCACTGTTTTAAGCACTCTACATGTTTTATCTAAATTTCTAAAAGTATAAACTAAGCCTAGACTTTCTTAGATTACTTATTGTAACTAAATTATTTTAAAGCCACCATAAATAAAATAGTGCATTGGGACACACAATATTTTTGAACTCTTATAGATCATATTTCTGGGAGGTTTACTGGGCAAAACAAATAATGGTTTGATTGCTGAGGAGAGATGAAAAAAGAAGTGGAAAGCATTGTTTTTAATGCCATAAAGTTCCTAGTCTGAACAGAAACCCAATTCCAAGGCCATAAAAACTCTATGAGCAACCAGAAATTAACATGAATCAGCTATTTACATAAATATTAGTGGGAGGCAAAGTGGATGTATTTTGATGGAAATAAGAGTTTTGATCAGGTGTTTTAAACCATTGGCCAGAGAAGAATTGAAAGATAATTATAGGTAAGGGAAATGGATTAAAACCATAAACAAATAAGAGAAGGAAGGCATGACTATAATAAAATAATGAGCATAATACACATAGCATGGTACCTGACCTCAAGGAAATGCTTAGTGAATGTCAATTTTGCCTCTTCCTTCACCCCTGCTTTGGTCAAGGCTCTTGATTGCAGGAGAAAGAAAACACAAACTGCACCTGCTTGAAACCAAACATGGTTACTTACTGGCCCATGATGTGGCTATAGAGTAGAGGAGATCCTTTCTGTTGCTCAGCCCTCTGGCCCTGGATTTTCCTCTCCAGCCCACCCCACATCCTGCTGAACAGACTCCTCCAAATCCAGTCTTTCATTCATCCAGCCCCATGCCTAGCACCAATGAGAACCTGTTATTCCAGGTGTTTAAACTGCCATCATATAGTTGGTTATTGCCAACTATATGTTGGAGTTGGGTTATATGCTCACTGCTTGACCTCTGGAAGGTCTTTAGCTTTCACTCAAAATGAAATGGGAGCCACTGGCAGCTTTTGAGAAGGGAGGCATGCTGTGACTTAAATATTAAAAGAAGCAAGCAGATTTGCTGTTAACAGGCAAAGCTGGAACCTGAAAACTTGTCAGGAGGTTCTGGCAGCAATTAGATGAGCCATGCTGGTGCTCTCACCCAAAGTATAGGCAGTGGGGAGTCATGTGAGGTGGTCAGATTCAGGGTACTGTATTTCCAGGGCGGGTCCCAGATAACTTCCTGAATGACTGGATGTGGTGTACAGGAGAGAGAGGTGTCAAAGACCCCATCCTGGGAGTAGAGATTGAGACTGCCCTAACTGACAGAGAGCAGGTATCTACTAGAGAAAATCAAGGTGTCTATTAGAAATCCAACTGAAAATCAGGAACAGGCAGTGGGTACATAAGGGGTCTTCAAAAGGTTTATAGAAATATACATTGTACATAAATATGCATGAATCTCAAAAATTTTACACAAAAATTTATTTTTGAATTCCATTTTCCATGAACTCTTTAAAGTCTCTTCATATGGTGTTTGAATGAATAAGAGAAGTGTATAAATTAAAAGGAGATATGAATGAGGACTGAGACCTCCAGCCCTCCATTGTTAGCCAGTGAGGAAGAGGAGGAGAAATAAACAAGGGGAAGTGCAAAAAGTTATCCCATGTTGTAAAAAGAAATTCAAAAGAGTATAGTGTCCCAGATACCGAGTGAAAAGGGACAGCAAGAAAGAAAGGAATCAACAGGCCTCAGACTGTATACAAGCTAAGAAAGATGCCACTGGATGGCTCACTTACAACACTGCATCAAGAGTACAAACACAGTCTCCCCATGAGTTTAAATAAGTCAAAGTTATAAATCAAGTTCCAAGACTACCAAATATACATATCCATTTCTTCTAGATCGAAAACCATACCTTCATAAGAGCCTGTAAAGTCATATTTTTTAAAGATTTATTTATTTATTTGAAAGTCAGATTTACAAGCAGGCAGAGGCAGAGGCAGAGAGAAGCCTTCCCTGTGCTGGTTCACTCCCCAAATGACTGCAGTGATCAGAGCTGGACTGATTGGAAGCCAGGAGCCAGGAGCTTCTTCCAGGTCTCCCATATAGGTGCAGGGGCCCAAGGACTTCGCCCATCTTCTACTGTTTTCCCAGGCCACAGCAGAGATCTGTATTGGAAGAGGAGCAGCTGGGTCTTGAACCAGTGCCCATATGGGATGCTAGCACTATAAGAGGACGTTTTTCCGGCTATGCCACAGCACAGGCCCCCTGTAAAGTCATACTTAAATTGAGACTTTTCAAATATCACAGGGCTCCATGGGAAACTCAACAAAAAATGATAGCACAACACTCTCTTATCCCCTACTCCAGTCACCAAGGCTCCTTTCCTCACTGTGAGGGACCTTGAATACACAAATATGGATATCCCAACCTACCCTTAGACTTAGGACCTTCCCAGCCTATGACTATCCACTCCCATCTTCCCCATCACGAAGTCCACAATGCTAAAGAGATGTCCCCACCTAAAGATAGTGCCCACCTCTGTAGACCATGTGCTGTAACTGGGCATATGTATCTGTTGATTTAATTAACCTGAAACTGCCTCCATGACCTGTGTGGGCCTCCTCCCAGATTCATTCTCAACAAATGTGTACTCCCAAGTACTTGGGGTCCCTACCACTCACAGAGGGGACCAGGTAGAGTTCTGGGCTCTTGGTTTTGGCCTGGGCAAGCCTTGGGTTTTGTGGATACTTGAGAAGTGAACCAACAGATGAAAGATCTCTCTTTATCTATATCTATCACTCTCTGCCTTTCAAGTAAATAAAACATATTTTAAAAGCTACAAAAGCAAAGAAACCGAATAGAAATTCTGAAACTTAAAAGTATAATAACTGAAATGCAAAATTCACAAGAACAGTTAAACAGCAGGACTGGGCAGGCAGAAGATGCAATCAGTATAAATTAATATAATTCAATTATTATTCAATCTGTGGAGCAAGAAGAGAAAATAATGAAAGTAAATGACCAGCAGATATATATGGGACACCATCAAGAAGAACAAGAGGGAGAAGAACAAGAGAGAAAAGAGAAAAATATAAGAAAGAAGATTTGAAGAAATAATGGTCAAGAACTTCCCAAATTTGATAAAAGACATAAATATACACATTCAAGAAGCACAAGAACCTCTAAGAAGAATAAAGTGTAAGAGACCCACATGAAGACATAACAAAGTCAAGCACCAAAAGACAGAGACAGGTTATTTATTTATTTATTTATTGACAGGCAGAGTTAGGCAGTGAGAGAGAGAGAGAGAAAGGTCTTTCTTCTGTTGCTTCACCCCCCAAATGGCCGTCACGGCCAGAGCACTGCAGCCAGTGTGCTGTGCCAATCCAAAGCCAGGAGCCAGGTACTTCCTCCTGGTCTCCCATGAGGGTGTAGGGCCCAAGCACTTGGGCCATCCTCCACTGCCCTCCCAGGCCACAGCAGAGAGCTGGACTAGAAGAGGAGCAACCAGGGCAGAATCCAATACTCCAACCAGGACTAGAACCCGGGGTGCCAGCGCCGTAGGTGGAGGATTAGCCAAGTGAGCCGGCCCAGGCTATTTTTTTTAAGATTTATTTTTTATTTATTTGAAAGGCAGAATTACAGAGAAAAGAGAGAGAAAGAGAGAGAGAGAGAGAGAGAATGAGAGAGAGTTATTTTCCATTTGTTAGTTCATTCCCTGGCAATGGCCAGGGCTGGGCCAGGCTAAACCCAGAGCTTCTTCTGGGTCTCCCATGTAGGGCCCCAAGCACCTGGACCATCTTCTACCACTTTCCCAGGCACTTTAGCGGGGAGCTGGATTGGAACTGGCACAGCCCAGTCTTGAATCAGCACACATATGGGATGCTGGCATTTCTGGCAGAGGCTTAATTTGCTACAATGCCGGCCCCAAAGACAGATTATCAAAGCATCAAGAAAGTAATGACTTATCATATATAGGAGATCCCCAACAGAATTAACAGCTGATTTTGTTTAAAAACCATAGAAGCAAGAAGACAGTGGGATGACAATATAAGTATCTAAAGTACTAAAAGCAAATATGTTTAAATCAAGAATTCTGTTTCCAGAAAAACTATTCTTAAAAATGAAGACGATATTAAGACTCCTCAGATCACTAAAAACTGAAGGAGTTCATCCCTAGTAGAGAGTCCGCCAGGCTAAAATGAAAAAAAAAATTATAAAAACAAATAATAACTGAAAGTCACATGGAGAAATAAAGAACAACAGCAAAGTAACTACAGAAATATATGTCAGTAGATTTCATTCTTTGCATATAATTCCTCTTTATTTCCTATGTTATCTAAAAGACAAATGTCTAAAACACTGGGGCCTGCATTGTTGTAAAGTGAGTTAAGCTACCACCCAAGATGCTGGCATCCCCTATGAACACCAGTACCAGTCACGGCTGCTCTGCTTCCAATGCAGCTCCTTGCTAATGTGCCTGGAAAGCAGAAGAAGGTGACCTGAGAGCTTAGGTCCCTCACCTACATGGGAGACCCGGGTACAGTTCCAGACTCTTGGCTCTGGCCTGGTCTAGCCCTGAAATTACAGCCATTTGGGGAGTGAGACAGTAGATGAAAAAAATCTCTCTCCGTAACTCTGCCTTTCAAATAAATTTTTAAAAATCTTTAAAAATAATCTTTATTAAGAATTAGTAGAGGGGCCGATGCTGTGACCCAGTGGGTTAAAGCCCCAGCCTGAAGGGCCAGCATACCATATGGGTGCTGGTTCAAAAACCGGCTGCTCCACTTTCGATCTAGCTCTCTGCTATGGCCTGGGAAAGCAGTAGAAGATGGCCCAAGGCTTTGGGCCCTTGCACCCGTGTGGAAGACCTGAAAGTATCTCCTGGCTCTTGGCTGCAAATCGGCACAGCTCTGGCCATTGCAGCCAATTGGGGAGTGAACTATTGGATGGAAAACCTCTTCTCTCTCTCTCTCTCTTTCTCTCTCTCTCTCTCTGCCTCTCTTCTCTCTGTGTTACTCAAAAGTTTCAAATAAAATAAATAAATCTTAAAAAAAGAATTAGTAGAACATTAATTATAAATCTTCATTGGTGGGCACACTTGTATAAATATGTAATTTATGATAATAACAAAAGGATTAAATTAGCAGACTTGTAAAGCAATGGAGTTCTGTATATAAGGATCTTCAAAAAATTCATGAAAATGCATATTATGAAGAAGCCATGCATGGATTTCAATTTCTATATTTTACTTCAATTTTCACAAACTTTTAAAAAAAGATTTATTTACTTGAAAAATCAGAGTTACACAGAGAGAAAAGGAGAGGCAGAGAGAGAGAAGTCTTCCATCTGCTGGTTCATTCTCCAATTAGCTGTCATGGCCAGAGCTGTGCCGATCCAGGAGCCAGGAGCTTCTTCCAGATCTCCCACACGAGTGCAGGGGCCCAAGGACTTGTACCATCCTCTACTGCTTTCTCAGGCTATAGCAGAGAGCTGGAATGGAAGTGGAACAGCTGAGACTTGAACTGGCGCCCATATGGGATGCTGGCACTGCAGGTGGTGGCTTTACCTACTACACAACAGCGTTGGCCCCTTCACAAACTTTTTGAAATAGTCTCATGCTAGTGAATCTCAGTTAATGTTAATTCACATTAGCTCTAATAAAGTTAACATGCTAATTATAATCCCTGGGGCCAGCACTGTAGTATAGCGGGTAAAGCCGCTACCAGCCTTGCCAGCGTCACATATGGGTGCTCTTCGAGTCCCAGCTGCTGGCAGAAAGGCTCCCGCTGCTGCAGCCATCTGGAGAGTGAACCAGTGGATGGAAGACCTCTTTGTCTCTCTGCCTCTCCTTCTCTGTGTAACTCTGACTTTCAAACAATAAATAAATCTTTAGAAAAATTATAATCCCAGTGTAACCTCTAAGGAAAATCTAAAATAGACAAAAACAAACCCACAAAAAAGGAAATGAAAAGTAAACCAAAATGGTAAACTTAAAAGAATTTATCTGAAAAGAAAATTTGAGTAAAGAACTTTTAATATTCATAGAAAAGAAATAGCAAAATACAAATGTCCTTCCTTATCAGTAATTACTTCAAATATAAATGGACTAAACTTCTCAATTAAATGTGAAGAACGGAAGACTCAGTAAGAAGAAATATGATACAACTATTGTTTATGAGACTCACTTCAGACACAATGACACAAATAGATTGAAATGAAAAGACATAAAAAGATATTTCAAAACAGAAGTGAACTTATACTAATTTAACCCAAAACAGGTTAAGATACATTTTTACAAGAAACAAAGTGGCATTGTATATCAATAAAAGGGTCAATCCACCGAGAAGGTACAACAATTATAAACATATTCACACATTAAAAAAATCCCCAAAATTTATGAAGCCAAACATGACAGATTGGAAGGGGAAAATATGCAGTTCTATAATAATAGTTGGAGATTTTGATATCCCATTCACAATTATGAATAGAGCTATACAGAACATTAATAAAGAAATGGAAGACTTGAACAAAACTGTAAGCCAAGTAACCTAACAGACATAAATGAAGCACTTCCCCTTACAGCAGCTGAATATACACATTTTCTGAAGTGCACGTGTAATATTTCCTAGAATAAATCATATGCTGAGCCACAAAACAAGTCTCAATTAATTTGAATAGTATATTTCTAAATTTGTTTACATGAAATTCATGAAGTTTGTAAACCTTAAATAGAAGCGTTCTGGGTAAAAAGAAGAAGAGGCCGAGGATGAAGAGGAGGAGGAGGAGAAGGAGCAGCAGCACAAAACACATTCTCCAGTTATAATGGAATAAAAGTTGGATTTAATAACAGAAGGAAAACGTAAATTTTACATGTGAAAATTATAGAACACACTTTCAACCAACCAATGGACCAAACAAAAATCTACACGTGAAATTAGAAAATACTTTGAAATGAATGGAAATGAAACTGCATGAAATTCAGTGAAAGTAGTGTTCAGAGAGAAATTTAATCCTAAAAAAATGTACATTAGTAAAGAAAAAAGCCCCCAAATCAATAATCTAACTTTACACATTAAGGAACTAGAAAAATAAAATCAAGCCCGGGGGCCAGCACTGGGACACAATAGGTTAGTCCTCCATCTGCAATGCCAGCATCCCCTATGGGTGCAGTTCTAGTCTCAGCTGCTCCTCTTCCAATCCAGCTCTCTGCAATGATCTGGGAAAGCAATGGAAGATGGCCCAAGTGCTTGGGCCCTTGCACTAGCATGGGAGACCTGGAGTGCCGCTCTGGCCATTGCAGGCATTTGGGGAGTGAATCAGCAGATGGAAGACTTTCCTTGCTGTCTCTCCCTCTCACTGTCTGTAACTCTGCCTCTCAAGTA
This sequence comes from Sylvilagus floridanus, assembly GCA_949820135.1. NCBI lineage: Eukaryota > Metazoa > Chordata > Mammalia > Lagomorpha > Leporidae > Sylvilagus > Sylvilagus floridanus. The sequence continues at coordinate 79,695,914 of OX463241.1, forward strand.
AATAAATGAGGCCGGCGCCATGGCTCAATAGGCTAATCCTCTGCCTGCGGTGCCGGCACACCGGGTTCTAGTCCCGGTCGGGGCGCCGGATTCTGTCCCGGTTGCCCCTCTTCCAGGCCAGCCCTCTGCTGTGGCCCGGGAGTGCAGTGGAGGATGGCCCAGGTGCTTGGGCCCTGCACCCTATGGGGAGACCAGGAAAAGCACCTGGCTCCTGGCTCCTGCCATCGGAGGAGCGCGGTGTGCCGGCCGCAGCGCACCGTCCACGGCGGCCATTGGAGGGTGAACCAACGGCAAAAAGGAAGACCTTTCTGTCTGTCTCTCTCTCTCACTGTCCACTCTGCCTGTCAAAAATAAAAAAAAAAAAAAAAAAAAAAAGTAAATAAATGAAATCTTGAAAGAAAGACAAGCCAAACAAAAAGCTAGAAGGAAAAAGAACATAACACAAACTAGAGTGAAATTAGATAAAATAAGATGAAAATAGAATAAGATAAATCAAAAGTGTATCTTTGTTTAAAACTGAAAAATCCTTAGCTAAATTGACAAAGAAAAATGAGAGAAGTCATATATTACTAAAACCACAAGTAAAAGTGGGATAGTGCTATTAACTTTACAGAAATAAAAATACTTACAAGAGAATACTTTGAACAATTATGTGCCAACAAATTAGATAACCTTGATTAAACAGACAAGTTGCTAGAAATATGCAAATCATCAAAAACAACCCAAGAAGATATAGAAAATTTGAATAGAACTTTATCAAATAAAGAGATTGAATAAATACTAAAAACAAACAAACAAAAAACTTCCAAGGGGGAAAAAAGTGAGGATGAGATGACTTTACTGATAAATTTTCCCAAATTTTTAAAGAAAAATTACCATCACATCTTTCTCAAATGCTTGCAAGAAAACAGAAGAAGTGATCCAACCTTATTCATTCTATGAAGCCAGCTTTACTCTCACTACAAAGCCAGATGAAGATGTCACAAGAAAATGCTAGACAAAAATCCTTTATGAATACACATGCAAAAATCCTCAATAAAACACTAGCAATTGAAATCTAGAAGCATATTAAGAGGATTATGCTCCATGACCAAGTGTGATTTATCCCAAGAACGCAAGAGTGGTTCCATATATGAAGAGTCATCAATTACATTGATATGACATTAATATAATGGAGGAAAAAAACATGTTATCATCTCAATTGATGCAGAAAAGGCATTTGACAAAATTCAATATCATTTCACAACAAAAATACTCAACAAACTAGGAACAGAAGGGAACTTCCACCATATAATAAAGATACTATATAGAGATAATAGCTGTATCCCTTTGTGAATGTTCTAAATGACACTGGATTTTACCTTTTCAAATGGTTAATTTCATGTTATATGGATTTCACTTCAATAAAAAAAGAGAAAGAGGCAAAGGTGAAGCAGCCATGACCATGCTGAATAAGATTACTGGGCTTCCTGTTCTTGTAGGGCTTAAATTCTCATGTCTCAGACCAATAGGAAGCAAAGAAGTAACTAATATATGTCAAAAATTTACTATGTGCAAAGCACTATCCTAAGTACTTTGAATATAAAATGGTGCACTCCTCAGTGAAATGCGCTTTTCTCTTATAGGTTAAAAAATTGAAGTACAGAGAGAGCAAACGACTTGCCCAAAGTCAAGTAGAGATGCTCCTGACTATGTGGTTCCATTCAAATTTTTAAAAAAAGCAAAAAAATCCTGTCAAAATTTATTCAACAAACCTAACCTATTGAATATCACATCTTAGCCTAGCTTATCTTAAATATGCTCAGAACACTTACATCAGTGTATAGTTGGGCAAAATAATCTAACACAAATCTTATAAGAAAGTGTTAGATATCTACTGTAATATATTGCAGACTGTACTGAGAATGAAAACAGAATAGTCAAAATAGCTAGGTCAGTAAAAGATCAAGATTCAAAAATTGAACCATGGTTTTACTAATGTCTCATTTTTGAAGTATCATAAAGTTAAAAATTCATAATTCAAACTATTATTAGCTAGGGACTGTCATTATGAAATGACAGTGATAAGATTTTTAAATCTCTCTCTCTCTCTCTCTCTCTCTCTCTGAGACAGGCAGACACAGAGAGAGCTCCCAGCCACTTACTGGTTCACTCCCCAAATGCCTAATAAAACCAGCATGGGGAGCTAGGAGCCAGGAACACAATCCAGATCTCCCACATGGGTGGCAGGAACCCACTTACTTGAACTATCATTGCTGCCTCCCATGGTCTGCATAAGCAAGAAGCTGGAGTCAGGAACCAGAGCCCAGAATTGAATCCAAGTGGGTGCAGCTGTCATAACCTGCATCTTAACTGCTAGGCACAATGTCTGGCACCAGAGCCAAGAATCTAAACCAGAAGCTAACTTCAAAGATTTTGTTCTTAACAATTGTACCATATACTGCTTCAGCAGAGTGGGGGTGAGGGTATGTGAGGGGATAGGAATAAAATAGGGTGGGGAGATAGCACTGCAGAAATTCCCTCGTACCCTACTGACATACATCTTGAAAGCTATAATTAAATTTGGCACTGCACATTAAGATTTATAAAAGTACAGAGTAAATAGTTTGAAGGATTTTAAGAGAACATGGAATTTTCAACTTGGCTTGCATCTGCTTGGGATAAGAATAGATATAACAACAAATAGAGATCCAAATCTAGTTAAAATTCACATTGTTAACCACAAAATTGTAAGTAATTTTCAAACTTCTTGTTGGAACCACTGACTTACATAAAATGAGTATAAGAAACTACTTTAAGTGTTACCAAGTCCAGCTGTGCCTTTCTTAGTTAAGGAAAAAATTTCAGAGAAACTATCAAACTTGTTACTTTGTGTCAGAATTTATACTCCAATTTCCTACATCTTAAACTATCAGTCTTTCCAATATATGTTACCCATAACAACATTAACTCATCTATCAGATTTAAGGGATTTGGTATGTAAAATAATTTAAACGCATATTTATATAAAATACTTAGGTTGAACTTTTTTTTTAATGGGGTAGATATTTGACGCTGTGTTTAACAGGCTCTTTGGGATGCCTGCATCCCATATTGGAGTCCCTAGGTTTGAGTTCCAACTCTGTGGCTTCCAATACAGTTTCCAGCTAATGTCTACCCTGAGAGGCAGGGTTATAACTCAAGTAATTGGTGCCCTGACACCCACATGGAAGAGCTAGTTCCTGCTTCAATCCATCCCAAGTCCAGCTGTTGGGGCATTTGGGGAGTGAAAGAGTGAATCAGCAGATGGAAAATTCCCTTTCTCTCTCTCTCTCTCTCTCTCTCTCTCTCTCTCTCTCTCTCTCTCTCTCCATTTCAAATATAAACAAATAAAATTTTGTAAGTATATACATTGAATGTGCTACATAGCAATGTCTTGGTTAATGACTGAACACATGTACAAAGGCAGTCCCATAAGATTATAAAGAAGCTAAAAAATTCCTATTGCCTAGTATTGTAGCTGCCACTGCATTGTAGAACAATGCATTATTCCGGTGTTTGTGGTGATGGTGGTATAACCACATCTACCACACTGCGTTAAGATAAAGGTATAGTGGGTACAATTATGCACAGCTTTTGATACTCTGCAGTGATAATAAATGACTATTACTGGTACACAACTTTACTATACTATATTTTCTTTTTTTTCCTATTTATATGATCACTTTATTTTTATATATAAAGCTTTTATTTAAAGAATTAAATTTCCAAAGTACAGCTTATGGATTACAATGGCTCCCCCCCCACAACTTCCCTCCCACCCGCTACCCTCCCCTTTCCCGCTCCCTCTCCCCTTGCATTCACATCAAGATTCATTTTCCATTCTCTTTATACACAGAAGATCAGTTTAGTACATATTACATAAAGATTTCAACAGTTTGCCCTCACATAGAGACACAAAGTGAAAATACTGTTGGAGTACTAGTTATAGTATTAATTCACAATGTACAGCACATTAAGGACAGAGATCCTAGATGATTTTTTTTAAAGAATTGATTAATTTTCTATGCAATTACCAATTTAACACCAAGATTTTTTAATCATTTGCAATTATCTTTATATACAGAAGATCGATTCAGTATATACTATGTAAAGATTTCATCAGTTTGCACCCACACAGAAACACAAAGTATAAAAATACTGTTTCAGTACTAGTTATAGCATTACTTCACATTCGATAACACATTAAGGACAGATCCCTCATGAGATGTAAGTACACAGTGACTCCTGATGTTGATTTAACAATTTGACACTCTTGTTTATGGTGTCAGTAATCTCCCTAGGCTCTAGTCATGAGTTGCCAAGGCTATGGAAGCCTTTAGGGTTTGCTGACTTCGATCTTATTCCGACAGGGTCATAGTCAAAGTGGAAGTTCTCTCCTCCCTTCAGAGAAAGGTACCTCCTTCTTTGATGGCCCCGTTCTTTCCACTGGGATCTCACTCGCAGAGATCTTTCATTCATTCTTCTCTCTCTTTTTTTTTTTTTTTTTGTTTTTCAGAGTGTCTTAGCTTTCCATGCCTAAAATATTCTCATGGGCTGTATATTTTCAATGATTATTTTCCAGTGTTCCCCTTCTACTTATGAGAAGAAAAAAAGATTGCTGAAAGAAGGTGGTACCTTTCTCTGAAGGAGAGAACTTCTACTTTGATTATGGCCCTGTCTAAATAATATCGAAGTTTGTGGAGTCAAGAGGCTTCATAGCCTTGGCAGCTCATGACAAGAGTATTGGGTGATCACTGACATCATAAATAAGAGTGTCAATTGTTAAATCTACAACGGGAGTCACTTGCACTTGCTCCCCTCGTAGGACCTCTGTCCTTAATGTGTTGTACTATGAGAATTAATGGTAAAACTAGTCTTCAAACAGTACTTTATACTTTGTGTGTCTGGTTGGGTGCAAACTGTTGAAATCTTTACTTAGTATAAAGTTGATCTTCTGTATATAAAGCTAATTAAAAATGAATATTAATTGGCTAATCCTCCACCTGCAGTGCCGGTACCCCGGGTTCTAGTCCCGGTCGGGGCGCCAGATTCTGTCCCGTTGCTCCTCTTCCAGTCCAGCTCTCTGCTGTGGCCCAGGAGTGCAGTGGATCATGGCCCAAGTCCTTGGGCCCTGCACCCACATGGGAGACCAGGAGAAGCACCTGGCTCCTGGCTTTGGATTAATGCACTGTGCCAGATGCAGCATGCTGGCTGCAGTGGCCATTGTTGGTGAACTAATGGAAAAGGAAGACCTTTCTCTCTGTCTCTTTCACTGTCCACTCTGCCTGTTAAAAAAATGAATATTAATGAAGAATGGGATGGGAGAGGGAGTAGGAGGTAGAATGATTTGGGGGTAGGAGGGCAAATATGCTAGGAAGAACTGCTATAACCCAAAAGTTGTAGTTATGAAATTTGTATTTATTGAATAAAAGCTTTCTATTAAAAAAAACTATGCCACATTCTGCTGGCAGCACCTTCACACCATTCCTGCTAACCACATCTCCTGATTGCATCAGGGCCACACTGAATGATAGACCTTGACTTCTACGTCTGCGTAGGATGTTCTGTGATGTTCAAACTATGATGAAATAACCTAAGGACACACAGAACACGCCCCAACATAAGGTAGAGCACGACTGTATATGTGTATATATGAGCAAATGAGTATGTTTAAAATATTCATATGTGGAGTGGCATTGTGGCATAGCAGTTAAAACTGCCACCTGCTCTGCTGGCTACTGTACTTCCAATCCAGCTCCCTGCTAATGACCTGGGAGAAGCAGCAGCAGATGGCCCAGGTGTGGGTTCTGCCACCCATGAGGAAGACTTTGAAATAGCTCCTGGCTTTGGACAGGCCTAGCCCAGGCCATTGTGTCCATCTCTTTCTCTCTAACTCTGATTTTCTAACTCTGACTTTCAAACTTAAATGAAAGCTTTATTTATTAAATAAACTTTACATGTAGACTTCATTCAGGCTACATAATGAAACAAATAAATTATACTACATCTTCTTACATTTCAGCTTTTGTCTCAACATAATATTGCAGTATTTAGATTTCAAATACTGCAAAAAATATTATACATACATAACATTTATTTAAAACATAAAAGGAGATGGTAGTGAGGAAATACAAATGGAAGGCAGGAAATTCTATACTATCTTGGAAAAATAAGCCAAACTTGGGCAAATTTTAGGAATTACTAAGTTTTCCAAATCTCAAACAGGTGTTGCTATGTATTTTTCTATTTATTTTATGCCCATGTGTTAGAAGGGAAATATGGTCCACAAGTGTTTAACTCAGCTGTATTCAAGCTGAGAATACTATAATTGTTGAGGACTTGTTTAATGTCCAGTAAGTTTCTTTGAGTTTTCCAAAGCCTTCCTTCTTCCTCTGAACAGCAAGTGGTGTTTTGCCAGCATAGAACAGAACTTGAACAGGGGGCAGATTGAGTTTGGTTCTAAACTTAGAGCACACAAATTTGAGTGACTGCCAAGGCTGCTGAAATGTGTTTTCTCCAATCTTCTTAAACTGCAGGAGGATTTCAGAGGAAAAATTATAAAGACTTCCTTTGTGAGTCTTCTGTTACTATTGAATCCTTCCTAAATTGAAACCACATATTGTGTACACTATTGTAATGTATTTTATCAGGTCCTAGTCTTAGTACATTTCACTTTTGCCTATTTTCCAAAAGAAAAAAGAAAAGAAAAAGGTACCATCTTGCAACATTTTCAAGACCATAAAGAATTCATTCTCCTTGGCCATTGTGCACTTGAAGTTAATCTATCTTTCATTATCAACAAAAAGTAAGTGAACCAGGGAATATTTATATACAAAGAGAGTGCATAATTAATGCATTTTCTAATTTCTGATCATACTAAAGAGTCACAGATGATTCACGAGTCTTGAGGGGGATGGGAAAGGCTTAGTGGAATCAGCAGATTGATCCGGACATATTGATGGCATGAGGATGCCTGAGAGTGGGAGAGGAGAAAGAAGGACATTAAAAACAAGCGGCCATGTCGATTGCTTTTTTCATTGCAAATAAGCTGGAAAACATATCGTGGGGGGAATTTATCATTTAAATGGGATGACATTTAAATCATTCCTTTTGTTCATGTTTTTGAGATGTCTCTATAATTCATAGGGTGGTATGAATTATTTTGCATATTTCTATTCCTTTTAACAACTTGTTTTACCCAAGTTCAAATCTCAATATTTTGCGTGGCTGTTAAAGTATGCTAAGAAACATTAAGGAGGCTCAAAGAGGAATAAAGAGTTAACATTGTGAAAAATGAATTCTTTAATTATGAAGAAAAGCTGGTATTTGAGCTCATGCTGAGAGGTAGGATCTTATTTCTAGATTTCATTTATTAGTGATCATTTCAACTGATTAAGGATCAGATCTTTATTTTCATTTCTGCAATTCCAAGCATTTGTTGTTTTCACACTTCAATTTTTTTCCTTCAGGATGAAACTCAGCATGTCTGAAGATAATTTTTCTATAAGTTTTGTTGCAACCATGGGTTAATTATTGATATATCTATATTATTTACATTGTAAACCACTGTTCTACTTTAGAATGTTAAAATCACTATCTCACGTTTAATTCGTCAAGAGGAAAATTGTAAAATCAGCTTTCATTTCATGTTATCTGATTTAATACGAACTTGGGATGCTTTCCAATCAATTTAGATTAACCAACAGTTGCATAGATGGTCACTTCTGCAAATAATGTGATGACTCCAAACATTTAAAAATTATTCACCCAAATTGGTTTAGAAGACATATAGCAAAAAATATAAATAATGTGAGGTGCCATATCTGAAAAAGTAGAAAAATATTGTTTTTGAACAATTTTTCCAAAAATCAACCCAAAGCAAGAAATACATAATTAGCACCCAGCAGTCCTAGGCAGCATGGTAAGGTGATTGTTGTCAAGTACCCTCAGTTCAAGTGCTGTTGTCATCAATTTCTGATGTTAAGCACATTTATCTTCTATTGTCTAGATTTCTTTATCTATAAAATTCAACAATCATAATACAAATTCAGCCTACATACAGAATTCTCATGAAAATTAAATTAGTTAGTACTTAGAACAACCCCTGGTTCATGCAGTAGAATCATTATGCCACAAATTTCCACATAGAATTCTGCAAATACAATTTTTCAGTGCCATTTCTGATATATTGCTGAGAATATAAGCAATCGTTAACATACAGGCATTTAAATTTTAGTTACTTAAAATTAAGTATTTGGTAGATTTTAGCAGGCAATTCTTTCTAGCAGCAATATTCTTGCACTCAGTGTCTTTGTTACCCACATCCTCTGGATCTCAACATCAGGCATCGTTCTCTACTGAAACGCTCCCTCAAGTACAAGCCCAGTTAGCTGGGAGACAGGTGTGTTAAGATCTCTCACAACCATTTAAGTTTGTTTATTTTTTTCCTGGTACCTTCTGTCATTTCCCATTTCATATACTTTGAAATCAAGTGACTTAGAGAGTAGACTTTTAGAACTTTTACAACCTTTGTGATGAATTAGCCCCTCTTTGAATGATTATTTAGAGATAATTTCCCAGCTGCTTCTTTTTGTTGTTTTAATATATATAAAGATTTATTTATTTGAAAGTCAGAGTTACAGAGAGAGAGAGAAAGAGAGAGAGAGAGAGAGAATCTTCCATCTGTTGGTTCACTCCCTAGATGGCTGCAATGGCCAAGGCTGGACCAGGCCAAAGCCAGGAACTTCAACCAGATCTCCCACATGGTGGCAGGGGCCCAAACACTTGGGTAATATTCTGTTTCTTTTCCCAAACCATTATCAGGAAGTAGATTGGAATGTGGAGCAGCCGGGACATAAATCGGCATCTGTATGGGGTGTCCACATTTGCAGGCAGCAGCTTTATCAGCTATGCCACAACACTGGCCCCTCTTTTTAGTGTTTTATGTATTTCTCCATCTCATTTTAGCCTGTTAATTTATAACAAAATAACTATATAAGATTGGTTATTCCTAATATTGTGACAAAGCAGAGCCAGCATCCCATATGGGTGCCAGTTGGAATACTGGCTTCCCAATTGTGCCTGGGAAAGCAGCGCAAGACGGCCCATGTCTTTGGGCCCCTGCACCCACTTGGGAGACCCAGAAAAAACTCCTGGCTTTGGATAGGCTCAGCTCCAGCCATCGCAGCCATTTGGGGAGTGAACCAGTGGAAGGAAAGTCTCTCTCTCTCTCTCTCTCTCTCTCTCTCTCTCTCTCTCTCTCTCTCTCTCTCTCTCTCTCTCTCTCTCTCTCTCTCTCTCTCTCTCTCTCCTCCTCCTCCTCCTCCTCCTCTTCTCTCCCTCTCTCCCTCTCTCTGTAACTCTCTTTCAAATAAATAAAATAAATAAAAATAAGGTTGGTTATTATGATTGTCTCTGAATGATATACATCACAGAGAGTTTTGTGCTGCATATTTTTGTGGGTGCTAGGCCTCGATGAGATGAGAGACCAAACATGGAACTCTCTTGGCCCTCAGTGATGTAGGAAAGTTCAAGTGCCTTTTCTTTGGATTATGTCATTGCTTTTTGTCATTGGGGTGGGCATTACTTTTGTGTGTGTGAGTGTGTTTGCGTATGTGTGTGTGTGTAGGTTTTCTGTAACTTGAGAATTTTTATAACAGCAGTGGTCCAGTTTTTGCAAGTAAAGGTGGTCCCCACTCTAGGTATGTTAAGCATGCCTATGGAAAGAGTGCACTACAAAATGAAGTAGTGCAGGAATTTCTGGCAAAAGTCTTGTGACTCGATTAGAACATGGCAGCACATGACATTTTCCTCCAAGATCCTCACTATCTGAAAGGACGATGGCATAAAAAGCATGTTCTTTGGTACAGGTGTTGTGGCACAGTGGGTTAAGCCTCCTCTTGTCATGTTTGCATCCTATTTCTGAGCACCGTTTCATGTCCCTGCTAATATGTTTCCAATCCAGCTTCCTAGTAATGTGTCTTGGAAGGCAGCAGATAATGGCTCATGCACTTAGTTCTCTGGAACCATTGTGGGAGATCATGATGGAGTTTCTAGCTCCTGGCTTCAGCCTGGCCAAGCCTGGTTGTTGTAGGCGTTTGGGGAATGAACCAACAAGATTGCACATCTCCTTCTTCCTTTCCTTCTTGCTCTCGTTCTTCTATTACTCTGCTTTTCAAATAAACAAATATTTTATTTTAGAAAATGTATGTTCTTTTTGTGGAACCCTTATTATGTTAGTACAGTTCTGAGAATACTTTCCTGAAGTTATGAATCATTTGACATCATGAAACTGTCTTTAAGCTGTTGTTTCAGACAATTTTCATTTTCAGTAGTTAAGAAAACTAGGATTGAAGTAATAGTTCTTTGGTAATCAGATAATGACATTTGTGATCACAAGGATCTCTTGTCTTTCTATGTACATTACTTATTTAATCTACTTTCTAATCTTCACTTTCTTTTCATTCTGTAGTACTTTGGCCTATTTTGTAAAAAAAAAAAAATGAAATGAACAAATCAAAGATTTTGCAATACCCACTCTGCAAGGAAAAAGATGCTGGGCATAGGATTTGGAGCTAATCTGAAGTTCAACACATCTTCTCACTGCGCCCAGGACCTTCACACTTTCTCTTCCCTCGGCCTACTTGCATTCATATGGGCATGTATGATCAACATGCTCCTGCTGGAGGAAAAGCTGGAAATGCTAATTTTGCACATATGCACTTCAGATACTATTTGAAAGAAATGACAGATTGACTTGTGCACAGGAAATTAAGACATTTCAAATGTTCTGTTATCATTATGACCAAACCTACTGACACCAACATGTATTTCTCACTAATTTGAGAAGTACCACCAGACACATTATGGTTGGTAAGAGTGTTTAATTTTCTTCTCTTGCTCAAGATGTTGGCAGCTACATGAGGCAGGGGTTGTACCACATTGGATACAAGCCTTCTTTTGGAATAATTACATCCCATCCATAACAGAGTGAAAGCTCTGTTCCTGGCTACTCCCCTTCTGATCCAGTTCCCTGATAAGGAGCCTAGGAAGCAGCAGATGATGGTTCAAGTACTTATGTTCCTCTTAACCATGTGGGACACCTGGTTGTAGTTCCTGGTAGCCTCCCCAGGCTTTAGAGAAGATATCCTCTTCTCCTCTTTTCTCCTTTCTTCTCTTCTCGTCCCGTCTCTTCTCTTCTCTTCTCTTCTCTTCTCTTCTCTTCTCTTCTCTCTCTCTCTCTCTCTCTCTCTCTCTCTTCCCCCCATCCAAATAAATAAATGAAATTTTAAAAGAAATATTTGGGTGGCTAGAGTGGCGATGAAGGTGACCATCAGAAGAGGTATGAAGAAATAGGATCAACTTTGCTTATGGGAGTTATGTTGCTATCTGTCTTCAAATGTAATGCACTCTTGTAGAAAGTTTCTTCAGATTCCCAAAACATGGGGATAGAACAATAAACCCAAATCAATATGCCCAATATTTACACAACAATTTTTATGATGCCCAGGTGCAGGGATTTCTTCTAACTGTGCATTATCAGATTATGTGGTAGATGAAGAATGTGAATCTCAACAAAGCTATGTAAAGTAAGCATAGCCCAAACCAGAGCACTATGGCTGAATCTTCCTGCTCAGTCACTGCAAGTCAGTCCAGAAGTGGACAAGATGTTTTCTATATTCTTAGGGGTGAAAAATAGAAATTCAACTGAGAGTTAGGAATATATTCTAAAGAGAAGCAAAGAAAATGGGCATGTCCCTGGTGATAGCATTTGCCTAAATAATGAAAGGCAGGGGTCCAAGAACTTGGACCATTATCTGCTGCTTCCCAGGTACCTTAGCAGGCAACTGGATCTAAGGTAGAGCAAACATGACTCAAATCAGCACTATAATACAAGGTGCAGAGGTCCACTGTACCACAACACCCATACCTGAATATTTGTGATCTGCAGTTTGTTCTATCTACAGATGCAAAATCTGCAGATGGAAAGGACCAACTGTGCTTTAGAAGTGCCAAACAAAGCTTTAAGGATTATCTCCTAAGGCATCACAACCCTTGAATGAATTATGATCACTGTTTCCAATTTACAGTAAATGATACTCAGAGAATGTTGTGTCCCTAAGAGGCCGAGGTGGGGGTAGAATCCAGGGACCCTCTCTGCAGGCATCACCATGGGCTTTGCTCTAAGGAGTCCCACCCATAGCTCACTTGCTCCTGCCACCTCTCAAGGTCTCTCCCCAACTCTGCTCCCCCAACCTGTTTGACCCATCCCTTTCTCTGCCTAAATCACCATCTGCAATGGGCTCCCTGCCCCCACACAAACACTACAGTGAATCAAGTGCTCTTTTTAAAGCATAAATCCCCTCATGTTCCCTTCCTCCCCTCAGAATTCTTCAGGGGTTTCTTGTCACACTCAGGGCAACACCTTCAGACCTGCCTTTGGCCCCACAAGATCTGACCTCTGATTTTTTTTCCTTCCTCATTTCCTGATCCAATCACACTAGGACTCCTGCTATTCCTTACATAAGTATTGCTCATTTCCTCTTAGGGCCTTTGCATTCATTGTCTTCCCTGCCTAGAATATCAATCCAGAGTCCAAGGACTTATGCCTCCACGTAAGCAACTTAAGTCAACCTACTCTTATTTTTGTCATTGATTTAATATTACCTGATATAATCTAATTATTTGTATTTAACTGTTGACTTATTTCAACATTGAGAAGTAAATCTGGGGCAGCACTATGGTGAAGCTGGTTAAGCCACTGCCTGTAGCACTGGCATCCCATATGGGTGCCAGTTAAGTTCCTAGTTGCTCCACTTCCAATCCAACTCTCTGTTAATGTGCCCGGGAAAGCAGCAGAAAATCTGTCAAGTGCTTGGGCCCTTGAACCCATGTGGGAGACCAGAAATAGCTCTTGGCTCCCGGCTTCGGTCTGACCCAGCTGTAGCCATTACAGCCATTTAGGGAATGAACGAGCTGATAGACGAGCTCTCTCTCTCCCTCTCTTTTTTTTCCCCTCCCTCTCTCTATAATTCTTTCAAATAACAAAATAAATATTTTTTTAAAAAAAAAGTAAACCCCATGTGTTCAGAGATTGTATCATTCATTATTTTATCCCCCCTAAAACCTAGAAAAGTATCTGGAAAACAATGGGCCTCAATAATTAAGGGTGGAACAAAATGATGAGTTAAAACACCCTCATAGATATTAAGAAATTGTTATTAACAGAACAAAGGACATAAACATAGGAAAGTCATCAATATATGTTGTCATTTTTTCCCGGAAATTTGTGTAATGAACATTGCATTGGTTTTAATTGTCAAAAACATTAAAGAATCCAACCAAAGCAGGACTGGCGAATGAAATGTGAACATCCTACAGACCAGCTAGCATTTGGCCCCATCTCCTGAACTGGATATTTTCAACAAGACCAACAGTTGAAATTACTTAGGCAATTATATAAAATTTACTGAATTTGTCACTTTCAGAGGAAGAGGAAAGGGCCATTAAAATACCATGATTGAGTCGTTACTGGCTTATTACCTGTATTTCCTGATATATAATCTTAACCTCAACTGAAAACTCAGATCTAGGGGAGGGAAGCAAATGATTGTGACACATCTTCATCTAGGAAATATTTTTACTTTCTTTGTAAAAATTTCTAGCCTAGCAAAGTTATTGATACCTGAGATGGTGTTCCTGCAAAATCATAACATCATTTTCACTTGAGAGTTTACTGTTAAGATAGGGGGTCTTGTTAATTTACCTTGCAAACACTTCAGATTTCCTAGATGCATATTTGTTTTCTATGAATAAATTACAAGGCCATACTCTTGTGGAAAACATTCTAGCAAGTGTTGTATGAAATTATTGCTTCTCAGTGCACACTTACTTGCTTTTTTTCCATTGAGCCTCTTCAACACCCAAAAATAGAAGAAAAAAACTATTTATCATCAGAAAAACCAGTGTCAGAAAAACTGCTGTTCAATTTCTAAAAGATGGAAAATAGTCTTAAATGTTTTGACAGAGAACAAAATTCACAAACAAATGGAGAATTTGTGAATAACAACAAAATTTGGAGAAATGTTACAACCCAAAAATGTTCACCAGCTGCTTAGAAATCAAAATTCTGGTGTTTCTTGTGTATCATTTAGCTCCACCACACAATGATTACAAGAATCATCAGCAACCAGGGTCCTAAGCAGGAATTGTGTATTACTAGGCTAGGCTAAAGTTATGGTAACTAAAGGACCTCAAAAGAATCACATTTAAACACAATGAATACTTAGGTATTGTTCATGCAGCATCCAAGGAAGAACTCATCCCCAGTGGGGAGTTCAGGCCCACCTTGTGATTCACAAATCCAGGCTTCTGCATATCATGGGCCCACCATTCCTTAGAGTCTGAAGCCTCATCATCTGCCTTCAAATGCCCCAAGGAAGAAAATAATCAGAGGGCATTGCATTCATTCCTTCAGCTTTGGCCTGGGTGGGTCACATTTCTCTTTCTCTCACATCCCATTCCTATCTTGATAAATCATTGCTTGACAATACCCAGTGGAAAAGGGACTAGTAAATGCAACTCTATATATAAATGCAACCCTACATCTCAGCTACCACTGTTACTAAAAAAAAAGAAAAAGAAAAAAAGGAAAAATAAGTGTGGAATGACCAAATGTCTTCCCTGTGGAAGACAGCAGAAGATACACAATATTTAATAATATTTAATAATCTCTTTCAGAGACTGGATGAAAATAATTTCTCTGATTTGACAGAGACTAATTGTTCTTCAGATTAACTCTCCATCTTTGTTGATTGTTTAAAGGCTCCTAGTTTTTTTAAGCCCCCTAGATTTTAACTAAGTGTGTGGTCTTCCAGACTCAAGACTCATTTCCCAGCCTCCCTGGTAATCAGCTGTGATACTGTCACTAAGTTCTGGCTCATGGGAAGAGTGTGGAAGCGGAGTGTACTATTTCTGAGTCACGCCCCTGTGGGAAAGAAAATACTCTCTTCTTTCCATTTATTTCCCTTCCTGCCGACTGGAGTGTGGATGACGTGCTAAGCCATCTGGGACTATGTTGATGAGGGCAAAACCCTTGGTATCATTGAGCAAGAAGATTCAAGGAGCCTCATTCTGACAACATACAAGCTTACTGATGCCCAGACAGTTAAATGAGAGAGAAATACATTTCTATCTTGTTTAAGCCACTGTTTTTTATAAATCTGCATTACAGATGCCAACCCTATAACTAATACATATGGCAAACAATATGGAATTCTGCTCATCCTTGGTTCAACATTTAACATGTCATAAAAAGGGAAAGAAGGAAAGGAACTTGGCCAAAGAGAGAAAATATAAATGTATTGATTCCAGTCACACACTATGAACTGAATTACATATTAATGGTCTTTTTCATTAAATATGTGACTATCAAAGGTGAGATAATAGTTAAAACTAAAAATAATTACTATCCCTATTCAAAGGCTTAAATTCATCCCTATGATGTTCATGAAAAAATATTTCACGTTTATTTGGATAATTATTTGCAATTGTTCTAGAAGCTTTGTCTGTATTCCCCTAGAATAACATTTCTCTGTTCAGATTGATAGAGATTTGAGGTCATTCACAAGGTTGCACTTCCTGATCCTCACTCTCAAGTCTATCACATGTGAGTCACATGATTGTAAACTCAGCTTCCCAGTAAAATGAAGGTAATAATAAAATCTATCTGATGATATTATCAAGATAACTTACTGAGTTAATTACTATAAACACACACACATATGACATGCAAGAACAGCACTGGTTAATTGTTTGAGCTAAAGCTCAGTGTGACCTACAGCAAAAGAAAACACTCAACCTCAAAAGGAACACAACTTTGATTTTATAATTGAGATTTTCGTAAGAAATGACAAGGACTATTGCTGTCCAGAGTTGCCATGAGGGAAATGAACACAGATAATGGACTTCCAGGGATAGCCAATGTGAAGTGAAAGGCCAGGGTAGACCACATTCAAAGAAGAAGGACTAAAGGACAACAAAGGGTCTAGCAAGAAAAACTCCATGGACCCTCAATCAGGAAGTTAATCAAGCAGGTGTGTGAGTGTATCCGTGATGGTGTGTGTGTAATGATGCGTGTGTGAGGGTGAGAGTGAATGTTCATGTGTGAGAGTGAGTGTGTGTGGGTACATGTGCACTCTTTTAGCACCAATGCGTTGAAGTTAGTTAACAACACCACCACCATTGTCCATTTGCACTACTGTAACACAATGCCTGGTGGTGGGTAATTTAGGAAGGAATAGAAACTTGTTTCTCATAGTTTTGTGGGCTAGCATGTTCATGGTCAAGACTCTGGCAGACTTGCTGTCTGGTTCCAGAAGCACCTTGTTGCTGCATTCTCTGAAGAGGAGGATGCTGTGTCTTCCTATGGCTCAAGATGAAGGGCAAAAGAGAAACAAGGCCCTCCACCAAGCCCATTGTAAGTAACTCCTCCCTTCATGAGGGAGGAACCTTCATGGCAAAACCACTTCTTATAGGTCCCTCCTTATCATGATGACATGAGCAACACTTGAACTTTCCAGGGGACACTTTCAAACCACAGAGAGGAAACTACAACACAAGTATTACTGTAGGCCCATGATCTACTCAGTGGCCAGGCCTCCTGTAGTCATGAAACAACCACACAGGTAGCATGTGCAAGCTTTTCTGAAACTTACTAGAATTACAGAGTATGATGCCTGAAATATGTTTTATTGAAATAATCATGTTCCTTGCCCTGAGAGACCTCTTCTTGATGCCACATTTGTGGTAGTGTGCTCTTCTTCAGCCTCTGGTTCTTAAGGGATGGTGGTCTATATACCAGTTCCCCCAACCCTTTGGGCCCCCAATCACTGTAACATGCCCATTCCATCTCAGGTTGCTGAGTAATTGTTAGGCATCATGAAACCTAATTTCCAGCATAAATATATCCACATTCATTTTTTTCTTTGTTGGGCTGGCCATGTGCCGTATCAGGCTAAGCCTCTACCTGTGGTGCCAACATCCCTTGTGGGTTTTGGTTTGAGTCCCAGCTGCTCCTCTTCTGATCCAACTTTCTGCTAATGCACCTGGGAAAGCAATGGAAGATGCCTGGCCTTGGGCTCCTGAACCCAAATGGGAGACCTGGAAGAAGCTCCTGGCTCCTGGCTTCAGATCAGCCCAGCTCTTGCTGTTGCAACTGTTTGAGGAGTGAACCAGTAGATGGAAGACCTTTCTACCTCTCCTTCTCTCTGTCTGTAACTCCACCTTTCAAATAAATAAATAATTTTTTTATTTGCGATAAACTAAGAAAATTGATCCAGTCACATCTGAAAAAGGAATATATTCCTGTGTCTTCAATTAGAAAACATAGAGGTTTTTATATATGGATATGCCTGGGCTCTATTGTCAGACAGAAGTTGACTAACACCATAATCAATACAACTTATGGGCCCATGACTTAATACTTGTGTGTGAAACAGTTCTATGCAGTGGGTTCTTCTGTTGAGTGCAGACAGCATTTGAACCCATGAAGATTACTGTTTGGATCCATGTTATTTTGTCTCCCAATGTGATCACGAAATAACATGGATCACATTGCATGTGAGTCACATAGCTCTGAAAACCGAACTTCCCCAGTAAAACAAGAGTAAGAATAGCATCTACCTTACATATTATCAGGAGAATACAATGAGCAAATCCTTTTAAAATTTCTCAGAGCAACTCTTAGCAAATTCAAAATGGCCAACACACATCAGCTAACAATATATACTAGTTTATGCAAACCAACTCATTTGGTTATTATTGGACATCAATTAATTGTTGAAATACCCAAATCAACAAATGACTAACTCTCTTTTATGAAATGGTGCAGGGTACAATCTACACATAAGCGTACATATACTTTAAGTCATTTCTATATTACTTGGAATATCTCATGCAATATAAATGCTGTGCAAATAATTGTGAAACTGTACTTTTAGGGAAATCTATCCATGTTCAGACACCATGTTCTTTCTATCAAATGCTTTCTCTCTGTGGTTGGTTGAATCCTGAACTTCAGCATCCAATGATACAGAAGGCCAACTGTATTAGAACTATTTCAAAATACGACTACAAGAGGCATTAAGTTGGTGGAGTAGGGAAGGAGCTTGCTACTTGAGTCTAGAAGATATTATTTAAAAAAGTGTATCCCCACAAATGCCAAATAACAAATTCACCATTCCAAGAAACAGGCCAAAGAAAACAACATAACATCCCCCCAAAAAATACAACATCGCAATAATAGATTGTGAAGATGATGAGATTGAAGAATTGCCATAAAAAGAATTCAAAAATATTGAAGAGGTTCCTAGATGGCAGAATAGGGAGGGAGGTCACTGATAGTCCAGGAAAAGATAGTTTAATAAAAGTGGAGATAGTGTAGTCTCAGGGAAGAGTTAGGGAAAAAATAGCAGAGGAATCTCTTCCAGAATTGGAGGGATGGTGGATCTACACAGAGGGCACAGGAGCCCATGGCTTGGGACCCCAGCTGCCGAGAGTCTCTGCACTAGCACTGGAAAGAGAGGTGAGATGAAACTGCAGTAGCCCAAGACACTGGCGGGAAAAGTGGCAGGAAGAGCCTAGAGGGAAGGAGGCTTAAAGCCCCATGGGGGAAAGTACACCAGCCTAACTAGAGGAGAGAAAAAATAAAAGGGACAGTATGGACACGATTCTCTCTCTCCACTCACCTTACAAAGACATGTGAGCCAATAGAGCAGATGCCATTTTGAACATACATAACAGCTATGCCAGCCTGGGGCTTAAGTTCATAACTGATCATAATGATAGGATTATGGATCAAAGGAATCACATAAACAAGACTAGTGTCTGCTAATAATAACTGATAGAATTAAAAAGGAGAGAACAATCCAACATGGGAAGTGGGATACACAGCAGATTCATAGAATGGCAGATGTCCTAAACAGCACTCTGGCCTCAGAATCAGCCCTTAAGGCATTCAAATCTGGCTAAAAATCCCATGAGAGTTTCTCAGGCATGGAAAGCCAAGACACTGTGGCCAAAAAAAAAAAAATGACCTAAATGAAAAATCTCTGTGAGATCCCAGCAGAAAGAATGGACCATCAAAGAAGGAGGTACCTTATTCTGAAGGGAGGAGAGAACTTCGTCATGAATAAGAGTGTCAATTGTTAAATCAACAATAAGAGTTACTGTGCACCTACTTCCCATGTAGGATCTCTGTCCTTAATGTGTTGTGATTTATGCAACATTATGCGAATTAATGGTAAAACTATGACTCAAACAGTACTTTATACTTTGTGTTTCTGTGTGGGTGCAAACTGTTCAAATCTTTACTGAGTATATACTAAGTTGACCTTCTGTATATAAAGATAATTGAAAATGAATCTTGATGAATAATGGGATGGGAGAGGGAGTGGGAGATGGAATGAATGGTTGCAGGTGAGAGGGAGGTTATGGGGGGGCACTATAATCCAGAAGTTGTACTTTGGAGATTTATATTTATTAAATAAAAGTTGAAAAAAAATTCAAAAAATTAATCATAGGATTAGTTAGAAGTAATCATAAAAAGAAGACCTAAATGAAAGATCTCTGCGAGTGAGATCCCAGTGGGGAAAGAACGGGGCCATCAAAGAAGGAGGTACCTTTCTCTGAAGGGAGGAGAGAACTTCCACTTTGACTATGACCCTGTCGGAATAAGATCGAAGTCAGCAAACCCTAAAGGCTTCCATAGCCTTGGCAACTCATGACTAGAGCCTAGGGAGATTACTGACACCATAAACAAGAGTGTCAAATTGTTAAATCAACATCAGGAGTCACTGTGTACTTACGTCTCATGAGGGATCTGTCCTTAATGTGTTATCGAATGTGAAGTAATGCCATAACTAGTACTGAAACAGTATTTTACACTTTGTGTTTCTGTGTGGGTACAAACTGATGAAATCTTTACGTAGTATATACTGAATTGATCTTCTGTATATAAAGATAATTGCAAATGAAAAAAAACTTGGTGTTAAATTGGAAATTGCATAGAAAATTAATCAATTTTTTAAAAAAAAATCATGTAGGATCTCTGTCCTTAATGTGCTGTACATTGTGAATTAATACTATAAATAGTACTCCAACAGTATTTTCACTTTGTGTCTCTTTGTGAGAGCAAACTATTGAAATCTTTACGTAATATATACTAAACTGATCTTCTGTGTATAAAGAGAATGGAAAATGAATCTTGATGTGAATGCAAGGGGAGAGGGAGCGGGAAAGGGGAGGGTAGCAGGTGGGAGGGAAGTTATGGGAGGGGAAAGCCATTGTAATCCATAAGCTGTACTTTGGAAATTTATGTTCTTTAAATAAAAGCTTTATATATATTAAAAAAACAAAAACAAATTCATGAACTAATGAAATCTATACATGATATGAAAGAAAATTTCTCTCAGAAAATTGAGATTTTTAATGGAAATCAAAATGAAATCTTGGAAATAAAGAATGCAATAGAACAAATAAAAAATACAGTGGAGAGCCTTAACAACAGAATCAGTGAAGCAGAAGAAAGAACAGCTGATTTAGAAGACAAAACATAGGAAATTATACAGTCAGACCAAACACAAGAAGAAGAAATTAGAAAACTAAAAAACACCTTTGGGAATCTACAAGATACTATCATATAACCCAACATATGGGTTCTAGGAGTTCCTGAAGGTGTGGAAAAAGAGAAAGGATTTGAAAGCCTTTTTAGTGAAATAACAACAGAAAATTTCCCCAATTTAGAGAAGGAAAAGGGCAACCAAGTATAGGAAGATTATAGAACTCCTAATAGACATGACCAGAAAAGATCTTCTCCATGACACATTGTAATCAAACTCTCCACAGTAAAACATAACAAAAATATTGTAAAATGTGCAGGAGAGAAACTCCAGATTACATTCAGAGGATCTTTAATTAGACTCACAGCAGAATTTTCATCAGAAACCCTATAGGCTAGGAGAGAATGAAAAGATGTTGTCCAAAACTTAAGAGAAAAAAAGCTGTCAACCCAGAATACTATAGCCTGCAAAACTCTCATTTACAAATTATGGTGAAATAAAGACCTTCCATGACAAACAGAAATTGAAAGTATTTTCACAACCCATCCAGCCCTGCAAAAGGATGTGCTGCACACAGAGACACAGAAACATGATCATCACTACAGAAGATGGTAAAGGAAAGAAATCTTCCAGTAAAAATACAAAGAAAGTCTAAAGTAAAAAATAGGAATATTTATGGGAAAATGGCAGAGCAAAGTTGTTACTTATCAATAGTCACCTGGAATGTAAATGACCTTAACTCTGTAGTTAAAAGACACAGACTGTCTGAATGGATTAAAAACCAAAACCCATCTATTTGCTGTCCACAAAAAACACATCTCACCAATGAATAAGCATGCAAATTAAAAGTGAAAGAATGGAAAAAGATACTCCTTGTTAACAGAAACCAAAAAAGAGCTGGTGTAGCCATGCTAATATCAAACAAAATAGACTTTAAACCAAAAACTGTTAAAATACACAAAGATGGGCACTATGTAATCATCAAGGGATCAATTCAACAGGAAAATGTAACTATTATAAATGTAAATGTAATTAAGTATGGGGCACGTGGCTATTTAAAAGAATGTTAAGGGATCTAAAAGGAGACACAAATACAATAGTAATGGGGGATCTCAATACGCCACATTCAGCAATGGACACATCAAACAGACAGAAAATCAGTAAGGAAACAGCAGACTTAATCAACACAATAGACCAAATTGACCTAACAGATATCTACAGAACTTTTCATCCTACAGTTGCAGAATACACATTCTTCTCACCTGTGCATGGAACCTTCTCTAGGATTGACCACATACGAGGCCTCTCACTGTCTGTAACTCTACTTCTCAAATAAATAAATAAAATCTTAAAAAAAGCCTCATGGAATATAGCAAAAGCAATGTTAAGAGGAAAGTTTCTAGCTATTAGTGCCTACATCAAGAAACTGGAAAGGCACCAAATAAATGAAATATCAATGCATCTCAAAGATCTAGAAAAATAGCAGCAAAAGAAACCCAAAACTAGTAGGAGAAAGGAAATAATGAAAATTAGATATGAAATCAAAAAAATTGAAACCAAAAAAATAAAAATTAAAAAAGATCAGCAAAACAAACCGCTAGTTTTTTAAAGAAATAAACAAAATTGACACACTATTGGCCCAACTACCCATAAAAAGCAGAGAGAAGTCCCAAATCAGTAAAATTAGAGATGGAAAAGGAAATATAACAACAGACACCACAGAAATAAAAAGAAACATCAGAAATTACCACATACAGCTGTATGCCAAAAACTTGGAATCCTAGAAGAAACAGATAGATTCCTGGACACATACAACCTACCTAAATTGAGCCATGAAGACATAGAAAATCTAACAGACCCACTGCCAAGACAAAACTTTAATCAGTAATAAAGATCCTCCAAATAAAATAAAGCCCAGGACCAGATAGCTTCATTACTGAATTCTACCAGAAATTTAAAGAAGAACAAACCCCACTTCTTCTCAAGTTATTTAGAACAATTGAAGGGAGGTAATCCTCCCAAATTCTTTCTATGAAGCCAGTATCACCTTAATTCTGAAACCTGAAAATGACACAACAGAGAAAGAACTACAGAATGCATTTCCCTGATGAACATAGACTTAAAAATTATCAATAAAATTCTGGCCAATCAAAACCAAGAGTACATAAGAAAGCCCATTCACCATGAGCAAGTGGGAATTATCCGTGCTATGCAAGGATGGTTCAGCTTTTGCAAATCAAGCAATGTGATACATCACATTAACAAACCAAAGAACAAAAACAATATGATTATCTCAATAGATACAGAGAAAGAATTTGAAAAAGTAGAACACCCTTTCATGATGAAAACTCTAATCAAACTGGATATAGAAGGAACATTCCTCAACACAATCAAGGCAATTTATGACAAACCCATGGACAGCGTCCTGTTGAATAGGGAAAAGTTGAAAGCATTCCCACTGAGATCTGGCACCAGAACAAGGATGCCTACTCTCACTATTGCTATTTAATATAGTCCTAGAAGTTTTAGCCAGAGCCATTAGACAAGAAAAAGAAATCAAGGGTATTCAAATTGGGAATGAGAAAGTCAAATTATCCCTATTTGCAGGTGACATGATTCTATATCTAGGGGATCCAAAAGACTCCACTGAGAGACTATTGGAACCCATGGAAGAGTTTGGTAAAGTAGCAGGATATAAAATCAAAACACAAAAATCAAAAGCCTTTGTATACACAGACAATGCCACAGCTGGAAAAGAACTACTAAGATCAATCCCATTCACAATAGCTATAAAAAAATCAAAAACCTTGGAATAAACCAAGGATGCAAAGATCTCTATGATGAGAATTATAAAATATTAAAGAAATAGGAGAAGATACACAAAATTGGAAAAATCTTCTATGTTTATGGATTGGAAGAACCAATATCATCAAAATTTCCATTCTTCTGAAGTCAATTTATAGATTCTATATGACACCCATCAAAATACCAAAGATAATCTTCTAAGATATAGAAAAAATGATGCTGAAATTCATATGGAAACACAGGTGTCCTCAAATAGCTAAAGCAGTCCTATACAACAAAAACAAAGCAGAGGCATCACAATACCAGATTTCGAAACATACTAAAAGGCAATTATAATCAAAACAGCCTGGTACTGGTACAAAAATAGATGTATAGACCAATGGAACAGAATAGAAATGCCAGAAATCAATCCAAGCATCTACAATCAACTTATCTTTGACAAAGGAGCTGAAATCAATCCCTGGAGCAAGGACACTGTCGTCCACAAATGGTGCTGGGAAAACTGGATGTCTACATGCGGGAGTATGAAGCAGGACCTCTACTTTACACCTTACACAAAAAATCCATTCAAAATGAATTAAAGACCTCAATCTATGACCTGATACCGTCAAATTACTAGAGAGAATTGGAGAAACCCTGCAAGACATTGGCACAGGCAAAGAGTTCTTGGAAAAGGCCCTAGAGGCATAGGCAGTCAAAGCCAAAATCAACAAATGAGATTATATCAAATTGAGAAACTTCTGTACTGCAAATGAAACAGTCAGGAAAGTGAAGAGGCAACCAATAGAATGGGAGAAATTATTTGCAAGCAATGTAACTGATAAAGGTTTAATAACCAGAATATATAAAGAGATCAAGAAACTCAACATCAGCTAAACAAACAACCCAGTGATGAAATGGTTAAAGGACTTAAACAGACATTTTTCAAAAGAGGAAATCCAAATGGCCAACAGACACATGAAAAAATGTTCAGGATCAATAGCCATTAGGGAAATGCAAATCAAAACCACAATGAGCTTTTACCTCACCCCATTTAGAATGGCTTTCATACAGAAATTAACAAATAACAAATGCTGGTGAGGATGTGAGGAAAAAGGTACCCTAATCCACTGTTGGTATGAATTTCAACTGGTAAAAACACTATGGAAATCAGTTTGGAGATACTTCAGAAATCTGAATATAGACCTACCATATGACCCAGCCATACCATGCCTGGCAATTTACCCAAAAGAAATGAAATTAGTAAATGAAAGAGTTATCTATATCCCCTTGTTTATCGTTGCTCAATTCACAATAGCTCAGATATGGAATCAACTTAAATGCCTGTCAACTGAAGACTGGATAAAGAAATTATACTTTATTATTATTATTATTATTATACATAATAAAGTTATAATTGTAGTAGTACTTTAGTGATATAACTTAATAAAAATAGCATTGAAAGTGATTTCTTTCACTTACTGTTCTTTGCTGGCCTTCCAGACAAGGGTCACTTAGATGTTTGTTACATGCACCTGTGAGCACAAGTGCACACACACACACACACACACACATACACACATTAAGTGCTTCATAAAGTTTATTGAGATAATAGAAAAAAAAGACTACACCTATAAGAAATGTCAGCCTGAAAAATTTTGTAGTATTTTTTTTCAAGATTTATTTATTTATTTAAAGGGTAGAATTAGACAGGGGGAGGATTGCATCTGCTGGTTCACTCTCCAAATGTCCACAACAGCTGGAACTGGCCAGATCCAAAGCCAGGAGCCAGGAACTTCTTCTGAGTCTCCCAAGTGGATGCAGGGCACAGGGCCTTGTTCTGCTGTTTTCAAAGGCATAGGGAGCTGAATTGGAAGTGGAGTATCCAAGACTCAAATCCGTTTCCATATGGGATGCTGGAGCCATAGGCAATTGCTTTACCCACTATGACACAGCTCCAGCCTCAGGATTAATTCTTAAAATTCCTTCAGTGGAACATGATGGAGCTCTGTGATGGAGGCTAGTAGAGCAGTATGCTGTCCTTGATCCTCTGTTTACTTTCAAGCAGAACTGCTCTGCTTTTACGTCTACCCACAGTGGAAAGTTGTGTAAGAGTTTGTTCATGGGAAGGGAGGAAATGGAACTGAAAGGATCACTTGTCTGGGAGGCAGGTAGGTGCCATCCTTGCTTTTCCCCTGCATGTTTATGTCATGAGCCCTCCTGCCTCCCCAAAGCCCACTTTTTTGATTTTCATGATATCAAATTACACAGCACACTATCTTGAATTTTACTGTTATCTGTCAACTTCAAATCATTTCTCTAATTTCTATAAGAGTTTAGCTCCTGGCTCACAGATGATGTGACCATCACCATCCTGACTTTGCTTTTGTAATCTCAATGCATGCATAGATGACACTTCCTGT
This sequence comes from Sylvilagus floridanus, assembly GCA_949820135.1. NCBI lineage: Eukaryota > Metazoa > Chordata > Mammalia > Lagomorpha > Leporidae > Sylvilagus > Sylvilagus floridanus. The sequence continues at coordinate 79,721,760 of OX463241.1, forward strand.
TCCCACCTTCTCAGTTTCTTGAGTCCTCTCCTCCAAGTGCTCTTCACCTTCCTCAGGTGCCCCTCCCAGAGTCAAAGCCAGCAGACTTGCCACATGCAGTTTCATAGATCTGACTCTCTGTGTGCCACCACCTCCAATATCCCCACTCAGCTCTTCCTATAGCCTGGGATGTGTTGCCTTTCTCATTGACCATCATGACCTCAGTGGCTTCACTCTTTCCCTCACTTAAGTTCCAGGGTCATTTTCTTTTAATAAATCTCTTACATAGGGCTCCTTTCCCTATTCCCTGTTACCTTTCCCTCATTTGGTCACACTTGTTTGGCAAAACCACTCAAGTCCAACTCTATGCCCACTCAGTCACTGCATCCATTTGTCTGAGCGAGAACACTTGCAACCATGAAGACTCAGCTCCATTAAATTCAGGAACTTGAATCTCACATGGGGCCACTAGATACTACAATTCCCACAGCACACCCCTTCACACTATTAAAACACCAGTTCTGCCTGCATCCCACTCCTCTGCTCTCTTATACTCTCCTTACCTGTCTCACTCTCAAATGAAGACCTTGCTTTCTACTTCACTGAAAAAATCCAATCAAATCAAAATGAACCTCCAAAGACTCTGTGCTGGGTAGAGGAGTGCCCCCTGCCCAAATTCATGTCTACCTAGAACTGATGAATATGTTCTTATTTGGAAATAAGTGTCTTTACAAATGCCATCTAGTTAAAACAAGATCACACTGCATTAGAGTGACCCTTAAATCCAACATGATTGGCATCCTTGTAAGTGGAAAAGAAATACAAGGCTCAAAGGGTACACACAAAGAGAATGCAGTGAGAGCCAGTGCAGAGGCTAGAGGGATGCATATGTAAGCCAGGAACTCTCCCTCAAGTGCTGGCACTCACCCGAGCCTAGTGGAGGGATGTGGTGTAGACTCCTTCTCAGAGCCTCCAGAAGGAGCCAGCCCTGTGACAGCCTGATATCAGAAGCCTGGCCTTTTGAACTAGCAGAGAATAACCTCATTGTTAGATGCTCCCTGTTTGTAGTATTTTATTACAGCAGTCACAGGAAACTCGTCAGACTCCACCCCCGCACTCATCCACAGTAGCTGCACTCAACATCTTTGTTGGCTATGTGTCAACAATGACTCTTCAGATCCCTTGTTAAAGCTAGTCCCTCTTATCAACTTGATCTTACCTCCTCCAACTCGCTGGAGAACATTACATCTATCTCTAATTATCCTAAAACTGAAATAACAAAACAAATGATCTTCACTTGACCTTACTCTCCTTGCAAGCCATTACCCCTTTCATTTGCTCCTCATTGCTGGAAAACTCCTCAAGATCACATTCTGTAACTTCTGTGTCACCATCCCCTCTTCCATTTTCTCAAAGTCACACCCATTAGGCTTCTTCCACTCATGCAACAGTCTTGCCAAGGCCACCAAAGACCTCAGCATCTTGGTCCAGTGACTATTCTCAGGTCTCATCTTGTGACACTGATTAGCAGCATCTGGCATCGCTGCAACTTTCCTCTTTAGCAATGCTCTTCTAGGGACTATGTGTTGTGATGCAGCAGGATAAGCCATTGCTTGCAACACTGCCAGCCCATATTGGCATGCCAGTTTTAGTCCTGGCTGCTCCACTTAAGATCAAATTCCTTACTAATGTGCCTGCAAAGCAGAGGATGATGATCCAAGTACTCGGGCCCCTGAAACCTACAGAGGAAACCAGAATGTAGTTCCTGGCTCCTGGCTCCTGGTTCTGGTCTCACCCAGGCCTGGCTATTGTGGCCATGATGATGGAAAATTTATCTTTCTGTGTCATTTCCTCTGTCTTTCAAATTAGTAAATAAATCCTTTTTAAATGTTCTCCTCACCTAGCATTCAGCACAATGCACTCTTGTTTTCCTTCCTCATCACTGATGATTTCTTCTCAGTTCCTCTCCATAGGTTCCTCCTCTATCCCCTCCCTTAGCTGTGCAATACCAAAGCAGAATGCTCTGGCCTCCCTTCCTCTCCATTCTCATGCCAGTGCTGATATCACATATCTAAACATTCTCTATATTCATGAACTCCCAGAAGCACCTCTGCACCTGAGACTTTTCTCCTGCCCTCCAGACTCCTCTCAACTGTCTGCTTGACGTCCCCAGAGGATACCTTAACACACACGCGAGAACAGCTTGCCCCAAGCACAGTTGAAGGGCTTCCCCCTTGCCCCACACCAGTTCTACTGCACCCTCTCCCATTGGAAGGGAGGCAACTCCTTCTTTTTAGTTGCTAGGTCAAAAACTTGCAGTGAGTCTTGCATTGACTGCTTTCCCCAGATCCCACTTCAGTATTTCAAGAAATTCTGGATCTGCCTTCAGAGTACATCCAGACTCTGGTCACCCCATAAACCCTGCTACAATCTCACTGGTATCTAATATGTCATGTCTCACCTAGAGAGGCAACAGTCCATTACAGTTTCATTGTGTCTGCCCAGTCCTGCCCCCCAAAATTGATTCTCAACACAGAAATAAGAATACATGGGCTCAAAACCTGCCACAAGCCTCATTTTCATGCAGAGTCCAAGCTGGAGCTCTTACAGTGACCTCTAAGGTATCACACAGATTGTTGCTTGTCATCATTCTGGTCTCTCTTGCCACTCCACCCACACAAGACTCAACACACTGGACAGATTTCTCAAACTCTAGGTTCACACCACAACATGGCCTTTATTATAGCTCTTTCTTTGGCCGTGGGCACTCTTGTGCCAGGAAGCCACAAGGCTCAGTCTCTCATCTCTACTCAGCATAGGGTTAATATTATGAATATAAAATTATATGAAAATAGAGCTTTGTAAAAACTAAGAATGGGAAAGGGAGAGGGAGGACAAAAGAGGGTGAGAGTATGGGTGGGAGAGAGGTAGAGGGGGAAGAATCACCATGTTTCCAAGTTTGTATATATTAAATGCATGAAGTTTGTGTTCCTTAAATAAAGTAATAAAAAAGGGTTTGTGAAAAATCTCACCTTCCGGCCAGCGTCACGGCTCACTTGGCTAATCTTCTGTCTGCAGCGCCGGCACCCCAGGTTCTAGTCCCGGTTGGGGCACCAGATCCTGTCCCGGTTGCTCCTCTTCTAGTACAGCTCTCTGCTGTGTCCCAGGAAGGCAGTGGAGGATGGCCCAAGTGCTTGGGCCCTGCACCTGCATGGGAGACCAGGAGGAAGCACCTGACTCCTGGCTTCTAATTGATGCAGCGCGCCAGCTGCAGCATGCTGACCGTAGCAGCCATTTAGGGAGTGAACCAACGGAAGGAAGACCTTTCTCTCTGTCTCTCTCTCTCTCTCACTTTCTAACTCTGCCTGTCAAAAAAAAAAAAAAGAGAAAGAGAAAAATCTCACCTCCCCTAAAACTTCTTGCCACCCACCCCACTACTCTTGACTTCCCTACCTGATCTACTCTTCCTTTTTACCCATAGTACTCAACATCCTCAAAAACATTGTGTAAAAGGCAGACATTTGGCCTAGTAGTTGTTAGTTAAAATGTACACATCCTCTGTGTGAGAATCAGGGTTTTAGTTTCATCCCTGCCTCCTGATTCCAGATTCCTACCAATGAAAACCTCAGGAATTAGCAGCAGATGACAGACATAGTTGGGTTCCTGCCACTCCCTCTGAATTGAGTTCCTGGCTCCCAGCTTCAGCCCACTGGCCCACAAACACCCTGGCTGCTGTAGGCATTTGGGCAGTGAACCAACAAATGAAAGCTTCCTATCATCTATCTATCAATTGATCTTTCTGTCATCTATCTTTGCCTCTGTCTCTCCACTTTTCAAATAAAAAAAAATTGGGGTGAGATAAAATACTATGTGACTTACCTACTTGTTATTTTTATTACTGATGATCTAACATCCCACAGTAGGCATCAAGAACCATGAGGGGAAGATCTTGTTCTGCTGTCATCATGCATGCCCTGTGAGCAACCATGTTATATCTGTTTCCCAGGAAGGGACACAGGATGTAGTCTAAGTGGCGGCTCCAGCACTGAGGTAATGCTGACTGTGAGGTAATGGATAGATTGCTTATCCTACCATAATACTTCCATAAACTCCATCTCAGTCAGTCTAAGCTTTAATATGTTCCACTTCTTTATGCTCATTGTGGACTTGAAAGACAACTGAACTCTGTTGCTAAAACTGATAGTACATCTACAGGCAGCATGATAGCTTCTCACAGAGAATAGACACATCTACCAAGGATGAACATGCACTTGAAGGGGGACAAGGAGAGCATCAAAACAATGACCCAAAATAAGTTGTACTTCTACATACATAGACATCACAGGGGAAAAGGGAAACAAGGTATTGCTGCATACAATATGACTGAAATATTTCAACTAAGAAAACAAATTAATAGCATAAACAAAATGCTGGCAATGACCCTTTAATAATGAACAGCCAATAAGAGCACATGGGTCACTCAGCTTTGAGCAATGTTCTTTTCTGGTGTTTGTGCCTGTACTTAAAACTCATTTATTGCCACACAACCATCACTTTCTAGATAAAACTGATAATCTGGTAAATCAGGATATTTAATGAGCTACCACCCTGTGAATTGAAATAGGTTAAATGATGGGGAAGGGAAGCTAGAAGCAATAGTGAAAGGACAAAATTTCTTATTGTGACTCATGAGAGAAGTTCAACCTCAGACCCAATGAGTTGCTAAGAAGGATGTCTGGGCTAAACCCCAAGACAAGACGTGTGAGTGTTTGTCATTTACCTGGGCTAGCCAAGAAGCCACACAGTCATTTAGGAAGAAAAGTAGATCTTTATGGTTGCATTTAAATTAAAACTTATTGGACCAATGTTTTGGCTCAGTGGGTCAAGTGGCCACTTGTGTCCCAATACCCCATACTGGATCACTGGTTTGGGCCTGCTTGCTCCACTTCCTTTCCAGCTCCCTGCTACTGCACCTGGAAAGCAACAGATGATAGTCCAAGTGCTTGGGTCCCTGCCATCCATGATGGACTTCCTGGTTTCTGGTTTGGGCCTAGCGCAGACACGGACATTGCAACCATTTCAGGAGTGACCCAGTGGATAAAAGATCTCTCTCTCTCTCTCTTTCACTCTCTCTCTCTTGCTCTTTCTTTTTCTTTATCTACCTCAGTGTCAATCTCTTCCTCTCTGTCATTCTCCCTTCCAAATAAATAAATAAATATTTTTGAAAGTTGTATTATAACTATGTAGCTAATTAAAACCACTACAAGGTTGTCACTACAAGAAATAATAATAACTGATAATAGTCAGTTTGAAGACATTACTAGATCTGTGGAGTGCCTCTAGGAGTCCTTTAAACCAAAAATAATGAAATAGTATAGTATATATAGTGTAATTATACAATAATGTATACTTCTATTTATATAAAATATTCATACAATTTTGTATAAATTTATATGAATGTAAATAAACAAATATTACACACAGTTGTTAATTTATATATAAATATCTTGTATTCAATGCATATACATGCATATACATTATATACTAACAATATGTAACTACACACACACACACACACACACACACATATATATATATATATATATATACCATTCAGTATAAATGATTGAAATGTTGTGGAGAGTGAACATACACTTCTGACAGGTTTCCCTTTGTTTCATAAATCATCTTATTAGAAACTTAGATTGAATAATTTAGACTGCAATATAAACAGTACTTGGAGAATTAAAATGCTATTCAATCCCCCATCCTTTTATTGAGATAATGCCATTCAAATATTGAATGTACCAGACATTACTGCTTCACTTTCTTGAAAATATCAGTGATTATAAAGCTAAAAAACGAAACAATCTTCTGTGATATGTCATAACAATAAAATAATTGCAAATTGCTACAAGCAATAATTTTGTACATTTATCATCATTCATTTTTATTACATCATAATTCTTGCATTCTGTATTCAAGTATCATATCTCATTAGAAGCTTCATTTCAGATCAAATGTTCCCACATTCAATAATGCTATTACCCATTTTCCTGAAAAATAAGAATGAAATCCATTTCTAAAATGGATACAAACTTATACTAATAGGTGATTGTTGCCTATGTAACATTGAAGTATAATGTTTTATTGATACAGAACAAAGAGTTTATCCCGTCTTCCCTCTAACTCACCTTACACTAGTACACTTGTCTTTCATTGTTCAATATTTTGGAAGTGAATCCCCATCTCATAGATAGAAATATGTTCTTGTATTATAGAGCACCCTGTGGAGTCATCCAGAAGAATTTAACAAGTATATAAATGCTAGCATCAAATCCACTCCTTAAAATAAAGCAGGAAAAAGGGATCCCTGTGAAATATAAGAGTGGGAATAAGAGAGGGAGGAGATGTACAATTTGGGACATGCTCAATCAGTCGTGCCCCAAATGATGGAGTTAGAAATGTGCCAGGGGATTCCAATACAATCCCATCAAGGTGGCATGTACCAAGGCCATCTCACTAGTCCAAGTGATCAATTTCAGTTCACAATTGATCACACTGATAGGTCTAAGAGTCAAAGGGATCACACAAACAAGACTAGTGTCTGCTAATACTAACTGATGGAATCAAAAAGGGAGAGAATGATCCAACATGGGAAGCAAGATACACAGCAGACTCATAGAATGGCAGATGTCCTATATAGCACTCTGGCCTCAGAATTAGCCCTTAAGGCATTCAGATCTGGCTCAAGAGCCCATGAGAATATTCTAGGCATGGAAAGCCCAGACACTCTGGAAAAAAAAGAAGACCTAAATGAAAGATCTCTGTGAGTGAGATCCCACTGGAACGAATGGGGCCATCAAAGAAGGAGGTACCTTTCTCTGAAGGGAGGAGAGAACCTCCACTTTGACTATGACCCTGTCGGAATAAGATCGAAGTCAGCAAACCCTAAAGGCTTCCATAGCCTCGGCAACTCATGACAAGAGCCTAGGGAGATTACTGATGCCATAAACAAGAGTGTCAAATTGTTAAATCAACTTCAGGAGTCACTGTGTACTTACGTCTCATGTGGGATCTGTCCTTAATGTGTTGTCCAATGTGAAGTAATGCTATAACTAGCACTGAAACAGTATTTTACACTTTGTGTTTCTGTGTGGGTGCAAACTGATGAAATCTTTACTTAGTATATACAGAATTAATCTTCTGTATATAGATAATTAAAAATGAAAAAAAAATCTTGGTGTTAAATTGGAAATTGCATAGATAATTAATCAATTTTAAAAAAATATGTCATGTTGGATCTCTGTCCTTAATGTGCTGTACATTGTGAATTAATACTATAACTAGTACTCCAACAGTATTTTTCACTTTGTGTTGCTATGTGAGGGCAAACTGTTGAAATCTTTACTTAATATATAGTAAACTGATCTTCTGTATATAAAGAGAATTGAAAATGAATCTTGATGTGAATGTAAGGGGAGAGGGAGTTAGAAAGGGGAGGGTTGCAGGTGGGAGGGAAGTTATGGGGGGAAGCCATTGTAATCTATAAGCTGTATTTTGGAAATTTATACTCTTTAAATAAAAGCATTATAAAAAAATAAAGCAGGAAGGAAATTTGGAGCAGCAGTCTAAGTCGTTCTTGGGATCACTACATTCTCTAAGTGCCTGGTTCAATTCCTGGCTACTCTGCTTCTGATCCAGCATCCTGTAGGTGAACAACCTGGGAGGCAGCAATTTATGGTTCAAGTACTTGAGTCCTACCACCCATGTAAGAACTTTGGATTGGCTTCCAGAATCCTGGCTTCTGCCCGGCTGTTGTGGCCATATAAGGAGTGAACCAGAGGATGGAGATCTCTCTCCATCTGTCTCTATATGTCTCTGTCTCTGTCTTTAAAATAAAATGAAAATAAGTCAGCTGAAAGCCACCATCTTAACACATCAAGGTAGGAGGAAATTTCTGCATACTCCACTGTTGGCAGTTTAAGTTGAAAGAGATTTCTACAGCCACCCACTGGCTTTTACTTCAGCCTGGGGAGCTGACTGGGATCTGAATAGCTGCTGGACTCGGAGCAAGGAAGTCACCTTGCACATACAATTCCTAATAAACATGACCAGGAAAGATCTTCACCATGACACATTATAGTCAAGCTTTCAACAGTAAAAAATAAAAACTCCAAAATTGCAAAAGAAAAACATCATATTACTTTCAGAGGATCTTCAATTAGACTTGATGGCTGATTTCTCATCAGAAATCCTAGAGGCTAGGAGAGAATGGAGAGACATAGTCCAAATATTAAAAGAAAAAAAACTGTTAACCCAGAATACTGAACCCTACAAAGCTCTCATTTATTAACAATGGTGAAATTAAGACCTTCCAAAACAAACAGAAAACAAAATCTTAATTCTTAAACCAGGAAAAGGTGCAACAAAGAGAAAGAATTATAGACTAATAACTCTGATGAACACAGATGCAAAAATCCTAAGCAAAATACTAGCTAATCAAATCCAATAAACATCAGAAGTATTATTAACCTGGACCAAGTGGTATTTAGCCCTGGTAACCAGGGATGGCTCCAACTATGCAAATCAGCAAATGGATACATCATATTAACAAATTAAAGAATAAAAATATTTCAATAGATGCAGAGAAAACATTTGATAAAATACAACATCCTTTCAGGATAAAAAATTTAAGTGAATTGGATTTAGAAGGAACATTCCTCAATACAATCAAGGCAATCTAAGACAAACCTATAACCAGCATTATATTGAGTGGGGAAAAGTTGGAAGCATTTCCACTAAGATCTGAAACCAGACAAAGATAACCAGTTTTACCACTGCTATTCAGTATAGTTCTGGAAGTTTTAGCCAGAGTCATTAGGCGAGGAAAAAAATAAAATGAATACAAATTGGAAAGGAGGAAGTCAAATTATCCCTATTTACAGATGGCATGATCTTATATGTAGGGAAATCAAAAGTCTTCACTAAGAGGCTATTGGAACTTACATGAGAGTTTGGTAAAGTTGCAACATATAAAATTAACACACAAAAATCAATAACCTTTATAAACACAGAAAAAACCTTGGCTGAGAAAGAACTTCCAAGATCATTATCATCCACAATAACTACAAAAATTTTAAATACTTTGCAATAAACTTAACCAAGGAAGTGAAAGATCAACACAGTTAAATTGCAAAACATTAAAGGACTAAATAGAAGAAGACAAAAACTGAAAGAATCTTCCATGTTTGTGGACTGTAAGAATTAATATCATCAAAATGCCTGTACTATCCAAGGCAGTTTACATATTCAATGCAATGCAAATCAAAATAGCAATGAAAGTCTTTTCAGATATGGAAAAAATGATTCTAAAATTCACATAGAAATATAAGAGACTACAAATAGCTAAAGCAACCTTAAAAACAAAAACAAAGCTGGAGGCATCACAACACAAAATTTCAAGACATACTAAAGGACAATTATAATCAAAAAGACCTTCGACTTGCACAAAAATAGGCATGTAGACCAATAGGACAGAATAAAAACTTCAAAAATCAATACACATATCTTCAACCAATTAATATTTGACAAGAGAACTAAAATAAATTCCTATAGAAAAGACAGTGTCTTCAACAAATGGTGCTGGGACAATTGGATCTCTGTATGTAGAAATATGAAATAAGATCCCTTATACAAAATCAACTCAAAATGAGTGGGTCAAGGATCTAAATCTATGACCTGATACCATCAAATTCCTAGAGGAGAACATTTGGGAAACTCTGAAATACATTGGCATAGGAAAAGACTTCTTGGAAAAAACACCAGAAGCACAGGCAATCGAAGCAAAATAGACAAATGGGTTTATGTCACACTAAGAAGCTTCTGTACAGCAAAGGAAATACTCAACAAAGTGAAGAGGCAACTGACAGATGGAGAGAAAATATTTGCAAACTATGCAACTAATAAAGGGTTAACACCCAGAATCTATAAAGAGCTCAAGATACTGGACAGTAACAAAATACATTTCAGTCAGAAATGGGCATGAACAGGTGTTTTTTCAAAGGATGAAATTCATGATTACTAGCCTTTAGGGAAATGCAAGTAAAAACCACAATGAGGTTTCATCACACCCCAGTAGAATGGTTCTCAAACAGAAATCAACAAACATTAAATGCTGGTAAGGATGTGGGGAAAAACATACACTAATCTAGTGTTGGTGGGAATGTAAACCAGTACAGCCATTGTGGAAGACTATATGGAGATTCCTCAGAAGTCTGAAAATAGATCTACTATATGACCAAGCACCCCACTCCTGGGAATTTACCTAAAGGAAATGAAATCAGCATATGAAAGAGACATCTGTACTTTCATGTTTATTGCATCTCAGTTCACAACAGCTAAGATATGGAATCAATCCATATGTCCATCAACTGATGCTGGATAAAGAAAATATGGCATATATACACTATGGAATACTACTTAACCATAAAAAAGAATGAAATCCTGTCTTGCAACAGTATGGATCCAACTGGAAACCATTATGCTTAGTGAAATCAGCCAGTTCCAAAAACACAAACATCAAATGCTTTACCTGATTTGTAGTAATTAGTATACAAAGCACAAAAAGTAATGTATATGAGTAACATTGACACTTTGAGATTTGATTATTGGCTTACAACTCTTGTCTATAATCTTGAGGAATAGTGATTTTTCTACTTACTACTTGTTGAATTCTGTGCTTACTGGAGGGTTAATCATATGATAATAAAATGAAATAGAAGTATTTCATTGTAAAAATTAAAAGAAAAAATAAGAAAGGGAAGAGGAGAAGGGGTAGGAGCAAAGGCAAGGAGGGAGTATTGAGTGTGAAATCTCATTATGTTCTTCAACCTGGATATTTCATATATATGCAATACACAATATTTTTTTACCTTATATAAATTAAAAATTTTAAGATAAAAAATTAAAAGAAGTAAATAAAAAAATCTTAAGTATTAATCTCCTGCTATGGACCTGGCCATTGAACCACGTTTATCGTATACCCTGCTTTGTTCTAATCCTTCACACTTTAGTTCTTGGGATTTACGGTTCCACAGGAAACAAGCGTTCAGTCACAATCTACTGACTGCTGAGTGAATGAGCCCTGAAGTCAGAGTCTGTGATGAGCATTCCAAGGGGAAGTACAGGCCATGACAGGGCGTGGAGTGGTAAGGCTCCTGCATACTGGCTATTAGGGCCACCTCAATGCGTTCCACATCTTCTGGTATTTTCTTTCAGATACACAGAAACAAATGTTAAGAGAGGTAAGTTGCAAGTGTACACCTGGGGTGGTTTAATGAAGTAGTAGCGAATTCACTGCTCCCAAACATCTCTGCTATCTGAAGCCTAATTACCTCAGACCCCATTATTGAGTAACTCAGAAATTTCCAGTAGGATAGAGGAAAAAAGAGGCTGCCTGCGCTACCCATGGAGTAGGAGCAAGTACATATGCCATAATTTTGAGACCTTAGACACAGCACCTACCCAATGAGAGGAATCAACCCTCTTGCACGAGCTCTTCCCAGATGAATCCAGATCTCTGCCTAACAGGAACAACTGCCTCCAGGGAACACAAGACTGCCTTGTGTGGCATCACATGCTTCTCACTGTTCTCTTCTGTGAATTTTGCTACCCAAACTAGACAGAAGTTCCTTGGAGAGAAGAATCTCCATGCTTATCTTCCATGCTTCAAGATTCAGCAAACATTTCATAACTACTCAAAGATATTTCAGAATATTTCAGCGAGATCTCTACTTAGTGTAGGGTTAATCTTATGAGTATGAAAATTAACTGTAAATTGATCTAAAAAAATAAGAATTGGAAAAGAAGAGGGAGGAGGAAGAAAGACAGAAGTATGGGTGGGAAGGTGGTAGGGGGGAAGAAGCATCATGTTCCCAAACCTGTATATATTAAATGCATAAGGTTGTATTCCTTAAACAAAATAAATTTTAAAAAATACTTCATCAACAGAAAAAAAAAGAATATTTAAAGATTTATTTTATTTATTTTAAAGGCAAAGTTATAGAGAAGAGGGGGAAAGAGAAAGAGACACAGAGACAGAGATAACTTCCATCAGCTAGTTCAATTCCCAAATGGCTCCAAGTGCCAGGAGATGGGCCAGACAGAAGCCAGGAGCCAGAAACTCTATCTGCGTTTCCCACCTGTGTGCAGGGATCCAAGCACTTGGGCCATCACCTTCTGCTTTCCCAGATGCATTATCAGGGACCTAGATTAGAGGTGGAACTATCAGGACTCAAACCAGCACTTCAACATGAGATCCTGGAATCACAAGCCGCAGCTTAACCTGTCACAGCACAATGCCAGCCCCCTGACTGGTTTCTAAACAGTCTCTCCTACGACCTCAGTTTATTTAAGAGGCAGAGATAGGCACAAAGAGTTTCCACCTACTGGCTCACTCCTAAATGCCCAAAAAAGCCAGTAGAAACTAGGTATTCAATCCAGGTCTCCCATATGGGTGGCAGGGATCCAATCTTGAGCCATCAATGCTGCCTCCCAAGTCTGATTATTAGGAAACTGGAATTGGGAATGCAGCTGGGTCGTGAACCCAGACACTCCCAGGAATGTAGGTATCTTAACCCTTAGGACAAACGACCACACCACAACCTATGTCAGCACATACTATTCACATTCTCAACTGGCTATCATGTCTTGTGCCATCCCCCAACACAAAGATTCTTGGATCCAGCTCCTAACTACAGCATGTTAACTCATTGCGTTAATAATTACCATACTCTGCTGGGCAGATTGCACCAGATCCTGGAAGGCGATCAATTAACATTGAGCACTGAGTGTTATTAGTGTTCTTGCTAATCAGAACTACATTTTCCATCTGAGGCCAACCTGCGAGTATTTTCTTAAATCTTGCTCTCTCTGCCTTCCAAACTGGAAAAGCTGTATCTGAAGCACATTCCAAACAATGCAAAATTGCTTGTGTCCAAAAAAGCTCATTAATTTCGCCTTTTTCCTGAACAATATTCATGAAACTTAAAAGAATATGATGATAACTTACTAAATAAGCTTTGAAAGATTTGTGATGCTTTTTAAAATTTTTTTAAAGTTATGATTTGCCACAGGCATCTCCACAGAAAAACGTCTCTGGGGAAACTTAGGATGTCTCCTAGGGCATCATGATTCGTGTGATTCAATTGCATTTAGGAATTGGTCTGTTGTTTCTTTCTTTTCAAAGCCCAAAACCTTCTGGCACCCAAAACTGGCAGAGTGGCCGATCCCTTTAAAGGCTTCTATCAGATTACCAGGACCGTGGGATGCCTCCCATAAAGCTGGATAACATTTACAGCAGTTTGTATCCAGTACAAAGCTTCTCATAAATAAATAGGGCTAGAGGCATGTTTGGATGGCAGAGGGCAGCCTCCTGTTCCGTTCTCACTGAAAGGTGGCCCTGGTTTAGCATAGATATGGTTTTACTGGCAGGAAAAAAGCGAGATGCAAAAATAAAAAGCCCTCTTTTATCATCTGGTGAAGTGGTGGGATATTCAGATGTTCCGACACCAAGCATGAAGCTCAAGGAAACATTTTTAGCTTAATCTTGAAGGCAAGTGATTTACTTTGTCTTGTTTCAAGGCATTTTCTTTTTATTTTTTTGTATCGCAGAACAGCTTGTTTGCTTGGAATCACTGAGACACAAAACATCTTGTCCAAAAGACACTAAAAAGAGGAGGAACAGAGACAAAGGAAAAGTGGAAGGGGAGCTGATGAGTACAGTGAGAAGCAGGAAGGAAGAGAATCTCTTTCAAGTAAATTTATTTAGAATTTTTTTGTTGTGGTGGTAGCGGCAGTTAGAGTTAAGGGCAGGATCATTCTGCAGGAAAGAAAAACTTACAAATTGTCAGACCCTTGAGAAACAAAGCAGGGTGCAGTCAGGAGAGGAGGCTCTCGAGGGAGACATACCTTGGGGAAAGGGACATGCTGGGACTGAGCAGGCAGTCTCCAAGGAAGAGACTCAGAGCAAATTTGCCATCATGCTGTCTGCCAACACGAAGCGCATGCTTCCCAGTAAACCCGTCCATTGTCAAGCCCACATTCTCTTTCTCCACTGCCGAACTAGAGGCAGACATTCAACCTTTTATGTTTTGCTACTCCAAGAGAAGAGCAAGCTCCAAGGGACACTTCCTTTCCAGGGTGCAGCCTTCATATTAACTTTGCTGTGTTGGAAAGATAAATGGGCAGGTGTAGCTGTATATATGCTCACTGTCCATCATTTCAAGAAGAAAGAAAACATTCTATTATTCTGAGCTGTTTCCCTTGCTCTTTCTGCAGGAAGAGTACACAGAAAGAAATATTTAAAAACTCAGTAATTATTTCTAATTAATATTTCAGCAACAAATGAAAAGATCTGAAAAAGCATAGATGGTGATCCTCACATCCAGAATTTTTTTATTTTAAACCCTCTTTACAATAGAAAGGCTTCTGTCCATCACCTTCAGAATATTCCTTAAACATTCTGTCCTTCGTCAAGTCTCTGAATCAAAGTCAGGAATGTTGGAAACATAAAATGGGATAGGGATATTGACAACTGCACAAGGAGGCACAAGTATGATTTATTTGTATTCCCTGACATCTCAGGTCCCAACATAGTAATTTTTGTGGAAATCAAAGCAAAGGAAAGGTGTGCTTTTAACAGCACAATCTCTTATGCCTGCTGAATGTGACTGCTATTATTTCTACTATGCTAACAGACAACTTAGAGACAACTCTCAGAAAGTGCCATGGTCTAGCTCCAATTTCCCTGACTTCATCTCCTACCAATGTCCCCCCCCCCAATTATTCCTCCCTTTTCTGCTTCACTCATCTCATCACACATGGTCACACACACTCAAAATCTTTCACACACACACTACTTCACTCTCACACAGATACACACACTCATATACACATAACTTCTCTTTACAAACACATGCACTGCCACCCAGTCTACTTCATATTCTCTGACCATATTCTCTGACCCAGCTATTATCCTCCATATCTACACCCCAGAACTCAAGTCTTCCCTTTGACCTAAAGAGTGCCCCCCTCTCTGGTCTTTCTCACAGTCCCTCAAAAAGCCTACACATTCCTCAATGGTTGATGTGAATATTGTTTCTTCAGTGGAAGTAACCTAGAGCTGCCTTTCCCCTAATGTAGCTTTGACTCCTTTCACTTTGCTTTCCTCCATCCATGCCTCTTTTTTAACACTAATCAGTTTCTGTCATCTACCTTGGAATCATGTGTGTGTGCACAGATGTGTGTGCTTGTATGAGAGAGAGAGGGAACTGTTCACCGTCATTAGATTCCTTAAAAGAAAAATCATGCTGAATGCCACTTTGTGTATCTTCAGTGCTCTGAGCATAAGATGACGTCAGTAAATACACTGAGTATGGCTGGTTAATGTGAAAGAGATCATCTGCACTTAGTTCATTCACTTCAACAGAAATGTCAGTGTACTGATAATCATTATACATTACATTCACTAGGACTTTCATATAAATTCTTTTGTGTTATCCTCCAATAGCTCTCAACCCATCCAAGGATAGAAAAATTGAGATTCACTAGTCTGGCATTGTGGCTTAACAGATTAAGCCGCTGCTTGCAATGCCAGCAACCAATGTGGGCAATAGTTTGAGTCCTTCCTGCTCCACTTCTGAACTAGCTCCCTGCTAATGCACCAGGGAAGGTAGCAGAAGATGGTGCAAGATCTTGCGCCCCTGCACCTATGTGACAGACCCAGATGAAGCTCTGGGCTCCCAGCTACAGCTTGGGCCAGCCTGGCCATTGCAGCTATTTGGGGAGTGAACCAGCAGATGGAAGATGTCTCTAACTCTGCCTTTCATTAAATGAAATTTTTAAAAATGAGACCTAATGACTCAACCAAGCAACTGCTAGAACTGATAAATGAAATCAATAAAGTAACAGAATACAGAATAAGCACAAAAAAAATCAGTAGCATTAAAAATAGTGAGATTTGTAAAAGTTGTTGACATTTAGGGTTTTGATTGGCAAAACTGAACTAGAATCAGAGTGTACAACATAACTGATGCCTCCCAGAATTCACATTAGTAGGAAGCTGGAATCAAGAGCCAGAACTATGACTTGAACTCAGGCACTATGATGTGGGACATGGGAATCCTGACCAGAGTCTTAATTGTGAGGCCAAATGCCCATCCACAAATATTCATTTCTATAAAATATGCTTACTGGCATGGAAGAATTTGCACTATACAATAAGTGCACTATACAATAAGTGCCAAAATGTTAGCACTTTCATTCTGTGTCATAGCATCACTGTTTTTATTCAAAGTTTTCTCCCACTTTCTGAATATATACTGCTCACATAATTTTTTTTGACAGGCAGAGTGGACAGTGAGAGAGAGAGACAGAGAGAAAGGTCTTCCTTAGCCGTTGGTTCACCCTCCAATGGCTGCTACGGCCGGTGTGCTACAGCCAGCGCACCGCACTGATTGGAAGCCAGGAGCCAGGTGCTTCCTCCTGGTCTCCCATGCGGGTGCAGGGCCCAAGGACCTGGGCCATCCTCCACTGAACTCCCGGGCCACAGCAGAGAGCTGGCCTGGAAGAGGGGCAACTGAGACAGAATCTGGAGCCCTGACCAGGACTGGAACCTGGTGTGCCGGCGCCGCAGGCAGAGGATTAGCCTATGAGCCACGGCGCTGGCCATACTGCTTACATAATAAAAACATAAATTAAAAACAAAAAAAAGAAAAGAACAGGGGCTTGCTTGTGGTGCAGCTGCTTAAACTGCCACCTCCAGCCATAGAATTCTATACGAGCCCTCATTCCAGTCCTGGCTGCTCTGCTTCCAATCTAGCTCCCTGCTTATGTGTGTGAGAAGGCAGCAGAAGAAAACACAAGTGTTCTAGTTCCTGCCACCCGTGTGGAAGACCAGAACAGAGTTCCAGCCTCCTGGCTTGAGCCTTGCCCAGCCATTGTGGTCACCTGGGGAGTGAATCAGCAGAAGGAAGATGGATCTCTCCTTTTCTCTCCTCTTTTCTTTCCTCTGCCTCCCCACCGCCCCACCGCAAACACAACAGATAATAATTAAGATGGAAAAAAATGTGGTGCTTTATGAAAAAACTCATCCTGAAATAAGCTGGTAGAGGTACAGAGAGAGGGAGAAGAGACACAGAGAGAAAGATCTTCCATCCATAAGCTTGTTAATTTTATAAAACAATGTTACTTTTGATGTTTTATACAGTCCAAGGCAATTGCTGTTAAGTTTTACAAATACACTTTGTTTTTTTAAAAAATAATTACTCTTCTTTTTATTTTCAACATGG
Source organism: Sylvilagus floridanus (assembly GCA_949820135.1). Lineage (NCBI taxonomy): Eukaryota > Metazoa > Chordata > Mammalia > Lagomorpha > Leporidae > Sylvilagus > Sylvilagus floridanus. The sequence continues at coordinate 79,739,090 of OX463241.1, forward strand.
AGAATTCTCTTTACAAACCTGAAAACTCCAGGTTGTCAGATCATTATAGTAATAGAGTGTGTCAGGGCCATGTCAAATGAGTGAGTGCAAGAAACTGTCCTACTCTATGTAGTAATTCAAAGACCAGAAACAATCACGGTGTCACAGGATGGCCCTAGTCTTTTACCATCTTGTACATTTTCTGTTCTTTAAATCCACCGAAAGCTCTCAAATACTTTAAATATCCAACTAGCATAATTAAAATCACACTTTTTAAAATGAAGCCCTTTGGGGAAATATATACAACTTTTATAAAAAATCAAAAGACAAAATGAAAGCTTTTCAACATCATTCACTGAGAAGTTATATTGTTTGCAGATAGTTCCTTCCCTCCCTTTCTTCCTTCCTCTCTTCCTTCCTCCCTTCTTTCTTTATTTCTTGCTTGCTTTCTTTTTCTTTCTTTCCTTCTCCCATCCTATTCTTTCCTTCTCTTTTGTTTTTTGCTTTCCATCTCTAAACAGAAAATTCAAAGGGTTTGAAAACGCAACTCACAGCCAATAGAACGGGAAATTCTAATCCTTAGATCTCTCAGCCGAGTTATCTTCAGCAACTTTCTTCTCTGTTCCTAATGAAATCTTTGTCCAGGTTAAAAGTAAGCTCAGCAGTCATGCTGACATTGGCAACCTGCTAGTGTGTCCCCTAGCTCTGAGATTCAACTAAACTCAAAATCACCATGTCTAATGCCCAACGCGATGCCATGTCACACTCCTCTCAAGCTGCTTGTCTTTCCCTGTTTCAGTGGGGACTTCCTTTCCCAAAAGATTGCTGTCCTTATAAGACAGACCTATTTCATAGATGTTTCCTTCTCCTCATTCTTGCACCACTTTTAAAGTGTATCCAAAATGCTGATTTTTCTCAGGGCTAAGGCAAAAAGAGTCCATGCTCAGAACAATCACTGTATAGTGGCAGGTAAATAACCTCAAGAAACATCACACTGAGAAATTGCAGAAATGTGACAGCCAAACATGTTTTACAGAGTGTGCTTTTTAAAGAAAAAGAAAAAAAAATAAAAATAGTGTGAGGACACAGAATAGGCGTGTTCTAAAGTTTTAAGCAAAAGTGACAAAGTCAATGACCACAAGCAACTTACTTCTTTCGAAAACTGGCTTATTCCTTCCCCTGACAAGCTGTGCCTGACCCTCCTCTCTGCCGTGCACTGCAAGTTTTCCAGAGTAAATCACAGTAAAAACCTGGCACGGGGTCTGCCTTCTGAGGGAGAGGAAGACGAAGCGATTGGAATCTAATTATTACAGAGACAGTCCATTTTGCTATAGCGCTTGCTTGGAAAACACACGTTTGTTCCAATGTGATTGTTATAGCAGGAGGCAATCTGAGCATAAGGAGCATAAGGCAAATTTTGTTTTGCTTATGTGCGATATCATCTGTGAGAAACACTCAGCGAACACAGAAAAGGGCACCGGCTGAGCTGGGCCAAGTAAGGAAAGACAAAGGCACAGCGGCACACACCTGGAAGCCCCAACAGCCCTACAGCCCTTACAGGTACGCAAGCCACACCTGCCCACGGCTGACCCTGCTCCTTTTCACCTCTCCTCCTTCCACTTCAGAGGACTCCTTCCAGCCCTTGAGAACACAAGCTCCAACCATCCAACTCCCACTTCCACAAACAAACTTCAGATCTTTGCCAGGTAAAGGGGCACATTTGTGTAGCATTTAGTCATGTCCTGAGCATTTAACACGTATGCAAATGTGCAAGCACTTTAGCAGGTTCCTAGCTTCTTTTTCTAATATGTCATTGATGAAGTTTTGAGTCTTGGGTCCTGACCCTGTTCTCCCTGTAAACCCTGTGTTATCTGCCGGGGGATTTTGCAAAGTGCTTTATGACAGAACTGACTATGGTCACGAATGCTAAATAGGAAAGATAAGGGAATGAGAGAGGCAAGAACAGACAAGGGTGTTTGGACAGGTGTTCAGGGAAGGACTTTCTCAAAAGGTGACTTTCCGGAGCCTGCTCCATGGCGCAGTAGGTTAATCGTCCACCTGCGGCATCAGCATCCCGTATGGGTACCAGTTCTAGTCCCGGATGCTCCTCTTCTGATCCAGCTCTCTGCTATGACCTGGGAAGACAGTAGAGGATGGCTCAGGAGCTTGGGCCCCTGCACTTGCATGGGACACCAGGACGAAGCACCTGGCTCCTGGCTTCGAATCGGCTCATCTCCAGCCATTGCGACCATTTGGGGAGTGAACCAATGGCAGGAAGACCTTTCTCTCTGTCTCATCCTCTCACTGTCTGTAACTCTACCTCTCAAATGAATAAATAAAATCTTTTTTTAAAAAAGTGACTTTCCAGCTGGCTCCGCGGCTCAATAGGCTAATCCTCCACTTTGCGGCGCCGGCACACCGGGTTCTATTCCCAGTCGGGGCGCCGGATTCTGTCCCGGTTGCCCCTCTTCCAGGCCAGCTGTCTGCTGTGCCCAGGAGTGCAGTGGAGAATGGCCCAAGTGCTTGGGCCCTGCACCCCATGGGAGACCAGGAGAAGCACCTGGCTCCTGCCATCGGATCAGTGCAGCGCGCTGGCTGTGGCAGCCATTGGAGGGTGAACCAACGGCAAAAAGGAAGACCTTTATCTCTCTCTCTCTCTCTCTCACTGTCTGCTCTGCCTGTCAAAAAATAAAAATAAAGTGACTTTCCAATGCAAGAAGGAAGAAGCAGCATTGGGTGTGAGCGAGGGCCAAACAGAGCAGAGGGTTGAGATGTGTGAAGTTGGAAAGTCTGGATGAGGACCAGTGAGCCAGACAGTAAGTGGAGGCATAGAAGGCTGGAACTGAGGTCGAGGCGCAGCTGGGACCTCATGTGCTGGGCAGTAAAGGCCTCTGCAAGGAGCATGGACCTTAATATAAGACGAAGGAGACACCCTGAGGGCTGTAAACAAAGGAGCAGCAAGGTGATGCTCCGCTGTTAGGCCACCTCCGAGGCCTGCTGGAGAACTCCTGGAAAGGAGCAGATATGCCAGTAAGGAGAGCCAGTGAGGAATCCACCAACACAGTAGGTTTGTAGGAAAATGGCTTTCGTGTTGGACAGAGGAAGATGTATTCCATATATGTCCTGGATGTAGTCTCTCAGACAACAGCACATGAGGATACTTGGAAAGGAGACCTCACAGAACTGGCAGGGAAGTATCTGTGGCCTCTGGTGTCATCAGCTCACATTCCTGCAGCACCATCAACATCAAGGTCCCCCCCAGAGGAGCACCTGCCGTGTGTCTGATGCACCCTAATGCCTCCCACTCTAGGCATGGAGGTGAATGAAGCTGCTCTGGGACATGTGTCTGGAAAATAGTAGAGCAGGAATGGAAATCCACTGAGCCCCCGAGAGCTCACCCTGAGTCCCACTCTGTATGTCTAATGCATGCACACACAAGGTGGGGAAGTCGTCAGGAAAAGCTGCTGGCACTGACAACACGGGCCTTCCTGAGACACGGAGTGCACCTCAGCCATTTTAGGCCCCTTTCTGTATAGTCCTGTCCCCCATTTGACCCTACCTGACCTGTGAATAGATTGGTCATTCTACTTGGTGGTGGCTTAACCCTGTTCATCTGGTCTGCTTTCTCCCCTGCCAGCCTGCAACTGTGGAGAAATGGAGTGGGGCATGTGAAAAACCACTAATAACAACATCAGTGCTCAAATTTTAAAGGAAACAGGGTCTAACCATTTTAAAGAAAAAAAAAGAATTAGCATAGCTATTTTGCAACTTTCTGTGTATTTACCTAAACGTTTGAATACTTGGATAGACACATTTTTACTACATTCTCCTCTTGTTCAAGTAGAACATTCTGGTCTGGATGGCTGGAGATGGGCACTAGATGACCATGGTGTGATGCTAGGAAAAGAAGGTGAAAAACAGGATTCTTTGAAGAGAAGTTGGGATTAAAAAAGGAGTGTGTGGTCTGAACTCCAGGGTCAAGGCTATTTCTTCAGCAATATAGCTTCAAGATGCAACACTTCCCTTCCTGCCTTTTAAGCAAATGTTTATTTTGTGCGAGTCTAAAATCTCACTTATCAGTCTGTTAGGAGGAAAAGCAATGAAGCCAACAGGCAAATCTCTCTAGGAAAGTCCAAAGTGCACTATTAACAAGTACACCACTCAGTCTTTCAAGACCAAAACACAAGGCTCCCCTGCCAAAATTTAGCTTACGAGGTATATTTAAACTTTTAAAAAAATGAACAAAGCAAAATTGTGAAATCTTATTTTAAATAACTATAGCTATAGAGGGATATGTCTGAGCTCCCAGGCACATGGATTGGCTTGTCACTGAGCACAGTATGTTGAAGGACAGAAAGAGAAATGATGGGCAATGAGTGGACCCAAGAGGGAGAGCTAGACTCCGAGGACAACAGCTGAACAATGGCCACAGACATGGGCCTTCCCCAACACACATGCCCACTGGGCCCGTGCCACAGCGACAGAGGCAGGGAGTGCCACAGAAGGAAAGTGCCCACTAAATGGTGCAAACACGGCCTGGCCCATCTGTCATAAACAGTAGGTCCAAAGGCCACAGGTGCAGACGGCACTAAAAAGTAAAAATTACACTCGAGCAGAGGCCACTTGATAGAACAGGAAGAAGCAAAATCTAGGATTGGTTTCCAATCAATAAATGGACAACACAAAGTGTAAAAATACTGTTTCAGTACTAGTAATAGCATCACTTCACATTGGATAACACACTATTCATCTTTGGCACCTGTTGTTTCTTCCTCTCTCTGGTTCACCATGAATAAAACTGTTTTATTTATAAAAGATGTTGTATGTACCCAGGACCAGCCTTTTGCCTATTGTGAGCGTGGCAAAGTTTGTCTTTGTGTCCTCCCAGCCAGCTGGCCAGGGCTGCTGCCTTTCTCTCCACCAGGTGTCAGGGCCTTTGCTGGCTGTCTCACCCCATTCTCATGGTCCAAATCCACGAAAAGAGCTTTCTCTCATTTTCCTACATAAATATCGTTTGATTTCACAAATATTTCTTTAACACCTAGCAGGCAAAGCAGTGTGCTAGAGGGGAGAGGCTGATAGGGCTGCAAAACAGAGCCACTGCTCCTAGAGCTGAGGCACCAGTTAGGGAAGCAAGCATACACACACCAGGCAGTAAAGCTGCACTTTCAGAGAGGACTAGCAGACGTGCAAACAAACCACCACGGAGGCAGGCAGGGAGGAGAATGAATTCCAAATGGGAAAGTTGGACTCTAGGGAAGAGATGAAATTTAAACTATGACTTGAAGAATGGGAAGGACAAGGAGGGGTTTTAAATGACATAAAATAGGGAAAGGGATGTGAGTGGAAGAATAAAACCAAGGTATGGCATTTGGAAGATTCCTTTAGTATAAAGATCAGGCAATAGCCCACGTGTCATTTTGAATTCTGATCCAGCAACGATTACCTGTTTAACCTTAAGATAACTGCTTTGTGCCTTGATTTTCTCATCTGCAAAAAGAGAATGCATTCAATCAACACATTTGTGGAGGGTGTTACATGTGCCAAAATGCGTGCTTAACATTGAGGGTACGATTGAATTAAGACTACCTCAGAGGGTTTGTGTCAGGATTGAAGGGGAATAGGTAGGTGAAGAACTTAGCTCAGTGCCTACCAGGGACTGGTTTTGATAACTAGCTGCTGATGCTGGTGGTGAGGATCGTGGTGTGATGTGACGGTAAGGCTGAAGGTGAAGGGGATGGTGATGTTGGTGTTGAGAGTTATGGTGAGTGTGTGATGGTTATGATAGTGATAGTGGTGATGGTGGTGATGAAGTGGATTGTGGTGTAGAGGGTGGTGACAGTGATGACAGTAACAGTGTTGATAAAGTGAATGATGATGGTGAGGGTGATAGTGAAGACAATAATGGTGTTGATGCTGATAATGAAGTGGATGGTAGTAGTGAGTGTGATGGTGATGAAGTGGAGCCCTGAAACTCAGTTCATGCATTTGCTAAAATGTATTTAACCAACTCAGGACAGAAATGCATTAAGAATAATGTATCCTTCTTTGATATTTTTTGGAGATTATGGCTAGGGCAACCTAGAGCAAAGGCAAAAACATCTAAAGAGTCTCTGATGGAGACCAGAGTATAGATAGGAGAATAATACAAGAGAATACAGTGTTACAATGCAGACTCCATTTTAGACAATATACCTCATGATGCATTTCAACTTGTAAATCTTGTTTTTCATTGATTTACCATGCAAGACTGGTGATGTGCTTTTCTCAAAAAAAAAAATTGTTCTAGGAGATGGAAAAAAAATCACAAAAATCACACTCAAGAAGATTTGCATATTTAAAGAAAATGAAAAATTGTATGAAGTCATTAATAATATATTTTGTATAATGCACACGTCCACACACATATCAGATGACATGTGTAAATCTGTCTCCCCCAACTTTATTTTTTTACTTTGAAAAAAGGTTTATTTTATTTATTTGAAAGGCAGAATGACAGAGAGGGAGAAGGAATGACAGAGAAAGAAATCTTCGATTTACTGATTCACTCCTCAAATAGCTGGGGCTGGGCCAGGCAGCATCCAGGAGTCACTCATGATCTCTCATGTAATTGGGAACCATGTAATTGGGCAACTTTCCACTGTTTTACTAGGTGCATTAGCTGGGAGCTAGATTGGAAGTGTAGCAGCTGGAGCTCTAAATTTTGCTCATATGTGATGCTGGGATTGTAAGCTGTGGTTTAACTTGCTATGCCACAACTCCAGCCCCATTTCCCAACTTGAAAAGAAAATCATCAGCTACTTACAAAATAATCGAAATGTGATTTTTACCTCATTTTCATGCTCACCAATCTTCAAAAACACCCAATGCTATCTGCTGTGTTTTCTACCAGAATGTCTCAAAAGCACTGTATCTCTCCTCCAATCTTAGCTAAGGAACCTGGGTCTCTCTGGAAAAGGGGTTCTCTTACTTGCCCCTGCAGCCATCCTTGAATCAAGTCTGTCAGTTCTACCAATATTTCCTTTGTAGATGTTTAAGTTTTTGATCTTGCTATAAATTGTCCTTCCCAATGCTATTCTTTCTCATGGGGGAAGGGAGGCATCCTCAAAACCTCCAGAAAGGGGGTGGCATTTGTTGCAGCAGTTAAGATGCCTGCATCCCATGTCACAGTGCCTTGGTTTGAGTCCTGGCTCCGCTCCTATTCCACCTTCCTGTTGATGCACACTATGGCAGGCAGTGATGGGTCAAGTAATTGGGTTTCTGCCACCCACATGGGAGATGCATATTGAGTTCCTGGGTCCTGGCTTCAGCCACTTCAGCCAGATCCCATTTCCAGTTGTTGCAGGAATTTGGGGAGTGAACCAGTGAATGGGAGTTCCCCTGGAGCCCACCTCTCTCTCTCTCTCTCTCTCTCTCTCTCTCTCTCTCTCCCTCTCTCTCAGATCAATTAATTAATTAATAATCATACAGAAAAATGTTTTCAAAATCTTGCATCCTGTTTCTCCCCAAATCTTGCATCTCATGAAAACTGCTCAAACTTCCACACCCATTCTTTCCAAATCTCAGTCTGGGCTGGCTCTTTTCAGAGTCCTCATTCTCCTCTCACCTCCCCTTTCCTTTTCCTTATTCTCAGATTTATTTTAAAGATTTATATACTTATTTTAAGAGCAGAGTTATAGAGAGGCAGAGGAAGGGAGAGATAGAGATAAAGCGAGAGAGAGAGAGAGAGAGAGAGAGAGAGAGAGAGAGAGGTCTTCCATCTGCTGTTTCATTCCTCAAATAGCTGCAACAGCCAGAGCTGAGCTAATCCAAAGCCAGGAGCCAGGGGCTTCTTCCAAGTCTCCACATGGGTACAGGAACTCAAGGACTTGGGCCACCTTCTACTACTTTCCGAGGCCATAGCAGAGAGCTGTATTGGAAGTGGAGCAGCCAGGACGCGAACTGGCGCCCACATGGGTGCCAGCATGGCAGGCGGCAGCTATACCCGCTATGCTACAGCACCGACCTCCAAATTTTTTATATTAATTATTTCCATGCACATCCAACTGTTTAAGACAAAAGGGAAATGAAGTCAGACAATGGAATTTACATTTAGTACGTTTATTCTGATCACAAAAGGGACATCGGGGCAAGCTGGCACTTGAGATGCTTTGTGCACCCTTCACTGTATGCCATGTGTACATGCTTTTTTTTCTCTCTCTCTCTCTTTCTCCAATTGGAATAAAAACTCTTTGAGCAAAATGCCTAGAACCTTTGGTAAATGAATAAAAACATTGCATTTCCCTAAAGCAGTTTCCAGTTCCTGTGATACACACTTGGCTTTTGAAAATGAACATGCTGCTCAGTGAAATGAAAGAGAGACTAAAGAAAGGCAGTGAAGGCAAGGATTCAAGACACAGGAGTAGATGAGCCTGAAGAAGAGAACATTTCCTGAGCCATATGGCAAGCAGGCCAGGAAGTCTACTATGTGAGTCACTGGGGGAAGTCGCTCATCAGAAAAATTCTATCAGAGCAAGTTTGCAAAGATGGATGTCACAAAGTGTCCTGTCTGGGCCAGAGTAGAACAGGACTCTGAATTTTTTCAATAGGCTAGGACCACCAGTGTCACCTCCCCTGTACTTCACTCAATAGTGATTTACAGAGGGCCTACTATGTGCCAAGTCCTATTTTAAGGGCTGGAACAAAGCAGTGAGCAAGAAAGACAAAAATCGCTGTTTTGTTTATTAACCAAACAAGCAAAGAAGAGGGAGTTGTATTAAAGAATGGTAAAAGTTTTGGAAGTAAAGAAACAAGACAGGGAGTAGAAAGAACTGGTAGGGGTATATGTGAGGGAGGAATGTTTCTGGTTTAACAGGTGGTCCAAGAAGACATTATTGAGAAGTTGGCACTGCAGTGCAATAAGGAAGTGAGAGCATAAAGAAACTCTGGAGATAATGAAGAGAGAGCCTAGAATCTTATGGGGCAACTGGATTGCAGCTCAGGCCAACAGAGCTAAGTCTGTGTTTGATAAACACAAAAGTTCCATGATAAAGAGAAGCCAAGTTACAGACATTGATGTCAACCTAGACCATGAGAACGAGTGACCCTGCGGCACAGAGGAGACGGAGATGCTGATCCAACACACAAAGCTGTTAAGTGCAGGGGCAACTGCAGCTACTGCCTGGCTGCCAGCAAAACCTACCCTCGGTGATGCATATACCTGGAAAGACAGTGTCCTCTGAAAACTCAAAGTCTTCTCTAAACAAAGTATCTAATTTTGTTTTTAACTTTAAAAAAACATATTTGAGAGACAAGAGTGAGAGAGACAAAGAGCTAGAGCCACAGGGGAAGACAGAGAGAGCTTCTATCAGCTGGTTCACTCTCGTAAGGTTTGCAATAGCCACGGAGCTGAAGCTGGGACTCATGAACTCAATCCTGTGTGGCAAGAACTCCAATTCTTTTTTTTTTTTTTTTTTTGCTGTTTGCTTTTTTGACAGGCAGAGTGGACAGTGAGAGAGAGAGAGAGAGAGAGAGAGAAAGAGAGAGAGAAAGGTCTTCCTTTGCCGTTAGTTCACCCTCCAATGGCTGCCGTGGCCAGCACACTGCGGCCGGTGCACTGCGCTGATCTGAAGGCAGGAGCCAGGTGCTTCTCCTGGTCTACCATGGGGTGCAGGGCCCAAGCACTTGGGCCATCCTCCACTGCACTCCCTGGTCACAGCAGAGAGCTGGCCTGGAAGAGAGCGGGACAGAATCAGGCGCCCCGACAGGGACTAGAACCCGGTGTGCTGGTGCCGCAAAGTGGAGGATTAGCCTAATGAGCTGCGGTGCCGGCCAGGAAATCAAATTCTTAAGTCAACACTATTGATTCCTAGGTTCCACATTAGCAGGAACCTGGAATTGTGATCTGGAGCCGGAAGTTGAACCCAGATACTCCAATGTAGAATGCCAGTGTCCTAACCAGCATTTAAACCATTAAACCAAATGCTTACCCCTAAATATCTAATTTTAGGATGCAAGCAAGCTTGAGGAGGCAGGCCAAAGCATAATTGACCTAAATCTATGAAAACTTTCACAAAATTACTAAAAATTGTGGGATGTTTATGGAAATTTAAAAGTATACAAATATGGACTATATATGCCTACAATATGTAAATATTGCAAAAATAAGTAAAAATAAGATGGTAAAGAAACTTTAACTCTTGTCAAAATAATATATTGGATTTATCTATGGACTTTCTATTCTATTCTAATGGTCTATATTTCTGTTTGTATGCCAGCCATTTTGATTACTATAGCTTTGTAATATAATTTTGAATCAGGAAATGTGATGCTTCCAACTTTGTTTTTCTGTCTCAGTATTGCTTCAGGCATTTAGGGGATTTTATATTCCTTATGAGTTACAGGATTATTTTTCCTATTTCTTAGGAACACTATTGGAATTTTGACAAGGATTGTGTTAAATACATATATTGCTTTGAGTTGTATGGACATTTTAATAACATTGTTTATTCTGATCCATAAACCAAGTATATCTTTCCAATCTTTCCATTTCAATTTCTGTAACTAATGCTTCAATTTCTTCTTCAGTTTCTGTAACTAATGCTTTATAGATTTTTTTGACAGGCAGAGTGAACAGTGAGAGAGAGAGACAGAGAGAAAGGTCTTCCTTTGCCATTGGTTCACACTCCAATGGCTGTTGCGGCCGGCATGCTGCAGCCGGCGCATCACGCTGATCAGAAGCCAGGAGCCAGGTGCTTCTCCTGGTCTCCCATGAGGGTGCAGGGCCCGAGCACTTGGGCCATCCTCCACTGAACTCCTGGGCCACAGCAGAGAGCTGGACTGGAAGACGGGCAACCAGGACAGAATCCGGCACCCCGACCGGGACTAGAACCCGGTGTGCCGGCACCGCAAGGTGGAGGATTAGCCTATTGAGCTGCAGCACTGGCCGCTTTATAGATTTTGATGTATATATCTTTTACCTCCTTAGAGTTATCTCTAAGGATTTTTTTTTTACAGCCAGAGTTAGACAGTGAGAGAGAGAGAGACAAAGAGAAAGGTCTTCCTTTTCCGTTGGTTCACCCCCCAAATGGCCACTATGACCGGCACGCTGCACTGATCTGAAGCCAGGAACCAGGTGCTTCCTCCTGGTCTCCCAAGCACTTGGGCCATCCTCCACTGCCTTCCCAGGCCACAGCAGAGAGATGGACTGGAAGAGGAGCAACCGGGACAGAATCCGGCACCCCAACTGGGACTAGAACCTGGGGTGCCAGAGCTGTAGGCGGAGGATTAGCCAAGTGAGCCGTGGCGCCGGCCATCTCTGTTTTTTAAAAAGATTTGTTTTATTAATTTGAAAGACAGAGTTACAGAAAGGTAGAGACAGGGAGAGAGGTCTTCCATCCGCTGGTTCACTCCCCAGATGGCCACAATGGCTGGAGCTGCACCAATCTGAAGCCAGGAGCCAGTAGCTAGGAGCTTCTTCCAGGTCTCAAGGGGCCCAAGGACTTGGGTCATCTTCTACTACCTTCCCAGGCCACAGCAGAGAGCTGGGTCAGAAGTAGAGCAGATGAGACTAGAACCGGCATCCATATTGGATGCCATCATTTAGGCCAGGGCTTTAACACACTGTACCACAGTGCTGACCCCTCAGGTTTTTTTTTTTAATGCTATTGTACATGAGATTGTTTTCTTGATTACTTCTTCAGCTAATAATCATTTGTGTATAGAACTTTTTAGGTTGATTTGTACCTTGCAGTTTTACTGAATTAATTTATTGTGTCTAACCACTTTATGGTGTATTTGGGAGTTTTCTATATAGACTATATAGATAATTTTGCTTCTTCCTTTCCATATTGTATGATTTTTATTTCTTTTCCAAATACAATTATTCTTGTCAGTACTGCAAGTACTACACTGAATAGAACAGTTGGGAGTAAACATTCCTTGCCTTGTACTAAATATTAGTGGGAAAGCTTTCAGAAGATTCCCACTGATCCTAGTGCTATTATGTAGACTTTTCATTACTGGACTTTATTTTGTTGAGGAATTTTCCTTCTATCCTTAAACTGTTAGAGTTGAGATGAAGAAAGTATGCTGAACTTTGGTAAATGCTTTCTATACATGAATTGAGATGATCATGTGGCTTTATCTTTCATTCCATCAATCTGATGTATCACATTGATTGATTTGCATGTTATACCAGGCTTGCATGCCAGGGGTAAATCTAGTTTGGTTATAATATATAATCTTGATGTGTTATTTAATTCATTTTTATCGGGAATTTTTGCAATGGTCTTCAAAAGAGATCTTGGTCTCATATTTTCTTTTACTGTAGAGTCCTTTTCTGGCTCAGATATTAAGGTAATATTGGCCTCCTAGATTGTATCTGGAAATATTCCATACATATTTATCTTTTAAAAAACTTTAAGAGGTATCAGTAATAATTCTTCTTTGATTGTTTGATAGAATTCAGCCATGAAGCCATCTGGTTCTGGACTTTTCTTTATTGGAAGGTTTTTTGTTTTTTGTTTTTTTTTTTTTGACAGACAGAGTGGACAGTGAGAGAGAGAGACAGAGAGAAAGGTCTTCCTTTGCCATTGGTTCACCCTCCAATGGCTGCCGTGGCCAGCACACTGCAGCCGGTGCACTGTGCTGATCTGAAGGCAGGAGCCAGGTGCTTCTCCTGGTCTCCCGTGGGGTGCAGGGCCCAAGCACTTGGGCCATCCTCCACTGCACTCCCGGACCACAGCAGAGAGCTGGCCTGGAAGAGGGGCAACCGGGACAGAATCCGGCGCCCCGACTGGGACTAGAACCCGGTGTGCCGGCACCGCAAGGCGGAGGATTAGCCTGTTGAGCCACTGCGCCGGCCTATTGGAAGGTTTTTAATTACTTCATCTATTTGTTATTGGTCTTTCAAGTTTTCTACATTTTCCTGATTCAATCTAGTAAGTTATATTTCTCTAGGAATTTATCCATTTCCTCTAGGTCATCTAATTTATTGGTATATAATTGTTCATAATAGTCTCTTATGATTATTTTTATTTCTGAGGCATCTGCTATATAATCCACTTTCATTTTTTGATTTTATTTGAATATTTTCTCTTTGTTCTTAGTCTAGCTAGTTTGTTGATGATATTTATTCAAGGAACCAATTCTTGCTTTTCTTGATTTCTCCATGGTTTTTATGTTATGTATCATTTGTTTCTCTTCTGATCTTTGCTTCCTTCCTTCTATGAACTTCCAGATTGCTTTGTTCATTTTCTAGCTCCTTGAAGTGTAATGTTAGGCTGTTTATGGGAGATATTTCTTCTTTTTTAATCTAAGCATTTATTTCTATAAATTTACTTCTTAAGATTGCTTTTGTTACATCCCACAGGTTTTGATATATTGCATTTAAATTCACATTTTCTTTAGATATTTAAAATTTCCCTTTTGATGTATGTTTAGCCTATTAGTTGTTTAAGAGCATGTTGTTTAATCTCCACAAATTTACAAATTTTCCAAAATTTCTTCTATTACAGATTTCTTTTTGAATGTTTTTTCTCTTTAAATATTTCAAATTTGTTTTATGTATTTAAAATAAAGAGACGGAGACCTTGCATTGCTGGTTCTTTCCCTAAATATGTACAAAATCCAGGGCTGGACCAGGCCTAAGCTTTAAGCCCAGAACCCAATCCATATGTCCCATGTGGGTGGCAGGAACCCAGCTTCTTGAGCTATCCCCACTTTTCCCAAGGTGCGTACCAACAGGAAGTTGGAATCAGGAGCAGAGATAGGACTTGAATCCAGGCACTCCAATATGGTAAGCAAGCATCCCAAATAAAATCTTTTTTTTTTTAAATAGGCAGAGTGGACAGTGAGAGAGAGACAGAGAGAAAGGTCTTCCATTGCCACTGGCTCACCCTCCAATGGCTGCCGCGGCCGGCATGCTGTGGCCGGTGCACCAGGCTGATCCAATGGCAGGAGCCAGGTGCTTCTCCTGGTCTCCCATGGGGTGCAGGGCCCAAGCACTTGGGCCATCCTCCACTGCACTCCTGGGCCATAGCAGAGAGCTAGCCTGGAAGAGGGGCAACCGGGACAGAATCCGGCTCCCTGACCAGGACTAGAACCTGGGGTGCCGGCACTGCAAGGTGGAGGATTAGCCTAGTGAGCTGCAGCACCGGCCCCAAATAACATCTTAACCACCTCACCAAATGTCTATCCTCATTTTTGATTTTTAATTTCATATGGTATTGTCAACTTTCTTGAATTTGTTAAAAATTGTTTTATGGCCTATCATATGATCTGCCCTGGAAAACAGTCCACATATAATAGAGTTACATTCTGTGCTTTTGGAGGAAATGTTCTATGTATTTGAGGTTCATTTGTCCTACAGCACAATTCAAGTGTAGTATTTTCCAGTGAGTTTTCTGTCTGACTGATCTATCCATTGGTGAATATGGCGTATTGAAAACCCTTACTATTGTGGTTTTGCTATATATTTCCCTTCAAATCCATTAATATTTGTTTTATATCTTTAGGTGCTCTGATGCTGGGTGCATACATTTACAATTATGTCTCCTTGGTAAATTGATGAACTGACTCTTCTATAATTACATAATGACATTATTATCTATTGTAACAGTTGCTGACTTGAAGACTTTTTTGTTTAGTGCAAATATAGCCACTCTTGCTCTTTTCTGGTTGCAATTTGTCTTCTTCCATCCTTGCACTTCCAGCCTATGTGTGTCATTAAAGCTAAGTAGCTAGCATAGAGTTGGATCTTGGTATTTTGTTTTGTTTTTATCCATTCAGCCACTCTGTGCATTTTGATTGGAGAATTTAATCAGCTCACATTCAAAGTTATTATCGATAGGTGAACACTTCCTGCTGCCATTTTGTTAATTGTACTCTGAATGTTTTTCAGACCCTTTGTTCCTTACTCCCTCTCTTGTTGTATGTCTTCGTGATTTGTTGATTTTCTGAGGTGTTAGGCTTAATTCTTTCTCTTTTTTTCTCCTGTATCTGCTGTAAATTTTTGCTTGTGGTTACCATGGAGATTACATAAAATGTCTTACAGTTATAATAGACTAAGCTAATAGCAACATAACTTTGATCCAAAAAAAAAAAAAAAAAACACTGAACTGTCACCCTCCCTTTATATGTTTGTTGTTGCAAATTTTATATTGTATATTACTTAGCCATTTATTGTAGCTATAGCTATTTTTACTTTTAACCTTCATACTAGAGAACAAAATGGTTCATTATTGCCATTATGGTAATGGTACATTCTGAGTTTGACTATTAATTTACCTTTCCCAAAAAGTTTATACTTTTATATGGTTTTTAAAAAGATTTATTTGAAAGGCAGAGTTATAGAGAGGCAGAGAGAGAAAAAGGGAGAGATCAGTTTTCCATCCACTGAATCACTCCCCAAATGGCTGCAATGGCCAGAGCTGAGCCTATCCAAAGCCAGGAACCAGGATCTTCTTCCAAGTCTCCCACAAGGGTTCAGGGGTCCAGGACTTGGGTCACCTTCTACTGCTTTCCCAGGCCATAGCAGAGAGCTGGATAAGAAGTGGAGCAGCCAAGACTCAAACTGGCGCCCATATAGAAAGTCGGCATTGCAGGTGGCAGCTTTACCAGCTATGCCACAACACCAGCCCCAATACTGTTATATGCTTTGTGACAGTAATTATCATCCTTTTGTACCTGATCAAAAAACTCAATTAAGCAATTTTTTAAGGAGTATCGAGTGGTGATGAATTCCCCTAGATTTTGATTGTCTGGGCTACACTTTATTTCTCCTCCATTTTTTAAAATTTTATTTATTTATTTATTTATTTAATTATTTGACAGGCAGAGTGGACAGTGAGAGTGAGACAGAGAGAAAGGTCTTCCTTTTCCATTGGTTTACCCTCCAATGGTCACCATGGCTGGCACGCTGCGGCCGGTGCATCACGCTGATCAGAAGCCAGGAGCCAGGTGCTTCTCCTGGTCTCCCATGGGGTGCAGCGCCTAAGCACTTGGGCCATCCTCTACTGCACTCCTGGGCCATAGCAGAGAGCTGGCCTGGAAGAGGGGCAACCGGGACAGAATCTGGCGCCCCGATCAGGACTAGAACCCGGGGTGCCAGCACCACAGGTGAAGGATTAGCTAATTAATATTCATTTTTAATTAGCTTTATATACAGAAGATCAACTTTATACTAAGAAAAGATTTCAACAGTTTGCACCCAAACAGACACACAAAGTATAAAGTACCGTTTGAAGACTAGTTTTACCGTTAATTCTCAGAGTACAACAGGAGGGTTAGCCTATTGAGCTGCAGCGCTGGCTCTCCTCCATTTCTAGAGAATAGCTTTGCTAGGCACACCAATCTTCATTGGCAATTTTTCTCTTTCAGTACCATTCTCTCTTGTCTTGCACCATTTCTGCTGATAAGTCCACTGTGAGTATACCGGAGATCGCCTTGGATATCACTCGGTGCTTTTCTCATATTGCTTTTAAATGTCTCTGACTTTTGACATTCTAATTTTTAATGTGCCTCAGTGAATACTTCTTTGGGTTCAACATGTTTGGGAATCATTCAGCTTCATTGATGTGGATGGCTCTATCCCTCCCAAAATTTGCGAAGTTTTCAGCAGTCACTTCATTAAATAAGCTTTCTGTACCTTTTGTCATCTCTTCCTCTGCAAACCCCATAATGCAAATATTTGTTTCTCTAGTGCCATCCTATAAATCTCACACATTTTCTTCACTCTTTCTCATTCTTTTTTTTCTGAGTTATTTTGAAAGATCTTTCTTCAATTTCAGAGTCATTTTCTACTTTTTCTAGTCTGTCATTGAAATTCTCAATTGTATTTGTTATTTCATTCATTGAATTCTTCATCTCTGAGATTTCTATTTGGTTCTTTTTAGTGGCATCAATTTCTGTGGAATTTCTTGTCCAGATGTCCAGATAATGAATCATTTCTCTGATTTTCTGTCTATCTGTAATGTCTTGCATCGTTTTGTTTCATTAAGAACATATTTTTAATTCATTTTCCGAAAATTCATACATATCATTTTGTTGGAGTTAGTAGACAATCATTGTGTTCTCTTGGTTATGTCACTTTTTTTTGCTTTTTAATGTTTCTTATGTCTTTACATTGATGTCTTTGTGTCTGCAGAACAGTTATCTCTTCCACATTTATTGAATTTTACAGTGAAAAACTTTCAGCTGCAAGTTCTGGGATGTCAGTTGGACAGGGTGCATTGGACCTATCTTGGTAAGTACAGTGGTGTAGCCTCTTTGTATATTCTCTAAGTGTAGTCAATGCCTGTGTTAACTGCAGGTACTTCACTGGACTAGACTATAGGGACTTAGTGGTATTGGGGATGGCAGGGTGGGCAGTTAGGGTTCTTGGTAGCAAGGACTTTAAGGATTCTCTTGTTCAGAGCTTTAGCTAGGGAATTCCCATTTGTTGTCAGATCTAACACAAAACAAAGCAATCACAGTGACTCTGGTTTCCAGGATATTAGTGTTCAGAGTGGCTATGAAATGAGTCCTTGGATTAGTATCTTGAGGAACTATTATGGCCCCTGGGATGTGGGTGCAATCTCTGAGGATTGGATGGATGCAGCTCTGCCACCAAGCCAGGGAGTTGCTTGTGACTTGCAAAGTGACTCTGGAGCACTCCCCAAATCCCCAGTCACCCGGATACAGGGTACATGGATGTAGCTGTGACTGTGATCCTGGGAGTCAGGGCACAGTGCTGGAACAGCTCTGGGGAAGAAGATCTTCTCCAGGGGCTCAGGCCCTTAGGAGCAGATAATAGCTACAATTCAGGTTCCATAGCCAAAAGTGCACCATAAACTTGGGCACAGGCAAAGGGAATATTGCGTGGCATGGCAGTGATTCTGGAACCCTGGAGTGGTAGCATACAGCAGTGCTTCAGACTGCAGCAAGGCCATATGTAACAGGGCAAGGCCCAGGAAACCTGTGGCTTGTGTTTAGTGGGTGTAGGGAGTGAGGAACAGTGCAACGGTAGCTCTACTTCCCTGGAAGATGGGGCACCTCTACAGCACAGACTATAGAGGGCTGATCCCGACCCAGGGAGGCAGGGTGCTGAGACTGTTAGGACAGGAGGGTGGAGTGGCATAGCCTTGCCAAGGATATGTTTCCCTGGGGTACCACTTGGGCTCAGGTGCCAGGATAATTACTGCTCCTCCAGACCAAAAATCCAATTCCCAGGAAGCATGCACTGGGTTAGGATAAGCACCAAGGGGCATATAGCATCTATGCTGCTCTTAGACTAAATCACCAAGGTAGCAGCAGCAACCAGCTCGAGGGAAATGGAATGCCTCCCACACAGCTCACTGTGGGATAGGGAGTTGTTGCAACTCGACTGAGGAATGTGTGAGCATGTTACAATGACAGCAGTCTCAGGGATGGAGGGAGGCAGCGGTAACTGGCCCTGGGATAAGATACGCCCTAGCGGCTGGCGCTGCGGCTCAATAGGCTAAACTTCCACTTTGCAGTGCCGGCACACCGGGTTCTAGTCCCGGTTGGGGTGCCGGATTCTGTCCCGGTTGCCCCTCTTCCAGGCCAGCTCTCTGCTGTGGCCCGGGAGTGCAGTGGAGGATGGCCCAAGTTCTTGGGCCCTGCACCCCATGGGAGACCAGGAGAAGCACCTGGCTCCTGGCTTCTGATCAGTGTGGTGCGCCTGCGCAGCATGCCAGCCGTGGCGGCCATTGGAGGGTGAACCAACGGCAAAGGAAGACCTTTCTCTGTCTCTGTCTCTCTGTCTCTCTCTCTCTCACTGTCTACTCTGCCTGTCAAAAGATAATTAAAAAAAAAAAAATTACGCCCTAGCAGTGGCTCTGGATTCCAGATGGCAATAGAGGAGTAGTTTTGGACAGGGCATTGAGGCACAGCTTGGATTCCTTATCTGGAGTAGAAGAGCCACATGGTCTTTAGGGAGTTCTGGAATCTTGGCTCAGAGCCTCTGAGGATTGCAGCCTTCTGCATCAGTGAAGACTTTGGGTATCTGCAGTGATGATGGTACCTGCTAGTTCCCCGCTGATTCAGACTGGAGAGCTGGCATAGTGGCTGCAAGGGGTTTCCATGCCTTCTCTATGTGGTCATCCTGAGCCTCTGTGCTCTACAGGGTTTGCTATTCATTTGTGGCACTTCAGGGCTCTCCTTGAGTCACCCTAGTTTACTCCCAGTTTTGTTCCTTTGGAGTGGGACAAACGAGCATAAGGCACCTCTATTCGGCCTCTCGCTGATGTCACTGTCTCTATTAGTGTGGTTGTAAGGGACTTAAACATCAACAGCATCAATCAGAAGTGAATATGCCTTGGTAAACTACAAAATATAAAATAAAAAAGGTAGAAATATTGGAGACCAGGGATGAGGCTTTTCCCTGTCAGTAGATACCAAGCCTTAATCACTAATGCAAAGGGTTTCTGGTCTACATTGGTTTAAATCTTTTAATGGATGTCATTGTATCATTAAAGAGCTAATATTTTCATTATAGGTTTGGCTATTTGGTAAATCATCAGTTCCGAGCAGCATCGATCAACACCTTTTATGGAGAATGAGGAAATATTAAAAATTTATGGCAAGGGCAGGCATTTGGCCTACTACTTAACATGCCAATGAAGACAACCATGCCTCATATCAGAGTACCCAGGGTCAAGTCCTGGCTCTTCTCCTGATTTGAACTCTTGCTACTGCACATTCTGAGAGATGATGGTGATAGCTCACGTGGCTTCCTGCTACCCACATGGGAACCTGGAGTGAGTTTCTGACTCCCAGTTTCATCCTGGTCTGTCCCTGGCCAACGTGGGCATGTGAGGAGTGAACCTATAGATGGGAGCTCACTCTCTCTGTCTCTGTCTCTCTGCCCTAAATAATAATAAAATACTTTATGATAATCTCCATAGTGAAGAGTGATGTTCAGGAAAGCTTCCTAAACAGACATTAATTAAAAACAGATTTGACTATTCATGTTAGAGAAAACATTGAATTACCTGTTTTCTATAGAAAATATTTTAAAAATCACTGTCAAAGAGATTCTTGGGACAGACATTTGGCATGGTGGTTAAAATACTGCCTGGGACACCTATATCCCATACTGTAGTGCCTGGACTTGAGTCCCAGCTCTGCCTCTTATTCCAGCAGATTGCTAAGGCTCACCCTGGGAGGCAGCAGGTGATGGCTCAAGTACTTGGGTCCCTGCCACCCACATGGGAGTCCCAGTTGAATTTCCTGGCTTCTGGCTTCAGCCTGGTTCAGCCTTAGTTATTGAATGCATTTGGGGACTGAACAAGGGATTGAAAATCTGTCTCCTTCTCTCCCTTTCTCTCTCTCCCTCTCTCTCTCTCTTATATTTTCTCTCTCCATCTGTGTGAGTGTGCCTTTCATAGAAAATGAAAAATAATTAAAATTTTAAAAATAAAGCAGTGCTCAAAAAAGGAGAAAAATGATATTATAGGAACATATCAGAATACTGATAAATAAAAAGCAATTTTAAAAGCCATTGTAATCCATAAACTGTACTTTGGAAATTTATATTTACTAAATAAAAGTTAAAAAAAATTAAAAAAGCAATTTTATGAGAAAACAAATATATGATTTGTTTTACTTCCAATATTTGTCTTTATTTTTAAATTTGTAATTTCTTATAATTATATTTACTTATTCTAAATAATGTTTGCTCTAAATTTGCATTTGTTGCCTTGTATTCTTATCTCTAAAAAGGATCCCCAAATTATTTAAGCTTCCAGCCTCCACATTAGGGACTGCATCCTGATAACTGAGTTAAATTTTGTTTGCAGAGTCTTCCACAGCATTATTAGAAATTGGACTTCAATCTGTTCTCCAGTTATATAAATCTCCACTCAAGGGTGTTCAGTTTCATTCTGGGATCACTTGGTGGGTAGGTCCAAAAGGTTCATGAAAAATGTGAATTATTAAAAAAAAGCTCCTGCACTAATATAAACATCTTTTAATGTGATTTTCCTTGAAATTTTTTAAATACCACATTTCTTCCTGAGAAAGCTGTCTCAGAACATCCTGCTTGTCCTTGTCCTAGCCTGCGTCAGTTGGCTCCCAGTTCTCTTCCAGACCCATCATCCCTACAACTGCTCACTCCAACCTGAGAATCTTTCCTCAGTGGGGGTCTATTGCCTTGATCCTACATTTCCTTGTTTACTGGTTTAATACCTCAGTTAGATGGGGCACATCTTTCAGCAGCTCTTGAAACAGGGTGCCTGGAAACTAAAACGTCTCAAAACTGTGCATATTTTCAAAGTCTTTATTACACCTCCACACTTGATTGACAGTTTGCCTCCATGTAGAAATCCAGGTTGGAAATCATTTTCCTTTACCCAGAAATCTTCTAGATCAGTTTCAGAAATGTCAGTCCTCTTCCATATTGCATCCTATTTAACTTTCCTCCCCTTTCCTTTCCATCCTCTCTCATTCTGTCTTGCTTTGTCTCATTGCACAATTCAACATACAACTATTTAACCCACATGATGTTTGAAGACCTTTTGTCTTTCTGAGACAATTTGGATAAACTCTCCTTTATATGGCATATACCTCAGGGTCACTGCCCCTCCCATCCCCAGTGTAGGTCTGAAAGGTGCTTATTTCTTTCTTGAGTACTTTTGTTTGATGAACTGCACAGGAAGGGATAGGAAGAAGCCATCCCTTAGGTCGTGGGTGGGTGCAATTGGTGGACTGGGATTCTGCGTCTGAGAGTCCAAACAGACTTGCACCTGGATCCTTGGAAGCACACTGCATCTTTACCACAGTTCAGTGGGGCCACAAGACACTGCTCCAGACCTTGCCCCATTCCAGGATGTCTTCCCTGGCATAGAGCTCCTTTCCAAGGACAGGAAGATGCACAGGTTGGGATTTTACTGCCAGGGAGGATGTCGCCTGGAGACCTGCCTGGTCTTCCTCCCCTGGGCCTCCTGCTACAGAAAGAATTGTGTCTTACTCTCTCTTTTGCTGAGACAGAGGTTAGTTGTGATGATTCCAATCTTTCTGCCTCACTTTTCTTTATTTTCAATATGGGGAAATCACAAAAGTTCAGTTCTCTATGTATTTCCTTTAGAGTCTTCTGTACAAGCTGGGTGCTGGGGAAAGCGTCTTGAGTTTTTCTTCCACTCACCTCACCTTGCTCAAATATCACAGTGAGGTAGAATCTTGTGTCTTTACCTAGTGTGTCTGCTTCCAAGGTTTCAAACTCATGGCACATTGTTGTGCATGCAATGCTTCGCAATGTTTTTTTAAAGATTTATTTATTTTGAAAGAGTTACAGAAAGGGAAGAAGAAAGGTGGGTGGGGAGAGAGAGAGACAGATCTTCCATCCACTGGTTTACTCCACAGCTAACAGTCAGTGCTGGGCCAGGCTGCAGCCAGGAGCCAAGAGCGTCCTCTGGGTTTCCCACATAGGTGGCAGGGCCCAAACAATTGGGCCATCTTCCACTGCTTTTTCCAGGCCACTAGCAGGGAGCTGGATCAAAAATGGAGCAGCCAGGACACAGAACAGCTCCCATATGGGAAACTGTCATCAACAGTAGAGGCTTTACCTGCTATGCCACAGTGCCAGCCCCTTCTTCCCAATGTTTTAAAAACTTCTTTTGCACTTTTGAAATCTTTCCAGGTATCACCTTATGGATAACCCCACTAATATATTTTAAACTCACCTTTAATATTTCCATCCTGAACAAATTGCCAACTTGGTTTTTTTATTCAGTTTTCTCCTATACAAAATGAAGATGTAACAGCGTCTACTCAGTGTAGATGCTGTGAAGAACCAGTGTAATAGTATTATTGTCATTTTTATGTGCTCCTAGACTGAAAGTAAAACTACACCATGTGCTGGAGACAAGATACTGGAGATACAGTGTCTCTCTAGACAAACAGAGTAAAAAAATCACTCAATAAAACAGCTCAAAAAAAGACAGGATACACCATTTGGCAGCATTAATAATAATGTGATTCAGGCAAGAATCGTCTATGATTGTTGAAAAAGTGATATTAAAAATCAAATAATAAATGGGATATTTACATATTCTAAAAATATCTGTCTACAAGGCACTAATTGTTGTGGAGGGAAAATTAGAGTCTTAGCCACGAAGGCACCCCAGATATCACGTGACCAACGTGAACAGGTCAGTGGTGATGCAGTTCAGCATGCCTCCTTTCTGGCACAAGACACTAAAAGGGCACAGCACTGCTTCTGTACACCTTGAATCAAAACACAAAGAAACATCAGACAAACCCAAGCTGAGGAACATTCAAAAAAGCAAGTGACCTCTGCCCTCCCCAAATGCCAAGGTCCTGAGGAAGACTGAGGGTGTGCTCCTGACTCAGAGACTAAAGCACATGATGCGTGAGTGTCACGCAGGACAGCGGATTGGATTCTGAACCCTTCCTTTTGTTCCATTTTCTTGCTGTAATGGACATTTTTAGCCTAACTGGAAAAATGTAAGTGTGTATAGATTGTACTACTGTTCATTTCATGGTTTCTATCTTGTGTAGGAAAACAAGTAAAAATAATGCCCATGTGCTTAGCAATCTACACTGAGATATTTAGTGGCCAAGGGCCTTCATCCCTATAATTTACCACAAATATTTCATGAAAGAAATATGCACGATGGACACTTGTTGTAGTTCCTAAGATGTCTGTGTCCCTTGTAGGAAGGCCTGGGTTCAAGTCCTCACTCTACTCTTGATTGCAGAATTCCTACTAGTGTACACACTGAGAGGCCATATGAGACGGCTCAAGTAGTGAGGTCCCTGCCATTCATGTGGGAGACCTGGATTGCATTCCCAATCCCGACTCGGTCAGGCCTGGCTATTACAGGTATTTGGGGAATGAACTAGCAGATGGGAGATCTTTATCTCTGTGTCTCTCTCTCCCTCTTCTGTCAAATAAATAGATAATGATTTTAAAGAAAATAAATATGTAAATACATATATGCATAAGCAAAAGAAGGGAGAGAGGGAGAGAAATAGCTAGCTCGGAGGTGAATTTGACAAAATGCCAGCAACTGGAGAACTTGGGAGAAGGGTTTTTAGAAATTATCTATAGTTACAACTTTTGTGCTTGCAACTGCAGGGTGAGCTCTTAGAGTCAGGTCTATTACTAAAGCAGTAATGAGGAAAGCTATAAGGGGGGGATGCATATCTCAACATGAGCAGTTATTTTTGTGATCTTGAACATGTCTCCATACTTCTCTAAAAAAACAATCTGTTTCATCTCTCTACGGTGGTCATAGCAGTCACAACCTCTCAGACCTGGGTTGCCAGAACTAAGGACATGCGCCATGTGAAACCAAAGGGTCAACACCAGGTGGCTTCTCCAGGTCCATAGAGCACAAGATTCTCTCTGGTTTCATAACAGACCTGGCCTTTAGTAGATGAAGAGCAAGAGCTGTGAGGCACAAAGAAGGGAGGAGAAAGACAAAACAGCATAAGATGTGACGCCAAACCCAGCCTAGATTCTGTGAACTCATCGGGAGACAGAAAGCAGAGTTCTGGAGAAAAATGGTGAGCACATGCCCCTCCCTGCCACTGTCCTCTGCGTGTTTTGAGACATGTGGAAGTAATTCATCCTTTGAAACTCTGCCTCTTCTCTCCACCCTGAACATCAACTTCACTGTCTGGAGTTGAATGAAAGCCTTAGTTACAAAAAATCCCTCCTCCATCCCCAATCCTAGTGATAAGCTTTAGTGATCAGATTTTTCTCTGTAAGTGCAAAAGTGCAAGATACACAAATTAAAAAGGGAGAAAGAAAGAAAATCACTTCCTCCAGGTCCTCCTAAGTTCACAGAACGTGGTACCCCTAACATTAAGTTATCCAATGCAGACCCAGCTACTGTTTTAGCCCCCTCAAAATGTGATTGCCCCGGAGCTGTAATCGTGTTTATGCCTTCTGCACAAGCTGATTTAAAGAAACATTTGTATGAGGTTCCCCTCGATGAATGCAGAGCTTAGACTCGTCGTTAGCTTATACAAACGTTATGCTTATTAATTCAGAATATTCATTCAGTTATTGAAACATGATGACAAAACTGCACAGTGAAAGACTGATTCTCTATTATCCATGTTAGCTTTGCACAAAAATCCTTTGGCTCAGGAGTCACTGTCCCAGCCTCAGGATTTGTATCCTTCTTTGAATTTTTTAAACTGTGATTTAGGTTTCAAAACTATAACATCAATGCTCTGAATACATGGGTAGATTGTAAATGATCAAAATAAGTCCATCTGATGAAGAACTCTCCAGCTGGATTTCAGCTTAAGAAATTCTAAAAGTGCCTGTGTGCAACCAGCCCATGCCAACATCCCCAGCATCCTCTTTAATTAAAAGCCAGTGATATGACTCATAACACCTGTTTCATTGATCCTACTATATCCCTATTTTGGTCAGAGTTCCCTTTGGAGGATTAAAACTTTTATGAAAACAAATAGCAAATATTGATTCAAATTGATTATTACTAGTTCACATCCTGAAAACTACACTTCCGACTATAAGAACACATTATTTACATTAATGTCAACAACCCAAGGATTATTTAAATTGATCATCACAGTGGTAATTGCAGCCTGTAGGTAGTCTCATGGCTAAAGCAGCTATCATATATATTTCATGTAACATATGCTTTCATATATATGAAACATATATATGAAATCTTAGCTAAAATCCGCTATAGACCTATAAAAGTAGACTTTAAAAGTCTGCCCACTTAAACACATTTCAATGTTACATTTATGTCTCAGTGAGTAGATGCAGTAGAATCAAGTATAACAAATAAAAGGAGAAAGGAGAGATAAGAGGGGGGTGAGGGGGCTATCCATGCTTTTACGATGGATCCAAGTGACATGTGATTAATTTTTGTAGCACTCCAGACTTCGAGTTCACTATGTAGCCAACAGGGAGACTTGTGCTGAAACCTTATACTTAGATAGCAATCTGCTCCCCTTTAAAGAGCTCCACCAGTGGGATTTGTAGGCTATATATTATACTGCCTGATTCGCCAATCAGTCTGGTCACTAAGCCACCAGTTGGGCGGGCAAGACCCAAAAGAAATGAAGTAACTCAAGAAAGGGATGTTCTAACAGTACAGTCTGCCCGACTGAGGGTAAATCTTTTTTGTTAAACAAACTTCAAAGTGCAACGTTAAGCAGATGAAACTTTCCTAAGCCACAGCACTTTGAATTTTTCCCTTCCTCTGGCCTTCAGGAACCATACAAGGCAATTGCAAAGCACTCCCTCTAGGCATAATAAAACAAAACTCTAAGCATGGCTTCAGGATGGGCCATGTAAGAAACAAGATCTGAGGTAGTGACTCTCCATGGTCCGTGTGTAGGAGTCAGCAAGGGGCCTGAGGCATTGCTCAGAGGTTTGGAAGTGGCTACTCCCTGTGGGAGAGGGGTGTGGGCAGTGATCTGTACCTGAGGGAGTTCCTGGGGCCACCAGGGCAAGAGTGGGGCTTTACTCTTAAGAGTTGTCTAGGACATCTGATGAGGAGTGAAGTGGCTCCCAAAACACCAGGTTCGGGTTGTGGCCTTGCCTGCCGCCAGTGCAAACAAGACCTTAACAGAAGGAACCCACGGCAGCCAGCTGAAGTCTTAACATCCAAGTGGATACTTCTGTGAAATCCATCCTTCTCCCCACCAGACCCTTCACATCAGCCTGTTAGAAGAAGTCTTTGGTGTTTTTTTTTTTTTTTTTTTGCTACGAGTTACTCATACAGGGAAGTGAAGGGAGCCGAGAGTTCAAGGGCACTTTTGGCTGGAAACAGATGAATTGTTGCAGTTGCCTGGGAAACCTTTGAAGGCAACAATACTTGATATGTCAAATATCTGTAGTCAGTGTGAGCCAAAGTCGTTTAGAAGGAAAATCCAAGAAAGCCAATGGCTTAAGAGGGGCACTTGCTTGTAAAACGAGTTCCAATTTGTTATGGGCTCTCGAACTTTTGAAGAAAAACAGATTTTATAATCCTAACCAGCCTATACGAATGATCATCCATAAATGCTAACTTTCAGGTGACTGTATAAAATTCAGTATAAAGACATTCAGATCTCTTAAACATTTATGCTTTGACCATAAAAGTAGGAATTTATAATAACCCTGAAAGAAAATATAACATGACTCCTTAAAAATGTCCTCTGAAGATCTCTGGAAATCTGTTCTAGTCTAATGTGTTTTTTCTTTTCAGATTTCCAGTGTCTTCTATGTATCTTATCATAGAACAAAAAAAGATTTTCTATAGTAACTCTGGAGAAAAAATGTAACAAGTAGAACGATGCACTCTCATGTTGGATCAGGGAAATAAGATTCTAATGAGAAACTTTACAAGCTTCATTTTGTTTCTGATACAGTGTTTGCTAGAGATTCTCCCATGAATCTGAGTCTGTTTTTTGAATGTTTTTCATGAAAAAAAGTCACGCTGAAAGGCTGGATAATGAAAACTTGTATGCATTACTTACACTACAGTACACATAGTCTTTTGCAATAAAATAATGCAAAAGCAAAATGGAAATGCAAACCTCTCTGGGACCTTGGAGAATTAAAGTTTTTGTCCCTTGAAACTAAGCTCTTGCTTGGTGTGTGGCTCATTCAAGCATTAACGTGTTTTGTTTTTTAAAAAAATTAAAGATTTATGATTTTTTTTTTGGAGAACGCTGTCGAAAAAAGGACTACTTTCATGCAGTCATTTTCACTTCAGGTTTTTAGACGTCTGTTTGGAAACTTCTATTTAGAAAACCTTTTCAGCGTTCATTGCTCTTCATTGCCCTCTGCTGGTGAGTCTCTGTAAATGATATCAGAAGAACGAACTAGAGTCTAACATTGCTACCCCAGCGCATCAACTCTGCTCAAGAGGCTGCAATTCTCACTTGGTGATGTACAGTGCTGCACCTCCATTAAAAAAGTGTGTAAAAATAAATAAGCACATTTTTCTTTTTCGTTTGAGATTTTTTTTATTTTCGTTTGTATTTCATGTTGGATAAGATAGATTTTCCCACATAGCTGATGCAATCACAAAGTAAACACACTGCATCATATACAAAGTTTGTAAAATCAGTAAGAAAAATAATATGTGATTTTGAAGTCATTTAATCTGGGTTAACCTTGCTAAGCATAGAAGGCTACATAAAATGGCTTATAGGAGAATCACTTCTTTTGCTTTCCTTGGCACTAAGCTCTTCTGAAGGGAACATTCCAGTTAATTTGACAGTAATTTATCTGAAATAGTAAGAAAAACCACGGTCCAGGTTGTATATACAAATAAAGTCACCAATGGCTCTTTGCTGCTGTGAGCCTCAATTTCTGGTCTACTCTAGTTACATCTAGTCTACTTTACCCACATTCAGGAGGCACAAAACTGACACAGCCCTGAGATCCAACAGCTTGATTTCTACACACGCTGGAAAGACAATCTTGTTATAGTGCTAATGCTATGTGCATACACTGTGCCAACAAATCAAAGTGTTAATTCTGCTCTGCTTAAGAAACTCATGCAGAATCCCAAGCATTGCACAGTGACCAATGCAATCTTTGTCCCTGAGAATTCCATTCAGAATACCCACTCGGGAGTTCTAAACGATGCTCATTTTGAGGAACCTAAATCAGCTCAAGATTTTAAAAAAATGTTACTGCTCAAGCGAAGAATCATTAACTTCAGTTCCTCACTGCCTGAATTCCGGTAAAGAAACATACAGCATGCATATGTCGCAGGTCTCCTATGGCGACAAACAAACGGCTTCGATACGCAACATATCTTCATATTTGATGCTTATCATATGTAAGCAACAGATGTACTTCTCATCTGAGCACCGTAAAAGTGATTTTTTAAAAATTCTAAATAGAGAATGAGTCAGTCCCCGTGCAAATATAAACCTCAAAGAAATTCCATACTGCACAAGTAGCATTTGCAGTTTTAAACACGTTAATGTGCTAGCAGAAGTGCCTGCCCAGTATCATTATCTGTCAAGTTGGTTCCATCCTCTAAACATGGCCTCTTTTGCTCCACAGCTGCCATTAGAAGTAGTCCCAGGTGACTGCCGATTGTCACAGTTGACACAGGGCTCCCACGCCAGGCCTCGTAAGAGGGAAGGGCCATGGATAGACTTGCAATGGGTCCTCCTAACTGACACTCACCAGGCCTGGATCAGTGGCATGGGTTTTCTCCCAAAGTCCGATCCAACAAAATGTACAAAAGTAACCACAATCTACTTTTGACTTTTTTTTTTCTTACCTTTACCTGGTGAATGTCTACAGGTGTGTTGAAAATTGTCTTTTCCTGGATATGTTCCAAAATGCTCTGATGTTATTCTTCTTAGGATTTCTCCATGCTGCCCCATTCAGAAATCTCATTACTTTCTAAAGGATAAAAAACAAATATGCACATGAAAATGATCACAAGAAAACAGTTGATTTTCCATCAAACCTAAACAAATGCCAAGCCAAGGTGAGCAGCACTACCTGCGATGTTGGGTGAGATTGGTTTTTGTGTGCTAGCATGCCAGAAATCACGTGTGCTCATGTAGCTTTACTAAAAGCCATGCTTTCCCATATGTAAGATATGTACAGTTCTCACCACCATTTTTTCCCTTACCTGCAGTATTCCGGTGAGGTCACATTCTGTTAAAAACATCCTGCCCTTCTTCTCCCTCCCAAAAGGTTCCATAGAGTCAGAAACAGAAGCTCTGCAACTTGCTAACTTTGCTCAGTGTTATTTACCAACGGCACAAAGAAAATGCTGTCTATTCAGAACTCATTTCAAAACTCTTTTCACTGAGAGCAAGCGAACAAGCGGGCTCATGTCCTGAGCCGCAGTCACATCCCCAGTGGTCCGGTGATGGCTGCGGGCCGGCGCCGAGTGGCACGGCCTCCCCGGCTCCCACAAAGGTCTGTTGTGAACAGGGCACCATGGCAGAGGCCAGAGGAGGAGCCCAGAAAGGGGCGGGGGGCTGGGGCAGGGAGTCATGGACTTTCTCACCCCAAGTTTCTTTGCGTGTTTGCCCTCACCCCGCAGGCGCTTTCACCCTGGACGTGCACCCACCGTGGTGACAAACGTCTCATCAGCTGGCCTGGGGCTGAGGCTCAACCTCATGACTGTGTCACTGCCTTTGGGCAAGTTATTAAACAGCACGCATGTCCGTTTCTTTGGGTTTTGTGGAGATGGTGATCGCACCAATCTGATTGGGCTTGAGGAGTGAAATAACTCCTGCAAGGTGCTACTCCCAAGTCTGCATCCTGAGTGTGAGCAGATGTTCCTACAGGGCCCTCAGCAGAGTCTCAGATACTCAGAGTGCAGTATGAAACTTACTCAGCCCCACTACCATGCAGACATGCAGAGGAAACAGTCCAGGATCCTCCTCAATGACTCTGCGACCCTCTGCCACAGCAAAAAGAAAAACTTTGGACAGAGGCGGCCATGGAGATTGCATCTGAGCCAGGTTGTGGGTCTCCAAAGCCTATTGGGGAGGGTTGTGGGTGCTGGTGAGGTACTTCGGTGTGCAAGGAGGATCTTCAAGGCCTGTTCCAGACTCGGGAGATAGGAACTGGCCCCCAAAGCCCAAACAGACCACAAACTGGAATTGGCTAACAGCTTCAGAGAGAGCCTGAGAGTATACGCAGGTGTCTATTGCAAAGACTTCACCTGCCAAGCTGGTGTGGGGAGGGAGGACCAATGAGGATACCCAGGACTAGGGGTTTGTCCACAAGGCCCTCAGGAGAAATCTCATCTAAAAGGTCCAACAGGGTTCCCCAGACAAGGGAGGAGACCCTGAAGGGAGAGGCAGGAAGCGGTCAAGGGCTAGGGGGAATCAGGCCAGAGATCGCAGGACAGACATGAAATGACTCCACTGAGCTCAAGGGAACTCTGAGCATAAGCAGGCACCCTGTCGGCAACTTCTAAAGACTCAATGTTCAGAGAGAGGCCAGCGAGAAGTTGGCCCAGACTTTCTGCCAATCCAGTTAGAAGAGGCTGAGGCTCTTATCTCGCCTTTCTGAACTCCCTACAAATGCATACCCTGCAATCCATGTTGGCAGGGGCCCTGAGCAGGGCCAAGAGGAGAGAGCACCAGGCAGCCAGCCAGGCCCTAGGAGGGGGCAAGAGGGAGGTATAATGAGGCCAAGGTCAATTTGTGACTTTTGCTCAGGACCAGACATTCTACGTGCAGAAATGAGACTGTGTGATCCAAGCTGCTCAGGAGACGTTTGGTGTCCCCTGAATGAGCAGGAATTGTGGAGCCTGCTAGAGCTTTGGCTCCAGCATCAGGGACATTGGTCCTGCTGAATGAAGTTTTCAGGGGCAAAGGGAGCAGAGTCACATTGCTTTTTTGGCTGTGTCAAGAGTGGTGTTTCCTAGCATATGAATTACTTAAACTACACATGAGGGAGTGTAGTACAAGCAGGAGCACCAGGAAGAAGGGGACCCTGTAGTTTCTCCTCCTGAGGCTTCCCCAGAGTGCAATGCAGAGCCTGAACCATGGCAGCCAGCTAGCTGTCCTACCTGCCGATATTTGGTGGTTGTGCTTTAAGCCATTCTTGCTGGTTGTGGTCTTTCCAGAGAAATCAAGACGAATGTATTTTCTCACAAGATTTTTTATCACCATTAAAATACTCCTAATACTAAATTCATTTTTCCTTTTATGTACCTTCCCAAATGCTCTATCTCTCTCTATCCCAGTGTTTTCCAGAGAACCTCATATATAAGCATATCTGTATCATTATGCCACAAAGAGAAGGCACAAGTTGTTTTACTCAAGTTTCCATTGTTGGGCAAAAGACGACTGACCAAAGAATACCTTAACAAGCTTATCTGGGGTGTTCAAGGCGCATCACACAATCTATCAGCATTTTATCTTTGGAGCTTCTCTTTGTGATCAACACCAATATTTCTTCCAGAAAAAGCAAAAAAGACATCAGATCTGTTTGTGGCCTTCCGCTTCCTTCTGCTGCCTACCTGAAAAATCACTTTCTGCAAAGGGCTTCATTAGCTACTTCTCTAATTTGGGTTGTAGTTTGGTTCAAGTGTTTTGAATGACACAAAAGCAGTCATCTCATTGGACAAAAGAGAACTCAGGGGAATGAAAAAACAACCAAAGGCGAGCCTACTTGTGAGCTTCCCAAACTGAGCAAGTTTGGGTGCAGCATATGCAGTTTCAGTTTTGGAAACCACAATATGCCATTCATCCCTAACTAGATGATGGGACAGAAATGTTGTTACTGAACCAACCAAGGGAAATATGCTTGCTGCTTACCCAAAACAAACTTGCAAAATCCAACTTCTATTGCTTCAAATTTTCAGATGGAAAAAAAATGTTCCTCTATGTAATTTTGAACTCTTTTTTTATTCACTTGCTATTTGAAGACAGGTATAGGAGCACATTTGTAAAGATGAGGTTCTTACCTAATGAACTATGGATCCAGAGTAAAATAAGTTGCTTACGGAAATTCAGGAACGATCTAGAGAGGCAATGTCTCTCCCCAAAGAGGAGAATGGGTGCTTCAGATAGGGAACAATTAATGTCAATGATAGTGGCATTAAAACTAAGACTTGTGGGGTTTGTGATTTGACTCAGACAATGAACACAAACTCTTCATTCCCTTTGTTGCTAAAAAATCTCATCTATGCATCAAGGAAAGCCCTTGACACCAATGCCTTCCAGAGTGTGAAACAGTCTTTTCTCACAGGAGCTACCTGGAAGCCCCCACTAAATAAACTTGACTATGATAGCTGAGGATTTTCAACTGGGGCCATGCTGGGACCAGAGCCTGTGGAAGACACAACTCAAGCCTTCCTAAGGATACTTTCTTGACTAGACTTGTTATTACTAATTCTCCACCCCTCTTCTCATTGAGAAAAAAAAGCCCAAGACTCGAGACCCTCTGCTCAGCCTGAACACAAACCCACTCGTGGGTCCATCAACCATCTCTCAAACCATGTATGCAAGCTCAATTGTTTAGTACTTTGGTCTTTGAAGATGTTGAATTTTCAGTAGTCCATCTATACACAAAGTCCCACTTCTTAGTCAATACAAAACTATCACTGTGAGCAACACAGACGGCTTCCAGCAAGATGGCAGAATCTAGACCGCATCCCCCAAAACATGCTGTGCGATTTTGAGTTCCTGGCTGCTGCATAGTGTTTATTACTGAATAAAATGGCCATTTCATCAAGTATTCATTTTTTTCTTAATATCCTTAAAACAGTCCTATAGTTGTGTTCTATTCAGAAATAACTGCTGCTGAGGATTTTTGGTTTATTGTCAATTTTCCCCGCCTAGAAACTAGACTTATTTCAATCAGAGAACTGAACAGCAAAGGTTGGTCTAACATTTATCCTCAAATCATGGCTCCTGGGGAGTTAATATGACAAGGGGATAACCTAGTAATTTTGGCAAGGACAACATTCTCTCCAAAGAGATGCACCCAACCAAAATGGGTAATGATTACTCAAGCTCAGATTCGATAGCTTTAATTATCAGCTTTCTGAAGATGCCTCTTGGAGTCTGCAGGCAGCCCTGGCAAAGATGAAAAGAAAAAGAAAATGTTTTGCTGGCAACTTACAAAGTACAACTAGCACTGCGAGTTCCACCTCATGGCACAATGCACAGCCTCAGTGGGACACACAAGATCACAGCTTGGCGAATGGGTGCAAGAGGTTGGCCAGGCTGCTGTGGCCAAGCGTGCCCAACCCTGCGTGAACCCAAGACTAAGAGCTCACAGCTTCCTGCTTCTTTCTCTTGCACCAAGCCAATTTTTAAGATTCTTCAAAAAACCAGTGGGTGGGCACAGATGGGAAGTGGGAAGCTACGAAAGGGAAGAAGATGGCATTGGAGAGCAGTACAAAGAGGGCCTCCCTGTACAAGCCCATCCTCGTGGACCCAGATGGTGCCACCACTCCACTCTTTTCCGCCTGGCACTGCCACCTCCACCCAGCCCCCTAGCAGTGCCCAGCATCCAGAAGTGAGCCCGGCTACTCACTTATTCTAAGCCCACCATGCAGGGCTCAACAGGTAACCTGAGATGGTCTATGCACAAAGAAACATTAAACATTTTTAAAAGCCCAAGTTTTGTTGCTGTTGTTGTTTTGCTTTGTCTTGTTTCGTTTTGAAGTGCAGTATGAGCTGCTCTCCAGTCGTACTGCCTCATCGCTGTTTCAGCCGTGTACTTTGATGCCATGGCTTTAAAAAAGCCTCTCTGGCCTTCGTGTGAAAACTGAACTCTGCTTAGCAATGAAGGTTCCCTGTTCCATGTCCAGAAAACATAAAAGCAGGCCTTTCCTAGGGAATGCTCAGCATATACCATAAGCATAGGAAAAGTTAGGGCTGCCTCAAGGGCAGGAGTCTGCCTGCAGCTCACCAAGCAGGAAGAGTGTGAACATCAGCAAAGCAGGGTTCCCCAGGCTGCTGGCTGATGTATTCAAACCACGGGAGAGGCCCGCTTGTCCCACGCCTGCAAGTTTGCCTCTGTCAAAGAGAGTTGTGTCATGGTGTCTGATGGTCAGATGTGCTTTTTATTCATTGGAAGAAGATACATTAGGATGAGGGGTGTTAGTGGACCCAAACGGGTACAATCAGTTGTGTCACCAATAATCAGTCTCAAGGAACTATTGCTCAGAGAAAATCTTTCTTTCCTTGCAACAAGTAAAGGAGACAGTGGAAAGGTAGATTGTCTAAGGATGCAGTCTCCCTGAGAATCAGTTTGATGGGGCTTTTATAGCAAGGGATAGCAGATTGTCCAGGATGTAGAAATTGAGGAGCAGGAGGGCCCTTCCTCTTTGCCAGCTACACCTATAGTGTATGTTCAAAACTTGGACTCAGGGGGCCGGCGCCATGGCTCACTTGGTTAATCCTCCACCTGCAGCGCCAGCATCCCATATAGGTGCCAGATTCTAGTCCCAGTTGCTCCTCTTCCAGTCCAGCTCTCTGCTGTGGCCCAGGAGGGCAGTGGAGGATGGCCCAAGTGCTTGGGCTCCTGCACCCGCATGGGAGACCAGGAAGAAGACCTGGCTCCTGGCTTCAGATTGGCACAGCACCGGCCATAGTGGCCATTTCTGGAGTGAACCAATGGAAGGAAGACCTTTCTCTCTGTCTCTCTCATTGTCTACAATTCTACTTGTCAAATAAAAAAAAAAAACAACTCGGACTCAGACTGGTTTCTTGCAGCTTTCCTGGTTTGTGGTGGTCTGGGTCCTTCTGAACACAATATTGCATGATAATCTTTCCTGGAACATCCTCTGAAAAACACGCTCAGGAGAATCAACTGTTTCAGATTCTCTGCCCCGTTCCTGTACCCACCTGGTTTCCCAAATCCCACCTGCTTGACTATAAGGGAAGACTTAGAGGACACTGAAGTAAGTAGAGCCAGGCAACAGAAGGGGAACCTTTCTCAAGCTCACATGCAGCTTGTGTCATTGTTAGGGCCTTTCCCAGACCCTCCTTTAGTGTATGATTGGCAGAATGCATGCATCAGGAGTTGGTGGGAAGTCTGAACAGGGTGCCCACCACAGACACAAAGCCTAGTGCCCATGTGGAAGTGCTCCTGGAGACTCAGCTCCCTCCACATCCCTCTCCTTCTAAAGATTTATTTATTTATTTTAAAGGTGGGGGGCGGGGGGGGTGAATCTTCCATGCACTCGTTCAGTCCCCAAATGGCAGTAATGGCTGGAGTTGGCCTGATCCAAAGCCTGGAGCCAGGAGGTTCTTATGTGTCCTACGTGGGTGGCAGGAGCCCAAAAGGCAAATTAGAAAGCTGGACAAGAAGTAGAGGAGCCAGGACTTGAACCAGCACCCACATTGGATGTTGGCTTTGCAGGCAGCAGTTTTACCCATTGCTTCACAGCACCACCTCCCACAACCTTCTTTTCAAGCCAGCCCTGCCCCTGTGTTCTGTTGCTCTCTACATCTGCACAAGTCAACACCAAATTTGTAGGCAAACTCATGATTCAGAACTGGGATGGCAAAAAACAGAGGCCAGAAATCATCTGTCTGCTGAAAAGTACCTGAGAAGAACTTGGATGCTTAGGCATACTCTAGCGAGACAAGTTCTTACAGTCTTATAGCAGCAGAATCTTTCCCCAAACTGAACTGTGATCCCAACACATTCAAGAGCCAAGTAGCCATGAGTGGAGTGGAGCAATGGTATCTATTCTGCAGCCTGATTGCTGGCTACAAACCAGGCTCTGTGTTGACTATCCATGTGCTTTGGATGAGCCACTTCCCTGTCCTGTGACTCAGTTTCCCAAAGTGATAACAATTGTGCTTCCCACATAGTGTTGTCAAGGGCAATTGATTAATTTGTGTACAGTGCTTAGAGCAATACTACTTCTTAGAGAGTCCATACTCTCTATTACTTATTGTTACTTCCATGGTTATCACTAAGGAAACAGTATATGGAGACACAGAGCCCAACACACTCAACTTATTTCTCATACTGCAGTGGCCCTAAGTCACATTAGAAGAACCCTCAAGCTGAGGTAGGCATCTAACTTAGCGGTTATAACACTCACATCCCACATCAAAGTGCTTGGGTTCAACTCTTGGTTCTAGTTCCTGACTCCTGTGTCCTGCTAATGGAGACCCACCCTGAGAGGCAGCAGTGATGGCTTCATTAATTGGGGTCCTCCCACTCATAGGGTGGATTGAGTGAGATCTCTCTCTCTCTCTTTCTCTCTCTCTGTCTCTTCCTCCCTCCCCCCTCCCTCCCTCCCTCCCTTTTTTTATTTTTTTTGTT
The DNA here is from genome assembly GCA_949820135.1 of Sylvilagus floridanus. Classification (NCBI taxonomy): domain Eukaryota; kingdom Metazoa; phylum Chordata; class Mammalia; order Lagomorpha; family Leporidae; genus Sylvilagus; species Sylvilagus floridanus. The sequence goes on from OX463241.1 coordinate 79,775,781, forward strand.
TTTATATATAAAGCTTTTATTTAAAGAATATAAATTTCCAAAGTACAGCTTATGGATTACAATGGCTCCCCCTCCCATAACTTCCCTCCCACCCGCTACCCTCCCCTTTCCTGCTCCCTCTCCCCTTCCATTAACATCAAGATTCATTTTCAATTCTCTTTATACACAGAAGATCAGTTTAGTACATATTACGTAAAGATTTCAACAGTTTGCCCTCACATAGAGACACAAAGTGAAAATACTGTTGGAGTACTAGTTATAGTATTAATTCACAATGTACAGCACATTAAGGACAGAGATCCTACATGATTTTTTTTAAAGAATTGATTAATTATCTATGCAATTTCCAATTTAACACCAAGATTTTTTAATCATTTGCAATTATCTTTATATACAGAAGATCAATTCAGTATATACTATGTAAAGATTTCATCAGTTTGCACCCACACAGAAACACAAAGTGTAAAATACTGTTTCAGTACTAGTTATAGCATTACTTCACATTGGACAACACATTAAGGACAGATCCCTCATGAGACATAAGTACACAGTGACTCCTGATGTTGATTTAACAATTTGACACTCTTGTTTATGGCGTCAGTAATCTCCCTAGGCTTTAGTCATGAGTTGCCGAGGCTATGGAAGCCTTTAGGGTTTGCCGACTTCGATCTTATTCTGACAGGGTCAATAGTCAAAGTGGAAGTTCTCTCCTCCCTTCAGAGAAAGATACCTCCCTCCCTTTTAAACACATTTTTAAAATGAATCCTCAAATGCAGGAAATGGTTCAAGCACTTGGGGTCTTTGCCACTGATGTGGGAGACCTGAATTGAGTTCCAGGATTTTGGCTCTGTCCTGGCCAAGTTCCAGATGTTGGGGGCATTTTGGGGAGTGAGTCAGCAGTTGGAAGTTCTCTGTCTCTGTCTCTCTGCCTTTCAAATAAAATGAAAATAATATAATATTCCAAGAGAAGTTAAGCTTTAGAACATAACTTGCAAATTTCTGCTCTATAAAGTCAAAGAACATCCTTATACGAGATCCTCTGAGAACTGCCCAGAATCAGCAAACAATGTCAGAGTTATCATTAAAAACAAGTGTAAGTTGAACTAATCGATCTCCCAGAGCCACTTGATATCAGCAGCGAGTCAGAGGCAACCTGACCACTAAGGGTTTGATGGAGCATCAACGAGTAAATTCACTAGTCCCCCCCTTATTGTCCCAGAATATGTTCCCAGTCCACCAGTGAATGGCTGAAATGCTGGTAAGATAGAACCTACTTAAGTACTGATTCTTCTTACATATTTATAAAGTTTAATTTATAAATCAGGGCCAGTGAAAGATTAACAAAAATAATAGAACAATGATAACAATAGATGCTAAAAAAATTCCCAACATCTCTCCTTGTATGCTTTGGGGACATTATTAAGTGAAGCGAGGTTTATTTGAACACAAGCACTGTGAAACTGCAACAGTGGATCTGATCACAAAATAGCTACCAATAGGTGGGCAGTGTGTATCGTGTGGATAGTGTTGGTTCTCATACCCGGCAGGACACAGCAGATAGTGTGATATTCACTGCCCCACATTTGAATGGTTCACCACTTAAAACGTATAGATTGAATATTTCTGAGAACTTTTATGTAATACATTTGGAGCACAGCTGATCACAGGTAGCTGAAATCTTGAAAAGTGAATGGCAAATTAGGAAGGACTACAGTAATGCAGTAATTGGGTGGTATCCACTATAGTCCAGTTAGTGTGTTGGGTATGAGTGACATGCTGACAAAAAGGAGGGGGAGCAAAAGTCCCTTGCTCATGGGGCTTGCACTCCAGTGGCCAACACAGATATGGAACAAATATAACACTGGGGTGCACTTTTAGAAAGGAGAAGTGTAAAGTGCTCAGGAACAAACGGTAAAAGGATTTTCCCCTTTGAAGTCACGATGAAGGGATTTTCTGGAAAGTGATCTTTAGTCTGAAATGGCAAAAGCTGCAAGATCTGGGACCAGTGTGTGGCATAGTGGGTAAAGTCACTGCCTGTGACACTGGCATCCCAAGTCAGCACTGGTTCATGTCTTCTCTGCTCCACTTCTTATCCAGCTTCCTGATAATGGCCTGGGAAAAGCAGTGGAGGATGGATCAAGTGTTTGGGCCCCTGCCACCCAAGTGGGAGACCTGGAAGAAGTTCTTTACTCCTGGCTTCAGCCTGACCCAGTGCTGGCTGTTCCAGTCATCTGAAGAGTGAACCAGCAGATGGAAGACACCTCTCTCTCTCTCTCTCTCTCACACACTCTCTCTCTCTCCCTCTCTTTCTCTCTCTCTCCCTCTCTCTCTGTAGCTCTAACTTTTAAAATAAGTAATAAACAAATATTTTTTAAAAGCTACAAAATCTATCTAGGGAATGGGATTCTTCCCTGGCCCACGGAGTGGCATGGAGAAAAGGTCCCATAAAAAAAAAAGTTTCTGATAACATGTCTAGGGGTGAGGGGGCTGGCTATAGAGGTGAGCAGAGTGGAATAGAGCTGAGCACTCAGCACCAGAGCCGGGGCCTGCAGCTGTGCTGTGTATCAGCTTGGTAGCTTCATGGTCTCTGGGAATCCGCTTGACTCATCTCTGCATTTATTTCCATAATTATTTCAGTATTCCCTTCAAGGACAGAAAAATGGGCCTCATGCAATATTTCCAGGAAAATATAAAAACACGTGATTCATAAGTAATACAAGATCACAAACTCTTTCATCCGTACCCAGCACACTAATAAACATGCCCTCTCCTTCTACCTTTTGCTTTGTGGCACTCTTTTCTAGAAAAGCAAATTTCAAAAGTTTGTTTCCAGGGCCGGCGCCATGGCTCACTTAGTTAATCCTCCGCCTGCAGCGCCAGCATCCCATATGGGTGCCAGATTCTAGTCCCAGTTGCTCCTCTTCCAGTCCAGTTCTCTGCTGTAGCCCAGAAGGGCAGTGGAGGATGGCCCAAGTGCTTGGGCTCCTGCACCAGCATGGGAGACCAGGAAGAAGCACCTGGCTCCTGGCTTTGGATCGGCATAACTCCGGCCGTGGCGGCCATTTGGGAGATGAACCAATGGAAGGAAGACCTTTCTCTCTGTCTCTCTCCCTCACTATCTAACTCTATCTGACAAATAAATTTAAAAAAAGGTTTGTTTCCAAGGAGGAGCTCCCAGTCAGCCCATGAAACCATTTTGTTTTCTTTTTTCAATTAAAATTTCCCCGAATTACTAAATCTTTTCTTTTTTATAATTTCTCTTATTAATAAAGATCTTTTCAAAAAGAATAAGTCAGTCATCCTGGGTGATGAATTAATATTTCCATTCAAGATCTTGGAAAAATGAAAATACAGATAAGGCAAATACGGTAGCTCCACCTCCACCCCACCACTTATCTGCTGAGAATATATTCCAAGACTCCTGAAGAATGCCTGGAACCACCAAATATACTGAATCCTCTATATATTATGTGTGTTTGTCCTGGATATATATACCTATGTTAAAACTTAATTTAAAAATTAGGCACAATAAGAGATTAACAATTATAAACACTAATGAAACAGAACAATTACAATAAAGTTGCTGACACCACTACTCTTGTGTTTGGGGGCCATTATTAAGTAAAATAAGGGCTACTTGAACACCAGCACTGCAATATTGCCACAGCTGATCTCATAACTGAGCTGACAACTAAGTGGCAAACAGGTGGGTAGTGTGTACAGTGTGGATACACTGGACAAGGGGATGACCCACATTCTGGGCAAGATGGGGCAACATGGCCCCAGATTTCAACATGCCATTTAGTATGGTGTGTGATTTAAAAATCCAAAATTTATGAATTGTTTATTTCAATATTTTCCACTTAATATTTCCAGATTACAGTTGAACACAAGTAACCACAGCCATAGAAAGAAAAACCATAGGTCAGGGAAGTTACTGTGTGCTATATTCTAGATCTAGGCCACCCGAGGTTGAATTGAGCTGATAAAGTATCATTTAAAGAAAAGATTTTATCTTCTGTTCATTACTTACTTGCTGTAGGCCCGAGTTGTTTCTTTCGACTTTGATTTCTGGGAATTGCAGCCAGGTTGGTGCACAGTAGGCTAACTACCACTTGCAGCATCTGCATTCCATGTCAGAGTACCGGTTCAGGTCCTGGTGACTCCACTACCAGTGCTGCTTCCTGCTACTGCGCCTAGGAAGGCAGCAGTTGATAATCCAAGTGCTCGGATCTCTGAGACCCAGAAGGAGTTTCTGGCTCCTGGCTTCAGCCTGGATGAAAGATATCTATCCCTTTCTCTTGGGGTCTCTCTCCCTCTTGCTTTGACACTCTGCCTTTCAGATAAAAACAAATTAATCTTAAGGAAAAAAATTTAAGAAAGCTAGAAATTGAGATGGATATTTGGCTTAGCAGTTAAGACATAGATTAGGACTCCTGTGATTTACATCAGAGTATATGGGTTCAACTCCCAGCCTGGGGTCCTCATTCTAGCTTCCTGTTAGACCCTCCAGCCCCTAAGAGATAACAGTGATGGTGCAAGAAGTTGGGTCCCTACCACCCACCATGGGAGCTCTGGAAGAGTTCCCAGCTCTTGGTTTTAGCCATTTGGCTGTTGTAGGCATTTGGAGAGCCAGCCTCCAGATGAGAGCTCTCTCTCCTTGTATCTCTGCCTCTCCAATAATAAATAAATAATTTTAAGAAAATTGAAAAAATCCACAACCTAAAAATTTAAAAAGAATTTTTTTTAAAGTAAGAAATGGCCAAGACCTTAGCTGAAACTTTGACCCTTGCCTTGGGGTGTCCTGGGAAGAACTGCATTACTGGCTCAGAGGGCCTTTGCCATTACCTGGCTAGATGACCAAAGTGAGTGGAGGGACATGTATAATTTATAAGAATTTCTCTCAAATAAAGTACAAAAATTAAATGAAAAAAAAACTCTAACAGGCAGCCTTGATTTAATACACAAAGCAACCACCAGCTCTGCACCCTGGGCTCATCATTGCACTGTACCCTTCAAGGAGATCACTCTCTTCCTACAGCCAGACTCAACTCAATTCCCTGAGAAGTCACTGATCTTAGATGAAGAAGAAAACCCACTCATTGTTCCTACATTTCCACTCCCACCCCATCAACACTTCGAACCCTGTACAGGAAAATTAATTTAGGGATTACAAGCAGTCAATGCTTAACGCTGCCCCCTTCTGCTATGAAGCTGATACTTGACTGACATCTAATGGTATGATAGCATCATACCTGCAGAGGGAAACACTGGGGACAGGAAGCTGAGGAGGAAGAGGCATAAGGAATGGCGTCCCCATGGCGCTGCTAGATTCTAGGATACCACATCCTAAAACCACAGGATGTTCATCCCCAGGTCCTCCTGGAATGACATCTCCAACGACCAGCCTGGATGGATGCTCAGTGCATGGAAGGCATGGCGCTCTGCCACTGTGTTTGCAACCCAGGATTCTCCAATGTAAAAGAATCCAAAGCAGGGAGCAGAAGTCCACCACATCCCTCTCAATAAATTTTTGAGGAAGGACACTAGGAACTAATAAAATTATTTTTACTCATCATAAAGAGAATGATGTGATTTTTAAAGAACTATTTTAATGATAGGCTTCACGTTTTTATCTGGATCACAAACATACATGCACCTGCACACTTCAATACATCCATAAAAACCCAAGAGCAATACAAAGCTTTGAATAATAGCAGCAGCTGGCTTGCATTTTTTTTCTATTCTCTCAAAAACATAGTCTTGATTATTTATAGATAATAATGCATGCAATATATATTCCTACCAGAAAATTAAGAGAGTTAACAAAAATATCATTCCTAAGTAGAAAATATGAGAAGCATTCACATTGATGAAAAACAGAGCTTTTAAGGAGAGATTATGGTACCAACACTTGAAAAAACATTTCAAAATCTAATAATATTATTATAATATGTATATCTTTATTTTTAAAAAATTTAAATTGTGCATTTTTATGGAGTACTGTGTGATGTTTCATTATATGTATACATTGTGTAATACACAATCAAGGTAAATATATTTATCCTTTTAAGCATTTAACACTTATTTATAGTTGAAACATCCAAAAACCTATCTTCTAGGGTTTTTTAAAGCTAAATACACAGTATATTAACATTATCTGTATTCAACCTACTCCCAATCTAGCTATCTACTCCCATCTAGCTATAAACTAGTATCTGCCAATTAACTTTTCTCCTCCTTCCCATTCTCCAGTAACCACCATTGTATTTTTACCTTCTATGAGGTCACCTATTTTTTAAACTCTATGTGAGTGATATCGTGTGATATTTGTCATTCTGTATTTGGCTTACTTTATGTAATATGATGATTCCCCTCCCCATCCATCTTGCTGCAAATGACAATATTTCATTATTTTCTTTGCTGAGTAATATTCCATTGTGTATGTGTACAACCTTTGGTGGATGCACATAGATTATTTCCATTTCTTGATTACTCTGACTAGTGCTACAATAAACATGGGAGTGATTTCTCTACAAGAGATAGATTTCATTTCCCCAGCAGTAGGATTGCTGGATCATATGGTAGTTCTATTTTTTGATGAACCTGCATACTATTTTCCACCATGGCTGTACTAATTTACATTCCCACCAACAGTGTGCAAGAGCTCCCTTTTCTCCACATCCTCACCAACACTTACTATCTTTTATCTTTTTTATATTAGCCAACCTTACTGCAGTGTGATGATATCTCAACATGGCTTTAATTTGTATTTCCCCTGATGATTTGATGATGTTGAACTTTTCTTTATGTACCTGTTGCCCATTTGCATATGTTCCTTTGAAAAATTTCTAATTAGATCTTTTGCCTATTTTTAATTGGATTACTTAAGGGTTTTTTGCTATTGAGTTACTTGATTTTCTTTTATTTTCTGGATATTAACCCATTGTCAAATATATAGCTTGCAAATATTTTCTCCCATTTTGGAGATTGTCTCTTCACCCTGTTAATTGTTTGGTTGTTTGCTTTTCCATGTGAAAGCTCTTTAGGTTGACAAAGTCTCATTTGTCTATTTTTTTGATGCAAATATTGGTTGTTAAGTCCATTTTGAGTCTGCTTTTTCAGTATCCTACAAGTTTTAGAATGTTATGTTTCTATTTTCATTCATTTTAAGAAAGTTTTTAATTTCCTCCTTGTTTTCTTCCTTGATCCATTGATTGTTCATGAATAGATTGCTTAACTTCCGTGCACTTGTGTAGTTTCCAAAGTTGTTCATACTATTGACTTCTAGTTTTAATACATTGTGGTGACAGAAGATATTTAGTATACTCTATTGTTTTAAATTCACTGAGATTTGTTTTGTGACCTATATTTGATCCATCCTGGAAAATATTCCATGTACAATGAAGAAGAATGTATACTTAGCAGCTGATGGGTGGAAAGGTCTACAAATATCTTTTAGGTCCAATGATCTAAGGTGCAATTTAACTCTATTTTTTATTCATATTCTATCTAGATGATCTATCTATTTTTTTTTTGATAGGCAGAGTTAGAGAGAGAGAGACAGAGAGACAGGTCTACCTTCCGTTGGTTCACCCCCCAAATGGCCTCTACGGCTGGCGCACTGCACCCATCCAAAGCCAGGAGCCAGGTGCTTTCTCCTGGTCTCTCATGCGGGTGCAGGCCCAAGGACTTGGGCCATCCTCCACTGCACTCCCGGGCCACCAGAGAGCTGGACTGGAAGAGGGGCAACCGGGACAGAATCTGGCTCCCCAACCAGGACTAGAACCTGGCGTGCCAGCGCTGCAGGCAGAGGATTAGCCTAGTGAGCCACGGCACCTGCCTGATCTATCTATTATTGCACTGGAGTCTATCTCTCTCATGAAGCCTATTAATATTAGCTTTATATATTTGGGTGCATTTATAAGTGTTATCCTGTTGCTGAATTGAGGCTTTTATAGTTATATAATGACCCTTATAGTATTCTTTTACTTATTTTGATTTAAAATTTATTTGACCTGAGAGACATTTAGCTACTTTTTTTGCTTCCATTTACTTAGAATATTTTGTTCCACCATTCCATTTGCGATACATTTGTGTGCCCTTCAAGGTGAAATAAATGTCTTCTAAGCATGATATAGTTGGATCATGTTTTTTAAGCCATTCAATCATTCCATTTATTTCAATTGGAGAATTTAGTCCATTGGCATTTAAGTTAATTATTGATAGGTAAGGTCTTACTACTGCAGTTTTGATACTTGTTTTATATTTTTATTATAGTCTATTTCCTTATTTCCTCCTCTCTTGTCATATTTGTGGTTAAGTGATTTTTCTCTAGTGGTGTACCTTGATTTCTTGCTTGCTGTTTTGGTAAGTCTGTTATGTATTCTTGCAATGTGGTTACCAGAAGGCTTAGAAAAAATGTCATTTGGGCCGGCGCCATGGCTCAACAGGCTAATCCTCCACTTTGCGGTGCCGGCACACCGGGTTCTAGTCCCGGTCGGGGCGCCGGATTCTGTCCCGGTTGCCCCTCTTCCAGGCCAGCCCTCTGCTGTGGCCCAGGAGTGCAGTGGAGGATGGCCCAAGTGCTTGGGCCCTGCACCCCATGGGAGACCAGGAAAAAGCACCTAGCACCTGGCTCCTGCCATCGGATGAGCGCGGTGCGCTGGCCACAGCGCGCTGACCGCGGCAGCCATTGGAGGGTGAACCAACGGCAAAGGAAGACCTTTCTCTCTGTCTCTCTCTCTCTCTCACTGTCCACTCTGCCTGTCCAAAAAAAAAAAAAAAAAGAAAAGAAAAAATGTCATTTGTATAACAAGCTATCTTGAAATGATAACAACATTGATTACAACAATAAAGAGACAAAGAGGTAAGAAATCCTACTAAAAGAACATTGTGTTTCTGCTCCATTCCTACCTACATTTTGAATTTTTGATGTTATATTTTTAGTTCCTTCAATATTGTTTGTCTCAAATTTTAATATAATGATTATAATTTTTTAGTTTTCACAGTAGAGATACAAATATTTTATACACCATGTTTACAATATTAGAGCATTTTAAATATCCTTGCATAATTACTTTTACCACTTCTTCTACCTTCTGATTTTTTTCCTCTTACTAGATATTATCTTTATTTCAGGTCAGGTCTGGTGGTGATAATTTCTTGAAGACTTTGCTTGCCTTGGAATGTCTTTATCTTTCCCTCACATCTGAAAGATTGCTTTGATGAGTATGGTGATCGGCTGGCAATTTTCTCCTTCACTGTGATGGAAGACTCATCCTACTCCCTCCTGGCCTCTAAGATTTCTGCTGAGAGGTCTGCAATCGGATGAATTGGAATCCCTTTATGTATCACTGGCATCTTTCCACTTGCAGCTTTGAGACTTCTCTGTTTATTTTTTCTTAATTTTATTTAAGTGATACAAGTTTCATATATTTCATATATGCAGATTTAGTAACATAGTGTTGGACAACTTGACTATAATATGTCTTCAGGTAAACTTGGGTTGAATACGACTGTTGACCTTTGACCTTCCTGTACCTGGATAGTATGTTTCTCTAGGATTAGGTTCTTTGAATATGCTTTCTACCCCTTTGGCATTCTCAACTCCCTCTTGAATCCCAATAACTAAAACATTTGTTCGTGTAATGCTCTCCCACATTCCCCATAAACAGTCTTCATTTTTCATAATTCTTGTCTCTTTTTTCTCCTTCAGTTGCATATTTTCAAATGGCCTGCTTTTGGACTCACTGAGATTTGGGCTTCTTCTGTTTCTGAATTCTGCCATTGAGGCTTTCTATTGCGTTTTTAATTTCACTTGGTGCACTTTTCATTTGAAAGATTTCTGCTTAATTTTGCTTAGTTACTTCCATCTATCAAATCTCTATTAGAATATTGAATTATTCCTCTGTGTTCTCTTGAATTTCATGGAGTTTCTTTAAGTAAGTTGTTCCTAAAATTTTTATCTGAGCATTTGGAGATTTCAATTCCTTAGGTGATTGTTATCTGAAACCTTATGTTGCTCCATAAATGCCATGGTTACCTGAAAGTTCTTGGTGTTTGTTGGTACAGAACATCATCTGCACATGGAAATGTTAGTCATAACAATCTGGCTTCATTTCCTTTTTCACTTGTTTCCAGAAATTTTTTATTACTTCTTGGATTTTTAGATTATGATTGTCCTCCTAGAAATTCTTTTTTTTAACTTTGAAAGTCAGAGTTACAGAGAGAGAGAGAGAGCTTCCATCCACTGGTTCACTTTCTCAAGCCATTAGCAGGGAGCTGAATCAAAAGTGGAACATTTTGAGATTCGATGATTGTTTATATCTCTTGTCTCGTCTATTGTCTATTGAGGAACAGTGTTTTTTATTCATACTATTTGTTGAGCATTTAATTAGTGTAGGATTAATATATTGAGTATAAAGAAAACTGGAGGGGCTGGTGCCGTGGCTCACTTGGTTAATCCTATGCCTGTGGTGCCGGAATCCCATATGGGCACCAGGTTCTAGTCCCAGTTGCTCCTCTTCCAGTCCAGCTCTCTGCTGTGGCCCGGGAAGGCACTGGAGGATGGTCCAAGTGCTTGGGCCCCTGCACCTGCACGGGAGACCAGGAAGAAGCACCTAGCTCCTGGCTTCAGATCGACGCAGCGCCAGTTGTAGCAGCCATTTGAGGAGTGAACCAACAGAAGGAAGACCTTTCTCTCTCTCTCTCTCTCTCTCTCTCTCTCTCTCTCTCTCTTTCTCTCTCTCTCTCACTGTCTATAACTCTACCTGTCAAATAATTTTTAAAAAGTAAACTGGAAATAGATATTTGTAAAAATTAATAATGGGAATGGGAGAGCGAAGAGGAAGAAGTGTGGGCATGTGGGCAGGAGTGTGCAGGGAGAAATATCACTATGTTCCTGAATCTGCATACATGAAATATATGAAATTTGTATATGTAAGTAGAATTTTTAAAAAGAAGTGGAACAGCTCCCATATGGAATGCCAGCATCACAGGCAGTGGCTTTAGCCATTACGCCACAACACTGGTCCCTGTCCTTCTAGAAGTTCTAAGCAGTATGTTTATTTTCTCTGAGTCCATGGATACATTTGTTATTTCAGCACTAGATAGCACTCGAAGTTGTGGTTTGCCCCAGGCATGCTGTTGATATGCTTTTACTGAGTCATGCTTATAATACTCCCCAAACTCAAATTTGTCCCACATCTGCAGTTGATGTGTTGATCAGGATGAAACAGGAAAGTACCTAAAAAGGGGTTGTCCATCCCTAAAAGCCTCTTTCTGGGCCTGTAATAGGCCGAATCCTTCTTCTGTGTCCACAAATGCCACAATGCTGGATCATATCCAGAGCCCTCAGCCTACCAAGACCAGTGCAGCATAGGAGTAGGCTCAAAGTTCACCTTGCTATGGTCTGTCTGTTGCTAAAGTGGGCTCACCACCTAATGCCACACTGTCCCCCAGGGTACAAAACAGCTAATTCAGGACCAGCAAACTCTGCTGGGCACTACAGCGAGTCCAAAGGCTGTGTCTGCAGGCACTGGCCTGGGGACAGGATCTTTAAGATCTGCTCAGTGCTGGATCTTATCAGCCTGGCACTGAGTTCCTAAGCAGTCCTGTGATTCCTTGTTGTATGAGGGTTTACAAAGGCAACTACTCAGCTACTCAGGCAGGCCCTAGGTGGGTCACATCTAAGTCTTACAATTACCAGGCCTGTGTAATCATAGTGTGCACACCAGGCCAGCAGGAGACCAAAACAATTCTGTCTCAGCAGGGCACGAGTCTCCACCTGATACTAGGGCAACTCTAGAGACTGACCACAGACACTTGTCTAGGGCTGGAAACCACCATGGTCTGCCCAGCATTGGATTCTATAATCCCAGCATTGAATCCCAAGACAGTCCTGTGGCCCCTTGCTACCTGACTAGTGTTAGAGAAAAGTGATAGCGATAGCCCTCTGGCTATCCAGCCAGGTCCCACGCTGGTCGTATTTTGGTTCCACAGTCACACGTCCCTACAAAATCCTGGTGCTGGCTGCCAAGCCCACAAGAGTCCTGCAGTGACACAAGACAAAAATGAGTTGTTCAGTTCCCCAGAAGGCAGGTCTCTGCCTAGCGCCTGGCAAGTCTGGAGGTTCAGTCAGTGAGCACAGGCCAGGGGCTAGAGGTCTTTGTGCTTTATCATGTGCTGGGTCTCTTCAGGGTAGGCTGGGGTCTGAGCTCCACAGCGTGGTCAAGCTCCCTCTCCAGGTCTGCCTGCATGCTTGGAGTTTTGCTTTCCGCCAGGGTTGCGGGAGGGATGGCAAAGGCTGTCTAGCTGTGAAGGCTCCAAATAGTCACTCCGCAGGGGTGGTCCTGGGAGCTGGGGCAAGGGGTTCAGTCTGAATGAACTTCTTGCTGTGGGTCTGGCACTGGGGTTCAGTTCAGTCTCCCTCTGCCAAGCCAGAGGTCTCTCGGTGCTGTGCTCCTTGGAGCTGGAGAAGGGGTGATGTGGGCAACTTTTTCCTCCTTGATTTTCTTTTTTTAAAATATTTATTTATTTATTTATTTATTTTAAAGGGAGAGTTACAGAGAGGCAGAGACAAAAAGGGAGAGACAGAGAAAGGTCTTCCATCCATTGGTTCACTCCCCAGATGGCTGCAATGGCCAGAGCTGGACTGATCTGAAGCCAGGAGCTAGGAGCTTCTTCCTGGTCTCCCACGTCGGTGCAGGGGTCCAAGGACTTGGGCCATCTTCCACTGATTTCCCAGGACATAGCAGAGAGCTGGATAGGAAGTGGAGTAGCTGGGACTCAAACTGGAGCCCATATGGGATGCCAGCACTGCAGGTGGCAGCTTTACCCACTATGCCACAGCATAGGCCTCCCTCCTTGCTTTTTTCAGTGAAACTTTTCTTATGACTATAACAAGATGAGGACAGTAGTCTCTTACCTGGCTTCCACAGCTCTCATGAAGGTGACTTGAGGTATGTGTGTAACTGTTCACACTGACATCTCTTCAGGAAGATAGTCATCAGAGCCTCTTACTCAGCTGCCATCTTGGTTCCATTCCACATGTAGTCTTTGAAAAGAATCCAACATGATTTAACTTTGTGAACCCACAGACCCTAGCAATATTGCTTTGTCAATAATGGTTAAATGTATGAATTAATTGCCAAAAAACTCAAGATAGTGAAAGAGTATCAGGAGTAGACATAGGTAAGAAATGATTACAAAATGAGTCTAGTAATCTTCTAATTTTTGTGAACATAAAGATCCTTTTTGGGGGGAGGGTCCTGATACCTTATACATTACCTGTTACCTAAATACATTATTATTTATATAATATGTATATAAATATACATCGACCTTCTTATCTCCTCTCTCCCCATTTATTTTGATTAAGTAAGTCTGGTGCTGAGCCCAGGCATCTGCATTTTAATGAGGACCCAAGAGCTTTGGTTGCAAGTTGAGGATCACTACTTAGAGAATGTTCAAAAATTCCATCTGGAAGGCTTGTCGGGCTGGTCAACTGCCTCCATCCTCAGGCCATCCCCTTACCTCCGTCTGTCAGGCAAGCCCATTTATCTCTGCATAGTTCAGCTTCAAAATCTACAAATAGGGCATAATCGTGACACCTGACTAACAACAGGTGATTCAATTAACTATTACCAAGTCACTGACACAGTCAGGCACAGGTACTGAGCCATCCTAAATTGGTATGGTAAGTCCACAGCCTACCTCTGAACAGACATCCTTAAATTCCAAGCTTACCTCACCCAAGCTAGGGAGGAAATCCCTTACCCCAAAAATAAATACTCTGGGCAAAAAATATTTTAATGTTTAAATAATATTGAACATTTTTAAAACACTCTTTGAGACTATTTTGTGACAACCCACTGCAAATAACAACCATGGCTTAGCTGTTGAAGTGTATCCCACATCAGACTTGCATTGAGCAGATACTCAGAAGAGGTTTGAGGCATAACCAAACAAATGAAACAGTGAATGAGATTTCCCTTGCAGGCTAGAGCACACTATAATGAAAACAGGAGTAGATGGCTCTTTTGCTTTTATCCTTTGAAGTCCACGTTGCTTTGAATTTCCAACTTCCCAGTATAGCAATTAATATGTAAATTCTTCTTTTATTTAATAAAATGCATACATTAGGGGAGCTATGTTTTATATAAATGTTTCTAAAGTGGACATCACAATATGAAATGAACACCCACCTGAAAACTAACATAGAAAATAGAAGTCTCTTTCTAAAGCATTCAAGTGAATTCCAGATATCAATGTGTTAAACTTATTTTTAATTCCATGATTTTCTGGATTAGAGTACATATGTCTTTTAGAGGACTCAACTTTTACTGGATTTTTAAAAGAATAAAGATTTGTATCACTAGAGGGAGACACAGTTTGCCAAAAAGCTATTACAGGCAGAATTGGAAACTTTCCAATTCTTAAGAACAAAGTAAGGGGTGCAGGTGGGAGGGAAGTTATGGGGGGGAAAAAGCCATTGTAATCTATAAACTGTACTTAGGAAATTTATATTTACTAAATAAAAGTTTAAAAAAATAAAAAAAGAAGTAAAGCTACTATATATTGTTTTACATATTCAAAACATTTTATAAATTTAACAAATTCACAACCAAAATGATTAAACAAATAAATTAATTTCTTCCTTTCCCAAGTAATATTGAAATTGTGAATATAAACGTATAAGTGGAAATTTTTAAACTTCAGCAAAATACTAAAATCCAAATACAATGATGTTGAAATACCAGCACTTTTCAACTATCTCATAACAATTAAAGTCAGCATTCAAAGATTGTACGTAGGTGTTTTAGTCTCTGCCTCTATGAACAACTGCTTTGCCTATGTAAAGTTGAATTCACCTGAATTTTTCTCCCAATTTGAGGACTCAAAGATGCAAAATGAAAGACCTGCCTGAGATCTTGGTGTAGAAGTAAAATGTCAGATTTCCCGTTCCTGATGAAAAGAACAACGAACATCATGCTTTGTGTTTGTGTTTTGTGTTTTGGTTTTTGGTGCATGTACAGTGTGTGTTTGAACAAACAAAATGTGAATATCTTTCTAGCAGTTGGGTTTGTTTTCCCTTGGTTTTGGTTTGTTTTTTACATCAGAAAGTTTCACTCATGGACATTTGCCACCCATCTTGGGAAGACATTTGACTTTTAGTGTGTGTTCTAGAAGTTCAGGTGTTGGAGTAACTTAGCAGCTACAAGTAAGGTTAACCTACAAAAAGCACAAAGCTTTAGTTAAAAAACAATAACCATCAGAAACCTATGGCGCAGGTGAACAACTGGTTATAAAACTAAAAAAAAGAAATCTAATGTTCAATTAGAACAACCTCTGTCCTTTCATGTCTGTGAGCTTTGTCCCTTTCTGACCATTTTTTATGCAGCTTTTTTTTATTTTCTCTAGACCTCTTCTTTCTTCCTTCTCCAAATCTTCCTGTGTATGTCTCACTGTATTTACTAAAATAAAATTTTATCAAGATGCTTATTCTATTTAGTAAATAGAAAACCATATACCCTGTTCATTTTAAAGTCATATTGGTCAGACATTTAATAGGCATTTCTCTTTTAAAATATAACTTTTTTTCCTCTTATGTAGGTCACATCACTTGATTCTTCCCATGATTTTAGGATCTTTAATAAAACCATATTTTCCCTCTGTGCTTTCTCCAAACTGGTACTGTCATGATAGGCATGTGCCTTGCCTGCTACTGGTAACACTCACTTTTTCTCAGGTCACTCAATTGACCAGAAAATCCCAGAGCAAAATACAAGGGTATGAGAAGAGAGGGTGGCACAATTGTTCTCAGAGTCACATGTACTGGAGTGAATGTCACGAAACACCTTTTGATTCCTCAGTAAAGAACTGATGACATAAATCTCTACCACCCGAAAGCCAGCTGCAAAGAAATATTGCATCTGGAGGGCCTGAAAATGAACCTGACTGGCTCAGCAGTGAACGCACAAGCACTTCAGAGCCACAGAGCCAGTCCTGTGCGGGAGTAACTCCTGGTACAGCGAGGGGTGTAAGGTGTCCTCACTGTACGGAGAATGCGTGATCTTCTCAAGTCGATGCTGACATTATCAAGATCACCACAGCATCAAAAACAGGTTGTTATTCTAGTCTAAAGCTGTCTTGATAAAGTCAAATGTGCACAATGTCATTGGTGCAATGATGATGACATCACATGTCATGCCATTCTCAGTCTGTCTAGTTTGGATTCCAAAGCATAAAAAGAAGAAACCAGGAGGCACATGCAGTGCTCATCACAGCATGTGAGGGGTCCTTTGAGGGTCACAGAAAATCTGTATTATGGAAAAAACACTATGCATGGATTTCAATATTTTTTCACCCAAATAACTTATCTTTTAATTCCACTTTTCCATATTTCTTAAAATTTCCTTTCACAGTTTCACAAGGAGCCATTGCTGACTGCTTCTTACTATGGCAAGTGCTAAGACAGAGATTGTAGGGAGAACTTTCCCTTGTGACTTCTCAAGCATTTGAAACTTAACTACTGTGACTGTAACTGTCACCACCTCTGTCACCACTCCTCTCCTCACTTTATAAACAGTGGTGATGCATAAAGCTTGATAAAAGGAAAGTGCCATTGATTGATAAATAAAAATTAAGTGCCAATATTTTATTTTAATTTTTAAAGATTTATTTATTTATTTGAAAGTCAGACTTACAGTGAGAAAGAGTCAGAGGGAGAGGGATATTCCATCCACTAGTTCACTCCCCAGATGGCTGCAACAGCCAGGGCAGAGTCAAGCCAAAGCCAAGAGCCAGGAGCCTTGTCCATATCTCCCACGCAGAGAGCAAGGGCCCAAGCACTTGGACCATCTTCTACTGTTTTTACCAGCCCATTAGCAGGGAGCTGGATTGGAAGGGGGTACTCAGGACACAAACCCATGCTCATTTGGGATGCTGGTGGGGCTTTACCTGCTATGCCACAACACTGTCCCCAATTGCTAATATTTTAGAAAACGTGGAAAACAGTAAAACTTAACCTGCAGCTCAACTTATTTATGAACCACCCCTCCCACCTCAACTTTGAACTGTAAGATTCACTGTCTTTACTCACTGACAGAGTCTAGGAATTATGCCACAGCTGCCCCACTCCTCACTCTCTCACACTACCCATTGCAATAAATACCTACTTTTCTCCACACACACACACACACACACACAAAAACAGTAGCACTTTATTAAAATCATTGTTCCTTTATTAATTTAATAGGAATGATATATTTTAGACAGGACAAAGGCATTGGGGCTTGTGGGTCTCTAAAACATCCATTTTAGAATGATTTCTTGTCTTCCCCGGGAAGTATTCCAAACCAGATGTCAAGGGACAGCTGTTTTACTCCAGATGTGTTTGGAGATTGCCAACATACATTTAGATAGAGTCAAGATATGGACAGGGATTTTATAAACGTAAAATAGCTCTTTTATGATGCATTTAAATTAATTTCTTTTACCATTTAGAATAAAAGAAAGAGCAGATGGTGAAGACTTAGTTTAAAGTGAGAGCCATTAAAATAATCTTAGCTGAGAAGAGAGTTTTTCATAACAGGAATTCATGAACCATGAGAGTTTAAGTAGATTTTTAAAGCATCCATATAGTAAGAGAATTTATATCATCAAAGTTATACCCTATGCATTAAACTGATATGTAATAAATAAATTTGGGATTTCCCCAAAATGGTTAAATATCACCAAAAAAGTAACTGAAAAATATTGATATAACTACCTGTAAGTTTCTTCAAAAATATACTAGGATTTTATCATTGTTCAGTCTTAGATCTCCAATTATGGGCCACTATGATCTTCATAGAACTTGTATATATCTCATATTCATAGATAGAATGCTAATATGGCTTCTAGATTTTGAACCAGCTGCATTTTCTAATAGAAGACGGTACCCAATTCACATAATGGGATTTCTTTCCCCTATTACAATTGAATAATTTCATAGAAACCTATAGAAATTATTTGTTTTTATAATTTAACATACACACATTTACATATTACTTTAACCCCCCCCACACACACACACTGCATTGCGAAAAGTCTGTTGAATGATAACTGCAGCTATTCAACTTCAAACGCTGAGTCAGTAATTTTTGGATAACATATTCTGACAATAGCTATAATGTTATTGATAATTCCCAGTGAGAAAATGACTGTTGGGGATGGTAATGGAGCCAGAGTTTGATGAAAAGGGTTAAGGTTGGCGTAGTAATAATAGCTGAGGCATAAAGTTTAAACCTCTTTATTGCATAGCTGATCCCAATTACAGCTCAAGACAAATAACACCCTTTACGCAAACACCTGGTACCAAATGTGGCCACTTCAGATTTCCCCCTTGTGGGAGCCTCTAATCATTCCAGGACAATTCAAACAATGAGCATTAATTACCAGCCTTGTATCTGATTCGCTGGACCTCTCTGAAGTTGAGAAAATTATTTTTTAATGCTTTGGTTTATTGAGAATTATGTTTAAAAGCTCTTCCCTTAACTAATGCTTTGTATGGAAAAAAAGAATTTTTTTTACAAATGATGCCACAAGCCAAGGTGGAGATTAGGCATTTGATTGACAGTTAGTGCAAAAGGCAGCAAGCTCTCTAACAGCACCTGAGTGTCCTGGTTACAACAAAATAGAGTGAGGATTATCTTTATTTCAAAAATGATAAAATTACTCAAAATGTGAGAAATTGCCACTTGGCACTAACAGTGAGCATTTGAACACTACAAGATTCCTTTGAAATAAAGCATAGAGAATATTGTAGATTCAAAATTTCTGGAAGGGAAGACTCTAGGCCACTTGTCTCAGTTACGATAAATTACATAGATAATAAAGATCTGGTTGGAGGTTGCAGTCCTCAGCCACACGATTTGGGACACGTTATTACCCTTGCTATGCTCAAGCTTCTTGTCTGTTAGGTAGAATGGCAATGGCACCTGCTTCAGATGAGTTTCTGTGTGCGAGCCTGGCCCTACCTCTAGCCCAGAGGCAGTGTCAGTCTGTAACTTTACTAGTAGGATCATGGATAGGAATATGGCTTCACATTTCTTTAACTGAATAACTAAGGAAGCACTGGATCAGGCTCTTAAAGGACAACCCAGGGCACGCATTTAGTCTAGAGGTTAAAATGCCCAAATCCCATATCGGAGTGCTTAGGTTTGATAACCAGCATCACTCCTGACTCTAGCTTCCAACCATCCCAGACCCTGGGAGACATCTGTTCCATCAGGATTTCTAATCCTTATTGTTTCATTTCTAGAAAGTAAACTGACAGGCAAAGTCCATATTTTGTTTTTTCCTGTATGCTCTCCTAAAATTCATGCTCAATGAGCCTGCTCAATGCTTAATTGCTGAAAGATTTGAAGATTCATAGAATCATGAAATTTAAAACTTATTCTTTCCTTGACATGAAGAAATGGCTCTTTTAACACAGATAAACAGGCTGACTGGGACAAAACTTAACGTGGACAGGGAATCAATGAAGCAGGCACAGGTAGCAAAGCTATAAAGAATGTGGGTCAGAGGACTCCCTATGGGGAGGGCTTTCAGCTGTCCTGCTGCAGTACTGCTTGATCTGCAACACCTCCTGGTGCTCTCAGAAAACTTGACTAGAAACACCATTTTCTATTTCTGTGTTAGTCATGAATTGCATGCATGCACACACACACACACACACAAATACACACACACACACACACTGCCATTTCTACTGCTGAAGTGTCTAGGTTCAATGACTACAACACACTAAGCATAAAGATGAACTTGAAATCTTGCAAAATGCACTACTCCACTTCTCTTCAGGGTTGAACTAGGGGAGATTCACTGCTATAATAGGATCATGGATAGGAGCTGTATATAGGTGCTTCTGTGCACTCAGGAAGAGCAGATAGTTTTCCCTACTGTAAGTGGGGCATAGAGACATGGGACTCTTTTCTCTAATGGTCAAAACACACAGTTCCTATGTGGGATCCTGGGCCCTGAAAAGCACATACTTGGGTCTCAATATGATTTCCTACAGAATCCCTCTTGGGAACCTGAATATGTGAGATAATTTCCAGCTCTCCTTAATTCATAGATGTCACTGGATATCAGGGTGTCAGATAACCTCACAAAATACGGTTCACATTTGTACCATCCAATATGGCAGCCCCTAGCACAGGTAGCCACTGAGAATTTGAAACATAGCTCAAATTCATATGTATTGAAGGTGTAGGAAACACTTGGTTTCAAAGATGTGGCAGAATAAAAAAAAAGTAAAATAGCGAATTGTTTTTTTTATATTGATTATATGTAGAGATGTTAATATTTTGGATATATTGCATTGTTTTCTTTCTAATTTTACCTATTCCTTTTAAAAATGTGGCTACTCTAAATTTTTAAATGACATATGTAACTTTTGTTTCTGTGGCTCACATTATATGACTATTGGACGAACTCCAGTTGGACTATATGGTTGTCTAACCATCTAAGTACAGAACCCTATCTTGCTGATTGTCTAACACAACATGTAGGGGTAGATATCACTAAGTACTCCCTCTTCCCAGTTCCACACAATATGACCCTTGCTTGCCCTCCTACCATCGCCCACCCCATCATATGCACTTCCATCTGCACCAGCTCTCTGCATGCTCTTAGGTGTGCATGATTGTGCTCTCCTTTTTCCTGCTATCCTACTTTCTTCATTTATGCTTTGAGTCCCAGTTATGTGTTGATCATGACTCTTGCATAACATGCAAGACATTCTGACTCCCTTTTATTTGAGTGCATTATCAGAGGAGTAAGCACAGTTTTGGTTCTCCTTTAATTCTCAGAGTACTTAATGTGACCCTTGTGCTTAGCACATGCTCAGGGAGACTTTGTGGAGTTACTTCCTAGTTCATCACCTCAAAACATGAAGCAGATTATTAAGTATTGAACTTCCTCTTCTAGCCATGACTGAATTAACAAGTATCAGGCATGCCCTTCTGCTTTAAACAACTAGAAAACCACTAGAGACACAAGAAGCCACAGTGTTCAGAGAGTGGACACCAGGAGTGCAGAGTCATGACCTCCGAGGGAAAGGACACAAGAAGAGCTACTTTCCAATCCACTGGCAGGAGCCTGAGAATGTGGTTTCCTTGACAAAACAGAGAACGAAGCCAGGAAGATAAGATGTAAAGACTATTCACGGTGTAGCAGAAAGAGCTCAGATCTACAGACTTTAATCAAATTCCCTCAAATCCTCAGTACTGATCTGAGCATGAGATGAAACTACCCAAGGCAGACAGCAAACAATCAGAAAACAGGCAGTAGAAACAGTGGCCTTCCCACTAGCTGGAGTCCAAAACCTTCTTAGAATTAGAGTAAAATTCACAAAAGAATGTGGCTTTAAGAGTCAGATTAAATTAGACCAACACTCCAAGCAGCTCTACACTCTCCCTTACAAACCTTGAAAACAAGCCTTGAAAGAATCCAGAGGATTCTTAGATGGCTGAATATGGAAAAGACCTGTTGATTTTGATCAGGGGAAGATAATAGGAGAACAGTGGAAGAAGTGCATTCCTATGGCAGAGTTGGAGGGGAGTTTGCAGTGAAAAATTCTGCAGAACAAAGAGACGTGCTGTGGAGCAGTGTGGACAGTACAAACATACTGTGACAAGTGGAGACACAAGCCATGACTCCCGCAGCCAGGGGCTGGAGGAAATGCCAGCTTCTGAGAGCCAGGTAAGGGAAGAGAGGCAGCCCCAGTCACTAGTGTTATTGCCTGAGGGAGAACCTTGAGGACCACACTGACTTTGAGTCCAGTCTTGAACCCTACCATCTCCCATGAAAGAAAAGCACTTTTCTTTCACATCATCCCCCAACAAGGGTGCCTGGCAACCAGCAGGGAGAAAGCTCCATCTTAACATCAGTAGAAGTTGCAGTGGCTCTCTGGTGCAAGACTAGGAAATTCTATCAGAGGAAAATTTCACATTCCCCATTGACTTTGAGTCTGGCCTGAAGGATTGGCAGGGCCTGGGCACTCACTGAGGACTGTGAGGCAGAGAATGAGAGAAAGTAATTGCAAGCTATGCAACTGACAAAGGATTAATATCCAGAAACTATGAAGAGCTCAAGAAACTCAACTACAACAAAACAAACAATTCAGTTAAGAAATGGGCAAAGGAATTGAACAGGCAATCTTCAAAGAATGAAATTCAAATGGCCAATGAATACATGAAAAAATGCTCAGGATCACTAGCCATCAGGGAAATGCAAATCAAAACCACAAAAATCACCTTGACCTGGTTATAATGGCTATCATTCAGAAATCAAAAAATACTAAATGCTGGCCAGGATTAGGGGTAAAGTGTATCCTAATCTACTGTTGGTAGGAATGTAAATTAGTACAACTATTGTGGAAGACAGTATGGAGATTCCTCAGAGATTTAAAAATAGAACTACCATATGGCCCAGCCATGCCATTCCTGAAAATTTACCCAAATGAAATGAAATCAGCATATGAAAAAGTTATTTGTATCCCATGTTTATCGCAGCTCAATTCACAATAGCTAAGATACGGAATCAACCCAGATGACCACCAACTGATGACTGAATAAAGAAAATATGGAATACTACTTAGCCACAAAAAGAATGAAATGCTGTCTTTTGCATCAAAACAAATGCAACTGGAAACCATTATACTTAGTGAAATAAACCAGTCTCAAAAAGAGAAATGTCATATGTTTTCCCTGATATGTAGCAGTTAATATAGAATACCAAAAATATGTATGGGAATGACATGGTTATTTTGAGATATTATTGTCATTTTACCCTTTGTTTATATTCCTGTGGAACTGTGGTCTTCCTATTTTTTACTTGTTGAATATTATGATTAATGGCAAATTAAACTTGTGAATATAGAGTGAATTAAAATTATGGCTTTGCAAAAACTAACGAAAGGAGAGGGATTGTTAGGGAGCAGGGGAGTGATAGAACTATACTTAGGAAATACAAAAAATTATGTTTTTCTTATATTACTAAAATTTAAAAACAAAAAATTAGTTTAGATCAACCTAAGAAGCATTATGTTAAATGAATGAAATCTGAATCAAAAATAACATAGTGTATAACTTTGCAGTTAAAAATCACATACATACACCCAAAACTCTATATGTATATATACATATGTATATGTACATAATGTCTAGAAAAAGCAAAAATATAATGACATAAAACAGATCATTGGTCTACAGAGATTGGGAACATAAAAAGTGTGTCTACAAAACATGAAATAATGCAAATGATGATGGAAACATTCTATATTACCTTTATATTGTTATTTACTTTCCTTTCTATTTTGTCATTACTAACAAAGATGTACAACTTTTGTGTGAGGCACTGCTGAACATAATGTGGTATCTTAAAAGCTTAACTTGAAATAAAAGGAAGAAAAAGAGAGAATCCAACTGGTTCTGAGCAACTGTATTCGTTAACCAATCCCATCACTTTTTACAGAAATACAACAAAATCCAGCACCTAACATCATTTTCCATGATCAACAATGGCTGACATCTAGTCAGAATTTGCCAGACATAAACGGAACAGGGAATATGATCCATAACTGGATCTAGAAATGGAAATTTCAGAGAAGATGGAATTATCAGTTGAGGATATTAAAAATAACTATTATAAATGTGTTTCCTGTGTGTAAGAATCTGGAGAAAACATGAGCAAATTTAGTTTAAAAGGCAGAACTTTTGGTGATGAAAAATACATCTCAACTGAAAATATAGTGGATAGGTATAAGAGATGCTATTGTGATAACTTCTCAGTATATCATTCTCATCAATAACTACAAGTCTTTGGATAATCTTTGCTCATAAAGACAAAAACTCTCCAGTGACTCACCAGACAAAAATGTACATTGTTAGTCATATTTCTAAGTTGGAAGTCCCAGAACATTGCTGTGCCATGAAACATAAACTTGCTCAAATTTCTTGGACATTGACACTATGAATGATTGAGGCATATTTGACTGTGTGTGTCAGAATCCATGAGTTTAATTAAAGTTATGACATGAACAAAGAGTGTCCATTAGCAAGAAGAATTTAGTTTTGGCAAGTGATATTTGCATCAATTTGCTTAATTAGATCAGTACTTTTAAAACAATTTGTAAAGCATAGTATTAAAGGGCTGAATTTCAAAGGATTTAGCAGAAGCCACAATCATGGTTTCAAACAAATCATCTGCAAGAAATTGTAGGCTGAAAATAGCAATTAGCAGACCACAGAAAAAAATTTAATGGAGACCATTTTTATCAATTGAATAACCATGTATAATATGTCTTGGCTTGAATCACTGATAACTTAACCTTCACCAAATTTTTCAGAGTGAAAGCAGACTGCCCCTCTTGTTTATTTCAGAACTAGACTTCCACGAGAAATTATTCACAGGTGCAAAAATATTCTGTCATTTTGGCTTTGAGGGAAGAGTAACAGGGGAGGCAGGGTTGGAAAACCTCAGTCTTATTTTCACCTCTCCAACCGCATATTTTAAAAAAGCAAATGCAATCTCTAGATAGATGGAACCAGCCTATAACCAGTAACTTAAGATATCTACTCTCAGCTAAATTTATAATTCAAAAGTCCATTGAAAATGCATTTTACATATTACAAAACAAATCAGTTAATCAACAGCCCTGCAAATCCCCTTTCCTAAAACAGGAAAGAAAGGGTAGGGGGTGGACAGAGAGGAATAATTCTATGGATAAGGTTATTTTTTTAAATTTATACCTTAAAATAGATGATATTCTCAGGTTTCTTACAAAATTTGTTTCAGAGGCATTCAGAGAACACATGATCAGCCTTGAACATTGTCTGGTCACTTCTTTACAGTTTTCTGTTAATCCTTCAGAATGCACTAATTTATCATCACTGTTGTCTTTAACTTTTATTTAATAAATATAGATTGCCGAAGTACAACTTTTGGATTATAGTGGCTTTTCCCCCACATAACCTCCCTCCCACCCACAACCATCCCATCTCCCGCTCCCTCTCCCATCCCATTCACATCAAGATTCATTTTCAATTATCTTTATATACAGAAGATCAACTTAGTATATACTAAGTAAAGATTTCAACAGTTTGCACCCACACAGAAACACAAAGTATAAAGTACTGTTTGAGTACTAGTTATATCATTAATTCATATAGTACAACATATTAAGGGCAGAGATCCTACATGAGAAGTAAGTGCACAGTGACTCCTGTTGTTCATTTAACAATTGACACTCTTATTTATGATGTCAGTAATCACCCAAGGCTCTTGTCAATGAGCTTCCAAGGCTATGGAAGCCTCTTGAGTTCACCAACCCCGATCTTATTTAGAACAAGGTCATAGTCAAAGTGGAAGTTCTCTCCTCTTTTCAGAGAAAGGTACCTCCTTCTTTGATAACCCGTTCTTTCCACTGGGATCTCACTCGCAGAGATCTTTCATTTAGGTCTTTTTCTTTTCTTTTTTTTTTTTTTGCCACAGTGTCTTGGCTTTCCATGCCTAAATACTCCCATGGGCTCTTCAGCCAGATCTGAATGCCTTAAGGGCTGATTCTGAGGCCAGAGTGCTGTTTAGGACATCTGCCATTCTATGAGTCTGCTGTGTATCCCATTTCCCATGTTGGATTGTTCTCTCTTTTTAATTCTACAAGTTAGTATTAGCAGACATTAGTCTTGTTTATGTGATCCCTTTGACTCTTAATCCTATCATTATATCAATTGTGAACTGAAACTGGTCACTTTGACTAGTGAGATGGCATTGGTACATGCCTCCTTGATGGGATTGAATAGGAATCCCCTAACACATTTCTAACTATGGTTAGGGGTAAGTCTGATTGAGCATGTGCCAAACTGTACATCTCTTCCCTCTCTTATTCCCACTCTTATATTTAACAGGGATCACTTTTCAGTTAAATTTAAATGCCTAAGAATAATTGTGTGTTAATTAAAGAGTACAACCAATAGTATTAAGTAGAAAAAAAATACTAAAAGGAATGAAGTAGTAAGTTGTTCGACAGTCAGGACAAGTGCTCATCAAGTCATTGTTTCTCATAGTGTCCATTTCACTTCAACAGGTTTCCTTTTAGATGCTCAGTTAGCTGTCACCAATCAGGGATAACATATGATATTTGTCCCTTTTGGACTGGCTTATTTCACTCAGCATAATGTTTTCCAGATTCCTCCATTTTGTTGCAAATAACCGGATTTCATTTTTTTGCTGCTGTATAGTATTCTATAGAGTACATATCCCATAATTTCTTTATCCAGTCTACTGTTGATGGGCATTTAGGTTGATTCCATATCATCACTGTTTATAAGTCCTTATATGGGATTCTCCAAAAACCTTGATATAACTTCTGACTCGGAGAAAGAGTCAAAGTATTATAAGTATTATATAAATTATAAGGCACTCCTATTTTCAAAACTAATGTGCATAGGCCCATTTTATCTTCTGCTACTGTTCTATATTCACTGTGCCCAGACACAAGCTCAATATATTAGGGTATATAGACATTGATATAAGAATTATCATCCTCCCAGTGTAACCTATAACACAGAGCAATCCCCAATATAATGAGGAACCCTAATTAAAAATAAAACCTCAACTGACATCTCACAAAAAGGAGAACTATGTTTAGACCTTATAAATAAGCATCCTTCTCCATAACTATTGATTGCATTCTTGAGGAAAATTCCCTGTGCCAATCTAGTTTCATTAAGATAAAACTTTGTATAGGTTCCTAGTGTTGTTTTATTTGGGGTTGGGTGTCTTTGGAGGGGACAGAGTAATCTAGTTTATCATTAATCTTATGAAAATGCTCACCCTAGTGTTTCTCTGAACCTGTCAGTCTACAAAAGGACCTAAGGGGCATGAACAATGAGATATTTTGAAAATAATTTTCCAGTCAAATGAGTACGGGGTACAATTGCACTTGATAACAGCATAAAAATATCAGATAGTAAAGGACATTTAAGATAATATTTTGAAACCTGTGTACTTTTTACATCTTAGCCAAACATCTCCACTTGAATCATTGACAGGAGCTTTAAATTTAATCAGACCAGTTCCATCTCTTGATCCACATACCAGCTCCCTTCCCCCAGATCTGCTCCTCCAGGTGTCCCTTCTAGGAACTTCAAATCCATTACACATTCCAAAACTTTGTGTTGTCTTTGTCTCTTCTCCATCAAACCTCAAGTTCAGCATCAGCAGATCTCTTTGGCTCAGCCCTCAAAATGCACTGGACTCTCACCAGATCACTAGAATCTGGGACTCTCATCTCTCATCAGATCACTGGGACCGTTTCCAGTTCCTGCTTCTTGACCCATTTTTCTCCTTGATCCACATATAGAAGCCTGAGAAGACTGCTGTCAGTGAGAGTCCCATGTGTACCTCCCTGTCCCTCTCCAGACTCACTGTGTCACAGCCTCCAACTGACTTGGTGTCTGCACAGCCAGCTGCAGAGCTCTAGCCTGTAAATCATGGCCCTTGATGGTCCTTGATGACCCTCCCACCAGGTCCCTGCAAGTCCAGTCATCACCTCTTAGTCAAGCCCTCCTGGCACCATGTCTACAACTGCAGCCCTGTCCCTGCTACTTCCTTTCCTGGAACTCTGGCTTGCTTCAAACAGGCATCACAAGTCAGGTTCCACATCTTGCTATTATTTCCCGAGGGAGCTTGCTCATCACCACCTGCCCTGGAGTATGCAGTCAACTTTCTATCCTCATGTTACACATCTGCAATATTCAACTCTGTGGTTACATTATTCCCTAAACAGTATAGAATAGAACTATTTGCCCAGCATTTACATTGTATCTGGCATTATAACTAGTTTATTGATTATTTAAAGCATAAAGGATGATGTGTGCGGGTTATATGCAAATATTAAGCCGTTGTATGAAAGGGACTTGGACTTCCATGGATTTTTGTGTCTGTAGGACTCCCAGAATAATCCCCTGCTGATGTACAGGGATCACTGTACTTAGCTGTCCATGTATCTTCTTCCTTCTCCCAACAACATGTATATGTTTCATGAGAGCAAGGATATCACCTAGCTCACTATTCTACCCCTGCACCTAACAGACCGCCTGGTCCATAGTAGATGATCAATAAACATTTGTTGAAATAAAAGTGTTGTCGTGCCTGCTTTGATCAGATGGAGAGAATATTATCTTAAGGGCATAGCTAGGACTTGAGTTCTGAGGCTGATTTTCTCACATGGTATTTTCACCCCTGCTTTGAACGGACCACAACGAGGTCTATTTGTTAAAGGGTCTAAGACACATTGTGACTGGGCTGATTTCAACATGGTGATACTCAAATCTCAATCCAAATTCTGGAATCAGATGCTGGAGTGGTGCCCTCCCAGTTAACTAGTAGTTTCCCAAGGTGTTCTGACCACAGTGGCTCCTCATTGCATGGAGAACTCTTCTTCCCAAAGCACATCCACATGATATTTCTTCTACGTGAGACAAGATAGAAACAGGGCTAACAAAATGAAGGCCCTCCAAGCCTGTCTATGTACCCATGTCAGACCAAATGCCACTCTACCCAGCTCCAAACCAAGCAGGAGCATGTTGGCTCCACACCCTAACCACAAAGTTCACCTACGGCCCTGGTAGGGACTTTCCCAACCCTTCTGCATGCCCAGAAGAGCTCAGTTTGACCAAAACATGGCCTTCCTGGGGAGGTGGTAGTGAGCAGCTCCAACATTTTGAGTGTGCCAGACTTAGAGAGAGGGAGAAACAGACAGACAGAGAGATTGGTCCTCCATCCACTGGTTCACTCCTCAAAAGGCCACAACAGCTGGGGCAAGGTCAGACAGAAGCCAGGAGCCAGAAACTTCTTCCAGACCTCCCACACAGGTGCAGGGGCCCAAGCACTTGGGCCAATCTCTGCTGCTTTCCCAGGCACATTAGCAAGGAGCTGAATCAGAAGTAGAGCAGTAGGGACTTGAACGAGTGTCTACATGGGATGCCAGTGCTGCAGGTAGTGGCTTAACCTAGTGAGCCACCATGGAGCCTCCCACTGAACACTGTTCTTAGTGCAATGGAATCTTGCAGTGTCTGCTCCATCCCTCCCAAGATGTGACTCATCCTATTTCCCAGCACATCAACACTGTATACCTGCCCATTAGTCACTCAGTAGCCATATGGGTTGTTAGATCAACTGTCAAGATATTTCAGAGCTTGTGTTCAAACCACTCTCACATAAAAGCCTAATGCTATACCACAACGCCTACATCATTCACTTCAGTTCATCTCATCACGTTGGCATTGTATCATCTCACATCTTCATAACAAGAATGCTGATTTAAGCATAAGATATTTAGAGAGGGAGAAAGAGAGAGAGCAACATTCACATAACTTGTAAAAATTTTATTTGAGAGACACAGAGAGAAAGAGACAGACAGACAAGCAGACAGACAGACCTCTCATCCACTTGTTCACTCCCCAGATGCCTGCAATAGCCAGAGCTCAGTGGGGCCAGCCCAAATTCAGGAGTCAGGAACTCAATTCAGTTCTCTCACATTAGTTCCAGGAATCCAGCTGTTTGTCCTCACCATTGCCTCCCAGGTTGTGCATTAACAAGAAGATGGAATTAGAAGCCAGAGCCAAGATACAAACCCAGACAATCCAATATAAACAAATTTGTAAAGAATGTATTATTTTTTTCTTTTTTTAAAACTTTTATTTAATGAATATAAATTTCCAAAGTACAGCTTATGGATTACAATGGCTTCCCCCCCCCCATAAATTCCCTCCCACCTGCAACCCTCCCCTTTCCCTCTCCCTCTCCCTAAAGAAGGTATGATTATGATTCTTATTCTTTGACTATTTTTCCAAAGATGTAATTCCCTGAAGGAGCTAAAGTTCTACTTCATAAATCTCAAAAGGCAGGTACCAAGAACCACAGCATAGCCAGGTGCTAAGACAAAGCCTTGTGAGAAAGGAAAGTTGTTGAGCTATATTACGATCATACAAAAATTAGCAACTACTCCATCTCACCAAAAAAAAAAAAAAAGCCTTCTATTCTAATTGAAAAGTTTTACTCTAGTATTTTGATAATTGTCTGTAATGCAAATACCTGGGGCTGACTTCTAATAGAGAAAAGAGATTTATTTAGATTACAGTTTTGGAACTTAAAAATTCAAGGTTGAGTGGCCCCATCAGCTCAGCCTCTGATACAGGCCTCACGGTTAATGATATCATAATGACAGTGGGAACTTGTGGAGAGACCACATGGCGAGACAGGAAGCCAGTCTGATATAACAAAGAGGGGCCAGCCTCACTCTAACAATTCACTCTTTTATTTCTGTTTTTAAGATTTATGTGTTTATTTAAAAGGCAGAGGTTACAAAGAAAGAGGGAGAAATAAAAGAATCTTCCATCTGCTGTTTTGCTCTCCAAAATGGCCCCAACAGCTGGAGCTGGGGCTGGCAAGGCCAAAGCCAGGATCCTGGAACTCCATCCAGGTCTCCCATGTGGGTGCAGGGTGTCTTCCAAGGCCTATTAGCAGAGAGCTGGATCAGAAGTGAAGCAGCCAAGACACAATCCGGCACGCATATGGGATGCCAGCTTCCAGGTGCCAGCTTAACCTTCTGTGCCACCAAGCTGACCCCACTAACAACCCACTTTTGTGAGAGCTAATCCAATCTGTGAGACCAGCACTAATCCCAACCAAAGACAGCACTTCTGTCACCAAACTACCTTGTACTCACATCCACCACTGGCACCACCACACTGAGAACCAAGCAGCCAGCACCTGGACGCTTTGGCCACACTCTCAAACACCATCCCTACCTTAACAGTATTATCCGTTCAGTTTTGCCAGTGACATCCTTCCCCTACTGACATATGCCCAGGTCACACAACAAAAAAGGAGATTCCACTTTCATGAACAGCAGAATCTGGATTGACCCATTTGTTCCATTCATGAGCACACACAAAAAAAAGAAAAAATGTAGTGTATATGAGTGAAATTCACATTTTGAGATTTGACTGTTGTCCACATCCCTTATCTATACACTTGAGGAACAGTGTTTTTTGCTACTTACTACTTGTTGAATTCTTTTTTGGTGGAGGGTTACGCTTGTGATTATAAAATAAACTGAAAGTTTGTCATTGTAAAAATTAAAAGAAAAAATAAGAAAGGAAGGAGGAAGGGTGGGAGCATGGGAGGGGAGGGAGGAAAGGACGGAAGAATCATTGCACACTTAAATCCGTCTATATGAAATACATGACATCTGTTCAGCTTTTATAAACTTAAAACATGTAAAATTTAAAAAAGAAAAAAAATATTAAAAATAAGAGGGTAGTCAGTGGCAAAGAGCAGAAACGAAGTGACAACTCGATCCGTGCTGTGGGGAAGGTCAGTGTGTGAGGCGGGGAGAACTCCCCTGCATCATGAGGCGGGGCAGCTTCAATGAGCCAAGGAGCTGGAGGCATCAGAAAGTGCCCAAGACCAAGCAGCGTAGTTTTACCTCTACATAGTACAAACTCTTGCTGTTTCCAGAAAACTATATCACTAAAGCATTGAACAATTTTGATTAGCCGCAGGAAATACTCATACTACCCATGCTCCTGAGAAAAGATTCCTTTCTTTTTGTCTCTTCTAGAAGCTTCTTGTTTATCCCAAATGTGGTTGCCATATTTAACAAATGATAATACAGTATATCTGGTTAAGTTTGAATTTCTAACTCACAATAAATTGTTTTTTTGTTTAAATATGTCCACATAGCATCCAGAACATAAAGTAAAAAATTATTGCTTATCTGAAATTCAAATGAAACTGGACAACCTATATTTGTTCTGGCAACCTCAATGCCAAAATAACAACAACAAAAAAGCATTCTCATGCAGGAATTTTAATTCTTCTGCTCATTGGATGCACTATGAGAAAGCTCAGCAGTCTAGCATTCTATTTATCTGAAAAGCAGATCTGTGAATTTACTTAATGAATTAGAAATATCTAAATCTATCATCATTAGATTAGGTTTTTGTTCTGTCTCTTACAGTCCTTTCATTTTATCACATCTTGTTATTCCAATGGAAAATATGGTTACTTTGTCCCTTGAAGCACCTGCCTCTTGATATCATTATGTTTTAAGACTCGGAACAGCTAACTGGGGCCTATTCTGCTGACTGCACAACAAGAAGCAAAGAGGCCACATTTTATGGATCAACTCAGAGGAGTTGACTTAGGAACAATCACCATTTCTTCATGGCCCATAAGAAGGTTAAATGTCATATTGTGCCCATCATGTAGATTAGACAGCGGGCACCCCTCCTGAAGTCACTGTTCCTGAAATCCTGCTAGCTACAACTTCCGTGACTTCCACATGCTCACACACTTAGTATGATACCAGTTTTCCGAGGGGCCATTGCTTTGTTAACTTTCTTCTTCTTTAATTTTTTAAATTTTAATTTTAATTAGCTTTTAACAGAGTCAGTGTGATTTGTGGATACAATTCTAAGAATAATATTTCCTTCTTCCCTCCCTTCCGCCCTCCCTCCCCATCTTCTTCCTCCCACTCTCCTTCCTTCTCCCTTTCTTTCTTTTCTTTTAGTTTTTGAGATAATATATTTTAAATTTACATGAAAGTAAATGGGCTTAATACTTCACCAAATAAGTTTAACAGGTAAAAAGCAAAAAGATCTTAGTTTAGTGGGAATACAGACAACGGCTAAAAACAATAATTGAATGGAAAAATGACCATTCACCCATATACAGTAAGTTTTAAAATAATCACAGATCATTAAAACTATCATAGTATAACATTCTTAACCATTGGTTTGATAAAGCCATAAAACAAAGCTTTACAAAAATATATTTTCAACAATACTGAAACACACAGATATTCCTTTCTTTCTTTTTTCCTTTTTTTTTAATTTTAGCTCCCACATACAACAGAGAACATGCAGTATTTGTCTTTCTCGGTCCAGCTTATTTAATTCAACATATTTTCTTAACTTTCAATATTACATGTTCCACCTCCTATTTTTGAGTTTCCTGTGTCGCATTATTTCCACTGATTGTCTTAATCTTTCATAAATTTTTGAGTCCTTTTCTTCTAGGACATACAGTACTATTTTAATCTGCAGGCTCCAACATTCCTTTATTTTGAGAAAGTTTCTTACTTTTTACACCCTTTAAACTTTCTGCTTGGTTTGTATTTTGTGTTTTAGACTTCAGATGCATTAATTGGAAGATAATATCCCTTAGGTACTTTCATAAATCTTTATGCATACATGGCCTCTCTTTTATTATTCTTGACTCTTTTTCTTTATTACATCATTACGCTTCTCCATAGCCATCTATTCTATTCTATTTCATTTATATATACTTCTAATAAATTATCCTAAGTTTACTTATTTAAATATGTGTAGTTAAAATATATAGTGCTCCACTGTGTGCAATTTGTAGCCTACCAAAAATAATACTGTGAAATAAATGTGTAAATCCTGCTTCTTCCTGTTTTACACTATGGTATGTTTTGAGAGCTGTCCAGTGCTATGTGTCAATCCTAGTCTGTTATTTCTAGTTGCTGCACAATATCCTACAATAAGTCCAGTGCCTTACTCCCCAATTCCTCTACTTCCACCCACCCAGTCTGTTTTCAATGCTTGATGAAACAATGATTTAAAGATAATTTCTGTACACATTTCTTCCTTGCCTTGTACAGAATTCCCCTGTAATGTGCCAGCAGGAATTGGTTCATGAGTCCCAGAAATATGCACATTTTTTATATAACTAGGATGCTGTCCTGTTTGGGCAACCAGTTGAAGCTGCCACTGATGGTGTTTGAAGATTGCCTACTACTCATACTTCACCAGCACTTAACAATGAATCTGTTTTCTGATTTTTGCTGAGCACCTGGGTGCAAAGTTGTGTCTTGTTGGTGTTATACTTTACATTTCAAGGCCGGCGCCGTGGCTCAACAGGCTAATCCTCCGCCTTGCGGCGCTGGCACACCGGGTTCTAGTCCCGGTCGGGGCACCGGATTCTGTCCCAGTTGCCCCTCTTCCAGGCCAGCCCTCTGCTGTGGCCCAGGAGTGCAGTGGAGGATGGCCCAGGTGCTTGGGCCCTGCACCCCGTGGGGAGACCAGGAAAAGCACCTGGCTCCTGGCTCCTGCCATCGGACGAGCGCGGTGCGCCGGCCACAGCGCGCCGACCGTGGCGGCCATTGGAGGGTGAACCAACGGCAAAGGAAGACCTTTCTCTCTGTCTCTCTCTCTCACTGTCCACTCTGCCTGTAAAAAAAAAAAAAAAATACTTTACATTTCTCATTTTCCAGGGAAGCCAAATAGCTTTTCACATGCTTATTAATCATTCAAATTTCCCTTTCTGCGAAATGTTTGTTTATACCCCTGTCCATTTTCTATTGAGTTTACTATATTTTTATTTCTGAATTCTATTGATCTAGATGTCAATTGCTTATTAACATTGAACATTGCAAATAGCTTTATCTAACCCAACATTCACTTATTAATTTATAGAGTAGAAATATTACTGCTTTTTATTTGAATCTACCTTTTCACTTAAAGTTTTGACATTAGTTTCTTTTAAAAGAAAATTTTCCTGCTTGAAACCCACAAAGATATTCCCTTACATTTTCTTCTATTTGGCTTGCAATCTCATCTTTCATATTTATGGGTTTTTTAATGATTTATTTATTTATTTTGAAAGATAGAGTTACAGTGAGAGAGGGAAAGACAAGAGAAAGGAGAGAGATCTTCCATCCACTGGTTCACTCCCCACAGGGCCACAATGACCAGGGCTGAGCCAGGCTGAAGCCAGGCACCAGGAACTCCATTTGGGTCTCCTACATGGGTGAAGGGGCCCAAGCACCTGGACTATCATCCACTGCTTCCCCAGGTGCATTAGAAGGGAGCTGGATAGGAAGTGGAGCAGCCTGGTCTCAAACTGGAGCTAATATGAGATGCTGGCACTGAGGACGGTGACTTAACCCATTGTGCCACAGAGCTGGCACCCACATTCAGGATTTTAATTGATTTGGAGCTCACCCCCATACCCAAAGTTAAATGGTATCTAATATCCAATTTTCCAAAGATCATCAACATTGAGACATACCTCCTGCCAATTTCTGTTGCTTCTGCTATCACATATCAAGTTTCCCAAATAATGAGTTTTCTCTCTGCTCTGCTGGATTCTTGGCTGGTCTCACATAGAACCACACTTTTCATGATGATAGCTTTGCAAAATGATCTGCACTCCATCTCTTTGCTCCACTTTTTGAAAAGTGTCTAACCTTGTGGAACTTTAGTATTTTTTCTTTTTTAAAAAATATTTATTTGAAAGAGTCATGGGGTGGGGGGGCGGAGAGAGAGAGAAGAGAGAGAGAGATCTTCTATCCATCAGGTCACTCCCCAAATGGCTACAATGGCCAGGACCTCCATCTGGGTCTCCCATGTGGGCCACAGGGACACAAGCACTTGGGCCATCTTCTAGTGCTTTCCCAGGAGCATTAGCAGGGAGCTGGATCAGAAGAGGAACAGCTGGGACTTGAACCAGAGCTCACTCATATGAGATGCTGGCATCACAGGTGGCTACTTAACCCACTGCACCACAATGCCAGCCCCAACCCTTGTTCCTGCATGTGAATTCCAGAATCAGTTTATCAAGGGTCCAGAATCATCTGTTGGGATTTTAATTGAAACTGAATGAAATGTGTAGACTAAATAGCAATGTTTTTATCATTATTAAGTATTTTATCCGTAAGTTTACTGTATACAATCATACATTCAGTGTGTACATAAAAATAAGATACCTTTTTTCTAAATAATTTTAATACATTTTTTACCCAAATATATAGTTCATTGTTTGCTAGGTAATTTTCTAGAGCTGTTGTTTCATTGTTACCTTAATTGGTGCTGACTTCTTTCCACTATTTGTCCAGATGATTAGCAGTGGTGTGTAATGATCACATCCTGCTTCCTTTCTCTTGCCCTGGGTATCACGAGGGTGTATGTTGGGGTGGAGACTCGATGCCTACAAATGTCTGTGGTTCCGCATGTGAACAGCAGCCTCAAGGCTGATGTAGCCCTGGCGCTTATTCCTTATAGACATACACTGGAGTTTCTGCCTATACCAGGTACCTTCCATTCTGTGTCCAGCAGATAACTATGGGCCCAGACTGTGGGCCACCTTCCACCAAAACTGCACCACCAACCACTGGAAAGTGTGGCCTGGGAAGAAATTCTAGAAATACGCTTCTACTCCTGTGTTCTTCCTTCATTCAACTTGAACTTTCCTGTATTGGGCAACTATGTTTATGTATAAAATGAAAATGCTCTTATGAAATGAAAAAATACAGTGTTCTTCTTTCTCTTTTCTTTTTCTGGCTTTTAGCAATTTCAGAGCCATTAATATCTTTATTTTGCTGTTTCTGACCAGAATGTCTCTTAGCATCTTCAAGTCCATGTTTCTCCCTGACTACTGCCTTCTCTGGAGTTTAATCCGTTGATGGCAGATGGACACTCAACATCCACTCCTGCTCCTGCCCGGCTGCTGCCCACCCTACAACCAGAGTGGTCTTTCCTAAAATGGCAAAGCTAGGGGCCAGTATTATGGCATCGCAGGTTGAGCTGTTGCTTGCAATGCTAGCATCCCATATCAGAGTGCAGCCCTTGGAACTATAGGTCCAATCCACCTCCCTGATAATGCTCCTGGGAAAGCAGCAGAAGACGATCTAAGTGCTTGGGACCCTGCTACCATGTCAGAGACCCAGATGGAATTCCAGGTTCCTGGTTTCAGCCAGTCTCCAGCAGTTGCAGTCATTTAGGAAATAAAACAAGAGACGGAAGATCCCCTCTCTGTCTCTCCTCTCTCTCTCTCTCTCTCTCTCTCTCTCTCTCTCTCTCTCTGTATGTATATATATATATATATATAAAATATCTATTAAATAAAATGTATATATATATATATATATATCAAATAAATAAATGTACAAGGAGAAATGCAAGGCTGCTCCCATCATATCCCCTCCTGGAATGGCTTGGAGGATAAAATGACAACTTCTCCAGGGCAGTCATGCCTTCCATAGGGGTCTTTGTCTCCTGCCTTCCTGCTGTGCTCTGCTCCCCACCCCCCACCTCCTCTGCACTTCCCACCACACTGGACTTTTCTCACTTCCTCAAACCCACCAACCGCCCCCTCACCCGCTTCCTTCTGGCTAAGACATCACCCCCAATCCTTTTCCCCTGTTACATTCCTCAGATTTCAGCATTAACAGCTGCTCCCCCAGAGTCTCTGGGGACCCTGTCTTCCCTAGCCCATGTGCTTCCGCAGGGCTGCATGTTCTCGAGATGGCACTGTGCTCCCTGTTTGCACGTCTGCTCACGTGGACAGCTGGCTGAGCCTGCCCAACGTGTCGTTCTCTGACTTGGCAACCTCTATGTGCCCCAGGTCTGGAGTGGGACTGCAGCATTGTCAGTCATTAGCAAATATTTACCAAGGACAGAATGAGCTGCACAGCACACCAAGCCCTCAAGACCCATAGATAAATAAATTAAGATTATTTTCTTCATGGAGCTCACATTCTAGTGATATAAATGAGAGATTATGTAACAAATAATATGGCAAACTGTGAGAAAAATCCATGAAGGACTTTCTATTTATAGCAATGCACCTGACATATATTAATGTAATAAAGGATAACGTTTTAAAAAATAGTTCTAATGGGAAAGCTAACTGAATAAGCTTCATAAATTTTTAGAATAATGACCTCCTAAGGCTTGCCAGCCCACAGCTGCCTGCTGTAGTTGGTATTCTCAGTCTTCCTCAGCTCTCTCCTTCTCAGACCTATTTACATCATGCCTTGAGCAGAGCAATTTGGTGGAGCTAGTTTGTTGTCTCTGAACATCATTTTAATGTGTAAGAGAGGTCTTCAAAAAGTTCATGGAAAATGCATGCAATGAAAAAAGTATGCGTGGCCTTCCGAAAAATTTTTTGCACTAAAATAGACTTCTTTTATAATTTGATTTTTCCTTGCACTTTTTGAAGTGCCCTCAAAGATTGTTTCCATACTAGACTTAATGGCAAGCTTCTGAAAACTCAAATTCCATCCATCCTGGAGGTTTATTAGGAGGATTTTTAAAAAAGGTCAGTCACACTTGAAAAGGGTCCCAGTGAAGTGCCTGGAATGGAACTAGCAAGAAATCCCATAAAATTGTGTGCTACCACCACCGTCCACAGTATACCCTAGTGGAGGCCTCTGGAGTGGGTATTGTGGCATAACAAGTTAAGCCACTGTTCTGTACACCTGCATCCCATATCAGAGGGCCAGTTCCAGTCCCAGCTCCTCTGCATCATGTTAACGAATCCAGGGAGTCAACAGATGACAGTTCAAATGTTGGGGCCCCTGCCACCCATGTGGAAGACTTAGGTGGAGTTCTGGGCTTCTAGTTTTAGCCTGGCCAGCCAGGGCTATTGTGCATATTTGGGAAGTGAACTGATAGATGGAAGATCTCTCTCTCTCTCTCTCTCTCTCTCTCTCTCTCTCTCTCCCCTGCCCTCTCTCTTCTTTTCTCGCTCTCTCCCTCTCAATCTCTGCCTCTCCCAATCTCTCTCTCTGGCCCTCTCTCTTCCCTGCCTCATTGCTCTGCTTTCTTTTTTAACTTTTATTTAATAAATATAAATTTCCAAAATACAATTTTTGTATTATAGCGGCTTCCCCCCATAACCTCCCTCCCATCTCCCACTCCCTCTCGCATCCCATTCTTCATCAAGATTCATTTTCAATTATCTTTATATACAGAAAATTGTCGCTCCTTCGGCCGCAAAAGGAACGACGCTGTTCGCAGTTAATCGGTCTTCAGTAGACTTTTACTTAGAAAGAGTGGGAAAGAGAGTGGGGGACCGGGAGAAGGGGGAGAGATGGCGCGCACATTTCTTAAGGGGGAAAGCTGGCGTGCGCGCTCTTTCTCCCGCAGTCTGCTTATATACCAAATTCAACCAATCACAGTCATTCAATCACAGTCCATGCACAGAGTTCTCCAATCCGGCACTTGATCATGCTCAGCTGTGGAGTCACGCAGAAGCTATATCAATCAGCTGGAGTCACACAGTGAGCAAAGCATCAACGCCATCTTGTTTACCACGATCCTCAGCTAGATGGAAAGTTCAATCAGCTGCTACATCGCATTACTGCTATAAGCCAAGCCCAGCATGGGGGGGTCCCATGGCAGGCCTATCCACGGGTCCCCACAAAAATCAACTTAGTACATACTAAGTAAAGATTCGAACAGTTTGCACCCACACAGATACACAAAGTTTGAGTAGTAGTTTTACTGTTAATTCGCGTAGTACAATACATTAAGGACAGAGATCCTACATAGGGAGCAGGTGCACAGTGACTCCCATTGCTGATTTAACAATTGACACTCTTATTTATGACGTCAATAATCACTGAGGCTCTTGTCAATGAGCTTCCAAGGCTATGGAAGCCTCTTGAGTTTGCCAACTCCGATCTTATTTAGACAAGGCCATAGTCAAAGTGGAAGTTCTCTCCTCCCTTCAGCATTGTGCTGCTTTTAAAGTAGATAAAAAAATAAAATAAATAAACATTTAAAAATTAAATAGTGGCCTCTGCCTCTTGTCAATTGTTGGGATCCTTCTTAAGCACAACTTCATTGTTTGAGCCTAAATATGGGCTTATGCCTAGGAAAAGAGGAACCCATACATCTGGTTTCAATAACTACTATTTAAGAATATAGATCTCGGTCACAGCATTTTTCAACTTCCCATTTAAAGAAACTATGGAAAAAATAAAACAAGAAAGATGAAAAATTTACACTAACTCCAGAGTATGAAGACTATTAACTAAAAGACTTTTCACCCCTCCGAGATCTTCCTATTCCTCTAAAAGCAATGCTGAAGACAATGAATTCAACACACACACACACACACACACACACACACACACAGAACAACATAAACAGAGGCTCCTAGAAATAGAGCTTTCAAGGACATATAATATCTCCTCTCCCCAAACCCACACTGCTGGAAGCTACCTGGATTTGTTACAAAGAAAAGATATTTCCACACAGCTATGTAGGAGAAAACAATTAAAAAGAAATAGCTGCTTACTTTTTAAAGGAAAGAATTATAACTCCAAGATAACATCATTAGTTGTGCCCTCAATTATGACACTAATTTATTTTAATGATCTTCAGTCTTATCCATTTTGCTACATATGTCAGGATTTTATTCTTTTTGTGATTGACTAATATTCCATTGTACTTATGTGCTATATTTTCTTTATCCGTCGCCTCTCAGCCTTTTGTCTAAGATCAAGTATAATTTTCGTTCTTATCAGATTAATATTTTCTTTATCCATTCAGCCTTCAATGGACACCTACATTGATTCCATATCTTGGTTATTATGAATAGCGATGCAATGAATATGCAAGTTCAGGTATCTCTTCCGTATGTAAATTTCATTACCCTCAGATAAAAACTCAGAAGTGGGATAACTGTGTCAT
Source organism: Sylvilagus floridanus (assembly GCA_949820135.1). NCBI lineage: Eukaryota > Metazoa > Chordata > Mammalia > Lagomorpha > Leporidae > Sylvilagus > Sylvilagus floridanus. The sequence continues at coordinate 79,816,346 of OX463241.1, forward strand.
CTGGTAGATCTATTTCTAGTTTTCTGAGGAACCTCCACACAGTTCTCTATAATGACTGTACTAATTTGCATTCCCACCAGCAGTGTATAAATGTTCCCTTTTCTCTATATTAACACAATATTTGATTTTTTTTTTTTTTTGGTAATAGCCATTTTAAGTTAAAGACCTTGACATAGGCAATGAAGCAATGATATTTTTAAAGAAGATCGCAAAAGCTCAGTCCACAAAAGCAAAAAATAGAAATTGGGTTATATAAAACTGAAAAGCTTCTGTACATCAAAGAAAAGGATAAACAGAGTGAAGAGACAATCAACAGAATGGAAGAAAATTTTTGTGCACTAACATATTCAGAATATGTAAACAGCTCAAAAAATCAATAAAAACAAAAAACAAAATTTTAAAATGTTAAAATCTTAAAACATTAAAAATCAGCAAGGGAATAAATAGACAATCTCAAAAGAACAAAAGAAAGTGGACAAAAATACATGAATAAAATTCTCAATGTCACTAACCAATAGGAAAACACAAATCAAAACCACAATGAGATTCCATCTCACTCCAGTTAGAATGGCTATTTTCAAAAGACCCAATATGTTCTTTTTTTTTTTTTTTTTTTTTTTTGACAGGCAGAGTGGACAGTGAGAGAGAGAGACAGAGAGAAAGGGCTTCCTTTTGCCATTGGTTCACCTCCCAATGGCCACCGTACTGCGGCCGGTACACTGCACTGATCCGATGGCAGAAGCCAGGTGCTTCTCCTGGTCTCCCATGGGGTGCAGGGCCCAAGCACTTGGGCCATCCTCCACTGCCTTCCCGGGCCACAGCAGAGAGCTGGCCAGGAAGAGGGGCAACCGGGACAGAATCCGGTGCCCCGACAGGGACTAGAACCCGGTGTGCCGGCACCACAAGGCGGAGGATTAGCCTATTGAGCCAATATGTTCTTAGGACAAAAATTGGACATATATGCCAAGCAATTAAGTTACATATCAAAGAATTGAATTTCATGTTAAAAACCTGGTTATTCAATACAATAATCAACAGAACAAGATCTTGGTTATCCTTTGAGGCTGGCCAGCCCATAGCTCCCCTCTGTAGTTGCCCTCCTTCTCAGACCTCCCCTCCCTCTCCCTCTCTCTGGTAATCAAATAAATACATTTTTTAAAGAAAACACATGTGACGGGGCCAACGCTGTGGCATATCTGGTATAGCCGCCACCTACAGTGCCAGAATCCCATATGGGCGCCGGTTCTAGTCCTGGCTGTTCCACTTCTGATCCAGCTGTCTGCTATGGCCTGGGAAACCAATGGAAGATGGCCCAAGTCCTTGGGCCCCTGCACCTGCATGGGAGACCCAGAAGAAGCTCCTGGCTCCTGGCTTCGGATCGGCTCAGCTCCGGCTGTTGCAGTCAATTGGGGAGTGAACCAGTGGATGGAAGACCTCTCTCTCTCTCTCTCTCTCTCTCTCTCTCTCTCTCTGCTTCTCCTTCTCTCTGTGTAACTCTGACTTTCAAATAAATAAATAAATCTTAAAAAAAAGAAAATACATGTGACTGTTTAAAGCAAATATTATGACATCATTTGGTGAGATTCAAAAATACATAAATGTAATACATAAAACAACTAGAGCATAGATAGTAGCAAAAAGGGTGGTTATATTGAACATGATTACAAGGTTTCTAAATCTCATGAAGTTTAGAACTACAATTTTAAATAGGTTGTGAAAAGTTAAGAAGACATGAGTCTTCCACAAAAATTCATGAGAAATACATAATAAGAAGATATTATGTCTGGATTTCAAAATTGTTTTGCATCAAAAGAACTCCAAATTCCATTTTTCCACAGACTTTTCAAATCTCCTTGTAGGTTCATAGAACCACTTACAAAGATAACATAAATGGCTAGAGATTAAAAAGGCTTGTCAGACAAATTAAAATTGAAAGCTAATTAAAAATGTAAAGTCTAAAATAAGACAAGAAAGGCCGGTTTCGAGGCTCGCTAGGCTAATCCTCCGCCTTGCGGCGCCGGCACACTGGGTTCTAGTCCCTGTCCGGGCACCAGAATCTTTCCTGGTTGCCCCTCTTCCAGGCCAGTGCTCTGCTGTGGCCCAGGAAGGCAGTGGAGGATGGCCCAAGTACTTGGGCCCTGCACCCCACGAGAGACCAGGAGAAGCACCTGGTCCTGCCATCGGATCAGCGCTGTGTGCCGGCCACAGCGCGCCGGTCACGGTGGCCATTGGAGGTTGAACCAACTGTCTCTCACTGTCCACTCTGCCTCTCAAAATAAGTAAATAAATAAAATAAGACAAGAAAGAAGAAACAAATGAAAAATTCTAGAGTTTGAATAACATATCAATAATAACAATTATAATCATTTTTAAAGTCACTAAATACTCCCATTAAAAGGCAGAATTTATAAGATTAGACAGAAAAAGCATGACCCAGTTACATTCTAGCTTAAAAGGCACACTACGAAAATAAAGAACCAGGTAGATTAAATGTGGATATGTAGTGTGACAGCTAATTTTATGTGTCAACTTAAAGAATATCCAGATATCTGAGCAAGTATTACTTCTGGATTTGTCTGTGAGGATGACTCCAGATGAACTTAGTGCAAGAGTCAGTACTTCAAGGAAAGAAAATCCACCCTCACCAATGGCATCTTCATCTTCCAATCCCTTAAAAGCCTAATTAAAAGAACAAGGCTAAGGAAGGGCACATTCGCTTCCTTTTCTAGAGCTGAGACACCTATCTTCTCGTGCTCTTGAACATGAGTCCAGGTTCCTAGTGGAATTCTTGCAACAGTAGGTTACCCACACCCACCATCTTCCTACAGTGCCACAGTCCAATTTACATATGCTTGAGCTACAACTGAATTACACCATTGGTTTTCTGGGGTCCCTACCTTGCAGATAGCAAATCTTGAGAATTCTGTCTCCATAACCCACAAGCAAATTCCTGTATTAAGTCCCTTCTTATAAATCTCTATCTATCTATCTATCTATCTAATCTACCTACTCATCGATCTTATCTATCCATGTATTCTATCATCTATCCTTCCACTCATCTTTTCTTTCTTTAGTCCAACTTCCTTCCCTCCCATATCCGTGCACCCATCCTATCTATCCATGCATTTATTCTATCATTTAATTTCTTTCTCTCTTTCTTTCTCTCTTTTATTTCTATTTTCTTTTTTTCTTATCTATCCAAATCATTTATTATATTATCTATCTATCTATCTATCTATGTATCATCTATCATCTGTCATCTCCTCTTGGTTCTGTTCCTATGGAGAACCCTAATACAGATAGGAAGAAGATGAATTGTGAGAACAGTAAGTGTATGAAGGCTGAAGTGACAACATTAACATCAATGGACACATACTTTAAGACAAAATCAGAAGTGAAGAGGGATATTTCATAATGACAAACGATTCAGTGCATTAGGAAGACACAACAAACATAAATGTTCTTGAGCCAGTATGGAGTTTAAAATACTCTGAACAAACATTTATAAAGTAAAAGGAGAAATAAAAAGTTCCACAATGATCGTTTAAAATGTGACCAATAGTCTTCTGTCAGTTAATAGAACAACTAGACAAATTGTAAGTACATAGATGATCAAAGATTATCAGCCATCTTTCCTTGTTTGGCAATTAATTTTCCTTGATTGGCAGGATATTAATATACAGTATTCAAATACCTATAATATGTTCAAAAACTGACCAGGTGTAGGGCCACAAAACAAGTCTAAATAAATTTTTTAAATCTTAAAATAGCAAAGAATTTTTTCTGACCATAAAACAATATGATTAATTTAAAACAGATAATTAAGAAATCCATATATATTTGAAAATGAAAGTGCATACTTCTAATTGGTCCATAAAGCAAATAAGAAAGCAGAAGATAAATTAGAAAACATTTGTAGCATGTGAGTTAAAGAAGTGTTTACAAAGCAATTCATAACTTTAAACACCTACATTAAAAAGAATGCTCTAAGCCTTGAAGAAATAAATAAAACATAAAAAGAAGACTAAGGTTAATGACCGAGTTTCCATTTTATGAATTAGAAAAAGCAAGTAAACTTAGTATATGTTTGAAGAAACAAATAATGAATATAAAAGCAGAAATCAATGAAACTTATTTTAAAAAGGAGAAATAGAGAACCTTAACAAAGTCAAAATATGGTTCTTTGAAAAGATTAACAAAATCGATATGCTAGATTGACCAAGAGAAAGAAAAAAATTATCAGGGTAGGCATTGTGGCTCAGAGGGTTAACCACCACTTGCAACATGGGCATCCCATATTACAGTATCAATTTGAATCCTGGCTGTTCTGCTTCTGATCCAGCTTCCTGTTAATGTGCCTGGGAAAGTAGAATATGACAACCCTAGTATTTGTCTCTCCGCTACCCACGTGACAGAGCTCCTGGCTCCTGGCTTCTACCTGGTACAGCCCTGGCTGTTGCAGGTATTTGGGGAGTAAATCAGAAGTTGAAAGATAATAAGATAATGTTTCAACCACTTTATGCCATTGTGATTATTAGTTTTAGATATCAGCTTGATTGGGTTGAAGAATGACAGACAGATGGCTGGTGAATTGTTTCTGAGTGTATCTCTGGGGTGCTTCAAAAGAAGCTTGGTATGGGAGTCAGGGCCCAGTGTGGGGAAAAGCTGCACCATTCTATCAGCAGAGGGCTCAGACAGAAAATAAAAAGACCAAAGTAAAGGGATGCTCTTGCTACTCTATCTCCTGGAGTAGGTGCCTTTCTCTGTCTGTCATGAAGAGACATGTCATGTTGAGGAACTGGAAAACTCAGTATTGTTATGAGTCAATTCTCCCTCAAATTGTTCCAGAGATTCAAAAGTGTCAACATCATTATGCTAGAAGGGTTTTTGATAAACTAACCATAAACTTTTACAGAACTGTAAAGCAGTTAAAATGCTGGTTGTGACCCTGAACCCCATGTCAGAGTGACTCAGTTCGAGTCCCACCTCTACTTCTGGTTCCAGTTTCCTGCTAATGTTCACCATGGGAAACAGCAGGTGATGGCTCCTGTGCTTGTGTTCCTTCCATCCACACGGGAGACCTGGTTAGGGTTCCTGGTTAGGGATCCTGGCTCCTGGCCCAACTCCAGCTGCTCTCCTTCCTGCTTATCTTGCTCGCTCGCTCTATCTATCTATCTATCTATCTCTCATTCTGCATTTCAAAAAAATAAATAAATCTTTTTAACAAATGAGACAAACCACTTTTTTCAAAGGGCAAAATTTAACCAAATACTTTAGAAAAGATATAGAAGTAACCATAAGTACTCAAGAAACCATCTAACATCATTCATCAGGGAAATATAAAATTAAATCCAAAGTTAAGTTGTAGCATTGAAGGCTCACATCCCCTATCATAGACCTTGGTTGAATCCAGCTCCTATGCTTCCAACGCAGCTTCCCACTAATGTGCACCCTAGGAGTGCACATTAAGCAGATATCAGCTTAAGTAGATGAGCCTCTGCCACCATGTAGAAAACCCTCATTGAGTCCTAGGCTCTTGGCTTCAACCCAGCTCTGACTGCTGCAGGCATTTGGGGAGTGAATATGCAGATAGAACTCTCTCCCTCTCTCTCCCCTCCTCCCTCTCCCCCTTTCCTTCTCCCCCTTTCCCTCTCCCCCTTTCCCTCTCCCTTTCCCTCTCTCTCCCTTTTTCTCCCTCTCCCTCTCTCTCTCTCTCTCCTGCTCTTTATGTGTGTATGTGTGTGCACATGCATGTATCTTTCAATTAAATTGAAATAAATAAATGTTAAAAATGAGATAGCACTACATGCCCACCAGAATCCTAAAATTGAAAAGATCAGTAACACTAAAAGCTGGTCAGTTAAGGAGCAGCTGAAATTCTTATGCATTGATGATGGGAGTGTTAAATAGTCAACTACCTTACAAAGTGGATGGACAACTGCTGATTAAACTAAACGTATACTTACTTATTCCTTGACCCCCTCAATTACACTCTAAGATAACTACCCAAGAGAAATTAAACAAAAATAAGCATGTTAAAAGCAGTGTATCTCTGTGTGTGTGTGTGTGTGTGTCTCTCTGTAATTCTGATTTTCAAAGAAACATATAAATCTTTTTAAAGGGGGGGGGGGGGGCACTGTGGCTCAGTGGGTTAACACCCTGGCCTAAAGCACCAGCATCCCTATGGACACCAGTTCAAGACCCAACTGCTCCACTTCTGATCCAGCTCCCTGCTGTGGCCTGGGAAAGCAGTAGAAGATGGCCCAGGTCATTGGGCCCTGCACCCATGTGGAAGACCCGGAAGAAGCTCTTGGCTCCAGATCAGCACAGCTCTGGCCATTGCTGCCAAATGGGGAGTGAACCAGTGGATGAAAGACCTCTCTCTCTCTCTCTCTCTCTGCCTTTCCTTCTCTCTCTGTGTAACTCTGACTTTCAAGTAAATAAATAAATCTTTAAAAAAAATAAATAAAGGAAAGGAAAAGAAACTCCAGGGGGTCCAGCATTGTGCAGCATTATGGAACAGCCTGTGTGTGATACCAGGGTACCAAATGGATGTCCATTTGAGTCACGGCTGCTCCACTTCTGATCCAGCTCCCTGCTAATGGCCTGGAAAGGCAGTGGAAGATGGCCTAAGTACTCGCTCTCTCATGCTCTCTCTTTCTTTTTTTCCCTTTTTTTAGAAATCTCCCCCTCTCTGTAACTCTTTAAATAAATAAATAAATAAATAAATAAATCATTGAAAAGACAAGACAAGGAAAAAAAAACTTGAGGCCCTCCTTAAACCACCTACAAAGTGACAGTATGGTTCAGACATTCCCATAGCTCTCCAAAGAGTAACAGTCACAGCAAGCAAACAACATGCTTTTGCTAACCACTAAGTGGAATTCTTTCCCCGCTGCTTCCAGAAAAAAAAATTCATCCATTGAAAGTTATATTTATTTTGGATCAAGCCAGATAATCATGGATCTCAAAAAATTTTGATCAAAATAGGAGCAGCAGTATTAGCTTCCTTCCTAGAACTGTTCTAGATGTGCACTGAGAACATCAAAAGAATTGTAGATGTCATTCAGCATTGCCAGTATTACAAAGATGTGTTGATACTGCAGTCCAGTGTCATCAGAGCCCTCGCGATAAGAACCTGAAACAGCCACCCTGCTGCTTTCAGTGAGAAAAGCTTTGCTGACCTTGAGTGCCTGGATGACCTGCACAGGGCTAGCGAGAATATTCTAATTATCTGTCTGCTGCAAGGGAGCTCAGAGACAAATTTACATTGCACCCCCAGAAGCCAGCCCTCCAGAAGAATCCTAGAACCAAACAACTCCCTGCCTTTATTTTCTCTTATCCCTATCTTCTATCCACATTTCTTGTTCTAGGGTGTATTATGTCCTTCACTGTGACAGTTCATATTTGTTTAAAAGTTGCTTTTATTTCAAAATAAGTCCAATTGCATTGTCACTAACACAATTAGTGATCGCCATCTTATTAATACAATTAGTTGTCACCATCTTCCCTCTGTTTAAGCAGTTACCATCTTTGGCATTGTGTTTCAAAAGTCATAAAAATAATATCATGCAGCCATTTTAAGTAACTGAAACGCATCATATAAGACTTTTGTTAAGGAAGAAAAGAAGGAGAGAGGAAAGCAGCCAAGAGCATTCTAGAACTCCCACCCATCAGAAAAGAATGTCACTTTTTGCTGACTCTTTTGAATCCAAATACAAATGCAATGAAGCACCTACACTCAGCAGCCCATCAACCAGTATCTCCACAACCAATGAAGAAAGAGCAGATTTCAGGCCCACTGACAGTGAGCATCTGAGATCATATATCATGCAGTCTTTCCCTGCTAGTTTTAATGAGATTGCAGTTTTAATGAGAAAAAGTAGTCACTTCACCCCTTTCTTTCTGTACAATGAAAACGAGATAGAAGGTATTTTTGTCATGAACTCTACGTGAGTTATGAGGTAGATATTATGCCACCAGAGTAAAGAAATTAATAAACTGAAATTCTAGCACAAAATATTAGGATACCAAAAAAAGCAAGTAGCAAGTGTTTCCAAAAAACAGGCATTTAATTTCACTCTTTACCAGTAACACTTTGAATATCTATGATTCTTGCAACACAGTATAGATGGAGAGGGACAAATATGTGCAAAGTAGACAACTGTGCAACAAGACCAGTGAGGTTCCCAAGCGTAACTACAGCCCAAACCCAGATAGGTGATAATGCCAAGAGCATGTGTAGGAGAGACAGTCACGAGGACCACCACAGGCAAGCACCGCAGGGAAGTGAACAAAAGGCACCAGCTGTCCAGTCATCCAAGGAGACCGGCCTCAGACTGCGTCCTGGGACTTCTGAAAGCCTAGTGGCAGATGTGCCGTGAGTAACACAAAACAGTTCCATCAGGGCAAAGTGACTCACTGGGACTTGGAAAACAGACATAAGAGGGTACTTCCAATAGTTTGTGGAAAACAGAATTCAAAGATAAAGTTTATTTTGTGCAAAACAAATTTTTAATACACACAAAGCTTTTTCATAGTATACAGTTTTCGTGAACATAAAAAGAAGAAAAAAAAACCTTATATGCATGGAGTTCAAAAAAGTGTTTGCTCCAAAATAAACTTGTCTTTTCATTCCATTTTCCATGAACATTTTTACATCCCCTGGTATTTTTCAAAACTTAGTAAGAGCAGCAAAATGCTGTGGATATATTCTCCTTACCCGGAGGCCAGTGAGGATCAGGTATTTCAGTCCCGGAGATCTGCTTTTGTGGACACATGGAGCGGTTTTCACCTAGCTTTAATCACCAAGTATAAACAATCCAGTGGCTTCTGTCCAGGTATTATATATTTAGTTCCCTTTCAACTTAAGCACAGACTACTCAAAAATAGCAAGAGGCAGAGAAAAAGGCTTCTCAAACTAAATGTAATCAATCTTGCACTAAAAAGAAAAACCACTCTTTACACAGGCACTAAAACTTTAAAATGCCCTTATCACTTTGTGTCAGAAGGAAAACGAACAGCAGAAAGAGCAGCATTCTTAGAAATGAAATCCTGGCGACATTTCTATCTGATTTTTGAATGAAAAAAAAAAAGCCAGAATAGAATTTCTTTAGAACTGTGTAAAATCTTACTTGTACAAGCAGTTGAGAAATCAGCTCCAAATTCGCTGAAGGCTGACAACTTGGGAGAACTCTCATCTATACACAGAACATTAAAAAAAAAAAAGGGAAAAAAAACTTTCCACAAACTTTCAGCCCACGTGACTCCAACTTTAGTCCTGTAGAAACTTCTCCTTTTTCCTTGTTTATCCATATTCAAAACTTTCATGCTAATGGACCCAGATTTATTTAGGATAATCAGATAGTTTGCATCCAGTTCTTCTCTGGCTGAGACTGAATCTGAGTAATATCTTTTTGTGAAAAAGTTGAACTTCTCTTCTAAAACGGTCTTACGGTCAAGACAAGACTTTTTTTTAATTGCTGTTTGACATCTTTGTCCTTACTCTCTCTTAATTCCAGGTGTCATGGTTCAATGGTATAAGTAGCAAACAAAAAGCCTGGGAGAGGAAGAAGGAGAAACCCTGGCACCAGCAGCTTCAGATAGAACCTCCTTCAGGCACTGCCAGACCCAGCAGAAAACCAGGCCAAAGGGGTCTCCCACAGAAGCACTCGCTGGTGTAGTTTTTGACATTTTTTGTTGCCTTTCTTTATTTAGACTGTGCTAACAAGATGAATTCCATATATACATTTTAAATATTTGAGACCTGAACAAATTAGTAGGATAAATCTGATTTTAGAATTCAGCATTCATGCATCAGAAGAAACAAAACAAAACAAAACAAAACAAAAACCCACACCTAAGCACTAGAATATCTCTGGATTCAATATTATTTCTCCAGTTAGTTTTAACCATGTCCCATTGGAGCAATATAGAAATCCTTTCCTTTCCGGTTTTCAAAAAGTACCAAGATTGTTGTGATTAGTGGAATAATTGAGAGGAAAAAAATCTTAAGAAATTCCTTATATTGTATAAGAACTTTGCCAATAAATTTGACTATGTAAATGAAGATTATTAGTTGTTATTCAATTTGATCAAAAGGAGTTTGTCCAGAATAAAAGAAAAAAATAACTCTCTTCAATGTTTGTTTCAGAACACGGAATTTTTGTCTCTACATGCAGTCCCAGTTTTCAATATCAATAACATAGTTTGGCCAAAATTTATTGACATCACTAGTGACACTGATGGATCACTCAGTGCTTTTAATTCTGAGAATGCTTTTCCAGAGCAGTGATGAAAACTATGTCAAATTTATTTTTCAAAAGTAGTTCTTGGGACCAGTGCTGTGGCTTAGTAGACTAATATCCCATTGGCAGCACCCATTGCTGCCCCAGCTGTCTGCTTATAGCCTGGGAAAGCAGTAGAGAATGGTGCACGTGTTTGTGCCCCTGCACCCACGTGAGAGGCCTGGAAGAAGCTCCTGGCTCCTGGCTTCAGATCAGCCTGGCTTCAGCCATCAACAGAAGACTGGATAAAGAAAATGTGGTGAGGGGAGGAATTTGGCTGAACAATTGAGAAGCCCACATCCCATACTGTTTAAGTGTTGGCTCTGCTCCTGATTTCAGCTTCTTGCAAATGCACACATTGGGATGCAGCAGACGATAACTCAAGCAGTTGAATCCCTGCCATTCACGTGGGATTGAATTCCCAACTTCCAGCTTCCATCGGGCCCAATTCAGGCCTGGCTACTGCAAGCATTTGGGGAATGAACCATTGGATCTCTCTCTCTCTGTCTCTCTCTCTCTCTCTCTCTTCCTCTGTGTGTGTATGTGTCTCAAATAAATAAATTAGATTTTTAAAAATATGGTGTACATACATACAACAGAATATTATTCAGCTATAAAGAAGAGTGAAATCCTGTCATTTGTCACAAAATGGATGAAACTGGAAAGCATTAAGCTAAGTGAAAAGTACTCTCATGGGTGGAAATTTTAAGGGAAAAAAAAGTTGATCTGAATGTAGAAAAATTATTACTAGAGGCTGGGAGGGTAAGAGGAGGTAGAGATAAGAGGGAAATAAGACAAAAACTTCCAAACACAGAAAGAAGGAGAAGGTTCCAGAGTTCCACAGCACAATAGGGTCACTGTGGTTTACAAAAATTTACTGTACGGTTTATAACAAACCAGAAGAGAGGAGCTGGAAGGCTGAAACATGAAGAAATGAATACGAAAAATAGAAATGCTAATTACACTGATTTAAACAATATACACTATGTATGTGTGTTTTGAAATATCAAACTTTTTTCCATAAGTATGTACAATTATTATGTTAACAAAAATTTAAGGAGAAAGTTATATTGTACTCCATAAACATGCACTTATTTGTCAAGTAAAATTAATTGAAATGAAGTGAGGGAAAAAGGATTTCCTTGAGATGCTAGTTTAACTATAATGATAATAACAAGCAAACAAACTGAACAATCCTAAAAGCTAAGCCAAAGCATTTAGGCTGGAATCTTCCCATTAAAGTCCATGCTGTTGACAATAGATGGCAGTATCAAACAAACTTAAAATACGCAACTTCTAAGAAAACTGCAATGGGAAATAGGCAGCACCAGCTTCAGTCATTTGGTAATGCCCTTTCATCCAGGAGCAAGGCATGTTTTCCAAAAACGCACCAACCCACTTGTTGCCCTCTTTTCTATCGCAGTTTCAGCATTGTCCTTGTTTATGAAGTCTGCAAAAGAACACCAAGTTATTATTGTGGCTTCTGACAGGTGCTCATGGCTAGCTTTAGTGTTAAGCAGTGTGGTCCCAGCTTTGGCTGGGATGAATACCTGTAACCAAATATATTTGAAAAACAAATACCTAATGCTCTGTTGCTATAGAAATAAAGCAAGCAATAACAGAAGATAAGGTTCTCTTTCAGGATATGTTGCCCAGGCTCTTTCTTAAAAATGCTCTGCTTCTGCCTCAAGCAACAATCAGAGAATCAAAAAGTAACTGACTGTAAAATTTTCAAGTTCAAATTTTACAGTACTCCTTGGCAAAACTCAAATAAGGTCCCATACTATTATAAATTCTAAAATGTAAATGATGCTTAAAATTCCCTTTGCAACCCAGTCAGATCAGAATTTCTTGGTGCATAACTGAAGTGCTATTATAGATTCAAGGAACAATATTTTGAGGTGTACCAAACCTTGGAAATTTCCTGAGAACCCAGGTGTCATTACAACAGAACAGGGGGGAAAAACAGACTATCGATCAAATAAGTCAGAGTAATCATTACTCCAGGTATTTCAAAAACATTTGCATGAGGAGCTTTGCATTGCTTTACATGTACAAAGCTGTCCTTCCCCCGCATGGTTGGGAATGAGAATTCCATTGTAAGCAAGAAAATAAATATCAATTCCAATAGTCAAAATGGGCCTTCATCATATTTTTTTCACTTGGTTCAAGACAATTCTAGACAATGATTACTTTAATGGAGAGATTTCGAAATGATTCAACCTTTAAGTGTGGAAAGCAATATAATAATATCTAAATAAATTTAAGCAAGTTAGGGGCCGGTGCTGTGGCGCAATGGGTTAACACCCTGGCCTGAGGCGCTGGCATCCCAAATGGGCGCCGGTTCTAGTCCCAGCTGCTCCTCTTCTGATCCAGCTCTCTGCTGTGGACTGGGATGGCAGTGGAAGATGGTCCCAAGTCCTTGGGCCCCTTCACCTGTGTGGGAGACCCGGAGGAGGCTCCTGGCTCCTGGCTTTAGATCGGCACAGCTCCTGCCAATGTGGCCATCTGAGGAGTGAATCAGTGGATGGAAGACCTCTCTCTGTGTCTATACCTCTCGGTAACTCTGTCTTTCAAATAAATAAAATAAATCTTTTTAAAAAATTTACGAAAGTCAAACACAAAACAATACATCTGGGCTGGCACCACAGCTCACTTGGCTAATCCTCCACCTGCGGCACCAGCACCCAGTGTTCTAGTCCCGGTTGGGGCACCGGATTCTGTCCCGTTTGCCCTCTTCCAGTCCAGCTCTCTGCTGTGGCCCGGAAAGGCAGTGGAGGATGGCCCAAGTGCTTGGGCCCTGCACCCACATGGGAGACCAGGAGGAAGCACCTGGCTCCTGGTTTCAGATCAGTGCAGCATGCTGGCCATAGCGGCCACTTGGGGGGTGAACCAATGGAAAAAGGAAGACCTTTCTCTCTGTCTCTCTCTCTCTCTCACTGTCTAACTCTTCTGCCTGTCCAAAAAAAAAAAAAAAAAAAAAAAAGAAAAGAAAAGAAAACAATACTTCTGGTCTTCTAGTATACTGAAGAATTCCTTTTTAACATCTGATAAAATCACTGCTAACTCACTTAACTAAAAAGCTATATACTATTTCATGCTTTTACAATTTGTTAAAATGCTACACATACTCCCTAAATATTCTCAGGGTAGACAATTTTTTTTTGACAGGCAGAGTGGACAGTGAGAGAGAGAGACAGAGAGAAAGGTCTTCCGTTGCCATTGGTTCACCCTCCAATGGCTGCCGCGGTCAGCGCGCTGCAGCCGGCGCACCGCGCTCATCCAATGGCAGGAGCCAGGTGCTAGGTGCTTTTTCCTGGTCTCCCATGGGGTGCAGGACCCAAGCACTTGGGCCATCCTCCACTGCACTCCTGGGCCACAGCAGAGGGCTGGCCTGGAAGAGGGGCAACCGGGACAGAATCCGGTGCCCCGACCAGGACTAGAACCCGGTGTGCCAGCGCCGCAAGGCGGAGGATTAGCCTGTTGAGCCACGGCGCCGGCCAAGGGTGGACAATTTACCTAGTACTTATGACACTGGTTAGTGTCCATGTCTCTTGGGGCCAGCGTTGCAGCATAGTAGGTAAAGCCATTACCTGCAGTGCCAACATCCAATATGGGTGATGGTTCAAGTTTTGACAGCTCCAACTCCTATCCAGCTCCCCTCTGATGTACCTGGGAAGGCAGCAGAGAATGGCTAAGTGCTTGGGCCCCTGCACCCACGAGGGAGACCCAGAAGTTCCTGGTTCCCGTCTTCAGATCGGTGCAGTTCCGGCCATTGCAGCCATTTGGGGAATGAACCAGCAGGTGGAAGATCTCTCTCTCTCTCTTTCTCTGTTTGTTCTCTCTGTCTCTCTCTCACTCACTGTAACTCTGACATCCAAAAAAAAAAAAAAAAAGATGCCCATGCCCATATCCCATTATCTCATATCAGAGTGCCTCAGTTTGGTTCCTGGCTCTGGCTGCTTTCACAGCAGACTCTGGGAAGCAGCAGTGGTGACTCAATGGAGTTTGCCAGCTACATAGAAGACGAACTGAGTCCCCAGCTCCTGGCTTTACCTTGACCCAAACCAGCCCTTTGCAGATAACTGGAGAGTGAATCAGCAGATGGGACCTTTCTCTGTGTCTCTCTGTCTGTGTGTTTATTTATCTGTCTCTATCTCGACTCTTGAGTAAAACAAATAAATATTGTCATATTTTAGAGGCAAAGCAAAGAGCAGGTGCACTACAGGTGCTCATGATGGACAAAGTAAAGATTACGTGCAATTCTTCAACAAAAGCTGTGGTTTAGGTTAATTACTTTTGCAGGACCTGATTTCATTTTCTCTGAGGTAGGTGGATCTTTGACATTTCCAAACTGCCTGGAGGATGAAGTGAAAGCAGATGGAGGAAGTGGTTCAGTGTTGACTACAATTCAGATGGAGCTGTTAACCTCATTGCTTAAGGCTTGGAGAATTTACAACTATGAACTTGGTCTGGTAGTGCCTGGAGTGTTTTGGTAATTTTCATGTTAGTATGCCACTCTCGTACTAGTTCTCCTATTTCCTGTTGTAGTTGACAACATCAGCATGTACCCAGAAGAAACACCCCAGGGATCTCAGTCCTCTGTTTTGCCTTTGTAGGCAACTACATGTTTGCCATCAAGTCACACAAAATCCATCTGTGACACAAATTTCCCTTATATTTGCTTCCTTCTCTCTCAGCTATTTTAATTGAAGCCTTCAAAACATCTTGACAGGAATTTGCAAAAATCTCTTATCCCTTCAAAGTCCAGCTCCCCTCTTTCTGAAGCTAACAATGAATGAAATGGGGAAGTCGTGCACCTAGAGCATGAGAGCCACATCGTTAAACTCTGGGTAAATCTGTATCCAGTTCACCCTTCCTGGCTCTCCTTTTATTGCTTCTCAGGCACTCTAACTCGGCACCACACCCTCTCAGTTCCCTGATCTCACTTCATCCCTGCCTCTGGGTGTGCTGAGAGTCTCACAGAAGAGACAACAGTTACTTAAATACATGAGGGTAATTCAAAAAGTTCATGGAAAATGGGATTAAAAATGTGAGTATATTTTCATGTGAAACTTTTTTTTTGTAATTTGTGGAAAATATGCAGTATGAAAAACTCATGCCAGGACTTCAAAAAAAATCACAACAAAATAAAACTCATACTTTTAAACCCATTTTCCAAGGAATTTTAAAGCACCCTCACAGTCAAGACATTTGTTTCTGTTTTAAAGTAACAAGGTAAAAAAGATGAAAGTTATATAAAGCATTAAGTACAACAGGAACCAGTGCCCACATGGGATGCCAGCGCACAGGTCAGGGCTTACCCTACTACGTCACAGCACCAGCCACGTAATGGCCACTCCTTACCTTTCCTACGTGGATATTTTCATAGCAGACAACAAGATAAATTCGGTTTAATTTGTACCAAAGCCCAGGTAGTTGGGCAGAAGGAAAAATGGTCAAGAATCAACACTCAGTAGTGAGTCCTTCAATATTCATTAATGAACTCAATAAATATTCAGAGTATAATTTACAAAAATTAATAAGTAATATGTATTAATAAGCCAGAAAAGCATTCTATCTAAACAGCTATGTTTCAGATCTAGCAGAGAAAATTAGCAACTGACTTTAAAATGAAGATATCCAGGCAAATTTAAAGACCTCATTGAAAAATATTTTCCTGATATTTTCTCCTTAATTTACCATCCTCCTAGGATGCTGAGAGAATTTAAATAATTTGGGGTGAGTTACCAAATTGTCTCTGTCATTTTCATTTTACAAGCAATACACCAAAAATCTTAATCAACTACTAAAATCTGGTTAAAAGTAATTTTGCCATTTTATTATTATATTATCATAATAAACTAGTTTTATCAGCTAATATTTGCTCATTTTACCTTATCTGAGCATACTTCAGAAAGAATGTGGAAATGGAATTAAGGCAGAAATATATTTTGATGCAAAAAATTTTGGATCCATGCATAATTTTTTCAAAACATACATTTTTCCATCAACTTTTATTTTCTTGAAGAGGCAAAGAGACAGAAGGAGAAATTTCCTACCCACTGGCTCACTCCTCAAATGCCTACAACAACAGCTGAGGCTGGGCCAGGCAGAAGCTAGGAGTTGGAAACTCAATCCAGGTCTCCCATGTAGATGTCAGGGACCCAATGCTTATAGCCATCACCTGCTGCCTCTCAAGGTGCATATTAGCAGGAAGCTGGATTGAGGAGTGGAGCAAAACCTGGAACCCAGGCACTCTAAAGTGGGACACTTGTAACCCAAGTGGCATCTTAACTGCCCCTCCACGAACTTTCTGAACCCGTCTCACATTAACAGCATGAGTCATCTCCAAAAGAAATTCAGTTCTTGCAACGATGCTGGAGTTTGAGTTTCCCTGGGATTTTAAAAATATATATTTCAGGGAGGGAGGTTATGGGGGGAAAAGCCGCTGTAATTCAAAAGTTGTACTTTGGAAATTTATATTTATTAAATAAAAGTTGAAAAAATATATATTTCGATTTTGAAACAAAATTTAGCATATACTAGTTCAAATTTGAAGATTAAACTGTCTTCCTTTTCACTTGACCCCACTGTCTGTTCTATGGGGTTTTCTAAGTCTGTAATTACGTACAGCTCCACCGGGATGGCTGGTCAAGCTCTCAGTCATGTGATCAACTGTCTTGAGGAATTTTGAAATGTATAATTCCAGGGCCGGGCCGGCACTGTGGTCAGGGAAGGCAGTGGGGGATGGTCCAGGTGCTTGGGCACCTGCACCCACGTGGGAGACTGGGAGGAGGCACCTGGCTCCCGGCTTCAGATCAGCGTGGCTCTGGCAGTGGCGGCCATTTCGGGGATGAACCAATGGAAGGAAGACCTTTCTCTCTGTCTCTCTCTCACTGTCTATCTATCAAATAAATAAATTTAAAAAAAAAAAGCAGGAGAAGATGACCCAAGTCCTTGGGCCCTTGCACCCACATGGTAGACCCAGAGAAGCTCCTAGCTTCTGGCTTCATATCCACGCAGCTTTGCCATTACAGCCAACTGGGGCATGAACCAGCCAATGGAAGACCTCTTTCTCTGTGTGTGTGTCTCTTTCTCTGTGTAACTCTGACTTTCAAATAAATAAATAGGGCTGGCACCATGGCACTCCTCCACCTGAAGTGCCTGCATCCCATATGAGTGCTGGTTCTAGTCCCGGCTGCTCCTCTTCCAATCTAGCTCTCTGCTGTGGCCTGGGAAAGCAGTGGAAGATGGCCCAAGTCCTTGGGCCCCTGAGCCCATATGGGAGACTGGAAGGAAGCACCTGGCTCCTGGTTTCAGATCGGCCAGCTCCAGCTGTTGCGGCCATTTGGGGAGTGAACCAATGGACAGAGACATTTCTCTCTGTCTCTGCCTCTCACTGTCTGTAACTTTACCTCTCAAATAAATAAATAAAATCTTTTTGAGAACCAAATAAATAAATAAATCTTTAAAAAATAAATAATAAATAAAAAATATTATTCCAAGATAGGAATTTAAATTTGAAAGCAGAATACAGCAAATTATTACTTTTGTGCTTAATTGTATTTATATTGGTTTATAAAGTTATAGATAGATATGTATCACATGACTAGTCTATAAATGCATGAATTTAAGAAAAGAATTTTCTTAGTTCTTTTAGGTTGCACTACACTAAATTGATCTCTGTGAAAAATAAAAATGGGAAAGGAAGAGGAGAGAGGAAGAGGAAGAAAGGTGGCAGTACTGGGGGGGAAGAATCGTCATGTTCCCAAATCTGTATATATTAAATGCATGAAGTTGTATTCCTTCAACAAAATTAAAAAATGGGAAAAAAAAAACTTGACAGAGAAAATCTCAAACCACCCTAAACCTGTCTCTTTAGCACAGTAACTTACACTCGGCTCAACTTGAACTCTATTAACTTTCTTCACTCTTCCATTTTAAGGCAGTTTAAAGATAAAAAGGAAAACAAGGCAGAGTTTCTTATTTCTCCTGAAAAAGCTCAATGCTGAGTCATTTGCCTAAGAAACTACTTCATAGGGAACAAAGGAAAACTCTGGGCTAGACAGATGGCTTTATTGACTTAGGTAAAGTTCACATCTGAAGAGCTTGCCCGACTTGTAAAACCACATTGTCCAAATGAGACCATGATGCAGTGCGGAGTGGCACACAGATAACTAAGCTGCTTAAGCAGCCACCACCACGGGGCACATCCTTCTCCCTGTCTCCTGGGAGAGTCTGCGTGGAACCAGTCTGAACCAGAACCAGGCCAACAGCTCCTGTGATCACAGTGCATCTCCTACTGTCATTCTAAAAACCTGGAAAATCTTCCACCCCAGACCCTGTGTTGATCTTCCCCTCTCCTGGCATTTCTTTCCCAACAAGGGCGGGGTGAGGGCACTGTTTTCCAAGGAAGCACTTTTAATTTCTCCTTCAGGCCCAGGGTATCTGGCCGTTGCACCTACCTCCTTGGTAAGTGAGAAGAGGGTTTTCAAAGAGCCTCTCTGTGTATTGCATTCAGGAACTGGAACAAAAGATTAATTATGCACACCTGGTGCTGCCTGTTTGCACACAAACCCACAAGTTTCACTCATGTTTGCTGATGGAGACATGTTTCTACCCTTTCTCTCAGCTCTGGTACATCCTGCTGTCATGTTCACCTAGCAAAATAAACTGACATTTAAGGAGCAAATGTTCTCTATCCAGTCGTTTATTGATATTTATTCAATTGATATGTGTATTTTATTTTTTATGTTCACTATATTTGAGAGATAGAGACAGAGAAAGAGAGAGAGAGAGAGAGAGAGAGAGAGAGAGAGAGAATCTTCCCTCCACTGGCTTACTTCTTAATGCCCACAATAGCCAGGCCTGAGCCAGGCCACACCAAAGCCTGGAAACTGGAAGTCAATTCCATTCTCTCACATGGGTGGTCAGGAACCAGTCACTAGAGCCATCACTTGCTGCTTCACAGAATATGCATTGGCAATAACCTGGATTGTAAATGAAGGAGCCAGAACTTGAATCATACACTCAGGTAAGGGATGCAGGCGATCCAAGCAGCATCTTAACTGCTGTACCCAACGCCCACCTTGTATAGGCATGGTTGTAAACTGTGATTTATTATTTCAGTGGCAATTCTTTCCTTTTCTAAATATATCGACTATTGATAATAAAAATTATAGTTGTTGAGCCCTTATATATGCATTTTTTTAACTTTATTTCTTCTGAGTGACATCAAGTTCATAGCAAAATTGAGCAGAAGTTACAGAGATTTCCCATAACCTCTTGCCTCCAGTCTGCCTTCCTTTGCACAGCTTCCCCTACTATCAACATCCTCCATTAGAGTAATACATCTGTTATCACTGATGAACTTATTACAACTGATGATGCTAAGAACTGTAGCCAGAATTATAGTACCATGTAGTTTCACTGCCAAAAAAAAAAAAAATCATCTGCACTCCATCTCTTCATACATCCCTTCCCCATAACTCTTGAAAAACTGTCTCTTTTTTTAAATTTATTTTGACAGGCAGAGTTAGACAGTGAGAGAGAGAAAGACAGAGAGAAAGGTCTTCCTTCCATTGGTTCACCCCCCAAATGGCCGCCACTGCCAGCGTGCTGCGCCGATCCGAAGCCAGGAGCCAGATGCTTCCTCCTGGTCTTCCATGCGGGTGCAGGGCCCAAGGACTTGGGCCATCCTCCACTGCCTTCCTGGGCCACAGCAGAGAGTTGGACTGGAAGAGGAGCAACTGGGACAAAATCCGGTGCCCCAGCCAGGACTAGAACCCAAGGTGCTGGCGCTGCAGGTGGAGGATTAGCCAAGTGAGCCGTGGCGCCGGCCCAAACTGTCTCTTTTTTTAGTACATCATATGTTTAAAGTCATAGAGCACATTATCTATTAAGATAGGTTTCCTGGGGCTGGCACTATGATGGAGCGGGTAAAGCTGTACCTGTAGTGCCAGAATCCTATTCGGGCGCTGGTTCAAGTCCTGGCTGCTCCACTTCCTATCTGGTTCTCTGCTATGGCCTGGGAAAACAGTAGAAGATGGCCCATGTCCTTGGGCCCATGCACCCACGTGGGAAACCTGGAAGAAGCTCCTGGCTCCTGGCTTCAGATCGGCTCAGCTCCAGCCTTTGCAGCCATCTGGGGAGTGAACCATCTGATGGAAGACCCATCTCTCTCTCTCTCTCTCTCTCTCTCTCTCTCTCTCTCTCCCTCCCTCTCTCTCTCTGCTTCTCCTCTCTCTGTGTAACTCAGACTTTCAAATAAATAAAAAAAAGATAGGCTTCCTTTACTTAGTAGTATATGCATTTAAGTCTTCTCCGATTCTTCTCATGGTTTCATAGCTCATTTCTGCTTAGGGCTGAATAATTTTCCAGTGTCTGCATATACCACATGAGTACATTTGCTACAAGACTTCTCAACATTATTAACATGCCCTGATGTGTGATCTACCACCACAGAAGAACAATCCACACAGAGAGTCCCCAACTGAACTGACCATGGAACCCTTTGAATACAGGCAATCAGCACTCCAAGGCAGACTTCAGCACAGGCTGCTGCTTCCTGCAATGTCTTGATGACTAAGGCATGGAATTAGGCTACTTCTTCTCAGGGTCATTGTTTCCAATGGTGTTTTTAAGAATTTATTAATCACTAAAGGTCAGCTTCAATTCCATTAGTAACAGTCAGGCTGCAGAGAGAGCTGCCCGCAGCTTCTATGAAGTGCCTGCCAACCTGATGACCTGTGGTGTGCTGCGCTGTGTGCTGCAGGATGCTCATCCCCTCAGCATGGTGCATGGTAGACCATGCTCTGGTGTGGAACTCCCCATTTCCCAACCTGATCTCCATGCTGGGGTCTTAATGCCCACCCTCAGGGCCTCCAGCTCTCCAGGGCCAATGTCTCAGCACCCGTAGAAATCTCTTTCCTTCGACTTTGAGTCTCACTGCTATGGAGTCTGTTGCAGTCATTGATTAGGATTCATAGCTGACAACTAATCAAAGTCCTTCCCCCAACACATCATTTCAGCATCTCCCGCAGCACATTCCAGTGTCTGGATGGAAAGGACTGTACAATGTGACTGTTAAAGATCAGCAATAAGGTAATAAAGGGGAATGTGCGACTGGAGGCAAAAGGGGTACAGTGTCCCTCAGTATCCTTGCAGGATTAGTTCCAAGACTCCTTTGGATACCCAAATCCACAGATGCTCAAGTCCATTATATAAATGGCACAGTATTTGCACATAACCTATGCACATTCTGTCTACTTTAGATCATTTATAGGTTATTTATAATATCTAATGTAATGAAATCTTATGTGGAAAGTCATTATACTGGTTTGTTTATGAACAATGATAAGAAAAATGTCTACATGTTCAGTATACAGGCCATTAAAAAATAAACACTGGATGGTTGACTCCACAGACACAGAATCTATGGATGTGGAGAGCTAACTGTAACTCCCGTTCCTCCCAGACATTCTGGTATTTGAGGCCCTGTTGTCCTGCCAGGGGCTGCAAAGGCCTTTATTCTCACAATATCTCTAATTCTCATGAGAACCCTCTAAGAATATTATTTTATATATTTCACATTTTTAAATTTTTTCTTTCTTTCTTTCTCTTTCTTTTTTCCTTTCTTCCCTTCCTTCCTTCCTTGCTGTTTTTTTTTTTTTTATTTGAGAAACAGAAAGAACTGCTATCTTGTTCCACTTCCAAATGTCTGCAGCAGCCCTGGACTGGAGACAGGAACTGCATCTGGGTCTCCCACATAGGTGACAGTGACCCCTCACTGCTGCCTCCCAAGATGTGTCTTAGCAACAAGCTGGAATTGGTAACAGAGTTGGAATTCCAACTCAGGCACTGCAATGTGGGTGTGAACACTAGATCAAACACGTATCTAGAGAAGGATACAGAGGAACAGTGAGAACTTGAGGTTCTAAACATGCCACACCTCACTCAAAGCCCACTGCCTCTGCTGACACATCCAGGTTCTTCAGAGCAGATCCCACCAGGAACAGACCTCACCATGTGTCAATGCCTGCACAAAGCACCTGGACATTCTCTTAGGCAAAGCCATTTTTGAAAGCATAAATTTGGTAATTAGTAAGTGAGGACAGCCCCTTCTTGATGTAATTAGTCCCATTTTACATATGAGGAAGCTGAAGCTAGGAAGCTTAAGGAATGGTCACAAGGCACATGACAAGAGCTCCATGCCTCACAGACAGTGGCCTCTGGGAATCATGCCATGTATACTTGTGGAATTAGAAGTAATAGATTAATGGGTGGATGGATAAATATATGTACAACTTTCTTTGCATTCTGTTCTCTAAAAGGTGTGAAAATTCACTTTCTTGATGACAAACTGAAATTAAAAACAAATGGGAATATTTAATAAGGACAACAGAAGCTATGCATAAATAAACTGTAATGCTCTTAATGAACGCTCATATAATTATCCTCATTTCTCACTATTATCTATGTCATACCTGTCTTTCTCCCATCCTTGGGTGTATGAGAATTTCATCATTCCTGTTCCCTGCTCTGTGGTATTCATGGTATTTTCAGATATCAGGGCATTTTGTGAGAGTGTCAAATGGTATCTAGGCAATATGGCAGAAATAAATCCTATTAAGAGGAACATGAACAGGAATGTCTGCACTCCTATGGCCAAATGCTACTTAGACCTTAGAGCTAACATTACACTTGCCAGACCTAGATTCCAGCACTTTGAGCTTGGTGACTGAATAACAGCTCTGGAGTGGAAAATAGTTGTACCCAGTAGGAACAGGAAGGATGTAGTGGGTGTAACACAGTTCTTCATTCATTTTGTGCTTAGAATTTGCTGTTGTGCAGACTGTCTTCTCTGGAAATAAAATTTTGTTAAACAAGAAAGCAAGTTGAACAGCCAAAGGAAATTACTTTGGAGGCTGCTTCCACCTTAGAAACTGGTGAGGAGGCGCGCATGCCATGGCTGTTTGCACCATCTGTAAATCACCTGCTGCCTGGCTTCCACCAGCCAGACATTTCCCCTCTGTGGAGCCCCAGCCACCAGGATGGATCAAACTCCTCAGTGGGGAGAATGTTAAAAGCATTAAAAGTATTCCCCGCAACACAAAACTTTGTTTATAAACAAATATAAATACAAAAGGTCTTCAAAAAGTTCACAGAAATATGTATTAAGAAAGAACTATGCCGGTGCCGTGGCTCAATAGGCTAATCCTCCACCTTGCGGTGCCGGCACACCAGGTTCTAGTCCCATTCAGGGCGCCGGATTCTGTCCTGGTTGCCCCTCTTCCTGGCCAGCTCTCTGCTGTGGCCCGGAAGTGCAGTGGAGGGTGGCCCAAGTGCTTGGGCCCTGCACCCCATGGGAGACCAGGAGAAGCACCTGGCTCCTGCCATTGGATCAGTGCGGTGCACCAGCCGAAGTGTGCCAGCCACGGCGGCCACTGGAGGGTGAACCAACGGCAAAAAGGAAGACCTTTCTTTCTGTCTCTCTCTCTCTCACTGTCCACTCTGCCTGTCAAAAAATTAAAAAAAAAAAAAAAGAACTATGATTTTGCTCCCAAATTAACTTTTAATTTCACTTTCCCACAATTTTTTTCAAGTTGTTTCATGTTAGGTGAGTTTAAAAATTGAGGTCATTGAGACTCTATTTAGCAAAACAAGTACACTGTAAAACTCAGTGCTGTTTTGCTAAAATTTTGGATTATTGTGTACATAAATAAAAGTAGAAATGAAACATTGATTGGGTTTCCACCAATCACTGTGACTCCCTGACATTCCAGTTGTACATGCTGATAGAGCCACTTCCTGGGTAGACCAGCAATCTTAATGCCTGTGGCCTGGTCCAAACACTGGGAAGCTCAAGTTGAGCCTGCGTTGCCCAAGAAGCAAGGCCACCAACCCCTGTGAAACCCCCGTGATGAGTGGAATTAAGAGTCAGAAGGTAGAATGTTCCCAGAAGTGTCAAACTGGAAGGGTCATTAAAATATAGAGCTTGGCTAGACAAGAGTCTCAATAATACTGACCAAGCCCAGATTTCCACCTTGTTTTGTGCTAAACCTTTATACTTCTTGAAGCAAAGATCTAAAGCCCAAAAAAGTTCAAAACTAGTTCAAATCATGACCAAGCCACTGAGTCTTCTCCCTGAAAACAGCAGCCCTTAGCATGCATCAGCTAGCACCGACAAAGCCAAAGTCGGCTGAGTTTTATTCTCTTTCCTTATCTC
Organism: Sylvilagus floridanus; assembly: GCA_949820135.1. Classification (NCBI taxonomy): domain Eukaryota; kingdom Metazoa; phylum Chordata; class Mammalia; order Lagomorpha; family Leporidae; genus Sylvilagus; species Sylvilagus floridanus. Next base: position 79,840,862 of record OX463241.1, read on the forward strand.
AGTGGTACGCCACTCCTGCTGCAAAGTACCCAAATGACAAGGGCTTGAGGTTTATACAGAGATCAGTCATGAGCTGAAAAGTGGTTTCTTTAAAAACATACCTTTTTCCATGAACATTTTGAAGATCATATGAATGAATAGATATCAAAATATTTTTGCACCAAAACAAACATTTTTAAATTCCATTTTCTATGACGTTTTCGAAGAAACTCCATATATTAGATCCCCAGAATTTACTCATCTTTTAACTTAAATTTGAAAAAGAATAAAAACATTTAAATAAATACTATAAAGCACCAAGTAGCTGTGGGATGTCCTTGTTCAATTATTATGTGTGTGGTGTTAAATTTTTCGTGTAGTGTACATATAGATGACTTCATATGATTCACAAAGCAGCTACACCATAAAATTCCAAACCCTGGAAAGAGGACAACTATTCAATTCGATAGTTGAATAATCCAATTCAAGGATTAATAATAAATCCTTATTTCCATAGTAATAAAACCAAGTTCACCTCACTCTCTTTTTCATTGCTAAATCTCATAATTAACTACCAGAAATACTTTCTCCCAAATATCTTTAATTTCTTCATGGCTCTTCTTCTTTCATACTTTCCAAATGCTAATGAAGAAATTCAGAAAGTCAGGCAGAATGGTGCCATTAACATGGTGGTCTCCAACCCAACTGGACAGCCATCACTGCTGGTCATGTGTTCATCCTTGCTTCATTTCTATCCTAGTCTAATTATTCCAAATGTCAATGACTTTCCTCAGATGCCAGTGAAGTCTCTAATGTCCTTGTCCTCAAAAATGCACTTGCTTTTGATTTTGTCCCGTGCTCCCAGAGACCACCAGGCTGTGAGAACACCAGACCACAGAGAAGAGAAAGGACTTAAAAGCCATCACCTGCAGGGGAAGAGAAAGGCAAGGGGTGGAGAGGGAGGTCAGACATAGCAGTGAAGCAGCCATCTTGGGAGAGGGGCCTCCAGCTCCAGCTCATTGAATGTGTCCTTTCCTAAACTTTATCGCTGCTCAGCTATTCCAGAAGGGACAAAGTACCTATCCCCATGATGCTTTCACCACAGAAGTTCATAGAATGCAAATGAGGTCGTTGCCTATGCTTTCTGTATTGCCCTTAAAGACCAGCTCTGACCAACCGAACCTGAGAGAGAATCCAACTGTGACATTCCCTGGGTGGGTGACCAGGTCTCTACCTCCTTTGTCAGCATTGGAGAAGAGGCCTGTGAGCTAAGTGAGGAGGAATTCCAGGACTGATCTGCTTCAATCTCTAAAAGCCTCTCACAGAGCATAGAAGTTGGGAGGAGAGGCCACTGTCTTCATCTTGGCCCCTCTTAGTGAAGATGCTGTGCTCACACCTCCAGTGCTCTTCTCCTTCACCGATGCCAAACCAGGGGCATGCACTGAGCACATCCAGTACCCACAATGCTGTTTCCAGGAAGTTGTTCTCCATTGCAGTATGCAGAAGAAAACGGTAAGAAGTTGTCAATATACAAGAAAAACATAAGGAGCTGTCAATATGCAAGCTTTGGTGCTGCCTCCCTAAAACATTTTTCCTTGGTGAAGCCCAGGAACTTCCCTTTTAAAATTTCATTTATTTATTTATTTGAGAGCCAAATAGAAGTGAGGGAGAGATAGAGATAGAGAGAGAGAAAACACACTCCTACCCACTGGTGCATACCCCTAATGCCAACAATGGCCAGAACTGAGCCAAGCCAAGGCCGGGAGCAAGAAACACAATCCAGGTCTCCATGTGGGTGGTAGGAACCCAATCACTTGAGCCATCACTGCTGCCTCCCAGGATATGCATTAGCAGGAAGCTGGAATCAGAGACTAGAGCAGGAAATCAAGCCCAGGCATACCAAGGTAGAATGCAGACTTCCTAATTAGTATCTTAACCACTAGACTAAGGCCTGCTTCAGGAACTTGTTATTTAAGAAACTTCCTAGGTGATATTGATAAAGGTATTTGGTGAACCACACCAACTGAGATACAATTTTTTTAAGATTAATTTATTGATTTGAAAGTCAGAGTTACAGAGAGGAAGAGAGAGAAGGAGAGAGGTCTTTCATCTGCAGGATCACTCCCCAGATGGCCACAATGGCCTGGAGCTATGCCGATCTGAAGCCAGGAGCCAAGAGCTTCTTGTGGATTTCCCATGCGGGTGCAGGGGCCCTAGGACTTGGGCCATCTTCCATCTCCTTTCCAGGCCATAGCAGAGAGCTGGACCAGAAGTGGAGCAGCCAAAACTCATACCAGTGCCCATGTAGGATGCCAGCACTGCAAGCAGTGGCTTTTACCCGCTATACCATACTGCCAGCTCCTGAGACACAATTTTTTTATTTTACAGTTTTTATTTAATGAACACAATTTTCATAGGTACAACTTTAAGAATATAGTGGTTTCCCTCCTCCATATTCATCCTCCCAACTCCACTCCTCCTGTCCCACCTCTCATCCCATTCTTCATTAAGATTCATTTTTAATTAACTTTATATACAGAAGACTAACTCTATCCTAAGGAAAGATTTCAACAGTTTGCACACATACACACAACATAAAAAGTACTGTTTAAGAATAAGTTTTGTAGTTAATTCTCATAGTACAACTTATTAAGGACAGAGGTCCTACTCCATGGGGAGTAAGTGCACAGTGACTTCTGTTGTTAATTTAACAATTAACACTCTTATTTATGATGTCAGTGATCACCCAAGGCTCTTGTCATGAACTGCAAAGGCTATGGAAGCCCTTTGTGACCACAAACTCCATCAGTATTTAGACAAGACCATAAGAAAAGTGGAAGTTCTCTCCTCCCTTTAAAGAAAAGTACACTCTTTTTTGATGGCCCCTTCTTTCCACTGGAGTCTCATTCACAGAGATCCTTCATGTAGAATATTTTTTGCCACAGTGTTTTGGTTTTCCATGCCTCAATTGCTCTCATGGGAGAGCTTTTCAGCCACATCTGAAAGCCTTAAGGGTTGATTCTGAGGTCAGAGCCAATATACAATTTTTGATAAATATTAGTTCTGTGCTATCAACAGGTTTATAGTCAAATCACATGCAGTCAGTCCTCTTTCAGTATCCACAAGGAATTGGTTCCAGGGCCCTCAAAGATACCAAACTCTTGGATTCTAAGGTCTCCTGTATAAAATTATGTAATATTTTTATATAATCCACTCATATCTTCCTTTATGCTTTAAATCAACTCCAGGTGATGTATAGTACCTAATATAATGTAAAAGCAATGTAAGTACCTGTTAAACTGTGTTGTTTAGGGAATAATGACAAGGAAAAAGGCTGCCCATGCTCAATACAGATGCCATTTTTTATAAGTATGTACCGTCTGTGATTGGTTGAATGGTTGATCCCTCAATGCAGAACCCACAGGCACAAAGGGTCCATCAATGCTACAAACTGGAATATATTAAATGCTAAGAAAAATATATGAATATTGAATAAGAAAGTAAAGGAAATACGATGCCTAGGAATGATATAGGATTTGTCCTGGCAGCTCAGTGACCCAGCAGCAAGGGCATTTCCCAGGTGCTTGTTAGGAGAGCATGATCTGAGAGCACTCCCAGAAAGACTGACCCAGAAGCTGTGGAGTGGGGTTGGGAGGGCCTGGCCAGCTGTGCTTTGACAATGCTTCCCAGCTCCCGTTTCAGAGCCAACTAGCTGGGGAGAGGCTAGTTAGTTCTCTGCTATCAGAGAATGAATGCTGGAGCATTCAGGAAACGGTCTGAAAAAATGTCCAGAGACCACACTACATTTGATTCCGTTAGAGCACTTCTGTTAGGCTAATCTGTGACTTGTGTGTGGTTGTCACTGTAAACACACGAGCCCTTTTTCCCCAAATAACTTTGGGATGTGCATTGTGTGCTCAGCCTCCTATGGCCCTAGTGAAAAACCAGTCCACAGTTGCTCTTAGTGGTGTTTTGTCTAAAGCACAGCCACAGAATCAATCATAACTGTATCTAAAGACCACTCTAAGATGGTGCTATGTTTTACAGTGCTTGTTCAGTTTACATTTAGCATTCCATCTGGACCAATTAAATCATAAATTTGTTCAGATACTGAAGGAAAAAAGTGTTCTTTGAAAATGGTAATAAGCCAACAGGTTTCAAAGCAGGAATGCTTAATATACTACATGTGCATCCAACATGTTACACATACAGAATGATGGATAATGATTAAAGAGGAGATGTAATTAGTAATAAAAATAGAAAAATGTGTTCGCTGAATTGCATTATCAAGGTATATTCATCATAAAAAACCTTTATTTCACAAATCCATTTGCATGGTTTGATCTACTAATAAGAAATAATCCAGGAGTAGGCATTTAGCTTAGTGGCTAAGATGTCCATGTTCCATATCAAGTGCATGGGTTCTATTCCCATCTCCAGCTCCTGATTCTGATTTCCTGCCAATATAGACTATAGAAGACAGCAAATGATGGCTCAAGTATTTGGGTCACTGACATACTAGAAAATACTAATCTATTCAGTTAGCCATTGGAATAATTCTATAACCAGAATTATGTTTCCTTCCCAAATAAAATAATTTGATATAAAGTAGATAATAACCAGAGGTTCCAGATAGGGTATTTTGACTGCCAACACTTGCGTTTTTTACTTTGTAAGTCCTTTCAATTTATTCCATAAATGAAAAAAGAATTTCTGTACCACCATTAAAAGATATCCATTTTATGAAGCATAATTTTATGTCATTATTATTCATCATGCCATTTTCTGTGAATGTGGTAATCATTTCTGAGAATGTCCATGAGGAGGAGTTCTTGCTACAACTATAAAAGAATACATGGTGTTTCCTAATTGCCAATTGCAACCTTTAGTATTTGTCATATTTTTCTGTACACCAAGATGTGCATCTAGCACAGTGGTGAAAACACTGGATAAGAGGCCCACACCATGGGGCTGGTGTTGTGATGCCGACATGTCATATGGGCACTGATTCAAAACCAGCTGTTCTGCTTTCAACCTAGCTCCCTGCTAATGCCCTGGAAAAAGCAGAAGAGATGGCCCAAGTGTTCGGGCCCTTGCAACCCACGTGGGAGACCTGAACGGAGTTCCTGACTCCTGGCTTTGACCTATCCTAGTGTGGGCCATTGAGGCCATATGTGGAATGAACAAGCAGATGAAAGGTCTCTCCCTTTCTCTCTGTAAGTATGAACTTCAAATAAAATAAGTAAATCTTATAATTAAAAATGAATCTTAATGAAGAATGGAATGGGAGAGGGAGTAGGAGACGGGATGGTTTGCAGGTGGGAGGGTGGCTATGGGGGGGAAAAACTATAATCCAAAAGTTGTACTTTCAAAATTTATATTTGTTAAATAAAGTTTAAAAAAATAAGTATATATTTAAAAAAATATGGCCATGTCCGACATCAAAGTGCTCAAGTTCAATTCCCAGCTGCAGCTCCTGACTCCAGCGTCCTGCATGTAGACCCTGTGATACAGCATTGATGGCTCAAGTCCTTGGGTCCCTACCACCTACATGGGAGATCTGGACTGAGTCCTGAGTTCCCACCCTGGGCCTGGCACAGCCAGAGCCATCGTGGGCATTTGGGAAGAGAATCAATCGGTAGGAGACATCTCTGTCTCTCTTTATCTTTCTCTGTCTCTTTGCCTTTCAAATAAATAAATAATTTATTTAAAGCTTTGTTTCTGTGTACTTTACCTGGCATAGGAGGTACAGGTTCCCATAGATGAGAATGTGAAAAATTTTCGACAAAGAGTTAATTAAATAAAAGAAGCAAAGATGATGATGTAGACCCATTTTAGAAGCTATTCAAATTAAGACAAAAATATTATGTACAACTGCAGACAATCCAACATGACCTAATATTCTTCACAAGAGTAATACATTTTAGCAGGCAGATACAAAGCTGAGATTTTCTTAAAGCTTCAGTGAAATATTTTCATTTCAAAACCATTCCCTTTGTATTCACTGATAGTTATTAAGCAGCAGTGATAAAACATGCTCCTGTCACATTCTTCCACAGGATTCAAAAGCTTCCCACAAACTCATGTCATTTTCACTCAAGTGACCTTGACACTCCATCTTTTAATGTATCGATTCTCTCCATTTCCTGAGTGAGAATGATATTTTATCATGAATTATGCCTTGACATTTATAAAGAAAAATAAAATGTAAATATAGTCTCACGTAGAGTTTTTTGGGACAACAGTATGTGTGTTCACATGTGTGTGGGGTGTGTGTGCATGCATACACACATGTATGTATATGTGTAGCATGTGTTCATATGTGCAGGTGCTGGCACTGTCATGCTGGCCATTGACAGTAGCAGGAAGACTGTCCATATTGCTTCTTTTTCTTCATTTGAGTCTCAGTGAAAGATATGGCTTCACTGGAAGAAAAAAGTGCCTTGAGTCGTCCAGGACAGGGTGGATGCAGAGAAGGTAAAAGACTGCAGGAGAGAAAGAGCAAAGCCGTATTTTTAACCTTTCCTGGCACTGTGAGCCTGACTTCCAGGCCTTGCGAAGGAGCCAGGCTCCACGAGTGAGCAGCAGATGGAACAGGCAGTCATAAGACATTATAAACATTTTTGAAAATGAGTCTACATAGCCAAGCGGCCTGTGGAGAGGTGGGGGGGGGGGCGGTGTGGGGGAAGCAATGCAACGTGACACTGAGATTTTTTTAGCAGGTGGCAAACACAACTGAATGATGCTGGTGTGCAAAACGTGGTGCAGGGCAGCCGGCAGAGCAGGGCGAGGGCAAGCAGATGCTCCCCTTTTCCCCAGTCCCTTGTCTGCCTGTGCGGCTGGCAGCCACTCTTCACACTACACCCATTGGTTTAGCGCTCATCCCAGGCCAAGAGCTACAGTGGACTCAACCTCGCCAAAGGCAGAACATTCCATGGAAGTACCCAAGATGCTATTCAGACTGATACTAAAATCCTCATTACCTGCAGGAGAAAATCCAACTCCTTAGCATGGCATTCAGGGGGCTCCACAATCCAATTGTATATGAGCTTTCCAGCGCGGCCTCCCACTGCTCCAGTTCCTAAAAGCCACGCTGTGTTGGAGTAATCATCCTTGTGCACTCACGCCATGCCCTTCCCTACCTCCTGGCCATCTCTCAGCCCAAGCGGCCCTCCTGCCCACCTGTCAAAATCCTTCAAGCTTCCGTTGAAGAGCCAGATCCTGTGGCAGCTCCTCCATTCGCCCTCACTTGGCCAAATTGCCCTCTCCTATGCCTGAAATGCACTTTGTTCCTTCATTACATCCCTGGTTCCAGATGTTTCTCGGCCCTTCTAATCTTCAAGAACATGAAGAGAAAGTGCCTGCTGAGCCCTGCTCACTGACAACTTGGTGTCCCATGCAGGACCGTTTGGCTGCCTCTGCTGCTGTGTATCATCTATTAAACACTTACCATGCACATCTCATTTCAGTCTGCCTGGATTTGAATCTTCCATTCACCACTCAGCAGCTGCACAACTTTGAACACGCTTAAACTAGCAGTGCCTCAGTGACCCCATCTGTAAAAAAGGGGTCATAGGACAATGATCATGCCCAGTGGAAAACTGAAGATCAAAGGCATTATCCCACCGAGTGTGTGGCTGGTTCTTGTCCTACAATAAGAACTGAGAACCCATTACCTATGTTTTATTATCACTGTTGTTATTATTTACTTTACATGGCCATATTGTAAGATCAGTGTCATCTCAACCTTTACTCAAAGTCACACAGCAATAAAGATGGAGTCGAGACTCAAAGTCAGGTCTGACACCCAGGAAAGTGCTCTTGACGCCTTCTGCCTGACCATGACATTTAATATTTAATATTGTCTCTTAAACACAAGACAAGAATCTTTGATAAGCTTACTGAACATGTAACAAAAGAATTAAAATAATAGACCTAAAGTGCTCTGGGTAAGAATATTAGAACCTAAATAGTCCATGAAATCTGAATTTCATCCTTTACAAATAAGGATGTTCAGGTGCATTTATGCATATGGAAAATTTACTGACAGCTCCTAAGTGTGGACCCCTGGCATAGGCATTTGGATGGGGGAAAAAACCCAAAGATGTGTGGTTTGTCCCCAGAGAGCTTATGGGTTAACAGGAAACCTCCAAATCAGCTGAGCCTGAGAGGGGCATGCTGTGCAGACCCTGCCAGTGAGAGTCCACACTCTGACTTCTTGCTCAGAAGGCTCTGCGTGTTACCATTGCATCATCGTATTGCAGTAAAATAAGTAATTCAGCTTCACTTGGAAATTTCTGTAGGAAAATATTCTGCTTTAACAACTCTCATATCCTAAAAATTCATCTTTCTTACAGCAAATCTGATGGCTTGAATGTGCCTTGAAGGACCAGTACTTTATAAGGTTAAATATAAAACATCTGAACTGAAGCCAGGCCCTTCTATAATGTCTTCAATGCAGAGGCTAAATACTATCAAATCCCACTTTCTGAGCCTCCCTCCCTTAGCTTAAAGTGCCCTTGCCCTGCTCCTACTAAAATTAACTCACCAAATCGAGGGAGTAGAGCAGCCATCCCTGGACCATCCCTGAACACAAGATGTCATTTATCTCCCCTGTAGAAAAAAATTTTGATGTCCGGTTTTGTCTTGAGGGGTTTCTTGTCCAGGAACTCCAGGCCCTGAGAAGAAACTAACTCCCATCTGCACAAAGGCCCAGACTAACTGAAATCCATGTGCCATCATCAAAATTCCCAAAAGCACAATGTCTCCATTCTCCAATTAAACGAGAATCAAGAGCAGTATAGACCAGCCAGGACATGAGCTAAGAGCCTTTACTCTAACCCTTCAGGAAGCCTGGGAATTAAGCCACAGCTACACAGCTCCTTGCTCTGCACTTTATTACAAATACCTACTCTCTTCCACCACTGTGTCAAAAAGACCATGGCTGCCCATACCCCTCCTGTGCGGTTTCTCTCTCTCTCTCTATGGACTCCTAGTGAGTGAGTCCATTGCAGTGGGAACAATATGAGGATTAAGCAAATCAGACTTCAAAGAAACGGCAATTAAGTGGGTCAATAATAAAGGTTGATTTGCTTAGCAGTAGATGATGGAAGTGCACATTAGTGCCCCCTCACTGAACTGGCAATGATGTTCATCCAGGTAGAGATCTCCTTCGGGTTTTTATCAGTGAACTTTTCCATGTAAAATGTAAATCTGGGTTTATGCTTGTTTGATTGAGTGCATGCTACAACTGATTATAGGTCAGAGAATGGGTTTTAAAATTACAAATAAAAATACATATAGAGTGATGTCAGCTGTATGGCAGAATAGAGACATATCTCACCCCAAAACACGGAAACCTTTGGCAAAAACTGTCAGAATCAATCTTATCAGAGCTTTGGAAGCTTGTCAAAAGCTTACAGCAACCAGGCAACCTCTGAGCCAGGAGAAAGGGGCTGAAAAAGGTGGGAGATCTCCGTGGCATCACCGCAGCCTCCACCTCTCCAGTTTAGAAGTGGTCTTGAAGACAGCAGCCCATGTTCCCAGTGTGGGTACATGGCTCTGGAGAGAGCAGAGCAGATGTCATTTCCAAGGTGTTGGGTTTGTCTGCTCTAACCTGACACTAATCTCCCCAAAGGAATGTTGCAAAGACTTCCTGTGATTTGCCCAATGTGGGGTCATCAAAACAATGAAAGCCAAATGAATAAGCTGCTGCCACCTGGGCCAAAAAACAACACTTGGAGCAAACAATACAAATGACAAAATCTGGGACAAGTATTGTGGCACAGCAGCTTCCACATCCCCTATCAGGATGCCTGGGTTCAAGTTCGTGCAACTCTGCTCCTTTGTTTTCTATTCAGTTTCCTGTTTATGCACAGCATGGCAGACACCCGGTAATAGCTCAATTACCTGGGTTACTACCACCTACATGCAAGATCCAAATGAAGTCTCTTGCTCCTGTCTTGAGTCTGGCCCTGCCCTGGCTGCTGCAGGCATTTAGGGAGTGAACCAGTGGATGGAAGATGCCTCTCTCTCCTCCCCTTCCCCACCTTGCCCCATGTCGCTCTCAGTCTCTCTTCAACACACTGACTTTCAAAAAATAAAAATTACATGAACTTTAAAATGACAGTTTAAGAGAAATAAATGACAAAATCCAGGACAGAAAATCAGAGAATGAAATTTGGGGCAGGAATAGAAGTTTTGAAAAGCAATCACATACAAGGGAAACTTAAAAAGCACATGCTTGGGCTGGGATATAGACTGAGAAAAAAAACCTGAAAAGCCTAAGTTTTGACCTCCAAGTGGTGGCTACGCTCAGTGCAGAGCAAGTCAAACTAAGGCAAAATTGTAAGTGATCTGGCTAAGCCGTAAGAGTGCTCCGGCACCAAGCTAATCTTCAAAGACCTGGAGAGTGTATTTCCTTTTCTTCCGTCTTTTATTTTTTTTCACTTTTTCTTTTCTTCACATCATTATATTCAAAATGTCCAGTTTTTACAAAAATTTATGAAACACACAAAGAAGCAAGGAAGTATGCCCCCATTCACAGGGGAAAAAGATAATTAACAGAAGCCATCACTAAGAAACACACTCCTATACTTACTAGACAAAGACAATTTTCTTAAATATAATCAAAGGGCTAAAGGAAACCGTGAACACAGAATTAATGGTGTGAAACTAAAATTCTTGACATAAGGGATCTCTAAAATAAGAGTTTATTGAGCCATTACAGATGCTAATCAGGAAAAGAAAGGACCAGATCCTGGCACGAGTTCCTGCAACTATCAGCAGCAGGGCTACACTGCAGTTGGAAAATATCCCCTGGACCAGAGCTAAGAGAGAAGGAAACTATGCTGGCTGTAGTTGGAGAGATGGGGTCATATGAATCAGCAAAGTTTGGGAAATGAAGGGCTGCTAAGGAAAAGTACTTACAGCTTATTAATTGGCTGGCATCGTAAGTAGAATGCAGCGTGCCTTGACAATTGACTGAGATTCTGGGTCAAAGGTTTCAACATGGAGTTGTTTTATTGTTGCTGTCGGTTTGGTCTGAAGTTTTTAATCTAATACCTTCTTTTATCTGTGCCTCATCTCCATCGTCAGCCTTAAATAAATTAAGGACATCTCAAAATTATTCTCTGATCAAAGGAAATCAGGAGAGTGATATCTCTAGAAATAGAGTAGCAATAAAGAAATACAAATTATAAAAAAATACATATTATATAAAGAAGCAAATAGAATTTTTTGAGCTGAAAAGTATAGTAACTAAAATGAAAAAAATTCACCAGAAGAGTTCAATAACAGATTTGAGCAGAGGAAAGACTCTATTAGCTCGAAGATAAGTCAAATGAAATGATCTAGTTTGAAGAGCAAAAAGCAAAGAATTTTTTTAAATCAGAGTTTAGGAGACTTACCAATTCTACAAAATATACCAACATGTAAGAGGACACTTCAAAATGGTGTTGGAAAATGGAATTAAAAGTTTATATTGGTACCCAAAATTTTAAGATTTAGGTAGTTTTTTTCATAATTTTCATGAGCTTTTTGAGGAATCACTCATATGTACAGATTTCAATCATTTTGGCAGCAAAGTAAACTTATCTTTTAATTCCAATTTCCACTAACTTTTTGAAATATCCTTATGTCTAATGGGAGTCTCAGAAAAAGAGGAGAAAGAGAAAGGGACAGAAATATATTCAAAAAATAATGCTCAAAACCTCCCCAAATTCAATAAAAACCATCAAGAAGTGCAATGGATTGAAAGCAGGATAAATTCCAAGAGGTCAATACGAAAAGGTTAATGTTAGAATCAAATTATCCAAAAGCAAAGATAAACAGAAAATCTGTGAAGCACAACCATGGGTAAGGGAGGAGAGCTGTAACTACTAACCATTGGCTCCACAAAGAGAGCTGTGCAGTTAAACTAAGGAAATCGAAGCTTTGGCCTTTGCCTTTCCTGAGCCCTGAGTAGGGTCCTAGCAATGTTTTCATGGGGACATGTTTTCAAATGAAGGAAGAATAAGGTATGCTAACTATGATTGTTGGAGCCAGCACTGTTGGTGCAGTGGCCTGCAGCACCAGCATCCCATATGGGTGTCGGTTCCAGGCCTGGCTGCTCCTCTTCCGATCCAGCTCTCTTCTGTGGCCTGGGAAAGCAGTAGAAGATGGCCCAAGTCCTTGGACCCCTGCACTGACATGGGAGACCCGGAAGAAGCTCCTGGCTCCTGGCTTCGGATCAGCTTAGCTTCAGCTGTTGGCAGCCACTTAGGGACTGAACCAGTGGATGAAAGACCTTTCTCTCTCTCTCTGTCTCTCTCTGTCTCTCTCTGTCTCTCTCTCTTTCTCTCTCTGCCTCTGCCTCTCTGTAACTCTGACTTTCAAATAAATAAATAAATTTTTAAAAAAGAGAAAGGAAGGGAGGGAGGGAGGGAGGGAGAAACTTAACTGTGATTGCTGAGATCACTTGCCTGGAACCCAGCTAAGGGAAAGAGGGGGAGGGGTTGTATCATGTGGGATGTATTTAGGGGGTGGCAGTCACTTCCTCATGTTAGCAGAAGGCAGCGGCCCTGCTCCAGGAACGGTTCTGAGGAGCAGCGCCTCCACTCCCCACGTCGGTGGCGCCATGAGGGTGAGGAGTCCCTTGAGCTCTATGTATGTGACTCAGTCTTATAATCTAATCAGAAAAAAAATTGCTTCCACTGCACCTGAGCATGGAGAATGGAAGTTTAGTCTGTTTTCTTCCAAGGTTAGAGTATTCTGTATGTGCAAGATTTTATTTCTTTTCTGTTTTTAAAGACATAAATCCTATTCGAAAGGCAGAGAGAGAGACAGAGAGAGAGAGAAAGAGAACTTTCATCCACTGGTTCACTCACCAAAATGCTACAGTGACGGGAGCTGGACAGTCCAAAGCCAGGACCAGGGCTCAAGTATGTTGCTTTCCCAGGGAGCTGGAGCAGGAATGGAGCAGCAGGGACTCAAATCGGCACCTATATGGGGTGCCGGCTTCTCAGGCTTCGCTTTACCCCATGTGCTACGGTGCTGACTTCACGTTTGTTTATTTGTGTGTTTCTTCTTTAATGAGTTTAAATGGAACAGGACAATCTGCTCATTTTAAAGGTGACTGAGCTGTTCCATGAAGCAACAGCAACATTGTAAAGATCAAAGAAGTTCTCTCTAAAATTAGAAAAGAAACAGGAACATAAAAAAGATCCAAAAGTTCATCCAAAAAGTTTATAATGTTTAACTGTGCAATTTAATTTACAAAGAAGCCTTGGAATGTTTCTTTGAAATGAATAAAAAATTACAGCCTTCTGACTTGGATAAATATGAAGAATAACTTCTTTCATCTTCTTTACTTATATAGAGAATAGTCAAGTAATAACAGCATATGAAGTGAAATGAATATAGCACTAATAAAATCAATAGAAACTATTCTAATATTGAGAAATTTTTAAAGTTTCAGATCACACCAAAAGCAGAAAGGTATTAATAGAAAGAGAATAAATGAGAAAATGCAGGAAAGTCTGACTATTTAAGAGCTGGGCCCAGCAATTAAAGAATAAAACCACGGTGCTGCTTGGCTGGGCTCTCTGATCTTCAGCATTGGTCTGCTTTCAGAACACCTAAACGTGATTTCCTTTGCTCATTCTAAGTAAGTATGTAAATTTTAGCCCAACTTTGTATTTGTAATTTTGTATTCATTTTCAAAATTGTGTAAGCTTCAGGCACTACAAAATCCAGCTTCCGTCTCCACATGGTCTGTCCCTGCCTGTTGGTGCCACCATCAGTATTTCCATCCAATCCCCAAGGAATCTGAGACTTCGAACAGCTGTGTTACCTGCCCCAGGTTACTGGCTATCTCAAAGGCAGAGCTTGGATCTGAAACAATGTCCAACTCCAAGACACTCAGTGGATAGACAGAGGTTCTCAAAGGTGGTCGCTGGACCAGCACCCCTCTGTCCCTGGAGAAGGTGTTACCTCTGCTCAATCCGGAACCTTTGAGCTGGAGCCTTGTGATCCCTGATTCTGATGCACACTAAAGTAGTACTTTCTTCCTGAATATAGTCTGGAAAACCAGCAACCAACCTCCTTTTTTGCAGGCACCTGTTGTCCTCACAATATATAATGTTCATGGTGTGAACACCTGGGGGCCTGAGCATTCCCTCAAAAATCTTACCTGTCTTCAATGGAGTTGATTCTTCTGTGCTCTTTCTGAAGATAAATAATCACACGGAGCAGCAATCTATTGGTACAAGCTGTTAAAAAACATGTTCCATTCCAAACCTGCAACTGGAACAGTGTTAAGTATCAAGGCAACTGGGAGACTGCTGGCACCCAGAATTCTTCCCACTGTCAGAGCAAATCTGACAGCAAGGCGCCATCTTGCGGGAGATTGTGGGATGTGTATGAAAAAAATACTTAAGCGAATAGTAGACAAGTTTGTTTTGTTTGGGGCTTTATTTTGCCTACAACTTGTCACGTGCTAAATCTACTTTTGCAAAAGCCAATAATATTACTGAAAAAAGTAAAATGAAGAAAACAAAAAAGTACATGAAACATGAAAAATGTTCAGATTTGAATTGCTGTGGAAGTTTCCAATGCTGCTTCTCATGTGCCCTCTGTAACCATGCACAGAGCAGCAGAGGTGCAAAGTGGGAGCAGCACAATGCTGCTTCACCACCCAGGGCTGCAAGCTGTCCTCCTAAAAAGGACTATTTTTGTAGAAAGGGTTTGCACTTTTAAACTGAAAAGAGAACTAGCATACGTGTCAAAATGCAGATTCTTCATTGCATCCAAATTCACCACCACCAGTCTGAGAGATGCATCTTATCCAACGACCACATACTTGTCAGATTCTGATATTTATTTAAATTATTTATTTTTGCTTATATTTTGTTTTATTTTCCTCTTACAGAGGAAGAGTTACTGTTCCTAAAACAATGTGTTGCTAAGGACATTAAAAAAAAAAAACTCTCTACATCTGTTCTTCTCATTATTTACATGAACTTGACATTTCAGTCATTTATACAATGTTACAAGTAGGTGGTAAAGAGTTAAAAATTCATACAATGGCTAAGGGAAAAATATTTTGAGCTTTATTTTTTAATTTATTTGACCAATGACCTGGTTAATTAGAGAGTAGAAATGCAGTCAGCATTGCAGAAGATTGAACTACACATCAACTTGCATCACTGAGAATGAAAAACCAAAGCTTGAAATAAAGATCAACCATTGCTGTCTAAAACTGAAGTTGAAAAAATTAACAGGAGCAAATTGTAAATATTCACATGTAATGACTGAGCAGAAAATTTATTATAACTCTAGTAGAATTTGTTTTAAAATGAAATTTCTTCTTTATCTTTAAAACACAAGCATTCACAAATTTTAAATCATCTCTGGAAGAGGAATGGAAACTCCTAACCTACTCATTCACACTTTAATTGTATGAGATTATAATTCAATATTGATTAAATAAATTAGCTTATAAAATTATTTTCTCATTAACAAATGGAATCAATTTTTATCAAAATGCTATTTCCTTAAGCTTTTAACTGTAAATTTCAAAGAATATTGAATTCAACTTATTTAATTAACCCTGGGAGAAGTACTTTTTTTATTGTAAGCCACTAATTGTTAAATAAAGCCTGTTCAATAACACTTTGAAGCACAGTAGACAGAGTTTATTCAGGACCATCTTATGTACATGTTCATGTACACATCACTGCAATGAGATTTTGTGCTGGGAGAAAATTGAGCTTAACTTCAAATACAAAGGCAAGTGGGGGTTTATAGCCCAGAGCAGGCCAGAGCTGGGTGGAGGGAAAATTACTAAGAAGAAAAATCAGGATCAATAGAGAGGCTGGCTAACCTGACATTACAGGATTCTTGCTGAAGACAGGTCAAGGGAGTCAGACGTCACTTGGGGAACTGGGAGGGTTCAGAAGCCCAATTAGAAATAGAGAATGGGGGCCGGCACCATGGCTCACTTGGTTAATCCTCCGCCTGTGGCGCCAGCATCCCATATTGGTGCCGAGTTCTAGTCCTAGTTGCTCCTCTTCCAGTCCAGCTCTCTACTGTGGCCCAGGAAGGCAGTGGAGGATGGCCCAAGTGTTTGGACCCCTGCATCCACATGGGAGACCAGGAAGAAGCACCTGGCTCCTGGCATCAGATTGGCACAGCACTAGCTGTAGTGGCCGTACGGGGAGTGAACCAAAGGAAGAAAGACTTTTCTCTATGTCTCTCTCTCATGCTGTCTATAACTCTACCTGTCAAATAAAAAAAAGAAAAAAGAAATAGAGAATGATTGGATACTGATGGTGTGAGATTCTGACCAAACTGACTTTTCAGGGTTCTTCTTAGAACCAGGTTGTACAAGGAGGTGCTTATAAAAAAAAATCGAGGAGCCTGACTACTATCAGCATAAGACTAATTTGTTTGCACGAGAATTCTAGTCTCATTAACCTTGGCCTTTTTTTATATATAAGAATAAGGTTCGTGGTTAGTCAAAGACTTTGGCTTAGCTTGCTTTGTGGAAGCTAGCAATGGCTAGAGTGTGCCCCTCCCCCCACAGGTCACATATTGGAAACTTAACCCGAAATATTTGGAGGTGGGGTCTTTGGAAGGTAATTTGGATTGGATGGAGTCATGATGGTGCCCCATGATGGCATTAGTGACTTTATAAGAGGAGAGCTCTAAGCTCACACACTTGTCCTGCCCACCATATGAAGCCCTCTGTCACATGATGATATAGCCAGAAGGCCTCACCATATGCCAGCACCACACTCTTGGGCTTCCCAGTCTCCTTAACCCTAAGCCAAATAAACCTCTCTTCTTTGTAAACATTTCTTAGGTATTTTATTATGCCAACAGGAAACTATGTTAGACTTTTCAAAGCCTCTTGAAGTTAGGCAAACAAAACAAGAACTCATCACCAAATGTCATTGGCAATACCCATAAATTTGGGTGAATTCCTCTCTTCCAAGGGTCCCTAAGAAGTTTTAAGTTTCTCTGGACCAGCCAGGAAATGACTTTCCTTTCTCATTTGTATGATAGGGGACAGTAAGCCAGGTCCCAGGCCAACTTTCCCTCAGGAGAATTTTGTAGGCATTGGCTCCATCAAGTCCATCTTTATTTATCTATTTAAGTATTTGTTTATTTACTTATTTACTTTGCATCTACTTGAAAAGCAGAACAACAGGAGAGGGGCACTCTGTCCTGGTCTCCCACATGGATGGCAGCATACCAAGAATTTGGGCCATCCTCGTTTGCCTCCTAGGGTGTATTAGCAGGAAGCTAGATGGGAAGTAGAGCAGCTGGGACTCAACCTGATGCTCCAATATGGGATGTGGATGTCTCAAGGGCAGCTTAATCCACTGTGCCACAACTTCCATCCCAACCTTAGGTCCTTAAACCTGAGTGGTCATATGTGACTCTATGCACATCATTCCCAAATATGACCTTGTAGTCAAAGCCTTGGTACAATAATCAAGGTTTCCACAGGTTATAAGAAGAAGTTTTTGGGTCTGGCGCTGTGTCCCAGCAAGTTAAAGCTGGGATGCAGTGCCTGCATCCCATATGGATGGCAGTTCAAGTCCTGGCTGCTCCACTTCCAATACAGCTCCTTCTAATGTTCTGGGAAAACAGCAGAAGATGGCTCAAGTGCTTGAGCCCCTGGCACTTGGGCCCCTGGAGACCCAGAAGAAGCTATTGGCTCCTGACTACTGCCTGGTCCAGCTCTGCCTGTTGCGGCCATTTGGTAAGTGAACTAGCAGATGGAAGATCTCTCTCTCTCTCTCTCTCTCTCTCTCTCTCTGTGTGTGTGTGTGTGTGTGTGTCTCCTTTCTCTCTTGGAGATTCTGTCTTTTAAATAAATAAATAAATCCTTTTAAAAAAATAAGTCATCAAATTTATGTAAATAACTATTTTGCCAAGAAAATAGAGATTCTGAAAATAATTTTCAAATGCTGGTGGGATGAGGCAAATTAGAAAAAAAAATCATTTTTGTTTATAAAGGCATATTTCACCAAATAGTTATAAGCTATAAATAGTTTATGAGAAAAGGGAAAGGAGTTTCTTAAATCTGGAAAATAAAATACTAAAGGACAAGCAATGTTCCCAAAAATCCATGATCACCCTTTGTCAGTTGGTTCACTCCCATGTTGATCAGTAAGCTTTCCATTACTTTAAATAAAATACCAAAGAAGAGCTTGTTGGGAAGGGAAAGGTTTACTTTGGTTTACAGTCTGGAGGTTCACAGCTCAGTAATAGGCAGCCTCATTAGTCTGGCATCTCGTGGAGGCTGGCCATGGCAGAGCAGGTGCAGAGGAATCATCTCACGGTAAACCAGGAAGCAGAGAACTAGGCTGAATACACCTCAAACATAACCAGACTTCTTGCAAGAACCACCGTCTGAGAGCACATCCTCAGTCACCTAAAGACTGCTCACCAGCCCACTCACAGGGCATCCTCAGATCAAGACTAACCCTTAACCACCAACCCTTGACATACAGCCTCAGCGTTTAAGCATCTGCCTGGGTTTGGAGCCGAGTCTTGTTCAATCCATAACATCACATGATTAACTCTCATTCTGCTTGATCCTGAGTTGAGTCTCATGAACCCATCAGTTTCTTCATTAGAGTTCCGGAAATTCTTACCTAGTCCAATGGTATGATCGTTTGCACATTTTATTTTTTAACAAACTTGCTTATTCTTTTTAATATAAATATTTATTTATTTATTTATTTGAAAGGCAGACCTACCCAAAGGGAGAGGGAGAGAGGGAAAGAGGGAGAGAGGGAGAGAGAGAGAGGGAGAGAGGGAGAGAGCTCTTCCATCTGCTGGTTGCAATAGTGCTGGGTGGGGCTGAAGCGAGAAGCTAGAACACCATCCTAGTCTCCCATGTAGGTGGCAGGGGTCATAGCACTTGGGCCATCCTTGCTGTATTAGCAGGGAGTGGAGTAGACAGAACTTGAACCAGTGGTCATAGAGGATGCTAGCATCACAGGTGGCCACCTAGCCAGCCGCACCACAACACCAGCCCTATTTTTTTGTATTTATTTTTCCAATGTATTGATTTGAGAAGCAGAGAGACAGACAAACAGATGCCATCTGGTAGTTTTGGCTCCTGCAATGGCTGGGACTGGGCCAGGGCTGAAGCAAAGAGCCAGGAACCCAAGCCAGGTCTCCCTGGGGGGTAACACGAAACAAATTACTTGAGTTTCCATCTGCTGCCTCCCAGGGTCTACAATGGTGGGAAGCTGGAGTCAGGAGCTGGAACTGGGAATCAAACCCAGGTACTCCAGCGCAGGATGTGGTGTCTTAACTGACAGACTATCTGCTAGGCCAAATGCTTGCCGCTAATAGTATGAACTTAAAGTTTGCAGAAAACTATGTTTGTCAGCCTTTTCCATGAATTTCTTTAAAGATGAAGTGCTCTGGGATTATAGCAAAAGGCTTTTAGGAAAGCATCCAGGAAAACAACTGTCTGTTAATGACAAAAGACTTTAAATGCCTAGAGTTAAAGATATGACGAGAGTTCACTTGATAAGGAAACTTAGTTATTTCTGTGACATATGACTGCTTAACACAATAACTGGAATTATAACTGCTTACCTTATGCCAGACTTACTATGAACAGTGAGGGTATCCACACATTTCTATGAACTTCACACTATTTCAGGAACACTTATATTAATAAAATGTACCTATACAAATAGAAGAGAAGGGAGGTTTAGCATCATTTTTTATTTGACAGTGCCTTCCGTGCCATTTAACATGTGAAATAATCCTAAGGAATTTCACTTCTCTCCTTCACAAGGTGAGAGACAAAGCCTTTGAGATTTTCCAGGGGCCCTCTGCTGGCAAATCTGTGAAATTTTAAAGGAAAGAACTTCCTTAGTGAGGTACTATGACAGTGATCAGGAACACGAAACTCAATGGGTGCAGCCCTGCCCTCAAAGAGATCGTGGGGAAGGGGGTGTGTGTTCAGGAGCAACACTTGTGCCTGGAACACCTTTAGGAGAGGTTTGTCTCCCAGGACACCCTGAACCGGCTGTACCTGAGCCTGACTAGGAAGGACCACTGGGAGCCAACTGGCACCAGGGCAGAACCCAATAATCCTGGTGCCAAGGTTGCTGGCCGTGAGGGCACAGACTCCCAACACACATATTCACATTCACAGGTATACAGCAACACAGTCACTCACAAACACACTCATAAGCACACAGCCATACTCACAAAATACACATCCGTAAACATATATATTCACAAGCATACACAAAAACACACAGGCTAAAAACCACAAACACTCACTCAACAGTCCTACAAAAATACATATATATGTCCATACAAACACACACTCCTAAGAACACACAAATCACTCACAATAAACAGACTCACACACATACCCATGCTCACAAGAATACACACTCATAAGCCCACATACTATAAAAAACCCCATAGCTAAGGCAACCAACCATCCCTCTATACTGAGAATGGCCCCAGGAGCCCACAATCCTGGGCAAACCTGGAGGTTGCTCTCCACTGTCTCTCTGCCCAAGGCACTCTGAGAGGAAGTAGCCTCCAGCTGTCACTTGTCCGGCTCCCTCTCTGCTTGCCTCCCTCTTCCTCTGGCACAGCCTTAAGTGCATCGGAATCACCTGGAGAGGACAGAGCTTACAACCTCCTGACCCTCCTCCAGAGAAGAGGGCTGGAGAGTGTAGTGTCCAACCAGCTCCCAATGGTGCTGATGCTGCCCAACTTCTGAGCATTGCTGAGCAGTCTCATTCCTTCCGGAAGCTTCTGATTCAGAGCAGTCCCCAGGCAGAGAATACCCCAAGCATGCCACGCCTTGCCCACTCAACTCCTGAGCCCCCATCAAGCCAAGACACAGGTAAGGGGAAGTGTGAGACGTCAGGTCGCTCCTAAAACAAGTGCTTGTTCAGACCGAAATGCTTTGTGCAACCCAGGTATATCCATCAACAGGAGTCGATGAACAGAGTGTGGTTTCTGCACACAATGGAGTGTTATTCAGCCTTTGACATTCTAACACATCCCAGTCTGTACTTGAACCCTGACAACCTTACAGTAAGTGGAAGATGGCTGTCACAACCACTGACTGAGGCACCTGGCACTGTGAAAGCTGTAGAGAGAGAAGGTAATACAGTGGTTGTGCTGGGAGCTCTGGTCTGGGGGAAGGAAGAATCAGTGTTTAATTGGCCCAGAGTTTCAGTTTTGCAAGAGGAAAAGAACTCCGGGATGGACAGTGGTGGTGGAGACGATTGCACAACATGTGAATGTACACAGCGTTTTACAATGATTACTGTGGTCGATTTCCTGTTATGCATATTTTACTGTAATTTTAAGTGTTTTAAAATGTATTTGAAAAATGAAATACCTTGTGAGGGAAGCCACAACTCTGTCACTTAATTTCCTGCATGAAGTCCCTTGCTTATGTGGTTAATGAATCTCAGCAAGGCTCATTTCTCCTAAACTCTGAAGGCCTCCTCTCATTATTTTGCAAGAAAATCAACTTTAATCTGGTCCCCATGATCAGGCTTACATAAGGTAGAATAATACAAGTATATTCCATTGAATTGTTTCCCTTGAAGAAAACTCATCAAACAGAATTTATCACACACACACACACACACACCTCCCCACAATGTAGTGATTGAATCACCCAATTCGAGCCTGGGATATCCAAGAGGAAGGTGCCACAGCTTTAAAAGTTTCATTTAGTTATTTATTTATAATTAGCAAATTGCAGGCTTTCCCAGCTGCTAACAGTGTGATATATGATGTTTTTAAGTTTATAATATTTCAAAAGTCGTGGCATGCAATAGAAACTGGACTTCAGATTTTGAATTTGGTGCTTCTCCTGGGCTAGCACTGTGCTGTCCAGTCCTCTCTGGCAATGCCAGGCAATGGCCGTGAGTGCAGCTCCCTGGCAGCCCTGCAGCCACAAGAGGAAGAACCCGTGCTCTGTGGCAGGCAGTGCTGCTGGGCTGGGCTGTGTGGTGGGCTAGGTGGAGTCAGACATTTTTGACCTAACAATATTTTTAACTTACCATGGGTTCTGGGAGATGGGCACCATCGTAAGTCTAGGAACCTGTGTGTAGCTGTACAAACATAGGCCATACAAACTGATGTTGTAATTTTAATACAATGGGGGAATGTCCAAAGCAGGCCAACCAACCCATCTAACACCTCAAGCAGTTGACGTCTCCGGAAATGAGAATATTCGTGATCCACCCTCCAGTAACAGCAACACACGCACTATTATTGAACAGTGACCATTCTTGCTGCCTTCCTTGGCACTTTGCTTTCCAGTCCCCTCATCCTTTTCACCTTCTTTCTCCCTGGAATGTAAACTTGGGACCTTGGGAGTATCCTGGCTTCACCCTCAAATGAGGATGTGCTAAGAGTGGAGAAGCCTAAACCATAGAAAAAGACTGAATTCTCTTTCTTAGTTCTGGACATGAGCTTAGTGCATGAGATCAGCATGCAGTGTGGTGGGCAGTGGACATGGCACACAGGTCCCCTCTGCCAGTCCAGGCTGTCTGGTCCCCAGCCACTGAGAGTGTTGCCTGCCAGCTACTCACAGAGGCCTTGAGGTGTCCTCAGCTCTGGAGATACTGAAAGCTAAATACTGTCACATGCAGGAATTCGAGTCCCTCTATGGCACTGTTCATACCCGGGAACCCCATGGGCCAGGCTGACCTCTATTCTTTTTTTTTAAAGATTTATTTATTTATTTATTTGAAAGTCAGAGTTACACACAGAGAGAAGGAGAGGCAGAGAGAGATAAAGAGAGAGAGACAGAGAGAGAGAGAGGACTTCCAACCACTGGTTCACTCCCCAGTTGGCCACAATGGCTGGAGCTGTGCCAATCCAAAGCCAGGAGCCAGGAGTTTCTTCCAGGTCTCCCACGCGGGTTCAGGGACCCAAGGGCCTGGGCCATTTTCTAATGCTTTCCCAGGCCATAGCAGAGAGCTGGATTGGAAGTGGAGCAGCTGAGTCTCCAACTGGCGTCCATATGGGATGCTGTCACTGCAGGCAGCGGCTTTACTCACTACACCACAGCGCCGGCACCCTGATCTCTGTTCTTGCACAGCCTCTTCCCACTCTCCTCAGTCCCTTACAGATTTCTAGAAGCTCTGCCACAATTGGCCACTTAACTCCCAAATCGCTGACTTGGGCTCTGCCTCTCTGGAAGTAGACCTAACACAAACTGTACACCTGTTCAGGACATTTGTGGGCTTTGTGGTATCTTCACGTACTTTTGAATTCCAGGTTTTGTGCAACTTGCAGCTAAATGCAATCCTGATCACTACCCTCTCTGGATGCCAGAATAGACAGCAGAGGTAGCTGAATAACTGGAAGACATTCAGGGGCCAGAAAGGCAGAGCAAGCACTGAGACCATTTCACCTGCTCAGCTTCAGGTCACAGGGCTGTGGGCCATGGCCCCCATGGGCTGGACCTGCACCTTCCAGCCTTTCCCCTTCGACTCCTTTTCTGGTTCTTTGGTTTTTTTGTTTGAAGGGGGAGGAGGTTGTTTTTGTGTTCTGCTCTTGTTTTTATTGTGGTAAAATATACATAACATAATGTTTGCCATTTTAACCATATTTAAAGTGTACAATTCAGTGGCATTAATTACATTCACAATGTTATGTTTACTTAAGAGATGGAGAGAGTGAGAGAGAGAGAGAGAGAGAGAGAGAGAGAGAGAGAACATCCATGGTTAAAGCCAGAAATTAGGAATTCAATCTGGGTAGCAGGTACTCAGGTACTTGAACATCACCTGTCACCTCCCAGGGTGTGCATCAGCAGGCAGTTGGGATCTGGAGCAGAGCTGGGACTCAACTCAAGTGCCATGATATGGGATGCACACCTCACAAGTAAGGGCTTAACCTCTATACCAAAAGCCCACCCAATTGCCAAAACTTTTAATCACCCCCAAAGTGAAACTCTATCCATTAAATAACTCCCTTTTTTCCCAACCTGGCGACCACCATTGCAGACGCTTTCCTAGTAACTCTGTGTTTCTATGTGTTTGACTGCTCTAGGTCCTCATGTAAGTGAGATGGTGCAGTATTTGTCCTTGTGCGAGGAGTTGTTGCCCCTTTTGGCTGTTGTGACAGAGCCTCTGCAGTCTTGCACTATATTTTGGCAGCTGTGTTCATGGGTTGTGGCTCTAGAGTGCTTATTACATTCTAAAGAGCCTTCTATATTTGGGGACCTCCCAACACTTTGAATGTCATCTTCCCTGCCTCTGAACCAGAACTCTCACTCGTGTGAACTTGGTTCTATCAATAGATTCACCAGGTGAGGCTGATTGAGACGGGGACAAACAGGAACAAAACTCAGCACAGCCATTCCTTTGGCTGGACCCATCACAATGGGTTTCTGTCTTGGAGTGTGAGAAGGTGGTGCTGGCAAAAGGTTCACTTGCCAGAAAGCATAGTTTCTGGGAACAGTGCCAACCACAGCTTCTAGTCCAAGGCACAGTCAATGTAATAGCCTGAATTATGTCCCCTCAAAATTCATATGTTGAAGCCCTTACCACCAGGACCTGCCTCAGAATGTGACTGTACTCGGAGATAAAGAGGTGATTAAGTTAAATGAGGCCATTAGAGTGGGTATTAATCCGATCTGACTGGTGTCCTTCAAAGAAGAAATTTGGACACAGAAAAAGAGAAACCAAGACTGCACATGCACAGAGGCAAGGCCATGTCAAGACACAGGGAGAAGACAGCCGTCTGTAAGCCAAGCAGAGACCTCAAGGGGACACCAACCCTGCCGACAGCTTGATCTAGGACTTCCAGCTTCCAGAGTTGTGAGAAAACAAATTTCTGCCATGTAAGCCACCCAGTTCATGGTTTGTGTTAAGGCAGCATTAGCAAACATATAGGTGCAGCATCTGGATGATTTTCTTAGCCAGGATGATACTGCAGCTTGGTTTCTTCTGTTTTCCCTAGAGGCTACTGAAAAAAATTTTTCTTTAAGATTTCTTTTTCTTTTCCCTTCCTCTCTCACTCTCTTCCTCCCTCCCTCCCCTCCTTCCTCCCTCCCTCCCTCCTTCCTTCCTCCCTCCCTTCTTCCTCCCTCCCTCCCTCCTTCCTCCCTCCCTCCCTCCTTCTTCACTTTCTTTCTTTGAAGGGCAGAGTGACAGAGAAAGAAGGAGACACACCCCCCAAATACTCAACAGCAGTCAGGACTGGGCCAGGCTGAAGCCAGGATCCAGAAACTCCACCTGGGTCTCCCACATGTGCAGCAGATGCCCAGGTACTTGAACCAGCATCTACTGCCTCCCAGGTGCATCACAAACAGCAGCTTAACCTGCTGTACCACAACATCTGCTCCCTGAAATCCTTTTATAGCCATGTGTTACCTGACAAATACTTTGTAACGAATGCTGACATTCGACAAGCCCCATCCAATTCAAAAAAAAAACCCAATATAGATTTTCATATTTAAGGATATAAGGATATAGCAAACATTTTCTTAAGTTTATTTTTATTCATTTGCATAAAATGATAAAACTAGAAACAATTTAACCCTACATTTCCTTTTTAGAGTTTGTTTTTTCATTCAACAAATATATATCAAGCACCTTTTATAGGCCAGGTACAATGCTTTTATGTACTACAGAAGCAATGGTGAATGGTCTCTGAACAAACAGTCTGTGGGGCAAACAAAGTACTATAACAGAAGAACATAATATTGTGGCTGACAGATGTTAGTAAACACTGAAGCATGCAGGGGTGTAGATCTCTAATGGGTCTTTATGAAGTACTAATAAACACAGGCAATCCCAAAATTATCATGGTTCAACTTAAATTTTCAACTTTACATTTTACAAGAGGGATACTATTCAATGGAAATTACACTTTGGATATTGAATTTGATCTTGTCTTGGGCTAATGTTGTGCAGTCTGATCCTCTCTGGCGATGCTGAGCCCTGGTAGTGAGCACTGCTCCCAGTGAGCCCCATGGTCACTAGAGGAACAACCTACACTCTATGGTGCACCGTACTGCTGAGCAAAGATGTGCAGTGAAGTAGGAGAAATCAATACATTTTCCTCAGGATATTGTCAACTTATAGCAGAACATAGCCTCATGGCAAATTGGAGAGCATCTGTACAAGATATTCACCTAAACCACTGAGAAATAGTTTGCTTGTCTCAAATACCAACCTCTGGGAACACAATCCTGTATGGTGGAGCTCTCTGTTGACCACATAAACTGGTTGTCATAATGATACTCTATCCTTGTGAATTTAGCATAAACATGTGTGTGTGCGCATGTGTGCCATGTATATTTAAAAACTAATCAACAAATATGTGCCTTTGCTTCCTTGGGGAGTATAAAATTCGTGGCAACAACAGAAATCACCACAAGCCAAGTTTAGAGGCTAAAAATGGTATTTGCTTAATTTTGCAGAGCCAAGTATCTCAGCCAAATTATTCTAATTCCAGAGTTGAAGGAGGGTAAGACACCACCTTCCTTTTTATGGGCAGATAAAACTGCAGATTTTCTTCGAAGTGATCCCATCACTGCTTCCCTCCTATTTGGTATTCTCTTTGAAGCCCTTTAAGGTTCTCTATCTCTCTGAAAAATAGGATCCTACTATTGTCACTTTACGGACAAATACTCTCTCTTTTCAGCTTGTCATGGTCTCACTTTAAGAAGCCTAGATCATCCATTTGATGAAGACATAGTGTTGCAATAGCTCAAATAACTCCATTTCTTTTTTTCTTTTCAACTTGTATTTAATAAAT
The DNA here is from genome assembly GCA_949820135.1 of Sylvilagus floridanus. Lineage (NCBI taxonomy): Eukaryota > Metazoa > Chordata > Mammalia > Lagomorpha > Leporidae > Sylvilagus > Sylvilagus floridanus. The sequence continues at coordinate 79,867,616 of OX463241.1, forward strand.
ATAAATTTCCAAAGTACAACTTTTGAATCATGGCAGCTTTTCCCCCATAACCTCCCTCTCACCCGCAACTATCCCATCTCCCACTCCCTCTCCCATCCCATTCTTCATCATGATTCATTTTCAATTATCTTTATATACAGAAGATCAACTTAGTATATACTAAGTAAAGATTTCAACAGACTGCACCCACAAAGACACACAAAGTATAGAGCACTATTTGAGTAGTAGTTTCACCATTAATTCGCATAGTACAACACACTAAGGGCAGAGGTCCTACATGGGGGGCAGGTGCACTGTGACCACCCCACTCGTGATTTAACAATTGACACTCTTATTTATGATGTCAGTAATCACCCTAGGCTCTTGTCACGAGTTTCCAAGGCTATGGAAGCCTCTTGAATTCGTGGACATCGATCTTTAGACAAGGTCATATTCAAAGTGGAAGTTCTTTCCTCCCTTCAGAGAAAGTTACTGCCTTCTTTGATGGCCCGTTCTTTCCGCTGGGATCTAACTCACAAAGATCTTTCATTCAGGTCATTTTTTACCACAATGTCTTGGCTTTCCAAGCCTGCAAAACTCTCATGGGCGTTTTAACCAGATCCGAATGCCTTAAGGGCTGATTCTGAGGCCTGAGTGCTGTTCAGGGTTTTTGCCATTCTATGAGTCTGCTGTGTATCCCACTTCCCATGTTGGATCATTCTCTCCTTTTTAATTCTATCCATTATTTGCAGACACTAGTCTTATTTACGTAATCCCTTTGACACTTAATCCCATCTTTTTGATCAATTATGAACTTAAACTGATCACTTTAACAGGTAAGATGGCATTGGTACATGCCACCTTGTTGAGATTGAATTGGAATCCCCCGGCACGTTTCTAGCTCTACCATTAGGGGTAAGTCCAATAACTCCATTTCTCTATAAAAGCTAACTTTGTCACTAACCAGATTTAGGTTTCAACAGGCTTGCTGGAGAATTCTAGAAATTAACCCTGAGAAAGATGGCTGAAATGGCAAAGTAATGTGACCCCAGTCATCACAACTAGAGGGCTGGATCTACAACGGCAAGCGGACAGTCAACACTGTGCCTTCAGCCAGCCCCTTATCCGCTTTCCAGAGGCCACCATACAGCTGCTCCTATTCACTGTTCTTGCTCCCGGCCTCCTCCCCCTTTGCCTTCCCTTTCTGCTCCCTACTAAAACTCTCCTACTACCCTGAGAACCTGAGATGGTCTTTATGACAGTTACGTCCTCCATCTCCCAGGACTGCCAGCATTTTGAATAAACTTTATTCCCTTGTGTCAACTCTTTTCTCTTGAGGATTGGCTTTTGAGTGGCAAGCAGTCTGACCTTGTTTTCTGTAACTCCAGGACTTGTCAGATATCCACATCACAGAGGCTACTAGTCCATTCCCTATGTTCTTCAAACACCCATTTCCAAAACAGTCCAAGTGGAATGAAAAAGTCTTCTATCACAATGCTTCCTTATAGGAAAATTCAAAATAACACAAGTAGAGATTCTCTTGTTCAATAGGTAGAGCTTAAACCACATCTCTTGGGGGCTGGCACTATCAGGTAAAGCCACAACCTACAGTGACGGCATCCAATATGGGCACTAGTTCAAGTCCTGGCTGCTCCGCTTCCATTCCAGCTCCCTGCTAATGTGCCTGAGAAAGCAGCAGAAAATGGCCCAAGTCCTTGGGCCCCTGCACCCACATGGGAACTCAGAAGAAGCTCTTGGTTCCTGACTTTGGATCAGCACAGTTCCAGCCATCGCAACAATTTGGGGAAGTGAACCAGTGGATGGAAGACCTCTCCCCCTCCCTCTCTGTAACTCTGGCTTTCAAATAAATAAATAAATAAATCTTTTAAAAGATAAAAATAAATAAGCCACAGCTCTTGGGTCTAGATAGTTTTAGCAACTGGTTTCCAAATAATACAGTAGGGTTAGGGGAAAGCAGGAACTCTGCAGCGGCCAGAGGTAGCAAACACCACCTTCAGGCCGGTGCTGTGGCTCAACAGGCTAATCCTCCGCCTTGCGGCGCCGGCACACCGGGTTCTAGTCCCGGTCGGGCGCCGGATTCTGTCCCGGTTGCCCCTCTTCCAGGCCAGCCCTCTGCTGTGGCCCGGGAGTGCAGTGGAGGATGGCCCAAGTGCTTGGGCCCTGCACCCCATGGGAGACCAGGAAAAGCACCTAGCACCTGGCTCCTGCCATTGGATGAGCGCGGTGCGCCGGCCGCAGCGCGACGGCTGCGGCAGCCATTGGAGGGTGAACCAACGGCAAAGGAAGACCTTTCTCTCTGTCTCTCTCTCTCACTGTCCACTCTGCCTGTCAAAAAAAAAAAAAAAACACCACCTTCACGGAGTGCTGAGGGTATGCATCACTGGTGACACCACAGGATGATGTATTCATGTGATGAGGAAGGTGTTTTGACTCTGTGGTATTCATTCCCCTCATAACAACCAGTCTAACCATGAGGAAAACATCAGACAAGCCCAGATTTGGGGTACATTTTAAAGGGTCCCTGGCCTCTACTTCTCAAGCCTTCTCAAGGACCTTGTCAAGGTCCTGAAAGACAATGGGAGACTAAATGTCTTTTAGTATCACAGAGGGGACTAAGAGTTGTGGATACTAAATATAGTCTAGTACCAGGCATTCAATCCTGGAGTAACAGGAAGACACGCATGGAAAACCTAATGGAATCCATATAAAGTCTGGAATTAAGTTCTTAGTGATGGACTAATGTAAAGTTCTTAGTTTTTAACAATCAGACCCTGGAACTATAAGATTTTAATGATGGGAGTGACTGCCTGAGGAGTGTATGGGAAGTCTGTACCATCTTTGCAACTTATCTGCTAATCTAAAATTATTCTGCAATAAAGTTTATTTTTAAACGTCTGCTCTTGGAGAAGTTAAATTGGTAATTGAGAAAGGATAAGATAACAAGAAAAAATCATAGAGTAGTGTTAACTATTCATAATTAAGGTGAGGAAAAACAGATTGAATATTTGAAAGTATGACTAGATTACTAAACATGAAAATTTGATTCTTTTAGTTCTGAGCACAGAAGTGCACAACAACTCTCATCATTTCATTACAGAATTTGGGTTTCTTTCTGGTCATTTCACCTTCAGCCATAACTGGTACATCAAGACAAAAAAAATTTTTGCTCCTCTATTTTTCTAAATTTTTTTAATTGTCTCAGAAAAGCAAAGTTGTCATCAGGAACATTGCTACTCTACCTGTGGCTCTTTGGTTTTCCAGTATGTATTTGAAGTTATTTCAATAAAGCACCTCAATTGCTTTGGAGAATTACCTTGCCCTATTGTGTGGTGTCTCATAAGACAGAATTAAATTGCAGAGGCTCCCCTAGCCAGGGATGGATGCATGGCCAAGGTCAGCACAATCCAGTGCCTGCCTAGAACCTGAAAGTTCAACAGAACAAAACATAGCCCAGTGTTATCCTAGCAGCTGGGCTCTATCAAGTCTGCTACCTAGATCACTTGAATTCCCCAAGTTTTAATTCGTACTCTAGTTCTCCAATCTTCTGTCACTAAAAGAGCTCTCTCTATTCCCCTAAACAAATTATCTCCCTCATCAGCCTGTTGTAGAGCCAGATGTTCACAATGTTCCAGAAATGTGTGAGCATGTTAAGTAAACACAGAAATAACATAGGTTTAATATGTGCCCCAGTGAATGCACTGAAGTGCATGACTAGGTTGTTCAAAGACACAGTGGAAGCCATTCAGGAGGCATTCTTTCCCTGCACCTGCCAAAGCAGGTTAGGCAGAGCTAATATGGGATGCCAGCATCACCAGCCACACCTTAACCCTTCACACCACAACACCAATCCCTCCATTATTTTTTATAGTTACTATCAACATGAAAGATTTTGTGTGATTTATTTGCAGGGTTGAGAGAGAGATGATTGACTCAAGCAAGTCTTTCTGCTCGCCTCACATCCCTGGCCAGCTTACAAGGAATATCCTGGGCTCCAAGGAGAAAAAGAGAAAGCTCTCAATGCCACCTCCCTTTCTCCTTCTAAGGGACCCATTTTTAGCACCTAGTCAACTATGAAACTCTTAGTTGGATTCTAAGTCTCTGAGTTTATTACATGCAATGCCAGTTAGGAAATGGATCTACTTATGAGAAAGGGAACAAACAGCTCACATTTTACAAAAGGCATTTTGACCCTAAATTAATTAGTATAAACAATATTTTTAAACACATGACTTATACATAAACATGTACGTTTTACTAATTTTAATTTTGGGGAAAAGTTCATTGGGCCTGTAGTTGCTATTTTTCATTTAGTCTTCAATTTTTGAACCTAGGAGAAGTGTTTTCTTGCCCTTCCTGATACAGATGACATCAAGATTGAAGGGCACAGAATGCAGCCTAAGGTGGCACTGGGGTTTATCAGACTCTGCCAAAGCTCCGCTGCCTGAATATTATGCCCCTACAGCTTCCAAATTGGCACTGGGGTGCTAAATAAGCTTATCTCAGCCGTATCTGGCCACTTGGCTCCAATCTTGTACCTTATTACATTTCTCTGTGAGTCTACTTTCACTGTTTTAAGATTTCAGGAGTGGTAGTAATGAGTTGGATAAATGCATTCAAATAATTTCCCACCTTGCATGAACCCAAGGCTTCCTCTTGCAGCAAGGCCCCCACCAGGGAGACCAGAAGATATGAAACACGTGGAGGCAGCAGCACCCACTCAGGGACTCTCACCATTTTTAGGTCTTTCTTCAAATCTATGAGCTTGGAGTTTCCTTTTCTTTCTGAAAAACCCAGCTGCACATCTTAACATATTTTGGCTATTCTGTCTCCAGCCTTTTTGGCTACAGCAAGAGGGTTTTTATTTTGTCTGATTACTGTCCTGCTAGAGTTCATGATCTGATGAAGCTGCACTATGTCTCTCACCCTTAGAATGAGAGGTTGGTGAAGACAAGACCCATTTCTTTACTCTTCTCATTAGCAGCACATAGGAGCCCCTCAAGCATAAACAGTGAATGGAGCTATAAACTAACTTTCATATTAGTGATACGTGGAATGCCAATCATTTGCCTTAAATTTTTTTATTGTGAACCATATCACAAGAAAAGGATCACTTGGGCTGATCAAACCATTCCAAAAGATGCACTATTCAAGGACTGTATCTCCTATAAATTTTTCAGATCATCCATTTTGTAATCATAAAATGCTAAGCACAGACTGTGCTAGATGTAGCCTCATTTGTCTAAATGTGAAATGATTAATATTTTAAAAACAATAAACATCCACTTAAAATCTTCCATTTCAAATAAAAACAACTTTGCAAAACTTAAATAAGCTGATGCTTTCTTCAAACAAAGTCTCCTTCCTTTCCTTCTGGGATTATCTATTATCTTGACATTTTTTGCCTTGATAGTTTTGCCGCTTTGTGATTGTGACTCTATAAAATATACCGTAGTGTGTGACTAATAAATATCTGTCTACTTTGTCAAGCTTAAAAGTAACCCAAAAGGGGGCTGACGCTGTGGAGCAGTGAGTTAAAGCCCTGGCCTATATGGGTGCCAGTTCGAGAACCAGCTGCTCCACTTCTGATCCAGCTCTCTGCTGTGGTCTGGGAAAGCGGTAGAAGATGGCCCAAGTTTGGGCCCCTGCATTCATGTGGGCGACCTGGAAGAAGCTCCTGGCTCTTGGCTTCAGATCAGTGCAGCTCGGGCCATTGCGGCCAATTGGGGAGTGAACCATCAGGTGGAAAACCTCTCTCTCTCTCTCTGCCTCTCCTCTCTCTGTGTAACTCTGACTTTCAAATAAATAAATAAATCTTTTAAAAATTTTTAAAACTTTTAAAAAGGAACTTTAAAGAAGAAAAACTAAATTACAACACACAGCAATTAGACATACAAAAGACCTCTCAAGGGCATCAAAAGAGGCCAAAAGCTAACAGAATAAAATCACAAATGCTGAGGTAAAAGAACCCTGCACTTTTGCCAAGCCTGTGTACAAAACCAAAGATTTAATTGAACTAACAAAGACTAAGAAGGTAACTACTCCCATATTTAACTAGAAAATCTTCAAAGGGCATGTCTCAGGAAGAAAAAAAATCAAACCCCGAAGAATGAATGGGTTACATGGAACCATGGTGACCAAATGTAACAATTAACATGTGAAAAATCAAAAAGAATATAGGCTGGGCCAGTGCCGCAGTTCAATAGGCTAATCCTCTGCCTTGCGGCACTGGCACACGGGGTCCTAGTCCCTGTTGGGGCGCCGGATTCTGTCCCAGTTGTCCCTCTTCCAGGCCAACTCTCTGCTGTGGCCCGGGAGTGCAGTGGAGGATGGCCCAAGTGCTTGGGCCCTGCACCCCATGGGAGACCAGCAGAAGCACCTGGCTCCTGGCTTCAGATCAGCGCGATGCGCCCGCCACATTGCGCTGGCCACAGCGGCCATTGGAGGGTGAACCAATGGCAAAGGAAGACCTTTCTCTCTGTCTCTCTCTCTCTCTCACTGTCCACTCTGCTTGTCAAAAAAAAAAGAATATAGGCTCAACAATCATGATGCTTAATTTGGGAATATGCAAAGGTGAAACTAAAATTCTAAATAAAAATTACATGTCATCATGAGGAAAGTGATTGGAGTTAAAAAGTGTTCCAGTGTACCATTGTCATCCCAAGACGTGAATCACAAGAAACATTGTGGCATAGTAGGTTAAACCACTATTTGGGACACCGCATCCCATATCAGAGTCACTGGTTCAAATCCTGATTACTCCACTTCCAATCTAGCTTCATGTTAATACATCCTGGGAGGCAACAGATGATGGCTCAGGTGCTTGGGTTCCTGACACTCATATGGGGGACCTGATTGGAATTCCAGGCTCCTGGCTTTGTGCACCTTGGCTGTTGCACGGAATTGTGGAATAAACAATAAGATGACTCTCTCTCTCTCTCTCTCTCTCTCTCTCTCTCTCTCTCTCTCTCTCCCCTGTTTCTGTGTGTGTATGTGTGTGTGTGTCTTTCTCATTCTCTACCTTTCATGAAAATAAACATTTTTTTTAAAAAAAATCAGGGAGAAATATTGGTTAGCATTATTGATGTCTAAGTTGAATAATTATGGCAAGAAAAGCTTGGTTTTGTTTTTCTTACAGTTGTTAATATGCCTGCAGCCTGGTCTACACTAGATGTGTGCCAATCATAATGTTAATATGCAGAGAAAATACTAGGTGTCCTCTTTTCTGTTGGAAGCGGTGACCTCCTGGCTTCTCACATCTCCAGTTCCTGTTTCCAGCCCCTCCATGTCACTCCTTTCACCATCAATGACATTCAATGCTTCCCCTCCATATCCCAGTACATTCACTCTACCCCTATTCACAGACTATTTTCTTAAACAAAGCCTCTTCAAATCTTCTCTGCTCCCTCTTCACTCTCCCAGATACCAAGCTCTTGTCTCTATTGTTTCCTAGACTCACATCTAAGATTTTCTGCATGCTTTTGCCTTTTCTGGTTATGCATTTGACTTGTTTTCTTTTGAATGGAACTCATCCTCTCTGCCCAGGCTGACTTAAGAACTCCTCTTTCACTCAGATCTGCCCTACGGATACCAGCACCAGTCGAGCACCCCAGGAATGACAAAACTTCCGCTGGACTCACTTAGACCCAACTGAAAGAATCTGTACTGAGACATTGTGATAAGATCCAAAGAATATCAGACTTGGAGTCAGTAAACCCGGGATCAAATCCTTAAACTCTGAAACTTGTTATTTATATAAACTTGAGGAAGTTATTAAAAATCTCAGCTGCATGTCCTATTGTCAAAATAAAGCTGAACACTAATATCTACCTTCTAGAATCCTTTTGAGATGAAATGGCACAAGAAACAGTTTAATCTGATGTTTTGAATATGATATACATTTAAAAACAAATATTCATTGTGTATGGTTTAATAAACATAAAATACTTTCCATAAGAACATAGTTTAGAAATCCTTTCACTTATTGATACTTCCATATTTTAAGCCATTCCACTAATGCTTTAAAGCTGCTGGACTGAAATTCTAAATTTGGAAGTTGCTATTTTAATAATGATAACAGAACTTCACACAATGATGGAGGGAGATTCTAGTTCTTTACAGCAAACTGAGTACATTCCAGGAATCCCTGAAGGCCCTTTTGCACAGGGATGATAAATCAGCAATGCAGAGGAATTAGTAAAATAAACAGAAGTCCACTTCTTCCTCCTTACCCCTATTATGGCTTCTCTTCTTGGCATTTAACTCAAGCAAACGAATTAAAGAGACATTCAATATTTCACAGAAGCAGGATCTTTGACAGACTGCACATCTATGTGCCCTCTCCAAGGCACATTTGCCAGGAGATGACAATGAGAAGCTTACCTTTCGATGTCAGCACCTGATCCAGTCTGAGTCATTGTCAGATCCTACCACCAAGAACTTTCACCTTGGAACAAAAAACAAGATATTTCATGAGCTGAATTTGATCAAGGGAAGCAGCCTCAAGGGAATGTCCATACTTTCTTACTGGTATGGGTCCAGGAGCTTCCAGTATCCCATCCTTCTCAAGATTGAAGTTTGAATCTATGAGTTACCCGAATAACTCACACCCATAATTGATCTCTTGGTTTTTAAAGATTCATTTATTTATTTGGAATGCAGAATGACTTAGAGAGAGAAAGAGACATAGAGAAAGAGAAAGATCTTCCATCTGTTGGTTAACTTCTCAAGTGGCCTCAACAACCAAAGCTGAGCCAGGCCATAGCCAGGAGCTAGGAGCTCCATCCTAGTCTCCCATAATGGGTATCAGGACTCAGTAGTTGAACCATCATTTTATTCATTCCAGATACATTATTGGGAAGCTGGACTGGAAGTGCAGAGTAGCTGGGACTTGAACTATCACTCAATATGAGATGCTGGCATCCAAAGTGGCGGCTTAATTCACTGCACCACAACAATGCCCTCCATAAATGATGATCTCTGTTGCTTAATCTAAATTAGACTGTTTCTATTTATTTGAAACCCAGGTAGTTTTGAACACATACATAAATATATTTGATATAATAGAAAAACTAAATATTTATGTGAGGTATTTTGCAGCAAAAAGCTAGAAATTACTTCATATGTTTTGGATTTCAAATCCACTAGGGGGCAGAAAAGATTTCCGCTGAATTTTCTCCAATCAATGAAAAGCAAAACTCTATGCTAAGTCCATACTGCATTTTAAGTGAACAGCTAGTTTCATATCAATTAAATATAATGCTCATTATCACATTTTAAGAGAGATAAACTGACTCTTGAGAGTTTGAGCCTGATTCAAAACAGATTTTCAAGCTTTCTTCTTAAAGTTGAAAGAGTCCGCAGCTTTGCCATGAGGACCTCTAGCTGTGGTTGCTGACCTGACCTTTTACAAACCTTACAAGCTGACGATTATGATTCCATTTGTAGATTGGAAAACTGAAATCTAGAAAGGCTTGGTGGCTTCTCAGGATTCTCTAGTTGGAAAGTGGCAGAACTCAGATCTAGCTTCATGAGCCAGTATTCCTAACCACTGCCCCACACAGCTTCTTTGTAGCTGCAGAAAAGTGTCCATGTCCCAGTCTTTCCCATGAAAAACACTTACCACTTCAGAATATTAACCAGGGCATAAAAAGACAATCAGTGAGAGATGAAATATGATTAATAAACAAGCAAGAAAATGTTCATTCTAAGAACGATCTCCCTTGCACCATTATCAGAAGCAGCATTTTGCAAATGATAATGACAATATTATAGATAAAGCTCATAAACATAACAGTGAGCAAAGGAGTACAGACACAAAACAGAATAACTAGATATTTCATATACAAAGTTCAGGAGAAAACACTACTCTATGGTATTAGAAGAGGGTTAATTCTAAGGATGAGGTAGGGAATGAGCTGGGGAACAAGACAGCTTCTGGAATTTGGATCATGGTACCCTGATGTGCTCATAGAGCAAAAAATACCATCATACTTTGTATACTTTCCTGCCAGTGTATTACACTTCAACAGGTTTATTAAAAATAAAGACACTGGGGCCAGCGCTGTGGCATAGTGGTTGAAGCTACCACCTGCAGCACCAGCATCCCATTTGGGCACCTGTTTGAGACTCGGCTGCTCCACTTCCGATCCAGCTCTCTGCTATGGCCTGGAAAAGCAGTGGAAGATGTCCCAGGTCCTAGGGTCCCTGCACCAGCATGGGAGACCTGCAAGAAGCTCCTGGCTCCTGGCTTTGGATCGGTGTAGCTCCAGCTGTTGCGGCCAGCTGGGGAGTGAACCAGCAGATGGAAGACCTCTTTCTCTCTCTCTCTCTCTCTCTCTCTCTCTCTCTCTCTCTCTGCCTCTCCTTCTCTCTGTATGTAACTCTGAGTTTCAAGTAAGTAAATAAATCTTTAAAATAAAATTAATTAGCTACAGTTGTATAGTCTTACTGTTTCTTCCGTGTATACTTATTTTTGTTGGTGAATGGTCAACATTTTCATGCCACATTTGTCTGCATAGAAGCTTCTATTCATGGTGGAGACTGCAAATAGGAGGAAAAATGGGAAACTCTCCCAGAGAAGGTAAAATCTGCCCCAGCAAAGATAAGCCAGAGCCAGCCAACACCTGAAACTGTTGAGGCTTATGAAAAAAAAAAATAAGCAAATGTTCACTAAAATTAAACAAGTTTTTAAGATAAGCTTTGAATGGATTCTGAAGAAAATTTACTTTGATTTTCTAGAGTGGGATGTTTGATTACCAAACACATGACACAACTTCTGGAAGCTCTCTAGAAGTATCTGGAGCTCCTGTCCAATGTGCACTCAGGAAACACATCTGTCTGCCTCTCCTGAGGTCAGCTTGGCTCCGCGATGAAGACAAACTGAGCAGGTCTGACTGGAATTCATTTTTCTGCCAACGTCCATGTTCTATAAAGAGTCTATTTGGGTTTCCCAACTGATCTTTTTTTGTCTAGACAGCCATTTGGAACAAATGATATTACAGGTTGAATATCGCTTATCTGAAATGCCAGGGAGCAGAAGTGTTTAGAATTTCGAATTTTCTTGGATTTTAGAATACTTGCATATAATTGTACATAATGAGGTATCTTGGGGACAGGAACCAAGTTTAAATATTAAATTCATTGCTTTATATACACCTTACAGACATAGCCTGAAGGCAATTTTATAAAATATTTTAGCATACTTTTATCTTTGTAAGGATTTATTTATTTATTTGAAAGGCAGAGCATCCGGGAAAGGGGAGTAGGGGTGGGAGGGAGACATTGCTCTTTCATTTGCTGATTTACTCCACAAATGCCCACAATATCCAGGACTGGCCCAGACTGAAGCAGGAGCCTGGAACTCCATTCAGTTCTCCCACATGGGTGGCAGGGACTTGTGAATTCAAGTCATTATCTGCTACCTCCCAGGATATACATTAACAAGAAGCTGGGTCAGAAGCAGAACAGCTAAAACTTTAACCAGGCACTCCAATAAGGGATGCAGGCATTGCAAGTGGCAGCTTAACCCACTGAGCCACAAGGCCCATCCTGCCTGCATCTTGTTATGACTATCCTATGAGGTCAGCTGTGGAAATTTCCATGAGTGGCATCATGTCAAATTGTCAAAAGGTATCAGATTTTTGGAGAATTTCAGATTAGGGATGCTCAATCTGTTTTTGCTTTTTCCAAAGGAAAATGGCAGATTACTACAGTGATCCATTGTGCACATTGCTTTCAACATAGGTTTGTTAATAATAATCATCTTTTTCCTCTGTCCATGATACTTTAATGTTGCTCATGAATATCCTGGTTGATGCTCTCAAGGGCATCAACAGCACCAAAAGGAGAAGCAAATGCTACTGTCTTACTAAGCTCTGCTCCAAAGTCATCCTCCAGTTGCTAACTATGATAAGACATGGTTACACTGGAAAGTTTCAAATCATTGATGATCACAATGATGATGATCACAGAGTTGGGGAAATTCTCTTCAACTTCAAAGGCAGGTTAAACAAGTGTGGAGTGAGTAACCCCAGACATGATGTACAAATCAAATATCTGAAAAAAATGCCAGAATGTTCTGCTCCCATCCCATCAGTGTGGTTTCATTGTACTGACAACCTTAGACAGCATCATGAACCACAAAGAAGCAAAACAAAAACCCACAGGAGGGAAAATATTGGGATTTTCTTCGTAAAGATATAATATATACATACAAGTAAAATGCCTCATTGGGAAAAAATAGCAATAATAATCAAAGGTAGTTCATCTGTCAGTCTTTTTTATTATGATGATTATTATAGAAGCAGAAAAATAGAATACTGGAAGGACAGAGAAGGGGAGAGAGGATACTCCCATCCACTGCTTTACTCCCCCAGATGCCTACAACATCTGGAATTGAGCTAGGCTGAAGCCAGGAACTCAGTCCAGGTGTCCCATGTGAATGTCAAGGACCCAACTACTTGAGCCATCACCACTATCTACCAGGATCTACATAAGCGGGAAGCGGAAGTCAGGAGCCGCAGCAGACAATCAAGCTCAGGTACTTTGATGTCGGATGTGGGCATCTCAACCATCAGGCTCAGCACCGATTCCTCTTATTGTTATTTGAGAGGCAGAGTAATAAAGAACAGCCTTCAGTTCTGAACAAGTAAGTAACACAAAGATTTTGTAACAAGACTACAACAGTTATGAACCAACTCGTTTATGTTGAGTGCTGCTGTTTCCTACCCCATCACTTTGTCTGCACTGTCTGGTGGAAGTGGTGGAAACAGCTGTGTTCACAGTAGAGTCCTGGGGAGCTGGCAAACCCAAGCCAAGCACTAGTCAGATCACTGCAGTATTTGAGCAACAGGGCTCCCTGAGTCCATACTGGCAGATGTAGTGCATACTAGGAATCAGGAATACTACTGCACTTATTTAACATTTTGTGGTGCTTATTTTATCCAAGGCACTGTTCTGAGCATTTTGATACTAACTGATCTGTTTCTTTCCGAGGTTGGCATTTTATCCTCATACAGATGAGAAAAGAGAGGGAAAGAAGTTCGACATTTCATCCCTGGTCAGACAATTGATAACCATTTATTCAAAAAATTACACGAGAACTTTCATATAACAAATGTGTTAACATTCTCATTTTTTAAAGATTTATTTATTTATTTGAGAGGCAGAGTTACACACAGAGAGGGAAAGACAGAGAGAAAGGTCTTCAGTCAGCTGGTTCACTCCCCAAATGACTGCAACAGCCAGAGCTGAGTGGATCTGAAGCCAGAAGCCAGGAGTTTCTTCCAGGTCTCTCAGGTGTGTGCAAAGACCAAGCACATGGGCCCTTCTATTGCTTTCCTAGGCCACAGCAGAGCTGGATCAAAAGAATGGCCAGGATTCAAACAAACACCCATATGGGATGCCAGCTCTGCAGGTGGAGTCCCAGCCTACTATGCCACAGCACCAACCCCTTGATGTTTTGATTTTTTTTTTGACAGGAAGAGTTAGACAGTGAGAGAGAGAGAGACAGAGAGAAAGGTCTTCCTCTGTTGGTTCACTCCCCAAATGGCCGCCACGGCCAATGCGCTGTGCCAATCCGAAGCTAGGAGCCAGGTGTTTCCTCCTGGTCTCCCATGCAGGTGCAGGGCCCAAGCACTTGGGCCATCCCCCACTGCACTCCCGGGCCACAGCAGAGAGCTGGACTGGAAAAGGAGCAACCAGGACAGAATCCGACGCTCCAACTGGGACTAGAACCCTGGGTACTGGAGCCGCAGACGGAAGATTAGCCAAGTGAGCCACGGCACTGGCCTGTTTTATTTAAACACTATATTGTTCTCCAGTTCTTCTGTCTTTGTTTTAGAACTCATCTCTTGACCCCTCAGAAATCTGCTCTCCTGATAGGCACTTTTCTCATTAGTATTTAAAGGGGGAACCAAAAGTCTTAGCAAAAACTCCTGGGATCTTACACTGCCCTGACTCTGTCTTCGCTCTCATCTCTCTTGGACCATTTCAACTTCATACACAGTGATTCACACTCAAAATCCAGTTCAGGGCTCTTATCTTTGGCTTGGTCCAGCCTGGGCTGTTGTAGGCATTTGTGGAGCAGAAATGAAACAGTAGATGAAGTATCTTTCTCTATCTCTCCAATACATTTTTTAAAGATTTATTTATTTGAAAGGCAGAGCTACAAAGAGGCAGAGGGAGAGGAAGAGGGAGAAGGACAGAGAGAGAGGGAGAGAGAGAGAGAGAAAGAGAGGTCTTCCATCCTATGGTTTAGTCACCAGATGGCTGCAATGGCCAGAGCTGAGCCAATCCGAAGCCAGGAGCCAGGAGCTTCTTCCAGGTCTCCCATGTGGGTGCAGAGGCCCAAGGACACGGTCCATCTTCTATGGCTTTCCCAGGACATACCAGAGAGCTGAATCAGAAGTCAAACTGGCACCCATATGGGATGCCGGCACTCAAGTGGCAGCTTTACCTGTTATGCGACAGTGCCAGCCCCCTCTCCAACACATTTTTAAAATATTTTTTAAATAAAAGATTATTTGGGTGCAAAAAATTTGAAACCCATGCACACATATACAGTCTTCAGAAAGTTTCAGGAAAATGTGTAAAATGAAAAAATTATACATAAATTTCAAATATTTTTGCATCCAAATAAACTTATCTTTTAATTGTACTTTTTGCAAACTCTTTGAGGTACTCTCACATTTTCTTGTGTGTGTGTGCCTGTGTGTGTGTGTCTGTGTGTGTGTGTCGATGTATGTGTCGGTGTGTGTGTGTGTTCCGTTAAATTTCAGAGGGGATCAGGGCCAGCTGCAGGTATAGTACTGGCTTGAGTAGACAGTGCCTCTAGACCCTAAAGGCTTCTTCATAATCATCTACTTTATCTCCAATGGCAAAACGTCCTCATATGAATTCACTTTGCTTTTTAATCCCCATCTCTCTTTCTATGCTTCTGTAACACCATAGCACAAAAATATCAAAAGCATGTTTTTCCTGAGATTGGAGCCTAAGGCTGAAGTTCTATCATGCGGCATTGGTCAGATGAGGCTGCTTTACAAAAAATCAGTTAGTGTCTCTGAATTTGACCTCGTCATTTAGCGAATGTACCAGTAGACACCAGCTCTCTGATGTTTGTGCAGCTGCTAATCTTGACTACAAGACTCATGAGTTTCTTTCATTTGTTTTCTTTTGATTTTTGCTTTTGCTTTGTAGCAGAACTGGAGAAACCTGCATGGATAGGATCTCATATTTAAAGAGCTTGGCTGCATTGTTGAAATTTAATCCTCCAACAATCTTTATGTGACCTCCCTGTGGTGGAATGAGAAGGTGAAAAGGTCATGCCAAGATGGCTGCTGAGGTGAGAAGTTCATGCCAAGATGGCCACTGAGGTGAGAAGGTCATGCCAACATGGCCACTGACAACAGAAACTGCCTGGCAACAGGCCGTGATTGGATGGCTTCGGAAACCACATGATAACAAAGCCTGACTGACAACAGACTGTGATTGGATGGTTTCAGAAACTGCCTGGCAACAGAGTCTGACTGGCAACAGGCTGTGATTGGATGGCTTTGGAAACTGCCTGGCAATCACAGGCTGTGATTGGCTATGGCATAGACTACCCCTTGACTGGATTGGCTACCTTAGCTATATGTGCAGCTGTAGCAACTGAAATAAACAAGTCTGTGGGCTGCTCGCCTCTGGCCTGCTTTTACCTGACTCCCAGGGTCTGTGTGGTGACTTCATGCCTCTTGCCCCCACCATGCTCCTTCTCTCAGAACGAATCCTCTCAGAATGAATCATCTCAGAAGAAATCAACCACAACACCTCCCGACTACAATTATTTTATTTTATTTGAGAGGGAGAGAGAGAATGATTCCATGTGGTTCCCCAAATGCCCCTCATAGCCAGGGCTGGGCCATGCTTAAGGCAGAGCCTGGAACTCAACTCAAGCATCACCTACATGGGCGGCAGGACCCAGTTACTTGAGTCATCACTACCGCATAGTGTTAACATTAGCAGGAAGCTGGAATCAGCAACAGAGCAGGGATTTGAATTCAAGTAGTCTGATACGAGATGAAGTCTTTCCACCCAGCTGCTTAACTGCTATGCCAAATGCCTGCCCCAAGCAGACATAGCTGCAATTGGTTGAAAAAAAAAAAAAAAAAAAGCTCCTCCACTAAGTTGAGAAAAAGGGTGCTAAGAAAGATTTTTCTCAGTATTTATTAACTGACCACTCCCTCAAATATGTATCTTTTATACCAAGCCCCTAGGATGTGCTTGATAGACTTGAGGCAGATAAGCAAACAGTCTCTCCCTTCCTGTCTCTCTGCCCCCTCTTCATGGACCTCCCCACTCCCTACTGGTAAAACCTGCGGAATCAAGGGGCAACTCCATGTCCTGTGAAAGGTGGAAAGATGGGGTTTCCCTTACCCACGACCGTAAGCACAGATGGTGCCCAGGAGGAATTTCCAGGAGCAAGACTCTAGGGGTCTGCAAGGTCAAAGCCAAGGCAAAAATACCAACTCATGTCCAAACTGCCATAGGAACCTGACAGAAGAGGGATCCTGTTCTTCAAAGGAGATGACAGGAAACCAGGCTACAAAAATCTCCAAGTTAAAAATGCCCATCAGATGTCAAATGATAGCAGTTTATGACTCAAACAGGGCTGAAGTTTTCTATAGGACTGGCATGGTATACTCATACTAACATTTTTCCAATGAAATGACAATGAAAACTGAGATACTTCCCATATACACAGATTCCAAATCTCCCAGAGAAGCCAGAATTGTAACCTGCAGTTGGGCCAGGGCTGAAACCTGTCCCCACCTACATGCTATGGGAGCTGTGGCTTAGTCTAATCCTTTGTGTTAATCACTGGGCCTGTAGGTATTTGTATTTCTGCCTCTAAGGTTAAATGGCTCTAGCAGTTTTAATATCTGTGACTGGGTAAACGGAAGTACTTGCAGGGGAGGAATGAAGTGGACAGTTTATCCTGATGGATGAACACAGTGGATTCACATAAAACATAGAAGAGTTTTGGTGAATAACTGAACAATTTATCAATAGTGCTCCCTAAATCCTCTGCTTTTATTGTGAGTTACAATGTGTTCTTTATCTCATTCATAGGCTTACGTGATACAGTCATGCACAGCATGATGACATTTCAGTCCAACTGTGGACAGCATAAATGGTGCTGGTACTGTAAGATTTTACTGTTCAGTGATATTGTTGCAATTTTTAAAAACTTGTATGTATGTATGTGAGTGACACAGGGAGGGAGGAAGGAAGATGGGAAGGGAGAGAGATAGGAAGTAGGGAGAGGGAGAGAAAGAAAGGAGAAAGGAGAGAGAGAATCTTACATCTGCTGGTTCATTTCCCAATTGACTGCCACAGCCAGGTTTGGGCCGGGCTGAAGCCAGGAGATCCAGGTCTCCCACATGGATGGTAGAGACCCAAGCACTTGGTCCTATAGCGGGAAGCTTTTATATCAGAAAGACAAGACACTTAGGCTTTTAGCAAGAAGCAGCTTTATTCATGCCGGCATGAGGCTCAGTGGATTCACACCCAGAAGACTGAGCCCCAAACACAGAGAGGTATTTCCTTATATACATTTTAGCTCTTTTGTCTCCCTTATATGGCTGCATACATTCCAAGTGGATGCTTTAATGCTACATGACAGCTATAGGGATTGCTAAAAGGTCCTGTATGTATACATAGTTACTGAAGTTTTAAATTTTTTAAAAGATTCATTTTATTTATTTGAAAGGAACAGTTACAGAGAGCAAGATCTTCCATTCACTAGTTTACTCCCTGAATGACCACAATGGCAGTAGCTGGGCCAGTCTGAAGCCAGGAGCTAGAAGCTTCTTCTAGGTCCCCAACCTGGGTGCAGGGGCCCAAGCCCTCCTCTACTGCATTCCCAGGTGCATCAGCAGGGAGCTGGATCTTAAGTGGAACAGCCATGACATGAACCAGGGACCTTATATATGCTGGCACTACAGGCAACAGCTGAACATGCTAAGCATTATTACTTATAATGTTAAGCAGTTTCCCTTACATCTAGAGCTTTCCTCCATATATAGCAAACCATACCTGAACTGGCTAACGCTCCAGCACTGTGCTGACAGGCAGATGTTGAAGCTGTCACAAGCAAGTTGGTACTGCCAGGTTCTTTTCCCAGGACAGGCCCTGCTTCTTTATCTCAGGAAGCCCCTATCACAGTCCATGTTCTATCTCCTTCCCAGATGGTGTTTGCTGAGAACTGAATCAGAAGCAAAGCAGCTGGGACTTGAGCCAGCACTCCAATATGGGATGAGGCATTGCAAACGGTGGCTTAACCCACGGTGCCACAATGCCACCCCAGTGTAGCCATTTCAGTTTTTGCAAGTCCACCCTGTGAGTTTGGTGCAATGATGAAACTACCTCAAGTGACTCTTACTGTTTACTTTTTATAGTAGTATAAGCCAGACACAGTTCTAGCAGCTAGAAATCCTTCAGAAGACACTCTGTCTGGTACACCTTATTTACTGTGGAGGAGAATGCAGGGAAAGGGGAATCCAGGCAGTGCTAGAAGAGCTGGCAGGCTGAGGAAAACTGATTGACCCAACTATGAGGCTGCATTAGGCAGAGTCAGCATGGTAGTGCAGGAACCCCCAAAGGCAAATCACAATCACCTCACGGCGCTCCCACCCAGGCAAGGGACCCAATCATACCCGATCGCACCAAGCCTTCCTGGTGCACAGAGGAAGGCCCAATCTGAGAACGAACGTTGGGGATGAGAAGTACGAGAGACAGTGCAAGAGGGGATAAAGGGGCGTGGGGGGGGGATGACCAGGGACACCCAGCTCTGGGGTCCCTTGTCTCCCAGAGGAGTCTGTTCTGCTTTTCTCCGCGACAAACGAACTTGCTTTTGCTTCGCAACCTGTTGGACTCCACTCTATTTCTGTACTGAGACAAAAGGTCCGGACCAGGAGAGCGGGTCTTCATGGCCAAATACATAACAATACATAAGAAACTAATATTATACCGCATAGACTGATAAACAATATGAAATGAATTAAGCAAGGAGATGCGAGGGAAGGCTACTCTAGAGCATCTCTTTGCTGTGCAGATGTTACTTTGCTAAGGAACCACTGAATGTTTTACCCTGTTCACCTTGAAACATCGACGGCCCTGGGTGAGAAAACGTTCTCTGTTGGGACAAATTGAAAATCTTCGATTCATTATCCTCTCAACTTCTCTATGTTGAAATTAATTCAATGAGCAAACAAATATCATGTAGTAAATATTATTGTAATGTAATGTTTTTATTCTTTGGGCTTTATAGAAATATACATCATAGAATACATTTTGAGGCACATTAGTAATCTATGAGAATGCTTAAAATTTAATTTCACAGAATTGCATCTGAAATAACTTACTTTATTGAAACTATACTAATCATGAGTGCCCTTTGGTCTATTTTTAGTATTTTAGCCAAATACATTTCACTATAAGTTCTTATTTGTCATTATTCAATAACCTCTTCACTTTTATTTTTAAAAAAGGCTCTCAACTCTCTGGACAGTTATAAGCATAAAATTCATTTTTCTAAATGTGGTGAATATTATAATTACCAAAATAAACAAAACCAACTAAAAATAAAGCATTCTTCTAATTCTTTATTACACAGAATTATTGCCAAATTTCAATGCCAACCCCCTTTCAGGTTTTCTGAAAATAATTATAGATCTTGGCCCATAGGCCACAACAAATAAAAGGATAATTTAGAGTATCATTTCATAGAATTCCTGAAGCCATGGGGCATCTTTGAGCTTGGTTTTCTAATGGACAAAGGAGAATGGATGTTTACACACATCAATAACTGCAATGCACTCAGTTATGGAAGAGATCAAAGACGCTAAAATTGGGAGTGATGGCTTCCATACAACAGAGATGCAAATGTCTTCATATACCAATATAAATCTGTAACCAAAGTGATAAAAGTCAGTTAAGTAACTTGTGCTTTGTCTACTCCTTAAAAGGATGGAGGTTGGGGCCAGTGTTGTAGCACAGCTGAGGCCACTGCCTGTGATGCTACCAACCCATATGTGCAGCAGTTCAAGTGCCACCTGTTCCACTTCTAATTCAGCTCCCTGCTGGTGCACCTGGGAAGGCAGTGGAGGGTGGCTCAGGTGTTTGGGCCCCTGCAGTCATGTGGGAGACCAGGAAGAGGGTCAGAGGGTCAGAGAGTCGAGGCTCCTGGCTCCTGGATTCAGTCTGGCCCAGCCCCGTGGTTGCAACATTTGAGGGGTGAGCCAACAGACAGAGGATCTTTCCATCTCACCTCTTTCTCTTTCTCTTTCTCTCTCCCTCTCTCTCTCTCTTTCTCTCTCTAACTCTGCCTTTCAAATAAATAAATGAATCTTGAAAAAAAAAAAAAAAGGATGAGTGGTTTTTCATTATAGATTTCTGACTTTCCACATTGTTTTTAAAAATGAAACTAACTGAATATAATAAGGCAGTTTGTTACATTCTAACCAAAGTATACAGGCAATCCATATTTTCTTCTCACTCTTTCACATACATCTCCCCAGCCCAACAACAACCAGACTTCCTTTTATTTAAGACAGCAATACCACATATTCTAACTTCAAAAGACAGAAGCTGTCTCAGGATTCTAGTTATCAGTTCAGAAAACGTGAGGTACACCAAAGAATTCATGGAAAAAATGGAATTAAAAATAACTTTTAGTACAAAAACATTTTGAAATTATGTATATAAACTTACATATATACATACTTATATTTGATGATATTTTAATAGTATAACTTCTGCCATAAATATTTTTCATTCAAAGAAAAAAAGTTTTTTTCATATTTTTGCTTTAATAAAATTCATATTTACAATTAACGCAAATAAAGACAATAAATTCTGAATAAAATTATTTAAATACTATTAAATAGGAATTATAAAAGTGGACTTCATACATGATGGTTTTACAAACATATTACTAAGAGTAAACACAAAACACATCATTTTTCACAAGTACTCTGAAACATAATTTACATAATTAAATGTTTAATATGGAATGTTAACCATAAGAAAATTATATGCCTAGCAAAAATAAAGTAGAATAGCATAACTTAAAATATTCTATTTGCGATATGTGATTTAAACTCTTTTAAAAAATTATAAATTAAGTATACACATGGAGGGTAGTTAATCTGTTACTCTGGAGAGTCTCTTATTTAACTCATGTTAATATCCACAAAATTACAAGTTTCATCTGTTTTTACATTTAAAATGATTCCAGGCACTTTTTTCTTCATATTAGAATTACACGGTTAAGAAATGCCTATAGAAGGAAAAAGAAGAAAAATATTTACAGTTTGATTTTTAACATATATAAATAAATTCATACAGTTTTCTTTTTTAGGATTTATTCATTTACTTGAAAGGCACAGTTAGAGAAAAGGAGAGACAGAGACAGAGACAGAGAGAGAGATCTTCCATCTGCTGGTTCACTCTCTAAGTAGCCACAACTGCCAGGGCACTGTAGGCAGTGGCAATCTGCTGCTCCACAACACCAGACCCCAAAATAGAATTTTAATAGTCACATTTACTTTATTTTGCTTAAATAATATGTGGATGGGGTCAGCATTGTAGCATAACTGGTTAAGCGACTGCCTGTGATACCAGTTCAAGTCTCAACTGCTCCACTTCTGATCCAGCTCCCTGCTAATGTGCTTAGGAAAGCAGCAAAAGATGGCCCAAGAGCTTGGGCCCTTGCAACCTACATGGGAGACCCGGATGGAATTCCTGGTTCTTGGCTTCATTGCAGCCTTTTAGAGAATGATCTATTAGATGAAAGATCTCTCTTTAACTCTGCCTTTCAAGTAAATGCATAAATCTTTAAAATAAATTCTGTGGATTCTTAATTTACAATCTAATCTTAACAATGTAGACTATTTGTGGAGGGGGAGAGGAATAATGAGTACTTTTAGAGGTGTAAAATGATGATTTCCCTTTTAAAGTTTTATATCTACACATACCAAAAGAATGAACCTGAGAGGCCAGCATTGTGGTGCAGGTTAAGCCACCACTACTTGGGAGAATGGCAACACATATCAAAGTACCAGTACTAGTCCAAGCTGTGCTGCTTTTGCTCCAGCTCCCTGCCAATGTGCCTCAGAAGGTAGTGGAAGATGCCCAAAGTACTTGGGCCCCTGCCATCCATGTGGAAGACCAGGATAATGTTCCTGGCTCCTGGCTTCAGCCTGGCCCAGACTATTGTTGTCACTTGTGGGATGAACTAGGAGATGGAAGATCGATCTCCGTCTCTCCCTCTGTGTCTCTTTGCCTTTTAAAGAAATAAGTAAGTCCTTTTTAAAAAAATTTCATGGAAATAGAATATAAGTTTATTTTAATAAATAAACAAATGTATAGTCCTCAAAAAATTATATAATATATACCTAATATTACTAATCCAAAAGATTTATTGTAATATCTTAAATAAATAGTTAAAATCAACAATAACAAGGAAAATTCCTACAGAGAAAAATCACTAAATGTCTAAACTCTACAATTTTTTTTTGACAGGCAGAGTGGACAGTGAGAGAGACAGACAGCGGAGAGAAAGGTCTTCCTTTGCCATCGGTTCACCCCACAATGGCCGCTGCAGCTAGCACACCGCACTGATCCGAAGCCAGGAGCCAGGTGCTTCTCCTGGTCCCCCATGCAGGTGCAGGGGCTAAGCACTTGGGCCATCCTACACTGCACTCCTGGGTCACAGCAGAGAGCTGGACAGGAAGAGGAGCAACTGGGACAGAATCCGGTGCCCCGACCAGGACTAGAACCAGGTATGCCGGCACCACAGGCATAAGGATTAGCCTATTGTGCTGCGGTGCCAGCTTAAACTCTACACTTTTAAAAAGACATATTTGTCAGCTCTGTCTTCTATGGATTTGGTCCCAGGAGAGTGTAAGTTGTGTAAGAAGTACTTTTACATAAATGTATTAAAGACAAAAATGGACAGTTATAGCTTAATTTAGGTCATTTCAGTATGCAAATTAATTTTTATTGATTTATTCATGTTTTTCATCATTCAAAAATCTTTGAGACAGGCTAAGAGTAATTGACTCAAGTAACCTACTATTGAATATTGAAATAATTTAGCACATTATCTAATTTTTTTTAAATTAATTTTCATCTACCTAAAAGTCAGAGTGACAGAAAGACCTTCCATCCACTGGTTCATGCCCCCGATGCCTGCAGCAGTCAAAGATGGGCTAGGCAAAAGCCAGGAGATCCATTTAGGTCTCTTACAAGGATAGCAGGGGCCCAAGCACTTGAACCATTCTCTTCCCCATCCCATTCACATTAGCAGGAATTTGTATTGTAAACCAAGTTGCCAGGATTCACACTGGCTCTCCAATATGGGACACAGGTGTCAAAAAGTGATGGCTTACCCTCTTATGACACAATACCCACCCCAAACTCATTATCTTAATCTAAAACAAGGGAAAATCTTAAAAACTATAAATATCCAGAATTAACAGCACTAATTATCATTAATTTGCAATAATAGCTTTTAAATAAAAAATTACGATGGCCACAAAAACAACAGATCAAGATAGTCTCAGTAATTGTCACAAGAAATCTATGATATGGACTAAGTCCCCCATGAAGTTATTTGATATAGGTTGAGTTATACTTGTGGGTTCAAGATAATCACAGATATTTCTAGACTACAGGTACTCCACTCAAGACTTTCATTCCCACTTTCACAACCTGGAGAACCAGTGTCCTTAAAGGGACTTGTCCGTGGTACTGAAATGCTGACCAAAACATGTTGACTTTGTATTATGCCAGGAAAGAACTACTCTTTGGAAAAATATGTGTATAGAAATTAATATCTTCAAATATTTTAATATTCTACTTTTATATATAAATGTTATAATTTATATTAAGCTTATTTAGGATTTTACAAATACCTATTTCTGTGCTTAGGACTCCTAGGATAATCCAGTCAAAAACACAATTCTGACCTACTATTTCACTCTTCTAAAGAGGTTAGAGCAGGGGATTACATGTTCACTATATTTGATTCTTTGCTTTAACCCCTACACTGCTAATACTTTCCAGTTGTTCCTTACTTACACTATGTAAATCAAAATTTTAAGACCTGGTTTCATTTTCTATTATAGCTTTTGTCCAATTAAGGAAAGATAGACCTGTAAATAGGTTGTTCAAATAATGTTTATCTAAATAAGGTTTCCATGTAATAATAAAATAACAGGAAACATTCAGTAATTTTTTAAAAAATTACTCAGGAATGGTAAGACTGCCAAAAAGTTATTTATCTATATTCAATATCTATAAGGATATTTTAACTTAACACAATAAAGGACCTAGTGTATTTAGAGCAAGTTTTAACACTAACAGCAACATCCACAGATTAAGTTCAGTTGGTCCTGGTAAGATCAGCTGCTTTTTGGATTTTTGTATAGCTCAAAATTTTCTTAAGAAAATTAAACTACTGAACATGGTAAGAAACATAAACAATTGCATACTCACAGAAGGGTTTCTTAGGTCTGTGAGCACAGTGGACTCACTGCCAACCTTGTTAATAACCGAGCACATCGTTTATAATCTAGGAAAAAATATTTAAAGGTAAGTCATGCATGTAGGTAATACAAATATGGGAGCAATCATGTTAACCACGGTCACTAATTCATAAAACAATACACATAATTTAATAAGCACCTGATATATCAAGAGCTTAACATAGATTTTCTCATTAGTTCTCCTAAGAACACTATCAAGAAGATATTATTGCTATTATCTTCACTTTAGAAATGACAAAAGAGCCTCAGGATGTTAATTATCACAGTGTGAATAAGCAGTTTGATCCCACAGCCTACACTCAATCCACCATATGTGTTAATGTTTAGTCATTTGCCCTAAATCCAATTTGATTAAATTTCCCTTATCATTAAATACAAGTTGTTTTTGAACCAAAAAAGCTGTAACAAATCTGACTCAACATCCTGAATAAAATTAAATATAATTCAAAATGAGTAGCATAATTTAAAAGAAACAAAGTGCTTCAAATTCCTTTTCTTCAAAAGGAAAGTTTAGCCTTAGAAAGGAATTTAAAAACAGCAAATTGACTTACTACACATAATCATAATTTGATCACTTTAAATGATAGCCCTTAAATACTATGTTTAGAATTATTAGTAACTTCAACAACTTAAGTATGCAAAAGAATTCATTAGAGCAAGCAACTTTTCAAACTCATTCTATCATTACTCAGAAAAATCTAGCACCCATGTATAAATGATGTGACATAAAACATATTTACTTTAAAATAACTTAGGAGGAAATTTTCACTTACGCTTCATGGTCATCTTATGTTTCTCATTTTATGAGAGAGCATCTTATTTGTGCCAAGGAATTTGAATAATGACAAAAGGCTTACATCTTGACAACACTTTGTTCTTTAAGGAAATCTGGCTATTTTCAGATCTGGACGTAGTCCCAACAAGAATGCAATTTCACCCCTTATCTCTTCAAAAGCACACACAAACCTTAAGCACTGTCAATGTTATAAATAGCATCTCATACAATGTTTAGTCTATCACTTCCCACCCACAGACAGTTCAAGTTTAAAATCACATACATTTATTTCTAGATAAAAAATTTTAAAAGTAATAATGCCAAGCTACTCACAAGCTGGTGTTGAACAATCCCTGGTATTGTGATACAGTCGATGGAAATGTTTGCTACATTCTGCTGAAAATGTGACTGGCCCTGGAGGACAGGAAAAGAATGCTTATGATAAACATAGGCGTGTTTCCCAAACAAATTTGCTAGCACTTTATGGGTGGAGATATAATATAACTGTGGTTTACATCCTACCATGCCCTTAAAAGAACTTGCTGGAGAGTTCTTCCCCTCACCCAGACTCTGTGGGAGGTACTGTGATCTGTGAAAAATAATCTAAATTCATTCCACATTCTCAACATCTCACATAATGGAACCTTAGCTTCCAATAGAGCTCTTTAGAATGGTTAGGAGGGAAACACTAGAGAGAAAAATAAAATCAAGTGGATATGAAGAATAAAAAATAAACACCTTTGATTTCTACTTTCTGTTCCCCAAGTTTTTTTTTTAAATAGGAATGAATGTTTATGTGCAAAGACATTTGTTCTGTTTTCTCACTCAAGTTATTTGTGTCTTCTTTGCATCAGTTGTAAACTGTGCAAGGCCTTAAGATGCCCTTATCTCTACCCATAAAATGAAGGAGGACCCAGCTGGATCTTTCTCCCCACTCTCTGAAAGTGGGAGAAGCAGGAGAGTGCACAGGCAGGCCCCTAATGGTATGCCTGAAGACATTCAACATCGTGTGTGACACGGGGATTGCCCCTTGGCCCTCACAACCATTGTTTTTGAAGTTATGTAACAAATAGGGCCCTTGGAGATAACCAAATGCAACCCCTGAGTCTTTCTCACATTACAGGCCTGAGATGTAAAAACACCACCAAGTGGCCAGGATGATCAGAAAGCAGTAACAATATGAGGCAGTGGATGTACTGTTCAAACTGATTTAGTTATCTGTCAGAACCTGGGGCTAGTAAATGATTCACAGGGTTGATAGGCAGAACAGAACAGTGTCATGAGAGTATTTCATCCGTGCATGAGATATGGCCTAAGAATCTCAATATCTATTTCTCTTTCTCTCTCTTTCTTTCTCTCCCCTCCCCTCCCCTCCCCTCTCCTCTTCTCTCCTCTCCTCTCCTCTCCTGAAAAACACTTCTACTGTCCCCATTGGCTGGGGAATGCTGTCTAGATTTCTCAGTATGCCATTAAGGCTCTCAGAATGAAACTACAACCTACACCTCCAGCTGTATGTTTACCCAGTGACCAAACAGAGCTCTGCTTTGCCTCACTTATACCATTCCACACCTGTGCTCCCCAAATCATACCACAAGCTTTCAAGCATGGCTCAATGGTCTCCTCTTGACCAAATGCTCTTCTCATCCTTAGCAAGCTTAGTCTCCTCCTAAAGCCTAACCTAAGTATTTATGTCTACTGCAAGGCTTTCCTGGTAGTCCTTGGCTAAATTATTCACCTCCTATACATCTCTAAAACTTTGGGTAGTTCTACTACTTGTCAAGATCTGGTTCACATAACAGTTTATAGCACTGGTCCATATCTCCAGCTGGACTCTTGCTTACCTTCATATCCTCATGTCTAACATAGTCCTCTATGTCTCTAAGTACAATCTTTTTATTTAATGAAATCATTAATAAATTATATGATTACCTGTGAAATGCTTGATGAATTTGTCTTTTAAGTTCAAATCTCTTGGAAATATTTCTGCAAAGAAAAATAATTAGAATATCTGACTGCATTTCTACCATTAAAAAAATATGCTTGGGACAGGCATTTGACAATGGTTAACCCACCACACGGAATGCTCACACTGTATATTGTAGTCCATCCTGGGTTTGAATCCCAGCTCCCTGCTAATGCACACCCAGGGAGGCAGCAGGTTATGGCTCAAGAGTTTGGTTTCCTGCCACCCATAGTTCTTGGCTATGGCCTTGCCCAGCCCCACTAGTGGGGCCTGTGGAGAGTGAATCAATGAATGGAGGAATCTCTGTCTCTACCTTTCAAATAAAATAAAATAAAAAATAAATAATGCACTACAATTTCAAGCACTAAACCCACAAACTCATGGCAGTTTATGTCATTGCTCTCACTTGTGCAGTCCCACCTCTGACCATCCCCTGGGACTGCACACTCCAGTAGTGCTCTCTGCTCTATGTCAGGGCTCCTCAACGGACTTCTCATAAGGGCACAGCTGGGACTGAATGTTTGATTTTCCCTCTGCCTCAGATTTATTCCTCCCTCTGGGCCCTCCCGTGTTCCCCAGCTTCAGTAAATGACATCACTCTTTGCTTCTTGCTTGAGCCCAAAATAAAGAAGCTACCCTGACTTCCTCATTCCCTAACCATGACAACCTGGCCACGAGTTCACTTTTGTATTTTCCACCTCCAACACCTTATCCCAGGCCTGTGTCCTCCTGACTCCTTCCATTAACACGAGGCTGGTCCAAGCCATCATATTTCTGTGACTGTACTTTGGCAGCAGCCTCTGGACCAGTCTCCTCCTCCCTGTGATCCTTCTCCCCTGATGCCGCCAGAGCAAACGAATTGAATTGCACTTCAGGTCATGAGACTCTGCCACTGGAAAGGCTTTTCCCTTGAAATAAAACAAACTTTCAAAATCAAACTACAGCTCAGACTTCATCCTATGCTCATTAAAAAAATATGTCACCTGGAAAACGCAATTCTTAAAAACAACCAGGGGTATGTGCAACTGTTTTTAAGGGAAGGGAAAACTTACACTTCAACAAAACACTTGAGCCTCACTACACATTTAAACTTCTCATGTTTTTATATGTAAGGATGCTTCCAAAAGCTTGTGGAAAACTAGAATTAAATAAGTTAATTTGGGTGCCAAAAAAAACCAAGAAATGAAAAGCAAAGCAGCTTTCTTATAACATGCATTTTCTATGAACATTTTGAAAATCCATTCTCAGACTGACTTCTGTATGTGTCAAACACAACACGAATATGAGGAAGTGAAAGTTTTTCACCTCCCCAGTGCATTGGCAGGGGAGACTTCATTGAGACAAAGCAGCAGTGACTGAGCCTTGGAAAATGCAGACATAGGAATCCTAACAGCTCTCGACATCCTGGGACCTAATAAGGACTGTGAGAGCCCTTCCCTGCACAGGCAGTTCCCCAGCTCCTGTCAGCCCCACAGGATCTCAGAGCAAGATGGGGAGCAGGCAGCAGGAACACGGAGAACCGAGCTCCCCTCCCACTGGAAAACAAACACCTACACTTCCCAAACAACTCAAACTGACCCAGAAAGCAAAGCAGCAGCAGTAAGGAAGAGTCTTGTTTCATGTGAATCTTTGGGTGTTCTCAGTAATATTCCAGCCCCATTCCTGTCTGACACCAAACACAGCAAGGAAGCCCCTGTGGCATCAGCACTTCCTGAGATGATCCAGGAGAGTGTAGCAGAAGAACTATGGCTACGGGGTGCTCAAAGGCTTACAAATAATCCTGTTTCCAAAAGCACTTTAGACTAATTGTAATCTGCAGACTATGTCATGATCAAGTTTGTAAAGAATTACACATTTTAAGTAAAGGGGCCCCTCTTCACCCATATAACATATGTGTAACTTTAATCAAAGTAGATGTTACCTTGTGATTAGCCTGTGACTACAAGGTGCATATGTTTGTGTCCACTACAATATTGTGGGCTTCTTGAAGAAATGGGTGCTATCTTGTTCACTGAACACTCCCTGCAGGGTGCTCAACAATGCTTTGCTAACAGAGGGCACCATGCACACATTCTACCAAATGAAACCTACCAGGGTTGTTACTCTTCCTGTGAAAATACTCAGTGCTTCACTTGCACTCAGGATATGGCTCCAAGGAAACCAGTTTTAATACATTTGAGTTTCACAGAGGAGTGCAGGAATATATATAACAACTGATGCAACTGAAACAGAGAAATGGTGTTGAACGTGATTCCCAAAGTCATGAGCAAGGGATAACTAGATAAGAATAAGCAGGTGCTATGGCATAGCAGGTAAAACCGCCGCCTGCAGTGCCGGCATCCCATATGGGTACCGGTTCAACCCAGCTACTCCACTTCCAATCCAGCTCTCTGCCATGGCCTGGGAAAGCAAGCCCAAGTCCTTGGGCCCCTGTACCCACATGGGATTCTCAGAAGAAGCTCCTGGTTCCTGGCTTCAGATTGGCAAAGCTCCATTGTAGCCATTTGGGGAGTGAACCAGCAGATGGAAGACCTCTCTCTCTGCCTCTCCTTCTCTCTGTGTAACTTTTTCAAATAAATAAATAAATCTGTTTTAAAAAAAAGAATAATCTGAGAGGGAAGAAGGCAGTGTGCTTGAGAATAGTGACCCACGGAAAGGAATGGGTGATGAGGCCGCAGGTGTGGAGAGGCTGTATAGTCCTTTACAAACTGTGTACTTCATTCTATAGGAGATGAGAAGCCAAAAGTTAGGCAAAAGAATGATGTGGTCAAGCTTCATTAAAAAATAATAATAAAATAAATCTGGGTCAGCATTATGGTGTATCAGGTTAAGCCATTGCCTGCAGCACAAGCATCCCATATGGGCACCGGATAGAGTTCCGGCTGCTATGCTTCCAATCCAGCTCCCTGCTAATGTGCTTGGGAACGCAGCAGAAGATGGCCTAAGAACTTGGGCCCCTGCACCTTCACAGAGTACCCAGAAGAAGTTCGTGACATAGCCATTGCAGCCATTTGGGGAGTGAACCAGTGGATAGAAGACACCCCCCCCCCTTTCTCTTTCTCTCTCTGAACTCTGATTTTCAAATAAATAAAATTTTTTAAAAATATCTTTTTTGAGGAGAAGGGAAGGGAGGGAATAGGGAGATATCAGTCAAGGGATATCAGGTCCAGAGATGTAGGAGGAACAAGTCTAATGTACAAAATGAAATTTAACTCATATATTTAACACTATCATATCATATTCAGGGCAATTATTAGGAAGTAAATATCGGGTGTTCTGTCTACCACAAAAACAGCAGGGAGGGTAACTGTGAGATGATAGATAGGTTAATTTGCTTGATACTATCAACCATTGCCTTATGTATTCTAAAACATTATGTTGTGTACTTTCAATATGTATGTTTCAAAGAATATGGAATTTGGAATTTTAAAAGATAAGTGTGGTACAAAAATATTTCAAAATCTATGCAAACAAGGGGTGGTCTAAAATTTCACAGAAATAAGTATTATCATAAAACTGCATAAACTTCAAAATTTTATGAACTAGAACTTATCCTTAAATTTCATGTTCCATGAACTTAGTGAAGTACAAAGAAAATAATGAATATATGCTCTTCTAGAAATTTTTAATAATTTGTTTTTAAATAATTTTTTATTATTATAAATTTATCATACATTTTTAAAGAAAGCTTTCATTTAATGAATACAAATTTCATAGGTACAGGTTTAGGAATATAGTGGTTCTTCTCCCCATACTCACCCTCCACCTTCCCCCTCCCACCCCCACTCCCATCTCAACTCCTACTCCCTCTCCCATACCATCTTCATTATGATTTGTTTTCAATTAACTTTATTTTTTAACAAATAAATCTTTTTTTTAAGATTGCATTTATTTACTTATTTGAGAGGTAGAGTTACAGACAATCAGAGAGAGAGCGGTCTTCCATCTGCTGGTTCACTCCCCAAATGGCCACAACGGCTGCAGCTGAGCCAATCTGAAGCCAGAAGCCAAGAGCTTCTTCTGGGTCTCCCACATGCCTGCAGGGACCCAAGCACTTGGGCCATCTTCTATTGCTTTCCCAGGCCACAGCAGAGAGTTGGATCAGAAGAGGAGCAGCCGGGACTAGAATTGGCGCCCATATGGGATGCTGGCGCTACAAGCGGAGGATTAACCTACTGTGCCACAGAGCTGGCCCCTTAATTAATTTTATATACAGAAGATCAACTCTATACTAAGTAAAATTTTCCACAATTTGCACCCACACAGAAACACAAAGTATAAAGCACTGTTTGAAAACAAGTTTTACAGTTAATTCTCATAGTACAACTCATTAAGGACAGAGGTCCTACATGGGGAGCAAGTACACAGTGACTTCTGTTGTTGATTTAACAATTGACACTTATTATGTCAGTGACCATCCGAGGCTCTTGACATGAGCTGCTAAGGCTATGGAAGCCTTTTGAGTCCACAAACTCCATCAGTATTTAGACAGGGCCATAAGCAAAGTGCAAGTTCTGTCCTCCCTTCAGAAAAAGGTACCTCCTCTCCGACAGCCCCTTCTTTCCACTGAGATTTCACTCACAGGGATCCTTCATATAGATCATTTTGCCACAGTGTCTTGGCTTTCCATGTTTTTAAATAATTTCTTAAAAGATAATTATGCCTAGTGCAGCAGGGCAAGAATAGATGGAGAAAAGACTAACGAAAAGGTTTACAAAGGAGCAGTTACATTTCTATTGAAGAATGCCAGCTATTGCAGGGGTTCAAAAATGACCACTCCTAAGCCAAGCTCAGCCTGATACTATATTTGTAAGTAAAGTTAGAGTTAAATATATTTAAGTAGAGGAATGTATGTGAGCAACACTTTTTATGATGCCTAATGCTATTTAGGCTACAAATTATACAAGGAATAATTAAATCAATTTAAATAGGTTGCTTCTCATCTTCCAAATGTTTGTTATTCAAGTATACTCCACAGATCAGCAGCAACAGCATCTTCGAGGAGCTTGCTAGAAATACAAACCAGATCCAGACCTGTGCAGTCAGACTTTTTTTAATTAGAACACAATATATTGGGCATACTCTAATTTGTATACAGACAGTCTCTGGCTGCTTTGGGCCATAGTGGCCAACTTGCATAGTTGTAAGTTCTTTCTCATCCTTTACATTCAGATGTGTTCTGGCTTAATAAAATACAACATACCATGGATTTGTTTCCTGCCATAACAAAGTTCCCTGATTGTATCACAGCTGTCTTACAGCTCTGGAGGCAGCAGTCAGGGCCATGCTCCTCTAAAAGGAGCCTCCCTTTCCTCTTGCAGCCCCCGGGGGTTGCTGGCCATCCTTGATGATGTCTGTGCCTTAGCTTGGCTGTCTTCTCGCAAGAAGAGCAGTCATAATAAATTAAGGGCTTGCTCCACTGCACTATGATCTTGACTTATATTATTACACCTGCAATGACCCTATTTCCTAGTGAGGTCACATTTTGAGGCACTGGAGCCCTAGACTATCAATGTATCATTTTGGGGGACATGTAATTCAACCAGAAATCTGAGTTTAGCAAAAAAATACATTGGAATTGATTACTGGCATTACAAAAATTTCTTCACAAAAATTTGTTGAAAATTATTTTTAAATTATTTAACCAATGTATGGAAAGTGTAACTTATTTACAAACTTCAATGTTTGAATTAACTTTTAAAAATAAAGATTTATTTATTTATTTATTTGAAAGTCAGAGAGACAGAGATCTTCCATCTGCTTGTTCACCTCCCCCCTCCCCAGATGGCAACAACAGCTGGGGCTGGGCCAGGAGCCAGGAATTTCTTCCGGGTCTCCCATGTGGATGTCTGGGGCCCAAGCACCTGGGCCATCCCCTGCTGCTTTTCCCAGGACATTAGCAGAGAGCTGGATAGGAAGCAGAACAGCAGAGACATGAACCGGTGCCCGTATTCAATGCCAGCAACACAGGTGGCGGCTCTACCCACTATACCACAACGCGGGTCCCATGGATAACTCTTAAAATTAGGTAATGTGAGGTTCTGTAATAGTTCCTTTTAAAAGAAATCAGTTGATCAATTTGCCCAATATAAGTTGTAAAGACCATGCTACAAAGAAAATGCCACCTAAAACTCTAAAAACTTCTTAAAATAAGAAACATTTTTAAACATAAGTCACTCCAAGTTATTTAAATGACTTAAAACTGATATAGTAACATTATTTAGATTTTTCTGATTTCCTAAATGACTTCTGAAAAACAAAAGATTATCATTTAATTTATTCTTTTCTCTTTCACAAATAATTTCAAAACATAAAGATTCAGGCCCGGCACTGAGGTGTGGCGGGTAAAGCTGTGGCCTACAGCACAAGCATCCTTTATGGCCACAGGTTCAAGCCCAGCTACTTCACTCTGGTCCAGCTTCTTGCCAATGCCCCTGGAAAAGCAGCAGGGGATTACCCAAGTCTAGGTCCCTGTACCCACATGGGAGACCCAGATGAAGCTCCTGACTTCAGCCTGGTTCCCACCATCGCAGCCACTTGGAGACTGAACCAGTGGATAGAAGCTCTCTCTCTCGCTCTCTCTTCCTCTGCCTCTCCTCCTCTGTAACTCTGAATTTCAAATAAATAAATAAATGTTTAATAAAACAACATAAGAATTCACATCTTAATATTGAAAAGAGATATTTTGGAGGATTTCAACTGCTTTCAAAAGTGATATGATTTTTAAATGAACTTTTTATTACTTAATAAATAATATTGAATTTAATATTGGCCAGTAAAGTCATGTGTAGAAGCCAACATTGTGGCACAATGCACTAAGTTGTTCTTGAGATTCTGGAATCCCATATCAGAGTGTCAGCACAAATCCTGAGAGCCTGCCATCCTACATCAGTGTCAGTTCAAATCCTGGCTGCCCTGTTTCTGATCCAGCTTCCTGCTAATGCATCTAGAAAGGCAGTGGAAGTTGTCCCAAGTATTTGGGCCCCTACCATCCATATGGGAGACATGGCTGGAGTTCCTGGTTCCTGGCTTTGGCCTGGCCCAGCCCTGGCTGTTGAGGTCATTTGGGAAGTAAACCAGGGAATAGAACATATCTCTCTGTCTCCCTGTCACTCTGCCTTTCAAACAAATAAATCTTTAAAAAAAAAAAAAAAGAAAGAAAAATTACGTGATATGGAGCATTCCTAAGTACTCCACACCCGAAACTGATTGTAGAGCACCTTAACATCTTACATTAGTGTAGCACACTTCTTGCAGTTAAGGAGCCAACATTGGTTCATTACTACTCTCTCAGGTCCACAGTTCATCCTGATTGCCTTAGCTCTCACCTAATGACGATTTTCTGTCCAAGGATTCCACATTACATTCAGTCATCAAGTCTCCTTAGGCTCATCTTGGCCATGACAGTTTCTCAAACTCTGCTAGTTTTTGAAGACTTTAACAGCTTTGAGAGGCCAGTGCTGTGGCAGAGCAAGTAAATCTGCTGCCTACGGCATCACATCCCATAGAGAAACTGGTTCCTGTCCTAGCTGCTCCAATTCCAATTCATCTCTCTGCTATGGCCTGGGAAAGCCATGGAAGGTGGCCCAAGCCCTTGGGCCCCTGCTCCTGGCTCCTGGCTTCAGATTGGCCCAGCTCTAACCATTGTGGCTATTTGGGGAGTGAACCAGCAGATGGAAAACTTTCTCTCTCCCTCCCTCTCTCCCTCTCTCCCTCTGCCTCTGCCTCTCTGTAACTCTGCCTTTTAAATAAATAAATCTTAAAAAATAAAACAGCTTTGAGGAGTGCAGGTCAGGTATTTTATGGAATGCCCCTCTTTCAGGATTTATCCATCTCAGGGATTTGGGGAAGAAAATCCACAGATGAAACATGCCTTTTTTTCCCCATCATATCAGGGGTCCATACCATCAACATGATTTGTGCTTGTTGACCTTGATCAACACCTGCTGATGCAGTGTCGCATGGGTTTCTCCACTGTGTGGGGCTCTCCCCCACCTGCCCTACCCTCTTTAAGGGTCAGTGTGCTCGGCCCAGGATTAAGGAGTAGGAAGTTGTGCTTCCTCTCCTCGAGGCAGAAGTGTCCACATGGGTTATTTAGAATTCTTCTACATGTGATGTCTGTCTCTTCAATCATCTATTTTTACCAGTGTAGACTCATGGATATTTATTTGATAATTTGAGTTATAATCTAAAATGACTTGTTGTTTATATAGCTCCAGCTCTGGCCATTTAATTGGCTCCACTGTCTCTCTGACATACCCCATCACTTTTGGGGTGACTGCTGCTGTTGTTTTGTATTTTCCACTTTCTGGAGTGCAAATGCCCCACAGGCTCATCATGTATTCTGTCTTGGCTTAGTCCTAGTCCCAAGGATTCCTCTAAGGAGTCCTGGTCTCCTTTATTGGAAAATGTGTTTGGAAACCAAGACCTGGAAGCCTAGTGTGCTCTGCTTCTAAGCCCTCTACTAACAAAACAAGGAAGTGTGAGTGCTGTAAATGTGGGACCTACTTTTTGATATACCCCAAATTTAAATTATTGCTAAAATTATAATCTGGGGCTTGATATAATACATTTGTGAAATATACAGTATCAGGATTGGTGCTGTAGCATGGTAGGTTAAGCCTCTACCTCTAGCGCCGGGATCCCATATGGGCACCCGTTCATGTTTTGCCTACTCCACTTCTGATCCAGCTCCCTGCTAATG
This sequence comes from Sylvilagus floridanus, assembly GCA_949820135.1. NCBI lineage: Eukaryota > Metazoa > Chordata > Mammalia > Lagomorpha > Leporidae > Sylvilagus > Sylvilagus floridanus. The sequence goes on from OX463241.1 coordinate 79,903,648, forward strand.
TGCCCAGGAAAGTAGTGGAAGAAGATCTAGGTGCTTGGGCCCCTACACCTATGTGGGAGACCCAGAAGAAGCTCCTGGCTCTGGCCTGGTCCAGTCCTGGCTGTTGCGACCATGTGGGGAGTGAACCAGCAGATGGAATCTCTGTTTCTCTCTCTGTCTCTCTCTCTGATTCTGCCTCTCAAATAAATCTTAAAAAAGAAATGTACAGAATCTGTAATATTTCACTGGTGACATTGCAAAGGTCACATAAAAATGATTTTAAGTGATCTGAATTTAAACACAGTCACATTGAGTCATCCTCTGTACCCAGCTGTGCACTGTGCCCCTCCACACTCCTCCCCTTCCACCACCAAAGACCTAACATTCATACTTGGCTTTCTCAACCAAAGTAAAATCCTGTATCAAGCCAGATATTTCCAGAGATGTCTTGGGTTTCTTCTTTTATTAATTACAGTAGACGACTACATAATCTCTAAAGTCCTTCCCACGTCCTGTGTTACAAAATATTATGACAAGTTCTAACATTATACTGTATGTTTACCAAAGAACAAAATATTAAATGAATCCAGAGAACTTCAAAAAATAAAAAACTGTATTGCAAAGGAGATTTCCATCTGGTTTTAAACCACAGGCCAATGTATGTTTAATTTAAACTTTAGCCATTTCATTTCAAAGACTGATCTCATGAAAATGATTTATGTAGTTTCTGGTTTGATCTGGTTAATCCCCCCTCCCAGATTTAAAATTCTCATTCCCATAAACTCTTAAAAAGACAAATTAGAATCTTACAAAAATGCTAAAACATTTCAAAAACAAATAGTCGTACAGCATTTTACATTGTGATAACATTTTTATGTGCAATCAGTTATTGAGAATGACAACCAAATGACAGTGGATTAGCACTAGTAGAAAACACAGGCTTCAGCCCTCATGAGGTTCTTGTTGGATCAGGCAGCTAGAATGCCATCAACGAACTGAGCCATGGGGAAATCGTTAATCCAGAGAGCTAGCTTTTGATCCAGTAGTCAATTCACACCACCCTGGAAACACAGTCTCCAAGAAGCAAAACCTTACCTTTCCTCTGACTAGATATAAAGGATAGAGGGCAGGTTTGAAGGCTGAAGTGCAGGTTCTTGTTAGGGGAAAAGATCAAAGCCTGGGATTCCTGTGTGGAGTTATCCAGCAGGCGGTTGGTATGTGAATTTAAAGGACGAGGAAAAGAAAAGAGAAGGCAAGAAAGCTCTGGAGTCCATCAGAGAGGCAATATTGAAACTAGAAAAGCTTACACAGGATGGTTCTGGGGAACACTCATCCCTAAGCATGGAACCCTGGGGTGTACTTACAAGTAAGGAGGTGGTCAGGGACAGATGGAAGCTAAGAATGGTCATAGAATCAGAACAAGTGAGAAGAGCTGTGGGTACACAGGAATCACTTACAGAGGATGGGGAGAGGGCCGGCATGGTGTGCATTGAGTTAAGTCACCACCTGAGACACTGGCATCCCTTACTGGAGTGTGGGTAAGAGTCCTGGCTGCTCTCTTCCAATTTCTTTTTTTTTTTGACAGGCAGAGTGGACAGTGAGAGAGAGAGAGAGAGAGAGAGAGAGAGAGAGAGAGAGAGAAAGGTCTTTCTTTGCTGTTGGTTCACCCTCCAATGGCTGCCGCAGCCGGCGCGCTGCGGCCAGCGCACCACACTGATCCGATGGCAGGAGCCAGGTGCCAGGTGCTTTTTCTGGTCTCCCATGGGGTGCAGGGCCCAAGCACTTGGGCCATCCTCCACTGTACTCCTGGGCCACAGCAGAGAGCTGGCCTGGAAGAGAGGCAACCAGGACAGAATCCGGCGCCCCAACCGGGACTAGAATGCCGGCTCCGCAAGGCGGAGGATTAGCCTGTTGAGCCACGGCGCTGGCCTCTCTTCCAATTTCACTCCCTGCTGATGCATCTGAGAAGCAGTGGATGATGATTCAAGTATTTGAGTCCCTGACACTCATGTGGGAGAGCCACATGGAGTTCCTGGGTTCTAGCTTGTCTGGCTCAGACCTTGTTATTATAGCCATTTGGGGAGTGGATCAACAGATGGAAGGTCTATCTCTCTCAAATAAATACATCTTTACAAAGATAAACAGGATGGGGAGAGGTCAATAGCAGCAAAAGCAACCAAGAGGCTGAGAAAGATAAAGGCTGACCACTGGCCTCCAGGAATCAGCTAAAGTCATGGGTTCAGTGCTATAGACAGGACAGGTAAGGAAGCACAGGTGTACAGGCAGCTAAATCAGCAAAAGATGTTAGATTTTGACCTTAAGGTTGTAGTAATCTTTTTTTTTTTTTTACTTTCAATTGTTGCTTTGACACTGTGGAGCCTTGCTGACCCTGGAGGGACTCCTAGAGATACAAAAGGAGTCAACTTTTTATATGCAAACCAACCAACCTGAATCCATACACATATCATACCCTCTATCAAGGTCTCACACTCAGGGCCAATTCCCACATCCTAATAACCAGGGCCAGGGACCAGACAACTAGGGGCAGCCCTTTGTCCCAGAGCCTACTGAAGTAATCCAAACCAGTAAATCCCAAGTCTGCTTACCTAGCTTTGCCTTGGCTTTCCTGAAAAACTACATTACAATGAAAGCTCTTGCTCACAGTTGGCCCCAGAGAATCCTCTTGTGGGCTTGCATAATGCCCCATGCCTCCTCTTTCCGGGGCTGTAAAGATAATAACCTTCCTTCATGACAGTTACTTCCATGTCTCCCCATACCTGACTGAAACAACACCAGCCACATTTTTTTAACTTTTATTAAATAAATATAAAATTCCAAATTACAATTTTTTGATTATACCAGCTTTTTCCCCCCATAACCACCCTCCCAACCACAACCATCCCATCTCCCACTCCCTCTCCCATTTCATTCATCAAGATTCATTTTCAATTATCTTTATATACAGACTATCAATTTAGTATATACTAAGTAAAGATTTCAACAGTTTGCACCAACACAGAAACACAAAGTATAAAGTACTGTTTGAGTACTAGTTATACCATTAATTCACATAATACAACACATTAAGGACAGAGATTCTACATGGGGAGTAAGTGCACAGTGACTCCTGTTGTTGACTTAACAATTGACACTCTTATTTATGTCAGTAATCACCCAAGGCTCTTGTCAATGAGTTGCCAAGGCTATGGAAGCATGTTCGACTCTGATCTTATTTACACAAGACCATAGTCAAAGTGGAAGTTCTCTCCTCCCTTCAGAGAAAGGTACCTCCTTCTTTCATGGCCCATTCTTTCTGCTCAGATCTCACTCGCAGAGATCTTTCATGTAGGTTATTTTTTTTTTGCCACAGTGTCATGGCTTTCCATTACCAGCCATGTTTTAAAATGTGAGTGGTGGTAGACGCTAGGAGGATGGCCATCCAATTGCAAGTTGGACAACCTCTGGAAACAATGCAGGGAAAGATTCCAAGAAATCTTCTCTCTCTCCTTGTAATTTATAATGACTAAAAACTAGCTCTAACCATGAAGAGACCTCAAAAAGTTCATGAAAAACAGAGTGAAAGAATAAGCTTATTTTGATACAAAAAAAAATGAAATCTATGCATTTTTTTCATAATACGTATTTTCCTTGAACTTTTGTTTGTTAAACATATGTTCATTTGAAGGGTACAGTTGCAGAGAGAGGATGAGAGAGAATCTTCCATCTGCTGGTTCACTCCCCAGGTGGCTGCAACGGCCATGGCTGTACCAGGCCAGAATCAGGAGCCAGAAGCATCACCTGGGTCTTCCACATGGCTGGCAGGGTCCCAAGGACTTGGGCCATCTTCCACTACTTTCCCAGGCACATTAGCAGAGAGCTGGATTGGAAGTGGGGTAACTGGGACATGAACTAGTGTCCATATGGCAGGTTGGCATCACAAGTGGTGGCTTAACCTGCTATGCTGCAACATCTGCTCCTTTTCCTTGAACTTTTTGAAGATCCCTTTTATGCATGGATTTCAAAATTTTCAAAAATAATTTGTTTAATTTGCTTAAAAGACAGAAATGGGGAGGGTTGAAAGCGGTAGAGAGAGGGAAGAGGGTGGACACAGACAGAAATCTCCTATTCACTGGTTCATTCTCCAAATGCTTACAACAACCAGGGCTGGGACAGGCCAAATCCAGGAGCCCAGAACTCAACCCAGGTCTCTCACATGGGTGGCAGAGACTCAAGTACTTGAACCATCACCTGCTACCACCCAGGGTGCACTTTTGTAGGATGCTGAAACCAGGAACAGAGGCAGGACCTGAACCTATGCACTCTCATATGGGATGTGGGCATCTCAAGTGGCATCTTAACCACTATGCTAAATACCTGTCCTTGATTTAAACATCTTAGGGGCATAGCTACATTGTGGCATAGCACATAAAGCCACTGCCTACAACACCATCATCCCATATGGGTACTGGTTTGAGTCCTGGCTACTTCACTTCCAATCCAGCTTCCTGCTAATGGCCTGGAAAAAGCAGAAGATGGCCCAAGTACTTGTGTCCCTGCCAACCACATTGGAGATCCAGGAGAGGCTCCTGGCTGCAACCTAGCCCAGCCCCAGTCATTGTGGCCACACAATGTCTCTGCCTCCCTCTCCTTCTCTCTGTAACTCTGACTTTCAAATAAATAAATAAATCTTTAGAAAGAAAAAGAAATGCCTTTTAATTTCATATTCTATGAACTTTTAGAGTACCCTCATATGTTGTTTCCAAGACAAGACAGAGCTGCCAAACCCTGGTTTATTCCCTAAATGCCTGCAATGTCCAGGGCTGGGCATGAGGCCAAGTTGGTAGCGGAAACTCAATCTAGGTCTCATGTGGGTGGCAGGAACCCATTTCCTTGAGCCACCACCACTGCCTCCCAAGATCTGCACTGGCAGGAAGCTGGAGTCAGGAGCCAAAGCCAGGAATAGAAGCCAGGTAGCCCAGTGTAGGACACAGGGGTCTTAACCACTAATCCATAAACCTATCTTTATTTTCACTCTATGAAGAAATTTTTAAGGAGTAGCTATTTTAAAACTTCATCAATCAATGTAGTAGTGTGAATAATTCTTTAATAATTGTTATTCTTTTCACTTAAAATTTGAACTATATATCTTGCCCTATTTAAACAAGCTGCTGTTTTTACATTTATGGTGAAAATAGGGGACAATTGCAGGAAAGACTTACACAAATGGATGATATTCCAAATCCGAGATGTCAGTTGTGTTTTCCCTTTCTTAGCAACCCCACATCTTTTGACAACAAAAAATTTCCTATGAATAAACACAGCCAAGCTTCAAAGCGGCCATGACAGTCATCTTTCCAGATCACCATTGCTCAGAAACTCAGACTCTCTTCAAGAGAGCAAGAAGCCACACACCTGCTGCCTTCTGGACAGGAGCCCTGGCAGGCACTTCACATGCCTCCCAGTTGTTCCCTCTTCACAAGAACCCCTAAGATGTGCTCTTCCCCACGGCACAGATTCCTGAGGCTCAGAGATACACTCTGTCCAGGGCTACAGGTCAGCTAGTCTAGAACCAGTGCTGTCATGGGTCAAGTTGATGTAATCAATAAACCTTACAAAACTTTCACTTGGAAATAATTACCATTTGTGGCTTAGAACTTGGTATTTTTATTTTCCTAAAACAAATTACTGCATAATAAAAATGATGAGACATTTAAATAGTTGGCTCACATCATTTGTCTTATCTCCACAGAGACCATAATTTGAATAGATAGGCAGCGTGAATAAACTGAATAGTAATTATGGATTCTGAGGATGTAAGCAAAGTTAATCATATTCTCTACCAAGGGGCATGTGCTTTGTGCTAAGGTTAAGATACAACTTGGGATGCATCCAATATGCATCCCATATTGGAGTGCCTGGGTTTGACACCCACCTCTGTGTCCAGTAAAACTTCCTGCTAAGGCACACCCTAAGAGAGAGTAGTGATGACTCAAGTACATGGATCCCTGCCACCCACTGGGAGATCCAGATTGAGTTCCACGTTCATGGCTTTGGCCTGGCACAGCCCCAGCTGCTGTGGACATTTAGGGGAGTTGAACTAATGGATGAAAGATCTCTTTCTACCTTTCAAATAAAATGAAAATAATTAAAATATTTACCAAAGTAAAAAAAGAGCAATTGCATTTTAGATGAGATTTAGATGAGTCCATTCTTTCTCAGGCATTTCTCTAGATATTTTCTCTTCTGTTGTTGTAAACACCGCCATTGCATCTGGCAGCTGGCATGTCATCCTGTCTTGGTGACCCTGTTGCTGTTGCCCTGGCCACCTCTCCGCCTCCTCCCATTCACCTGTCCCTCTCTTCTTTATTACTTCACTCCAGCTCAGCCTTGTCTTCCCAGGGTCCCCAGGTACGGAGGAAGGCCTGGCCTGCAGGCAGTGGCTGAAACCCTGTTTTCAAAGTGGACTCCTTCAAAATCTGGTCCTTTGAGATGCAAATAAATGCTAAATGAAACAAAGAGGATATGGATGATACTGATTTACATAATTCCCTTTTCAGCAGGACTTCATAGTGCTTGTTTGAGGATTCTCTAAGAAGGGGCTTACTGGCCATGTTCCTGAAGCCAGTAGACCAAGAAAGCTTTTCTTCACAGATTATCTTTCAAGACACATTGGAATATGTGGCTACAGATCCGTGGGTGCACAGGGATAAAGAGCAAAATCAGAAATGTGGTTGGGTTGGGAGGGCAGTCAGAAATTGTGTCTATCTAGAGGAAGTTTTCCAGAAGATTCCAATATACCACCTTTCTCTTCCTTACACTCCCCAGTTAAAAACTCTGTTGGCTTCAAAAATTCAATGTACATGAAAATTCTCAAATTGCTTAATGAAAGGCAGACTCAAAAGCTGCACTCAGAGATTTACTAGGCTCAGAGGAAAGTCCAAAAATTACACTTTAAATTTGCCTTCCCATTGGTTCTGGGGCAAATAGTCACCAAGATTCTCATTTAAGAATAATATCTTGGGGCAGGCGCCATGGCTCACTTGGTTAATCCTCTGCCTGCGGTGCCAGCATCCCATATGGGCGCCAGATTCTGTCCCGGTTGCTCTTCTTCCAGTCCCGCTCTCTGCTGTTGCCCTTGAGGGCAGTGGAGGATGGCCCAAGTGCTTGGGTCCCTGCACCCGAATGGGAGACCAGCAAGAAGCACCTGGCTCCTGGCTTCGGATTGGCACAGCGCCGGCCATAATGGCCATTTGGGGAGTGAACCAATGGAAGAAAGACCGTTCTCTCTGTCTCTCTCTCTCTCTCTCACCGTCTATAACTCTACCTGTCAAATAAAAAAAATCATGTCTTTAGGATTGGCACTGTGGAGCAGCAAGTTAAGCCTCAGCTTGTGATATCAGCATTTCATTGGGTGCTGGTTGGAGTCCCAGCTGCTCCATTTCCATTCCAGCTTCTGCTAATGCACCTGGGAAAGCAGAAGATAGCCCAGTTGCTTGGACCCCTGCCAACCACATGCGAGACCCAGATAGATCTCCAGACTCCTAGTTCAGACCAGTCCAGTCCCAGCCACTGTAGCCATTTGGAGAGTGAACCAGGCAAAAGATCTGCCTTTACATCTCTCTGTTTGTAATTCTGCCTTTCAAATAAATAATCTTTCAAAAAACACTGCTTTGGTAGGTCTTAAGGGACGCAAAAGCTGAATGCTATAAATATAAATGGTATGGTTTATAGTTTGTCTCCCAAAGGTTCCTGGGTTTGGTCTCCAGTATGGAAGTGTTGAGCAGGTGGCAGCTTTAGAAGGCAGAGCCCAGTGAAAGAGCCAGAGCCTAGTAGGAGGTGCGTAGGTCCTCAGGGTTCCTCCCTCAAGTTGTGTTGACAAACATAGAATTAGTTATAAACAATGTCAAAACTCCAAGTAGCCTTCCTTATCAAGTTCCAAACCCCCAATGGATGCCTGAAACCACAGATAGTACCAAATACTATACTTTATTTTCCTAGATAGACACATCTTTGATAAAGTTTAATGTATAAATTAGAAACACTAAGGGACTGTCAATAATTATAAAATAGAACCATTATAACAACATACTCTAATAAAAATTGATGTGATCTACCCCCTCCCAAATATCTTTTTTAGCTAAAGGAAAAATTTCACAGCTTCATTTTGGCATTTCCAAATGGCCAGCATCACTACTCTGGTACTTTAGGACACTCATCAAGTAAAACAAGGGTTATTTGAACACAAGCACTGCAATCCTGTGACAGGCAATTTGATAACCAAGATAGATATATGACTAATAGGCTGGTTGTGCACACAGAGCGGATGTGCTCAGCAAAAGGACAAGAGTAACAAAATCTCATCACACTGCTCAGAACAGCATTCACTGAAAAGCTTATGAATTGCTTCTTTCTGGAACTTTCTATTTGGTATTTTTGGCACTTGTGGGATGTGAAACGATGGATAAGGCGGCACACTGATCTCCCACTGCTGCTGTGCTTTCTGTTAGTTGCAGATGCAGGAGAGAAACAGCTCCTGGCCACAACTTTCTGTCCTTTCCTACACAGCAACAAGAAATGGAAACCTGCTCTTAAACACTTCATTTCCAGCAATAAAGCTGAAGGACAAAGGGGAAAGTCTAACATTAAAAAAGCAATTTTAAAAATCCTAGTTTTCTTAGCCAGTACAGGATTAGAGAGTGGCTTCCTGGGATTATGCCATTCCAGGCAGGCAGAAGTCACCCTGGGTGATTTCTGTCAACTTCTTGCATAGAAGTCCCTGCTCAGCAGCTTCATCAATGGGCTCCCACAGAGAGTTTGTGCCTATCTGTCGTGGCTTCTCTTGATCTTCCAAGGAAGTCTTCATTTCTCTTGAAGCCAGGACACATAAGTCCCTCTGGGACAAGCCCACCAGTACTCTGTGGCTCTCATGGGCACTGCCTGAGTGCCTCTATGTCAGCCTCTCATTGGGTCCTGGCTCCTTACAGGCACTGTTCTGCTCCAGCTTCTGCTATTCCATCACATTGTGGAATGTGCTTCCCTCCCCTTTGCCTGCTGGAACTCCATCTCTCCGTCATTGTGGGAAAAACACACCATTTTCTCTCTGCTCTCACAACACACCATTGAGCACAGAAAGCTACTACTGTGAGCTAGAAAGTATGGGGATTTCTCCTACCAGTAAGCAGGTCACCGTCCTGCAGCCAACACCAGCTAGATGTCCTTCAGTGCAATTCAATTCCAACTTTGTCTACCTGGATCTGGTCTCAGATCCTGCAGACCGGGGGCTCAATCCCCAAGGCTGCCTCTAGTTCAGACCCAGTTCAAGTCTGAGCCCTTGGAACTCCTGGTCAACTAGCTACAAATTGGCTTCCCGTGACCTCCCCTGCTCAGGCTTGATGAATTTGCCTGATCAGCTCCCAGAACTCAGGGAAGCCCCTACTTAAGTTTCCTGGTTTATTATAAAGCACATGCATGGTGTGGAGTTTCCCTGGCCTCTGGACACACCACCCTCCAGGCACCTCCACGTGTGCTGCCATCCAGAAACTCTCTGAACTTGGTCCTTTCAGGTCTTTAGGGAGCTTCGTCACAAAAGCAAGATTGATTAAATTGTTGGTCACTGATGACTAATTTAACCTTCTGCCTGCTGCCCCATCTTCACCCCTGTAATCCTGCCATGGCACTTTAGGCATCAGCCCCCTCCTGAGTCAGTCAACTCTTTAGCTTACAAAAGATGCCATCACTTCCAAGATTCACAAGGGTTTTAGGAGATGTATGCCAGGGAAGGGGAAGATGACTAAGCCGGTATCTTACAATATCACAGCCCTCTTCCTTTTTGATATCTTCACAGTTATTTCCATGTTCAGAAATAGAACCCTAAACTATCTTTACAGATCTTCCCACAGTTCTGATAGTCTTAAGGAACCCCAGATATACTTGCATTCTGCTGAGACTTTTATAATAATGGAATTTTGTTTATATACTCCAAATTCCCTCTAAAGTGTGTTCTATCTGCCTACATAGACTGTCACACCCTGTAACAATTCCTTTCATGTAAATAACAACAACAAAATAACTTTTTCTATTTTACCACAGCAGAGGGGAATATAAATGAGCAATTTTTTAAAATTGATTTCAATATAGGTGTAAGGTATGCAACATGACATTTTGAAATGTAATACAAAGGAAAATGATTGCTACAGTCAGATAAATGAACATATCACCTTTCATTTTAATATTTTAAAATGTTTTATTTGCAAAATTAAGTAAAGCTATTTGCTTCCTTGAGAGCTGTTAGCATGGGAAGAGATAAAGGTAAAAAGGTTATGTGTGTGAGTGGGTGTTGTGGAATAGTTGGTTAAGCTACCACCCGCAATGCTGACATCTCATATGGGCATCGGTTCCAGTCCTGGCTGCTTCACTTCTGATCCAGTTCCCTACTAATGCACTTGGAAGACAGCATAAGATGGCCTAACTGCTTGGGCACCTACATCCACATGGGAGACCCAGATGAAGCCCCTGGCTTCAGCCTGGCCCAGCTCCAGCTGTTGTGGCCATTTTGGGAATGAACCAGTTAATGGAAAATCTCTCTCTCCCTCCCTCCCTCCAACTCTGCCTTTCAAATAAATACATCTTTTTAAAAATAAATAAAAACAAGTTTATATGTGATTTTCCCCCCAGGTATGTATGGTAGGTGTTGTGACCAGAAGTGTGTTCAGCAGAATAGCTAGGCTAATGACCATGACCAGAAGTACTGTCAGCAGCCAGAGCTCACTTACAGGAATGGCTTTCTGCCCAGTCACAGTGTGTCTGTCATGGCAAAAAAAAAAAAAAAAACAGATTTGTGACTAGAGAGTGCCCGGCACCACACGACTCAGTTAGAATGTTCATTTGGAGTTGTTCCGAACTACCTCACCAAAACCACTTCACATTCCCTTCCTAAGCTCATGTCAGCCAGGTTCTATATAAAACAATGCCACCAACCTGCCTCTGGGGAGTCTACAGAAATCGTGCAGCTGTTGATGAGACTTCTTGAAAAGGCGAAGATGGTACGAGGAACATAATGCACAGGAAGACAGCAGTCCCCTTCCCCTTCGTCACAATTCACACCAATTTTTTCTGTCTCAAGTTTTGCCAAACCCCTTCTCTACTCCCACCACCACCAATTCCCCACCTACGCTTCTAACTTTGGCTTTACTTCAGCAGGTAAGAACTCTGATGCCTCCCTTCTGTGAGCAAAGTCTGAGACAGAACTGTGTGTCTGCTCCTCTCTGCTGGTGTGACTACCAGGGACATCAGGAGAGAACAGGTCCAAGAGGGCAGGTGTACAAATCATGAAAACTCTCCAGTTCTGACTCCAGTCAGGCAGCCTGGCAGGGGCACAAGTAAAGTGTTAGTGAGGATCAGCGTTAACACTCTTGTGAGGGCTTGAACTTGGCTGGTGGCAACAACGGCCAAAAGCAAGAGCCAGGTTCAAGAGACTTTTGAGGCAGGATTTATTGAGGAACGGAGCCCCTGAAGAATAGTGCTCAACAGCATTGGGTAGCTTTGCATTCGTAAGCCATCAAGGTAACCTCAGGAGTGTGGTAGAGGGACTAAAGGCACGGAGGGATGCACGTCTGAACAACACTCAGGCTGTGGAGAAGGAGGACAGCCAAGGATGGTGACTCACAAATGTCTCCACCCACTCCCCAGCTCTCTACAACCCTCAAGGAATCTTCATGGCCCCCTTTGCTTGTACATGCACTGCCTCTGAGCTTTGGAACCATCAGCCTCACATGTGTGTCTAGGGAAGAGGTGGAACCTACTGAAAAGGAAATGCAGCAAGAATTTCAAAGTCCTGGGCACTGGTTGATGACACTGCAGAGTAATGGGGACAGAACTACAGCATCACCTGTAGGGATGAAATTCCTCAGCCTCCAGGAGCTGGAAGATGCCCCCTGATGAACGAGCTATGAGTGCTGCCACACTCTGAGTGTGTCCAGAGGGGTCCTTTGTCCTTTTCTCACATCCTGCTTGTATCTGATTCACATCCAAGTGTTCCATACAGAGATAGGATTTTAATAAGTCATCCTTTTTCCCCCCACATCAATAAAGAGGAGACCACCATGAGCAGTTACAGAAAGCAATGGATAGAGCCAGTGTTGTGGCACAGCAGGTTAAGCCACCACTTGCAATGCTGGCATTCCAATACTGGAGTGAGTGCCAGCAGGAGTCCAGGCTGCTCCACTTCCAATACAGCTCCCTAATACATTTGGGAAGGCAGTGGTGATACCCCAAGTGATTATGCTCTGCCACCTCCATGGGAGACCCTAATGGAGCTCCTGGCTCCAGGTTAGCCCAGTACCTGTTGTTGCAGGCATTCGGGGGAATGAACCAGCAACACTCTCTGTCTCTCCCCTTGATGCTATCTTCAAGTAAATAAATAATTTTTAAAAGATTTATTTATTTATTTGAAAGTGAGAGTTACAAAGAGAGAGAAGGAGAGGCAGAGAGAGAGGTCTTCTATCTGCTGGCTCACTCCCCAATTGGCTGCAGCAACCGGAGCTGAGCTGATCTGAAGCCAGAAGCCAGGAGCTTCTTCTGGGTCTCCCACGTAGGTACAGGGGCCCAAGATCTTGGGTTATCTTCTACTGCTTTCCCAGATCACAGCAGAAAACTGGATCAGAAGTGGAGCAGCCAGGTCTCAAACCAGCAGCCATATGGGAAGCCGGCACTGCAGGCAGGGGCTTTACCCACTATGCCACAGCACCGGCCCCAATAAATCAAATCTTAAAGGAAAAAAGCTTTGAAGGTGACCCACAGGTCAGTTTCTGCCAGGCTCCATTGTTTTCTGTAAACTTTCATGGTTGCCACTTTTAATAAAATTCTCCATTTTCTCTCATAACTAACTCAACTTCTGTTTCAACCAAGGAGAAAATATCTATTTGACTTCAACAAAACAAACGGTCTGGATTAAGTGACATCTTGGTCTCTGAAATAAATATTTGGGCTTACACCTGTTCTAGTCCCAAGGGCTCTCCACTGGCAGAGTGACAGGCTCTGCCCAGGTCCTCCACACACCAGCTTTCCAGGCCTTCTCACTGCCCCCTCAGCATCCCACTCACTCATTCTCTGTGTGCACCAGCCTTCCCCACCCACTTTCACACCCAGAATTGCTGGGGCACAGCAGACACCTGTCACCTGCTCCTCTGGGGAGCCTCAGCCCTCTATATGACGGCATGTAACAGGAACTTGATGGACATTTCTGGAGGAAATATTGTTTGTATATTCATAACTATGATGAAAGAGAAAACAGGAAGAAATCCTTCTTTGCTTTCTTTCTTTCTTTTTGACAGGCAGAGTGGACAGTGAGAGAGAGACAGAGAGAAAGGTCTTCCTTTTGCCATTAGTTCACCCTCCAGTGGCCACCGCGGCCAGTGCACCGCGCTGATCTGAAACCAGGAGCCAGGTGCTTCTCCTGGTCTCCCATGGGGTGCAGGGCCCAAGCACTTGGGCCATCCTCCAGTGCACTCCCTGGCCACAGCAGAGAGCTGGCCTGGAAGAGGGGCAACCGGGACAGAATCTGGTGTCCAGACCGGGACTAGAACCCCGTGTGCCGGCGCCCCAACGCGGAGGATTAGCCCATTGAGCCACGGTGCCGGCCTCTTTGCTTTCTTAAAAGGGAAACAAGAGGCCAAAGGGGCCTTAGGAACAGTGGCACATTGGCCAGGTGGAAGCTGCCAGGCACGCTGAGGCGCTGAAAGAGGGGTCCTTCTGCTCCCAGCCAGGGCCAGCAGCTCCATCTTGCTCTATTTTTGCAGGGTCTAAACACAATTATGTTGGAGCTGCAATTTTTGTTTCCCTACAGCCTGCCTTCCTGCCCCTCCCCTCCATCCAACAGCCCAATCATCCCCTCTGCCCCTCTTTCCTCCTCATGCACACCACTAATTCACCTTTGGGTGTCTCAGGACCCTCTAGAGTGTCTATAGTGTCAACTTTATCTCCCTCCTTGTCACCCCCTCCTCCTCAAGCATCGAAGGAGCAGAGTTGATTTGGGAGCAGCCAGCAGCATTTGGGACCCTTGTACACTGACCTAAGTCAGAGCAGTGGGTGGCCAGCCAACCACTCCCTGGGGCCAGCTTGAAGGCGTGGAGCATAGGAGCCTATCTGGGCACGTTCAGATGTCTGGAGGCAGTAGTCTTGGCTAATTCTCAAAACCCCAGACCAAGAAATGAGGCACTCACAGGTGCACAATAACCTGCCCACTACCCCCTTGGCCAGTGGGATGGAAGCCCAGGTCTTTCGGCTGCTCTGCCAATTATTTCCAAAAAAGGCCTCTCTCACACCTAGCAAGGGGGCATATCGAGTTGATTCTTTTTCCAGCTGGATTTCGTTACTTAAGTGTCAACCATGGCAAATCGAATAAGCCCATTATCTCTTCGTCTAGGAGCTGGATATCTGCAGACAGAGTTTGTTCTCTGCGTGCTTAATTCAGGCTTCCCAAAACAAGCGCCCTGCCCGGTTTCAAGAGTAACCCAGTAAGACCCAAGGGTTGGGCAGACGACGTCCCTCTTACCTGCGCTCCGGGAGGCGCTGGGAGCAGGGCCGGCCCCGGCCGCGGGGACAAAAAGCAACGTCTTTGGCTCCTCGCCCGCCACAGGCGCTCCCCGGCGCCCCTGGGGTCTTCCCTGAGTCCCGTGTGGGGACAAAGCCAGAGTCAGAAGGAGGAGCGCGGGTAGTGGGGCGCCTGGCTTAGCTGGCCGCATGTCCGCGCGTGGAGGAGCGAGAGCGCCGGAGGTTCCGGGAGGATCCCGAGGCGGGGACCGCACAGTCTGCAGCCCAGGAGAGTGGTGGCGGGAACGAGATCTCCGCTACCTGGCCCGCCTGCGTCCGGAGCACGTCTGGCTGGGGACGCACTAGGACTTAGCCCGGTGCGTGCTGGAGCATGTGCGCCCCGGGGGCGCGGGGCGGGGACGGAGGCGGGGCGGCGCCCGGGGACCACGGGGTAGTCCCCGGGGGAAAAGGGCGTGTCCCCGCACAGGGGACCCTCGGACAGAGCCTCTGGCTCAGCCTGGTCGTCGAGGCTTCCTCCGAACACCGCCTCGGACGCGGGACCCCGCACTCATCCCTCCTCTCCGTGTCCCCCGCGTCGCACCATCGGTTCTCGTGGGGCTGAGTCTCTCGCTCGCCCAGCTCTGCGAGTCTCTCTCAGTTCACGGCTTCACGGGACCGGCGGGATGAACAGAACAGGCAGCTTCCAGGTCTGGATGGGAGAAAGCTGCGCCAATTTTCAATCTGGGAGCAGGCGGAAAGGTGCGGAGTTCACTCTCTTCAGCCCGGACCCCGGGTTCCGAGAACAGCGTTCTCCCCGGGGAAGGGCGGCGCTGAAAGCTGGAGAAGCCACAGCTCTCCACCGCAAACCATAGGCGCCCAACTGCCCGCCACCCCAGGCATCCACGGGAGGCGTCGGTTTGAGAGGGCTTCGGCAGGTGAAATCGCTGAAGTAGACCAGAACCTCCAAGAACGCAGTGTTTCCGAGTTAGGAAATTCTCCGAGATTAAATCCACCCGTTCTTACCAAAATAAAGCGTGCATCTGTGATCAAACCGTGTTCTGTTAAGTATTGGGTTTTTAGCCATAGGTCTTCTTGACTGCTTTGTCAAGAATATTGAAAAGTGTTGGAACTGCTTGCCAATCAATGGATTGCCAATGATCTCATATGCAAAATGGCAAATAAGGGGTCCAGGGAAGGAGCAATCAGGAAAAACCAAGTCTTCTTCATTCATGAGTTTTTGCCCAGCATTACTCTACAAAGAGACCTTGTCCATCACAAACCTTGAAAAACATAACTCAATTGGTACAATAGTTTATCTAGGCTTGGCAATTCCATCAGGCCCAGGAAACTAGGGGCAAGAGCAAGTTTTACACAAGTCTTTAACTGCAGTTCTTGGGGGAGTTACACAGGTGGAGACAGCAGCTTCCAATTTCCATTTTTAAAATCAAACATTTTTGAAAGAAGACAGAATTTTAAAAGGCATAAGTATTCAAAAAAATCTATCACTACATCTTCCCAAAATTGTTGAAAATATGAGTATAAATTTTGTTTAAATCATATTTCCATATTTAAATTATATTTCCATATGTACGTATTTTGTACCTTCTTGGATAAAAAGGCTATTCTCGGAAAAGATGAGTAGAAGTTTTGTTTCACGTTAGCTTTCACTATTGATTCAGGGATTCCTGTTGGAAATTTAGAGTCTTGATTCAATTATGAATTTGTGGGACAGAAAAAACCTAGGAGAACTTCTAAGAAAAATTAAATCATTTTGTAGAATTTGTGGAATCAGACTCCTTCGTACAGCAATACATGGATACTTCAAAAAATTGATAGAAAATGGAATTAAAAGATAAGTATATTTTGGTGCAAAAAGATTTTTGAAACTTCAGTAAGTACATGGAATATACATTTTATGAAAAAAAACTACACATAGACTTCATGGCCATTATTGCTAGAACTTGTGTTAATTTTTTCTAATCGTTTTTTTCTGTGTAATTATGACTTCTTACACAACTTTTAAAATAATTTCTTTTAGAGCTTTTTCTTCTTATATTCATGGAATTTTGTTGACACTTACATCTAGTCTGCAAGATTGTTACTTGGGGCTGGTATTGTGTCATAGCGGGTTAAGCTGCCACCTGTAATGCCGGCATCCCTGTGGGCACCACTTCCTATTCAGGTCCCTGCTAATGGCCTAGGAAAAGCAGTGGAAGATGGCTCAAGCCCTTGCTTGGACCCCCGCTACCCTTGTGGGAGACCTGGAAGAAGTTCCTGGCTTCAGCCTAGCCCAGCCCCTGGATGAAAGCTCGTTCTCTCTCCCTCCTTCTCTCTTTTCTGTAACTCTTTCAAATAAACAAATAAAATCTAAAAAACAGAGAGATTGTTACTTAATATTTTACTCTCTATTTTTGCCTAAACTTCATTCAAAACACAAAGGGTGTTCATTGAGAAGTATATAGCATTTTCCATAAATATGATTTCAAAATCACATATGCTTTTCCCATATTGTACTTATAATTTTCTTCATTTTAATATCATTAAGAACACATAATAACCTGTATAAAAGTAGGTATTCCTTTTGATGCTCAAATAGCAGGGTCTGGTTTGGAGACCAGCTGTCTCCTTTCTCGAAAGTGCGCCACAACAGCTGTGCGAGCAGCCTCACCTCCTAGCAGCAGCCACAGGGCTGGGCACATCCGATCAATCTCTACTCCGGAGAAGAGTGCAGTGCCATGGAGGATCAGGTTGCTTCACCTGAGGAAACTCTGCAGGCACCAAAGACTTACGTTTCAACACTAATGAAGACAGTCAGGGTTTAGCCTTGCAGCTAAGACATAAGAGGTCCTGTTGGTTCTCTCCTCAAATGGCCACAATGGCTGGAGGTGGGCAAATCAGAAGCCAGCAACTAGGAGCTTCCTCCTGGTCTCCCATATGCAGGCAGTGGTTCAAGTGGTTCGATGCTTTCCCAAGTCATTAGCAGGGAACTGGATTGGAATTGGAGCAGCTAGGACTCGAACAAGTGCCCATATGGTATGCCGGCACTCCAGGTGGCAGCTTTACCTGCTGCACCACAGTGCCAGCCCCTATTTGGTATTTTTTATCATTGGCAAAAAGAAATATTTTACAAATGTGGCATCTAAACATCTAAGAGATTAGCAAACTGCTTTCTCTCTCTGCAGTACTCCTTGTCCGTATTTCCTTTTAATCAAGACCAAGCAAGAGATTTTGTGATATATAAAAATATTTCCAAAAGTTTGTGCAAGGGCAAGCATTTAATGCAAGCAGGTCAGCTATCACTTGGAATACCTGCATCCCTGGATTGCTGGGGTTAGACTCCAAGCTCCCTCTCTCGATTCCAGCTCCTTGATAATTTGTGTCTGGGAAGCAGTAAGTGATCAAACCCAAGGGGGAAGCCCTGACTGAATTCTTGGTCCTGGCTTTGGCTGGCCAGGCCCTGACTTTTGTAGACATTAGGTTAATGAACCAGCAGATAAGATCTCTCTTACTCTCACTCTCATTCTTTGCCTTTCAAATTAAAAAAATAAATAAAGAAGTTCATGGTAAATGGAATCCATGATAAGTTTATTATAGTGCAAAAAAAATCAATATCCATGCATACAAGTAGTTTTCTAAAAAGCTCATGGAAAATACATATTATAGAAAAACTATGCATGGATTTTAAAATTTTTTGCACCATAATAAGTATCATTTTTTTCCATTTTCCACAAACTTTCTGAAGTACCGGTGTATCTATACCAGACCTTTCTTGTCAGGTGAAGTGCACTTGGGGATTCCACACTGACAGTCTCTGCCAGAGCACATATCATAATCTGGACTTCAGGAAGAAGCTGCCCCGGATTCACACTCAGACTGTGGTGTTGTAAGAAGTGGCCGCTGTAAATGCATCGCATGCCATTAAAATAATGAATCAAGTGACAGTTACCCTTTTAATATATATGACTATTGTAAAATGTACTAGTGACAATGCTCTTGAATACTTTAACTAGAAGACTGTTTAACATAATAAAAATTAGTCATAATATAAAGTACTGGCACAGTACTAGTTAACAACTGCTAACTCAAGTATAGGGTGCAACAGAGATTTTGATGGTGTTACTCATGTAATGTCAGATTATAAAAAGCTTAATTTATAAATGTTTGTGCATGTCCTCTCTCACATGTTCACCCTGAGCTATCTTCACATCCCTTTTATGATTCCGAGCAAGCTAAATGGCATACTTATGTGAAGTGGGAGGAAAATGATAATATTTATAACTCTACAGTAAGTGTATCATAGCACATTCTATTCATATTTTTGAGCTGAGGTACAAAGACTAAAAAAAATACCAAATTGTTATATTCTTAGGTAAGCGTTTGAATCTTCATAAACTTTAAAAGGCTTTCCTACTGTGAGCGCACATAAACCTTTCAAGTAACAGGGATTAACTCACAAAAGTAAAAGAGTGAAATCTAACTTTAAGGTATTTGCTATTCAGGACAGAATTAAATTATAAAGCACCACCTTGATCTTAAAGGAGAAACAAGACAGCATATACTGAAATGCCAAAAATGTGAGGCTAAAGAAAATCTAAAGGAACACTAGATAAGAGAGTCAGGGGACACATATCAATAATCTGAGTACTGAGGTGAGAGATTGCATAAGTAAGAAGAGCTTCCAACAGTTCATGAAAAAAAGAACAAGAAAAGAACAAAAGCAAAAGGCACAACCAAAAAAGATAACTTTGAGGGGCTGGCATTGTGACACAGAGGGTAAAGCCACCCGGTGCAATGCAAACACCTGACATGAGCACCTGTTCGAGTCCCAATTACTCCATTTCCAATCCAGCTCCCTTATAATGGCCTGGAAAAAGCAGCAGAAGATGGCCCAAGTGCTTGGGCCCCTGCACCCACATGGAAGACCGAGAAGATGCTCCTGGTTCTTTGCTTCAGCCTGCCCCAGCTCATAAGCTCGCTCTCTCTCTCTCTCGCTCTCTCTCTCTCTCCATGTCTTTCCTTATCTCTATGTATTTCTGACTTTTAAATAAGTATTTATTTAAAAGTTTATATTTATAAACTTTATAAATTTATAAATATTTATACATTTTATAATTTATAAATATTTATTTAAAAGTCAGAAATCTTTTTAAAAGTTAAATGTGAGGCAAGCGTTTGACCTAGTGTTTAAGATAGCTGCTTGCTTTAATGAAGTTGTGGGTTCCAATGCCCTGCTCTTGTTCCTGACTCCGGCTTCCTACTAATGCTCACCTTTGGAGGCAGTAGTGATGACTCAAGTGATTGGGTTCCTGCCACCCATGTGGGTGACTTTGATGCAGTTCCCAGCTCTTGTAGTCATCAAAATTTGGCAAGTGTGCCAAAGATCTCCCTCTGTCTCCATCTGTCTGGCTCTAAAATAAATAATAATTAAGTAAATAACTTTATTTTCATTTTGGCACAAAATTTTTTGAAATTCATGCATAAAAGGTATTTTCAAAAAGTTCATGGAGGGGCTGGTGTTGTGACACAATGTGTTAGGCCACTGCTTGAAACATAGGTACCCTATATTGGAGTGCCCTGGTTCGAGTTGCAGCTGCTCTGATGACAACCCAGCTTCATCCTAATGTACTTATGAAGGCAGCAGAAGATGGCCCAAGTGCTTGGGCCCTGCTCTCCATGTAGGAGACCTGGCTGGAGTTCTAGACTCCTGGTTTCCACCTGGTCCAGACCTAACTGCTGTGGCCATTTGGAAAGTGAATCAGCAGAGGGAAGGACCTCTCTTTTTTTCTCTCCTACTTTCTGCCTGTCACTCTGCCTTTTGAGTAAGCAGGTAAATAAATATTTTTAAAAGTTCATGGAAACGATACTGTTAAAAGACTTTACACGGATTTAAAAAATTTTTGTACCAATATAAATGTATTTCTGTTAATATCATTTTTCTTTTTTTAAAGATTTATTTGTTTATTTGAAAGTCAGAGTTACACAGAGAGAGGAGAGGCAGAGAGAGAGAGAGAGGTCTTCCATCTGCTCATTCACTCCCCAATTGGCCGCAACAGTTGGTGCTGCACTGATCCGAAGTCAGGAGCCAGGAGCTTCTTCCGGGTCTCCCTCGTGGGTGCAGGGGCCCAACGTCCTGGGCCATCTTCCACTGCTTTCCCACGCCATAGCAGAGAGATGGATCAGAAGTGGAGCAGCCAAGTCTCAAACTGGCGCCCATATGGGATGCCAGTGCTTCAGGCCAGGGTGTTAACCCGATACCCCACAGCACCAGCCCCTGTTAATCTCATTTTTCCACACACTTTTGGAAGTGGCCTTGTAGTTTTTCAAAATGTGAATTTTCCATGAACTTTCCTATGAAAAACTTATGCACATATATCAAAACTTTCCGCACCAAAATAACTTATCTTTTAACTCCATTTTCCATGAACTCTTTGAAGTATGATGATGTCATCAAAATAATGAAACGTTATCTATGGTTTTAGCAGGTGTTTACTACCTTAAAATGTGTCATTGATAATGCTTTTGAATACTTTAACAATAATTAGAGGCTGGCATTGTGGTGTAGTGGGTTAAGCCACTGCCTGAGACACCAGCATCCCACATGGATGCCAGTTTGCAACCAGCTGTTTCACTTGGAATTCAGCTCCCTGCTAATGTGCCTAGAAAAGCAAGAGAATAGCCCAAGTGCTTGAGCTTCTGCACCCATGTGGAAGATCTGGAAGAAGTTCCAGGATCCTGGCTTCAGGCTGGTCCAACTCAAGTGATAATAAAACATAGGATGCAGCCAAATGTAGTAGATGGGGAAACGAGGTGTGAGGCCAGGCATTGGGCCTTGGTTAAGATGCCTCTTGGAACACCTGTGTCCCACATCAGAGCCCCTTGGTTTGCATCTCAGCCCCACTCCTGATTCCAGCTGCCCACTAATGTACACCCTAGGAGGAAGCAGGTGATGACCCAAGGACTTGGGTTCCTTTCAGGCCTGTACTGAATTTCTGCTTCCAAGCTTTGACCTGGCCTAGCCCCACTGTTGAAGGCACCTGGCGAGTAAACTGCAGATAGGAAGAGTCTCTTTCTCTCCCAAATAAATGAATAATGAGAAAAAGAAGGGAAAAAATGAATTCTAAAATGGGTCTACCTGTGCTCAAATCCAAACTTCCTAAGGGAATGTTTACCTCTCTCCACCCTCAATTTTCTTACAGGAAAACAGGAATCATAACCCACCCCCTGGAGCTGGCTATCATGTCTAGATTAATGGCATGCTCCTTTAATAAAGCAAACTCCAAGGTAGAAATTCCAGGGAGGTCCCAGGCCAGCTGCATTCAACCCTCTGCCCCATTTCTGCTCACTCAGACAAGCGCACATAGTCAGCAGCCCTCTGCTAACAAGGTGAATTACATTTTCCTTTCTTTGCTTAGATCTGTTTTGCATTGGGTGAAACTAAGGACATCATCAGTGTAGGATTTTTTTATATATATTTATTTGAAATTCAGAGCTACACAGAAAGAGAAGGAGAGAGAGAGAGAGAGAGAGAGAGAGAGAGAGAGACTTCCTCCTTCCACTGGTTCACTCCCCAATAGGTAGCAATGGCTGGAGCTGTGCTGGTCCAAAGCCAAGAGTTTCTTCCAGGTCTCTCATGCAAGTGCAGAGGCCCAAGGACTTGAGTCATCTTCCACTGCTTTCCTGGGCCACTAGCAGGGAGCTGGAGCAGAAGTGGAGCAGCTGGGTCTTGAACTGGTGCCCGTATGGAATGCCAGTGCCGAAGAAGGGGGCTTAACCGACTACGAAGCACTAGCCCCAGAGTAGAATTTCATGAATCACATGGTTCATTAAATTTTTCTCAGGCTCACAATGCTTCAAGAGAAGGAGAACAACATCAGGAAACCTGATGGGGAACACACTCCATTGATCGTCAGGTGCATTTACCACACAGCAAGTGACTTTCCAAATTATTCAAACTGGTGCTGACATTGTGGCCTTTTGAAGGCCCCTGGTGTATATTATGTTTTTTTCCTAACCATACATGTCTATGACGAAGTTTGATTTATAAATTAGGCACAGTAAGAAACTAACAACATGAGCTAGCACTGTGGCATAGAAGGTTAAGCCTCCGCCTGCAGTGTCGGCATCTCAAATGGGTGCTAGTTCAAGTGCTCCACTTCTGATCCAGGTCACTACTAATGTGCATGGGAAAACAGCAGAAGATAGCCCTGGAGCGTGGGCCCCTGAACCCTCATGAGAAACCCGGATGAAGCTCCTGGCTTCTGGCTTAAGACTCACCCAGCCCTGGCCTGTTGTGGCCACTTGGGGAATGGACCAGCAGATGGAAGATCTCTCCTTCTCTCTCTCTCTGTAACTCTACCTTTCAAATAAATAAAATAAATGCTTAAATGATTCAAGTCCAGTTACATGATTATAATGGAAGCCAACCTTTGTGAAAAGAGAAGTCTAATTAAAATATGAGGTGGGGTGCTGGCACTGTGGCACAGTGGGTTAATCTTCCACCTGGGGTGCCGGCATCCCATATGGGCACTGGTTCTAGTCCCGGCTGCTCCTTTTCCAATCCAGCTCTCTGTGATGGGCTGGGAAAGCAGTAGAAGATGGCCCAAGTCCGTGGGCCCATGCACCAGCATGGGAGACCCAGAAGAAGCTCGTGGCTCCTGGCTTTCGATCGGCTCAGCTCCAGTGGTTGCAACTATCTGTAACTACATCTCTCAAATAAATAAATAAAATCTTAAAAAAAAAAAAAAAAGCACGAGGTGGGCCTTTACATGCATGACTCTGGAGAGAAGCTGGCTGGGCCACCACAATGGAAAAAAGTGACAACATGGAAGCTCCAAGCTTCCAGACTGCTGCCCTGGTCACACACAGCACTCAGAGCAGTGGCTGACAGTGCAAGCCTTACGAAGCGTTCGTCAAACCTTGAGTTTTCGTGCACTGGGACAAGAGTAGGTGAGATTGGAAACTAGATCTACACTTTACACAAGGGGAGGGGGGACTAGGTAAGGTGTGATGTCACACCCCCGAGAATGGGCGAGGTCACCCCACATTCTCCCTTGGAGGGTCTACGGTATCTCTCTTTGGCGAGGAGGCTGCAGCTCAAAGCCAAAACCTCACAGAGCACACTGTGTGATGGCTCAGAGTCATTCCAGAGTCACCTAACAATACCTGTCTTCTGCTTTGGAGGAGGGGCCACGGAGACGTTTGTCTGCAAACCAGTGTTTGCTTTCCAGAGGCAGAAGTTCCCACCTCCTTCACGACATCTCATAGATCTTGGAGAGGCACAGCTGGCTCCAGGCTTACAATGCTGACCTCTAACACTTGTGTGTTGGAAATGTCACCAGCGTCTGAGACTGGAGCCCTCTTTGATACAGCAGACCTGTGCCCTTCTTCCCTTTTAGATCACAGCTTATGCTCGCCTCCCTGCGGGTCTTTTCTGGATGGACTACACCACACCATACCTCTAATTAGCAACAGGTAAAATCAGACCATCAGGTTCCTGTCTGGGACCTCACATTGCACATAAACATGGATAACAGTAACTGGTTTGCAGATAATTTTCCATCCAGAAGATTTCATATTCATTTCCCCTCTATACTCAGAACAAATACTTTGGGCAGCCTGATTAGAGAGGGGTGAGAAATCAATACCACTCTTGTCCATACACAGTGCTCCACACTTAACCAAGGCTTCATTTCCCAAGCTTTATTATTACCCTAGATTAACCACAGCAGGAAAATACTAAATGGAGAAATTTCAGAAATAAACAACCCATGCATGAGTGGTGCGATGAAACCTCATGTGGTCCCACTCCATCCTGTTCAATACGCCTTTGCCCGGCACATCCACACCATACACACTGCCTGCCCATCAGTCACTTCGGAGCCATCCCTGTGATCAGATCCGTTGTGCAATCACAGTGCTTGTGTTCAAGCAACCTTTGCTCTACTTAGTAATGGCCTTAAGGCACAACAGCAGTGATGCCAGAAATTTTAATATGTCAAAGAGAAGCTGTATAGTACTTCCTTTAAGTGAAAATGTGGAAGTTCTCACTAAAGAACGAAAATAAAATCCATATGCTGAGGCTGCTAAGATCTTTTAAATTTATATTTATTTATCTGAGAGGCAAAAACAGCAAGCTCTCTCATTTACTAGTTCACTCCCCAAATGCCTGCAACAGCTGGGGCCAGACCAGGACAAAGTGAGGAGCCAGGAACGTCATCCAGGGCTCCCCAAGGGACAAAAGGGACCCAAGTACTTGAAGTATTATCTGCTGCCACCTCTGGTGCATGTTAGCAGGAAACTGGAATCAGGAGCAGAGTTGGGGCTCGAACCAGCACTTAGATACAGGATGCCGGTGTTCCAAGTGACATCTTACCCTCTAAACGTCTGCCCCTTGGAGTCGGTAAAATCTGTAAATTATCATTGTTGTTAATCTCTCACTGTGCCTAATTAAACCTGATCTCTGGGATGGACGCACAGGACAGGACATGGTGCATATAGAATTCAGTACCACTCATGGTGTCAGGCATCCGCTAGCTTAGACTGAACTGCCTGTAGATAAGGGGGTTCTACTGCATTGTAAAAGTCCTCTCAGCTTGGTGGGTAACCTCAGTGAAGGAAGCTTATTCGCCACTAGATGGCAGCAATGATTCGGTTTTGGACAGATTATCATGCCAGAAAGCAACAAATTGGTAAAAATACTAGATTTCATTTTGCATCCTGCAGTATGTTTTCTACCAACTTCCAGGACCCTTGCTATTCCACTCAGCTTTATGGGATAGTGGGGTATGAGCTATCCAGAAAGGACACACACAAGAAAAAAGCTTTAATTGTGGTCTAATAGGAAATCAACAGGCCCTACAAACCTGTTGCTTGAACGATTGTAATGTTCTTACTAGGATCCCCATTTTTCATCCTCTTCCAAGCCTCCCCTGATATTTCTACCAAATCATACTCCAAGCAGCTGATCTAATTTTTTTCAGTTAGAATCCCTGCTGCTCCACTTCCAATCCAGCTCTCTGCTACGGCCTTGGAAACAGTAGAAGATGGCCCAAGTCCTTGGGCCCCTGCACCTGCATGGGAGACCCAGAAGAAACTCCTGGCTCCTGGCTTCAGATTGGCTCAGCTCCAGCCATTGCAGCCATCTGGGGAGTGAACCAGTAGATGGAAGTCCTCTCTCTCTCTCTCTCTCTCTCTCTCTCTCTCTGCCTTTCTGTAATTCTGCCTTCCAAATAAATAAATAAATCTTTTTTAAAAAACCTGTCATCATTTGGAACCTGCGTAATTTTTAATCTTATTTTATTATCTGGCTACACTGGTCTTTGCAGTTGTTTGTCCAAGCAAGGATATCCCATTGATTTGAGCCTAATGTATCTTCCTTGTATATACATACATATGCATAAATATATATGTAGACATGTCTTTTCTATACATCTGCATATATATTCCCATCCCTATATTCCTACCCACAACCTGCAGCTGACCTGTTGGAATGGATTCTTCCAAATAATTATTCCCCACACATTTTTTTCCCTTTGGATCTTTTTTATCAAACTAGGATTGTTATGGGTTTTTTTAAGATTTATTTTTTTACTTACTTATTTATTTGAAAGACAGAGTTACAGACAGAGAGGAAGAGACAGACAGGGAGAGAAATCCTCCATCCACTGGTTCACTCCCCAAACTGCAAGAGCTGGGGCAGGCCCAAGCAAGGAGCCTTGAACTCCATCTAAGTCCTACATGTTTGGCAGGGGCCCAAGTATTTGGGTGATCTTCCATTGATTTCCCAGACCCATTACCAGGGAGCTGAATCAGGAGTAGAGCAGCTAGGTCTCAAATCTGCAGACTCAAACTGGTGCTCACATGGAATACCAGTGTCACGGACAGTAGCTTAACTCTCTGTGCCACAACACCAATCACTAGTATTGTTTTCAAGGTCAGATGAGACATAAGCTCTCCTTCAAAATACTGCAACTTCCAAGTAGAGGGATGAATACTTTTATGGTAGAGAGAGAGAAAGAGCAAGAGGAAGTGGCGGGGAGTAAGGGAGAGAAAGAGAGAGAGAACGGGAGAAAGGATATATGCACAAAATGTTAGCTTAAACTCTTAACAAATTGCCTTTTTGTCTTGATTACAAAAATGCTTGACAATACCATCCCCAAGAAGCAAAGACAGTTCTTTTGGACAAAGGATAGTCTTTTCAAACAATAGTGCCAAAGAAAATAAACACTGTATTAGTCCAATTTTTGTGTCTACAACAAGATACCTGAGGATGGACACTTTATAAAGAAAAGAGATTAATTTAGCTCACTTATTTGGAGATAGGGTGACCTCAATGGTTCAGTCTCTGATGAGGGCCCGCTGGGCTGGATCACAAAAATGTGGAGAAGTAGACAGGGAACCAGATATTTGCATAAGGGTCCAAGCACATGGGATGGCCCAACTTTATAACAAACTGCCCTTAGGAGAGCTCAAGGCCAGCATCAATACCCCTTCCACATGTGACACACCTATGACCTAGCTACCTTGTATGAGACCCCTTATCCCAAGGGCCTCATCGTTTGTCAACACCACCACTCGGGATCAAGCTTCCAGCAAGCAAATGTTCAGGGGACAAATCACATCCAAACCAAAGCAGATCCTCATCTGCATAAAATGTGAACACAGACCATCTATTTTATGCAAATGTTAATACCTTAAAATGGATCGTGTGCCTAAATATAAGTTCTAAAACTGTAATTTCCAGGAGAAAATCCAGATTACTTTAGGTTTGGTGATGGATTTTTGGATACATTCCCAAATATACAAACCCAGGGCAGGTGGGAAGGGGTAGACAGACTGGTGAAGTTGTACTTTATTAACATTTAAAATCTCTTTTAAAATACTAATTTATTTGTTTATTTGAAAGGCAGAGTGACAGGGAGAGGGAGAGATAGAGAAAGAAAGAGATCTTCCAATTGCTGGTTCAATCCCCAAATGGTTGTAAGAGCCAGTGCTGGTCCAGGGCAAAACCAGGAGCCGAGAACTCCATCCGGGTCTCTGACAAGGGTGGCAGGGACTCAAGTACTTGAGTCATGTTCTGCTGCCTTCCCTGATACATTAACATGGAACTGGATCAGAATTGGAGCAGCTGGAACTTGAATGGCAGCTTAATCACAGCCACAGCCCCTAAAATTTAAACTTCTGCTCTATAAAAGACATCGTTAAGAGAGTGAAAAGATAAGACACTTCCTCTGACAAAATACTTGTGAAATACATGTCTTATAAAGAACCTGTATCCAAAATAAAAAAAAAAAAACTCTCAAGACAACAATAAGAAAAGAAAAAACAATTTAAAAATAGCCAAAAGATCTGAATAAATATCTCATCAAAGCAAAGAATCAGGTGGCAAACAAGCTATGAAAAAGTGCTGAACATCATTTGTAATTAAGAAATTGCTAATTAAAACAGCAATAGGATACCAGTACAAACCTTTGAGAATGGTTAAAATCCTGAACATTGCCATATCAATTTCTGGGGCAACAGGAATTCTCATTCATTGCTGCTAGAAATGCAAAATGGTCCAGCCACTTTGGAAGACAGGTTAGTAGTTTCCTACAACCTAAATATAGTTCTAGCATACAATTCAGAAATCACCCAACTGATCTGAAAACTTGTAACTATATATTTGCATGCAAGTGTTTATATCACCTTTACTCATAACCATCAAAACCTGGAATCAGTTAAGATGTCCTTCAGTAAGTAATGCTATAACTAATACTGAAACAGTAGTTTACACTTTGTGTTTCTGTGTGGATGCAAACTGATTAAATCTTTACTTAATATATGCTAAAGCAATCTTCTGTATATAAAGATAATTGAAAATGAATTTTGATGTGAATGGAATGGGAGAGGGAGCGGAAGATGGGAGGGGTGTGAGTGGGAGGAAAATTATGGGGGCGGGAGCCATTGTAATCCATAAACTGTACTTTGGTAATTTATATTTACTAAATAAAGTAATAAATTTAAAAAAGGATGTCCTTCAGTAGGTGGATATGTGAATAAACTGTGGTATATGCAGACAGTGGAAGAGTTCAATTCAGTGTCAAAATGAATGAGGCATGGCCCATAAGACATGCATGAATGCATAAATATTGCTAAGGGAAAGAAGCCAGTCTGAAATGGGTACGTACTCTATTATTCCAATTGTGACATTGTGGAAAACTACAGAGACATTAAAAATGAGAGTGATTTCCAGTGGTCCAAGGTGTGATAGAGTGGAGTGGTAGGAGAGGGGAAGAGTTGAATAGGAGAGTCACAGGGGAATTTTTAGGGTAATATATTCAAAGTATCAGAAAAGCATTTAGAAAGTTGTTACCTGCAGCCAGCATTGTGGTGTAGTGTGCTAAGACACCACATACAACACTGCCATGCCATACCAGCCCTGGTTCAAGTCCCGGTTGCTCCACTTTCTATCCCTATCAATGTGCCTGGAAAGCAGTCAACTGTAGCCCAACCACTTGGGTCCCTGCCACACAAGTAGGAGACCCAAGTGGACTTCCTGTCTCCTGACTTTGGCTTGGCCCAGCCCTGGTAATTGCAACCATTTGGGGAGTGAACCAGTGGGTGGAAGATCTCACATATTCTATCTCTCTCTCTCTCTCTCTCTCTCTCTCTCTCTCATTGTGCCTTTCAAATAAATAAAATAAATCTTTAAAAAGAGAGAGAAGACAGACAGAGAGAGAGATTTTCCATACACTGGTTCACTTCCCAAATGGCCACAACAGCCAGGGCTGGGCCAGGGAGAATTCAAGAAACAGGAACTTCATTTGGGTCCTGACATGGGTGGAGGGGCCCAAACATTTGGGCCACCTTCCACTGCTTTCCCAGGTGCATTAGCAGGGAGCTGGATTGGAAGTAGAGCAGCCAGGACTCAAACCAGGTCCCGTATGGGATGTCAGTGCTACAGGCAGCAGCTTTACCCACTACATCACAACACCAGTCCCCATTAGAAACTCTGAATCAGCTCCTGTGACCTCTTCATTAGAGTTCTGCATCTGTGGATTCAATCACCTGATGATGAAAAATATTCAGAAAAAAAGCATCTGTCCTCAATATGTACAGACTTTTTCCTTGTCACTATTACCTAAATGACACAATAAAACAACTAGTTACATTGAATAGGGTATTACATATGTAATACAGAGATGATAAACTGTATGGAGAGATGTGTAGGTTACTTGTATATCCCAAAACTGTTCCATTTTATTTAAGGCACCTGAGGATCAGCAGATTTTGATATCCAGAGTCTTAGAACATATCCCACAGAATACAGAACTGTATTTTAGGAAAGAGGTTCCTGGTTAATTTCATTTTGTGAATAAGATTCACCATATACCATATTTTGCTTCAAAATTTGCTTTAGAAGTGCAATCAAAAACATGAAACTATATCCAAGGGCCAGCATTGTGGCATAGCAGATAAAGCTGCTGGCTTTGGTGCTAGCATCCTATATGGGCATCGGTTCAAGACCCAGCTGCTCCATTTTCAATCCAGCTGCCTGTTAATGTGGCTAAAAAACCAGTGGAAGAATGCAGAAAAGCCTTCATGGAAGGCCCTAGTGCTTGGGTCCCAGCACCCACTTGGGAGATTGTGGGGACCCATGGATAGGTTTGCCATGGGACCCCCCATGCTGGGCGTGGCTTATAGCAGTACTGCGAATGTAGCAGCTGATTGAGCTTTCCATCTAGCTGAGGATTGTGGAAAACAACAAGATGGCGCTGATGCCCTGCCTGCTGCATGACTCCACAGCTGATCGTGATCAAGTGCCGGATTGGAGAGCTTTGTGCATGGACTGTGATTGATTGATTGTGATTGGTTGAATTCTGTATATGAGCTGACCGCGGGAGAGGGAAGGGGGGCACGCCATCTCTCCCCCTTAAGGAACGTGCACGCCCTCTCCCCCTTCTCCCGGTCCCCCCCTCTCTTTCCCACTCCTTCTAAGTAAAAGTCTTTTGAAGACCGATTAACTGCGAGCAGCGTCGTTCCTTTTGCGGCCGAAGGAGCCGACAGGAGATCCAAAAGAAGTTCCTGGCCCAGCCCTGGCCATTGCTGCCATTTGGAGAGTGAACTAGCAGAAAGAAGATATCTATCTATCTTTGTCTCTTACTCTCTCTTTCTTACTCCTTCAGATAAATAAATAAATCTTTAAAAAAGAAATTATATTCAATTATGTAACAGGGGGTAAATCATATCTGCCAAGGCACTCCCCACTGGTCAGTAGAAGCACACAAAAGCCAAACTTGATACAAAACTTTCTTGACAAACATGAATTTTGGAGGAAAAAAGTTAAATATTTTCAAGGGATTTTTTTTTCCATGAAGGCTTTTCTGCATTCTCAAGATATTTCTCTCCAGTTGACTGGGCCAGGTCTTGAAACATGAACAGAGCCTACATAGTAAGAGCTGAATATGTTGAGCGGTTTTATCTTAATTTTTTAAAGATTTACTTTATTTATTTGAAAAACAGAGTAGCAGAGAGAGAAAGAGACATCCCATCTGCTGGTTCACTGCCCAAATGGCTGCAACAGCTAGGACTGGGCCAGGCCAAAGAGAAGAGTCTGGAACTCCACCTAAGTCTCCTATGTGGCTGGCAGGGGTCCCAAGCACTTGGGCCATTTTATGCTGGTTTCCCAGGAGCATGGATCAGAAGTGGAGCAGCTGGAACTCAAACATGTACTCAGATATGGGATGCTGGTGACACAAGCAGCACTTTAACCTGCTGCACCAAAATGCCTGGTCCTAATTACCTTAATTTTTTTAAAAAGTCTGTCACAAGGCCGGCGCCGTGGCTCAACAGGCTAATCCTCCGCCTTGCGGCGCTGGCACACCGGGTTCTAGTCCCGGTCGGGCGCCGGATTCTGTCCCGGTTGCCCCTCTTCCAGGCCAGCCCTCTGCTGTGGCCTGGGAGTGCAGTGGAGGATGGCCCAAGTGCTTGGGCCCTGCACCCCATGGGAGACCAGGAAAAAGCACCTAGCACCTAGCTCCTGCCATAGGATGAGCGCGGTGCGCCAGCTGCAGCGCGCCGACCGCGGCAGCCATTGGAGGGTGAACCAACGGCAAAGGAAGACCTTTCTCTCTGTCTCTCTCTCTCACTGTCCACTCTGCCTGTTAAAAAAAAAAAAAAAAAGTCTGTCACAAGAAGCACCATTGCATCATGAAAGGTAAACTACAGCATGACAAAAATTACCATTTTCTTTATACCAGTCTATGGTCAGTTTGTATTATCTGTGTTGATATCTTGGTACTATTCATAACTTCATTAATGTCACACTTCATTATAGTTGCTATATATATTGGTTCTTGTAACTTGCAGTCCAGAAGATACCTGCCATTGCTGCAGGAGCCCTGAGCTGAGTTCCAGTTTCCTGGCTTTAGGCTGGCCCCACCCTGGCTCTTGTGGGCATTTTGGGAATGAACCAGTAGATGGAAAGATCTCTGTCTCTTTATATAAAGGCAGAGGCCTATATATAAAATGAAAATGAATTAATTTTAAAACCCTGGTGTTCTTAGAACCACACGAGGATTTCATGAAAACCCAATTTCCCAGGCTTCTTCTTAAGTGTTCTGATTGTGGATTCCAATAAGGCCCACAGATGTGCATTTTTAACAAGCAAGCCTCTTCCCTTGAAAAACAATCCTGTGTAGAAATCTGTAAGTCCCACTTTCTAATTTTTTTTTACTTTAAGTCTATCAAACTCATAACAGTATTTTAAAACACAATAGCACAGCTTTTATCAGCCATTGCAAGTTCTAAGAGTTGCTCAAGAAGCTCTGGAAAATTGAAGACTAAGTTTGCAAGGTCCAAAATGGCACCATTGCAGTTGTGATGTGGATGACATAGGTGAGATGTGAAGCATACAGATGGTTCTTGAAGACTTGGCATGAAAATAAACATAGGGGCCAGTGTTGGGGTGCAGCCGGTTAAACCAAAGATGGTGACACTTGCACCCAATACTGGAGCAATGGCTAAAGTCCCAACAGCTCCACTTCCAATTCAGCTTCCTGCTAAGGCACCTGGGAGGCAGCAGGTGATGGCCCAAGTACTTGGGCCCTTGCCACCATATGGTTGGAGTTTCTGTCTCCTGTCTTTGGCCTGACCCAGACCTGGCTGTTGAGGGCATTTGGGGAGTGGATCAGTAGCTAGAAGATCCCTCTTTCTCCCTACCTTTCAAATAAATAAATATTGGAAAAGAAAAGAAAAGCAATCTCAATAATTTTATTGACTTTTCAAAATGAATATTTTGAGTTAAATAAATCTCCTTTTTAAAACAAAAAGGATTTATTTTTATTTGAAAGGCAGAGTTACCGAGAAGCAGAGACAAAGAGAGAGGTCTTCCATCTACAGGTTCATTCCCCAGATGGTTGCAATGGCTGGATTTGAATTGATCCAATCCAAATCCAGAAGCCAGGAGCTTCTTCCAGGTTTCCCATGAAGCTGCTGGGGCTCAAAGACTTGAGCCATCTTCTGCTTTCCCAGGCCATAGCAGAGAGCCAGATTGGAAGTGGTACAGATGGAACTTGAACTGGCACCCATATGGGATGCTGGCACTGCAGGCAGCATCTTTACCTTCTACACCACAGTGCAGGCTCCAATAAATATAATTTTAAAGTTAGTTTCATCCGGGGTGGAGTGTTTTTTTTTCGCCTTTTTAATGTGGGTACCAGAAAACTTAACATTATTTATGAGATTCACATTCTATTTAGATTGCAGAGCACTGTTCTAAGATGAGGCATTGCCTTCCTCAACTTTATTTCTTATTGACTCTGTGTTTTGGATGCTTTTTTGTCTCTTCTTGTCACAGAACAAGCTACAACATGAACTGAAGCATGTTCAATGGGCTTTCTACAGGTAATTCTACAGTGGGTTTTGCCAGCTCACTTAAGAGAAGCTGAATGGTTCCTTTCAACTAGAGAAAACATATGTTCACTTATAAGGTATGGCTGGGGCCAGTGCTGTGGCATAGTGGGTAAAAGCTGCTGCCTGCAGTGCTGGCATCCCATATGGGCAACGGTTTGAGTCCCAGCTACTCCACTTCTGATCCAGCTCTCTATTGTGGTCTAGAAAAGCAGTGGAAGATGGCTTAGTTCCATGGCCCCTGTCCCACATGGAAGACCCAGAGGAGGCTCCTGGCTCCTGGCTTCAGATTGGCACAGCTCCGGCTGCTGCGGCCAACTGGAGAGTGAGCCAGCAGATGAAAGACCTCTCTCTCTCTCTCTCTGCCTCTCCTTCTCTCTGTGTAATTCTGACTTTCAAGTAAATAAAGAAATCTTTAAAAAAAAAAAATGTATGGCTATAGACTCAATACCAGAACTCTTTAGCTTTGAAGGAATTTCTCAATAGTGTAAGAACCAAGTAAATGTTTTCAGTTCTTCCATTTTTCCTCACTTGCAAATAATTCCAGAATATGTTGGCTAATACATGTTTAGAAGTTTTCAGAGAAAACGAATGAGCTTTCCCCAGGTTAGGGATCATAACATTTATGTTCCATCTGCGGCAGGGAGGAACTCAAGAGGCCTGGAAGTCTTTGCCTTTCACTCTTTTCTCTTATGGAGAGAAATTTTGTAGCACACTCTGTGTTGCTTGGCGAAAGTGGTGTTTTGTATTTCTGTAGTGCAAGCATTTCTTTCCAAACTGTGTGTGTGTTGTGGGATGGTCTCTAGCTAAGCTTGCTGGTGGTCTCCACAAGAGAAGGAATTCCATGGGAGATGGAAGAGACATAGCAGAGAAGCAAGATTTATTTAAAGTGAAAGTACACACTCCAGGAATGGGTGTGGACAAGCTTCAGAGAGAGTTACCTTTTTAAATGTTTCCAATTGTTAAGGCTTTATCCTGAAATCATATTGGGTTTAACCAAAAAAAAAAATCAAAAACATTGTACAAATAGTTCTGATATACTATTTACCCAGCTATTATAAATGTTAATATGCTGTATAAAACCATAGGACAATCATCAAACCCAGAAAACTAAAATTAATACAAACTGCTAACTGAGCTACAGACTGGGCTCAGGTAGTCAATTGTTCTATTCCTAGCCCAGGATTTAATGCAAGCACCCATATTGCATTTAGGACTTGTGGCTCCAACATGTCATCCTATTTGAGACAGTTCCTCAGTCTCTTATCTTTTATGGCCTGGATACTTTTAAGGGGCACTGGTTTGCTATTTTAAAGAATGTTCCGGGACCAGCACTGTGGCGTAGTGGGTAAAGCTGCCACCTGCATCTCATATGGGCACCAGTTCAGGTCCCGGCTGCTTCACTTCTGATCCAGCTCTCTGCTATGGCCTGGGAAAGCAGAAGATGGCCCAAGTCCTTGGGCCCCTGTACCTTCGTGGGAGACCCAGAAGAAGCTACTGGCTTCAGCCTTCAGATCGGCACAGCTCCGGCCATTGCAGCCAATCAGGGAGTGGACTAGTGGATGGAGGACTCCCCCACCCCCGTCTCTCCTCCTCTCTCTGTGTAACTCTTTCAAATAAATAAATAAATCTTTTTTTAAAAAAAAAAAACAGAATTTTCCCCAGTTTTGGGTTCCTGATGCCTCAAACATTTTTTAAGATTTATTTGTTTGTTTAAAAGCAGAGTGACAGACAGAGAGAGGGAGAGAGAAAGAGAGAAAGAGAGACAAAGACAGAAACAAATGCTCCATCTGCTGGTTCACTCTCCAGTGGCCACAGCAGCCAGAACCTAAAACTCCATCTACATCTCCCAATCACATGGGTCATCTTCTGCATTACCAGGAAGCTGGATGTGAAGTGGGACAGCGGGGACTCCAACATGGGATGCAGTTGTTGCATGCAGTGGCTTAAACCACTGCACCAAAATGCCAGCCCCATCGTCCAAATTTTGTTTGTGCATTTTGGCAAGAACGCCATAGAAATGGTGTGCCTATTTCTGGGCATCTTACCAGGAAGCATGCGATGTCACTATGTCTCCTGACTGCTGACATTTTATTTGATTATTTTGTTAATGTGGTATCTCCACTGTGAATTTGCTGGGTTTTCCTTTGTATGTAATAGGTTTCCTGTGGGGAGATTCTTCTTAGCCAAATTTCTTATTTCTCATCATACCTTAATCCACCAATTTAGCACCCATTTGTGATTGCAACGACTACGTTGTGCTTGCTAAATGGTGATTTTCCATTGTTATCAATACTTTTATATTTATTAATCAGAGAAGTCTACTGCAAGGCAAAACTGTCCCTTCTCCTCTACTTATTTCTTTATTTAAATTTGTCGCTCTGCTTGTTTATATTTGAGAAGTTCTGTTCTGCTATATGTTTTCCACCAACACTTAAGCTTCTGTGATCAATTAGGTTTTGCTGTAAGCTCTGGGACATGTAAAAAGAGTGATAATAATCCCACCCACTGAGAGTCTTCTAGCTCACTGTCAAGCACAGTTGAGATTGGTTAGTATGACTTCTTTTCCCCCAATACTGCTTTATCACACGCAGCTGATCGTTGAACTTCTGGTATCGACCAGAGGTTCTCAAATTTTAGTGAGCATAGGAATTTCTTGGGAAACATGCTGATGCTCAGGGAATGACTCAGCAGAATCAGCGGGAGATCTGGTCCTCTGTGCTTGTTGCTATGGATCCTCAGTGACCGCGATGCAGATGGGCAAGAACTGCACTTGGGAAGCATCTCTAGACGTTAGAGCTCCAGCAGAGACTTACTTGTACTCTTTGCAAGGCTATCTGATGCAGCAAGTTGGTCTCTTCCACTCTAACATGTTCTCAATTGCAGGACGTGTTTTCCCTTCTTCAGAAGAGTAGTACTTGTGTTCTGAAGCATTTGAGCAATTCTTTTATCTAGGGCCCTCACCATTTCCAAGAACCTGTTGGTTTCTCTGCCTGATGAGGAAAGCATTTGTGAAGGAAGAAAAAATAGAGATTTTCTGAATATTCAGGGTTCTATGACTGCTATTATCTGGATGTGGTTTGTTCTCCCAGGATTCATGTTGCAGACTTGGTCTTCAGTGTGGGGATGTTAAAGAGATGGTGTCATTAAAAAAATAGCTTAATAATTCGAATGACAATGTGTTCGTGTTCATGTGTATGTGTGTGCAAGAGAGAGAGAAAGAGAGAAAGAAAGAGAAAGAGAGGGAGAGAGAAAGGTCTTTCATTCACTGGTTCACTCCCCAAATGGCCAAAAAGGCAGATCTGGGTCAGGCCAAAACCAGGAGCCAGAAACTCCATCTAGGTCTTGCACATGGGTGGCAGGGACCCAAGTAGTTGGACCATCTCCCATTGCCTTTCCAGGCACACTAGCAGAAAACTGAATCAGAAGTGGGGCAGCCAGGACTTGAACCTCCCCTCTGAGGCAGGATGTTGACATCACAAGGAAACACTTTAACCTGCTCTGCCACAATGCAGACCCCAGGAGGTGGGACTTCTAAGAGGTGGAGTGTAGTGGGAGGTGC
Organism: Sylvilagus floridanus; assembly: GCA_949820135.1. Taxonomy (NCBI): domain Eukaryota; kingdom Metazoa; phylum Chordata; class Mammalia; order Lagomorpha; family Leporidae; genus Sylvilagus; species Sylvilagus floridanus. The sequence continues at coordinate 79,940,609 of OX463241.1, forward strand.
TCTGGTCCTTGGAGGGCACTGCCCTCGGAAGGGATTCAGAAACTCCTTGTGGGAAGCCTGAGTTAGTTATTGAAAGAGGGTTGCTATTGGAATTGGCATTGTGGCACAGTAAGCTGCCTCTTGAGACACCTGCATTCCATATCGAAGCTCTGGCTCAAGTCCCAGCTGCTCCATATCCCAATCCAACACCCTGATAATACTCCTGGGAAGGTAGCAAACAATGGCTTAAATACTGAGGCCCTGGCCACCCACTTGTGAGACTCAGATGAAGTTTGTGGCTCCTGGCTTCAGCCTGGCTCAGACCTGCTATTGTGACCATTTGGGAACTGAATCAGCAGATAGAGATCTGTCTGCCTTTCAAATAAATTAATCTTTTTTTAAAGAGTTGTTATTAAAAAAAAAAAAAAAAGCAAGCGGGCCAGGGCCGCGGCTCAATAGGCTAATCCTCCGCCTGCAGCGCCAGCACACAGGGTTCTAGTCCCGGTTGGGTCACCGGATTCTGTCCCGGTTGCTCCTCCTCCAGTCCAGCTCTCTGCTGTGGCCTAGGAGTGCAGTGGAGGATGGCCCAAGTGCTTGGGCCCTGCACCTGCATGGGAGACCAGGAGAAGCACCTGGCTCCTGGCTTCGGATCGGCGCGGTGCACCGGTCGCAGCGCGCTAGCCGTGGCAGCCATTGCAGGGTGAATTAACGGCAAAGGAAGACCTTTCTCTCTGTCTCTCTCTCTCTCTCACTGTCCACTCTGCCTGTAAAACAAAACAAAACAAAAAAAGCAAGCCTGGCCACTCCCCAGTCCCTTTGACTCCCTGTCTGGTGATGTGATCTCTCCTTGTTTCATATGCAGGTCCACCTTCTGCTATCTGGCCCTCAAAAGGGCCAAACTGATGCCAGTACCTAGCCCTTGAACTTCCAGAATTGTAAACTAAATACACAACTTTTCTTTTCTTTTCTTTTCTTTTTTTTTTTTTTTGTCAGGGAGGGGGCGGGAGCGACTTTTAATAATTAAAATGTAAACGTGAAAAAAAGGATGGAATAAAAGTCCCTACTTATCGGTATATAAGATGCCACGTGATCGTGTTTGTGAGTGTCCTGTGGGTCACCGCACGCATATGCCCATGTCCGTTTACCATACACGTGGACTGCACATCCGCCGTCCCACACACAGACACACACAGGGCATGATTTGCAGCTCCGCGGCGGGCAGCGCGAGTCTGCCGCTCCGGACGGTTGTGTGAGTCACGTTTGGACCCGCTTTCTTCACAAGAGAGGGGAGAGAGCAGGAAACAAAAAGGTCGGCTTGGTGTGACTGAGATTCCTTGGTTGACTGCACGCTGTGATGAGTAATTGTCTTCCCTAGTGGTTCTGTGGAGGGCCGCCTCCCCGCGGGGTCCGAGGGCTCACACGCTCATGGTCATGTTCGGGGAGTAGCTCTCACTCTGAACAGGATTTAAGAAGTTTCCCCCCATCTCGCCATCATTCCTCGGGGTGCTCGGCTGATTACTCAGGCTCATGTTATTGGGAGAGTTCTTGGAAATACTGTCCATATCTCCAGAGCCTAACGAGCCATTCATGTGATGTGACTCCATTCCTCCTAATCCGCCCATGGGGCCACCTGACCCGGCGCCCATAGGGAAATTAGGCCTGTTGGATCCAGGAGGTACCGCATTCATTAAAGTCTACATGTTATCTCCCGAGTTGGTTGATTCTGCTGCACTGGGCATGATGGGTGTTCCTGGTGGCCCTCCGCCTCCTGGTGGACCTACATAATTCCCGGGAGATGCTGAGGAGTATGGTATTGAATTGGCATTTGTTGGGTTTGGCCAAGGTCTGCCACCACCTGGACCCATGTGCATTCCAGGCATTCTGGGGCCACCTAAAGCACTCAGTGGGGGTCTCATGGCACCTCCACAGCTCTGTGGTCCTAAGGGCACCATTCTTCATGGGGGAGTCATTCTCTGCATTGGCCTACCCATATTTGGATGTCCTTGTTGTCAGGTTGGGTCCATTCCACTGGGGAGTAATGGCTGACTTCCTGGGACACCTCCAAGTGCCTGATTAGGATCCTCAATGGGGGCCTTGGACCTCCAGGGTACCGAGGTGACATGAATGGCTGAAAGAATCCTGGTGGCACAGGACCTACGGGCATGCCATCTCCTGGGGGAATGTTTCCTAGCACTGGGCTGGGAGCTGCTGCAGCACTATGATCATGGAAGACTTTTGCTTCACTTGAATGTTCACATGTTTCCCATCTCTCTGGGGCTGCGCAGTAGAGATCCCAAAATACACACCACCAAGAATGCAAGAATCCTGGTGGCTCCCCCAATGTGATGTTTTTTTCCCATCTTATCTCTGATAAAAATGAGCCAATTTCTGAGCTCCTACATGGAGCAGATATTCATATACATAGAGTGCTAACCCAAGTATAACAGAATTTCCTGTTTCTTCCATTCAAGGCATCCAAGGAAGAAGTGTAGGGTTTTCACGGGGACCCTATTGCAGGATAGCACCCCTCACTGTCCCCAAGATCTGCCTCTCAAAGAAATTCCGAATTCTTCCACAACTTGGATGTTGGGTGTTATCAAAACCGTTCTTCCACATGGATTTCCAAGCTTTCTCCCGGGCCCGGCTGTAGGACCGGACGGCGCTACTGTTACTCTTGCCTTTGCTGTACATGCTTGTGCTGAGAGCAGCTCCCACTGTCACACACCTGTCAACTCATCACAGCCTCCCCGGGAACAGCCCCGTCCCCATGGCAACCCACGAAGCCACCCCCCTAAATACACAACTTTTCTTTATCAGGTTACCCAGCCTCAAGGATTCTGTTATTGTAATGGAATATGGATGAATAACATAACAATGGTGTTTGTTAGCAATACTAGAAAAGGATAGTTTTGAGTAATCCTGATAGTTTGCATGCTCTGGGTGACCTGAGACTTCTGGTATAAGGCTCCTGAAGACCATCACCATCATGATAACAAAACACATTATGGAAATTCAAAATGTCTTAAAATGCTAATTGTTTAATTTTACTCAAGAGTAATTGTAAGTATGTTCGTACAACTGTGACTTCCTGTCTAAGAAGGATGTGAAACACAGTGGAGTTAAGGAAGAGTCTATTTGAAGCTTTGGAAATCCAAGACCAGGATTGAGAAGTAATCACTCCACTTCTGAGCACATGCATTTGGGCAGATCACTAGTGAACTCTGATTCTGAGCTTCCTCAACGGCAAAACAGGACAGTGCTAGTTGCTTGCTGTGCCAGCCTCACAAGGAACTGGTGTGACTCCTCAGAGAGCATGACCCGGAGGGCATTTTAATACAATAACTCATTAAACACTCTGTGCCATAAACAAACTTAGTTGATTACCATTCTTAAAAGGCATTCACCTTCATTGCTGAGGGTTCTCTGAAGAAAATGCTACCCTCTACTTAGATCATAAACAATAAATCAATGAACAATAGATTTTCTTATGGCTAATTGTTTTGTTTTCTCTATTCAGCAGCAGAAAGCATGCTCATTTATCATAAATTCTGAGAAATATCATTTGAGCAGTGTAGATAGAAATATGATTTATGGCTTTAAGTAAACCATTCATGTGATGGTTTATTTCTTATGAATGGACTCTGTGCCACAAGTTAAATTAATGAATTTTTTCTGAGTGAGATCAATGAAGGGGCTGAGAAAACCGTCAACGGGAAAGTGTGCAGCCCTCCGGTGTTGCTGAGCATGCTAAGCCTACTATAAACTTTGTTTAAATTTCTCTCTTCTGTCTTCTTAAACAATCTTAAATATAAAACAAATTCAAACCCTTTAAGGAAAAAAGTTACCTGATGTATCTGCTAAGCTCCTTGTAAATCTCCTGGGGGTGATTAATATGATTACTTAAACCCGACTGTCTGAAGGGGCGTTTTGACAGTTTTATGAGGGAATTCGTTATTTTCTATTTTATGGCCAGTCTTTTCCTCTGGGCTGTTTAGTGCAGTCCTGGGCATCTTGAGCCGTCTTTGGCAGAACCAGTCATTGGCCAGAGCTCACGCTGTGTTTCTCCCAGACTTCCACCCCCTTAGCCTGTTAGCCTTCACAACAAAATCCCAAGGTTGGGTCACAGACAATTCACCCGAGAAGACTTTCTTTTGCATTCCCCTCTCTGCTGTGTTTACTCTGCAAGGGTATTAAATATTTATATGTGTATCATTAATTATATATACATAATTAAGAAGAATATTTTCTGTCTCCTTAAATTAACAATAGACTTTGCAACACATGGAGCAGTTGTTTCTGCATCACCTGCTACCTCCCAGAGCCTTGGCCTCAGTTTGAGAGCCAAGATTTTCGTTTGAGGCTTTTGTCCCTCTGACCCTCTGATCTTCTGAGACTTCAATTTTACCAAGAAGATTTATACTATCCTCAGCTCAGGCCTTTCTCCTATTTCTCCAGGCTTTGGGGGCAATCTCTTTTTTAAATTTTTTTGTTTTATTTGAAAGCCAAAGTTACAGAGAGGCAGAGGCAGAGAGAGATTTTCCATCCGCTGGTTCACTACCCAGATGACCACAATGGCCGGAACTGCGCCCATCTGAAGCCAGGAGCCAGGAGCTTCTTCTGGGTCTCCCACATGGGTGCAGAGGCCCAAGGACTTGTGCCATCTTCCACTGCTTTCCCAGACCATAGCAGAGAGCTGGATTGAAAGTGGAACAGCCAGGACTTGAACCAGCACCTATATGGGATGCTGGTACCGCAAGCGGCTGCTTTACCCACTTCGCTACAGCACCGGCCCCAGGGGCAGTCTTTTTATTTTTCATTCAGTTCAACTCTATGTCTATATATCAGTTGCTTTTCTTTATTTTTCAGTTGATTCATATTTTTCTTACTTGAAAGGCAGACAGACAAAGATCTTCCATCTACAGGTTCACTCCCCAAATACCTCAAGAGCTGGATCAAGGCCAGACTAAAGCCAGGAGCCTGGAACTTAATCTGGGACTGTTACATGGGTGGCAGGGATCCAAGTACTTAAGATATCACCTGCTGCCTCTGGCCTCAGAATCAGCCCTTAAGGCAGTTGGATCTAGCTGAAGAGCCCATGAGAGTATTTTAGGCATGGAAAGCCAAGACACTCTGGCAAAAAAAAAAAAAAAAAAAAAAAAAAAAAACTATATGAAAGATCTCTGTGAGTGAGATCCCACTGGAAACAATGGGTCATCAAAGGAGGTACCTTTCTCTGAAGGGAGGAGAGAACTTCCACTTTGACTATGACCTTGTCTAAATAAGATCAGAGTGAGCGAACTCAAAAGGCTTCCATAGCCTTGGCAACTCATGACAAGAGCCTAGGGTGATTTCTGACGCCATAAACAAGAGTGTCAATTTGTTAAATCAACAACAGGAGTCACTGTGCTCTTACTCCTCATGTATGATCTCTGTCCTTAATGTGTTGTACATTGTGAATTAATGCTATAACTAGTACTCAAACAGCATTTTTCACTTTGTGTTTCTGTGTGGGTGCAAACTGTTGAAATCTTTACTTAATATATGCTAAATTGATCTTCTGTATATAAAGATAATTGAAAATTAATCTTGATGTGAATGGAAGGGGAGAGGGAGTGGGAGAGGGGAGTGTTGTGGGTGGGAGGGAAGTTATGGGGGGAAGCTATTGTAATCCATAAGCTGTACTTTGGAAATTTATATTCATTAAATAAAATTAAAAAAAAAAAGATATCACCTGCTGCCTCCCGAGATGTGCATTAGCAGGAAGCTGGAATTGGAAACACAAGAGCTAGGACTCAAGTGAAGCACTCTGATATGGGGTGTAGGAGCCCAAAGTGGAAACAACTGCTGCACCAAATGCCCACACCTAAGTTGCTTTTCTTTTAAAACATGAGGAGACTGTCATTTCACAGAAACTATACGACTTCAGCAGTACTTACAAAGTGGTCCAACCCTCCACTGGAAGCTTATCGGACTTAGCTCCATATCTGCTGAGGCAAAAGCTCTGGGCAGGGCCTCAGTCTCTGGTTTCTGAACCAGTGGTTTAGAGTATTAGCCTAGGTCCCAGGATAATTTTAAAAGAATTTAACAACTGAATTATTAATAAAAACATGAAGCATGAAGAGAAACTACAAGGGCCATTAACAGGGGAGGTGCCAGAACCCCCTCCATGCCTACAGGAGCCAGGGGAGAGAACCTGAAGACAGCAAGGGCTGGGCAAAAAGGCTGTCACATAGGGATCTACTTCTGGTCAGATGCCACTGTGAGGAGAGAACCATGACTTCTGGCTCCCCATTCTCTGGCCAGTGTTCCTCACTGGCTAAACCACAGCAAATGACTGAAGGCTTATAGATGGTGCACAGATGCAACACAGATAGCAGTGTGGAGAAGGGTGGCAGATGCATCCAGAGGGCACTAAGGGAAGCTATCCAGTGTGAAGAACTAGTAAAGCCTGACCTTTATCAACAAAGAAAGACAGCTCAATGGGTGATATAAAATACACTATGAAGAATATGATAGATCTTAGAAGGAAGGTGATCCCAGTTTGCCTGGGAATGTGAGTGGGGGTACAGAGTTACTAAGGCTTCCAGTACCAAAGCCAGCAGAGAATGTAAGAAATGTGCTGGCAAGGATCTGGAAGATGTGGAGAAGTGAAAGATTGTGCATTGCTGGTGGGAATGTAAACTGGTGAAGCCACTGTGGAAAATAGTAGTTCCTCAAAGAATTAACCATAGAATTAGTGTATTATCCCTATTTCTACCCAAAAGAGTTGAAAGTAGAGACTCAAACATGTGCTCATACATACACCAGTGTTCATAGCAGCCTTAATCACAACAGCCAAAATGTGGACACACTCAAGTGTCATTCAACAGATGAATGAAGAGACATTAAATCCAATGTCTCTTGGGAATGAACAGGGTGCTACATCATAATGTTTGAGAAACTTGGAAATTCATTTTAAGAGATAATAGGAGTAGGGTGGGTTTTTCATTTAGTTTTATTGTAAAGAAGCTTGAAGTCAAATATTTTTCTATTCTGTTGAAATCTCAAGAAACCTGGTACCCACCTGAAATGAAAGGACTACCCAAGGCCAAAATGATTCTCAATTTCAGAGCTTAGTTTCAAGGATTATATACATGTGTTTTCCCTCACACTTTGGGTCACAGGACTTTGTTTTGTGGTTTTTATTTGCAATGTTTTCTTTCTTTCTTTTTAAATTTTTTCCTTTTTATAATTCATTAATTAATTTTTTTCATTATCTATATATATAATATATATAAAGCTTTTATTTAAAGAATATAAATTTCCAAAGTACAGCCTATGTATTACAATGGCTTCCCCCCCCAATAACTTCCCTTCCACCCGCTATCCTCCCCTTTCCCGCTCCCTCTCCCCTTGCATTCACATCAAGATTCCTTTTCAATTCTCTTTATATACAGAAGATCAGTTTAGTACATATTACGTAAAGATTTCAACAGTTTGCCCTCACAAAGAGACACAAAGTGAAAATACTGTTGGAGTACTAGTTATAGTATTAATTCACAATGTACAGCACATTAAGGACAGAGACCCTACATGATTTTTTTAAAAAATTGATTAATTATCTATGCAATTTCCAATTTAACGCCAAGTTTTTTAATCATTTTCAATTATCTCTATATACAGAAGATCGATTCAGTATATACTAAGTAAAGATTTCATCAGTTTGCACCCACACAGAAACACAAAGTGTAAAAATACTGTTTCAGTACTAGTTATAGCATTACTTCACATTGGATAACACATTAAGGACAGATCCCTCATGAGACATAAGTACACAGTGACTCCTGATGTTGATTTAACAATTTGACACTCTTGTTTATGGCATCTGTAATCTCCCTAGGCTCTAGTCTTGAGTTGCAGAGGCTATGCAAGCCTTTAGGGTTCGCCAACTTCGATCTTATTCCAACAGGGTCATAGTCAAAGTGGAAGTTCTCTCCTCCCTTCAGAGAAAGGTACCTCCGTCCTTGATGGCCCTGTTCTTTGCACTGGGATCTCACTCGCAGAGATCTTTCATTTAGGTCTTCTATTTTTTTTCCAGAGTGTCTTGGCTTTCCATGCCTAAAATATTCTCATGGGCTCTTACGCTAGATCCGAATGCCTTAAGGGCTGATTCTGAGGCCAGAGTGGTATTTAGGACATCTGCCCTTCTATGAGTCTGATGTGTATCTCGCTTCCCATGTTGGATCATTCTCTCCCATTAATTAATTTTTAAGGAATACAAATTTTATATGTATAACATTAGGAATATAGTTATTCTTCCTACCATACCCTCTCACCCACCCACACTCCCACTTCTCATCTTCCCTCTCCCTTTCCCAGTCCCATTCTCTATTAAGATTCTACATATAAAGTCATACTAAAAATGATCCATAATGAATAAGGAGGTGGGAGAGGGAATGGGAGGTGGGAAGGGAGTGGAGTGGGGGGCATGAGGGAAAGAACCACTGTATTCCTAAAGTTGTATCTATGTAAAAATGCATTCATTAAATAAAAAAATTAAAGAATAAAAAAGACTGATTTTCAACTAGCTTTGCACACAAAAGACCAACTCTGTACTAAGTAAAGATTCCAACAATTTGCACACACACACACACACACACACACAAATGGTCTGAGAACTGGTTTTACAGTTAACTCTCAGTACAACTCATTCAGGACAGAGGTCCTGCATGGGGGATTAGTGCAGTGACTCTTGTTGTTAACTTAACAATTAGCCATCTCTGTATGACATCAGTGACCACTCAAGGCTCTTGACATGAGCTGCCTAGCCTATGGAAGCCTTTTGAGTCCACAAACTCTGTCAATATTTGGAAAAGGCCATAAGCAAAGTGGAAATTCTCTCTTCCCTTTAGAGAAAAATACATCCTTCTTTAATGGTCCCTTCTTTCCACTGGGGTCTCTCTCACCAAGATCCTTCATGTAGAATATTTTGCAATGCAGCACCTTGGCTTTCCACTCCTGAAATGCTCTCATGGGCTTTTCAGCCAGACCAGAAAGACTTAAGGACTGATTCTGAGGTCAGAGTGTTACTTAAAGCACTTATCATTCTATAAGTCTGTTGTGTGGACTGCTTCCAATGTTGGACATTCCCTCCTTTTTAATTCTATCTATGATAATTACCCCACACTTGATCCTATTATATCATTATCTTAACACTTAATCCTATCTATATGTTAACTTTAACACTTAATATGATCACTTTAACAGTTAAGATGACATTTTTATCACCCAGCTTATTAGGATTTAGGGTCCCATGACAAGTTTATAAGCTGTACCCTTAGAAGTTAGTCATTAGGAATGTATGCAAAACTATACAGCTTTACAGTTACAAACTTCCTCCTCCCTCTCTTATTCTCACTGTTATTTCTCACTGAGATACATCTCAATTGACATTATACACATATGATTAACTATGTCAGTATAGAGTTCAAAAAATAGTGTGAAGAGAAAAAATGAAAAAAAAAACCTGTTCCATGACAATCAAGGCAAGGGCAGCTCAAGTCATCAAAATACAATAACGAATTCAATATAACAAATAAAAAATGCAGTGGAGAGCCTTAAAAACAGACTTGTTGAAGCAGAAGAAAGAATATTGGACTTAGAAGACAAAGCACAGGAAATTATACAGTCCAACAATCTCTCAGTAAAAGTTCAAAGAAAATTCAAAGTAAAAAATATGAATATTTTTGTAAAAATGGCAAGGAAAAGTTGTTATTTATCAATAGACACTTTGAACGTAAATGACCTCAAAACCCAGTTAAAAGGCACATACTGGTTGAATGGATTAAAAAATAAAACCCATATATTTGCTGCCAACAGGAAACACATCTCACCAACAAAGATGCCTGCAGACTGAAAGTGAAAGGATGGAAAAAGGTATTTCAAGCCAACAGAAACCAAAAAAGAGCTGGTGTAGCTATCCAAATATCAAACAAAATAGATCTTAACACAAAAATTGTTAAAAGAGACAAAGAAGGGTACTATGTAATGATTAAGGGATCAATTCAACAGGAAGATGTAACTATTATAAAGATATATGCACCTAATTATAGGGCACCTGGGTATTTAAAAGAAATGTTAAGGGACTTAAAGGGAGACTTAGCCTCCAGTACAATAGTAATGGGGGACTTTAATACTCCACTTCCAGCAATGGACAGGTCAATCAGACAGAAAATCAGTGAGGAGACAGCAAATTCAATCAACAATGTAGACCAAATGGACCTAACAGATATTTACAGAACTTTTCATCCTACTGTTGCATAATACACATTCTTCTCAGCAGTGCATAGAAATTTCTCTAGGATTGGCTACAAATTGGCCATAAAGAAAGTCTCAGCAAACTCAAAAAAATCAAAATATATGAACTGTAACTTCTCGCACCACAATGGAATGAAGCTGGAAATTAGCAACTCAGGAATCTCTAGAATATATGTAAACACATGAGACTGAACAACATGCTCCTGAATGGACAGTGGGTGATAGAAGAAATCAAAAGAGAAATCAAAAACTTTCTGGAAACAAATGAAAATGAAGCACAACATATCAAAACTTACTGGATACAGCAAAAGCAGTGTTAAGAGGAAAGTTTATAGCAATAGGTGCCTACATCAAGAAATTAGAAAGGCACCAAATAAATGAACTATCAATGCATCTCAACGATCTAGAAAAACTGCAGCAAACCAAACCCAAAGCTAGTAGGAGAAAATAAATAATTGAAATTAGAGAAGAAATCAACAAAATTGACTCAAAAAATGCAAAAGATCAGCAAAATGAAGGGTTAGTTTTTTGAAAATAAACAATATTGACACACCTTTGGCCCAATTAATAAAAGGAGAGAGAAGACCCAAATCAATAAAATTAGATATGAAAAAAGAAATGTAACAACAGACACTATGGAAATAAAAAGAATTACCAGAAATTACTACAAAGAGCTGTATGCCAACAAACTGGAAAACCTAGAGGAAATAAAGAGCTTCCTGGACACATACAACCAACCTAAACTGAGCCATAAAGACCTAGGAAACATAAACAGACACATAACCAAGATGGAAGTTGAATCAATAATAAAGGCCCTCCCCCCCCCCAAAAAAAGCCCAGGGGAGCAATGGATGGACGATAATGCGCTTTCTCTCTCTCTCTCTCTCTCTCTCTCTCTCTGTCTCTCTCTCTCTCTCATTCAAATAGATAGCTAGAAAAAAGGAAAAAGCCTGATCAACCTCCTGAAAGGTAGATGAAGGAAAAAGAGAATGAAGACCCCAATTACAGGAGATATCACTATAGTTCCTACCAGCATGAGAAGCACATTAACAGCATTCCATAAATCACCAATGTTGCTTTTAATTTTCTAATTTCTAATTTTCTAATTTCTTCTTCCTTTTTGCTGGCCTGAGTGAAAAATTTCCAAAGATTTGTCTTCTAGCTCAAGTATCAAATATTCTTCAGTCTCATCAAATCTGTTGTTAAGGTTTTCCACATTTTTTATTTGATCTACTGAATTCTTCATATCTAGTATTTCATTTTGATTTCTCTTTAAAATCTCAATTTCATGGGAAAAAGTTTTCATTTATGTCATGTATGGATTTCTTTAATTCGTGGATTTGCTTCTGATTGCTTTTGAGTAATCCTATGATTAATCTTTTGATTCTGTTTCCAAGTTTTAATCAATCTCTTCATCTTCAAATTCTAATACTGAAATGTTGTGTTCCTTTTGGGGGGGTCATCTTGTCTTCCTTATTCTTGTTTCTTGAACTTCTGCATATATTTTTAGGCATTTGCAGGGAACAACATATATGAACAAGTTTATGCCAATCCATTTCATAATGTAGGTCAAAAGGGCAAATTCTTTAAAAAACTCAACTTGATGAAACTGAAATAAGGAATAGAAAACCTCAAAATTTCCATTCAAATAATATAAAGTCTTATGAAGGACAAACATTAATCTAGGGGTCAAGTGCTCTAACACCTGTTCAGATGAGATGCAATCACAGAGTGAGAATTAAGGTTACTGTTGATTACATCTAATTTTTACAAGCTTCCAGAAAGAACTTGCCATGCTGTTTCAAAGATTGCAGTCCAATCTTAGGATATGTTTCAACTTTCAACACAAGTCCATGCTCTTCCTGCCCAACCCCAGTCAATGAGAAAGCACAGCAAGGATACTAGGGCCTAATTGACTTCCACTTCACACAGAACTTTTCTCTTTTTTTTGAGATTTTTATTTATTTGAAAAGCATAGTTACAGAGAGGCAGAAAGAGAGAGAGAGGTGGAGAGTGGCAAGATGGCGGAATAGGAAGGGAGCACACCGATAGTCCGGGGAGAGACAGTTTAATAAAAGTGGAGATACTGCAGGTTCAAGGAAGAGTAGGGGCAGAAACAGCAGAGGAAACTCTTCTGTAACTAGTGATTCACAGTGGACCTGCGTGGAGAGTGTGGGAGACTTCAGTTCGGGACACCAGTGGCAGACTCAACACACCAGCGCTGGAACGCAAGGTGAGCTGAACCTCAATAGCCCGAAACACCAGCAGGGAAGTGGGAAGAGGAGACTAGAGCGAACAAGGCTTGAAACCTTGTGGGGAAAAGTTCACCAGGCTAACTAGAAGAGAGAGAGAAGAGAGAGAGAGAGAGAGAAAAGTGACCGATAAGGACACGAGTTTCTTTCTCTCCGCCCACCTCTCAAAGGTGAGCAAGACAAAGAACAGGTGCCATTTTGGACATACATCATAAGCAGGGCAACCTCGGGTCTGCACCGGCCCTGAGCCTAGCAGAAAAACCTGACTCGGGGGGGGGGGGGGGTGAAATAACAGGAGATTAGAACCTAATGAATGTGTGGTGCTAATGAACTGAGACGTGAAAAAAGAGATGATGGGGGAGAGAACTCATGGAATTCACCATGTGAGTACTCTCCAGAGACACTACAGTTCGGTAGCCTTGACAGCCCAGTGGGAGACTGCAGGAGAATTTGAGCCCACACTGAGGGCCGCAGAGATTCCCTCTGTGGTCCTTGGAAAAGAGCTTCCAATCTCTGGCTCCTATAGGGATATCATTTGCCTGCTAACCACCCACAATTCCATTCAGCTGTGTGGAATTACTTCCCTTTTGAATCAAAGAAAGAAAGAAAGAGAGAGAGAGAAAGAGATTTACCATGCCTAACCTGGGAGTGTCACCTTTGGCACAACCTCAACCCTGAGGAACCAAACAGAGCTCTTAGACCACACCTATCTCAAGCCTCTAAGGCTCCATCGAAAGCAGACAGTCCACTTAATCTAGAGTCATAGTATAACAAGAAAAAACACCACAGTGAAGAAACCAATATACCAAACAACAAACGCAAAAACCGAGGTAACAACAACAAGGAAGAAACTATGACGCCCCCAAATGAAAAAGACACCCCAATTCAGGATTACGAAGATGATGAGATAGAAGAAATGCAAGAAGCAGATCTCAAAAAATTGATAAGAACACTAAAAAGTACTCAAAAACAAATTCTTAAACTACAGAAATCCTTAATGGACAAAATAGAAAATCTCTCTCATGAAAATGAAATATTAAGGAGGAATCAAAATGACATGAATCAACTAGTAGAACATGAAACTGTGATAGTGATGAGAAATCATAATGAAATGAAGAATTCAATAGATCAAATGACAAACACATTAGAGAGCCTTACAAACAGAATGGGTGAAGCAGAAGAGAGAATATCGGACTTAGAAGACAGAGCACAGGAAAATATACAGTTAAACCAAAGAAAAGAAGAGGAAATTAGAAATCTAAAAAATATTGTTGGGAATCTACAGGATGCTATTAAAAAACCCAACATTTGAGTTCTAGGAGTTCCTGAAGGCATGGAGAGGGAGAAAGGATTAGAATGCCTTTTTAATGAGATAATAATGAGAAAATTTCCCAGTTTTGGAGGAGAGAGACATCCTAGTACAGGAAGCTCATGGAACCCCTAGTAAACATGACCAAAAGAGATCCTCACCACGACACATTGTAATTAAACTCACCACAGTGAAACAGAAAGAAAAGATCCTAAAATGTGCAAGAGAGAAACGTCAGATTACTCTCAGAGGAGCTCCAATTAGACTCACAGCAGACTTCTCATCAGAAACCTTACAAGCTAGAAGGGAATGGCGAGACAAAGCCCAGGTACTAAGAGAGAAAAACTGCCAGCCCAGAATATTATATCCTGCAAAGCTCTCATTTGTGAATGAAGGTGAAATAAAGACCTTTCATAACAAACAAAAATTGAAAGACTTTGTTGCCACTTGTCCAGCCCTGCAAAAGATGCTTAAAGATGTGTTATACACAGAAACACAAAAACACGGCCATTAACATGAAAGAAGGTAAACGAAGGGAACCTCACAGCAAAAGATCATGGGAATTCAAAGCATACATTAGAAAATATCTTTGGCAAATGGCAGGCAAAGTTACCACTTATCAATAGTCATATTGAACATTAATGATCTGAATAGCTAAGACCTGGAACCAACCAAAATGCCCATCACCAGTAGACTGGATAAAGAAATTATGGAACATGTACTCTATAGAATTCTATACAGCAGTCAAAAACAATGAAATCCAGTCATTTGCAACAAGATGGAGGAATCTGGAAAACATCATTCTGAGTGAATTACACCAATCCCAAAGGGACAAATATCATATGTTCTCCCTGATTGGCGACAACTAACTGAGCACCAAAGGAGGAACCTGTTGAAGTGAAATAGACACTATGAGAAACAGTGACTTGATCAGCTCTTGTGCTGACTGTTGTTGTACAATGTAATACTTTTTCCATTTTAGTATTTTTTTTGTTCAAGAACTAGTGGTTGAACTCTGTAATTAACAAACAATTATTCTTAGGTGTTTAAATTTTAACTGAAAAGTGATCCCTGTGAAATATAAGAGTGGGAATAAGAGAGGGAGGAGATGTACAATTTGCGACATGCTCAATCAGACCTGCCCCAAATGATGGAGTTAGAAACGTGCCAGGGGATTCCAATACAATCCCATCAAGGTGGCATGTACCAAGGCCATCTCACTAGTCCAGGTGATCAATTTCAGTTCACAGTTGATCACACTGATAGGTCTAAGAGTCAAAGGGATCACACAAACGAGACTAGTGTCTGCTAATACTAACTGATAGAATCAAAAAGGGAGAGAATGATCCAACATGGAAAGCGAGATACACAGCAGACTCATAGAATGACAGATGTCCTAAATAGCACTCCGGCATCAGAATCAGCCCTTGAGGCATTCGGATCTAGCTCAAGAGCCCATGAGAATATTTTAGGCATGGAAAGCCAAGACACTCTGGAAAAAAAATAGAAGACCTAAATGAAAGATCTCTGCGAGTGAGATCCCAGTGGAAAGAATAGGGCCATCAAAGAAGGAGGTACCTTTCTCTGAAGGGAGGAGAGAACTTCCACTTTGACTATGACTCTGTCAGAATAAGATTGAAGTCAGCGAACCCTAAAGGTTTCCATAGCCTCTGCAACTCATGACTAGAACCTAGGGAGATTACTGATGCCATAAACAAGAGTGTCAAATTGTTAAATCAACATCAGGAGTCGTTGTGTACTTATGTCTCATGGGGGATCTGTCTTAATGTGTTATCCAATGTGAAGTAATGCTATAACTAGTACTGAAACAGTATTTTTACACTTTGTGTTTCTGTGTGGGTGCAAACTGATGAAATCTTTACATAGTAATATACTGAATTGATCTTCTGTATATAAAGATAATCGAAAATGATTTAAAAATCTTGGTCTTACATTGGAAATCGCATAGATAATTAATCAATTCTTTAAAAAAAAATCATGTAGGATCTCTGTCCTTAATGTGCTGTACATTGTGAATTAATACTATAACTAGTACTCCAACAGTATTTTCACTTTGTGTCTCTATGTGAGGGCAAACTGTTGAAATCTTTACATAATATGTACTAAACTGATCTTCTGTGTATAAAGAGAATTGAAAATGAATCTTGATGTGAATGGAAGGGGAAAGGGAGCGGGAAAGGGGAGGGTAGCGGGTGGGAAGGAAGTTATGGTGGGGGGGAGCCATTGTATTCCGACAGGGTCATAGTCAAAGTGGAAGTTCTCTCCTCCCTTCAGAGAAAGGTACCTCCTTCTTTGATGGCCCCGTTCTTTCCACTGGGATCTCACTCGCAGAGATCTTTCATTTAGGTCTTCTTTTTTTTTTGTTTTTCAGAGTGTCTTGGCTTTCCATGCCTAAAATATTCTCATGGGCTCTTGAGCCAGATCCGAATGCCTTAAGGGCTGATTCTTAGTGAAACAGTATTTTTACACTTTGTGTTTCTGTGTGGGTGCAAACTGATGAAATCTTTACTTAGTATATACTGAATCCATCTTCTGTATATAAAGATAATTGAAAATGATTTTAAAAACTTGGCATTAAATTGGAAATTACATAGATAATTAATCAATTTTTAAAAAAAAATATCATGTAGGATCTCTGTCCTTAATGTGCTGTAAATTGTGAATTAATACTATAATACTATAATACTATAACTAGTACTCCAACAGTATTTTTCACCTATATGAGGGCAAACTGTTGAAATCTTTACGTAATATGTACTAAACTGATCTTCTATATATAAAGAGAATTGAAAATGAATCTTGATGTGAATGGAAGGGGAAAGGGAGCGGGAAAGGGGAGGGTTGCAGGTGAGAGGGAAGTTATGGGGGGGAATCATTGTAATCCATAAGCTGTACTTTGGAAATTTATATTCTTTAAATAAAAGCTTTATAAAACAAGAGAGAGAGAGAGGTCTTCCATCTGCTGGTTCACTATCCAAATGACCACAATCGCTGGAGCTGCACTGATCCAAAGCCAGGAGCCTGAAGCTTCTTCCTTGTCTCCCATGTGGGTGCAGAGACCAAGGACTTGGGCCATCTTCTACTGCTTTCCAAGGCCAAGCAGAGAGCTGAATCAGAAGTGCAGAAGCCAGGACTCAAACCAGCGCCCATATGGGATGCCAACATTGAAGGTGGCATCTTTACCCACTATTCCACAGCTCTGACTCACAAATGGAGCTCTTCTAAAAAGCAACCTTTCTCATGGGCTCCCTGGTGGGTTGGACAAGACTTTGTCAGAGCAACAACACATCCTGGTACTCAACTCTGCTTCTTCTTTTGTCTTTCATGGGTATTACCTCAAATAGACCTATTTCACTCCCAATTCTCTCACAGCATTGAATTCTGGAGAGAACTTCTGAGTTTAGAATTCAACCTGGGTAAAATTTGATGCTTTGAAAGTACATGAAATAACTGACCCAATATATAGCACAAAATAGACTTCTAGCAGATGTCCTATGCCTTTTCTTCTTGCATAATTTAGGATATGTGCTTGCCTGCTACTCAAGACAGACTCAAAAAGATGAACACAAATGGAATAGTTGACAGTCGAGTCTTAGTAGGGCGGCTCACAAAACTTTTAAGGAAGAAAGTAGGATTCAGTGGTAAATGGATAAGGAAATGTCAGTTTTTGACAAAGTAAACCGTGATATAAAGACTGTTCTATATGTGTGTGTCTATATGTAACTATATCCCTATTGATGATTTTATTAAGGAAAGTAACCTAACCATATCCTTCCAAGCTTTGCTGGAAATTTGAAATCTTGTCTAGAAAAGAGAAGGAAGAAAATGTATTCATAATTGCAAAACAACTAGACATATGTGGTTCCATCTTGTCAGACAGCTTGTGTGTGTGTGTGTGTGTGTGTGTGCATGTACAAACGTATATTCATGAATGCGCTAGGTGAAGGTTGCAGAGTGTGTTGTCCTGAAGTTATTGTTGGTAAGAATATTCTAGGCTGCGCAGGGGTTGGGGGTGTGCAGGAGGCCCTTGCTATGGTGTAGCTTGCGTGACTCCCTGGTCAGCAGCAGCTTCTATCGCATAGAGACCACGACAACCTCAGTACTGCATCTGCTAGGCAGGCCCTGGAAGGGAGATCTTAGGTGAGGCTCTTGGTGGACTCATGGCCACCCCTCTGTCCTGAAGATACAACATGTCCCACATGCCGGAGCCCTTGTCTCAGCAAAGTAACACACTAAGTCCTAGACACGGCATTGTGCATGACAGTGGGGGTGGATTTCCAAGTCAGTAGAAGCAGAGGGCTTCATACTTCACTGAATTTGGGGCTGTGTGTGTGCTCTGGGAATCGACTGTGGCTCTCCGATCCTAGCCCCACTTTGCGTCAGCCCTGTGTTAGAGGAGCGACCTCCCTGACCTGATGTTTAAGCCCTCAAGCTGAAAACTCAATTATACTCCCAATAGATATTTCTTTTTTCCCTACGATTATCTCTAGTCACTATTATTGGTCATTGTTAGAGCTATTATAAAATTAGTGTAAAAACTTATATGATGCTTACCAAACTAAATTCATGCCATATCACTTGTTGGTTTTTATTACAAGCAGCTTGGTTGATAAACAAAGAGCACACAAGGTCTATTGTGGGCCTAGTGTTGCAATTTAACAACTGTGTCTACAATTGTCTCCATGGCCAAAATTTCCTGCTCCGTGAAATGGTGATGAACGAATGCTAATTTTTAAAAATGGTGCTGGGGCCAGCACTGTGGTGCAGCGGGTTAACACCCTGGCCTGAAATGCTAGCATCCTATCTGGGTGCCAGTTCTAGTCCTGGCTGCTCCTCTTCCAATCCAGCTCTCTGCTATGGCCTGGGAAAGCAGTAGAAGATGGTCCAAGTCCTGGGAACCCTGCACTCGTGTCAGAGACCCGAAAGAAGCTCCTGGCTTCTGGCTTTGGATCGGCGCAGCTCCGGCCGTTGCGTCCAATTGGGGAGTAAACCATCAGATGGAAGATCTCTCTCTCTCTCTCTCTCTCTGCCTCTCCTCTCTCTGTATAACTCTGGCTTTCAAATAAATAAATAAATAAATCTTTTTTTAAAAAATGGTGCCACTGGGCCTATGCTGTGGTGTAGTGGGTAAAGCTGCCATCTGTGGTGCAGACAACACATAGAGGTGCTGGTTCAAGTTCCAGCTGTTCTATTTCTGATCCAGCTCCCTGCTAATGTACCTGGGAAAGCAGTGGAAGATGACTCAATTAATTGGATCCCTGCACCCACATGGGAGACCCAGAAGAAGCTCCCGGCTCTTGGCTGTGGATTGGCCTAGCTCCAGCCGGCCATTGAGCCCATTTGAGAAGTGAACCAGCAGTGGAAGTTTCTCTCTCTCTCTCTCTCTCTCTCTCTCTCTCTCTTTCTCTAGCTCTCTCTCTCTCTTTCTAACTCTGCCCTTCAAATATATAAATAGATCTTTTCTTTTAAAACAATGGTGTCAACTACCACAAAATAGCAGAAAAATAAAGCAAAATTAGGAATCCAGGCCTGGGGAAAGTGAGTGCTAACTCATTGCCACATCTGTGAAATAGAGCAGGAAATGATCAATTTGCCACTTGCCCCAGTGCCTCACAAGTGTGCTACCGAAACCAAACCACGAAGACTGCATGGGTGTATTTTGCCCACAATTCTAATATCAGCTATCAGAGAAATGCTTTGTTTGCTTCTTCTCCCTAATCTGGTGGGTGAATGGGGCTGAACCTGACACTAGGCCTAATCTTCAGTGCCTACAGAATTTCTGACAGAATTCTTTAGATAAGTTCAAGAAGACTCTGTACCCATTAAAAAAAGATAGAAGGAAAGCATTTGTTTTATTACCAAGACTTTGCCTAGACATCATATCGGAGAATGTGCATAAAACCAAATATGGTAATATTTGTCTGAGGAACCTGAGTTAACCTATGAAACAAAGAAAACCCCTTGGAAAAAATTACACAAGACCTGGGCCAAGGCTTCCATGATTCCCCAGACTTAGAGGTTGAATAAGGAAGGACTAAGATGCTTACATTTTGAGGACCTGAAGAAGAAAATAATTCACATAAAACTCTCAATATTACAAGCTAAGTCTGATGGATAATCCCAGACTTGACCCCCCATGTGGAAGGGATTTGTCCCATTTAATCTGAAATTCCTTCATAAAACACCCAGCAAGTCAGACTTTGAAAGAGTGTATTTGGTCAATCACTCTTCTTCCTGCACTCATCTAAATGATCAGGCCAAGTTTAATGAGATTGGAACTACTGCCAAACGGAAGTGATTGTCTATAGTAAAAATTGAGGTGCTATAGGTAGAATTTATGTTTTGGTAGAAAGCTAGAGGGTACCTGGTATTCTGCTCCAGTCCTAGTCACTGTCACTGCAATGCTATTATCTATAAGATGGCCTGTTTCAGAGCCACTACATGCTGAAGAAGGGTCATTTGATATAAATTTTGGAGGGCAACTTTCAGGTGTGCTCTTTGACCTTCTGTCCATGGAGTTCTGTGAATTCCCTGATGCCATAAGCAGACACACTCAAAATGCAAAGCAGAAAAATATGCTTCAAGCTCAAGTCTCAAAATCTCCTTGACTGCCTTCCGCTCTCACAGAGACCGAGTTGATAGCTTGCTGTGGTCACTAACCTTGGCTTTTCTTTGATCTTCATACTTTGCCTGTGTTTTAGAGGCTTTCCCTAAGGATAATGCTACAGTATTTTGGAAATGATAAGAAAAGTAGGTGTTGGATGCAGCTATGTGTCCTCAAACCAGGGGCCCTGTCCACATTCAGGTTTCTCCAAGGCACTGAGGGATGCATTGTGTGTACAGTTAAGGGGATGATATCGGGGCAGGAAAGGAGCAGTCAGCAGCCCAGAGGGACCTTGGTAGATCTTGAAGGAGGAGGTCATGCAATGGGACCTTGAAGATGTGACTTCATTTCTCTGGTGACACCCCAAACAAAACTTAGAACTCTGGTAGCAACAGCCACTATCAGCACACTTGATGGGTGACACTCAGGAGAACAACATGTCTCCCTGCTGCTGCCTATCACTGCAAGGCTCTCATCCTGGAACTACCCAGAGAGAGGATCTGTTCCAGCACTTCACCTGTTGGGTCGGCCCAGAACCAAATCCTGAATATAGGAACTTCCCTGAATCTTGTTCTAAAGATTTCCCTCCTGAGTGATTGACCCCCAATCCCAGTCCCAATGACATCTCTCTCCCTTGGCAACTTGGTGAAGGCAAACACTATTTTCACACACCAGTAGGAATAGCATCACATTCCTACTGGTTACACTCTGCACTAACCCAAGAACATGTGTGTGCGGCCACTGTATTTCACACCTGCTTCAGGAATCCTGTGCAAACATCCACTGCACTGCCCTTCCAGGCCTTATCCAAGATTTAGAATCCAATGATCCTACCAGGAAGATTTCCATACATAGAGGAGTGAAACTTACTTAGAAAAGGGTGAAACGATTCTGTGTCAGCCATGCGTCGTCTCTCGAGTCACAGCAGTTTAGCCTCCATGACTGGAGCTCAGAACCCACTTCTTTTCATTCTGTTCCATGTGAAGACATGTCCCCCGGGGCTCACCCTTTAGTGCTGCTGGGAGGCGCTGTGACCCAGTTGCATTTCCACTGCAGCTCTGCTGCAGGGCATAGCCTTGTGTGTGCTCATGGAGTGGAGCAAGCAAGGGCAGTCAGCACAGGGCCCCAGACTGGGCGACTCTCACATTAGGAGTTGTTTGCTCACAGTTCTGGAAACTGGATGACCGTTTGTCACTGGGGTGGTGTCTCGTAAGAGCGCTCCCCTTACTTGTAGATTTCCATCTCCATTGCCATGTCCATGTGGTTTCTGTTGCTGTTCTGTTTCCTTTCACCTATCTTTTGAGAACAGCAAGTTAATGTGATGAGGCCAAAACCACTGCCTGGGATAACATTGATTTAATTACCGTGTGTCCAACTTCACTCGGGGACACTGATGATGGAACATTACAATTCAGCACATAACAGCAAACAATGTCCTGCTGAAGAGTCCCAGGGCAGAGCTGGCTGAGGAAAGGCCCTGGATGTGCAAGGTGATAACAGCCCCAGTCATATCACTTTGCAGAAGGACTGTGGCCATTACACTCCCAACAACCATCTCTGAATACTTGTGCTTTCCAGGATGGCCTGGGATTTCCTTGTCCCCCTACCTCATTGCTTCAGACCTGCTGTCCGTTTGAAAAAAATTTCATAATGTTCCTTTCAGTTCCAATGCCTCCATTAATGTGTGAAGTTTTTGTTGATCACCTGGAGGACTCTCTCATCCCTGAGCCCTCTTTAGGCTCTTGGTCCATCGAGGAGGTTTATGTCAACCTGGGTCTCTGATCCTCTGTGCTCCCTGGGCTGCCACTAACTTATGTTCCTCCTGGCCCTCCCTAGTATGGATCTGCATCCACACTGTGCGGAAAGGAGGTCTGCATCATGCAGACTCCG
Organism: Sylvilagus floridanus; assembly: GCA_949820135.1. Taxonomy (NCBI): domain Eukaryota; kingdom Metazoa; phylum Chordata; class Mammalia; order Lagomorpha; family Leporidae; genus Sylvilagus; species Sylvilagus floridanus. The sequence continues at coordinate 79,962,960 of OX463241.1, forward strand.
CAGCCAGGCAAAAACAAGAAGATAGAGGACGCCCTCATCCCTGCTTCCCCAGACAGATCCATCTCATATGTCTCTACCTTCCTAGGCAACTACAGTGGCTTGTCCTACATGCCCTATTATTTGGAAAAGACATTTCAACAGGTGAGCATCTGACCCCTCCAAGGCACACACACTGATTCTCCCAGTAAGTATCTGTGTCTTGACAGCTCTCAGGACCTCTGAGCAGTGCTGTGGTCAAGAATAAACCTTATATGGATTTATAGGGACTAAGTAGTTTAAGACACGCAGGCAAGGACCAGCTGCTTGGCTCTGTGAACAGTGCTACTGGCATGCTATGGTCACTCTTGTTTATTTTTATTGTCCACAGACTCTCATACTAGACCTCCTATGCAGGTCATGTCCACAGTGGCAGAGAGGAGGCCTCCTGGTGTCCTTTAGGAGTAGCTGCATCCTCCCATATTCTGACTGGGATGTCAGACCCCAAGCCCCACTAAGATGTCAGTGGCACTGGATCCAGACTGACGCCTTCTGTCACTCTAAACAGGGAGAACAATATGGAATGGACTGTGTCTAGGGGAGACAGACAGGATGTGAATCTCACACTTCCTGTTACTTATCTGAGAACACTGAGATCTGGAGACTCCTCCATCCCAGAGGAACGGAGTATAATAGAGCTGTGGTTGGAGTTCTAGACATCCTGCAAAGAAGAGGGGAGGATACTGCTCAGCTACAGCCCCCAGAGGTCCATGCCCAGCACAGGTGTGTCCCAGCTCTGCCCTCATTCCCCCATTCTTCAATGTACCCATCCCTCCCCCAATCCCAGGAAGCCCAGGATTGGAGTTATCATGAGCAAAGGCTCCCAAATACACCTGGACCCTCAGTGCTAAGCACACAGGTGTGCTTCCACTGTCGGTGAAGGGCTGAAGCCCCCAGCTCTAGAACAACCCTATGGTACCAGGTCTGCCATTTCCAGGGCAGCCAAGGTGGGCTGAGGAAGGTGCAGTCATCCTCTAGACAGGAGGAGACAGCTGCAGAGATCCAGACCTACACACAGGGCCCTGGGCAGGCAGTGCGGAGAGACTGACTGTGCTGCCCACTCTCCTTCCCCAGCACCACGTCTTCCTTTATGGAAATATGCCAAACCCAGTGCATATCAGAGTCCTGTGGTTGCACAGACTTCCTGTTGCTGAAGATGATAGAGTACTACCAGCAGGTCTGCCTGCCCGGGGGTGATCTGAAGACCTATGTGTATTTTCAGTATATCAATTCGGGCCGCCACAGGCCCACTGAGGCAGAAGCAGATGGTGAGGAACTCTGCAGTCTGGGAGACACTCAGGGGTGCTGTGGGAACTGGACTCCACTTCAAGGCAGTGAGATTTTTCCTGGGTTTGCAGAAACCATTGAAAAGTGATTAAAGTTAGTGAACCTTTCTTTTCTCCCTGATCCTGACCTATTTATAGGGCTCCAGTCTTTCCAAACACTGGCTATAGAGCCAGCACCTGCACCACAGGCAGAACTAGTGTCTGCTCTGGAGCCAGCCTCAATTTCAGCACTGGTCCTTCCATCATGTGCAGAATCAGCACCAGGACCACCTCCAAGGGCCTCCAATGAATATCCATGGGCTGCAAAGAACCTTCCTGGGGAAGAGATGGCTGACATCACTGCATTCTCCCCAGGCTGCTGGCAGAGCAGCTAACTCTAATAGATTCCATAAACAGTCAGCTCTGATGGGTAGGGCCAGACCAGGACATCCCTCTGTCACCAGTTGTCCCACAGCAGCCCTGACCAGAATCCAGTGACCTGAATCCACTGAAGGCTGCATGCCTCACCAACTATGTGACCTGGACTATGTTCTTAACTCACATGGCTTCCTGTCCCAGGTGGGCCACAGAGACTGAACACACATGGTGGCAGCTGCACATCTACAGAGAGGCCAGGCAGAAAGCAAGGTATGGTCTGATCAATGAGATGGTGGAGGAGACTCAGTGAGGTACAACCAGGTCCTCCTGTCACCCATCCTTCTGCCTAGGATGCCTGGGCACTGATTAGCCACTGGAGGTGTACTGCGTCCTAGAGCAGATATCCAAACACAGCTCCTTATTGTATCTGCCACAGTGAGGAGCAGTAGGATGAGGACATGAATCACAGTGTCAAATGGGATGGGCAAAGGATGAGGAGATGGTGAGGATGCCTAAGAGAAAATGCCTCTACCTTCTCTCCAGGGTTGGGTTCTGGGCCATCAGGTCCTGGGCACCATGGGCAGAGAACCTAATTCAGCTGCACCCATAGGTGTGAGCCCTATGTGAAGCTTCCTGAGCTGCAGCTCAGAGCACTGACTACTTCCTAGGATGGTGGGCATCTGTGCACTCTGTATGGGGGTTGTCATGCTCATGGGAGACTCTCATCCCCCAGGACCTGTTTCAGAATGTGGTGCCCCATCACTGCCTGGCCTCTTTCTGGACCCAGAGTAACAAGAATATCATGGAGTACCGGGACCCCACTGCCCACACTGTCATCACCCAGTACAACAATGTGTCCAACTGTGTTCTGTTTACATGCTTGGGGGACCCCAGTACAATAGCCATGGGCCCAGGTGGTGGAACACTGGATCCAGGTGGCCAGGGTAAGCTGTGGGTGACCCAGTGGCTCCCTTATTGCCAATCGGGAATGAGTCACTTTGCTTTCTCAGAGTGTAAGTTCTGACTCTGAACAATCCCTGGGCCCTTCCTGCCAGGGAGGGGTGCTGATTTGGTTCACCTGCCCCAGGGTTCATGCTCATCTCTTACCTGGGCTCCTGCCATGGGTTGAACACAATCCTCAAGTGAGAGTGGCATACAGGGTGCTACCACTGCCCTCCTGTGGCTCTCTGGGCATCTGTTTGAGGCAGGACAGGGATGCCTGGCTCAGGCAGGGCTCCAGGCCACCTCTCGTTTATCCCTTTTTTCCATAGGATTGCCTGGCCTTTAGGAACTTCTCAGTTCACACCATTCTCGGGATTGGCAGAGCTTCCCAATTTACAATCTGAGGAAGACATGGGGATATGTCTCCAGGTGGGTGTCCATCTCCTTTAAGAGCACAGAGTGAGCCCTGGACCTCCCTCAGGCCTCAGCACTAACTCTTCATGACTTTGGGAGGAGCTGTGTACAGGCACAGGGAGACTAGGAGTTGGTTGACTTCGTGTGTGATGTTTTCTTTAGTGTCAGGAACAGAGTGTTGCCAAATTAAGTTCTTACACCTGCAACCATGCAGCACTGAAGCTCCTGTGCACATGAACTTGAAACAAAACAGAGATCCTCAGTAGAAGGCAAATGGGCCCAGGCAATGAGGATGAGAGCTCCCTGCACAGCTCCCTGGGCCCTGAGAGCTCAGAGAACAGTGACAAACTCATCTAGGCAGTGTGGCTCATTCGGGTTCTTGAATAAAGGGGATTTGAACTCAATATCACTGCCCTCAACACTGCATCCAAGCATTCCCTTCCTTTTTCACCTCCTGACAAAAAACGCTCTCAAAGATTTCAATGCATGTGTACAAAGGACAGTGCCCTGAACTGGGATCTGCTCATGAAGCTAAAGTGGAGGCCGGGGTGTGGGGGCAAGGGTTAGGGAGGGACAGGGAAAGTTGGCTAGAAAGGTATTGGGCCAGAAGTGATTAGGTCACTCTGAAAGTGAACATGAAAAATCCCTCTGCTGTTTGGGACAACAGGAAAAGAGAACAGTGTGATCACAGGGGTAGGCTGTGAGGGTCACAGGGCAATGGTAATGGGCTGCAGTGCAGGCAGCTGGGCTCTCACTGGGGGCTGACAGCATCTGTGGGTCTCTGGCTTCCATGCTGGTCCTGCTTCCCCAGGCTGTGTTGTGGATGTGGCAAGCTCAGCTTCCTTGCTTTCTCCATGTAGCCCCACGGTTTCTCAGGAAGGCAGGTCCTGCTGTGGTTCCATGTGCTCAGGACCTCTATGGAAGGGCTGCCCAGCCTGCACCATCAGTGACACAGCACAGGATTCCCAGGGCCCATGTGGTCAAATGGGCTCCCCAGCATTAGGTCCCTCTGAGTACAATAGGGACTAATCCATGTGGTTGCTGTGATGTCAAATCTGCCCTCCCTACACACACACACGCACGCACACACAGACATGCACACAGACTCCAAATCAGTGACACACATGGGATTCTCCTCCTTGCCCAGGGACAATGGTGAATCTGGAGAAGTATCTCGGACTATATACTTCCAGTGGCTCCTTCCTGTCTAGATCTCAGAGCCTTCTACCTAAGCCAGGAAGCTAAGTATCATCCACTACCTGGGAAGGCTCTGCCTGACACTCAGACATGGCCCCTTGAGATCATTCATTGAGTGGAAGGGGAGACAACTTTTTACCTGGACTGCTTGAGGGTCTCTGTGAGGAAACTTGGCTCTGGTCTGAAACCCACCTGGCAAAGCAGATCTTCCAGAGGGCTTAGGTGGGCAGGACCCATCAGCCAGGCATTCTGAGATGCCCTGTCCCTCTCCCGTCATGGCTGGGCTTTCCAGGGATAAGGACATACTTAGAAAGCCCGTGGGATGTGCTCCTGGCCAGGGGTGCTGCAGGCAGAGGGGTTAAGGCTGTAGGATGGAGCCTCTAGTTAGGGTTCAGGGATGTCTATGGGATCTTGGACCAGTCCCTGCCACATTTGACCTCTGTCTTCTCATGTATAGGATGGAGCATGATGAGCCTATTGTGCAGACTGGACAGGGAGTCAGTGAAGCTGAGGGAGGGGATGGGGGTTGCAGGGTCTGGCCGTCCTCCCAAGGGCACGGTGAGAAGAAGGAGAGCAGCCCTGAGATCTTAGGATTCCTGTGAGGTGGGGGGAGCCAAGCACCCCACCTCAATGAGGAGCAGGCCCAGGGGGTCCTGATCCCTCACCCAAGACCATCCCAATTGAGAGTGGGAGTTGCATGAATCAGACAAAGCACACCGGTGGGATTGGGATGTTGGGGTCATTGTGCTAATTCTGGGAACCAGACATCCAGAGCCCATGGTGAGGGGCACAGTGTGTGCAGGTGAGGGGAAGACACTCTCACTGACCTTGACACAACCCTGGCAGATCGAGACTCTCAAGTTGACCAGAAAGACCAGATGAGGCAGCAGCAGCAGAAGAAAGTGAGTGTGCCCGTGGCATGAGGGGCTCCTCCCTCCTACTGTGGCAAAAGACAAGGGGGCAGGGCCTTCCTCCTGCAGCCCCTCTGCCCTCTCACACTGCACCTAAGAGACCTCCATTGAGAGACCATGACCAGGGCCAGAGCAGCTGGGCTCACCATGCACTTGGGGTTGAGGTAGGCTGGGGCCACAGGACCTCTCTGACTTGTTGACATCCTCCCAGGGGCCTCTGTGTTGTCTGCTGTCCTTGGAGGCAGCTGGAAGGGTGGAGAGAGAAAGGGGAGAAGCAGTTTAGGTTCCTCAATGACTCCCAGTTGGAGACCTGGACAGGGGTCCAGAGTGGAGCAGATCTCAGGGGCCAGGCCTCGGGTGGCACCTGAGAGCAGGTGCTCATCACCACCACCTGATGGTGCAGGGAGCCGTCCCCTTCCTTGGAACCTTCCTCAAGTACCTGGACATACTGGATACTGCATTGAACTTTGTGGATGTGAGTTAGCAAGGAGTGGGTGGGTTGGGCACCTGGACCCTGAGGCCTGGGGGTGCCTGGACTGAGCCTTAGGCCACAGCTCCCACTGCCCTAGGGTGGGGGTCACCTACATCTCCCTGGTAAGGAACAGAGCCTACAATCAGGCAACCATCCCTGTTCCCTGAGGGCTGAGGCAACAGAACCCCTGACTGCAAAGCTGCATGAGGTCCTGGCTGAGCTGCCTCAGCTTCTGGTGGAAATTGCTCCCCCAGATGGCTGAGCACCGCTGTCCATTCCCAGACCTCAGTTTCTCTGTCTGTCACCTGCCAGGATTAACCCAGCAGGTCCCTGAGCCTCAACTGCCATGTATCCTAATGCAGAGCCCAGAGCCTGACCGAGGTCTAAATCCTCTTCCCTGCACATCCCTGCCAGGCACTGGTGGTGCTGAGCCACAGGAGAGGAAAGACACAGAAGATAATCACAGGCCGGGGGCTCTTCTGATGGACTTTGTCTGCCTTCCAGGATGATAAAATGAAGAGGGTGAGCAGCTGTGCCCTCACCCTAGAGCAGGGAGGGTACATGGGGGTCAGAGCTGCCTGCCCTGGGTGGAACCTCCAGGCTTCACCCCCTGCACCTTTGCTTTATCTGGAGGACTTGGTGTACACAGGGGAAGACCCATGCCTGGGGATGGTGCGAGTAGGGGACTGGAATCAGGGAGAACCCCCTGGAGGAGACGCTGTTTCAGCCCAAGTCTGAGGACAGGGCAGAACCTGGATGGCATCAGAAGGGAGGAGTCCTCTACAGAGAACAGACCCAGAGTGTGGTGGAATGAGAAGGCCATGCCAAGGTGGCCACTGGCAAGCGAGTGTCAGTTACTCAGGAATGGCTTTGAAACCCACCTGGCAATGGAGCCTGCCTGGCAACAGGCTGTGATTAGATGGCTTTGGAAACTGCCTGGCAACAGGCTGTGATTGGATGGATTGGAAACTGCCTGGGAACAGGCTGTGATTGGATGGATTTGAAACTGCCTGGCAACAGGCTATGATTGGATGGCTTTGGAAACTGCCTGGCAACAGGCTGTGATTGGATGGATTTGAAACTGCCTGGTCACAGGCTGTGATTGGATGGCTTTGGAAACTGCCTGACAATAGGCTGTGATTGGTTGGGGCGTAGACCGCCCCTTGACCAGATTGGCTGGTCTTGGCTATATAAGAAGTTGTACCAACTGTAATAAACGAGTCTGCGGGCTGCTCGCCTCGAGCCTGCTTTCACCCGACTCCCGGGGTCTGTGTGGTGACTCCGCGCCTCTTGCCCCCACCACGCTGCTCCTCTCAGAAACGAATCCACTGCAACATTGTTGAGAAATCAACTGCAACACCAGAGGACAGCCCTGTTGCCCCTCCCCCATCAGGCCCCTAGAGCATTCCCAGTGCAGGCCTCTCAGTGTCCTGTCTGTCCCGCTGGCCCCAGGAGATCAAGGTGCTTCAAGACAATCAGCTGCTCTGGTGGCAGCCACTGAATATAGCTTTCAGCCTGATGCATGATTTGGACTCTGGTTCAAATCCATGGAGAGGCTCAGTGAGACAGAGAGGTGAGGGCTCGGCAGGGAATGTGGGAAGCCCAGGTTGAGGCATGGGGGAGCAGCTAAAGAGAGCAGCATCCATGGTTCCCTGTCTGCAGCAGGCCGTGTCCCATGGGGACTGTTGGGCTCCAGGACTGCTGCTGCTGGGCAGGGCCTGGGAGCCAGCCTGAGGTGAGGGTCCTGGTGACTCACAGCTGCCACTCTGCAGCTACAAGATGTCCTTCTTGGCAGAGCCCCTGTACTAGAGGGACAGCAACAGCCTCAAGGCCAAGAAGATCAGGCCACTGTGAATGTCATCCTGACTGAGTCCCCAGAACAGCAGGGGCAGATGGCCTCAGAACTCACTGGGTGCTCAGGGAGTGGACAATGGCACTCAGTTCCCAGCCCCATCTAGGATTATTATGTGCCTGGGAGAGTGTGAGGCCTCTTTGTCATCAATTTAATGTGTCCTTGCAATATATTTTTCTCATTTCCCTATATTTATCTATAATCATCATTAGTACCACTCCGCTAAAGTTTTTATTAAAATTCACATAAATAAATTATAGGATGAGTGTCATTCTTTCTCCTTATTTCTTCCCTGTAACTGACTTGAGAACATTCTCTGTAACACACAGATCCACGTCTTGCATGTGAACTGGAGGGTGTCTTCTACCCATGCAAATGCCACAGCCAAGAGTGTCCTTTCTGGTTGGAGGCTCTTACATGGGTCTCCATGCTCTCTGGCTGAGAGCTTCCTTGAGCTCATTCTCATAAGGGGAGCTGGTAGGTCATTTGGTGTCTGGTGTAAAAACACTGTCTCATTGCTTCTGCCACACTTCTTCCATGGGTGTTGGAATGTTACTGATGGAGGGGTCTGTTGACTCAGATGTGATCCTCTCTTAATACTTTTCCCACATAATGCTTTGTCATCAAATATCAGGAAAATTTCCCAAGAATCCAACCCAGATTTCAGTTACCAGAGAATATTAACTATGATTTTCAGTTTGAAATGGAAATAATATAGCGTGATATAAAAACTATTATATACCTGTGTGTGCTTATATGTAAATATATATTTGTTGATAATTTTATCATGAAAAGTAACCAGATTCCTTCTGTGTTTTGCTGGGAATTTGAAACTCTGTTTAGAGAAGAAAATGAAGAAAAGGTGTCCATCATTACAAAAGAGCAAGGCATGTGTGGTTCCATCTTGTTGTAGGGCTTGTGTGTGTGTGTGTGTGTGCACATGCTCATGAATGGAGAAGGAAGGGGATGCAGGGTGTGTTATCCTGAGGTGACAATATTCTAGGTATCACTGCTCTTGTATATTTCTGTTAGGCCCCATAACCTGAAAAGGATCTCCATTATTTTTATGGTTAAAAAAGTATATTTTGGGGCCGGTGCCATAGCACACTAGGCTCATCCTCTGCCTGTGGCACCACATCCCATATGAGAGCCGGGTTCTAGTCCCGGCTGCCCTCTTCCACTCCAGCTCTCTGCTGTGGCCTGAGAGAGCAATAGAGGATGTCCCAAGTGCTTGGACCCCTGTGCCCACAGGAGGAGACCAAGAGGAAGCACCTGGCTCCTGGCTTCAGATCGGCACAGCTCCGTCTGTTTTAGCCATTTGGGGAGTGAAGCAACGGAAGGAAGACCTTTCTCTCTGTCGCTCACTGTCTGTAATTCTATCTGTCAAATAAATAAATAAATAAAATCTAAAAAAATATATTTTATGCTTTTTAATCCTTTTAAAATAGAAAAAAACATATACAAAGAAAAGTGGAATTGTTTAAATTATTAAAGTTTTGAGATTTTGAAATAAGTTTTTGTTAGAGCCAAAATCTTTCCATACTGTCACTGTCTTAGCTGAATCATGCTGATGTGCGAAGATCAGATGTTGTTTTCTGGATGATTAGATTCAGTGCTTAGTACACCCCAAAGATGAACATCTTGTAAAATTTTCCCCCTGTGGAAGCCAGTCTCTGAGATGACCCAGTGCCCTGTCCCAGAATCACGTCTTTGGAAGAAGCTGACTTCTGTGGGGGTGAGTTGGCTGCACAAGCTGGGGGAGGAAATCTGGGAGCTGTTCCAGAAAGTGAGCAGGTGCCTGTCAAAGGCCTCTCATTGGTGGGTTGTGCTACCTGTCAAAATATAATATAAATATTGTTCTCTACTCTACAGATGGCCAACAGTGTTGGGGATTAACTGTCTCAGCTGTCAGAGAGGAAAGTTTAAGTTTATTCAGACTCATGTCCCCAGATTACTTATGTTCACAGGATTAAATCTGGGATGGCCTGGACCTATCTCTGCAAGCACAGCAGAGGGAATTCCTAAAATCTGTGAGGGACAGGCCTGGCTGGGTTACAGGAAGTCTTCACATTCAGATGGCCTGCAGGACTCTGGTTCTCCACCAGGGGACCTGTGCCCACCACAGAGCAATGTGAAACCAGGACCCCTTACCCATGGAAAGACCGTGGCTCAGTTCATGTAAAACATTCTTGGGTTCAGTTTGTGGAATTTCAAAACCCCAAATTTCAGGCAAAAAAACAACTATGAATGTTAATGTTGACATTCAAGTGAGTATACTTGTGTACACATGGGTAAGCCATTTTAAAATGCACATTATGAAATTGAAGGATAGGCCAGCGCCGCGGCTCACTAGGCTAATCCTCCACCTGTGGCACCGGCACCCCGGGTTCTAGTCCTGGTTGGGGCGCCAGATTCTGTCCTGGTTGCTCCTCTTCCAGTCCAGCTCTCTGCTGTGGCCCGGGAAGGCAGTGGAGGATGGCCCAAGTGCTTAGGCCCTGCACCCACATGGGAGACTAGGAGGAAGCACCTGGTTCCTGGCTTCAGATCGGTGCAGCATGCTGGCTGCAGCACGCCAGCCATAGCAGCCATTTGGAGGGGTGAACCAACAGAAGGAAGACCTTTCTCTCCATCTCTCTCTCTCTCTCACTGTCTAACTCTACCTGTCAAAAAAAAAAAAAAAAGAAAGAAAGAAAGAAATTGAAGGATAATCTTAAAAGTGAGCCAAAGTTTGGATTAATATACAATGTCAATTTACTAGTAGAAAATAAACATCCAAGGCCGGCGCGTGGCTCAACAGGCTAATCCTCCGCCTTGCGGCGCCGGCACACCGGGTTCTAGTCCCGGTCGGGGCGCCGGATTCTGTCCCGGTTGCCCCTCTTCCAGGCCAGCCCTCTGCTGTGGCCCAGCAGTGCAGTGGAGGATGGCCCAGGTACTTGGGCCCTGCACCCCATGGGAGACCAGGATAAGCACCTAGCACCTGGCTCCTGCCATCGGATGAGCGCAGTGCGCCGGCCGCAGCGCGCTGTCCATGGCACCCATTGGAGGGTGAACCAACGGCAAAGGAAGACCTTTCTCTCTGTCTCTCTCTCTCACTGTCCACTCTGCCTGTCACAAAAAAAAAAAAAAAAGAAAAAAGAAAATAAACATCCAATTTATGATCAGTTTGCTTATGGTAAATGAAATTTTCCATGATGTATATGAAACCTCTCTGTATAAAATTTCTCGGTGACCACAATGTCTCATTAACTTTTTTTAAAACTTTTATTTAATGAATATAAATTTCAAAAGTATAACTTTTGGATTTTAGCGGTTTCCCCCCATAACCTCCCTCCTACCCACAACCACCCCATCTCCTACTCCTTCTCACATCTCATTCTTCATTAAGATTCATTTTTAATTATCTTTATATACAGAAGATTAACTTAGTATATACCAAGTAAAGATTTCAGCAGTTTGCACCCACACAAAGTATAAAGTCCTGTTTGAGAACTAGCTTGACTGTTAATTCGCATAGTACAATACATTAAGGACAGAGATCCTACATGGGGAATAAGTGCACAATGACTCCTATTGTTGATTTAATAATTGACACTCTTATTTATGATGTCAGTAATCACCCGAGGCTCTTGTCATGAGTTGCCAAGGCTATGGAAGCCTCTTGAGTTCACCAACTCTGATATTATTTAGACAAGGCCATAGTCAAAGTTCTCTCCTCCCTTCAGAGAAAGGTACCTCCTTCTTTGATGGCCCATTCTTTCCACTGGGATCTCACTCACAGAGATCTTTCATGTAGGTCATTTTTTTGCCACAGTGTCTTGGCTTTCCATGCCTGAAAAACTCTCATGGGCTTTTTAGCCAGATCTAAATGCCTTAAGGGCTGATTCTGAGGCCAGAGTGTTGTTTAGGGCATCTGCCATTCTATTTCATTAACATTTTAATATAAACATTGACCAACTGTGAGTCTGGAAAAGAGGATCATCTCCATGAATCTACATTTACATAATTTTTAAATTTCTTTGAGTAAGATAAAGGAAAATTGTTTTAAGTGCAAAAGAACTACATCTCTGTGGGAGAAAGCAATTGAATGGTTTTCCAGTCTAGTTATAACAATAAATTTTTTAAAAACTGTTTTGTTAATACAGATAAATAGAATATTCTTAGGGATCTCTGAGTTCACAATGAGAATTTTAATATTTAAAAAATTCTGAGAAATGCTCAATTTTCATCTTCTACTACAGGGTACCATCTCACATTTCATTCATAAGGTTCTTCTCCTCTTGCAACAATGCTTGTTAGCATTTTTAATGAATGTACACTACTCTCCTGAGTGCATTTAACTTTGTTATATTTTACATGCCCACCAATCACTTAGTGTTTCACTTTCAATTTTTCTTTGTTAAGTCTCATATATAATAAAGACGTTTGTGCCTCTGTGGTTTGCATGGTAGTTAATCAGATGATGTATAAAAATCTAGGAAACGATGTCTTCATCAAAACCATCAGCATTGTTATGGTTCTATGCATCTGTTTCCTGATTGTGGGTGAAAATGGATATTGTGTGATATTTAGCAGGCAGTGACATACCAATGCAGGACCAAACTTATGAACCTAAATGTATGGTTTTGTTTATATTGGGAAAAATTTAAAAGAGGATCGATATCAGCAAGACTGTCAGAATACAAAGTCCTAGAACCTGTTCCTTTCACGGACTTCTATTTCAAAACCATGTAGGATCCAGAAAGTGTTAATGAGGCCTTCAAAAACCAGTTAATAAATTATGACTTGGCAGGCATTGTGGAGTAGCTAGTTAAATGCTCCCAGCTACGACACCAGCACCACATATAGGTGCCATTTCATGTTCCAGCTGTTCCACTTAGGATCCTGCTCCCTGCTAATGCACCTGGAAAAGTAGTAGAAGATGGCACACGTGCTTTCATCCCTGCCACACACATGGGAGACCCAGATGGAGCTCCTAGCTCCTGGCTTCAACATGGCCCAGCCCAGGCTATTGTATCCATTTGGGGATTAAACCAGTGTTTGAAAGATCTCTCTCTCTCTCTCTCTCTCTCTCCTGTTTCTTCTTCTCTCTGTCCCTCCTTCTTTCATTGTAGCTCTGCCTTTCAAATAAATAAGTAATCAGTTGCCAACAACACCCCCATTAAACAGTAAAAAAAAAAAAAAAGCCATTGATTTTGCCCATAGTGGCTCTTCTTCTAAACCAGTACAATTGTTGGAAAATGCCCAACACTGGAGAGTGGAACATATGTCCAACATTTTTAGTTTACTAGTGCTGTCTTCTCTGGTGCCCAGAATAGTATCAAATCATCCAAATACATTTAAAATTTTAGATATTTTTTGCAGTTATAGAATTTTTAAAAAATTTTTAAGTTAATACACAGTGAAAGGGGCTCTTTTGCATAGCTTATTTCATTTGTTGATGTCATCTTTTTATTCTTCTTGGACAGGAACTGTAATCATTATAAGACTGCTACATTGATTTCAAATTATCTACTTTGACTGATTGTCTTTATTTATGGGTTATCGGTCACTTTGTCATTCTTCTGTGTATCCTGTGTAATTAGCATTTTTTCTCAAAATCAGAGCCATCATAGCTGACACATTTTGGGCCCTACCTTATTATATTTTTCTAAAGCATGGAGACAAGCGGAATGCCGCGTAGGCAGTTACAGCAGAAGACAGAGAAGTGAGCAGGCAGCCAGCAGGCTCCCTGAGAGGGCTGAAGTTAGACGCTGAGGGCAGAGCTGTTGCTGTAAGTTTCCTCATGCACAGGTCTCAGTGCTCCCGCAGCGTGGCCTTCTGGAACCTCCGGAGAGTGCCCAGTGTTAGATAAGGGCCGCACTCAACATCTCTCTCTCTCGCAGCGTGGCCTCTGGACTTGCTCAGCCTCGGAGCACGGCTGTCTGCCACGTCCCTCCCGGAGCGCACCTGGGACGCGGTGCTCCTCACGTGAACACGGTAGCTTGGCCACACAGCGCGCTGCAGGTGGCAGTCGCTTCCCCCGGTGACCTCGGGCGACGCTGTTAGCGTGGGGGAAAGCCGCGCCAGCCAGGGAACCTTGCTTTCATCTTGCTGTTGAAAAAGCCCATCTTCCCGCGCTGCTCCTTCCCGACTCCTCTGGGGAAAGGCGTTTGCGAGCCGGCGACATTGCGCGCCAGGGCGGCGGCTTCTCCGCCTTTGCACAGCGCAGCACTCTCCATCCCGGGGATTGCAAGACTCTGGACACACGCGTTGCCCTTGGCGAAACTCGGTTTTCCCTGACTGCCAGTCGTGCCATCTTGGAACACTGGCACCAGAAAGGCCATGTGCCCTCGGATTCCACGTTTTCCTGATCCCTTCCCCTCGCGCTGCTGCTCTAACAGCAGGCGTCTGCCTTCCGAGTTAGTTGTGAGGACAGCCCTGCCCATTCCCTTCCTGGCACTGAGGTTTTCTAACTTCGTGTGGTCTCTGCACACCCACGATGTGGCTGCCCTGTCAATGCCACTCATTCCACTTTTTAAATCCTGGTATCCCCATTTCAAGGACGAAGGCAACAAAGACGGCCAGAAATAAGGCAGCGATTCCTTCTCACAGAACAAATGAGAGTAAGTGTGTTCGGGTTCTTCCCCACGGAGTCCTGCAGGGACTTTAGTTACTCTTCACATGTGTCTCCCAAGGTGTCACCATTTTCAGCTGGAGGGATGGGGATAAAGAGAGAGTTCAGGAGCAGGGACATTTTCAACATTGAGCTGACCAGAGGCTGCCCCCATCACTTCCATTCAGAAGCCATGGGTGTGAACTTGGTTTTGACCATCATGCCCAACACCCTCCTCAGGAGTATCAATCTTTGCGTCTGTGTAACTGCACAAAATTGGAGAAATAATTCTAAAATATCCTTACTGGTCCAGTAGAGGAACTGTTAGGTCATTGTTGATCAAATTAACATTCCTATTTACACGTGTTTGTGATTTTCCATCTCTCTGATATGACTTTTTTTATGTTCCCTCCCATGTTTTAATTTTAAGTTTTTGTGTTTTATATTTATTTATAAAACTATTTCACACAATAAGTGTGAAATAAAGTCTTTGCCACTCAGATGTACTGTAATATTTTTTCATGATTTCTAATTGATGCTCAATTTCCTTAGGATACTTCGAGTTCATTTTTTTCATTTTTGGGATTTTATCTAGATTTATTTTCTTTTTTGCTTTTGTATTTTAAGAAATACATATTTACACATATTCCTCTGCATTTAATTTTTGGAAGGCATTTTCTCTGGAGTCTGGGTATTGGAGGAGCCAGGAAAAAGAAGTCACATCACTGCTATAATTTAGTAACCTCCATAAAAATTATTGCAAACCTACTTTTCATCAAGGTTTTTTGTTTATTTAAGATGTATTCATTTATTCAAAATGCAGAGAGAGAGAGAATGAATATTTCATCCACTTGTCCACTCCCCAATGGCCACAATGGCCAGGGCTGGACCAGTTTATACCAGAAGTCCAGAACTCTGTCCTCGTCTCCAACATAAATTTCAGGGACCCAAGCAGGAAGCTGGACCAGAAACAGAGCAGCTGGGACCTCAACTGGCACTCTGATGTGGGATGCTGATGTTACAAGTGGTGGCTTGACCCTCTGTACCACAATAATGACTCCTACTGAGCTTTTTCTGTAAATCAGAATTTTACAGTAAAAAAATAAATTTATATCTAATTTATCCCTTGGAGTCCTTGATGAAAAGAGGAGGCAAGTTTTATTTTTCCATGTGGATGTGCTGTTGACTCGGAATTATTTTTAAAGATTTGTTTATCGGAAAGTCAGAGTTACACAGAGAAGAAAAGACAGAGGGAGAGAGAGAGAGAGGGAGAGAGAGAGAGAGAGAGATCTTCCATCTGCTGGTTCACTCTGCTGGACCAGGTAGAAGTCAGGAGCCAGGACCTTCATCTAGATCTTCCACATGGATGCAAGGGCCCAAGCGCTTGGATCATCTTCTGTTGCTTTCCCAGGCACATTAGCATTCTGAGCTGGATGGGAAGTAGAGCAGCTGAGATGAAACCAGTGCTCAAATGGGATGGCATTGCAGATGGTGGTTTCAACTGCTACAACACCGGCCCTGACTCAGAATTATTAACTGAAAAGACACCCCTTTTCATTCTCCGCTAAGAGTTGTCTTCTCACAATTCCACTCACATAGGTATTGACTTGTTTCTGAATCTGTTTTCTGTTCCATTTGTCTACTTTTAAACTTTGCACTGATACCACGTCTTCTATGTTGCTAGAGTTTCAAAATAAATAAATCATACACTTTGCCATTTCTTGCCTCCTCATTTACATCATAAACAAAAAAATCCATTCTAGATAGGTTGTAGATTGAAATATGAAAAGTAAAATAGGAGCCAGGGCTGTGGCATAGGGGGTAAAGCCACCGCCTGCAATGCTGGAACCCATATGATAATACATACATCTATTAAGGATTCATATGAAAAATTTAGGAGGAATCCCTACAAATAATAAGAGGTAGAAAACCCAATATTCTTTTTTCAAAGATTTTTTTTTTTATTTATTTGAGAGAGAGGGTTACAGGAAGAGGAATAGACAAAAATGTTTTCCATCCATTGATTCACTCCTCAAGTGGCTGCAACAGCTGGAGGTGGGCCAATCCAAAGCCAGGAGTCAGGAGCTTCTTCCAGGTCTCTCTCCTGGGTGCAAGGGCCTAAGGACTTGGACCATCTTCTACTGCTTTCCCAGACCATAGCAGAAAGCTGAATTGAAAGAGGACTTGAACCAGTGCCCATTTGGGATGCCAGCACTGCAGGTAGTGGCTTTACCCACTATGCCACAGCTCAGGCCCCTCTTTTCCATTTAAATAATCATCATGCAGCCCTCTATTTAATGAAAGAAAAATGGTCTACTAATTTAGCTGATTTCTTTGCTGATTTGCATTATCCTTACAGCCTGTAAGCCCTCAATTGTGCTAACTGTGTAATCTGTTATAGTCCACTCATGGGTATAGAGATCTATTGACTGTTTCCTATAATTAAGTTATGCATTTCAACCTAAGAAATGACCCTAGGGTACCGTTTGTAGCAGTGAAAGCTATAAAACAACTTAAATTGTCATGAACAATAAAATAGGTAAGTAAATTAACAGGGCATGAGGATGGACAATGGCTGACCATGACTGCCTGAAAACACTGAGTCTCACACACATGACATTGAACAGAAGAATCCAGACTCTAGAGAAGGCCTGCTTTGTGGTTCCATTCACATAGAGTCGAAATCCTGGCAGAGCTGCCCTGTAACACAGCGGGATCAATGTCACTGTGGGGAGGAAATGGTGTTCGGGGATAGGATGCAGGCAGGGGTCTACTGGGGCACTGGCCCTGGTCTGTGTATGTATCTCTAGGCAGGCTGCACAGTGAGTTCACCTTGCAGACTGGAGCCACATACTAAAGATATTTGAATTTTTCATTTTTGTTTAATTTACTAAAATGTTTTCCAACAAAAATGCCATAACAGCGTTACTAGAGAATATTCTTGAGCAGTTGCCAGACACTGGGACTACAGGGTCAGCGTTGCATAGAGGTTCTGGGGTCTGCTCTCTGCTGGCCCTGCTGGATTCGCTTGTGCATTCTGTGTCTCGTGACTCCGCCCCCACCTTCCACACAGAGGTCATCACTCACCGAACAAGCACCACATGCCTGGACCATACCTGCTCCAGATGGGCACACACATGTCGACCGTGGTGATATGGAAAAGTATGTGTCACAAAATTTGCCAAGACATTGGGATGCCCAATTGCATATTCCATTTCTATAGAGTTTCCTTGAAATTTCTGCATTTACAAATTTTCTGGGATGAGTATACACTATTTTTGGAAACAGGACCACTATAAAATTTTTAATAGTAGTTGTACTTGAATTTTGGAAAAACATTTAGTGAAATAAGAGCTGCAAATGCTCTGACCTTCAAATCTGAACTTCTATTTGTGAATCCACCAATATAAGCACATGGAACAGACAGTGGTTTATTAAGTCATCTCTCTCATAGCAAAATGTGAAAAACACTTGTGTCCCTGCCACCCAAATGAGAAATCCATTAGAGTTCCAGGCTCCTGGCTTTTGCTTGGGGCCCTCTCTGTCTCTCTGCCTTTCAAATAACTAAATCTTTTTTAAAAAGTGTGAAGCATGATTTTGAATTGTTGACATATTCCTGTGTTTTCAAATTTTCAGCAATAACTATTTTCAGAT
Organism: Sylvilagus floridanus; assembly: GCA_949820135.1. NCBI lineage: Eukaryota > Metazoa > Chordata > Mammalia > Lagomorpha > Leporidae > Sylvilagus > Sylvilagus floridanus. Next base: position 79,980,673 of record OX463241.1, read on the forward strand.
GAAAATTAAAGTTAAAAATGTTTATACACTTAACAAATTGATTTCAATTATGGCTGATTACCCTCATGACATAAGGAAAAGTTTCTAATGTACATTTTGTTTAGCATCAATAAAACAGAAAAATCAGTAATAATACACTATACCTAGTAGTTTTGCATTTTATGTAAATTCAAACACAAGCATACTTTGGACTAAAATGTGGCCACAAGATAATATTTTCAAAGACAAATGAAAGCAGCTACAAAACTTCTATAAAGAAATTATATTAATTATGTCAATGATATTAAAATGGTTAAAGGAATGGAAAAGCCAAGCTATTAGTTATCTTTAGAGTCTAGTGTATGGATTATGTTATATTTTCTTTTTAAGAAAAATTATTTACTTCTTTACATTTTATTGAGAAAAAGAGAAAGAGAGACAGAGAGAAAGAGATCTTCCATCAGCCATTCACTTTCCAAATGTCTGCAGCAGCCAGGACTGGCCCAGGCTGATGCCAGAAGCCCAGAACTCAATCCAAGTCTCCCATGTGGGTGGCAGAAACCCAAGTACTTGAGCCATCTCCTGCTGCCTCCCAGAGTGTGCATTAGTAGTAAGCGGAACTCAAACCCAGGCACTGCAGTATAGGATGTGGACATCTCAACTTCTGTGCCTAGTATCTGCCCCTACTTCACCTTTTAATAATTGTGTCTACTTTGGATCAGTGCAGCTCTGGCTGTTGTGGCCATTTAGGGAGTGAACCAGAGGATGAAAGACCTCTCTCTTCTCTCTCTCTCTGCCTTGCTGTCACTCTGCCTTTCAAATAAATAAATAAATAAATATTTTTAAAAAAGGAATCCTGTTGGGGTATCACTTCCTGCTACTTGTTCAGATGGCTGTCATCAGAGAGACAAGTGACAGCAAGTGTTGGCAAGGGTGTGCACACTTCTGGTACAAGTGCACACTGCGGCAGCCATTATGGAAAACAGCACAGAGGTTCCTCAAGAAATGAAGAAGTCCCACTCGAAGCAACACTCTCTCTTCTGGGTACACGCCCACAGGAAGTGAAATTGCCACCTTGTAAAGACACGTGCCCTCCCGGATCCACTGCAGCTTCATTCCCCGAAGCCAGGATGCAGAGACACCTATGTGTCTGTCGATGGCTGAATGGATAAAAAAACTGTGCTATGCATATATGTATGACAGACTGAAGGACCCTTACAGGGGGACAAGAAATTAGGCCTGGGCAAATACCAGAGGTTTCTTAAAAAAGCAAGATGTTCCTCAGAGATTAGCAGGCAGAACATTCTCTGGGAAGGAAAAACAACCCCCGCCCAGAGCAGAGCTACCCCTCCCCTTCAGAAAATCTATAGGTGCGCACTTATGATGTCACTGTGACCAGCCAATCCAGTGCCACCTCTGCATTTTATTTCAGCATTCTCTGCCAGCATTCTCCAATATGCTAATTTTTCTTCTGAACCGACCAATCCTGTAACACCTCTGCATTCTCCACCAGCACTTTATGCCTGTGTTTTGCATATGCTAATTCTTGCCTATAAAACCGGAGTGTAACTGCTGTTCAGGGCTCCTCACCACCTGAGGCGGAGGGCCTGTTTGCGCAAACGCTCAATAAAATTCCTCGTGCTTTTGCAAAAAAAAATAATAATAATAATAATTGTGTCTAGTTTCTGCAATGGTCAACTATTATCAAAAACATCAGAAATTGTTTACGAAAGGATGCAATCTACTGAACTTTTTACCAATGGCTTCATTCAAGTGTCGCTAGTCATCCTGTTAATAAGGTGATGCAATGACTTGACTTGTTGAGAAGGGGACTGCTTGACCTGGGTTACAAGTCAGAGACAAAATGTGCAGGAACTTTCTGGAGAAGTCATTGCAGGATATCAGCAGATTTACATTTTCCTTTGGAGGGTTACAAGGATCAGGTATTTTGACCTATCTTTAGTCTTGGGTCCCGCAATTCACTGAAGACCCGAGTAACTTCCCCAGGACTGTTCCTAGAGAGGGCACTGCCGCCCTGAGAAGGTCCATATGTGGATCAGCTCCCTTCAAGTTCCTGGTAGCTGGGCCACACAGTCTGGACTCAGTTTCCTCAGTGCTCTTCCGAGAGAGTCTCATGTCCCGTCCCGCGGGACGTCAACTGGGGCCAAGTACCTAGAATGGGGAATGAAAGGGACAGGAGACACAAGGATGGCAGCAAGACATGTCCTGATCAAGCTGCTAATTTTATTTTTCAACCACACACTTATATATCATAAAGGCAGAGTGTCCGGCGGGGGAAGGAGGGGCCATTAGGAGGGCAGAACGTTGGGTGGGGGAAGGAGAGGCAATTGTCTAGCCCTGCCTCAGTAGTTTTCCACTAAGAGGCCACATGCTGCGTGGTCCCCGACAGTCTCAGGCTCACCAGTGCCAAGTTGCCAGCATCCCACCTCAGAGAAGCAGCAAAGCCAGGCAATGAGTGCACCTCCCTGTCTGCTATCTAGAGCCGTACTCCCTCACCCTTCCCCTGGAATCCTGATTCCCAGGTATGTGATGCAGAGGGGTGGTCACTGTTACTCCATCGTGCTGCACTATGATATCCACATTCTGTGTTTTGTCTGATTTGACCCGAACAACCCTGGTGGACACCGGCTGTTCATTGAACTGGTTTGTGCATTTAGATTTTTTTAAAAAGAGGTAGATTATTTATTTAAAAGTCAGTGTGTGTGTGCGTGTGTGTGTGTGTGTGTGAGTGAGAGAGAGAGAGAGAGAGAGAGAGAGAGAATTAGAGAGAGAGAATCTCCCATCTACTGGTTTACTTCCCAGATGGCTGCAACAGCCAGGGCTTGGCCAGGCCAAAACCAGGAGCCAGCAGCTTCATCCCCGTCTCCCATGTGAGTGCAGAAGCCCAACCACTTAGGCCATCTTTGCTGCTTTCTGAGACTATTAACATGAAGCTGGATCGGAAGCAGAGCAGCCAGGACACTAACTGACACCTATATGGGATGTTGGTGAACCAAGCTGTGGCTTTACCTGATATGCCACAACACCGGCACCGTGTTGTTAGTTTTTTAAAAATAATTTGCATGTCAGCATTTCAAACAGAAACAAGCACTTTAACACTAAATGCAAAACCAAAGCAATGTAGATTGCAAGTAAATGACAGAGAAAAGCTGAGTACAATCAGTAACCTGAAGAGTGAGATAGATGATGATGTGAAGGAAACCGCCTCAGTGATAGTCTTGATCTTGGTGCAGATGAGTGGTGATGTCTTTGACACATCAGTTGAACTCTGAGTTTCAGAATGCGTACTTGTAAAGATAAGTAGAAAAATAATCTCGTAAAATGTATTTGAAGATTAAACAAGGCTATTTATACAGACACACGTGTGGCGCATATTTTTGTAAAGTCAAGAAAGGCTAAGACCATATATTAACTAACTCAGATTTCACAGGTAAGATTTTATTGGTAACGCTGTGATTGGAGATTACTGTTGAAATCGGTTACAATTTTTAGTTTAACAGAAAGAGTGAAAAAGCCACGAGAAGTAAAACTTCAACATGTGATGGAGGTATCCCCTAGCACCACACGCTCTCCTAACTGCCCAGTTCTTATTAACAGAAAACTTTCACCCACTCTCTCAGTGAGCATAGTAAACCAGGAATGACACCACTTCTTGTCGTGCCCTTAACACACCCCTGTCCCATGAGACCACAAATGAGGCTCAACACACCATGTATGTTGAGTTCAACCAGACAGAGGGACGGTATTGCAAGGTCAAGGTGTTGCCACTCTTGTCCTCTTCTGCATTCTATTCGTTTTATTGAATGCATTTCCTATTTGTTAATCATCTATTTTTGTGGAGAAAAGAAAACATACTTTTTTCTTTAAAGTTTTATAGCACAATCACTGGAATGCATGCCTGAGTTCCCATGAGGCAGTGAGGACTGGACACACTGGGCTCCCACACCAAGGCATCAGATTCACTTGCAGTGCTGTCTATGTCATCAGCACTACAGAACCTGGGGCTGCTGTTGACTGAATTGAATCAATAGCTCCTGGAATTACTGCAAGCATATAAAAATGTCTGAAATTTAGAAGTTGTTTCTGAGCTCTCTTCTCATTGTAACATGGCTGAAGTCTTCCCAATAATAAAGGCTATTCAAATCTAACACATAATCTGCAATAAATTAAAACTTGAAAAGTTTCAATCTCTGTAAGAGAAAATGTGAGGGGCAGAGTTGTGGTGTAGTGGTTAAAGCAGCTGCCTGCAGCTCTAGCATCCCATATGGGTGCTGGTTCAAGTTCCGGCTGCCCCACCTCCCATCCAGCTCCCTGTTAACAGCCTGGGAAAGTGGCAGAAGGTGGCCCAAGTTGTTGGGCCACTGCCACCCACATGGGAGACCGAGAGGAAGCTCTTGGCTACAGCTTCATCCTGGCTTAGCCCTGGCCATTGCAACCATCTGGGGAGTTAACAACTGGATGGAAGATCTCTCTCTCTCTCTCTCTCTCTCTCCATAACTCTTTCAAATAAATAAGAAAATGTAAAAAAAAAATTGTGGAACAAGTTATGAATTCTCTTCAGTGAGGCCAGATGCATTATGTGTCCATTGCTATTTTTAAATCTATTTTGCAGCTGTTTAAAAATTCTACCTTCAATTGTATTTATATAATTTTCCCTTAAAATGTATTTATATAATTATATAAATTATTTATAAATTGTACTTATATAATTTAATTTATATAATTTATACATTTGTATATTGATATAATTTACTTAATTATAATTGAAGTTGTATAATTTATATAATTTTAATTACAATAAAATTGTAATTATAATAATTTTATATAATTTTCCCGTGTTTCTGAAAACACTGACTAGGACCTCCTTTCGTGCAGTCAGTTTCAGTTTGTCCTTGAGTTGTCTTTAGCATCTAACACAGAGACTGGCATGAGGAAGAGGAAACAGAGACATCTCAGTGTTGTTTAATTTTTCTTCTCTGCATCTGTTTCCAGGACCAATTGATTGTGGCAGCAATGCAGCAGATGGTGTCTGCAAACACTGAGAAAGCCTTGTCTGGGGAGTGGCAATGACCCTCTAATTGCTGATTGTTCCTCCCAAGACTTACTGCAAAGGGTCAGACCCCTAAGCAGATTACATGGGAGGAACAAGTATAATAGCACTTCAAAAGTTCGTGGGAAAATGGAATTAAAATATAAGTTTATTGTGGTGCAATGCAATTTTTCAATCCAAGCATAGTTTTTCACAACACACGTTTTTCCATGAGCTCTTAGAAGATCCCTCATTTTATTCCAGACCCATAAGTCTGTGTAATACAGACCTAGTTATCTTCACATCTCTAATAATTTTTCATAGGGTAATTTGCCAAAAGGGCTTACAGTGATGCCACAATGAGTCCCTCCTCTGGATCAAAATTCTACAATTCAATATCAAATACAGCAAAACAAAACAAAATGTTTCATTCCACATTGCTTTGAAGTTCCTCTGTTGTTTGATTCTACCTTTTCCACAGTGCAAAGTCGTTTGTTGCATCATCTTCTAATTTAATTCATATATGCTTCTTTCAGAGCCCAGCTAGCCTATGATCTCCTATTTTACCAAAGATTTCTTAAACTTAATTAAAAAAAAAAAAGTGCTCAATAACCAGTTTTGAAACTATCTGCTCCTGAAAAACTTTTGTTACTAATTTCTCAGTTGCACCTTAAGGTTTTCAGAATGCCTTATTATGTGATCTCAGTTTTTCTTCAGTCTGGAACTTAGATATCACAGAAGTTATTTATTCAAATTAGTGGTGAACCTGTGAAGCTTATGATACTTATTGCCCGCATTTGAAGGCTTTTTCAGGGAAGAGGGATTATAATTGCTCTGTGTGTCTCTAAGAAGACCAGCAAATTAGAGAAAAATATTTTAATAATCATAGGTTATGCAAATATTTAATGAATTATTATAGGAAGTAATAACTTTTTCCATCTCTGGAACAATTCACACATCGGTATCCCTAGAAGTTTAGATAATAGTAAATACAAAATTTAAGAATTGTCAAAGTTTTTGATAAATATAGTCTCTTTTTAAAAAGTTTATTTATTTATTTATTTGAAAGAGATAAAGAGAGGGAGGGATAAACCCTGGGAGAGGGGCCTTCCATCTGCTGGCTCACTCCCCAAGTGGTCACAATGGCCAAGGCTGAGCCAATCCAAAGCCAGGAGCTTCATCCGGGTCTTTCACATGGTAGTAGGAACCCAAGCACTTGGGTCATCTTCCTCTGTTTTTCCCAGGCCATTAGCAGGGAGCTGGGTCAGATGTGTAGCAGCTGGGACTTGAGCTGGCACCCGTATGGGATACTGGCACCACAGGTGGCACCTTAACCTGCTGTGCTACAACACTAGCCCCTATAAATATAGTCTTTATGTTCTCTGATGCTTTATGATGTTTTAAACCCTATGAATGATTTATATAACATTTAAATTTTAGAATCCTAGGGTTAAGGTGAATGTTTGAATTCACACTTTTTATTTAAACCACAAGTGAAAAGATCATATGCCAGTCAATGAAGTTGTCTGTGAAATTTGATGTTCCTAATAAATTTTCTACTAATGAAGATTTTCAAGTCATTGATTGCAAGAAAAATCCATCAAGTAGTTATTGTATGAATAAAATCTGAATAATTGAAAACATTACATGTTCACATTAGATTCTTCAGCTGGTATTCCTCAGCTCAAAGAGAGATTTGAGGGAGATGCATGACTGAGAGGCTTATTACACTGTCTGTGTGAATAGTAGTCAATCGCAAAGAAGCAAGGTTAATTTCATACACTCTCTCAGTGCCCTAATCATTAAAGCAACTGTTGCTTTCAAATCCAGTATTCATGAACATCAAATTGAAAAGAGAAAATAGAGCATCCTAAACTTGATTACCAATAATTGAAACACCACACGTACTTCAGCAAGATAATTATTGCTGTCTTCAGTGGGCCCATATTCTGACAATTGTGAGATGTTTGTGCCTGGTCTCACCTTCTGCCGCTAGGAAACATGTCCAGGCATGTTTGAGGGGAGCAGATGGATGGTAATAATACATGCCTTCTACGTGTACCACCCGAGATCCAAATGCCCTTGCATTTATTTATTTATTTTATTGTATGTTGGAGGAATTCGGACAACTTAGATATACTGATCCCTATGTAGATTACCTTTGTTAGCGGCATCCCTCATTCACAGCACATTGTTTCAGATCCAAACTCTCAACTATTTTGTTCTGACCCTGCCAACAGTCGGCACTGAGGCTCTTGTTAGACTTCTCTGCTGACATGCTTCGGACTGAATATTTCAGAACTTGTCACAACTTGGTCCTCCAGACTCACATGAAAAATTAGAATGAGAAGGAAAACATCTTAGTAGAAATAAATATTGTCTTATTGTGTGAAAACAGTCTTCTATTGTGATTTATCCCCGTTTTTAAAAAACCTATTTTATGTTTATTACTAGTAAAATAATTTTTTTCATTTTTTTTATTTGAGAGAGAGTGACTGCTTCCTTCTGCTGCTTTATTTTCCCAAATGTCCACAGTAGTCCAGGCAGAGCCAGGCCAAAGCTAGGAGCCAGGAACCCAATTCAGGCCTCCCACGGGGGTGACAGGGACCCAACTACGTGAGCCATTGCCTGCTGCCTCCCAGGATGTGCATGAGCAGGAAACTGGAATCAGGTGCAGAGCTGGGACTCCAAGTGCAGCGTTCTGATACAGGGTGCAAGCATCCCGAGTAATAGCTTAATCAGGAAGCCACACGTGGCGTTCTTCCTGGTGAAATATTTAAAGTATCATGTCTAAGTTAAAAAAAACTGAAATAGAACCATTAGAACATGAATACTACCTTGAGAATCACTGGCTTATAAACGTATATCTTGAGAATTCAGAATCATAGAGTATATGGTTTTAATGAATGCCTATTGTTTAGACTATTTTTAATATGAATCATTGTCGATACTAAGTTTGCTGAAAAAAATTGAGAGAATATAAGGCTATTTTCTATTGATCTGCTCTTAATTAATACTCACCAGTAAAAATTTTCAATAAATCACTTTGAGATTGCCACTAATGCTATATAAGCATACAGAGTAATTTTACCAAAATATAACATAAATTTATCCTATTTTGGCATATATGAATTTGGAGGTGATGTACTAATTATAGGAAAGGCCAAGGCATGCCAAAATGTGTGTCATATGATTACAGGATGGAGGAGCACTTAAGGCTGTGCAGTGACAATCACCGGCCACCTAACTCCGACACTGTGCCAGGACTTTTCATGTGCTAACACCTCGAATCTTCATAATTGCCCTCCCAGATGTCAGCATTGATACTATCATCATTTTCATCATATAAATGAAGAAATGGAATGATGAAGTGTATCACAAGGCCAGACTGACACCAGAGTCAGGATTTGAAGTAGACAGTCTGCTCTAGGGTTTTCATCCTTAACTCTTCCCTGGAAACTTGTTAGATTCCTCACTCTACATTCATTCATTCATCTAAACCATCTAAAGCAAAACAAATTTCACCAAGTGTGTGTGCCAGGTGGCCTTCCCCCCGCCCTTTCCTGTTTTAGGATGGTACTTCTGAGAGCTTTTATTAATTTGGCTTTCCTTGTCTACAGACAGTTCATTTGCATCTCTGCAAAAATTAGCAATTAGTTCCCTGGCATGGCTGCAAGCACTTTCACATAACTGCTAAGATAATAAACAACTCCTACTTTTCCACCAACAGAGTTATCAGTTAGGATGCAACAGCCATAAAAGGGCCAATGGTTCTAATGGGCAGTGGTCATGTATGTAAGCAGTCCTCACCTGCAAAATCTCTCTTCCACACTCAGTGATCACAGTGTCTGTCCCCCTGTGCCACCAGGGGGCACTCAAGCCCCTTCTCTGAGTCTTTACAGTCCCCAGGGTGACTAGCAACCACAACCACACTCAGTGCTAAATTGTTTATTACCTAGCTTCTATTAGATTTCTTTTTTTTTTTTTTTTAGATCAAATAGATTTTATTAGTTTTCTGGAACTACCATAAAAAATTCCACAGTGAATATTGATTTAACCATAAAATTTGGCATGAGAACATTGGAAGAAGAATATAGGGGAATTGCAGTTGTTATGAAATGGAGCCATGTAGGGAACTTCATTCTTATCCCACAAAACAGAAATTCAATATGTAATATCTAAAATGGGATAATACATAAGAGGTAGTATAGCATATTGTTTTCAATTGAATTGCTAAAGAGTTAATAATGGTCACACTAGTGAAAAAAAGATTGGATATGGAGGAATGATTTGGAAGTAGTTTTTGTATTGGAAACTTTGTGGTACTATTTGACTTTTAAGCTATATACATATATTACTTGGTATATAGCCTTCTGTATGGCTATGACTGTATATAATGTGTTAAGTAAATTCCCCATAGATAGACATTTTATTTTTCATGGGAATTTCTGTAAGAATTTCCTGAGGACAAATTCCTAGACTTGGAATTATGCTGTAACAGGAAATGTATATATTTTAGGCTTTTTTGATTCATACTGCCCAAATGTTCTCCAGAAAGTTTATTCTAGCATGCTCTGTCGAAGGCACTGTATGAAAGTGCTTATATACCCAGAGATTCCACAAAATTCTTAATCTGTCCCAATGGTAGATTAAAACAAAATAAAAAGGCATCACCCCCTTTCCAATTTTCATTTCAATAAGTAGTAATTTTGATTATTCTTTCATATACTCACATGTTTTGCTGCATATATTTTTCTGAGAAATGTCTCTTCATATCCTTTGCCCATTTATCTCTTTTGTTACTAATTTGTAACCAATCTCTAAAAATTGACACAATCCTGTGTGTGTTAAAATTATAAAAATTCTTCATAATTTTTAAATATTGATTTATTTATTTGAAATGCAGATTTACAATGGGAAAGGGAGAGAAAAAGAAAGAGACAACTCCCGTCTGTGGGCGTACTTCCCAAATGACCACAATGGCCACAGTGGGGCCAGGCCAAAGCTAGGACCTGGAATTCTTAAGGTTTCCCATGTTAGTGTCAGGAGCCCAAACACTTGGGCCATCTCTACCACTTTCCCAGACACATTAACAGGGAGTTGGGCAGGAAATGGAGCAACTGGGACTCAAACTGACATTCAGATGGGATGCTGGCATCACAACAGTTGGCTTAACCCACTGTGCCACAACACTGGCCTCAAATTCTTCACAATTTGTCCTTTGCCTTTTCACTTTTGTTTATAATGTTTTACTATATACTTCAAGACATTTTATCATTTGATTTATTTGTATTTGACGCTCTTTTTTAGAGTTTTTGTCAAAGGCTCCAATTAATTCATTACAGAGGAGGAAGAAGAAGTATCTTAATCAAGTAAGTCATTTGATCAGATTCATATATTATAAAAACCCATGCTATGGCCGGCACCGTGGCTCACTTGGCTAATCCTCTGCCTGCAGCACCAGCACCCGGGGTTCTTGTCCCAGTTGGGACACCGGATTCTGTCCTGGTTGCTCCTCTTCCAGTCCACCTCTCTGCTGTGGCCCGGGAAGGCAGTGGAGGATGTCCCAAGTGCTTGGGCCCTGCACCCGCATGGGAGACCAGGAGGAAGCACCTGGCTCCTGGCTTCGGATTGGTGCAGTGCGCCAGCCGCAGCAGCCATTTGGGAGGTGAATCAATGGAAAAAAAGGAAGACCTTTCTCTCTGTCTCTCTGTCTCTCACTGTCTAACTCTGCCTGTTAAAAAAAATGCTGTAGATTTGTATAAAGGACCACAAATTCTTTGATCCTCTATCCATTCTCACCCTTTGAATTAAATCAGGTCTGCTACTATTTTGACAAGTAGAGATTGAAAGAAGTGGCTCTGTTTTGACTTCCAGTACCAGGTCATCTGGCTTCTCCCTGTTTCTCTTTGGATGCTCACTCTAGAATAAGTTAACAATGCAAGATTCTAATTATTCCATTCTGGAGATGTCACATGTATGTTCTCTTCTCAATAGTCCAGCCTTCTAGTAATCCTTGCCAAGACATCAGACAAAGAAGCTCCCAGATGATTACAGCCTCAAACCTTTGGAGTTAGCATCAGCCATTCAAATATTCCCAACTGATGCCCTAGACTCCAAGGACCAGATACAGGCCATGGCTACTATGCCCTGTCTAAATTCCTGATTCATAGAATACATGAGTATTATAAAATAATTATTATTTATGATATTGACCTTCAATTGGTTTGTCCACAGCAATAAATAAGGAATAATCCTTCACAAGAATGTCAAGACAAGAGTTAAAAATGAATTTCAAAATGTGTCCAGGAGAGACACATTGAAAACTCAAATAAGGTTGAAGTGAATATGGGAAGAAATCAAAACAGAGTGCAGAAGCAAAATCTACAATGCACATGAAAGCAGCAGATACAAGACTCTGTGTGTGTGTGTGTATGTGTGTCTTTCTGTAATTCTGTCTTTCAAATCAACTGGCTTTTTTTTAAGATTTATTTATTTGAAAGGCAGAGTTACAGGGTCAAGGGGAAAAGAAAGAAAGAGAGATAGATCTTCCATCCCCAAATGGCCACTAGGTCCAGACCTGGAATAATACAAATCCAGGAATCAGGAGCTTCTTCAAGGTCTCCACATGGGTGCAGGGGTCCAAGGACTTGAGCCATCTTCCTCTGCTCTCAGATACATTAGCAAGGACCTGATTTGGAAGTGGAGCAGCCAGGACTTGAATCAGTGTCCATATGAGATGCCGGTGCTGCAGTTGGCAGCTTTTTACCCACTATGCCACAGTGCTGATACCTCAAATCATCCCAAATGGCAGCAAGAGCAGAAGCTAAGCCAATCTGAAGCCAGGAGCCAGGAGCATCTTCTGGGTCTCTCACATGGGTTCAGGGGCCCAAGCACGTGGGACATCTGCTGCTGCTATCCAGGCTATAGCAGTGAGCTTGGTGTAGTTTCAGTTCAAGAACCATATAATGAGTGCATACTCTATGGTGAGGTCCAAGATAGATGGTCAGGTAATGAAGACAAATGAGAAAGAGCACCATTCCTGGGGGATGCTGAAAATTTTAGTGTCCATAGGTCGGTCAGTCAAGCATGTACACAGTCAGGAGGTATCAAATCCAGCAGCAAAATATAGAGCAGCCCACCCTAATGGCCAGAGGTGGAAGAGGGGCAGTTGAGGGTTGTATCAAAGAGGCTCTCTAAATAAAACGTACAGACAAGATTTAAGTCATACAAGTCCAGCAAAATCCAAGTTGCATATACTCTGACCTCGCTGGACTCTCCTGTCCGTGTTCAAGGCTAAAGAAAATTGGGGAGCCTTGAAAATTCATGCCACGCTACATACACTGGGCACCTCTGAACAACTCAGCAAATGTGACAAACATTATCTGCATCGCTTTGCAGACCACAGAAACTGAGATTCGAGCATCAAAGACTGACCAAGTGCAGGAAAGTCAAGAGAGACGCGGCTGGGGGCAATTACACACGGCAAGAAGCCCACGTATGAAAGTAATCCCGCTAGCTTCGCCTCCATTCTCCTCAACAGGCTCCATGATTCGGCAGGCACAGGCCAACGCCGAGGCTCTGCATCAAAGGGCGGGGCTCACTGAGAGGTAGGCCACAAAGTCCGCTAACATTTTTTATGGTCAGGAAGAAAAACCTGTTAAGTCACCCTCACCCTCACCTGTTAAGGCGCCCTCAGCTGAAGCCGGCTAAAGAAGATTCACTTCCACTCCGCGTCATCCGAGCCATCAAGAAACTCTTCCGCCTCTGTGTCGGTCCCTGTAACCTTTGCGCCCTGCAAGCAAAGCCCAGGCGCCCTTTTAGATTACTATTAGAGGCTCACGAGGTGACATTTATTTATGGAATGATTTCCTGATTTAAAGCAATTTAAGAATTTTTAAGGTGTGTTGATTTTATAGTGGTTCATAATCAATATAGCACATGTATAAACAAACATTCCTTCAATATTTTCATTATTAGCCTTTTTGCATGCCTCTTTAGGGGTGCAGAAGGAACAAGCACTGATTTCCCTGGCGTTCGATCTGCACAATAACAGGGGCTAAGACTCCATGCTGGCTCACACTCGTGGTCACTGCAAGCTGGAGTCAGCAGCTGTGGGCAGCAGACTGCCTTTGTTTCTCAGATCTTCTCTTCTGGGAGGAGGCAGGAGTTGAGAGTGAATTCTCTAAGCAAGTTGAGCCTGGAAATGGGAGTCTAGGAGTGAATTTCCAAAGATGGAGGGCAAATGGGCAGCCTGGGTATAGTCTTGCTCCTGTGCTTAATGCACTGCCTGACTCAGGAATGTAAATCACTTGAGTTGGGTAGGAAGGCTGTTAAGTGCAGGTACTTACAAGTTTTGAAGGACTTGGTGCTTACTAAAAGGCAGTTCCCAAAACTCCTCAATGGCTATGACCTAACCTTTTGTACACCACAGCCTAATCCAAGTTTCATGAGTTGGCCAGAATAGTGTTGAATTTATTACTATGGCTACTTACATTTTTTGCTATCCAAAGTAAAGTTAAGAGCTCTGAGATTTCCCATTAGTTGTAGCACATGGATGTGACTGTAGTACTAGTTTATCAGGCAGTTCAAAAACAATGTAAGTGCAAAGCAGAAACACAATAAAATAAAATAATGATTGATGAAGGGCAAGTTTGAAACTGTGATAAATGACAATTATCAAAAGGCTTTAAATCATAGAAATAAGACCAAACATTTTGATATGATTTCAATGCTATTTAAAAGTTGAGTGTCCATATCATTCTGAGTGAAATAAGCCAGTCCAAAAGGGACAAATATCATATGTTCTCCCTGATCGATGACAACTAACCAAGCACCTAAAAGGAAACCAGTTGAAGTGAAATGGACACTATGAAAAACAATGACGTGATCAGCCCTTGTCTTGACTGTTGAGGAACAACTTACTATTTTATTCCTTTTAGTATTTTTTGTTGTTTCTTTGTTTTACTTAATACCATTGGTTGAACTCTATAATTAATACACAATTATTCTTAGGCATTTAAAATTCATGGAAAAGTGATCTTTGTTAAATATAAGAGTGGGAATAAGAGAGGGAGGAGATATACAAGTCGGCACATGCTTACTCGGACTTACCTCCAATGGTAGAGCTAGAAATGTGCCAGGGGATTCCAATTCAATTTTATCAAGGAGGCATGTACCAATGCCATCTCACTTGTTAAAGTGATAAGTTTGAGTACATAACTGATCAAAAAGATAGGGTAAGTGTCGAAGAGATTTCACAAATAAGACCAGTGTCTATAAATAATGAAGGATAGAATTAAAGGGAGAGAATGATCCTGTGGGGGAAGCGGGACACACAGCAGACTCATAGAATGGCAAACACCTTAAACAGCACTCCAGCCTCAGAATCAACCCTTGGGGCTTCAGATCTGGCTAAAAGGCCCATGAGAGTCTCACAGGCATGGAAAGCCAAGATACTGTGGCAAAAACAACTTGAATGGAATGTCTCAGTGAACAAGATCCCAGCAGAAAGAACGGGCAATCAAAGAAAGAAGCACCTTTCTCTGAAGGGAGGAAGGAACCTCCGCTGTGATATGGCCTTGACTAAATAAGTTCAGAGTTGGTGAACTCAAGAGGCTTCCATAGCCTTGACAGCTCATGGCAAGAACCTCGGGTGATTACTGACGTCATAAATAAGTTTCAATTGTTAAATCAACAATGGGAGTCACTGTGCACCTGCTCGCCACATAGGATCTCTGTCCTTAATGTGTTTTACTATGAGAATTAACGGTAAAACTACTAGTCAAACAGTACTCTACACTTTGTGGGTCTGTGTGGGTGCAGTCTGTTTAAATCTTTGCTTAGTTTATACTAAGTAGGTCTTGTGTATATAAAGATAATTGAAAATGAATAATGATGAAGAGTGGGATGGGAGAGGGAGTGGGAGATGGGATGGCTGCAGGTGGGAGGGAGGTTACGGGGGAAAAAGGCACAACAATGCAAAAGTTGCACTTTGTAAATTTACATTTATTAAATAAATAAAATAAATTTGTTTTTCAGTATAAAAATAAATAAATAAAAGTTGAGTTTCAGATGGATAGACCAGTGGAACAGAATAGAAACACCAGACATCAACTCAAACATCTACAGCCAACTTATATTTGATCAAGGATCCAAAACCAACTCCTGGAGCAATAACAGTCTATTCAATAAATGGTGCTGGGAAAACTGGAATTCCACATGCAGAAGCATGAAGCAAGACCCCTACTTTATACCTTACACAAAAATCCACTCAACATGGATTAAAGGCCTAAATCTATGACCCGACACCATCAAATTATTAGAGAACATTGGAGAAACCCTTCAAGATATTGGTACCAGCAAAGACTTCTTGGAAAAGGCCCCAGAAGCACAGGCAGTCAAAGCCAAAATTAACAATTGGTATTGCATCAAACTGAGAAGTTTCTGTACTGCAAAAGAAACAGTCAAGAAAGTGAAGAGGCAACCAACAGAATGGGAAAAAAATATTTGCAGACTATGCTACAGATAAAGGATTAATAACCAGAATCTACAAAGAAATCAAGAAACTCCACAACAACAAAACAAACAACCCACGTAAGAGATGGGCCAAGGACCTCAATAGACATTTTTCCAAAGAGGAAATCCAAATGGCCAACAGGTACATGAAAAAATGTTCAAGATCACTAACAATCAGGGAAATGTAACACAATGAGGTTTCACCTCACCCCAGTTAGAATGGCTCACATTCAGAAATCTACCAACAACAGATGCTGGCGAGGATGTGGGGAAAAAGGGACACTAACCCACTGTTGCTGGGAATGCAAACTGGTTAAGCCACTATGGAAGTCAGTCTGGAGATTCCTCAGGAATCTGAATATAACCCTACCATACAACGCAGCCATCCCACTCCTTGGAATTTACCCAAAGGAAATTAAATTGGCAAACAAAAAAGCTGTCTGCACTTTAATGTTTATTGCAGCTCAAATCACAATAGCTAAGACCTGGAATCAACCTAAATGTCCATCAACAGTAGACTGGATAAAGAAATTATAGGACACATACTCTATAGAATACTATACAGCAGTTAAAAACAATGAAATCCGGTCATTTGCAACAAAATGGAGGAATCTGGAAAACATCATGCTGAGTGAAATAAGCCAGTCCAAAAGGGACAAATATCATGTTCTCCTTGATCGATGACAACTCACCAAGCACCTAAAAGGAAACCTGTTGAAGTAAAATGGACACTATGAGAAATGGTCTCTTGATCAGCCCTTGTCCTGTTGATGAACAACTTAATACTTTATCCCTTTTAGTATGTTTTTTGTTCTACTTAATACTATTGGTTGAACTCTGTAATTAATACACAATTATTCTTAAGTGTTGAAACTTAACTGAAAAGTGATCCCTGATAAATATAAGAGTGGGAATAAGAGAGGGAAGAGATGTACAATTTGGGACATGCTCAATCAGACTTGCCCCAAATGGTAGAGTTAGAAGTGTGCCAGGGGATTCCAATACAATCCCATCAAGGTGGCATGTACCAAGGCCATCTCACTAGTCCAAGTGATCAATTTCAGTTCACAATTAATCATAATGATAGGGCTAAGAGTCAAAGGGATCACATAAACAAGACTAGTGTCTGCTAATACTAACTGATAGAATCAAAAACGGAGAGAACGATCCAACATGGAAAGCAGGATACACAGCAGACTCAGAGAATGGCGAATGTCCTAAACAGCACTCTGGCCTCAGAATCAGCCTTTAAGGCATTCGGATCTGGCTGAAAAGCCCATGAGAGTATTTCAGGCATGGAAAGCCAAGACACTCTGGCAAAAAAAAAAAATGAAATGACCTAAATGAAAGATCTCTGCAAGTGAGATCCCAGTGGAAAGAACAAGTCATCAAAGAAGGAGGTACCTTTCTCTGAAGGGAGGAGAGAACTTCTACTTTGACTAGGACCTTGTCTAAATATGATCAGAGTCAGCGAATTCAAAAGGCCTCCATAGCCTTGGCAACTCATGACCAGAGCCTATGGTGATTACTGACGCCATAAACAAGAGTGTCAATTTGTTAAGTCAACAACAGGAGTCACTGTGTACTTACTCCTCATGTAGGATTTCTGTCCTTAATGTGCTGTACATCATGATTTAATGCTATAACTAGTACTAAAACAGCATTTTTCACTTTGTGTTTCTGTGTTGGTGCAAACTGTTGAAAGCTTTACTTAATATATGCTAAATTGATCTTCTGTATATAATGATAATTGAATATGAATCTTGATGTGAATGGAAGGGGAGAAGGAGTGGGAGAGGGGAGGGTTGTGGGTGGGAGGGAAGTTATGGGGGGAAAAAGCCATTGTAATCCATAAGCTGTACTTTAGAAATTTATATTCATTAAATAAAAGTTAAAAAAAAAAAGTTGAGTTTCCCCTAGAAAGAAAATTAAGCCCATAAAGAACAAGGTGATATTAAATTATTAAGATAACTTTCTGACGTGTGTTTTGCTAGGTTATGATTCTTGCAAGTCTCAGTGAATTGGTATTTTAATTATGACTAATGTGAGTTTGTCTTGACAGTACTAACTTCACTTTGAGTTTTTTCTTGTAACACAAGTTAGAACTGAGCCAAGTGGATGGCTGACAGTCCACCCTGACAACTGTTTGTCCATATGCAATGGGATAGCAGGTCTCCAGGACTTCTCCCTCCAAGATCGGGAAGCTGAAATACTACTCCTTCTGGGGTGATAAATGCTGGTTTCCTCAGCCTGCCTGGAGACACTTCTCATAGTGACTCAACTCTGTGGGTATTCACTCTGAAGAGACATCAGCTGCCAAGGGCTAGGCTGGGGTGAAAAGTCATCTCTGTCACTGCTTATGACTTGATACATCCACACCCATTTGACTGTCACTTTGAAGGAACTATCTCCTGCACCCTTTGGACCAATTCATCTATGGACACCCAAATTTGGGACTTAGCACTCTGTGCTTGAGTAATTTTCTTTAACCTATTTCTGCCTTTCTTTTCACATACTCCTTTTGCTGATTCTGTTTCTGTGTGCAGTATAATAAAACAATTAATTCATGAACTATCTTTGTTTCACTTGACATGTCATTTGGTAAGAAAATATTCTGTCCTTCTTGGAGAAATTATAATCCTTGGGATCGAAATTGTCACCAGGTATCAGGGAACCACCGTTATTGGTCCACAACAGGTGATTTTTGGAATAGTTTGTGATTCAGACCATTAAGCAATAAAATCTTTGCCATTTTTTTTTCTAAGATTTATTTTATTTATTTGAAAGAGTTTTAGAGAGAGAGAGATCTGCTGCTTCATTCCCTGGGGCTGAACCAGGTTGAAGTCCAGATCCAGGAGCTTCATCTGGGTCTCCCATGTGGGTGCAGGGGCCCAAGCAGTCGTAACATCTTTTCTACTGCTTTTCAAAGCCATTAGCAAGGAGCTGGATTGCAAGTGGAGAAGCCAGGGCTCAAGTTGGCACTCATATGGGATGCACGCATTGCAAGTAGTGGCTTAACCCTTTACACTGCAACACTAGCCCACCAAATCTGTGCCATTTCAGCTTTGTCTTTTGATAAAATATCTTCTAAAACAGGCCGGCACCGCAGCTCACTTAGCCAATCCTCCGCCTGCAGCGCCAGCACCCTGGGTTCTAGTCCCAGTTGGGGCGCCGGATTCTGTCCCGGTTGCTCCTCTTCCAGTCCAGCTCTCTTCTGTGGCCTGGGAAGGCAGTGGAGGATGGCCCAAGTGCTGGGGACCTGCACCTGTATGGGAGACCAGGAGGAAGCTCCTGGCTCCAGGCCTCGGATCGGTGGCCATTTGGGGGGTAAACAAATGGAAGGAAGACCTTTCTCTCCGTCTCTCTCTCTTTCACTGTCTAACTCTGCCTGTCAAATATATATATATATATATATATATATATATATATATCTTCTAAAACTGTAAAAAGAAAACAGGTTCCAATTTGTTTAGAGAATTTCTAGTCATCTTTTGAAATCATTTGATTGTAATCGATCTTAGTGATTTTCTTATTAGGTTGTGTTATTTTTAATGGTATAAAATAATGTCAGACTTATAGAAATAATAGTCTTTTGTGCATTATTGGCCGTTTCATTTTGGTAATTACATTTATCGAAGAGAATGTGTCATTTACATATAGACAAATCCACAAGTTTTTAACAGTATTTAAGAGTTTAATTCTATGTCTGTTTTGGCTTTTTAAAACTTTTATTTGAGCAGTGGACAGAACCACACATAAACACACACAAACACACACACAGAGAAAAAGAGAGAGAGAGAGAGAGAGAGAAACACCCCCATTTGCTAGTTCACTCCCCAAATGCCTGCAATGGCCAGGTCAGGAGTAATGCCAGGAACTAGAAATGCAGCCCAGGTCTGCCATGTGAATGGCAGGCACCCAATTACTTGAGCCATCACGTCTGCATCCCAGGGTCTGTATCATCAGGAAGCTGGGTCAGCAACCAGAGTGAGACATCAAAGCACTCCAACATCGAATGTGTGCATCTTAACTGTCAGGCTAACCACCCTCACCAATTCTTGTTTTTAAATATTATCTACAATTCTTATCCTCAGTTCATGTGAGTATTATTTGGGGTTGTAGTTGAGGTTAGAAGCTCCGTTTATTATTGTATTTTTAAAATTTTTTTTAGGAAGCAAGGCAGTTGTCTCCTCTGCCTAAATTTGTGGATTGATTGGACTTAACTGGCCGCTCTGGTGCTTTATGAAAGGAATTCAGTAGATGTCAGCTTCTTTCAGGTAGTGCTGCAACCTGAAGTGATGGTTTTCACCCAAGGGCAGACAGTGCTACTGCCCAGAAGAGTGGAAGCACTGGAGCTGGTGTGCACCAGCTGGGGTGTGCACTAGCTGGGATGATGGATTGGTTTTTAAAGTTCAAAATCAATTTTCCTGTTATCATCTTCATACCATCAACAAATCTATGTCTGCCCTTCTCTTTTTCATGCAGATACCTCATAGGCCACAAGCAACATCGTGCAATTTAATTTTAATTTCACAAAAGGGCAGATCATTTCTCCTGAGGTCAAGATCTTTCTAGGAGTGTTGGTAACCATTGCAATCAAAAGGTAAGCCTTTTAATGTGTCAGATTTTCTTTCTTTGAATTCTCCTTTTCTGCCATGTTTATTGTGGAAGAAGACGTGGACAAAAGTTTTGTTGTCTGAAGTTGCATCAGGTGTATTTAGGCTAGATATAAAGAACTTCCCCAAATAAAATAAACTTGCCTTTTTGGAACCTGCAGCCTAATGTGATGAACACAAAGGTAGGATGATAAATTCAAGGTCAATACATGCAAATGCAGACACATTTTTTTAAAGATTTATTTATTTATTTATTTATTTGAAATACAGAGTTACACAGAGAGAGGAGAGGCAAAGGGAGAGAGAGAGAGAGAGAGAGAGAGAGGTCTTCTATCTGATGGTTCACTCCCCAGATGGCCACAACGGCCGGGGCTGTGCCAATCAGAAGCCAGGAGCCAGGAACTTCTTCCAAGTCTCCTACACAGGTACAGGGGCCCAAGGGCTTGGGCCATCTTCTACTGCTTTCCCAGGACATAGCAGAGAGGTGGATCAGAAGTGGAGCAGCCCATATGGGATGCCAGCGCTTCAGGCCAGGGTGTTAACCCTCTGCGCCACAACAACGGCCCCACAGACAATAAATGTTTTAAAAAGTCCAAGACAGCTTCAGGTCTACTGAGTGTCTTACAGCAGTGGTCCCATTTGTAATTTATAATGTTTGCATTTTGAAAACCAAAGAGGAGGTGGTGGCCACTTGGGAATGAGAAGAGTGTAGAGCATTGGGACCACATCCTCCCAGCACATAGTAGACAATGAATAGCACTAAAGAAACAGATCCCAAGTCTGGGTTACAGGGAGGACAGAACACCAGAAGCTAGAAATGGGAGTTAGTTCACAATGAGGGCACTTCCATTTGTCTGTAATAGTTACATTGCTGGGTAAGGAATGGAATTCATGATCTTGACCCTGGACTAGTCCATTAACCTCTTCAAGCTTCAGTGTCCTACAGGTGAAAACACAGACAGAGGTTTTGTTTCCAGGTTGAAACAGATGGTGAACCTGGCCCTTGACTCAATTTTGAAAGCTTAGAAAAGAAATGGGTGGTCAACATAATTTGGAACTAAAACTCTGAACAATACTAAGATGAACTGTGTTAAGAGAAGCAAAAGGGATTTACAAGCTCACCAAGACTTTATCTGGGGAGAAGCATTGGTAGAAACAAAGCCATAGAAATTTATGTGAGAACAAAGTGTATAAATGTTCTCAATAAATTAGAGATAGCCACCAGAAAGTTGTTTTTAAGTGTAGAACTTTTCCTAAGTAAAAATAAAAAGGAAGCAGGATAAAATTCTGTCAGTATCAAGTGGAAGAGTTAAGTCTTAAAACAACAATACTTAAATATTCCATTAGATTTGTCAATAGGGGAGAAGCATTGTGGCACAGTGGGTTAGGCTACCCCTTGTGATGCTGGCATCCCACTTGGGAGCACAGGATCAGGTTCAGCTTCTCTGCTTCCAGTCCAGCTCCCTGCTAATGTACCTGGGAAGGCAGCAGAAGATGGCTTGAGTTCTTGGGTCCCAGCCACTCATGTGGGAGACCCTGATAGAGTTCCTAACTCCTGGCTTCAGCCTAGTCCCGACTCCACTGTTGGGACTATTTGGGGAATGAAGTAGTGGAAGATCTCTCTCTTATCTTTCACTCTCCCTCTGTCACTCTGCATTTCAAATAAATAAATAAATAAATTATCTTTTTTTAAATATCCATCAATATATTTTCTACAAGAGACATTTAGACACAAGAAAGATAAAATAGATTTTAAAAAGCTATTTCAGGGGCAGACACTGTGGCGTAGTGGGTAAAGCTACCACCTTCAGTGCCAGCATCCCATATGGGCACTGGTTCAAGACCCAGCTGCTCTACTTCTGATCTAGCTCCCTGCTATACCTTGGAAAAGCAGTAGAAGATGGCCCAAGTCCTTGGGCCCCTGCACCCATGTGGGAGACCTGGAAGAAGCTCCTGGCTCCTGGCTTCAGATTGGCCCAGCTCCAGTTATTGTGGTCATCTGGGGAGTGAAGTAGCAGATGGAAGACCTCTCTCTGCCTCTGCCTCTGCCTCTGTCTCTGTAACTGTACCTTTCAAATAAATAAATAAATTTTCTAAGAAAATAAAAAAGCTATTTCAGGGAAATATAATTTGAAAGAAATAGTAGCAACTAAATATAAGACAAAAATTATTTTCAAAGCTAAATGTATCACATGAAATACAGTGGAATGTTGTTTATAGGTTAAAGAGAAATATACCAAGAAGATAAAACAATTATGAATATAGATCCAACTAACAATACAGCCTGAACTACACAGAACGACATACGGCAGAATTATGAAATAAATCCATAAGTCAACCACTACAGTTAGTAAAGCCACATATGAGGTCTATAAACACATTGATGTAATCTTACTCAGGTGAAAATACAAAATATATCTAGCATTCATGAAGTCTCCCACAGGCCCTTCTCTACAAAATCTATCATATGGTTCATTTGTCTATTCTTGAACTTCATTTAAATCCAAACTTCCAATATGTAATTTTTCATCTCTGTCATCTTTAACTCATTGTTCTGTGGTATTATTCCATGTTGTTGCTATCTTTAGTTGTAGTTCATTCTTTTAAATTGCTTTTTATGTTTCACTGGGTGAACTAATCACAAATAGTTATGAAATCTTATGTTAAAACATTAGCTTCCAGTTTTTATCTATCAACGTTAGTTTACATGGCTTTTTTGGCCAATAAACTCATTACTTTTGGGTAAATATCCAAGAGTGGGGCTGACATGTCAAAGTGGAAGATTATGTTTATTTCAATATATGGTCATAATTTTCAAAATTACTTTTCATGGGTCGAGCATTGTGGTATAGGAAGTTGAGCCAATGCCCGTGATGCCAGCATTCCATATGGTGCTGGTTCCAGACCTCACTGCTCCACTTTTAATCCAGCTTCCTGCTAATGTGCCTAGGAAAACAGCAGAAGATGGCCCAAGTGCTTGGGCCCCTGCACCCATGTGGGAGACCCAAAAAAGCCCCGGACTCTTGGCTTCAGCCTGGCACATCCTAGCCATTGCGACCATTTGGAGAGTGAACCAGTGGATGGAGGCGTGGGCGCTCTCTCTCTCTCTCTCTCTCCTTCTAACTTTGTTTACAAATAAATAAATCTTTTAAAAAATTACTTTTCATCTGTAGTGTATGAGTGTCAATTGACTATATCTTTGCCAACAGCTGGTATTGTTACTTTTTAAATTTCAGGCATTCTAGTATGTATGTAGTGATACTACATTGTGGCTTTGATTTGCATTTTCCTGATAATGAATGATGTCTAGCACTTTTTTTTAAAAAAAAAGATTTATTTATGTATTTGAAAGGCAGTTACAGAGAGGCAGAGGCGCAGTGAGAGACACATCTTCTATCCACTGGTTCATTTGCCAAATGGCCACAATGGCTAGAGCTGGGCCGATCCGAAGCCAGGAGCCAGGAGCTACTTCTGGGTCTCCCACATGGGTGCAGGAGCCCAAGGACTTGGGCCATCTGCTTTTCCAGGCTATAGTAGAGAGCTGGATCAGAAGTGGAACAGCCGGTACTTGAACCAGCACCCATATGGAATGACAGCACTGCAAGAAGTGCCTTTACTCACTATGCCACAGCTCTGGCCCCTATAGTAGTTCTTCATATATATATATATATATATATATATATATATATATACATACATATTACTATATACTCTGTATTGTAATGTTTTGTTGGAGTCATGTATGCAATATCTTATCTAGTCTATGACCTGCCTTTTCACTTTCTTGGTGAAATCTTTTGTGGAATAGAAGTTCTTAGTTTTCATGAAATCCAATTTGTCAATCTTTTTATTTTTTCTTCTATTTTCTTATATGTTTCAGGTAAATTCTGTGGAGAGTCAGCAATTAAGGCAAAGGTTCATTTAACTTCCATCTTTCATTAAAATGGCCATCCTTGGGGCAGATGTTGTGGTGCGGTGAGTTTAGGTGCCACTTGGGACAATTGCACCCCACATTAGAATGCTGATTTGAATCCCAGCTACTCCACTTCTAATCCAGCTGGGGCCACTGATACTGGTATGGGAGACCTGGGTGATGTTCCTGTCTCCTGGCTTGGCTTCAGCCTGGCCCAGCCCCAGCCACTGCAGCCATTGAGGGAGTGAAACAGCAGATGGAAGATCTCTGTTTCTGTCTCTCTGCCTCTCTGCCTTTCAAATAAATAAATAAATAAACACATACATACATAATTTTAAGGCCATCCTTTTGCTACTGGATTACAGTGGTTACTTTGTAGGGAATCAGGTGACTGTACTTGGGCAGGTCTATTTCTGGCTCTGTTTTCCACTTTCCTTGTGATCATAACCCAGCACTGGATTTGCAAAGCCAGAAATAGTAATTTCCCAAGATGCTATTTTTAGGTTGTGACAGGAATTGCTTTGTCTTGATGGAGTTCTTTTGATTCCTTCCCCTGACTGACTTTTCATACCTTTATAAGGACAAAGACGTCAGCGAGCTCCAGGCCACGCACTGGCAGGGTCAAACTCAGACATGGTTTGCCGTAAGTTCTATTACACCTACTTGTTTCATAGAAGCAGTTTAATAATTCAAAATTTATTGTGTTCATTAATCCAACACCCAGAAATGGAGGTGAAATTATACAATCATGAGACTTTTTTGCTTTATTTATAATTAATTTTCTGTATTCTTCACCATTGGTATATATGAACACCTATAAAAATATTTTACAAATGTTTTGTGATCTCAGAAAGAAACAGTGCTACAATCTGGGATTCTGATTTTTCCTTTTCTTATTTTTTCATAAAGAAAAATATTACATATAAATTTCATATTTAATAAAAAACTGTTTATTTGAGAAGCAAGAGAGATGTCATTCACTAATTCACTCCCCCAGTGGCTGAAAAGGTAGCAGCCAGAATGCAGTCCAGGCCTCACACACAGGTAGCAAGTATCCAATCACAGGAGCCACCACTACTGCCTCCCAGGGTCTGCATTGGCAGGAAACTGGAAACTGGAATTGGGATCCAGAGCTGGATACCAAACCTAGGCACTCCAATATGGCACATGGGCATCATAACCAACACCTTAACTGCTAGGCTAAATGCCTGCCCCATGATTTTACCTTTAAGTTTAGCATTCAATGATTATATTTATGCAATGTTGTACTTTCCATTTACAATATTTTAAGTAGAAAAGTACATTTTTAACTCACTTGTGAATGAAAACATTAACTACAAAAAGAAATATCCACATACATTTTGGCTATGATACCTTTATGAAATGATTCTTCAAAAACTGACAACTAAAAGAAATCCTGGTTTGTGTATTAATCAGTTTTTCCGAGCAGTGGAACTAGTATGCCTAATTCAATCTCTACCAGTATTTGGTTCACTGGACATTCAATGCCTTATGAAAATTTCTAAATTCCATCTCAGGCTGCACCTGGCTCCCTTAAAGACAAACATGTCAAGAAGTATGTGCAGCTTGACTTGTGAAATTACGGATTTCTTTGTTTTCTCATCCCTGGCTTCACCCCTACTTCCTCAAGATGGTAAAGGATCCCTTCTAAGGTCCTATTGTTGATAAATGACAGCTGTTAAAACGTAGCCTTTTGAATCATTTATGTGAAGAAGTTTCTGTTAAGAAAATAAACTTTGAGTAAGAGAAACCAATTTGGGCTACTCATGACTGTGAAAAAACCTAGTTTGTTTGCATTCACAATATATGAAAGACCAAAAAGCAATATTTAAAAAATATTTATTTATTTATTTGAAAAGCAGAGAGAGAGAGAGAGAGAGAGAATGAATATTCCATGAAGTGGTTCACTCCCCAAATGCCCACAACAGGGGTTGGGCCAGGTGGAAGTCAGGAGCCAAAAACTCCATCCAAGTCTCCCACATGAGTGGCAGGGCACCAAACACTTGGGCCTGCTCTGCTGCCTTCCAAGGTATGTTAGCAGGAAGCTGGATTGGAAGCAGAGTAGCTAGGATGTACACCAGCACTCTGGTATGGGATGCCAGCATATACATTTCTGGTCAGGATCTCTCTATGAAGACAATAGTTTGTGAAGATAAGCCAAAGTGATCTAAAGGATATAGTCTTCAACCTTCAATGGCTTGACTTGTAATTTTTCAACTTCACAATGGTGTGAAAGTGATATGTATTCAATGGAAATCATACTTCTAATTATTATAGGTCCCATCTTTTCTTAATATGTTCCCAGGCAGCTCTAGGGTTGCTGAGGAAACAGTCCATGTTACAGTGTGCTGTACTGCCAGTGCTTTTTCAATATTGTTTTGGAGTTTTACATCCCATTGCCCACACAACACCTATCTGTGGGATATTGTTTTATTTTAAATGATCTGTTAGATGATTTTGCCCAATGTAAGTGTTTGAGACATTTAAGGTAGGCTGGGTTATGAGGTCTGCTAGGTGTATTAAAGGGTACATATTTTTGATTTGTAATGTTTTCAAATTACTGGTATGTAACCCAGTTATAAGTCACAGAACATCTGTATTTATGGAATAAGTGATAGCACTGATGACACGCCTAACTCAATTATTTTTGAAGCATGTCCACTGACTTAAGGAACAGTTGGGAAACATTTTTGAAATGGTTCAAGATGGTTAATAAACTTTTCTCATTTGGAAAGGAGAAAATAAAATTTTGCCCATACCTTAATCTACCTACTATATAATTTTCTAAAATCTTTAATTCCTGTGGGAATCAGGGAAGGACTATACATCAAGTTTTCCTTGAAAATTATAATTTTAGAGAAAAATAAAATTGTGGAAATAGAGTCGTCTCAGAAGATTAAAATAATGATCAGGAACAGGCATTTGCCTAGTTATATCAGAGTGCCTGGGTTCAAGTCCTGGCTCTGTTCCCAATTCCAGCTTCTTGCTAGTGTGGAGCCTGAGATGCAGCTGTGATAGTTCAAATAGTTGGGTCCCTGCCACCCATGTAGGAGACCTGGATTGAATTCCTGGCTCCTTGCATTTTGGGTATTTGGGAAGTGAACCATCAGATGGACACAGATAACTCTGTCTCTCAAATAATGTCAAACAAAGAAAATAAAGATCAAAATGAATAAAGCTGTAAGATATTTGATATAATTATTTTGAATATGAAATAGAGATGCTAGTGAGTACTGCTACATTACCATTCATTTTGGAATGGAAAGTTAATATTTTATTTGTGCTTGTCATTTTTTTTTTTTGACAGACAGAGTAGACAGTGAGAGAGAGAGATAGAGAAAGGTCTTCCTTTTGTCGTTGGTTCACTCTCCAATGGCCACCGCGGCCAGCGTGCTGCGGCCGGCTCACCGCGCTGAACCGAGACCAGGAGCCAGGTGCTTCTCCTGGTCTCCCATGCAGATGCAGGGCCCAAGCACTTGGGCCATCCTGCGCTGCACTCCTGGGCCACAGCAGAGAGCTGGACTGGAAGAGGAGCAACCAGGACCGAATCCAGCACCCTGACTGGGACTAGAACCCAGGGTGCCAGTGCTGTAGGCAGAGGATTAGCCTACTGAGCCGAGGCACTGGCTTGTGCTTGTCATTTTTTAACAATGAAGACAAGCTTTATCCCAAAGAAAGTTGGAAGGGAGCAGAGGTGCTGTTTAGTGTCTGTTTATATCCTAAAATACACGAGTGTCATTTGTTACATGTCTGAGAATGCTATGATTCAATTTTTGTGGGATTGGGGGATGGGGAAGGAGCTGATATACCTTTTTGTGAAAAGTAACATAATAAAATATCGACACAAGAAGCCTAAGAAGACTACCCTTCAAAAAGCCTTTTGAAATCTCTAGGAATGTGTTAATATTTGTACAGCACTATAAAACATTGTTTTAAAGCTTTTTTTATTTAAAAGGTAAAGTCACAGGGGAGTGACACACACACACACACACACAGAGGGAGAGAGAGAGAGAGAGAGAGAGAGAGAGAGAGATACATATTATCTCCCATTCACTGTTCAATTCCCCAAATGCCCGCCAATAGCTACACCTGTTCCAGGGCTGGAGCCAGGAGCCAGAGATCCAGTCCAGGCCTCCCTTTAGTGGCAGGAACCAAATTAATTCTGCCTTCATCACTGCCTCCCAGGTTCTGCATTGGTAGGAAACTGTGTTCGGGAGCAGGAGCCAGAAATGGAATCCAGGTGGTCCAGTGTTATTAAACTTCCAGGCTAAACACCCATTCATTCCTTGTACAGTACTTTTTTCAAATCACCTTCTTTCTTTCTGTCATCATAATAAACTATGAAAATATTTCTGACAGATGGAAAACTGAGGCTAAAACAAGTTATATAGGTTAACCAGCAATTTATTTTAGATTCAGCATTTTATTTAGGCCAGTTCTATAGCCTAAAAACACTCTGCCCTTTATGAGAGTGCTAGAGTGTATCATATCTACAACTCTAGGCGGCAGGATCTGCATAAGACATTGGAACTTCCCAGAGGAAACAAGTTCTGAAGATACATAAAGACTTGTCAAATAAATAATGTCCAACTCAAGTATTTCTGAAGTTCAACTTCATTGATGACGTGGAGCTACTGGTAACTTGGGGAAAGTATCAAATTCCTACCATGAACACAAACTAGTGGACTGCAGGCCCTAAACACAGGCAAGATGCTGTGTTCAATGCTGCCCTGAGGGCCCAGTCACCAATGTATTTTCTAAGTATTGGGCTTCAACACTGTTGTGGCCTACTGGTTAAATGTTAGTGGTCCACTATCTTGGAAAGAGTTCAAGTTTTCCTTAAAGCAAAAGGTGTATTTCTTTCAAATCCAAAGGCTAAATGCAGAGAGGATGACAATGGTCAGCTTTGTGAACTCAAGTACCTTGGGTACTAACCCAGGTGTGAACCACTTCCTGTACAAGGTGCTCTATTATCAAAGGAGGCCTACAGCAGAAAACAGTTTGTACATGGTCTGATCAGTGGTATTGTCTCCAGGCATGGTGAGCTGTCTCTTCTCATACTAACATATGGAACTGCTATTGAACACCACCTAAACTGAGTGCAGAATCTCAAAACCAGGTTCACTTGCCTGATGCACAGCAAGTCAATCGTTGATACCAGGGTGGTGGAAAAAGCAAGTGTTTATAGCAAAGCTCAGTGTAAAGAGGTAACTAATGTTCAATACCTGGACTCTCTGAGTCTCTAACTTGTGGATGAATAGCGCATACCCAGCTCATGTGTGAGCCTCAGGTTGTTCTATAGCTCACCTGGCTTTTGACTGATCAGTAACAGAACACCTTTTTTTTAAAGATGTTATCATAGCAAGGGTTGAGGGATGAAGGTGCTTCAGCTGTCTGGGGCCTAGGGGCCAGATTGGTTATCACTTTGTTTTGAACAGGGCTTGAATTTCCTGAAAAATATCTCAATTAAAGTCTGTCACTAGGATGATAGCTATGGGAGTGATAATGAATTTCAAGGCCTACACTTTGGTGTTCTGCCTCTGAGTTGTTCCCAAACTTCCCAGAACAGAAGCTAACACTGACATGTCAACCATGTCATTTGTGTGGCATTTGTGTCCATCCCTTAGAACTGAGTTAATCTTTACAGAGGAGCTGTTGGCTAAGATACTGGAGCCCCATAAAGTCTACAACAAAGGCTTTTAGGGGAGGCAGCATTGTGGCATAGCATGTAAAGCTGCTGCCTGTGATGCTGGCATCCCATTTGGGTGCGAGTTCAAGCCCCAGCTGTTCCACTTCCAATCCATATCCCTTGGGCCCCTGCACTCACATGGGAGACCCAGTTGAAGCCCCTGGCTCTGGCCTGGACCAGCAACAGCTTTTGTGGGCACTTGGGGAGTGAACCAGGAGATGGAAGCCCTCTCTCTGTGTCTCTCCCTATCTAACTCTACCTTTCAAATAAATCAATAAATTAAAAAAAAAAAAGCTATTAGGGCTGGGGCTCACTTATACCACTTGCTCCAGGAAGCAGTCCTGACCTGATTGTCACCTACCATCCAAGTTTGTTACTACAGTAACTCTGATTATTTATTTCCCCAGCAACTTTGAAAAGAACTCAAGACAATAATAGCACACAAAATATTTTTAATGAGTTGATACTCTATAATTACAGTAAAATTCCATTTTGCAATATATGCATTTTTTCTTGGCCCTCTTAATCAAAATAAAACTTTTGGATTTCACTGTTACATAGCACACAGAATCATTCAGATCTCATTCTTAAATGGAGACTTCCTGAATCTCACCTAATCATTGACTTTTAGTGAAATGTTCTGTAATTAATTAAGTTAGAAATACTAAGGCAGTGAGGCAGGTTATTTCAATAGTCAAAATTACTGTTTTTAAAATTTATGTAAATAACCTGGGTTACTTCCAATTCGAGGTTGATTTACTCTAATGAAAGCTAAAGAGCGGGGCCAGCACTGTGACGTAGCAGGTGAAGCCATCGCCCACAGTGCTGGCATCTCACAGGGGCACCAGTTCGAGTCCCCAGCTGCTCCACTTCTGATCCAGCCCTCTGCTATGGCCTGGGAAAGTAGTGGAAGATGAACCAAGTCCTTGGGACCCTGCACCTGCGTGGGAGACCTGGAGGAAGCTCCTGGATCCTGGCTCTTGATTGGCGCAGCTCCAGTGATTGCGACCATCTGGAGAGTAAACCAGCAAATGGAAGACACCTCTCTCCCTCTCCCTCTCCCTCCCCCTCCCCCCCCTCTGCCTCTCTGTAGCTCTGCCTTTCAAATAAATAAATCCCTAAAAAAAAAAAAAAAAAAGCTAAAGAGAACACATGCAGGGAATCAGGCACCCATTACTTCTTGAGTAAAATCAGCAGTTTAAAAAACCACATGTGTTACCTGGAAAAATGTGTAAGAGGCTATGGATATGTGGTTAGGATTTTTAAGACAATGAGCGGTCCAACTAAGACAATGAAGACATAGCTGCAGTCTCAAGGAGACAGGACTAGAATGGAGTAATATAACAAAAACTAACATCTAAGCAATAGAAAAAGCAGTAACGGAACAAAGCTGAGAACAGTGGCCTTAGACCAGGAATTCTGGGAAACGGGGACAGGGAGAATGTGAAAGTATGTAAACATAAATTCTGCACAGGTATAAATCAGGAAAGATGCTGTCTTGGCTCTCAATGAACCTCCAGCATGAGCAAGGAAACATCTACTGTGCCTTAAGTAGGGAGCCTTCCATCCTAGGTCATGGTACAAAGAGTGATTAATGACCCCATCACACGCCTCTCCCTGCACATTGTGGGAATGTGATGCACCTCTTTAATAAAATTTTAGCTATTACCAGGCACTCTTTAATTTCCAGTGAGGTCTCCTTTGATTTTCAATGTGACTGATAACCACACGTAACTCCCTGATGTTAAAACCTGATGCAATGCAGGTACCCATCCTGTAAGAAAAGGTATAAAACCGATGACAAAGCTCAGACTTGTGGAACAGCCAGTTCAGGGAACTCAACAATCCAGCACACTGGACCACCACTGTGATCTTAAACTTTAACCCTGGCTCTGATCTCCAGCTCTCTAGGGAACTTTACTGGTAATTCTGGAGAAAGAGTTCGTCTATTAGGATTTCTGCTGGCAATTATCATTTCAAAGGCGTTATCTTTTTTGTTGCTACCATCCTCTCTGATATGGCCTTCGTTTACATAAAAACATGGAAAAATTAGCACTGCGGATTCATGAATGTGTTTCTAATTTCAGGAAATATGGTATTTAGAAGACACAGCAGGACTGATTTAACGGAAAGTGCTCAGTATTTTAAGTAATAGGGTGAGAGATATGCTCTGAGAGTAGTTTGGTTTTGGCATTTCAGTTATTATCTACATGCCTCTACCCACCTCCTATTGCTCTAAAATTGGTTTGAGATCTCACTTATCTTAAATGAGCATATTTGAAAACTCTTTACTTTTTTTTTTATTTGACAGATAGAGTTAGTGAAAGAGAGAGAGAGAAAGGTCTTCCTTCCGTTGGTTTACCCCCAAATGGCCTCCACGGCCAGAGCTATGCTGATCCAAAGCCAGGAGCCAGGTGCTTCTCCTGGTCTCCCATGCGGGTGCAGGGCCCTAGCACTTGGGCCATCCTCCACTGCACTCCCGGGCCACAGCAGAGAGCTGGACTGGAAGAGGAGCAGCTGGGACTAGAACCCAGTGTCCATATGGGATGCTGGCTCTGCAGGCGAAGGATTAGCCAAGTGAGCCACAGCGCCGGCCCCCATTTGAAAACTCTTAAGAGTAAATGGCAAGTTGGCTAATAAAACTAAAACAATGAGGGCACTTCAAAAAGTCTGTGGAAAATGGACATTAAACTTCATTTCAGTGCAAAAATACCTGAAATCCATGCAGATTTGTATTGCTTGAAAAGCTTTGTGATGTTTTAAGTTGAGCACAATTGCTCAGTCTGTACAGGTTAATGTGGAAGTTCCTTGGGAAATGCAGTATCAAGTCCCAGGGCAGGCAGATGACTTCTGTCAGCTACTGCTAGTCCAGGTGGGAAGATCCATTACCGACTGATGACAGAATTCTGGTATAGAACAGCATTTATTAATGCTGCCGCTTATTTAATAGAATGGTGTTATTTGTAAAGCACCTCAAAATATTTTATATTATGCACAATTGCTTTCAGAGCTAATTATTAATAAGAACCCTCTGATAAAGGTTCAGAAAATCCAACGGCTACAAGGTTTAAGGCAGAAGTCGCACATTCAAGCTCTCTTGTACTCTTTGATGCTATGTAGAATATGAGGAATATTCATGAAAATGTGTTATTTCCAAAAGTGATATAATTAAATGCACAGTAGCATGAAAATAGGAGGAAAGAAATAGATTTCCATGGCAGCCTGTTTTAAAGGTGGCACGCTGACACCTCCTCAGGTGGGCTGGCTGCAGGGAAAAGCTTGTAACACATGATGACAAAAACTAGAGAATGGAGGTGCTGTCTATGCTTGTACGACAGGCTCTGAATACTTCTGGAGAACTGAAGAACTCATTTTTTAAGAAATATAAGCAATTCATATTAGAAGCTGAGGCTGGTTAAGGAGACATCCACCGGGAGAACAGAATTCCAAGATTACAAATGACACCTCTGTTAAATACTCACTCAGTAATAGCACTACAATGAGTACTGGAGGAATCAACTGGTAGTCTATCTAAAGCAGTCTAAGGAAACAGTATTCCAACATCATTGGAATTATTGACTCTCACAAGGTTCTTTTCTGTCAGATTCCACAAAAGTAGATACAGCATCCTGAAATAAAATGCAACATTTGTAAAAATAACTCTGAGAGCTACTGAAGGTGTCAGAAACTAATAAATTGTCCACAATAAAGTCTGGTGACAGTACAGTTGGAGGGATTCCTGCTTCTAGGAAGCCTGGTATCCTGTTCTTGAAGAAAAGGGTAACACTGGATATAAACCATTTAAAAAGCACACTATCTGATGAGGGCCATGGAAACTGGATATGTCCAAGCAGCCCTGGGTACAATCTTCCATGATAAATACAAGCATTATTGCTTTGATTAGAGGGATGCATGAAGGACTACACTTGCATTTTATTATCTTGAGCCTTGCAATTTGTTTCCAACATTAGAACTGTCACTGCAATCAAGTGTTAGGGCAGGAGTGAAGCAGGTGGAACTCACCCTAAATGGTCTCAGAGTCTGAGACACCTAAGGAGTATGTAAACTAAATAGCTTAGTGCTGACTGTTCAATCTCATTACTACTATGTTAAGAATTGTTTGAAAGAATTTCTAGCTTACCCATAAAGATGATAAATTACACAAAGTATTTTTAAAAATTGGCCAAAGACAGCTTGTTTATGTCCTAAGAGCATGACTAACATAAGAGCTATCAATTAGTGGACATTAATAACAGTTTTAGCTCCTTCTTAGTTATCACTAATAAGTAAAATATGTAAATTTATGAAAATTAGATTTTAAAGTAAACATTACTAAGTTTGGTTGGCTTTAGACACTGCTGAACCCATCCTTTCTTTTCTAGAAATGTTCAAGGGTTTACAAATCTGTTTCTAAATCTTAAAATGCAACCAATTTTAGAACTGCAAAAAGAAATGTAGCCCCTTCCACAGCTACTCTCACCCTCGGAACCTGAGTTGGCTCTGTGACTCACTTTGAACAAAAGAATGTGGGAGAAGTAATGTGACTTCCAAGCCCAACTGTTGCAGCTACTTTCCCTGCAACATCATTTTGACAGAGGCTACACAAGGAACCAAGGCATCCCCAAGTAGCTCTGGCTAAGGTGCAGACTTGCTAGTCAGGGCACTGCAGGTCATCTGCCCCTAGTTGATTACTACAGCCACATGAGCCAACACTTGGTGGCTATCTGAAGCCACAAAGTGTGGCAATAATCAGTTTACACAACCTATGTCTGATACAGTAATAGGTACCAACAGTGAGATGATACCATAACAAAAACATGGAACATATGGCAGAAAAGAATAGTGACCAAACTATTGGCAGTTTAGTCAAGGCTGAAAAAAAGAAAGAAACTGCTATTGGAAGCTGAAAAGTTGGGGACTCATGTCTTGTGGTAGCAAAACAATTTGCCAAACTATCGAAGTTTTATAATGCTGGCTAAAAAAGTGTCCAGGAAATATTGAAGATTTCTACTGGATTATTTTAGCACAAGAGAGATAGTGGGGCTGGTGCTGTGGCATAGCAGGTAAAGCCACCATCTGTAGTGCTGGCACCCATGTGGGCGCCAGTTTGAGTCCCGGCTGCTCCACTTCCGATCCAGCTCTCTGCTATGGCCTGGGAAAGCAGTGGAAGATGGCCCAAGTCCTTGGGTCCCTGCACCTGCATGGGGGACCTGGAGGAAGCTCCTGGCTTCTGTCTTTGGATAGGCCCAGCTTCAGCTGTTGTGGCCATTTGGGCAGTGAACTAGCAGATGGAAGCCCCCTCACCGGCTCTAAGTCTACCTTTCAAATAAATAAATAAATCTTAAAAAATGTTTTAAAAAATACCAAATAGAGAGGAAATTTTGTTTTTTAAAAAGGATTTTATTTATTTATTTGAGAGGTAGAGTTACAGACACTGAGAGGGAGAAACAGAAAGGTCTTCTGTCCGCTGGTTCACTCCCCAGTGGCTGTAACAGTCGGAGCTGTACCGATCCGAAGCCAGGAGCTTCTTCCTGGTCTCCCATGTGGTTGCAGGGGCCCAAGGACCCAGGCCATCCCCTACTGCTTTCCCAGGCCACAGCAGAAAGCTGGACTGGAAGAGTAGCCGGGACTAGAACCAGCGCCCATATGGGATGCCGGCACCGAAGGCGGAAGATTAATCCACTGCGCCACAGCGCCAGCCCCAAGAAACTTTAGTCTGCAACAATAAATTAGCAACATTACAAGAAACTCAGGCGCTGCTTAGTCGGACCTAGTCTTTTCATTAAGGTGAAGTTTCAGAGCCATAGTCACATCAAGGCTGTATTATCTACTTTGTTAAAACTTTAGCTTTAAGTCAGTACCTAGGAGATCCTCTTAGCAAGACAAATTGGCTCCTAAGAATCTTAATGGTGTTTCCCCACAGCGTTCTACCACTTTAAAAAAAAAAAAATCTGTGTGAGGGGCCAGCACTATTGCACAGCGGGTTAACACCCTGGCCTGAACCTCTGGCATCCTATATGGGTGCCGATTCAAGACCTGCTGCTCCACTTCCAATCCAGCTCTCTGCCATGGCCTGGGAAAGCAGTGGAAGATGGGTCCCTGCACCAGCATGGGAGACCTGGAGGAGGCTCCTGGCTCCTGGCTCTGGAGCGGTGCAGCTCCAGCTGTTGCGGCCAGTGGGGGAGCAAACCAACTGATAGAAGACCTCTGTGTGTGTGTGTGTGTAATTCTGACTTTTAAATAAATAAATAAATCTTTAAAAAAAATCTGTGTGAATTATGAGTTAGCTGTCAAAGGTACAGACAAGTTTACTTGGTCTGATAGGAAATCCAAAGCTTTTAAGGGACTGCACTTTGTTGAATGCTTATGCACAAAGACATTTCAAAATGAAATAGGCCTCTACCTCTCCAACTTTGAACAAGCAGAAAATAACAAATCCACTGCAGGAGCCCACCTGCCCACCTCAAAGCACTAAGACAAATGCTTCTAATTTCTTGTAAATGTGTATCTTTTAGTCCCTTTGAGTTCTCATGGATGTGAGCAACTATAACCACTCAAAGAAATTAACCTAGATTTTTCCTCCTAATTGGAAGCATGCTAGAAGTTTCCATGTTAGATGTTAAGGGTGATCAATTTAACTTCCAGCTCAGATCCTAATTCTTAGATACTAGACAAATTATTTACCTGAGTTTATTTTATCTTTCAAAGGGTTAGGTCATTAGTGATGTCACAGAAAATCGCTGATTAGGAATCTCAATGGGTTCTTTACTTAAATCGATGCAAAAGTTCTGAACAAAATACTATCAAATAGAATTCAATAGCATATTAAAAAATATACACTAAGTTGGATCTTATTCCCAGAATGAAAGTATTTTTTTTAAGATTTATCTGAAAGTCAGAGTTACACACAGAGAGTAGGAAAGGCAGAGAGAGAGCGAGAGAGAGGTCTTCCATCTGCTGGTGCACTCCCCAATTGGCCGCAACAGCAGGAGCTGTGCTGATCTGAAGCCAGGAGCAAAGAGCTTCTTCTGGTTCTCCCACATGGGTGCAGGGGCCCAAAGACTTGGGCCTTCTTCTACTGTTTTCCCAGGCCATAGCAGAGAGCTGGATTGGAAGTAGAGCAGCTGAGACTCGAACCGGCACCCATGTGGGATGCCAACACTGCTGGTGGCAGTTTCCCCGCTACACCACAATGCAGGTCACAGAGAGCATGGTTTAACATACAAAAAAAAAAGTCAGTACACCATACTAATAGGATAATGGAAATAACCCACGTGACCATCTCAGCTGAGGTAGGCCAAGCATTTAACTAAATTCAACATCTTTTTATGTCAATTAAAAACAGGAACTAGGGGGGCCGATTAGTTAGTGGTGCTAGGGGTTACTGTATATTCGCATGCAAAGCAAGGTAGTCGGACCTTTAGTTCTCACTATATAAAAAAATTCACTCCAAATTGAACCAAAGTCTCACAGCAAATACTGTAATATGCTTATAAGAAAACATATGGGTAAAATATTTATGACTTTGGATTTGGCAATGACTTTTGTGTTGTTAAAGCACAACTTTCATATGATGGATGCTAGTTCATACCTCAAGCGGCTGCCAACAGCCAAGATTGGGCTAGGCTGAAGCTAGGAGCCAGTAACCCCATCTAGGTCCCTCACATAGTTGGCAGAGACCCAACCACTTGGGGCATCTTCCACAGCTCTTCCAATGTGCATTAGTAGGAAGCTGGATCAGAAGTGAAACAGTTGGGGGCTGACGTGGTATTGCAGCTCCCTGCTAATGCATGAAGGAAAGCAGCAGAAGACAGCCAAAGTCCTTGGGTCCCTGCACCCACGTGGGAGACCTAGATGAAATTCCTAGCTTTGGCTCAGCCCAGCCCTGGCTGTCACAGCCATTTGGGGAGTGAACCAAAAGGTGAACGCTCTTTTTCTGTGCTTTTCAAATAAATAAATATATTAAAAAAAAAAAAAAAAACAAAGAATGGTGGCCAATAGCAATGAATTACAACACTAAAGCAAAAGGGAAAAAAAATAAAGAAAACCACTATATAGGACTTTATTAAAAAAATGGAGGAATTTGAAAAACATCATGCTGAGTGAAATAAGCCAATCCCAAAGGGACAAATATCATATGTTCTCTCTGATCTCTGAGATCCTAATAGGAAACCTGTAGAAATGAAACCGACACTATGAGAAGCAATGACTTGATCAACTCTTGTCCTGACAGTCGAGGAACAGCTTACTATTTTATTCTTTTGAATCTTTTCCTTTCCTACTTAATACCATTGGTTAAACTCTTAACACAGAATTATTCTTAGGTGTTTAAACCCAACTGAAACTTGATTCCTGTTAAAAGTAATACGAGAATATGGGATATGGGAATACGAGAGGGAGGAGATATACACGCTCCCTCAGACTTACTCCTAAGGGTAAAGCTAAAAACCTGCCATGGGACTCTAAATCCTCATTAAGTTGGCAGATACCAATGACATCTTACTAGTTAAAGTTATCAGTTTAAGTTCATAACTGATCATAAAGATAGGATTAAGTGTCAAGGGATCACATAATTAAGATCAAGTGTCTGCTAATAATAATTGATAGAATTAAAAAGGAGAGAACTATCTAACGATCTAACGTTAGGGAAGCAGGACACAAAGCAGACTCAGAATGACAAATGCCCTATTCAGCATTCTGGCCTCAGAATCAGCCATTAAATCATTCAGTTTTGGCTAAAAAGTCCATGAGAGCATTTCAGGCATGGAAAGCCAAGACACTCTGGCAAAAAACGACCTACATGAAAGATCGCTATGAGTGAGATCCTGGTGGAAAGGTGCCATCAAAGGAGGTACCTTTCTCTGAAGGGAGGAGAGAACTTTGACTATGGCCTTGTTAAATAATGTTGGAGTTTGTGGACTCAAGAATCTTCCACAGCCTTGGCAGCTCATGACAAGAGCCCTGGGTGATCACTGACGTCATAAGAGTGTCAATTATTAAATCAACAACAGGAGTCACTGTGTACCTACTCCTCATGTAGGACCTCTGTCGTTGTTGTACTATGAGAATTAATTGTAAAACTAGTCTTCAAACAGTACTTTGTGTGGGTGCAATCTGTTGAAATCTTTACTTAGTATATACTAAGTTGATCTCCTGTATATAATTAAAAATGAATCTTTATGAAGAATGGGATGGGAGAGGGAGCAGGAGGTGGAATGGTTTGAGGGTGGGTATGGGGGGAAGAACTGCTATAATCCAAAAGTTGTAATTTGGAAATTTATATTTATTAAATAAAAGCTTTCCCTTAAAAAACACTTCTTTGTATCAAAGATTATAGAAAAGACAAAACCTATAGAGAAAAATACAAGTAAATCGTATCTGTACAGTATCCAGAATGCATAAAAACTCTTAGAACTAGATGGTAAAAAGACATTTCAATTTAAAAAACGGGAAGAGGG
This sequence comes from Sylvilagus floridanus, assembly GCA_949820135.1. Classification (NCBI taxonomy): domain Eukaryota; kingdom Metazoa; phylum Chordata; class Mammalia; order Lagomorpha; family Leporidae; genus Sylvilagus; species Sylvilagus floridanus. Next base: position 80,019,917 of record OX463241.1, read on the forward strand.
GCCAGTGTTGTGGCACAGCAAGCTGAGCCGCCATATGCAATGCCAGCATCCCATAATGGAGCACTGGTTCAAGTCCCCAGATACTCTGCTTCTGATCCAGCGTCCTGCTAATGTGCCTGGGAAAGCTGAGGATGTTCCAGGCACTCATACCATTTGGGAGACCTGAAAGGAGCTCCCCTTCCTGGCTTCAGCCTGGACCAGCCACTTAGGAACTGAACCAGCAGATGGAAGATCTTGTCAACTGCCTGTCAAAAAATCATCTTTTTAAATGAGCAAAGAAATTAAATGATACCCCTTTCTGCAATGAAGATACAAAATGGTCCATAAGTGTGTTAAACACCCACGAGGATTGCCCTGTGTATGCATGAAAATAGTGTTAGCAAGGACACAGATCAACTGTTAACTCTCAGAAAGGTAAACAGAATAATCATGTGTCACAGCAATTCCTCTCTTAGGATATGATCTAAGGAAATGAAAACAGGCATACAAACAGTATCACAGAAGCACTGTACCTACGGCCACAAGGTGAAAACAATCCAAATATCCATGAACAGATAAATAGGCAAAATAAAGCACATATATTTTACATGCATTTAACCATACAAAGAATTAAGGGTTAACATTAAAACTGTTTACTTTCAAATTGGTAACTTTATTTCAACTCTATGCAAAGAAAAAAAAAAAAATTGGGACCTGGTATTGTGGTGTAGCAGATTAAGCTGCTGCTTCCAACAGCCTACTGGAGTGCCGGCTTGAGTCCTGGCTGTTTCACTTCTGATCCAGCTTCCTGCTAATGTTCCTGCAGGGATGATGATGACAGCCCAAGCAGCTTGTCCTCTGCACACATAAGGGAGACTCAGATGGAGTTCTAGACTTCTAATCTTGCCCTGGCTGTAAGGCCATTTGGGGAGTGGTCCAGTGGATGAGGACTAAAATTAACTAACGAGGGAGGAAAAAAAAAAAAAAAAAAAACCCTTAGTGCAGGAGATTACATCTAAGGACTGACTGTTCATACAGGAGAAGGTCCAGTGAAGGACTTGACATAAGACCATAAGTCCAACATTTGTCAAGGATGTCTACCTCTGTAGAAACAGACCTCCACCTGTTTGTGGTGCAAGATGAGGCTGCCCAGCCTTGACTGATAAATCCCCTAGAGACAGACCCTACTAGTAAGCACACAGGCCTTCTGACTTTGCTTGTTTCCTTAATCTGCTGACTATGGTGTTTCACACTATAGAAGGAATGCTGAGAAATAAAGCTTTTGGCAGTATCTCTAAGAGTTGTCCGTGTCCTGTGTTTTCCAGAGAGGAGTCTCTCAGGTCCCGGGGGTCAAGAGCCCCCACACCTTGAGAGGCATTAAAGAAGCAGAAAACTTTTAAGAAAACACTCATTTGCATTTTTAGAGATTTGAAAAAATAATGAATTCACAGAACTCCTAAAAGGTGATCAGCATTCTTGAAGGTTAAAACTATAACTGCCAACTTAAAAAATTCAATGAAGGGGCTAGCGCTGTGGCACAGCAGGTAAAGCCACCACCTGCGGTGCCAGCATCCCATATGGGCGCTGGTTCAAGTCCCGGCTGCTCCACTTCCAATCCAGCTCTCTGCTACGGTCTGGGAAAGCAATAGCAGATGGCCTAAGAACTTGGGCCCCTGCATCCATGTGGGAAACCTGGAAGCTCCTGGCTTTGGATTGGCGCAGCTTCGGCTGTTTTGGCCAAGTAGAGAGTGAATCAGCAGATGAAAGACCTCTCTCTCCCTCCCTGCCTCTCCATCTCTGTACAACTCTTTCAAATAAATAAATAAATCTTTAAAAAAAGTCAATGAAGGCCGGCGCAGTGGCTCAACAGGCTAATCCTCCACCTTGCGGCGCCGGCACACTGGGTTCTAGTCCCGGTCGGGGCACCGGATTCTGTCCCAGTTGCCCCTCTTCCAGGCCAGCCCTCTGCTGTGGCCCAGGAGTGCAGTGGAGGATGGCCCAAGTGCTTGGGCCCTGCACCCCATGGGAGACCAGGAAAAAGCACCTAGCACCTGGCTCCTGCCATCGGATGAGCGCGGTGCGCCGGCCGCAGCACGCCATCTGCGGCAGCCATTGGAGGGTGAACCAACGGCAAAGGAAGACCTTTCTCTCTGTCTTTCTCTCTCACTGTCCACTCTGCCTGTCCAAAAAAAAAAAAAAAAAAGTCAATGAAATGGTTAATGAAAAAAAAAAAAAACACCACCACCACTGGGGAAACTCCCAGGAACAATTAGAGATGATGTATGTAAAATGGACACCCAAAATGTGCAACACCCAGTAAGTGAAGGAAAAAAAGTCCTTACAGCTGCGTGACACACATCTCTGGGCTGTCTAAAAGCAAAAATAGCTGGAGTTGGGAACTGTGTTTTCTAATACCAGAATTAAAAAGAAGCTCCTAAAAGTTCCTAGGGAGCCTCAGAATGAGACAGGGAACAGAAAATTTGTAAAAGAGCAAGAGATGGGCCGGTGCCACGGCTCAATAGGCTAATCCTCCGCCTTGCAGCGCCGGCACACTGGGTTCTAGTCCTGGTTGCCCCCCTTCCAGGCAAGCTCTCTGCTATGGCCAGGGAGTGCAGTGGAGGATGGCCCAAGTGCTTGGCCCTGCACCCCATGGGAGACCAGGAGAAGCACCTGGCTCCTGCCATTGTATCAGCGCGGTGCACCAGCCTCGGCAGCCATTGGAGGGTGAACCAACGGCAAAGGAAGACCTTTCTCTCTGTCTCTCTCACTGTCCACTCTGCCTGTCCAAAAAAAAAAAAAAAAAAAGAGCAAGAGATGGAATATGATTGTTATACATTACAGAAACAGGAGAGCAGAGCCTGCCCCCCAAAACTTGTATATATATATATATATATATATATATATGCAACTATCAATCAAGTGTGACCCTATTACACTTAAGAGACTCAGAAAATTTTTGATTCTTTCCTAAGAAATTACTTGACCATGAACTCTAGCAAGAGAGAAGAAAGAGAACCCACAAAGCAATGGCTTTCCAAAAAATATTAAAAGCGGTCCTAATATATTAAGTAGGCATATAGAGTAACCAGATGTGAGAAGAGCTAATGGTTCCAAGAGTTTTCAGAGAAAAATGTGAATTCAAACAATAAAACACAGAGAAGGATTTGAAAATGTTAATGCTATGACAATTACAAGATAATCACACAAGGTTAAACATGGAAAGATCTTCAAAGAAAAATGCATAGGCTATCCATGAAGCAAAGTATAATCACAGTCAGAACTTGGCTTGGCAGTCAATTTGAGTCATGATAACGTGAATCTGAATGAACAACCTGGAAAATAAAATTACACAGACAATAACTGAGAAAGTAAAAGTAGAAGAAAATTAAATCTTCACATAAGACAAGTTCATCGGGCCATCAAAGAAGGAGGTACCTTTCTCTGAAGGGAGGAGAGACCTTCCACTTTGACGATGGCCTTGTCTAAATAAGATCGGAGTTGGAGAACTCAAGAGGCTTCCATAGCGTTGGCAGCTCATGACAAGAGCCTCGGGTGATTACTGAAGTCATAAATGAGTGTCAATTGTTAAATCAACAACAGGAGTCACTGTGCACCTATTCCCCATGTAGGATCTCTGTCCTTAATGTGTTGTACTAAGCTAATTGATGGTAAAACTACTACTCAAACAGTACTCTACACTTTGTGGGTCTGTGTGGGTGCAGTCTGTTGAAATCTTTACTTAGTATTCACTAAGTTGATCTTCTGTATATAAAGATAATTGAAAATGAATCCTGATGAAGAATGGGATAGGAGAGGGAGTGGGAGATGGGATGGTTGTAGGTGGGAGGGAGGTTATGGGGGGAAAAGCTGCTATAATCCAAAAGTTATAATTTGGAAATTTATATTTATTAAATAAAAGTTGAAAAAAATACAAAAAAAAGACATGTTCATGCTAAAGCTTACAGCACACTGACAGACACTAACCAAACTAAGATGTCATTTGATGAGTGCAAAGTTTCAAGTTTCATTTCTCTTTTTAATTAAGAAAAGTAGTTCAGTTTTTTAACTGATTTTATAAAGTGCACATGAACACTGACAGGATGGATACAAAATATGTCCTAAGAAAAACTACAATGAGAACATTCAACTTTAAAGAGCAACATTAATGTGATGAAGATTTGACATCAAGTATCACAACCCATTTCAATTCCGTGGTATGATGACCATGTATTAAATCTGAGGGAACAATGAAGTCAAAACAGCCTAAGTGGAAGATTCATTTGGAAGCAACCAAATCTGCTTATATAAAGTAATTTATTATCTTAATATTCACTGCATAAAAAATGCCATAGAAGGACTGAATAGAAACATGTGGAATCATTTGTTCATTTATTCATTAATATGTTGTCAAATTCAGTTTTCTATACACTATGTTTATTCCATTTTTGTACTATTAGATACATATATTTAAAAAAATATTTAACTTATTATTATGAAGAAATTAAATATTTTTGAATCACTTTATTATTTGCTAGCAACAAAACTGAAACAAGTCTCATCCAATTCAATAAACCCATTTAAATACCTTTGTTCAATGACAATGTCTCTGAATATCTAGTTTACACATTTCTATTCTACACAACACTGTTTTACCCTGTTACATGGTATATAGTTAAACATTTCCATAATAAACAAGTTTCTCTTTGATATTATTCAGAACAATTTCTTCATACTCCCCAGCAATCACTCACTTATATTAAAAATGTATCCTCCTTTAAAAGGCACACACATTTACAGGTTCAAATCTTTATTGTTTTAAAATTGTTCAGATCTTTTACAATACAATATTTCATTATTTAAATGACCTAAATGGTTAATGTACAATGAATATCTTTTTCTGAAACTCAACCATGAAATATGATTTCATCAATTTGATTATTCTAAACAGAGTCATAAGATGTTGGGAAGGTTTGAGTGCTGCATTTCAGTCAACAGCACAGACTCTTCCCTTTAGAACCCACATGATGGATCTGTTGAAAGTGCTTTTGAAGATTGCTGATAAACTATGGCTGATCTTAAAATCAGTCAATCAAAGTAGAGGGTTTTTTGTTTCAAATATCAAAGGGCATTTAAAAAAATAAATGAAAGAATTTGCTTTAGTCATCTACAGAGGCAAACTCAAAATTATGATTATCTGCATGCAATAACACTCCTTTTTAAATAGTATTGAAGAATTTACACATTTTATAAAGAATGTGTTAATGAGTGCAAGTATTCTGATACTGATTTCACAAAAGGACAAATGCTGGTAGTAATAACTAACATTTAACACCTAAGTTCAAGCTAATGTATACTTGACAGGCAATTAATATGGCTAATCATCAGCCACATAATGCACAGGGGATGCCCTTTGAGAAAATGAACTAATTTGGTCCGCAAGTCTAGAGTTATCTGGGTTCTTTTTTTTTCCTTAAAAAAAAAAAAAGCAGAAACAAAACCACTGTAATTCAGGCAAGGGCTTTGATGAATTTATTGTTCCTATAATATAGCCAGTTAAAAAGAAATGATGTACACCAATGAAGTATCTTGTCAGGTGACTTCTGTATAAAAAGATGGCCTGCTGTGTTTGGAGTGATTAATGAGCACTGCCGGACAAATCAGCAAAATGTCATAGTACATATATTAATTTCTTCCATTAAGTTATACTTTCTTATTCCATGACACAGCTTTCACTCGGTAAAACTTTGTTCCCAAAGGAACTTTAAATCTGTTTTGTGCCTAAGAGGAAAAAAAGAGGGGGAGGTGGTGTTACTTGATTAAACCAAATTAGAGAGATATCATCCTATCATGCTACTCACTTCCAGAATATATTTGGGGGAATGGATTGGCATCTTTATCAAACCACACAAGATTTGTCTCTGTCCAACTGAGACTACAACTAATGATGGAAGACAAAGTTGGTGGCCAAGTCTACGAAGTGAGCCATGTCACTATTTTAAATATCAAAAAAACTTCACTACTATATACTTCAACTTGTATTAAGAGTTTTAATCACACTGAGTAAAGAGGGCACCTCAGTAAGTTTCACCAATTCTTCAAGAATATTGGTGATGTTACTAGCAGGTCCATTTCAAAAAACCAAATACTTGAAACTACCTTTTTTCAATGGGAAGTACAGTACAAAATAGAAAACACTGACTCTACAAATAGCTTTTGCCTTTGTCATCAGTTATGCAAAACGCTTCTTTTGCACAGAAGTTACACTAATAATAGTTATAGAACAGAAACTATGTAGTTGTTTTCCTATAGATAGGTCAATGGATTGTTGATAAGCTATCCAAAGAAAAACGAATAATTATTAAAATTACTAGTTCAAACTCTGGTTAAATTTAAGCTTTAACCCAAATAAACTAAAGGCCAAGAACAGCACTAGAATAAATTCTCTATAAAGCAGTGTGAGAATCTTCTTTATAATTCATAGGCTACATCATATGATGTAGTTCTTACCTTTTTGGCTTGACAATATTCCTTCTCCATTACTTTTCCAAGTACCCAGGGTCTTCTAGATGCACCTGAAGCTAAATAATCAAGCTGTTAAATTTCTTTTTGAAAGTACAGTTATAATTATCTCTGAGAATAATTTTAATGCCAAAACATACTAATGGAGCACCGAAATGCTTAATGATTTATAAGACTGAATTCACGTTGCTTTTCACCAGTAGTATATGGTTTTATTATTTATTAACTAAATACATATAGTACATCACTTCTTCAAAGAACTAATAATAGTTCAGGAAAAACCAGTAATGTAAGTTCAAATCATAAACAAATATATCTGGAAGTTCTAAGCTAACTCAACAGTGCCATCTACTGAAAGAGCTAACAAAGTTGACCTTTTCAGTTTCTGAAAGCCGACAAAATAGATTTACAAGAATCAAAGCAAAACACTGATTTAGAGGGGCAGTACTTTTAACCAAGTCCTTAAAGGCACACATGCACACCAGAATGGCTGGCAAGGTATGTAAACACAGTTGGTGCCCAATAAATAACAAGGGTAAAGAACTAAATAACTTCTAGATGGGCAGTGTTTGTGAGAAGGGGAGAGAACAATACTGGAGAACATAGAATGAGAAGGCTAGTTCTTCAGAGCCAATGAGATATAAGCTAAAAGATGAATACTCATTCCCCTTTAAATTAATAATAAAGATGATTTTTAAAGTATCCAGTCAATAAATTATTCTCTTTTAGCTAAAACTGTTTAGATTCCCAACAAAAGTCCTAACAGATTTTTATTCCACTAAAAACAATTTGCCAGAGCAAACACTGTAGCACAGAAGATTAAGCTACCACTTGTGATGTCAGCATCCCATATTGGATGTTGATTGCAGTCCCAACTGCTCTGCTTCCAATCTAGCTCCCTGCCAATGTGCTTGAGGAGGCAGCAGAGAATGGCTGAAGTATCTGGGTCCCTGCCACTCACATGGGAGACCTGGACAGAATTCTAAGCTCCTGTCTTGGCCACTGGGGAATGAGCCAGCAGACAGAAGATCTCTATGTCTATCTGTCTCTATGTAACTCCGCCATTCAAAGAAAAACAAAATTGCCAAGACATACATGAAAGTTATCCTGAATAAATTACCAGAAATGAACTGATTATATAAGCATATTGTCATGTGACAGAAAAATAAAAGCCCCTGGACAGTAAGAGGTAAAAAACACTCTGGGGGCCGGCATTGTGTGTAATGGGTTAAGCTTCCAACTATGACATTGGTCATCCCATATAGGAGCTGGTTTTAGTCCGAGCTGCTCCGCTTCTGATCCAGCTCCGTGTTGATGGACCTGGGGAAAGCAGTGTTAGAGACTTAAGTGTTTGAGCCCCTGCACCCATGTGGGAGATCGGGATGAAGTTCCTGGCTTTGGCCTGGCCCAGCACTAACCATTGTGGCCCTTTGGGAAGTAAATCAGAGGATGAAAGATCTCACTCTTCACATCTCTCCCTCTCTGTAACTCTGCCTTTCAAATACATAAAATAAATCTTTTTTTGGAAGGAAGGGAGGCTCTGAAGAGTAAAATAGCACTTTATAACCAACTGATGACATCTGGAAATAATCAGTGAAAACTAAATGCTCATATTATGTCAGAGGATGATGAGTCATACTATCACAGGCACAAAGGCACTCTGGCAATCCCCTCACCCTCTGCAACAACACAGGGGTAGCAGGATCTTAATTGGCACCATCTGTTATGTATTTCTCGAAGAAATTTTGAAAAGGAAGAGGAGGGCAGGAGGGGTGGTTTGTGCAATTTATGGTTAATAAGAATCCTTAAATAAACTCTTTCCTGCAGGACTTGTGAGGGCCTTATAATGGTAAAGTGCATTGGAACGGGAGTTGACAAAAGTTCCCAGACTTAAACACTGAACTCTGCCTAGGCTTAGGAAGTGCACACTGAAAGGCTGTGATGTAACTTACACTCATATGGTTCTAGGGGGAAAAAAGCATGCATTCATCTATGTCTATTTAGATACACATGCATGTAGAGGTAATACAAAAGGGGCAAGAAATCAATACTACATTCATTTTTGCAACATGTTTCTAAACTTAAGAGATTATTTTCAAAACGAAAGTTTAAATAAATGAATTTAAAAAGCCACACAAAAAATAAAAATACCCATCAAATTCATTGGTTTCAAGGCAGGAAAAACTAGGCTCATCTTGCTTTATATGGTTACAGGACTGATCTAACTATGAGCATTATTGCTAATATCCCTTCAGGAGCTGTGATGGAATAGCCCTCACTGGCCTGCTTTAAGAAATGATATGACTCTTCATAAGTTACTCCTAACAGAAACATCAAAGAAAAAGGACACATGTTGGGGCCGGCGCTATGGCACAGCAGGTAAAGCCGCTGCCTGCAGTGCTGGCATCCTACATGAGCCCTGATTCAAGTCCTGGCTGCTCTACTTCTCTACTTTTAGCTCTCTGCTACGGCCTGAGAAAACAGTGGAAGATAATCCAAGTGCTTGGGCCCCTGCACCCACATGGGAGACCTGGAAGAAGCTCCTGGCTTCGGATCGGCTCAGCTCCGTAGCGGCCATTTGGGGAGTGAAACGGTGGGTGCAGGATCTCTTTTTCTCTCTCTCTCTCTCTGCCTCTCTGTAATTATGCCTTTCAAATAAATAAATAAACAAAATCTGCATACAAAGATAATTGAAAATAAATCTTGATGTAAATGGAAGGGGAGCGGGAGAGGGGAGAGTTGTGGGTGGGAGGGACGTTATGGAGGGGAAAAGCCATTGTAATCCATAAGCTGTACTTTGGAAATTTATATTCATTAAATAAAAGTTTAAAAAAAATAAGTAAAAGGACATATGTTTATTTCCATTTTAAAATTAATTTAGGCGAGGTATATCATATCTACTCTTTTGAAAAAACAGGTTGTACTTAAGAATTCTGAAAATACAGTTCTTGCAATTGCTGCAGTATGTTTGCATCATTCCACTTCTTATCAGTTAATTCATTGCATGAACCACATTCTAATTTGGAACTGTTGATAGAATATACAAAAATAATCTAGAGAATATGGATTTCATTTTTTAAAAAAGTATAAAGCAGAGTTTCCTCTCAGTGACTTAATTTGAATACAACTAGACAACAGGAAAAAAAATCTTATATGTACTCTTTCCATTTCAGGCTTAGTATTTTAGTCATGGTTGTGACACTTACCACCCTCACCTGGTTTGAGATCCAGGGCAGGCAGAGACTCTGAGTGCAGGAAATATAAAGTAGGACTAACAGTAAACAAAACATAATTGTCGTGGCGTTCATCTAGGATGATGAGTACCAAATCTCCCACCTGAAAACTGGATAAAGGAATGCAATTTTATTACCCTAGGGAGAGCTACCATCAATCACTTTACTCTGAAAACTTAAGTACATATTCTGCAGTGCTCAACTGTATGTTAAAATAGGAAGGCAAAATTAAATTTCACATTCACATGTTTTCCTTGTATTCTCAACTGCTCCTAACAGGAGTGCTGCTCAGGTACAAAATATTAAAAAGATGACATCAACTTTTGTCAAAGATCACACGTTTCCTAAATTGTGCTTCCACTATCTAAATTTACAAAGAGGAAAAAAACTGCTCATATGAGCTTTAGTAACAACACCTTTACAGTTTATCCATTTTTTTTCAAATATTTCATTTTATACAAAGAAACAAATTCAGAGAGATCTTATTTACAGTTATAGTAGCAAAGACAGTGTTAGATTCTGCTACTCCACTTTCCAGGCAAAGTGTTGCTGAAAAAAAACAACTAAGCTAGGACCATGTGCTTACATGGGTTTAAACAAATGGTTATTACACTTGTAATATTGGGGTATGGGTCTGAAGGAAGGGAACAAAGAAAAAAGAGAGGGTACAACTGCTTGCAAGCTTACATACTACTTTTTAGAACCTTTTCGGAGCCACCGACGCCGTGGCTCAACAGGCTAATCCTCCGCCTTGCGGTGCCGGCACACCAGGTTCTAGTCTCGGTCAGGGTACTGGATTCTGTCCTGGTTGCCCCTCTTCCAGGCCAGCTCTCTGCTGTGGCTAGGGAGTGCAGTGGAGGATGGCCCAAGTGCTTGGGCCCTGCACCCCATGGGAGACCAGGAGAAGCACCTGGCTCCTGCCATCGGATCAGCGCGGTGCACTGGCTGCAGTGCGCCGGCCGTGACGGCCACTGGAGGGTGAACCAACGGCAAAGGAAGACCTTTCTCTCTGTCTCTCTCTCTCACTGTCCACTCTGCCTGTCAAAAAAAAAGAACCTTTTCAGAACTGTTGCTCAAAACTTCAACAGGCCTTCAAAAACTAATCTCAGATTTCCTGGTTGTCAAGATGATTTAATGAAACAGGTTCTCAAAATCAGCTTTGGAAGTCTTTAGAGGAAACTAGCTTTTCATTCGTTAACAGACAATCCTACAATTCTACAAATGCTTACCAGTAGCCTACTGATGTGGCAGGCAGACTTAGGTAAACATACTAACATGTTAAAAGTAAAAAAAAATTAAAAACTCATCTTTCTCAGGGCTGGCACTGTGGTATAGTAAGCTAAGCCTCTGCCTGCAGCGCCAGCATCCCATACGGGCAACAGTTCATGTCCCAGCTGCTCCTCTTCCAATCCAGCTCTCTGCTAATGCCCTGGAAGAGCAGCAGAAGATGGCCCAAGTGCAGAGTACCCCTGCACCCACTTTGAAGACCCAGAAGAAGCTCCTGGCACCTGGCTTTGGATTGGCCTAGCTCTGACTGTGCAGCCATTTGGGGAATGATCCGGCAGATGGAAAACTTCTCTGTCCCTCTCTCTGTAACTCTGCCTCTTAAATAAACAAATCTTAAAAAAACAAAACAAAACAAAACAAAAAACACCTCATCTCTCTGTAATCTTTAAAAGATCACGAATGAATCCCTGCCCATTCTGATGTGACATACAGATGGTTCTGACGGATACAATCAACCTTTTAAAAACATTCAAAGACAAAATTCTAGTGAGATGTGAAAGGTAAAAACCACTGATATCTGATAATCAAAACTTTTGCAAACACACCTATCATAAATAAAATAAAGAGTATTTAAAATACAGCATATCTATTACTTATATACTCCAGTAATTTCTGTATCCTTCCTGTCAGGTAAGGACTGATCATTATTCATGAGTTGCTAATAAAGTTTTTGTTTTATTCTAGAGCATCTTTCAAATAACCCAAGCCAAAGAAAAACTATCACTGTGGAATAAATTCAGTGCAGTAAATTCAATTAGATCAAATGATACATTTCATGTTTTTTGAACTTGTACAAATGAAAGCTGAACAACAGAAATGAGGACATTTGACAAATTAAAAAGAAAACAAGACTTTCAAATCTAAAATGAAAAAGACTAAACAAATAGATGGGATTCTAAAAAGGTGGCACCAGCTGAAAACTAGAATTAGAAAGGAAATATATGAGAAGGATAAAGCTAGAGAAGGAAAATGTTGGAATGCAATTCTAATGTTTCCAGGATAACAAATGAGAAGAATTTTGTGTGTCAACAGAAAACTGTTACTGCAGCAAAACATTCTGCTACTCACTGACTCTGCAATGGAATGATTATTACATTTTCATTAAGTAATAATTCAAGTCACCAAATTTTTGTCCACCAAACAAAAACCAAAACTAAAAATAAAATACTTACTCTCTTATAGCTATCTTTTCAGAATGCCTTGAAGATACAGAAGACATACTCTGAGACATCTAAAAAAAAGAACTTCATGAACCTTCCAGAATATTATAGCACCAAATATATTTACTGTAAAAATTTGTTTAAATGTGCTATTCTATCTTCAAGTCTGTGTCTCTCCTTTCAAGCATACAAACCTAAAATGTAGAACTTGTGTTCATTAATATAATTTTTGAAACAATCAGTTTCATTAAATAAATGCACCTACACTTTGTTATTTTAGATTAAAAACTAATTAAAAACTGATTTTAGAATCACATTTTATATTTAATCTTAAAATATAGAAAGCCAGACAATTTTTATAAACAACTTGAAAACTATAGCATATCAGTTTTAAAATCTTTTCTTTGACAAATACAGCAAGAACAACAAAAGGGATTATTTTTTAAAAATCAAGTCTGAGGGACTGGCAACATGGTACAGTGGGTTAAGTCACTGCCTGCAATGCCAGCATCCTATGTAAGTACAAGTTCAAGTCTTGCTTGGTCCACTTATGATCCAACTCCTTTAAAAAAATTATTTATTTGAGAAGCAGAATTAGAGAGAAAGAGAGTCAGAGGTAAAGACAGAGGGACAGAAAGAGAGGTCTTCCATCCTCTGGTTCACTCCCCAAATAGCCTAAACTGCCGGAGCTGGACGGATCTGAAACCAGGAGCCAGACACTTCTGTGTCTCTCACATGGCTGCAGGGGCCCAAGCACTTGGACCATCTTCCACTGCTTTCCCAGGTGCATTACCAGGGAGCTGGATGGGAAGTGAAGTAGCCAGGATTTGAAATGGGGCCCATATGGGATACTGATACTGAAGGCAGAGGCTTTACCTGTTACACCACAGCGCCAGCCCCAGTGTGGCTCCCTTCTAATATGCCTGGGAAAGCTGTGGTTGATGGCCCAAGGGCTTGGCCACTGCTATTTACATGGCAGATTCAGATGGAGTGCTGGGCTCTTGGCTCCCACCTGGCACAGCCCCAGCTATTGCAGCCATTTGGGGAATGAACCAGTAGATGGAATGTCTATATAACTTTGCCTTTCAAATAAATAAATCTTAAAACAAATAATTAATTCTAAAAGTAAGTTGAAAAGTTTTCAATAATAATTAAACTGTTTCTAGGGCATTATAAATGAAAATTTTTAGATAGAACTGGACAAAAAAAGAAAGTACCTGCTATACTGAAATATTGATTCACTATAAAATGGGCTACTGGTACAACTGGGTAAAGTTACAGGTTAAAGTAAACCGAAGGCAACTTAGAAAATTATCAGAGGGTCTTTGATCAGATACCTTCATTTTAATAAAGAAAAGACTGATGAAAGGATGTGAGGTATTAGAATTATACACACCACTGGGAATGAACAAGTTAGCCTTTTAGGAAGCTTATGAAACGCAGCTCTAATTTTTAATCCACTCAGTGACTTAATAATAACTAAGATCACAAATGCATTTAATTATGGAATCCCAAGAAATAAGTCTTATTAGAATCAGAGAATATGGGATGGATACTTCTCATTGTTTCTAAAAGTATCTCAATATGGTAGTTCATTTAGAATCTTAGAATTCACTGAAACATGTTTATATCCAAAATAAGAAAAGGATTGAATCAATAGTCACAGATGACTAACTCTAACCTAACTTTAACACCAAGAATCAAGTCATTAACAACAAAACAGCTCAACAAAATACTAGAAATAAATTAATCAAAGCACACTTCCTTCAGATGGTCAATCATCCTAATGAATAATTTTAAAATAAGTTCATCAAGGAAAAACTTACCAGTCTTTGATTTAACCGCTTATTTTCTTCTTCTTTTAACTGCAGTGTCTGCAAGTAGAAAGAACAGTCCTATGGTTTATTTTTGTGCCTACTCAAATAAATCCAAATAAAACAACTGTCAAAAAGTTTCTATCCTGGGGCCGGCACTGTGGTATGGAAGGTTAGGCCACTACCTGCAGTGCCAGCATTCCATATTGGTGCTCACTTCTGATCCAACTTCCTGCTAATGCACCTGGGAAAGCAGCAGAAGATGGCCCAAGTGCTTGGGCCCCTACACTCATGTGGAAGATTGGGAAGAAGCTTCTGGCCTCAGCCTGGCCCAGACCTGGCTACTGCAGTCACTGGGGGAGTGAACTAGTGGATGGAAGATATCCCCCCTCCCTCCCTTCTCCCCCTTTTTCCTTATCTCTCTCTGCCCTTCAAATAAATAAATAAATCTTAAAAAAAAAAAAAAAAAAAAAAAAAAGTTCCTATCCTGGTTCCACCTTTGATTCCAGGTTCCTGCTACTGTGTACTCTGGGAGGAGCAGGTACTTGGATCCCTGCAATCTTTGGAGGAGACTTGGATTGAATTCTGTGCTCCCTGCTTCAGCCTGGCCCAGTCCTGGATGCTGTGGGTATTTCAAAAGAGAACAGCAAGTGCAAGATCTCTATCACTCTTCCAAATAAATAACTGAATAAATTTTTTTTAAAAAAAGTTTCTGTGTTAAAACTAATGTTCAGGTATGGAAGGATAATGGGGATACCATTTTTATATATCTTTTGCAACTGTTTTAATTATTTACTGGCTTAATGAGAACAAGGTAGTTTTTTTTTTATGTTTCTACCTAAGGATTATCAAGGATTAATATGCACTTGAAACATCAATACAACTTGCTAATATGCAGTAAACACCCAAGATCGTCTTCCATAAACTAATACGCCTCATCTAAGAGGAGGAGTCTGAATTTAAACAGTCATCTCAGTTGATCCTGAGGTGGGTAACCACAGAAGAATAGTGGCGGGCATTTGGAACTGTGGTAAAGATTCCATGTCATATGGAAATGCCTGGGTTTGAATTTCAACTGTGCTTCTGATTCCAGCTTCCTGTTAGCCTGCACCCTGGCAGGCAGCAGGTGATGGTTCAAGTAGTTGGGATCCTGCCACTCAAGCAATTTGAGATTCAGACTGAGTGCAGGCTCCTGGCTTCGGCCTGACCCGAAGAGGCTGCTGCTGGCATCTGGTGAGTGAACTAGCAAATGGATGGAAGATTCATTCTCTGTCTCTCTCTCCCCTGTACCCTGCCCCATAGCTTTTCAAATAAAAAAACAAAACAATATAATTCTGTATTTGAACAAAGTTGTGCTATTTTGACTGGATTTTTATCATAAAATTAAGCTTGTAGAAAGATAATGCCAAAAATCTTAAAGCACAAAAACAAGTCTATGAATAAAGATTTGCCAAACATGTACAATTTTGTACACAATTACAGAGAAATCTCTTATGGTCAATTTTCTTCTGCTCCTTTCAATTAAACTTTACTAAAAATATAACTTTAAAAAAATCACATAATTCCTTTTTTCATTATATTTTTGTCCATTTCCAAAATAAAACACTTAATTTCTTTCTGAAATGTATAAAATTCACACATATAATTTTACTGAACTCTAATTATGACAAATAAGAGTCTTGAAATTCCACTGCCTACTATTTAGCCACTAGGAATGCAAATGATAAGACTTCTCAAAATATTAACAAAGACAGTACATTATATGTTTTCAAAATTAGTTTCCACAACTGCATATCAGAAATGAACATATTACAAATGGCATTTTAAGAAGAGAATGTACTTACACGTTCTAACAGCATTATCCTCTGTTTTTCTTCAGATAGTGTATGGATATTTTCTCTAAAAGTGAGAGAATGACTTTAGCTTTTTGAAATTCTGAACTTTATATTTTCCAATTAAAAATTTAGAGATGTAAATCTATACATTATAACAAATTTATAATTTGTACTAATTTTTCAAAACCAGCTTATTTAAAATTAGGACACATTCTAGTGTTGTTTACTTATTGTACCAAGACTTAGGTCAATAAATCTTTTGAAATTATAACCAAAACTTTGTGTATACAGTTATGTTGGGCTAATCTCTTTAAATTTCACATTTTTCTGCAAGGCTTAAGAACCATTCTTCTTACTCTGAATGAGTGAATCTATGTTACTAAGAACATCAACAGACTTACTAAATGACTGTAATGCAGTCACTATCCCACATGTGCTCTTGTCCATTACAGTAAAACACCCAAAGCATAACTACAAAAGTTAAAAAATTCAAAAATTAAAAAGAAGGGAAAATATTGCTAAGGTTTTAAAATTCTTTTATAAGTATAATTTCCCCAATTTTTTTGTATCATGTTAATTCTTCTAGGAAGAGGTTCTGCCTAATACAAGGTAATAAAGACTTACTCTTGTAAGAGGTTTATAATATTAATTTTTATATTTAAGTCTATGATCTATTGTAAGTTACTGTACATGGGGAGGAAAGGGACCAATTTCACCCTTTTGCATGTGGATATCCAGCTGTCCCAGCACCATCTGTTGAAAGGCAATGATTTCCTGTATTAAGATGTCTTGTATCTTGGACTGTAATGTAGGAATTAATTTCTGAAATCACAAACCTATTCCATTGATATATATGTCAGGCCACTACCATCATGGCTTATAACTTTAGTTTACAAATTTTTAAAGCCTGGCAACCTTTTTCTTTAAGGTGTTTTGGCAATTCTGGGTCCCTTAGTATTCCATATTAATTTCATGATTAGCTTGTCCTTTTCTGCGACAGGAGGCAGTTGTGAGGAGTGCATTGTGATATAGTGGGTCACTGTGATATAGAGGGCCCATGACACCTGCATCTGATGTGGGCGCCAGTGAAAGTGGCAGCCACTCCAATTCCAATCCAGCTCCCTGCTAATGTGCGTGGGAAAGCAGCGGAAGATTGTTCAAGTTCCTGGGCTCCTGTACCCATGTGGGATATCCAGACAAAGCTCGAGCGCCTGGAAGTTGAGTCCTGGCTGTTCTGATTCCAATCTATCTTCCTGCTAATGTGCCTGGGAAGGCAACTGAAGATGACCCAAGCACTTAAGTGCTGCCATTCCCTGATTCACTTAACAAAGGGCCACAATGGCCAGGGATGGGCCAGGCTAAAGCCAGGAGCATGGAACTCAGTCTGGGTATCCCATGTATATGCCGAGTAGTGTACTAGAAGTATATTTAGCATTTATTTGAAAATGAATTAATGATAGTAAATGAGTTACAATGTAGAAAGTCTATTTTGCGGATATTCAAATAAATACAAAATACAAATATGTGGTCTGAAGCAGAATATAACCACAGATCTGATTTTTATGTTTACAGATATTAAGTTAATAATACTTGTAAATTATAGATGAAAATCATACTGACAGTTTTATCTTGTTAAATTCCATGCAGTTTGAATATGACATAGTTGTCATGACTTCTAATGAAGTATTTGAGTAATGCAAAGTAAAGGCTAGATAGAAAATCTCCTTATGTAATCATATTCACTGATTACTTGGAAAGAATTATGTAATCATCTCAGTAGTAGTAGATCTGTCAATTGATAAACTGACGGTTCTTAATTAAATATAACTTTTTTTTTTTTACAAAAAAAATATCTTTGTGGGGCCGGTGCTGTGGCATAGCAGAATAGCTGCCGTGCGCAGCGCCTGCATCTCATATGGGCTCCAGCTCAAGTCCTGGCTGCTCCACTTCCGATCCAGCTCCCTGATAATTTGTCTGGAAGAGCAGTAGAAGATGGCTCAAGTACTTGAGAACTTGCATCTACCTGGGAGACCTGGAAGAAGCTCCAGGTTCCTGGCTTTGATTCGGCCTAGCTTCCGCTGTCACAGCCATTTGGGGAAGTGTACTAGTAGTGGATGGAAGATCTTTAAAACAAAACAAAACAAAACAAAAAACTCTGTAAACTAGCAATAGATTTGAACTATTTTTTCCTTGAGAAGTATGAAGGTATGTTTTGAATAACTGAATAATTTATTTCTGATATGAAATCAGTGTATTGATGTATAGATCAATACCAGATGTATTGATTCTTATTTTAGTTAATATCAATTTTTAGAATTCTGAGGCTTACTCTGTGATTTGATACTTACTTGAGTTGCAAAACTATTTTCTAAGATTATAATTGCATTGCTCTATTTCTCTAAAGCCTTATTTACTTCATTGTTTCCTATAACACAGGAGTCTCATACTCTGATTTTGTGTCTGAAAGTACTCATTCTCCTTTTTAATCCATTTCTGATTCATTAGAGTGGATCAAAGTCACACTTCAAAGCATCTACAAGTAAATAACTATTTTGGTTAGCGGGAGCAACAGGAACAGGAGCACAATTCTGAAATTCCCTCTAACTTCATGGGTGCAGGGGCCCAAGCACTTGGGCCATCCTGTACTGCTTTCTCAAGCCATAGCAGAGAGCTGGATTGGAAGTGGAGCAGCTAGGACCTGAACCAGCGCCAATAGGGGATGTCAGCACTGCAGAAGGTGGCTTTACCTGCTATGCCATAGCACCAGGCCCTTAACATCAACTCTTAAGCCCTAAACCTCTGCAAGTCTAACAAACTTGTTAGACAAAGTTGTAGTATTTTTCTCCAAACTAGAGAAATCTACATCAATTTTATACTTCAGAAACAGCCTATTGCTATTCCCCCACCAAAATGAATATATTGATTATTACAGAAACTCCATGACCTCCTAAGTAATGGACGGCAAAACTTAAAACAGCCCCTTGTAAATGAGAATATTCCAACTCTATTATAGTGATCTTTATTACGGCAGTCCAGTTAAGTTTTGGTGCACATATTAGATGCAGCGTGAAAACAACAAAATGATTAACTGTTACATTAAAATTATTTCTCACAATCCCTTAACATAAAGAATCAAAATAGCACAATTTACAAGATATATGAGCTCTAAAGACTGTAATATGTAATTTCTTCAGAGCTTTAGGGTATACAAACAAAACAGACACACCATTGGGCCAACTAACCAAAAAAAGAAGACCCAAATCAATAAAACTAGAGATGAAAAGAGAAATATAACAACAGACACTATAGAAATAAAAAGAATTACCAGAAATCACTTCAAAGAGCTGTATGCCAACAAACTGGGAAACCTAGAGGAAATGAAAAGATTCCTGGACACATATAACCAACCTAAATTGAGCCACAAAGATACAGAAAACCGAAACAGACCCATAACCAAGACAGAAAATGAATCAGTATTAAAGGCCCTCCCAACAAAGAAAAGCCCAGGAATGGACGGATTCACTGCTGAATTCTGTCATTTAAAGAACTAACTCCAACTCTTCTTAAACTATTCAAAACAACTGAAAGAGAGGGAATCCTCCCAAATTCTTTCTATGAAGCCGGCATCACCTTAATTCCTAAACCTGAAAAGGATGCAACAAAGAGAATTACACACCAATTTCCCTGATGAACATGGACACAAAAATCCTCAACAAAATTCTAGCCAATGGAATCCAACAACACATCAGAAAGATCATCCACCCAGACCAACTGGGATTTATCCCTTGTAGGCAGGAGTGGCTCAACATTCGCAAATCATTAAATGTGATACACCACATTAACAAACTGTTGAAGAAAAACCATATGATTATCTCAACAGATGCAGAGAAAGCATTTGATGAAAACTCTAAACAAACTGGGTATAGAAGGAATATTCCTCAACACAATCGAGGCAATTTAAGACAAACCCACAGCCAGCATCATATTGAATGGGGAAAAGCTGGAAGCATTCCCACTGAAATTTGGTACCAGACAGGGACGCCTACACTCACCATCGCTATTCAATATAGTCCTGGAAGTTTTAGCCAGACAGCCATCAGGCAAGAAAAAGAAATCAAAGGGATACAAATTGGTAAAGAAGAAGTCAAACTAGCCCTATTTGCAGATGACATGATTCTTTATGTAAAGGGACCAAAGAACTTCATTAAGAGACTATTGGAACTCATATAAGAGTTTGGTAAAGTAGCTGGATATAAAGTCAACACAAAAATCAGCAGCTTTTGTATACACAGACAATGCCATGGTTCAGAAAGAACTTCCGAGATCGATCTCATTCACAATATCTACAAAAGAAAAATCAAATACCTTGGGATAAATTTAACCAAGGATGTCAAAGATCTCTATGATGAGAATTACAAAACATTAAAGAAAGAAACAGAAGAAGATAACAAAAAATGAAAAAAACTTCCATGTTCACGGATTGGAAGAATCAGTATCATCAAAATGTCCATTCGTATAAAAGCAATTTACAGATTCAAGGCAACACCAATTAAAATACAAAAGACATTCTTCTCAGATCTGGAAAAAAAAATGATGCTTAAATTCATATGGAGGCACAGGAGAATGCAAATAGCTAAAGCAATCTTATACATACAAAAAAAAAAAAAAAAAACAGAGCTGGAGGCATCACAATACCAGATTTCAAGACATAGTACACGGCAGTTATAATCAAAACAGCCTGGTACTGGTAGAAAAACAGTCAATAGACTAGTGGAATGGAATAGAAACAACAGAATTCAATCATTCAATCCACACATCTAAAACCAACTTATATTTGATCAAGGAGCTAAAATCAATTCCTGGAGCAAGGACAGTCTTTTCAACAAATGGTGCTGGGAAAACTCAACTTCCACATGCAGAAGTATGAAGCAAGATTCCTATCTTACATGCTACACAAAAATCCCCTCAACATGGATTAAATATCTAAATCTACAACCCAACACCATCAAATTTTTAGAGAACACTGGAGAAAACCTGTAAGATAATGGCACAGGCAAAGACTTCTTAGAAAAGACCCCAGAGGCACAGACAACCAAAACCAAAATTAACAACTGGGATACATCAAATTGAGAAGTTTCTGTACTGCAAAAGAAACAGTCAGGAAAGTGAAGAGGCAACTGAAAGAATGGGAAAAATTATTTGCAAATTATGCAATTGATAAAGGATTAATAACCAGAATCTACAAACAGATCAAGAAACTCCAAAACAACAAAACAAACAACCCGCACAAGAAATGGGCAAAGCACTTAAATAGACATTTTTCAAGAGGAAATCCAAATGGCCAACAGACATGAAAAAATGTTCATGATCACTAGCCATGATCAAAACCACAAATGCAAATCAAAACCACAATGAGGTTTCACTTCACCCCAGTTAGAATGGCTTTCATACAGGAATCAACAAACAACAGATGCTGGTGATGATGTGGGAAAAAAGGCACATTAATCCATTGTTGGTGGGAATGCAAACTGGTAAAGCCACTATGGAAGACAGTTTGGAGATACCTCAGAAATCTGAATATAGCCCTACCATTCAACCCAGCGATCCCACTCCTTGGAAGTTACCCAAGGGAAATTATATTGGCAAACAAAAAAGCTGTCTGCACCTTAATGTTTATTGCAGCTCAATTCACAATAGCTAAGACATGGAATCAACTTAAATGCCCATCAACAGAAGACTGGATAAAGAAATTATGGGATATGTACTCTATGTAATACTACATAGCTGTAAAAAGAAATGAAATCCAGTCATTTGCAACTAAATGGAGGAATCTGGAAAACATCATATTGAGTGAAATAAGCCAATCCCAAAGGGACAAATGATCTATGTTCTCCCTTGTATGTGACAACTAACTGAGCACCTAAAAGGAAACCGTAGATGTGAAACTGACACTATGAGAAGCAATGACTTGATCAGCCCTTGTCCTGTTGAGGAACAGCTTACTATTTTATTCTTTTCAGTATTTTCTTTTTCTACTTAATACCATTGGTTAAACTCTTTACTTAACATAGAATTATTCTTAGGTGTTTAAACCAAATTAAAATTTGATCAGTTAAAAATAAGAGTGGGAATAAGAGAGGGAGGAGATATACAGTTTGGCACACACTCACTCGGACTTACCCCTAATGGTAGAGCTAGAAGCATGCCAGGGGATTATGGTTATGTGTGTGTGTATATATATATGTGTGTGTGTGTGTGTGTATGTATGTATATATACGTGTATATATATATATATATACATACATACACACACACATTTATATACACTATGGAATATTACACAGCAGTAAAAAAAAAAAATCCTGTCATTTGCAACAAAATGGGTGAATCTGGAAAACATCATACTTAGTGAAATAAGCTAGTTCCAAAAAGACAAATCCCATAATTTCTCCTGATCTGTGGTAACCAAGAGAGTACATAAAAGGAGATGTATACGTGTGAAACTGACATTTTGAGATCCGATGGTTGTTTACAGCCCTTGTTTCTGTTGTTGAGGAACAGTGTTTTTTCTTCCAACTATTAGCTGAACTCTATTTAGTGTGTAGGGTTAATCTTATGAGTATAAAGTAAAGTGAAAACAGATCTTTATAAAAATTAAGAGTTGGGGGGCCGGTGCTGTGGCATGGTAGGTTGATCCTCCACCTGTGGTGCTGACATCCCATATGGACACTGGTTCTAGTCCCAGCTGCTCCTCTTCTGATCCAGCTCTCTGGTATGGCCTGGGAAAGCAGCAAAATATGGCCCAAGCACTTGGGCCCCTGCACCTGAGTGGAGACCCAGAAGAAGCTTCCAGCTCCTGGTTTTGGATCAGCCCAGCTCCAGCCATTGTGTCCATTTAAGGAGTGAACCAGAAGGAAGACCTTTCTTGTTGTCTCTCCCTCTGTCTCTCAACCTCTCAAATCAATATATTTTTTTTTAAATTAAGAGTGATAATAATAGAGGGGGGAGGCAGAAGGGTGGGCATGTGGGCAAGAAGAAAGGTACGGTGAGAAGTCTATGTTTCTCAATCTGTATATATGAAATTCATAAAATCTGTATGCCTTAAATAAAATGTTGAAAATAAATAAATGTCTTACATAACACAGTCAAATACTGGCAAACTTACTGTACAGACATCATGCTTGTCTCCATTGCTGAATCCACTCTTCCTTCTTCTGCTGTTTCCAGGGCAGGTCTATCTATTTCACCTGGGACTTCAGGTGCACAAGCTCCATAGAGTTCTGGGGCTGCAGCTACATATGGTGAAGGAACAAAACTGCTACTTCTCAACTTACTGACTTCTTCTTCAAGTTTTTTCTTTTCCTCAAGCAATCGAGCTCGATCTTCAGAAAGTGACTCTATCAAATCTGAAAGATCACCAAATTGAAATAAACATACAAAATGGAAAAACCAAATGAATAATTTTTTTCCATTTTAAAAAAGGAGCTAAAAAGACATCACACAGTACTCACCTTTGTCCCGTTCTTGTTGTTGCATTGTACTTTTCAACTTATCACTAAGATCATTTATTATGTTTTCTTTTCTCATTTTCTCTCTTGTTAAAACAGTGTTAAAATTGGTCTGGAACAACAGAATAATTATTTTAATTTTATGCCTACATTTAACAGAGAAGGCTGGGAAAATAAACTTGCAAATATTCTTTTCGGTGGTACAGTTACACATGTAGAAAATGTGAGTCATGAATGTTTATTTTCAATAAAAATTCTATATAAATAGTAAAGGTTGCATTTTCTTTCTTTCCAATGTAGTATCTTAAAAATAAGTTCTCATTATTACCCATGTATTTATTGTCAGAGGAAAAGCACTAGCAATCATTTTGAAATAAGTGAAATGATCAACAACCTGAAGACTGCTGTTAGACATCTGCCTTTCTCTTTGAGTGATCTTGTCTCAATATTCTTCCTTTGTTCTTTAGCTAAATCTTGATTATCACTTTACAATTTACAGGTTACTCTATCCTGTTTCTCACATCTGGCTATCTGCAATAGTCACTAGAGCTGATTTGTATTGGTTTGACTTATTACCCAACTGTTAAATGCTCTTACCAAGAAACACATCTATATATGTGCACAGATCTCATGAGAAAACTGCTGACATGTAAAGATAACAGGAAGAATGATGAAATTATCTAAACTGACTCTTCCCATTTGCTCAGCTTTTTGAATTTCAAAAATTTAAGAGTTCTATGGTCTCTTGATCAAAGAATAATCTCAATAATGCTGACAACTGGGAGAATTAACAGGAAAGAATGACACTTTTAGAAAAAAAAATTAATAGAGGAATTGGATTGTGACACAAGTAGCTGCTTGGGATGCCAAAATCCCATGCATGAACCCTGGGTTCAAGTCCTGGTTGCTTGACTCATGATCTAGCATCCTGTTTTGCTTGGGAGATAGCAGAGGATGGCAAGTATTTGAGTTCTGCTACACACATGGAAGACCTTAACAGACTTCCTGGTTCTTGGTTCCTGGCCCAAGCAAGAAGTGAACCAGTGCATGAAAGATACCTATTTCCCCACTCTCTGTCACTGTGCCTTCCAAATAAATAAATTCTAAATATTGAAACATAAGCAGTTTTTTCTATCAGAAACTTTCAGTGAACTTCTTGAAGTATCCTCATATTATCTCTAGACACAAAATATATAAAAATATATAAAATATATATATATATATAAATCACATTGAGCAATTTTGCTTATTTTTATATCTTTGCTATTTCTGTAATATGAAAAGGATTTTAGGATGATCATCACAAGTTACAACAGGCATGTTAGAAAGAAGGCTAAATAAGAACCATGTAGCCACAACACAAAAATAATCTACACAGAGATAGATACCAGTAAAAGCATCTAAGTACCACTAAACACAAACACACACCCTACTGAAAATTATAAGGCATCTCAACTCATCTTTTCTCATTTTCTTTTACAAATGTTAAAAGAGGCCTTAAAATACTTAAGACTTAAATTATACAGCCAATGATTTCATAGTTTTGATTTCAGTTAATTCATATCCTACTTAATTTTGAAAATGTGAAATTGTATATGTGCTCACAAAGACGACTAGGGACAGAACGTAAGAAAACTACTATTCCCATTCCCTAAACACTTGCTTTCCTTGATTTTCAGGAAGCTACATTTTGCTATTTTCCAGGACACTTTTCTTCCACCAGGCTTTTGAAACTTAAAAATTCTCAAGGAGCTTGAGCTGTTCTTTTTCTAATTTTCATTGTGTGTTTCCTAATTTCCTTTTTTTTTCAAATTCTATAAAGACTTTAATCATAGTATTTTTGGAAAAAGAAAAATACCACGTTGTGTGTGTACATATTTCATAACACACAGTAGCTTGAGAGATGTATCCCTCAGGATGAAAAAGTATGTCATCATCTTCTTTAGTAAGGCTTACAACAGCCACTCAACTGCCCCTAAAGCTGCCCGTTGTGTAGTCCTCTCATTTTCCCCATAGTCCCATGGCTGATGTCCACTAAAAGTAAATACAACTATGACACTCTTTTCTCTTCAACTGCTGTCCTCTCAAGGCATTCTAGTCCTGTGTGATCTGGTTCACCTTTAGCTCATAAATACTAACTCTTATCATTGACCAACAAAAATGAATAACCAAATCAGCAAAGTTCAGCAATACTCCCATCTTACTGTACCACTCAGCCTAGTAAGAATCACAAAAAGAAATGTGTGATAAATTGCTACTAATCATCCTTTATCTTAGGATAACAAAATTTTAGAGCTCAGGGAAAAAACTCAAATATCCTCTATGTGGTAGTGTAAACATCATTACTTTGGAGAAAATTAGCTCTAGTTTTAACGATGTTAAATGATCCACACGAGATAATACAGGTAATGAAGAAACCAGACAACGCATTCATATTTCCTAATTTTGAAGCACCTGAGATCAAATGACATAATTACTGTAAACATTATTTTAAGATGTGCTATTATTGTGCAGAAATTTAATGGAAATAATACTCAATGTAAGGAAAATCACATCTAAGATATTAGAAATAGCTACACAATGAATTTAATTAGCAAATAAATGAAACGGGGATGCAGCAAACCTGTTGCTCTGCAATCAAAGATGTTCGAACATTCTGCATTTCTTCATTCTTTCTTTTTTCTTGCTCTTCAAGCTGTTCTAGAAATTTAGCTTTTTCTTCCTGTAGCTTTTCTTGAAGTTCAGCAACTAAGCTTGAAGAATCCCCCCTGGCAGATTCAGCAGCAGAACTTAAAAGTTAAAAATACTATTAATTTTTGATAATTATAGATGCAATCAAAGTATACAGACTGGTCTTCCTTGAACTAATATAGTGTGAAAAAATTTCCTATGCAAATTCTAGCTAAAAAGTAAACCAGAGGGGCCAGTGTTGTGGCGCAGCAGGTTAATATTCCGGCTTGAAGTGCCGGCATCCCATATGGGCGCCGGTTCAAGACCCGACTGTTCCACTTCCGATCCAGCTCTCTGCTATGGCCTGAGAAAGCAGCAGATGGCCCAAGTCCTTGGGTCCCTGAACCTGCGTGGGAGACCCAGAAGAAGTTCCTGGCTCCTGGCTTTGGATCAGCACAGCTCCGGCTGTTACAGCCAATTGGGTAGTGAACCATCGGATGGAAGACCTCTCTCTTTCTCTGACTTGCAAATAAATAAATAAATCTTAAAAAAAAAAAAAAAAAAGTAAACCAGAACACAAGTAAAACATAAAAGACTTATACAGATAAGCAATTTGCCAATAAATGGTAGAATAATTTTATCAGATAATTTCAAGATGATGTGATCTGTACATAGAAAAATTAATCTATTTTCAGGCCGGCGCCGTGGCTCAACAGGCTAATCCTCCGCCTTGCGGCGCCGGCACACCAGGTTCTAGTCCCGGTCGGGGCACCGGATTCTGTCCCGGTTGCCCCTCTTCCAGGCCAGCCCTCTGCTGTGGCCCGGGAGTGCAGTGGAGGATGGCCCAGGTGCTTGGGCCCTGCACCCCATGGGGAGACCAGGAGAAGCACCTAGCACCTGGCTCCTGCCAACGGACGAACGCGGTGCGCCGGCCGCAGCGCGCCGTCCGCGGCGGCCATTGGAGGGTGAACCAACGGCAAAAGGAAGACCTTTCTCTCTGTCTCTCTCTCTCACTGTCCATTCTGCCTGTCAAAAAAAAAAAAAAAAATTAATCTATTTTCAGAAAAAGTCAGTTTCAAATTTGTTTTGTAATTCCTATAATTTCTATGACTGAGGAAAATATTTAAAAATACCTTACAATTATATACATTGAAAAATTATAATTTCCATAAATTAGAATCTGGTCCATTTTGCTAGATAATAAACATATAAAAGAAAAAAAAGAATAAATAACATAAAACACATCTACACATTCCTGTACCCACTTATTTTCCACAAACTTTGCTTGATGCTCAAATTACCCTCCTAAAAGACAGATATGTGGTTGTCGAAAATATACCTTGAGACTAAAACCTCTAGGAAAGTCTAAGTTTTTTTCAAGCTTTGTTTCTAGAAAAGCTGGAATAGTAACTTTCTATTCTATAATTCTTCTAAATAGAAGGACAAGAAGAGGAATTGCTATTTTTCTCTAGAACTACAGGACAGACAAGGAAGGTTAAAAATCATAGCATTGCTGGAAAAGTGACAGGCTGCATAAACCAAAGTATTACTGAGAAATCAGAATACAATAAATCTCAGATTAACAAAAAACGTGCTAAGGATAAAATTAAGTATGGACAGTGATTAAAAATAACCCTGTGTAACTCATGTTTTCCTTGAAGAAATATCCCTACCATTTTATGGTAAACTTTCATTATCATGAGCAAATGATAAGATGCCGGGTTCCAGGAAGCAAATCAAGGAAAATAATATGGACCGAGGTTGGAGAAGTGGGACCATCACGAATAGTGATGGCTTCAATTTTTCCTTTAAGTACAGTAGAAGTTAATAAAAAAAATCCTATGTAGAAAACGATATGGTATGAATTTTGGTTTTAAAAAGAAAACTGTGAAAAGCAGTATTGGTAAGAAACTGGAATACAGTAAACAATCCTGAAATAGAGATTTCAGCTAGAAATAATAAAGCAGTATGGTTCAAACTGTGTGTGCATACGGGTAGGATATTATATACAGGAGCCCAGTAATTCTAATTTCTAGGTGTCCTACATATTTGGATTGCCTGGTGTACTCAATTTCAGGGCTGAGATGACACAGGGACCAATAGTTACAGGTACACAATTATGCATACACACCATCATCTCTTTGAAAACACTATCAGCCCCAAACCTAGAATGAACACACTGGATGCTTACTACAGGCTATATGATACAATGACCAGCGAAGTCAAAGATGTTTAGCAGTAAAAAGCAAAGAAAGGAGAGCTTATGACATGAAGAACAATCAATAATTATCCTGTGCTGGGGACCAGAATTTCTTGTGGTTGTATTAATCCAGATGAAAGTACACATTATGCTACACTGTTGGAATTTTCTCAATAAACAATGGTTGTAAGTGACTATCACTCACATAATTTTATTTTACATTACCTTAGAAACAGAAATGTCTTCGACAAAAGTGGAAATTAAACCTAGCAATGCAACAGCAAAAGATATTTTGTTTTTCACCAGCAATAGGGATTAGCTTTGGGGAAAAAGCTATGATGCCCTGGGGAGAGCAAGAAGTCATGAAGAAAAACATTTACTCTAATAAAACTACCAAAGAAACTTAAGAAACTTAAAAACTGGTTAACTCCCCCTGCCAAAAAAAAAAAAAAAAAAATGCATGTACCCTTTTATTTGCATACAAGAGTACTGTAAAGAGCTCAAAGAAATAAAATTTATCATGGTGCAAATTTTTTTGAAATCTATGCAGTTTTTTTCATAATACACATTTTCCATGAACTTTGTGTCAATTTCAAATCTTCCCATTTCTCTTTTACTTTTATCTTTCCATGAAACTGTTTGAAGTACCTAGAATATAGACTGTCATGAACTTTGAACACTCACTTAAAATTGACTGTATTAAATCTGGGTCTAGTAAACAACTGCTTTTTTTTTTTTTTTTTTTTTTTGTAAACTCTTGAGATTAAACAATGAGGTTAGAATTGTAAAATTAAAATGTTACCACCTAAACTCAGCCAGATCTTCATTACTACTTTATGCCATGTAAGGTGATTAATCATGGAGTCCACAGACCCACGTAAACCACACATGCATTCTGCACTCATCTTGTTGTGTACAGTTATATGAGAAAGCTTTTTCCCCATATTGTCAAAAATAGTGTAAACTATTCACCTATTATTTCCTAATTTTAAAAGAAAATTTCTCTAATACCAGGTAGAATTAACAGCTATTTATTACTGTCCATTTGCAATTCTTGTGATCCAGATTTTCTTACCTGTTGTTCAGTATCTATAATATAATAGATTATGTGCCTTTTATTTTTTATCTTATACATTTTTCTCTCTGTTAGCCTCACAGTTGTTTCTAATGCATGTAGGACCATGCAGTGAAAGCGCAGATGTGTTTCACTGTGTGTCTTTATATTAGTATTGGTTTTTTTTCCTAAGGTTTCCACTCCAAGAGTACATATATGGAGTCCCCTTTACATTAGGTTCTGTGTTCAACATTGCAATGACAGATGTCCACATGAGGAATTCTGAAGAAGGAATCTACTATGCTCCCTACATATTGGAAGCCACATATTTGGACACTGTGAGGTGCCTAAGAGGTTTTCTAGTAACCTGCCAACTTTGGTTTCTCTGAACAATTGTTGTGGTCTTTCAGCGACTCTAGCAGCATCCTGAAGATCTTCTGGTGACATTCAGCTTGTAGATTTCCTGGGCTTTAAAACTGATTCATCCCCCAGATATCCCAACACTCATGAAGGTTCAACATTAAATACCATTATCTTGGAAAAGTGGTCATTTTTTAAACTCATTACACAGAGATAGAAAAATGAATCCAGAGTAAATTCCTGACAGAGAATCTAGAAATGATTCTCTCATCTAATTGGGACTCAAGGCAGCAGTGACCTCATTGCCAGTATAAGGCGAATCACTGGCAGACCAGGGCACTCCATGGTAGGACAGTTCTTTGAGATGAGCTGAGTAAAGATGCCAAGGCTGGGGCCAATGCTGTGCCGTGGTGGGTTAAATCACCATCTGCAGCGCCAGCATCCCATGTGGACAGCAGCTCAAGTCCCAGCTGCTCCACTTCTCATCCAGCTCCCAGATAATGTGCCTGGGAAAGCAGCAGAGTGCCTGGTCTCCCGCACTCACAAGAGACACAGAGGAAGCTCCTGGCTTCTGTCTGGCCCAGTCCTGTTCACTGTGGCCATTTTGGGAGTGAACCAGCAGGTGGAGAATCTCTGTCTATCCCTCTCTTGCTGTTAACTCTTCAAATAAGTAAATAGATAAAAAAAAAACAAAAAAAACAAAAAAGCAAAAACAAAGTAGCAACAGCCAGGGCACATCACAGCTGTCACTTCAAATCCTGCCAAGTCTTCCTTGGAAGCAGTATTATCTTCTTCTCCCTTGTCTAAGGTACTTAGTGTCATTTCATATGAGCTAGTCCCTTTCTCAACATGCAGTTTAAAAAGCTTTCAGGCCATTGTTACCTTTGAATTCCCAGATAACCAGGAAATTAAAAATCTAGCCAAGTAAGAATTGTAAAGTACTCAATGTGTGTTTTGGTACTAACATGGGAAATGTGTACAAGAATGGATACAATGGAAAGGACAAAATTAATGTTGCATCAGGCCATGACTGTTTACATGGATGCAGTGATCACAGATTTAAGATTCCATGTGGGCTATTAATACTTTGCTAAGTTGGCTGCTTGAAACCAGAACCAAATGGACAATATAAATGAAAGGATACCATAAAGAACGAATGATAGGCAAACTGAGCCCATTATTTAGTTTTGTAAATAGCCCTAGTGGGAAATAGTCAAAGCATTCACTTCCGTTGCCTTGTTGCTATCTTGCTACAATGATACAGTTGAATAATTTGAATAGAGACTATCTGGCCCTCAAAGCCTAAAATACTTGCTCTCTGGCATTGAATGTTTGCCAAACATCCTCTGAATCAGTAATTCTCAAATATGTTCCACAGACACTTGATGGGATCATGACTTTCAGAGGTAAGAGACTCAAAAATCTATTTTCCTAAAACTAAGATGTTATCTTTTTCACCTTGCTGACATTTGCACTGCTGATAAAACTGCTGGTACCTAAAAACCAAAACCTAAAAAAAAATTGAATAATAATTAACATTATTAAATCTTTGAGTACCTATCTTTTTAATATTATGTGTGAAAAAAATTGCACCTAGTTATAAAGTATTTCCTAGTTTATTTGCCTAGTTTATTCCCAGAACGACCAATTCATGGTGCCACAAAAAAGCATGGATAAAACACTGTTTATAACAGAGATAGCCAATAAATGATAACGTAAAGATTATTAAGAGGGGCTGGTGCTATGGTATAGCGAGTAAAGCCACTGCCTACAGTACTGGCATTCCATATCGGTACCAGTTCAAGTCCTGGTTACTCCAATTTCGATCCAGCTCCTTGCTAATGTGCCCCAGAAAGCAGCAGAAGGCGGCAAAGTGCTTGGGCCCTGCACCAATGTGGGAGACCCCAAAGAGGCCCCTGTTTTCCAATCAGCTCTATTCGGGCTATTGTGGCCATTTGGGGGAGTGAACCAGTGGCTGGAAGGTCTCTCTCTCTCTCTGTAACTCTGCCTTTCAAATAAATAAATAAACCTTTAAAAACAGATTTAGCTTCTTAAAAAAGATTATGAAATAATACACTGATAGAGTTTCCCAGTCCCCATTAAAACTAATATTGAGAAAATTATTTGCTGAATTTTAATATAGTAACAGAGAAGAACAGTCACAGTTACATAAAATGAGTATTTAAATATTTCTCTCCTTTTCCAGTTACGAGTGTAAGGCTGGAAGTTCTTTTCTTGAAAATTTTGGTCAAAATGTATTGCAACACAGTGGATGCAGGAGAATCCATTAGGACAAACGCTCAATTTACATATATAAAATATTTTCAATAAAATAATCTGGGCCAAGCATTTGCCCTAGTAGGTAAGCCAACAATTTGGGAATATCCACGTCCCACACTGGAGTGGCTACATTCAAGACTGAGTTACACTTCTAACTCTAGCTTCCTGTTAAGTGCACCCTAGGAGGCAGATGATGGGTCAACTAATTGGGTACCTGCCGCTCACTTCAGAGACCTAGACTGATGTCTTGGCTCTTGTCTTCAGCCTGGCACAGACCTGGACATTTCACACATTTGGAGAGTGATCCGAAAGGACTCCCGCTCACCTTCACTCCACTCTTGGCATCTCAAATAAATACATAAAATAAAGTAAAAAAAAAAAAAAAAAAAAAAAAGAGGAAAAAATCTCATTCATGCAAATATGTAAAGGATTAAATGATGAAAAATGTTCTAAGCTTGTTTTCAATGTTACAGAAAATAATGACAAATATAATCTGCATCAATAAAATCACTTTGGAGACAATTTTGTTTTTGAAAGAGGTACAGAGACTGAAGTTATAGAACTGCTCATTTTTTAAAAAATATTTAAAGGATGGTAGGTACTTCATATATAATGTGACTTAAATAGCATATTACCTGTAAATACTAAATTCTCTTATCTAGTCATTTAAAGAACAAGTTTAGTAACCACTGGTTTAGGGGAAAGCATCTAAAGGCATGTATAGGGAGAGAGTCCAGAAAATACTTAAAACAAGAATATGAGAAATGCAAGCTTAAAAGGCTCAAGGTTGGTTCCTTGCATGGATACTAGATGGAGAACAGACCACTAATAATTCATAGTGTAAATGATAGGATTTTGGTGTGACAGAGGTCAGTCAGTGGAATGTCATCATCAGACACGCGATGTGGCTCCACTAGAAGAAGAGTCAAAGCATTTACCAGCGGTATGACAGAGAAAACTCTATAGCAATGGTTGTCCTGAGGTCTGTAACAGAAAGTTCTGATTAAAGGTTTATAGTAAACCTACAAAAAAATACTAATACTATGATAACCCATTAGAGTATGAACACTCTAAATCTGGTATTCAAAGGTAGTGCAATCAAGAAAATACGAATCCTCAACCAATTCCCATACCTGAATCAACAATCAATTACATCATCAAAGAGTTGGCCAGCTATTTTCCACACTTCCAGGGAACTACTTAATCCTGGCCTAATGTGATCCCAGTGCTACTATGGCCTCAGAGATTACTTGTACTCAGAAGATAAAGTTTGTACATAACAAACCTCTCAGCAGAAGTAAGTATTTCCTTACATCCAGACTCTCTACTAGAATAAACTACTGACAAGTGTATTATGAAGAAAATTACAGCAGCAAAGGTCAAATAAAATCTCTAGAACTGTACAACACTTCACATGACATAAAGATCTCAATCACATTTTTATTCAACCTAAATATGTTCTCCAAAACTAGCGGTGGGTTATCATAGAAGTCAATCAGATAAGAACTCCAACTCAACTACTGTTTCAAGTATGAGCTCCTTGCTAGTTCAAATCATCAAGGCCCCTACTACCTAAGGAAGAGCCAGCAGATTTGGCATCTTACCCCACCCTCACCTCCTGTTCCTATAAATCTAAAGAGGGGGTCAACTCCAAATTTTGGCAGCAACATATATCACATTAGGATTTGGTATTTGGAGGCATTCACCAAAAAACTTCTAAGGCTATTTGTGTAGAACCTAGAGCAGAAGCTTTCTTGCAGGAGGACCATACTATCATGCATGCTGCTCTATGTTTGGGTCACACTTCCTAGCAGGTAACTGAGAAGTCTGCTGCAGAAATGAATTTCACAAGGAGTCTTTGGCAAACCCTATAAAATAATCACAATCAAGATCCTCCAGAGTAGTTAACCAGTTCCTCATTGCAAAACAGTTTTATGGCTTGACACTGCACCCTTGTAGAAGCTGACCACAGGATCCCAAACGACCAGGACACTATAGTCTCTCAATATATAGCTCTCAGTTAATCAAAACTATGAGTTTGCAAATCAGCACTCTCTCACTTTGACAAATATGGCAAAAATGAAACCAAGTTCAAACAAGTCCTGAACAAAAAAGGGAAAGTACAGGAATTTCCAGTTCCTTTTACATTGCTTCTTTTCTCCATCACTATGATGGGAAAAAAACAGCAGGCCTGGTATCCTTTTGATTCCGTACAATGTGCTCATATTCTTCAAAACAGTGAAAACTAAGGGGCCCACTGAGGGGTAAACCTGAATAGCAGCGAAGGTAAACCTTTGCAATGGAAATACTGCAAGATGTGAACCCAAAGTTACCTAGGAGAAATGGACAGTGATACAGAAACATGACTCATGCAGATTAGCTAACAAGCTGGGCTAGACAGTGAAGGATATGAAATGGACTAAATTCAAATTTGGTGACAAGTTATTTAGGGAAGAGGAATATGGATGCATATCTTAAAACAGGCACAACATGTGAGGAGACTGAAATCTAAGGATATTATGTCCCATTCCTAAGAACTTGTTAATAACCACACAGGCAAGCTCAAAATTTCACTGTCAGAAAACTTTATCCATTCATATCAGTCCCTGTTCAATAGGCTGATAAAGATGTGTCCAGGAAGGAATGACATGAGGTTATCTTCAAGTTCAGCAACATAGTTTTACATATATCTAGCAATAAAACACTGAGCTCCTTGCACAATGGTTCCCTTTGGAGAAAGGCCACTTAGTAGCAGCAAGTACACTCACTGGACCATGTCCATGATGAACAGCAATATGTCTTCACAACATTTATTCTCCATATGAGAATTTTATCATCTATGCCAAAAGATTTCAGCCAAAACATTACAGAACCTACATAACACATGATTCAGAGTTGCTACTGAATACAGGAACCCATTTACAGTAAAACATGTACAGCCATGACCTGGTGCCCATTAAAGTTATTATCTTATCACATATGCCAATTTCTAAAGTAATTAGTCCGATTCAATTGTGATAGAACTACCGAAGACTTAACAGTACTAGATGGCTACCATTTTGCAGGATTAGGATAATGCTCAAATGTATTGCGTGCTCTAAACCACAGATCACTGCTTGACTTGAATTTTTTTCACAGTGAGAATACACAGATTAGGGGTCAGCACTGTAGCTAACTTCTAGCATGTGATATCAGCATCCCATATAGAAATGCTGGTTCCAGTCAAAGCTGCACCAGTTCTGATCCAGCTTCCTGCTAATATGCCCAGGAAAGCAGCAGCAGATTGCCCAAGTGCTTGGACCCCTGCCAACCATATGGTAGACCAGGATGAAGTCCTAGCCCCTGCCTTAAGCTTTCCTCAACCCTGTTGCAGCCACTTGAGGAGCAAACTATTGGATGGAAGATCTCTGCCTTTCAAAAAGAAAAAATTTAAAAATGAGGGAGGGTACACACACTGGAGAAACAGAAATGAGGGGGCTGGAGTTGTGGCATAGAGAGTAAAGCCACTGCCTGCAATGCCACATCCCTTTTGGGCGCTGGTTCAAGTCCCAGCTACTCCACTTCCAATCCAGTGCCCTGCTAACGTGCCAGGGAAAGCAGCAGAAGATGGCACAAGTACTTGGGACCCTGTATTCATACGAAGACCTGAAAAAGGCTCCTGACTCCTGGAATAGGTCAGGCCCAACCGTGACTGTTGCAGCCATTTGAGGAGTAAACCAGCAGATGACAGTTCTCTGTAACACATTAAGAATCACTATTGTATTAACATAGTGAATTAAAATAAATTATAAATTTAATAAATTATTTAATAAATAAATAAATTAAACAAACATAGTGAATTAAAATAAATTTTTGCATGCTCTGTATTTTGGGGCTATGCTGATTTAAAGGATGTTTCCTTCCCTCTAACAGAATTCCTTTACCAGAAAAATTAACAAGATACCACTAAACTGGAAGTATAGTAATATCACTTGGACACTTAAGACTCCTCATTTGACCAACAGGCAAAGAAGGAGACTGTTGTATGGATTACTGAACCTCATTTTCAGTGGGAAAAAAGTTGCTCCTATACAATAGGGGCAAAGAGAAATAATACTGGACCCCATGGGCTTCTTATGGAGAGGAAATTGGCACTGACATGGTCATTAGCGAAAAGAGTCAACTAAAGCCGGTGCCACGGCTCACTTGGCTAATCCTCCACCTGCAGCACCAGCACTCCGGGTTCTAGTCCCGGATGGGACGCCGGATTCTGTCCTGGCTGCTCCTCTTCCAGTCCAGCCCTCTGCTGTGGCCCGGGAAGGCAGTGGAGGATGGCCCAAGTGCTTGGGCTTTGCACCTGCATGGGAGACCAGGAGGAAGCACCTAGCTCTTGGCTTTGGATCAGTGTTGCGCACTGGCCGCAGTGCACCAGCCGTAGCGGCCATTTGGGGGGTGAACCAAAGGAATAGGAAGACCTTTCTCTTTGTCTCTCTCTCTGTCTAAATCTGCCTGTCCAAAAAAAGAGTCAACTAAAAACTATATAAATGTATTACAGAAGTATCATTCCTGGAAGTCTCTAAATTAACAAGATTTAAATCATTCCTATCAAGTAAAATCAACTGAAGTATTAAAAAAAAAAGCAGGGTATCAGAAACTACACTTACTAGAATGTTGAGGCTGCTTAGAGAAATAGACTAGTAAGGAAGACATAGCTACTAATCAATTTTTTTTCATCTTTATCCCTTTCTCCCATTGTGTTAGTATGGAAAATAAAGCATGGTAAAGGTAGTTAACCTTATATTTTAGCATTAAACCCAAAGAATACCAAAGAGATTATAACAAAGCAGAAGAGGGAATGAGTATCAAAACTTCATTCTTGAAAGTCTAGTTAGAGTGGCCTAAGTTTTAGTCTTACCTTTTGAAGACAGGTTGAGAATACCTGAAGTGGTAAGAGGAATTTAAGTTGCATTATGTCAGACAGAAATATGATATTTAAGTGTCTTTATTTGAGAGTGCAATATGGGCAAAAGAGAAAGATGTCTGATGCAGAGAGTATAGCGTGCTAGCCTCTCTGTTGTCCATTCAGAATTTCTCTCACCCTTTTTATATATCATCCATAATGCAATGCAGATATTGTACATTTTCCAGCAACCCATATACATTACAGCAATGAAAGCCCAGGTTTGCAAAAAGCTCAGGCTTATTCTGCCAGGGAAGATGTAACTACTCTTTTGTAATGCAGATTGAGCCAGAACACTAATGCTTTGAAGAGATTCTTGAATACTGCAGCAGCTTCCTGGTAAACAATCACGAATTTGGTGGATGCTTCAGTTTCCTGATATTTCACTTAGAGTTTGATAAAAACCCTCCAACTAAATTTCAGTCAAGTTCTTCACGGCCCTCTTGGATTTGACTTTGGCATTTGGTCTTCTCTGGTCTGCAGTGCCCAGTTGTAGCAATAACCTTGCTAAGTTAACAGAAAATTCACAACAGATGGATATCACCCTTTGCATCAAACTTCTCATCCTTCAACCTGAGTATCCAACCAACCTGGCCTGCCTTCAACCACAAATTATGTAAGGTGAATTTAGCCAAAATCCCCCTTCTCTAATGTCTTCTCTTATTTTCCCTCCACTGATCTCTATCCTGGTCCTTGGCTATAAATCTCAACTTGTTCATGCTATGTACTGAACTGAGTCCAGTTCTACAGAGTTCTCTTCCCCCTATTCCAGTAGCTCTGGAATGTAATTTTTTATACCACTTTTAGTGTCCAGCTTTGGATCTCCAAGACAAATTTTCCTGGTCTTCAGCAGTGATTTACTGGATCTTCACTTCCTCAGATCTTTAAACTTTCATGCAAGAACAAGCCTCTATTAAACCTCCTAGTTACCTCCAAATAAAAAGCCAGCTATTTCCAACCCAAATGGAAGATTTAACTATACCAATATAGCCAGAGAGACTGTTTAAAAGTAAGAATACAAAAGAACAGGTTAAAAACCACCACAAAAACATTCATTTGGAGAATTAATGATAGAACTAACTAATATATTATACTCTTCAAAGTGTTTATTTGTCCACAAATCCCCATCAAAACTTTTTAAAACTCAGACATACTAAACATCATCTTCTGTGACCAGAAGGTAGGAACATCAGATAGTAACAATAATAAAGGCAAAAAGAACAAAAAATAATCTCAAACTACAATATCAGATCTGAAATTTAAAACATTATCTTTCAAACCACAGGGAAAATAAGCAGTAATATCAATGAATTAACAAATGATGAGCATTCTACATATTCTCAAACTATGACTTAGCTTTTGTTAAACACCGCTCAGAGCAATCTTTTGTAGTCTTTAATACATACACAGTAAAGTTAGAGAACAAAAATA
Source organism: Sylvilagus floridanus (assembly GCA_949820135.1). Lineage (NCBI taxonomy): Eukaryota > Metazoa > Chordata > Mammalia > Lagomorpha > Leporidae > Sylvilagus > Sylvilagus floridanus. Next base: position 80,058,186 of record OX463241.1, read on the forward strand.
AGAATTTTTCAAGTGAAGGATTTAGAAACTTAAATATAAATTATGAATTAGGAAAAGAAAAATGAGGCACCATAAAATATTTCAAATCTTCAGAACAACATTTCTTGGAAAAATCCATAAACTATAGAGATTAATTTTTTAAAAGTTATCTGTTTTCTTGTTCTTATGTTTGCAAGAAACAGTGACCATTTAAAAAGAAAGTTTTTGCTTCATGAAAATATTTAAATTGCTACATTTACCTAAAGTAAAGGAACAAATCAAGATACTATGATTACACACAGGCACATTTCAACCAACAATATTTTAATTGTATAATTACACACTAAACTTAATTCTTACCTTTTTGCTATTTGATTTTCAAGATGCTTAATTTTTTCTAATAACTCTTTCTCAACAACTTCTCTCTCCAATTTAAATTCTTTTAGGGCAGTCTGAACAGCTTCATCTTTTTCACAATTAAGCTGCTGAATTAACTGTTCTCTGTCTTGTTCATGGCGCACAACCAATGTCTCTTTGTCTTTCACAAGGCGGTGTATAATAATTTCATATTTATCTTCTTGTTGACTAATTTTTTCATCTTTCTGTTTTTCAAGAGCACTCAATTCTGAGTCCAACTTATTCTGCAGTTCAACTATTTGTTCTTTTAGGTTTTGTTCCATCTCAAATGCTTGGTGATGCAAAGATGTTACTTTGCTTAATTCAGCTTTAAGCACATTAGATTCTTCTTCATGTCTACTAATCAACTCTGAAATGCATTGATCTTTTTCAATTGCCATTAAAGTTCTTAGCTCTACTAGGCCCACCTGATAATTTTCATTATTATCCTGAATCTTTTGGTTTAATTTACTAATTTCAGTTCTCAAATTTTCTGTTTCTTTTTCAAGGAGAGATTTCAAGGTCTCTTTTTGCTGAGTTCTGCTTTCTTCCAACAAAATTTTTATTTCATCAGTTTCTGCTTCCTTCAATGCAAGTTCAACCTCTAACTTACATCTCATGTCTGACAAGTCAGAAACCTTGAGTTTTAATTCTTGGAGCTGTTGCTCTTTCTCCTGGATCACTGTAGCATGAGATGCTTGTAGCTGATCAATTTGTTGTTGGTTTTCCTTTTTCAATTTCTCCAAAGAAACTTTGTGGTCTTCCATAACTTTCTCAAACGCCTGTGTGTGCCTAATGTGCAGTGTATCCTCTAACTCTTTTAGATGACTTTGCTCTAAGGACTGAAGTTCTTCCCTCAATAACTGTATCTTCTCATCATTTTCAACGTGGAGCTTCTTTAAGTCCTCTAACATTAGTTCTCTTGAGTGTTTCAGTTCTCTAATTTCACAATTTTGAGTGTGCATTAAATTTTCCATCTCTAACAACTTCTGATCTTTTTCATTCTGCAAGCAGATAATAGCTTCTTTTTCATTTTTAACTAAAGCAAATTCATTATCTTTATTTTGTAAAACCTCCTCAAGACATGCTAAGTCTCCTTTCAATTTTTTAATTTTGTTTTCATTTTCTTCACTTTCCTTTATTAATGCCTCAAGTTTACTTTCATATTCATTTTTTAAGGATTGTAGTTCTTTCTGATGTTTCTCTTTTAGTGTTATTTCTAGGGAACATTTTACTTTTTCAATAATATTTCTTATTTCCACTGCTGTACATTTTAAAGAATTGGAGAAGTCACACTGTTCTTTTTGTACAAATGTTCTAAAGTGACAAAGGTCTTCCTTGATGGTTTGAATACTGAAGTGAGAATCCTGGGCAACAACTTTACATTTTTCTAACTGGATGTTTAAAGAAGCATGGTCTCCAAAATTCTCTTTACACGTATTCGTATCCTGCATACGTCTACTGTCAATTGCATTGATAACGGATGAATAAAGTGATTCCACCATCATTTCTGGACTTTGTGGATCACTTATAGGATTAGGAGATGATAAATTTTCTTCTATTACAAACTCATTCACAGCAGACATAAAATCTGACTCAGGACTTTCTGCTAATGAATCCAAGTCTAAAGAAACTTGGTGAATAGTTTGTTCTATGTTTGGATGGGGGATCGTTTCAAAATCAAATGTATGTGCATCAATGCTATCTGGAGACAATTCTTCTAGTGGACATACTGTAGGACATAAGGGATCTTGAACAGTGAGTGGGGGAGGACTTCTTGGTGAGGTAGTAGTTGTCATTCCTGTTGCACTTTCTATCCTTGGTGAAGAAGCCGACTGTGGGGAGGCCTGACTTACAGATGCCTAGAAGATAGAGAGAAAGGGTTGTAAGAGCAGCAATAATGCAAATATTTCACACTAATAAAGAGAAGCATCTGAAATAATTTCATTTGCCTTTTGTTCATTGAGCAGATCTGTAATGGTCTGTGACATTTCATCCAAACTTTGTGCTGCCTTTACCAAATTATGTAGAGCAAGTACATGCTGGTGTAGAGGTTCAAAGTCACAAAGTAAGGGAACCCTGAAATACAATGCAAACAAATTAGAATTCTGGTCTTTCCTTTGTTTGTGTTCACTTACACATTTTCCAATTACTTAACAGGCAGAGAAAAAGGGGAGACACAGAGATATCAACCATCTGCTGGTTCATTACCCAAAATGCCTACAATACTCAGGGCTGGGCCACGATGGAGCCAGAAGCTGCTAATTCCATCAGCATCCACCACATGAGTAGCAAAGATCCAATGACTTGAGCCTTCTTCTGATGCCTTCCCCAAGGTGTGTATTAACAAGAAACTAGATTGGAAGCAGAGTAGCTGGGACTCAAATTGGCACTCACATGAGATACCAGGATCCCAACCAGCAGTTTAACCCAGTATGCTACAAGAGCCATCCTAGATTTCTCAATGAAAAACTGGGTAACTACAACCAAGTATTTCAATGTCAAAAATGAGTACAGCATTGTCATTTCAATTTTATCAATACTAGAAATATTTTAAGAAACTTGGATCATGGAAATTAGGAAAGCAACAAGGTAGAAATCTCAGAAGTATGTAAAGTCAGTGAAACTACCAGAAAAAAACACAAATCAAATGAGAGGTAAATTTTTTTACATTCCCCAGTAATTTCCTAAAGCAATCAAAAGAATAAGTCCATCATAGAACATTTCTTTATCCTGGTATTTCTGAAGAATACTGGTGCTACTTTCCTTAGCTATAGGATAATAAGGTTATGACTGAAATGAAAAACATTGGTGACACGTACCTGAGCAAAGGCTGAACTTCCGAAGGACAAAATGATTGCAGGAACTGTAGATCTTTTAATGAAATATCTGGAAGTTCACAGTCAAACTTCCGAGGTTTTTGAGTCTACATCAAAAAACAGAAAGTTCTTTTTTTCCCAAAAACATAAACAACAAATGTGGTTTCTTACTCCAGGCAAATACAATATACCAAGAGAGTTAAAAATGATTCAAATGGATAGTCACACGTACGAAAACAATAACAAAGAGTAAAGTAAAAACGAAGTAATGTTCAGTGAAGACCTAGTATACAACATATTTTCTCACACGTTAATAGACTTGGAAATAAATTCATGTGCTTCCTCCTCAATTCTGTCTTTAGCTTCACTTCATAGTAACTCTAGCATTCCCATCAACTAAGTGAAAGCATTTGTTTCATTAGTACACAGGCTATTCAGAAATTCTTCCTTAATTAACAGCATGATCATAAAGATTTCTCTAGATGTGAATTTATTCCTATTACCAGTTACCATGTCTTGTTGCTATAATATGGAAAAAATATATTTTCTTCTTTGTATAATTTCCTTCCTTGCCTTTACCTTGACATTTTGATTATTTTTTCCTAAATACAGAATCCAGATAAATTTCAGTTTTTTTCAAATACTAACTTAGTAAGCCCAATCCTCTCTTTTTTCATAACAATAAAAAGAATTTCACACTGTAACTTTATTTTAGATATTACCTCAACATATTAAGAGATGTCAAGATGTCCTTTATAAAAAAGGATTCTGGAGTAAAAGAGTTTAGGAGTCAATTCCTATTGCATCATCCATTAATATATTTTAGAAAATGCAGACATTTGAAGTCATGGGAAATCCTTCAATATAGAAACATGCTGAAAAGCTAAGTAGGACGTTAGAAGGCAGCGGGGAGACCCAGAATCTCTCAGACTTCACTGATCATGGAAATGTTTTTTCTCTTGTAATGAAATTAAGAGCGCAAATAATAGTTTAGACATATGACACATTTATTTTTCAGGATTTAGTTTCAATGAAAATTTCATGAGTTATCCTATGCTAATTTCTCAAGACGTGAAAAGGAGTGGGGAAGTATAAAAGGGAGAAGAGGCAGATGTAAAATAGAGGCAGGGAGGAGATGATGGGCTGGTAAAAGAAAAGGGAAGAATAAAACATACAAAAGAACAAAAGAACCAATCAATCTTAAAACTGTAGTATAAGGTATCTTTCTATGTTATGAAGAGTTTTAAAATACAACAATTCTAAGTTTCTAATATAGCTATGTCTTTAAAAAAGATTTTAAAACATACTAAATTTAGTCATGATTAGGAAATAAATACATACACAAAAAGACGGTGGCCAGGAGTCCAATCCCCTAAACAGACGATTTCTTAAAAAAGATTTCCCTGTATAAAGAAGTTAACAATACAATCACTTTAGCACTTTAATGCAAAAAAATTTGTTTTTTCAAAATGTGAACTAAAATTTTACAATACTTTACATTGAAAATTTAGCAGATTTAATTCCGTTAGTTTTAAAAGCAATGTTTCTCTAAATTTCAATGACAATTAATGGTAAGAATATAATGATTTAAATAATTCATGTCTACGAAATAAAAACATCTGCTTCCATTAAAAAGAAAGCTATTACAGAAGAACACTTACTAAATAATTTCCCAAAGGATTCCCTTTTTGACTTTTCAGCTTCATATAATTGTTTTCCATCTTTGACTAAAGCACCAGCCCACTAGGAGAGGAAAATATATGATTATAACCTATACTGAATCACAAAGTAAATGTAAAAATTAAAATAGAATTCAACTTGCATACCTCCCTGTAGTGTTTTATGAACATTTTTCTCCTTACAACCTCAACAACAGCTAAGCAGTACATCTGAGGAACTGTACTGAGAGCTTCAACAATTTTAACTCTCTCTAACAGCTCTATTACAAGGCGAAGCAAGGCTTGTAATTTCTCTCCATCTTGATCAGCATGAAGCATTACAAAACAACACCACCTATAGAATGAAATTCATTATTTTCAAAACCCTCAAGTTGGTAAAATAATTCCTTACTAGTAAAGAAACTACCAAGACAAACAGACTACATAAAAAACAGTACAATCCCGAAATTGATCATCAAATATTTCAATATACTGGAAGGAGAAAATCGTCCGATCACTTGGGAGAAATAAAACATCAACTCAATATATCCGACTCAAATATAATAATTGAACTACTTACTTCAGTCTAACATGTAGATTATTAGCTAGTTCTTGTTTGGCAGTGGTACACTTCTGTTTAATATCCAACAGTTTTCTATGATTTTGCAACATAATCATCAACTGATTTGCATGACTCAGGCACAAATCAGGTAATACAGATGCATCCTTCAAGTTTTCTGCTCTCATCTGATTAGCTAAAAATCCCTTTGACAAAAGATATTTTAAAAAGCATTAATTTTATCTTCCAAAAAACAACATGAATGTTCACCTAAGTCCTTATGTTAAACAGAACTATTCAAATTCAAACAAAATTTTAAGATCCTGTTTTACTTTTCTGAATAAGAACAGATCCTGAAACTATGGTTATCTAACTTTCTTTCCTTTTTACAACTAGGGAAAATAATGAGGACCAAGAAGATGAAAAAGCTTACCCAGGAACAGACTTAATAGCTGAATTAGAACAAGAGCCTATGCATCTACTCCTACTAAACCACAAATCAGTTAGAGCATAAATAAAATATGATCACTAAAAAATAACCATCCTTGAAGCATTTACAGATAGCTAATTACCATCTGCAGTTAATTTAAGACTATATTTTTCCAAGCTACCCTCTTATCGTTACAGGATTGAATTTTATGGTATACATTCATATACCCATAAAGATATATATGTACATATGATGGTGGTCCACTACGATTAAAATAAAACTGAAAAACATCTATTGGCTTCTGATGCCATAGCATTCCTAATATCACAGTACAACACATCACTCACAACTTTTTGCTGGATCTGGTATAAACAAACCTATATGCAGCCAGTAATACAGAAAATACAGTACATAAAATTAGGCACTGTACATAAGAGTTGATCAAGATAATAAAGGACCATGTTACTGATGTATGTATTTAATATATTACAGTTTCAATGGTTGTTTTAGCTTGTACTCCTCTCACTCATTACAAAAAAGTTAATTACAAAACAGCATGATGCTATACTAGTATCACAAATTGCCTCAAGAGGCCAACTGAGTGGTTTAGTCTGTTAAGACCTTGGTTTGTGTAATTGCACTCTATAATGTTCATAAGACAATGTAATTACTTAATGATGTATTTCTCAGCATGTAGCTTCATCATTAGGCAACCCCCTGACTACACCTCATGGCCGCCATGGCTGGTGCACTGCGCCGATCCGAAGCTAGGAGCCAGGTGCCTCCTCCCGGTCTCCCACGCGGGTGCAGGGCCCAAGCACTTCCCAAGTGGGCCATCCTCCACTGCCTTCCTGGGAAACAGCAGAGAGCTGGACTGGAAGGGGAGCAACTGGAACAGAAGCCAGCACCCCAAGCGGGACTAGAACCCGGGGTGCCAGCGCCGCAGGTGGAGGATTAGCCTAGTGAGCTGCGGCGCCAGCCTACTCATTTACTTTTATAGGAGTATTCAATATCATTTGGTCAAGGATGCATTGTGTTTATCCTCAAATTAACTTACTAAATCGTTACTAAATCTGTCTCTTACACAGGAGGCCAGGATGGAGTTCTGAATTCCTGGCTTTGAACCGGACCCACCTAAGATGTTACAACCAGCAAAATTGAAAAATCTCTTTCTATATATGTATTTCCCTTTACCTGTGTCACCCTGCCTTTCAAATAAAAAGAGAAATCTTTAAATATAAATAAAAAATATTTCCAGTTTTGATAATGTAATCCAGAAGTTAACTTTCATGGGATACTATAGTTTCAAACATTAACAAAAAATGCAAATGAATTAGAAGAGAAAGACATTTAAACATGATGCTCTATGATCACAAAAAAATCAATGCTGTAATTTTCTTGAAAAAAGTGGGAGGGATGTTCCATGAGTGTTTTATTTTTATTTTATTTCAAGGGTAGAGGAGAAAGAGATCACCCATACACTGGTTCACTTCCCAAATGTCTCCAATAGTGAGGACTAGGCCAGACTGAAACCAGGAGCAGGGAACTCAATTCAGGTCTTCCCAGTGTGTGACAGAGTCCCAAGTATCATAAGCAATTCATGCTGTCTCCCAGGGAGCATACTGGAACTAAGGTTGATGAGAAGCAGAGGAGTTGGGACCAGGCACTCCAATATGGATGTGGATGTCCCAAACAGTGTCTAAACAGCTATAATAAACACCTGCTTTCTATCAATGTACCTAGATAAGCAGCTGAAGATGGTGCAAGTGCTTTGGCTCCTGCCCACCCACATGGGAGATCAGGAGAGAGTTCCTGTCTCCTACCTTCAACTTGACCCAGCACCAGCAGCCATTTGGGGAGTGAAACAGCACTTGGAAAACCAATCTCTCTAAGGAAAAAGTGAAAGGAAATGGGAAGATCAAAGGGAATGGAGGGAAGTAAAACAAAATGAGAGGTAAGGCAGGAAGCTAGCAAAGCAAAGAATAAATATTTAACATTCCTGATTTCCAGATGAAGCAGGACATGGGGAGGCGCACAGGTGCACAGCCAGTCAGTCAAGGGAAAGGACAATGGAACATACATCACATTTCGATCTTTAAAAGCTACATTATGGCCGGCGCCACAGCTCACTAGGCTAATCCTCCGCCTGCAGCACCAGTACCCCGGGTTCTAGTCCTGGTTGGGGCACCGGTTCTGTCCCGGTTGCTCCTCTTCCAGTCCAGCTCTCTGCTGTGGCCCGGGAAGGTAGTGGAGGATGGCCCAAGTGCTTGGGCCCCGCACCTGCATGGGAGACCAGGCTTCAGACTGGTGCAGCGTGCGGCTGTAGCAGCCATTTAGGGGGTGAACCAATAAAAGGAAGACCTTTCTGTCTCTCTCTCTCACTGTCTTAACTCTGCCTGTCAAAAAATAAAAATAAAAAAAAAAGCTACATTATAAAAAGCAGCACAAATGACAAGTAAACTGATCATGGCAAAAACTAGAACTACCAACTTCAAATAATTTATATCTCTAAAACTGAATTAAAATGATTTAAGATAATTAACTGTTCCTAGCACATCCCCAAAACAAACTCTCTGGGAGAAAATGTTATCTTTGGCCTCATAATAGAGTTCTTTAGTTCCTCCTATCAAACACAGTCACATGAAAAAGGAAAGACTACATGAGTTAAAGCTGGTAACAAACACCAGAAAATATAAACAGACCCATAGGTAAGGATAATGAAGTTAACAGACAAGAGACTTTTAAATTTGTAAGAGCATTATTTGTTCAAAGAGAGGATCAATAAGGTCAAATAGTTGGGTCAAAAATCTGAAATTGTATAAACAAATGATGCACAACGGAACTGTAGAGCTGAACAAGTCAAAACACAATTAATTACAACTAGTCAATGGTGAAAATGAATCAGAATGATGAGACAAGGGGCCGGCACTGTGGCACAGCAGGTTAACACCCTGGCATGAAGCGCCGACATCCCATGTGCTTGTTGGTTCTAGTCCCAGCTGCTCCTCTTCCAGATCTAGCTCTCTGCTATGGCCTGGGAAAGCAGTGGAAGATGGACCAAGTCCTTGGACCTCTGCACCCAATGTGGGAAACCTGAAGGAAGCTCCTGGTTCCCTCCGGCCATTGCGACTATCTGGGGAGTGAACCAATGGATGGAAGCCCTCTCTATCTCTACCTCTCTCTGTAACTCTGTATTTCAAATAAATAAATCTTAGGAAGAAAGGGAGGGAAGGAGAGAGAAGAAAGAGAGGAAGAGAGGAAGGGAGGAAGGGAGGAAGGAAGGAAACACTAGGCCAAACACCTGCTCCAAAACAACTACTAAAAAAAAAAAAAAGAATGATGAGACAAGTGGCCAGTGTTGTGGCGTAGCAGGTGAAGCCACTGCCTGCAATGCTGGCATCCCATAAAGGTGCTAGTTTGAAACCCAGCTGCTCCAATTCCAATCCAGCTTCCTGCTAATGTGACTGGGAAGGCAGCAGAAGATGGCTGAAGTTCTTGAGCCCCTGCACCCACATGGGATACCCAGAAGCTGCTGGCTAATGGCTTCATAACCAACAAGCTCTAGTGGTTGTGGACACTGAGGAGTGAACCAGCAGATGGAAGATCTCTTTCTCTCTCTGAACTCTGCCTTTCAAATAAATAAATAAATCTTAAAAAAAAAAAAAAGAATGGTGAGACAAGTCAAATACCTTCATTAAGGCACAGACAAAAGAATGGAAAATACAGTGAATGTGTAAAATGAAAGGATGTGTTGAAAAATCTAACACTAGAATCACTTAAAAGGAAAAGCAAGTGAGGCAACAGAAAAATTTGAAAATAAACTGGGGGTTTCCAGAAAATCAAAGTGATTTTACAGAGATTTTCAAACAACTGAATTTGTCACTGAAATAACACTGAACAACTTCTAACATACCAGCCGTGACTACATCAAAGATGGATGTTTGATGAAAAAGTATATGTATTTAGAGGTAAAATATTAGCAGAAAGTTAACTAAGAACATGTGTCAGAATCTGATTATGAAATTCAACTGTTTAGCTATGGGTTATTTTGCCATAATGCCTAGAAGACGTCACAAATTAAAGGCACTAGCTTAAAGGGAAATGTGCAAGCACAGAACTCTTTGTTATTCCATCACATTCTTTTGATTATAAATCTATTTTGACAGTAGAGCCCTTGGAAGAATAAAAATTAAACATAAAAAGTAACAACTAGTAAATCCTTTAATATTTCATATTTTCCTTATGTCTTCTGATTTCACTTGTCAATTTTATCTTTTCTGAGAGAGCAAAAGCATTCTAACATTTAATACCATAACTGCTTTTATCATACTCTAAAGAGTAGAGGGGCAAGTATTTGGCTTCATAGTTAAGACACCAAATGGGATACCCACTTCCCATACTGGAGTGCCTGCCACAGACACAGCTCTCTCTTTATGTACAATGATGACTCAAGAACTTGGGTTCCTGTTCTTGCAACTCACCTGGGAAAAAAGGATTGGACTCTAGACTCCCAGCTTCAGCCTAGCCCAGTAGATGGAAGACTTCTGTTTTCTCTCTCACACCTCACCCCCAACCCTTGTCTTTCAAGTAAGGTGAAATATATATTTTTAAGCTGATTTTTTTTTCCCTTGCAGTTAGTAGCAAGTAGTAGTTTCATAACTTATCTTTCAGGTTTCATTTATACAATGCTTGAGTTCACTTTAACCACTGTAACCACTAAGAACATGCCTTTATTATATAGAGACAACACAGTAACAAATTGTCAACATTCAAGAATGAAGAAAAAACATGGAACATACCAAATTGCCATAGCACATAAAATACTTGTAATTACAAATTTGTTTTCTTGAGAGAAATCTAAAAGAAATAAGTACCTGAGCAAGTTCTTTCTGTTCATTCACCAGCCGGCCACAGCTAGCGATCATCTGGTCCAGGGCATACAGTCGATCTTCAAGCCCTTTAATAGCTTTCATATTCTGATTATCAAGTTTGGCAATTGTTTGATGGCATTCTGCTATAAATGGTCGAATAATTCTTGGATCAAGCTAAATGACAAAGAGAGACATATGAGCACAATTTTGTTGAAATAACTTAAAAATATTTTATTTTGACACAGTTTCAGAGAAATAAAAGTGATAAAAGACATAGAAAAGCGAAAGCATGGAAAATCCAAGTCACATTTTTACAACATTTAACAACAAGATAAATGAACCTAAAACATTACTATGGAATACAATAAATAATTTAGAATATACTTCCATGAATCACACATTTCCATCAATGCCACAATATGTAACTGATCCTCAACTTGCCTCAGAAAATGTTACTTTCAAATTCTTCTTATGAAATACAGCAGACATACTGACTAAAACTCATTCTCCAATCAATCCAATTTCTAAAACATAGCAACTTGTTCATTTAAACTAAGCCTGGTTCCTCCTGGAACCAAATATAAAATGTTTGTATTCTTGCTCTCTCTCTCTCAGGGAATTTCTATAATCAGTCACACTTTCTAATTCTTCAATTTTACAGATTTGCTGGAATTCATAGAATCTAAAGAAATTTTTCAGTACTTCTCCCTTTCTCTTAAAAAATAAAAAAACACTAGCTGACTTGGTCTACATTTCCCATTAAAACCATTTGGCAAAAATAACCAACATCCTTACTTCACTTGAGGATTTAGCATAGCAGATTAACTTTTACAAACCCATACAGGCTTTAGAACATTAACTTTTGCTGGTTCTTTACAGCACTAGTCTTGGGATGCTTTTCCAGTGACTAATCTTTATGATCCAGGGATCCAGGGACCAAAGCCATGGTGTAATAGGCTGTCTCTGCCTGCAGCACCTGCATCTCACATGGGCACCAGTTAGTGTCCCAACTGATCCTTTTCCAACCCAGTTTTCTGCTTATGGCCTGGGAAAGCAGTGCAAGATGGCCTAAGTGCTTGGGCCCCTGAACCCAAGTGGGAGACCTGGAAGAAGCTCATGGCTTCGAGAAGTACAGCTCCAGTCACTGTAGCCATTTGGGGAGCGAAGCAGAAGATGGAAGACCTGTCTCTCCCTCTCGCTGTAACTCTGCCTCTCAAATATATAAATAAAATATTTATATATATAAATGACTTTGCCCTTTGCCCACTTTTACTCTACTGTACATGATTTCTACATCAGCATATCAATCTCTCATCTATCTCACATATTCTCAGGCTACAGCTTCATGCTAATAGCCATATGTGGATATCAATCACTTTCAAGTTATGGATATAAAAAATATATAAAACATAACTAATTTCACTGTTTTACTTGGTCCCACCTCCAAGATCTCATTGCATACATTAAAATATTCCAAAATCTGAAAAAATTCAAATTCTGAAACACTTCTTGTCTCAAGGACTTCAAGTAAGGAATATCTGAACTATACTAGATGTTTATCTCTGCCCCCATTTAAAGGTTCCAGTCAAATACTACCTTCTTCACGACAGCTTCTCTAATCTCCATAGTCAAAAACACTGCAACAATTTATTTTATGTATAGTGACTTTTAAACAGAGAATATATTAAAAAAAAAAAGTGAAAACTGAACTATTCTACATCAAGAATCAAGTGGAGAGGCCAGGTATGGTGGCTCAGCCGGTTAAGCTGCTGCTTGGTGATGCCAACATCCTGTATGAGTACATCTGGAATTCTGGCTGCTGCACTTCCAACCTAGCTCTGTGTTAATGCACCTGAGAAAGCAGTGGAAGGTGGTCCAAGCACATAGGCCCCTGCCACCCAGGTGGGAAACCTGTATGGAGTTTCAGGTTTTGGCCAGGACCAGCCCAAGCCATCCCAGGCATTTGAGGAGTGAACCACTGGAATCAAGAAATCTCTCTCTCCCCCATTCAAATAAATTAACCTATTAAAAAAAAAGGTGAGCATTATTTTTTTTTTTAAATCAATGAAATGGAGTTAAGAAGTAGCACTGCTAAAACCACCAAAAAGTTAACAGAGCCATTATTTAAGTATAAACAGCAAAACACATATTTTGCACAATATTATCTTAAATGTAACTTGTGTGAATTGAGTCTAACATGCAAGTATTTTTATTCTGTAGTACTATACAACCAAAAGCATGGTTATAAATTATTATTAGAAAAATAAAAGGATAAGAGATTACTAAAATTGGTTAAAATTTTCAAAAAAGTCAAAACTACAATTCTATATAAACTTAATGATTTAAAGAAAATAAACCAATGGCCTTGATTATGTTTTTGTGTTTCACAAATTATTGAAAGTATGATACAACTGCTCTGATAAAACACAGAAGAGGATTTTATGATTCACTGAACACAATTTATGTAACATGACTTCCTAAAAGCACTGGACTGAATATTTATTACATTTCAATTAAAACTCAAAATTTTCAAAGGTTTTTGAAATTTGTAGATGCCATTTAAAAAACATAATCATGTTAATAGCATCAAATTTTCAACAACTGACACATGGTGCTACACTAGGGTTCTTTCAAATCTATTGATTAGAGAAACAAATCACCTGGGATGTGTAGAAAGCTCACATGCTTTTTTGGTGTAAGTTGTTGGTCATTATAAAACCAAAAACATTAGACAATTTACATTCCCTAATTCTTTCTGTATCTGTTTCTTTGATGAGATCCCACAGATAAGCATTTCATTCAATTCAAACATGTTTGCCAGGGCAGTGATGTATGTAATACACTGAGCAAAGATTATTGCCAAAAGTGAATTAAATATTTCTGTTGAAACTACTGACATTTTAGTAGCCTAAAAATTACATTTATGATTATGGAGAATTATGCATATGATTGTGACCAGGAGAACTGAAGTGTGATTTTTGTTTTTTCATAATAAAAACTGTCCTGGGGGGCTGGCACTGTGGTACAGTGGGTTAAGCCACCATCTATGATGCCAGCATCCCATATGGTTGTTGGTTGAAGTCTTGGTGTTCCTTTTTTTACACAGCTCCCTCTATAGAGTGCCTGGCAAAACAGCAGAAGATGACTCAAGTCTCTGAGCCCCTGTAACTTACATGGGAGACCTGGATGCAGTTTCAAGCTCCTGGCTATGGCCTGGCCCAACCCCAGCTGTTGTGGCCATTCTGGGAAGTGAAACAGCAGATGGAATGTGGGTGATCCTGTACCAGGCTGGGAGTATGCCTGCCTAGCCCACAGCCTGGCTGGCAGACAGCAGGAGCCCCAGGCACATTTCCCCGAACCCCCACCTTCTGTTGATAAGACCAGCTAAACAGCTCCCAGGTGTGGCCCAGGCCCATTAGGACCACCTGGAAAGCTACATGACCTTCAAGCTGATTGGAGAAGCATAGAGATGCCAGTATCAATTCTATCCTATAGAATTAGTATTGCCCTAAATTAGCTAAGCCCCCTCTGCCTGACCTTTAAAAGATGTGCTTGCTCCTTAATAAAGTGGACATGTTCACTGAAAATTGTCTCTGGTGCTTATTGTCAAAGAATGCCGTTGCCCTACCCATCCCAATGTGTTGGGCCTTGTGGGTAGAGGCCAAAATGGAAGACCATCTCTCTCTTTCTCTCTCTCTCTCTCTCTCCCTCTCCCTCTCTTCTCTTTTCTCTCTCTGTAACTCTGCCTTTGAAATAAAAGCCTTTTTTTAATTTCTTAAGATTGAGCATGGAATGTATATATAATTATCAAATATTTGTCCCAGAGAAGTACCTAATTGATATCTGACATCGATAGTGCTATCTGCCAATAAAGCAATAAGCTGTGCTTAAGTGATGATCTGTAAAAGCAAATTGTTTTTTTTAAAAAAAAAAAAAAACATTTTTACAGACTGATTCCAGTTATGACAATATTTGTAACATGTGTTTCCAACCTAACTTGAGGATTTAAAAGTGTGGCCCAAGGATCCTTGAAAAACTTCCCCCTACAAAACCCAACCAAAACAAAAAATATGCCAAAAGATTTAGTAATAACAGGGTTATAGACTGAATAGGACCTGAGATTAGCCATGAGTCTGTATGTTTAAATGCAGAACATAGAAGAGTCATAGGTTTTGTTCATTTAATGTAACCAGAAGAAACAATAGTATGGCTTAATAATAAAGAAATTTTTTAAATTTTATACCTACAGAAAATGGAAATTAGCATATTACTGAATACTTGGATGTTATTTGTTATTTTCATAAGGCATAGCAATGTCTGTAGTGTTTGTGATATATTTCATGGTTACTGAGAGGAAAAAATACAAACTTTGATTTGTAATACATGATTGTTAATAAAATTAGTTAATATGACTTAGACTGCCTGTACAACACTTATCAGTTGCAAATGCCCATTACATAAAAAAAAATTATCTGCTCTACAATAGCTAAATCACATGTTGAGAAATTGTTTATGTATATTGCCTTATATTTTACTTAACACTTAATAATGTATGATTTGGTTATATCAAATAATAAATGCACTTTGCAATGGTGTTTTTGTTAGATTAATATTCTTCTCCTGAGAGCTGTCCTATGTTTTTACTTGTTATGGTGGTTGTTATTCATTGAATTAACCACTTAACACCTGTATAGTAAAAGTAAATCATTCTAATTTCACTAGAAATTTTACCTATATATTCTCCAATAATCTTCACAAATTTAGTCAGCTTTTAAATACATAATCTATTCGACCTAGATTAAAAAGTTTCACTTCAAGGCTCTTTATTTCTGCTGTAACATAACACCTCTCATCATATAAAATCTTTAGCAAACATAGATAATATAACTTAAAATAGAGAGAGGAAATAAATTTCCATTACTCACCCTACTCATAGAATCAAAGCACTTCCTGACCAAAGACTCCACATCATTAGGTCTATCTTGAACATTTATCCAGTCTAATAATGAAACATTAAAAAAAGGCAGATCACTGTCTTTAGCATCTACTGATGCTTCATCCTGCTGGATGGGACTTTGACATGATTCTTTAATTTCTTTGCCACTTTCAGCATCTGTGGTATCTGAAGCTACATGCTCCACTGACTTGTGAAGTGAGGTTAACGAGGATTTGTTAGGCATATCAGGAGAGAGCACCAGTTCAGTGGATCTTTTCATCTCCGCCTTTTCTGAGCCATCATGTTCAGGTAAAGAATCCAGTCTTTCTAAACATTCTCTGTAACTATGTCTGGTTAGGCACTCCAACAGTGGAATCTTGGCCATTACTGAAACAGCAGTTCCTAAACTTAAAATACAAAAGATCTGTCAGTAAAAAATGAAATTCCTCTTGTAAGGAATTATCATATTTGAATTAATCATGTTCTGTTATCACACATGTAAATATTACCACCTCTATATTGTATCATGAGCTTGCTGTTTAGTCAAAGAAGTTTACATTAGAAGAGACAGTGTATCATTAACACACTAAAATACTCTAAAGTAAACCTGGCTAGATCATACTAAACAAATAGACCCTGGCTTTCATGAAACCTTAAGTATAACAAACTCAAATTTAAAAAAAAAGATTTACCATAGTAAACAATCTGTGAGGAAATGAAACATATCTGATATATATATAAAGTACAGGATGAAATTAATAATCCCAAGATTAGGCTAGAACCCTGAAAATTTACAGATGATTTGATTTTTTATAAAATCTTAAGATATCACTTTTATAAAATCATATACAAAATAATGCAGGTTCCTACATTAAGTTAAAATAGCTTATTGAACTCTTCAGAAAAAGTTACTTGAAAAGTCATTTCATAAATTTCAAAAGGATCTCTCTTTCCCAAGATTTCATTGTCAGTTTAAGGCCAAAATCTATCTAAAATATCCACAATAGAAAAGAAAGCTCAAATAGGTTACCTGCAATGGATGAGTGGAAAGGAGGAGGGAAGGAAAGAAAGGGAGGAAAGAAAGCAGGTAAAGAAAGGGGAGGAAGCAAGGAAAAGAGGGAAGGAGGGATGGACAGATACAAGAACAAGAAGGCAAGCAGCCAAAAGAATAATATGCGACCTACTTCTAATTCTGGTCAAAGTGAAACACAAACAAAAACCCCCACAGAATCCAAAACAAAAACACAATACAAAATACTCGAAGTATGTGGGTGCACACATACACACAATAAATACCAATATTCATGTTGAATTATTGCTATTTTTTTTATTAACAGCTCTTTATTAAGAAGAACCAATGGCAATTAGATGTTTCATTGCAAAGTAAAAAGTCAACTAACTGAGATTCTAAAACACACTGGACTTTTTTCTGTCTTCCCAAACATGTATCAGGATGACAATATCTCAAAGGGAATATAAAATATTCCTTGATTATGCAATGCTTATTTGATAATTTTTTCATATCCATTAGAATATATTTGGGGGCCAGCACTGTGGCACAGCGGGAAAACGCCCTCGCCTGAAGCGCTGGCATCCCATATGGGCACCGGTTCTAGTCCCAGCTGCTCCTCTTCCAATCCAGCTCCCTGCTATGGTCTGGGATAGCAGAAGATGGCACAAGTCTTTGGGTCCCTGCACCCACGTGGGAGACCAGGAAGAAGCTCCTGGCTTCAGATCGGTGCAGCTCCAGCTGTTGCAGCCAAGTGGGGAGTGAACCAGCAAATGGAAGGCCTCTCTCTCTCTGCCTCTCCTCTCTCTATTGTAATTTTCTTTCAAATAAAATAAATAAATCTTAAAAAAAGAATATATTTGTTGTTTTACATCCTGAACTTTTTTTTTAAAACTGGCAGAAAACAGGTAAAAGTTCTTGATTTTGTGAATAATTCCCAAAGACTTCTGAGCCTTTTTCATAAATAAACAGCTCAAGAAAAAGAAATGTGTAAGGCTCATAAAATACATGGTAAATAAGACCACAGATTTTAACTATAACCTTGAAAGTATGTAAACAAACCATAGAGCAATATGACAAAAGGCTCAAAAAGAGATGGTCAGTTACAATAAATATATGGACTCTAAGAAAGAAACTTACAGAGTGAATAATACTACTGATAAATTTCTAAGGCATTTCAAAAAAATCTTATTATTCACTTTAATGGTAAACATACTGAGTAAGTTTTAACTTGATGTCTTCTATGGATTTCAGATAATTTGAATAAATACTTTCAAACTTGGAAAGTAGCTTTTGGTACGAATTTGTACAGTCTTCCAGATTGGCCATGATTGCAGCCCAGCCTTGGTGTTGAAGGTGTTCATCATGGACAAGCCCTTCACAAAAAGAACAAAGTTTCTTGGCAACTTCATACATTTCCTATAATGAAAAAAAAAAAAAAAAAAAAAAACAGCACAGTAAAAGACAGCTTGGTTTGTGTGAACATGAGTGTATGTATAAACACATTCTAAGCATATTCTAAAGACAGTGGTTTTATAAAGGATGATTTATCTTATTGTCCATGCCTAGATGTGACACAAGATAATGAAAATCAAGGAAGGTACCTTAATAGATGATCAAAAGGATTCCTAATATACTATGTCCAGAAAATAGAGAACCGAAGATTCCAATATTTTGACTAATGACAAACATGTAACATCCAAATATCACTGTCCTATAAAGAGCTATCCCCAAGCTTGACGTAATTTTGAAATCTGAGGAAGTATGTTCTTACCTCCAGCTTATATATATTTTAAAGATTTATTTTTATTTATTTGAAAGGCAGAGTTACAGAGGGAGAGGGGGAAAGACAGAGATCAAACCTCCATTCACTCCCCAAGTGGCCACAACAGCAGGGGCTGTGCCAAGCCAAAGTCAGGAGCTTCTTCCGAGTCTCCTATGTGAGTGTGGATGCCTGAGCATTTGTGGCATCTTCTGCTTTCCCAGGTGCATTAGCAGGGAGAGGGACAGGAAGTGGAGCAGCCATTTCTCAAATCTGGACCGAGATGCTGGCATTGCGGGCTTAACTCATTATGCCCCACAGCAGCCCCTTACTCTTCTTTTGTGTAAGTCCATTATATTTCTGGATGGGCATTAGTTAAGCTTTTGAGACTCTTAACATCCCACAAGGCAGTGCTTGGGTTTGAGTCTGGGCTCCACTTCAGATTCAGGCTTCTTGTGAATGTTCACTCTGAGAAACAACAGGTTCAAGAAGAGTACTTTTTTTTCCCACATGGGAGAATTGGATTAAGTTCCTGACTCCTGGGGCTGGCACTGTGGCGCAGTGGGTTAATCCTCCGCCTGACCTGAAGCGCCAACATCCCATATGGGCACCGGTTCTAGTCCTGGCTGCTCCTCTTCCAATCCAGCTCTCTGCTGTGGCCTGGGAGAGCAGTGGAGGATGGCCCAAGTCTTTGGGCCCTTGTACCCGATGGGAGACTGGCTTCGGATGGGTGCAGCTCCAGCCATTGCGGCCATTTGGTGAGTGAACCTAAGGAGGGAAGACCTGTCTCTTTCTCTCACTGTTTGTAACTCTACCTCTCAAATAAATAAAATAAATCTTTTAAAAATAAATAAATAAATAAGTAAATAAGTAAAAGTTCCTGACTCTTGACTTCAGTATATCTCAGCCCTAGCTGTTATGGACATTTGGGGACTAAACCAAGCCAATGGGAAATCTGTCTTATTTTCTTTTCCTGTCTCTCCCTTTCAAATTACAAAAATAAAATAAAATAAAATCAGATTTTTTTCATTTGTTCATATCTTATTATATATTCTTAAAATAATTTATGTGCATTTCTTTATAAAGCAAAATTGTTAAATATATTTTTATACTTCAGAATTTCTGCTGCTAGAGTTTGTCATTTTGCCCATTTAAGCTCCAAAGCATTGGCCAGAACAGAGAAATTTTATTAATTTTTATATATTTATGACATACTCAGTCACCTCACCAAATTCTAACAGGTTTTAATTAAAATCTCTTGAATTTTCCAAATACCCCAAGACATCATCACCAAAGATGTTTTTCACTTTTTATCATTTGAACTAATTCATTTTTTAAATTTTAGTATATTTCCCCAAACCTGTAAAAGAATACAGGCATACCTCACTTTACTGTGTTTTTGCACCCCTGTAATTTGCAGATGCTATACTTTTTACAAATCTAAGATTTGTGGCAATGCTGCATAGAACAATTCTCACATTTTAGTAGTCCTCACATTTCAATTATTTTGCTACTGTATCTGCTATGATAATCTGTGGTCAGTGTGGTCTTTGAGGTTACTTTTGCAGCTGGTAGGGGGTACCATAAGCCATGCTCACATAAATCAGAAAACTTCAATAAATATTCTGACTGCTCAGTTGACCAGACATTTTCTCATCTTTCTCTCCCCTCTGGGCTTCTTCATTCACTGAGCACAATACTGAATTTAAGCCAATTAATAATCTTATAATGGTCTCTAAGTATTCAAGTAAACATCCATTATATATCACAATCCAGAAATCATCAAGCTTTTTGAAGAAGGCATGTCAAAAGCTGAGGTAAACTGAAAGGCAGGCCTCCTGTGCCAAACAGCAAAGTTGTGAAGCAACGTGAAAGTTTCTGAAGGGAATTAAAAATACTACTCCAGGGAACACACAAATGATGGCAGAAACAGTGGTAATGCTGATACACACAGTTTCAGTGGTCTGGATAAAGGACAAACCAATCACAATATCACTTTATGTCAAAATCTAATTCAAAGCAAAGCCCTAACGCTCCTCAATTCTAAAAAGGCTGGGAGAGGGTAAGGAAGCTGTAGAAGTTTCAAGCTAGCAGAGGTTGATTCATAAGGTTCAAGGAATCTGTCTCCATAACACAGAAGTGTTAGGAGAAGCAGCAAATGCTTTTATAGTATCTGAAGCAAGCTATCCACATCATCTAAGAAAAATGATGGTAGTTAAAGAACTATTTTCAATGCAGTTGAAACATCCTGATATCAGAAGGTGCTGTCTACTATGTTCATATCTTGGAATAAGTCAATACCTGACTTAAAACTTCAAAGGACAGTCTGATTCTCTTGTTAGATTGATGCAGCTAATGCTCTTTACCATTCCAAAATTCTAGGGTCCCTAAGAATTATATTAAATCTACTCTGCCTGTGCTCTTTAACAAGAACAACAAAGCATGAATGACAGCATGTATGTTCACAAAGTGACTTAGTAAGTATTTTTTCCCAGAAACCTTTCATTTAAAGTATACAAACTTCATGCATTTCACAAATACAAATTTAGGAATACAGCAATTCTTCCAACCCTAACTTCTCTCCTTTATAAGGACTTAAAGTTCCTGGTGGAGATCTGCTCAGAAAACAAAGACTACTTTGAAGATGTAACTTTGAAAATGTAACAATAAATCTGGTCATCCAAGAGCTCTGATGGAAATGTATAAGAAGATTCATGTTATTTTCATGCCTGCTAACACAATATCCATTCTGCATCTCATGGATCAAGAACTCATATTGGCTTTCAAATCTTATTATTGGAGAAATATATCTAATAAAGCTATAGCTGCCATAGTTAGTAATTCTTCTGATGGGTCTGGGCAAAGCAAATTGATGGCCTTCTGGAAAGGATTTACCATTCTAGATGTCATTAAGAAAATTCATGATTCATAGGAAGAGGTCAAATAGCAACATCAATACAAGTGTGGAAGAAGTTCATTCTAATCCTCATGAATGACTTTGAAGGTTTCATATAAATGGTATGTTTATTTTTAGAAAAGGCAACCATTATTTCATTAGTTCTGAGACAAACTTTTTCATGTCTGAAAGCAAAATGTTGCTTACTATGGAAAGCTAAGAAGCAACAATATTACAGCTACATAGCAAGTTAAAAAGAAAAATCAAATGACTGGTACATAATCCACAAAAATTGCAAGCAGCAGTGTTAGAGGTGTGTTTTGGAAATAAATTTGATTATCTTCTCTAGGAATTAAACACGGTTAAAAGAAAAATAGTGACCTTTTAGAGCTATTCAGTTGTACTTGTCTATGTGTATTTTAACACAGCTACTTTAAACTACAGAAGATTCAAAAGTAATTACCTGCATATCACCATCTAGGAGAGAAACTGACCAAATCATATTTAAGAAAGTTTTTCCCCCTCTAAAGTCCTAAATTGTCAACTTAGAATAACTAGCAATGAGTAAGGCTGAAATATAAAAACAAGATATATATAAAAAGTTATTTTTTCAAAGGATCGCTTTCCATATGTTTCTTCATTATTGCCATAAAACTTAAAAGACTATTCTACTATTTAGACTTGAATTCACATAAGAATAATCATTTAGACTTGAATTCACATAAAAGTAATTAGCTAGTTAAAATAACCGTTTATGTCTTACCACTGCAAGCTGTGTCCTTGAAGCAACAGTATGAAAAACTGCAGGCATCATAAGAGACTCTTCAACTTTTAACTCCATGTCATTTTCTGTTGAAAAGGTAGCTTTAGGAATAGCAGGTGCACGATCACATAAAATCATTTCTTTATTAAAAAGAAAAATTGGATTTGTGTCCTGTATTTTAAAAAGGTAGAAATGAAATAAAATGTTACAAGTACTGAATATTCACATTGCACACAATATATGAAACAAATAAACTTTATTTGAACAATGATTTCTAGTTCAAGTTGGAACACTGTTTCATGAAAGCACCCTTGAATACCTACCGTTCCAGCACTGTAGGTGCATACTCTTCGATCTGCAGCCATGCATTCTCCTCCATTGACCACCAGCACCTGGTGTTGAATAGCAATCTTGTATTTGCTTTGAATGGCATGCTTCAGGTCTGCCACACTTCCCCCATAAGAAGAAAAATCAAAAGTATCAGCTACATTTTCCCAGTGACTTTACTATAAAACTAATACTATGCAGATTCCTGATGAGCTAATGAATTTCACACTAAAACTTTCTCCAAAAAGTAGTTATATAAAATATAAGCTTCCTTTTCTTAACATGGATTTCCCACAATTAACTGATTGTGAAATTAGTAAATTAATCACAGTAAATTATTCACACATTTTGTCACATCTAAAAGTCAGACTAAGAACTACAAGCACTGGTCACATTTGTTTTTGTGTTCTCTAATGCAAAAATGTGTAAAGAAAAGAAAAGTACACTCAGAGGGGCATCAGGTCTGTTCTGTTTGATCCTTGGAATACAAGATTTGTTACTAAAAGTTTCATATCACAGTACAGAAACTACATTAAATCTAAACCATGAAAAAATTCCTTCCTGTTCCAATCTTTCAAAAAAATATTCCCTGGGGCCGGCACTGAGGTGTATCGGGTAAAGCTGCTGCCTGCAGTGCCAGCATCCCATATGGGCACCAGTTTGATCCCTGGCTGCACCATTTCCAATACAGCTCTCTGCTAATGGCCTGGGAAATCAGTAGCAGATGGCCCAAGACGTTGGGCCCATGCATTTTTGTGGGAGACTAAGAAGAAGCTCCTGCCTAATGGCTGCAGACTGGGCCATCTCCAGCCATTGTGACCATTTGAGGACTGAACCAGTAGATGGAAGAAATTTTCTATTTGTCTCTGCCACTCTCTAACTTTCAAATAAATTAATAATTTTTTTTTAAAAAATTCCTTTATATAAAACTGCATTTAATGGAAACTAGTCCTTTTAAAAGAGAGAAATTCCATACCTCTACATATATTATAAGTAACAAAGTTACTTATAACACAAATGGCTTATAATAATTTTGGTGTCAGATTTTTAATTTTATAGTTGTTACTGTTATAGAAACTATAAAAATATAAGCAGGTTTGGAAATTATATTCACTATTTCTTTTTCTGCCCTGTTTAGGCTCAACATCTAATGGGTCAGACCTCTACTTGTAATTCTAGCATCTCATATCAGAGTGCCAGTTCAAGTCCCTGCTACTCTGCTCCCAATCCAGTTTCCTACCAGGGAAAGCAGTATGAGACAGTCCAAGCATTTGGCCCCTGCCACCCACGTGGGAGCTCCTAGCTGCTAATTTGGCCTAGCCCAGCCCCGGGCCATAATAGCCATTTGGGAAGTAAACCAGAGGATAAAGGATCTTATCTCCCCAACCCCATCCCCCTCTCAGTGTCATTCTGGTTCCAAATAAAGAAATTATTTAAAAGTATATATGTGGGGCCAGCGCAGTGGCATGGCAGGTTAACACCCTGGCCCAAAGTACCAGCATCCCATATGGACACCGGTTCAAGTTCAGGCTACTCCACTTCTGATCCAGCTCTCTGCTATGGCCTGGGAAAGCAGTGGAAGATGGCCCAAGTCCTTGGGCCCTGCACCCGCATGGGAGACCCAAAAGAAGCTCATGGCTCCTGGCTTTGGATCAGCACAGCTCTGGCTGTTGTGGTCTATTGGGGAGTGAACCATCAGATGGAAGACCTCCCTCTCCCTCTCCCTCTCCCTCTCCCTCTCCCTCTCTCTCTGTCTCTCTCTCTCTCTCTGCCTCTCCTCTCTGTGTAACTGACTTTCAAACAAAATAAATAAATCTTAAAAAAAAAAAGTATACATGTAACATACCCTTCCTCCTATGACAGCTGTCCCCATTTTTCAAAAATAAAAGAAGATATTCTAAGGTAACTACAGATAATGTCAATATATTGCATGTATTGCTAGGAGGGAAAAATAACAAGATGAGAATTTGGATTTTTTTTAATACAAAGAAAAGTTCAATGTTTGAAGAGACAAATATATTTACCCTGGTGGACATTACAACTTATATGTGTACATGTACTGAAACATCAACACATAATACATCATAAATAGGTACAAGTTTTATGTCTGTTAAAATTTGAGGAAAATAAAAATTTTTTAAAGAGAACATTCTGGGGGCTGGTGCTGTGGCATAGCAGGTAAGGTCGCTACTTGCAAGGCCAGCATCCCATATGGATGCTGGTTCGAGTCCCAGTTGCTCCACTTCCGATCCAGCTCTCTGCTATGGCCTGGAAAGCAGTGGAAGATGGTCCAAGTGCTTAGGCCCCTGCACCTGTGTGGGAAACCCACAAAAAGCTCCTGGCTCCTGCCTTTGGATCAGTGCAGCTCTGGCAGCTGCAGCCATCTGGGGAGTCCACCAGAGTATGGAAGACCTCTCTCGCTCTCTGCCTCTTCCTCTTCCTCTCTGTGACTCTGCCTTTCAAATAAATAAATAAATAAATCTTTTAAAAAAGAGAGAGAGACCATTCCGGGGCTGGTGTTGTGCCACGGCAGATTAAGCCTCTGCCTGTGAACCAAGCATCCTACGCTGGGGCCAGTTAGAGACTCAGCTGCTCCACTTCTGATCCAGATCCCTGAATGGGCTTGGAAAAGCAGAAGAAGATGGCCCAAGTCCTTGGGCCCCTGCACCCACACGGCAGACCAGACAGAAGTTTTGTGCTCCTAGCTTTGGCCTGGTTTATCCCTAGTCATTTGGGAAGTGAACCAGGAGATGGAAGGTCTCTCTCTCTCTCTAACTATTTCAAATAAATAAAAAATAAAACTTCAAAAAGAGAGAACATTCCTTGGTCAAATATTTGAAATCCCTGTAAATAATGAGAATGATTAGGTATATGAATCCTAATAATTTAACTAAAATTACTAAACTTATTTTGCTTTCAAAACAAAACCTATTGCCTTCATTCATATAAAGGAATAAAAACAAATTGCCAAAAAGTAAACATGTTTTCTGACACACTGCTTCATAGCAATAATTTCTTAATGTCCTAAAAAACTCAGAATAACAAGTAGCTGTAAGTACTTAAAATGACAGTGTCAGCATGAAATGAGTTTGTTTTGAGGTAGGTTTGTTTATTGTAAATAATATATTCATGCAAATATAAAGCACAACTTAAAGAATGTAATTTCAATATTTCACATACAAGTCTAAATGTAAAATGTCAAGGTATAAAATGTAAACCAGGCCACACATGAAGTCTTTCCTCAAAATCTAAATATATTTTTTTGAAAACACACAAAACACAAAACTGATGGGAATAAATGTAAAACAACTCACGTTTGCACTGTAAGTTCAGTGTCAAATGTTAGAGTAGTTCCAGTGTTAACCAGAAATACATATAACTTCATGATGATTTCTCCGGATTCTGTGAGATAATACCTCACTCTCTGATATGGTTACTAAAGGAAGCCAAGAAAATTCATCAATTTTACAAACAAATGTGCAAAGACTTTCATCATTAAGACACAATACATACTTACTATATATTGAACAAGAAAAAAATGAATTTTAATTTCTATTTGGTCAATTCAATACTAAAAAAAGTAAATAATAAGAAATCAATTAAAAAACAAAAGGAGCAAAGTTCTACTATTGAAAAAATAACTAGTTTCCAGGACAGAGTCCACTAGTGAGAACAAAACTTCGTAAGTATATTCCACACTGTTTTCCATATTAAGAATATTTTATCAATCTAATCCCCAAAAGTTCTTTCTCAACTTCTTTAATATAACAAAAAAGACTAATCATAGGGACAAATTTATTAATAGCAAGAGTAGCCACTATTTACTAATTAGGGGAAAGAAATCACAATTCCTTCCCCTACTTGCATATTATTGTGTGTCGCACCTCTATACTGATCAAGAAAACTCTGGTCCTCTACCACCTTGTGCAACAGAAAGAACTGAGGTTCTATAAATCAGAATATTTAACACAACTCTCCCATTAACTTCTCCATTATAAACCTTAACTATTAAATAAAGCTTCTTCATTTATAAAACTAAAACATATAAACTCACAAAATTCAGGATCTGGTTACTTTTTTAAAACTGGAGATCACAATCCCAACAACTCATTAACAAAAATGGTTAAAAGACAACAAATAAATTTCCAGGAACTAGGAGTAACACCTGTTTTATGCTCTTTCCTTATAGTGAAACAATCAACAAAGAAGGAAATGATCAACAAAAAAAGAAGGAAAAAGCAAGGAAGGCCTTAAATTTAAGACTTCCAAAATTGTTTTAAATGCATTTGATGAAAACGTGTAAAGAGAAGACCTGTGACTTACCGTCAGGCACTGTAACAGGGACTACTTTTCCTTAAACAGCTGATTAAAACTGGCTTATGTTTGCTTTGCTTGGTGTTGGCAACTGAATGGTCTTACTGGTTAAGCTAAGAGAACTGTAAAACAAAGAATTCTGGATGACTATAGAATAAGCAAGTCAATATGTAACAATGATATACAGTCACTATTCTGTCCTTCTGAAATTACCATCTATGAGAGCAATCTCAGTCCCTTTTGCTACGTAGGTATCCACTGAAACCACAACTACATGACTTTGACCCCTTGATTCCATTAAGACTTCAAACAAAAGTCACCTATGAACTCCTGTTTCTACAATCATTTCATAGTCCTGAAAATATAAGAAAGAGGAACCCAGGCCATACAGTCAGTCATCCTAGCTTTGGATCTGGCCCCATTAATGGCAACTTGATGACTTTGAACATACATACATACAAGTACATTACTTGTTTCAGTTTCCTCTTTTGTAAATAGGAATAAAAGTACTAACTGTAGCAGAAAATCTCTAAGACAATACTAATTATCTGTGCCACCTCCATTTCCTGGTATCCACAATCTATTGGAATCCCTCCTTCTAATCTGTAAGCAGGGCCTGTAATCTACTTCTCTTTTTTTTTTTTTTAAGATTTTATTTTAATTGAAAGACAGAGATACAGAGAAGTAGAGCCAGAGAGAGAGAGAGAGAGAGAGAGAGAGTGAGAGAGAGAGAGAGAGGTCTTCCATTCCACTGGTTCACTCCCCAAATCACTGCAACGACCAGAGCTGAGCTGATCCAAAGCCAGGAGCCAGGAGCTTCTTCCAGGTCTCCCACACAGGTGCAGGGGCCCAAGGACTTGGGCCATCTTCTACTGCTTTCCCAGACCATAGCTGAGAGCTGGATTGGAAGCGGAGCAGCCCGGACTAGAACTGGCACCCATACGCTTCAGGCCAGGGCGTTAACCCGCTGCGCCACAGCACCGGCCCTGTAATCTACTTCTAACTAATAAAATATGGCAAAGTAAATGTTATATATGTGATTGATACTCAAAATTGTAACTAGTATCTTAACAGCTAACTCTGCCTTACCAGCTTTGAGGCAGCAAACAGCCATATGGAGAAAGCCAGCAGTCAGCAAGAAGCTGACTCAGTGGTAGCCTCAGTCTCATAATCCTCAAGGAACTAATTAAACACAATTACATGACACTGAAAGCAGATTCTTTCCTGGTTGAGCCTCGGACATGACAGCAGGCCCTGCCAACACCTTCACTGCATTGTTGTAGAGAAATCTTTTAGAAGGGACTCAGCTAAGACATGTCCGCAATCTTTGAAATAATACAGTTAAAACAGCCAAGTTAATAGTAATTTATTATTAAGCAATTGGTGATACAATACAACCACATCATTGAAGTGTCAGAGAATCTGATAAAAAACTTTCACGTGGTAGCATGGTCCCTGGCAAATAAGTCACCTCTACAATGTCTGCCTGGAATCTTAGCTCTCCTTACTCACTTTAGCACAGAAAAGCTCACCAACTCCTAGGTTACAATATTCCTCTTAACTACTGATTCCTACATCTAGATCAACTCTCTCCTGAATTATCAATTCAACCCTTCTCAAACATAACAGATCCAAATTTACTTCCTCTGTGCTGATCTTCAACATTACTGTTTCTAAAACTAAACTCTTTACCATCTCTGCCCCCTAAACTACCTTGTTTTTCATCATCTTCTTTGATGATGGATTCTACATCCCATCTCACACATGCTATTCTAACCCTCTCAGCAGAAAAACATCAAGAAATTGATCACTTAAATATTTATTGACCATCTATCCCTATTCACATTGCTACTACCTTCACTGTTCTTCATCTACAAAGCTTCTCAACCTGCTCATATTTCCTCAATTTCCGCTATACCATCCTCTGCATTTCTCCAAAGCTATCTTCTAAATGGTAGGATGACCCAGTTCTGCTTGAAATTCAAGATTACAGGCCCAGGCCAGCGCTGTGGCTCAACAGGCTAATCCTCCACCTTGCGGCGCCAGCACACCAGGTTCTAGTCCCGGTCGGGGTGCCGGATTCTGTCCCGGTTGCCCCTCTTCCAGGTCAGCTCTCTGCTGTGGCCAGGGAGTGCAGTGGAGGATGGCCCAAGTGCTTGGGCCCTGCACCCCATGGGAGACCAGGATAAGTACCTGGCTCCTGCCATTGGATCAGCGCAGTGCGCCGGCCGCGGTGGCCATTGGAGGGTGAACCAACGGCAAAAATGAAGACCTTTCTCTCTGTCTCTCTCTCTCACTGTCCACTCTGCCTGTCAAAAAAAAAAATACAGGCCCAGTGCTGTGGTGCTGAGGGTAGAGCTGCTGCCTGCAATGTCGGGATCCCATACGGGTGCCGGTTCAAGTTCCAGCTGCTCCACTTCCGACCCAGCTCTCTGCTATGCCCTGGGAAAGCAGTAGAAGATGGCCCAAGTCCTTGGGTCCCTGCACCCGTGTGGGAGACCTGGACAAAGCTCCAGCTCTTGGCGCAGCGCCAGCCACTGCAGCCAATTGGCGAGTGAACTAGTAGATGATGGAAGACCTCCCTTCTCTCTCTCTCTCTCTCTCTGCCTCTCTTTCTCTCTCTTTCAAATAAATATATAAATAGTCTTTAAAAAAAGAAATTCAATCACAATTTTTTGAGAATTTACTATATCCCACGAAACTATTCTAAATGTTTCATTGCTAGAGTCTCATAGAACCCATAAGGGGCAAGCATTTGATGCAGCAGTTAAATTGCCAGCTGATGCCTAGCTATATCCCACTTCTGGAGTGCCTGGGTTCAGGTCCTGGCTTTGCTAACAAATCCCAGCTTTTTAATAATTCATACCCTGGAACACAGTAGGAAATGGCCCAAGTGCATGGGAAACGTGGACTGAGGTCCCAGCTCCCAGCTTTTTACCTGACCCAGTCCCATAAATTGCAGGCATTTGTAGTTAAAAACAGATTAGAGATGTCTATCTCTCTTTCACTTTATTTAAAATGGATATATCAAAGTTGGTCTTAAAATTTTGTTTGAGGGACCTGTGTTGTGGCATTGAAGGTTAAGCCTCCACCTGAGTGTCAGCATCCCATGTGAGTGCTGGTTTGAGTCCAGGTTGCTTCACTTCCAATCCAGCTCCCTGCTAATGCTCCTGGGAAAGCACCAGACCGTGGCCCAGGGGCTTGGAAACCTATACCCATGTGGGAGATCTGAAGAGGCTCTGGCTTTGGCCTGGCCCAGCCCCAGCCATTGTGGCCATTTGGGGAGTGAACCAGAAGTTCAAGATCTCATACTCTCCCTCACCACCACTTTATCTCCACCTTTAAAATAAATAAATCTTTTAAAATATTTTTGTTTTAATTCTTTAAAGCAGATATTATTGTGATCATCACTTTGCGGGTAAGCAAATAATTCAGGAGTTAAATGACTCAGCTTAATGAGTGAAATTTCAAATCCAGGCACTCCAACTCTATACCATTTCATGCCTTTACACACTATAACAATATTCAAGATAGCATGTGGCAGATGCCTTTGTCTTTTTAATTAAACTTGTTTCTCATTATAATTAAGCAGTGGTAGTAATCTTTCCAAGGTCAGAAAAAGAACAAGGGAGGCATCTTACTTGGAAATGAAATGTAGTTGTTATCTGCTTGCCTATGAATGCTTCAACTTTGGTTACTATCTGCTTATATGTAAACATTTCAGGTTCTGCTTGTTAGTACATATCAATGATGTTAACCCTTGCCAGACAGCAGACTGCTCAGTATGTGTGTTTAAAATATTCAGTTAACTCAGTTAACTACATTCCCACACACAATATTGTATCAATCCAGTGGCCACCATGTAAGGTTAGAATATCCAACCAAATCCATACATGTAACCATACAAGGGAGACAAAGAGGCTAAAATCATATATAAGGAAAAACACTTCTTTCTTTGGGATTTAAGATTTTGGATAAGAAATTCCACCTGGGCATTATGCCAGCATAATAACTAACTACTTCTGTTAAAGGACCTTGGTGTCTTCTCTCAGTATACTAATCCTGCTACAAGCAAACATAAATATAGCCTCTTTCTCTCCACCACAACTTCCTATCCTCATCCTCTGCCACTCCAAACTTTTCCCTCCCAAATGTCACATTGATTAAATTCCTCTACAAAGCAGGTTGATAAAATCTGTGATAATTTATCAGGGCGGTTCTCTCAATTCTCTTAATCAGGGGATGAATTCTTCTCTTGATGCTATCATCCCTTCCTCTTGCTCTACACATTCTCTCTCACTGATTCAATCAAATGGGCCCAGTTTCTTTATTAGCTGCGCTACATACATGTAGAGACATGTTCTTTTATGCTTGCATACACTGTCCTCAGCTCTACTAAACAAACAGATTCTGAGGCCAGCACTGTGGTATAGTGGGTAAAGCCATCACCTATAGTGCCAGCATCCCATATGGGCACTGGTTCAAGTCCTAGCTGCTTCACTTCTGATACAGCACTCTGCTATGGCCTGGAAAAGCAGCAGACAATGGCCCAAGTCTTTGGGCCCCTGCACCTGCGTGGAAAGACCCTGAGGAGGGTCATGGCTCCTGCCTTCGGATGGGTTGGCACAGGTTGGGCCGTTGCAGCCAACTGGAGAGTGAACCAGCGGATGGAAGACCTCTCCTCTTTCTGTTTAACTCTGACTTTCAAATAAACAAATAAATATTTAAAATTAATGAATAAACATTTTTTAAAGCTAGAACTATGCTTTCCTTGGGAAGAAAACTAACAAATGGGCCAGCATTGTGGCACACTGCACAGCTTGTGACACTGACCTCTCATATTGCAGTACTGGTTCTGAGTCTCAGCTACTCAGCTTCTTAACCATCTCCCTGCTGATGTGTCTGGGAAGGCAGCAGATGATGGCCCAAGTCCTTGTGTCCTTGCCACCCACGTGGGAAATCTAGGTGGAGTTCCTAGCTCCTCATTTCCGCCTTGCCCTGTTCCGGCTGTTTGGGGCATTTGGGGGCATGAACCAGGAGATGAAAGATATGTGTGTGTGTGTGTGTGTGTGTGTCTGTGTGTGGTATGTGTGCATCCCTCTGTCACTTTGCCCTTCAAAGAAAAAAATAAATCTTTGACTTTCTATATCATTGGGAAGACTCCCAGCAAGTACCATGTTTGAGATCAAACCCAGGATTTCTTCAACTTGTTCTTTAAGGGAAATCTCTAGGTTTTCCAATATCATTATTTACATGACAATATTAAGACTTCGGTTCAATATATTCCCCCAATCACTACCAATGATGGGTGATGCAGACACCTGATAAACACTGCCCTCATTGTTCAGCCCAACTAAATAGATACTACAGTTCTACCTACCTAACAGATTAAAATATGTCTTGTTATACTATGGATTAGTAGTATCAAATATTTTAATGAATGAGAGAAAATGATTAGGAAACCAATAGAGTAAAGCAGAGAAACAGAATATTCCAGTAACAAAGATATCTTCCTGAGTAACAGTAGGCAAAGTCTTCTGCCAACTCCAGTAGAAAATTACAAGTAAAACAAAGAAAAAAATTGTTATATTGCTAAAATTGAGGGTTTCATAATAGCATTATGAAGTGTATCCTGGCTCATATAATCACTTTTCATTAACTTTAATTTAAGCACTTTTCCATATTATTACAAATGCTTTATAATTATATTGTCTAAAAATATTCTAACTTGTAAATTCATCATAATTAACTTACTATCTCCCAGGATTTTTCAGTCTCACATATTTTTTTTTCTTCTGTACAGTAACACTTCCATAAGACAGGGGGATGGGGTTGTGGCATAGCAGGCTAAGCCTCCACCTACAGCTTCAGCATCCCATATGGGCGCCGGTTCATGTCCTGGCTGCTCCTCTTCTGATCCGGCTCTCTGCTATAGCCTAGGAAAGCAGTAGAAGATGGCCTAAGTCCTTGGGCTCCTGCACCCATGTGGGAAGATTAGGAAGAAGCTCCTGGCTTTTGGCTCTAGATCAGCCCAGCTGCAGCCATTGCAGCCATTGCAGCCATTTGGGGAGTGAACCAACAGATGGAAGACCATACTCTCTGTCTCTCCCTCTCTCTCTATAACTCTACCTCTTAAATAAATAAAATCTTTAAAAAACAATTACTAAAGTAAAACTGTTAGATTAAACATTTAAATATTTCAAGACCTTTAGAATATGCAACAATTGCTTCTTCTACCAATTTATACACAAGAAATGTACCCTGTCAACAAGGTCACTATATCCTTGCCAGCATTCTATTATTAATTGCTTGTCAATATTTCAAGCTTTTATAATTACATGTCATCTTTGATTATTAAACATTATTCATTTCTAGGTTTTTAGGTTGTTTACTATGTTCCAGGTACTACACTAGACATGGAAAGTACCAGTGAGCAAATAAATACAGTCCTGAGACTACTACAAACCTCAATACTAGAAAAAAGAATAACGTCATCATATGGAGTTTCATAGATAGATAGATACAGAAAGAGTAAGCAAAGCTTGGGGCTGGTACTGTGGCAGTGCAGATTGACACCTACAATACTAGCATCCCATGTGGATGCCTGTTTGTACGTGTCCCAGCTGCTCTTCCAGTTCAGCTCCCTGTGAATGGCTTGGGAAAAGCAGCAAAACAAGGTCCAGGTACTTGGGCCCCTGCCATCTATGAGAGATCCATATGGAACTCATGGCTTCAGCCTAGTTCAGTCTTGGCTGTTTCAACAACTGGGGGAGTGAACCAGCAGATAGAAGACCTCTCTGTTTCTCTCCCTCTCTTTCAAATTTACGAAGACTTACACAAGGCTATAATCACCCAACTTAATATCTAAGACAAGTACTCAAATGAATTCAATCAGATTTTATATAAACAAGTGCCAGGTATTCATCATTTGCTCCTAAGTGATATGAAGTTACTCCTTACCTATTCAAATATGATATCTCATGTTTTCATCCATTTTTAACAGCTGTAAGTCTGGCAACACTAATCAGAGGCTTTCTTCTGAATCAATCTCTACATCTCATTAACTCTCAGCTACATCAAAGGCCTACCCAAGAACAGAACAGAAAAAAATTGGCACAGTAAGACGAGGTATCATTTCTACATGGGTCGATAGCACTTGCAGTCTTTAAAAAAAAAAAGTCAGGTTTGTGGCTTTTATGGCCACTAATGTTCTTTTTTTATTCCACATATGCTACTTGAGATAAATAAAAATGACTGCTAACATATAATGAGTGAATTCATTACATGCCACCCATTATATTAAGAAGTTTTATATGTACCACTTCATTTTTCAAATGTGTAAGATGTTAATATTATTACTGTTTCTATTTGCAGGTAGGAAACAAATTTAGAAGTTATTCAATTTGCCTTAAGGAAGAGTCTTAGCAAATAAAAATTCTAGGAACTAGAACAGATTCATTCAATATGAACAGCACCAGCTGGGGCCTGCACTGTGGCACAGCGGGTAAAGCTGACGCCTGCAGTACTGGCATCCCATATGGGTGCCAGTTCGAGTCCCGACTGCTCCACTTCTGATCCAGCTCTCTGCTATGACTTGGGAAAGCAGCAGAAGATGGCCCAAGTGCTTGGGCCGCTGCACCCACATGGGAGACCCTGAAGAAGCTCCAGGCTCCTGGCTTCCGAATGGCCCAGCTCCAGCCATTGCAGCCGTTTAAGGAGTGAACCAGTGGATGGAAGACAGAGTACAGCTTAAAAAACTTGCCATGGGAGCTCCAAATCCCCTTAGGCTGGGTGGTAAAAATACTACCTTAAGTGTTAAAGTGATCATATGGATTGGATTGAGTGTCTGGTAATAATAATAGAATTAAAAAGGAGCTCCAACATGGGAAGCAGTCCACACAGCAGACTCATAGAATGACAATCATTTTAAATAGCATTCTGACCTCAGAATCAGTCCTTAAGGCATTCTGGTTTGGCTGAAAAGCCCACAAAAGCATTTCTGGCATTTAAAACCAAGACACTGTGGCCAAAAATGTCTTACATGAAGGACTTCAGTGGATGAGACCCCAGTGGAAAGAAGCAGTCAAAGTGGTACTTTTTCTCTGAAGGGAGGAGAAAACTTCTCCTTTGCTTATGGCCTTGTCTAAACACTGATAGAGTTTGTGGATTCAAAAGAATTCTACAGCCTAGGCAGCTCATGTCAAGAGCTTCAGGTGATCACTGATGACATACATAAGAGTGTTAATTGTTAAATCAACAATAAGAGTCATTGTGCACTAACTTCCCATGCAAGACCTCTGTCCTCAGAGTTGTATTATAATTATGTCTAAGTGCTTACAAAAGACATAGCATTCTTGGTGCTTCTGTAAAGTTAACTAAGTTTCTAAAAAAAAAAAAAAAAAAAAAAAAAAAGCAGGGGAGAGAAACTGACTTCAAGAGGCAATGACTTTGAACAGCCCAGGTCTAGACTGTTGAGGAACAGTTTTGTTATTGTTTTCGTGCAAACTGTTGAACTCTACTTAGTATAGAGTTGGTCTTCTGTATATAAAGTTAATCAAAAATGGATCTTAGTGGAGAATAGGACTTTGGAGAAGTGGGAGGAGGTGGGGTGGGAGAGTGGGTAGAAGGGCAGGTATGGTGTGGAAAAATCACTACATTCCTTGAGTTGTACTTTGTGAAATGCATGAAGTTTGTGTTCCTTAAATGAAAGGTTTCGGGGAGGAGGGGCATAAAACATAGGGATTTCCTTTAAAGATAATGATATTGTCAGCACAGCAACAGCTCCCACTGATTGCTCAAAGTTCAGTTATTTCCCAAAGTCACACAACAAGAAAGTAGTACAACCAGAGTTGTACTGAATAGATCAATATGGAAAAAAGAACATTATCGTAATACTGAATAATAAAATCCCTTACATGTAAATACATGTAATAAGAACTAATTCTATGATCTGGAATTTTGCAGACCCTTTAGAAATCTCAGTACTTTTTGTCCTCCCACTAATTTCACCACTTTATATGACCATTTTAGGTCTTGGGATAACAAGATTTCCTTGGTCCACAAATTAAGACAATTCACAGCATGTAGCAAAGACTAGAAATTCCACACCTGGGCATGTTGGCAGTATGAGTTACTCTGGGAATGTGTACACTGAAAATTTCATAGATAAAAGAAATGTACACAGAAGAACCAAAGCTCAAGGTGAAAAACACTGACGGGGGCCTCACCTTTGCACCCTTACCTACTCCCTACCAGAGCTGCCTCCTGCTGCCTAGGGCATACACTGGAGCCATATATACACAGTTGCTGCCACTGCTGAACAAGTGCAGGGCAGAGAAGAATACAATCTCAGCCCTGGAGTGGGAGCCCCAACAGACCATCTGGCCTTCCACTCAGCTTTCAGCAAGATGAGAAGAGTGATTCAGGACCTGTGAATCTCTTAAAAGTCAAATGACTGTGGCCTCCACTCTCAGGCTGCCAGGCCCATCCCCCACAGGTAATCCATCTAAAACCAGAGCAAGTATCCAACTGATGGCAACAAGGTACAAAGCATGCCCGATACCACTGGATAGCCTGTACTGGATAAACTGGTCCTGGCAAAGAGTCTTCTCTCTTGTTATTTAAGACCCTTCATCACAGCCTCAATTTTTCCTTTGACCAAAGTCTAAAACAGGTAGCCACTGGTACTTCAAAGAAAAAGTTTAGGAATTCTGCTCTAAAGCTTTATCAATTGTACCTATCAGTGAGAGTTGCATGTACCTCAGCTACTACCAGGCATCTAATTCTCAAGGACTGAAGCCTCCTAGAAAACTCACACAATTTGCAACAGTAACACCATATGGGAGTGATGGAAATAACAGAAGAGAAGTAATTCAGGAAAACGCCCAATTTCCCAGTTTTCTTTCTAATAGAGCACAGACTGATCAAAGACTGACTATAGAAATGACGTCTTCTTTGACTTAACATGGAAGGGAAAAGGTGAGAATCAAAGAAATAAGCTATTTCCATCACTTAGTCCCATCATTACTTTTGAATATCCAAAGATGTGACTATTTCCTCCACAAAACTGGTAAAATATGACATTACAAGAGGGTTCCAAAGGATTACTATTAGCATTTTTAACCTTTAAAAGTGTTCCGGGAGCCTGCCTCATGGTGCAGCAGGTTAAGCCTCTGCTTCTGACGCCAGTATCCCCTATCAGAGTGCTGGCTCAAGTTCTTTTGTGGGATCGAGTACCAACTGCACTACTTTCAATCCAGCTTCATACTGATAACTCCTAGGGAGGCAGCAGGAAGATGGACCAAGCACTTCAGCGCTTGTCACTCACACAGAAGACCCAAATGGAGTTTGTTTCCTGGTTTCAACTTGGTCCATCTCTGGCTACTGCAACCATCTGGGGTGTCAACAACCAAATGGAATATACCTCATTGTCTTTCCCTTTCTGTCACTTTCCATTTCTTCTACATAAGTAGATCTTTAAAAGAATTTCTGGGGCCAGTGCTGTGGCTCAGTGGGTTAATGCCCTGGTCTGAAGCCCCAGCATCCCAAATGGGAGCTGGTTCGAGTCCCAGCTGCTTTACTTCCCATCCAGCTCTCTGCTATGGCCTGGGATAGCAGTGGAGGATGGCCCAAATACCTGGGCTCCTGGACCCACGTGGGAGACCCGGAAGAGGATCCTGGCTCTGGCATGGCTCCGGCACACTCCGGCTGTTGCAGCCATCTGGGGAGTGAACCAGCGGATGGAGGACCTCTCTCTCTCTGACTCTACCTCTCTCTGTAACTCTGCCTGTCAAATAAATAAAATAAATCTTTAAAAAAAAAAAAAAGAATCCCCATAAATTGTTAAAAACCTACAAAAGATTCAAAATAAGCAGACCAGAGGCTTGAGTACATAATTCAATTTGGCTAACAAATATTAAAAACATCTGAAACCTGCTCTGTCAAATACATGAAGAAGAAGACAGCATTTTTCACCTATCAAACGAGCAAGTTCAACCAAAGATTTCAAGATTTCAGCCTAAGCAAAAAAGAGATAAAAATGCATAAAATAAGTAAAACTGGAAGCCAGTGTTGTGGCACAGTGGGTTAAGCTGCCGCCCCCAATACCAGCATCCCATATGTGTGCCAGTTCGAGTCCCAGCTGCTCCACTTCCAATTCAGCTACTTTCTAATGTCTGGGGGAAAACAGCAAAAGATGGCCCAAGTGTTTGGGTCCCTGTCACTCATGTGGGATATTTGGATGGAGTTCTAGGCTGCTGAAATATTTTAGCCATTTAAGAAATGAACTAGCCCTGTCTCTATGTCTCTCTACATCTCTTTCTATATATAACTCTGCTTTTCAAATAAGTATGTGCTCATGAAAAACTACTTTGGAAATACTATTATAAACAAGGAATTTTTATCTTTCCATTCCACAGCTCTACTGGGAGAGGGTAGAACAGGAGTGACACTGTACCCAATATAGTGAAGAACTGACCTTACCCAGTTACAGGTCTAATGTGTGCCTTCTGGCTACTGGGAGGTGATTCTGAAGCCCCTGGAATATCCAGCCCAATAAGGTTACCTTAATTTGTCTGGGAGTTTGAAGACCCACAATAGCACTTCTGCTCTCCAACGTAAATGGACATCAAAGACATTAGTCTGACCTTCAGGACTGGCTGAAGTCTAAAGATCAGCCACCCAAACAATATGTGATCAAGCCCCAATAAAAAACACTGGGCACCAAAAACTTTCTTAGCTAGGAACACTCTGTACATGTTAGCTCATGGTGGCCAAGGGGAGGTAAATGCTGTTGAACTCCACAGAAGACAAAGATCAGAAGCTCTGCATTTGGAGCCCTTCCAGACCTTGCTCTCTGCGTATCTTCCTTTGCCTGATTTTAATTTTCATCTTTTGCTATATTGTACTTCTAAGTATAGTGTGCTTCCTTTGGTTCTGTGAGCTTTACTAAGGATTTTTTTAGAGAGTCGTCATGAGGAATCTGCAATT
Source organism: Sylvilagus floridanus (assembly GCA_949820135.1). NCBI lineage: Eukaryota > Metazoa > Chordata > Mammalia > Lagomorpha > Leporidae > Sylvilagus > Sylvilagus floridanus. Next base: position 80,096,893 of record OX463241.1, read on the forward strand.
TATAGTCAGCTGGTATAGAGTGAGGGCAGTCTTTTTCCTTCGTTCTCTAGAGTAAGCTAAACTCACTGCACTGCACAGCCATATTGTGCTTTTAGAAAGGAAGCTTTGCAGAAACAGCTGATTCTAAAGTAGAAAATATACCAATCATATAAGCCTGGAACAGCTTAATATGCCATAAAATGAGGAAGCTATCAAAAGACTAATGAGATCATGGCAAAAAGGCAGAGATCAACTTTTTTTTTTTTTTTTAAAGATTTAAATAGCATGATTTATTAGAGTCAAAGACCTCAGCCAAAGCAACATGGTTGGGGTGGAGATTAGGTTGGCTATGATGGGGGCAGTTTGAACATGAAAAGAATGATTGCAAAAAAAGTAAATAGCACCTAACCAATAAAAATTCAAATATTCATAATATTTAAAAACCCTCAGTGTGCTAGGACAGATCTTATTATAAAAACTGAAGGAGGGGGGTAGACATTTAGCACAGTAATTCAGACACTGCTAGGGACACCTGAATCTCATATTTGAGTGCCAGGGTTCCAGTCTGGGCTACTCCATTTCTGACCACTTTCATGCTAACAGACTTGGATATATGCCATCCAAATGAGACCTAGACTGAGTTCTAGGCTCCCAGCTTTGGCATGGCCCAACCCCACCAAGTTGTGGGCATTTCTTGGGGCAACCAGTGAATGGAATCTTTTCATACTTATCCCAAAATGTCTATTTACAGTTTATTTGATTTAGAATCCAAACATGTCTATGTTATATTTGTTTTGTCTCTTATTTCTCTCCTAACCTGTAAAAGTCTTCTATTCTCTTTTCTTTTTGAAACTATTTACTGAAAAGATTAAGTCACTGTACCATGGAATGCTCATAGAATTCTAAGTTTAGATGATTGTTTCTACTCCATAATGCCTATAAATTGTAAATTACAGGTAAATGTAAAGGTTTGAATAAATTTTATAAAATCATAGCTTCTACAAGTGTATATACAGTAGAAACACACAAACTCCCACAGTGCACCAATACCTAACCAATAAGGACACTTCAAAATGACAGAGAAAAATGGAACTGAAAGATTAATTTTCCTCATGAAGTTTTTTCAATCTGTGCAAAACATTCTCACAATATGCATTTTCCATTAACTTTATCAAGATCACTCATATAAAGGCTAGAGGATACTGAAAGGTCAGAAAACGGGAAAAAGTTCCACTACTCTCTTGCACACATGCTATCGCATGGTCAAACAAAAGAGATAGTGCCCCATTTCTGCTCACACAGATCACCACTTTTCATCACCTAAATCTCTTAATAAAGCTCCCTGATCTCAAGTTCTCACTGAGCTCCTTTACAACTAAATTCTTCGCTTAAAAATATTTTTGGGGGGGCAGCGCTATAGCACAGCAGGTTAAAGTCCCAGCCTGCAGTGTCGGTATCCCTGTGAGCACGGGTTCTAGTACCAGCTGTTCCACTTCTGATCCAGCTGCCTGCTAATGTGTCTGGGAAAGCAGTGGAGGACTGCCCAAGTCCTTGGGTACCTGCACCCATGTGGAAGGCCTAGAAGAACCTCCTGGTTCCTGACTTCAGATTGGCTCAGCTCCAACCGTTCCAGCTATTTAGGGAGAAAATCACAGGATGGAAGACCTCTCTGTTTCTACCTCTCTGTATCTCTGTTTTCAAAGAAAGAAAACAAATCTTAAAAAATTACTTTCTTTGAATATGTTCTTTGAACAGGGATGCTTTTTTCAGTTTTAGGTGGCTTTAGCTTTGGTTTAGCTTCACACAACAAGAACAGTGGATTTAAAACATTCCATTCTTACATATTTCTCAAATTGGACACAATTAGACAATGAGTTTATACGATTAATAAAAATTTAATGATATATATGGCTAATAGTACAAATAAAACATTTATTCATGCTGTTTTAAATTCTCTGATTTAAAAGAAATGTTATGAGACCTATACTAATATCAATTTTGTGTAATCTAAATCAAAATTATAAAATTCTTTTTTTTTTTTTTTTAAACAGGCAGAGTGGACAGTGAGAGAGAGAGAGACAGAGAGAAAGGTCTTCCTTTTGCCGTTGGTTCACCCTCCAATGGCCGCCGAGGTCGGCGCGCTGCGGCCGGCGCACCGCGCTCGTCTGATGGCAGGAGCCAGGAGCCAGGTGCTTTTCCTGGTCTCCCCATGGGGTGCAGGGCCAAGCACTTGAGCCATCCTCCACTGCACTCCTGGGCCACAGCAGAGGGCTGGCCTGGAAGAGGGGCAACCGGGACAGAATCCGGTGCCCCGACCGGGACTAGAACCCGGTGTGCCGGCGCCGCAAGGCGGAGGATTAGCCTGTTGAGCCACGGCGCTGGCCAAAATTATAAAATTCTATTGATATGTATCTTCTACAGCCAATCCATGAACCACATGGCTTTACTATCAAAACAAAAATTCTAGATTAAAAAACTTCCTCATCAGTATACATTTGTCAAATTTTCATTCCTCAAATTGTAAATGGGGATGTTAGTAATACCTACCTCAAAGGCTACTGTAAAAAACATGTAAAATAATCCACATAAAGACTTCATTTAGGAGCAGGAATTTAGCCTAGTGGTTAACACACTTGCATCTCATAAGAGTACATGGTTTGATTCCCAGATTCAGCTCCTGACTCCAACTTCCTGCTAATGTAGACCCTGGAAGGCACGAGTAATGGCTCAAGTAATTGGGTTCCTATTACCAACATGTTAGACCTGGAATGAGTTCCGTAGCTCCCAGCTTTGGTCATTTGGGGAGTGAGCCAACGAAAATGGGAGTTCTTTGTGTGTGTCTCTGCCTCTCAAACAAATAAAAATCTTAAAATATTAAAAAAAAATTAAATAAAGCTTATTTAGTACAATGACAACTTAAGAGTAACTATTCCAAAAATGTTATCAAGAGACAATAATCTTGTAGTATAGCAAAAAGCACTGAAAGGCACCTGTTGAGGATTTCACTAGCAGTCTTCACATAAATGTCAAAGCAGAGTGCAAATAGTAAGAGATCATATCCAAGTAGCTAGTTTTTGGCTGTTTCTTTATTAACTAATGTTTCTTACATTTAAAAAAAAAAGAGCAAATCAATTTGGCTTAATATGGTTTTTTGGTTTTTTTGTTTGTTTTTGACAGGCAGAGTGGACAGGTGAGAGAGACAGAGAAAAAGGTCTTCCTTTTCCGTTGGTTCACCCCCCAAAGGCCTCTGCGGCTGCCAGCCGGCGCACCGCGCTGATCCAAAGCCAGGAGCTTCTCCTGGTCTCCCATGCAGGTTCAGGGTCCAAGGACTTGGGCCATCCTTCACTGCACTCCCGGGTCACAGCAGAGAGCTGGACTGGAAGAGGAGCAACCGGGATAGAATCTGGCGCACCAACCAGGACTAGAACCCAGGGTGCCGGCGCCGCAGGTGGAGGATTAGCCTATTGAGCCATGGTGCTGGCCTGGCTTAATATGGTTTAACATCATATGTGACTAAGTACACCCCGGTTGGTCCCACTACTGTCACTAATTCTTGAGCCCTCTCTTCCACATTTTTCCTATTAAGTCATCTAATTCACAGTTCTTTCTTCTGCGTATCTTAGTTCTGAGTAGGATTACATTCTTTCTATATCCAGACTGCATCTAGGAGAACACTACATCTAGAACACTGTTCTCCAAACAGTATAGTAGTTAGTTCTTAGTTTTGAGTTAGTTCTTAGTTCGCCAAACTAAGAAGATGTCATAACATCTGCTCAACTAAGTACAAATTCCTTACACTAACACTCCACTGCTACCCTCTATGGCTCACTAGATAAAGCTCCACAACATTTAAGCTGTTCTAACATAAGACAAACTTGCTTTCAAACGACTTTACTCGTGTCATTCAGCATCTTCCACTTTCCAACCAAGAACTCAGAAACATATGAAAGTCTTCCCCAATCTATTGGCTAACATTTTACCATATTCTAAAGCACTTACAGCCCATAGTTCAAATTTCAACCCGTGTAAATAGTGTTTAAAGAACATAAATAAAACAAGAGAGGGAGAGGCACCAAGATGGTGGAATGAGGAGGGAGCTTACTGCTCAAATCTAGGAGAAGATAGTTAAAAAAAAAAAAATTGGGGAGAGATTGCAATTCAGGAAAGAGTTAGGGAGAAATTGCAGAGAAAACTCCACACAAATTAGAGGGACACCATGGATATATGTGGAGGGTGTGGGCATGCACAATTCAGGTCCCAAGCAGCTGAAGGCCTCAGCACCATCTTTGTGAGTGAGGTGAGGCCAGATTGCAGCAGCCCAGCCACTGGCAATAAAGCTGTGGGAAGTCTGGCATGAGTCTGGCTTAGAGCCCTTTGAGGGACAGTATACTTGCCAACCAAGAGGAAAAAAAGGGGGGGGGACATTTCTCTGTCCCCAACCAACTGGCACCCATTTTCTGTAACTACCCGAGAGCGGGAGGGTGCCATTTTGGACATACAAAACAACTATACCAGCTCGTGTCTGCACACCCAGCAACCAGCCGAGAGGAGACACCTGAGTCTGGCTGGAAAAATTAACAGGGGGCTATAATAAATGTATATGCACCTAATTACAGGGCATCTAGCTATTTACAAGAAATGTTGATGGATCTAAAAGGAGACATAGACTCCCATACAATAGTAATGGGGAACTTCAATATCCCACTTTCAGCAATGGACAGATCAACCAGACAGAAAATCAGCAAGGAAACAACAGTTAATCAACACTATAGACCAAATGGACCTAAGAGATATCTACAGAACTTTTCAACCTACAGTTGCAGAAAACATTCTTCTCACCCATGCGTGAAACTTTCTGTAGGACAGACCACAAGCCAGGCCATAAGCCAGGCCATAAAGCAAGTCTCTGCAAATTCAAAGGAATTGAAATCATAACATGCATCTTCTCTGACCACAGTGGAATGAATCTGGAGATCAACAACTCAAGAGTCTCTAGAACATATGCAAACACACGGAGACAGAACAGTATGTTCCTGTTGAACAGTGGGTCATTGAAGAAATCAAAAGAGAAATCAATTGAGAAATCAAAAGAGAAATCAATCCTATTGAGGAATAGGGGTTTTTCTTTTCATAGTATTTGTGCTGAGTTAATCTTCTGTGTATAAAATTAATTGAAAATAGATGTTAGTAAAAAAATAAGAATGGGAATAGAAGAAGGAGAGGAAAAGGTGGAAGGGTAGGTACGGTGGGAAGAATCATCATCACTGTGTTCCTAAACTTGTATTTATGAAATGCATGAAGTATGTATACTTGCATAAAAGGTTTATGGGAGAAAAAAAATAAGCTGCAAAGATAGATAGTTAGATAGATAGATAAAACAAGTGAATGGACGAAGTGTATCATGAGCTGCATAGTGATGTTTCAGCCAATGACAGAAGGTGATCCCATAAGATTATGATGGGAGCTGAAATATTCCTACCATATACAGATGTCATAGCTGTCCTGAGGTCATAAAGCAATGCATCATGCGTGTGTTTGTGGTGTGACAGTGGAAACAAACCTGTTGTCCTGCCAGTTATATAAAAGTATAGCAGTGTAATTGTGGATAGTATATAATCCTGGATAATGGCAATAAATGACTGTTTCTGGTTTATACAGTTAATATGCTAATTTTTAAATCATTATTTTAGAGCATATGCCTTCTACTCATAAAAAAGATTATCGAAAAACAGATTGCCACATTAGGCCAAGAGTAGATTCCTACACCTTATGTTTACAGAGTTTTTGCTTAGTTTTATCTCACATTGCTTTGTTCATCATGTTCCTATGAGCAATAGGCTATACCATATATATGTATCATACAGCCTAGGTGTATAGTAAGCTATACTATCGGGGTTTGTGTTACTGCACTTTATGATGTTCACACAGTGATGAAACTGCCTAATGATAAAAAAAAATCATAAATAAATGCTTGATATGCTGTGTTGCCACTTGCCAAATACATTACATTGCCAAACTGCACTGTAAATGACTAGAGAAAAGTTGGTCATTCATTATACCTCTTTTTGAAACACCACATATTACTAACATATTACCTACGGATAATGGACAGTCTAACAGTTTTGAGTCTAAAGTCATGGATAAAGACTAAAACAAGAACCAAAAAACTGATGGAGCCAGCACTGTGGCGTAGTGGGTAAAGCAGCCACAATTGAAATCACAAAGCAAGCAGTTCAAAAAGAATTCACAGCAGTACTATTTATAAGAATGTATAATTCATGCACATATCTATATGCACATATCTAATACAAGATGACCCAATAAAGCTGAATTCACTTAAAACATTAAGCAAAAGGTGATGTCAGGTACCCAAGTAGATAGTCATCCTGAAATAAAAAATTGGACTGAAGAGCTCTGGATTTTAATTCTAGCTTCACACCTTGACAGTAAGTCATCCAATTACTTCAAATCTGCTTTTTTATCTGCAAAATGAAAAAGGTATGCTAGGGGCCAGTGCTGTGGCGCAGAAGGTTAATGCCCTGGCTTGAAGTTCTGGCATCCCATATGGCACTGATTCGAGACCTGGCTACTTCACTTCTGATTCAGTTCACTGCTGTGGCCTGGGAGGGCAGTGGAGGATGGCCCAGGTCCGTGGGCCCCTGCACCCACATGGGAGACCCTGAGGAGACTCCTGGCTTCGGATGGGCACAGGACTGGACAATTGGAGAGTGAACCATTGGATGGAAGACCTCTCTCTCTCTCTCTCTCTGACTGCAAATAAAAAAAAAATCTTTAAAAAAAAAAAAAGATATGCTAGATGATTCCTCTAATCTTAAAAAATGCTATGTATTCAGATTATTAAACTCAGTTCTAAGTTACTGAACAATTATTAATTTTAAAAGAAAACCTGTGTGCCAGTAGCCAAAATCAACTCTAGAGCTACAGTCTGCCTTCTAAAAGCCCAATCACATTAAAATAAAAATTACAATATAATTTAATTGTGTTAAAGACCCCTAAAAGGGTACATTTAGCAAACCACTGACCTAAGAAAACTATCGCTAAAAAAGAGCTGATCCTTTTATCAACTTGCAACTTTTGGGAATGCTCGTATGCATTTTCCTTTAACATATATAACCCATTAAATTCCACAAATGGGTCATTCCATGTCATAATAAGGTGTACACAGAAATCGACCACTGTTGAAGGGATTACAAATTTACTTTTAAGTCTTACATAAATCTAGTAGTATTTTAAGTACAATCCTCCTTCAGTAGGATTGATTCCAGGAGCTACCTCTCCCACCTCCACCAAAACCAAAATCTGGGATGCTCAAGACCCTTATATAAAATGGTGCAAAATCTGCATCTAATCCACCCACATATTCCTTGAATATCCTTCTCTATACTGAAATCATCTCTAAATTACCTAAAATACCTAATATAATATATATTATACTATACTGTTTAAGGAATCACTGAAAGGGTGGAACATTCTGTGTATGTTCAGTTTGGATACAATTTTTTTTCCCAAACATTTTCCACCAGTAGTTCACTGACTCCACAGATGTGGAACTCAAAGACATAGAAGGCCAACTGTATTATTTTCAAATGGTCAAGATTTCCTAAAATTTGACATGATGCTTATTTCATAAAAATTTTCCTAACTTTTAATAAACTAAATCATACTTAATATTGCACAAGATAACACAAACCAATTCTACACTAAAAGTAATGGGTAAGAAACTCAAAAATTGAGATTTTCTTAAAATTTTTTTTTATTTTTTTATTTTTTGACAGGCAGAGTGGACAGTGAGAGAGAGAGAGACAGAGAGAAAGGTCTTCCTTTGCCGTTGGTTCACCCTCCAATGGCTGCCGCGGACAGCGCGCTGCGGCCGGCGCACCGTGCTCATCCAATGGCAGGAGCCAGGTCCTAGGTGCTTTTCCTGGTCTCCCATGAGGTCAGGGCCCAAGCACTTGGGCCATCCTCCACTGCACTCCCGGGCCACAGCAGAGAGCTGGCCTGGAAGAGGGGCAACCGGGACAGAATCCGGCGCTCCGACCGTGACTAGAACCCGGTGTGCCAGCACCACAGGGCGGAGGATTAGCCTGTTGAGCCACGGCGCCGGCCTGATTTTCTTAAAATTATTACATGATCATTTGCCTAAATACTGCCTTCGGTTTTTTGTTTCTGAAGACAGTAATTATCTAACATATACAAGAGGGCTTAAAAGAGTTCATTAAAAAAATCACATTATCTTTTGGCAGGGGCTAGGCAAAGGCCAAGGCCAAAGTCAAAGCCAAGGAGCTTTGGAAATCTAGGAAGATCACTACCTTTAAAAATATTGCTTTGTAACTTGCTGAACTTATTTTGCAACTTATTTTAACAGGTTTCTGGGTAATCAGTACTCAATGAAACAGCAATGGCTAATTAGTACTTGTCTTAGATGAATGCAATTTTAATTAAATTCAGATAGAGATATATCAGCATCTTAAGTCATTTAGGTGTAACTGCTAATTTAAACTGGGTAAAGGCAAATGAGATAAATGCATCTAAATGTAAACTTGCATATACTCAGCAAGTATATAAAAACTATTTGGGTTAGTTTATAAACTGTCTATGAAAATAGTTTACCACTGTTTAAAGTAACTCAGGCCGAGTCACGGCACCAATGTTATATATTAACGTTAGCCGTCACAAAACACATCGAACACCGGAATAAGGGAAAGGATTTATTGGGGAACACCCAACAGACCAGAGTGAAGGGGCGGTGAAGGGAAAGAGAGAATCAGAGTATAAGAGAGAGAGACAGAGGAGAGGAGATAGTGAGGAGAGAAGATAGAGCAGAGAGAAAAGCCAAGAGAAAGAGCCAAAAGAGCAGGAGAGAAGCCAAGAGAGAAGAACCAAGAGAGAAGAAAGAAGCCAAGAGGGTGGGCAGGGAAGCAGGAGCAGTGAATCCCATTAGGATGGGGGTGGAGCTTGACCACAGAGGTTGGGCCACGTGGCCACCTGGCTTCCAGCAATGGGGGGAGGGGGGCCCCTAGAGCTTGGGATGTAATGCGCCATAGATAAAACTGCGCCAATTTCCTTACAAGGTAGCTATCTGTAACATTAGGAAAAATAAACTATCTGGAGGCACTTCAGAAATAAAAACTGGGGTCAGCATTGTGGCACAGTCACATTGTGGCACACTATCAAAGCTGCTGCCATTAGCAGGTAAAGCTGCCACCTTTAACACTGGCAATGCAAATGGGCGCCAATTTGAGTGCTGGCTGTTTCACTTCCGGTCCAGTTCCCTGATAATGCACCTGGGACAGCAACAGAGGATGGTTCAAGTGTCTGGGGCCCTGCACCTACTTGGGAGACAGGGAAGAAGCTCCTGGCTCCTATGTTCAGTCTGGCCCAGCCCTGGCTTTTGTGGCCATGTGGGGAGTGAAAGAAAGGATGCAAGATTTCTCCCTTTGCTGTCTCTCCCTCTAACTCTGCCTTTCAAATAATTAAATCTTAAAAAAAAAAAAAAAAAGGCAAAGAAAAAGAAATGAGAACTAAAAATGTCAATGGGATACCAATTTTTACCCTTCTGATTACAACTACTGGTTAAAATAAGTACTAAGTGTTGACAACAGTGGGACCACTGGAACATTTCTGACAACAAACTGATACGACTCTCAGGGAGATTTAAACTGACAATAAACACCAAAATTTAAAATATACAAATCAGTAATTCAGCTTCTGAGAATGTACTGGAAACAAACAATAAGACAGGTGTACAAAGGTATACACTGAATGAGCTTCATTACACCATTAATAAAAAATATAGAAAACTGACTATCCACTGTGGTTTGCTAAATACAGTATGATGTAACTACATAATGTGACATGATTTAGAAACTGAAAAATGTTCATTTATATCTACACATACTGACTAACAATATATTTATCATCCAATAAAAGTAATTTACATAACGTATCAAGTTTGTTTCTTGAATTTTTATTTCACAACTAATTCAGAAGGACCTGTTTATATATGCAATCACTTTAAAAGTCTGCAACAATCCTTTCAACATCAGCTACCTCTGGACACCAGATTTTCACCTTCTCCAGTTTCCTTTAAAATCAGTTTTATAATCAATTGGAAAAACAAATTATCTCCATTGTTTAGAAAATAGTGACATTCCATGCATTACAAAGAAACCTGAATTGCTGCCCCTGAAGAGTTGGTCCTACCCACAGGGCCAAAGATTCCACCAACTTCCCCATTTCAGGAACCAATCTGAGGTACCAAAGGAGTTCTGCCCCACCCCATATAATCTTTCCTAAATAGTCATTCATAGTTTTTCCTCCAATTGTTATCCTTATGTAGACATTAGAGAAAGAATAGATCTGTAAAAATAGCATGAGATAAGGAATCAGAAGACCTATATTGAACTCCTGCCCCTACAGTCTATGTGACTTTTATTGCCTTGGTGCAAAAAGTATATTCTATTATTTACTAAAAGGAAAAAAACTATCTGTCTCACAGGGTTGCAGTGAGTCTATAGAGTAATGAACACATATATGGAACTACAAAGTACAATGCAAACATCAGGTGCTATGATTCATACAGAGTTATGTTCTGAGCATAGGACTAGCAGTACTGTCTACAATTAAAGATCCTATTGCTACCTCAAACTCAACATATCTAAATTTCCATACAGTTCAATCAAATTACTTCACTCCTGCTATCCTAAACTTGTTATTTCTGTTCAAATCCTATCCATTCTCCCCTTTATAATCCAACCCTATCTTGCAATGACATACCTTTACTTTACATCCTACAAACTTCTGTCTGCCTTTAAATCTCTATCCTGATTATACCCTTCCCACATTCCCTCTGCCAGTTACAAACACCATAGATAGCAACTAGGCATCTTCCCTAGTGCGTTATTGTACAGAGAAAAGGGCTCAACCAGTGGTCCAACATGACCTGTTGTTGGTAACTCCCGAGTTATTGGGCTGTCCTCTAAGCATGTGAATTTGCCAACTCTGACATGGGATAGATTGACATAAAAATGACAGTCTTTGGAACAAGATCTACCCATATTTGAATACCACTCAGGCAGAGAAAACGACTACATAACATAAAGTGAAACGATATGTTTTACAGAATAGATAGCAACCTATGTCAAAATTCTTTCAGATACCAGGAATGTAAAGCTTAAAAAAGGGTGGCAACTCTGACTTTATTTAATAAACTCCAGCACCATGGATATTAAAGTTAATTCCAGTTTACCCTTCTGAAAGTATCACATGAAACCTATACCCTCACTTTACATTTTCCTACCAGGTAAAATTACCCCCCCATCTCTGCTTATATTAATTTTATTCATCCTTAAAAATTCAAATATGGTTCTATTACAAGTTCTGGGAAGTCTTTCTGATTCACAGTATTCTTTTCCCTTCCTTTGAATTTACAGAGCTCTTAAAGAGCTATATAAGGGACCAGTGCTGTGGTGTAGCAGGTAAAGCCACTGCCTGCAGTGTCAGCATCCCATATGGGCACCAGTTCGAGTCCCTGCTGCTCTCTTCTTGGCCTGGGAAAGCAGCAGAAGATGGTCCAAGTCCTCAGGCTCCTGTACCCACAAGGGAGACCCAAAAGAAGCTCCTGGCTCCTGGCTTTGAAATGGCCCAGCTCCGGACATCGTGGCCATTTGAGGAGTTAACCAGTGGATAGAAGACTTCTCTCTGACTTTCAAATAAATAAATCAATCTTAAAAAAAAAAAAAAGAGCTATATAAAACAGTGAAATTATGCAGTTGAAAAAAAAACTTGAGGACATTATTTGCTTCTCTTAGGTCCTTCTGGGATATAATCAGCTACAAATAAGGGGAGAAGGAAAGGCATTAAAAATAATCTTATTTAATTCTAGATGTATAGGGATAATGTATAGGGGTAAAATATTGATCTTCACTTAATTCTATATGTATAGGAATAATGACTGGACTTTCATACCTATGTATATACAAAAACGAACCAGAAAACCTTCACAGACTCAAAAAAAATGAACTGATCAGCTAGAGATTAATTTACAGTTCTCTCTTGAGCTTGCTTCTGTGATGATTATTATTAGGTCAATCATTTCAGCCTTACTGTCAACCATTTTAACATATTCAAAACTTAGAATTAACCTCCTCATACAGGGAGATGAAAGGCAGACTACCCAATTTCTGATGTTCAAAACTAAATATGTTCATTATTACTCATTTAATATTTAAAGAGTATCTAATATGAAGGTGCTTCAAAAAATGCATGATGGCGGATAGGCACTGTGGTGCAGCTGCTTAAGCCACGGCCTGCAACACTGAAATCCCACATCAAAGTGCTGGTTCAAGTCCTGGCTACTCTGTTTCTGATCCAGATTCCAAATGTGCTTGGAAGAGGAACAAAACAGTCCAGGGGGCCGGCGCAGTGGCTCACTTGGTTAATCCTCCACCTGCGGCACCAGCATCCCATATGGGCGCTAGGTTCTAGTCCCGGTTGCTCCTCTTCCAGTCCAGCTCTCTGCTGTGGCCCAGGAGTGCAGTGGAGGATGGCCCAAGTGCTTGGGCCCTGCACCCGCATGGGAAACAGGAGGAAGCACCTGGCTCCTGACTTCGGATCGGCGCAGCCTGCCGGCCATAGTGGCCATTTGGGGAGTGAACCAAGGGAAGGAAGACCTTTCTCTCTGTCTCTAACTCTACCTGTCAAATAAAAAAAATTAAAAAAAAGAAAAAAGTCCAATTACCTAATGCCCCTGCAATCCCTGTGGGAGACCAGATGGGGTGTGGGCTCTTTGGCCTAGTCAAGACCCAGCTATTGCAGGCATTTGGGAAGTGAACCAGCAGACGGAGGATTGATCCCTCCCTCTCTCCATCCTCTCCTCCTTTCCCTATCCGTCACTTTGCCTTTGAAATCAATTAAAAAAAAAAAAAACACTTCATTGTGCTCATACCATTTGGCACAGTAGTTAGGACACTGTTTGGAGCACCTGCATCCTGTGCCCAAGTACCTATGTTAAGAGTCCCAGCTCCACTTCAGATTCCAGCATCCAGATAATGCGAACACTGGGAGCTACCTATAATGGCTTGAGTACTTGGGTTCTTGACATCCATGTGAGAGACTCGGATTGAGTTCTGGACTCCAGATTTTGGCCCAGCCCAACCCCAGAAGTGGTGGACATTTGGGGAGTGAATCAGCAGATGGAATCTGTCAGCCTTTGTCTCTGACTTTCAAATAAACAAAAATAAATTTTAAAAAGTTTTAAGTTCATGGAAAACAAATTAAAAAATAAGTTTAATTTGGTGCCAAAAGCAATTAAAATCCATGCATAATTTTTTTTTGTAATACACATTTCCACAAACTTTCTGAAAAATCTGCCAGATACTCTACTAGCGATAGGAATACAAAGGCCTTAAAGTTGCTTTCAAGTTGAAAAGAAAACATGAAATCTGGATGCCTCTGCTTACAGTAGATAAAATACTTCATAGAAAAAAGAAAATTGGGAGCAATTCTTTTTTCAAAAGGGTTTATTTATTTATTTGAAAGCAGAGCTACAGAGACGCAAAGGCAGAGAGGGAGAGAGAGAGAGATCTATCTGCTGGTTCACGCCTCAGAGGGCTGCAATAGCTGGAGCTGCACTGATCCAAAGCTAGGAGCCAGGAGCTTCTTCCAGTTCTCCCACGTGGGTGCGCGAGCCCAAGGACTTGGGTCATCTTCTACTGCTTTTCAGGCCACAGCAGAGAGCTGAATCAGAAGTACAGCAGCCAGAACTTGAACCAGTACCCATTTGGGATGCCAGCACTGTAGGCAGCAGCTTTACCAGCTATGCCAATGCCAGCCTAGGGAATAATTCGCCCTGATTTCCAATGCTACAAATTGAAAATCTTAGCAATTTTGCCTCAGTGAAGAGTCACTGGCTCTAGCTTCCATGAAAATAATATCTACCACAAATGGGAATGCCCAGGTTTCCCAGGGACTGAAAACTGGGAGTCTTTTGTTTCTTGAAATCAGGTGTATTCCCATCTGACATGCCCATGCTCTACCAAGAAGGAAAGAAGAGTAGGTCAGAGAAAAGGGAAGAGAATCTTCCTCAAATTCCCTGAGAGAAAAACCTTTTCATAAAGATTCAGGGCCTCTAAATGTATGCCTTGTCTACAAGTAGACAAGCAACGCCATATAAGGACAGTACCAAAAAGAGACAGAATGAGAGAGATAACATTTAGAAAGGCAGCATCCAGAGAAAGGTAAAAATAGCAGGGCATGGGACCAGCTTTGTGGCATAGCCGGTAAAGCCACTGACTGCGATATTGACAATCCATCTGGGCACCAGTTCATGTTCTGTTTCACTTCTGATCAAATGTCCATATAATGGCTTGGGAAAAGCAGCGCAAGATGGCCCAAGTACTTGGGCCCCTGCACCCACATGGGAGACCAGGAAGAAGCACCTGGCTCCTGGCTTCAGACAGGTGCAGCACCGGCCATAGAAGCCATTTGGTGAGTGAACCAACAGAACGAAGACCTTCCTCTCTGTCTAACTCTACCTGTCAAATAAATTAAAAATAAATAAATAAAACACCAATTTGGTTTCATAAACATAATACTATACATACTACTATACATCTTGCTTGAACTATATAACATAAAAATGTTTGCATAAAGTACATAAACATTACTGATTTTAGTGTTTCATCATTCATAAAACTATATGATGCAAGTTAGTTATATTTTTATTTTACAATGCTTATCAGGTTAAAAAGGTATTATCTATATAGCCAATGTTGAATCTACTTCACTCTATTAAACCAAGACTATATTGTTTGGATATAATCATATCCAAAAAAAATTATGCAGACATCTGCTTTTTGCAGCAAATGTTACCAAAAGTCATGGAAATAACAGCACGCCACTGAACTGATTAAAATTTCAACACACATGCTGGACAACCATTGAACAATTAATGTGCAGAACATGAAGGGAATCTAGATAGTCCCAAATCAACACGACATGGAACCCTGTCACAATTATTTGCATCTCTTAACATATTTACAAGTCAAATAAAATGAGAATCATTTTAAATTCATGAATGGGAAAACTGTTGTTCCACAATCCTCAAAGCCCTCAGTCAACAGTTGTGAAAGCAGAAACTCACCAATAAAATAAAGGTGCTTAGAGGTACTAGAATATTTTATGTACTTGCAAAAAGTAATGATCAGACTTCATAGAGCCGGTGCCATGGCTCAATAGGCTAATCTGCCACCTGTGGCGACGGCACCCCGGGTTCTAGTCACGGTCGGGGTGCCAGATTCTGTCCCGGTTGCTCCTCTTCCAGTCCAGCTCTCTGCTGTGGCCCAGGAGTGCAGTGGAGGATGGCCCAAGTGCTTGGGCCCTGCACCCCATGGGAGACCAGGAGGAAGCACCTGGCTCCAGGCCTAGGATCCGCAAGGTGCGCGCTGGCTGCAGCGGCCACTGGGAGGTGAACCAATGGAAAAGGAAGACCTTCCTCTCTGTCTCTCTTTCTCTCACTGTCCACTCTGCCTTCAAAAAAAAAAAAAAAAAACTTCATAGAAGGACAGAAAGAAAGGCCAACCTCTCAGGAACCTGGACAATGAGGGGTCCACTGCATAGGCAAATTGGGTTTCTTGGGCCTACAATAATGAAAGAATCAGAGAAAAGTAACGACTAATCTTTATATCATTTTACCAACAAGAATAAGTACAAACTCTTCACCCTTGCACTCCACAATCTGCTTCTTTAGCCTTGGATTTATTCTACCATCTCAAAACGATCTGCATTTGTCATTTTACATTCTTTGAACATTCCAATGGTTCATCATTTCATATATACATGTGAGGGCACTTAAAACACTTTGTGGGAAAATGGAACTAGCCAGGTAAGCTTATTTTCCCTAATGTGCATTTTCCCATGAACTTTTAGGAGTACCTGGTTGTACATGTGTGTGTGTACTACTACTAGGTTAGTTTATTTTGGTGCAAAGAAAATTGAAATCTGTGCATAAATAGCATCTTCACGTAAATGTGTATTATGAAAAACGTGCATTAGAGGTGGGAAGTGGGATGAACATTTAGCCTAGTGGTTCAGAGGTTCATGTCCCACATCAGTACCTGGGTTCAACGACTGACTCTGGCTGTCTCCTGACTCCAGCTTCCTGCTAATGCAAACCCTGGAAAGCAGCAGGGTTGGTTCAAGTAATTAAGGCTCCTGGCACCCACTAAAGACACGGATTGAGTTAGAAGGTCCTGGCTTCAGCTTGGCTCATCCCAGCTGTTGTCTGCTATCTCTGGCGATCTGTCTGGCTGTTTGCCTCCCAAGTAAATGAATTTTCAAAAACTATATGGATTTCAAAAACTGTTTTGCATCAAAATAAACCCGTTTTGATTCCACTTTTCCACTAACTTCTGGAAGTGCCCTTGTGTGTGTCTATGTCCATTTTTGTTCACAGTGATGCTGGTGAAGATAGCAGTGAATAAAAGAATGCTTCCTAGTCTTGCTACATTTACTGGAACTCACCTCTAAGCCTTTGCATAAGCAAAGCTAGAGTATATTACAGTTACTTGCTATTCCCTTTAAAGACTGAATATCTGTAGAGACCCCCTGATTCTACCACTATTCTCCCCCACATTCATGCCAGTCCTGTCTCAGTAACCTCTTCTTTTTTTCTCTTCTATATGCCATAGATCTCAGAGTATCTGCATTTACTATTCTGTCAGATGGTCAGCATACATAGCTTTCTTACTACAAGCTTTTACTCAATGAGGTCACCTCATTCAACTTATCTAAAATTTCAAAATGTTGCCAATCCTCTTTTTCCTACTTTATTTCTCTCCTTAGCATTTAACACTTTCCTGCTCCATATTTTCTTTGAATAAAAGGAATTTTAGTTTCAGTTGTTCACTGCTAAATCCCCTGTACTTACACAGCAGTGTCCGAAACATAGCAAGAGATTGTCACAATGAATGTCACAACTCTGCAAAATGGCTAGGTCATTTTTAAACAGAAGCCAAGTGATTTATCACCTCATCCTTTTTCTTCTTCCAGAAATACCATCACATGCCCTATAAAAGCTCAAATCCCAGGGTTAGCATTGTAACAAAGCAGGTGAGGTTGCCACTTCCAATGCTGACATCCCTTATGGGCACTGGTTCACATCTCCGCTGTTCCAGTCTCCACCCAGCTCCCTGCTAATAAAATGGGAAAAGTAGCAGAGGATGGCCCAAGTGCTTGGGTCCCTGCAACCCATATGGGAGATATGGATGAAGCTCCTGTCTTTGGCCTGGTCCAGTGCTGGCCATTGCAGAACTCTGGGGAGTGAACCTGTGGATCGAAGCTCTCTCTATGTGCTTCTCCCTCTCTCTCTCTCTGTAGCTCTGATTTTCAAAAATAAATAAATAGATCTTAAAAAAAAAAAAAATAAAATCCTTTCTAGTGATTTCAAATAATATCCATAGTATAATTGCATCTACAGGACTCCAATTTTATTTTTTTTATAAAGAAAATTTCTTAAACATTCTTATAGTCCCTTAGTAACTGGTCTAATGGTCTCATTATAGCAAATAAATACTAAAAAGATCTTGAATGTGTGTTGAGAGGGATTGCTAACTTTCCCTCATGTTTCTTGGGCCAGTACATACTTAGGGTTAGAGAATATCATCAGCTGAGTAATAAAATTTTACTAACCATGCTTTTCAAAAAAAAAAAAATTCAGAAGTTATACATATCTGCAAAGTAAAGCATTTTAGTGACAAAATGTTTGCTGAATGAATAAAAATTTAAATATAATCCCCAAATTAGAGACCAAATAAAAGCTTTTTAAATCTACATTATCAACATTTGCTTTCAAAATTGGGGCTTTCTGCAGTTACTATGCCACTTGGGACATTAGAGTGTCTGGTTCAAGTCCTTGATCCTGTTTGTGATCCAGGTTCCTGCTAATGGGCATCCTAGGAGAAAGCAGATGATGGTTACCTGCTTGGGTCCCTTGCCACCCACATGAGAAACTTGCATGGAGTTGCTTTATAGGCTCTGGCTTTGACTGGCAAAGTCCTAGCTGTTGTGAGCATTTGGGGCACAATCTAGCAGATGGAAGGGTACACTCAGTCTCTCTGTGTGTTTTTATCTCCCTCTGTCTCTCTGGCCCTCATCTATCTTTCAAATTAAATGAAAATAAATAAGTAAAACTTGCAAAACAACAAAGATCTGTGTCCTCTGCCCTTTGGCCTTTACAAATTTTACTTACAAAAAGTAGATCTGTCATGCATTCTAACCCTGTTTCTTAAGCAAGGGCCAGAAAACTTTTCAGCCTCAGGAGTACTGCTTCCATGTCTTTCCTGACACCCAATAACAACATAAATAATTAAACTGTATTACAATAACATCATTAATATAAGATTCAAAACATACTGAATAAAATTACTTTTAATTCAGGCCTGACTTCATATCCAAATTCCATAAACAGATTTATCAACATAAACATTATGTGCCTAGAGAATCCCTGAAATAAAGCTAAGATTTGAACAAACCACAAACAGCAAAAAATAAAAAAAGAGTAATGTTACTAAGACAATGTTTATTCAGGCCACATTCTATTACAACATTAAACACAAAAAGAAAATTATTTTTACACCTTAGAAGTTGACTGCCTATAAATTCAGTAATCCAAAAAAATAAAATCAGCCACTATCCTCAGTAGTCCCTAAGCTTCTCCAAGTAATAACTGACAAGAATTAGAAGGATTCTCTTTGGATCACCTAGAGAAGTGTAACATCTTTGGTTAAAGACACATTTAGATCTCTATAAATCCAAAGTCTCCTTTTAAACTGCTAACTTTCCAAACGTTCAGGTAAATCACACAAACTCCATCAACACACACAGTTAAGAAACTCCTAACAGTAATAAAGAATTGCTAGGAAAATAGGTACACTGATTGTGTTACTGCTGACGTGAAGGGACTACTCCCGCCTCGCTGCGAGTCTGGCATGTCCCTTCTTTATCAACAGGGAGCACATCAGTTTTCCTTGGCACCCAGGCCTACACCACTTCGTGGTACGACCACACTTTTTTAAAAGAGTCATGAAGGAAAAGCCTACATTTCGAAATCCTAAATAGAAAACTATAGTTATTCCAGTCTGAAGCTGCCTCTCCTCCGGCTGGCTGATGTATTTTTGTTTCTACCAAGAAGTTGTGAAATACGCACGCACACCCTATCCCAAATCTATCACTGGGGCGGGCAGAGGCTGAGTCATTGCTAGGAGTAACTTTATACCCATCCTCGCACTCCCGGGGTCGGGACAAAGGCATCATCTCTCCGGTTCTCCAGTCCGTGCGCCGCGTTCGGCCTCCGCCCAACCCCTCTCTACGGTTTCCGAGTTCAACACGACCATCAGGGCTGAGCCCTGCCAGAGGTGAGCACTTGTGAGGATGAGTCCCGGTGGGTTCCGGTGTCTCTGGCCCTTGGCCACTCCCGCCACTGAGCCAGGTGCGGATCGTGGTGCGAACCAGGGAGGAACCTCAGGGACAGCGGCCAAGGAAGCCACAGGCAGCCTGGCACCCAGCGAGCCCGGCCTCAACATCAACACCTCCCGCAGCCCGGCGGGGCTTCGGCTGGAGCTGCTTTTGTCACCCCAGGGCCCGTAGCGCCGGGAACACGGCAGCTGGGAAACACCTGTCCGCGCGGCCACGAAGGTTGGCGGACGCACACACCTGTGCGCGGGCCTGGCTCGCGCCAGTCCGAACCCCGCGGCCCCAGCCCACCGTACCGGGACCTGTCCGTCGGTCGGCCGCGGCGTCCAGATGGGGGAAGGGACCGCGGGCGGTGGCGGCACTTACCCGGCAGCGCCTCCTCCTCCACCGGTGGCAACAACAGAGCCGGCGGCCCCCGGCACCATCTTCCGCCGCCGCCTAGTCCTAGACGGCGGCTACCAACCGCCCATTCGGCACCGTCAAACAACCCAAACGCCGGCGTCCCGGGCGCCCGCCCGCCGCGGCCCCAAACTCCGGGCAGGAGGGAGGGGTCGGCTAGAAGGACCTGGTTAGGCCCCTCGGCTCTGCGTCGGGGGCCGGGGAACAAAGAGCCGCGGCCGGTCAGAGCCGAGGGGCCGGGACAACTAAGGGGCCCAGAGGCAGCGCCGAGGTCTCTGCAGGGCCGCGGACACAGCCGCGGCTGGGTTTGTTATTGTCGACTCCGTCTCTTCCTCCGCGGAGCATGCCGGGAAGCGGCCAGCCCGGGGGGGAGGGGCGCTCTGGGCAGCCCGGGCGGCGTAGAGACACGTCTGCGCAGGTGCGGAAGTCAGCGGGCTGCTGGGATCGGCGCGTCTCCGCCTCCCGCTGACTTGAGCCAGGCGCGTCTTGGCTGTCCTGCCCTGACCTGGGGAGTTTGCTGGGACGACCTGGTTGGTCCTATCAGCCTCAGGGCGCGTAGGTTCCCAAGGTGAGCCTGACCTTTGTTGCTACGTCGAGTAGGCTCAGGCTAGGCCGACCCCTCGGAATTTGGGATCAGCCCGGAGTCATAAAGAACTCCTCCCCTTGAACCAGTGGCTGAGGAGCGGGGCCAGCCTGAGGAGGATCTGGTATCCTCGTCGCCTGTCAGGACAGCCTGCGGGACTGATCCAAGGTCTGTGACAGGATGCCTGACTTGGGCAGTCCTGCCTCCACCGCCCCCAAAACTCCGGCTGCTGGGACCTCGGGAAGCCCACAGGTGTCCCAGATATCTCCGCAAGAGTGGGACGGCGCAGTAGGAAACGTAGCAAAGAAGAGAGTAGCGGCTAAGCCGATTGGGATGAAAATGTCAACGCCACGACCACTCTGTTTTAGCATCTTAAATACTGACTTCTCTTGTGGTCTAGCAGTTAGCACGAGAGAGTGTCAGAGATCTGCGTTTGTAAAGGTGATCAGTCACGGGCAGTGACTTGAAGTCACAAGGTTTGAGTACGAAAATCGAGCCGATGTTACAAGTAGAGTAATTACATAATACTTTTCAAATTCCTGTTTATCCCGGAGTATGACATGAGTAGAAGCAGGGTGGTAAGACCTAAGTCACTGAGACTTTGAGGTTGTGTTTGCAAAAACAGAGCACCAAACCAAAGTTTGCAACCCTTCATTTGTTAGGCAGGAGATTGATTTTTGAAAAAAAGATGGTAAGCGCCAGATTTTCAGTTTTTAATCATACCTATCTGGTGTCTGAAAGTTATGATTGATATGGGCTTGTCTTTACTTCTTTGTTTTTCATCTTTTCACTGAAAAACCTGGTCTTTCGGATCTTTGGCAAGTCATTTCACTTAGTTTTTTTTAGGCAGGAATTTTATTACACCTCCCAAGCAAGATAGAGCAGAGCAATGAAAATTTAGCACTGAATTGTTATGCCGGACAGCAAAGTATGAACTGACAAGACAAGAAAAGCTGATTTTAGAAAAGACACAGCATATTAATCAGCACACAGAAATTAAGTAGTGAAGATGAGTTTGACCAGAAAATTGACTATGAAAAACAACACTGTGAGACCTCTAAAGAACATACTCCTGCTTATACTTCCTCTTCATGATCAGTGTCATTGATCGTTATAAAAAGAAAGTCCAAATTAGGATGTACAAACAGGAGCTGGCATTGTAGTATAGGGGATTAAGCCTCATCCTCTATCACTGGCATGCCATATGGGTACCAGTTGGAGTCCTGGGTGCCCCATTTAGATCCGGCTCCCTGCTAATGCACCTGGGAAAGCAGCAGAAGATGGCCCAGGTTCTTGGGCCCTGTACCCACGTGGAAGACACAGGATAATTGGGTACCAGGAACCCAGTTACTTCAGCTATTGTCACTACTCTCCAGTTTCAGCATTGGCAGAAAGGTGGAGACAGGAGTGAGCCCAGGTACTCTGATGTAGGATTCAGACACCTTCACTCCTAATGCCTGCTGCTTTATCTCCCTTAATTGTAGGCAGGAAGAAATTCCAGAAATAACTATTTCATATCTTAAAGATTTGCACCTCTAGTGTAAATGTTAAGCATTTGTAAGCATCTGAAATGGTTTCCTAGAAAACCTGCATATGTTAACTAATTTTATTACGTGAATGAAGTTTCTTAAGGAGATACAAGTTATTAATAATGCATGGTTTCATGATAATGTCCCTTGTCACAAGTTATTTGCCATACCAAGCCTACCGAACACCATCTGTGTTTTTCCTTTCTTAATCAACAAAAACGAGATCAGTCATCCTGACAGCATCACTTCTCAACCACATTCCCTGGTGGGAATTCCTCAATCCACAATCTTATTTTTTGGCGTTTTATGCTTTCTATGCTTTTATGCTTTTTTTTCCCCCCTGAAGCTAAAAATAGTTTAACACAGACCTCCAAATTAATACATTAAATGGTCAGTGCTGAGACTTTATTTGAACTTTGAAAGGCATTTGGCATTTAAAATTTTTCAATCTTTTATCTTCCATTTACTTTTTCTGCTGCCCTCCCCCAGCCCTACCCCAGTGCTCCTAAGACTCTGACCTTTTATTTCATAACCGCTTCTAAATTTTAAACTAATTATAATAGTATGTGAACGATGCAAAAATTATGCACTGTTAATCCTGTCCTCATCACATTATTTTTTAAACTTGATAATTATTTTAGATGCTGTGGTAGAATAACAGTAAATGCAAAAGTAGTTTAATTTAGTAGGAATATAGAGAATTTTGCAGGACTTAATGAAAAAGCACCCTTGGTGCTTCAAATCAGATGACATTTATAAAATCCAGTTTTCTCTTCATGTCTCAATTTTTTAAAAAGATTTATTATTTATTTATTTGAAAAGTGAAGTTAGGGAGAGCCAGAGGCAGAGAGAGAAAGAAGTCTTCCATCTGCTGACTCACTTCCCAAATGGCCGCAATGGCCAGGGCTGTGCCAAACCAAACCCAGGAGCGCGGAACTTCTTTGTCTCCCATATGGCTGCAGGGGCCCAAGAACCTGAGCCATCCTCCGATGCTTTCCGAGGCACATCAGCAGGGAGCTGGATCAGAAGCCAAGCAGCCCCGACTAGAACCGGTGCCCAAATGGGTTGCCAGTGCTGCAGGCAGTGGCTTAACCTGGTCCACACAGCACTGGCCCCTCATGTCTCAGTTTAGTGTCACTTCCTCAGAGACCTTCCCTGACTTGCCTGTAATTCCAACAAATTCTTATATCTTTCAGTGTCTAACTTGCCAATTATAGAAATAGTTTTAGAGATTATGTTTCAATACCTGGTGTACTGTAGTGTGTGCCCAGTAAACATTTGGTAGCATTAACCACATACCTTCTTCAGGCCTTCCATTTATACCGCACTGACCTCCACAGCCTCATTATTTACTGTGTTCAGTCCACTGATATCTCTTTCCTGCCTATCAACCATCCTCTCTATTTTGTATACAAGATACAATTTAGGGGCCTATCCTGTGGTGCAGCAGGTTAAAGTCCCGGCTGCTCCTCTGCTGATCCAGCTCTTTGCTATGGCCTGGGAGAACAGAAGATGGCCCAATTCCTTGGGCCCCTGCACCCACGTGGGAGACCCAGAAGAAGCTCCTGACTTCAGATCCGATCAGTTCTGGCAGTTGCAGCCATTTAGGGAATGAACCAGCGGATGGAAGACCTCTTGCTCTCTCTCTGTTTCTACCTCTCTCTGTAACTCTTTCAAACAAAAATAAAAGTAAATCTTAAAAAAAAAAAATACAATTTCAACTCCAGCAGTTTCTCTCGGTACTTTCCCCTTTTACATACCTTACATGCATTTCCTCATCATCATTCACCTTTTAAAGTCATCCTTTAAAACACAGCTTGGACACCAAGAGCTTCCAACTTCTACACCAACAGGTGAACATTCACCCTTTACTGGCCCTGTTTCATATCATACAATTATCATTCTTTTGTCTCCCTTCTAAATCTATAAAATTCTTAAGATTAGAAACTATGCATTGTTTTTTTTTAAATTCTTAAGACTTTATGGCAAGCACAGTCAGTAATTAATAAAATTTTGTGGGGGCTGCTGATGTGGTATAGAAAACCACTGCCTGCAACTGTGGCATCCAGTATGAGTGCCAGATTCCATCCCAGCTGCTTCTCATCCAATCTAGCTCCCTGTTAATGGCCTGGGAAAAGCAACAGAAGATGACCTAAGTATTTGGGTACCTGCCATGTGGCAGACCTGGAAGAAGCTCCTGGCTTCTGGCTTCTGGCTTCTGGCTTCTGGCTTCTGGCTTTGGCCTGGCCCATCCCTGGCTATTGTGGCCATCTGGGAAGTCAACAGTGAATGGAAGATCTCTCTCTAATTCTGACTTCCAAATAAGAAAAAATAAAAATCTTTATTTAAAAAAAAACTGTTGACTATAACAAATTCCACAAATATTTATGCTGACTATTATCTAAGTAAGAAAATTCTTGCCCTTGGATATTTCAAAGGCTAGTACAGAAGATCAGCAAAAAAAAGTAACAGGGACAAGTTCAGATGGCATTAATCCTTCACTGAAAGACATTCAGGCTATCAGGAAGGAAATGGTACAGATCTTAATTTTACCAGCTCTGCCTGATGCAGGATTTCATTCAGCACATGCATTGGATGTTTCTCAATTTTGAGCCCTAATTTTAAGTTAAACAGCTAGCAAACACAATTCACATAATTGGCCTTTGTTCAAAATGTGAATCATAAAGAGTTAAAAAGATGTGCTGTTCAGGTTTTTGTTTTTAAGATCATTAATTTCATGTATATGATCATGTAATATTTAGAGGTTGTGGGTACTATGATTATTACATTAATGTTTTCAGTACTATTTACAGACCTTACAGCTGCCCTACTCAGTTGGTCTGTTTGGTACTCACCGTGTTATTAATAATAATGATGATGATAGTTAACTTAGGAATGACCACCTTCAAAGCTAGTGATGAGCTTGATGAGCTAGTGAGCAACACTTTCTACTGTTGCAACAACATATGCAAGAAGATACTCCTAGCATGCCAAATTTTTCCAAATATTTAGATAAAACATCTGTCATTTTTCACGTAGAAAAGGATGACATGTCCTTAGCATATTTTATTGGGTTATCTTTCATTACCTTGAAGAGCTTAGCAAAATGTCCAAAGTAGACATGATGCTAATTATATAATGATAAAGAGTTGACTCAAAAGACCAACTAGTAGATGGAGTTTCATCTTTTTTACTATGATTCACATCCAGAAATACATTTTAACATTGTAAGCAAATATACACATATAGGATACTGTATCAGTGAGATATTTCATAGAAAGTTATAACTTACAATGTATTCTGATATTGTCCATTCTTTTTTTCCCACTGCTCTCTTGAGCTACTGTTAATTGTACCACCATCTCATGGTTTGAAAAGATTGCATGACATAGACCCCAATCCCTGAGCTTTTTTATTCTGGGTGTTTCATTCAGTGCCTTCCTATTTTGACTCAACAGTGAAGTTAATGATTATGTTTATTTAAAAGCAAAATAACCAGTGCTCATGAAACACTTTGAGGATACCAAAGATGCCAGACTGGATTTTATAAACTTGTTTAATTTTCTTAAGAATTTCAGTAAATTCTCTCCAGTGCTTACAGATGGGGAACCAAGGCATGGAAAGGTTACATTACTAATTAAATGTACTTCCTACAGATTAATGTTCTTCAGCAACTAACAGGATCAGGATTTGAACCCAGGTAATTCAATTCCATGGGCTGTACCTTTAAACACTATGCTGTGCTGCCTCTTAATTTGGTGTCGACCCAAATTAAGGTGAAAAAAAATGAGAACTTAAATGACAAGTAATAGATTGCAAGCTTTGTCAGTCTCGATATTACTGACATTTGAAGCTAGTTAATTCTTTGTTGTAAGGACTATTGTATGCATTTTAGAATATCCCTGGCCTCTACTTATTAGATAGACATCAGTGGTGGCAGCCTCAGTTATTTTGTAATGCTTCCAGAGGAACAAAATCAACCCTTTTCCAAGGATAATAAGACTCAATTATGGCACCTCCATATAATGAAATCCTATTAAAATTGTATTTTAAGGAAAGAAAGACAAAGGAAGATGTCCTAAATGAGATAGTGACTAGGCCTCACTATTTTTAAAATATTTCATTATCTCTGATATCTGGGGACATCTAACAGTCGATAAGGATTCTATAACCCTTTCAACTAGTTGCCATTTATGCAAGACATCAAAAACCCTAGTTTTCAGGGAAAAAAAAAGTCCTAAAGACAGTGCTGGGACATTCTTTTAAACCTAAGATGCCAAGGTTGTGGAGAGGAATGGAAAAAGTGGTGAATCAGAGCGGAGCATTCCCAAAAATCACTCAGGAGCTCAGAACCATGGCTTTAGTTATTTGGTGGATTTTTTTTTAAGAGAGTTACATACAGTGAGAGGGAGAGACAGAAAGGTCTTCCATCTGCTGGTTGACTCTCCACATGGCCGCTATATCCAAAGCCAGGAGCCAGGTGCTTCCTCCTGGTCTCCCATGTGGGTGCAGGACCCAAGGACTTGGGTCATCCATTCTCCACTGCCTTCCTGGGCCACAGCAGAGAGCTGGACTGGAAGAGGAACAACCGGGACAGAATCCGGCGCCCCGACTGGGACTAGAATCCGGGGTGCCGGCACTGCAGGCAGAGGATTAGCCTAGTGAGCCGCGACACTGGCCCACCAATGCTTTTGATGGTGCATAGGATAAATTGTATGGAGAGGGACCAGCGCTGTTACATAGTGGGCTAAAGCCTCCACTTGTAGCACCAGCATCCCATATGGTGCTGGTTCTAGTCCCTGCTGCTCCTCTTCCAATCCAGCTCTCTGCTGTGGCCTGGGAAAACAGTAGAAGATGGCCCAAGTATTTGGGCCCCTGCACCCACATGGGAGACCTGGAAGAAGCTCCTGGCTTCGGATCAGCCCAGCTCCGGCCATTGCGGCCACTTGAGTCAACCAGCAGATGGAAGACCTTTGTCTCTGTCTCTCCCTCTCACTGTCTGTAACTCTACCTCTCAAATAAAGAAATAAAAACATTTTTAAAAAATTGTATGGATAAACCTAGGCGGCTTCTAAGTCAAAAGTAATTCGGTCTTGTATTTGTTTTCCTTTTCATGTATGCACAAAAGCATATCATAAAATGTTTAATAAAGTTTAGAGCTTTTTAAATTAGTGATTTTTCCTTTCTCTGTGTACATTTTTTCTGCATTTGCAGACCTACATGTAATTGAAAAATGTATCACTGGTCATTAAACTTAAATTGGTTTCTCTCTTTAAAACTTAAAATGTTTCCTGTTTATTGTAGAAAATTAAAGATGTTTTCCAGTTTGCTAAAGTGCCATTTACTTTAGTAACATCATTTTTTTAACTTCTCTAAATTATCTCTTTGTCTCAGTCAACGCTGCCTGCTGTCCATACATACAAAATATTTGTTTCAAATTTTTTATTTTTTTAAAGATTTTTTTATTTATTTATTTGACAGGTAGAGTTACAGAGAGAGAGAGAGAGAGAGAGAGAGAGAGAGGGGTTTTTCTTCTATTGGTTCACTCCCCAAATGGCCGCAACGACTGGAACTGTGCTGATCCGAAGCCAGGAGCTTCCTCTGGGTCTCCCATGTAGGTGCAGGGGCCCAAGCACTCCGCTGCTATTCCAGGGCCATCCTCCACTGCTATTCCAGGCCACAGCAGAGAGCTGGACTGGAAGAGGAGCAACCGGGACTAGAACTGGCACCCACATGGGATGCCGGTGCCGCAGGTGGAGGATTAACCTAGTGCGCCATGGCGCTGGCCCCAGGTTATTTATTTTTAATGTCACTTATTAGAAGGAGCACAGTGGGCCCTCTGGGTTAGTTGGTTAATGTACCTGTAGAAGGAGCACAGAGCTGAATTTCTAGAAGCCCAGGTTCCAGTAGCATCCCTATTCTGTTTCCCTAATAATCCATTCTTTCTCATAAATAATCTCCATCCAACTCTGTGGTATCCTCATATCCATAATCTTGCCCTATCCCTATTCTCTTCTCGATAAATGATCACCATCATCACTGCAGAAATAGAAGCTACATAGCTTCCTCATTCTTCTGCCATGAAAACTGAAATCCTATTTGCACATACAACTATTCTCCCACACTGGTCACTATCCTCTTTCTATTTAAAGTACTCAGGGGCTATGTTAACTCCATTCCATTTTCCTGACTTAATCTGTCATTCTATGGGGCCATGTGGTAAGTATCCAAAAAATATTTCACGGAAATTTAGCCTATATATGGGGCCAGTGCTGTGGGATAGCAGGTAAAGCTGTTGCATGTGGTACCAGCACCCCATATGGGCACTTGTTCAAGTCCTGGCTGCTCCACTTCTGATTCAGCTCCCTGTTAATGCACCTGGGAAAGCAGAAGATGGCTTAAGTCCTTGGACTCCTGCACTCAAAGGGGAGACCCAGAAGAAGCTCCTGGCTCCTGACTCCTGGCTTTAGATCTTCCCAGCTTTAGCCATTGTGACCATTTGGAAGCTAGCACTCTATCTCTTTCTCTCTTTGTAACTCTGCCTTTCAAATAAATATTTTTTAAAAATTATAAATAAAAACAGTATAATTTAGTATATATTTAAATTATATCTCTTGCAAAATTTTTTTAAAGTTTACTCCATAGTGGCTGGACAATTGTTTACATAAAATAATTTGTTCACAAGAGAGCAAAAGTCAAAACTTCTACACATATATAAGAACTATGGTGTAAATTTTTTTTCTTTTGGGATTTTCTAATGTTTTTTGATTTCATTGACATTTGAATAAAAAACATTAAAGGATAGAGGGGTGGGGCTTGGGCAAAGATGGCAGTGCTCGAGGCTGCGGCGGAGCCCAGGCATCCGGGGGTCCTCGGCCCCCCGTGTGCCTCTTGGTGTTGGGGATGGTGGGATCCGGGAAGACCACCTTTGTCCAGCGGCTCACTGGGCACCTGCACAGCCAAGGTTCTCCGCCCTATGTGATCAATCTGGACCCAGCTGTGCACGAAGTCCCCTTTCCTGCCAACATTGGTGATGAAATTTATCGAGAAGGCCCAGAACATGTCTAAATATGTCTTGATTGACACACCTGGACAGATTGAAGTATTCACCTGGTCAGCCTCTGGAACAATCATTACTGAGGCCCTGGCATCCTCATTTCCAACAGTTGTCATCTACGTAATGGACATATCACGAAGTACTAACCCAGTGACCTTCATGTCTAATATGCTGTATTCCTGCAGCATCCTATACAAAACCAAGCTGCCATTCATCGTGGTCATGAATAAAACTGACATCATTGATCACAGCTTTGCAGTGGAGTGGATGCAGGATTTTGAGACTTTCCAATATGCCTTGAATCAAGAGACTACATATGTCAGTAACCTGACGCGTTCAATGAGCCTGGTGCTAGATGAGTTCTACAGCTCACTCCGGGTAGTGGGCGTCTCCTCTGTCCTGGGCACTGGCTTGGATGAACTCTTTGTGCACGTCACCAGTGCTGCCGAGGAATATGAGAGGGAATATCGTCCTGAATATGAGTGTCTGAAGAAATCATTGGCCAGTGCACAGAGCCAGCAGCAAAAGGAACAGCTGGAACGCCTTCGGAAAGATATGGGCTCTGTGGCCTTGGACACAGGAGCCACCAAAGACAATCTGTCTCCTGTGCTGGAGCCTTCTGACTTGATTCTGACTCGAGGAACCTTGGATGAAGAGGACAAGGAAGCTGACAGTGATAGTGATGACATTGACCACAGAGTTACAGAAGAAAGTCACGAAGAGCCAGCATTCCAGAATTTTATGCAAGAATCAATGGCACAGTACTGGAAGAGAAACGACAAATAGGAGACTGGGAAACTCCCATTTGCTTCTAGAAGTCCAGGATTTTGGAACTCCGGTTGGAGATGACTATGAAGGACACTTTTCTTCAGACTTGCAGTTTCTCTTAGTAAGAAAATCTTATGGCTCAAATGCAGTCAGGGGTAGAAGCCCCTTGGACTGGAAAGCTAAATGCTGCTTCTCCCTTGGCCTTTCCTTGTTTTTATGCAAAGAAGGATTAACAGATTGTTCTTGGGAGCTGATTGCC
Source organism: Sylvilagus floridanus (assembly GCA_949820135.1). NCBI lineage: Eukaryota > Metazoa > Chordata > Mammalia > Lagomorpha > Leporidae > Sylvilagus > Sylvilagus floridanus. The sequence continues at coordinate 80,126,958 of OX463241.1, forward strand.
TTCATGCCTAGAAGTTCAAGTTTTGTCCTTTGAACTCGAGTACTCTTGCTGCTGATGGATGGAAAGGAACTGGTTTTGCTCGCGACCACTTCAGATCTGGAGCCAGAGCCGGAGCCGGAGCCTGTGCTTCCCCAGCATCTTGCCTGCCCTTGACTCGACCCCATGAGCTGCTGTTCTTTCAGCAGGAATGCAGGAGGGAGGTGTGAGTGTGGCCACAGTGGCAGCGGAGTCTTCTTGGCAACCATTCAATGTTAGTACAAACTATGCCTCACACTGAAAATCTCATTAGAGCACAGGCTTAGGGGGAAAAGTGGGGAAAATATGATTGATGAAGAATTCTATCGCAATGGTGACTTGGATAAAGACTTTATTGTAAGCTGTCTGTCATGATTTCATATTAGAAAACTATTTAATCACAATTAGATTGAATTCTCCTGCTCAACAATGAGGCTTAAAGCCATAGGTCCAAGCCTGTCTCAATACAGAGGTGATGTTTACTGAAATAAAGTTTCCCATGTACACATAAGCTAGAAAAAAAAAATTAAAGGATAAAACTTTCTGGAGAGACAAAATCACCTGAGAATCACAGATCTATCATCTGCGGAAATGCTATGATGTTCTGTTGAATTTTAATAACATATATATGCCTCAAATCAGTACATTTCTATTATTTATCTTTTAGTAAACATTATTTCCATTGGCAGGTTAATCGGGAGAATTCACTACAGCAGGCATCCAACACACGTCTCAGCTGTATGTCTCTGTTGGTGTTGCGAGTACATTTGATGTTTCCATCTTGTTTTGATCACAGAATATGTCTCCTATCCTCAGGAGCTATATATCCTAGCTTTAGCAATAGATTCACAATACAAGCTGACCACACCATGATTGTAAAGGTGCCAAAAGAGAAATTGAACCAACTTCAGTTCTGTTATTCTAGTGTAGATCATTTTCTAAACTTTCTAAGCCTTTGCTCAGCTTTCCTGTCCTCCCTTTTATTTTTCATAAAATACATTAATGTAATGAGGAAGTTTTTATCTATTACTTTTTCTCATTTTTGTACTAAGGTATTTTGTTTAAATTTTTATTTGAAAAATTCTTAAATGTGTAATTATGTAAATGAAAAATATATTTCAGTGTCTTCATTTTTTTAAAAAAAAATTTATTATTTGAAAGGCAGAGTTACAGAGAAGAGGCAGAAGGAGAGAGATCTTCCATCTGCTGGTTCACTCCCCAAATGGCCACAACAGCCAGAGCTGTGCTGATCCAAAACCAGGAGCAAGGAGCTTCTCCTGGGTCTCCCACGTGGGTGCAGGGGCCCAAGGACTTGGGCCATCTGCTTTCCCTGGTCATAGCAGAGAGCTGAATCCGAAGAGGAGCAGCTCATACTAGAACTGGCGCCTATAGTGGATGCCGGCATTGCAGGCTGGGGCTTTAACCCATTGCACCACAGCACTGGCCCCTCTTCATTTCTTCTATTGCATTTTTTTTCCATTTTATTTCATGAATAGTAAATAGTTTCCTCCCTTAGAGAAAGAACAACAAGGGGCTGGCACTGTGATGCAGCGGGTTAATGCCCTGGCCTGAAGCACCAGCATCCCATATGGGCGCCAGTTCGAGACCCAGCTGCTCCACTTCCAGTCCATCTCTGCTATGGCCTGGGAAAGCAGTAGAAGATGGCCCAAGTCCTTGGGCCCCTGCACCCCTGTGGGAGACCTGGAAGAAGCTCCTGGCTCCTGGCTTCAGATCAGCGCAGCTCTGGCCGTTACAGCCGAAGACCTCTCTGTCTGTGTAACTCTGACTCTCGGATAAATAAATCCTAAAAAAAAAAAAAAATTGAGAAATTCTAAAATGAGAAGATTAATGAACTGTGTTTGTCATATTCTGCTTTTATCTCCTTGTCTGATTTGGCGTTGGGTTGAGATTTGTAAATTATATCTGTTCTTACAACACATTTATAAGATAAGTTCCCTGGGGGCCAGTGCTGTGGCATAGTGGGCTAAGCCGGCATCAGCAGCGCTAGCATCCCATATGGGTGCCTGTTGAGTCCCAGCTGCTCCATTTCCCATCCAGCTCCCTGCAGACACACTGGAAAAGCAATTTGCTTGGGCCCTTACACTCATGTGGGAGACCCAGACGAAGCTCCTGGCTTCAGACTGGTTCAGCTCTGGCGATTTCAGGAGTGAACCTCTCTCCCTCTCTCTCTGCCTCTGCCTTTCAAATAAATAACTAAATCTTTAAGGGTCTGGCACTGTGGCATAGCAGGTGAAGCCGCCACCTGCAGTGCCAGCATCCCATATAGGCGCCAATTCCAGTCCTGGCTGCTCCACCTCTGATCCAGCTCTCTGCTATGGCCTGGGAAAGCAGTAGAAGATGGCCCAAGTCCTTGGGCTCTTGCACTCCTGTTGGGGTCCCAGAGGAAGCTCCTGGCTCCTGGGTTTAGATCGGTGCAGCTCTGGCCATTGTGGCCATCTAGAGAGTGGCCCAACAGATGGAAGACTCTCTTTCTGCTCTCTGTGACTGCCTTTCAAATAAATAAATAAATCTTTAAAGATTTGCCTGTTAATGACTATTTCTTAATTTCAGCTGTGTCTTGCTGTGGTCTGCACAGCAAAGGCTCAAAATTATTCTCTGGGTTGCTCCAAATGATCAGCAGGTAGGCAGAGTAGAGAACTAATATAATTGAGTGTGTGTGAGGTAGACTGCTAGCTGCTTTCTATACATTATTTAATCAGTCACAACAAACCGCCATTTCCCATAAAGAAGGAAGCTCAGTCTTAAATTTTTACCCTCAAATTCTTTTTGAAATCCTCAATAGAATAAATAAATTTTTAGATCTTTTACAATCTCAATCCTAGGCTGATTATTCAAGTTACAAAAACTGAAAAAACATACCCAGAATTGTAAAAGGTGATGCCTCCAAGCCTATACTGCTTGCCCCTCAGGTCTTGCAAGAGCAGTGGACTGGGGTTGAATTTCATTGGATTGCATCTCTTCCCTGGACACTGTGATTCATTGTCAGGAGATTATCTGTAGCCATCAGAGTCCACACCCAGATATGTAGTTTGCCTTGCAATCAGTTTCTTACCTGTGGGTGCATCAGTTCACTCACTCACTCAACAAACATCTCCCATGGACACTGACAAAGTGCTTTTTCCTATTCTCCTTCAGTTTGCTCAAAACATATTTGTGTGTGCTCAGTGTTTCTCTTTCTCCTCAATGCCTCCTTTTTGTTTACCCCAAACACAGCATAACTCTAGGACAGGAAACATCTTGTTCATCTCCGAATGCCACAGCCCGACAGAGCTTATGAAGGAGGATTAGCCTGTTGAGCCACAGTGCTGGCCTGAAACAGTAGTCTTAATAGCAGGTATACTAATATCCTGGAAACCAATTCTTACTAAGAACTAACAGAAGTGCACAACTTTAAAAAGTCACTTCTCATATTGAAGAAAGATACCATTATTTGGTTTTTGAGGGAGTAAAAAATCAGCCTAGTATACCCAGTAATTAAAAATGCATGAGCGGGGGTCAGCGCTGTGGCACAGTGGGTTAAAGCCCTGGCCTGAAGCACCGGCATCCCATACGGGCACCAGTTCTAGTCTCGGCTGCTCCACTTCCAATCCAGCTCTCTGCTATGGCCTCGGAAAGCAGATGATGGCCCAAGTCCTTGGGCCCCTGCACCCATGTGGGAGACCCAGGAGAAGCTCCTGGCTCCTGGCTTCAGATCAGCACAGCTCTGGCTGTTGCAGCCATCTGGGGAGTGAACCAGCAGATGGAAGACCTCTCTCTCTGTCTCTACCTCTCTCTGTAACTCTGTCTTTCAAATAAATAAATAAAGTAAATCTTTAAAAAAAAAAAATGTATGAGCGGGGCTGGTGCTGTGGCATAACTGGTGAAGCCGCCGCTGGTAGTGCTGGCATCCCATATGGGATCAAGTCCTGGCTGCTCCACTTCTGATCCAGCTCTCTGCTATGGTCTGTGAAAGCAGTGGAAGATGGCCCAAGTCCTTGGGCCCCTGCACCCGTGTGGGGGTCCCAGAGGAAGCACCTTTCTCCTGGCTTCAGATTGGCACTGCTCCGGCCATTATAGCCATTTGAGGAGTGAATCAATGGATGGAAGACCTATCTCTCTCTCTGCCTCTGTCTCTGTAACTCTGGCTTTCAAATAAATAAATCTTAAAAAAAAAAAAAAGATTTATGAGCTAGATCTAGATTATCAATAAGGATATTTCAGACACATAGGATTTCTTTAAAAATTGAAACATTTGATAATGTCGATTATTAGGAAGGTGGTGAAAGAATGGGTACTTACATTGGGAGTGTAACTGCTATAGGCAGGGAAGACAAGTTGGGAATTAAGTAAAATTAACATTACAATTAATAAAGTATCCATTCTAATTTATTTTACAGATATATCTACATGTGTAGAAAATAAGAAATGGATCAAGAAGTTTTCACATTATTGTTTATACAAATAAACAATGGATTGTCAATTGGTAGAGGACAGGTTAAATAAATTATGGTCCCTCATTCAGTGCATGAGACAAAAAGGTGGGAAGTGAATCCACCCTCTATGTAGTTATCTTTTTTTTTTTTAATTTGACAAAGTTAGAGAGAGAGAGAGAGAGAGGTCTTCCTTCCATCGGTTCACCCCCCCTAAATGGCCGCTACAGCCGGAGCTACGCCTATCTGAAGCCAGGAGCCATGTGCTTCCTCCTGGTCTCCCATGCAGGTGCAGAGGCCCAAGCACCTGGGCCATCCTCCACTGCCTTCCCGGGCCACAGCAGAGAGCTGGACTGGAAGAGGAGCAACCGGGACTAGAACTCGGCGCCCATATGGGATGCTGGTGCCGCAGGCGGAGGATTAACCAAGTGAGCAGTGGCGCCGGCCCTGTAATTATCTTTAAGATACCTCTGGAAGAACACAGATGAGATAGGAAGCAATGGTTGCTTCCAGGAAGTGACACTGGTGTCTCAGGCACATAGGAGGAAAAGAAGCTTTTCATTGCACAGTCTTCAGATTCTTTTTTTTTTTTTTTTTTACAGGCAGAGTGGACAGTGAGAGAGAGAGACAGAGAGAAAGGTCTTCCTTTGCCGTTGGTTCACCCTCCAATGGCCGCCGCAGTCGGCGCGCTGCGGCCGGCGCACCGCGCTCGTCCGATGGCAGGAGCCAGGAGCCAGGTGCTTTTCCTGGTCTCCCCATGGGGTGCAGGGCCCAAGCACCTGGGCCATCCTCCACTGCACTCCTGGGCCACAGCAGAGGGCTGGCCTGGAAGAGGGGCAACCGGGACAGAATCCGGTGCCCTGACCGGGACTAGAACCCGGAGTGCCGGCGCCGCAAGGCGGAGGATTAGCCTGTTGAGCCACGGCGCCGGCCGCAGATTCTTTTGAGTTTTGAACTTTATCTATTCACACATACTTTATCTATTCACAAATACTTTAAATACAAACACAAGGACAGCAGGTTAAGCTGCTGCCTGTAGCGCCAGTATCCCACAAGGGCTCTGGTTCAGGTACTGGCTACTTCATTTCTGATTCTGCTCCCTGCTAATGCACCTGGGAAGGCAGCAGAAGATGGCCCAAGTACTTGGGCTCCTGACCTGGAAACCTGGATGGAGCTCTAGCTTTCAGCTTTGGCCAGGCCTAGCCCTGGTCGTTGCAGCCATCTGGAGAATGAGCCAGAAATGGAAGATTCTGTCTGTCTGTCTCTCTCTCTCTCTCAACTATGCCTTTGAAATACATAAGTAAATCTTTAAAATGAAAAAGGATCAGCTGGTGGGGAGGCACCTCATGTGGAAAGACAGCATTGCCTTCCCCGTGCAGTGGCAGACACAAAGAGCTAAGACACTGGGTGGTAGATGAGGAAACTTCTCATGACTTCTCATCTGAACCAAATTAATGTGTTATTGCCTTCTCTATGAGGGGGTCTTCAAAAAGATCATGGGAAATGTGCATCATGAAAAGACTATGCATGGATTTCAAAAAATTTTGCTCCAAAATAAACATCCTTTACTTTCATTTTTTGTATGACATTTCTTTTTAAATGTTTTTTCATTTTTATTTATTTGAAAGGGAGAGGGGGAGGTAGGAGAGAGAGAGGTTATCCATCTGCTGATTCATTCTCCAAATGCCCACAACAGCCAAGGCTGGGTTGGGCCAAAGCCAGGAGCCTGATCCATCTTGGTCTCCCATGTGGGTGGCAGGAACCTAAGTACTACAGCCACCTTCTGTATATGAAAGATCTCTTTCTCTCTCTTTTTCTTAATTTGCCTTTCAAATCAATAAAATAAAATCTAAAAGAACTCAGTTCTGGCCTGTCCTAAATTACCCCCAGGCAAGTAGCCATACACATCACACACTTACATGCTCATAGTTCATCCCTCATAATCCATGGGGGACTGGCCCCAGGAACCCCACACAGATACCTAACTCCTTGGACACAAAAGGCCCTTATGAGATGGTGTAGTATTCTCAAATGACCAATGTACATCATTCCATATTCTTTACATCATCTCTAGATACAATGTAAATGCTGCATACATAATTGTTACATGGTGTTGATTAGGAAATAATGACAAAGATATTTGCAAATGTTCAATACAGACACAACTTTCCCCCAAAATATATTCAATCAGCAATAATAAAATATATGAATTCAGGAGGTAGTGTGGTGGCACTGCAGGTTAAGCTGTTTTGCATTGTTGGCATCCCATATTAGAGTGCTGATTTGAGTCCCAGCTACTCTGCTTCCTCTTCAGGTCTCTGCTGATGGACATGGAAAAGCAGTGGAAGATAGTCCAAGTACTTGGGCCCCTGCACCCACATGGGAGTCACAGATGGAGTTCTAGGCTCCTGATTTCAGCTGTTTTGGCCATTTGGGGAGTGAACCAGCAAATGAAAGATCTCTCCATCTTTCTCTGTCTCTGTCTCTCCCTCTGTGTTTTTCACTCTGCCTTTCAAACAAATGAATAAAAAATATTTTTAAAAATTCTATATCTGTTTTCTCTTAAAGGGTTTACAGGCATTGTCTGAGCAACTAGAGGGAAATGTTGGGCTTGGGAGAGCCTTTAATACTTCCAGGTCGATAGCCACAGATTAGCTCATGTGTTTTCCGTTACTGCTGTGTTATGCTTTATACAGCTCCTTGCCAACACTAGGGCTTTCCACGGGATTCACACTGCCTTCATGGTGGCAATATACTTTGCAGTTAAACAAAATATTAGTTGATGAATTAGCCTGGTTACAAAGAAATTGTGGCTGGAGTGTCAGGTCCATCCATGTGATTCTGAACACCACAGTCAGAAAACATGGATGTTAGATAACACATTCTTCATCATTTTAATCAGTGTCAGCTGTACTTATGCACTTATGCACATTGTCTGAAGGCCCTTCCACATATTCTACCCAATAATATCATGCATCATACCAGGCCCACTAGATGTGGTCATGATTAGGATGCAAACAGCAAACTCAGCAGGCAGCAGTCCACTCAGTGCATGTTTTCTCTCCTCCTCCTCCCTATCTTCTTTACTCTGTCTCTTTTCTGCCTCCATCCTTCCTGAATATTCTTTCTCCTTCTCTCTTTTCTTCTATGTTCTATGAAGGATTTGAGATGAAAACTTTGTTCTCATGACAATAGCGTAGCCACTGCGTTAAATGTTATTATGTCCAGAATGAGTTACTTAGATTTGCCTCATATAATTACACAGATCATTGATTAGTTAATTTTGTCTTTCATGAGAGAACACAGTTCTACATAAAATACCTAAAGATGTAAAGAAACCTGGAAAAATAATGCCACCCACTACATTAAGCTATAGATTACTATAATTGCTTTTATATTTTTAAACAGATTAAATCATTTTCAGAGTCAGCATTTGATAAAAATAAATTTCACCAGTTCAAAACTGCTTCTACTCTAAACCTTTTAAAAGATTTATTTATTTAGTTGAAGGGCAGAGCAACAGAGAGGGAGAGATATCTTCTATCTTCTGGTTCATCTTCAAATGACTGCAACAGTGTTTGGGTCAGAGTGACACCAGCAGCCAGGAACTCCATCCTGGTCTCACTTGTAGGTGGCAGGTGCCCAAGTGCTTAGACCATCATCATCTGCTGCCTTCCCAGGCCAGCTGCACTGAAAGCAGAGTAGTCAGGACTCAGATATGGGCTGCAAGCTACTGGTCCCTCTGTTATAAATTTTGCTAATGGACTAACACAGTGTTACTCTCTTTTATGTCTAGTGGACAGAATCCAATTTTCTTTAGAGAAATTGGCTACCCCAGAACAACTAAGAATGAGCTTTTATTTACTAGATTTGGCCCTCTTCTGCCAGGAGCTGTTTCAACAGATCTGAAGATTAGATGGGAATAGCATCCTGCATATTTTTTAAAATAACACCAGGGGTCACTGTAAGCTAGAAACGTAAACCACCATGTTTAAAATGTTGCTTATCAGTCCTGAGACTTTTGAGTATTTGCTTATTTCTTTTAAAATCCTGATTTTAACTCATATTACCCTTAATCATCTTTAAGTTCTCTAATTTTCATTCAACTTTAAAAAAGAAAACAAACTCAATGCTAAAATTACAAATGATAAAGTGAGGGAAATATTATTTATGCTGACTTGATAAGTACACATTGTATACATTTATTGAAATGTTACACTGTACCCTATAAGTGTATATAATTATTGTTAACCAAGAAAAAAGGCCAATTTGGCCTTCACATTGAATAAATGTGTTCACTTATCTATCACACTGAAATTCATAAATATGTGCAATTAAAATAACAATGAGATTAATTTTAAAAATCTTCCTTGAGAACTTTTAGAAGAAGTACTGCCATAATCACATAATGACAAAGGGGTATACTTTCAGAAACGTTGGAATTCCCTGTTTCCAAAAAATTAAATACACTATCATAATTCAGTTAATAAAGCCACACTTGAAATCAAGGATGAACTCTTTCTGCCTAAATTCTTATTTCTTAGGTGGAGACCAGAATAGATGATTTCAAAGAACCTATCCAGCTCTTAGTTTTGTGATCATGCAATTAAACAAACTACAGTCATTTGTTCCTTTTAGGTGATCTGACATGATTCACAAGGCCCATAGTATTTCCTAATTTCCTAGAGGGTCACTCTGTTTAGGGATGGGCACTGTGGGAAGGAAGTCTAAAGTAGATCTGCAGGACTGGCGCTATGGCACAGTAGGTAAATCCTCAGCCGGTGGTGCCGGCATCCCATATGGGCACTAGTTCTAGTCCTGGCTTCTCTGCTTCTGATCCAGCTCTCTTCTGTGGCCTGGGAAAGCAGTAGAAGATGGCCCAAGTGCTTGGGCCCCTGCACTTGCATGGGAAACCTGGAGGAAGCTCCTGGTTCCTGGGTTCGGGTCGGCTCAGCTCTGGCCGTTGCGGCCATTTGTGGAGTGAATCAGCGGATAGAAGACCTTTCTTTCTCTCTCTCCTTGGAAGTCAAACAGAGCTCCCATTCACAGTTTCACCGCCCCCTCCAATGTCTGCAAAGGCCAGCAGTTAGCAGGACTAAGCTGGTAACAGGGATCCAATTACTTAAATCACCATGGCTGCTTCGAGAGGTCTGCATTAGCAGAAAACTGGAATTAGGAGTTGAAATCCCAAGTTGAATCCACACACTCCAATATAAGCAGTGTGCATCCCAATTGGAGTCTTAACTGTTAGGCCAAATGCCTGCCCCTAGAGATTTCAATTCACAAAATACTCCTGGGATTCATGACCACAGACATCCTGCATTCTTTACACACAAGGAACCAAATCTCCAGACAGCCTCAGAGCTAAATGCTTTCCTCTTGGGCCATACAGGGCTCCTCAGACTCAATCTCATTTTTACCTGCCCAACAGGATGTCAGCTCTCTCCAACACACCCTCAGACACATCCAAGCCAATCGAATGAAACCTATCAATTTCATTCACTTCTTCAGACTTCCTTCATCCTGAAGCCAGTCCTACTCCCTAGGACCATGCTTTCCACAAATCACTAAGTGATTTCATTTCACTTCACTGCTAAAGAAGCACCTCTTTAGGAAGCCTTTGCCTTCCGCCATTCTCCAAGCATTCCTATGTCTGTGAAAGCCCACTGCAGGTATAGCAATGCTAACCTATAATTACAAGTGTCACTCACCTCCCCACTCAAATTAAGCTTCTTGAACCTAACATAGTTATTATATACAAGTTTATTTTGCATCTCCAGTCAATTTCTAAACTCTCATGAAATGTGACTACCACATACTACAGCCCAGACAATCAACAGTTTAGTATAGAAAAACTTTCAGTGAAGGTGGGTGATGACTCTAAAAAGTTAAAAACTTCCATGTCCCAGAGTGGATGTACGTGGGTTTGATTCCGGCTCTCACTCCTGTCTCCAAGTCTTTGCTAAAGCAGACCCTAGGAGGTAGCACATGATGGCCTAAGAAACTGGGTTTCTTTTGGGTTCCATGGTGTAATGGTGAGCACTCTGGACTCTGAACCCAGAAACCAGGTTCCTGCCACCCATGCAAAGTTGTTAAATTTAGATCCCAGCTCTGGACTCCAGCCCAGTCCAGTTTTGTTCATTTTCAAGTGTTTGGGTAGTGAACCAGCAAATGAGTGTGTCTCTCTACCTCTCAAATAAAAAAATAAAAATAAAAACAAAAACTTTCAGTGGGGCCAGCACTGTGGCCAAAGGGGTTAAGCTACCAGCTGGGGCGCTGCCAGCATCCCATGTGAACTCAGGTTCCAGTTTCAGCTGTTCCACTTCAGATCCAGCTTCCTTGCCTGGGAAAGCATCAGAGGATGACCCAACTCTTGGACCCCTGCCACCCACATGGGAGACCCTGGCTTCAGCCTGGTCCCAACCTAACTGTTGCACCCATTTGGGGACTGAACCAACCAATGGAAAATTTCTTTCTCCCTCTTGCTCTGTGAATCTCCATCTCTCTCTGTAACTCTGCCTTTTAAGTAAATAAAACAATTTTTTAAAAAAAGCTTTTAATGGATCAGTAAATCTATAATAGCCTCATTGATTACTGATTATGTCCATGAAAATTTCCTACATTTTTATTTTCAGCACATCTGATCATCACAATCAAGTAATTTGCTTTTTTTTTTTTTGGTATTAGACCTCATAACAATTTTTAATTTTTCAAATTTACACTTACTCACTAAGTAAATAAAAAGTCTGTACCCAGCAACATTAGTCTATATTTAACTTAATAATCAATGAGGGGGCCAGCATTCCAGCACAGCAGGTTAAGGCACGCCTTATGATGCCTGCCTCTCATTCCTGGTCATTCTGCTTCTAATCCAGCTTCCTACTAATGTGTCTGTGAAGGCAACAGTGATAGGCCAACTGCTTGGACCCTATGCCATCCACATGGGAGATCTGGAAGGAGTTTCTGGCTCCTGGCTTCAGCCTACCCCTGCCCTGACTGTTGCAGCCATTTTGGGGAGTCAGCAGATGGAAGATCTTCTCTCTCTGCTTTTCAAATAAAGTCTTAAAAAATAACCATAAATGAAAGAGAAGCACTATCCATGTCACAATAAGAACGTCTTCTTAATCTTAAAAAATGATGTTGGGGGCCAGTGCCGTGGCACAGCAGTTTAATCTGCAGCATTCAGTGCCAGCATCCCATGGTGGTGCCGGTTGGAGGTCTGAGGACCAGCTGCTCCACTTCTGGTCCAGCTCCCTGGGAATGTCCCTGAGAAACCAGCAGAAAATGGCCCAAGTCCGTGGACCCCTGTTACCCACTTGGGAGACCCAAAAGAAGCTGCTGGCTCCTGGTTTTGGCCTGGCCCTGCCTTGGTGATTTTGGCCATTTGGGGAGTGAAACCAGCAGATGGAATGTTGAAAAAAAGAGTTGCAGATTGGTGCCTCCTCACACAGGGACCAAAATGTTAGGAAAAGAGGCACAGAATATAGAGGAGGCAGTGTATGAATTTACAGCCAGACCAAATTTATTCAGAGAAAATAAATTCATAGAGGTGGGTGACCAACTGCCTACAGACATTGATGGAACACGTGGCAGAAAGCCCTGAGCCCCAGGTGCCAGGCCTTTTAGTATTTTAGGAGGGCTATGGATGGGGATGAGTGTAGGGGTCAGCAGGAGGAGGGGAATTCCTAGAACTGGGCGGGGCCTGGGAACCTGGAAAAGAATTCAGGGTGAGGTATGAAGGCAATAGGGTGTGAGACCTGAGATTCAAGGGCAAGGAATACATTCCAATGTTTATCTTTTGGGCAGTGAGCAAGAAAGGCTAAAGCTTAGGTCCTTGTTCCATCATGGAAGATCTCTCCCTCCTTCCCTCTCTAACTCAAATAAACAAATCATTTTTTAAAAATGACGTGGGGATGGTGCCAGCATCGTGGCACAGTAGGTTAATCCTCCACCTGCGGTGCCAGCATCCCATATGGGTGCTGATTCTAGTCCCGGCTGCTCCTCTTCCAATCCAGCTCTCTGCTGCGGCCTGGGAAAGCAGTAGAAGATGGCTCAAGTGCTTGGGCCCCTGCACCCACGTGGGAGACCAGGAAGAAGCACCTGGCTCCTGGCTTCGGAACGACTCAACTCTGGCCATTGTGGCCATTTGAGGAGTGAACCAGTGAACAGAAGACCTCTCTCTGCCTCTCCTTCTCTCTGTAACTCTGACTTCCAAATAAATAAATAAATAATTTTTAAAAATAATTTATTTTAAAAAAATGATGTGGGGGAGAAGTGGAAGGTTACTGTAAAAAACAAATAGTCCTTAGTAGTCTGGATTTTGGGGCCGGCGCCATGGCTCATTTGGTTAATTATCTGCCTGTGGCGTCAGCATCCCATATGGGTGAAGGGTTCTAGTCTAGGTTGTTCCTTTTCCAGTCCAGCACTCTGCTGTGGCCCGGGAAGGCAGTGGAGGATGGCCTAAGAGCTTGGGCCCCTACACCCGCGTGGGAGACCAGGAGGAAGCACCTGGCTCCTGGCTTCGGATCAGCATAGCTCTAGCTGTAGCAACTATTTTGGGGGTGAACCAATGGAAGGAAGACCTTTCTCTCTGTCTCTCTCTCACTGTCTAACTCTGTCAAATAAATTAAAAAAGAAAAAAATAAATATCTGGATTTAATTTTCAGTGTCCATAGATCATAAGAACACTTACATCTCTTCTAATTCCAGCTGGAAAAACAATTACTTTTCTTCATCTGTCCTTTTGATAAGTTAGTATTTATTGAGCAACAGTTGGTGATTTAGTGGTGCTTAGCCTTGGGCATTTTATAAAACCCCACTGTTCTCTCTTCTCTATAACAAAGGAAATTACAACTTAATTTGAAGGGTTGGTTAGCCCCTGCATCCTCATTTTGAATTGTACTGCAATACCTACATTCCTAATATTTGTAAATCCTATGGGTGAGTCCAGAAACAATATTCCTGTAGCTGGGGATTTATTATGTGAAAAGTGCTAAGAAACCATCTGTGTCTGATGTTCAGACCTTAGAGCATCCATACAGACACCCATTCCTCTCTACCCTCAATCTCACTTCCTGGAAGGGTTAAAGGTTCAAATGTGAGGCCAGCTAATATGCTCTGGGAGGCAGAAGAGCATGGCCCAGGTACTTCTACCCCTGCTTCCCATGTGGAGATTTGGATGAAGTACCAGGTTCCTGGCTTTGACCTAGCCCAGCTCTGGCCATTGTGGCCATTTGGGGAATAAAGGAACAGATGGAATCTCTCTCTCTCTTTCCATTTCTCCTTCTCTCTGTGTATCTCTGTCTTAAAAATAAATAAATAAATATTTAAAATAAATTATGGAGGGGGCGTGTGTGCAATTTTTAAGTTACAAACAATCATTAGCCTAGAGTTCATCTCCAGTTTGTGAATTAATTTTGCATGTGTTGCCATGATTGCTAACCTACTTATTGCCTCATTCCTAAGGAGACTCACTTAGAAAAAACTGGGCAAATGTGTATTTCATTATGATATAGATTATATATTATTTTTTTAAAAGATTTTATTTATTTATTTGAAAGGCAAAGAGAGATTATTTATCTCTCTTTATAGAGAGGCAGAGGCAAAGAGAGAGAGAGATTAACAGAGAAAGATAGATCTTTCATCCACTGGCTCACTCTCCAGATGGCTACAATGGCTGGAGCTGAGCTGACTCAAAGCCAGGAGCCAGGAGCTTCTTCCAGGTCTCCCACATGGGTACAGAAGCCCAAGTCCTTGGACCATCTTCTGCTGCTTTCCCAGGCCATAGCATAGAGCTGGATCAGAAGTGGAGCAGCCGGGACTTGAACCAGCACCCAGTGAGATACCAGCACTGCAGGCAAGTAGCTTTACCCACTAAGTCCTAGTGCCGGCCCCCAGATTATATATTATTACTTTATATTTTTATTATTGCCTTTGCATTTTTCTTTTTTTTTTTTAATTTTTTTTTTTTTTTGACAGGCAGAGTGGACAGGGAGAGAGAGAGACAGAGAGAAAGGTCTTCCTTTTGCTGTTGGTTCACCCTCCAATGGCTGCCGCGGATGGCGCGCTGCGGCCAGCGCACCGCGCTCATCCGATCACAGGAGCCAGGTGCTAGGTGCTTTTTCCTGGTCTCCCATGGGGTGCAGGGCCCAAGCACTTGGGCCATCCTCCACTACACTCCCGGGCCACAGCAGAGGGCTGGCCTGGAAGAGGGGCAACAGGGACAGAATCCGGAGCCCCGACCTGGACTAGAACCCGGTGTGCCAGCGCCGCAAGGCAGAGGATTAGCCTGTTGAGCCACAGCGCCGGCGCCTTTGCATTTTTCATCTTTCTTCAGGAGACAGCAAATCAGAGTATGAAAAGAAGTGGTTAGATTTCCATTTGTTTGGGGCCATGGTTTTGTTTGCTCCTATAAGAATTAGAATGTAGAACGTGTCAGAGAGGATAATAGAATGAATTACATGAAGACAAATTATTTCAATACAAGATATTTAAAGCTGTCCTGTTATGATACATTTGCTCTCTGTGGTTTTCCTTAAAATAAGCACATGCCATATTTTTAGTGTTAAATATATGTGCCCAAAAAAAACCAGTTACTTTTGGAAGAAAACCATTTTCCTGAATCCTTGGCAATGCTGATTTTGGAATGACATTTATAAGCAAGACAATATAGGAGGTTATGGGCAGCTCTATGGTATAACAGGTTAAGCTATTGCTTGGGTCACCCACATCCCATGTTGGAGTGCAGGTTTGAGTCCCAGCACCTCTACTTCAGATTCAGCTTCCTGCTAATGCGACCTGGAAGACAGCAGAGGCTTGGGCCCCTACTGCCCTCGTGGGAGATCCCAAAGGAATTTCAGGCTTCTGACTTTTTCCTGGCCCACACCCTGGCTGTTCCATGGGCATTTGGGTAGTAAATCAGTGAACTCCCGCTCCTTCTCTCTTGCTCGTTCAAGTAAATGATATACTGTGTATAGCAGGTTATATACATATGCTCACAAACAGAACAAGCATTGAAAATAGTCAAGTATCTCTTTATCTATGCTAGTCTCAAAGTCATGCTATGACTCTCAAAGAGTCATTGTGAATTTTATTGGGAGAGCCTCACATAGGCCTTGCAACCACCTTTCAATTTACAAAGAGCAGTTGTGGTAAAGGGTGTCATTAGATAAAAATTACAACAGGCCACTGTTACCAACTAAGCTGTCATACTGGGATCGGAGATGGAGTCATTCACACTAAAGTTGTGTCACTAAACTAAGCTATTGGCTGACCTGAAATGTGGGGAAAAGAGGACTAACAGCTACATTTCCCAAGCAGTCCAGGCTCTGTTGGCATGATGATTATGATCCCACTGATTTAATCCTGACCCAAAAGTAAAAGCTAAGCTGGAGTAACCTGATTTTATTCAATCAGTTGTTTTTCTATTCTTCAGTTTTAAAAGAAATTCACTTAGAAATAATAACCAATACACTTTTTTCTTTTTTTTTCATTTTTTAAATTTATTTATTTTTTCACTTTTTTTCTTTGTCCCTGCTGTCTTGATGAGACAGTCTGTCTGTAAAACAATGTCCACATTGTATACAGGTATCAAATTATCACACTACCTCATAATATTCACAATTAAACAATAAAATAAAACCTCAACAGTGTGATGAGTGCTCTCAACTCATCAAAACCCGTATTCTATTCTGTAGAATGAAGTGCTGCCAAATTCTAGAATCACAAATTAAGCCATTTAAGATATTTAAGTTATTGTCATTTTGTCTTTAGACAAAAGAATATTCAATGACAATCTAGACTGATACACAAATAAAAAGGATTAGAGGGCCGGCACTGAGGTGCATCGGATTAACGCTCCAGCCTGAAGTACCCGCATCCCATGTGGGCGCCGGTTCGAGACCCAGCTGCTCCACCTAGCTGTCTGCTTTGGCCTGGGAAAGCAGTGGAGGATGGCCCAAGTCCTTGGGCCCCTGAACCCACATGGGAGACCCAGAGGAGGCTCCTGGCTCCTGGCTTCGGATCAACACAGCTCTGGCCGTTGCGGCCAATTGGGGAGTGAACCATCGGATGAAGGATCTCTCTCTCTCTCTCTCTGCCTCTCTTCTCTCGGTGTAACTCTGACTTTCAAATAAATAAATAAACCTTTAAAAAATAAATAAAAATGATTAGGGGAGTCCTGAATGTGCCAGAATTTTCTTACGACATTTAAATATCTGCTAAATCTCATCTAAGGGGCAGATGCTCTGGCAAAGTGGGTTAAGCTGCCAGTTGGAATGTCAGTGTTTTGGATGAGTTCCACCTCCACTTCTGATCCAGCTTCCTACTAATGCACCTGAGAAAGCAGCTTGGACCCCTGCCACTCATGTGGGAGCCAAGGATTGAGTTCCTGGCTCCTGGCTTTGGTCTGGTCCAGACCTTGCTGTTGTCACTCACAGAATGGGCTAGCAGGTGGGAGATCTCTCTCTCTCTCTCTCTCTCTCTCTCTCTCTCTTTCTCTCTCTCTCTCTGCCTATCAAATAAACAAAACTACAAAACTTTAAAAAATCTTCCTCATGACTTTACTATGATAATACTCATTTTTTTAAAGGAAATGGTAAAGAGGTATATGAATCACTTGATTGAGATTATCGAGCTGGATAGTGGCAGAGGTGAGATTTCAGTTTATTTGGCTGATTTCAGTTTGTTTGGCTCTGATCCTGCTGTCTATACTTGCACTAGCATTTGGCTTTACCATTGATCTTTATTTTAACCAATCTGATAGGTATGCATTGACATCCCATTTTAGTTCAACTTCATTTGCCTAATGGCTAATGAAATTGAACATCTTTTCCAATGCTTATCCATACGTGCTCTCTGATCCTTTACTCATTTTGTAACTAGATGTTTTATTTACTGTTGAGTTTAGAGTTCTTTATATATTCTAGATAATGGTCCTTTGCTGAATATACAATTTATTTTCTGAGATCCTTCCTTGTTACAGTATCTTATGAATCATTTATTTATGAAAATAAATTAGTAGGAGTCAAGGTTGCATCTCATTATTTGTTAGTAGGTTTTCAGTGCAGAGTCCACTACACACTTGGTGCTTAACTGTGTAAGCATAGAATCAGCTTTTACAATAGACTATGACAATAGAATATTCACCTTTTATGTATAATCAGCAGCCAGTATTAGTTAATATTCTTGATAAGGATCACCTGTTTGTTTTTAGGTTTTCCTACAGTAGAGCAAAATGATATGTGTAAGGAATCTGGTATCTTAATATATGTTAAGTGGCACTGGAGGTGTTGAATTCTTTATTTCACTTAACCCACTCAACCACTGAAAGAAATTATTATCATCTCTGTTTTACAGGTTAAAAAAATTCTAGGCCTATGGAGGTTAAATAACTATCCCAGCTTGCACAGCAGTAAAAATATATTAAGTCTGAGTCATTCCAGAGACTCTTAGTTACCATTCAGAATTGCCTCTTTTATGTCAGAATCTGTTGTAAAATATTTGGCTTTTTAAGAAACCATTAGGCTGGGGCCATCGCTGTGGCATAGCAGGTAAAGCCAATGCCTTCAGTGCCGGCATCCCATATGGGTGCCGGTTCCATACCCAGCTGCTCCACTTTCAATCCAGCTCTCTGCTGTGGCCTGGGAAAACAGTAGAAGATGGCCCAGGTTCTTGGGCCCCTGCACCCACATGGGAAACCCAGAAGAAAGCTCCTGGCTCCTGGCTTCAGATTGGCACAGCTCTGGCTGTTGCAGCCATCTGGGGAGTGAACCAGCGGAAGAAAGACCTCTCTCTCTCTCTTCTCTCTTTCTCTCTCTCTCTGACTCTCCTCTCTCTGTGTAACTGTGACTTTCAAGTAAAATAAATAAATCTTAAAAAAAAAAAAAAAAGAAAGAAATCATTAGGCTGCTGTCTGTCATTTGCTCTGAAGGCTTCCACCATGCAAATATAAAGGTCTCCATATGGACTACCCCACTTCCAATGGGGATTCCTATTGTGCCTGGGAAGACAGCCCCTGACATTCATATGGGAGACCCTGATGGAGTTCCAAGCTCCAGGCTTCAGCCGTTATGGCCAGCAGGGGAGTGAACCAGTGAATGGAAGATCTCTGTCTCCCTCTCTCTGTCACTCAGCTTTGAAATAAATACATCTTTAAAAAGGGTTGCAAGAGGGCAGGTGCTGTGGTGCAGTGGGTTAATGCCCTGGCCTGAAGCACCGGCATCCCATATAGACACTGGCTGCTCCACTTCCAATCCAGCTCTCTGCTATGGCCTGGGAAAGCAGTGGAAGATGGCCCAAGTCCTTGGGGCCCTGCACCCACGTGGGAGACCCAGAAGAAAGCTCCTGGCTCCTGGCTTCGGATCAGCGCAGCTCCAGCCATTGTGGCCAGTTGGAGAGTGAACCATCAGATAGAAGACCCCCCTTCTCTGCCTCTCCTCTCTCTGTGTAACTCTGACTTTCATATAAATAAATAAATCTTTAAAAAAAAAAAAAAAGGTTGCAAGAAAACTGAGGTTGCCCAGTGGGGCTGGGGAGGTCTGAGGTCTCCTCAGACATAGGTAGAAGGTCCTTCACAAGCAGGCTGCCAGCTGTGGCTGGAAAGCCTGTCTCCAGACCCACTGGCATCTCCCCCACTAATAGCTTCTTGTGCTGCAGGTGTGAACTTGTGGCTTTAAATCACACCTTTAGGGTGGGTGCAATCTTTCACCCAGAGCTGGCAGAGGAAGAGGCTGAACCCCTGGGGAGAGTTGGACTAGCTCCAGGAGATCCTGGCTATCTTTTGTGACCCTTGCAGTTTAAATCATGCCTTCAAGTTAGTTGCAATCTTCCACCCAGAGCTAGCAAAGGAAGGGGCTGAGCCACTAAGGAGACAGGCTATCTCTAGGACACCCCTGCTATCTCCTTGAGCCCCAAGCCAATCTACATATGCATGTGAAACAACCCCCCTCAATGGGCATCCCCACAGAAAGACCCAATGAAAAAAAAAAACAGTAATGCCTTAAAAACCCAGGACACTTCCTCAAAGCCATTGTCCCACTGGGCACTTCGGCAGGTTTCCAGATGTTTTTTCTGTCACTTGCTAATCAAATAAAACTTTCTTTTCTGTCAAATAAAAGTTTCTGCCTCTTTGCAAATTGTTTCCTGGCTTTTTATTTCTATACTATACTGAGGAAAGAACCCACGAAACTCATTCTGTCAACCGCTCTCCCTTCCATGTCTGGTAGCAAAAAGCTTGAGGACAATGACAAGAGCAAAGAAGCAAAAAGATCCAAATTAAACTTTTAGAGGTGAAAAATACAATATCTAAGGGCCAGTACTGTGGCATAGTGGGCTGAGCCTCTGCCAGAGTTGCTAGAATCCCAAATTGGTGCCAGTTCGTGTCCCAGCTATTCCTCTTCCAATCCAGCTCTCTGCTGGGGCCTGAGAGGGCAGTAGATGATGGCCCAAGAGCTTGGGTTCCTGCACCCGAGTGGGAGACTCAGAGGATTGACCCAGCTCCAGCCCAGCTCCAGCCATTGCAGCCATTTGGGGAGGGAACCAGCAGATGGAAGACCTTTGTCTCTGTCTCTCCCTCTCACTGTCTGTAATTCTACCTCTGAAATAAATAAATAAATCTTAAAAAAAAAAAAAAAAGCATGTTTAGTACTGGGTTCAGTGAAGTTAGTAGCCTGAAACTTTTCTGTACAGGGTGCTTTTCGCTTTAAAATCCTGGAGTCCATTCTATATTTTATTATTTTTGATCAGTGTCCTATGTTCAAGTAGTCTGCAAATGTGATTGTTTTTTATGCAGTTATAAACATTTTTCTTTCCCTAATGCAAGGCATCAATGAGTTCATCTAATAAACTTGTTTATTTCAGATTTTATAAGCCTGTTATCATTCAATCAGACATTTTTGACAAAATTAAAATCTGATAGATTCTCTTAAAAAATTTAAAAACAAGAAAAAAGGATTCCAATACCAAACATTGGCAAAGATACAAAGCAATTGTAATGTTTATACACTTCTGGTAGGAAATTCAAAATCGCACAGCCACTTTAGCAAACCCATTTCACAGTCTCTTTATAAAAAGTTGAAATGCTCACCATATGACTTAGCCATCCAACTCTTGTATTTTGCCAACAGAAAGAAATGGACAGGTCCATACAAAGCAGATCCTCAACACAAATTTGCTCACAATGACCGGAAACTAGAAGCAACCCAACATCCACCAATAGACAGGTGTATAAATTCATGGTAGGATACCCATTCAGTGGATTTGACCTAACTACTGATTCAGGTAAAAGAGCAAAGGAATCTCAAAAGCATTATATTAAGTGAACGAAACTGGACATAACACTCCTCTCACTCCCTTCATGCCCCTGCACTAAGATAACATGCTGATGTGGTTCCACTCATAAGAATAAGAAATTTTAGAAAAGGAAAAGTCCTAGCAACAGAACCAGATCTATGGGCTCCAGGGGTAAGAAGAGTGAATTGACTTCAAAGGAGAACAGTGGAACTTTTGAGGTGATGAGAATATTTTATATCATAATTACATAACAAGATGCATTGTCAAAACACATCAGATTATATACACGATATACTTAAAATCTTATTTCTTGTAAATGATAGGATATTTTTGGAAGCTCTTATCAAAGCATTAGAACAGAGAAAGTTGGCTGGCACTGCAGCTCAATAGGCTAATCCTCCGCCTGCGTCACCGGCACCCCGGGTTCTAGTCCCGGTCGGGGCGCCGGATTCTGTCCCGGTTGCCCCTCTTCCAGTCCAGCTCTCTGCTGTGGCCCAGGAGTGCAGTGGAGGATGGCCCAAGTGCTTGGGCCCTGCACCTGCATGGGAGAGCAGGAGAAGCACCTGGCTGCTGGCTTCGGATCAGCGCGGTGTGCTGGCCACAGCGCGCTGGCCACAGCAGCCATTGTGGGGTGAACCAACGGAAATAGTTAGACCTTTCTCTCTGTCTCTTTCTCTCTTACTGTCCACTCTGCCTGTCAAAAAAAAAACACACACACACACACACACACACACACAAAAAACAGAGAAAGCCAACATGGGAGGGTGAGAAGGATAAAAAGGAGCACAGGAAAGAGAATTAGGCTGAGACTGTGAAAACAATTGCTATGCTTGCAAGGGTGGGGTAGATGTTAATGCCTGACCAATACTCTCAGGAGAGGGATAATGTTAAGAAAATGGCAAAGTCTTATCTACGGTGTGATCTACACCCTGACACCATCCCTGGCTCTAGCCCTCACCACCATTGCAGGAAGACAGGTGACCACATGGCCCAATCACCAGTGTCAAGCTCCACCCTCATCCTAATGGGATTCGCTGCTCCTGCTTCCCTGCCCGCCCTCTGGCAAAGTTTTAAAAGGACATGTTCCTGAACACAGGGCACTCATCTTCTCTCTCTCATCTCGCTCTCTCTTGCTCACTCTCTCTTCTCTCTCTGGGCTCCTCTCTCCTCTTGCTCTTGTCTTCTCCTCTCTCTCACTCCCCTCTCTCCTCTCCTCTCTCTTACTCTGTTTTCCTTCCTCACCCCTTTCCTCCAGCCTGCTGGGTTTTCTCCAATAAACCCTTTCCCTTACTCTGGTGTCTGGTGTGTTTTGTGACGATCTTACATTGGTGCCGAAACCCAGGATCTTACAGATAATGCAGGTAGGCAGGGCATGAGGCAGAGAGAAAACAAAAGGAGACCCTTGAGTTAGAAGACCTGTAAGTAGATCATGACAACAAAACTAATTTTTAGAAGGCAAATACAAGATGTTGAGATGGTATGGCACAGAGCCATATGGAACCAGCTCACAGTACCTCTCCCTCAAATGCACCTTTCTAGGAGTACTCACATCATTAAACAAAAACATTTGAGTGAACCTTCAGATAATCACGTCCAGGTAAATATATGGCCTTTCTTAAGACACTTAAGTTAACCAATGATTTAAAGATCATCTTAACATCTCATTTATTAGACAAAACCAGATATGTATCCTTTTGGGAACGGCAAATACTCTTAATGGCTAGGAACAGATAACTGCTGGTAACAATTTGGAAATCTAGCTCAAAGCTGCTTCTCCTTCTGCAATAACTCCCAGCTGCTTTTGCAAAAAAGCTCTGGTATCAGACATGCCAGTTCATGTTTATGTCAACCCAGGAAGACATACTGAAAGTCTAAGAACTTACACAGCACAGAACAACCAGAGCAACTTGAAACAACTTCAAATATTTTAAATGTATGAGTTCTGGGCCCAGCTCTGTGGCATAATATGTTAAGCCTCTGCCTGTGGCACCAGCATCCTCTTCGGGTACCAGTTTGTGTCCCGGCTACTCCACTTCCGATCCAGCTCCCAGCTGGATGAGGCAGCATTTCCCTAATGCCCTCAGAAAGCAGTGGAAGATGGCCCAAGTGTTGGGGCCCCTGCACCCATGAGGGAAACCCAGAAGAAGCTCCTGTCTCCAGACTTCCAATCAGCCCAGCTCAGGCCATTGCAGTCATTTGGGGAGTGAACCAGCAAATGGGAAATTCTCTGTCTCTTCCTCTCTGTCTGTAACTGTCTCTTAAATAAGTAAACAAATCTTAAAAAAAATAATATATCTATAAGAAAAAAAGCCTTCATGGTTTTTTCAAACTCATTTGATACAATAACAAAATCTACTGTACAAAACCTGACTTAACAATTTTCAATTTCTAAGCTGGCAAGAAATAAATTTAAAGGAGCAGCCTTTGCAGCTCAGCATGGACAGCCACTGCCTAGGATGCTGACACACAGTATGGGCACTGATTAGTGCCCCGGCTGCTCCACTTCCCACCCAGCTCCCTGCTAATGACCTGGCAGAAGCAGCAGATGATGGCCCAAGACCTTTGGCCCCTGTGACTCAGGTGGGAGAACCGAACGAGGCTCCCAGCTCCTGGCTTCAACCTAGCTAAGCCTCTGCTGTTGTGGCCATCTGGACAAGTGAACCAGCAGATGGAAGATCTCTGTCTCTCTCTAACTCTTTCAAATAAATAAATTTTTTTAAAAAAAAAGAGAAAATAAACTCTTCCCTTTAGTGTTTGAAATACATGGCAATTGGTAAAAATATCTACCGCCATTGTGAAAGTCTAATTCTTACTCACCCTTTCTTGGTAGATGTTAAGACGCAGGAGAAAGCACTACAGAAGTGTTAGTTCTAAACTCACAGAACTTCCTTAAGTCTGCTTTAGGTTATTGATGCATACATCCCACTGCTGGGAATCTCATTTAAATAAAAAGGAAGACGGCCGGCGCCATGGCTCAACAGGCTAATCCTCCGCCTTGTGGTGCCAGCACATCAGGTTCTAGTCCCGGTCGGGGCGCCGGATTCTGTCCCAGTTGCCCCTCTTCCAGGCCAGCCCTCTGCTGTGGCCCAGGAGTGCAGTGGAGGATGGCCCAAATGCTTGGGCCCTGCACCCCATGGGAGACCAAGGAAAAGCACCTAGCACCTGGCTCCTGCCATCGGATGAGCGCGGTGCGCTGGCCGCAGCGCGCCGACCGCGGCGGCCATTGGAGGGTGAACCAACAGCAAAAGGAAGACCTTTCTCTCTGTCTCTCTCTCTCTCACTGTCCACTCTGCCTGTCAAAAAAATAAATAAATAAATAAATAAATAAATAAATAAAAAGGAAGACAAAAGAGCTTCTGGTTTCCAGGTTGAAATTACTTCTGTCCCCAGGGAGATGGCCTGTGGATTCATCACAAGAGATATCGAAGGCCAGGTGAAACTGAAAGAGTTTCCAGTACTGGGCTAGCATATATAAACATCGACTCATCAACTTAGCTAAGAAGTGTTATGTTGCTCCTGTGCTCCAAGCAGTGCTAAGGACTAGAAATGTTAAAAACTGATACTAATAAGAGGCTGGCACAGTGGCATAGTGTGTAAAACCGCCACCTGTGATGCTGGAATCCTATTGGAAGCCAGTTCTTGTCCTGGCTGCTCCACTTCCAATCTGGCTCCATGCTGATGGCCTGAGAAAAGCAGCAGAAGATGGTTCAGGTGCTTGGGCTCGTGCCACCCATATGGGAGACCTGGAAGAAGTTCCTGGCTCCTGACTTCAGCCTGGCACAGCCAGTGAGCCAGTGGATGGCAGATCTCGCTGACTCCTTCTCTGTGTAACTCTGACTATAAAAACAAATAAATAAATTTTTAAAATAAATAAAAAATAGTAATTCTCCATTTACTTTAGGAAAAAAATAATAAACATAAAATCCAATCTGACTAGGTCTTGTCCTCCAGGAATTTCCAGTGTTGTGGCCAAGTCAGGAGCGATAAGTGAGTTGTCAGTGCAGTGGTTAACTTGTGATCTTAGACAGGACATCCACCTACTCTTCAAGGTAAAACAGAGGCCTGGGAGGGGCAGGCAGATAAGGAGTTTGAAAAGGCATGCTGCAGGGCATGGATTGGGCTATCAGATTCTCACTTTCACCCATCTCCACACTCTAATCCGCCCTTTGGCTACTGATTCCTCAGCCCAGCTAATCTTATCTTTATGCAAACCAATACATTTCGCTCTTTTTCTTATTCTACTAGAAGTTGCATTCCTGTCACTGGTAAGCAAAGACTAATTAATATGACTGTAATTGTTAAGTAAATTTAGATTTTAAAATTTTAAGCTTTACAAAGTATAATATATTGTAATTTTAAGTGGATAAACAGAATCTGCACTGTTTCAACTGTGCTAAAAATAGGGAAAGCGAATAGCTCTTGACAAAAAGTTTTCCTATTTTTTTTATTTCTCCTAAAAACTTTTCCTGCTAGGGAAAAACTTACACAATTTAAATAATGCAAACAGGAAGATGTTTACAATGATAGAAATGGCACCTAAAGATAAATGATAAATTGCTTCCAAAAATCATAAAAATAAAAACTAAAACAATCCTCTAAGGGTTAAGTTGTAAAACTTCATGTAATAGGGATCATAGCAGAAACATTGAAAGGAATGTAGAGAGAATGATTCTGGAACTGAGGACTTTTTATGTGGTTGCTAAAAACTGTTTAAGTAATAGTTTTGAAACACATGCAAAGGGCCAGCAGTGTATTAGGTTAAGCCTCTGCCTTAGGCATCCCTATCCCATATGGGCGCCAGTTCAAGTCTCATCTGCTCCATTTCCAATCCAGCTTTCTGCTGATGTGCCTGGGGAAGCAATGGAAGATGGCCCAAGTGTTTGCGCCCTTTCTCCCATGTGTGAGGCCTGAATGAAGCTCCTGGCTCCTGGCTTTGGATTGGCCTAGCTCCAGCTGATACAGTCATTTGGAAAGTGAACCAACAAATGGAAGTCCTCTCTCGTATCTCCTTCTCTCTAACTCTGCCTTTCAAATAAATAAGTAAATCTTCAAAAAAAAATACACATGCAAAAGTAGGAAGAAAAATATAATGTGTACCCAGATACCCGTGAACCAGATTCCATCAGACTTTGCACACATTCACTTCATCAATTTTCTCGGTAGGTGTCCTAGCACAGGGGGTTACACCATTGCCTGCAACACCAGCAACACCAGCATCCAGTACGAGTGACTGTTTGGTTCAACTGCTTCACTTTCAACCCAGCTCTCTGCTCATGGACCTGGAAGGCAGCAGAAGATAGTCCAAGTATTTGGGCCAGTGAAAGGGAGACCTGGATAGAGTTCCAAGATCCTGGCTTTTGTCTGGCACAGCCCTTGCTGATGCAGCTATTTAGGAAATGAACCAATGGGATGGAAAAGCTCTCTCTCTCCCTTTTCTCTCTCTTTCTGTGTGTGTGTGTGTCCCATCCCCATCCAGTAGCTGTCTTTCAAATAAATACATAAATCTTTTATTAAGAAATTTATGGTTTAAGTAAAACTTAAACCATAAAGTTAAGTAAAACTTAACATTATGTTATGATGCCCCTAAATTTCTCAATAGCTCTCTCTATACACATTATGAATTTATTTTTTATTTATTTAAAAATTAAGGTCAGTTCAAACTCAAGGCAACTCTGACAGGTGCACATTATCAGTCTTATTTTTACTGATGTAGAAAAAGGCTAAGAGAGAGCTATCTCATAATAAGACCAGGAGTCCTCACCTTATGGAGATTACTCTCTGGTGGAGAGACAGAAAATATGTGAATGAATAGCAAAAAGGCAATTTCTGGTGTGAAGAGTGGTTTCATGGTGTAGGGGAGGCATGCTCCTTTTGTAAGGTGATCCCCAAGATCTTCTTGGCAGTGATGACATCTAAACTGAGAGGGGGAAGAGGAGAAGGACTCTGCCATCTAAAAAGATTGGCCCCAGCTCAAGCAGGAAAGCAGGAGGCAAAAAGGGGCTAATTCTGCCTTCCTCCAGCTGTTTTGCTGCTTTCAGGCCCTCAGTGGCTTAGATGATGTCCACCCACATTGTGGAGGGCAGTTTCCTTTACTGAGTCTGGTATGGAATACCTGATGTCTCCAGGATAAAGAAGTATCTGATGGAGCAGCAGGTTATAGCACCGCTAGGGACTCTTGCATCTGAAATCTGATGCAAGGTGGGTCCACTTATTATCCAACTTCTTATTAATGCATCCTGGGAGGCAGCAGATGGTGGCTCAAGTAGTTGGGACCCTTTTACTCACATGGGAGACCCAGGTGGGGCTTTGGGCTCCTGGTTTCAGTCTGGTCCATCCCTAGATGTAGTGAGCACTTGAGGTGTAAAACAGCAGATGAAAAATCTCTTTCTCTCTCTCTCTTGCCCTGCCTTTCAAGTAGATAAAAATAAATAAACAAACATTAAAGAGAAGAAGAAGTATCTCATGAAAACACACTGTAGACATCCAGAGACACTTCCCCTGGAGCCCTGTCAGGACCCTATCTCCAGAAAGAGACTTGAAGACTAAATCAGAGGAAAATGCCGGTGCTGTGGCATAGCAGGTAAAGCTGCCACCTGCAGTGCCAGCATCCCATATGGGCGCCAGTTGGAGTCCCGGCTGCCCCACTTCCTTTCCAGCTCTCTGTTATGGCCTGGGAAAGCAGTAGAGGTTGGCCCAAGTCGTTGGTCCCCTGCACCCACATGAGAGACCCAGAAGAAGCTCCTGGCTCCTGGCTTCAGATTGGCAAAGCTCCG
The DNA here is from genome assembly GCA_949820135.1 of Sylvilagus floridanus. Taxonomy (NCBI): domain Eukaryota; kingdom Metazoa; phylum Chordata; class Mammalia; order Lagomorpha; family Leporidae; genus Sylvilagus; species Sylvilagus floridanus. The sequence goes on from OX463241.1 coordinate 80,154,466, forward strand.
GCCATTGAGGCCAATTGAGGAGTGAACTAGCAGATGGAAGACTCTCTCTCTCTCTGCCTCTCCTCTCTCTGTGCAACTTTTTCAAATAAATAATAAAAGTAAATATTTTAAAAAATGCAACTAGGGCTGTTAACATTCTTTTAACCCATTTTAAAGATATTGGCATTTTCTTATTGTGAAGCAAGAAGAGAGAAATCCGTGTTGCCACTGGTAGCTTTGGGATCCGCAGGAGAGGAGGCCCACACTTCTGGGAATGAAGAGTCCAATACCCGCACTTCTGGGAATGAAAAGTCCTTGTCAAGGTCCCCGTGGGTTTACATGGTATAAATCCCCTTAGATTTTTGCTGGTGCTACTTGCATCCTGAGGAGTCTCAATATGTGGGGTTAAACATAATTTTTTTCCCCTTCTAATACCTGTCTCCCAAATGAGAAAAGTTGGGCTGGCACTGCGGTTCACTAGGCTAATCCTCCGCCTGCAGCGCCGGCACCCTGGGGTTCTAGTCCTGGTTGGGGCACCTGTTCTGTCCTGGTTGCTCCTCTTCCAGTCCAGCTTTCTGCTGTGGCCTGGGAAGGCAGTGGAGTATGGCAGTGGAGTATGGTCGCATGGGAGACCAGGGGGAAGCACCTGGCTCAGGATCCGCGCAGCCTGCCAGCCGTAGCGGCCATTTAGGGGGTGAACAAATGGAAGGAAGACCTTTCTCTCTGTCTCTCTCTCTCACTGTCTCACTCTGCCTGTTAAAAAAAAAAAAAAAAGAAAAAAAGAAAAGTTAACCACTTTTCCACATGGGAGTGGCTCTCTAATGCCACTTTGGCCATATTCCATACCTTGGCATTCAAGGTCAGATGCCAGAACACTCAATCCAGTAGGTAGAGTTCAGTCTTCTGTTAACTGTTTTTTTTTTGTGTGTGTTTTTAAACTTCAAAGCAATTATTGCTCCCTCCTACAGGGCATACCACAACAGTGGATAATTGGCTTCTTTCCATTCCCTTAGAAAAGTGGAAGAAGAAATCATTTAGAGATGCCTGCTGGGGACAGGCTGCACCACTCAATTTGGCTGGTGGTAACTGGGGCTGGAATTCATTATCTATGGGTTCAATAAGGTTGTATGATATTCCCACAGGGCCCCAGGATAAGGTTTCTGTGCCTACAATTCTCTTGGGATTTGCCGTCTTCAGACAGCATCACACTGGTCTCTGATGCATAAATGTGGTCCAGGCAAGGCTACAGCTGCAAGGTATCTGCCTTCCTGAGGTCAGTTCTTAAACCATCCCACACTTGGAGATCTTTTACAAATCCTCTAGGCATTAAGAAGGGGGTTGGTTCACAATGCTCTACCACGTGGTCGCTCTTTAATTTTCTTCTCTCTCTCTCTCTCTCTCTTTTAGTTAAAAAGTCTATTTAATTTTTTTCATATTGACACAATTTTACATATTTATGGCATACACTGAAAACTCAATGCATGTACATACTCCATGTTGATCAAATCTGGGTAACTGGCACTTCCATCTCCTCACATGTTTCTTATTTCTTTGTGTTTGGAACCAACTAGCTCCTCTCCTTAATTTTCTTTTCCACTGCTATAGTTGGACTCCAGGGGAGCTTCTTCAAGCTCACAGTTAGCAGACATCCAATCAGAAAACAAAATGCTGCTCTTATAAAGCACCAGGCTTCAATCTTTACAACTCACATCCTGAGGCCCATGTACCCTGGCCAAGGGAAGGAAGAGCCAGAATAGCTTCTCCAGCAGCCTGGGGATCTCAGCTGTAGGCTCTTTGCTATAGACCGAGAGTAGCTGGGGTGGTCATTGGAGATGTGGCTGGCAGTGGAACCTCTTCTTTCACCAACTCAGTGAGCAAAGTGAGTTCTGGCCCAGGCAACAGACTGCACTGAGAATGGAGAACCCTAACAGCAACCCAAGAAAACAGCAAACAGACACCCATACCCATACATAACCAACCAGTCTGATCTGTTCCAGTCTTCATGAGGCACAATGGAAGGCATCTGCTTAGGTGGTCCAGAGCTGTGGTCCAGGTTTTCAATCAAAAAAAAAAAAAGGCTATGAATATATGTGAAATGGAATTGCTGTATCAAAGAAAAAAGTGGCACACAAATGACTCATTGTATATGAACATGTTATTTTCATTACGTGTCCACAAATTCATGGAAAAGCAACAACATTATTACAACTAGTAATAGCTAAATTCTCCCCTATCTTTGCTAAATAATCAATAGAAACCAAGATGCAATTAAACACAAATTCTCCTACAGATGCATTTGGTCACTTTCCTGGCTGTTTATGTTTGTTGACACCATATACACGATCATGCTAAAAATACCATTTTCTCTTGTGTGTGCAGAGCTGAAATTGAATCTGCCCAAGACCCGGTGCATCATTCTGCTACTAACAAGTTAGAAAACCTCACAGAGACTCAGGTCTGGTCTGTGCTCCCCAGGCTGAGCCCTGGATAGACATGAAGCTACTGGACCAGACCTCTGTGCTTGCCCAGCTGTACAGAGAACTTGACAAGATTCCAGCTGCCAGAAAGCAGTTTGCCCAATAAGAAAATACTTCACTCTGCCTTAACCTCTTAATTCAATGTCTATCTGAGAGTAAATTTCAAAAAATTCATGGAATTAAAAGGTGGCTCACTTGGCTAATCTTCCACCTGCAGCGCTGACACCCCGGGTTCTAGTCCTGGTTGGGGCACCAGTTCTGTTCCAGTTGCTCCTCTTCCAGTCCAGCTCTCTGCTGTGGCCCGGGAGTGCAGTGGAGGATGGCCCAAGTGCTTGGGCCCTGTACCCCATGGGAGACCAGGAGGAAGCACCTGGCTCCTGGCTTTGGATCGGCGCAGCTGCGGGCCGTGGCAGCCATTTTGGGGGGTGAACCAAGAGAAGGAAGACCTTTTTCTCTGTCTCTCTCACTGTCTAACTCTGCCTGTCCAAAAAAAAAAAAGTAAGTTTTTGAGGGCAGGTATTTGGCGTGGTGATTAAGCAGTGACCTTGGATGCTCATAGACCATATCAGAGTGTCTGGTTCAAGTCCTCACTCTGCTTCTGATTCTGGCTTCCTGCTAACTTGCACCCTGGGGAGAAGGTGATGGCTCAAGTTGTTGGGCACTTGCCATCCATGTGGGAGGTAAGGATGTAGTTTCAGGCTCCTACTTTTTTCAGCCTAGCCCAGCCCTAATTTTTGTGGCCATTTGGGGAGCGAATCAGCAGATTGGAAGATCTCTGTCTGTCTCTGTCACTCTGTCTTCAAATACAAATAAATAGATAAATAAATGAATGAATAAAAATGTCTAAAAGATAAAGCTTTTTTTATGTAGAAATTTGTAAAATCTGTGTTTAGTTTTTTCATGATATGCATTTTCCACAAACTTTTTTTGTTGTTTGTTTTTTTAATATTTATTTATTTATTTGAAAGAGTTACACAGAGAGAGGAGAGGCAGAAAGAGTCTTCCATCCACTGGTTCACACCCCATTGGCCACAACAGCTTCAGCTGCGCCCATTTGAAGGTAGGAGTCAGGAGTTTTCTTCTGTGTCGCTCACGTGGGTGCAGGGGCCCAAGGACTTGGGCCATTTGTACTGCTTTCCCAGGCCATAGCAGAGAGCTGGATCACAAGTGGAGCAGACGGGTCTTGAACCAGCGTCCTTATGGGATTCCGGCACTTCAGGCCAGGGTGTTAACCCACTGTGTCACAGCGTCAGCCCCCACAAACATTTTTTAAAGTCTTTTTTTTTTTTTTTTTTTAATTTATTTGAAAGGCAGAGTTACAGAGAGGGAAAGGCAGAGAGAGAGAGAAAGTCTTCCCTCTGCTGGCTCACTCCTCAAATGACAAGACCAAAGCTAGGATCCAGGAGCTTCATGCAGGTTTCCCGCATGGGTTCAGGGTGCAGGGAGCAAAAGACTTGGAATTTCTTCCACTTCTTTCCTAAGTACATTAGCAAGGAGCTGGACTGTAAGTGGAGTAGCCAGGACTCGAACCAGTGCCCATATGAGATGCCATAGCTGCAGGCAACAGCTTAACCTGCTATACTACAGCACTAACTCTAAAGTTTTTATTTATTATTTATTTTCATTTTCTTTAAAAAAAAAAACAAAAAGACACACCCAGAAAGAGAGAGAGAGAGAGAGAGAGGGAGAGGGAGAGGGAGAGGGGGAGAGAGAGAGAGAGAGAGAGAGAGAGAGAGAGAGAGAGAAAGTCCGCCACAGAACACACCAAACATCAGAGAAAAAGAAAAGTTTTATTGTTGGGGGCTGATAGGCTGTCTCTCCATTCACAAGACAGCAGCAGCCTGCAGTTAGATAACAGATTTTATTATAGCCTTGAAGAGAGAAGGAAGTGGGAGCAGCAGATTCTGTTAGGATAGGGTGTGGAGGTAACACTCGTGGTTGGGTCATCGCGACATCACCGTACTTCTGGTAAACCAAGCCAATACCAGGAAACTGAAACTTATCTTGGCAGATGGCACCTAGGATAAGATGACATCATTCTTGCCAATAGAGAGGAACTCAAACTAATTCACAAACATTATGTCATTTGTTCATCAAGATAACTTTAAGAGGATAGATGAATATTATTATATCCTTTTATAAAAGGATGCAGAGCCGGCGCCGTGGCTCAATAGGCTAATCCTCTGCCTGCAGCGCCAGCACACTGGGTTCTAGTCCCGGTTGGGGAGCCGGATTCTGTCCCGGTTGCCCCTCTTCCAGGCCAGCCCTCTGCTGTGGCCCGGGAGTGCAGTGGAGGATGGCCCAAATGCTTGGGCCCTGTACCCCACGGGAGACCAGGGGAGGAACCTGGCTCCTGGCTTCGGATCAGTGCAATGTGCCGGCCACGGTGGCCATTGGAGGGTGAACCAACGGCAAAGGAAGACCTTTCTCTCTGTCTCTCTCTCTCACTGTCCACTCTGCCTGGTAAAAAAAAAAAAAAAAAAAAAAAAAAAAAGGATGCAGAGGGGCTGGTGCTGTGGTATAGCAGGTAAAGCTGCCACCTGCAGTGCCATCATCCCACACAGGCACCGGTTCGAGACTCAGTACACCCATTGTGGCCATCTGGGGAGAGAACTAGCTGAAGGAAGACCTCTCTCTCTCTCTCTGCCTCTAACTCTCTGTAACTCAGCCTTTCAAATGAATACAAAAAATATTTTTTTTCTAAAGGAAGCAAAATTTTTCTTTTTTATTTTAATTAATTTTTAAATATTTGTTTACTAAAAAGGCAGAGTGACAGAAAGAGGAGACACACACACACACACACACACAGAGAGAGAGAGAGAGAGAGAGAGAGAAACCTTCTCAGTTCATTCACTCCCCAAATAGCTCCAACAGCCAGGGCTGGGCCAAGCCAAAGTCAGGAGCCAGGAATTCCATCCAGGTCTTTGACATGGTTGGCAGTGGTGCAAGCACTTTGACCATTATATGCTGTCTTCCCAAGCACATTAGAAGGAAGCGGAATTGGAATCAAAGCATCTAGAACTTGAACTGGTTGATAGAGAATGGTGGCGTTGCAAGTGCTGACTTAATTCGCTGTGCTACAACGCCAGCTCCTATTTTTAATTATTTGAAATGTAGAAAGATGGAGAAACACAGAAACATAAAGAGAAGAACGAGAAAGAGAGAGAGAGAGAGAGAGGAAGAGAGAGGAGTCTTCCATCTACTAGTTCTCTCCAAAGTGTCCACCACAGTCAGACCTGGTCCAATCCAAAACCAAGAGACAGGAACTCAATTTGGGTCTCCCACATGGGCAGTTAGGACTTGGCCATCACATGCTACTTCCCAAGGCACACGTTAGCTGGAAGTTGTAACCAAGAGCAGAGCCAGGACACAAACTCAGGCCCTGTGATGTGGGGTGTCAATGTTCCAGGGGCTTTTTAACTGCTGCACTAAATGCCCGTCCTGCTACAAATTTTTTGAAGACTCCTCAATGTGTGGATTTCAAAAATTTCTTTACACCAAAATAAAGTTATCTTTTTTAAAAATTCAATTTTCCACATTCTTTTTGAAGTATCCTCATATCCATTGTGTGTGCGAAAGGAAAATAGAACTTTTATATAAGTGATTAAGTATAAAAATCTGTATTAAAAATATTCAAAGAAAGAGAACTGTGTGAGAGGTTGGCACTGTGGCATAGCAGGTAAAGCCTGCAATGCTATCCCATATAGGCCTCTGTTCACGTCCTGACTTCTCCACTTCTGATCCAGTATGCTGCTAAAGCTTGGGAAAAGCAGTGGAAGATGATCCAAATGTTTGGACCCTGCCACCCACATTGGAGACTCGGATGAAGCTCCTGGTTTCAGTCTGGCCCAGTGCTGGCCATTGCAGCCATCTGAGGAGTGAACAAATGTATAGAAGATTCTCTCTCTCTCTCCCTCTCTCTCTTTCTCTCTCCCTCCCCCTGTGTGTGCATATGTGTGTGTCTGTCTCTTTTTCTGTCTCTGTAACTCTGCCTTTCAAGTAAATAATTATTTTTTTAAAAATAAAAATTAAACTGTTTGAAAGTAACTTTTGCTTACTTGGAAGCTTAGTCTCTCAAAATATCAGAGGTTTTTATTTTCTTTAATGATTTTTTAAATTTTGGAATAGATTTATAGGAAATTGCCAAGAAAAAAGTAAATATAATAGAAAGCTCACATACATACTACATGCAATTTATCCTGTTACTAGCTTCTTACATTAGAAAAGAACATTTGATACAATAACCAATATTAAAGTATTATTCTTGGGGCCAGTGCTGTGGTGTGGCCTGTAAAGCCACCACCTGCAGTGCCAACATCTCATATGGGCACCAGTTAGAGTACCGGCTGCTCCAGTTCCAATCCAGTTCTCTACTATGGCCTGGGAAAGTAGTGGGAGATAGTCCAAATCCTTGGGCCCCTGTACCCATATGGCCACCAGTTAGAGTACCGGCTGCTCCAGTTCCAATCCAGCTCTCTACTATGGCCTGGGAAAGTAGTGGAAGGTAGTCCAAATCCTTGAGCCCCTGTACCCATTTGGGAGATCTGAAAGATGCTCCTGGCTCCTGGCTTTGGATCAGCCCACCTTCAGCCGTTACACCATCTGGGGAGTGAACCAGTGGATGGAGGAGCTCTCTCTCTGCTTCTGCCTCTCTGTAACTCTGACTTTCAAATAAATTTTTTAAATGGTATTATTCTTACATAACACTGTGTGTTGGCTATTTACGTTTCCTAGTTTTTGCCTAATGGCTCTTCTCTCCCAGGACACCACAGGATATTTAGCTGTCACGCTTCCTTGGGCTCCTCTTTGCTGTGACAGTTTCTCAGGCTGGTTTCTGATGACCTTGATAGTTTTGTAGAGTCCTGGTCAAGTATGTTGCAAAATGTCCCTCAGCTGGGATTAAAAAAAAATTATTGTTAAATCCATTTGAAAGGCAGAGAGACAGGGAGAGGGAGATAGAAACAGACAGAGATCTTCCATCTGCTGGTTCATCCTCAAATGCTTGCAACAGCTGGGACTGGGTCAGGAGAAATCCAGTATCCAGAACTCAGTCAGATCTCCCATGTGGGTGGCAGGGACCCAAGTACTTGAGCCATCATCTGCTGCTTCCCGTGATGTGTACTAGCAGGAAGCTGGAATTGGGAGCAGAGTCAGGACCGGAATCCAGACAGTCCAATATGGGATGTGGGTATCTCAAGCAGATTTTTAACCTCTATGCCAAAACATCCATCCCCAGAAGACCAACAGAGTAGATTATTCTTCACTGCTACCTGGAATGCAGATTAAATCATGGATCACATGTAACTTAGGAGGCAGATGAAATCCAGTGTCCTTATGAGCATATGAGAATAAAGAAGTCCTGAAGATAAAGAAGATAATGAAAACCAAGTTCAAAAGGAGTGAGGTGAGAGGAAAGGCCAAGGGAGGAGTGACTTTCACCCAAGGAGAAAATCTCAGAGTTAAAGAATCTGGAGCTGGAAGACATCTGATCAACAGAAGACTGTCACATACGGGCAGATGAAGTGGAGTGGGGATAAAAAATTTCAGAGGTGAGGGAGCTGTGACAATGTGCTAAGAGGGAATTAAGGAATCCAGAAAAGGAAGGTGACAGATTACAGGGTGAAGAGACACCCATGATGCAAATAGGGAGGTTCTTAGGGAATCACCATACTCATACAGTGTATATAATTTTCAAAGGCGAGTGAATGTGATATTAGTGCCCTGTCCACACCCCTCAGTCCTTACCATTACCACTCACCCCAGAAGCTGCAGACAGTGACTGTATCTAGGTTCAGGGCATGCTGGAACCTCTGGGAACCAAACCTGTCCTTAGCTGCCACATGGCTCCTTTGCAATGCCAACAGGACAGCTTCGAGGTATGTGTTTTGTACTTTTCCTTGGAGGATCAAACACAGCCAACCACATGGAATTTATCTTCTGCCCTTCATTTGCTGCCTTCTCTTCCCAGCACCACTTCTGCCCTTTCCTACCAATTCCTAGGGTCTCCCATGAAAGCTACTTGCACTTGAATTCTTGTTTCAGTCTACCTGGGGGGAGCCTAAACCAGTTCACAATTATCAAGATGGCTCTAAAAGGAGAAAGAATAATAGCGTTTCCCTTTTAAAGGATTTATTTATTTGAAAGGAAGAGAGAGAGAGAGAGAGAGAGAGAGAGAGAGAGAGACAGTGAGAGAGATCTTCTATTCACTGGTTCACTCACCAAATGGCTACAATAAACAGATCTGGGCCAGGCCAAAGCCAGAAGCCTGGAATTCCAGCTGGAGTTGCTTACATGGTCGCAGAGGCCCAAATATTTGGACTATGTTCTGCTGCTCTCTCGAGATCATTAGCAGAAAGCTGGATGGGAAACAAAGCAGCCAGAACTCAAATGGACTACAATATGTGATGGCAGCCCCGCAACCAGTGGCATAACCGGCTGTGCTGCAATGCTGGCCATTATTAATTTCTTTTATAAAAGAAAATAGAAGTTGTACATTTTTTTAAAAAATTACTTATTTTTATTTATTTGAAAATCAGACAGAGAGATGAGGGAAAGAGACAAAGAGAGATATGTTCCATCGGCTGGATTTCAATTGCCACAACAGCCAAAATCTGAGCCAGGCTGAAGCCAAGACTCAGGAACTCAATCTGGGTCTCCCATGAGGACAACTGGGACCATCACCTGCTTCCTCCCTGGGTGTGTATCAGCAGAAAGCTGGAATTGGATGTAGAGTTCAGACTAGAATCCAGGTTCTAAGATACTGCACACAGGTATCCCAAGTGGTGTCTTTTTTTTTCCATTATTTAGAGAATACTTTATTAGTTCTGTAATCAAACCCACGTAGATAAGACCTTACATATTTAATACAGTGCGTTACCCCTGTACAAATGGAAAAAAAATTAAGTTTAACATTTCTAGACCAATATAGCTGTTAATTTCTGTACAATGCCAACTCAACATGGTAAACTGGGATACTTTTCTCAAAGTTGACAGCACAGCTAGTTTCCAAAAATTCAATTATATATATTATATATATATATATATATATTTATATAAAAAGACCAGTAATAGCAGTATGTTATGTATCAATAGCAGCAACAGCTTTTCCAGGTTCTGCAGTTTTGTGCACAAAACATCTGCTCTGGTTGTTCATTGGTTTTTTTTTTTTTTTTTTGGCAGGCAGAGTTAGAACAGTGAGAGAGAGAAAGGCCTTCCTTCCATTGGTTCACTCAACAGATGACTGCTAGGGCTGGTGTGCTGCACCAATCCAAAGCCAGGAGCCAGGTGGTTTCTCCTGGTCTCCCATGTGGGTGCAGGGCCCAAGCACTTGAGCCATCCTCAAGTGCCTTCCCAGGCCACAGTAGAGTGCTGTACTGGAAGAGGAGCAACCGGGACAGAACCCGGCTCCCTAACTGGTACTAGAACCTGGTGTGCCAGCGCCACAGGCGGAGGATTAGCCAAGTGAGCTACAGTGCCAGCCTTGTTCTTTGTTTAAAACAATCCATGTGAAAAGAAGCTGAGTGGAGAGTTGAGCTGTTCTTTTGACTACAAGCTCTGAGTTCTTTTTCATGCATCTTGAGCCCCTATATCAAATCCCCGTATTCAAGATGTATTCATGTCTACAAGTTTGGATTACAATAGATAAAAATAACAAGTTTGGATTACAAAACATTACAATAACAAGCATGCAGTGGGGAAGGTATATACTGATACATGATTACTAGCAGATAAATCATGGGAATATGACAGGGAAACAATGTGTAAGGTTGAAAGTGGGCTTTATCAGTACAAAGGGACATAGTGTATTGCAAAGAGTTTCTAAGAGTGGTTCAGGAGCACAGGACTACTGAGAACCAGGTTTTATCTAAGGCAATATAAGTCAAGGAAAGGACAAAGACCCAAGTTCATTCCCTGTAGAAAGTGAACTTGAAGGCCGGCGCCGCAGCTCAATAGGCGCCAGCACACCGGGTTCTAGTCCCGGTCGGGGTGCTGGATTCTGTCCTGGTTGCCCCTCTTCCAGGCCAGCTCTCTGCTGTGGCCAGGGAGTGCAGTGGAGGATGGCCCAAGTCCTTGGGCCCTGCACCCTATGGGAGACCAGGAATAAGCACCTGGCTCCTGCCTTGCTGGCCGCAGCGGCCATTGTGGGGTAAACCAATGGAAAAGGAAGACCTTTCTCTGTCTCTCTCTCTTTCTCTCTCACTGTCCACTCTGCCTGTCAAAAAAAAAAAAAAAAAAGTGAACTTGAAAGGAATCAAAGGCACAGATTGGCAGGTGTCTGTGAGCTCTACAGGAAAGGTAGATGAGCTGGACTAGGATGTCAATTGCTTTTACTCTAGTTGCTGTCACCTGATGGGAGGCTCCTGGGCCATTGGTAATGGTGGAGAACTTGACGATGGCTAAAACTCATAGAGAATGTCTTAATTTGCATAAAAATATATGTGAAAGTCCTAAGTGGGACTCTCTTGTCATGTGTTTATGGTCATTAATAAGATAATGCTTAAACTTATAGAGTTACAATAGAAAATAGCATTACCAGAATTGAAAGGATTACCTTCATTTTTGGTTATTCTGCTCCCTCTCCTTCTTCTATCTCACTCATTCTTCCCATCAATATCTGTTCACCTGGCACCCCTGATGGTACATGGCTTTTGGCATCCAAACATCTTTCTTGCTGACAGCCTTCATGGACTGATAGACACATCCAGCTTTCTAACCCCACAGAAATCCTGGCGTGTGTTGTAAGATGATGGAGTAAATGTATTCCCACAAAACGTTAGTCTCACAAATCACCGTGGAAATTATTTTTGTATTGTCAGGAATTAGTCACATTAAGGCAAACTTTCTTCTTATTCATTCTGTTTTTTTTTTTTCCTTCTGAAATAAGATTAAGATAGTGGAGCTCAGAAGGGATTGACTAGAAGGCCTTTTGTGAAATCAGAAGGTCTGGATTTCTCTTTTCATTTCACCTCGTACTAACTGGAATACCATAAGGAAGCCATATAATAGTCTCATTAGAAGACTCTTTTTTTTTAAAAAAAAAGATTTATTTATTTACTTGAAAGTCAGAGTTACACACAGAGAGAAGAAGAGGCAGAGAGAGAGAGAGAGAGAGAGAGAGAGAGATCTTCCATCCACTGGTTCAGTTCCCAATTGGCTGCAATGGCCAGAGCTGCGCTGATTCAAAGCCAGGAGCTTCTTCCAGGTATCCCACACGGGTGCAGGGGCCCAAGGATTTGGGCCATCTTCTATTGCTTTCCCAGGCCATAGCAGAGAGCTGGATCGGAAGTGGAGCTTGACTTGAACCCGCGCCCATATGGGATGCTGGCACTGCAGGCGGCAGCTTTACCTGCTGCGTCACAGCACCGGCCCCTAGAAGATTCTGTTGCGAAAAACAGGAGCAGGAGCCACCTGGAGTGTAAGGAGCTTACTGGTTGAACAATATGAATACAATTGAAATTAGGTACCCAGGCAAATAAGCAGGTATTGAGCAACACAAGGAGATGGCTTTTCCCACTGCCTGCACAGAGCACAGACAGGACAAATAGTCACTGAAGTACCACACTCCTGGGCTGGTGATGAAGGTGAGAGACTGAAAAGTATGAGGACGCTTCAAAAATGAAATTAAAACATAATCTTATTTTGCTGCAAAAAATTTTATTTATTTTCATCAAAGTCAGAGTTACACAGAAAGAGGAGGAGAGGCAGGGAGAGAGGTCTTTCATCCGATAGTTCACTCCCCAATTGGCCGCAACAGCAGGAACCGTGCTGATACGAAGCCAGGAGCCAGGAGCTTCTTCCAGGTCTCCCACGCAAGTGCAGGGGCCCAGGGACTTGGGCCATCCTCTACTGCTTTCCCAGGCTATAGCAGAGAGGTGGATGGGAAGAAGAGCAGCCAGGACTCAAACCAGTGCCCATATGGGATGCCGGCACTTCAGGCCAGGGTGTTAACCCACTGGGCCACAGTGCCGGCCCCGGTGCAAAACATTAAGTCCAAGTATAATTTTTTTAAAGATGTATTTATTTATTTGAAAATCAGAGTTATTGAGAAGGAGAAGCAGAGGCAGAGGCAGAGAGAGAGAGAAGTTTTCCATCTACTGGTTCCCTCCCAGATGGCAGCAACAGAAGCTGATTTGAAGCCAAGAGCCAGGAGCTTCATCTGGGTCTCCCACATGGGTACAGAGCCCAAGCACTTGGGCCATCCTGCTTTCCCAGGCTCATTATCAGGGAGTTGGATGGGAAGCGGAGCAGCTGGAACTCACTGTCCCCATATGGGATGCCAGCACTGCAGGTGGCAGCTTTCCCCTCCACGCCACAACACAGGTCCTAAACATAGTTTTTAATAATGCACACTTTACAAAGACTTTTTAGAACCCTCTTGTGCAGTTTCAAAATGACTGTACCCTGCTACCCATGTGGGAGACCTGTACGGAGTCTGTGCTCCTGGTTTCAGCCTAGACTAGCTTTGGCTTGTGGGCATCTAGGGAGTGAAACAGCAGAAGAAGGATCTTTCTTTGTCTCTATCTCTGCCTTTCAAATAAAAAGAAAATAAATTTTAAAAGATCATCAAATCGGACGCATGATCAATAAGTATAATGATGATTCTTAATCGATTTTAATATAGTACATATTGAGGGTAAAGTGAAGTATACAAATACAAAGAGGAGGGGCTGGTGCTGTGGCACAGTGGGTTAAAGCCCCAGCTTGCAGTGCCGGCATCCCATATGGGTGCCGGTTCAAGTCCTGGCTGCTCCTTTTCCAGTCCAGCTCTCTGCTATGGCCTGGGAAAGCAGTATAAGATGGCCCAAGTCCTTGGGTCCCCTGCATCCGCGTGGGAGACCTGTAAGAAGCACCTGGCTCCTGGCTTCGGATCAGCTCAGCTCTGGCCGTTGTGGTCATTTGGGGAGTGAACCAGCAGATGGAAGACCTCTCTCTCTCTCTCTCTCTGGCTCTACTTCTCTCTGTAACTCTGTCTTTCAAATAAATAAAATAATTCTTCAAATACAAAGAGGAGTGGCTGGAAGATATAAACAATCCCAGATGAATGTTAACAAAATAGTGATATACTAATTCTAAACTTATAAAAAATTAAAAATTCACATTCATAATTGCATCTCTATTATGAAAAATATTTTATCATGAAAAATTCAAGCACAAAGAAAAATTTTGCAATATATACCTATATATCCACAACTCAGATGTCACCATTAACATTTTAATATACTTGCTTTATTATTCTTGTATATCTCTTGCTTCTCAGCTTTTTGGCCATGATCAAGTGTATTCTTGCACATCTGTCAAGCTATCCATCCCTTTGTCATCCATCATTTGCTGCCATCACTTGCTGCCTTCCAGGGTCTGCATTGACAGGAAGCTGAAGTCAGGGCTAGAGCAGGCTTTTGACCAAAGGTACTTCAATGTGGGATGTGGGCATATTGATTGCTATGCCAAATGCCCAGTTCCTACCATTCATAATTTTCAAGATAAAATTTACACACAGTGAAATGAACAAATCTTAAGTCTACTTCACTATGAGTTTCGACAAACATATACTCCTCTATTAAGATATAGAACACCTCCTTTAGCTCAGAAAGCTCCCTCCAGCCCATTTGCAGTCCATCCTTGTCTGTACCCAGCCAGAGGCAATCTTGATGCTACCCCAGGTAAGCTTTTTCTGCTTTAGAACTTTACAGACACAGAATCATGTGCTATGTATTCTTTTGTGCTAAGCTTTTAGGCAGTGCAATTCTTTTAAATTGCCTGCAAGTTATTGTGTGTGTTAGTAATTTCTTCCTTTTAAATTGTTGCTTAGTGTTCCATTTTAGCAGTATGCCACAACTTGTTTTTCCATTTTATTGATGGATACTATGCTATTTCTAGTTTGTTTATTGTGAATGAAGCTACTATGAACATTCTTTTTCTTAAAAAAAAGATTTATTTATTTGAAAGTCAGAGTTACACAGAGAGAGAAGGAGAGGCAGAGAGAGAGAGAGAGAGAGAGAGAGAGAGAGAAGGCTTCCATTTGCTGGTTCACTCCCTAAATGGCCGCAACAGCCGGAGCTGTGCCGATCTGAAGGCAGGAGCCAGGAGCTTCCTCCAGGTCTCCCTTGTGGGTGCAGGGGCCCAAGGGCTTGGACCATCTTCTACTGCTTTCCCAGGCCACAGCAGAGAGCTGGATGGGAACAGGAGCAGCCAGGACTTGAACCAGCGCCCATATGGGATGCCAGCACTGCAGGCAGTGGCTTTACCTGCTACACCACAGTGCTGGCCCTGAACATTCTTGTAAAAGTGTTTTGTGGACATGAATTTTCATTTTTCCTGGCTAACAGTTGAGAGTAGAAATGCTGGGTGGGATATTTTACCTTAAAAGAAACTTTAGGTCATTTTACGAAGTGGCTGTTCCATTTTACAATTCATGCCAGCAATGTCTGAGCATTCCAGTTGCTCTTCATTCTTTTGAAAACTTGTGTGGTCATCCTTCTAGATCTAAGTGAGAGGTGACATCTTATTGTGCTTTGTCCCTGATCAATATTAAGTAGGGTGTTTTTAATAAAACTACTGACGATTCACATACCTTCTTTTGTGAAGTTCACGTTCAAGTCTTTTCCTGTGTTTTCACCAGGTTGACTTCTTTTTATGTTTGAGTTGTCAGGGGTCGTCATACCCTGAATAACAGTCTTCTGACAAGTATATGTTTTTCTTAATTTGTGTCTTCCTTTTTTATTTCCTTAAAAGTGTCTTTTATGAAGAAATTTTACAGGTCCTGGTGCTGTGACACAGAGGGTTAAGTCATCACTTGGAATGCCTGCAGCCCCTATCCAAGGGTCTGTTCAGTTTCTGGTACCTCTGCTTCTGAGTGAGAGTCAGCGTATAGTGGCTTAGGTGCTTCAGCTCTTGCCACCCATGTGGGAGACCCGGATAGAGTTCTGGGGTCTTGCTGTAGGCTGGCCTGACCAGCCCTGGCTGTAGAGGGCATCTGTGAAGTGAACCCAAGGATGTAAGATACCTCTCTCACTCTCTCAGTCACCCTGCCTTTCAGGTCCTTGAGAAATAAATAAATAAATATTTAAATGTTTTTCAAGTTTTAAATTATTTTTTATTTTTTTTATTTTTTTTTTTGTTTTATTTTTTGGTTATACTTTCTCTGTTTTTTTTTTTTTTAAACTTTTATTTAGGATATAAATTTCCAAGGTATGATTTATGGATTACAATGGGTTTCCCCCCATATTTTCCCTCTCCCCCCACAACCCTCCCCCCTTGCCCGCCCCCTCCACCCCTTTGTTCACATCCAGATTCGTTCTCAATTCTCTTTGTATACATGTGATCTAAATTATTATTAAGACTGATTTGTCAACTTTCTCTTCTTGTGTTTAATGAATGATTATTTTTCCTATAATTTCTTTAAAAAGATTTATTTTGCTTATTTGCTAGGCAGTTACAGGAGAGAGAGATGAGAGAGGGAGAGATAGAGAGAGATCTTCTATCTGCTGGTTCTCATTCTCCAAATGGCCACAATGGCCAGACCTGGGCCAGGATGAAGTCAGGAGTAGGAGCTTCTTATGGGTCTCACATGTGGGCACAGGGACCCAAGCACTTGGGCCATCTTCTGCTGCTTTCCCAGGTGCATTAGTGGGGAGCTGGATTGGAAGTGAAACAGCCAGTACTTGAACCAGTGCCCATATGATGTCGAAGGCAGCAGCTCAACCTGTTATACCACAATGCTGGCCCATATGTTTTTAGTTTCTGTATTTTTTCACAAAAATTTTTACCTTCCACAAGTCACGAATATAGTCTCCCATGTATCCTCATGAAAATATTATAGTTTTGGATTTTACATTTAGCAGTATGATCCACATAAAATTAATTTTTGTGTATGAGATTGGGATTTTTCCCAAATAAGTATCTAGTTTTTTTTTTTTTTTAAGATTTAGTTATTTATTTGAAAGAGTTACACAGAAAGAAAGGGAGAGGGAGAGGGAGGGGGAGGGGGAGGGGGAGGAGGAGGAGAGGGATAGAGGGAGGGGAAGGGAGAGAAGGAGGGGGAGGAGAGAGGTAGAGGGAAGGGGAGGGAGAGGAGGGGGAGGAGAGGGGTAGAGGGAGGGGGAGGGAGAGAAGGAGGAGGAGGGAGAGGGAGGTCTTCCATCCGCTGGTTCACAACCCAATTGGTTGCAATGGCTGGAGCTGGGCCAATTGGAAGCCAGGAGCCAGGAGCTTTTTCTGGGTCTCCCATGCAGGTGCAGGTGCCCAAGGACTTGGACCATCTTCTACTGGCCTGAAATCATTGATACTTTATGAAAAGTGCAGGGGACAGCGGTACAAAGACATCATTAGTTTACAAATAGATATCTCATTCTAAGAAGGCATGGGGGTAGATGTTTGGTGCAGAAGTAAAGACACAGCTTGAGACTGCTATATCCCATATCAGAGTGCCTCATTCAAGTTCTGGCTCCTCGGCTTCCAATCTGGCTTCCTGCTAAGGTGTGCTCTGAGAGACAGCAGATAATGGCTCATGTGCTTGGGTCCCTCCCACTAATGTGGGAGATTGAGTTCTGGGCTCACAGTTGGCCTGGCCCAGCCCTGGCTGTTTAGGGCATTTAGGGTTGTGAACCAGTGGATGGAAGATCTCATTGTATCTGGGTCTTTCAAATGAAGTGAGAATAAATAAATAAAAATTAAAGAAGGGGTGAGATGATGTTGAAATGAAGCCTGCAGTGGCAGATCATTCACATTAGTTGGTGAGCTAAAAATTAATCTTGCTTATGACTTAACTGAAGAGGACCAACAATTCACAGCACTAACAACAGCCAGCACCACAGACATCTCAAGTGGTTTGGCTTACATAATTCTAGCTGAAAACTTAAAGTGGAACAAACTTCTTGCCCTATGGGTACCAAAATTACTGTGCCTAGATCAGCTGTACCCAAACTGGTTGTGAACTAGAGCAGAGCTTTTAATGGAAATTTGAAACAAATGGAATCAAGATGATAAATCATTGCTTCCAATAATTCTAACTGGAGATGAAACATGAATTTACTATTATGATCTTGAAGACAAAGCACAATGACCAGTGGCTACCAAGAGATGGAAGTGGCACAGTTAAAGCAAAAGTCAAGAGCAAAGTCATGGCAATAGTTTTTGGGGATGCTAAAAGTATTTTGCTGTGGATTTTCTTGAGGGCTAAATAACAATGACATATGTAAATTATGAAAGTATTTAGAGAAAGTTATCCAATGTTTAACAGAAAAATGTCTGGAGAAACTTCACCAGAAAATCCTTTTCCAATGCTCCTGCTCATTTCTGTCATCAATGAGGCAAATTTTGCAAGACTTTCAATCAGAAATTATTAGATATTCACCTTATGTAATGATTCGGCTTCTTCTGACTTATTTTTGTTTCTAATATTAAAAAAAATCTTTAAAGGACATCCATGTTTCTTCAGTTGGCAATGTAAAAAAGACTGCATTGACATGACTAAATTCCCAGAATTCACACTTCCTCAGGATAGACGAAATATCTGGTATCACTGCTTACAAAAGTGTCTTGAATTTGATAGAGCTTATGTTGATAAATAAAGCTTATATTTTATATTTTTAAAATTTTTAACGATTTATTTTTATTTATCTTGAAAGTCAGAGTTAGAGAGAGAGAGATGGATTTTTTGTTCACTTGTTCATTTTCTAAATAGCTGTAACAGCTGAGATTGGGCTAGGTTGAAGCCAGGAGCCTGGAATTCCACCCAGGTCTCCCACAAGGGTAGCAGGGTCTCAAGTTTGTCTCCCCATCTTCTGCTGCTTTCCCAGGCATATAAGCAGGGAGCTGGATCAGAAGTGGAGCAGCTGAGACACGAACTGCAGCCCATATGTTATGCCGGCATTGCAGACATCAGCTTAATCTGCTATACCAGAATGCCAGTCCTTATAGATTTATTTATTTATTTGAAAGTCTGAGTTACAGAGAGGGAGGACAGACACAGACAGAGAGGAGAGAGAGAGAGCGAGAGCGAGAGAGAGAGAGAGAGAGAGAAAGAGCAAGCATTTCCATCTGCTGGTAGCTTTCCCAAATGACCATAATGGCAGGGGTTGGGTCAAGTTAGCTCCAAGAGCCTGGAGCTCCATCTGGGTCTCCCATGTAGGTGGTAGGGGACCATATACTTGGGAAATCTTCTGCTGCTTTCTCAGGCTCATTAGCAGGGAGCAGGATTGGAAGTGGAACAGCTGGGACTGGAACAAGCATTCATATGGCATGCAGATGTCACAAGCAGTAGGTTGACCCACTGTGCTACAACACAAGCCCCTATTTTCTTCTTGAAATTCTATTTTTCAATTTATGTCTTCATGTATCCCAGTATTTGGAAGAAGATGTGTGTATTCATTACTTGATAGAAGACAAATGGCTTGGAAGTTGACACAATCTTCTGTTTATTTGTCTTGTTTGTTTGGACCCAAACTTTGGAACCAAGTAAGATCCTCAATCTTTTTTTCTCTTGCTCAATAATGTTTATTTCTTCCCCCAGAAACTTTTTATTTAAGAAATACAAATTTCATATATTTCATAATTACAACTTTAGGAATATGGTGATTCTTCCCAGCGTTCCCTCTCTCCCACTCACTCTCCCACCCCTCTTGCTCCTCCCTCTCTTATTCTCATTCTTATTTTTTACTCAAATCTATTTTCAATGATATGATTATGATTAACTCTATATGATTCACTCTATGTTAAGTAAAGAGTTCAAATAATATGAGATCCCCAGTCTGTAAGTGTCTCCAGTATTCCTGAAATAGATAATCACTAGGCTTTCTCTATTTCAGGAGGAGAATAAGAATAAGGGATCTGGTACAGTTTGGCCAAGGATTATTAAATGGAAAAGTAGTTTACAATCAGGTGTTTAAAATCTTCTTTCCTTTGTCTTTACTCATCTGTGTAGTCTCACTGCCTACCTAGTGTATAGAAAACAGTATGTTTACAAAAGGATGATGTCATCTCTCTGAATGTGTAAAATGGTTAAAAATGGAAGTAATGGTAGCAAAGCAATCAGTTATTCAGAAGTTTTACATTTATTCATTGTAAAGGTTATAAGTTGACTCATTTGGTTTGTTTTCTGAATGGTGACACACAATGCTTTAGAAGTTATATAACAGTCAGTCCTACTTAACTAATATGGTATAAAAATTACAAGATTTTAATGCACAGTAATTTTTTCCCCAGACATAACCTGGGAATCTAAAAACTTTTTTTATTTGTTTGAGAGACAATGAGAAAGAGAAAGAGAAAGCTTGCATCCACTGGCTCACTTCCCCAGATGCTTGCAATGACCAGGGCTAGACCAGGACCAGAGTCAGGAGCCAAGAATGCAATCCAGGTCTTCAATGGGTGGCAGGAAACTGATTATTTGAGCTATCCTCAGTGCCTCCCAGCATCTGCATCCACAGGAAGCAGGAGCCAAGGGCCAAATCTGGGTATCCAGCTCAGGTACTCTGATGTGGGAAGAGGGTGTCTCAATCACTAATCTAACGCTTGCTCCCTTGGAATTCTTCTGAAGTGAATTTCTCGTAACATCAGCATTTTGATGAAATATCTCATCTGAATCAATATCATGTATTTTTGCCAGTTATTTTCTAAGAATGATTGTACTATTGGGATTGGCTGCAAATATCACTAACATATTTTAGGAGAAAATTCATGAAATTTCTGCCTAGGCAGTTTAAATCAGAAGGAAAATTGAATTTATTAGTAAAATTCCAGAAGTCCTAGCCGTTCTAACTATCATGACCTTTAACAAAGTCATGTAGCTTCTCTGGGCCCTGGTATCTTTCATCTATAAAATATTGTACCAATTATCTCTGAGATCATTTCCAGTTTTTAATATATGTGCTTATTGATATTTTAGTGAAATTTTAGTAATAAGCTCATTTTAGAAATTATAGATAAGCAGCTAACTATCTATAGCAGTAATAAAGATTGAGATTTTAAATATTGATATTAAACACATTCAATGTCCCTAAGCAGATAATTGATACATGGTTCATCTTCTTACCACCTACTTACATTATTTTCACCAGATGGGCACAGAATTTATGTTTAAATTTTCATCTGTGATGAGATTTGAACACTTCGATGTTATTGTTTTTGAGCTGATGGAACTACTCCCCACACATTTCCCACATTTCTTTTTTCCATATCATCTGTTACCTAAAACCTCTCAAAGGTATTCCTAGTTCTTCACACAATAAATTTCCATTTATGTGATTGGTTCTCTGAGGCCAAAACATCAATAAATGAAAAGCAAACAGCTGTGTGTGTCAATATTCACTGCTCTGTCTATATAACTCTAGTCTACGTTCAGTAGTAAACCAGGATGAAGAGTTAATGATGTTGATAAAAATGCCATTGCATTCTTTATTGAGTACCTAGCATGACAAGCACTGTGCTTTTCACAGTGTTGTTCGTAGGAGAAATATTAAAACACAGTGTTATATAATAAATACAATATTGACCTGAATGTGGGTTTGTAGAAACACAGAGGTCCAGCTAACAGAGTCTGGAGAAATTAAAAAATGACTATCTGGGGAGAGTAATTCCTAAATTTCCCCTTGATTGAAGTTGAGGGTAGGGGTCGTGGCAGTTCCTGACAGAGTGAGTACTGTGAACACTTACCACAGATAGAAAAGGCTATGTGTATGTGTGTCAAGAATGATGAGCAATCTGATGTTGCTTCTGTGTCATGTGTCAGGCAGGAGTGGAGGGAGTTGAGACTGCCTCTTCAGCTTCTCAGGAGTAAGAGAAGGAGGTCTTCTGCTCTGTGTTCGGGAGCTTGCACTCCAATCAGTACTTTAATGGGATGCCATTAAGAGTTTAGGGAGGCAAATTACTTGTAACAGGTTTGATTTCAACCATTTCATCTTCCTAGTAATTCTACAATTTTAAAAAAGTGAAATTGCTCCCATTAGAAGGCCATGTAGAGAATAATTTGATTCTTTTATTCTATATGATTTGTACTGTTCTTCTAGATCTACTTTTCTTTCCAAGATCTGCCTATTATCAAAAATTACACAGTAACTGAAGTTGTCTAAAAGCACATAAGACTACAATATTCTTTATCAGACTTATTCCCAGAATTACGTACACATAGAAATACTTGGAAACATGTTTTTCGTTTTATGTTAGATTATTATTAACTGATTCAAATAAATTCAATTGCTGTAGTAGTATTTCTTAGGATCAAATAAATTTTTAAAACACAAAAAATTAGTATGTTTGTTTTTAAAAAAGATTTATTTATTTATTTGAAAGGCAGAGTTACACAGAGAGAGGAAGAGACCTTCCATCTGCTGGTTCACTCCCCAGATGGCTGCAACAGCCAGGGCTGAGCCAGGCAGAAACCAGGAGCTTCTTCCAGGTCCTTCACGTAGGTGGCAAGGGCCCAAACACTCGGGCATGTTCCATTACTTTCCCAGGTGCATTATCATAGAGCTGGATTGGAAGTGGAACAGCCAGGACTCACACCGGTGCCCATATGGGATGCTGGCATGGCAGGTGGAGGCTTGATCTGCTGCGGCACACCACAAGCCCCAGTACATTCATTATTAAGTATTTGTTAAATTGGAGATAATTTCTTCAGAGTCTCCCTACTTGGGCTGAGAGGGAGACTAGCGAGACGGCCATTCTAGACTCTTGTGTAGCTTGCCATTCTACTTTTAACACTTAACTCAATTTCGTAGTCATTGTTCTTTAAAACTGTGGAATGTTGTTTTGAGCCTGCGTGTGGAGAAGCCCCTCTTGCCAGATGACATTCGCAGGACATCTGTGCCAAAGTGCTCTCTGCATATGAAACTTAGTTTCAGGGCTGGGTCAGGGTCAAGTGCTCGAGCCATTATTTTAGCAAACGGCTAAACAGTACCCAAGAGGAGCACTGCTTGGGTCCTCTCTCCACCTCCCCAGAACTGAACTGCTCTGATTGAATGTTTCTGTTGGCTTTCTTTTAATTGTTCTTTTTTTAATTTTGATCCTGGCACCTTAAAATAATATTATAATGCCGGAGAAAATTCAGTATATTCTGGGTTTCTCATGTATCCTATTCAAAGGAAATAAAGGATGGCAGGAAGGAGAAGGATAACTAATCGAACACTTAGATGCCAGAGATTTTCACACACCAGAACTTCACACAGGACACTCAATGACTATCAGCGATTTTCATAGATTGGATACTGGCCGCATTTGACCTTCAGAGGAAAAGTGTGAAATCAGTCTGGTTAAAATACCTACTTTTCCATAGAAGCAGGGAGCTGAGTTTCAAATAAATGAAATTATTTGTCCCAAGAATTTGAACCTGTTTGAACTTCAAAGCCCAAGTAGTCTATTTTCTATCACGCTACCCAAAAAGGGTTTTGTGAAGAGAATAGATGAGACGTGTTTTGCTGTGTTAGCGCTGTGCTTCTAAGTAAATTGACATTTTATTTATGATTAATGTGACTGTATTTCGACAGTCTTAACCCAATTTTGCACTTTTTGTTAATAGCACAAGCTCTAATTGAGCCAAATAGCTGACTGATAGTAAAGAGGCCCCTTACTGGACCCTGGCTTACTGAAAGTCACTTTGGTAATGGTGTACTGATAAGCAAATGAGAGTTTGGGTTCAGAACTTTCCCTCTCAAGGTTGACATCTGGGCGCTAAAATAATGTACCTTCTGGGGAATTAAGTTACAGTATCTTCCTACAGCCATTTGAGACATGTCTCACCGTGACTCTGCTCTCTAAGAATTCCCTCTGGAAAAGCATTGGCTGCCAGTGGCTCTGCTGGAGCAAAAAGCCCTTTACTTCACTGCTGATGGCTGAGGGCAATCTGGATTGATCTGAGTGTCATCTTGAAAGGGGTGCGTTTCTCCGTGGCTGCAGTGTCTGGTTCACTACAAGCACTTTGTGCTCAAGTAATTCTCCTTTGCCTGGTTTGGCCTGCTTTGTCGTATATTCCTTTGGCTTATTTTTGCTTATTCTGCTTTTGTTTGCATTGTAATAGTTTGGGAACTGTGTTTGCCTGACTTGGCTTGCCATTTGATTAAAGGGCAAAAGCACCTGTGCAGGGAAAAGTATAATCCTTGAGGTTGAAATTGTCATTAGCAGCTGGGCTGCTCCCGCATGGCAAAGACTTTTTCACAGGGTTAGAGAAGAGGTCTCAGACTGACTTCTAAGTTTATAGAACCCCAGTTTTACCTTTATGACCTGAAAGAATGGGGACAGAGTCAACTTCCCTCAGAGATTTCAGAGATCAGAGTTAACGTGCTTCTCAGTGTTAGATCTTTGTTTCTCAGCTGCCACCCATCTCCCTGGGAATAGGGGGATGTGGGTTACTTGCAATGGATGAGAAATGCAAAAGGATGCCAGGCAACATTAAACTTCATGGCAGCAAGCACGCCATTTTTAATAGGAGGCTTTTTTTAAAATCTCCGGTGCAGTGGTTGCCATTGGCTAGGACCCCCCAGTCAAGAGGGCACATTGGCAGTGAGCCTCTACCTCCTGCCCAGAGGTGCCCATTGTCTTCAGGCTGGCCCGTGGCACCCTGGAGCATCTGCCATCTCCGCACTGTGCTGTCCTGATTATCCTCACTCAGTGTGGCTGGCACCCACCCTCTGAAATGATTCCTCTCTGCTCAGAATTGTCATTTTTATTTCCAACTGACAATGGCTTGTCACCCATCTGAGATACATTTCCATCTAAATACAGCTGTCATTATGCTAGCCCTTTGCTTAAAAATGTTCAATGTAACCCCGTTGTGGTTAGAATAAAAACCAAACTCCTGGCCTTGGCCTCTGCAGTCTTTTGTGATCTGGCCCAGTGTCCCATTTCATGTTCTATTTCTCCCCTCTTGCAGGCAGCTCAGCCACAAGCAGCAGTCCACACCCATTCTCTCCCCTCCCTCCCCTCCCCTCCCCTTCCAGGTTTATTTATTTATTTGAATGGCAGAGTTACAGAGAGGCAGAAGCAGAGACAAAGAGAGAGAGAGAGAGAGAGAGAGAGAGAGAGAGAGAGATCTTCTAATTGTTGTTTCACTTCCCAAATGGCTGCAAGGGCCGGAGTTGAGCTAGTCTCAAGCTAGGATCCAGGAGCTTCTTCTAGGTTTCTCAGATGGGTGCAGGGGCCCAAGGACTTGGGTCATCTTCCACTGCTTTCCCAGGCCACAGCAGAGAGCTGGATCAGAAGAGAAGCACCTGGGACCTGAACCTGTACCCATGTGGGACGCAAGCACTGCAGCAGGCAGCTTTACCTGCTACACCACAGTGCCAGTCCCTCCACATTCATTTTCATTTGCTGTCAGTCACCTGGTTCCTTCTCTTGATGAGGTCTCAATTTACCTGGCATCTCGGAGGAGCCTTGCTTACCCTCAGCCTCCTACAGCTCCCACATTGGCCTCACTTTGACTATATTATCATTTCTATTTTTTTTCCAAAGAAAAAGTTTCTTTAAGTTTTTTTTCTGACTTTCAGCATTGAATTTTTAAAAAATATTTATTTATTTGAAAGAGTTACACGCAGAGACAAGGAGAGGCAGAGAGAGAGGGAGAGGTATTCCATCCGCTGGTTCACTCCTTAGTTGGCCACAGTGGCTAGAGCTGTGCCGATCCGAAGCCAGGAGCCAGGAGCTTCTTCCGGGTCTTCCCAAGCAGGTGCAGGGGCCCAAGGGCTTGGGTTATCTTCTACTGCTTTCTTAGGCCATAACAGAGAGCTGGATCAGAAGTGGAGCAGCTGGATCTTGAACTGGTGCTCATAGGGGATGCCGGCACCTCAGGCAGTGGCTTTACCCACTATGCCACAGCACTGGCCCCCTGCATTGAAATTAAAAGTCAGCTTGTCAGGGGCCATCTCTACCTGTTTTGCACTGTATTCCTCATGCATAGAATAGCACATGCTTGATAAATATTGATCAAATGAGGGTGGTATAATAACACTGAGGCATGGCTGATCACAAGTAGAAGCCCAGCCACTGTGGCAAGTAGGTAAAGGAGCATGGAAACTGGGGCTAAGGGGGTGGATGTTTGGCACAGTGGTTAAGTCACCATTGGGATGTCCACATCTCATAAGGGAGTGTAACATTTTGCAAAAATATGTCCTTGAAAGCGGGCTTTTGTTTGTTTATTTTACCTACAAACCTTTTATTTAAGGTATACAAACTTCATGCATTTCATATATACAAATTTAGGGACACAGTGATCCTTCCCACCCTCCCCACCCTCCCACCCGCACTCACTTCTTCCTCCTCCCTCTCCTAATCCCATTCTTATTTTTGCCAAGATCTATTTTCAGTTAACTTTGTACACATAAGATTAACCCTACATTAAGTAAAGAGTTCAACACATAGTATGAGAAAAAAAAAAAAAAACTGTTCCTCAACAGTCAAGACAAGAGCTTTTCAAAGCCATGGCATCTCAAAGTGTCAATTTCACTTCTCTAGATTACCTTTTAGGTATTGTAGAAGGAATTTGGCCTGCAGAGATGAAAGTGCAGCAAAGAAAAGCACTGACAATGCTGGAAGTGTAATTGGAATAAAATATAAATGGAATTATAGAAGAAATACTCAAGCAGTAATCAAAATTATGGGACAATTTAAATATGTGCACAAAATTTCTGAAGTATGCATAATTTACTATAATTATGATCCATAATTCACCTTGCAAGTCTACTTTCAACCATCCCAGTAGTCAAAAAATCATTACAAACAGCCGTCCATTCCTTCCCTTTACTTTCTTCTGCCCCCTCAAGCCTACCTGTTCAAGTTCCCTGTTTTGATTTTTCCTTCTAATCTTTGTGTTACAGTTTGACCCCCAAGGAGATGAAAACCTTACTGTCAGTTGCCTGCTTGGATGGTTCTGGCACTATACTTATTTGGAGGCCCTCAATTCAAAATTTCCCAAGTTCTGGTTTTCCTAAAAGTTTTGTATCTGAGCAAGAATATCGTTTTCGGGGCTGGCGTTGTGGCCTAATGGGTTAAATAGCTGCCTGTAACACCAGCAACACATATCACAGTGCCATTTGAGTCCCAGCTGCTCCAATTCCAATTTAGCTCCCGGCTAATGTGCCTGGGAAAGCAGTAGAAGATGGCTGAGACTTGAACCAGCATTCGGGTATGGGGTGCCGGCATTGCAGGCAGCAGCTTAACCTGTGCCGTGATGCACTGACTCCAACGCATCACATAAGAATTTTATGTCACCACAGTCTCAGGCTTGTACAAGGATTTATTGTCCTGCTCAGAAGCTTTACACTTTCATACAGCAAGAATTCATAGCGAGTTTGGCATTGTGGTGTAGTGGGTAAAGCTGTCACCTGCAGTGCCAGCATCCCATATAGGTGCCGGTTCAAAATCTGGCTGCTTCACTTCTGATCCAGCTCTTTGCTACGGTCTGAGAAAGCAGTAGAAGATGGTCCAAGTGCTTGGACCCCTGAATTCACATGGGAGAGCCGGAAGAAGCTCCTGGCTCCTGGTTTCCAATTGGCCCAACTCCGGCCATTGAGGCCATTTGGGGAATGAACCAGCAGATGGAACATCTCTCCCTCTGCCTCTGCCTCTCCATAACTTTGCCTTTAAAATAAATAAATAAATCTTAAAAACGTAATTCATAGCAGGGCCAGTACTGTGGCACAGCAGGTTAAGCTACGACCTGGACACCAGTAACCCATTTGACCCATTTAAGCGCAGGTAACAGATGCGGCTGCTCCACTTCCCATCCAGTTTCCAATTTGCCTAGGAAATCAGTGGAAGGCGGCCCAAACCTCTGGGCTTGTGCACCTGTGTAGGAGACCCAGATAGATTTTTAGGCGCCTGGCTTTGGCCTGGCCCAACCCCAGCTGTTGCAGCCATTTTTGGAGTGAATCAGTGGATGGAAGATCTCTCTCTCTCTCTTTCTCTCTCTCTGCCTTTCAAATAAAATAATCTTTTTAAAAAAAGAACTTATAACTTTTCAATTTAAGAACAGATTTATATATATATATATATATTATTTTTTTTTTTGACAGGCAGAGTGGACAGTGAGAGAGAGAGACAGAGAGAAAGGTCTTCCGTTGCCGTTGGTTCACCCTCCAATGGCCGCCGCAGACGGCGCGCTGCGACCGGCGCACCGCGCTCCTCCGATGGCAGGAGCCAGGAGCCAGGTGCTTTTCCTGGTCTCCCCATGGGGTGCAGGGCCCAAGGACCTAGGCCATCCTCCACTGCACTCCCGGGCCACAGCAGAGGTCTGGCCTGGAAGAGGGGCAACTGGGACAGAATCCAGCGCCCCGACCAGGACTAGAACCCGGTGTGCCGGCGCCGCAAGGCGGAGGATTAGCCTGTTGAGCCACGGCGCCGGCCTCAAGATTTATATATATTTTAAAGATTTATTTATTTATTTGAATGGCAGGGTTACAGAGAGGTAAAGGCAGAGAGAGAGAGAGGTTTGCCATCTGCTTTTTCACTCCCCAAATGGCCTCAATGGCCAGAGTTGGGTACATCTGAAGCCAGGAGCAGGAGCTTCTTCCGGGTCCCCCATGTGGGTGCAGGGACTCAAGGACTTGGGCCATCAGGGCCTGGACTGGACCTGAGAGCCAGGAAGACAATTACTTGAATACATTATCACTGCCTCCCAGGGTCTGCATTAGTGGGAAACTGGAGACAGGAAACAGAGTTAGCTTTCGAACACAGGTACTTCAGATGTGGGACACTGGGTTCTGAACCCCTAAGCAAAATACCTTCTCCCAGTTTGTCATTCCAAGCATGCAGAAATCTAGTGTAAGTTGTCCTGGCCTTGGAATCAGGAAGCTTGAAGTGAAATCTTGACTCTTTCACTGGTTTACCAATTATGTGATCCAAATTTCCTCCTCTCTTAATCCAAGACAGTAACACTCACTTTGGCGACATGGGAAGGTGGTTTGAGAATCTGTCATGTGTCAGGTCTTGTTGGTCTCATTTCTTACTACCTCCCCAGCACCTCACCTAGGTCCTAAACGTAGTAAGCACTCAGTCATGAGTGGTTGTACTGAGTGAATGATTACTCAAGGTAACGTCTACAAATCTTATTATACATTTAAAAATGGCATGCATACATTAGGAATTTTAGCTGCTCATCTATAAATGTGTGTGTTGTTGATGGTGGTCAGATGCTATCCCATGAGTGAATACCATCAACCAGTTCCTGTTTTTTCATGGTGAAATCTGAACCCCTGATGAGTGCTTGGCAGGGATCAAGCACAGTGAACTGCCTTTTCATGTTGATAAGCTATTTTTGAAAATGGTAGCTATATTTTCAAAATGCTAGGAAAGTATTATTTGTTATTTTTGTAATAAATATTTCTGACAACTTATGAAAATTCAAAAGTTAACATTCTCTATATTTTTATTATGCTAGTGTGCTGGTTTTAAGTTTTGCTTTCTATTGTTTTCTTGATTCTATTTCATGCAGAAAGTAAATGTGTATAAACCATGCAACTGCATTTTGTTATTTATTTTCTGGAAGGCAAAAACACCTCCATGTAACCCTTTTCTTTTGCCTATAATGAGTTTTGTGTTTTGTTTTGATTTGATTTTCTTTCAGTTCTGCTTCATCAGTAGACAAAGATTGAAATATTATCTTTTGGATCCCTTTGCAGGAAGAGCCAGGGCCCCTGGAGGCCCTGCATAGGCAATGTCACTGTTTCCATGCTCACAACAGCTGGGTGCACCTATCCCTTGTCATTACTGAATCTCCTGGATTTACTGATCTGGGAGGAAAAGAAAGGTGTCAATATTAACATATTTCCTGCATGTAGTATTTCCAGTAGAGTCCCACCAGCCTAATACTTCTATGAGTCAGCTCATTTGTATTGAAAATAAGCATACCAGAAAATAAAGCTGTCAGTCATGTCAAGTTTGAAAATAAGAATGAAATTCTCAGCTTAAAAATGTATAGAAGAATAAGGTTCACTCATGCATAACCTCCAAGATTGCTCTGAATGACAATAATGGTATTATGTTGGTATAGAATCATGGGGCTTTGAAACTAGAAGTTCTATTTTTATTCCCTCATTTTATCCATGAAGAAATGGAGGCCCAGAGAGGACAGAGCAAGCAGTTAGTGGCAAAAGCAACACAGAGATATAGACTTCGGGACCTGAACTAAGGATGCTTTCTTAGGATTGTTGGTTACTTGGCTTGGGGATTATCCAGGGCTACTGCTTTGTGTCCTGAGTCCTGCTGGTGCCTCTATTTTAGAACATTTGCTAATTGTACCTGATAGGACTAGGAGATAAATCCTTAGCTCTGTGGGGGATTTGGCAAAGATTTAATGAGAAGGAATCTTTGAAAAGGTAAGATTAAATTTTTAATAAGATTTTGATATTTTTATATGTGGCTTCGTGGTTTCCTCTCAAGTTAATTAAAAATATACTTTAAAAAGATGTATTTACTTGAAAGGCAGAGAGACAGACTGAGAGAGATAGGGAGAGAGAGAGAGAGAGAAAT
Organism: Sylvilagus floridanus; assembly: GCA_949820135.1. Lineage (NCBI taxonomy): Eukaryota > Metazoa > Chordata > Mammalia > Lagomorpha > Leporidae > Sylvilagus > Sylvilagus floridanus. The sequence continues at coordinate 80,184,375 of OX463241.1, forward strand.
AGATACACACAGAGATCTTCTGGATCACTTCCCAAATGTCCACAAGAATCAGGGATGGGCCAGGCTAAAGCCAGGAGCCCAGAGCTGCATCTGGATCTCTTATGTGGGTGGCAGGGACCCAAGTACTTGAGCTGTCACCTGCTGTCTCCAAAGTGTGCATTAGTAGCTAAGTTGGAATCAGAAGCAGAGCTGGGATTCCAACCCAGGCATTCCTCTGATATGAGTTAAAAGTGCTGGAGACCAGCTCCAGCCAGTCCAGGGGCGCCAAGATGTGAGACGTGTCGGTGCTCGAAGAAATAAGAGAGATACTCACAGCAACGCTGATGGCATGGCTTTGGCTCTTGAGCACCAGACTTTATTCTTATATCAAAGTCACATAATGATTCTTTCCTCTTAGAATAACAAGTCTGTTGTTCACTTTTTTTTTTTAATTACAATTTCTTTGATTTTCAAGGGCGTATTCAGAGCATGGGTTAAAATCACAGACAGGTGTGAGATAATGGGCTGCCCACACAAGCCAGGGCCTGGAGTGCTAATCTTTACTAGAAGCCCCAAGTTCAAAGCAGGCCCTTTTTAAAATGTATCCCCTCTTTGCAGTTATTTATGTAACTCTAATTTCTTTCTTGTACTTATTTAAAGGTTCGCTTAGATATATTCTACAGTTTTGATATTCTGTTGTTGTATTTGTAGCATATTGAATGAAATCTTTAATGACATTTATCTTTATTCTAGTGGGAAGTATATACCAGGGGGCCTGTTGCCTTTTAATTCTTTTCCACAAACAGCTCAACCTTGTGGAAAGCATTAACTCCTATACTAGCATTTGATTTGATTAGAATTATACAAAGCAATGGACATTTTGGGGATAATGGGACTAAGTGTCCTTCCCTAAAATTAGGAATACAGCAGTCATTAGCAGGACCACCAGGAAGCTCCAGCTTTCTTAAGCAGAGTGTAGTTACCAACAAACCTAAAACCACCAACAGGACCTCAGCTGTCCTCACGCCTTGCTGAGACAGACCTTCTGCTGTGACCTTGTCAGCCAGCCAAAGTTGCCTTGGCCTCGCCATATAGGTATCACAAGTGGTGTCTTAACCATGGCCCAAAATGCTCCTCTCAGATAGAAATATTTTGATGTATGTGCTTCTCTTCTTTATTATTCACATAGATTCATATTAATATATTACACAAAATCTTATTCCAAATGATACTCTATTAATGTGTTTCATGCTGTGACATAAAAAAGAAATAGAAAAAAGTACTTGGCAATCTGGTTTGGTAGTTACATGTGGATTGCAATGAACAAGGTATATCAGTTATGTAGAGTAAATGCCACATTATGAGTAAAATCAGCAGAAAGTTGAATTTAGAGATCATTGTGACTGTGACAGAAGACTGATGGAGAAGAGAGAAGTTTTAAAAATATAGTGTGAACAGGTTTCTGTTTGTTGAATGACTTTTTTGAATATGTTGTACAGAAGAGGCAATTATAATAATTTTTTCCAGTTTTGCATAAGGCAATGTTTAAAGGAGTTGCATAGGATTACCATGTATCAATAATCGAATCGTCATTGCAAGTATCCTTACAGAAGAAATAGTTTCAGAGGTTACATCTATCTTTAGTTTACAAAACACAGAAAAAATCCAAAAACTGAATAAGAAAAAATGAACTAGTCAGAGAGATTCTTGCTGAGGATCGTGTGTAACAAAAATAGGGAGTAGGTGTTCAACCTGGTGGTTAGTATGCCTGCATCCCACACTGGAGTGCCTAAGTTCCATTCCTGGCTCTGGCTCCTAACTCCAGTTTCCTGCCATAGTAGATCCTAGAAGGCAACAGTGATGGCTCCAGGTGGGTTCCTGTCACCAATGTGGGAGAGTTGGATTGAATTCTTGGCTCCCAGTTTTGTCTCTAGCTAATTCCTGGCCATTGCAGGAATCTGGGGAGTCTATCAGTGGATGGGAGCTGTATCTCTTTGCCTGTGTCTCTCTTTCTGTTTCTCAAATTAATAAGTTAATTAAAACTAAAAAACACAGCCTTTCATAGATGCCTTTCAAAATCTTGGTGGCTGCGGATAGCATAGCATAATGATTAAAGGCATTTCTTCAAAAAAAATCTTGGTGTTAAATTGGAAATTGCCTAGAAAATCAATTTTTTTAAAAAAATATATCATGTAGGATCTCTGTCCTTAATGTGCTATACATTGTGAATTAATACTATAACTAGTACTCCAACAGTATTTTTCACTTTGTGTTGCTATGTGAGGGCAAACTGTTGAAATTTTTACTTAATATATAGTAAACTGACCTTCTGTATATAAAGAGAATTGAAAATGAATCTTGATGTGAAGCAAGGGGAGAGGGAGTGGGAAAGGGGAGGGTTGCGGGTGGGGGGGAAGTTATGGGGGGGGGGAAGCCATTGTAATCTATAAGCTGTATTTTGGAAATTTATATTCTTTAAATAAAAGCGTTATAAAAAAAGGCATTTCTTCAACAATTCTATCCCTTCTAATACCAATATTGCTTTAATTATTGATTCTATTTTTTAAAAAACAAACAAACCTGGGACGTGTTCGAAGACCCCCAGTGAATATGTAAAACTGTTAGTGGTAATGAACCCTGTATATACTATGCCATACACAACTATGATGAAATTTAATTTATAAATTAGAACTTAGCAACAATAGCTACTATAAGATGGAACAATTATAATAGTTTATGGTAAAAAAATTGCTAACATCTATGCTCTCTTGCTTTGGGGCCATTATTAACTAAAATAATGGTTACTTGAACACAAATATGGTTATGTTGTAATAGTCAATCCAATAATTGAGTGACTAATGGTAGGTAGTGTATACACTGGGCAAAGTGATGATTCACATCCTGGGTAGGATGGAGCAGGATGATGCATGAGTTTATTGTGCTACACAGAACAGTGAGCAATTTTCAACTTTTCTGGAATTTTGCATTTAATGGTTTCAGATAGGCATTTACTGCAGTTAACAAATTTTGTAAAGTGAACCACAGATAAAGAATGATTACCATACATGGTAGCCATTGCTAAATCTTTATTTTTAGCTTAGATCTCTCCTCTAAACTCTAATCCCATACCCAGTGTTCCATGTAAAAATTGCCAAACTGTGTCCTCATCACCCTCTTGATTCTCCAATATCTTCCCTGCCCAGTTGTTGGCAACCTGATCCATCAATCGACTGAGTGAAAAATTCCATGTTATTCTTGATTCGTTTCTTTCACCTTCATGTTCCAAGTTCAATTATCAGAACATCATCTAGGCTCTACCTTCAAATACTCAGGATCTGACCGGATTCTGCCCCACCCTCCGCCATGAAGCCTTGCTGTAAACCTCTGTCATCTCTTAGATTATTCTAATAGATACTTAGTTCCTCTGCCTGATGGCTCTTGTCCCTCTCCGACAGTCAGCAGTCAATGTTTTTACAGCTGAATTCAGTCCTGCTGCTGTTCTGTTCAAACTCTCCAAGAACATGCTGCTGGCGGAAGAAGCTTCTGACTTCCTCTGCTACATTCTTTTCTGGCTGTCTGAGCCAGCATGAGTACAGCACCTGTTTCCATGCCCTGGCCTGGTTCCTGTCTGCAGTCTGGATGGCACTTCTCCATGCATCCTCCTGACAAGCCCACTCAAAAGCTGAGGTGTCTGCACCTCTGTGACCTTATGCCTTCTCAGATTGCCCTGCCCCAGGCTTATTTTTCTTCTAAGAATTTGTTTTCTAATTGTATCCTCTTTTTTCTGTTTGATTTTTATGTGTCTCACCTGTTCTTCCCCTTCTAGATGGTAAGCTCCACTGCCCCAGGGATTTTGCCTCTTTCACTCACTGTTTCATGCCCCTGTCACCTAGGAGACACTGCAAGGTTTGTTCGGTCTATGTGAGAATGGGATTTGGAGTCTTACAACCCCATTTGTATAACCTAAGGTAGACACTTGTATTCCTTTGGGACTAAGGCTTTTTTTTTTTAGTTTTTTTTTATTTTAAAGATTTATTTATTTAATTTGAAAGGCAGAGTTACAGAGAGAGGGAGAGAGAGATCTTCTATACACTGGTTCATTCCCCCAAATGGCTGCAATGGCCAGGACTGGGCCGGGTCAAATACAAGAGCCTGACACTTCATCTGGGTCATCCACGTAGGTGGCAGGGTTCCAGCCACTTGGACCGCTATTCACTGCTTTCCCAGGTGCTTTAGCAAGGAGCTAGATCTGCAATGGAGCAGCCAGGACATCAACCAGAGCCCATGCAAGATGCTGCTGTCACAGGTGGTGGTTTAATCTGCCACACTGTCACAGTACTGGGCCCTGGGACTAAGTTTACTGATTGGTAAAATCAAAGTTTTCATATTTAGATATTGTTTTGAAGAACAAATTACATAACTGGATATAAATTGTATACTACTAAGCTCACAAATTGTAGGGTTTTTTGTTTGTTTTTAATCATTTACCTACTTAAATCTTCTGATTGCAGGGCTGGTGTTGTGGCTCAGCTGGTTAAGATCCTGCTTACAATGCCAGTATCCTGTATTGGAATGAAGGTTTGTGGCCTGGTTGCTTTCCACCCAGCACTAACCTGGGAAGGTGGTGGAAGATGATCCAAGTATTTGGAGCCCAGCTACCCACAGGAAACCAGGATGGAGTTCTTGGCTTCCAGCTCCAACCTGACTCAGCCCTGGTTGTTGTGGCCAACTAGGGAGTGGACCAATGCGTGGACGATCTCTGTCTCTCTACATTTCAAATAAATAAATAAATCTTTAAAAAAATCTTTGTATTTTTTCATACTTCTAAGGAAACATTTTAGTGTCTTTTTTTTCACCTGGTTGTTAAGATAATTAATTACAATTATAAATACTAAGATCTTAATTTATGTAACTGTTATATAATATTAGCAATATTATATATAACTGTTATACAACATTAGTGATATATATACTTACATATGTAGTTATGTATTATTACATATAATATTAATATTTTAGTCATAATTACAGTTGAAAATATTCTATCTAGGTAGGGGCCAGCAGTGTGGCCTTGAAGGCTAAGCCTCTACGTGTGATGCCAGTGTATCCAGGCTGCTCCTTTTCTGATCTAGCTCTCTGCTTATGGGCTGGGAAAGCAGTAGAGGATGGCCCAAGTGCTTGGGCCATGGTACCCGTGCTGGTGACCTGAAAGAAGCTCCTGGCTCCTGGCTTCATTAAGATTAACCCAGCTCCAGCTGTTGTGGCCGTTTGGGGAGTGAACCAACAGTTAGAAGACCTTTCTCTCTGTCTCTCCATTGCTCTGTCTGTAACTCTACTCTCAAATAAATAAAAAAAATCATTTAAAAAAAAAAGAAAGAAAATACTCCATCTTACTTTTCTTAAACATTTTATTCCATGAACATTTCAAAGTAATGATTTGTATGATTCTTTTCTAGAAAATGTTAGTACACATTTTGATATCAATATTCATGGTTAGTAGGTATATATTTGATCTGTAGAAATGCTGATATTTCAGTCATAGTTGTCTGGGCCAAATAAAGTGTTCTCCATTTCCTTTCATGAGTGTTATAAAGGTAATTTTAAGAAAACTAATTGCTTTTTAATCTTTAACATTAAGTGGAAAATATAGATGTTTCCCCTTCTATGGCTAAGATTTGATGACATTTATGGACTTTAAAATAAATTATAAATAGGTTTTTATTCTGAAGATTTTATTTATTTATTTGCGAGGTAGAGTTACAGACACTGAGAGGGAGAGAGAGAGAAAGGTCTTCCTTCCGTTGGTTCACACCCCAGACGGCTGCAACAGTCGGAGCTGTGCCGATCTGAAGCCAGGAGCCAGGTGCTTCTTCTGGCTTCTGGGTCTCCCATGTGGATTAACCTCTCCCGGAGGATTAACCTGCGCCATGACGCTGGCCCACAGATAGTTTTTTTTTTTTTTTAAGATTTATTTCTTTGAAAGGCAGAATTACAGAGAGGCAGAAGCAGAGGCAGAGAGAGAAGTCTTTCAACTGCTGATTCACTCCCCAAATGGCTGCAATGGCTGGAGCTATGCTGATCTGAATCAGGAGCCTGGAGCCTCCTCCGGGTTTCCCACCTGGGTGCAGGGGCCCGAGGTCTTGGGCCATCTTCACTGCTTTCCCAGGCCATAGCAGAGAGCTGGACTGAAGGTGGAGCGCCCAGAACTCAAACCAGCACCCATATGGGGTGTTGGCAAGGCAGGCAGTAGCTTTACCCTCTCTGCCACAAATAGTTTTCTCTTTTTAAACTTTTATTACTTTATATATTCTACAGATTTATGTATTTATTTGACAAGCAGAGAGAGAGAGAGAAAGAGAGAGAGAGAGAGAGAGATGTCTTCTATCCATCAGTTCACTCTCTAGATGGCCACAATGGCTGGAGTTGCACCGATCTGGAGCCTGGCTATAGGAACCTCCTCCAGGTCTCCCATTCGGGTGCAGGGGACCCAAGGACTTGGGCCATCTTCCACTGCTTTCCTAGGCTATAGTAGAGGGACAGATGGGAAATGGAGCAGCCAGGTCTCGAATCAGCACCTATATGGGATGCTGGCGCTGCAGGTGGCAGCTTTACCCACTACGTCACAGCACCAGCCCCACATATAGTTTTCTAAATCATAGATTTTCATATTCAGCAGTTGATAACATTAACATTGACTGTTACTGCTCATACCCATCTCACATCAAATTTAAAAACAAACTTAACCATGAGTAATATGAGATTTTGGAGTCATGCTATAATAATGTGTAGCTCAAATTTTAAGATAATTTACCTCATTTATGAATTTATATACTTAGGACAAAACTCCACCCATACGTCAAACTATCATCTCTCATGCTGAAGGTATACTTCCTCTGAAATGTTTTTCCTGTGTTCCTTCTCTTAACTGAGAACATTATCACAGAGTTAGCTCTGGGGTTATCACACAGGAGTCATCTTCCCCTGTCTTCATCCTCTGGACACTTTGTCAAGAATTACTATCATTTTTAAAATATTTATTTATTTGGCCGGCGCCGTGGCTCAACAGGCTAATCCTCCGCCTTGCGGCGCCGGCACACCGGGTTCTAGTCCCGGTCGGGGCGCCGGATTCTGTCCCGGTTGCCCCTCTTCCAGGCCAGCCCTCTGCTGTGGCCCGGGAGTGCAGTGGAGGATGGCCCAGGTGCTTGGGCCCTGCACCCCATGCGGAGACCAGGAAAAGCACCTGGCTCCTGGCTCCTGCCATCGGAGGAGCGCGGTGCGCCGGTCGCAGCGCGCCGTCTGCGGCGGCCATTGGAGGGTGAACCAACGGCAAAAGGAAGACCTTTCTGTCTGTCTCTCTCTCTCACTGTCCACTCTGCCTGTCAAAAATAAAAAAATAAATAAATAAAAAAATAAAAAAATATTTATTTATTTGAAAGGCAAAATTAGACAGAGAGAGAGGGAGAAAGAGATCTTTCATCGGTGAGTTCATTCACCAAATGGCTGCAACAGCCAGAAATCCATCTGGGTCTTCCACATGGGTGGGAGGGGCTCAAATACATGGGCCATCTTCCACTGCTTTCCCAGGTGCATCAGCAGGGAACTGGATCAGAAGTGTCAAAAAATAAAAATAAAAAAATAAATAAAAAAAGAAGTGGAGCAGCCAGCACTCGAACTGGTACTCATAGAGGATGTCAGAATTGTACACAGTGGCTTAACCCACAACACTGGCCCCCAAAAAAATGATTGAGAGGCAGGCATTGTGGTACTTTGTGGGATATCTCATATTCAGTCCAGGTCTCCACTATTTCATTTCCTTTTTTTTTTTTTAAAAAAAAATGTTTATTTGAAAGGCAGAGTTACAGAGAGGCAGAGGCAGAGAGAAGGAGAGAAATCTTCCATTTGCTGGTTCACTCCCCAGCTGGTCGAAACAGAGCTGGACTGATCCAAACCCAGGAGCCAGGAACCTCCTCTGGGTCTACCATGCAAGTGCAGGGACCCAAGGACTTGAGCCATCTTCTTCTGCTTTCCCAGGCCATAGCAGAGAGCTGGATCTGAAGTGGAGCAGCTGGGACTTGAACTGGCGCCCATACGGGATGCCGGCACTGCGGGTGGCAGCTTTACCTGCTGTGCCACAGCACTGGTCCCCACTATTCCACTTCCAATTCAGCTTCCTGCTAATGCACCTGGGAGATAGCAGATCATAACTCAAGTGTGGGTCCCTGCCACTTACATAGGTGTCCAGGATGGGGTTCCTTGCACCTGACTTCTGCTTGGCCCAGATCTGGCTCTTGTGGCTATCTGGGAATTTGGGGAGTGAGTCAGTGGATGAAAGGTTCCCTCTCTCTTTCTCCCTCTCTCTTTCTGTTACTCTTTCAAGTTGATGAAAATAAATAGATTTTTAAAAAGAATGATTAATGTTTACCGTCAAAATATCTCTTACATCCGTTTCTACTACCTTAGACTAATTGTTTTGAAAGCTACAGAAACTAGCCTGAAGCTAGACTTGTGATGGAGCCTCTGGCTTTGACCACTTGCAGTTCAGTCCACTCAGCTACCTGCTTCTGACCACAGTAGTGAGGCTCTCCATTATCTGCATGCTCCTGTCCAGACTCCTCGGTGCCGCATGTGCTATGTGATGTGCAGCTGAGAGAAAAGGCCTTTGTCAGTGCAGAGTACTCTCCCTGGGTCACCCTTGGGGTGTCATAGCACCATTCTTTACAAAGGATAAGCCAACTACCTGGGGAAGGGGTGGGTCAGGTGGAGGCTGGGCTGCACAAGAGAAAAAAAAAATCAAAGACAGTAGAGTAGTGCCCCCTATGCATGGCTATGCTTTCTGAGGTTTCACTTACCCGGTGTCAACTGCCATCCAAGAATATTAAACGCAAGTTTCAGCCATAAATAACCCCTAAATTTTAAAGCACATAGCATTTTGAGCAGCGTGATTAAATCTCACCCATTTCACTCTGTGGCACTGGGATATGAATTCTCCCATTGTCCACAGTGTCTGTGCTGTGTGTGCTTCCCGCCCTTAGTCACTTAGCACCTGTTAGTGATCACAGCCTGCTGTGATTCCATGGTACTAGTGTTTCCGTAACGCGTACTTTCCCTGATAATGACTCCAAAGCATAAGAGCAGTGAACCCCAAAGTTGTTTATGAAGAGGGCTGTGTTCCCTTGTCTTCCTAGACTAATGAGGCAAATGTCCTCCCTGCAGCCTAATGCCTGCTTTCCAGAGCCGCTCACAAATACCAAGCACAGCTGCTTCTTTTTGAGCTGTCTCCTCTGCCTGGAAGGCTTTTACTCACTGCATTTGCAGAGTTACCTCCTACTGACCAGGGCTCAGGGCTCAGGGCTCAGGGCTCAGGGCTCACACTGTAGCCTCCCCCAGCCCTTTATTTTCAAATAGAAGGAAACATGCATCCTCCAGTGAATGGTGTCACACTTTTCTCACGGGCCTGCCATGTGACTCATCACCTGGCATTGTAGCTGGCTTTCTACTGACAGCCCTGCTGTGGCTCTCAGTGACAATGAAGGAAGTTATCACTTCTAAATGCATCTGCTAAAAAAATACTAAATTGATCTTCTGTGTATAAAGAGAATTGAAAATGAATCTTGATGTGAACAGAAGGGGAGAGGGAGCGGGAAAGGGGAGGGGAGGGGGAGGGAGAGAAGTTGTGTGGGGGGGAGCCATTGTAATCCATAAGCTGTTCTTTGGAAATTTATATTCTTTAAATAAAAGCTTTATATAAAAAATATGTAAATTGATTTTATTTTAAAAATAGGTTTATTTTATGTGACATTGTATTTAATCTGTTTGAAAACCAGAGGGACAGAGGGAGAGAGAGAGAGAGAGAGAGAGAAAATCTTCCAGCTGCTGACTTACTCTTCAAATGCCCACAACAGCTAGGGAAGACTGGAGCTAGGAATTCCATCCAGGTCTCCCATGTGGCTAGCAGGGACCTAATTATTTGAGCCATCACCTGCTGCTTCTTAGGATAGGTATTAGCATAAAGCTGGAATTGCAAAGTTAGCGGGGACTTGAACCGAGGCATTCCCGTATCAGATGCTTTGCCAAACACCCACCCAAAAAGGTTTCATTTTATATGGTTCCCTTTCTTTCTCATGCTTTTTATTTTTTTATGATTTTTAATCTTAAGATAATTTGAAGCAATTAGATTGAACAAAACTTTATATTGGAAAACATGATTCAATTTAAATCACATATAATTATCTACTGGCTACAAAACTAATCAAGGGTGAGGAAAGATGTGGTGGACATGGCTGGGAATATAAAAAGGCATGTGCATAACAGTGGACCAAAGTTATGTTGAAAATCAGATAAGCAGTCACTGATCAAACATGTTTGAATAAGGGGCCCAATCTGTGGGATTCAGTTTTGCCACTGAAGAAAAGTTCATTGAAGAAAATTAGACCATATGGGGGACGAGTTGAGGAAAGCTTGTCAATATTATTCCAGGTTTCCTATTCTGTAATTTAAACACATTTTAATTCTGTTTGCACTGCTGTTTTGAGTTGTCACTGGAAAAGCAAGTTTTGCACTGTTCACCATTCTGAGTGGTCACTTAACTGCTTCCAAATTTTGTACGGTGGTTTTTTTTCCCGCAGTTTATATTTTTATGACATCCAATTGTCATTGTCCTTGTTTTATTTTAATGTCTTAAATTATGTAGTTATTTTATTAAGTTCTTTTAAACAACTGCTGCCTTGGGCTTCAGTTATTTACAGTTAATCTAGGTGTAAAATAGAAAACTATCCCTTTTCAGGTGAGAGTTTGATACCTATATAAAAACTAAGGTTTGGTAAGTGCCTTAGTTGAATAAAAGCACAAGTTTATCACTTTTTAAAAAAATCTGTCCAATCTGACAGGGTTACGTATCTTTTATTTTATTTATTTGTTTTTTTATTTGACAGGTAGAGTTATAGACAGAGAGAGACAGAGAGAGAGAGAGAGAGAGAGAGAGAGAGACAGAAAGGTCATCCTTCTGTTGGTTCACCCCCCAAATGGCCGCTACGGCTGGCGCGCTGCGGCCGGCGTATTGCCCTGATCCGAAGCCAGGAGCCAGGTGCTTCCTCCTGGTCTCCCATGCAGGTGCAGGGCCAAAGCACTTGGGCCATCCTCCACTGCTGTCCCGGGCCACAGCAGAGAGCTGGACTGGAAGAGGAGCAACCGGGACTAGAACCCAGCACCCATATGGGATGCTAGCATGCGGGTGGAGGATTAACCAAGTGATCCATGGCGCCGGCCCTCCTAGCCATTTTTAATATTCTCCTTTCATAATATTGTCCTTATATTTTGATCGAATCTATGTCTAACTTTGAAATGCCATTTCACAACATACTATGTTTTCAATGAAAACCCGTAAAGCAACATCCAAATGTTTCATGGTTTGTTGAGAAGGTAATTTAAAATTAAATCGTTGCTTTTTTTTTTTTTTTTTGTAAATGAAGGGCTGATGCTGCAGCGCTGGCATCCCCTATAGGCACTGGTTCAAGTCCTGGCTGCTTCATTTCTGGTCCAGCTTCCTGCTAGTGGCCTGGAAAAGCAGTGGAAGATAACCCAAGTGTTTGGACCCCTGCACCTGAGTTGGGGACCCTAAGGTAGCTCCTGGCTCCTAGCTTCAACCTGGCCCAGTCCCAGCCAATGTGGCCATCGCAGCCATTCGGGTGACAGAACCAGTGGATCAAAGACCTCTCTCTCTCTCTCTCTCTCTCTGTTTCTCCTTCTCTCTGTAACTCTTCCTCTCAAATAAATAAATAAATATTTAAAAAAATTATATCAGTAGAACTTTTGTGCCTTTGACTGGCAATTTAAAATTTCCAGCAGTTTTGTTCATTTACTTAATTTTTATTTACTTAAGAGGCAAAGAGACAGAGGGATCTGCTGGTTCATTTCCCAAAGGTCTACAACAGCTGGGACTGAATCAGGCCAAAGCAGGGTATCAGGAATGCAATGCAGGCCTCCTGCCTGGCAGGAGTCAAGTTACTTGAGCCATCATCACTGCCTCCCAGGGTCTGCAGTTACCAAAAGCTGGAGTTAAGAAATGAAGACTGATATCACATTTATACCCAGGTACTCCGAAGAGGGGGTGCTGGCGTCTTACCAGCCATCTTTTTTTTTTTTTTTTTTAAAGATTTTGTTTATTTATTTGACAGGTAGAGTTACAGACAGTGAGAGGAAGAGACAGAGAGAAACGTCTTCCTTTCATTAGTTCACTCCCCAAATGGCTGCAATGGCTGGAGCTACGCCAATCCAAAGCCAGGAGCCAGGTGCTTCTTCCTGGTTTCCTACACGGGTGCAGGGACAAAAGCACTTGGGCCATCTTCTACTGCTTTCCCAGGCCACAGCAGAGAGCTGGACTGGAAGAGGAGCAACTGGGACTAGAACCGGCGCCTATGTGGGATGCCGGTACTGCAGGTGGAGGATTAACCTAGTGTGCCATGGCACCGACCCCACGGCCTTCTTAATCATTAGGTTAGGCCAGCGCCGTGGCTCAATAGGCTAACCATCCTCCTTGCAGCGCCGGCACACTGGGTTCTAGTTCCGGTTGGGGCGCCGGATTCTGACCCGGTTGCCCCTCTTCCAGGCCAGCTCTCTACTGTGGCCCAGGAGTGCAGTGGAGGATGGCCCAAGTCCTTGGCCCTGCGCCAGCATGGGAGACCAGGAGAAGCACCTGGCTCCGGGCTTCGGATCAGCGTGGTGCGCTGGCCGCAGCGTGCCAGCCGCGGTGGCCACTGGAGGGTGAACCAACGGCAAAGGAAGACCTTTCACTCTGTCTCTCTCTCTCTCACTGTCCACTCTGCCTGTCAAAAAAAAAAAATCATTAGGTTAAACACCCACCTCTTTCAGCTTATTTAGACTGAGAAGCAGTGTCTTACTCATCTCAGCGTCTTCTTGAGGCTCTCGTCTGGTCATGTTAGAGTAAAACAAATTCTTGAAGTCAACTGTCGAGTCAAGGTAACCGCTCCTAATGTGTGTTCTTGTGGAAATATAACTAGGTGTGGTGACTGAGAAGGTAGAGTTTTGTTGTGCCCTCTGCTGCTCTGTGTTAGGTAGAAACTTTTTTTCATGCATATTTATTTTTTTTCCAAATAAGCTAGATTTGCAAATTGTAGTGTTAGCTTATTGTGGCAATGGCAACAGAGTGCAGGAATCTGAGAGGGTCCTCTGACTTAGACTTGTCAGTGAGTTTTTCTCACTTTAAATATACTTTCTGAAAATAAGAATTGATATTTTTAGTCTTTACAGAATGGTGTGCACCAAATGTAAACTCTAAGAGGTTCCTGATTAACTAAACTCAAAACATACTTTGTCTACATTCTACTGTGTTTAAAAACTTGTAGGATGTATTTGTATGCCATTACATTGTGTAGCATCCACAAATGGTCTTACTAATGATCTTGCTGTGGAGTCATCCCTGGCTAGGCTGAGTCCAGGTTCTTCTCTCCATTTCAAAAGGAATTCAATGAGGAGACACAGATAAAGGTTAATAGAGAAGCAAGATTTGGTTATGTACAAAGTATAAGAACACACATGGGAAGGAGTGTGGGCAAACTTAGGAGAGAACGCGGCCTCAACAAGGCTCAGGGCTGTCTCTTTACATGCTGTGAAGACATGGGGGTGGTGTCTGGGGCATGTCTTCATTGAATATTCAAAGATGTGTTTGAGGCACACCTTGAATGCCACCCATTTCCTTGCCCTTTTTTGTTTTGTTTTGTATTCCATCATCTTTATTAACCCATCAGTATTACATTTATACATAATATCTAGTTGTTTTTTCAAAGAGCTGTACATCCATTTGTCAGTAAAAGCTAGGTAGGATGGCTACATCTCAACCCAGCATTTCAATATCCTCTGGACAAGAGAACCTGGAAGGCCACTTTATACATATGTAAGAGTAATGCGCCAGGGACCAGTGCAGTGGCACAGTAGGTTAATCCTCTGCCTGAGGCACCGGCACCCACAAGAGGGACCCGGAAGAAGCTCCTGGCTTTGGATTGGCGCAGCTCTGGTCATTGCGACCATTTGGGGAGTGAACTAATGGAAGGAAGACCTTTCTCTCTGTCTCTTCCTCTCACTGTCTGTAACTCTACCTCTCACATAAATAAATAAAATCTTTTTTAAAAAAAGAGTAGTGCTCCAAAACAATTAGAAAGCTGCTACATTTTTTAAAAAGATTTATTTATCGGGACTGGTGCTGTGGCGTAGCGGGTGAAGCTGCTGCCTGCAGTGCCAGCATCCTACATGGGTGCCGGTTCGAGACCTGGCTGCTCCACTTCTGATCCAGCTCTCTGCTGTGGCCTGGGAAAGCAGTACAGGATGGCCCAGGTCCTTGGGCCCCTGCATCTGTGTGGGAGACCCGGAAGAAGCTCCTGGCTTCTGGTGCAGCTCAGGCCATTGCAGCCAATTGGGGATTGAACCAGTGGACAGGAGACCTCTCTCTCTCTGTCTCTCCTTCTCTCTGTATGTAACTCTCTCCTTCAAAAATTCAAAATTCAAAATTCAAAAAAAATTGAAATCAGACCATGCATCTTCTCTAACCACAATGGAATTAAACTGGAAATTAACAACCTAACAATCTCTAGAACATAGGCAAACACATGAAGACTGAACAACATGTTCCTGAATGAATAAAGGGTCATAGAAGAAATCAAAAGAGAAATCAAAATCAAATTTTAAACAAAATTAAAACATTGGTGAAATGAAGAGCTGGTGGTTTGAAAAAAATAAACAAAATTGATATTCCATTGGCACACACAACCAAAAAAGGGGGGACAGGGAGAAGATCCAAATCAATAAAATCAGAGATGGAAAAGGAAATGTAGCAACAGATACCACAGAAATAAAATTAATCATCAGCAATTACTACTAAGAGTTGTATGCCAACAAATTGGAAAATCTAGAAGAAATGCATAGATTCTGGGACACATACAATCTACCAAAATTGAGTCATGAAGACATAGAAAACTGAAACAGACCAATAACCCAGATGGAGATGAATCAGTAATAAAGATGCTCCTAACAAGAAAAGCCCAGGACTGAATGGCTTCATGTCTGAATTCTACCCAACATTTAAAGAAGAACTAATTGTAATACTTCTCAAGCTATTCAAAACAATTGAAAGGAACAATCCTCCCAAACTCCTTCTATGAAGCCTGTGTCACCTAGAATCCTAAACCAGAAAAAGATACAACAGAGAAAGATAACTATAGACCAATATCTCTGATGAACATAGATATAATCCTCAACAACATACTAGCTAATTGGTTCCAACAACACATCAGAAAGATCATTCATCTGGACCAAGTGGGATTTATCCCTGGTATGCAGGGTTGGCTTAATATTCTCAAATCAATAAATGTGATACATCACATTAATAAACTGAAGACCAAAAACCATATGATTACCTTAACAATTGCAGAGAAAGCAGTTGATAAAATACAACACCCTTTCATGATGAAAACCTTAAGCAAATTGGGTATAGAAGGAATACTCCTCAGCACAATCAAGGCAATTTATGACAAACCCACAGACAGCATCCTATTAAATAGGGAAAAGGTGGAAGCATTCCCACTAAAATACTGAACCAGACAAGGATGCCACTTTTTAAATTTTTTTTAATGATTTATTTATTTATTTGAAAGGCAGAGTTACAGAGAGGCAGAGGCAGAGAGAGAGAGGTCTTTCATCCATTGGTTCACTCTTCAGACGGCTGCTACAGTTAGAGTTGGGCCGATCTGAAGCCAGGAGCCAGGAACTTCTTCCAAGTCTCCCATGAAGGTACAGGGGACTAAGGACTTGGGCCATCTTCTGCTGCTTTCCCAGGCCATAGCAGAGAGCTGGACCAGAAGTAGAGCAGCCGGGACTCTAACAGGTACCTATCTGGGATGCTGTCCCTACAGGTGGTGGCATTATCTGTGATGCCATAGTACTGGCTTCAAGGATTCCACTCTTAAAATTGCTATTCAATTTAGTCTTAGAAGTTTTAGCCAGAGCTATTAGGCAAGAAAAAAAATTAAAAAAGATATAAATTGGAAAGGAGGAAGTCAAACCATCTCTACTTGCAGATAACATGATTCTACATATAGGGGATCCAAAAGACTCCATCAAGAGACTGTTGGAAATTTTAAAAGAATTTGGTAAAGTGGCATAATATCAATTTAACACACAAAAATCAACAGATAGACAATGACATGACTGAAAAAGAACTTCTAAGATCAATCCCATTCACAATAGCTACAAAAATATTAAATATCCTGGGATAACTTTAACAAGCAGGTGAAAGGTCTCTACAATGAAAATTACAAAACAATAAAGAAAACAATATAAGACACAAAAATGGAAAAATCTTCAATTAATTGAAGAATTAATAAAAAATTAATATAATCAAAATATCCATATTGCCAAAAGCAATTTAGATTCAATGTGATCCCAATCAAAATACCAAAAATAGTGTTCTTAGATCTCAAAAAAATGCTAAAATTCGTATTGAAGCAACAGAGATTGTCAAATAGCTAAAGCAAATTTAAACAAAAACAAAGCTGTAGACATCACAATACTAGATTTCAAGACATACTACAAGGCATTATAACTAAAGCAGCCTGGTATTGGCAAAAAAAAAATAGACATGTAGACCAACGGAACAGAATAAAAACACCAGAAGTCAATCTACATATCTACAATTAACTCATCTTTGATAAAGGAGCCAGAATCAATCCTTGGAGCAAGGGCCGTCTCTTCAACAAATGGTGCTGGGAAAGCTGGATCTCCACGTGCAGAAGTATGAAGCGAGGTCCCTACTTTACACTTTACACAAAAATCCATTCAAGATTGACCAAAGACCTAAATCAATGACCTGATAAAATTAAGCTACTACAGAACATTGGGGAAAGCCTGAGAGACATTGGCACTGGCAAAGACTTCTTGGAAAAGATCCCCAAAAGTGGGATTACATCAAGCTGAGAAGCTTCTTCATTGCAAAAGAAGCACTCAGCAAAATGAAGAGGCAACTGCCAGAATTAGAGAAGTATTTGCAAACTATGCAACTGATAAAGGATGAATATCCAGAATCTATCAAGAGCTCAAGAAACCCAACAACAACAATACAGACAATCCAGTCATGAAATAGGCAAAGGACTTGAACAGGCATTTTTCAAAAGAGGAAATTCAAATGGGCAACAGTCACATGAAAAAATTCTTAGGATTACTAGCTATCAGGGAAATGTGAATCAAAACCACAATGAGGTTTCACCTTATCCCAGTCAGAATGGCTTTCATATAGAAATCAACAAACAACAAATGCTGATGAGGATGTCGAGGAGTGGGGAAAGGTACCCTAATCTACTGTTGGTGGGAATGTAAACAGTGGAAGACAATAGAGAGATACCTCAGAAATCTGAATATGGACCTTTCATATGACTCAGCCACCCTATCACTGGGAATTCACCCAAAGGAAATGAAATCAGCATATGAAATAGTTATCTGCATCCCCATGTTCATTGAAGCTAGATTCACTAGCTAAGGTATGGAATCAACCCAGATGTCCATCAACTGAAGACTGGATAAAGAAATTATGGTATATGCATACCATAGAATACTACACCGTGGTTAAAAAAAAAAAGAAATCCTGTCATTGGCAATAAAATTGATGCAACTGGAAAACATTACACTTTGTGAGATAAGCCAGTTCCAAAAGGATAAATACCATATGTTCTCCCTTATTTGTGGTAACTAATAAAGAACCTAAAAGGTAATCTATGGAAGTGAAATTGATACTTTGAGAAGTGATAATTTTGAACAGCCCTTGACTCGACTATTCAGAAATAGTTTTTTTTTTTCCTTCATACTATTTGTTGAACTCTTTACTTAGTGTAGGGTTAATCTTATGTGTATAAAGTTAATTGAAAATAGATCTTTGTAAAAAATAAGAATGGGAATGGGAGAGGGCAGAAGAAGAAGCAGGGGAGTTTGTGCGAGAAGGATCACTATTTTCCTAAATTTCTATATGTGAAATGCATGAAGTCGTATACCTTAAATAGCAGGTTTCTAGGTTAAAAAAAAAAAAGCTAGGGGCTCACAATTACCCGTCTTCGTGATAGCATTTACACATTTTGCTTTTTGGACATTTCTTTATGAATGTGGTTTGTCCATTGCAACTGTTACATCCATTTGACTGTTAGTATACCCGAGTGGCTATCCTTGCAGAAAATATGAACTTTACCATTACTTTATTTTTTTACTGTGTAGAGTGACCCATGATGTGTTCAGTAGCATTTATGTATGTTTCTCAAATACATCACCTTTTACAAATGTAAATAAATATCTAATAGAGTACCTAAAACAAAATATGTAAGAGTGAAATGGAGATTTTGAGATTTTATGTTTGTTTACAGTCCTTGTCTCTACTGTTGAGGAGCAGTGTTTTGTTCTTCATACTATTTGTTGAACTCTTTACTTAGTGTAGGGTTAACCTTATGAATATAAAGGAAACTGAAAATAGATCTTTGTAAAGATTAAGAGTGGGAATAGGAGAGAGAGGAGGAAGAAAAGTGGGAACATGGGTGGGAAGGAGGGTTGGGTGGGATGTATCACTATGGTCCTAAGTCTGTATACATGAATTACATGAAATTTGTATAACTTAAGTAAAATTTAAAAAAGAGAGAAATATATTTGGTATGAATCTGAATCTGTGCAATTGGGAACTGAAATAGTTGAGCAGTCAGCATGCTTGTTTGTGGAGCAAGTCATTGTCACATATCAATTTGCATTTTTTTCCAATTTGCTTTTGAGTTGTGGTGTAGCAATATTATTCCTTACTGAGCTTCTACTGATATGGTTAATGGCATTTTGTTGCTGCTTTTGTTTTGGGAGAAAATGATTACCTCCCAGAAATTTCTGATGTATAACAGATTTCTTCTCTCAGGAGGATGTCTTGCAGTCCAGATATGAACCCATGTGGAGTTAATGCACCTTTAACTGATAAGTTATATTTTATACATTTGATTTATCTCAGTTTATTAGTCCATTATTAGTTATTAGTTTTTAAAACATATTTATACATTTATTTATTTATTTGAAATGGAAAGAGAGAGATTTTTCATCCACTAGTTCACTCCCCAAATGCCTGAAACAGCTGAGGCTGGGCCAGGCCAAAGCCAGGGGCCCAAAACTCAATCCTCTGGTCTCCCATATGGATAGCAGGGACTCAACTACTTAAGTCATCACTGCTGCCTCCCAGAGTGTGCATTAGTAGGAAGCAAATCAGGAGCAGAGCCAGGACTAGAACCCAGGTGCTCCCAATAGGGTGCAGGCGTCCTAAGTGACATTAGAATCACTACAGAAAATACCTGGCAGATATCCAGATGTATAAAATGAAAAAAACATGTTTCCTTTGAAAGATTGTTTGCATTATAAATGATCTCTGAGCCTGCAGCCTCGTTTAGTCTGGCCTTGTGACTTTTAATGACATTTGTTGAAATTCTTAATTTGGTTGCTACAGTATTACATGTTATGTTTGTGAGGGTCAAACTAGTGTTAAATACTATTATATCAATATCAGATTTGCTCAAAAGCAATATGCAAAACTAAATGACAGTGGAAATCACTTTTAATTGAATGTCGATAGCTTTCCTAAGAGGATAATTAAAGTAACTGACTTATCTCACAGCCAAAAAAAAAAAAAAAAAAAGTCTGGAATAATGTAGCTTTCATTATAAAACAGAAAATAATAGCCTCTTCCCATACTATGAAAGTACTTCAGAAAGTTTGTGGGAAAAATGGAATTAAAATTTAAAATATGTTTATTTTAGTGAAAATCATTAGAAATCCATGCATAAATTTTTCATAGTATTAATTTCCCATGAATGTTTTGAGACCCATCATATAAATCTTTAAAAAATCATTTAAGGTTCCCCCCACCCCAATATAACGGTCCTGTTTCTTGGATTATTACAAACATTTCACTTGGGCATCAAATTTGGTGTTCTCCAGAATTGCATGCCTGGAGTATCTGATGCATTCAGAAACCAATCAGAAGTTTAATGGTACATGGTGGATTAAAATGTGAGCTCATTTCCAGCCCTTCTTCACCAACCACTGAAATGACAGTGAAGGAATAAAAGGACAAAGAGACAAGAGAAGACAACAGCAGGCCAGAAACATCAAGGATGTCTGGAAGAGCAAATGAAAGAATAAGAGCTACTTAACCAAGGGTCACAAAGGAAGAGCGTATTGGGCAGAAAAAATATGTATGTGCAGTGGGTGTTTGACACAGTGGTTAAGACTCTGCTTGAGACACGTGCATCCAGTGTTGGAGTGTTTGGGTTTGAGCACCAATTCTGCTTCTGACTTCAACTTCCTTTTAACATGTACCCGGGGAGGCAGCAGGTGATGGCTCAAGTGGCTGAGTCCTTGCCACCTATGTAGGAGACCTGAATTGCACTCCTAACTCCTGGCTTGGACCTAGCCCAGCCCCAGATGTTGCCGGCATTTGAAGAGTGAATGAACAGATGGTCTGACTCCATGCGCAGGTGGGAGTAGCATGAGGTACTGCTATGTAAAGAGGAAAATGAAGGCGTAACTTCTATCAAAATAGTGCCCTCCAGACACTTCCCCAGCTCACCTCTCCAGGCTCCATTGTCCAGTTGCATTCACTGAGCATGGGATTGCTCAGTGGAGGAAATGACTGTCCCCTAAAAAGTCACGCAGATTCCAACAATAGGGAACTCTCAACAGAATCACAAGGTTGACTGACCTCCAGCCCCAGCCAATCTCAATGAAACATTTAGAAATTGCAATAATATTTTTAGTGCTCTTTTTTTGAATAAGTAAGTGCAAAGCAAATATTATGACACAATAACTTAAGCTGCCACCTGGGATGCTTATATCTCATATTGGAGCCCCAGTTCTAGTCCTGGCCTCTACCTGACTTCTGATTCAGCTGCTTTTTTTTTTTTTTTATGCTGTCACTTGATTTATGACATAGGACCAATGAGAAAAAAATGACATTTTAAACAAATGGTGAATTAATTAATTAATTAATTCACATAAAATAATCTTGACCTATTTCATACCATATACAAACATAAATATTCAGATTATAAATCTAAATCTGTAAAATAAAACAAGAAATGTTCTAGATGTTAAATAAATGAGTATCTTTAAGGTTTTAGTTAAGTAATTCTTTCATAAATGGGACACAAAAACAATAACTGTAACACAAATATTGATAAATTGGACTTCATTAAAATTAAGAATTGTTATTTATTAAAAGACACTTGGGAGTGAGTATTTAGCATGGTGGTTGATATGCCACTTGGGATGCCACTATCCCATATCTGAGTTTCTGAATTTGAGTCCTACCTCTACTTCCTTTTTTTTTTTTTTGACAGAGTTAGACAGTGAGAGAGAGAGACAGAGAGAAAGGTCTTCCTTCCGTTGGTTCACCCCCTAAACAGCCACTACGGCCGGCGTGCTGTGCTGATCTGAAGCCAGGAGCCAGGTGCTTCCTCCTGGTCTTCCATGTGGGAGCAGGGCCCAAGCACTTGGGCCATCCTCCACTGCCTTCTCAGGCCAAAGCAGAGAGCTGGACTGGAAGAGGAGCCACCGGGACAGAATCTGGCACCCCAACCGGTACTAGAAGCCTGGGGTGCTGGCACCGCAGGCTGAGGATTAGCCTAGTGAGCCTTGGCGCTGACCCCCACCTCTGCTTCCAAATCTACCTTCCTGCTAATGTGCATCCTGCAACGAGCAGATGATGTCAGCTCTTTGTTAATGTGCCTGAAAAGCAGTAGATGATGGTCCAAGCTCTTGGGTCCCTGCCACCCATGTAGGAGACCAAAATGGAGTTCTTGGCTTTTGACTTTGTCCTGGCCCAGGCAGCTGTCTCTGACACCCTGCCTTTCAATTAGATAAATAAATCTCCTTTTAAAAAAGAATAAGTGCAAAAAATTCTAAGACATTTGAGGAAAATTGCCAAAAAATAAAAAATAAAAAAACCCCCACAATACCAAGAAAGAGCAATGAAGTCAATGCAGGGAGCAGAAGAAAATATGCCATAATACCTGTCAGAGAGGGGGCCAGCATTGAAGTACAGTGAGTTAAGCTGCTGCCTGTGACACTAGCATCCCAGGGTTTGAGTCCTGGCTGCTCCACTTCATATCCAGCTCCCTGCTAATGTGCCTGGAAGGCAGCAGATGATGGCCCACATGCTTGGGTCCCTGCCACCCACGTGGAAGACTAGGATGTGGAGTTTCTGGCTTTGATTTGGCTCAGATCTGGCTGTTGTGGTCATTTGGAGAGTAAACCAGCACATGAAAGATCTCTCTTCCTCCCCACCCCATCCAGCCTCTGTTGCTCTGTCTTTCAAATAAATAAATAAAATAAAAAAAAATTTTTTTTTTTTTTGGCAGTGCTCAGTGTGCTCGGAGGCCCGCAGCGGACTAAAATAAATCTTAAAAAAAATCGTTAGAGATTAGGTATAGTAAGCATGAAATGAGAACAAGGGCTATAAAAAGAAGTTCTCAGAATAATTAAATCTGATATTTCAAATAAAAAATAATAGAAATGTTGGAATAGAGAGTTTAAGAAATTTCACATGCTAGTGTAAAAATAGGAGGTACAAAAAGAGGAAAAAATCAGAAAATTAGAAGATGTATGAATACACTTAAAAAGACTTCTAGATAGAACAAGGAAAATGGAAAGAATTTTCTGACACTGTTAACAAAATACCTGATGCGGCCGGCGCCGTGGCTCAACAGGCTAATCCTCTGCCTTGCGGCGCCAGCACACCGGGTTCTAGTCCTGGTTGGGGTGCCGGATTCTGTCCCGGTTGCCCCTCTTCCAGGCCAGCTCTCTGCTGTGGCCAGGGAGTGCAGTGGAGTATGGCCCAAGTGCTTGGGCCCTGCACCCCATGGGAGACCAGGAGAAGCACCTGTCACCCGGCTCCTTCCATCGGACGAGCGCGGTGCACCGGCTGCAGCGCGGCGGCATTGGTGGGTGAACCAACGGCAAAGGAAGACCTTTCTCTCTGTCTCTCTCTCTCACTGTCCACTCTTCCTGTCAAAAATAAATAAAAAAAAATACCTGATGCAGGGTAATTGGAAAGAAAAGATGTTCATTTCTTACAGTTTTAGAGGCTGAAGTCCAAGGGCAAGGGGCCACATCTGTAAGGGCCTCTTGCTGGGTCGTGGCATAGTGCAGGTCATCAGTGGAGAGACAGATCAGTGCAGAGAGCTCATTTTTATAACAAAGTCACTCCCTCTGTGATTCATAAATCCTTAAAGCTTGAACGGATCAGCCCCCTAATGCGGGTAGACCCCCACCCCCATGATCCAATTACCTCCCAAAGTCTCCCTTCTAAATACATTAACAGAGGACTTCAGGATGAAGGGAATTTAAAATATATATGCAGATCATAGCAAGTGATATTCATTAAGTAAATCAAATCAATAAGTCAAACGACTGACTGGATTTGGCGGGGGGAAACCTTGGGTCTACAGAGAGTTTCTCTCTCCTTATCCCAATCTCTTTGGGAAGTGCCTCTGTGTACTTGGCCCATAGGGCATCTCTTGCCTCCAGTTTAGCACCAAAAGCTTTGCGAGGAGGTCATTTGCCACTTGCTTTAGATATACAGGGCTTTATGGAATAAGCAAGAAGTTATGAAAACCCTAGAGGAGAAGACAACCAAGGAGGTAGTGAACATGCTTGAGATTACAGGAATGAAAGCTGTACCTATTTATGAACCCAGAAAACAACTTAAAGTAACTGTTCTATTCTTGGTCATCCAACAGCTCTTTGGCTCATATGGGAAAATTATCAACCTTCACGGATACCCTACTACCAAATGCCACGTCAGGGAATAGTGTCTGTAGTTGCAAGAAAGTGGCTGGAGAGTGTGTGTGTGTGTGTGTGTGTGTGTGTGCATGCAGGCACATATGTGCAAAGAGATAACAGGCCCGCAGTAGGACAGGATCAAACAAAAAATCAATAGGTTTGGGGAGTACAGCAGGTGGGAGTAAGCCATCAGGATCAGGGGGCCACTTGAACCCTCTGCTTCTTTTGAGAGGCTGAGTTCCCGGCACTCCATCAAGCCTTGTTTCTCCATTCCTGCTTCTGGGTGGGTAAGTGCTGCAGGGGAAAACCCTAGCCTGCAGAATGGGAGCCATCACAGTTGTAGGTCTACAGTATTTTCAGAGCCTTTAGTGTACTTTTTCTTTCCCTATTCAAGGTTCTCTGTGACCCTCACATGTTGCTACTTTGTATTTTGGGCACACTTTGACACCTTTTTACTAAATATTGGAAAATATCTTAATTTCTACTTTATGAAGAAAAATAACATCATAAACATCTATTCTCCCACAGGGTCTATTATCACATGTGTGGTGATGACTGTTTAAACCTGAAACGTCATCCCATATGTGTCTCTCGAGCCTCAGTTTCCCAGGGACTTGGAGCTCAGTATTATCCAAAACACAGCTCCTTCTTATCACATCTTGTGATCAGTGCCACCCATTCAGGACCCAAGCCAGAACTCTGGTAAACATCATCAGTTTTTAAAAAAGATTTATTTATGTACTTGAAATGCAGAGTTACACAGAGAGAGGAGAGGAGAGAGAGAAAGGGAGGGAGGGAGGGAAGAAAGGTAAGAAGGGAGGGAGAAAGAGAGAGAGAGAGAGAGAGAGAGAGAGAGAGAGAGAGAGAGAGAGATCTTTATCCACTGGTCACTGGTTCATTCTTTCCAAATGGCTGCAATGGTCAGGGTTGGGCCAGGCAGAAGCCAGGAACCTGGAACTTCATCTGGATCCCCAATGTGGGTGGCAGGGGCCCAAATACATGGACCATCTTCTGCTTTCCCCGGGCATATAAGCAGAGAAGTAGAGTAGCTGAGCCTCATAGGAGGTAGCTTAAGGTGCTGTGCCACAATGCTGCCCCTAGCATCATCATTCTTGATGTCTCCCTGTCCTTAAAATCACTTGCTCATATCTCTCCACTGCCATGCCCCATGGCTACAATTCCCAGGGGTAGTCAGTTTTGCTTCCGATGGACTCATCTGTCCTCAAGCTCTCACACCTGTATGACTCCGTGTTCAAATCCGACTCCAATTGATTCTACTTGCTGCCACTAAAGTGATTTTTCCAAAGTGGAATGCTGTTTTCTTTATTCTAGTATGCAAATACTTGTGGTGATTCCTCTAGTTCACTCTGCAATTTCAAGTTCTAAACCCTAGTGTTCATCACTGAATTATACAATTAAAATGGGTGAATCTCAAAAAAATAAAATAAAATAAATTCATATGTAAATGTGCTGGTATTCTTCACTATGTGAATCTTTACCATCCAAAATGTGAAATAGAATAATTCAGAAACTGGGGAATATTTACATATATCTTCATGTAAAATATTTAAAAGTTTGAGAATATTTGCAATGTAATACACTGATTTGTGAATATCTTCTCTAAACAATTAAACTCCAGTATCTTTACACATAAATCTTTGGAAAAATCTCTAAATATTTTCTTTAAATAAGCTTCTAGAAGTGAACTTGCAAAGAAACAAAATAAAAAAAAAAACAAAACCCTAGTGTTCAAGGACTTTGTGGATCAACACTGCTTGCCCCCAGAGAGCCATCTCTTGCTTCGTTAACCTTCCCCTTACTTAAGCATAAGAATCCCCAAGAATGCTTATTTTAAAGGCAGATTCTTGGGCTCCAGATTCTGATTAAACAGAAGAGTATCAGGACTGAAATAGCTGCGATTCAAGTGTGTTGGTTGATTCACGAGGAGGTGGTTTATGAAGCACACCAGGAGGAAGCCTGCTGGTGAGGTTGAACGCTGGGGTATTCCCTGAAGCTCTGTGCTCCCCATGTCTCCACCTAGAAATTGCTTCCTAATCCTCAACTTCCTGTTCCTGTTTCCCATCCCTACTTGGTCCTTCATCCTTCTCTTTCAGGATTCTGGGAAGCCCTCAAAATTCTTTCAAAGCTCAGGGCAGAAATCTGACGCAGTGGTGTGTCTGGGTTCAAGTCCTAGCTCTGCTTCCAATTCTGCTTCCTGCTAATGCAGACTTTGAGAGGCAGCAGGTGATGGCTCTAGTAGCTTGGGTCCCTGCCTCCCATAGCAAGAGGTGGATTGCGTTTCCAGCTCCTGGCTTTGTCCTCATCCAGCTCTGCTGTTGTGAGCATTTGCAGAGTACATCAGTAGATAGATCTTTACCTGTCTTGGTCTCTCTGCCTTTCAAATAAAATACAAATAAAAATTAAAAAGCTAAGTAGGTTAATTCCCTTTCTTTGTGAAAACTGAGTAATTGATTACATGATTATAGATACATTATATTTTTTGTAGCACTGAGTAATGGATTGAATGATTACTGTCTTCTGTTCGAGCTGCTGAGTTCCCTACAGGGCCTGCTTTGATGAATCTTCCAGCTTTGGCATTTTCAGTCGAATGGCACAACTATACCCGCACAATGAAGGAAGACTTTATCTCCCAGGAGCACAGAAGCCACAGGCAAGGTGTGGGACTCTTTTTCATCCCTCACTTCAACACAGCACCAAGGTGAATTTCCTGTACCCTTGGTGATACATCATGTTGTCATTGGCTTGGGAAATATCTGGGAACAACCCAACAAATCCAGTACTGAACCTATAATGAATCTACTTTTGGTAAGACATTCCTGAAAAAGAAAAGTCACTTTAGTTATGTGATAGATGCTGAGTTTCTTTGTACATATATTTTAAAAATTTGAAGCCTTCTTTTCCAATTGCACTTACATAAGATGAAATAAAGCTCTTAGATCATTTACAGTTGTTTGTGTTTTCTGACAGGTTTCTGTCAGAGAGTGAGCACATCTGACAATAGCTAATGCTGTTGGAAATCACATGAAAATGATGATTCGTCTTTGTGTTCAGTCTGGATGGCTGCTGAATTAGAGCCAAAATTCATCACCATCAGCAAAACCAGATCCAACAGAACAATAATATAAAGGGCTGAGCTGCCATCCATGCTTTAAATGTCCAAATAATAATTTTTTTCCGTCTAAATTTTAATTATTTTATTCCTTCATCCCCCCATAAAATAATTCCCCTGCCATGAAGAATTTTGTGCCCCAACATCAGCTTTCCTGTATTACTTATTTTTTTTAAAAGATTTATTTATTTATTTGAAAATCACACAGAGAGAGGAGAGGCAGCGAGAGAGAAAGATCTTCCACCCGATGGTTCACTCCCCAATTGGCTGCAACGGCCCGAGCTTTACCGATCTGAAGCCAGGAGCCAGGAGCTTCTTCCAGGTATCCCACATGGGTGCAGGGGCCCAAGGACTTGGGCTGTCTTGTACTGCTTTCCCAGGCCATAGCAGGGAGCTGGATTGGAAGTGGAGCAACCTGGATGTGAACTGGCGTCCATATGGGATGCCAGAGCTTTAGGCCAGGGCTTTAACCCACTGTGCCACAGTGCCGGCCCCTCCAGTATTACTTATTGTCTGTATATTTTCACCTACTCCTACCTGGCAATCTGTCAGGTGTAAAATCAGTTACTGCCTTGATTTTTCTTTTTTAAATATTTATTTATTTGAAAGGGAAAATGAGAGAGAGAGAGAGAGAGAGAGAGAGAGAGAGAGAGAGAGAGAGAGAGAGAGAACTTCCATCTGCTGGTTCATTCCCTCTATGGCCATAACAACTGTCGGGCTAGGTCAGGTCAAAGCCAGGAGCCAGGAGCTCCTTTTGGTTCTCCTGTGGAGGTGGTAGGGTCCCGAGTACTTAAGCCTTCTTCTGCTACTTTCCTACATGCATTAGCAGGGAGCTGCATCAGGAGCTGAGAGGCTGAGACTTAAACCAGCCCTCCAATATTAACCCACTGTGTCATGATGGTGATCTTTATCTTGGGTCTTATAATCTTCACGTGGTATTAGCCTCCATGATATGTCCAGTTTATTGTATTCTGCATATTATGTGTCATACATTGGATTTTATTGAGAAAAGTAAAATAAGGAAAGGGAACAACTGATCACACCAACAGGATTTTAAGGGAAACATTTTGATTTTGTTTACTGTACCAGATGCACCATATCTCAATATATTTTGTTAAGTAATGTATATGAAGTAAATTCCAGTGGACCATCCAATGTTTGTGACTTCTTCCAAAGCATGTAATCATTGGCACTTAAAACTCTTCTTGATAGTCTTTATAGACACACCATATTTTTGTAGTAAGTATGGATGGGAAACAGGAACAAAGTAGGGTTGGGAAACAGGAACAGGAAGATGAGGATTAGGAAGCAATTTCTAGGTGGAGACATGGGGAGCACAGAGCTTCAGGGAATACCCCAGCGTTCAACCTCACCAGCAGGCTTCCTCCTGGTGTGCTTCATAAACCACCTCCTCGTGAATCACCCAACACACTTGAATTGCAGCTACTTCAGTCCTGATACTCTTCTGTTTAATCAGAATCTGGAGCCCAAGAATCTTGGACTTCCATTTTTTTGGCCAAAAAAGTGTACAGGAAGTGTTCAGCATTGTACTAGATAGCTGAATTATGCCATTAGAAAAATGTATGCGTGGTCCATGAGTGCATACAACTCAATGAGAATATTGACATCAGCATCACATTGTTCATGTGTGCTCAGGCACTGCGTTTCTGCCTTCAAGATCTCTTTCCCTCCTTATGTCCTAGATGCTAAAATCTTGGTGCTAAACTCAGTGGTTCTGAGTCTACCAGTGTCACTTCTCCTCCAGCTGCTCTTTCCAGCAGGAGCCAATTATTCCAACATATCCTCTTTGACCTCTCATTTCTTTTATCCTTTTTTAAAATTTGTTTTCAAAGTGTTACAGAGAGAGAAGGGGGAAGGAGAGAGATATCTTCTATCTGCTGGTTCACTCCACAAATGATGATATCTGCTGGGGCTGGGTCATGTTAAAGCCAGGATCCTAGAATTGCATCTGGGTGTCTCAAGTGGGTGGCAGGATCCCAAGCAGTTGGCCCATCTTTCACTCGTCCCCAGGATCATTAGCAGGGAGTTAGATTCTGGATTAGAAGTGCAGCAGCAGGGATTTGAAATTGGTGCTCATGTGGAATGCTGCATCCCAGGCAGTGCTGCACCAGGATGCCAGCACTAAATCTCCCATGATGGTGGAGGCCAAGAAGCTGTGTTGTCATCTCATATGATGCAGCTTCACATCTCTGTAACTTCCCCTTGGAAAGTCAAGGACAGAGAGTAGTTGGTCATTCAGTGGGAGGAGCCTATGTATTCCCTCATGCTTCTAAAAAGATAAGGGGACCATTCAAGTGAATACTCAGTATCCATTGCGAAATGCTGCTTTTGCTTATCCAGAGCAGCTTCCACACAAGCAAGATGATTATTGTTCTTCAGAGAGCATATTAGCTCTCTCTAATGTGCAAATTAGCTTGCCTACTTTTTTGCACGAATTCTTCCATCAGAAGGAGGCTTGAGTATGGTTACCTAGCAACAAGGTTTAAATTATAATGAGGTTATAAGTAAGCTTGTCCTAAATGCAAACTATATCAAAACAGAAACCTGGCTAGGATTACACAAAATCTATTAATTTGAAAAGCCCAGCGCCTCAATGTTGCCTTCTTAAGTATAAACAAATAGGATGCTTCAAGGAGGATGAATATCGCTGACACTTTGAACCTTTGCTGTGTTTGGAAGCCTCTCTGTGGTTTGCTTCATCCCATGCTGTCTTGCCACGTCCTCTTGTCCTTCCTCTCCACACACATCTACTCAGCTGCTGCCACTGTGCTGTGAGCTCTCCCTCCTCACCATCCCTGAGTTCCACAGCTGCCTTCATCCCTCCAGATTCAAGCTTCCATTGTCTCTTATTTACTACAGTGTCCTCTCTAGGACAATCAGATGGATGCTTACTTAGAAAAGTTGACAAAAGTGAAATGCGAAGGGCTCTTATTTAGCTTAGACTTTTCTGTTGCTGTGCCTTGTTCTCAGTGGCATTGAAATGTCCTGGGAAACTAATTCTTGGACTTTCTAAAGCCCAGAGGTAACACACTTGTGCCACCAGTGGGATAGAGTAGGAGGCGATCATCAAGATTATGATAATCCGTTGTCCTCTCTGTGTCCTAACACCTGCTGAAGAAGGATCTCCCCCCATCTGTATGAATTGGGTGTCCATGTGAGTCCAGGTGGGCAGGTATGGTTCTCCTGCAGGTTGTCAAGTTCTTCTCTGTTGTTCTCAGCACCAGCAGGGAGAGTTGTTCCCTGTGTGAGTGACTGTAGGGAGGGCAACACCACCTACTCCCTCTGAAGAGGAAACACTGGGGTCATTATTTGGTAATTTCCAGTCATCTGATGTTCTTACTAATAGAGTGGGCCAGTATTCTTTCTAAGAACTAAAGCTGACTTCCTCATCATTGGGAAGTGTAGGAAGACAGAAACAATGTATACCAAAAAGTTAAGAGGAGTTTGTTTTGATGAGTGGAATTATGAATGCTTTTTATATTTTTCTTTATACTCATAGATAAAAACCATGTATTATTTTTGGCAAAAAATGGTATTACAAAGCAAGTTGGGGTTTTAAAAAAATTTTATTTATTTATTTTCATTTATTTGAAAGATGGATAGATACAGACAGTGAGATTGTCCATCTGCTGGTTCCCTTTCCAAATGCCTGCAACAGCCAGAGCTGTGCCAACATAAATCCAGGAGCCCAGACCTCAATGCAAGGCTCCATATGGTTGGCAGAAATCCAAGTACTTGAGTGATCACCTGCTGCCTCTCAGGGCACACATCAGCAGAAGTTGGAATTGGAAGTGTAGCTGGGTTTTGAAACTAGGGACTCTAATATGGAATGTGGGTGTCCAAAGCTGTTTTAACTGCTACACCAAATGGCAGTGTAGGTTTTAATTTTTTTTGTTTTACTTTGAAATAATTTCAAATGTTCAGAAAAGTTTAAAAGATAATACAGAACATTTCTGTATACCCTTCATATACCCTTTCTCTTACATCTCTCTGCCTGCACTATCACTATAACATATTTTCTTTTTTGTCCAAAGATTCATTCATTCATTCATTCATTTATTTGCAAGAGAGAGAGAAAGGGAGAGAAAGAAATCTATCTTTGGTGTCGGCGCTGTGGCATAGCCGGTAAAGCCATCGCCTGCAGTGCGGGCATCCCATATAGGCACCAGTTCGAGTCCCGGCTGCTTCACTCCCAATCCAGCTCTCTGCTATGACCTGGGAAAGCAGTAGAAGATGGCTGAAGTCCTTGGGCTCCTGTACCCACGTGGGAGACCTGGAAGAAGCTCTTGGCTCCTGGCTTTGGATCGGCGCAGCACACTGGCCATTGCAGCCAATTGGGGAGTGAACCATTGGATGGACGACCTCTCTCTCTCTCTGCCTCTCTTTCTCTTTCTGTGTAACTCTGCCTTTCAAATAAATTAAAAAAAAAAAAAGAAATCTATCTTCTGGTTCAGTTCCCAAATGGTCATAATAGCGACTTGGCCAGGCCGAAGTCAGGATCCAGGAACTCCATCCAGGTCTCCCACATGGGTAGCAAGAGTCTAAATGCTTGGCCCATCTCCCACTGCCTTCCTAGGTGGATTATCAGAGAGCTTAATTAGAAGCAGAGGAACTAGAACTCCAACAGACACTCTAGTATGAGATGCAGGTGTCCCAAGCAGCAGCTTAACCCACTGCACCACAATTGCTGGCCCCATAATATATTTTCCTCATCATTTGAGAGTCACTGCAGACATGATACCCCTTATCCTCAAATACTTTAATGCATGTTCCATAAAAACAGGGACCTTCTGCTGCATAACCAGGGCCAAACCATCTACACCAGCAAGTTGGTGTTGATATGATGCTACCACCCAATCCATGGACCTCATGCCAACATCCCAGTCGCTCCAACAACATTATTTACAATCATCTTTTCTCTTCAGGAGCGGCGTTCAGCCCAGCTCCTAGGGATGGTTTTGTTACCGTCTCAGTGCATTTTCCCTCAGTCTAGAGCAGTTTCTTCACTTTTATTTTCTTTCATGAACTAACCTGGAGCTCATCAGACGACTCCTGTGTTCAGACGGTGGTGTTGCACCACAGAAGGGATTTTGTTAAGCTCAGGCATTGCCAGTTCACTCTGCTTTGCAGCTGACTGCAAGACTTCTTCAACTGTGAGCAGTGACTTTGCGAGGTAGGGAGGGAGTAGGGGACAGCACATGAACCTTTCCTCTTCCTCTACTCTAGGGCAGAGGTGAGGGGTGAATGGGGGAGGCATGCAGGGCAGAGAAGGTGCTGTGTTAAGGTTAGGGTTGGGTCCAAATTTGAATTTGAATTTTGGTCCTGGAAATGGAAGCCACACAAGGGAATCAAAAATGGCCATGAAAGTCTCAAGTTCAGGTGAAGCTCATCAGCCATCTCAGCCAAGTTCGGAGTTCTTATTACTATTTGATAAATCAACAATTAATCAGCAGGCCAGTGTTGTGGCACAGTGGGTTAAACTGCCTGCATCCCATGTAGGAGTGCTTGTTTGAATCCCAGCTACTCTGCTTCCAATTCAGCTTCCTGCTAATGAGGCTGGGAAGGCAGTAGATGATGACTTCACTATTTGAGTCCTTCAGTCATGTGGGAGACCTGGATGGAGTTCTTGGCTACTGACTTGAACCTGGTCCAGCCGTGGTTGTTGTGGTCATTTGTGAACAAGCAGACAGAAATTGTCTCTGTCTCTTTCTTTCTCTGCTTCCCTTCCTCTCCCCTTCTCTGCCTCTTCTCCCTTCTTCTTCTCCTTCCCTCTCCCTCTTGCTTTGAATACATCTTTTAAAAAGTTAACTGGCATGCAAGTCTTATCCAGTGCCAGGGAAAGAATTCCTCACCTCTTTGTTATCAGAGGTTCTTCTCTGGCTCAGTACCCTGCCATGCTCTGGTTTAAATGCAGAAACTCTAGTCAAAGCAATACTGGCTGCATCTGGATTTCCACTGTGACAAGCTTCCCAGGAGACTCACATGTATGATATATATTTTTTAAATTACCTATAGTAAGTAATTCTTTTTTTTTTTTTTGACAGGCGGAGTGGACAGTGAGAGAGAGAGACAGAGAGAAAGGTCTTCCTTTTGCCGTTGGTTCACCCTCCAATGGCCGCCGCGGTTGGCGCGCTGCAGCCGGCGCACTGTGCTGATCCGAAGGCAGGAGCCAGGTGCTTCTCCTGGTCTCCCATGCGGGTGCAGGGTCCAAGGACCTGAGCCATCCTCTGCTGCACTCCTGGGCCACAGCAGAGAGCTGGACTGAAAGAGGAGCCACCAGGACAGAATCCGGTACCCCAACCGGGACTAGAACCCAGTGTGCTGGTGCTGCAGGCTGAAGATTAGCCTATTGAGCCGTGGCACTGGCCTCAGGCAGAATCTTAATCAGTTAAATCACAACTCTGGTCCCAAATGTGACTTTTATTTCCTATTCTTGAAAAGAATATATTTCAATTATGAAAACACTTTTTACTCTTCAAGTCTAAAGCAGAAATCTCCAACCTCAGAAATTCTAATTTAGCTAATCTAATTCAGTGTGGGAATCAGCATAGGGGTTCCTGAAAGCCTTTTCTGTGATTCCAGTGTACACCTAGGGTTAGGCCATATGATATATGATAACATATGTGGAAATCATAGAAATCAACTGAACAGACATGCAACAGTCTTAAGAATTAAATACAGTGCTTCCAATATCCTGGCCTCTTAATTGATGAATTTTTTTTTAGGATTTTTTTTTATTAGACATGCAGAGTTAGACAGTAAGAGAGAGAGACAAAGGTCTTCCTTCTGTTGGTTCACTCCCCAAAATGGCTGCCACGGCCAGCGTGTTGCGCCGATCCGAATGAAGCCAGGAGCCAGGTGCTTTTCCTGGTCTCCCATGCGGGTGCAGGCGCCCAAGCACTTGGGCCATCCTCCACTGCCCTCCTGGGCCACAGCAGAGAGCTGGCCTGGAAGAGGAGCAACCAGGACTAGAACCTGGCACCCATATGGGATGCTGGTGCCGCAGGCAGAGGATTAACCAAGTGAGCCATGGCGCCGGCCCCTAGGATTTTATTTTCTTTCCCATTTATTTCCATGCTAATAACCCTTGTCACAACTGAGACATGTAACCTTTCAAAACCCCAATTTTAAATATTTCAGTTTCCGACCATCAGCTCCTTGTCTGTACTGTAGTATCTGGAGGCTGTCCTGCAGTGTCTCTGGAACTCTCTTCTTTCCTTCTGCCTCACTTCCTGGCTTACCCAGTTCAAATTTAAAGCCCATCACCATGATCCCTCCCTCTCCTATGCCCCTAGTTTTTTGTTATAGGTGGAAAAGGCGGCAGAGAAACACGACCTTTGTTCTTTGTCTCACATGAAAAAGAATTTCCAAGAGGACAAGGCAGAGAGAAAAGCAAGATTCGTGTAAGTCAGAAGCCTCTTGCCGATGTGGCCTAGAAGGAGGCTCCAAGAGGGGCAGTCCCCTGAGCTGTGAGGGTCTGAGTCTTTTATACACACTTTCTGGAGAA
Organism: Sylvilagus floridanus; assembly: GCA_949820135.1. Lineage (NCBI taxonomy): Eukaryota > Metazoa > Chordata > Mammalia > Lagomorpha > Leporidae > Sylvilagus > Sylvilagus floridanus. Next base: position 80,218,862 of record OX463241.1, read on the forward strand.
GAAAACCAGAGCGCATCTAACAATCAGAAGTTGGGCACAGAACTCATCAAAAGGACATCTTTGCAATCTTGTCTGTCCTGTTTAGCTCGTGCATGCTGAGACAAAAAAAAAAAATCATCAAAAGAGTGGAATCTGTTTTCAGGGTAAACTGAGAACGCAGAAGGATGGATTCATCACTTCCTTCCTCTTCTCATAAGAAAACTGAAAGCTCCCAAGGAGTGGGATAAGCACTTTTGTCTTGTTAAAGGCAGCTAGGCAGCTCCTGGGGAGAAATAGGCAGTGGGATTTGGCAACTTGACCTTACTAAACATAACTTTTGGGGAAAAACAAGCATTTTGCATCCTCTCAAAGACATTTCCCTTTCCTCATTTCCAGTGAGACCAACCTAACTGCCTATCAACCTGTCTGACTCCTTATAACTCCACTTGTTTACTTACCATTCATTTGGAAAACCTTAAATTCATTAAATCCAATTCTCTGCCTGCTTGCCCTGAACCTATATGGTAAAAAATAGCTGTAAAGGCAAACAGACAAATTGAAAAATCCCAGATCCCATTGACCCATTAACTGGCCTCACTTTAACTCTGACAGATGGTGTTCAAGAGTCTGACCTCATTTCCCTAGATCAATAGCTTGCCCCATGTATTAAATGATTATTTGACACCTAGTCCTTGCCAGGTTCACAGTTTCTCCTTTCCGGCTCCACTCTGAGTGATGGCTCTTTTCTACTTGTCTGGGTTGAAAAAAAGAAAAGTTCTTCAGGTGCCTACCATCGCAGCTGCTTGCTTCTGCATCTGAACATGTTTATTTGTTCATATTACTTTCTGACTGTTCCTATGGATGAAGGCGAAGCAGGAAAAGTCAGGGAGATAGATTAAGTTTGTAAGCTGGAAGCCACACCTACACTCCAGCCCCCACCATGTAATGCTATCATTAATCAGATGACCCCTCCTCGAGATGCACCTCCCTTACTTGGGACTTGGGGTTACTACTATGTAACCACTCCCCTTTTCAAGCTACTGAAAGTCCAGTGAAGGGAAGGTCTTCTCTCTCTCTCTCTCTCTCTCTCTCTCTCTCTCTCTCTTCTGCCTTGTAGACCCAGGACAAGCAGAGAAGGGTATGAAATTCCCCTTCTTACCTTTCCTAGTCACTGTCCCTAAATGAAGCTCTCATGTGCCTCTGTATTCTTCTCATTTTCTAAATAAGCCTTATCATGCTGCATGCATGTTTGTGCCTGTGCTTACAATTCTTCTTTAAGTAAAAGGCAAGAGCCTGGGATATTAATTTTGGCTCAACCTAACCCACAGCAAAGAGTGTTCTTACCCAACCAAGATCATCCCCTTCCCTTACGCTCTGACTCTTCCTATCTGTTCAAGTTCCTGAGTCCTCAATTCTCACTTCTCTCTCCAATATCAGCTATTTGTCATCACTAGATTATTTCCATTCTCTTTGATTCATGCCTTTTAGTTCCATTAAAATAAACTCTATTGCCCCAACTTCTCAGGCTAGCTACTATCCCCTTTCTCTGCTCCTGATTACTATCTTTGCAAGGGTTGTCTCCATGTATTGTATCGGTTTTTTTCTCATGCTCTTATTTCTTGAAATTACTTTTAAGTTATTTTATTATTTAAGAAAAGAACTGTCCCACTGTTGGTGGGAACATAAACTGGTAAAGCCACTATGGAAGACAGTATGGAGAAATCTTAGAAATCTGAACATATTCCGACAGGGTCATAGTCAAAGTGGAAGTTCTCTCCTCCCTTCAGAGAAAGGTACCTCCTTCTTTGATGGCCCCGTTCTTTCCACTGGGATCTCACTCACAGAGATCTTTCATTTAGGTCTTCTTTTTTTTTTTTTTTTTTTTTTTTTTTGTTTTTCAGAGTGTCTTAGCTTTCCATGCCTAAAATATTCTCATGGGCTCTTGAGCCAGATCCGAATGCCTTAAGGGCTGATTCTGAGGCCAGAGTGCTATTTAGGACATCTGCCATTCTATGAGTCTGCTGTGTATCCTGCTTCCCATGTTGGATCATTCTCTCCCTTTTTCATTCTATCAGTTAGTATTAGCAGACACTAGTCTTGTTTGTGTGATCCCTTTGACTCTTAGACCTATCAGTTTGATCAATTGTGAGCTGAAATTGATCACTTGGACTAATGAGATGGCCTTGGTACATGCCACCTTGATGGGATTGTATTGGAATCCCCTGGCACAATTCTAACTCCATCATTTGGGGCAGTTCCGATTGAGCATGTCCCAAATTTTACTTCTCCTCCCTCTCTTATTCCCACTCTTATATTTCACAGAGATCACTTTTCAGTTAAAATTTAAACACCTAAGAATAATTGTGTGTTAATTACAGAGTTCAACCACTAGTACTAGGATAAAAAAAAATACTACCATGGATAAAGTATTACATTGTACAACAACAGTCAGCACAAGAGCTGATCAAGTCACTGTTTCTCATAGTGTCCATTTCACTTCTACAGGTTTCCCCTTTGGTGCTCAGTTAGTCGTCGCCAATCAAGGGAAACAAATGATATTTGTCTCTATGAGTTGCCATAGCCTCAGCAACTCATGACCAGAGCCTAGGGAGATTACTGACGCCATAAACAAGAGTGTCAAATTGTTAAATCAACATCAGGAGTCACTGTGTACTTACGTCTCACGAGGGATCTGTCCTTAATGTGTTATCCAATGTGAAATAATGCTATTACTAGTACTGAAACAGTATTTTACACTTTGTGTTTCTGAGTGGGTGCAAACTGATGAAATCTTTACATAGTATATATTGAATCGATCTTCTTTATATAAAGATAATTGCAAATGATTAAAAAATCTTGGTGTTAAACTGGAAATTGCATAGATAATTAATCAATTTTCAAAAAAAAAATCATGTAGGATCTCTGTCCTTAATGTGCTGTACATTGTGAATTAATACTATAACTAGTACTCCAACAGTATTATCATTTTGTGTCTCTATGTGAGGGCAAACCGTTGAAATCTTTACGTAATATGTACTAAATTGATCTTCTGTGTATAAAGAGATTTGAAAATGAATCTTGATGCGAACAGAAGGGGAGAGGGAGCGGGAAAGGGGAGGGTAGCGGGAGGGAGGGAAGTTGTGGGGGGGGAGCCATTGTAATCCATAAGCTGTACTTTGGAAATTTATATTCTTTAAATAAAAGCTTTATATATTAAAAAAAAAAAAAGAAAAAGAAAAAAAAAAGAAATCTGAACATAGACCTACCATATGAGGCAATCATCCCACTCCTAGGAATTTACCCAAGGGAAATGAAATCAGCATGTGAAAGAGCTATCTGTACCCCCATGCTTATTGCATCTCAATTCACAATAGCTAAGATATGGAATCAACCCAAATGCCCATCAACTGAATACTGGATAAAGAAATTATGGGAGATATACACCATGGAATACTACATAGCAGTAAAAAAAATGAAATCCGTTGTTTGTAACAAAATGGATGAAACTGGAAAACATCATACTTAGTCAAATAAGCCAGTCCCAGAAGGACAAATACCATATATTCCCCTGATCTATATTAAGTAATAGAGTACCTAAAAGGTAATCTATAGAAGTGAAACTGACACTTGGAGATGCAATGACTTTGAACAGCCCTTGTCTTGACTGTTGAGGAGCAGTTTCTTTTTCATACTATTTGTTCATGTATTTGTTTCATACTTAACATAGAGTTAATCATATGTGTATAAAGTTAATTGAAAATAGATCTTAGTAAAAAATAAGAATGATAATAGAAGAGGGAGGACAAAGAGGGATGGGAGGGTGGGCACAGTGGGAAGAATCACCCTGTTCCTAAAGTTGTAATTATGAATTGCATGAAGTTTGTATTCCTTAAATAAAAGGTTTTTTTTTTTTTTGGGGGGGGGTGGCTGGCGCCGTGGCTCACTAGGCTAATCCTCTGCCTGTGGTGCTGGCATCCCATATGAGCGCTGGGTTCTAGTCCCGTTTGCTCCTCTTCCAGTCCAGCTCTCTGCTGTGGCCCAGGAAGGCAGTGGAGGATGGCCCAGGTGCTTGGGACCCTGCACCGCATGGGAGACCAGGAAGAAGAACCTGGCTCCTGGCTTTGGATTGGCGCAGCTCCGGCCATTGCAGCCATTTGGGGGGTGAACCAATGGAAGGAAGACCTTTCCCTCTGTCTCTCTCTCTCTCTCTCTCTCTCTCTCTCTCTTTCTCTCTCTCACTGTCTGTAATTCTACCTGCCAAATAAATAAATAAAAAATCTAAAAAAATTATCTTTAAAAAAAATTAAAAGGTTTCTGGGGGGAAAAACCTGATTGCCATGATGATATGTGCAATGATATAGTCTCCAACCTTACCTTATTTGATCTATTAGCAGAATTCCATTGATCACTTCCTGTGCATTGAAACATTTATTCACTTATTTATTTTTTCATTCTCAGGTTATCACTTTTCTGATTCTACTCCTTGCTCCTCAATCTCCTTTACTGGGCCCTTCTCTTTCCTCTACTCTTCAACAGATGGCAAAACACTTCAGGTCTCGGTTCTTGCATTTTTTTTCTTTTCTTTGCATGCCCCACAAATCTCATGGATTTAAAACCCTTCTAAATTCTCATAAAACTATCGACCCATTATTGTCTCTGGCTTCTCCTGCCACCCTGGTCCCTGTGGTCCTGGTTGCCTTCGCATAGCCTTAGTACTCACAGTTCTCTCTCCATGGAATCTTCTAACTATCCACATGCCTTGCTCCACGGCCTCTTTCAAGTCTTTGTTTAAATGTAGGGCCTTCCTTGATTTCTGTTTGTAAATGAATTACTGACCTTTCCCTTCCTGTATTTCATCTCCTTTTATTGCTTAATTTCCTTTCATACTTGTCATACTTATATTATGCTATGTAATTTGCTTATTTTTTAGATTATAGTCTGTGTCTTCCAATTAAAACTATAGGTCTCATAAGGTCAAGATTTTTGCTTTCTATTTTCTTATTATATCCCCTGTGCCTGATAATCAGTAAACACCTGCTAAATGAATGAATCTGAGAATAGAACTCTGATTAGGTAAACTATTCATACCATAATTATAAACCTTAGAACATTAGGTGACTCAGAATTTAATTTCCAGTGTATCCCTTCCACTGTGAAAAGCTCTTCATTGGCCATTGTTAGCATGTCATAGTGTCATATTGTCCTGTTGGACATTAAAGGAGCCAGTTCGAGGGAATGCTACAGACTCTCTCCTGCATGCTATCAAAGGGTTAGCTGGCTACAAGCAAACCAATACGGACTTTAGAAATCAGTTCCCGGCGCTGCAGCTCAATAGGCTAATCCTCCGCCTTGCGGCGCTGGCACACCGGGTTCTAGTCCCAATCGGGGCACCAGATTCTGTCCCGGTTGTCCCTCTTCCAGGCCAGCTTTCTGCTATGGCCCAAGAGTGCAGTGGAGGATGGCCCAGGTGCTTGGGCCCTGCACCCCATGGGAGACCAGGAGAAACATCTGGCTCCTGGCTTTGGATCAGCGTGGTGTGCCGACCACAGTGCGCTGGCTGCGTCGGCCATTGGAGGGTGAACCAACAGCAAAAAGGAAGATCTTTCTCTCTGTCTCTCTCACTGTCCACTCTGCTTGTCCAAAAAAAAAAAAAAAGAAAGACAGAAAGAAATCAGTTCCCCACCTGCCATAGTTGCATACCCAAGGTCTAACCACATACCTACACTAAGACAGTTGTGTGCCTCCTGAAATTTCCTTTAAGTTATAGTTTACTGGGACCTGTATTATGATACTGTCCTGCCTTGCAGTTGTGATTGTTAAATCCCTGAGGGCCTAAGATAGCAGTGTGCTCCCCAAAATTGTCCCAAAACTACCTCAGAACTACCTCTTTATTGCCTTGATAAATTTAGGGTATAAAACTAGGGAAAGACAAAGGTTCGGGGCTGGACTCTTGAGACACACATCTAGCCATGAGTCAAACCTGCAATAAACCTGTAAATACACTGTGCCTTTCCTCCTGAAGCCTTGAGTGCCATTGGGTTTCTTTGGTCTTTTGTCCATAACGTCAGTGGATAATGAGCTTCAGGTGTTGTTCATCGTTTCTCTACCACATGGCAGAGTGGTTTACCCTCACACTCTGTGTTATGTGGATTAACTTCCAAAGAGTTCTTTGGCAGTGTGGGCAAGAAACCATCAGATGAAGGTTCTCATCACCTCAGCAGTTAGAAGATGAATTTCACAAGGAAATTCTAAATTCAGTTCATGGAAAAACAATTGGGAAAGTTGTGTAGTAACAGGAAGAGAATTCAATGCCAGTCCTGCCATATATAGCTTTGAGACTTTAGAAAAACAACCTAATCTCTTGGAATCCACTTGGCCATACATACAAAGCAAGTGAATAGAAGACAGATTATAGGAGAGACAGAGACTGGACGTGTGTCCATCAGCTAGATGCAGAGGACACCAGTACCAATGTGGTCAAAAGTATAGATGTTGGAATGATCTTCTTCCAGTATTTCTTTCCAGTATTTCCGGTATTTATGAACATTCTGTGTAACACAACTCATTGTCAGCTGGAATAGGAGAGAGAAGCCTTGCAAGAGGCTCCTGGTGGGTGCAACTCCAGGCCAAAGGCATCACAGAGATGTGGCTGTAAGTGGACATAGATATTTCTGTTCATTGATAGACAATGTCCTTCTAGTATAATCCGAAATTTTTACAGGCTGTGTTCTAACAATGTGTGTGATTTTTCCAAATTAGACATCATCATTATTTGGAGTATTTGGTATAAATGATTAGTTTCAACCCCCCCCCCCCCACCCCGGCATTATCATAAGAAATGTCTACATTACATTTATTTATAAAAGAACAAGCTGGAAGAGGCACCAAGATGGCAGAAGAGGGAGGGGGCTTATTTCTCTAGTCAAAGGGAAGAAAGTTAAAAAAAACATGGAGAGTGTGCAATCTCAGGGAAGAGTTAGGGAGAAAATGGCAGAGAAAACTCCACGCAAATTAGAGGGGCACTGTGGATCTACATAGAGGGTGTGAATTGCACAATTCAGAACTCTCAACAGCAGATAGCCCCAGAACCAGCTTTGAAGAGTGAGGTGAGGCCAGATTGCAGTAGCCCAAGCCACTGGCAATAAAGCTGCAGGAAGAGCCTGGCATGAGTCTGGTTTGGAAACCTGTCAAAGAGAGTATACATGCCAACCTAGAGAGAAAAAAAAGGGGGCACATTTCTCTTTCCTCGACCACCCAGCACTGGCAAGAGCAGGCAGGCGCCATTTTGGACATACATAACAGCTGCACCAGCTTGTGTCCATGCACCCACCAAGCAGCCAAGAAGAGATGCCTGAGTCTGGCTGGGAGAAATGATGGGGTCTGGGTGCTCGTGACTGTGGAAACTTTGTGTGCTAGGACTGTGAAAACACTGTGACTGCTTGTGACAGTGTGTGTCACTGGGTCTTTGGGCAGTCATTATGGGTGGCTCCATATGCTCAGAGCTCCCTGATTCCCTGGTGAGAATCATTGCTGCAGGATCTGTGGTAACGCTAAGGACTGCATGGATACATTGTATGATTCTTATGTTAGCACTGATGAATATTGTATGCACTGGGTCTAGGGACCAGGCATTGGTCTCCTTGGAGGAGAGGAGGGTAACATGAGACTATGCCAACAGAGCTGAACAAACCTCCCCCTCTAACTTAAAAAAAAAGGAGATTTACATGCCCAATTTGGGAGTCAGCTTGAATACTCCCCTTAGACTGGAGCACTGAGCAGAGCTCCTTGACCACACCCAGCACATGCTTCAGGGTATTCACTGAAAGAGCAGACACTCCACTCATTCATAGAGGCATAGTCCAAAGATAAAAGCTATCACAGAGGAAAAATAATAAACCAACAAGTATCTCCACAAATGCCTAAAAATAAATGCAACAATTCAAGCAAGAAGAATAAGGAAGGCAACAATATACCCCCAAAAGGAACACAACATTTCAATACTAGAATGTGAAATTGAAGAGATTGAAGAAAGGCCATAAATGGAATTCAAAAAATTGATCATCGGATTACTTAGAAGCAATCAAAAGCAAATCTGTGAACAAAAGAAAGCTGTACATGACATGAGAGAAAATTTTTTCCAACTTTTACTTAATAAATATAAATTTCAAAAGTACAACTTTTGAATTATAGAGGCTTTTTTTTTTTGACAGGCAGAGTGGACAGTGAGAGAGAAAGAGAGACAGAGAGAAAAGTCTTCCTTTGCTGTTGGTTCACCTGCCAATGGCCACCGTGGCCGGCGCACCACGCTGATCCGAAGGCAGGAGCCAGGTGCTTCTCCTGGTCTCCCTTGGGGTGCAGGGCCCAAGGACTTGAGCCATCTTCCACTGCACTCCCTGGCCACAGCAGAGAGCTGACCTGGAAGAGGGGCAACCAGAACAGAATCCAGTGCCTCGACCGGGACTAGAACCCGGTGTGCCAGTGCTGCAAGGCAGAGGATTAGCCTAGTGAGCCATGGCACTGGCCAAATTATAGAGGCTTTTTCCCCCATAACCTCCCTCCTACCCACAACCACCCCATCTCCTACTCCCTCTCCCATCCCATTCTTCATTGTCTCATTTTTAATTATCTTTACATACAGAAGATCAACTTAGTATATGCTAAGTAAAGATTTCAACAGATTACACCCACACAGACACACAAAGTATAAAGTACTGTTTGAAGACTAGTTTTACCATTAATTTGCATAGTACAACACATAAGGACAGAGATCCTACATGGGGAGTAAGTGCACAGTGACTCCTGTTGTTGATTTAACAATTGACACTCTTATTTATGATGTCAGTAATCAACCAAGGCTCTTGTCATGAGCTGCCAAGGCTATGGAAGCCTCTTGAGTTCACAAACTCTGACCCTATTTAGACAAGGCCATAATCAAAGTGGAAGTTCCCGCCTCCCTTCAGAGAAAGGTATCTCCTTCATTGATGGCTCGTTCTTTCCACTGGGATCTCACTCACAGAGATCTTTCATTTAGGTCATTTTGTTTTGTTTTGTTTTACCACAATGTCTTGGCTTTCCATGCTTGTGAAACTCGTGGGCTTTTTAGCCAGATCTGAATGCTTTAAGAGCTGATTCTGAGGCCAGAGTACTATTTAGGGCATTTGCCATTCTGTGGGTTTGCTGTGTATCCTGCTTCCCATGTAGGATCATTTTCTCCTTATAAAATTTTTTTATCATGAAATTGAGATTTTAAAGAGAAATCAAAATGAAATATTGGAAGTGAAGAATTCAATAGAAATTTTTTTTTAAAAAAATGTGGTAGATAGTCTTAACAACAGAATGGGTGAGGCAGAAGAAAGAATATCTGAGTTAGAAGACAGACCTCTGAAAATTTTATAGTCAGACCAAAAAAAAAAAAAAAAGAAGAAATTAGAAAGCTAAAAAATAGTGTTGAAGATCTATGAGATACCAGCAAATGACCTAACATATAGATCTTAGTAGTTCCTGAAGGTGTGGAAAGAGAGAATGGATTAGAAGGCTTTTTTTGAGAAATAATTACAAAAAACTTCCCTAATTTGGAGAAAGAAAGGGATGTCCAAGTACAGGAAGCATATAGAACACCTAACAAACATGACCAGAAAAGATCTTCACTACAACACAGTGTTGTCAAACTACACACTAAAACATAAAAATTCCAAAATGTGCATGAGAGAAACACCAGATTACTTTCAGAGGGTCTCCAATTATCTCCAATTAGACTCACAGTGGACTTTTCATCAGAAATCCTACAGGCTAGGAGAGAATGGCACTATATAGTCCAAGTCTTTTTTTTTAAAGATTTATTTTATTCATTTGAAAGACAGTTATGGAGAGAGATAGAGACAGAGAGAGAGGTCCTCCATTCGTTGGTTCACTTCCCAGACAGCCGCAACAGCTGGAGCTGTGCCGATCTAAACCAGGAGCCAGAAGACTCCTCCGGGTCTCCCATGTGGGTGCAGGGGCCCAAGGACTTGGGCCATCTTCCAATGCTTTCCCAAGCCACAAAAGAGAGCTGGATCAGAAGAGGAGCAGCCAGGACTAGAACTGGCGCCTGTATAGAATGCTGGTGCTTCAGGCCAGGGCTTTAACCGCTACACCACAGTGCTGCCTCCATAGTCCAAGTCTTAAAAGAAAAAAAATAAAACTGTCATCCTAGAATATTATTCCCTATAAAACTCTCATTTGTGAATGAAGGTGATAAATAAAAATAAAGAATAAATAAATAAAGATACATAAAAATAAATAAAGAACTTCCATAACAAACAGAAATTGAAATAATTTGTCACCACCCTTCTAGCCTTACAAAAGATGCTTAAGGATGTGCTATACACAGAAAAACAGAAACAGGTCATAACTATGAAAGAAGGTGAAGGCAGAAAATCTCCCAGTAAAGGTACAAAAGAAATCCAAAATAAAAATAGGAATATTTATGGAAAAAATGGCAGGAAAAAGCCATTAGTTATCAATAGTCACTTTGAATGTAAATGGCCTTAATTTTCCAGTTAAAAGATACAGACTAGCTGAATGAATTAAAAACAAAGCCCATCTATTTGCTATCGATGAGAAACATATCTTACTATAAAGATACATGTAGACTGAAAGTGAAAGAGTGGGAAAAGATATTCCTTGCCAACAGAAACCAAAAAAGAACTGGTGTAGCCATCCCAATATCAGACAAAATAGATTTTAACATAAAAACTGTTAAAAGAGCAAAAGAAGGGTACTGTGCAATGATTAAGCTATCAACTCAAGAGGAAGATGTGACTGTAGTAAATATATATGCACCTAATTACAGGGCACCTGGCTATTTCAAAGAAATGTTGATGGAGCCAGCTCCGTGGCTCAACAGGCTAATCCTCCGCCTTGCGGCGCTGGCACACCGGGTTCTAGTCCCGGTCGGGGCCCCGGATTCTGTCCTGGTTGCCGCTCTTCCAGGCGAGCCCTCTGCTATGGCCTGGGAGTGCAGTGTAGGATGGCCCAAGTCCTTGGGCCCTACACCCCACGGGAGACCAGGAGAAGCACCTGGCTCCTGCCATCGGATCAGCGTGCTGTGCCAACTGCAGTGTGCCAGCTGCGGCGGCCATTGGAGGGTGAACCAACAGCAAAAGGAAGACTTTTCTCTCTGTCTCTCTCTCTCGCTGTCCACTCTGCCTGTCAAAAAAAATGTTGATGGATCTAAGACTTAGACTCCCATATAATAGTAATGGGGACTTCAATACCCCACTTTTAGTAGTGGACAGATCAACCAGACAGAAAATCAGCAAGGAAAAGCAACAGTTAATCGACACTATAGACCAAATGGACCTTACAGCTATCTATAGAACTTTTCCTCCTACAGTTGCAGAATATACTCTTCTCGGGGCCAGTGCTGTGGTGCAGCGGGTTAACATCCTACCTGAAGCACCGGCATCCCATATGGACGCTGGTTCTAGTCCCAGCTGTTCCTCTTCCGATCCAGCTCTCTGCTATGGCCTGGGATAGCAGTGGAAGATGGCCAAAGTCCTTGGACCTCTGCACCCATGTGGGAGACCTGGAAGAAGCTCCTGGCTCCTGGCTTTGGATCGGCACAGCTCCAGCTGTTGTGGCCATCTGGGGAGTGAACCAGCAGATGGAAGACCTCTGTCTCTGTCTCTACCTTTCTCTGTAACTCTGTCTTTCAAATAAATAAATACATCTTTAAAAAAAAGGAATATACTCTTCTCACTAGCAGTGTGAATGTTTCGGGTAGACCACAGGCCCCACCACAAAGCAAGTCTCAGCAAATTTGAAGGAATTGAAATCACACCCTATGTCTTCTCTGTCCACAAGGGAATGAAGCTGGATTTCAACAACCTGAGAGACTCTAGACCATATGCAAAAACATGAACAGCATGTTCCTGAATGAACAGTGAGTCATAGAAGAAATCAAAACAGAAATCAAAAAACTGTTGAGAAACTCTTCACGTAATACTATCCTCTGTGTGTAAAGTTAATTGAAAATAGATTTAGTAAAAAATAAGAATGGAAATAGGAGATGGAAGAGGAAGAAGGGTGGAAGTAGGGGTGGGAGAGTGGGTATGGTGGGAAGAATCACTATCACTGTGTTCCTAAAGTTGTATTTATGAAACGCATGGGGGCCAGCTCAATGGTGCAGTGGGTTAATGCCCTGGCCTGAAACGCCGGCATCCCATATGGGCGCTGGTTTGAGATCTGGCTGCTCCACTTCCAAAACAGCTCTCTGCTATGGCCTGGGAAAGCAGTAGAGGATGGCCCAGGTCCTTGGGCCCCTGCATCCATGTGGGAAACCTGGAGGAAGCTCCTGACTCCTGGCTTTGGATCCACACAGCTCTGACCGTTGTGGCCAATTGGGGAGTGAACCATCAGATGGAAGACCTCTCTCTCTCTCTGCCTCTCCTTCTCTATGTGTAACTCTTTCAAATAAATAAATAAATCTTAAAAAAAAAAAGGAAGAAATGCATGAAGTTTGTATACTTTAAATAAAAGGTGTCTGGGGGAAAAAAGCTGTTAGATCCTTGAATGATAATGTAAATTGTTTTAAGTCATTTAAGCTTGTATAAACAATTTATGTTTGTGAATACATAATTTATGTATTGTGAAAATTTCTCATTAACAATTGTTGATGTTAAAAGCTCTTGATTAGGTGCATGCATTGTTACTTTTGTTACTTCAAGTAAAAACTTGTTGGTGCAATCTAATTTATTTATTTTTTTAAAGATTTATTTATTTATTTGAAAGTCAGAGTTACACAGAGGAGAGGCAGAGAGAGAGAGAGATCTTCCATCCTATGGTTCACTCCCTAATTGGCTGTTGCAGCTGGAGCTGCCCCGATCCGAATCCAGGAGCTAGGAGCTTCTTCCAGGTCTCCCAAGGACTTGGGCCATCTTCCACTGCTATCCCAGGCCATAGCAGAGAGCTGGATCAGAAGAGGAGCAGCCGGGACTAGAACCAGTGCCCATATGGGATGCCGGCACTTCAGGCAGGGTGTTAACCCACTGTGCCCAGGTACAATCTAATTTAAATTTTCAATTAAGAAATGGAACTGGGGTGGGCCTAGCTGTTAAGATACCTGTATCTCTTGGCAGGTGCCGTGGCTCACTAGGCTAATCCTCCGCCTGCGGCACCGGCACATCAGGTTCTAGTCCCGGTTGGGGTGCCGGTTCTGTCCTGGTTGCTCCTCTTCCAGTCCAGCTCTCTACTCTGGCCCGGGAGTGCAGTGGAGGATGGCCCATGTCCTTGGATCCTGCACTCCATGGGAGACCAAGAGGAAGCACCTGGCTCCTGGCTTTGGATTGGCGCAGTGTGCCAGCTGCAACGCGCTGGCCATAGTGGCCACTTGGGGAGTGAACCATCGGAAAAAGGAAGACCTTTCTCTCTGTCTCTCTCCCATTGTCTAACTCTGCCTGTCCAAAAAAAAATATATATATATATATACCTGTATCCCACATAAGAATGACTGGATTGGATTCTTGCCTCTAGATCTGACTCTTTTTTTTTTTTTTTTAAGATTTATTTATTTGAAAGGCAGAGTTATAGAGAGGCAGAGACAGAGAGAAAGAGAGAGGTCTTCTATCCATGTTCACTCTCTGAATGGTTGCATGGCCAGGACTGTGCCAATCCGAAGCCAGGAGTCTAGAGCTTCTTCTGGGTCTCCCACAGGAGTACAGGGGCCCAAGCCCTTGGACCACCTTCTGCTGCTTTCCCAGGCACATTAGCAGGGGGCTGGATTAGAAGTGGAGCATCTGGGACTCAAACTGGTACGTATATGAGATGCTGGCACTACCCACTATGCTACATCACCAGCCCCCAGCTCTCTTTTTATTAAATTAATTAATTTATTTGAAAGTCAGAGTTACACAGAGAGCGGAGAGGCAGAGAAAGGGAGAAGTCTTCCATCTGATGGTTCACTCCCCAATTGGTTGCAACGGCCGGAGCTGTGCCGATCTGAAGCCAGGAACCAGGAGCTTCTTCCAGGACTCCTACGTGGGAGCAGGGGCCCAAGGACTTGGACCATCCTCTACTGCTTTCCCAGGCCATAGCAGAGAGCTGTATTGGAAGTGGAGCAGCCGGGTCTAGAAATGGCGCCTATATCCGCTGCCAGTGCTTCAGGCCAGGGCATTAACTTGCTGTGCCACAGTGCCAGCCCTAGCTCTGATTCTTAACTCCAGGTTCCTTTCAGTGCCGACCCTGGGAGGCAGTAATGATGGTTCAAGTAACTGGACTCTTGTCATCCACATGGTATACTTGGATTTGAGTTCCTGACTCCAAGATTTGGTTCTAGTCCAGTCCTAGATTTTTCAGGCATATTTCTATCTCTCCACCTCTTGAACTAAAAAAAAAAAAGAACAGATTTTATTAGGAAATTTTACTTTCTCTTAATGTTTTATAAAGAAATAGTTAATGTTTTTTTCCCAGAATTTCATATGGTTGCCCCTTTTTCTACCTGGACGGTTGAACAAAGGATACAATTTTCTCTGAGTACCAGATGGGAACACTGTTAGACAAGCACAGTACTGAGGTGCAAAGTGGAGCTGTAATCAGCAGTAGGGTATAGCATTAGAGGTCAATATTAATTGGAAATTGAGAGCTGCTCTGCAATTTCTCAGGTGTGTGCTAGGGCATACTGAAATATGCAACATTATTTTCAGAATGTTAGCGAATGGCCTCTCATTCTTTTAAAAAAATATTTATTTATTTGAAAGAGTTACAGAGAGAGGTAGAGATAAACAGAGAGAGAGGTCTTCCATCCACTAGTCCACTCCCCAATTGGCTGCAATGGTTGGAGCTGAGCCCATCTGAAGTCAGGAGCCAGGAGCTTCTTCCGGGTCTCCCATGTGGGTGCAGGGGCCCAACAACTTGGGCCATCTTCTGCTTTCCCAGGCCTTAGCTGAGAGCTGATTGAAAGAGGAACAGCTGAGCCTTGAACTGGTGCCCATATGGGATTCTGCCACTGCAGGCCATGGCTTTAACCTGCTGTGTCACAGTGTCAGCCCCATTCCCATTCTTTGATTCATTTATATTAACAGTTATGAGCAATAAAATCTCATGTACATCTTAATTGTTGGTGCATAGATTATTTTCCAACAATCAATTCTCTGATTTTCCAGACACCAGCTGGGATTTCAATTCAATTCCATGCTAGTACTAACTACACAGAGTTAGTGTCTGATTCCTCAAGTTTAAAGGCTCGGTCTCACAGACTGCCCTCATTTCAGACCATCTGTAATTCAAACCAGCTGACTATAAGTCAGGGATTCTCATGACCCTCTCCTCATGTGCAATAATTTGCTAGAATGGCTCACACAACTCAGGGGAAGATTTTACAGTTGGTCCTCTGTGTCCACAGATCAGCATCCTCATATACAACCAACTGTTGTGGAGAATTGGGTTCTCCAGCTGAGTTTATTCCAGGTTCTTATTATGTCAGTATACGAGATGAATTCAAAGCAGACACATATGTAAAATGCAAGAATGGGAGCAGTGGGGCCGGCATTGTACAGTTCCAATTCAGCTCCCTGCTAATACGCCTGGGAAGGCAGTTGAAGATGGCCCAAGTCCTTGGGCCCCTGCACCCACGTGGGAGACTGGTATCGAGTCCTAGGCTTCTTGTTTCAGCCCAGCCCAGCCCTGGCCATTGCTGCAATTTGGGGAAATGAACCAGTGGGAGAAGAATTCTCTCACTCTCCCTCTCCCTCTCTCTCTGTCCCTCCCTCTCTCAGTAACTTTATCAAATAAACAAATCTTAAATAAATAAAAGAATGAGAGCAGAACTTAATTAAAGAGATTAAAGAAATAGCACACACTCAAATGTGGATGTGGATAGCCTCAAGGGGAGAATCAAGCTCAACCAATTCAGTTGTCCCCTTCATTGGGTAGGGAGTGGTGCCCTAGTTGACTATATAAATGGGGTGGAGATTGGGTGGGGTTCAGTGTGATGCTCTCTGGGAAGGTTTTGTGGCATCTCCATGTGCAGCTCAGCATATACATGTTTATCATGTTGTCTTCTGCTTGATGGAGACAGGTGCATCATGGGAAAGTGGGTGGTTCAATCAACAGTACTTTTTTTTTTTTTAAGGGGTACAGATCTATGGCACAGAGGCTGTTGGAAGCCTTTTAGCTTCCTCACTAGCTCCCTACATAACCCACACCAGGACCACTAAAAATATGTTTTAGAAAGAAATTACAGGGGCCTGCACTGTGGCACAGTGGGATAAGCCTCTGCCTGCAGAGCTGGAATCCCATATGGGCACCAGTTCCAGTAAGATAAAGAACCTGCTCTTCCTATTCTGATCCAGCTCTCTGCTAAGGCCTGGGAAAGCAGTAGAGAATGACCCAAGTGCTTGGGACCCTGCACCCACGTAGGAGACCTGGATGAAGCTCCTGGCTCCTGCCTTCTGGTTTTGGATTGGCTCAGCTCCAGCCACAGTGGCATCTGTGTATTGAACCAGTGGATGGAAGACCTTTCCATCTGCCTCTCCCTCTTTCTGTCTATAACTGTCTCTCAAATAAATAAATAAAAATCTTAAAAAATTACATCTTGGTTGAACACATGTGAATTTTTTTCCCTTGTTGGTCTTCACTAAATGAGATGACATAACGACTACTAACATAACTTTTACCTTGTATTGAGTACTATAAGTGATCTAGAGATGATTGATGTATACAGGAAGCTAAGTGTAGTTCATATGAGAATACTGTGCCTTTTTATAGAAAGGATTATAGTGTGTGTGAATTTGGGCATCTGTGGGAAGAAAGGTGTGCTGGAGCCAATCCCCTGTGGAGAAGGATGACTGTACTCATACTGTCTGGTTGATGATAAAGCATACAATTCAGAAACAGCCAGATGGGGAAAGCACATAGGGCAAAGGATGGGGTGGTGGTGCATAGAGCTCCACATACTCTGGGTGCTGTACGCTCCCAGCCCCGCAATATGCTCACCAATCAGCAAGGTTGCCCAATCTTGTTGTTCGAGAGTTTTTTAAAGTTTATTTATTTGAATGGCTGATGGGCATGCATACACACACACACACACACACACACACACACATCTGAGAGAGGACAGGGAGACACAGGAGAGATGCTAGGTAGGTAGGTAGGTAGAGATCCTCCATCTGCTGATTCACTGCCCAAATGCCTGTAACAGTGCAATGGATGTAGCTGACCCAGGCTAAAGCCAGGAGCCAGGAACTCTTTCCAGGTCTCCCACATGGATGACAAGACCTCAACCACTTTAGCTATCACATGCTGCCTCCAGAGGTTACCTCAGCAGGAAGCTGGAATCAGCAGCAGAGTAGCCAAGACTAGAACCAGGAACTTAGATATGGGATTTAGGAATCCAAAACATTGGCTTAATCTACTGTGCTGCAATACCCACCCCACCACCACCACTTTTTTATAGTTTATTTTTTAAAATTTTATTTATTTGAAAGGTGAGGGGAGTAGGGGAGTGAGAGAGAGCAAGCGAGCAAGTGAGCGAGACAGCACACCAGTGTTATGGTGTAGTGGGTTAAGCCATTGCATGCAACACTGGCTTCCCATATGAGCACAGGTTCAAGTATTGGCTGTTCCATTTCTTTTTTTTTAACTCCCCCAAAGCAAACTTTCATTTAAGGAATACAGACTTCATGTATTTCATAAGTACAACTTTAGGAATATAATGATTCTTCCCACCATACTCACCCTCTCACCCCTCCTCTTCCTCTTTCTCTGATTCCCAGTCCCATTCTCCAATAAGATCCATTTTTGATTAACTTTATACATGGAAGGCCAACTCTATACTAAGTAAAGAGTTCAACAATTTGCATGGGAAAAAAAAAAAACAAAAACAACAGCAAAAACCTGTTCCTCAACAGTCAAGACAAGAGCTGTTTAAAGTCATTGCACCAAGAGTTAAATTCAATTTTTTTTTTTTAGAAACTTAATTAACTTTAAAGAAGCACCCAAGGATGACACATCTTTTGTGAACACTTAGTCATAATTATAATACAACTCTTTGAGGACAGAAGTCCTGCATGGGAACTTAGTTAACACTGATTCTTGTTAATTTAATAATTAAAACTCTTATGCATGACATCAGTGATCACCTGAGGCTCTTGACATGAGCTGGCTAGGCTATGGAAGCCTTTTGAATCCACAAACTCCATCATTATTTAGACAAGGCCGTAATCAAAGTGTAAGTTCTCTCCTCCTTTCAGAGAAAGGTATCTCCTTCTCTGATGACCATTTTTTTCCACTGGGGTCTCACCCACCAAGGTCCTTCATGTAGGACATTTTTTTTTTGCCACAGTTTCTTGGCTCTCCATGCCTGAAATGCTCTCTCATGGGCTTTTCAGCCAGACCAGAATGCCTTAAGGGCTGATTCTGAGGTCAGAGTGCTATTTAAAGCATTTGTTATTCTATGAGTCTGCTGTGTGTACTGCTTCCCATGTTTGCCCCACTTCTGATCGAGCTCCCTGCTAATGCAGCAGGGAAAGCATTGGAAAATGGTCCAAATACTTGGGCACCTGTCACCCATGTGGGAGACCCAGATGGTGCTCTAGACTCCTGGCTTCTGCCTAGCCCACTCCCAGACACTGCAGCTGTTTGGGGAATGAACGAACAGATGGAAGCTCACTCTCTCTATATATCTCTCCCCTACTCTGTCATTCTGCCTTTCAAATAAATAAATATTTTAAAGACAGACACTCAGAATTAGACTCTCTCTGTGTGTATATTTAGTAGAGCTCAACCTCTAGTCCCCTTTTCCTTTTCAGAGCTCAGTAACTGAAAGTTCCAATCCTCTGAAGGGAGGAGTAAACCTCCACTTTGACTATGACCTTGTCTAAATAAGATTGAAGTTGGCAAACTCAAAAGGCTTCCATAGCCTTGGCAACTCATGACAAGAGCCTAGGGAGATTACTGACACCATAAACAAGAGTGTCAATTTGTTAAGTCAACAACAGGAGTCACTGTGCACTTACTCCTTGTAGGATCTCTGTCCTTAATGTGTTGTTCAATGTGATTGAATGCTATAACTAGTACTGAAACAGTATATTACACTTTATGTTCTGTGTGGAGGCAAACTGATGAAATCTTTACTTAGTATGTACTAAATTGATCTTCTGTATATAAAGAGAATTGAAAATGAATCTTGATGTGAATGGAATGGGAGAGGGAGCAGGAGATGGGAGGGTTGCGGGTGGGAGGGAAGTTATGGGGGGGGGGAGCCAGTGTAATCCATAAGCTGTACTTTGGAAATTTATATTTACTAAATAAAAGTTAAAAAAATAAGAATAGCCTTTGAATATTGGCACTTTTTTATTTTTGACAGGCAGAATGGACAGTGAGAGAGAGAGACAGAGAGAAAGGTCTTCCTTTGTCGTTGGTTCACTCTCCAACGGCTGCCGCGCTGCAGCTGGTGCACCACGCTGATCCGAAGCCAGGAGCCAGTTGCTTCTCCTGGTCTCCCATGGGGTGCAGGGCCCAAGGACTTGGGCCATCCTCCACTGCACTCTCGGGCCATAGCAGAGAGCTGGCCTGGAAGAGGGGCAACTGGGACAGAATCCGGTGCCCCGACCGGGACTGGAACCCGGTGTGCCAGCACCTCAAGGTGGAGGATTAGCCTATTGAGCTGTGGCGCCAGCCTGAATATTTGCACTTTTATTCAAAATAAGGATTAATTATCTCAATTCAGATATAAGGACCTTTCATTCATTCTAATTAAGTTCAATCGTTGAGATATATGTACTACTGGACTTGAGTTTCTGACTGGTTTGTTTTTTTCTATTACCAGTTTATTTTCTTTCTTTCTTTCTTTCTTTCTTTCTTTCTTTCTTTCTTCCTTCCTTCCTTCCTTCCTTCCTTCCTTCCTTCCTTCCTTCCTTCCTTCCTTCCTTCCTTCCTTCCTTCCTTTCTTTCTTTCTTTCTTTCTTTCTTTCTTTCTTTCTTTCTTTCTTTCTTTCTTTCTTTCTTTCTTTAAATATGAGAGCTCTAGGCATGTCTCCCAACATCCTGAGGTCTTGACTTTTCTTTTATTATTTTTTTTTGACAGGCAGAGTTAGACAGTGAGAGAGACAGAGAGAAAGGTCTTCCTTCTGTTGCACCCCCAAAATGGGTGCTATGGCTGGCACTGCACTGATCCGAAGCCAGGAGCCAGGTGCTTCCTCCTGGTCTCCCATGGGGTGCAGGGCCCAAGCACTTCGGCCATCCTCCACTGCCTTCCTGGGCCACAGCAGAGAGCTGGACATCACCAGTTTATTTTCAATTGCCTTCTGTACAAATTAATTAATCCTATTAATTCACTCATTCTCAGTTGGAACATTTCTATGGAACACTTGGCCTCTTTTTGTTTAAAGCCCATAGGCGATCACATTTAATAAATCACATCAAACCTTTTTAACTATAGAATTTTATCAGACAGTGATTCTGTTTCTAATTGTTCTTAAGCCAGATAATGTGAACTTGGCCCTGGAATATTAGCTGTGAGCAGCATGACTAACTCAATTTTGCCTCTTTTATGGTTTCTTTGCCAGAAGCCTAGGTAAGAAAAAAGCTCTTTCACATCATTAAATTAGAAAAAAGAGACCATATTAAATGATACACACTATTACCAAGATGAAGTTAAAGTGTTTCTCATGCTTTTTCAGTGATTTTATAAATTCACACAAAGGTTTGAAAATTAATTTGGTAATATAATTAAAGAGTTGAGGAAGCATTATTATGACTTCAAGAATTGTAGTGAGGAAATCATCTAATACAGGAGAAAAGCTATGTGAAGGACAAGGTTTATTGCAATGCTACAGCAAAAGGATAAAAAGATTATGAGTGTCCAAAACAGAACAATAATCAAGTAAAGCATGGTATTTTCACAATAAGGAATATTTTGTGGCAATATATGGTGACATGGAAAAAATTTACTTTATAAAACACAACAAGATACACTGTTGTTACAGCTGTGGTTAATGAACACATTAAAAAGAATCTCACAAATAATTGAATGAAAGTGATTGTGAGAATGGCAGGATTAAAGGACATTTTCACTTCTTAATTTTCAAATATTGTTTTATACAACTATATCAATTAAAGCTTAAAGTTATGCTCTAGAATAAGGTCATACAATTTGAATTTGGAGAATCC
Organism: Sylvilagus floridanus; assembly: GCA_949820135.1. Taxonomy (NCBI): domain Eukaryota; kingdom Metazoa; phylum Chordata; class Mammalia; order Lagomorpha; family Leporidae; genus Sylvilagus; species Sylvilagus floridanus. The sequence continues at coordinate 80,239,988 of OX463241.1, forward strand.
ATATGGGATGCCTACACACAGGGCGCACACAGCTTTAAGCCACTGTGCTTAAAGTGCCAGCTTTATTTGAATTATGAGATTTCTACCCCCAGGAGGAGCTGGAGCCTTATTACTTTAACATCCAACACACGTGTGCATGTTTCTAGAGTATACCTGTATGCACATGTAGGAGTGAGCTTGTGAACTGAACACCCCCACATGTAACGACAAGAATACCTGTTCCCTCATCATCATTCCTCAAGATAAAGAGACAAAGAGATCCATTTTCCCTGCGCAGAGAGTCATGGTTTTGGAAATGATTCCTCTATCACTTCCTTAAGTGCTGCAGATGAAGTGCACACAGTTAACATAACTGTAATTGATGTCATTATTATGTTTAAAATGATTAATACAGCCCCATGCACACATCCATTGTTTGAAATCCTATTATAAATACACTTCGCTGTTGGTTTTTCCAGGGGCCATGTAAGAGGCCAAGTGCTTTTGGGATTGAGGAAGTCTACAAATAAGCACAACTCCACTGCAAACATGTGAATACCTCGGACCGTGTCCCGGGAAAGACTGACTCCACTTACACACATCGAAAATGGCAGCCTGACAGCACATTGCAGAAATATGCATGGAACAACTGAAATCAGAGATTCAGACTACAAATCCTTAGTGTTTCCAAACACCTGTGGCTGAACAGCCCACGCCACCTGGGACACCTGGTGTGGGTCAAGTCAGGCCAAGCTTCGATGGCTGTTTCATCACCAGCAAAGGGTGATTTAACCCCGCGGAGGGTCAAATGAGGCAGGGGAGGGAAAATACTTTGTGCAGAGTGCAAGCTGAGCAGCCTAGAAAGCGATGTCCTTTCATTCTGATGGCTGAGTCCAGGGGGCTGTTAAACAAGAGCATTCTCTGTGGTGAGAGGTGCTGGGGGTCATCAATACAAACGTATTTTCATATTTCTCTGCTTGGGGTCTGAAGATCACTGACTGGTTCAAGGAAATGGAACCATGTGCCCATAAGGCTGATGCCCTGAAAAAGAGATAAATGCCCATCTCCTTAAGCTCCAGAAGCTTCCTGGGAGAGGACAGCAAGGATGAGACCCCTGAAGAATAAGGCAGGGGTCAGGGGTCACCTTGATGTGCTGGAGGTTGGGAGGAAGGACATCCAAGGAGAGGGGCTTAGAGAGGGGGGACCGATGTTCTTTTTCCTTTGATGTGGGGTCTCCCCGCCCTCAGCATTTTCTCAGTGCCCCAGAGACATCCTTATTCCTGAGGATATAAATGATGGCATTCAGGACAGGTGTGAGAAAGGTATAGAAAAAGGAGAAAGGACACCACCATGTCCTTGGGAGTGTGGTAGGAGCTGGCGAGTGTGTGGCTGTAGACGCAATCCCGTAGCAGAGGCCAACCTCAGTGACATAGGAGGAGCAGGTGCCAAAGGCCTTCTTCCAGTCCACAGCCAATTTCTTGTTGAGAAGTACACAGGGTGATCAGAGATAGTTTTTACACACATTGTAGAATTTGTTATAGGCAATGCACCACTTTTTTTTTTTGCCTGAAATCTGTGGTTTTGAAATTCCACAGACTGAACCCAAGAATGTTTTACATGAATTGAGCCTGGGTCTTTCCATGGGTAAGGGGTCCTGGTTTCACACTGCTCTCTGGTGGGCATGGGTTTCTTGGTGGAGAACTGGAGTCCCGCAGCCATGTGCATGTGAAGCCTTCCTGTAACCCAGCCTGTCCCTCACCAAATTCAGGAATTCCCTCTGCCGTGCTGGCAGAGACAGGTCCAGGCCATCCCAGATTTGAACCCGTGAACTTAAGTAATCTGGGGACATGAGTCTGAATAAATAATAAATAAATAATAAACCAGACAGGTGAGACAGTTAATTCCCAACAGTTAATTCCCAGACAGCTGACAGTTGACTCTCGACAGTTAATCTCCAACTGTGGGATAGAGAACACCATTTCCATTCTACTTTGACAGGTAGCCCAACTGGCCAATGAGAAGCCTTTTACAGGCAGCTGCTTGCTCTCTGGAGCACCTCCTTGGACTTCCTCCTTCATCTTTTGTAGCAAGATGCCTCTGTAGAAGTCCACTTCTCCTGAAGACATGATTCTGGGACAGGCGCAGGGATCACCTTACGGGTTGCCTTCCACAGGGGGAAGATGTTATGAAATTTCCTTCTTCAATCTAAAGAGTCACCCAGAAAATAAAGTCTGATCTCGATGAAGCAGCATGATTCAACTGAAAACTGATAGTATGGAGACTTTGGTCCTAACATAAATTTGTTTCATAAAACCAAAACTTTAATAGTTAAAAACATAATTGAACTTATCTTTTTCTGTATTTTTCTGTTATTTTGAAAAATTAACATTCAAAGAACATAAAATACAATTTCTCAGCTATCAAAACAATGGAGATATTTTTTTCTTGTAGTGGAGCCTAGCAAAAATATACAAACGTAGTAATACCTAGAATACTGTTACCTCAGGATAACACATCCTGCATCCCTTTCCCTCCTCATTCATGAGCATACACATGTGCACACACACATAAGCCATATAACAAGGAGAAAGTGTAGGGGAAGAAGTGAGACAATGTTTTTGCACCAGAAACCAAATGATCTACTAGATCCCCTTATGGGAAGAAGCTCAGAGAAGCTCTCAACCAGAGAGCATGGAGATCCATGTAAGAGCCTCCAACCAGACAGAGTGCTCATGGCTGTGGCATTTGCATGGGTAGAAGACACCCTCCAGTTCCCATGTAAGGCCTGGATGTGTGTGTTAGAGAGAATGGTTTCCACATGTCAGGGACAGGGAAGAAATAAGGAGGGAGAATGGCACTCTTGGTATAACAATTATAGGAATTTTAATAAAAACTCTAACATAAAATGGTACTAATGGTGATATAGATAAATATAGGGAAATGAGAAAAATATATTGCAGGGGCACATTAAATTGATGACAATGAGGCCTCACAATTCAGAGAAGGGAGGCCACTCTCCCAGGCTCACAGTGGTCGTAGATGGGGCTGGGAACTGAGTGCCATTGTCCACTCCCAGAGCCTACGGTGAGCTCTGAGGTCCTCTGTCCTTGCTGCTTTAGGGACTCAGTGATGATGACATTCACAGTGGCCTGATATTCTTGGTTTCAGGCTGTTGCTGGCCTTCTAGTACAGGGGCTCCAGCAAAAAGGACATCTTGTAGCCACAGACAGAGTGGCCACCATTAGACTACCAAGAGCAGTTGGCTTCCAGAGCCTGCCCAGGAGATGAAATCCTGGAGCCCAAGAATCCCCATGGGGCATGACCTGCTGCTGACTAGGGAACTATGGATGCTGCTCTCTGTAGCCCTCACCCTGGGCTTCATACCATACCTGCCTAGCTCTCATCTCTGTCTGGCTGGACCCTTCCATAGCCTGGAGTCCAAATTGTGTATCAGACTGAAAGTAATATTTACTGACTGCCACCTGCAGCAATTGGATTTTCTGAAGAACTTTGATCTCCTGGGGCCAGAGGGGTACACAGGACACTCACAGGACTGCACTAGAAATGCTGAAGGGGCCTGGCAGTGGAGGGACTGGGGGCTGGCCTCTGGATCTTTTCTCTTAAAAGGCCATCATCCTCCATCAAATCCAGGTCCCACCCTGTCCTCAAACTTGAGTTCAAACAGCCCTTCCTCCAGGTGGTTCTCTTTGATTCCAGGCCCTCACACACATCCTTTCTAGGGGTGGGTCTCATTCTGTGTGTACCAAGTCTTACTATTAAGTAAAGTTTCCTGCCCAGGGGCATCTCTGACCCCACTTCCCCTCCCTGCTCTGAGGAGAGACCACAGCTACTCACTTTCTTCATTTTCAGAATGTTGATCTCACCCTCCTGGAGGCAGACAAAGTCCATCAGAGTAACCCTAGCCATTGATTAGTACCTACCCCTCCCCTTCTCATGTGGCCCTAGGGTCTGGGTCCTCCAGGGTTGTGCAGGGAAAAGGACTTGGGAATTGGTCAGGCTCTGGGTTCTGCAGATGGGGACATGGCAGCCAAGGCTTAGAGACCTGCTGTCCCAATACTGTCTGATGACAGATGGGGAAACTGAGGCCTACGTACAGCTGGGAGTGCTTGGCCGAGTGGGTGCTACCTGATCTTGCAGGGGTCTAATTTCTCTCCCTGCTGTTGCCTCCACCCAACCCAGAGGCTGAGGCAGCTCAGCCAAGACCTTGTGCAGCTTTGCAGTCAGGGGGTTTGTGGCTTTAGCACTCGAGGAACAGGGACAAGCATCTGAGGCTCTGTCGCTTACAGGGGAGACGACTGTGATTCAGTTGGGAAGCCCCAGGGAATAAGCATGGCCAGGGGCTGAGGGCTGAAGTTCAGTCCAGGTTCTTCTCCCTAAGCCTCAGGACCCTGGTGCCCGCCAACTCACCCCAGGCTTGTTCATATCCACAAAGTTCTTCATTGCAACGTACAGCATGTCCAGGTACTTGAGGAAGGTTCCAAGGAAGGGGACATCAGGTGATGGTGATGAGCACCTGCTCTCAGGTGCCACCCAAGGCCTGGCCCCTGAGATCTGCTCCACCTCGGCTCTGTCCCCTGCCCAGGTCTCCAACTGGGAGCCATTCAGGAACCTAAACTGTTTCTCCCCATTCTCCCTCCACCCTCCCAGCTCCCTCCAAGGAGGGCAGACAACACAGGGGCTCCCTGGGAGGATGTCAACAAGTCACACAGGCCATGTGGACCCAGCCCCAAGTACACGGTGACCTGGATACTCCAGGCCCTGCGGTGGTCTCTCAAGGGAAGCTGCTGTGGCACTGTGTTACAGTGTATGTAGAAGGGCTGCAGGAGGAAGGCCCTGCTCCCATGATTTTTGCCATAGTAGTAGTACGGTCTTCTGCCACAGACAGTCACCTCCTTCTGCTGATGCTGCCTCATCTGGGATCTCTGGCTGTTCTGCTCTGGGCAGCTAACTTGGGGATCCCTATCTGTCAGGGTTGTGTCAAGGTCCGAGAGATTATCCTCCCCTCACCTGCACACATTGTGCTTCTCATGCTGGGCTCTGGTTCCTGTCAACAGGTACAATGACCCCCTACCCAGCAGTTCCTGCTCTCAGTGGGGGTAGCCTCAGATGAGTGGCCAGGTCTCCTTGGGTTTGCTCCACATATGTGAGAAGGTCCTGGGCTCCCCTACCTCACAGGCCTCCTGAGGATCTTGACCGTCATCCTCCTCACTATACCCCTTGGGAGGAGGGCCAGGCCCTGCACCCCACACCTCCCTCCCTGGCCTCAGAGGGGCCATGTCTGAGTGTTAGGGCAGGATCTTTCCAGGTACTGAGTGTGACATTTTGCTTCCTGCCTTAGGTAGAAGGCCTGGTATTTAAGGAGCCACTGGGAATGCATGGAATCTCAGATACTTCTCCAGATTCACCACTGCCCCTAGGCAAGGGTGAGAGTCCCCAAGTGTCACTAATTTGGCATTTTGTGTGTATGCATGTTTGTAGGGAGGGAAAACTGGGCATCACAGAAAATACATGGGTCAGTCCCCAGTGTACCTAGTGAGACCCAATGCTGGACAGGCCATTTGACCACGTGGGCCCTGGGAATCCTGTGCTGTGTCACTGATGGTGCAGGCTGGGCAGCCCTTCCATGGAGGTCCTGAAAAGATGGAACCATAGCAGGGCCTGCCTTCCTGAGAAACCGTGAGGCTAGGGAGGAAGCAAGGAAGCTGTGCTTGCCGCATCCACCCCACAGCCTGGGGAAGCAGGACCAGCACGGAAGCCAGAGACCCACAGATGCTGTCAGCCCCCAGTGAGAGCCCAGCTGCCTGCACTGCAGCCCATTACCATTGCCCTGTGACCCGCACAACCTACCCCTGTGATCAAACCTTCTCTCTTCCTGTTGTCCCAAACAGCACACCACAGGGATCTTTCAGGCTCACTTTCAGGGCAACCAAATAATCACTTCTGCCCCAGTGCCCTTCCAGCCTCACTCCTCCTTCCTGCCCAAAGCTTTGCCCCCTGCATCCCAGCCTCTACGTTACCTTCATGAGCTGATCCCTGCTCAAAGTGCTCTCCTTCATACACAGATGTTGAAACTTGCGGGAGCTTTTTTGCTGAGGAATTGGGAAATACTTGTGTGTAAAGGGTAGGTCATGAGTACAAATCTTCCATTTGAGACTCCAGAGGATCCACACTGCCCAGGTGACTTTCCCATTGGGCTTTCAGGGACCTCAGGGCCCAGGGACAGAGTGGGAGCTCTCAGGTTGGCTGCCAGGTCCATTTCCCTTCTACTGAGCAGCTGTGTTCTCTCTGTTGCAAGATATGCAGTTTGGTAACATCCTGTACCTGACATTAAGGAAGATGTCATTCTGAGGCAGAAATCCTGGCATCAGGTCCAGGAGGGCTGACAGATGACTCTTGTCAATCTTTTCCCTGCAAGCCTGATCCTAGTCCTGGTGTTCCTGGACACCAGATGCTCTCACAATCATGATGGGTTAGTGCTAGGTCTCAGGCAGGTCCTGGGTCCACTCTGATTCTCCTATGGGAGATGACATCCACCCAGAGACTTTTCCTCATGTCTTCTTCAGATGGTAAATTGGGCAGGTCTGCAGCATGGAGAGGATGGTGTGGAATGAGAAGAAGTTCCTGAGGTCCAGACATTTCTAGGGAGGGCAAGGTATAAATGGGAGGTGTCCAGGAGCCCCACCTGAGCCAGGCTCAGCCCCTGTGCTGACATCACCCTCTTGTGAAAGACAGATGCCCATCAAGCAACAGGAGGTCAGTGATGAGATCCTGTGTGCCACCCTCCCACATGTAAGGATTGGTTTTAACCTATGGCAGGAACCCAGTTAGGAGTGGCACATGTACCCTTGGGGCACGTAAGTCAGGTCAGCACCCCTCCCTGTTTGGGTGGTCCAGGGATTGGGTAGGTTTACAACCATAGATTATATTCCTGAGAGCTGGGAAAGCAAAGTAGCACATTCCCAGTGTGCAGAGATGGATCCCCTGGGCCACCCACAGTTTACCTTGGCCACCTTGATCCAGAGCCCCACCAACTGGGCCCTGTTCATGGCTTTCAGGCTGGGGAACCCTAAGCATGTAGAGAACACAGTCGGTCACATTGTTGTACTGGGTGATGACAGTGTGGATAGTGGGGGTCAGTTGCTTCATGAGCTTCGGTTATCAGGGTTCCAGGCGGCGCTCAGGCAATCACAGGGCACCACCTTCTGAAATAGCTCCTGGGAGGAGGAAAGTGTCCCATGGCACAGCAACCCTCATGCACAGTGCACAGAGGCTCACCATCCTAGGCAGCAGGCAGTGCTCTGAGCTGCAGCTTAGGATGCTTCACATGGAGCTCATGGCCATGAGAATAGCTGGGTTAGGTTCTCTGCCCACTGAGGGTGCCCAGAACCTGATGGCTCAGAACTCAGCTCTGGAGGGAACACAGGCATTTCCTCCCAGGCATCTTCTCCAATCCTCATCCTTCTGCCCATCCCCATGTACCTGCTGGCACTTGTCCACATCAAAGTGCTTCCCCTGTGGCAGCTACGATAAGAGGCTGTTTTGGTTTTCTGCTCTAGGACCCAGTACACCCTTGGTAGCTAATCTGTGCCAAGGCAGTTGAGGCATTTTGGGCAGATGGGCAGGTAACAGGTGGACCTGGTTGTACCTCACCAAGTCTCTACCACCATCAAGTGAGTCAGACTCAGCCATATTTTTCCTGGCTCATCTTAGTTCATGTGCATAGTCACTCTGCAGCTGGCCCTGTGTGTGCCCAGTCTCTGCTGCCCACAGGGGACAGGAAGACCTGTGAGTTAAACTAGTCCTTGTGGCTCAATTCACAATAGCTAAAATAAGGAATTAACCCAAATGTCCATCAAGTGAAGACTGGATAAAGAAATTATGGGATATGTACACCATGGAAAACTATACAGAGGTAAAAAAATTAAATCCTATAGTTTGCAGACAAACTAATGCAACTGGAAAATATTGTACTTATTGAAATAAGCCAGTCTCAAAAAGACAAGTACCATATGTTCTTTCTGATATGTGGTAACTGAGTATCTAAATAGTAATCTATAGCAGTGAAATCGATACTTTGAGATGCGATGACTTTGAACAGCCCTTATCTCAAGTGTTGAGCAACATTTTTTTCCATACTATTTGTTGAACTCCTTATTTAGTATAGGGGTTGATCATATGCATGCCAAGTTAATTGAAAATAGATCTTAGTAAAAAATAAGAATGGGAATAGGAGAGGGAAGAGGAAGAAGGGTGAGAGTGTATGTGGGAGGGTGGGTAGGGTGGGAAGAATCACCATGTTCCTAAATTTGTGTTTATAAAATGCATGAAGTTTGTAAACCTAAAATAAAGGGTTAAAAGGCTTAAAAAAGGAAATTAGTCCAGGTCACATAGTTGGTGAGACATGAAGCCTGCAGTAGACCCAGTCACTGGTCTCTGGTTAGGGCTGCTGTGAGAAAGCTGTTGCTAAAAGCACATCTTGTTCTGGCCCTTCCCAGCAGAGCCAGATACTCACTGCATCCATGAGCGTCAGCTGCTCTGCCAGCAGCTTGGCTGGAAACTCAGCAACGTTCAACATCTCCCAAGGTGGGTCCTTTATAGTCCTAGGACCTTGATAGAAGGACTCTGGTGCTCACTCTGGTGGTGAAGTTGCCCTGGCACCACAGCAGGCCCTAGCTCTGCCAGAAGTGCTAGAATTGTCTCTGGAGACAGTATTTGGAAGGATTGTGGCTCTGCAAATAGAGCAGGAGGTGGGAGAAGACTAAGGGTCACCAGCAGTCATCAGTTTCCAATGGCCTCTCCAAACCCAGGAGAGATCTCACTGCCTTGGAGGGTCCAGCCCCCAGATACCACCCTATGAGAGCCTGAGATTGCAGTACTTCTCATCATCTGCTTCTGCCTCAGTGGACCTTTGGTGGCACAGGTTGACATCTGCAAAGTGCACATAGCTCTTCAGGTCACCTCGAGGCAGGTGGACCTGCTGGTAGCACATCTTCATCCTCAGCAATAGGAAGTCTATGCAATGGTAGAGCTGAGACATGTTCTGGGATTTTCATATTTCCATAAAGGAAGACATGGTGCTGGGGAAGGAGAGTGGGTGGCAGTCAGTCCCTCCACATTGCCCACCCAGGACGCTATGTGTAGGTCTGGATCTCTGCGACTGCTTCCTGTCTAGAGGATGACCACACACTCCCAAGCTCACCTTAGCTGCCCTGGCAGTGGCAGATCTGGTTCAACAGGGCTGATCCAGATCCTGTGGGCTGCACCACCCACTGACAGTCTTTCCTGAGGGAAGCACTCCTGGGTGCTCAGCACTGAGGCTCTGGGTAGATTTGGGGCAGGTTGCTTCCTCATGATAACTGCAGTTCTGGGCCTCCTGAGATGGAGTGTGGGGATGTGTGCATGGGGGATGGGGAATTTGGGCAGAGCTGAGACACACATGTGCTGAGCATGGATCCCTGGGGGCTCTCTTTGAGTAGCAGCCCCCCTCTCCTTTGCAGGATGTCTTGGACTCCATCCACAACTCTATTCTACTGCATCTTCTGGGGCTGGGAGACCCTTGCCTTAGTCCTCTTAGAGGTGTCACAGGAAGTGTGAGATCCACTTCCTTCCTGTCCCCCACAACCACAGTCCACATTTCCCCCCCACTGTTTGGAGAGACAGAAGGCCATAGTCTGGACTCAAAGTATGCACACATCTTAGTGGGACCTGGGGTCTGACATCCTGGTCAGAATATGGGAGGATGCAGCCACTCCTGGAGGAGGCCAGGGAGGACTTCCTTCTGCCACTGTGGAAATGACCTGTATAGGAGGTCAGCTGTGAGAGTCTGGCTCCTCGACAGCTGCCAGGCTCAGTGAATGTTGTCTGCTTTGCTTTATGGTTTGTGACAAGTGTCTGGAAAACTGAGTACACAAAGTAAACATTTAACATATATGTGTTGAATGAATGACCACACAGAGACCCTTGCCATGTAGCTGAGAGGCTTGTTAATCCTTCTCCTGCACCCAGGGCCCTTTCTCCGTCTCTGTGAGGGACAAAGACCAGCCAGAAGAAGTGTGAAGTCCCCTTTACAAGTAGAGGAAATCAGGTGTGCATCCTTTGAGATTTCTCAAATGTAGAGTGACATAGGTGATTGAAGAAAGAGGAGAGAATTTCTTCAGTGAGTGCATACAGCATTAACAAGACTGACAACAGCACACCAGCATCCTTGTCCACAGATTCAGACACCAGGTCCCTGTCTGCCTGTCTGAAGTCACTTAGTCTCTGTAAAACCATATAAGGTTTATCCCTGTCTGCCACAGTACTCAGAGGTCCTGAGAGTGTCAATACATAGATACTGGGAGATTCCCTTGTGTACTCTGGAAGGGTCAGATACTCACGTGTTGAATAGCTTGTCCACACAATAGGGTGTGTAGGAAAAGCTGCTGTAGTTGCACAGGAAGGTAGAGAAGTATGGGATGGGTCTGCTTGGGGAGTCAGGGACTAGGGCATCCACCATCTTCTCCATTTTGCCTGACTGCAGAGTCTGCATGGTGCAGACTTCCATTCCGTACAGCGTGGATGCAGATCCATACTAGGGAGGGCAGGAGAGACTTAAGTCAGTGGCAGAACCAGGGAGCACAGGAGATCCAGACTGTGAGAAAACACCGCCATGGGCTAAGAGCCTGAGCAGGGGATTGGGGATCAGAGAGTCCACACTGGTGACCAACAACTGAAAGGTGATTATACACATCAGTAGGAGAATTGGAATTGAAAGGAACAGTGTGATTTATTTGCCACACGGATGGTTGATTGGGGGTCATGGTGGGAAAGCAACGAAACCCCAGGCAATCCTGGGAATCATCAGTATTTAGAGATGGCTGTGGGTGGCATAACAGCCACAGCTTTCTGTGAAGTGATGTGACTGGGGCAATTACATTGTTGCACCTGCAGACCCTCTCCCCAGACAACCCTGTCCTCAGCAGTGCGTTATTTCCCGTTATGAGCTGAATTGTGTCCCCTCTCCCACATGTTTGCAGTTGGACATAACATCCATGAAGAGGTGATTAAAATTACCCCAGGCAATGGTGTGGGCCCCATCCTATTAACTTGCTGTGTTAATAAGGTGACTAGGACACAGAACAGCACAGGAGACGATGCAAGCATGGGAATGGAGACAGAAATGTACAAAGGGGCTCCCTCTTGAGACACCATCCCAGTGACACGCAGACATTCAGCCTCCAGAACTGTGTGAAATCTGTTGTGAGAATTGTCCAGTCTGGGGCCCTGTGCTGACCGCCCTGGTGGGCTGCACTCCATGAGCACACACTGAGGCAATGCCCTGCAGCAGGGCTGTGGTGGAAAAGGAACTGAATTACAGTGCTGCCTAGCATCACTGAAAGGGTGAGCCCCAGGGGACATGTCTTCTCATGAAATAGGACAAAGACAGGTGGGGGCCAGGCTCCAGTCCTGGGGCTGCACAACTCTGATTTGAGAGCTGAAATATTGCTGACATAGAATACTTTCAGCCTTCCCTTTTATTATGACAGTGTAACCCTCACCATTCTTTGTGTGAATGACTTCTTGGTAAGAGTGCTGCATTCTAAATCTTGAAGAAGGCTTGGAAGGGCTATTGAGCTGATGATTGCACCAGGATTCCTGGGACAGGTATGAAAACATTCAACACAGTGGTCATACACACATGCCCTTGACTTAGAGTAGCATAGAACAAGTAGAAATGTATTGTCTGATATTCTTACTGGCATGTGAACAGGGTGTTTGATGTCACCAAGTTGCCAATGTGGAGCAATGGGGCAAGATTTCTTTTTGACTGGGATTGTGGTTCAGTAAATTAGGTGGGAATCCTCTAGGACAAGAAATTAGAGAATTCCTATATTCAGCATTTAGTTCTTGGCCCACTCCGGTCATCTTGAGTGCCCCATCTGTGGAAAGCCATAGTCCCTCCATCATCCTAGACCAGTATTAGCCAAGCTGTTTGCATAACATAGTTGTCTATTGACTAAGTATATGGCTTCTTCATATGACTGATCAGTGATCTCCTGTGTGGAGTTCTGCAGAGAGAGCTCCCAGCAGCCAGGCGAGAAGGCATCAGTGTCATCCACAGCTATCCCACAGGGCACATCCCCTTGAGAAATTATGCTCTTCAGGTCAGGCACATAGGGACATCTGTATACACCTCCAGGCAGAAAGGACTCAGGATGGCATAACCATATCCTGGAACTTACATCGAAGTAGACAAAATGGCCCCAACACCCTCTTTCCCAATCAGCAATCCACTAACTAGGGTATGAACGTGACAAACACAGCTGACTTCCAATACCTAAATCCTGCTGCTGTGCAGGAAGAGCCCCTCCTTTTCTGCCCAAATCATGATGAAGGGGAGGAGTGAAAGAAACCCCAGATGGGGCCCCAAGTGATGTCAGGCCTGGATGAAACTTCCCTGGACAGTTCAGTTACCTGTGGGTACCTACTGGCAAATGGCTACAGAATCCATAGTGAGAGCTGAGCCAGCATGTGAAGTGCTGGAAGAAACCCTCACTCTCAGCATTCCCAGGGTAAGAGCCTCACAATGAAGGACAGCAGCAAGATAGCATGTTGCTCCCTCCAGCATCTGTCATTAAGTGAGCTGATAATAGCAGTCACTAGAACATGGGTACCTGGTTACCAAAATTCTAGGTTCTGTTGTGTCTGTCACAAAGGAGATGAAATTACTTCTTCAAGTTCCCATTACATAGACCCCTTCCTTCAAAGAAACCTATCAAGGCCTTTTGGGGTGCTGGCTGCTCCTCTTCTGCTCCACTGTCACCCTGTTAACTATACACAGTTATGCAAACACAGCCCCATACCTCAGTGCCCAGCAGTGACCTGAAACAGGACCTGGATCCAGGTTTGAGAAAAAAGCTGGGTTCAAAACCTTTTTTTTTTTTCCTATTATTTCCAAAACACTTGAGCTTGTTCCTCAGGGAAAGCCCCCCAAAGCAGAAGCAAAGCATGAAACTAAAAAGTCAAGGTTTGTGAGTATAAAAGCTATAAATTGTCTCTGAGTAGGGGGACAGTCAGTCAAGGAGATTCTGAGATGTTAGCTTGAAGCATATTTTCCTGGTTTGTCGTTTGAGTGTCTCTGGTTATGGCACCAGGGATTTCATGGAACTCCAGAAGATGAAAGAGTACACCTGAAAGTTGTTCTCCAAATTTTGTATCCAATTACTCTTCTTCAGCATGTAGGCCTCAGATACAGGCCACCTTATAGATAGATAATAAAATCTCAGGAACAGTGACTAGGACTGGTGTTAAATACCAGGTACTCTGTAGTTTTCAACCAAAACACAATTTCTACCTGTAGCACCTTCATTTTTACCATAGAGAATCACGTCCATTTGACAGTAAGTCTTACCTAATTAAAGGTGGCATTATATAAATGAGTGCAGTAAGAAGAGTGATTGATCATAGACACTCTTTCAAAGTCTGATTTACTTGTGTGTTACTAAGCGATCGTAGATGAAATGGGCCAAATCCCTTCCACACTAAGGAGTCAAGTTAAGGGATTGGCATGAGAATTAGCCTGTAGTAACTAAAGGTTTGGTTAATTATTTCCTCTTTCTGGTTTTGAAAATATTTGGAGGGGTCCTAGCCCTTCCTTATTCAACCACTGAGGGTGGGGAACCATGAAAGTCCTGGACCAGGCCAGGTGTTATTTTTGTCCATGGGGTTTTCTTTGCTTCATACATTTATTCTAGTTCTGATACCAATCTCATATTTGGTTCTGTGCACATTCTCATACGAGATTCCAGACAAATCTGGGTGATAAAACATGCTTTCCTTCTTGCTATAAGGGGCACAGATTCCTCTTTTCCTTATCCAAAGAAGTCTACCTGCAGGGAAGACAATATGATTCCCTAAAAGGAACACAACCCTTCAATATTAGAATGTGAAGATGAAGATATTGATGAAATGCCTGAAAAGGAACTCAAAATGATCAAAAGATTACTCAGGGCCGCCACGGCTCAATAGGCTTATCCTCTGCCTGCGGCACCGGCACCCCAGGTTCTAGTCCTGGTCAGGGTGCCAGATTCTGTCCCGGTTGCCCCTCTTCCAGGCCAGCTCTCTGCTTGGCCCGGGAGTGCAGTGGAGGATGGCCCAAGTGCTTGGGCCCTGCACCCGCATGGGAGACCAGGATAAGCACCTGGCTCCTGGCTTCGGATCAGCACCGTGCGCCGGCCGCAGCAGCCATGGGGGGGTGTGTGAACCAATGGAAAAAGGAAGACCTTTCTCTCTGTCTCTCTCTCTCACTGTCCACTCTGCCTGTCAAAAGGAAAAAAAGATTACTCAGAACCACAGATAAATTCATGAGATAAAGAAATTCATACACAATATAAATAAAATATTTTGTTGAGAGACTGAGATACTGAAGAGAAATCAAAGTGAAGTATTAAAAATGAGGAATTCAATATGTAAAAATAGAAAACATAGTGGAAAACCTCAACAACAGATTTGGTGAGGCAGAAGAAAGTATATCCAAGACAGAAGAGGAATTCTTGGAAGTATCTCAGTCAGACAAAAAAATCTGGAGAAATTGAAAATAATGTTCTAGATTTATGGGATACTATGAAATGATGAAATATATGTGTATTGGGATGGAAAGAGAGGATGGATTAGAAGGTCTATTCATTGAATAGCAAATTCCTAATTTGGAGAGTAGAAGGGACATCCAAGGACATCAAGCATGTACAACTCCTAATAGACATGATCAGAAAAGATCCTCACCATAACATATTGCAGTCAAACTTTCAAAAGTAAAACATAAAGAAAAATTTCTAAAGTGTGCATTAGAGAATTGCCAGATTAATTTAAGAGGACCCCCAATTAGTCCACAACAGATTTCTCATCAGAAACCCTACAGGCTAGGAGAGAATGGACAGTCCAAGTCCTAAAAGAAAAATCTGTCAATCCAGAATGCTGTACCCAACAATATCCTCTTTCATAAATGAAGGTGAACAAAGACCTTCCAAAGCGAACAAGTATTGTCCAGCTTTAGAAATGATTAAGGATGTGCTCTACACAGAAACAGAGAATGATAGTCATTGTTGTGAAAAAATGCGAAGGCAGAAAAATTATCCTAGTAAAAGTACAAAGGAAATCCAAAGTAAGCAATAGGAATATTTATGGAAAAATGGTAAGACTAAATCATTACTTATTAAAAATAACCTTGGGGGCTGGTGCTGTGGTGCAGTAGGTAAAGCCATGTCTGCAGTGCTGGCATCCATATGGGTGCCATCTGGGTCCTGGCTGCTCCTCTCTGATCCAGCTTTCTGCTGGTGAGCCTGGGAAAGCAGCAGAGGGTGGCCCAAGTCCTTGGGCCCCTATCACATGGGATACCTGAAAGAATCTCGGGGCTCCTGGCTTCAGATCAGCTCAATTCCAGCTGTTGCAGCCATTTAGGAGTGAACTAGTGGGTGGATGGCCCCCTCTGTCTCTATCTCTCTCTGTAACTCTGTCAAATAAATAAAATATTTAAAATATAATAACCTTGAATGTAAATGGCATAAAATCTACAATTAAAAGATACAAACTGGATGAATGGATTAAAAACAAGACCCACCTATCTGTTGCATATTCTTAACACACTGCACCAAAAAGATATATATATATAGACTGAAAGTGAAAGGATGGAAAAAGATATTCTATGATAACAGAAAGCAAAAATAATAGGAGTAGCCATAATATTATCAGACAAAATAGATTTTAACACAAAAACTGTCAATAGAGACAAAGAATGGCATTATGCAATGATTAAGGGACCAACTCAACAGAAAAATGTGACATCACATTACCAGATTTGAAGACATACTACAGGGCAGTTATAATCAAAACAACCTGGTTACTGGTACAAAAACAGATGGATAGACCAATGGAACAGAATAGAAACTTCAAACATCAGTCCAAGCATCTACAATGAACCTATCTTTGACAAAAGAGCTAAAATCTATCCAAGCAACAAAGACAGTCTCTTCAACAAATAGTGCTGGGAAACAACTGGATTTTTACATGCAGAAGTATGAAGTAAGACCCCTACCATACACCTTACACAAAAATCTTCTCAAATGGATTAAAGAATTAAATCTATAGAACACTGGGGGAACCATACAAGACATTAGCATAGGCAAAGAGTTCTTAGGACCCCAGAGGCCCAAGCAATCAAAGCCAAAATTAACAAATGGGATTAAATCAAACTGTGAAGCTTTTGTACTGTAAAAGAAATAATCAGCAAAGAGCCAACTGACAAAATGGGAGTTTTTTGCAATCTATACTACTGATAAAGGATTAATAACCATAATATAAAAGAGATCTTGAAACTCAACAGTAACAAAACAACATAGTGAATAAATGGACAAAGGACTTAAAGATACATTTTTTTCAAAAGAGGAAATTCAAACAACAGACACATGAAAAAATGCTCAGGATCACTAGCCGTCAGGGACACGCAAATCAAATCCATAATGAGGTTTCACCTCACTCCCGATAGAATGGCTTTCATACAGAAATCAACAAACAACACATGCTGGTGAGGATGTGGGGAGAAAGGTACCCAATCCATTGTTGGTGGGAATGTAAACTGGTAAAGCCACTTTGTAAGACAGTGATACCTCAGAAATCTGAATATGACTACCATATGACTCAGCCATTCCACTCCTGGGAATTTACCCAAGGGAAATGAATCAGCATATAAAAGAATTATCTGCATCCTCATGTTTATTGCATTATTCACAATAGCTAAGACTTGAAATCAATACAAATGCCTACCAATTGAAGACAGGATAAAGAAATTATGGGGTATGTACACCATGGAATATTACACAGTGGTAAAAAAAAACAAACCAAACAAACAAAAATAAAATCCAGTCATTTGCAACAAAATGGATAAATCTGGAAAACACCATACTTAATGAAATAAGCCAGTCCCAAAGGGACAAATACCATATGTTCTCCCTGTCCTGGGATAACTAATAGAGCACCTAAAAGGCAATATGTAGAAGTGAAATTGACACTTGGAGAAGCAATGAATTTGAACAGCCTTGTATTAGCTGTTAAGGAACAGTTTTTGGTTTTTCATACTATTCATTGACCTCTTTACTTAACCTAGAGTTAATCATATGTGTATAATGTTAATTGAAAATAGATCCTAGTAAAAATAAGAGTGGGCATATGAGAGGGAGGGGGAAGAGGGGTAGGAATGTGGGTGGGGGGAGGACAGTGGGAAGAATCATCATGTTCCTAAAGTTATAATTAGGAAGTGTATTAAGTTAGTAACTATAAAGCTATTGAAGTCTGTATACATCCCTGCAGATGTTCTTCTAAGGGTACAGTTTAAAAACTTGCCATGGGACCCCAAATCCCCTTCAGCTGGGGGGTAAAAATATCATTTTAAGTGTTAAGTGAACATAGAAATAGGATTAAGTGTTAAAATGATCTTATAGATAGGATTAAGTGTTAAAGTAATCATAGAAATGGGATTAAGTGTTCAGTAATAAAAATAGATAGAATTAAAAAGGAGTGAATGCTCCAACATGGGAAGCAGTCCACACAGCAAAGCCAGAGTGACAATTGCTTTAAGTAGCACTCTGACCTCAGAATCAGCCCTTAAGTCATTCTGGTCTGACTGAAAAGCCCACAAGAGCATTTCAGGTATGTAAAGCCAAGACACTGTGGCAAAAAATCTCCCACATGAAGGACTTCATTGAGTGAGATCCCAGTAGAAAGAGGTGATCATAGAGAAAGGAGGTACTTTTCTCTAAAAGGAGGAGAGAACTTTCACTTTGCTTATGGCCTTGTCTAAATACAGACAGTTTGTGGATTCAAAAGGCTTTCATAGCCTAGGCAGGTCAGGTCAAGAGCTTTGTGACCGGCGCCATGGCTCAATAGGCTAATCCTCTGCCTGCAGCACCAGCATCCCAGGTTCTAGTCCCAGTTGGGGCACCAGTTCTGTCCCAGTTGCCCCTCTTCCAGTGCAGCTCTCTGCTGTGTCCCGGGAGTGCAGTGGAGGATGGCCCAGGTCCTTGGGCCCTGCACCCCATGGGAGACCAGGAGAAGCACCTGGCTCCTGGCTTCAGATCAGCACAGCGCGCTGGCCGCAACATGCTGGCCATAACAGCCACTTGGGGGGTGAACCAATGGAAAAAGAAAGACCTTTCTCTCTGTCTCTCTCTCTCACTATCTGACTCTGCCTGTCCAAAAAAAAAAAAAAAAAGCCTTTGGTGATCACTGATGTTATACAAGAGTGTTAACTGTTAAATTAACAACAGCTCAGTGTGCACTAACTTCCCATGCAGGACTTCTGCCATGAAAAGAGTTGTATTATGAGAGTCGACGGTAAAACTTGTTCTTACCAATTTATTTCATTTTAGTGTACTAAGTGGAGGATATTCTTATGTCACTTAGGTTTCATTTATGCCTAAGTGTCCAATTCCATTGCTTGTTTTCTTAGTGCTTCCTTATTTAATTAGATAACTTGCTCTCAAGGACTTACTTTGTTTTAATGTATTAAGTGGAGGATATTCTTATGTCCCATAAGTTATAGTTATATTTGAAAGCTTGCAAAAGATGATCATTCTTGAGTACTTCTTTAAAGTTAATTTTAAAAAAAGAAATGAAATTAACTTTGAAGAGCCCTTGTCTCGACTGTTGAGGAACAGTTTTATTTTCAGGTAAATTATTGAACTCTTTACTTAGTATAGACTTAGTCTTCTGTGTATAAAGCTAATTGAAAATGGATCTTAGTAGAGAATAAGACTGGGAATGGGAGAGGGAGGAAGAGGAAAGGTGGTAGTGTGGGTAGGAGGGTGGGATGGGAAGCACTATATTCCTAAAGTTTTGCTTATGAAATGCATGATGTTTGTAGTCCTTAAATACAAAGTTTCTTTGGGAAAAAAATTAAAAAACAAAAAGAAGTGGAAAAAGCCTCAACTGCTCAATTTGCTAAAACATGTTTTGCACTCTTTGTATTTACATAATCTATAATGAAATCTATAACCAGAGGCACCTGTTCTTGGTATGGTTCTGAACAATGACATGTAACAAGTCTTCCCCTACAATGCCTCTACTACAATCAATCTTGTATTTCCCCATCTCCTAATCCCAAGCAATCCATTTTCCCCTCCTACTTTTCCATCAATTTAGAACTCAAAATACAAAGTTGCATGGATTTTTAATGGTCTGTCCCTTAATTCTAGTTTCTTCGCAAATCTCATTAATCATAGTGCAGGAAGCATACATCACATTATGTCATAAACACCTGTCTGACTGACAAATTCTGTTATGAAGTTTTCTTATTATCTTGCTGTTCATAATTATTTGGGGTTAACTTAATTATTTAATCTAAATTCCCAAAGTAATTTTCCTATCTCTTTTCATCCATTATATGTATTTAGTACTTTGGGAAAGAAACAGTTTTTATCTATTCATTCATTTGGATTTTACAGCAACAATACCTTCTGATTTTAGTATCTGTAGATAAAGTGTAGACCTGAACATAATGGTTATATTTCACTGTGTACCACAGGTATTCAGTAATATAGTATGTGCCAGGTACTTTGGTAGATGCTAGGGAAACTAGTTTCTGTTCTCAAGGGTTCAACCTTTTGCTTACTTGAATATACAAGAGAATACAGAAAATAATCAGTATTTGGGGAGAATGGTGAAACTAGGAGTGGTTGTCCTCTATTCTACATTTCATTATGGTGTCATATCACTTTAAGAAGTACTCTAGGATACTTTCTTAAATTTTAGACCATTGTTTAATAAAAGAGAGTGGGAGGCCGGCGCCGTGGCTCAACAGGCTAATCCTCCGCCTTGCGGTGCCGGCACACCGGGTTCTAGTTCCGGTCGGGGCGCCAGATTCTGTCCCAGTTGCCCCTCTTCCAGGCCAGCTCTCTACTGTGGCCCGGGAGTGCAGTGGAGGATGGCCCAGGTGCTTGGGCCCTGCACCCCATGGGAGACCAGGAAAAAGCACTTAGCACCTGGCTCCTGCCATCGGATGAGTGTGGTGCGCTGGCTGCAGTGCGCCGTCTGCGGCAGCCATTGGTGGGTGAACCAATGGCAAAGGAAGACCTTTCTCTCTGTCTCTCTCTCTCTCGCTGTCCACTCTGCCTGTCAAAAAAAAAAAGTAAAAAATAAAAAAAAGAGAGTGGGAAATAAGGAAAATAATTTTCTCTATTATTCTTAAAAAGAACAAAATCAGTGTTTTATTTCTGAATGCAAATGGTAGTAAATATTAATTGAAATGCATCATACAATTGTCTTTTTTTTTCCTTTTTAACATAAGAGGTCAAATTATCTGGCCATAATCCTTGATCTAAAAAGTCTGAGATTAAGGCAAGCTTAAACATCAACCTAATGTCTAATGTGACTGACTGTGTATGACTACTTGCACATATAGCCACTGAACATGACTAGAGGGAAAAGCTGTAGTCATTGACTTTCTGATGCATTATTTCCATTATAAAATACCAAAACTTGCTGTTTAAATATGATGAAGATCATATACTTAAAATACATAGCTGTGTTTAAAGCTAGAATTCCATAAATGAAATCATTAATATTTTTTCAATGTCTTAACTTTTCACATGAATTAAAAATTATAAATTAGTTTTTAATATTTATTGATAATGAAAAGAATTCAGCCTGTTGAATACCAAAATTTGAGAACAAACAAAATGCTGAATTATACAAGCAAATACTGACAGAGTAAATTAAGAAAAGAAGACCAAGTAAGTTGAAATCTAGGATAAGATTTATGATGTTGGGGGAGGTGTCATGGTATAGGGGATTGACCTACTACTGCCTTTGATGCTGGCATCCCATATGGGTGCTTGTTTGTGTCTTGGCTGCTCCACTTCTGATCCAGCTCCTTACCAATGAACTGGGAAAAACAGCAGCAGATGACCCAAGTACATGAGGCATTGCTAGCCACATAGTAGACCTGAGGGAAGCTTCTTATTCCTGGCTTTGGCCTGGCCCAGCTCTGGTAATTTCAGCCATCTGGGGAGTGCACCAGGTTAAGGAGGATGTCGATCTCTCCCCCTCTCTCTGTAACTCTGACTTGTGAATAAATAAATCATTAAAAAAAGTGAAAATATTCCAAAGGCATTTCATGAAAGATGAAGTCAAAATGGTCAAGATATGAAAGTGGTCAAGTTCATTAGTTATAAGAGAAGTGGAGATTAACACCATATCTACACACCCACAAGACTGGCTAAAATCAAAATACATGAAACCAGGTAAGGGATATGAAACATCCAGAACTCTTACATATCAATAATAAAGCAAAAAGTAGGATACAACATACTTGGGAATCTGCTCCAGCATTAGATGATAAAGACATACATTCTCATGATCCTGAAATTCAAAATCTAAGGAAAGATATACCCTAAAGAAAATCATATAAATATTCATCATTGCCCCTAAACATAAAGTTCGTAATAGCCTGGAAATCTAAGCAATCTAAATGGTAACTGTAGAATATCCAGAACTGCAGACGGGATAAACACATGTTTTATTCATAATGGAAAACTACACAACATTCAAAACCAAAAATAAAATATCTAAAAAAAAATCTCCTATGAAGTTCAAAAATGAGTAAAGCTATTATTTAGAGATTTTGGGATGTAAACATTTTTGGTAAAACTACAAATGTCAGAATATTTATATCTAGCTTATGACAGTGGTAATCATGATGTTGTAAGATGTGGGTAGTACAAGGCTTCTGGGATTGGGGCCAGCACTGTGGCACAGTGGATTAACGCCCTGGCCTGAAGTGCTGGCATCCCATATGGACACCAGTTCAAGACCCAACTGTTCCACCTCTGATCCAGCTTTCTGCTGTGGCCTGGGAAAGCAGTAGAAGATGGCCCAAGTCCTTAGGCCCCTGCACCCGTTCCTGGCTCCTGAACCATCAGATGGAAAACCTCTCTCTCTGACTCTCCTCTCTCTATGTGTAACTCTGACTTTCAAATAAATAAATAAATAAATCTTTAAAAAAAGACTCTGGGATGCTGGCTAATGGCTGTCTTGCTGCAACTCGCAGTTATTTATAAGGCTCTTGACTGAAAAATATTTGTTTTGTCTTACTTATTGGTTTAGCATATGCGGCTACATTCCACAATAAAAATGAAAAAAAAAAAACTTTCTACTGAGAAATAGGGAATATTCTTTTTTTTATAACGCTTTTATTTAAAGAATATAAATTTCTAAAATACAGCTTATAGATTACAATGGCTCCCCCCCCATAACTTCCCTCCCACCCACAACCCTCCCCTTTCCCACTCCCTCTCCCCTTGCATTCACATCAAGATTCATTTTCAATTCTCTTTATATACAGAAGATCAGTTTAGTATATATTAAGTAAAGATTTCAACAGTTTGCCCTCACATAGCAACACAAAGTGAAAAATACTGTTGGAGTACTAGTTATAGTATTAATTCACAATGTATAGCACATTAAGGACAGAGATCCTACATGATATATATATATATATATATATATTTTTTTTTTTGACAGGCAGAGTGGACAGTGAGAGAGAGAGAGACAGAGAGAAAGGTCTTCCTTTTGCTGTTGGTTCACACTCCAATGGCCGCCGCGGCTGGCGCACTGCGGCAGGTGCACCACACTCATCCGATGGCAGGAGCCAGGTGCTAGGTGCTTTTCCTGGTCTCCCATGGGGTACAGGGCCCAAGCACCTGGGCCATCCTCCACTGCACTCCCGGGCCACAGTAGAGAGCTGGCCTGGAAGAGGGGCAACTGGGACAGAATCCGGTGCCCCGACCGGGACTAGAACCCGGTGTGCCAGCGCCGCAAGGCGGAGGATTAGCCTGTTGAGCCACGGTGCCGGCCGATATATTTTATAAGAGTGGGAATAAGAGAGGGAGGAGAAGTAAAATTTGGGACATGCTCAATCAGTCGTGCCCCAAATGATGGAGTTAGAAACGTGCCAGGGAATTCCAATACAATCCCATCAAGGTGGCATGTACCAAGGCCATCTCACTAGTCCAAGTGATCAATTTCAGTTCACAATTGATCACACTGATAGGTCTAAGAGTCAAAGGGATCACACAAACTAGACTAGTGTCTGCTAATACTAACTGATAGAATCAAAAAGGGAGAGAATGATCCAACATGGGAAGCGAGATACACAGCAGACTCATAGAATGGCAGATGTCCTAAATAGCACTCTGGCCTCAGAATCAACCTTTAAGGCATGTGGATCCGGCTGAAAAGCCCATGAGAGTATTTTAGGCATGGAAAGCCAAGGCACTCTGGAAAAAAAAAAGAAGACCTAAATGAAAGATCTCTGTGAGTGAGATCCCAGTGGAACGAATGGGGCCATCAAAGAGGGAGGTGCCTTTCTCTGAAGGGAGGAGAGAACCTCCACTTTGACTATGACCCTGTCGGAATAAGATTGAAGTCAGCAAACCCTAAAGGCTTCCATAGCCTCGGCAACTCATGACTAGACCCTAGGGAGATTACTGACGCCATAAACAAGAGTGTCAAATTGTTGGGTCAACTTCAGGAGTCACTGTGTACTTACGTCTCATGTGGGATCTGTCCTTAATGTGTTGTCCAGTGTGAAGTAATGCTATGACTAGTACTGAAACAGTATTTTACACTTTGTATTTCTTTGTGGGTGCAAACTGATGAAATCTTTACTTAGTATATACTGAATCAATCTTTTGTATATAAAGATAATTAACAATGAAAAAAAATCTTGGTGTTAAATTGGAAATTGCATAGAAAATTAATCAATTCAACCCGAACTTTCATACGTCATTCCAGTCTTTGCTCAAATGTTGCCTCCAGAAGTGATTTTTCTGACTACCCTGTATAAAATAGCACTACCCACTCACTACTCCACATCCCCTTAACTCAGCTTGCTTGTCTATAATAGCTATTCCCTTTCCCAATATATCTGCTTAATTATTCGCGTGGGTCTGTCTCCTTCACTAGAAAGTAAACGTTTTGAAGTGTGGATGTTGATTTGGTCACTGCTGGGCCCCAGTGCTGTGTCATCAGGGCTTACAACAGTACCTGGCACAGGGCAGTTTCTCAGTGTACACTTGCTACATGAATTAACAGATGGATAAAGGCAAAGCAGGCAGAATTTCTGGTGAGCTGAGTGAACAAATGTTGAGAAAATGGTGTCAGAGGGAGGAGGAAGAAGATGAGAAGATTAAGAGCCCCACATGGAGCAGAAGTGGTTAGGACCTAGTATCCTTAGGTGTGCTTTGTCATTGACGGGTTGCCCAGGAACAGCGTGGACTTGCATTGAAAGCTGAAATGTATTCTGATGGCTGAGCTGCATTCCTTAAAACAGCATGACAATTTCTTTCTGCAATCAAGTGAAAATTATAGCTAATTGACAGCCACCTGAAGTCTTACTCTGATTGCATCTAACCCAAACAAGAGTTACGGCACGCGGTCCCTAGATTAATGAATTTCTCTATCATATAATTTCATAGAATAGAAACCTTTTGATTTTCTATTTCTTATGTTGCTATTTTTTTATTTGACAGGTAGAGTTATAGACAGTGAGGGAGAGAGAGAGAGAGAGAGAGAGAGAGAGAGAGAAAGGTCCTCCCTCCGCTGGTTCACTCCCCAAATGGCCGCCATAGTAGGTGTTGCACCGATCTGAAGCCAGGAGCCAGGTGCTTTTCCTAGTCTCCCATGCGGGTGCAGGGCCCAAGCACTTGGGTCATCCTCCACTGCCTTCCTGGGCCACAGGAGAGAGCTGGACAGGAAGAGGAGCAACCTGGACTAGAACTGGGGCCCATATGGGATGCCGGCACCGCAGGCGGAGGATTAACCAAGTGAGCCACAGTACCAGCCCCTCTTATGTTTCTATTTCTTATGTCAGTTTTATTAAGTTGTATTTTTCAGGGAATTTGTTCATTTGTCCATTTGATCTAAGTAGTGAAATGGATTAGTATTAACTTGTTCATGGTATCTTGTTAATGTCATTTTGATGTTGGTAGGATCTTCAGTGATGTCCCTTGTAATTGGAGTCTTCTTTCTCTCTTCATCTGTCTTTCAGGAGGGTGAAGCACTTGGGCTGTCTTCCACCGCTTTTCCAGGTGCATTAACAGGGAGCTGGATTAAAGTGGA
Organism: Sylvilagus floridanus; assembly: GCA_949820135.1. Taxonomy (NCBI): domain Eukaryota; kingdom Metazoa; phylum Chordata; class Mammalia; order Lagomorpha; family Leporidae; genus Sylvilagus; species Sylvilagus floridanus. Next base: position 80,265,134 of record OX463241.1, read on the forward strand.
GCAGCCAGGACAGGAGCTGACGCCCGTATGGGATCTCCGATTTGCAGGTGGCAGTTTAATGCTCTACACCACAAAAATGGCTTCAAATTGACTTGCTTTAAATCCATTTTGGAGATTTTTCAATAGTTAGCTCTTCTTGTTATGTTTCTTGTTACCTGCTTTTTTTCTTGCATATCTTTTAAATATTTTTCTAAATGTGTCTCATGCCATATTTTTTCTTTTACTCCCATATTTGTTTCACTTGGTAAATTTCTATGAGTTGCTTTTTAGTTCACTGATCCTTTTATTTCCTGTTTCCAATTTGCTGTTCATACCATCTAGTATTATATTCATTGAGGTTTTTTTTTAAAGCAGTCCAGGGTTCCTGTGTTGTGGCACAGTGGGTTAAACTGCCACCTGTGATGTTGCATCCCATATTGGGCTGCAGATTTGAGTCCTGGATGCTTTACTTCTGATCAAGCTCCCAACTAATGTGTCTGAGAAGGCTGTGAAAGATGGCCCAGATCCTTGTGCCACTGCCACACATGTGGGAGGCATGGATGGACTTCCAGGCTCCTGGCTTTAGCTTGGTCCAGACTCTGTCATTGCAGACATTTGAGGAGAGAACCAACAGGTGGAAGTTATTCTCTCTGCCTCTCCCTCTCTTTCTCACTCTGCTGTTCAAATAAATAAGTAAATAATCTTAAAAAAAAGACAAACCTGCTGCCAAGGACACTGTTATGGATATTTAAGGAGTGATCCAGCAAATGAAAGATTTCTTTCTCCTTCTCACTTTCTTTTTCTGTCACTCCGATTTTCAGGTAAATAGAATTATCTTAAAAAAAAAGTGGCCAGTGTTGTGGTGTAGCAGGTAAAGCCGCTGCCTGCAGTGCTGGCATCCTACATGTGTACCAGTTCGAGTTCTGGCTGTTCCACTTCCAATCCAGCTATTATGGCCTGAGAAAGCAGAAGATGGCCCAAGTGCTTGGGCCCCTGCATTCACATGAGAGACCAGGAAGAAGGTCCTGGCTCCTGGCTCCTGGCTTCGGATCAACGCATCTCTGGCCATTGCGGCCACTTGGGGAGTGAACCACAACCCAAAGAAAGTCATAATGAGAGGATCCTCTGCCCACCTTGTCTTATCGCAGAAATTTTGAAGGGTCAGTGTATGGATGGAGATTACAGAGCATTCAGTGGTGAAGAAGGAGGTCCAGGGGTGGTTTGTGGTTGGCAAGAATGTAGGATCCAGAATCAGCTCAGATCCCTGAGGGGAGAGCAAGATTGACAGAAGAGCCTGGATCTTAGTCACAGCAATAAAATGAATGGCCACCACAAAACACACCAAACACCAGAGTAAGGGAAAGGTTTATTGACAGCTGACAAGGGTGCCTCTCTGTGCACAAGAGAAACATGCACCCTATACTACAAGTATGAGTCATATAGTCTTGCAGAAATGAGGACATTGAGAACAGTAAATTTCATTGGGTAGCGTGAGGGCAATGTGTATGATTGGGCTATCTAGCATCTGATTTCTAGTAAATCCAGTGGGGCTTCTGAAATGGTGCCCAGGGCTTAAGATGGTGCCTTAGATAAAATGACACTGGTTTCACTAATAGGCACAACAGGTGGAGATTTAGCCTACTATGCCACAGCGGTAGCCCCAGTGGTCTCTTCTTAGCAAAGAAAAGGCCTCTGTGACATGCCCTGTCATTGTCTTGCCCATGACGAGACTAGACAAAAACCTCTAGTGGTCCCTCATCTCTTCTCACATATGAAATCCATTTCTCTAGGATTTAGTTGTTTTAGACTATTCTGTGCTAACTTTAAAAATAAATAGGACATTATACTTTATATATGCCTCCAATGACACAGCTGGACTGAAGCCAGGAGCCAAGACCTCCATCCAGGTCTCCCGTGTGAATTGTAGGAGCCCCAGAACGTGAGCCATCATCTTCTACATCCTACATTATGCATTAGCAGGAAGCTAGATTAGACGCTTACGCAGCACTCAATCCCAGGCACTCCCATATGTTGAGCTGGAGTCTCAAGTGGTGGCTAACCTATTGCATCATAATACACCTGCTCTACTATCTTCTAACATCCATTTTGTTTGAAGTGATTCAATTTAAAAAAGGATGAGATTGTAAAAATTTAAAAAAGGATGAGATTGTAAGAGGAAGTTAAAACTTAATACTCCTATAATATAAATTTCTGTTCTGTAATATAGGTAATGATGAGTAAAGATAGTGGGTTAAGATGTGGGGAGAGGGGCCGATGCTGTGGCGCAGGCACAGGGGGTTAAAGCCCCGGCCCGAAGCGCCAGCATCCCATATGGGCACTGGTTCTGTTATGGCCTGGGATAGCAGTAGAAGATGGCCCAAGTCCCAGGGCCCCTGCACCTGCATGGGAGACCTGGAAGAAGCTCCTGGCTCCTGGCTTCGGATCAGTGCAGTTCTGGCTGTTGCAGCCCTCTAGGGAGTGAAGCATGGATGGAAGACCTCTCTCTGTAACTCTGTCTTTCAAATAAATTAAAAAAAAAGAAGTGGGGAGAGAAAAGTATGGGTGTAAAGAAGAAATGGGGTAAAAAATGTCAAATAATCTTTGAGAAGAAAAAGTATAAAATGTACAGTTAACAGCCTCAGAATCAGCCCTTAAGGCATTCAGATCTGGCTAAAAAGCCCACGAGAACGGGCCATCAAAGAAGGAGGTACTGTTCTCTGAAGGGAAGAGAGAACTTTCACTTTGATTATGGCCTTGTCTAAATAAGATTGGAGTTTGTGAACTCAAGAGGCTTCCATAGACTTGGCAGCTCATGACAAGAGCCTTGGATGATTACTGATGTCATAAATAAGAGTGTCAACAGGAGTCACTGTGCACTTACTCCTCATGTAGGATCTCTGTCCTTAATGTGTTGTGTTATGCTAATTAATGGTAAAACTAGTCTTCAAACAGTACATTATACTTTGCGTGTCTGTGTGGGTGTAATCTGTTGAAATCTTTACTTAGCATATACTAAGTTGATCTTCTGTATATAAAGATAATTAAAAATGAATCTTAATAAAGAATGGGACGGTAGAGGGAGTAGGAAATAGGATGTTTTGCGGGTGAGAGGGTGGTTATGGGGGGAAAATCGCTATAATCCAAAAGTTGTACTTTCAAAATTTATATTTATTAAATAAATATTTATTTATAAATATTTATTTATAAAAAAGTCACTGCATCCCAATTGCTCTTAAAAGAATGTTCCAGAACTTCCCAAAAAAGGTCACTTAACATTTCTTTGTTACTGTAAAAAGACTTTCCTTTCAGTTAAAAAACAATTTACAGCTTTAGAAAATTTTCTTCCTGTTCCCCGAGCTCTGCACTTAATGTGCTGTACTGTCCCTCAGTCTACTACCTGTGCTGGAAAAAACATTTGGGTTGTCCCACCTACCCCTTCAAAGTGTTCTAAATTGTTTAGATTTATTTGAAGATCAGGAGCTAGTTTATTTTCTCTCAAGTTTCCTGGCAGATTGAAGGCCCAACAAGTCTGAATGGAAATGAAACACACACAGACTGTAGCCATGCTAAATACTATGGCTCTGGATGCTTTCCCGCCAGCATCCAGAGGGCCTCTCTGCACTTCCATCCAAACAAGAGTCCTGGATCAGGCTTGAAACAGATTAGTCTGGGAAGCAGCTTGAATAATAGGCATTAAGAATGATTCTATGTGACAGGTAAATACCATTGACGGTGCAATCAGGATGGGATCGGCTCCATGGTATCATTGGCATTTGAGGACCATCTACGTCGCAGAGCAGATCCAAAGTTTTGGCATATTACTTAGAGGTCACCTGAGAAATAGTGCAGGGAACTGAAATTACAAGCATGATAAAATGGGCAATCTCTCCTCTCTCTCTTTTTTTAATCAGAAGGGAAATTATTCTGCTCAGCTGAACTCCTCTCCTCAAAGGAGACCAGTGCCTGAGTGCTAGCCTCAGTGGATATATTTGTTCACTCTGTCCTAAGGGCCACACAAAGGATCTGTGCAGTCCTCAGTATGAGTTCAGATTCCCCAGCAATGTGTCTCATCAGGTAATCAGAACCCCCAAGGTTGTGGTGTCTCCCACTGAGACTGCTCAAAGTCCCAGCCATACCATGTGTCCTCCCAGACACTCTCAGTTTTTTTTCACGGTCCCTGTACCTAAGCCTCAAAACTATCACAGTCTTCTAGCCCGCTGTTAGTTCTCCTCCCGAGAGTCAGGAGTCTTCACTTGGTTGGTTGCTGGACACAGCCATGAACTGGCGCAGCTGTTACATACGTCCAAAATGGCACCACTCTATCGGCTTGTTCCAGGATGCCACTAAAGTGATGGGGAAGAGAGAAATGTGCCTCTCCCATCTTTTTTTTTTAATTCTCCAGTTTGGCTGATACACTTTCCTCCATGGAGTTCCAAGCCGGGTTCCCTCTAGGCTCTTCCTGCAGCTTTTTTCACCAGTGGCTTGGGCTGCTGCTGTTTGGTCTCACTTCACTTTCTAATGCTGGTGCGTAAGCTCTCAGCTGCTAGAGTCCTCAGCTATGAGCACCTGCACTCTCCTCGTAGGTCCAGCATGTCCCTCTAATTTTGGTAGAGTTTCCTCTGCTGTTTTCTCCCTAACTCTTCCCTGAGACTACACTTTCTCTACTTTTTTTTTTTTTTTCTAAGAGAGAGGTCCAGAGAGAGAGAGAGAAAGATCAAGAGATAGGAGAGAGAGAGCTACGAGTTCGGGAACAAGTTTTTTTTTTTTTTTTCAATGCAGAGTTAGTGAGTTAGTGAGAGAGAGACAGAGAGAGAATTATAGACAGTGAGAGAGAGAGACAGAGAGACAGAGAGAAAGGTCTTCCTTCCATTGGTTCACTCCCCTAATGGCTGCTATGGCCGGTGCTACACCGATCCGAAGCCAGAAGCCAGGTGCTTCCTCCTGGTCTCCCATGCGGGTGCACGGACCCAAGAATTTGGGCCATCCTCTACTGCCCTCCCAGGCCACAGCAGAGAGCTGGACTGGAAGAGGAGCAACCGGGACTAGAACCCCGTGACCCAACCGGGACTAGAACCCGGGTGTCAGTGCCGCAGGCAGAGGAATGGTGCCTGCCCCCTCTCGGCTAGTTATTGGATGCCAGTGCCAGGTGGTCTGGGAGGGAGAAACATACCTCCCTTTTTTCCTCTAGTTTGGCAGGTACGCTGCCCCCACAGGGCTCCAAGCCATACTTAAGCCAGGATTTTCCCACAGCTTTATCACCAGTGACTTGGGCTGATGATGCAGTCTGGTCTCACCTCACTTTCTAGCTAGTGCTGAGGCTCTTAGCTGCTAGAGTCCTAAATTGAGTGCATCTGCAACCACCATGTAGATATACAATGGCCCTTCAATTGTGTGAAGTTTCCTCTGTTGTTTTCTCTCTAATTATTCCCTGAGATTGGACTCTCTCCATGGTTTTTTTAAACTGTCATCCCTAGACTAGCCCAGTAAGTGCCCTCCTTATTCTGCCATCTTGGTGTCTCTGCTGAATCTTTTTTCTTCCTTAAAAATTCTTTCCTGAGTTCCTTTTTGGTTTCTTGTATAGTTTTAACTAATTCTCTATAATGACTAAATAATACCCCATGGTTGTAGGTGTATCACAAAATTGTTAACCCTTCATTATTAACTCTAGTTGATGCCAGTCTTTGAACAAACATTTCCAAAAATATATGTGTGTATGCATGCATGTGTGAATCTATCTATCTATCTATTCTCATGCATTGATATTTTTATTTCTTTCTTTTTTTTTTTTTACAGGCAGAGTGGACAGTGAGAGAGAGAGAGACAGAGAGAAAGGTCTTCCTTTGCCGTTGGTTCACCCTCCAATGGCCGCCGCGGTCGGCGCGCTGCGGCTGGTGCACCGCGCTCGTCCGATGGCAGGAGCCAGGAGCCAGGTGCTTTTCCTGGTCTCCCCATGGGGTGCAGGGCCCAAGCACCTGGGCCATCCTCCACTGCACTCCTGGGCCACAGCAGAGGGCTGGCCTGGAAGAGGGGCAACCGGGACAGAATACGGTGCCCCGACCGGGACTAGAACCCAGTGTGCCGGCGCCGCAAGGCGGAGGATTAGCCTGTTAAGCCACGGCGCCGGCCTGATATTTTTATTTCTATAGAAGGTTCCAAGAAGTAGGATTCCTGAGAAGAAGAGAAAACAGTGTTTAATAGACTTTCATGCACTGAATTTGTAACACAGAACCTTTCTATCAGTGATGGACATCCTGTACACTACACAGTTGTTGAATGCTTTATGGTTATTGATGTCCTACTGAGTGTTAAAAGTATATACTGTACTTTGTTCATTTCCCTGCAGGGGCACAACTGGTTATGATTAACAGTAGATATTGTGATGTACCAGTTCTGATACTTTTATTGTAGTTGACAAGTGTTAACCCTCCTTAACCATATCTTTTTTGTCAGAAAACCACAGAAACACTGCATCCATTTTATCTAATCTAATCTGCTGATCATGCCCACCTCACCCTGTCCTCTTCTCTCTTCCCATATATGTTGGACCACATGGTTGCTTTCCACTGACTGCCTATCCCCACTGAAATATCTTTTATCTCTGTGCACCCATGATGACTTATATCCTTATATGGATGAATACAAGATCCTGAGAACTTGAAGTATCCCATGAGGAAATAGACTTAGCTCTAACTATGACCTGATGCCAGAGAGCCAGTTAACTATTTGCCATAGCCACTGAGTTGGGACTTCTGCCCCCAGAAAACATACTTTTATCTGGGAAGTCAGTGCTCCAGCAATGGAAAGTAACAAAACCTGACCCAGCAGTGACACAGAGTTCTCAAAGGACACTGAGAATCATCTAAGCAGAATTGCAGAGAGAGGAGGGTCTCTGTGCTTATCAAGGTTGTCAGGGAGACACTTAGCTAAATTCAGCAATGTTGAAACAACTGGTTGGAAACTGATTCAGCAGCCCCTGCCTCTAGGCCCACAGTTGTAAACTGAGAGTTTGGACTTCCACAGCCAGGCTATCTCCACCACTGCTATCTTAGTTTCCAGCTGGAACTGGAGCAAAACTAGCTGCTACATAGTAGGGTACTCTCAGCACATGCATGGCTCATTTTCTGGGAGACATTATGTTATTAATATTAATTCTTTAATATTTGGCAAAATTTCATCCTTTTTGTCTTGAAACCAACTGGGACTGGTGATTTCTTTTTTGGAAGTTTTTATACTGTGAATTCAATTACTTTTGTGCTTGTAGGGGTATTCTGGTTATCATTTCATATTTATGAGTGAGTTGTAGTAGTTTATGATTTTGAGACATTGTTCCATTTGGTCTAAGTTGTCAAATTCATGTGTCTAAAGTTGTTCATAGTATTCCTTTATTGTCCTTTTGATGTCTGCATGGTCTTTAGTGATATCTCTGAGTTCATGTTATTGATTTTAGAATTTTTCTCTTTTCTAATTTAAGAATTTACTGCAATAAATTTCCCTTTCAACAATGCTTTAGATGTATTATACATATTTAAGTATGGATAATATTCATTTTCATTCAGTCCAACGTGTGTTTTAAAATTTCTCTGACATTCAATTTGAATATGTGTTATAAATTGAGAAGTAAGTCTCCTTTACAGTATCTTTAAGGATCATTGCAACATACTATAAGAAATTACATATGAAATTAAAAGACTTACAATAGTAGTAGGTCCTAGAGGAAGCAACCACAGACAGAAAATCAACAAAAATATATCAGAGTTGAAACATGCTAACATACTCTCGATCAAATGGGTGTAACAGACATTTATAAGATATTTCACTCAACAACTATAGAATACACATTTTTCTTAACAGCACATACAACATTTTCCAGGATAGACTATGTATTGAGCCAAAAATCAAGTCTCAGTAAAGTGAAAAAGATTGAAATCATATCATGTATCTTCTCAGACCATAAAGGAATAAAATCAACAAGAACAATAGTATACTTAAAAATAGTTGGAAATAAACAAAATGCTGTGAAATGATCAATGGGACACTGAAGAAATTAAAAAGAAAATAAAAAATTTTCTTGAAATAAATGAAAATGAAAACACACCATATCAAAATCTGTGGTGTACAACAAAAGCAGTATTCAAAGGGACGTTATAGCATTAAAAAAAAAGAGAAATATCTCAAATTAAAGATCTAATGATACATTTTGAAGACTTAGAGAAACAAGGAAAACCAAGCTCCAAATTAGCAGGATGCAGGAAATAATAAGTATCAGAGCAGAAATAAATGAAATTAAACTAAAAAAGAAATACAAATACAAACAATCACAAAATAAAAAGTTGATTTTTTTGAGAAGATGAACAAAATAGATAAACCTGTAGCCAGGCTAACAAAGAAAAAAGAGAAAAAAATCAAATAAAATTAGAAATGAAAAAGGAGACATTACAACACACTACTGAAATATAAAGGATCATAGAAAAATACTGTGAAGAATTGTATGCTAATAAACTGGAAAACTTTGAGGAAAGGGATAAATTCTTGAATCATTTAGTCCACCAAGATTAAATCAAGAGGATATTGACAACCTAAACATTCTCATAACAAGCAAAGAGACTGAAACATTTATCAAAGTTTTCCATCAAGGAAAAGTCTGGGACCTAATGGCTTTACTACTGAAATCTACAAAACATCCAAAGAAAAAGTAACTCCAAGGCTCTTCAAACTATTCCAAAAATATTGAACAGGATAGAACTCTATCAAACTCTTTAAATGAGTCCAGGATTATTTTGATACCAAAACCCAACATAGACATGACACTAAAACAAACTGCAGACCTATATCCGTAATGAACATAGATGCAAAATTATCAACAAGATACTAGCAAATCAAATCCAAAACCACATCAAAAAGATCATACATCATGATTAAGTGGGATTTATCCCAGAAATGCAAGGGTGGTTCATCATTCACAAATCAATAAATGTCATAAATCACATCAATAGAATGAAGAATAAAAGCCATATGGTCATCTCAATAAATGTAGATGCATTTGATAAGATTTAACACCCCTTCATTCTTATCCTTAGACAATAAGGTTCAATATTTTTTTACATGTTTGTCATTGTATATTTTTCTAAGGAAACTTTACAGTTTTCTTCTCTTTCCCAAGGTTTATTTATTTATTTGCAAGTCAGAGTTACAGAGAGACAGGGGGAAAGAGAGAGAGAGAGAGATGTTTTGTTCCAAATGGCTTCAACGGCCAGGGCTGGGCCAGGCTGAAGCCAGGAGTTTTGTCTGGTCTCCCATGTGGGTAGCAGAGGCCCAAACACTTGAGTCATCTTTTGCTGCTTTTTTCCAGGCATTAGCAGGAAGCTGTATTAAAAGTGGAGCAGTCAGGACACAAATCAGCAGCCATATGGGATGCCAGCATTGTAAGTAATAGCTTTACCCACTATGCCACAATGTCAGCTCCTACAGTTTTCTAAGACCCTTAAATATTCCTATAGTAGTTTGTTCTTTAAAAACCAGGTCTCTTAGACACAGAGAGTAAGCTTAAAATTATGCAGTGTTGTATGAGATTTTAAAAAATGATGGGCAGCTGGCGCTGCGGCTCAATAGGCTAACCCTCCGCCTTGTGGTGTCGGCACACCGGATTCTGTCCCAGTTGCCCCTCTTCCAGGCCAGCTCTCTGCTGTGGCCCGGGAATGCAGTGGAGGATGGCCCAAGTGCTTGGGCCCTGCACCCACATGAGAGACCAGGAGAAGCACCTGGCTCCTGCTTCGGATCAGCGCAGTGCGCCAGCCGCAGCGGCCATTGGAGGGTGAGCCAACGGCAAAAGGAAGACCTTTCTCTCTGTCTCTCTCTCTCTCACTGTCCACTCTGCCTGTCAAAAACAAAACAAAAAAAAGATGGGCAAATTTTTCCAAACATCATCTGTGTCTAATAAATATATCTATTTATCTCTGGTGTTTCAGATTTTACAGTCTCATAGTTATTAAATTTCCAATCTCTAAGGATATTTAAGTGCAATTTTTCTGAACAAGGGTTCAGGGTAGTGATCCTGTTTTATTGCATCCATTTAAGAAAGTGACACAACTTACTATTTTTTAAGGTAGTAAGACTTTTTAAGGTTTCTTATTTATTTAATTATTTATTCATGTATATTCCATCCAGAGGACAAAAAGACACACACACACACACACACATGTGGATGGAGATAGTCCATACAGCAGTTCACTTCCAAATATCTGCAACAGCCAGAGTGGGCCAGACCAAAACAAGGAACCTGGAAGACAATATGGATCTGCTATGTGGATGGCAGGGACCCAAGTACTTGAGTCATCCTCTGTCACCTCACAGGCTACTCGTAAGAAGCTGGATTTGAAGCACAGCAGCTGGGATTTGAACCAGGCACTGCAGTATGGTATGCTAGCATCCCAAGTTGTGATTTAACTGGTGCATCACGTATATCCACGCTTGTGTAGCCACTTTTGTAGAGGATTGGAGCCTAGCACAGTTTTTGCATGAGACAGATACTTTCAGTGATATGGCTGGGTTCTATTTAATAAAGGAAGCTTGGAACTCTTTGCATATTTTTTAAAGATTTATTTTATTTATTTGAAATGTAGAGTTACACAGAGAGAGAGAGAGAGAGAGAGAGAGAGAGATCTTCTGTTTGCTGGAAGATCCAAATGACTGCAGTGGTCAGGCCTGATCCAGGCTTAAGCCAGGAGCCAGGAACTCTGAGTCTCCTACATGGATACCAAGGGTTCAAGTGCATGGGTCATTTTCTGCTGCTTTCCTGGATCAGAAGTTAAGCAGCCATGACTCAAACAGATGTTCTGATAAGGGACACAGCATTGTTTTTTTTTTTTATTTATAAAGCTTTTATTTAAAGAATATAAATTTCCAAAGAACAGCTCATGGACCACAATGGCTCCCCCCCCACACAACTTCCCTCCCTCCCCCCACCCTCCCCTTTCCTGCTCCCTCTCCCCTTCTGTTCACATCAAGATTCATTTTCAATTCTCTTTATACACAGAAGATCAATTTAGTATATATTACGTAAAGATTTCAACGGTTTGCCCTCGCATAGAGACACAAAATGATAATACTGTTGGAGTACTAGTTAATAGTATTAATTCACAATGTACAGCACATTAAGGACAGAGATCCTACATGATTTTTTTTTTTAAAAATTGATTAATTGTCTATGCAATTTCCAGTTTAGCACCAAGATTTTTTAATCATTTGCAATTATCTTTATATAAAGAAGATCGATTCAATATATACTATGTAAGGATTTCATCAGTTTGCACCCACTCAGAAACACAAAGTGTAAAAATACTGTTTCAGTACTAGTAATAGCATCACTTCACATTGGATAACACATTAAGGACAGATCCCTCATGAGACGTAAGTACACAGTGACTCCTGATGTTGATTTAACAATTTGACACTCTTGTTTATGGCGTCAGTAATCTCCCTAGGCTCTGGTCATGAGTTGCCGAGGCTATGGAAGCCTTTAGGGTTTGCTGACTTCGATCTTATTCCCACAGGGCCATAGTCAAAGTGGAAGTTCTCTCCTCCCTTCAGAGAAAGGTACCTCCTTCTTTGATGGCCCCGTTCTTTCCACTGGGATCTCACTCGCAGAGATCTTTCATTTAGGTCTTCTGTTTTTTCCAGAGTGTCTTAGCTTTCCATGCCTAAAATATTCTCATGGGCTCTTGAGCCAGATCCGAATGCCTTAAGGGCTGATTCTGAGGCCAGAGTGCTATTTAGGACATCTGCCATTCTATGAGTCTGCTGTGTATCCTGCTTCCCATGTTGGATCATTCTCTCCCATTTTCATTCTATCAGTTAGTATTAGCAGACACTAGTCTTGTTTGTGTGATCCCTTTGACTCTTAGACCTATCAGTGTGATCAATTGTGAGCTGAAATTGATCACTTGGACTAATGAGATGGCCTTGGTACATGCCACCTTGATGGGATTGTATTGGAAACCCCTGGCACAATTCTAACTCCATCATTTGGGGCCGTTCCAATTGAGCATGTCCCAAATTTTACATCTCCTCCCTCTCTTATTCCCACTCTTATATTTCACAGAGATCACTTTTCAGTTAAAATTTAAACACCTAAGAATAATTGTGTGTTAATTACAGAGTTCAACCACTAGTACTAGGATAAAGAAAAAAAAATACTACCATGGATAAAGTATTACATTGTACAACAACAGTCAGCACAAGAGCTGATCGAGTCACTGTTTCTCATAGTGTCCATTTCACTTCTACAGGTTTCCCCTTTGGTGCTCAGTTAGTCATCGCCAATCAAGGGAAACAAATGATATTTGTCTCTTTGGGACTGACTTAATTCACTCAGCATGATGTTTTCCAGATTCCCCCATCTTGTTGCAAATGACTGGATTTCATTGTTTTTAGCTGCTGTATAGTATTCTGTAGAGTTCATGTCCCATAATTTCTTTATCCAGTCTACTGTTGAAGGGCATTTGGGTTGGTTCCAAGTCTTAGCTATTGTGAATTGAGCCGCAATAAACATTGCTGTGCAGACGGCTTTTTTGTTTGCCAATTTAATTTCCTTTGGGTAAATTCCAAGGAGTGGGATGGCTGGGTTGAATGGTAGGGTTATATTCATGTTTCTGAGGAATCTCCAGACTGACTTCCATAGTGGCTTCACCAGTTTGCATTCCCACCAACAGTGGATTAGTGTCCCTTTTTCCCCACATCCTCTCCAGCATCTATTGTTGGTGGATTTCTGAATGTGAGCCATTCTCACCGGGGTGAGGTGAAACCTCATTGTGGTTTTGATTTGCATTTCCCTGATTGCTAGGGATCTTGAACATTTTTTCATGTGTCTGTTGGCCATTTGGATTTCCTCTTTGGAAAAATGTCTGTTGAGGTCCTTGGCCCATCTCTTAAGTGGGTTGTTTGTTTTGATGTTGTGGAGTTTCTTAATTTCTTTGTAGATTCTGGTTATCAACCCTTTATCTGTTGCATAGTTTGCAAATATATTTTCCCATTCTGTCGGTTTCCTATTCACTTTCCTGACTGTTTCTTTTGCAGTACAGAAACTTTTCAATTTGATGCAATCCCAGTAGTTAATTTTGGTTTTCAGTGCCTGTGCTTCTGGGGTCTTTTCCAAGAAGTCTTTGCCAGTACCTATGTCTTGCAGGGTTTCTCCTATGCTCTCCAGTAATTTGATGGTGTCGGGTCGTAGGTTTAAATTTTTAATCCATGTTGAATGAATTTTTGTGTAAGGTGAAAGGTAGGGGTCTTGCTTCATGGTTCTGCACGTGGAAATCCAGTTTTCCCAGCACCATTTATTAAACAGACTGACCTTACTCCAGGGACTGGTTTTGGATCGTTGATCAAATATAAGTTGGCTGTAGGTGTTTGGATTGATTTCTGGAGTTTCTATTCTGTTCCATTGGTCTATCCATCTGTTTCTGTACCAGTACCATGCTGTTTTGATAACAACTGCCCTGTAGTATGTCCTGAAATCTGGTATTGTGATGCCTCCGGCTTTGTTTTTGTTGTACAAGATTGCTTTAGCTATTCGAGGTCTCCTGTGTCTCCATATGAATTTCAGCATCATTTTTTCCAGATCTGAGAAGAATGTCCTCGGTATCTTGATTGGTATTGCGTTGAATCTGTAAATTGCTTTTGGGAGAATGGACATTTTGATGATATTGATTCTTCCAATCCATGAGCATGGGAGATTTCTCCATTTTTTGGTATCCTCTTCTATTTCTTTCTTTAAGGTTTTGTAATTTTCATTGTAGAGATCTTTAATGTCCTTAGTTAAATTTATTCCAAGGTATTTGATTGTTTTTGTAGCTATTGTGAATGGGATTGATCTTAGCAGTTCTTCCTCAGCCGTGGCATTGTCTGTGTATACAAAGGCTGTTGATTTTTGTGCATTGATTTTATATCCTGCTACTTTGCCAAACTCTTCTATGAGTTCCAATAGTCTCTTAGTAGAGTTCTTTGGGTCCCCTAAATAAAGAATCATGTCGTCTGCAAAGAGGGATAGTTTGAGTTCTTCCTTCCCAACTTGTATCCCTTTAATTTCTTTTTCTTGCCTAATAGCTCTGGCTAAGACTTCCAGCACTATATTGAATAGCAGTGGTGAGAGTGGGCATCCCTGTCTGGTACCAGATCTCAGTGGAAATGCTTCCAACTTTTCCCCATTCAATAGGATATTGGCCGTGGGTTTTTCATAAATTGCTTTGATTGTATTGAGGAATGTGCCTTCTATACCCAGTTTGCTTAGGGTTTTCATCATGAAAGGGTGTTGAATTTTATCGAATGCTTTCTCTGCGTCTAGTGAGATAATCATATGGTTTTTCTTCTGCAGTCTGTTAATGCGGTGTATCACGTTGATTGTTTTGCGAATATTGAACCATCCCTGCATACCAGGGATGAATCCCACTTGGTCTGGGTGGATGATCTTTCTGATGTGTTGTTGCAGTCTATTGGCCAGAATTTTGTTGAGGATTTTTGCATCTATGTTCATGAGGGATATTGGTCTGTAATTCTCTTTCAATGCTGCATCTTTTTCTGGCTTAGGAATTAAGGTGATGCTGGCTTCATAGAAGGAATTTGGGAGAATTCCCTCTTTTTCGATTGTTCTGAATAGTTTGAGAAGAATTGGGGTTAGTTCTTCTTTAAATGTCTGGTAGAATTCAGCAGTGAATCCATCTGGTCCTGGGCTTTTCTTTGTTGGGAGGGCCTTTATTACTGATTCAATTTCTGACTCACTTATGGGTCTGTTTAGGTTTTCTATGTCTTCCTGGTTCAATTTAGGTAGGTTGCATGTGTCCAGGAATCTATCCATTTCTGATAGGTTTCCCTGTTTGCTGGCATACAAGTCCTTGTAGTAATTTCTGATGATTCTTTTGATTTCTGTGGTGTCTGTTGTTATATTTCCTTTTTCATCTCTGCTTTTACTGATTTGGGTCTTTTCTCTTCTTTTTTTAGTTAGTTGGGCCAATGGGGTGTCAATCTTGTTTATTTTTTCAAAAAACCAGCTCCTCGTTTGGCTGATTTTTTGTAATGTTTTTTTGGATTCAATCCTGTTGATTTCTTCTCTGATTTTGATTATTTCTCTTTTTCTACTAGATTTGGGTCTAGTTTGCTGCAAATTTTCTAGATCCTTGAGATGCATTGAAAGCTCATCTATTTGGTGCCTTTCCAGTTTCTTGATGTAGGCACCTATTGATATAAACTTTCCTCTTAACACTGCTTTTGCTGGGACACAGCATTGTAAGCAGCAGTTTAACCTACTGTGCCGTGATGCCAGCCTCAGAAGCTTAGAATTTTGAGCTTTGTTGTTCTCTTTATTACAAAAAAGAATGGTCATTTCCAATTAAAACAATCTGTTAAGAATGATCAAAATTTCAATTGTGTTCTCATGTGTAGGAAAGAAATTCTTTTGGTAGTATGATAATTATTTGTTAAAGTTTCTTCTAATTGCTTCTGTTAAAATTTCAAGGCCTCTTGGCTATTTGAACCTTAAACTTGAACAAGAACATTTATTTCCTCACCTAAATATTACCTCTACTGATTTCCCTCTTAGAGTATGTGATAGACTAAGTGGAAGGATTGTGTAACATGAAACCATCATATTGATTTGAAGCCATGATTTTCATTCAATGATTCCTGCATTTAAAAATTATTTAGTTTACTTTATTTGAAAGGCAGACACACACACATACATACAAACATGCAGAGACAGAAGCAGAGAAGAGAGACAAGACAGAGAAAGACATAAAGAGATATTCCACCTACTGAGTTATGCCCCAAATGCCTACAGGTTAAAGCCAGGAGACCAAACTCAATCCAGATGTTCCACGTGGGTGGTAAGGATCCAAGTACTTTAGCAATAACTTTCTGTCCCCAGGGTGTGCATTAGCAGAAAGTTGGAGTCAGGATAGGAATTGGGATTCAAATCCAAACACTCTGATGTGTGATGTGAGTCTCTCAAGGCCAAATGCTTGCCCCACCTTTTGTATCTTAAGATGGGGTAACCCTGGATACAAGAAGACATGTCTAACCTTTCTGATATCTTGGAAGCATATTTTAGCCTTTGCTTCTTTCTAGAGTCTGTTGGGCTGTCATTATCCTTCAGGGCTACATTTTAGGTCACAGATTTCTTCTGAGACATTAATAGGAGTGCATTGTAGGCCTCATGCATTGTCCTCAACTGGGGAAAACAATTTTGCTCTTGCAACAAATATGCTGTGGACAGTGGCCCAAGAGTTTTGTCTTATTGACAAGGTTTGTGTCATGGAAGCATCCTCAGACCTCAGACTAGGAAGTCTCCATGAGATCAAAATGAAAATTAGGATTTTATTAACAAGGAATAAGAAAGGGATACCTTTGAGGTAAATAAGAAGCCGTATCCATCATTATGTATATGCTTTATGTCTGTTGAGGCAGCTTCCCACACTAACTTTTTTATCATTCATATTTTAAATAAACCCTTGATTTATGTTGATCTAATAGTCATAATATAATAAAAAATTAGTAAAGTCAAGCTCTTAGAATTTGACACTGATTAATTTATCCAATACAATCTAAATAGAGTTGATAGAAAAGAAGTCACCCTCCAGGCTTGGTAATCACAAGCGTTGCTTTGGGTAGCAAGTGATAGAATACCTGTGGCTTAATAATAAAGCTGCCTCTGAAATATCACTAGAACAAAAAATTAGTCAATTCTGCATTTGGTTAATCCAACTTCTAAACTATGTCAGGGTTCCAGGTAGAATACACACACACACACACACACACACACACACACTCACCCCTTGGGATCTGCCCTCGCCTTTCTTTCTATCAGGTTTATCCCTCAGGTTAAGTTGCAATATAACCCTTCTAGGGGCATGCTGACCTCAATAGGGGAGGCAAAGCTACAAGAGCTGCACGGCTTCTTAAACCTGTACCTGGGGAGTACCCAGGGAATTCAGAGAATATCTTGTAAAAGCAGCCAGAAAATCAGATAAAAATGGGAGAGTTCATTGATTTGGGTAGCTGAATTAACTGGATTAAGTACCTATCCCAGGCCTCAGAGATAGTGCAGACTTACTGCTCTGATGGCTCCTAGGACAAGCAATGGTCCATGCTTATCAAGGGCTCAAGCACTCTCAAGCATCAGGGAACAGCTAGGTCAGCTCTCCACACTTCCTTGTACTGATCAGGAAGGAGACAATGAACCCCTTGGTTCAAGAGAACTGAGGGGAGCTGGTTGCAGGAGCTCCAGGCTGTCACGGTAGGAATGAAACAGAGTGAGAAACTGTGTACACATGGATCTCTTTCACAACTGAGGGATTCCAAGATTAGGTCACTGTGATCTTTGTTAAGAGCCCCTAGCAAACCATGCCTTCATCCCCTCTTTCATTACTCTGGAATGTCTCAGAATAGAGAGAGACTCTTTTTACCTTAGTGTATAAGAAAACGTAGTCCTTGCCTCAGAATAGCTTTGCAAATGAACAATACAGTCAATGCCATTTGCTGAAGAGACAGGCAGGAACCCCAGAATTACTTCCTAATATGCTAAGTGGAGTGAAAATGCCAAAACAGCCATGACAGAGGATGGGAAGTTGGTGTGCCATGGATGTATGATGTGAGACTGGAAGATCTACTAGATGATCGATCATGTTCCTTGGAACTGCTCATTGGGTACATAATTTACCAATGCCTCAAGCAATGCTCTGGGAGGAAGCATCACTGAAATATTTGGCTGTTCATGAGCCATGGCTGACTGGGAAGACAGTACTGTGGGTAAGGCTGGCCAATAACAAAGGGATAATAGAATCCTGCATCGACAGAGAATGAGTGAGGCTGAATCTCCTGAAACACCATTTTAAGGAGGTACAGGTTCAGAGAAATAGCTAAGAACTGACTCACAAGTAGTTACGGAAGTGGTTAACAGAGTCCAGCATCTCTAAGGACACACAGATGGTCACTACTCATTTTGTACTTGCAGAGGAAATCAGTGATGGATGGCTAGGGTCCTGGGAGCAGTAGTCCTACCCAGGTACAATTGCTTGCCCAGTCTCTGGAACGGAGCCAATTTTCAGTCTTTGAACTTATTGAGCAAAAAGTAAGCTGGATCCCCAGGAGGAAGGACCTTGTAACACCGCGGCAATCATAGGTGGTCATGATTTCCGC
This sequence comes from Sylvilagus floridanus, assembly GCA_949820135.1. Lineage (NCBI taxonomy): Eukaryota > Metazoa > Chordata > Mammalia > Lagomorpha > Leporidae > Sylvilagus > Sylvilagus floridanus. Next base: position 80,283,293 of record OX463241.1, read on the forward strand.
AGTCCTTTCCCAAAAGAACAGATGGCTGTGTACTCAGGTAACTGTTTATTGGGCAAACAGGAAGATCTACCTAACTTTTCTGCATCTCCTTGGCCCAGAACATTTACACTCTCAGTTATACTTACATGGAGCATCATATGAAGATTAGAGGTCCTGGGCGCCTTCTGGGACTGGTGGAAAAATTGAAGCCACAGCATGCTGACTGCACTGTCAGGCTGCAGGGTCAGAGCATGTGCTTGTGCATAACTGTGGGCACCTGCTCCCTGAGGTTGCCCTTTGAATTGCAAGCAGCACAGCACTACCCCCCAAGAGCAACAAGAAACCAAACTCCCAAACAAAAAGTCAGCCATAAAAAAGTGAAAGGAATTAAGAAATAAGATTTTATTATCTGAAATTTAAATTAGGCTGAACCATTAGGGCAAAAAAAAATTCAGTAGAGAGCAATAGCTTTTTTGTATAATCATAATTGAAATATTTAATATATGCCTCTTATTGGAGCAAAGGGTAATAATAGTAAGGGACTGTATTATAAAAGTTTTCTTGAATATTTTGATATAAAGAGACATCATAGTAAGTATTTTAAACCATTTTGTCTAGTAAAGAGGGTGATAATTATATATAAGGATCAAATTATTCCATCAAAAGATGTGTAATTTGAAATAGAATTAGTATATTACACCCAGTCAGAAACCATTCTTATTTGCTGTTCTTTAATATTTTACATTCAACCTTCAGACACGTTTGTGAGTTTAATTGTCCTCCTATTGTCATTGTGCTCTCCTTGACTGTCACCAGGGAAAACAGACAGGGTTTGGAGAGCTTTATTTCTCTAAGCCTTGTGCTGCACAGTAGCTTCATGTGGGGACTAAGCGGGAAGAGTCAGTCCTTGGAAATCCTTAGGTCTGTTCTCTCTTCACAGCCTCATGTAGGCCCAAGAGAGTGGGGGGAGGTAGGCGGTAAGCCAACGACAGTGTGCTGAAGTCAGAGACCATCATGTAAATGGGGGGAAATTATATTGAAATTACTGAAAGGACAAATACATTTCCTACACAGATTATGCATCGATGTGCATATAGCTTAATCATGATTTCTTTTGCATTGTGTGTCTATACAATCAGCCCTCCATATCCATGAGTTCAGTGGATTCAGCCAACTGTGGATTGAAAATATTAAAAGAAAATTGTGCCTGTACTAAACATGGCCAGACTTTCATTTTTGTCATTATTCTCTAAACAATGCAGCATAACAACTATGTACAACATGTTAGGCAGTATATGTAATCTAGAGATGATTTAACTTATATAGGAGGATGTGTGACGCATATATTGCTGCATTTTAAGTAAGGTACTAGGGCAGCTATGTATTTTGGTATCCACAGGGGTCTTAGAACCAATCTCACATGGATTTTGAGGGATGGCTGTATTTATATTTTATTTATATATTCATATTTCAGGATGTGTTTATGCGTGTGTGTTTGAAAGTGGGTATATTGATGGAGCAGCATTTTTGTACATGTGTAATTTTGAACAATAAAAGAAACTGGAAAATTGAAGACTAAACAACTCAGGTCATTTGTAACTAGTAGAGTAACTAGTTTCTGCTCTGCCATTTATTAGCAATTGACATTGTAAAAGTTCTTGAATTCCCTGAGCCTGGATTCTTGTAAATAATAAAAGACAATTTCTTCTCACTTAATCTCTCCTCCAGAGGAAATTCATTTCCTGTATTCTGAGAAATGCCAACTTAAAGATATGTACAAAGGACTTCAAAAATGTGGGAAAATGGAGTTAAATGACAAGTTTAGGGGTGGGCATTTGACCTAGAGGTGAAGATTCCAAGTAAAACTGCCTTTCTACCATATTGGAGTCCATTGCTATGATTCCATCTCCACTCCTGACTGCAGCTTCCTGCCCCTGGGAGGCAACAGGTGATGGCTCATACAGCTGGGTCCCTGCCACCCATGTGGGAGACCTGGGCTGAATTCTCAGCGCCTGGCTCTATCCAAGGGCAGCCCTGGCCATTGTGGTTATCTGGAGCATGAAGTAGTAGATGGCAGATCTCTCCCTTTTTTCTGTCTATCTCTGCCTCTCAAGCAAAAAATATAATTTGATGCAAAAATTACTTGAAATTCATGCATTATTTTTCATAGTATGCATCTTCTGTGAAGTTTTTGAAGACCTTTAATAAATAATAAAAATGTAAAGAAGATGTTACTGGCAAATACACATAATACTTACATCTATACAAGAGTGCAGGGGCTAGCTATAAATGAAACCATTTGTAGTGGCTTGCTCTAGGGAGTGGAATGGGTCTAGGGGAAGACAGTTACTTTCACTTCATTTCTTTTTCTACTGTTGTGATTTTTACTCTGTGTATAGTTTATTTCCAACATTAGGGAAAGCAGTAAGCTTTCTCAAGTCCTGATGTTTTGTTTCAGCATCAAAGGCAGTTCTTTTTTGGGCCCTGACAGAGAAAGAGCTGCATCTACACAGAGCAAGGTAAAAACAATACAGACACCACAGAGTGGTGTTCACAGAATAAAGGAGAGTTGTTTTGGGTGAGGTACAAAAAATATTTATCTACCAATAGATTAAAAAGTTGTTCAACAAATCCTTTAGAAATATTATTGTAAGTTTTATTTCTACATTTTAAATTATTTTGTAAAATTTTATTTCAAAGTAGTTTTAAATTTACTAACCAAAAATTGTGAAGTAGTAATACAAAGAATCTCATATACCCTGTACCCCACTTCCTCTATTACCATCACATGTAAGTAAGTATACTTATTCTGATTTTTTTTTTTGACAGTCAGAGTGGACAGTGAGAGAGAGAGACAGAGAGAAAGGTGTTCCTTTGCCGTTGGTTCACCCTCCAATGGCTGCCGCGGCCGGTGCACTGCTGCCAGCGCACCGCGCTCATCCGATGGCAGGAGCCAGGTGCCAGGTGCTTCTCCTGGTCTCCCATGGGGTGCAGGGCCCAAGCACTTGGGCCATCCTCCACTGCACTCCCTGGCCACAGCAGAGAGCTGGCCTGGAAGAGGGGCAACCGGGACAGAATCCAGCGCCCCGACCAGGACTAGAACCCGGTGTGCCGGCGCCGCAAGGCGGAGGATTAGCCTGTTGAGCCACGGCGCCGGCCTTATTCTGATTTTTTAAAAAAGATTTATTTTTTATTTATTTGAAAGGCAGAGTTACAGAGAAATTAGGAGAAAGAAAGGGAGAGAGAGAGAGAAATCTTCCATCTGCTGGTTCACTCCCCCGATGGCCCTAAAGACCAATGTCAGGCCAGGCCAAAGCCAGGAGCCCAGAGCTTCTTCCAGGTCTCCAACATGGGTGAAGGGACCCAAGGATTTGGGCTATCCTCTGCTGCTTTCCCAGGTGCATTAGCAGGGAGCTGGATCAGAAGTAGAGCAGCCGTGTCTTGAACCTGTGCCCATATGTGGTGCTGGTGTCACAGGTGCAGGATTAACCCGCTGAACCACAATCTGACTGCCTATTTTGACCTTATTTAAGCTTACAGAAAAGATGTAAGAATCATGAAAAGAACTCTTATATATATTTCACTTAGATGTACTGATTATTTATATTTGCCTTATTTGCTCTCTCTCTGTCACACACACACATAAACACACACACACACACACACCAGAAAAATCTAGTGGTATGTGAACCACTAGCCAAAGGCAGAAGATGTTGTGAGATGTGAAACTGAAGAAAGCAGACAAATCCAAGACTACATAGAGAGTAATTTACCATAAGGCCTTGTGGTCCACAAGCATGGCATTGGGTGGTGACAAGACAGGTAGATCTGCATGCCACATGGCAGGAGAAAAAGGACTTATAGACAAAGTGACCCTATGTATATCTGAACTTTTTAAAAAATTATTATTAACACTTAGGTGTTAGGGAAGGGACATTTAAGGTGGGATCTGGTGAGACAAGCCTAGCAGTTTGTCTTACTGGGTTACCTAAAGGGCAGGATATTGGCTACAACCAAAATGATTGTAATCATGTCAAGTGAATTCCTACTGCATACATTACCCCCCCCCCCAATGTTTGAGAATCAGTTATAGATCTTGTGTCTCTTTACCCTTTAGTAATCTTGTGTTTAATTCCTGGGAATACACAACCACAAAACAGCTATGCAAATCAGAAAGGTTAACACAACACGAAACTGTTATTCAATCAATACTATCAATAGTCCAAAGCAAACTTTCATAATTGTCTCAGTAATATTATTCATAGCTATTTTCCTCAAGCAGTCAAGAATTATATAGTGCAGGGTGGACATTGTGGCACAGTGAGTTAAGCCACCACTTGAGACGCCTGGGATGGAGTCCTGCCTCCATGTCTAATGCAGCTTCCTGCCAATGCTCCTAAGAGATGATAGTTCAAGTACTTGAGTTTCAAAAGGCTTCCATAGACTTGGCAGCTCATGACAAGAGCCTTGAGTGATCACTGACATCATAAATAAGAGTGTCAATTGTTAAATCAATAGCAGGGAAAGCAGCAGAGGATGGTCTAAGTGCTAGGGCCCTTGCCACCCACGAGGAAGACCTGAATGGAGTGCCTCAGTCCTGACTTTGGCTTGACCCAGTCCCCAGTAATTGCTGCCAACTCGGGGGTGAACCAGCTGATCTCTTTCTGTCTTTGTTTCTCTCTATCTATCTCTGTAACCCTGCCTTTAAAGTAAATAAGTAAATAAATAAATAAATAAATAATTTTTTTGAAAAAAAAGTGAAGGGAAGAGATAGAACCCGAGTCAAAGAATCACAAGTAAGCTACTTTATTTACATTTTATTCAAAACTATTATCTGTTATTTTAGGGGGAAAATACATAGCAATGTTTAGAAATACTTATTGGTGAGTACTTACTGTATGTAATCTTATTGTATACAAAAATAATCTTCATCATTTCAGTCTAAATTTCCCCTGCAGTGGACCCTTCAGAAAGTTTCTGAGGAATGAGCCTGCCTGGTGGTTTCTTTGGGATTCATTTTTATGATTCAGTCAAATAGGATGCTATTCATACAAATAATGATAAAATGTGAATAGTATTAAATAATAATCAAGGGACTGGCATTGTGGTGCAGTGGGTTAAGCTGCCACTTTGATGCCAACATCCCCTAGCAGAGTGTCACTTCAAGTCCTGACTACTCTACTTCTCATCCAGCTTCCTACTAATGCTCTTGGCAAGGTAGCAGATGATGACCCTATTGCTTGGATCTGCTACCTGCATGGGAGATGCAGATGGGGTTCCTGGCTCCTGGCTTCAGTCTTGTGCAGAACCATGTGTTGTAGGCATTTTTGAGGAGTGAACTAGTGGATGGAAGATCTTTTTCTCTCTGTCTTTACCTCTCTGTGTCTCTTTGTCTTTTTTATAAAAATAATAATCATAACATGAATGTGAAACATTTGGAAGTAGGGATGGCGTGTTCCATGTTCTTGGGAATCATGAGTCTATGGGCAGCCCCTGGCTCTGCTCATTCTCTGTCATGACCATACCTGCTATAGAAACTCAGTGCCATTCTGTGATTCCCTGTGGACAAACTCTAGGAAGTGGATGCAGTGCACAGTGGGCAGCCAGGCCTTGGAGGGTTTTGGTTGCCCTGTGAATGAGCTGTTATTAGCTCATGGCTATCTTGAGAACTGTGATTATTTCAGAAATACATTGTTTCAAGTCTAGAAATACGGAGTCTGCAGGTTTTAGTCTTTGTTCAATCCTCATCAGAAATGAAAAAAGCACTTTTCCCTACCATGTTCTTCACACAGCAAAGGAAAGAAGCAAGCACTGGTTCAAAGCGCCAGATCTTAGGCCACTGCCACTTTGAACCCATTTTACCTCATCTTTGTAATAACCCAGGGGAATTACTTCAACTGTTCCCATTGTGCTTGTGGGAAGTGGGCTCAGAGCAATTAGCATGAGCAAGATCACAAGCTGATAGATAGCACAGTCTGCACTCAGGCAGGAACATCTTTGACTCAGCCTAGTCCTTTGAAATCCATCACCCGCCTCCCAGTGAGCCTCCACTCCCTGTCTTCTTGGAACTTGGAAATGTTGCTTATGCATTCATTAGGGTAATTATTTGGTCCATTATCCTTCAGTGGCTAAATAACATCTACTGGAAGGAAGTGATGACACAGAAAAGTGTATTTTAGTGCAAACATTTTTTGAAATCCAATACACTTTTCTATAACGTGCATTTCCATGAACTTTTAGTATACCAAGTTGCATACATTTCAACTTTTTGCATTAAAATAAACTTAGCTTTTAATTTCATTTTTGTAAACTTTTTTCAGTTCCCTCTTCACTCTCCTTAACTCAATAAAGCTTTTTTTAAAAATGTAAAGTATTCTTCCTTTCCTTGATATGAATCCAGTTCTCAAAGAAGTCACAGTGAACTTGCGTGTTGTTTCTAGGGAGTTACAGACATGTTACTCATAACATGCTCCCAACTTCTCGTGTGCTATTGAACTCTGAATGCCAGGTGCCTCTGCCTCTCTCTCTGTTCCATCACTTTCTGTCCAGGTTCTTTACCTCCCTCTCCACCCTCAGCCCTGTCTCTTTACCCCCTGTTCTTTAAGTTGGTTTATCATTTCACCTTGCATTTTTTGACTGTAACTTTGGCAGGCTTTCTAGGTAACCACTTCCTTGTGATATTGACACTCTAGACTCTGAATTACAAACTTTAGTTAGATCATCTAGAAAGGTCTTATAGGGTGAGCAACCAGGTGCATCCAATGAGAGAGACACAATTTTAAGATCACTGGGTGGATGGATATTATTTAGCCTGAAGGCATTGGGTCTTTCTGATCTTGTCTTTATTTAAAATCTGCATATAGTGTTCATCATAGTTTTTTTGTGTTCATTTTGACCTTTAAAATATTATATTAAAATTTTGTTTATCTTAAGGACTGAGGTTTTTATGTTTTTGTTTACACATTTTGCCCTTCTTATCCTAAGCTTTGTACCTGAGGCCAATGCCTCACTCACCCTACCTGATCCCTGGCATGTCTTGAAATTATTCTAGTTCTAAACCACTATCCTGCCCCACTCCTCATCTCAACCCTACTGTCTCTGTGAATCCTCTGTTGATCTAATTCTCAGTGGACACTCTTAACCTCTGCTTCATTTTTGGTGATTTTGCTTCAGTTTGGACTTCCTGCTCTTGTAATCTTTGACGTATCTTCAGTGTCCTGGTTGTCCTCACTGTGACCACTAGACAGGGATGGTCCTAACCTATGCCTAACCTATGTCCCTGCAGTCTCAATTGGGGTTCAGCCAGAGAAACAAAACCAAAAGGAGACACATGTATTAAGAGATTTCTTGCAAGGACTGGATCAGGTGACCGTGGGATTGACAAGCGAAGTCCACACCCACAGGCCTGGTTGTCAGGAAAGGCAACTGGACTTCTGGCTTGAGGTGAAGCTGTTATCCACAGGCGCTCTTTGGGGAAGCCTCAGCTCTGACCTTTCAATGAGTTAAATATGCCTTATCCAACTGTCTTGGATAATCTGCCTTACCTATAGTACCTGGCTATGAACTGATTCACATCCGCAGGACATCTTTATGACTATAGCGAGATGCGAGCTGAACAGCTGAGAGCTGTAGTTTAGTCAAGTAGACACATGACACCAACTTTCTGGTTAGGGTGTGCCTTGTATGGGATTTTCTGTAGGAGCATTCACTCATGAAGTTCAGCACTGGATACCTCCCACCCCCAAAGCAATTTTTAAAGCAGGGTTGATACTATCAACGTGTTCTAAGCCTCATAAGAGAGCCTGCCAGATATTGTTTGTTTCTCAACATTTAAAGCATAACAACAGATGTTGTGGCACATTATATTAATTACTTGAAATCTGGAACTATATCAGCAGAAAAAGAAAAAATATGAGAGTCAAGGCTGGTTTCAAAATCCATTTGCTGTGTGACAAAGACAAACTCCTTCTGGCTCCACAGAGCAAGGCGTAGAAAGGATGCTGGTGAGTACTGCTTCCCACCTCTGTGTAGGACTCTTGTAGGCCAAAGTTCCAAACCTGTGGGTATCTTGCATCACTCTTTCTGCATCTGTTGCTGCTACCTATTGCCAGGGAACCGCAGCTTCCTGCACCTGCAGGTCTCCCACTGTGGGGGCTATGCCCCTTGCCACCACCAGGCAGCATTCATAGGGCTGCACCTGCCCTGAGCTGACTTGCAGCTCCTGTGATGGGCAGGGATCCTGTGTGAGCCTAGGATTCCCAAGTGTCCCTATTCCAGATCTCATCCCATCTTTTGATATCTGTGGTATATCCTGCATTCTGGGATGCTGGACTCTTCTCTCTCTGGATCCAGGACTTAACCTTCCAATGTTCCTTATGCTGTGTGCCCTCTCCAGATCTTGGACTTCTCAGTTCTTTGGGTGACAGGGTAGCAGTCCCAGTGACCTACATGGGAAGGTCACTCCAACCATGGACCTTTGACCTTGTGCCAGGAGAACAAAGTCTGGCCTGATGAATTTTCACTGAGAACTGGAGCCATTGCAACAACATCTCCTCTTGCACCCAAGTCAGGAACATCCTGATATGGGCTATGATGTTTCCTGCTTCAAGTCATTCCTTTCCTGGTGCCAACACCAGGATCATCATAGATTACAGACATCACTCTGTGTCCCCAAGGTGGGCCTGAGAGATGGTGACACGTCAAAATGCAGGGGACTAGACATAAACACTAACCATGGTATTCATTCAATATTCATAATCCAATAATACATTTAATTTTGAAATAATAATTTGTGCTGGTTAAAAGATTATAACTGTTTTTCATAATTATAGATTTATATAATCTACAAACAGTTATAAAATATATTCCCATTAAAATTTGTTTCTTTGAAAGCCAGAGAAATATACACAGAGAGACAGAGACAGACAGAAAGAGAGCTCCCTATCCACTGGCTCACTCCCCAAAGGTCCACAATTGTTAGGGCTGGTTGAGGCCAAAGCCAGGAGGCAGACAACTTCATCTGGATCTCCCATGTGAGTGGCAAAGTATCAAGTACTCCAACTCTTATCTGTTGGTTTCCCAGGTGCATTAGCAGGGCATTGGAGAGGAAGCAGAGGCAGGATTCCATCTCAAGCAGTCTGATATGGGATGGAGGCATCTCAAACAGCATCTTAACAGTTGTGCCAAATGCCCTTCCCCAGTTCGATTTTTAGAAGTCTCCATAGATCATCTCTTGTTTGTAACGGAGGACATTCACTGTTTTCTGTCTGAACAATTTTGCCTGCCTCCCAGCTGCTGCTGGGCCATGCACCCACCAACCTGTGATTGGAGTGGTGTGTATGCCCTGGGAATCACTGGTGCACAGGTACTCTGCACTGTGGGGATTTGGCAGGCAAAAGGGGAACAGGAAAGGCAGGATGAGCCTCAGCAAGGGATGAGAGTGAAGTCCATCACCTAAAAGAATACAGTGAGAGTCAGGAGAGGCCTTTGGAGCCACATATGCTTCGGTTATGAATCTCAACTCTGCTACTGCAGCAGCCAGTGACCGCAGGAAACTGACTCAGAGGTTTTCTGTTGGCGTTGGTGGTGGCTTTTAATCTGTAAGATAGGAATAATAGTAACCTACATCCTAAAGCCATTTTGAGTATTAAAAAAAGATCCCACAGGTAAAATATCAGGTGGTTATTCTATAAATAGCTTATTGTTATGATGATGGATGGGGGTTACCAGTTCTCAGAATGTGCCAAGTGCTTGATGACTAGTCCATAAGTGATGGCTATTCCATTTACTGATAGAAATGTTATTACTACTTCTAGTACTACTGACACATGGGCTAAGGGGAAATTCAAGGTCATAATGTGCAAGTCATGTTTATGATGTGCAGTAGTGGAGGAGAACAACAGATTTGATTGGAAAGGCTCTTTTCACTGAGCCAACGGCATGGCACTGAGATGGGTGCAGAATCTGACTGCTGGGGACTAGAACTGGGCACAGGTAGCCCGAGATCTGTTTTCCAGGTTCCTAGCTCTTCACTAGGTACTAGTGCAGGTACCTCTCATAGAATCCCTAAAAATTCTCCTGAACTAGTTTATCTTCCCAACTGGTTTACAAAGACAATTAGAAACACAACACCACCCTGATGCTTTTAGGACACCAGGCAAAGCTTAAACAAAGGCAATGTGGCATCTGTGGACTTGAACAGGGCTTGTCTGAGGATGGGCTGCATTTGATGTGGCAAAACTTAAACATGATTCTGACAAGATCTAAAGTGAAGACTGCTGAAATGGATGGCATCTGTAAATCGATTAAATCTGTTGTGACCTCAGGCGAAACTTGTTCTTTGCAGTAATGGAACATAGCTTCATGCTCAGAAGGGGTGGATAAATGGAAGAGTTGAGGGAAATCGGTTTCACTTACGAATGAATTCATCTGGAATATGGAAAAGATACGTGGAGACACCAAGGTCTCTCATGTGAGAAGTATAGTCATTATGATGGCCTGAAATACTCTAGAATGGCTGAGAGAAAGCACATGGTGGTAATAGGAGTTCCTTTTGCTAGACAGGCCTGTTGCTGTTGTATTCATTTACCTTGACCCATTTTTATACAGGCCACACTTGATTTAGGTTCAACCTGAAACACACTCCATCACCTACCATGCACTATGATTTCCATGCCTTCTGCCTCCATTCCTGATCCTTGTGATTTTGGCCTGTCATGAAGCACTCCAGTGTGGCCTCAGGACAGCTCAATAATATCACCTTAGATTAAAAGGAAGAACTGGGAAGTTCCATTGGAATTAGCAATTATCACCAGCTGCCAATGACCTGCCACTCACCTGTAGCTTCCCCAATTCCTTACCTGGGCAGTTCTGCTTTATCTTGGTGATGCAAATCACCCACCAGTGCCCTTTTTCAGGAACCATCTTTGACTTCTTTGGTTGTTTCCCATAGGATATCAGCTCATTTGGTTTTGCATTCACTGAACCATATGGATTCTCTGCCTCACTAATATTTTTCTTTTTTTTTTTTCTTTTACAGATTTAAAAACTTATATATTTGAAAGGCAGAATTACAAAAATTACAAAGGGAGAGAGAGGGAGAAAGAGAGAAGGAGAGATAAAGGGGGGGAGAGAAAAAGAGAAGGGAGGGAGAGAGGGGAGAGCGAGAGCAGAGAGTGAGAGAGAGAGAGAGAGAGAGAGAGAGAGAGAATATCTTCTACCTGCTGGTTTAGTCCCCAGATGGCTGCAGCAGGCAGGGTTGGTACAAGCTGAAGTCAGGAGTCTGGGACTCCATCTGGTCTTTCATGTGAGTGGGAGGGACCAAATACTTGGGCCATCCTCCTATGCCCTCCCATGCACATTAGTAGGGAGTGGGATGGGAACTGGCGTAGCCAGGACCCAAACTGGCACCCATATGGGATGTCAGCTTTGCAAGCAGTATTTACCCTATGTGCCACAACACTGTCCACTAATATCCTTCTTTCTACTTCTACCACTGTCCCCTTCCTTAGGCTTCTCCCAGATTTGAGGCTTGAAAGGTTCTTGCTTTTCCTACTGTGCTTCTGTCTGATCCTGCCCTGGGGAAAATCACTCTTCAGGATGCCTTGAACCACTTGCACATACATAAGTCAAGAGTACATCCTATACATATTTTTCTCTGAAGAGAGGAGAGAACTTCCACTTTGATTATGGTCTTGTCTAAATAATGTTGGACTTCATGGACTCAAAAGGCTTCCATAGCCTTGACAGCTCATGACAAGTGTCTTGGGGGATCACTGACATCATAAATAAAAGTGTCAACTATTAAATCAACAATAGGAGTCACTGTGCACTTGCTCCCCATGTAGGGCATCTGTTCTTAATGAGTTGTACTATGAGAATTAATGGTAAAACTAGTATTCAAACAGTACTTTATACTTTATGTGTCTGTGGGTGCAAACTGTTGAAATCTTTACTTAGTATAGTAAATATAGGATCTTCTGTATATAAAGATAATTAAAATGAGTCTTTTTAAACTTTTATTTAATAAAAATAAATTTCCAAAGTACAGTTTATGGATTACAGTGGCTTCCCCCCCCCCATAACTTCCCTTCCACCCACAACCTCCTGCTCCCTCTCCCATTCCATTCACATCAAGATTCATTTTCAATTATCTTTATATACAGAAGATCAATTTAGCATATATTAAGTAAAGATTTCAACAGTTTGCACCCACACAGAAACACAAAGTGTAAAATACTGTTTGAGTACTAGTTATAGCATTAATTCACATTGTATAAAACATTAAGGACAGAGATCCTACATGGGGAGTAAGTGCACAGTGGTTGTTGACTTAACAATTGATACTCTTGGTTATGGTGTCATAATCTCCCTAGGTTCTTGCCATGAGTTGCCAAGGCTATGGAAGCCTCTTTTTTTTTTTTTTTTTGACAGGCAGAGTGGACAGTGAGAGAGACAGAGAGAAAGATCTTCCTTTTTTGTTGGTTCACCCTCCAATGGCTGCTGTGGCCGGCGCACTGTGCTGATCCGAAGGCAGGAGCCAGGTGCTTCTCCTGGTCTCCCATGCGGGTGCAGGGCCCAAGCACTTGGGCCATCCTCCACTGCACTCCCAGGCCATAGCAGAGAGCTGGACTGGAAGAGGAGCAACTGGGACAGAATCTGGCGCCCTGACGGGGACTAGAACCCAGTGTGCTGGCGCCGCAGGCAGAGGATTAGTCTATTGAGCCTCGGCGCCGACATAGAAGCCTTTTGAGTTTGCCAACTCTGATCTTATTTAGACAGGGTCATAGTCAAAGTGGAAGTTCTCTCCTCCCTTTAGAGAAAGGTACCTCCTTCTTTGATGGCCCATTCTTTCCACTGGGATCTCACTAAAAATGAGTCTTTATGAAGAATGGATGGGAGAAGGAGTAGGAGGTGGGATGGTTTGGGGGTGGGATTGTGGGTTTGGGGGGAAGAACTGCTATAATCCAAAAAATGTGCATATGAAATTTTTATTTATTAAATAAAAGCTTTCAAAAAATTGAAGAGTACATCCTGTAGTATACATTCTCAATGAAATATTACTCAGTCTTAAAAAAAGGAAATTTGGTCCCTTAAAACAAAATAGATGGAACTGGAGATCCTTATGCTAAGTGAAATAAGCCAAATGCAGAAAGACAAGTATCATGTTTTCTCTTTTCCCTGGAAGTTTTAAACCCAGAGAGTATAAAATAGTGTGAATGTCATATCATTTGGAATTTAGTTATAAATGCTGCTTTTCTGAGTCATACCATGTAAATGACAATACATTCTTACTTTCCCACATTTTTCTCATTTTCATGAATCTCTCATTCTGTGAAATTAAACTCTGCTTTCAAGAAAAAAATAATATGTATGTGTATGTATAATGTCTGCATTTGAAGTGAACACAACAAAACATTAAGATAAATTAAAATTTAAAAAAAAATTGTCTAAACAAAAAGGAAGAGCACATTCTGGCCCCTTCCAAACTCACCTCGTACTGTCCTCACTTCATCTCCATCCAGAGGCATTTTCTCACTTTTTTAGACACTCAAGTCTAAAGCAGAATACATTTCCCCCTCTTACAACCTCCAGGGTTTGTCTCTTTCAGAATTCTCTCTTTGGGCAGCCAGAATCATCAGCATTCAAGACACTCATTGCTAAACCTCCAAGTCCTCAACTGTACATCTCCCTCGCCCCTAGAGCTGAACATACTCCAGCCTTCTCAGTCATCATCCCTTCTTTCAGAGTTTCTCTTTCTGCTCGCACTCGTTTTCATGTTGGTGGTTCATGCGTAAGGTGTGATTCAGTACCCTGCCTCTCAGCTCTCTCTTCTCCATGGAAACATTGACAATAGGGATGGAAGCATGGCAGAGACAGACTCCGCCTTACTCTGACCACCACACTCAGCACAATGCCTTTTGAAACACAGGCACTTGACACATGCTTGTGTAATGAATGGGTAAAAAGAGGTGCGCTGGGCAGCAGCCACTTCTGAAACATGACTGGCAACTGAGAGAAGGAAAGGATTACAGTTGCAATTTACAAATGCTTTTCTGCTGAAAATGAATGAGAAAATCAAATGATACTCCTCCTCGGTAATTAGATAGAACAAAAGGTGATAACAGTACAAAATGCAATCACATCTTAGTAGATTCTGAAAACAAAATGAGCTTTCCAGTCAGTCCTTAAACTATTTCCATTTACCCATATTAGAGAAGCAAAATTTCTCATGACTCAGAAATAGCCCAGTCCTTTGAGTTACACAGAATTTTTATCATGGAGTCTAAAAATTGTATCCTTGGTATCAGAGAATCAGAGTCACTCCTAGACATTAGATGATGTTAGATCTGGCATTTGCTTTTTACCTTGCTTACAAAGCCTAGCCAATTACTCAATTTCTGTGTTCAAAATCCTGGCAGAAGACACAGGACTTGGGTCACAGGTGGAGGATTTCACTTGCTCTCCGGATCCCAAAGGGGCAGCCCTCAGATGGATGCTGCACAGGCAGTGGCTGGGATGACAGAAGAGGGAAAACTGAACTTGGGTGATCTTCCCAAAAGCCTGCTCTTTGACTTGGAGGGAAGCAATCTCAATCCTTCAGGGCTGTTCATTACAAACACATCCCAGAGAAATGGTTCAGGAAAAGAGGGTCAGGGCCTTGCTTTCTTGAAAGATCCAGGAAGCTCCTGTAAGGTTGCTGAACATGTGAACTGCCTCTGCTGATATATGTCAGGTAAGAACTGATATTCAGAGGCAGGTAGTCAGAGCCTGGTAGTTAAGACACCAGCTAAGATGCTCATGTCCCACATCAGAGTACTTGGGTTTGATACTTGGTTCTGGCTCCTGACTCCAGCTTTCTGTCAGTGTAGACCCTGGGAGGCAGCAGTGATGGGTCAGCTAATTGGGTTTCTGCCTGGTTCCCAGCTTCAGCCTGGGCTAGCCCTGAACATTGCTGGCACTGGGGAGTAAACTAGCACATGAAAGCATGCAATATATCTCTCTTTCTCTTTGGTTTTGTCTCTTTGCCTCACAAATAAATAATCAAAATTAAAAAGAGAAAAGCATTCAAAGGGCAGCAGTTGGCCTAGTGGTTAAGATGCAAATTGGAATGCATGCACTCCATTGTGGAGTACCTGGGTTTGATTCTTGCCCCCCCCCCCCCCGCTCCTGATTCTAACTTCCTGCCAATACAAACCCAGAGAGGCAGCAGGTGATGGCTCAATTAATTGGATTCTTGCCACCCACATGGGAGACCTGGATTGAGTTCCTTGTTTTAGTTTTGGCCTGGTCGAGTCCTGGTTATTGTGGCAATTGATGAGTGAAGCAACAGATGGGATCTTTGTTTGTCTGTCTCTCTTGTTCTCTCTGCCTCTTAAATAAATTCTAAGAAAATAATTTACGTTCAAAGTAACAAGGATAACATTTTTGGATTTCTGAATTTGGCTATAAACTATTAGGATTAGTTGCTGAATGTCATTCACACAAAAAGAAATTTGATAGAAAAATTAATACTTACAGCATACATATACATAAAAAGTATGAGGAAAGGAAGATTAAATTAATGTTTTTGCACTATAAAAATATTTGTCATCAATACATCATAGTAAAAATTGGCACAGGACTTGAGACCTTTGATGAAAACTTTTCCATGTCTGTGTGATTATTCTTAAAAGCAGTGGCAATTTTGCTGTAGCAGATTTTGACATGAACTTGTTTGTGATCACTAAGAACATTTATTTATTGAGATCTTCATAGAGCTAGAAGTCTTTTCCTCCAAAGACAGACCACTGAATTTGGTCAGGATTATTAGTCATAGGTCTCATCATCTACTATACTACACTAGAAAGCAAAGAAAAATAGTATATATACTATATATATATATATATATATATATATATATATATAGACAGGCAGAGTGAACAGTGAGAGAGAGAGACAGAGAGAAAGGTCTTCCTTTTCTGTTGGTTCACCCCCCAATGGCCGCTGTGACTGGCAGGCTGAGGCTGGCACACCACACTGCGCTCATCCGATGGCAGGAGCCAGGTGCTTCTCATGGTCTCCCATGGGGTGCAGGGCCCAAGCACTTGGGCCATCCTCCACTGCACTCCCGGGCCACAGCAGAGAGCTGGCCTGGAAGAGGGGCAACCTGGACAGAATCCGGTGCCCCAACCGGGACTAGAACCCGGTGTGCCAGTGCCGCAGATGGAGGATTAGCCTGTTAAGCTTCGGCGCAGGCCAATAGTAAAGTATATTTATAGCTCAGAGAATCTCTGAGAAGGCCCAGGCACCAGGTAGAGTTGCCACTACCCCTACAGAAGACTTCAGTGATAAGCAACCCAGCTAGGGGAATTCACACCACATGGCTGCCTGGCAGAAACAACATTGCATCCATGGCCTGTGGCTTGGCAACTATGGTGCTCAGGACCAGACCCTAGAACCCCATCCAGAGCTGCCCCAGAAAATTAGCTGTCTGCACACTGCCATTTCTGCCAGACATCTCCCCGCTGTGACTGCTTCCTCCATGTCTGTACTTCTGCTTCCTAGCTGTACCCCATGCAGCCCGACTGTGGAAACTGGATCCATGAGACAGAAGAATTCAGAAGAATTGAAATTTAGCTTTATAGTTCTTGTAGTTCAGGAAGAGAGGTGAAGAGAGTGGATAGAATAGTTAAGCCAGTCTTTGGTTTCTGCTGTCAGTAAGTAATAGTGAATACAAGTGGTAGGAAGTAGGCAATTATTAAATGGTTTCAAAAGGAGGGGCAGTAGTAATGTAAGCTGATGCTTAATGAACGTATAGCAATCCTCACCATCCAATAGAAACACAATGTGAGCCATGAATGGTTATATATTTGTTTCTTTTTTCAAAGGTTTAATAATTTTTTTGAAAGGCAGAGTTACAGAGAGGCAAGGAGAAACAGAGAGAGAGCTTCCGTTACCTGGTCCACTCCCCCAGATGGCCACAGCAACCAGGACTGAGCTAAGCCCAAGCCAGGAGTGTGATTTTTTTAACTTTTATTTAGAATATAAATTTCCAAGGTACATCTTATGGATTACAATGATTCCCCCCCCATAACTTCCCTCCCACCCGTAACCCTCCCCCTTTACCCGGTCCCTCTCCCCTTTCATTCGCATCAAGATTCATTTTCAATTCTCTTTGTATACAGAAGATCGATTTAGTATCTGTTAAGTAAAGATTTCAACAGTTTGCCCCCACATAGCAACACAAAGTGAAAAATACTGTTGGAGTACTAGTTATAGCATTAAGCTACAATGTACAACACATTAAGGACAGAGGTCCTACATGATATTTTTTTTTAAAAAAATTGATTAATTTTCTATGCAATTTCCAGTTTAACACCAATTTTTTTTTCATTTCCAATTATTTTTGTATACAGAAGATCGATTCAGTATATACTAAGTAAAGATTTCATCAGTATGCACCCACACAGAAACACAAGGTGTAAAAATACTGTTTCAGTACTAGTTATAGCATTACTGCACATTGGACATTGGACAACACATTAAGGACAGATCCCACATGAGACGCAAGTACACAGTGACTCCTGTTGTTGATTTAACAATTTTGTAGTAGCCACATTAGAAAAGCAAAAGGACACAAAATTAATTTTATTCATATATAGAGAACAGATTTCATGAACTTCATAGATATGATTCCAAAGATACAAGGACACTTTCCTCCCTCCCTCCTCCTTCCATTCTTTCCTTTTTTTCTCCTTTAAATTTTTAGTAATAATGAACTTCCAATTTACTTTATATTCACAGCCTCAAAGTGGATTTATCATTTCACATTTCCATCAGCCCTGTGTTAGTGATTCAGCTTCTAATTTTCATAAGCATTTAGAGTTGTCGTTGCTATTTATTTTAGTCATTCTGTGGGCATGTTATGATATCTCACTGTGGGATTGATTTGCATTTCTCTAATGTCTAAAGATGTTAAAGACATTTTCATGTGATTATGTGACATCTGTCTATCCTCTTCAGTGAAATGTTTTTTCATGTATTTCAGTTACTTTCTAATTATGTTGTTTGTTTATGTTACTGTTGAATTTTGAGAATACTTTATTACTAGTCCTCTTTTGTATGTGCTGTATGCAGACACACTCCTTCTGGAATACAACATTTCATTGTACTTTGCAGAAAAAGATGTTTTTAAAGACTTACTTATTTATTTGAAAATCAGAGTTACACAGAGAGAGAGACAGAGAGAGACAGAGAGAGAGTCTTCCATCCACTGGTTCACTAGAGTCCCGGTCCCACAGAACAACATTTTAAAGTCTTATTTACTCTTCTTTTTATAGATCCTGCTTTTGTTATCCAAGAACTCTTTTTGTAGGATTACATCCTAAGATTTTTCCCTATTGTTTTCTAAACGTTTTATATTCTTACATTTTCCATTAAAGTTAGTGATCCATTTTTAGTTAGTTTTTAAAATAAGGTATGAACTTTAAGTAAAAGTTCATGTTCTTCTGTCTATAGATGCTCAGTTGTTCCTGCATCATATACTGAAAAATTTGTCTTTATAGCAAATTTTTACTTCACTAAATTGCTTTTGAGTCTTATTTATTTATTTGAAAGGAAGAGTTCCTGGGAGAAAAGGATAAACAAAGAGAGAGATCTTCCATCCACTGGTTCACTCCCCCTATGGCAGCAACGGCCAGAGTGGGCTGATCTGAAGTCATGAGCGTTTTCTAGGTCTCCCACATGGATTCAGGGGCCCAGGGGCTTGGAATATCCTCTGTTGCCTTCCCAGGCACATCAGCTGGATCTGAAGTGGAGCAGCCCATATGTGATGCCGGCATTGCATGCCATAGCTTAACTCACTGTGCCAGAGTGCCTGCCTCTGCTTTTGAGTCTTTAACGAGACGTTGGGCATGTCCACCTCTGAGCTCATTGTCCAATAATTTAAGGGTCTGTCTTCCTGC
Organism: Sylvilagus floridanus; assembly: GCA_949820135.1. Classification (NCBI taxonomy): domain Eukaryota; kingdom Metazoa; phylum Chordata; class Mammalia; order Lagomorpha; family Leporidae; genus Sylvilagus; species Sylvilagus floridanus. The sequence goes on from OX463241.1 coordinate 80,302,216, forward strand.
CACACAGTGTTGGTTGCTGTATGTAGATAACATATCTTCAGGTTGGATGGACGGATACCTGTACTTTGTCCTTTCTTTTCAAAATGGACTTAGTTGTCTTATTTTCCATATGTATTTTAGAATAACCTTGTGTATATCTATAAATCCTATTGCTGATATTTTCATAGACATTACATTAATTTTTTTGTCAGTTTGGGAAGTATTTTTAACTTTGGTTAGCATGTCTTTCCATTTGTTTATGTATTTTTCATTACTACTGTATAATATAAGTACATGAGTCCTATATATTAGCTTTTCAGCCAAAAATTTCATGTTTTTAGGCACTTTTAAATGATATTATGCTTTAAATTTGGTGTCCACAAAGAAATGATAAATGTTTGACGTTATATTCTTGCCAGTTAACCTTATCTCATCAATACACATTACATACATGTATTGTAATGTCATACCATTAACTAAAAATAAAAGTGTTAATTAAAAATAAGAGTCTCAAATTTATGATGTCCATGTGTTTATTATTAGTATATTTAAGTGGAATGACTTTTTTATATGTTTATCTTGTACCCTGTGACTTTGTTAAACTTACTAGTTTTGGGAACTTTTGTAGATTGTTGAAAAACTTTATGCCAGTTACGTCATCTACAAATAAAGATAGTACTTATTTCCTCTATATGTCTTCTATTTCCATTTCTTGCCATGGAGAACTTTCTAGAACTCCCAGTACTATTGTTTAATAAGATGGTATCAGCAGATATTTTTGCCTTGATCTTGATCTCAGACCAAGAACTGTAGGGTTTTTTTTCAAACATGTATTTGTTTTATTTGAAAAGGAGTAGGTGTGGGGAGAAAGGGAGAAAGAGAGAGAGGAAAGGGGAGAGAGGGAGAGAGAGAGAGAGAGAGAGAGAGAGAGAGAGAGAGAGAGAGAGAGAGAAACTGAGATAGGCAGAGAAGGAGATTTGCTGTTTCACTCCCTATATAGCTGCAATGGCTTGGATTGGGCCAGTCCAAGGCCAGGAACCTGAGACGTCATCCAGGTCTCTTGTGGGAGCACCAGGGGTCCAAATACTTTGTCCATCTTTTGCTTCCTTCCTAGGTGCATTAAAAGGGAGTTGGACTTGAACTGGAGCAGCTGGGACTCAAACCAATATGAGATACAAGCATTGTAAGCCATGGCTTAACCTGCTGCACACAACACTGGCCACAGCATTTCCATCTTTTTAGTATCTTACTCTTGTAGGCCTTTTTTTGTAGGTGCTTTTGGTGAAGTTAAGAAAGATTCCCTCTACTCTTATTTTTCTGTTTTTACTATGAACAGGTATTGAATTTTGTCAATTGCTATTTCTACACCCATCAATAAGATCATGGCATTTTTCTTCTTCAGCCTGTCGTGTGAGTGGGTTATAATATTATTTTGAAAATGTCAAACAAGCCGTGCCTCTTGTAATAAAGCCAAATTAAAATGGTAGTGGTAGAAAAAATTATGGTTAAAAACCTTATAACATAAAATTTACCATATTGACTATCTTTAGGTGTACAGTTCAATAATGTAAAGTATATTCACATTGTTATGCAATGGGTCTTCAGAACTTTGCCATTTTGCAAAATTTGAAACTCTATATGCATTAAACAACATGTGCCCTTTTTACCTCCTCAATCCTGGTAACCACTGCTTTGTTTCATGAATTTGACTACTTTAAATATATAAGTAGAATCCTGTGGTGTTTTCCTTCCTATGACTGGCTTATCTCACTTAGCATAATGTCCTCAGAATTCATCCATATTATAATCATGTGAAAGGATTTCCTTCCTTTTTTTTCTCCCTGCTTCATTGAAGTATAATTGACAAGTAAAAATTGTTTAAGGAGTACAACCTGATATTCTGAAATATGTATAAGTTGTGCAATAATCACCACAGTCAAGGTGATTAACATCCATTTCCTCACAGAGCTACCATTTTCTTTTTATTTTGATGAGAACACTTAAGATTTACTCTTAGCAAATTTCACATATACGATATTGCTATTCACATTGCTGTGAGCTAGATCCCCAGAACTTTTTCATACTGAATACTGTATACTTTGTATACTGTATACACCTGAATACTGTATACTTTGATCAAGATTTCCTTCCTTTTAAAATATTGATAACATGGGGCTGGTGCGGTGGTGCAGTAGGTTAACGCCCTGGCCTGAAGCACCGGCATCCCATATGGGTGCCGGTTCGAGACCCAGCTACTCCACTTCCTACCCAGCTCTCTGCTATGGCCCGGGAAAGCAGTAGAAGATGGCCCAAGTCCTTGGGCCCCTGCACCCACGTGGGAGACCTGGAAGAAGCTCCTGGCTCCTGGCTTCGGATTGGCAAAGCTCTGGCTGTTGCGGCCATCTGGGAGTGAACCATCGGATGGAAGACCTCTCTCTCTCTCTCTGCTTCTCCTCTCTTTTTGTAACTCTGACTTTCAAATAAATAAATAAATATTTATAAAATATTGATAACATCCACTTCAGGTATATACTACATTTTGTTTATCCATTCATCTGTCACTGAACATTTAGGTTGCTTCTAGGTCTCATTTTTTAAGAAAGGCACTATTTTGAAGATGAGTACAGATATCTCTTTGAGACCTTGCTCTCAATTGTTTTGGATGTATATTCAGATATGAGGTTATATAAATATGTGGTAGTTCTACTTTTATTGTAAACTTTTGATTTATTTTCACTTTATTTAAAAATAGAGGAAGCGAGAGAGACAGAGAGAGAGAGAGATACACACAGAGATCTCTCATCCACTAGTTCACATTGCAAATCACCATAGCAGCCAGTACTGGACCACGCTGAAACCAGGAACTGGTAACTCCATCTGGGTCTCCCCTTTGGCTATCAGGGCCTTAAGTACTCAAGTCATCAGGAATTAGCAGGAAAGTGGATTGTAAGCAAAGCCAGGACTTGAACTAGTCACTGTGACAGGGTTGGAGGCATTCCAAGGGCAACTTAACTGCTGCCCCACAATGTCTACCCTAATTCTATTTTAATTTTTTTTGTAAAGCCTCTATATTCTTTTCAACAATAGTCACAATGTTTTATGGTTCTACCAGCAGTTCACAAGGGTTCTAATTCCCTACTTCCTCATTGATTGTTCTGTTCTTTTGTTTGATGGTAGGCACCCTTATTTGGTATGAGAAGATACCTCATCGTAATTTTGATTTGTATTTCACTGATGATTGGTGATGTTGAATATCTTTTTATATGCTCATTGAGAAATGTCTATACATGTCTGGTGGCCATTTTAAAAATGGGTTATTTGATTTTAGTTGTTGTGTGATAGGAGCTCTTTATGTCTTTAGATATTAATCTCATGCCAGATTTATAATTTACAAATATTTTCCTCTGTTTTGTAGCCTGCCTTTTCCTATTGATCATTGTGTCTTTTGACACACAAAATTTAAAAGTTTGGTGTAGTTCCTTTTGTCAATTTTTGCTTTTATTGCCTGTGCTTTTGGTGCCATATCTAAGCGGTTATGATAAGTTCAATGTCAGAATTTCTTCCTGCTTTCTGCTAGGAGTTTTATATTTTTAGACTTTATGTTTATGTCTTTAGTATATTTTAAGGTAATTTTTGTTTATGGTATAAGCTAAGGGTTGCTTCATTCTTTTCCATATATTACATTTTAGGTACTCTATCAGTTATCTCAGATCAGGGGAAACTTATGGTATTTGCCTTTTTGGGACTGGCTTATTTCACTAAGGATAATCATTTCCAGTTGTGTACATTTGGTTGCAAAACACAGAATTTCATTTTATTTACAGATGATTAGTATGCCATAGCGTATATATGCCATAAGTTCTATATCCAATCTTCAATTGATGGAATTCTGGGTTGATTCCATGTCTTAGCTACTGTGAATTGAGCCATAATGTATATAGAATATAGATCACTCTTTGATATGCTGAATTTCTTTTCTTTTGGGTAAATTTCCAGGAGTGAAACAGCTGGATCACATAGTAGGTCTATATTCAGATTTTTGAGGAATCTCCATACTGTCTTCCACAGTGGCTGTACCAGTTTACATTCCCACCAACGGTGGATTAGGTTACCTTTTCCTCACATCCTTGCCAGCATTAGTTGTTTGTTGATTTCTGTATGAGAGCCATTCTAACTGGTGTCAGGTGAAACCTCATTGTAGCTCTGATTTACCTGTCCCTGATGGCTAGTCATCTTTAGCCTTTTCTCATGTGTCTGTTGGTTATTTGAATGTCCTTTCTTGAAAAACAGCAATTAAAGTTCTCTCCCAGTTCCTTAACTGGATTGTTTTGCTGTTGAGTTTGTTGACCTCTTTATAGATTCTGGATATCAATCCTTTATCAGTTGCATAGTTTGCAAATATTTTCTCCCATTCTGTCATTTGCATCTTACTTTGCTGAGTGTTTCTTTTGTAGTGCAGAAGTTTATTAATTGATGTAACCTCATTTGTCAATTTTGGTTTTTATTTTTTTCTTTTTTAAACTTTCATTTAATAAATATAAATTTCCAAAGTACAGCTTATGGATTACAATAGTTCCCCCCCATAACTTCCCTCCCACCCGCAGCCCTCCCCTTTCCTGCTCCTTCTTCCCTTCCATTCACATCAAGATTCATTTTTAATTATCTTTATATACAGAAGATCAATTTAGCATATATTAAGCAAAGCTTTCAACAGTTTGCACCCACACAGAAACACAAAGTGAAAAATACTGTTTGAGTACTAGTTATAGCATTAATTCACATTAATTCACATTGTACAACACATTAAGGACAGAGATCCTACATGGGGAATAAGTGCACAGTGATTCCTGTTGTTGACTTAACAAATTGACACTCTTGTTTATGGTGTCAGTAATCCCCCTAGGCTCTTGTCATGAGTTGCCAAGGCTATGGAGGCCTTTTGAGTTCGCCGACTCTGATCATATTTACAAGGTCATAGTCAAAGTGTAAGTTCTCTCCTCCCTTCAGAGAAAGGTACCTCCTTCTTTGATAACCTGTTCTTTCAGTTTTGGTTTTGATTGTCTTTGCTTCTGAGAGCTATTCCAAGAAGTCATTGCATGTACCAATGTCTTGTAAGGTTTCCCCAATGTTCTCCAGTAATTTGATGGTATTGGGTTTTAGATTTAGATCTTTGATCCATTTTGAGTGGATTTTGTGTAAGGTAGGGGTCTTGTTTCACATTTCTGCAGGTGGAGATCCAGTTTTCCCAGCACCATTTGTTGAAGAGACTGTCCTTGCTCCAGGGATTGATTTCCACTCCTTTCACTCCCGTCTCAAAGATAAATTCATTTTAGAAGCATGGATTGATTTCTGGAATTTCTCATCTGTTCCATGGGTGTACATGTCTGTTTTTGTGCCAGTACCAGGATGTTTTGATGATAACCTCGCTGTATTATGTCTTTTTTTAAAGATTTATTTATTTATTTGAAAGTCAGAGTACACAGAGAGACAAGAGGCAGAGAGAGAGAGAGAGAGAGAGAGAGAGAGAGAGAGAGGTCTTCTTCCATCCACTGGTTCACTCCCCAATTGGCTACAATGGCTGGAGCTATGCTGATCCGAAGCCAGGAGCCAGGAGCTTCTTCTGGGCCTTTATGTGGATTCAGGGGCCCAAACACTTGGGCCATCCTCCACTGCCTTCCTGGGCCACCGCAGAGAGCTGGACTGGAAGAGGAGCAACCGGGACTAGTTCCCGGTGCCCCAATCGGGACTAGAACCTGGGGTGCTGGCGCCACAGGAGGAGGATTAGCCAAGTGACCCACAGCGCTGGCTGATTCTGGTTCTTACTGGAAGTGCTTCCATCATTTCCTCATTTAAATACGATGCTGGCCATGGGTTTGTCATAAAATGCCTTAATTGTGTTGAGGAATGTTGCTTCTATACCTAATTTGCTTAAGGTTTTCATAATAAAAGGATTTTGTATTTTATCAAATGCTTTCTCTGCATCTATTGAGATAATCATACCGTTTTTGTTCTGTTTGTTAATGTGATGTATCACTTTTATTGATTTGTGAATGCTGAATCATCCCTGCATGTTAGGAATAAATCCCCTTTGGTCCAGGTGAATGATCTTTCGATGTGTTGTTGAATTCAATTAGCTAGCATTTTGTTGAGGATTTTTGCATTTATGTTCATCAGGGATTAGTCAATAGTTTTCTTTCTCTGTTGTATCTTTTTCTGGTTTAGGAATTGAAGTGATGCTGACATCGTAGAAGAAGTATGGGAGGATTCCCTCCCTTTCAAATTGTTTTGAATAGCTTGAGAAGAAATGGAGTTAGTTCTTCTTTAAATGTCTGGTAGAATTCAGCAGTGAAGACATCTGGTCCTGGATTTTTCTTTGTTGGGATGATTCAATCTCTTTCCGGTTATTTGCCTCTTTATGTTTCTATCTCTTCATGACTCAAATTATGGTAAACTGTATATGTCTAGGAATCTATCCATTTCTTCTAGGTTTCCCAATTTGTTGGCATACAGTATTTTATAATAATCCCCAAGGATTCTTTTTATTTCTGTGTTATCTATTGTTCCATTTCCTTTTTCATCTCTGATTTCTTTATTTTGGTCTTCTCCCTCTTTTTTGTGTTAATTCTGCCAATGGCATATCAATTTTGTTTATTATTTCACAAACCAGCTCTTCATTTAACTAATGTTTTGTATTTTTTTTGCTTTTAAATTTGTTATTTTGTTTATTTCTTCTCTAATTTTAATTATTTCTTTCTTCCTAAAATTTTTGGGCTTGGTTTATTGTATTTTTTCCTGGTCCTTGAGATACATTGAAAGCTCATTTATTTGGTACTTTTCCAATTTTTGAGGTAGGCAACAATTGCTATAAACTTCCATTTTTTTAAAAAAAGTTTTTTTTAAAGGTAGAGTTAGAGAGAGAGAAAGAGAGAGAGAGAGGTCTTCTATCTACTAGTTCACTCCCAAGATGGCTGCAATGGCCAAGGCTGAGCTGGTACAAAGCCAGGATCCAGGATCCAGGAGCTTCTTCTGGGTCTCCCATATGGGTTCAGGGGCCCAAGCACTTGGGCCATCTTCTACTGCTTCCGTAGGCCATAAGCAGAGAGCTGGATCAGAAGAAGTGCAGTTGGGACATGAACTGGCACACAAATGGGATGCCAGCATGGCAGGTGGAGGTCTACCCTTCTATGGCACAGCACTGACCCCTTTAAATTCCCTCTTAACACTGCTTTTGCTGTATCTCATGTTTTGATATGTTGTATTGTCATCTTCATTCATTTCCAGAATATTTTTGATTTCTCTTTTAATTTTTTTCTAACACTCACTGCTCATTCAGGAACATATTGGTCAGTCTCTATGTGGTTGCATATGTTCTTGAGATTCATATTTTTTTACTTTGAATTTCTTTTGCAATTTACTGGGTGGTTTTTTTGGCCTCACATTGGTCTTCATAATGATGACTATCTTTTTGTGTTTCTGTATGTAGCATATCCTTAAGCATCTTTTGTAAGGCTCAATGAATGGTGACAAGTTCTTTTAATTTCTGTTTGTTATGGAAGGTGTTTATTTCACCTTTATTTATAAATGAGAGCTTTTCAGTATCCTTTGTGGACAGTTTTTTTCTCTTAAGACTTGGGCAATATTTCTCCAGTGTCTCCTAGCCTATAGGGGTTCTGTTGAGAAGTCAGCTGTGAGTCTAATTGGACATCCTCTGAAAGCAATCTGGCATTTTTCTTATGCACATTTTAGAATTATTTCTTTATGTTTTACTGTTGAAAGTTTGGCTTCCATTTGTTGTGGTGAAAATTTTTTTTCTGGCCAGCCTATTGGCATTCTATATGCTTCCTATATTTGTTTCTGATTGATTTTGAGTAATTCTCAAAATGCCTTAATTCTCTTTTGAATTCGGTTTCAGGAGTTTCATCAATCTCTTCATCCTCACATTCTAATAATGAGATGTTGTATTCATTTGGGGGCCTGGTGTAATGTTATCTTACTTAGCATTGTTTCTTGAGGCTTGCATTTATATTTAGGAATTTATGGAGATACTTGTTTTTTTCCTCTGATGGCTTTTATCTTTGAACTGTGACTCTCTGGCTTAGTGGAATGTCTGGTCTTTCAGTGAATACCCAAAGGTGTGTGCTGGGTATGGCCAGAGGGCTCTGGTCAGTGCTCCGGTGTATGGTGAGTATCCAGGGTAACATGTCAGACCAGCATGGTAAATCTCCTCTTTTTTATCAGAAGGGAAGATTTTATCACCCCTGTTGGTGTAATCACACCCTCACTTCCTGTCTTCCAAGGTAACTAATTTCAGGTGTTTGCCCACAGTGGGTATAATACTCAACCATACTGCCTTAAGTACTGCACAAAGGATCCGTTCAGTCCTCAGTGTGAGCAGAGATCCCATTGTAGTGACTCATCCAGGTAATCAGGGAGCACTGAGAGTGTGGAGCTTCTCATAGTGATTGCCATGACCCAGCTACACCCTACACCCTCTGGTGCAGAGTCCCACAGTCGCAGCACACAGAGCTCTCACAGTCATGTGGTGCAATGAATCTGTTTCATCCCCCTTAGACTGTCCTGTCCACAGAGATGCAGAGATATTTCCAGAGCGAGCTGCCTGTGAGTGCTCTGCCTGTGGTGATTTAGCCCCAGAGCCTGTGATATGTTGTGACACTGGGGATACTTCACAGTCCTACGTGGGTGCCCAGCCCCTTGTCATTCCCCCAGCTAGAATCAAAGTCAATGTGGAATGTGTAATTTTTCCCTCTGGTAAAATCCCTGGATCATATGTGTATGCAAGAGCCATGGGTCACAGCCCCTTCTCGTTTCACTGTGGTGTTTTTTCACCACCAGTTGCTGGGTACATGGGTGTGTGGACCCAAGCCACTGCTGCAGCTACTGACAAGATGACATCTTTTCCGTCCTGGCCAGTTGCTGGGCATGCACATAACTGGTGCAGCTGTTACATATGTTCAAAATATCATCCCTCCTCTCTCAGACAGTTGCTGGGGACTGTGGGGGTGGGGTGGGAAGGGAGCAACATGCCCTTTTTTCCACTATATTAGCAGATATCCTGTTCCCCACAGGGTTCTAGGCCAGACTCATGCCAGGCTCTCCTCCCAGCTATATTGCCAGTGGAACAGGCTGCTGCAATCTGATCTCTGCGCACACTCCAGAGCTGGCATTTTCTCAGGCTCTCGGATGCTGTGGTCCTGGGTTGTGTCTGTGCTTGTGCTGCTTGTCAACACCCTCCACATAGATCTACAGGTCCCTCTTCCTTTTATAGAATTTGCACCGCAGTATGTTCCTTAACTCTCCCCTGAGAATTCACTCTCTGCTTTTTAAAAAATATCATCCTAAATAGCACTCTGGCCTCAGAATCAGCCCTTAAGGCATTCAGATCTGGCTCAAGAGCCCATGAGAATATTTTAGGTGTGGAAAGCTAACACACTCTGAAAAACAAACAAACAAAAAGACCTAAATGAAAGATCTCTGCAAGTGAGATCCCAGTGGAAAGAACGGGGCCATCAAAGAAAGAGGTACCTTTCTCTGAAGGGAGGAGAGAACTTCCACTTTGACTATGACCCTGTCGGAATAAGATCGAAGTCGGCGAAATCTAAAGGCTTCCATAGCCTCGGCAACTCATGACTAGAGCCTAGGGAGATTACTGACGCCATAAACAAGAGTGTCAAATTGTTAAATCAACTTCAGGAGTCACTGTGTACTTACGTCTCATGAGGGATCTGTCCTTAATGTGTTATCCAATGTGAAATAATGCTATTACTAGTACTGAAACAATATTTTACACTTTGTGTTTCTGTGTGGGTGCAAACTGATGAAATCTTTACATAGTATATACTGAATCGATCTTCTGTATATAAAGATAATTGCAAATGATTAAAAAATCTTGGTGTTAAATTGGAAATTGCATAGATAATTAATCAATTCTTTAAAAAAAATCATGTAGGATCTCTGTCCTTAATGTGCTGTACATTGTGAATTAATACTATAACTAGTACTCCAACAGTATTTTCACTTTGTGTCTCTATGTGAGGGCAAACTGTTGAAATCTTTACGTAATATGTACTAAACTGATCTTCTGTGTATAAAGAGAATTGAAAATGAATCTTGATGTGAATGCAAGGGGAGAGGGAGCGGGAAAGGGGAGGGTTGCGGGTGGGAGGGAAGTTTTGTGTGGGGGAGCCATTGTAATCCATAAGCTGTACTTTGGAAATTTATATTCTTTAAATAAAAGCTTTATATATAAAAAAAAATCATCCCCTAGCTGAGAGCAGTTAGCTCCTTCCCTATTCTGCCACCTTGAAAATCTCTTAATGATTTGTCTTTCTATTTTTTTTAAATACTTATTTTATTTTTATGAAAGGCAGAGTTACAGGGAGATAGGGAGAGACAGAGAGAGAAAGAGATCTGCCATCTGATTGTTCATTCCCCAAATGGCCACAATGACCCAGGCTAGGACAGGTCAAATCCAGGAGCTAGGATCTCCTTTGGGGCCTCTCACATTGGTTCCAGGGTCCAAGTACTTGGGCCATCTTTTACTGCTTCCCCCGGTACATTAGCAGGGAGCTGGATCAGAAGCAGAACAACTGGTACTCAAAATGGTGTTCTGGCATGAGATCTGGGTTTGCAGGTGGCGTCTTAACCCATTGTATGACATCACAGGTCTTTTTCCACTTTTTGTGTCTTAGATTTTTTTCCAAAAGATTTTATTTATTTATTTACTTATTTATTTGAAAGATAGAGTGACAGAAAGACAGAGACAAATATAAATTTCACCCTCTGGTTCACTCCCCAAATGGTCACAATAGCTGGGGCTGGGCTAAGCTGAAGCCATGAGGCAGGAGGCAGGAGGCAGGAGGCAGGAGCCAAGAACTCCTTGAGTCTCCCATGTGGCTGACAGGAACTGAAGCACTTGAGTCACTATCTGCTGCTTCCCAGGAACATTAGCATGGAGTCAAATCAGAAGTGGAGTAGCCAGGACTCAAATTGGCATTCTGATACTCTAAATGGGAGTCCCAAGCAGCAGCTTTAACCTCAGTGCCACAACTGCTGCATCTTCACTTAAAAAAAAAAATACTGTATAATAGTCATCAAAGATATTGGAGTGTCTTTATCTGGTTTTGATATCAATATAATGCTAGCCTTATAGAATGAGTTGGAAGAATTTCCTTTTCTTCTACTTTTTGGGGAATAATTTAAGAATAGTCAGTATTAGTTATTTTTGTAATGTTTGGTCGAATTCAGCTGTGAAACTGGGTAATCATGGGATTTTTAACAAATATTAATTTATTTATTTGAAAGCCTGAGTTATGCAGAGAGAGAAGGATAGGCAGAGAGAGAGAGAGAGAGAGAGAGAGAGGTCTTCCATCCACTGGTTCATTCCCCGATTGGCTGCGATGACCAGAGCTGAGCCAATCTGAAGCCAGAAGCCAGGAGCTTCTTCAGGTCTCCCATGCAGGTGCAGGGGTCCAAGGACTTGGGCCATCTTCTACTGCTTTTCCAGACCATAGCAGAGAGCTGGATTGGAAGTGGAGCAGCCGGGACTTGAACTGGTGCCCACATGGGATGCTAGCCCTGCAGGAGGAAGCCTCACCCACTACGCGACAGTGTCGGCCTCTATCATGGGCTTTTTACTGATGGGAAACTTGCTTGCTGATTTGATTTTACTACTCACTGTTGGTATGCTTGGTTATTTTATTATTTTGTGATTCAGTCTTGGTAAAGTGTGTGAATGCAGCTGTTCATTTCTTCTAGGTTATCATATTTGTTGGTGTATAGTTGTTCATAATAATTTCTCATTCCAAATTACTTATTTCACATTGCATGAGATATGATAGTTTGTATTCTTGAAGATATTTTATCTAAGTTATCAAATGGTTATCTGTAGAGTTGTTTGTAGAATTCCTTTATTACATTTTTGATGTGTTCAGAGTTTATAGCGACATCCCGTTTCATTACTGATGTTGGTTGTTTGGTGTTCTTTATTTTTCCTTTAGCACTCTGGTTAGGTATTTGCCAATATTATTGATTTTTTCAAAGAGCTACTCTTTTGCTCATTGACTTACTGTGTTGTTTTTCTATTTCCAGTTTAATCAATTTACATTCCATCTCCCTTTAGCTTTATTTGTGCTTGTTCTGTTTTTTTCCTAGGTTGTTAAAATGGGAGCTTACATTCTCAATTTTGGTTTTACTCTTTTCTATTCTAAGCTTGTGTGTTATCCTTTTATACACTGATTTGTTTTTCCCACTAATAGTGCCAAAATTTTACCAGTTTCAGTAAGTCTAGAAGTTTTCTTTTATGTCACTTTATCATCACCATTTATTATGTAGTTTTCTTCAATATTTCCTCTTTATAACTATATCACACTTTATTATAACTTTTGCTTTAGTTGTCAAACAATTTATAAAGTTAAGAGTAGTCTATGTTACTTAACCATATTTTTACATAGTATATGTATTAGTCCACTTTTCTGAGGAAAGAAAGGGTTTATTTCAATTAATGATTTGGTAGTTGCAGTCCAGGATTGAGCTGCCCTGGAGACCAGCATCTGTAGAGGTCATGGTGGGCACAGAGGAATGATCACACAGTGAGTCAAGGAACAGAGAGACAGAGCAGACTTGAACTCAAATGAGTCCGTCCTCTCGTGAGGATCACTGCCTGAGGGCTTGCCCCACTGACCTCCCACCAGACACCATAGTTGGCATCTTCACCCTTAACCCATCAACCACTAACACTAGACATCAGAATTTAAACATCCTGAAGAGTTTTGGTGAGACACATTGTGCTGTACACAAAACGGTGCATTTGTACTTCCTGATGTTCTCTTACTGTGTTCTATGCAAATTTTCTTTAGCCTTCTTTTATGGTAGGTCTGCTGGCAACAATGCCTTTTCATTTTTCTTCATCTGAGAACGTCTACATATCCTCGTAATTCCAAAAGAATACTTTCACAGGAGATGCTTTCCTTTTTCTCCCAGCAGGGTTCTGGTTCTTTTCTTTCAGTGCTTGAAGAATGTGTAGCTGCCTTCTGGCCTTCTGATGAGAAATCTCCTGTCATTATTATGGTTTTTCTTCTGTATGTAAGGTGTTATTTCTCTCCTACTGCTTTAAAATTTGTGCTTTCCCTTTGATTTCAAGAGTCTGGCCATAATGTGTCTTGGTTTGAGTCTTTTGGATTTATTCTTTTGTATGGTTTCTCAGCTTCTTGACTTCTTAAGGTGTGCCTTTTCTCAAATGTTGTATGTCTTTAGCCATTGCTTTTTGAGAATATTTATAGCTTTGTCCTTTCTCCCTTTCCTTTTGGAACTCTGATGATAGGAATACTAGATTTTGTTGCTGTTGTAGTTGTTCCTGTTATAATGTCACAGGTTCATGTAGCTCTGGTCCTCTTCTCCCCTTAAATTTTCCTCTTTGTCATTAAAATTAAGTAATTCTAATGGCTTTTCACACAATTCAGTGATTCTTTCCTTTTTCTCCTCCATTCTGATGCTAAGCCTGTGTATTTAGTTCTTTACTTCAACTACTATACATATTGATTCTAAAATTTCCATTTGGTTCTGCTTTTATTTCCTTGTTAAGGTTTTACATATTTTTCATCTATGTAAAACTCCTTAAAGTGTATTTATCAAGGCTGCTTGAAAAATCTTTGTCAGTTGATTTTAACTTCTCTGTCATCTCATTGTTGGCAACCATTGATTTTTTTTTTCCTTTTTATTCAGTTGAGATTTTTCTGGATTTTTGGTGTGATGAATGATTATTTTATTTAAACCTAGACATTTTGCTTATTATTCTATGAGGTTCTGTGTTTTATTTAAACCTTATGTTTCAGCCTGCTTCCTTTAACATTGCATTTTTTTTTTTTGACAGGCAGAGTAGACAGTGAGAGAGACATAGAGAAAGGTCTTCCTTCCGTTGGTTCACCCCCCAATGGCTGCTGTGGCCAGCGCATTGCGCTGATCCGAAACCAGGAGCCAGGTGCTTCTCCTGGTCTCCCATGGGGTGCAGGGCCCAAGCACTTGGACCAATCCTCCACTGCACTCCCGGGCCACAGCAGAGAGTTGGACTGGAAGAGGAGCAACCAGGACAGAATTCGGCAACCCGACTGGGACTAGAACCGGGTGTGCTGGTGCTGCAGGCAGAGGATTAGCCTATTGAGCCGCAGCAACTGCCTAACATTGCATTTTTTATCATGGAAGCATCCCCTTGTGACTACAAGGTGGGAAGGAAGTCTGGATTTCCCATTCAGCCTGTGTTGATAATGACGTAAGGATCATTATATCTGTTGTCTAGATATGGTAGATCTGGCTTCCTGCAAGGCAGTCACTGCTATCTTCTTGGCTGGGAAGGGTGGTAGTGCCTTTTCATTGTGCCCCAGGTGACCCCTACTGACATCAGGGTGAGGGGTGATCTCATTGCCACCCAGCAATAGTGAAAGTGTTGATTCTCCACTAGACTCCTGTGACAGCATCCCAAGGGAAGGCAGCAGGTGCATCAGGAGATAACAGTCTTGGATCCTTACTTTGTCTTCTCTGATAGCATCCTTGCAGCATGTGCATGGGTTGGGGCACACTGGGGCAGAGGGAGGTATAGCTTTTCTGCTGAGCCTTTGCTGGTGGGGTAGGTGGAGCCAGATTTTTTTTTTCTTTTTTCTGTTGCTTGACTACAGTAACATAGTTATTGCCTAAAATATTTTTATGGAGCAGTCTGTGGGTCACTTCATGGGGCCTCTAGGTACAGATCTGCCTGGGGCAGGCTGCTTATCTGCTTCCTAGAACTGAGGGTGGATACACAAGGATGACTACCTGTTTCCTAAGGCCTTGATGGGTCAAGTCATTTAGCGAAGGATAGAGCAGGAATTCTTCATCTTTTCTATGTCATCATGCCCTTTGGTAATCTAACAAAATTCATAGATTCTTCCCAGAATAATATTTTAAATGCATACAATGAAGTGCATGGAATTATAAAGGAAAAAATCATGATTAAATATATTTAAATATAAAAATTTGACATGTGATAGAGGAATATATATGCTTCTTTATTAAAATAGTAAGTAAAATCTAACTACTATAATCTAATCAAGCAATAAATTCAATCAACTAATAGAATTTCAATGTTTTGAGATATATACAAATAGTTTTGAGATATTCACAATGGTTATTAGATATGAAAATATGAATGATTTCTGTTGGTGACAAGGCTATAGCAACTGCTCATGATATTGTGATTTGCTGCTTACATTTAGAACTGAATGAGATGCTAAATTTTACAGGTTCATGGAAATGAAGTTTTCTTTTCTTTCTCATCTGTTTTTGATCACAGATCTGTTCCACAGAGCTGTAGTTCTGTGGGTCTCAGGTGGGAAGCTCCAGTCTGTGAGTGACCTAGTCTGACATGTCGTGGCTAATTAAGTCCAAGGGACAGCACAGAGCAGATTAAGATCAACATCTGCCAGTGCAATCCTAGCAGCTACCCTATTGTCTTGAAAATTGAAGAATTTAGAGGCATTAGAAAGAGAACATAATGCCATCTCTAATTTAGGTGCAATCAGTGTCACAATTAATATACAAATATGAAGTTCTATATGTAATATTTTGATTTTATTAGTATTTAATTTTTTAAAAAATAAAATTTAAAAGTAAAGAACAAAGGGATAAAACAACATGATTCAAAAAGTTACACTAACATATGCAAATTATTCTTGTGAGAACTAAAATAAATCTATCAATAATTATCTCAACCCCATGCTTGGCACTAAGAAAGGAGGGGAAAGAGGTATGTTTTGAAATTCAGATTGAACACTAAATTATGGAATGATTTACAGTAGGTTGACATCCCTAGCTGTTGCCTGGACACTAGGATACTAAATGGATTATGATGATCCTCTGGTGACTCAGAAAACTTAAAGGAAAATAGAACCGAGCAAATTTGGTCTATCTAAGGGCACACTTTCTACAATATTGGTTACTTGTTTATTTAAGACATTAAATCTTTGGAGCTGACTCCCAGTTGTGCTAACTCCATGGCATTAACTCCCAGCTGAGCCAACAAGAGCAAAATGTACAGAATCAGAAAAAGATGGCAAAGCTATTTAGAGGTCAGGTGAATAAAATGGTCTAATTGAGTGGTCTACACATGCTTGTGTTTGCTATTTATGTAAGCTTGTGACTTTCATCATCAGTATCAATATTGTTGAGGGACTTTCCTTTAGAAAATATTCCATGGGTGTGCTCAGACGTGAAAGCCAGTTTTAACTGTGCTGTGTTGGTTTGTAAATATTAAGAGATTCTAATTACTAGCCAACAACTATTGCACATTTAATATGTCCTAGACACTGTCCAAAATACTTCAGATACTGAATTACTTGATTTCCTCAATGACAATAGTAGTATTCTGTTTTACAAAAAAAATGAGGAAACAAATTGGTCACTAACTTGCCTTATACAGCTGATAAGAGGTGGATCTGGCATTTCATCTCAGACTAAAGTGCACATCCAAAAACAGCCACATAATCACAATGTTCTCTCCTCTTTCCTTGGCAAAGTTTATTACTTATGACTTTTTTAAAAAGGCTTTGTCTTATTAGAGTAGCTTTCGGTTCACATGGAAGTTATAGAAAATTTATTTTTGATTAAGTGTGATATGGGAGTTCAATGAAGAAAGGAAAACTCACTAACAAATGGTGCTTGACTAACTGGATACTCATGCAAAACAAAAATAAACTTGACCCTTATCTCGCTGCACACAGTAAGACTGCTTGAGATGTGTCATAGATCAAAATATAACCCAGAACAATAAAGTTTCTAGTAGAAAGCACAAAATAACTTTTAAAAAAAATTTATTTGACAGGCAGAATTATAGACAGTGAGAGAGAGAGAGAGAGAGAGAGAGAGAGAGAGAGAGAGAGAGAGAGAGAAAGGTCTTCCTTCCATTGGTACACTCCCCAAATGGCCGCTACGGCTGGAGCTGAGCCGATCTGAAGCCAGGAGCCAGGTGCTTCTTCCTGGTCTCCCATGCAGGTACAGGGCCCAAGCACTTGGGCCATCCTCCTCTGCCCTCCCTGGCCACAGCAGAGAGCTGGACTGGAAGAGGAGCAACCGAGACTAGAACCCAGCACCTGTATGGGATGCTGGTGCCGCAGGCAGAGGATTAACCTAGTGAGCCACAGCTCCAGCCCCCACAAAATAACTTTTGCAACATTGGATTGGCAAATATTTCATAGAAAGCACTAACTGAAAAGTATTAGATGTTAGTAAAATAAAAATTGTTGTATATAAAAAGACGGCATAAAGAAAATGAATAGGCAAACCAGTACAGATAACTGCAAAGAGCTTGCATCAAGTATATATAAAGAACTTCTCTAAATCTATTACAAGACACACAGTTATTTTTAAATGAGCAAAAGGCTAGAGCTATTATTTCACAGAAGAAGATACCAGGATGGTCAATAAATAGAGCAAGTGTTTTCGATATCAATAGTCATCAAAGATATGCAAATTCAAAACAGTTATTTTATACCTATTAGAATGGCTAAAAATAAAATATGACAATACCAAAAGTTGATAGAGATGTGAAGAAATCTAACTCTTAAGCATTGCTGGGAGGAAATGAAGTGGTAGAAAATATTTTTTCAGATCCTTATAAAATTAACCTCTCCATCTCATCTATGACTGAGCAATCTCACTCTCAATATTTCTCAAAATAAATGAAAACATATGTCCACAAATGTTCATATAAGGAAATTCAGAGAGCCTTTATCTATAGCAACCCAAACCAGAAACAGCCCAAATGTTCATTAATAGGAAAATTAAACATACTGTGGAATACTAATCAGAAATGAAAGGAAAGGTACTGATGAGACAACAACATGTATAGAATTTGAGACTGCTATGCTAATTAAAAGAAGTCCAACAAAAGTTTCTTTATATTATTCCACCTATATGAAATTTATAAAATAATCTATGCAAAATTAATTAATGGTAAAAATATATATGAACTGTTTGCCTCTTGTCTGGCTTAGCACAATGTAGTCAACTGTAAATGTCATTGAACTGAATAGTTAATATATTTTGATGAGCTGCATATAAATTATACTTCATCTTTTTAAAATATAACTCTATAATCTTCTGTATATAAAGAAAGTTAAAAATGAATCTTGGAGCCAGCGATGTGGTGCAGTGGGTTAACACCCTGTCCTGAAGTGCCAGCATCCCATGTGGGCTCCGGTTCGAGACCCAGCTGTTCCACGTTCGATCTAGCTCTCTGCTATGGTCTGGGAGAACAGTGGAAAATGGCCCAAGTCCTTGGGCCCCTGCACCCGCGTGGGAGGGCTGGAGGAAGCTCCTGACTCCTAGCTTCAGATCGGCACAGCTCCAGCCATTGTGGCCAGTTGGGGAGTGAACAATCAGATGGAGGACTTTCTCTCTCTCTCTCTTTCTCTCTCTCTCTCTCTCTCTCTCTCTCTCTCTCTCTCTCTACCTCTCTACCTCTCTACCTCTCTACCTCTCTTCTCTCTGTGTAACTCTGACTTTCAAATAAATGGAGAAATCTTTAAATAAAAAAATGAATCTTGGTGAAGAATGGGATGGGAGAGGGAGTAGGAGGTGGGATGGTTTGGGGGTGGGAGTGCGGGTATGGGGGGAAGAACAGCTATAATCCAAAAATTGTACTTATGAAATTTATATTTATTAAATAAAAGCTTTCCATTAAAATATAACCTATCTGGTGGATAGTTAGTACATACAAAAGTTCACTTGTGCAACAAATATTTATGCATAACATTATTTGCCAAGCACAATGCTAATCTCTGGAAATGCCAAGCTGTATAAGGCATCATCCCAACTACTCCACAGAGCTAGAGGTAAGGGTGCTGTCCTGCTTCTCTTAATTGATACCTCTGCTTTAGGAGGCTACTATATGGAGGCAAGTGCATTTTGTTTTCTTGATTTTTCTCCCACAGAGTGGAACCTCTGCTCTGCATGCAAGTTGGAATTTGGATGTTAGGGACTCCAGGGTTCTTAGCAGCCTAGGTCTAAGATAGTAGTGGATATTGATTGGGGAAAAGGAACTTAAGCCTCTTGGCCACATTTACTCAGGATTTAACCTCTGAAATGTGGGCTCTGGGGAGTGATGGAAACTGCTGGCATGGTGCTCCTCTCAAGGATGTACTATTATACTTGGATGGGAACAGGAGGTAGAGAGAATTTTTTTTTAAGATTTATTTATTTATTTGAAAGTCAGAGTTACATAGAGAGAGGAGAGGCAGAGAGCCACTCCCTAATTGGCTACAACAGTCAGAACTGAGCCGATCCAGAGCCAGGATCCAAGAGCTTCTTCTGGGTCTCCCATACGGGTGCAGGGGCCCAAGGACTTGGGCCATCTTCTACTGCTTTACCAGGCCATAGCAGAGAGCTGGATCTGAAGTGGAACAGCCAGGGCTTGAACTGGCACCTGTATTGGATGCTGGTACTGCAGGCAGTGACTTTACCTGCTATGCCACAGTGCTGGCCCCTGATAGAATTTTCTTAAGATTTTTTTCATTTCCTTTCATTGCTCTTATGACAATTTTTAGAGACTGAATGATTTTTATAAGTAAAATAATTTTTGCCAATTATGATTATTTCACTGGGAAGGGCATCCATGGTGCTCCTTGTGCTGTCAGGCCAGAGGCTGTGGTCCTCCCACATTCCATTTGTCAGCCCTTAGTTGGCTTTGTCTTTGGCAATTGTCTTTTCTTAGTCTGTTCATTGTCACTCATTGAGCAGAATCCTTAGTTCTTTTAACTTTGAAAATTTTTATTTATTTATATGAGAGGTAGAGAGCGAGGGAGTATGCATGCTCTCTTATTACTGATTCACTCCTCAGATGACAAGACTAGGCTAAGCTGCAGCCAGGAACTCGATCCAGGTCTCTCAAGTATCTGGCAGTAGCCTATCACCTGAGCTATCAATGCTACCTCCCAGAGTCTGCATTAACAGGAAGCTGGAGTCTGGAGTCAGCACTGGCTTTCAAACATAGATGTTTCAACATGGGACAATGGTGTCTTAACCAGTGTCTTAACTACTTGCTAAGTAGTCATTCCAGAAATCTTTAATTTTAATGTACTTTGATTAATTAATGTAGATAAATCCACTATTTTTCCCTTTAAGATTTGTACTTGGATCTTATCTTAAAAAATCATCTCTACCCTTTGGTCACAAATATCTTCTATTTTACTCTTAGTATATTATAGTTTATCATTTTATCTTTTTAAAGATTTATTTGCTTTATAAGGTGCGGGGGAGAGAATCTTCCATCTGTTGGTTTAGTCCTCCAATGGTCACAATGTCAAGATCTGGGCCAGGATCAAGTCAGGAACCAGGAACTCCATCCAGATCTCCCATGTAGGTGGCAGGGGCCCAAGCACTTGGGCCATCCTCTGCTGTTTCCCAAGCACATTAGCAGGGAGCTGGATTGAAAGTGGAGAAGAGGGTCTCAAACCAGCACCCATATGGGATGCTGGAGTCACAGGAGGCAACTGAACTGATGTCAATTTGCATGGCACATAACTTTTTTTAAGTAATGACAGTACAGTGCTTAAAAATGTTAAAGATTTGTTGCAGATTAGACGGTCATAATTTTTAGTTTTCATCAACTTTTTTGGCTCCCAGTTTCTTTGATTCTTCATTATGGCTGTCCCTACCTTAATAGTGTCTGGACAAAGACTAAAAATAGTGTATGCACAGTGGCAAGTTCAGGAGGTTGGACACATTGTACTGTAGAAACAAAGAGTACACAGTGACAACAAGGAAAACTAAAAATAGCATTAGACAGGGTCTCTTGCACAGCACAGTTTTAGGAACTAGAAATAATCCTGAAAAAAGTAGACTTAAGAAATTGAATTGACATCATCAGCAAGAGGGGCAGAAGAGAAGAAGAGATATTTTTTTTTTGAGATATTTATTTTATTTATTTGAAAGACAGAGTTACAGAAAGAGGTAGAGACAGAGAGAGAGGTCTTCCATCGGCTGCTTCACTCCACAGATGGCCACAACAGCTGGAGCTGTGCCAATATGAAGCCAGGAGCCAGGAGATTCTTCCAGGTTTCCCACATGGGTGCAGGGGCCCAAGGACTTGGGCCATCTTCTACTGCTATCCCAGGCCATAGCAGAGAGCTGGACTGGAAGAGGAGCAGCCACGTCTAGAACCGGAGCCCACATGGGATGCCAGCATTTCAGGCCAGGGCTTTAACCTGTTGTGCCACAGCGCCAGCCCCAAGAAGAGATTTACAGAGAAGAAACAGCAGTTTAGTTGTGGTATATTGAATTGTAAGTGATATAGAGCATTGAAATAGAAATGCCTAGAAAACAAATATGATGGCCGGCGCTGCGGCTCTCTAGGATAATCCTCAGCTGCAGCACCGGCACACTGGGTTCTAGTCCCAGTAGGGGCACTGGATTCTGTCCCGGTTGCTCCTCTTCCAGTGCAGCTCTCTGCTGTGGCCTGGGAAAGCAGTAGAAGATGGCCCAAGTGCTTGGGCCCTGCACCGGCATGGGAGACAAGGAGGAAGCACCTGGCTCCTGGCTCCTGGCTTCGGATCGGCACAGCACCGGCCGTAGCGGCCATTTAGGGGGTGAACCAATGGAAGGAAGACCTCTCTCTCTCTCTCTCTCTCTCTCTCTCTCTCTCTCTCTCTCTCTCACTGTCTAACTCTGCCTGTCAAAAAATAAAAAATAAAACAATAAAACAGGAATATGTGACTACATAGTTAACAAACTCGCCTCACCCCCAAATTTTTCCAAAATGGAAACCAGCATCTGCTAGGTAAGAAGAAAATAATAGTTATTTTTCTTGTTTGTATTTAAAAAAACAAGCAAGTCAATGCAACATTTTAGGGAGGTTAGTCAGGGACCAGCACTGTGTTTCACTGGGTTACACCACTGCTTGCAGACACCAGCATCCCACATTGGAGGTCTGGCTCATGTCTCAGCCACTCTGCTTCTCATCTAGCTTCCTACTAATGCACCTGAGAAGTTAGTGGAAGATGGCTTGGGACTCTGTCAGCTACGTGCAATACCCAGATGGATTTCCTGGTTCTTGGTGTCAGGATGGCCCTTACCCAGCTGTTGCTGTCATTTGAGGAGTAAACTCATGAATGAAAGACCTCTCTCTCTCCCTCCCTCCCTGCCTCTCTCTCTCTCTGCAACTCTTCCTTTCAAATAAACAAATAAATAATTTTAAGACAGATTTATTTACAAGAAAGCTACAAAATATTAAGAATTTGAATCTACCTATGAAGGAATATACAAGTTTTCCAGCAACTTAATGCATATATTCATGACAGTACTTGACATTTCCTGACTCAAAGTGGTAGGTGAAACTGCAGAAAGAAAAATAATGGTTTAGAATTATTTTAAATACATTTATTTTTAATAAGTGCAAAGGAAATAGGTGAGGATTCCAAAGTGATTTCTTTTTCAAGGAGTATGGAGTATAAGTTAATGGATAAGCTAATTTATTTATCCAGAAGAATCCTGGAGGGTTTCTTAGGCACCAGGGACTCTGTTGCTAGGTTGAGGGTACAGAGTTGCTAAGACCAGCTCTGTTTCCTGTTTTCTCTGCTCCCAGCTCCTGCTGGGGATTGGGCAGTATAAATAGAAACTGGCAATGTAAAGTGTTCCTTAGGAGTCTGAACATATTTTAAATGCATTTTCACTGCCCATATGCATTTTCTTTTTCTTTTCAGTCTCTTTTTATTGCATTTCTGACACACATTGCTTTTATATTCTCATTTCTACCATGACCTTCATCAGAAAGCCTCTCCGCATTTCACATACTTCCCTTGCAATTCTCTTCCTAAAGGTCAGCTGAGATTTTCCCACTCTAGATTCAAGAACTTAAAGGGCTCCCATCACCCACCATATCCAATCCCACACATCTCAACAGAGCATTCAGCCCGTCATCCGAACCCATCCTTTTATTTCAGCAGGAGTGGACTGCTCACCATTTCCCATGTCTTGGTTCATGTTTTCCCATTCCTCATTGTTCTTTGTAGAAATGCTACCTATCTTGAAAGCTGCCCTCTGCAAATGCATAGATTTACTTTCTTCTCTCTCACCCAAACACCATTCTTACCAGGTGCTTGGGAGCAATCTCCCTCTTTGTAGCAGGGATACTTTGTTTTCCAATTGCTTTTGACATTTTTATAGATACATTATATATATATATATATATATATATATATATATACACACTTACATTTTATAGATACATTATGTATTATGAAGTCTTTGAGAGCAGATCTACTTGTTCATGATGTAGGCATGCAGAAAAATAAACAAACCGTGATTCCTCCCTTCCAGAAGCACACTTCAAGGGGAGAGACAGCTATGAAGCTGGTGATTGTGTGTAGCCTCATGTGTCAGGAGTGTCTCTTCAGGGAAAAGATTGCTGACAAGAGTAAGATATATCAGGATGTGGGGGTGAGAGGACAAGTGCTATGATTTGAATACAGTTTGAGAATTTCACACAGATACTCTTACTCTGGAAGCTTGGTCCCCAGTGTGGCAATATTGAGAGGTAGTGGAACCTTTAAGAGGTAGTATAGGTAAGTATAGTTAGTAAGGCTCGTATAAGGTAATCAGGGAATTACCTTGGAAGGGATTAAAGTAATTCTTGCAGGACACAGTTCATTCCCATGAAAGTAGTTCCTTATAAAAAGAGCAAGCTCAGCCCCTGAATCCCTGTCTTCTTATGTTGCCATGTGATTCTTCCCTCTTACACATGCTGCTGACATGACACCATTAACTATATAGTGATGCAGCCAGCACGCCCTCATCAGAGGCCAAACATATGGGGCCACCCTATGTTGGACTTTCAGCCTCCAAAACTGTGAGCTAAATACACCCATGCTCTTTGTAAAGTACCCAGCCTAGGATATTTTGTTACAGCAACAGAAAATAGACTAACACAATGGGATTTCTAGATGATTCCATTAGACAGTAATCTCCATGTAGACATTTAGCTCACCATTACATATGCATAGTTGCACAGAGTAGATTGAGTAGATAGTTAAGTATTTCTTATTTGAATGAATGAGGCAGAAATAGCATGACTGATAAAATAAAATTGTAAGCCTTTGGTGGTGTTGAAGCTGGAAACATTACATTGGAAGCATTACACTAACAAGAGTGATGGGTTGCATTTCTGTAGGAGTATCACTTCCTGGGTGAATCCTCTTGGTGTACTAGCTGATGGTACACTATGCAAGGTAGGTAGAGTACAGTGACAAGGACAGTGCTGGGAATCCTACTGATGACTGATAATATGTGGAGAGAGAAATGAGCTGGAAAAGTCTGATGGCAGAAGAAGGCTAATAAAATTGTTGCAGGAAGAGCATTGTGGTGCAGCAGATTAAGCCACTACCTACAACTTGGCATGCCATATCCCAGTGCCATTCAAGGCCCAGCTGTTCCACTTCTGCTATAGTTCCTTGCTAATGCAACTGGGAAAGCAGAAGATACCCAAGTACTTGGGTCCCTGACACCCATGTGGGAGACACAGATGGAGTTCCTGGCTATTATAGCCATTCAAGATTGATTTAGCAGATGGAAGATTTCTCTTGTCTCTCCCTTTATCTCTATCTCTCTGTCACACTGCCTGTCAAATAAAATAAATAAATGTTAAAATAAAACTGAAAATGGGCAGTGGGTTGGAGATAAGGCAAGGAATTTCAGAAAATCAGCATATTCTGATAACTAAAAAGTACATGTGAGGGTACCTCAAAATGTTCATGAAAAATGTGTATTAGGAAAAAAAATGCCTGGACTTCAAACATTTTTGTACCAAAATAAACTTTTATTTTCATTTTCCACAAGGTTTTGAAGTTTCCTCCTATGGACATGGTGGGGAGGGTGGAATAAGTAACGATCTGTAAGCAAGTCATTACATTAGGGCACAGAAGGAAAAGCACATTTACCCAGCACATGAAGAGCCTACCTGCGGGGTTACATAGGAGAGGGCAATTGGATGTTTGAACATAGATGCGGGTCAGAGAGGTAGATTTGGGACTCTTTAGCCCACGGTTTAGACTTGCATCATGAGAATAATCAGAAATGGATATGAACAGTTAAGAGAAGAGTGTCAACATTAGAACAGGAACCACCTAATGTGGTGGCTACACTAAATTGAGTGCTCAAACTGTTGAGGAGAGACCCAGTTTTCCATTCTGGTATTTCTGCCATTGTGTCATTTGAAACCATTAAGCATGAGGCAGGCTGGGGCCAAAATATGACCATTGAAAGTAAGCACTTTCAGCAGGTTTTGATCAAATTAGACATGAGAGGTTCCGGTTAACACCTTTAAAGTAAATGTCACGGCACATGCTTAAATGTAGTCACTAAACGGATCAGACAAAAATACTCTTGTGATTGTCTCGATGCTATTCATCAGGTCAATAGATCCCCTGTCAAACACCAGTCTAATGACCAAGCGTTACCTCTATCTGTCCTTGTATAGGACAACTGGGTTGACATTTAACTGACAAATCACCTTAATTTTCCTTTGGAGGCCTAGAAAACGGATTCATTAACTGTATTTTTAAGAACATTTTTCCTTTGTAACCTTCAGAGAAATGTCAGCAATGACAGAAAAGGCACACCACAGACCAAGGAGCCCAAAGACTATGAAACACTGTGCTCACAATAGCCTCTGGTACCCTATTCATCTCAAGTTAAACTAAGAATTTACAAACATTCCACTGCAAATTATGAGTTTTACTAGCAATTTCCAAAATGAAGGTGTTAACTACACCCAACTTCCAGAGTGTCATGCTCTTAAAACCATATATATGAAACTCATGAAATTTAAGTAAAAAAGGAAAAAAGTTAATTTAAAATTGCTTTCAAACTTCAAACTATCTGACCATAATGGAATTCCCAGATACATATATAACTGATCATTTGAAAAAAAAATCATACTCTAAATGCTAAGTTGCTCTTTTGGCATGGATGAATTAAAGTGTGCTTTTACAGGCGTGCTTTTTAGAAATTTACAAAATTTTTCTTTTCTTTTCTTTTTTTTTTTTGCATGCCATCCTTCAAATCATTTTTATTCTCTGAAGGGACAGGACACCAAAGATTAGTTTTTTACAGATGGCCAATAGCCTACAGGAGGGACCAAATGCCCATCCCTATCATATCATTTGTAACATTGTAAATTGCATTACTCTTGTCATTTATCCACTATTAACATTTGCTGAGACTGTTCAGTGTTACAGTTACAAGGATGGAAGATCTGCCTTTCACACTCGGATAACGGACATGAACAACAGAAGCAACTTCAGGGTAGCAACAATGACAGCTCAGGACCCTACAGGTTCACAGTGAGAAACAGGGATATCCAGGGCTTTATTCTGTAATGCAGAGGCCACACAGTGGCCCCACCCCCACTTCCCACCCTGCACTTCTTAAATGTTTATCACTCTAGGAGACCCAGCAATCCCCTTCATGACCTTTAGAAGATCATTGAACTGGAAAATTACACCCTTATTTCTCTTAAACAGATCAATAGCATTACTTACAGAATTCATTTTACACAGATAGCAAAGGTTATACTAAAATTTTCACTAAACTAACTTTATATTTTCCTTGCTTCATTTTCATTGCTAAACAGCGTCACAATGCCTTCTGGTTCTCGTTTTCTTGGTGCTCACAATGTCCTTATCTTTCTCTGGATCTTCTGCCTGTCTCTTGATCCCTCGTGTTACTCTCTGCTCAGATTTACACTCCACAGAGTCTGCTCCAGACTTGAGATTGTTCTTTCTGGATCTCAGACTCATTACCTCTGTACTTTCAGTTACTCCTTTCTGATTCTTCATGGGGACTTCTACACTTTTCCCCTTCACTTTCACTTCTGTTGTGTTATGCATGGGGGGACGCATTCTCTCTTCCAGATCTCCTGCACATTCTATTTTTACTGACTTTGCCCCTGGGTGTAAGTTTCTTGGCTTCATCATCTGTTTTTTGTAGCTCTTGGCTGTCGGAGACCTCATTTTTCTTTATTTTAATAATTTCTTCTGGTATTAGAAATGCAGGTCTTTGCCCTTCTTCCACATTCGTTTTATTTTGGCATCTGCGACGCAAGGACATTCCCTTATTTGGAGTGGTCGAGTCTTCTTCATGCTCCTTTTTTGTAGCTTTCATGTTTTCACTGCTCAGATTTTCCACGGGTTCAACCTTTTTTGCAGAAACTCTCAGACATTTCACTGTCGTCACAGGTTCTGGTGACTGGCATCTCTCCCTGGGGACAGTTCTCTGCCTCTTGTTGACTGGCTTTTTCAAATGAGGTTTGCATTACTTCCTTGCATCACTTTTTGGTAAAACACATGAAGCAAATATATAGATAAAATATATTTTGTAAATTTTTTTGTATTTTTATGTATTTGAAAGGCAGACAAAGAGGGAGAGAAAGAAAAGGAGAGAGAGAGAGAAAGAGAGAGAGAGAGGGGAAATCTTTTATCTGCTGGTTCACTACACAAATGCCTACTACAACCATGGCTGGGTAGGACTTGAAGCCGGGACTCTGGACTCCATCTGGGTTTTCTACCTGGGTGGCAAGGGCTCAAGCACTTCACCCATTATCTGCTGCCTTCCTAGATTCTTAGCTTAGAGCTGGATCAGAAGCAGAGGAGCCAGGACACAAATAAGCACTGGCTCTCTGATATACTATGCAGGTGTCCCAAGCTGAGGCTTAGCCTACTGCACCACAACACTTGTCCCTAGGAGGAAATATTTTATATGTACTGCACATAAGTTTCAGCATTAAAATTAATCTCATACTAATATTTAATTTTTTAACATTAAAAAGATACAAAAGGAATAAAAGTTGACACTGAATGATCAAGAGAATGCTAGTAATAAATTACAATTTTCTATTTAAAATATAATTTTATGTTTTGTAACAATATTTAAGAACTAATGCCTAATGATATTTGTAAATTATCTAATATTCTTCTCCAACTTCATGAGGAAGTAAAAAGTTGCTATTGTTCCAAGTGGTGAGCATTTAAACAGACTAGAAACCAGATTTCTCATCCTCTGCATCCACTATTTTCTCCCAGTGGACTTTATTCCCATTATGACCCTGCAGCTTGTCTTAGAACATGTCTAAAATGTGTAAAGAGTTACAGATGCTCCTTGTTTTACGATGGGGTTACATCCTAATAAACCCTCTGTAGGCTGAAATATCTAAGTGTAAAATGCACTGACCCCACCTAACCCACTGCACATCCTCTATCAGCATGTGGTGCACTGTAGAGTGTGAGCTGGTCCCCCGGTAACCCCGGGTTGACTGTGAACAACGCTCACTGCCACTGCCCAGCATCACCTGAGAGAACTGGACTTCACAGTGCTACTCAGGGACAAGGCCCAAATTCAACATTCAGAATGTAGTTTCTATTGAATTATGTAATGCTTTTTTTTACAAAGAGATAGTAAAAAATACGATTTGAACCAATATGAGTCATTAACTTTCTATACCTCTTTAAAAACTACAATGCTCTAGTTTGGTCTAATGATCTCACACTACCTAATGGATACAATAAAAATGTAAAAGTACACAAAGGCCCCTCATCTTCTGATCTTCCTCTACTTGTCCAACTTAACAGGTCTCTGTTTTTCCAATGACAGGCCTACTCTCCAGTGACACCAAGTTCTTCACAATTCCCTACACTCCCAGGTTTTCTTTTTTCCCAACTTTTATTTAATAAATATAAATTTCCAAAGTACAACTTTTGGATTATAGTGGCTTTTCCCCCCATAACCTCCTCCCACCTGCAACCATCCCATCTCCCACTCCCTCTCCCATCCCATTCTTCAACGAGATTCATTTGCAGTTATCTTTATATACAGAGGATCAACTTAGTATATGCTAAGCAAAGATTTCAACAGACTGCATCAGGGAAATGCAAATCAAAACCACAATGAGGTTTCACCTCACCCTGGTTAGAATGGCTCACATACAGAAATCAACTAACAACAGATGCTGGTGAGGATGTGGGGAAAAAGGGACACTAACCCACTGTTGGTAGGAATGCAAACTGGTAAAGCTACTACAGAAGACAGTTTGGAGATTTCTCAGAAATCTGAATGAATATAGTCCTACCACATGACCCAGCCATCCCACTCCTTGGAATTTACCCAAAGGAAATTAAATTGGCAAATAAAAGAGCTGTCTGCACCTCAGTGTTTATTGCAGCTCAATTCACAATAGCTAAGACCTGGAATCAACCTAAATGTCCCAGGTTTTGGTACATTTTGCTCCCTGTGTAGATAATGCCTCCCCTCCCTGTTTTAGAGAGTGCTGGTCCTTTGAGGCTCAGTTCAAGCGGCAGATCTATGAAGCTTGGAACAGTCCCTCTGGTCACAAGCTTGTGAGCCCAGCCAGGCTCTAGTTGTGGTGTCTGAATGAACGAACTGCCAAGCTCCATCACTGTGCCTCTCTCTCATCGATTCATTTAATCCTGCATGTGTGAGTGTGCTGGCTGTGCCTCCTGTCCCTGGGGTTTTGACAAGAAATTCAGCAGTCTCACATCATGGGCATGATCTCCTGATGTCTTACTGTTTTCATTTTAAGAATGAGGGAGCTGAGGCTTGCATACATGAAGGTCATGGCCATGGATGTCCCACGACTGACCATTACACTCATGTTGTTTCTATTCTTAGCTCATTCTCTCACAACCATCGGTCATTTTTTCTCTACTTCAACTGAAATGTGTTATTTAGCAGGGACCAAATGAAGGGAGGAGATAGCTCTTTTCAAGATCAAAATGAACATTGTAAGTCACAAAAGTCAAATTGTAGGTAAGAGGCAGTGATTCATCAGGCTCCTTTGCATTTCAGTTTGCTGTTTTGATAACGGCACACCATTTCCACAGAGACCTTTGAGGTGAGATTTAAGTCAAGCATTCTGCCTGTGTCAGCCCCTCGTGTGGGTGTCATTGCATGATGTTGCTGGCCTGAACCACAGCATGAAAAAAATACCCTGAAATACAACGGCTCCTCTATGTGACCTTAGCCAAAAGGTTAGAAGGAAAAGTAATATAACCATGACCAGGGGACCCTTACCCTGCCTGCTCTCAGTGGGAATCCTGCTGCTGAACCCCTGCCTGCCAACTGCCAGTCCTAGGTAGATGACAGAAGGAAAAAAACAAGTACCAACAACAACAATGAGAAACAAAAACAAGCAAGAATGAAATCTGAGTCCAAAGTTTGGTTTTGAATATATTAATTTCTGCTTGCTGCCTCCATACCCTATTTTTCAGCCTTAGCACAATTAACCCTGGAGATATTTCTTGATACTTTCTTTGATGGGATGAATGGAGTTTCCCATGTGTATGACTATATGTGGAAATCCTAACCCAAGCACCTCAGAAAGTAGCTATATTTGGAGAAAATGGGAATTAAAAAATTATTTATTTATTTATTCAAGTGGCAAAGCAGTAAAGATCTTCTAGCTGCTGGTTCACTCCTCCAAATGGCTGCAACAGCCAGGGCTGGAGCAGGCTAAAGCTAGAAGCCAGAATTCCATGCTGGTCTCCCAGAAATGCCATGGGTCCAAGTATATGGGCTATCTTACACTGCCTTCCCACTGGCTGAGTGAAATTGGAATGATAAGGCCCCTCACAACTTAGAAACTCTGGTGAGGGGTGGAACTTGGCCTAACTCCTAAACCACTATGTGGGATATCCACAGCACATTTTGGAGTGCCTGGATTCTAGGACTGGTTTCAGGTTCTTGCTAATGTGGACCCTGGAAAGCAGCAGATGATGGCTCTAGTGCTTGGTTCCAGACACCCACGAGAGAGAAGTGGATTAAAATCTCAGCTCCTGGCTTCAGCCTGGTCCAGCCCTGGCCATTGCTGGTATTTAGGAGGTGAACCAGTGGATGAGAGCTCTGTCTCTCTGCTCTTAAAGCAATAATCAAACAGAAAGAGTAGAAAGTCCAGGCTTGCCACCTTACCAGTGGGGAAAATGGTGTGACTCAGAGCTGGAGAGCTGGGGGCCATGTCTTCTATTATAGACCTCAGTGGGCGAGCAGGCCTGGGGCCTGTGCCTGACCCCTGTACACTTCTTGCTCTCTTAGCAGTTGCAGCACACTCCAGGCTTCCAGTGCTCCTGCTGACAGTCCTAATAGGAAACCAACTGGTAAAGAGGCTGGGATGGACATGGGGAGAGTAAGAAGAGGATGGATGGCTAAGTATGGAGTTACACTCATGATGCCATGACTCAGACTTCCAGACTGAGATGCGCTCAATGAAGAGTTAGGAGGTCATTGCCTTATTATGTGCCTGGAGACAATGGCTTTCTAGGATGCTCCGCCTACATCCTATACTCTTTCAGGTCAACTCAGAAGAAGATAAGAAGTGATGCAACACTGTGGACCCCTTGACCTGTCTTTCTCAATTTTCAATAATTTCCTTATTTTTTTCATTTATTTATTCCTTCAGTAGTACAAAGGGCCTCACCTGGAGACTGTTTGCTTCTGAATTATGATTCTGGCATTTACCAGCTTTATGACCTTAAGCAAATCAAGTTTCCTATCTGTAAAATGGGTATAGTAATGGTATCTATTTCATAACATTTGGTTAAGGGTTAAATATTATGATGCAAGATTACTTCAAAACGATCATGGAAAATGCATATCATGAAAAAAGTCTGCATGGATTTAAGGAAATCTTTTTGCACTAAAATAAACAGATCTTTCAAATTCATTTCTCCATGAACTTTTTAATGTATCCTAATATATATTAAACTCAGTAAATGCAGCCAGCATCACTATCAGTCTTAGAAGGAGACATACCCAGACTTGTAAACCAGTCATCATATTTATTGTGGGGGTGTACTAATGGGGTGCAATGTACAGCACCACAGAGAAACATTCAGATCAGACTGTATCTGTCAGGGAAGTGTTCCCAGAAGCACAGAGACCGGAGGGATTTGAAGGAAGGTTGGGTAAATGAGACCAATGGATGGTCAAGTGCAGTCTGTCAGTCTGTACCTCTCTGTAGGTATATGTCAGACTTTGGAAATAAAGAGCCCAGTCTTACTTTGTCTTCCTAAATGTTTCCTTAGGTAGAATGACAATTTCAGTTCTTCTGAGTAACTGTTACATTTTCTTTGCCCCTGTGACCACGAGAAAGATCCAAACGATTTTTTCTTAAACACCACTGTTCATATTAAATAAGGACACACGATGCCTCCACAGTGAGTCAAACAGCATCTTCTCTGGACCTGAGCAGCATAGAAGCCACATTTTTATTTCCTTCTAAGTTTTGAGGCATAGCGTATTTATTGGTTTAATTATGTGATCATGTAAATATTCAAAAGCTGAAAAAACTATCAGATGTTAGGAGAACAAATTATTTTTGTAACTATATGGAACTTATTTTCTATATACAGTTTTATTTGGGACATACATTTTGTAATGTTAAAGCCATTCATCTGAGGCCACATTGTGGCACGAAAGGTTAAGCTGTGTCACTGGCATCTCCTAAGAGTCCTGGTTGCTCTGCTTCTGATTCAGCACTCTGCTAGTGTGCCCGGGAAAGCAGGGTAAAATGACTGAGTGCTTGGGCTCCTGACACCCATGTAGGATATCTGGATGCATTTCCAGGCTTCTGACTTTGGTCTGACTCAGTCCTGGCTTTTGCAGCCATTTGGGAAGTGAATCAGCAGTTGGAAGATCTCTCTCTCTCTCTCTCTCTCCATCTCTCTCCCTCTGTCTATAACTTTGCCTTTCAAATACATAAATATTTTTAAAAAAACTAATCCTGGGGCCGGGGCTGTGGCACAGCAGGTTAAAGCGCTGGCCTGAAGTGCCAGCATCCCATATGGGCACCGATTCTAGTCCCGTCTGCTTCCCCTTCCAATCCTGGGAAAGCAGTAGAAGAAGGCCCAAGTCCTTGGGCCCCTGTACCCATGTGAGAGACCCAGAAGAAGCTCCTGGCTTCTGGCTTCGGATCGGTGCAGCTCCCACCATCGCGGCCAATTGGAGAGCAAACCAGCAGATGGAAGACCTCTCTCTCTGTCTCTACCTCTCTCTGTAACTCTGTCTTTCAAATAAATAAAATATATTTCAAAAGATAAAAAAAGAAAAAAACTAATCCTACATGAAAATATGCATTGATTTTAAAGACACAAAAACAAGCAGGAAAATATGACCAGAG
Organism: Sylvilagus floridanus; assembly: GCA_949820135.1. Taxonomy (NCBI): domain Eukaryota; kingdom Metazoa; phylum Chordata; class Mammalia; order Lagomorpha; family Leporidae; genus Sylvilagus; species Sylvilagus floridanus. Next base: position 80,335,415 of record OX463241.1, read on the forward strand.
AACCAAAAAACTGACATATTCTGTAGCAACAACAAATTCTCAAAATTCTTTGTTTCTGTTAAAAATGCTTGTTAACATTTATGAACTTTTTTTGGAGTTTAAATTTCAAAAGTCACGTAAGCCAATCAGACATGAATAAAGTTTTATTATGAACATCTCAAAAAAACTTTAATATCTCTTTCTTATGTGATGACAACAGTATTACTATAATAGTATTGTTTTCTTATTTTTATTAAAGAGAGCTCTTTTCAATATTATTACTAGCAAATTCTGATTTTTAGTATCAGTTATGTACCTTTTATCTGAAATACTTGGGACTTGAAATACCTTGGATTTCAAATTCTTTTGGATTTTGGAGTATTCGCACATACGTAATGAGATATCTTGGGGATGAGTCCTGAGACTAAATATGACCTTCATTTATGTTTTATGTAAACTTCATATACATAGTCTGAAGGTCATTTTATACAGGATGTGTAATAATGCTTTTATAAATACTAGTTTCATGGTATTGAATGTACAACTTGAGACATTGTGTTGATGCTGAAAATTTTTCAGATTTTGTAGCATTTTGGATTTCAGATTAAGTATGCTCAGCTATACTGTGCTAAGGAGGGACAGAAACATGATCTTTCATACATATTTTAAAATTTCTTTTGAATGATTTTCTAGTAAAAAACTGCTTAGTCTTAAGTGTTATTATGCTCAAATTCTAAAGGCAGCCTCAGTCTTACACTGAACTTTGCAAGACTTTTTTATTTTAAGACTTTTTGCTCTTTTTGCTGGCCCCTCCAATGTGATAAGCTGCTTCAGATTGAAGCTGGACATCTCCTTCCCAGCCACTGGCTGCCAGAAACTCATTGAAGTGGATGATGAACGTAAACTTTGTAGTTTTTTTTTTTTTTTTGACAGGCAGAGTGGATAGTGAGAGAGAGAGAGAGAGAGAGGACAGAGAGAAAGGTCTTCCTTTTTGCCGTTGGTTCACCCTCCAATGGCCACCGCGGCCGGTGCACTGCAGCTGGCGCACCGTGCTGATCCGAAGCCAGGAGCCAGGTGCTTCTCCTGGTCTCCCATGTGGGTGCAGGGCCCAAGGACTTGGGCCATCCTCCACTGCACTCCCAGGCCACGGCAGAGAGCTGGACTGGAAGAGGGGCAACCGGGACAGAATCTGGCACCCCAACCAGGACTAGAACCCGGTGTGCCGGTGCCACAAGGCAGAGGATTAGCCTATTGAGCCGCGGCGCCGGCCAACTTTGTAGTTTTTATGAGCAGTGTATGGCCACAGAAGTTGCTGCTGATGCTCTAGCTGAAGAATGGAAGGGTTATGTGGTGTGACTCATTGGTGGAATGACAAACAAGGTTTTCCCATGAAACAAGGTCTCTTGACCCATGGCCTGGTCCACCTACTGCTGAGTAAAGGGCATTCCTGTTACAGACCAAGGAGAACTGGAGAAACAAAGCACAAATCTGTTTAGGGCCACATTGTTGATGCCAATTTGAGTGTTCTCAGCTTGGTTATTGCAAAAAAAGGAGAGAAAGATATTCCTGGATCAACTGATACCATGGACACTCATTTTCTGGGTCCCCAAAGAGCCAGCAGAATTTGCAAACTTTTTAGTCTCTCTAAAGAAGATGATGTATGCCAGTATGTTGTAAGAAAGCCCTTAGACAAAAAGGATAAAAACCTAGGACCGAGGCACCCAAGATTCAGTGTCTGGTTACTCCATGTGTCCTCAACACAAACGCTGGTATACTGCTCTGAAGACACAGTGTACTAAGAACAAGGAAGAGGCTGGAGGATATGCTCAACTTTTGGTCAAAAGAATGAAGGAGGCCAAAGAAAAACACCAGGAACAGATTGCCAAGAGACATAGGCTGCCTTCTCTGAGAGCGCCTACTTCTAAATCTGAGTCCAGCCAAAAATAAGGTTTAATAACAACAAATAAATAATCTGAATTTCGGAAAAAAGGACTTTTCATTTTATTCTAATTTACATAATAAATATAATTTATAATCAAATTCTTTCTCTGTCCTCAGGCGTCTTGAATTGTCTGATGTTGAGGGACCCTCTGAACTAGGTTTTTGGATTTTTTTTTTTGCTTCTTCTTCAATTTTGGCTTCCTGGAAGGCTATGGCCTGGCTGATGCTGTCTGGGGCAGGATCTTCCCCTTTATTTTCACTTTCTGCCACATCCTCAATTTCTTCTTCTGTTCAGGAACTTTTATTGCTTTTCTTTCTCCTTTGGAGATACAAATCCTTCACGCATATTTTAGGACAGGTATACTTTAAGTGTCCTTTCCCTAATAGCCTACATTCCAATCAGTTCACTTAGAGCAGTCATGAATCTCTCAGCCAACTTTCCCAGCCCACATCTGTTTGGATCCATCAAAGCTGTTTCATCAAAGCAATAGCAATGCTTGCTTTTATCACTCTGCCAAATAACTGCTTGTTGTTTATTGCCCTGGTGGAGTTCTGTGCAGTCTTTATCCAAAATCAAAGTGAATGCAACTTTTTTACTCTTCCTGGTATCTTTGTCTTTCATTAGAGTAAACTTTAACACCTAGCTGTAATGGGAAAATATCCTGAATAAGTCACTGTTCTCAGGGAAAAAAGTAAGCTGGAGATATATGGTATGCTTTTCTCATTTCTTCAGATAGGGCTGTAGTGTGTAAGCCCTTGCCCAGCTGGCTTAATCTCAACTCCTCCTGACACCTCCTGTCCCCTCCCTGTGTTTTTGGCATCATAGGTCTTTCAGGGGAAGGCACCAATAAACAGCAGAGTGGCTGCCAAAACCTCAAAATTCTAAAATCAAAAGGGATCAAATATTTTCTTTTTTCTGGTAAATCAAGCTTTGAGACCCTATGATGACATTTTATGGAGATCCCCTTGTTTTCAAGTCACTAAAATGCATCAGGTCTTCCATCTCTCTCTCTCTCTCTCTCTCTCTCTCTCTCTCTCTCTCTCTCTCTCTCTCTCTTTCTATTTATCTCTCATTTTGAATATTTATTTATTTGAAAAGCAGAGTGAAAGAGAAAGTGAGATCTTCCATTTGCTGGTTGACTCCACAAAGGCCACTATGGCTGGGGCTGGGTCAGGCTGATGCTAAGAGCTAGGAACTCCATCTAGGTCTCCCACATGGGTGCAGGGCCCAAGCACTTGGGTCATCCTCCACTGCCTGCCCAGGTGCATTAGCAAGGAGCTGGATTAGAAGTGGAACATCTAGAACTCAAACAGATGCTCACATGGCAAGCTAGTGCTGCAGGCAGTGGTTTAACTCTGCACCACAATACTGGCCCCAGGTCTTCCATCTCTTATCTCACTCAATGTTTTGCCCTACTCATGTGTCAGTACGATCTGTGGCTTCAGGACAGAAGAGGATGTCGCGGTCAGCTCTTGAACTCTTTCCTTTCTTGCTTAGCAGGGGAACCTGTGGGGTCCCTTCTCCTCTCCCTTTTCTTGGTGTCTCTACCATGTATCTTGGGGCAGAGGTGAAGAGGGAGGCAAGGGGTGAGCATCTCACATTTAACTGCCTTTGTGTGGTCCATTCCATTGTGGGTGTCCTTCCTCCCTGGGACTCCTCCTTGATCACAGAAGCTCTCTACCAGCAGGAGTCTAAGCAGTTTCAGTCTTCTGAGACCTGGCAGGAGCCTCCATTTGTACTCTCTGAGATGGATCCACCCTCTCTAACCTCTTCCAATGCCCTTCCTCTCACATTCCCTTTCAGTGAACTCACAGCTTCTTGATATTGGGCTCATGCCTGTCAGCCACCCTTTTGTCCAGTGGGAAGTGTTTCAGCCCACTCAGTCTCTATTATCTGCTGAAACTGGGCTAAATGGTGGTGCTGCAGTGGCCCCTCTGTCTGCCCTGCCATTGTTCTTGTGTTCTCCTGTTCTCCTGTTGCACCCTTCAGGTATGTAAAGGGGAGAAGAAATGGTAACTTTATAAGAAGATGTTCAACCAGGGAATGAGACAAGAGGTTTTCATTCTAATGTGCATGCCCCAAACTTGCAAACCATTCACTTGGCATCATCCTCCAGCAACCTTTTCCCTCACTAGCCCAGAGATGCAGGGTGTTGGAGTCCATCACCCCCTCTCTGGGGCTGGCCATGGAATGATTTTCAGAAGGTAGATTCCATCTCCTATACAACCCACACATCCTGGAGAGGGGTTCTGAATATAATGCCTGTTTTCCCCTATGGAAGGTGAGGTTATAGTAGTGCTTCTTTGTTTCCTGTGTTTTCAGCCTAGTAAAACAAAAGTCTCCTTAACCTCTTGTTACATTTTCTCTTACTCCCTTCACTTTACATCCCTGCATTACCAACGTTGCCAGCTTCCTTGACCCAGATTGTGATGAATGGAACCCAGTGGTAAATCCTTTGGGCTGTGCAGTGATACTGTGACAGGGACTAGGGAGTATACAGGTGGTGCCACAGCAGGACTCTCATTAAAGGGCTTTGCCACAGTTACCTTCAGATGAAGTCCTTGTACTGCCACTGCTGTCCATGTAACATTCAGACAATATGACTTTCGGTCCTCTCTTCTGAAAATGGGTGCTAATAACTAATTTATAGGGTTGCTGCATGTGTGAGTAAAGGGGACATATGAGAGGGCTCTGACAAGTTCATGAAAAAATGGATGTGAAAGACAATGCAAATTTTCAGTGAATGTTTTCAAGCTCCCTCACATGTGAAAGCTTCAGTGTGATACTCATCACATTTCAAGTAGGGTTAAAAAAGTAAAAAAAATCAATAGCAATAGCGGGAAGTAATATTACAAGTGTAAAAATAATATATGCAGAGGTCAACACAAATGATATTGAGATATTAATAGATGGACTTACAGTTGTCAAATGTTCAGAAAAGCAAGTGTAGTATTTAACTGAATAATTAGGGTTGATATTTTATCTATTTATTTATTTTGATACACTTAGTGTAGAGTGCCTTAAATGTAACTTTCTGTTGCTGTGCTTTTTACATCTTCTGCTACCAGAACAATTCATCTGGTCTTGTTAACAATCACTTAAATTACAATTAGCCTCTATGACCTCTTTCACTAGAGGCAACACAAATATTGATTAAAGCAAAGACTTCCAGGAGCCTACAGACCAAGCTGATTGTCACTTTGTGGTGATGCTTCTATTTTGACAATCAGGTTGAACTCTGGATCCTTCAGGAATTTCTGGACCCTTCCATAGGGAAAAATCTGCTCACTCCCTGTCTCCTACTGTTGGAAGCTCTATTAGAGTACTTCTTATAGTATTTAGCTAGATTCTTAACTGAATAAAAAGACAAGTTTATTTTGTTGCAAAACATTTTTTAAATCCATGCATAGTTTTTTCCTAATATGCATTATCCATGAATGTTTTGTATGCATGTATTTGCAATTTTTCTGCACCAAAAATAAACTTCTCTTTTAATTTCATTTTCTGTGAACTGTTTAAAATACTGTTGTAAACACTTAATTTATTATTTCCCTAGAATAATTTGACCTAGGAATTTTCAGACCATGTTCGTATGTGTATACCACTATATTGATTACATATGTAAAATCCATTTAATATTTTATATATGATTAACATATAACTAATTGATAAGACTAGGGCATATTGTGCTCTGGTGGAAAGTGATGTCCAAATCTTAGGGGGTTAACTAAACTCTACTTTATTTAACATTCATGTAGGTACAGGCTGTTTTCCAGGGCCAGTAACCTCCATGCAATGACTGTGAACAAGGTGGCTTAAATCTTGTGTCTTCTGCACAGGTCCCTGCATGACCCTTCACAGCAGCAGGAGACAAGGCAAACTGTCACAGGAAATGTAGTCTCCCTGGAGGCTAAGTGACTTGACTCATCTACTGGATTTAGATGGGAATTAGTAATGTCTACCTCAGTTAGCCCTCTGGACACTAAATGTTTAGTCTATTATTCTTTCCCTATGCAGAATTAGTTTCTCTCTTCGCAAGACAACCCAAAGTCTCATGGTGTCAGGCTCAGAGTCTTGGATAGCTAGGTGATTGTAGTATTTGACTTCAGTGCATGCATGGCTGCCTACAAATAAATCAGAGAGACTCATTTTCAGCCCCTTCCCCTGCACCTAGCTAAGATACAATAGTCCAAGAGTATAGGACAGCCACAGTGAACAGCCAGGAAAGAGAAGAATGGAAAATAAAGGGCAATTATCGGTTCTGCGCAAGACTAAAATTCCACTAATAAGATTGTGATGGCCCATCCCCATTTTGTTAGGGCCCTGACTGATCATATGTAGCTCTCATGACCGTTGTCCTCTGTGGACACGACTGCACTCTCTGAGATGTTTCTTCTTTATTATTCTTTTGGTCAACGCTGAAGTTGGCATTAGATATATGTTTTCCTTGGGGAAAATGATATGTAAAATACTATATTTTAATAGTCACAGTAGCAATAATAATAGCCGCCATTTAGTCAGCATTATTTCTATAAGGCATTTAATAAAATCTTTAACTTTCTACATTCACCAAAATTATTACAATTGCCATTTTGTACATGAAAAAACTGATGAAGTTGGCATTGAAATCATATATATCTGAGCTCAAGTTATAAATCATTATGTTATGTTTTTGTTTCTTTTCTTGCATTAAACTTTTAAATATTGAGGTAATTATAGAAGTATATGCAGTTATGAAACACACTGCCAAGCAATTCCATGCATCCTTTATGAAATTTCTGCAAGTGGTAACATCTTACAAAACTACAATAAAATAAATCAACCAGAATATCACAACCAGTCAAGATCCAAAAGAGCTCCACCATCCCAAAGGGACTTTGTACTCCCCTTTACTAGTCAAACCCACTTCTTTCCTGTCTCATCTGCCTCTTTAACTGCAGGAACCCACTAATCTGTCCTCCACTTCTGTAAATTTGTCATTTCTAAAATGTTAATGTTGAAATCATATAATATGCCATTGTCTTTATCATTCAGTAATTCTTTGGCGATTAATCCAAGTTCTTGAATGTATCAATCACCTGTTTGTTTTTATTGCTGAATGGTGTTCAACAGTGTGAATGTTTTACAGTTTTTTTTTTTTGCCATTCACTTATTAAAGGGCATATGGGGCTGGTGTTGAGGTGTAGCACCTAAAACTGCTGCCTGTGAAACTGGCATTCGATGTGGGCACTGGTTCAAGTCCTGGCTGCCCCACTTTTGGAGCAAGTCCCTGCTAATGTGCATGTGAAAGCAATGGAAGATGGCCCAAGTGCTTAGGACCTGCAGCCCAATAGGAGAACCAGAAGAAGCTTCTGCTCCTGGCTTCAGCCTTGCCCAGTCCCAGCTGTTGTGATCATTTGGGGAGTGAAGGAGCAGATGGAAGATCTCACTCTCTCTGTCTGCTTCTCTCTCTCTCTCTCTTTCTAACTCTTTCAAATAAATAAATAACTCTTTTTTTAAAGAAGGCATCTAAATTGTTTCTAATTTCAAACAGTATAAATAAAGGCACAATTAATATTAAGGCACAAATTTCGGTGTCACTGTAAGTTTCAGGAGTGCAATTGCTGGGTTGTATAGTTGTTGAATAGTCAATTCATTGTGAAGTAAGAAATTATAGCTTTCGTAAGATCCACTCCCCAAGTCTAATCTTAGTAGGTATTTGATATTTGTTTTTTCTCTCAATTTTATCTTCTACTAGTTGGGATAAACAAGTAATGGAAATTTTCAAGTCTGAAAGAAGCCAAATTTCTTTTTTTTTTTTTTTTATAAAGCTTTTATTTAAAGAATATAAATTTCCAAAGAACAGCTCATGGACCACAATGGCTCCCCCCCCACACAACTTCCCTCCCTCCCCCCACCCTCCCCTTTCCCGCTCCCTCTCCCCTTCTGTTCACATCAAGATTCATTTTCAATTCTCTTTATACACAGAAGATCAATTTAGTACATATTACGTAAAGATTTCTCCATTCTTCTCTCATTTCTGCTTGCAAACTGGCCATTTATTTCTGAGCTGCTCTTTTTCTTATAATCCTTTGGACATATGTGGTAAAACCATTTGATATACACTACTAAAATTCTGTTTTTCAATCTTCTTTCTTAGAACTAAATATTCACTGGGCATCTAATGTACCTCTAAAGTTATCTCAATTTTACCAAATGTTTGCCACAGCATAGCTTATTTCCTGCTTTATGACTACTAAGCCATTGTTATCCACATTTGAGTTACTGTATTTCTTGCTATCAATATCAAGACAAATTTGATTATGGTTTGGCCCAAATACCCCCAAATCTTGGTGAGTAGCTGAACACAGAAAATATTTAATTCCCATACAAATAGTCTGCTTTGGGTTTCTGGGTGTCATTAAAACCATGTGCTTCCAGGCAGTAGCTTAGTTTTCAAGAGTTTTTGATACTGCTGCATCTCAAACCCACTGTGAAGATTCTTTCATGACAACATCAGGATACAAAAAGCACAGAGAAGTACTCATGGCTCCTTAGTGCTACAGCCCAGAATAGTCACACATAACTTCAGTTTTTTAATGGATCATTAATGGAAGCTTCAATAGCCTATATAAGTGAAAGGGGACCAGGAAATGTGCTTCTCCTTGTGTCCAAGAAGGTAAAGAAAACTGGATATGGTGAGCGCTAAGTATAACAATGAATAGTGACCATAGTTATGTCTATCGCTATTATCACAGGCATAGCAACTTACTCAACTCAACCGAATTCAAAAATTAAATAAAAATTTTCATCTTCATTCACTGGAGTCCTTGAATCCAAACTTCAAAAGTAGTTAGATATTTCAAAGGAAGTCAGTTTGAAACATCCGTGAAACATGTAACTATGTCAAGTTACTCAAGGTTGATCATACCACGTGAACATTTTACCATGATCTTAACAGATACATGCTGCATTGGGATTCTGATTTCTAACTCATTGGGCATTCTGAAAAGGCTGTCCTGGATATAAATCATAGTCACTGTTTTATTATCATTTTTTCTTAACTATTCTTCACTTCTATTTACAGCAGGAATCTTCAGAAGAGAGTTTACAGATTGGCAAACTTCTGAAACTCCATAAATTTGATTGAAGGAATCAGTTTTATGATCATTCAGAAATCATTCCTTTTAGCATTGGCGTGCATGATATTTTTTTCTAGAACTCCTTGAGGGTACATGGTTTCAAATTTTTTTGAAGCTTGCCTAAAATACTTCACAGCATTACTACTGTTAGAAGTAATATGAAAAGCCTGTAGTCCAATCTCACACATATGTTTGCATTTTTAACTGAACACAAGACAATGTGCCTGGAACTGTTAAAAAAATTGTCCATGGAAAGAAAACTCAATAGTTAGATATTAGATAACCTGCAAACCGTTAAAAAGATGATGACTCAGTTAACCAATGAAAGAGTATTGTGATATTTGAGTTCTTTAACCAGTAACTGCAGCCTTTAATTTTTTAATTTTAATTTTAATTAGTTTTTCAGCTCTTTGGCCTCAGAATCAGCCCTTAAGGCATTTGGATCTGGCTAAAAAGCCCATGAGAGCATTTCAGGCATGGAAAGCCAAGACATTGTGGCATAAAATGACCTAAATGAAAGATCTCTATGAGTGAGATCCCAGTGGAAAGAAAGGGTCATCAAAGAAGGAGGTACCTTTCTCTGCAGGGAGGAGAGAGCTTCCACTTTGACTATTACCTTGTCTAAATAAGATTGGAGTTGGTGAACTCAAAAGGCTTCCATAGCCTTGGCAGCTCATGACAAAACCTAGGGTGATTACTGAACCATTAACAAGAGTATCAATTGTTAAATCAACAACAGGAGTCACTGTGCACTTATTCTCCATGTAGGATCTCTGTCCTTAATGTGTTATACATTGTGATTTAATGCTATAACTAATACTCAAACAGTACTTTATACTTTTTGTTTCTGTGTGGGTGCAAACTGTTGAAATCTTTACTTAATATATACTAAATTGATCTTCTGTATATAAAGAGAATTGAAAATGAATCTTGATGTGAATGGGATGGGAGAGGGAGCAGGAGATGGGAGGGTTGTGGGTGGGAGGGAGGTTATGGGGGGGGGGAAGCCACTGTAATCCAAAAGCTGTACTTTGGAAATTTATATTTATTAAATAAAATTTAAAAAAAGAGTGTCAATTGTCAAATCAACAACTGGAGTCACTGTGCACTTGCTCCCCATGTAGGACCTCTGTCCTTAATGTGTTGTACTATGTGAATTAATGGTAAAACTTGTCTCAAATAGTACTCTATACTTTGTGTGTCTGCGTGGATGCAAACTGTTGAAATCTTTACTTAGTATAGAGTGGGTCTTCTGTGTATAAAGTTAATTAAAAATGAATCTTAATGAAAAATGGGATGGGAGAAGGAGTAGGAGGTTGGACGGGAGTAGGTGTGGAAGGACAAGTATGGGGAGAAGAACTACTATATTCCAAAAGCTGTACCTATGGAATTTATATTTATTAAATAAAAACTTTCTAAAAATTTAATTAGTTTTTAGCATATTCAATGTGGTCTGTAGATAAGATTCTAAGAAAATGATGTTCCCTTCCTCATTCCTTCCCACTCGCCTTCCTTCTCTGTTTATTTTTGTTTTTGAGATAACATATTTTAAATTTACACTGCAGTGAAAAGGCTTAATACTTCACAGAATAAGAAGTTTAACAAGTAAAAAGCAAAAAGACCCTAGTTTAGTGCAAATATAGACAATGGATATGCATTGGATATACATAATAATTAAATGGAAAAATTATCATTTTACCCAAATATAGCAAATTTTAAAATAATCAGAGATCATTAAAACTATAGTGCTATAACATTCTTTTTTTAAACTTTTATTTAATGAATATAAATTTCCAAAGTACAGCTTATGGATTACAATGGCTCCCCCCCTCCCGTAACTTCCCTCCCTCCCGCAACCCTCCCCTCTCCCGCTCCCTCTCCCCTTCCATTCACATCAAGATTCATTTTCAATTATCTTTATATACAGAAGATCAATTTAACATGTATTAAGTAAAGCTTTCAACAGTTTGCACCCACACAGAAACACAAAGTATAACATACTGTTTGAGTACTAGTTATAGCATTAAATCACAATGTACAGCACATTTAGGATAGAGATCCTACATAAGGAGTAAGTGCACAGTGACTCCTGTTGTTGACATGACAAATTGACATTCTTGTTTATGGCGTCAGTAATCACCCTAGGCTTTTGTCATGGGTAAAACATTCTTAACCATTGGTTTAACAAAGGTGTAATAGCATTTGACTATAATTTCTAACTTTGACATCTACACAGAACAGAAATATTTACTTTGGTCAATGTGCTCATTTACAACATGATAATTGAGGGCCTGTGTTGTGTTGTAGCATGTTCAGCTGCCACTGGCAATGCTGGCATCCCACACTGGTGCACCAATCTGAGTCTTGACTGCTCCTCTTCCAGTCCAGCTCCCTGTTAATGTTCCTGGGAATGCAGCACATTATGGCCCAAGTACTCAGGACTGTGCCATCCACATGGGAACCCCATATGGAGTTCCTGACTCCTGGCTTCAGTCTGGCCCAACACCAAGCACTGCAGCCATTTGGGTAGTGAACCCATGGATGGAAGATTCTCTCCCTCTCTGCCATTCATAAATAAAATAAATCTTTAAAAAAGGAATAATTGAACAACCAGCATTGTTCTAAGCCTTCCAATACAGCAGTGGACAGAAGAGACAGAAATCCTCGTTTACAAATGCTTACTGTCTGGATCCCCTGTTCCTTTTCTACTAACATTTGTAATTCAAAGAAAAGCAAGTGGTGAATTGACTTGGGACTAGAAATGCATTCAGTCCCTTTTCCTCAGAATGAGTATATACTCTCTTAGGAGACAATGATATGTAAAATCTATTAAATAATTTTGATCAAGATAAATAGAGAAAAAACTTGGCTTACCTTTCATCCAAGAAGCTAGGTAGCTTTAAATTATTTTCCTGAGAGAATTATTAAATCAAAATGAGTGGTAAGGAAATAATAAAACCTCTACCCACACATGCATTCAGACATTTTGATAACATTTTAGACAAAAGCCTAAAATTCTTCCTTCTGTAACAGAGTACTGTCTATGAAATCAAGTACTTTTGTGAAAAATTTAGTACTACAAATCTCATTTGAACACAAATTAGTAGTTCTTTTCCTACATGCCAATGGATTTCTTTCTCTAATTTTTGTTCATTATATACTTCACAAGCGTTACAAGTTATGTGGACTAAAAATCAAAGTCTTAGCTGTTGAAGCTATAAAAACTATTCTCCAAACTGATATCATACACAGGCAACAGTTGTCCTTTGCCTTTAAGAAATGTGGATGTACAAATAACCATTTCCCCTGTGACCTAGGAAGGTGAAAACTTTCATGAGCTTCTGTAGCAGTCAGAGAAATTCAAAATAAGCAGCAAAAATGAAGATGCCTTGCTTGAAAATGTTGGCAGTGGCCTGATTAGGTTTCAGGATGGCATGGAATTGAGATTATTTCCTAGAGTGTAGGTAATCTCCCTACATTAAAAGATCATCATTTCTAGAATTTCTTCACTAAAATTTCCACAATAAATATGATGTAAATGTTAATGAGTTGATACATATTATTAATATATTTAATATTGTTATAGACATCTTTAATTGCAAAACAAGCATTTTTGTACAACTTGGAAATGGGAGAAAATATAGGTTTAAAAAGGGAAATTATTTGGTACTAGTAAGATAAAGGAGTAGAGAACAAAAACCACAGAGCATGAAGGCTTTTACCTTCAAATAGTGTAAGAATTTGTAGCATGTAAACATTTCTATGAAGGTTAGCCCTGTTAATTTTTTATAACAAATTTTATTTGAGAGGCAGACAGACAGAATTCCCATTCACTGCTTCAATCACCAAATGCCCACAACAGTTTGGTGTCAAAGCTAGGAGCTAGGAATCCAATCTCATGTTTAGCAGGAACTCACTTGGGCCATCACTGCTGCCTCCTGGAGTGCAGTTAGCAGGAAGCTGGAATCAGGAGCTGGAGCTAGAAGCCTGGGTCCTCCAGTGTGGAATGCAGGCACTATGACCAGCTCGTAACTACTAGGTCACGTGACTGCCCTAGCCCTTAATTCACTTCATTGAAGATTTAATTGTAGAAAAAGCAGTCACAAAATTATTTGGTTTTTATTTAGTCTTACATTTCTCTCAATACATTCTACTGGATGCACAATAATGAGATCCCTGATATTGAATGTGACAGCTTTCTAATAATTGCTGAGATATTTAATCCAATTAACTTCTACAGCCATTGAGTATGTAGCCCAGGCAACACAGAGTGACAGGTGAAGGGGCCTTCATCTTGGAAGGATTTCACTTTCAGGATTTTAGCCCTCCCTACTCTGGGGGCTGAGAGACTATTTACTGTACATTGAGTTGGTTGGTTTATATATGGTAGGAATAGCAGAAGGGAAAAGGACAAAAAAAACTTCAGATTTTAATTCATGACAAATCTTTTTTGGAATTTTCATAATGCCACTTAAAAATGTTTAGTTGTTTATTTTCATTTACTTGAAAAGCAGAATGACACACACACACACTTAGAGAGAGAGAGAGAGAGAGAGAGAGATCTTCCATTTGCTGTTTCACTCCCTAAATGCCAACAGCAGCCAGAGCTGGGCAATGCTGAAGCTTGGAGTCTGGAACTCCATCCGGAACTTCCGTGTTGGCGGCAGGGACCTAAGCATTTGAGCCATCATTTGCTACCTCTCAGGATACATTAGCAGGAAGCTGAATCAGGAAGGAAGCACCCAGGATGCAAAACTGGCACCCCAATTTGGCTGCAGGTGTCCCAAGCGGTGGTTTAACCCACTGCACCACAAAGTCCACCCAACTAATACCACTTGTTAAAGATTCTTTTAGGTAAACATCATGTTTGTGGAGTGGACTTATTTGCTTTTTTTTTTTTTTAACATACTATTTAACAGACACGCAGAAACTTGTCGTTGTGTCTTCCAACAATCAGGAAACTGGTCATGTTCTGGACAGAGAGGAGTCAAAGGCATCGAGGAAGGCTGTCACTGTTTCATATGGTCTTTGGCTGGCCACAAGCACTAGGGCAGTGCCCTAGCAGACCAGCAAGGACAAGTGCCATCACCCTCCTGCACGGAGCTGTAATCTCTCCCCAGATTTTTCACTTTGGAAGAGAGCCATCATTTCTTTAAAAAGTTTTTTGTTATTTAAAATTTTGGACTAACATGTAATACTTGTTCATTTTTATGGAGTAGAGAACAATATTTCCACATATATACACACTCTAAACCTATCAAGCCAGGCAACTAGTCTTTAATTTCCTTATTCTTTATTTATGCTTCGGACCTACCAGCACTTCTCTTTCTTTTTAAAATTCAGTTTATACCACATAAATATATTGACTTGTATATGCCCTAAATGTTTAAACGAGTGGCCAGCATTGTGCTGTAGCAGGTAAAGCCTCTGCCTGTGATGCTGGCATCTCATATAGGTGCCGGTTGTTGGTGTCCTGGCTGCTCCACTTCCAATTGAGCTCCCTGCTAATGGCCTGGGAAAAGCAGTGGAAGATGGCCCAAGTGTTTGGGGCCCCTGCCACAGATGTGGGCAACCCAGATAAAGCACTAGGCTCCTGGTTTTGGCCTAGCCCAGTCTTGATCATTACGGCCACCTGGGTAGTGAAACAGTGGATGGAAGATCTGTCTCTCTAACTTCTTCAAAATAAATAAATCTTATAAGTCTTTTATAAAAGGTTTCAAAATAATATATATTTTAGATTCCATTACTAGTAATATGTATGTTTTGTCCAGTTGATAATTCTTTTCTATTGTACTGTCTAATCTTGCTATCATATAATTCATAATTTATACCTTCTTAAATATAAGACAATTAATTTTTGTAAAAAAGAATTAAGTAAATATATTTCCTATGTTTACTTTTTAGGAAGGTCCTGAAGAATATAGTCTAGTTTTAAAAGCATAAAAACAAATGGTACAGATTAAAATTTGAAGGATATAGCACTAAATAAAGTATATAAAATTTACGTCATGTAAGTATCCATAATTTTTAATGATGACCATTAATTTACATTTGATTGATGTAGATATGCAAAATACTTAAGATGTTTAGAATTGAAAAAAGAAAAATACAATGGTTTAGATAACGAGATTCTAGAATAAGTTTTTCAACATCAGCCTTCTGACTATTAGGGCAAGAATAAAATACCATCCTTGTGACACTGAAAAGTAGAAAGGGAATTTGTAAAAAGATGCAGGACAGTAGACAATTACAGGCCTGAAAGCTCTTTCAGTCTGACTTCAAAGTTAGTTCACAACAATTAATGCAAGGGTTCTATTTATTGCTTTTCTTCTTATTTTAATAAAAATAGGAATATTGGTTCAGAATTATCTTTCTGTCCTGCATGCACCCTGCCTACCATGATTATAGTATTTTTAGCTAGAGCATGGATATTGACAATATTTACCAAGTTACCAGATACCTTTTAAATTCATTTGAGAATTGCATAAATTACCACTCTACTAGGAGGCTAGAGCTAACATAGTTAAGGATGAAATACTTACAATTCCTGTTTTGGAATTAGTTTTATCATCATTAGCTCCTACTCCTCTCAAAACAGCAAGACTTTCCTTTAAGAGCCCAAAATTAAACAACTGAGAATATTTTATTTAACAAGAAAAATAACTCCAAGTGAGGATAATCCTATGTAGGAAACTTATATGATTGTCATAAATAGAAACTCTCTGGTCTTATGGTCAACTTGGAAATATTATAAGGACCCCATTACCCAGTGACTCTTTATTGAACACTAGTGGGTTCAAGCATACAAGAATATTTTAAAACATTGATGGAGCATAGCAAAAATTTTGAAATCTTTATATATGAGAAGTCTCAAAAAAAAGTGCATGAAAAAAGTGGTGAAAAAGCTATGTGTGGGGCCCGGAGCTGTGGCATAGTGGGCTATAAGCCACCTGCAGTGCCAGCTTTCTATATCAGGTCCCAACTGCTCCACTTCCAATCCAGCTCTCTGCTATAGCCTGGGAAAGCAGTGGAAGATGGCCTAAGTCTTTGGGCCCCTGCTCTCATGGGAGACCCAGAAAAAGCTGCTGGCTACTGGTTTCGGAATGGCTCAGTTCTGGCTGTTGCCTCCAGTGAACCAGCAGATAGAAGACCTTTCTCTCTGTCTCCCCCTCTCTCTGTGACTCTACCTCTCAAATAAATAAATAAAATCTTTTTTAAAAAAAGCATTATGCATGGATTGCAATTTTTTGCACCAAAATAAATTAAATTTTAATTAAATTTTTAATTTTAATTAATTTTTTTTCCTAGGAACATTGTGAAGCATCCTGATGTAGGAGTCTCTCACAGGTCTCTTTGATCTGGAAGTTAAGAAAACACAGAGGGTCCTGCACTGTGGCATGCAAGTAAAGCCACTGCTGGCTGTGCTGGCATCCCATATGGGTGCTGATTAGAGTCTCAGCTGCTCTACTTCCAATCGAGCTCTCTGCTATGGCTTGGGAAAGCAGTAGAAGATGGTCCAAGTCCTTGGGCCCCTGCACCCATGTGGGAGACCTGGAAGAAGCTCCTGGCTTTGGATCAGTGCAGTTGCAGCTGTTGCAGCCAATTGGAGAGTGAACCAGCGGATGGAAGACTTTATCTTTCTCTCTCTCTCTCTCTCTCTCTCTCTCTCTGTCTCTCTTTCTCTCTCTGTGTAACTCTGACTCTCAAGTTAAATAAATAAATCTTAAAAAAACCACAGAAAGACTTACTTGATATGCAGAACTTAAACTGACCTTATTGGTCAATTCTATCACTCAATCACTTAGCAGTTTCTGTCTAGAATGAAATGTTGCAGCTCCATTATCATCAAAATATTCTACCCTCTACTTCTAGTTCCCTTATGGCTTTAGTGTTTTTATTTAGTCTTCAAACTATCTTTTCACCATTCATGAAATACTTCTTGAAATTATAATAGGAGATAGTACCATTCAGGCATTTCAGGTTTAAATCTTGATTATACAGACAATTTATGTCTTAATTTGGTACAGATTCTTGCATCACAATGTTTCTGTTAGCATCCTTTGATTGTGATACATTTTCTTATTGAGTTTAGCACTGATGAAAAGCACAGTTAATCTGATTATTGAATATCTTATCTGTCTGGATTCAGGATTTTTTCTTATATCTTTGAATTAACAATAAAATACAGCAAGATAGGATCAAAATAGGTCCAGATGTCTGTCTCTTTCATCAACTTTTTTAGGTGTCTGGTAACAACTTTTCATCTGCAAACCCAGATATTTTCACTTTCACTTTTCTAATGGCTTATCTACCTTGAATCACGCAATAGATGGAGTGATGCGGGATTCAGGTTGTTTGAGGGAATTATCTGAGAAGGATGAAAACAGCATTAGAAAATACTATCCATGTATACTAATGTTAAGATGGGCATACAAACATATAAAAGTATAAATGTTTACTAATGATAAGTATGGGCAAATAAACTTTGTTTATGATGAATACAAGTACACTCTTATTTTTAATGTCAGTCTATCTATCTTCATTAAAGATCTCTTGGCCATGGTATTTGATAGTCAAGGTATTTGTCCTATTTCTGCTAGGCAGCTTACATATTCCATTTTGATTCAGGGACTCTGACTTTCTTTGTATTAGCTCAATAACTGGATAAAGTGTTTCCTTTGCAAAATTGTTGGCTAAGTTAATAATCATGAATTGAAGTCCTGTTGTACTCTTACTAGGATATGATACCCACTCTCAAAGAATTCACAATTTGGCCATCAAGTCAGACATATAAACAGGCTGCATTCCATACAATGGTAGCACTAGCACATCAAAGAAGTGTGATCAGGGAGGCATCAGGACCACTTCCTGCAGGGCATAGATGTCTTGGGCCTTACACATTTCTGTGTTATACTACTCAATTCACTCACTCATTCATTCATTCATTCAGTTTTTATAATGATTATTTACTTGGAAGCTGAGGGGAGAGAAAAAGGGATAGGGAAAGAGATGGGGGGAGAGATAGAGAAAGAGAGGGGGAGGGACAGATGGGGGGATATGTATAGAGAAATCTTCCATTCCCTGGTACCCTTGTTCACTCCCTAAATGTCCACAGCAGCCAGAACCAGGCTAGGCAGAAGCCAGGAGCTAGGAACTCCATGCTGGTTTCCCACATGGGTGTCAGGGGCACCCAAGTGTGGGCCATCCCACAGAGAAATTCACAACATGAGTCGGTCAAAGAGTTCCCCATACACTAGAGAGAAGAGAGTAACTAGAAACAGTACCTAAAATTTGCAAGGTCTGTGGGAGAACTGGCAGGCAGGAGTGGAGAAAAGCTCTGTTCCAGCACAGAAAAGTCGGGAGCAGAGACTCTAAGTGAGGTCCAAGACAGAACTAGAGCTCTCTTCTGTCTTCCACCTCTTTTTATCTTAATATGTGGCCTACTCCGAGATGTAACAGATGCTTCATGGGGAGGCTGGAGTTTTAATTGGCAAGTGGAAGAGTATATGGAGGCAGGGAAGAAGAGGGAAGGTTGTGACTCCAGGTTCCGCAGACCTAACTATCTGCCTGCCTATCCCCTATGAAGACCACTGACTTGGTGGTGACTCTGGCCCTTTGCATTCCCACATGATCCAACAAAAACAAAACCAGCAAATCTGAATTAGAAACAGCACCAATTAGAAACCACCAATCAACTTCTAACCGATTGAAATGTTCTTTGTCTTTATTTAATGAAAGGTTTCCTTCTCGCTCCTGTCAGAGGAGAGTGCTACACTATTCATGAGTCACTGAATGCTCAAATAAACTCTTTAAAAACGAATAGGCAAAATTTTCCTCTTATCAATTGCTATCTTTCTTCTAACACGCATTTCAGATGTTACTTTTTCTACTTTAGTCTATTTTGGTATTTTTCTCTCTTGACTTAGAGAAGTAAGGAATTAACAAAATGATTTAGGTACACCAAACAAAATATGTTTTTTATTTATTTGACAGGTAGAGTTATAGACAGTGTGAGAGAGACAGAGAGAAAGGTCTTCCTTCCGTTGGTTCACCCCCAAAATGGCTGCCACAGCCGGCACTGCACCGATCCGAAGCCAGGAGCAAGGTGCTTCTTCCTGATGTCCCAGGTGGGTGCAGATGCCCAAGTACTTGGGCCATCTTCCACTGCCTTCCCGGGCCACAGCAGAGAGCTAGACTGGAGAGGAGCAGCCGGGACTAGAACTGGTGCTCATATGGGATGCAAGTGCCACAGGCGGAGGATTAACCAAGGTAGCCAAAATGCCGGCCTCAGAATATTTTTTATAAATATTTTCACATATGTCAACCTAGGATTTGAAGATTTATCTTGATTGTGAGCTCAACTTCAGAGCATAATCAAATTAGAAGAGAAAAAGAGGAAAGATAATTTAAGTGATTATTTTTTCATTAATATTTTCAACTATAGCTTTTCAAAGTCCTCTCACACTAATTCAAGTGTGCTGTTGGATTACTCCTGGGATGGAAACGCACCCCACAGTATGTTTCAACAAAAATCTCTGAAGAAGAGCTGTCTAAAATATGTCTAAAGGGTAACATAAGCAAACTTGAAGTTTAAGCTATGATTTTTATTGGTTTTCAAGGGTATCAGAGGGTACGTGTTTAGTCAAACAGTTGAGATCCCATGTCCCTTATCAGAATCCCTGACTCCAAATTTTTGCTTATGCAGAGCCTGGGAGGTAGCAGTGATAGTTCAAGTAGTTGGGTTCCTGTCACCTGTATGAAAGACCTGGATTGAGTTTCTGGCTCCTGATTTCACCCTGAAACATCCTCTGCCCAGGTTTAGCTGTTCTGGAATTTGGGCAGTGAATCAGCAAAGGGAACTTTGTCTATCTGTCTCTTTCTGTTTGTCAGGAAAAATAGAAAAGAAAAAGAATTAAAAGTTATCAGGCTAAAAGAATAGACTAACTATAATGAAGAAGTTCTATTTCTATTTCATTAAAATTTGATCCTTTTACAAATCTTTGTATCAGAGCTTCTATTTTAGCTTCATTTAAATTTAACATAAGCTTTTTAAAAAATTTTATTTAATGAATACAAGTATCCAAAGCACAGCTTATGGATTACAATGGCTTCCACCCCCCATAACTTAACTCCTACCCACAACCTTCACCTCGCCTGTTCCCTCTCCCCTTCCCTTCACATCAAGATTCATTTTTAATTATCTTTATATACAGAGGATCAATTTAGCATATATTAAGTAAAGCTTTCAACAATTTGCACCCACACGGAAACACAAAGTATAACATACTGTTTGAGTACAAGTTATACCATTAAATCACAATGTACAGCACATTAAGGACAGAGATCCTACATGAGGAGTAAGTGCACAGTGACTCCTATTGTTGACTTAACAATTTGACGCTCTTGTTTATGGTGTCAGTAATCCCCCTAGGCTCTTGTCATGAGTTACCAAGGCTATGGAGGCCTTTTGAGTTCACCAACTCTGATCATATTAGGACAAGGCCATAGTCAAAGTGGAAGTTCTCTCCTCCCTTCAGAGAAAGGTACCTCTTTCTTTGATGGCCCATTCTTTCCACTGGCATCTCACTCACAGAGATCTTTCATTTAGGTCATTTTTTTTTTTTGCCATAGTGTCTAGGCTTTCCATGCCTGAAATACTCTCATGGGCTTTTCAGCCAGATCTGAATGCCTTTAGGGCTGATTCTGAGCCCAGAGTGCTGTTTAGGACATCTGCCATTCTATGAGTCGGCTGTGTATCCTGCTTCCCATGTTGGATTGTTCTCTCCATTTTTAATTCTATCAGTTAGTATTAGCAGACACTAGTCTTGTTTATGTGATCCCTTTGACTCTCACTCCTATCATTAAGATCAATTGTGAACAGAAATTGATCACTTTGACTAGAGAGATGGCATTGGTACATGCCACCTTGATGGGATTGAATTGGAATCCCCTGGCACATTTCTAACTCTACCATTTGGGGCAAGTCAATTTGGGATTGAGCATGTCCCAAATTGTACATCTCTTCCCTCTCTTATTCCCACTCTTACATTTAATAGGGATCACTTTTCCATTAAGTTTCAACACTTAAGAATAATTGTGTATTAATTACAGAGTTCAACCAATAGTATTAAGAAGAATAAAAAAAATACTAAAAGGGATAAAGTATTAAGTTGTTCATCAACAGTCAGGACTAGGGCTGATCAATTCACCGTTTCTTATAGTGTCCATTTCACTTTAATAGGTTTCCTTTTTGGTGCTCGATTAGTTGTCACTGATGAGGGAGAACATGTGATATTTGTCCCTTTGGGACTGGCTTATTTCACTCAGCATGATGTTTTCCAGATTTCTCCACTTTGTTGCAAATGACCAGATTTCATTGTTTTTTACTGCTGTATAGTATTCTGTAGAGTACATATCCCATAATTTCTTTATCCAGTCTACTGTTGATAGGCATTTGGGTTGATTCCAGGTCTTAGCTATTGTGAATTGAGCTGCAATAAACATTAAGGTTCAGACCACTTTTTTGTTTGTCAATTTAATTTCCTTTGGGTAAATTCCAAGGAGTGATATGGCTGGGTTGTATGGTAGGGTTATATTCAGGTTTCTGAGGAATCTCCAGACTGACTTCCATAGTGGCTTAACCAGTTTGTATTCCCACCAACAGTGGGTTAGTGTCCCTTTTTCCCCACATCCTCGACAGCATCTGTTGTTGGTAGGTTTCTGTATGTGATGCATTCTAACCCGGGTGATGTGAAACCTCATTGTGGTTTTGATTTGCATTTCCCTGGTTGCTAGTGATCTTGAACATTTTTTCATGTGTCTGTTGGCCATTTGGATTTCCTCTTTTGAAAAATGTCTTGAGTCCTTTGCCCATCTCTTAAGTGGGTTGTTTGTTTTGATGTTGTGGAGTTTCTTGATCTCTTTGTAGATTCTGGTTAATCCATTATCTGTTGCATAGTTTGCAAATATTTTTCCCATTCTATCGGTTGCCTCTTCACTTTTCTGGCTGTTTCTTTTGCAGTGCAGAAACTTCTCAATCTGATACAATCCCAAATGTTAATTTTGGCTTTGACTGCCTGTGTCTCTGGGTATTTTTCCAAGAAGTCTTTTCCTGTGCCAATATCTTGCATGGTTTCTTCAATGTTCTCTAATAATTTGATGGTGTTGGGTCATAGATTTAGGTCTTTAATCCATGTTGAGTGGATTTTTGTGTAAAGTGAAAGGTAGGGATCATGCTTCATGCTTCTGCACATGGAAATCCAGTTTTCCCAGCACCGTTTATTGAATAGACTGTCCTTACTCCAGCAATTGGTTTTAGATCCTTGATCAAATATAAGTTGGCTGTAGATGTTTGAATTGATTTCTGGTGTTTCTATTCTGTTCCATTGGTCTATCCATCTGTTTCTGTACCAGTACCATGCTGTTTTGATAACAACTGCCCTGTAGTATGTCCTGAAATCTGGTATTGTGATGCCTCCGGCTTTGTTTTTGTTGTACAAAATTGATTTAGCTATTCGATTGATGCTGGCTTCATAGAAAGAATTTGGAAGGATTCCCTCTTTTTCTATTGTTCTGAATAGTTTGAGAAGAATTAGAGTTAGTTCTTCTTTAAATGTCTGGTAGAATTCAGCAGTGAATCCGTCTGGTCCTGGGCTTTTCTTTGTTGTGAGGGCCTTTATTACTGTTTCAATTTCTGTCTCAGTTATGATCTCCTTAGGTTTTCTATATCTTTCTGGTTCAATTTAGGTAGGTTGCATGTGTCAGAAATCTATCCATTTCTGATAGATTCCCTGTTTGCTGGCATACAAGTCCTTGTCATAGTTTCTGATGATTATTTTTATTTCTGTTGTGTCTGTTGTTACATTTAATTTTTCACTGTCTGATTTTATTGATTTGGGTCTTTTCTTTTTTTAATTAGTGGAGCCAATGATGTGTCAATTTTATTCATTTTTTCAAGAAACCGTCACTTTGGCTTATTTTTTGCATTTTTTTGGTTCATTCCTGTTGATTTCTTCTCTGACTTTAATTATTTCTCCTCTCCTACTAGATTAGGGTCTGGTTTGCTACAGTTTTTCTAGATCCTAGAGATGCATTGAAAGGTCATTTATTTGTTACCTTTCCCATTTTTTTATGTTGACACCTATTGCTATAAAGTTTCCTCTCAACACTGCTTTTACCATATCCCATAAGTTATGATATGTTGTGTTGTTGTCCTTATTTACTTCCAGAAATTTTTGATTTCTCTTTTGATTTCTTCTATGACCCAGTGTTCATTCAGGAGCATGTTGTTCAGTCTCCATACGTTTGCATATGCTCTAGGGATTTCTGAGTTGCTAATTTCCAACTTCATTCCTTTATTGTCTGAGAAGCTGCATAGTATGATTCTAATTCTTTTGAACTTGCTGAGACTTGCTTTATGGCCTAGTATGAGGTCAACCTAGAGATGGTTCCATGCATTGCTGAGTAGAATGTAAAATATTTAAATGTAGGATTGAAAGTTCTGTAGATATCTATTAGATCCATTTGGGCAATAGTGTCGATTAAATCTGCTGTTGCCTTGTTGATCTGTTCGGACGATCTATTTCTGTGAGTGGCGTATTGAAGTCCCCCAGTACTATTGTGTTGGGGTCTAAGTCTCCCTTTAAGTCCCTTAACATATCTTTTAAATAACCTGGTGCCCTGTAATTAGGTGCATATACATTTATAATAGTTACATCTTACTGTTGAATTGAACCCATAATCATTATATAGTGCCCCTCTTTGTCTCTCTTAACAGTTTTTGTGTGAAAGTTTATTTTGTCTGTTAAAGTTTATTACGATGACTACACCCGCTCTTTTTTCATTTCTGTTGGCATGGAATAACTTTTTCCATCCTTTCACTTTCAGTCTGCATGCATCGTTGTTGGAAATATGTGTTTCTTGTGGGCAGTAAATAGATGGGTTTTGTTCCTTAATCCATTCAGCCAGTCTGTGTCTTTTAACTGGACAGTTCAGGCCATTCACGTTCAATGTGACTATTGATAAGTGGTAACTTTGCCCTGCCATTTATCCTAAGATATTTTCTAGTATATGCTTTGAACTTCCTGTGATCTTTTCTGTGAGGTTTCCTTCCTTTACCTTCTTCATATTGATGGCCATGTTTCTGTGTTTCTTTGTGTAGCACATCGTTTAGCATCTTTTTTCAGGGCTGTACGAGTTGCAACAAATTTTTTCAATTTCTGTTTGCTATGAAAGGTCTTTATTTCACCTTCATTCATAAATGAGAGCTTTGCAGGATATAATATTCTGGGCTGGCAGTTTTTCTCTCTGAGTACCTGAGCTATGTCTCGCCATTCCCTCCTAGCCTGTAGTGTTTCTGTTGAGAAGTCAGCTGTGAGTCTAATTGAAGATCCTCTGAGAGTAATCCGACGTTTCTCTCTTGCACATTTTCAGGTCTTTTCTTTATGTGTCACTGTGGTGAGTTTAATTACAATGTGTTGTGGTGAGGATCTCTTTTGGTCATGTTTACTAGGGGTTCTATGAGCTTCCTGTACTAGGATTTCTATGTCCTTCTCCAATCTGGGAAATTTTCTGCTAGTATCTCATGAAAGAGAGCTTCTAATCATTCCTTTCTCTCCATGCCTTCAGGAACTTCTAGAACTCGAATGTTGGTTTTTTTAATAGTATCCTGTAGATTCATGACAATATTATTTAGATTTCTAATTTCCTCTTCTTTTCTTTGGTTTGACTGTATACTTTCCTGTTCTCTGTCTTCTAAGTCTGATATTCTCTCTTCTGCTTCCCTCATTCTGTTTTTAAGGCTCTCTAACGTGTTTGTCATTTGATCTATTGAATTATTCATTTCTTTTGATTTCTCTTCACTATCACGGTTTCATGTTCTACTAGTTGCTTAATTTCATTTGGATCCTCCTCATTATTTCATTTTCACAAGAGAGATTTTCTATCCTGTCCATTAAGGATTTCTGTTGTTCATGAATTTGTTTTTGAGATCTTTTTAATGTTCTTATCAATTTTTTGAGATCTGTTTCTTGCTTCTATCTCATCATCTTCATAATCTTGAATTGGGTGTCTTGTTCATTTGGGGGTGTCATAGTGTCTTCCTTGCTCTTGTTTCCTCGGTTTCTGAGTTTGTTGCTTGGCATTGTGGAGATATTCTTTGGTTTCTTCACTGTGGTGTTTTTTCTCATTATACTATGGCTCTAGATTAAGTGGACTGTCTGCATTTGATGGATTCTTAGAGGTATGTGATGGGTGTGGCCAGAGAGCTCTTTTTGCTTCTCCAGGGTTAAGGGTGTGCAAAAGGTGACTCACCCAGGTTGTTCTCTGTCTCTCTCTCTCTCTCTCTCTCTCTTTTAACTCAGAAGGGAAGTAATTCCACACAGCTGAGCAGAATTGAGGGTAGTCAATGTATGAAATCTGGCCCCTGTAGGTATAATATTTGTCTGCTCCGCCCCAAGGACCACACCAAAGTTCTATGCAGTCCTCCATGTGATCTCAAATTTCCCTGCAGTCTCCCACCAGGTTGCCAAGGATACCAAGTTTGTGCATTCCGTGATTTCTCTTCCACACCCTCAGATTTTCACAGTTTCAGTTAATTAGTTCCATACCTTCACTAGGTCCTAACTTCCTGTTATTTCTCCCCACCAGAGTCAGGTTTTTTTGCTGGGTTGATTGCAGGTGCTGCTTTACGTACATCCAAAATGGTGCCTGCTCTTTGTCTTGTTTGCCTTTGTAAGCTGAGTGGAGAGAGAGTCTTGTGTCTGCACCGGTCCCTTTTTTTATTTATTTTTTTCTCTCTTCTATTTAGGCTAGTGAACTTTCCCCAGTGGGGCTTCAAGCCTCGTTCCCTCTAGGCTCTTTCTGCTGTTTCCCTGCCAATGTCTTGGGCTACTGACCTCACCTCCCCTTCCAGTGCTGGTGCATGGACTCCTTGACTGGGCTCCCGAGGCATGGGCGTCCTTACTCTCCCCGTAGGTCCTCCATGTCACATCCACTAGATCCGGAAGAGTTTCCTCTAGAATTTTTTCCCCAAGCCTATCCCTGAGACTACAGTAACTCCACTTTTATTGAACTATCTTTTCCCGGACTATCAGTGCACGCCCACACTATTCCGCCATCTTGGCCCCAATCCCCTAACATAAGCTTTATTTACAAACTTTGTTAGGAATGTCACAAAATGTGAATGTAAAATTTATATCACATTGTGCTAATGTTGCTAACTATAAGTGATCATATCAGAATGCCTGACACTTCATGAATACTTATCAAGTGAGTATATTGTTCATAATAGAAAGGAGATTTTGTAATTAAATAAATTGAATGTATGTAAAAAAGAACAAAATCTTCAGAAAATTAAATTCTGTCAGAATTGAAAATAAATATGATTTTTAGGCAAATTTCTTTGTCTGCAAACTTTCAGTGTTATCTCTGATCAGAGATTTGAGGGGGAAATGGGCATTTTAGTTGGAAAACAGATGATTACAGAATAGTTTCACAGTTTTCTATAATAGTTATTTCTTGATTTATTCCAGTTGATTTGGCACAATCTGGAGGCAAGAGGGTGAGTACAGTGTTGACATTTTAAGCACTACTGTGAACATTTTAAGCAGCATTTTAGTTGTCAAACAGAAGGATTTGTCACATGGATAAATAACTGGCAAATTGGTCAGCCTTATTGAATCAAATTCTATTGCTTATTTATTTCAATTCCAAGAATTTACCCTTGTGCTACCTATTTATAAAATTCCTTTGACATCATATTTTGTTCCTGGGTCTCTTATGAGCACAACATAAAGGGAGATAGAGTTTGTAGGAGTAACTGGGTGTCAGGTCCTGGCACTAAATGGCCTTTCTATGAATTCTTTCTCCTCTGCTTCCCGCTCTGTGAGCTTAAACAGCTGACTCCCCTTCTGCATGCCTCAGTGCCCTCAGTTACAGAATGGGGATGGTAAGCACAGCACCAACCTGAACATTAAATGAGTTCAAATAGGTATGCCACTTATAACAGCACCTGACACACTCCATGAGCTTTCAGTAAATAAGATCTTTCCCAGAAGTGATTTTTTTTGCTAGTGCATGTATTATTTCTCTGGCTATAACAGGAGATGAAGTGAAAATATTCATGTTTTACCAGGCAAAAATGCAACATCTCTTGATCATTTCTTTAACATGAGTTAGTCCTGAAATAAATCAAATCAAATATCTCACAGGCTACCTTGATTCAGTTTGCCCAGGACAACTATGGTCTGAAACTGACATGCTGGAGCTTTCCTCCCAGGTGACATTTCCTGCTCCATGCCAGAGAAGAGCACTTTAGTTTTCAGAGCACTCTTGAGTACTTCTAGAATGACGTTGTCTTAGGACGAGCTGCTGCAGTGTCTGGAGAGGAGCTGGGTCCTGTGTGTGTGACACCATTGTTGTTTTTGCAGAACCTCTGCAATATTTTGAAAGGTGAAGGTCATCTGAAGAGAGCCTCCTCCAAAATCAATGCAGCAGGACTCTCTCAAAGCACAGCAAAAAATGGGGCCGGCTGCTCCTTTGAACTGTTGCATTCTGTATCGGAGGTCCTGGATCAAGTTCCGGAAGCTCTGCTTCCAATCCAGCTTCCTGTTAATGTATCTTGGGAGACGGAGGATGATGGCTCAAGTTCTTGGGCGCCTTTAACCTACATAGGAGGCCTGTATAGAGTTCTTGACTTCTGGCTTGTTCTGACCAAGCCCCAGCTGTTGCAGGACTTTGGGGGAGTGAACCAGCAAATGGAAGACTGATCTCTTTCTCTGTCTGCCTCTCACTGCTGCTCTGCATTGTTAAGAAATGAAAATAAATAATATTCTAAAAGTATGGCAAAGAAGGGGAGACAGTGCCTAGAGATGGTAATATCTATGCAGATATTGCAGTTATTATGCCATCTTATATCTGTCCCAGTTCTCAAAGTAACTAAATGAAAACCTCTGTAGAATACCAATATTATCTGTGTTGCTATCATAGGGCCATTAAAGAAAGCAGACAAATGATAATAGCTTTTAGCCTTTTATTAAAGTTCTGTGACATTTAAGTTACAAAAACTTGGGCCACGCATAAAATGCCAGCAAACCAAACTGACCTGGAAACTGAGTTGAGCTGTAAAAATGGCCAGTTTTAAGGACAGTCTTGCAAGTGACTCAGCTGGCCAAGAAGGATGGTAGAGAAACCAGGAACAATGAAACACAGCCAGGATCACCTCTAAGTGAACACACCATGGGCAGCACATACATGGTTTGATTTGGGAGCCATCAGACCTTGCTTGCAAATATTTCTCCATGAGCCAGCCCAGTAACTGCAAATCAAGGCTTTTTGGAAGCTGAAACACTTTCTTTAAAGTACTTGAAACAAGAAATATAACCAGACAGGGTCCATCACTAATTCAGTAGTATACTTCAATATCTGAGTTTTTTTGTCATTTGTTAGACTTAATATTTTTTATTTGCAACTTAGTAATAATAATCAAGTTATACACTTGTATGGAATATTGTGTGAACATTCAATACATGTATACAAAGAAAAATGAGCAACTCAGGGTCAAGTAACCTTTCCATCTTCTCAGACATTTCTTGTTGATCTATGATGGGAAACTGAACTCCTCCTACCTAGTACTTTATAAAATACATAATAAATTGATTAAACTATGATCACCCCATTGTACTATACACCAGAGCGTATTCCTCCTAATAATCTGTTTTGCTCTCCACTGTCTAGCCTCCCTCTAACCTCAATCCTATCTGATCTTCTTCTTAGTTTTTAGTGGGCCCTAGTCTAATCTCTCCTTTTAGGAAATCAATCTTTTTGAGTGACAACATGCAGTATTTGGTTTTCTGTGTTTGTCTTACTACACTTAATATAATGTCTTCTGGTTCCATCCATCTTTCTGCAAATGTCAGGATTTCATTTTTATTATGGCTTAATAATATTTCATTGTATACATGTTTTCTTATTTAAATTAATTAATTTATTTATATCATTTATTTGCAAGGGAAGGGGAGTGAGAGACAGAGAGAATTTGGGGGATATCAAATGCCTACAACAGCTAGTGCTGGGCCAGGCTGAATCCAAGTGCCTACAACTCAATCAGAGTCTCTCAAGTGGGTAGCAGGGATCCAAGCACTTGAGCAATCATCTGCTGCTTCCCATCATGCACGTTAGAAGGAAGTTGGAATCAGAGTGGAGCCAGGACTAGAAACCAAGTCTCTCTGATATAGGATGCAGGTATCCTAAGTGACATATAAACTACTATAACAAATATTTGCTGCACCTCACCCCAACACATTTTTTTTACCAATTTATCTCTCTATGGACACTTCAGTTGATTCCATATCTTGGCTATTGTAAGTAATGCTGCAACAACCTCATTCATTAAACATTTAGTGAGTACTCACTATGTACTTGCACTGAAAATACATAAATGAAGATTACACTCATATTTCAGTCAGCACCCAACCTAATTGGGAACCTGTATGGGTAGCAAACAGTGTAGGGTGAGAAAGGCCATGGATAAGGGATAAGTGTCATGAGGACACAGAGGTGGAGCCCCTAGACCTGGACAGGTATGGCTGCTGGATTAAAGCATATGAATGCTATCTTACAAGTAATATGACTCACTTGAAAGATTTTAATCAAGGAACGATATGATCAGTTTTGGGTTTGAGAGCTATTGCTCAATTTAAAGTAGGGGGCTGAAAAAGTAGAAACGAAGAAATCAGGAGCACCCTGCAATTTTCTGCAATTTACTGTAATGATGTGATGCCTGGAACTCAGTTGTATTCGTAGGAACTTAAAGGAAAGTTTGGATTCAAGAGGTATTTAAGAGTTAAGATCAGCAGGAGTTCTGCTGAGAAATTTAGGCAAAAGAAATGCCATTAGTGCCACTCACAAGGAGAACATGACAGTTTGAAGGGATGGAAAATGTTGTGTGCTCGGCTGTGAGAAGCTGGATGAGACCAGCCTCTGGATAGCAACAGCAGGTGACCATTAGGGACCTGGGCATGGATGTATGGACCTGTCAAGAGAGATCTAGACTGAGGGACAGACGAGCGTGTGTATCACCAACACAGAGAGGCGGCTGGAGCCAGGTCATTTTCCAGTTGCTAGGTTACCTAGAAGATGGTAAAATCTGGATAGCAAATAATCACATGCTACATTGCAATCACAACCATGTTATGTGCACGGACAACATCAGATTATGAAAGTACCCACACATTGTATTACAATATCGAGTTTATAGAGCATCATATTCTTTATTTTAAAAAACATAATAGCTTCAAAATGACAAAAATCCAAGATTTGGGAGGAAGAATTTAAGCCTGTTCTTAAGGGTTCAGCAAACGTGTTTTCTGATGATTTTGCTAAAGGTATCTAAATCTTTTTTTTTTTTTTAATTTTTAAAATCTGTCTTTTTAATTAAATTTATTATACACATATGTGTATATACATATGTATGCATGTGTATATATATATATATATGTATATATATATATATATTTACCACTAACTATTCTTAGTGATTCTAGCTTAGCTATCTCTTTAAAAATTTCTTTCTGTTCTTTAACATTCTCAGAAACCAAGAGAGCTTATACTTCATCTAGCTACCAGGACTTCTGATAGAAACAGCTACTTCTAATTTAAGAGTATATATAATTGCAAGACTCATTATTAATGGACTATTTTTATTCTTGGGAAAATGTTCTGTTTCAGCTCTACTGGAATATGTTAAAAAAGGACAAGTGCTACTTTACAGAGTATTGAAAATGTAGAAGTTACAGACTTTGCCTTTTGGTTATTTGTGTGTATTTCTTGATATGACTCTGAAGCAACATACACAATCAGTGTGCCTGTGGAGGATAATTTGCTTACATGGTAAAATTCAGTCATCTGAACTTATTTGGCTATATCAATACCTTGATCAATATGAAAGAAAAATATAATTTAAAAGTTTTAATAAAGTTAGAAAAAATAAAGTTTCTGAAAGGATTGTTTTTGGATTAATTCTTTACTTTGAGAATTTTAGAAAGACTCAGCAAGTTGAACTTTGAGATGGATTATTTACACTGGTGTTCTCACTCATAGTGATAGAAACATGCTCTTTCTTGTTTTTATGGTGAAGTCATGGGATTTTGTGCAATTCCCAGAATAACTGGATGAAACTGGCTTTTGGAGAATCTGTCCTCAAATTGTTTGGATTTATACTGAACTTTGTTAGTTGCTATCTGTTAGTGTTTGAATCCTTGTAAAAATATCTTCACATGTAAAAACAATATATTCATAAATAATTAAGGAACTAAAATGAAATTCATTTGAAATAGAATTGCAAAATAAAATAATAGAATAATAGAAACAAGTAATTCTCCCACAAATAGAATTCATTCTCCTTTCTGGTTATTTATTAGGCTTCTCTTTCCTTCAATCCTCATGATAGGCATCAGCGCCTCGTTAACATAGCTAAAAATACACACATGACTCGTATTTGAATCTGAATGTTGATTTGGCACTGAAATGGGATATAATAAAACTTTAGCTTTGATAATTCTTGATTCATCAATAAATTTAAAATATTCCACTTAGAATTCATTCCTTTGCTTATCATTACAGTGCAGTAAAATTGGTGAAACATTAACGGCATACATGATCTGGACTGCCTTTTTAAAGATTTTTTTTTATTCTATTTCTTGCCATGCGGAGTTAGACAGTGAGAGACAGAGTTATAGACAGTGAGAGAGAGACAGAGAGAAAGGTCTTCCTTTCCATTGGTTCACTCCCCTAATGGCCGCTACGGCTGGTGCTGCACCAGTCCGAAGCCAGGAGCTGGGTATTTCCTCCCAGTCTCCCACGCGGGTGCAGGGACCCAAGCGCTTGGGCCACCCTCCACTGCCTTCCCGGGCCACAGCAGAGAGCTGGACTAGAAGCGGAGCAACTGGGACTAGTACCCGGCACCCCAATCGGGACTAGAACCTGGGGTGCCGGCGCTGCAGGAGGAGGATTAGCCAAGTGAGCCACAGCACCGGCCCCTGACTGCCTTTTTGTGTATCTGAATATAAAGTCATTGTGCAATTCACTAATGTAATTACATTTGGATATTTCATTTTTTTTCTTTTTCTTAAAGATTTATTTTATTTATTTGAAAGACAATGTTACGGAGAGAGGTAGAGACAGAGAGAGAGAGAAAAAGAGGTCTTATATCCATTGGTTCACTCCCCAAAAGCTCACGATGGCCAGAGCTGAGCCGATCTGAAGCCAGAAGCCAGGAGCTTCTGCTGGGTCTCCGATGTGGGTGCAGGAATCCAATGACTTGGGCCATCCTCCACTACCTTCTCAGAGGTATCAGAATGGAGCTGGATCAGAAATGGAGCAGTCGGAATTCGAACCAGCACCCAAATGAGATGCTAGTGCTGCAGGCCAGGGCTTTAACCTGCTGTGCCACAGTGCGGCCTCATTTTTTTTTTCCTTTTTAATAGACTATAATTGAGCACAGAATACAGAAAATCTCATAAATACTCCTTCAACACCCTCCCATATCCATATACAATTTCTTCTACTATCAATCTCTTGCATGAGTTTGGTACATTTGTTACAATTGATGAATACTGATACATTATTATTAGCTATAGTCCATGGTTTATATTAGGATTCATTCCTTGTGCTGTAGGTTTGCAAGTCTTAACAAGTACAAAATTACATATTCACAGATACAGAATAGAACCTTACAGAATAGTTTCTGTCCCGAACACCTGTGTATCACTTATTCATCTTGCCTTGCTCCCCACCTCCCCACTCCCCAAAAGCCTGGCATTCACAGGTGTTTTCTCTGTCTTTGCAGTTAGATTCATACAGCATGGAGCCTTTTCCAACTAGCTTTTCACTAAGCATAACATTTAGGTTTCTGCATGTCTTTTTGTGGCTTGAAAACTCATTTCTTTTTTATCATTTAATAATAAATTTTCCATTGTATGGAATTCAGTTTATCTAGCCAATTGTTGATGAACATGATTGCTACCAACTTTTGGCAATTATGTTTAAGGTTGCAATAAACATTAATGTGCATGTGTTTATGTGGACTTTTTTTCAAACTTTTATTTAATAAATATAAATTTCCAAAGTATAGCTTATGGATTACAATGGTTTTCCCCCCAATAACTTCCCTTCCACCCGCAACTCTCCCATCTCCCACTCCCTCTCCCATTCCATTCACATCAAGATTCATTTTTAATTATCTTTATATACAGAGGATCAATTTAGTATATATTAAGTAAAGATTTTATCAGTTTGCACCCACACAGAAACACAAATTGTAAAATACTGTTTCAGTACTAATTATAGCATTAAGTCATAATTGTAGAACACATTAAGGACAGAGATCCTACATGAGGAGTAAGTGCAGAGTGACTCCTGTTGTTGACTTAACAATTGACACTCTTGTTTATAGCATCAGTACTCACCCTAGACTCTTGTCATGAGTTGCCAAGGCTATGGAAGCCTTTTGAGTTCACCAACTCCTATCTTATTTAGACAAGGTCATAGTCAAAGTGGAAGTTTTCTCCTCCCTTCAGAGAAAGGAACCTCCTTCTTTGATGGCCCGTTTTTTTGTTTTGTTTTGTTTTGTTTTGTTTTTCTCAATGAGTTTGTTTTTTTAAATTTATTTTTTATTTAGTAAATATAAATTTCCAAAGTACAGTTTATGGATTACAATGGCTCCTCCCCCCATTATTTCCCTCCCACTCATACCCCTCCTATCTCCCACTCCCTCTTCCATTCCATTCACATCAAGATTAATTTTCAATTATCTTTATATACAGAAGATGGATTTAGTATATATTAAGTAAAGATTTTGATGGCCCGTTCTTTACACTGGGATCTCACTCACAGAGATCTTTCATTTAGGTTTTTTTTTTGTTTTGTTTTGTTTTTTGTTTTGTTTTGTTTTGTTTGTGCCAGAGTGTCTTGGATTTCCATGGCTAAAACACTCTCATGGGATTTTCAGCCAGATCTGAATGCCTTAAGGGCTGATTCTGAGCCCAGAGTGCTGTTTAGGACATCTGCCATTCTAGGAGTCTGCTGTGTATCGTGCTTCCCATGTTGGATTGTTCTCTCCCTTTTTTATTCCATCAGTTAGTATTTGCAGACACTAGTCTTGTTTATGTGATCCCTTTGACTCTTAGTCCTATCAATATGATCAATTGTGAACTGAAATTGATCACTTTGACTAGTGAGATGTAATTGGTACATGCCACCTTGATGGGATGTGGAGCAGCTGGGTCTTGAACCGGTGCTCATATGGGATGCTGGCACTGCAGGTGATGGCTTAACCCGCTACACCAAAGTGCTGGCCCATGGGTTTAATATGCTTTTCCCCCGCCTTTCCTAAAGTGGAAGCTGCATTGTTCACTTTAGATTTTTTTCCTCACATGTACATTCAATGCTATAAATATAACTCTACACACTACTTTTATTTCAAGATTTATTTATTTATTTATTTATTTGAAAGGCAGAGCTACAGAGATAGAGGGAGAGACAAAGAAAGAAACGAGACATAGAAAGAAACAGATATATTCCATCCACTGGTCTACTCCCCAGATGTGTGCCATGATGGGACTGGGGCCGGCTAAAGTCAGAAGCCTAGAACTCCATTCAGGTCTCCTATGTGCATGGCAATGGCCCACGTACTCAGGCCATCTCCTGCAGTTTTCCCTGGCTGGATCGGAAGTGGAGCAGTCAGGACTAGACCTGGGACACTAAGGGCTGCCCAGGTCACATGCTGCAGCTGCAGTTATGCCGTGATGCCAAGCACCTAAACACTGCTTTTACAGCATTCTACAAGCTTGACAATCTGTATTGTCATCTAGTTTGAAATATTGTAAAATTTCTCTTGAGGCTTTTTTGATCCATGTGTTGTTTTAAAGTATGCTGTTTCATTATCAAATGTTTGGGGAGTTTCCAGCAAACTTTCTGATATTGACCTCTAGGTGAATTCTATTGTGGTCTATGAGATACCTTTCCATTATTTATACCTTAAAAATTTTTCACGCATGTTGTAGGGCCCAAAATGTGGTCTATCTTGCTGAATATTCCATGTGAGTTTGAGAAGAAAACAGAATCTTCCTTTGGATAAAGTATCCTGTGAAAGTCAATGAAATCTGGGTCATTGAGCATGCTGTTCAGTTTGACTACAGCCTTACCGATTTTTGCCTGGTGATTCTGTCAATTACTGAAAGAGGGTTTTTGAAGTCTCAGCTGCATTACTGGATTCATCTATTTCTCTTTGTTGTTCTATCAATTTTACAGCACACATTTTTATTATACTCTGTTGTTAGGTTTATACATATGCAGGATTGTTATTTTCTTAGAGAGATAACCTATTCATAATTATATAATGCTTCCTCTATCTGTGATCTTTTACCTTGCCAAGAAATCTGTTTTGTTTGAAATTAATGAAGCTCCCCCAGCTTGTTTGATTAACGCTAGCATGGTGTATCTTTCTTCATTCCTTTACCACTTCACTTTACACAGATACAATAATCTGTATTTTTATGGTTAAATGAGTTTCCTATAAACACATACATTTAATGCACTCTGAGAGTTCATTCCTTTAATTGGTATAGTTTAATCATCTACATTTCAGTGATAATTGATATAGTTGAGTTAATGTCTACCATGTCTTCTATTTGTTGCTTTTGTTCTCTGTGGGATTTTGTTTTGTTTTATTTTCAATCTTGTCCTGCTTTGTCTGGCTTTAATTTTGCATTTTATGATTCCATTTTCTATCCTCTTTTAGCATATCAAGTATTGTTGAAAAAATATTTAATGGTTGCCCTAGAATTGGCATATACATTTACAACTAATCTGAAACATTTTGAAGTCACACTATATTCCTTTAGTAAGCAATATAGGTGCCTTATAATAGAGTGTTCCTAATCTCTCCCCTCTCTTTCATCCTTTAGAGAACTTGTTGTTAATTTTATTTATTCATTAAGCTATAAACACCCAGTACAATGTTGTACGTATTGAGCTGAACAAATAGTCTTTTGTATTAGATCAACTGAACATGAGAAGAAATATTTTATTTTAATGCATTCCTTTTCTAATGCACTTCTTTTATTTATATTAACCTAAGTTACTGAACTATACCATTTTCCTTATGATTGAAGAGCTTCCTTTAACCTTTCTTGCAAGGTAGTTCAACTGGAAACAAGTATCCTCAATTTTGGGAAGAGTCTAGTTCTTCCCTTTTGAAAATAGTTGTGCTAGATACAGGAACCTAGACTTTGCTTTTTACTTTAAACACACTACGTCTTCCTGCTCATGTGGTTTCTGAAAAGCAGTTGAATGTAATTCTTATCCTGCTCCTCTATTGGCAAGATTTTTTTTTTGCTTTTTTGATTTCCTACTAGGTTTTCTCTTTTATTTTTTTCTGTAGTTTGAATACTATATACCTACTATATACTATATACCTATTTACCTATATATTTACTATACACTTACATAGAAATTTTTGGATACTTAAGCTGCTTAGTGTTCTCTGGAATTTCTGAGTCTTGGCTTGATGTCGGTCATTAATTTTAGAAAATTCTCAAACAATAAACCATTAAACAAACACTTCAAATATCATTTCCCTCTAACTTTTCTTCTTGACATTCCTGTTATTCATAAGTTGTGCCTTTTGTTGTTGTCCTGAGTTCTTGATTATTATATCCCATTTCAAAAATGCCTTTTGCTCTTTGCTTTTAAATTTGGGACATTGATATTAACATGTCTTTGAAGTTACTTATTTCACTTCTTGGTGATATCTAATCTATTGATGCCTGTCAAAGGCATTCTTCATTTCTCTTACAGTGTTTTTGATTTATATCATTCCCTTCACAGAGTTTCTTAGTGTTTCCATGTCTCTAATTACTATTATTGAGGTACTATGCTAAATTCTTTGCTTATATTTTTATTAAATTCTCAAAATGGCTTGTGAGCTAAAATATGTGAGACATGAAAGATGAATTTAATTAAAGTTCATTAGAGGTACAGAATGCAAAATCCTTCCAGTAATTCACAGGAAAAATTATATAATGATAGGAGTGAAGAGTATCTTTGTCAGAATAATAAGAATAACTAACTTATTTATAGCTCCAGATAGAAACTGAAATTGTTAATTTTCCCTTTTTTGGTGATAGGTTGGGTAGCCAAAGGAAACAACTAAAAGTGAATAAACAACCTCCAGAATGAGAGAGGATACTTGTAAACTATTCATCTGACAAAGGAATAATACCCAGAGTATACAAAGAGCTAAGAAAACTCAGCAACAGCAATAACAAGAAAATAATCTAGTTTAAAAATGGTCAAACGATCTGAATAGACATTTCTCAAAAGCAAAAATACAAGTAGCCAGTACATATATGAAAAAATACTCAACGTCACTAGCCATCATGGAAATATGAATGAAAACTATAATGAGGTGTCTCATCATCTCAGTAACAATTGCTGTTATCAAAATGACAAAAATAACAAATGCTGGTGAGGATTTAGAGAAATAGAAACTCTTATACACTTTTGGTAGGAATACAAATTATTATAAGCATTATGGACAATAGTATGGAAATTCCTCAAAAATATAAAAATATATCTACCATATGGCCCAGCTATCTGACCTCTGGATATCTGAAGGAAATAAAGTCACCATATGAAGGAGATGCTTGTACTTCCATGCTTACTTCAGTGTTATTCACAGTAGCCAAAACTTGGAGTCAATCAACACCTTTTGATGAATTAATTGATACAGAAAGTGTGCCATAAATTTACAATGGAATATTATTCAATAATAAAAAATGAAATCAAGCCATTTGCAGCAAAATGGGTGGAATTGGAGATCATTAAGCTAAGTGAATAAGCCAGACACAGAAAGGCACATACTACATATCCTCTCTCATATGTGAAAGTTAGAAAAGTTTATCTGAATGTAAAATAGTGATCCCTAGAGGCTGGGAAGTATAGAGGGAGTGAGACAGAGAGAGGCCGGATAAGAAGCACTAACACACAGTTAGATGGAAGGAATACGCCCTAGGTCCTCACCAGAATGGCATGACTCTAGTTCACAGAAAGGTACACATTTTATGAAGAACTGCAAAAGAGTAGATTGAAGGCACCAAACATAAAGAAATGAAGAGGAGGTTGAAATGCTAATCATTCTGACTTTATCAGCATACATGGCACGCATATATTGAAATATCACAATATACCCCATAAATATGAACAATTACTATCAAAACTTTAAAAATAAATACCTAAATCAGGTATGAGTGAGACTGAGGGTACATTTCATTTGGAAGCAGATAGCTCTCCAGCTATGAATCTGTGAAATCAACCAGGTATGTGCTTTCAAAATACAATGAAAATAAAATAAAATAAAAACTACTATGGTAGGGAAGGCATAAGACAAACTGATTTCTCCTAAAGGGAGAAATTGGAAAGAAGGAAAAGACAACATGTTTCAGGCAAGCCTAAATCACAATGGGGAAAATAACATTAAGCCTTAAGCTTTCAGAATAACCCTCTTTGGCTTCATGTTATGCCCTCTGAACCTACCAAGACAAGGGTTTCCTACATTCTGGACCCACTGGGGCTGTACACCTGGTCCCGTTGCTTTCAACAGCCCCACCTCTATAGTGACTCTGTGCCTAGGTTATGTCCTGGCTCTCTGAGGCTGGACACACACACTAGTGGCTCTAATACTGAGAACATCCACTCCTCTACAGCTCTGTAAGACAGTGTCATAACATGCAGCCTCTGGGGTGATTACTTAGGTAGTCACTTAGAAGCTGAAGGCTTACTCCATATCTCCCATCTTTCCTTTCTGAGCCCTCACCAGAACTGCCTTTAAAGGCCCATTCATAAAACTGTAGGTTTTTTTTCCAGCATGACCTCAAAATTCTTTCAGGCTTTACCCAATTTCCACTTCCAAGGCCACTTCCACATTTTTTAACTGCTTTTTTTTTAAACTTTTATTTAATGAATATAAATTTCCAAAGTACAGCTTATGGATTACAATAGCCCCCTCCCCCCCATAACTTCCCTCCACTTGCAACCCTCTCTCTCCTGCTCCCTCTCCCCTTCCCTTGACATCAAGATTCATTTTCAATTATCTATATACAGAAGATCAATTTAGCATATGTTAAGTAAAGCTTTCAACAGTTTGCACTCGCACAGAAACACAAGGTGTAAAATACTGTTTCAGTATTAGTTATAGCATTAAATCTAAAGTACAACACATTTAGGACAGAGATCCTACATGAGGAGTAAGTACACAGTGATTCCTATTGTTGACTTAACAATTGACACTCTTGTTTATGGTGTCAGTAATCCCCCTAGGCTCTTGTCATGAGTTACCAAGGCTATGGAGGCCTTTTGAGTTCGATAACTTGGATCATATTAAGACAAGGTCATAGTCAAAGTAGAAGTTCTCTCCTCTCTTCAGGGAAAGGTACCTCCTTTTTGATGACCTGTTCTTTTTTTTATTTTTTTTTAACTAAATATAAATTTCCAAAGTACATTTTCTGAATTACAAATGATGACCTGTTCTTTCCACTGTTCATCTCACTCACAGAAATCTTTCATTTAGGTTTTCTTTTTTTGTCACCGTATCTGGGCTTTCCATGCCTGAAATACTCTCATGGGATTTTCAGCCAGATTTGAATGCCTTAATGGCTGATTCTGAGCCCAGAGTGCTGTTTAGGACATCTGCCATTCTATGAGTTTGCTGTGGATCCTGCTTCCCATGTTGGATTGTTCTCTCCCTTTTTTATTCCATCAGTTAGTATTTGCAGACACAAGCCTTGTTTATGTGATCCCTTTGACTCTCAGTCCTATCATTATGCTCAATTGTGAACAGAAATTGATCACTTTGTCTAGAGAGATGGCATTGGTACATGCCACCTTGATGGGATTGAATTGGAATCCCCTGGCACATTTCTAACTCCACCATTTGGGGCAAGTCAATTTGGGATTGAGCATGTCCCAAATTGTACATCTCTTCCCTCTCTTATTCCCACTCTTATATTTAACAGGGATCACTTTTCCATTAAGTTTCAACACTTAAGAATAATTGTGTATTAATTACAGAGTTCAACCAATAGTATTAAGTAGAACGAAAAAATACTAAAGGGATAAAGTATTAAGTTGTTCATCAACAGTCAGGGCAAGGGCTGATCAAGTCACCGTTTCTCATAGTGTCCATTTCACTTTAACAGGTTTCCTTTTTGGTGCTCGATTAGTTGTCACTAATCAGGGAGAACATATGATATTTGTCCCTTTGGGACTGGCTTATTTCACTCAGCATGATGTTTTCCACATTTCTCCACTTTGTTGCAAATGATCGGATTTCATTTTTTTTTTTACTGCTGTATAGTATACTGTAGAGTACATATCCCATAATTTCTTCATCCAGTCTACTGTTGATGGGCATTTGGGTTGATTCCAGGTCTTAGCTATTGTGAATTGAGCTGCAATAAACATTAAGGTTCAGACCACTTTTTTGTTTGCCAATTTAATTTCCTTTGGGTCAATTCCAAGGAGTGATATGGCTGGGTTGTATGGTAGGGTTATATTCAGGTTACTGAGGAATCTCCAGACTGACTTCCATAGTGGCTTAACCAGTTTGTATTCCCACCAACAGTGGGTTAGTGTCCCTTTTTCCCCACATCCTCGACAGCATCTGTTGTTGGTAGGTTTCTGTATGTGATGCATTCTAACCCGGGTGATGTGAAACCTCATTGTGGTTTTGATTTGCATTTCCCTGGTTGCTAGTGATCTTGAACATTTTTTCATGTGTCTGTTGGCCATTTGGATTTCCTCTTTTGAAAAATGTCTTGAGTCCTTTGCTCGTCTCTTAAGTGGGTTGTTTGTTTTGATGTTGTGGAGTTTCTTGATCTCTTTGTAGATTCTGGTTAATCCATTATCTGTTGCATAGTTTGCAAATATTTTTCCCATTCTATCAGTTGCCTCTTCACTTGTCTGACTGTTTTTTTTGCAGTGCAGAAACTTCTCAATCTGATACAATCCCAAATGTTAATTTTGGCTTTGACTGCCTGTGTCTCTGGGTATTTTTCCAAGAAGTCTTTTCCTGTGCCAATATCTTGCAGGGTTTCTCCAATGTTCTCTAATAATTTGATGGTGTTGGGTCATAGATTTAGATCTTTAATCCATGTCGATTTTTGTGTAAGGGTTAAGTTAGGGTCTTGCTTCATGCTTTTGCATATGGAAATCCAGTTTTCCCAGCACCATTTATTGAATAGACTGTCCTTACTCCAACAATTGGTTTTAGATCCTTGATCAAAT
This sequence comes from Sylvilagus floridanus, assembly GCA_949820135.1. Taxonomy (NCBI): domain Eukaryota; kingdom Metazoa; phylum Chordata; class Mammalia; order Lagomorpha; family Leporidae; genus Sylvilagus; species Sylvilagus floridanus. The sequence goes on from OX463241.1 coordinate 80,376,797, forward strand.
ATAAGTTGGCTGTAGATGTTTGGATTGATTTCTGGTGTTTCTATTCTGTTCCATTGGTCTATCCATCTGTTTCTGTACCAGTACCATGCTGTTTTGATAACAGCTGCCCTGTAGTATGTCCTGAAATCTGGTATTGTGATGCCTCCGGCTTTGTTTCTGTTGCACAAGATTGCTTTAGCTATTCGAGGTCTCCTGTGTCTCCATATGAATTTCAGCATCATTTTTTCCAGATCTGAGAAGAATGTCTTCAGTATTTTGATTGGTATTGCATTGAATCTGTAAATTGCTTTTGGGAGAATGGACATTTTGATGATATTGATTCTTCCCATCCATGAGCATGGAAGATTTTTCCATTTTTTGGTATCTTCTTCTATTTCTTTCTTTAAGGTTTTGTAATTTTCATCATAGAGATCTTTAATGTCCTTGGTTCAGTTTATTCCAAGGTATTTGATTGTTTTTGTGGCTATTGTGAATGGGATTGATCTTAGAAGTTCTTTCTCAGCTGTGGCTTTGCCTGTGGATACAAAGGCTGTTGATTTTTGTCTATTGATTTTTTATCCTGCTACTTTGCCAAACTCTTCTATGAGTTCCAATAGTCTTTTAGTAGAGTTCTTTGGATCCCCTAAATAAAGAATCATATCATCTACAAAGAGGGATAGTTTGAGTTCTTCCTTCCCAATTTGTATCCCTTTAATTTCTTTTTCTTGCCTGATGGCTCTGGCTAAAACTTCGAGAACTATGTTGAATATCAGTGGTTAGAGTGGGCATCCTTGTCTGGTACCAGATCTCGTGGGAATGCTTCCAACTTTTCCCCATTCAATAGGATACTGGCCGTGGGTTTTCCATAGATTGCTTTGATTGTATTGAGGAATGTTCCTTCCATACCCAGTTTGCTTAGAGTTTTCATCATGAAAGGGTGTTGTATTTTATCGAATGCTTTCTCTGCGTCTAGTGAGATAATCATATGGTTTTTCTTCTGCAGTTTGCTAATGTGATGTATCACATTGATTGATTTGTGAACATTGAACTATTCCTGCATACCGGGGATAAATCCCACTTGGTCTGAGTGGATGATTTTTCTGATGTTGTTATATTCTATTGGTGAGAATTTTATTGAGGATTTTTATGTCTGTGTTCATCTGGGATATTGGTCTGTATTTTCTTTCAATGCTGCATCTTTCTCCAGCTTAGGGATTAAGGTGATGCTGGCTTCATAGAAAGAATTTGGGAGGATTCCTCTTTTTCGTTTGTTCTGAATAGTTTGAGAAGAATTAGAATTAGTTCTTCTTTAAATGTCTGGTAGAATTCAGCACTGAATCCATCTGGTTCTGGGCTTTTCTTTGTTGGGAGGGCCTTTATTACTGTTTCAATTTCTGTCTCAGTTATGGGTCTATTTATGTTTTCTCTGTCTGCCTGGTTCAATTTAGGTAGGTTTCATGTGTCAGAAATCTATCCATTTCTGATAGATTCCCTGTTTGCTGGCATACAAGTCCTTGTCATAGTTTCTGATGATTCTTTTTATTGCTGTGCTGTCTGTTGTTTTGTTTCCTTTTTCATCTCCGATTTTATTGCTTTGGGTCTCTTCACTTCATTTTTTACTTTGTTGAGCCAATGGTGTGTCAATTTTATTCATTTTTCAAAAAACCAGCTCCTCGTTTGGCTGATTTTTTATAATTTTTTTTTTTTTGGATTCAATCCTGTTGATTTCTTCTCTGATTTTTTTTTTGAAAAAGAAAAATGAAAAGCTTTATTTTAAACAGGTTCAGTGGTATGTGTGCTACAAAAAGGCTGGTTGTAGCAGTTTCATCTCAAACCTGCCTTGATGTATAAATTAGACATTATTTCAGCTAAAATGTAAATATATCATTTTACCTGATCCAACATACCAATTTTTATATTTATTGTAGACTCTTTTCAGTCCTAGAGGTTAAATTTTCATCAACAACTAGTGAGAATAACCTACTAGATTTGGGTCTGGTTTGCTGCAGTTTTTCTAGATCCTTGATATGCATTGAAAGTTCATTTATTTTATGCCTTTCCAATTTCTGGATGTAGGCACCTATTGATATAAACTTTCCTCTCAACACTGCTTTTGCCACATCCCATAAGTTTTGGCATGTTGTGTTGTTATCCTCATTTACTTCCAGCAAATTTTTGACTTATCTTTTGATTTCTTCTGTGCCCAGTGTTCATTCAGGAGCACGTTGTTCAGTCTCCATGTGTTTGCATATGCTCTAGAACTTCCGGAGTTGCTAATTTCCAACTTCATTCCCTTATGGTCTGAGAAGCTGCATGGTATGATTCTAATTCTTTTGAATTTGCTGAGACTTGCTTTATGGCGTAGTATGTGGTCAATCCTACAGTACTTCCACATTTTTAAGTGATTGTTACAGGACCACATCATGTCTTGGTATCAATTTTCTATTTTTTTTATGCTATAGTAAAATACCATACAATGAATGGCTTATAAAGCAGCAGGAAATTATTCAGAATTCTGGAGGCCAGAAGTCCAAGTTCAGAAAATTTGGAGGGGCCAGCACTGTGGCACACTGTGTTAATCCTCTGCCTGTGACGCTGGCATACCTTATGGGCACTGGTTCCAGTCCTGACTGCTCCTCTTCCAGTCCAGCTCTCCGCTATGGCCTGGGATAGCAGTGGAAGATGGCCTAAGTGCTTGGGCCCCTGCACCCGCATGGGAGACCAGGAAGAAGCACCTGGCTCCTGGCTTTGAATTGACGAAGCTCTAGCTATTGCAGCCATTTGGGGAGTGAACCAATGGAAGGAAGACCTTTCTCTCTGTCTCTCCCTCTCATCTTCTGTAACTCTACCTCTCAAATAAATAAATAAATAAAATCTTTAAAAAAAAAAAAAGAAAATTTGGAGTCTGATGAGGGCCTGCTTCTAGATAACCATCTTCTTTCAAAAATATTTTTCAATTATTTATTTATTTACTCAAGAGATACACACAGAGAGATACAGACAAAAAAAGAGAACTTCCATGTGGGTGGCAGGGTCCCAAGTATTTGAGTCATCATCTGCTGCTTTCCCAGGCAATTTGTATGAAGTTGGATCAGAAGCAGAGTAGCTAGGACTCCAAGAGGGACTCTTGCTGGTGTCCCAACAGGGAGATTAATTCATTGCACCACAATGCCATCTTCATGGGGCCCTCTGCTATAAGTCACTAATCCCATTCAAGAATATTCACCCTCATTACTTAATCACTTCCCAAAGGCCCCAATGTCATATGCCATCAGAGTAGAAATTAGATTTCAATGCAATTAGATCCTTATAAATCTATTGTTGAGTTGAACCTACACAGCATTGCGAACAAGTAAAGCAGTGTACTTTGGTGTACCAGTTGTTTTCTTCAGGACCTCAGGACTAACTTGAATTTATTCTGGTTGTTGATGAGATGATATTGTACTGCATATTGCTAGTCCAGGAAAAGGTCAATCCTTTGAAGTATAGTTTCTACTGAAGGCATATTGCTTTTGCCCCATCGTAAAGTTGAAATATCTAAATCTAACCATTGTAAGTCAGAGTATCTAAACATTTAGACCCTATCAAACCTAATATGTAACTACACTAATATAACAATAAATAAATACTCTAATTCAAAGACAAATATTGCCAGAGTAATCTGACTACACTTTATAATATTTTAATTATATTAAAATATTTTTTATAATATTTTAGTTATATTAAAATATTTTAATTATATGAACCTAAGAAAATTTAAAGTGAAATGACTTCTAAAAAATGATATTCCATGACAATACAATTGGGAACACAGTTAGTGTAGCTGTGAAGATATCAAACAAAATAGTCTACATACACTAAGAGTAGGAACTGAGTAAGAAGATTACAATGATAATAGGCAATCAAGTTATAATGATAAAAGAATCCATTCCCTGGGAAAATATAACAATTTTAAATGTGTGTGTATCCAATAAGATAGCATCAAATTACATAGTAAAAATCGATGGAAATAAAGCATATTTAAGTCCACAATCATGGATTGAGACTTTTTTAAACTTTTATTTAATGAATATAAATTTCCAAAGTACAGCTTATGGATTATGATGGCTTTTTCTTCCCCATAACTTCCCTCCCACCTGCAATCCTCTTCTCTCCCGCTCCCTCTCCCCTTCCATTCACATCAAGATTCATTTTCAATTTGGATTGAGACTTTTTAAGCACACCTTGTTCAGTAGTTTATAAAATTAGATAAAATATGAATAGAGAGAATATTTGAACAACATAATAATAAACTTGATTAGTTGACATAGAGTGTTGCACTTAAATACAGACCACATTAATTTCAAGTAGATGAGAAATAATTAGGAAAATAACTACTGGGCAGTAGTTTCAACACATGGCTATGAGTCAAAATCATATAATGTTCTCTATCCACAGTATAATTAAAGCTAGAAATCAACAATGAGAAAGCTAGAAGATCTCCAAGTGTGTGAAAATGATCAATTATCTACCAAATAAAAATATGTACATATACACACAATTTTACATGCACACATGTATGGATGAGTTAATTCTATATAGATTGTGTATATATAAACTATTTGTGTGTGTATATATCATAGGTTTATAACCTTTCTTGTTTCACCTAACACTATATGTTTTTTTCTCATATAGTGTTCCTTAGTGACCTAGCTGTTGAAGGTACTACCATTTTTCTTCACAAAAAGCTTGAGGCTGCAGAGGAGCCAGGTCTATGTAAATAGTGATAGAAAAAAAATGAAAAGAGGAGTGGGCAAAGGAAGGCAACTGTATTTCTGTCTCTGCAGGCTTCTTCCATAGGCTTATTTATTTATTCATTTTTGAATATCTCAGAACCTGTACTCCAAAATGCATCAGAAAGGAAAGCTTGTTATTTGTGCTTTGCCTGCTTCTCTGGAAGGTGGCTTATGAGATCACAGAATTCAGTCTTTCAATTTAATGGTCTTCTACAGGGAAGGTGGAGGAGGGAAAATATAGGAATTGGAAAGAACCAATATTTATGTTATTTCATTCAGTCCTGAAAAACAATCTGGTGCGCTGCCTTAGAGGACTTGTCCCTTTTGGAAGAAGAATCGTAGGTCCAGGGAGATAGAATCCTTGGAGTGCAAGTCTGCCCCTACTCTCTGCCTTAGGTGGCAACAGCTCCTGCAGCTGCAGGGGCCTCATTAGCAAGAGAATCTGGATTGTTTGTGTGAGTCAGGAGACAGAGCTGAACAAGGTGCAACATTTTATGAAGCATACATTAAACCATGGTCCCTTAAAAGGATTTCAGAAGCTATTTGTCTTTATTAACCATCTCTCTTTGCATATATTTTTAAAAGTATTTCAAATTGTTGGCCGTTATTGTACACTAACAATTTTCTACCCCTGTGAAGCCCAGAGTATTAGAAAGCGGTGATTTTCATTCTAAAATTGGCTTCATTTTTCCCTTCTATAGAGAAAAATAGTATGCATGAAATTCAGAATCCTAATAGTGCATTTGAGGTATAGTGTTTAAGAACTGGAATTGGACCCTCGATTACATTGCTCTTTCAAAATAGATTAGCAACACTTTAACTTTGTTTTCCTAAATTCAATTTTTTACAGAAGGGTTTTTTATTTTATTATTATTATTATTATTATTTCAAATGGTTACACTCCTGGAAGGAAGAGAATACCTTACTTTTGAGGAATGCTATTGTCTATTGTTCAGAGGCCCCCTGGCTTGGAGTGAGGAGGGGGTGGGGTGGGGGTCGGCACAGCGAGTGCAGTCGCGGCTGCGCATCCGCGCACTTTGAGATTCAGGAGGAACAGGCTCAGGCACCAGCCGCAGTCTCCTGGCGGGAGATAGGAGGCGGACCCTCGGTCTTGGCGCGGCAGCCTCCTCCAGCGCCGGCAGGATCCTTTCCGTTCCAGGCCGACAAGGTAAGCTAAAGATTACTGTTGCGCTTGCTGATATCGCGCGCGTGGAACCCAAAGGGACCGAAGCATACCTCTGTCTATTTCCGTGGGCGGATACTCATGGTCTGCCAGGGGTGTCCTAGAACAGGGGAGGTGGATTTATATTTTTCCTATAAAGGCTAAGAACTCCTCTCTCTAGCACTTTGATCCATTGGTTGGAACGAGATTTCAACAGGTAGCAGATAGCGCTCACTTTGGGGGAGGTTTGGAGTGCCACCCCCACCACCTCCGGGACCACGCCCCTCCCTGATGCTACCAGTCAACGAGCCTAACTCGTGCTTTCCATACCGTTTTACAGCCCCGGGAGTCAGCGGCGCCCAGTGGGCTGTGGGGGAGCCGGGAACACCCCTCCCCTAGAAAGCCAGAGACCGGCTAGGAGCGCAGCGGCGAGTGCCCGGGAGCAGGTCTGCGGGGAAGCGGGCTTTTTGGATCGCTCAGCCCCGCGGGGAGCCGTAGGGGACACGGGTGGCGGGATCCTCCACCCCTGCAGACATGCAGAACGCGTCGTTCACGGAGCCGGAATCCGCCAACACGACGACCCCGGAGGCTTTGCCGCTGCCGCTGGCCGTGGCGGTGCCGGTTGTCTACGCGGTGATCTGCGCTGTGGGGCTGGTGGGCAACTCAGCGGTGCTGTACGTGCTGCTGCGGGCGCCGCGCATGAAGACGGTCACCAACCTGTTCATCCTCAACCTGGCCATCGCCGACGAGCTGTTCACGCTCGTGCTGCCCATCAACATCGCAGACTTCCTGCTGCGCCGGTGGCCATTCGGCGAGTTCATGTGCAAGCTCATCGTGGCCATCGACCAGTACAACACCTTCTCCAGCCTCTACTTCCTCACCGTCATGAGCGCCGACCGCTACTTGGTGGTGCTGGCCACCGCCGAGTCACGCCGGGTGGCTGGCCGCACCTACGGCGCCGCGCGAGCCGTGAGCCTGGCCGTGTGGGCGCTGGTCACGCTGGTCGTGCTGCCCTTCGCCGTCTTCGCCCGCCTCGACGAGGAACAGGGCCGGCGCCAGTGCGTGCTGGTCTTCCCGCAGCCCGAGGCATTCTGGTGGCGGGCCAGCCGTCTCTATACGCTCGTGCTGGGCTTCGCCATCCCGGTGTCCACCATCTGCGCCCTCTACACCACGCTCCTGTGCCGGTTGCACTCCATGCGTCTGGACAACCATGGCAAGGCTCTGGACCGCGCCAAAAAGCGGGTGACCTTCCTGGTGGTGGCGATCTTGGCCGTTTGCCTGCTCTGCTGGACGCCCTACCACCTGAGTACCGTGGTGGTCCTCACCACCGACGTCCCACAGACGCCGCTCGTCATCGCCATTTCCTACTTTATCACCAGCTTGAGCTACGCCAACAGCTGCCTCAACCCTTTCCTCTATGCCTTCTTGGACGACAGCTTCCGCAAGAGCCTGCACCAGGTGATGGTGTGCAGGGCAGAGGCCTGACGCCCGGGGGCGCGCTGTCCCGAACAGGACCCCGAGCCGGAACCAGCATAGGGAGAGTGGGCAGGGAAACTTAATGGGGATGCAGATGCCTGGGCCCTACCCCAACTCCAGCTGTGGTTGCGCCCTCAGCTTGGGTTTGCCAGCCCCTCCAGGAGAAGCCGAGTGTGAGAACCTCTGTGGCTGAGAAAGCCATATCGACTGCTCCCTAAAGACGAGGAGAGGAGTCGACCCTCGAACTTGGCACAAAGGGTGGAGGAGGAGGGCAGTATTCCTGGGAGCTGCCCCCTTCTCACCTCCAGCCCCTCCACCGTGCTCCGGGAGCTGGCTGTTCGTTAGCGCTGCTCTAGCGGGAATCCTCCGCGCCATCCCGGGGAACACCTGGCGACGCCGCGCGCGACCCCAGGCGAGGGCTCCCCGCTTGCGCTTGCGTTTTATTTCTCTGCTTTAGAAAACCTCTGTCTGTGACCTTGCTGCAGCGGGCGAACAGAATGGGCTGGTCTCCTAGTTCTTCTCTGCGCGTTCCAGACCCTGGGCCAGGGCGCCCCAGTTTGTGCCTGCACCCACTCCTCTGAGATGCGCCCGGACGTGTGGAGCGCACAGGAACAGCTGCCAGAGACAAAGGGCCTCTTCGACTGGGGAAGGCAGTAGGACGTGGGGGTCGTGTGTGTGTGTGTGTGTGTGTGTGTCTCCCTTGTGTGTAGGTGTAGCGGAGGAGGCGTGGGATGGTCTGGAACAGGCAGGAGCCTGGCTGATCCAGTCCCTTCTTGCGTTGTCTTTCTCCTTTCCTACCCTTGATCGCACCTGAAAGCGTTCCTTGACGGTCCGACCCAGCGGGGACCCTGCTTGCCCAACGCAGGAAAGACTGAGAGCCCGGAGTCCCCGGGCGCGCCGCTTCGGCGCCCTCTGTTGGAACCAGGCGCGCAGCGTTGAGCTTCCCGGTTAGAGCTCGGCTTTTGCACTGGAGCGCACCGCAAATGGCTCTTTAAGCGACCGAAGTGCTAATCAGCGCTGCTTTCTCATAGATTCGGAAGCCGACCCCCACTCCCACCCCCTAGACAACCTTTCCCCAGTAGGCCTCTAGCACCACTTGGATCAATTCATTGTTACTGTGTGTTGTTCTAGAGACCAAGAGCTGTATAAATACTACTTACGTATCACAGATTTATCTTCCTGAGATTTCCCCGAAGAGGACGTCTTTCCACGGGGAGCTATGGACTACCTGTTCCTTACTTCTCAGTCCCAGAAGCACCTGGTAGGTAGTCCGTGTAAAACTGGTGAAGTCTGGTCTCACAATGGAAACCGACCAGCACCCTATCTGCATTCGACCTCTGCTTAGGGGAGAGAGAAGTGGACTAAGTGAGAGAACTGACACCTGATTTGCCAATTCATCTGCAGTTCACGCCTCAGACCTGAACTGACTCCGATAATCGATTATAGTGTTTAAAAAAAAGTATTATTCTTTGGGATGAATTTCTAACAAACATGAAAATTTCTAAAAATGCTTGCTTCGTATGGTACCTCTCAGTGGTTTTTTGTTTAAGAATAGTATTGCTAGCAGGTTTTATTTACCTAGTTTGCTTGGAATTGTAAACCAAGTTCTTAATTATTTAGGTTCAAAAATACCTTTTAAAGAATATATGGAAGAGAAATACTCTTCCTTGTCTTGCGGAGAGCAAATCTCTCTGACTTGGAATTCATTCCTTAGCTCTCAAAGGACCATTCAGATAATTCCTAGCTATTTGTTTAGATAATGTAAATTTATAAATGTCCTGCGTTGGGTGGCAAACAATAGCTAATGGCTCACGGTGAGGATTTTCGTGTGCAGGGCAATTTGAATGATGGGAGTCTTGATATTTGGACTGGCCTCTGTCTGTGGGTTTCAGAATCCTGCTGGAATATAGTTCAGTGTCATTTAAATTTCTAGGAAATGTTCTGTTGATTTTCCTGAAAACTCACAAAATTCTTTATTGGCTTCTTGGTAACTTTTCAAAATTAAGGTTAAACTTGGTGATGCACAAAGAGCAAGGCAGACATTAGGGCACAGATACAGCCGGGTTTGATCACCTAGGTTGGAAATCTCATTTGTCTTCATAAACTCAATAACTGGACACAAATGAGGAAGAGTAGTGGGATCCGTCTATCCACAGCATCATTCCTGCTTCAGATTGACCTGGAACTGTCTCAGAATCCATGGGAGCAACTGTTGGAAACACACAGGCCAGGGCACAGGTATGTCCTCAACAGCAAGGCATGGATTGGCATCCTAGCATGACAGGAGATTAAATAGGACTCAGTGATTCAATCTCTTCCTGCCTTTCTATGTCATTGGCTATATGGTGTGTCATTATTTCTAGGTGTGACCCTTTTATGAGCATGTTAACGTCAACATTATATGCCTCTCACTTCCTATCTCTTAGATATTAGAAGAAATAGGCCATGAAAAAGTTGAATTTATAGACATCATTGCATTGTAAGGTTTTAATTCTGTGTTGAATTCTTGTAGTCTTTGTGTAAATCCTTATTATTTGGTTTTACCACTTCTGATATTTAAAATGTCTCTTTGCATTTATTCAGTTTTGGACACTTGTGAAATGTGTGTGCTTATGCTTTATATTGAGAAATATAGAAATTCTGCTTGTCCTTGTAGAGGAGTTTGATATAATAAAAGCTGAAAATAGTCTGTGTGATATTAAATATCATATTTCCTGAAAATATGGGATCTATAATCCTGTCACCTTATCATTTATGTATTGTGGATTTTATAAATACTGCCCTCATGGCAAAATTATCTAATGAGTAAGCAATGAAGAATGGAATGGAAGTGTTTGACAGACCAAGATTAAGGGTGAAGTGCTCCACATCTTCAATCTATTTGGTTGTGAAAATGAAGCAAAGTTGTTGACTGGTAGAGATTCTAGAACTTACACTATGTAGAGAAAAGATAAGCCTTTACTATACAATTGTAAACTTCATTTCTTGAATATTTGAGCATCTGTGTAGGTAGTGAAAAGAGAAATTGCTTAAATAATTAGCACACATAACCTTATTTCAGTTATCAGTATGTATAGCCATGGCACAAATATAAGGATACCGGCAAGAGTTTTTTGGATTTGCATTTCCCAAACTGCAGTGAGGTTCACCTCACCCGTTAGAATGGCTTTCATACAGAAATCAGTAAACAACAAATGCTGATGAGGATGTGGGGAAAAAGGTACCCTAATCCACTGTTGGTGGGAATGTAAACTGATAAAACCACTATGGAAGTCAGTTTGGAGATACCTCAGAAATTTGAATATAGATCTATCATATGACCCAGCCATTTCATTCCTTGGAATTTACCCAAAGGAAATCGAATCAGCAAATAAAAGAGTTATCTGCACGTCCATATTTATTGCAGCTCTATTCACAATAGTTAAGACATGCAATCAACCTAAATGCTTGTCAACTGAAAATTGGATAAAGAAATTATGGGATATGTACTCTATGGAATACTACACAGTGGTAAAAAATGTGATCTGGTCATTTGCAACAAAATGGATGAATCTGAAAAATATCATACTTAGTGAAATAAGCCAGTCCCAAAGGGACAGATATCATATGTTCTCCCTGATCTGTGAGAACTAATAGAGCACCTAAAAGGAAAAAGGAAATCTGTAGAAGTGAAACTGACACTTTGAGTAGCAATGACTTGAACAGCCCTTGTCTTGACTGTTGAGGAAGTTTTTTTTTTTCTCTTAATGGATAATGGGACTGGGAAAGGGAGAAGGAGGAGGAAGTGGTGTAGGAGTTGGGTTGGGAGGGCAGGTATGGTGGGAAGAATCACTATCTTCCTGAAGTTGTACGTACAAAATTTGTACTCATTAAATAAAAGGTTTCTTTGGGGAAAAAAGAATAAAGACAAAGAAGTGTAAAAAAAGAGTTTGTGGAAAATGGAATTAAGGGATAAGTTTATTTTGCTGCAAAAACCTTTGAAATGCATTCATATGAAATGTCTTTATAAAGTTCGTGGAAATGAATACTATGAAAAAAACTACACATTGGTTTCACAGTTTTTCACACCAAAATAAACTTACCTTCTAATTCCATTTTCCATGAACTTTTTGAAATACTCCGGTGTATGCAAGGTAGAGAAGCCTACCTGAAAAACCCCAAGGAATTACTGTGAACTATTTACTCAGTAACACTCTGGGAAAACAACACAGCAAACCTCCATCTGCCTTGGAGAGGAATAATCTGTGCATGAGCATAGAAAGATATCAAAGAATTCTGCACATAATGGTCACTTGATAGGGCAGCTTTGGGTCTGGCACTTTTATCCCCATTTTACATACAAAGAAAGTTAACTACAAAGAAATATATTAAGACAGGGCCAAAGAGATCAAGGCTACGCAGAGATATCCAGCTCCTTTTCTAGGAATTGTCTCATCCTGTTTCTACAGAGATGGAATTTGTTGCAGTGTGTGATTTGGAAAGAAGAGTACAGAAACCATTGATGTCTTTGAAATATTTAAAGGCTCAAGCAAGGTCTCCTATTATTATATCATAGAGATAAAGGGAGGGTAAGATTTAAGAATAGAATTTCAGTCCTAACTCAGAGCCTTACAAAGTAGCGGGTTGTTAAAAGTTATATAAGAATAGGCTGGCACCGCGGCTCAATAGGCTAATCCTCCTGCGGCGCTGGCACCCCAGGTTCTAGTTCCAGTTGGGGCACTGGATTCTGTCCGGGTAGCTTCTCTTCCAGTCCAGCTCTCTGCTGTGGCCCGGGAGTGCAGTGGAGGATGGCCCCAGTCCTTGGGCCCTGCACCTACATGGGAGACCAGGAGAAACACCTGGCTCCTCGCTTTGGATCAGTGCGGTGCACCAGCCGCAGCATGCTGGCCATAGCAGTCATTGGGGGGTGAACCAACGGAAAAAGGAAGACCTTTCTCTCTGTCTCTCTCTCTCTCTCTCACCGTCTAACTCTGCCTGTCAAAAAAAATAAATAAAAAATAAAAAAGTTATATAATAAAAATTCTTTAACCAGAGCTAATCTTACTCCTGAACTGCAAAAGGCACCAGGTGCCCTGAAATCTGCACTTGAAATATTTCCACCTGTAAGAGAACCAATCATATTGCTTGCATTCTTCTGTGTAATATGGTCTTGATTCCTGTAATCCTCCATTCCTATACAATATTTCTTTTCATTGCTTCATTTCTACTTGTTCTCCTTACTGAGAAATTCCAGGGATCCTAGTTAAAAGAGAAGTTTTCACATAATTTCTAAATAGTAATCAATTTATTATTACAACTTTTTATTTTGGTTAAAGAGTATACTATACGTTTAAACATATAAATTTAAAATGAAAACGTTTTAAATGTACAAAATATGTTAAGTAATTAAGTTTTTTTTTTTGCAAATTTTATTTTGTTCTGCAGTCCCCACAGCAGATTCATAGACTGACAATCACTTTAAGTAACGCTCTGACCTCAGAATCAGCCCCTAAGGCATTCAGATGTAGCTGAAAAGCCCATGAGAGCATTTCAGGCATGGAAAGGCAAGACATTGTGGCAAAAAATATCCTACATGCAGGATCTCTGTGAGTGAGACTCCAGTGGAAAGAAGGGGACATTAAAGAAGGATGTATTTGTTTTCTGAAGGGAGGAGAGAACTACCATTTTGCTTATCACCTTGTCCAAATACTGATGGAGTTTGTGGTCACAAAAGGCTTCCATAGCCTTGGCAGCTCATGGCAAGAGTCTCGGGTGATCCCTGACATCATAAATAAGATTGTTAATTGTTAAATTAACAACAAAGTCACTGTGCACTTACTCCCTATGTAGGACCCCTCTCCTTAATGAGTTGTGCTGAGAATTAACTGCAAAACTTGTTCTCAAACAGTACTTTATACATTGTGTGTGTGTGTGTGTGTATGTGCAAATTGTTGAAATCTTTACTTAGTATAGAGTTGGTCTTCTGTATATAAATTTAAGTTAAAAATAAATCTTAATATAGAATGGGATGGGAGTGGGAGTAGGAGGTGGGATGATAGTGGGGGTGGAAGGCTAGGTATAGGGGGAAGAACCACTATATTTCTAATGTTGTACCTATGAAATTTGCATTCATTAAATAAAAGCTTTAAAAAAATTTTATGCTTCTGGCTTAAAGGAAGAATACAACTGTATCTTTTCTATTGAACCTTTCAGGAATAATAAAACAATACCCATCTGAACTTTCATTTTAAAAAATTGAGTTTCTTTTGGATTTAGTTTTTTATGTTTGAAAAAGTTCTTGCCAAAGTAGTACATATGCACAATTTACAATTTTAGAACTCTGATCAGCAGTTTCCTGCACAGTCCTTCCAGCCTGAGTTCTTCTCAGAGCTACTTCAGCTATTTATTCTGGTTTTATTGACTTATTGCTAAACTACTGATTTGTCAGTTAAGACACTGCTTAAGATGCCTGTGTTCCACACTGGAGTCATTGGTTGTGAGTACCTGCTCCACTCCTGATCCAGTTTCCTGCTAACATGCACCCTGGAAGGCAATGGATGGTGGCTCAAGTACTTGTGACTCTGCCATCCATGTATGAGTCCTGGATTGGATACTTGATTCCTGGCTTCTGGCTTTTGTCTAACCCAATGCTGGCTGTTGTGGGCATTTGGTGAGTGAAACAGCAGTGGGTGAGATTTCTCTCTCCCTGTCTCTCTCCTCCCATCTTTCAAATAAAATGAATGAATAAATAAATATAGATTTACACCTCAATGTTTTAATCCATTAATTTTAGACATTATGATGGGGAATATATGGGGAGGAGGAACTTTTGAATACTAGCTGTATTTGAGAGATCTCTTCATTCATTCTTTTAAAAAGACATCTTGCTTCATTTCCCTACTTTTATTTTAGTACTTTGCTCCTGTCTTTGGCAGTACTTGATTCCCTGAGTCCAGTGCTACACTGAGTCCAGTTTCTCCAGACTGAATTTACTTTCTCCAGGAGGGTTGGGAAGAAGGGGTAACCTGGCTGCAAGTGTTAAACATGGGAGTCTAACCACTCTTTATACAAACTTTCATTCAGGGTCAGTCCTGTGGCACAGCAGATTAGATTGCTACCTGGGACTTCTGCATCTTATATTGCAGTGCTGGTTCAAGTCCCACTACTATGCTTCCAGTTCCAGCTCCCTGCTAATCCATCCTGGAAGGCAGAAGATGATAGCTCAAGTGATTGGGCATCTGCCACCCACATTGGAGACTCAGATGGAATTCTAGGCTCCTGGTTCTAGCCTGGCTCAGCCTTGGCTGTTGGAGGAATTTGTGGAGTGATCCAGCTGATGGAAGATCTCTCTCTCTCTCTCTCTCTCTCTCTCTCTGTTTTGCTCTTCCGTTAAAGTAGATGGAAAATAAGGGCCAGCTTTGTGGCATAACAGGTTAAGCCTCCTGCAATGCCAGCATCCTATATTGGTGCTGGTGTGTGTCCCAGCTGCTCCATTTCCAATCCAGCTCCCTGCTAATGAGCTTGGGAAAGCAGCAGAAGATGGCCCAAGTCCCAGCTGTTGCAGTCATTTAGGGAATGAACCAGTGGATGGAAGACACCCCCCCCCCGTGTGTATGTATATGTATGTGAAGGTGTATGTACCTTCTCCCTACCCCATAACTTTGCCTTTCAAATAAATGAAATAAATATTTGAAAAAAGTAAAGTCAATAAAAAATAAATATACATTTACAACTTTCATTCAACTTTCCAGTGACTGACCCTGCTGCCGGCCCCCGCCCAGCTCCTGTGGGTGTAGCTGGACTCTTGGGGTGCTCTGGAGGCAAAACAGATTGCACAGAGTGGGTGCCTCCCTATGTAGCCTTCTCTCTATGCTGCTGTTTACTACCTGTCCTTCTGCTTACCAGCCCCTCTAAATCACTGAAACTGCTCACCTCTGTCATCTCTTACCCAGCTCTTTGTTCATCAAAATTTTTCCTTTTTTTTATACTATAGTAAGAGTTTAAGATAAAATAACAAAAAATATTATATCAATATCACCATCATCATTTTAACTTATATATGCATACATTAATGTGTGGGGGTATGCATGTGTAACAGCCTTGATGAAATTTTAGTGAATTTTATTGGCCTAGAACTCACTAAGAAATCAGTTACTAGGGGGGCTGGCACCATGGCTCAATTGGCTAATCCTCTGTCTGTGGCGCTGGCATCCCATATGGGCACTGGGTTTTGTCCTGGTTGCTCCTCTTCCAGTCCAGCTCTCTGCTGTGGCCTGGGAGGGTAGTGGAGGATGGCCCGAGTACTTGGGTGCCTGCACCCGTGTGGGAGAGCAGGAGAAACACCTGGCTCCTGGTTACGGATCAGTGCTGTGTGCTGGTCGCAGCGCACTGGCCTCAGCGGCCATTGGAGGGTGAACCAACAGAAAAAAGAAGACCTTTCTCTCTGTCTCTCTCTCTCACTGTCCACTCTGCCTGTCAAAAAACAAAAAATAAACAAACAAACAAACAAAAACAAATATGAACATTCTGGCTTACAACCCTTCTGTTCTCCACCCACCCAATGAGTCATAATGCTCACTTTTCAGAAGACAATTTTTCCAAAGTTTTTTTTATATAAAATGTGCAACATGTATTGGTTTATTATATCTACTTTTGTCATACACTGGCAAACTCTTTAACATACAAAAATACTAGATGTTCTAAAGTAAGATTCATTTTGCGCTTTGTAGAATACTTGAAAAAGTTCATGGAAAATGGAATTACAAAGTAAGTTTATTTTGGTGGAAAAAAATTTGAAATCCATGCAAAATGTTTTTATAGTACACATTTTACATAAACCCTTTGAAGACACCTAATCTGGATGAATTTCAAAAAGATTTAGAACAAAGCAAACTCAATTCCATTTTTCCACAACCTCTTGAAATATCCTCAGATGTAATATACACACAGCAGAGTAAAACAAAATACACAAACATAAGGGACAATAGTTAATCTCACCTCACCTTAAGCACACTGGCTAACTGAGCATTTCTTTACTGTCCA
The DNA here is from genome assembly GCA_949820135.1 of Sylvilagus floridanus. NCBI lineage: Eukaryota > Metazoa > Chordata > Mammalia > Lagomorpha > Leporidae > Sylvilagus > Sylvilagus floridanus. The sequence continues at coordinate 80,393,210 of OX463241.1, forward strand.
TGGTACCTCAAACAAGTGCGCGAAACCAAGGAGGGGTTCGATCATCCCCCCCTCAAAAGTTTTCATATGAATGTTAACAAACTTGTATTTACAAACTCTGGCATTTTATTGCCTCTATTTTAACATATATCAGGCATTTCAGATATCTGGAAAGACTGAGCATGCTAACAAAGTATTTAGCATTGCCAACTCTACATATAGTAATAATAAAATATATGCACAAGGAGGTCACATGAAAATACACAACGATATACACGACAATGGTCACAAGAAAATGCCTCCTAAACAGGATGTCTGACACAGAACCTTCTTTCCCACGCCCCAATTCTTTCATTCCATGTCTTCAAACTCATCCAAAAAATGTGGGTGTGTTGTCCTGATGTGGCTTCTGGAGACGGTCTAACAACTTTATTTCAAAACATCACTTTCAGAAGATATTTCTGAAAAAAACAAAGATTTTTTTTAAAAAACAAACAAACAGGGGTTTACAATTTGTAACTTTCTAATTCTACCATACATTGGCAACCTCTTTATATCTAGAGTGCCTAGGTATAGCAAAAGTTTTCTTTCATTACATGGGGAGGGAATTTGAAAGCAGTTTTTTTATACTATACACCCATTTTCTATAAATGGCTGACAAATCTTCCCAAAGGGTGTCAGGCACTTCCAAGTGGCCAAGTGTGGTGAGTTACTCCACCAGATCCCTCTTCTAATATCAAGACCTGATACATCACCCACCAACCCTTTCGTGCAAAGTTGTCTCAGACTCTGCTGAAAATTATAGAAAATGGGTGTATAGTGTAAAGAGTCTTTTTGCATATCAGGCTGGGTTACAGAGAAACATTTAGGCCAAACTAAATAGTCTTTGGGGTTGTTACTTCCCTCCAACTGGAACAGAACAGTTACTCTGGGATCCAGGTTGGCATGACTCCGTGGACTAAAGTGATGCCAAGTTTGTGTGCATGGATCCACCTTCTCCCCATGTTGACCCCATCCTGGCCCTCCATAGCATTTGAGCCGCTGCCACTCTTTGCTCTGCCATGTCTGCTGTCACTCAAAGCATGAGGTCCTGGGCAAATTGGCAGGGATTTTTCCCAGGCTCCTCAGGGTTGGGCTGGAATCAGAGGAGAGATTTGCCACTGCTTCAAGGCCTGGACTGGGTTGGTGGGTGGCCACAGTTGGGGGCCCTGGTGTCTGGAGGGCAGAGACTATGGCCTGACCCTTGGGCCCCAGCTCACATGCCCACCTGGACCAGAGGGCCATGCCCAGCTTCACATGGAACTCTATCAAGGAGGTTTTGTTTGTTATGTAGAATTTCTCTAAGGATATGAAGGCACAATCATGGAGGGAAGAAGTGTTGTGTTGCAATTTAGTTTCACATTACTTAGCAAAACATTCATCTGTCTGTATAAATCTACATAATCAAAACAAACAAATCAAATCACAGTCGGCATACAGGTGTTCTTTGTGCTTTTAACTTTCCTCTATCTTTGAACACTTTCATATTAAAATTTGGAAGTAAAATAAAACCTTCAAAAGAAGAAATATTCTTTTGCCACATATTTATCCTGAAATCTATGGATTCTTCATCTACATTCCCCTATGGTCAAAATGCTGACAGTTGTATGTTTTGTGTCCACTTCCTCCCGCTTGTCCACTTTTCAGGGCACTCTAGTCTTATGTCCCCTGTCTTAGTCCATTCAGGCTACTACAATACCATGGAATGTGTGGCTTAACAACAGACCTTAATTTTTCACAGTTTTGGATGTTGGGAAGTTCAAGAACAAGGCATTGGCAGCTGTGGGGTCTGATGGCGTTCATTGACTGATAGCAGTCTGTTTGTTCTTTTCTCAGTGAGAATGGGCAAGGGCTCTCTCTTGAGCCTCATTTAATGGAACTAATTGCCTTGATGACATGACCTAATAACCTTCTAAAAGGCCCTCCTAAGACCATTACCTTGCAGATTAGCATTTCAACATAGGAAACTGGGTGATGTCACAGACATTGAGAGTGTTATCACCTCCATGCTGTTAATTAACTTAACCTTTGTGTTTTTACCTAGATAAAGACCTGCTTGTCTTGTCCAACATCTCAGCAACATCTCTTGAAGGGTATTTCCTCCTTCACTTCTCCTTTTAAATACAGATTATCCCTGGTTCTTCCTTCTTTACTGAGCTCCTGGGTGCTGGCATTCCCGTTCTGGCTTTTCTCTGTACATACCCTCCATGTGTACTGTACGGACCTGAAGGGTCAACTACCTTGAATTCACTGATGATGTCCATATTTCCTATCCAGCAAACACTTCTGGTATTTTTGACCTGTATTTCTAACTCTTACATAACAACTTTTTTAAAAAAAGATTTATTTATTTACTTGAAAGGCAGAGTCACAGAGAGGCAGAGGTAGAGAGATAAAGATAGAGAGAGAGAGACAGAAAGAGAGAGAGAGAGAGAGAGAGAGAGGTCTTCCATCTGCTGGTTCACTCCCCAGATGGCTGCAATAGCCAGAGCTGAGCCCATCCAAAGCCAGGAGCCAGGAGCTTCTTCCAGGTCTCCCACATGGGTGAGGGGCCCAAGGACATGGTCTGTCTTCTACTGCTTTCCCAGGCCACAGCAGAGGGCTGGATTGGAAGCTGAGCAGCAAGGTTTCGAACTGGCATGCATATGGGATGTCAGCACTGCAGGCGGCGGTTTTATCCACTATGCCATGGCACCGGCCCTGTATTTAACATCTTTACTTTAATGTTTCAAAACCATATCGAGTGTAGCAAGTAACTTAGGAAACCAGAGTATGCTTCCCCACAATATGAAGGGTGATTGAACTAAAGGCAGTAAAACAGATTCAGATGCCAGAAAGCTCTCTGCTTTCCCTCTCTTGCCTAAAAGCCAAAGATTTACGATTTCTTAAAAAATAGTTTATGGATAAAGTCGGAGTTTGTGAACTAAAGAGGCTTCCATAGTCTTGGCAGCTCATGACAAGAGCCTCGGGTAATTACTGACGCCATAAATAAAAGTGTCAATTGTTAAATCAACAACAGGAGTCACTGTGCACTTACTTCCCATGTAGGATCTCTGTCCTTAATGTGTTGTACTATGCGAATTAATGGTAAAACTACTACTTAAACAGTACTTTATGCTTTGTGTATCCGTGTGGGTGCAAACTCTTGAAATCTTTACTTAGTATATATGAAGTTGATCTTCTATATATAAAGATAATTCAAAATGAATCTTAATGAAGAATGGGATGGGAGAGGGAGTAGGAAATGGGATGGTTTGCAGGTGGGAGGGAGGTTATGGGAGGAAAAACCGCTATCATCCAAAAGTTGTACTTTTGAAATTTATATTTATTAAATAAAAGAAAAAATAATTTAGTAGTAAAAAAATAGTTTATGGAAAATGTGGATTATGAAAAAAGCTATGCATGGATTTTAATTTTTTTGCACCAAAATGTATTTATATTTCAATTCCATTTTCCTATAGACTTTTTGAAGTTCTCTTGTAGATTTACAAAGACAATGGTTTCCTTCCCTACTTTCTACCAGAGAGAACAGAAGGTAACCAGTGAAGATACCTTTGGATCCTTACTGACTTGGAAGTGTTTCCAGAAGAATCCACATTAGCAATCTTTATCAACTGCCTTTTGTCTGTTAGTTATTTGCCTTTCCCCAAGTTGGCCCCATAAAGAATCATAGTCCTTCTCCTTTGATTTATTACTACTCTAAAAATTTACCATTGTTTGTTGAAGATGCTGTACAGGCTGGAGTTCAAAGTATCTTTGGAAACTATTCATTCCTTGGATCTCTCCTACGTATAAATTAAATATCTGTATTAATAAGTTTTATTTTTATCTTGCTAATTTGTCTTTTATTTTTTTATTTTTTATTTTTGACAGGCAGAATGGACAGTGAGAGAGACGAAGAAAAAGGTCTTCCTTTTTTCCATTGGTTCACCCCTCAATGGCCTTTGCGGCTAACGCACTGTGCTGATCTGAAGCCAGGAGCCTGGTTCTTCTCCTGGTCTCCCATGCGGGTGTGGGGCCCAAGCACTTGGGCCATCCTTCACTGCACTCTCGGGCCACAGCAGAGAGCTGGCCTGGAAGAGGAGCAACCGGGACAGAATCTGGCACCCCAACCGGGACTAGAACCTGGTGTGCTGGTGCCACAGGCGGAGGATTAGCCTATTGAGCCACGGCACCAGCCAGCTAATGTGTCTTTTGCAACAGGAGTCAGTTTCAACTAGGAACCTATGAGAGCTGTTCTTCACCCCTGCACAGAACATCTGTCCCAACCACCCTAAACCTGTGCATTACCAAAGAATATAGGACATTTGTCTTTCATTTATTCCTCTATCGTTTCATTAGAAGTTTCTGATCATCAAAGCAAATAGTGAGTACTTCTGCCTTCTCACTGCAATCACTAGAATGCAAATCACTGGCATTTCTTGCCAGCATGATTGCAATAGCCCTGTATAATTGATACTCGACATTCCACTCCTGCTTTTTTTTTTATTTGACAGATAGAGTTAGACAGTGAGAGAGAGAGACAGAGAGAAAGGTCTTCCTTTCGTTGGTTCACCCCCCATATGGCTGCCACAGCTGGCTCGCTGCACCGATCTGAAGCCAGGAGCCAGATGCTTCCTCCTGGTCTCCCATGTGGGTGTAGGGCCCAAGCACTTGGGCCATCCTCAATTGCCTTCCTGGGTCACAGCAGAGAGCTGGACTGGAAAAGGAGCAGCCGGGACTAGAACCCAGTGCCCATATGGGATGCCAATGCCTTAGGAGGAAGATTAGCCAAGTGAGCCACAGCGCTGGCCATCCACTCCTGCTTTTCTTTGATCCATTCTCCATGTAGCACTAGAGTGATCTTTCCAGAATACAGATACAGTATCTAAGTATCCTAACTTTTTGTTTTCTTGACCCAGTCTGTCATTCCCCTGGTTGTAAGCCCACAAAATGAAGGTGTAACTTTTCCCAGGTTACTACTGAAAGCCGGATCCCCGAAATGCAATCTGACACATAGTAGGTACTCAACACATATTTGAATGCAGGATAAATGCAGGATAAGTGAATGAGTGTCTGTAAGGCCAGGCATTTGTATTTCAGGCAGCTTCATTGTATAATTTTTTCATTTATACCAATAGTTCAGAGTTTTAGTAGCTTTTTTTTTTTGAAACTTAAAGTAGCCCTGAAAACTGCTTACACTTAGAGAGCAAGTCTGGTTTTGAGAAAAGCCACCAGAGGGAGCACTGAAACAATTTCTGTGAGAAAATAAAATATCCAGGAATTTTAACTATGTTCGTCAATTGGGTCTTTATATAAAGTTCTCATGCTTAAGCGTAATGGCGCTTCTTGATAATGGAGGTAGGGTCATTTATGTTACCAATAAAAACCTCATTATTGTGTATTCTGGAAAACAATTACACAGAAATCTCAGACAAATCATTTTAACATAAAAAAACATAGAGGATCTCAATCATGCACTTTATCATAAAACTGGCTGTTCATATATGGTTGATGCCTAACAAAGTCCTTAAGATGCACTTGTCCAATACTAGGGAAAACTATCAAACTATGGTATAATTCAGAATTGAAAATTCTATCCTGACTCCGTAAATTTATGCCTTTCGTATTAACGAGTTTTACAAATAATTGCTTTTGAGAGGCAGATATTTGCACTGCTCATGACAAGCTCTGAAATATCTCAGAAAGGTTTCCGCACCTGTGGGAGAAGGGCCATATTAGAGATACTGTGGTGTTTGCAAGATCCACAGAAGGGAACAGTGTGTTACCTGGAGTGCTGTGGTGCTCTCCAGAGGCTGGTTAGTCACCTTACTACAGATTTTGCTGAGTTGATGAGACTTAGGAGCCACATGTTCAGGGTTGTGTTAAGAGGAGAGTGCAAGGGAGTTTGAGCTGTTTGTCCCTTTTCACTGTACAGTTCAATAATCTTTGACTGGAACTTACCGTTGTAGATCCTCTATCTCAGTCAAGATGTAGAACATTTCCATCACCCATAAGATGTTCACTCATGACCCTATCCAAGCTTCCCTAAGTCACTAGCCCCAAAGATCACCCGTCTACGTAGCTGTGCTTTTTCTAGAACAGCATATAAATGGAATTGTAGGAAAGTAGATTTGCCTGGTTTGTTTTACTTAATGGAATACTTTTGAAATTTGTCTGTGTTTTTACATGTGATCAGTAGTTTCTTCCGCGCTTATTGCTGAGTATTATTCTATTGTGTAGATGTCCCATACTTTGAGTTGTTCTTCCCCCACATTTATCTGTTATGAGTAAAGCTACTATATTAATTAACGTACAGATTTTGTATGGGTATCTGTTTTCATTTCTCTCCTGCAAATACCTAGCAGTGGTGGCTCCCCACCCAGGAGACAGCGGCTTGAGACATCGCCCCATGCCAGCGAAGAGTACCTCATTGCCCCATGTCAGCAGGAATTAGCTCTAAAGACAGATTATCGTCCCTCTACCCCTCCTGGACTCTTGGAACTAATGTAATCCCATACAAATCCTGCTTTATAAAAAACAAAAGGGGAAAATGTTAGGAAAAGGGTGCAGTTTTACCTATGGCGTGATCTACACACTGACACTATCCTAGGCTCTAGCCCCTGCCGCCATTGCTGGAAGCCAGGTGGCCACATGGCCCAACCACTGGTGTCAAGCTCCACCCCCATCCTAATGGGCTTTGCTGCTCCTGCCTCCCTGCCCGCCCTTTGGCAAAGTTTTAAAAGGACCTGTTCTGAACACGTGGCTCTCTCGCTTTCTCTTCTCTGCGCTCTCTGCTCTCCTCTCCCCTTCTCGTCTCTCTGCTCTCTCTCCTCTCCTCGATAGCTCTTTTCCTCTCTCCCTCCCTGTTACACGCTACTCTCTCTTTTTCCCTCTTCGCCCCTTCCCTCTGGTCTGCTAGGTTTTCCCCAATAAACCCTTTCCCTTAAAAAAATACCTAGCAGTGGGCTTGCTGGGGTGGATAGTAAGGATGTGTTCTACTTCATAAGAAGCGGTCAGATTTCTTGCTAAAGTGGCCATGTTTTGAAACACATCAATAATGGTTGAGCTTCCCATCCTCAGCAGTATTTGGAGTCTTTCTTTTAAAAGCTGCATAAGTCAATGTGTCATGGCTTAAATTTTTATTTTCTTATTGCTTAACAATAAGCAATTTTTCATATCATTTTTTTGTCCCTATATCTTTTTTTGTGAAAATCTTTTGTCTATATTTTATTGGGTGGTTTAATTTATTTTTTGAGTTGTAAGAGTTCTTTATACATTCTGGAGACAAGTGATGTATCAGATATCTATTGGGCAACTGTTTTATCCAATTTTTATTTATATTTTCCTAATAGTACATTTGAAAATGTAGAATTTGATGAAATCCAATTATTTATGTGTCATTTTCTTTCATGATTGATACTTTTGTGTCTTAAAATTTTTTCCATAACCAAAGGTTAACATTTTATATCTTATACTTCTTTTTCTAGAAATCTCTTCTAGTAATTTCATAGTTTTAACATCCACGTTCATGTATTTTATCCATTTCTAGTTAAAATCTTTAAATTATTTATTTGTTTGTTTTCATAATATTTGAAATCAGAGCAAAATAGACAGAGAGGGATAGAGAGATAGAGGTAGAGGGGGAGAGAGAGAGAGAGAGAGAGAGAGAGAGAGAGAGAGAGAGAGATCCTCCATCCTTTGCTTCACTCCCCAAATTCCTTCAATAGCCAGTGCTGGGCCATGCTTAAGCCAGGACTCTGGGACTCTATTTCTGTCTCCCATGGGGATGGTAGATAGCATAGCATTTGAACCATCACCTGCTGATTCCCAGGATGCAAAAGTAAGAAGCTGTATAGGAAGCTGAATTGGAAACAGAGTAGCCAGTATTCAAACCAGGCACTTCAGTATGGGATGCAGGCATCCCAGGTGGTAATTTAACCTGCTCTGCCATTTGTTTATAAGCAGGGTAATGCCTAAGTGACCACTACTCCTTTCTTTTTTCTTCTTGGGTTCTATTCACATTTAAGCTAGATATTTTCATTGGATTTTGGATACTCCTCTTCTTTTTAGTACTTATTCTCCTTGTGTTTTGAGTTCATGGATTCTTCCCTCTGTGTCTATTTACCAGATAAATTCTTTGCAATAGTTCTTCATCTCTGGTATCTTTCTCTCCTGGTATTTTCATTTGGTTTTCTTTATATTTTCCATCATGCTGAAATTTTTCTTTTCTTCAGGTACATTATCTTACTTCTCACCAGCTCCTTTAATTTGTTAATCAAAATTATTTTAAAGTTTCTATCTGATAGTTTCAACATCTGTGCTGCCTCCGTTGTGTCTGGTGCTGTTCATTTTTTTATTTCCTGTCAAGGAGTCATATTTTTCTTGATTTTTTGGATATTTAAACACTTTTTAAGTGAATATCAGATATTGTTGCTGTTTTGTTGAAAAATAAAAACTGTGGTAAATGCTGTTGGCCTTTGGAAATAGGCGTGCCTTTTCCCCTGTCCTTGGTAGGGTTTGGGTTTGAGTCAGCTTACCCTGTAAAATGACTGGTTTGGAGTTGGTTCTACATCACCCTCAATGTACCATAGATTTCAAATTTCACCAATGGTGGGCTGCTGCTATGTGATTCTAAATGTGGAGCCTGAGTGATGGAGGATTTTCTGAGTGTTCCTGCAGAATCTCAAATTCATGAGGCTAGTGCACCAGTGGCACAGTCTTGCCTTCCCCTTGCGATAAGACTGCTGAGACTGGCACTCAATGCAGGTGACTACTGTAAATGGTTCACGTATACTGTCTGCTTTCTGCTTCTAGCCCAACCTCCCCATGATCAACATCCACACCAGAATGACATTTGGATTACAAGAGATGAACCAATACTGACACATCATTATTACCTGGAATTTATAGCTTGCATTAGAGCTCATTCTTGGTGTTTGTACATTCTGTGGATTTGGCCAAATATACAATGACATGCAACCACAATGATAGTATCATATGGAGTAGTTTAATTGCCTTCAAAAATCCCTTGTGCTCAACTTAATAATTCCTGCCTTCTCTCAAACCCTCAGAAACCACTGATCTTTTAAATGTCTTCAGTTAGAGGCTGCTAGAATCAGCTTGCTCAGGGTTTTGTAGCTGTTCCTAGGCCCTTTTCTCAGGCCTCAAAAGCCACTAAAGTCCCTCAGTGCAGTTCAGATCTTCCAGGAACATCCCTTTTGATGAATGCTGTCTTATACAGACACACACACACACACACGCACACACACACACACTGCATGCATCCCCCCCAGATGTTACAAAGAAAGACTTTTCTTGGGATTGATGGTTTTGAGAAGACATCTCCTCACTGGAGGATGGATCACATTTGGGCTGGGGCTGTTGAGGGGGCACTAGTTTGCTGCTTATCAGGCAAGGGTCACATCAAACTAACTGGCAGGGCTGGAGCTCTTTGGCATTGCTGGTTTCTATCCTCACCAGTGGATTATCAGAGTGCCTTCGCATAAATGAAAGTTTCTGTGTGTGTGTGTGTGTGTCTGTGCATGAGACTGTATTTCTTTTATTTTATAATTTTTTTATTCATTTGAAAGTCAGTTACATATCTGTATATTTATGCATTTTTTATGATTTTGTTTGTATAGATAGTTATTAAATGATGCTGTTTTTGGTCACAAGGTCTATAGACAACTCAACTTAGCATTGATGACTGAAGAATCATCTGAAAAATCTCACAGTTCTGCTTGGCCAAGACTCCATCCCTCAACCATGACCTTGATGCTCTCAGTAGCTACAGTGGACAGAAGGGCCACTTAAGAAAAGACAGGGTTGCCTTCTCTTGTCCTTCACTGACGTGAATCTTGGGGCTAGTGCTGTGGTGTAGTGGGGAAAGCTGCTGCCTGCAGTGCCAGCATTGCATATGGGCACCTGTTTGAGTCCCAGTTGCTCCACTTGCAATCCAGCTCTCTGCCATGGCTTGGGAAGGCAGTATAAGATGGCCCATGTCCTTGGGCCCCTGCACCCACGTGGGAGACCCGGAAGAATATCCTGGCTCCTGGCTTCAGATTGGCACAGCTCTGGCCGTTGTGGCCATCTGGGGAGTGAATCAGTGGAATGGAGGACCTCTCTCTCTCTCTGCCTCTGCCTCTCTGTAACTCTGCCTTTCAAGTAATTAAATAAATCTTAAAAAAATTAAAAAGTGAAAACTCATCAATCTTTAGAAGAAATAATATTTAACTTCAGATAAGAACTGTTAAGAGTCAATACATGGCTGGCGCCATGGCTCACTAGGCTAATCCTCTGCCTGCAGTGCCAGCACCCCAGGTTCTAGTCCCGGTCAGGGTGCTGGACTCTGTCCCGGTTGCTCCTCTTCCAGTCCAGCTCTCTGCCGTGGCCCGGGAGTTCAGTGGAGGATGGCCCAAGTGCTTGGGCCCTGTACCCGCATGGGAGACCAGGAGGAAGCACCTGGCTCCCGGCTTCAGATTAGCGCTGCGCTGGCTGTAGCAGCCATTTGGGGGGTTAACCAACGGAAGGAAGACCTTTCTCTCTGTCTCTCTCTTTCACTGTCTAACTCTGCCTGTGGGAGGAAAGAGTCAATGCATTATAAATAAAGTGAAAATATTTAAATGGAACCTCTTCACTAGCCAAGCTCAGGTGTGAAATTTGTTTTATTTGAAATGCTACACATTCATGAGCTACATATTGGACAAGAATCTAGTGTGGAAATGTTAAAAACACTCTAAGAAGATTTGCAAATGTAATGGAAATACTCTTTCTTAAAAGTAAAACCCTTTTGTCCTCTTTTGAAATTATCTTCCCTTATGGACACCATGAATTTTGTGTAAGTCATTAATCATACCCAGCATATCAGGATGATAAATGAATTATTTCTAAAGATTATACACCTCAAATATTGCACGCCAATCTCCAGCAAACCTTCCTGAACCTGTAATGAACACTTTGTAAATGTTCACTAGTTCACTAGATGGCACCAAGAGGCCAGCAATGTTACCAATAGTAATAGATGCTTGGGAGACATGAGTGTTAGCAAGGAGATTCCATTAAAAAAATCTCATGGAAAGCCCTGAATTCAAAGTGTTGGGATCTATATAGCTTAGGATACGTTTAGCTCAGATGCACACAGACATTTGTGCTAAATGAGATTTCACAATGGATGCCTTTCTGCTTTTTAATATGTAAGAAAAATTGGCCTCAATCATGAGATTTAAAATAAAATTCATACATAAAAGGAATATATAATGATCAATTTGTAAAAAGATTATTACAGAGGGGCTAGTGCTGTGGCGCAGTGGATTAATGCCCTGGCCTGAAGCGCTGGCATCCCGTATGGACGCCGGTTCTAGAGCTGGCTGCTCCACTTCTAATACAGCTCTCTGCTGTGGCCTGGGAAAGCATTAGAGGATGGCCCAGATCCTTAGGCCCCTACACCCACGTGGGAGACACAGGAAAAGCTCCTGGCTTCGGATCAGCGCAGCTCCGGCCTTTGCAGCATATTGGGGAGTGAACCATCGGATGGAAAACCTCTCTCTCACTTTCTCTCTGCCTCTCTTCTCTCTGTGTAACTCTGACTTTCAAATAAATAAATAAATATTTAAAAAGATTATTACAGATTAAAAATCCAGTATCATAATTATTAATTTTTATCTTGAAAATTAAAAATTTTACATTAACTCTTGAGAACAATACTCATTTGTAAGACCAAGTCACTTATTCACATATTTTACTAGGATTTCCTACCCCCTTTTAAACTTAGCAAATGAATAAAGAAGATAGTTTAGCAAAGAATTGCAATTTTAGATTAATGATGGGGGGCTTAATGAGTGTAGAAAGTAAATAATACTATAATCAAATCCTGTTACTAAAATGAATATTATTGCATCTATGAAGTCATCTTGAAAAGGTTCCATGGTCCCCCAGATTAGATTAAGTGCCTTTCCCATACAACCTCTTAATCTGTATTTACCATGTTGTGAAACTTAAGGTTTTTTTTTTTTTTTTAAGATTTATTTATTTTATTTGAAAGGCAGAGTTACAGAAAAGCAGAGGCAGAGAGAGAGAAAGAGGTCTTCCATCTGCTGGTTCACTCCCTAACTGGCTGCAATGGTCAGGGCTACGCAGATCTGAAGTCAGGGTCCTGGAGCTTCCTCCAGGTCTCTTATGCAGGTGCAGGGGCCAAGCACATGGGCCATCTTCCACTGCTTTCCCAGGCTATAGCAGAGAGCTGGATTACAAGTGGAGCATCCAGGACACACACGGGCCCCCATGTGAGCTACCGGCACTACAGGCGGCAACTTTACCTGCTATGCCACAGCGCTAGCCCTGAAACTTAGGTGTTGTATCTGAATTCTTGCATTTGTCTTTGAGCTCTTCAAGGGTAGGAGCTGTGTCTCATCAACCCTCATACCCTCAGCATGGGATACTTTGTTGACAAATATCTGTTGAGTTAGGAGTTAAATTCCATTATCACACAGATGTTGGTTTATATCTCAGATCCACCATTTATTATTTTCAGCAAGTTACTAAACTCTAAGTCAGAGGTTAGTAATAAGAAACAGTAATACCAATAGTGGATATTCTATCATTTCAGTGAGTATAAAATCACAGTTTCTAGAACACAGTAAGAGATCACTAAATGTTATCTATTATCTATTATTATTAATATTTATTGAAATGAATAGATCTTAATTATAAAAGTACTATTCATTTTGGATTTTTCATGCTGATATGAATGTTTTGTGCCCCCTAAAATTCTTATGTTGAAACCTAACCCCTGAGAGATGATATTAAAAGGCGGGGCCTTTAAGGGATAATTATTTCATGAGGGCTCTGCCTTTATGAGTGGGATTAGAGCCCTCACAAAAGAGGCCTTATGGAGTTTGCTCATCCTTTCTGCCATATGAGAACACATAGAACTTGCGTTCTATGAGAAATTGGTCCTCTGCAAGATACCGAACCACTGGTATCTTGAACTTGAAGTTTCCAACTTCCAGAACTGTGAGCAGTAACTTTCTATTGTTTATAAAGTATCCATTGTAATGTATTTTATTAAACTGATAAGAACAGTTGGGGCCAGCTCTTTGGTACAGCAGGTTAACACCGTGGCCTGAAGCGCCGGCATACCATATGGGTGCTGGTTCGAGACCTGGCTGCTCCACTTACAAGTCATCTCTCTGCTATGGCCTGTGAAAGACATGGAAGATGCCCAAGTCCTTGGGCCCCTGCACCCATGTTGGAGACCTGGAAGAAGCTTCTGGCTCCTGGCTTCATATCAGCGCAGCTCTGGCTGTTGTGGCCAATTGGGGAGTGAACCATCGGATGGAAGACCTCTCTCTCTGCGCCTCTCCTTTTCTTTCTGTGTAACTCTGCCTTTCAAATAAATAAATAAATAAATTTAAAAAAAAAAAAGAACAGTTGCTACACTTAATCTTAGCCAAAAGGCCCAGAAGCAATTGTATTTTATTATAGTAACCTTTTAAATGGAGTAAGACAATAGATACTGCTATGATTTGGACACTTTTACTTTGATGTATCTAATTCTTTAAATTGATTTACTTATTTATTTGAAAGGCAGAGTAACAGAGAGAGATAGAAGAAAAGACAGAGAGATCTTATATCCACTGGTTTACTCCATCAGTGGCCTCAACAACTTAGGGTAGGCCAGGCCGAAGCCAAGAGTCAAGAGCTTCATTGGGTCTCTCATGTAGATGGCAGGGGTCCAAGCACTTGGGTCATCTTCCACTGCTTTCCCAGGCATGTTAGTAGGGAGCTGGATCAGAAGAGGAGCAGCGGGAGCATCGCAGGCAACAATTTAATGTATTGTGCCACAAAAAATCTATCTAATTGAGGACATGGTTAAATGCGATTTTTTAGTATGTAGAAAACCCAGATACACTATTTCTTTGAAGAAGTTGTCAGAAAAATTAATAAACTCAAGAATACGCAAAAGAGATCATTTGCTATCCTTTCAGTGCAGAGTTGGGTTTGATTTTGCCGTGTAGGCAGTGGACCATGGTAAACACAAAGGTTAAGTTACAGATGGTTTGCCAGGTAGAGATGCGAATAACCTCTGTCCATCAAATCTGGTGACCCAGAGATTGTGTTCTATGGCCCTGCTGGACTTAAACTGGTTTTGTATTTGATATAGCTACCTCACTCAAACAATTTCTTTCTATGTTACCTACACATACATAAATTAAGTGCTTTGGAATTAGCTTATCATTTTACTGATTTTTTATTGAGTGCTATTAAGAAATCTTTAACACATGTTGATTTTATATCTTTATGAGAGTAATGATTTTAGAGTTTTGAAAACTATATGTTAAGATAGTTCAGCTTAACAATAGTTCAGTAGGTTATAAATCATAACCCTGACAGTTAAGGAGTACAGCAATCTCCCCATAAACCTGAGCAGGATTGTAGATATAGATAGCACTCTGCAAAAGCTATATAATAACATGTATATAGACATCTTAGATGACTTCTATGTAATAACTGGAAAATTAAATGTGGGGGTGTGACAAATGCATAATTTACTGGTATTTGATGCAACCCTAATGGCATAAGTGGTTTTCATTTTTAAAATTTTTTAAAACTTTATTTATTTGAGAGGTAGAGTTACGGACAGAGAGAGGGAGAGACAGAGAGAAAGGTCTTCCATCCACTGGTTCACTCCCCAGATGGCTGCAATGGCCAGAACTGAGCCAATCCAAATCCAGGAGCCAGGAGTTTCTTCTGGGTCTCCCACATGGGTGAAGGGGCCCTAGCACTTGAGCCATCTTTCACTCCCTTCCCAGGACATAAGTAGAGAGCTGGATCAGAAAAGGAGCAGCTGGGACACGAACCAGTGCCCATATGGAATGCCAGCGCTGCAGGCAGAGGCTTAGCCTACTATGTCATTGCGCCGACCCTGGCATGGTGGTGTTTTCAGTTGAATTCTCATGAAGGGATATTTTATTTTATTTTTTAGCAAAAAAAAAAAAAACAAAAAAAAAACAGAAGGTCTGTTACAACTCTTTTGTCCTATGAGCAGAACACTATTCTTGCGTGTTCTTAACTACTGCTGCTTTTGTTCAACTTGGTTTATAGTACTGACAGTGGTTCTGTCTGGAAACAGTATCTACAGATACTTCTGATTTGAACCCAATTGAAAATCTTCTATTCAAAAATGTGTGACAATTACCACACTGAAGCCTATAATTTGCTTAACCTTGGCAAAGGAAAATTTCCCTCTCAGAGAAAACAACTTTGCAAAGGCTCCGCAAACCAAGCAGAGACAAGAAACTCTTGTCAAAGGAAATGACAGGAACTACAAGTCAAAGATGAGAAAATCTAGCTTTGCATTTTGCTGAAATATTCCTGAAAGGTGAGGAAATTCTTGGGAAAGTGGGAGTGAGATTTCTTCCAGAATCTAAACATGTTAATTTTCTAAACATAGATAAATAATTTTAATTATCCCTCTAAATTAGCATCATTCATGAACAATCTGGCAGTTCACAAAACAGTTTCTTAAAGAATGTGTAGATTGTTAATTCTATAAGTTTAAACAGGTGTTAAAAGTTCAGTTCACAATTGAGCATACTGATAGGTCTAAGAGTCAAAGGGACCACATAAACAAGACTAGTGTCTGCTAATACTAACTGATAGAATCAAAAAGGGAGAGAACGATCCAACGTGGGAAGTAGGATACACAGCAGACTCATAGAATGGCAGATGTCCTAAACAGCACCCTGGCCTCAGAATCAGCCCTTAAGGCATTTGGATCTGGCTGAAGAGCCCATGAGAGTATTTTAGACATGGAAAGCTAAGACACTCAGACAAAAAAAAAAAAAAAAAAAAAAAAAACCTAAATGAAAGACCTCTGTGAGTGAGATCCCAGCAGAAAGAACAGGCCATCAAAGGAGGAGGTACCTTTCTCTGAAGGGAGGAGAGAACTTCCACTTTGACTATGACCTTGTCTGAATAAAATCGAAGTTGGTGAACTCAAGAGGCTTCCATAGCCTTGGCAACTCATGACAAGAGCCTAGGGAGATTACTGATGCCATAAACAAGAGTGTCAAATTGTTAAGTCAACAACAGGAATCACTGTGTACTTATGTCTCATGTGGGATCTGTCCTTAATGTGTTGTCCACTGTGAATTAATGGTATAACTAGTACTGAAACAGTATTTTACACTTCATGTTCTGTGTGGGTGCAAACTGATGAACTCTTTACTTAATATATACTAAATTAACCTTCTGTATATAAAGATAATTGAAAATGAATCTTGATGTGAATGGAATGGGAGAGGAAGTGGGAGACGGGAGGATTGTGGGTGGGAGGGAAGTTATGGGGGGAAGCCATTGTAATCCATAAACTATACCTTGGAAATTTATATTTACTAAATAAAAGTTAAAAAAAGAAATTAAAAAAAGAAAATATGAATTATGTATATGTATGCATATATACAGTAGTTTATACAATAAATATTTTTAGAAATTTGAAACTTTGTCTATACATGTGTATCTGTATCTCTGTATCAGTAAACAATCACACAACAGTTTACACTATAGAATTCTAATAAAATTGGACTTTAGATAAAATAGCATATATCTAATACTTAAACAATTCAATAATAATATATTTTCTATGGCTTTAAAATACATTAATTATTCCAGGGTTTCAATTCTCTGTTAAAAGTATAAAAAGCTATCACCAATTTATTATAGTTATATTGGCCCACCAGTTAATAAAATATAGTTGCTAAAATACCTGATAAGCAAATTTTTAGTATATATGGATGTAAAAAGACATTTGTTAAATAGCTTAAAGACTCTGCTTTTTCCTTACTTCCTTGTGTTATTGTTTATAAAAGGTGAAAAGAACATCACTTTTCTGGTAGATTGCTATAGCCTCTGAACATTTCTGACCAGAAAATTACTGTAGAGGCATGAATCCAGGCTGCAGCCACCTCTGATGCCATCAAGTGCTGAATCATGAGCAGCAATTTCAGGCAGTTTCCTGGAGCAGAGGGCATGTCAGCTGAGAAAGGACAGCAGAAAAATCGTGCACACTCAGCAGGTAATTCGCCCAGCACAGAATGGCTCTTATCCAGCAGGGAACCAGATTAGAAATGCTGGATTTATTTTTAGTTTTATATAAAGGAGCATTAACAAATAGTTCTCACAAAGAAAATGATTGAAAATTATTGTGCCTAACCACATCAAAATGTCTAAGGAAACCCAATATGTAGTCATTCATGTTCATAATATCAAATATCTAAATACATCAGCCATGCAGATGTTTGGCAACATATGAACAAATGCCCACCTGTTTTTTCTTTTAAATTTCTATTTGGGCTTTAAGATTATTCATTTACTTATTTGAGAAGTAGAGTTACAGACAGAGAGAGGGAGAGACAGAAAGAAAGGTCTTCCATCCACTGGTTCACTCCCCAAATGGTAGCAACTGCCAGAGAGGAGCTGATCTGAAGCCAGGAGACCAAAGCTTTTTCAGGGTCCCATGCAGGTTCAGGGACCCAAACCCTTTTATCTTCCACTGCTTTCCTAGGCCACAGAGAGAGAGCTGGATCAGAAGAGGAGCAGCTGGGACATGAACAGGTGCCCATATGGGTAGTAGGTGGAGGCTTAGGCTACTATGCCATAGAGCTGGCCCCCTATTTGGATAGTTTTTAAAAGATTTATTTTTTTACTTTAAAGACAGAGTGTAGGGATATAGGAAGGAAGATCTTCCATCTGTTGGTTCAGTCCCCAAATGGCTGCAATGATTGGAGCGCTGGCCAAACTGAAACCTGGAACTCCATCTGGGTCTCCCACATGAGTGGTGGGGGTTCAATTACTTGGACCATCCTCCATTGCTTTTCCCAGGCACATTATCAGGGAGCTAGATATGAAGCAGAGTAGCTGAGACTTGAACCAGCACACTGATCTGGGATATGGACATCACAAGCATTGACTAAACCCACTGTGCCCCAATGCTGTTTGGATATTTTTGAATTGGCAAAGGGCTTAAATGAATGAAAATGACTGACTATATTAATCCCTTCATTGACCTATTCATTCATTCAACAAATATATATTATCTGAGGTTTTATTATGTGTTAAACCTGGATTATGTATTGAAGATATGGAGCTACTTCCAAAAGATGGTGGAAAAATGGAATTAGAAGATATTTATTTGGTGCAAAAGAATGTATTTTCCCTGAGGCTTTTGAAGACCCCATGTATGACAGTGAGCAAGGCAGGCAGAGTCTCTCTCCTTCTCTTGAACCACAGATGGACTTTGTATGCATCCAACACAGGCATGACGTCCTGTTGTTGAAGTAAGCATGAGGTACAATAGGAATACACTGAAAATAAGTCTACAACAATGTTCTAGCTGAATATCTTTTGAAAAATGTCTTCCTTCATTGGAAGGAAGCTATTTTGTAGTCCTGAGGTGGGTTTTTTTTTATTAACCTGCCAATTTATGGAACACAACAACTCTTCTTGGAAGAGTGAGTGTATCTCTGAGTGCCTGTGAAGCTTCATGTTAATTGATTATTTAAACAAACAGAAAAAAATACACAAGATTATTTATCATGACATAAGATGTGTTTGGACTTAAGAAGAAGAATTTCAGATATAAAAAAAAATTAAAAATTAAAAAAAGCTGCTTACTTAGCAGCCACTGTTTCCTGGTCACATGTGGTTCAAGACAGGGTGCCATGGCCGCCTTCTCCCAGCCTCTCTGTTACACTTTCCTCCTCTTCCTTTCTTCAATGTGAGTCTTCGTTATGGCACAGTGGTTAAACCACTGACACTGGCAACCTGTATGAGCACTGATTTGAGTCCTGTTTGCTCCACTTCCAAACCAGCTCCCTGCTAATGTTCCTGGAAAGGCAGAGGAAGATGGCCTGGGTGCTTGCACTCCTGCACCCATATGTGAGATGTCGGAGTTCCAGGCTCCTGGCTTTGACCAGTGGTTGCATCCATTTGGTAGCAGATGGAAGATCTCTCTCCATCCAATTTTGTAACTCTGCCTTTCAAATAAGTAAGCCTTAAAAAAGCAATCTTTCTCAATTCAAGGGAAACACATGAATAATTTGGGGAATAAAATGCACAAATATAAGGAAATTACATAAACCTAGTATAACTTAACTGGGTTATGGCCTTCTCTTACGTGGACATCCAGAATCTGCCTTCGTCATTGGATTCACTTACACTATGTCTAAGGATGCCCAAATCTTAAGGAAATAAAATCCCTCAGTTGTAAGTCAAAGGGACAAATCCCAAGTTCAGACTGAACTTCAGACAGGCAATTACCTGCCACTGAGGGCTGTCCTCTATCTGCCTCTGACTCATTTTCTTTGCCTCTATTCCTGCCTCCTCTTTCTGCTCACATTCTTCTGTTGACTTATTTGATTGCATTTCACTTTTCATTTGTTGTGTGTATTTCTTCATGCTATCTTCAGATTGTTATACATTAGCATTTTCAGGACCCAATTATTATCTCAGGTACCCATGATTCTTGCTTTAAGACTGAAAGATGTTCTGTGGTCTCATATAATGAAATACGGAAGTTCATTAAATGGGAGAAAAATGGAAAAACCAAAAAATGGACTTGGCTTATTTGAACAAGTTTGTTGAATGTTCTACTACTTAACTGAGTGTCTTGGTCTTGGATAAATACGTATATAAGAAATAAATCATCCAAAAATGTTGTTTTTTTTGTATAAAGAAAATATTTTCAGAAATAGTCCCTATTACTTACAAGATATAATCCAAAATCATTATCCTGTCATTCAACACTCACTGTAATTGAGGACCACTTGAAACTGAGTCCCTACAATGTGCCTTGGATGCAGATGCTAAATGCAGTCAGGGTCTAGGCTCCCATATCTCCAAGCCTCCCTACATTAGTTTAAAGTATTCTTTCCTTGTTTTTATGACTGAAAATCAACCACTTACTAAAATTAATACACTGAAATGCATATTGGTGGCAGGAACCCAAATACTTGAAGTGTCATTTCTGTTTCCTAGGGTCTGCAATGTCAAGAAACTGGAGTCCATTGCTGGAGCAGGAGCTGCATATTAACTCAGCTACTCTGATATGGGATGTGGGTCTCTTACCTGGGAAGCTAACTCCTATCCCTAAATCATTGAGAAATGAATACTTTATCAACATTTAGTACATTTAGCCATCACCTCTGTCTAGTTCCAAACATTTTCATCACCCCAAAACAAGCCCTGCGCCCATACACAATTGCTCTCCATTCCTTCTTCCTCTCAGCCCCTGCCAACAACTGATTTACTTTCTAGCACTGTGGATGTGCTTGTTTTGGAGATTTCATGTAAATGGAATCATATAATATATGACCCATATGACCTGTTGTGTCTGGCTTCTTTTATTGTTTTCTATGTTCTCCGCATTGTGGTGTCTACCAATTTCTGATCAGTGTCTGGAGCCTGCCAATTTAAGCTAAGTTTAGATAGGTTAGCAGGAAAAAAGAAAAAGTTAGTGGCTCCCTGGAAAGCTAAGGATTTATCTGTCAGCTTTAACAGGGGAAAGGAAGCAGACAGAAAGTGTTTGTGGGTGGATCAACTGTTTTCTTTAGGAAAGACAAATGGGTGCTTAGGGGAACAAGCAGAACATAAAGTTTGTGATAATGTTTGTTTATCCAGGTTCAAGTGACCTTATTCGTCTTTTTCCTGGCTTTAAAACTTCCCTGGAGAGAGGGTGTATAGCAGCCTCAGCCATAATAGGATAAGGGAAGTTCTGAAAAAGCTTTCTGCATTTGTTGAATCTCAAAAGTCTTCAGTTTAAAATTTATTTATTTATTTATTTTCATTTTATTTGAAAAGAAATGTACACACTACACACACACACACGTGGAGAGAGAGAGAGAGAGAGAGAGAGAGAGAGAGAGAACCCAGTAGCCCCTCCAACTGTGGTCTCTGGAGGAAGAGAGTCCCTCCCATTTTTGGTCTCTTTTACCAGGTAGGGGTGTAGGGGTGGTGCCTCCAGGCATGAAGACACTTGATAATCATATGGCACTTCCATCAGTTCCACATTTTTCAATATCCAGGTTTTCATGGCATCCCTTCCTTAGGTCCTCAAAAAAGTAGGTGCATCCCAGGAAGGGGGATGGCTTTTGAATGACAAGTAGGATAGAATAACTTGGGAGCTTGTAACTTCCAGCTCAACAGACCTAGCTAGCTGCCTGACTATCCCATATTACAACTACCTGAGCCATCATATATATCCTCCCAGGGCATGCTTTAATAGGAAACTGAAATCAGAAGCAGAGCTGGGATTCAAACCTAGACATTCAGATATGGGCTGCCTCTGATAGGGGTGTCTCAATTGACCTCTTAACTGCTGCATCAACCTCCTGCCTCTCAAATGTCTCTAGTTTAAAATACTCTTCACATCAACTCTGGAGATCCAAGTGGGTCCCCATAGTAGCATGTATCTGTAATTCATCACTACCTGTGGATGAAAAATAGTCCATTGTATTACATCACATTGACTCAATCATCAGTTGATAGACTCTTACTGTGATTTGAATGTGTTTCCCAAGCTTCATGTATTAGACATTGAATTCCCAACGCTGTAAGTCAATGGAATTTGAGAGGTGGAAGCTCTTGGGAGGTGGTTGGATCATTAGGACTTATGCTAGAGAGAGTTCACTTTTATAACAAAACCACTCCATTGATAACCGATTTGTGAATGAACTCTGTCGAGTGTGTGTTTGGTCACACCATGTGATGCCTTCCACCAGGTTATGATGCAGCAAGAAGGCTTCACATGCTGGCACCATGCCCTTGGACTTAACAGGCTACAGAACCATGAGCCAGACAAAATTCTACTCTTTATAAAGTACTCAGATATTTTGTTATAGCATTGGAAAATGAACTGACAATTCTCATTGTTGTCTATGTTTTCTACATTCAGCTATTTTAAATAATGCTATTGTGAATATTCACATACAAGTTTTTGTGTGGATAATTTTTTTTTTCATTTTTTGGGGTGAAACTGAGTGGGTCATATGTAGAACCCTTAAAATCTGAGTCTGTTCACCCAGTGTGCTGCAAGCTAATCATTGACATCAGAGTGCTGGGAGAAAGTAGGTATTTATTAAAGCAAGGAGTGGGCAGCTACTACTGAATTCACAGGTTCCTTAAGGGTTTAGTACTAAAGATCCTTTATATGGACAGAAGGTGAAGTTAAGAGGTGTGCATTCAGCTCCCTGATTGATCCATAGAGCTTGTGGTCTTCCTTTGAGGGATCAGTGATATATTTTTGGGGAATTTTGATGATGGCCAAGTGAGCTTCAGTCAGTAAGGTGATAATTGCTTTTTCACTCAAGGCCTAGGGTTCTTGTACAAATCTTGAGACAAGACTGAAAATCACCGGCCAGCTTTGAGGAGGAGTGCATTAAGCAGACACCTGGGAAGCTGGCATTCCATCTGAGTGCCAGTTTGAGTCCTGATTGCTCCTCCACTACTGATGCAGCTTCCTGCTATTGTGCCTGGGAAAGCAGTGGAAGATAGACCAACTACTTGGGCCCCTGCACCTACATAGGAGACATAGATGGAGTTCCAGCCTGGTCTAGCCCCCACCATTGTGGCAGTTTGGGGAGTAAACTAGTAGATGGAAGATCTCTCTCTCTATGTCCCTCTCTATCTATAACTCCATCTTTTAAATAAACGAAAACAATGAATAAATCTTTTTTTAACAAAAAGCTGATAAGGAAGTAGAACTTATAAAGTTAACTATACTATCTCATGACTGTATTTACTATTTCGAAGAACAAACTTTTTTAGGTTTTTAGAGGATAAAATTATCTGAAAACTTTTCCTTTTGTGAAATACTATTTTTATTTCAGGAAGAAAAAAATCTGTTGTAAAGCATAAAGTAAAAATAGCTGTGTGTGTGATCAGTGAGATCTTCTCTGGAATTTTACATTTTATATATTTTCTTAGAAAACACTATGGATATTTTCCAATACCTAATAATGAAATCATAATTCTAACAGACACATGCTAGAAAAGGGTCTTGTGGACTAGTGTCTGCTAATACTAACTGATAGAATAAAAAAGGGAGAGAACAATCCAACATGGGAAGCGGGAGACACAGCAGACTCATAGAATGGCAGATGTCCTAAACAGCACTCTGCCCTCAGAATCAGCCCTTAAGGCATTCGGATCTGGCTGAAGAGCCCATGAGAGTATTTTAGGCATGGAAAGCCTAGATACTCTGGCAAAAAAAAAAAAAAAAAAACACCCAAAACAAACCCTAAGTGAAAGATCACTGTGAGTGAGATCCCAGTAGAAAGAACAAGCCATCAAAAAAGGAGGTACCTTTCTCTGAAGGGAGGAGAGAACTTCCACTTTGACTATGGCCTTGTCGAAATAAGATCAAAGTCAACGAGCTCAAGGGGCTTCCATGGCCTTGGCAACTCATGACTAGAGCCTGGGGAGATTGCTGATGCCTTAAACAAGAGTGTCAATTTGTTAAGTCAACAACAGGAGTCACTGTGCACTTACTCCTCATGTAGGATCTCTTTCCTTAATGTGTAGTTCAATGTGAATTAATGCTATGACTAGTGCTTAAACAATATTTTTCACTTTGTGTTCTGTGTGGGGGAAAACTGATGAAATCTTTACATAATATATACTAAATTGATCTTCTGTATATAAAGATAATTGAAAATGAATCTTGATGTGAATGGAAGGGGAGAGGGAGCGGGAGATGGGAGGGTTGTGGGAGGGAGGGAAGTTATGGGGGGAAAAAGCTATTGTAATCCATAAACTGTACTTTGGAAATTTGTATCTACTAAATAAAAGTTTTAAAAAAAGACAAAATAATGAAAGAAAAGAAAAGGGTCTTATGGAAGATATTAGAATTTACTGTACAATGTCAAGTACATGGATGATCTTTGATGTGAGTAGCTCATTTAACTCTGCGATGGTTAATTTTATTTATTTATTTGAAAACCAGAACACTTATTTTGGACAGTGTTACAGATACATATGTATAAATATTTATTTAAAAATTATAAATTTTCAGACAAAAAAGTATACATATTTATGGGGTACTATGTGATGTTTTGTTACATGTGTACATTGTGTAATGCCCAATGAAGGAAATATATTTATACTTTCAAAGCATTTAACATATCTTTATGGTGAAACCATCCAAAAACCCTCCTATCTTATAGACTTTTAAAATATTTCTTTATTTGAAAGCAGTGTGATGGGGCTAGGAGAAAGGGGGAGAGAGAGAAAGAGAGAAGGAGGTCTTTTATCCACTGATTCAATCCCCCAAATGACTACAACAGCTGGACCTGGATCAGGCTGAAGCCAGGAGCCAGGAACTCCTTTCTGGTCTCCCACATGGGTAACAGGGGCACAGGCACTTAGGCTATCTTCTGCTACTTTCCCAGTAGTATTATTAAGGAGCTGTATCAGAATCAAAGCACCAAGGGCTCGAATCAGCACTCTGTAATGGTGTCCTGGCATCACAAGCAGTGGCTTAACCCTTTACACAGTAACACCAGTTCTTGCTATCTTATTATTTTTTAGTAGAAAAAAGATATAGTACAGTAACACTACCCATAATCACCCTTCAATGCAATATAACAGAACCCCAGAACTTCTTGCTCCAATTTGCAACCTGGTGTTCAACCATCAGCTACCTTTTGCTGCTCCACCCTGAATTCCATTCCCATTCCACCTTCCACATTCTAGCCCCAGCCTGTGGTAACCACTATATATATATGCATTTATATATATATTTGTTAGGCAGAGTTGGACAGAGAGACAGAGACAGAGAGAAAGGTCTTTATTTTTCCTTTGGTTCATCCCTCAATGACCATTGCAGCTGGCATGCTGTGGCCGGCACACTGCACTGATCCAAAGCCAGGGGCCAGGTGCTTCTCCTGGTCTCCCACGCGGGTGCAGGGCCCAAGCACTTGGGCCATCCTCCACTGCACTCCAGGGCCACAGCTGAGAGCTGGACTGGAAGAGGAGCGGCCAGGAAAGAATCCGGTGCCCTGACTGGGACTAGAACCCTGTGTGCTGGCACCGCAGGTGGAGGATTAGCCTATTGAGCCACGGTGCCGGCCGACTATTATATTTTTTACTTCTATGAGATTGCCCTTTTTATATACTGCACATAAGTGACATCACATGGTATTTGTCTTTATGTGGTTGGCTATTTTTCTTTATTTAATGACCACCAGTTCTATCTGTGTCATTGCAAATGACAAGACTTTATCTGTTCATAATTGAATAATATTCCATTATGTAGATGTACTACATTTTCTTTATCTATTCATCAATGGAAGGGCACTTAGTTTCTTTCCAAATTTGTATGTTCGTTTGACTGGATTAACAGATGCCAAGGTAGATGATAAAACACTATTTCTGGGTGTGCTTGTGAAGGCGTTTATTGAAGAGATTTTACCTTTGGAATTGGTGCCTGAGTAAGCAAGCTTTGCATTGCCAATGTGGGTTGGCATCATCCAATCAACTGAGGGCCCAAATAGAACCCCTAGGGCTGGAAATTCCCTCTTCTCCTGCCCTCAGATATCAGAAGCCAAAGTTTTCGGTCCTTGGACTCTAGTGCTTACCACTGGCTCCTTCTGAAGACTGGGAGTTACTCTATTGGCTCTGGTTTTAAAACTTTCACACTCAGAAACATAAGACTAGCTTTCCTTGTCCTCCAACTTGCAAATGTCAAGGGACATTTCAGTCTCTAGAATTGCATAAGCCAGTTCCCATCAACAATTTCCTCTCATATATCTCTATATTTGTTCTAATGAGCCCTAATTTATTCTTTAACACCCAATAAGTTGACCATATTATGCATATCAGTAAAATTCTCTAGTTTAAGCTCAGAGAAATTACATAAAATCTTCCTTAAGTCATTCAGTTTTCAGTTGATAAATACAACAGGAGTTATACAATTTTAGGTTGCAGTCCTACAATAAGAGATGTCACTTATTTTCTACAGATTTGCTTATTTGTTAGAGAGAGAAAGATCTTCTATCTGCTGGTTCACTATGCAAATGTCTGAAACAGTCAGGACTGGGTCATGTTGAAGCCAGGAGTCAGGAACTCCACCCGGGTCTTCCACAGGGTGACAGAATCTAAGTACTTGGGCCATTATCCACTTTTCCAGGCACATTAGCAGGAAGCTGGATTAAAAGCATCAAGTAGCAAGGACTTGAACCAGGCATTCTGATACAGCAGCACACCATGCTATGTTACAATATCCATCTCAGATATCATCTTTTTGAAAAACAAATCTGGTCACATCTTTCCCTTGATTGTAACATTTCAGTGGGATCCCATTATACTCGGGTTGAAGTATACAGCTTACAATATTTTCCTAACCCTTTGCCTACATCCCACTTCATATTTTATTCCATCCTTATTTTTCTATACACTACCCTATGCTGTTGTTTGTCATATTAGGCCAACCTTATCATTAGCCATTTGCTTCTTTTTTTTTATATAAAGCTTTTATTTAAAAAATATAAATTTCTGAAGTACAGCTTATGGATTACAATGGCTCCCCCCCCTACAACTTCCCTCCCTCCCGCTACCCTCTCCCTTCCCGCTCCCTCTCCCCTTCCATTCACATCAAGATTCATTTTCAATTCTCTTTATACACAGAAGATCAGTTTTTTGTTGTTTGTATTTGTTCTAGTACTATGGGTTGAATCTGGCAACTAACACACAATTAGCCTTAGGTGTTTAAATTTTAACTGAAAAGTGATCCCTGTCAAATATAAGAGTGGGAATAAGAGAGGGAGGAGATATACAATTTGGGACATGCTCAATCGGAACTGCCCCAAATGACGGAGTTAGAATTGTGCCATTTGCTTCTACAACCAAGAGTATGTTGAATGACTTGATAGCTTTTTCTTTAACAAATGCATTGACATTAGCTAAATTGAGAAATGGTCCCCAAACCCCATGTTCCTGGCAAACTCATGTGTCTCCTGACCACCTCACTGCCATAGACAGAAGAGACAGAGAACTGTATGATGTTGGCACCTCCCTTCTGCCTGCATTCTTCTTCCTAAAATTCATGACTTCAGATTTTAGTTTGCCTGGAAGGAATCAGATATCAGAGCTAAAAATCTTTATTTGTATTGCTTTCTGTTGCCAAAAGAATCTCCAGAATCAATACTTGAACTCTTATTCCTAGCTCCCTCCCTCCTCAGCTCCTCAAATTCCTTCTTGAAATCTCTGGACTGCTGGTGCATCACCATTAAATTCCTCATGAACCTCCTGGGAACTTTTTCTTTCTTGCTATAAACAAAACCTAGACCTTATCCGAGATTGTTGTTTCTCTTGCAGTTGTATCAATGGGCATCTATTTGTGTGTCATTAACCCCTTGTAACATCAGGCTTGGAGGTACAGTACTTGTCCCCCTTGTTCCTCAGTGTCACATTAAGGCTATTGCTCCCTTCCCATCCCTGCAAAGTCCTGGATTTGCAGCTAATGCATTAGCTTATTAGACTCACCAGCCTTCTTTACTACAATTGCTGTGTTCCCCACATTATTGTGAGACTTATCAGTTGCACCAACACTCCTGTCACGAGTCTACATCTTTCCGTATCCACATAGATGATCCTTTCAGTGTCTTGCTTTCCTTATGCTCTTGTCCCATTCTTCTATAATGACCTTGTCTCCCACATGATTTATGGTACTTACAACTATGTTTATCTTCTATATCTGTTGTTATGAGTCACTTGTTATATCTCCACAATGTCAAATTTTAGAATGCCACTTTTTGACAAATGTTCACTATTTAAATCCCCATCTCTAATGTCTGAACTTTGTTTTTTTACTTTTATTAAATAAATATAAATTTCCAAAGTACAACTTTTGTATTATAACAGCTTTTCCCCCATAACCTCCCTCCAACCTGCAACCATCCCATCTCCCACTCACTCTCCCATCCCATTCACATCAAGATTCAATTTCAATTATCTTTATATACAGAAGATCAATTTAGTATATACTAAGTAAAGATTTCAACAGTTTGCACCCACACAGAAACACAAAGTCCTGTTTGAGTACTGGTTATGCTGTTAATTCACATAGTACAACACATTAAGGACAGAGATCCTACATGAGGAGTAAGTGCATAGTGATTCCTGTTGTTGATTTAACAATTGACATCCTTATTTGTGGCATCAGTAATCACCGTAGGCTCTTGCCATGAGCTGCCAAGGCTATGGAAGCCTCTTGAGTTCGCCAACTCTCATTTTACTTAGACAAGGCCATAGTCAAAGTGGAAATTCCCTCCTCCCTTCAGAGAAAGGTACCTCCTTCTTTGATGGCCCGTTTTTTTTTTTTTTTCTGCTGGGAACTCACTTGCAGAGTGAGGTCATTTTTTTGTTTTCACAAAGTGTCTTGGCTTTCCATACCTGAGAAACTCTCATGGGCTTTTTAGCCAGATCCGAATGCCTTAAGGGCTGATTCTGAGGCCAGGGTGCTATTTAGGACATCTGCCATTCTATGAGTCTGCTGTGTATCCTACTTCCCACGTTGGATCGTTCTCTCCCTTTTTGATTCTATCAGTTAGTATTAGCAGACACTAGTCTTGTTTATGTGGTCCCTTTGACTCTTAGACCTATCAGTATGCTCAATTGTGAACTGAACTTTTAACACCTGTTTAAACTTATAGAATTAACAATCTACAATTCACTTTCTCACTGTCCCTCGTGTCTTTCTTTTCCTTTGTTTCTAGTTTAAATGCCACGTGGCCTGATCATAGTGATTCCTTTGGGAGCACCCTTAACTCCTTTGGCTTTTCTTCTCCTGTATGCTAGCTTGCAAAGATACCAATGGCAAAAGACACCCAGCTCTTAAGTTATTCCTGTGCCAGGCAAGTAACTGAGGTTGGCTAAACATACTGATGGCCTATTCTCAACTGATAATCATTAACCTCAAGTCAGCTTCAGTGCTGTCTGGCAACCCTATTCTGTGTTCCAGGATGTCACTTCCCTCACTCTCCTAAATGATGATTTTCCATTTACATCTCTCCTCTAACCACCACAATCTTTTCTCCAAATACTGCTCTCAGCTGATGGCTTTGTCTCTAACCTACTGAGAAAATAGAATCAGCAATCATTCTCTGCACCTGAATATTTGTGCTCATTTTCAGCCACTATGATTAAGTATGGTCCTATGCTTTGCTGTACCAGCTGAAGTCAACTCCTTTACTTCCTTTACTTCAGGTCCTATTCCTTCTCATAAATCCAATGATATTGCTTTTCATATTCTTCCCTTCTTTCTACTGAACTAACACGTATCTCCACTATATCAGATTATTTACAGAAATGTTGCATGCAGAATGTTGGATGTCTTTCAGGCTTCATAAGAGACCCTCTCTTGATTCCATATCTTCTTCGCCATCAAGTGTGATGTTCAATATAGAAGCTTTTCATTAAGTACTTTCCTTAGAGTATTTTTAGCATAAATGGGTTTTAGATTTGTAAAATAATTAGTATCAAATGATATGATCAACTGATAGGAGTTGCTTCCCTTCAATCTTCCTCATCTTGGTAAATGGCAACTTCATCTCTCCAGGTGTTTAGACCAGAAACTTTGGTGTCGTAATTGACTTACATTTTTTTCTTGTGTTCTGTATCCAGTTCACCGGTAAAACATCTTATCTCTTACTTCAAAATATATCCAGCATCTGTCATGCATCTCGTTCTTACTCCTCCACTACTATCCCAGGCAAAGCCAGCATTGTCTCTCATATAGTGGTATCTCTGTCTTACTCTTCGTCCCCACCTGAGCATCACAATCTGGAAATTTAAGTCTGCAGTTCTTGATACTCTTGCTAAAACACTCTTATCTAACTTCTTCCATTTACTTAATATAATCAAATGTTAAATCTTGTGGCATTTTAAATGTTCATGTATTGTTTTTATTTTCCTTTTTGAATGACTTCCTGAGATGACTCTTTCATGGAACACATTCTTTTTTAAAAAATATATTTTATTTATTTATTTGAGAGGCAGAGTTACAGAGAGGGGGACAGACAGGGAGAAAGGTCTTCCATCTGCTGGTTCACTCCCCAGATGGGTGCAAGGCTGGAGCTGTGCTGATCCAAAGCCAGGAGCCAGGAGCTTTCTCTATCACTGCTGTGACTGTGACTGGTTTTTGTTGGAAAGTCTATAAAATCTATCCCAGAAAATATCAATATGCTCAACACAGGCAATAAACAAATAATAATATTTTGTTAAACTTTTTAACTTTTTAAAGAAAAAGTGAACATTTTTGATGAACTCAAGTGTTTCTGTTAATTCTCACATAATTCTTGATTGAACAAGGACACAAGACTCAGCCATTCTTGCTCTTTGCCCAAAAGATAAACATTGGAAAGTATTCCTTGCCCTTGAATCTCAATTGGGTCTCTCACACTATTGCCTTCATACCCCACCCTGCATTCTTTTTCAGGTTCCCAGGCCCCACCCAGTTCCAGGAATTCCCCCTCCTCCTGCTGCCCCCCACCCCCACTTGCATCCCTAGCCCTCCTTAAAGAGGCCTGGCCATTAATGTGCATGCAGGCAGTTTGTCACCCACCTCTATGGATTTATTTTCTCTGAGTAAATTCAGTCTGACTGTATATTCAGACACTGCCTCCTCTATATTCTGCATCTCTTTTTCTTACATTTTGGTGCCTGATGTGAGGAGGCACCAATCTGAAACTCATTTCTAACAATTCTTCCCCCTCTTTTTCGGGGCATTTACATAAATTTGACATGAATCCATGAATTTGTCTGAATAATATTTTTGATCTATCAGTCATCTAAACATCTATCTCTCTCTTTCAGTAATACATATCATGAAGTTTCTATTTTATTTTATTGATCTTTCTGTCTATCTCTGCTATACTCTGTTGCTGTAGTACATATATTTTTCCCTTCCTTCCTTTTCTTTCCTTCCTTCCCACCTTCCTTCCTTTCTTCTTCCCTTCCTTCCTCTCCTCCCTCCTTTGTTCTCTTTCTAGGTTGATAGTACAAAGGTGGGTAGGAATATCTAACTCAGTGGGATTTTGGGGAAATACATTTTTTAAACAAAAAAAAATTCATGGAAATGTATGTTTTAAATAAACTATGCATATTTTTCAATTTTGGAAGTAAAATCAGCTTATCTTTTAATTAGATTTTTTCGATGAACTTTTTGAAGTGTCCTTATATTTTGAAAATGTTCAATGCGGTCAGCTTTGACACATTTCTGGAATATTTCCCTATTTCTGTTCTAGAGCTCAAACTGTCACCACCATCAAGGTAATGAATATATCTATCACTAGCAAATGTTTCCTAATGCAACTTCTAATGGCTGCATTACTTTCCCTCTACTATCATCTCCAAATGGAGTGGGTGGGGATAGTATTCAAGAATATACAGGGAGGCACCTGAGGTCAGGACTTGATTGCAAGAGCCTGTGTGCTGCACTGCATTTCTCACCTTATTTGTGATCTGAACAGACTATGGGTGATTTCACAGTGCAGTCTTAATTCTTCACTCTATATTTGCCTTCTCTGCTTTTGATGACCCTGTAGCTCCTAACTTATAAACACTAACCTTGAATGATCCTGGAGTGATAGATAAACATGAGTCTGGACTTTTTTTTTTTTTTAATTTCTCCAAAGGGATAGGAGTGGTGGAACTATTGTTCTCTATTCAGAAGGAAATAAAGAGTGATGTTTTCCCAAACAAGTAACCCTCCAGTTACTAAACATCTATCTCTCTCTTTCAGTAATACATATCATGAAGTTTCTATTTTATTTTATTGATCTTTCTGTCTATCTCTGCTATACTCTGTTGCTGTAGTACATATATTTTCCCTTCCTTCCTTCTTTTTTTTCCTTCCTTCCCACCTTCCTTCCTTTCCTATGCTCAAAATATTCTCATTCTTAGCAACAGTCATGTTTATCTGTTACTTAAAATTATCATGTGTGTCCTACAGATTGAAGTTCCATGCACGACATTGTTTCTGTGGAGAAAACTCACTCCATGTTCCAAAAAACCTAGATTCCAAGGCATTTAAATAATATAAGTGCATGGGAATTGAAAAAGCTTCTGTAGAGGTAGTTTGTCCTATTTGGGGGTCTATCGTAAAGATCATTCTCAGCTCCTTTTTCATACGTTTCTCTGTTGGTTTCTATCTATACAGATAGCTATTTTCCTTTTTGGATATTAAAATAAAATGAAAGTTGAGGGGCTGTGTTGTGGCATAGAGGATAAAATCAATACCTGAGATATCAATATCCCATAGCCACTCATATGGGAGATCCAGATGAAGCTCTGGTTCCTGACATTGCCCTGGTTCAGCACTGGCTACTGGGGCCATGTGGGGAGTAAACCAATGGATGGTAGAGTTCTCTCTCTATCTGTCTCTTTCTTTCTCTGTAACTCTGACTTTCAAAATAAATAAAATAAATATTTAAAAATAAAATAAAAGTTGAATTCATTATAAATCTTTCTAATAAACTACTTCCACTTAACTTTATACTCATAAGATTAACCCTATACTAAGTAAAGAGTTCAACATATAGTAAGAAGAAAAAAAAAATACTGTTCCTCAACAGTAGAGACAAGGGCTGTAAACAAACATTGAATTTCAAAATGTGAATTTCACTCCTATATGTTGTATTTTTGGTACTATATTAGTAGATCATTATAAAAATTAAGAGAGAATAAGAGAGAAAGGAGGAGGAACGGTGGGAGCATGGGTAGGAGGGAGGGTATGGTGAGAAGTATCACTATACTCCTAAATCTATGTATGTGAAATACATGAAAACTGTTTACCTTAAGTAAAAAAATTAAAAAAACAACAAATAAGAACTAAAGAATCTGTCCTTCCTTTTCTCCCTTCCTCTCTCCTTTCCCTCTTCCCTCCTTTCCCACCTTCTTGCATTCCTGGTACATGAGCGCATTTCTGTTATAAGGCAGGCCGGCCATAAAGACCATGGATTCCATGAACCCTCAACCCATCATGTTTGACTGCTGTGTTGATGGGAGCCCAAGTACAAGCCATCTTGAAGAATGATCTCTCAGATAAGTTCTGTCTGGTAAGAAGGCTTGTTCTTTTACTGTCAGGATATCCCCTAAATTATTCAAGTCCAATGTGCTTTAATTTAAAACTGGAGATGCAATTGGATATTAACACACAATTTAGATTTAGGAAACTGTCTTTGAAAATGTCAGAAGTGTGATTGGTTTTGGCTTCTAATTCATAAAGGGCTGCAGGAATGTTTGCAGGTAGCCTTCCTCAATCAGCTTCTAATTCATAAAGGGCTGCAGGAATGTTTGTTGGTAGCCTTCCTCAATCCTAGCACTAGAGAAGCTAGTGCCTGGACTTAGATGGAGAGGAACTGGTGATCACACTTAAGGTGACAAAGTACCACAGGCCAGCGCCGGTACTGTTGACTTCTACAGAGACTTTCCTACAGACTTGGACTTCTTTGTAGACACCCCTGGTGTCTAGGACTCACTTCCTTTTCTTGTCCCTGTGCTAGCCTGTCTGGAATGGCGGGATGTTGGCAAGGCTCTATAGTTCTTCACAACTCCAGGAGTAGGACAAGAGGTGCTATGAAGCTTGTTAGTATTTGTTATAGCTTGGACATGGTTTGAGTGTGTCCCCCAAAGTTTCATGTGTTGAAAGTTTGGTCCTCAACGCTGAGAGATGGTAGAATCTTTTTTTAAATAAATATTTATTTTATTTATTTGAAGGGCAGAGTTACAGAAAGAGAGAGAGAAAGAGAGAGGGAGGTCTTTCACCTGCCGGTTCACTCCCTAAAGAGCTATAATGACCAGGGCTGGGACAGGTTGAAACCAGGAGCCAGGAGCTTTTTCTGGGTCTCCCACATCGATTCAGCACTTGGGACATCTTCCAATGCTTTTCCCAGGCCATTAGCAGGGAGCTGGATTGGAAGTGGAGCAGCTGGGACTTGAACTGGTGCTCATATGGGATGCCGACGACCCAGGTGGCAGCTATACCACAACACTGCTGTACCACAACACTGGCCCCACAAGTGGTAGAAAATTTAAGGTGTGGGACCTAGTGGGCAATGTTTAGTCTGTTGGGATGACTACTCTCAGAAAGGATTAATGTGGTTCCCTGGAAATCCTGGGTAGGTTCTGACAGAGTGGGTTGTTATAAAAGGCGTCAGCAATAAGCATTTTTCCTAGTTGTTAATATCCAGGCTAAAATACCCCCGTCCCACATTGGAATACTGCAATCAATACTGTATTCTCTATTCCTGTGAATGAAAACTCTTGGAGGCATTGATGATGATTTAAGTAACTGAGCGCCTCCCACCCACCTGGGAGAGCTGGATTGCATTCCCAGCTCCCAGTTTTGGCTATAGCCCAGCCAGAGTAGGCCATCGTTCGCCTTCAGGGGAGTGAAGTAGTGTTGCAGTTGATTTCTCAACAATGTTGCAGTGGATTCCTTTCTGAGAGGAGCAGCGTGGTGGGGGCAAGAGGCGCGGAGTCAACACACAGACCCTGGGAGTCGGGTGAAAGCAGGCTTGAGGCGAGCAGCCCACAGACTCGTTTATTACAGTTGGTACAACATCTTATATAGCCAAGACCAGCCAATCTGGTCAAGGGGCGGTCTATCTCCCAACCAATCACAGCCTGTTGCCAGGCAGTTTCAAATCCATCCAATCATAGCCTGTTGCCAGGCAGTTTCCAAGGCCATCCAATCACAGCCTGTTGCCAGGCAGTTTCAAATCCATCCAATCACAGCCTGTTCCCAGGCAGTTTCCAATGCCTCCAATCACAGCCTGTTGCCAGGCAGGCTCCATTGCCAGGTGGGTTTCAAAGCCATTCCTGAGTAACTGACGCTCGCTTGCCAGTGGCCGCCTTGGCATGGCCTTCTCATTCCACCACAAACTAGTAGTGGGCTCTCTCTGTATACGTCTCTGTCCCTCAAATAATGAATCAAATAAACAATAAGAGAGTGTGAGCTTGCCCCTGACTCTCTGGCTTCCATTCCCACTCTGTGACCTCTTTTGCATGTGGACAGTTCTCTTCTCTTCTCTGCTATGTTGTAGTGCACTCTGGGTGCCCCTACCTAAACGCTGCTGCCATGCTGTTTGGACCTCTAGTCATCAGAATCAAAAGCCAAGAAACCTCTTTTTTTTTTAAATAAAAGATTTATTTATTTGTTTGACAGAGTTACATAGAGATAGAGATAAAGACAGAGATAGAGATAGAAAGAGATCATCGATCTGCTGGTTTACTCCCCAGATGGCCACAACAGCTGGGACTGGACCAGGCCAAATCCAGGAACCCGGAGCTTCATTCAGGTCTGCCACATGAGTGGCAGTGGCCCAATTACTTGGGCCATCTTCAACTGCTTTCCCAGGCCATTAGCAGTGAGTTGGATGTAAAAGAGAACAGAAGACAAACTGGCACCCAGTGTCTTAGGCATATGCTTTACCTGCTACACCACAAAACCAGCCTCATCTCTTGTCTTTATAGATAGCAAAATTAAAAACAACAATAGAAAACAATATTTAAGCATACTTCATGAACTTGCATCTCAGGGCAAAGATTCACGTATTCAGCGTGAAAATAATTTGTGAATAGTTCCACCTCTGAACCTAGAAAGTTACTCTTCAATCAGACTAACAAGGTCTCCAAATCCTTGATTGACAGCATTGGGTATAAATTTAATTCTTCTACTTTGTGAGTAATTAGTCTCCCATGGCTTGTTGTGAAAAAGTTAAGCCAAAGCTCACCTTGAAAGTAAAAATATCTCAGAATCTAGATTTAGTTGGCATAAATAAATCATTAAAATATCAAAGTACAGGCAAGCTACTGCTTTAGCTTTTCTTTTCTTGTATAGATATGAGATTATTATTGTCCATACTTAGCACTGTAAGACCTTGCTTTTATAAACGTGGAAAATAAGATCAATATTTTTTGTTTTATATATATCTGGGTAATTATGTTGAGTTTTACTTTAAGAAGTAAGGAGAAAAATGGACTCAAAGAAACAGATGTATGAGAGGTGGCAAGAATGAGTAAGAGGAAGGGAAGGGGCTGGCACAGTGGCTCAGTAGGTTAATCCTCTGCCTACAGTGCCAGCATCCCATGAGGGCACTGGTTCTAGTCCTGGCTGCTCATTTTCCAATCCAGCTCTCTGTTATGGCCTGGGAAAGCAGTAGAAGATGGCCCAAATCTTTGGGCCCCTGCACCCACGTGGGATATGAGGAAGAAGCACCTGGCTCCTAGCTTCGGATCTGCACGCTCCGGCCATTGAGGTCTATTGGGGAGTGAACCATTGGATGGAAGACCTTTCTCTCTGTCTCTTCCTCTCACTGTCTGTAACTTTACCTCTCAAATAAATAAATATCATCTTTAAAAAAAAAAAAGAGGAAGGGAAGTGCTGTAGCGGGGGACTGCCTCTGGGTTGGCACCCTCCTGGATGTTGCTCTTTGAGATCTCAGGGAGAAGACAGCAACAGAGACAGAGAGGCCTCTAGAACACAGTGGTTCCCTCTGGGGTGTTATTAGCTCTGTCTGCTGAGAAGTTTGTGTTACCTGATAATCTACTATCATTCAAGTCAACAGCAAGGCAGGCTGGAGGTGGGTACATGTTGTTTTCACTTTAAACAAAAGGGAAAAGACATAGAGCACATGATTTCAGAATTCCAGGCTGAATAATGGTCTTAAATTAACTATCTTTGTTTTGTCCAGAATCTTCAGGCTTGTAGATGAGAAAACTAGTGTATCTATCTGTTGTAAAATGGACTATATTTATTTAAGTGAATATTTACTGAGCACCCTGTAATGCAATGTGCAATATGGTGTATTAGTTGACAGAAGGTATGATGTCTGTGCTCACAGGTCTGGACATTTGTTGCAGGACAGATAAAACCACCACTCACTCGATAAAGCAGAAGGAGACATAGGCCTTGACAGAGCAAAATGCTAATTCTGACCAAGGATTTGCATAAAGCTTTAAGGAGAGTCTGGGTAGAAGGAAGGTGAAGGAAAGTGACTCTAGACAAAGAAATTTTAAAAAGTAGGGAAGCTCAGGAATTCAGAGCTTGACCACAGATTCCGAGACACATGTTCAAGTGTTTGGCTCTCTGAGTAGGTGGCAATAACAGATACTCACATGCAGGTATCTGGAGAAGAGGGTTCTGGCAAGAAAGACAGGAAGTACAATGATCCTGAGGCAAGTTTCTTTAGAGTATTGGAAAAATAAAATGAGGGCCAGTGTCACTGGAGAGAAAAGACTGACAATCAAATCATTTAGAGCTCATGAGATACATTCAGTACTCTGGCTCCTATCCATAGTAAATGGAAATTGGAGAGTTTTAAGCAGAGGAATGTTGAGGTCTGACATAGATTTTAATTGGATATCTTTGACAGTACATTGAGGAGAGATGTGGGAGTTAGGGACAGACAAATGAAGATCAGTTTGGAAGCTTTTGAAATAGTTAGGGTCACAGATTATATACCATGGATGTGGCAAAGCTATGAGTTTGAGAAGCATCCAAATTTTTGATGTTTTGTATGAAATGATCATTGTGTTTCTTGATAAATTCCAGATAGTGAAAAAGAGAAAGAAAAGTCAAGAACAACTGCAGTATCAATGGACCAATATCTTGACTGAATTAGGAAAAAAGGCAAAGAGAACTGAGTTGGGTGGGAGTGTGAAGAGTTACATTTGGAATATGTTAGAATTGAGATACTTGAATGAATTTTTGTAGCAGGCATTTGGCCATCAGTCTGCTGATGTATTATTGGAGCCATTAGTATAAAGTCACCAGAAGAAAAAGTGTAACCAAATCAGCTTTATTGACCAAGACTGTAAAGATGGCTTTAAAATTCCTGAGAGGCTGCATGTAAAAATGAAGAGTGGCCAGATCAAACATTAAAAATAAAAATGTGCAATTTGAACTACAGCAACCAGCAACTGCTATCCAAAAATCAAAATTTAGTAAGGCAATGGATTCACTGCTGAATTCTACCAGACATTTAAAGAAGAACTAACTCCAATTCTTCTCAAACTATTCAGAACAATAAAAAAAGAGAATCCTCCCAAACTATTTTTATAAAGCCAGCATCACCTTAATCCCTAAGCCTGAAAAAGATGCAGCATTGAAAGAAAATTACAGACCAATATCTTGATGAGCATAGAAGCAAAAAGCCTCAATAGAATTCTGGGCAATAGATTGCAACAACACATCAGAAAGATCATCCACTCAGACCAAGTGGGATTTATCCCTGGTATGCAGGGATGGTTCAATGTTTGCAAATCAATCAACGTGATACACCACATTAGCAAACTGCAGAAGAAAAACCATATGATTATCTCACTAGACGCAGAGAAAACATTCGATAAAATGCAACACCCTTTCATGATGAAAACTCTAAGCAAACTGGGTATGGAAGGAACATTCCTCAATACAATCAAAGCAATCTATCGAAAACCCACAGCCAGTATCCTATTGAATGGGGAAAAGTTGGAAGCATTCCCACGAGATCTGGTACAGGACAGGGATGCCCACTCTCACCACTGGTATTCAACATAGTTCTCAAAGTTTTAGCCAGAGCCATCAGGCAAGAAAAAGAAATTAAAGGGATACAAATTGGGAAGGAAGAAGTCAAGCTATCCCTCTTTGTAGATGATATGATTCTTTATTTAGGGGATCCAAAGAACTCTACTAAGAGACTATTGGAACTCATAGAAGAGTTTGGCAAAGGAGCAGAATATAAAATCAATGCACAAAAATCAACAGCCTTTGTCTACACAGGAAATGCCACAGCTGAGGAAGAACTGCTATAATTAATCCCATTCAAATAGCCACAAAAACAATCAAATACCTTGGAATAAACTTAACCAAGGACATTAAAGATCTCTATGATGAAAATTACAAAATCTTAAAGAAAGAAATAGAAGAAGATACCAAGAAATGGAAAAATCTTCCATGCTCATGGATTA
The DNA here is from genome assembly GCA_949820135.1 of Sylvilagus floridanus. Classification (NCBI taxonomy): domain Eukaryota; kingdom Metazoa; phylum Chordata; class Mammalia; order Lagomorpha; family Leporidae; genus Sylvilagus; species Sylvilagus floridanus. The sequence continues at coordinate 80,432,216 of OX463241.1, forward strand.
GAAGAATCAATATCATCAAAATGTCCATTATCCCAAAAGCAATATATACATTCAATGCAATACCAATCAAGATACCGAGGACATTCTTCTCAGATCTGGAAAAAATGTTGCTGAAATTCATATGGAGACACAGGAGACCTCGAATAGCTGAAGCAATCTTGTGCAACAGAAACAAAGCAGGAGGCACCACTATCCCAGATTTCAGGACATACTACAGGGCAGTTGTAACCAAAACAGCATGGTACTGGTACAGAAACAGATGGATAGACCAATGGAACAGAATAGAAACACCAGAAATCAACCCAAACATCTACAGCCAACTTATATTTGATCAAGGATCTAAAACCAATTACTGGAGCAAGGACACTCTATTCAATAAATGGTGCTGGGAAAACTGGATTTCCACGTGCAGAATCATGAAGCAAGACCCCTACCTTACACCTTACACAAAAATCTACTCAACATGGATTAAAGATCTAAATCTATGACCCAAAACCATCAAATTATTAGAGAACATTGGAGAAACCCTGCAAGATACAGGCAGAGGCAAAGACTTCTTGAAAAAGACCCTGGAGGCACAGGCAGTCAAAGCCAAAATTAACAATTAGAGATGTACAATTTGGGACATGCTCAATTGGACCTGCCCCAAATGATGGAGTTAGATTCCAATACAATCCCATCAAGGTGGCATGTCCCAAGGCCATCTCACTAGTCCAAGTGATCAATTTCAGTTCACAATTGATCACACCGATAGGTCTAAGAGTCAAAGCGAGCACACAAACAAGACTAGTGTCTGCTAATACTAACTGATAGAATCAAAAAGGGAGAGAATGATCCAACATGGGAAGCGAGATACACAGCAGACTCATAGAATGGCAGATGTCCTAAATAGCACTCTGGCCTCAGAATCAGCCCTTAAGACATTCGGATCTGGCTCAAGAGCCCATGAGAATATTTTAGGCATGGAAAACCAAGACACTCTGGAAAAAAAAAAAAGACCTAAATGAAAGATCTCTTCGAGTGGGATCCCAGTGGAAAGAACAGGGCCATCAAAGAACGAGGTACCTTTCTCTGAAGGGAGGAGAGAATTTCCACTTTGACTATGACCCTGTCGGAATAAGATCGAAGTCGGTGTACTCAAAAGGCTTCCATAGCCTCGGCAACTCATGACTAGAGCCTAGGGAGTTTACTGACACCTTAAACAAGAGTGTCAAATTGTTAAATCAACATCAGGAGTCACTGTGTACTTACATCTCATGTGGGATCTGTCCTTAATGTGTTATCCAATGTGAAGTAATGCTATAACTAGTACTGAAATAGTATTTTTACACCTTGTGTTTCTGTGTGGGTGCAAACTGATGAAATATTTTCTTAGTATATACTGAATTGATCTTCTGTATATAAAGATAATTGCAAATGATTAAAAAATCTTGGTGTTAAATTGGAAATTGCATAGATAATTAATCAATTTTTTAAAAAAAATCATGTAGGATCTCTGTCCTTAATGTGCTGTACATTGTGAATTAATACTATAACTAGAACTCCAACAGTATTTTCACTTTGTGTTGCTATGTGAGGGCAAACTGTTGAAATCTTTACGTAATATGTACTAAACTGATCTGTGTATAAAGAGAATTGAAAATGAATCTTGATGTGAATGCAAGGGGAGAGAGAGCGGGAAAGGTGAGGGTAGCGGGTGGGAGGGAAGTTATGGGGGGGGAGCCATTGTAATCCTTAAGCTGTACTTTGGAAATTTATATTCTTTAAATAAAAGCTTTATATATATATATATAAACAAACAAACAAACAAAAAACAACTGGGATTGCATCAAATCGAGACGTTTCCGTACTGCAAAAGAAACAGCCAGGAAGGTGAAGAGGCAACTGACAGAATGCAAAAAATATTTGCAAAGTCTACAACAAGCAAAGGATTAATTGCCGGAACCTACAAAGAGATCAAAAAACTCCCAAACAACAGAATAAACAACCCACTCCAGAGATGGGCCAAGGACCACAATAGACATTTTTCAAAAGAGGAAATCCAAATGGCTAACAGACACATGAAATAGTGTTCAGGATCACTAGCAACCAGGGAAATGCAAATCAAAACCACAATGAGGTTTCCCCTCACCCCAGTCTAATGGCTCACATTCAGAAATCTACCAACAACAGATGCTGTCGAGGATGTGGGGGAAAAGGGACACTAACCCACTGTTGGTGGGAATGCATACTGCTAAAGCCACTAGGGAAGTCAGTTTAGAGATTCCTCAAAAACCTGAATATAACCCTACCATCAACCCAGCCATACCACTCCTTGGAATTGACCCAAAGGAAATTTAATTGGCAAACAAAAAAGCTGTCTGCACCTAATGTTTATTGCAGCTCAATTCACAATAGCTAAGACCTGGAATCCACCTAAATGCCCATCAAGAGTAGACTGCATAAATAAATTATGGGATATGTACTCTACAGAATACTGTATAGCAGTAAAAAGCAATGAAATATGGTCATATGTTTATAATAGTCACATCTTCCTGTTGAATTAACTCTCTTAATCATTACATAGTGTCCTTCTTTGTCTCTTTTAACAGTTTTTTTGTTGTAGTTTATTTTCTCTGATATTAAGATTGCTCACCAGTTCTTTTTTGTTTCTGGTAGCATGAAATATCTTTTTCCATCCTTTCACTTTCAGACTGCATGCACCTTTGTTGGTGTTTCTTGTAGGAGCAAATAGACATGTTTTGTTTTTAATCCCGTCAGCCAGTATGTGTCTTTTTGGTGGAAATTTAAGACCATTTACATTCAAAGTGACTATTGATAAATAACGACTTTGCCCTGCCATTTTTCCATAAATACTCCTATCGTTTACTTTAGATTTCCTTTGTACTTTTACTGGGTGATTTTTTTCCCTTTACTTTCATTCCTAGTGAAGACCATGTTTTTGTGTTTCTGTGTTCAACACATCCTTAAGCATATTTTGCAAGGCTGGAGGAGGATGGAGGAGGAGACAAATTCTTTCAGGTTCTGTTTGTAATGGAAGGTCTTTGTTTCACCTTCCTTCATAAATGAGAGCTTTGCAGCATACAGTATTCTGGGTTGACAGTTTTTTTTTTTTCTCTTAGGACTTGGAATGTGTCTCACCATTTTCTCCTAGCCTGTAGGGTTTTTGATGAGAAGTCTGCTGTGAGTCTAATTGGAGATCCTCATTTGTCATGTGTACATTTTGGAATCTTTTTTTTTTTATGTTTTATTGTGGAAAGTTTGATTACAAGGCGTCATGGTCATGTCTATCAGGAGTTCTGTGTGCTTCCTGTACTTAGATGTCCCATTCTTTCTCCCAATTAGAGAAGTTTTCTGTTACTATGTCACTCAAAAGGCCTTCTAAGAATTTCTCTCTTTCTGTGCCTTCAGGAACTCCTAGAACTGATTCTGGTTCGTTTGATAGCATCCTGTATATTTCTAACTGTGGTTTTTAGTTTTTTAATTTCCAATCTTGTTTTTTGTCTGACCGTATAATTTCCTGTGATCTGTCTTCTAATTCAGATATTCTTTCTTCTGCTTTGCCAATTCTGTTGTAAGGCTCTCCATTGTGTGTGTGTTTTTTTTTAATTTGTTCTATTGACTTCTTCATTTCCAGGATTTCATTTTGCTTTCTCTGTAAGATCTCAATGTCATGGGAGAAATTTTGTTTCATGTCATGTATGGATTTCATTAATTTGTGCATTTGCTTCTGATTACTTATATGTTATCTAATGATCAATATTTTGAATTTCATTTCTTGAATTTCTTCAAATTCTTCATCTTCACAATCTAGAATTGAAGTGCTTAATTTTGGGGGGCATGTCATGTTGTGTTCCTTACTCTTTTTTCTTGAATTGATGAGTTTATTATTTGGCATTTGTGCAGCTACTTGTTGGTTTCTTTTTTTTTTTTTTTTATTTCTCTTGTGGCTTTTATCTTTGGACAATGTCTGTGTGGATTAGTGAAGTGTCTGCTTTCAGGGAATCCCTAGAGGCATGTGGTTGGTGTGACCAGGGAGTTCTGTTCAATGCTCCAGGGTGAATTGAGTGTTAAGGTAATACCCGAGTTGGGCATGGTAATTTGCTTCTTTGTTTTTTTCTTTTTAGTCACAAGGAAGGTTTTCCTTCTTTTGGTGTAGACTCAGTTCATTTCCTTTCCTCAAAGGAGACCAGCGCCTGGGCACTAGTCCCATTTTGTATAATATTCATCTGCACTTCCACAAGGACCACACAAAGGATCTGTGCTGTCCTTGGTGTAAGCAGATTCCCCAATAATGTCCCCCACCAGGGAACCAGGGAGCCCTGAGTGTGTGGAGGCTTCCACAGTGACTGCCCAATGACCAGACCACACCCTGAGCCTTTCCATACAGCCTCAAGCTCCACCATATCAGTGCTTTCACAGTTCTGGCATACAAGCCTTCCCAAGTCATGAGCTCTCAGCCCCTTGTCAGTGTTCCCTGCCAAACTCAGGAGTCTTCACTTGGCTGGTTGCTGAACAAGGCTACAAGCTGGCATAGCTGTTATGTATTTCCAAAATGGTGCCTGCTCTGTATCAGCTTGTTACAGGACACTGTTGCAGGGTGATCTGGGAGAGAGAAACATGCTCCCCCCCACTTTTTTTCCCTCCCTTAGTGTAGCAGGTACACTATACCTCAGAGGGCTTGAAACCAGTTTCCCTCCCAGCTTTCCCTGTAGTTTTATCACCAGTGGCTTGGGCTGCCGTAGTCTGGTCTTACTTCTCTCTAAAGTTGGTGCAGAGGCTCTTGGCTGCTAGGGTCCTGATTTGTGTGTGCCCACACCCTCCACATAGGTCTGCTATGTACCTATAATTTTCATGGCACTTCCTCTGTCATTTTCTCCCTAGTTCTTCCCTGAGACTACACTCTTACCACTTTTTTAAAACTATATTCTCCTAGACTATGGCGGTAAGCTCCCTCCATACTGTGCCATCTTAATCCTGCCCCTGTCATTTACATTTTTTTTAACTTTTATTTAGAATATAAATTTCCAAGGTACAACTTATGGATTACAATGGCTTCCCCCCCACACTTTCCCTCTCCCCCTGCAACCCTCCCCCCTTACCTGCTCCCTCTCCCCTTTCATTCACATCCAGATTCATTTTCAATTCTCTTTGTATACAGGAGATCAATGAAACACTTAGTTTTCCCTAATTAGGAGGAGAGTTTTGGTGATTGGAATGGCCCTGCCAAATACTTCATATCTTTAATCAGAAGTTTATCACCTAAGCCCATTGAGAACCAGGTAATAAGATCAAGTGAAATTCAAACTTTTGGTCTTGTATAAACTTCCTTAAAATATAATATTTCAGACATGTTTAAATTCATGTTTACCTTCATTATTGATGAACTTGCTTTCATCACAGTACAATAATACTGTCAAATTGGCTGTCTTCTAGTTTGAAACAGCTGCATCCAAGCAATTAATTATATAGTCAAATAGTTGGCCTAATTTGTTTATTTGTACAGAAATAACCATAACAGTAATAGTCTATTTACCTTGTTCTAATTAACAGTTGAATTTGGCTTGGTCTAAATAATTAGTTTACCATGACAGTTGATTTTTTTTATCATGACAATTGATTTATTTATTTTAAATTTTATTTATTTGTTTTAATTTCATTTGAAAGGCAGAAAGAGAAACACAAAAAGATTCTCCATCTGCTGCCTCATTCCCAAAACGTATTCAACATCCATGGCTGGGCCAGGCTTAAACCAGGAATGAACTCCTCTGGGCCTCCCAGGTAGGTAGCAGAGACCCAAGCAACTGAACCATCATCCACTACCTCTTCTAGGGTGTACATCATCAGGAAGCTGGACTGAAACTGTGTAGCTGGGACTTGTACCACACCCTGCAACATGGGATGTGTTTTGCTGTGCCTGCCAAACACTGATACTCCTATCTCATTACTTTTTAAAACTATAATATAATGTTTGTAGCATTACCCTTATGAAAAGTTTGTAAATATTCTTGTCAAGAATCCTTAGTAGAATAGTTAAAAAGTTCGTTTACTAAACATTTTTCCCAAATACCTACTTAAATTATTTAACTCTCTTTAATTCTCATTATTTTTTCTTTTTTTTTTTTTTTTTCCTTTTTTTTTTTTTTTTTTTTTTTTTTTTTTTTTTAACAGGCAGAGTGGATAGTGAGAGAGAGAGACAGAGAGAAAGGTCTTCCTTTGCCGTTGGTTCACCCTCCAATGGCCGCCGCGGTCGGCGCGCTGCGGCCGGCGCACCGCGCTCGTCCGATGGCAGGAGCCAGGAGCCAGGTGCTTTTCCTGGTCTCCCCATGGGGTGCAGGGCCCAAGCACCTGGGCCATCCTCCACTGCACTCCTGGGCCACAGCAGAGGGCTGGCCTGGAAGAGGGGCAACCGGGACAGAATCCGGTGCCCCGACCGGGACTAGAACCCGGTGTGCCGGCGCCGCAAGGCGGAGGATTAGCCTGTTGAGCCACGGCGCCAGCCATTCATTATTTTTTCTGTACCTTATTTTTAAGGTTGAAAAATAGCTGAGATGTCAATGCCATCAACAAAAATCATAGTTTGAAATTAGATTGGGACAAAATAAATATTTCGTATTTGTCTTCAGGACACTTGGGTTAGTCTTTGTTTCATCACAGGGGAATTCTCTCTGGGCTAATAACATGATTTCTCTCACCTTCAGTTTTCTAGGCAGATATGATAGTATCTGACTTAGTAACACAAGATTGAGTTGCAGATCTAGTGAGATAATATATATGAAATAATTTGCCAACTAAATGCTAACAGCAATGGGATTTTTTACCACTATCAAATACAAAATTATCAAAAATTTAATTTAAAGATATAATTGTATTTAAAGATCTAATTTCATTTGGAATTCTAGAATTGATAAGCTGAGCGAAAGAACTTGGCTTTATAGGCAAGACACATCTGAAGAGAGACATGAAAAGCAGATTTATTATTTCAAATTTACTTTCCCTACTGGGTCCCATTGGATTGGTTGCTGTGATTACCCTGTTTATCCATATGTTTTAAACTGGTGCATTTCAGAATTTTGTTTGATTACATGGCTGTTAGTGTGAGTGACTTCATTCTAGCTTGATCTGATCCACTGGGGCCAAGGCCAGAGGCTAGTTCTGAACCACAGTATCCCATATATATATTTTTTTTTTTGACAGGCAGAGTTAGACAGTGAGAGAGAGAGACAGAGAGAAAGGTCTTCCTTCCATTGGTTCATCCCCCAAATGGCCGCCACAGCCAGTGCGCTGCCAATCCTAAGCCAGGAGCCAGGTGCTTCCTCCTGGTCTCCCATGAGGGTACAGGGCCCAAGCACCCACTGGGACTAGAACCCGGGATACCAGTGCCACAAGCGGAGGATTAGCCAAGTGAGCTGTGGCGCTGGCCTTATAAATTTTGTTTAACAATGAAAAATTCCCCCAAAAACTAAGCACCTTAGTGCTACTTTCAGTCACAATCCTTTGGGTTTTCCTCCTCAGCACATTATTCGTGGATGATAACATCATCATTATCACATTTCCTGGAGTTTTTGTCAGTCTAGCTGAAAAAGAAAGCTCATATAGCATCTAGCAAATAGCTGCATGTAGACATTTAAGACTTCTTCAGAGGATACAGTGCTCCAAGGAGATCACTGTTATGACTATCTGGAGGCTATTACTAAGACTTTGGAAAATGTTCTTTTATGAAGGTCTCCATGGACCAAGCCAACTAAAATGAAAGAATGAGTGAGATGAGGAATCTGCCCATTTTAATCAAGCAACCTGTTGACTAATGTTTTCCATCTCTGTGTGTGCAACAGCAAATATGTTTTCCATGTGCAACCAGAAATGTTAGCCATTACATGGTCTTCTCCCTGTTCAGCAGGTTGGCAATCTAGCATCCATGATTGGGTTAAATTAAGCAGGGAGTGAATACAACAGGATCTGGAGGTCTAAGACAATTTGAACAACAGTTGCACCTGATGTTGCTAATGTTATACACTTGGTAGACTAAAAGATCTCATATGCCATGCAAAGATTTGGGTTTGGTATGGTAGATCCAACACTTCATCAAGTTGTTTGACAAAGCTACTGATAAAAGTCTAACTACAGATTTACCCACCAAGTGAAAATGGAGGCATAAGCAAGGAAATAGGAGGAAAAAGAGTCTCATCAGAATGAGGAGTCTTGGTCCAAGGTTTGGGAAAAGCTATTCCAAGTGTGAGGTTATCAATGTCTTGTCCTGGTATGGAGTTCAAATGTCTCAGTTATGGCACTGGGTATTTTGGCCAACTCTGAGTAGTCCACAGATCAGGCATGAGGGTTGTCCCTTGAAATTTACAGTGTTTTATCCAACTTCATTTATACCAAGAAATTCAGGAGCAAAGTAGTTATTCTAAGTTGGAGAATTGTAGCCAAACATAGGAATCTAGAATTCAGTACTCAGTTGAGTCTTCAGGTAGATAATAAAATCTTGAAAACATTTATCAAAACTATAATCTAATAACAAGTATACTATAGTTTTCTCATGAATCATTTTTCTCTTTAGAGCCACCCCTATTTCTATCAAAGATAATCAAAGTAAGACTAATATGCTTGCAAAACAAATTTAACCTTTCCAACATTGCATGATCATTTACATAAGTGCAGCAGGATCACATAGGTTCTTTCAAGTTTTCTGGAATTTTTGACAAGAGATCTCTGAATAGATTTTTAAATATTTTTAGTTTTATAAATTATATTTATTTATTTGAAAAGCAGATTGCAGAGAGGGAGACATGAAGATCTTGCATCCACTGGTTCACTCTTCAAATGGCTTCAATGGCTGGGGCTGGGCCAGAATAAAGCCATGAGCCTGGGACTCCATCTGGGTTTCCAGTGTGAGTGTCAAGGGGCCCAAGTATTGGGGCCACCTTCTGCCACTTTCCAGGTACATGAGCAGAGAGCTGGATTGGAAATGGAGCAGCCGGAACAGAAGTCAGTATTCATATGGGATGTCAGCATTGTAGGAGGTAGCTTAACCCACTGTGCCACAATGCCTGCTTTCTCTGATTATATTTTTAAGTCTCTTGAGGTTAGAAAGCCAAACAAAGGTAGACTTCAGATTTTGATTGTGCCTACCTATAGGTATGGATGAATTACTCTCTTCTCAAGGTCCTCAATATATCTATGGTTCTTGGGCCTGCCATGAAATGAAAATTTTTATTCACTCATTATTAGGCTTGAAACCTTTGAAGCCAGACATGCTTTGTACAGTCTCAAATATGACATTACAGTCAAGATCTTTGAGGTACAGCCAATGTTTCCAATTGTGGCTTGTGTCAAAGATGGGATTATTGAATTTTAAGTAAATAACATTATTGCCACAAAAAGAATGCTAATGCATAGTTTACAAACTTTGAGCAATCAAGTAGGGAGAAAAACTAAATATTTTAAATTGTTTATTTATTTTTATTTTTATTGAAAGGCAGAGGGGGAGAGAGAGAGAGAGAGAGAGAGAGAGAGAGAGAGAGAGAGAGAGAATCTTCCTTTCACTGATTCCCTTCATAAATGGTTTCAATAGCCAGAGCAGAGCTGGGCCACATCAAAGCTAGGAGATAGGAACTCCATTTGGGTCTCCCATATGGGTGGCAGGGGCTCAAGTGCGCCCATTAACATCAGTTAACTCCTAACTCCTAGGATGTATATTAGCAGAAAGCTGGAGTAAAAGTACAGTAACCAAGACAAACCAGGTGTTCAAATATGGGATGCAGGCACCCCAACCAATGACTAAGCAGCTGCACCAAATGTTTGTTTTTAATATTTAAATTATGCTAATAAAGTAGTCATACCAACTGGCTATAAACTATAGATAGCTTAAAAGAAATAGTTCCTTATATCTAAAAAAATTCCTTATTAGAAAGCTTCATCAAAATTTCAAAATAAAATGTTATTAAATATTTTTCTCATAATTTTATTTAGTTTCATGTAATTAATACTTGTTATGCTTGATCTTAGGTTATAAGTCTCACAAAACCATCCTTTTCTTCATCAGAGTTCTTGAATTCTTCCCCAATTTGATGGTGTGGTCTTAAAGTGATTAGAAACTGGTGCTTGTCAGAGTGCTGTCCATGAATCTCCTTGAAGATGAAGCACTCTCCGATAATAGTTGTTTGCAAAAGCTTTCAGAAAGGGATCGGAGCAAGATAATTAACTGTCTAGGGATGACAAGACTTCAAATAGTCATGGTAAAAATCTGGGTGAGAGTTCATCATAACATAATCAATGAGGAAATTTTAGTATCTCTGTGGCATACAATGTTTTCATATAATCACCTAAATTATGTGCAATTTCTAGGAATATCATAGTTTCCCCAGTATGTATTAATAACATCTGTACAATTTTTTGTACAACTCAAGGAAAGTTAGTCATCTATTTCTTATTTGACAATGTTTTGCACATATTTTTACATATCAAACAAGCCTAATTAGCTTAATGTCTTTCTTTTACAGATCTTTTGAGATGTTCCAGGTTCTAATTGGAAAATTTCAGTTAGTTCAAGGCCTAAAGGATTTTATTTATAATTTAATTTGGGGAAATCTGTAAAAAAAAGTCAAAAGATTTAAAACACAGGATTAAACATGGTTGCCAGTCATTATGAAACAACTGAAGGCAAATGTAGAAATGTTGTAGACTTTAAAAAAAAAAAAACCTTACCAGTTCCTTTAATATTAAGAAGACTCAGTTTCCTTAAGTGATCAAAAGATCTATTACAAGACAACATAAAGCCCAAGAAATCATCTTGATGATACAGTTTTGTCTTTTAAGGCAGATCACTTAGAGTAGAGAAATCCCTTGGTAGACTTTTATCAGTGCTCCAAGGAAGCCCTGACATTGTAAAGAAAATGTTTAGATGCAAATTTTGCATCAGTGTACCTCTCATATGCAGGCACATTAAAAAAATTAGCTAATGATAAACATGTTCAGTTTTATGCTTCACCGCAGATGAAATTATTTTCTTTTCACAGCCCTTTGATAACTTTACTTTTTCCTAAACTCTCTCCCTTTTTCATTGTGGAACTGTCAGTCACTGGAACAAAGACTACCTTTTTCTTAACCAAAACATATGCTGATAATTTATAACTTCCTCTATAAACAAGTTTCATTTTTCTAACATACAGAGTTGTTTCCCTTACTTAGAGTTTTTAAAGCTAGAAATTATATATTGGTAATTAAAATTTTTAACCTTTGTTCATCTTAATTTCTGGTGGAAACTAAGAAGCCCTGGAAGTGCTGCAGTTGGACAATCTGTAGATGAAAACCACGCCATCACCCTTAGAGACATTTCCCAAGGGTGTTGGGAGTTACCAGCACTTTCTTTTGGTTTCTTTAGTGGTTGTTCATAAATGTCAGTAAGGAAAATTATAGGTAAACTGGGTCCCATATGAATGACTGCTATGGATCTCATGTTTGTTTTTGTTTTTTAAACTGGCACATTTCTGAGTTTTGATTACATGACCATCAGCATGAGTTTTGATTCTTTCATGCTGCTATAACAAGATATCACAGGCTGCGTAACCTAACAAGGAACATCCATTAATTTCTCCCACCTCAGGAGGTTGCTAAATTGAAGATCCAGGCATGGGCACTGGTGTCTGGTGGGGCTGCTCTCCGCTTCTGAGAATGTCCCTTGTTGCTGTCAGGGAGCAGAAGGAAGGGCAAGGTGGGAATGAATGCTGTGTCCTGAGTACCTTTGCTGTCCTTGCAGGAGCCCCTTCTCCCCCTTTATTTTGGTTGCTGGTCAGGAGCAGCTGAATGCCAAGTGGCAGAGATTTCCCATGGTGCTGGGAAACCTACAAAGCATGTATTGAACCAGACTAATGAGATCAGAAAATAGCCAATGCACAAAGACAGCTGTGAGAGAGAGTTATGAGCAGCTTACACCATAAAGCTCAAACACAAAACTCCAGGAGCAAAGCCACCACAATTATACTGCTTGTATGTTGTTTCTGGTGCCTCCACCTCATCCCAGCACTGCTTTCTTGCATTTGCATTTATAGGGTTTATAGAATATACCCCTTGAGGGGGAACAGCCTCTCTCCTAGTCAAAGGAATGCTCATAATAAGCGACCTTTCAGGATTTCTTTATGTGTAAAAGCAATTGAGATTCATCAACACAAAGAATGTTCCCTCTTTAATTAGGGCCTACTTGGCTATAACCTTTGCAAAGCTTGAGACTATGTTTTCTCCCTAATTAGTGGCCTTCAGACAAGCATAAAGTTGGAACCTCTAGAATTGTGAGGGAATCTGGCTGTTCTGTTGATTTGTGTCTCTCTGGAAGAGCATCATGAGTCAAGAGAGCCCTGGCATTTTCTGTCTCAGAGCAGTGTGGTCTCCATTGTGAACACAAAGCAAATTAAGGAAAAAATCTTTCAGCATCTTGCAGAATCTTCCGATGATATCTCCTAACTGATCCTGTTTATCACTCCCTAAATGAATTAGCGACACAACTGGTTAATTGTCCACTGGAAAATTATCTAAAAATTTGAACACATCTCACATGAGATACTAATGCAGCAATTTTATTATGGATACTTCATTACTATTGACCTCGGTTAAATGTGAATGCATGCTCTCAAATCTAATATAATCTTTAAGCTAGCTTTTTAGATCCTAAGCTTTTAAAATGCATAGTCACATGCATCTTTTTATCACAGATTTTAGCTTAGCACTGTTCTAAATATACTTTGCTGCAGAGAGACTCTGTGTTCTTATAAATGACAGAGTTAATTCAGAAAAGCAATAAACAAAGTGTGAAACTGAAATCACAGTAAGCCTTTGTTCTGAAGTGGTACCTTACCATTTTTCAAGAATTCAAAGTAACTTCTAGATGTTATCTTATTATTTCTTGGTAAAATAACTTGATTGGGAGGCTATTAGGCTGAAGTGGTCCCAGTATCCTGGGTTCCTACATAAAGAGTCTGAAACACAGCTCAGAGTAAATGGTGATATCCTAGGCCACTTGGAATCCAGCAACGAATTTTAACTGAGGGCTTTCCACTGGAATGATCCAGACAAGACTACTGCTCCATTATAACCAATCAAATATTTTACTGTCTTCTTTTTGTATTCACCTTATAAAAACTCATCCCTCATGCCTTCAATGGGGCTTTGAATTTCTCCTTTTTTTTTTTTTTCTTTTACAGGCAGAGTGGACAGTGAGAGAGAGAGACAGAGAGAAAGGTCTTCCTTTGCCGTTGGTTCACCCTCCAATGGCCGCCGCGGTCGGCGCGCTGCGGCCGGCGCACCACGCTCGTCCGATGGCAGGAGCCAGGAGCCAGGTGCTTCTCCTGGTCTCCCCATGGGGTGCAGGGCCCAAGCACCTGGGCCATCCTCCACTGCACTCCTGGGCCACAGCAGAGGGCTGGCCTGGAAGAGGGGCAACCGGGACAGAATCCGGTGCCCCGACCGGGACTAGAACCCGGTGTGCCGGCGCCGCAAGGCAGAGGATTAGCCTGTGGAGCCATGGCGCCGGCCTTGGGGCTTTGAATTTCTGTGACCTGATACTGCATGACATAGGAATTTGTTTCTTGTTTAAACAAATCCTTTAATATTTCAATGTACCTTAGTTTGTCTCTCTCTCTTTTTTTGAAAGGCAGAGAGAGAGAGAGATCTTTCATCACAGCACCATCCCCTCTTAGTGTGCCTTTTAACACTCTCATGATACCATGTAAGGGTAATGCATTCATTAAGAAAAGAAATATCATTCTGGCTCAAGAGTCCATGAGAGTATTTTAGGCATGGAAAGGCAAGACACTCTGGAAAAAAAAAAAGAATACCTAAATGAAAGATCTCTGTGAGTGAGATCCCAGTGGAAAAAATGGGGCCATCAAAGAAGGAGGTACCTTTCTCTGAAGGGAGGAGAGAACTTCCACTTTGACTATGATCCTGTCGGAATAAGATCTAAGTCAGCGAACCCTAAAGGCTTCCATAGCCTTGGCAACTCATGACTAGAGCCTAGGGAGATTACTAATGCTGTAAACAAGAGTGTCAAATTGTTAAATCAACAACAGGAGTCACTATGTACTTACGTCTCATGTGAGATCTGTCCTTAATGTGTTGTCCAATGAGAAGTAATGCTATAACTAGTACTGAAACAGTATTTTTACACTTTGTGTTTCTGTGTGGGTGCAAACTGATGAAATCTTTACTTAGTATATACTGAATCGATCTTCTGTATATAAAGATAATTAAAAATGATTTTAAAAACTGGGTGTTAAATTGGAAATTGCATAGAAAATTAATCAATTTTTAAAAAATAGCATGTAGGATCTCTGTCCTTAATGTGCTGTACATTGTGATTTAATGCTATAACTAGTACTCCAACAGTATTTTTCACTTTGTGTTGCTATGTGAGGGCAAACTGTTGAAATCTTTACTTAATATATACTAAGCTGATCTTCTGTATATAAAGAGAATTGAAAATGAATCTTGATGTGAATGGAAGGGGAGAGGGAGCGAGAAAGGGGAGGGTTGCAGGTGGGAGGGAAGTTATGGTGGGGGGAAGCCGTTGTAATCCATAAGCTGTACTTTGGAAATTTATATTCATTAAATAAAAGTTTAAAAAAAAAGAAAAGAAATATCATGTCATTTTATAGTACATATGAAGAAATAACAATAATATTATGTTTAATTTATTTGAAAGGTAGATAGGCAATGGGAGATCTTTCATCTGTTGCTTTACTCTTCAAATGGCTGCAAAAGACAAGGGTGGGCTGGGTTCAAGCCAGGAGCTAGGAACTCAATTCAGGTCTCTCACATGCCTGGCAGTAATCCAAGTACTTGAGCCATCAACTGTGGCCTCTCGGGAGCTCGGACTCGAACCCAGGCACTCTGATATGGGATTTTGGCATCACAAGCAACATCTTTTTGTTTTGGTTCAAGATTTATTTATTTGAAAGGCAGAGTTAGACAGAGAGGAGAGAGGGATGGAGAGAGAAAGAGAGAGAATCTTCCATCTGATGGTTCACTTGCCAAATGGCCACAGATTTCTCAATTGTATTTAGCTCTAAATAATCTTTATGCCAAGGTGCCATATTATGGGATGGCATATTCTAATACTTTTTATGACTTATAACAGACTGGCTTCCTGGCTTGATTATTGTAGATAAGTGATTGATCTCCTGGTAAGATTGCTACAGTCTGTGGATCAAAATGTTTCTTTTCTTATTTGTGGTCTAGCCACTGACTATTTATATAGTCAGTGTCTCACTGTCTTCTGCTTTCTGATAACTGAGCATTTCATAAAGGACTAGAGAAGTTCTAGCATTAAAATTGATCTACACCTACAAAGCAAGAATGCAAAATCTTACAATAAGTTTATATTTTTTAAAGTAACTATTAAGATCATCAAAGAAAAAAATTAGTGTAGGTGTTGTGGAACAGCAGGCTCTTGGGAGGCCCACATCCCATAGCAGAGGACCTGGAATTGAGTCCTGCCTCTGCTTCCAATCCAGCTTTCTGCTCATCTACACCCTGGGAGGCAACAGATGGCAACAGATGACTCAAGGACTTGGGTTTTGCCAAACATGGGAGATCCAACTGATTTTCCTGTTTCCTGGCTTTGATTTGGCCCAGTTCTGTTGTCCCTGTTGTTGTGGCCTTTTGGCGAATGAAACAGAAGTCAAACAATGGTGTATTTTCATAAAAATTTAGCTTAGTCTTACTTCAGCCATGATACCAGACTATAATCCCCAGCTGCAAAAGGGGCAAAAACAAAACAAAACAGAATCAAACAACGAAAACACTTAGCAGAGATGAGTGGAAAAAGTTCTTGTCTTTGTGCAAGAAAAATTTGGACATGAGACAGAGAGGAGTAGTAAGTAAGGTAACAAGGTTCAGTAGGGTAGGACATCTGTCAGAATGGATGGGCACCTCTCAGAGCAGGATCTGAGAGAGAGAGAGCTTCATTTACATTTCTAAGGGAATGGGGTCTACTTCTTCCTGCCAGTTCTCCTCTTTCCTCCCTTTTTCCCTGAACAAAGGATTTGCTGAGCGTGAATTACCTAAAATTCTTCACAATGTTTTCCTACCTTGTATTATTAGACTGGGTGGTCCTACCTGGGCATAAGATACGCTTGGGGGACGGCTGGGACCACTTGCAGAGCTACTGGGGTATAGGCAGGACTTGGTAATGTAAAATCCTAGGCTGCCTCTAAGGTGTACTTCCAAGGCTGTCACACTCTTTTTTGAAAAACTCCTGTCTTCAGGCTTTCACTCTCACGTAGCCTAATTTCTAATTTCCTAAGTTTCAACTATGTACCTGCAGTGTAACCTCCCACTCCCCTATCCAACTTGCCCAGCAACACCCAATTCCCATTCCTTCCCTGTCTCCTTGCATTGTTTTGCCTTGTTTAATTTGTGCCTGAAGTTGCTTCAACTGGGGGAAAGGAACTCTGCATGATAGGTGCAAAAGGAGGTAAACTTCTGAGAGTGACACTAAATTCTGCCAGACGGTCACCGCTTTCAAGACCAGGTATCAATAAATGCCTGGCTTTATGATTCCTTCATGTTTTGGAGTCCATCCTTTGGTAGGTAGGTGGGCTTAATTCCCACACAACTCTCTCTCTCAAATAAAGAGTTAAATAAATCAACTTAAAAATTAACTCCTGGGGCTGGCACTGTGGCACAGTTGGTCTGGCCCAACCCTGGCTGTTGTGGCCATTTGAGGAGTACCAGGAGATGGAAGGTCTCTTTGCCTATCTCTCCCTCTCTCTCTGAAACTATAATGTAAAAATAAGTAAGTAAAAATTTTCCTTTTTAGAAAACTTTTATTTAATAAATATAAATTTTGAAAGTACAACTTTTGGATTATAGCAGCTTTCCCCCCATAACCACCCTCCCACCTGCAAACCATCCCATCTTCTACTCCCTCTCCCACCCTTATCTTCATTAAGATTCATTTTTAATTATATTTATATACAGAAGATCAACTTAGTATATACTAAGTAAAGATTTCAACAGTTTGTATCCATGCAGACATGCAAAGTATAGAGTACTGTTTGAAAACTATTTTTACCATTAATTCTCATAGTACAACACATTAAGGACAGAGGTTCTACATGGGGAGCAAGTACACAGTGACTTCTGTTGTTGATTTAACAATTGACATTCTTATTTATGACGTCAGTAATCACTTGAGGCTCTTGTCATGAGCTGCCAAGACTATGGAAGTCTCTTGAGTTCACAAACTCCCAGCTTATTTAGACAAGGCCATAGTCAAAGTGGAAGTTCTCTCCTCCCTTTAGAGAAAGGTACCTCCTTCTTTGATGGCCCATTATTTCCACTGGGATCTCACTCACAGAGATATTTCATTGTCATTTTTTTGTCACAGTGTCTTGGCTTTCCATGACTGGGAAATTCTCATGGGCATTTCAGAGAGATTTAAAGGCTGAATCTGAGGCCCGAGTGCTGTTTAGGGTATTTGCCATTCAATGAGTCTGCTGTGTATCCTGCTTCCCATGTTGGATATTTCTCTCCTTTTTAATTCTATCAATTATTAGTAGCAGACACTAGCCTTATTTATGTTATCCCTTTGACATTTAATCCTATCATTACAATCAATTATGAACTTAAACTGATCACTTTAACTAGTAAGATGGTATTGGTACCTGCCAACTTAATGGGATTTGGAGTCCCCCGGCACATTTCTAGCTTTACCATTATGGGTAAGCCCAAGTGAGAGTGTGCCGAACTGTACATCTCCTCTCTCTCTTATTCCCACTCTTAAGTAAATAAACCTTTAAAAGTGTGTATTTGAAAGGTAGAGTGTCAGAGAGAGGAGGACACAGAGAGAGAATTTTTCCACCTGCTGGTTCATTTCCCAAATGGCTGCAACAGTCAGAACTGGGCAAGCTGAATCCAGGTGCCCAGAACTCCATCCAGGTCTCCTATGTGGTTAGCAAGAGCCCATGTACTCAGGCCATCATCTGATGCCTTCCAGGCACATTAGCAGTAATCTGGATTGACAATGGAGCATCTGGGACTTGAACTGGCCCTCCAATATGGATGTTGGCATTGTAAGCAATAGCTTAACCTGTTGTGCCACAATGCCAGCCCCACTGATGTGTATTTTAATAGACCATTCAGTTGAGTGCAGTCTAAAAAAAGCATTACTACTATGGAATAATTATTCTTAAATATATTATATAAATGTGAAATAGTAAATCTTATGATATTTGAAATTTTTTCCTAGCTTCATTTGGCAAAATTCACTGATAAAAATTATATATATTTACATTGTGCAATGTGATATTTGATATAGGTGTATATTGTGAAATCATCACCACAATCAAGCTATTTCCACCCCCTCCATACTGTTATCATGTTTGTGTGTGCTGCAAAGCACTTAAGATGCTCTCTTTTGGCAATTTTCAACTATACAATACACTAAGTGTTGTCACCATGCCATACAATAAAATCTCCAGGATATATTCATTCTAATGGAAACTTTAGAATCTTTATTTATTTTTTTACATTATTTTTTTATTTGACAGGCAGAGTTAGACAGTGAGAGAGACAGAGAGAAAGGTCTTCCTTCCGTTGGTTCACCTCCCAAATGGCCATTGTGGCCAGCGTGCTGCGCCAATCCGAAGCCAGGAACCAGGTGCTTCCTCCTGGTCTCCCATGCGGGTGCAGGGGCCCAAGCACTTGGGCCATCCTCCACTGCCCTCTAGGGCCACAGCAGAGAGCTGGTCTGGAAGAGGAGCAACCGGGACCAGAACCCGGCTCCCATATGGGATGCTGGAGTCGCAGGCGGGGGATTAACTTAGTGAGCTATGGCGCCAGCCCCTAGAATCTTTACTTTTTTTACTTAACCCTAACTATTGAAATAAAACATCTTGTAACTATATAAAAGTTGTTGATGTCAGAGTCTGGAACTTCATTGTATTTTCTTAAAAGGAAAGGATATGTTTAACAGGTGAAGAGGGCTGTGTGGGTGGTTAACAGATTAGGCATACCTTGACCTCTGAGGATTCCATTGAGGCTTAGTGAGCTGTGAACTTGGATGGAACATAAATTTCTATGAAACAGAGGGTGCTCCTTTTCGAGAGAAAATGTGGACAAACATCATTATGGTAATTCACAGACAGAATGGTGAATGCTGCTTCAAGTTTTCTAGCCATTCATTCATGAATTTATTCATTCTATCATTTATTCATTAATTCATTAACTCATTTATTTAGAAATGCACTTTTTAAAAGATTTATTTGTTTATTTGAAGGCAGAATTACAGAGACAGAGACAGAGGTAGAGGTATATATATAGAGAGAGTTTTCCATCTGTTAGTTCACTTCTCAAATGGCTGCCATGGCCAGGGTTGGGCCGGGCAGAGGCCAGTGGCCAGGAACTCCATCTGATTTTCCCATAGCGGTGGCAGGAGCCCACGTATTTGATCTATCTTCTGCTGTTTTCCCAAGTACATTAGCTGGGCACTGGATCAGCAGTAGAGCAATCAGGATTTGAACCAGAGTTGATATAGAATGCTGGAGTTGCAGGTAGCAACTTAATTACTGTGCCATAGTGCCAGCCCCTAATTTGTTTGCTTATTCTATCATTCATTCATGAATTAATTCACTTATGCAACATTATTTCACAGAACATCTAGTATATGCGAGGCACTGAAGTTCTGTGGATCATTAGTACAGTGAGAGTTAATCTCAAAGTTCACACTTCAGCAGAGAAAACAGCATATACCTTGATAGCTATATAGATACAGTGGGGCAAAGTGCTTCAGAATATGATATAGTTGTGAAGTATCACTTTGATATGATCTGGGGCAATGTACCTTAGAAGCATTGTTAGCCAGAACACTCTGTGGATGTCAGGTTTTACCCACATTAGGTTTTCTGTGATGCAAGATCTAAATGCATTATAACCTCTTAGACCAGACCTGGATAGAGATGATTTAATAGACTTTACTATAATTTTCCCTCCATTCATTCATATAGTGTGGATAAAATAAAGTTGTTTGCTCAAATAGCCAACCTAATGATCCTGCTTCTGTGGTTGCTGTCTTATTGCCATAATAATCATTGATTTTTGAACATGAATTTCACAAGTATCCATCAGATATTTTCTATTTTTTAAAGATTTATTTATTTATGTTTTTGAAAGGTAGAATTATGAGGAGAGCATGGGGAGAGACGTAGAGATCTTCCACCCACTGGCTCACTCCCAAATTGTTGCAATGGATAGGGCTGGGTAGGGCTGAAACCAGGAGCCAGGAGCTTTCTCCAGGTTTTTCACATGAGTACAAGGGCCCAAGCTCTTGGACCCTCTTCCACTGCTTTCCCAGGCACACTAGCAGGGAGTTGGATTGGAAGTGGAGCAGCCAGAATTTGAACTGGCACCCATATGGGATGCCAGCATTGGAAGTGGTGACTTAACCTACTATTGCCATAATGTCAGTCCCTCAGATACTTTCTTTTTAATGATATAGGAGCTAAAAAGGGTAGAAATCTTGCTCTCAGTTATTTTTTTTTGTTTTTTTGTTTTTTTTGACAGGCAGAGTTAGACAGAAAGAGTGACAGAGAGAAAGGTCTTCCTTTGCCGTTGGTTCACCCTCGAATGGCCGCTGTGGCCGGCATGCTGCGGCTGGCGCACCGCACTGATCCGATGGCAGGAGCCAGGTGCTTCTCTGGTCTCCCATGGGGTGCAGGGCCCAAGCACTTGGGCCATCCTCCACTGCACTCCCTGGCCACAGCAGAGAGCTGGCTTGGAAGAGGGGCAACCAGGACAGAATCGGTGCCCCGACCGGGACTAGAACCTGGTGTGCCGGCGCCGCAAGGCGGCAGATTAGCCTATTGAGCTGCAGCGCTGGCCTAGCTCTTAGTTATTGTTAAAAAGTACCCAATCATATATTTTCAAATACAATTGCTTTTATTTTAGCCTAAAATTTTAGAACATTAGAGATAAAAAAGAAAAGGATTCTCTAATTCAAATCCTCCAAAATGTTTGTAAATACTCAAAACATGACATTCTCAAGTTTACAACAAATGACAGAAGTAGGCATCCAAACCAAACTCCTCAATTCCTGGCCCAA
Organism: Sylvilagus floridanus; assembly: GCA_949820135.1. Classification (NCBI taxonomy): domain Eukaryota; kingdom Metazoa; phylum Chordata; class Mammalia; order Lagomorpha; family Leporidae; genus Sylvilagus; species Sylvilagus floridanus. The sequence continues at coordinate 80,453,313 of OX463241.1, forward strand.
TGTTCCCACCATAATGAAACACTGGCCTGGCATCATTATATTAAGTGAGTCATAATGTTGCCTTCCATTTGCATTTGTCTTCATCGTGCATCAGAATCCTGATTGGCAACAGGATGATTAAGCCTGCCTTCATCATTTTATTTGATATTAGTGATGATTTGTTTAGAGAATGCTCTTCTGTTTGCTTTTGCATGTATTAGATTTTGATTAAGTTAAATTACTGTCACCTTTATTTTCTTAATTGTTCCTCAGCATCTCTTAATTTTTTCTATTTTTTTAAAAAGCAGTTTAAATTGCATCTTATTAAACTTTCAGAGGTCAGATTCCATACCATCTCACAGGTGCAGAAAACCTGCACTTCGGTAAAGGAACTGCTTTGGCAGAACAGTCAAAAATGGGGGGCAAATCAAAGGAGTTCATAATTTGACAAACTGAGGAAGAGAGAAAATACCCTTACTTTTGTCATCTAGCTATCTGCATGTCTATCACCTATCCACCTTTTCCTATTTATCATGTATTACCTCAGTGGTTCTCAACCACGGGGTAACTCCTTCCCTCACTGCAGGAGACATTTAACAGTGTCTGAAAACATTTTTGGTTATCACAATGTGCAGGTGGTACTAGTGTCAGTGTATAGAAGCCAGGGATGCTATTAAACATTCTACAATGCACAGGACAACCCCTGGCCACCTTAACAAAGGAGTGTCAGGTCCAAATGTCAATAATGTCAAGTTTGAGAAACATCCATTTTTCTGAATCTATGTATCTACCAATCCATCTAACTACCTGTCACTGATCTATTTTCTGTTTCTTTCTCTGTATTTTCTATCATTAAAGAAAATTTATTGCATTATTTGGATTGATTATAGTAAATCAAATGATGGTAAGTAGTAGCTTGAAAATGAATCATTTTGTCAGGAAGTAAACATTGGACTTGCTCATTTTACTTTGGAATTAGAAAGCTAACTGCAGTTTGATTAACCTGTTGTTAGACAATCATCCAGTATATTAAGTGTAAAAACATGGCCGGTAGCATTTTTCAGTATTTCCTGGGATGTTTATCTCAAGAGCCTATTAGGAACATGCTTATTTCCTAAGAATATATGTGGCCATTTCTAACAGCAAAACATGAATTGGTTTATATTTATCTTCTTAAAGGGTAAAGTGTTCTTCCAGAAATTACCTTCTAATTCAATTTGCTTCTTTCCATTGTTACATCATTTTTGGGATGGCAAAAACCAATGACTTAAAATGAAAAATAGAGATAAAAAGCATTTTGTCACTAAACAATTTCAATTAAGAAGTGTAATGAGAATAAAATAAATAGGAATTGACCATCATAACAGCACCACAGTCATTTTTGCACTTAAGATCCAGTAGTAAGTGTTAAACAAGTGGCCACATTTTTGTGGAGAAAAGAAATATTAGAATAGTTTCAAATTATCTCCTCTAAAATACTTACTAATTTTAAAAGAAAAGCTTTGGGATGGACCCGATTTTCCTTACCACCAACCTTGTGGTTTGACCAAGCATCTATTTGTTGTCACAATTTCTGTGGGCCAGGAGTCCAGGAGAGATGGCTTGCTCAGAGTCTCACAGGTGAAATCAAGGTGTCAGCAGGCTGCATTGCCACTTGCAGTTATTCAGATTGTTGACAGAATCAGTTTTTTGTGCTTGGGGCCAGGGCCCTGGCATTATTCTGACCTCATCTGAAGCATCCTCAGCTGTTGGACTCCACCCTCCACCCCCTGCCTGGAGCTTCCTCCTAACATGCACTTTGCTCCCTCTCACTTCCATTGCCCCCACCTTTTTTGAAGCCTCATGGCAATATTTCAGGTCCAACCAGGATAATCTCTCTAAATCAACTGATCAGGGGCCTTAATGAAATCTGTGAAATCCTTTCTGCAGTAATAGGTAACACAATCACTGGAACTGTACCTGTTTTTGTAACTTCTCTGTAAGAATAAAATTATTTCACAATAAAAAGCTTAAAAAAATCAGTGGTCTCCCATGGCAGCTGATTAAGTTTAAAGACCTATTGATTTGGAGCTAAACATTCCCACTGGAGTGGTATAGATGCTGAGAGAAGAGTCAGAAGAGTAGAATTTATCATTCATTCTTTTACATGAAATGGCAGAAAATCTGATAAAGGTAGGAAACATGGCCAAGCCAGGTACAGAATGAACCTGGCCACATCAATTAGGAATTCACAAGCAACTCATACCAAAGAGGGAGCAATGTTGACCCCTATATGTTAAGCATCTAAAATGTTGCAAGTATTTTGCTAGGTGATCTATGACCATTAACTTAGGGGAACAATTACAACACCTACTTTATTTAAAAAATGATAAGGCTAGGATTGTTAAGAACATTCAGGAGAGGTAGCAAAATCTGAGCAGATATAATTTTACAGAAAACTTCAGTTCCCAGGCTCTTTTATGTTTTGCTATATCACAGCACAGGGTAACAAACGCATCTTGACAGATGGAGAAAAGTGAGAGACATTGGGAAAACACAGGAAGACAATAAGAATCATAGAGCATCCTGCTTATGAATGTAAGCCTAATGATCAAGGGAGAGAGGGTGATGTGAGGATACAGTAAATTCAAACTTTAGTCAGGAAACCACCTGTCAGAAAAGATCAAACCAACAGGTGAGGCAGTGCACAGAGGATTCCACAGCCCTGTTAATTCTGAACTCAGGCAAGATGGCTGCTAACAGGAAACCTGTTTGTGCACTGAGTCTGGGGGATCTGGAGCTGGGGAGGAGACTGGGAGGAGTTAGGCAGGCCACCACCAGATTTTCTGCTCAAGACAGTACCAGACAACAGCTGAATTAGACATGGTGCCTGGGGAGCAGTTATGGGGGGGGGGGGGACTCAGGCAGCTGCTTGTCCCTGGACCAAGCCAGCAGTAGGGATGGGCAACAGATGGAGAGGGTGATTCATAGACTGGTCCTGTCTCCAATACTTAAGGGCCATTAGGTCTGGAAGTCTGGTTGGCTGCCAAGAATATCTGGGCTGTGTTAGTGGGAGGAAAGTAGGTAGGATTCCTGCCTCTGTCAGGGATAGCTCAGAACTGAGGAATGGATGGCAAGTGTTAGCCAAACACTAAGAAGCAGAAATAACTGAGGCTAATAACCTGGCTCCACATTCACGAAGAAGGAGTCCTGTCAAACTGACCTCATTCACTTCTTTGACATATATTTGAACTTGAGACATCAATTGACACACCAGGTTCTCCCTGATATTCTTATCTAACCTGCATTCAATCATTTTGATCTATTGAGTGTGATGGGTAAATGTTAGTACAATTAGATGAACTGATTAACTATCACTAATCCTGGTCAGTTGGCCCTAGTTAACATCCGGAATAGTGTCAGTAGTTTCTTAGTCATGTTCTACTTAAACTTTATCTCAGTGACACGACCCAGAGGGAGACTGTTCCCAGGGCAGCATACCTTTGCAAAGAGCCAGAATGCAATTCCACTTTCAAGAGAGGACTTTCGTTAGCTGTTTGTACAGGAGGAGAAATGACAAAATGAGATTAGGGGATATGTCCTGGGGGAACAGTCAGGAGGGAACAGATTGGTGTACATTCTTCTTCCTGGCAATGAGACTCCTGTGTGGATTTTTAATAAGCTCTGCTTTCCCTTAACCTCATTTCAGAAATTTATTTTACAAGCTTATTGCATTTAAAAAAATTTCAGTAATAGTCTCCCTTAACATACAGAGACAATTTACCTACAAACTGTGCTTTTTAAACCAGAGAATATTAGTATCATGGAAAACTTAGCGACAACAAAACATCATTAGTAAACTTGTTTTCATGCAGAGACCAGATATTCTTTTCAAGCAAGGTCTATTTTTATTACTTTCAAATGTTTTCCTGTCTTCAACATCTTTAATTATTTTCAGCACCCTGTCTTTAATGCATAAGAAGACAAGGGAAATCTACCTTCAGGCCATACCAGGATCAGAAATTTAATGCTTTATTCAACCATTTACCATTTTTATTATTTTGTCTCTCTACTCTCTGTTTTAGGTACTTGAGTTTTACCACAGTAAGTTAAGTCACTGCTTGCTACACCAGCTTCCTATATCGGAGCACTAGTCCAAGAACGGTTGCTCTGCTTCTATCCAGCTTCCTGTTAATATACCTGGGAAGAGAGTGGAAGAGGGACGAGGTTCTTGGGTCCCTGCCATCCATATGCGAAACCAGGATATCGTTCCCGGCTCCTGGCTTCAGCCTGGGGTAGCCCCAGCTGTTGAAGCCATTTGGGGAATGAATGAGCAGAGAGAAGAGCTCTCTCTCTCTCTTCCTCCTCTCTTTCTCTTTCTCCCTCTGTCTGTCTATCTCTGCCTTTCAAATAAATAAATAACATGAATCTTTAAAAGTATGTTTTAAAAAATGGTTTTATTGAGGTAAAACTCACAAACCATGCAATTCACATATTTCAAGATTCTGGTTCACTGATTTTTGTCATAAACACAGAATTATGCATATAGCACCACAGTCAATTTTAATTTTTTTTATTTATTTGACAGAGTTAGACAGTGAGAGAGAGAGAGATAGAGAGAAAGGTCTTCCTTCCATTGGTTCACCCTGCAAATGGCTGTTACGGCCGAAGCTACGCCGATCTGAAGCCAGGAGCCAGGTGCTTTTTCCTGGTCTTCCATGCGGGTGCAGGTTCCCAAGCACTTGGGCCATCCTCCACTGCCTTCCTGGGCTACAGCAGAGAGCTGGACTGGAAGAGGAGCAACCAGGACTAGAATCCGGTGCCCATATGGGATGCTGGAGTTGCAGGTGGAGGATTAACCTAGTGAGCCACTGCATCGGGCCTGCAGTCAATTTTAGAATGTTTTCATCACCACTAAACAAAATTACAACCTCTTTTAAAAAAAAATTTGTTTTTGAAAGACAGAGTTACAGGGTAGTGGGGTTAGGATTGGAAAGAGTTGTCTTCCAATTACTGTTTCATTCCCTAAATAACTGCAATGGCCATGCCAGATCCAGGCCAAGGCCAGGAACCTGAAACTCCATCTGGGTCTCCTACTTTGGTGGCGCTGCAGGTAGTGGCTTAACCTGCTATGCCACAGCACTGCAACACCCCAACCACCAACACTAGCAATTTACATTCTAAACCAACACCAACAGTATATAAGGGTCCGAATATCTTTATATCCTAATTCACATTTATTGTGTCTCCTCAATTGCAGCAATTTTAGTGAGTATGAAGTAGTCTTTCACATGTTTTAGATTTTTCATTCTCTTAAGGAGTAAGGTAGTTAAGCCTCCTTTCATGTGCCTATTGTTTTTCCATGTCTTCACTGGAAAAATGTTCAGATCCTTTGCCAATTGAAAACAATTTTTTTTTAACTTAGTGAATTTTTGGAGTTCTCAACATATTCTAGATACAAGGCCTTTATGACAAATGTAACATATAAAATTTTCTCCCATTCTCTATGTTCTCTCTATTTGTTTTTGGGTAACTTTACTAGTAGGAAAAAAATTCAATAATGTAGAATTTATCTATCTTTCCTTTTTTTGCTTGTGATTTTGATGTTATATCCCAAAACTCATGATGTATGTTTCAAAATCACTGAAATTTAACACTTTTTTAAAATGCTTTTGCAGTTTTCTAAAACTGCACATATCACATTTAGGTTCTTGATCCATATTGGGTTAATTTTTGTTGTGCAGTATGGGTTCAATCTAATACTTTTTCTTGTGAATATTCAATTATCTCAGAATCATTTATTGAAAGATAATTATTTTCCCCATTAAATTGTGTTGGCACCATTGATGAAAGTCAGTTAATTGTAAATTTGGGTTTATTTTTACAGTCCCAAATCAATTCCACTGATCTATATGTCTAGCTTCAACCTAGTCCCACATTGTCTTCATAAGTTCTGAAATTGGGAACTGTAGGCATGCAAGTTTGTTTTTTTTTACAACATCTTTTTGACTCTTTGGAGTCCCTTGAATTTTCATATGAATTTATGATTAGCTTGGCAATTTCTACAGAGAAGACAGCCAGGATTTTGACTGGAATGTTATTAAATCTTCAAATCAATTTCTCTTTTTGAAAATATGAGGCCTCTCAAGCCATGGAAATGAATTTTCTTTTTTTGATGTTTTAATTTTTTTAATTATTCTTTTTCAATTTTAAGAGGATGTTTTGCATTTTTGTTGGTTAACTTTCTTCTTTTTTTAACTTTTATTTAAAAAATATAAATTTCCAAAGTACAATTTTTGGATTATAGCAGCCTTCCCCTATAACCTCCCTCCCACCTGCAACCATCCAATCTCCCACTCCCTCTCCCATCCCATTCACTCCAAGATTCAATTTCAATTATCTTTACATACAGAAGATCAATTTAGTATATATTAAGTAAATATTTCAACAGTTTACACACACATAGAAACACAAAGTGTAAAGTACAGTTTGAGTACTAGTTATAGCATCAATTCACATTGTACAACACATTAAGAACAGAGATCCTACATGGGGAATAAGTGCACAGTGACTCCTGTTGTTGGCTTTACAATTGACATTCTTGTTTATGGTGTCAGTAATCATCCTAGGTTTTGTCATGAGCTGCCAAGGCTATGGAAGCCTTTTGAGTTCACCAAACTCCAATCTTATTTAGACAAGGTCATAGTCAAAGTGGAAGTTCTCTCCTCCCTTCAGAGAAAGGCACCTCCTTCTTTGCTGGCCCATTCTTTCTATTGGGATCTCACTCACAGAGATCTTTCATTTAGGTCATTTTTTTTGCCAGAGTGTCTTGGCTTTCCCTGCCTAAAATACTCTCATAGCCTTTTTAGCCATATCCAAATGCCTTAAGGGCTGATTCTGAGTCCAGAGTGCTATTTAGGACATCTGCCATTCTATGAGTCTGCTGTGTATCCCACTTCCCATGTTGGATCATTCTCTCCATTTTTTAATTCTATCAGTTAGTATTAGCAGACACTAGTCTTGTGTATGTGATCCCTTTGACTCTTAATCCTATCATTCTGGTCAATTACAAACTGAAACCGACCACTTTGACTAGTGAGTATGAAGTAGTCTTTCATATGTTTTGATTTTTCATTCTCTTAAGGAGTAAGGTAGTTGAGCCTCCTTTCATGTGCCTATTGTCTTTATGCAAGTGTTCACTTGAAAAATGTTCATATCCTTTGCCCATTGAAAAACAATTTTTTTAGCTTAGTGAGTTATTGGAGTTCTCACCATATTCTAAATACAAGGCCTTTATGACAAATATAACATATAAAATTTTCTCCCATTCTATATGTTCTCTCTTTTAGTTTTTGGGTAACTAATCAGCAGTCTGATATGGAATGCTGGCATTGTAGGCACTGGCTTCATCTACTGGGTCACAAAGACCATTCCCTCTTTATTTTCCTTTTTAAATGTAATAAAGTGTTTTAAGAGGGTTGTGTAAAAATTAATGCTTTGTAGCAAACTCTTTATTTTGTATCAGTTGCTTCAAAAGTTGAGGGAGGAACATATGTTTAGCCTAACAGTTAAAATGTCTACATTCCTCACTAGAGGGCCTGGGTTCAATTCCTGGCTCTGGCTCCAAATTCCAGCTTTCCACCATTTCAGACCCTGGGAGGCAGTAGTGATGACTCAAGCAATTGTGTTCCTGCAACCTACGTTGCAGGGTAGGGTTGAGTCCTGGTTTCTGGCTCAAGTGCCCATCTAGCCTCAGCTATTGTTGGTATTTTGTGACTGAACCAGCATATGGGAGCTCTCCCTGTCTCTTTCTCTCTCTCAAATAAACATGCAAAAACAAATAACTTTTAAAAATAAAAATAAAGGTCAAGTGACAGAATAACTGAATAAGGAAGATAGTTCATCTTGTCACTGCTCCAGCCAGTTTAAGAAACAAAAGCAGAGCTTGGGTAAAGCCAAGGCCAGATCCTATGACCGGGATTAGACTAGGGAAAGGTGCCAAACCTGAGTGAGGAACAAGCAACAGTTCAAGAGAAAGCCCGGTGTCAGGGCTGCTAGGAAGTAATGGAGCTATGAGTCACTGGACTGGGTGAGGAAGGAGCAGGCCTGGAGAACACCCAGCACTAAGTTTAGGCATTGCTTCTCTGGCAGTCTCAGGCCTTCCTTCAGGGGAGCTCCTTTGTGAGTCTCCAGGGAGTCACTAGCAGCTGGGCACCCATTGTCTGGTACCAAAGAGATTTTGTTTCTGAGTGCAACCTGTGTTGAGGGTGCAGTAGTCTGGGAGGCCATGTAGCTAGGAATGAGGTATGTGGGTTTTTCAGAGTAAAGTTTTTGAGTAGAAAAAGAAGTGTTTTGTGTGTTCTGTTGTGTGGCATATGTTTTAAACTTGAGATGTGCGTGCGCGCACACACACACACACACAGAGAAACTCCCTTAATGGCTGTTTACTCCCCAAATGCCTACAATGGCTGGGATTGGGCCAGGTTGAGGCCAGGAGCTGAGAATGGACAGTAGGATCTCAACTACTTGGGATATCACTGCTGCCCCCCAGGATGTCCATTAGCATGAAATTGTAATGAGAAGTTGGAGCCAGTTATTAGACCCAAGTACTCCAAGATGGGATGTGGATATGAAACACCTGTGTCTTAACCTCTGGCTCAAACACCTGCCCCAATAGTGCTTAGTAGACCAATATCAACAATTAGAAATCTCTTTCCTAACATGGAAGAAGATAGATTGAAAAGAAGGAAAATCTTAATGAATCTCATTAAGTTGTTGTCTCAGGTCTGCTTGTCCATTCAGACAATTTCTCCAGTTTAAGTTAATTTGTACATAATTATTAACTCAGAGCATTCTCCAAAAGGGCAGGTACTACATTGTTCTGTGTGTGGGATTTTAAAACTTTGGAACCTGCCTTTATAAGGTGCTCAGTTGAAATGTGTAGCTATTTTGAGAATTATTTCCTCTTCCAAGGATAATTGGTTGAGATCATGAAGGTAGTTCTTTTAAATGAGAAATGGCTTTATCTAGTCCCTTACATAAAAGAAGTATCTGTTAGAGAGATGTTTCTATGGTTTAAGATTATTCCATTTTCTTGACAAATTATTTCCTGAGAATGGAAGGTAATTGTGAAATCATAGTGACAAAGATGGGAGAAATCCACTACTTCTTTTATTTGAATTTTTTCTCAAGTTCAGAAGTAAAAGGCTGCAATTCTTATGCCTTTCCATTGTAGTATGAAACAGACAAGGTATAGAAAAAAATTGCTCTTGTTCCCAAATTGGGCTGAGAAATTATTGGTTGTCTTTCAGTAGAGGTGAAAATATTCAGAACTCAGAATTTTCACTCAAACTCCATAGAATTAAAACCTCATTTACTTACTTTTAAACTAATTTGTCTTGAAATTGCATTGATGTTTAGTGAATCTGATGTACATAAAACAAGAAAGCAAATTTTCTGTTTCTCACCCAGGGTTGTGCTAATATGTGGAGCAAGTACAAGTTGAAACGGGGAGGGCAACACAAGAGGGATACTTGAATAAAACGATTTTGCTTTTGTTTCAAACCTTCTGTGCCTGCAAGGCTTTGAGAATCAACTCAGCAGGGGTTGGAGAATGACTTGGAGGGATGAATTATAGTCATACAGGGCATTAAAAAAGTCAAAATCTCTAAAGAGAGTCTGTGACTTTAATAAGCCTCTTTGGATGTTTGGAGGGTATACCAGATTTAGAAGCCTAATCTTTTCCAGTTTCAATATCTTACACAAGAGAAAATGAGACATATCTAAGACTAAGTCTTGCACTGGGCTATGACCCCAGACTATTAGAAAATGTGCAAAGGTTGTCAGTGCCATTCTCCAGTCCTGGCACATAGCTGCCTCTCCCCAGTGGCCCTGGGTGGCAGAAGCCTCTGTTGAGCTGGATCCTACTTTACTTCTCCCTCTTGCTTTCCTCGCTGCCTGGAGCTGCTGACACTGCCAAGACCCAGGCAGGTTTCCCTGTGTACAGGTAACTGAGGTGGAGTTGGTTGAAAATCCAGCCAAAGGGAGCCAAGATGGTGGAATAGTGAGAACACGCACTGATAGTCCTGGAAAATATAGTTTAATAAAAGTGGAGTTACTGTAGCTTCAGGGAAAGGCTCGGGGAAAAAATTGCAGAGGAAACTCTTCATGATCTAGTGGATGTGACACAGACAACCTGTGAGGAGAGCAAGGACACCCATGAATCCCATGACCAACAGCAGAGTCTACGCATCTGCACTGGAAGCGGAGATGAGGTCAGTAACCCAAGACATTGGCGGGAAACGGCAGATAGAGCCTAGCAGGAACTAGGCTTGAAGCCCTGCTGGGGAAAGTTCACCAGGCTAATTACAAGAGAGAGGAAAAAAAAGGGACCAGTACAGATGAGTTTCTCTCTCTCTGCCCACCTTGCAAAGGCAAGCAAGACAAAGAGCAGGTGCCATTTTGGACATACGTAAAAGCTGCACGACCTCAGGGCTGTGCGCCAACTCAGAGCTACACCCGCCCTCAGCCAAGCAGAGAAAAACTGACTCGGGGTGGGGGGGATGAAATAACAGGAGGTGAGGACCTAGTGAATGGGTGGAGCTAATGAACTGAGGTGGTGAAAAAAGAGACGTTGGGTGAGAGAACTCACGGAGTTCATGTTCATGTGAGTACTCTCCAGAGACGCTTCAATTTGATAACCTTGGCAACCTGGTGGGATTCTGCAGGGGAATTTGAGCCCACACTGAGGGCAGCACAGATTCTTTGTGTGGTCCTTGGGAAAGAGCAGGCGAATGATATACCCACAGAAGCCAGAGATTGGAAGCTTACTACCTTCAGTTCTGCTCAACTGTGCAGTGTTACTTCCCTTTTGACTTAAAAAAAGAGAGAGAGAGAGATTTACCAGGCCTAACCTCAATGTGTCACCTTTGGCACACCCTTAACCCTGAAGAACCAAGCAGAGCTCTCTGGCCACACCCATCTCAAGCCTCTAAGGCTGCATCAAAAGCAGACAGTCCGCTAATACAGTCACAGTATAACAAGAAAAAAACATCACAGCGAGGGAAGAAGAATCCAAAGAATATCTCCACAATGCCAAGCAACAAATGCAGAAAATGAGGAAAAAAGAACAAGGAAGAAATTATGACACCCTGAAATGAACAAGACACCCCAATTCAAGATTATGAAGATGATGAGATAGAAGAAATGCAAGATACGGATTTAAAAAAATTTATGATAAGAACATTTAGAAGTTTTTAAAAACAAATTCTTGAACTACAGAAATCCTTACTGGACAGGCAAAAAAAAAAAAAAAAAAAGAGGACTTAAATGAAAGATCTCTGCGAGTGAGATCCCAGTGGAAAGAACGGGCCATCAAAGAAGGAGGTACCTTTCTCTGAAGGGAGGAGGGAACTTCCACTTTTACTATGGCCTTATCAAAATAAGATCAAAGTCGGCGAGCTCAGGGGGCTTCCCTGGCCTTGGCAACTCATGACTAGAGCCTGGGGAGATTGCTGACACCTTAAACAAGAGTGTCAATTTGCGAAGTGAACAGCAGGAGTCACTTTGCACCTTCTCCTCATGTAGGATCTCTTTCCTTAATGTGTAGTTAATGTGAATTATTGATATGCACTTTATTTTGCACTTTGTGTTTTGTTTTGGGGCAAATTGTTGAAATCTTTACTTAATATATACCAAATTGATCTGCTGTATGTAAAGATAATTGAAAATGAATCCTGATGTGAATGGAATGGGAGAGGGAGCAGGAGATGGGAGGGTTGAGGGTGGGAAGGATGTTATGGGGGGGAAAGCCACTGTAATCCATTAACTGTACTTTGGAAATTTATATCTACTAAATAAAAGTCAAAAAAAAAAAAAAAAGAAAATCCAGCCAAAGACAAAGGCCAATGGCATATGTACAAGATCTCCTCTTGTCCAATTATTATCTGTGTATTTCTTCAGCATACAAACAATGATGTTGATCCCATTTTTTGTTAAGTTTTAGGATAAAACTCAGGGAAGATGAAAAGAATATGGGGAAACAACATTGTGGGCTAATCAGTTTTTATAGTTTCACCTTCTTAGGTTTCACAATATAGTCATGCAATGACATGTTGTTCAATGATGGATAACTGAGGGATGTCATTTCTGTGAGTGCACTCTATGATGTTCACACAATGAGGACCTAATGACCCATTTCACAGAACACATGACTCAACTTCTCTGCCTAATCTGAAAGTAATCAACAATAATGGCAAAAAAACTGTTTCATGGGAATTCTCACTCAATGTACTTGGATTACAATTTGCATAACATCATGCATTATCCAGTAGGGTGTTTGTTACATCTGAATTATAGTTTCAAGTCCAGAAGTTCTGAGAAGATGATTCCAACTTGAATTATTCTATAGATTCCTAATCCAAATTTGCAGAGTGATTTAATCAAGTGATTCTGTTAGAGAAGTTCATAGAGAAAAAAGTTCTTTAATGTTGGAAATTTTTTAAGATACTGAATATTTTTCAGGCTCAGTAGTTGAATTGAATATTTATATAGGCACCAGTAGGACAAAAGGAAAAGTGACAAAATTATAGTGGAAAAATCTTGTGCTATGCATCTGTTAGAGAAGATACCTGAAGTGGATTTTTAACCATACAATTTTGTTTGGGAAGAACAATTATATTTTTCCTGTATTCAACTGAAAGAAAAATAACTAAAAGCAAAGAAAATTTTATGTGTATTTATCTACTACCCAGCTTGTTTAGATGTTGCAGGTCATTTGACTTGAAAGATCTTATAGCTCTTTATGAATATATACATATTGACACTGCACTGGGATTTTAATTTTCTCTTATTTATTTTAAACAAATTTGATATTTAGCAAATAGTCTAAGTAAAGGATACTGAAAATAGTAATGTATCTTCTTTCTCAGTTCTATGAGTTTCTTTGAAGTTTAAAGTTTTAAGCTTTCTTTTTAATCACAATCTTGGAATATACATCTCCCCTATATCAAGATTTCATTTTCAAATGGAAGATTGAGGAAGTAACTTCTGCAACTCTGAATCAATGGTGTTATTGATGACAGTGGTATGACTACTTAGCTTAAAATGAGAAAAAGCTGTTGAAATAACTTTATCACAGGAAATTGAGAAACATCTCCAGATAATTGGGTATACCTGATCTAGAAGAACAATCAATAACTTGGATTCATTTCTACTTATGATTGTATTCAATTTTAGTTCTATTAAAGAGAAAGCAATTTGTAAACTCTTATCATATAGAATTCGTATTTCTAAAGGCTTCAGGGAAAATCATTCATTCTTTCAGTAAGTTAACTGAACACTTAGCATGCAATCTGTGCTAGGCTTGGGTACAAAGTATACATAATTTGGATTCTCCTACCAGAGAGCTCACGACCAAGTGAACAGATAAATGTTTAAGCAGTTAAATGTATTATCTAGTAACTACCCTGTTGCCATTGTCATCATCATTGTATTTTTACAGTAGACAATTTACCAATTACTTTTCATTATCCTTGATTGAAATTGGAATTGACCAAATAGCCCTGTTTCCTTTACAGTTAATAACAAATTTTGAAGGACAAAACTCCCATGGCATGAGCATTTTTAAAATGCTGATAACTTTTTATCTTTTTCATATAACATAAAATTAATCATTTAAGTGAACAATTGTGACATTTAGTATATTAACAATGCAGTGCACCCACCAGTCTAATTCCAAAACATTTTCAACACCCCAAAAGGATACTCTATACCTACTAAGTGTTTCCTCCTTATCCTCATCATCTGGCCCCTATTCATTGATACTAATACTATCAATCAGTATTCTGATTGATAGTATTATTTTAAATATTTTAAATATTCCATATAAACAGAATCACACAATATGTGACCTTTTGTGTCTAGTTTTCTACTAGATGTAATGTTTTTGAGAGTCATCCATATTGTAGTGTGCATCAGTAGTTTATTTACTTTTATGGTTGACTAATTTTCATTGAATAATATATCCAAATTTATTTAAACATTCATGAGTTATGGATATTTTATTCATTTCAACCTTTTAGCTAATGTGAAAAGTTCTGAATCAATTTACATTTCCAACAGAAATGTATTAGGATTATGATTTCTGCATGTTGTAATCAACACTATTTTCCTCCTTTATTTTATTTTCCACTTTTTATTTATATAAATTGAACCAAAATTATATACACAGATTTAGGTGTATAATGAGACTTCCCACCTTACTTTTCCTCCTACCCATGCTCCAATCCTACCTCCTCCTTCCTTTCTTATTCTTTCCTTTAATTTTTACAGTGAAATATTTTCAGTTTATTTTATTTATTTTTATTTTTATTTTTTTAATAATGCTTTTATTTAAAGAATATGAATTTCCAAAATACAGCTTATAGATTACAATGGCTTCCCCCCCATAACTTCCCTCCCACCCGCAACGCTCCCTTTTCCCACTCCCTCTCCCCTTGCATTCACATCAAGATTCATTTTCAATTCTCTTTATATACAGAAGATCAGTTTAGTATATATTAAGTAAAGATTTCAACAGTTTGCCCTCACATAGCAACACAAAGTGAAAAATACTGTTGGAGTACTAGTTATAGTATTAATTCACAATGTATAGCACATTAAGGACAGAGATCCTACATGATATATTTTTAAAATTGATTAATTTTCTAGGCAATTTCCAATTTAACACCAAGATTTTTTTTCATTTTTAATTATCTTTATATACAGAAGATTGATTCAGTATGTACTAAGTAAAGATTTCATCAGTTTGCATCCACACAGAAACACAAAGTGTAAAATACTGTTTCAGTACTAGTTATAGCATTACTTCACATTGGACAACACATTAAGGACAGATCCCACATGAGACGTAAGTACACAGTGACTCCTGAAGTTGATTTAACAATTTGACACTCTTGTTTATGGCGTCAGTAATCTCCCTAGGGTCTAGTCATGAGTTGCCGAGGCTATGGAAGCCTTTAGAGTTCGCTGACTTCAATCTTATTCCGACAGGGTCATAGTCAAAGTGGAGGTTCTCTCCTCCCTTCAGAGAAAGGTACCTCCTTCTTTGATGGCCCCATTCGTTCCACTGGGATCTCACTCACAGAGATCTTTCATTTAGGTCTTCTTTTCTTTCCAGAGTGTCTTGGCTTTCCATGCCTAGAATATTCTCATGGGCTCTTGAGCCAGATCTGAATGCTTTAAGGGCTGATTCTGAGGCCAGAGTGCTATTTAGGACATCTGCCATTCTATGAGTCTGCTGTGTATCTCACTTCCCATGTTGGATCATTCTCTCCTTTTTGATTCTATCAGTTAGTATTAGCAGACACTAGTCTTGTTTGTGTGATCTCTTTGACTCTTAGACCTATCAGTGTGATCAATTGTGAACTGAAATTGATCACTTGGACTAGTGAGATGGCCTTGGTACATGCCACCTTGATGGGATTGTATTGGAATTCCCTGGCACGTTTCTAACTCCATCATTTGGGGCATGACTGATTGAGCATGTCCCAAATTGTGCATCTCCTCCCTCTCTTATTCCCACTCTTATATTTCACAGGGATCACTTTTCAGTTAAAATTTAAACACCTAAGAATAATTGTTTGTTAATTACAGAGTTCAACCAATAGTACTAGAATAAAAAAATACTAAAATGGATAAAGTATTACATTGTACAACAACAGTCAGCACAAGAGCTGATCAAGTTACTGTTTCTCATAGCGTCTATTTCACTTCAACAGGTTTCCCCTTTGGTGCTCAATTAGTTGTCACCGATCAGGGAGAACATATGATATTTGTCCCTTTGGGACTGGCTTAATTCACTCAGCATGATGTTTTCCAGATTCCTCCATCTTGTTGCAAATGACCGGATTTCATTGTTTTTGACTGCTGTATAGTATTCTATAGAGTACATGTCCCATAATTTCTTTATCCAAATGTATGCTTTGAATTCCCTGTGATCTTTTGCTGTGAGGTTCCCTTCGTTTATCTTCTTTCATGTTGATGGCCGTGTTTCTGTGTGTAACACATCTTTAAGCATCTTTTGCAGGGCTGGACAAGTGGCAACAAATTCTTTCAATTTCTGTTTGCAATCAAAGGTCTTTATTTTACCTTCATTCACAAATGGGAGCTTGGCAGGATATAATATTCTGGCTGGCAGTTTTTCTCTCTAAGTACCTGGGCTATGTCTCGCCATTCCCTTCTAGCTTGTAAGGTTTCTGATGAGAAGTCTGCTGTGAGTCTAATTGGAGATCCTCTGAGAGTAATCTGACGTTTCTCTCTTGCACATTTTAGGATCTTTTCTTTCTGTTTCACTGTGGTGAGTTTAATTACAATGTGTCGTGATGAGGATCTCTTTTGGTCATGTTTACTAGGGGTTCTATGAGCTTCCTAAACTAGGATGTCTCTGTCCTTCTCCAAACCTGGGAAATTTTCTGCTATTATCTCACTAAAAAGGCATTCTAATCCTTTCTCCCTCTCCATGCCTTCAGGTTCTCCTAGAACTCAAATGTTGGGTTTTTTAATAGTATCCTGTAGATTCCCAACAATATTTTTTAGATTTCTAATTTCCTCTTCTTTTCTTTGGTTTGACTGTATATTTTCCTGTGCTCTGCCTTCTAAGTCCGATATTCTCTCTTCTGCCTCACCCATTCTGTTTGTAAGGCTCTCTAATGTGTTTTTCATTTGATCTATTGAATTCTTCACTTCATTATGATTTCTCGTCACTATCACAGTTTCATGTTCTACTAGTTGTTTCATTTCAGCTTGATTCCTCCTTAATATTTCATTTTCACGAGAGAGATTTTCTACCTTGTCCATTAAGGATTTCTGTAGTTCAAGAATTTGTTTTTGAGTACTTCTTAGTGTTCTTATCAATTTTTTGAGATCTGCTTCTTGCATTTCTTCTATCTCATCATCTTCGTAATCTTGAATTGGGGTGTCATTTTCATTTGGGGACGCCATAGTGTCTTCCTTGTACTTATTACCTTGGTTTTTGCATTTGTTGTTTGGCACATTGGTTTCTTCACTGTGGTGTTTTTTTCTTGTTATACTATGACTCTAGATAAGTGGACTGTCTGCTTTTGATGGAGCCTTAGAGGCTTGAGATGGGTGTGGCCTGAGAGCTCTGTTTGGTTCCTCAGGGATGAGGGTGTGCCAAAGGTGACACTTCCAGGTTGGGCGTGGTAAATCTCTCTCTGTTTCTTTCTTTTTTTTTGGTTCAAAAGGGAAGTAATTCCACACAGCTGAATGGAATTGGGGGTGGTTAGCAGGCGAATGATATACCCACAGGAGCCAGAGATGGGAAGCTCTTTCCCAAGGACCACTGAGGGAATCTCTGTGGCCTTCAGTGTGGGTTCAAATTCTCCTGCAGTCTCACCACTGGGCTACCAAGGCTACCAAACTGTAGCGTCTCTGGAGAGTATTCACGTGGTGAATTCCGTGAGTTCTCTCCCCAACCGTCTCTTTTTTTACAGTCTCAGTTCATTAGCACCACACATTCATTAGGTTTTAATCTGTTATTTCACCCCCACGCCCAGAGTCAGGTTTTTCTGCTAGGCTCAGGGCCGGTGCAGACCTGAGTTTGCCCTGCTTATGACGTATTCCAAAATGGCGCCTGCTCTTTGTCTTGCTCACCTTTGAGAGGTGGGTGGAGAGAGAGAAACTCGTGTCTGTAATGGTCACTTTTTTCTTTCTCTCTCTCTTCTAATTAGCCTGGTGAACTTTTCCCCACAGGGTTTCAAGCCTTGTTCACTCTAGTCTCCTCTTTCCTCTTCCCTGCTGGTGTCTCGGGCTATTGAGGTTCGGCTCACCTTGCATTCCAGCGCTGGTGCGTTGAGTCTGCCGCTGGTGTCCCGAACTGCGGGCTCCCACGCTCTCCTCGAAGGTCCACTGTGAATCACTAGTTCTAGAAGAGTTTTCTCTGCTGTTTCTTCCCCTACTCTTCCTTGCACCTGCAGTATCTCCACTTTTATTAAACTGTCTTTCCCCGGACTATCAGTGTGCTCCCTTCCTATTCCGCCATCTTGCCCTAATCCTCAGTTTATTTATAATTTTAAGATTAACCCTCCATCCAATAAAGAATTCAACAAATAGTAAGGAAAAAAATCTTGTTCCTCAACAGTAGAGACAAGGGCTCTAAATAGTAATGAATTCTCAAAATGCCAATTTTGCTAACATGCCTTCCATTTTTTGTACTCATTACCACGTATCAGTGAAAAAATGGTATTTGTCTTTTTGGGACTTGCTTATTTTACCATGAATAATGGTTTCTAGTTGCATTCATTTTGTTGAAAAGACAGGATTTCATTCTTTTTTTATAACTGAGTAGTAACACCCAGTGTATATATACAATGTTTTCTTTATCCAGTCATTGGTTCATAGTTATCTGGGTTGAGTCCATGTTTTATCTAGCGTGAATTGAGCTGCAATAAACATGGGGGTACAGATCACACTTTAATATGCTTATTTCATTTCCTTTGGGTCAATTCCAAGAAATGCAATAGCTGGATCATTAGTAGATCTATTTTCAGGTTCCTGAAGAATCTCCACAATGTCTTCCACAATCCAATAGTGGATTAGAATACCCTTTCTCCATATTCTTACCAGCATTTATTGGTTTTGATTTCTGTATTTCTGTATGAGAGCCTTTCTAACTGGGGTAAGGTGAAACCTCATTGTGGTTTTGATTTGCATTTCCCTGTTGGCTAGTGATTCTGAAATGAAGAACTCAATAGAACAAATGACAAACACATTAGAGTGCCTTAAAACAGAGTCAGTGAAGCAGAAGAGAGAATATCGGACTTAGAAGGCAGAGCACAGGAAAATATGCAGTTAAACCAAAGAAAAGAAGAGGAAATTAGAAATCTAAAAAATATTGTTGGGAATCTTCAGGATACTATTAAAAATGCAACATTCGGGTCCCAGGAGTTCCTGAAGGCATGGAGAGAGAGAAAGGATTATAAGGCCTTTTTAGTGAGATACTAGCAGAGCACTTTTGGAGAATGACAGAAACATCCCAGTACAGGAAACTCATAGAAACCCTAGTAAACATGACCAAAAGAGATCCTTACTACGACACATTGTAATCAAACCACAGTGAAACAGAAAGAAAAGATCCTAAAATTTGCAAGAGAGAAACATCAGATTACTCTCAGAGAATCTCCAATTAGATTCACGGCTGACTTCAAATCAGAAACCATACAGGCTAGAAGGGGATGGTGAGACATAGCCTAGGTACTAAGAGAGAAATACTGCCAGCCCAGAGTATTATCCCTGTAAAGCTCTCATTTGTGAATGAAGGTGAAATAATGACCTTTCATAGCAAACAGAAATTGAAAGAATTTGTCGCCACTCATCCAGCCCTACAAAAGATGCTTAAAGATGTGTTACACACAGAAATACAGAAACACCATCATCAATATGAAAGAAGGTAAAGGAATGAAACCTCACAGAAAAGATCACAGGAAGTTCCAAGCATATACTAGAAAATATGTTAGGATAAATGAGAGTGCAAAGTTACCACTTATCAATAGTCACATTGAACGTTAATGGCCTCAACTCTCCAGTTAAAAGACACAGCCTGGCTGAATGGGTTAAGGAACAAAACCCATCTATTTGCTGCTTACAAGAACACATCTTCTGAGCACCAAAGGGGAAACCTGTTGAAGTGAAGTGAACACTATGAGAAAATAAGACTTGATCAGTTCTTGTCTGGACGGTTGATGTACAATGTAAATCTTTACCCATTGTAGTATTTCTCTTTGTGGTTTGTTTTTGTTCTAGTAGTATTGGTTGAACTCTACAACTAACACACAATTATTCTTAGGTGTTTAAATTTTAACTGAAAAGTGATCCTGGTTAACTATAAGAGAGGGAAAAAGAAAGGGAGGATATGTACAGTTTCGGACAAGCTCAATCGGACTTGCCCCAAATGATGGATTAGAAACATGTCAGGGGATGCCAATACAATCCCATCAAGGTGGCATGTACCAAGGCCATCTCACTGGTCAAAGTGAACAATTTCAATTCACAATTGATCACACTGATAGGTCTAAGAGTTTGCAAAGGGAACACACAAACAAGACTAGTGTCTGCTAATATAAACAGATAGAACCAAAAAGGGAGAGAATGATCCAACATGGGAAGCGAGATACACAGCAGACTCATAGAATGGCAGATGTCCTAAATAGCACTCTGGCCTCAGAATCAGCCCTTAAAGCATTCAGATCTGGCTCAAGAGCCCATGAGAATATTCTAGGCATGGAAAGCCAAGACACTCTGGAAAGGAAAAACAGAAGACCTAAATGAAAGATCTCTGCTAGTGAGATCCCAGTGGAAGGAACAGGGCCACCAAAGAAGGAGGTGCCTTTCTCCGAAGGGATGAGAGGACCTCCACTTTGACTATGACCCTGTCGGAATAAGATCGAAGTTGGCGAACCCTAAAGGCTTCCATAGCCTCAGCAACTCATAACTAGAGCCTAGGGAGATTACTAATGCCATAAACAAGAGTGTCAAATTGTTAAGTCAACATCAAGAGTCACTGTGTACTTATGTCCCATGTGGGATCTGTCCTTAACATGTTGTCTAATGTGAAGTAATCCTGTAACTAGTACTGAAACAGTATTTTTACACTTTGTGTTTCTGTGTGGGTGCAGACTGATGAAATCTTTACTTAGTATATACTGAATCGATCTTTTGTATATAAAGATAATCGAAAATGAAAAAAAAACTCAGTGTTATATTGGAAATTGCATAAAAAATTAATCAATTTCAAAAAAAATATATCATGTAGGATCTCTGTCCTTAATGGGCTGTACAATGTGATTCAATGCTATAACGAGTACTCAAATAGTATATTTAACCCTGTGTTGCTATATGAGGGCAAATGGTCGAAATCTTTACTTAAGTTTATATCAATAGGTGCCTACATCAAGAAATTGGAAAGGCACCAAATAAATGAGTTTCCAACGCACCTCAAGGATCTAGAAAAACTGCAGCAAACCAGACCCAAATCTAGTAGGAGAAGAGAAATAATTAAAATTAGAGAAGAAATCAATAGGAGAGAATCCAAAAAAATTACAGAATCAGCCAAATGAGGAGCTAGTTTTTTGAAAAAATAAACAAAATTGACACCCCGTTGGCCCTACTAACTACAAAAAGAAAAGACCCAAATCAATAAAATCAGAGATGAAAAAGGAAACGTAACAACAGACACCACATAAATATAAAGAATCATCAGAAATTACTACAAGGAGCTGTGTACCAGCAAACAGGGAAATCTATCAGAAATGGACAGATTCCTGGACACATACAACCTACCTAAATTGAACCATGAAGACATAGAAAACCTAAACAGACCCATAACTGAGACAGAAATTGAAACAGTAATAAAGGCCCTCCCAACAAAGAAAAGAGATGAGCCGGACAAAAAGCACGACAGGGTCTGACCCATGTGATGGTGGAGGAGACTCACTGAGGTATAACCAAGTCCACCTGTCACCCGCTGAGCTACCCAGGATGCTTCACCTGCCTTGGCACTGATTAGACACTAGAGGTGTACTGGGTCCCAGAGCAGAAATCCAAACATAGCCTCTATTGTAGCTGCCACAGGGAGAAGCACTTTGATGTGGACAAGTGCCACCGGGTACATGGGGATGGGCAGAAGGATGAGGATTGGATAAGATGCCTGGGAGGAAATGCCTGTGTTCCCTCCAGAGCTGAGTTCTGAGCCATCAGGTTCTGGGCACCCTCAGTGGGCAGAGAACCTAACCCAGCTATTCTCATGGCCATGAGCTCCATGTGAAGCATCCTAAGCTGCAGCTCAGAGCACTGCCTGCTGCCTAGGATGGTGGGCATCTGTGCACTGTGCATGACGGTTCCTGTGCCATGGGACATTTTCCCCTTCCCAGGAGCTGTTTCAGAAGGTGGTGCCCTATGATTGCCTGAGCTCCACCTGGAACCCTGATAACAAGAAGCTCACGGAGCACCTGGCCCCCACCATCCACACTGTCATCACCCAGTACAACAATGTGTCTGTGTTCTCTCTACATGCTTGGGGTTCCCCAGCCTGAAAACCATGGACAGGGCCCAGTTGGTGAGGCTCTGGATCAAGGTGGCCAAGGTAATCTGTGGGTGGCCTAGGGGAGTCTGTCTCTGTGCATTGGGAATGTGCCACTTTGCTTTCTTAGCTCTCAGGAGTGTAGTCTGTGTTTGCAGACTTGCCCAATCCCTGGGCCCTTCCTGAGAGGGAGAGGTGCAGATCTGACCTACTTGTCTCAGGGGTTCATGCTCACCCCCTATGTGTATTCCTGCTGAGTGTTAAATGCAGTCATTGCCTGTGACGGGGTGGATCATGGGGTCTTATTGCTGTCCTTGTGCTGTTCCATGGACATCTGTCTTTGGCAAGAGGGCGAAGTCAGGATGGGAGACTGAGCTGGCTCAGGCAGGGTTCCAGGCCACCTCCCACTCATTATTTGCCATGCCTAGAAATGTCTGGACCTCAGGAACTCCTCATTCCATGCCATCCTCTCCACTCTGCAGAGCCATCTGTACATTATCTGAAGAAGATGTGGGAAGATGCCTCTGGGTCTGTGTCATCTCCCATAGGAGCACCAGGGTGGATCCTTGACCTCCCTCAAGCTGAGCATTAATCCATGACTTTGGGAGTGCTGATGTCCAGGGTCACAGGGACTAGGAGTAGGCTGGTAGGGGAGAGTCATCTCTCAGCCTCCCTGGGACCTGATGCCAGGATTTCTGCATTAGGATGACATCTTCTTTAGTGTAGACACAAGTTGTTGCCAAATTGCATACTTGCACCTGCTCACCACATAGCTCTGAAACTGGTTGTGCAGGATACCTTGTGACAGTCAGAACACAGGTGTTTACTAGAAAGGGAATAGGCTCCGGCAGCAAACCTGAGAACTCTTCACCCAGTCCCTGGGCCCTGAGATCACAGAAAGCCCAAGGGGAAAACAACTTCAGCCATGTGGATCCTCTGGGTTCTGGAATAGAAGAGATTTGAACTCATGACCTCCTCTTTACACACAAGTATCTCCTTCCTTTCCCCCTACCATCAGAAAAAGCTCTTAGATTCTAACATCTGTGTATGAAGGAGAGCACTCTGAGCAGGGATCAGCTCATGAAGGTAATGTGGAGGCTGGGATGCAGGGGGAAAGGGTTTGGGGAGGAAGGGGTGGGTGAGGCTTGAAGCGCACCATGGCAGAAGTGATTATTAGGTTGCATTGAAAGGGAACCTGAGAGATCCCTGTGCTGTCTTAGGGACAACAGGAAGTGAGAAGGTTTGATCACAGAGGTAGGTTGTGAGGGTCACAGGGCAATGGTAATGGGCTGCAATGCAGGCAGCTGGGCTCTTACTGGGGGCTGACAGCATCTGTGGGTCTCTGGCTTCCGTACTGGTCCTGCTTCTCCAGGCTGTGAGGTGGATGTGGTAAGCACGGCTTCCTTCCTTCCTCCATGTAGCCCCACGGTTTCTGAGGAAGGCAGGCCCTGCTATGGTTTCATCTGTTCAGGACCTCCATGGGAAGGGCTGCCCAGCCTGCACCATCGGTGACATGGCATGGGGTTCCTAGTGACTGAGTAGTCCAATGGGCTGCCCTGAATTGGGTCCCACTGGGACTGAGGACTGATCCATGTGTTTGTTGTGACACTCTGTGTTCCCTCTCTACACTGCCCCCCATACATTGCTAGTCTCTAACACTTGGGGATTCTCACCCTTGCCTAGGGGCAATGGTGAATCTGGAGAGGTGTCTGGGCCTTCAGGCATTTCCAGTTGTTCCTTCCTGACCAGATCTCAGAGGCTTCTACCTAATTCAGGAAGCAAAGTGTTATACCCAGCAGCTGGGGATTCCCTGCCCTGTCACTCAGACATGGCCCCTCAGAGACCAGGGAGGGGGAGTGTGGGGTGCAGGACCTGGCTTCCCTTCAAGGTCACAGTGAGAAAGAGAGAGGAGAGGCAAGATGCTGAGGCTGGTAAGGTGGGGGGAGCCCAGCACCCTCTCCCAGTAAGGAGCAAACCCAAGGAGTCATGGTCCCTCACCCAAGGCTGCCTTGATAGTGGGAACTGCTGGGTAGGGGGTCATTGTAACAACTAACAGGGACCAGACACCCAGGGCCCAAGCTGAGGGGCACAGATTATGCAAATGAGGGGAGTACAATCTCCCTGACTTTGACCCTGGAAGATGGGGATCTCCAAGTTGGCTGCCCAAGAGCAGAACCCCTGGAGAGCCCAGATGATGCATCTGCAGCAGAAAGTGAGTGTGCCTGTGGCATGACAGGCTCCTCCCTCCTCCTGTGTCAAAAGTTAAGGGAGCAGGGCCTTCCTCTTGCAGCCCCTCTGCCCTCACACAGTACCTGAGAGACCATGGCCAGGGACTGGAGCAGGCAGGCTCACAGTGGACTTGGGGCTGAGGTAGGCTGGGACCACAGGGTCTGTGTGAGTTGTTGACATCCCCCACCCTAGGGATGCTGTCTGCTGTCCTTAGAGTCACCTGGGAGGATGGAGGGAGATTGGGGAGAAACAGTTTAAGTTCCTGGATGACTCCCAGTTGGAGACCTGGGCAGGGGTCCAGAGCTGGGGTGGAGCAGAACTCAGGGGCCAGGCCTTGGGTGGCACCTGAGAGCAGGTGCTCATCACCATAACCTGCTGGCACAGGGAGCCATCCTGTTCTTTGGCACATTCCTCAAGTACTGGACATGCTGGACACTGCAATGGAGAACTTTGTGGATGTGAGTGAGTCAGGTGTGTAGGGTTGGCATCAATACTCTGAGGCTTAAGGGGAAGAACCTGGACTGAGCCATTAGCCCTCAGCCCCTAACCATGCCTGTCCTCTGAGACCTCACAGCTACCCCTTGGGTGGGAGTCACCTGTGCAGCCTATGATGCATGAAGCTTTTCAGGCTCCCATCCCTATTTTCTGAGTGCTGAAGCCACCAAGTCTCTGACTGCAAAGGTACACAAGCTCTTGGTTGAGATGCTTAAGCCTCTGAATCAGGTGGGGCCCGTGGGAGGGAGAGGAATTGCTCCCCTGCAAGGTCAGGCAGCACCGGCTCAGCTGAATACTTACATCCATTTCCAGGCCTCAGTTTACCTGTCTGTCATCCACAGGGTTGAGACAGTAGGACTCTAAACCTTGGCTGCTATGTCCCCAACTGCAGAGCCCAAAGCCTGACCAAGATCCAAGTCCTTTTCCCTGCACATCCCTGGTGGGCAGTGGCATTGGAGCCACATGAGAAGGGGTGGGGGAAGGTAGGAGCTAATCAATGGCTGGGGCTGCTCTGATGGACTTTGTCTGCCTTCCATGAGGGTGAGATCACCATTCATAAAATGAGGAAGGTGAGCAGCTGTGCAGAGAAGGGATGTGGAGGTCAGAGATGCCCACAGGAAGAAACCTCAGGCTTCACCCTTGCATCTTTGCTTTATCTAGAGGGCTTGGTACACACAGGAAGAGGAGACCCACCCCTAGAGAGGACGTGGGTAGGGGCCTGGAATCAAGAAAAATCCCCTGGAGGAAGGGATGCTTGACATCGGGGACAGGGTGGGGCCTGAATGGGATGGTGAATGATGGCCTCTTAAGACCCAGAGGCTGACCCCCAGCCCCTCCCACATCAGGCCCCTACAGCATTCCCAGTGCAGGCCTCTCAGTGTCCTGTCTGTCCCTCTGGTCCCAGGAGATAAGTGTTCTTCTAAACATCAATTGCTCCAGGTGGCAGCCAGCAAATACAACTTTAGGCTGATGCATGATTTGGAATCTGGTTCCAGGCTATGGAGGGGCTCTACAAGACAGAGAGGTGAGAGCTGGGCAGGGTATATGGGAAGCCCAGGGAGGGGGCGGGAGAGGCTCTCCCTGTTGTGCACCAACAGAGAGCAGCATCCATGGTTCCATGTCTGCAGCAGGCCATGTCCCATGGGGACTGTTTGGCTCCAGGACTGCTGCTGCTGGGCAGGGCCTGGGAGCCAGCCTGAGGTGAGGGTCCTGCTGACTCATAGCTGCCACTCTCTCTGAAGCTACAAGATGTCCTTCTTGGTGGAGCCCCTGTACTAGAGGGACAGCAACAGCCTCAAGGCCAAGAAGATCAGGCCACTATGAATGTCATCTTGACTGAGTCCTCAGAACAGCAGGGGCAGATGGCCTCAGAGTGCACTGTGCGCTGGGGAGTAGATGTTGACACTCAGTTCCACCAAGGGTCACCCTGTGTCTGGGAGAGTGGTTTCCCTGCTCTGAATTGTGAGGCCTCATTGTCTTCGATTTATTGTGCCCCTGCAATACACTTTTTTCACTTCACTATATTTATAATAACAATTAGAATTAATTTGTTAGAGCTTCTTTAAAGTTCCTATGAAGATATTATAACATGAGTGTCATTCTTTTTCCTTATTACTTACATTTATCTGACATGGGGAGACCATTCTCTATAACACACACATCCATGCCTTACATGCAGACTGGATGGCATGTCCTACCCATGCAAATGCCACAGCCATGAGCGCTCTGTCTGTTTTGAGGGTCCTACATGGGGCTCCATGCTCTCTGATCGAGAGCTTCCCTGAGCTGCTTCTCACAGGGGGATCTGTTGATCATTTGGTATTTGATGTAAAACCTGTCTCAGCCCTTCTGCCACACTTTCCCCACGGGTTTTGGGATGTTGTTTGTTGAGGCTTCTGTTGACTCAGATGTAGTCCTCTCTTTACACTTTATCCACGTGACATTTTGTCGCCAAGTAACAGGAAAATTTCCCAAGAATGCAGCACTGATTTTGGTTACCTGAGAATATTCTCAGTGGGAGTCAATGGGAAATGGGTAGTAAAAGTCAACATTTCATGAAATAGTGATGCATAAGCTATTCTATACATATGTGTGTGATTTTGTGTAAATATATAATTGCTGATGATTTTATTATGAAAAGTAACTGGATTTCTTCTTTGTTTTTCTGGAGATTGAATCTTCCTTTAGAGAAGTGAATGGAGAAAAGATGTCCATAATTACAAAACAGCAAGGCATGCGTGGTTCCATCTTGTTATATGATGTGTGTGTGTGCACATCTGTATGCACATGGATGAGGAAGGCAGGGGATGTAGGATGTGTTATCCTGAGGTGACAATATTCTAGGTGTCACCGCTTTTATATATCTTTGTTAGGCCTCATTACCTGAAAATAATCTCCATGGTTTTTATAGTTGAGGAATTATATTTTATTTGCTAAATGTTAGTTGTTGAAAGTAACAGAAAAACATAGAAAAAGATAAGTACAATTATTTTAATTATTAAAGTTTTGGTTTTCTGAAACATGTTTTTGTTAGGTCCAGAGTCTTTCCAAATTATCACAGTTTTAAGCTGAATCATGTTGATATATGAACATCAGATTTTAATTTCTGGATGAATCTTTAGGTTGAAGTGGTTAGTACACCCTGAAGATGGACATTTTGTGCCATTTTCCACCTGTGGAAGGCAACCTATAAGATGACCCCAGTGACCTGGCTAAGAATCATGTCTTTAGGAAAAGTTGACTTCTGTGGAGGCATCATGCCTGCAAAAGATGAAAGAGGAAGTCCAGGAGGTGTTCCAGAAAGTGAGCAAGTGCCTATCCAAGGTCCCTCATTGACCAGTTGGGCTATCAATCAAAGTAGAATGGAAATGGTGTTCATTACTTCACAAATGGCCAATACTGTTGGGATTAATTGTCTCAGCTGTCTAGTACTTTAAATTTATTTAGACTCATGTCCCCAGATTACTTAAGTTCAAGGGTTCAAATCTGGAATGGCCTGGACCTATCTCTGCCAGCACTGCAGAGGGAATTCCTGAATTTGGTGAGGGACAGGCTGGGTTACAGGAAGTCTTCACATTCATATGGTCTGCAGGACTCTGGTTCTCCACTAAGGGACCTGTGCCCACCACAGAGCAGTGTGAAACCAGGACCCCTTACCCATGGAAACATCCTGGCTCACTTCCTGTTCAGTCTGTGGAATGTTGAAAACACAAATTTTAGACAAAAATGACTAAAAATATTTATGTTAACATGTACAGTTGGAATCACGGTGAGCTTTGAAAGTGGAAATCAGAATCGGAATCATAACATTCAAATGCAGTTGAGGGTAGGTCAAAGAATGTACTTAGTATTCACGTTGTCTGCTATGGTGACAACTGGGGGAGTAGTGACCCTTCAAAATTTCTTATTAACAAGAGATGGCAATGGGAAATTAATTATACATTGTCTTCATTAGTATTTTCAATATGCAGAATGTTGTTGATATATTTTTTGTTCTCTACATTGCATTTTATTGTTTTGCTTCTTTGAAATCTCCCAGCTTTCTTCCATCCATGTGAGACTTACATCCCTTAAGGCTGTTTTCCTGCAAACCACTAATTCTTGTGTAGAGGTGACCTTTAGGATAACTTCTTGGGAACATAAATATAAAGGTCGCCAGGGAATGCAGTATCCTTGCTGTTTATAAATGTCTACCTCTCTGAATGAGCAACTTGATCCTTGAGTGTGAGTCGCGTTGCTTTTGAGGGCTGAAGGTGAGCTGCATGTATCCATCAGGCTTAATGCTCCTCACATCATAACCTCCTGCCCACAGCTCTGACACCCAAGGGGATACCCAGCTCTGGTACTGGAGGTGGCTGCTGTCATTAGGCTCTTGACTTTCTGTCGAACCCTCGCCAACAAAAGTCTTGCCAGCAAAGGTCCAACCCACGGAGTCACGACACGACCGCTGTTGATCAGTTCTTGAGGAACTTTTATTTTTAGTGATAGAAGAAGGAGAGAGAGAGAGAGGGAAGCAGCCGAGAGAAAGACTGAAGAGGCTGCTCCGCGTTCCCGCCCTAACACGGTCTTTTATCCATCCCCATTCCTCCGGGCTAGGGCAAGTAGTCCATCAATCAGATCAAAGGGCACTCATAGTCTCAGATCAAGGTGCATCTCATCTCATCAGGTTTTTTGCAAGTCCTTTCAGTCAAGGTGTGTCTCATCTCGTCAGGTTGTTTGCAAGTCCTTTCAGGTCAAGGTGTGTCTCATCTCATCAGGTCAAGGTGTGTCTCATTTCATTTCTCTGACCTTGTTCTGCTCCGCAGGATGAGGCAGTGCAATGAGGAGGTCCCCACAGGTGGCCGGCCTGTGGTTCCCCACAACTTTCCTCAGTGGTGAGATCAGCAGGCAGCTCAGTGATTGTGGAGATCCTCAATTGAGTCTAGTCTCCCTTGTTTATTCTGGAACTGGAATGTCAGACACAGAATGTTAATAGATTTCATGGAAGAGGAGAAACTAAGAAGCTCATACTTATGAAGCATGTGCTGTCCAAGAAGTGTAAGTACTTGGATAAATAATATCTCCCTTTAATACCACCATGCAATGAGATACTATTGTCACCATTCAGAAGTGAGGACTCTGAGGTCCATGACATGAAAGGCACTTGCCTAATGCTCTTAGACTACCTGCATACCCAAGTGCTCTTATTATACCAAGTTCCTTCTTTTCTCTTCTTTAAATTGCTCTCTCCTTACTGTCAAATCCCTGAAATACAAAACCTGGGTCATATTTTTCCCCTCTCTTCCCAGCACACAACCCTTCCCCTTACCTTTGCATCACCCAGCTCCTCCCCCCATACCCCAACACTCACTCTGAGCTGTTGCTCATGATCTCATTAATCGTCCCTCAGCTTACCTGGACAGGTGTACTTGTATTTACATGACTGTTTGCAAAGAATTTTTAAAAATATTTTAAAAACAGATACAATGAAAGTTAACTTTAAAATATTTTTATACATAAATGCTTTATAACATAGACTGTTTAATTTCCCATTCTCCTCGCTTGTTATAAAATGTGAAAATGGTGAGTATATCACAACTACTTAAATGTTTAATGAATATTTAGCTGTTAAGTTTACTCTACAAACCATGACTTTTGAGAAAAAAAGACATTACCAAAAACTGAAATGTTAATATAATGGGTAGCTAACTGACTTTCAGAAGTGAATGTGTCTTCCTCTGTGATATAAATCTCTATTCTGCTAACTCATCATTTCCCTTGTGGTAATGAATGAATTTGAAGAACACATGTGAACTATAGAAGGTTCTGGGGATGTTTGACACATTGGTTAAGTTGCTTCTTGCTATGCCTGCATCTGAAGGCAGGAGAGCAGAGGAGAGAGCAATTGCAAGGAAAGAAAAGAAGCAGCTTAGAATAACGTTAGAGCTTTGGTGTATAGTCCAAGAGCCTCAGATAAACCCCTCACATGTCCTGGATCACAGCCTCCTCAGTTCTCAATGGTAAAAATAGTATGTAGGTTTTCTGCTATGATAGAATACTTGAGACTGTGTAACTTAAAACAAATGGGAGTTTATTTCTGAAAGTTCTGGAGGCTGGGATGTCTAAGGGCAGGGCATTGGGAGCTGGTGGAGGCCATATTGTTGTTTTAAAGTGACAGAAAGGCAAACAAGCATGTAAGACAGAAAGTATGAGGGGCAAACTCAATTTTATAACAACCTGCTATCTTGATAATGACATTAACTCACTCATGGGGACTCTACGCTCAAGAACCAGTCATCTCTCCATAGGCCTTACCTCCCAACACTGTTGCATTCAAGATTGAATTGCAACATACAAATGGGGGGACATATCCAAACAATAGAAACTTCTTAGAATGTCTGCTTGGACATAAGAAAGTCCTTACAGGGACATGATTTTGGCACAGTGGTTGACTATCCCTAGGCATGGCCTACTTCCCATATTGGAGTAACTGGGTTCAAGTCTCGGTTCTGTGTTCAATTCTAGCTTACTGCTAACACACACCCTTGGAGACAGCACCTGATGATTCAAGTATTGCATTCTTGATACCACATAGGAGATCAATATGCAGTGAAAAATAGGTGTAATTGCAGACTCTATGGTGCAGTGGGTTAACGCCCTGGCCTGAAGTGCTGGCATCCCATATGGGCGCCGGTTCTAGTCCCAGCTGCTCCTCTTCTGATCTAACTCTCTGCTATGGCCTGGGGAGGCAGTAGAAGATGGCCCAAGTCCTTGGGCCCCTGCACCTGCATGGGGGATCCGGAAAAAGCTCCTGGCTCCTGGCTTCAGATTGGCATGGCTCTGGCTGTTGCAACCATCCGGGGAGTGAACCAGCAGATGGAAGGCTTCTCTCTCTGTCTCTACCTCTCTCTGTAACTCTGTATTTCAAGTAAATAAAATAAGTCTTTAAAAAATAGGTGTAATTAATGTGAGACAGAAAATATCCATTCAATTAATATAGAAGAAGGTAGCATGTTGCATATAAAATCCAAACTTACCATTTATTAACTCTGTGAACTTTGGTTTCATTTCCGTGTTCTGAAAAATTGGAATGATTAATAAACTGCTAGAAAGGTTAGCACTTTGATGTAAAGAGTCCAGTACATAACAGGTTTTTAATTCATTTTACATCTGAGAGCTTAATTCATAGAACAGGGAGGACTCCCCAGGGATCAGGAAGGGAAGGGTGGAGGCAGGATACCTTGCTCACAAAGCCCTTTAGGTCCAGCCCCTGTGGGCCGAGAGGAAACGAGGCAGGAGGGAACGCTGAGTTTACTCACACACATTCTTATAGCTTCTCTATCACATTGAGTTTTAGGGTCCCAAGGAGTGTGGAGTATATTTGATACAATCATGCAATTTTACTTTCCAAGCATCAGCTCAGTGGGGAAGAGGAAGGGTTCTGTGGGTCCATGCAGTCTTAGATCCCAAAGGAAAGAGGAAGTTCTGTTTTTTTTTTAAGATTTATTTTTTGGGGGCCAACAGTGTGGTGTAGCAGGTAAAGCTGTTGCTTGCAATGCCAGCATTACCGTAAGGGTGCTTGCTCTTGTCCCTGATGCTTACTTCTCATCCAGTTCTCTGCAGATGGCCTGGGAAAAGCAGCAGAAGTTAGGCCAAGTGTCTGGGTCCCTGTATCCATGTGGGAGATGTGGCTGAAGCTCTTGGCTCCAGGCTCCTGGCTCCTGGCTCCTGGCTTTTGGTCTTGGCCTGGCTCAGTCCTGGCTGTTGCAGCCACTTGGGGAGTAAACCAGTGTAGATGCATGGATTGGTTTCTGAAGTTTCTATTCTCTTCCATTGATTTACAAGTCTGTTTTTGTGCCAGCACCAGGCTGTTTTGCTTATAACTTTCCTGTAATATGTTGAAAAATCACCTATCGTGATGCCTCTGGCCTTGTTTCTGTTGTATAAGATGACTTTAGCTATTGGGGTTCCCGTATGTTTCCATATTAATTTTAGCTTCATTCTTTCTAGATATGCAAAGGATGTTGTTGGTATTTTGATTGGGATCATATTGAATCTATAAATTGTTTTTGGTAGTACAGACATTTTGATGATGTTAATTCTTCTAATACATGAATATGGCATATTTTTCTTTTTTTTTTTTGGTTGTCAAAATTTATGTTTCTTTTTTTTATTATTATTTTATTTTTTATAACACTTTTATTTAAAGAATATAAATTTCCAAAGTACAGCTTATAGATTACAATGGCTTCCACCCCGTAACTTCCCCCACCGCAACCCTCCCCTTTCCCACTCCCTCTCCCCTTGCTTCACATCAAGATTCATTTTCAATTCTCTTTATATACAGAAGATCAGTTTACTATATATTAAGTGAAGATTTCAAAAGTTTGCCCACACATAGCAACACAAAGTGAAAAATACTGTTGGAGTACTAGTTATAGTATTAATTCACAATGTATAGCACATTAAGGACAGAGATCCTACATGATATATTTTTTTAAAAAATTGATTAATTTTCTAGGCAATTTCCAATTTAACACCAAGATTTTTTTTCATTTTTAATTATCTATATACAGAAGATTGATTCAGTATATACTAAGTAAAGATTTCATCAGTTTGCATCCACACAGAAACACAAAGTGTAAAATACTGTTTCAGTGCTAGTTATAGCATTACTTCACATTGGACAACACATTAAGGACAGATCCCACATGAGACGTAAGTACACAGTGACTCCTGAAGTTGATTTAACAATTTGACACTCTTGTTTATGGCCTCAGTAATCTCCCTAGGCTCTAGTCATGAGTTGCCAAGGCTATGGAAGCCTTTAGGGTTCGTTGACTTCAATCTTATTCCGACAATGTCATAGTCAAAGTGGAGGTTCTCTCCTCCCTTCAGAGAAAGGTACCTCCTTCTTTGATGGCCCCGTTCTTTCCACTGGGATCTCACTCACAGAGATCTTTCATTTAGGTCTTCTTTTTTTTCCAGAGTGTCTTGGCTTTCCATGCCTAGAATATTCTCATGGGCTCTTGAGCCAGATCTGAATGCTTTAAGGGCTGATTCTGAGGCCAGAGTGCTATTTAGGACATCTGCCATTCTATGAGTCTGCTGTGTATCTCGCTTCCCATGTTGGATCATTCTCTCCTTTTTGATTCTATCAGTTAGTATTAGCAGACACTAGTCTTGTTTGTGTGATCTCTTTGACTCTTAGACCTATCATTATGATCAATTGTGAACTGAAATTGATCACTTGGACTAGTGAGATGGCCTTGGTACATGCTACCTTGATGGGATTGTATTGGAATTCCCTGGCCTGTTTCTAACTCCATCATTTGGGGCAGTTCCGATTGAGCATGTCCCAAATTGTACATCTCCTCCCTCTCTTATTCCCACTCTTATATTTCACAGGGATCAATTTTCAGTTAAAATTTAAACACCTAAGAATAATTGTTTGTTAATTACAGAGTTCAACCAATAGTACTAGAATAAAAAAATTACTAAAATGGATAAAGTATTACATTCTACAACAACAGTCAGCACAAGAGCTGATCAAGTTACTGTTTCTCATAGTGTCCATTTTACTTCAATAGGTTTCCCCTTTGGTGCTCAATTAGTTGTCACCGATCTGGGAGAACATATGATATTTGTCCCTTTGGGACTGGCTTAATTCACTCAGAATGATGTTTTCCAGATTCCTCCATCTTATTGCCAATGACCGGATTTCATTGTTTTTGAATGCTGTATAGTATTCTATAGAGTACATGTCCCATAATTTCTTTATCCAAATGTATGCTTTGAATTCCCTGTGATCTTTTGCTGTGAGGTTCCCTTCGTTTATCTTCTTTCATGTTGATGGCCGTGTTTCTGTGTGTAACACATCTTTAAGTATCTTTTGCAGGGCTGGACGAGTGGCAACAAATTCTTTCAATTTTTGTTTGTTATGAAAGGTCTTTATTTCACCTTCATTCACAAATGAGAGCTTGGCAGGATATAATATTCTGGGCTGGCAGTTTTTCTCTCTAAGTACCTGGGCTATGTCTCGCCATTCCCTTCTAGCTTGTAGGGTTTCTGATGAGAAGTCTGCTGTGAGTCTAATTGGAGATCCTCTGAGAGTAATCTGACGTTTCTCTCTTGCCCATTTTAGGATCTTTTCTTTCTGTTTCACTGTGGTGAGTTTAATTACAACGTGTCGTGGTGAGGACCTCTTTTGGTCATGTTTACTAGGGGTTCTATGAGCTTCCTGTACTAGGATGTCTCTGCCCTTCTCCAAAACTGGGAAATTTTCTGCTATTATCTCACTAAAAAGGCCTTCTAATCCTTTCTCCCTCTCCATGCCTTCAGGAACTCCTAGAACTCGAATGTTGGGTTTTTTAATAGGATCCTGTAGATTCCCAAAAATATTTTTTAGATTTCTAATTTCCTCTTCTTTTCTTTGGTTTGACTGTGTAGTTTCCTGTGCTCTGTCTTCTAAGTCCGATATTCTCTCTTCTGCCTCACCCATTCTGTTTGTAAGGCTCTCTAATGTGTTTTTCATTTGATCTATTGAATTCTTCACTTCATTATGATTTCTCGTCACTATCACAGTTTCATGTTCTACTAGTTGTTTCATTTCAGCTTGATTCCTCCTTAATATTTCATTTTCACGAGAGAGATTTTCTACCTTGTCCATTAAGGATTTCTGTAGTTCAAGAATTTGTTTTTGAGTACTTCTTAGTGTTCTTATCAATTTTTTGAGATCTGCTTCTTGCATCTCTTCTATCTCATTATCTTTGTAATCTTGAATTGGGGTGTCTTTTTCATTTGGGGATGCCATAGTGTCTTCCTTGTTCTTATTACCTCGGTTTTTGCATTTGTTGTTTGGCATATTGGTTTCTTCACTGTGGTGTTTTTTTCTTGTTATACTATGACTCTAGATTAAGTGGACTTTCTGCTTTTGATGGAGCCTTAGAGGCTTGAGATGGGTGTGGCCTGAGAGCTCTGTTTGGTTCCTCAGGGTTGAGGGTGTGTCAAAGGAGACACTCCCAGGTTAGGCGTGGTAAATCTCTCTTTGTTAGTTTTTTTTTTTTTTTTTTTTTTTTTGGTTCAAAAGGGAAGTAATTCCACACAGCTGAATGGAATTGGGGGTGGTTAGCAGGCGAATGATATACCCACAGGAGCCAGAGATCGGAAGCTCTTTCCCAAGGACCAGAGAAGGAATCTTTGCGGCCCTTTGTGTGGGCTGAGATTCTCCTGTAGTCTCCCACTGGGCTGCCAAGGCTACTGAACTGTAGCGTCTCTGGAGAGTACTCACATGAATTCGTGATTTCCGTTGAGTTCTCTCCTCCACAGTCTCTTTTTTCACAGTCTCAGTTCATTAGCACCACACATTCATTAGGTTCTAATCTCCTGTTATTTCACCCCTCCCACGCAGAGTCAGGTTTTTCTGCTAGGCTCGGGGCCGGTGCCGACCCGAGGTCGCCCTGCTTATGACGTATTCCAAAATGGCGCCTACTCTTTGTCTTGCTCACCTTTGAGAGGTGAGCGGAGAGAGAGAAGCTCGTGTCCGTATGGGTCACTTTTTTTTTTTTCCCTCTCTCTCTCTCTCTTCTAGTTAGCCTGGTGAACTTTTCCCTGCAGGGTTTCAAGCCTTGTTCGCTCTAGGCTCCCTTTTCCGCTTCCCTCCTGGTATCTCGGGCTATTGAGATTCTGCTCACCTCGCGTTCCAGCACTGGTGTGTTGAATCTGATGCTGGTGTCCCAAACTGCGGGCTCCCACGCTCTCCACGCAGGTCCACTGTGAATCTCCAGTTCCAGAAGGGTTTTCTCTGCTGTTTCTTCCCCTACTCTTCCTTGAACCTGCAGTATCTCCACTTTTATTAAACTGTCTCTCCCCAGACTATCGGTGTGCTCCCTTCCTATTCCGCCATCTTGCCGCTGAATCCCGAATATGGCATATTTTTCAATTTTAACGTCTTCTTCTATTTCTTTCTTTAGTGTTTTGTAATTTTCATCATAGAGATCTTTGATATCCTTGATTAAATTTATTCCAAGGTATATAATTCTTTTTGGAGCTATTGTGAATGGGACTGATGTTAGAAGGTTTTTCTTAGCCATGACACTATCTATGTATACAAATGCTATTGATTTTTCTGTGTTGATTTCATATCCTGCCATGCCACTTTTCCAAACTTTTTTATGAGTTCTAATAGTCCCTTGGTGGAGTCTTCTGGATCCTCTATGTATAGGATCATGTCATCTGCTAATAGGGATAGTTTTATTTCCTCCTCCTCAATTTGTATCCCTTTGATTTCTTTTTCTGGCCTAAGGCTCTAGCTAAAACTTCCAGGACTATATTAAATAGCAATGATTAGAGTGGGCATCCTCGTCTAACTTCGAATCTTAAAGGGAATGCTTCCAGCTTTTCCCCATTCATTAGGATGCTGTTTGTGAATTTATCATAAATTGCCTTGAATATGTTGAGGAATGTTCCTCCTATACCCAAATTGCTTAAGATTTTCCTCATAAAAGGATGCTGTATTTCAATCAAATGCTTTCTCTGCATCTAATGAGATAAATGTATGGTTTATATTCTTCCGTTTGTTAATGTGATGTATCACATTTATTGATTTGTGAATGTTGAACCATCCCTACATAGTATGGATAAATCCTTCTTGGTCTCCCACAGTTGCTGGGTGCACAGATTTCTCTTCCCTGCCAGCTTGTCCAGTCAATAGAGAAGGAGATGTTCCCTGAGATAGTCCCGCCTAGGCATTTTGCTCCTGGGAGGCTGTGGGCACCTCACCATCCTATGTTGTTGCTCAGCCACCTCCCAGGCACTCTCAAAATCAGTGGGACTGAGGATTGTTCCCTCCACTAGAATATCTGAATCACAAACATACACAAGAGCCACTGGAAAAACGTTGCCATCTCCTCACCATTACCGCCAGTACTGCTGAGAAGATGGCATCCTGTCTGAGCCAGTTGGTGTGCACGCGCATAAGGTCTTTTTCAGCTTCCACCCTAACCCAAAATGGCTCCTTCCCTTTCTCAGCCAGGTGGGCAGATACTGTTTTGAGCAAGATAAATATTCCCCCTCAACTTCCACCTGGTCCATGGGCGGCTATTAGCAACCACTAGCCCCCAGGGCTCTAGTCCAGACTCACACTATACTCTCCCTCTAGCTATATCACCATGGGTTGCTGCAGTCGGATCTCACCTATGTCTCTAAGCTGATTCCTGCTGAGTAGTCCTGCTAAGCCACACTATTGAGGATGAGCAGGACAGTGGTGCCTTTTCCCTCCACAAGGACACCAGGGACAGGCTTCTGTGAACATGTCCGTGTTTATTCACATGCACGTACATGATAAAGGGCAGGTAAAAGGGGCATAACCAATTCTGGGGAATGCCAACCATAGGACAGAATGGACACTGGTGCCAGTATGCCAATCCAATCAGCCTGAAGGTCATGTATCTTCCCAGGCGGGCTTAGCTTCTGGGCCACACCCTGGAGTAGTTTACCTAATGGGAAGAAGGTGGAGGTGGGGAGAAAGGTGCCTGGGCTCAGGTAACTGCTGAGCTTGCCCACAGATTCCCACCCCGACTCCTGGCTGCTGCATTTGTGCTTGTGATTGTGTGTGTGTTGCATGTCCACACCTTCCACATAGGTCCACAACATTCCTCTCTCTTTCAGGATTTGCAGTATGGTTTTCTCTCCAATTCTCCCTGGAGAGTGCACTTCCTACACTTTTTTCCTTTTATTTTTTTTACTGTTCATCCCAAGCCTAGCACAGTATTTCATTCCCTAATCTGCCACCTTGGAATAGTTTTCCCTGGTATTTGATCTTTAAGGACAGGTGTTCCACTGGGAAGTACAGAAAAAATCATTTTGTTCCCTTAATACACTCACAATCAATGTGATTCAACCATTTGATTTTTTAATTTAATTTTTTAAATTTGATTATCTTTTTAAAAGATTTATTTATATGTATTTGGAGCAGGAGAGCAGAGAGAGAGAGAGAGAGAGAGAGAGAGAGACTCTTCCATCTTCTGGCTCACTCCCCAAATGGCTGTAATGGCCTGGGCTGCGCCAGGCTGAAGTCAGAAGTTGGGAACTCCATCTGGTTCTCTGACATGGGTGGCAGGGGTCTAAGCACTTAGGCCATCTTCTGAGTCACACATTATCTGGGAGCTGGATTGGAACTGGAGAAGCTGGGACTCGAACCAGTACTCCAATGTGGGATGCTGGCATCACAAGCGATGGCTTACCCCATTCTGCTGCAACACTAGCCCTAATGGAAAGTTATGGAGGAAATTCAACACTGACAGCTTTTGTATCAATTCACAGACTAATTAGTGTTTTGTGTTAATTCTTGCCAGCACACAACTTGCAGTACTTCAAAATACATTTGTTGAAAATTTATAGGCAGGCTTATTTTAGAACTGTGCCCCATTGTGATGACTGAAGAGGCACTGCAGTGTCCATTGACAAGAGGAAGTGGCCTTCCCTTGGCATCACTTGAGACATTACTTACAGCACCATCCATATCTTTTGTTGCATAAAATACATTTTTAAAAAATTATTTTTGAACAGTATGAATGGCTTCATACTACACATACAGCTCAAACACTCTTCTCTCTTTCTCTCACTCCCATCTCTGTCTGCCTCTCTCTCTCTCTCTTTCTCCCCCAAACCCTGCCCCCGTTTCTTGCTCTCTCTCTCTCTTTATGTGATATTTATGAAACATCTACTTTGGGCTAAGGCAATACTAAGAAGAATAGGTTAGTCTCAGTAGTCCCAGTTTGATGAAACAATGGACTTATCAGTGACTCTCTAAATCTGTGTTATTACAGAGAACTAGGCACAGGTGACCTCTAGTCTCTCCAGGAGATGATAGTATGCCAGCCCTTTCAATAGCACATTCAAATATCAACTGATGGGGTTGCTGATAGATGTTAGTTCTTGCAACAAATCCCCAGTTCATCTATCAGCAGAGAGTCACTGATAAATCCATTGGGTTAGCCCAAAGTAGATGTAGATGGGCTTGAAATATCAACTGTAATGAAAACCAAATTAAACAAAGAGAGGACTGATAAGTGGTGTAGCAAACAATTCATCTGAGATGATCAGGTCCTAAACAATAAACAAAATCCATCCTGTCCATGGGATGCCCTGAGCTGTCTATTTTCTTTCCCTACATCAATTTATGCAGAATTCACTTTGTAACTTAAAAACATTTTCATAAATCTGTAATTCAAAATTGTTATAGTGAAGACCATGAAGTCAATGGAGTTCAGCAATCATTGAAGGTAAACAAAAATTTCAAGATTCAAATTCATAGCCATTGACTTGGTTAATGTTTCAAAGCAAAATAAAAGCCAAAACAGGAGTAAATTCATTGATCTTATTGGGAAATAGAATATTTTCCCCTGAGAATTTTATTAGAGACCTAAAGAACATTGATGAACTCATTTAAATATCAGTTTCTGACTGTTAGATTAAATGGAGATAGGAGCTGCAGGCAATGAGAAGATTCAAAAAACCTGGATAACATTAGCACAATCTATCACCTCCTGAGTCTTTCATACATATGTTGCACATTTTCTAGAGTCTTCTTGAATTATTACTCAATCATCTGCAAGTTATTAAGGGGCCAGACAACCTACTAGGCATACTGGGACCGATAAAGAAGTAAACACTATGGTCTCTGGTTTGAGGAATTTAAAATGTGGATACGGATAAAATTTGAGACACAAATTTGCTGAGACAACTGGGCTAGATCAAATGGCTGTCCTTTGAGAAGTAGTAAGGATGGAATTGAAGGTGAGAAGTCTTTCAGAGATTCCACTGAGCTTTCTCAGAGATGAGGCAAAGATTATATAAAAGGTAAAGTGTAGAGAGTCCTGACTGTGATATATATTTTTAGAGAGAAAATTGCAAGAAGCCAATGCTTTTGAAAACAAGTTTTGTGTGTGTACAGCGCTGCAACACTTCTATCTTTGAAAGACTCTTTCAAAATTTTCTTTCCCCAAAGTGCAAATTGTCAACTGTGTTATATTTCAGGTGTAGACACTGCATTCCATTTTATAAGTGATTGCCATTATTCCATATGAGATAATCATCTCCTGAGAACAGAGACTGAGAGAATCTTAGCTTGGAGCTGCAGAGCCAGCACATGGGTGCCCAGGACTGCTCTAGGACTGCTCTCATAGCTGCCTCATGATTATGTTCTGGTCCTTCCCTAAATGAAGCCAAAATCCTTGAATGATCAGCTCCCTCATATAAAATGGCATAGTATTTACATCGAAGTTATACCCTTCTTCCTATATACTTTAATTTGGATTTTAAGTAATCTGGATTAGTTATGGTACCCAATACAATGTAAATGCCATATAAATAATTCTTATACTGCATTGTTTATGGAAGAATGACAAGAAAAGAATCT
This sequence comes from Sylvilagus floridanus, assembly GCA_949820135.1. Taxonomy (NCBI): domain Eukaryota; kingdom Metazoa; phylum Chordata; class Mammalia; order Lagomorpha; family Leporidae; genus Sylvilagus; species Sylvilagus floridanus. Next base: position 80,493,989 of record OX463241.1, read on the forward strand.
GTACATTTTCAGTATGGACACATTTTTTTCCCACACACTTGCAGGCATTTGGATAGTGAACAAACAGAAGGAAGATATCTCTCTCTCCCTCTCCCTCTTTTCTCTCCCTTTCAAATAATTTACTTGACCTGTGCTTGGTCAAATTCAGGGATCCACAATGAACAGATATGGATGGCTGACCATCTGGGACCAAAGAAGGATAAAATAAAAGCAAAATAAAACAAAAGGAGAATAAAGCACAACAAAGATATATATTTTAGGTTGAATTTTTGAGATGATGGCCCCAACTGTTCTTTGGGTGCTAGTGTGTTATTTATCTTATTGGTGCTGATTCTCTTTCTTAGCAAGTGCCCAAAGACTTGCCAGACACCCTGAATACCAAACATTGCTGATTTATAAATGTTTATCCCACTTTATATAGTAATTTTAATTTTTAATAGTAGAAAGTTATTTAATTCTGTTTTTTTTAAACTTTTATTTAGTAGATATAGATTTCCAAAGTACAGTTTATGGTTTACAATGGCTTCCCGCCCCATATCTTCCCTCCCACCCATAACCCTCCCATCTCCTGCTCCCTCTCCTGTTCCATTCACATCAAGATTCATTTTCAATTATCTTTATATACAGAATTTTCCTTTTTATAAATTTTTATTTATTTCATTTACTTAAAATAAATTTCTTGAAAAGGAGAGAGAGAAAGAAAGGAGAGAGAGAGAGAGAGAAACATCTTGCTTTTGTTGGTTCACTCTACAAATGCTTGCAACAGCTTGGGCTGGACTATGAACCAAAGCTAGGATCCTGGAATTCAATCCAGGTCTTTCAGATGGCTGGTAGGGACCCAAGGATTTGGGCCATCACTGCCGCCTGTCAGGGTGCACATTAACAAAAGCCAAAATTGAAAATAGGGTTAGGACTCAAACCCAGGCACTCTGATATGGAATGTGGGCATCCCAAGTTGTGTCTTAATATCCGCCTCAAATACTGACCTGAAAGATTTTTTCTAACTGCAAAAGTACAATCTCTGTGTACTATAGCATAGTAAGTCTCACAAATGCTTACTCTATGTACTAATATCTGGTGAATGGTCTATCAATACACTGCACCATATTTAAGACTAAAATTAAAATTATTTCATTATTCTGAAACATTTGATAAATTAGTTCAGTTTAAATGTACTGAATAGGAAGCACAAAACTATCTTGATTATCGTTGCCTGAAAAGAACATTATGTTAGTGCTAGTGTTAGGCTTTCCTTCAAAAATAATGTCACTTATATTGATTGGTGAGATGGGTGAGAGAGGGTAGGGACAGCAGAGAAATAAATGAGCCCAAATTCCTATTGTTATTATTATTTTCCTGTACATTAAAGTGCCCCCAAGTATGCCCAATCATTAACCTGCTGAGCCTCATATTCTTTCCCGAGGTACAAGTAGAGCAAGTTCTATAAGTGGAAAACTTACAAACCATAGTCATTGACTATCATAAAAATTTGCTCTATGTCTTTTGATTTTTTTTAAAGATTACTTGCTTATTTGAAGGGCAGATTGATGGTGGTGTTAGGGGTGGGGTGGTGTTGGAGAGAGAAGAAAGAGAGATCTCTCATCTGTAGTTTCACTCTCCAAATAGCTGCAACAGCCAGGCCTGGGCCAGTCTGAAGCCAGAAACCAAGAGCACAATGTGGGTCTCTCATGTGTGTGAGAGAATCAGTGGGGTTCCAAAGTAGGATGCAGAGTGGGTGAAACTAACAGGACAATATGGTAGACAAAGTTACTTTTTTTGATTAAGTGTTGCTTCTGATATAAATTATTGAAAAACAAGTTCATAATATTTTTATAGAAAAGGAATCATTACATTAGTGGTGAATGAAATTATTTCAGACCTACACTCAAATCACATGTTACTCAGGAAAAATGAAAAATATGTTACAATAGAAACTTGGCAGCAGTAACTTTATTTAAATTATTCATCTTGTATCTCTAGAACCCTAAGAAATATCTAATATATATCATAAACAAAATATTATTAGGATCAATAAAAGTGATAAGATGAGTAAAAGCTTTAATTATCTTTATGGTCTTAATTGTAGAATACTCTAAAGAGGTAACTTCTGTCCTTAAGAGAAATTATTTCTAGAAGGTTTTCTAGAACTATGCACAATGCCAGGCGAGTAAATGCTTTTGCAAGGTAAAGGAAGGGATGAATTTGAACCCAGTGTTTCTCTCTTGGGTCACACTTGGAGTTTCTGATAGAACACATTTTTTTTTTAAGATTTATTTATTTAATTGAAAGAGTTACAAAGAGAGAAGAGAGGTTGAGAGAGAGAGAGAGAGATCTTCCATCTGTTGGTTCACTCCCCAGTTGGCCTCAATGGCCGGAGCTGCGCCAATGCAAAGCCAGGAGCCAGGAGCTTCTTCCAGGTCTCCCACACTGGTGCAAGGGCCCCAAGGACTTGGGCCATCTTCCACTGCTTTCCTAGGCCATAGCAGGCAGCTGGATTGGAAGTGGAGCAGCCGGGTCCCAAACCGGTACCCATATGTGATGCCGGCGTCTCAGGCCAGGGCATTAAACTGCTGAGCCACAGAGCCGACCCCATAGAGCATATCTTGATGTTAGGGGATTGCCCAAGCCTACTGCAGGCCCTTGGACTTCACTACCTTAGTGACTGTGTCCTTTAAGAATAAAAAATTAAATTTATCTGGGAGTCAGAGAGGCAGAGAGAGAAAGAGAGTTTCCATTTGCTGGTTCACTTACCAAATGGCCACAGTTTTGGGGACTCAACTGGACCAGAGCCAGGTGCTGAGAATGCAGTCCAAGTCTCCTATGTGGGTGGCAGGGGCCCAATTACTTGAGCCATCACTGTTGCCTCCCAGAGGCTGCACTAGCAAGAAGCTGGGGCCAGAAACTAGAACCAGGAATGGAACAGAGGCACTCCAATGTGTGACATGAATACCTTCACTGCTAGGGAAAATGTCTGCTTGCTTTCAAATTATTTGCTAATATTTTCAAGTGCTAATAAAGGGAGGGGTAGGTGGTATAATTCTGTATTCTTGTACTCTTTTTATGTTTTTTTTTTTTGAGATTTATTTATTTATTTGAAAGGCAGAGCTGGAGAGAGAGAGAGAGAGAGAGAGAGAGAGAGAGAGAGAGCTCTTCCATCTGCTGGTTCACTCCCCAGATGGCCACAATAGCTGGAGCTGCACCAATCTGAGGCCAGTAACCAGGAGCTTCTTCACAGTCTACCATGCAGGTGCAGGGGCTCAAGGTCTTGGCCATCTTCTACTGCTTTCCTATTCTATAGCAGAGAGCTGAGTCAGAAGTGGAGCAGCCGGGACTTGAATTGGCACCCATATTGGATGCTGGCACTGCAGGAAGCAGCTTTACCTGCTTTGCCACAGTGCCGGCCCCTCTTGTACTCTTTTTACAATGCAAAGCCAGTCCCTTGTAGAACAGACTCTGGCCAGGAAGCATAACAAATATGGTGACGTAGAGAGACCATTCATTTCACTTCTCTGAATGTCTGTATTCATCAGCTGAGCAGCATGAACTGAAGACAGATTCTCTTAATTCTGAGTAAGTGTAAGTGTATACCCTATATCATGGCACCACAGAATTAGAGAAAGCCATTCAAATGAGAAAAGCAGAAACTGTTCTCTGGTTCCTATAGCAAGGCAGTTGTTACCTGCATTCACATTTAGCAGAGACTCACAGGCAGGTAGAGGAGTGGGAGGTGAAGCTTGGCCTGGCTTACTGAAAGCACGACATTGTATCTGATGGATTAGGGAAGCATATTGAACTTTCTCTGATTAAACCTAATCTGGAAGTGTGGAGAAAAATTAGGGAAGCTAACAGTTGTTAATCACATCCTGGCCTATATTACCATCATCTCATTTCTACTGCAAAAATTAAAGTATAATGATCTGAATTTAGTGCAGAATGTTCTTCAAACACATATTAAAAACAAATGGCAGAACTATAGTTTTGATCTTCTAATCCCTACTATGTGCTATGCAGTAAATGTCTAAGAAATATATATTCAGACAAGATGAGTTTGTTAGACACCAAAATCTTGTAATTCATTTACTCAGCAAATACACAGAATAATTTTATGTCTCAGGCATATTTTTGGTCATAGGGACATAGACTCTGCCCTACAACATCCTACAGGGCACATGTCTATAATGGTGTTTATCCAAGAACATGAAAATAGTCTAATTGTATCCCACTAGATAAAAAAAAATAAGTCCAGTACAGATGTAAGTAATTATCTTTGTTTATTGGGACTAACTTGGTAGATTCTTAAACTGTTAGAGGTTAAAGGGTTCAGTTTGTATTGTTTGTGCTTTTCAGGTCAAATATACCTTTAAACAATGAATAAATAAGTTTTGACATCATTTCTATGAGGTCTCATGTGAAATGTGCAGCTGGTACTGTGACCTTATTGTGAGCACTAAGTCAATTTATGGCAAAAGCTTCCAAAAAAAAGGTGTATAGCATTTGGGTGCCCCTCTTTTTCAGCTATGAGAAAGATTGTTGGGGCACTCCACCACCAAGAGAGAGACAAGGGCTTCTCTCTGCTGCTGTTTGGCCTGCTGAACCCCTTGGCAAGTCAGATGCAGGCTTCCACCCATAGGAGAAGCTAAGATTATGTGACCAGGGCACTGAGAGTGAAAGGATTGTTTTTGTGTGTGTGAATTGAATGTTGCAATGGCATCGTTCTGGATATTGAGTCAGCTGTGATACTTAAAAGTTAGGAGAGCCTTTGCATTAAGATAGTTACATTCAATATAATTAAATCAAGTAAAGTCCTTTTTAATAGACCTTTTCTCCTCCTATGCATTAAACAAAAGTTTCAGAGACTGAGATATCTTGAGCTGTTGCAGATGCTGGCCAAAAGACAAGACTGGTACTGTAAGAAATTCCTCAAGCCACTGTCAGCATGGCCAGACAGTTGGAAAAATATCTACTGCATCTAAGAAGTCAGAGTATTTTAGAATGAACATTTGAGGTGAGGAAAGAAAAAGCTTACACTGAACTACACTGGCTGTAGATAAGAGGGACTGCACAATACAAAGTCGAAGGTGTCAGGACAGAAGGTTAATCCATAAAGGCACGAGGTTGCTGCTTCTTTGTACATTGGTTTTGAAGCAGAATCCAATGGACGCTTGATGACTTATCTTCAGGTTCCTACAAGAAAGGCACGTGGGACAGTTTTCTTTTTTTACTTTCCTCTTTGTTGCTGTACCCTGAAGCTGCCAATTAAAATAAACTCCTCTTACGTTTTTCTCTCCTCCATCTTCTGGCCTATAACTGAATTCAGGACATCTCAGAATTATTTTTGTCCTATTATTACAAACTAATTGAAATTTAGCATTTCATTTTATAACAAATTTTATTTTATAGGCAACTGGATCCCTTTAAACTTTGAACATTAGTGATAGTTCTATCTCACAATATTTAGAAAGTCTTGTGAGGTTTTATTGTTTTGATTGCATTACTTGCTTCCCCTCTATTCTAAAGTAAATGTCATAGAATATCTCAAGTCCTTGGGTTCAGTTGTTGGGTAAAGACAGAAAAATCTATAATACTAACCTTATATTAATAACCCATCATTCAGCACAATAACAAGTAAGATACAATTTTTATATTTATTTAGTTATTTGAAAGTCAAAGTTACACAGAGAGAGAAGGAGAGGCAGAGAGAGAGAGAGAGAGAATGAGAGAGAGAGAGAGAGGTCTTCTATGTGCTGGATAGCTCCCCAATTGGCTGCAACAGGCCGGAGCTGTGCTGATCGGAAGCCAGGAGCCAGAAGCTTCTTCCAGGTCTCCCACGCAAGGGCAAGGGTCCAAGGTCTTGGGGCATCTTCTACTGCTTTTCCAGGCCACATCAGAGAGCTGGGTCAGAAGTGGAGCAACCAGAGCATGAACTGATGCCCATATGGGAAGCCGGCACTGCAGGCGGCGGCTTAACTCACTATGCCACAGCACTGGCCCCAGATAAAATTTTTAGCAAAAAGAGTTAAACATTAACTATACAATTTTTAGCAAAAAAGTTAAACATTAACTAAAATTTAGAGAAACTTTTGTGGGAGTGCTTTTAAAATTCAGTTGTATTCATGAACAATTGAATGCAAAGTCCCCTGCTCTCTATTCACAAACTTGAATGTCATTCAAAAAATAGAAAACAACTGCTTTCAGACCTTGGACAAGAGGGAAAATGAGACAGAAAGAAGGGAAACCCATGGTCTATCTATAAGTGCTCCAGTTTACTGCCTGGAGGTAATTTCTCTACCTAAGAGGATACTGAGGCAGAGCCTGGAAGTCTGTCAGAATTGAGATGGGAAAGACTGGAGTTCAAGGAGTTTGAGGCAGATAAAATTAGAGAGAGAGAGAATGGACAGGGATGAGCTTTAAAAAAAAAAAAAGAAACACCTACAGAGAGATCTTCGAGTCTTTGGCAAGCATTGAAAAAACCACCAGATAACAGATCAAATGGTGTTTAGAGCTCACACATTGCTGGGAGCAATTTGTGCTTAAATCAGACTTTTATGCATGAACATGTTCAATCATAGGTCTTAAGTAGAATTGCCTTAGTATGTTAAACTAGGCTACCATAACAAATACAGTAGTAAATCGGGTGTCTTAAACAACAAGCATTTATTTCTTCATAGTTAAGGAAACTGGGGCCCAAGATCAAGGTCCTGAAAGGTTTGAGTTGTGGTGAGCTCTGCCCAGCTGGTTTGCCTCCACTCTGATTCCTCACTAAACCTTCCTTTGGTGAATGTACATGGAGAGGGAGAGACCTCTTGCCCTTGCTTTTCCTCTTCTTAGAAAGCTACCAATGCTATTAGATTGGAGCCTGACTCTTAACAACTCGTTTAACATTCAGCAGCTCCTAAAAGCCCTATGTTCAAGTCTACTTAAAATGAAGGCTGGGACTTCAGAAGCACATAATTCAATCCGTGATATTGAGTCCTAGACCACTTTAAACTTCTTTGATCTATCTAAACAAAGAATAAAAACAAGCCTCCAAAGAATCAAACCATCCCCTAAATCACATACAAGGTATTGTAACGTACCTTGTATGTTACAATACACCTTATTCATACATTTATTTATTTTAGTGTATTTTCTTTTTCTCTAAATTTTATTTATTTATAATTTGAAAAGCAAGGTGGGGAAGGGGGGAGTGGAATTTCCATCTGTTGGCTGGGTCAGGTTGAATCCAGGAGCCAGGAACGTCACCTATATCCCCTCTAGTGGCAGGGAGCCAATTACTTGAATCATCATCTGCTGCCTCCAAGGGTGCACATTAAAAATATGTTGGAATGGATGCAGAGGGGAGTTTTGGTCCCACGCAAGCAATCCACGCAAGCAACCGTGTCATGATGCCTGACCCAGAACAAATTTTAATACCCTTTAAAAGAAGAAAAAATTTAATATTAAAGACATAAAATTAGCAGTGTCTAGAATTTCATATAAAATTGCCAAGCATGCAGGTAAGTAGGAAAACTCTATCCATAACCAGAAAAAAAAATCAGTAAGCATGGGTGGATTCATGAATAGCAAAGATACAAAGATGGTGGGATAAAGGATGTTAAAAGAGTGTTCATAAACTCAATGACCTAAACAAAAACATTAATATGATAAGGAGAAAAAGAGAAAATCTAAAATGCCCAACTTGATAATCAAGAAATGAAAAATACAACATCTGAAATGGAAAATGTAGATTAGAACAAAATATCTGTGATATATTGATCTGTGATCAATATATTACACCCACAGATGGGTGAGCATTGTGATATAGCATGTTAATCTGCCACTTGTTATCCCATATCACAGTGCTGGTTGGAGTCCTGGCTGTTCCACTTTCAATCTGTATCTCTGCTAAAGTACCTGGGAAGCAGTAGATAATGGCCCAACCCTGCCAGTCTGTGTGACATCTGGATGGAATTCCTGGCTTCCCGTTTCAGCCTAGCCTAGCTCTGGTTATTATGGCCATTCGGAGAATAAACCAGTGAATGGAAACTCCTGGCTATCTCTCTCTGTCTCTGTCTCTCTCTCTCTTTGTTGTTTGTGTGTGTGTTATTTTGCCTTTCAAATAAATAAATGAATATAATAAAATAATTTTAAAAAGAAGAAAATTAAGCGTGGACAAGAGAAAGATTTAAAATCATGTACACAAAATTAATGACCCATGGGAAAATATCAAGTAGTCTAACATACATTTGATTGGAATCTCAGAAGGATTTGATGGGGGGAGCGAAAACAATTTCAAAAACTAATTTTTAAACAATTTTAAATAAAATAAGTAAACTAGATCTGTAGATCCAAGATCAGTGAGCACAAGCATAATAAATATAAATAAAATGACCAAGGAATTTGAATTACTGTAAGCCTCTGATGAAGAGAAAATATTAGTAGTAGTCAGAGGAAGAAAAATCACGTTGTGTATTGCAGAATAAAGAAAGGAATAACTGACAATTTCTCATTAGAGGCGATTCAAGCCAGAATATGGTGAAACAAAATCTTTATTATTAAAGGTTCATTAATTTATTTTAATTTTATTTGGAAGTGTGTGTGTGTGTGTGTGTGTGTGTGTGTGTATGACAGAGAGAGAGAGAGAGAGAGAGAGAGAGAGAGAAAGAGAGAGAGAGAATTTTTCCATCTAATGGTTCGTTCTCTAAATGCCTGCAACAGCCAAAGCTGGACCAGGCCAAAGCCAGGAGCCCAGAACTCAATCTGGGTCTTGCATATGGAAGGCAGGGACCCAATTACTTGAGACATCACCTAGTGTCTTCCTGTGTGCACACTGACAAGAAGCTGGATTGGAAGCAAAGTAGCTGAGACTTGAACCTCACACTCTACAACAGGATTCAGGTGTTCCAAGTGACAACTGCTGTGGCAAATGTTCACCTTGGAAAAGCATCTTTAATGCACTGATAAATAAAAGCTTCCAACTTGGATTTAGAAATAAGTATCTTTCAAAATGGAAGTGAAATAAGACCTTCAGACAAACAAAACTTTCTTAAAAAATATTTATTTGAAGGTCAGAGAGAGGAGAGAGAGAGAGAGAGAGGTCTTCCAATCGCTGGTTCACTCCTCAGTTGGACACAACGGCTGGAGCTGAACTGATCCAAAGCCAGGAGCCAAGAGCTTCTTCCAGGTCTTCCTTGTGAGTGCAGGGGCCCAAGTGCTTGCACCATCTTTTACTGCTTTCCCAGGCCATAGCAGAGAGCTGGATGTGAAGTGGAGCAGTTGGGATTTGAACAGGTGCTCACATTGAATGTGGGCACTGCAGGCAGTGGCTTTACCGACTACACCACAGCGCTGGCCCCTAGACAAAAACTTGACAGACTTCATTGCTAGCAGACTTGAACTATAAAAAATATTTGGGTAGGCATTCATGCAGTGATTAAGATACTGCTTGGGGCAAACTGTTGAAATCTTTACTTAATATATACTAAACTGATCTGTATATAAAGAGAATTGAAAATGAATCTTGATGTGAATGGAAGGGGAGAGAGAGCAGGAGAGAGAAGGGTTGTGGGTGGGAGGGAAGTTATGGGGGGGAGCCACTGTAATCCATAAGCTGTACTTTGGAAATTTATATTCATTAAATAAAAGTTTTTTTTTAAAAAAAGATACTGCTTGGCACACCCACATCCCATGTCAGAGGACTTGGGTCCTAGTTTCAGCTGCACTTCTGATTCCAGCTCCCTGCTAATATGTATCCTGGAGGGTAGCAGGTGATGACTCAAGTATGTGGGGCCTAGTCACCCATGTAGGAGACCCAGACTGAGTTCTAGGTTCCTGGCTTTGGCCTGATCCAGCACTCACTATTGAGTGCTTTTGAGTATTGAATTAACAGATTGAAGTTCTCTGTCTCTCTGCCTTTCAAATGAAATGAAAGTAAATAAATCATTTTTAAATGGATGGAATAAAATAAAATTATGTTAAAGAAAAAATATTAAGACACTGCTTTGAGCCAACACTATGGCGTAGTAGGTAAAGACACTGCCTGCAGTGCTGGCATCCCATATGAGTGCTGATTTGAGTCCTGGCTGCTCCACTTATGATCTAGCACTCTGCTATGGCCTGGGAAAGCAGTAGCAGTTGGCACAAGTCCTTGGGCCCCTGTCCCAGTGTGGGAGACCTGGAAGAAGCTCCTGGCTTTGGATCAGCACAGTCGATTGTGGAGTGAACCAGGGGATGGAAGACCTCTCTCTCTCTCTCTCTCTCTCTCTCTCTCTCTCCCTGTAACTCTTTCAAATAAATAAATAAATAAATAAAAGTCTTAGAAAGAGAGAGGTCTTGGGCCGGTTAATCCTCCACCTGCGGTGCCGGTACTCTGGGTTCTAGTCCCAGTCGCTCCTCTTCTAGTTCAGCTCTCTGATGTGGCCAGGGAAGGCAGAGGAGGATGGCCCAAGTGCTTGGGCCCTGCACCCACATGGGGACCAGGAGGAAGCACCTGGCTCCTGGCTTCGGATTGGCGCAGTGCACCAGCTGTGGTGGCCATTTGGGGGGTGAACCAACGGAAGGAAGACCTTTCTCTCTGTCTCTCTCTCTGTCTAGAGGTCTTCCATCTTCTGGTTCACTCCCCAGTTGGCTGCAAAGGCCAGAGCCATGTTGTTCCAAAGCCAGGAGCCAGGAACTTCTTCCTGGTCTCCTACGTGGGTGCAGGGCCCAAGCACTTCAGCCATCTACTGCTTTCCTAGGCCTTAGCAGCGAGATGGATTGGAAGTGGAACAGCTGGGACCTGAACTGGTGCCCATATGGGATGCCGGCATTGCAGATGGCAGCTTTACCCACTATGCTACAGCACTGGCCCCAATAAATAAATTTAAAAAAAGAAAGAAACAAAAAGACATTGCTTATGCAGTAACGGAATGATTCCAGATGGAAAGTAACACAAAGGAAAGAAGTGTGTTCAGATATGACAAATATATGGATTAAAAAAATTTCTCTGATTTTTAAATTTCTCCAAAGTATACAGCAATATTTCAAGTACAACACATATAGATAGAAAATAATAGCATACAAATAAGATGGGGAAAATGGAACACTATGTTCCTACACTAGTCACAAAGTGCTTAGCATTTTCTGAAGGTAGACAATAAGATTCTAAAATATAATTAAAAGTAAAATAAAACAACTTAAACAGAGTGATGCACTAAAAGCATCAATAGTGGAGATTAAATAAATCATAATTATATTCAATATTGGAGAAAACAGAAAAGGGAGGGAAAGAAGAATAAGAACCAAATGGTACAAACAGAAAGAAAAAACAATGCAGTAGCTTAGACTCAACCATATCAATAATTACAGTAAGCATAAGTAGTATAAACTATTTATTTGTAAAGGAAAAGACCATCATATCAGGTAAAAAGTAAGAACTAGTTCTTTGCTTTCTATAAGATATCTATTTTAAATATAAACATACATTTAGTTTAAAATTAAATGATAGTAAAAGATATGTCATGCTAATATTTAAAAAAAGATGGATTGGCTGTTTTATATCAAAGTAGATTTTTAAAAAGTTAATATTATCAGGGTAAAGAAATTTCATAAATAATGGAATCCATGCATTAAGAAGACCTAATTATCCTAAACATGTATGACCTATAACAGGGTCTTATAATAACACAAAATAGAAATTTGATAGAACCAAAAGAAGAGTCAAATCAGTTAGGACCGGAGACTTAAATACTCCTTCTTCAGTACATGATCAACTAAGTATACAGAAAACCAGTAACGTTTTCAGCTAATGAGCTAATTGATCTTTCAGATTACCTCATTCACAACAGCAGAATATTATCTTTCACTTAGGTATTACCCACTCCCCCCAACCCTCACACCCTGGAATGGTAGTGCAGCAGTTTAAGCTGCCACTTGCGACATTGCCATCCCATATTGGAATGCCAGTTTGAGCTCCAGCTGCTCCATTTCTAGTCCAGTTTGCTGCTAATGCCCAGAATGCAGTTGACTGTGGGCCAAGTACTTGGATCCCCACCACTAATGTGGGACGTCAGGATGGAGTTTATGGCTCCTGGCTTTGGTCTGGCCCAGAACTAGCTGTTGTAGGCATTTGGGAAGTGAAGTAGAGACAGAAGATATTTCTTTATCTCTTTCTGTATTTTCCTATCTCCCTGTTGCTCTGCTTTTCAAATAAATAAATTAACCCTCAATTACATGTGACCTATCCACTAAACTACACATGTAATTTTGACCTACTGTAAGTTTTAATAAATTCTGAACCCCAAATATTTAGAAGGTAAACATCATACTATTAAGTGAAATATGAATTAAGGAGCAATCATAAGGGTAATTAGGGGGCCGGTGCTGTGGTACAGCGGATTAACGCCCTGGCCTGAAGCACCAGCATCCCATATGGGCGCCGGTTCCAGTCCTGGGTGCTCCACTTCCAATCCAGCTCTCTGCTATGGCCTGGGATAGCAGTGGAAGATGTCCCAAGTCTTTGAGCCCCTACACCCACGTGGGAAACTCAGAGGAAGCTCCTGCCTGCTGGCTTCAGTTCGGCAAAGCACCGGCTGTTGCAGCCATCTGGGGAGTGAACCAGGGGATGAAAGACCTCTCTCTCTGTCTCTACCTCTCTCTGTAACTCTGTCTTTCAAATAAATAAAATAAATCATAAAAAAAGGGTAATTAGGATATACTTTGAAATTAATTAAAACGAAAACACAAAGATATGTGAAGTTTTTACAATGTTTTAAATCAATGATTTCGGCTTCCTCTAAACAAGAACAAGTATAGAAAATTAAATTTAAAATATTCAGAAAAAAAGAAATGGTGAAGGTAAAACTAGGAAAACATAATGTAGACCAGCAACAGAGAAAATTAGCAAAAACAAATTTGGTTTTGAAAAGATATAAACAAAATTTATGAACATCTCAATATATTGATAAAGAAAAAATATATTTATAAAAAGGAAATTAATGACATTGGGACTGAAAAATATGACTTCACTACAGGCCAAGAAACATTAAAAATTAATAAGGAGTATTATATTTTATTCCAACAAATTCATTACTTAGATAAAATGGACAACTTTGCTGAATGATATAAAATAACAGTTCTTGGTCAAGTAAAAATCAACAGGATATCTCAATATCTTTTTAAAAAAACTTACATTTTAACTTAAAACATTTCTAAGAAGAAAGTATAAACCAAATGATTCTGGCAAGGAATTCTGCTAAACATGTGAGCAAAAATTAATAAATTATATTATGAGGATATTTCAAAAAGTTCAAGGAAAATGAAATTAAAAGATATGTTTATTTTTGGTGCAAAAATATGTTAAATCTGTGCTATTTCAAAAATTTAATGGAAAAGTCACATTAGAAAAAACTGCATAGATTTCAAAGCTTTTTGCATCAAAGTAAAGATATTTTAATTCCATTTTCTGCAAATCTTTTGAAGTATTCTTATACAAATTTTCCAAAAAAATTCTAAGAGGAATTAGCACTTCTCAAGTCTTTAATGGGGCCAGCATTATTCTGATACTAAAGCCAACTAATAGTACTGCAGATTTTAAAAATTATGAATGAATATAGCTCTGAAAATTCTTAAGGACATTTTGGTATATAAAATTCATCATATTCAGAAAAGAAAAATCATACCTGAGGTGCATTTATTTCAGAAATTAATGTTTGGTTCAATATTAACAAAGTTAAACAATATAATTAATCCAGTCAATAGCCTGAAAAAAGAAAAAACTATATTATTATCTAAATCACATGCCTAATTTCATTAGCAAATAGTTAATTATTCAGTCACACCCTTGATATTACTACTAGGTCATGCCATTTAGAGAGTCTGAACATTTTCCAAATCATCAAGAATTGATTCTTGGACCTGGTGCTGTGGTGTAGTGTAAAAGGTATCTGCCTACAGCACCGGTATCCCATATGGATGCCAGTTCAAGACCTGGCTCCTCCACTTCTGATCCAGCTCTTTGATTTGGCCTGGAAAAGCAGTGGAGGATGGTCCAAGTACTTGGGCTCCTGCACTCACGTGGTAGAAAATTTCTGGCTCCAGGCTTTAGATTGGCTCAGCTCTGGCCATTGCAATCATTTGAGAGTGAACCAGAGGATGAAAGACCTCTCTCTGTCTCTCAAGTAAATAAATAAATCTTAAAAAAAGGAAGAATTGGTTTCTTTTGTTGGACAATTCATTGTACCCCCCCATACATACTCCACATTTTACAAGAAATGCCAAGAAAACCCAGGCTGTCTTCTACACTTTTTCTTGAAAATTTCCTTGGTTAAATATAAAAGTTTATCTCTTTTAAGCTCTACTTCCCACAAAATAGTAGAATACAACTCAGAACACTTTTCTGCCTCTTTATAATAAGGATAATTTTTCATCTAATTTTCAATAACATGTATTTCATTTCTATCTTAAATCTCAGCAGGATCATATTTAATGTTCATATTCTTAGCAACTTTCTGTTCATGACAATGCACATATTTTCTGAGATAATAGACACTTTCTTTACAGCTCTCCTATTTTATTCAAGTTTCACCACAATATCATTTACCATCCTATTTCTACCAACAGTCCTTACAAAACAATCTGATTTTTTCCTATCATGAACTTGAAAGTTCTTCCAAACTCTATCCAATTCCAACACCTTGTCTGTTTTTAAGATATTTCTTCCAATTATCCAAATCTGTATTAGATTCCCGGGCTTATCATAGCAAACTACAATGAATTAGTGACTTAAAATAAAAACCTTATTCTTTTACAACTTGGAGGCTAGAAGTATACAATGAAGGTGTTGGCAAAGCCATACTGTAGCTAAAAGAACAATGGAATAATTTGTTTTATGTCTCTTGATAGCTTCTGGTAATGGCCAACAACTTTTGGTTTTCTTTGACTTATAGCCACATTCTTCCAATCTCTGTTGTTACATGATGTTTTCCCATGGGTCTTTGTGTCTTCATGTGACTATCTTCTTTCTGTGCCTATTTCACTATGCCTGTGCCTATATTTTATACACACACACACACACACACACACACAGCTTTTCCATCTGCTGGTTCACTCGCTAAATGCCTACAATGATTGGAGGTGGGCCAGGCAAAAGCCAGGAGCCTGGAACTCTGTCTAGGTCTCCCATGTGGGTGGCAGGATCCAGGTACTTAGACCATCACTGGCTGACACCCAGAATGTGCATCAGAAAGAAGGTGGATTAGAAGCAGAGGCAAAACTTGATCACAGGTAGTCCTTCTGTTATGAGATCCAGGCATCCCAAGAGGCTGTTTGACTTGCTGTTCCATGACGCCTGTCCCAATCCAGTATGACTTCGTGACCTCATATTAATTAGTTATAGCTTCAGTAAATTAATTTTCAAATAAGAGAATATTCTGAGATACTGGGATTTAAGATTCAGTGTATCTTCTTGGTGAAACACAATTTGACCAATTAACACAATATAATTAATTAACTAGAATTAAATAATAGAACTGCACACAAAAGCTATAATTACATAACCTCAGAGAAAAATGGGAGATTTTGTGATTTTGAGTTAGGCCAAAATTTTTAAACATGACACAAAAAGTGTAAACAATAAAATAAAATGCTTCTGATGAATTTGACTTCATCAGACTAAAACCTTTTAGTCTTTTAATGACATTGTCAGGTAAATGGAAAAGCAAACCACACACAAAACACATATCTAAGAAGGACTTATATCTCAAATACATAAAAGACTCAATTTAATAATGAATCAAACAGCATACATTTTTAAATGGGCACAAGATTTGAGATATTTCACTAAAGAATTTAATTGAATGATAAAGATGATTAGGAAAATATCTTTACCAATATTAGCCATTAGAAACATAAATTAAAATTACATCACATAAACCTACAAAACCAAGAGTGGCTCATGTAGACAATATTAGGTTTAGAAAGGATATGGAACAATTGGAACTCTCACATATTTCTGGTCAGAATGTAAAATGGTACAGCCATTTTCAAACTAATTTTGCTACTTTCTTTTTAAAAATAATTATTTAGTTATTTAACTTGAAAGGCAGAGTGACAGAGAAAGAGATAGGAGAGAGAGAAAAAAAGTAAGAGAGAAACCTTCCATACACTGGCCCATTCCCCCAAATGGCCTCAACAGTCATGCTGGCCAGGCTGAAGCCAGTGGTCAGAAACTCCATCCAGATATCCACACAGGTGGCAGAAACTAACATACTTAGGCCATCATCTGTTGCTCCCCAGGCAAATGAACAGGGAGTTAAATCATCAACAGAGTAGCCAAGAATTGAACTGGTACTCTGATATGGGATGTGGAACTCCCAAGTTACAGCTTAACCCATTGTTTCACAATACCTGCCCCATTTTGTTTCTTATAACACAAGCATCCATTTTCCATATGATTACAGTGTAGCAATTTACTCTTATTTTCCCAAGAGAAATGAAAATATATATCCCCAGAAAGACTTGCAAATGAATTTTCATAGTACTTTCTAATTAATAGAAAAAGCTGGAAATTAAACTTATGCCCACTAGTGGTAAACGGATAAGCAAATGCTGGTACATCTATACAACAGTTGTAACATAAGTGAATGAACTACTGATATACTAAGCAACATGGATGGCTTTCAAATGCATCACATTTAATAAGATTTGCTGTATATAGAAATACTATATTCTGGGGCCAGCATCTTGGTGTGGAGGGTTAAGCTGCCACCAGCAATGCCAGCATAACATATGGGCGCCTGTTCAAGTCCCAGTGCTCCACCTCTGATCCAGCTCCCTGCTAATGCGCCTGGGACATCAGCAGAAGCTGGCCCAAATGCTTCATCTGGCAGACCCAGATGAAGCTCCTAACTCTTGGTTTTGGCCTGGTCTAGTTCTGGTCATTGAGGCCACTGTGGGAGTGAACCAGTGTTTGGAAGATATCTCTCCTTCTCTTTATGTCTCTCCCTCTCTGTGTAACTCTGACTTTCAAATAACTAAGTAAATCTTTTTAAAAAAGAAATACTTATTCTATGTTATTTCATTTATATGAAATTCCTGAAAAAAAAACTATAGTGATACAGTATAGATCTCTATTTTTGCTAGAGGTTATGAGTAGAGAAATAATATTGAGTGCAACAGGATCTAAGGGACTATTCTGGAGTTTGGGGTGAAGGGAGTATTTCTATCTTGATTGTAGTGTTGATTACACAATAGTGTGTATTTGTCAAAATTCATCAAACTGTACACTTAAAACAAAGATTCTTTTATGCAAATTGTACATTAATAAAGTAATTGAAAGTAAATTCATTTAAAAGTCATAAATAGATATGAATAAATGGGATGATTACTTTACATTGGCTATAACAAAGTATTAACAGATCCCCAACTACTGAATTTTCCAGACATAATTGCTATCCAACACGAGAGCTGCCTTTTGGTGGATAGCTTTCTCTCATTCAATAATTCAGGGACTCAAATATTTCCTATAAGATTGATGGCAAAAGAGCAAAAAGGAGCACACAAACAATCTTCTGGGCAGTGACTAGAATTTGTATATACCACTTGAGTTCATATTAGAATGTATAGAACTCACTCACTTGTCCATATCTAAATACAGAATTCATTTGTGTGGCTAAGAAGGAGATACAGATTTTAGTGAACAGCTAAAAGGCTTCACCTGAAAGGTCACTCTGTGTCCATTCATAATTGTATTTCACATATGTAAAAGCCATCATCCTATACTATGATTTGAATATGATTTGTCCACCCAAGTTCATGCAGCAATTGAATCCCAAAAGTCATATGGTATGGTATTAAGGCGATGCTCAAGCATAAGCCAGGAGCCAGAAACTCCACTCAGATCACAGGGACAAAAGTACTAGAGCTATCACCTGCTGCCTCCCAGGATTCAACAGTAGGAAGCTGGAGAGTAGAATAATGGGGCTTATATAGAAAATGAGTGTCCCAACAGGCAGCTTAACCCACTATGTCACAATGACTGCCCCATGCAAAATGATTGAGGTGGGTGAACTGAGGCTTCATAATGATATAACAGATCAAAACAAAACAAGGTCTAACAATCCAAGGTATTTGTTGTTTAAGATTTGACCACAAAATTATAATTCTAGAAATCATATGGCATTGGAGCTGGCATTGTGGTGTATCAGGTAAAGCAATGCTCACATCCCAAATGGATGCTAGTTTATGTCCTGGATGCTCCACTTCCAATCCGGCTCCCTGTTCATGTCCTGGGAAAAGCAGCAGAAGATGGCCTAAGTGCTTGGGCCCCTGTTATCCAAGTGAGAGACCTGGTAGAAACTCCTGGCTTCTGACTATGGCCTGGCCCAGTCCTGGCCTTTGTGGCCATCTAGGGAATGAACAAGTGGATAGATGATCTCTCTCTCTCTGTGTCTCTGTCTCTCTGTCTCTGTCTCTCTCTTTCTTTCTCTCTCTCTGTCTCTCCTTCTCTCTGTAATTCTGATTTTCAAGCAATCAATCTTAAAAAATGTAAAAAAGCATGGGGCATTTTAGATGCTTTCTATTGATGATAGGCTTAAAAATGGCTTTACACAATGAATTCAAGAAAAGGTCATTATATAAGAATGATTTTTCCATAAAATTAGACGTTTATACCTTAGTCTGAGAATTTTATTGAAAATATACTTTTGTGATTAATGTTGGGGGAGAATTTGTCTTTATTTTTATCCCCCACAGCTTTTAATGAGTTATTTTTAAACATTTCTATGAAAGATAAATAATACATTCATTGGCATTTTCAGAACTTGTTTGCAATTTATTTCAATTGGTAAAACGGATGTTTATACACGCATCTGATCATATTTTGGCTTCAAAGAGTCACGTTTCCAGAGTTAGCTGTCACCCCACCTGTAGATACTGTGAAGATGCTGTCATTAAATTCTCATGGAGCAAAGAATCTCAAGACAGTGTAATTGCAGGGTCAGAACATGCTGTCTGACATAGATTGAAACATTAAAGTAAACGAGCAAGCAGTATTAAAGATCGAGGTGCCAGGATTTTAGTTAATATTTCCAGAATAGTATGAGATAACTACTATTTTTCAATACACACAAACCTGCTTGATAGATATAGTCAAGTGTTCAACGTAATAATTTAAAAGAAAAAAATTTAATAAGTAAGCCAAACAATTTTACAATATTGAACATTTAATTCTTCAATGATTAAAGCCATTTAAATTAGTTTGAAACCAAACGCTGGAGGTAATCCCTATCCTTAGCCCAACATTAATCCTAACCCTATAAAATAATACTTAGATATGATTATAATTTTTAATGTGTGTTCTTAACTTCCTACTTCTTCTCAGAAGTAAAGAAGTAAGTTTATTGAAGGAATTTCTTTTACAATGTACAGGGGTACTTCCAAGAGTTAGTGAAGGGACTGGCGCTGTGGCGCAGTGGAAAAAGCCCTGTCCCGAAGCGCTGGCATCCCATTTGGGCACCGGTTCTAGTCCCAGCTGCTCCTCTTCCGATCAAGTTCTCTGCTATTGCCTGGGAAAGCAGTAGAAGATGGCTCAAATCCTTGGGCCCCTGCAATCACGTGGGAGACCTGGAAGAAGCTCCTGGCTCCTGGCTTCAGATTGGCGCAACTCCGGCTGTTGCAGCCATCTGGGGAGTGAACCAGCCTATGGAAGAATCTCTGTCTCTACCTCTCTCTGTAACTTTGTCTTTCAAATAAATAAAATAATTCTTAAAAAATTAATTAGTGGAAAATTAAATTAAAAGGTACTTTTCATGAACTTTTGAAAGGTCTCTCATATATTTATTCAATTAAAAGAGCTTAAAAATAGTTACTGTACTCTAAGGTGTTACATCTATAGTATTTGGCATTGCTCTAAGGTGTTGCAGCCATACTTGTGCTCAAATGCACAGTCAGTGGAAGGTATTTCGACATTCTGATACACAAGGAGGACCTGTGGGGGAAGTTAAGACATTGAACAATGTTCCATGAATGTTTCCTTTTAAGGAGTCCCTGACTCATTCATTCCCCAACTCCCTGCCCCATGCATATATTTTGTACAATGCCATTGCTATCTGTACCTGTGACTTTCATAGCATTTCAGAAGGTAGGAAGGGTCCTCCAGAACAAGGAGATCATGTTAGCTAGATGTGGTTTCAAAAGGCTGCTGAAATGATGCTGCAATAGGCATCAAAGAGTCCTATGAATGGGGTGTATAAAATGAACACCTTCTCTCTGGAACATGCCATTACCTCTCAAGAGGTGATTTAACAAGACAGTAATGATAGTTTTCTCCATAGCTATTTATTTGAGGCTCGGCATCTAAAAGCCCTGACCCACTGTTTCTGGAATATTTTAAAGTACGCTTTTACATGAAATCAGGAGAACTACTCTTTCCTTAGAACCCAATCTTTAATGCCGCCTGATGATCTGTGATTTTGAATCCCCAGTGATGGCTCTTGGCCCCTGATCAGACACTCTATCCAACTAGTAAGTGCACTTCATTTATGCTGGAAGGCCTCATATAAGTGAAGTCAAGTAGTTTTCTAAATAATTGGCCTGAAACACACTGAATTTTCATTCAGCATGGCATGTAATAGGAATAAATCATCCCATTTCTGAGCAACACAAAAAACCTCCATATTTTATCACAGTTACAGCATTTCTGCCATTCTGTCTTCAATCATCATACCTTACCTCAGTTCCTCAAGGCTACTGATAGTCATTTTTATGTCTCAGACACTTAAACACAGAAGGTGGCATAGATCAAGTGTTTAATTATTGCATATTAAAGACTAAATAACTTTCACCATATACAAGGTAGGATAATTTAAAATGCTTATGTGCATATGGTTCTATGAAGATACTTCAGAAAGGCTGTGGAAAAATAGAATTAAAAGATAATTTACTTTTATTTTTGGTTAATTTTTTAAACTTTTATTTAATAAATATAAAGTTCCAAAGTATAGCTTTTGGATTACAGTGGCTCCCCCCCCCATTACTTCCCTCCCACCCACAACCCTCCCATAACTCACTCCCTCTCCCATTCCATTCACATCAAGATTCATTTTCAATTATCTTTATTACAGAAGATTAATTTAGTATATATTAAGTAAAGATTTCAACAGTTTGCATTCACACAGAAACGCAGAGTGTAAAGTACTGTTTGAGTACTGCTTATAGCATTAATTTACATTGTACAACACATTAAGGACAGAGATCCTATATGGGGAATAAGTGCACAGTGACTCCTGTTGTTGACTTAACAATTTGACACTCTTGTTTATGGCATCAGTAATCACCCTACACTCTTATCATGAATTGCCAAGGCTATGAAACCTCTTGAGTTCACCAACTCCTATCTTATTTAGACAAAGCCATAGTCAAAGTGGAAGTTCTCTCCTCCCTTCAGAGAAAGGTACCTCCTTCTTTGATGGCCCGTTCCTTCTACTGGGAGCTCACTCACAGAGATCTTTCATTTAAGGGTTTTTTTGTTTTTTTTCCAGAGTGTCTTGGCTTTCCATGCCTAAAATACTCTCATGGGCTCTTCAGCCAGATCCAAATGCCTTAAGGACTGATTCTGAGGCTAGAGTGCTGTTTAGGACATCTGCCATTCTATGAGTCTGCTGTGTATCCCGCTTCCTATGTTGGATCATTCTCTCCCTTTTTTATTCTATCAGATAGTATTAGCAGGCAGTAGTCTTGTTTATGTGATCCCTTTGAATCTTAATCCTATCATTATGATCAATTGTGAACTGAAATCGATCACTTGGAATAATGAGATGGTATTGGTACATGCCACCTTGATGGGATTGAATTGGAATCCCCTGGCACATTTCTAACTCTACCATTTGGGGCAAGTCAGATTGAGCATGTCCCAAACTGTACATCTCCTCTCTATCTTTTATTATGGTGCAAAACATTTTTGAAATCCATGTGTGATTTCTTCACAACAAATATTTGCCATAAATAAAAACTCCCACTATATAAAGGTGTTTTACAAATTTAATATGTTGGAAGAATTATTAAAACGTTAATGAGGAAGAGGATTCAAATGAGAAGAGCTACCAAGAGGAAACCAGTGAAAGATTGATCTGATCATTCCATACTCTGGAAATGAACAAGAGCTGGTAGCATTTTGCAAAATATCTTAGTGAGTGGCCTAAACCTAGCTACTTTAGAAGCAGAAGGAAGATTTCCTCTGTTAGGAAGATCTGGGCTGCCTGAAAGAGCTCCATGTAGCATGACCTTCAGGTTCACTTCTGTACCCCTTGTTCCCTATAGTAGTTAAGGCAAGAAGCAAGCTTATTGCAGTGATTTTGAGAATCATCTCCATAATTAGACATTGCTTTCACAACCTGCTAACCCAACAGCACAGGGAAGAGTGGTGATTCTTTTTACAGAGAACCATTTAGACTAATAGGAGAAAGAGGTATTAAAAATGTAAGACAGGTAACTTCAAGCACAAGGAGGTGGGGATTCTGTATTCATTATTACATGCAATTTGTTGTATGAGAAATCTATGTTGAACCTCTTCCTGCTTCTTAGTAGATTTTGATCTGGACCAAATTTGGTGTTCTTTTTTTTTTCTAGAAAACGAATACTCTAACTGGCACAAAGTTAGCACTAATAGTGGATCGTATTTTTTTCCATTATTTTTATTACCTGGGAATGGCCTAGCTTGACTGATGAAAATCAGAAAATTCCTAGACAGAAGCAGAATGTGGCAAGGAGCCTACCAAAATCAATATAGTTTATCCACATTAAGATAAACACATTCTGGAAGGGTCAAGGTTTCCATTTGACTTTAAATACTAACCAACTCGCAGTCAAAGCCCAAATCAACTCAAACTGAAAGATGGTGGCTCAGTATAGCAGCTAGATAATGTCGAGTGATCAGGGATACATAGAACTGAACATAGGGAGTGGGCTCCAACGGAGGCAAAGCAGTCATTTTCATTTCAGTGTGCTCTCTAAACAGGACAGACAGTTTCTAGCAAAGATACTTTCATATATGTGGTCTGTCTTTGACTAAAATGTCATTTTGTGGTATATGACTGTACCATAAGGAAAAAAATTGTTTTCATACCATATTTTGAAAAAAAAATGTGAGCTTTAATTCCCTTAATATTGTGAACCCACAACATTGTATGGTAAACTTGGTTGTATTCTCACAACCAGGCATTTCCAAGAGATGATGATGATGACCATGATGGTGTTGATGATGACGATGATGATAGCAGTGACAAAAAATTGCTCTGTAGAAAATAATTGGAGTACATTTTTATTATGAAATTGTGGTCTCTTGATCATAACTCTGACTTCTGCTGAAGTTAATAACTACTATCTGCTGACAGCGCCGTGGCTCAGTAGGCTAATCCTCCGCCTTGCGGCGCCGGCACACTGGGTTCTAGTCCCGGTCGGGGCACTGGATTCTGTCCCAGTTGCCCCTCTTCCAGGCCAGCTCTCTGCTGTGGCCAGGGAAGGCAGTGGAGGATGGCCCAAGTGCTTGGGCCCTGCACCCGCATGGGAGACCAGGAGAAGCACCTGGCTCCTGGCTTCGGATGAGCACGGTGCGCCAGCCGCAGCACACTGGCTGCAGCGGCCATTGGAGGGTGAACCAACGGCAAAGGAAGACCTTTCTCTCTGTCTCTCTCAGTGTCCACTCTGCCTGTCAAAAAAATTAAAAATAAAATAAAATAACTACTATCAGTTGGGCACCTAAGGTGTCTCAAGCATCATGAGAGGCACATTTTATGTGGAGCCTCACATGCTTCTGTCTGTCGCATGCCATTAAGAACGGTGCAGCATGCAAATCAATCGAAAGGGATTTCCTTCTTTGGAAAGTTTTCCTTCAGACTCTGACAGAGTTTCTCATTTATAGTCTACAGCAAAATTTCTCCTAGTTTCTTTCTTCTTCCGCTCAACTGTTTTGAACCCTTGCAGAGCTCCTCAAAAACTCTTCTGCCCATTGCTATTCCACTGCAGTAAAGAAATCTCTGCCTTCATTAAAATGTTTTTGGGTCTCTCATTGTATGTGTTAAAAAGCGTATGATAAGAGCCAGGAAGGATACAATTCTACTTAATGGGTGAAAGTACCTGTTATTTTTTCAGTACAGCAAGACGTGACAAGCTGTCTGATTTCAGAGAAAGTAAATTTTAAGTATATATTTGTCTGCATAGTCTGCCTCTCAGACTACAAGTCAGAAGATAAATGTGGTTCATCTTCTAAAGCATCAATTACAAGTTATTGAAAACATTATTTTTAAAAAAAATAAAAGCAGGTACAAATGTTTTATGACAGGTGTCCAAACCTTCAGGTTATTTACCAAACATACTTTTTCATTTTCTTTTTTATAGGCCCTGTGTTTATTTTAAATGGCAACATGCCTAGTTAAAACTCTGCATTTCCCTACCTTAACAAGCTGAAGCCATCAGGAAGGTTGTGGAAAACTCTTATATAGAGTTAGTTTGGCTGTTTGAGTTTTTTAATTTTATTTAGTAAATATAAATTTCCAAAGTACAGTTTACAGATTATGATGGCTTTTCCCCCAATAACTTCCCTCCCACCTGCAACCCTCCCATCTCCCGCACCCTCTCCCATTCCATTCACATCAAGATGCATTTTCAATTATCTTTATATACAGAAAATCAATTTAGTATATATTAAGTAAAGATTTCAACAGTTTCCACCCACACAGAACATAAAGTGTAAAATATTGTTTCAATCGTAGTTATAGCATTAATTCACATTGAACAACACATTAAGGACAGATATCCCACATGAGGAGTAAGTACACAGTGACTCATTGACTTAATAATTTGACATTCTTGTTTATGGCATCAGTATTCACCCTAGGCTCTAGTTATGAGTTGCCAAGACTATGGAAGCCTTTTGAGTTCACCGACTTCAATTTTATTTAGAGAAGGTCATAGTCAAAGTGGAAGTTCTCTCCTCCCTTCAGAGAAAGGTACCTTCTTCTTTGCTGTCCTGTTCTTTCTACTGGGATCTCACTCACAGAGATCTTTCATTTAAGGGTTTTTTTGTTTTTGTTTTTGTTTTTTTGCCAGAGTGTCTTGGCTTTTCATGCCTAAAATACTCTCATGGGCTCTCCAGCCAGATCCAAATGCCTTAAGGGCTGATTCTGAGGCCAGAGTGCTGTTTAGGACATCTGCCATTCTATGAGTCTGCTGTGTATCCCACTTCCTATGTTGGATCATTCTCTCCCTTTTTTATTCTATCAGATAGTATTAGCAGGCAGTAGTCTTGTTCGTGTGATCCCTTTGACTCTTAGACCTATCATAAAACACCAAAGACATTCTTCTCAGATCTGGAAGAAATGATGCTGAAATTCATATGGAGACACAGGAGACCTTGAATAGCTAAAGCAATCTTGTACAACAAAAACAAAGCTGGAGGCATCACAAAACCAGATTTCAGGACATACTACAGGGCTGTTGTAATCAAAAGAGCGTGCTACTGGTACAGAAACAGATGGATAGACCAATGGAACAGAATAGAAACACCAGAAATCAACCCAAACACCTACAGACAACTTATATTTGATCAAGGATCTAAACCCAGTTTCTGGAGTAAGAACACTCTATTCAATAAATGGTGTTGGGAAAATTGGATTTCCACGTTCAGAAGCATGAAGCAAGACCCCTACCTTTCACCTTACACAAAAATTCACTCAACGTGGATTAAAGACTTAAATCTATGACCTGACACCATCAAATTATTAGAGAACATTGGTGGAACCCTGCAAGATATAGGTACTGGCAAAGATTTCTTGGAAAACACCCCAGAAGCACAGACAGTCAAAGCCAAAATTAACATTTGGGATTGCATCAGATTGAGAAGTTTCTGTACTTCAAAAGAAACAGTCAGGAAAGTGAAGAGGCAACTGACAGAATGGGAAAAAAGATTTGCAAACTACGCAGTGGATAAGGGTTGATAACCAGACCAGAATCTACAAAGAAATTAAGAAACTCCACAACCTCAAAACAAAAAACACACTTAAGAAATGGGCCAAGGACCTCAATAGACATTTTTCAAAAGAGGAAATCCAAATGGCCAAGAGGCACATGTGCAAGATAACTAGCAATCAGGGAAATGCAAATCAAAATCACAATGAGGTTTCACCTCACCCTGGTTAGAATGGCTCACATTCATAAATCTACCAACAATAGATGCTGGAGAGGATGTGGGGAAAAAGGGACACTAACTCACTGTTGGTGGAAATGCAAACTGCTAAATCCACTATGGAAATCAGTTTGGAGATTCCTCAGAAACCTGACTATAACCCTACCATTCAACCCAGCCATCCCACTCCTTGGAATTTACCCAAAGGAAATTAAATTGGAAAACAAAAAAGCTGTCTGCATGCACCTTAATGTTTATTGCGGCTCAATTCACAATAGCTAAGACCTGGAATCAACCCAAATGCCCATCAACGGTAGACTGGATAAAGAAATTATGGGACATGTACTCTATAGAATACTATACAGCAGTCAAAAAAAATGAAACCCGGTCATTTGCAACAAAATGGAAGAATCTGGAAAACATCATGCTGAGTGAAACAAGCCAGTCTCAAAGAGACAAATATCATTTGTTCTCCCTGATCGGTGACAACTAAGCACAAAAAACCTGTTGAAAGTGAAAGGGACACTTTGAGAAACATTTTTTGTCCTGACCGTTGATGTACAATTTAATACTTTATCCCTTTTAGTATTTTTTTTGTTCTAGTTAATAATATTGGTTGGACTCTTTAATTAACACACAATTATTCTTAGGTGTTTAAATTTAACTGAAAAGTGATCCCTGTGAAATATAAGAGTGGGAAATAGAGAGGGAGGAGATGTACAATTTGGGACATGCTCAATCAGACTTGCCCCAAATGGTGGAGTTAGAATCGTGCCAGGGGATTCCAATACAATCCCATCAAGGTGGCATGTACCAAGGCCATCTCACTAGTCCAGGTGATCAATTTCAGCTCACAATTGATCATCCTTTTGCTTTTTTACTCTTTTAACACTTGTATCAGGGATATTTGGGTTCTAGGTTCCATCTTTGAACTTTAAGTTGACCTTGAGAGTGGAAGCTATAAGCTAAGGATGAAAGAGCAGAAGTAGTTGGAATTTCAGTTCAGACTCTAGCACTATAGCTAAAATAAAAAAACATGTAAATTAAATTTGAACCTCAGACGCATAATAAGTATTTTTATTTATTTTATTATAAATATATACCAGATAATATTGGGGAGATATTTATACTAAATTTGAATTTCAGATTAGCAGTAAATAATTTTTAGTATAAATATATCTCAAATATTGCATAGAGCACTAAAATGTTTGTAGAAAATTAAATTTAACTAGGATACATGTTGGTTTAAAATTTATAAATTATTTAAATTAAAAAAATATGAGTACAAAAATATGGCAAAGATAGTCTTTAGGTCTATGTGTATGTGAATTGAGTTTTGTGGAAAGTATATAACAGGATGTTTTATTTTGGAAATTTTAAATGTTAGTGAAAAAAAAGAGAAAAGCTGTAAGAGTTATCCTACAAAATTTCATTTTTATATTAGTATGATATCTTTATTACAAGTAATGGAAAAAGATTAATAAAATAATGTTAATTAAAATCTATGATCTATTCAGATTTCCTTTTTTTAACCTAATACCCTGTTAATGTCCTATCTAGTATACCATATTGTTTTATATTTTACAGTCATGTTTTCTGAGACTACTCTCAGAAAACAATTTCAGACACTTTCCTCACTTTTGAGGTCTTTCAAATTGATAAGGGTTTATGGTCAGATATTTTGTAGAATATCCCTTAACTGGAGCCTCTTTTGTGGTGCAGTGGGTAATGCCAACACCTGCTATGCCATTATCCCATATGGAGTCAGTACCTGTCCCAGCTGTTCCGCTTCCAACCAAGCTCCTTGCTACTGTGCCTAGGGAAACAGTGCAAGTGGTCCAACTTGTTGTAGCCATACACTCATGTGGGAGACCTGGATGACATTTCAGACTCTTGGCTTTGGCCTGGCCAGGAATTAATGATTATAAAGATTATAAAATTGGAAATTCTATTATAATTGTTAGATATGGTGTTTTTTTTTTTTTTTTACAGGCAGAGTGGACAGTGAGAGAGAGACAGAGAGAAAGGTCTTCCTTTGCCATTGGTTCACCCTCCAGCCTTAGCCATTGCAGCCATTTGGGGAGTGGACAGTAGATGGAACATTCTCTCTCTCTCTCTCTCTCTCTTTAACTCTGCATTTCAAATAAGTAGATAAATCTTTAAAAAAAAAAGAATATGTCTCAACTGAGTTTGTCTGGTATTTTCCTAATGATAAGAATGAAATAATGTGTTTCAGGGGAGAAGGGCACAGAAATCATATCACATCATAGTCAAGGACACATGCTATCAACATGACATCAACTCAATAATTTTTTTTAAAAATTTATTTTATTTATTTGAAAGACAGAGTTACCGAGAGAGGTAGAGACAGAGAGAGGTCTTCCATCCACTGGATCACTCCCCAGTTGGCTGCAACGGCCGATCTGAAGCCAGGAACCAAGAGCTTCCTCTGGGTCTCCCACATGGGTGCAGAGGCCCAAGGACTTGGGCCATTTTCTACTGCTTTCCCAGGCCATAGCAGAGAGATGGATTGGAAGTGGAGTAGCCAGGTCTTGAACCAGCACCCATATGGGATGCCAGCGCTTCAGGTCAGGGCTTTAACCCACTGTGCCACAGTGCCAGCCCCAATAATTTTTTAATTTAAAAATATTTTCAAAAATTTATTGGTGGGGAGAGAGAGATAGACAGACAGACAGACTAGTTCCTATTCACTGGTTCACTCTCCAAATGCCTACAACAACCAGGGCTTGACTGAGGCTCAAGTAAGGACCCAGGAAATCAACCCAGGCTTCCCGTGTGGTTGTCAGGAACCCAATAACCTGAATCTTCACCATTTCCTCCCAGGTCTACATCAGTTAGAAACTGGTATTAGAAGCTGGATTTGAAAATTAAATCCAGGCCCTCTTATGCAGGGCTTCTTAATAGCTAGGCCTGCCCCAATTTACCACTATTGTTAATCCTAGCATCTGGCTGAGGGAGTACTTGCTCAGAGTCTTTTGCATTATTACCCTTCGCCTCACTCCTTAGTTCATGTTTTGGGTGATTTTAA
Source organism: Sylvilagus floridanus (assembly GCA_949820135.1). NCBI lineage: Eukaryota > Metazoa > Chordata > Mammalia > Lagomorpha > Leporidae > Sylvilagus > Sylvilagus floridanus. Next base: position 80,523,172 of record OX463241.1, read on the forward strand.
ATATACTCTGCCAATGTCTTTTTATTGACATATTTAGATAATTTAATTTTAATGTACTCATCAATGTGTTAATTGATATGTTAAGACTAAGTCTGCATTTTGTTTTGTTTGTTTGTTTTCTCTGGTTTTTCTAATTTTCCTTTTTCTTTCTTTCTTATTGATACCGTGAGTTTTTAGGACTTAATTTAGATTTATCTGTAGTATTTCTATATTTTTAAGTATCTCTCTTTGTAAGACAGTTTTAGTGATTGTGCTAGGCATTACATTATAAATAACTTGGGTCTGTTGATGCCAATAGTTACCAACTTGAGAGTAGAAAACTTTCTTCTTATAACTCTTTACCTTCTTCCCTTTATAACATGACTATTACAAGTATTTCTACTATATACATTGGTGCCTACACTACAGGGCCTTAAAATGCCTGCTTCAATCATCAAACACAACTCAGAAAATGTGAAAAGGAAAGTGCATTATGTTTATGGCCAACATCAATGGTCACAGGACATTGTTGTCTAGTATGGTAGCAGTTCATTCATGGGGATGCAGGATTGATTTGGCAGCACCTATGCCATCAGCACATAATATATCACCACAGGCCAGAGTTCCTGGGTCTAACTGTATTAACAGGACCACCAGGAGAAGCAAGAGGTGTCAACAGAAAGCAGTAATACAGGCAGAAGGCTCTTGATGGAACAGCAGAGGAGGTAGAGGATGCAAGTCAGGAAAAGACAATGGTCACAATCATGGGGTCCAGCCAAGAGAAAAAAACTGGGGGGGGGGGGGCGGCGGCACCATGGTGTAGCTGGTAAAGCCGCTGCCTGCAAGTGCTGGCATCCCATATGGGCACTGGTTCGAGTCCCGGCTGCTCCACTTCCTGTTCAGCTCTCTGCTATGGCCTGGGAAAACAGTAGAAAATGGCCCAAGTTCTTGGTGCCCTGCATCTGCGTAGGAGACCTGGAAAAAGCTCCTGGCTTCAGATTGGCGCAGCTCCAGCTGTTGTGGCCAAATGGGGAGTAAACCAGCGGATGGAAATCTCTCTCTGTCTCCCTCTTTCTCTCTCTGCCTCTCCTTCTTTCTCTGTGTAACTCTGACTTTCAAGTAAAATAAATAAATCTTTTTTTCTCTTTTTTTTTTGGACAGGCAGAGTTAGACAGTGAGAGAGAGACAGAGAGAAAGGTCATCCTTCTGTTGGTTCATCCCTCAAATGTCTGCCATGGCCAGCACCAGGTGCTTCCTCCTGGTCTCCCCTGCGGGTGCAGGGCCCAAGCACTTGGGCCATCCTCCACTGCCTTCCTGGGCCACAGCAGGGAGTTGGACTGGAAGAGGAGCAACCGGGACAGAATCCAGCACCCCTACTGGGACTAGAACCTGGAGTGTTGGTGCCACAGGTGGAGGATTAGCCAAGTGGCCATGGCACCAACCTATAAATACATCTTAAAAAAAAAAAAAAAAACCTAGGAGCCTCCTTGAACCATTTGGAGAAAGTTTCATAACTTGGATTTCTAGCTACTTTTCTTGACTATACTAAGCCAGGGGGCAAATGTTGCTTGTGTTTACTTGGTCTATTATACCTTCCTCATTGATGTGACTGCAAAAACAGAGGCGATGTATCAATTTGTATATTAAATTTAGTTCATTGTAGTTAGTTGAGGAATTAATGATTATAAAATTGGAAATTCTATTATAATTGTTAGATGTGGTGGTTTTTTTTTTTCCAGGCAGAGTGGACAGTGAGAGAGAGACAGAGAGAAAGGTCTTCCTTTGCCATTGGTTCACCCTCCAATGGCCTCTGCGGCCGGCGCACTGCGCTGATCTGAAGGCAGGAGCCAGTTGCTTCTCCTGGTCTCCCATGGGGTTCAGGGCCCAAGCACCTGGGCCATCCTCCACTGCACTCCCAGGCCATAGCAGAGAGCTGGCCTGGAAGAGGGGCAACCGGGACAGAATCCGGCACCCCAACCGGGACTGGAACCTGGTGTGCCGGCGCCGCAAGGCGGATGATTAGCCTATTGAGCCGCGGCGCCAGCAGATATGGTCTTTTAACTGCAATACTTCCTTGTAATAAGATCAGATATCCCTGAAAATAAAGTTAGATGATAGAAAACAATGAAATAAAGGAAAATGAAAATGCACAATGTTTATTAGTATTTCTGGTCTCAGAAATTTTTTTCTTCCTTTCTGATATTCCAAAATCATACCGTCCTGAAAGATACTTTTGCCAAATATAGAATTGAGTAAATGATTCTTTTAATACTTGAAAGTATTTTGCTGCTCTTATTTAGATTGTCATCTGTTAAATCAACAACAGGAGTCACTGTGCACTTGCTACCCATATAGGATCTCTGTCCTTAATGTGTTGTACTATGAGAATTAATGGTAAAATTAGCCTTCAAGCATTACTTTATACTTAGTGTGTGGGGGGGGATGGGTGCAAACTGTTGAAATCTTTACTTAGTATAGAGTTGATATGTATATAATGATAATTAAAAGTTAAGCTTAATGAAGAATAGGATGGGAGAGGGAGTAGGAGATGGGATGATTTGCGGGTGGGGTGGATATGAGGAAAGAACCACTATAATCCAAAAGCTGTATTTTCAAAATTTATATTTATTAAATAAATGTTTTCTATTAAAAATAAATAAGTAAAAGAAACACAGACAAAAAAGGAGAAAGTATTGTGCTACTTCCTCTTCCCTCCATGGTTTCTGATGGGAAATTGTCTTTTGAATAGTTTTTCCCATATGGCCAATATATTGTTTGTTTCTGAAGTATTCCAAATCCTTTTGTCTTAGTTTCCTGATATTTGACTACATGTTATCTTGGCACAGATTTATTTGGATTTATTCTGTTTGGGATTCACTAAGCTTCTTGGCACTATACATTTATGGCTTTTGCCAAATTTAGGAAATATTTATCCATGATGTCTTCCAATTCTTTTTACCTGAATCCTACTTCTCATCTTTGGAAACTATCATGATATGAGTATTAGACTTTTTGTAGTGCCAAGGTTTAATTCATTTTTTCAGGTTATTCTCCCTCTGTAGCTCACTTTTATTGATTGCTATTATTTCATTTTTCATTAAATGATTATCTCCTATGTCATTTCATTCTGCTCTTAAATTTATATAGTGAGCTTTTCATTTCATGATATGTTTAGTTCTAAAACTTCCATTTGATTCTTTTTATATCCTCAATTTCTTTGTTGATACTATACATCTTTTTGATTGCTCCTAGCATACTCAAAATTGCTTACTGGATGGGCCCATGCCATGGCTCACTTGGCTAATCCTCCGCCTGCCGTGCTGGCACCCCGGGTTCTAGTCCTGGTTGGGGCGCTGGGTACTAGTCTTGGTTGTTCCTCTTACAGTCCAGCTCTCTGCTGTGGCCAAGGAGGGCAGCGGAGGATGGCCCAGGTGCTTGGGTCCCTGAACCCGCATGGGAGACTGGGAGGAAGCACCCGGCTCCTGGCTTCAGATCGGCGCAACGCCGACCACGGCGGCCATTAGGGGAGTGAACGAAGGAAAGGAAGACCTTTCTCTCTGTCTCTCTCACTGTCTATAACTTTACCTGTCAAATACAAAAAATTGCTCATTGGAAAGTTTTATGATGACTGTTTTAAAATCCTTATTTAGTAACTTTAATGTCTTCATCCTCTCAGTTTTGGCATTTGTTTATTGTCCTTGCTTATTTGATATATGAACTTCTAGTTTGTACAATGAGTGATTTTTCTAGTGAAAACTTAGACTTTTGGGGTATAATGTTAAATACTCTGAAACTTATTTAAATTTAATTTTTAAATAGGTGTGTTAGTCTCTTTTCTGGTATTATAATGAAATACTTGACTCTGGGTAATATTTATTTGGCTCAAAGTTCTGGAGGTTCAAGGACACAGTATCAATATTAGAATGGACCTGGATAGGACCTCATGGCAGATAGGATCATGACAAGCAGTCATGAGAGATAACATTGCAATTTAAGAAGCTAGAATGCAGGGAAGGCCAGGTTTTCTATTTGTAGTAGCCATCTCATAACAAATACCTCAAGGTCCCAAGAAACATACTTTAATCTCTTCTAAGGGTAGAGTCTCCAGTGACCCTGCAATAGGCTCACCACCTGCCAACATTGCCACACTGGTGACCCAGCTTGCAGTATATTAACCAACAGAGGATAAACTCTATCAAAATCAAAGCCACACGCCTCCACTGCTGCCATTCCAGTGGGCTGAATGGGTTGCTGCCTCATTACTGACAGGTGGAAGGTGAAATTTACTATTCTCTCGTTGGCCTTCTCTGGCACCTGGGGTGAGGAAGGGTTATTGGAAGGAAGTAGAGTTTAGGTTCTTCCCTAACACTTTGCTGTTGCTCCTGTGGCAGGGAAGGGAAAAGATGCCTTGTTGCTGGATCCCACATGGTCTCCATGAAGTTGAGGGTGGCCTTGTTACCCTGCCACTTAGCCATGGTGGAGAAGATAGGAATATCTCATTACCTCTTGGATAAGAATGAAAATTCAGCTCCCCATGTGGTCTCCACTGAGACTATGACGTGGAGAGGTTTGTTACTGCTCAGCATGGATGGAAGTCTTAGCTTCTACTCAGTTCTCTGATGCCAACCCAGTAGAAGAGTACAGAATCTCATTAGAATTGAGAAGGGAGTGGGGGACACAGTAGTGTAAGTAGGCTAAGCCTCTGCCTGTGGCAGTGGCGTCCCAGTTGCTCCTCTTCTTATCTAGCTTTCTGCTTTTGGTCTGGGAAAGCAGTAGAAGATGGCCCAAATGCTTGGATCCCTGCACCCATGTGGAAGACCCAGAAGAAGATCCTAGTTCCTAGCTTCAAATCAACCCTGTTCTGGTCATTGCGACCATTTGAAAAGTAAACTAGTGAATGGAAGACCTTTCTCTCTGTCTGTCTTTAATTCTACCTCTCAAATAAATAAATAAAGTATTTTGTTAAGAAAAAAAAATTGAGATGATGGAAGTCTGAGCTCCCTGAACAGTCTTTGTTGGCATGAATAGCTTTTTTGTTCAGTTGGACTAGAATAGTATTATGCAAAGCCTGAGTGTCTAACGAGACTATCACTTTTCTGTCCCTTTGGCCAGAGAGACCACGATTTTGGGGGACTTTAAAAAAATCTGTGACTAGGGGCTGGCGCTGTGGCTGGCGGGTTAAAGCCCTGTCTGAAGTGCCAGCATCCCATATGGGTGCCAGTTCTAGTCCTGGCTGCTCCTCTTCCAGTCCAGCTCTCTGCTATGGCCTGGGAAAGCAGTAGAAGATGGGCCAAGTCCTTGGGCCCCTGCACCCATGTGGGAGACCTGGAAGAAGCTCCTGGCTTTGGATCAGCACAGCTCTGGTCATTGCAGCCATCTATTAAGTGAACCAGTGGATGGAAGACCTCTCTGTCTCTACCTCTCTCTGTAACTCTTTCAAGTAAATAAAAATAAATCTTTAAAAAAATCTTTTCTCATTGCCAATTCAGGGTCCCAGATTGCCAGTGTAGAATATTGAAGCAAAAAGAAAAAGAAAAGAACTTATCACTATGTTTTTCCTAAGTCCCTATGGCCTATAGCAGATCTGCTTTCTCTCTCTTTTTTCCATTTGGGGGCTTCTTATATACTTATTTTTTGAAATATTTATTAAATTTATTTTTAATTGACAAAAAGTTTATCTATTTATCACATGCAAATTGTCATTTTGAAATATGTATACCTTATAGAAGAGCAAAATTGAGCTCATTCATATAGGCATTTCCTCACATATTTTTTTTTTTTAATGAGGACCCTAAAAATCTGTTCTAGCAATTTTCAAGAATGCAGTATGCTCTTTAACTATAGTTACTGTATTGTGTGCTGTGTTAGCTATCATTCATTGCCACAACAAAATACCCGAGAAAACTAATTTTATAGAGAGAAAAGATTTTTTTAATGTTTTTTTTTTCTTTTTTTGTATTTGAAAGGCAGAGTGAAAGAGAGTGAGAGGGAATGACAGAGAGAGAAAAACATCTTCCATCTGCTGATTCATTCCCCAAATGGCTGTTGTTGTTGAGGCTGGTCCAGCCAGACTTTGAGAGCCAGGAACTCCATCCAGGACCCCCACATGTGTGACAGGGGCTCAAGGACATGGACCATCTCCAGTTGCTTTCCCAGACTCATTAGCAGAGAGTTGGGTGAGAAGCTGGGACCTGAACCATTATTTTGATAAGAGATGCCAGTGTTGCAAGCAGCAGCTTAATCCAGTGAGTCATAACACTAGGCCCAGAAAAAGTTTATTTAGCTCACAATTTTGGGGAGTCAAATGCATGATACAAATATTGGCTCTGGTACAGGTCCCACGACAGGTAGCAGAAGTGAATGGAGGAAGGATCCCAAATGAGCCAGGAAGCCTGACTCGGGCTTTTATAACCATCTGAAATTACCTCTGAGGGCACACCCTCAATGACCTAAGGACCTCTCTGCAGGCCCGCCTCCTAAGTAGTGTAATTTGATTAAGCCCTCTTAGCACCATTAACTTATGACTTTGGGATTTAAATTTCTTAATGAGTCTAGGAGTCCCATTTTATTCAAACTGAGGGAGATGTGCTAGCATGTGCTGTCACAACTTACTCAAGGGTAGGTAATTTATTAAGAAAAGAGGTTTCTTTAGCTCATACTTTCAAAGGTTGAAAATTAAAGATTGAGTAGCTCCATTTGTTTGATTTCTGATGACTAGTGGCTTTACAATGGCAGACTGTGTGAAGAAGAGGTGGTAAGCCACAGAGATTCAGGTTTCAGACTTGCTCTTTTAATAACAACTTATTCTTGTGAGAACTAAGCAAGATCCTGAGAGAACTATATTAATCCCTTCCAAGTCTGGTGCCCCATGACTAATCACCTTCCATTAAGCTGCATCTTGTAAAGGTTCTACCACCTCAACCTTGCCACACTAGAGACCAAGACTCTGGCACATAGGCTTTGGGGTACAAGCCACATGCAAACTATATTGTGGTAAAATACAGCTCTTGAACTTGTTCCTCCTTTCTAGCTACAACTTCATATGCTTTGACCACCATCTCCTAAAACAACCTCCCAGCCCCAGGCAACGTAATTCTCTTCTCTACTTCTATGAATTCAACATTTGTAGATTCCATACCTAAGTGAACCTTGCCAGTATAGTATTTTCCTTTTTGTGCATGGCATATTTCATTTAAAATAATGTCCTTTAAATTCATCCATGTTGTTGAAAACGATGAGATTTTTTTCTTTTTATGACTGAATAGCATGCCATTTTATATATCACATATATAGTGTATATATGTATATATATAAATCATATATTATATATATATATATATATATATATATGGATTGAATCCATCCTTGGCTACTGCTAATAGTGTTCTAACTATGAAGCTGAAAAAGCATCAATATCCAGAATCTATAAAGAGCTCACAAAGCTCAACAATAAGAAAACAATCTAGTTAAGAACTAGGAAAAGGACTTGAACAGGCATTTTTAAAGAGAGGAAATTCAAATGGCCAACAGACACTTGGAAAAATGCTCAGGATCATTAATGCAAATCAGAACCACAATGATGTTTCCACCTCACCCGAGTTAGAAAGGCCTTTATACAGAAATCAATAAATTTTGGAGATGATGTCAGGAAAAAGGTACCCTAATCACTGCTGGTAATGTAAACTGGTACAGCCACTATGGAAGACAGTATGGAGATACCTCAGAAATCTGAATATAGACTTACCAAGTGACTCAGCTATCCCTCTCCTGGGAATTTACCCAAATGAAAAGAAATCAGTATATGAAAGAGTGATCTGTACCCCCATGTTTATTGCAGCTCAATTTACAATAGTTAAGATATGGAATCAACCCAGATGTCCATCAACTTAAGAATGGATAAAGAAATTATGATATGTATACGCTGTGGAATAATACACCATGGTAAACAAAAAATGAAATCCTGCCGTTTGCAGCAAAATCAATGCAACTGGAAACCATTATACTTAGAGAAATAAGCCATTCCCAAAGAAACAAATACGATATATTTTCCCTGATATGTGATAACTAGTAGAGTACTTACAAAGTAATCTATAGAACTGAAATTGACCTTTTGAGATGTGTTGATTTTTTAACAACCCTTGTCTCTAGTGCTGAGGTACAGTATTTTTTTCCCTCATGGTATTTATTGAATTCTTTATTTAGTATAGGGTTAATCTCATGAGTATAAAGCTAACTGAAAATAGATTTTAGTAAAAATTAAGAGTGAGAGTAGGAGAGGGAGGGGGAAGAAGTGTGGGAACGTGGCCAGGAAGGAGGGTAGTGTGGGAAGTATCACTATGTTCCCTCATGGGAGACCGGGTGAGGCACATGGCCCCTGGCTTTGGATCAGCACGGTGCAGCAGCCATTGAGGGGTGAACCAACGGAGAAAGGAAGACCTTTCTCTCTGTCTCTCTCTCTCACTGTCCACTCTGCTTTTCAAAAAAAAAAAAAAAAAGAAATACATAAAATCTGTATGTATACTTAAAATATTTTTTTTAAAAAAACAAAGTACATGTTCTAAAAAAATAGTACTGCAACTTGCGGTTGCAAATATCTCTTCAGTAAGTGACTTACTTTCCTTTGAACAAATGTCCGGTAGTGGGATTGCTGGATCTTTTGTTTATTTTACATACAGTATCTAGAGATTTCAGTTGCACTGAGTGGAAGGAAGAGGGAAAATACTCATATTCTGTCATCTCCAATCATCATCTCCAATGTCTTGTGCTTTTATTTGCTAAGTAACAACCTTTTTTTTTTAAATTTATTTGACAGATAGTATTATAGACAGTGAGAGAGGGAGACAGAGAGAAAGGTCTTCCCTCCATTAGTTCACTCCCCAAATGGCCTCAACTGCCAGCGCTGCACCAGTCTGAAGCCAGGAGTCAGGTGCTTCTTCCTGGTCTCCCAGGTGGGTGCAGGGGCCCAAGCACTTGAGCCATCCTCCACTGCTTTCCTGGGCCACAGCAGAGAGCTAGACTGGAAAAGGAGCAGCTGGGACTAGAACCGGTGCCCATATGGGATGCCGGCGTCGCAGGCAGAGGATTAACCATGTTAACCATGGTGCTGGCCCTGCTAAGTGACCTTACTAGATTGTTACTATGAATTTACCCTGTTAGCTCTATAGGGTCTATATCCAGAATCATTTTTATGTGGGGGAAAAAACCATCTTACATGTTTAAGCCATTACTTTGAGAGTGTATGTTATTCTGAATTGAATACATTCCGTAACTCCTGTAAGCAACAACCATAGAAATATTTGAGACACATGAGGAATCTCAAAAATATTACCATCTGATAACATGTCAATAGACTCTCTTAGAGTTCAAATTAGGGTACTTTCATTAAAAGATTTGGAAAGTGATACCCATCAGGAATACCCTACTTATTTTAGTGTTTAAAGCCTAGTAAACATTGAAAAGAGACACTTTTATGTTTCAATCTTGTGTAAAGCAACATAAAATATTCCTAATATTAATGTTCATTTCTACTTTATTGAATACTTGCTAGACTAGTGCCAGGAATGGAGTAATGTGCTTTATATTTTAGTTTATTTAGCTCTTATCATGATTCTGTCAGGCAGTTATTCCCACTGTACATATAAAGTGCTTGAGATGCTACGTATTAGGGAACTTGCCAGAACACTGTCGCAAATGTTTGAGCTGGGCTTTCTCTGATTCAAACCTATGCCATGTTCTTGACTCCATTCTCCTCCTCCTGAGAGCACAGTGGGCCTCACAGCCACTCATCCCACCTCCCCTCCATAGTGTGCTCCTCCTATCATGTTGGCTGATTCTGCTGCTTTTATCAAATCTCCCTTGTATGAGCTCTATTCCAAGTCTCCATTTTCCCATAGTTCTGGAACACTGCATTCAATAAGAAGCTTACTCCCTGATTAACATATTCTTCTTCTATTCACTCAAAGTCTTGTGGTATTATTAACACAGACGTTAAATCAGTGGTTATTTTGGTTCTGGAACATCACATTGAGAAATAATACTGTTTGAGCTACTTGATGTAATTCGTAAGAAAGTATGAACTCATGAGTGGAAAGCTTCACGCTCTTGTGGGTTTTATACTTTTTCTTCCATGATTTTTAATATATGTTTGCAAGAGAAAATAAATAAATGAATGTCTAGTGAATTTACAAATGTTCACAAATTAATGCAAATTAACTGGAAGACAATGATATCATCTGGGATACATCTAACCTAGCTTAGTTGTGAATTTGCTGCTCTGATTATTTAAATAATTTAAAATTCAGACTGTAATTTTTTCTTCTAATAATAGAGAGTTAAAGGAAGAGGAAATGAACAACACTGACTGGAGCTGCATGAAAAACTTCTAATTCCAAAACAATTTTACCTGACTAAAGCTGATATGGGCCTATACAGAAGTAGAGATTGTCACGAAGTGGATTGAATTAATTCACTCTGGGGTGTTTCATCATAAATACAGTGTCTGGTAGCAAAGATCAGGCAATCAAGCTTTGCTTTGAATCAGCCAGACTGAGCCCTGCTCTCGAACTTTCCAATTCTTACAAGTTTCAGAAGGTTGCTGAGTCTCATTTTCCTATCTGAAATATAAAGAGCAATATTTACATTGCTCTTGTGCAAATCGAATGAGATAAAGTATTCAGTGTTGGTCATATATTTGTTCATTAAAAGTCATTGTTATTGCTGTAGGTGTGGTTATTCTGAGGCTAGATTTACCTGGGTTGTTTAATATTTCCTCTCAACTAGGTTATAGAACTAGTTTGAGAATACTTCATAATTCTTCCTAACTTGTGACTTTGCATGCCTATGTGTCCCATCCATATGTGCTCTATAGTCTCGTTGCACTTGGTCAGCCAGCCCTTCTGCTTTTGCAACAACTAAATTAAAGGCTGCTGACACATGGGTGCAGAGCAGTAGGCTGAGGCACTTTTGTTAAATTCTCTGGGTTATGCTATCTGCGTATCGTTTTTTTTAAATCAGGTCCACATGGTCAATGGAGTATGAAGCTGCAGAGGGTAGAGCAGATTAAGATATTCTTCAAATCCCCAGGATGGGTACAGCAGCAGCTCTGGAAGCCTCAACATCTGAGTGACAACAGTCTTATGTCTCCTCAGGAAAGCACAGAAGGCTGGGGTCACTTCTCTGCACTTAATAGTTTTCAGATCGACGATGTAATTGACGAAGAAGTCGGCATATGTGTTCAACTGGCTTCCAAACATCAGGAATATTTCCCCCACACAGTGAGCTGGGCCCTACTCCTGCAACCTGAGCCTAGGTTATCTAGAAACTCCCTGTTGAGAGGTAAAACCTGCAGGGTGTCAGAGAAAATGATCTACACATTTGCAGCACTCAGGGTTGCTCTGTTCGACAACAATGCTGCTTTCAGAAGCATTATGTAAACGTCGCTCACAATCTCCTGTGTGGGCATATATTTCCTCTCATTCTGTATGAACTCCCTGACAACTCTGCTTCTCTTCTCCTGAGTCCATCTGAAGCACCTCGAGATTTAGCTCATTTGTGCTGAGACTGAGTGTTGTGTCCTGGGCATTGTCTTCTGTAACCTATCTACCTTTCATCAATAAATCGCATGTTCTCTTTGGGTCACATTTTGTCAGAATGACATTTGCTTCAGAATTCTTGCTCTTCTTATTATATTTGCTTAGCAGAAACCGGGACAAAAATTCCAGAGGGTTGTCAGAATCTGCTTTTGACAGTTCCATCAATCTCTCTGCCAGAGCTCTTGCAACTTCTTGGTTATTCAGAATGTTGGTCATACTGAGGGCATCAAACATAAACTGCCCTATCATCCTGCCACTGATGCTCTTCCTCAGCTCCTTGAAGAGAGGACATAACAGTTTCCTCACTGCTGTCAGAGTGTCTTCCAGGAATTTCACGAAGTGGGACTACATGTGCAGCTTGGCTTCCCTGAAATAGATAGCAGAGGACATCCTTCCCCACAGAGGTCCCAGCCAGTCACTGAGAATGCTTTGGTTAGAGCCAGTTGCAATCCCAATGGAGGTGGTAAAGAACATGCCAGTTAGCTGAGACAGCTGACCAAGAACTTCATTTCTTGCCTCTGATGCTCCAAGTGGCACAAGCAAGTCTATATGCCCCTTTCTTCTTCAGCAGGCACATAGCTTCCTAGTTGCTCCTAGAAGTCTCTCACTTCAGGCTTCCGTAGATTTTTAGTGCCAGTTTTATAGCCTTGGAGCAAACTGATTTGCCTGCTATCTCCATCATCATATGTCTACACTCTGCACCCTCTGCTCTGCCAAGCTTTTGCTATGAGATAAAGCATGCTGTCCAAGGTGATGCCGCTGTGTTCATACACCACAGAGACGATGCCTGCTTTCACACCTCCACCACCATCTCATATTTAGGAATCCTAGATGATACTAGAATGAAGTGTGGCTAGAGAGCATATGAAGAGCTGTTGTCATCTCTAAGTTCCATGCCAATGTTTCTTTGATAATAAAGGATAGGAATGGCTTCCAGAAACATTGCTTCACTCGGAAAACTAGCGATGCCACAAGAAGCTGCTTCTCCAAGTGTAATCCCACTTGGGTCCTCATCGTCTGGGAGAGACATGGCTGGCATTTGGATTCTGACAACCCAGAACAGCATGAGTAACTTCGAGTAACTCCTTCTTACATCATGCAATTTTATCCCAAATTATTTTCCTTAGGACCTTTCTCTTTGTCTCTCCTATAGCTCCTCATCATCAGTTTTAGGTTCATTCAGCATTCCGTAAATAGCAGTGGCTTCCTGAGGTGTTAGCCTGTCTAAGTTATATTAATGTCTATTCGCTTTTTCTCTGTGTGATCCATGTCTCATGATTACGAAGAATGAGGATCCCAGACAAGGAAGGGTGTATGAATCAGAAGTGATTTATTTAATAAAAGTGAAGGAGAAAAAAAAGCTCACTACTAACAAGAGGACCCCTAAAGAAAGCAGAAGAGAAAGCAAACACTGCCAGGAGCACTGAGAGGGGCCTGCAAGAGGGAACCATTCTGAAGGCTGATGGTCTGGGGTTTATAAGCTGTAAAGGTGGAAATCCTCTTGCATATACTTTAAAAAATATCCCATAGAAGCATACTCACTTAATTGAGAAACCTAGGCTAAGGTCTCAATCTTTCTTTATGATCATTTACTTCATTCTTAATAAATCTGTTTTTAAAGATTTATTTATTTATTTATTTTATAACGCTTTTATTTAAAGAATATAAATTTCCAAAATACAGCTTACAGATTACAATGGCTTCCCCACCCATAACTTCCCTCCCACCCGCAACCCTCCCCTTTCCCGCTCCCTCTACCCTTGCTTCACATCAAGATTCATTTTCAATTCTCTTTATATACAGAAGATCAGTTTAGTATATATTAAGTAAAGATTTCAACAGTTGGCCCTCACATAGCAACACAAAGTGAAAAATACTGTTGGAGTACTAGTTATAGTATTAATTCACAATGTATAGCACATTAAGGACAGAGATTATACATGATACATTTTTTTAATTGATTAATTTTCTATGCAATTTCCAATTTAACACCAACATTTTTTTTTCATTTTTAATTATATATATACAGAAGATTGATTCAGTATATACTAAGTAAAGATTTCATCAGTTTGCACCCACACAGAAACACAAAGTGTAAAATACTGTTTCAGTGCTAGTTATAGCATTACTTCACATTGGACAACACATTAAGGACAGATCCCACATGAGACTTAAGTACACAGTGACTCCTGAAGTTGATTTAACAATTTGACACTCTTGTTTATGGTGTCAGTAATCTTCCTAGGGGCTAGTCATGAGTTGCCGAGGCTATGGAAGCCTTTAGGGTTCTCCGACTTTGATCTTATTCCGACAGGGTCATAGTCAAAGTGGAAGTTCTCTCCTCCCTTCAGAGAAAGGTACCTCCTTCTTTGATGGCCCCATTCGTTCCACTGGGATCTCACTCACAGAGATCTTTCATTTAGGTCTTCTTTTTTTTCCAGAGTGTCTTGGCTTTCCATGCCTAGAATATTCTCATGGGCTCTTGAGCCAGATCCGAATGCCTTAAGGGGTGATTCTGAGGCCAGAGTGCTATTTAGGACATCTGCCATTCTATGAGTCTGCTGTGTATCCTGCTTCCCATGTTGGTTCATTCTCTCCCTTTTTGATTCTATCAGTTAGTATTAGCAGACTCTAGTCTTGTTTGTGTGATCCCTTTGACTCTTAGACCTATCAGTGTGATCAATTGTGAGCTGAAATTGATCACTTGGACTAGTGAGATGGCATTGGTACATGCCACCTTGATGGGATTGTATTGGAATTCCCTGGCACGATTCTAACTCCATCATTTGGGCCACGACTCTTTGAGCATGTCCCAAATTGTACATCTCCTCCCTCTCTTATCCCCACTCTTATATTTCACAGGGATCACTTTTCAGTTAAAATTTAAACACCTAAGAATAATTGTTTGTTAATTACAGAGTTCAACCAATAGTACTAGAATAAAAAAATACTAAAATAGATAAAGTATTACATTGTACAACAACAGCCAGCACAAGAGCTGATCAAGTTACTGTTTCTCATAGTGTCCATTTCACTACAATAGGTTTCACCTTTGGTGCTCAATTAGTTGTCACCGATCAGGGAGAACATATGATATTTGTCCCTTTGGGACTGGCTTAATTCACTCAGAATGATGTTTTCCAGATTCCTCCTTCTTGTTGCAAATGACCAGGTTTCATTGTTTTTGACTGCTGTATAGTATTCTATAGAGTACATGTCCCATAATTTCTTTATCCAAATGTATGCTTTGAATTCCCTGTGATCTTTTGCTGTGAGGTTCCCTTCGTTTACCTTCCTTCATGTTGATGGCCATGTTTCTGTGTTTCTGTGTGTAACACATCTTTAAGCATCTTTTGCAGGGCTGGACAAGTGGCAACAAATTCTTTCAATTTCTGTTTGCAATGAAAGGTCTTTATTTCACCTTCATTCACAAATGAGAGCTTGGCAGGATATAATATTCTGGGCTGGCAGTTTTTCTCTCTTAGTACCTGGGCTATGTCTCTCCATTCCCTTCTAGCTTGTAGGGTTTGTGATGAGAAGTCTGCTGTGAGTCTAATTGGAGATCCTCTGTGAGTAATCTGACGTTTCTCTCTTGCCCATTTTAGGATCTTTTCTTTCTGTTTCACTGTGGTGAGTTTAATTACAATGTATCATGGTGAGGATCTTTTTTGTTCATGTTTACTAGGGGTTCTATGAGCTTCCTGTACTAGGATGTCTCTGTCCTTCTCCAAACCTGGGAAATTTTCTGCTATTATCTCACTAAAAAGGCATTCTAATCCTTTCTGCCTCTCCATGCCTTCGGGAACTCCTAGAACTCGAATGTTGGTTTTTTTTAATAGTATCCTGTAGATTACCAACAATATTTTTTAGATTTCTAATTTCTTCTTCTTTTCTTTGGTTTGCCGGTATATTTTCCTGTGCTCTGTCTTCTAAGTCCAGTATTCTCTCTTCTGCCTCACCCATTCTGTTTGTAAGGCTCTCTAATGTGTTTTTCATTTGATCTATTGAATTCTTCACTTCATTATGATTTCTCGTCACTATCACAGTTTCATGTTCTACTAGTTGTTTCATTTCAGCTTGATTCCTCCTTAATATTTCATTTTCACAAGAGAGATTTTCTACCTTGTCCATTAAGGATTTCTGTAGTTCAAGAATTTGTTTTTGAGTACTTCTTAGTGTTCTTATCAATTTTTTGAGATCTGCTTCTTGCATTTCTTCTATCTCATCATCTTCGTAATCTTGAATTGGGGTGTCATTTTCATTTGGGGACGCCATAGTGTCTTCCTTGTTCTTATTACCTTGGTTTTTGCATTTGTTGTTTGGCACATTGGTTTCTTCACTGTGGTGTTTTTTTCTTGTTATACTATGACTCTAGATAAGTGGACTGTCTGCTTTTGATGGAGCCTTAGAGGCTTGAGATGGGTGTGGCCTGAGAGCTCTGTTTGGTTCCTCAGGGATGAGGGTGTGTCAAAGAAGACACTCCCAGGTTAGGCGTGGTAAATCTCTCTCTGTTGCTTTTTTTTTTTTTTTTGGTTCTAAAGGGAAGTAATTCCACACCGCTGAATGGAATTGGGGGTGGTTAGCAGGCGAATGATATACCCACAGGAGCCAGAGATCGGAAGCTCTTTCCCAAGGACCAGAGAGGGAATCTTTGCGGCCCTTAGTGTGGGCTGAGATTCTCCTGTAGTCTCCCACTGGGCTGCCAAGGCTACTGAACTGTAGCGTCTCTGGAGAGTACTCACATGAATTCGTGATTTCCATGAGTTCTCTCCCCCACCGTCTCTTTTTTCAGTCTCAGTTCATTAGCACCACACATTCATCAGGTTCTAATCTCCTGTTATTTCACCCCTCCCACCCAGAGTCAGGTTTTTCTGCTAGGCTTGGGGCCGGTGCCGACCTGAGGTCGCCCTGCTTATGACGTATTCCAAAATGGCGCCTGCTCTTTGTCTTGCTCACCTTTGAGAGGTGAGTGGAGAGAGAGAAACTCGTGTCCGTATGGGTCACTTTTTTTTCCCCCCTCTCTCTCTCTCTCTCTCTCTTCTAGTTAGCCTGGTGAACTTTTCCCCGCAGGGTTTCAAGCCTTGTTCGCTCTAGTCTCCTCTTTCCGCTTCCCTTCTGGTATCTCGGGCTATTGAGGTTCTTCTCACCTCACGTTCCAGCGCTGGTGTGTTGAATCTGCTGCTGGTGTCCCAGACTGCGGGCTCCCATGCTCTCCACGCAGGTCCACTGTGAATCACCAGTTCCGGAAGGGTTTCCTTTGCTGTTTCTTCCCCTACTCTTCCTTGAACCTGCAGTATCTCCACTTTTATTAAACTGTCTCTCCCCAGACTATCGGTGTGCTCCCTTCCTATTCCGCCATATTGCCGCCTTCTTATTTATTTATTTATTTGAAAGTCAGAGTTACATACAGAGAAGGAGAGGCAGAGAGAGAGAGAGGTCCTCCATTCCACTGGTTCACTCCCCAGATGGCCACACCAGTCAGAGCTGTGCATATCTGAAGCCAGGAGCCAGGAGCTTCCCCGGGGTCTCTGACATGGGTTTAGGGGACCAAGGACTTGGCCATCTTCTACTGCTTTCCCAGGCCATAGCAGAGGGCTGGATCAGAAGTGGAACAGAAAGGATTAGAACCAGCACTCATATGGGATACCGGCACTGCAGGCAGCAGCTTTACCTGCTAAGCGACAGCACCAGCCCCTTACTTCATTATTTTATAGTTAATTATGAACTTGGCCTCCTTGCTTACTATCTGCAGGCCCTAAAAGTTTTATAATTCTCTACTTCTACAGCCCTCATAAATGAAATAGAAGCAATGATGATTAGAACTGAGTAGAGCTGTCAAAAGAAATCATGTATAAAAGATAGATTTTCATTTCTTCCAACATAGTTACCAGCCAATAAATGTCAACTGGTTTTCATTGTGTTGAACATAGTTCTATGGGGCCTGCACTGTGGTTAAGCCACTGCCTGCAGTGCCAGCATCCCATATGGGCAAAGGTTCATGTCCTGGCTGCTCCATTTCCAATCCCACTTCCTGCCAATGCATCTGAAAAAGCAGCAGAAATTGGTCCAAGTTCTTGTGCCACTGCACCCACATGGGAAACCTCATTGAAGCTCCTGGCTTCTGGCTTTGGTCTGGCTCAGCCCTAACTATTGTGGCCATTTGAGGACTGACCCAATGGATGGAAGATTTCTCTCCCTCTGGCTCTCCCTCTCTTTCTGTAACTCTGCCCTTCACATAAATAAATAAAAATCTTTTTTAAAAAGAAAATAGATCTAACTCTCTGGGATAAAATAATAAAGAAACAGACAGGAGTTCAGAGAGGAAACTGCTAGAGCTTTGCAAATTTGAAACACAGATATCAAAACCAGTTAACACCAGCTGGATCCTCTGCAGGTCTTCAGTCATTGTCACATTCTAGCTTTCCCATTACTCACACAGACTTCTATTGGTTGGTGCTGACAAAGGTCTCAATTGTAATCTATTCAAGGAAGTGGTTGAACTGAGTGCTTCAAAAATACACTTTTAGTTATTCCATTAGATTCTGGGATTTTTTTTAACGTTTATATAACATTGAAATGAGAAGTATAAACCTCCTCTTTTTTTGTCATCATACCCTTCTAACATCTAACTCTGATTTCAGAACCTTGTTCTTGCCAAAGTATTGTTTCTTACTCATACCACATATCCCTATCTTCTCCATCTTTTACATAGAATTAAAATCATGCTCTTTCTTAAGTCAAAATCTTGCTGAATAAAAGCTTGAACCCTGGCCATGGAGAGAGAGAGGAAAATGTTAATGAGCTGGTACAGACAGGAAAGTCAGTTCTAGTGTTCTATTGCACAGTAGGGTGACTGTGTTTCAAAAAAGCTAGAGGTGGCTGGCACTGCGGCTCACTAGGCTAATCCTCTGCCTGCGGCACCGGCATCCCGGGTTCTAGTCCCGGTCGGGGTGCCAAATTCTGTCCCTGTTGCTTCTCATCCAGTCCAGCTCTCTGATGTGGCCCAGGAAGGCAGTGGAGGATGGCCCAAGTCCTTGGGCCCTGCACCCACATGGGAGACCAGGAGGAAGCACCTGGCTCCTGACTTCAGATTGGCACAGTGCTGCACCTGCAGTTGTGGCCATTTGGGGGGTGAACCCACGAAAAGGAAGGACTTTCTCTCTGTATCTCTCTTTCTCTCACAGTCTAAATCTGTCTGTCAAAAAAAAAAAAAAAGCTGAAGGAAAGGACTTTGAATTTTTCACCACAGGTCAATGATAAGTGCTTGAGGAATTATCTATGCTTACCCTGATTTGGAGATCATAAGTGTACATGTGTATCAAAACATCAAATAGTGCCCCTTAACCATGGACAATTTTCTTTATCATTTAGAAATGAAAGCCTGTGCCTAATCTGCCCCTATGCAAATATAGTCCACATTGGGGTCAGATTAATCTCTAAATATTCCTTTATTATATCATCTCCACACACATTGCTGTCTATAATCTCTCTTTTTATAAAAAAAGATTTATTTATTTATAAATAAATTATATTTAATAATTAAATAAATTTATTTATTTATTTGAAAGGCAGAGTAACAGAGAGAGAGAGACAGAGAGAAATTTTTCATTCTCTGGTTCACTCCTCAAATGGCTGCAATGGCTGGGGTTGTACTAGGCTGATCTCAGTCTTCCATGATGGTGGCAGGGACCCAGGTACTTGGGCCATCATCTGCTGCTTTCCCACAAGGATTTGTAGATAGCCAGGACACTAATCCATTCTCTGATGGGGGATGCTGGTTTCACAAGCTGTAGCTTAACTCTCTAACCATAATACTATCCTCTGTATTCTTTTATAACAAATATAATGTCATTTCTTGGTTTTTGAAGTTCCTCATAAAATTACCCTATACTACATATTCAATCTTATTCCCTAATATTTTATTTTTTCATTAAGTTTTTACTGAACACTGAATATACATGAGTCTTGGGATTCAATGATGTGAAATTTAAGTGCATTCTGTTCACCCAGGAAGATGACAATTTATAGGAAAAGCAAGTGTGTAAAGGAAGCAAGAGTTGGGTGTTTGGCATATTGTCTGAGATGCTGTTTGGAACATCTTCATTCCATATGACAGGTAGTACCTGGATTTGAATACCAATTCCACTTCTCGTCCCAGCTTCTTGCTAATGTACACTCTGGGAGGCAGCTGCTGGTGGCTCAATCTGAGAAGACTCAGATTGAGTTCTTAGCTTCCAGACATTTGTTGGAAGGAACCACTGTAGAGGAGATATTTGTTTTCTTTCTGCCTGTCTCATTTTTCAAATAAACAAAATAAAATAATAAATTAATATTTTTAAAAATAATCATGCTGAAGCGGATCATTGTTGTATCAGTAACATGAGAAAGAATCACCAAATCAGGTAATTTAGCTGAGTTGGGGAAAGATCAATGAAGCTGAAATCTGCTTTAAACTGATGCTGTAAGGAAAGTATTTGTCGCTGCTTTAAGAGCAGGTCCAGACTGTTGCAGGCAGAGGAACAGCCTGTGAGAAGGCCCCAAGAGAAAAGGGCTCTCAGTGAGCTGGGCGTCCATCCAAACAACCCGACTGCAGTAGGAAAAGGATGTGGAGTCGGATGAGGTCAGGAGCATAAGCACACTAGACTATTTGGGCAGTATTTTTACTAGTCTGGGATAGTACAAACATTCTCCAAAAAAGTTTATCAATCTGCTAATGTCTGTCCAATGTCCCACATTAGAATACCTGTGTTCCATCCCTGGCCTTGGTTCCTGACTCCAGCTTTCTGCTACTGTGGATCCTGAGAGAAACAGGTAATGGTCACTGCCACCTGTGTTGAAGACCTGGATTGAGTTCCCAGCTCCCAACATTGAGGGCGTTTGAGGAGAGAACCAGTGGATATGATATTCTGTCTCTATTATATATATATATATATATGTATATAATATATATGTATGTGTACACACATATACATATATACATACATACATGCATACATATGCATATACACATACACACACTCTTCCGTTCTTCGTGGAGAGTACATCTTCTGAAAAACTATGCATGGATTTCAAAAGTTTTTGCACCAAAACAAACTTATCTTTTACTCCATTTTCCTTGAACTTTTTGAAGTACCTTCACTTTTTGCTCCTCTATCAATACTACAGTGTTTTCCTACTTTCCATACCATGGGGTTTTCACACATTTAACAAATGCAAAGGAAAGAAACTCCAAATGTTTGGTTATATATGACAAGGCTTTTTAGACACTTTAAAATGTTAATTTAAACCCAATTTTATTGCCCTTTCTCCATTTTCATAATGTTTCACTTCATTCCTGACAAGTGAGATGATTTTCTATATTTGCTGGAGATGGAAACTTCAGCTTACAATCGCATGGGAATGCTGTTTCTTGAAATTGCCAAGTTCAAGAAGACAGTAACAGAGATTTTTTCTCAGCCTTTTCCCTTTAATTAACTTGCTTGACACCAGAATTTTCCCAAATATTTAATACAGATTCTCTTCTTCTACAAGTAAGTAGGCAGATTGTGTGTGAATGGCATTTGTTTGCAAACTGGCTGCAGAACCCATATGGGCAAATGATTCCTTACCCAAATTGAATCCCCTGCACAGTTTTAAACTTAAAGTTCCTAGCACATGAAGATAAAACTATTCATAAAACCGATGGGGAAGTTTTCATGACATTTGGCTACAAAAGGATCCACTCCGGTACCTAGGGGTGATTTTGTCAAACATAAACAAAGCTGCACATCAGTTACAGTTGTAGGAACAGATTTTATTCTGTAAGACTGAAAACAGGGAAAAGAGCTGTGCTCCACTCCAATTTTCAATTTGCACAGAGGCAACAGGTTGAATGAGGCTTTGTAGAGCCAGAACTGAAAGATTACAAAGGGCTGGTTATGGTAAGTAGTTAGGCCAGCTGGCATTGGGTTCTGTCCTCCTGCAGACGAGGAGGCCCAGGTCCTGCTCTTCCTGATGATTCTATTTCCAAGCAATGGCTTTCACGTCCTTGAGAAACATTTCTGAGGTGTAGGCGACACATACAAGGGTACTTCAAAATATTCACTGGAAAATGGAATTGAAGAATACATTTATTTTCATGCAAAAAATATCGAAACTGTTGCACAGTTTTACATAATGTACATTTTCCATGAACTTTTTGAAGTCTTTAAAAATTATAAGCCCTTTTTAGTAAGTGCTCCAAGAAGGATGATTGGGGGCCTATGTCAAGTGTTAGCTGTAATGAACAGTACATTATTTTAACAGCTGTGAGCTCTCCAAGGCAGGAATTCAAAAGGTACTGGGTGGTCCTACAGAATGGAGCATCTGCTGTTGGAAGCCCTACTAAGGCTGTTAGACCCTCTCACTGGGATATGCCTTTACTTGCTGAGGGTTCTGCTGCTCTAAGTTTCACCCAGAGGAACTCAATCCTTGGCTTACATGTATGCAAAAAACTGCTTTTCACAGTACTGAGCTCCTTACTTATGATTTCAAGGGCACTGGTTATCCTGATATCATAAACTACGTTGAAGTAAGCAACATGGTCATTTCCCAGCATATTTTTATTGAAATATTTTAAAAAATTTATTTACTTATTTGAATGTCAGAGCAAGAGAGAGACAGAGAGAGGAGATTTTATATATGTAATATATATTTTATATATGTAATATATATTTTTTATATATGTAATATATGCATATATTCATTCCATCTGCTGGTTTGCTCTGCAAATGGCTACAACAGCCAGACCTGGTCCAGGCTGATGCCAGGATCCAGACACCCATCTGGGTCTCTCACATGGTGGCATGGTCCCAAGTACTTGGACCATCTTCCGTTGCTTTGCTAGAAATATTATTAGGGAGCTGAATTGGAAGTGAAGCAGCTGGGACTCAAACCAGTGCTCCAGTAGAAGCTGCCAGAATTGCGGGCAGCAGCTTAACCCTCTGTTCCACACTTGATTATTTTTATGATGTGCTTCTAAGCGCTCTGATTAGGACCTAGGGAGTCTGAGGAAAAACAGAATAAAAGTGTGTTTGCTCAACAAATTTCTACCTGATTCAATTACTTTTGATTTCTGTGTGTAGTGATCAAAGTATTGATTAAATCACAAAAGGTTATCTTGTTTCATAATTTTTCAATTTCATAAAAATTTAAATGCCTTCACTATTGTCTCATTATACTCTTTTAAACTATCTTTTGAAATAATTCTTTTGTCTTATAATTTATTTGCACCCAGGATAGATTTGTAAACACTCTTTGATTAGTTTTGTAGAAAATCAATAACCTCTAGAATTACAGAAGCCCTTTGCCTGATCCCTCAAAATTATTTATTATCCAATTAAAAGATTCCAAAACAACTGCAAATGGCTCCAGAATTTTAAAAGTAGGTTGATGATGATAATAGCTCCCTATGAGACAAGCTGTCAAAAGAATGACTGCCACTTACAATAAATGCTTCCCCATGGGCATTTCAAATCACCAGACTGAGACACTGCATTTCAGACTGTGACTATTCCAAAGTGCAATGTTTTGGAAAAGTGCGAATTTCATTTTTAGACAGCCAGAAGGTCCACATCACTTTCAGAAGAGCCATGTTTCAGGGCACTGTTAATGATCTTTAAAAGCCCATTTGCAATCACAGAAGGCAACGAATGACATTCATCTTGTAAATTAACAAGATGCTTTACTGTTGGTACATGCTTAAGTATGCTTCTGAGAAAGAGAGAGAGAAACAGAGGGAGTCAGAGACAGAGCAGAGAGAGGGAGATAAAGAGAAGAAGAGGGAGAAGTGGAAGAGGAAGAGAAAGAGGAGGGGAAGGAGGAGGAGAAGGTGGGAGGAGAGGAGGGTAACAGAAAAGGAAATGAATGAAAATAGAAGTCCATCCCTCTTTTCTATCCTGCGCTTATCTTTTCAAATCCATTCCCCTTACCCCTCCCTTTCCACATAATCCTGTAACCCTGGAATAATCTAGTTCTCGTTCTCTTGCTTTTGGTTGAGCCAGCCAATGTGAATGGATAGACTGGATGAGGCTAGGAGATATTAGCATCTTCATTTCCTACCTGTCACTCTGTTTGGATACAGATGAACTGAGCTCTTGGTAGTGACCATGGCACCTGTTGGGTGGTCCTCTCCAATTGCTTCACAATTTGTTTTTCTACTCATACCTGGGATCTCATGGGGAGTTCCTAAGTCAGGTCAACAGAAGAGGAAAGAATACAGCCTGTAGTCGACAACGCTACAATGTAGGCTGACCCCCAGACAGAGGAGGGTATCCATCATTCCACAGCACCCTCTAAAGTGACTATGGAAAACAACTATGAGTGAGAATTGTCCCAATGGGCAGAATTTTAGGTAGTTGGTCTCTCCAGGCAGAAGAGATGCTATGAGGTATGGGGATGCAATGGATAGTGGTTAATGGGTTATCCAGTTGAGCATGGGACCTGAGAAGAGCAAGATTGGAAGATACTGGAAAGGACATCTGGCAGGAGCTTAGTGGCTAAGCCCTTTTGGAATTGGTATAGAATGTGAGGATAGTTATGCAGTACCATCCAGCAGCAGGTGTGCACTGTGATGTAGCCTCAAGACTCAGTCAGCCTTTTCCCGCCATGCTTGTGTTTGTTTTCTGGGTCCACACACAAAATTCTGAGAGTATGGATGGAATGAATTCATCATTCAACAACTCAGTGACTACTATAACTACTGAGTGCCAACTTGCAGTAGCAGAGGCAAATACTGAACCCTCAATATAATGCCAAGACCCTTCACCAGCTGATTGCCTAGCTGCATGTGGTTACATGCTTTTCAGAGTTGAATTTGCTTTCCTTATGTATGGCACTAGAGATAGTGCCTAACTTGCAATGATTTTTGATTTTTTGATTTTATGATGGTATAAAAGTGTTACAACATTCAGCAGAAAATTGTTCTTCAAATCTTTAAATTTGGATCTTCTCCTGGGTTAGCGATATGCAGTATGACACTGTCTTATGATACTGGGAAGAAGCAGCAAATACAGATCGCAAGCAGCCATGAGATCAGGAGGGGAAACAACAGACTCTCTACGTGTACTTGTATTGCTGAACAAGGCATTTTTGACCTGTGATACTTTCAGTTTGCAATGGTTTATCATAAGGTAACCTCATTGGTAAGTTAAGAAGCTTCAATATCTGTGAACTAACAGAAGGCCTTCTTCATCAACATGATATCCCTCACACTCAAAATTTTCTCTTATTTTTTTTTTAAAGCTTTTATTTAAAGAATATAAATTTCCAAAGAACAGCTTATGGATCACAATGGCTCCCCCCCCCACAACTTCTCTCCCTCCCCCTACCCTCCCCTTTCCCGCTCCCTTTCCCCTTCTGTTCACATCAAGATTCATTTTCAATTCTCTTTATACACAGATAGATCAATTTAGTACATATTACGTAAAGATTTCAACGGTTTGCCCTCGCATAGAGACACAAAATGATAATACTGTTGGAGTGCTAGTTATAGTATTAATTCACAATGTACAGCACATTAAGGACAGAGATCCTACATGATTTTTTTTTAAAAAATTGATTAATTGTCTATGCAATTTCCAGTTTAACACCAAGATTTTTTAATCATTTGCAATTATCTTTATATAAAGAAGATCGATTCAATATATACTATGTAAAGATTTCATCAGTTTGCACCCACTCAGAAACACAAAGTGTAAAAATACTGTTTCAGTACTAGTAATAGCATTATTTCACATTGGATAACACATTAAGGACAGATCCCTCATGAGACGTAAGTACACAGTGACTCCTGATGTTGATTTAACAATTTGACACTCTTGTTTATGGCGTCAGTAATCTCCCTAGGCTCTGGTCATGAGTTGCCAAGGCTATGGAAGCCTTTAGGGTTCGTGGACTTCGATCTTATTCCGACAGGGTCATAGTCAAAGTGGAAGTTCTCTCCTCCCTTCAGAGAAAGGTACCTCCTTCTTTGATGGCCCCGTTCTTTCCACTGGGATCTCACTCACAGAGATCTTTCACTTAGGTCTTCTGTTTTTTCCAGAATGTCTTGGCTTTCCATGCCTAAACTATTCTCATGGGCTCTTGAGCCAGATCCGAATGCCTTAAGGGCTGATTCTGAGGCCAGAGTGCTATTTAGGACACCTGCCATTCTATGAGTCTGCTGTGTATCCTGCTTCCCATGTTGGATCATTCTCTCCCTTTTTCATTCTATCAGTTAGTATTAGCAGACACTAGTCTTGTTTGTGCGATCCCTTTGACTCTTAGACCTATCAGTGTGATCAATTGTGAGCTGAAATTGATCACTTGGACTAATGAGATGGCCTTGGTACATGCCACCTTGATGGGATTGTATTGGAATCCCCTGGCACAATTCTAACTCCATCATTTGGGGCCGTTCCGATTGAGCATGTCCCAAATTGTACATCTCCTCCCTCTCTTATTCCCACTCTTTTATTTCACAGAGATCACTTTTCAGTTAAAATTTAAACACCTAAGAATAATTGTGTGTTAATTACAGAGTTCAACCACTAGTACTAGGATAAAGAAAAAAAAAATACTACCATGGATAAAGTATTACATTGTACAACAACAGTCAGCACAAGAGCTGATCGAGTCACTGTTTCTCATAGTGTCCATTTCACTTCTACAGGTTTCCCCTTTGGTGCTCAATTAGTCGTCGCCAATCAAGGGAAACAAATGATATTTGTCTCTTTGGGACTGACTTAATTCACTCAGCATGATGTTTTCCAGATTCCTCCATTTTGTTGCAAGTGACCGGATTTCATTGTTTTTGACTGCTGTATAGTATTCTGTAGAGTACATGTCCCATAATTTCCTAATCCAGTCTACTGTTGATGGGCATTTGGGTTGGTTCCAAGTCTTAGCTATTGTGAATTGAGCCGCAATAAACATTACTGTGCAGACGGCTTTTTTGTTTGCCCATTTAATTTTCTTTGGGTAAATTCCAAGGAGTGGAATGGCTGGGTTGAATGGTAGGGTTATATTCAGGTTTCTGAGGAATCTCCAGACTGACTTCCATAGTGGCTTCACCAGTTTGCATTCCCACCAACAGTGGATTAGTGTCCCTTTTTCCCCACATCCTCTCCAGCATCTATTGTTGGTGGATTTCTGAATGTGAGCCATTCTCACCGGGGTGAGGTGAAACCTCATTGTGGTTTTGATTTACATTTCCCTGATTGCTAGGGATCTTGAACATTTTTTCATGTGTCTGTTGGCCATTTGGATTTCCTCTTTTGAAAAATGTCTATTGAGGTCCTTGGCCCATCTCTTAAGTGGGTTGTTTGTTTTGATGTTGTGGAGTTTCTTAATTTCTTTGTAGATTCTGGTTATCAACCCTTTATCTGTTGCATAGTTTGCAAATATATTTTCCCATTCTGTCGGTTTCCTATTCACTTTCCTGACTGTTTCTTTTGCAGTACAGAAACTTTTCAATTTGATGCAATCCCAGTAGTTAATTTTGGTTTTCAGTGCCTGTGCTTCTGGGGTCTTTTCCAAGAAGTCTTTGCCAGTACCTATGTCTTGCAGGGTTTCTCCTATGCTCTCTAGTAATTTGAAGGTGTCGGGTCGTAGGTTTAAATTTTTAATCCATGTTGAATGAATTTTTGTGTAAGGTGAAAGGTAGGGGTCTTGCTTCATGGTTCTGCACGTGGAAATCCAGTTTTCCCAGCACCATTTATTAAACAGACTGACCTTACTCCAGGGACTGGTTTTGGATCGTTGATCAAATATAAGTTGGCTGTAGGTGTTTGGATTGATTTCTGGAGTTTCTATTCTGTTCCATTGGTCTATCCATCTGTTTCTGTACCAGTACCATGCTGTTTTGATAACAACTGCCCTGTAGTATGTCCTGAAATCTGGTATTGTGATGCCTCCGGCTTTGTTTTTGTTGTACAAGATTGCTTTAGCTATTCGAGGTCTCCTGTGTCTCCATATGAATTTCACCATCATGTTTTCCAGATCTGAGAAGAATGTCCTCGGTATCTTGATTGGTATTGCGTTGAATCTGTAAATTGCTTTTGGGAGAATGGACATTTTGATGATATTGATTCTTCCAATCCATGAGCATGGGAGATTTCTCCATTTTTTGGTATCCTCTTCTATTTCCTTCTTTAAGGTTTTGTAATTTTCATTGTAGAGATCTTTAATGTCCTTAGTTAAATTTATTCCAAGGTATTTGATTGTTTTTGTAGCTATTGTGAATGGGATTGATCTTAGCAGTTCTTCCTCAGCCGTGGCATTGTCTGTGTATACAAAGGCTGTTGATTTTTGTGCATTGATTTTATATCCTGCTACTTTGCCAAACACTTCTATGAGTTCCAATAGTCTCTTAGTAGAGTTCTTTGGGTCCCCTAAATAAAGAATCATGTCATCTGCAAAGAGGGATAGTTTGAGTTCTTCCTTCCCAACTTGTATCCCTTTAATTTCTTTTTCTTGCCTAATAGCTCTGGCTAAGACTTCCAGCACTATATTGAATAGCAGTGGTGAGAGTGGGCATCCCTGTCTGGTACCAGATCTCAGTGGAAATGCTTCCAACTTTTCCCCATTCAATAGGATATTGGCCGTGGGTTTTTCATAAATTGCTTTGATTGTATTGAGGAATGTGCCTTCTATACCCAGTTTGCTTAGGGTTTTCATCATGAAAGGGTGTTGAATTTTATCGAATGCTTTCTCTGCGTCTAGTGAGATAATCATATGGTTTTTCTTCTGCAGTCTGTTAATGTGGTGTATCACGTTGATTGTTTTGTGAATATTGAACCATCCCTGCATACCAGGGATGAATCCCACTTGGTCTGGGTGGATGATCTTTCTGATGTGTTGTTGCAGTCTATTGGCCAGAATTTTGTTGAGGATTTTTGCATCTATGTTCATGAGGGATATTGGTCTGTAATTCTCTTTCAATGCTGCATCTTTTTCTGGCTTAGGAATTAAGGTGATGCTGGCTTCATAGAAGGAATTTGGGAGAATTCCCTCTTTTTCGATTGTTCTGAAAAGTTTGAGAAGAATTGGGGTTAGTTCTTCTTTAAATGTCTGGTAGAATTCAGCAGTGAATCCATCTGGTCCTGGGCTTTTCTTTGTTGGGAGGGCCTTTATTACTGATTCAATTTCTGACTCACTTATGGGTCTGTTTAGGTTTTCTATGTCTTCCTGGTTCAATTTAGGTAGGTTGCATGTGTCCAGGAATCTATCCATTTCTGATAGGTTTCCCTGTTTGCTGGCATACAAGTCCTTGTAGTAATTTCTGATGATTCTTTTGATTTCTGTGGTGTCTGTTGTTATATTTCCTTTTTCATCTCTGATTTTACTGATTTGGGTCTTTTCTCTTCTTTTTTTAGTTAGTTGGGCCAATGGGGTGTCAATCTTGTTTATTTTTTCAAAAAACCAGCTCCTCGTTTGGCTGATTTTTTGTAATGTTTTTTTGGATTCAATCCTGTTGATTTCTTCTCTGATTTTGATTATTTCTCTTTTTCTACTAGATTTGGGTCTAGTTTGCTGCAAATTTTCTAGATCCTTGAGATGCATTGAAAGCTCATCTATTTGGTGCCTTTCCAGTTTCTTGATGTAGGCACCTATTGATATAAACTTTCCTCTTAACACTGCTTTTGCTGTATCCCATAAGTTTTGGTATGTTGTGCTGTTATCCTCATTTACTTCCAGAAAATTTTTGATTTCTCTTTTGATTTCTTCAGTGACCCATTGTTCATTCAGGAGCATGTTGTTCAATCTCCATGTGTTTGCATATGCTCTAGGGATTCCTGAGTTGCTAATTTCCAACTTCAATCCCTTATGGTCTGAGAAGTTGCATGGTATGATTCTAATTCTTTTGAATTTGCTGAGACTTGCTTTATGGCCTAATATGTGATCAATCCTAGAGTAGGTTCCATGTGCTGCTGAGAAGAATGTGAATGCTTTCTGTGTAGGATGAAAAGTTCTGTAGATATCTGTTAGATCCATTTGGGCTATAGTGTTGTTTAAATCTACTGTCTCCTTGTTGATCTTCTGTCCTGTCGATCTGTCAATATCTGTGAGTGGAGTATTGAAGTCCCCCAGTACTATTGTGTTGGGGTCTAAGTCTCCCTTTAAGTTTCTTAACAAATTTTTTAAATAAACCTGTGGCCTGTAATTAGGTGCATATACATTGAGAATTGTTATATCTTCCTGTAGTATTGATCCCTTAATCATTATATAGTGCCCCTCTTTGTCTCTCTTAACAGTTTTTGTGTTAAAGTTTATGTAGTCCGATATTAAGATGGTTACACCCGCTTTTTTTCATTTCTGTTGGCATGGTATATCTTGTTCCATCCTTTCATTTTCAGTCTGTATGGATCTTCATTGGAAAGATGTGTTTCTTGTAGGCAGCAAATAGATGGTTTTTGTTCCTTAACCCAGTCAGCCAATCTCTGTCTTTTAACAGGACAGTTTAGACCATTTGCCAGATATTTTCTAATGTATGCTTTGAATTCCCTGTGATCTTTTGCCATGAGGTTCCCTTCGTTTGCCTTCTTTCATGTTGATGGTCGTGTTTCTGTGTTTCTGTGTGTAACACGTCTTTAAGTATCTTTTGCAGGGCTGGACGAGTGGCAACAAATTCTTTCAATTTTTGTTTGTTATGAAAGGTCTTTATTTCGCCTTCATTCACAAATGAGAGCTTTGCAGGGTATAATATTCTGGGCTGGCAGTTTTTCTCTCTAAGTACCTGGGCTATGTCTCGCCATTCCCTTCTAGCTTGTAGGGTTTCTGTTGAGAAGTCAGCTGTGAGTCTAATTGGAGATCCTCTGAGAGTAATCTGACGTTTCTCTCTTGCACATTTTAGGATCTTTTCTTTCTGTTTCACTGTGGTGAGTTTAATTACAATATGTCATGCAGAGGATCTCTTTTGGTCATGTTTATTAGGGGTTCTATGAGCTTCCTGGATTAGGATTTCTCTGTCTTTCTCCAAGCCTGGAAAATTTTCTGCTAGTATCTCCCTAAAAAGGCCTTCTAATCCTTTCTCCCTCTCCATACCTTCAGGAACACCTAGAACCCGAATGTTGGGTTTTTTAATAGTATCCTGTAAATTCCCGACGGTATCTTTTAGTTTTCTAATTTCCTCTTCTTGTCTTTGGTTTGACTGTTTCCTCTCCTGTTCACTGTCTTCTAGGTCCGATATTCTCTATTCTGCTTCACCCATTCTGGTTTTAAGGCCCTCAAGATTGCTTGTCACTTGATCTATTGAATTCTTCAATTCATTAAGATTTTTTGTCACTCTCGTAGCTTCTTGTTCTACTAGTTGTTTCATTTCGTTTTGATTTCTCCGTAGTACTTCATTCTCGCGAGAGAGATTTTCTATCTTATCCATTAAAGATTTCTGTAGTTCAAGAATTTGTTTTTGAGAACTTCTTAATGTTCTTATCAATTCTTTGAGATCTGCTTCTTGCATTTCTTCTATCTCATTATCTTCATAATCCTGACTTGGGGTGTCTTTTCCGTTTGGGGTCATCATAGCGTCTTCCTTGATCTTGCTCCCTCGGAATCTGTTTTTGTTTGGCATTTTTTTTTTCCCCACACTCTTTCTCTGGGTTGTCAAGGTAACGGAGTTTGTGTGCGCAGTGTGTTCCCAGTTTTTGGATCCCCTTCAGGTTTCTACAGCCTCGGGTTTTTGGTTCCGTCTGCCTCAGTGATGGGCGGGCGCACCTTGTCCCACTGCGTTTAATCAAATTCGACTTCGCAAGGTGGGCGGCGAGAGGGGCTAGTGTCCGTGCGGGCTCGCCTCAACTGTGCTGTTTCCCCCGTGGGGGTCTGCTTCCCCCCGCCAGTGTCTCGGGATCCCTGTATCGGCTCCCGTTCACGCGCACAGATCCTGCGGCGATTGTGTTCCGCCCGGCTTCCTTTGCAGCCGGCAGGCGCGCGCCCTGCCACTGCATTTAATCTAGCTCGAATTAGCAGGGTGGGTGACAAGAGAGGCTAGTGTCCGTGTGGGCTCGCCTCAATTGTGCTGTTTCCCTCGTGGGGTCTGCTTCCCCCCGCCAGTGTCTCGGGATCCCTGTATCGGCTCCCGTTTAAGCGCTCAATTCCAATGGCGACTGTGTTCCGTCCGGTTCCCGTCCCTCCCGGCAGCTCCCGTGCCACTATGGCACGATTTGCCGTTCGCAAACTTACTTTCCCCTAGGTCCTCTGCGTCTCATTCACTGGGTCCGGGAGAATTTCCACTGCATTTTTTTCCCTGAGATTTTTCCTGAGGCTACAGTAACTCTGTTTTTATTAAACTATCTTTTTGCGGACTGCTAGTGCTCGTCCTCACTATTCCGCCATCTTGGCTCCGCCCTCATTTTTTTCTCTATTTTGTTGTAGTAGTTTTTGCAAAGAAAATGTGCAATGGACTCATGATTAATTAACATATCTGACCCATGATTTCCATCAGTCAGAAGTAGCTACCCAGGATGGTGAACTATTTAGGAAAAGGCTCAGTTATTTTATCATCCAAGAATTTATATTCTATGAGTTTGAGACACTGCTACTAGATTCAGTGTGTGCCTTAAACCAGAGGCTGATGCATGGTTTTATCCCTTTTTATAGCAAGGATATTCTAGTCAAAAGTCAAGGGAAAAAGGAAATGAGAGTGGCTTCTATTGCTATTAAGATGACACATCAAAAAGCTAGTGGAAAACTGAAGTGAAAGATGTTTATTTTGTTGGAAAAAATTTGAAATTCATACATAGTTTTTTCACAATATGCATTTTCCATTAACTGTTTTCAGACTTCTTATATGTATGGATTTCAATTTTCACATTATAAAAACATCTTTTTTTTTTTTTTTGGACAGGCAGAGTTAGGCAGTGAGAGAGAGAAAGAGAGAGAGAGGTCTTCCTTTTTCCATTGGTTTGCCTCCCAAATGGCCGCTATGGCCGGAGCTATGCCGATCTGAATCCAGGATCTAGGTGCTTCCTCCTGGTCTCCCACGCGGGTGCAGGACACAAGAATTTGGGCCATCCTCCACTGCACTCCTGGGCCACAGCAGAGAGCTTGACTGGAAGAGGAGCAACCGGGACAGAATCTGGCACCACAGCAGGGACTAGAACCAGGTGTGCCGGCGCCACAGGCAGAGGATTAGCCAAGTGAGCCGTGGCGCCAGCCAAAAACATCATTTAATTATATTTCATCATGAGCTTTTTTTTAAAAAAATATTTTACTTATTTATTTATTTATTTGTATTTTGAAAGGCAGAGCTACAAATAGAGAGGGAGAAAGAGAGAGAGAGAGAGAGAGAGAGAGAGAGAGAGAGAGAGAGAGAGAGAATTTTTCCATCGACTAGTTCACCCCAAAAAGGCTACAAGAGTCAGGTCTGGGCTAGGCTGAATCAAATAGCCAGGAACACCATCCAGGTCTCCCATTTGATTGGCAGGGGCCCAAGTACTTGGGGCATTGTCCACTGGTTTCACAGGTGCATTATAAGGATTCTATATCAAAAGTGGAGTGGTTGGCACTCTGGTATTGTATGCCATCATTACCAGTGATGGCTTAACCTGCTGTGACATGCAGGCCCCCAAAATTTTTTAATTCCTCTCATACACGTAATAACCCGCATACAAAATTTTGCTTTCCTTTCTTACTACTTTGGAGAAAATAGATTTGATGGTTCAACTGGTCAACAGAGAAATTCTTTCCCCAGAGAACACAATCCTGGTCTCATCAAATTAGAAGATG
Organism: Sylvilagus floridanus; assembly: GCA_949820135.1. Classification (NCBI taxonomy): domain Eukaryota; kingdom Metazoa; phylum Chordata; class Mammalia; order Lagomorpha; family Leporidae; genus Sylvilagus; species Sylvilagus floridanus. The sequence continues at coordinate 80,556,462 of OX463241.1, forward strand.
TGACAGCATTCTAGTTATTTGGAGCACTTCATACCACATCAACAAAGTTTAAGACATTTCTTTGGCTGGACTATTGGCTCCAGCTACAGAGAGAAAATTGATTTGTTGATACAAAACAGGAAAGGGCTAACTATGGAAAACACAAGATTCTCAAGGATGACAATCTCAGGATCTTGGTCAGTCCCTGATTAAATAATTATATTCAATGAAAACTTTGGTAATTGTATAGTTGGATAATGTTTGAGTGTGCCCCCCAAAGATGCATGCTATTGGATGTTCCATCCTCTGAGTGACACTGTAAGAAGCTGTGGAATCTTTTTTTTTATTTTTATTTTTTTATTTTGGACAGGCAGAGTGGATAGTGAGAGAGAGAGAGAGAGAGAGACAGAGAGAAAGGTCTTCCTTTTCCGTTGGTTCAGCCCCCAATGGCCGCTGCGGCCGGCGCACTGCAGCCAGCGCACCATGCTGATCAGAAGCCAGGAGCCAGGTGCTTCCTCCTGGTCTCCCCTGCGGGTGCAGGGCCCAAGCACTTGGGCCATCCTGCACTGCCTTCCCGGGCCACAGCAGAGAGCTGGCCTGGAAGAGGAGCAACCGAGACAGAATCTGGTGCCCCGACCGGAACTAGAACCTGGGGTGCCGGCACCGCAGGCAGAGGATTATCCTATTGAGCCGTGGCACTGGCTTGTGGAATCTTTCAAAAGTGCTCTTAGCCTAATGCAAGGTAATTAGTTAGATTGACTCTTCCCCAGTCTCCACAAATGATCTCTCCCTCTCATACATTCTCCTACCATTTCAATGCTATCTACCATGAAGTCCTCTCCATAGCTGGCCAATGTGGTACCATGGTCTTGAAACTCCAGAACTATGAGCTGAATAAACCCCTTTTATTTGTAATATATCCAGTTGTGGGCTTTTACTTATAGCATTGGAAAATGGATGAAGATAGGAACCTAACAAATACATTAACCCCCAAAATCTTGAATAAAGATTTCAGTCACTTTAATAACTAAAGAATCTTTAGCTGACAACATACCTGAGGTTATGAGTAATGGGAAGGCAGAACGTGTCATGGAAAAATATCTATTACGGTGATGAATGGCTAACTGCAAAATCAGGGACTGGAGTAGTAAAATCCTATGTTAATCAATTACTTTATCCCTTCCTTGCCTTACTTAATAATTGTCATTGGTGGTTGCTAACATTGTAGGTTTTAGAATGGACTATGTCTGGATTGACATCACCCCATTGTAGCACATCAGATGCCACAGAGATTCAGGTGACTTCTGCATTGGAGACACAACATCTTAATCCGTGCAAAGACGTCCTGATATCCTGAACAAAAGACAAGAGCAGGGTGTAGGGGGAAAGGAACTGCCCTGGACCCTCTGTGCTTGGCCTTCCTGTGTAATGAGTGCTGTTCTTCATCCTTCTCCACCTCTAGGCTCAGAGTGACATCACTAAGGACCATTGCCTTCCAGCTTCCAGTTGAGTTTTGACAATGGGAGTCACCAGGAGTTGAGAGGTCAGTATAGAGAAGTGTTAAGGTGTTCAATTCCCTGGTCCCCTCCTGATGGCCCTGTGGCTTGGCAGTGGCTAAATTCCTTACTGAAGGCCAGATCTGCTCTCAGCAGAACCAGGGTGGCAGCTGCAGCCTGTCTCCGCCCACTGCCTGTCCTTCCCACAGAGAGGAGCCCTGAAGTGTTCCCTCCTCAAGCCTGCCCCAACGTTGCAGGTAGTCCCTGTAATCATTTGTGTGTGTCTGTTACTTCGGCTAATAAATACACATTTCCATAGATTCCCTTTTGTGTGAAGGCAAAGGTTCAAGAGGAAAATAAATTCATTTTAAAGTTCTCCAAGTAGACTTTTTTCAACCCAAGAGTGAAAAAATTATCCCTAAGAACTAGACCCCAAAGGAGAGAAATGTCTGTGAATATCCCTCCAAAATCTCTTCTCAATAAGATGTTACCAGTTTCCCATCTACAAAATCTCCATGTGTGGCCCTTCTTCATGTGTCATGAAGTCATATTATGCAATTAATCTGTAGTCCAGTAGTCACATACACAAGTGTAGATATAAAAAGTAATGCAATTATTCCATCTATAGGAGTGTTGCTCAACAGTGAGGCTTCTGGAGTTGCTCCAAGTTAATCACATGAGGGGACAGCATTGTGGTGCAGCCGGGTGAGCTGCTGCTTCTGATGCTGTCATCCCATTTTGGAGTACCAGTTCCAAGTTTCAGCTAGTCCTCTTCAAAGCCACGCTAATTCTAATTCACGCTATTGTGTACAGTAAGAGAGCAGAAGATGATTTAAGGGCTTGTGCCCCTGCCACTCATGTGGGAGATCAAGATGTCTTCAGCCGGCACCAGCCCTGTCTGTTGTAGCCATGTGGGGCATAAACTAACAGAAAGGAATCTATCTCTGCTTGTTTCTCTCTCTCTCTCTCTCTATGGTTTCTTGCCTTTCAAATAAATAAATGAATGCATGAATAAATAAATCTTTTAAAAAGACTATCTTGGGAGATTTCAATAAATCTTTAGAAATGTTTACTGTGACATAAACCATCATTGAAGTAAGTTTGTAAGGAAGTAGCAATATAAATATGATATTTTAGAATGCAAAATTTGGTTCTCAATTTTTTACAGATGTGACTTATAGTAGCTTACGAATAATTAAAATTATCATAGAACTTAATTGCCTAATATTATATCATGACAAATCACATTTTCTACTATATATTGTATTGTAAATAGCAATATTGGAAACATTTAGTTTCAAGTAGATTACTTTTAATTCTCAAAGAAAAAAAGCAGTCATCAACCCTTGTTATTACACTATCTCCAAAAAAAATGGAATGAATTCATTTGGTTAAATTATCTAGGAAATTAATTTAAGGCTGGTAGACAACAACACAATCCACTTTGCAAAATATTCTTTGTTGAAACCTAAATTTACTGCTTTCTTTAAAAAAATTAAACCTTCACTCAGCATGATGTTTTCCAGATTCCTCCATCTTGTTGCAAATGACCGGATTTCATTGTTTTTTACTGCTCTATAGTATTCTATAGAGTACGTGTCCCATAATTTCTTTATCCAGTCTACTGTTGATGGACATTTAGGTTGATTCCAGGTTTTAGCTATTGTGAACTGAGCTGCAATAAACATTAAGGTGCAGACAGCTTTTTTATAAGCCAGTCCCAAAGGGACAAATATCATATGTTCTCCCTGATCAGTGACAACTAACCAAACACCAAAAAGGAAACAGGTTGAAGTGAAATGGACACTATGAGAAACAGTGACTTGATCAGCCCTTGTTCTGACTGTTAATGTACAACTTAATACTTAATCCCTTTTAGTATTTTTTTGTTCTACTTACTACTATTGGTTGACTCTTTAATTAACATACAATTATTCTTAGATGTTTAAATTTAATTGAAAAGTGATCCCTGTTAAATATAACAGTGGGAATAAGAGAGGGAGGAGATGTTCAGTTTGGGACATGCTCAATCGGACTTGCCCCAAATGGTAGAGTTAGAAATCTGCCAGGGGATTCCAACTCAATCCAATCAAGGTGGCATGTTCCAATGACATCTCACTAGTCCAAGTGATCAATTTCAGTTCACAATTGATCATCCTGATAGGCCTAAGAGTCAAAGGGATCACATAAACAAGACAAGTGTCTGCTAATACTAACTGATTGAATCAAAAAAGGAGAGAATGATCCAACATGGGAAGCAGGATACACAGCAGACTCATAGAATGCCAGATGTCCTAAACAGCACTCTGGCCTCAGAATCAGCCTTTAAGGCATTTGGAAGTAGCTCAAGAGCCCATGAGAGTATTTCAGGCATGGAAAGCCATGATACTCTGGCAAAAAAAAGACCTAAATGAAAGATCTCTGCAAGTGAGATCCCAGTGGAAAGAACAGGGCCATCAAAGAAGGAGGTACCTTTCTCTGAAGGGAGGAGAGAACTTCCACTTTGACTATGACCTTGTCTAAATATGATCAGAGTCAGTGAACTCAAAAGGCTTCCATAGCCTTGGCAACTCATGACAAGAGCCTAGGGTGATTGCTGACACCTTAAACAAGAGTGGCAATTTGTTAAGTGAACAACAGGAGCCACTATCCACTTACTCCTCATGTAGGATCTCTGTCATAAATGTGTTGTACAATGTGAATTAATACTATAACTAGTACTCAAACAGTACTTTACACTTAGTGTTTTGTGTGAGAGCAGACTGTTGAAATCTTTACTTAGTATATACTAAATTGATCATCTGTATATAAAGATATTTAGGCCTGTGCCATGGCTCACTAGGCTTATCCTCCGCATGTGGCACCGGCACCCCGGGTTCTAGTCCCGGTTGAGGCGCTGGATTCTGTCCCGGTTGCCCCTCTTCCAGTCCAGGTCTCTGCTGTGGCCCTGGAGTGCAGTAGAGGATGGCCCAGGTCCTTGGTCCCTGCACCCGCAATGGAGACCAGGAGGAAGCACCTGGCTCCTGGCTTTGGATCAGTGCAGCACGCCGGCCACAATGCGCCGGCCATAGCAGTCAATTGGAAAAAGGAAAGACTTTTCTCTCTGTCTCTCTCTCTCTCTCACTGTCTAATCTGCCTGTCAAAAAAATGGTAATTGAAAATGTATCTTGATGTGAATGGAATGGGAGAGGGAGTGGGAGATTGTAGGGTTGTGGATGGGAGGGAAGTTATGGGAGGGAAGCCACTGTAATCCAAAAGCTGTATTTTGGAAATTTACATTTATTAAATATGTTAAAAAATAAAAAATTAAATCTATATAAAGTGAACAAATTTCATGTATGTCATATATACAGATTTAGGAGCATAGTGATACTTTCTACACAACTTCTAGTGACTCAAATCTGCCCACACTCTCACAATCCCTCCTCTTTCCTTTGTTATCCTTTCTTTTAATATTTATGATAATCATGATTAATTCGACATTAAGTAAATAATTAAAAAGAAAAAAACCTTTTCCTTAACTGTATACCAAGGGCTGTAAACAATCAAAAAGATTATGGGATATGTACAACATAGAATACTAAACACACACAAAAAATAAAATCCTATCATTTGCAACAAATGGATACAATTGGAAAACATACCTAGTGAGATAAGCCATTACCCCCAAAACAATTACCATATGTTCTCCCTGATCTGTGGTAACCAATAGAGTACCTAAAAGGTAATCTATAGAAGTGAAATTGACACTTTGAGTTACAAAGACTTTGAATAGCCCTTGTATAGACTGTTGAGGAACAGGTTTTTTTTTTCATACTATTTGTTGAACACTGTAGTTAATGTAGGGTTAATCTTATGTGTATAAAGTTAATTGAAAATAGATCCAAGCAAAAAAATACGAATGAGAATAGGAGAAGGAAGAAGGGTGGGTGTATAGTTGCGAGGGAGGGTAGTGTGAGAAAAATCATTATGTCCCTAAATTTGTAAAAAAAGAACAGGTCATCAAAGAAGGAGGTACTTTTCTCTGAAGGGAGGAGAGAACTTCCACTTTGACTATGACTTTGTCTAAATATGATCAGAGTCGTCGAACTCAAAAGGTCTCTATAGCCTTGGAAACTCATGACAAGAGCCTAGGGGGGTTACTGATGCCATAAACAAGAGTGTCAATTATTAAGTAAACAACAGGAGTCACTATGCACTTACTCCTCATGTAGGATCTCTGTCATAAATGTGTTGTACATTGTGATTTAATGCTATAACTAGTACTCAAACAGTATTTTTCACTTTTTGTTTCTGTGTGGGTGCAAACTATTGAAAGCTTTACTTAATATATGTTAAATTGATCTTCTGTGTATAAAGATAATTGAAAATGAATCTTGATGTGAATGGAATCGGAGAGGGAGCAGGAGAGGGGAGGGTTGCGGGTAGAGGGAAATTATGGGGAGAAGCTATTGTAATCCATAAACTGTACTTTGGAAATTTATATCCATTAAATAAAAGTTAAAAAAAAAAAGAAATGCACGATGTCTGTATACCTTAAATAAAAGGCTTCTGGGAAAAATAATTGATTATAAAAATGTCCACTTCTCTACTTTCTTTACATTGTTTGGACCCTTAGTTACCATAGATCAGGGAAAACACATTTATTTGTCTTTTACGGACTGGCTTATTTTGCTGAGTGTAGTGGATTCCAGCTGTATCCAGTTTGTTGCAAAAGACAGCATTTCATTCTTTTTTATGACTGAATAATAGTCCATAGTGCATATACATCACATTTTCTTTATCCAGTCATCGATTTATGGGCGTTTGGGTTGATTCCATATCTTAGCTATTGGGAATTGAGCTGTAATAAAAATGGGGTACAGATAACTCTTTCATATGCTGATTTCATTTTGTTGGATTAATTTGCTGGAGTGGGTCATCTTGGTCATATTGTATATCTGTGATCAGATTTCTGAGAAATCTCCATTCTGCCTTCCACAATGGCTGTACTAGTTTGCATTCCCACCAACAGTAGATTTGGAATCATTTTTCCTATATTCTTTCAGTGTCTGCTGTTTGTTGATTTCTGTATGACAGCCATTCTAACTGGGTTGAGGGTGAACCTCACTATGGTTTTGATTTGCATTTCCCTGATGGTTAATAATCCTGAGCATTTTTCAAGTTTTTGTTGGTCATTTGAATTTTATCTTGTGAAAAATGCCTGTTTGGGTCCTTTGCTAATTTCTTAAGTGATTTTTGTTTTATTTTGTTGTTGTTGTGAAGTTTCTTGAACTCTTTATAGGTCATAGATATTAAACTTTTGTCAGTTGCCTAGCTTGCAAATATTTTCCCCCATTCTGTCTCTTGCTTATTCACTTTGTTAAGTGTCTCCTTTGCAGTGCATAAATTTCTTTCCTTGATGAAATCCTATTTGTCTATTTTTGCTTTCATCACTGGTCCTTTTGGGTTTTTTCTAAGTCTTTGCATTTGTGAATGTCTTGCAGAGTTTCTCCAAAGTTCTTCTCTAGCAATTTCATAGTATCAGATCATAGATCTAGATCCTTGATCCATTTTAGTGGATTGTTCTATAAAGTGTAAGATAGGGGTCTTGTTCCACACTTCTGTATATGGAGAACCAGTTTTCCCAGCACCATTTGTTGAAGAGATTGTCTTTTCTTGAGGGACTGATTTTAGCCCCTTTATCAAAGAATAGTTGGTTGTAGATGTGTGAGTTGATTTCTGGAATCTCTATTCTGTTGCATTGGGTTGCATGTATATTTTCATGCCAGTACCAAGTTTTTTTGTAACTATCCTGTAGTATGTATTGAAATCTGGTATTGTGATACCTCTGGCTTTGTTTTTGTTGTATAAATTGCTTTAGTTATTCGGGGTCTCTTGTGTTTCCACATGAATATTAGCAGCATTTTTCTAGATATGAGAAGATTGTTGATATTCTGTTTGGGATTGCACTGAATCTGTTAATTGAGTTCAGTAGTATGAACATTTTGATTATATTAATTCTTCCAATCCACAAACATAGAAGATATTTTCCATTTTTCATGCTTTCTTCTATTTCTTTATTTAATGTTTTGTAATTTTCATTATAGAGATCATTCACTTCCTAGATTTAATTAATTTCAAGATATTTAAATCTTTTGTAGCTAATGTGAATCGGACAGATCTTACAAGTTTTTTCTCAGCCATGCCATGGTCTACATATACAAAGGCTATTGATTTTTGTAGGTTGATTTTATATGCTGAAACTTTACTAAACTCTCTGATGAATTCCAACAGTCTCTCAGTGGATACTTTTGGTTCTCCTATATGTATAATCATGTCATCTGCAAATAGAGATAATTTGACTTCTTCCTTTCCAAGTTGTATCCCTTTGAGTTATTTTTCTTGCCTAATGACTCTAGCTAAAACTTCCAGAAGTATATTGAAAACCAGTGGTGAAGGTAGTCATCCTTATCTGTTTCCAGGTCTTAGCAGAAATGCTTCCAATTTTCCTCATTCAATAACATGATAGTTGTGTGTTTGTCATTTATTGCCTTGATTGTGTTGAAGGATGTTACCTCTATAGCCAATTTGCTTAAGGTTTTTATGATGAAAGGATATTTTTATAAAGCTTTTATTATTTAAAGAATATAAATTTCCAAAATACAGCTTATGGATTACAATGGCTCCCCCCCATAACTTCCCTCCCACCCACAACCCTCCCCTTTCCTGCTCCCGCTCCCCTTCCATTCACATCAAGATTCATTTTCAATTCTCTTTATATACAGAAGATCAGTTTAGTACATATTACGTAAAGATTTCAACTGTTTGCCCTCACATAGCAACACAAAGTGAAAAATACTGTTGGAGTACTAGTTATAGTATTAATTCACAATGTATAGCACATTAAGGACAGAGATCCTACATGATATATATATATATATTTAAATTGATTAATTTTCTATGCAATTTCCAATTTAACACCAAGTTTTTTTTTCATTTTTAATTATCTTTATATACAGAAGATCGATTCAGTATATACTAAGAAAAGATTTCATCAGTTTGCACCCACACAGCAACACAAAGTGTAAAATACTGTTTCAGTATTAGTTATAGCTTTACTTCACATTGGACAACACATTAAGGACAGATCCCACATGAGACGTAAGTACACAGTGACTCCTGAAGTTGATTTAACAATTTGACACTCTTGTTTATGGCATCAGTAATCTCCCTAGTCTCTAGTCATGAGCTGCCAAGGCTATGGAAGCCTTTAGGGTTCACCGACTTCAATTTTATTCTGACAGGGTCATAGTCAAAGTGGAGGTTCTCTCCTCCCTTCAGAGAAAGGTACCTCCTTCTTTGATGGCCCATTCTTTCCACTGGGATCTCACTCACAAAGATGTTTCATTTAGGTCTTCTTTTTTTTTTCCAGAGTGTCTTGGTTTTCCATGCCTAAAATATTTTCATGGGCTCTTGAGCCAGATCCGAATGCCTTAAGGGCTGATTCTGAGGCCAGATTGCTATTTAGGACATCTGCCATTCTATGAGTCTGCTGTGTATCTCGCTTCCCATGTTGGGAGAGCCCTTTTTGATTCTATCAGTTAGTATTAGCAGACACTAGTCTTGTTTGTGTGAACACTTTCACTGCATCTATTGAAATAATCATCTAGTTGTTGTTCTTCAAAATTTGTTAATGTGACGTATCACATTGATTGATTTGCATATGTTGAAACATCCATGAATACCAGTGATGAATCCTACTTGGTCTAGGTGAATGATCTTTCTTATGTATTTCTGGATTCAATTAGCTAGTATTTTGTTAAGGATTTTTGCGTCTATGTTCACCAGCAATATTGTTGTATAATTTTCTTTCTTTGTTGTATCATTTTCTGGTTTTGGAATGAGGGTGATGCTGTCCTCATAGAAGATGTTTCAGAGGATTTCCTCCTTTTCAATTGTTTTAAATAGTTTGAGAAGAATTGGAACTAGTTCCTCTTCATTAAAAGTTTTGCAGAATTCAGCGGTGAAACCACCCTCTTCTGGGTTTTCATTTTTTTTTTTTTTTGGAAGTAACAAGGTCTATTCCACAGCATGGCAGGTGACTGTAGTCCACAGTTGCCTGACTCCATTGGTTTATGTTATGAATATACTGAAATATTGGACTATAAACAATAAAAATGTACAAGCATTGCATGGCAATCAAAAATTATAGATAAGAATTTCTGTAAAAAGGATAACATAGCTGAGAGACAGTTGAGATTGGCTTTATCTCATGATTAAAGCATTCTGTCATTGAAGATCTTTTTTTTTTTTCTTTTCTTTGATTCAATCTCTGTCTTGGTTGTTAGTCTGTTCAGCTTTTCAATATATCGGGGCCTCAATTATGGTAGATTGTATGTATCCAGGACTCTATCTATTTTTTCTAGATTTTTTAAATTTGTTCACAAGTAGTTGTTGGTAAAAATTCCAGTGATTCTTGTTATTTATGTGGTATCAATAGTTACATCTTCTTTTTCGTCTCTGGTTTTATTGATGACTCTTCTCTCCCCCCATTTTTGGTTAGTTTGATCAATGATGTACCAAATCAGTTATTTTTTTCCAAAAGACTCATCTTCATTTTACTGATCTTTTGTATTGTTTTAATTTTGTTTTCAACTTTGTTTCTTTTTTAATTGAAATTTTTTTCTTCCTACTCATTTGTGGTTTGGTTTATTTCTGTTTTTATAGGTCCAACTATGGCATGAAATGTTCTGTAGATGTCAGTTAGATCCATTTGGTCCATAGTATAGATTAGCTCTGTTGCTTTGTTGATTTTCTCTCAAATTGATCTTTCCAATAATCAAAGTGGGGTGGTTAAGTACCCTATTATTATTATTGTATTGGAGTCTGTGTCTCCAATTAGATTCATTTACATTTGTTTTAAATAGCAGATTCCCTGGCATTGGGTGCATATACATTTATGGTAGCTACATCTTCTTGTTGAATGGATCCCTTAATTATTACATAATGCCAATCTTCAACTCTTTTAAAAGTTTTTGAATTAAAGTCTATTTTGTCTGATATCTGCTTGTTTTTGCTTTCTGTTAGCATGGGATATCTTTTTCCATCCTTTCTCTTTCAGTTTGTCTGTATCTTTGTTGGTGAGGTATGTTTCTGGTAGTCAGAAATTAGATGGGTCTTGTATTTTAATACATCCAGCTGGTCTGTATCTTTTTAACTGTAGAATTTAGGCCATTTACATCAAGGTCACTATTGATAGTAATGATTTGGTCCTGCTATTTTTCCATAAGTATTCCTATTGCTTATTTGGATTGCTTTTGTACTTTTGCTGGGATATTTTCTGCCTTCACATTCTTTCATAATGACCTCTTTTTATTTCTGTGTATAGCACACCCTTAATCATCATTGTAAGAGTGGATGAGTGGTAACTAATTATTTCAATTTCTTTTTGTTATAGAAGGTATTTGTTTCACCGTTACTCATAAATTAGAGCTTTGCAAGCTACAGTATTCTGGGTGGAGAGTTTTTTCTTTTAAGATTTAGACTATATTGGGGCCAGTGCTGTGACATAGCAGGTGAAACCACTGTCTGTAGTGCCAGCATCCCATATGGATACCAGTTTGAGTCCCAGCTACCCCACTTCAGATCCAGCTCTCTGCTATGGCCTGGGAAAGCAGCAGAAGATGGCCCAAGTCCTTGGGCCCTGCACCCACATGGGAGACCTGGAAGAAGCTCCATGCTCCTGGTTTCAGATCAGCACAGCTCTGGGCATTGCAGCAAATTGGGGAGTGAACCAGCAGATGGAAGACCTCTCTCTTTCTCTCGCTGCCTCTCCTTCTCTCTCTGTGTAATTCTTACTTTCAAATGAATAAATCTTTTAAAAAAAGACTTGAACTGTCTCTCTATTCTCTACTAGTTTGTAGGCTTTCTGATGAGAAATTAGCTATCTGTCTAACTACAGATTCTCTAAAGGTAATCAGGCATTTCTTTGTGCATATGTATGTACCAACAGTGGCTATAACCATAACTCATGCTGGAGCATGAACCACACAAAGGATCTGAGCAGTCCTCAGTGTGAGCAAAGAAGTCCCTGTAATGATCCACTCCAGGCAGTCAGGGAGCTCTGAGCTTCTGATGCTAAAAACAATGATTACTGAGAGACCCAATTACACTCCATTGCCTTCTATGGAGTCACAGCACTCCCACAGTCACAGCACATAAAGTTCCTAAAGTCCTGAGGTATATAGGCTCCCCTCTCTGCCTATCAAGCCTTCCCCTGCCACAGAGAAGGCATATTCTTGGTTTTTTAAAAAGATTTTATTTATGTATTTGAAAGGTAGAGTTACAGACAGTGAGAGAGAGAGAGACAGAGAAAGGTCTTCCTTCCGTTGGTTCACTCCCCAAATGGCTGCAACTGCCGGAACTGTGCCGATCTGAAGCCAGGAGCCAGGTGCTTCTTCGCAGTCTTTCATGCGGGTGCAGGGGCCCAAGGACTTGATCCATCTTCTACTGCTTTTCCAGGCCACAGCAGAGAGCTAGATTGGAAGAGGAGCATCCAGGACTAGAACCAGCACCCATATGGGATGCCGGTGCAGCAGGCGGAGGATTAACCTACCCCACCATGGCGCTGGCCGCAGAGCATATTCTTTTCCAGAGATAGCTGCCTGTTTGTGCTCCACTTTGGTTGTCAGAGCCTGTGATAGGTTGAAAGGATGAGGGTACCTCAGAAATAAGTGAGTCCCTTGCCCCCTGTCATCCCTCCCAGCCAGTCTCATAATCAGTGGGAAATGAGGATTTTTTTCCCTCTGGTAAAATTCCCTGGTCTTTTGCAAGCACCACTGTAGTCTCTATTGTTGTCAAGAACATGCCTTTTCAGCTGGTGCTGCAGCTCACTAGGCTAGTGCTCCGCCTGTGGCACCGGTACCCGGGTTCTAGTCCCGGTTGGGGCGCCGGATTCTGTCCCAGTTGCTCCTCTTCAAGCCCAGCTCTCTGCTGTGGCCCAGGAGTGCAGTGGAGGATGGGCCAGGTCCTTGGTCCCTGCACCCCATGGGAGACTAGGAGGAAGCACCTGGCTCCTGGCTTCAGATTTGCGCAGTGCGCTGGCCTCAATACACTAGCCATAGTGGCCACTTGGGGGGTGAACCAATGGAAAAAGGAAGACCTTTCTCTCTCTCTCTCTCACTGTCTAACTCTGCCTGTCCAAAACACACACACATACAGTGCCTTCTCATTTCTGGTTGCCAGACATCATAGTCAGCAGGTGGAGAGAAGAACTGTGCTTTTCCTTTGCTGGATTAGTTGGGTATTCTGCCCCTTGCTAGGGCTCCAAGATGAACTCAAAATTCAGTTTGGTCTGTAAGGATCTCCCTCATGCAATTTCATCAGTGGTTCTTGTTGCCACAGTTTGTCTTCACCTTGCTCTTGGAAGGTGATATCTCCTCCAGCCCTGGGCTTCAGGAGTTGTTTGTGGTTTCCCTTGTCACTAAAGGCATGCCTGCTGCTTCCATGCTGCTCCAAAACATCTCTTTCTGTAGAATTTCCACTACAAACATCTTTCCAACTTTCCCCTGGGAATACGCTTCCTACACTTTTCTTCTGTCTTCCATTTGTCAAAATCAACACGTGCTTTCCCTATTCAGCCATCATGGAATCATCTAAATTTTCTGTATTCATCAAATTGTTTTACTCATTTTTAATCACCAAAGCTACTCTATCTTTTTCTCTAAGACAAAATCAAATTACACTTATGATGAAAATCCCACTTTTCCCCTTCCCCTAGCCCCTCTCAGCCCACAGTTTTTTCACTCTTCATGGTATTTCAGGTCCCACCTTTTCCAACATTGCCAATACTTGGTAGGGGTCTTTACTTGTTCAAGGTCCTTCTTATTGCCTTTCGCAGTTAGAATCACTGATTTGGTTACAGAGCTTACCAAAGGGTCACAAGTTCTCCGGAAACAGAAAGTTTCTTAATATGTATATGTAGGTTCCAATATGTACTCACACATAGAGAATGCCACCATATAATCCAGCTATCCCACTCCTGTGAATACATTCAAAAGCAAAGCCAACATATGAAGGAGATGCATGAACTCCCATGTTTACAACAGCTCAATTCACAGTAGTGAAAATGTGGAATCAGCCTAGATGTCAATCAACTGATGACTAGATAAATAATTGTGATATATATATATATATATATATATATATATATATATGATATATTATTCAGGCACAAATAGAATGAAATCCTGGTATTTGCAATGAAAATGAATGGAGCTGGAGATCATTATGCTAAGTGAAATAAACCACATTCAGAAAGACAAACATTGTGTTTTTTCTTATTTCAGGAATTTAATATGGACAGAGTATAGAAACTGTATAGATGTTGTATCATTTGGTATTTAGTTGTAAATATTGTTTCACTGAATTTTCTCATGTACATGGCACTATATCATTCTTTCCCCATTTTCAAAAATAAAATAAATGCTCAATAAACATTTATGTTAAGTTTTGGATAAATAAATGGTGTTGTTTACAGTTTTCACTTCATTTTTTCCTTGTGAACATGCACAAGACCAAGTCCCACTGTGCCACTTCACTGCTTGTGCAGAGTGTCTCTTTAATTGAACACTGACCTTTGACATGTAGGAATAAACCTGAGCTCACATTGAATGGCTTTGAAATTTAGTGCTGGCATACTTTCTAGCCTAATGTGTTCTATGACTCAACTTCCTTATTTGTGTCACAAGAACTGAGATAATTTTCCAACCACAGAGGACTTTATTGAGACTCAAATTACATAACAGATAAATGACTGCCAAAAAATATCATTAATCAGAGTTGATTTCAGACCTCTCCTCAGGGGGAACCAGACCCTCAGGCTATTGTGCTCCTATAGCTACAACTACCAAAGGATGAATTTTATATCCAGAAACTATTCTCCAAATAACTGCTTTGGTCTTCATTGATAACTTTCTTCCAAAGGCTATCCACTGATTACATGCACTGATTGCAATACTTTAAGATCAGCCTGGTTTTGGTCTATAACAGAATGATTGGCAGGTAATCAGGAGGTTGGAGATTCATGGAGTCTGTATTTTCTTCATAATCTGAGGCTAGTAACTTCATCTGATAAAGCAGAAGTTGTGTGTTTAATCTTCATGATTAGGGAGTTTGTATACTGTCATGAGAAAAATGACTGTACTATCTTCTAATTACACAGTGAACTAATAAAGTGTAATACTATAAGACATAAGTTAAATGACTTTGCTCATTTTTTCTATAAAGGCTGGAATGCAGATCATATCTGACATAGTTGAGCAGTGAAACTACCACAACAAAATCCAGAATAGAAGAAAAGCAAGGGACTGTGTTTTTCTCTGGCTCTGCTATCCCAACTGCCTGAGCTGCACAAACACATACATGATTTTGCGCATGTGGAATCATACTCATTTCCATTGCTTACTCTTTAGAGTTTCCTTCTGGAATGTGCTAATCTCAAGGGAACCGTGGGGTTAGAGAAGCTTCAGAAATCAGGAACATGCCAGAGCTGAACGAAGAAATGTGCTTTGGAGATGGCAAAAGGTGTTGCCTGTCTCCTGCTCTTCAAAGAGAAAGAATTCCTGAGAGATATAGGGTCTGGTCAGCCCTAGGCACATCCTGTGTAATTGCATACTCCAAGCTTATTGAAGGCATCTAAGTAGCACCTAAATATTTGTTTTAGCACTTATATGTCATACACATTTCTAAATACAGTGAGAATTATTTTGTCATAACATGCTGACAAAAATATTTCAGTCTTTAATTCCCTTAGCCTTATATTGTGAACACAAAACATTGCATTGTTAAGTAGGTTATGCTACTGCAATTGGGATTTTATAAACAACTATGATGATGACTTAATTTGAAGGATAGTTATACCATATGATTTAGCAATCCCACTTCCGGGTAAATATCCAAAGAAAAGGAAATCATTGTGTTGAAGAGACATCTGAGTTCCCATGTATATTTTAGCACTATTCACAAAAGTAAAGATAGGAAAATAACCTATGTCTCTATCAACAGAATAGAAAAAATATCCTATGATATACATATGGTGAAATATTATTAGCCCCCAAAGAATAAGATCTTGCCATTTACCACAATAGAGAAGGGTCCAGAGGACATTATGTTCAGTGAAATAAGTCAGACTTAGGAAAATAATGTACATTCTTACTCATATAGGGAAACTTGAAAGTTGGTCTCATAGAAGTAGGAAGGACAACAGTGGTTACCAGATCCTGGAAAGGCAAGAAGCAGGGATAGGAAGAGCTTGGTTACCAGCACAAAATTGCAATTAGGTAGGAAGAATAAGAGTTCTAGCATAATGACTGAACGTTTCAAAATAGTTAGAAGAGAGGATTTTGGGTATTCTTATGACCAAGAAATGATAAATGTTTGAGAAGATGGGCACACTGATTATCCTGATTTGACCACTATGAGTTTTATGCATATATCAGTATATAACACTATATCCCATGAATATGGATAGCTTAATGTATCATTTAAAAATAAAATCCTAAATAAATAAGATCTTAGCAAAAAGGTAGAATGTGTTTTAATATGGAACCAAATCCTCCTGACCCTGGCCCTGATTTCTGCTATGAAATTTATTCAGTAGACAGTTATTGTATATCTCCATCTTAATTTTTCTGGAGGGAAATTTTAGAAGCATTGGTTAGAAAGACTGTCTTTAATGTTATGATTATAGAAGCAAAGGAGAAGGCCATGAACAGAGAAGTGTGTGGGAGTCAGAGACAGATTTCAGTTCCTCTGAAATTGTCTTTAGAGTATGTCTTTTTCAGAAAAGTTATGTTTTTTCTGTTTTTGCTTTGTTTGCATTTTCACATCTACCCTTCTCAGAAATTGGCCTAGGGACTTAGGATAAAAGAAGAGAGATCATGGTTGCCTGTTTGTTACCTGTTGTGCCTCCATCCTAATCAGTATTTGACAGCTACACATCTCTTGCCTCCTGCCTGAGATCACTCTCTTACGAGGTATTTACTACTCTATTATCTATTTGGTGCCCTATATATTCAACCTGGAATTCCAGGTAAGTTAACATTCCTTAGAGTAGTCATTTGATTACTGGGAGATAAAAGCGACACAGATAAAGTCCTCTTCTTTTCTCTCCTGGTAGGACCATGACCAGTTATAGTAGTTTCTACGGCTTTGTGGAAGCAAGTGCACCTGGGACCAAGCCAGGGCCAGCACAATATCCTACCCTCTTTCCTGCCTCCCCTTTGTGCTGACTCCTACTGTTCAATATTTTCACACCTTCAGAATGTTAGCATACACATTTTTACTTCAGGCTCTATTTTTGAGAAATCTGAACTAAAAATGGGAGTGTCATTAAATGCGAAGTGAAAGTCATGAAGTTAATAAGGTAGAGGAATGTTGAGCTCGGTGAAGGAGATACCTCTATATCAACCCTGAAGTCAATCATGAAGGCAAAAAGATTCCAGTTGAACTGTTTAAAAGTTATTTTTGTATATGTTGCTATAATCTCAA
Organism: Sylvilagus floridanus; assembly: GCA_949820135.1. NCBI lineage: Eukaryota > Metazoa > Chordata > Mammalia > Lagomorpha > Leporidae > Sylvilagus > Sylvilagus floridanus. The sequence goes on from OX463241.1 coordinate 80,573,468, forward strand.
TATCAGCAGATTGTGGCAGTGGAAAAGGACTTGATGGTACAGCAGAAGAGGAATTGGCTGGAAGTGGCATTGGACTCCAAGAGGATTCTTGAGCACTGAGTGAGCCATGGCAAGTGAGAAAACACTTCCATCAGAGGTGGGATATTCTTCTCTATAACATGCATACAAATAATATAAAACTTAATTTAATTTTCCAAGAAAGTCAGTTTCTCTACTCTTTGTTTTCTTCAGTGTCTCTATAACTGTAGGTTTATTTAAGTTCCAACCTCTGCTCTCTTGTCTTCCTTACTCCCTTCAAGATTGCATCTAAAAGGGACACATACAAGTAGGGAATGTGTGCAGTTTGAGAGGAGCCACTTAATTTCTTCTGGAATAGACACAAGCTTCTTGGGTGCACTAGTCCAACTTTTCCAGACAGATATCACCAATAGGAGAGATACATAGATTTAGTTAGTGGGTGGATATATAGATGATCAATAGACGATGATGAAGATAGATGGTAGATGATAACTAGAGATGATATACAGATAGGTAGATAGTTAGATAGATGTACATGAATAGATAGATAGATGGCTGATAAAGAGAGAACTTATTAGGAAAACTGGCCGATATAATTATGGAGGCTGAGATGTCTGATGATGGGCAGTCTGCATGCTGGAGACAATAGGATGCCAGTGTGCAGCTCAGTGTAAATTCCGAAGCCTTAAAACCAGGGAAGCCAATTATGCAGTTTCTAATCTGAAAGCAAAGGCCTGAGATGGTGGAGTGTGGGGAACACTAGTGTAACTCCTGGAGGCCAGAGGCTAGAAAACCTAGGATTCTGTAGTCCAAGGACATGAAGAGAAAAGAGAGCTAGCCTCTATCTCGCTAGCTCCAAGAGAGAGGAAGAGGAGTATGGGGGTGGGGCGGAATTCTCTTTGCCCTTTTTTCTTCCATTTGGAGCCCAGATGATTGGATACTGCCTGTCCTAGTCATTCCACTGACTTCCTTGCCTGTCTTTGGAAGCATCCTCACAGACACACCCAAAAGTAATGCTTTACCAGTTTCCTGGACAGTTTTTAATCCTAGTAAGTTGATACCTAAAAATCATTTCACTAGGGTAGGTGGAGCTGACCAAACAGGAGATCCCAGAATCACAAGAAGGAGCAGTTCTAATCTTCCCTCACTACAGAAGCCAGCATTGTTTGAATTATTGCCACTTCCCACCAGTGCTTTTAGCAGATTATTTGCAACAGCAGCAAAGCCATCCACGTTGATGCAACAGGCATCAGTAGGGAACCTTGCTTCATTCCAGGTACCAAAGGGGCAGATAATGAACCAAGCATTGCTACTATCTTATAGCAGCAGGTTTGTGCTCCAAGGGGACTTTTGAACTATCATGACTGTCGTAGGGTTCAAGGTTGACAATTATGCAAAAATTATTTACCCATTCTCCTCAGCAGTCCATCTCAAACACACACAGCATGTCATTCTATGAAGGGAAATCATACTCTAAGCATCTAAGCTTAAAAGAGACTCTTATCTTTATTTTTACTGCCTGATAGCCTCATTTGCCTACCATCTATTAAACTCTGTTGCAAAAATGGGCTATGACATGTTTACTTGGAATTCTCTAACTTCATTTCTTATTAGCTAGAATTTTATTTATTTATTTTTTACTAAATTATCAACTGAATTTGTCTTGTTTCCATTCCCACCCAGGTAGGAATATACTCCTATTTCTAGCAATGATAGCTTCATTCCTAACACCTCAATTCAAAATACAAGTTCAGCTTTGACAAGTCTGTCTTTTTCCTTTGTCAAAAGTCAGTCAAATATTCCTCATCTACGTTTTGTTCATTTCCAGTGTTACCACTGAAATCAAATCAACCCTTGAACTCAGCAGCTAAATTTATAATTAAATAATAAAAACTAGTTTAAATAAATAAATAAGGGGCAGACGTTTGACAGGGCAGCTAACCAAGTCCCTATTTGAGATGCCTATATTCCATATTAGAGTGACTGATTTGAGTCGCATTCCCTCTGCTACCCATCCGGCTTCTTATCAATGCATACCCTTGTTGGCTCAAGTACTTGGGTCTCTAATACTCATGTAGGAGATCTGAGCTGAATTCTAGGCTTCTGGCTTGGGCCAGGCCTAGCCCTAGCATTTGGAGGCATTTAGGGAGTGAATCAGTGGATGAAAGATCTCTCTCTGTGTGTCTCTTTTTCTTCTGCCTTTCAAATAAAGTGAAAATAAATAAGAAAACATTACCATTTAACCTCATATTTTGAATACCTCTCACTCTAGTCTGAGCCCAGCTTAAACATGCTTTGTGTCACAAAACTCTTCTAGTCAGAAGCCTCCTTTGGGTTTCTATTTCTCAACCAAGTCTCTGGGATTTAGTTCAAGTCTACTGAGGAGATAGCTTCAAATCCTGGCTTCATCACTGACAATTTTTGTGACCTTGAACTAATTGCTTAACTTCCTTGGATCTCCCTTTGTTCATAAAATTATACATTTCCTACCCTGTAATATTATTCTGAAGGTTAAAAAATCTACCCAAATTTTATACATATTCTAAATTTCAAGTCAAATGTTACACCCTGCATGGATTGCTAATATTCTATTCCTCAATCATTGCCCTACTCTCTGAATTCAATCAAAGCACTTTGCTGAGCCAAATATAGAATAGTTGGCAGTGTGTATTAAATGTCCCAAATTTGTTGTTTTTGTATTCTCAAATACTTTGTAAGTAGCTTCTTTTATAATTCTCTGTATCTCTTATAAATGGCTTGGCACAGTAATTATTCAAATTTACTTCAATCAATACTTGCTGATTAATTGAGCAATTTATTAAAATTGGGCTTGCTTATCTGTTGTACCTCTAATGGTAAGCTATAAAATTCTTATCCTTTCTTTTCTTTTGCTTATAGGATCAAAACATAACATGCATCTTTTAGACACTAGAATTTATTTATTACATGACTACTAGATACCAGGCATTTTTCCAGGGACAGGGAATTCACCATGACACCAGAAAGAAAAGAAAAATCAACGGATAATTTCTGATTTTGTAGAGCTCTTATTCTTGTAAAGGAAGACTCAGATGTGGGAGGGGGTGAAGAGTGGGGTGGACAGCAGACAGGGTAGGCCTCGCTGCAAAAGTGATATTGGAAGTACAGTATGATCCAGGTGGTTGAAGGATGACTACCTACTGTGTGAAGGCGAAATGTGTGCCAAATACTCTCCTTGTGAAATTATCCAAATTAATATTCACAGTGAATATCTATGCAAGTATGAACTATTTTTCCATTTTAGAGATAAAGTACCTGAGGCCTGAAATATTTTTAAGGCTCTTGGATGTTACAACCTTCTGTATCCTGAAGACAATTCAAGTCATTGCCTAAAAATTTTTTCAATTACCTTACAGAATTTATGGAGCTAAATTTTGCATTTTTATGTGTAAAGAAATTTCTTTTATCTTATTTAAATCATGTAGCCATTTTAAGTAGTAGGTGTTTTGTTTGTTTGTTTAAACACTGCTACAGGTGAAAATTGAAACTTAGAAAGTTTAATTTGCCAAAGCCTTACTTCAGATTTAGGTTTATAATTAAATTAAATTCAAAATGTTGCTGTTTCCACCAATTCAGTTAACTTGTTTACTAAATATTCTTCAGTACATCCCAGGAATATACAAATTATGTTCCAGACTCCAGAATTTCACAGGGAAGACAGACTAACAAAGACTCTTTTAGAGCAAGCAGTGTGGTGCATCAGGTTAAGCCACTTTGGGTTGCCCATACCCCATACTGGAATACTTGATTTGAGTCCTGGCTACTCCACTTTTTTTTTTTTTGACAGGCAAAGTGGATAGTGTGAGAGAGAGAGAGACAGAGAGAAAAGTCTTCCTTTGCCGTTGGTTCACCCTCCAATGGCCGCCGCGGCCGGCACCCCATACTGATCCAATGGTAGGAGCCAGATGCTTCTCCTGGTCTCCCATGGGGTGCAGGGCCCAAGGATTTGGGCCATCCACCACTGCCCTCCCGGGCCACAGCAGAGAGCTGGCCTGGAAGAGGGGCAACCAGGACAGAATCTGGCACCCCGACTGGGACTAGAACCTGGTGTGCCGGTGCCGCTAGGCGGAGGATTAGCCTGCTGAGCCACAACGCTGGCCGGCTACTCCACTTCTAATCCAGCTTCCCACTTATGCACCCTGGGAGGCATCTCATTATGGCCCAGGTGCTTAGGCCCTTGTCACCCAAATGGGAGACCCAGACAGTGTCTGACCTCTGGTTTTGGCCTAGCCCGACCCTGTGCATATTTGGGGAGTGAACCAGAAGATGGAAGATTCTCTGTGTGTCGCTCATTGTCACTCTGATGTTCAAGTAGATGAAAATGAACATTTTTAAAGAGAGCGACACATATAACATAAACCAATAAATTCAGTGATTGAGGCATAATTTTTGGTAAGGTTTAGTGGATTTCTTAGTATAATCTATATACAAAGTTATGTTATTTACAGATAGAGATGCTTCATTTCGTTCTTCCCAATCTGAATGCATTTTATTTCATTTTCTACCCTAAATATTCTGGAATATCATCTCAACTAGAGCTGACAAGACCTGACATTCTGTTTTGTTCTGAAATTTAGGGAGGAAGATATTAGTCTTCAATCATTAAATATAATTCTAGGATGCCCTTTACCATGCTGAAAAAAATTCTTTCCATTATAGTTTGCTAAGGGAATTATGATGACAGTACTTGTTAAATATTTTTATTCATCTACTGCAATGATCACTTGCTGTTTTTATCCTTTCTTCTACTAATGTAATGTATTGCATTAATTAATTTTCTTAAATTGCATTCTTCGGATTAATCCCACTTGTTCATGGTATGCAATCCTTTGCTACAATGCTAGTAATTTTCTAGTGACTTGCTAGTAACTTTGTTGAGTATGCTTTATCCACAGTTACAAAGGATATTGGTCTACAATTCTCTTTCTTTGTCATGTCTTTGTCTGGCTTCAGAATTAGGGTAACATTAGATTCATAGGATGAATTGGAAAGAAGTTCCTATCTCTCTGTTTTATTGAACTAGCTTTTGAAAGTTCACATTAATCCATCTTGAGTCAGTTTCACTAAATTTTTTGCTTCTGAAGTTTATTTTGTTTATGCTATCAGATTCTACGCATATAATTATTTATAGCATTCATTTTAATCATTTTGTTTTGGTAAGATTGGTATTAATGTCTCCTTTTTCATTCCTGATTTTAGTGGTTTAAATATTTCCCTTTTATTCTCTTTTTTCGTTGGTCAATCTAACTAAAGTTTTGCCAAATCTGTTGTCCTTCAAATAATCCAACTTTTTCTTCTGGTGGCTAGGTTGTGTGGTCAAGTTTATGAACAGTAGGTAAGTGCCACCCAAGGAAGAGACCAATGTATGAGTTAAGGTCACCGGGAATAGACAACACGCACACCAGATTCAAGCAGTACCGTGAGGAGAGACAGTGTGATACATTACGCTGAGATGACTGAGGAACACTGCACAAATGCTTAGGCAGAACATAGGAGCAAGATATTCCTAGACAAGCTCATATACTTGGCACATAATTGGGGCATTCTTTATCAGTTAGAGAGGAAGGGGAAGCCTTTGACAAATTTCTGGGGCTCTCAATAAGTTGATTCTGACAACTTTTATTAGTTTTCTAATAACTTATAGTGAACAGAATTTTCAGAAATTCCTTTCCCAGTGTTTTCACTGATTCTACTCTACTTAAATGTAAAAGTTACTTTAAGAATTATTCTTGAGTATCAATGGTATTTTTAGTTATATAGATTTTAGCATTAAGATAAGTTACCAATAACTAAAAGGTGAAACATCGGCCGGCGCCGCGGCCCACTTGGCTAATCCTCTGCCTGCAGCGCTGGCACCCCAGATTCTAGTCCTGGTTGGGGTGCTGGATTCTGTCCTGGTTGCCCCTCTTCCAGTTCAGCTCTCTGCTGTGGCCCGGGAAGGCAGTGCAGGATGGTCCAAGTGCTTGGGCCCTGCACCTGCATGGGAGACCAGGAGGAAGCACCTGGCTCTTGCCTTTGCAGCAGTGCAGCGTGCCGGCCATAGCTGCCATCTTCAACTGCTGTCCCAGGCCTCTGCAGCCTGGACTGGAAGAGGGGCAGCCGGGACTAGAACCGGCGCCCATATGGGATGCTGGCACTGCAGGCAGAGGATTAACCATGGCACTGGCCCGGCTTTATTTTCAATTTCAGTTCTGTAAAGAAAAACCCAGTTTCTTTTTTTTTTCCTCATACAGTATCATGATAACTTGCCTGTGTGGTAACTAAAAAATAAGCCTTCCAAAGTGCTACCATATAGTTTTTACTCAGTATATAGAAATAATGTCTACAAGTGAGTGCATTTCTTTTACTTTTATAACCTGATTTAGCAAAGAACACTATAGCATTTTACAGTGGTCTCATTTCTGATGTGCTTTTGTTGCATAATAATCCTGAGGTTTTCAAGATTCATTTTTAATATTATTTATATTGCCCATGATCATTTTTACAAAATGCTGCATTACTGTCCAGCTCAGAGAGTCTAAATCACGTTAACAAGCTGAGCAGCAGGATCTGGCCTCTTCTGCCCTTTGATCAGGCGCTGACATGCAGAAAGCCTTTGTAATTGCTATGCTCTGCAGCCTGTGCTTGAAGTTAGTCCAGGGCTCCGAAGGGAACAAAGAGGACACAGCTGCTATGTTAATGAGAGAGGGCCAACTTTCCCCTGGAAAATGGAGGTTTTTATCTGGGTAACAAAGGAAGAAAAACATATTTCCAAAGTAGCCTTCTACTGGGAGGTCAGAGCCTGGGGCAGACAGCAGGATTCCAGGCAAAGGGCAGAAGACAGCTTCAAAACCAAAGGCAGACAGAGGATATTGACTGAACAGAGTATGCATCCTTTTAATCTTGCATCTTTGAATCTTTCAGGGCTCTTAGAAATGAGTGAAGATTAGCCTGAGTGCTCACTCCTTGCCAGGAACACTTTCCATTATTTCTACCACCTCCTCTGAAGAATGTAAATAACCAGAGTGGAAAGCGCTAAGCCAGCTACTTGTGATTTGTTTGGCTCTTTCACGTTGGCGTGTCTGCTACCCAGGATTCTGAGCACATCCTATTTCCTTCTTCACTTTTCGTTTATCTCTGTGGTTAGACAGTGATTACACAAAAAGGGTAGTGACACATGAAAAGAAAAAAGAAGTGTGTGATTTTCTTTCACAGAGCATTTTGAATAAAAGTGATTTTTTTCATTTTATTTTATCATTTTACTTGCATGAATAATTTCGGTTTTCTAATGGCTGAGCTCTCCTAAAGTGTGATTGTAGATACATTTGTATTTTATGTCTACAAATCACACACACAAGGAACTTTGGAAAGGCTGATTGCTTTTTTCTGGCAATGGCATATTGTCACAGAAAACTTCAGGTGGAGATGGGGCAGCTCCCTAGTTTCAATGTTTCTGTGCTTTCCTGGAGATGAAACAGGCTCCTGATTCATTGGGAAACTGACCTCAAATAGACATTCCCAGTTATAGACAGCAACGACAACAACAACAACAATAACAAAAACACATTTTGTGTGTAGACTTTTTCACAAAATTCCAGCATCTCATTTGTGGAAAAATGCAAAGTCAAATCAGGAGATTCTGCTTTAGATCATATTATTATCTGAATTTCTACCAGTAATTACCTTTTTTTTAAGTGATTGGAGCTAGGATTTGTTTATGGAAGAAAATGAATTAGAGATGTCTAAGCATCCCTCTGAGTACTCTCAGGAAGGTATTAAAGTAGTGGTCATGCAGGCCCATAGCCCTTTAAGGACATCTCAGTAGAAGGTGGTGTGGCAGTGGTAATAACATAGAAGCGGGCGATGTGAAGTGCGTTTTATTCTGGGTAAAGACTGACTTTAATTAGGTACACATTTAAGCACTTTTTAAAAAGTTATTTGAAAGGCAGAGTGACACAGAGACAAAGACCTTTCATCCCCTGGTTCTTTTCCCTAATGGCCACTACTGGGGATGGGAGCTGAAGCCAGGGGTCAAAAAGTCCACGCAGGTGTCCTACATGGGTAGAAGAGGCCCCAGGCACTTGGGCCATCACCCTCCACTTTCCCAGGTGCAAGCACGATTGGAAGCAGAGCAGCTGGTGCTGGAACCGATGCTCTGACGTGGGACGCTGACACTGCAGGCAGCAGCTCAACCCACTGTGCCGCAACGCTAGCCCCTCACATTGATTCATTCAGAGCTTTGTTCCAATAGATATTTGGACTACATTTTCAGTAGTTGGCCTTGTGCTGGAAGTTGAGATTACAAACTTGAGTAATAACAGTTATTATTCTGATCAAATTGAGATTAGGAGCTGAAAGCTTAGCCAAATATGTAATGATTTAAAAAAAAAAAAAAGGTAATCTCCCCACCCAAACATTCCCAAAATGCTGTCACCATATGAAAAAATGCTCTTACACCCTAGGGTGGTTTTGACTATTTTTCCTCTACCTGTTTTATCATCCTGGAATTAATGGGCACTTGTAGAAGTACCTTCCTTAGAGGCAAGATGTTGCTATTGATGGTAAAAATGATTCTTTTTCTTCAGTAAACAATTTTCTCTTATTAAAGACAACTCTGTTCATAGATTAGGACTTGATTTCTTAAAATATTAACTATTTTTGAGCAATGTTACATGTACATAATATTTTCTAGGAGAGTGTTGCTATCAGTTTGAATGTATTTGTATCTCAAAACAAAGATTTAGAAATTGTGAACCATTGAAGCAGCTACTTGGTATCTCAATTTTTATGCTTGCTAAGAAATTAGAATTTTATGAAGCATCAATTCTTCCATTCTGTGCTGAAGTTAGTGTCCTTTTGGGAATAATTTTATATGAAAAAAGTAAGCCAAGGGTTTTGCCTAGGATTTTTCATATAATCACGAAGGCTTTTCTAATTTTCCCCAGCCATAGCTCAGTGTAACAACATAGCTTTTTCTTTTATTATCAAGGAAATGGAGATAATTAGTCAATGAAATTTTAGAACAATTCCTTATTTGTGTAAGTGCATTTAAGCAGCTTAGCTTTTTAGCATCAAGGAAATGGAGATAATTAGTCAATGAAATTTAAGAATGAGTCCTTATCCTAGTAAGCATATTCACAAGGTAAATAATTTACTTTAAAAATATAAGAAAAGTCTTACTTTTCACATTTAGGATTCTAATCCACTTGGAATTATTTTAGGTATGTGTGGTACAGTGACTTAAATTGTCCTCCCTCATATATCAAGTTCTCCAATGCATAGGGATATTTTGTTGTTGTTCCGAGGTTTATAACACTGACCTTTTTTTGTATACCTGCACCAATATTACACTACCCCAACAGTTTTAAAATTTATTTGTTTATTTACTTATTTGAGATGCAGAGAGACAGATAGAGAGAGACACACACACAAACAGACTGAGCACCTATTTGCTGGTTCATTCTTCAAACATTCATAATGGCCCAGGCTGGATCAGGCTGAAACTGGGCTTGGAACCCAGTCCAGGTATCTCATGTGGATGACAGGGATCTAACCAAACTATCACCTGCTGTCTCTCAAAGTGGGCATTAGCTGGGAGCAGGAATTGGTGACAGTTTTGAGATTAGAGCTCAGGCCCTCTGACATTGATCCCATGCATCCCAAGCAGCAGCTTAACTGCTAGGCCAAATAACATTCGTGTAATCTTGCTGTCTGATGAATAAAGCCTTTTCTGTTGTCATTTTTGTTATTGCTGCTTTTCAATGATCTCAATGGTTTCTTAACTTGTTGATCTAAATTGTTTTATAACCACCAAAGTAACCTTCTAAAAGGGATTCTGTTGATATTATGAAATTTTCAGACTAATTTTGGGGTGGCCAGCACCGCAGATCACTTGGCTAATCCTCTGCCTATGGTGCCAGCACCCCAGGTTCTAGTCCCAGTTGCAACGCCAGATTCTGTCCCGGTTGCTCTTCTTCCAGTCCAGTTCTCTGCTGTGGCCTGGGAAGGCAGTGGAGGATGGCCCAGGTCCTTGGGCCCTGCAACTGCATAGGAGACCAGGAGGAAACACCTGGCTCCTGGCTTCAGATCAGCACAGCACGCTGGCTGTGGTGGCCATTTGGGGGGTGAACCAACAGAAAAAAGGAAGACCTTTCTCTCTGTCTCTCTCTTTCTCACTGTCTAACTCTGCGTGAAAAACAAACAAACAAACTAATTTTGGGAAAACTGACATTTTGTGATTTGTTTACTTAAGTCTTTTAAGTATATTGATATTGTTTCTAGCCTTCTTAAATATCCTTGTTAGATTTACATCTTTCTAGTTCTGTACATTTTTTATGACTTTTCCTTGTCCTTTGTATTAGCTAAAGCAATTGTGATTTCTATTCTTCTCATTCCCAGCTTATTTTTTCAAAGATCTTGGAAACTCCAAGCACTCTGAATAGCCAAAATAGTTTTGATAATAAAAAATAATTTTGGAGGCCTCACACTCTCTGATTTGAGACGTATTACACTATGGTAATCAAAATAACGTGGTATTGGCATTAAGATAGCCTTGAAAACAAATGGAATAGAATAGAGAGCTCAGAAACAAATTTCCACATGTAGGAACTCAAGTGATCTCCAACAAAGGTTGAACACTGCACAATAGGGAAAAGACATTCTCTTCAATGAATGGTTTTGGTCAACTGGATATCCATAGGCAGAAGAATAAATATGGACTTTATCTTTATCTTATGGTTGCAGGGACCCAAGCATTTGGGCCATCTTCTGCTGCTTTCCAAGGCACATCAGCAAGTAGCTTGATCAGAAATGAAACAGCTGGGCCTGGAATTGACACTCACAAGGGATGCTATGGAGTGAGGGCAATTGTCACCGGTGTATACAGTAAAATTTGTGCCATAGGAGGAGAATTCTGAAATTTGGAAATATAGAACTTATGAAGTATCAACTATATATTTATGTCCTTTGAAGCTAGATTAGATAGGTAGAAAGATATAGATAGATGGTAGGTAGGTAGGTAGATAGATAGATAGTTAGATAGATAATAGATAAATATATTTTATTCAGGAAGGTAAATAAATCTCTTCCAAAGAGAGTATAGGATAATCTACAGGAGACTGAGATAGACAACTAAATTTTAAAAGTGTGTGAACAAAATTAGAATGACAACAAAGAAAATATTTAAAAAGTGTTGAAGAATATGTTAATTGAAAGGTTCACAAGTAGGGTTCAACAGTAAAGGCAATCAAATAGGAGAAAGAATCAGAAAATGCAAGGATTGATCATCTGAAATGGAAATGTCAAAGGAGCAAAAAGATAAAAAGATAAAGAAAAGTGAAGAAAACCTAAAGAACTTATGGTAAATCATTGTGTGGATCAATATATGCGTTATGGGAGATTCAGTAGCAGAAGAGAGGGGGAAAGGACAGAGAGAGTATTTGAAGAAATAATCAACAAAATCTTCCACAACACTGAAAACAAAATGAATATCCAAATTCAAGACTCTCAAAAAACTGGCAATAACATAAGCCCAAAGATTATGACAGCATGATACATTATAATCAAACTGTCAAAAATCAAAAGTAAAAGAAAATAAAGGAAGAAAGGAAGGTCATTAGAATTTAAAAGGAAGAAGTAGGGTTATCTCTTTTTGCAGATAACGAAATCCTATACAGAGAAAACCCTAAAGATTCCACAAAAGAAATGATATAAATAATAAATAAATTCAGCATAGTTACAGTATACAAAATTAACACATAAAATCAGTTGCAAATCTGTCATCTAACAATGAATAATCCAAAAGGAAAACCAAGAAACTAAACCATTCAAAAGAAAGTAAAGAATATTTAGAAATAAAACTAATGAAGATAGCAAAACACTTCTACATACAAAACATCAGTGAAAGAAATTATAGAAGGCGTAGATAAGTAGAAAAAGTCCTGCGTTCATAAATTTAAAAACTCAGTATTGTTAAAATGTCCCAGTGGCATTTTTTACAGAAATACTAAAATTCATATGGAAATAAGAACAGTGTCTGCTAATAATAATTGATATAATTAAAAAGAAGAGAATGATCCGAAATGGGAAGCAGGATACACAGGGGACGCATAGAATGGCAAATGCCCTAAACAGCACTCTGGCCTCAGAATCAGCCCTTAAGGCATTTGAATCAGGCTAAAAAGCCCTTGAGAGTATTCTCAGGCATGGAAAGCCAAGACAGTGTAGCAAAAATGACCTAAATGAAATATCATTAAATAAATGTTTAACATAAAATGGTGAAGTACTAAATGAAAGATCTCTGTGAGTGAGATCCCAGTAGAAAAAGGGGCTGTCAAAGAAGGAGGTACCTTTCTCTGAAGGGAGGAGAGAACTTCCACTTGTCTAAATAAGGTCAGAGTTTGTGAACTCAGAAGGCTTCCATATCCTTGGAAGCTCATAACAAGAGCCTCAGGTAATTACTGACATCATAAATTAGAGTGTCAATTTTTAAATCAATAACAGGAGTAACTGTGCACTTGCTCCCCATGTAGAACTTCTGTCTTTAATGTGTTGTACCATGAGAATTAATGGTAAAACTAATCTTCAAACAGTACTATATAACTTTGTGTGTCTGTGTGGGTGCAAACTGTTAAAATCTTAACTTAGCATATACTAAGTTGATCTTCTGTATATAAATATAATTAAAAATGAAACTTAATGAAGAATGGGATGCGAGAGGGAGTAGGAGATGGAATGATTTGTGGCGGAAGGATGATTGTGGGGGAAGAACTACTATAATTCAAAAGTTGTACTTCTGAAATTTATATTTATTAAATAAATGTTTTCTATTAAAAATTCATATAGAATCTCCAAGGATTCTCAATAGCCAAAATAATTTTGATAGTAAAAACAATTCTGCAGTTCTCCAACTTCTAGATTTGAAACATATTACACTATGGTAATCAAAACAATGTGACATTGCCATAAAGATAGCCATATAAACAAATGGAACAGAATACATAGCTCAGAAATAAATCTTCACATGTAGGCACTCAAGTGATCTACAAAAGACCCTGGAGGCACAGGCAGTCAAAGCCAAAATTAATATTTGGGATTGCATCAGATTGAGAAGTTTCTGTACTGCAAAAGAAACAGTCAGGAGAGTGAAGAGGCAACCGACAGAATGGAAAAAAAGATTTGCAAACTATGCAACAGATAAAGGGTTCAGAATCTACAAAGAAATCAAGAAACTCCACAACATCAAAACAAACAACCAACTTAAGAGATGGGCCTAGGACCTCAATAGACATTTTTCAAAAGAGGAAATCCAAATGGACAACAGACACATGAAAAAATGCTCAAGATCACTAGCAATCAGGGAAATGCAAATCAAAATCACAATGAGGTTTCACCTCACCCCGGTTAGAATGGCTCACATACAGAAATCTACCAACAATAGATGCTGGCAAGGATGTGGGGAAAAAGGGACACTAATCCACTGTTGGTGGGAATGCAAACTGGTGAAGCCACTATGGATGTCAGCCTGGAGATTCCTCAGAAACCTGACTATAACCCTACCATTCAACCCAGCCATCCCACTCCTTGGAATTTACCCAAAGGAAATTAATTTGGCAAACAAAAAAGCTGTCTGCACCTTAATGTTTATTGCAGCTCAATTCACAATAGCTAAGACCTGGAACCAACCCAAATGCCCATCAACAGTAGACTGGATAAAGAAATTATGGGACATGTACTCTATAGAATACTATACAGCAGTCAAAAACAATAAAACCCGGTCATTTGCAACAAGTTCGAGGAATCTGGAAAACATGCTGAGTGAATTAAGCCAGTCCCAAAGAGACAAATATCACATGTTCTCACTGATCAGCGATAACTAACTGAGCACAAAAGGGGAAACCTGTTGAAGTGAAATGAACACTATGAGAAACAGTGACATGATCAGCTCTTGTGCTGATTGTTGATATACAATGTAATACTTTATCCATTTTAGTATTTTTTCTCTGTTTTGTTCTAGTACTATTGATTGAACTCTGTAATTAACACACAATTATTCTTAGGTGTTTAAGCTTTAATTGAAAAGTGATCCCTGTTAAATATAACAGTGGGAATAAGAGAGGGAAGAGATGTACAATTTGGGACATGCTCAATCGGACTTGCCCCAAATGGTAGAGTTAGAATAGTGCCATGGGATTCCAATACAATCCCATTAAGGTGGCATGTACCAATGCCATCTCACTAGTCCAAGTGATCAATTTCAGTTCACAGTTGATCACACTGATAGGTCTATGAGTCAAAGGGATCACACAAACAAGACTAGTGTCTGCTAATACTAACTGATAGAATGAAAAAGGGAGAGAATGATCCAACATGGGAAGCAGGATACATAGCAGACTCATAGAATGGCAGATGTCCTAAACAGCACTCTGGTCTCACAATCAATCCTTAAGGCATTCAGATCTGGCTCAAGAGCCCATGAGAGTATTTTAGGCATGGAAAGGCAAGTCACTCTGGAAAAAAAAAAGAAGACCTAAATGAAAGATCTCTGCAAGTGAGACCCCAGTGGAAAGAATGGGCCATCAAAGAAGGAGGTACCTTTCTCTGAAGGGAGGAGAGAACTTTCACTTTGACTATGACCCTGTTGGAATAAGATCGAAGTCAGCGAACCCTAAAGGCTTCCATAGCCTTGGCAACTCATGACTAGAACCGAGGGAGATTACTGAAACCGTAAACAAGTGTGTCAAATTGTTAAATCAACATCAGGAGTCACTGTGTACTTACATCTCATGTGGGATCTGTCCTTAATGTGTTGTCCAATGTGAAGTAATGCTATAACTAGTACTGAAACAGTATTTTTACACTTTGTGTTTCTGTGTGGGTGCAAACTGATGAAATCTTTACTTAGTATATACTGAATCGACCTTCTGTATATAAAGATAATTGAAAATGAAAAAAAAAAAACCTTGGTGTTAAATTGGAAATTGCATAGTAAATTAATTTTTTAAGAAAATATCATGTAGGATCTCTATCCTTAAGGTGCTGTACATTGTGATTTAATGCTATAACTAGTACTCCAACAGCATATTTTACTTTGTGTTTCTATGTTGGTGCAAACTGTTGAAATCTTTACTTAATATATACTAAACTGATCTTCTCTATATAAAGAGAATTGAAAATGAATCTTGATGTGAATGGAAGGGGAGAGGTAGCGGGAAAGGGGAGGGTTGTGGGTGGGAGGGAAGTTATGGTGGGGGGAAGCCATTGTAATCCATAAGATGTGCTTTGGATATTTATATTCATTAAATAAAAGTTTTAAAAAAAAGGCTTCCATTTCCTTGGCAACTCATGACTAGAGCCTAGGGAGATTACTGACGCCATAAACAAGAATGTCAAATTATTTAGTCAACAAAAGGGGCCACTGTGTACTTACTCCTCCTGTGGGATCTGTCCTTAATGTGCTGTCCAATGTGAAGTAATGCTATAACTAGTACTGAAACAGTATTTTACACTTTGTGTTTCTGTGTGGGTGCAAAGTGATGAAATCTTTACTTAATATATACTAAATCGATCTTCTGTATATAAAGATAATTGAAATGAATCTTGATGTGAATGGAATGGGAGAGGGAGCGGGAGATAGGAGGGATGCGAGTGAGAGGGAAGTTAAGGGGGAGGGGAAGCCATTGTAATCCATAAACTGTATTTTTGAAATTCATATTTACTAAATAAAAGTTTTTTAAAAAAGAAATCAACCTGTATCTTAAAAATTAATGTATATTTTTTTTCTTGTTGGTTTGTCTACCCTTTCCAAGAAATATCCAAGGAACCATTATGCATCCCTATTGTTTATAGCTTACAAATAATCAGATAATTTTTCTATAGATCATAAACTATGGACCCTAGCACACAACATTGAAATACTAGGTGGAAAATCAAAGCCCAGGGAGGGCAGCCCTTTTACTTTCATTTCTTTTCTTGATTTTGACCTTTTGTTTGCTGTTCCCACCCAGTAACAGTGACCATCATTTCTCAATCCCAAGTTTGATAAAAGGCATATGTGCTGCTTCTAGGACTGAGCCATAAAGGAGAGGAAATTATGGTACATATTTATATTTTAAGGGGACAATGTGGCAACACATTTGAAACCAAGACTGTTCTCAGCAGGGCATTTGCACTTGGTAATTGCTGAATAATATTTTTATGGAATCAAATGAAATCCAAATAGATACAGGCAATCTGGGATTTAGCCTATGGCTTTTTTTTTTCAGCCCCCATAACTTGGATGACTCCAGTACCAGCCTCAAAGTAGAGTGAGGCCCCCAGAGAGTGAGGTGGGAAGGAAAACAGTCAACTCAGACCTTCACAGCCAACCTATCAATTTTCCCAATGCAACTTAGCATTTCCAACAGTAGCTGCTCATTTGTCTTTATGAGTTTCATCTCAATGCTTTCTTCAAGGAACCCTGGTTTCTGCTGATGTCCTAGGTACATCTACAGACAGGATCCTACAGATGGCAAGCACTGCAATACACACAGATTGCTGGGAGGGGAAAGCTGTGTTCAGAAACTCTTTCTCATGAGACGTCTGGGAGCAGCTGCCAGCTGCTGAGCATGGGGGTAATGATGGGCAATGACCACGTCTAACAGCTCCCAGTGGCGCCTGAAGTGGTTGAATGGGAGCCCAGGCCCACACACACTCCTAGACTGCAGTACCATGATTCTGCCTAGAATAATGTCTCTACTTGATTTAATCAACAAGGAAGTTCACAGGGAAAAGGAATTTCCTCTGACATTTAGCCACAAATTATGTCCAAATATTTAAGGAGGTTATGTCACCCATTATATGGTCCCTATCACTAATGTTTTCTGGAACAATGAATAATTTATAAATCTGAAAAAAGGATTATAGTATGTTTCCTAAGCATGCAGTACTCCAAAAAAGGGAGAATTAGGTCAACAATCTGATTTTACTAAGTTAAAATTATTTATTCTAATTTCTTTTCTGTTCATTATGTATTTTTCTTTTATAAGAAAGTAATAGCAATATGAGGGTGACAACTTAATTTAATGCTTTTTGAAGGCTATTCATCAAGTCCTACAAGTCCTAAATAGATAACAGACTTAAAAGAAAATGTTGCTTATGTTCTCCTATGAATCATCTTATAAAGGAAAAGTACTAATCAACTTTATGTTATTTCATTTAATATAAATCTTGTCATGTGATGACAGAGCATTCAGGCCAATGGGTTAAACTGTACAAGACATTATTTGAAATGCTAGGGTCTCCAGATAACAATTAACTAACTAAACCAATTCAAAGTATTTCCTCTTTTTTACAAGGTTTCACCAATTTGGCCCACCATAAAGGCATGAAGGAGTGAAGTTTCAGTGATAATGGAGTAAGTCACCTGAGCATGGGGAGCTTGATTATTTTTGGCACGAATTGACCCACCGTGGGGTAGGTCTCTGACTCCATTCCCTCTCACTATTTCTTTTCCACATTGAAGAGTGATATGTTCTGGAGAGACAGTCAGCAGCAGGCATCATTTCTTGAGCTGCTAAAACTAATTTAATTTTAGAAAACACTTAGAGGGCTAAATCTTTAAATATTATAATTGTACCTGTCCTGGATGTTTTATGTTTGTATCAATATGAAACATTTGACTATGTAGGTTATATTGTCATATGGTTTTTTTTTTTTTCAGACTATTTATTTGAAAGAAAATAACTTAGGCAATTCCTAGAAAACGGGCCTTTTCCAGTTAATTTTTAAAAAGATTTATTTATTTATTTGAAAGGCATAGTTACAGAAAGGCAGAGGCCGAGAGGGAGGTTCACTCCCCAAAAGGCCACAACAGCCAGAGCTGGGCAGATCAGAAGGCAGGAGCCAGGAGCCTCTTCCACATTTGCCGTGTGGGTGCAGAGGCTCAGGGACTTGGGCCATCCCCTACTGGTTTTTCAGGATGTATCAGAGAACTGGATCAGAAGTGGAACAGCCAGGACTTGAACTACCACCCATGTGAGATGTCGGCACTGCAGGCGGCAGCTTTACCGGCTCCACCATATAGCCGGCTCCTCCAGTTAATATTTTTAAAATATTCTCATTTGGTTCTCTTTTCTATCCCTTGAAGATATTTTATTATTTTATGTTTATTTTTTATTTTTTTGTCAAAGGTATACAAATTTCCTGTATTTCATAATACGGATTTAGGAACATAGTGATACTTTCCACCCTCCCCTCCCTGCCACCCATACTCTCACCCTTCCTCCTCCTTCCTGTGTTATTTCTTCTCAATTTTTACACTGATCCACTTTTAGTTTACTTTATATCCGTAAGATTAACCCTACACTACCAAAAGAGTTCAACAAATACTAAGAAGAAGAAGAAGAAGAAGAAGAAGAAGAAGAAGAAGAAGAAGAAAACGCTGTTCCTCAACAGAAGAGACAAGAGCTGTAAACAATCACTGAACCTCAAAGTGTCAATTTCACTCCTATAGATTATGTTTTAGGTACTCTATTAGTTACAATAGGTCAGGGAAAGCATATGGTATTTGTCTTTTTGAGACTGGCTTATTTTGCTAAGTATAATGGTTTCCAGTTTCATCCATTTTGTTGCAAAAGATAGGATTTCTTCCTCCCTTCCTCCCTTCCTTTTTTTTTTTTTTTTGGATTTATTTATTTGAAAGGAAGAGAAAGAACTTCCACCCATTGGTTCACTACCCGTGTGGCCACAAAAGACAGAGCAGGGCTAGGCTGAAGCCAGGAGCAAGGAACTTCATCCACATCCCCCATGTGTGTAGCAAGAACACCAGTACTTGAGCTAATAGCTGGTGTTTCTCAGGCTGACTGACAGGAAGCTTGATCAGCATCAAAGTAGCAAGGACTCCATCTAGCTCTCTGAGGGGGTATGAGCATCCCAAGCAGTAGCTTAACGTGCTGTACCATAACTGACCATTGTCACATGTTTTTTGACCATGCCAATAGGCTTACAATGACAACCTGAAATATCAATGTCCATGCAAAATTGTGTTTCAGAGAAAAAGATAAATGAAACATTGTCTCTGAATCCAATTTACATAATTTTCTAGCAATTAAATCTACTTTTTAAATTTTTTTATTTTTTTTATTTTTTTTAATTATAAAGATTTTATTTAAAGAATATAAATTTCCAAAATACAGCTTATGGATTACAATGGCTTCCCCCCACCATAACTTCCCTCCCACTCACAACCCTCCCCTTTCCCGTTCCCTCTCCCCTTCCATTCACATCAAGATTCATTTTCAATTCTCTTTATATACAGAATATCAGTTTAGTACATATTGCATAAAGATTTCAACAGTTTGCCCTCACATGGCAACACAAAGTGAAAAAATACTGTTGGAGTACTAGTTATAGTATTAATTCACAATGTATAGCACCTTAAGGACAGAGATCCTACATGATATATTTTTTTAAATGATTAATTTTCTATGCAATTTCCAATTTAACACCAAGTTTTTTTTTTACAATTATCTTTATATACAGAAGATCAATTCAGTATATACTAAGTAAAGATTTATTTTATTTATTTGAAACACAGAGTTATAGAGAGAGGTAGAGACACAGAGAAAGGTCTTCCATCTGCTGGTTCACTCCCCAGATGGCCGCAACGGCTGGAGTGGTGCCTATCTGAAGCCAGGAGCCTGGAGCTTCTTTCGCTCTCCCATGTGGGTGCAGCGGCCCAAGGACTTGGGCCATCTTCTACTGCTATCCCAGGCCATAACAGAGAGTTGGATCAGAAGAGGAGCAGCCGGGACTTGAACCGGCACCCATATGGGATGCCTTCACTTCAGGCCAGGGCATTAACCCACTGTGCCACAGCACCGCCCTCCCCCCCGAGAAAACTTAAATAACAGAAAGTATTATTCTGTGCCAAAGAAGCATAAAGATGTCCAATATTTAAAATAACAATTAAGATAACTAAATTACTTAATTTCAATTTTTTTATTGACTACACTTTAGGTATTTGTGAGTATTTGACTCTATCTTTCTTAGATAGAAAGAAGGAAGGAAGCATAAAGATTAAACTTGAAGCTCCCAGACATTGTTATTAATTTAGTTATATTTATTTCCCTCTACTCAACAAACTCTTCTGTGTATTTTCCACATTGTTTTTCACTAGAAAAGAGCTCTTTGAAGTTAGGGACTATGAGATATTTGTGGCAGAGGTACTTTGGGGTATGTAATGGACCTCAAATGTATTTTTTCAGTCAGCTGGAGACAAAACACTAAAAATTATAGAGTCTCAGCCCTTAACCTGCTATGTAAGACCATGTGGGGGTTGTGAGAGAGTAAGAAATATGTATTTGTTTTTTTTCCCAGTTCCTGGCACATAGCTTCTAAGACCCTGGAAATCTAAAAGTGATGAGTGTCTTCTGTGTCCAGTTAGATAACTGGTAGCTGATTCCAGTAGATGGCTTCAGGATAGGGGCTGGTCATCAAAGCAGCTGACTGTGTGATTGGTGAATGTACAAGGGTACTTAAAATAATGTATGGAAAATGGAATTAAAAGGTATTTTAATTTTGGTGCAAAAAAATTTAATATAGTTTTAGCATAATACATATTTTATGTGAGTTTTTTTGAAGAGCCCTCATATTTGCCAGGTTTGTGTTGTTGTAACAAAATAGCTGAGTCTGGATACTTTATAAGGAAGAGATTTATTTACTGGAAGTTCTGGAGCACCAAAAGCATTGGCAACAGCATCCTGGCGAGGAAGCTCAGGAAGCATCATAAGGCAGCAGAGAAGTAGAAAGAGAAGTGGCTACACAAAAGGGGCAAAATTCAAGGGGTGGCAAGAAGTAGTCTCACTTTATAACAACTTCCGCTCTTGAGAAGGAATTCATCCGACTTGCCAATATTCATCACTTCTGGGGCAGTGCTGCCATGACCTTGTTAATAACCTTAGGAATATAGTCATTCTTCCCACCATACCCTCCTTCCCACCCACACTTCCACCCCTCCTCTTCCGCCCTCTCCCTACCCAGTCCCATTCTCCATTAAGATTCATTTTCAATTAAGTTTGAACACAGAAGACCAACTCTATACTAAGTAAAGATTTCAACAATTTATACACATACCCACACAAAATAAAAACTATTTGAGAAACTAGTTTTACAGTTAACTCTCATAATACAACTCATGGAGGACAGAGATCCTGCATGGGGAATTAGTGCATAGTGACTCCTGTTGTTAATTTAACAATTAACACTCCTAAGTATGACGTCAGTGACCACCTGATGCTCTTAATATAAGCTATTTAGGTTATGGAAGCCTTTTGAATCCACAAACTCCATCAGTATTTAGACAAGGTTATAAGCAAAGTCGAAGTTCTCTCCAGCTTTTAGAGAAAAGTATATCCTTCTTTGACGGCCACTTCTTTCACTGGAGTCTCTCTCACAGAGATCATTCACATAGATCATGTTTTGCCACAGTATCTTGGCTTTCTACGCCTGAAATACTCTCAGGAGCTTTTCAGCCAGAACAGGAAGCCTTACAGGCTGATTGTAAGGTCAGAGTGTAACTTAAAACAATTGTCATTCTGTGAGTCTGCTGTGTGGACTGCTTCCCATGTTGGAAAATTCTCTCCTTTTTAATTCTATCTATTATTATTACCAGACACTTAATCCTATTTATATTATCATTTTTAACACTTAATCATATCTATATGTTCACTTTAGCACTTATTATATTCACTTTAACATTTAAGATGGCATTTTTACCACCCAGATTAATGGGATTTAGGGTCACATGACAAGTTTTTAAACTTTACCCTTAGAAGTAACTTCTTAGGAATGCAAGCAGAACTATACAGATTTATAGTTACAAGCTTCCTGTTCCCTATTGCCACTCTTACTTTTACTGAGATTCATTCCTAACTGACTTTATACATATATGATTAACTCTATGTTAAGTAAAGAGTTCAATAGATAGAATGAAGAAAAGAAATTGTTCCTCAACAGTCAAGACAAGAGTAGCTCAAGTCATCCCTTCTCAAAGTGTCAATTTCACTTCTACAGATTTTCTTTAAGGTGCTCTGTTAGTTCTCACAGATCAGGGAGAACATATGGTATTTATCCCTTTGGGACTGGCTTATTTCACTGAGTGTAATGTTTTCCAGATTAATCTATTTTGTTGTAAATGACCAGATTTCAATTTTTTTTAACACTGTGTAGTATTCTATAGTGTATATATCCCATAATTTCTTTATTCAGTCTTTGGTTGATGGGCATTTGGGTTGATTCCATGTCTTAGCTATTGTGAATTGAGCTGCAATAAACATGGGGGTGTGGATAATTCTGTTACTTACTGATTTTATTTCCCTTGGGTAAATTCCCAGGAGTAGGATGGCTGGGTCATATAGTATATCAATATTCAGACTCTTGAAGTATCTCCATATTGTCTTCCACAGTGGCTTTATCAGTTTACATTCTCACCAACAGTGGATTAAGCTACCTTTTTTCCCACATCCTCTCCAGCATTTATTGCTTGTTGGTTTCTGTATGAAAACCATTCTAACTGAGGTGAGGTGAAACCTCATTGTAGTTTTGATTTGTATTTCCCTGATGGCTAGTGATCATGAACATTTTTCATGTGTCTGTTGGCCATTTGGATTTCCTCTTTTGAAAAATGTGTTTTATTCCTTTGCTCATTTCTTAACTGGGTTGTTTATTCTGTTGTTGTGTATTTTCTTAGTCTCTTTGTATATTCTGGTTAGTAATCCTTTATCAGTTGCATAGTTTCTCCCATTCTATCAGTTGCCTCTTCCTTTTCTTGAGTGTTTCTTTTGCAGTACAGAAACTTCTCAATTTGATATAATCTCATTTGTTAATTTTAGCTTTGATTGCCTATGCCTCTGGGGTATTTTCCAAGAAATCTTTCTCTGTGCCAATGTCTTGCAGGGTTTCCCCAATGTTCTCTAATGATTTGATGGTGTTGGCTCATAGATTCAGATCTTTAATCTATTTTGAGTGAATTTTTGTATAAGGTATAAGGTAGGGATCTTGCTTCATATTCATATTTTTAAACGTGTTATTAAATTTAATAGTCTTTAAATACATAAACTTTCTCCTACCTCTCCCCCACCTTGTTCTGGGGCATCCACGAGCAAAGCCTGAGATGGTGAGGAGGAAGTAGAAAAATACTATTTACAGGGGGACAAAGGCGTCCGTGCCTCCGTGGCCCGCAGATACCCCCAGCCCCCAGCCCCTTTTGTTCCTTTAGAAAAAGCCCCTGGGAATCCGTTTGAGTGTAGACTTCCCCTAAAGGGGCACCTGGGCCCCACACAGAATAGAAACTCCGAGAGGAGGAGGGAGAGAACTGATAGCACCTCAGATCCTGGCAGGGGAAGGCTTCTCCCCTGCCAGCTTGTAGTTGGCCAGCTGGCAGGCCAGCCTTTGTTCCAATAGTCCCATGTAAACATTGACTGTAAACATCCTGTTTTCCCAGCACCATTTGTGAAGAGACTGTCCTTGCTCCACGGATTGGTTTTAGCTCTTTGGTCAAATATAAGTTGATTGTAGTTGCTTGGATTGATTTCTGGAGTTTCTATTCTGTTCTATTAAAGTTCCCATGCCTTAAACACTTCCATACTGAGGACAACACTTCCAGCACATGGACTCTTGGTGGATACTCTCAGACCACCTCTAATCCATATTCCCAGAAACTCCTCCACCCCCTCGGAGGGAAGAGATGCTGTAGACAGAGTTATTCACCACTGGCCAATTATTTAATCAATTGTGACTGCATAATGGACCCTCCACAAATCCCTAAACAAAAAGTATTAAAAAAACTCAATGGCTGCTGAGCACATGAAGGTGCTGAGAGAGCAATGTACCTATAGAGGGCACACAAACTCTGCTCCGTCCCCTTGCCCCACAGCTTGCCACATGTATCTCTTTCCATATTGTATATTTACAATAAACCAATAACTTCAATACCAAGTAAAGCCTTTCCCTAAGATCTCTGAGACATTCTGGCAAATTATTGAACATGAACTGAAGTGAGAGGCAACTCCTGATGTATAGTCAGTTGGTCAGAAGTGTGGGGAGGCCCAGGAATTCTTAATAGTTCCTGAGGCAGTGGACATATTCAGGACTGAGCCCTTTAACTTGTGGGTTATGAAGCAACTCCAGGTAGATAGTGTAGGGATAGAATGGAATGTTACTGAATTGAGTTGTATTGAATTGAATGGCCTTCACTTTGTGTCTGGAGAGCTGGTGAATTGATTATTGTGAAAAAACATCCTACATATTTGGAGTTGGAAATGTGATGATGGAAAACATTTTGTAGGAGCAGAATGGGCAACACTGTACCTAAATTTATCACTTTGCGAGTCCCTATAGAACTACTGATTTAGTAGAATATGCATTAAAAAAATCAGAGTTTAGTCCTATGTCAGTATTTTACTAACTATGTGCCCATGACTAGAATCTTCAGAGACTATGAAGAGAGTTTGCAAAGACCCATAATATAGATCAAGGTCCCCATCTATTAATGGATTGTAGTTGAATTCTTTGTTATTATTCGGAACTATGAACACTTCAAAAATGGAGATTTTTGGCTGAATTTGGAAGCTTATTTAACTGCTAAGGTAGCCATGCTGTAGTCCAGTTCTAAAACTTTTTGATACTGAAAACACAGCTCAGTCTCTGAATGCTACAGGGTACCAGCAGGTCCTCTTCCTATGACTATACCAACTGCTCATCACTGCACAGTGTGTTCAGACAAGGAACATGCACACAAACACTCAGCCCCCAACCCA
Source organism: Sylvilagus floridanus (assembly GCA_949820135.1). NCBI lineage: Eukaryota > Metazoa > Chordata > Mammalia > Lagomorpha > Leporidae > Sylvilagus > Sylvilagus floridanus. The sequence goes on from OX463241.1 coordinate 80,598,298, forward strand.
CTTCACAAGCAGACCACTCTCCTGTGAGACCAGCTAGCCACATCAAGAAGAAAGGATAATTCTTCCTTCCCTTAATGTCTTATTCCAAAACAGCAAATGACCAATTATTTGATCTTTCAATTGATGTGTTAGAAATTATAACTCAGTGTGTGTGTTTAGCATTTAGTTAAGACACTGGTTAATCAGAGTACCCTGATTGAGTCTTGGCTCCAGATTCCTGCTGATATGCAACCTATGATATAAAGGATACCTTAAGTAGTTGGGTTCCTATAACTCACATGGGAGACCCAGATTGAATTCCTGGCTTCTGTCTTCAGTCCAGCCTGGTCTTGGCTGTTGTATGAGTTCACTTTATCCCCAACCCACTTTCTCTTTCTCTGCACCCATCAGATAAATAATTAAAAAAAGAAAAAAACAGAAATTGCAGGCACTGGTGTTGTGATGTAGTTGGTAAAACATCTGCCTGCTGTGCCATTCAATATGGCACCAGTTCTACAATTTCAACCATTTCATTGTGAAAGACAGGATTTCATTCTTTTTTATGGCTTGCTAGTATCCCATAGTGTACATATACCACATTTTCTTATCCAGTCATCAGTTGATGGACATCTGGGTTGATTCCATATCTTAGCAATCTTAGCTATTGTGAGTTGGTCTGCAACAAACATATGGTTAAAAATAAATCTTTCATATGCTGATTTCATTTCATTTGGATAAATTCCCAGAAGTGGATGGGTGGGTCATGTAGATCTATTTTCAAGTTTCTGAAGAATCTCCATAATGTCTTCCATAATAGTTGTGCTGTTTTACATTCCCACCAACAGTATTTTAGGTTACCTGTTTCTCTACATCCTTAGCAGCATTTGTTATATTTTTTGATTTTTGGATGATAGCCATATCAACTGGGGTGAGGTGAAACCTCATTGCAATTTGGATTTGCATTTCTATGAAGGCCAATGAGCCTGAGTATCTTTTCATGTGTTTTTTTGTCATTTATGTTTCTTCTTTGAAACACTTGAATCCACTTCTTAACTGGATTGTTTGTTTTGTTGTTGTTGTTGAGTTTCTTGAACTCTTTATACATTCTGGATATTAATCCTTTATCAGGTAAATAGTTTGCAAATAGTTTTGTTGCCTGTTTACTTTGTTGAGTATTTCCTTTGCTATGCAAAAGCTTCTTAGCTTGATGTAATTACATTTGCCTATTTTTGTCTTCATTGCCTGTGTTTCTGGGATCTTATCCAGGAAGTCTTTACTTAGGCCAATTTCTTACAGTGTTTCCCTGCTTTCCTCTAGTAATGTAATGGTTTCATGTCTTAGGTGTAGATTCTTGGTGAATTGTGAGTTCATTTTTTATAGAATGTAAGATGGGGGTCTTGTTTCATAATTCTCCATGCAGAGATCTAATTTTCCCAACAGCATTTGTTGAAGAGAATGTCCTTTCTCTAGGGAGTAATTTTAGCTCATTTGTCAAAGATTAATTGATTGTAAATGTGTGGATTAATTCCCCCATATATTTTTAAATTGACATCTAAATTCTTGTTTCAAATGTAATAGATGCAATTTACAGTTTTTGTGTATTATATGAAAATTAATATAGTTTACAATGCACTTGATGTAGCAGATTGAAAGCCCAGTTTATAAAACCCATTTGCTATGTAAAACTTCACTGAAAGTCCTCATAGTAAAATAGTTAAATCAAAATTGTTTTGCCATAAAATTTTCAACTTCCAGGAAAAATGCCGTTATTTTATGTCAATAACAGCAGTTTTCTGAATCTGAATTCTAATACACATAAGCTAAAATAAGGTGGGCATAGAATCTTTCCCTGGGTTTATTGTATATATATATATATATATATATACGATTTCATTCAGGTAATATATATCAGGTAATATATATATATATATTCATTCAGGTATGTATGTATGTATACAATATATATATATGTATACAATATACATGTATACAATATATATATATGTGTGTGCATATATATATACACATATGTGCACACACACACATATATATATAGTATACATAAATCATACATATATAAATCATATATAATAAATATCACATAAAAATCCTATATATAAATATTTGTATGTATATTTTTTCAGGAGCTTTATGTTGAAAAATCTCTCTATTTTGGTCTCTTAGTTTTTTATACCCTGATAAATGCATTATAATAAGATTCATGTTGTGAAGGTGGTGCACATTTTCTTTTGTAAAAAAGAAAATGATCAGTGAAAAAAGGGAGGTAGGAAAGGAGACACACTGCAGGAGTTGTTCTCAGATCAGCTTTGAAAAAGGCTACAAGGAGGTTGAGCATCTAAAGAAGGATTTCCTTAAAGTTGTCTAAGCAATAAACATCTGAAAAGTATTCAAGTATCCTCAGGAATATGCATACCTCATTTAAAGATATTTAGACGGGGAATCCACGCAAGGTTAAAAACAAAACGTGCAGTAGCTAGTATGTCTTCAGTGGGAGAAATGAGACAGAAAGAACATTCAAGAAAGCATTCACTCCTGTGAGCTCCCGCACCTGCAAGTTCTCAGAGTAAAATTGCTTGCCATAACCATGCACACAAAAGGCAAAGAGATTTCCTATTAGGACTACTGTCATTGAGTGGCTTGGTGGAATGCTTACAATGAGGTTGTGAGGTTGTGTCTGTGCTCTTCAGAAAATTGCAGTTGATTAGCAATATTCAGCAGAATGGGAAAGTGGTAACCTAAGTCTCACATCAGTCCTCTCACATTAAAATCAAAATAATTTGACCAAATAAATATATTTGAATTTTATTTGGTTATCTGTTTAACATTTGGATCCCATAATTTTGAATGTAGCTGCATCCTAAAGAATGTACTTCTTAGATGGGTACTGTATAAGATATTTTTACTTTACCGTGAATGTGATATCACTGCATAAGAAGAATTTTTAGCTCTTTTATCAATCAACTGGAAAAATAAGATTTATTCACTCACTTATTACTGGATAGTTAAGAAGAGTATGCATATGCTTTATTAAAGAAACTAATTTTAATGTTGCTGGAAAATAAAGTGCTAGAGATAAGCATTAGAGAAAAGGATGGACTGGTTAGAAGGTACTATGCATTGAAGGGTTTTATAAGAATTGATTTTTTTTACCTTTTTTTTTGAAGCAGGACTCTAATAAATTTCAACTACTTTACAACAGAAACGAGAACTATGGTAATGGAAATGGGATGCAACCTGACTCTAAATGTGTTAGTGAAAATTTCATCCAAAAGTGTCTGAAATAAAATAGTACAACTTCACCTCTGAGCAATCTCGCAAAGAATAAATCAGAATTTTGATGTTTAAGCTCTCATCTGAAAGAGCTGGGCTGCGTTTATTTGTTGTCTCCTTAATACCAATTTGGGCAAAAAAAAAAAATGCCTGTGTGTATCAGTATCAATGCAAATGGAGTTTTGTCACTTTGTTTTATATCTTCATCAAACCAGTAGTTGAGAATGATATACTATTAGAGTTTTAATGACCTGTGTTTATTTATAAATTTACTGTATATGAGTTAAATAATCATCTTTTCATTTGGTTATTGTTTATAACCTTTGCCTGTATTTCCAGTTGATTATGGTCTTTTCACTTTTCAAAAAAAAATTTCTGGGTTTTCTATTCCATTCCATTGACCCACATGTCTATTTTTGTGCTAGTACCTGATTGTTTTGATCATAATTGTCCTGTAATATGTCTTGAAATCTGGCATCGTGATACCTCCAGCTTTGTTTTCTTTTGTTTTATTTGGTTTGGTGTGATTTTTTTGTGTTCACAATTGCTTTAGCTTTTCAGGGTCTCTTGTGTTACAATATGAATTTTGACATCATTTTATCTAAATCTGAAAAGAATGTCCTTGGTATTTTGATTGGCATTGCATTGAATCTGTAAACTGCTTTGAGTAGCATGGATATGGTAGAATTTTTCCACTTTAGGATGTCTTCTTCTATTTGGGCTATTGGTCTTATTGATTATTAGGAATACCACCTGGGGCTATTTTTTTAAGATTCATTTATTTATTTAAAGTCAGAGTTTCAGAGAGAGAGAGAGAAAGAGAGAGAGAGAGAGAGAGAGAGAGAGAGAGAAACAGAGAGAGATCCTCCAACAATTAGCAGCCTCCCCCGATGGCTGCAAACACTTGGCCAGGCTGAAGCCAGGAGCTAGGAGCTTCATCTTGGTCTCCCATGTGGGTGCAGAGGCCCAAGTACTTGAAACATCCTGTTACTTTTCCCAGGCAATTAGCAGGGAGCTGGGTCAGAAGTGGAGCAGCTGGAACTCAAATGGGCCCATATGGGATGCCAATGATGCAAGCAGGGACTTCACCCACAACGCTAGCCTCCTGGTGCTGTTTTAAAATTTAGTGCTTTGTTTAAGCTTAAAATACTCTCCAAAGGTCCACATCTCTCACTCCACAGTTTGTGTTTCTCATAACTTCTCTATCTTCTTTTGGAGGTTTTTTTTTTTTTTCCCTTCTTTTTTCTCCCCAGAATTGTTTCACTGCTTTCTGGGTCAAATAATTTCATTTTTTTCAGTGGTCTTTGAGATTTCAGTCATGCTTTAAGAAATATTCCACACTACAGAGTAGAAGGCTATGTTTTCAGTCTGGGCCTGCCCTCTTTTGCTGCTGGACCATGCTCAGATGAATGCCTATCTCCTGTTGCTCTGAGATCTGAGACAGTGCCAATACCACAGGATGGGGAGACCTGGACTGTTTCTCCACAGCTTCCCATTCTCAACCAGGCATCAGCCTAGGAAAGATTTGGTCCATCCATCCTCCTCCCTCCAGATTATTGGAAGGCCAGGAGGATTTTGCATAACTAAAGTAGTGGGCCCCAAACTTCTCCTTGGGATTCCCAGAGTATGAGATATTAAGCTCTTTCTGGGATTTATCAGCACCATATCTTGATCTCTAGTCTCGTTTTTGTGACTATCGATGTCTATCAACAGATCCTCAGGGCTGTCCATGTCAGTCCACAAGTGTCAGCAGCTGGCTGCCCAGGAGAGGCACGTGGCTGAAGCTGGGCGTTGAGGGACCAGAAGTTGGGGAGAATGACAGCTTCATGAGTTGAGTCTTTGTCTCCAGAAACATAGCCTGCATTTTTATTTGTTTAAACCTTGACTTTTACCTCTTGAGCACATTTAGGATTTTCTTCCTAAACATCTTATGTATCTGTTGTTTATCTTAAATATTTATCTCTAAGTGTTTTTCCATAAGTATTTTATTGCCCTTGTAGATATTATCTGTCAAATGTTTGCTTCTAATATGATTATTACCACTAGTTTTATTGTTATTTATAAAATATTTTAAGATGCATTATTAATTTATTTGCAAATAATGTACTAAGTTAAATAATATTAAAGGAAAATAGCTATGCTTGCCTTGATTCTAATTTTAATGAGATGGCTTCCTGCGTTTCCCCATTAAGCACAATGCTTAATGGATAATGTTTTATTGGGTTTAAAAAGTTTCCAACTATTTATACTGCTGTGCGTTAAGTGTTTATGTTCATTCCAAAACTCATGTTAAACTATTAAATTTCCAATATATTAAATTTCCAGTATAGCAACATTAAGAAGTAGGTTTTCAGCAAGTGGCTATTTCCTGTGAGCAGAGCCTTCATGAATGAGATTAGTAAATGTAGGAAATACCTGCAAGGAATGACACAGCATTTTAACCTTCCATCTGCATGTGAGGACACAGTGTTCATTCCCTCAGGCGCAGCAACAAGGTACCATCTTATGGGCAGACAGCAGCCCTCCCGAGACACCAGATACAGGTGCCTTCTCATGGACTTTCCAGCCTCCAAAACCATGAGAAAGTAAATCCTATTCTCTTTCTTTAAGATTTATATATTTGAAAGGCAGGGTTGAGAGAGGAGAGAGACAGAGAGAGAGAGAGAATTTTTTGCCAGTTCACTCCCCAAGTGGTCAGAACAGCTGGGAGTGGGCCAAACAGAAGCCAGGGGACAGGATCTCCATCCAGGTCTCCCATGTGGGTAGCAGGGGCCCAAGTAGTTGGGTCAGCTTCTGCTGTCTTCCCAGGCACAATCCTAGGGAGCCAGAGCAGAAGCAGAGCTTTTGAGATTCAAACTGGCTCTCATATGTGACGCTGGTGTTTCAGTTGGTGGCTTAACCCACTACACCACAAGTCAGCCTGAAAATCCTATTCTTTGTACATTACCCAGTCCCAGATATGTTGTTATGGAAGCACTAATGGACTGAAACACATATGTTATTCAAATTTTTTGAATAAAATAGATATTGAACTCTTAAAAATATTTCAAGATGGAATGATATATGTTTATTTTTGTATTTAATGATATGATAAATCTATAGTAATATTTTGTTTAAATGACAATACTTGGCCGGCGCCGCAGCACAATAGACTAATCCTCCGCCTTGCGGCACTGGAACACCGGGTTCTAGTCCCAGTCGGGGCACCGGATTCTGTCCCGGTTGCCCCTCTTCCAGGCCAGCTCTCTGCTGTGGCCCGGAAGTGCAGAGGAGGATGGCCCTAGTCCAAGTTCTTGGGCCCTGCACCCACATGGGAGACCAGGAGAAGCACCTGGCTCCTTGCTTTGGATCAGCACAGTGCGCTGGCCACAGCAACCATTGGAGGGTGAACCAATGGTAAAGGAAGACCTTTCTCTCTCTCTCTCTGTCTGCTCTGCCTGTCAAAAAAAATGACAATACCTTCACATTCTTAAAATGAATCTTGATGTGAACAGAAGGGGAGAGGGAGCGGGAAAGGGGAGGGGAGGGGGAGGGAGAGAAGTTGGGGGGGGGGAGCCATTGTAATCCGTAAGCTGTTCTTTGGAAATTTATATTCTTTAAATAAAAGCTTTATAAAAAAAATGAAGTACACTTAGGTATATTATTTTAAAAATATATTTTGGGGCTGGTGCAGCAGGTTAATCCTCCGCCTGTGGCAGAAGCATTCAATATGGGCTCCAGTTGTAGTCTGGCTGCTCCTCTTCCAATCCAGCTCCCTGCTATGGCCTGGGAAAGCAGTAGAAGATGGCCCAAGTCCTTGGGCCCGGGGAACCCACGTGGGAGACCTGGAAGAAACTCCTGGCTCCTTGCTTCGAATAGGCGCAGCTCCAGCTGTTGCGGTCAATTGGGGAGTGAACCAATGGAAGGAAGGAAGACCTTTCTCTCTTTCTCTCCCTCTCACTGCCTGTAATTCTACATCTCAAATAAATAAATAAAATCTTTAAATATGTATATATATATATATATATATATATATATATATTGAGGTTCTAGTTGTTAGGTTTTTAAAATTTTTTAATTTACTTATTTTCATTCTATCTGAGAGATAGACAGAGGCAGAGAGGCACAGAAACAGAGACTTCCTTTTACTGATTCACTCCCCAAATGCCCATAACAGTGAGGGCTGGGCCAGGCTTAGGCAAATAGCTGGAAACTCAAGTCTCTCAAATGGTTGGCTTGGACCCAGTTCCTTGTCATCATTGGCTGTCTCCCAAGGTGTGCATAAGCAAGAAATTGGAATCAGAAGCAGAGTCTGGGTCATAAATCTAGGCAGTCCAATGTGGGCCACAGGTATTCTAAATGACATCTTAACCCACTGCGCAAACACCCACCCATACCTCCAAGTTTTATTTAGGATTTTTGTTGTGAAATTGTGTGTGTGTGTTTCTTACTGGATGTTCTGTTCATTACTATTTTCATCTCATGAAAAATAAAGAAAGTACATTTTTTAATGTTGCTGAAACAGTTTAAAGAGCATTGGAATTATCAACTTCCAAGGAGTTGGAGGATATCTTACTGTGAACCTAAATCTGCTAAGATTTGATGTTGGTAATGCTGCAGTGCTATTTTATTGATGTGCATGTGCAGACAGGATTCCCCCTTAGTGTATACCTCTACTGAGAACTTGGGCAGCTCCTTCTGAAATCTGTGACCCAGATGTGTCATTGTCATTTCTTTTCAATATTTCCAAACCATCTCCACACTTTCTCATCACTTGTTGAGGTTTCAAAAGTTTTCTGATTTTTCAGATTCCTCGTATTATTATTGTTTTTATGGTTGTTTTCAAGACAGGAAGGTACTTGATGAGTAAATCATAGGCATCACTGTAGTGAAGGACCCTTGCAGGGGGACAAGAAATTAGGCCTGTCTCAGGCGAGAGCAAATACCAGAGGTTTCTTAAAGTCAGAAAAAGCAAGATGTTCCTCAGAGATTAGCAGGCAGAACATTCTCTAGGTTGGGTAATTCTGGGAAAGAATAACGACCCCCCCCTGGAGCAAAGCTACCCCTCCCCCTTTGGAGAGTCCCTAAGCGCGCGCACTAATGACGTCCTTCCAACTGACCAATCCAGTAGCACCTCTGCATTTTAAGCCTGCGTTTTATGCCCGCATTTTGTGGTATGCAAATTTTATGCTAAATTTGTGGTTTTTGCCTATAAAACCTGTGTGTAACTGCTGTTCGGAGCTCCTCACCACCTGCGGAGGTAGAGGGCCCGTTTGCGCAAATGCTCAATAAAATTCTCATGCTTTTGCATCAACTTGTCTGGAGTCTGGGTCTTTGGGAATCCACCCGAACAGTTGGCATCCCAACGATTGGGGGTCCAACAGCAGTATATAATTAATTTCTTGGAAAAAGTATCAGACTTTTCATTTTTTTAAAGATTTATTTTATTTATTGAAAGACAGATACAGAAAGAGGTAGAGACATAGAGAGAGGTCTTCCATCCACTGGTTCACTCCCCAGATGGCCGCAACAGCCAGAGCTACGCCGATCCAAAGCCAGGAGACAGGAGCTTCCTCTGGGTCTCCCATGCGGGTGCAGGGGCCCAAGGACTTGGACCATCTTCCACTGCTATCCCAGGCCATAGAAGAGAGCTAAATCAGAAGAGGAGCAACTGGGACTAGAATCGGCATCCATATGGGATGCCAGTGCTTCAGGCCAGGGCTTTAACCCACTGTGCCACAGTGCTGGCCCCAATATCAGACTTTTTAAACTGTGTGTTGAAAATAAGGATATATCTCATTCACATGAGAAACACAACATATATCCAGTTAGGCCCTTCAGCAAGTGGATGATTAAAATGTTATTTTGACAGCTGCTCTTTGAGGTTTTGTGACAAGTCTCTTTTCTCAGCAAAAAGGCACATTTGTGAGTAAGTCTCATCTTCACAAAGTCTTCATTAAATGAGTTGACTTCTGAACACAGAGGTAAGCCACAGGTATTTGGCTGTAAAGTTCTATGGCCTAAAAATGTTAGCATTCTAATGACACCAATAAATTTAACCTAAATCCCCATAGATGTTACCAAGAAAATTTCTCATTACTATTCCTAAGGAGATAGCTGATGACTCCCAGAAAAAAAAAGATGATTTTGAAATCTTAATCTTTTTACTAATTTATGAATAACATATCAAATACCATATGTTCTCTCTGATCAGTGAAAGCTAACCAAGCACCACAAAGGAAAACAGTTGAAGTGAAATGGACACTATGAGAATCAGTGACTTGATCAGCCCTTGTCCTGACTGTTGAGGAACAATTTAATACTTTATCCCTTTTAGTATTTTTTTGTTTTACTTACTACCATTGGATGAACTCTTTAATTAACACACAGTTATTCTTAGATGTTTAAGCTTTAATTGAAAAGTGATCCCTGTTAAATATAACAGTGGGAATAAGAGAGGGAGGAGATGTACAGTTTAGAACATGCTCAATCTGACTTGCCCCAAATGGTAGTGATAGAAATGTGCCAGGGGATTCCAACTCAATCCCATCAAGGTGGCATGTACCAATGCCATCTCACTAGTCCAAGTGATCAAATTCACTTCACAATTGAGCACACTGATAGGTCTATGAGTCAAAGGGATCACACAAACAAGACTAGTGTCTGCTAATACTAACTGATAGAATTAAAAAGGAGAGAATGATCCAACATGGGAAGTGAGATACACAGCAGACTCATAGAATGGCAGATGTCCTAAACAGCACTCTGGCCTCAGAATCAGCCTTTAAGGCATTCGGATCTGGCTGAAAAGTCCATGAAAGTATTTCAGGCAAGGAAAGCCAAGACACTCTGGAAAAAAAAAAAAACTAAATGAAAGATCTCTGCGAGTGAGATCCCTGTGGAAAGAACAGGCCATCAAAGAAAGAGGTATCTTTCTCTGAAGGGAGGAGAGAATTTCCACTTTGACTATGACCTTGTCTAAATAAGATCAGACCTGGTGAACTCAAAAGGCTTGCAAAGCCTTGGCAACTCATGACTAGAGCCTAGGGTGATTACTGATGCCATAAACAAGAGTGTCAAATTGTTAAGTCAACAACAGGAGTCACTGTGCAGTTGCTCCTCATGTAGGATCTCTGTCCTTACTGTGTTGTCCAATGTGAATTAATGCTATATCTAGTACTGAAACAGTATTTTTACACTTTGTGTTTCTGTGTGGGTGCAAACTGTTGATATATACTAAATTGATTTTCTTTTTTTTTTTTTTATAAAGCTTTTATTTAAAGAATATAAATTTCCAAAGAACAGCTCATGGACCACAATGGCTCCCCCCCCACACAACTTCCCTCCCTCCCCCCACCCTCCCCTTTCCCGCTCCCTCTCCCCTTCCATTCACATCAAGATTCATTTTCAATTCTCTTTATACACAGAAGATCAATTTAGTACATATTATGTAAAGATTTCAACGGTTTGCCCTCGCATAGAGACACAAAATGATAATACTGTTGGAGTACTAGTTATAGTATTAATTCACAATGTACAGCACATTAAGGACAGAGATCCTACATGATTTTTTTTTAAAAAAATTGATTAATTGTCTATGCAATTTCCAGTTTAACACCAAGATTTTTTAATCATTTGCAATTATCTTTATATAAAGAAGATCGATTCAATATATACTATGTAAGGATTTCATCAGTTTGCACCTACACAGAAACACAAAGTGTAAAAATACTGTTTCAGTACTAGTAATAGCATCACTTCACATTGGATAACACATTAAGGACAGATCCCTCATGAGACGTAAGTACACAGTGACTCCTGATGTTGATTTAACAATTTGACACTCTTGTTTATGGCGTCAGTAATCTCCCTAGGCTCTGGTCATGAGCTGCCGAGGCTATGGAAGCCTTTAGGGTTAGCCGACTTCGATCTTATTCCCACAGGGCCATAGTCAAAGTGGAAGTTCTCTCCTCCCTTCAGAGAAAGGTACCTCCTTCTTTGATGGCCCCGTTCTTTCCACTGGGATCTCACTCGCAGAGATCTTTCATTTAGGTCTTCTGTTTTTTCCAGAGTGTCTTAGCTTTCCATGCCTAAAATATTCTCATGGGCTCTTGAGCCAGATCCGAATGCCTTAAGGGCTGATTCTGAGGCCAGAGTGCTATCTAGGACATCTGTCATTCTATGAGTCTGCTGTGTATCCTGCTTCCCATGTTGGATCATTCTCTCCCTTTTCCATTCTATCAGTTAGTATTAGCAGACACTAGTCTTGTTTGTGTGATCCCTTTGACTCTTAAACCCATCAGTGTGATCAATTGTGAACTGAAATTGATCACTTGGACTAGTGAGATGGCCTTGGTACATGCCACCTTGATGGGATTGTATTGGAAACCCCTGGCACAATTCCAACTCCATCATTTGGGGCCGTTCCGATTGAGCCTGTCCCAAGTTTCACATCTCCTCCCTCTCTTATTCCCACTCCTATATTCCACAGAGATCACTTTTCAGTTAAAATTTAAACACCTAAGAATAATTGTGTGTTAATTACAGAGTTCAACCTCTAGTACTAGGATAAAGAAAAAAAAAAATACTACCATGGATAAAGTATTACATTGTACAACAACAGTCAGCACAAGATCTGATCGAGTCACTGTTTCTCATAGTGTCCATTTCACTTCAACAGGTTTCCCCTTTGGTGCTCAGTTAGTCATCGCCAATCAAGGGAAACAAATGATATTTGTCTCTTTGGGACTGACTTAATTCACTCAGCATGATGTTTTCCAGATTCCTCCATTTTGTTGCAAGTGACCGGATTTCATTGTTTTTGACTGCTGTATAGTATTCTGTAGAGTACATGTCCCATAATTTCCTAATCCAGTCTACTGTTGATGGGCATTTGGGTTGGTTCCAAGTCTTAGCTATTGTGAATTGAGCCGCAATAAACATTGCTGTGCAGACGGCTTTTTTGTTTGCCAATTTAATTTCCTTTGGGTAAATTCCAAGGAGTGGGATGGCTGGGTTGAATGGTAGGGTTATATTCATGTTTCTGAGGAATCTCCAGACTGACTTCCATAGTGGCTTCACCAGTTTGCATTCCCACCAACAGTGGATTAGTGTCCCTTTTTCCCCACATCCTCTCCAGCATCTATTGTTGGTGGATTTCTGAATGTGAGCCATTCTCACCGGGGTGAGGTGAAACCTCATTGTGGTTTTGATTTGCATTTCCCTGATTGCTAGGGATCTTGAACATTTTTTCATGTGTCTGTTAGCCATTTGGATTTCCTCTTTTGAAAAATGTCTATTGAGGTCCTTGGCCCATCTCTTAAGTGGGTTGTTTGTTTTGATGTTGTGGAGTTTCTTAATTTCTGTGTAGATTCTGGTTATCAACCCTTTATCTGTTGCATAGTTTGCAAATATATTTTCCCATTCTGTCGGTTTCCTATTCACTTTCCTGACTGTTTCTTTTGCAGTACAGAAACTTTTCAATTTGATGCAATCCCAGTAGTTAATTTTGGTTTTCAGTGCCTGTGCTTCTGGGGTCTTTTCCAAGAAGTCTTTGCCAGTACCTATGTCTTGCAGGGTTTCTCCTATGCTCTCTAGTAATTTGATGGTGTCGGGTCGTAGGTTTAAATTTTTAATCCATGTTGAATGGATTTTTGTGTAAGGTGAAAGGTAGGGGTCTTGCTTCATGGTTCTGCACGTGGAAATCCAGTTTTCCCAGCACCATTTATTAAACAGACTGACCTTACTCCAGGGACTGGTTTTGGATCGTTGATCAAATATAAGTTGGCTGTAGGTGTTTGGATTGATTTCTGGAGTTTCTATTCTGTTCCATTGGTCTATCCATCTGTTTCTGTACCAGTACCATGCTGTTTTGATAACAACTGCCCTGTAGTATGTCCTGAAATCTGGTATTGTGATGCCTCCGGCTTTGTTTTTGTTGTACAAGATTGCTTTAGCTATTCGAGGTCTCCTGTGTCTCCATATGAATTTCAGCATCATTTTTTCCAGATCTGAGAAGAATGTCCTCGGTATCTTGATTGGTATTGCGTTGAATCTGTAAATTGCTTTTGGCAGAATGGACATTTTGATGATATTGATTCTTCCAATCCATGAGCATGGAAGATTTCTCCATTTTTTGGTATCCTCTTCTATTTCTTTCTTTAAGGTTTTGTAATTTTCATTGTAGAGATCTTTAATGTCCTTAGTTAAATTTATTCCAAGGTATTTGATTGTTTTTGTAGCTATTGTGAATGGGATTGATCTTAGCAGTTCTTCCTCAGCCGTGGCATTGTCTGTGTATACAAAGGCTGTTGATTTTTGTGCATTGATTTTATATCCTGCTACTTTGCCAAACTCTTCTATGAGTTCCAATAATCTCTTAGTAGAGTTCTTTGGGTCCCCTAAATAAAGAATCATGTCGTCTGCAAAGAGGGATAGTTTGAGTTCTTCCTTCCCAACTTGTATCCCTTTAATTTCTTTTTCTTGCCTAATAGCTCTGGCTAAGACTTCCAGCACTATATTGAATAGCAGTGGTGAGAGTGGGCATCCCTGTCTGGTACCAGATCTCAGTGGAAATGCTTCCAACTTTTCCCCATTCAATAGGATATTGGCCGTGGGTTTTCCATAAATTGCTTTGATTGTATTGAGGAATGTGCCTTCTATACCCAGTTTGCTTAGGGTTTTCATCATGAAAGGGTGTTGAATTTTATCGAATGCTTTCTCTGCGTCTAGTGAGATAATCATATGGTTTTTCTTCTGCAGTCTGTTAATGTGGTGTATCACGTTGATTGTTTTGCGAATATTGAACCATCCCTGCATACCAGGGATGAATCCCACTTGGTCTGGGTGGATGATCTTTCTGATGTGTTGTTGCAGTCTATTGGCCAGAATTTTGTTGAGGATTTTTGCATCTATGTTCATGAGGGATATTGGTCTGTAATTCTCTTTCAATGCTGCATCTTTTTCTGGCTTAGGAATTAAGGTGATGCTGGCTTCATAGAAGGAATTTGGGAGAATTCCCTCTTTTTCGATTGTTCTGAATAGTTTGAGAAGAATTGGGGTTAGTTCTTCTTTAAATGTCTGGTAGAATTCAGCAGTGAATCCATCTGGTCCTGGGCTTTTCTTTGTTGGGAGGGCCTTTATTACTGATTCAATTTCTGACTCACTTATGGGTCTGTTTAGGTTTTCTATGTCTTCCTGGTTCAATTTAGGTAGGTTGCATGTGTCCAGGAATCTATCCATTTCTGATAGGTTTCCCTGTTTGCTGGCATACAAGTCCTTGTAGTAATTTCTGATGATTCTTTTGATTTCTGTGGTGTCTGTTGTTATATTTCCTTTTTCATCTCTGATTTTACTGATTTGGGTCTTTTCTCTTCTTTTTTTAGTTAGTTGGGCCAATGGGGTGTCAATCTTGTTTATTTTTTCAAAAAACCAGCTCCTCGTTTGGCTGATTTTTTGTAATGTTTTTTTGGATTCAATCCTGTTGATTTCTTCTCTGATTTTGATTATTTCTCTTTTTCTACTAGATTTGGGTCTAGTTTGCTGCAAATTTTCTAGATCCTTGAGATGCATTGAAAGCTCATCTATTTGGTGCCTTTCCAGTTTCTTGATGTAGGCACCTATTGATATAAACTTTCCTCTTAACACTGCTTTTGCTGTATCCCATAAGTTTTGGTATGTTGTGCTGTTATCCTCATTTACTTCCAGAAAATTTTTGATTTCTCTTTTGATTTCTTCAGTGACCCATTGTTCATTCAGGAGCATGTTGTTCAATCTCCATGTGTTTGCATATGCTCTAGGGGTTCCTGAGTTGCTAATTTCCAACTTCACTCCCTCATGGTCTGAGAAGTTGCATGGTATGATTCTAATTCTTTTGAATTTGCTGAGACTTGCTTTATGGCCTAATATGTGATCAATCCTAGAGTAGGTTCCATGTGCTGCTGAGAAGAATGTGAATGCTTTCTGTGTAGGATGAAAAGTTCTGTAGATATCTGTTAGATCCATTTGGGCTATAGTGTTGTTTAAATCTACTGTCTCCTTGTTGATCTTCTGTCCTGTCGATCTGTCAATATCTGTGAGTGAAGTATTGAAGTCCCCCAGTACTATTGTGTTGGGGTCTAAGTCTCCCTTTAAGTTTCTTAACAAATTTTTTAAATAAACCTGTGGCCTGTAATTAGGTGCATATACATTGAGAATTGTTATATCTTCCTGTAGTATTGATCCCTTAATCATTATATAGTGCCCCTCTTTGTCTCTCTTAACAGTTTTTGTGTTAAAGTTTATGTAGTCCGATATTAAGATGGTTACACCCGCTCTTTTTTCATTTCTGTTGGCGTGGTATATCTTGTTCCATCCTTTTATTTTCAGTCTGTATGGATCTTCGTTGGAAAGATGTGTTTCTTGTAGGCAGCAAATAGATGGTTTTTGTTCCTTAACCCAATCAGCCAATCTCTGTCTTTTAACAGGACAGTTTAGACCTTTAACGTTCAATGTGACTATTGATAAGTGGTAAGTTTGCCCTGCCATTTGCCAGATATTTTCTAATGTATGCTTTGAATTCCCTGTGATCTTTTGCCGTGAGGTTCCCTTCGTTTACCTTCTTTCATGTTGATGGTCGTGTTTCTGTGTTTCTGTGTGTAACACGTCTTTAAGTATCTTTTGCAGGGCTGGACGAGTGGCAACAAATTCTTTCAATTTTTGTTTGTTATGAAAGGTCTTTATTTCACCTTCATTCACAAATGAGAGCTTGGCAGGGTATAATATTCTGGGCTGGCAGTTTTTCTCTCTAAGCACCTGGGCTATGTCTCGCCATTCCCTTCTAGCTTGTAGGGTTTCTGTAGAGAAGTCAGCTGTAAGTCTAATTGGAGATCCTCTGAGAGTAATCTGCCGTTTCTCTCTTGCACATTTTAGGATCTTTTCTTTTTGCTTCACTGTGGTGAGTTTAATTACAATATGTCGTGCAGAGGATCTCTTTTGGTCATGTTTATTAGGGGTTCTATGAGCTTCCTGGATTAGGATTTCTCTGTCTTTCTCCAAGCCTGGAAAGTTTTCTGCTAGTATCTCCCTAAAAAGGCCTTCTAATCCTTTCTCCCTCTCCATACCTTCAGGAACACCTAGAACCCGAATGTTGGGTTTTTTAATAGTATCCTGTAAATTCCCGATGATATCTTTTAGTTTTCTAATTTCCTCTTCTTGTCTTTGGTTTGACTGTTTCCTCTCCTGTTCTCTGTCTTCTAGGTCCGATATTCTCTCTTCTGCTTCACCCATTCTGGTTTTAAGGCCCTCAAGATTGCTTGTCACTTGATCTATTGAATTCTTCAATTCATTAAGATTTTTTGTCACTCTCGTAGCTTCTTGTTCTACTAGTTGTTTCATTTCGTTTTGATTTCTGCGTAGTGCTTCATTCTCGCGAGAGAGATTTTCTATCTTATCCATTAAGGATTTCTGTAGTTCAAGAATTTGTTTTTGAGAACTTCTTAATGTTCTTATCAATTCTTTGAGATCTGCTTCTTGCATTTCTTCTATCTCATTATCTTCATAATCCTGACTTGGGGTGTCTTTTCCGTTTGGGGTCATCTTAGCGTCTTCCTTGATCTTGCTCCCTCGGAATCTGTTTTTATTTGGCATTTTTTTTTTCCCCTCACTCTTTCTCTGGGTTGTCAAGGTAACGGAGTTTGTGTGCGCGGTGTGTTCCCAGTTTTTGGATCCCCTTCAGGTTTCTACAGCCTCGGGTTTTTGGTTCCGTCTGCCTCAGTGATTGGCGGGCGGGCGGGCGGGCGGGTGCGCCTTGTCCCACTGCGTTTAATCTAGCTCGAATTAGCAGGGTGGGTGACGAGAGAGGCTAGTGTCCGTGCAGGCTCGCCTCAATTGTGCTGTTTCGCCCGTGGGGGGTCTGCTTCCCCCCGCCAGTGTCTCGGGATCCCTGTATCGGCCCCCGTTCAAGCGCTCAGTTCCAATGGCGACTGTGTTCCGCCCGGCTTCCGGTTCAGCCGGCGGGCGCGCGCCGTCCCACTATGTTCAGTCTAGCTCGAGTGAGCAGGGTGGGCAACGAAAGAGGCTAGTGTCCGTGTGGGCTCGCCTCAACTGTGCTGTTTCCCCCGTGGCGTCTGCTTCCCCCCGCCAGTGTCTCGGGATCCCTGTATCGGCTCCCGTTCAAGCGCTCGATTCTAATGGCGACTTTGTTCCGTCCGGTTCCCGTCCCTCCCGGCAGCTCCCGTGCCACTAAGGCACGATTTGCCGTTCGCAAACTTACTTTCCCATAGGTCCTCTGCGTCTCATTCACTGGGTCCGGAAGAATTCCCACTGCATTTTTTCCCGTGAGATTTTTCCTGAGGCTACAGTAACTCTGTTTTTATTAAACTATCTTTTTGCGGACTGCTAGTGCGCGTCCTCACTATTCCGCCATCTTGGCTCCGCCCCTAAATTGATTTTCTGTGTGTAAATACAATTGAAAATTAATCTTGATGTGAATGGAAGGGGAGAGGGAGCAGGAGATGGGAGTTTTGTGGGTGGGAGGGAAGTTATGAGGGGGAAAAAGGCACTGTAATCCAAAAGCTGTACTTTGGAAATTTATATTTATTAAATAGAAGTTTAAAAAAGAATGAGTTAACACACACAGACACACACACACAAAAGAAATCTTAATCTTTTTACTAATTTGTGAAACCTTACCATTGGAAAATGTACTTTTTTTTTAAAATAAAACTACTAAAAACCTAATCCTTGTTTTGATGTTTGATGAGATGGTAGTAGGAAGGATGCACATGGAATAAGGATATCTAACTAAAGCTGTACAGACTGTAGACAACCTTACTACCCCAAAACATATTATATGCCTGTTTCAGAGATATTAAAAATTACTAGCCTTAATTTTCTCTAAAAGTTAAGCATTACTTTAAACATATAAGGAAAAAACTCTTGCCATTTGTCCACTCACATTTTATACTTAAACTTTATTATGATATAAACAATTCAATAAACAATCTTATGATTAACTGAAATTATTCCAAAACTATAGGAATATTGCTGCATGATAACTTCTTAAAAGAACACAGTGCATTCCTACTAGATAACTGACTACTAGACACTCTAACATCTGAAAAATAAAAAAAAATCCAGAAGATGGGCAAATGGGCAGCTGAAATTTATAAAAGGGGCAAGCTGGCAAATCTGTGATTTCTCTATTGAACTACAGCCCTCTTTATAGGTGATGAGTGTCGTGCTACTTAGGCTGTTTGCTGTGGTCGACAGAAATTTATTATCCTTTTAATAAATGATTCCATCACTTGTTTAGTTTACTTTTGTTTGCCTGTTAATTTTTATTTTTTACTTTGTTTGTGTACACTTAAGCAACATCAAATGAAAAGATGACAAATTAACAACTTTGTTATAATAGATAATAATTCTATATTATCATTGAACCAATTTTTTCATCTAAATAACTACATAACAATGCCAGGTTTTAACCATCTTATGCGTTAGGCCAATCTGTACCCATTGGACAAAAAATAATTGCTATCTATTTCCAAATCTCTTTCTATATCCATATCTTGGAGGCTCAGTTTGACTGCTTTTATAAAATTAGATAACGCACATAAATTCCTAGCATTTAGAATCTAATCTCTATTTTTTTTTAATTTTGACAGAGTTAGACAGTGAGAGAGAGAGACAGAAAGAAAGGTCTTCCTTCCATTGGTTCACCACTAATTGGCCGCCATGGCCGAAGCTATTCCCATCCAAAACCAGGAGCCAGGTACTTCTTTCTGGGCTCTGACGCAGGTGCAGGTGCCCAAGCACTTAGGCCATCCTCCACTGCCCTCCCGGGCCACAGCAGAGAGCTTAACTGGAAGAGGAGCAATCAGGACTAGAACCCAGTGCCCATATGGGATGCCAGTGCTGCAGGCGGAGGATTAACCAAGTGAGCCACGGCACTGGACCCAATCTAATCTCTATTTAAATTGATGCAAGGTGTTTTGTTCTTGACCAAGTATTGGTTTGTGTTATGCTTTGTTCTTCACATATTTTCTGGGCATTTTATTTTTTCTCACTCTGCTTTAAATTTGCAAAAGCTGGGAATTACAGTAGATAGTGAGCAAATTCATTCAGCATCAAACACTTATTGAAAGCCATTTCCCACAGTAGGATCTGCTGATGTATGAGGGAGTCAAGATGCAGAAGGCCCTGTTTCTGTCATCCTAATGTGGAGCAGTCAGTACAGGGACTCAGTCATTTTTCCTTTTTGAAAGAGTGAAGGTAATGAGGCAAATTTTATGATGTATTCAAAAATCACCCCCCTTCTCCTGATATTTACCAATTTCTGAAGATATTCTGGTTTACAAAATTACTCCTGCTCAGAACTGAATGTCTTCTGAGACGAAACTTCAATCATAAATTCCAACCTATTTCTAAATTAGATAGGAATCTAGCAAGATACCTAAGACTTTTCCTGCACAATAGTCCTCCCTTATCCACAGCTCTCGTTTCTGCATTTTAATGCTGTGTAGTCAACAATGGTATGAAAATAGTACACGACACATTCCAGAAGTAAATAATTTGAGTTTTCAAGTATATACCATTTTGAGAAGTGTGATAAAATCTTGCATTGTCCTGCTCATTTCTCTATGGAATGTGAGCCCTCATTTTTGTTGGGGCTAAGTAGGGTCAGCTATGAAAAGGAAATCTGGGTTGAGTTTCATAGTATAAGCCACTACTTGGGAGTGCCAGTTTGAGTCCAGATGCTTTCCTTCTGGTCTGCCTTCCTGCTAATGTGCCTGAGAAGGCAGCATGTGATGGCCCAAATACTTGGGTACCTGTCACCTATGTGGGCAGCCTGGATGGAGTTCCAGGCTCCTGACTTCATTCTAGTTAAAGCCTGTTTTGGGAATTTGGAGAATGGACCAGTGGATGGAAGACTTCTCCCTTTCACTCTGTCTCTACCTCGCTCTGTGCCACTATGCCTTTCAAATAAATAAGTTAAAAAAAAAAAGAAAAGGAAATCCAATTCAGTCCTGACATCGCTTTTCTTCACTGTTCTCCTTCATGAATGTATTGAGAAAGTCACACATCTTGGAGGCATCTATGCCTTTATTGGAAAAACTCCTTAAAGAATGTTGGTAAATTTAGCTTTAATAGGAATACTATTGGAGCGCTTTCGAATAGCTCAAATTAAAATAGAACTGTATAATTTTAGTATATTAAAATAATAAACTCAATTTAAAACCTGTTTTGATCACTAAACCAAAAGAAATTTGTGTATATACAAACCAAAAGCAGTGCTTGCCAGGGTTACATATTTGTTTTCACCACTATTGTCTCTCTTAAATTACAATGTTTGAAAGACATCGAAAAAGGAGCTTTGCAAGAGCAAACAAAGAAGACAAATAAAGAAATTTTTATGTTTGAAGTGTGTATTTAGTTATTGAGAGGGCACAAGTGAGAGAGTTCAGGGGTGAGCAACAAACCCTTTTTCTAAGTACACAGAAGGGGAAAATAAGAAGAGAATCAGAGAAATGTTACAGTTGGACGGCCCTAAAAGAGTCTCACTGGTGGTAAAATTCAACAAGAAAATTCAAGGCCATGCCAGAACTAAGGGAAACCCACATTTTCAGAGCGAGTACAGATCTCCATGACTAAGTCTTTCATATGTCTTGGGTTCTAGTCTGTTGTTTGTTACTATAACACAATATCAGATACAGGGTAACTTTATAGGGAAGAGAAGACACATTAGTTCACAGTTCTGGAGGTTCAAAGAACTGACTCTTGAGGTTATATTCTTCCTGGCAGAATTCCAAGAGGGCACAGGGGTACGGAGTATCACATGAAAAGACACAGGGAATATGTGTGTGTGTGTGTGTCCCCTCTGGTCTCTCTCCCTCTTTTTATAGAGGTACTAGTGTTTAATCACGAGAACTTCCTCCAGAAGACTTTACTTCTAACATACTCCTAACCATTTCCCAAAGACCCTATCTCTCAACACCATAATTGGATTAATTTTCCACTCTCTTAATACTAAACAATGGGATTACATTTCAATATACAATCTCTTGTTGGACATCCTCAAACCAGATTAAAAGCACAGTATCCTTTTATTTCCTGTTCAAGTCACTGAAAAAAAAATTCATGGTGCAAAATCCTTTTATATTCTTTCAAAGCCTATGAAAACTTCATTTCCACCTGCTAATGATTGACATTGGGCCAGTATGCCTACTATCTTAAGTAGTATGGAATAAAAACCTACATAATGAAGTAATCCATTTATGTGTTTTCTGACTTTTTGGCTTAAGGGGAAAATTGTCTTTTACTCATTCCTAATAAAAAGTGTGATGAGACATTGCCTTATAACCTGTTGATGACAGTCACATTTACTCTTTCAAACACAACATTGTATAGTTTTTCCAGGGGCCCAATTTGGCCATTGACGATAGCTACAAATGTTATCTATCCAATTTTCTGTCAATTGCCAGCCTGTGAAGGCATAGAATATTTTAACTCTAGCCCAGACCTTTCCCACAGATTTTTAATATAAATTTATTTGAGTGGGAGGGGGAGAAAGAGGAGATAGAGCGAGAGAGAAACTCTCCCATCCACATACACAATATCATTCCCCAAATGTCCACAACAGCTAGAGGGCTGAAGCTGGGAGCCAGGTGCTCAATCCAAGCTTCCTCTGTTGATGGCAAGGAATCAACTACTTGAATCAGCATTGCTGCCTCTCAGTGTCTGTATTGGCCGGAAACTGGAGTCAAGAAATGGTGTTAGGTATCAAATCCCTTTACTCTGAAGTGGGATGCAGGCATCCTCACACTGGCATTTTAACTGCTAAGTGAAACACCCGCCCTTTCTGCAAGTATTTGGTGACAAGTGGAAAGCCAGCAAGACTTACAGCCTCGGCTCAAAACTGAACCATCTGAAACATAATGCAAATGAATTATATTTTATGAATATTATATTATGTTATGTTATATTCATTATATTATATTATACCAGAATTTAGAGAAAAATAGATAACATTGTATGGTTTCCAAAGTGTAAAATATAGTTTTTTTTTAAATATTTATTTTATTTATTTAAAAGACAGAGTTACAGAGAGAGGTAGAGACAGGGAGAGAGATCTTCCATCAACTGGTTCACTCCCCAGATGACTGCAAGGCCAGAGCTGCTTCAATCTGAAGCCAGGAGCTTCTTCTGGGTCTCCCACACAGGTGCAGGGGCCCAAGGCGTTGGCCCATCTTCTACTGCTATCCCAGGCCATAAAAGAGAGCTGCATCAGAAGAGGAGCAGCCAGGACTAGAACCGGTGCCCATGTGGGATGCCGGCGCCTCAGGCCAGGGCATTAACTCTCTGTGCCACAGTGCCGACCCCTAAATATAGTTTAAGAAAATGAAATCTAAGGCCAGTACTGTGGCATAGTAGGTTAAGTCTCCACCGATGGCACCGGCATCCCATATGAGCACCAAGTCAAGTCCCAGAAACTCTGCTTCTGATACAGCTCCCTGCTGGTGGCCTGGGAAAACAGTGGAAATGACCCAAGTGCTTGGGCCCCTGCACTAATGTGGGAGACCTGGAAGAATCTCCTGGATCCTGGCTTCAGATCTGCCCAGCTTTGGCTGTTGTGGCCATTTGGGAGATGAACCAGTGGATACACGACTTTTCTCACTGACTCTCCCTGTCTCAGTCTGTAACTCTGCTTCTCAAATAAAAATAAAATCTTAAAATAAAGAAAATGAAATCTATATACAACATCAGAAATGATGTTGTGACTATGTCACCAGGCAGTCTCTGATTTGATGGGAAAAATTCCTGAAGATTAACTTGCGAAAAATAATCTGATAATCAACAACTTGAATTCTCTTCTGCTGTGTCTTGTTTACATGGAAATACATATAAGCATATGCAATAGGTCTTCAAAAAATTCATGGAAAATGAATATTATGATAAAAGCACACATGAATTTCAAAAGTACTTGGCATCAAAATAAATTTACTTTTTATTCCACTTTCCAAGTTTTTTGAAGTACCCTAATACACAGTTTTAATTTACTAAATGAATCTATTTTATTTGCCATCTGCATTTCCATTAATACTTGCATCAGTAAGCATTCTCCAGAGAAGTAGAGCTCTACCGAGTCAGAGCCCTCGACAGAGACCATGAAAAGGCTCAGTGCATATGCAGAGAGTTTGCGCGGGGCCTGGTGCCACCATAAGGACTCAGGGATTATGTTTTGAACAGTTTGGAACCCTCAGAACATTCCACATATTCCAAATACAAGTAAAATGTTCCTAATGCTCAGTTTGTTTCTAAAGATATGCAATATTTTTTTGAGTTCATGCCTCACACAGTGATTGTCATTCTAATTATCTTAGGGATGTATTTCTGTTACAAAGGAAAAAAAATCACTTTCAGTAAGCCAGATTTTATATGATGTCCTTATCAGAAAGTGGATGAGTTTCCAGAACTCTGGATTATTAATGGTGAAACTCCTATCCTGGGGACTGAACTACATTTGTGGGCCCATACATCACTTGGCCCACTTGTTTCACTATGGGGACCACCTCAGGATGAAAATTCCTGAAGAGATGGGCTTTCCGTACACTCTGTTCCCTTGCTCCTGATACCCAAGGCTGCCACCACACCCTCCTTAGAAGTCTCATGCCATATGATCAGCTGTCCTCTGTGGGGTGGGTAGCCAAGCCTATTTCATCAAGATCAATTTCAAGATTGCTTTTCTGTCCCGTTGGGAGTTGATGTGAACACATCATGCTCTCCTGGGTCAATTTCTATTCCTGATTCCAGTTACTGTGCACCAGGCGCTCAAGTAGCGGCATCCCTGTACCCATGTAGGAAGCCTGGCCCAATCCGGACTGTTGTGGGTATTTGGAAAGTGAACCAGTGGATAGAAATTCTCTCTCTCTCTCTCTCTCTCTCTCTCTCTTTCTCCTTCATGAATAAAACTTAAAACATTTTTAAGTAAAAAAATAATTTATTGGCTTCTGCAGACAAATTGTAAATGACAGGAAGTTATTTGGAACAGGCATTGAATGACAACTGCCTACTTTCTTGTTTTTGTCTGCATCTCTCCACTTCCAATCCAGCTCCCTGCTAATGTGCCTGGGAAAGCAGCAAAAGACGGCCCAAGTGCATAATATATATATATATATATATATATATATATATATATATATTGACAGGCAGAGTGGACAGTGAGAGAGAGAGACAGAGAGAAAGGTCTTTCTTTGCCGTTGGTTCACTCTCCAATGGCCGCCGCGGCCAGCACGCTGCGCTGATCCTGATCCGATGGCAGGAGCCAGGTGTTTCTCCTGGTCTCCCACGTGGGTGCAGGGCCCAAGGACTTGGGCCACTCTCCACTGCACTCCCAGGCCACAGCAGAGAGCTGGCATGGAAGAGGGGCAACTGGGACAGAATCCGGCGCCCCGACCAGGACTAGAACCTGGTGTGCCGGTGCCGCAAGGCGGAGGATTAGCCTGTTGAGCCACGACGCAGGCAAGGCCAATAAATCTTTTAAAAAAAGAAACTTGCATAACTTAAATAAAATTTTAAAAAATGATTTTCACAGGACACAGTTTTAGGAGATGCAGGAACAGCACTATTTAAACTGAAGTGGCAGTCCAGCTTTAGACGAATATTGGAGCACTGACTGGATTCAGTGGCTTCAGGAGCGAGGGGCTGCCAGACAGGTAACTTCAGGAGACTCAGCTGTGATGTCACAACCTAAAATAGTTCCAGTGTGAAAAGTAGGAGGTTTTTCAGGTGATTAAGGGGACACATTTTAAGAGTAAGATTTCAACTCTAAGTTTGCTTTTTAGAATTGCCACTAATTATATTATAGGTTATAGAGGAATCGACTTATTAAAATGCGGTGACTTGATACACCTACCTGAAAAAATTTTATTAAAGAAAAGAATTCTAAAGTAGTCAGTGCCACCTCCTCAAAACCCTATCTAAGTGAACTGATGCAGGGATATAGGGACAGATGAGATGAGAAAATAGGTTCCCCACCCTAACGTGACTTTTCAAAGAACTTTGACAAAGATTGGCTATTTATTAGTAAAGGGTTTCTGAATCAAATTAGCAAAAAGAGGAGGCTTTTTTTTCCAATACAAAGAAAATTAGCTGCTTAAAAATAATTTTGCTCACAGTAAGCTTTCTATCAAATTCCCAGCTTAGCTTTCTTAAAATGACTGTTATTATCTCAGTTAAGAGACTATATATAGGAGCTCAAATTTTCAGCAGATTGATGAAATGTCAGCTCCTTTAGAGAACAGATTTTCAGTAATCCATCTGGTAATGGTCTCTGTTTTTTTTTTTTAAAGCTTGATATTTCAAAATAAAAGACAAGAGGAAAATATTTTAATCTCTTTGCCTTATTATTTTGACATGATGGCATATTTATTCAATAGAAGATCTCCACAAGTAATTGCAGTTTCCATTAAGGCCATCTCTCATGCTTATCTGTCATTAGTCTGGATTTGCTGTAGTTCACATCTCATTCTCTGGTTTACCTACATAGAAAATTTTGATTGGAATTTAGCACTTTCAAAATTGTTCTTGCAGCTCTTTGCCTCTTCCTCAGAAAGGAAATTCTTTTAAAATTGCTGACTTGACTAGAAGTTTAACATGAATGCAAAGTTGATTTAAGATTATCTGAAGGTCCTGGAGCTAATCAGTGACAAAATCAGGATGCTAACAGAGATGCTAGGCTCCACGGTCATGTCCTATTTCTGGTAAAGTACTGTCTTTGCTTAGATGTCATCGTTTTAGATTATTTTCCTGGGGGAAAATATTGCATTCTTTTTTCCTACTTGAACATGCACTTAGTGGTTTTTAATGCCTCTATACACATTTAGGGAGCTTAAGTTAATGAATCACAGATTGAATTTGTTTAAATATCAATCCTTCTGATACAAAAATTTTGAATTTTTTTCAAAAGTCATATATAACATTTACTTGAGAGGTCTAAAAGTTAACTAAAATTATTTTTAATGTTTGATATTACCATGTTATATTTAAAATGTTAATTTCAATGCATTATGAGTATGCTAGACTTTTCCTTAAACATCCTGTTATCATGTGATTTGTGTCTGTTTTGCATTTGATTTCTACATTAATTTCCTAAGGCTACTATTACATAATACTTTAAATTGGTGGCTTGGAATAGGAGCAATTTGTTGTCTCACAGTTCTGAAGACCAGGAGTCTGAAATCAACCTCCCTCTGAAGACTCTAGGGAACAATCTGATCCAGGCTTTTCTCCAGTGTCTGCTAGTTCCCAGGACTGTGGCAGTATTACTCCAATCTTCACATAGTGCCATGTGTTCTTTAAAAATACTTATCTGTCTGTCTGACTATCTATCTATCTATGTATCTATCTATTGTTATATAATGGGAAAAGCAAAAGAGAGGGAGGGAGAGAGAACAAGAGAGAGAGAGAGAAAGAGAGAGATCCTTCATCCACTTGTTCACTCCCCAAATACTAGCAATTGATGATGTTGGGACAAGTCAAAGCCAGGAGCTCATAATTCCATCTATGTCTCAAACATGGGAGGCAGGGACTCAATTACCTAAGCCATCAACTGCTACAACCCATGATGCACATTAGTAGGAAGCTGGATCTGAAGCTGAGTAGCTGTGACTCCAGTCAGGTACTCTTCTTAACACATACTAAATTGAGCTCCTGTATACAAAGAGAATTGAAAATGAATCTGGATATGAATGAAAGGGGAGGGGGAGTCGGTAAGGGGGAAGGGTAGCAGGGGGGAGGGGAGGTATGGGTGGGGAAGCCATTGCAATCCACAAGTTGTACCTTGGAAATTTATATTCTAAATAAAATATATATATATATATATATATATAATAAAAAAAAGAAAAAAAAAGATATGGTTTAACTCTGAGAGCCACAATAGATGTCCTTGTGTCCTTTTTAAAATAGACAGCAAACACAAGGGATTAGGAGCCCATCCTGCCCCAGAATGACTTCTTCAAAAGTAGTTAAATCTGCAATGGCTGCGTTTCCAAGTAAGATCCCACTCCAAAGCTCCAGGGGTTCGAATTTCAGCCAACACCATTCAGCCCATAACAAGTTTCCAATCATGTTGGCGCCAAGTGATTACTCAAATCTAGCCAGTGCTTCTTTATCTGAGATCTAAGGATTCCCAAGCTAGCAAATTTTCTTCCATGTCTATAAGTTCTCAAGTTGTGAAGATATGATACACAGTGACTTCTACTTTAGACGAAAGTCCTGGGGATATAAAAGGGATTTGAATTATTTTATTGTGCTATTATACCTGCATTACTTCCAGCTCCAGTCTAAGCTCAAGGACATCAAAATCAAGCCTAATTATTCTAAGTTCTCCCTCAGCTTGAGAATAGGAAAGAGTATCTCAGCCAATAACTGAGGTAGTAAACAAGAAATGAAAGCAGGCACTCAACAATGTCACATGCTAATTCCATTGAAAAATCCCAGGAAATAAATATCTGAGAAAGGTGAAACCAGATCATAAGTGTAGCTAAAATAACAGGTACTGGAGAGGTTTGGATTTGGAAAATATTGAATTGGACTTGTTCTCTACCTAAAGTTATCTTAAATGCTAAATCCTGATGGTTGAGCTCTACACATTCCTCTAATAGCTGGAGCCATGTGGAATCTTGAGGTCTCGTGAATACTATATTCATAAAGTCTTCTCCCAGTACAGTAGGACTTCATAGTCTGTTTGAGGACATGATACTCACATTCAGAACGAGGTGGGGGCTGGGGTTTAATGCTTAAAAACTATTGGACACAAACATAACAAAAGGGCTAGAGTTTTGGTTCACCCTTTATTCCTAACATGTAACAGTTACCACACTAAAAATCTTCTGTGATCCACCATTTGCAAGCAAAGATAGTAATGCAAGTTAATTAAGAACAAAAAGAGAAATCCAACTCCATACTATGTACAAGAAACCCACTGAAAACAAGTTATCACAGAATGGTTGAAGAGAATGGCTGGGTAAAGACGCCAATTTTTTTTAGATTTATTTATTTGAATGGAAGAGTTACATAAAGAGTAGAGATAGATGGGCTGGGAGTGCAGAGAGAGATATCATCCATCCCATATCATCCATCCCATATCATCCATCCCATCAGATCTGGCCATAGTGACCATTTGGGGAATAAACCAAGGGATGGTTTGACTGACAATACCACTGTGCAACTGATGTCAAGGTAAAGCATCTCACTTCAGATGTGGTGGGTTGCCCCAAGGGATGGTTTATTCCTCAAGTGGTCACTATGGCCAGATCTGAGCAAGGCCAATGCCAGCAGCCAGGAGCTTCATTAGGGTCTCTCATTGTGGATATAGCGACTCAAGAACTTGGTCATCTTGAGCTGATTTTTCAGGTGCATTACCGGGGAGTTAGATCAGATGTGGAGCAGCCAGGACTTGAATCAGTACCCATATGGGATACCAGCATCACAGGCAGAGATTTAACCTACTTTGTTATAATGCTGGACCCAAGACACTGTTCTTGATTACAAAAGAATGTTGCTTTCTGTTGTGGTAAAGCAAAATTAAAGTTTAAAAAAGATTCAGTTCCCTATCAATAATGGCTATATAAATATTAAAGATAGTCAGAACCGGCTGGCGCTGTGGCTCAATAAGCTAATCCTCTGCCTGCGGCGCTGGCACCCCAGATTCTAGTCCCAGTTGGGGCGCCAGATTCTGTCCTGGTTGCTCCTCTTCCAGTCCAGCTCTCTGCTGTGGCCCGGGAGTGCAGTGGAGAGTGGCCCAAGTCCTTGGGCCCTGCATCCACGTGGGAGACCAGGAGAAACACCTGGCTCCTGGCTTCGGATCAGCCGCCATTGAGGGGTGAACCAACGGAAAAAGGAAGACCTTTCTCTGTCTCTCTCTCTCACTGTCCACTCTGCCTGTCAAAAAAAATATAGTCAGAACCAACTGTTTGCCCTTTGTTAAAAGGCATTGACTAGTCAATATTGACAGATATTTATGCATTGAACCTAAAAAACAAAATTCCAGACTAGAGCATATATTATCATTTTTTAAGATGAAAATCAAAGCAATTAATATTCATATCCTGTGGGGAACATTTTGTTCCTAAAAATCCATTTGCCTTTGCTGTTGGAAGCTTCGAGAATGTTAACAAGGTCATCAGAGCACACTAATGATTTGCTGTTCCTTGAAAAGAACGTGATGTTACTGAGCTAAGGAGTAAGATTTGAATGATCAAAACACTGTGTCTTTATGGCAAACAGGATCACATGGCATTGTTCTTACTTGGCAGGGGGCAATGGTTGTTGGGGTTCAGGTGGAATCCTATCCAGTCAAACCAGAGAGAAAGAGAGAGACAAGCAGAATATCTTCTTTTGTGACCTATTAAAGTGAAACACGTGCCTTCTTGAGTATTTTCATAAGTTGTAATTAGGCTGATGATTCTCACCTGTGATTCGATAGCCCAAATTGGTATAAGGGTCAATTGTAATGTTTGAAAGGTCTTTATGGCCAAGGGATTGGAGTTACTCTAGTGTAAAATGTCCTTCCAAGCTCTGTCATTAAACCTCCTTCTTTGAATTAAGTAGACTCTTTGGTAAACCATGGATATGCATAGCTCTGAACGTGTTTGGCCTTTGTTTTCTGCCTGCACTCAGCATTGTACAACAAGGGGCAACCTACCACATCTGAAGTGAGACGCTTTACCTTGACATCAGTTGCACAGTGGTATTGTCAGTCAAGAATAAATTCAGTGCAGTGTAAAGTCATGTGTACCAATTTGCACCCAGGAAAATCTGTGCCAATGGCCCTCAAAATCTGACATGTGGAACTTCCAAGGGGTTGGTAAGGTCAAAAATTCTTTATACTGAATTCTCTACCACACTATCAGGCAACACCAAATGCCAGTTTCACTTAAAAATGTCCTTAATGAAGCAGAAAAATAATAATTTTCATAAATATTGACATAAGTATATATTTTAATATCATGTATGATGAGGTGAGAAATAAACATAAAACAGTTGTACTACATACTGAAATATAGTGGTAAATTGCAAGAATAAGCGTATGCATGACTGGGTTGTAAGTTGAATGAGCCATTTATTTTCAAAAATAAAATTTTTACTTGAGACGATTGACAGATAAATGATGGGTATTTAGCCTTGAGTACTAGACATTTTCTCTAAAATGAACAAACCAAGCCTGTCACTTCAATGAAAATAACAAAACATGAGCTTTCAAGTGAGCATCAGAACTGTGGAAAGCCTGTACAAATAGTGCAAGCCTAACAGCTTCCTGATAGAATTTTCTGGTGCAATTTATGGTGGTATTAAAGAAAGTGATTTTTTTCTATTGTCAAATAAAATGCATCAATATTTAGAGGATCTGTATAACTCAACTTGTCAGGATCTTGCTGATGTGCATGGTGTGATGCTTTCATATCACTTTTGTCAAAAGATTCATCCAAATTGCAACACATTTTAATGTTAGCATGAAGAACTCTAAAATAATTTCTGATTTCGCATCCTAAAAAATTAAGAAAATTCAGCTTGTCTGATTTTTGTGTAGTATCAAAAAAGATCCACAATTATCCCAAGTGATTATTAAAATATTCTTTTCTTTACCAGCTCCCTGTCTATGTGACATTGGACTTCATGTATTTCAAACAAAAAATATTGCAACAAATAAAACAGATAACTAAATATGAGAAGTGCTCTCCAATCTGAATCCAGACATTAAAGTGACTTATAAAAATGTGAAAACTGTTTCCACATTCACTTAATACACAGACATTATATACATACAGTTATATGCTTTTTTTCAAACAAAAAAATATTGCAACAATTAAAACAGATAACTAAATATGAGAAGTGCTCTCCAATCTGAATCCAGACATTAAAGTGACTTATAAAAATGTGAAAACTGTTTCCACATTCACTTCATACACAGACATTATATACATACAGTTATATGCTTTTTTTATTGGAAACAGAGATATGAATATCACCAAGTGAGGGATTCATGATAATGATCTTAATATGGGGGAAAGAAGGCTACACTGTGATGTACATGCTATGATTCCTTAAAATAATATTTGTAACTAAATACCAAATGACATGACATTTGAAATTTGCACAGTTTTTTTTACTCTCTCTATATTATCCTTCATAAACAAGACTATAAAAAGAAACATAAAATTTTTTGAAGATTTTATTTATTTATTTGAGATGTAGGGTTACAGAGAGAGAAAGGGAAAGACAGAGAGAGGTCTTCCATTCACGGATTCACTTCCCAAATGGCCACAATGGCTGGAGCTGATTGCATCCCAAGTCAGGAGCCGGGAGCTTTCTTCTGGGTTTCCCACATGGGTGCAGAGGCCCAAGTACTTGGGCCACATTCCACTGCTTTTCCCAGGCCATAAGCAGAGAACTGGATTGGGGGAGCAGCAGGGATATGAACTGGTGCCCATATGGGATGCTGGAGCCATGGGTGAGGCTTAGCCTGCTGTGCCACAGCACCAGCTCCTATAAAAATATTTTAAGCAAAATTTTTATTATATTTATCGTATAAATGGCTATTCTGAATGAGTATTTTATACAAGTAGGGAATGTTCATTTTGCTGTTAATTATTCTGAAATTTTAGAGATACTAAAATTGTACTCACTTTACTGGAAATATCATTAAAATACAAATTTAAATGCTCAGTTATCTTGCAACAAATTTTTGTAACAATGCAGCTCTTGTTATTGTTTATTTTGCTTTGGAAAATATTATGTTTCATAAAATATGTTATTTATATTTAAAATTGATATGTTTATGTTTAAAATTTTGAATCAACTAATACATGTTTTAAGATACATCAGCTTTATTTTATAATATAGTACATATTAGTAGATATCATCCACACACATAAAGGCTCTTATGGATCACTAACAATTTTTCAGAGGACAAATAGACACAATAATCAAAAAGAAAAGAGAGAAAAATAAATCCTTGACCTCCGTAACATATAGAGACTCTATTTTTCAATATAAAATCAAGAGAAGAATTAAAATTATGGACTCATGACATAACAAACGTGATAAACATTTCAAATAAAAATATGTTTTTCTTCATTTGGCTTGTTCTTTCAGCTAGGATAAATTTTATAACCTGAGTCACCTAAAAATACCTGCTTTAATATGCACTTCTTGGGGGCTGGCGCTGTGGCTCACTTGGTTAATCCTCTGCTTGCAGAACTGGCATCCCATATGGATATCAGGTTCTAGTCCTGGTGCTCCTCTTTCAGTCAAGCTCTCTGCTGTGGCCTGGGAGGACAGTGGAGGATGGCCCAAGTGCTTGGTCACCTGTGCCCACGAGGGGAACCAAGAGGAGGTACCTGGCTCCTGGCTTCGGATCAATGCCCCACTGGCCGTGGCGGCCATTTGGGGAGTGAACCAACAGAAAGGAAGATCCTTTTCTCTCTCTCTCTCTCTCTCCTCTCTCTCTCTCTCTCTCTCTCTCTCTCTCTCTCTCTCTAACTCTACCTGTCAAATAATATATATATATATATATATACATATATGTGTGTGTGTGTGTGTGTGTGTGTATACACTTCTTGTTCAGAATAAGCACCCAGGTATAAAATTGTATCCATTAAAATAAAAGCAATAACTCTCTCAAATTCAGCCCAGGCTACTATTGGGCATGGTTGAAACCAGTGTACAATGAGAAGTTTCCTGGCTAAGGATTTCATTATCCATTATCAAGGACTGTGCTCTGTCTTCCTCAACACAACCAGATAAGAGACCTTTGATGGATTATCCACACAATTTAGAATATATTCCAAACTCAGCATGATTTTTAAGAACTAAGATCTGTTACCTGCTTATTTTTCACAATATGTGATATTTCCTTCCTATAATTTACAATTTATGGGACTGATACTCTTAGGGGTTGTATAACATCTTCAAGCTCACAGTTATTGAAAAGGTTGGAACTTAAGCACCATTCTTCTGACCTAATGTACCTGATGGATAGTTCCCTGCAACAAAGAGGTCCTTGAACTCTGGCTAGAATGTTAGCCCAGTACAATATAATCTCACCTACCTTTTTAAGGCCTTTTTAAGGGATGTCATTATAAGGATGAAGGTTAGGGATCACTAATGTTGGTGTGTGTTTCAGGATCTGGTATAAATTCTGCCCTGACTGTTATATATCCCTGTGTTTTGATATTGTATGGAAGAAAACTAAAACACTGATCTATTTAAACTATTGAAAACTATGAATATTTAAGTTCCATCTGTTCCTCCCACCCCTCATCCTAAATGTGAATAACTATTAGTAATCAAATTGGTTTGGGTCAGTTTTCAAAAATTTATATATAAATCTATTCTCAAGTATCATGAAAATCTTAGAATATGTCTAGTTTGTAAGTAAAACTGATCCAAATAATATAGAGTTGCTTGTCATTTGCCTATTTAAAGAACATTGAGATTGGATTGACTTTCACTTCTTAGTTTCGATTATTAAGTACAATTCAAATTATAGAGTGAACATGTATTATATTTTAGCAGAAAAAGGCTTAAAATAAATAAATAGTAAAGCTAAATTTAATACTGAGACATATCTACAACTACAACTTCTTGCTACAACTTTATAATTTCAAATTTGAAGGCAATATAGCATCATTATTCTCTTAATAAATTAATATGTAACTATTATTTTCTTGAATTCATATTTTAATTTTATGTGCATATGAAATTTTAAAATATCAAATTGCAATTCTTTTTTTAAGTTTTTTTTTTTTAATTTGACAGGTAGAGTTAAAAGAGTGAGAGAGACAGAGAGAAAGGTCTTCCTTCCGTTGGTTCACTCCCCAAGTGGCTGCAATGGCCGGAGCTATGCCGATCGGAAGCCAGGAACCAGGAGCTTCCTCCAGGTCTCCCACGTGGGTGCAGGGGCCCAAGGACTTGGGCCATCTTTTACTGCTTTCCCAGACCATAGCAGGGAGTTGAATTGGAAGAGGAGCAGTCGGGACTAGAACCAGTGCCCATATGGGATGCCAGCACTTCAGGCCAGGATGTTAACCTGCTGTTCCACAGCAATGGCCCCAAAAACTAATTATAATTTAAGCTTAAAAATTAAAAGTAAAAGATAATGGCATATAGAGCATATCAGCAAAGATTTTCTTTTCCAATGTTTATTAAAATTGGTGGTGGCAGGGATGTGTGTGGGAGAACTAGACTGTAAAAATAACTCCAGAATTATTTAAAATATGCAATAGAGTCAGATGTTTCCCTGAAGGATGAGATGCTCCTATGGCATCCACAACTCTTTCAGAGCACTTGGGTTCGAATCCTAGCTTCACTCCCAATTTCAACTTCCTGCTAATGCACACCTTTGGAGGAAGCTGGGTGATGGCTCTGATGGCTGTATCCCTGCCATGAAACTTCCATATGCTAACTTTAAAAAAAAAAGCAGATGGTAAGAAGGGTGGCCCTTCCCTTATCAGCTTTCTTCCTTTTGAAATGAAAGAATCATGTCTTCTGTGCTCCAAATGCACAGAACAAGAGCCTTAAATATCCTCCAACCCTATAACCACTCCAGTAGACAGTTATATTCATAAAACAAATGCCTTCAAAGCAAATGTTGATATGAACATTTTTTTTAATCCAAGAGAGCTTTTGGATCAATGCTTCACAGTTTGTAGATTTCATATTGACATGTCAGATAAATTTGAAAATGCGTATTTACAAATGATATAAATTTTCAGGCTGATAGTTTTATAGTTGGCAAGATTTATTATCTAAACAGCATGTACATTCATGGAAAACTATAAAAATGATTTACTGAAAGTAACTGCATAGTTAAAATTCAACCAGTGTTGCTCCATACTTGGAATGTATCAGAGTGAGCCTCAATAGTTCTTGTTCACATGCCTATAGGACATTAATAAATTCACTCGTGGATTCAATGCACTGTGTACTCTACCATGTGTCTGCATAGGATGTAGTTTGAGAGACCTGCACAAGAGAAGGGGAGATGGTTTCGCATCTGACTTTTCTCATGAGTGGAAGACTTGGGATGATTCACTCATGGGAACCTGGAAAGTCTTCCTTTGTCTACATACTTCCTGGTGTGTGCTTTATCATCTGAAATTGTATCATAATGTATGCATTGCTTCATGATAATCTTCCTTCCTGAATTGCAGTGTAAACACTTTTCGACATAATAACAACTATTACCAGTTGATATTATGGTGATAAGATATGGGGGCCTGCCCGCTCCACAGCCTGCCAACCTGTTCACTGTGACCACCCAGGTCACTCAAGAGCAAATTTCTACACCTCTCATAGAGTGTAACATGTGTATCTTACCAAATAATTCTGTGTAATGGTCAACCCTCTCTCACAGGATGATGGAGTGCTTTGAAGATGAGACCATGTCTTAATTTTTTCCAGAGCCAGAATCAAGCCTCTCTCCTAGCATCGATATTTAGGATTCAGCATGTGTTTTCTCATATTCATACTTTTAATATAATGGTAACATTTATTCTTCTTAAAGTATAAAGTCAAACCTGAGGAGCTGTGTTACAGATAAAAGATTCAGCATTTATGAGCATTAACAAATAAAATGCTTAATATCTAAACATTATCTTAAAATCTTGTTAAATGGAATACTATATATCCATGAATAAGATTGAGATTTGAATTCCAGGAATTATATGCATACAGAACAATCTCCAAAACTATAAATATTAAAGTTATACAGCATATTAGATATTATAAGATCAATCCCATTCACAAGAGCTACAAAAACAAACAAATTCCTTGGAATAAACTTAACAAAGGACATTAAAGATCTCTACTATGAAAATTACAAAACCTTAAAGAAAGAAATAGAACAGGATACCAAAAAATGGAAAAATCTTCCATGCTCATGGATTGGAAGAATCATATCATCAAAATGTCTATCATCAAAAAAGCAATTTATAAATTCAATGCAATACCAATGAAAATACCGAAGATATTCTTCTCAGATCTGGAAAAAAAAATGATGCTGAAATTCATGTGCAAGAGCGGCAAGATGGCGGAATAGGAAGGGAGCACACCGATAGTCTGGGGAGAGACAGTTTAATAAAAGTGGAGATACTGCAGGTTCAAGGAAGAGTAGGAGAAGAAACAGCAGAGAAAACCCTTCCGGAACTGGAGATTCACAGTGGACCTGCGTGGAGAGCATGGGAGCCCGCAGTTTGGGACACCAGCATCAGATTCAACACACCAGCGCTGGAACGCGAGGTGAGCAGAATCTCAATAGTCCGAGACACCAGGAGGGAAGCAGAAAAGGGAGCCTAGAGCGAACAAGGCTTGAAACCCTGCAGGGGAAAGTTCACCAGGCTAACTAGAAGAGAGAGAGAGAGAGAGAGAGAGAGAGAGAGAGAGGGAAAAAAAAAAAAAGTGACCCGTACGGACACGAGCTTCTCTCTCTCCGCTCACCTCTCAAAGGTGAGCAAGACAAAGAGTAGGCGCCATTTTGGAATACGTCATAAGCAGGGCGACCTCGGGTCGGCACCGGCCCCGAGCCTAGCAGAAAAACCTGACTCTGGGTGGGAGGGGTGAAATAACAGGAGATTAGAACCTAATGAATGTGTGGTGCTAATGAACTGAGACTGTGAAAAAAGAGACAGTGGGGGAGAGAACTCACGGAAATCATGAATTCATGTGAGTACTCTCCAGAGACGCTACAGTTCAGTAGCCTTGGCAGCCCAGTGGGAGACTACAGGAGAATCTCAGCCCACACAAAGGGCCGCAAAGATTCCCTCTCTGATCCTTGGGAAAGAGCTTCCGATCTCTGGCTCCTGTGGGTATATCATTCACCTGCTAACCACCCCCAATTCCATTCAGCTGTGTGGAATTACTTCCCTTTTGAACCAAAAAAAAAAAAAAAAAACTAACACAGAGAGATTTACCACGCCTAACCTGGGAGTGTCTCCTTTGACACACCCTCAACCCTGAGGAACCAAACAGAGCTCTCAGGCCACACCCATCTAAGGTTCCATCAAAAGCAGACAGTCCACTTAATCTAGAGTCATGGTATAACAAGAAAAAAACACCACAGTGAAGAAACCAATATGCCAAACAACAAACGCAAAAACCGAGGTAATAAGAACAAGGAAGACACTATGGCATCCCCAAATGAAAAAGACACCCCAATTCAAGATTATGAAGATGATGAGATAGAAGAAATGCAAGAAGCAGATCTCAAAAAATTGATAAGAACACTAAGAAGTACTCAAAAACAAATTCTTGAACTACAGAAATCCTTAATGGACAAGGTAGAAAATCTCTCTCGTGAAAATGAAATATTAAGGAGAAATCAAGCTAAAATGAAACAACTAGTAGAACATGAAACTGTGATAGTGATGAGAAATCATAATGAAGTGAAGAATTCAATAGATCAAATGAAAAACACATTAGAGAGCCTTACAAACAGAATGGGTGAGGCAGAAGAGAGAATATCGGACTTAGAAGACAGAGCACAGGAAACTATACAGTCAAACCAAAGAAAAGAAGAGGAAATTAGAAATCTAAAAAATATTGTTGGGAATCTACAGGATACTATTAAAAAACCCAACATTCGAGTTCTAGGAGTTCCCGAAGGCATGGAGAGGGAGAAAGGATTAGAAGGCCTTTTTAGTGAGATAATAGCAGAAAATTTCCCAGTTTTGGAGAAGGGCAGAGACATCCTAGTACA
This sequence comes from Sylvilagus floridanus, assembly GCA_949820135.1. NCBI lineage: Eukaryota > Metazoa > Chordata > Mammalia > Lagomorpha > Leporidae > Sylvilagus > Sylvilagus floridanus. The sequence continues at coordinate 80,636,282 of OX463241.1, forward strand.
GGAAGCTCATAGAACCCCTAGTAAACATGACCAAAAGAGGTCCTCACCACGACACGTTGTAATTAAACTCACCACAGTGAAACAGAAAGAAAAGATCCTAAAATGCGCAAGAGAGAAAAGTCAAATTACACTCAGAGGATCTCCAATTAGACTCACGGCAGACTTCTCATCAGAAACCCTACAAGCTAGAAGGGAATGGTGAGACATAGCCCAGGTACTTAGAGAGAAAAACTGCCAGCCCAGAATATTATATCCTGCCAAGCTCTCATTTGTGAATGAAGGTGAAATAAAGACCTTTCATAACAAACAAAAATTGAAAGAATTTGTTGCCACTCGTCCAGCCCTGCAAAAGATACTTAAAGATGTGTTACACACAGAAACACGGCCATCAACATGAAAGAAGATAAACGAAGGGAACCTCACAGCAAAAGATCACAGGGAATTCAAAGCATACATTTGGATAAAGAAATTATGGGACATGTACTCTATAGAATACTATACAGCAGTCAAAAACAATGAAATCCGGTCATTTGCAATAAGATGGAGGAATCTGGAAAACATCATTCTGCGTGAATTAAGCCAGTCCCAAAGGGACAAATATCATATGTTCTCCCTGATCGGGACAACTAATTGAGCACCAAAGGGTAAACCTATTGAAGTAAAATGGACACTATGAGAAACAGTAACTTGATCAGCTCTTGTGCTGACTGTTGTTGTACAATGTAATACTTTATCCATTTTAGTAATTTTTTTATTCTAGTACTATTGGTTGAACTCTGTAATTAACAAACAATTATTCTTAGGTGTTTAAATTGTAACTGAAAAGTGATCCCTGTGAAATATAAGAGTGGGAATAAGAGAGGGAGGAGATGTACAATTTGGGACATGCTCAATCGGAACTGCCCCAAATGATGGAGTTAGAAACAGGCCAGGGAATTCCAATACAATCCCATCAAGGTAGCATGTACCAAGGCCATCTCACTAGTCCAAGTGATCAATTTCAGTTCACAATTGATCACACTGATAGGTCTAAGAGTCAAAGGGATCATACAAACAAGACTAGTGTCTGCTAATACTAACTGATAGAATCAAAAAGGGAGAGAATGATCCAACATGGGAAGCGAGATACACAGCAGACTCGTAGAATGACAGATGTCCTAAATAGCACTCTGGCCTCAGAATCAGCCCTTAAAGCATTCAGATCTGGCTCAAGAGCCCATGAGAATATTCTAGGCATGGAAAGCCAAGACACTCTGGAAAAAAAAGAAGACCTAAATGAAAGATCTCTGTGAGTGAGATCCCAGTGGAACGAATGGGGCCATCAAAGAAGGAGGTACCTTTCTCTGAAGGGAGGAGAGAACCTCCACTTTGACTATGACCCTGTTGGAATAAGATTGAAGTCAGCGAACCCTAAAGGCTTCCATAGCCTTGGCAACTCATGACTAGAGCCTAGGGAGATTACTGAGGCCATAAACAAGAGTGTCAAATTGTTAAATCAACTTCAGGAGTCACTGTGTACTTACGTCTCATGTGGGATCTGTCCTTAATGTGTTGTCCAATGTGAAGTAATGCTATAACTAGCACTGAAACAGTATTTTAGACTTTGTGTTTCTGTGTGGGTGCAAACTGATGAAATCTTTACTTAGTATATACTGAATCAATCTTCTGTATATAGATAATTAAAAATGAAAAAAAAATCTTGGTATTAAATTGGAAATTGCCTAGAAAATTAATCAATTTTTTAAAAAATATATCATGTAGGATCTCTGTCCTTAATGTGCTATACATTGTGAATTAATACTATAACTAGTACTCCAACAGTATTTTTCACTTTGTGTTGCTATGTGAGGACAAACTGTTGAAATCTTTACTTAATATATAGTAAACTGATCTTCTGTATATAAAAAAAAAGAAAGAAATTCATGTGCAGACACAGGAGACCTCGAATAGCTAAAGCAATCTTATACAACAAAAACAAAGCCAGAGGCATCACAATACCAGATTTCAGGACATACTACAGGGCAGCTGTTATCAAAACAGCATGGTACTGGTACAGAAACAGATGGATAGACCAATGGAACAGAATAGAAACACCAGAAATCAATCCAAACATCTACAGCCAACTTATATTTGATCAAGGAACCAAAACCGATTCCTGGTGTAAGGACAGTCTATTCAATAAATGATGCTGGGAAAATTGATTTCCACATGCAGAAGCATGAAGCAAGATCTCTACCTTTCACCTTACACAAAAATTCACTCAACATGGATTAAAGACTTAAATCTATGACCCAATACCATCAAATTATTAGAGAGCATTGGAGAAACCCTGCAAGATATAGGTACTGGCAAAGACATCTTGGAAAATACCCCAGAAGCACAGGCAGTCAAAGCCAAAATTAACAATTGGGATTGCATCAGATTGAGAAGTTTCTGTACTTCAAAAGAAACAGTCAGGAGAGTGAAGAGGCAACCGACAGAATGGGAAAAAATATTTGCAAACTATGCAACAGATAAAGGGTTGATAACCAGAATCTACAAAGAAATCAAGAAACCCCACAATATCAAAACAAACAATCCACTTAAGAGATGGGCCAAGGACCTCAATAGACACTTTTCCAAAGAGGAAATCCAAATGGCCAACAGGCACATGAAAAAATGTTCAAGATCACTAGCCATCAGGGAAATGCAAATCAAAACCACAATGAGGTTTCACCTCACCCCAATTAGAATGGATCACATGCAGAAATCTACCAACAATAGATGCTGGAGAGGATGTGGGGAAAAAGGGACACTAACCCACTGTTGGTGGGAATGCAAACTGGTTAAGCCACTATGGATGTCAGCCTGGAGATTCCTCAGAAACCTGAATATAACCCTACCATACAACCCCGCCATCCCACTCCTTGGAATTTACCCAAAGGAAATTAAATTGGCAAACAAAAGCCATCTGCACATTGATGTTTATTGCAGCTCAATTCACAATAGCTAAGACCTGGAATCAACCTAAATGCCTGTCAGCAGTAGACTGGATAAAGAAATTATGGGACATGTACTCTATAGAATACTATACAGCAGTTTAAAACAATGAAATCCAGTCATTTGCAACAAGATGGAGGAATCTGGAAAACATTATGCTGAGTGAAATAAGCCAGTCCCAAAGGGACAAATATCATATGTTCTCCCTGATCGGCAACAACTATCTGAGCACCAAAAGGGAAACCTGTTGAAGTGAAGTGGACACTATGAGAAATAGTGACTTGATCAGCCCTTGTCCTGAATGTTGAAATACAATGTAATACTTTAACCCTTTTAGTATTTTTTTATTCTAGTACTATTGGTTGAACTCTGTAATTAACACACAATTATTCTTAGGTGTTTAAATTTTAACTGAAAAGTGACCCCTGTTAAATATAAGAGTGGGAATAAAAGAGGGAGAAGATGTACAATTTGTGACATGCTCAATCGGACTTGCCCCAATGGTAGCATTAGAAACATGTCAGGGGATTCCAATACAATCCCATTAAGGTGGCATGTACCACCGCCATCTCACTAGTCCAAGTAATCAATTTCAGTTCCCAACTGATCACACTGATAGGTCTAAGAGTCAAAGGGATCACACAAACAAGACTAGTGTCTGAGAATACTAACTGATAGAATGAAAAAGGGAGAGAATGATCCAACATGGGAAGTAGGATACACAGCAGACTCATAGAATGGCAGATGTCCTAAATAGCACTCTCGCTTCAGCATCAGCCCTTAAAGCATTAGGATCTGGCTCAAGAGCCCATGAGAGTATTTTAGGCATGGAAAGCCAGGACGCTCTTTAAAAAAATAAAATAAAAAAAATAAAATAAATTTTAAAAATAGACCTAAGTGAAAGATCTCCGCAAGAGAGATTCCAGTGGAAAGAACAGGGCCATCAAAGAAGGAGGTACCTTTCTCTGAAGGGAGAGAGAACTTCCACTTTGACTATGACCCTGTCAGAATAACATCGAAGTTGGCGAACTCAAAAGGCTTCCATAGCCTTGGCAACTCATGACTAGAGTCTAGGGAGATTACTGATGTCATAAACAAGAGTGTCAAATTGTTAAGTCAACAACAGGAGTCACTGTGTACTTAATTCTCATGTGGGATATGTCCTTAATGTGTTGTCCAATGTGAAGTAAAGCTATAGCTAGTACTGAAACAGTATTTTACATTTTGTGTTTCTGTGTGGGTAGAAACTGATGAAATCTTTACTTAATATATACTGAATGGATCTTCTGTTAAAAAAAGATTATTATATATTATTATTTTGATGATTAAATATTTTAAATGTATATCTACACATCCAGATTTTTGGGTGTGTATTTGATACATTTGCTAGTGTAGCCTCTATTTTTATAATTATTATGCTATAGTGGCTGGCGCCACGGCTCACTCGGGTATTCCTCCGACTGTGGCGCCAGTACCCTGGGTTGTAGTCCCGGTTGGGGTGCCGAATTCTGTCCTGGTTGCTCCTCTTCCAATCCAGCTCTCTGGTTGGCCCAGGTAGGCAGTGGAGGATGGCCCAAGTGCTTGGGCACCTTCAATCACATGGAAGACCAGGAGGAAGCACCTGGCTCCTGGCTTCAGATCAGCGCAGTGCTGGCCGTAGCGGCCATTTAGGGGGTGAACTAACGGAAGGAAGACTTTTCTCTCTGTCTCTCTCTCTCACTGTCCAACTCTGCCTGTCAAAAAAAATGCTATAGTATAAAAAAAGATTATAAAATACATTGATATATTTAATGGTATATTAGTATTTATTTAAATGTGAATTTATAGGCCAGCACTGATGCTCACTAGGCCAATCCTCCGCCTGTGGCACTGGCAATCCCGAGTTCTAGTCCCGGTTGAAGCGTTCTCTTACTCCTCTTCCAGTCCAGCTCTCTGCTGTGGCTCAGGAAGGATTGGAGGATGGCCCAAGTCCTTGGGCCCTGCACCCACAAGGGAGACCAGGAGGAAGCACCTGGCTCCCAGCTTCAGATCAGCCCCAGCCATAGCAGCGGTTTGGGGGTAAATCAACGGAATAGGAAGATTCTCTGTGTGTCTCTCTCTAACTCTGCCTGTCAAAAAATGTTAATTTATTGTCTAATAGATTAAAAATAACACATTAAAATTATAATTAGTTGCTTTCTGCTAAGATAGATGGATCTAGGAGACAGAGGACATTACCTTTTCTTAATTTTGAATTTTGTACCATGTTCATTTATTACCAACATTTAAAATAATTAAATATACTAGCACATAATTATTATGTGTGTGTGTATTTTATTCCTATTATAAATCTTTTGGTTTATGAGAAAGTGAGCCAGAGAACTTCTGTCCACTGATTTACTTCCACAGATGCAGATACTGTGCCAGGCCAAAGCCAGGAGCCAGGAACTCAATCTAATTCTTCCATTAGGGTACAAGATCTCAATTCCATGAATCATCATTTGCTGCCTCCCAGGGTATGTTACCAGGAACACAAAAGTGAGACACAAACCCAGGAGTTATGATATATAGGATACAGGTATTCAAGTAACATCTTAACCCCTATGCCTAATGCCTGCCCCACAACGGTACTTTCAAAGTTTGTGGGAAAATGAAATTAAAAAAAGCTAAGTTTAGGAAGCATTCTATATGGGAAAGCTGGTTCAAGTTCCAGCTACTCTGTTTCTAATCCAGCATTGGCTACTGCTTCCTGGGAAGCACCAGGTGATGGCTCAAATGCTTGGGCCCCTGCCACCCCCCTTGAAGATCTAGATGGAATTCCAGTCTCTTGACTTCAGCTGATCCAGTCCCAGGTGTTACAGGCATTTGGGGAGTGAACCAAAAGGCGAGGGCACTTCCTGTCTTCTTTTTCTCTGTGTGTGTCTGTATCTCTCAAATAAAAGAAATAATAATAAATCTATATTTATTTTTGTGCAAATTGTTTAGCGGTCCATGCATTTGAGGAGTCATCAAAAATTCAATTCAAAAAAATGCCTATTATGAAAAAAAAACTGAGTGTGGATTTTAAAATTTCACTTTTTAAAAATAAACTGATCTTTTAATTCCATTTTATGCAAAGTTTTTGAAGTATTATATGTACATGCTGAATTCACAATTAGCACATGATTATATGTATATCCATCTACCGATACATATACAAAACATATACCAACCCAATTATAGTAATGCTACAATAAAATAAACTACCATCTCCGTTTTCTGGAGTATAAAATTCTATCAGGATGGAGTAGACTCAGAAAGACTGTAGTTGAAAGAGACATAACTGCAATGTACATTCAGATGCAAGTGCTGAGTTTGGTGGAAGGAGGCTCCATCAGATACTCAGGAGTGTTGGTGTCAACAAAGGACCAAGCAAGGTCAGAGTCTGGTCATTCTAGCAGGGATGTCCTTGCTGGTGGATATCTGAAGGGATCCAGGCACAGGCAATATGCTGGGGTTCAGACAGGCATGTCGCTCTGGTGCAATAAGACAGAGGCTCATTTTGAAACCAGGTCATGAAATCAGAACAGACTGACCTAGTTCTATGTTACATAAGCTACAGAAATAAATGATTTTTTGAGCGGGGGTGGGAGGTGGTGTTGGGTGAAGCACATTTTGATGCAGCAGTCAAGACATTTCTAGAGATTCCTGAATTTCATATCAAAGTGCATAGTTCAAGTCCTGGCTCTACTGCCAATCCAGCTTCCTGTATGTGCACTGCAGGAGGCAGCAGATGATAACTCAAATGCACATCCACATAGAAAACCTGGATTGAATTCCAGACTCCTGGTTTCAGCTTGTCTTGGTCCTGGCTGTTGTGGGCATAAGGTGTGAACCAGTGAATAGGTAATTTCTCTGTCTCTCGGTGTCTCTGTAAAATAAAATGAAAATAAATAAATTAAACCTTTGTTTTAAAGAAAAAAAATAAATGCTGTTACAATCCATGATGAGGAATGGATTGTTCCAATTCCCAAAGAAAGATTGTGCCTGCAGCTGGGATGGTTGCCTAGTTCCATTTATTGGGGAAAAGAAGCAAGGCAGAAAAGGAAATTCATCATTACAAAATATCTATGCATCGCATTTAGAACTCCATGTACATTTGGTATCTCACATATTGTATAGAAAATATAAAGTAAGAATGAGCTGGTAACTTCACAATTCACTAATGTTTAATTTGTTCCATGATAATAGCTAGTATAATAATTTTGTCTTACTTTAGTAATCAAAAGAGCTGTGTCAAAATAATTTGCATGTTAGTTCCTATTTTATATTTTTATTGATGATTTCTTTTTATTTCAGTAGAATTCCCCCAAACTTGGATAATATTGATTTGACTTCCAGTGGCTAAATAATACATTTAGTATAACTCTAACCTTAAATGAGATGTTTTGCAGGAATACTAATTGTCTTGCTCTAAATAATAGGTATACCGTGCCTTTAGGTTTCAGAGCAATGTACTATTTGTTCCCCTACCCAATGCCTCTGATTATTTAAAGCTGTAAGTAGTCAGTGTTTTATATCAGCCAAAATAAGCTCATTTGATGCCAAAAATGCCATTCAGTGTCACCCTCCACGCCTACTTAACAGTTTGTATGTAGACTGCAATTAGAATGCTTTTCATGTCATTAGAAAGTTGATAAAAATGGGTTTTAAGAAAAAAAAATCAGTTGGGATTGCTCTGACTGGCATGAAAGCAGACCTTGACTGTATGGTGATCTTGTGGAAGATACTGAGCTCACAAAACCAAGATGTCATGGGATTTGAGGTCATGATTAATGGAATAAGCTTTATGTTAGTGATTGCATCACTCTTTGAAGTCTCTGGTCTTCATTGGTATCTAGGTAGCAGCCAGGATACAGGAGGAACACGAAAGAGCACTTTCTTCTTCTCTACCTAAAAGAAGCTAAGGATAATCAAATTGACAAAAGCAAGTTATGGAGGCAATATTGTTCCTCCTACTTCTTTTTTTTAACTTTTATTTAGAATATAAATTTCCAAGGTATAACTTATGGATTACAATGGCTTCCCCCCATACTTTCCCTCCCCCCCCTGCAACCCTCCCCCCTTACCCGCTCCCTCCACCCTTTCATTCACATCCAGATTCCTTTTCAATTCTCTTTGTATACAGGAGATCAGTTTAGCACGTGTTAAGTAAAGATTTCGTCCATTTGCCCTCATATAGCAACACAAAGTGGAATATACTATTTGAGTACTCGTTATAGCATTGAATCACATTGTACAGCACATTAAGGACAGAGATCCTACATGCTATATATATTTTTTTGAAACTGATTTTTTATGGAATTTCCAATATAACACTGAGTTTTTTTTTCATTTTTGATTATCTTTATATAAAGAAGATCGATTCAGTATGTATTAAGTAAAGATTTCATCAGTTTGTATCCACACAGAAACACAAAGTGTAAAAATACTGTTTCAGTACTAGTTACAGCATTACTTCACATTGGACAACACATTAAGGACAGATCCCACATGGGACATAACTACACAGTGACTCCTAATGTTGATTTAACAATTTGACACTCTTGTTTATGGCGTCAGGAATCTCCCTAGGCTCTAGTTATGAGTTGCTGAGGCTATGGAAGCCTTTAGGGGTTCGCCGACTTCGATCTTATTCTGACAGGGTCTTAGTCAAAGTGGAGGTCCTCTCCGACCTTCGGAGAAAGGCACCTCCTTCTTTGGTGGCCCCGTTCCTTCCACTGGGATCTCACTTGCAGAGATCTTTCATTTAGGTCTTCTTTTTTTTTTTTTTTTCAGAGTGTCTTGGCTTTCCATGCCTAAAATATTCTCATGTGCTCTTGAGCCAGATCCGAATGCCTTAAGGGCTGAATCTGAGGCCAGAGTGTTATTTAGGACATCTGCCATTCTATGAGTCTGCTGTGACTCTGCTTCCCATGTTGGATCATTCTCTCCCTTTTTGGTTCTATCTGTTTGTATTGGCAGACACTAGTCTTGTTTGTGTGATCCCTTTGACTCTTAGACCTATCAGTGTGATCAATTGTGAACTAAAATTGATCACTTGGACCATTGAGATGGCACTGGTATATGCTGCCTTGATAGGGTTGTATTGGGATCCCCTGGCATGTTTCTAACTCCATCGTTTGGGGCAAGTCTGATTGAGCTTGTCTCAAATTGTACATATCCTCCCTTTCTTTTTCCCTCTCTCATAGTTAACTGGGATCACTTTTCAGTTAGAATTTAAACACCTAAGGATAATTGTGTGTTAGTTGCAGAGTTCAACCAATAGTACTAGAACATAAACAAACAACAAAGAGAGATACTAAAGTGGGTAAAGATTCACAATGTACGTCAACAGTCCAGACAAGAGCTGATCAAGTCTTATTTTCTCATAGTGTTCATTTCATTTCAACAGGTTTCCCCTTTGGTGTTCAGTTAGTCGTCGCCAATCAGGGAAAACAAATGATATTTGTCTCTTTGGGACTGGCTTAATTCACTCAGCATGATGTTTTCCAGATTCCTCCATTTTGTTGCAAATGACCGGATTTCATTGTTTTTGACTGCTGTATAGTATTCTGTACTTCTAACATTTCAGTGAACATACACAGCTTCCATGCTACATCATACTCTGGCATTGCCAACGGCCTCTGTGTCTCTCCTCCTTTGATCCATTAAGTAATATTTACTTAGAAGGCTCGGGATGGAGAATTTTCCTATGCCTGGAGTTTAAACTGCAGTGTGTGTTGCCATGTCTGTGACAGGCTTAGGTTCTGATTCTCTATGCTTATTTTCTGGTTATTATAAAGGTAGTCATGATGTTAAGAACAATACTAGTATTTACATCACTGTGGCTGTGGATCTAAAGTGTTAAGTGCAAAGCACCTCAGTCTAATGTCTTGTTTTGTCATAAACATCTGTGTCTGATCTGCCTTTCTAGGTATAGAATTTGTGAAAGTCAAATGCAGTAAAATAGCTTTTGTTCTATGAAACACATACCTTTTTGAGGTGGCAATTATTAGTTCTGTGTCCTCAGGGATTACTAAGTACCAGCCCATGGTTTCTGTTTAATTGTTTTGCCCTTCAAGTTGAAAGAGCATCCTTACTGGTGAAAAAAATATTTTATTACCTGAAGAGGAATAAAGAAATACTTGACAGGAAGCGGGAAGGCCATGAAACGGAAAGACAGTGAGGCTCATCTGTGTGAGCTGTTAAGGAAATCAAGAAATGGTGACCAGAGAAATGCGTATGCTGCACATTTGGTGCTTTTGCTGCTACTTTGAATGATCGCAAACAATCCTTTTGGAACAAAAATTTCCCATGGCATTATTTTTGAAACAACAAAGAATAGGTTTATAGAAATAGTGCCCTCCACAGTGGTGAATCTTTATGGATGAAGGGCACTAAATCATAGAGGAATAGTGATATGGTTTGAATAGGATGTGTTCCCATCAAGACTCATGTTGAAATTTCATTGCCAAGGCAATGGCATAAAGAGGTGATGATTCCTTTAAGAAGTGTATGGGGAGCCGGCGCCCTGGCTCACTTGGTTAATCCTCCACCTGGTTCTAGTCCCAGTTGCTTCTCTGTTGTGGCCCGGGAGGGCAGTGGAGGATGGCCCAAGTGCTTGGGCCCCTGCACTCGCATGGGAGACCAGGAAGAAGACCTGGATCCTGGTTTTGGCCATTTGGGGAGTGAACCAACGGAAGGAAGACCTTTCTCTCTCTCTCTCTCTCTCTAACTCTACCTGTCAAATAAATTTAAAAAAAAAAGAAGTGTTTGGGATCGTGAATGGGTGAATGATTTTCTCATGGAAGTGGGTTTGCTATCTAAGAAGTTTGGACACATTTTTTCTGTTCCTCTTGGCTGCTTCCCCTTTTTCTCACTTTTCTGCTGCATGTAGAGTAATAGGCGGCCCTCATCAGAGGCTGAGTAGAGGTTGATGCCATGATCTGAGACTGTCAGAAGTAGGAGCCAAAATAATCCTTTTTCTCTTCATTAATTTGATATAGCAACAGACCAATAACTCAGAAAAGGGAAAGGAAAGCAGTAGGCTCTGTGGGAGCCCAGAATGGCCAGTGCATTTCAACAATTCAGGAGGCCACAGGCACTGAGGCCATGGACTGGGATGCAGTCACCAGCAGACCCATGGCAACACATTCAGAGGAGGGCTGCTCTGCATTCCCACAGCCTTACTCAGGGCATAATGGACATAATAACGACAGGCAGGAGCTGAAGTCGAAAGACTCACATGTGAGTCCTGACTCACAGGTTCTTAAAATCACCTCTTGGAACCTAGGTACCTTCAGACTTTAAATAGCCACCATATAGTTTCCACATTTTTATGAAGAATAAGAGACATAATGAGAAAAGGCACTTTAGAAACCGTATCATCTACACAAATGTCAAGTCAACAGTCACCAACTCCTTTGCAGTTTTGAAGAAAGGGTGAATACTAGAAAAGAAGACAAGGACAAGCATTACGGTACTGTGGGTTAAACTGCCACTTGTGACACTGGCATCTTATATCAGAATTCTGATTCAAGTACTGGCTATTCAGCTTCCAATCCGCTTCCAGTTCTATGCCTGAGAAAGCAGCCCAAGTATTTGAATCTCTGCCACCCAGATGGAGTTTCTGGCTCCTGGTTTCAGCCTGACCAACTCAGGCTGTTGTGGGCATTTGGGGAGTGAACCAGCAGATGGGAGATCTGTGTGTGTATGTATGTGTGTGTGCGCACACACGTGCGTCACTCTGCCTTTCAAAGAAATTAATTAAAAAAAAAAACAACAGAAGACAGATTGTAACAGGCACACACCTAGCTCTGTCAATTAAATTGCTTTCTTTATAAAAACCAGAAGCATCACTACTTAAGTCCATCAGTTATGTTATTTAAAAGCCTACACTAGAACACTTCATTAACTCCAACCAGCAGAACAAGTTAAACCTTCCTTTTGTGTTTTCTACTCATAGGTTTCCATTTCCATGAATTTTGAACAAATGCCACCAGTCATTGTTCTCTAGGTTCTTTCAAAAGGTACTGTAAAACTAAGCAATGATTTGTTTTTCTTCCTGCTTGCCCTCCTGTTGTTGCAAGGCCCAGTCAAGTGAGAAATGTGCCATGACATGAAAGTTATTGTAGATGTCCCGATGCAGAATTTGGCCAGTTGAAGAAAGGACAACATCTTGATGGCCCTTACTGCTAATTTCTGACAAAGAACTTGCTGCTTATTCCGGCTACTCATGGGATGGAGTGAGGACGCAGATTGGCTCAATGCAGCAAAAACAACTCAATCCAGGATTTAAACCTGGGAGTCATCATAATTTAAGGTCATCATTGGTAACCCTAATGGATATTAGAAATCCATGCCTGAGAAAAATTAGGCACAGGAATGTACAGACAAAATGTTGTGCTATAATTTTAGGGATACATAGATCTTAGACTCATTATTTCTAATTTCAAAAGGTTAATCATGGCATAATTTATACTGTGCAACTGGTGCTTCTATTATGATAGAGTAAGAAAAAAGAAACACAGGTACAGTCAATCATCCCTCAATATCCACAAAGGACTGGTTCCAAGATCTCCCCATGGATATTAAAATCTCATGATGCTGGCCGGCACCACGGCTCACTAGGCTAATCCTCCACCTGCGGTGCCAGCACTCCGGGTTCTTGTCCCAGTTGGGGCGCCGGTTCTGTCCTGGTTGCTCCTCTTCCAGTCCAGCTCTCTGCTGTGGCCCAGGAAAGCAGTGGAGGATGGCCCAAGTGCTTGGGCTCTGTACCCACATGGGAGACCAGGAGGAAGCACCTGGCTCCTGACTTCAGATTGGCGCAGCATGCCAGTCATAGCGGCCACTTCGGGGGTGAACCAATGAAAAAGGAAGACCTTTCTCTCTGTCTCTGTTTCTCACTGTCTAACTCAGCCTGGAAAAAAATAAAAAATAAAAATCTCATGATGCTCAATTTTTTGTATAACGTAGAGCAGTATTTGCATGTAACTTGTATGATATACTCCCAGAAACTTTAAATCATCTCTAAATTACTTATAATACCATAGTGATGCTAATGTTACATAATTATTCCATTGTATTGTTTGAGGAAGAATGGCAAGAACAAAAGTCTGAAAGTGTTCAGTAGAGATGCTATTTTTTAAGAATAGTTTTTATCCAAGGTTGGTTGAATCCATGGATACTGAACTCATGGATATGTTGGATAAACTTATTTAGAAAGTGAACCTAATTTTTTAAATTGAGCTTGAAAATACATGTTTTTCAAGTAAGTTTACAAAAAATCAATCATTAGTCAGCCCACCCAACTGTTCAAAGTGTCCACTGTTGTAGGCACAGGTACAATAGAAATTGTTAATATATGTTCTCTGGCTCACAGAAGAGCAATGAAAAAACATCAAAGGTGGAGACAAATTATAGAGAGAAGATACAGGAGTGAACCATGTCCTCTTCTAACTTGGAACTACTAGTTCTTTCTGTAGCTCCCTGCACAGTTTGCTGAGGTGATTGATACAATCCATCTGTCGGAGCATAGTTTAATGAATAAGTTTTCCAAAAACAAGCATTCTAACACAGATACCAATATACATTGTTAGAATTAGTAAGTGTGGCCGGCACTGTAGTGCAGCATGTTAATGCCCTGGCCTGAAGTGCCAGCATCCCTTATGGGTGCCGGTTCAAGACTGGGCTGATCCACTTCCAATCCAGCTCTCTGCTATGGCCTGGGAAAGCAGTGGAAGATGGTCCAAGTACATGGGCCCCTGCACCCACGCGGAAGACTCTGAAGAGGCTCCTGGCTCCCAGCTTCGGATCAGCACAGCTCCGGCCATTGTGGCAAAGTGGGGAGTGAACCTTCGGATGGAAGACCTCTCTCTCTCTCTGCCTCTCCTCTCTCTGTGTAACTCTGACTTTCAAACAAATCTTTAAAAAATTAATAAGTAATTGAGCTAGGAAACCTAAACCCACTTTTAATTCTGCTCAGATGTGATTTATTTATTTATTTTTTAAAGATTTGTGTAACCAGTGCTGCTGCATCCCATATGGGTGCCGGTTCGTGTGCCAGCTGCTCCACTTCCTATCCAGCTCTGTGCTATGGCCTAGGAAAGCAGCAGAAGATGGCCCAAGTCCTTGCACCCCCGTGGGAGACACAGAAGAAGCTCCTGGCTCCTGGCTTTGGATCAGTGCAGCTACAGCCATTGTGGCTAAGTGGGGAGTGAACCAGCAGATGGAAGACCTCTCTCTCTCTGCTTCTGTTTCTGTGTAACTCTACCTTCATATAATCGTTTTTAAAAAGATTTATTTATTTATTTGAAAGGCAGAGTTACAGAGGCCCAAAAAGAGAGAGAGAGAAAGAGGAGTCTTCCATCTACTGGTTCACTCCCCATATGGCCATAACAGCAGGAGCTTGGCAGATCCAAAGCTAGAAACCAGGAGCTTCTCTCAGATCTCCCACCTAGGTGCAGGGGCCCAAGGACTTGGGCCATCTTCTGCTACTTTCCTAAGTCATAGCAGAGAGCTGGCCTTGAACCAGTTCCCATATGGGATGCCGGCACTGCTGGCAGGTGGCAGCCTTACCCAATATTCCACAGCATCGGCCCCTCAGATGTATTTTAAATGCAGCCATCAGGGGATTAGCAGGTCCAGGAAGAATCCCTGCAACGCTCTCCTTTTATGGAAAAAGAGCTCAGGGTTTAGTCAGAATCTCTTTGGGAGAATTTGAGTCTTGGCTTCCAGTAGGTAGGTATAGATGGTGATGATTGGTGCCTGTAAGTTCTCTGAGAATATCATTTTTGCCTGATCTCTCAACCCATTGTTGGGATCACTTTATGCTGGCTGTGCTGAACACAGGGCAATGACAGGGAATGATTAAAACCTAGGTCCAGTTATCCCTGGCAAGACATTTAGACACTGCAGCCCTTCGTGAAACTTAAGAGAAAAGTGAACCCCATAGGGTAATTTAAATAAAGTCACATAGATGACATGAAACAGTAACACCAAGGAAACTTCCTTTAGCACACCATGCCTTTAAAAACAAAAATTAGCACAGGTGTTGAGGTGCAGTGGGTTTAGCCACTGCTTGAGACACCTCCATTGACACAGGAGTAGGGTATGTCTGGCTAGCAGGCTGTTTATAGCCCACAAAACCATTTAATCTGCCAAGGCAACTTTAAGCAGGATTCAAACCTAATAAATCTATAGCAAGCAGCTGATAATTTTGTATGGTTCGTGAATGCTGTTATAAATGTACAAATGTCCTTGGCAGAAAAATTGTTCCCCACCTCTGCTTGTAGGTTCAAGCCCCAGCTATATTGCTTCCAATCCATTTCCCTGCTAATTTGCCTGGGAGGCAGCAGATGATGACTCCCTGCTATCTATGTGAGAAACCCAGATGAAGTTCCTGGCTACTGGCTTCAGTCTGGCCCAGAGTTGGATATTGCAGCCATTTTTGGAGTGAACCAGTGGATGGAAGATTCTCTCTCTCTTTCTGTCTTATCATTCTTCCTTTCAAATAAACAAATCATAAAAAATTTATTATGAAAACAAACATAAAAATAGAAGCAGTGGTGTTATGAAATTTCATGAACCATTATATCATGGCTCAACCACGGTCAATGTTGTTTTATGTATAAGCCCTCACCACCATCAAATATCCTTTTATTTGCAGATATTTCAGGCTAGATCTGTGAACAATAAGTACTCTAAAAATATAAAAATATTATTATAAATAAAATTGAAATTAATGTTAATTCTTTCATGTCATCTAATGTATAAACAGTTTAAAAGTTTCCAATTGTATTATAATTTGTTTTTTGTTATTTTATATAGGATCTCATAAGATTCATATATCACAATTGCTTGATGTCACTTAAATGTATTTGATTTCTAACTTGATCTGTATTTGTAGAGTTTTATTTATTTATTTTTACTTACTTGAAAAGCAGAGTAACAGAAATAGAGAGAAGTAGAAAAATATCTTCACTCCTCAAATGCATGAAATAGCCATGACTGAGCCAAGCCAAAACCAAAAGCCTGAAACACAAAATTTTGGAGTGAACCAGTGGACAGAAGATTCTCACAGTGTGAGAAACAAGGAACCAAGTACTTGAGCCATCATTTGCTACATCCAGAGTATGCCTTAACAGGAAGCTGAAGAGAAGGAAAGATGGGACATTCAGCCCCTCACACTCTGATATGGAATGTAGACATCCCAAACAGTGGCTTAACCAGCTAAGCCACAACACTTTCTATTTGTTTTTTCATGCAATTCATTTGTTGACAAAACTTACCACTTCTCCTGACTGGGTATGAATAGTTGATTGGGTATGAATAGTTGATTTCCATCATGTTCTTATTGGCATGTTCTTTCCCTACCTCCCACCCCTGATTCCCTTTCTTTATTGTGGAACAACGTCTAGTACTAGGACAGACTAGATTCAAATTGGTCTTTTGGCAAAACTACTTGGTTAGTGTTGGGTGTACTTCCACTGGGAGAGCCATAGCCTGAGTCACTTCTTTTGTGATGTTGGTGGCTGTTGATAAACGTTGCCTGGGTTTATTAATTCATTGAAAGTAACTATTCGTTAACAGTAGACGTTGGCCTTTCAAGACAAAGAAAGATGTGGAAATTAGGGGATCTTTGGCTGCCTCTCCTGTTTCCTGGAGTCTCATTGTTGACTGGTGTTCTGTGAGACACCTGAATCATGCCCTACAGAGCTTTGCCCTATCTGGTTAATTAAGAATGAGCCTAATTTTTAAGATTTAGTATCAGAATCCAAGGAAACATAAGGCAGAAATGTAAAATTATTTCTAATCATGGGCTTGATAAATGCTTATGTACATATTTATATATGCATATAAATATTTACATATTTATTATTTTATGCCTTAGTTTTTTATCACTCTCTAAAATAAATTTAATGATTTATGACTCAGTAAATTGTATACATAGTACAAAATCAAAACTGGATGTTATTACATTTCCCCAGTCCCTAAATTTTCTTGTCTGGGTGCAACTGTTGCCCAAGATTGTGTATATTGTATTTATTTATGTATACTAAGTATATGAATAAATAAGAATATGACTATAGAGTCATCTATATCTTTAATGTGAGTTGTTTATTCTATCTTATTATAGAGATAATACCTAACCACTGTGAAAAATTCAAATATCATGGAAAAATGTGAAGAATAAACTGAAAATTTTCTGTATTTATCTCATACAGATAAACCTTGTCAATACAATTATATTTATGGAATAATGCAGGGATTCTGTGAAGATAAGGCATTGGAGGTCCAAAAAACATTCAAAATAAAAAAAAGCAAAAGTGCTAGACACATTTATGAAATTCTTCAGCTAATGAAAACTGACATGAAATATACTGAAAATACAAAACTATAGACAGGAGATTAAAAGATGGTTAACTCATATAAGTTAAAGAAGAGAGAAACTGTCTCAGATCAAAAATATCAACAAAGTAGATGAACCAAATACAGATATACATAAAAAACAAGAAGAGAAATTGATAGAGAACTTGAGAAATAGAGAAAAGAGAAATAGAGAAATAGAGAAAATATAGAAATATAGAAAATAGAGAAAAGAGAAATTGATAGGATCTGTTGGAGGACTAGTCACTTGTTATTGAATTGACTGCACTGTATGAGAAGTTTGCAAGTCTCTGTACAGTGTTCTGTGAAAAATATGATGACAGATTTATAAACCATTAACACTTTATCAACACTAAAATTATCAGCCTTTTATTTAGCAAAATATATTCTTGGAGAGATTATACATTTCAAAATAGTTAAAACTTTATAATAAGCATGTACTATATTCTTTAAAAAAATAGTTTCTGAAAAACAATTCTATTTTTTTCCCTTTTTAGATACTGTGTTAAATGCTTAATTGTGTTTGTTTTTTTTTTTTTTTTTTGCCAGGGTGTCTTGGCTTTCCATGCATATAATACTCTTATGGGCTCTTAAGCCTGAGCTAAATGCCTTAAAGGATGATTCTGAGGCCAGAGTGCTATTTAGGACATCTGCCATTCTATGAGTCTGCTGTGTATCCCACTTCCCATGTTGGATCATTCTCTCCCTTTTTGATTCTATCAGTTAGTATTAGCAGACACTAGTCTTGTTTGTGTGATTCCTTTGACTCTTAGGTCTATCAGTGTGATCAATTGTGAACTGAAATTGATCACTTGGACTAGTGAGATGGCCTTGGTACATGCCACCTTGATGGGATTGAATTGGAATCCCCTGGCATGTTTCTAACTCCACCATTGGGGCAAGTCAGACTGAACAGGTCCCAAATTGTACATCTCCTCCCTCTCTTATTCCCACTCTTATATTTAACAGCAATCACTTTTCAGTTAAATTTAAACACCTAAGAATAATTGTGTTATATATATATATGTATATATATATATACATATATATATATATATATATAAAGCTTTATTTAAAGAATATAAATTTCCAAAGTACAGCTTATGGATGGATGGATTACAATGGCTCCCCCCCACAACTTCCCTCTCACCCTCTACCCTCCCCTTTCCCGCTCCCTCTCCCCTTCTGTTCACATCAAGATTCATTTTCAATTCTCTATACACAGAAGATCAGTTTAGTACATATTACGTAAAGATTCCAACAGTTTGCCCTCACATAGAGACACAAAGTGAAAATACTGTTGGAGTACTAGTTATAGTATTAATTCACAATGTACAGCACATTAAGGACAGAGATCCTACATGATTTTTTAAAAAAAATTGATTAATTATCTATGCAATTTCCAATTTAACACCAAGATTTTTTAATCATTTGCAATTATCTTTATATACAGAAGATAAATTCAGTATATACTATGTAAAGATTTCATCAGTTTGCACCCACACAGAAACACAAAGTGTAACAATACTGTTTCAGTACTAGTTATAGCATTACTTCACATTGGACAACACATTAAGGACAGATCCCTCATGAGACGTAAGTACACAGTGACTCCTGATGTTGATTTAACAATTTGACACTCTTGTTTATGGTGTCAGTAATCTCCCTAGGCTCTAGTCATCAGTTGCTGAGGCTATGGAAGTCTTTAGGGTTCGCTGACTTTGATCTTATTCCGACAGGATCATAGTCAAAGTGGAAGTTCTCTCCTCCCTTCAGAGAAAGGTACCTCCTTCTTTGATGGCCCCGTTCCTTCCACTGGGATCTCACTTGCAGAGATCTTTCATTTAGGTCTTCTTCTTTTTTTTTTTTTTTCAGAGTTTCTTAGCTTTCCATGCCTAAAATATTCTCATGTGCTCTTGAGCCAGATCCGAATGCCTTAAGGGCTGAATCTGAGGCCAGAGTGCTATTTAGGACATCTGCCATTCTATGAGTCTGCTGTGTATCCTGCTTCCCATGTTGGATCATTCTCTCCCTTTTTCATTCTATCAGTTAGTATTAGCAGGTACTAGTCTTGTGTGTTAATTACAGAGTTCAGCCAATAGTATTAAGTAGAACAAAAAATACTAAAATGGATTTTAAAAAACGTAAATTAAAGACCTCTGCAAGTGAGATCCCTGTGGAAAGAACAGGCCATCAAAAGGAGGTATCTTTCTCTGAAGGAAGGAGAAAACTTCCACTTTGACTATGACCTTATCTAAATAAGATCAGAGTTGGCGAACTCAGTAGGCTTCCATAGCCTTGGTAATTCATGACAAGAGCCTAGGGTGATTACTGACGCCATAAACAAGAGTGTGAATTTGTTAAGTCAACAACAGGAGTCACTGTGCACTTACTCCTCATATAGGACCTCTGTCCTTAATGTGTTGTACAATGTGAATTAATGCTGTAACTAGTACTATATTTTGTTTTCAGTTGCTAAATGTTGTGGTACTTTCACAGGCAGTAGCAGATATTGAGTACTGGAGAGCTTCATCCAAATCTGCCCGACCCTTTTTCTCAGAAAGGTCTCCAAACTCTGGTGAACACAAACGGAAGCAAAGCCTGTAATTGTTAAAGAAGACAAAACCAACTCTTAGGAGATTTTAACTCATCCTTAATGTTTACTGTAGCTTTTAACAATATTTTAAAATGACAACTTCTGTCTTAAGGGTAAATTGGGGATTAAAGTGTGAAACTATGCCCCTGGTTGCTATAATTCTTTGTCATAAATTACTTGAGATTAAGAAAAATGTCACAGAAATATAACAACCAGCACTAATAGCTTTAGGACCCAGTCAATTGATATTTGAGTGAAACTATTCTTTTTCCCTTCTAGCAACTTTCCATGACATAAAAAATAAAGAAATGAAAGAAGTTTAGAGAAATAGACAACTGCTTTTAGGTTGCTTTGGGAAATCAGATATTTTATTTAATACCTCTGCAGGTCCTCTAATAAACTGTCTAATGTTGTTTTATTTCAAATTGCATTCTTAAATTTTTTATTTATTTATTTTATTGTTTGAAAGGGGAAAGGAGGAGGGAGGGATGGAGGGAAAGAGAGAGAGAGAGAAAGTGCTTCCCTTTCATCCATTGGTTCACTCTGCAAATCCCACAACAGCTAGGACTAGGCAAAACCAAACCAGGAGCCAGAAACTCAATCCATGGCTGGTGCACAGATGTCTGAGACACAACAGTTTGAGCTGATGCCTCCTAGGGTGCACATTAGCAGGAAACTAGAATTGAGAGTGGAATCAGGACTCAAACCCAGGTACTTTGATTTGAGACATAGCTGTCTCAGTGCCTCTACTGTTACACAAAATACCTGCTATACAGGTATTTTAATGATGAAATAACATTTTCTTACTGGATTTCCAAAAGGACAAGCCTCAAAATATGTTATATAATTGTTTGTTTTTCTACTTCTGTGTTTTTCTGTAGTTTTTTCTATATGATTAAATAACATATACATCCCTCCTTTAACTAAATATATTTATATCGTTTCCAGTATTTAGACACATATAAAAGAGGTCATACATGATAGAAAGAAGGAAATTAATAGTCTTAGTTCAATTAAAATTAAATTTAGCTATTTATTCACTGATATCTGGAAAGAGGGTCACTATATTCATTTATTTTAGCCTAGTATCTTGTTCAGCCTGTTATTTAGTTGTTATTTTGCTGAATAGGAGAATGAATGAATGACATACATCTCTAATTTCTCTTCCTGAGGCTGTATGTCTACTATACAGTGACATTTTCCATAGAGGAAATTAAAATAGAAGTAAGAATAAGACTTTTTAATTTGAACTTTGATTTCTTTTTTGCCTCCTTAGCCATTAATCACAATAGTCAAAATATAGAATCAACCCAGATGCCCATCAGCTGATGACTGGATAAAGAGAATATCTCTCTCACACACACACACACTCACACACACACACACACACACATATATATATATGCTATGGAATATTACTCAAGCATCAAAAAGAATGAAATCCTGTCTTTTGCAACAAAATGAATGCAACTGGATGCCATTATACTTAGTGATATAAGCCAGTCTCCAAAAGATAAATACCGTATGTATTTCCCTTATCTGTGGTAACTAATAGAATACAAAAAATGTATATTAGCAAAATTGACATTTTAAAAATTGATTATTATTTACAGCTCTTGTCTCTACTGTTTTGGAGCAAGGCTCTATTTTTCTTATTTTTTGTTTAATTTTTTACTTAGTGGAGGACTAATCTTTTGATTACAAAATAAGCCAAAATTATATCATTGTAAAAATTACAAGAAAGAATAAGAATGAGGGAGAAGGGAGGATGGAATTATGGGAGGCAGGGAAGGTAGGGTGGAAAGTATCACTATACCCCTAATATATGAAATGTATATTCATATACATTGTACATATATATATTTCATATATACAAGAGTATATTCATATATACAATATACATATATATTCATATATACATATATATTCATATATACAATATGTATATATTGTATATATGAAATATATGAAATTTGTTCACTTTATATAAATAAAAACATTAATAACAATTTAAAAAAGAAATGTGAGGGAAATGGCTTGTGCTGACCAAATAGCAAAATACTCCTACATTTCTCTGCCCTTGGCACCAGGTGGAATCAGGCAACTAATTCTTATCAATGGTAAATGTCCACAGATGTTAAGAATAGTTATGCTTTATTTCCTCTCTCTCTCTCTTTCACTTAATTATAGGCATAGAAATAAATTTCTCTGGGTTTGTGGAATTGGAATATGAGAGTTACTTGAGACCCTGAGCCACTGCTGGGAGAAGAACCATTCAGGAGATCCTCTTGAACTGCATCCAATGGTGATCCAAGCAAGAAAGATGCTTTACTTCAATGAGTCCCTGAAGTTTGATGTTTACTTCTGACTGCTGACTGGGCTTGCATCTTCTGATGCCTGTTGGCTAGAAACAATGGTGTCTCTAAGCACTCAGGCACTTTTTCACCCTTGTACCTCAGAGAGGGCAGTAACAGGTCTGCCAGTACATCACGGGTAAAGACCATATGCTCCAAGGACATTTTCACTGGAGGATGTGAGTTACCCAGGCACTGTATACTGGTTTAGATGGCCATTTTTCCCTGAGGTACAATTCAGGAATACTGGGTATTTTAAAACAGGACAGGAGTGTTTCTCCCAGAATATATATGATTCCTAAGGGGGACACCTCTCAATGGAACTGCTGTTCATTAAATTGTGTAATCTGGTGTGATGGTGGTCATTTGTGTGTCAATTTGCCTGAGCCACAGGATTCCTAGACATCTAGACATCTTTTCTTAGTGCAACTGGGAGGTCATTGCTCTGAAGAGAATAACAATCGAATTGGTAGATTGAGTAAAGCATATGGATCTCTACAGCATGGGTGGGCATTACCTGATCCATTGAGGGCAACAATTAAACAAAAAGGTAGAGGAAGGTTGAATCACATTCTACCTCTGTCTGCCTTACTGCTTTAGCAATGACAGCATCTGTCTTCTCCTGCCCTTGGACTTGGATTTATATCATTGATACTCCTGGTTCTTAGGCCTTTGGACTCAGACTGGAATTGCACCACTAGTTTTTCTGTGTGTCCAACTTGTAGAAAGCAGAACATGAGACTTCAAGACTTCTTAGCTTCAGTAATCACAAGAATCAACTTCTTGCAATAAATTTCACCATTTAGATGATAGACATAGATATGTAGACAGGTAGACAGACAGATAGATGCACATATCTCCAATTGGTTCAACTTCTCTGGAGACTTCCCACTAACACACCTTGGAAAATAAACTTGACAGTGCGCTCAAGAGGCTTGGAGACTTCCCACTAACACACCTTGGAAAATAAACTTGAAAATGCTCTCAAGAGGCTTGGAATCCTGAAGCAATATAGACACAGTGACTCCTCTGACAAATAAAGAATGGGATATGGGCAAACCTAGGCTTTCTTGAGGGTATTAAAATCATTATGCTATAAAGATATCTGATTTATGCCATAGCCAATATATCCAAAGTGTTATATGTTACTGCTCAATGAGGCAATGCAAAACCCTTGGTAAAAGTGATATTGTGGGAGCTGATAAAACTTTAGCTAGTATTGAATTTGACAAACGCATTGGTAAATCACTTATAGTTTTCTCAAGATATTATCTCATTGAAGAATTCAACAAAAAAGATGTATACTTGATTAAGGGTTACTTATGGTTCTTAATCTCGTCATTGACAGATATCTTAAAATTTACACAGTTATAGATCAATATGGGAAAGAATTATAAAGTGAGCAGAAAATCTTGAAAAAGTTTATACTGCTATTATTAAATGAGACAGCGCCCAGTTAAAATCCACGCGCACCCATTCTGCTTATTCTAAAAGTTTGGAATCTATACATTTTGGCTGTTTTTCTGACTGCATATCATTGCAATGCCCCTAATGGCCATCACACTAGGGGTGATTGTTCTCTGTAAGAAGACCTTGCTCAAACCATAGATCAGGGAGGCATGGCAGGAAAATTCATTGCAGCAGGCCCAGGCTTGGCCCAGTTGTCTTGCTGAGGCAAGAGTTTTGTCTTTATTGCCTTGACCCCTTGTCAAGGAATGAAGTCTACTAACAGTGTTGCTCTGTGGCAATTGCCTCTAGACAAGTTTCAGGTATGTGTACCTAATGCTTATTATTTTTATTGATTAAAGTGTGTCTCGGCAACATTCTCAGAAGGCATTGCCATTGGGGCTGGTTGCATAGTGTAAGTATACCCACATACATTGCAGGGGATAAGAAGCCCTGCTTCCTGGTTCTGAGGATCCTGTGTATCTGCTGGTGAAAGAGAGGAGGAATGTCCCTGGAGGACCCTTCAGAGAGAGCTCCACTGGTACACACACCTCCCTGCTTTCCAGGCTCCATGCTTTGAGGCAGCCTCCAACTGGGATGCAATTCTCTCTTTTGTGCTGTTGCAAGGTTGTATTTTTTTCTTCCTACAATAATTTGCACTTGTAAGCATGGCCATTTTCAGTCCTGCTAGTCTTTAGTAGCCAAGTCTTATATAATTGCCATTATTAGAATGGTTTCTGTCTCCCCATTTGTCTGGGATGATGCTTGACCATTTTGGATGGATGGACTAAATGTAAGTAGAGGACACATGTGTCCTTTTTAGAAAGGGAAAAAGCCAAAATGATTTCAATAAATAACAGCCAATATAATTAAGTTATTTTGTTTAACCAATAAAATAAAATCTTACATTTTCAAGGGAAAATTTCTTTTTTTTGTTATTGCTGTTGTTTCATTTTACTATCATTTTTTTAACTTTTATTTAATGAATATAAATTTCCAAAGTACATCTTATGGATTACAATGGCTCCCCCCCCATAACTTCCCTCCCACCCGCAACCCTCCCCTGTCCCGCTCCCTAAGGCAAATTTCAACACTAGTAGGGGGTTAGCATTGTGGCACAGCAGGTAAATCCACTGCCTGGGATGCCAGCACCCCATATTGGTGCTGGTTTGTGTCCTGGCTGCTCCACCTTCAATCCAGCTCCAGGCTGATGGCTTAGGAAAAGTAGCAGAAGGCCCGAATGTTTGGGCCTCTGTCATCCATGCAGGAGACCTGGATGAAATTCCTGACTCCTGGCTTTGGCCTCACCCAGCGCTGGCCATTGCAGCCATCTGAGGGTGAATCAGTGGATGGAAAGTCTCTCTCTCTCTTTCTCTCTCTCTCTCTATCATTCTCTCCCTCTCCACCCCCTCTCTCTCTGTAACTCTGACTTTAAAAATAAATAAATCTTTTTTTTTTCTTTTTTTTTCTTTTTTCTTTTTTATTTTTTTTGACAGGCAGAGTGGACAGTGAGAGAGAGAGAGACAGAGAGAAAGGTCTTCCTTTGCCGTTGGTTCACCCTCCAATGGCTGCCGCAGACAGCGCGCTGCGGCCGGCGCACCGCACTCATCCGATGGCAGAAGCCAGGTGCTAGGTGCTTTTCCTGGTCTCCCATGGGGTGCAGGGCCCAAGCACTTGGGCCATCCTCCACTACACTCCCGGGCCACAGCAGAGGGCTGGCCTGGAAGAGGGGCAACCGGGACAGAATGCGGCGCCCCGACCGGGACTAGAACCCGGTGTGCCGGCGCCGCAAGGCGGAGGATTAGCCTGTTGAGCCACGGCACCGGCCAAAAATAAATAAATCTTTAAAAAATGGTAGTAAAGATAGAGAAAACAACTCTAAATTCTGTTTATAGATATTGGCACATCATTTATTCTTAATATTAGTTGCTGATACTTATTGAGTGTTGTTGAGTGTCCATAGGACGAAATGCTTAATATTAGTAGTTTTTCATTCACCTATTCATTTATTTAACAGATAGAAAGGTACTTCAAAAAGTTCATAAGAAATGAAATTAAAAGATAAGTTTATTGGGGTGTAATAAAATTTGAAATCCAGTTTTCTTTGTAATGTATTTTTATGAAGTTTTAAGCCACTAATAATTGATGAGCTCTTACTTGTTGGTAGGTAATGTTTCAGATGCTGAGGATACACCTGATGTGTTCATCAGCCTCCCTGTGAGTTGGGTACACATCTTGATTTCACAGATAACAAAACTCAGCTTTATTGAAGTTGTAACTCAAATCCAATTGGTATTCTAGAAGAACTCCAAGAATCAAGTCCTATCCCAGATTCTTGTTATCCCTTCAAAACTACACCTCATTTCCTGAGCCACAGTGGCCTCCATGCAAAATGGGCATGATAATACTCTCCTTGCCTGTTTTACAAGGAATGTAGCCAACAGTCAAACCAGAAAATGTACACAAAAATGCTTTGCAAGCTGTGAAAGATATTATTATTACATGCCTAAAGAGTACCTTTGTAACTTAAAATAAGTATGTGTATCTGAATTTTGTTTTTCCAGGAGTTTGATCTTCTTCCATAAGAATCAGATGTAGGCTTTCTGAAGGAAGCAGCCTGTAGGTGCTTCTACTAAGTGAGGTAGGTTCAAGCCCCAGCAAACTCTTCATTACCTCATGGCAGATGGTGGCAGAGCCACAGAGCTATGACAAGCACAGCTTTTCTCCTGACACACAGAAGAGCAAAGCTCTTGAATCAGATTTTGTTCATTGGGCATAGTTTGATTTTGCATTTTGACCTTAAAAACCATGAGTCATGGCAATAGGTTTTAACCAGTATAGGTCTGCCCACAGGCCGAAAAATGGACTTAATGACCTTCTAAGTCCCACTCTTGCAGACTTAGAATTATGTTTTCTGTAAATGCTTTGAGAACTAATTGCAACAGAGCATTTATCAGTACTAAAAATGAGTTTCAAAAATATAAAATTACTATGTCAACATCTTAGGCCCTGAAAGCATGCATTTGATTGTTTCTCCAACATGTTGACTTGAATTTAGGGAAAAAATCATAAATAATGTTGTTTTTAAATTTAAAATAAGATTTCCAAGTTATAGAGCAGCTTGAAGCCTATATAATAACAATTACTATATAATTAAAAGTCAGATGGTTCTTGGCCATAAATGTCATGGCAAAGACTGCTTCTTGGATGGATGGTTTTCAGGAACACTGGAAACGTGTAAACAGCCTTCAGTTATAGAAGATCCTCTCATCAGGACATCACTTAATTAAAGAGACACAATGTATTGTTTTTCAAAATAGTTCAATCCTTAGCACACAGCTTCAGAAATCTGGCTAGAGCAAAAAGAACAAAATGTTTGGAAAAGAGCTGATTAGTCACTCATAAAAATATGGTACTGGAATCTTGTTCTCATTTGCAGTTGATTTCTCTAACTCTTGCTTCCAGTGAGGTGTGAAGAGGAAGCTCTGTGCATCTAACAGGAACATGACTGCTGGCATTGACTGCAATGGGGTTGTTAGGAGCTGAACTCTGTTCCTCCCCTCCCCCCAAAATAACTTGAAGTCATAACTTCTGGTACCTCAGAATGTGATCTTTTCACAGGGTGCTTTGGGTTAGCAAGTTAAGCTGCTGCCTGCAATGGTGGCATCCCCTATGGGATAAGTCCAAGCTGCTCCACTTCTTTTTTTTTAAACGTTTATTTAATAAATATAAATTACAAAAGTACAGCTTTTGGATTATAGCTGGTTTTCCCCCCATAACCACCCTCTCACCTGCAAACCATCGCATCTCCTTCTCCCTCTCCCATCCCATTCTTCATTAAGATTCACTTTTAATTGTCTTTATATACGGAAGATCAATTTAGTATTTACTAATAAATTTTCAACAGTTTGCACCCACACACTTCTCTATTCAAGCTTCCTGCTCATGTGCCTGGGGAAGCAGTGGAAGTTGGTCTAAGTTCTCAGGCCTCTGCACCCATATGAGAGACTCAGAAGAAGCTCCTGGTTCCTGACTTCGGCCTGGTCCAGCCTTGGCTATTACAGCCATTTGGGGAGTGAACCAGGAGATGAAAAATCTCTCTGTCTCTTTCTATTTCTCTCCTCTCTCTCTCTGTAATTCTTTCAAATAAATAAATAAATTTTTAAAATTAGATCATTAACTTGGTTCTTAATCCATTTTGACTATGTCCTTTTTTTTTTTTTTTTTTTTTTTTTTTTTTTTTTTTTACAGGCAGAGTGGACAGTGAGAGAGAGAGACAGAGAGAAAGGTCTTCCTTTTGCCGTTGGTTCACCCTCCAATGGCCGCCGCGGTCGGTGCGCTGCGGCCGGCTCACCGCGCTCGTCCGATGGCAGGAGCCAGGAGCCAGGTGCTTTTCCTGGTCTCCCCATGGGGTGCAGGGCCCAAGCACCTGGGCCATCCTCCACTGCACTCCCGGGCCACAGCAGAGGGCTGGCCTGGAAGAGGGGCAACCGGGACAGAATCCGGTGCCCCGACCGGGACTAGAACCCGGTGTGCCGGCGCCGCAAGGCGGAGGATTAGCCTGTTGAGCCACGGCGCCGGCCGACTATGTCCTTATTTTTAAAATAGTAGGGATGGGAATAAATAGACTTAGACATCTTCAGCACAGTCACAAAAGGAAGAGACACCATGTGAATACCAGGGTGACGCTGTCACAGGTCAGCATCTTAGGCTACCAGACCTGAGAGGAAGCAAAGAAGAAGTCTTCTTCAGATTTAAGACACAACACATTCCAGCTATTACCTTGGGCCTCTAGAACCATTAGGCAATGAATTTCTGTTGTTCTAAGACATACAGTTCATGGGCTTTCGAAACAGCAGCCCTAACAAATGACCACAAGGCTCTTTCTAAAGAAATCAACCTAATGTAGTCTTTCAAAGTCAGTGAGCAAAATTTTCTTTAATTTTTTTAAATTTTTATTTATTTGAAATACAAAATGACAGGAAAAGACACACACACAAAGAGAGAGATAGAGAGAGAGACAGAGAGACAGAGAGAGAGAGAGCTTCCATATGCTGGTTTACTTCCCAAACACCTGCAACATCCAGGACTGTGTCAGGCCAAAGCTAGAAGCCAGGAACTCAATTCAGTCCTCCTACTTGGGTGGCAGGGACTCAAGTACTTGAGCTATCACCTGCTGCCTCCCAGAGGCATTAATATTAAGCTGGGTTCAAAAGCAGAGCCAGTGCATGAACTCAGGCACTCTGATACCAGATGTGGGTGTCCCAAGCAGCAACTTTAGTAATGCACCAAACACCTGTCTCAAGTAAGATATTCTTGACCTTCCTGCCTTTAGGTACTGAGAATACAGACCTGAAAAAAAAAATCTAGTCCCACCTTTGGCAGAGCTCAGCATCAAGCAAAGGAAGAGACAATGAACAAAGAGACCAATGTATAAAATGAGTAAAGAGCTGGTAAATGCTTTGAAGTAACAAAAGTAAGATGGTAGCTAAAATACAGGTGAATGTTGTAGAAGGTCTCTCTGAAAAGGTGGCATTGAGCAAGATTCAAAAGCAACTATTCTTGTGACTATCTAGGAAAAGAGGACTCTAAGAAAAAGAATTGGAAGTATAGAGGACATGAACCAGAAACGGAAATAATCCAGGAATAGACAAAAGATTATGGAAAGAGAGTCTTGAATGCAGGGACCAATGGTAAGACAGCATAGTTGAAGGGCTTGTAGAACCACATGAGTCATGGAGAAAACATCTGGATTATAGTGGATGGATAGAAGAAAATCACAAGTCTGTCTTAAGTACAGGATTTATGTGACCTGTTTGCACTTAAAAGATGTCAGGCCCAGTGCAAAAATAAATGGAGATAGGAGTAGAAGCAAGGAAGAGAAAATTGGCCTGGGTTAGTGTGATAGAGAGTGGGATGAGAGCAGTGGTTAACTTAAGACATAGAATTGGTATACAGAACTAGATGATAAAGTCAATCTAGCTGGTGGGAGTGAAGAAAGGAAGGAATTTAAAATGAATATTTTCAGACATACAACTTAGTGGTGATACCAAGAAATGAGATGCAGAGAACTAGGTTTGGTGATAGAGAAAGTGAAGTCATGTTCCATTTTGGATATATTTAATTTACAATGTCTTTTAGACATATATATATTTTATATATATATATATATATATATATATATATATATAAAACACTGTGGAGTAAGCAGTTGTTGGAAACTTAGGAGAGAGATTAATACTCAAAATATGAATTTGGGAATGGTTAGCAAGAAGGTGGTATTTAAATACACAGACCTGGATGAAACTGCCTATGGAAAAAGTGAAGAAAGGGAGGAGGATTGAAGACTTTATCTTTTTGCTTTTCTTTTTTACAGTCAGAGTTATACAGTGAGAGAGAGAAAGAGAGAGATAGAGAGAGAGAGAGGACTTCCTTAAGTTGGTTCACCCCCCAAATGGCTGCTATGGCTTGCGTGCTGCGCCAATCTGAAGCCAGGAGCCAGGTGTTTCCTCCTGGTCTCCCACGCGTGTGCAGGGCCCAATCACTTGGGCCATCCTCCACTGCCTTTCCGGACCACAGCAGAGAGCTGGACTGGAAGAGGAGCAACCAGGACAGAATCGGCGCCCCAACTGGGTCTAGAACCCGGTTTGCCAGTGCCGCAGGTGGAGGATTAGCCTAGTGAGCCGAGGTGCCGGCTGAAGTCTTTATCTTGGGTCATTCCATCTTGGCCAGAAGAGGAAGAGCTAATAAAGGAGATTGTAGTGGGGCTGATGCTGTAGTGTAGTAGGTAAAGCCACCGCCTGCAGTGCAGGCATCCCATATAGGTGCCAGTTCATGTCC
The DNA here is from genome assembly GCA_949820135.1 of Sylvilagus floridanus. Taxonomy (NCBI): domain Eukaryota; kingdom Metazoa; phylum Chordata; class Mammalia; order Lagomorpha; family Leporidae; genus Sylvilagus; species Sylvilagus floridanus. Next base: position 80,666,885 of record OX463241.1, read on the forward strand.
TGGCTGCCCCACTTCCCATTCATCTCTCTGCTGCGGCCTGGGAAAACAGCAGAAGATGGTCCAGGTCCCTGGGCCCCTGCACCCACATGGAAGACTTGGAAAAAGCTGCTAGCTCCTGGCTTCAGTGGTCATCTAGGGAGTGAACCAGTATATGGAAGACTCTCGCTCTGTCTCTGTATAACTCCACTTTTCATATAAATAAATAAATCTTCAAAAAAAAAAGAGATTGTAGTAAGTTTGAGGAATTAGTGGCCAAAGAAAAGAGAAGCCCATGACACAGTGGTATTGAACACAAGCTTTATTGGTAGTGCTTAAACAGAGATGCACAAAAAAGGAAGTACATACTACCAGGAGACTTTCCAGAGAGAACAGTGCAGGGCACCACCTGAAAGATGGGAGAGTACTAGAGAGGGGACTCAATGGCCCCAGGTGACTTTTTTCAGAAGCATCATGTTGCATCCAGGTGAGAGGACTCAGGAAGGCAAGAGAATTTTGGGGTAGCTTATTTGGCCACAGAGTTTAAGTTATGTATGGCTGGCAGATACTGGGTGCAAATTTTGCAGGACATGCCATACAAGAAGGCTCTAAATTGCCAAAAATAAGACTTATCTGGGCTATTAGATGGGTAAGAATTTGAATTTGGCACCCATGGGCTTTAAGCCAAAAGGCCTTTCCTGCTGTGAAAAAGTAAACAATGTAGGGCCAACATACAAGGTACAGCATGGGCCATTTATATAGCAAAGTATAAGACAACAAGGTCCAAGAATAGGAGAAAGTAACTGAGAGAAACAGAAAGTACTACAGAACAGAGACAGGAGGAGAAGATGAGTGAGCAAGGAACAGATTGAGAGAATGTGAGTGGGAGAGACAGAGATAGTGACTTGGAAAAGGACATTTCAAGAAGGAGCAAAGCACCAACTGCAGCTGAAGGGTTGAGCAACATGAGGACAAAGAACTGACCCTGGATCTGGCTTAACAAGATGATTGGTGATCATGATGACAGTGGCATAGTGATCAGGGAGCATTAAAAAATGGAAGAAGAGATATGATTGTCTATAAGTCTCACAAAGAGAACTTTGCAAATTTTCAAGGCATGCTGCTTGAGGGAAAGCAGGGAAATAGGTTGGTTGGCTCAACAATACCAAGCGACATGAAATTGTTTTTAGGGCCTTTTTAATGAGAAATATTACAGCATGCTCTGTTGATGGCAGGGGAGGGGGAGCATCCCTTCCCTGGTTTCCTTGGTCATGTGGAGGGACCACCACCAGCAGGGATCTACTAGTCCTATTTCTCAAGTTAGTGAACCTGATCTGGTAAAAGTCTGAAAGTACTGAGCAATTGTTTCTTTTCTTCTTTTCTTTATATGCCATACCAGGATGAGGCAGCCATCCTGGGTGTTTTTATTCCAGACCTAGGTTTTATTTTAGGAAGATTTCTCTAAGGTCTAAACTGGTATAAGAAGCAACGGGCATTAGCTAGCCCTTTGGCTGACAATTTAAATATCTACAATGGATTTTCATATATGATTAAAATGTTATTTCCATTAGCCTATCTCAGTCAAGTCTAACTCAATTGATCCCAAACTTCAGAGGACAATAAAAATGCATTGTATATTAACTTGCAAAAATATATGTGGTTTGGATGTTGGCAAGAGGGATGTAGTAGAATAGGAAATGAATGCTGAGGGTATGAGAAGGAGAATTGTAATTGAAGGAGTCAAGACATTGAATAAATCATATCTTAAATATTGTCCATCTGTTGTAATAGATGACAAAGTAAAATATAAGGATACAGATGCAAATGGAGGAGGGAAATAGACACAGGATCAAATTTTGAATCCATTGCAAACTGCATTGTCTTGGGACTATTACTTAATCTGAATTTTCCTTCTTTATGAAATGATAGTGATATTTATTATTATAAATTGTGGAGCATACATGCGATTTCACATGCAGAATACATACCTCCATGTCTGCATCCATGTAATTAACAAATAAATAACATTATCAGCAGTAGTGCATTTATCGTAATAAATTTTCACATTAGACCAGATTAATTGTGGAAAAGAATGAGGTCATTCTTCTGGTGTCTAGCAAAATTTTTACATTTTCAGCTTGCATATTCATAAAACCAAAGGGATCTTTCTGAAAATTTCCTCATAAAAGACTTTTCAACCTTTCTTCGGTGAAAAACATTTTTGGTGTTGGATGTTCAAAAGTTCTGTTTGGTGTTCACTTCAAGCAGGATCAACACAGTGTTCTTACTCTTAGAAAGTATTGGCCATCTGGAGGAGATGATTGATTGTCTGTGTCATACTTCAGTTCCAGGAAAATTTAACTTCACTTGAAAATGGAACATTTGTAGAGAGCCTGAGAACAGGCTTTTTATTTCAGAGAGTTTGCAGAGAGCCTGCAGACAAATACATTTTGCTTCTCCAGATTCTTTCTTTATTGATCCTATAGTTAATACAGAAGCCTTTATGAAAGCCTCTATCAAATTGCAATGATTTTTCTCCAACAATATGCAATGAAAGACTAAAGGGCTGCTTCAGGACAACATATTGCTATTAGTCCACACTAGTTACCATGTAACAGAACTTTGTATGTCAGAAGTACTAAGAACAGTGTCTGCCAATTCCTTGTAAAATATACACTAGAGTGTCTAAAGGTTAGCTTTTGCAAAGCCATGTAACATGTGATTTGGTCTTCCATTTTTCCAAGGCAGGGTTTTCTTTTGTTGTTGCTGCTGTTTAATATTAATGTATAATATACACACAATAAAATGCCTATATTGGGTCCTCTGTCTAGCATAGCAGTTAGGATCCCTGTGTCCCACATTTGTGTACCCAGGTTTGATTACCCGCAATGACTGCTGATTCCAGATTTTTGAAAATGCAAACCCTGAGAGGCAGTGGTAATGAGAGATATAGTAGGGTCTCTGCAACCCATGTGGGAGACCTGTACTCAGTTCCCAGCTCTCAGTTTCAGACCTCGCCTAGCCTAGTAGAATCCCCACTGTGGGCATAAGAGGAGTGAATCAGCAGATGGGAGCTAGGTCTCGCTCACTTTCTCTCTGTTTTCCTTTAAAATAAATATATTTTTAAAAATCTAACTGAATTTTTAAGTACACAGCTAAGCTTTCAGTTCTATTCATACACACAAACACACACACTCCCACCATGAAGAGTTCCCCGGCATCTCTCAATAGCTAATCCCTGTTAGTCCTCTTCTTCAATGAAAAGCAAACACTTTCTCATTTTTATCCCTACAGATTTGTTTTGCTTGTGTTTGGATTATGATAATATAGGATAATGTTTTCTTTATATGGGACCTGGTTTTTCACTTCAAAGCATATATTTAAATTAATTCATATTAGTGGTATACACAGTTCATTTCTTTTAATTGCTTATTACCTTGCAATATCATTCTTTCTATGCAATATCATATTACCTGGCATATCATTTTTTTATGAATTGTGTGAACAAGAAGTTTTCCAGTTATTTTATTAGGATATCTGTCTTTTTATTGTCAACTGTACAATTTACTTACATGTTTTGGGCATTCTTTGCCACATCTAAATATTATAAATATACTCCTAAACTGTGGTTTGTCTATTTATTATTTTGATGAAGTATTTTGACAGCCACCAAGTTTATAATTTTTATGAAATCCAAATTTTTACTTTTTTGAAATTTAAAAACAAATTTTATTAGAGTCAAAGATCTCCAGGTAGAGCAGCATGGAGGAGGGTGTCAAGGGAGAAAAAACTTGAAAGGGTTGGTGATAGTGGGGTTTTTAAGCACAATTTTAGAGAAAATAAACCATTGACAATCAGATTGACATTCAGTTATAAGGCGGGGACAAAACCCATCAAAATAAGTAACTTGCAATCTTTTACTTGTCTGGCTTGTTCATTATAAAACAAAAAATCCATACAGAAGGGTGGGATAGGGAACTTGTTTTCACAATAAACTGTGAGCTCAGGAGGATGGAATCACCATTCCCTTGCTATTTTTGTGGTAAAACTGGGAGATTCCTAAGGAAATGCACCCCAATTTCCATCGACTGTCTATTAGCCCACCTGACTCCTCACATTCCCCCTCAAGAAAAATGGACCCTATCTTCTGTTAGGGAAACTGGGCAACCATTGCTATGACTCCTTCATGCTGAAAAAAGGCATCATTGGTAACGGGAGTCAAGACAGGGTCCCAGCAGGAAGTGGCTTCTCAGCAGGACATGGCTTCCTGATGAGGACAGCAGTGCCAGCTTGCAGAAACTGCTTCCGTGTGACGTTTCATGTGCATGGCCATCTAGAATTTCACTGTTTCAAGTCCGAAGAAAATGAATCTAACAAGCAGTTTAAACTCACAGGGTCTAAAACAAAGGACAGAGTCATTATTAGAGGACCTAAGAAAGGTGCTGTCTAAACCAAGAGCAAGTTTTCCCATTGAGAAGTCAAATTTTTACTTTTTAAAATATTAGTGCATTTTGTTCTAATGTAAGTAATCTTTATCTACCCTGATGTTAATAAGGTGTGGCTGGCCAGTGGGGCTGGGAATCTGCGGGCCCCTTCAGATGTAGGCAGAATGTCCTTCACAAGCAGGCTGTCAGCTGTGGCTGAAAAGTCTGTCTCCAGACCAACTGGCATCTCCCCCACTAATGGCTTCTGGTGCTGCATGTGTGACATTGCAGCTTTAAATCATACTTTTAGTGTGGGTGCAATCTTTCACTCAGAGCTGGCAGGGGAAGGGGCTGAGCCCAACGGGAGAGTCAGACTGTTTTGAGGAGATCAGCCTATCTTGTGTGACGTTATGGCTTTAAATCACACTTCCAGGGTGGCTGCAATCTTTCACCCAGAGCTAGCAGAGGAGGGGAGATGAGCCCCTAAGGAGATAGTCTTCAAGAGACTCCTGCTATCTTTATGAGCTCCAAGCCAATCAACATATATATGTAAAACTCCCTGCCCAGTGGGCACCCCCAATAGGATAACCCAATGAACATATAGTAATGCTTTAAAAACCCTGGATACTTCCTCAAAGTCAGTGCCCCGCTCAGGCACTCTGCCTGGTCTTCTCTCAGACCAGACACTTTCTCTACCACTTGCCAATCGAATAAAGTTTCTTCCTCTTTGCAAATTGTTTCTGGCTTTTTATTTCTATACAAAGATGAAGAAAGGATCCCATGAGACTCACTCCAGCAACCACCCTCCCCTCCGTGACTGGTTACAGAAGGCATTCCTGTGTTTTCTTCAACAAGCTGTAGTAGTTTAACTTAGCATATCTATCTGTCTTTATATTATCTGTCTATCTATCTATCTATCTATCTATCTATCTATCTATCATCTATCTATATTTATGGAGAGAGAAACAGAGAGAGATGAAATTTCATGCATATATGTTTATATGTAAAAACATATCTAATAGAGAAGAAAGGTTTTTTGAGTTACAGTTTATATGTGCTAAAATTCATCTTTTCCCAGTGCACTTGATGAGTTTATGGCAAAAGTAGACAATCATATAACTTCTACCACAACTGAGGTATAGTACATGTTCATCAACTAGGAAGATTTCTAGTGCTCTTTTTCAGTAACTCTTACTATTTCTCTTACCTCTGATCCCTCTTAATTACTGATGTGTTTTCTTTTGCTTTAGTACTGCTCTTGCTAGAAAGTCATATGAATGGAATGATGCAATCTATAGTCTTTTCTATTTGCTTCTTTCACAAAGCAGCATGATGCTGTTGACATTTATCTAGATGTTGCATGTATCCTTAGCTGATTCTTTTTCTTGCTAAGCAAAATTTGAATGCATAGATTTACTGCAATATGTTCTTCACTCATCAATTGATGAACACTTAGGTTATTACTAATTTTGAGCTATTATATATAGAACATCTTTCACCATCTGTGTACAAGTCATTGTGTTAACATTTATTTCCTAATCATATGGAAAATACATGTCAAATTAATAAGAAACTATAAAGCTGTTTTCCAAAAAATGGCTGTACCAATTTACCTTTTTGACAGTACTATATGAGTATTTCTATTGCTCATATTGTCCTCATTACTTGGTGTTTACATTTTAGCCTTTTTCAATTTTAACCATGCTAGTAAGTGTGCAGTGATACTTCATTGTGTCTGCAATCTGCATTTACATGCTAACAAAAACAATGAGTATCTTTTCATGTGCTTGTTGGCTACTCACATATCTCTTTTATTGAAGTCTCTGTAAAAAAAATAAGAATTCTATACATAATGCAGACATGCTAGCATATCTCTTACCAGTTTGCAAATATTTTCTTCTGAACTCAGGGCATGTTTATAAATGAATGCTGGATTTTGTCACATCCTCTTTAATGTACTTGTTGAAGTAATCATGATTTCCCTTTTTTATTCTATTGAAATGATGGTTTATTTTGTTAGATATTTGAAGGGTAAGCACTTTGAATTTATGGGGTTAAATCTCATCTGATGATGATATTTGCATACATTGGTGAGTTCTATTTGCTAGAATTTTGTTGACGCTTTATATCTATGTCCATGAAGATATTGGCCTGAATTTTATTTTTCATATAAAGTCTTTTCCTGCCTTTGATATGAGTGTAATACAATTTTCATAAGAGGTTTATAATGTTTTGATCATTTGAAAGAATCCATTTTTTACTCCATTGATTTTCTCTATTCATTTTCATTTCTCTATTTCATTGATTTCTGCTTTTTATTATTATCCCTTTTCTGCTTATTTTGAGTTTAATTTGCTTATTTTTTCTAGTTTCTTCAAGTTATAGTTTAGATAGCTTAGATCAAAGGCTTTTTTAAAATGAATTTGATATCAATTTTAGAAACTCTTATCTGTTTCTATCATATTGAGATTGATCATAAATGATTATGCATTTTTAGCATATGCTTTTCTGAATTTACCATTTTTTCTTTTCTTCTATTTACATAGTGATTGTTTTGACTGGTAAAACCAATCTTCCATCCATGAGTTTAACCTTATAGCTCATGATATATAGCCATCTTTTTTTCTTAATTTTTTAAAGATTGATTTATTAGAAAGACAGAATGAAACAGACACACACACATACAGAGAGAGAGAGAGAGAGAGAGAGAGAGAGAGAGAGATCTTCCATCTGCTGGTTCTCTCCTCTAATGGACAAAACAGCCAAGACTTGTCCAGGCCAAAGCCAGTAGCCAAGAACTGCATTCTGATATCCCACATAAGTGGGAGGGTCCCAAGTACTTTGTATATCTGCCATTACTTTTCCAAGTACTTTGTTTTTTTTCTTCTACTTTTGCCAATTCTGATCTGGATCAGAAGCGGAACAGTGGGATGCGAACCAGCACTCTGATATGGGATGACAGTGTCACAAGTGATGACTTAACCCATTGTGCCACAATACTGGCTCTCATTTTTTATATATTGCTGGATTTGACTTACTGATACTTTGCTAAGGATTTTTGTGTCATGTTTTCAGGGATGTTGGTCTATAATTTTCTCATGTCTTTGTGTTTGGGATGTTAGAATTTCATTGGTCTTATAAAGAGTATATTTAGAAGTATTTGTCCATCTTATATCTACTAGAAGCATATATGTATTAGTTATATTACTTGTTGTTTAAAATCCAACTGACTTCACCATTGAAATCCTTATATTCTGGAAGAGTTATTTGGTTTCACTTTCATTTCTTGATAATGAGAAGATTTTTTGTAATGAATTAATTTCTTTAGTACACAAATGAAAATCAGACTTTCTGTTTACTCTTTTATTAGTTTCGTATGTGTTTCAAGGAATTATGCATATCATCAAAATGTAAGAGTTTATACAAAAATGTTCATAATATCACTTACTACCTTTTTAACATTTTCCAGGTCTGTAACTGTTCACTCTTTTTTCTTCTTGAAACCAACAAGTTGTATATTTTTCTTGATTAATCTGGCTGAGTAATTATTAAATTTATTAATTGTTTCAAAGAACAAATTTTGGGCTAATTTTCTTTTTTCACTTCATTGATCTTAGCTATTATCTATTCTTTCTTTTGTATATATTGCTTTCATATGTTCTCTTCTTTCTAGTTTCTTCAAGTAGAATCTTATATTATTAATTTGAGAACTTTATTCTTCTCAAATATAGGCATTATAATTTTCCTCTAAGTACTGAATTAGTGACATTCCACAGATCTTGATATATTGTGTTTTTATTAATATCAGATATAAATATTTTATAATTAATCTAGTTATTTCTTCTTTGATCAATTTGATTTGCTGGTTTGTCTAATTTTTAGAAGTGAATTAAAATTATAGGGCATTTTCTGAGTATTTAACTGTTATTGATGTGTAATTTAGTTCTATTGTAGTCAGAGAGCAGAACGCATATGATTTCACCCCTGTTAGATTTATTGAGGCTTCTCAAATTGTCCAGATGTGTCCATCTTGGTAAACATACCATGGACAATTGAAAATAATGTATATTATTTTATTGCTGGGTGAAGTTTTCTTTAAATATCAAATTCATCAAATGGCTGATTTTATTTTTTTAACCATCTACATTCTTCCTGATTTTTTCCTACTTGTTTTGCCAATTACAATTACTCAGATATATTTGTTAAGATCTCCAATCATGATAGGAGGTTGTGCAGACTTTAATCACTCCTGTCATATTTTAATTCATACATTTTAAGTTGTAGTATAGGTGAACATGTAATTGAGTTTACTATAATTATTCAAGTGATCCTTTCATCATTATGAAAAATGTATGCTTATGTTAGGTAATTATTATTATGTTGAAATCATAAATTTTCAATAAAAATTGTTCATACTAATGGAGTACTATATGTGGTCTTGTTACATGTATACATTGTAAAATATCTAATCAGGGTAAATATATTTATCCTTCCAAGCATTTAATGCTTCTTTATAGTAAAATTATCTAAAATCTTATCCTTTAGGTTTTATTTAAACTAGAGAAATAAACAGTGTTTGAACTTTCTCAATAGTCCCCCTACTGTGCAACAGAATCACAGAACTTCTTACTACTTTCCATTGCCTATCGATCAGTATTTTTCCATTCCTCTTTTTTTAGTTCCCTCTCCAGCATCTAGTAACCACCATAATGTCTTTATTTTCTATGAGATCATCTATTTTTATACTTCACAAATGAGTTAGATTATATAATAATTGTTTCTGTGCTTGCCTTATACTACTTAACATAATGACTTCCAATTCTTTCCGTGCTATTGCAAATGACAGCATTTCATCTTTTTATGGTTGAGTAATATTCCATTGTGTGTATGTAACACATTTTCTTTATCCATTCATCAGTGAGGGACACTTCAGTTGTTTCCATTTCCTGGTTATTGTAAGTACTTCTGCAATAAACACAGGATTGAAGATTTCTCTTTGGCAGATTCATTTCATTTCCTATGGATATATGCCCAGTAGTAAGATTGCTGGGTCATACAGTAGTGCTACTTGCAGATTTTTGAATCTGCTGCATACTGTTTTCCACAATGCCTTACTAATTTCCATTCCCATAAACAGTGCAGTGTTCCATGGTTCCCATTTCTCCAAATCTTCACCTAAACTTGTTATCTTTCTCTTTTGGTAATAGCCAATCTTACTGGAATAATGTGCTATCTCATTGTGATTCTAATTTGCATTTCCTTGATGATTAGTGATGCTGATGATTTTTTCATGTACCTAATGGCATGTCTTTGTTTAGGAAATATCTGCTTAGATCTATTGCCCATTTTTAAACTGAATTATTTGTGGGCTGGGTTGTCATTTGTTTGTTTGCTATTGAGTTGTTTGAACTTCTTATATATTCTGGATGTTGACACTAGTCCAATCATAATTTGCACACATTTTCTCTCTTTTTGTAGTTTGTCCCTTCACTCTGTTGATTATTTCCTTTTATGTACAAAATATCTTAGTTTTATCAAATCTTATTGATAAATTTCTTAAAGATTAATTAATTTATTTGAAAGGCAGAGTTACAGAGAGAGAGAGGTAGAAACCAAAAGGACAGAGAGAGAGAGAGACATAGGAATTTTTCATCAGCTAGTTCACTCTCCAAATGTCTATATCAGCCAGGGCTGAGTGAGACTGAAACCAGGAGTCTGGAACTCCATTCAGTTCTCCAATGTGGGTTCGAGGGATCAAGAACTTGAGCCATCCTCTGCTGCTTTCCCAGGCACGTTAACAGAGAGCTGGATCAGAAGTGGAGCAAATAGGACTCAAGCTGGCACTCAAATGGGATGCTGGCATCACAGGTGATGATTTAACCCAGAGAGGCTCAATGCTCCCACCCTTGTTTGTAAATTTTTGCTTTTTTCCTGTGTTTTAGTGATCTGGATAGAGAAAATATTTGCTCATCCTTTCATTTTCATCTCATAACTTCAAGGATTTAATCTCATATTTCAGCTTTTAATCCTTTTTGAGTTGATTTTTGTACATGATGATGGGGATCTAATTTCATTATTCTGCATGAAAATATCTAATCTTCCAATACCATTTATTTAAAATATTGCCTTTTTCCAATGCTTGTTCTTAGTACCTATGTCCAAGATCTGTATAGATGTTTGGGTCTACTCCTAGGTTCTCTATTCTATTCCACTGGTGCATAGACACATTTTTGTCAATACTATACACTTTTCATTCTACAATGAAAACTTTAAATCGCACTGGAAGACACTGAAGAGGACACAAAGAAATGGAAAGACATGGGGCCGGCACCGTGGCATAGTGCGTAAAGCTGCTGCCTGCAGTGCTGGCATTCCATATGCATGCTGGTTCTAGTCCCGGTTGCTCCACTTCTGAATCAGCTCAATCCTATGGCCTAGGAAAACAGCAGGAGATGGTCCAAGTGCTTGGGCTCCTGCACCCATATAGGAGACCTGGAAGAAGCTCCTGGCTCCTGGGTTCAGATCAGCGCAGTTCTGGCCATTGCGGCCATCTGGGGAGTGAACCAGCAGATGGAAGACCTCTCTCTCCCTCTCTCCTTCTCCCTCTCTCTGCCTTTCCCTCTCTCTCTCTGTGTAACTCAGACTTTCAAATAAATAAATAAATCTTTAAAAAAACAAAGAGGGAAGTGCTTGGGCTCCTGCACCCATATGGGAGACCTGGAAGAAGCTCCTGGCTCCTGGGTTCAGATCAGCGCAGTTCTGGCCATTGCGGCCATCTGGGGAGTGAACCAGCAGATGGAAGACCTCTCTCTCCCTCTCTCCTTCTCCCTCTCTCTGCCTTTCCCTCTCTCTCTCTGTGTAACTCAGACTTTCAAATAAATAAATAAATCTTTAAAAAACAAAGAGGGAAATATGTAACATGAAACTATACCAGTATCAGATAAATTAGGAAAAGAATATTACATTTGTGATTTATTTTAAAGTCAGTTAGTCCAATATCTCCTGCTTTGTTCTTTCTATTAAAGATTTCCTGATCTATTTATGGTCTTTTGTGGTTCCATACAAATTATGGCATTGCTTTTTCTAGTTCTGTGAAAAATGTTATTGGGATTTTGAGAGAAACTACATTGAATTTGTAAATTGTTTTGAATAGTATGCACATTTTAATATTAATTTCACCAAAACATGAACATGGAATGTCTTTCCATTTCTCTTTGTTATTTTTTAAAGATTTATTGATTTATTTGAAAGACAGAGTTACACACACACACACACACAGAGAGAGAGAGAGAGAGAGAGAGAGAGCGAGAGGGAGAGAGGTCCACAGAACCAGTCCCTCCTTGCTTTCTTAATATTGACTTATTAGTGTCTTTATCTAAAATGTGTTTTATGAAAATAACATAGTCCTGGGTCTTATTTTTTAATTTGTGTGTACAATTTTTTTATCTTTTAATTGGAATGCTTAATTGAATATCTTTCATTCAATATCATTGTTGACATTAATAAGTTTAAAAAAACTGCTAACTTCTAAGTAGTTTTCCTATTTTCTTACATATTTTCTTCCTCTCTTTTTCGATTCATACATTTTCTTTAATGAGTTGAGGTTTTATATTTGTTGTTTATTTGATTTTGATATCCCATTTTAACTTCTCTATTGGTTCTCTAGCAATGTCTCTTAGTAAATTTTTTAGGTTGATGATCTAGGCATTAAAATATGAATATCTTAATCACGCCGGCCACATTAGTATCATATTACTCTTGGGACCAGCACTGTGGCATAAATAGGTAAAGACACTGCCTGTAGTTTTGGCAGCCCATATGGGTGCCAGTTCCAGTCCCAGTATCCATATGCTCTCTGCTATGGCCTGGCAAAGTAGTAGAAGATGGCTTAAATTCTAGGGCCCCTGCACCCGCATGGGAGACCTGGAAGAAGCTCTTTGCTCCTGGCTTCGGATAGACCATGTTCCGGCCATTGGGGCCATTTGAGAACTGAACTAGTAGGTGGAAGAATTGTCTCTCTCTCTGCCTCTGCCTCTCAAATAAATAAATAAATAAATCTTTAAATATATATATATATATTACTCTTTTCTTTTTTTTTCTTTTTTTTTTTTTTGACAGGCAGAGTGGACAGTGAGAGAGAGAGACAGAGAGAAAGGTCTTCCTTTGCCGTTGGTTCACCTTCCAATGGCCGCTGCAGCCAGCGCACCGTGCTGATCTGAAGCCAGGAGCCAGGTGCTTCTCCTGGTCTCCCATGCGGGTGCAGGGCCCAAGCACTTGGGCCATCCTCTACTGGACTCCCGGGCCACAGCAGAGAGCTGGACTGGAAGAGGGGGCAACCAGGACAGAATCTGGCACCCCGACCAGGACTAGAACCCTGCATGCCGGTGCTGCAGGCGGAGGATTAGCCTATTGAGCCACGGCACCAGCCTATTACTCTTTTCATAAACAATATTACAATACAACAAAATCAAATCAGTTGAATTACACCCCCACACCCTACACACTCTTAATATATTTTGACATATATTCTTTAAAAATAATTAATTTGAGAGGCAGAAACAGAGCGAAATAAATAGACAGAGATCTGCCATCCAGTGCCTTATTCCACAAATGTCAGACAATGGTTAAGTCTGGCCAGGGTGAAGACAGGAATTGGGAATTTAATATAGGTCTTCCATATAAATGGAAGAGACCCAACTACTTGAGCCATAACCTTTTGCCCGCCAGGATGTGCATTAGCTGGAAGCTGGAATTGGAAGCATAATCGGGACTCAAATACACATACTCTGATATGGGATAAAGGCATCCCAATGGCAGCTTAACTACTAAGCCAAATTCCAGCCCCTTTACACAGGCTCTGAACAGTGTAGATTGCTACTACTTTTATTTAAAATATGAGGATCTACAGATATTTTTATTATTCATAAATGTAGTCTTTCTCATCTATATAGCTAGCCCTTTAACTAGCCCTTTAATGAATGAGCCCATTGTTTTCCCCAGAAACCTTTTATTCAAGGAATATGAATGTTACACATTTCATGATTATAACTTTAGGAACATGGTGATTCTTTCCACCCTAACCTTCTTCTCCCAATTCTCCTACCCCTCTTCCTCCTTTTCTCCTATTCCCATGCTTATTTTTTATTAGGATCTTATTTTCAATTAACTTGATACACACATGATTAACTCTATGTTAAGTAAAGAGCCTAACAAATAGTATGCTGGAAAAAACTGCTCGTCAACTGTCAAGACAAGGTCTGTTCAAAGTGATTGCTTCTCAAAGTGTCAATTTCATTTTCATCGATTACCATTTAGGTGCTCTATTATTTATCACAGGTCAGAGGGAACATATGGTATTTGTCCTTTTGGTACTGGCTTATTTCTCTAAGTATGATGTTTTCTAGTTTCATCCATTTGTTGCAAGCAACCGAAATTTTTCTTAAACCACAGTATAGTATTCCATGCTGTACATATTCCATAACATTTCCCTTCAGTCTGCCACAAATCCTCTTGTGTTTGTTCCTCTAAACAAACTAAAAAAAAAAACCTATTTTTGCGGCTGGTGCTTTGGCGCAGTAGGTTAAGCTGCTGCCTGCAATGCCACCCACCATCCCAGTGGGCACTGGTTCATGTCCTGGCTGCTCCACTTTCAATCTAGCTCCCTGCTAATGCACTTGGGAAACCAATGGAAGATGGTCCATGTACTTGCAGCCATGCCACTCATATAGGTAACCTGGATGGCATTACAGCCATTTGGAAAATGAATCAGCAGATGGAAGATTCTCTCCCCACCCTTCTCTTTCTGTAATACTGCCTTTCAAATAAACAAATGATTTTTTTTTAAAAAAAGATATGCTTCATTACAGATATTTCCAAATTTGCTATAATTATCCAAGGTATAGACCATGGAAGTCAAACACTCCATTTGGGGTATTTGTACCATCTTGATGTTCTGTGCTCAAGTCCAACAAGAGAGATAAGAGCAAGATCAAAAAGCAGGTAGAGTCGTGGCAAAGTGGAAAGCCTAGGGAATAGAGCAGACACAGGAGTTGGAGCCATTCTTCATTAGTGGGACTTTCTGTTGTGCTGTAATTGTGGAGGATTCAGGCTGGGTGTCCCCTTGTTTCATCAATCCCAGTGCTTCAGTCAGTAACAGCCCAAATGACTGACAATTCATTGTTACATGGAAATGTGTAGTGATGACTGGAATTCTTCCTTATCTCACTTTTCAGTACTCTTTGTGGTTCCTTCTGTGGGTCTAGCAAATCTGCCAATACCATTTAGTTTCAAGAGATGGCCGACCCGGCATTTGAAGGATCAGGGAGGAAGGTTCACACATTCCTGAGTACAGCAAACTAATTGCTCACATGCTCTTCTGCCCTTTGCTGCCAGCTGTTTTGCTCCTCCAGACAATCTGGCAGCAAACCTTGTTGGTGAACTGTATTCCTCTTATCATGCCCCATGTATGCTTGTAATATCTAAAGTTCAATCAAGGATTGAAGTACACCAGCAGTCTTGACTTTATCTTTGATCTAGTTTGCCCTTGGCTTTCTTAGAGCAATGCAGTTCTGATGCATTATCCCTTATCCATTAACCATGGCTGCTCCATTCCATCCTACTTTTTTTTTAAGTTTTTTTATTATTATTTGACAGGTAGAGTTAGAGGGAGAGAGATAGAGATAGATAGAGAGAGAGAGAGAGAGAGAGAGAAAGGTCTTCCTTACGTTGGTTCACTCCCCAAATGGCCACTACAGCCAGCACTGCGCCAATCCGAAACCAGGAGCCAGGTGCTTCCTCATGGTCTCCCATGTGGGTGCAGGGGCCCAACCATTTGGCCCGTCCTCCACTGCCTTCCCGGGCCACAGCAGAGAGCTGGACTGGCAAAGGAGCAACCAGGATTAGAACCCAGCTCCCATATGGGATGCTGGCACCACAGGCAGAGGATTAACCAAGCGAGCCACAGCGCTGGTCCCTCTATCCTGCTTCTTGTCTTCATTATCAGCACCAATGAGGCAAATGACCCTTGCAAGCACTGCTTTTCCATCTGAGCCTCCTCTTTGTGGTCTTCTTAAGCAACAGCCCCTTCCACAAAGTGATTTCCATGCTGTCTTCTATGAGCAGCTCTACCTCTTCAGAGAAGTGCCCTTCACTGCCTGCTGCTGAAGGCCACTGAGTCACCTGCTTCCCAAAAGTCAAGAGTAGGTTTGAAAGGAGGCTGTGGTGACTCTGTCCTGCTCAGCTCTTCCACCACAACGCACTCTTCCAAGGCAGGACACACTCTGTGGAGGGCCCCCAGTAGATTTCCTTGTCTCTGAAGCACTGGAGTAGTCCCTGATGCATGTAAGGATGACTCTGTGTCCCAAAGGGCCACCAGTTGTTCTGCAGCTGTTCTCCAGCCTCTGAACCAGCACTGACGTGGGTGTGATAGACATGTAGACCAATGGAACAGAACAGACACTCCAGAAATCAATCCAGGTGTCTACAATAAAGTCATTTTTGACAAAGGAGCTAAAATAATCAATCCCTGGAGCAAGGACAGTATCTTCAACAAGTGGCGCTGGGGAAACTGGATCCCTCCCAAATTAGAATGGTTGTCAATCAGAAATCGCCAAACAATAAATGCTGGGAAGGATATAGGGAAAATGGTACCCTGTTCCATTGTTGGTGGGAATGTAAGCAGTGCAAGCACTGTGGAAGAAAGTGTGGAGATGCCTCATAAGTCTGAACACAGACCTACCATATGATCCACCCATCCAACTCCTGGGAGTTTACCTAAACCCAAAGAAATCAGTATATGAAAGCATTATCTGCACCTCCACTTTCATTGCAGCATAATTCATAATAGCTAAGATATGAAATCAACCCGGATGTCCATCAACTGTTGACTGGATAAAAAATTATTTTATATATACATTGTGGAGTACTACTCTGCTATAAAATAAGAAATCGTGTCATTTGCAACAAGATGTTCATAACTGAAAATCATTATATTTAGTGAAATAAGCTATTTCCAAAAAATAGATATCAAATGTTTTCTCTGAGCCAAGGTAGCTTATAGAGAATCTGAAATATAATGTATTGGAATGAAATAGACATTCTGAGAATCAATGATTGCTTATAGCCCTTGTCTCTTCCATTGAGGAACAGTGTTTTTTTGTTTGTTTTCTTTCTCTTCATACTATTTGTTGAATTATTTACTTCGAGTTTGGTTAATATGTGATCATTAGATATACTGAAAATAAATCATTGTAAAAATTGAGAGTGGGAATCCAAGAGGGAGTAGAAGGAAGGGTTGGAGCCTGGGCGGGAAGGAGGATGGGGGTGAAGTGCCACTATGTTACTAAATTTATGCATATGAAACTCATATAACTTAAACAAAATTTTTAAAAAATGTATATCTACCACTAATTAGTGTTGTAAACTTTGGTGATTCATCTTCTCTGTGTTCTCAACTGCTTCATGTGCACTTATATTATCCAGGATCTCTTTTAGCCTCATAATTATCTTCTACCTTTCCTGTCTCTCTAGGCTATTCTAATCAGACAAAGAATTTTAATTTTAAGAAGTTATAAGGTATTTTAATAACATCTAACAAAGGTAATTTAAATTAAGTAAGTATTGTAAAACACATCAAATCAATGATTATGAAATTTTAAGGCCTACTTCAGTATTTGCTAGAATAAAGTAAACTATAAAAAAGCAAGGATCTAGACTAAAAGAAGAAAATGAGTAGGTGGCATAAAATATCATTGTATAGAATTTCAGAAATATGAAGAACAATTAATGAATTTAGTATCAAAATGTCAAAGAAAGCTGCTGAAAGGGTCAAAAGTAAGCCAGAAAACTTTTGGATGAATAAGCCATAAATATACAGAAAAGGAAGATATATATATATATATATATATATATATATATTTAAATAAATGAAGGCTATAAAACTTGTGACAGTGAAAATAAAGAGTAAGAGAACTAATTAGCATTCACCAACCACCTATTATGTGTCAGGCTTTGGGATGAGTTGTTTACATGCTGTATATAATTTATGAGTTCATTGAATAACAAAAAATAACACAAGAACTACCAAGAATAATTATTGTTTATCATGGAGAAGCACTGGAAATTCAAAGAATTCTTGGTAGTAGCTGTAAATTCACTTGGACTTGAACCTGGATCTGTCATCTATATTTTGAAAGCTTCTCGGGTGACTCATGTGTGGCCAGGCTTGAAAATCACTGATCTGATGCGATGTACATCCTTTCATGTGGGCTGGTTGCATTCAGTTGGTGAAAAATAACACATTGCTAAAATTGCTTAAGATGGTGTAGGGATATGGAGATATGAAAAGACCCCTGGGATGGGCTGGTGCTGTGGCGTAGTGGGTTAACACCCTGGCCTTCAGTGCCAGCATCCCGTATGGGCGCCGGTTTGAGACCCAGCTGCTCCACTTTCGATTCAGCCCTCTGCTATGGCCTGGGAAAGAAGTAGAAGATGGCCCAAGTCCTTGGGCCCCTGCACCTACATGGGAGACCTGGAAGAAGCTCCTGGCTCCTGGCTTCGGATTGGCACAGTTCCGGCCATTGTGGCCAGTTGGGGAGTGAACCAGCAGATGAAAGACCTCTCTCTCTCTCTCTCTCTCTCTCGCTCTCTCTCTCTCTTTCTTTCTCTGCCTCTCCTCTCTCTGTGTAATAAATAAATCTTTAAAAAAAGAGAGAAAAGAAAAGACCCCTGGGAGAACCAAGACTTGAATTAGGGTAAAAGTAGGATGGAACAGAGCCAAATAGAAAGGAAGAGGGAACAAAATCAAGCCTGCCTACTCAGAATCAGGGTTAATTGGCTTGTCTCAAAATGAGAATACAGTGTGAATTTTAATTAGGATAAGATAAACAGGAAAATAATGTCAGAACTGACCAGTCTTAGGTACCTGACAGGTAATTCCTGAACTGACTAAGCGGAGTTGAAAGCTATGGAACCTTCAGTAGTAGGTTTGCTAGTACAAATTGCAATTCACAAAAAGCTCCGTCCAGGTTTATACCCAAGTCATTGTGAAGTATAAGAGCAAGATCTCTGGCATATAATAGCCCAAGTTCTAGTAGAAGCCAAAGAGTATAAGAACAATTTTTATGGATGTGTGCATTGTTGATGTGTGGCAGGGTGCAAATTAGAAGAATCAGACAAGTCAACAGGGTCCCATATGAGGGTTTCCAGGTTCTGTGCCTTTCATACATTCCAGGAACTAGAGCATCCATATGATGCAGGTCAGAGGGCCTCTCCCACTAAGTGTAAAGGCCTGGTGAAGCCCAAGGAAAAAGCTGAGTCCAGCAGATTTATACCTGGGAGGCCACACAATGGCTCCAAATGCCAGGCCACTCATGTGGGAGACAAGTCTAAGTGTTCATGTGCTGCAGAGACAGGTGACCGGCTCTGAATCCCAACTTTGCCACTTAAACTCTTGTGTGAATTTGGTCAAGTTGTTCAACCTTCATGAGCCTTAATTTTCTATTTGTAAAGCTGGAACCTTGCTAACTCTCTTAGGAATTTTGTTAGGGTTAATGAGATAAGACATATATACCTCACAATAAAGATCTGGCTTTTATAAAGTAGTCAAGAAGTATACTGTTGCTGTTGTCATTGACCTGTGAGGCAGAGCAGTCTGACAGTGGCTATAGAATTGCTTTATCAGGGGTGGGCAGGAGAGACCTCAGGTGAGAAGACATATAGAAAGCAAGAACTTGACCTAAGAAGGTAGAAAAGAATTGAGGATTTCAAGTCACACTTACTTGATGATTGGCTGTGGAGAACAACAGCTAGCACCAAAGCTGCTACAAGATGTTGCAACCTGATAAATATTGAAATATTTGGATCTACAGCTGCCTCCACATGGATTTTCAGCTCTGCCCAAAGCTGCCTCCATATGTAGTAAACTGCAACTTTATTTGTTTTAAAATATTTATTTACTTGAAAGGCAGAGCTACAGAGAGAGGGAAGACAGAGTGAGCTCTTCCATCCACTGTTTCACTCCTCAAGTGCCCACAGCAGTTAGGGGTTGGCCAAGCTGAAGTCAGGAGCCTGGAACTCCAGTGAGGTCTCCCAATGTAAGTGGCAGGGATTCAAGAACCTGGGCTATCTTCTGCTGCATTCCCAGGCATATTAGCTGGTAGTTGGATCATATCACAAGTACAGCATCTGCGTCTCAAAACCTCACTCATATGGGATGCCACATTGCAGGAGGTGGTTCAACTTGCTGGGCCACAATGCCTGCCCCTCATTCCATTTTTTTTAGTATTAAAACCTTCTTATGCAAGCTGACTATAAACTAACTTAACAGTACCCTTTTATAACTGCTGAGCCTCAGCCAATCACAGCAGTCAGACTTAAGCTGATCACCTGTTGCACACTGAACAGACCATGACCATATGAGGCTTATACTGACTGCACCTAGTTAGGTTCTTATTGTCACTATCAAGAGACAACAAAAGCAAGGGGCTTAGGCCAAGGAGATCCAGCAGCCTGGCTTGCAGAGGAAACCAAGGAAAGGCTAAAGAGCAGGACACTAACAGAGAAAACTGCCGACCATCCCAGGAAGGAGCCAGAAATCAGCATAAGCCCAGGTTCAACCATTTGTGTAAGAAACAGCTGTATTCTGCACTTCACAGTCTTTTTTAGGTGAAAAGCAGGTTAGCAGATGACGCCTTGTGTGCAGAACTAGAGTGGTAAGACAAGCTGTATGAAATTAAAGCAGAATGCTTTGAAAAGGAGGTAGTAAGTGAACACTGTGTTGTTTTTTTTTTTTTTTCAGATTTTAAGATGAAAGAAACTTGTAAAATAGCGGGATCCAAGAAAGGTGATTCAATAACCATAAGTGCATGGTTCCAGTGGAAAAATAAAGCAGATTAAATTCATGGGCACAAAAGAATAAAATATGTCCTTTCTTTCATATTCTCTGTGAAACATTCTGGTTCTTCCAAAGCACATTCTCCCAAACCTCCAGAGGTAGGAGATCCAGAATCAGGAAGAGCCCAGGAAACCAAAGTCCTTTGGGTAAAATATAAATATATATGTAAATACTTTTGGTATTTTGATCCATTACTTAAAAGCTTGATTTCCTACAGAATAGTCACAAAATGATATACTTAAA
The DNA here is from genome assembly GCA_949820135.1 of Sylvilagus floridanus. NCBI lineage: Eukaryota > Metazoa > Chordata > Mammalia > Lagomorpha > Leporidae > Sylvilagus > Sylvilagus floridanus. Next base: position 80,687,420 of record OX463241.1, read on the forward strand.
TCCATATATTCTGTTAACTTTGTACTTTGAAGAATTTTATGTAGCTTTTCACCACTAATGAGTTCATTATGCAATTTTTTCTATATATAAAGAAAAAGAAAAGAACAAGGAAGGGAGGGAGGAAGAAGAGAGGAAGGAGGAAGGGAGGAAGGGAATGAGATGAAAGGGATGTTAATTTGCTTAACTATAGAAACCACTTTACCATGTTTGTGCATATCGAGAGAAGTACACTCAAACATCATTTTGTATACCTCTAATATATATACAATAAAAAGATGAAATGAAGTTTAACTGAGTGGCAAAAGTTCAGAACAGGTGCACTCTGTCCACAATGGCAAGCTAACAGTTTCTTTACTAGGCTGATCTATTTCACTGAAAAATTGCTCTAGGCAAAACTAACTGTAGTCTAAAGACTCTACAATACATGAAGGTGCATTTTAAAGAAAATGGTTTGGAAAAAATCTCTTAGCACATAACCATCTGGATCATTTAGTGGGCTTGAGTCCTTAAAAACGAACAGAGGTTTTCTCCCAAGAAAGACTTTCTTAGAAAAGAAGATTGCTTTTTCATGGATGATTACATTATTAAGAAAATGTTTCTTGCTTGGGAATGAAACACTGGAGCTTAACAAAAACCCTTTGAATTCTAGCCCAGAAAAATCTGTCTGGATTTTGATTCAACATTTGCCAAAACATCCAGCATACATATCTAGACAGACATTGCAAGATATGGCTCAATATTGTACAATCAGTTTTTTAATTTACTTCTTCTCATTGGCTACACAGACTTTAGTTTTAAGCACAGTTCCTTCCCAAAGACATTAGTTGGCCCTAGAAAGATTTCTTAAGTCACCATAAAACAGAGACAATAGAAAGTCTTCACTGTGCACACAGGGAAGTTTCCTGCGTGTGAACTTGAGGACCATGGCTTATTGGGTTAATAACAATATCTGCACAGAGTTCTATTGTATATAGACCAGTCTAACATAAATCATTTCATCATATCCTAATAATATACATCTTGAGAAGTAGCTGTTGTTCTCATTTTAAACAGCGTTGACTTAAGGTTGTTAAAGCAGCAAATGCTTCAGAAGACAGGTCTGCTGCTGCCATAGGTCATGCATTTCTATTTTGCATCATGTGTTCACTCGTGAGTTCATTCTTTTATTCAATAAGCAGTTTTGAGTGAAAACAAGGGAATACTAAGAGGCACATCTGAATCACGACTCTGTGATTTGAATTTTCAATAATTTGAATTTTCTTAGAATCCTCCAAAAATGACCCCAAATGACTCTAGCAAATAATAACCTGTAAATGGGGTATATAGTTCTAAGAATGGTTTTATAAGAGGCAGATTGGAAATAAATACCATACATCAATGTTATGTAATAGTCTCTAGATTCCTAATGTGATTTGGATCCTTAGATTAAACCAAAAGTGTCCTAGAGCTTGTGAAATCTGAAGAGAAGAAAATACAAAGAAAAAGTGAAGAGTCAGAAACAGGTGAGTAGAGAAAATCGGAATATTTGCAGTTTCTTGGCATTTTTTCCTAACTGGATCTAGATCTGATCAAGACATGGGTGACTGCCTTCTATAAATTTATAAGCAAGACAAATTATCTGAAATTCAAAATGTAGGTCATTGAGGAAATATTAAGGCCATGTGATTGAGACATGAAATTGGCTCCCCGGAACTGAAGTAAATATTGAATCCCTGGACATATATTTGATTAGACCTTGGGGATTTCTCCATGATCTTTAGACTCACAGGAGTTAGTGTAATGGGATGGGTGTTGTAGTACAGGTTACCACAACTTGGGACCTCCAAATCCCTTATCAGAGTACCAGTTCAAGTCCCAGCTACTCTGTTTCCAATCCAATTTCCTGCTAATATGACTGGGAAGGAAACAGATGATGGCTCAACTACTTGAGTTCTATGTGGGAGACCTGGGTTCCTGGCTCCTGGCTTCAGCCTGACCCAATCCTGATAATGATACACTTTGCTTCCAGTTCCACTCCCTTGGTCAGACTCAATCATGTGATCACCTCTAAGTGCATGATTGGTTAGGAAATAGCCATGTAACCAGGAAGAAAAGAAAGTGGGTATGTGGGCAACTAGCCTTGTTGGCAGGTAGCCTCTCTGTCACAAGATTATGTACTTACTCCCCATGTAGGACCTCTGTCCTTAATGAGTTATACTATGAAAATTAACTGGGAAACTTGTTCTCAAACAGTGCTTTATACATTGTGTGTGCGTGGGTTCAAACTGTTGAAATCTTTTCTTAGTATAGACTTGGTCTTCTGATATAAAGATAATTAAAAATGAATCTTAATGAAGAATAGGATGCAAGAGGGAGTAGGAGGTGGGACGGGAGTGGGGATGGAGGGCAGGTATAGGGGGAAGAACCACTATATTTCTAAATTTGTACCTATGAAATTTGCATTCATTAATTAAAAGATTTTAAAAAAAGAAGAAAATAAAAATCTGCAGTGGGAAAAATAATTACATTTTCTAGGCAATATTACAAAATGTAAAATAATCCATATGTACAAATGTCAACAAGATCAATTAAATTACAAAACAAAATATATCACATGCAATGCATTAAGTTCTTCTTATAAGGTTTGGATAATGGATTGAAAATATTTATAATATCATATGAAATTTGATAGAATCATAATACCAAATTATATATTTTATTAAACAGTGAAAGGGCATACAAAGAAAAAGGCATAAAAGATTTTTTTGGGCCGGCACCATGGCTCAATGGGCTAATCCTCCACCTGCGGTGCCAGCACACCGGGTTCTAGTCCCAGTCGGGGCTCCGGATTCTGTCCCAGTTGCCCCTCTTCCAGGCCAGCTCTCTGCTATGGTCCAGAAGTGCAGTGGAGGATGGTCCAAGTGCTTGGACTTGGGTCCTATACCCACATGGGAGACCAGGAGAAGCACCTGGCTCCTGGTTTCGGATCAGCGCAATGGACTGGCCGCGGCAGCCATTGGAGGGTGAACCAACGGCAAAAGGAAGACCTTTCTCTCTGTCTCTTTCTCTCACTGTCCACTTGCCTGTCAGAAAAAAAAAAAGATTTTTTTCTACAATAGGATGAAATGGATTTTCTTTTACTCATATTTCCATAATAAACTATAAAAATTCAGAGACAAAAAATGAATACAGACTTCTCTTCACTGAAGTTTAGTGCCAGGCTGCAGAGGCTGAGACTGACATTTCACTTTCACATGCATGAGCTAGCACAGGTTGTCTCCCCTTTGCAAATCTCACTTTCATGTGCAGTAAAATGGTGACGATGACAATGCCTGCCTTGCAGACTTATGTAGAGAGTTTAAAAAGTTCATATATAAGAAGTGCTGAATACAATCAGCAGTCAGAGAAGCATTTAATCAATGGCAGTTATTGTTGTCCATGATTCAGTGAATTAACATCCAGAGCTTATATAGTACTACCCTAAGGCAAATACTATACTTAGACCATATATAAAATGAAACTCAGCAAGTGTTGTATTTTTCACTGCTTATACATAGCATACCCATTGGGAAACATCTTTTCTAAAGGAATAGTTCAATATAGAGGCAATCATAGTCCAGGAAATATTTCATTTGACGTCTGCTACCAAATGGCTACAATGTAAAAAACTGAATTCAATCCAAGAGAAGAGTTAATATGTTGTCCAGATCTTTCACATCCACTGATGTCAAACCTCGAGGTAAGGTAACTATTTCTCAGAGTTAAGTGGCCCTTGGCACAAACAACACCCCACAGATTTCTGATGCAAGAAACAAAACATCATTTGTCTATCATAAAAATATCTTTTTTTCTTTCACTTTCTTGAACTGCACAGAGTGCTGTTGACCTTTAGCCAAAACTTAGAATCAATTTTAAATGACACACTCTGTAGAGATGCACCACGTTTTCCTTTTGTGACACGGAGGATTCCAATTTCATGGCAACTGAAATAGCGCCTTGTGAGGCTGACAGCCATTTTCATTGCTCAGAAAACACAATTTGATATGTTATGAATATCCTGGCTTCCTGAGTTTGATAGTTCCTAATTTCTCACAATTTGTTTATTCCTTGAGAGGAAGTTGGCCACACTCAAGATGACTCACAGATTGTGTTTCTCCATGAAGTTGGTTATTTGGGTTGCTTAGTGTTCTTGACTTCAGTGTTCACTCATTTTCTCAAAGTTTGGAGCAAAAATTAAAACATCAGAAAGCAGAAAAACCTTAACAGATCTTCACATTGAGCTTACACTCAAATGTCACAGTCTTTTTTCAAACTGCCAATCCATCAACTGTTGGACCTCTCAGTTGCAGAGATGCCCACTTGCTCGGGAGGACGCCCAAAGATCCAGACTCCAGACGAGTTGATGCAAAAAACACGAGGTTTTTATTGAACGTTTGTGCAAACGGGCCCCCACCTCAGGCGGTGAGGAGCCCTGAGCAGCAGTTTCACACAGCTTATATAGGCAACCAATTAGCATATTCCTAGGTGGAGAATGCTGAGGTGTTACAGGATTGGTCAGTTCAGAGGGTCCATTAGCATATGGGAAAGTGCTGACGAAGAATGCTGAGGGAGAGTGCTGAGGGAGAGTGCTGAGGTGGCACAGGATTGGCCGGTCGCAGTGACATCATAAGAGCGCGCCCAGAAACTCTCTGAAGGGAGGGGCAGTTCTGCTCTGGGTTCACCTAGAGTTCACCCAGAGAAGGGAGGGGCAGCTCCGCTCCAGCTCTGGGTTCACCTAGAGTTCATCCAGAGAAGGGAGGGGCAGCTCCGCTCTGGGCATGCTCAGAGGCTTCCCGAAGGGGCGGGGCAGCTCCGCTCCGGGCGCGATCCCTCCGCACTTGCGCCTCTGGCCTTGCGGCGTCACCCGTGGCCGGGGCGTCCTGAAGACGACTCAGGGGTGGGGAGACCCCTCAGCCGCCGGCCGAGGGCAAGGAGTCTGGTCCGGGGGTGGCTGGGCCCGCGCAGACGCCACGATCACGCAGGGCCTGAGTGTTCCCATGGCAACCCGCGGCCGCGGAGCCCCGATGACGACCCGGGGGTAAGGCGGCCCCACCACCCCAGAGCGGCCCCGCCACATGGGGTCAGTGTGGGCCGGGACGACGCTGCCACTGCCCGTGGGCCACCGGACGAGGGGGCGTGGGGCCCGGGGCCGCCACAGCCCGGCGCCTCTCCCCGTAAGGGTCCTTCACAACATCCAAAGCTCATATAGTATTATTCCCAGGTAAAAGCTATACACAAGTAAAGTATGGTTTTCTAAGATCCATTTTCTCTCTCTCCATATAGTGCACTGAGTGAGCAGCATAACACAACTCCATTTTGTTTCTAGAGACTTCCAGTTTGCAGTGTGACATGTAAACTTTTCTTGTCACAATAAGGAAAAATCTGAAAAGCCTGAAAATGAATGATTCTTCTTAAATCATCAGGAACTTAAGGTGACAGGAAAGACCATTGGCCTGAAAACTGGAGTGAAGAGAACACAGACAAGAGCTTCCGGGGAGTAGAAATCCAGCTGGTGGTGACACTGAAAGGGTGAGGACTGAGTCCTGGGAGCTGAGTGTGGACAAGAGCAAGGAAAACAGTAACAACACCATTCCCAGGGCTAGGCCTGGTAACTGGAGGGAGACACATTCTTGAGTTGGAAGATCAGAGCAGGGAGAGAAGTAAGTAACCATTTTTAAATACACCCAGAGCCCTCTTTCCTTGTTAATAAAGGCAATTCTGCATGGGAAACTATGTTACCATGGTCCAACCAACAAGAATTAGGAAAAAACAAATCTAACCCTCCTCTAGTCTTCCTACCCTACCCAAGGAGGTGAAACCAAAGCCTGAAGAGCTTTAGTGAAGGTCACAGCCCAAGGACACAGACCCAGTAAGAGACTGAGGCTTAATCATAGGTGTATAAGAACAGTTCATCTTCCCACACCTTACTGCCATACAGACAGGTTTCTGCTCCTTCGTCAGAGCAGATTACAGTTAAGACTGCAAGGCTCAGACTATTTCAGAGGAGTCTTTAGAAAAACATAAAAACAACAAGGGGACTGGAGGAAATGTTAGCTTCTGACACCTGTAGCTATAGCAAACAATAAACACAGCTTAACCCTTAGCTAAATATGAAACTTCATGTTAAAGGCATGTTTACCTTCAGTGCCCTTTATTTAATAAATTAAGTTTGAATTTCAACAAAATACCACAAGGCATGCTTAAAAGACCAAAGAAGCAAACCAAGCATCAGAGCTAGATTTACATATGGTAGTGATTCAGGAATTATCAGAGTAAGCACTTAAAATAACTATGAAAAACATGCCAAGGGCTTTAATGGCAATAGTAGACCATATACAAAAACAAGAAGGTAGGGACTGGCACTGTGACATAGCAGGTAAATTGCTGCCTGCAGTGCCGGCATCACATGTGGACGCCAGTTCGAGTCCCTGCTACTCCACTGCTGATCCAGCTCTCTGTTATGGCCTAGGAAAGCAGTAGAAGATGGCCCAAGGCCCTGAGCCTCTGCATCTGCATGGGAGACCTGGAAGAAGCTCCTGGCTCCTGGCTTTGGATCAATGCAACTCCAAACATGCGGCCATCTGGAGAGTGAAACAACAGATGGAAGACCTCTCTGTCTCTTTATCTCTGCCTTTCTGTAATTCTGCCTTTCAAATAAATCTATACATCTTTAAAACAAACGAACAAAATGTGGGTAATGAAACACAGAGGCAGAAGCTCTGAGAAAAAATCCAAAGGAGAAATCAAAATCAGTGTGTAAGAATGAAGAATGCCTTTGTTGTGCTCATCAGTAGACATGACACACCCAAGAAAGGAATCAGTAAGCCTGAAGATACGTCAATAGAAACTTCTCAGTGAAAAACAAAGGGGGAAATCAGCAGAGAAACAGAACTGAACTTGTCAGAACAGGGAAAGGATCTTTATTCGAAAGACTTTATCCTATTTCTAAGAGTTGTGATTATTTTTGAGAGAGAGGAGAGGAAAGAGAGGAAGAGGAAGAGGAAGAGGAAGAGGAAGAGGTAGCATGCGCGAGCTAGTTCTCAAATACTGTTTCACCCTGAAAATGCCTCCAATGACCAGGGCTAGGCTGGGTGTGAAACCAGGACCAGGAATACAACCAAGGTCTCCCACATGGGGGCAAGAACTTAAATACTTGAGTCATCACTGCTGTGTCTCAGGATCTGCATTATCAGGAAGCTGTAGCTGAGATTTAAGCCCAGGTACTTGGACGTGCGATATGGGCCCCTAACTGATGTGCTAAACACTTATTCTATGAGCTTTATTTTTTTTTTAAACTTTTATTTAATAAATATAAATTTTGAAAATACAACTTTTGGATTACAGTGGCTTTTTCCCCCCATAACCTCACTCCCACCTGCAGCCATCCCATCTCCCACTCCTTCTCCCATCCCATTCTTCATCAAGATTCATTTTCAATTATCTTTATATACAGATCAACTTGATATACACTTAGTAAAGATTTCAACAGTTTGCACCCACACGGATACACAAAGTATAAAGTACTGTTTGAATAGAAGTTTTAACATTTTTTTCTCATAGTACATCACGTTAAGGACAAAGATCCTACATGGGGAATAGGTGCACAGTGACTCCTGTTGCTGATTTAACAATAGACACTCTTATTTATGACATTGGTAATCACCTGAGGCTCTTGTCATGAGCTGCCAAGGCTATGGAAGCCTCTTGAGTTCACAAACTCCAACCTTATTTAGACAAGGTCATAGTCAAAGTGGAAGTTCCCTCCTCCTTTCAGGGAAAGGTACCTCCTTCTTTGATGCCCGATTCTTTCCAGTGAGATCTCACTTAGAGAGGTCTTTCATTTAGGTCATTTTTTTGCAACAGTGTCTTGGCTTTCCATGCCTGAGAAACTCTTATGGGCTTTTTAGCCAGATCTGAATGCCTTAAGGGCTAATTCTGAGGCCACAGTGCTATTTAGGGCATCTGCCATTCTATGAGTCTGCTGAGCTTTGTTTTTTAGAATACATTTCAACTTACAATAAAATGAGAAGCTAGTATTGAGATTTTTTTTCATATATGAGTACTTTCCAACTAAGTCCCCCTATTATGAACATCTTACATTAGAAGGTTTATGTTCTACAATTAGTGAACCAAAATTGATACATAAATATTCACTGAAATCCACATCTTATTTAAAATTTCTTAGTTTTTACTCAAAGTAATTTTTCTGTCCCAAGATTCCACTCAGAACACCACATTATGTTCAGTTATCCTGACTCTTTAGGCTTATCTTGATTGTGGTAGTTTCTCAGATTTTCCTTATTTTTGATGATCCAGGTAGTTTTGAGGAGTATTTTGTAGAATGTCCCCCAATTAGAATTTGTATCATGATGCAAACTTATTTTGGGGAGCAAGAACAAAGCAAAATGCCATTTTATTACATCATATCAAGGGTACACATTATCAACGTGACTTAATATTCCTGGTGTTGACTTTTGTCACCTTACTAAGGTAGTATTTGTCAGGTTATACCCTTTCTACATCACTTTCTATACAATTGTAATCCTTGTACACAGACCATACTTAACGAGTAAGAAATTATGCAATACTTCCTTGAAGGAACAACATCTACATAAAATATTTAAAATTGTCCCTTCTCTCCACATATTTATTCAATGAATTATGCCAGCATGCTATCCTAGGTGGGGTATATTACACTTTGAATTATAATCCAGTACTACTTTATTTATTTTGTTATTCAAATCATCCTAACTTTGGTCATTGGGTTATATTATATTCTATTATATTATGTCCCTTTGACATCACTCTAGAATTATGGATTTATTGTTTTTAGTGCATTTTTAATTTTTGGCATTATAAGATGTTGCAGGATAATTATTTTTTTCAAAGATTTTATTTATTTGAGAGGCAGAGTTACAGACAGTGAGAGAGAGTTACAGAAAGAAAGTTCTTCCATCCACTGGTTCACTCCTCAAATGGCTACAATGGCCAGAGCTGAGCCCATCTGAAGCCAGGAGCCAGGAGCTTCTTCCAGCTCTCCCACACAGGTGCAAGGGCCCAAGCACTTGGGTCATCTTCCACTGCTCTCCCAGGCCATAGCCAGAGCTGGATTGGAATAGGAGCAGCCAGGATCAGAAGCAGAGCCCATGTGGGATGCCAGTGCTGGAGGAGGAGGATTAACCTACTGCACCACAGCACTGGCTCCAGGATAATTGCTTTTTAGATTTTATTTTATTTGTTTTTGACTGCTGTATAGTATTCTGTAGAGTACATGTCCCATAATTTCTTTATCCAGTCTACTGCTGACAGGCATTTAGGTTGATTCCAGGTCTTAGCTATTGTGAATTGCGCTGCAATAAACATTAATGTGCAGATGGCTTTTGTTTGCCAATTTAATTTCCTTTGGGTAAATTCCAAGGAGTGGGATGGCTGGGTTGTATGGTAGGGTTATATTCAGGTTTCTGAGGAATCTCCAGACTGACTTCCATAGTGGCTTTACCAGTTTGCATTCCCACCAATAGTGGGTTAGTGTCCCTTTTCCCCCGCATCCTCTCCAGCATCTATTGTTGGTAGCTTTCTGAATGTGAGCCATTCCAACCAGGGTGAGGTGAAACCTCATTGTGGTTTTGATTTGCATTTCCCTGATTGCTAGTGATCCTGAACATTTTTTCATGTGTCTGTTGGCCATTTGGATTTCCTTTTTAGAATAACGTCTATTGGAGACACAGCAGACTCATAGAATGGCAGATGTCCTAAATAGCACTCTGGCCTCAGAATCAGCCCTTAAGGCATGCGGATCTGGCTGAAGAGCCCATGAGAGTATTTTAGGCATGGAAAGCCAAGACACTCTGGAAAAAAAAAAGAAGACCTAAATGAAAGATCTCTGCAAGTGAGATGCCTATTCAATAAGATGCTGGAGGTGTGTTTTTCATAAATTGCTTTGAAATTATTGAGAAATGTTTCTTCTATACCCAGTTTGCTTAGAGTTTTCATTATGAAATGGTGTTGTATTTCATCAAATGCTTTTTCTGCGTTTGTGTCTAGTTTGTTTCTAGTTTGTTAGTGTGGTTTATCACATTGATTGATTTGTGAACATTGAACCATCCCTGCATATCAGGGATAAATCCCACTTGTTCTGGGTGGGTTATCTTTCGGATGTGTTGCTGCATTCTATTTGCCAGAATATTATTAAGGAATTTTGAGTCTATGTTCATCAGGGATATTGGTCTGTAATTCTCTTTCAATGCTGTATCTTTCTCTGGCTTAAGGATTAAATGATGCTGACTTAATAGAAAGAATTTAGGAGGATTCCCTCCCTCTCAATTGTTCTGAATAGTTTGAGAAGAATTGGAGTTAGTTCTTTAAATGTCTGGTAGAATTCAGCAGTGAACCTATCTGGTCCTGGGCTTTTCTTTGTTGGGAGGGTCTTTATAACTGATTCAATTTCTGTCTCAGTTATGGGTCTGTTTAGGTTTCCTATGACTTCATCATTCAATTTAGGTAAGTTATATGTGTCCAGGAATCTGTCCGTTTCTGATAGATTTTCCTGTTTGCTGGCATACAAGTCCTTGTAGTAATTTCTGATGATTCTTTTGATTTCTGTGGTGTCTGTTGTTATGTTTCCTTTTTCATCTCTGATTTTATTGATTTGGGTCTTTTCCCTGCTTTTTTTTGTTAGTTGGGCCAATGGTGTGTCAATTTTGTTTATTTTTTTCAAAAAACCAGCTCTTTGTTTGGCTGATATTTTGTAATGTTTTTTTGGATTCAATCCTGTAGATTTCTTCTCTGATTTTAATTATTTCTCTTCTCCTACTAGATTTGGGTCTGGTTTGCTGCAGTTTTTCTAAATCCTTGAGATGCATTGAAAGCTCATTTATTTGGTGCCTTTCCAATTTCTTGATGTAGGCATCTATTGCCATAAGCTTTCCTCTTATCACTGTTTTTGCTTTATCCCATAAGTTTTGATATTTTGTGTTATTATCCTCATTTACTTCCAGAAAATTTTTGATTTCTCTTTTGATTTCTTCCATGACCCAGTGTTCACTCAAGAGCATGTTGTTCAGTCTCCATATGTTTGTTTATGCTTTAGGGATTCCTGAGTTGCTAATTTCCAGCTTCATTCCACTGTGGTCTGAGACGCTGCATGGTATGATTCTAATTGTTTTGAATTTACTGAGACTTGCTTTATGTCCCAGTACATGGTCAATCCTATAGTAGGTTCCAGGTACTGCTGAGAAGAATGTAAATTCTATAAATGTAGGATTGAAAGTTCTGTAGATATATGTTAGATCCATTTAGGCTATAGTGTCGATTAAATCTGCCCTTTTTTGTTGATCTCGTGTCCAGTTGATCTGTCTATTTCTGAGAGCGGAGTATTGAAGTCCCCCAGTACTACTGTATTGGAGTACCCATCTCACTTTAAGTCCCTTAACATATCTTTTAAATAAACCGGTGCCCTGTAATTAGGTGTGTATATGTTTATAATAGTTACATCTTCCTGTTGAATTGATCCCTCAATCATTATATAGTGACCATCTTTGTCTCTCTTAACAGTTTTTGTGTTAAAGTTTATTTTGTCTGATATTAAGATGGCTACGCCAGCTCTTTTTTGGTTTCTGTTGGCATGGAATAACTTTTTCCAACCATTCATTTTCAGTCTGAATGCATCTTTGTTGGAAAGATGTGTTTCTTGTAAGCAGCACACAGATGGGTTTTGTTCCTTAACCCAATCAGCCAATCGGTGTCTTTTAACTGGACAGTTCAGGCCATTAATGTTCAATGTGACTATTGATAAGTAGTAACTTTGCCCTGCCATTTTCCCAAAGATATTTTCTAATATATGCTTTGAGCTTCCTATGATCTTTTACTGTGAGGTTTCCTTCTTTACCTTCTTTCATATTGGTGACCGTGTTTCTGTATTTCTGTGTGTAGCATGTTTTTAAGCATCTTTTGCAGGGCTGGATGAGTGGCAACAAATTCTTTCAATTTCTGTTTGCTATGAAATAGCTTCATTTCACCTTCATTCACAAATGACAGCTTTGCAGGATATAATATTCTGGGCTGGCACTTTTTCTCTCTTATTACCCAGGCTATATTTCACCATTCTCTCCTAGCTTGTAGGGTTTCTGAAGAGAAGTCTCTGTGAGTCTGATTGGAGATCCTCTGAGGGTAATCTTACATTTCTCTTGTGCACATTTTAGAATCTTTTCTTTATGTTTCACTCTTGTGAGTTTAATTACAACATGTCTTGGTGAGGATCTTTTTTGGTCATATTTATTAGGAGTTCTATGAGTTTCCTGTACTCAGATGTCTCTGTCCTTCTCCAAACCCAGGAAGTTCTCTGCTAGTATCTCACTAAAAAGGCATTCTAATACTTTCTCTCTCTCCATGCCTTCAGGATCTCCTAGAACCCAAATGTTGGGTTTTTAATAGTATCCTGAAGATTCTCAACAATATTTTTTAGATTTCTTATTTCCTCTTCTTTTCTTTGGTTTGACTGTTTCCTTTCCTGTGTTCTGTCTTCTAAGTCCAATAGTCTCTTCTGCTTCACCCATTCTGTTTTTAAGGCTCTCTAATGCGTTTGTCATTTGACCTATTGAGTTCTTCATTTCATTTTGATTTCTCTTCACTATCACACTTTCCTGTACTACTAGTTTCTGTGTTTCATTTTGATTCCTCCTTAATATTTCATTTTCATGAGAGAGATTTTCTATCCTGTTCAGTAAGGATTTCTGAAGTTCAAGAATTTGTTTTTGAGAACTTCTAGATGTTCTTATCATAAATTTTTTGAAGTCTATATCTTACATTTCTTCTATCTCATCATCTTCATTATCTTGCATCAGGGTGTCTTGTTCATTTGGGGGCATTATAATGTCTTCCTTGTTCTTGTTTCCTCTGTTTCTGTGTTTCTTGCTTTGCATTGTGGAGATATTCTTTGGTTTCTTCTTTTATTTTGTCCTTCGCTGTGGTGGTTTTTCTCAGTATACTATGACCCCAGATTAAGTGGACTGTCTGCTTTTGATGGATCCTTAGAGGCTTGTGATGTGTGTGGCCAGTGAGCTCTGTCCAGTTCTTCAGGGTTAAGGGTGTGCCAAAGGTGAAACACCTAGGTTAGTCATGGTAAATCTCTCTTGCTCTCTCTCTCTCGCTCGCTCTCTCATATTATTTTTATTCATAAGGGAAGTAATTCCATGCAGCTGAGTGGAATTGAAGATAGTCAATGTCTGAGCTCTGGCCCCTGTGGGTATAATTCATCTGCTCTGGCCTCAGGACCACACAAAGGATCTATTCCATCTTCAGTGTAAGCTCAAATTCCCCTGCAATCTCCCACTGGGTTGCCAAGGTTACCGAGATTGTGGTGTCTCGGGAGAGTGCTCACATCTCAGGCACACCATGAGTCCTCTCACATACTCTTTTTTTTTTCACAGCCTCAGTTCATTAGCTCCACACATTCACTAGGTCCTAATCTCTTGTTATTTCTCCCCACCAGAGTCAAGTTTTTCTGCTTGGTTGATGACGGGTGCAGCTTTTATATATGTCCAAAATGGTGCCTGCTTTTTGTCCTGCTCACCTTTGCAAGTTGAGTGGAGAGAGAGAATTTTGTCCATATAGGTCTTTTACTTTATATATATATATATATATATATATATATATATATATATATTCTCTCCTCTAGTTTGCCTGGTGAACTTTCCCCCACGGGGTTTCAAGCCTTGTTCCCTCTAGGCTCTTCCTTCCACTTTCCCGCCAGTGTCAGGCTACTGAGGTTTTGCTTCACCTCCCTTTCCAGTGCTGGTGTGTAGACTTGGTGGCTGGGCACCCGAGCCATGGGCGCCTGTGCCCTCCACATAGGTCCACCATGTCCCACTAGTTCCAGAAGAGATTCCTCTGCTGTTTTTTCCCTAACTCTTCCCTGAACCTACAGTATCTCCACTTTTATTAAACTGTCTTTGCCCAGACTATCAGTGTGCCTCCCCCTTATTCCGCCATCTTGGAGCTTTCCCAAAGAGTGGCTGGCCCCTAAATGCATCACTCTTAAAATTAACATTGACAGCACTGTAGCAACTGGACAATGCTACCAACCAGATGGCAGTATTAGTATTTCTGTTTTATGAAGGTTGTTCTGTGTGTACTTGTGTGTGTGTGTGTTTGCATATGCACATACATACAGAAGTGTGATCAAGAAAGATAGATAGTGTGATGAGAGAGGCTAGTGTCCGTGCAGGCTCGCCTCAATTGTGCTGTTTCTCCCGTGGGGTCTGCTTCCCCCCGCCAGTGTCCCGGGATCCCTGTATCGGCTCCCGTTCAAGAGCTGAGTTCCAATGGCAACTGTGTTCTGTCTGGTTCCTATCCCTCCCGGCAGCTCCCGTGCCACTATGGCACGATTTGCCATTCGCAAACTTACTTTCCCCTAGGTCCTCTGTGTCTCATTCACCAGGTCCGGAAGAATTTCCACTGCATTTTTTTCCTGAGATTTTTCCTGAGGCTACAGTAACTCTGTTTTTATTAAACTATATTTTCGCGGACTGCTAGTGTGCGTCCTCACTATTCCGCCATCTTGGCTCCGCCCGTGCTGATTTCACAGAAGTTAAAAGTGTAATTGTGGTTACCACAGGCTAGGGAGGGGAGGGAAAGGTTGATTAACAAGTACTGCTTTAAAGCTAGATGAGAATAAGAAGTTCTGTGTTCTGTTGTATAGTAGGGTAATGAAAATGTTAGTTTACTATATATTTCTCTTTAAAAATTGGAGGATAAGATTTTTGAATATTTTTACTATAAAAATATTAACCACTCAAAAGGACAAATATATTTACCCTAACTGAACATTACACATTGTATACATACAATGAAACATTACATAATACACCATAAATATGTATAATTTTAATGTCTGTTAAATTTATTGTTAAAAATATTAGTCCAAATTCAAGTAAGGACTTAAACTATATCCTCTAGCTCTCTCTCTCAACTAAAAAATTATCCACAAATCTCTTTGAGAATAAAAAGAATTGTAAGCCAACATTGTCTTTGTACTGAGTTGTTTTGGTCAAATCTTCAGATAGTGTTAGGCTTTTGTATTTTATGATTTGGCTGCTTATGAACCTGTTTCCCTAGCCATATCCCCTTGAGCAGGCTTGGCTGCTATCTTTTTCACTATGATCATGGAACTGGTCTTAAAGACGGCAAACAACAGGAAAAGCATCAGCTGTCTTATCTCACACTTTTTGTATCATAGGATCATAGAGCACAGATCCAATCATGAAGAATGAATGCATGATAAGCTTTCATTGGCCTTGAGGGACAGATCCATGATATAAATAATTTAGTTGGTAAATAGTCCTAAATTATCAATTATCTTCATATTTAGTTCTGCTTTTGGAAAATTATACAGCTTAAAAAGTAACAGTATGTCCAATATGAATTAATGCTATAACTCTTACTCAAACTATTTTACACTTTATGTTCTGTGTGGGTGCAAACTAATGAAATCTTTACTTAATATATACTAAATCGATATCCTGTATATAAAGATAATTGAAAATGAATCTTGATGTGAATGGAATGGGAGAGGGAGCGGGAAAGGGGAAGATTGCGAGTGGGAGGGAAGTTATGGGGGGAAAAGCCATTGTAATCCATAAACTGTACTTTGTAAAATTATATTTACTAAATAAAAGTTTAAAAAAGTAACAATATGTATTTCACAATGGTGCAATAACTTTCATCATAAATGATTTTCACACGTCACTTACTCCTCTCCTCTGATGTTTGGTCTATGTCTTTCCCTTGAGCCCGGATAGACCAGTGATACTGTCTTAATTCACAGAGTATGTGTCATGGAGTATGTGATTTCCAAGACTACATCAAAATACACCATATACTTCTGCCTTTCCCTTTGAGATACTTGTTCTTAGAACCAGCTGCCATTTTGTGAGGAAGACTGAAGAAGCCCTTGTAAAGAAGCCACTCCAAAAAAGCCAGTGTAGGCCCAGCCACTCAACAAGTGAATGAAGGCTCCTCCCTCTGATTCCAGCCCTTACAGAGACATTCACTGCCACCCATTGAGTCTTCCTAGCTGCCAATCCAGACATGATGAAGCAGAGGAAACCTACCTTGCTGTTTCCAAATTCCTTGCCCACACAATCACTGAGCATAGCAAAATGGTTGTCTGATGCCACCGTGGTTTGCAGTAGTTTGCTATGTAGCAAAGGTAGTTAAAACACACAGATAAGAGGCAGAGATTCTCCACCCAAAAACTTCCCTGCTCACCTTCCCATACTGAATGTGGGGGAAAGCAGTATTCCCCATGGTATTGTTGGGGGAGTTCTGACTGGGTTGCCTGTGAGTCAAAGAAGATTGATGACACCAGGTACAATGGTGATAGGAGGAACAAAGCTTTATTTGAGCAGAAAAATAGAAAAACTCCCAGCAAAGGGAGGAGCTGGTAGAGAATCCAAGCGTTGGGGCACTTGCAGCCTAGGGGTATTTATGTTGTCCATATGGGTTGGTTTCTACAATCAGACAAAGCTGAAGACAGCTGTGGTTGTTTCACAGGGTACCTATGATAAGGGTGGTGGAAGGCATCTAGGCCCTTCAGCTTTGAGCGCCACATCCTGTCTTGACAGCCTGTGTGTGTAGGTGAGAGGTCTTGAAATGGAAGATTTAGTCAGGTGCAGAGTTTTTACAATGGAGTCTATTCGATCTCTTATTTTCAGGTGTCAGGGACCCACTCACTCTAAAGAATCCACCCAGTCAGATCTAGCCTTTCTTCCAGACCTAGATATAGATAGCTCACCCATTCACACTCTCTTTAAGGATCAGTAGTGTATAAATGCAACTGTTTCTATGAAAATCATCTAAAACTCATCCCTCCAGCTACTGTTGGGCCATAAGCAGCACATAATTAACACCACTACAATAACAGCTGAGTAGAGGCAGACAATAATGCAACAAGTTCATTAGCCATGGTAATAAGTAAAGGAGGTAGACATTTTATAAGGATACAGAAAACAAATTTCTCATAATTCAATTTCCTTACCATAATAGTTTGCAGTAAAAAGTAAATAATTACATTTTGTCTCAAGATTATGAATATTGTTGTATTAAATTTATGCAAATATTATCAGTGGCAATTTTGTAGAACATTTACCGATCATGGTTTGGAACCCAGGAAAAGTTGGATTTAGAAGGAACTCCACTTAATGTCTTCGTGACTTTGAATGTTATTTAACAGTTCTCAGTCCTTGTTTCTTTGAGCAAGGAAAGGTAAGTGGCAAAAGTACTTTCATAATCTGTTATCAAATTAGATTGTTGGAAATTTGAGGTGAGAAATCAGAAATGCAATTAGGGAAGTACTTTTCTGGTAATATGTTAAGATATATTTCCCGAGGCAAATTATATAAAGTTTCAAAAGCTGAACAAAACACCAAAGAGTCCATAATTATTTGTTCTCAGGGTAATAGCAATTTATACTACCAGAGTTAATGAAAGTTGAGATCTTGAAGTATATGACCAGGATCAAATTCACTGATTTGCATCAGAGTAGGTCTGGGGGTGTGTGGTTAAAGTCAGCTTGATAAAATTCAAAATGTCGTGGTGTGAGTTTGGTGCTTCAGTGAAAATGCTCCTTGGGAAGCTCTTGTACCATATGTGAGTGGTTAGATTTGAGTACTGGATTGCTTCTGATTCCAGCTTCCCTCTAAAATGTACCTTGGAAGACTGTGATGGTGGTCCCTGTCACTTGCATGGGAAATCTGGGTTGAGTACCTAATATTTGGCTTCAGCCTGACCCAGCTTGGACACAGGAGGCAGGAGTGAACCAGCAGATGAGTCTCTCTCTCTCTCTCTCTCTCTCTCCCTTTCTTTCTTTTTCGCTCTCTCTTTCCCTCTCCTTCCTTCCCTCCCTCCTTCCTTCCCTCTCTCCCTTTCAAATGAAATGAAAATGAAGAATTAATAAAAGAATTTAAAACCTCAAAATGTTGAGAGTAAAGTTTTTAGCCACATCACTAGAATATTGATGATGGATTTTTAGGTAAAAATATAAGATAATGTGTGGGATGGGAAGAAAGAATATTTTTTTCCACATTATTCCCCACAAGAGAGGTTATAACTAATTTAAGCACTTAGAATAATTTATTTTATTACCTAACATATGGAGGTAAATAAAAAAGTTGATGGAAAGTAGAATTAAAAGATAAGTTTATTTTGATGCAAAGATTTTGAAATCTGTGCTAAAAAGTGTCTTCAAAAGACTCATGAATATGAATGTTATGAAAAAAGTATGCATCAATTTCATTTTTTTTGTACCAAAATAGATAAAAGCTGCAAATCATTACACACAAACACCTGATCCTGCATATTTAGAAAATACAAGTTAAACTCTTTTCTTTGGATATTAAGTTTCATATTGAGTTATATCACTTTACTTTTAGAAGAGACAAAGAGGGACACTATATAATGATAAAGGGATCCATCCAACAAGAAGATATAACGATTATCAATGTGTATGCACCTAATTACAAGGCACCAGCTTACTTAAAAGACTTGTTAAGGGACTTAAAAGGAGACTTAGACCCCAATACATTAGTACTAGGGGACTTCAACACCCCACTCTCAGACATAGATAGATCACCAAGACAGAGGATCAACAAGGAGACAGAAAATTTAAATGACACCATAGCCCAAATGGACCTAACAGATATCTACAGAACTTTTCATCCTACAGAGAAACAATTTACATTCTTCTCAGCAGTACATGGAACCTTCTCCAGGATAGACCACATACTAGGCCATAAAGCAAGTCTCAGCAAATTCAAAAGAATTAGAATCATACAATGCAACTTCTCAGACCATGAAGCAATGAAGGTAGAAATTAGCAACTCAGGAATCCCTAGAGCGTATGCAAACACATGGAGACTGAACAACATGCTCCTGAATGAACAACAGGTCATAGAACAAATAAAGAGAGAAATCAAAAATTTCCTGGAAGTAAATGAGGATAACAGCACATCATACCAAAACTTATGGGATACAGCCAAAGCAGTATTAAGAGGAAAGTTTATATCAATAAGTGCCTACATCAAGAAATTAGAAAGGCACCAAATAGAAGAGCTTTCAGCTCAGCTCAAGGATCTAGAAAACCAACAGCAAACCAGACCCAAAGCTAGTAGGAGAAGAGAAATAATTAAAATCAGAGAAGAAATCAACAGGATTGAATCCAAAAAAACATTACAAAAAATCAGCCAAACGAGGAGCTGGTTTTTTGAAAAAATAAACAAGATTGACACCCCATTGGCCCAACTAACAAAAAAAGAAGGGAAAAGACCCAAATCAATAAAATCAGAGATGAAAAACGAAACGTAACAACAGACACCACAGAAATCAAAAGAATCATCAGAAACTACTACAAGGACTTGTATGCCAGCAAACAGGGGAATCTAACAAAAATGGACAGATTCCTGGACACATACAACCTGCCTAAATTGGACCAGGAAGAAATAGAAAACCTAAGTAGACCCATAACAGAGACAGAAATTGAAACAATAATAAAGGCCCTCCCAACAAAGAAAAGCCCAGGACCAGATGGATTCACTGCTGAATTCTACCAGACATTTAAAGAAGAACTAACCCCAATCCTTCTCAAACTATTCAGAACAATCGAAAAAGAGGGAATCCTCCCAAATTCTTTCTATGAAGCCAGCATCACTTTAATTCCTAAGCCTGAAAAAGATGCAACATTGAAAGAGAATTACAGACCAATATCCCTGATGAACATAGATGCAAAAATCCTCAATAAAATTCTGGCCAATAGACTACAACAACACATCAGAAAGATCATCCACCCAGACCAAGTGGGATTTATCCCTGGAATGCAGGGATGGTTCAATACTCGCAAAACAATCAACATGATACACCACATTAACAGACTTCAGAAGAAGAACCACATGATTATCTCAATTGACGCGGAGAAGGCATTTGACAAAATACAACACCCTTTCATGATGAAAACCCTAAGCAAACTGGGTATAGAAGGCACATTCCTCAATATAATCAAAGCAATTTATGAAAAACCCACGGCCAACATCCTACTGAATGGAGAAAAACTGGAAGCCTTTCCACTGAGATCAGGTGCCAGACAGGGATGCCCACTCTCACCACTGTTATTCCACAAAGTGCTGGAAGTCTTAGCCAGAGCCATTAGGCAAGAAAAAGAAATCAAAGGGATACAAGTTGGGAAGGAAGAACTCAAACTATCCCTTTTTGCAGATGATATGATTCTTTATTTAGGGGACCCAAAGAACTCTACTAAGAGACTATTGGAACTCATAGAAGAGTTTGGCAAAGTAGCAGGATATAAAATCAATGCACAAAAATCAGCAGCCTTCATATACACAAGCAATCCCACGGCAGAGAAAGAACTTCTAAAATCAATCCCATTCACAATAGCTACAAAAACAATCAAATACCTTGGAATAAACTTAACCAAGGACGTAAAAGATCTCTAAGATGAAAATTACAAAACCTTAAAGAAAGAAATAGAAGAGGATACCAAAAAATGGAAAAATCTTCCATGCTCATGGATTGGAAGAATCAATATCATCAAAATGTCCATTCTGCCAAAAGCAATTACAGATTCAACGCAATACCAATCAAGATACTGAGGACATTCTTCTCAGATCTGGAAAAAATGATGCTGAGATTCGTATGGAAGCACAGGAGACCTCGAATAGCTAAAGCAATCTTATACAACAAAAACAAAGCCGGAGGCATCACAATACCAGATTTTAGGACATATTACAGGGCAGTAGTTATCAAAACAGCATGGTACTGGTACAGTAACAGATTGATAGACCAATGGAACAGAATAGAAACACCAGAAATCAATCCAAATATCTACAGCCAACTTATATTCGATCAAAGATCCAAAACCAATCTTTGGAATAAAGACAGTCTATTTAATAAATGGTGCTGGGAAAACTGGATTTCCACATGCAGAAGCATGAAGCAAGACCCACACCTTTCACCCTGCACAAAAATCCATTCAACATGGATTAAAAACTTAAACCTACGACCCGACACCATCAAGTTATTAGAGAGCATTGGAAAAACCCTGCAAGATATAGGTACTGGAAAAGACTTCTTGGAAAAGACCCCAGAAGCACAGGCACTCAAAGCCAAAATTAACTACTGGGATCGCATCAAACTGAGAAGTTTCTGTACGTCAAAAGAAACAGTCAAGAAAGTGAATAGGCAACCAACAGAATGGGAAAAAATATTTGCAAACTATGCAACAGATAAAGGGTTGATAACCAGAATCTACAAAGAAATCAAGAAAAGCCACAACATCAAAACAAACAACCCACTTAAGAGATGGGCCAAGGACCTCAATAGACACTGTTCCAATGAGGAAATCCAAATGGCCAACAGGCACATGAAAAAATGTTCAAGATCGCTAGCAATCAGGGAAATGCAAATCAAAACCACAATGAGGTTTCACCTCACCCCGGTTAGAATGGCTCACATTCAGAAAACTACCAACAATAGATGCTGGAGAGGATGTGGGGAAAAAGGGACACTAACCCACTGTTGGTGGGAATGCAAGCTGGTTAGGCCACTATGGAAGTCAGCCTGGAGATTCCTCAGAAACATGAATATAACCCTACCATACAACCCAGCCATCCCACTCCTTGGAATTTACCCAAAGGAAGTCAAATTGACAAACGAAAAAGCTGTCTGCACATTAATGTTTATTGCAGCTCAATTCACCATAGCTAAGACCTGGAACCAACCCAAATGCCCATCAACAGTAGACTGAATAAAGAAATTATGGGACATGTACTCTACAGAATACTATACAGCAGCTAAAAAGAATGAAATCCAGTCATTTGCAACAAGATGGGGGAATCTGGAAAACATCATGCTGAGTGAACTAAGCCAGTCCCAAAAAGACAAATATCATTTGTTTTCCCTGATTGGCAACGACTAACTGAACACCAAAGGGGAAACCTGTTGAAGTGAAATGAACTCTATGAGAAACTATGACTGGATCAAATCTTGTCTGGACGGTTGATATACAATGTAAATCTTTTCCCATTTTAGTATTTCTTGACGTTATTTGTTATTGATCTAGTACTATTGGTTGAACTCTGCAATTAACACACAATTATTCCTAGATGTTTAAATTTCAACTGAAAAGTAATCCCTGTTAATTTAGGAGAGAGGGAAAAAGAAAGGGAGGATATGTACAATTTGGGCAAACTCAATCGGACCTTCCCCAAATGATGGAGTTAGAAATGTGCCAGGGGAACCTAATACAACCCCAGCAAGGTGGCATGTACCAAGCCATCTCACTGGCCCAAGTGATCAATTTCAGTTCACAATTGATCACACTGATAGGTCTAGGAGTCAAAGGGATCACACAAGCAAGACTAGTAACTGCTAATACTAACAGATAGAACTAAAAAGGGAGAGACTGATCCAACATGGGAAGTAGGATACACAGCAGACTCATAGAATAGCAGATATCCTAATAAATCACTCTGGCCTCAGAATCAGCCCTAAGGCATCAGGATCTGGCTCAAGAACCCATGAGAGTATTTTTGGCATGGAAAGCCAAGACACTCTGGAAAAAAAAAAAAAGAAGAAGACATAAATGAAAGATCTCGGCGAGTAAGATCCCAACGGAAGGAACAGGGCCACCAGAGAAGGAGGTGCCTTTCTCCGAAGGGAGGAGAGAACCTCCACTTTGACAATGACCCTGTCAGAACAAGATCCAAGTCGGTGAACACTAAAGGCTTCCATAGCCTCAGCAACTCATGACTACAGCCTAGGGAGATTGCTGACGCCATAAACAAGAGTGTCAAATTGTTAAATCAACAACAGTAGTCACTGTGTACTTACGGCCCATGTATGATCTGTCCTTAATGTGTTGTCCAAGGTGAAGTAATGCAATAACTAGGACTGAAACAGTATTTCTGCATTTTGTGTCTCTACGCGGATGCAAACTGACAAAATCTTTGCTTCATATATACTGAATCGATCTTCTGTATGGAAAGAATTGGAAATGATAAAAAAAAATTGGAAGTTACATAAAAATCAATCAATTAAAAAAATAATATCATGTAAGATCTCTGTCCCTAATGTGCTGTACAACGTGATTTAAAGCTACAACTAGTACTCAAAGAGTATGCTTCACTCTAGGATGCTATGTGAGGGCAAATGGTTTAAAATCTTTTCTTAACACATACTAAACTGAACTCCTGTATACAAAGAGAATTGAAAATGAATCTGAATGGGAATGAAAGGGGAGGGGGAGTGGGTAAGGGGGAAGGGTAGCGGGGGGGAGGGGAGGTATGGGTGGGGAAGTCATTGCAATCCACAAGTTGTACTTTGGAAATTCATATTCTAAATAAGAAAAAAATAAAAGAATAAAAAAATTAAAAAAAAATTAAGGAAAAAATAATAAATGCTGGCGAGGATGTGGAGAAAAGGGAAGCCTTATACATTCTTAATGGAAATACAAGTTAGTGTCGCCATTACAAAGAGCAGTTCTAATGCCTCTTGAAAAACTAAAACTAGATCTACCATATGAGCCAGCTATTCCATTTTCAGTATGTGTCTGTAGGAAATAGAATCAGCATCTCAAAGACATCCCTACTCTCATGCTCTTTAAAGCATTATTCACAACAGCCAAGATAGAGAATCAATCCAGATGTCTATGGATGGATAAAAAGAAAGTGTGTTATACATATAAATGGAACATTATCTGGCTATAAGAAAGAATGAAATATTGATATTTGGAGCAAAATTATGGAGAGTCTTATGTTAAATAACATAAGCCAAACACAGAATGACAAATCCTGTATGATCCCTCTGACATGAAAGTTTAAAAAAAAAATTAGTCAATCTGAATTTGGAATAATGTTTAATAAAAGTTGGGAAGGGTGGGGGAAAGGGAGATATAGGGAGGCTGGATAACATGTACCAAAACACAGATAGATAGATTACAGGTTCTAGTGCTCCATAGCACAGGGCATATGACTGAATTCACAATAATGTATTTATTATATCCTGGATAAAGAACAGAAAGAGAGGACCAGACAGGTATCAAACACAAAGGAAAAATAAGAAAATAGAATGTCAGGTTGCCAGGTTTGATTGGTTTATATTGCATACATGTTTGAATATATTCCCAATAAAAATGTGACAGTGTTGCATGTTAATAAAAAAAAAAACTTCTGTGAAATCACCTATATTTTTTAGATTCCATGTGTGAATGAGATCCCATGATGTTTGTCTTTGGCTTATTTCACTTAACATAATGACTTACATGAACTAATATTTGAATGACACAATCTGAAGAGGTTTTTCCAATAATCAAATAATTTTCATCTGAGAATTGATTTAAATGGAAATAACATTCACTTATAAAAAGTCCACAGAGCAAATGCTTGTGTACAGAGAAATGATATAAAAATATGACTTAAATAAAAACTGAGATACATTTTTGTGTTTTTTAAAGACAAAAGTGTTTTTTAAAGTTCATTAACATTTAATGAAGTATTTTTTGAATATTAAATTTCAAAAGCCATGTAAAACAATCAGACATGAGTAAAGTTTTGTAATGAACATCTCAAATAAATCACTTTAATAATTTTTTCTAATGGGATGACAAGCTGGCGCTGTGGCTCACTAGGCTAATCCTGCACCTTGCGGCGCTGGCACCCCGGGGTTCTAGTCCAAGTCGGGGCATCAGATTCTGTCCCGGTTGCCCCTCTTCCAGGCCAGCTCTCTGCTGTGGCCCGGGAATGCAATGGAGGATGGCCCAAGTGCTTGGGCCCTGCACCCCTTGGGAGACCAGGATAAGCACCTGGCTCCTGCCTTCAGATCAGTGTGGTGCGCTAGCCGCAGTGCACCAGCCACAGCAGCCACTGGAGGGTGAACCAATGGTAAAGGAAAACCTTTCTCTAATGGGATGACAACAGTATTATGATAATATCTTCTTATTTGTATTAAAATTAGCTCTTTTCAAGATTATCACTAGCAAGTTTTGATTTTTAGCACAGGTTGTGTATCTCTTATCTGAAATATTTAGGACCAGAAAGAAGTATTTTGGATTCCAAGTTTTTCTGGATTTGAGATAAGTTGCACAAGCATAATGAGATATCACAGGGATGGGAACCAAGTCTCTAAACTTCATTTAGGTTTTATATAAGCTTTATGTACACAGCCTGAAGGTAATCTTATACAGGATTTGTAACAACATTGTCATGACGTCCTACTTGAGACACTGTCGGCACTGAAAACGTTTCAAATTTTGCAGTGTTTAGGATTTCAGTGTTTAGGATGCTCAAACTGTACTGTGCTAACACAAAATAGACACATAATACTTTCTATTTATTTTTAAATTTCCTATGAACTATTTTTTAGTAAAAACTGTTTGGTATTAAATATTTTTAGGCTCAAGCTCTAAAAGTAACCTAAGTTCTCAGCTGAACTTTGTGCTCCAAGACTTTTATATTTTAAGGATACTTACAGAGTAAATGTAATTTCAGTCACTGAGCTCTTCCTCATCGTGGAAATATGTGATTGTCTTTATCCTCAGCCATCTTGGGTCATCTGATGTTGAGAGACACCCTGAACTGAGTTTCCATTTTCTTTGTTCTTCATCAGTTTTGGTTTGCTGGAAGGCTATGGCCTGGTGGAAGTTGTCCAGAGCAAGCTCTTCCCCT
Source organism: Sylvilagus floridanus (assembly GCA_949820135.1). Taxonomy (NCBI): domain Eukaryota; kingdom Metazoa; phylum Chordata; class Mammalia; order Lagomorpha; family Leporidae; genus Sylvilagus; species Sylvilagus floridanus. Next base: position 80,713,165 of record OX463241.1, read on the forward strand.
TCATCTTCACTTTCTTCTACATCCTCAGTGTCTTCTTCTGGTTCAGGAACTTTTTTTTTTTTTTTCTTCTTTGGAGGTTCACCTTCTCCAAGCATATTTTTAGGACAGACAGAACTTAAGTGTCCACCTTCCCCACATTGCAAGCACTTAGATTTATCAAAGTAACCATCTTTTGATGAATTCAGCTGCTCTTCCGTTGTCAATAGCAATGCTTGCTTTTATCACTCCACCAAATAACATTGTTGTTTATTGCCCTGGTGCAGTTTTGTGCAGAGTCTTTTTTTAATGAATATTTATTTTATTTATTTGAAAGACAGAGTTACAAGAGAGGTAGAGACAGAGAGAGAGGTCTTCCATCTGCTGGTTCACTCCTCAGATGGTTGCAACCTCCAGAGCTGAGCTGATCTGAAGCCACGAGCCAGGTGCTTGTTCTGGGTCTCACACATCCGGGCAGGGGCCCAAAGACTTGGGCTATCTTCTACTGCTATCCTAGGCCATAGCAGAGAGCTGGATTGGAAGAGGAGCAGCCTGGACTAGAACTGGCACCCATATGGGATGCTGGTGCTTTAGGCCAGGGCTTTAACCACTGTGCCACAGCGCCAGCCCCCTGTGTAGAGTGTTTGTCTAAAGACAAAATGAATGCAACCCCTTTACTCTTCCTTGGTATCTTTATCTTTACAACTTTCTATATTTGGAAAATATCCTGTATAGGTCATTGCTTGTCCTGGAAAATAGCAACGTGGAGACACACACTGTACTTTTACTTGGGGCCAATCACCTACTAATTTCTTCAGATGGGGTGACTGCATGGGAGCCCTCAGCCCAGCTGGCTCACGGCCATCTCCTACTGCACCCTCGCCTCTATCCAGGCATCATGAATGCTGGGCAGGAGCATGAGCCAAGAAACAGACCCCGGCAGCTGCAGGCACGCCTCCTCATATCATATTTTTGTTTTCAAATCTATTACATATTTATTTATTTGTGGCACAGAGAAATAGAGTTAATTAATTCCCAAATTCCCATCTCAGAAAGACCTGGGTGAAGCCCAAGTCATGAGCTGAAAATCCAATCGGGATCTCCCACGTGGGTGGCAGGGACATGACTACTTGAACTATGACCGACTAATCCCCAGGGAGTGTATTAGCAGGAAGCTGGAAACTGGAACTGAGAAACAGTTTGAACCCAGGCACTTTGATATGAGATGTGGGCATCTTAATGCATGGCTCAACTGCTAAGCCGATCACCCACCTGGAGATGTATTTTTAGATTGAAAATAAAGTTCAGGGCGGGTTGGGGGTGGTAAACATATCAGAAGTACAGCTAGCCTCCAAAAGGCCGCCCTGCCACGTTGTGAGCAGCAGAGCAGAACTCCAACGTGGAAACAAGCTATGGAAAAATACCTGCAGTGTATAAATAAAAGAAACGTTGCTAAAACAAATATCTAGTTAGTATTCATTGCTGTACTCCTCCTTATTTTACCTCATCAAAAAATAAACACTCTTTAATTTTCACTCGAATTGAAGCGTGCCTCAGTTGGCATCGGGTGTAGCTTTGTCTGGGACTGGAAGGAAAATAGCAGAAGTTCCGTTTCTAGATGGGAATGCTATTTTATGTCTTGCTGTCTGCACCACAATATCTACTCCATGCTCACAATGTGCTTGGGTCTGTGCATCTCAAAATAGTGCATCTAATGTATACCTGAAAGGTACAGGAAAACCATAAGTCTAGGCGCTACCACATGGCCAGTCATGTATGCTAAGAGCCCATGCTCATGGAAGGTCTAAGGAAAATATTCATTTAGCAGATAAAGGCATTTGTTCGACACTGTTTTGTGTCAGAAGTGCCATTTTTAGAGTGTTTATTTCAACTACTGCAACCACTCATTAATTCCTAACAGATGTCACCTTGTATTATTTATAAAATATTTAAAACTCTTCCACAGCATTCCTTTCTCTGAGGCTCATGTGTTCAATTTGATTTACTAGTTCTAAGGATATTTTATTAATATAAATATGTAAATTTGGATATTAATTGTTATTTCAAGTTTATTCTGAGGAATAGAAATATTGTTAGTGTGAATTTCTTCTTGGCGGTCTGTGACTCCGGAGTTCTGTTCCCAGAACAGAAGGAGAGAAGAAACACAGGTTGTCACAACTGCATATGTGTGTGTCCTGTGACTTCCTGGGCTAAGACCCAGGGCTTATTCTCCACTTACCCCATACCTCAGGTCATACTCCACTCCACCTGCAGATGTTCCTACAAATATGGTCTTTTCCAAGCTGCTGTCTCCATTTCTATACCCCTGCCATATTCTCCCCTTTATGTAGCACCTTTGAGGAAAGGATGAAACAGAGTTTTAAAAAATGTTTATATATCTGTTTTAAAGTCAGAGTTAAAGAGAGAGACGCGTCAACACACATACACACACGGGGCAGGGGGATGGAGGGAGGGAGGGAGAGAAAGAGAGAGAGAGGAATATCTTACATCCATTGATTCATTTCCCAAATGACCACAATGGCCAGGCTGGAAAAAGCTGAAGCCAGGAGCCTGGAACTTTATCTGTGTCTCCCACATAAACTTGAGCAACTTCCGCTGCCTTCCCAGGCACATGAGCAGGGAGCTGGATTGAAAGAGGAGCAGCTGGGACCACATCTGGTACTCCAACAAGAGAGGGTAGCATCACAGGCAAAAGCTTAAACATAACACCACAATATTGACCTCTGGAAGTCTGACTAGATAAATACCATGGTAGATAGCCATTATCTTTCTGCTAGCATCTGTTTGTCAATTCTGGTAGCCTATTTTTCTGGAAACCTATCCCATGAGGCTCAAGGAAAACTTTCCCTTCCTGACTCCTCCCTGCTGATACACATGTGAACACACAGGGGCTGCTGTGGGTGGACACATAACTGAACCCCAGCACACTGGAGTATTGCCTCTTCCAGCAACAGTGAGGTTCAGGGAGAGGATAACTAGAATCTCTTTGTTAGATATATGGTTCTGGAAAAGAGAGGATCTTTGTGTTGCTCGGGTATAGCCTTATGACTCACATAAGCCTGGAGCCACCAGTGCCACACCTAGAGAGGGATGGCCTGAAAAAGAAGGCAGCGAAGACGACACAAAAAAACGAGAGGTAAATGGAGCCCTGACATCATCATTTGAGCGTTGAATCCATCTGTGGCTCATCTGAGACACGCAGCTCCAGAGCTGTACTGCAGATGAAGCACCATGTCTTACAAACCAGCGTCCCTGTGCTCCCTCTTCAGATGAGAAAGGTGCCAGGTGAGTCTTTTCCCCTCCTCAGTACAAACCTTCACTTCTCAAAGGCATCAACCAATGATGATCAGGCAATCCGATTGCCAGGAATTAATAACTTGGGTCTAGAGACCAGGCCTTTGGACCAGGCTTTTATGCAGAAAGACCAAAGTCCTGTGTTGTACCATGCTGGATACTCAGAGTATCCACCTGGGCACAGAATGATGTCCAAAAGTTACTATGCCACTGCTGATGGGAAGCAGATGACAGCAGAAGTGAGTTGTGTCCTCACCACCCACAGATCGCCTGTGTCTGTGATGTCTCAGATGACTGTGAAGCAGCACACAGGTAATTCAAAGTCATGCTATTTTAGAATGGAAAGAAGCCATCGAAATAATTGAATCCTATGTTTTTGCAGTGGGGTTAATTAAAGTAATAATATTTACTAACACCTATTGAGATACTATATGCATATAACACAACAACTCTGCATGATGCACACTCCTTTCATCAATATTTTTATAGAGGAGGCTGTAGTGCAGAAAAGATAATATTTTGCACAAGGTATCCTGGGAGCTGGGATTTGAAACCAGACAGTCTAATTCCTGTTGCTGTTAGTGGTTTTCATCCTTCCAATCTTTTTTTTCCTCCCAGTTCCATTTGCTACAATTCACTAACCTGTCATGAACACTGGGCCTCTGAACTGCCACCATGCCTCATGCAGTCATCACACTGTTTTCCAGCTTTGCCAATTACTAACTATGTAGCTTTGCCAATTTTATTTGACATGTCCAAATTTCATGCAAGAAAGTTACATGTGTTGAGCTAATTAACTTAGGGCATATTAAGCAGTTATTATAACATTAATTTATTTTATTGTTATAATAAATATTTTATTTATTTATTTATTTATTTATTTATATATAGCTGGTGCTAAAGCATAGCGGGTAAAGCCACCACCTGTGGTGCCGCCATCCTATGTGGGTTCCGGCTACTGCACCTCCAATCCCACTCTCTGCTGTGGTCTGGGAAAGCAGTGGAAGATGTCCCAGGTCCTTGGGCCCCTGCAGCCATGTGGGAGACTCAGAAGAAGCACCTGGCTCCTGGCTTTTGATTGGCATAGCTCTGGCCTTTGTGGCCATCTGAGGAGTGAACCAGTGGATGGAAGACCTCTCTCTCTCTTTATCTCTCTGTCTCTGCCTCTCTGTAAGTCTGCTTCTCAAATAAATAAATAAATCTTTAAAAAACAATAAATATAAGCTTTTATAATGGATGCTACCAGCAGTGGCAGCAACACTTTTTTGAAATAAAAACTTAACTGGCCGGCGCCATGGCTCAACAGGCTAATCCTCCGCCTTGCGGCGCCAGCACACCGGTTCTAGTCCCGGTTGGGGCACCGGATTCTGTCCCAGTTGCCCCTCTTCCAGGCCAGCTCTCTGCTGTGGCCCGGGAGTGCAGTGGAGGATGGCCCAAGTGCTTGGGCCCTGCATCCCATGGGAGACCAGGAAAAGCACCTGGCACCTGGCTCCTGCCATCGGATGATTGCGGTGCGCCGGCCGCAGCATGCTGACCGCGGCGGCCATTGGAGGGTGAACCAACGGCAAAAGGAAGACCTTTCTCTCTGTCTCTCTCTCTCACTGTCCACTCTGCCTGTCAAAAAAAAAAAAAAAAACACTTAACTGATAGGTTCCTCTTGTAAATTATTCTCGGGCTTGAACAGCGTTATGTTTAGCCTGAACTTTCTGGTTGTAGTATTGCATGCTATAGAAATGTCATTTTATAGATAGTGGAAAGGATACCAAAAATTTGTGCATAGAAGAAGAAGAGATGTAGGGTCCTCCCTTCCTAGGTCAAAGATTTTCTTCGCCAAATAGTTGAAGATTCTCATGAAGGTTCAGGTCATTTCTTTTTCTTTTCTTTTTTTTTCAAAGATTTATTTATTTATTTGAAAGTCAGAGTTACACAGAGAGAGGATAGGCAGAGAGAGAGAGAGATCCTCCATCCGATGGTTCACTCCCCAGATGGCCTCAATGGCCAGAGCTGCACCGACCCGAAGCCAGGAACCAGGGGCCCCCTCCAGGTCTCCCAGGCAGGTGCGGGGGCCCAAGGACTTGGGCCATCCTCTACTGCTTTCCCAGGCCACAGCAGAGAGCCAGATCGGAAGTAGAGCAGCGGTTTTCGAACTGGAGCCCATATGGGATGCTGGCGCTTCAGGCCAGGGCGTTAACCCACTGTGCCACAGCACCGGCCCTAAGGTTCAGGTCATTTCAAAAGCAAGGGGAGCATTTCAGGTTTGAAACACGTGCACATTGTACCCCCTAAATCATAGAACCATAGATATATGTGTTTACTATGAGTAATTCTCTGGCCAGGGACATCCTGCTAACAGCATTCTATAAACCTGGTCTCTCCCCATAGCATAAAACATAATTTACCAGAAGTCCAGTTGATATGATTGGAGTCACCTGTCTTTTTTTCTCTCCTAATCTTGATGGGGGGATGCCCCTACAAAGAAAGTGAATTGGCTGCCCACTAGATATTTTAACTCTTTCCTAGATCCATTAAAATATTGAAAATGACACTAATGTCTCTCTGGTTTGTTTCTCACCTACAACTTTATAGCATAGCTCATAATTATCAATGTCTTATCTTCTGGTATAATTCCCCAGACTATGTTACTAAATTAGTCAACTTTCAATACATTATTTCCTTGACTAATTCAAAGTCATATAGGTCACCTATATAATTTGCTAGTAATTGCCATTTTAACAATCTTTAAATGCTGAAATTAGTTATTTTATCTTTTCTAATAATTTCAAGTATAAAATACAGACACGGACAAAACAATTTAAAACTATACAGGAGGACCAGTGTTGTGGCACAAGTTAAGCCACCACCTTCAACACCAGCATCCAATTTGAGCTCCAGTTCAAGTCCAGACAGCTTCACTTCCTACCCAATTTCCTGCTAATACACATGGGAAAACAGCAGAAGATGGCCCAAGTGCTTGGGCCCCTGCCACCCAGGTGGGAGACTGACCTGGATGCAATTTATGCCCTAGACTCCTGCCTAGCCCAGGCCCAGGCCCAGTTGTTGCAGGAGTCAACCAGTGGATGAAGGGAGCCTCTCTTCCTGCCTCTCAAACACACACACACACACACACACACACATACACACAGATTTTAATTGAAGAAAGCTTAATGAGAAGTACATGTGGACATCTCGGAAAAGAACTGAGATCCCAGCTTGCATTCAGAGTCTTTGTGGATTTGGCTATGGGCCCTCCATTTCTCTTCTCCCAGACCCTTTCTGAGACATTGCTAGATGGAGGGCTTTCTAAGTGTAGAATTTCTAAAATTCCTCCCAGAACTTCATAATAATCCCTTTGGTGGAGGGCAGATGAGATTCCTCTAAGAAAGCAAGGATCTATCCACTCAGGTTATTTGACAAAGACAAGACTTTTTATATGTAAATACTGGTTTTCTTCCAAGGCTGCCTCCTTTATCTATGAGGCAACAATTCCCATTTTGTTTTCCTTTCGCCCCCCATATACACCTATGCTCGTGTCTACCTAGCTACCTTAACATTTTTCCCCCAAAGAAGTAATCTATAATCTTACGTAGATAATATGGATGAAAGTCCATTTTCCATATTTTCTTTAGAGTTGACAAATAGAAGTAGAGCTGCTTATAGATATTCTGCTCTTGCTGTCCATCCTTGTTCAGAGGTGGTCTAGGAAGATACTGGTGCTGTTCAGAGGGCTGGCCACATCACCTAACAGAATAGGCTAGAAGCCCTGCCTCACAACCACCTGAAGCTGGATGGCTTTTCTTCAATAGAGATAAACTGAATGAGGCTTTAAAGGCCCATCATATAAAGAAAAGCAGAAAAGGTTGGAAGCTGTGGAGCCAAGGAGAGACAACAACCAGGATTTCCATGTTCCAGTGCTAGACCAAAAATTTCATTCCTGTTTGGTCTGGCCCTGGAGTTTTATGGCCTCATTCAAGAAATGATGAATACGGTTTTGTATCTGCCAGTTTGATCCCACCCCCCAAAATAATTATTGGAGCATGACACAGATGCCCCACCCTTGGGCAGCATTGGCATATCTAACTGCCTGCCTGCTTCAAAGTACTGGGTTTAGCAACCCCAGCACAGGAGCCCTGGTCATAGCAGCCTTTAATCAGGCAAAGACTGCATTTGGTTCTTTCACAAAGGAAGGGGCCTTTTTCTAGCTTGCTCTTGAGAGCCTGTAGAGAGCCTGATATAAATATGGGTTTTGCTGTTCTCCTGTATCTAGGAATCTACAATCTGTTAAGGGAATGCTGGAGATGTTTTGAGGTTGTAGGAATCTGCTCCATGGCTTGTACCCTATCTGGGATTAGTCTTCTCTCCCCAGGGGTGAGGACAAGCCCTAATAAGTGAACTTCCCAGCAGACTAGCTGTGCTTTCTCATTGGCTACCTAGAAGTCATATTTTGCAAGGAAGGGTGTTAGTTAAACACCCAAGACCAGAATCTCAGGTTAGGGAATAGACAAGCATGCCATCCATGTAATTGAGTATCTTCCCAGCACCCTTAAGAGATTGTTTGCTTGATTCTTCATAAGTGCCTGCCCAGATAGGTGCAGCACTGTCTATAAATCCTTGAATGTACACTTCTAGGTAGATGATAAGATAAACTTTTTAGAAATGGTTCATTCCACTTATTTGTGCCTCCATTCCAATAAATTTATTTGCTTAATTACTTCTCATTCTTAGACCGAAACTATCAAAAATATTTCTGTTTAGTTTACCAGTTTCCCTATAATCTAATACAGCACTTTGCATAGATATGAATGATCTCAAGTGCTAATAATTAAAAAAAATAATTTGTGATGTTTAAGTTGTTAATATTAGTTTCCACAATCCTTGAGACAATCAGTAGGAATGTATGATAATGCAAATTAATTATAGACCGAGGCTATCAGAATGCCTAAAACATGTTGCATACAGAGTTTTGTCTACAAATATATTAACAATTCTTCTGGAAAACATGTCTCTAATCACACCTCACATAATCAGACATTCTACACACCCAAATATACAGTATCCATCCCAAAGATAAGATCTTAATTCCTTTTTCCAATTTAGTTTTGTCCATATTTTATTGAACAGGTCAAAGAATCCACTGAACATGGAAGCACAAACCCATAATGCACTCACATTCCTATCACCTTTGATGCTGAGGACAGTAGTAATAAGACACTTGCCCAGTTTTAAAATGAGAATGGGACTTGCTCATGTGCTCTTCCTTACTAGCAAAGGGTATCTTTCTACTTCCCTCCCCCGAGCTTTTGCTTCTACTTTCAAAAATATGTCTGTTGTCAAGGTGCCAATTTTAAACTGCCTTTATGCATACAATTATCAGGAGGTTTAAAAAGAGATAATTCATGGTGTTGGTGTGGTTATATTATAGAGGGAGCAGGGCAGAAGGCTGCCTATGTTTCTAAGCTGAGTTTGAGTTCCTTGTGCTTTTATTAAAGGGATAATTTGATTCTGAGCTTTGTATGTTTTAAAAAGAGAAAAAGTAGATTTCACTGGGAGGGAGATATTCAACATTGATTCTGGTATCTTGACAGCATTACTGGGAAAACAGGTGAATTTTTTTTAACAGAATCATGGGTCTGGGAATGTCAGATCATAGTGTAACTCTTACATGTTCCATTTTTTTCCATTAATCATCCATATCATTGTCATGAATGAAACTCTAGAGTAACTCTTACAATTCTGAGAAACAATTAGTATTGTTTTTACTTTTGAAGTGCAGCATCATTGAAGTCATTGAAGAAGAAATGATTTGCCACAATATTTTCCTGTTATTTTTAACAGGTACATTTTTATTTTATTGCAAGACACACAATCATATATACATATATATGTATATATATATATATATATAAAATGCATAATGATCATCTTCTGGAAGTATAAGATATAAATACTATCCATTATAATAAAGAATATATGAGTGCACTTTTGTTCCAAAGAAGAAAATTACCTTAGGGCAAGCAAGTTTATACCCTTTTAGGACAAGATTTTCACATTTATGCTGACTCATCCAAACCAATCTTGCTTAGAAAATATATCTCATTGAATGGACATACAAACTTGTGAGTTTTCTTCTCGAAATGCTTTAATTTAAAAATCAATGAAATTCATTCCTTTTATTTAGTCATTTTATTATGCCCCAGTACTAGATGAATCATGTAATAGATATATAGGAGCAGGAATTCATCCTTGTGTTTATAACACCAATTAAGATGCCTGCATCCCATATTGGAGTACCTGGGTTCAATGCCACATCCAGCTTCTGACTCTAGCTTCCTACTAATGCAGATCCTGGATCAAATAACTGGGTTTCTGCTATCTTCATGGGAAAACTGGAATGGGATCCTGACTCTGGCTTGGCCTAGCCCTCTTACATTTGGGGAATGAAACACTAATCAGGAGCTCTCTAAGTATCTATCTATCTATCATCTATCTATCATCTATCTCTCACTGTCTCTTGACCTCTCAAAAATTATTCATAAATGAAAATTATACAAATTTAAGAACTGCTAGGTAGCAATATTGTATCACAGAATAGAATCAATTACTTTAGATACATGTAAATATTCCTTGATTTTTTTCCATGTCATGTTACTTTTCTTAGTACTAAGCCTGGAGCTTTGTCTTGAACTGCTTGCATAGAGGATGTGTCTAGCTTTATAAATGTCTGAAAACGATGTTTTCACACTTGTCACCATTAGAGGTTTGGTTTCATCCTTGATGTTGCCTCTTCCACAGGCAGTTCACCTCTCTGCACTTTCCATGACCTTCAGGAGGACCTATCTTCCAAAAATTGTTCATGCTGTTGATCTCAAGGTTATAAATGAGCGATTTCAGTCTCAATGATACAAATCAAAGGGCACCCTCTATTTGAGGTGAGCAAAAGGGAATATCGAGAGATGGGAGGTCTCTGAGAGGCAGTGGGGTTTGGACATTGTGTAGTAATAGTGAACAAATGCTGATGTTATCACTGCTTCTCAACAGTACACACAGGCACATGCATGTATGTGCCCTCTCCCTCTCTCTCTTTCTCTTTCTCTCTCCCTCTCACACACACACACCCTACACACTTTTGACAAAGAAACACATTTGAGTGGTATTTTTACTATCAAATATGATTCCCTTATTTTAAATGAAATGTCCTTAATGCAATTTTCGCATCTTCTCTCTCTTCTTTCAGTTTTGGGGAAGTCAGTTTTAACAATAATCAAGAAGCTTGGAACACCCAATACAGACACTAGACATATTTCTCTCATCTTGTAGGCTGCATACTTACATAAGAAAAGTGTCGGGATGATCAGGCAAGAGTTCAGACAACAATCACAGCAATTGATATGGAATTGTTCTTTAAATGGAACTTTTGCTTTGTTCCATCATTGTACCTCTGTTACATTTCAGCCATGGTTAAGAGTCCACCAAGAAAATCTCTCAAAGGTTTTGCTTTTCCATAGAGATTTTATGTTTTCTATTTCAGGAATGTTTATTCCTGGAACTACTCTTTGTGGGGATATCCCTGTTTTACTGCAACCAAGGTTTTTAACTGCAGGTTCATACCAATCAACTCTTAAGTCATTTTTACCCACCTTCAATTATAATAATGCCATGAACACCTAAGAATTTTAATAAAATTGAAGAAATATTCAAGGGAGCATTTTATGTTCATTAGGCAAGTCCCTCAGTACTACTTGCCCTCATGAGTCATGGATGCCATGCAAATCTAAAATAGGGACAAACATGAACATGATGAAATCCCAAAGCCACATGTAAAACTTTCAATACAAAGACTGTTTCCACAAAGAGAGATGTCATTCACTAGAAAGAAAATGCTCAGTGAACAGAGCTTTTAGATACAGTGGTGTCTATAGTTCTGTAGGTCTATACATCCAATTTTTGTATTAAATTCAACATAATGCTGCCTAATAAGATATAGGCTTGGCAATGGATGTTATTTGTGAATTATCCCCTTCTTCTTCCCAGGTAAATTACAGAAAGGGCCATTACCTCTGAAACCATAAGTTTCAGGGGACAGGAGGGAATTTTTGTGTCATCTGGAAGCTTTAGCAAAATTATCCTAAATGTGCCATACATAGCTTCATCCTCAGCAGGCGTGCCCTTCAGAGAATGCTCTGAAAGGTATATTCAAGCCTCTTTGAACAATTCTACCTCCTTTTGAAAGACACAAAATAATATCTTGGGATATACACAAATCAAAGAGAATCTCTTCTATGAAAACAGAGACTCTGGTAATATTCATAAAGAGATGCTGCAAATAAACTAGGTTCTGTCAAGGTTACAACTGGGAGTGGGTTAAAAGTTGTGGGATCATTACCATGTGAGTTATGAGCACTATTAAAAGACTAATTAGTGCTCATGGGGCCTGGAAGAGATAGCACTGTGACTGATTCCCAGAGAGTAGCTTTTGTTGTGACAAAATGTCTCAGCTTTAACCCTTAATAACTTGGGGAAGATAATTAGTATGCACTTGAGAAATTTCCTGGCTAAAAGGCAAGCCCATTTCTTATTTGCACGTAGAACATTATTTACAGATTAAACTATATACACTTGTGGTATTTAAGCCACTTTATATTTCGTGACAGCAGGGCATGCTTTATCAGATGGCTTTTTAACAGAATACCATGCTAAAACAAAAATAATAACATCTGTAGCTTTCAAGAAATTACAGGATCAGAAATCAACTTTTATATGTTTAAATAAGTTCATAAATATCAAGATAATGTTCTACTGTACATGAACCTCAGATACTTCAGTTGTGGTTCCACTTCATACTTCGGCTAGAGTTCTAACCACACAGGCACAGGAAATGCATGTCCAAAAAGCATAAAGCAAGCTGAGCATAAGCCCTAGAAGAGATTCTTTTTATTTTTATTTTGTTTTTTAGATTGTTGCTGTCAATATCAGATATCTGGATTGGATGTTCACTAAGTTCTGAAACAACACTTTACTTTTTTCTCTTCCTTTCTTCTTAAACAGAGCTTTGTAACTACATTGCATAGGAAGGCCACAGCAGATAAATGCTGAACTAAATATAGGTACCCAGAATGTGAAGGCCCATTTCATGGTTCATCAAAGAAACTTGGAGTCAGTCTTGCTTCCCTGCCCTAGAGAAGAGCGCATTTGCTTCCCAGACTCTTGAACTTCCTCTCTACTGCTTGATGCTCCCAATGACCTAGCTTCTTAATGCAGCCTGCATCTTACAACTTAGACCTTGAGGTTTCTAAAAGTTTGTTAAAAATTCTTCCTCTCCATCTCAGACTGCTGTAGTTATCTGGGTGACACCCAAATCATTGAACTCTTCTCTGCCAGAAGAAAGGTAAGAAGACATCTCCACGACTAGTCATACTGGCTTGTTCATCCCATCAACATCCCTCATGTAAGCAGGATCCTGGATGGTGTTTCTGACTCTGCTGGTGCTCTGTCGCTCCATCCTCATCTTAATGGGGAAGCAGAAGTCTCTGAAGCACCGCTTGAAGTTTTCATCAAGAAAGGCATAGAGGATGGGATTGAGGCTGCTGTTGGTGTAGCCCAATGCAATGCAGAAGTAGTAGCTGGAGAGAGCAGCCGTACTGTGGGAGGTGCTGCCCAGTGCCTCCACAAGGATGAAAATGTGGATAGGGGTCCAGCAGATGATAAAGACTGCCACCACCACCAGAACAAGCCTGGTGATCCGGCGCAGGTTACGATCCTTCTCACGGGAGCCTGAAAGGAGCCGCACACTCTTCAGGCGCAGGATCATGAGGGTGTAGCAGACGATGATGATGAGCACAGGGATGACAAATGCAAAGACAAAGACACAGATCTTCATGAACAGGTCCCACCAGGAGTAGTCATCATCCGGGAACTGCAAGGAGCATTCGATAACATCCACGTCTACAGGAGAACAAAGCTTGTTATTGTTCCCATAGATGCAGAGTGTTCTGAATGTGAATTTTAATCAATGTGATTGCAAAGGTCCAATAAGAATGAGATGATATTACCTGATGGACATCATCAAATTAGAAATAACTGCATATCCATATTGTATTACCCAGGCTATCTGTGTGCACAGAACACTGAAGCTAGCAAATCGCCACTTGCTATTAATACACAGGATGCTGTAGAATAAATAAGATTATACAGCAACATTGCTTATCTACTAATGGCTTTCAAAAGAGCTAAATTGTTAATTTACTGTATGACACTAACTTATAAAATGTTTCCATTTATTAACAGTTCTCCAAGACCTAATGCATTGGCAACAAAAGTTAATGTTTATTTGTAATAAATGACTAAATATTTAAACATTTCCATTGAGTTTAAGAACAGCCATTATCTAGTAAACATTAATTGTTTATTCAGGTAAATTAAATTGATATGAAATTTGTCTAACTATGACAACAGTGTTGTGATTTAATGGAACCAACTGCATGTACTGTAATGAAGGGTATTACTGAAACATGGGTAATACTTCTTAAGAAGAAGGAGGAGGAAAAAATAAAGGAGGATATGAGGGAAAATAAAGCATGGCAGAGAGCTGGAAAAAAATAATCATTATCATAAGATTTCTGAGTAAATCATACATGTTTTACATCTTGGCAACATTAATATGTAATTCAGATAAAACAAATATCGTTGTATAATACTTAGGAAATAGTTTCATTTGCTCTTCTTTTGTCGGCTGGGTAGTATTATTTTGTAGGAACCTTCGTATTAGACAGAGCAGGGTCTCAGGATCAATACCTTTTAAACTATTTGCATGGAAGCTCACTGTCCCCAAGCACAAGGCAGTCCACACTTTCTCCTGCTTCTGAGCAATCAAGAAGTACAGAGCAGGCAGAACTCTCCTTGTCCTAGTCCTTCGTCATGGAAGAAATAGTGATAAGCAACACTTGAGTGTAATATTTGTAAAGGAAAATAAGTCCACTTTAATTTCCTCCATTTTCCTCTCTGTTTTGCTGCACAAATTAATCTTCTTCCCAAACTGGTGGAGCTTTTCTCCCATTGCATCTGCACACATTTATCTATAAAGACTCCTTCCTGGAAAAGCCACATCTTCATTTCCTCTTTCAAAAACCTAATTGAAATCCATTTACTCTAAGATGTCATTTTCTGACAATGATTAGAAGGAATGTAGCAATTAAGTCTACCAGTGAAATATGAAATGTAAAAATCAGCTCTTCATTTGTCCTGGGACGATCATCTTTATTCTTCAGCCCATTTTCCTTGGATACGCAGCATCTCCTCTCCCATTGGAGTTGTTACACACAAACACCTAGGTCTCAGAAGAGTTCCCTGCAATTTATTTTCGTTTTTCGTAAGCATGAGGAAACAAAATCCTGCATGTGATTAATCATATTTGAAAATGTTTATCTGATAGAGAAAGTTGGGCATTTCTTGAAAGTTACCAAATATTATAGCTTATTATCTGCTGTGGCTCTGTTGGAAACTCATTTAATAGTTTCAAAGGAAACAGATCATGCCTCATTAAAAAACAAAGGATACAAAAGGTGGAGATTTGGTCTAAGGTTAAAATGCTGCTTGGGACACCATTATCACATATTGGAGTGCCTGGGTTGAGTCTTGACTGATCCTGATTCCACCTTCTGCTAATGCATATCCTGGGAGGCAGCAGGTAATGGTTCAGACAGTTGGGTACCTGTCACCTTTATGAGAGACCAGAATTGAGGTCCTCGCTCCTGGCTTTAGACTGATCCAGTCCCAGCTGCTGCAGGCATTTGAGGGAATGAACCAATATACAGGAGTTCTCTGTCTCTTCCTCTTTTCGTTTCAAATTAATTAATTAATAATAAATAAAGAATGAAAGAAAGAATTTTTTAGGAAAAGGGTGCATGTCATCATACATGTGTACAAACTCACAGAATTTAAAGCCCCAGAAGTGAACCCAAATATAAACCATGGACTCTGGGTGATAATGTGTCATTGTCATTCATCAGTTTTAATAAATGTCCTACTCTGGTGGGAGACATTGATAGTCATGGAGACTGTGCATGTGTGAGAGTGGGAGCTACAGGGAAACTCTGTACTTTCTATCCAACTTTGCCATGAACCTAAAGGTGCTCTAAAAATTTGTCTATAAAAACCATGCTTCGGCCGGTGCTGTGGCTCACTTGGTTAATCATCCGCCTGTGGCGCTGGCATCCCATATGGGCGCTGGGTTCTAGTCCCGGTTGCTCCTCTTCCAGTATAGCTCTCTACTGTGGCTCAGGAGATCAGTGGAGGATGGCCCAAGAGCTTGGGTACCTGCACCCACACAAGAGACCAGGAGGAAGCACCTGGCTCCTGGCTTCAGATCGGCGCAGCACCGGCCGTAGTGGCCATTTGGGGGGTGAACCAACGGAAGGAAGACCTTTCTCTCTGTCTCCCTCCCTCACTGTCTAACTCTATATGTCAAAAAAAAGAAAAGAAAAGAAAAAGAAAAACATGCACCATGAAAAATAAGCTATGATTTTAGTGCCAGCCCTTTTACTGTTACCTTAAAATTTCTCACCAGGCATATTCAATTTTCTGTACTCACAAGTATCACAAATCTCCCCAATAAATTGGAGCATTTAGACTTCTGTTGGAGCCCCAAATAGCATTACAAAGTCGAGTGACTGCTCTACTCCCCTCCCCCAAGTGAATTTCTATTAGAAACAAAGATATGTGCATAGTTTTCTCTCTTTCTAGTAAAGTAAAACTCCTGGAACAGTAGTTCTTACCTTGGATGCAGGCCAGAGTCATATGATGACATATAAAATGTCCTGACATCCATGCCACACTAATTAAACCAGACCCTCCAGGGGCTGGACTCCAATAGCAGTGTTTTCTAAAGTATCTAAGGGGATTTCAATGTGCAGTCCAGAATAAGAACTACAGGGAGAACATCAATCATCCTATTTCCACAAGGCAAGAACAGATATGTCCAAAACAAAATGATTTTGCCTAACTGTGGGTAACATCAACTTTTGAAGCTGGCTTTGAATGACCTACAGACAAACAATAAGACAATGGTGTGGAGAAATTCTTTAAGGAAAGGGAGACAAGAACCTGAATAAGCCTCTAATGAGTTAGGTTCCTCGTTACAGAGAATGAAAAGGAGAAGTTGTGCCTGGAATCTCCAGGTTGTGTTCCAAAAGTGCAATCCTATTTACTTGGTCTTCACCCCTCCAGATTCTGAGAAGCACTTCCAGAACAGAAGAGCCGAGTGCCTGTGCTCTCGAGTTGTCCATATCCTACTTTGTGTTCAGAGGAGGGAGAGACACAAAATCGATGTGTTTCCCATCTTCACAGGTGTAGGGGTTCTATGATGGGTCCTCAAAAGGTTTGTGGAAAAAATGTATTATTAAAAAAGAAACAATGCATGAATTTCAAAACGTTTGCACCAAACTGAACTTGCCTCTCAATTCAATTTTTCCGTGAACTGTTTTCAAGTACACTTGTATTTGCATAACTCCTTTTCACTCTCTTTTGGCTTTTTTCCTTAGTTGTACTCTGTTCACTTCTGAATTAAGTTTGTATGATCAGAAGTCATTTTCACAAACAGGGTGAAAACGAGAGTACTCACCTTCCCTGACTTTGGTGCCTCCAAGGACTATCGCGGATATGCCAACAGAGGATGACAGGAGCCAAATGCAGATATTGATCATCTTGGCCTTCAAGGGTGTGCGGAAGTCCAATGCCTTCACAGGGTGGCACACAGCGATGTAGCGGTCTACACTCATCATGGTCAAGGTAAAGATGCTGGTGAACATGTTGTAGTAGTCGATGGAGATGACTATCTTGCACAGCACATCTCCGAATGGCCAGGAATTCATCAGATAGACTGTGCTCTGGAAGGGCATGGTTGTAGTAACTAGAGCATCTGCCAAAGCCAGGTTAAATATGTAAATGTTGGTTGCAGTCTTCATTTTTGTGTATCTAAAAGACAAGAGACAATAGAATTTTCCTCTATCCTCATGTCAAACCCATAAAGTAAATATCTTTGGATTATTGTGTTTACTTTTTCTTTCACTTATCCTTTACATGTTCACTGAGTGTCTAATATGTAAAATAACTGTTCCAGATATTTAGGGTAATAAGAAAAAAGATCTATGACTTTATTTAGCTTTTATTCTAGGACTTTATTCAAAAATATTTAAATAAAAAAGACATGAAACTGGTTCTGCTGTTTGAGATGCAGGCATCCTATATATGAGTGCTGGATGGAGTCCCAGCTGCTCTGCTTGGGATCTAGATTCCTGCTAATGTTCCTGAGAAGGCAGCACAAGAAGGCTTAAGTTTTTTGGCCCCTGCCCCTCGTGTTATTTGGAAGACCTGTGTGGAGTTCCTGGCTCATGGCTTTGGCTTGGCTCAGTCATGCTTGTTGTAGATATTTGGGGATTGAACCAGTACATGGGAGACTCTATCTTCTTCTCCCTCCTCCTTTCTGTGTCACTCTGCCTTTAAAAGAAGTACACCGTTTTTAAGAAGTCAAACAAGATAACATAGATAGATACATAGTTGAATATGCAGAAAGATCCTTTCAACAGACTTGCATGTAATGTAATTTTTATTTTGTGTATTATAATTCATTTTGACCCAATGTTGCTCAACTTCAAGCATTTTTAAATAACTTTTTTGCTTTCTTTTGTGTAAAACAATAATAAAACATTTTTTCCTCAGGGTTAGTTTGAAAAATCAATCATTACAACTATAATGTTTTTTAATGCGAAATAGTTTTCAATTTTTAAGTGTATACAATTTCAGTGGCTAAAATACAAATAGATATATTGATTTTTGTTTGCTACTGTGCCACTGGTTTGTCATTTAAAATGTATTACATAAACAAAGCAGCCTGAGTTCTTCTTATAGATGGCATAGCACTAAATGTAGTCCAGTAGAGTAGGTGATAAATAATTCTATCTTTCTTTACTCTTGATAAATTTTTTAAAAAGAGAAATTTTTAAAATATATCATTTGTCTCATCTTTCATTGGCAGGGGCAGTAATTTTCAAGGTGGATCAGAAAGATTCTTTATAAATTCAAATCATTCTTTCCATTATAACATGAAGTTTAGAACAATTTTATTTTCCACCAAAACTGAATTAAAAGGATGGCTTTGTTTGGAGAATGCTTCCTCCAAGATCTGTAGAGCTTAAACATTCCAGACTATATCACCAGATTTTCAGAGGTCAAGAGCCAAAGTATATTGGAAAAATCATTATGCTAATTATTTCCTAAATAATCTGGGTTTGTAGATTTTATCACAATTAATTCATCTACATCCATTCAACACATAAATTTCCATGTAAAGAACACCTCCCATTTACTGAGAGTGCATCCCTGGCTCCTCTTGGAAGCAGTATGGTTTAATGTGAATTCTAACAGTCCTGAGTCTAAACGCAATTATGACTAATTTGTTAAATAAGGACATTAAAACCTAACCTGCAGTACATGATATCCATGCAGTAGATGGCCTAACCCAAAGTATCTTACCTACACTTTGCCCTCAGCATCCACTAACCCTTCCTTTCCATATAAGTTTCCCCTTTTCTTCCTCTCTCCTTGTCAGGAAGTGGATGTGTTTGTGATGGGATGGAAAGGCACAGAAAATGAGTCAGGATGGGAAGATGTCTCATCCAGCCAAACCCCTCCCAACCTGCCTTGTATCTACCTCCAGCTCCAAACCAATCAGGAGCATTCATACTCTAACCACCATAAAAGACTCCTTCTGTCCAATTAGTGACTTCCTCAGCCAGCTTACAAGCCCACAATAGCCCTGTGAGACCCATATATAATCTTCTTAGGTGGCAGTAGTGAGCAACACCGTCAATTTGAGTTTGTTGTGTGCAAAAGAAGCAACTGCACCTACACAGAACATGGAGCTGAGTTCTAACTGAAGAACTGTATGCAAAAGAATACAAGGCAGAAAGAGAAAGAGCACAGTCACTCCTCCCCAGACCAATAAAAATTCCTGTTCAATTCCCATTGGGGAAAAAGTACCATGCTGTCTCCATTGTGTGGGAGCACAAACCCCAGTAAACCTTGTCTGGATTACATGTTGGTCTCTTGTCAATTCAATGAAAAGGCAGCCAAAGAACTTTGATCAATATCAAAAACACAGGTACTGGAGTGAGACATAAGGAGCTTAATTAAAAATATATTTTGACTGTACATATTTTATTTACACATTCTTAAATGACCCATAAGTTTTAAAAAGCGACTTGATAAGTATGGCCAAGTGTTCACAGCATAGACTTGCAAAATGCATAGGTATAACTAAGCAAGTGTTGTTACTGGGAAAGTAAATGCTTCTAATGAGAGACATTGAAAAATGCTACTCAGAAATTATCTTCTTAAATATGTAGTTTTATGTTTGAAAAATACATTTTATAAAACTTATCTTCTACTCTTTCAACTTTCTCCAAATAAAAGCAAAGATTCCAGAAGGCAATATCTTTCCTATCCCATCTCATATTTTGTGGCCCTGATACCCCCTCTTTCTTTATGAAGTTATGCTGGCATTCTTTGCTTTATAAAGTCAAGCAGACTTGGGTTCTAGTCCTCATTTTTCCATCCACTGAATGGGTAGACTTTAGAGAGGCCACTAGCCATTCTAAAATCTTGGTTTCTTCAAATGTAAAGTGGAAAATATAATGCTTATCTCATAGAGTTCCAAAGATAATGAACTACACTTGAGCCATAGAATATGCCTGATATATTTCATGTTCTCATGTGGAGGGGAGCTGCTAACTAGCACAGGAATCAAAGGGGAACATAGAGTCTAAGTCACTGCCATGGTCACATTTGCCCAATTCAGCTTGAATATAAAAGGTGAAAGTAAAAACGAAAGCTGGGACCTTACACACTGGAAATATATGAATAGAATGCTATACAAATTACCATAAAATGTAGTATGCATCTCTGAGTAATCATAAAATGTTGAGTGATGGCTTGCTTCTGGTTTCTCAAAATATTTCTAACTAATGTATGAAAAAACTTCCCATGTCTTGAACTTACAAATAATTCAAATTCTGTCATCATAGCTCAGAATAAGCAGAGTAAACATGGGCAATAATCATTACTAACTGTATATCGTGAAAAGCTCCCTGTGTTAGGTACTTCGCTGTACTCCTCAGCAGTTTGATAGGTGTTAGTTCCTCTGTTCTATAGAAGAGGCAACTCAAAAGGCTGTCCTGAACATTCTCAAAGGGATCCCATGATAAAAAGCATAGCAGAAATTCGCACCGAAGTGTTTGATCCCTATTGCTGCACTCTTACCTCTACTCTGCCCCACACTTTATAATTTACAAAATCTAGTATTTGGACTTGAGTGTATGTGTCATACATTATTCTCACAAGGAACCTTCTGGTTGACCCAGATGTGTGTCTTTTTTCCCTCACATTTTTGATTAAAGTTATGTCAGTGAGTTAGATGATGTTTGTCATTTCAGCAGAGACAGGACCTCAAGGAAGCTCTGAAAGGAATATCACATCAGGGACCCTTTTCCAAGGTGCTCAAAGACACACGTTTATAAGGGGTGAGCTTGTGGGTAAAAAGAAAAGTAATGAACAAACTATGAGTTACACAAATATTGGTTGCTAGTCTTTTATGCCTTCGCTTCAGGCTGGACCCTGGCTGTATGTGTACACAGAGCAAGACTCTTACTCTTGGGGACAGTCTGAGTGACCTGTTGGGTCAACTGACCAATAGTAAGTCATTTCATTCATGGTATACTCATGGGTGAAAAAGCAATAAGTCTTCTTACTATGATAGTATACGAAATAATTTTACATTTCCACTGCTTTACAAAAATCCACAACCATTTCAAATAAAATGGTTTGAACTCCCATCTGAGTGGGAGTTCTAGCTTATATGGAAAATCTGGAGGTGGGCTGGCAGCAAGTGGCTGCACTTTTTAGCATACACACCGCAGGAGCATATGGCTTGGAAAGAGCAAAGTCTGTGGGCTGTCCTTGCTAAACTCGACAATGCTGCAAACCTGGAAAGGATGGTGCAGTGCACTGGACAGGAAACAAGGGGCAGGCCAGGAAGAAACATCCACTAGAGAACTTGGGCAGGAGCCACAATGTTTCAGAGTTAAAAATATTCCCAGGACATGTTAACTCAAGGCCATGATACTGTACTTCCATTTACAGAAAATGGAAGAGTGAATTCAAAATCAGCATCCACATGTGCTTGTATGATGGTGAGGGGAACAAAGTTATCTACAGAGTTGTCAGGAACCAACATCACCAGGCCAGATTTCTGGGAGAACAAAACATTTGCCACCCTACTCAGAAGGAGGAACACTGACCCTACAACACAGCCATCTCAGGGCTCCCATCCCCTTCCACCAGGATACTGTACTCTGACAGCACACAAGCAGAAGAGTTAAGTACTGCGTTATTAGCAGCCTTTGCTATGGAAGTACACTGCTCAAGTTTGTGTTTTGTTTTGTTAAACTAAATGATGCTTCTTTAATCAGGAACTTCTTTCCATATTCATGACAACAGTATAATCAAACTTTAATCTTTTTGTTGAAGGCAGAGCAACAGAAGGAGGAAGAGACAGGGAGGGAAAAAGGGAGGGAGGCAGAGAGGAAGAGGGGTGGGGGGAGAGAGAGAGAGAGAAATTGTCCATCTGCTGGTTCACTTCACTCCCTAAATGGCCACAATAGCCAGGACTGGGCCAGGCTAAAGCCAGGAGCCCAGAGCTCCATCCAGGTCTCCCATATGGACAACAAGGGTCCAAGTGCTTAGGACATCTTCTGCTGTCTTCCTGGGTGAATTAGCAGATGGCTGGATTGGAAGCAGAGCATCTGGGTCTTAAAATAGCACTCTTACAGGTTGCTGGTGTCACAAGTGGCAACTTAACTTGCTAAGTCTCAACACTGGCCCTATAAAACCCTCAACTTGATATACCTTTGAAAACTAACACATTTTTTGTTTTATTGAACTCAGCTATTTCTAGAGTTTATCTCTCTGTCGGTTCTGTCATGTTTGCAAACACATACTGTCTCTTCTCGACTTACATTCATCTCTATTCTCATTTTTTCTTTTCATTTTTTCCACACCTTTTGAAGTGCCTATCAGCAATATATTGAACTCTGAAGAAGACTGGGAAATAAATTCACTGGCAGACCTTGGCCCATAGGATGTTATTAACCAACTCATAAGCTGAGTCCAAATTTAATGAAAACTAAAGGAATACATCAAAGAGAAGATCAACAAGTAGTAACCATGAAATTGGCAGGACCTTGAGTTTTGAGAAGGGTTTGGACAGACAAGAGAGATTTGATGGCTGGTGTCTCACTCAGGGGTCAGCAAGCCAGTGGATTTAACTGGCTCAGAGATGGAGCTGCAGATTAATGGAAGGCTGGAAAAGATAGAAACGGTGGTGTCAGGCCACGGAGGACCTTAACCATCAGAAGGAAAAAAATCATTTTAAGCATTTACTAATGACTAATTATGTGACACACAGTGTTTTAAGAACTTCCTATTATCTGATACAATTGTCACAATGATTAAATGAGACATGCATAGAATTACTTAGAACCGAATCTGGTCGTGGATAATTGGATCTGGTACATGAATGCCAGTCTCTGTTGTCTCACCACTACTGCTGCTGCTGTTATTGCTGTTACTATTAATTACCTACCACAGCCCTAATAACCCATATTACAACCCAAGGATACCACTGCCACCACGTGTTCTGAATAAGAAAACTCTGAGAAAAAATGTCTTAGAAATATTATCTTGTTTCTCAAAAGTTCTCAGAATCCACGTGTATTAAACAAAGGAATCCAGGGCTGAAAGTTTCTCAAGGAGTTGGGTATTTTGTCAGAGAAATAATGCAATTCTTGAATTCTGTCACTAGAAAAGCATTCTCATTAGTGTGTCAATTAGGCATCATGAGGGTAGAAGACATTAGCACAGGTTTCAGCTGTAAGCAGAGACTTCCCAAGCAACAGCAATGAATGCATACCGAATGAAGGAGGTGCCAAAGGCAGAGTTCTCGAGACGACACTGCTGCTCAAGATCCAGCAGAATGATTAATGGAAACGAGCTCTTCTCTTTCTGTGAGAAATAAGCTCCTCCTCAAACCAAGACAACAATCAGGAAAAAAACTATAAAGTCAACACAATCATGAAAGGATTTTGAAGGCTACAATTTTGCCTGGAGTCCTTGAAAGCTTGAGAGCACCAACTTAGTTTTCTTTCCTCTCTTCGCCCTGCCTCCCCTCCTGCCTTGTCTTCCTTTCTTATTGTGCCAGCTTAGTCTCTGACTCCTGAAACAGTTCCCCAAGGCTTTAAATTCCCACTTCAATCATATGAATATCATTGTGGCTAATCCCTGTAAGCAGTTACTATGAAACTAATTCTATTTTTTAAGAGGTTGGCAAATATGTAGAAATTACTTTGAGAAATGAAAGATGGGCTGTTTGGGAAGTAGTTTCTAATGTTACTTTTGCTATATTTGCATTCAAGACAATTTTAATGCTTTCAAGAATTTAATGAAAAATAAATCCTAAGATTTTTTTAAATGTTTATTTTATCTATTAGAAAGACAGAATGGGGGAGATAGATAGAGAAATCTTCCATCTGCTGGTATACTCCCAAAATGCCCAGAACAGCCAAGACTGAGTTAAGCCAAACCAAGAAACCTGGAACTCCATCTGGTCTCCCCCATAGATGGCAAGGGCCCAAGCACTTAAGCCATTATTCACTGCATCCCAGGTTGTATTAGTTGGAAACTGGATTGAAAGCAGTGATTGGACTCCATCCCAGGTACTTCTATATGAGATACAGGCATCCCAAGTATTGGCTTAACCTGCTGCACCACAGCACCACTCCTAGAAGCTATTATTTTAATCAAAGACCAATATAAGACTGAGATCAATAGGCAGCAGCAAATGATTCAGCTACCATTGTACCTCTGCCTTTTGTGTCATGCCTCTCTGTATGTGGTATGGTACTAGGATCTCAGGTGAGTTACACTAACACTTGTGAGAGTATGGAATATATATATACATATGCACATGCACCTACCACAATGAGTATTTTGAGGAGAGGGAACAAGAAACATGGGCTAGAAGAGGGAGGCTCTCTGGCAGATACCCAGATTATCACCCTTCACCTTCCCATGCTTCTGACTCTGGGACAGCAACACAACTTTGCTAACAACATGACTCGGGGTTACCAGAGTGAGGCAGTACTTGCCACCAAAAAACTAAGATGGTCTAAGAGAGTGGAACATAGAATTCCCACTCAACAGCTTGTGTAGGAAACACTCTGGCTCCCATTTAGGAGCAAGCTTGGGTGAGCTGGAGAAAAAATTTGAGTTCGGGAAATGGAGCCATTTTCACAATTTTTTTGTGATTTTTGTTTTACTCTAAGGTCTTTTTAAAGTGACCCCTTTGGGGAAATTTCACTACTGCCAAGGCTGAACTCTAGGCAAGCAAATGTCTTCTACTCTCAGGACAAGGTCAGGAGAGGATTCTCTAGAGGTCTTTGTTGTGGTGCTGACAAATGAATGGAAACTAATAGGCAAAGGGGAAAGTAAAGAATTTTCTGATTCTTGATCTTGTTTTCTTAATATTTTTCCTTATTTATCAAACAATTAATTCACAAATATACCTTTACCAGAGTACAGGTTTTCTTTATTAAACAAAAACAACATAGACATAATTAATGTGGGAAAGGAAGCCTGTGGAGGATGCTGTCTTAGGGTAAACAGAAAGAGGATGGGCAATGTTATGGGCTGAATTTTGTCCCACAAAATTCTTATGTTGAGGTCCTAACCTCCACTACCTCAGAATGTGACTGTGTTCGCAAGTATGACCTTTAAAGAGGTAATTAAAGTAAAATGAGAGGTGGGCACTGTGGCGCAGCAGGTTGAGCTGCTATTGGAGACACTCACAGCCCATATCAGAGTGCTGGTTCAAGTCCTGGCTACTCCACTTACAATCCATCTCCCCATTAATGCATCTCCCCATTAATGCATCTCCCCATTAATGCATCTGGGAGGCAGCAAAAGAAAGCTCAAGTACTTGAGTTCCTTCCACCCACTGACAACCGGTAGAACTGGGATGGAGTTCCTGGCTCCTGCCCTTGGCCTGGCCCAGCCCCAGCCATTGCAGCCTTTAATGTACCCTTTCAGGTAGTAACTCAGTACCAGGAGTCTCTCATTCCCTTTCAATTGAATAATTTTGATTTTTAGAAAAAGTTAATATGATGTCATTTTGAAAGGCCTTCATGCAACAGGTATCCTTTTAAGAAATGGAGATTGGTGCACAGACACACAGAAAGAAGACCATGTCGGGGCACAGGGATAAGA
Organism: Sylvilagus floridanus; assembly: GCA_949820135.1. NCBI lineage: Eukaryota > Metazoa > Chordata > Mammalia > Lagomorpha > Leporidae > Sylvilagus > Sylvilagus floridanus. The sequence continues at coordinate 80,738,821 of OX463241.1, forward strand.
TGGCCTAATAGTCGAGGAGAGAGGCCTGAGAGGACTCCAACCCTGCTGACACCTTGACCATTGGAATTCAGGTGAGATGCTAATTTTCTGCTGTTATGGCAACCCCAGCAGATTCTCTATACACCTGGGTGTCTGAGAGATTATTATGGAGAGCCACCCAGAGGGAAGGGGTCTGATGATTCTGAAGAGAGGGATGGGTAACAGGGAGAGGAATACAGACATTTAGGATATTCACAATAATAGTTATGGTCAAAAGAATGGCAGAAACCACTGAAAGGAGTATGATTGTCAGTGTGATATGTCACCTTGGCCAAGCTATAGTACCTGGGTCTTCCAACACTCATCTAGGTGCTGTGGCTCAGGTGCTTTGTAGACATGATTAAAGTCCATCATTAACTGACTTTAAGCAAGGAAGATCAGCCCAGATAATGAGAGTTATCTCAATTCAGTCAATCGAAAGACCCTGGTGGTGCAGCTGCCTCCCTAAAGCAAGAAGAAATTCTACCTGCCAATAGCGGCTTGCCCTTCCTGGTTTCCTGTCCGTATTTGTCCATTTTGATTACTATAATGAAATACACATGCAGATAACTTTATAAGGAAAAGAGGTGCAAGGTCTAGGGGCCTCACCTCATGATTACCTCATCAATTGGTGGCTTTCTGACTGACACAGAGCATCACACACCAAAACACAGGATGCACGAGTGTCTATGTAATCTCTATTTCCTTATAAAGCCGCTAGAACTCAATCATGGGGCTCTACCCTAGGGACCTTGTCTAATCCTATTCACTTCCCGGAGGCCCCACACCTCAACACTATCAATGAATTGTTTTTACTCTCTTCATATCTCACAATTGCAATAAAATCCCAACACATAAAGCTTTGTGAAATAATCAAATGATGACCAATACATTGCATTGCCCTACAGAATTTAGACTTGCCTAGCCAATTCCTTGTGAGAAATCTCTCATCATTTATATTTCCTACCACCTCTGCTTCTCTCTTTGAACCTTGATGAATGCACAGAATAAATAAAGTAAATATGGAAGACAGCCAAGAAGATCCTGGAATTCCTTTAAGGATCATTAGAAGGGCTGGCGTTGTGGTGCAGCATCACTTACAACATTGCACAGTGTACCACTTGCAGGGCTAGCATCCTATAACAGAGTCCTAGTGCTCCACTTCTGATCCAGTTTGCTGCTAAATGCACTTGGGAAGGTGGCAAATGATGGCCCAAATATTTGGGTCTCTGCCACCTACACTGGTGACCAAGATGGAGCTCCTGTCTTCAACCTGATCCAGAAATGACTGTTATAGCCATTTGGGAAGTGAACAGTGTATGGAAGATGTGTGTGTGTGTGTGTGTGTGTGTGTGTGTGTGAGAGAGAGAGAGAGAGAGAGACAGAGAGAGAGAGAGAGAGAGAGAGAAACTGCTCAAGTAAATACACATTTTAAAAAAGATAAGATGCATTGGAGGAAGAGGAATCTGTAATCTGTTTCTGTGAAGGGAACCAAAACAAAGCCCAGAGAATGTAAAGGGAAGCTGAGGATGCTGCTGAAGAAAGCCAGGAAACAAGATTGGCCAACCATGCTAAATCCCCACACAGAAGTCAAGAGACAGCCAACTTCAAAGCAGCACCTGGAACAGGAGCACTGTTGCTCTGAGGGCAGAGCCCAAGGGTGAGGACAGGAACAGCTGGAAGACAACAAAGGACAGGAATTATTCCTCATTCAGCAATGATGGTTAGGGATATGAAAGGACTGTTAGCTAAGGGAAGCCAGAAAAAATACAGAGTTGGTGGATATTGCCTTGCCATTTGTAAGATGACAGATACTTGAGTATGTCTGTGTTCTGATGGGACAAAAACAAATGGATAGGGAGAGATTGTGGACTCAGTAGAAAGGAGATACTTGGTGTGACAAAGATTCTACAATGAGACAATGAGATTCAAAATTCAGGAATAGAGAATTGGATTGAGGGGAAAAGTTCCTCAATGAGGGGACAGTGGCTGCCCATGTGCACAGGCAGAGAAGGAGACTTTCAGGGGGTGGACTCTTGCATCTTATTGAACTCCTGGGTAGAGCCTTCACTGAACTTGAGGGGAACATGGGCAGGTGGAGAGCTTGGAAATCATTCCTTTTTTAAGGGAAATGAAAATTTGTTTATCATGCAAAATAGGAGAGAAGCACATGAAAATTTCTAGGCAGAATTGAAGTTATATACACTTTAGGGCAGTGACTTGGCCTTGACAAAAGATAACATTTGATTCTATCCAAAGCATTCAATGGCCCAAGTATAAGAGCAAAGGAAGTGAATCATGAGTTTGATTGAGTGGTAAGGCATCAGTGAAACACAGTGGCAGAAAGACACAAAGCAGAGCAGGTGTGTGTGTTGGGGAGACAGAGGCTGCAGTATGGGCTCATGGAGCATGGGCTGAGTAAGAGAAGAACACACTGCCTAGGAGGAAATGAAGATGCACCAAGGGAGAATGTACCCAAAGGTTTGTAGAAGTTCTACAGTGATAAACGAGTAAGAGGGTGGATGAAACTCAGGCTCTGGGTCAGGTTGCTGGGATCATTCTGGCCCCATGAGTTAGAAAAATGTTACCTTGGTCACTGTACTCTGCTTTGACTTAGTTTCTTTATGTGTTAAATGGTATGACAATAATATGCCCATGGTTGTAAAGATTAAATAAAATAATTCACCTGAAGTATGTAACTTTAATTGCCTGAAACATAGAAGGTACTTGAAAAATCTGATGGAAATTGGAATTAAAAGATGAGCTTATTGTAACGAAAAATGTTTTTTTAAATCTCTACAAGGTGTTTTCCTTAACTTTTTGAATAACTCATATTAATGGTTCATTAGTGTTAAACATCTTTGATAAGGAAGGAGATAACCCTGTGTGGGAATTCGTGGTAAGTGGGAAACTGGATGTTGAAGAAATTAGAGGGAGGGTTATCTAACAAGCCTGGGGATCCAGGGTATGGGCATCTTAGTGATCACTGAGCGTAACTTGCAAAGAAGGAAGTCAAAGGACTATGGGGTTAGGATCTGAACCCTACACCCATGAACATATCTATGGATCACAAGGCCCACAGCCTGGAAAGAAGAGAAGCTGAAGTGCTTAAATTTTAAGGTCTTCATAGTGAAATATTAATGTATCCTAATATTAAGGAAGAATGGCAATTGGTATACATTAAATGATGAGAATCCTTGAAACTTTAAACATCTTAAGAAGGCAATAGGTAGCATTAGGTGTCCACACTGAGAAAAGATATTTGTAAGGTCTAAGAGTAACCAATTTTTCTCCATAGCTCCCACTCCCCAGATCTGAGTTGGCCATACTAGATCTGTACATACTGAACATCTGAGTGTCTAAATTCCAAATCTAGAGTGCAGGCATTTGGCCTAGTGTTTAAAATGCTGGTGTCCCATACCAGAGTGCCTGGGTTTGAGACCCACATGCAACTCCACCTTTCGGTTAACCCAGACCTTGGGAGGCAGCAAGGATGGCTCAAACACTTGGGTTTTGGCCACGCATGTGAGAGATCTGTATTGAATTCTAGGCTCCAAGCTTCAGCCTCATCACAACCACAGGCATTTTGGAAGTTAACCAGCAGACAGGAGGTCCCTCTCTATCTCTCAGCTTCATAAATCAATCTTTTCCTTATTGTTGTTTTAATTGAGAAGAATAAGGTCCATACAATTTGGGACATGCTCAATCGGACTTGCCCCAAATGGTGGAGTTAGAAACGTGTCAAGGGATTCCAATACAATCCCATCAAGGTTGCATGTACCAATGCCATCTCACTAGTCCAAGTGATCAATTTCAGTTCACAATTGATCACATTGATAGGTCTAAGAGTCAAAGGGATCACACAAACAAGACTAGTGTCTGCTAATACTAACTGATAGAATCAAAAAGGGAGAGAACGATCCAACATGGGAAGTGAGATACACAGCAGACTCATAGAATGGCAGATGTCCTAAATAGCACTCTGGCCTCAGAATCAGTCCTTAAGGCACTCGGATCAGGCTGACGAGTTCATGAGAGTATTTTAGGCATGGAAAGCCAAGACACTCTGGCAAAAAAACAAAACAAACAAACAAACAAAAAAACCCTAAATGAAAGGTCTCTGTGAGTGAGATCCCAGTAGAAAGAACAGGCCATCAAAGAAGGAGGCACCTTTCTTTAAAGGGAGAAGAGAACTTCCACTTTGACTATAACCTTGTCTAAATAAGATCGAAGTCAGCGAACTCAAGAGGCTTCCATAGCCTTGGAAACTCATGACTAGAGCCTAGGGAGATTTCTAACTCCATAAACAAGAGTGTGAATTTGTTAAGTCAACAACAGCTGTCACTGTACACTTACTCCTCATGTAGGATCTCTGTCCTTAATGTGTTGTTCAATGTGAATTAATGCTATAACTAGTACTGAAACAATATTTTACACTTTATGTTCTGTGTGGGTGCAAACTGATGAAATCTTTACTTAATATATACTAAATCAATCTTCTGTATATAAAGATAATTGAAAATGAATCTTGATGTGAATGGAAGGGGAAAGGGAGTAGGAGATGGGAGGGGTGCAGATGGGAGGGAAGTTATGGGTGGGGGGAAGCCATTGTAATCCATAAACTGTACTGGAAAATTACATTTGCTAAATAAAAGTTTAAAAAAAGAAAAGACGGAGTTACACTAGGAACCTTTTGCACATATAACATTATAAAAGACTCTCCTTCTCAAAAGTGATTTTCTACCTTTTCAGGCACAGTGGCCCAGCCCCCACCTTCAACTGGAAGAGCTACATGTGAATCCTACTCAGTTCTGTGAACACAGCACTGCCCTCTTAGTTCTTCAGTCTGTTCTTCTCCTGAGCTAAATAAACCCAAGTCCATCAACTTTTCTTCAAAGGTTTTATTTTTCAATTCCTTGAACACCGAGCAGTATGAACAAATTTTAAATTTTCCTTCACCCTTTTACCTATAGATTTAAGTGAATTCTCATTTTAGTATTAGTAGATCACCATTGCAGAAGGGTAGTAAAATTATGCACTTTTCTTCTCAAACTTAACCCCCAAGTAGAGGCAAATGAGTGGGAGGAGGGAAGATGTTATCTTAGGTACCTAGCTTCTTTTATATTTTTAGCTGAATTTATCCTCATTTAATAAATTTTAGGGCTGGATATCTTTGGAAAAATCTATCCATTAAAAGTCCTAGTTAATCTACAATCATTATTTCTTCCATGTGACAGGTCTATCTTTTTATATATCATTTAATGTTGTTTTAGGATTCTTCATCCTTTTTAATCCTTGTTTGCAGTGCCATGTTAAAAAAAAGATGCAGAGTGGCAACAATGAAGTTCTTTTCAAATTCAAAACTTCAGGTGATCATTCAAGTAACAAAAAGAACATCTAGATATGGGATTAGTAGCAACTAAGCTGATTTTTTTCTTAAAGTCCTCTTTTTGTGGAATAATATTTCATTGCCAAGAAAACAGCAAACAGTTCTTACAATTTCAATTGTAACTTAGAATACAGTTGTGCTTTCTTTCTCTTTTTTTGGTTACTATGATCTTCTCTTTAATGGAAACCAGCTCTGGGATTACTAACTTCTCGGATGGACAATTTGCTTTCAAAATATCCACCTCCCAATCTTCTACAGACTCTCAGTGATACAAGTCCTGTGAAATGCAATTCACAATTGTGGAAACTGAAGGTACAAAGCTATGCATACACATTGTAGGTGAAATGAGCTTTGTGGTATGTATTTGGAGATGTAAATGGTGGTTGTTAGTTTCAGAGCATAGATGGAGATAAAAGACCTGATATTCTCAAGCCAATAAATAAATAAATAACTGATAAACAGGCTTATTTATTCTGATGATTTCTCAAGAGAAAGATGCACATTTTTAAAGTTCATAATAAATAAAAGATTTTTTTTAAATCTAAAGTCAGGATAAAAAAAAAAGGAAAAAAAATGTGTTTTTCACCCTTTCTACTCCCTAATCTGGGCGATTTGCATGCTCCCTTGAATTCATAGGGACAGGGACTTCTCCAGCTTTCATTCCTAATCTTCCTGTCAAAGATGTACTTTCCAAGCAATAAGTTTCCCAGAAAGTGGAACACCTGTATATCAAAAAGCACTCAGGAACAGTTGGTTTATTTCCTTTTCTTTTCTAAAATAAGAGTCACTTCACCTATCAGAAAATTAGCATACACAGAGATCTCTATTATTGGAAGTTGACCTCAAGAAAATTCCACAAAAGAAAAATTAAAATAAAACCTTGAATATCTTATGATAAGGGGGAATGGGGAAAAATCCAAACCACAAGGCAATTTCTGGAAGGCTCCATCTTAGAGCCGTGAGAGAATGAATACGAGAGGGCTTCCTTGGAAAAGTCAGAGTTTCTAAAGGAATGAGATGGCAGTGCAGTCCTAATTAAGGCTCCTATATAGCTGTCAACAACCCTAAATAGTGTATTGGCTGTGTTTCATAAGCCATTAACACTAGTCTGATGAGTCATAGGAAATTCTGAATTACTTTCAGTGCATTCAGTGGGTCTCACATGTTTCCTAAGAAATATTCTCAAGGGGCAAAACAAAGCCCTCCAACCTGGTGCAGGCGACCAAGCCAAAGGCCATGCGTAGGGATTCCTTTCCTTACCTGGTGACCTCGACCTTGCCCCCACCTTGGGACTTCCCCTGACCCAAGCAGGGGCTTGAGACCCGGGGTGAAGGGGTTGGTCGCTCTAAAATCTTCCAGATGTCCCTGCCTGCTGGGATTCGCCCTGGGTGAACCCCACAGTCCTGTACCAAAAACGGCCAGAAAATCTTTCGTCTCTTCTAAAAGCCCACCCGCTGAGAATCTCCGAAACCCCGCCAGGAAAGCGTCTCCAACCATCCTGCCCGCTGTCCGCCCCTGACTCGCTCCCGGCTCCGCCCTACCTCTGCGGTGCCCTGACCCCGTGCTCACCGGATGATCACGAACATGACCAGCGAGTTGCCCACCAAGCCCACGACAAACACCACGGAGTAGACAGCGGTGATGATAACCGGGATAGCAGGGGAGATGTGCGCGGTCTCCAGCTGTGCGTCCCCGGCGCTGGCTGTGCCGTTACCTTTGCTGTCCGGCTCGGCCCAGTCTGGGAACCAAGCGCTGCCATTGGGGAGCAGGCAGGCGCTCGGAGCGCAGGTGGGGCCGGGCTCTCCGCGGAAGATCTGAACCGGGGATTCCATCATCAGGCGGCTGCAGCTGGCAGAAGACGAGGGGCTGCACCTGCGGAGCTGCGGAAGCAACCGGACCTGCTGGAGCCAAAGAGGCAAACTTTGCTGGCGCCCGAAATTGCGCGCGGAGGCTGGTGAATCTGGAGACTGAGAACCCACTGTCACCCACACTCGTGTTGCACAACCTCGGGAACAGGGTAGGGAGCACAAAACTCTTGTTCCCAGCCGCGCCAGCTGATGCACCCCTTGGGTACAGGGCAGGGATGGAGAGCTCTCGCTCCTTCTCCAGCTTCTGAGATGTCCCCTACCCACTCCTAGGTTCTGAACCCTGGCGGAACTGTCTCTGGACTGCCGATATGAGACCACAGGGACAAGAACACCCCAACCTCCCAACCCCCACCAACACACACACACGGAGCACGGAGCCCCACCTACGACTGCGCATCGAAAGTCCGAAGCTCACCTCTGGGTTCCTTGAGGCAGAAGGAACGTACCCCGAAGGTACGGAACAGCGCGCTCCAACGTCCCGTTCAGCCCTCCCGTTCCCCGCACACCTGCAGCCGCGCTCTGGCTGTAGGGCACCCGTTAGGCGGAGTGCAGTCCCTGCCGCGCGGCACCCACTCCCAGCTGCTGCTCAGCAGGGCGGGACTCTGCAAGGACGCAGCCAAGAACAGGGGAGCCGGGGCGGAGAGCTGCAGATGGAGGAGGTGGGGTACGCCAGCCCTAGTCCCGCCCATATCCGCCCCTCCCCGTCCCCAAAGCTGGCCTCTAGCCCCGCAGCCTGGCCACTCCACCGGACCCTCATGCTCACTGGGCACTGTAGCCTTCCCAGAGGTCTGAGACTGAGCCGCAGGGGGGTCCACACTAAGCAATGAGGAAACATATCCCTATGAGGTGCATGCATGCATCTGTGTTATTCGGAGTATATAATGTAACTTGCTTTCTGCATAGTTCTTTGGAAAGAACTTTGGAAAGGCGATACAAAAAGCTTCTGTAGTTCTTTTTTCTGAGTGACCCGTTCAAATAAAGTAGCAAATGATCCAGGTAAAAACCAGATCCTGAAGCAGGAATGATTTAGGACACGTAAATTTAATGCTTCTGTGCATTCTGTTCCTTTCTGTGTGCTCTCACTGGCGTGACAGGTGACACCCACGCGGCAGGCTACAGGTATTATCTCTAATTCTTGCTGATACCTGGGAACAGCAAAAACTCCTCTGACACAGGCCACAGTGCTAACCCCAGGAGGTGTCTGTGTTACACTGACCCCTGCACATCCTCTGCACTGTAGTTCCTCCTCTCCCACACAACCAAAAAATCTGAATCTCCATCAAAAACATCAGTCATCACTAGTCCTTTGCATAGCTGTCAGGGCAAGGATCTGTTTGATCTTGCTGACCAATGGGACCTGAGAAGCAAAGATCACAAGTGGATTGGAGGAAGAGAATGAGGCCACTGCGGTGAAGGTCCTAGAAGAGAATGGGAAAAATCCCCCTCTCCCGATTGGGTATCGGAGGAGACCAAGAATTAGGCACCTTGATTTCAGAAGGGAACTCACTGTCTCAGACTAACACAGTTCCCCGGTTGCCTACCACAGCTCACATCCAGGCCCACTCTTGGGCCTCCTAATGGCTGATACAGCCCTTCCATCCACAGCAGACAGGATGAGAGGGCTCCTACCTCTTTCAAGACGCTGTGACCCCATCGGAGGACTTGACCACCACAGTCTCCCTACAGCCTGTAAATGCACAATAAACAGCAATCCTTCCATTCTGAGTTTTGCAAATTATTATCAAATCTTGCATTTTGTTTAAACTGAGTTGCATGTTTTCATTACAAAGTAACATCTACTTTCCTAGAATGTCAGGGACTTCTGTGTGTCTAAGAGTGTCCCCTCCATAAGGCAGACAGAAAACAGAATCTTGTCCACATGTTTGAGACTTGCTTCTTGCCAGGTGCGTCCTGTGCTACCACCACAGGAGCCCAGCAAAGATATTTTGCTTGAAATTAACAAAAAATGAGTGGTAATAGAATTGAAAAGAAACTAGAGAGTTTGTCAAGGGAAAATATCTAGGAAATCCAGAATAATCCATCTTTTCCTTTTCTCTTTATTATTTACTTATGATCTCATTCATGAAAGATACAACTGCCTTGATACTATGCACCCAAGAAAATGTGTCCCTATTATGCAACCACCTTCCACAGTCACACATCGCCATGGTTGTCTCTAGTTAGCACACAAGTGGCTCACACTGCTAGAGACTGCTGGATCTGGTGGTAAAGCAGTTGATTCTGGCTCTTCTGTAAGCCTGTTGAACAAAATCATTTCATGTAAGGAGAACAAACACAGAGCTACTCTTTCCCCTCAAGCCAAACAACTTAGAAGGGACAGCTTAGCAAGGACAGAAAAAAGAAAGGAACTGGTATCACTTGCCAAATTGAGGAAGTTTTAAAGATGTAAACTTTAAAGAAGTTTCTGAGTTGGTACAATTTCAGCCATTCAGCCTCTGGATCAGCCTTTCTAAAACACATATGCAGTCTGAATGGGTTTCTCTGGGGTGTACTTCTATTACTGGGAATTTTAAGCTATAAGGTAATGCCCTAACTCTAATCATTGATAACAAATTGCTACCAGTGGAGACAGTTTTTTGAAGGTTAAACAATACTACTTTTGATAAAGGCACTTTTGCTTTACTTGAGAACTCCTACTCTGTTTCTTTTTTTGGCAAGTACCCCCCCACCAAAAAAAAAAAAAAAATACGAAGCCAAAATGGACAGAGCATTGAGAAGCTCAGGTGGCCCTGGTTGCCAGGGGAAACTGCCTGAGGCTGAACAGTGTGAGCGTGGCTGCTTCTGTGGAGTCAGGCTCTCAGGAGTATGAGATTTTATCATAATATTGGATAAAAGCTCATAAAACAGAAAGGAAAATGAACCGCTCAAATACCATACACTGCCTCACACTGATATGAAGCACATCTGATGAACTTATAGGTACCTTATTTCTGTCTGCCACTCTACTCAATGCAAATCCTATGCCTGCAACTACAAGGAGGGCATTTTTAAAGAAAAAAAAGTGGGGATTTTTTTAAAGAATGTTTGACTGATATATATGAGGTATGTGATATCTCAAAAGATATCTACATTGTGTAATGTTCAAATTAGAGTAAATGTGTCTATCTCCTGGAAGACTTTTTTATTCCTTTATGATGAAAATGTTCAAAATCCTCTCTTCCAGTTTTAAATCTATAGAGAGAACAAATAATCATTGTCTGAAATAAACCTAATGAGTATTCAATAGGACACAAGAGCTTCTTGATTAAAACTTAGGGCCAATTAATCGCTCAAAATTTTAATATATATGTTGCCAAATCAAGCATAGGCCCAATTAATCAATCTTTACCATTCATCCAACTCCCCACTCCCCTCAGCCTCTGGTAACTAACATTCTACTCTCAACTTCCGTAAGATCAACTTTGTTACATTGCACATATGGGTGAGCTCATGCAGTACTTGTATTTCTGTATCTGGCTTCTATCATTTAGAAAATGTAGGGAGTTTTAATGGTTTAAGGTTGTGAAGTATCTTAGGTCTGGTGGATGACTTTAGTAATTCTGTGAAATAGAGGAAATAGCCCACCAGCGAAGGGTGATGGACTCCCTTTCTTTTGACCCAGACAACAGATATAAGCCAGCAAGGAGTGTGAAGTAGAAGGGAGCAGATCCATTTGCTTAAGATTCCAGATGCAGCAAATAGAGCCTCACCAAACCAAGATGCAGCCAGCCCCAAATCACTGAGTGTCTCCATGTGCTGGAAGAAAATGTAGATTTTGGGGATGCAGTGATACCCATCACTGGGGTAATCCTTTCCCAAGGGATTGTGCCTGCTGGCATGAGAGATCGAATCTAAATTGTTTAAATCTTACGAACAATTAATTATGAAGCATGAACAACTCTGGTGAGTGTTGCATAGGAAAAGTGTTTAATAAAACGGGGCAACAGATAACCAATACAGCAAGTATGCGCAAAATTTTTCCAATGGCTCCTCTTCTTTTAAAACACTATACTTACATCTGTCAGTAGGTTATCAGGATAAATATTCAAGTTACTTTTGTCGTTGGTGTGAAGGCATCTGTTCACGGTGTACAACCTGTATGTGCATTCAGGCGCTGTGAAGAAGACCAGATACTGGAGTTGTACTCAATTAGAAAGCATCAGGGAAGTCCTTCCTGAGCGAGTAGCATCGACACTGATACTCCTGCAAGGCTGGTATTCATGCAAACGGGAAGAGTGGTGCTGTTCTAAGCAGGAACAGCATATGTGCGGGGCACAGATGAGCAGGCACCAAGCCTACTGGTGGCACTGAGTGGAGACCAGGGTGCCTAGTGAGAAGAGATAAAATGACGTATCACTCTGGATGGAACTTGCCAAGTAATTTATATTTCAATCTAAATGTAATAAAGGCAGTGGCATTAAAAATTCATGCTCTATATCAGAGTGTCTGGGTTTGATCCTGGACTCCAGCTCCTGACTTCAGCTTCCCCTGATGCAGACACTGGGAGGCAGCAATGATGGCTGAAGTAATAATACTCTTGCCCCTCATGCAGAATATCTGTGTTGCGTTCCCCACTTCTGGCTTCAGCACCAACTGTTGCAGGAGGGTATGCAAGCAGATAGGATCTCTCTCTGTCTCTCCCTCTCTCTCTCTAACTCTCTCTCTCTCTCATGTAGATAAATAAGTAAATGTTTTTAAAATAATATAAAGCCATTGAAGGGTCTCATACCAGAGGGTGGCAAGCTCAGATCTGCATTTTTTAAAAATCACTAATCTTTAGTTTGGGGAATGCATTGGAACAGACAAGGTAGATATGAATAGGTCCATACTGAATGAGATGAGCATGTTGCATTTTTGTTGTTAAAAAATGTCTTAGCATGCCATGCACATGCATGCTATACAAATGAGAGGTACAATGAGTAGTCACTCCCCAACACCATGGTCATGACTTAGGACTGAAACTTACACAGAAATTCTGAGTTGAATTAAATCCACAGATTTGAAAATCCAGTGTCAATCAAATACCAAGCACTAGGTTGGGGAGTCAAACTCTGGCAACACAAGGCAGTGAATGGCATATCCAGTATACAGGCAGATTTAGCTCAAAGAAGGTCAGGGCCTAGTATATGGGAAAGGTGATGCCAAGGTAAGGATTAAAATTGGAACAGAATATACCACGGGGGAAAGCTCAGGGCTATACACACAAAGATATGAGAGCCAGATATGTCATAATGAGTTTGCTGCATCATCAGTGCCTAATGGCACCTAGACACAAGCCAAGGGAACAAAGAGGGAGCTGGAAGTGGAGTGGCAGAAGGACAAAGCATCCAAGCTAAGGGGAGGGTAGGTCATGGCTCCACCAAGCTGTGATTACAGCTGCAAATGATGAGTCAGAATACAATGTATTTGGACAGAGAAAAGTAGTAAAGCTCCATTAGTTGTGTAGGTGGAAAATGCACCAATCTTAAAACAATGTGGTTGCTGAGAGGATAAGCAGTAGATGACCATTTTGAGAACCGTTTAGGAAATTAAGTTGGCAAAACTTGTGGCTTGAATGAATATGGAAGTTAGGGAGGAGGAAGAAACTAGAATTACTTGAGGACTATGCTTGGGTGACCAAGTGAAAGATGATTCCATTAACTGCAATAGGAAATACAGGAGAAATCACAGCCAGCTGCGAGCAGAACATAATGAACTCTTGTTTTTAGAAGGCTGTGTTTTGAGGCACCAGTGAAGCATTCATTCGTGTATATGATATAAGCTCTCTACTGTTGGACAGATGCAGCGTTAGAGCCATAGGGGACATTAGAACCATGGAAGTGAATGAGGACATCCGAGGTGAGCATCACAAGAAACCCAAGCTGATCAGAAAACACTGGAGCAACCACACCCTTGAACAGGAATCTAACAAAGCAGGCATGGGGAGGGGCAGGAAACAGGCATACAGAAGGAGGATAAAGAGGAACCATGAGAAGAGAGATTTTCAGTAAGGACAAGTGATCAAGATTAGCCACAAGACAGAGAATGTAAATAAGGTATTTGGCAGAGAGAAAGTCACTGGGACCCCAACCATATCAATAATTAAAATTGTTTCATATTTGAGCATTAGAAAAGAAGTGAACAAATACAACATACTAAAGGCCCATTTCTATGTTCTCTGCTGAAGGAGTTCAGCTAGAGACAAAGATTGGTGGTGGTGCCTAGTGTGAGGGACTGAGTTAGAGGCCACCCCTCACTTTGTGTTGCAGCTCTGGGAACAGAAAAGCCTCCCACCTTGCCAGTCCAGCCATAGGATAGGATAACTGCTCACCCTGGGGCTGGAGATGTATTTTCATTACTAGACAAGGTCCCAGGCTCTCAGCTTATGTAGCATTTGTGTATTCAGGATTCAACCCTAGGGCACGAGAGCTCCAAATTTCCCATTTCTCTAGAACGTCCTTTGTGCTGAATCTTCTCTGTTGGCCCCTATTCCTCTACTCTCTCCCTTCTTCACACTTCTCTATGTCCAGGAAGGCTCCAGGTGGGCTGGGCAATGGGAGGGGAGACACCTGCTGAGAGTTCAGAGGGCAGGCAGAGAGTGAAGTTGTGTTTTGATCTCAGCACCCTCCTGCCAGGGCCCTGTGGTGGGCCAAAGGCACAGCTCCTGCCATGCAACCTTCTCTGTACAGATGCCTTCTCAGAACACTAAGAATTCCCCTTTTCTCACCTCTAGCCCAAGGGGTGTTAGGAACTCCCACCTGCTTCTCTCACTGGGGTACTGAACTGGTTTCCCAAACTTTCTCCCATTTAACAAACCCCTCTTTATCAAACTCACTTCCATGACAAGTTAAAGGTGGTAATCTGTTCCCTCTCAGGACCCAAAATCCCTCACCTAGAGACTGTTCATTGTGCTTACCTGCTGCAAGAAGGGAGCTGGGTAGTACAGTACCTCATTCAGCATCCTGGGTGTGGTCATGGAGTGCTCGTGGAGTTGGGAGTTGGTTATGGTTTTCTCTAAGTGCATTTTAAAAGAGTACATTTTTGTATTTGATCATCAGATACCTTGATTGAATCTGGAAAATGCTATTATGTCCTGTCATGATTTTTCTAGAGAAGAGCTTGCCTTTGAGTTCTCTCAATAGAAGGAAACAATTAATTAGTGCCACAAAAAACCTCAATACAAAGGCATCCTAAATAGATGCTTAGTTGCCCTCTTTTTTTTTTTTTTTGACAGGCAGAGTTAATGAGAGAGAGAGACAGAGAGAGAAAGGTCTTCCTTCCATTGGTTCACCCCCCAAATGACCGCTATGACCTAAACTGATGCAATCTGAAGCCAGAAGCCAGGTGGTTACTCCTGGTCTTCCATGCAGGTGCAGGGCCCAAGCACTTGGGCCATCCTCCACTGCCTTCCTGGGCCACAGCAGAGAGCTGGACTGGAAGAGAAGCAACCGGGACAGAATCCAGCGCCCCGACTGGGAGGAGAACCCGGTATGCCGGCGCCGCAGGTGGAGGATTAACCTAGTGAGCCGTGGCACTGGCAGTTGCTCTCTTTTTATAGAAAAAAAAAAAGAGATGTCTTTCTTTATTTGAAAATCAGAGAGAGAGAGAGAGAGAGAGAGAGAGAATATTCTAATCTTCCATCCTCTGGTTCACTCCTCAAATGCCTGCAGCTGTCAAAGGTAGGCCCAAGCTAGAAGCCAGGAATTCTATCCAGGTCTCCCATGAGACAGGGATTCAACTATTTGAGTCGTCATTGACTCCCTCCCAGGATGCATTAGCAGGAAGCTGTATTAGAAGAAGAGTAGCTAGAAATTGGTTGAACTGGCACTCTGACATGCGATGAGGTTTCTGAAGTGGTGGCTTAGCCTGATACACCATAACGCCAGTCCCCCACCTCATTCCTTTAATAAACAAAATTCAGTATGTTTCCACTGAAGTTAAAACCCACTCAATTCCACACACTCTAGGTAGTGACTTGACTGGATGTTGACCAAAGGATGTCCTCACTTTTACTATAGAGAGAAAAGATTCCAGGTCTCATGGACAACTGATCTAGTGCTAGCCATGAGATCACACACGTCAAAGCCACTTTGTGTGTCAGCTGATTAGACTCTACAGGCATGGTTTGTCTAAAGACAAACCTTTTCATGAGGTTCCTAATGGCACCATATCTCAAATCATTTTATATGTCTAAATCTATTTACAAAAACATTACAGAATGCCAAGAGATTTTTTTCCCTCCTCTTCATTTTGTTTCTATTATAGTAATGGGGTCATCTTTGCTTACCCCAGGCCCTGATCAATACCTTTCATTAATCAGGAATTGGGCTTTCTTCTCCGGGGTATCTCTGCATCTCATTCGCCCTAAAAGAAGCATGGCAGGAAGAAAGGAACCCTCTTTGGGGATCTTTTTTTACCACTGTTGCCTGAAGGCTCCATCAGCTTAAATGCAATGCATTTTACAGGGGTCTGGAGGACAGGGGATGCCCCTCCACTTACCTCTTTGCTGTCCCACATCTCTTGAAAGCACTGGTCTGGAAGGTAGCTGTGGGCAGTGCAGTTCTTCAGCTACTGAGAACTGCATCAGAAAGGCCATATGAAAGGCACAAGCATGCTCTTTAAGTGAAGGTGCTGCTCACCACTTACATGAATGTATTTCTATTTGACTTTCTGTATAAAAGGTACATTAAGAGGGCCAGGAGCTTTCTATCTTCAGGAATTGCTCTAATTACTAATACAAAAGGTAGCAAACAAAATAGCTAGGGCCCATGGACAAAAGCACTGCCCATTGAGTGTTGATTGGCTGCTAGTCTGGAGGGTAACTGGTTTCCTTGAGACTGAGGGACTGTTCAGATCTTTAATGGCCCAGAATAGCCCAGGTAGTGTTGCTCAGTAAACCCACATACATTAACCCTTCTTCCTCACTCCCCTTCACCATGATATGAAAGTGTCCAAAAAAGACAGCTTTGCAGTCAAACATCGATGGTATGGAGGGTCCTGGTACCAAGTCCCAAATGCCTACTCATCCAGAACTTAGTCTGAGCATGCTAATTTTCTGCTATCACTCTCAATCTCACCAAACCCACTGCCTGTATGCAAAGAGAGAAAAGAAAGAAAAGAATTTTGATTTAATAAATATTCACAATATAGGGCTAGGGTCAGTGTTGTGGTACAAGCAGGTTAAACGGCAGACTGCAATGCAGGCATTCCTTATGGGAGCCAGTTCAAGTACCAGCTGCTCCACTTTCAATCCAGCTCCTGCTAATGCACTTGGGAAAGCAATAGAAGATGGCCCAAGTGCTTGGGCCCCTGCACCTGTGTGGAAGACCCAGATGGAGTTCCAGGTTCCTGGCTTTTGCCTGACTTACCATAGCTGTTGAAGCCATTTGAGTATGGAAGATTCTCTCTCTCTCTCTCTCACTCTCACTCTCTCTCTCCTCCCTCTTCCTGTAACTCTGTTTTACATAAAATAAAATAAATCTTTAAAAGTAAATAAGTGAATATTTAGAATAATATTATTAGACAAATCTCAAATACAGTCTTTGGTATCTAAAAATATATTGACTGAATGGATTACTAATAAGACCAGATTGCATGTTACATTTCACAGTAAAGCAGTAAAAGAGAATGGGAGGGTATGGACAAGAACAGGTGATGATAGAGTGTAAGCATGTGTTTGAAAGGAAGAGTTACTGTGAGACAGTGGTAACATCTGATTTACCAAGCTTGGCTACATTTTATTTCTTTTTCTTTCTCTATATCTTAAAGCAAAATTATGACCAAACTGATAGAACCCAAGGGCTAATAAGTCTGCAGAAAACTAGCAGATGGATTCCTTTGAATACTGTATAGCATTGTGTACATTCACTGAGATCAATAAACTCACTGAGCTTAACAAAATTTGGAAGTTCCTGACTCCAGAATAAGCAGTGTATCCAAAGGCAGTGCTTGTCCCAAATGGTGCTCATTTTGCAGCGTATTTCACAATCATTTAGGTAGTGCTCAGAGTCTAGAAACAAAAATCCCCTGAGTGAAGAAGTCACAGTAACTCCTGACATGTCATAGTACTGTCTCTGACTGACTCCTTTGTCTTATAAGAAAAAATATCTCCTCCACTAGCATTTTGCAGCATGTGCCTTTAAAATTGAAAGCTTTAGACTGCACCCCAAGAGTGATATTTAAAAAGATCAAAGCATAGCTCTAAGAACTACAAAAAAAGCAATAGCGAATGTCTGAATAATTTTCCCTGAGACAGAAGAATAATTGCAAGCACATTTCAGGGGACACAGAGGTGAGTTCTATCTGGTTTCTTTCCTATCTTTCCCCTCCCACAGTTAAAAGAATTTGAAAATGGAGACATTTGAACAGTAGAGGGAGTAGGCACTATAAAATAAAGACTTTTGGTAAAGATGTAAAATTAAACAGATAAAACTGATATAAATCCTTTCAATAACATTGCAACATTTTTATTCAGCTTTGTCAAGTTTTAATTTCAAAAATCTATGCCGCTTATGAAACTACTGCTTCATGGTCACAGTGATAAGAATTTCACAGATTTGCACAAGCCTTTGACCTCATGAAAGCATTTCCTGTAGTTGTATTTCATTTGGTCAATATAACTTCTTTTCCTTTTCTGCAGGGGAAAAAAAACCTGACTATCTCTATATTATCTTTTAAAAAACAGTCTCCAGGAGAGTTTGCCGCATAACAAGGATCACTTAATAAGTAAAGAAACTAGGAATAGAACCGTTCTTTTGAATTCCAACCCAGTGATCTTTTCACCTTCCCAGTTGCACAAAAATTTAGTTTAAATGAAAGCAGAGATGAATCATCAGAATGAAATTAAAATGTGAAAAGAATGTCAAGTGTTTGCTTTAACACTGCAGCCGAACTGCAGCTTCACTGTCTTCCTCCTGCAGGAGCTGGAAATGTATTTTATGAAACCCAGACAAATGGCCACAATGGAAATTACTTTGAAAACTGTAGCCATGATAATATGAGAATGCTTTAAAAATTTGTGGAAACTGGAAAGAAAAGATCATTTTATTTTGGTGCAAAAAAATTAAGATCCACACATAGGTTTTTCAATAATATGTCTTCCATGAACTTTTTCAAGAGCTCTCCTATGCATAGCTTTAAAATTTTTTTGCAGCAAAATATATTGATCTTTTAAATCCATTTTCCATGAATATTTTGAAGAATCTTCATACATTAAGCTTCCCTGTAAGCAGGGTATATTTAGACAACTAAGCAATTAGAAAGAAAGACTGATTCATTCCACAATCAATTAAAAGAAATATAGTGAATGAAATAAATGTGTTTAGCTGGTGAGAATAATTAATATGAACAGGATTATAGAGCACAAAAACACCTAAAATTATAAATATAGTACAATTTATCAAATTTAGATAGTGGACATTAAGAAAATGTCATTTATATTTCAAAAAAAGAGTTTCTTTGTATCGGTTTGGTCATAAATTTTGTATAAATCAACAGTCAAAACTAATTCTAAAAATGTTAAAAAGTTTTTCTCCTCCCATTCTATCCTCATCCTCTCATGCTACTCACATCCCACTTAAGGTACATTTTCAGGTTTCTTTTACATATGTGCACAAATATTTTAGCTTCTTTTTGCAAATACAATTAAGTTGGTTTCTTTACATTTTTTACACAAACATAGGAATTGTTTCACACCGTGGTTTTTTTCATGTAACTGTACCTAACAGGGATAATTCTATAATAAGACTTTTTTTTTTAAATAGCTACTTTAGAACAATCCATTTTGTGGAATTCCAGTTTATGCAAGTAGCCCTTCTCAAAGAGACACTTGGATGGTTTTGCTTTCCTGCTATCACAGACAGTGCTGCAATTATGTGCGTACATCACTGAGCATGAGTGCACCTACATCTTGGAGAGACACTCCCAGAGGTAGCAGGGTTTGATTCAATCATAGTGTGCTGAAGTCAGCTATTACAGTTTGGGAAGTCTTTCAATCTGATTATTAAGAACAGGCAGAACTAAAAGTTAAACTGTGTAAGCGTTAAACAAATTATTCCATAAATAAAGATAATAAATTAGCCACTTTCTAGCTATTTCACTCTTTTCCTCTGCCCTGGGCTCTGGAGGTTTGTACCTAGCATGTGGATTTGGGGAACCTATGGAGTGTGTTCCTGACTGTCCCTGCCCGCTCTGTGCGCATTGATGTCACACAGGTGGCTGAATCAGCCCTGATGGGGATATGCACTCCTCAGAAACTGAAAAATGCTGTGAATCAGGGTTTTGTTTTCTTTTATCCATAGCCGCTTGCCAAATATTTACCCGTGTAGCCCTCTTTTGATGTCTCTAAGTTATCTGTAAACCACAAGAATTAGGTGAACTCCACCACTGTAAACTGATATTAAACATTCCTAGTTGGCATCAGATTCTCATGGTCCACAGGATGCGCTTCTCTTACCAGTCTGCTTACTTTTCACAACAATGCAATTATTTCCATTTATTCAGTAAAAATCTGCTCTCCTGCTGACGAGGATGTAATTGGAAAAGTTAGTGCATCTTTCTGGTGTTTGTTTTGGTAAATTACACCTTTCTCTGGTTTCTTATCACCCACCTTGTGATTACTTAATTTTTACATTTTAAATTTCCCACCTTTTTCTTTTCTTTTCGACAGGCAGAGTGGATAGTGAGAGAGAGAGAGAGAGAGAGAGACAGAGGGAAAGGTCTTCCTTTGCCATTGGTTCACCCTCCAATGGCCGCCGCGGCCCGCATGCTGCGGCCAGCACACAGCGCTGATCCGATGGCAGGAGCCAGGTGCTTCTCCTGGGGTCTCCTATGCGGGTGCAGGGCCCAAGCACTTGGGCAATCCTCCACTGCACTCCCTGGCCACAGCAGAGAGCTGGCCTGGAAGAGGGGCAGCCGGGACAGAATCCAGCGCCCCGACCGGGAGGAGAACCCGGTATGCCGGAGCCGCTAGGCGGAGGATTAGCCTACTGAGCCGTGGCGACGGCCAATTTCCCACCTTTTTCAGAAAGTTAGCTAACTTTCACCTATTGTATTATTTCTTACAATGTTTCATTTATCATGTTTCAACATGTATACTGTATCAATCAGATTTGAATTTATTGTTTTTTCCTTTTTTAATTCATAATTTCTGCTTTTAAGTTTTAAATCCATTTGTTCTGTTTTTTTTCTGTTTTCTTTGGAGGAAAATTTATTTCTTCTTTATTTTAAAAATGAAAAGGTCAGGGCCAGTGCTGTGGCTCACTTGGTTAATCCTCCACCTCCAGCGCCAGCATCCCAGATGGGTACCGGGTTCTAGTACCAGTTGCTTCTCTTCCCGTCCAGCTCTCTGCTGTGGCCCAGAAAGGCAGTGGAGGATGGCCCAAGTGCTTGGGCCCGCATGGGAGACCAGGAGGAAGCACCTGGCTCCTGGCTTCAGATCGGCACAGCGCCGGCCGTGGCGGCCATTTTGGGGGTGAACCAACAAAAGGAAGACCTTTCTCTCTGTCTCTCTGTCTCTCACTGTCTGTAACTCTACCTGTCAAATAAAACAAAACAAAAAAATTTTAAAAAAAAGATAAAAAGATCATGAATGTTCCTTTGAGGTCTGATTTTCTTTTTATTCCAAAGTTACTTACTTGCAATGTTTTCATTATCATGCCTTCAGGACATTCTCTAATTTGGGGTTGTATTTTTCTCTCTGACCCAAGAGTTTAAATGTGGCTTTTGTAAAAGTTCATAAGGAGAAAAGTTTCTGTTTTCAGATTTTAAAGTTTATTTCTTTCTTACAATATTGTGATCAAAATGTTGTTGAATTTTTTTCTTTTTTCTTCTGTTTTTATCTTTTTTTGAATATATTAAAATTTGCCTGTGTGGCATAACAAATGATAAATGTGAATGCTCCATGAGTTTGCACTTGCTTTTGTTTTTTATAGTTTATTTATCAAAAAGGCAGAGTGGCAGGGACTTAAGCCTGTGGGCCTGCCTCCTAGGCATATTAGCCAGGAGCTGGGTTAGAAGCAGAGCATCAAAGACAGGAATAGTTTCTTCATACAGAATATCAGTGTTGCAAGCAGCAGCTTAACATACTGCACCAAATACCAGCCTCATTACATGAGTTTTTGAAAAAAGATGTTGTTTCCTCGCATTTAAGAATAAAGTTTAGTAAATGTCAATCATAGTTTATTAATCACACTATTTCCATCTTTTATATCTTTATTTATTTCCTGTCCACTTAATATTCAAGAAAAAGATGAACTAAATTCCCTTCCAGAAGTATATTTCTTTGTGTCTCTCCCTGTAATTTCTGCTTCCTGAATGTTATCACCACACTTTTTGATGCATTGTTATTCACAACTATTATGTTTTTGTAGCAAAGTTCACTTATTAACATTAATTTAGTGCTCTCTGGTCTGAAATTCAGCTTGGCTGATATTAACACATGGAGAGGAAGAAGCTAATGGACTGAATGCAATCCAATTCTCTTCAGTTACAGAATTCAGGGTACACTCCTGGGAGAGGCAGGTGGCCCAGTTTAATCACCTGTATAGTGCCATCATTGATGCCCTACAGAAGAAAGAAATGGAGCTAGCTCAGTGAAAGAGTCTTATAAACTAAGAATATTTTATAAACTAAGAACCTTATCAACTAAGAGCTTTTGGCAGGATATTCATGGCATATAATCATTTGTGATAAACCACTTGAGACTCTTTGGATATCAGATGACCCAAGTCTCCCTGGAAAAATATCACATAAATTTTGCAAATTTAGAAAACAATGGAGGTTATTCAAGACCTGAATACTCCCTGCTACACAACTAAGGAGACCACACACCCACTCTGAGATATCATGTGCCAGACAGTTAGGCTAGAGAGTGCATGCAGTGCAAGAAGGGAACTGGGGACCATGGTGAATGTCCAGGACACCTCACCGCCGGAACTGTGCCCCTTAGAAATTACTAGTAAAAATTGACACAGGGTAGGTTATCTGATTTCTGGAACTCTCGTTTAACAACTCAATCCTTTGTGTCAGTAAAATATCACTAAATTTCTTTTTCTTTCTATTTGTCTGGTGTCATTTTTCATCATTTTGTTTGCAATTTTCTCAATCACTTTAATTAGGAATGTTCCTTATATAATAATATCACAGAATTGAGATTTGTCTTTTAATTCAAAGTATTTCACTTTTATAGCTGAGTGAAGCGCATTTATATTTATTATTTCTCAGATATATTTGGACTTAATTCTGTTATTTTTGCATTAAGTTTGGGGTTTTTTGGATCTCTTTTTTCAGCTTTCCATAATAGAGATGTAATATCTATCATTTCTCAATATGTAGACCCTTTGATATTTAAAATGGGCTCTGCTTATATGCGTCTACTAGGGCTGCTATAGCAAAGTATCACAGTACAAGAATTTGGAGACTTTGCCGGCGCCGTGGCTCAACAGGCTAATCCTCTGCCTTGCGGCGCCGGCACACCGGGTTCTAGTCCCGGTCGGGGCGCCGGATTCTGTCCCGGTTGCCCCTCTTCCAGGCCAACTCTCTGCTGTGGCCCGGGAGTGCAGTGGAGGATGGCCCAAGTGCTTGGGCTCTGCACCCCATGGGAGAACAGGAGAAGCACCTGGCTCCTGCCATCGGATGAGCGCGGTGCACCGGTCGCAGCGCGCCGGCCGTGGCAGCCATTGGAGGGTGAACCAATGGCAAAGGAAGACCTTTCCCTCTGTCTCTCTCTCTCACTGTCCACTCTGCCTGTCAAAAATAAAAAATAAAAATAAAAAAAAGAATTTGGAGACTTTGGGGTCTAGAGGGCAATGATCAAGCTGCAAGCATGGTTGGGTATTGGTTAAGCCTCTCTCCTTGGTTCTTAGATGGCTGCCTTCTCACCATGTCTCCACATGGTCTTTATATATGGAGAAAGATAGCTCTGGTGTCCTTTCCTCTTTTAGTAAGGACACAAGTCCTATCAGATCAAGGCCCCATGGAACTTTTATTACCTCCAGAAAGACCCCATCTCTAAATATAGTCAGGAAAAGGGTCAGAACTTCGGCAGGTGAATTTGTGAGGACACAGTTCAGTCCGTAATGATGTTTATATAATGATGAGCTTCATAATTACAATGACATAACATCCCTTTAGACATCTCCTTCTTAAGAAAAATCTGTTTAGGTGGCAAACTGATGAATGGCCCTCAAATATGCCCTGGCTTAACCCCCAGGATGTGTGGGTGTTACCTTATGTAGTAAAAGGGCTTCTGTAGATGTGACTGAGTTAAGGATCTTGGGATGGTGAGGGTATCCTGGGTCACAAAGGTGGGCTCAATGTCATCACAAGGAAGAGAAGAGATGAGGAAATGTTGATGTACCACTGACAGCAGACTGGAGTGGCAAACTTTGAACATGGAAAAGGGGGCCACACAAGAAGGAATGCAAGTGTTCATTGGAAGCTGCGAAAGGCAAGGAGATGAACTCTCCCTTCAGAACTCCCACAGCAAGCAGCTGTCCTGAGCCCAGTGAAACAGATTTTGGACATCTGAGCTCCAGAAATATAAGAGGATAAGAGTATGGTTTTAAATCACGAAGGTTGTGGATGTTTGTTTTAGTGCCAAAAGGAAATAAACATAGTTTCCTACATATCAGATAAAAATTAGCACATTTCTTTCTTCCTTCCACATCCCAATATATTTCTTAGCACTTGTCTTTGGAATATGACAAAGGTTTATGATTTAAGTACTTGATTTTTCAACTTCAGGAGATACCTTTGATTCTCAGACATTGCAGATAAACCAATTCACAAAGTGATCCTACCTCACGCCTTTTTTTTCCTACCTTCCTTTCAATTATGATGACATGTATAATTTCTGTATTTTCAAGACTCACCTACTTCTATTCTGTCACATTAATTCTCATGTTTCTTCAGTCTTAGTTTTACAGGTAGAGTCTATTATCAGTGTTCACAACTTTACCTTTTTTCGAGCTTCCTTGGCCATTTTATTCTTTTATTGTTGAAGCTTTCCTACTATTATTTTTCTGGAAATTTCTCAGGGAAAGAGGACTTTATAAGTTTTCATATATTACAATCAATTTTCTGTGTGTTTATACATGAAAGAGTTTGGATACATATAAAATTCTTGGTTTGCACTTTATTTCCTTGAAAATCTATCTGTTCCACTGTGTCCTGACTTTAAATCTAATCATACAGAATTGAATTCAGTTTAATTATATTTCTTCTTAAAAGACTTGATCACTTTTCTCAACACTCTGCAGTATATTTTAATTATCTTTTAAAGTTCATTAAAATTACCTAGCTGTTTTCCCATACTGACATTTCAAAACAGTTTTTATGTATCATTTCAGACAGTAGATCTGTCTCTGAGGTAGCAGCTCTTTGAGTTTTGAAGCAGGGAATATGATTCTGATGTTACCCCCTCATCACAAGAACTTCCTGCAAGTAGATGTTCCAGGGGAAAACATTAGTCACTGTTGAGCAATCAAAAAGGAAAAATAAATAAATTATGTTTAAAAAGAAATTAGAGAAAAGCCGTTGACATAAGAGAGAAACAAAACTGTCTAATTACATGAGGAAGAAAAACAAAACAATTTTGAAAGACAAATATTTAAAAATAGAAACTGAAGTATTTTCTGATGTGGTAGGAAACCCTGGCACTTGAGTTTGGGACTACTTCTAATTTCTCTGTCTCCCCTCCCACACTTCCTCTCAACACACACATGTACAAACTTGTACATGAAGCAAAAAAACACAAATGACCAAATAAATAATAAATAAATAAATAAATAAATAAATAAAATTGGCCTGATTAAAATCAAAAACATTTGTTCTGCAAATGACTCCATCGAGAAAGTGAAAGTGAATCCATGGAAAGGGAGAAACTATTTGCAAATTTATATTTCTGATAAGAGACAGACTATGTGAAGAATACTTACAAACCAATAATAATTTTTAAAATAGCTTAGATTTGAAACAGGAATAGGATTTAAATAGGCATGCCTCTAAAGAAGACACACAAATGGCCAAAGCATACATGTGACAAGATGCTCAACACCATTAGTTATTTGGGAATTTTCAAATAAGGCCATGTTGAGATAATTCTTTACACCCACTACAATGACTATGCTTAAAAAGATAAACAAGCAGGAGATGCAGAGAAATTGTAACCCTTGGACATAATTGATGAAAATGTAAAATTGTGCATCACTCTGGACAGCAATCTGGTATTCCTCAAAATAGTAAATGTAGGGGTGGGCATTTGGATCAGCAGAAAGCTGGCATTTGTGCCGGCTTCATCTGATATCGGAATACTTGGGCTTGAGTCCTGGCCCTGCTTCGAACTTCAGTTTCCCATGCTAATGTGTAAGCTGGAAGGCATCAGAGAACAACTCAGAAGTTAGGTTCCTGCCCTCCGTATGGACTGAGTTGCCAGCTCCTGGCATCACTGGCATTTGTGAAATATATCAGCACTTAAGGGGTATCTCTGTTTCTCTCTCTATGTCTCTCTCTCTCATTCTGTCTCTTTTCCCTTCAAATAAATATATAAATACATATTTTTAAAAGGTAAACATAAAGTTACCATATGACACAGAAATTCCACCTCTAAGAATATCTAAAAGAAATGAATATATATATCCAATAAAGTTGCATAAATATTCATATCAATGTTACTCATAATTGATCCACTAAGTGGAAGCAGTCAAAATATCCATCATAATGAAATGTTATTCATCCAAATAAATAGAGAAAAGAATGTAGTACTAATTAATATATGGCATTCTATGGTTGAGCTTTGAAAACATTATAGTAAGTGAAATAAATCCATTAGAGAGGAGCACCTGTTACATGATTGCAATATAAGACGTGCAGAATAAGCAAGTTGATACAATCAGTACATTCATGATTGTCTAGACCTGGGTGGGGTTGATAATGAATAACTATGAATGGTGTAAGCATTCTTTATTAAATAATGAAAATTTTTAAAAAATTAAAGTGTGGTAATGGTTGCACATCTCAATAAATGTACTAGGATCTTTGGACTTTAAACGTTAAGTGTTTGAGGTTTATGTTATATGAATTACAACTCAGTAAATGTGTGAAAAGAGAAAAATGAACGTGTCCTAATGAAAAGAGGAAAGTCTCCAACATCTTCCAAGGGAGGAGAAAGAGTGCTGTAATTTATGAACACAGTGACTGTGCAGTACAGTGGCCTAACAGTGCAATTATTTCTAAGTTAGAGGAAAAAAGTTTCAACAGGAGGGGAGTAGTACGCACGAGATAAGAAACACCATGGAATAAAGAGACAGAGCATTGACCAACACATCCTGGCTGAAGCAACCTCCTGCCAACATGGAGGCAATTCCCTGTGGTGGTGAGTTCAGATGAGTGTAGCATGAGTAGCCCCACATGTCACTGAAAGCACACACACTGAGCAAGCTCTTCTTTCTATTTCATTCCTCCTACTTCTTTACCAATAGGGAAAGAAACCCTGATCACTCGAAGTAAATTGCCATCCACATTACAATAGGATATCTCATTGTAAAACAGGAATTTTAATTTTTTTTTTTTTTTTTTTTTTTTTACAGGCAGAGTGGACAGTGAGAGAGAGAGACAGAGAGAAAGGTCTTCCTTTTGCCGTTGGTTCACCCTCCAATGGCCGCCGCGGCCGGCGCGCTGCGGCCGGCGCACCACGCTCGTCCGATGGCAGGAGCCAGGAGCCAGGTGCTTTTCCTGGTCTCCCCATGGGGTGCAGGGCCCAAGCACCTGGGCCATCCTCCACTGCACTCCCGGGCCACAGCAGAGGGCTGGCCTGGAAGAGGGGCAACCGGGACAGAATCCGGCGCCCCGACCGGGACTAGAACCCGGTGTGCCGGCGCCGCAAGGCGGAGGATTAGCCTGTTGAGCCACGGCGCCGGCCGAAATTTTAATTTTTTATTGACTGATATTTCATGAGTGTGATGACTATAAATTAGTTCTTGAGACAGAGTCCTTAATAATATGTTCCT
The DNA here is from genome assembly GCA_949820135.1 of Sylvilagus floridanus. Taxonomy (NCBI): domain Eukaryota; kingdom Metazoa; phylum Chordata; class Mammalia; order Lagomorpha; family Leporidae; genus Sylvilagus; species Sylvilagus floridanus. Next base: position 80,766,081 of record OX463241.1, read on the forward strand.
GGACTCTCAGAGTGGAACACCAGCCTGTGTGGATCATGTACATAACCCTACTTGGTGAAGCTTCTTATAATCCAGCCGCGTGATTGATACCATTTACATTTTGATACTGCAGTCAAACTGTATCAGTAGTATTCCCTCATGATGGGTTTTAAAAAATAATTATTTGAGGCCGGCGCTGTGGCGCAGTGGGTTAACGCCCTGGCCTGAAGCACCAGCATCCCATACGGGCACCTGTTCAAGACCCAGCTGCTCCACTTCCGATCCGGCTCTCTGCTATGGCCTGGGAAAGCAATAAAGGATGGCCCAAGTCCTTGGGCCCCTGTGCCCATGTGGGAGACCTGGAAGAAGCTCCTGGCTCCTGGCCTCAGATCGGCACAGCTCTGGTCATTGCAGCCAATTGGAGAGTGATCCACTGGGTGGAAGACTGACCTCTCTCTCTCTCTCTCTGCCTCTCCTCTCTCTGTGTAACTCTGCCTTTCAAATAAACAAATAAATAAATAAATCTTTAAAAAATAATAATTACTTGGAGCAGGTGTTGTGGTGCAGCAGGTTCAGCCGCCATTGGTATGCCCACATCCTATATGGTGGAGTGCTTAGGATCGAGCCCTACCTACTTTTATTTTCTTGTTTGTTTTTTTTTTAAAGATTTATTTTATTATTTGAAAGACAAAGTTACAGAAAGAGGTAGAGACAGAGAGAGAGGTCTTCCATCCACTGGTTCACTCCCCAGATGGGCACAACTGCTAGAGTTGCGCCTATCTGAAGCCAGGAGCCAGGAGCTTCCTCCAGGTCTCCCACGTGAGTTCAGGGTCCCAGGGACTTGGGCCATCCTCTACTGCTTTCCCAGGCCACAGCAGAGAGGTAGATCATAAGAGGAGCAGCCGGGACTAGAACTGGCACCCATATGGAATGCCATCGCTTCAGGCCTGGACTTTAACCTAATGCCCCACAGTGCAGCCCCCCCCCCACCTCCTTTTCTAATCCAGCTCTCTGTTAATGTACCTGGGAAGCAACAGTGATGACAAAAGTACTTAAGCCCCTTCTACCCATGTCGGAGACCTAGATCGAGTTTCTGGCTACTTGCTTATGCCTAGTCTAGCCCTGGCTGCTGTGGCATTTGAGGAGTGAACCATCAAATGGAATATCTCTCTTTGTCTCTCTGCTTCTTGAATAAATAAACATTGAAAAATGAAACAACACAAAGGAAGAGTGATAATATTTTTAAAAAGAATAGTTACTTGCATTAAGAGAACATTTTCCATCCTAAATATTGAGACCTGCTAATGCTAAGTATTTAGGCCCAGAAATCAAGAAACAGCAGAAGCATCAAAAGTACATTTAAATGTAGCCTTTTTTTAAATATCTGCCTATATTTGTCTATTTTTTTCTTTTGACTGCAGATCAAGTTGTGAAAATAGTTCTATGGAGTACCTCTTACAAAGTACATTACATCTGTGGTTTTATTGAGATAAAAGAAAAAGAAGTTGGAGAAAGTTCTATTTAATTTTCTAATATAAACCATCTATGGCTATAAGCCCAAATTTTATAATTATAGAGCTACAATCCAATATACAAAACCCTTGGGCCTTTGTGTTTTAAAATTTAATGTTTTTCAGGGCAGGCGCTGTGGTGTAGTGCCGGCATCTCATATGGGCACCGGTTCGAGACCTGGCTGCTCCACTTCCTATCCAGCTCTCTGCTATGAACTGGGAAAGCAGTAGAAGACAGCCCAAGTCCTGGGACCCCTGCACCCACATGGGAAACCCAGAGGAAGCTCCTGGTTCCTGGCTTCAGATTGGCACAGCTCTGGCCATTGTGGCCATTTGGGGGGTGAACTAGCAGATGGAAGACCAACCTGTCTCTATGCCTTTCCTTCTCTCTCGGTGTAACTTTGACTTTCAAATAAATGGATAAAATATTTTTTTAAAATAATTTAATGTTTTTCAAATTTTAGAAAAATAATAAGTGCTTGCAGCATGTTTCACACAACTTCTTCAAGGAGGCCTGAAGCAGCTGTTGTGACCCAACACTAATAATAATAAATATATTTATATTTTAATAATAATTAATAAATATTATTTATTGTTAATAATAACTGTTAAAACTAAAATAAAATCTCATCAAAGTGCAATAAATGTAGACACATTACTGCAGGTCAGATTTTTGTCTTTGTAATTGCTGCAAATTTCTGGAGAAAACGTTTCATTTTCAGTGTTCTATGCCTTTTGGAATCACAAGGAACGATTCAAGATGTACAATGTAAATGACTAGCACACAAGAAGAAAAGAAGTCACAGTTCTGTTATGGAATGACAGTAACAGGGGAAAGGAGCAAAGCTGTGGTCCTTCAGGCCTGGTTAGAAGTCACACTTTGTTCCCTGTCTCCTCACCGTCCTCACCTACCCTCATATTACAGCCAAAATCAAGCAGGGCATTGATGCCGTTTAGCTAAATAGGATCATGAATTTACTGTTTAAAATGCAATTTTATCTCAAGAAGAAATCCAGTTTCTCTCTCCCTTTCTTCCCTCTTTCAGCATTTTCTCAATGGTGTCGTCATAGCCAGCCTTGCCAGAGATCCAAAAGTCTAACAGAAATGAGAAAAGATTGTAGGCATACACAACTCCCAGTATATTATGTCAATTGACATAAAATACAAGTAAACAGGTACATTTCACTACTTACTTTAAACATTATATTGCTTCTAGGTCTTTTGGCTAAGATCAACTGTGAACGTTAAATCCCATTAATAAGAGTATTAGATCAAAACTTTATGAAACTTTCTCAGGTGACAGAATTTTTTAGAAGAAATGTTTCAGAGGAAAATTCAAGGATTTCTCCACAAAAATAACACGACTTAATTCAGAAGTAGATGACCTGCGTGGAGTTGGGCATTTCTCTGCATTCATTCGCTTGTTCCACAGATAATTAACTAGGCTCATACATATGCACGCTCTGTTCTAGGCTTTGGGAGGAAGCACAGCATCCCCTCCTTCACAAAGCTTATCTACTAATGAGGATTGGAGGCAATAAACAAACTTGCAGCTCTAAGATAAAACAGCCTGAGTTGATGAAGACAGGTGTCAGGCAAAAGCCTCTGGAAGCCTTCACATTTGAGCTGAGGTCTGAAAGGCAGGCAGTTGTTGGGGTGGTGGGGCAGTGGGGGTGGTGGGGAACACAGAAGCCTGATGTTTACAGCAGCAGAAACTAGCAGTGTAGATGGATTCTAGTGATGGTATGAGAGAAGGGTGAGATAGCACTGAAGAGAAAGCAGGGGACAGGTGACATAGAGCCTCAGAGGCTAAATTAAGGAATATTATTATTACTGTAATGAGCAGCCCACAGGATATTTAACACAAGGAAATGCATGATCTGATTTTTTAATTCTAAAAATATTATTTTTACTTCTGTGTTTACACAGTAATGTGGGATATGAGGAAAAGATTGAAGGCAAGGGGGCAAATTGGGAAGACATTTCCATGGTCCAGGAAAAGATGATAGCAGTGTGCTTCATATAAGCAGGGAGAAATGGATGAATTTGAACACTATTTAGAAGTTAGCAAAAGGTACTGATGGCGTGAACATTCCTATGATTTTGTTTTGAATAACTTAGAAGAAGAGAGTGGCATTTCATAAAATGTGGGAGACAAAACTTTATAAAGCTTTGGAGTTGTCACAAATGCTGTGTCAAATATGTGAGATTATACATTATTTTCACCATCCACCTGACAGTATTTTATTCCATCAGAGGCAGAATTTTGTTAATCCATGGAAAGTGATATAAATTTAGGAGGCACTGGTATTTCAATGGTAATGCAGAGCCATAAAATTAGGTAAGATAACAAAGGAGAAGTTGTAGCTTGTGTCACATGGGAGGAGCATGATTGGCCTATGTGAAATACTCAACATGAAAACTACAGCTTGAGGGCTGCATGGGGACAGATATTCCCTTGGAACAGATATTCTCATATCTGGATCCTTCCTATGGGGCCAGGAAGCTGATTGAAGGGAACTGATTGAAGGGACATTGGACATTTTTCACATGGAAAATTAGATTTGCAACTGGCTGCTTACATTCCTCTTCCTGTTATTTTTAGACGTGCCTATCTTTCTTAGAGCTTTCATTAGATTTGGAAAATTCTTAGTCATTATTTCTTCAAATTTGCTTCTTCCCCATATTAATTCCCTCTCCCTCTGGACTGCCCAAATGTTCCTCCAACTATACCTATGTTACTCCAATCACATGTATGTTACACATTTTGACCATGTCCCACATCTCTTGCATGCTCTGTCTTGCTTTTTCGATTCTGTTTTGTCTTTTTGCTACCTTTTAGATAAACAACCAGTCCTCTATATCTTCAGATTTAACATACACACATTCAGCCAACTGTGGTTTGAAAATGTAAATAAAAATGTGCATGTACTTTTTTTCTTGTCATTATTTTTTAAACAACACAGTATTTACAGGTTGTTTCCCCTATATTAACTATGGTAAATCACCTGGAGATCCTTCAGTCTATCAGAGGATATCCACAGTAAATATGAAAATACCATGTCATTGTATATGAGGCACTGGAGTGCTGTGGATTTTGCTATCCATGGGAGCTCCTGAAGCTGTACTCGATATACCCATCTTTCTGGTTCCAAACGCTTCCTTCTGCTATGGCCAGTCTGCTGCTGAATCCATTCAATGAGTTCTTGGGTCAGGTATGAATTTTTCAGTTCTGCTCATCTTTACTTCATTCTTTTTATAGGTTTTAACTTGTCATTGAAGAATTCCTTTTTAATTCATTTTTGCCATTCTTCTCTATTTTCTTTGTCATGATAATGGTTATACTAGAGCCTTATCTATATGTACACACAATCTGGGTCATCTTTGTTATCCTTATACTGACAGATTTATGGGTTTTTTTAAAGATTTATTTATATATTTGAAAGGCAGAATGACAGAACGAAAGAGGGAAAGACAGGGAGAGAGATCTTCCATCTGCTAATTCACTCCCCAAATGGCTACAAGGTCTTCAACTGGGCCAAGCTGAAGCAGGAAACTTAAAACTCCATCCACATCTCCAACATTAGGAGACAGGAGCCCAAGTATTTGGGTCATTCTCCGCTGTTCTCCCAGGTATATTAACAGGGAACTGGATTAAAAATGGAGCACCGGGACTTGAACCAGCACAACTATATAGGAGGCCATCATCACAAACAGCAGCTTAGCACACTATGCCACAATACTTGCCCCCAGATTTATGTCTGAATATTGGTGGTAGTTCTTGTCTATTTAGTACAGACTTGTGTCACATAGTGTGTTTAAGCCAAGGATGGACCACATACATAAACAGTGGTTCCATTACAGCTGAAAAGTTCTGCGGCCTAGTGACACTGCCGTCATCGCAGTGTTGCAGAACATGCATTACTCATAAATGTGGTGATTCTGGTATAAACAAAAACTCCTTGCCAGTCTTAAAAAAGTACAGTCTTGCACTGCATGACGACATATGGTACATATGAAGGTGCTGTCACAAGATTGTATGACTAATGATAGTGCAGCCAGCTGGTGTAGGTGAGCATGCTCTATGATGTTTGCTCAATAACGAAACTGCCAAGACACCTATCTCAGTATGTACACCGATTATTAAGCCACACAAGATTGTGTTGTTGATGATTCATTGTGGAAGCTGTGGATGATGTTATTGTCTTTTTGAGGGTGTTAAACTTTGTTCTGACATGTCAGCAAACTGCTGGTCTGCTGGTCGATAACCTATACCTCGTTAGGCTAAGGTAAGCCACCAATGTTTTTGTGTTTGTCCCTAAGGCACAGCTCATACTCCAACTATTCATCTTCCCAAAGGTCTGTCCACTGAAGCTAGAGCTTTCTTGTCTCCCCAGAAACATCTGCTCTCTGGAATCTCCACCTTGCTCTCCGCCTCCCAGCAGCTACTTTTTCCGTTATGTTCACACAGCTGCCTCTCACCCAAGGACCTCATGGGAATTTCATATGCTGAGCATTTCGCTCCGTGATTTGCCATCGTTGTCAGACAGCTTCCCTGTCATCTTAGTATCCTGAACTCTTCTCTGTCACTGCTTCCTAGCAGGACCTCCCTGAAATCATTTTCCCTGAACAATGGCCTGGAACCATGTCCTCAGGATGAGTGAATTGAGCGCTGTTTCATGGGCTTCTGTGTTTCCAGCATTCCACCTCTGCACTGCTTACTTTCCAATGTCTGCAGAATGTCATTTTTAAAGTTACAGGTATTCCTGAATTTTGGGCTTTGTGGCATAGAATGGTAAGGATGATCCTATCCACTTTCTTGTGATTACTCCTTCACTACTGATTCCTAACTAATTCAGAAATAAACAGGATATCTATAATATTAAGTCTGAAATGTCCTGTAACTCTTTTATTGTCTAGTACAGAGTCAAATTTTATAAATCATTCATGTGTTCTAGAAAATGTGTGTTTTTAACAGGTGAGTACAGGATTCTACATATACCACTTATGTAAGTACACTAATTGTGCTGTTCACATCTTTCACAACAAATCTCTCTCTTTTTTCTTTTTTTTTGTTTTTGTTTTTTTTTTGATATATCAATAACTGTAAGAGGCATCTAAAATTTGTTTCTCATTGCAGTTCTGTTCATCTTTGCTTTATGTATTTAATGATAATATTGTAAACCATACAATTTAAAAATTGTTATGGTTTTCTACGTGTCTGATCCTTCACTTACTACTCTTTAGTGACTCCATCTTATATTCAGGATGCCTTGTATGGATACATTAAAAACTCTGTGTCATCTCACTGTTCAGGTTAGCACATTCATATTTTGTAGTCATTGATATGTTTTAACATATTTATCATTTTATTTATTCTGTCTATATTTTCAGCTTTTCCCACACTCTTTTTCTTCTTTCAGATTGATAGGTTTTTTAAAATTGCATTCCCCAACTTCCACTCTTTCAGAAGCTATACATAGTTTTGTTATTTACTTAGTGGTTGTCCTTAAAATGTTAATTTGTTCTAGAAGTCAGGGTGCTAGTAGGAAATTAATAGCTTACTAGTGTACATTTTAATAAAAGGATTTTTCTTAAATTTAGTCAGGGTTTAACAGTTTTTGTGAGGAACAATAAGTGACGATTCTTACACTTAGGTTTGAAAGGGCAGGGTAGGGAGAGTGGTTTCCAAACCTGCAGAGAGCAGGTATAGCTGTAAACATCAAGGTAGTTATAAGACCTTTGAGAAAAGCTTCTAACAGAGGCTCCATCTAGGAAAGCAATGAGCCCACCTGTGGTGCCCCAGCTGGAAGTGAGCCAGGAGAAACAAATGCCTTAGAATTACTCTCCTTTCACCCCCAGTGCCTCTCACCAGCAAATCAAGGAATGTATGAAGCCGACCACAGGGGGCAATCTTCCCTGGTGCAAACTAGGCTGGGACTTTAACCCTCTGTGCCCAATTCCAGACCCTGCTTTGCTGTTCTGGCACATGCACAAATCCAAAGTGTGAGGGAGGTAAAAGACCTGGAGGAACCCTTGTCTACCGAAGAATGAAGCCAGTCCAGAAACATCCCCGTGGTGCATGCGCATGTATCCCACAGATGTCTGCGGTGCTGCTGTCTTAAAATGAAGATTTTCATTTCCCCAAAGCTGTACTGCTTTCCTAGGGTCAGTCACTTCCTAATGGCTTGTCAATATTGGGGAATAGAAGACTAGCTCCTTTGTCTCTACTTAAGACAGTGTGTCAAGGCCATCTCAGATCCAGAGACCAGTCTGGACACAAGGAGGCCTCTGTGATGGTCACATCATGGTTCAAATTCTCCATTTGTCCAAATCTGCTTCTCCCAATGCCTTACCCATTTTGAGACTGAGACCACCCGCTAAACACAGAGTGTACCTCAAGGTCAGTCTCCAAGTTAGTCAAGCACTAGCCCTTGTGCCTAGGCTTTATTATTTTGTTTTGTTGTTATTTTGGTGGCTGTGTGTGTGTGTGTGTGTGTGTGTAGGACAGGGAGGGGATAGTGTGTCAATCCTAGCTAGGCCAGGCCTCTCTCTCTTTCCTGCTCCCTCCCTCCCTCTGTATGAGTGTGTGAGTGTGAGTGTGCCTATATTTAAAGATTATGACAATCACTTCTTTTAAGTAATGATGTCTTAAGATTTTAACTACAATATCTCTGGCATAGTAATCAATCACAATGAGAAAAAGACAGAGTAATGGCTTTATAAGATGGAATTCAAGCCTAATAACTCTCTCCAAGTAAACACTGAATGGGTAAAGAGCAGTAGAAAATATAAGCAACTCACATGTTTTTTTTTTTGCTCTCTCACTGAAAAATTACAGTTATTTAATATTTGGAATATTATAACAGATGAAGTTGTAAATTTATATTTTTTTCTGTAGGTTTTTCTAAGCAGTGAAGATCTATATTTAATCACCTTTACCTTTCTTCCATGCTATCACTAGAAATCCTTGGCACTTAAGCATTGTAGCTGCATTCGACTCTGCAGCTCCATTGCCATTAAAAGTCCTTTACCATTTAAAATGTGTAAGTAACAGGTGATTTTTTTCAAAATTTCTAATAAATCAGTAAGGATGTTAAATTCAATTCTAAAACCAATTCCTGTGGGGGCATTCTTTTTTTTTTTTTTTTTTTTGGTATTTAATGCCACCTGACTATGTAGGAAATTATGTGCTTATTTTTTGATAGTACTCTGTGATTCTTTTCCTTTTAATGATGGTATAAATAAAATCATTGCAAAAAGAAATAAATCACAAATAAAATGTATACAGAGCTACATATGCAACTGCTTGTGGCTACACTGCCTTTTTCAATATGACATGGTGAAACTGAGGATCAAGTAACAGTGTAATGATTTTTACCACCACGGACAATCAATCTAGAGTGCTTGGGCTTCCAAGGCAACACATTTCTCTTTCATGGAAATCAATTTAAACTGTATAATTCATTATTTCCAATATTCATTTTATTTTGCTGACATTAATTTGGTTGGTGTCAAGGAAAAGTAAGAAAATGATCTGGGTGTTATACTCCTCAGGCCTTTGAAATTTAATGTAGAGCGTCAGTAGCACATTTCGTAGTTATGAATATCATGTTGTTTAAACAATGCCCCTGAAAATGAAATTGTGTTGCTAACTGTCTTGAGGACACAAAAATTGCCTCAAACTCATTGACCAGCAATTCTATTTCTCTAGGATATAGAGATGATCACTTTGTTGACTTCAAATCAAACAAGTGAAGTGCTAAGGCATGTTGCATACCCTGTCTTCCCACATAAATTTCTGCTAATGACCACATGCTTTTGGCCATTGCCTGACCCTGGAGTGACCCAGAGCATCCCAGAGCCCTTTGTGGTCGCTAATAATCCCACTCTACTTCTTCCCCAATTCATCTAACTTGCTTTCAAAGTTGTCAGTCATGGCTTATCCAAAAGTGACATGAATGTCTAACTCTATATGAGGCAATTTGATGGGCAAGTGGTTCCCAGCATACACTTGGCATAATGAAGCACTCTCTACTTTTCAGTTGTGTGGGTGTTTTCAAACTTCAAAGTCCCCTAGTTAAAGTGCATAGATCTCTAGGGTGGTAACAACAGCTGAAACTATTACTAACAATAAGAGAGAGATCTTAACTGGGCAAGGCCATATATGTGAGAACTAGATAGATGCTTATAGAAAGAGGAGCATGGCTCTGAAGCCCATCTCTGAATAACCCCATTGATCTCAGAGTAAATGAGTGCATGGTGCATGGTTGCTTCTCAGTAGACAGCCAGTGGAATTATACATTATCAACACAATGTGACAGGTGTGAAAATTATGTTTCAGATTCACAGTTTGTTTATGAGGCTTGGTTCTTAGAGGATTGTTAGGTAGCCAGAAAATCAGTCTTGTAAACAAATGCAACTTGGGGCTGGCACTGTGTGGTACAGCAGGTTAAAGATGCGGCCTGCTGCACTGGAATCCCATATGGCCCCAGTTCCAGTCGCAGCTGCTCCACTTCTGATCCAGCTCTCTGCTAATGGCCTGGGAAAGCATTGGAAGATGGCCCAAGTCCTCGGGCCCCTGCACCCACATGCGAGACCTGGGGGAGGCTCTTGGCTCCTGGCTTTGGATCGGCTAACCTCTGGCTGTTGTAGTCATTTGGGGAGTGGACCAACGGATAGAGTCCCTCTCTCTCACTTGCACGTGTGCACGCTCTACCTTGTTATGTAACTCTGTCTTTCAAATAAATAAAATAAATCTTCAAAAAAAAGAAATACATGCTGGACAACGGAATTTAAAAAAAATAAACAAATGCAACTTGCAATAAGGTGATAGGAAAAAATTATAGAAATATTCATTCAAAACACACACACACACACACACACACATACTATGCCCCATAGCTTCAGGTAAAAATAGTCACAGGTTTTCTCAGGCAGTATAATCAGCAAGTGTGGCCATAATTTTTTTCTCCTTCAACTTCACCACATGTCTGTAGTTCAAGTGACATGAATGTACTGGTCAGCTTGGGCAGGGCCCTCTAAAAGTAGCAGATCTGCCCAGCAGATGGATACCATGTATAATGTGAGCTTTGTGTTGTTGTATATTCTGATTGTTTAGATAAAAAATTAACTAGCTTCATGTAAAAAAATAAGAACAATCTCAAAATTTGGGAGCCTAACTCTATATGGACTAAACATCCTGTTTCTCTTCCAGGCAAATTGAACCACCAATGGCCAATATTACAGCCTCTGAACTAAAATGTGATGTTCCGGAAGTATCTCTAAGTCTTGTTTATCCATCTTTAAAGCCTGGCCTAGCAGGTATAGCATGTCTGGATCATTCTCATTGATTTTGCTCTTTGGGCCACAAGCAATACTGTGGGTTCTTCAGTGCACAAACTCTTCCCCACTGAAGTCTTTAGGGCTCCAGGTATTCATAATCTTGCTGCCCAGGAAATTATCAGGGAAAAAATTGAAACTGTCCTGAAGAAACAGAAGACTCACTCGAGTTTATACGCTTGCTCTTTGACAAGGAAATGAAAATAAACCTTGAAGCTACAATCTAACTTTATATATCCCATCAAAGAGCAGTTGAAATTCAAAGAAATTAAATTTAGTTCAGACAAAGCTACTATAGGCTTTTTACTTTTTCAGACAGCCTAAGTTTAATTTTCTTACTTTCCATTACTGTTGGCTCTAAATGTAAAAAATAAAATCAAACAAAGAAAAAGTGTCTGCTTTTTTGTGTTTGCATTAAAGCGTTGAATGAATCCACGGTGTGTACATGAGTTTCAGGGACTTCAGGAACCCTGGAATTATAAGTAGAATTGTTTCCATGTCCAATTGCAAAGCTTATATTATGTTATCAAAAGGGTACAAGCATTTGGTCTAGCAGTTAAGAAACTGGTTGAGACAACCATATTCCATATTGGAGTGCTTGGTTTCAAGTCTCAGCTTTGCTCCCAGTTTCAGCTCCCTACTAATCAGATTCTAGGAGGCAGCAGGTGATAACAAAAGTAATTGGATTCTTGCCACCTATGTGTGTGACCTAGATTGAGCTTCTGGCTCTTGTCCTCAGGCCCCTGACCAATATGGGCATTTGGGAAATGAACAGATGCAACAGATGGGAGAACTAGCTCTCTCTCTCTTTCTCTCTCTCTCTCTCTCCCTCTCTTTCTCAAAAAACTGGAGATAAAAATGGAATAAGAATATACCATATGTTATGTTTTGTGTCATGTATTGTCTGCTATATGTACTCTCAAAGTAGCAATAATGCAGTGAGTCTTGGCTGTTCCACTTCCAATGCAGCTCTCTGCTATGGTCTGGGAAAGTGGTAGAAACAGCCCAAGTCTTGGGGCCCCTGCACCCATATGGGAGACCTGGAAGAAGCTCCTGGCTCCTGGCTTCAGATGGGTGCAGAGACAGCCATTGCAGCCATCTGAGGAATGAATCAGAGGATGGAAGGCCTTTCTTTCTCTCTCCCTCTGCCTCTCTGTAACTCTGCCTTTCAAATAAATAAATAAATCTTTTTTTTTAAAAAAAGCTTATAAACACCAAAAGAAATTTTAAAAATAATGAGCAAAGAAAACACATAAAGCAGCTAAAGAAATATGAGTATAGTACATGTGATCATGCCTGTGAGGTGAATTGGAGTAGGAAAAGAATAGAAATCGTTAGAAGTCAGGGATATGATCCTACTACCAGACCAACACAGAAGTCTAATTAATGTATAATACAAAAGCCACAGTTTACAATGAAATAGTAACTATAAATATCTATCACTTAATAAGAGATCAACCACCTTTTAAAAGTAAAACGACAAGAGCAAGCAGCTAGGAAAAAAAAAAAAAAAAGGACATACTAATGATAGAGGATTTTAGCCTAACAGGTCAAGTGGGCAAAAGTAAGGTCATTAAAGAACACAAATAGCATCATTAAAATGACAGCTCTTATAGAGGCTTCAAAACTTGATAACAGGAAAGACATCTCATTCTCAGGTTCATATGGGAAAACAATTGATTGTATATTTGGTTAGAAAAAAAAATTGGTGGCAGAGAAATGATACATACACCCTTTGATCATAATAATCTAGAAAGACAAAAACCAAAGACTAAAAGACTTCCCTACCTGGAAATTTTTAAGCTGCTCATTGAATAATTCTTGAATAATAGCAAATTAAGACTGAACTAAAAGAATTTAATAAAAAAGTGAAAACATATATATCAGAATCTATGATTCACAATAATGAATCATAGGAAAAGTTATAATGTAAAATAATATAAAGGAATCAGAAGAAAAGTTATAATAAGTAATCATTAAAATTTTGAAAAAAATAGGGGCAAAATCAACCAAATTTCATCTCAAAAAATAACAGTAAACATAAGGGAAATAATTAGCTAAAAGCAAGAAAGAGTGAGGTGAAGAAGAAAAAATATATTAGTAAATCAAAATAATTATTCTATTTTTAATAGCTGGACAAGATTTTTACTTTATAATAAAGGAAGGAAGCACATATAGATTAAATGAGGAATAACAAGATGTTAAAATATGAACAAGATGTTGAAAATATGAACTAATAAATTTTTTTGAGAAACACAGCTGAACAAGATTAACCCAAGCAGAGGTGGAGAACGTAAACCAATATACTGGAAGAGAAGAGTATCAGAGAAGTAACTTGTAAAGGAGATGCTGAGCCATGGCTGTTCCACAGAGAAGCTTTACCCGTCTTCTGAGGCCAGAGAACCCTGGCATTCCACAGACCACTCACTGGTGATTAAGGGCAACACTCAGTGATTTTAGGAAGCATGCACAGGATCAAGAGCTGAATCTAGTGGAAATGAAACACACAGCAAAAAACATTACAGATGCAAATGATTTACTAACAATCGATGCAAAAATACAAAATAAAGTTGCAGGCAGAATCCTATGGTTTATCAGGAAAAGAACAATAACCAAGTGGTATCTAAACAAAGATGCAAGCTGGATCAATGTTAGGATGTCCACTAACATGATATACATTGTAAGATGACCCAGGGAGAAAAATCATATGGTCTTTTCATAGATGCTGAAAGATTCTGACAAATTTTAATACATAATCCTGATGAAAATGTTTAAGAATATAGGAATTAATGATCACAGTCTTAACAGCATCTAATTTAATAAAGAAATCTGAGGGATTTTCTGTCAGTTGCCTCTTCACTTTCCTGGATGTTTCTTTTGCAGTACAGAAACTTCTCAATTTGATGCAATCCCAAATGTTAATTTTGGCTTTGACTGCCTGTGCCTCCCCAGTCTTTTCCAAGAACTCTTTGCCTGTGCTATATCTTTCAGGGTTTCTCCAATGTTCTCTAGTAATTTGATGGTGTCGGGTCATAGATTTAAGTCTTTAATCCATATTGAGTGAATTTTTGTGTAAGGTGAAAGGTAGGGGTCTTGCTTCATGATTCTGCATGTGGAAATCCAGTTTTCCCAGCACCATTTATTGCATAGACTGTCCTTACTCCAGGGATTGGTTTTAGATCCTTGATCAAATATTAGTTAGCTCTAGATGTTTGGGTTGATTTCTGGTGTTTCTATTCTGTTCCATTGGTCTATCCATCGGTTTCTGTACCGGTATTATGCTGTTTTGATTACAACTGCCCTGTAGTATGTCCTGAAATCTGGTATTGTGATGCCTCCGGCTTTGTTTTTGTTGTACAAGATTGCTTTAGCTATTCGAGGTCTCCTGTGTCTCCGTATGAATTTCAGCATCATTTCTTCCAGATCTGAGAAGCATGCCTTTGGTATTTTGATTGGTATTGCGTTGAATCTGTAAATTGCTTTTGGGAGAATGGACATTTTGATGATATTGATTCTTCCAACCCATGAGCATGGAAGGTTTTTCCATTTTTTGGTATCCTCTTCTATTTATTTCTTTAAGGTTTTGTAATTTTCCTCGTAGAGATCTTTAACGTCCTTGGTTAAGTTTATTCCAAGGTATTTGATTGTTTTTGTAGCTGTTGTGAATGGGATTGATCTTAAAGTTCTTCCTCAGCCATGGCATTGCCTGTGTAGACAAAGGCTGTCGATTTTTGTGCATTGATTTTATATCCTGCGCCTTTGCCAAACTCTTCTATGAGTTCCAATAGTCTCTTCATAGAGTTCTCACTAAGGTCAGGAACAAAACAAGAATGCTCAGACTGAAAATTCAGACTGTACTGTTTAAGGCAGTTAAACAGGGGAACTCAAGTAGAGACATAAAACTGGCAAAAAAGTGTAATTTGCTGACAAAATGAAAGCCCACCTGGAAAAGTCTAGAAAATCAATGATAAGCGTCAAACAATGAGATACGTCAAACAATGAGAGAATTCAGTAAGCTGCCAGAATATGAACCTAATGTAGAAATTAATATCTTCTATGTATTAGATCAGTAATAAGTAAAGTCCCATTTACAGTTCCAAAGAAAAGAATCAAATACTTAAGGATGAACTTGGAGGAAATTTACAAAATTTCTATGAGGAAAAATTTCTAAATTTCCTAGAAGACAGTGTAGTAGCTGGAACAAATAAAATACACTCCTTATTCTGAGATGGCATGACTCAACACCGTAAAGCATAAGTTCTGCCTATGTTAATTTATGTATCTGACACAATCCACCCAGAATACTAAAAGCTCTCTTTAAGGAAGTAGACAGATTGATGCAAAAGTTCATATGAAATCAAATAGGCAAGACTAGTCAGAAAAAACTAATACTGAAAAGAAGAACTATGGGAAAAGCCAAAACTTACTAGAGGTTAAAACATATTTTAAAGCCTTTAGAATTAAATGATGTAGGGGCTAGCATTGAGTGTGTGGTTTAAGCCACAGCTTGCAATGCTGGCATTTCATGTTGGAGTTCTGTTTAGAGTCCCAGTGCCTTTGCCTCTGATCCAGCTGCCTGCTAAGTATCCTTACAAAGCAGTAGATGGTGGCTCAGGTTCTGGGTTCCTGGCTTCAGCCTGGAACCAGTCAAAAACATTGTAGCAACTGGGAGTGAACCAGTGGATAGAAGATCTCTGTCCATCTGTCTCTCTCCAGCAGTCTACCTTTAAAATATATAATTAAAACTAAAAATTTAAATACTCCTAGAATTGTCTCATTGTGTAATAGATGGTAGAATAGAATGAAAAAGTCACAAACAGAATCACATTCCATATGGAATATTATAAAGGTGGCATGTCAGGTCACTGTGTCAGATATGACTTTTTTAAAAAGATTTATTTATTTATTTTTTAATTGGCAGACAGAGTTAGACAGAGACAGAGAGACAGACAGAGACAGAGAGAAAGGTCTTCCTTCCATTGGTTCACCCCCCAAATAGCTGCTAAGGCTGGCACACTGCGCCGATCCAAAGCCAGGAGCCAGGTGCTTCCTCCTGGTCTCCCATGCAGGTGCAGGGCCCAAGCACTTGGGCCATCCTCCACTGCCTTTCCAGGCCACAGAAGAGAGCTGGACTGGAAGAGGAGCAACCAGAACAGAATCCAGCGCCCCAACCAGGACTAGAACCCAGGGTGCCAGCGCCGCAGGCAGAGGATTAGCCTAGTGAGCCACGGTGCTGGCCTTATTTATTTATTTTAAAGTCAGAATTATGGGAGAGGTGGAGAAAGAAAGAGAGACAGAGAGAGATAATGAGAGAGAGCAAGATCCTCTATCTGCAGGTTCCCTCCCTGAATGGGCCAATGGCAAGGGCTGGACAAAGCCAAAGCCAAGAGCCAGGAGCTTCATTAAGGTCTTCCACGTGGGTAGCAGGGGCCAAAACACCTGGGACATCCTCTATTGTTTTTCCAGGCCATCAGCAGGGAGTTGAATTGGAAGTGAAGCAAATGGACATGAACCTGTGCCCATATAGAATGTTGGTGTCAAAAGTGGCAGCTTTATCTGCTAAGCCAGACCCACCCCCTGACTTTTTAACGACTAGTTCTGAGGAAACTGGATAGTCACTAGGGAAAAGAAAGCACTTTATCCATAATGTACACTACAAGACTGAACTCTAGACAGATCAGAGATCTGAAAACTAAAAATGAACCCCAAGTACCAGAACTCACCAGAAAGATTTTATAAACTAGATGAGGAATAGGCTTTCTAACTATGACTTAAAATCCAGAAAATATATATTTGGCTACCTTAAAAGAATATTTCAAAATATCGTAAAAAGTAAAAAAAAAAAAATCCAGGAACTGGGAGATAATATTTGCAACATGAATCAAAAGACAAGGGGATGACATTCCTTCCTAATACATAATATCAACTCTTAAACTGAAAGGGAGGAGAGGTCAAACATTTGGTAAGGAAAATCCAAAAGAGAACCTCAGCTGAATTCCAGTTAAAACCTCCCTGAGATACTATTTTTTTATTTCTTGTATATATTTGAAATGCAGAGAGAGAGAGAAAGAGAGAGAGACTCAGTCTAGGTTTCCCATGGGGGTAGCAGTGACCCAAGTACATGAGCTATCACTTGGTGCCTCCCAAGGTGAATATTAGCAGGAAGCTGGATCAAAAGTGGAGCCAGGTTTCAAACTCAGGTACTCTGATAACAGGACCCACACATCCAGGCAGTGACTTAATAACCACTGAGTCAAATATATGCCTCCTCCACCAAATTTAGTGACTTTTAAAGAGATAAAAATATGCATTGATTTCCATCCTAAAAGACAAAACAAAATAATACATGAAATTCAGACTGGTACAGAAAGCTTGACTGTTCCCAATCTATGTTCTCTCCTGCACCACAAAGGACACCAGCAGTAATGATGACCTGAGAGCTCACACCTAGGAAATTCTCAAGCAAGAGAAAGTTGGGTAGCATCAGATGTTTCATGTGGCCACTCAGAGATCCAGGCACAAGCTCATTTTCTGCCTATTCTTAGTGATAATGCATCATCTCATGAGAAATTACCAGCATCCTTAAGCATCATATATTCTTCTGTTAGCAAAGTGGACTCAGTGTGGTTATATGTCATCTGTAATTTAATGTCAAGTTCTGTCCCTTGGTGCGGAACACAGATTTCAAATGGTAAACACCAACATATTTCTCCAAGTCTTAAATTACAGGCATACCTTGTTTTATTGCACTTTGCAGATCTTTTGGTTCTTTAAAATTGAAGGTTTCTGGCAACTTTGTGTGAAGCGAGTCTATCAGTGTCATTTTTCCCTTTGCATGTACTCATTCTGTGGCTTTGTGTCACATCTGGTAATTTTATTCAAAGGTACGTACTTTTCCTTAAACACAAAGTTATTGAGCACTTAATAGACCACAGAATCGCATAAACACAACCTGTGCTATGTACTGGGAAACCAAAAGTTTATGTTAACTTACTTTATTGCAGTGGTTTAAATGAAACCACTAACATCTCCAGGATCTGCCTGTACAGCGATAATCCCTGCAACAGTTACCACTCTTTGGACAATTTCTTTTCCCAGTTTCAGGGTTACTTTTCATTATGGGCAAAAGAGAAAGTTGAATTGAAGTAATCAGTTTTTTTAAAATATCATGCCAGTGCTCCTGTGGAAAAATGCACACCTCTCTCGAATGACTGCCTGCAAGGGCAAACTTTGACCTTGTGTTATGTTTCTGTGATCATGTCAAAGGGGATGGAATATAATTAAAATACTGACAGTAGATCCTGATGCAACTTTCTCCATGGCTTTTCCTGGCTATTCAGAAATGGCCATCAGCAAAATCTCCCTCCCTTGCTTTCAAAAGTGCCTTGGGTGGGCACTGTAGCACAGAGGGCTAAACCACAAGCTACGATGCTGGCATCCCAGATTTAAGTGCTGATCCACTTCTGATCCAGCCTCCTGCTAATGTACCTGGGAAGTTGGCAGAAGATAAGCCAAGTAGTTGAGTCCCTGCCACCCACATGGGAGACCAGGATGGAGTTCCTGGCTCCTGGCTTCAATCTCGCCTAAACTAGCTATTGCATCATTTGGAGGAGCAAACCAGCAAATGAAAGATCTCTTTCTTCCTATTCTTTCTCTCCCCCTCTCTATGTGGCTCTGCCTTTCAATTAAATAAATAAATATATCACTCTTTCAAAAAGAAGATGAATGATCTCTTTAATCAACTCTCAGGCTCACAGGGCAAGAATTTTTTAGTGCACTTATTTCTTATCCTGAACCTGATATTCTGTAGGGTCAGTATTATTGGGAGATTCTAAATGTCTTTGGTATTTGTCGTAAATTAAATGTGTCTTCTCCCTCAACACTTTGAATGTGTAACATGCCTTGGGCTCTGTGCTGGACTAGCAGCCTCCTCTATGAGAGCAGAAATAGCACCTTGGGATCTTCAGTCAGGGTCCAAGGCAAGGCGAGCCCAGTGTTGGTGTGCACTGCTAAAGCCTCCAGAATGCCTGGGGCATTCTTATCCAGAGGGCAGCATTTTTATAGGACCTTTCAATAATCACTGGCTGGCTCACAGACTTGACCTTCAATACAGTTGCTAGGCTCTTGAAGCAGATAGAATTTCCACATGTGTGATCCCAAGGCAAAGGTTGCACTTATAATCTGTGGCTGGGTCTCCATGCCTGGACAGCCTCCAGGCATACAAAATGCCAAAATTAAAGTAAGGAGGGTGCTTTTATCCAAGTTCTTTACTAAGTAAAATCCATTATAATACAGGAATTTTTTTTAAAGGCTGTGACATCATAAACTCAAAATAAACATGACTTAAGAAAACAGGGCTTCCGAAGTATATAGATTCAATACATCAATAGCTTTAAAGGTATTTTGTGTAAATACATCTGTAGGGAGTGCATCCTTAGAGAAATACAGGGTAAGAAAATGGATTCTTCAGAAATGATAGTAAACTAAACAGGTTGACATTTTAGCCCAAGTAAACCAGATTAATAATAGTTAATCTAGTTTTTCCTTAAAATGTGCCTGAGGGGCCAAGACCCTGGCACGGGGGGTAAGGCAACACTTGTGATTATAGCATTCCACATTGGAGCACTAGTTCAAGTCCCAGCTGTTCCACTTCCTACCCAGCTTCCTGCTAATGTGCTTGGGAATGCTTAGGCCTCTGCCACCCACATGGAAGACCTGGATGGAGTTCTGGCCTCCTGGCCTTGGACCAAACCAGCCCCCAAGTGTTGGGGTCATTTGAGGAGTGACCGGTGGATAGAAAGCTTTCTCTCTCTCTCCCCCTCTCTCTGTCACTCTTCCTTTCCAATAAATAAAATAAATCTTTTTTTTAAAAATGTGTCTGAGCCCCTACACACACATAGTTACTCTTTCCTATGAGATATTGAACACTGGACTTTTCTTTCCTAATTTTTTCAGACAATTGATTCTTTTCATTTGTATTTCGTTTTGAATAACTCCACACTTTGACCATTTGATATCCCTCAGCCTGGCTTCTCTTTATTGCATTTTGCCTGAGTGAATAAATTGTCTAAGGCCTTTTCTCATATACACAGATCATATATATAAGTAGTAGCCCATAGAAATGGAGTTGGAATAAACCCACAAGGGAACTTCCATTTTTTATTACTACTTTCAAAGAGCCTCAATTGTATATACTACTTTTCACATCTGTAAACACTCAATAGGACTTAGTGCAACCTTGCTATTATTTGTGATTTGTCACCTCAGTGGTTCCACTGCTCATCAAACTGAGTTTTATAGGCCCTAAAAAGATCGTTTTGTTAAACTTGAAACTGTCTCAGGGTGATAATGAAGAGCAAGTGTCTAGAGGAGCTTTAAACCACAGCTGACATAAATCCTTTAGAACTGTGTCAGATGGCACTGTGCCACTGCATGCAAAAACCATGCTCCAGGGTTTACTTGTTCTGTTTCAGGAAATGAATTTAGTGATGGAAATTAGTCATCAGAATGATTTAATCACGTGATATTAATGATATAGAAACAGCAACACCAGGAACAGTTTGTTTTATGTAACTAAAAAGGATGTCCTCTGGCAGACAACAACCAGGACCGGAAGCAGCAAGTGTGTTTCCAATTTAATCATTTAAAGATGACCAAATAAAATCAACTGGTGTGTCTATGCTACTCAGGAGAGATGGACAAACGAGAGCCAGGGCCTCACGTGCAGGAGAGGCGGAGGGAGACCCCGGGGCAGCATCTGTCCACTGCTCCTCACCCTCAGGCTCTCGACAGTTTTAGTCGTGACGAAAAAGACTTTTTTTGCTAACTTAAAGATGAAATAAAACAAGCTAACAAATCACTTTCACAAAACATGAAAATAGAATGGGAGGTATCACATGTGTGTCCGTGTCCTTTGGTCAAGGTGCAGAGTGCATATGTATGTACATATGTGTGCATGTATCTAGGTAGAAGCAAGAAAATTCTGGGTACTTGGAGAAGGTAGTCATTCTCAAAGAACTGTAAATTTAATTGCTTCAATTCCAAATTAACTTCAGAGAGATAAAAATAACAGATTTTCTACAATGGAAGTTATGAGATTAGGGAGATGTGGATAATAACCATGATGTAAAGTATTTGTAGGGCAGGCGTTCGGTGCAGCGGTCACAATGCTGCTCAGGACCACCACATTCTGTATCAGAGCGCCTGGTTTGATCCCGGCTACTCTGCTACCATTCCAACTTCCTAATGCACACCTTGGGAAGTAGCAGGTGATGGCTCAACTACTTGAGTCCCTGCCATCCATATGGGAAATCTGTATTAAATTCTGGGCTCCTGGTTTTGGCCTGGCCCACACTTGGCTGTTGTGGGCATTTGTTTTGAGGAGTGAGCCAATGATGGAAGATCTCTGTCTTTCCCTATCTTTCTAATAAGATAATGAGTAAAAATTTTAAAAATAATGAAGTATCATATGTTCTCCCTGATCGGTGACAACTAATTGAGCACCAAAGGGTAAACCTATTGAAGTAAAATGGACACTATGAGAAACAGTAACTTGATCAGCTCTTGTGCTGACTGCTGTTGTACAATGTAATACTTTATCCATTTTAGTAATTTTTTTATTCTAGTACTATTGGTTGAACTCTGTAATTAACAAACAATTATTCTTAGGTGTTTAAATTTTAACTGAAAAGTGATCCCTGTTAAATATAACACTGGAAATAAGAGAGGGAGGAGATGTACAATTTGGGACATGCTCAATCGGAACTGCCCCAAATGATGGAGTTAGAAATAGGCCAGGGAATTCCAATACAATCCCATCAAGGTAGCATGTACCAAGGCCATCTCACTAGTCCAAGTGATCAATTTCAGTTCACAATTGATCACACTGATAGGTCTAAGAGTCAAAGGGATCACACAAACAAGACTAGTGTCTGATAATACTAACTGATAGAATCAAAAAGGGAGAGAATGATCCAACATGGGAAGTGAGATACACAGCAGACTCATAGAATGACAGATGTCCTAAATAGCACTCTGGCCTCAGAATCAGCCCTTAAAGCATTCAGATCTGGCTCAAGAGCCCATGAGAATATTTTAGGCATGGAAAGCCAAGACACTCGGGAAAAAAAAGAAGACCTAAATGAAAGATCTCTGTGAGTGAGATCCCAGTGGAATGAATGGGGCCATCAAAGAAGGAGGTACCTTTCTCTGAAGGGAGGAGAGAACCTCCACTTTGACTATGACCCTGTCGGAATAAGATTGAAGTCAGCGAACCCTAAAGGCTTCCATAGCCCTGGCAACTCATGACTAGAGCCTAGGGAGATTACTGAGGCCATAAACAAGAGTGTCAAATTGTTAAATCAACTTCAGGAGTCACTGTGTACTTACGTCTCATGTGGGATCTGTCCTTAATGTGTTGTCCAATGTGAAGTAATGCTATAACTAGCACTGAAACAGTATTTTTACACTTTGTGTTTCTGTGTGGGAGCAAACTGATGAAATCTTTATTTAGTATATACTGAATCAATCTTCTGTATATAGATAATTAAAAATGAAAAAAAAACCTTGGTGTTAAATTGGAAATTGCCTAGAAAATTAATCAATTTTTTTAAAAAATATATCATGTAGGATCTCTGTCCTTAATGTGCTATACATTGTGAATTAATACTATAACTAGTACTCCAACAGTATTTTTCACTTTGTGTTGCTATGTGAGGGCAAACTGTTGAAATCTTTACTTAATATATAGTAAACTGATCTTCTGTATATAAAAAAAAATAATGAAGTAAACATTTTGTGATTTTAACATCTTCATTTGTTTCATACATGACAGGCCATGTAAGAAGATTGATTCCATTTTTAATTTAAGTAAATAATCTTTCTCGTTGATTTAATTTTCACTGTGATGTTTTTAGCACTGAGTTGCTTGGTAAGCCTGCTTTATTCTATAAAGACTGACCTCACTCTGTTTTAATTACAAACTAAAACCCTACTGTGGCCCCCAACCTATTGATCAAGTCAAGTTAATAACAGCCACACCTCATTCTCCTGCCCTTAAGTAATTACAATACATAGTCCACATAGTTTCTGTGTTCAGAAAAACAAAAACAACATATTTTTGAGATGTAAATGCCAAAGGAATTGAGAAAGCTTTTCTTTATTTTTAGACCCTATAGAGGAAATATTTCCAGTTCACTTTTATATCAAAATGTACATTCATAGAATATGACAAATGTGATTTGTGGTTTCTTTGAGACACACACAATACAATCTCCCAAAATGAATACTCTAAATATTCTATTTAGATTTTTTTTTAAATCATGATTCATAATTAACAACATAAAATATTTTTAATAAACTAATTAGAAATAGGTAATTTAAGTAATAAATGCAGCAGAAAAATACTCAATGTTCTCAAAGCAAAACTTCATTCTCTGATGCTTACTTGTTTTATAGGGACTTACACAAGCCACGTCAAAGTTGGTACAGTCTCATCTGGGTTTTCAAAGCAAATTGATTATTCCAAAACATAAATACCATCTGAGTCACCAATTAATTAACACCTTAGCTGTTTTTCCTTGCCAAGCACCAGACTAAAGACTGAAAATATCAAATATGAATAAGTCACCATCTCTGTTCTTGATCTGGTGCTCAGAATGTGAACAAAGTGCTGATGAGGCACAGTAAGAGAGCAAGGAGACCTAAGGGAGCATTGGAGGAAGACTTCTGGTCTCAATGATGTTGGAGTTAGACCTTGAAAGAAACTTGTTGGAGTTTAAAGACACATGTCCATACAGCATTCTGAACGCGGTGTGTTCAGAGAAAGGTACATGCTGGTCAGTACACTCACCCTCATTGCCGAGTTTCCAATGGGCACCCTGAACCTGGATTAGTATCCTTTTCTGAATTATTCAAAAGCTGTTCTTGTTAAGAGTCTCAAGAGTCTCATTCATTTAATCTTTGGATACAACTTCATATTGGATAAATGCTGAGTTGTTCTTGGTGACAGAGCAATGATAAAGTTTTCAAATGGAACAGTTCTTTTATTTTTAAAAACCTTTCTTTTAAATCCATGTTCTCTTGACTGATTGGCGTGCCTGATATTTATCTATTGAGACAACTGAATTGAAGAAAAGGCAAATTATATTAATCCAGCAAAATAATCTCTTTATATCATTTTCTGAAAATCATAGGTGAGAGAACATTATTTTTTTTAAATTGCTCTATTATTGTACCAGAAAAATAAATCTCCCTTATATCCCAGGTGCCTCTCTTCAGTGGATTTTGCCTATCTTCAACCTTCTCCAGTTGGAACCCACCTTTTCCCCCATTTACAAATCCTTCTATAGTCACATGTTCACTAGTTGGGTAGACAGAACTTTTAAAATAGGCTTCACCCATTTTGTCATGTATGAGAAGTAAATGTTTATCTCTGAGTAGTTTTTCAAATACTTTAAGAATTCCTATTATGGCAACTATGCAACTAAAGCAAAGCTTTGACACTTAAGAGCAACCAGACCCCAGCGGGTAGAATTCAAGAAAACTAAGACTTTGTCTCAAGAATAAGGTCTGACTGTTCAGAACACCTGAACATATGGTTTTCCTCATGGTTTCCAAAGAAGAATTAGTGTCTTTCTTCATCATGCTAAT
Organism: Sylvilagus floridanus; assembly: GCA_949820135.1. NCBI lineage: Eukaryota > Metazoa > Chordata > Mammalia > Lagomorpha > Leporidae > Sylvilagus > Sylvilagus floridanus. The sequence goes on from OX463241.1 coordinate 80,790,563, forward strand.
TGTTTGTGAGAGCAGCACCTCTGTTGGTGGATTATTAGATTCCTACTGAATTCTCAGTTAAGCAAAAGTGACAAGAAAAAATCCACTCCTTGCTACATTCTAAGATGGAGAAAGCTTTTCAGTGATATTGAAATTTTGTGCTTGGCTTGCACAATCAAAAAAAAAAATTCCAACAGCTTCTGCACACACTGTATAATTCATATTATAATATGGAATATTTTAAAAAGAGAAGGTATTTTGTATATGTTTTCATGTGGAGGAAAAATATCTAATGTGGTTTCAGTGTGCAAGCCATGTGAGACTATGAGTCTGTTTCCATGCCTCCTTCCTCCTTCTCCACTTTCCCATGGACTCCTCCCCGACACTTCCCACCAAGGTTCTGCCAGCCGAAAGACCCATCGTGCTGAGTTGACCCTCTTTTTGTCCATAGGCAAATGTAGCCAGAGGACACGAGTTTTGAATTTTATTAAGGAGCCAGTATACACCCCATCTACCACATAGAAAACAACTGTTTCTAGAGTTCTGTTAATTCATTCTCTCAAGTTTGTGCTTCTTTTTTTTTAAATTTATCAACTGCTACCATGTTAGAAGCTCCATGCGCTCTATTTGAATCCCTGCCATGTCTGGCCCAGTCTTCCTCACTGTCATATTTTCCTTGGCAACAATATCTCAGTTCTTTGCTGTAATAAAAGGGAATAAACAAGGATTGAACTCTGAAAGGCATTTGGCAATGATAATGACAAGATGCTAAAATGACAACTTGAAACAAATTGAAAGCCAAATTCACTTTATACTAATGACACTACTTATTTTATAAAGCAAAAGAACAGAAGGCTTTTCCATCACTCTTAGTAACCAGGCCTGAACAAATAATGTATCACTCATTAGCAGGAAAGAAGAAAAGCAATTAATGGATACAAAACAAAAGCATATTCAGAGCTCTTGCTCTGTGTGCACACTACAGATACACAAGGATAATGATTTATTCACTGTGCTGTGGTTAGAAATATTTAATCAATGCTTCTGTGCTCACAGCTAACTTCTGTCTCTAAGAGAAGGCACAGTTCTTAAAGAGAAGGCAGTTCTTAAATGAGGACAGAGTCTGGGGACACTACAGCATCCTGTGTGCCCTATGTAACAACAGTGTATCACACCATTCAAGGTGTCACTGAGAGGACACTGCAAGTGACCAGAGAACAGAGCTGGGGCACCAAGGGCACACAGGCAATTCTGCATTGGAGAGAAACAGCAGGGAGCCTTTGTGAACCTAGAAGATGAAGACGTGAGGGAGAGACTTTGACGTGTGAGCAGTCAGCTGAGATGCAGGATGGGATGGCAGGTGCCTAACCACTCCTGGGTGTTTTAAGATGCACTGGAGGAACAGAGAGGCATCTGATTTGCATGAAATCCTAACTAGATTGTTATTCTAGCCATTTTGAGCTGCTATAGCATATTACCACTGACAGGTGGCTCAAGCAACAAACATTGAATTCTCACAATTGTGGAGAATGGAAACCCAAGATCAAAGTGCTAGCATGATAGTGCTCTGGCAAGGGACAGATTCCAGATTTCAGACTACTAACCTATTGTATGCTCACATGTCATAAAGGTATGAATTCCATCCTGAGGGCCTCACACACCTGACCTCATCACCATCCAAAGGCCACCTTCCTAACACCATCACAGTGGAGATGATGTTTCTCATATACAAATTAGGACCCAGCACATTCAGTCCACAGCCATCACTTTAAACCACTCATTGCAATAGAGCAATAATGTCTTGGAAAATGAGAAGCATGAAAAAATGAAACATCTTCGGATTGTCACTGCTTGCATCTCTGTAATTCTTTCTTCTCAAGATTTGAGAATCTGCTTAGTATGTGACAAAAGACTTCATTCTCATCCTGAAAAGGATCCTTTGATGCTAATATTTCCAATTATCATCGGCCTTACTGATATACACTTTTTATTATTATTTAGTCATATGATTAATAATCCCATGCATTCACCTACTATGTGCCAGATACTATGCTTTTTCTTCAAATATAAAAGGGTAACAGGGAAATAAAAAGATTAATCAATAAAGTCAGTGCATTAATAGGAAGGCACATTTCCAACTCAACGAACCTCCCAGGGAGCAATTCATTGGCCACACTGGAAGACTAAAGCGATGAGGGACAAGAAGCAGGACAGCTTCCAAGGAGATGTTGATATTTAGGCTGCATCTTGAAGAATCAGGAAAACTTTTGTTGAGTGAAAACTTAGCAGAAAGAATTCCAGGGAGACAAACCACCAAGGCAGGCTCTGGGAAGGAGTGAAGCTAGCAAGCAGGAAGTTATTCCCACAGTGAATACGAAGGGACAGCTGAACTGTGTGACAAGAGGCAGTGATTGGATGGGATGAGCACAGGCTCTGTGGCCAGGCCATCTGAGTTTGATTGTTAACCCTACCACTAACTCACAGTGTAGCCCTTCTGGCTCAGTTTCCTCATTTGCTCAACAAATGAAGAGTCATAGTCACACTTCGTGTTACAGAGCTACAGCTCCATCTGAGCCACTCAGCTCATAAGTGCTTGCCCTGCCTAGATGTCCAGTTATCGCTGTGTTCTGAATACATTTGGGATTTGTTTCAGATTTTCTTTTATGTTATATGGAGCCCACTCGAACACAAGAAAACAGCAATAAAAGGAGAGTTCATTGAGAAAGATCAGGAGTTAAAGCTGAGCCACTCAAGATGAGATTTGGGATGACACCTGTCTTGACAGTCCCTGTCTACATTCATAGGGGCCGAAGGGCCTCTCAGTTCTTGTTTTCCCTGCTTTCTCTGTTTTCCACATTTTAACCAGATTCTCTTGCCACTCCCTTCCCCAAATCCATCCTCTACATATCCAAAGAATGTTTTCCAAAAGGGAAATCTGAACATTAAACTCCTTTACTTTTAATCCTTCAGTAGCTTCTCTCTGCCTACAAGAATGATTCGAAGCTATGGTTTTCCATCAAAACTCTGCTGTCACCTTTCCCCTATGTGTCTTCATGTTCCTTCCTTAATTTTTAATACAGTTAATCACCTAGTCACGCATACAACTTCTGTACCTTGTACCTTGCACTTATCATTTTCACACGATATAGAGTAATTAGTTTATACAACCATCTAGCCCAATGCTCCAAATTCTATTTAATGGCATGGTCACCTTTGTATTCTTAGCGACTACCTCGCACAGCATCTGAGGAACATTTGCTTATCAACTAGAAGCATTAGGGACAAGCATGAACATATTTATGTTTGAGGGACAATAATTTATCCCAAATTGGAGTGTGAATTAAAATAAGAAGAAAGCATGCACAGATTGGTCAGTTTGAAAACTTTCAAAAGAATTCATACTGGCAAATAACGAACACTAATGTCAGGTGAGGGCTATGTATTAAATGCCATATGCCGGTCAAAATACTCTGCACTTTTCAAATCCACCATAATTCATCTACACAGTAACCTATGAGTTGCTATTTTTAGATGCAAATCTAGACCTTTGAGTAGTAAGGCAACTTGACCTAAGTCACAGAACTAACCTGGAGTGGGAAGTTTGCTAGAGAAAATGTAAAGGATTTAAGAGACGTTAATAGGTTTAAAAACTCAACTAATAAACAAATCCAGGGCACAAACAAGAGGAAAAAAGTCATTATGTCAAATTAAAATAGTTGGATTACAAGTATTTTTTTAAAAGCTCAGTAATACAGACAAGTCCTGCTTATGATGGTTCAAAATTTTTTTCAACTTTACAGATGCAGCAGTATAATTATCCAACAACTTGTTTGTCAGTTTTGGTACAGTTTTCAATAAATTTCATGAAGAATTTTTTTTTGAAGGCAGAGTTAGTGAGAGAGAGAGAGACAGAGAGAAAGGTCTTCCTTTGCCGTTGGTTCACCCCCCAGTGGCCACTGAGGCCAGTGCGCTGCAGCCAGCGTACCGCTCTGATCTGAAGCTAGGAGCCAGGTACTTCTCCTGGTCTCCCATGGGGTGCAGGGCCCAAGCACTTGGGCCATCCTCCACTGCACTCCTGGGCCACAGCAGAGAGCTGGACTGGAAGAGGAGCAACTGGGACAGAATCCGGTGCCCCAACTGGGATTAGAACCTTGGGGGCAGAGGATTAGCCTCTTGAGCTGTGGCGCCAGCCTCATGAAGAATTTAACACTTTATTATAAAAAATATTCTCTATTAGATGGTTTTGCCCAACTGTGAGCTAATGTTAACTATTCCATGTGTGTTTGGAATACACTCAGCTAAGCTATGATGTTTTGTAGAGTAAGTACATTAAATGCACTTTTAACCTAGACATTTTCCATTTACAGTGAGTTGGGGAGCATCTGTCTGGGAAAGAGGAGTCAAATGGGAAGAATAAGAGTTCAAATATTAATACTAATAACTGGCATGGGATTCAGACTTGTAATCAAACAATTGAGACACAAACACTGTATTTAAAATGCATAGGTAATTGCTGCAAACATAACTAATGAAAATAAATGTTCATGAAATGTTTTCAACTTTTGCTTCACTTTGTGTCTAAAGTATAGAAAGTCTGCCATCATTAATGTCATGTCTTTTGCATGACAATAAATACAATTCAGTCAAATAAAGTTGCTCCATGACAACATTAAGACCAGTTGGCAATGTCCTTGCTGAAACATCAAGAGGGCAGAAACCTCAAGTATTTCAATCATTTCTATTTCCTTAATGCCTTAGACACTGCATACGACATTATAGGTATTTAATCAATATTTAATGAATTGGGTGAGGTACTCATTGTTTGTTTGTTTGTTTATTTTGACAGGCAGAGTTAGACAGTGAGAGAGATAGAGACAGAGAGAAAGGTCTTCCTTCCGTTGGTTCACCCCCCAAATAGCTGTCACAGCTGGCGTGCTTCGCCGATCCAAAGCCAGGAGCCAGGCGCTTCCTTCTCATCTCCCATGTGGGTGCAGGGCCTAAGCACTTGGGCCATCCTCCACTGCCTTCCGGGCCACAGCAGAGAGCTGGACTGGGAGAGAGGCAACCGGGACAGAATCTGATGCCCCAATCAGGACTAGAACCTCGGGTACCAGCGCCGCAGGCAGAGGATTAGCCAAGTGAGCCACGGTACTGGCCTCATTGTTACAAGAGTTAACAGCATGATTCTTATCTTAAAGAAAACAAATACAATTGCTCTGCTTTTATCAATCTCACACTCACATTAAGATTTGAAATATGCATGCACCCATGTATTACAGAGCATATGGCTGAGCAGGATTGAGAAGTGTACAGGGAGGACTGTGGGGGGAAGAAGTTAAGCTGCAGATGCTGGAGAAATATGTCATTGAGATGTCTTTAATTGCAAGTGACAGACTACTTAAGTCAGCAAAAACACTTTCCTGAATGAATAAGAGCATTGGTTGGCTCACAAAATGAGAACATCATAAATCAGAAGTTCAAATACATTATCAAACTCCAGGTTTCGTTCTGCTCCTTTGCTCTGCTACCCAGAATACCAGTTCCTGCTGAGGCAGGCTCCCCAGAGCATCTCCGGGGCAATGGCAGCTATATCTGCATGCTGCAGCCTTCTCACCTAGCAACAGGAAGTCACAGTCATGAATGACTTCCTCTTAAAGAAAAAGGAGGCCAATTCTCGGAAGCTTCACAGAAGACGGTCACATGCTCAGTGTAGAATCATTCCCTGAAGTCCGAATGAAGATATGGGATTCCACTAGACCAGTGGTCTCATCTGTGGAATTTATAGTGGAGCCTATGCTGGAATCTGCTTTCCCTGTGTCAGAATGTGAATATTACAGAACGTTAAAACCTCTCTCAGAAAGCAGAAAAGGGGAAATGCAGTTTGACAAGAAGCTCCAGCAGCTCCAGCAAAACCAACCCAGGAAAACAGAAGTCACTCCCAGCTAGATCCACGTGCATTTGTATAAATTAAAAGCAATTAAAACAATTCAATTTGGGCCCAAGGGACAGAAAGGGTTGTCTCTTTACTTCCTATGTAAAAGATACAGAGTTGGCAATATAATTTATCACCTGAACCTGGACACTTCTGAGCAGGAAATGAAGCATGAGGATCACTAAAATTCTGTGGCTATGTATGCATATATGTATATGTATATTTTTTAAGAAATGAATTTGATTTACTAAAATTATAAGTGATGCTATTTAAAGTAATTTGCAGAAGATTCTAAATAACATAACATCTGTGCACAATGAAGAGAATTTTTAAGTCTTTCATATTGGTTAGGTAACAATCAAAAAGTAATTTAAAGCAGAAAAATCCCTCCTGAAGCATGCTCAGGAGCTTTAATCAGTATTTTAGCAGTAGCTATCTCTGTGTCACTGGTATTTTTGCAGTGTGATTTAATATTTTTAAGTTTTGCAAAAAAAACACCTCATAAAATGGCATTATCAGTTGCCTCCCTTTACATGCAGGCCATCTTTGATATATTTATTTCCTGACACAAAAAAGTGTACATATTTATGGCTACCATGTGATATACAAACATAGATATAATACATAATGTTTAAATCAGAGTAGTCATATCTCCTCATACATTTATCTCCTCATACATTTATCATTTCCTTACAGTAAAAACATGCAAAATCTTTTCTTATAGCAATAAATAGATTCCATTATCATTATCCATAGTCATCCTAGTGTGCAATGGAACACCAGAGCTTACTTCTCCTGACTATAACATAGAACCCATTCCCTAGTCTTTCTCCATATTTCTTCCCTATCACCACTCTCCCCAGCCTCTGGTAACCAGTACTCTGCTCTCAATTTTCATGATATTAATTTTTTTAGATTCAATTATGAGATAGTTCTTGTCCTTTTGTGTCTGGTTTATTTCAGTGAACATAATGACCTTAGTTTCATACATGCTGAAGAAAGGCAGGATTGCAATCTTTTTATACACAGTTTTTATTCATTACACAATATACTCAATTGTGTATATATATCATAATTTTTTAAAGATTTTTTAAAAACTCTTATTTAGTAAATATAAATTTCCAAAGTACAGCTTATGGATTACAATGGCTTTCTCCCCCCTATAACTTCACTCCCATCCGCACCCCTCCCATCTCCCACTCCTTCTCCCATTCCATTCACATCAAGATTCATTTTCAGTTATCTTTATATACAGATCAATTTAGTATATATTAAGTAAAGATTTTACCAGTTTGCACCCCCACAGAACATAAAGGACAAAATACTATTTAAGTACTAGTTATAGCATTAATTTACATTGAACAACACATTAAGGACAGAGATCCTACATGAGGAGTGAATGTACAGTGACTCCTGTTGTTGACTTCACAATTTGACACTCTTGTATATGGCCTCAGTATTCTCCCTAGGCTCTTGTCATGAGTTGCCAAAGCTATGGAAGCCTTTTGAGTTCGCTGACTCTGATCTTATTTAGACAAGATCATAGTCAAAGTGGAAGTTCTCTCCTCTCTTCAGAGAAAGGTACCTCCTTCTTTGATGGCCTGTTCTTTCTACTGGGATCTCACTCACAGAGATCTTTCATTTAGGTCCTCATTTTTTTTCCCAGAGTGTCTTGGCTTTCCATGCCTAAAATATTCTCATGGGTTCTTCAGCCAGATCTGAATGCCTTAAGGGCTGATTCTGAGGCCAGAGTGCTGTTTAGGACATCTGCCATTCTCTGAGTCTGCTGTGTATCCCGCTTCCATTTCGGATCATTCTCTCCCCTTTTTATTCTATCAGTTAGTATTATCAGACACTAGTCTTGTTTGTGTGATCCCTTTGACTCTTAGACCTATCAGTATGATCAATTGTGAACTGAAATTGATCACTTGGACTGGTGAGATGGCATTGGTATAGGCAACCTTGATGGGATTGTATTGGAATCCCTGGCACATTTCTAACTCTACTATTTGAGGCAAGTCAGCTTGAGCATGTCCCAAATTGTACATCTCCTCCCTCTCTTATTCCCACTCTTATATTTTACAGGATCACTTTTCAGTTAAAATTTAAACACCTAAGAATAATTGTGTGTTAATTACAGAGTTCAACCAATAGTATTGAGTAGGACAAAAAAATACTAAAAGGGATAAAATATTAAATTTTACATCAACAGTCAGGACAAGGGCTGATCAAGTCACTGTTTCTCATAGTGTCTATTTCACTTCAACAGGTTTCCTTTTTTGTGCTTGGTTAGTTGTCACCGATCAGGGAGAACATATGATATTTGGTCCCTTTGGGACTGGCTTAATTCACTCAGCATCATGTTTTTCAGATTCCTCCATTTTTAAAGATTTATTTATTTTCATCTAAGAGGTAGACTTACAGACAGAGAGAAGGAGAGACAGAGAGAGAGGTCCTTCATCCATTGGTTCACTCCCCAGATGGCCACATTGACAGAGCGGGGACAATCTGAAGCCAGGAGCCAAGAGCTTCCTCTAGGTTTCCCACATAGGTGAAGGGGCCCAACCACCTGGGCCATCCTCCACTGCTTTCCCAGGCACATTAACAGGGAGCTGGATCAGAAGTGGGGCTGCTGGGACACAGAACTAGTGCCTACATGGGATGCCGGTGCCACAGGCAGCTGCTATACAGCTACGCCACAGCACCATCCTCTACCACAATATTCTTAAAAAATAAAATATTATATAAAAGATAAAGTAAATTTGCTTACTTATTGAAGTAAAATACAGACTGGGCCTCAAGAAACCTTGAGCTGGCAAAACCAATCAGGCCTCATAAGTGATCTCAACCTTAGCTGATTTTTTTATAAAGCTTTTATTTAAAGAATATAAATTTCCATAGTACAGCTTATGGATTACAATGGCTACCACCCTCCATAACTTCCCTCCCACCTGCAAACCTCCCCATTCCCCTACCCCTCCCGTTCCGTTCACATCAAGATTCATTTTCAATTCTCTTTATATACAGAAGATCAGTTTAGTACATATAATGTAAAGATTTCAACAGTTTACCCTCACATAGGGACACAAAGTGAAAAATACTGTTCGAGTACTAGTTATAGTATTAATTCATAATGTACAGCACATTAAGGACAGAGATCCAACATGATTTTTTTTAAAAAAATTGATTAATTATCTATGCAATTTCCAATTTAACACCAAGTTTCCTTCCTTAAACTTCTTTCATGTTGATGGCCATGTTTCTGTGTTTCTGTGTTTCTGTGTTTCTGTGTGTAACACATCTTTAAGCATCTTTTGCAGGGCTGGATGCGTGGTGACAAATTCTTTCAATTTTTGTTTGCTATATGAAAGATGTTTATTTCACCTTCATACACAAAGGAGAGCTTTGCAGCATATAATATTCTGGGCTGGCAGTTTTTCTCTCTTAGTACCTGGGCTATGTCTCGCCATTCCCTTCTATCTTGTAGGGTTTCTGATGAGAAGTCTGCTGTGAGTCTAATTGGAGATCCTCTGAGAGTAATCTGACATTTCTCTCTTGCACATTTTAGGATCTTTTCTTTCTGTTTCACTGTGGTGAGTTTAATTACAATGTGTCGTGATGAGGATCTCGTTTGGTCATGTTTCCTAGGGGTTCTATGAGCTTCCTGTACTAGGATGTCTCTGTCCTTCTCCAAAACTGGGAAATTTTCTGCTATTATCTCACTAAAAAGGCATTCTAATCCTTTCTCCCTCTCCATGCCTTCAGGAACTCCTAGAACTCAAATGTTGGGTTTTTTAATAGTATCCTGTAGATTCCCAGCAATATTTTTTAGATTTCTAATTTCCTCTTCTTTTCTTTGGTTTGACTGTATAGTTTCCTGTGCTCTGTCTTCTAAGTCCAATATTCTCTCTTCTGCCTCACCCATTCTGTTTGTAAGGCTCTCTAATGTGTTTTTCATTTGATCTATTGAATTCTTCATTTCATTATGATTTCTCATCACTATCACAGTTTCATGTTCTACTAGTTGTTTCATTTCAGCTTGATTCCTCCTTAATATTTCATTTTTATGAGAGAGATTTTCTATCTTGTCCATTAAGGATTTCTGTAGTTCAAGAATTTGTTTTTGAGTACTTCTTAGTGTTCTTATCAATTTTTTGAGATCTACTTCTTGCATCTCTTCTATCTCATCATCTTCGTAATCCTGAATTGGGGTGTCTTTTTCATTTGGGGGCGTCATAGTGTCTTCCTTGTTCTTATTACCTCGGTTTTTGCGTTTGTTGTTTGGCATATTGGTTTCTTCACTGTGGTGTTTTTTCTTGTTATACTATGACTCTAGATAAGTGGACTGTCTGCTTTCAATGGAGCCTTAGAGGCTTGAGATGGGTGTGGCCTGATAGCTCTGTTTGGTTCCTCAGGGTTGAGGGTGTGCCAAAGGAGACACTCCCAGGTTAGGCATGGTAAATCTCTCTCTGTTTCTTTCTTTCTTTCTTTCTTTCTTTCTTTCTTTCTTTCTTTCTTTCTTTCTTTCTTTCTTTCTTTTTTTTTTTTTTTCAAAAGGGACGTAATTCTGCACAGCTGAATGGAATTGGGGGTGGTTAGCAGGCGAATGATATACCCACAGGAGCCAGAGATCGGAAGCTCTTTCCCAAGGACCAGAGAGGGAATCTTTGCGGCCCTTTGTGTGGGCTCAGATTCTCCTGTAGTCTCCCACTGGGCTGCCAAGGCTACCGAACTGTAGTGTCTCTGGAAAGTACTTACATGAATTCGTGATTTCCGTGAGTTCTCTCCCCCACTGTCTCTTTTTTCACAGTCTCAGTTCATTAGTACCACACATTCATTAGGTTCTAATTTCCTGTTATTTCACCACCCCCACACCCTCTGCCCAGAGTCAGGTTTTTCTGCAGGCTCAGGGCCGGTGCAGATCTGAGGTCGCCCTGCTTATGATGTCCAATATGGCGCCTGCTCTTTGTCTTGCTCACCTTTGCAAGGAGGGCGGAGAGAGAGAAACTCGTGTCCGTATTGGTCACTTTTTTTTTTTTCTCTCTCTCTTTTTTCTTGTTAGCCTGGTGAACTTTTCCCCACAGGGTTTCAAGCCTTGTTCACTCTAGTCTCCTCTTTCTGCTTCCCTGCCGGTGTCTCAGGCTATTGAGGATTGACTCACATCGCGTTCCAGTGCTGGTGTGTTGAGTCTGCCGCTGGTGTCCCGAACTGGGGGCTCCCACGCTCTCCACACAGGTCCACTGTGAATCACTAGTTCCGGAAGAGTTTCCTCTGCTGTTTCTTCCCCTACTCTTCCTTGAACCCGCAGTATCTCCACTTTTATTAAACTGTCTCTCCCCGGACTATTGGTGTGCTCCTTTCCTATTCTGCCATCTTGCCGCCCCTTAGTTGATTTTTAAGCATAAGTGATACACAAGATATTTCTTGCAAATGCTTACCTTAAAGAAGAATACAAATTAAGTTCAACCAATCAAAAACAGGCAGCAAACTCATGACTAAGTAAGTAGGGACTTTCAATGTGACAAACCAAATAAATCAATTGTATAATGTGATCAAATATTTGTTTTGCAAAGGTTCATCCCTTTGCATTCCCTTGGGGAAGCCCCTGAACCAGCTTTGTGGTTTGACTTTGGCCAATTATGCATTGCTCTTTGCTCAAATAAATTCTTTTAATATTGTATTGTGCCTAGGTTTACTGTGGAACAAGGTATATGTTTAGCTCAGAGAAAAATCTGCTAAAAACTGCTCTTAATTTCATTTTTCTTCATGGAATGTGAATATTTCAACCCAATTATTTTCATGAATATTGTCTGTCCATTCAGAGTATCTCTTTTTAAGGGTTTATTTGCTTGCAAAGCAGAATGACAGAGGGAGGGAGTACCAAAGGGGGGCAGAAGGGGAGAGAGAGAGATCTTCCATCCACTGGTTCACTCTCCAAACACCTGCAACACCCAGGGCTGGGCCATCCTGAATTCTAGAATGAAGAATTCCATCTAGATCTTCCATGTGTGTAACAGGAACCCAAATACTTGGGCCAGGTTCTGCTGTGTCTCAGACACATTAGCAGGAAGCTAGATCATAATGTAGAGTAGCCAGGGCTCCAACCAGCACTTAACTCTTGGATGCAAGCACCCTAATCAGCTGTTTACCCATTGTTCCACAATGCCTGCATCCATTCATATTATCTTACTTGGACAAAAATTTTTGTAACAAAAAAACCTCAAATAAGTTTCTTGACTTATAAGTCTTTGTAATATTCTTATAATTTTAGCTGCTGCAAAATTGTAGGCCTTCTCAATTTCATTTCATTCTGGTAAAGTTTGTAAGTTTATCCAATTAGAAATAGAAGCACAATCAAAATTCCTTTCTTGCCCCAAGTCAAAATATTCAACACAAATTGCAGATCTTCAAATTAATTTTCTACACATTCAAGCACTCACTTGATTTATTTCATTCTTCTCTTCTTTTTTACAGGAACTTTTCCATCTGCTTCTGCTGCAAAATTTTGTTTTAAATAATTGTCATTTTCTAAAAGCCTCAAAAGCTAAGTTTTTGCTACTCTATGAGTTGAATATGTGGATTAACATTTCCAATCCAAAGATTACCATTGTCAAAGGTATGGAGAAAAGGGAACCTCTGTGTATTGTTGTTGGGAATGTAAATTGATTTAACCATTATGGAAAAAAGTAGTGTCTCAGAAGGCCTGAAACAGAATTAGCATATGATTTAGCAATCCCTCTTCTTGGTATAGATACAAAGGTTTTTGAAATCAGTATGTTGCAGGGACATCTGCACTCCCATGTTCATTGTAACAAGGTTCACAATTGTGAAGATATGGAAGCAACATAAGTGCCTATCATCAGATGAATGGATAAAGAAAATGGAGTATCATTGAGGAAAGGACAGCCTTTTAACAAATGATGCTCAGAAAACTGGATGCCCCAGGCAAGAAAATTAAAAATAGAGAAATAGGAATATATCAAACTAAAAAACTTCTGCAAATTGAAGGAAACAATAAACAGAGGAAACAAATACCTTACAGAATAGGAGAAAATATTTGCAAACTGTACACTGGGTAAGAAGTTAATATCTAGGTAATATGGAACTCAGACAACTCAATGAAAGAGAAAAAACAACCCTATTTAAAAATGGGAAAGATATGCATTTCTCAAAATAAGAAATACAAATGGCCAACAGTTATGTAGGTAAGTATTCAACATTATTAACATCACAGAAACACAAATTAGAACCACAAGGAGACATTAGTTCATACCTGTTAGAGTGGTGATTATCAAGAAGAAAAAAGAGAATTGTTACAGAAAATGTGAAGAAAAGGGAACCTTTATACACAGTTGGTGGGAATGTAAATTATACAACCATATGCCAGAGAGTATGGAGATAAATCAAAAAATTAAAAGTAGAGCTACCATGTGACCCAGAAATCTTACTACTGGGTTTCTCATCAAACAAGATTAAACTGTCAAAGAGACCTCTGCACTTCCATATTTAGTGCAGCACAATTTACAATAGTCAAGAAATAGAAAGAGAACATGTATTCATCAAAGAGAATCTAGGGGTTGGTACTGTGGCGCAGCAGGTTAAAGCCCCAGCCTGCAGTGCCAGCTTCCCATATGGGCTCCAGTTCGTGTTCTGGCTGCTCTTCTTCCAATCCAGCTCTCTGTTATGGCCTGGGAAAGCAATAGAAGATGGTCCAAGTCCTTGTGTCCCTGCACCCACATGGGAGACCCAGAAGAAGCTCCTGGCTCCTGGCTTCTGATCAGCTCAGCTCTTGCTGTTGTGGACATTCGGGGAGTGAACCAACAGAATGGAAGATCTCTCTCTCTCTGACTCTAACTCTCTGTAACTCTGTCTTTCAAATAAATAAAATAAATCTAAAAAAAAAAAAACAGTGAATTGATAAAGAAAATTCACATAAACACAAAAGAATACTAACTAGTCAGCCATTAAAAATAATGCAATCCTGTTACATCAATGTGGATTCACCTGGAGGACATTGTATTAAGTGAAATAAACTAGGTACAGAAAGACACACACCACATTATCTCACTGATATGAGGAATCTAAAAAAGTCAAACTCAGAGAAGTATAGAGGTTGCCTGGAGCTAGGGAGAGGGAGAAGAGGATGTTGATCAAAGGATATATAATTACAGTAATACAGGAGGAATGTATCTTAAATGTGTCCAGAATAAGCAAATATATAAAAGAAAAATAGGCCAGTGCCGCAGCTCACTAGGTTAATCCTCCACCTTTGGCGGCGGCACCCGAGGTTCTAATCCCAGTTGGGGCACCGGATTCTGTCCTGGTTGCTCCTCTTCCAGTCCAGCTCTCTGCTGTGGCCCGGGAAGGCAGTAGAGGATGGCCAGGTCCTTGGGCCCTGCAACCACATGGGAGACCAGGCGAAGCACCTGGCTCAGGCTTCAGATCGGTGCAGCACACCAGCTGCGGTGTCCATTTTGGGGGGTGAACCAACGGAAAGAAAACCTTTCTCTCTGTCTCTATCTCTCTCACTATCTAACTCTGCCTGTAAAAAAAAAAAAGAAAAAAAGAAAGAAAGAAAGAAAGAAAACTAATGATTGCCTGGGGATATGGGGGAAAGATATTTAGATACTTGGGGTGGGGGACAAAAATGAGCAATGATTGCTAATGGTTATAGAGTTTCCTTTCATGTGACGAAAACATTCTAAAATTAATTGTGATGAAGATTGCACAATTCTATGAACATACTAAAAACCATTGGATTACACACTTCAAGTGAATAAATTACATTTATATATCAGTAAACCTGCTAGTAAATTTTTAAAAATTGAGAAAATTCAAATTCAATATTTTTAAAAAGGAAATCCTGTTCTTCAGGACAATTTGGATGAACCTAGTGGTCACTGTGCTGAATGAAATAGCCCGGCATAAAGAGAGAAAGCATGCCTGATCTTATTTCTACCTTATTTATAAGTAGAGAGTCAAACAATGATTACTAGGAGCTAGGGAAGAAGTGTGGGTGGGGAAAAAGAAGATGTTGGTTAAAAGGCACAATGCTTCAGTAAGGCAAGAGGAGTAATCTTTACTTATCTCTTGCACAGAATTATTACAATTATAATAAAGCATAGTATATTTCAAGAATTACAAGAGTAGATTTTATATGCTTTCACCCTAAAAATTAAATGTGAGGCAATATATTTTAAAAGCTTGATTTAATCCTTGTTCAATATAAACATGTAAGAAAACATCTGGTTTTACCACATACATAAGTGAAATTATTATTTGTCACTTAAAATATATTTTTAAAATTTCCAACCATTTTGAAAAAATATTGTGAATTTAACTGAGAAGTCATAAGGTGACTACTTGATGTAGTTGCTTGGGAGGCCCACATTCCATCAGAGTGTCTGGGTTTAAATCATAAGTCCACCCACAATTCCAACTTCCTGTTAACGTGCACCCTGTAGGCACCAGGTAAGGGCTCAAGCAATCGGGTCCTTTCCCACACAGGAGACGCAGATTGAGCTGTTAGTTCCAGGCTTTGACTTCAGCCCTGTCCTGGGCATTGTTGTGGGCATTTGGAAAGTGAATGAGAGGATGGCAGATCAATCTCTCTCTCCTTCTCCCTCTGATTTTCAAATAAAATAAATAGTAAATAAATATAATATATAAATAATTAAGGGGATCCATTCACAACTTCACTTTTATTGCAGGGCACATTCTAGGATCCAAACTGTATTTACGAATTAATTTTTCAATGGTTCCAACTTCCCTAAGCTATGCCTGATCCATGGCAGTGAAGAGGGAATCTCCCCACTATCAAACTGAAGCTTTTTGCTGTATTCAGCATTAGCTATCTTCAAACTTTTCAGTCTAATTTCAATGAGAAAATACTCATAAACATAAGGCACCTACAATGTGCTTTACAATAGGTAGACTGTCTCATCATATATGGTTACAAGTATACATTATTGTGTTCACCACTACGAATTCTAAGTATAACTATATATGTTTCAAGTGTCTCTTAATGCAGAAAGAATATTGTGTTTATCATGATATTGTGCTTCCCCAAACTTTTCTCATATTTGCAAGACAAACACATAATTCTGTCTTTAAAGTCAAACCTTTCAATTGAATTTATAACAGCTCTCACCTCTGCCTCATCCCCCAAAACATAATATTATATTTTTGGCCTCCAACAGAATGAATTTCAAAGTAGTCTATGATTTTATGAATTAGAGGAGATAAATCAAATTGTATTGGAATTTTCTTTACAAGGCATCTTATGACACTGAGACAAAATTAGTTTCCATTAATTCTTGTAAAGCTCCTCTGCTGATGGAGCCTACACATTATTAACAGCTTGTCTCTCACTCCTACTTTCATTAAAAAAGATGCTTGGAATTGATAACACATGAAATTAACCTAAGTCATTCATGTGAGATAACAATGGTTCTTGCAGCTCAGGGGCTATGCAAACATTCTCCAGCTGCATACATGAACTTGCTCCATATAGGAACCACAAACCTGTGAGGCAGAAATCTGGCCAGCGGGATGGGTCGTCTGGTTTTCAGGTGATCATGACAACATGAGAGCCGCATAGGTGAAGGCAAAGCAGTCCCAAAGTTCAAATGTTACCTATTTTGATTAGTTTTCATATTATTTTATTTCTTGTTAATTATGAATGTTCATTTTTAGCACATTACCATTAATACAGCTTGCTGAAAACACGACAAATTATGGTTATACAATATTATAAGTAAATTGAAATTTGCATTGTATGTTTAGTGTATGGTGTGAGATCACTCAGCCTCTATGTTTCTACCATGTTTCACGTACACTTACCCTGTCATTTCCCACAGAATCCAATGACCCAACAATAGTGGCCTGGCAATTTCGGTAGCACTTGGGCTGCAGCGTGGACTCAGCATGACTGGCATGTACACCAGGTAGTTGGCATAGAAACAGCGTCAAATAGTTTCCTGTTGCTCAAACATGGTCCATGGGACCAGCTGAAAAGCTGTCACTTGGGATCTTAGTAAAAATGTAGAACCCAGGTGGCACACCAGAGCTACTGAACCAGCATCTGCATCTGAGCAAGATGCCAGGTGGTCTGAATGCACCTGAAGGCATCAGTCTATCTTCCCTTCCAACACCGAGACAGCAAGAACTGCAGAGAGAGGTGGCCCTAACCACTGGCATCTGAACATTCCATTTTTTCCCAAGAACTGAAATGCTGTTCTTGAAAGGAAGACATTAGCTAAACTGTGTGTGTGAAGTGTGGATTCATGGCATAGTCAATGGTCATTTTGCCAACAATCTGTGAAAATATGAGAGCACCACGCAGCACAGGAAACTTTACAAAGTGAATTCACCAAATCTATTCCAGCTTATGTCACTGCAGCTGTGAATAATAACACTTCTTAGACTAATGGAGAATTCAAGAAAACATAAAACCAAAGAGGACCAGCCCAGGTAAACAGTCCTGCTTATCCACCCTTCTGTGAAACTGCAGGCACTGTATACTTCTTAAAGCAGAGGCTTCATAAAATCTGTGCCCTAGACACTTTCATCAGCTGCTATTTCAAAATAAAGTCAAAAACTTTCATTTACATTTCCATTTAGAAATGTGTTTATTCTTTTCTTTCAGCAGCTTTTCATATTCAAGGCAAAAATGGTCTTTTAGAGGAGATCAAATTCAAGCTGGTGTGTGTGTGTGTGTGTGTGTGTGTGTATTGAGCATTACTTAAGGTACAACCAAATTCATGATTTAAAAAAAAAAGACTCTCAGAAGCAGGTAAGTTAATTCAGGTAACTGCAAATACTTCCCAGGAATATAGTAGCTGACTTATTCACACAGTGATACCACTCAAAGGAACGTACTGTGCCACTCATCAGCTTAAAACCTAGAACGGCTCTTGAGTACATGCAGATTTTAAACAATCTTCCTTAACTACCATGTACTATTAACAGAAGTTAGAATTTCATTAACATTCACTACACTTGTAGATTATAGAACTTGCCTCTCCCATTTTCCTCTTTTACAAGGACAAGTTTTAAATCAAGCAAGGAATAGAGCAAGATTCAAGAATTTGATAATCAAAACTTACGGTTAAATGTGTCAGCCTAATACTAAAAACATGAGGGCTTTGTGATTTTCCTCTAGAGGAGAAAACAAGAGTCAAGAGTTGTTGCTATATCTAAAGGTTTTTTGATGATTTGCAAGTAGTTTAAATCTCGTACGTTATTTTCTATCCTCATTTTTAAAAAATATTTATTTATTTTACTTGGAAGTCACAGTTACACAGAGAGAGGGAGACAGAGAGAGAGAGAGAGAGAGAGAGAGAGAGAGAGAAAGGTCTTACATACGCTGGTTCACTCTCCAGATGGCCATAATGTCTGGAGCTGAGCCGATATGAAGCCAGGAGCCAGGAGTTTCTTCCAGGTCTCCCACGTGTGTACAGAGGTCCAAGGACTTGGCCATTTTCCACTACTTTCCCGCGCCATAGCAGAGAGCTGGATCGTAAGTGGAGCAGCCAGGTCTCAAACCGGCATCTAAATGGGATACCAGCACCGCCGGCAGTGGCTTTACCTGCTACACCACAGTGCCAGCCCCATGTCCTCATTATTTTAAATAAAGCCTTTCATACTATAAAGGAACTTTATTAAATTTTATTAATATTTTCACAGTGCCTCCAATAAAAACATTTTAAAGTACTACACTCACTTTCTTAGATCTTTCTGAGATTATTTAGATAGATTGTTTTAATAAAAAGAGTTAAACTTACTGAGCACCTGTTATGAATCAGGTATTGAAAATACACTCTCTCCTCCTTATAGCAATTCTTCAAAGCTGACATTCTAACTCTGTTTTATAGTAAAAATAACTAAGATTTAGAGTATTTAACTCTTTTGCCCAACCGTCATCTTTGTTGACTTGTTAGTCAACATCCATTCTTACTCTTTTCTATTTGGTAGTATTTTCAAAGGTTTTATTTGGGCTGCTGATATTTTTGTTCAGACATTAGCTGCACCACAGGTAATGGTGGAATTATTGCAGGAGATAACATATTCTCCAAAAAAAACTCTAAGAAAATTTGAAATTTAACTAAATAAAAAGGAACCCAGATAAAGCTCTGGCTCCTTGCTTTGACCTAGTCCAGCCCCGGCCATTGCAGCCATCTGGGGAATAAACCAGTGGTTGGATAATCTCAATCTCTTTCTCTCTATCTCTCTCTTTTTCAAATAAATGATAAGAATAAATCTAAAAAGACATTATGTTATAAAAATATCCAAAATTATTATAGAGCTGACAACCAATATTTGACTTACCCAGAATATCTCCTGCACAAATGCATACAGATACAAGTATGTTAGCACACAAATATACATGGATACAGACATATAGAGCAATTTATGCATTCCTGTATCCATGTATGTTCATCTGTTACTCTGCTGCTAGGCATTGTATTAGCAGTCTACCTACAGTGGGAAGTAACATAGATATGACCTCTCTTTTCCTGGAGAAATAAACGTTAAGTAAATCATCATAAACTAATTAGCTACAAACATGATTAGTGCTCTAAGAAATATAGTTCCTTCAGAACTATTTAGTGATCTGAAAGGAAGCTGGTTTGGCTGATATGAATGCAAAGAAAGGCAAGAAGGGTAAACAATGATGCTAAAGAATTGGACAAGGGCATGGGGGATTCTGCCGGCCACGGGACAGATTTTAGACTTCGGCCTAAGAACTGAATTTGCTAGGCAAGACAGCAAGCTGCACATGTGAATTTTTAAAAACGACTGTGACTTATACTGCCAATTTCTACTATTTAAAGCTTGGGTAAACAGGAGTAGAGAAAACAGTTCTATGGGTATTGTGGCAATCCATGCAAGAAATAACAGCAGTTTAGTTAGTTTAGATCCCAAGAGATCCTGAGAAGGTGTCACAGACAAGATGTTATAGACCAGAGTACATCTAACTTGCTTTCACCTAATGTGTAGTGACTGTCTTCTCCACATTAAGGAGCATAGATCTGCATTGTTATTTTAATGGATGCATATTGAATATCAGGAGTACAGTATGATTTTTTTCAGCCAATCAGGTACTTTTGAATAGATACTTTAAATTTTCTATGTTAGAGATTAGCTGCAACAAACACATTTGTACATGCACCCTTGTGAATTATCCAATTATTACCTTTATAAGAAAACTTCCAAAGTGGAATTGATGCATCAAAGCGTTGGGAGGTTTTGATCAGTTCTGCAATCTGCAATCAGCAGCATATGACACTGACCATTTTCTCATATCCTCCATTCATTTTCTCTAATCTTTGCCACTCTGATAGCCAATTCTTTCTTTGGCAGAAGGTTGAATAGTTGAATCATTTATACTGCAATTGGCTTTTTTTGCTCATTTTTTCTATTGGAAATTGAATTTTGTTAAAAATTATATAGAAGTCTTTCACTTGTAATGACAGTAGCCTTCTTTGTTCACGAGTATGTATGCCACAGGTCATTCTTCCTGGCTTGATACTCATCTTCTAAATTTGCTTCAGTCTTTAAAGTCTTCATAGAACCAAATCTAACAGTGCTTCATAGATTCTAACTTTGGGAATTAGCTAAAGGAAAACCATTAGTGTGGCTTTTTGAATTTAGAGGAGGAAATCCAGTTAATAAAATTACAAAATCAAATTTTTCAAAGAAATATATACAAGTGATTACAAGTGACAAACATGTAAGCAATTTCCGTTTTTCAAAGACAGTCACAACACTTTTAGCTGTTATTCCTCCCTTCCATGTGATAGCTCCCTATCTTTTAATAGTTCTGATTCTTCTTATATCCAGTGTTGGTTTTCTAGTATCTGTATCTATGGCTTAGAGTACCTTAGCTTATTGTTTGTGAATCCTTGCATTTTATTCTAGTCCCAAGCTTAACAGCTAATTTCACTAGAATTAGGCAAGAAAGAACTCTAGATCTAGACGTTCCAAGTATACCTGAATTCCAATGCTACAAGGAACTAACTACTGCTATACAAGAATGCATCTATGCCAATGTCTATGTGTGTATCTCTATTTTTAACTCCTTATGTCTGCATTTATGTTAATATTACAGTAAAAGAGTAGGCATGGCCCATATTCCATTTCTTCAAATACTTTTGGTGCCCTTTATTTTGTGTATTGGAATTTTGGACTTCTCTAACCTGCTCCTTTTTCTAAGTAAGCCTTTCCAGTACTTAGTCTTAAAATTAAATTGCAGGCACTTTCTATCACGTGGTTAAAGAAAAATATTGGTAAGACAAGAAGTACAGAAAAATCTCTATTTCATGAAGCTGCTAAAAAGTAGATGTTGTTCTTCAGAATAAAACTATTTTCAGAAAAAAATTCTGAAAAGGGAGTACTATAAGACATTCAGACTTAAGAAATTTTTATATTCTTTAAAAATCATCTTTAAGCTCTAAAAGTCTATAGTTCGAACTTACTTGTTGCCATGGTAATATTTAAATTGACCTCTATGTTTTCTGCAAGTATTATTAATTGCAAGTTTTTTCTTGAGCCAGTGCAGGATCATTGCTATTTCCTTTTTCTTCACATGTAAGGTGTTTGGAGATACAGAATTCAGTTATGGACACCTAGAAGACCCACATTTTAGTAATAAAATAACTATAATAAAATTTAGATAGATTTGACAATTTTCTACAAAATGGCTACAGATAGCGCAAGAGGAGGCACCTCTCCACAATTTTGACAATTTTAGACATGATTACTAATCTCATTGTGAAAGAAGAAAAATTTTTAAAAGCTTTTATTTAATGAATATAAATATCCAAAGTACAGCTTATGGATTACAATGGCTTCCCCCCCATAACTTCCCTCCCACCCACAACCCTCCCCACTTTCCCACTCCCTCTCCCCTTTCATTCACATTAATATTCATTTTCAATTCTCTTTACATACAGAAGATCAGTTTAGTATATATTGAGTAAAGATTTCAACAGTTTGCCCTCACAACACAAAGTGAACACAAATTGAAAAATACTGTTGTTGTAATAGTTATAGTATTAAATAGTTATAGTATTAAATCACAATTTACAGCACATTAAGGACAGAGATCCTACATGATTTTTTTTTAAAAATTCATTAACTTTCTATGCAATTTCCAATTTAACACCAAGGTTTTTTTTTTTCATTTTCAATTATCTTTATATACAGAAGATCGATTCAGTATATACTAAGTAAAGATTTCATCAGTTTGCACCCACACAGAAACAAAAAGTGTAAAAATACTGTTTCAGTATTGTTTTTGACTGCTGTATAGTATTATATAGAGTACATGTCCCATAATTTCTTTATCCAGTCTACTGTTGATGGGCATTTGGGTTGGTTCCAGGTCTTAGCTATTGTGAATTGCGCTGCAATAAACATTAATGTGCAGACGGCTTTTTTGTTTGCCAATTTAATTTCCTTTGGGTAAATTCCAAGGAGTGGGATGGCTGGGTTGAATGGTAGGGTTATATTCAGGTTTCTGAGGAATCTCCAGGCTGACTTCCATAGTGGCTTAACCAGTTTGTATTCCCACCAACAGTGGGTTAGTGTCCCTTTTCCCCCACATCCTCTCCAGCATCTATTGTTGGAAGATTTCCGAATGTGAGCCATTCTAACTGGGGTGAGGTGAAACCTCATTCTTGTTTTGATTTGCATTTCCCTGATTGCTAGTGATCCTGAACATTTTTTCATGTGTCTGTTGGCCATTTGGATTTCCTCTTTGGAAAAATGTCTATTTAGGTCCTTACCCCATCTCTTGAGTGGGTTGTTTGTTTTGATGTTGTGGAGTTTCTTGATTTCTTTGTAGATTCTGGTTATCAACCCTTTATCTGTTGCATAGTTTGCAAATATTTTTTCCCATTCTGTTGGTTTCCTATTCACTTTCCTCACTGTTTCTTTTGCAATACAGAAACTTCTCAATCTGATGCAATCCCAGTAGTTAATTTTGGCTTTGACTGCCTGTGCTTCTGGGGTCTTTTCCAAGAAGTCTTTGCCAGTACCTATATCTTGCAGGGTTTCACCAATGTTCTCTAATAATTTGATGGTGTTGGGTCATAGATTTAAGTCTTTAATCCATATTGAGTGAATTTTTGTGTAAGGTGAAAGGTAGAGATCTTGCTTCATGATTCTCTATGTGGAAATCCAGTTTTCCCAGCACCATTTATTGCATAGACTGTCCTTACTCCAGGGATTGGCTTTGGATTCTTGATCAAATATTAGTTAGCTCTAGATGTTTGGGTTGATTTCTGGTGTTTCTATTCTGTTCCATTGGTCTATCCATCTGTTTCTGTACCAGTACCATGCTTTTGATAACTACTACCCTGTAGTATGTCCTGAAATCTAGTATTGTGATGCCTCAGGCTTTGTTTTTGTTGTACAAGATTGCTTTAGCTATTCAAGGTCTCCTGTGTCTCCATATGAATTTCAGCATCATTTCTTCCAGATCTGAGAAGCATGCCTTTGGTATTTTGATTGGTATTGCATTGAATATATAAATTGTTTTTGGGAGAATGGACATTTTGATGATATTGATTCTTCCAATCCATGAGCATAGAAGGTTTTTCCATTTTTTGGTATCCTCTTCTATTTATTTCTTTAAGGTTTTGTAATTTTCCTCGTAGAGATCTTGAATGTCCTTGGTTAAGTTTATTCCAAGGTATTTGATTGTTTTTGTAGCTATTGTGAATGGGATTGATCTTAGAAGTTCTTCCTCAGCCGTGGCATTGCCTGTGTATACAAAGACTGTTGATTTTTGTGCATGGATTTTATTTTCTGCTACTATGCCAAACTCTTCTATGAGTTCCAATAGTCTCTTAGTAGAGTTCTTTGGGTCCCCTAAATAAAGAATCATATAATCTGCAAAGAGGGATAGTTTGAGTTTTCCTTCCCAATTTGTATCCCTTTAATTTATTTTTCTTGCCTAATAGCTCTGGCTAAAACTTCCAACACTATGTTGAATAGCAGTGGTGAGAGTGGGCATCCCTGTCTGGTACCAGATCTCAGTTTATTAGAGAAGACCTTTCACTTTCATTGTCTAATAGTCTACTATTTTTACAGATTATGGCACATTTATACAAAAATGCAAGAAAGCAACAGTCAGAGGTTAACTCCACACTTGAAGACAAATGAGGTTGTTCACAGGAAAAGGAAAGGAACAGAATCAAAATTTTGTTGGGTCACTGAGGGCTTTGGATTGTTCCAGATAAAAAATCTGCCACTCCCTGGCTGTGTAACTTCAGACAAGTTCCTCTCTGAGCTGTGCTTTTATTTTCCTAATTAAAGAATGTGATAAACTTGCTGGATAAGTTTGAAGGTCCAATAAGGAAGACGTACATAAATGTCAAGATTATAGTTGATGGGGCTGGTGCTGTCTGCTATGGCCTAGGAAAGCAGTAGAAGATAGCCCAAGTAGTTGGGCCCCTGCACCCATGTTGGAGACCCAAAAGAAGCTCCTTCTTCTGGTTTCTGATCAGCACAGCTCCAGCTATTGCAGGCATTTTGGGAGTGAACCTTCAGATGGAAGACCTTTCTCTCTGTCTCTCCTACTCTCTGTAACTCTACTTCTCAAATAAATAAATAAAATCTTTTTTAAAAATCCTAGTTGATTATTAATAAATATCGTTCCCAACCCTCAACCTGGATCAGTGAGTGCATGTGTGTGTGCATAGATATGCGTATCCATGTGTATGCTTATATAATATTAATCTATTTATTTTAACTTATTAAAATGTATTGTAGAGTGAAGACATGGGTTCTCTATTAAATATGCTATGATACCAGGGAACTCTGAAAATGTCAATCAAGTCTCACTTGCAAACTGCAAAAGAACTTTATCTGGGTTGTCTTACAAATCAGGAGACACAGATTCAGATGTCTCTAAATGTGTGTTCCGAGCAAGGCAGGGAATGTGGGAACTTAAATGGGAAGCAGTTCTGATTTATCACAAGCAGTAAAATTTCTTTCGTAAAAATCTTCTCTGAGAAAGAACTGAGGCTGTATCATTGATAAAATATAACAACAAAAAAGTATATATGGAGTAAAAAAAAATTCATGAAACAGGAGTCTGATAAATTTCCAACATGCTTCTTGGGTCTCCTGACATAATATAATTATCCAGTGGTTCTAGACACCTTCAGTAAAAGGATGGAGCTAACCAAAGTTCAGCTTGAGACATGTTTAGGTCCTGCTTCCATAATGGCCTCCCAACTCCATTTGGAAAAACTCATTCAGTATTGTTTTCATCAGGATATTTCTTTTTATTTCCACATATTGCTCATTTCATACCATAGAAAGCAGAGACATTGGTGTCATTTCTTAGTCCAGATGCTCTAATCATTCTACAACAATGAAGGTTAGGGGTGAGAAAGGCACTAGAAGTTTAAAGAAAAGTTCCTTCTTCATTTCACAAGTCTTGCCTTTTCATCCTTGTTCTTCAGTACATTTTAGTGTGCATGTTTTGAACATCACTAGATACATTTTAGTGTGCATGTTTTGAACATCACTAGATACATTTTAGTGTGCATGTTTTGAACATCACTAGATACATTTTAGTGTGCATGTTTTCAACATCACTAGACACAGATCTGAGTTCAGTTGGCCTGCATAGTTTTGTGAAGTTTTCCAAACATACAATAGAATTTTTACCACAGGCTATGTCTACACAGCATAGAATTACTTTTCTCAAACACTACCCATAATTAGAATAAGAATAAGAGGAAAAAGATGAATGAAATAATTCAAAAGACAATAGCCACAACTCATCAAGATCTACATAATTTGATTAAGAGTGCCAAACTTATGATATTTGTCCCTTAATTCGCTCAGAATGATGTTTTCCACATTCCTCCATCTTATTGCAAATGACCGGATTTCATTGTTTTTGACTGCTGTATAGTATTCTATAGAGTACATGTCCCATAATTTCTTTATCCAAATGTGTGCTTTGAATTCCCTGTGATCTTTTGCTGTGAGGTTCCCTTCGTTTACCTTCTTTCATGTTGATGGCCGTGTTTCTGTGTTTCTGTGTGTAACACATCTTTAACTATCTTTTGCAGGGCTGGACGAGTGGCAACAAATTCTTTCAATTTTTGTTTGTTATGAAAGGTCCTTATTTCACCTTCATTCACAAATGAGAGCTTGGCAGGATATAATATTCTGGGCTGGCAGTTTTTCTCTCTAAGTACCTGGGCTATGTCTCGCCATTCTCTTCTAGCTTGTAGGGTCTCTGATGAGAAGTCTGCTGTGAGTCTAATTGGAGATCCTCTGAGTGTAATTTGACGATTCTCTCTTGCGCATTTTAGGATCTTTTCTTTCTGTTTCACTGTGGTGAGTTTAATTACAACGTGTCGTGGTGAGGACCTCTTTTGGTCATGTTTACTAGGGGTTCTATGTGCTTCCTGTACTAGGATGTCTCTGTCCTTCTCCAAAACTGGGAAATTTTCTGCTATTATCTCACTAAAAAGGCATTCTAATCCTTTCTCCCTCTCCATGCCTTCAGGAACTCCTAGAACTCGAATGTTGGGTTTTTTAATAGTATCCTGTAGATTCCCAGCAATATTTTTTAGATTTCTAGTTTCCTCTTCTTTTCTTTGGTTTGACTGTATAGTTTCCTGTGCTCTGTCTTCTAAGTCCGATATTCTCTCTTCTGCCTCACCCATTCTGTTTGTAAGGCTCTCTAATGTGTTTTTCATTTGATCTATTGAATTCTTCACTTCATTATGATTTCTCGTCACTATCACAGTTTCATGTTCTACTAGTTGTTTCATTTCAGCTTGATTTCTCCTTAATATTTCATTTTCATGAGAGAGATTTTCTACCTTGTCCATTAAGGATTTCTGTAGTTCAAGAATTTGTTTTTGAGTACTTCTTAGTGTTCTTATCAATTTTTTGAGATCTACTTCTTGCATCTCTTCTATCTCATCATCTTTGTAATCTTGAATTGGGGTGTCTTTTTCATTTGGGGATGCCATGGTTTCTTCCTTGTTCTTATTACCTCGGTTTTTGCGTTTGTTGTTTGGCATATTGGTTTCTTCACTGTGGTGTTTTTTTCTTGTTATACTATGACTCTAGATTAAGTGGAGTGTCTGCTTTTGATTGAGCCTTAGAGGCTTGAGATGGGTGTGGCCTGATAGCTCTGTTTGGTTCCTCAGGGTTGAGGGTGTATCAAAGGAGACACTCCCAGGTTAGGCGTGGTAAATCTCTCTCTGTTACTTTTTTTTTTTTTTTGGTTCAAAAGGGAAGCAATTCCACACAGCTGAATGGAGTTGGGGGTGGTTAGCAGGCGAATGATATACCCACAGGAGCCAGAGATCGGAAGCTCTTTCCCAAGGACCACAGAGGGAATCTCTGCGGCCTTCAGTGTGGGTTCAAATTCTCCTGCAGTCTCACCACTGGGCTATCAAGGCTACCGAACTCTAGCG
Source organism: Sylvilagus floridanus (assembly GCA_949820135.1). Taxonomy (NCBI): domain Eukaryota; kingdom Metazoa; phylum Chordata; class Mammalia; order Lagomorpha; family Leporidae; genus Sylvilagus; species Sylvilagus floridanus. The sequence continues at coordinate 80,817,935 of OX463241.1, forward strand.
TCTCTGGAGAGTATTCACGTGGTGAATTCCGTGAGTTCTCTCCCCAAACGTCTCTTTTTTCACAGTCTCAGTTCATTAGCACCACACATTATTAGGTTCTAATCTCCTGTTATTTCACCCCCACGCCCAGAGTCAGGTTTTTCTGCTAGGCTCAGGGCCGGTGCAGACCTGAGGTCGCCCTGCTTATGACATATTCCAAAATGGCGCCTGCTCTTTGTCTTGAAGTGAAATGGACACTATGAGAAACAGTGACTTGATCAGCTCTTGTGCTGACTGTTGTTGTACAATGTAATACTTTATCCATTTTAGTAATTTTTTTATTCTAGTACTATTGGTTGAACTCTGTAATTAACAAACAATTATTCTTAGGTGTTTAAATTTTAACTGAAAAGTGATCCCTGTTAAATATAACACTGGAAATAAGAGAGGGAGGAGATGTACAATTTGGGACATGCTCAATCGGAACTGCCCCAAATGATGGAGTTAGAATTGTGCCAGGGGATTCCCATACAATCCCATCAAGGTGGCATGTACCAAGGCCATCTCATTAGTCCAAGTGATCAATTTCAGCTCACAATTGATCACACTGATAGGTCTAAGAGTCAAAGGGATCACACAAACAAGACTAGTGTCTGCTAATACTAACTGATAGAATCAAAAAGGGAGAGAATGGTCCAACATGGGAAGCGAGATACACAGCAGACTCATAGAATGGCAGATGTCCTAAATAGCACTCTGGCCTCAGAATCAGCCCTTAAGGCATTCAGATCTGGCTCAAGAGCCCATGAGAATATTTTAGGCATGGAAAGCCAAGACACTCGGGAAAAAAAAGAAGACCTAAATGAAAGATCTCTGTGAGTGAGATCCCAGTGGAACGAATGGGGCCATCAAAGAAGGAGGTACCTTTCTCTGAAGGGAGGAGAGAACTTCCACTTTGACTATGACCCTGTCGGAATAAGATTGAAGTCAGTGAACCCTAAAGGCTTCCATAGCCTTGGCAACTCATGACTAGAGCCTAGGGAGATTACTGAGGCCATAAACAAGAGTGTCAAATTGTTAAATCAACTTCAGGAGTCACTGTGTACTTACGTCTCATGTGGGATCTGTCCTTAATGTGTTGTCCAATGTGAAGTAATGCTATAACTAGCACTGAAACAGTATTTTACACTTTGTGTTTCTGTGTGGGTGCAAACTGATGAAATCTTTACTTAGTATATACTGAATCTATCTTCTGTATATAGATAATTAAAAATGGAAAAAAATCTTGGTGTTAAATTGGAAATTGCCTAGAAAATTAATCAATTTTTTTAAAAAATATATCATGTAGGATCTCTGTCCTTAATGTGCTATACATTGTGAATTAATACTATAACTAGTACTCCAACAGTATTTTTCACTTTGTGTTGCTATGTGAGGGCAAACTGTTGAAATCTTTACTTAATATATAGTAAACTGATCTTCTGTATATAAAGAGAAGTGAAAATGAATCTTGATGTGAAGCAAGGGGAGAGGGAGTGGGAAAGGGGAGGGTTGCGGGTGGGGGGGAAGTTATGGGGGGGAAGCCATTGTAATCTATAAGCTGTATTTTGAAAATTTATATTCTTTAAATAAAAGCGTTATAAAAAAAAGAGTGCCAAACTTAGTCATATTTTTTAAGTAATCTGAAAATTATCTTATATTTCCCAATGAAATTACTAAATACATTGCAAGTAACATAGTAACAATCCAGCACAAGATACATGAGGCCTTAAACGTATAGAAGCTGACTATAGAATATTAAAATAGTTTGGACAGTTCACCACTATATGTGAGGATACTTCAAAAAGCTAATGGAAAATGGAATTAAAAGATGTTTATTTTGATGCAAAAATGTTTGAAATTCATGCCTATGAGAGATCTACAGAAAGTTAACAAAAAACTATGCATAGACTTAAAATTGTTTTCTGAGAGCTTTTTGAAGTACCCTCATGATTTTTAAATATATAGTATATGTGTATATATATATATTTTTTTAAAGGTAAAATGACAGAAAAATAGAGACTGGGGTAGATGGGGAAGAGGTCTTCCATCGGCTAATTCACTCCCTAAATGGCTGCAATGCCCTGAGCTGAGCCAGGCTGAATCCAGGAGCCCAGAATTCCATCTGGGTCTCCATGTGGCTGGCAGGGGTCCAAGCATGTGACTCACCTTCTGCTGCTTTCCCGGAAAAATTAGCAGGGAGCTGGGTAAGAAGTGGAATGGCTGAAATTCAAATCGGCACTCCAATACAAGATGTCAATGTGAAAAGAGGTGGCTTAACCCACTATCCACAGCACCAACCCCTAAAATAACCTCATATTTTTTTAAATCATCACATCAGATAATGTAAGTCTCAGGTGAACCTTACTGCTTGAGCTATTCTACCTGCACTGTAGTTTGTAGAATACAGAATCAAATAAAATGCTGTCTAATATAAACCAATTAATTTTATAAATATCTCACACATTCCATTCTGTTTTTACTCTCTTTTCTTTTGCCCACAGTTCATCTCTACTCAGAATGAGTCAACTACATTCAGTTTAGGGTGTAGATCTCCATAGGCTGGGGGGGGGGCAAATATTGGGACCAATTCCTAATCTCATCTAGATGTTCGACCAAAACAACTTCTCAGAAATGAAAATCACAGGCCCTGAAACTGTACGTTTTTAGAGCTATTCCCTCAGGTCTTGCCAAGGCTCTTGTTCATGAAGAGTGTTCCCATAAATCCTGGCAACATGAATGAATGAATGGATAATGCCTTTTCATTGGGATCATCTTAAGTATTGAATAAACAGAATCCAGAAGAGTGTCTGCCATATAAAATGTGCTTAATAAAATGCAGCTTTGGCTGATTCTGATTAACCACAATCATCCATTGGCCCACATGAATTAAAAGAATGGAACTGTAAATAACAGATTCATCACTGTAACATGATGCCAACTGGGCTAAGCAAATGGTAGCCTCCTATACTGCTGTCAGTTGTTACAGACAGACAGGGCTCCTCTTTCAATTCTAAGAAAATTTTCTAACAACTTTATCTTTGGCACAACATAAAATTACCCATTTAAAGAACACAAGTAAATGTTGGTTAGTAGATCTACATGTTAGGCTAGCATCACCACAATTCAGTTTTCAAACATTTCCATCATTCCCAAAGAAATCTTGTACCTATTTTCTCCCAATATTTTCTGCCTCTGAATTGTGGATCAAACAAAAATAGTTAGCTTTCTGTCTCTGTAGGTTTGCTAGTGCCAAATATTTAATATAAAAGGAATCATGCAAGATGTGACCTTTTGAAACTATTTTTTTTACTTAGCTTAATGTTTCCAAAGTTCTTTATATTGTGTCACATATCAGCATTTGATTCCTATTTATTGTTAAATAATAGTTTTTCATATGAATATTCTACATATAATTTATCCACACTAATCAATTGATGGGCAACATTACCTTTAGGAATGGCATTTCTTGTGGTTATTTTTGTGTAAATTTCTGTGTGACTGTATATTTTCAATTCATTTGGGTAAACCTACAAGTGAAATTACTAGGTCTTATGATAACTCTGTTTTTAATATCTTAAAGAACATACAAAAATTTTTCCAAAGTAGCTGCAGTAACAAAGAAAGATTTCAATTTCTCCAAACCCTAGTGATCAAATTTTTTCATATGTATTTAATGAGTGTGAAATCATATTTCACTGAAGTTTTCATTTTGCATTTTGCATTTTCCTAATGACTGATTATGCTGGGATTTTTTGATAAGTTTCTTAGAAATTTATATACCTTCAGAAATGTCTGCTCAAACAATTTGACCATTTTTAAATTGGGTTATTTGTCTTCATTATTGAATTGCAAGATTTCCTCATGCATTCTTGTTAATAGACCCAAACTTATATAACTTACAAACATTTTTTTCTGTTGCTGGGTTTAATTTCTATTTTCTTAATTATATACTTTTCAGATTTGTTTTAATTTAGAGGATATCCAATTATTTAGTTTTTCTTTGCCTGCTTGTGGTTTTATTGTCATATATTTGAAACCATTGCCTTACCCAATACTACAGATATATATAATACTGGCTCTTACATTTAGGTCTCTGAATGCTCCACCCAACATTAGCAGAACATACATGCTTTCAAAGCTTAATCTAGATATTTTATTTATGTAGAACCACAGAATAAGTTTTCTATTTGTGCTGGTCTTATTTCACTTAACATAGTACTTTCAAGATTCATATATCCATGTCAGAACTTCGTTCCTTTCATGGCTAAATAATATTCCACTGAATGTATATTCTACATTTTATTTATCTACTTACCTGTTAATAGACACTTGGATTGCAATTGTAAACAATGCTACAATGAATAAAAGTCTCTTTGAGACCCTCTTTTTGATTGGCATTTCTGACCATATGGTAATTTTCTATATAACTTTTTGAGGACCTGCCAAAATTATCTAAAAAGAGGCTGCACCAATTTACATTCCCACCAGAAATAAATGAAGTTATAAAATCACTATATACGCATACCAACATCCTCAATGGCTTTTTACATTCTTTTGATTAACATGTATTAATTGGACATATTTATGAAGTACAGTGTGATTTTTCAGGACATTTGTGCCCATAAAATCATGGAAGTTCAAATTTACTTTACATAATTTCCTTGTTTGGAATCTTCAAGTTCAACTCTTCTAGTTCTTCCTAAAATATATAATAGATCATTGTGAATGTAGTCACTCATCATGCTTTGGAATAGTAGACCTTATTTCTTCTATATAAATGTGTTTTGGTACCCATATTCAAACTTCCTCTATCTTCCACCCTTCCCAACTTCTGGTATCCATCATTCCACATTCAGATCTAATTTTTTTAGCTTCCATGTATGAGAGAGAACATACAGTGTTTGTATTTCTATGCTGCCTTATTTCACTTAACACAAGGACCTCCAGTTCCATCCATATTGTGGCAAATGCTGGTATTTCATTCATTCTACGGTTGACAAATATACCATTGTGTATATCATGTCATGTTTCCTTTATTCCTTCATCCATCAACGAGACTTCAGCTGATTCTGTATCTTGACTATTGTAAATAGCATTGTAGTAAAAAAATGTGACAGTTCAGATTTCTCTTGATATGCTCATCCCCTATATGCCCAGTGTGCTCATATTCTTCTTAGGTTTATACACAGAAGTGGGAAAGCTAGATCATGTGGTAGATTTATTTTTACCTATTTGGGGGGCTTCCATACTATTCTCAAAAATGGCTATATTAATTTATATTTCCAGTTACAGTGTATAAAAGTAACCTTTCTGCCCATTCTCATCCGTATTTGTTATTTTTGGCTTTTTAGGTAATAGCCACATTAACTGAGGTGAGAGAATATTCTGTTGAGGTTGTCATTTGTGTTTCTCTAATGACTAATGATAGTAAGCATTTTTAAATGTATCTGTTGGCCATCTGTATTTCCTCCTATGAAAAATTTCTATTCAGATCACTTTCTCTTTTTTAAAATTTAATTCTTTCATGATTATTTTGGAGTTTCTTGTACATTCTAAACATTAGTTTTTTCAGATGAATAGTTCACAAATATTTTTTCTCATTTTGTATGTATTTTTCACTCTGTTGATTATTTCTTTGGCTGTGCAGAAGCTTTTTAGATTGATATAATCTAATTTGTCTGCTTTTGCTTTTGTTGCCTGTGCTTTTGAGGTCCTAAACATAAAAATTATTGCCTATACCAATGATTTGGAGGGTATTCTGAGTGTTTTCTTGCAAAGTTTCATAGTTTCAGGTCTATATTTATTTAGATTTTTGTTCAATTTTCAGTTGATTTTTATATAGACAGGTAGAGGTAAAGTTTTAATTTTTGCATATGGTTAACGTTTATGAAAAATATTGTCCTTTCTCTGGATTAAGGTTTGTGCCTTTATTGAGAATCAGCTCCTCCACCTTGGTTCTAAGCATCTGAGTATGTGGAACTCTCCTGTCCTTAGTGTTACCGGCATCTGCTGTGGTGGGTCCTGCTGGGTCTTTATGTTCATCTTTTCTCCTGTAACAGGAAATCCCATCAGCAAGGAAATTGGCCAGTGCTCTTTATTCCATTTTTTTTTTGAATCATCATATTTTTCAGAGTCCTTGTCTCTCCCTTGCTTGGTTCCAATGACACTCATCTCAAAATGCAATTACTTGCTTACCTTTTTGGTCTCCTGGGAGGAGGATGAATCTAGCATTGGGCATATCTGTTAGGCCTTTTGGTGTCTCAAAAATCTTTGCATTTTTAAAACTGGGTTATTTTTCTGTTGTTGAATCTCAGATTTGTGATACTTCCAACATTCCATAAGTTTTCTGTTTCACTTTCTTGACAACATCCTTCACGGCATAAAACTTTTCTGTTTTTTGTTTTTGTTTTTATTTTTTGTTTCAAATTTTTTGTTTCTGTTTTTTTGTTTTTTGAGGCCAGCATGTGGAGATCAGTTTAAACCAATCCCATGCCAGAGGTCAAGTTCAAGTCCTGGCTGCTCCACTTCCAATCCAGCTACTTGCTAATGTGCTAAGGAAGGCAGTAGAAGATGGACCAAGTCCTTGGGCCCCTGCCACTCACATGAGAGACCTGGAAGGAGTTCCTGGCTTCAGGTTGTCCCATTACCCAGCCATTCAAGATATTTGAGAAGTGAACCAACAGGTAGACAATCCCTCTATCCATCTCTCACCACCACTTCTGTAACTGCTTTCCAAATGAATCTTGAAAAACCCTTTTTTATATAGTACAATATTCACTTTTTTTCTGTTCCTGTTGTTGTTGTTATATCTAAGAATCCATGAGAAAACCCAAGGTATTGAAGATTTTATCACCATGATTTCTTGAAAGGATTTTACTATTTAAGCTGTTATATTTTGGTCATTTATCTGTTTAGAGTAAATTTTATAGGGTATAAGATAAGGGTCCAAATTCATTCTTTCACATAAGGGTATCAGTTGTGTTGGCATAAGGAAATCAGTTGTGCTGGCAACATTTGCTGAAGACACTATTTTTTCCCTTACATTTCGTCAAAAAATCAACTAGTTGTGTGTGTGTGTGTGTGTGTGTGCATATTTCTATATTCTTTTTTTTAAAGTTTCATTTATTTATTTGAAAGTATAGTTACACAGAGAGGAGAGGCAGAGAATGAGAGAGAGGTTGGCCACCCTATGGTTCATTCTCCCTTTGGCCACAATAACTGGTGCTGTGCCGATCTGAAACCAGGAGCCAGGTTCCGTACAGGGGTCCAAGGAAGTGGGCCATCTTTTACTGCTTTGCTAGGCTATAGAAAAGAGCTGGAATGAAAGTGGAGCAGTTAGGGACTTGAACTGACGCCCACATGGGATGCTGACACTGCAGGTGGCGTCTTTACCCACTACACACAGCACTGACCCCTGTACTCTTAATTATATTGCTTTGGTTGTGTCTACTTTGGTGCAAGTACATGTTTTGATTATTACAGCTTTATAATAAGCTTTGAAATTGGAAAATTTTAAATTTGTCATTCTTCTTCAAGATTTCTTTTATTAATTGGGATCCTTAACAAGTCCATGTGAATTTGAGAATAGGCTTATAATTTTTAACTGAAAAGTATAAATAAGTCTGTTGTTATTTTATAGAAAATTGGAAAATGTGTTGAATTGGAGATCACCTTGGGTATATCTTCATCTAATAATATTAAATCTTTTTACCCATGAAAATTGAATTTTCCTATGGTTTGAATAGCATATAGCTTCGGAACTCATGTGGAAATCCAATGTTTAAATCCCAAAGTCTTATGGTAATGGTACTAAGAGTCTAGAAACTGAATCCAATTATGATATTTAGGAGGTGGGTCTAGTGGGAGGTCTTCGGATCCTTGGTGGCATCTTGTTGTTGGATGGTAGTTCTTATGAGGGTGTTGATTTCAACAGCCTGAGTCAGGCTTAGCCACTCTCACTCTGCCTCCTGACTCACTATGTGATCATTCTTCTGCACATGATCCACTGTTTCCAGCCTCTGGCCTTACCAGAGAGCCACAGCTTGGGGCAGCCCAGCTTCGGACTGTGAACCTACAAAACACCGAGCCAGAATAAACCTCTTTTCTCTTCCTTCCTGTGTTAGGTACTTCATTATGGTAATGAAAAGCTAACTAAGACATATTTCTTTCCATTTAAGTCTTCTTAATTCATTTTACAATCTTTCGTAATTTTCAGTATACATTTTCACGACCTAGTATCACAGTTTGTCATCTCTTAACAATCGCTGCTCCAAGGCCATTGTCACTTTAATACAGTGTCCATTTTAAGACAGCTGCTTCTGTAAGACCCTTGCCACATATAAAGGCATTTGGCACAGTCACTCTCTTTTTCTTAATATACTCTAGTCTTTTTGGCTTCCAAAATACCTCCTTCAATAGTTGCTCCTTCTCATTCACTCTTTAGTTTCCACTGATTTCCCCAGCTCCTTCATATTTGCATGTTCCAAGTCACCTTTTGCTTTCTCCATTAATAATCACTCCCCTGTACTCTCAAAGACCTTTATTTCTTTCAATATAAAATATGGACCAAAAATTCCCAAATTTATATTTTCAACACGGATTATTCTCCAAGACTCCAGTGTCATCTATTCACCTGGACCTCAAACTTACCATTTTAAGATAAATTCATGATCTTTCTTTCAAATCCTATTCCGACTCATTCCAGGTAGATGTCATCTCTATCCTTCCCTAGAAAAAACTCTAGAATCATCAAGGAGATCCTGCTTTCTCTAACACTCCAAATTGCACACATCAGCAAATCCCAGTGGTTCTACCTTCAACATATATTTAGAATCTCAATCCTCTCATTCCTACAGAGTGATCACTCCTCATTCAAGCCATCACCAACTCTAGCCTTAGTAGCTGAAATAATTTCCTACCATAACTCTGAAAGTACTCCAGAAAATCATGTAATCCATGTAAGTCTTCTACTCAAAACCTCCCGTTTTCCTATAGACTACTGAAAAATGATCTACAAAGCATTACAATGCCAGATCTACCAACTTGCTTCTAATTTCATCTGTTAATGTGTTTCAACTCAAATTCAGTCACACTGTCTGCTGTTCTATAAACCAGATAATTTTTTTATTTGAAAGGTAGAGTTATAGACAGTGAGAGAGAGATAAAGAGAAAGGTCTTCCTTCAGTTGGTTCACTCCCCAAATGGCTGCTACAGCCAGTGTGCTGCGCCAATCCAAAGCCAGGAGCCATGTGCTTCTTCCTGGTCTCCCATGTGGTTGCAGGGGCCCAAGCAGTTGGGCCATCCTCCACTGCCCTTCCAGGCCAGAGCAGAGAGCTGGACTGGAACAGGAGCAACCAGGACTAGAACCTAGCGCCCATATGAGATGCCAGTGCTTCAAGGCGGAGGATTAACCAAGTGAGCCCTGGCGCTGGCCCCAATAAATTTAACCTTAGGGCTTTTATACTGATTCTTATCTCTGCTTCAGTGTGCTTCCCCCAGATACCCAAGTGTCCCACTCACTTATAACCTTCAAGAGCACTTGTTCACATTTAGTTTTCTTAATGAGAACTAATTTAATCATTAATTTTTCAATTGTAACCTGGCCTCCACCAACTCAGAGCATTTCCAATTTCCTCACTCCCCTATTTTTTTATTCCATCATCTTTATTACATTCTAACATTCTAACATATAATTTACTTTTTATTTTCTCTCCATTGAATTTCTCTGCTACTATAATAATAGTTCCTAGGAGAAAGAACTTCGATTTGTTTGCTAGCAATTTCCAAGCACACAGAACAATATTTGCATGTGTGTTCATTATTTCATAAGAAATTTTATAAGAAGTAAGTTATTGTACAACCACACTGTAACTTTTTGGCAAAAAAAAGTTACTATGTTTTCAACTCTACAACCTGCAAGTTGGAAGAAATTTAATCAACCAAGCTTAAGAAAAACTCCATTGATAGGAACCAAGAGATTTATTACTTATTAATAGAATTCCAGGGTTGCTCAAAGTGATTTTAAATTAGAGTGCAAAATATGCTCAGTTACAACACAATTCACACCATAAACATTAATATTTTTCAATTATTTTTAAAGAATGATAATTGAATTGATATATAATGTTAAAATAACCTGACAGTAACCTTAATTAATGGACAGAAGTATAGAGATCTATGAGTCAAATAGATGTAAGACTTCAAGTAAGAGATTATTCATAATTATTTCAACATATTGCTTAAGCTTTAATCATTTGGAGAATTAATCAATCAAATAAAATTTATAAAACCAATGACAATATTCAAAGTACACAGCCACTGAATTACATAGTTGTGAAGGTTAGCATTTAAGTGAAATCAGGATGTGCAAATCTTCAGAAACCCCAGATAAAGCAAATTTGCAAGGTTAATCAAAGATTAGAACTGGATATGAGTTATCCTAGAAGTGCACACAAGTACAAGTTTCAAATTGCTGTCAAATCAAATCATGAGGCAAAGATATCTGACTCTAAGACACAAGATACTTGTCCAAACAATAAGAAGTCAAGAGATTAGATGAAGATTCAAGCAGCAAACAATAGTGCAGCTGAAATTAAAGAGATAGACAATGCAAGATTTTAGAAATCAATCAGGGGCCAGCACTGTGGTGTAGCGGGTGAAGCTGTGGCCTGCAGAACTGGCATTCCATATAGATGCCAGTTTGAGTCCCAGCAGTTCCACTTCCAATCCAGCTCCCTACTAATATTCTGAGAAGGCAGAGAATGGCCCAAGTACTTGGGTCCCTGACCCAAATGGAAGACCCAGAGTAAGAAGCTCCTGGCTCAATCTGGCCCAGTACTAGCTGTTATGGCCATTTGGAGAGTGACTAGCAGATGGAAAATCTCTTTCTCTCTCTCTGTTTCTCCCTCTCTCCTCTCTGTAACTCTTTAAACCATTTTATAAAGGGAAATCAGTCATAGAATGACACACATACAATAGCATTAAGTCAACTGGAAAATTGACAAATGAAAATAATCAGTTCTTGAAAAACAGAAGTCCATAATATGGCAAATTCTACAATGAAAATACCTGAACTACTGAAAGATACCAATGTCATAAATAGACCAGAAAACAATAAATTAGGTAGATCTCTGTAAAATCAAAGAAACCAAAGTGATGTGATAGAATATAATGTATTTACTTTACTTAGATCCTCTATTTAATAAGAATAACAGTAAAAATAGCATTAAAGGACAACTTGGGATCATTTAGAGTATTTTAATGTTGGTATATTATTTATGTTAGTGAGTCAATGACAAATCAACTGGCTGTGGAATTTGTTGTCAGAATGTGCATGTTCTGACAAGAGAGCTATTAAAGCATTCAGAATGAAGCACCATTTAATTAATCATTTAATTTATTTAATCATTGCATAGGTGCAGACTTTGATGTGAGTATTATTATTCTCATTATAAAAGATTAATGAGTACCTGGCTATCCAGAGAAGTTACACAATTGCTTAAATCATAGATTAGGTTAAGGAAGAAGCTAGGTTCAAACCCACTCTTAAGACTCCAAAACTGGAGCCAGGGTTGTGGCATAGCAGATTAAGCAGCCACCTGCAACACCAGCATCCCACATGGGAGTGGGTTCAAATCCCAGCTGCTCCACATTAGCTCCTTTCTAATGCATCTGGGAAATCAGGCCAAGTGCATGGGCTCCTGAATTCACATGGCAGACCCAGATGAAGCTTCTGGCTTCTGTCCTCAGCCTGACCCAGCCATTTGGAGAGTGAACCAGCAAATGGGAGATATTATCTCTCTCTCTCCCTCCCTCCCTCCATTCCTCCCTCCCTCTTCCTCACTCCCTCCCACACCCTCTCCCTCTCTGTAACTCTGCTTTTCAAATAAATAAACTTTTTTAAAAAGTCTCCAGAATTAGCCTCCTTCCATTCAAAAGGCTGGGGCTTTGACCTTGTTTGGTAGTTCCAGACAAGGTTTCTGCAATCAGCACCTTGGCCAGCAGCCCAGGATGGTCTAGGACTCTATCATTCTAAGAATTAACTTGGACATCAATGTCCTTGAGTAGCTAGAACATCATCATAGCACTGCGGCAACAAGAGAAGCTGCAATCCTACCAACAATAGAGTGAAGCTGAGTGACACATTGTTTTCCAATCACTGCAGTTTTTTAATCTTTTCTGTCCCAAACTAAAGGGAGTCAAATGTTTTTAATGGTTCTCATTACATGTTTTCAAGGCTCCTAATAATTCCTTTAAAATGTTTTTATTTAGGTATAGCTCAAATACCATCAAATTCATCTCTTTAAAATATATATTTCAAAGACTTCTAGTGTATTCACAGAATTGTGCAATCATTACAACCAAGTTTCAAACATTTTCATTTCCCCCAAAGTCACTTTGAATTTCCTCTCTAACCTGGCCCCTGGTAATCATCTCTACAAATCATTCCCTTTCTAGGGAATTTCACATAAACAGAATCATATAATATGTGGTCCTTTGTGACTAACTTTTTTCACTAGGCATGTTTTCAAGGTCAGTATATATTAACAGATGTATTATTATTTCATTTAATTTGTATTGCTGAATGGTATCTCGTTGTTTGAATGTATTGAATTTTCTTTGTTTATCAGGTGAAGAACACTTGAGTTGTTTCCATTTTGAGGCTCTTCTAAATAATGATGTTATGAATAAGTATCCATGCACAAATTTGTGGATGTTTTAAAATTATTTTGGGTATATATGTAGGAGAGGAAGTGTTGGGTCATATGGTAAGTTTGTATTTAACTTTTGAGGATGATCAAACTCTTTTCCACAGTGACTGTACCATCTTACACTCCTATCAACAAAAGATAAGGATTTCAATTTTTCTACATCCTTGCCAACAATTTTAGATTACAGCCATCTTAGTGGTTGTTTGATTCTATCCATCATAGAGTGTGAACTAGTATTCCACTGTGGTTTTGGTTTGCATTTCCCTAATGACTACTGATGTTGTGCATCTTTTGTGTGCCTATCAGCCATTTGTTTACCTTCTTTGGGAAAATGTCTACTCAAATATTTTCCTATTTCTTAAATAGGGTATATTGACTTTTTATAAGATTAATCTTTTTTAAAACTCTAAGTGCACGGCCAGTTGTCTGATTCCTAACACTTACTACACGTATGCATATGACTACGCATATGACTTACTACACATATTATGAGCAGACTACACAAGGTCATGGCACCTTTGTTTCAAAATGAGATCATATTACCAACATCATAGAGTTTGTGTGAGTTAAGTGCATATCAAACATTTGTAACAATGACTGAAGCATTATAGGCATTCAGGAAATGACTCAAATCTGGAAGCACTCATAATGGTACAAAATAACCATTAAGATTAGGAATCCAGTTAGGATTTGGTAGTTGAGGGTTTGAGACAGCACTTATAGAAATAAAAAGATAATAACAACTATCCTTAAAGTCCTGCCATAATAGTTATGAAAAATTTTAACTTGGGGTATTATTAAATATCCCTGAAAGAGATATGAAATTATGCTCTAATTACATAAAACAAGTAAATACTGTAACTAGATAGAAATCTTTGCGAAAGGAAAAAATTACAAAGCAAGTCATTTTTAAATAGCAATAAAACCAGATACTTAAAATGCATGATTATATAGCTTTTATATGTTTTATATGTATTCTAAATGGTATAATTATCAACAACCATTACTGGGAAAACAGATTGAAGATTTTGATTCAGGAGAATTAAACTTTTTCCCACCTTAACAAAATTCTTAGGAAATTTTGTTTATTTCTTGGAAAAAGAAGAAAAGATTTTAAAATCAGTCTCTATGTTTAAAATATTTTACAAGTCTACAAATGCATACCATTGTAAAACTACAAACAATGATGTGCCAAGTAGATAGTACTGTATTTGTTACTCATCCACATCTATAAATTGATCATTTACCTATATAGCCTTCTGGTATAGTTTTTTGTTCATTGACAATGTTGTGATGCAGATAAACATGGCTTAATTATTATTTCAAGAAACGTCCTGCAGGCAAGAAACTGCATGTGTTTTTTCAAAGTTATAGTGGAGCACGTCACAGCTCAGGGAATAAAAGCTGTATCTCAATCATCAGGACAAAAGTACAGTCAATGTACAAAATGCCTTAAGTAGATAACTTGAAGGGCCATTTGATTACCATGGCATTATATTTTCATCCTCAAGGCTTTTCATGTAAAATTTTTAAAAAGTGCTTTACAAGAAGTAAGATTGTCCCAACACAAGGCAGGAAATAAAACTGACTACAATGTGGAACATGACCATGACATAATTTCTCTTTGCTCTCTCTCTCACACTAAAGAAGAACTAGAAGGTGTTATTGTATGACACCGGCCCTAATACTTCCTCCTAAAGAAGCTAGCATGTGACGCACAAGAGGGAACACAGAGGACCAGATTCTGATATGGCCTGGATCAAAGCAGGTCTTCCCATTCTTAGCAGCAAACTGTAAAGGTGAGATGGAGTCAAAGTAGCTCCCGTGATACAGGAAAATTATCTTCTTCCTCTCTCTATTAGATGTTATAAAGAAGACACTTACTTATTTAGCCTCATGCTATCTATCAATAGAAGGAAGAAAATATAATTATATTAATTTTCCTGGTTAAAAAAAATGAGGTACAAAAAATTAAATGCCTGACCTGACCTCATGAAGTTCATCAGTGTGGCAGATCTCTTAGATGTCTGACTCTCAAGCCAGGATTTATTTTCAATACCTAAAGCTCTGCTTTCTCTAATGTATTCTCTGGAGCTGGACTGGTTTATATACTTGGTTAGGAAAGGAGAATTCAAAACTAAATGTTTGTTTTTTCTACTCTGCCTTCTCTTGATGTCAGTATGTTAGAAATATCTTGGTATTAGAAGAATTTTAGCTGTCTCTGGTTAGCTGTGGAAGATGAGTCCCATTATTTGAATGTGAGTACTGCACTCTCCTCCTACATCCAGAGCACGATGACAACTTAGGGTGCCTTAGCTGCCCAACATACTGCTATGAGGAATAATCTGATAAAGTATTTGAACACACTTTGAAAAGTGCTATTAGCTCAAAGTCCCACTAACATTAACACAACTCATCAATAATCATTTTCTGAATTCTCACAGCATCTATATCTCTGTCAAGACGTCTACCATTTTTCATTTTTCACTTGCATTAAAGCAAGTGGTGTTTGTTACACAGAGTGCTCTCTTTGCTGCATTCCTTGCTGCAAGGATCATGAGACTTTTAGAGCCTTATATCTCAAAAGTGTGAGTGTTGCAACGAATGGGAATTTTGCCAAAGGATTGGCATATTGTATCTAAAACCATTCTCACCATTGATAGATGCATATTCCCAGTACTGCTATGCTGCACACAAATCAAGGGCACATCAAGTGCAAGGACACACAGACATGGCCACAGATGGCTGGCAAAGGCAGCATGCAGCTCAACTTCATCTCTGTGGAAAATAGTTGTTCCCTGCTAACCCCTTAATAATCATAGAGTGAGTTAATTCCAGTAGCATGGGAGAAAATAATTGTAGGTGAAAATCTCTGTTTCAAACAGCTTTTGTGAAGAGGCAGATAGCTTAGATACAGTCATTTACCACCACCTGCTTGTATATCCACCTGCTTTAATACTGAAGATATTTTCCATTAGACACTCATATAAGCCCATAATGTTGGATGATGATGTATATACGGTTATATAACCACATTTCTTTTTTAACTTTTATTTAATAAATATAAATTTCCAAAATACAGCTTATGGATTACAATGGCTTCCCCCCCCCATAACTTCTCTCCCACCTACAACACTCACATTTCCCACTCCCTCTCCCATTCCATTCACATCAAGATTAATTTTCAATTCTCTTTATATACAGAAGATCAATTTAGTATATATTAAGTAGAGATTTCAAAAGTTTGCACCCACACAGAAACACAAAATGTAAAGTACTGTTTCAGTACTAGTTTTAGCATTAATTCACATTGGACAACACATTAAGGACAGAGATCCTACATGAGGAGTAAGTGCACAGTGACTCCTGTTATTGACTTAACAATTTGACAGTCTTGTTTATGGTGTTAGTAATCACCCTAGGCTCTTCTCATGAGTTGCCAAGGCTATGGAAGCCTTTTGAGTTTGCCAACTCCGATCTTTTTCAGACAAGGTCATAGTCAAAGTGGAAGTTCTCTCCTCCCTTCAGAGAAAGGTACCTTCTTTGATGGCCTGTTCTTTCTGCTGGGATCTCACTCAGAGATAATTCATTTAGGTCTTCTTTTTTTTTTCCCAGAGTGTCTTGGATTTCCCTGCCTAAAATAGTCTCATGGGCTCTTGAGCCAGATCCGAATGCCTAAAGGGCTGATTCTGAGGCCAGAGCGCTGTTTAGGACATCTGCCATTCTCTGAGTCTGCTGTGTATCCCACTTCCCATGTTGGATCATTCTCTCCCTTTTTAATTCTATCAGTTAGTACTAGCGGACACTAGTCTTATTTATGTGATCCCTTTGAATCTTAGACCTATCTGTGTGATCAAGTGTGGACAGAAATTGATCACTTGGACTAGTGAGATGGCCTTGGTACATGCCTCCTATATGGGACTGAATTGAAATCCCCTGGCACGTTTCTAACTCTACTATTTGGGGCAAGTCAGATTGAGCATGTCCCAAGTTGTACATCTCCTCCCTCTCTTATTCCCACTCATATTTAACAGAGATCACTTTTCAGTTAAATTTAAATACTTAAGAATAGTTGTGTGTTAATTACAGAGTTCAACCAATAGTATTGAGTAGAACAAAAAAATACTAAAAGGGATAAAGTATTAAGTATAACCACATTTCTTAAAAATAAAAAAAATAGCATTAGCAATGGGAAAGTAAATAGAACCATTAAGGTTTATTAATTGCTTTTTTATGACACAGGCATTAAGGTGAGCTTTGTCCTGTGCATCCATAGCCTATGTCCCACTCTCACCAGGCTTGTGGAGTTTGGAGTTGTGCTTCAAGGGACAATGAAGAATTCATGCTAATATATGCATTCTACTAAGCTCTTCTATAATTAAGTCAGGGCATGAATTTCATAGACAGCTGATCTGGGTCAGGTTGTACCTTATATCCATTGAAAAACATAAAACTAATTGACCTGAGGCCAAAGTCTTAACCTCAGCTAAGAATTCCAAATCTCCTATGAGCAATTCTGTTCAGTCAGTGATAGGAGAACGCTCTTTGCAACCCTGGTCTCTCACTTTCTATCCTGCATTTTCTTCAGCATATTAACTCTTAAAAGTTTAATCAACTTTCCTGTAGAAAATGGCTCTGGTAACACCTGCAATCACTCCTTTCAATTATCATGTTTCATCTTCAAAAACAGGGCATTCCAATTTCATGGTCAAACACAGGATGCAATTTTACACTTGAAAATAATGGCCAGAGCAATCCTGGAACATGGAGGCAGAAGGCGTTTTAGCTACTGAATACCCAGCCCTGTATGGCTAAATGAGGGCATTTGAGGTGACCTACAGAGTTTCTAGGAAATTTTGGAATTGGATCTTGCAGATTAATTTTTTTAAACAATTTCAATCTTTGACCTGACAGATGCAGCAATTAGCACCTGGACTTAATGAAGAGTGATTGCTGTAGGCAATGTTGTAGGACATGTGAGTTTTGCTGCCAGCACACACCAAAAGCACTACATGAAAGCCCTGTAATTTGCAGGGAGAAAGTTGATTTCAAGGCAACCAGGCACAATGCTCAAATCTGACTCCTAGGTCAGCTTTTTCAAGTAACATTTATTTATTTTTTCTTTCTTTCTTTTTTTTTTTTTTTTTTGACAGGCAGAGTGGACAGTAAGAGAGAGAGAGAGACAGAGAGAAAGGTCTTCCTTTGCCGTTGGTTCACCCTCCAATGGCTGCTGTGGCCGGCACGCTGCGGCCGGCGCACCACACTGATCCAATGGCAGGAGCCAGGTGCTAGGTGCTTCTCCTGGTCTCCCATGGGGTGCAGGGCCCAAGCACTTGGGCCATCCTCCACTGCACTCCTGGGCCACAGCAGAGGGCTGGCCTGGAAGAGGGGCAACCGGGACAGAATCCGGCACCCCGACTGGGACTAGAACCCGGTGTGCCGGCGCCGCAAGGCGGAGGATTAGCCTGTTGAGCCATGGCACTGGCCTCAAGTAACATTTATTACAAAGGGAAGCGGCAGTAACAGATACTGGAATTGATTGGTTGACCAAAAAGATGCATTCTTGGACTTTCTGTGCCAGTACAGGTGAATTACACCTCTTTATATGTTGCATGTGCAAAAATGGTGAGGGGGACTGCAAGTCATATCTGGGTGCCTGGATGAATTCATACTGGAACCACTTTTGATCCCAGCTTTCTTATAATGCACAGCCTGAAGGGCAGCAGATGATAGCTCAGGTACTTGAATCCATGCCGTCCATGTGGGAGACCTGGTTTAAATTCCAGGCTCCCGGTTTAGGCCTGGCCCAGCTCCAGCTCCAACTGTTGCAGGCATTTGGGTGGAAAACCAGGCAATGGAAAATCAATCGCTTTCTCTCTCTCTCACTCTCTCTCTCTCTCTCTCTCTCTCCCCCTCTCCCTCCCCCTCTCCCTCTCCCTCTTTCAAATCGAAATTAAAATAAAAATAAATTTTGAAAAATGGCAGTCTTTGCATATTTAGAAGATAGAGATTTGGGCTAAAAACATCGTAAGTTCTATTGTTTTTTGTCTCCTGAGATCTTGACAAGTTTTGGCCACTTTGGGGAGTTTTGACAAAATTTCTTGTTCTACAAGCTAAGCTCAAAAAGTTTCAGGTAAGCTCCAAAAAATGCACAGTTGCACAAGCAATTGTTAGAATAGTAATCAGTACTGTTGATCTGGCAGTCATTCCTTTGCATTCCTCAAACTTTAACAAAACAATTCCCTTCTGCTTTCCCAGGACTAGCAATATTATTGACAGAAAAAAATGTTACAGTTGAACTGATACCCAGTATATGACACTCTGTCTTCTGAATGATCAGTATGAAGTCCTGACAGTAAAATAGGTCTGAATGTATTTAAACTGAATTTTGTGGTTTCAAGATTGCAATTTTTGAATATTTTTGTGAGCTGAGCTCATTTCAAAACGACAACAGGTAAAGACCGTTATTTCTAAAAGTGTTTCTTCAGGAGTGACTCCCCTTCATCTGAGGGTCCCCAGAAGATATTGCCCATGTGGCAAGATACCACCATGGATGCAGATACCTCCTGTCTGAGATGTTTGCTAAGCAATCCCTTTCTGTAGGAAATGACCTTTCACCTACTATTGGAGGGCTACATTTTCATGAATGATTTTTACCTTTCTCTGTGGCATTCCATTCTGTATTCTCAATATTTAGCACAGTTCTACTCATAATGGCTGATTTTAATGCATATTTTAAAAATCTATTTAAGCAGCAAAATGATTAGCTGAGGTTCACTTCCTGTTTAGTGACTTAGTCTAAAATATTTAAGTTTTAAGAGGCTACAGACTCCATTATGGCTGTTCATTTCCAAGCTGTTATATAACCAACAAAACCCAACAAATCTAGGTCAAAAGCACCTGGAAGCACTTTGTGCAGCATTCACGTGTGTACAGAGCTATCCAGAGAGCAACACAAAGCTGGCTGAAGGCCAGAACTTGAGTACAGTGACCTGATCCTGTCCCATCCAACCATGTGAACAGCTTCTCAGACCAGCACTCTATAGAAGCTGGCTCAGAGCAAAAGAAAAATATCTGCTATATTTCTTACTGACACTCGGCATTCATAGCCCAGCCAGCAGAGTGGGCATGGCAGACACCAAACTGCACCAAAATTATTAAAATAGGGGTAACAGCGTTTATTATCCACAATGACTTGAAATCTGGGGAAGAGGATCTCAATCAGACAAAGCACTTTCACAAATAGATTTTGGTAACAATTCACAACAATTCTCATTGATTACGAAACAAAATCCCAAATAGATCAGATGAGTTGCTGAATCACAGGATGAGTCACAACAGAAAAAGAATACAACTCACAGTTATGAAGTTCCTTCCTGGGCAAATTTGAAAACTGCATTGAGTTCAGCTGTAAAAAAATACATTCTAGTTCATGTGAGGCAACTTCCGTCTCCCTTGAGGGAATCAGTAACTGATTTTTCAAGCTTAGCATTGGCAGAAAAAATCTGTTTATGAGAGTAGGCAGCAATATTTTCTCTTATACATACATACATATATTACTCACATATTCATTAACTAGTTCAACAAATATCTATTGGGTACCAGATGCTATTTCAGCTCTAAAAGCTACAGAAAAGAATTTTTTAACTTTTATTTAACAAATATAAATTTCTAAAGTACAGCTTATGGATTACAGTGGCTCCCCCCTCCCCATAACTTCCCTCCCACCCGCAACCCTCCTATCTCCCGCTCCCTCTCCCATTCCATTCACATCAAGATTCATTTTCAATTAACAGAAAAGAATTTTTATAAGTCCCTACCCATGAAAGCTGACATTCTTGTGGAAATAAACAGGGAGTAAACAAAGAGATAGTTAAGGTCCCAACAGGTCATATGGTAAACAATTCAGTGCAGAAAAGGCCGGGTGAGGAGAATGAGGAGTGATGGGTGAGAGTCGATATAGAGTGTTATATAGAGATGAGGTACGAGGGACGTGACCATGCAACATGTACAGAATGCTAGAGAAATGGGCTCCAAGCAAGAAGAACAGCAAGTGCAAGGGCCCTGAGTCAGGAGCACATTCATTGTTTTTACTATGTTAGAAAATGACAAAAAGATGCCATACTGAAATGTAGTGAAGATAAGAAGGGCGGGAATAAAAGAGATGCATATGAATGCACAAACAGGATCTTACTGTATCATTGGCTTGGACTTTGCTTTCTAAAAATTTTTATTTAGTATTTTTTATTTATGTGAAAGGCAGAGAAAGGGAAAGACAGAGCATCTACTCCTGATTCACTCTCCAGTTGCTTGCAATAGCCTGTGCTGAAGCAGGGACAGAACCAGAAGAGGCTACCCAATCCAGGTCTCCCATACAAGTGGCAAGAACCTGATCCTTGAGCCATCACTGGGCTCCAGGGTCTGCATTTGCAGAAAGCTGGAATCAGAAGCTGGGGTTCCTGTGTTCAGATCCCAGGTCCCTCTTGAATTCCAGAGCCACGCTAATTGACACAATGAAAAATAGCAGGTGATGGTCCAAGTACTTGATCCCTGCCAACCATTGTGGAGAACATGAATTGAAAAATGAGTTCCGGGCTTCAGCCTGGCCCAGTTCAGCCTTGGCTGAATGTATGGAATGAACTAGCAGATGAAAGACTCTCTCTCTCTCTCTCTCTCTCTCTCTCTCTCTCTCCCACTCCATTTTGAAGTAATAAGATAGTTCTTTTTAAAAGATAAAGATAACAAGTGTTGGGGAGGGGATGAAAAAGGAATACTTGTGCATTATTGATGGGAATATAAATTAATGTATCAGTTATGGAAAACATTATGGAGATTCTTCAGAAAACTAAAAACACAATTACTATAGGGCCCGACAATCCCACTTCTGGTTTTACATGCAAAGAAATTGAAATCAGTATGCCCAAGAGATATTGTTAGTGGAGCCAGGGTTCACTCATTTGAGATGTCACCAAATAAGTTACATTCTTATCACAATTCACGGAGACAGTGGGAAGAGAGAGTTCACTGAAAAAACAGCCTCACTGAGAACAAGATTACCTGGGTTTTGATAGCAAGGGTTAGGGGAGTGTCCAAGATGTAGACAATGGGAGCCTACTTGCATTGTACTGCATAGATAAAAATCAGACTCAGACTGGTGTCTTACAGCTTTCTTTGTAGTGGTATTGGCCCTAAATTTTCCTGGAACATCCTCTGGAAAGCAAGCTCAAGTAAGTAAGCTGCTTCAGATTCTCTGCCTATGTTCCAGTGCCCCCTTTTACCTAAACTTTACACTCTTGATTGTAGTATCTGCACTGCCATGTTCATTGAAGACTACTCACAACGGTCAAGGAAGCAATTCAGACATTCATCAATGGGTGAATGGCTAAAGAAAATGTGGCATTATGGAATGTCATTTAGTCTTACAGAGAAGAAAATTCTCTTATTTGCAGCAACATGGATGGACCTGAAGAACATTATGCTGAGGGAAATAAGCCAGGAGCAGAAACACAACACCACATGATGTCACTTACATGTAGAATCTGAAGTTGTGTGTCAGACAGAGGTTGCACAAAATCCCACCTCTGAAGTGCTCTGTAAGCCAAGCTTAGAGGAAACAACTTTTTGCAAAATAAATGAGTCTATTACTTGGATGATCAGACAAAAGTAGATAGTCTCATGGTCCAGACTAGCTCCCATTCTGGAGCAGGAATACAAAAACAGAGGTTGGGAAATTCAGAATGTGGGGAATTGAACTTTAGGTAAAGTCCTTGGTATGTCTTTGTCTTGTGATGTTTGTGCAGACTCTAAGGTGGTCTTGGTCTTGTGGTCACCATAGGAAGTACATGTCAATAGCATCTTTCAATTGTCAGACTTGGTGTCACCTTCTTTGTTTTGAGTGATGAATTGGTTTTCAAAATAATGAGGATTTTTCTCTAACAAAAATAACTTGTAGATGCTTAATGATTATAACATGCCAAAGGAGTATTCCTCTTTCTAACAAGGAAGGGAAACGGAGGCCCTAAAGGGAGGAGCTGGGCTTTTTTAATTTGGGAGACTCTATAAAATACAGATTACCAGAGGCTGGGGGAGGAGAGGAGCATCTGGGAAAAGGGGAGATGTTGATTAAAGACTACAAAGTGCTATTAGACAAGAGGAATGAGATTTAGTGATCTATTGCACAGAATGGTGATTGTAATAAATACTATTGCCTTATATATACCAATATTGTTAAAGAAACAGATTTTAAATATTTCACCACAAGGAAGTAATTATACTGTTTATTAACTAGTCTTATTTAATCATTCCAAATTAAAAACAAAATCAAAATGTCATAGTGTACCCCAAAATTATATACAATTATGTCACAATTAAAAACAAAATTTGGGAGGGCTTAGATTCAAGTTGTGGCTCCAGCTATGATTCCTGCTTCCTGCCAGGGCAGAACCTGGGAGGTGGCAGGTGATTGCTGAACTCTCTGGGTTCTTGCCACCCACATGGGAGATCTGGACTGAATTCGTGGCTCCCAGCTTTTACTTTGGCCCAGCCCTGGCTTTTGCAGGCATTTGGTTAATGAACCAACTGATGGGAGGCCACCCTTTGACCTACGCCACCTCTTTCTCTCTTCCTCTCAAATTTTAAAAGAATCTTAAAAAAATTGAAAACCTTTAAAATTTAAGCTGAAATTTATATAAGTTGCCAAGATTAATAACAAATCAGATCAATAAGTTTTTTAAAAAAATTATTTGAAAGGGAAAAGTACAGAGAGAGGGAGAGAGATCTTCCATCCCCTGATTTCCTTCCCAAACGGCCACAAAGGCTAAGGCTGGGTTAGGCAAAAGCCAGGAACCCAGAACTTCACTCGGGCTTCCCATGTAGGTGACAAGGGCCATCTTCCACTGTTTTGTCAGGTGAATTTACAGGCAGCTGAATTAGAAGCAGAGCATCCAGGACTCGAAACAGTGTCCATGTGGGATGCTGGCAGTTTATCCAGCTGTGTCACAAAGTCTGCCCCTCAGTACATTTTAACAAAGTACAAACGGCCATATGAAACTACTGAAAACAAGATGTGAGTGCAGAGTACTTACATGTCTCAGAAAGCTCTCCTTTCCTGTGCATGCCAAATCCACACCTTACCTCACCAGGTTCAACCAGCGTTTTGATTTTAATTATCATAGATTAGTTTTGCATGTTCTAGAAATTTATATAAATGGATTCATGAGAAACTATGTTCATTTTTTTGTCCAGCTTCTTTCACTCAGTATCATTTTTCAGAGCATCCACATTGCTACATCTGTCAACACTTTTAGCCTTTACTGATGGGCTCTGTTCATTATGTGATTAGACCTCAGTTTGCTCATCCAGTGTCCCATTGACAGATAGGTCATTGAAAGTTACAATAAATATGGTTGCAATGAACATTGTTTAAGACAAATCTTGGCTGGCACCACAGCTCACTAGGCTATTCCTCCACCTGCGGCGCCAGCACACTGGGTGCTAGTCCCCGTTGGGACACCGGTTCTGTCCCGGTTGCTCCTCTTCCAGTCCAGCTCTCTGCTGTGGCCTGGGAGTGCAGTGGAGGATGGCCCAAGTGCTTGGGCCCTGCACTCCATGGGAGACCAGGAGAAGCACCTGGCTCCTGGCTTTGGATCGGCGCAGCACGCCGGCCACAACGCACCGGCCATAGGACCACTTTGGGGGGTGAACCAACGGAAAAAGGAAGACCTTTCTCTCTGTCTCTCTCTCACTGTCTAACTTCGCCTGTCAAAAAATAAATAAATAAAATTTAAAAAATAAAAAAATAAGACAAATCGTTTTGTTGTGGTGCACCAGTCAAGACGCCACTTGAGGTGCTGGCATCCCATATCAGAGTGCTTAGATTCAGATCCTCATTCTGCTTCTAACTGAGCTTCCTGCTAATGTGCACCCAGGGAGACAGCAGATGATGGCTCAAGTGCTTGTGTCCCTGCCATCCATATGGGAGACTCAGATTGAGTTCCAGGCTCCTGGTTTCACCCTGGAGCAGCCCTGGCCATTGTGAATATTTGGGGAGTGAACCAGTGGATAAAAGATTTCTCTCTCTCTCTCTCTCTCTCTCTCTCTCTCTCTCTCTCAAATAAAATACATAAAATCTTTTTTAAAAAGTCCTTTTGTGACAAAAATATGTATTACTCTTAAGCAAATGCTTATATTAGAATTTCTAAGTTGTGATGTTCGTTGTGTCTGATTTTATAAGAAAGCATCAAATGGTTTGCTCATGTTTCTGAATTTTTAGAATGTCTAAGAGTTTTGTAACCAAGAGTGTAGGATTTAGCAAAGATGGGGGCACAGGAACAGGGGCAGAGAACTGGAAACAGGTTACTCACTTGAGCTGGTGGCTCAGGGGAAGTTTAATTTTTTGGTGTCTTTTTTAAAATTTTTTCCCAGAAACATTTTATTTAATGTATATAAACTTCATGCATTTCATAAATACAAATTCAGGAACATAGCGATTCTTCCCACCCTACCCTCCCTCCCACCCAGACTCCCACTCAGGAGTTTTTCTTGAAGCCTTGGATTCCGAGAGAAACAGACCACCACAAAGAGCAGTAAAAGCTGCAGAAAGCCAGTCTGAGTCAGACCTTCATGATCTCAGCTGAATTTTTCCTCATTATTATACCAACTTCTCCACATAGTGGAGGATATTGTCACCAATTTTTGAAATACAATGTGTGAAGAAGCAAGAGGATATGCATAACTTACGTGTCTGAGCACAAAGGCCCTTTCTCCTCTGTTCCAACATTTTGGACATACCCTTAAACCTTGCTATAAAAGCCCTGGCAAACTGCGAGGAGGAGGCAGGTTCTTTAGGGAATCTGATCTTCTCACTGTCTCCTGTACTTGTTACAAGGAAATCAAACTTTCCCCTGAGCCACTCCTGCCTGGGGCTACTTAATTGGTGCCACCCCAGGTGAAAGGTTCCTGTGTGTATGCTCACAGTACCCACAGTTAGAGCTGCAACAATTGCTGCTGCTGTCAGTCTTTTTTTTTTTTTCTTTTAGCCATTTAGGCTGATATGGAATTGTATCTCTTGCTGGTTCTAATTAACAATTCCCTGAAGAATAATTATATTGGGCACATTTTCATGCATTTAATGGACATTCACTTATTTTCTTTGTGAAGTGTCTGATTTTTTTTTTTTTTTTGTATCAACCACCAATGCATTGCTGATCTATGCTTAGGCTCTCTGTTCTATACCAATGATTGATGTGTCTGTCTCTATGCTAATACCATATATACCTGGTTATGGGTTTTAATGCAAATTCTAAAATTATGTAGTAAAGATCTCCCATACTTATTCTTTATTAAATCATTTTGGCTATTCTAAATCCTTTACATTTCCATAAAAAGAAACTTAAGCATAAGAGCACCAAATTCTTCATAAAATGTCTCTTGAGATTTTATTAGAACTAAATTAAAATTATAAATTAGCTGGAGCAGGTGTTGTGTTATAATGGGTAAAGCTGCTGCTTGGGATGCCTGAATCTCATATCAGAGTGCTGATTCAAGTCCTAGCTCCTCTGTTTCTGATTCAGATTCTTGCTAATGCATCCTGGGAGGAGCAGATGATGACTCAAGTGCTTGGGCCCCTATCAACCACATGCAAGACTAGGATGGAGTTTTGAGCTCCTAGCTTCAGCCTGGCCCAGGCGTGCCTGTTGCTGGCGTTTAGGTAATCAACCAACAAATGGAAGATCTGTCTTTTTCTCTCTCTGTCTCTCTCTGTCTCTCTCATCCTCTCTCTCTCTCTCTCCCTCTCTCTCTCTCTCTCTCTCTGTCCCTCTGTCTTTCAACTCTTTGGAAAACAAAGAAAATTTTTTTTAAATTTATAAATTAATTGTACTTATTTTGTATATATTAATACTGAACATTCCACCATAAAATAGACTATCTATTTGTTAAGACATTTTCAAAAGATTTATTTATTTAAAAGGCAGAGTAAGAGAGAGAGAGAGAGAGAGAGAGAGAGAGAGAGAGAGAGAGATTTCCCATCCACTGGTTCACTTCCCAAGTGGCCACAATGGCTAGAGCTGGGCTAATACAAAGTTAGGAGCCAGGAGCTTCTTCCAGGTTTCCAATGTGGGTACAGGGACCCAAAGATTTGAACCATCCTCCACTGCTTTCCCAGGCACATCAGCAGGGAGTTGGATCGGAATTCCTCTTGGAAGTGTTTAAAAATTTTAAGACTAAAGGTCTCATAAATCATTAATTACATTTATTCCTAAATATTTGATTTTGTAAAATAATTCTCTTATTTCAACACCCAATTAACTATTCATTGCTGCTGCGTACAAATACAATTTTTAAATTAACTTTGCAAACTTTACCACGTGAAATTTCTAACTCCTGTTAATACTTGCTACTTTTTCTGTAGATTTCATAGTGTTTTCAACAAACAAAAACATGCCATCTTCAAATAATAATAGTGTTGCTTCTTTCCTCAACTTTTATGCCTTCTGTTTCTTTTGCCTCGATACAGTTGGCATGGACTCTCAGATGAATGAATGTAATGACAGCGGACATCTTTGCCATGATCATTATCTCAGGGAGAAGTAGCAGAAGTTAAGTTCTGGTTTTGTTGGATTCAGAATGTTTTCTTCTGATTCTGGTTTATATGAGTTTCTCTCCTGTAGAGATACTGGATTTTTTAAAACTTTTTTATGCATCTATTGAAATGATCACATGGAAAGTAAGTGATGAATTATATTGCTTGATTTAAGTATTTATTTAAGTATTTATTTAAAGTATTTATTTAAGTATTTATTTATTTGAAAGGCAGAGCAGCAGAAAGATCTTCCATCTGCTTGTTTATTCCCCAAATGGTTAAAACAACCAGGTCTTGGCTGGCGCCGTGGCTCAACAGGCTAATCCTCCGCCTTGCGGCGCCGGCACACCGGGTTCTAGTCCCGGTCGGGGCACCGGATTCTGTCCCGGTTGCCCCTCTTCCAGGCCAGCCCTTTGCTGTGGCCCGGGAGTGCAGTGGAGGATGGCCCAGGTGCTTGGGCCCTGCACCCCATGGGGAGACCAGGAAAAGCACCTGGCTCCTGGCTCCTGCCATCGGACGAGCGCAGCGCGCCGACCGCGGCGGCCATTGGAAGGTGAACCAACGGCAAAAGGAAGACCTTTCTCTCTGTCTCTCTCTCTCACTGTCCACTCTGCCTGTAAAAAAAAAAAAAGAAAAAAAAAAAAAGAAAAAAAAAAAAACAACCAGGTCTGAGCCATACAGAAACCAGGAGCCAAGAACTCCATGCAGGTCTCCCATGTGGGTGGCAGGGCCCAAGTACTTGAGCCAGTATCTGGTGTTTTCCCAGACATGTTAGCAAGTTGCTGAATGAAGAGGTGAGTAGGCTGGACTACAACTTGTGTTCCAGTAGTGGGATGTTGGCATCACACGCAGTGGCTGAACCTGCTATTCTACAACACCAGCCCATTGATTGATTTTATATACTAAATCTGTCTTAATGTTCCTAATGTGAATCCCACTTGTCGGGATGAATTAGCCTTTCTATACATTGCTAGATTTGGTTTGCTAATACTGTATCTATACCTTGAAGGATACTGGTTTATAATCTGTCTTTGTCAGATTTGGAGATTGAGCTTGTCCCATCCTTCTAAAACAAATTTGGAAAAACTCATTTCCCCTTTACTTTCTGATAAAGTGTGTGTAAGGTTATTATTATTTGATCCTTGAAGGAACATACCAAGAAAGTCATCTGGGCCTGCAGTTTTCTATGTAGACAAAAGTGTAATTACAGAGTACATTCTTTCATAAATTTGGGCTGTTTGTATTTTCTGTTTTTCTGTGATTCACTCTGGTAATTTGTGTTTTTCTAAGGAATTATCCATTTTGTCTAGTCAATGAAGACATTAGCATGAAGCTATTCCTATCCTCTATTGATATTTCCTTCCTTACTTTGAATGTTGGTACTGTAGGTTATTTTTTTGTCCTTGATCAGTCTGGTTAGAAACTTGTCACTTTATTAATCTTTTAGCTAACTTTCAACTTTGGTTTTTTTTTATGGTTTATTTACAAAATTGTTGTTTTCTGCTTTTATATGTGTGTGTTCATTTCTTTTAATGTATAATAATTTACTTTTTTTCATAAATACAACTTTAGGAGTACAGTGATTTTCCTATTGTACCTCTCTCCCACGCACACTCTCACCAGTCTTCCTCCTCCCTCTCCTATTCCCTTTCTTATTTTTCACTAAGATCTATTTTCAATTAACTTTATAGATATACAATTAATTCTATACCAAGGAGTTCCACAACTTGTATGGAAAAAAAAATGTTCTTCAACAACCAACACAAAGGCTGTTCAAAGTCATTGTATCTCAAAGTGTCAATTTTACTTCTAGAGATTACCTTTTAGGTGCTCTATTAGTTATTACAGATCAGGGAGAACATATAGTATTTGTCTTTTGGGGAATGGCTTATTTCACTAAGCATGATGTTTTCCAGTTTCATCCATTTTGTTGCAAATGACAAGATGTCATTTTTTTAACCACTGTGTAATATTCCATCATGTTTTTATCCAGTCTTCAGTTGATGGGCATTTAGATTGATTCCATTTCTTAGCTATGTGAATTGAGCTGCAATAAACATAGAGGGTACAGATAACTCATTCATATGCTTATTTCATTTCCCTTGGATAAATTCTCAGGAGTAGAATGGCTGGGTCATATGGTAGGTCTATATCCAGATTTGTGAAGTATCTCTATACTGTCTTCCACAGTTGTCAAAGCAATTTACATCCACTTGTTGATTTACACTAGCTTCTGGATCTGTAAATTTAGAAAATTGATTTTAAACATTGCTTCTCTAATATGTATAATTGAAGCTATCTATGAGCCTTCCTTAGTGGCATGCTACAAGTCTTAATATGGTGATTATCATTTAGCTGGAAATATCTGGTTGTCTTCCTTATGGCTTCCTCTTTGATATTGGGGTATTTTAGCATCAAGCTGTTGAATGCCCACATAATCAGATTCTCCAGACATAATTCTGATATTGGTTTCTAATTTAGTACCATTTTGGTACTGTAGACATCAGTACTTTGGTACTTATTAAGATGCACATCATGGCCAGCATTTGATCTGTCATCCATTTTTGCCAGCTTATAATTGCACTAGAAAAGAAGGAATATTCCTCAGTGTTATTTTTAATATTCTGTAAATGTAAACTAGGTCAAGTTGACTCAAAATTTATTCAAATTATTACAGTATTTCATGTGCGTGCTACTTTTGGAGAACTTCTATAAGTTACTGAAGGATTATTAACATTTATACTTGTGACTATAGGCCTGAAGATTCTCTGATTCTTTCAAATTTTATTTCATATACTTCAAAGATTTGATTTAGATGTATACGCATTTAGGAGGTTTATGTTTCTTAATAAAGTGATCTTTGTGTTGCTATGACATGTCCTGGTTTATCTCTGAAATGATTATTATCTGGAATCTGCTTTGTGTGATATTAATATAGTAAGACCAATGTCAATGTACTTAGTGTTTATGAGATGTATGTGGCTAAGGAACTGGATTTTTACATTACATCTCATCTTAATTAACTAAAATTTTAACATAAATAATAACATGTGGTCAGTGACTAAAATTACTGTATGTGTCTTTAAGTTATCACAGTTTACTTTTTAATGTTTTTATTTATTTGAAAAGCAGAGACAGGCATACAGAGATCTTCCATCACCTGGTCTGTTCTCACAAAAGCCAGGGGTGGGCCAAGCTAAACCCAGGAGCTGGGAACTCAATGTGGGTTTCCTACTTGAGTGACAATGACCCAAGTACTCAAGCCATCATCTGTTGACTCCCAAAGTGCACATCAGCAGAAAGCTGTAATTGGAACAAAAGCCAGGACTCAAACTCAGACACTCTGGTAAGAGGCACAAGCATCCCAAGTTCTGTCCTAACTGTGGCACCAAATACCTGCCCCAAACAGGAAATTATAGTGTTATCTTTGTTAATAATGGCTGAGTAACTTCCAACTGACAGTTTCCTGATGATGCTTGCTCGAACAACAGAACACAGGCCTGAAGCTAATCTGGGTTTTTGTTTTCTGTTTTTTATTTGACAGGTAGAGTTATAGACAGTGAGAGAGACAGAGAGACAGAGAGAAAGGTCTTCCTTCCATTGGTTCACTCCCTAAGTGGCCGCAACGGCCGGTGCTGCGCCGATCCGAAGCCAGGAGCCAGGAGTTTCTTCTGGGTCTCCCATGCGGGTGCAGGGCCCTAAGCACTTGGGCCATCCTCTACTGCCTTCCCGGGCCACAGCAGAGAGCTGGACTGGAAGAGGAACAACCAGGACTAGAACCAGCACTCAAATGGGATGCCAGCACCTCAGGCAGAAGATTAACAAAGTGAGCCACAGTGCAGGTCCTAAGATGGGGTTTTTAATTGCTTCCCCTTTGAAACACAGGTCAGTGGGACAGAGGAGCCTGACCGGCTGAGGACCTGAGCATGTGAAGTAAAGCAGCCCTAAGCCTCTGGGGAGGCCTGACTGCAGTAGGAGGACTTCATGTATCACAGGGAACCTGCTGCAAATCACAGAGATCACCGCACCCGTGGTGATTCAGAAGGAAGCCAGAGAGGGAAAGAGACTGTGTCACACCACCTTTTTATATACTGTGTACCCAACAAACATAAAAACTGACTTAACCAAGAGCAGTTCATTTCCTATGTTGTCAGATTATCTAATCTGTTCTTAAGGGGAAGGTAATTGGAGAACAAAACTAAAAATATTTACTTTCTAAGACAACCTCATTTGCACTCTGACACTCACATTCAGGAGAGAAATAGAATTTCCTCCTTCTTGGTAGAAATGTGAGATATAGGGGAAAAGTTTACCTCTAAGCATGATGCCAACATGTGAAATCCATAGGCACAGCAGCTTTCCATGTAGCAAGCAGCTCCTCCTACAGGTGAAGGTCTGGGAAGCCACTGCCAACACAGCAGTAAGTAGGGGCCTCTGCTCTGACCACAGCTGACAGCCTTTCACATGCCCATTGCTGAAGAAATCTGCATGAACTCTTAGAATAACATACTTCATTAATTCCCTCAGAAGTGATCTATAAAACAATGAAGGCACCAAGGACCCTTTTAAAGGAGTTCTTAGTCCTTGGGGGAAAATAAAAGAATCACATGACCTTGCAAGTGATAGGGGAGATTCCCTGGTGATCCAAATCAACTTACTCCTAATCACCCGAAGAATTAGACATAACGGTCAGTTTAGTTTCATTGATCTTTTAGTTTGTTGAACAATTTGGAGACTGGGTAACGTGTGTGTGTGTGTGCATGTGTGTGTGTATCTGTGAGAGAGAGGGGGTGGGGAGAGAGAGAGAGAGACAGAGAGAGAGAGAGAGAAAAGAGAGAGAGATCACAGGATTGAAACACAAAGAATTGGATTTGAGATAGGTCATGATTCTGAATCCAGTGTAATACTTATGACAGTTCAACTTATGGTTTTCCTATTTTTATAAAGATAAATCTTCCACCTGCTGGCTCACTACCCAAATGGCCACAACAGCCAGGGCTAGGCAAAGCTAAAGTCAGGAGCCTGGAGCTCCCTCTGGCTCTCCCACATGGGTGCATGGGCCCAAGCACTTGGACCATCTTGCATTACTTTTCCAGGTGCATCAGCAGGGAGCTAGATCAGAAGTGGAGAAGCCAGGACAGGAACTGGTACCCATATGGGATGCTGGCATTGCAGGTGGGGGCTTAATCTACTTAGTCACAATGCTGGCCCAAATCTTAGGACATTTTTAATAAGCTACAATGACTTATCCAGATGTAGCCCCATTGTCAGTGGAGGAGCATCTCTGCCTGTGCAGCTCAACTCTGTTCTCCTGGATCTGCCCTTTTCCTGCTTCTCAGATTTGTATTTGTATTCATAATCAAATCAGGTGAGATCATGTTTGCTTCACAAATCACATTTTCCCTACATAAGAGTCACACTGGTTCTGTGATGCAACTGAAAGAGAACGACATGGGTAGAGGATATCTAAATATGATTGCTTGCCTCAGAAGACTCAGAAACTTAGGGAGAGACTCAAACACAGCAGGAAGTGGGCAGAGATACCACAGCAACAACCACAGGTGCCAGGAACCTCAGAGTTGCTCTGTGAGATAAAAGAGATAAAAGTATGAATGACCTCTCATCAAAAGGGAAAAATCTCCCAAGGCACTTTTTCTGTTCTTGTGCGGGGGCAGCATTATGTACTTAGCCAACTCCATTCTTCCCCTTCCCCAGCCTGACTGTTGTAGATACTCTGACACTCTTAGTCATCTCAGACTATTCTAACATAAGGTATCATAGACTGAGTAGCTTACAAAAATCATTTATTTCTCACAGTTCTGGAAGCTAGAAATCTGAATCACAGGTCGGGTCAGCACAGTTGAGTTCTGGTGGGGCCTCCCTCCCTTGTTAGCAGGTGCCCGTTTTCTCATTGTGTCTCCACAGGACAGAGAGGCAACAGAGGAAATAATCTCTCTCCTATCTCTACATACAAGGCACTGGTGCCATTCGGGAGGGCTTTAGTCTCATGAGCTAATCACCGACATCTTCACAGTCAGAGTTTCACATGAGAATTTTGAGGAGATAGAAACATGCAGTCTGCGCTGTGAAAATAGTTAGAATATTTCTTGGCCGGCGCCGTGGCTCAACAGGCTAATCCTCCGCCTTGCGGCGCTGGCACACCGGGTTCTAGTCCCGGTCGGGGCGCCGGATTCTGTCCCGGTTGCCCCTCTTCCAGGCCAGCCCTCTGCTGTGGCCCAGGAGTGCAGTGGAGGATGGCCCAGGTGCTTGGGCCCTGTACCCCATGTGGAGACCATGAAAAGCACCTGGCTCCTGGCTCCTGCCATCGGACGAGCGCAGTGCGCCGGCCGCAGCGCGCCGACCGCGGCAGCCATTGGAGGGTGAACCAACGGCAAAGGAAGACCTTTCTCTCTGTCTCTCTCTCTCACTGTCCACTCTGCCTGTAAAAAAAAAAAAAAGAATATTTCTTAAAGTTTACCAGAGATGTGTTGAATCAGTTTTTTTAGTTTATTGTTCTTAAACCTTGGGCAGTCCTGAACTCTTCATTAGGGAATAACAAACAGATGCATGTCATTAGTCCACAGACTAACCTGAATCTTGCTTATGCTGTTTAGTGCTCATGAGCTCTTCAGCAATTCAGTTCAGTCCCTCAGTCAACAAGTCCTTAATGAGCCCAGCACACGTGCAGCCATTGCATTGAGAATTCATGACACATGATAGCTGCTGCTGAGAAGGAGAAAGTGATTATCTGTAAGACTTTGGTTCTTTATGCTACAGACCTTTGAGATTGTTCAGTGGAGGCACAGTCTTTTTTAGAATGCTCAAACAAATTTGCATACATTGACTGATTTCCTTTAAGAATACTTAAAGTTGAATTTCTGGAAGTCTGAAGGAAAATCTTTAGATGTTGAACAGCTATGCTAAGATCAAAATCTAAATACATCCCCAAGACTCTTGGAAAAAATCCAGGGAACTAAATCCATTTATTAATTTGACATAATTATGTGATGATTGCTCTAGGCCCAACAATACTTGTCAGCCATTGGGAATGCATGGTACATAGTAAGTACATAATGCCCAGTAGTGTTCTTGCACATAGTAAGGAAGACTTACTACAAGAATACTTCAAATATTTCATGGAAAATGGAATTAAAAGCTGTGTTTATTTTTCTGCAAAAAATTTTGAAATCCATGCATAGTTTTTTTCATAATCTGTGTTTTCTGTGAACCTTTCAAAGTCCCCTCATCTTGGTAATTAGTACCATTTTGTACCTATTTTGTACTAAATGAATATTTCAGTGGTCAATATGTAAAACACTTCAGTTCCCAGCATCATCAAAATCCACCAACCTGTCTCTCAGGAGATAATTTGAGATGGACAACAAAAGTCACTCCTGAAAAAACCTGGGAGATCTTACATAATAATTTCCCCCCACTGTGCAGTTTGATCAAAATAATTATTGTTCTGTTTGATCAAAATAATTATTGTTCTTGATACATAATTCATTCATGTTGTGAGAACTGCAATGATGTCAGCCATAAGCAGATGTCTATAAAAGTTTATGAAAGAGTTAGTGAGATGTGCATGTTCAGGTTAGACTTCCTGTGATTCTAACCTTGGTGGAGTCAATAAAATCACCCCTGGACAATGTTGGTACTTATTAGAAGTTTGCTCAATCCTCTCCAATATAGGGGACATTCATTGTTCATCAATCTCTATCCTCTATTCGCCCTGCCTCAGGCAACAGCATCCTCATTTGGCTTCTAGTAGGGCCACCACTGTCCAAGTTTGTTCAGGACCAGAAGGTTTCCTTGGATGGGAATCCTTCTGATGCTAAACAGGAAAGGACCAGGGAAACCAGAATCCTTGGGCTCCTTACTGCAAGGGAACACCATTTTTCTACCCTCATCTATGTGAACTGGCAGGTTTGACTCCAGGAGTTTCTAGGACTTACTTTTAGCTATGTGTCAAGGACATGAAATATTTTCTCATATTGACATTCCCCTGATAACCTGTGAGGTCTCTAACTACTGTGCAAGATTGTTCTGATATATGAAAAATTTGAAAATGGAACCAAAGAAATCGAAGTAGAGTAAAAAAAAAAATAGAGACAGAAACTAGCCACTAGCAGCATCATTTGAACATTCATATCCATTTTTAATTAAAACAAGACTATCTCACAGGTATGTTACTCTACAAGTTTCTCCTGATATAAATCAACATAGTTAAAAGGAAATTTCTAGACTTACTCATTGATAGATTTACTCATTCAGCATCAAATAAATGCAAAGCAATGGCTAGATAAACTCCACTCCTCTGAGGAGTACAGAATTGATCTGAATCATGAGATAGAGGAAAAAAAATAAGTGGAAGTTCTGGGGTGACAAATGATGACAGATGCCAGCAGTGCGTGCACCTGAGTTCTGAGAAATCCATTTAGTCAGAGAGAATGGCAGAATATTATTGAGCTTACCCTAAAATGACAGGTAGGCTTTTGAACAAGTAAAGGCAGAAAAAGGGCCTCCAACTGGAAGAACTGGTGCCAGCCACTTAGGACTTTCCACAGGAGAAGATAGCTGTTAATCACACATCCCTGTGGAAGATGGAGGCCCGTGAAGACAGAAGATGCATCTGTACAGACACCAGCTGAATGCCTGGGACGTCAGCAATGGTACCCAACAATTGCAATGAGAATATGGCAATGCATTTACACAGTGCCTTCTAAGAGCATAAAGTAGAATATGGGCTCGAGTGTAGACCTGGTGTGAGAACAAGTTGAATGATCACATCCATTGTCACATTACCAGAATTCATTTCCTTAATAACATTGTTAATTCTCCATGACTATTTTTTTAAGATTTTATTTATTTTATTTGAGAGTTAGAATTACAGACAGTGAGAGGGAGAGACAGAGAGAAAGGTCTTCCTTCCGTTGGTTCACTCCCAAAATGGCCGCAAAGGCCAGAGCTGCGCCGATCCGAAGCCAGGAGCCAGGAGCTTCTTCTGGGTCTCCCATGTGGGTACAGGGGCCCAAGGACTTGGGCCATCTTCTACTGCATTCCCAGGCCATAGCAGGGAGCTGGACTGGAAGTAGAGCAGCCGGGACTAGAACCAGCGCCCATATGGGATGCGGGTGCCACAGGCAGAGGATTAACCAACTGTGCCACGGCACCTGCCCCTCTCCATGACTAGTTATCCTTTTTCTTATTTGTTCAATATCTTTCTAGCCCCACTAGAGTGTAAGTTCCATAACACAAGCTCTTTCCTCTCTTCAGGTGTGGGGACACATAAAGGCACAGGAGATAAGAGCACAGAATTCAAATCCAGACTGTCACAAGGGGTGGGGGAAGAGAATCTGGTTGTGCCACTTCATGTGTGCTCTGAAGCAATGATTCATCCTCTTGGTGTCTTATCTTTCTCATATATAAATAATGCATAACAGCATCTTACAGTTTGTTGTATAAGCAATTAAGGTAAGTTACTTTAAACAGTGCCTAGTATATACCAGGCGCTCAAAGATTATTAGTACTGATACGGGACACAGGCATCCTAAGCACTTTCTTAACCTGCTGTGTCACAACACTTGCCCTGAGAACATTTTTTCCTGGAAGATCCTACTGGAATGGTAGAACTTAGTCTCCATGAGATTCACTTCACAGTGGTTTATATAGGCTTGTCTTGTCTGCGCATAAGGGGCATTTGAAGTCAACAGCTCTGGAGTCCCACCTACAAAACCCTCTAGTACTACCAGTGCATATTCCACAGAAGGTACAATATGGGCTTGAGTGTAGATCTTGTTGGGGGAGGGCCTTCCAGTACATCTGTGAAGATTTCTCAAAATGAAGCCTCTAGAAAATAAGAATAAACATTCAATGATGTGTTTGGATTGGGTGTTGAATTGGACCAAGCAGGAGTATTAGAAAAAGTTCACAAATGTTTTCTGATAATTCAACAACATTGTCACGTTCCTTTATCTGGTTAATCTTCCATCTCTATTCCACAGGTTAAAAAATCAAATTGAGTCTTTGAAAGCGTCATTTTGTATTTGCACACAGTATCAGTGTGTCTGATGAAGAGTGCTATTACAGAACTGCCTCTGACCAAATCACAGCCAAGGCAACGACTTGCTGAAAGCAGCATTAATGAATTTTCACCAAATACATTTTTGATTTCTGCCTCCTTTTTTGAGATTTTAAACAGCAAGGTTTATTAGAGTCAAAGACTTCCAGCCAGAGCGGCATGGAAGGGAGCTTCCAAAAGATGAAAGACCCAAAGGATCCTGTGGCACTGGGATTTTTAAGTATAATTTTAAGGAAAAAAACTAGACAATCAGATTGACATTCAGTTTTAAGACAGGGAAAAAAACACATCGAAAGACCTGGTTTACAATCCTTTATCCTGTCTGGCTTGCTCATGATAAAACAAAAAAACATCCGGAAGGGTGGGATCGTTTTCACAATAAACTGAGAGCTCAGGAGGATGAAATCGCCACTCCCTTGCTATTTTCATATTGTACACAAAAAGTACATTTTTTTCACAAAAACTTTATGAAATAAAACACCTAGGAATTATGCCCAGTTTGTCCAGAGGAAATTGAGACGCTTGTCATCAACTACCCCTAAGGACATAGTAGAAGCCCTCTTGCTATGAGGTTGCCTAGGGTGTGGGGCATGTTGCTGTTCTTTGACAATAAATCTTGGGCCTGCTCAGCTGCCATTGCAGACACATAGCATCTCCTCTGTATGAATCTTGCCTCTTTTGGATTTTCAACCAAGGTTTTTATTCTTCTAATAAGACATAAATAATAGCAAACTTTGATGATTTTGAGATTCTTATGGATCACATAAAAATAAAATTCATCCCTTTTGAACTTAATTTTATATTTTTGTAATTTTGATATGTCATAGTAAAGTTATGGAAAACCTTAAAAAACCAACTATGACTGATGTGTGGCTTCAAAGCACCAGAACATCTTATGACTTAAAACAAGAATGAGAGGGGTAGACATATGGTACCGCCATTAAGATGCTGCTTTGAACACCCATATCCCAAATCGGATTGTCTTGGTTCAAATTCTGCCTTCGCTTCAGTTCCAGCTTCCTGATAACGTGCACCCTGGGAGGAAGCTGGTGAAGGCTCCACTGCTTGGGTCCTTGGCACTCAAAAGGGAAACCTGGATTGATTTTTCAGCTCCAGGCTTTGGCATGGCCCAGTCCTGGTTGTTGTGGGCACTTGGAGAATTAAACAGAAAATAGGAGATTCTCTCTCTCATAAATAAAAATAAAAATTTTAAAATGCATGAGTACCCATTTTTCAGGACTATCCATCCTCATATTGGTAGGTCGATATTGTTTCTCCTGTCTTGTTTGCCATTGCCCTGGAGTCTGGTCCAGTCTAGCCTCACTCACATTCAGGGGCTGGCACAGAGGACCAGGCCACATGCTACTCATGCTTTTCACAAGGTGACCTGCTGGCCACATTCAAGGCAGTCGGAGAGAAGTTGCAAGCTCTCTTATGGAGGAGTTATTTGAAGAATCTATGTAACTGGTTTACCCCAGCTCCCTTCTGGCCATAATGCCTCCTATTTGTCCCTCAGGATAAGCAGACTAAGCTCTTCCCAAGACTCCCAAAGTCTCTTCTGGGTCACAGGACAGGGCCCCAAACCTTCATTCCCAGTCTTGCATCAGGAACTGATGCAGTTGAGAAGCACCTTGGGGTAGCTCCTGGGATGTGACCCTTTGTGATCAGGATTCTAAGAATTTAAAAGACAAGTGATATGACACCAATGATAGAGCTTGAAATGGTGATACAGGGCAGGAAAACCATAGCACACACTCTCGTGTCAAAAGAGGGTGATAACTAGTTACATAGCAATCAGTGCTCTTAGCACCCATCTGCGTTTCCCACGCTCAATCAAAGGAAGGAGCACAAAGTCAGATCCGGTTCTGCTCTTTAGAAGTGAATCTCTAACCCATTGTTCAGCCAAACTCTTAGCTCCACCTTCTGAGCTATCTTTCTTGTTCAAGAACAAATGGAACTTGCTTGCTGCTAAGTGACTTTCTTAGCTCATTCTCTTCCAATAAAAACCAGGGTTCCCAGAAGCTTCCTTTCCTTTGGAGCTATTTCTGCCCTTTTAATCCAATTAGGTCATGCTTCCACTCCCACCACTTTCTTACAACTTTGTGGGGTTT
Source organism: Sylvilagus floridanus (assembly GCA_949820135.1). Classification (NCBI taxonomy): domain Eukaryota; kingdom Metazoa; phylum Chordata; class Mammalia; order Lagomorpha; family Leporidae; genus Sylvilagus; species Sylvilagus floridanus. The sequence continues at coordinate 80,857,439 of OX463241.1, forward strand.
GCTCTATGTCCAAAGTTTTGCAACCATAATTCTTTTTGAGACATACCTCTTTCAATTTGTGTCTATCAGATAGCTATGGAAAGATGTCCTTAAGATCCTTAGACCTGCTTTTGTCTTCCAAGTTGATCTGGCATGACACTGAACCTTTTTGAGATATGACAATAGCCACAACTTGATTGGGTATTTTTTTGCCCTAAGGCTGTTTCTTATCTTTAAGATCCTTGTGTCCATTTAAGAGACTGAAGATTTCATAAATGAAGAACAACTTCATTTTTCAACACAGCAAGCATTTTCTCTCCTTCATATCCACCAAATTTTTCTTGGAAATTGAACAGTTCTCTCTCTCTCTCTCTCTCTCTCTCTCTCTCTCTCTCTAGCTTCTTTCTAGCATTTTGTTGTGTCATACACACATGGATAGAAATGCCCAACTGACATTTCAACTGTTCAGAAATTTCCTTAGCCAGAGACACAAGTTCATTAGGTACATTTTCTATCTTCCAGTTATCACAGGTTCCATTTTCACCAACTATACACAGGCCATTCTTACTCAGTATCAAAAGGATTCTTTTTCACATAATTCAGCCTCACTAACAATTCTAATATCCTTGTTATCACTTTTCCATCATGACATTTGTTTTAGATATTACTCAAGTCATACCGCACTTTTGGTATCATTTTCAATTGATCATGATTGTGTAAAATATACTCCAAAATTTAATGACTTAAAATGACTGTACGGTATGATTTGCCATGGATTTTCTTGGGCAGTTCTTTAGTTGCTATCACCTGCGTATGTGGCTGCAGAAAGATAAGGCTTAGTCTGGAGGGTCTATCGGGCCTTCATTGGCTTGTTATACTGCCCAGATATCCAGACTTCTCTCGTCACAATTATTCTTCTTCATCGCAGATTCCCTTGCACAGTCACCTCAGGTCATCTCATTTCAAAAGAGTGAAAGCCACAAGATCTCCAGTCAGGTACAACACCACTTCTACCCCAGTCCATTGGTCAGAGCCAGTCCTAGTCTTCACAGACTCAAAGGCAAGGAAATGGACTCCACCTTGATGGAAGGTGATCAGTCACATGGTTATGGGACATCTGTACAGGGTATAGAAAACAAATAGTGTCAGAATCTGCTTATATGAAATACATAGATTGGCAAACTTATTGAGACAGAAAGTAGGTTAGAAGCTATTGGGAGGTAGAGTCCAAAAACAACTAGAGAAGCATTGCTTAACAGGTAACAGAGTTTCTATGTGGAATGATGAAAAGATTTTGGAAAATGATGGTGGTAATGTTATACAGCATCATAAAGGCACATAGAGCCACTTAATTGTAATTTTGACATGATTATAATGGAAAATACATGGTACATATACTTTACCACAATTTTAAACAGTTAGCATCTAAATGCCTAACAATAGATGGACTGATACATAACCTGTGGAACAAGATTCCATTAAATATTATGCTTTTATCTATTGGTATTGTGACTGCCACTTAATTAAACATTAGGAAGCCACTGCAATCTTGTAGCAGACTGCTGACCTGCGAAAATGTTCATTATAGTGTGTCAGGGCTCTTTAGAACAATACAACCTGTAGAATGTCTATATAGATACAGAGAAATACAGTTTGAGGAACAGACATATGCATTTACAAGGAACGACAAATCTAAAATTTGCAAGAGTATAATATTTAGGCAATAAATAGATTAGCACAGGAGTACAGATAGAGAATCTGAAACATCTGACTCTCTTAAGCTTGCTTTTTTTCCAAAGAATGTTCCAGGAAAGCTTATCTTACAACATCATACTCAGAGAAGAGACTGCCACAAATAAAGACTCAAGAAACCAGTCAGTCAGAGTGTTGAACATACACTGAATGAAAATGTATACTGCCAGCAGGGAGGGCCCTTCTGTCCCCTCTTTTCTACATCCTGGACACGTCCCAAGCCCTTGCTATAAAAGCTCTGGCAAACTATTTCTCTGGGAGGCAGTCTCTATAGAGAACTCCACCTAGTACTTGTTACAAGGAAAGAGATTTTACCTGAGCAACTCCTACTTGGGACTGATTAATTGGCAACTCCCCAAGTAAATGGACTACTTGTATCCACTAACAAAACTGATGTCCCAGAAAGGACTGCCCTAACCGAGGACTGGGGTAACTGGGAACCAAGAAGGAAGAAGCTTGTCCAAGGCTTACTCACTTTCAGGCTACAGCTAGTTCTCCCTGTCAGCCAGGGAGTTTTTGCTTGGTGCCTGTTAGTCCTGAGTTTCTGACTTGAGATTCAAGAAGTGAAGTGGTCATCTGGATCCCTTTTTTAGTCCAGCACCTCAAAGGATTGAGGATTGACTCACATGAGATTGCCACTATAACAAGTGTCTAAGAGTAGCTGAAAGTGAAAACCAAACCAGGAACTAGAAAGAGACAGCCTTTCCCAGGATGCTGAATGAAGTGTCAGGTTTCTAGTATGTTGTTTGTTTTAAAGATTTGCTTATTTACTTATTCATTTGAAAGGCAATGTCAGAAAAAGACAGATAGAGACAGATCATCCATCAGCTGGTTCATTCCCCAAAGACCTGCAACAGCTGAGGTGGGTCCAGGCCAAATCTAGGAGCTAGGGACTACATCCTAATCTATCCTATAGATGGCAGGAACCCAGGTACTTGGGTCATCATCTGCTACCTCCATGTGCATTGGCAAGAATCTGGATTGGAAGCAATGTAGCCAGGACTTTAACTGTCATTCTGATATGAGATGTGGGCATTCTAAGCAGCAGCTCAAACTATTGTACCGCAATGCCCACCCCTAAAGTGTCAGATTTTGCTCTGGAAGATAAAGCATCACAAAAGAGGCAGTCTGAGAAATCTCCAGGCTGGGTTTCTGAGTTACCTAATTTCGTTCCCTATTCCAGAGGTGGGGCACAATCTTATTCAGGTTTAGAGATGTCTACAGGGAACAGGACGAAAAAGAAGAAATTTCATGTTTTGTAATGATTAAGAAATGGTGATGTCTTGGCTCTGCTCTCTACTGCTTGCTGGTATTGTGTCTGGAATCTTATTTTTCCTTATTTACGAAATCCCTAACGGTTTGTGAACTTCATCAGTTTTCTATGCCTTTGCAGTAGGAAAACAACCTCTTTTCATAGTGTATACTGCAGCATCCTTCCTGGGCTTTGACAAACCTACTCTATGGGGAGCAAGCCCGATCCCTCATGAATGTGCAGTTTTTTTTGTACTCTTACTGCCTGGTTCTTTATATGTCCCAGAGTTGAACAAGAAATAAATCTAGTCCTTATGAAATTCCCTTTATGGGGGAATAAAAAAGAATATCTTGAAAGAGAGTTGACAAAGCCCACTCCCTGTTCTCCAGACACCATGCCAAGCTCCCCATCCACGGGAGCAGCTCGGCTGCCACCATCTCCACCCCTTTCCAATGATATGGCCACCTTTACCCACCTTTACCAGGCATGGGACTAGCCTGGGGGCGTTCCCCCTCTGTCAGGTTTCAGATGGGGAAGGAGGATTGATAAATGTGCATGTGCTATTCACTGCCTCTTAATTACAAAACAGAAAGTCACACATTAAAAGCTTAAAATTCCTGCCAGTTCACACCACACTTGGAAATATGTTCAAACCTTAATGACAACACTTCTGACAGTAGAGGAAAAGTCATTTTGCTAGCAAAGACCAGAGAGGAGGTTGACATGCAGATGTCCACCACCTTTATAGATAAGAGCTCACAGAGGAGTCAGTCCCAATGATGGCCCCAAATGGGGACCCCAATATACCAGAGTGCCTACAAAGATTAGAGCATTATAGGAATACATTGTTAAAAAGCATGCTAGGGGCCGGCTCCGTGGCTCACTTGGTTAATCCCCCGCCTGCAGCACCGGCATCCCATATGGGCGCCGGTTCTAGTCCTGGTTGCTCCTCTTCCAGTCCAGCTCTCTACTACAGCCCGAGAAGGCAGTGGAGGATGGCCCAAGTGCTTGGACCCCTGCACCCACATGGGAGACCAGGAGGAAGCACCTGGCTCCTGGCTTCAGATTGGCATAGCTCCGGCTGTAGCAGCCTTTTAGGGAGTGAACCAACAGAAGGAAAACCTTTATCTCTCTCTCTCTCTCACTGTCTAACTTTATCTGTCAAATAAATTTAAAAAATGCAAGAAGTAAGAAGCTCCTCAACATCACCTCAAATTGGAACAAGCTACTAGAGATACAGCAGAAACTGGAAGAAGAGCCCTCTGCCTTCTAAGAGGCTAGAGAGTGTCTCGGACAGTAGACTTCTTGGGACTCAAAATCCAAGGAAGTCAGGTCAATCTAAATGTCTACTTCATATTGCACAGTACTTCTTATCCAGAGAAAACATCAATAATTGGCTATCTATCCTGAAACCAAGTCCTCTCAGTTGATAGAGATTGCCAACAACCAAGATTTGTCCAAAGATAAGGATGTCAAAAAGATGCAAAAGCAGGCAACCATATTGGCAAGTGCTATCCAGTCTATTCCAGCTAACCCAGGAAAACAAGAGAAGCTGTCTTAGGTGAGTAAACCCAGCCCCACTACGGGGTCAACAATGGGCCACCAGCTAAGTTAGTGCCTAGCCAGTGTGCACACTGCCAGCTGGACAGACATTGGAAATGGGAATGCTCAAGCTGTCCCCAGAGGGTGAGCACTCAGGGCAAACCCCATTCCTTCCAGCTCCCCTTGAGAAGAATGACAGGTAGAGGAGGCTCCCCAATCAACTCCTCATGATGAAATTTAGATGTCCCCTGGGGAGGCCCAGGTTATCCAAGAAATGTAAAGGGAAGAAGTTGAGTTTTTGAAGCAGGAATTTTCCTCTTGTAACCTAGGAGACATTCAATGCCCCAAATCAGCAAAAAGTTGTTAAAGAAAAATAACAGACCTCCCTTACTGCACAAGAATGAGGGAAATACCTCAGGAGAGACTTACCAAGAGTGTAAGATTTAAGCAAGAGGGGACTAGAGAATCTGAAGCAATTTATTCCTCTAGCTTGTTTTTTCAAAGATGTCTAGGAAAGTTTATCCTGCAAAACTGTATTCAGAGGGGCCCAGACCACCACAATCAAGGAACAGGTAAGGCTGCAAGAAAACCACTCCGAGTCAGAGTTTTGAACATACACTGCATAAGGATGTATATTGTGAGCCGGAAGAGCCTCCCACTCCCCCTTTTCTACATCCTGGACTCTCCTCCTTAACTCTTGCTGTAAAATTCCAGGCAACTACTCAGGGACCTAATTTCTTTAAGGAAGTATATCTTCTCACTGTCTGCTTTACTTTTCAAAAGGAAACAAAGCTTTCTTCTGAGCAGTTTCCTCTTGAGACTGATTATGTGGTAACACCTCTAGTAAGTGGACCCCTTGTTGTTAGCTAACAAGGTCAGGAGAATGGAAACTCAGGCAAGAGTTGAAGTTGCTATCTTGAGTTTGAAATTTGTAAAGCCAAATAATTCTATAAACAGACAGGAAACCTCTGTTTTTGGTTTTTAAAACCTTCAACTAATTGGATGAGGCCCACTAACACACTGAGAGCACTCTCCTTTAGGCCATATTTGTATTTAGTTTTTAACAATTTGTGCTGCTCTGAGAATTCAATGCAGCCTACCCTTATTCATATCACCCAGTTCCTAGGAACATGTATGAGCTTTTCTTTGTGAATAATCAGAGAGGCAAAGTTTTCTGGGGTAATCTTCCTAAATAACTGTGTTATATGGTATAATATTTTTCATCTCTAAGGTTTGCTTTGCTCACTAAGCAAGGCTACTGAGTCCAGTGTTATGGCACAGTGGGTTAAGCCTCTACCTGTGAAGCTGGCTTCCTATAGGATGCTGGTTAGAGTCCCAGCTGCTCTACTTCCAATCCAGCTCCTTGTTAATGTTCCTGGAACTCTGCACCCACATGGGAGACCTAGATGAAGCTCCTGATTCCTGACTTAAGCCTGGCCCAGCCCTGGCCATTATGGCTACTTGGAGAGTGAACCAGCAAATGGAAGGATCTCACTCTCCCTCTCTCTCTCTCTCCCTCTATCATCTTTCTCTCTCTCTCTCTCTCTCTCTCTCTCTCTCTATATATATATATATATATATATATATATATATATAATCTCTATCTCTCTCCCCCACCATAACTCTGCTTTTCAATAAATAAATATTAAAAAAGCAAGGCTGCTAGTAGCTATAATCATAGTCTAACGAAAACATTTAAATAGTACCTGAGTAGATGTTTGTTTTTGTTTCTTCCCTCCCATTTCTTGAACTGTTTGTTACAGCTTGTAAGTCGTGGTAACAATAGGATCCTGTAACTACAGAGGTTTCTAGATCAGTGGGTGTGTTTGTTGCACACCATCCCTTCCTCACAGGAGTGCCTTGGCTGCAAGGGAAGGAGGTAGTAGAAGGGAGACTCTTCCAGGTGATCATTCAGGGACTCAGGCTCCTTCCATCTCACATGGCTCTGTCAGCTCCTAGGCTTTCACTGTCGTCTACAGACAGCAGGCAGGAAAGGGATTGTGGGGGACACGCACAGGAAGTTTTTATGGCAACTTTAGAGGTGACCTACATTCTGTGGGAAATAACTTGCCATGAAAATAACCCAACTACAGCGGCTAGTACCATGGCATAAGTAGGTTAATCTTCTGCCTGCAGTTCTGGTATCCCCTATGGTGCTGATTTTATTCCTGGGTGCTTCACTTCCAATCCAGCTCTCTGCTAGTGGAAGATGGTCCAAGTCCTTGGCCCCTGCACTGGAGTGGAAGACCTGGAAGAAGCTCCTGGCTCCTGGCTTTGGATCAGGCCAGCTCCAGCCATTGCATCCATTGGGGAGAGAACCACTAGAAGGAAGACCTCGTTCTCTATCTATCTTTCTTTCTGTCTGTAACTCTGCCTCTCAAGGAATAAACAAATAAAGTAACCTAACTACAAAAAGCTTCCTGCCAGACCTCCATATTTTGTGCTTTCTTCATTTGAAGGTGTATATGTGTATGTTGGGTCTAGAAAGATACGAGCTACAGGGTTGTATTACACAGTACATCCTCTTTGGTGCAGAGATGTGCATGTGTTGTGTGAAGTAAGGCATCCATTCTTCAGAATTAACATAAACACTGAAGGCAGTTGTCCTCTTTGCCTCATGTTAAGTCCACAGTTATCTAGTTGTGCAATGTTAATGACAAAACAGAACCAAAATGTGGATGTAGTTAAATGTATGTCATTGATATTCACAGAAGAAAAATATCTGGAACCTATAGCTTATAACTGGGAAATTAAAACACCAGAGAGAAATCGGCAAGGTCTATCATCCTTAGGAATTGGTGTTTCTGAAGCCAATTTAAGAAGCAGAGCTAAGTTAAATAGCAAACTTCTCTGATTTTATTAGAAATTATCCAACCCTGGCCACTGCTGCGGTTCACTAGGCTAATCCTGCGACACCAGCACCCCGGGTTCTAGTCCCGGTCAGGGCGCTGGATCCTGTCCCTGTTGCTCCGCTTCCAGTCCAGCTCTCTACTAGGGCCCAAGAAGGCAGTGGAGCATGGCCCAAGTGCTTGGGCCATGCACCCACATGGGAGACCAGTAGGAAGCACCTGGCTCCTGGCTTCGGATCGGCCCAGCTCCGAGGGGTAAACCAACGGAAGGAAGGACCTTTCTCTCTTTCTCTCCCTCTCACTGTCTAACTCTGCCTGTCTTCTGTAAAAAAAAAAAAAAAAAAAAGAAAAAAGAAAGAAATTATCCAACCCTGATGAAACATAAAGAATTTCTGTGTAGCTGTGTATGAACTATGCAAAAAAGCCATGGTGAATATCAAAATCAATTCTATTTAAATAACCAAAATAATTAATTAAGTGCTCATCAATTCAAATTTCTTTTTCCATTTCACATTTTGTCTTCCTGAAATTAACTCATATATCTGCATCAGGAGGCACAGAAAACCAAAGGGTCGCCCCGAGGTCATTGATCATTTACTTAAGTTCTGCATTGTAGGGTGGAAGGAAGGCTACATCTGCCATCTGTCTTCCTTCCTTCTGTGGCTACAGAGACACAAAAGCAAGCAGCAGCATAACCGACTGTGAAATTTACAAAGAACATGTCCATGGTGGGAATCAGTCATGGACCTAGAACTGCATTTGTGTTACCTGGATAGAATTGAACGCAAAAATGCTGAGCATCATTGAAGAATCACAAGTATCTAGGAAAGTACTTCCCACTCCCCTCTGTCGCCCTCATGAGAGCCACAATCAGTGCTTCCAGCGGGGCTGGAGGGTCTCTACTCTTGTCCCTCCCATCCCTCCCACTTCAACTTTGCAAGTTCAAGAGATATATTTTAACAGTTCAAATCAGAGGCCATCAGATTCAGGCTGTGAAAAGCAGTGGGAACTCAGAAGATGGCCCAGTAAGCAAGTAGGAGTAATTATTCAGAGTAGATCAGGAAATATATTTATTTTTAAAAATGACTTCTGAAGTCTATTTTCCTTTCTCTAGTGGTCATGACAACATTTTTAATAGTAATTCAATTTTCATTCAAAACTAAAATTTTAAAAGTAGAAAAACAGCATAGACTTACTAAAACTGTCAGCTACCTTAGACACATCAAAACAAGACAAATAAGAAAAAAAATAAGTATTCTAACTCAGACATTAGTTCTATCAAATTGGTAAATTTTAAAAACTGTTAATGTATTAATTTTATTTGAAAGAGAAAGAGAGAGATCTCTCATCTACTGGTTCACTTCTGAAATATGCTGCCCAGCCCCAGCTGGGCAGGAGGAAGCCAAGGGCCTGGAGCTATAGCCAGTTCTCCTACATAGACATCTGAGACCCAAGTACTTGCTGCTTACCAGAGTCTGCATTAACAGAAAACTGGAATCATAAAGAGTTGTTGGACCTCTCAGTTGCAGAGATGCCACTTGCTCGGGAGGACGCCCAAAGATCCAGACTCCAGACGAGTTGATGCAAAAAGCACGAGGTTTTTATTGAACGTTTGCGCAGACGGGACCCCACCTCAGGCGGTGAGGAGCCCTGAGCAGCAGTTTCACACAGTTTATATAGGCAACAAATTAGCATATTCCTAATGCGCATACGTAAAATGCAGGCAGAAAATGCAGAGGTGTTACAGGATTGGTCAGTTCAGAGGGACCATTAGCATATGGGAGAGTGCTGATGAAGAATGCTGAGGGAGAGTGCTGAGGGAGAATGCTGAGGTGGCACGGGATTGGCCGGTCGCAGTGACATCATAAATGCGTGCCTAGAGACTCTCTGAAGGGGAGGGGCAGCTCTGCTCTGAGCGAGCCTAGAGATTCTCTGAAGGGGGTTGTCTTTTCCTTCCCAGAGAATGTCCTGCCTGCTAGTCTCTGGGGAACATCTAACCTCTTAAGAAACCCCTGATATTTGTCCAGGCCTAATTTCTTGTCCCTCCCCCCGTAAGGGTCCTTCAGAGTCATGACTCAAACCCAAACATTCTAGTATGGGATGCACACATCCCAACATACATTTCAACCACCGTGCAAATACCCATTCCAGGTTACTTTTTTTAAATTATGAGATTCCTTCTTAAGCTAATTCAAAACAAATTGCTATGAAATACTAAGCAGATCAAAAAAGACAGCTAATTCATGACCACTGGTTTGGAAGTTGAATTATTTACTTCTCAGGGATGTGACAATCTAAATGTAGTTTTCCCTTTGAAATTTACAATTAAATTATAAGTTATTTTTCATTTACATTTTTAGGCTTTTAACTCAAAACTAAAACAAGTGAAACAATAGCAATTTTAAGACATTAGGTGTACAGTTATGAAATTAACATCTGTCCCTAATATACGAAGACTAAAATTATAATGTTTGAATTGTAAGCTTTTCTTTTTTACTAGCTTTATTGAGATATAATTTACAAAATTGTCTAAAATTTGGTGTACAATGTGATGTTTTGATATAGATATATATTACAAAGTGATTATGACAATCAAGTGAGTTAAGACATTCACATCTCAACTTGCTTTGTCTTTGATAAGAACATTTAAGATCTCTCTTTGGAGCAGGCACTATGGCATAGTGGGTTAATCCACCACTTGGGATGCATACATCTCATATCAGAGTACCTGTGGTCAAGTCATGCCCCTGCTTCCAATCCAGTTTCCTGACAATGCTACTGGAAGAAAATCGATAATGGCCAGGGTGCTTGAGAAAGATAGAAGGAGTTCTGGGATCCTGGGCTATTACAGGCATTTGGGGACCAAACCAATGAGTGAAAGATCACTCTCTCTTTTTCTCCCTCTCCTTCCCTCTCTCTGTCACTCTTCTTTTCAAAAAAAATAAATAAATAAAATAAAACTTAAAGGAGGAGAGAGTTCCAAGATGGCTGAACCATATTGGGTATAACCACACTATCTTAAGCTGCTCTGGGATATGAAAAGAACAAAGGAGGAACTATGTCTCTAGGAATCTAACAAATTTTCAGCAAAGAAGTAGAAAAATAAAAAAAAAATAATGAAGAACTTGTGGGACAAGAAGAGGGAAGATAGAGGCACTGCTACAGCCATCCATATGGTGTTTACCTGAGAGGGAACTCCACAGTCACCTACTGACTTTTAGTTCAGCCAGGAGAGCTGACTGAGGTCTGAGAAACTGCCAGGTTTGGAGCACAGAAGCCATATCCCTTCCAACCCTTCCCCTACTCCAACAGAGCGCCATACTCCACAGTAAAAGTCATGCCGTACACCTCTGTCCTCCTAACAGCATTATAGTCAAACTTCTGGCAACGTGTGGAGCAAGACATATACCCTGTGGGAATGTTTGGACATGATCCCCAAGTGATGTTCATGTACTCTATGGGAGCAAGAGAAATTCACCTTAGCTTCTGAGGACTTAACATTAGACACAACCCATAAAAAAATCTGCTCCCACCCTGGGAGATCTGGGTAATGACCTTGCTATTCCCTGCAACACCAGGACTGTAACAATTCATTCTAAATTTCTCAGTGTCACTGGAATCCCTCCAATGGAAAGTGGAAAGAACCTTCCAGCATTCCACCTCTCTGGACTCATACTCTCTAGAGTAAAATCTGGATAATTTGTGGTCATCCTGTAGGGCTGGAACATGGTCCAATTCATATTTCCTAGTCTTAGGTATAATATAATATTTTAGGTATAGTATACCTAGTCCTGTTGGTATAATAAGCCACAGCAACAGTTGGACTCTCCTAGAAGGACCTGCAGCAGGATATATCTGTATGACACAGTCCTAGAGCCATGTTATTGGTGATATAAACCCATGAATCACTCAGACTTGCCACTAGGACAAAGAAGCAGCCACTCCTGTCCCCCTCAGCACCAAGAACAAAGCCATACCTATCACATTCACAGAGAGACTGACATTGATCTATCTGTGAACCAAAGATATACACCCAAAGAAAATCTTATTCATCTCAAAACCACACTTATAGCCCTATGGACTCTAGCAGACTAGTCCACTGTGTCACTAATAAACACACCTAAAATTTGAATGAGAAATCACATCACTCAGTGACTACACTCCTGGGATCACCTAAAACCAAAGCCTAAGCAATAAACCAAATGACATCCTGCATTCCAGCTAAAACATAAACTCTTTTAAAATATAACCTATAAGGGATGAATACACTAGATGAGCAGATGTCAACACAGAGCTACAGGAGGAATGAAGAAACAAGGTAGCATGATGCCTCCCAAAGAACACAATAATCCTCCAGAATTAGATTCTGAATTGAAGTAAATATATGAAATGACAGATATAGAATTAAAAATAATGATTGTAATGAAACTCAAGATGCATGAGAATAAAGAAATGAGAAAACAAATGAGTGATGAATAAAAATATTACTGTGAAGATAGGACTCATTAAGAAAAGCCAAGTAGAAATTTTGGAGATAAAATGATCAATAAGTGAAATAAAATATGCAATTGACAGCTTTAATACCAGAATAGAGGAAAGAATTTCTGACTTCAAGGACAAGAATTTAAAAGAGCCCAATCAGACAAAAATAAAGAGAAAATAATTTAAAAGAATGAAGACAGTGTACACAAAAATTAGGATACCATTAAATGACCAAATAGTCATATTATAGGCATTCCTATATATAAAAAGGTATTGAGAAACTGATAAATGAAATAATAGTTAAAAATTTCCAAAGTCTTGAATGAGACATGTACGTCCAGATACAATAAACTCAAAGTACCCCAGGCAGACTCAACCAAAAAAGATCTCCAAGGCATATCATTGTCAAAATTTCAAAATTTAAAGACAAGCTGAGAATCTTAAAGACAGTAAAAGTGTCAGATTATCAATAAAGGAAAACCAACTAGATTAAAATCAGACTTCTCAGCAGAAACCCTATGCACCAGAAGAGAGTGGGATGACATATTCAAAGTTTAAGAGAAAAAAAAAAAAAAAACCTTACAGCCAGGATTATTATATCTAGCAAAGCTATCCTTTAAAGGTGAAGGATAAAGTATTCTCCAGAGAAGCAAAAATAGAGTGAATTCACCACTACCAGACCAGCCTTATAAGAAATTCTGAAGGTTGTCCTGGTTTATAAGTAAACATGAAAACACATGACACCACCAAATTCACTATTAGAGAAGTTAGAATCATTTTTCAATCAACTAAATGACAGGTCTTAGTTCTTATCTATCAATACTAATCTTGAGTGTAATTGCATTAAATTCAGCAACCAAAAAATGAAGGTTGGCTGAATGGATAAAATATCAGGACCCTACTATATAAATTCACTTCACAAAGACATACACCAACTGAAAGAGAAGAGTTGGGAAAAGATATGCCTGGAAAACGGAAACCAAAAGCAAGCAGGTGTAGCTATGCTGATATCAGAAAAAAACAGACTTTCAATAAAAAACTGTAAAATGTGATAAAAGAAATTCTATTTTTATAAAATATTAAATTAAGCAAGAAGATGTAATCCTACATATGTATGTAATAAGCACAAGACCACACAAATATATACAGCAAATTCTATCAGACCTAAAGGGAGAGATAGACTTTAATACAATAATAGTGGGTGAGTTCTATACCCCACTTTCATCAATGTACAGATCATCCAAACAAAAAAAATTATAAATACCTAGGAGGTGAAACATACTATTGAACAAATGGACCTAACACAATTGCAGGACATTTCACCTGACAGCTACAGCAAACACATCCTTCTCATCAGCACATGCAACATTTTCTAGGATAGACCACATATTTGGCCACAAATGAAGTTTAGAAAATTTAAAAAGACTGAAATCAAATCATGTATCTTCTCAGACCATAAAGGAATAAAGATAGAAATCAATAATAAGAACAATAGAAAACTCATAAATATTTGTAAATTAAACAACATGCTACTGAATGATCAATGAGTCATTGAAGAAGTTAAAATGGAAGTCAAAAGCTTCCAAGAATAAACCAAGCTCCAAACTAGCTGAGGAGAGAAATAATATGGCTCAAAGCATGTATTGATAAAATCGATGCTATTAAAAAAAAGCTGTTTTTTAGAAGATAAAATAGATAAATCCTCACCAGAATAACTGATAAAGAAGAGAAAAAAATAAATAAAATTAGAAATGAAGAAGGATATATTAAAATTGACACAGCTGAATTATAAGATCATAAGTAAGTACTGTGAAGAACTATATGCTAATAAATTGAAAAATCTTAAAGAAATGGATAAGTTCTTTGATTCATATAACTTACAAAGATTTAATCAAAAAGTTATAGGTGACATAAACAGTCCTATAACAAGCAATGAGATTGAAGCAGTAATCAAAAGTCTTCCATCAAGGAAAAGTCCAGGACCTAATGGCTTTATAACTGAATTCAACAAAACATTTGGAGAGGATAATTACAATGCTCTTCTAACTATTCCAAAATAATAAAAAGGGTGAAATTCTGACAAACTTTTTATCAAGCAAACAGTGCTTTGATACCAACATCAGACATGACACAAAAACAAATCTACAGATCTATATACTTAATGAACATGGATGCAAAGATCCTCATCAAAATACTAGAAAACTAAATCTAAAACCACATCAAAAAATCATACATGATGAGACATACAAGGGTAACTCAACATTCTCAAATCAATAAATGTCATAAATTCTATCAATAAAATTAAGTGGCTCTTCCTGGAACTCCCTTATCTACATTAAGATCAGATCCAACTGAGGGTCTTCATTCTTTTTAAATTCTCTATTCAGAGGTAAAACTCCTGTTTCAGGAACTAAGAACCACAGTTAATCATCATGTCTACAGCTCAGAGAAAATCTGTTCCAGATCATTGTCTGTTCTTCTGCCCCTAAAAATAATTTACTCTCCCTCTGAAATTGCCTGCACCCCCTTCATCCCATGTGGGAGGAGTATATTTCAGCTTCAATCATCCAAGTTTTCTTTGAGCTTCTTAGTTGATGTTTCTACAAGTTCATCAGATGTTACATTTCTTTTCCTGTTACTCTGTTTATCATCTGTTTTATCTCATAGACTAAAGTTATCAAAGGAGTTAACTAAATAACTTAAGTTATTCAAAAGGAGGGTTTGAACTACCCTATACATTCTCATTCACGTTATTGAAAATGGCAGAATCTTTTTTTTTTTTATAAATAGGTAACAAGTCTTGGTATAGACACAGATGCCATGGAATGTTTTCTTTATCAATTCCAGAATTTTTCAGGCACAAAAATCACACCTTGTCCCTTGTACCTCACATTTTCTGACGGTCTCGATTCTTGTAAGATAGACAATCACCTAGATATTATGGTTTGGTAGCTCCCATTCCAAGGCCCTACATTCAAATAGGCAGCTTCCATCATGAAATGTAAATTCTATCTTAGATAGTGATTCCTTTGGTCATGAATTCTGCATAACTAATACTTGTTTGTTGAGGATAATTTGGGGGAAGTAGGCATTTAGCCTAGAAATTAAGATACCCATATCTCACAGTGGAGAGCCAGAATGTAATTTCCAGCTCTAGCTCCTGACTCCACCTACCAATAAATGGGAAGCAGCAGCTCAAATGATTGGGCCCATATGAGATACTTCCCATATGGGAGAGCTGGATTGAGTTTCCAGAGTTTGGCTTTGGCTCCAGCCCAGGCCTGGCCATTTCAGGTATCCAGGCAGTGAAGCAATGGATGGGAGCTCATTCTGTTTTTCTGTGTTTCTCTGTGGCTGTCTCTCTTTATCTATCTGACCCTACAAACAAATAAATAATAAGGAAAATTTAAATAATTTGGAAATTGCATAATTCTAAAGCATGGGAGCTGGGAAGATCCTACTGCAAGTATCACTTTGAGGATGAGAAAAACTAGATTCCTACTCCCCTGGGCTCATTCCAGTGATCAATCCATTAGGCACTGAGAAATTTAAGTAACTTAAGAGTCAGAATGCTGTTATGGGTCAAAACTAAGCACAATGAAAGTGTTGTAGTTTTTGTTTTGTTTTATGCTTTTGATGGCAGGACAGACAGGTGAATGGTAAGAGCAGAGAGCAGGTAAAGGAAATCCTGGCACATTAACTGTGGAGGAAGCCTTGGAGAACACAGGACTGTCAGGGGCCTGGAGGACTAGGAAGGGCGCTGCCAACATTCAGGAAAACAGCAACAAGGAATGAACAGACGGAAGTGCTCCAAGCACATATATGTTTCTGCCAACATTTTTGAGATATAGGATCTGTTTTTCTTGCTCATTAATTCTTTGCTCATTGGTTTAGATAGAAGCTTATATTTATGCCTTCATGATTCAAACTAATTATTTGTCCTTGGATTACACCCAAGACTTATTTGATTGTGGAGGGTTTATACCATGTGCTCTGCTCAATTACCATGGTCTGGAATGTATCACAATTTGCCATAGGACAAAGTCTCTGTCTCTATAACTCAAATTGACCTGCGCATTACCTTTTAATTAGCAGGTGCAGGAAATAATAATTACTAAATTTTGATAGATTAGTAGCTTTTGATATTGGAGAATATTTAGAGATTTGGGGCTTGATTTCTTCTATAAGTCTGAGTCTCAACACAAACCAGCCATAGGGTACTAAACAAGCTATTTTACTTCTCAGAGACATTGCATTCATCTAAAAAATGAGGGCATCCACATATATAAACTTAAAAAAAAATCTTTCCACTCTAAATCCTCTAGTTCCAGAAAGGAACATTAATAAAATGAATAAACTGTAAAGATTGGAGGTTAATGAATTATATACATATCCAAAATTTTGTTTCTTCCCAAAGCTATCTTAAAACTATAGACACAGACAAAGTAAGGCACATCCACTGGAAGGTGGAGAGAACAAAATGCTTGCCAGCAGCAACAGATGGACAAATAAAAATTGGCTTTTAAGCCCATGAAAACTAAATCCAAAGCCTTCAGAGAGAAAATTAAAATGCAAAACAATTTATATGTGAGTACCCTAAGAAAATATAGAAACTGGAGGCACCAGTTTCCTCTGGGACAAGGGAATGAAGAGGAAAATAGAACACGGAGGAGTGTGGGAAAAACTCATTTCTAGGCAACTGTGCTCCACCACGGTGGGAGCAAAAATCAAGAAAGAAGAAGACATGGGATAGAGCAAAGAGGAGATGTCATACAGGACAGAGGCCAAAGGGAAAGAGTGCAGAAAATCTCACAATGAGAGCCTCTACAAAACCTAAAGTCTGCTCAACATAAACAAAAGACTAGTAAATCCATGGCTGGAATTCCATGGTGCCCTCCTGTGATCTCATACATGTCTTACTGGCAAGATCATGTAGGCAGGCAGATAGGATAAAATTGATCAGATTTGTGAGCTGGAAAGCCATACAATAACCACGCCACTGTGTGATCTCATGCCCCTACCTGACCCCACTGCTATGCCCACCTGCCAATCAGGCTTCATAACCGCTCCCTCTTGGAAGTGGATAAAAGGCCTGGAGGACTGTGGGCCCTGCCCTTTTCCGTTTTTGCCCTTCTTTCACCATTATTGACCTTTGTTGCTCCGTGCCTTCAGGGCGCATGCCCTTCAGGCCACCCACTCTCTGTCTTCACTTTGCTATCCATGCTAAGCTGCTTGTAGCTTAGCTGCATGTGGATCCTGGCCTGCTCTCTGCTTGGCATGGATCTAGAGTTCCGCTTCCTCCTAGATACAACCCTCACTCTCCTATGCTTTTCTCTCACTGAATAAAATCCTTAAAACTTATCATGTCTGCCTGGTCTATTTGAGTCAGTATTCAGAATTCTTCTCTGAATTCGTGGCAAGAACCCACACAGCTTAATTTTGGAAATATTAATAAGCAAAATGGTTTCAAAGAGCTCCTGCTAACACTATTCACTGCCTGTCTCTGACTGCACCTGAGAGTTGAGGTGAGGCCACTTTAAATTCGGAAGCAGAATATGCAAAGCAGCCACTCTCTGACCAGGGTTCTGCCCTAATTCTAGTTCCTATTCTTGAGCCAGGCCACAGCTGGTGCAGCACCCAGGGTTGCCAAGCACACACACAGGATCTCGCCTGGTGGTTTTCTGGGCAAGTGCTCTCAGAGACGCCAATGTCCTGTTCTGTCTTGTGGATTTTTTGTAGGCCATTTCTCCTCTAGTGGTCATTTAATCCTGGCCAATAGCTTTTTGTTTTCAAAGCTAAATTTATGGTTGTTACTCAGTACCTCAAGATACTGAAACAAGATAATCAGTAGTTAACTTGCTGGGGACAAGATGAGAATGTAAGAGGCAGGAGCCTGCAGGAGGATTCTAATCTGATCCAGGTGGTGACACCCAGGCATTTGTACTCTTCTTTATTAGGATATATAACTTTAAAAGCTGCTCGCTGTTGGGAAAAGAGTGCAGATTGCTGCCACTTCACACAGGGCACCAAAATGTTAGGGAAAGAGGCGCAGATCAGAGAGGTGGCAGTGCA
Source organism: Sylvilagus floridanus (assembly GCA_949820135.1). Classification (NCBI taxonomy): domain Eukaryota; kingdom Metazoa; phylum Chordata; class Mammalia; order Lagomorpha; family Leporidae; genus Sylvilagus; species Sylvilagus floridanus. The sequence continues at coordinate 80,875,367 of OX463241.1, forward strand.
CGAATTTACAGGCAGACCAAATTTATTCAGCGAAAATAAACACAGAAGTGGGTGACCAACCACTGGTGTGCAAATTGACAGAACATGTGGCAGGAGGCCAGGACCCTAGAGGCCAGGCATTTTTTTATGACAGGAGGGCTAGGGGTGGGAGTGTGGCTGGGGGACAGCAGGTAGAGGTAAATTCCTCCAAACTGTTCTTTCTAGTGGCTGCTGGGCCTCTGAACCTGGGCAAGAATGCGTGGGTGGGGTATAAAAAAGACAAGAGTGTGAGAGTTGAGATTCAGGGACAAGGAATCAATTCTGATACTTATTCATCTTTTGGGCAATGAGGGAGAATGGCTGACATTTATGCCTTTGTTCCATCATTCTCTACTTCCTTCAAATAGTGAAATTAATGCCTAATGGTCAATTATAAACAAATGAAATAGAAGTCAAAGCTGAACTTCATCCGAGATAATTTCCCGTTTATTTCTTCCAGTTCACTTTATGAAAAATAAAGCATTTGTGCACAGACGCCATTTCTGTGCTTCATGGTCATCACAAGGACATGCCTTGCTTGTGCCCTCCCTGCAAATGTAACCTTTAGCTCTCCTTAATTGCTGTGAACTAACTAAGGAAGAATCCAGCAAAGATTTGTATTAAGTAATAGTGATTGCTAAATAAAAAGAGATTACTGAAAGATTAAGTGGAAGGCTTAATGGTACAAGTAAAACAATTCAAACAGTTAATTTATGGCTGCAATTTGCTGATAACAGCAATGCAACTAATCAGCATTTGTAATGTTGACTTTTCATCAAAGAAGAAACATCAAAGAGGTCTTTAGTTTCATCAAATGGCTTGTATCATTGAAAAAAAGACTGCCAAAAATAATAAATTTCATACTGTCATTTATCTAGATGTACAGACAACAGAACATATATATTGATATTATTGTGACTTATTTACAAGAAGCATTCAAGACAGACATGTCAGGCAGCAGGTTGAGCCACTACTTGCGATGGCCGTATTCCATACTGGAGTACCAGTTCCAGTCTTGGCTGCTAAAGCATCCTTGGAGGCAGCATGTAATGGCTCAAGTGCCTGCGTCCCTGCCACTCACACGTGAGACCCAGAATGAATTTCTGGATCCTGACTTCTCTGTGTCCAGCCCTGGATGTTGTAGCCATTTGGTTATTAAGCCATCAAATGAAATACTCTCTATCTCCCTCTCTCTGCCTTTCAAGTAGATGAAAATAAATAAACTTTAAAAATAAAGAAGTATTCTACTGATGGGAAAGAAATTAGGAAACTTTTCGTTTTGAAACTTTTGTTGTGACACAAATCACCTAATGAAAATGAAGAAATCCTTGGTGTTTTTTTTATTGATGAAAAGTCTTCATTAGCCATGGGGATTAGTTGCACAGCCTTGACAAATCAAGGGTCCAAAGTTCACTGTTTGGGCTCTACAAATACACAAACATCTATAGGTACTGTGTAATAACACATTTGGAGATGTCTAAATGAAGTAATACTATGGCAATTACTATTAAAATATTAGAGAACATGAGTGAATTTCTGACAAACCGGGATTATTGATTTCTCATCTTGTTCCCCCACCAACAGCAGGTCAGGGGGTAGGCCTTACAAAGTCACTTGAAGCTCCACAGAGCATACAGAGAAAGGGGAGGCTTAGCCAACAGCACCCACACTCTGAACTCATCTCCACCTGGAAACAAATGCAAGCCTAAGGACTACAAATTTTGGGAAGCAGATGAATGTACAGCCTTTGGAATGCATAAAATGGAACTCTAGATTGAAGCCAGAGGAAGCCATCATTCTCCTCTAAGTCTTTCCCATTGAAAGGTGGCAGGCATTTGAACTAAAAGGAAAGTCTGGTTTGGATACCTTTGTCCCATATCAGAGTGCCTGGGTTCAATACCTACCTCTAGTTCCTGATTCCAACTTCCAGCTAATACAGACCATGGGAAGTAATGATGATTGTTCAAGTAGTTGAGTCCTGCCTCCCACCTAGGAGATACAGATTGAGTTCCCAGCTCCAGATTTCAGTCCAGCCCAGTCCTAGCCATTGTGGGCATTTAGGTAGTGAACTAGCAGTTAAGTCTTTCTCTCTCTCTCTCTCTCTCTCTCTCTTTCTCTCTCTCATACACAAACATATACATTACTCACACATACAAATAAGTAAGTAAAACTGAAAGGAGACTCACATGTCTGGTAACTGAACAGATGTTCAAAATATTTCCTTACTCCCTCCTCATCTCAGAACAAATTAGGAAAAAAAACTTTAACTTTTCAGTTCCACAGCTTTCCTTATGCTTTCCTGTGATGTCCTTGTCGACTGTTGAGGGTAGGCAATGCAGGATGAAAGAGAGTATATCAATGAAAGCTAAAGGTGTCTTAGAAATTCCAAAGCTGTAGGGATTTGACATTTCTTGTTCTTTAAAGTGCTAAAGCATGTCCTGGTGACCAAATAAGAAGTCAGCCCTCTACATCTGTAGGTTCCACGTATATGGGCTCAACCAACTGTGGATGGAAAATATTCAATAACTGGACATGTACTGAACATATAAAGAATGTTTTCTTGTTACCTGTCCCTAAGTAACGCAGCATAGCAACCATTTACATTACATTTTCATTATGTTAGGATTTCTAAGTGTTTTAGAGATGATTTAAAGTCTTCAGGAGATGTGTGTAAGTTATATTAAATACTATGCCATTTTATGTAACAGACATAAGTATCCATGAATCTTGGTTTCCTGGATCAAGAAGGAGGGCTGGGAAAAATCCCTTCTAGATACACTGGGACAACTGTACTTGACTAGGGAATTTCAGCTGAGTTTAAGAACTTCTCCCATGAGTTCTATCTATCTATCCATGCCTCAGTCTATTCATCTACCTATTCATCTACATATCTATGTATCTGTTCATCTTTCTTTCCATCTACCTATCCATTTACTATCTACCTACTTACCTACCTACCTGTCTTCTTCCTATCTATCCATCCATCCATCTTTCTCTTACAGTGTGCTCCTGACATCAGTTGCCATACAGACTCAAAGATTATCTACCGCCTCCCCCATCCATCTCTGTTTCTCTCTCTCTCTCATATATATATATATATATATATATATATATGAGTTGTCTAGCCTAGAGAAACCAGAAAAAGAAAATCTAAATAAGTCAGTGGAGCTTTGGAATAGAAAAGGTGAACCAGAAGAACCAAGGGAGAAAATACAAAAAAACTGAGATTTGAATAATTACACTATAGTAGATGCTATTGTACCTTGATTCTTTGAAGAAGAATTTCCATATGGACAAGGCAGAGAGAAAAGCAAGATTTATTTAAGTCAGAGATCTCTTACCAGAATAGCCAGGAGGGAGGCTCCAAGAGAGGCAATACCCAAAGTGGTTGGTGGTAGTAGAGTCTTTAAGCACAATTTTAAGAAAAAATAAAAACAGTCAATCAGCTAATAGTCAATTTCAAGGTAGAGGCAAAACTCATCAAAAAGACCTGTAATCTTATTTGCCTGTATGGCTTGTTCATGATAAAGCAAAGGAGGTGGGTTAGGTAACTGCTTTCTAGTCTCATGATAAAACTAGAAACTCATGATAAAACTAGAAACTCAGGATGGGATGGGCACTTTTGCCTTGCAGGAGGCAGCCTTTGGGGAGAAACATGCATTGACATTTGTCACCTTAATCTCCCTAAAGATAACTTTTGGGAGTAGCAAGTATTTTGCACCCTCTTAGGAGGACTCTCCTTTTCCTCACTTTCCACCAGGAACAACCTGACTGCCTTTTGACCCATCTGACCCCTCCCACTGTAACCTATGCCTGTTGAAAATTGTTTGTGAACATTTCCCAAATATGGAGAACTAAAGGGTATGGCCAGGAATACAAGAAGATAAGTGACCAGTAGACCTAGTTCTAGTTAGGCTGTTTTGTCAGTAAAACTGAAACTGCAGTGCCCCTAAATATTCTTTTAAGAAAGCAAGAAAAGGAAGAGGAGTAAGGGGGGCAGTGGTCCTAGGGCACCAGGTCTGCATGGACACTGAGAAAGCAAGCACCTCACTACCTCTCTGTCCTGCATGCCTCTTCCTGTGTCTCCTCATTGCACCAAGGAATAGACACAGAATAGTCTGTGTGGGGAAAAAAGGGCCAAGGTGTGCTACCTGTCAAAGACAAAATTACAGCTAATTTAGTTACAAATCTAACTGCCCTCTATTCTTGATTCATTCATTGAGGCAGCTTCCATTGTGCAAAAGAGAATAAGAACTCCCACTGGGCAGTGGTACAATAGTGGTATTTTGAGGTGGGAATAAGGAAACAGAGTAGTAAAAAAAATAACTGGGGCAGGCACTGTGGCATAGCTGGTAAAGCAGTCGCCTGCAGTGCTGGCGTCACATATGAGCACCAGTTCGAGTCCTGGCTGCCCCACTTCCAATCCAGCTCTCTGCTATGGACTGGGAAAGCAATAGAAGATGGCCCAAGACCTTGGGCTCCTGCACCCAAGTGGGAGATGTGAAGAAGCTCCGGGCTCCTGGCTTTGGATTGGCTTAGCTCCAGCCATTGTGACCATCCAGAGAGTGAACCAGTGGATGAAAAATATTTCTTTCTCTCTCACCTTCTCTCTCTCTTTCTCTCTCTCTCTCTCTCTCTCTCTCTCTCTCTCTCTCTTTGCCTCTGCCTCTCTGTAGCTCTTCCTTTCAGATACATAAATCTTTAAAAGAAAAAAATGGATTGGTTAACATCTGCTTACTTCAAGTTGCTTTTTGTATGAGGATTAAAGTAGAGGGGCCTCCCTATTACCCTGATTCAGGTAGACTGGAGTTTCCAGTTTTCAGGAAAAAGCTGATCTATTTGGGCATCTTTGTTTTTGCTTAATTTTTTCTGCTTCACTTTGTGGCATTGAGCGTCAATGACTCCATGGTGGTTTGGTATTTCTCAGGTCCAAGTGCATGTACTCAATCCCAAACACCGGATTGTTTTGAATTGTTTTGTTTTATTCTTCATGCTATTTGTTGAATTCTTTTACTTGTTGTAGGGTTAACTATTAGACTATTAAGTAAACAGAAAATTGGTCTTTGTAAAAATTAAAAGTGGGAATGTGAGAGGGAAGGGGAGGAATTATTGTAGCGTGGGCAGGAGGTAGGATAGGGGAGAAGTGTCACTATATTCCTAAATCTGTATATATTAAATATATGAAACTTGTATAACTTAAATAAAAATTTAAAAAAATAGCTCAGAAACAGATTGAAGAGCCAGAGAGGAATCCCTGCTTCCTAAAGCGGAAGGGGAAGCGCCTTTATTGCACCACAGATCTCTTTTCTTTTTAAGATTTATTTTTCTTTATTTGACAGGCAGAATTACAGAGAGAGAGAGAGAGAGAGAGAGAGAGAGAGAGAGAGAGAGAGAATCTTCCATCTGTTGGTTCATTCCCCGAACAGCTTCACCGCCAGGGCTGGGTCAGGCACAAAGCAGGAACCTGAGACTGCATCCGTGTCCTCCACACAGGTAGCAGAGACCCTAGCACTTAGTCATCTTCTGCTGCCTTCCTAGGTGCATCAGCAAGGAGCTGGATCACAAGCAAAGCAACCAAGAGTGGAATGGGTGCTCCAATATGGATGTCAGCAATACAAGAGGCAGTTTACTCTGCTGTGTGCTGCAACACTGGCTCCATAGATCTCTTTTCTAAAAGCAGCTATGACTCTGGCTATAACTCTGGCTGTCAGAGTTAAAGGAGATAAAATATAAAAATTTACTCTTGTATATCTGAGGCACTTAAAGAAAAAACAATACAGGGTTTTTTTTTTTTTAAGTTTCTCCATCTTTTTAAAAAAAAATTTCTCCATCCTGTGCTCCAGTTGACACTCAACAGTCCAGTGAGTGGGTAGATGAATCTTAGCCTGCTCCCCGTGTCTGAACGCCTGCCCAAATCCTGCGCAGAGCAACCAGAACACTAACACAATAGCAAGGAGTATAGGGTCTTTGAAGACAGACCAGCAAACAAAATTTTCAATCTTTATTTAAGAGTCAGAAAGAACCGTAGTGATGGCAATGACCAAGGTTAGGCTATGCTGAGCCAAGAGCTAGAAATTCAATTCTGGTCTCCCTCTTGAGCCATCACTACTGCCTCTCAGGGCCTGCATTAGCAGGAGTCAGGGCCACAGCTGGGTCCGATGCGGGACAACAGGCATTCTAACTGGTGTTATACCAAGTAGGCCAAATGCCTGCCTCAGGTGGAAGAAAATTTGTTTTGCATTTTAAGTGCCTGCTTGAAGATATTCCCTGCCCTCTGTTGTCCTGATAAAAATCCCCACCCTGGGAGTAGATATTTAGCCTAACAATTAGGATGCTCTCATCCTGCATCAGAGTGGCCAGGTTCAATTGCTGGCTTCAGCTAATGACTCCAGGTTTCTGCCAATGAATATACTGGAAGCCAGTTATGGTGGCTTCAGCAGCTTTGTCCCTGACACCCACAAGGGAGACCTTCAGCACAGCACAGCCCAGACTATTGTGGGCAATTGCAGAATGCACCAGCAGTTGGGAGCTCTTCTCTCTCTCTCTCTCCCTCTCTCTCTCTCTCTCTCTCTCTCTCTCTCTCTCTGCCTCTGAAAAACCTAAATTCCCACCCTGAGGAAGACACAAGAGGGGAAGGGACTTCTGACTGGTGGTCCCCTTGGGGAACTTTTCTGTGAGAGGTGCGTCTGGGAGAAAAGCAGCAGGCACAAAGTAGGAGTGGGGGCTGCCTGCCGGAGCCACGTTGAGGACAATGGAAGTGTTGCAGGCTGGTTCTGGGGAGCTGAGGCACTCACTGAGCTCCTGTTTCTTCCACTCTGCACAAAGTGCAACTGGCTCTTACTTTCTTTCAAATGCCAGGAGACATTTAAGACACATTTGTTTTCTGCAACTCTGTCAATCTTCCTGTGCCCTTTTCACCTGTTAGGGCTCTTTCAAATCAACTCCAAAGTCCATACAACATAAGCATTTTCTCCAATGGTAACATATGGTTTCTCAGGAGACCTCAAATGCCTTGAACAGTTAATGCCTGCTCTGTGGAAGTTGCTGTAATCGTATTAAACAGAAGCAAAGTAATCACAAAACTCTCTCTGCCTTAGTTTTACCTTTGCACAGTTAAGTTAATAAACAAATAGGGGTGACAAAGGATCTGGTGGAGGATGGGATGGGGGGAGAGGTGCAGGCATGCACTCATGCTGGTGATGTGCAAATTCACAGGGATTTTAACAAATTGTAAAAAAGAGTAAGGGCTAAAAATATGATTGCCATAGACGGATGCTGGGAGGGAAAAAATGAAGCATGCTTCTGGTTAATATGGACACGCAAAGAGTGAGGAGAGATGGCTATTTATCATTGGTGAAAACCACACAACACAGCTGCCTCCATTCTGGTGTTCATATGAAACCATTTCTGTTGCTGGTCGTTTGATCCTCAGCTGTGTCTAGTCCTGATTCTGGGGCTTGTTCGGTGTGCTGTTGAAAGAGACAGACTAGAGCAATAGCAAGGAGCTTCTCTTGGGGAGCCAGTAGGACCCTTGGGGCTGAGGACCTCTTGCCAGTAGAAGCTAATGCAATCCCCAGACAACTGGAGTCCACCTGGCCATCACAGATTCCCTAAAAAGCATGGCATCACTGACCAATCAAAGGAAGATCATGAGCACCACTGACCACCAGAAAGGTGGACACAAGCTGATCACACACCACTCAGCCCCCATTTCAACCTATAAGAATCTTCACCATTAACTACTTTGGGAATTTGGAAATTAAGTAGTAGCTGCCCAGTCCCTTGCTTTGAGCTTTGCAATAAATACCTATCTTCTTCTACCATCCCATTGTCAGAGGTTGGCTTTTCTGTATATCAGGTGGGTAAACCTGGTTTGGGGATTCTATGGCAACACTTTCAACTAGTTGGAGTGTTGGTCAACAATAGGTGTTGGGCCGGTGCTGTGGCTCAACAGGCTAATCCTCCACCTTGCGGCGCCGGCACACCGGGTTCTAGTCCCGGTCGGGGCACCGGATTCTGTCCCGGTTGCCCCTCTTCCAGGCCAGCTCTCTACTGTGGCCCTGGAGTGCAATGGAGGATGGCCCAAGTGCTTGGGCCCTGCACCCCATGGGAGACCAGGAAAAGCACCTGGCACCTGGCTCCTGCCATCGGATCATCGCGGTGCACCGGCCGCAGTGCGCCGACCGTGGCGGCCATTGGAGGGTGAACCAATGGCAAAAGGAAGACCTTTCTCTCTGTCTCTCTCTCTCACTGTCCACTCTGCCTGTCAAAAAAAAAATTAAAAAAAAAACCAATAGGTGTTCCTAAATTGTCCCTTGTAAGGCTTACCCTGCAGCCCCTGAAAATTGTTGATTATTGGAAGGAGAAAAGTGCCATGTTTGGAGCATAAGACAACATTAGTATCTTCACACACAGAAGATCGATTTAATATTATAGTATGTAAAGATTTCATCAGTTTGCACCCACACAGAAACACAAAGTGAAAAAATACTGTTTCATTACTAGTAATAGCATTATTTCACATTGGATAACACATTAAGGACAGATCCCCCATGAGACGTAAGTACACAGTGACTTCTGAAGTTGATTTAACAATTTGACACTCTTGTTTATGGCGTCAGTAATCTCCCCAGGCTCTAGACATGAGTTTCCGAGGCTATGGAAGCGTTTAGGGTTCGCCGACTTTGATCTTAATCCGACAGGGTCATAGTCAAAGTGGAAGTTCTCTCCTCCCTTCAGAGAAAGGTACCTCCTTCTTTGATGGCCCTGTTCTTTCCACTGGGATCTCACTCTCAGAGATCTTTCATTTAGGTCTTCTTTTTTTGTTTTTCAGAGTGTCTTAGCTTTCCATGCCTAAAATACTCTCATGGGCTCTTGAGCCAGATCCGAATGCCTTAAGGGCTGATTCTGAGGCCAGAGTGCTATTTAGGACATCTGCATAGATAATTAATCAATTCTTTAAAAAAAAATCATGTAGGATCTCTGTCTTTAATGTACTGTACATTGTGAATTAATACTATAACTAGTACTCCAACAATAATTTCAGTTTGTGTCTCTATGTGAGGGCAAACTGTTGAAATCTTTACATAATATGTTCTAAACTGATCTTCTGTGTATAAAGAGAATTGAAAATGAATCTTGATGTGAATAGAAGGGGAGAGGGAGCGGGAGAGGGGAGGGTAGTGGGAGAGAGGGAAGTTGTGAGGGGGGGAGCCATTGGAATCCGTAAGCTATACTTTGGAAATTTATATTCTTTAAATAAAAGCTAAAAAAAAACATTAGTATCTTCAGAGGCTTTAAATAGTACTCCAAAGAATTGATGCCAGATGGCTTCAGGGCTGAAGGAGAATAAATCACAGGGTTGTATCCAAAAGAAAAAATGGTTGGGAATCAAATTTCATTGATGACCTGCACAATCCTTTTTTTTTTTAAGATTTATTTATTTATCGGAAAGACAGAGTTACAGAGAGGCAGAGGCAGGTAGGAAGAGAGAGAGAGAGAGAGAGAGAGAGAGAGAGAGAGAGAGAGAGAGAGGTCTTCTATCTGCTGGTTCACTTCCCATACTGGATGCCAGCACTGCAAGTGGTGGCCCCAGACCTGCGAAATCTTAACAAAAGCATCAGCTATCTCTACAAACATTTTAAGGGATATAGACACCACTGATAGAAGAGAAAGCTGGGAACTGTGGAATAGACACATCTATCACCCTGGAGAAGAGAATCAGCACTTTTCCCTCAAGGAAAAGGCTTTGTATGCTCTCTGTAATAAAATGAAATTTCTTTGGAAACAAATAAGCAAACAAAAAATCATCAACATACTCCAGCATCCATAGAATGAAGACTGTGGCTCCAAAAGGAATGTGAAGAATTTGCAATCCAGGCATCAAAATCACTACAGGGTAGACAGATTCAATAAGTTGATCATTGGACTCTGTCTATAGGGACTTCCAGCCAAGTATTCCTCTGCCCTTCCCCTCAGCTTTTGCAAGGCCAACCCCCACCCTACCCCGCTTCTCCTGCTACCACCACAGTGAGCAAGCTAGCCACGTTAAATGAAAAGAAGTAATGAAGAGAGTACACCTGACCAACCAGGCAGGCATCTAGGTAAAGATTGAGTCTTTTTAAAGTAATGAAAAGACTATTTACAAAAGTATATAATCATTATAGAAAATTTATTAACCATAAAAATTACTAAGGAAATTAAAATCATCTTTAACCTTACAAAGATGCCTATTATTAAGTTATAGTTTAGATTCTCAGTCCCTAAACATTTTTTGCAAACATGCCTATTTGTATGCACCCACACATCACATTTCATTCAATTATTATTTGGAAGTTTAGATGAGAGCAGTTTTTCCCAAGGTGCTTTTTTACACATGCTACCACTAAATCACATATCTTATTTTGTGTGTTATCTATATGATTTGTATACAAACTGTAAGAGTTCAGTTTAGTTCTGATAAATTTTATTTTGTTCAGATAGCCCCAGTCTGCTCAATATTTAAAATGGGGAAGAAAAGAAAGGCATACTATATAAATCTGTTTACATCCATTTCAAGTAAGCACGTAGAGAACTTAACTGTTCATAAACCTCAGGTGTCTACTCCAAGGTATTTCCCAATTTGGTTATCCAAGAAGGTTATATCAGCTTTATAATTCAAATAATAACTATCCAGAATTCATCCCACCTAGAAAAAAGACACAAAAAAGAAAGAAAATACAAAGAATGTGGTAAGGAATTCTAATATATTAATTAGAGTATCAGATATAGAAGAGAAAAAAAGGGAGAGAGAAGACTTTGAAGATGTAAGTAGTGAAAATTTTTCCAGAACTTACTAAAACCATCATCAATATAGTCAAGAAGCCCAACAAATCACATTTTGGATAAGTAATTATAAATTTCCACCCAGATATATTTTAGTGAAATTGTTGAACATCAAAGAGGGCTCATTTTAAAAGGAATCATAGAAAAAAAGCAAAAAATTTCATGGAAGCAAAAATTAGATATTTCAACACACTGGATTCTCAACAAGAGAAATGGAATAAAGAAGACAGTGGGATACATTTAATATATCAAAGTACTAGCCAACTTAAAATTCAATGGCTGATTAAAATATCCCTTAAAAATGATGATGAAATAGACATTTCAGACAAATGAAGACTGAAATAATTTATTCATTGGAGATGTACACCAAAGAAAATTCTAAAAGAGACACTTCAGCAAAGTACAATGATCCTATATAGAAGAAATATAAGAAGAAAAAGTAAATCAGCAAATATGATGCTTCCATTAATCCCATACATATAATCATAATGTCTTGCAGATGTTAATCACATGCTCAATTAAAACACAACAAAAATCACAAGGTATCAGGGGGCTGGCATTGTTGCATAGCATGTAAAGCTACCACCTGTAATGCCAGCATCCTGTATGTGTCAGGCTACTCCACTTCTAATCCAGCTCCCTGCTAATGGCCTGGGAAAAGCAGCAGAAAATGGGCCAAGTGCCTGGGCCCCTGCCACTCACATAGGAGACCCAGATGAAGCTCCTGGCTCCTGGCTCCTGGCTCCTGGCTCCTGGCTTTGACCTTGTCCAGCCCTGCTCATCTAAGGGAGTGAACCAACAAATGAAATATCCCTCTCTGTCTCACTCTCTCTCTGTAACTCTGACATACAAATAAATTAATCTTTAAAAAAAATAAGTATATATCAGGGTACAATTGGGATTGAACTGTGCAAAATTCTTATATTTTCTAAGTATAAAGAATTAATTAACACAGAACTATAATAAATAAAGAATATATGTTTTAATTTCTTAGGTAACCAAAGGATAAAGAAATTGAAATATAAATTTTAAAGTAAAGAAAAATGGAATTTTTAAATCAATCAATCTGAAAAAAGTCAAGAAAGAATAGAAACAAATTTAAGACAAGTAGGAGATGAAAGGTAAAGTGGAAAATTTTTACAGGAATATTTTAATAATTAAACTGAACATCAATAAACTCAATGCTCCAGTTAAAAGACAAAGATTATCAGACTAGATTTTAGAAGAGTAAAGCAGAATCCAACTATCTGACATACAAAGATATGTTTATAGCACAATAAAATAGAAAGATTGAAAGCAAGAGGATAGGATAATATATTCCATACAACTACTATATTAATATCTGACAATTGGTATGAGGAACTATGTCAAATAATGTAATCTTATATGGAAAAGGCATTGCTTGAAGCAAAGATAGGCATTTATAATAAGCTTTTATCCACCAGAAAAATAATAAGGATCATAGTAGTATGCAACTAATAACATGATCTCAAAATATATAAAGCAGAATTTTACATAATTAGAAGATAAATCCACAATCATTTTGTATTTAATACACCATTCTTATTAATAGACTAAGTAGAGAAAAATCAATAAGAACATGGAAGTTTTATTTACACAATGAATAAGCTGTACCACAAGCTTGTATAAACCACTACACTTAAAAATTTGCAAAAATACATTCTTTTCATTCACAGAACAAATTTGGTTGGCATCTATAACATAATGAAAATATTGTTTCCATAAGTTAAAATGTTCTTTGATTAGATAAAAGGTACATGATGTAAACCTTTTATAGAGATTTCTTAAGCTTGCAAACCATCTGGCCCATAATTTAATGCCATATTATCAGTTCCATCTGCTCTTCAGTGTTGAGCATGATCATACCAGCTGGCCCTTCTTAATAGCTGTGTCCTCGCCTCAATTTTCACCTTTTTAAGTTTCAACTCCTCCTAGCTAAACATGTAAAGTGACTATAATCACATATTTGAGAGGTTACCATGAAAATTAGAAGTGATTTGTAAAGAATATAACACCATACAAGACACATAGTAAGGATTCAGTAGAATAGTAGTTAATGTTTCTATGAAAGAACCATTTGTAAGACATTTTCGGGGTGGGAGGGATTTGAGTATCATTATATGACTCTCAAGTCTCCTCCAAATTGTTCTGTCATGATATTCTCCTCTTTGCATCCTGGACAAAAGCCCAGCATGAATGCTGCCAGTGGTCTAAGAAGGCATCACCCCCAAAAGTCACAATGATCTAAAGTCATTCCTCAGAGGTTCAATATGAACAAATATCCAAATGTGTTTGCAAAAGACACTGTGGGGATCATGATCTTGTATTAAATTAAACAAATAAGTAATTTCAAAATATGGTAGAACACGAAAATTTCTGTTCTAAAGATATAAGCAAAGCAGGATAAGGACACAAATGAGATAATTTTGATTTGGCAAAAGCTGGCATTGAAGCAACAGCGTAAGGCCCAGCACATTAAGGATGGGCCCAGATGGATTCTTCTCACCTGTGCATGAGCAGTGAGAAAACCCCTAGTGGAGAAAGTACAATTTTTTCTTTCTTTTTTTCTTTTTTTTTTATTCATTTGAAAGTCAGAGTTACACACAGAGAGAGGAGAGGTAGAGAGAGAGAGAGAGAGAGAGAGGTCTTCCATCCGATGGTTCACTCCCCAACTGGCCACAATGACTAGAGCTGCACCGATCCAAAGCCAGGAACCAGAGCTTCTTCCAGGTCTCCTATGCGGGTGCAGGTGCCCAAGGACTTGGGCCATCTTCTACTGCTTTCCCAGGCCATAGCAGAGAGCTGGATTGGAAGTTGAGCCGTGTCTCGAACCGGGTCTTGAACTGGTGCCCATACAGGATGCCAGTGCTTCAGGACAGGGCGTTAACCCTCTGTGCCACGGCAACAGCCCCTCTTTCTTTTTTAATGATTTGTTTATTTATTTGAAAATCAGAGTTACAGAGAGAAGGATGTCTGAAGCACATAAAACACCCTCATAAGCAGGATGTTTCCTAGTTAATGCGAAGGTGACTTTCAGGCTGATAGTGGCCCTAGACAAAGTCATTGGGAGGAATGGTCCTTTTCCTTCCAGTGTATATTGTGAGTGTGTAGTCTGGAATTAGTGAAGTCAGCTCCAGTCAATAAAATTTTAACTTACACAAAACAGAGGTATCCTTGTACTTACTAATAATTTGAAGGCTAGTCTATTGAGGCAGCTCTAGCACCCCAGATTCCTATGTAAGTAAACAAAAACTTAAGTCACTGTAAACAGTAAAACAAAAATTAAGTGAAACAAAACTTAGACTTATCCAATCAGAAACCACCAGGGAAGTCTTGCCCACTGCAATGATCCAGATAAGGATACTGATCTACTTCAATCAGTCAAATGTTTTCTTTCGCTCGCTCTTGTGTAAGCCTGAATATTCAAACTATTTGCTTTCTGCAGATTCCTAATTCATGAATCTCTGTGCAAATAAACTATTATATTAGTTAATCTCAGTTTATTTCTTAATACAACCAAGTGGGTTCAATACCACTTTTTTCTTCCCCTTTGCATATGAAAGAGTGAAGTACAGCAACTAAAAAGCAGAAATTGGGATTTGAACCCAAGTCTGAGCTATCCTCCACACTCCTTCCCCATCAACCTGTTGAATGAGTGATGGACTAGAAATGAGGCAAGGAGGCAGAGGAAGCAGTTGAGCCACAAGTAGATAGTTGTCCCTATTATCTCAAGATCTATATGATACTGTTTTGGTTCTACTTGCTCTGAAAATAAACAGACCCACTGCCTGGACCAACCTCTTACCAGTTGAGCAGGTGAAGGCTAACCTAGATTGACATGTAACTCATTACCTATTCATAGTAACCAATTAGCATGCTGACTAATATACCTAACAGATGCCATAACAAGAAGCATTGAGCCATATAAAGAGCGAAAGAGGGTGGTAGCTGCATTCTGGGAATTCCCCACCTACTGTTGTGGAGGTGGCCCCTGGTTAGCCTTGGTCCAGGCTCTTATCTCTATATGAGAAAAAATTCAAGGAAGAGACATAGATAAAAGTCAGCAGGGAAGCAGGGAAGGCAAAGGGAAAGTACACACTCAGGAGGGAGGGGGTATAGGCAACCTCAGGAGAGAGAGCTGCAGGAAACAAGGTTTGGGAGAGTCTTCTTATACTATCAGGAGGCATAGGGGCCGGTGTCTGGAGCAGGGATTTATTGAATATTCAGAAAGGATGGAGTTTAAAGCAGGGCTTTAGTACCACCCATTTCCTTGTCCTTTTTTGGAAACTTTACAAGTGTCATGGAAGGGCCAGCGCCATGGCTCAATTGGCATCCCATATGGGCACCAGGTGCTAGTCCCTGTTGCTCTTCTTCCAGTCCAGCTCTCTGCTGGGAGGGCATTGAGAATGGCACAAGTGCTTGGGACCCTCTACCTGAATGGGAGACCAGAAAGAAGCACCTGGCTCCTGGCTTCAGATCGGTGCAGCATGCCGGCCCTAGCGACCATTTGGGGTGTGAACCAACGGAAGGAATACCTTTCTCTCTGTCTCTCTCTCTCATTGTCTAACTCTATCTCACTGTCTAACACTGTGAAAAAAAAAATAAGTGTCATGGAGTCAGGTGCATGATGGAAATGGATGTGTTAGCCACAGTAATTTTATTATAACAACACCATAATTACCTAAAGGTCAATGTGGGAACACAGCCTGCAGCCATATTGGATATTTCCTGATGGCATTGGTTCTTAAGAGGAAAAACCCTAGCAGATGCAGGTTGCACAGAGGGATGAGGTTTGGGTACTGCATGTTGGGCTGCAATGTAGGTGCTGGGAATTCTCAGCTCTCTTTACTAGTTACCTCCCTACCCACATTACTTCTTCTTAGAAAAACCATGGACATTTCTCTCCTTCATTAGAATTATCTTCCCTTTCATTAAATGACACATATAACATTAAAATACAGTTCAGAGTAAAACCAAGCCCCTAAATAGTGCCATGAATCTTAGACACCATCAGACCCCAGTCTCCTACTCTTCTGCCCTTAGCTTAACTCAGTGAATTGATGCAGATGTACAGTCAGTTCTACAAGATTGTAATCAGGGAGCACCTTGATGGTTGGTCTTATCTTGAGGTCCAGGCAGAGGGAAATTCCAGGCCCAGGACAGAAAGCACAGAAGCACCCTTGGCCATCATAAATATTCCCTATAGAATATAACATTGTTGACAAACCAGAAACCTGGACAGAAGCTGAACATGTAAGCAAACAATATGACCACTCTGACTCCAATCAGCCCCTTATCATTTGTCAAGAGTCCAACATGCAGTTATCCCTATCCTTTGTTCTCATTTTTCCTGACTCCCACTTTCCTTATAAGCTCCTTAAAACCTCAAAGTTCCCTCATTCAGCAGGGCAGTGAGTAGTTCTTGAGACAGAAATCTGGTACCCCCTCATCTACTGGTAGATTAAGCTTTCTTTTTCCTTTATTCTCAAACTTTGTCCTAGTTATTTTGATTGAGCATCACGGACATGGACTAAGCTTTCAGTATCAAGAGATGGGGCCAAGCACTCTGGGGAGTATGTACTGCTGCTTCGTCAATAAGATGCTCAATATTCACTATTCTACAACTCACTCATGAATTCTTTCTTGAAGCCAAGCCAGAAAACTAGGTACCAGGGAGCACAAACCCAATGTCCAGTGCCAGGAGGACTGAGTCAGGACATCAAAGAAAGAAAAAAATTGAAAAGATGCAGCTTTTAGTGGCATGACACAGCTACTGAATAGACTTCTATTCCCCTTACCTGAGGACTTCTCTGTTTATAGATAATCGAAAAGCTTATTTTTAAGCCTTTGTAGGATGACTTTTATTATTATCTGTGACTGAAAGCATAATAAACAAATATGGATCTCATAGGAAATGAAAGATGGGGCAAAATTATGAACAGAAATCTATACCTTATTAAGAGGTTTGGACTCAGGATGTTTATTAGAGTAGAGATGGAGAGGGGGAGTGGTGTTTCAGGAACTTTGATCTGGCAAAAGCAGCTCAGCAAGTGTCTCAAAAGAAAGAGGATCTGAGAAGGAATGATTGACAACTTGGGGAGGGGTTTCTGTAGGTGAATATGCATGACATTACCCTTGGATCATTCTCCTTGATCACACTTATACAAAGTAGATGCTGATGGAGCTAAAAACATACCACCCCAAAATTATGACCACAGGAGACCAGAATGCATCATCCCAAAGGAGTTTCCTTTGACATAATTATTATTTTGAGCTGTTGTTTTGGAAAAAGAAAAAAAGGAAGGCACAGGAGAATCTCTGAAAAGTTGCCCTGTGTGAGAAAAGATGCAAGGGTCTCTCCCTCTCTACACCAAGAGCAATGATTGGTTCTCAGTCACCGTTCTGTGAAGTGATGGAAAAGGCATTGCCTTGAATCTGCAGAACAGACCTAACCTTTGTCGACAGATTTTTCCAGCCATCTCATGCTCATAAAACTTTTCCTCACACCTTTCTTTCTTTGTTTCAGAAAAGGGGGGTATTTATTTTTGCCTGAAGTTTAAACTCTTTCTTTGAGTTCTACTCTAGAGATTTACTTGTTCCTCTGGGTTTTCTTTCATGTTTACATATTCATAAACTTCTCTTTGTTTTCCTCTTGCTAATCTGTCTTTTGTTATAGGGAATTTGAGTTAAGAATAATGAAAGGTAGAGAGAAGACTGTTTTTCCTTCTCTACAGTCAAGCTAATAATAACTAATCACATAACACCTTGGCCCAGGACAGGCAGGCCTTGAACTTTAGATGTCATAAGGCAAAACAAAGTAATTATTTTTGCAACCTTTTACCAAGTAAATTAAGCTCTCTGTGGAATCAATGGAATGCTAACTGATGTTGGATGTTGAAGGTAAAGGTAGAAAAGAAGTCCTTTAGATTTAAGTTTTTTGCTTTGTGTTATTTTTATCATTTGCAAACTGCAGGTGACAAGATTTAAGAAAGCAATTTTTAAACGAAAATAGTGCAGCCAGCCCACAACTACTCCAAATAATTAGAACACTTTAAAATATTATATTAAAAAGTCAAGACCACCCATGCAAATGACACAATTCTCAACTCATCAAGAACAAATTAAATTCTTTATATTGAAAAGCAAAGCAGGTCGTGTACAGAGCATGAGAAAATGTTAGAAGCTGATTCTGCTTCCTAGTGATATCCTAGGGCCAACCAAAGGCAATTTTAGGAGAAAGACAAGATACTTATTTTTCCCCAAATTAACCAGCAGAGTATGAAAAGGCTTATACTGAATTCAGTTCAGCAATGCAAAAAGAGCACTGGGTTAGGACCTGATTCTAAACAACAAAGAAAACAGATCAGCAAAAATTTCTACCCTAAAAAATGCACTGTAACCTGAATAACCTGGGTGTTGAATTTTATCTATAGCCTATTGTGACCTAAGAAGAAATTTGGGATTGGCCCCTAACAAGATAACTGACTTCAGGAAAGTAATTTAAGTCTCCATTGCTTCAGCATAAAGTGAGAGATTTGGAATAAATAAGCTCTCATAAGCTGTACTGTTTCATCAAACAGTATGGAATACGAAGACATGAAATTTCCCAGTAAAAGTACAAAGGAAATCCAAAGCAAACAACATTAATATATGTGGAAAAATGGAAGGGCCAAATTATTACTTATCAATAGTAACCTTTGATGTAAATATCCCATAGTCTTCAATTAAAATAGAAGATGGCTGAGTGGATTAAAAAACATATATTTGTCTTTTGGTGTTTGACTTATTTCACTTAGCATGAAATGACTTCAATAACGCACTTCAGGCGTTATCTCTGTTGGCACATTTCCAAAATATCTTTGCAAGTATTGCATCCCGATTGAAGTTTTTATTCCTTAAAACTTAGTGGAGGGGCTGGCGCCATGGCGTAGTAGGTTAACACTCTGCCTGCAGTGCCGGCATACCATATGGGTGCCGGTTCTAGTCCCAGCTGCTCCTCTTCCAATCCAGCTCTCTGCTATGGCCTGAGAAAGCAGTAGAAGATGTCCCAAGTGCTTGGACCCTTGTACCTGCATGGAAGACCTGGAAGAAGCTCCTGGCTCCTGGCTTCAGATCCGCCCAGCTCCTGTCATTGTGGCCATTTGGGGGAGTGAACCGGTGGATGGAAGACCTTTCTGTCTCTCTCTCTCTGTAGCTCTACCTCTCAAATAAATAAATAAAATCTTAAAAAAAAAAAAAACATGACCCATCTATTTGCTGTCTACAAGAAATATATCTCACCAACAAAGATACACAGACTGAAAGTGAAAGGATTCTAAAAGATATGCCAAGCTAACAGGAACAAAAAAGGGCTAGTGTAGCCATCCTAATATCAGACAAAAGAGGCTTTAACACACAAATTGTTAAAAGAGGCAAAGAAAGGCATTATGTAATGATTAAGGGATCACTTCAACAGGAAGATGTGACTACAAAAAATGTATATTCACCTAATGCCAGAGATCCCAGTAATTTAAAACAAATTTTAATGGATCTAAAGGGAGACATAGACTCCAACGCAATAGTAATGGGGGACTTCAACACCACATTTTAATCAATGGAAACATCAACTAGGCAGCAAATCAACAAAGAAACAACAGACCTAACCAACACTAAAGACCAAATGGACCTAACTGATGCCTACAGAATTTTTCATGTCACAGTTGCAGAATATACATTCTTTTAATCAGTGCAAAGAGCATTCTCTAGGATA
Source organism: Sylvilagus floridanus (assembly GCA_949820135.1). Taxonomy (NCBI): domain Eukaryota; kingdom Metazoa; phylum Chordata; class Mammalia; order Lagomorpha; family Leporidae; genus Sylvilagus; species Sylvilagus floridanus. The sequence continues at coordinate 80,894,979 of OX463241.1, forward strand.
TACCATATGCTAGGCCATAAAGTAAGTCTCAGCAAATTCAAAAATATTGAAATCATACCATGCATCTTTTCTGACCACAATGGGATGAAGCTGGAAATTAACAACTCAAGAACCTTGAAAACATATGCAAACATATGGAGACTGAACAACAAAATACTCTTGAATGAACAGCGATTCATAGTAGTCAAAAGAGAAATAAAAAAATCTGGAAATAAATGAAAATCACAATACAAAACATCAAAATGTATGGGATATAGCAAAAACAGTGTTAGGAGGGAAGTTTAGGCCGGCGCCATGGCTCGCTAGGCTAATGCTCCGCCTTCGGCACCTGCACCCTGGGTTCTAGTCCCGGTCGGGGCACCAGTTCTGTCCTGGTTGCTCCTCTTCCAGTCCAGCTCTCTGCTGTGGCTCAGGAATGCAGTGGAGGATGGCCCAGGTCCTTGGGCCCTGCACCCACATGGGAGACCAGGAGGAAGCACCTGGTTCCTGGCTTTAGATTGGTGCAGTGTGCTAGCCGCAGCACAACGGCTGTAGCTGCCACTTCGGGGGTGAAGCGATGGAAAAAGGAAGACCTTTCTCTCTGTCTCTCTCTCTCTCACTATTTAGCTCTGCCCATCAAAAAAAAAAAAGAGGGAAGTTTATAGCAATTGGTGCCTACAGTAACAAAGTGGAAAGGTACCAAAAAATGAGCTATTAGTGCATCTCAAAGACCTAGAAAAATAACAAACCAAATCCAAAATTAGTAAGAGGAAAGAAATAAGTATAGCTAGAAAAAAAAATAAACAAAATGGAAGCAAAAAATACAAAAGATCAGTGAATTGAAGAGATTATTTTTGGAAAAAAAAAAATAACGGGGCTGGTGCTGTGGCACAGCAGGTTAACACCTTCGCCTGAAGCACTGGCATCCCATATGGACGCCGGTTCTAGTTCCAGCTACTCCACTTCCCATCTGGCTCTCTCCTGTGGCCTGGGAAAGCAGTGGAGGATGGCCCTAGCCCTTGGGCCCCTGCACCCACGTGGGAAACCCAGAAGAAGCTCCTGGCTCCTGGCTTTGGATCTGCACAGCTCCAGCCATTGCAGTCAATTGAGGAGTGAAGAGTGAACCATTGGATGGAAGACTTCTCTCTCTCTCTCTGCCTCTCCTCTCTCTGTGTAACTCTGACTTTCAAATAAATAATAAATAAATCTTTAAAAAAATAGCAAAGCTGATGCACTATTGCCCAACTAACCAAAAATAGAGGGAAAAACCCAAATCACTACAGAGATGAAAAAGGAAATGTAATAACATCTAGTACAAGAATAAAAATAATCATTTAGGAATGAGCTATATGACAACAAATCAGAAAATCTAGAAGAAATGGATAGATTCCAGCACACATACAACCTAGCTAAATCAAGTCATTAAGACATAGAAAACCTAAACAGACCAATAACCAAGATGAGATTGAATCAGTAATAAAGACCTTCACATCAAGTAACCTCCATGACTGGATAGCTTCACTGCTAGATTTTACCAGACATTTAAAGAACTAATTCCAATTCTTCTCAAGTGATTCAAAACAATTGAAAGGGATGGAATCCTCCCAAAATCCTCTATGAAGCCGGCATCACCCTAATCCCTAAACAAGAAAAAGATACAGCAGAGAAAGAAAATTATAGACCAATTTCCCTGATGAATATAGAAGCAAAAATACTCAAGAAATTATTAGCAAATCAAATCCAAAAACACATTTGAAAGATCATTCACCCAGACCTAGGAGGATTTATTCCATGTATCAGGGATGATTCAACGTTTGCAAATCAATAAGTGAAATACATCACATTAACCAACTGAAGAATGAAAGCCGTATGATCATTTAAATAGATACAGAGAAAGCATTTGATAAACTACAACACCCTTTCATGATGAAAACCTTAAGCAAATTGTATATATAAGGAACATTCCTCAACATGATCAAGGCAATTTATGACCAACCTATGGGTAGCATTTTGTTGAATGGGGAAAAGCTAAAAATATTCCCCCTAAGATCTAGAACCAGATAAGGATGCCTACTCTCATCATCACTATTTAATGCATTCCTGGAAGTTATTAGTCAAAGCCATTAGGCAAGAAAAAGAAACCAAAGGGATACAAATTAGAAAGGAGAAAGTCAAGCTATTCTTATTTACAGATGACATGATTCTATATATAGGGAAACCAAAAGACTCCACTAAGAAATACTGGAACTCATGAAAGAGCTTGCAAAAGTGGAAAGATTAAAAAATCAACACAAAAAAATCAGTTACCTTTGTATACACAGATGATGCCATGGCTGAGAAAAAACTAAGATCAATCCTTTCACAATAGCTACAGAAAAATTAAATACTTTGGAATGAATATAACTAAGGAAGTAGAAAATCTCTAAGATGAAAAATTACAAAGCATTAAAGAAATTAATGAAAGAAGATACAAAAAATGGAAGAATGTTCCATGTTCACAGATTGGAAAAATTAACATAAACATGACATCCATATTACCAAAAGCAATTTACAAATTCAATACAATCTCAATCAAAAGAACAACAAAATTCTTCTCAGATCTAGAAAACACAATGCTACAATTCATATAGAAACATAAGAGACCTGAATAGCTAAAATAATTTTACTCAGCAAAAACAAAGATGGAGGCATCACAATACCAGATTTTAAGACATACTACAGGACAGTTATAATCAAAACAGGCTGGACTGGCAAAAAAAAAAAAATAGACGTACAGACCAATGGAACAGAATAGAAGCTCCAGAAAACAATCCAAACATCTACTACAAACTTATTTTTAACAAAGTAGCTAAAATCAACCCCTGGAGTAAAGACAGTTTCTTCAACAAATGGTGCTGTGAAAACTGGATCTCCACATGCAGAAGTATGAAGCAAGACCCCTACCTTACACCTTACACAAAAATATGCTCAAAATAGAGCAAAAACCTAAATATATTAACCAATATCATCAAGCTACTAGAGAACATTGGGGAAAACTGCAACACATTGGCACAGCAGAGACCTCTTAGAAAAGACCCCAAAAGTGCAGGCAATCAAGCCATAATTGACTAATGGTATTACAGCAAGCTGAGAAGCTTCTGCACTGCAAAAGAATCACTCAGCAATGTGAGGAGGCAACTGACAGAATGGGAAAAAGTATTTGCAAATTATGAAACTGATAAAAGTTTGATATACAGGATCTATAAAGATTTTAAGAAACTCAACAATGAAACAAACAATCCAGTTAAGAAACATGCAAAGGACTTGAATAGATTTTTTTCAAAAGAGGAAATTCAAATGGCCAAAAGATACATAAAAAATATTCAGGGAAAATCGAATCAAAACCACTATGAGGTTTCATGTCACCCCAGTTAGAATGGCTCTTCTACAGAAATCAACGAGCAATGATTTGGAGAGGATGTGGGGAAAAAGGTACCCTAATCCACTATTGGTGTGAATGTAAACTGGTGCAGCCATTGTGGAAGACTATGGAGATTCCTCAGAAATCTGAAAATAGCTGTATCAAATAATTCAGCCATCCCACTCCTGAGAATTTACCCAAACAAAATGAAATCAGTAGATCAAAGAATTAGTACCCTCATGTTCATTGTAGCTCAATTTACAATAGTTAAAATGTGGAATCAACTCAGATGTCGATTAACTAATGACTGGATAAAGAAATTATGATAGGTAGATAGATAGATAATAGATATAATATAGATATAGATATAGATACACAATGGAATACCACTCAGCAGTAAAAAAAAAAAATGAAATCCTGTCCTTTGCAACATAATGAATGCTGAGAACCATTATGCTTAGGGATTTAAGCCAGTCCCCAAAAGACAGATATCATATGTTTTCCTTGATCTATGGTAACCATCAGAGTACCTAAAATGTAATTTATTGGAGAGAAATTGTCATTTTGAAATTCAATGATTGTTTATAGTCCTTGTCTCTACTGTTGAGGAATAAGGTTTTTTTTTTTTAATTTTTTTTATTTATTTGACAGGTAGAGTTATAGACAGTGAAAGAGACAGACAGGGAGAAAGGTCTTCCTTCTGTTGGTTCACTCCCCAAATGGCTACTACGGCCAGTGCTGCACTGGTCCAAAGCCAGGAGCCAGGTGCTTCTTCCTGGTCTCCCATGCGGGTGCAGGGCCCAAGGTCTTGGGCCATCTTCCACTGCTCTTCCGGGCCACAGAAGAAAGCTGGACAGGAAGAGGAGCAAATGGGACTAGAACCCAGTGCCCATATGGGATGCTGGTGCTGCAGGCAGAAAATTAACCAAATGAGCCATGGCGCCGGCCCCGTAATGGTTTTTTTTTTATATATATATACTTTTTGTTAAACTCTTTACTTAGCATAGAATCAATCTTATGAATATAAAGTAAACTTAAAACAAATCTTTGTAAAAATTTAGAGTTGGAATAGGAAAGGGAATTAGATAGAAGAAGGATGAGAGCATGGGCAGGAGGGAGGGAAGGGTAGGAAGTATCACTATGTTCCTAAATCTGTTTATATGAAAATTGTACACCTTAAATAAAAATTCTTAAAAATAATAAAATATTAAAACAAACAAAGATGAGAGAGTAGCAGATCTCCAAGTCTCAAAAACTACTACCTTCCATAAAAGAGGGTGCTTTGGGGTTTTTATGGTGGCTACAAGTAAGGAGGGCATCAGAAATAAGGGTAACATCAGCTAGGGACAACTGTATGTTGGGCTCTGGCCAGGTGGTAAGGAGCTGGTGGGAATCACAGTGGTTATCTTGTTTACATGTTCAGCTCATTTCTAAGTTCCTGGTTGGTCAACAATGTCTTATTGTTCATGGAATGTTTGTTATGGCCAGTTTAGTTTCAGTCAGCCTGGGGGCTACATATCAGGTACTTTCTGTTCCAGATCTGCAATCCCCCTGCCCAGAACTAGGATTCCCCCAAAATGAATCTCCTCACCCTGATGTTATCTACTAGAGAAGCAAATGATCTCATGAGTCCAGTGATTAGAATCTTGCAGGGCCAGCAGTACCACTTACTCAATTCAGTGAGTTAAGCTAAGGGAGGTTGGCTAGGAGACAGGGATCTGATGGCATCTAGCATCTGAGTTCAAGTCACTGGTTGAAGGCTCAGTTTCAATATTACCTCATCTTTAGAAAAATCATGCTTTTATGCTTACCTCTACATCTCCTACATACATGAGATAAGAATCTGGACAAAGTCTAGTGAGGGGTCTCTCAAAGGCCAGCCAGGGCTCCCAATTTCCACAACACAATCCAGGGGTCCCCACCACCACAACATCCCATGCCTAAAAACCTAAGGTTGTACAGTGGTTCACTTTCTATATTCACTTATTGCTCCCCTCCTGCAGACTTGAGAGTAAGAAGAGGTTGTTAGGGATGAAAACATCACCCACCACAAGTTGTGGGCCCACTTCCTAGTGAGTTCAATAAAAAAACACACCAGAAGGTGTTGTCACACAAATCAAAATTCATTTCAGAAAAAAAAAGGAGGCCACCGGAGAATCATTTCCAAAGCCATGGCTCCCTAAGCACATGGAAATAGGTATTTTTTTTTTGCTTAGGGGAAATGAGTATGCAAGGTGGGAAGTTCTTGTCATTACATGGAGAAGATGAGTACAAACTCACACAGCTGCACTCTGGAAGCGTATGTACACAAATATTTCATGTTGTGATAATAAAGGCCAAACTCTTGCTGGAAGAGAAATCTAAATGTTAAAATGAAGTGAAAGGTGACCTTAGAACACTTTCTAATGTATTTGTGCTGGCCCGTTACAGTAGGCACTGGACCAGTTCAGGTGGCTGGGGATTGCATCAATCCCCAAAATATAATTGGAGATACCTTTGGAGGGCTCCAGAGCTGTAGCACAGCATGTTAAGCCACGACCTGCATTGCCAACATCCTGTATAGCCACCAGTTCATGTCCTGGCTCCACTTCATATCCAGCTCCCTGCTAATGCACCAGGAAAAGTAGCAGAAGATAGCCCAAGTACTTGGGGCCTTGCACCCATGTGGGAGACTCGGGTGAAGCTCCTGGCTCCTGGATTTGACCTGGTCCACCCTGGTTGCTGTGCACATTTAGGGAGTGAACCAACAGATGGAAGTTTCTCTCTCCCTCTCTTGATAATGCTGCCTTTCAATAAATAAATAAATATTTACAAAGAAGAAAAAATAACTTTGGAGAATATCAGGTGCTTTGAAACCTTTAGGGTCATGAAATAGAAATGAGTTACAATAAAGACCTTTGAGCTGCTTGGGGTATTAGCCACTGACACCAATACCATTCTGTTCTGATCTGTTCTATTCTATTCTATTCTTTACTATTTGATCATTTAATCAATGATGTCTGCGTTTCATTGCACACCCTCCATGAAATAGAATTGTCTTGGACTCTGGGGATGTAAACCACCAAAAAAGACAAGCTCTGCTCTGGAGCTTTCACATTCAGACAACTGTGAGCCCTGAATCTGCAAAGTGAAATCAACGTCTGTCTATGATGATTCTACCAGTATCATATGCCACCAACTTCATGTCCCAGTACCAAAATAGGGTTATAGCATTACCTAAATCAGACTTCCTGAGAGTTCCTGTGCTCACTTGCTGCCTTAACCCATTTTTGTATTGCTGGAACAAAACATCTGAGACTAGGTGATTTATAGGAAAGAGGCTCATTCAGGCTCATGGTTCTGGAGGCTGTAAAGCTCAAGATCAAGGGGATGTATCCAGCGCGGGCTGTTCTGCTGCAGCATAACACAGTGGAGGGCATCACATGGCAACATACAAAAAGCCTGCTAGTGCAAGCTCCCTTTCATAATAAAGCCAGCCCTGGGATAATCCATTAATTCATTAATCCATGCAATAGCTCATTCACAGTCACCATCCAAAGATCCTACTTCTCATTGAGGATTACATTTGCAGCATATAATTTTGAACACGTTCAAATGATAGCATTTGAGTTGGTCAGATTTGGTCCATTCCTGTTCCCAGTCCAAAAGGATGTGTGGTTTCAAATTCTACTTGAAATCATGGTTTTCCATAGGAAGTCATTTGCCTTGCATGGTTTTTCAGAGCAGCAGGTTACCTGGGAAATACACAGTCTTATTTGACTGCAGCAATAGCAAAATATCCCCTCAACTGCAAACGCCATATATGAAAGCAAATTTGGATCAGAATAGTAAATTCAGTCTGCAGAACTGTTGTTGGAATTTACTAAGGCAAATGTGATAACTAATTCAGAAATATAAGTAGTCTTATACTTGCTGAATGATTTTTTTAATCACTTGAAATGATTTTTAAATGAGATCTGTATCTCATCTTTTATCAATGGCTTCTTTATTTTTAAAAAGCTAGGGTTTACAATGCATTTGATTACTTTCTTCTTGGTTAGGGTCCACTTAACCTGTGCTTGAAAGGCCCTCATGAATGCAAAATGCAGTTTGCAGCTCACTCAGTGGAACAGAGGTATCACAGCTCACAGTCAATGGAGTGTGATTGTTTCCCTCCATGGACTATGAATGCTACAAGGCTTAGTAATGTGTTTTCACTCAGTAAAGCACATGGTTCTTTCACCACCGTGGGACTCTAAGTAGAGTGAGGGTGTTTTTTGTTTGTTTTGAATGGCTTAATCTTTTATTGGTCAGGAATGTATGTTTACCTATTTATGAGTATTCTATAGGATATCATATATTCAGGGATACTAGTACTTTGCAAAAATAAGTGAGATAATTGCTGCCCTCACATACTCAAGATTTTGCCCTCACATACTCAAAATTGAAACTAGTTAAAGGCTCATAACCTGAGACCTGAATGCTAACACTTCCTGAAAAACTGTGCCTCAGTTTCTTCGTCTATGAAATGAGGATAGTGGTAGTATTGTTCACTGGGCTTGTAAGATTCAGTAAGTTATGGTTTGTAAATGCATAGAACAGTGCATGCTATATAAAGATATCTGGTATACAAAGCTTATTTGTAAGAACTTAATAAATATTTGCCCTTGCATATCTTAGACCAAGCCACCAGAATTTCTTTTTTAATTTATTTGAAAGGCAGAGTTACAGAGAGGCAGAGGCAGAGAGTCAGAGAGAGAGAGGTCTCCCATCCACTGGTTCACTCCCTGAATGGCCACAACAGCTGGAGCTGAGCCAACCCAAAGCCAGGGGCCAGGAGCTTCTTCCAGGTCTTGCATGTGGTGCTGGGGCTCAAGGACATGGGCCATCTTCCACTGCTTTCCCAGACCACAGCAGAGAGCTGGATTAGAAGTGGAGCAGCTGGGACTCAAACTGGTGCCCATATGGGATGCCGGCACCAAAACAGTGCCAGCCCCAAAAGGATTATTATTTTTTAAACTTTTATTTAATAAATATAAATTTTGAAAGTACAACTTTTGGATTATAACGGCTTTTCTCCCAATAACCTCCCTCCCACCTGCAACCATCCCATCTCCCACTCCCTCTCCCATCCCATTCCTCATCAAGATTCATTTTCAATTATCTTTATATACAGAAGATCAACTTGGTATATACTAAGTAAAGAGTTCAACAGTTTGCACCAACACAGACACACAAAGTATAAAGTACTGTTTGAAGACTATTTTCACCATTAATTCTCATAGTACAACACATCAAGGGCAGGGATCCTATATGGCAGTAAGTACACTCTGACTTCTGTTGTTGATTTAACAATTGACACTCTTATTTATGATGTCAGTAATCACCCAAGGCTCCTGTCATGAGCTGCCAAGGCTATGGGATCTCTTCAGTTCACAAACTCCCAGATTATTTAGACAAAGCCATAATCAAAGTGGAAGGTCTTTCCTCCCTTCAGAGAAAGGTACCTCCTTCTATGATGACCATAATTTCTTACCTAGACATAGTCTTTCCATTAATTTTTTCCTACCCTCCTTAAATATTTTTCTCACAGAGCAAATATTTTTAACATACACAAAAGTCCATGGCTTAGAAATGAGTATTTATAAACTGAGAAGCAAGCAAGGTTTCCATTCACTCTGTACTCTTGTTGATAAACTTGTTTGCCATGGGGATCTGAATGAACAAATCTAACACTGCTACACATGTCTACTGAAACTAAATGGTTAAACATATGGATAAATGACGGTAGTAGGTTTTCATTGTTGGGATGGGAGTTTACAGATAGGCATGGGAGGATGCTAGAGTCATCTATGGCATAATCAATGAGAAAAAAATCATCAATGAATTCTTGTTTAATATAGGTACAGTTGGTTGCATTAAAATATTCATACCTGTGTGTATAAATGTGAATTATCATATTGTTCTGTCTGCTGAGAGGACATAAGGTAATGACACCCCAGTAGCAGCAAGCATACCTAACCCCCAGTTCTTGGTTCCTGACAGGATTTTCAAATATAGTTACATTTGGTTCCATGAAGAAACAGAAGGCTGTGGCAGAAAATACACAAGATCAACCTGTAGCACTTTATATTATCAAAAGTAAGAGCACTTAAACACATATATACACACACGGTGATGGATTATAGATTGTTCTCCAGTTTTGTTTTGAAGTGGTTCTCAGGAGAATGACCATGAACTCTCACCCTGCCATGATAGTCTTCCACAGGAGGAGGTTGTAGATAGGCGTATTGTGCCTTTCACAGGATACTTCTTTATCCTGGAGGTTGACCTAATGCTCCATTCTCTAACCTATGACCAGGTGTCTCTCACACAGGAAACTTCTTTATCCTAGCAGATGCCTGCATGATTTTTGTCTGACCTGTGTCTAATTTATTCCTCCCAAAGTCATAACTCTCTAAGAGAACATTCCCAGGAAGAAAAGTTAGGTCCTGTGTGTCAGTCAGCTGAGAGACACAGAGGAGGCAACACACACACACACACACACACACACACACACATAAAGCAACAGAAATAGCATATTGCAGGTCCAGGAGAGTCATGGGTACCATCAAGTGCTGACAGAGAGGTCACAAGGAAAATGCACTCAACCAGCAATTGGAAAGTGAAATAAAAAAATAGATCTACGCTATGCACTGAGGCTATTTCCAGGGTGCAGGCCATTATCCAAGCAAGTTTCCCAAGGGGAGAACTAACTGATGGGCTTCCATGACTCGGAGGTGGTCACTACAGCAAATCTGTATAGTCCTTGAGGGTGTGAGAGTCAGCAGAATGAATAATTTGCATATAGCTGTCCCAGAAGAAAGTGATCATCTTGAGACACTTGTATAAGGCAGATCTCTTGATCAATCATGTTGAGAAACTGACAGGAGGCAGAAAACTAGATGATATAACAAGGGTTACTGATGGTAGAAGACAAAACTATATTCAAAATATGCATCAAAGCAATGTAAAATTATAGGAATTCACTACATAGGGACTGTCAAAGGGTCAGAGGAATCATTGAAAGGGTATACTAGGGACACAACAAAATAAAAAACAGTATTTGGTTAGAAATTAAGAGCCACAAATCCATAATTATATAAACAACTGAGCAATTAAATAAGGAGAAAAAGATAAATCTCATGTGGAGGAATCCCTAACAACTTATGTAGACATTGTGCCCTCAAAGAAATAGAAAGGAACTCCCCATTTCTTAATTGTAGGTTGCACATTACTGAATGTCTTCCAAACAGTACAGTCTGGAAAAGTGGAAAACAAAATAAACTTCACAGTGGAGAAATCTAACAAACAATCTCAGTCTGGTGATCAAGATCACCAGAAATAGACCATGTGTGTTTATGTATCCTTGATACAATAGAATGAGAAAGGTACCGGACCTCTATGGTCTTTCTCATAGAAACCCATAACCCCAATCTTATCATGAGGGAGCCATGAGAAAAGTCTCAACAGAGAGCCATTCTACAGTCTTCCAAATTGTCAGTGTCCTCAAAAATAAGGAAAGTCTGAGAAATTGTTGTAACCCAGAGCAGCCGAAGGAGACACCACGACTAAATGTGATGTAGTATCCTGCTTTGGAGTTGGCATTTTGTCTAGCGATTAAGACATCCTCATATCAGAGCTCCTGACTCCAGTTTCCTGGGAGACAGCATTCATGGCTCAAGTAATTTGGTTCCTACCACCTCCTTGGAGACTTAGATTGAGCCCCTGGGTCCTGGTGTGAGCCCAAGTCCAGCCCTAGCCATTGCAAGTGTTTGGGGAGCCAGCCAGCAGAATCTACCATTCTCTACCTGTCAAACAAATAAATAAATTTGTGAAAAATGAAATCAATGTAATGTGGTGTCCTGGATTTGATTCTGAAACAGGAAAAAGACACTGAGCAAAACCTGATGATACCTGAGTAATCTGTGTTAATAATAATAGATTTATTCTGGTTTATTAGTATGAGACAAATATACTATCATCGTGTAGGGTACTAATAATAGGTAGAAAATATATATGGGAACTCCCTGTGCTATATTTTTCTGTAAATCTAGCACCACTCTAAAACAGTTTATTAGAAAAGATTTGTCTATGCCATTCCATCATTTAAAACTCCCCAGTGAATTCTTTATAAAATATGTATTCCTTCAAGTGCTCAACAAGTTCTAATAAATATGCCTAAGCCCCCGTCTCTAGCCTGTTCCCTTAGCTCTCTGCGGCCCCAACACACTGGCCTCCATTGATCCACAAATGTGCAAAGCTGTTTCCTACAGCAGTGTTCACACATATTGTTCTCTGCCTGCCACACTCATGTCAGCTTCTAGAGAAGCAGCTAAGTCAGATCCCATTGTCGCCCTTTTACCAACATGATCATGGTGGACTAGGTTAAACAATGAGTACATTGCTAAAGGTTCTTATACAGAGCTCCATCCAGAGCTGGATGCTGCAGGTCCTATCTTTCCTTCAGCAGCCTACATTGCCTTTGCATTCTTCCTTGTCAAGTTTGCAAATGTTCTAAAAAGCATTTGTTTCTCATTTCAACGTGGCCTTCATGAAATCAGATATGGAGCTATGGGATGCTGAGAAATACTTAAGGAGAGTATTGCCTTTTGCACTGTGATTAAGCAAGCATATGCTGCGAGAGATCAGTCTCCTCTTCCGTGGGCAAGTCAGCCAGACAATTCCATCTGTACTGAGGCAGCAGATGAGCTTTGGCAGATTCATGCTTGCAAGCCCAGCTGCCTGTGCAGCTTTCCTGGCTGCTAATTTCCTCAGCCCCCAGTCTGCTTGAATGTGGCACTGACGTTGCCGATGTTGCTCCCGTAATAGATGCTCAGCTACCGTTCTTTCCCTCTTCATGGAGAAGCCTGCAAGATTTTCATTTACTTTCTGAAGCAAACTCCATGGTGAAAAATGAAACAAGTTGTTCCAAGTAATATTTTAAGTTAACAAGCTCCAGGTGCACTCTGAGGACGTTCATAAAAAGTGCAAATGATGTGTTCTTTCCACCAATCCCCAAAAGGCTGGAAAACATAATAGCTTCTTTTAACAGATTTGGCCAGGATCCCTAATGAAGGCTTACCATCTCTGTTTCCTACTTGGCAAACTATTGAATCTTTGAAGTAACTCATGATGACCTTAATTGCCTGCAAATCTTAATTATTTTTGATATTTTTCTTGTTGTTGCTCTTAATGGAAGCAATTTTCCCCAGTGGACTTCACTTCCTCCGATATAGCTCCCAAAAGTCAGTAAAACGGATCTTCTAATACCATTCCTTATATGACAGGAAATATAATATGAAAACGTAATGTTTGGGCCTTCGCTGTGGCTCACTTGGCTAATCCTCCGCCTGCAGCGCCGGCAACCATATGGGCCCCAGGTTCTAGTCCCAGTTGCTCCTCTTCCAGTCCAGCTCTCTGCTGTGGCCTGGGAAGGCAGTGGAGGATGGCCCAAATGTTTGGACACCTTTACCCACGTAGGAGACCAGGAGGAGGCGCTTGGCTCCTGGCTTCAGATCGGCGCAGTGCGCCGGCCGTAGCAGCCATTTGGGGGGTGGACCAACGGAGGGAAGACCTTTCTCTCTGTCTCTCTCTCTCTCATTGTCTAACTCTTATCTGTCAAATAAATAAAAAAAATTTAAAAACGCAATGTTCAGCCCATCATTTATGCTATAATGTTTGTAAGCAAATGGCTGGGCATCTTCAGAATAAACCATTAGTTTAAATGGTCCTAAAATTAGCAAAAATATTAATCTGTCCTCAGATCTTAGCTTTCTCACATTTACTAACATTCTGAAATAAGCTTCATATGATTTATTGATAAAGAAAGCCAAGTACATGTGCAAATATCACCCTAGAATTACAGAAAATGGTTTCAAAAGGTTAAACAATTCACCATCAGTATCAGCAAATATAGCTGCGAGATGAGAGAATATATACTGAAGAAAGGGAAAATAGGATGTGGGTTTATGAGGCTCTTCATGATGAAAGATTTGAAATTACTATGTATAGCAAATCTCATCTAATCAGAAGCTAAAGCAGTGAAATCCACAGGATTTTTACCATCCTTAGTGAGAAAAATATTTTCTCTCTTATTTTTTAAGATGTATTTTATTTATTTGAAAGGCAAGGGGAGAGAGAGAGAGAGAGAGAGAGAGAGATGAATCTTCCATCCACTGGTTCACTCCTCAAGTGGCTGCAATTGCTGGGGATTGGTCCAGGCAAAAGCCAAGAGCCTAGAACTCAGTCCAGTGCTCATATTGGAAGCTGGCATCTCACGTGATAGTTTTATAGTGCTGCACCCTAAAAATATTTTTGAACAGCAACTATTGAAATAAAAACTGATTTGTTCAGACAGCCATGCACATCAGTTAGCCAGAGTTACTATTTCAGTTAGTCCCTCTTCTCAGGAATACCAGAGATGAATTCCTTTTAAATGAGTAACTATATTAGCTTTATGTGTCAACTTGACCAGGCCAGAAGTGTCCAGATTGCCAAAAAAACTATTTCTGGGTATGTCTGAGAGAGTGTTTCCAGAAGAGCCCAACATTTGAGTTGGTACAATGAGTAAGGAAGGTGTATGGTGGAGAAAGGAAAATTCTCTATTTAAATGGGGACATTCATCTTCTCCTACACTAGGCTTGGACTGGGAAACTAGGCTTGGAACTGTACTTGCACCATTGGCTTCACTGATTCTCAGGCCCTATGGCTTGGACTGGGACCACATCATGGACTTTGATGGGCCTTTATCTTGTAGATGGTAAATGATGGGACTTCTCAGCCTTTGTAATCACATGAACTTATTCCTCATAATAAAGTATCTGTCAGTATATCTATTTATATTGATTCTGTCTCTCCAGGCAAACATGGCTAAGACAAACTGCATCAACAACAATGTCTATGATGATGATTGTCTTTCTAGAGAAATCTGTAAGAGTTTCACCAATGCAGCACAAGTGACAACAACCCCAACTCATATTGTTAAATGAGGAAGGTAATTGATTGGTTTACAGACTTTAGAAGTCTGGCAGTCAGTAAGCTGCTTCTGGTTAGGATGAATCCAGCAGCTAAAATGACATTGCCTATGGCCCTGGACGGCTCCATTCCCAAGCTTCTCAGTCAGCTTTGTCCTCAAGCTGCTCACAGTGCCCCACTGGCAGCTCTTGGGATTCCCTCACTTCTCACAAGTGTTTTAGCTGCTTGAACTTCATGTCCTCACACCACACCATCTAGAATAGGAGACCTTCTTCCAGAATATGGGACAGTTCCTCTTTCCCTGACATCACTACCACCTCATATCTTTATGATTCTGATTGGATCAGGTGCTCATCTCTGAGCCAGTTCCTGGCCAGCAATTAGATATCTGGTAGACCAGCCTTGGAACAGGATTTAGAATGGGACATGGAGGCTATTGGACAGAAACTCACATGGGAATTAATGCTGAGAAGACAACAAAGACATGCCTACAATAGCAATGGACAAGGAAATCTCAACTTTCCAAAAACAGAGATAAAACCACAATGAAATATCACCTCACCCCATCAGAATGGTTCTTTTTCCCTTTAAAAAAAAAAGATTGACTTTTTATTTATTTGAAAGGCAGAATGAGAGTGAAAGAGACAGAGGGAGAATCTTCCGTCCACTGGTTCACTCCCCACATGGCCACAACAGCTGGGGCTGAAGCCAGGACCCCGAAGCTTTTTCCAGGTCTCCCGCATGGATGCAGGGACCCAAGCACTCGGGCCATCTGCTGTTGCTCTCCCAGGTTCATTAGCAGGGAGCTGGATCAGAAGTGGAGCAGTCAGAACTCAAACCAGCACTCATATGGGATACCAGGGTCACAGGCAGAGGCCTAACCTGCTATGCCACAACACTGGTCCCCAGATGGTTATCACTGAGTCATAAATAATTGCAAGGATGTGGAAAAGGGTAACTCTTATACACTGTTGGTAGGACTGTAAATTAGTGCAGTCACTGTGGAAAACAGTTTGAAGATTTCTTGGAAAAGAAGAAGTAGACTTGCCATATGATCCAGCAACCCCACTACTAGGAATATGCCCAAAAGATATGAATACATTGTATCAAAGCTATACCTGCACCACCATGTATATAGCCACACTGTTCATAACAGCCAAAATATGGAATCAACCAAGGTGTTTATCATCAGATGAGTGGGTAAAGAAAATATGTTGTGTGTATATATATATATATACATACACACATACATATATGTATATGTATAAAAACAGAATATTATTGACCTATAAAAATGAAAATCTATCATTTGCATCAAAATAGTTGCAACTGGAGGACATCACATGATTGATGAGTAAGTCAGACACAGAAAGACAAATAACTATATGTTCTCCCTTACATGTGGGAACTAAAATTTTTAAAAAATCAAAAAGCAGAAACAGCAAAAGAAGAAAGAAGTGTATGTATCAGTATTGTTCCAAATAGTTTTTGTCAACCTTTGTTTTATATATTTGTCAAACACATAGTTAAGAATGATATAATACTATAGTTTTTTTTGTTTTCTGATTTTATTTTTATTTGAAGGGCAGAGGGAGAGATAGAAAGGGAGAGAGAGAGAGAGAGAGGGAGAGAGAGAGAGATGTCTTCCATCTGCTGGTTCACACCCTAAATGGCTGCAATGACTGGAGCTAGTATTAATTATCTTTGTTTACTTTAAAATTTATTGTACACAAGTGTAATTGACATTTTTCCATTTGTTTTTTCATAACATTTGTCTATATACCTGCTGAACTACAATAGTTTTACTTTTCACTTGAACTCTTTATTTAGTGAGCATTAAGTTTTTGACTATAATGCAAATTGAAAATACGCTATGTTAAAAAAAAAAAGAAAAATTTTTAAAATATCTGACCCTTGAAAATCAAGTAATTGCAAGTCCACAGAGAAATAGCTAAAAGCAAGCCAGCATAAAAACCCCAGAAAAATAATCATTTCACCGATATCTCAGTGTAGGCTTTGGAGGCAGACGATTGTGGGATTGCATCTAAAATACACTATGTATTAGCTGTGTGGCTTTGGGCAGGGTGCTTACCTTCTTCAATACAGGTTGTTCACCTGTACAATAGGCTTAGAAGGATGTTTAATAACAATTAATATGGATGTTATGAAAAATTAAAGATTTTGTAAGCAAATGCCTGGCACAGAGTAGGGACACAAAAGAGGGCCTGGGTGGTGTAAGACTCCTATCATCAAGATATTCCAATGAGTGAGGGTATCATTTGTCTCTCTCCTGGCCACCACAGGAGCACAACTGTCTCTGGGTTTGTTGGACAACATGAGCATGTTGTCAAAAGCCTCCTGTTTTTCACTTTCTTAAAATTGTTTGAGGCCAGTGTTGTGGTGCAACAGGATAAGGTGCCACCTACAACACTGGCATCCCATGAGTGCTGGTTCAAGTCCTAGGTGCTTCACCTCGAATTTAGCTCTCAGCTAATATGCAGGGAAAGCAGTGGATGGTGCCCCAAGTACTTGGGCCCCTGCTACCCATGTGGGAGACCAGGATGGAGCTTCTGGCTCCTGGATCCTGGTTTCAGCCTGACTCAGTACTGGCGCATTGCAGCCATTTGAAAAGTGAACCAGCAGAAGGAAGGTCTCTCTCTCTCTCTCTCTCTCTCTCTCTCTCTCTCCTTCTCTCTCTCTTAAACTGTGCCTTTGAAATAAATCAATCAATTTTTTTTTTCTGATTGTTGTTTCCCTTATGTTTCCCTGAATGACAATTTTCTCCTGTATAGGAACATGTCTGGGATCTTTGTGTCTCGACAACACATCTCTTTACACAAGGAATGCTTTCTTCATGATAAAGAGGAACTGAAGGAAAAGGAGGAGATGGAGTTTGTGACGAGATTCTGGAGGAAGTCACCCAGCTTCCCCTGCATGAGATAATTACAGCACTTTTGAGAAATTACTTCATCAGCTTAGCTCTTCCATCACTTCTAGTGAAAAACCTCATTTTTATTTATTTTTTAGTCAAAGAAAGGTAAATGTCCTCTTTCTTCCCAGGCCTTTACTTCACTATCATCACACAGCAATTAAGAAGATCAAAGCACAGCAGCAATACGCAAAGCACCCTGAAATCTGTTGGGAGGCATTAGACATGTTCTCGGAAGGAGGAGCCAGGAGGAGGAATGTCAAGACTGTCCAGGCTAAACATGGTGGTGGTCTTTCTACAGCAATACATTTCCCACTTAGAGTGTGTACTGCAGGTATCTGACACTGTGTTACCCTTGCTTCCTCCTGTTGACAGGGCTTGCTCATCGTGAACACTTCTGTTGAGTGAGCATTGGAATGCAACTATTTGGTCACTTAACAGGGACTCTTGATGCCTCATGAAGTGGCAAAGGAGGCAGCTACTTAATAAGGCCAGTATCCTGGAAGGGAAGGACCTTTTTCCACATTGTCTTCCCCTACCTACAGTGCCCTACTCCTACCAAGTGACAAACATCTCATTTGACTATGACTGTTTGGACCTTAATTATAATTCCCTTGGGAGATTTTCTTTTTCTTTTTTTTTTATAACGCTTTTATTTAAAGAATATAAATTTCCAAAATACAGCTTATAGATTACAATGGCTTCCCCCCCATAAATTCCCCCCCACCCACAACCCTCCCCTTTCCCACTCCCTCTCCCATTGCTTCACATCAAGATTCATTTTCAATTCTCTTTATATACAGAAGATCAGTTTACTATATATTAAGTAAAGATTTCAACAGTTTGCCCTCACATAGCAACACAAAGTGAAAAATACTGTTGGAGTATTAATTCACAATGTATAGCACTTTAAGGACAGAGATCCTACATGATATATTTTTTTTTAAATTGATTAATTTTCTAGGCAATTTCCAATTTAACACCAAGATTATTTTTTCATTTTTAATTATCTATATACAGAAGATTGATTCAGTATATACTAAGTAAAGATTTCATCAGTTTGCACCCACACAGAAACACAAAGTGTAAAGTACTGTTTCAGTGCTAGTTATAGCATTACTTCACATTGGACAACACGTTAAGGACAGATCCCACATGAGACGTAAGTACACAGTGACTCCTGAAGTTGATTTAACAATTTGACACTCTTGTTTATGGCGTCAGTTATCTCGCTAGGCTCTAGTCATGAGTTGCCAAGGCTATGGAAGCCTTTAGGGTTCGCTGACTTCAATCTTATTCTGACAGGGTCATAGTCAAAGTGGAGGTTCTCTCCTCCCTTCAGAGAAAGGTACCTCCTTGTTTGATGGCCCCATTCGTTCCACTGGGATCTCACTCACAGAGATCTTTCATTTAGGTCTTCTTTTTTTTCCAGAGTGTCTTGGCTTTCCATGCCTAGAATAGTCTCATGGGCTCTTGAGCCAGATCTGAATGCCTTAAGGGCTGATTCTGAGGCCAGAGTGCTATTTAGGACATCTGCCATTCTATGAGTCTGCTGTGTATCTCGCTTCCCATGTTGGATCATTCTCTCCCTTTTTGATTCTATCAGTTAGTATTAGCAGACACTAATCTTGTTTGTGTGATCCCTTTGACTCTTAGACCTATCAGTGTGATCAATTGTGAACTGAAATTGATCACTTGGACTAGTGAGATGGCCTTGGTACATGCCACCTTGATGGGATTGTATTGGAATTCCCTGGCCTGTTTCTAACTCCATCATTTGGGGCAGTTCCAATTCAAGCCAGTTGGAAAAGGCAAGTCATTACACAGTATTTCTAAATATCCCTTAAACTATCAACTTCCTGAACTGATTGTTAGTTTTAGGCAAAACAAAACAACAATAACAAAACAAGCTTAAAGATTTACTGTTATGCTATTTCATGGTGAAGAAGTTTATCAGGTATTTCTTGTATGTACCCTCAATATTAATAGTCTGTCACTATATTATTCTTGAATTTATTCCTTTTTCATATGTCTATGACATATCCCAATATGCGTCTTAAGGAAAAATTTGATTTGTGTGTGTTTTTATTCTTCCTTCTATAATGTACAAAGTTTCTCTTCAAAGTTATAAACTCAGTGTGGGTGTTGTAGCATAGCAAGTTAACTTGTTGTTTATGACTCCCACATCCCATATCAGAGTGCCAAAATACTTTGTTTCTGATCCAGCTTCTTGCTAACACATCTTGGAGGGTAGCAGATGATGACTTGAGTGTTTAGGCCCCTGACACTAACATAATAGACCAGGATGGAGTTCTTGGGTCCTGGTTTCAACATGGCCCAGTCTTGGCATTGCAGACTTTTGAGGAGAGAATCATTGAATAGAAGATTCTCTCTCTCTCTCTCTCTCTCTCTCTCTCTCTCTCTCTCTCTCTCTCTCTCTCTCTTTCTCTCATTGTCTTTAAAGTAGATGAAAATAAGTAAATAAACATTTAACAAGACATGAACACAATAAACAACCTTTCATGGTAGAATTACTAAAATAGACTCTCAAGTGTCTGCCCAAGACTTAATTTTGACTATTAATAAACAGCATGTATGTTTTCTGTAAAATAAAAACACAAATAAAAGATAGCTGTCAGAATTTTCCTTTTTTCCTCTTCTAATGTGAACAAAGTGCTCATTCTAAATGTTAACATCTATGTGATATGCTTGCTCCATATTTGTAAATATTAAAATATAAATAAGATAGTAGATTAGGGTGTTGAAAAAACAATGTTGAAATATTTTTGAACTCAGAGCATCTTTTCTATGAAAATATCTTTTAAAAATTCATTTTAAGGGTTAAAAAATTATCTAGCTGACAAATTCTGTTTTAGCATTGGTATTTCATGATGAGGGTATTTACCTTGAAGAGCACACCTCAGAAATAACCCATAACTCTTGTATTTTGACACCAAATGTTCCCTGGAAAGATTCATTGACTTATTTTTCAAATTATTAAAATAGCTGTAAAAATATCAATAATCAGACATTTTACCAGACCTTTTACTTGTACAGAAACCAGTTCCTCACAATAAAAACAAAACTACTAAAATGTGAGTAAAGATAGAAGTCACAAAGCAAATATGAATCTCCTATCCGATTAAAATTTGGTAAAATAATTAAAAGTACATTTTTAATTAACATCAATAGCCATGATGGAAAACAAGAAATAGTACCATGAAGCAATCTGAAATTAGAAAGTGTTACTGGAGAATCAACAGCAAATGGGAATTGAAAATAGGCGTGAAGAAAAATGGACGTGGCCAAAAGTGTGTACAAAGACTACTATAGGAACAATCAAGGAAATTGACAATTCAGGAAAACCAGATGTATCAACATATAGGCCCAAATTAGCAAATGAAAACAAAAACAACCTTGGGAGAAGAAAAGCAACCCAGAATAGAGAATAAGAAAATCAAAGAAGCTCTAATTACTATATTGTGAGAAGTTCAAGAAACTATTGCATTACACAGAACACTCTGCTATCCACGGGCAGGAATGAGTTCCTAATCATTCAAATATGATCATTAAAATAAAGATTTCAAACAAATAGTTGAAAAATAGAATACACATGACTGAAGAGCAAATTAGTGGTGAGGTGACTGAAGTCTCCTAATATAGAGAACAAAGAGGCAGATATTTTCTTTTTTTATTTTTCATTAGTATAAAAAGAACAGATTTCATGTATTTCATAGATACAATTCTAAGAATTGACTCCCTTCCTTCCTATCTCAAACCCCTCATTCTTTCTTTTTTCTGTTAATTTTTGCAATAACAAATTTCTTGTATTTCATACTTAAAGTTTTAAAAACATATTGATATTTCCCACCATAGCCACCTTTGCCCCTACCCTCCTAGCACCTTCTTTTTTTATTTTTAATTTTGCAATGAATGACATACTTTGTTTTATTTATAATCACAAGCTTAAACCCACTCACCCACTAAATAAAGAATAAACAAGTAGTAAACAGAAAAACCACTGTTCCTCAAGAGCATAGACAAGGGTTATAAATAATAATCAAATCTCAAAATGTCAAATTTCCTTATATACTTTATATTTTTGTACTCTCTGTTTATTTACCACAAATCAGGAAAAGCATATGATATTTGTCATTTTGGGATTGGCTCATTTCACTAAGCATAATGATCTCTAGTTGCATCCATTTTGTTGCAAAAAACAGGATTTCATTCTTTTTTGTGTCTGAGTAGTTTTCCATCGTGTATACATATAGCACAATTTCCTTTATCTAGTCAGCATGAAAAAGAATGTGTGGAGAGAGACATAGACAGAGACTGAGATATAGAGAAGAGAATAATGAGAAGACAGTAGAAATGCATTTTCTCAGAGTGAAAAGTAATAGAGTGTAAAGAAAATTAATTTTTAATAAACATACCCATACACACATACACATATGCTAACAACAACACTCATCCCAACATGCCCTGAAAAAATAACATGAACTTATTGAAGGCAAAATCTCTAATTATCTTATAGGTTAAGAAATCAGATTGACAGCAAAGTTCTAACCTCTGTACTGTACTGAATACCAGAATAATATATAAACATATAACATATAACCTATATAAAATACAAAAGATCTAATGATGTAAGCTTCTATACTTGATATCAACCCCATATAGGCAGCAATTATCATGAAATTTACTTACTTGCTGAAAATCCAGCACTCAGAACAATTCCTCGTTTAATAAATACTCCATTGTCATTTGTTGAATGACTAAATGGTAGGAAAAAAGAGACGATTTTGAAAGGATGCTGTGATCAGCCAAATAAGCATTTAAATACAAAAATTAGAAGCATGAACATTTTTTCATTTTATCATTCATATAACACCTCTGAAACAAGAAGTCAAGAATGATGTAAAAAAAAAGAAGAAAGTGAGGTAAGGGGGAGGAAGAAAAGAAAAAAATTAAGGAAGAGGATGGCATGTAATACAAGAAGGATAAGCAACACACCAACAAAATGTACAATGGTACTTCCAAAAGTTCATGGAAAAAGGAAGTAAAAGATAAATTTATTTTTGTGCAAACACTTTAGAAAACCATGCATAGTCTTTTCATTCTCTGCATTTTCCATAATTTTTAAAGATCTTTCCCATGTTTCAAAGGAATCATTTGCATAATAAAGAGTTTATCACAGCAAGAAAGTTTGGAAATAGTAAATAATACAAAAACACAGAAACTCAGGAAGAAAACAACCTACTAAATTTACTAGCAATTTATTCACTAGAATTTATTTGAAATTTGCTTTGTTCTGGTTCCAACAGAGGAATGAGGTTGAGTTCTGGCTGCTGAGAAAACTATATAAAAAAAATTGCAATATTGTTAGTGTAAAACACCCAGGTGCAGATGGAAATACAATTAATTTTTTAATGTACTTTTATGCATGGAAATGTTTGGAAAGATACACAACAACCTAGTAACCTCTGAAGCAGAAAATGGGATTGCCAAATGGTATGATGAAGAGAAATTTACTTCTCATTGGTGATTTATTTCTTTGCTCACTGAAATATTTACAAGCAGATTGTCTTATTCTATTAGTGGTGAAAACCATAATGAACAGATGTTTTTATATGTCACATATATACTTAAGAAGAGGGAAGTCATGAACTCAAACCCCAAATATGAAGGTAGTTGTAAAATTATAGGGGTGGGTAAAATAGAGTTTACATTTGGAATTCTATTTTCTCAGCCATAATTTTAAAACATGAATTTCAGGTAAATAAATGAAACATGATTGTTTTGATTTTTAAATATGAAAGTAATTACAGACCCTTTGGAAAATATAATTAAGTGAAAACCACTTTTGTTAGCATACTAAGATAATCACCATTAGCCATCTGAAGTTTTTTCTTCTAGTAATATACTGTCCCAATAATAGTTTATATAGCTTTAATAATGCTGTAACAGATCTTTATGGCATTTTGTTGCTTACATAATGTATTTGTAAGAATCATGTAGAAGCTAGCGCTATGGTTTAAGGCCTTAGCCCACAGGGCCAGCATCCCAAATGGGCACCAGTTCTAGTTTCAGATGCTCCACATCTGATCTATCTCCCTGCTAATGTTCCTGGGAAAGTAGCTGAAGATGGCCCAAGTCCTAGACCTCTGCATCCACATGAGAGAACTGGAAGAAATTCCAGGCTCCTGGCTTCTGATCAGCCCAACTCCAGCAGTTGCAACCACTTGGGGAGTGAACCAGCTGATAGAAGACCTTCCTGTCTCTCTACCTCTGCCTCTCTGTAACTCTACTTTTCAAATAAAAATAAATAAATCTTAAAAAAAGGAATCATGTATAATAATCAGATTATATTCCATAATAAGAGTGTACCATAGCTGCTTACTTATTCCACAGTTTATGAATATTTTCTTAGTTTCTTATTTTACTTTTGGGGAATTAAAAACCTTACTACATGTCATTTTTCCCATATATTGGATTATTAGCTGAAGATAAGTACCTAAAAGTAAAACTGGTGTGATAATAGGCATGAATATTTTATTGCCTTTTAGTATAAACCACAAAACTGTTTCCAAAAAATTTATGTTATTTCACAACATCCTTATGTGGAGCTACTCCCAACAGGGAACTTGAAATGCACATCCTGCCCAGAGTAACCACAGAGGGAACAGGGGTGGTGGATATTACACAAGTATTTTGTGTGTTATAGCTATATATTTTCTAATTAGTCATTGCTGATATATGGTAATGCATTAATTTTTATGTATTAATCACTTTGTTCACCTCTCAAATTAATTCTTTTCATTTTCAATTGGTAACTTTCATATTTCTAGTCACAAAATATTTTCATCTATAAAATAATCAGTTTTCTTCCTTTCCAAATTTAATATCCTTATTCCTGTTCCAAGGTTATGATAAACAAATTTTCAAACTAATGCTTAAATAATGATGATGACAGCAACCACCCTGAACTTGTTCTATGTTTAATTATATTTTTTTCAGTTATTTAAATGTATTTATTAAAGATACAAACACACACACACATAACATTCACATAAGTATTCATTCCTAAATTTCCACAATAGTCAGGAGTAGACCAGGTTGAAGCCAGAAGTCAGAAACTGAGTCCAGAAATCCCATGTGAGTGGCAGGGACCCAGTTACATGAGCCATCAGCTGCTGCTTCCCAGGATCTGCATCAGCAGGAAGCTGTGGTCAGGAGGCAGATGTGGGCATTGAATACAGATACTCCAACATTGGATGTTGATGTCTTAACTGGCATCTCAACAACTAGACTAAATGCCTGCCTCATTATAATGTGTATTTAAACTCTCTTTTTGTGCTTAATCTTGGCCTTAAGGAAATTTGCTTTGTCCTCACTTTGTTGTTATTGTAAAGGATGGTTGTTGACCTTTAGAAGGTGTCTTTTCAATGTTTATTGACAGGGTAATATGCTTCGCTCATATTGAATCAACAGTCTTGTGTTCATTATGCTCATGGAATGGAAAATAGTTTTGCTTTTAGATTTTAATATGCAATGGAATCAAATTTGCTAAACTTAGGTGTTTCCGGTATTTTTACTGTCAATGTTGTGCATTTTGTAGAATAAAAAGGTCATTTCTCTGAAGGACCCTTACGGGGAGAGGCGCAGGGCCTTGCGGCGGCCCCGGACCCCACGCCCCCTCGTCCGGTGGCCCGCGGGCAGTGGCAGCGTCGTCCCGCCCCACATTGACCCCGTGTGGCAGGGCCGCTCTGGGGTGGTGGGGCCGCCTCACCCCCGGGTCATCGTCGGGGCTCCGCGGCCGCGGGTTGCCATGGGATCGCTCAGGCCCCGCGTGATCGTGGCGTCTGCGCGGGCCCAGCCGCCCCCGGACCAGACTCCTCACCCTCGGCTGGCAGCCGAGGGGTCTCCCCACCCCTGAGCCGTCCTCAGGATGCCCCGGCCGCAGGTGATCGCTGGGTGATCAGGGCGCCCCGCAAGGCCACAGGCGCCGGTGTGGAGGGACCGCGCCCGGAGCGGAGCCGCCCCGCCCCTTCGGGAAGCCTCTGAGCATGCCCAGAGCGGAGCTGCCCCTCCCTTCTCTGGATGAACTCTAGGTGAACCCAGAGCCGGAGCGGAGCTGCCCCTCCCTTCTCTGGATGAACTCTAGGTGAACCCAGAGCAGAACTGCCCCTCCCTTCAGAGAGTTTCTGGGCGCGCTCTTATGATGTCACTGCGACCGGCCAATCCTGTGCCACCTCAGCACTCTCCCTCAGCACTCTCCCTCAGCATTCTTCGTCAGCACCCCCCCCCACATGCTAATGGACCCTCTGAACTGACCAATCCTGTAACACCTCAGCATTCCCCGCCTAAGAATATGCTAATCTGTTGCCTATATAAGCTGTGTGAAACTGCTGCTCAGGGCTCCTCACCGCCTGAGGTGGGGGCCCGTTTGCGCAAACGTTCAATAAATACCTCGTGTTTTTTGCATCAACTCGTCTGGAGTCTGGATCTTTGGGCGTCCTCCCGAGCAAGTGGACATCTCTGCTACTGAGAGGTCCAACATTTTGGGGGCTCGTCCTGGATTTGAGGTCGCCCTCAGACCCATTCCCCACAGACCAGTTGGAGGTACGATTAAATGTTCTCTGTTTATTGTTTGTCTTAATTGTTAATCTGACTGGCCAGTACCTGACTCTGTGAGACCAGGGGGGAGGCAGGCGTGCCCAGCAACCCCTGGTCCTTTGCCCTAGGACGCTCCGGTTTCTGGGACCAGTGGGGGGGGAACCCTCGGTCCGTTTCCCTCGGAAGACGCTCACCGGGGTGGTCTGGAGGTGGGTCGGAGACTCAGTCTCCCTCCTTCCCGGGGAAGGCTGGTCAGGCAGCCGCTCCCACAAATAGCGCAATAGCGTTCGACTTGTCATAAGTCTGTTGCCGCGCGGTTTGTTGGCTGTTCTTTTTGCTTGGTTTGATGTGCCTGGAATAGCCTGGAGGAAGGCCGGGGACCAAGTCCCCCTCCTTCCTGGAAGAAGCCTGGCCAAGCGGCCACTTCCATCTGAGGTAGCTTTGTCGATTTGTATTAGATCTGGTGCCGCGCGGTTCGTCTTGATTACTGTATGCGTCTGTGTGCTAGCTGTCCTTTTCGTTTGGGCTGAAATCTTTGCACCCATGGGTCAACGAATAACCACCCCTTTAAGTCTCACTCTAGATCACTGGAAGGACGTTCGAGAATGTGTGCGCCACCTCTCAGTGGAGGTTAAAAGGAAATGATGGGCAAAATTCTGTTCCTCAGAATGGCCGGCCTTCGAGGTCGGCTGGCCAAGGAACAGCACTTTTAACCTCGATATTATTTCACAGATTAAAGCGCGAGTCTTTCAGCCAGGATCTGAGGGGCACCCTGATCAGGTGCCCTACATTGCCACATGGGAGGATCTTTCACGTAACCCCCCTCCCTGGGTAAAACCCTTCTCCTTTCTGATGGAGCCCAAACGGACCCCGTTACCCCTTCCTCAGCCATCCCCAACTTCTCTAATACCTCCCCCCTCAGAACCTTCCTCCCCGATACCCCTTCCTTCTGTCCCGGTTGCACTGACCTCCTCCCTATACCCTCTGAAGGAGATTCGAGATCCCAAGCCTGACAAGCTGCCGGTTCTTCCGGCTGATCAGGACCTTCTGCTTTTTGATTCTCCTCCACCCTACCTTTACGGGCAGCCTGCTCCTCCGCAGGAACCCCCACAACATCCAGAGCGGGATGTGCAACCTTCTGCACCATCCCCTGATTCCACGAGGGCAGGGGAAGAAGTCTCGGTGCCTTCCCTGCCCTCCAGCTGCCTGCGCCTCCGTCGGAGGCAAGCAGGGGGCTCAGAAAGCGTCTGGACTTCACAGACCTTTCCTCTTCGTTCGGTGGCCGGCCAGATGCAGTACTGGCCGTTTTCCGCTTCCGACCTTTATAATTGGAAAACCCATAACCCCTCTTTCTCTCAGGAACCCCAGGCCCTGACTGGACTGATTGAGTCAATCTTATTGACTCATCAGCCCACCTGGGATGATTGTCAGCAGCTCCTGCAGACCCTCCTCACTACTGAAGAAAAGCAGCGTGTCTACCTTGAGGCACGGAAAAACGTCCCTGGAGCAGATGGCTGACCGACCCTACTGCCAAATGAAATCGAGGAGGCGTTTCCCTTAACCCATCCTGATTGGGACTACACCACTATTGCTGGTAGGGAGCGACTTCGTCTTTACCGCCAGATTCTCCTTGCGGGTCTCAGAGGGGCTGGAAAGCGCCTCACCAATTTGGCCAAGGTACGTGCAGTAGTGCAGGGGGCTGAGGAAACACCAGCAGGCTTCCTAGAAAGGTTAATGGCGGCCTACCGTATGTACACCCCATTTGACCCCCTGGCAGGGGACCGGCAGGGAGATGTAATCATGTCCTTTATAGGACAGTCAGCGCCGGACATCCGCAATAAATTGCAGCAGCTAGAGGGGCTTCAGGGGTATACTATACAGGATTTAATGAAGGAGGCGGAAAAGATTTATAACAAAAGGGAAACCCGAGAGGAGAAAGAGGATAGGATCTGCAAGGAGCAGGAGGAAAGGGAAGACAAAAGAGACAAAAGATGTAACCGAGAGCTTAGTAGAATTTTGGCCACCGTAGTGCAGGATACGGAAAGGAGTAGACCAGGGCAGAATAGGGACTTGGGAGACAAGCAAAAGCCCCGGGTGGAAAAAGATCAATGTGCCTATTGTAAAGAAAGAGGACACTGGGTAAAAGACTGCCTGAAGAAACCACAGGGTCCAAAGAAGAGACCAATTCCAATCCTGTCCCTGGAAGAAGACAATTAGGTGAGTCAGGGCCAGGGGCCCCCCCCGAGCCCAGGATAACCCTTGAAGTGGGGGGCAGACCGGTAACCTTCCTGATTGACACGGGAGCCCAGCATTTGGTACTGACTTCAGAGAAAGGGCCTTTAAGCTCCAAGACTTCCTGGGTGCAGGGGGCAACTGGAGGGAAGTTATATCGCTGGACAACCAACCGAGAGGTCCAGTTGAGTACAGGACTTGTAACGCACTCTTTCTTACTGGTGCCAGACTGCCCCTACCCCCTCCTGGGCAGGGACCTACTCTCAAAGGTAGGAGCCCAAATTCACTTTCATAAGAAAGGAGCTACCATCACAGACTCAGGGGGACGGCCCCTCCAGGTATTAACACTACGCTTGGAGGACGAACACCGATTATTTGAAAGACCCCTTTCCACTATGGCTCCCCTGGATCCCAAGTGGCTTGCAGATTTTCCTCAGGCCTGGGCAGAGACTGCGGGAATAGGGCTGGCCATCAACCGGCCTCCCTTGATCATAGACCTGAAGCCCACCGCCATTCCCGTGTCAGTTCGTCAATATCTGATGGGCAAGGAAGCCAAGGAAGGTATCCGGCCACATATCCAGAGACTGCTACACCTAGGCATTTTGAAACCTTGCCGTTCACCTTGGAACACCCCCCTACTACCAGTAAAGAAGCCCGGTATGGGTGACTATGGCCCGGTACAGGACTTGCGGGAGGTTAACAGGAGAACGGAGGATATGCATCCCACAGTGCCCAACCCCTACAATCTGCTAAGTACCTTGCCTCCGACCCACATATGGTACACTGTGCTAGATCTAAAGGATGCATTCTTTTGTTTAAGACTGAGTCCTCAGAGCCAATCCATCTTTGCCTTTGAGTGGAAAGATCCAGAGACCGGGTTTTCCGGACAACTCACCTGGACAAGGTTGCCCCAAGGATTTAAAAATTCGCCTACCCTGTTTGACGAAGCTTTGCACCTAGATTTGGCCGACTTCCTAGTCAACCATCCAGACCTGGTCCTCCTGCAGTATGTGGACGACCTTCTCCTTGCCACCGAAACTGAGCAGGACTGCCTAAAAGGTACCGGGGCTCTGCTACAGAGACTGGGGGAATTGGGCTATCGAGCCTCTGCGAAAAAGGCCCAAATATGTCAGAAACAGGTGGCCTACCTAGGCTACCTCCTAGAAGGAGGGCAACGGTGGCTGACGGAAAGCCGAAAAAGGGCAGTAGCTCTAATTCCACCCCCCACGAATGCCAGAAAGATGCGGGAATTCCTCGGGAGTGCAGGATTCTGCTGCCTTTGGATTCCTGGGTTTGTGGAGCTGGCAGCCCCATTGTACCCCCTCACAAAGTCCAACGCTCCCTTTCAATGGAAAGAAGAGCAACAGCAGGCGTTTGACAATATAAAAAAGGCCCTGTTGTCAGCCCCAGCCCTGAGCCTCCCTGATATGACCAAGCCCTTCACATTATATGTGGATGAGAACAAGGGAGTAGCAAAGGGAGTGCTAACCCAAAAGCTTGGGCCCTGGAAAAAGCCGGTGGCATACTTTTCAAAAAAGCTAGACAATGTAGCAGCCGGCTGGCCTCCGTGCCTCCGCATGATAGCGGCTGTGGCAGTTCTGGTAAAAGACTCGGACAAATTGACTCTAGGCCAACCTCTCACCATAGTGGCACCTCATGCTGTGGAGACAGTTATCCGCCAGCCACCAGATCGGTGGCTCTCAAATGCTCGGATAACCCATTATCAGACAATGTTATTAAACTCAGAGCGGGTCCGGTTTGGGACTGCCACCTCCTTAAACCCGGCCACCCTGCTCCCGGAACTGGGGCCCCAGGCCCAGGTAATCCATAACTGCCACCAAATCCTGGCTGAGGCCCACGGCACCTGAAAAGACCTAACCGACCAGCCTCTGCTGGATGCCGAACTGACCTGGTTCACCGATGGGAGCAGCTTTCTACACAACGGTGAGCAGAGGGCTGGGGCAGCAGTGGTGGATGGAAAAACTGTTATCTGGTCAAGTGCCTTGAAGCCTGGAACTTCTGCTCAAAAAGCCGAGCTCATAGCCTTAACTCAAGCTTTAAAACAGGCACGAGACAAAAAGGTCAACATTTACACAGACAGTCGGTATGCTTTCGCCACTGCCCATGTACATGGGGAGATATACCGGCTAAGGGGCCTCTTAACCTCAACGGGCAAGGACATTAAAAATAAGCAGGAAATCCTAGACCTTCTACAGGCCCTGTTCCTGCCCAAAAGGTTGAGTATAATTCATTGCCCCGGGCACCAACGAGGAGACGACCCCATAGCAAGAGGAAATAGGATGG
This sequence comes from Sylvilagus floridanus, assembly GCA_949820135.1. Classification (NCBI taxonomy): domain Eukaryota; kingdom Metazoa; phylum Chordata; class Mammalia; order Lagomorpha; family Leporidae; genus Sylvilagus; species Sylvilagus floridanus. Next base: position 80,925,437 of record OX463241.1, read on the forward strand.
CGGACGAGGCTGCTAGGGCAGCAGCCCTGGGCCAACAGGTGCTCCCATTAAAGACAACTGAGCCCACCCAAGAATTGAGGGAACCACCTTTCCTCTATTTGGACCAAGACTTAGATACGATCCAGCGGCTTGGTGCAGAGTACGACGAACAAATAAGGGTTTGGAGGCTCAGAGAGAAAATAGTCCTGCCGCACCAACTGGCTAAAGAAATAATTACCAACCTCCATCAATGGACTCATTTGGGACACAAAAAGCTAAAAGCAGCCTTACAGGAAGATAGGCAGTCTTATTACATCCCCGGACTTGATTCTTTAGTCCAGCAAGTGACTGCATCCTGTGTTCCGTGTGCCAAGGTAAATGCCAGACACCTCAAGCTCCCGGAGGGAGCCAGAGTAAGAGGAGACCGACCAGGAATCAACTGGGAGGTCAATTTCACTGAGATAAGACCGGGCAGCTATGGGAATAAGTATCTCCTAGTTTTTATAGACACCTTCTCCGGATGGACTGAGGCATTCCCCACAAAACGGGAAACCGCCCAGGTGGTCGTCAAGAAGATCATAGAGGAGATCTTCCCCCAGTTCGGCTTGCCTAAGATAATTGGGTCTGACAACGGCCCAGCATTTGTCTCCCAGGTAAGTCAGTTGGTGGCCAAAACATTAGGCATAAATTGGAAATTGCACTGTGCCTATAGACCCCAAAGTTCAGGGCAGGTGGAAAGAATGAATAGGACAATTAAAGAGACCTTGACCAAATTAGCGTTGGAGACTGGCGTTAAAGACTGGGTCCAACTCCTCCCTATGGTGTTGTTCCGGGTCCGAAACACGCCCTCTCACTGTGGGCTGACGCCATACGAAATCCTTTATGGAGGGCCCCCACCAGTAACAGGCTTGCTTGACCTTGCTAGTGACTCCGTTGCCGATGCCCCTAATTTACAGGCCCGGTTAAGAGCGCTCCAGATCATCCAGAACCAGGTCTGGAAACCTCTTGCGGCAGCCTACCAACCCGAGACTACAACCACACCACATCCTTTCCACATCGGTGACGCCGTGTATGTCCGAAGGCACCAATCCAAGACTCTAGAGCCCCGGTAGAAAGGCCCCTTCACTGTGCTGTTGACAACTCCCACCACTCTCAAGGTCGACGGGATTGCCGCCTGGGTCCACGCCTCACACGTGAAGCGAGCACCACCCCAGGGCCCTGAGGGTCCGGATAGACCAGCCAAATGGAAGCTCCAGTGCACTCAGAACCCGCTCAAGCTAAGACTTTCAAAAACTGTTTAATATTTATGACATTCCTGGCCTTTCCCCATTGTTTTTCCAATCCCCATGCTCCACAATTGTTAACGTGGGAAGTAATTTCCTCCACAGGACGGGTGGCCTGGTCTGTTAGTGGGATACATACCCCCGGGGCGTGGTGGCCCACCTTATACCCAGACGTATGTCAGCTGGTCACTGGGTTAGATACCTGGGATGTACCTGACCAGGATAATTTAACCAACATCCCTAGGAATAGTCTTAACTATTGGGGCGTGTATGGCTCCCATCTCGATGTTGGATGCCGAAACACCGTAAGAAGATGTTTCCTCCATCAGACAGAGTTTTATGTGTGCCTCAAGGATGACAGGAGCAACCAACAAAAGTGGCAGTGTGGTGGACCCGAGTCCCTATATTGTAAAGGCTGGGGGTGTGAGACCACCGAATCTGCCTGGTGGAAGCCATCCTCCAGTTGGGATTGGGTTACAGTACTCTGAAACTTTACCCCCGGAGGGAAGAACTGCCGCTATGCCCTAGGGCCCTGTGGTGAAGCCCATTACTGCATCCCGTTGAATATTTCCTTCACCACTAGAGGGAGGGACATTTCTGACGTTTCTACACTCTCCAGCTGGATGAGAGGAAGAACATGGGGATTAAGATACTATGTTGCAGGGTATGATTTTGGGTTTTGGTTCACCGTAAGATTAAAGGTTCAGGCTCCCGGTCCCCAGTCCGTGGGAACCAACTTGGTCTTGCGAGAACAGAGTTCCCTCCCTCCAGCGAAGCAGGCTCTCCCCAGGCAACCTCTCCTGTCAGCCTCCCTTTCACCCAACCTGGCGAGCTCGGCTCCAAATGATCCAAGCCCCCGTACGACCGGACAGCGGCTGTTTAACCTTTTGACAGGGGCCTTTCTAGTCCTCAACCAGACCAACCCAGAGCTGACAGTGTCCTGCTGGCTATGCCTAGCCTCAGGTCCACCCTATTATGAAGGCCTCGCGGTCCCCAGAACCTGGAATGGCACCACAGAGGCAAACTATTGCCTCTTGCCCCTTCAGCCGCGTCTCACTCTTACAGAGGTGTCGGGACAAGGTACTTGTGTAGGAAATCTTCCCTTGTCCCACCGACACTTGTGCAATGTCACCTTTAATGTTACTATGCGAGACAGCCCGTACCTGGTTCCGGAGGCAGGCACTTGGTGGGCGTGCAATAAGGGCCTCACTTCCTGCGTGTCTACAGAAGTCCTGAATAATACCAATGACTTCTGCATTTTGGTAAGAGTAATACCCAGAGTGTACTACCATTCAGCTGACACTCTGGTCAACTGGTATGAAAAGCGACCCACCCGCTTTTGGCGAGAACCCACCTCAATAACCCTAGCAGTCCTACTGGGATTGGGGATAGCATCTGGGGTAGGCACTGGTGCGACGGCCTTAGCACAGAGCTCCAAATATTATTCTGAGCTCCGGGCCGCGGTAGATGAGGATATAAGAGCACTCCAGCAATCCATTACAAAGTTGGAGCAATCCCTAGATTCCCTTGCCGAAATCGCACTACAAAACCGATGAGGTTTAGATCTACTTTTTCTTAAGGAGGGAGGATTGTGTGCTGCCCTGGGAGAGGAATGCTGCTTCTATGTGAACCAATCTGGGGTAATCAGGGACTCTATGTCAAAGCTCAGGGAGAGGCTTGACAAGAGACAAAGGGAAAGAGAGGCCCATTACGGCTGGTATAAAGGATGGTTCACCAGATCCCCATGGTTAACTACCCTAGTATCGACCATAATGGGCCCCCTACTCATCCTATTCCTTCTTTTAACTTTTGGCCCATGTATTCTTAACAGGTTGCTCCAGTTTATCCGTGAGAGGCTTTCCCAGGTCCAAACCCTGGTGCTGACACAACAGTACCAGTGTCAAGCTTTAAAGACCTCCGAGGTCCAGTAGATTTTAAGATTAAAATCTGGGCAAAAAGAAAAGGAGGGAATGAAGGACCCTTACGGGGAGAGGCGCCGGGCCCTGCGGCGGCCCCGGACCCCACGCCCCCTCGTCCGGCGGCCCGCGGGCAGTGGCAGCATTGTCCCGCCCCACATTGACCCCGTGTGGCGGGGCCGCTCTGGGGTGGTGGGGCCGCCTCACCCCCGGGTCATCGTCGGGGCTCCGCGGCCGCGGGTTGCCATGGGATCGCTCAGGCCCCGCGTGATCGTGGCATCTGCGCGGGCCCAGCCGCCCCCGGACCAGACTCCTTGCCCTCGGCCGGCAGCCGAGGGGTCTCCCCACCCCTGAGCCGTCCTCAGGATGCCCCGGTCGCGGGAGATCGCTGGGTGATCAGGGCGCCCCGCAAGGCCACAGGCGCCGGTGTGGAGGGACCGCGCCCGGAGCGGAGCCGCCCCGCCCCTTCGGGAAGCCTCTGAGCATGCCCAGAGCGGAGCTGCCCCTCCCTTCTCTGGATGAACTCTAGGTGAACCCAGAGCCGGAGCGGAGCTGCCCCTCCCTTCTCTGGATGAACTCTAGGTGAACCCAGAGCAGAACTGCCCCTCCCTTCAGAGAGTTTCTGGGCGCGCTCTTATGATGTCACTGCGACCGGCCAATCCTGTGCCACCTCAGCACTCTCCCTCAGCACTCTCCCTCAGCATTCTTCGTCAGCACCCCCCCCACATGCTAATGGACCCTCTGAACTGACCAATCCTGTAACACCTCAGCATTCCCCGCCTAAGAATATGCTAATCTGTTGCCTATATAAGCTGTGTGAAACTGCTGCTCAGGGCTCCTCACCGCCTGAGGTGGGGGCCCGTTTGCGCAAACGTTCAATAAATACCTCGTGTTTTTTGCATCAACTCGTCTGGAGTCTGGATCTTTGGGCGTCCTCCCGAGCAAGTGGACATCTCTGCTACTGAGAGGTCCAACATTCTCAACTTTTCTACATCAAGAAAGTTTTTGCAGTATTAGGATTATTTCCTTCCTCAGTGTTTGAAATAACTTACTAAGAAAATTTTTTGAATAGTGTCCTATGAACAATAATTCTGGATAATTTGACTTCATCCATGATAACTCATCAATTCTGAGAGATAAATGAAAGTAAGAAAGCACCAGTTAGAATAAACAAAACCAAATCTTGGTTCTTTGAAAAGCTTAACAAAATTGACCAAACTTTAATTAAACTAAAGAAGAAAATAAAGGACAAGAGGCAAATAATTAAAATCTGAAAGTAAAGTAGGGACATTAACACCAGTAATGTCGAAATTTAAATGTTTATAAGAAACAGTGTGCACAATGATATGCAAACAAATGTGACAATCTAGATGAAACTGACAAATTCTAAAAATATATTGTCTAAGCTAACTCAAGATGAAATAGAAAATCTGAACAAACTTATTATAAGAGACTGAATTAGTAATAAAACATCTCAGAACAACAACAAAAATGCACAAAAGGAAATGGCTTCCCCTGGGACCTCTATAGAGCATGTAAAGAAATAATTTCAAACCTTTCCAAATTCTTATGAAAATTGAAGAGATAGCACTTCTGAACTCATTTTATGAGGCCATTATTATATTGTATCAAAGCCAGAGAAAAGAAAATAAATCAATTTGCCTTTCAAATATGGACACAAAACTCCTCAACAAAATATTGGCAAGCTGAAGTGAACCGTGTATTTTAAAAATTATATGCCATGACCAAGTAGAAATTAACCCTGAAATGCAACAGTGCTTCCATACAAGAATATTAATCAATATACTAAAGCAAATCAGTAGTAAAAAGGGAAAAGACATATAATCACTCAATTGATATAGAAAAAATATTTGACAAAATTAGATATCATTTCATAGTAGAAACACTCAAAAATAGGATTCGAAGGAAATTCTTCAACATGATGAGGACATTTATGAAAAACCACAGCCAATATCATACTTAATCATGAAAGACTGACACATTTCTTGCATAAGAGAAAAATACCTGCTTTTACCCTGTTTATACCCCATTTTACTGGAAGTTCTAACTACAGTAAGTGAGAAAAATAAATAGAAGACATTCAAATTGGAAAGGAAGAAGTAAAATTATCCCTATTTACAGATGGTATGTTCCTATAGATAGAAAACCCAAAGAATATTTTTTTTATATTTTATTTATTTATTTGAAAGGCAGAGTTACAGAGATGCACAGGGAGAGAGAGAGAGAGAGAGAGAGAGAGAGAGAGAGAGAAGTCTTCCATCCACTGGTTTACCCCTCAAATGGCCCCAATAGCCAGAGCTGCACCATTTTGAATTCAGGAGCCAGGACCTTCCTCCAGGTTTCTCACATGGGCGTGGGGGCCCAAGTACTTGGGTCATCTTCTATTGCTTTCCCAGCCCACATCAGAGTGCCGGATAAAATTTGGAGCAGCTGGGATTCAAACAGGCACCCACTGGGATGCTGGCACTGTAGGTGGCAGCCTTATATGCTATGCCACAGTGCTGGCTCCCCAAAGAATTTTTTTAATGAACGGTAGCTAACAAATCCAGCAAAGTTGCAGGTTACATTATCAATAGTCAAAAACTGTTTCTATAAACCACCAATAAGTAATCCCAAATGAAGTTAATAAACAATTACATTTACAATGGCATCCAAAAGAATACAACAGTTTTAAACAATGAAAAAGGTTTTTTTTTTCTTGAGTTGTGAGAATTTTTTATTTATTCTAATTAGTATTTCTAGACCAAGTATATTTGCAAATATTTTCTCCCAGCTTTTGGTTATTGTTTTCACTTTCATATTGTTATCTTTTTTAAGACCAAAGAAGTGGTGATTTTTCAAGATGGCTGGAGCACATTGCTCTAGCCTAGAAAAAGATAGTTTTAAAAAAGTGGAGACAGAGCAATTTCAGGGAAGAGTTAAGGAGAAACAGCAGAGAGAACTCCATGCATATTAGAGTGACACTGTGGATGTACATAGAAGGTGTTGACGTGCACAACTCAGAACCCCAGCCACCAAGAGCCTCAGCACCAGCTTTGAAGAGTGAGGTGAAACCAGACTGTAGCAACCCAAGCCATTGGCAATAAAGCTTCTAGAAGACCTTTTTGCAAGTCTAGCTGGAGCCCTGTGGGGACAAAGTACCATCCAATCTAATGGAAAAGAAAAACAGGGCTGGGGACCATCTATCTTCCTGACCATCTGGCACCATTTTCCTGTAACTAGCGAGATGGTGGACACAATTCTGAACACACATAACAGCTGTGAGAGCTCATATCCACATGCCCAGCAACCACCCAAGAAAAGACGCTTGAGTCTGGCTGGGAGAACTGACAGGGAGCTGGGTGCTTGAGACTGTGGGAACTTTGTGTGCCAGGACTGTGAAAACATGAGGCTGTGTGGGAGGGCACAGAGTGCAGCTGGAATTTTGGGCAGTCACTGAGGGAGGCTCCACATACTCAGGGCTCCCTGATTTCCTGCTGAGGGCCATTGCTGTGGAATTCGTGCTCACATCAAGGACTACGTGGATTCGTTTTTGTGGTTCTAGTGGTAGCATGAATGTAAATTTTACCCACTGGGGCTAGCACCCGGCAACTAATCTCCTTTGAGGAGAGGAGGTGACAGTGAAAATGCACCAACAGAACAGGGAAAAAAACTTCCCCTCTGATTAAAAAAAAGGGGGAAGAGATTTACCATGCCCAACTTGAATGTCATCTTGGATACTCCCTTCACTCTGGAGCACTGAGCTCCCTGGCCACACCCAGCACACGTCTCTGGGTATTTACTGAAAGAGCAGACACTGCACTAAGCCACTGAGGCATAGCCCAGAGATCACAAAGAGAAAAAAACAACAAGGATTTTCACAAATGACTAATAATAAATGCAGAAATTAAAAAAATAAGGAAAACAACATGATTTCCCCAAAAGAATACAAGATTTCAATACTAGAATGTGAAGATAAAGAGATTGAACAAATGCCAAAAGTGGAATTCAAAAAATTGATTGTAAGATTATTTAGAAGTAAGCAGAAGTGAGGTCTGTGCTGTGGTGTAGCAGGTAAAGCCGTTGTCTGCAGTGCTGGGATTCCATATGGGTGACAGTTCAAATCCCAGCTGCTACACTTCCAATCCATCTCTGCTGTGGCCTGGGAAAGCAGTAGAAGATAGCCCAAGCCCTTGGGCCCATGCATCCGTGTGGGAAGACCCAGAAGAATTTCTTGGCTCCTGCTTTCAGATAAGCACAGTCCTGGCTGGTGTTGCCAATTGGGGAGTGAACCACTGAGTGGAACATTTCTCTCTCTCTCTCTCTCTCTCTCTCTCTCTCTCTCTCTCTCTGCCTCTCCTCTCTGTGCAACTCTGACTTTCAAAAATTAACTAAATCTTAAAAAAAGGAAGCAGAAGCAAATCCATGAAATAATGAGTCTGTACATGACAGGAAAGAAAATCTCTCCCATGAAATTGAGATCTTAAAGAGAAATCAAGAGTCTTGCTATCATATTAAGATGCCAGAGTAAGAAGGGAGCTTGCCACTCTAGTCTTGAAGAAGATAGTTTAAAAATACTGGAAAGAGTACCATCTCTGGGAATAGTTAGGGAGAAAATAGCAGAGGAAACACTATGAAAATTGGAGGGACACAGTGGATCTCCTTGGAGGGCAAAGACATGCACAACTCAGGGCCCTAGCATCCAAGAGCCTCCACACCAGCATTGGAGAATGAGGTAATACAAACAGTCCAAGCCACTGGTGAAAGAGCTGTGGGAAAAGCCTAGAGGAAATCCAGCTTGGATCCCCAATGGGGATAGTATACCTGCCAATCTAGAGGAGAAAAGATAAAGAGGGGCAAGTTTTCTCTCTATCAAATCATCCTGAAACAGCAGCCTGTTACAAGCTGATAGAAATCAGGTGTATTTTAGAAATGTGTAACTGTGTTCATGCTCAGCAACCAGCTAAGCAGAGAGTTCTGAGTCTGGTGGGAACAGACAGGGGGCTGGGTGCTCATGACTGTGGGAGGTTTGTATGCCTGGACTGTGAAAACACTGAGGCTGTGTGGGAGGACTCAGGATGTGGCTGGGACTTTGGGTAGTCACTGTGGGAGGTTCCACACTATCAGGGATCCCTGGTTACTTGGTGAGGGACATTGCTGGGGAATCTGAGCTTACACTGAGGACTGCACAGATTCTTTGTGTGGTCCTTGTGGCAGAGAGTTTGAATAATATACCCACTGGGCTAGCACCCAGGCACAGATCTCCTATGAGGAGAGGAGCTCAGCTGAGTCTATACCAACAGACAAGAACAATGCTCTCCTCTGATAAAAAAAAAGAGAGAAGATTTACCACTCCAAACCTCAGTGTGTCACCTCAGACACACCCTTCACTCTGGAAAACTGAACAGAGCTCCTTGGCCACAACAACATGCCTATAGGCATTCCCTGAAAACAGACATGAAACTAATCCAATCAGACCAAGTCCAAAGGTAAAAGCTGCCACAGTGAAAAAACATTGAAGAAACCAACAAGTATTCCCACAAAAGCCAAATAACAAACACATCAATCGAATTGGACACATAACAACACATAACAAACACATCAATCAATCAATTGAAGGAATTCATAGGATTACTTAGAAATAATCAGAAGCAAATGCACAAACTAATGAAATCCATACATGACATGAAAGAAAATTCCTCCCACAAAATTAAGATCATCAAGAAAATTCAAACTGAAATCTTGGAAATGAATTCAATAGAACAAATAATGCTGCAGTGGAAAGTCTTAACAACAGAATCAGTGAGTAGAAGAAAGAATATCTAACTTAGAAGACAAAACACAGGAAATTATACAGTCAGACCAAACAGAAGAAGAAATTAGAAAACTAAAAAACACTGTTAATAATCTACAGGATGCTATCAAACAACCCAGCATATGGGTTCTAGGAGTTCCTGAAGTCATGCAAAGAGAGAAAGGATTAGAAGGAGCATTCCTCCACACAATCAAGGCAATTTATGACAAAAACACAGCCTACTACCTATTGAATGGGGAGAAATTAGAAGTATTCCCTGTAAGATCTAAACAAGACAATGATGCCCACCTCACCATTGTTATTCAATATGGTTCTGGAAGTTGTAGCCAGAGAAATTAGGCAAGAAAAATAAATCGAGGGGATACAAAAGGAAGAAGTCAAACCATCCCTACTTGTAGATAACACGCTTCTATTTAAAAGGGATCCAAAATACTCCACTAAGAGACTGTTGGAACTCATAGAAGAGTTTGGTAAAGGGGCAAGATATAAAATCAGCACCAAAAAATCAATAGTCTTTGTATACAATGACAATGGGGTCTCTTAAAAAGAACTTTTTAGATCAGTACTATTCACAATAACTACCAAAAAATAAATACCTTGGAATAAATTTAGCCAAGGATGTCAAAGATCTCTATGATAAGATTTGCAAAATAATAAAGACAGAAATAGAAGAAGGTACAAAAAATCAAAAAATCTTCTATGATCATGGATAGAAGAATCAATATCATCAAAATGTCCATACTATCAAAAATAATTTACAGATTCAATGTGATACAAATCAAAATACCAAGAACATTCTTATCAGATATAGGAAAAACGATGCTGAAATTCATATGGAAACACTGGAGACCCCGAATAGCTAAAGCAACCTTATACAACAAAAAGGAAGACAGAGGCATCACAATGCCAGATTTCAAGATATACAACAGGGAGTTACAATCAAAACAGCCTGGTATTGGTACAAAAACAAATGCATAAGTCAATGAAACAGAATAGAAATACCAGAAATCAACTCAAACATCTACAACCAACTTATATCTGACCAAGGAGATAAAATCAATCCCTGGAGCAAAGATAGTCTCTTTAGCAAGTGGTGCTGGGGCTCAATTCACAAAAGCTAAGTCATGGAATCAACGTAAATGCCAATTAACGAAAGAATCATTAAAGAAATTACGGGATATGTACTCTATGGAATAATAAACAGTGGTAAAAAAAATGAAATCCAACCATTTGTAACAAAATGGATGAATCTGAAAATCATTATCCTTAGTGAAATAAGCCAGTGTCAAAGGGACAAATACCATATGTTCTCTCTGATCTGTGACAACTAACTGAGCACCTAAAAGGAAACTTGTAGAAGTGAAACTGACACTATGAGAAGCAATGATTTGATCAGTCCTTGTCTTGACTCTTGAGGAACAGTTTATTATTTTATTTTTTTATTATTTTATTTTTCTCCTTAACACCATTGGTTGAACACAGAAATATTCATAGGTGTTCAAATCCAATTGAAAATTGATCCCAGTAAAAAATAACAGTGGGGCCGGCGCCGTGGCTCAATAGGCTAATCCTCCGCCTTACGGCGCTGGCACACTGGGTTCTAGTCCTGGTAGGGGTGCCAGATTCTGTCCTGGTTGCCCCTCTTCCAGGCCAGCTCTCTGCTGTGGCCCGGGAGTGCAGTGGAGGATGGCCCATGTGCTTGGGCCCTGCACCCGGATGGGAGACCAAGATAAGCACCTGGCTCCTGGCTTTGAATCAGTGCGGTGCACCAGCCGCAGTGCACCAGCTGCGGTGGCCATTGGAGGGTGACCCAATGGCAAAGGAACACCTTTCCTCTGTCTCTCTCTCTCACTGTCCACTCTGCCTGTCAAAAATAAATAAATAAAATAAAATAAAATAAAATAAAATAAAATAAAATAAAATAAAATAAACAGTGGGATGTCTGGCACTGTGGCACAGTGGGATAAAGCCCTAGCCTGAAGCACCTGCATCCCATATGGGTGCTGGTTCTAGTTCCAGTTGCTCCTTTTCTGATCCAACTCTCTGCTATGGCCTGGGAAAGCAGTAGAAGATGGTCCAAGTCCTTGGGCCTCTGTATCTGCATGGGAGTCCCAGAAGAAGCTCCTGGCTCCTGGATCCTGGCTTTGGATCAGCACAGCTCCGGCTGTTATAGCCATCGGGCAAGTGAACCAGCAGATGGAAGACTTCTCTCTCTATCCCTACCTCTCTCTGTAACTCTTTCAAATAAATAAAAAAAATAAGAGTGGGAATAAGAGAGGGAGGTGATGTACAGTTTGGTACACATACCCATGGACTTACACCTAAGGGTAAAGCTAAAATCTTGTCATGGGACTCTAAATCCCATTAAGCTGGGTGTATTAGTGCCATCTTACTAGTTAAAGTGATCACTTTATGTGTTTAGCAGATTATATAGATAAGAATAAGTATCAAAAGGATCACATAAATAAGACCAAGTGTCTACTAATAACAATAGATAGAATTAAAATGGAGAGAATGATCCAACACGGGAAGTAGGCCAACAGCAGATTCATAGAATAACAAATGCCCTAAATAGCACTCTGACCTCAGAATCAGCCCTTAAGGCATTCAGATCTGGCTAAAAAGTACATGAGAGCATTTCAGGCATGGAAAGCCAAGACACTGTGGCAAAAAAATGATCTAAATGAAAGATCTCTGTGTGTGAGATCCCGGTGGAAAGAAGAGGCCATCAAAGAAGGAGGTACTTTTCTCTGAAGGGAGCAGAGAACTTCCACTTTGCTTATGGCCCTGTCTAAGCACTGACAGAGTTTGAGGAATAAAAAGGCTTCAAAAGCCTTGGCAGCTCATGACCAGAGCCTCTGTTATCACTGACATCATAAATCAGAGTGTCAATTTTTAAATTGACAATAGGAGTCACTGTGCACTTACTCCCTATGTAGGATCTCTGTCCTTAATGAGTTTTACTATGAGAATTAACAGTAAAACTTGTCTTAAACAGTACTTTATAATTTATGTGTCTGTGTGGGTGCAAAATGTTGAAATCTTTACTTAGTATAGAGTTGGTCTTCTGTATATAAAGATAATTAAAAATGAATCTTAATGAAGAATGGGATGGGAGTGGGGGTGGGAGGGTATGAGGTGTAGAACTGCTATATTTCTAATGCTGTACCTATGAAATTTGTATTTATTAAATAAAAGTTTTCAAAAAATGGTGCTGGGAAAACTGGATTTCTGCATGCAGATGTATGATGCAAGACCCCTTCCTTACATGTTACACAAAAATCCACTCCAAATGGACTAAAGATGTAAGTCTATGACACAAAAACATCAACTAGAGTACATTGGGGAAAACCTGCAAGACATTGGCATAGGCATAGACTTCTTGGAACACCCCAGAGGCACAGGTAATCAAAGCCAAAATTGATAAATGGGATTATGTTGAATTGAGAAGCTTCTGCACTGCAAAAGAAACATTCAGCAAAATGAAGAATTAGCCAACAGAATGGGATAAATTATTTGTAAACTATGCAAGTGATAAACAATTAATAATCAGAATATATAAAGAGATCAAGAAAGTCAATAACATTAAAACAAACAACCCAGTTAAGAAATGGGCAAAGGACTTAAACAGGCTTTTTTTTAAGAGGAAATCCAAATGGCCAATAGACACATGAAAAAATTCTCAGGATTACTAACCATTAAGGAAATGCAAATCAAAACCACAATGAGGTCTCACCTCACCCCTGTTAAAATGGCTTTCATAGAGAAATCAATCAGCAACAAATGCTGTTGAAGGTGTGGGAAAAAAGGTACCCTAATCCACTGCTGGTCAGAGTGTAAACTGATATAGCCACTTTGGAAGACAGAATGGAGATAGATCAGAAATCTGAATATAGACCTACCATATGACCTAGCCATACCACTCCTGGGAATTTCCCAAGGGAAATGAAATCAGCACATGAAAGAGTTATCTCTACCCATCATGTGCTGAATTCACAATAGCTAAGACGTCAACACAACGGAGTCAACCCAAATGCTCATCAGCTGAAGACTGGATAAAAAAATTAGGGGATATGAACACCATGGAATTCTACACATCAGTAAAAAAAAAATGAAATCCTGTTGTTTGCAACAAAATGGATAAAACTGGAAAACATAATATTTAGTGAAATAAGCCAGTCCCAAAAAGACAGATACTATATGTTCTCTCTTATCTGTGATAACTAATAGAGCACCTATAAGCTAATCTATAGATGTGAAATTTACACTTTCAGAAGCAGTGACTCTAACAGCCCTTGTCTCAACTGTTGAAAAACAGTTTTTTCATACTATTTGTTGAATTCCTTACTTAGTACAGAGTTAATCATATGTGTTAGAAACTTAATTGAAAATAGATGTTGGTTAAAAAAATACAAATGGAAATAGTAGTGGGAGGAGGAAGAGGGTTGGGAGTGTGGGTAAGAGGGTGGTATGGTGGGAAGAATCTTTAATCAATTTGAAAAAAAATCATCATTTTACAATTACTAAGTCTTTCAAACAATGACATGGAATATAACATTATCATTTATTTAGGTTTCCTATTTGTTTTCCATCAATGTTTCACAGTTTTCAGTGTGCAAGTCTTACTATTCTCAGTTTAAATTTATTCCTATTTTATCCTTTTTGATGACATTGTGAATGAAATTGTTTTTCTAGTTTCATCAGAGTCTTTGTTGCTTGTATATACAAATGTAATTGATTTTGCACGCTGATCTTATGTCTCTTATCCTGAATAAACTTTCTTATTAAATCTATCAGGGGTTTTTTTGAATGTATGAATTCTTCAGGACTTTCTACATACAAGATCATGTTATCCAGTACTGAAATAAGGAAACTAGGGAGGAGAACTTCTCTCTGCTGTGTTCCTCCCTTTCATTCAGGACTGTTGCCAATCACTTGAATCTTTATGGCAGTTCCTCCCTGAATCTTCTACATAATAATCCCAGCAATCCTCCTCTCTTCTCCTCTTCCTGTTTTCTACAACAAAGACCTAAATTGAACAGGTCCTAAAAAGACTGAAATAATCTTTGATACAACAGGTAAGGGGAAAATTAGAAAACACACACACACAGAAATGCAACTCGTGTATACACACATGCCCTAACAATGAAGCTTGTTTTGCACACTTCTAATATCCATGAATTTCAGTTGCTGTGGTTTTATTATGTAGTTGAAAAATAAAAAAGTATGCTATGAAAAAATAATTTATTTGTTTATTTCAAACCTAGACATTATTGCATCTTGCTTATTGCATTGGCTAAAATCTCCAGTACAGTGTAAGTACATGTGGTGACAGCAAACATCTTGTTCTTAAACTTAAAGGTAAAGCATTTGTACTTCACCACTTCCTATGATCATTCTTATTAGTTTCCCTTAGATACTTTGCTGGTTAAGAAAAATCTCTTCTGTTCCAAGTTTACTGAGAGTTTTAATCTCAAATACATTTTGGACTGTATATAGTTTTTTCTGCATCAATTGAGATGACAATTTGCTTCTAAATTTTTGATAGTTAATTTTAAATTTTAATTTAATTTATTATTTAATTGATATTTATTTTACTTTAATTTATTTTTAATTAATTTACTATTTGGATATAAAACCATATTTGTCAAATTTGGGATAAACTCTACTTTGTCATGTGATACAATCCTTTTGTTGTTGGATTTGGCTTGCTAATAAAAGAAAATCCAGAGTTACTTCAATATATCATATAACATTCTATATTTTGATCAAAATTATAATACATACAAGGAAATTGGAAATATTTCCATAATTATAAAAAGCAACATTCAATAAAAATTACTTCAAATTGAAACAAGTGTTAGATTTGGCAAATTGAATCTTCAAAGCAGATGTTAGTGCTTGTATTGTGGTACAGCAGGTTAAGATGCTACTTGCAATATTGATCCCATATCAGAGTGCTATCTGGAGTCCCAGCTCCTCCTCTTTTGACCTAGTTTCCTGCTAATGCTCCTGGGAAGACAGCAGATGATGACCCGACTACTTGTGCCTCTGCCTCCCTGGTGGAGATCCTGGGTCTTGGCTTTGGCCTGGTCCAGACTTGGCTATTGTAGGCATTGATTTTTACAAGCAATTGCACTGTATGTAGAATTATACATTGACTGTGTTGTCAAACTTTGAACGTGTTCTACTGACTTGGCTCTCCATTAAGAAATTGATAGTTAGGGGCTGGCATTGTGGCATAACAAAACCACCACTTAATATTTTATTCATTTTTAGTTAGCTATGTACAGTTGTCCCTCACTATCCATGAGGCATTTGTTCCAGGACCCCTGGTGGATACTAAAATCCAAAGATACTCAGTTTCCTTATATAACATTCTATAGTATTTGCATATAACCTATACCTATTTACCTGTATACTTTAAATCATCTCTAGATTACTTATAATACCTTATACAATGTAAAATTATTGAAATTATTATTATACTGCATTATTTAGAAAACAATTATCAGAAGGCAAAAAAGATCATCACATGTTCATTTTAGAAACAACATTTTCCAAGTGTTTTGGATCTGCAGTTGGTTCAAGCCATGGATGTAGAACATGAAGAGAAGGATTGATTCTATAAGAACCACACACACACACACACATACACACACACACACAAAAGCAAGAATTGAGCAGGAATTTTGTTGCTTAATTCAGTGACTTATACGAAGTTACTTGCAGTTCACAGATACACTCCTAGCCCAAAGTAAATTCTTAGTAAAGATTTACTATATGAAGTCAATTTCTTTTCTAAGCATTTACTAAATTTTTGTTATGTACTAAATGCTATCCTAAATATAATACTATGTCCTTTAAATTTTCAATCAATCCTAATAGTTGTGTGAAATGAATGTAATTATCTTATTTTGCCAATGATCTCACAAGAAATCAAGGAATTGCTTAGGGTTACATAGCCTAATAATGATGGAATTGTATTCTGTAGTCTCTTAAGTTTTTGTCTGTATTAAATCAGTTCTCAACAATACAAGATACATCTGGTAACCACAGAATAGAGTTCATGGATAGGATTAAAGACAAGAAAGCTGTGCTAACCATTTTATTTTATTTTTTAAAGATTTATCTGATAGTCAAAGTTACAAAAGTGGAGGAGAGAGAGAGAGAATCTTCAGTCTGATGGCTCACTCCCCAGATGACCACAATGGTCAGGGCTGAGCCAGGCCAAAGCCAGGAGCCAGTAACTTCACCTAGGTTTCCTACATGGGTGGAAGGGGCCCAAACACTTGGGCCATCTTCCCCTGCTATTCCCAGGCCGTTACCAGGGAGCTTGCATTGAAAGTAGAGCAGTCAGGACAGGAACTCGTGCCCATATTGGAATATCAGCATCACTGGCAGCAGCTTAACCTGGTATGCCACAACACCAGCCCCTGTGAGAGCTATTTTAAATAGCTCTTGATATCTAGTTTAATAATCTTTTGTCAGGATTCAAAGACCAGTACTCAGAATACTGCATTTCTGCAGAAATATTCTTTTCTGATGTGCAGTGCAGTAAGACAGCAGTGCTGCCATCAGGGAAACATGCTGACATCTGGGATTTCCAAATGGTTTTGTCCCATTTGTTGGAATAATATGCTTGAAGAGTGGTTTAAACCAAGATCATTGGTATAAAACAGCAATATGTGTTTATGGATATTCAGGACTTCTCCCAATTTTGCAATTTCTAATTAATAAGTGAATACAGATATATAATAAGTTGCAGACTTTCAAAGTAAATAACAGGAATAGATTGCTTTACTCTCTGTACAAGTCTTAAGCAATCCAATTCTTAACATGTTTTTGTCAAGGCTCTATTTTCTTTTCTTTTCTTTTCTTTTCTTTTCTTTTCTTTTCTTTTCTTTTCTTTTCTTTTCTCTTTTCTTTTCTTTCCTTTCCTTTCCTTTCCATTCCTTTCCTTTCCTTTCCTTTTCTTCTCTCTTCTTTTCTTTCCTTTTTTTGACAGGCAGAGTTAGACAGTGAGAGAGAGAGACAGAGAGAAAGGTCTTCCTTCCATTGGTTCACCCCCTCCAGTGGCTGCTACAGCTGGTGTGCTGTGCCGATCCGAAGCCAGGAGCTGGGTACTTCCTCCTGGTCTCCCATGCAGGTGCAGGGCCCAAGGACTTGGGCCATCCTCCACTGCCTTCCTGGGCCACAGCAGAGAGCTGGACTGGAAGAGGAGCAACTGGGACAGAATCCAGTGCCCAACTGGTACTAGAACCCGCAGGCAGAGGATTAGCCAAGTGAGCCATGGCGCCAGCAAGACTCATTCTTTTCTTACCTTAGTTTAGAGGTAGCCAAGAAAAGGAGTAAACGTAAAAAGCAGGTTAAGCAGTGTAGGAATACCCACCTTTCCTTGCATTCAGGGCACAGTATGGAAACCCAGGTCCATATTGGGCCAGGTGTTGGGCTACTCAGCAGCATATCCTTTATCTAAATCCTTGGCAAAATTATCATTTCATGCCTTGAAAGAAATAATAAAGCACATTTTGTTTTATTATTAAAAGTATTACTTGTTTCTAAAAACAATTGGTACATAAGGTCATATTGTTTGTAACTGAAGTATAGGAAGAAAGCAATCTACTATAAATGGGAAAGAGGTAATCACCAACAATTCACAAACTCGCAGGCACCAAAACAACATTTCTACTTCTATTTCAAATGTGGAAGTAGTTCAGGGGAAAAGCAATCCTGTAAATGAATTGAAAGAAGTGTGACATTTGCTTAACAAGGAGTGGCTTTAATTGGAAAGATAAAAGTTTAAAGAAGATTTTGTTTAATCTCATTCTAATGAATAAAGATGAACAAAATGAACAAAGATAAAGATTAAGGATAAATTTTAATTTCTGATGATCAAATATATAGTTTTTTTATAATTTTGATTTTAACCAAATTTGCATTTATTTATCAGTTGCTTATAAGTGGTTTGGACTTCTTGGATTTTATTTCAAGAGCCTGTTTTTTTCCTTTGCTGAATACATTGTGATTCTCATAGTGATAAAACAGGTCATTATTTTGTATGAATTATAATGGGGTAACTTATATAACCAATGAAGATCAAACACAAATAAAATACAGCTGATCTATGATTAGATTTGCCTCAAGAAAGAAAGAAGAAATGTTATAAAAAGATCAAGACCTGTATTATACTAGCAACAACCATAAACACACAGTTTTCCCTTTTTTCTTGTTCAAATATAGTAGAAATATTTTTAAAGATGTATTTATTTATTTGAAAGTCAGAGTTACACAGAGAGAGAGGAGAAGCAGAGGGAGAGAAAGGTTTTCCATCTGCTGGTTCACTCCACAGATGGCGGCAATGGCCGGAGCCTCGCCGTTCCAAAGCCAGGAGCCAGGAGCTTCTTCTGGGTCTCCCATGCAGGTGCAGAGGCCCAAGCACTTTGGCCATTCTCCACTGCTTTCCCAGGCCATAGCAGAGAGCTGTATCAGAAGAGGAACAGCTGGGACTAGAACCTGCACTCATATGGGATGCTGGCACTTCAGGCCAGGGCGTCAACCCGCTGTGCCACAGCACCGGCCAGTAGAAATATTTTTAGTAGATGCAATAAATATAAAATTTTGCTCTCACCTCAAATGGTAATATTCCCTCTTATCTCCTATAGAGCTTTTCTCCCACCAAGATAAAGATCTTTACCAGAGAAACAAAATAATATTTAATTTCCTATCTGCTATGTTTACTTCCCTCTATTTCTTTATTCAAAGAGACTCCTGCATTATCATTATGGAAATATAGTACAGGAATAGTTTAAACACGATTATATGGTAGAGTATAATATGACATATATTTGGCCATTGTCCCTGGTTCCTGTCACAGGGTTTCTAGATGCCTTGGAATTTCATCTGTGAATGGAGTGTCTTTTAATACCCATTATCAGCTCCTTTGGCCTGAGTTTATGCTACCAAAGAGACACAGCATGAAGTCCCTGGACAGAGACATGGGATTGGTCACCATGAATACCAAGTGTTGAGAGGATTGGAATCTTCAGCCCCACCCACCAAACTCTTGGAAGTGGATTGGAGAGGCTGCAGACTTAGCTCTTTAATCTCTATGAAAACTCTTCACAAGATTTGGTGAGTTTCTGGGTTGCTGAACAGGTGCCCTGCACCTTGCCCTGTACGTTCTTCCATCTGGATATGAGTGAGTAAGCACAGCACATCTGTGAGCTTTGTGAGCTGTCCTGGCAAATTAGTTAAACCAAGAATAGGCCTAGTCAGACAGAGTACAGGTGATAATCTGTCACTTTCAGTTGGCCTCTTAAGTAAGGGGAAACCTTGAGGACTGAGCTCTTAATCTGTGAGAGTCAGACTTGAATTAAATTATAGGACATTCTACTATTATCCCCTGAAGAATCACTTTTTCCTTATGGGACAGCCCACAGACATTATGGTGACCAGAGTTGAAGTAGTGTAATGAGCAGTGTATGTGACAGTAGGAGAAACATTTTGGTAAACAATAAACTAAATAAAATCTCTGTAACATCAATCCCTATGATGCTTAATAGCCTACAAAACAATAAAAAGAGCTAAAGAATCTATAGATAAAATGAACAGAAAAACAAGAACAGATTATTCAAAAAGAAAAAAAAATTATATTTAAATATGAAACGGAGTCAATTTTTAAAATGAAATGCCAATTTTGCCTACTAAATTGGCAAAGACAATTACCAGCCACAGAAGACAAACTTGGTAATACATTTTTTTTATAAAACTTAAAATTATGCCATTTTATTTCCTGAAATTTATCCTAAGGGAAAAGTTGTGCACATATTCAGAAACTAAACTATCAGAATGTTCTTTGCATTGTTCTAAGCAGGAAAAGATTAGAAATAATTTACATAACAAACTTCACAAGTCTTGGCAAAAATTACAAAGCATCAACACCATAGGAACTTATGAAGTCATTTAAAAATGCTAGAGAGGACCATTTAGTGATAAAAATAATCAATTCTGTTTTATTGGAGCAGAAAAGTAGATTTCAATGAGCACAGTAGATAACTCCTTATTGAATGAAATAGATAAGTATTTTCTAACATTTCTAGAGTGAACATTTATTAATAAGAAAAATATGCTTCTCTTTAGACAGAATTTAGATATAATATTATGTGAGGCAAAAAGTCATTGTTTCTTCACTCCATTTCCCAAAATAGACACTGAAAACTTCCCTTGCACTTGGTACAGAATTTGGTTATGTACTTGACCTCTGTATTATGCCTTTTTCTCATGAATGTTCTCTGTATGTATGGTATTATAATGCAAGGTACAAGTAAGCTTTTGGAGAACAAGAGTCAATAATATTAACTTATTTTAGCATTCATAATAGATTCCCACATAAATAAGCACTAAATTAACTTTTAAACCATATAAGATCATTAAACAAGGACAAGGAGTAGCCCCTTCAAATAAATATAAGAAATGAACTTTTTCTCAAGCCAGCTGCCCTATGCCCATAATGATATCATGTTTCTTCCATCAGACTAGTATACTAATGAAATAAACCAGACTCAGACAAATATCATATGTTTTCTTTGATTTGTAGTAGCTAAAATATAGCACACACAAAAAATAATGTATGTGAATCAAATTGACATCTTACCATTTGATTGTTTTCATAGCCATTATCTATACTTCTGAGTAACAGTGGTCTTTTGACTTTCTACTTATTGAATTCTTCATTTAGTAGAGAATTAATCCTGTGACTGCGAAGTCAGCATTAAAACATATAAAGCTTTTCCCTGATGGCTGGTGATCCTGAGCATTTTCTCAAGTGTCTGTTGCCCATTTGAACTTCCTTTCTTGAAAAATGCCTGTTCAAGTCCTTTGCCTATTTCTTAACTGGATTGTTTATTTTGTTGTTGAATTTTTTGAGCTCTTTATAGATTCTGCATGCTAACCCTTTACCAGCTGCATAGTTTGCAAAAAATTTTCTCCCATTTTGTTGGTTGCCTCTTCACTTTGCTAAGTGTTTCTTTTGCAGTGCAGACATTTCTCAGCTTGATATAATCCTATTTATTAATTTTGGCTTTGATTGTGCTTCTGGAGTCTTTTCTAAGAAATCTTTGCCTATGCCAATGTCTTGCAGAGTTTCCCCAATTATCTCTAGTAATTTGATGGTATCACATCATTGATTTACGTCTTTGATCCATTTTAAGTGGATTGTTATATAAGGTGTAAGGTAGGGGTCTAGTTTCAGACATCTGCATATAGAGACCCAGTTTTCAAAGTATCATTTGTTTTAGAGACCATCTTTGCTCCAGGGATTGATTTTTAGCTCTTTTGTCAAAGATAAGTTGATTGTAGATGCATGCATTGATTTCTGGGGTTTCTATTCTGTTCCATTGGTCTACAAGTCTGTTTTTGTGCCAGTACCAGGCTGTTTTGATTATAACTTCCCTGTAGTATGTTTTGAAATCAGGTATTCTTGATGCCTCCATATTTGCTTTTGTTGTATAAAATTGCTTTAACTATTTGAGGTCTCTTGTGCTTCCATATGAGTTTTGGCATCATTTTTTCTAGATCTGTGAAGGATGTTATTGGTGTTTTGATTGGTATCACACTGAATCTATAAATTGCTTTTGGTAGTATGGACATTTAGATGATACTGATTCTTCCAATCCATGAACATGGAATATTTTTTCCATTTTTTAAAATGGTTCTCAGACAGAAATCAACAAATGACGAATGCTGATGAGGATGTGGGGAAACAGATACCCTCGTTCACTGCTCATAGGAATATAAACTGGTGCAGGTACTGTGGAATACAGTATATAGATTACTCAGAAATCTGAATGTAGATCTACCATATGATCCACCCATCCCACACCTGGGAAATCAGTATATGAAAGAGCTTATCTGTACCCTTTTGTTCATTGCAGCACAGCTTACAATAGCTCAGATATGGAATCAATCCAGATGCCCATCAACTATTGACTGGATAAAGAAATTATACTATGTATAAACTATGGAGTACTCTACTCAGATGTACAAAATAATGAAATCCTCTCTTTTGCAACAAAATGGATGCAACTGGAGACCATTATACTTAGTGAAATAAACCAGTTCCAAAAAGACAGATATATGTTTTCACTGTCTTGAGGTAGCTAATAGAGTACCTGAAATATACTATATTAGAGTGTAATAGACACTTTGAGATTCAAAGATTGTTTGTATCTTTTGTCTTTTCCATTGAGGAATAGTGTTTTATTTTTTTCTCTTCATACTGTTTGTTGAATTATTTTACTTAGTGTAGGGTTAACTATATGATCATTAAGTAAACTGAAAATAGATCCTTGTAAAAATAATGAGTGAGGATATGAGAAGGAGGAGGAGGAAAACTAAAATGTGGGTGGGAGGGAGAGAAGGAGGGATGTGTCACTATGTTCCTAAATGTGTATATATGAAATACATGAAACTTGTATAACTTAAATAAAATTTTAAAAAAGATACATTACTATAAAAGGGAATTTGAGAGATATGTTAAAGTCTATAATTTTGTATTTGTTTCTGTTTTAATTCTATTTTTGCTTCACTTATTTTAAGCTGTTATTATATGTAAAATATTTAAAATTGTTATATCTTCCTAGAATTTATCATTATGAAATATTTCTTTTTTTTCTCCAATAATGTTTCTGGCCTCCCACTGTATTATATGGTATTGTTGTGGTTTCAACAACTTTTTTGAGTGACTGTGCGTGTAGTATGCTTTTACCCATCTCTTTACTTTTAATATTCCTGTGACCCCATAGTTGTGTATCTTATTGACAGATTAAAAACAAATAAATTCTGAAAAAAAAAACACAGAATTTTTGTCACATTGGCTACTGCAATAAATTATGTTTGAGTGTTAAAAACAACAACAAAAACAAGGAATGCCTGCAATGCTG
Source organism: Sylvilagus floridanus (assembly GCA_949820135.1). Lineage (NCBI taxonomy): Eukaryota > Metazoa > Chordata > Mammalia > Lagomorpha > Leporidae > Sylvilagus > Sylvilagus floridanus. The sequence continues at coordinate 80,948,373 of OX463241.1, forward strand.
GCATTCCACATGGGTTCAGTTCCTGTCCCAGGTGCTCTACTTCCAGTCCAGTTCCCTGCTCGTGGCCTGGAACAATCAGCAGAAGATGATGCAATTGTTGGGGCCCCTGCCACACATATAGGAGACCTAGATGAGGCTCCTGGCTCCTGACTTTAGCCTAGCACAGCCTTGACTGTTCAGACCACCTAGGGAGCAAACCAGAGGATGGACAATCTCTCTCTCTTGCTCTCACTCTCTCTCTCCGTATGTGTGTGTGTCTGTGTGTGTGTGTGTGTGTGTGTCCCTCTCTGTGTAATGCCTTCAAATAAATAAATAAATGTTTTTAAAAGAAGAGTAAATTGAAAGTATGTTATTGGAAACATTAAAAAGAAAAAAAGAAACAGAGGAAGGAGAAGGGAGAAAGGAAGAGTTGAAAGTAACATTACAGGCTTAAAATTGTATACATAAAATTGTATACATAAATACATAAAATCTGTTCTCTTTTATATAAATTTTTAAAAGGTTAAAATAAAACATTCTTGGGGCCGGCGCTGTGGCACAGCAGGTTAAAGCCCTCGCCTGAAGCTCCAGCATCCTATATGGGTGCCAATTCTAGTCCCAGCTATTCCACTTCTGATCCAGCTCTCAGCTATGGCCTGGGAAAGCAGTGGAAGATGGCCCAAGTCCTTTGGACCCTGCACCCACTTGGGAGACCTGGAAGAAGCATCTTGCTCCTGGCTTTGGATCAGTGCAGTGCCGGCCTTGGCAGCCATTTAGGGAGTGAACCAACAGAAGGAAGTCCTTTTTCTCTGTCTCTCTCTCTCTCACTGTATATAACTCTAGCTGTCAAATAAATAAGTAAAAAAAAAAAAAAAAAAAGGTGTCCTCTTGGGACACCTGCCTTTCACGTCAGAGTGCCTGAGTTCAAGTCGTGGGTCTGTTCCTAATTCCAGCTTGCTGTTAATACACACCTGGGAAGCAACAGGTGATGGCTCAAGTACTTAGGTCTCTGTCACTTATATGGGAGACCTGGTTTTGGTTCCAGACTTCTGGCTTTGGCCTGGCCCAGTTTTGGCTGTTGTAAACATTTAGGGAGTGAACTAGCAAATAGATAATCTCTGTGTTCATTCTCTCTCTCTCGCTCTCTCTCGCTCTCTCTCGCTCTTTTGCTCCCTCTCCTCCTCCCTCCATCCTTCTCCTCCACCCCCACCTTGGTCTCTCTTCTTCAAATAAAAGGAAAAAATGTTTTAATCAAAAGTACAGCCAGGATGTGATAAAGAGGGAAGACTCTTGTCTTGTCTTGTCTAAGGGCTTTCTAAAACCCAACAAGAAATTCTTGTTCTTTCTATACCCACTCCATGCTTTGTAGGACTTGCATATATGCACAGGTTTCTGTAATAATGTTTATCTTTAACATGCTGTCAGACTGTTGGGGATGGCACTATGACATAGTGGGCTAAACCTCTGCCTGTGGTGCCAGCAACCCATATGGGTGCTGGTTCTAGTCTTGGCTGCTCTTCTGATATAGCTCTCTGCTATGGCCTGGGAAAGCATCAGAAAATGGCCCAAGTACTCGGTCCCCTGCACCAATGTTGGAGACCTGGAAGAAGCTTTTGGCTCCTGGCTTCAAACTGGTCCAACTCTGGAAATTATAGCTACTTGGAGAGTGAACCAGCAGATGGAAGACCTTTCTCTGTCTGTAACTCTACCTCTCAAATAAATAAAACCTTTAAAAAAAAAAAACAAAGAAACAAAAAAAGACTGTAACAACTCAGGCAAGAATACTTGTCCTTGCCCAACAACAGCACCTCCACCAATGAGCTAATGCCAACTCCTCCTTTGGATCTCTAAGACCCATGAAGTTCGAATCCAAGTTGCTTACATCAATTTCCCCCCTTCTTGTGAATGAAAATATCCTTGAATATATCAATAGTTCACAATGGCACATACATTCCCACTACAATGGTTTGCTATTCCCAGACAGATACCATTTTTCTTTGGAGAATGTCCTCCTGGTTGGTAACATGGCTTTTCTGCTTGATCGCTCTATATTCCTTCTTTGATGTCATCAATCCTCCATCCACTACTTCTTATTTCCTCCTTATCCAATTTATCCTCCTTTATTCACTTTTCTCCTTTTAGATTTGTGGTCTACCATTTCATCTTATTTTCTGCCAATTATTCTCTACCCCCTTGTCACATTTGTCACTGTGTGACAAATGTCACACAGTACAAGCTAGAACATGTCATCTAAGGGCAATGCTGGCCCTAGTCTATCTTGGACTATAGAGATGTGCTTGCTTCGTGCATGGCTGGAGAATAAGGTCTTAGAGAACTATTCCAGTCCCTTGTTACTTGCCCTTGTTATAGGGATTTTGAGATCACCCCATCAATGAGTAACACAGGGAGATTTTGTGGTTGCGAATGTGCTCTTGGTAGTAGATCGGGCAGCTGGATTTTAGTTGCTCAGGGTAACTGCATACTACTTCCAGTAACACCTAAAGGACACTGCAGGAAGTGGAGATTCTGTGGAGTCCCTCTCAAGTGATGTTGAAGGAGGCACTGGTCTCAATTAACCTATTCCCAGGTAGCCCAAGTAATTCAACAGACAACTAAGTGCATCTCTCTTTACTCCCATGGTCAGCAAAACTCCATTCTTGAATGAGTATATACATCTTTTCCACATCTCTAATAGACTTATTAGTACTGTTATAGGGGGAAAAAGAAAAGAAGGAAACCATATGAATGCACTAATTGATACTTATCATCACTTCTTAAGTTTCAATCTACATGGGAATTACCGTGATGACTATAAAGATCATGATCTCATGATCTATTGTCTCACATTCACCATCAGTGTGGATCCTGCCTCTGACCAGTTAGAAAAAAATAAAGGCTTTAGAATAACAGTTAACATAGTCTGCAGGAGGAGACTGCATGTGGTCTATTCCTACCTGCACTCCCCTACCCCATAGCCAAAGAGACTTCCTCTTGTCAAAGTCCCTCTACCAAAATGTAAACTAGCACAACCACTATTGAAGACAGTATGAAAATTCCTCAGAGATCTGAAAATAGATCCACCATATGACTCAGCCATTCCACTCCTGGGCATTTACCCAAACAAAATGAAATAAGCATACAAAAGAGTTATCTATACCCTCATATTCATTTCAGCTCAATTCACAATAGCTAAGATAGGAAATCAAATATGGGTACTCATTCACGTCCCAGCCACTCCACTACTGATCCAGCTGCCTGCTAATGGCTGGGAAAAGCAGTGAAGGCTGGCCCAATGCTCGGGTCCCTGATATCCACGTGGAGACCTGCTGGAATTTCCTGGCTCCTGGATTTGCCCTGGACCAGCCCAGCCATTGCAGGCATCTGGGAAGTGAACAGCAGATGAACAATGTCTGTGTGTCTCTCACTCTCTCTAATTTGGACTTTCAAATAAATAAATAAATCTTTCACAAAAAATCAACACATATTCAGAATATTCCATTGCCAGAAGACACACCAATATATTACTCAGAAGTCTATCTCAATTCCCCTATTTTCCCCTGAAAATTTTCTCTGTAGATTTGTCTATTCTGAACATTTTATATAAATATAATCATATAACTTACGGTGCTCAGTATCTATGTTCTTTCATTTAATACAAAGTCTTCAAGATTCAGCCTTTTTAAAAAAGATTTTATTATTTATTTGAAAGTCAGAGTTACATACAGAGAGAAGGAGAGGCAGAGAGAGAGAGGGATATCTTCCATCCACTGGTTCACTCTCCAGTTGGCCGCAATAGCCTGAGCTGCACCAATATGAAGCCCAGAACCAGGATCTTTCTTCTGGGTCTCCTGCACGGGTGCAGGGGCCCAAAAACTTGAGCCATCTTCTACTGCTTTCCCAGGCCATAGCAAAGAGCTGGATCTCAAAGGGAGCAGCCAGTACTTGAACCAGCACCCATATGGGATGCTGGCACTGCAGGAATCAGCTTATCCATTCTTCAGTTAACGAACATTGGAGTTGTTTCCACATTTTGCTCATTGTAATTCATGCTACTATGAATGTTCATTTACCAGTTTTTGTATGAATACATGTCCTCATTTTTCTTCTATATAACTAGAAGTAGAATTACTAGGTGGTAAAATAATTCTGTGTTTAACATTTGAGGACTGCCCAAGCTATTTTTACAAAGTGGTAGCTCCAGCTTACAATGCCACTTAGCAACATATGAGGACTCCAGTTTCCCCACATCATCACTAACATTTGTAATCATTTGACTTTCTGATTCTAGCTATCCTGTGGGTTAAAAAATAATATCTCATAATGATTCTGGTTTGCACTTACCTAATGGCTAGCTAGTGATGTTGAACATCATTTCATGTGCATACTGGCTAATTATTTGTAATTTTTGGAGAAATGTCTATTCAAATCCTTTGTCCACTTTTTAATTAGGCTGCTTATTTGTTGTTGAGTTTTAGAAATTGTTCATCTATTTTGAATAGTAGGCCTTTATCAGATACGTGATTTGCAAACATGCTTCTTCATTCAATGAGTAAGTATTCACTTTATTTAGAGTCCTTTATTATAAAAAGATCTTTTTTATTACTTTGATATAGCTCATATTAGCCTATTTTTTCTTTGGTTTCTTTACTTTTGATGTCATATCCTAATTCAAGTGTTTCAATTTTATTGATGCTTTCTAATAACCAACTTTTGGTTGTGTTGATTTTCTATATAGGTTTTCTTTTTCTTTCTTCTTTCTTTCTTTCTTTCTTTCTTTCTTTCTTTCTTTCTTTCTTTCTTTCTTTCTTTCTTTCTTCCTTTTTCACAGGCAGAGTGGACAGTGAGAGATAGACAGAGAGAGAAAGGTCTTCCTTTTCCGTTGGTTCACCCCCCAGTGGTCGCTGCGGCCAGCGCGCTACGGCCAACGCACTGCGCTGATCCAAAGCCAGGAGCCAGGTGCTTCCCCCTTGTCTCCCATGAGGGTACAGGACTCAAGCACTTGGGCCATCCTCCACTGCACTACTGGGCCACAGCAGAGAGCTGGACTGGAAGAGGAGCAACCAGGACAGAATCCAGCGCCCCGACTGGGACTAGAACCCCAGGTGCTGGTGCCGCAGGTGGAGGATTAGCCTATTGAGTCGTTGCGCCGGCCTCTTTATTTTCTTTATTTCTGCCCTAATATTTACCATGTTCTTCCTCCTGCCTCTTTGGGTTCAGTTTCCTCTTCTTTCCTAATTAGTGTAAGGTAAAGGTTAAAATAATCACTAGAGATATTTCTTTCTTTTTGACTGTAAGTATAAATTTCCATCTGAGCATGGCTTTCCCTGCATCACATAAGTTTTGGTATGCTATATTTTTGTTTCATTCATCTCATTTCCCTCTGTTATTTTTATCTATTTTTAGGAATGTGTTGCTTAATCTCTACATATTTGTGAATTTTCCAGATGTTCAAATTTTTATCATTAAATTTTGATTTAATTCTTTTGTGATTAGATAACATATTTTGTATAATTTTAATATTTTGATGATATAGAGACTGTAAGTTTTATATGTGGTCTAGCCTGGACAATATTCCATGTACATTTCAGAAGAATGTGAATTTACTGTTGCTGTAATTCTATAGACATTGTTAAGTCTAATTATTATATAGTGTTGTTCAAGTTTTCTATTTCCTTGGCTATCCCATTGTTTTATCTTTTGTTAGAATGTGGGCAATTGAAGTTGAAGTTATTATTTTTGCATTGTCTATTTTTCTCTAAATATTTATCATGTTTTGCTTCAATTACTTTGGGAAGCCTTTTTTAACTGCATATATGCTTATGAGTTTCATGTATTCTTAATCCATTGATTTTATTACAGCATTGTATCTGTCTTTGCTTCTGGTAATATTGTTGTCTTAAAACTTATTTTATCTGGTATTCATATAGTTACTCCAACTTTCTTTTGGTTAAAATTTGCATGGACTATCCTTGTTATCCCTTTACTTTCAATCTACTTGTATCTCTAAATCTAAAGTGAGCCATTTACAGACAACATATAGGACCTTTTTTTTCCTCCATTCACTCTACCAATCTTTGCGTTTTAATTTGAGAGTGAAATCCACATAAATTTAAGGTTAAGGTAGAACTTACAGCTGCCATTTAACCATTGTTTCTGCCTCACATCCTTTTTCTTGTCCCTCAATTTCTCCATTATTAACCTCTTTTGTGTTGAAAAAGAAGCCGGGAGCCAGGTGCTTCTTCCTGGTCCCTCACGTGGGTGCAGGGCCCAAGCATTTGGGTCATCTTCCACTGCCTTCCTGGGCCACAGCAGAGAGCTGGACTGGAAGAGGAACAACAGGGACTAGAACTCGGTGTCCATATGGGATGCCGGTGCCGCAGGCAGAGGATTAACCAAAAAAGTCACAGCGCCTGTCCCCTCTCCTTTATGTTTAAAGGACAGTTTTTCCAGATATTTGTAGTGACTTCGAGGGACTTGGGAGCTGATCAATGTAAATGAGAGGATCAGCATGAGTCAGTAGCACACAACAGGCTTTATTTAGGTGACACTTTGATGGATTTGCCTTTGGGGGAAATCCTTTGCCGATAAGACCTTCCAAAGGATGAAGCTCAATAGCCAACAATGAAAAGGGTAAGTGAGCAAGAAGAATAGGAGAGGAGATGGCAGAAAATGGAAGTGTGTGTCTAGCTGATGCCAGTCAGCATTGTGACAGAGAGTTTCTGGACCACAGAGCACTTGAGGGCAGTTAACAGCTTGGGGTCTTTAGTAGCCACTTATCTAATTTATAGACAGTATGGTTTTATGGAATATGCAGTGCAGGTAAGTTCTAAAAGACTGAAAATCTGCTTGTTTTGGTCTAATTTTTAAAAGATCAGTTTATTTGAGGGGAGACAGAGAACCTTCCACTTGTGGGTTCACTCCCCAAATGGCAACAATAGCCAGAGCTAAGGCAGGCTGAAACAGGAGCCAGAAACTCCATCCTGGTTTTCCACATGAATGACAGGGACCTAAATACTTGGACCATCATCTGCTGCCTTCTCAGGCATATTAACAGGAAGCTGCACTGGAAGCAAAGTAGCTGGGACTTGAGCCAGCACTCTAATTAAACGGTGTTGGCATTACAAGCAGCAGCTTAACACTCTGTGAAACAAGCCTGGCTCCTGTTTGGTCTATATTTAAAACAATTTGATATATAAAAACTTGAATTTGATGCCAGTGTATTTTTGATTAGAAGTAACTATGCAGGGTCTTTGTGGAAGGTTAACTGGCTCATTTATACAACAACATAGAAACTTTGGGTGATAGTTTACTTTTTTCACTTTGAATGTCTCATTCCTCTGAATTCTTGCCTCCACAGTTTCTGATGGAAATCAACTGTTAATCTTAGGACAATCCCCCGTCAATGTGATGAGTCAGTTTTTACTTGCTCATTTCAAGATTCTCTTTGTCTTTGTCTTTTGACGACTTCATTATGATGTGTCCAGGAGTGAATCTAGTTGAAAATTGTTGAACTTCTTGAATGGCAGTATTAATGCTTTTCCTAAGTTTTGGCTAATATTTTTTCAACCATTCACTCTGTCCTTTCTCTCATTTCTCCTTCTGAGACTCCCATTATGTATACATTGTTATGCTTGGTGATGTTTAAAAGATCCCTGAGATCTGTTCATTTCTCCACATTCCTTTTTGTTTCTGTTCCTGAGACTCTATAATCTCAATTGACCTATCTTCAAGTTCACTGACCATAAATAAGTAAAAATGATATTATGATGTGGCAACTCTGAAAATCATATTGTAATTCTTTTCATGTTTTTTTTGTCCTTGGTTTTTTTTTTTTTTTTTTTTTTGAGAGAGATGGGGGTGGGTTGGGGGAGAGGGAGAGAGAGAACTTAAATCTGCTGGCTTGCTTTCCAAGTACCTAGAATGGCCTGGATTGCACCAGGCCACAGCTAGGAACCAGGAACTTAATCCAGGTCTCCTGTGTGAGTGGTAGGAACCAAATTACTTGACCCATCACCAATTGCTTTCCAGGGTGCATAGAAAAGGAAGTTGGAATCAGGAGTGGAGCCAGGTGTTCATCGCAACCACTGTGTTAACCACTACTCCAAATGCCTGCCCCACTCTTCAGGTTTTTTGGTTTTTTATTTGTTTGTTTCTGCATATTGTGGTTGTTTAGATGTTTAATGGTTGGTTAGTGATTTTTCTGAATTAGTTAGGTAAGTTCTATATTCTTTGTTAGGTGCAGTTGTTGAAACTTCAGCCAATACAATAGTCAGTTAATGATTTAATACAGACCTTTCAAAATTTCTGGAACCTCTCCGCCTTGTGGCGCCGGCACACCGGGTTCTAGTCCCGGTCGGGGCGCCAGATTCTGTCCCGGTTGCCCCTCTTCCAGGCCAGCCCTCTGCTGTGGCCCGAGAGTGCAGTGGAGGACGGCCCAAGTTCTTGGGCCCTGCACTCCATGGGAGACCAGGAAAAAGCAACTAGCACCTGGCTCCTGCCATTGGATCAGCACGGTGCGCCAGCCGCAGCGCGCCATCTGTGGCAGCCATTGGAGGGTGAACCAACGGCAAAGGCCCAGTTTTTGCTGAAGAGATGGCTTTGTGAAAATATTGGGTCACAACCTCACTACTCAACTACAGAATTTACAACTCTGCTTTAGCTTTAATTTTCACTTCAACAGTGCCCCAAAATCAGCCAGAGGTGGGAGGTGTGGGTGTTCTGAGTTATTTTTCTGAATATATGCACAGCCCTTGGATAGCCTCATGTCCTTCTAGGTTCTAAAGAATCTGTAGAAATGTTTCAGAATCCTAAAAGCTTTTTTTAGTGAAATGGTGCCATCTTATATCTAAAAGTGCCATCTCAAGCCCTGGATGCCATCTTGACCTCCCCAGGACCCAGTCTGGCTTGCTAGAAGTCAGATGACCAAATGGTCCAAACATCAGTGACAATCCCACCCCAACCCTAACAGGATTTGCTGCTCCCACTTCCCTACCCCTTGAAAGAGTATAACAGAACCTGCTTCCTCAGATATATGCTCTATCTCTTGCCCTCTCTCTCTCTTGCTCTCTCACCCTCTCCCTCCAGCCTGTCGGGTTTCCCCCACTCGACGATAAACCTTTCCTCTAACTCTGGTGTTTGGTGTATTTTGTGGTGGCCTTTCACTTTTCATTAACAGATATTCTCTCCTAAACTTTTTGGTTAGCCTATTGCATGTGCACAAGTGTTGTTAGTGACATCAAGCAATGGTAACTAAAACATTTGCATGTACAGAACACAGCAGGTTATTTATCCCTGACAGATATCTTCTAGTAGCATCTTTAACACTGGGTTAGTTATGAATTAGGGGAAACAAAAACAAACGAAGCTTTCTGACCACGTCTTCCATGGAGCGGCCCAATAAGTCAAAACAAGTCATTACAATTCTTTCTGTGTGAGATCCTTTTTGATCTTTCCTGGGCCCAGAATGCAAGCTTCATATTCAAGGTTACTGATGGCCTGAAGAATAGAGAATGGGGCTGAAATAAACTACATACCACAAAGTTTGCTGCTATTAGCAAGGTTTAGGATTTTCCTTCCAGCATTCCTCAGGTTGCTGCAGGCATTCCATTATATTCATAGAAAACATATTGGTTCAGATATTCTTCCACTTTTTTATTGATTTTATGGAAGGTGAAGTGTCAGACTTCCCCACTTCATCATCTTTGCTGACACAACCTGTACCCATCCATCAAGTATTCAAACTGTGCTCTTCAATCATAATAGAATGTTTGTACTCGTTCACCACTTGCTTGGCTCCCACTCCGTCCTGAAGCTTCCCATCTGTCTCCCCCTCACTCACCTCACTGAAATTCCTATTCCTAAAATCACCAATGATTTGTATGTCCAAAATGCAACTCTCCACATTCTCAGTTCTTACCACAATGCCAGTACACAGCAGAGAATTAGGGCAGCGCAGAGGATTTCTAGGGTAGTGAAACAATTCTGTTTTCTACTACAAAAGTGGATACATGTCATTTTACACATGCTCAAAACAATAGGATGTTTATCAAGAGTGAAACCCTTACATGGCAGACTTTGGATGATAAAGTGTCAACGTAAGTTCATTAGTTGTAACAATGTACCAACTACCTTCCTGGGATGGGCCAGCAATGGGGAAGACTGAGTGTATGTGAGGGCAGGGCAGCTTGTGGGAAATCTCTGTGCCTTCTGCTCAATATTACTGTGAACCTAACATCGTTCTAAAACACACAACTGTTAAAAAAAAAAAAAGCACGTAAATCACCATGCTCTCTAATAAGCCAGTTTCACTCCATGTTCTCTTCCTTAATAAACACCATAACTACTCACAAGATGTCTTAGCCAGAAATCTACCAACCAGTTTTGACTCATAAGACTGTCTCCATTAATTAAAAAAAAAAAGACATGCACCCATAGGCCACCTACTTACATTTGTAGAGAAAGGGCTGGCTTCTCTCCAAGGAACTCCAGAAATGCAAAATAAAGCTTATGAGAAGCATATTCTGAAATAGTGAATTCCCACTGTAGCTCAGAAGGATGAAAGTGTGAAGGGGATTCATATCAGAGATCCTCCAGACATCAAATGACTGGGCACGAGTATGGCGTATGGGTTGCAGGATTAGGGAGATCTACCTGGGAAGAAAAGAGGCATTTTCACGGTGGTTGTTTTTGGTTTTTTTTCTTTTTTTTTTTTTTTTTTGATCAGGGATAAAAAACCTTCTGTGTTCCATAAAAGCTCCTCTAAGTGAAGAATGATAAGCCCATGCTAAATATGTTACCTATGCTGATATAGGATCAGTCCTGGGCACTAAATTCAGATGAGGCTGAAGAATACAATGAGACCAAATGTCAAACCTAGTGACTCAGCTTCCTGGTCAATGAAATATCCTGGAAAAGAGGACACCATAAAATTTTATATTAAAGAAAGAAACTAAACATAACAAGGGATAGACAGTGTGGTGCAGTGGCTTAAACTGCAAGTCATAATGTCAGCATCCCATATGAGCCAGTTTAAGTCCCTGCTGCTCTGTTTCTGATTCAGCTTCCTGCCAATGCATCTAGAAAGCAGCAAAAGATGGCCCAAGTGTGTATGTGGCGGACACTGATAGGACTCCTGGTTCTTGGTTTTGACCTGACCCAGACCTGGCTGCTGCAGGCATTTGGTGGATAAACCAGCAGATGAGGTTTGTTCTCTCTCTCTCTCTCTCTCTCTCTCTCTCTACCTTTAAAATAAATAGATATACTTTTAAAAAATATCCCTCTTCCAGGCCAGCTCTCTGCTGTGGCCTGGGAGTGCAGTGGAGAATAGCCCAAGTGCTTGGGCCCTGCACCCCATGGGAGACCAGGAGAAGCACCTGGCTCCTGCCATCGGATCAGCGTGGTGCAGCAGCCATTGGAGGGTGAACCAATGGCAAAGGAAGACCTTTCTCTCTCTCTCTCTCTCTCTCTCTCTCTCTCACTGTCCACTCTGCCTGTCAAAAATAAAAAATAAAATAATTGTTAGTGCAAGTTACTAAAACATTGTATACCGACATTGTACTTCTAGAAACTATTTTCTGTCAATTTTTACATTCTATGCAATCTAGAACCAAGTCATGTTGCTTAAAATGAAAAACAATTTATATGTCTGCCTTTTTGGCCACTGTTTGTGACCACTTCTTGACCACTGATTCTTCAAAGAAAACCCAAAATATTCTAGTAGTTACCTAGGAGATGAGAAAGGACAGGACAGGATCTGGACATATTTATGAATCTAATTTCAAGAATTTCAACATTTCATACTCAAATAGTTAGGTAATATCCAATATGTATATTGCTATCCTTTCCACACTTAAGTATTAGTTTCTTATTAAGATTTCTAGAATCTTCTGCTCAACTTACTTATATTTATTTAAAAAAAAAACTGTTTTAATGTACCAGTGGCTTCTTCATAAACAGAACAAAATGTTATTAACTTCATGGAGATTAAATAATGTTTTTCAAGAAATCCATTTTGTGAGGGAAGAGTTGTCATGTAGTGGGCCAAGCACGGCCTGATACACTGGCATTCCGTATAGGCACTGGTTCTAGTCCTGGCTGCTCCATTTTTGACACAGTTCTCTACTAATGCACCTGGGAAAGTATTGGAGGATGGCACAAGTTCTTGGTCTCCTGTACCCACATGGAAGACCCAGATGAAGCTCCTGGCTCCTGAGTTCAACCTGGCCCAGCACTAACCATTACAGCCATCTAGTGAGTGAACAGATGGAAGATCTCTGTTTCTCTGTCTCTCCTTCTCTCTCTGTAACTATGTTTTTAAATAAATAAATAAATAAGTTTTTAAAAGAAAGAAATCCGCTTTACACCTTCTTTATCTTATAATATCATCCCACTGAAGTCATTGCATTCCCTTGGAGCATCCTTTCCAGTTCAGCCCAGTAGAGGAAGAAATACAGTCCTTATGTAAATGACTGCATGCAAACATGGAAGATTTTCTTCCCTGTTTCTTGGAACAATGTGGATTGGCAAGTGTAGGAATGGACCAAAAAGATACAACTTAAGTTATCCCAATTCCCCACAAGCTCAAGGTCTACTTAAACATTCCTGCACTCTTTCATGTCTCCATCTAATCTTACCTGGTAATCTACATGAGGAAGGAAAATGCAGCCCAGGTTGGGCTTCTCTCAGACCTAAAGGAAATTTCTTGCTATGGAGTCTGTTAGAATCCTGCCAAGGGAAAGATCCAACAAATTCCCACAGGAACTGTACTAGTTTCCTGAATCTGATGTAATTAGTCATGACAAGTTAAGAATCTTAAAATAACAGATATGTGTCCCTCATAGTTCTGGAAAACAGAAAGCCAAAATCAGGCTGTTGGTAGGACCTCTACATCCTGTGGAGGATACAGGGTGAGAACTAGCTTTGCCTTGCTCAGTCTCTGTGTGTTCCATAGCTGTGGTCATGTCACTCCAATCTCTGCCTCCATGGTCACACCGCCTCCTCTTCTGTAGGTGTCATCTTCCTCTGCCTCACTCTTATAGACACACGTGTGATGGCATTTAGCATCCCTCAAATAATCCAGAATAATCTCTCCACCTCAGGATTTTTCACTTAGTCAAATCTGCAAAGATTCTTTTTGCCATAGAAGCTAACAGTCACAAGTTCCAGGAATTCAAACATGGGTAGTTTTCGAAGGATTCAACCTACCATACAAACCGATGAAATTCTTGGCACCAAATCCATATGAACTTTTGAAAGGGTTTGCAACAACCTGATTTAGTAGTCAAATGATTTATGTATGTATTCATTCATTCAACTCATTTCTAGACCAGTGCAGACACTATGCAAGTTGTTCTAAGTCTGGCAATATAGCTGTGAAACAGATACACATGGTCTTGGTTTGTAAGAAGTTAAATTTGAAGTCAAATACTTGCAGAGTTGTGGGAATCACAAGTGGCAGATGAGTGGCAAGGGGTTTCTATATAATTGGGTGGTGGAGTTGTGTGATTTATTTTCTGAAATACATTGCTTTTAACTACAGTTATCAGGGATGTGCAAGTGAAAGACTGGAAATACCCAAGCAAGATGGGTGAGCAAAAGAGCCTGAGCAACATCCAAGGCACATCCGTATAACCCCAATTAGATTTCTTTCCTGCACTCTACCTCACATCCCTCTAGAAGTACAGGCAGGAAAAAAGCCCATGGTTAGGATCTAGAAAAACTAGGTCAGGACATCAGAGCCCCTCTCACCTTCCAGGCATCTTACCTCAGCCTCTTACCCTTTGTTTTAATAGGTTTCATTTATGTGCTTTTTAGCTATGGTGAAATTAAAAGGCCAGGAGATGCTTCTCACAGAAAAGATAGTTCTCAAGGGAAGGGGGCACACCACACGATGCAGAGCCCCAGCATCAGTCAGGAGGCAGGAGCAAAAAGGGAATTGCGAGCAAGAGCCCTTTGTGCAATTTCTAAAGGAAGCAGCAGGTGAAATAGGTCAAGCAGACTTAGGACTGGATGGTTTGATAATCTCAGAGGGCTGCAGGGCATGTTGGCTGTCCTGCTTGTCTTGTCCTAGGCTTGGTGATTAGGTCTGCAGTATGAGAGCCTGATGGAGGAGATGGGTGCATGTGGACACTTTTTTACTTGGTTCATGTTCAGAAAATACATTCCTAGGAGGAGGACTTCTCCCAAAGTGGGGGTGAAGAATAGCGAAAAGAGGAGCAGGAGGCAAGGCAGGGTGTCTCAAGCATGTCACCAAATTGTTGAGAAACAAGCATCCAGCATATGAAGGTAGGGCAGACATGAAAATATCAAGTGCACACATATGATTAGTCACCTGGCCTATCCATTCAGAGGACCATGATATATATTCCTGTAACAGCTTCCAAAATTTTAACTGCTATGGAGTGAATATTTGGCAGAGTGGTTAAGATGCTGCTTGGGATGCCCACATCACATATCAGAGTGCCTGGGTATGTATCCCTGCTCTACTGATTCCAGCTTCCTACTATTGTGCACCTTGGTAGGCAGCAAATGATGGCTCAAGTGTTTGGGTCCTTGCCACCCACATGGAAGCCCAGGATTAAATTACAAGGCTCTGGCTTTGGTCTGGCCCAGCCCTGGCTGTTGCTGGCATTTGGGAATAGACCTGTGTATGGAAGATCTCTGCATGTCTCTCTCCTTCTCCATTTTTCTCTGTCTCTCTTCCTTTTAAGTAACAATATTAACAACAATGAAAGAATGAATAAGTCATTCATAAAAACACTGATATAAATTTACAATAGGAAGACACTTCAAAAAGTTCATAGAAAAAATGGAATTAACAGATAAGCTCACTTTGTAGCAGCCTGAGTCTCTGCTACTGCACTATCTGCTAGTCCTCAATGATCTTCTGCTTTTTAAAATCATCTTGGATACAATATTTAGCCCCTGATGGTCTAACATATAAAATTAGTTTAAAAAATATTATTCTCTCAAGTTGTGGCATCTTATTGGATTGATTAGTTGGTTTTTGCTTTTGAAGGACCCTTACGGGGGGGAGGGACAAGAAACTAGGCCTAGGCAAATATCGGGGGCTTCTTGAGAGGTTGGATGTTTCTCCAGAGACCAGCGGGCAGGACATTCTCTGGGGAGGAAAAGTCAATCCCTGTCAGGAAGCCTCCGAGAGTGCCCAGAGCGGAGCTGCCCCTCCCCTTCGGGAAACCTCTAGGTGACCTCTAGGCACACCCAGAGCAGAGCTGCCCCTCCCCTTCAGAGAGATTCTGGGCGTGCTCTTATGATGTCACTGTGACCAGCCAATCCCCTGCCAGCTTAGCACTCTCCCGCAGCACTCTCCCTCAGCATTCTTCGTCAGCACTCTCCCATATGCTAATGGTCCCTCTGAACTGACCAATCCTGTAACACCTCAGCATTCTCTGCCTGCACTCTCCGCCTGCATTTTGTGCATACGCATTAGGAATATGCTAATTTGTTGCCTATATAAGCTGTGTGAAACTGCTGCTCAGGGCTCCTCACCGCCTGAGGTGGGGGCCCGTCTGCGAAAACGTTCAATAAAAACCTCATGCTTTTTGCATCAACTCATCTAGAGTCTGGATCTTTGGGCGTCCTCCCGAGCAAGTGGGCATCTCTGCTACTGAGAGGTCCAACACTTTTAAATATTATCTAGTTCAAGTTGCATCATGAACTATAGCTGAGCTGCCTTTTATTATGGAACTGTTTGAATATTACTGGTTGTGTCTTTTTTTAAGATTATTTATTTGAAACACAGAGAAGCAGAGGAAGAGAGAGAGAGAGAGTCTTCCATCCACTGGTTCACTCCCCAAATGGTCACAATGGCCAGAACGGAGCAGATCAGGAGCCAGCAGCCTCCTCCGGGTCTCCCACACAGGTGCAAGGTCCCAAGCACCTGGGCCATTCTCTACTGCTTTCCTAGGCCATAGCAGAGAGCTGGATCAGAAGAGGAGCAGCCGGGACTAGAACTGGCACCCATATGGCATGCTGGCACTGCAGGAAGTGGTCTCACCTGCTTTGCCACAGCACTGGCCCCTTGGCTGTGTCTTAATCAAGGCTTCACAATGACAATGTGTCAGATTGCCAAGGCAGCTCTTCCTTCACTTCTTCAGTTTGTCCTTTGGGTAAATGCATTGCTCTTTAAATTGATGACAGCAGTCAAAACAGGAGCCTCTCCCCAGTCTGCGGAGACAAAATAAGAAAGGGATCTGCAGCCCTGGATAATGCCAATGAGTCTTTGCTAACCTCATTTAGAGTCCTGCTGGTGTGAAACGGCTCCTAAAGAGCATGATGAGAAAACTGACATCTGTTGTCCTTAGCAGCACTGCCCGAAAACAGCCCTCTCCCCCGCCCTGCCTCTCTTCACAGCTCTGCTACTAGGAGTGAGGAAGGGCCAAGAGCATACAGGCGAGCCCCCTGTAGCAGATACACAAATTTAATTTTCATGCCAATCAAAGAAATAGAAACCCTGCTTTCTAAAGCAAAACAGCTACAGCACAACTCTGAGCAGCTGAAGAAGGGTTCCTCTGGGCTCCAGCCTATAGCCCTGCTTACCATCACTATCACTCAGTTCTAGAGATTCTCACCTGGTGAAGCAAAGGATAATAGCAATAGGAAGGTCTTTAGTGCATCCAGTACAACTTGCCACTCTCCTGAGAAGAGAACACTAAAACTTAGAAAATAAGAATTGACCTGAGGGGTGAGTGCTGTAGTTCAGCAGGTTAAGCCACCACTGGCGATGCTGGCATCCCATATCAGTGCAGTACTGGCTGCTCTGTTTGCAGTACTACAAACTGCATACAGTTTGAGTACTGGCTGCTCCACTTCTCATATAGCTCCCTGCTATGCACAGAGATAGTAGATAACAATCCAAGTGCTTGGGCCCCTGCCTCCTATGTAGGAGACCCAGATAAAGTTCTAAGCTCCTGGCTTCAACCTGGCCCAACCCCAGCTATTGCAAACATTTGAGCAGTGAGCCAGCATCTATATATCACCATTATACTCTTTTTTAAAAAAAGATTTATTTATTAATTTGAAAAGTAAAATCGCAAAGAAGGAGAGGGAGAGAGAGAGAGAGAGAGAGAGAGAGAGAAAGTCTTCCATCCACTGGTTCACTCTTCCATCCACTGGTTCACTCTTCCATCCACTGGTTCACTCCCCCAAATAGCCACAAAGGCCATGGCCTGGCCAGACCAAAACCAGGAGGCAGAAGCTTCATCCGGGTTTCCCACATGAGTGCAGGAGGCCCAAGCAATTGGGCCACCTTCCGCTGCTTTTCCAGGTGCATCAGAAGGGAGCTGTATCCAAATTGGAGCAGCCAGCACTAGAACCAGGAACCTTATGGGATACTAGCACTGCAGGCGGTGTCAACCTGCTACACCCACACCATTATACCCTTAATTCGTTATGAGATCAACTGAGTTTGCATTCTGCAAAGACATGAGGAGGCAGGGTTGTGACAGGCACAGGAGCACATCCCATGCCAGCCCTGCCCAGGAGGCTGCCCCTCAAGCCTCATTGCCCCGCCTAGCAGAGGGAGAAAGAAACCAATCCTGTGTTCTGCAAGGTACATCAATGTGGCTTCTGTAGGAGTGAAATGCAGATATAAGTAAGCAGAGATACAAATAAATAAAGGCATGTTATGGAAAGAGAAAAAGGAGAAAAGGCACACAAATGCAAGGAATTGTTTCTCAGAAATTCCAGCTCTAACTCCATTCTTTAGACAGCCCTCTCTAGTCTCTCCTGATGGTCTCCTCACTGAGGCTCTTCTGTTGCTGGCTTTTGTACCAGTGACTTCTTTTTGAAATGTCCTTCAGTGCACTCACCAAATCCCTTCTCTGGTACCTCCTCCCAGAAGCCCCCAACCCCTGATTTCAGAGAGCGTTAGTCCCTTTCTCTACACAGACACAAGAGACCTCCATGTGGTCTCCATGTGATGTTGGTGACCCCAACAGGAGCCTAAATTCTGAGAGGGAGACAATGTATAACCTCTAACAACATTCCAGACATGGCCCCCACCACATTCTAACAATCCATTTGGTAGAGGTGACCAGCCCAGGGGTCAAGGAGCAGCGCCAGACTCCATCTTTCCTGGGCAGAGCAGTGTCAGCTTCCAGAAAGGGGAGGTGATGATTGATGGCAGCATCACCAGCGTGCCCACCACAGCCTGCCATCGTCAGCTTTTGATGGGGGACAGCCAGCTTCCCAGTGAAAGCTTGAAAATTAAATGAGACAAAGCCATGAGCGCTCACAACAAAGAATGGCTTAGGACAGTGTGTGCTTCTTCCCACCTCTGTTGCTGCTCAGGACGGCTTCACGTCTTTTTGTGTCTCCAGCTTAGTCTCCCCCTGCTAACATTTCCCCCAGGATCTCCTGGAGTTAACTGCACAGATGGTTCCTCCGGCTGGATCTGTGAGGCCTCCCTCATCTTCCCAGTGACTGCACGTCCTGAGGGCCTCCACACTCCCATGATACCTCTACCTCTGGTGTCTGTCTGCTCCCTTACTTATAACCCTCGGCTCCAATATCACTTCATACCACCACCACTGCCTTACGCAGGACCTCCCTGCTCTCTCCTGAGTCTCCAGGTACTGTCTGATCCATCCTCCAGCCTCTCACAGGCATGATTTTTTTTCAGAGTAAAGTGTGATGAATGTCACTCTCTGCTGGCAGTGGCTTTGCCACGTCAGCTTGGATCGCAGGAAGCAGGAAGGATACAACAGTGTGTACTCCTCCTCTGGAAAGATGCAGCTGTTTAGACTCCAGGCAGCTTCCCAAACCAGGCTCAGTACATGTGAGGACTGTGGACCTAGACAACATCACACCAAGTGGAATAAGCCAGTCCCAGAAAGACAGATAACACTTGTTCTCACTCACATGTGGAAGCCAAAATGGTTGGTTTCATGAAGGCAGAGAGCAGCGTAGTGGCTACCAGAGGCTGGGAGGAGGGGGTGAGAGTGGAGGAGAATAGAGAAAGGTTGGTTACCAAGTATAAAAATACTCTTAGAAAGATTGAGTACAGCTGTTCTATAGTACAGCATGTGACTATAGTTAACAATAGCTTATTGCCTATTTCAAAATAGCTGGAAGAAAGGATTTTGAATGTTTCCAATACAAAGAAATGATAAATGTTTGCGATGATAGATATGTTAATTATCCTGATTTGATCATTACACATTGCCTGCATGTACCAAAATATCACACTGAGACCATAAATATGTTCAATTATGTGTCAATTGAGAATAATTTTAAGAAATTACTTCAGTGGTTAACCCTTGCCTACTAGCAAAAATCTCAAATCTAAGTTTGACATATAAAGAAATTCTCATCTCATGCAAACCCATCTATATCTCTGGTCTCAATCCTTTTTTTTTTTTTTTTTTTGACAGGCAGAGTTAGACACAGAGAGAGAGAGAGACAGAGAGAAAGGTTTTCCTTCCATTGGTTCCCCCCACCAAATGGCCACTACTGCCAGCGCACTGCACCTATCTGAAGCCAGGATCCAGATGCCTCCTCCTGGTCTCCCAAGCTGGTACAGGGGCCCAAGCACCTGGGCCATCCTCCACTGCCCTCCTGGGCCACAGCAGAGAGCTGGACTGGAAGAGGAACAACTGGGACTAGAACCCCGCGCCCATATGGGATGCTGGCGCCACAGGCAGAGGATTAACCAAGTGAGCCATGGCACTGGCCACAACCTCCACTTCTTAGCTCCTTTTCAGCAGATGGCAGGATGTTGCTCACATATGTACCCCCAAGATGTACAGTTGTGCCCACTGCATAGCAATCCCTCCATGTATGTGAATTAAATGAAGGAGAGTCAGTTATTTGTTTCTGGGCCCTTAAAGAGGAAGGAAGTCTTGATTTGGAAACAGATCTGCAGCAGAAGAGGAAATGACTATTTCATGACTGTCTTAGTAAAACCTCATTTATGTTTCCAGTAAAATTCCAACACAAATGATGGTACTATTATTCCTGGGCCACACATCTAGGAATCTTACCATATGTAGTCTAGAAATAGTGGAAGTTTCATTGCCATTTCCAGATTGAATACCCTATGTCCTCTGATTAACAACAACAACAAAAACAAAAAAATACTGCTCTCCCATCATACCATGTACTTCCCAAGAATGATCACTGAGGCACTTTAGGAATTACATCAGGTTTATCCGTTTGTGTTGCTTAATGTTTCTCAGTACCTGAGAAACAGTTCTACTTTGCAAGGATTCTAACATTGTTTGGGATTAGTTTGCAAGCTGGAATAGTACAGTTTATCTCATACAGTCAACCAAGACCTGCTTG
Organism: Sylvilagus floridanus; assembly: GCA_949820135.1. NCBI lineage: Eukaryota > Metazoa > Chordata > Mammalia > Lagomorpha > Leporidae > Sylvilagus > Sylvilagus floridanus. The sequence goes on from OX463241.1 coordinate 80,968,653, forward strand.
GTATTTGAAATGTTCAGCACTGGCTGAACTTGGTTTGTTCAAGTTGAGGCTCAAAGTTTAATTTAGATTGTTTAGAACCCATGTATTGACTAACTCTATATTCCATTAGGCGTGACAATCCCAGGTGACATCATTTAAATTTGCAACTGTCTATAAGTGAATATGATTAATTGGACTAGATCTATTAAATGGGAACAAAAACTAGAATACACAAATAAAGGTGCTTATTAGCAAAGACAGAAACACAAATTCTGCAAATGAATATTTCAACACAAAGTGGATATTCATTTAATTCTAAGACTCCTCTCATTGGTTTTCCAGAGAAAGTCAGTGGGCAAAACATGCAAGTCATCAATCTTAGCCTAACTCCAAAACAGCTAAATCGATCTGAAGGGATATCATGTTCAGACTAAGAAATCCAGCACAATCACAAATAGGGTTCTTAATAAACCTGCAAATATGTTCAATTGGATAAAAAAGAAAAAGGAACAAGAAAACTAGGTTGAAAGAGCAAAATATGTGGAGTGTATTTGTTAAGTGAACAAGATCTATCCTATTACTGATTCCCATGACTTGAACTGCTTTAAGAAAGAATTCAGGCAGTGCCCAGGTTATAAAAAATAAACTCTGCTTAGTGGAGTGAACAGGACACTAGGTGTTGAGAGGGTCAGTTGGCCTAAGGCTACTAAAGGGACCAGCCCCATGTGAGTCTAACCTAGGACATACCAGCTCACTAGGGCCCTGAACATGGCTATGGTGTTAAGGCTAATACAGCCTAGGAACAAAAGGCACAGCACGTAGAGATGCAGCTCAGGCAACTGCAGAGGGGATTAGGTGGATGGATGGGGATGCAAGGAGAGTTGTCTGGTGCAAGAGGTCAGCACAGCCTCAGGTAGAGAAGGTGCTGGTTGGAGAGGATTTCTTCTGTCCCAACAGGTACCAGCTGTGCTGAGGGTAAAGGAAACAAGGCAGGGCTCAGCAGAGTCCTAGGAGACTGAGACTTGAAGCATGCTCAAGAGGATTACGAGTTCCTCAGATATCTAAGGCAATTAGATGACTTCAATCAAACAGCACCTTTTGTTGATGACTCCCAAAACTGTATCAGCAGCCCTGACCACCTCCCTGAGTTTCAGTTTCACACACTCAAATGCCATCTTGACATTCCCACTGGGATGTCTCATCCTTGTGTAATCCATGACACATCTGAAGAACACTTGGTTTTCCACCCACTTCCTATCTTCCCGTTTCAGTAGCTAGGAATAGTCCTTGGTTGCCTTTTCTCTCACCCAACTCCATCAGCCCATCAGCAAGTGCTGTCAGCTCTGCCTGCGCAGTGTAGCTCACATCCAGCAGGCCTTCCACCGCTGTTGTCCACGTCTGTCTACCACAACCACTACCACCTCTTGTAGGACAGACCTCTAACCATCCTGCTGCTTCTCCCTTTGTCCCCCAAATCCAGGCTGTCACAGAAAACCAGAAAGGTTTTTTATATGCAAATAAGAGCCTGGACCTCCCCTGCTACCTCCCACCTAAAGCTTTCCCTAACCCACAGAACAGAATCCCACAGCCCACATTACCCTCTAGGCTTCCCACAGTCCCCTCCTCCCATTAATATCAAGATTCATTTTCAAATATCTTTTTATATACAGAAGATCAATTTAGTATATACTAAGTAAAGATTTTAACAGTTTGCACCCACACAGAAACACAAAGTATAAAGTTTGAGTACTAGTTATACCCTTAATTCACATAGTACAACACATTAAGGACATATTTCCTACATGGGGAGTAAGTGTACAGTGACTCCTGTTGTTGATTTAACAATTGACACTCTTATTAATGACGTCAGTAATCACCCCAGCTGCCAAGGCGATGGAAGCCTCTTGAGTTTACCAACTCCGATCTTATTTAGTTAAAGCCATAGTCAAAGTGGAAGTTCTCTCCTCCCTTCAGAGAAAGGTACCTCCTTCTTTGATGGCCCATTCTTCCTATTTAGGGTTTTGTTTTTGTTTTTGTTTGTTTTTTGTTTTTGTTTTTGTTTGTTTTTTGTTTTTGTTTTTGTTTTTTTTGCCAGAGTGTCTTGGCTTTCCATGCCTGAGAAACTCTCATGGGCTTTTTAGCCAGATCCAAATGCCTTAAGGGCTGATTCTGAGGCCAGAGTGCTGTTTAGGACATCTGCCATTCTATGAGCCTGCTGTGTTTCCAGCTTCCTGTATTAGATCATTCTCTCCTTTTTAATTCTATCAGTTAGTATTAGCAGACACTAGTCTTGTTTATGTGATCCCTTTGACATTTAATCCTATCATTATGATCAATGATGAGCTGAAATTGATCACTTGGACTAGTGAAATGGCATTGGTACATGCCACCTTGATGAGATTGAATTGGAATCCCCTGAAACGTTTCTAATTCTACCATTAGGGGTAAGTCCGAGTGAGCATGTGCCGAACAGTACATCTCCTACCTCTCTTATTCCTACTCTTATATTTAATATTTAACAGGGCCTCAGTTTTTTCTTAGTTTCCTGTTATTTCTCCCCACCAGAGTCAGGTTTTTCTGCTCGGCTGAGAGCGGGCACAGCCCTGAGCTGGCACAGCTGTTATGTATGTCCGAAATGGCGCCTGCTCTATTGTCTTGCTCGCCATTGTAAGGGGAGTGGAGAGAGAGAATCATGTCTGTATCAGTCCCTTTTATTTTTTTTTTTCTCTCCTCTAGTTAGGCTGGTGTACTTTCCCCGACAGGGCTTCAAGCCTCGTTCCCTCTAGGCTCTTCCTGCTGCTTTTCCGCCAGTGTCTCGGGCTACTGTGGTTTTGCCTCACCTCCCTTTCCAGCACTAGTGTGTAGACTCTGCAGCTGGTGTCCCAAGCCTTGGGTGCCTGTGCCCTCCACGTAGGTCCACTGTGTCCCTCTAATTCCAGAAGAGTTTCCTCTGAGGTTTTTTTTCCCCTAACTCTTCCCTGAGATTACAGTATCTCCACTTTTATTAAACTATCTTTTCCTGGACTACCAATGAGCTCCCTCCCTTTTTGCCATCTTAGAGCTCTCTTAGGGATGATTTAAAGCATGCAGGTGCTTGTGTAATTGTTACATGCAAATACTACTCCATTTTACATAAGACACTTGAGCATCTGTGGATTTTAGTATCCGTAATGGAAGCAATCTCCTGTGGATACTGCAAGTTGACTCTGTACGCAATCAAGGAAACTGGTTCTAAACTGTTTTCTGTTAAACACATATTCTGTTTCTGTAAGGTGGGGAGAAGAGCCAGCCTGTGCTCATCTACAGCAATGGTTCTCAACTCAGTAGGCATCAGAATCATCTGTAGGTTTAAACAGAATGATTGAGTACATTACTGGTTCCATTAAGACCAGGGTGGGACCATGCTACATTGCTAACAAGCTCCCAGACAAGGCTGACATTGCTATCACCCCAGGGGATGGTGAGGGACACCCAGCTGGTTGCATGGGCACCCGAGGTTACTCCTAGCATTACAGCAGGACATCTGGTTGCAGCAAGTCCTCATTTCAAACCTCACCAGGCAAGGGGTCAACCTCCTTCACAGTCTGACTGATTGGGAAAAGAGCACACCTTGGCCCTGCAACAGGACCTAGAGTGACCTGGACACCTGGAGGCAGAATGGCCACAAAATAAGGGATGAAATACACATGGGATCTGGGTATGTTTGCACACCAATGACCAATACAGCATGGCTGGTGTGTGAAACAAAAGAGTGAATGTCATATGGGATAAGAAGAAATTCAGTTGAAGGGCCAAGTTGGGTCTGGGCTGAAAGACCTTTTTCTACCATGGTAGAGTGGTTAGCTGATAAGTCAAGGGGAGGCTTGGAAGAACTTTAAGCATCAGAAATGATGATATTACCTCTTGATTGTAAATGATCACTTCAAGGAACAAGATGGGCTGTAGGTTTTTAAGGAGGATAATGCAAGTACAAAATTCCAGATGAATCTTTATTCAAACCTGATGCATCAGTTTTGGGAGGCTAAGTTTTCATGATTTTGCTTAAAATTGGAGGCAACTAGCATTTCATTTTAATTTGCTCTAACAAAGAAAAGCACTCAACTCCTCCATATTTGTTTCATGTTGGCTAGGAAATGTCATTATGAAAATAGCAGGATCTGTTGGAGTCCACAGGCAGATTGCAGATACACAAGTACATCTCTGGAAACGGTCTAATCTCAAAATATTGACTTTGTTTATTTAAGGCTTTAGCTAACAGCAGCATTCACAGACTCAAACTGGCAGGGACAGGAGACCACATTTTCCCACAGCTTAGGGCTTCTGAGAGTTATGGGGGTTTTGTGAATTTTTTTGAGGAGATGGGGGTTGGAGGGAGTCTTTAAAAAAGTAGAAAATTCATTTTAGAATGGATTTAAAATTATACCATAATTGTCATTCAAACTCCACAAAGGTCTTGACCATGCAAAAGGACCAGTACCAAAGAAAAAATCCTAACATAGAGATACAGAAAGAATAATAGTCTATGCTCTGAAAGCTATAGACACTTCATCATATAAATCAAGCCCTACCTAGGCTCATATAACTTTCAATATATTTAAGTAACTGGAGTAGTCCCTTAGATCCTTCCTGTTTTAAATGTCATGGTTTGAAATCATTGCACATCAGCCCATGTTCTTCTTGGATCAGTTCATGTTCTCACTTTCCTGGAAAAGTCTAAGACTCAGCTGTCAAAGGATAGCTCCAAGCCTGGTCAGCTGTTGTAGCTGCCCCATTGGTCATATGTAATGGTGCTCGTGGAATAAGCAAGGAGAGATTTTTACCAGAATATCATGCAGACATCTTCATAGAATCATTATTTATGTAACATTTTGTAATGTATACCAGCAAACATAACACTAGGGTTTTTTATTTGTTGATAAATTTATTTATATTTATTTGAAAGGCAGAGCAACAGAGGAGAGAAAGAAATCTTCTGTCAACTGGTTCACTCCCCAAATGCCACTAACAATAGCCAGGGCTGGGCCAGGATGAAGCATAAGCTAAGAATTCCATCTGGCTCCCCCATGTGGGGGGCAGGAATTTAATTACTTGAATGTCTATTAGCAGGAAGCTGGATCAGAAGCAGAGATAGGACTTGATCCTGACACTCTAATATGGGATGCAGGTATTCCAAGTGGTAATTTAACCCACTTCACCACAATGTCCACATCTCCAGGTTATTTTTTGATGATAGCATACAACTTAACTTGTACAATATTTCTAGCCTAGGGCAGTCATGAAAGATTTTATTTCGTTTTTTTTTTTTAAGATTTATTTTATTTATTTGAAAGAGAGAGTTACAGAGGTAGAGACAGAGAGAGAGATCTTCCATCCACTGATTCACTTCCCAGATGGCTGCAGCGGTTGGAGCTGCACTGATCCAAAACCAGGAGCCAGGATCTTCTTCCTCGTCTCCCACGTGGATACAGGGGCCCAAGGACTTGGGCCATTTTCTACTGCTTTCCCAGGATCGGAAGGGGAGCAGATGGGACTAGAACCAGCGCCCATATGGGATGCCAGCACTTCTGGCCAGGGCTTTAACCCACTGTGCCACAGCACCAGCCCTGAAAGATTTTATTTATGTATCCCCAGCCTCAGGTTGAGCACATAGTAGGCACCCAATAAATACTTGATGGATTGATGAAGGGATTTTTCTTATGATAGGTTATATTCATTATTGCAAAATAACATAAATCTTCATCCAGCACTATCAGGGGCTAATCGGGGAATCATGTTTCTATATATCAATTAATATATTTTATTGTTATTGAAATGTGTTATTTAAATATCCAGGTTGGGTTGGCATTTGGTAAAGCAGTTAAGACACCACTTGGGACACCCATATGCAATATTGGAGAGCCTGGGCTCAAGTCTCAACTCTGTTCCTGATTCCAGTTTTTTCTGATGTATACCTTGAGAGGCAATAGGTGATAACTCAAGTACTTGGGTTCCTATCACCCACATAGGAGACCCAGATTGAACTCTGGCTCCTGGCTTCAGCCTGTTGCAGGCATTTGGAGAGTGAGCAAATCAGAAGATGGGACGTCTGTCTATCTATCTGCCTGTCTCTTACCTTTCAAATAAATGAATACATTTTAAAAACAAAACTAAAATATCCATATTTATATGAGGCAAATATGCAGAGAGAAAGTGTAAATTTAAAGAACATTCATTTTAAGAAAACTTTTGATTACTGTCAAGCTAGATCAGAATAACACCTTGAGAAAGATTACACTTTCTGAAAAGTGATCCCTGTGAAATATAAGAGTGGGAATAAGAGAGGGAGGAGATGTACAATTTGGCACATGCTCAATCAGACTTGCCTAAATGATGGAGTTAGAAATGTGCCAGGGGATCCCAATACAATCCCATCAAGGTGGCATGTACCAAGGCCATCTCACTAGTCCAAGTCATCAATTTCAGCTCACAATTGATCACACTGATAGGTCTAAGAGTCAAAGGGTCACACAAACAAGACTAGTGTCTGATAATACTAACTGATAGAAGCAAAAAGGGAGAGAATGATCCAACATGGGAAGCAGAGTCACAGCAGACTCATAGAATGGCAGATGTCCTAAATAGCACTCTGGCCTCAGAATCAGCCCTTAAGGCATTCAGATCTGGCTCAAGAGCACATGAGAATATTTTAGGCATGGAAAGCCAAGACACTCTGGAAAAAAAAAAGGAGAAGCCCTAAATGAAAGATCTCTGTGAGTGAGATCCCAGTGGAAAGAATGGGGCCATCAAAGAAGGAGGTACCTTTTTCTCAAGGGAGGAGAGAATTTCCACTTTGACTATGACCCTGTTGGAATAAGATCGAAGTCTGTGAACCCTAAAGGCCTCGGCAACTCATGACTAGAGCCTAGGGAGTTACTGACACCATAAACAAGAGTGTCAAATTGTTAAATCAACAACAGGAGTCACTGTGTACTTATGTCTCATGAGGGATCTGTCCTTAATGTGTTGTCCAATGTGAAGTAATGCTATAACTAGCACTGAAACAGTGTTTTTACACTTTGTGTTTCTGGGTGTGTGCAAAATGATGAAATCTTTACTTAGTATATACTGAATCGATCTTCTGATATAAAGATAATTGAAAATGAAAAAAAAAAAAACCTTGGTGTTAAATTGGAAATTGCATAGAAAATTAATCAATTTTTTTAAAAAAAATATCATGTAGGATCTCTGTCCTTAATGTGCTGTACATTGTGAATTAATACTATAACTAGTACTCCAACAGTATTTTTCACTTTGTGTTGCTATGTGGGGGCAAACTGTTGAAATCTTTACTTGATATATACTAAACTGATCTTCTGTACATAAAGAGAATTGAAAATGACTCTTGATGTGAATGGAAGGGGAGAGGGAGCGGGAAAGGGGAGGGTTGTGGGTGGAAGGGAAGTTATGAGGGGGTGGAGCCATTGTAATCCATAAGCTGTACTTTGGAAATTTATATTCTTTAAATAAAAGCTTTAAAAAATGTTTTAAAAAAATGAGTGTTCTGGCCGGCGCTGTGGCTCAACAGGCTAATCCTCCGCCTTGCGGCGCCGGCACACTGGGTTCTAGTCCCGGTCGGGGCGCCGGATTCTGTCCCGGTTGCCCCTCTTCCAGGCCAGCCCTCTGCTGTGGCCCGGGAGTGCAGTGGAGGATGGCCCAGGTGCTTGGGCCCTGCACCCCATGGGAGACCAGGAAAAGCACCTGGCTCCTGGCTCCTGCCATCGGACAAGCGCGGTGCGCCGGCCGCAGCGCGCCGACCGCGGCGGCCATTGGAGGGTGAACCAACGGCAAAAGGAAGACCTTTCTCTCTGTCTCTCTCTCTCACTGTCCACTCTGCCTGTCAAAAAATAAAAATAAAAAAAAATAATAAAATAAAATAAAATAAAATAAAAAAAAAAATGAGTGTTCTTATTATCCTGAAGGTTTTTTTTTTTAACATTTTTTAAATACTGTCTCATTTGTGTCACCTCATTCAACCACTTCTGACATTTACATTATAATCAATTTAGTTTCTCCTTTTCTTTCTCTACAGAAAGAACATATATTTAAAATTTAAAGAGATATTATCATTAAGCTAGATTTATTTTGCCCCTGTTGTATCTGACCTACACACACCCCTCCCAACATCACTACAGTGAATGTGCATCAAAGGCAACATTTATAATGATATACAGAAAAGACAGGGTGTGGGAATACATCTAGATATTTGAGTAAAGAACCAGATCTGCCTTTATCAATTTTCTTTCATTGTTATTCATTAGAAATCTAGGTTTTCATGTAAATTAAAACAGAAATTCCTAAGGTTAACTTTCTATTCTCTATTTAGATAAACAGAAGAAATGATTGTCTAGACTAGAGGCAAACTTTAGAGCCCTTTCTAATAAACCAGACACTGAGATAACAAAAGGCCTAACTCTCAGAGGCTCCCTCCTGGTAAGGACTTAGAGATAGACAAAGCACTATGTAAATGTAAATTGCAGGAAAGTGTAATTCTCCTGGGATGCTCACTGGAATACTTTGCTTGCTGGTTACTAGGTGGCCTTCTCATTATTTCAACATCAGATTAAATGTTACCCCAGACAATTCTACCCTGATCCTTAGGCTAAAACAACACACCCCCACATTTAATCCTCTACACTGTTCAGGTTCCTCTGTGATACACTTTTTAAATTATTTTTGAGAAGCAGAGAGACAGAGAAAGAGGTAGAAAGAGAGAACTCTCATCCATTGGTTCACTTCCCAAATGCTCCTAACCAACAGGGTTGTGCTAGAGCCAAAGCCAGGAGCCAGGAACTCCATCCATGTCTCCCACATCGGTGGCAGGAACTCAAATACTTGAGCTATTACCTCTGCCTCCCAGGGTCTATATTTGCAAAATGCTGAAGTCGGGATACAGAGCCAGGAATCAAACTCAGGTACTCTGATGTAGTACCTGGGCATCTAAGCCACTGCACCAAGCAAATCATTCTCCCTAGTGTTTACTTGTTCAGCAGTTACCAGCAGCTGCTGCACTTCCCTCACCCGAGCACAGGCAATACATGGTCTATTCCATTCAACTCTTCATCTCCAGATCCTGGAAGCACATCTAGCACTCTGAAGCTTCCAATGGATATTTGCTGAAAAATGAGTATGCCCAGGAGCTGGTGTTGTGGCATAGCAGGTAAAGTCACTGACTATAGCACTGGTATCCCATATGGGTGTTGTTAGAGTCCCAGATACTCAAACTTCTAATTCAGCTCCCTGCTTATGCACCTGGGAAAGCAGTGGAAGATGGCCCAAGTGATTGAGTTCCTGCACCTATGTGGGAGACCCAGATGAAGCTTCTGGCTCCTGGCTTCAGCCTGGCCCAGCCCCAGTCATTGAAGTCATTTGGGGAGTGAACCAGAAGATAGAAGATTTCTCCCTGTTGGATGGCCCAAGTGCTTGGGCCCCTGCACCCACATGGGAGACAGGGAGGAAGCTCCTGGCTCCTGGCTTCGGATTAGCACATCTCTGGCCGTCACTGCCATTTGAGGAGTGAACCAATGGAAGGAAGACCTTTCTTTCTGTCTCTCTCACTGTCTGTAACTCTGTCAAATAAATAGATAAAATAAAAAAAGATTTATCCTTATCTCTAACTCTGACTTTTAAATACAACAAATAAATCTTTTAAAAAAAAGATTGAATATGCTTGCCTAAGAACTGGCATATTAGAAATTTATTTCCAGGGCTCACAATTCCTTGTATCTATCGATTATTCAGTAAGTATTTATTGAGTGCCTAACCCCTAAGAACTATTCAAGGCACTAATAATTCATTAGTAACAAAATGGTAAAATTGAAATCTCTTCTCTCATAGAGCCTGTAGTTTAGTACAGAGAGACAGACCATACGTGGATGGCGGGGACCCAATTACTTGAGGTGTCACCACTGCCTCCAGGGTCTGCATTAAGAGTCAGGATGTTAGAAAATCTGGAAGAGCAAGATCAAAGCAGCTGAGCTAGAGAATAGATGCCCATCATGGATGTGATGAGCTTGTTTGACATCTTACTTTCAACTTTCCCCAAATCTTCAAAATTATCTCAGTTGAATCTCATGGTAACCATGAATGGGTATTCATTAAATTTAGAACAAGAATAATACAGGTGAACCATTCCTAATCCAAAATCTGAAATGTTCCCAAATCTGAAACTTTCTGAGCACAGACAAGTGGAAAATTCCATACCAGCTCCTGTGCAACTTGTCACAGTCAAAACATAGGAATACCTTTAGGCTATGTGTGCATGGTTTATATGAAAAATAAATGAATTTTTCCAGTTTCAGCTTAGGTCCCATCCCCAAAGTATCTCATTATACAGATGCAAATATTCCAAAATCTGAAAAAATCGAAATACTTCTGGCCCCCAAATTTTGGTTAATCAGCTGTACTGAGTCTGAAAACCCCTCAGGGATGGTCTTCTCTTTGCCTTCAAGCACTTAGACAAATTTAGTGGAAAAAAATCATTGCGGACCCTGGTTTCTTCATTTGTAAACTGAAAGGGTTAAACTTGATTCTAAAACCATTTTCGGCTGTAGAAATATGATCATGACAAGGCTGAACTTTACTGTGGTCCTGTGTTCCTGGGAAAGGGAAAGTTGAGAAACCTTAACAATGCCACATTTGAGGTTAGGGAACCACTTTCATGAGACTCCCAGATACCCCTTTGTGGATCTAAGACAAGGCCTATCAATGACCCTACAAAATGCCCATCTTGGCCTCATAAATATTCAGCTGCCTTGTTGGCTCCCACTGATCAGTCAGAATGAAATGCTTGTGAAGAAACTCCAGTACATCTCTCCTTTCTCCAAGCCTCTGAACCTGGCTTGTCAGTCCAAGGCCACAGACTGCCCTCCCCAGGAACAGACCAGCCTCAGGGGAGGAATACCTTCCCAGATCTACTCTTTGATCCACCACCTTTTGACACTCCTACCCTGACGTGATTCTTTCTGGACTTTCTTACTCCTTTCAAGAAAAGAAAAGCCCTTTGCCTGTACCTGGGAATCTTTCAGAGCTTACAATGAGAACATTTTTCCTATTGCAATGGTCCCCTTCCCAAATTGCAATAGTTCCCTTCCCCCCATCTGGCAGTAATATTTTCTAACAAAGCACTCCTAAGTTCCATTTTTTTAATTTTGACAATAACTTGGATAAAACTAAACTAATTCATGACTACTCACAATCAATCACATTCCAAAGAAACAGCAGTCTGCCATCCACAAAAGGCTGAAGAAATCCTTTAAGTATTTACTGGAGACTTTTGAAGAAGCACTGTAGCAGTCTGCTTAGGAGAAGTTACACAGAAATAGCAAAGGGGCCCCAATTTGAGATTTAGAGCCTAATCTTCAACTGAGAAGATGTAACACCTCCATTAATTTCTATCAGCTTGTTATCACTCCAACACACAAGCCAGTCAGATGGTATGTGTGTTTGTGTGTTCAAAATGAGTTTGGAGTGTTCCTTTATGTCAAGATGGAGGTGGGAACGTCATCTGAGAGAAGCCATTATCTCTAAAAGCTGCAGAAGCCAGCACAAAAGCCCACACAAGAGGACTCACCTGTTGCCTAGACAGGAGGAACGAGGAGTATGTGTCAAGATTTTCATGCCAAGGACAAGCTGAGTGGTTTTAAATTCATACCCCAAATCAAAAGTCACTGAGCTGTAGATCTCATTGCTTTCACCATGGCAACCACACAGTGAAATCCTCCACTGCCTCAGTTTGTTTATGTGGGGAGCACTGGTGACTTTCTTGGCAATTCAGACAGGCAGCTTCCATTGTTGCTAAAGATCTGCAAATCAATGTTTGTGTTGAGTTGATGTTCTGTAATCCACTAAAGCTCCTTGAAGGCAGGGATTTTTCCTATTTTTCTAATGTTATATCTCTCGTGTATAGAACAGAAACCGATGTGGAGTTGATTGATCCATGAGTATGTGTTGGATGAATTCTCACATTCTTAGAGATAGTGTCCCTATTTTAAAGTCTGAGACCTGGAGGTTTGGGAAATGAATGTTGTTTGCCTGAAGTGATCATAGCAAAGGGCTGATGAGTTTGGAGGGACATTAATTGTATCCCTTCAGTTTCTGTAGAATCTTAGGTACTTGAGACACATACAATTCACAGCATCAGCCTCTCCTATATCCAGAAGGTATTTTTCTCCCCACCAACTCAATACTTTTCTAGTCCCTTTCCTCATATCAGATAATCATTACAAACTGCCATGTTTTACAGCTATCTCTACATGAGTCTTATTCTTCTAATTAGCAAATAAACTTGGAGGTAGGAATTTTAGTGAGTAATTAATTATATAACCTCCATAAAATCTGCCTAACAACAGGACTGAAACAGGTAACAGATGCTTAATCCAGGCAATTAATCCAGCATTCCTCTAGCAATGACTGTCTTTATGCAAGCTGAACCATTTTCTTTTCTTCCTGGGCACAAAGTTAAATATATTTCCTAATCTCCTTTGAAGTTAGGTGTGACCACAGGGATTCGTTCAGCATAGAATGTGGGAAGAAGAGACATCCACTTCTCTGGACTGGCCGCTAGAACTCTTGCTTGATCCTTTATACTCTTTCTTGTCTTACCAGCAAGATTCAGGGATTCGTGGGTGAACTTTGAGGGCTTGGAAGATGTCAGAGTCTGAAGGAGCAGGGCCTCACTGTGGACAATATTGGACCTCACTGAACTATGACTTGGATGAAAAAATAAATCTGTTATTGCTAAGACAGTGGTATTTTGGAGATTTCTTATTACAGAAAGTGGTTTTTCTAACAGAAACAACCCCTAAATGAGTCAGTACCAGATCTAGGTGCTTATCTGGAGATTCCAGAGGAAAATCCCTTTCCTTTCAATTAGCATGACAGTCTTGAGTGCATTAACGACATCACTAATTACACGTGTAGGTCAAGTTGAAGGAGCTTGAAGTTAGACCTGGACACTGAGGTCCCTAAGCAAGCCTTACTCACAGTATTTGGTAAACTTTTGAAACCTAGATCATTTCTCATTTCCACTGGCATCCAAGTTCTAACACAAAGGAGTCAATAGACATGTGTCAGAATAACTAATATGTGCAAGTTGTTCAAATTCTGATTAATTATTTGGAATAATGGAAAGTTTAAGCTTTTGGGGGGAAATGGGTCTTCTAAGTAGCAAAACCCTTCATTAAGCTTGGGAAGGACCTTCATCTATAATGAAAATCATCCCTTTAATTTTCCAAAATAAAGACTTTTATTGACTTTGGCCAGAAAACTGAAACCTCTTCCTTTGGTAAGCTAAGATTTTCTGTTCATTATATGAGGCTACTGTGTTGGCTTTGTTTTCTACTATGCAAATCTAAGAGTAGTTTTGGTTCCCCATGGAGTTAAAATACTAAAGTTTAAGAATGAAAATGGAGAGATTCCAAGATGGTAAATTGGGCAACAACATACTGCACTAGGCTCGGGATAAAGAGTTTAAAAAAAAAAGTGTAGGAAGTGCACTCTCAGGGAAGAATCAGAGAGAAAACCACACTGGAAACTCTACAAAAGGAAGAGGAATGCTGTGGACCTATGTGGAAGGAACAGATGCACAGCACAAACACAGACACAATACACGACTGTAGCAGCTGAGAGTCAAAACGGGCAGCAGCTGGAGATAGAGATGAGACCAAACTACAGCAACCTGTGGTGATATAGCCTGAGAGAGAGCATGGGGTGAGCCCAGACTGGAGCCCTAGTGGCCAGTGGTTATTGGTGGTTTCCCATGGACCCAATGGAAGTAAAAAGGGCACATTTATTTCATCTCATCCTCCTCACAACAGTGCCCACTGCCCAGCTGAGAAAGGGTGGGTGCCATTTTGGGCTTGGGCAGTACCTGTGGACGTCATTGTGCATGCAAACAGCAACCGGCTTTGACAGGATGCCATCTTCTTAGCAGTATTGGCAGCAGTGGCAGGGAGAGGGCAACATTCGCCCAGTGGCTGTTCTATATACGTGTGATCAAGAGATTCTAGCACAGTGAAAATTCGCAGTCCCCACTAACTTTGAGACTGGCTTGGGCAGCCACATAGGACTGTAAGGAGCCCCTAGCCTCCCAACATAGCACAGGCTCCAAGGCTCAAGCTGCCTAAGCAGAGTTGGCATGGGGTACATCTGCCTTTCTGTTGACTGGACAGGCTGACAGGGCAAAACTGAACTTCTGCACCAAGTGACAGTGGGAGCCTTGGGAGTTCCCACCTGAGACTTTGGGGACTTGATGGCTACATGAGAGTTTGGGCAATCATTGGGTATGGTTTCACACACTCTGAGCTCTATGGTTGCCTGGGGTGAATCATTTCAGTGGGAATTGTGCTCAGGGTAAGGACTACAAATATCATTTGTGCATTTCATATAGTGATGCGGATGAGTATTGAATGCACTGGAAGTTAACATCTGGGCATTGCTCAGCTTGGAGGAGAGGAGGTGAGGGGGTGATCACACCAACCTTCTGTTAATAGGAGGAGACTTACCACATCCAATTTGGATATTATCCCAGACACTCGCCCCTCCCTGGAGCACTGATCAGAGCTCCCTGGCCACATGCAGCACACACCTCTTGGTATTCACTGAAAGTGCTGATATTCTACTAAGCCAGAGAGGCATAGTTCAAAGATAAATGCTATCAGAGGAAAAAATCAATAAGTAATTCCACAGATGCCTAAAAATAATTGCAGAAATTTAAGAAACAAGAGTAAGGAAGATAGCATGTGTTCCCAAAGGAACACAACAACATTTCAACATTAGAATGTGAAGATGGGGAGATTGATGAAATGTCAGAAATGAAATTCAAAAGATTAATCATAGGATTACTCAAAAGCAATCAGAAGCAAATCCATGAACTAAAGAAAACCATAGACAACATGAATGCAAATTTTTCCAAAGAAATTGATATTTTAAGAGAAATCAAATGAAATATTAAAAATGAAGAATGCAATAGATCAAATAGAAAATGCAGTAGAAAGCCTTAACACAGACTTGGTGAGGCAGAAGAAACACTATCAAAGCTAGAAGGCAAATTTATGGAAATCTTTCAATCAGATCAAGAAAAAAAAAGAAATTAGAAAACTTAAAAAGAGTGTTGGAGATCTATAGGATACTATCAAATGACCAAACATAGGGATCTTAGGAGTTTCTGAATGTCTGGAAAGAGAGATGGACTAGAAAGCCTGATTTAGTGAAATAATTACAGAAACCTTCCCCAATTTAGAGAAAGAAATTGAAATCCAAGTACAGGAAGCACACAGGACTCCTAACAGACATGATCAGAAAAGATTTTCACCTCAAAACATTGCAGTCAAACTCTCCACATTAAAACATAAAGATTCTAAAATGTACATGAGACAGATGCCAGATTACCTTCAGAGACCTCCAATTATACTTACAGCTGACTTTTCCTTGGAAATCCTATAGGCTAGAAGAGAAAGGTGAGACATTTCCAAGTCTTAAGAGAAAATAAAAAAAAAAAAACCTGTCAACTCAGAATACTAGACCCTATAAAGTTCTCATTTATGCATGAAGGTGAGATAAAGACATCCCATAACAGAAATTGAAAGAATTTGTCACCACCCATCCAATCTTACAAAAGATGGTTAAGGATGTGCTACACAAAGAAACACATAAAGGCAACCATAGTTATGCAAGAACGTGAAGTCAAAAAATCCTCCAGTAAAAGTACAAAAGAAATTCAAATAAAAATAAGAATATGTATTGGCTGGCACCTCGGCTCAATAGGCTAATCCTCCACCTTGCGGCGCCAGCACCTCAGGTTCTAGTCCTGGTCAGGGTGCTGGATTCTGTCCCGGTTGCCCCTCTTCCAGGCCAGCTCTCTGCTGTGGCTCGGGAGTGCAGTGGAGGATGGCCCAAGTGCTTGGGCCCTGCACCCCATGGGAGACCAGGAGAAGCACCTGGATCCTGGCTTTGGATCAGCGCAGTGCGCCAGCCACGGCAGCCATTGGAGGGTGAACCAATGGCAAAGGAAGACCTTTCTCTCTGTCTCTCTCTCTCTCTCACTGTGCACTCTGCCTGTCCAAAAAAAAAAAAAATAAGAATATATATGGAATAATGACAGGGCCAAGTCTTTGCTTATCAGTAGCCACCTTGAATGTAAGTGTTCTCAACTCTCCAGTTAAAAGATGCAGACTGGATGAATGGACCAAAAAACGATACTCATCTATTTTCTGCCTACATGAAACACACTTCACCAACAAAGATACCCATAGACTGAAAGTGAAAGGATGGAAAAACATATTCCATGGTAAGGGAAAGCAAAAAAGAGTTGTGTAGCCATCCTAATATAAAACAAAATAGATTTTAACATAAAAACTGTTAAAAGACAGAGAAGGGCACTATGCAATGATTAAGGGAACAATTCAACAAGAAAATACCACCATACAAAATGTATATACACCCAATGCCAGGGTGCCTTGCTATTTAAAACAAATGTTTTTTTTTTTGTTTTTTTTTTGTTTTTTTTTTTTTTTGTGACAGGCAGAGTGGACAGTGAGAGAGAGAGACAGAGAGAAAGGTCTTCCTTTGCCGTTGGTTCACCCTCCAATGGCTGCCACGGACGGCGCGCTGCGGCCGGCACACCGCGCTCATCCGATGGCAGGAGCCAGGTGCTAGTTGCTTCTCCTGGTTTCCCATGGGGTGCAGGGCCCAAGCACTTGGGCCATCCTCCACTGCACTCCTGGGCCACAGCAGAGGGCTGGCCTGGAAGAGGGGCAACCAGGACAGAATCTGGCACCCCGACCGGGACTAGAACCCGGTGTGCCGGTGCCGCAAGGCGGAGGATTAGCCTGTTGAGCCACAGCGCCGGCCTTAAAACAAATGTTAATGTATCTAGAGGGAGACATAAACTCTAATATAATAACAATGGGGGAATTTAATACCCCACTTTCATCAATGGACAGATAAACTAGACAGAAAATCAACAAAGGAGCAACAGAGCTAATTGTCACCATAGACCCAGTGACCCTAATTGATATCTACAGAACTTTTCAAACCACAGCTGCAAAATACACATTTGTCTAATCAGTGCATGAAACTTTCTCTAGGATAGACCATATGCTAGGCCATAAAGCAATTCTTACCAAATTAAAAAAATCAAAATCATGCCATGCATCTTTTCTGACTCATTCAGTGGAATGAATGTCTGACTCATTCAGTGGAATGAATCTGGAAATCATCAACTCAAGAATCTCTAGAGCATATGAAAGCACATGGAGACTGAACAACATGCTCCTGAATGAACAGTGGGTCACAGAAGAAATCAAAAGAGAAAACAAAAAACTTCTGGAAACAAATGAAGATGACAATACATCATATCAAAACTTATGGATATACAGCAAAATTAATGTTAAGAGGAAGTTTATAGTAAGTGATGCTTACATAAGAAAATTGGAAAGAAAATACCAAATAAATGAGTTATCAATGCATCTCAAGGACACAGGTAAACAACAACAAGCCAAACACCAAATTAGTAGGAGGAAAGGAATAATTAAAATTAGAGAAGAAACAAATTTGAAACTAAAACATAATACAAAAGATCAGTGAAATTAAGAGCTGGATTTTTGAAAACAAGCAAAATTGATACACCATTGGCACAACTAAACAATGAAAAAAGAGGGAGAAAGACCCAAATCTAGAAAATCAGAGAGGAAAAAGGAAATGTAACAGCAGATACCACAGAAATGAAAATAATTATCAGGAACTACTTACTACAAAAAGCTATACATCAACAAATTAGGAAATCTAGAAGAAATGAATAAGTTGAAGGACAAAATTCAGTTATTAAGACAGAAAATCTAAACAGAACAATAACCAAAGCAGAAGTTGAATTAGTAACAAAGACCCTCCAAACAAAGAAAAGCCCAGGACTGGACAGCTTTAATACTGAATTCTACCAGACATTTAAGAACTAATTCCAATTCTTCTCAAGCTATTCAAGCAACTGAAAGGGAGGGAATCCTCCCACACTCTTTCTATGAAACTTACATCACCAAAAACCATATGATCATTTCAATAAATGCAGAGAAAATATTTTATAAAATACAACATCCTTTCGTGATGAAACCCTTAAGTAAACTGAGTATAAAAGCAACATTCCTCAACACAATCAAAGCAATTTATGAAAAACCCATGGCCAACATCCTTTTGAATGGTGAAAAGGTGAAAGCATTCTCCCTAAGATCCAGAACCAGACACAGATGCCCATTGTCACCACTGCTAGTTAATATAGTCCTGGAATTTTTATCTAGAGCCATTAAACAAAAGAAAGAAAGAAAGAAAGAAAGAAAGAAAGAAAGAAAGAAAGAAAGAAAGAAAGAAAGAAAGAAAGAGAAAAAGAAAGAGAAAAAGGAAGAGAAAAAGGAAGAGAAAAAAGGAAGAGAAAAAGGAAGAGAAAAAGGAAGAGAAAGAGAAAAAAAGAAAGGAAAGAAAAGAAAGAAATCAAAATGACACAAATTGGAAAGGAGGTAGTCAAACTATCCCTATTTGAGAAGATAACGTGATTCTATATATAAGGGATCCAAAAGACTCCACTGAAAGACTGTTGTAACTCATAAAAGAGTTTGATAAAGTGGATGGACATAAAATCAACACAAAAAAATCAGTATTATTTGCATACATAGATAATGCCACAGCTGAGAAAAACCTTTTAAGATTGGTTCCATTCACAATAGCTCCAAAAAGAATTAAATACTTGGAATAATTTTAACCAAGGAAGTCAAATATCTCTACTATGAAAATTACAAAACATTAAAGAAAGAAATAGAAATAAACATTAAAAAAATGAAAAAAATCTTCCATTATCAAAATGTCCATACTACCAAAAACAATTTACTGATTCAATGTGATCCCAATCAAAATACTAATGACATTTTTTCCAGATATAGATAAAATTATGCTAAAATTCATATGGAAACACAAGAGATCCCAAATATCTAAAGCAATCTTATACAATAAAAACAAAACTGTAGGTATCACAACAGCAGATTTCAAGACATACTATGAGGCAGTTGCAATCAAAACAGCCAGGTATTGGCACCAAAACAGATATGTGGACAAATAGAACAGAATACAACATCTAGAAATCAACCCATTTATCTACAACAAACTTATCTTTGACAAAGGAGCTAAAATCAATCCCTGAAGCAAGGACAGCCTCTTCAACAAATGGTCCTGAGAAAACTAGAAAATCTCCACATGCAGAAAGATGAAGCAAGACCCTTCTCATACTTTACACAAAAATTCACTCACAATGGATTAAAGATCTAAATCTATGACTCAATACCATCAAATTATTAGAGCACATTGGGGAAACCATGCAAGACATTGGCATAGGCAAAATCTTCTTGGAAAAGACCCCAGAGGCATAGGCAATCAAAGCCAAAATTGACAAATGGGATTATATCAAATTGAGAATCTTTTGCATTGCAAAAGAAATATTCAGCAAAGTGAAGAGGCAACCAACAGAATGGGAGAAAATATTTTCAAACTATGCAACTGATAAAGGATTAATATCCAGAGTCTATAAAGAATTCAAGAAACTCAACAGCAAAACAAATAATCCAGTTAAGAAATGAGCAAAAGACTTGAACAGGCATTTTTCAAGAGAAGAAATAAAAACTGACAATTGAAAAAAAATGTTCAAGGATCACTAGCTATCAGGAATATGCAAATCAGAACCACAATGATGTTTTACCTTACCCCAGTTTGAATGGCTCTCATAAAGAAATCAACAAACAAAAAATGCTGGTGAGGGTGTGGGGAAAAATGTACCTTAATCCACTGTTGGTGGGAATGTAAACTGGTGCAACCACTGTGGAAGATAGTATAGAGATACTTTATAAATCTGAATATAGAGGCTGGCGCCATGGTGCAGGAGGTTAATCATCTGCCTGGGGAGCCAGAACCCCATATGAGCGCCAGTTCTACCCTGGCTGCTCCACTTCTAATCCAGCTCTCTTCTATGACCTGGGAAAGCAGTAGAAATTGGTCCAAGTCCTTGGGCCCCAGCACCCACATGGGAGACCAGGAAGAAGTGCCTGGCTCCTGGCTTCGGATCAGCACAGCTCCAGCCATTGCAGCCAATTGGGGAGTGAACCAACAGAAGGTCATGCCAAGATGGCTGCTGATAACAGAAACTGCCTGGCAACAGTCCGTGATAGGATGGCTTTGGAAACCACCTGACAACAGAGCCTGACTGACAACAGGCTGTGATTGGATGGTTTCAGAAACTGCCGGGCAACAGAGCCTGACTGACAACAGGCTGTGATTGGATGGCTTTGGAAACTTCCTGGCAACAGCCTGTGATTGGTTAGGGCATAGAATGCCCCTTGACCAGATTGGCAGCCTTGGCTATATAAGTTGCTGTAGCAACTGAAATAAACGAGTCTGCAGGCTACTTGCCTCAGGTCCGCTTTCACCCGACTCCCAGGGTCTGTGTGGTGACTCTGTGCCTCTTGCCCCCACCATGCTTCTCCTCCCAGAAATGAATCCACTGCTACAGAGGATCTTGCTCTCTCTCTCTCCTCACTGTAACTCTAGCTCTCAAATAAATAAATATTTTTTAAAAAATCTGAATATCCATCTACCACATGATACAGTGATCCCACTCCTGGAAATTTACCCAAACCAAAGGAAATCAGCATATGAAAGAGTTATCTGTACCCCCCATGTCACTGCACACAATTCACATTAGCTAAGATATGGAATCAACCCAGTTTTACATCAATTGTTGACTGCATAAAGAAAGTATGGCATACATACACCATGGAGTACTACTCAGCTGTAAAAAAAAAATGAAATCCTGTATTTCACAATAAAATGGTTGCAACAAGAAGCCATTGTACTTAGTGAAATAAGTTAGTCCGAAAAACACAGATATCATATATTTTCCCTGATCTGATGTTGCTAACAGAGTACCTAAAATGTAATACATTGGAATGAAATGGACATTTTGAGATTCAATGATGGATTATAAGGCTGGCGCTGTGGCTCACTAGGCTAATCTTCTGCCTTGCGGTGCCGGCACACCGGGTTCTAGTCCTGGTCAGGGCGCCGGATTCTGTCCCAGTTGCCCCTCTTCCAGGCCAGGTCTCTGCTGTGGCCCAGGAGTGCAGTGGAGAATGGCCCAAGTGCTTGGGCTCTGCACCCCATGGGAGACCAGGAGAAGCACCTGGCTCCTGCATTTGGATCAGCATGGTGCGCCGGCTGAAGTGCGCTGGCCGCGGCGGCCATTGGAGGGTGAACCAACGGCAAAGGAAGACCTTTCTCTCTGTCTCTCTCTTTCGTTGTCTAACTCTGCCTGTCAAAAAAAAAAAATGACCGATTATAGTCCTTGTCTTTTCTGTTGAGGAACAGTATTCTTTTCTTTGTACTGCTTGCTGAACTCATTTACTTAGTGTAAGTTAACTTTATGATCATTATTAAACTGAAAGTAGGTCTTTTTAAAAATCAGAAGTGGAAATGGGAGAAAGAAAAGGAAGAAAGATTGTAGTCTGGGTGGGAGGGAAAGTAGGGTAGGAAGTATCACTATGTTCACAATTCTGTGTATAAAAAATACATGAAATTTGTATAACTTAGATAATTTTTTTTAAAAAAAGCAATGAAAATGATCGGGTAGTCTCCACATCTGTGAATTTCATTACCAAAAAAAAAAATCAGGAAAGTATGTAGAAACGGGTGCTCATTTGCCATTTGATGGCTCTATCAGGCCATGAGACAGCAAGAAGTTCAACATCACTGATTATCTGGCTTTTACATCTCAGCTATTATTCAAGTAAACATTCAAGAAAAAATCCAGAAATGCCACTTCTTATTTGCTGCCATGTGTTTTGCTTTTGCTTTTTTTAAGGTGAACAAATTTCATGTATTGCATATTTACAGATTTAAGAGCATAGGGATGCTTCCCTCACACATATTCTCTCACACTCCCCTCTACTTCCTTTCTTATTGTTTATTTTTTACAATGACACACTTTCAGTTTATTTTATACTCATAATATTAACTCTACATTATTTAAAGAATTCAGTGATAGTAAAAAGGTAAAAACACTGCGCTTCAACAGTAGAGACAAGAGCTGTAAGCAACCCCTGTATCTCAAAGTGTTTTCACTCTGAAAAGAATCAAGACTATGCTGGTTAAGTCGGGAAAGTTTCATCATCCCTTAAAATACCAGGAAACACCCAAGGTCACCACTGTTCTATTCTGTGGTCTCTGTGACTATGCAGTCTCAGCTTCATTCTCCCAATTGGTACTGCCTCCTTCCAAGCACAGCCATCAATTGTGGGCATCTCCACGTGAGTGGCACTCTGCCTTTTGGTGTAAACTTCTTCACATTGTTTTCATACTATCTGTCAAAACACAAGATCTATGTTATCAGGAACCTCATCTCCTTATTGCTGACCTGTTGTTCAGTGCCTGGTAGGCATTCAATAGAAATAGTTTGAGTGAATCAATTCATATATGAATGAGTTTGCTTTATCAATCCCTCATCACTTGGGCTCTGTGTCGAAATGTTTTGCTGACAACAACTTCTTCACTCTCAATTTTACTCCATGAGGCTGTTATTCCACAACAGCTTAAACAATTATCTCTCGTGATCCATGGCTTTATTAGATGAGTAGAGCCTCCTGTTCTATTTCAACACACTGACAACTTTGAAACTGTCAAGACAAAAGATGATGATGATACCAGTAAGTGGGAAAATTGAAATCAATGCATCATCATTATTTATAGCATGTGAAAATTTTTGTGAAATTTTACATGCTATGAATTTATCTCTAAGGGATCTAATTCAGCTCAATGGAGCCACAAGGAAAATTGTGGTGCTATTTTCTCCCAATATCAATGCTGGGTCACAAGAGAAACATCTACGTAGTGTAGGTTGATATTTCATGTTTTCACCTGGAAAAGACTTTCAACAAAGAACAAAGGATTCCCTATCATAAAATTTTAAAGCAAAATTCTCATGTGAAGTTCTAAGACAGATATCAGAGGCAGAAGTATCACAGAGTTTTAGAAGAAGTGGCAGGTGCATTGAGCTCCCTGTTCCTTTGTTCCTATTTTTAGCACTACATTAACTCAATGTCTCATGCTAAGTTATTCAATATTTTCTGGATCCCCATGTCCTTACAAGAACACATGTGCGTCTTGGAGAAGGTCTGTCTGTTCAAAGAGATCGCTGGTGAGGGACTGAATATCAGATCATGTTCCCAGCTCAGTCAAAATCTCATCCTGAAGCCAATTTGAAGCTGGTGTTCTCATTTATCACAGACTGTGCACATTGTAGGAAGCAGAGAAGAAGGTGACTGGGAGAAGAAATGTTCTCACCCAGTTCAGTGAACTGCCCCAAAACCCTTCATCAATTCTGCTGCTACTTGGCATCATTTATTTATTATTAAATAAATGATGATTGACCCCATATTATGACATGCACTTCTACCATTTATGTCCATACATCACAATAGTATTGAAGGGTTAAAAAAAGTTCTTAAAAGAAAAAGCATATTAATGCTAGTGTTGTAGGAGAAAAATGTTGGTGTCTATTTATGTGTATGAAGACATACACATAAAGTCATTGTGGTTTTCTCCAGGAAAGTAAAGGGTGGGATGAAATTTAAACAGAGAACTTTTCTTTTTACTTTAACGATACTGTATTGTCTGGCATTTCCCTTAACTGTATGTCATTTTATAAATTAAAATATAAATTGTAAACCATGAGGTGGTTAGAGATAAACATCTCAACATACTTGGTAGATAGGAAGGTAGATATATGGATGGATGGATAGATAATTGGTAGATAGAAATATAGATAGATAGATAGATATCTGTAGATCAGTTCATGATCATTCCAAAGTTAAACTCACTGAAAGCTGATAGTAGAGAAAGTGGCTATTTTGATGCACAGGACATGAAGAAATTCTCTTAGGATTAAAGAAGAAAAAAACTGGTTCCAAGGCATCTAGGGCAAAATGAGTTCATATCCAGCTTACTCCAATATCAGATTGGCTGGTAGTTCATCTCCCGTCTCTTCTGCGCTAACTGGAAATTCACTAAAGATGGGAGAGTTCATGATGCCTTTTATAAGCAGTAGAATTTTGCCTTTTTCTGGACTTCAGGGACAGCCTCAAACAAGGTTTCGACACCAACCAAGTTAGCACGGCCTCAAAATCTCAAGGCTAGAAATTCTGAAGTGCATGGACATAGCACAGATTCAAAGGGAGAAAAAAAGATTGACTCCTGGAAAGTCTGGCCTCTGTTCACAATTGTCGCACACAAAGGCTGGAGCCTCAAGCCAACCCTTGCATCACTGGAGAATTTCGTTCTCAGGGTATCTCATCTACTTCATCAGAATCTTGAGTTCCACAGACTAGGAAAACCAAATCTGATTTTTTGGGCTCTTCTTCCAGAAATGAAAGTAATGCAGAATCTCGATACACTCTTAGGTAATATATGAGGGTACTTCAAAGAATTCATGAGAAAATCAAATTGAAAGCTAAGTTTATGGGGCCGGCACTGTGGCATAGCTGGTAAATCTGCCACCTGCAGTGCTGTCATCCCATATGGGCACCAGTTCACATTCCAGCCGCGCCATTTTGGGGAGTGAACCAGCAGATAGAAGACCTCTCTCTTTCTCTGCCTCTTCTTCTCTCTCTGTATAACTCTAACTTTCAAATAAATAAATAAATCTTTTTTTAAAAAAAGAAAGCTAAGTTTATTTTAATTTATTTTTGAAATCCATGCATAGTTTTCTCCTGATACGCATATTAGTGAACTTTTTTGAAGGCCTCTTATACATATGAATTAAAAAAAATTGTGCCAAAGTAAACTTAGTTTTTAATTCCTTTTTCCATGGACTTTTTGATGTACCCTCAAATAGAGGTGTAAAGTAATAAGCACTTGAAAAACTCCTAACAGATGGAAAGAAGCTACATTACTATTTGGTATCTATCCATTTATATATTTTCTCTGTGTGTATGCATGCATGTGTATCTATACATATATGTGTGTGTGTACGTAAAAAGCCTTTTTACAAAATTATTTCTTGCCTATCTTCTTTTAAATAATATCATACAGTACCTTTCTCTGAAGGGAGGAGAGAACTTCCACTTTGACTATGGCCTTGTCTAAATGAAATTGGAGTTGGTGAACTCAAAAGGCTCCCATAGCCTTGGCAGCTCATGACAAGAGTCTCGGGTGATAACTGAAGTCATAAACAAGAATGTCAATTGTTAAATCAACAATGGGAGTCACTGTACACCTGCTCCCCATGTAGAACCTCTGTCCTTAATGTGTTGTACTATGCGAATTAATGGTAAACTACTACTAAACAGTACTCTATACTTTGTGGGTCTATGTGGGTGCAATCTGTTGAAATCTTTACTTAGTATATACCAAATTGATCTTCTGATATAAAGGTAACTGAAAATGAATCCTGATGAACGGAATGGGAGAGGGAGTGGAAGATGGGATGGTTGCGAGTGGGAGGGAGGTTATGGGGGGAAAAGCTGCTATAATTCAAAAGTTGTACTTTGGAAATTCATATTTATTAAACAAAAGTTGAAAAATAAATAAATAAATAAATAATGTCATAGTCCAGATGCTTTTAAACTTTACCAGTTTATAAATACTTACACCATCATTTTTAATTGTCACAGAGTATTTGCTTGTGTCGATTTTATAATTTTTAAAACAATTCCTTACTGACTTACAGGATATTTCATGGTTATCTCCATGATATACTATACTATCATAAATATCCTTGTGCATTTTTTCTCTTTTATCAGTAATTGCTTTAAGTTAAATTCATCAACATGGAATTGAAAGGCATTGAGTACACACTGAACTGTCCTTGGAAAAAGGTGTACCTATTTATACTCTCACCATTTCACTTATTTATATTCTTTTTTTTTTTTTGACAGGCAGAGTGGATAGTGAGAGAGAGAGACAGAGAGAAAGGTCTTCCTTTGCCGTTGGTTCACCCTCCAATGGCTTCTGCGGATGGTGCGCTGCGGCCGGCACACCGCGCTCATCCGATGGCAGGAGCCAGGTGCTAGGTGCTTTTTCCTGGTCTCCCATGGGGTGCAGGGCCCAAGCACTTGGGCCATCCTCCACTGCACTCCTGGGCCACAGCAGAGGGCTGGCCTGGAAGAGGGGCAACCGGGACAGAATCCGGCGCCCCAACCGGGACTAGAACCCGGTGTGCCGGTGCCGCAAGGCGGAGGATTAGCCTGTTGAGCCACGGCGCCGGCCCACTTATTTATATTCTTGGAAATACTTTATCCTATAAATTTGACTACACAGTGGCAGCTTCCGATATTAAAAACAGCAAAGCATGTCTTGTAGACACTAAAGAGTAAGCATTCAAATTTTTCCCTCAGTATCCATATGGCCTTCAGTTTATTTTCCTAACTTCACTTTTCACATCTCCCTACCCTTTCCCTTCTTGTCTCGCCTCTTTAAATTTGTTCTGTTCTTCTGCATGCATCTCTTGTTAAACTCCTTATTAAAGTTTTTACTTCTAATCAATAAAATAGCTCTAATCAATTCATTATGTCTATCAAAGATCAGAATATTAGAGTTCTTTTAAACAGGAATTTTATAAACTATCCACTATACAATAGAAAGAAAAAATGTATGTTGAGAGAGTGAAGGATGAAATGTGTCAGAATACAAATCATTCAAATGGTAACATTTTTAACTTGTGAAAAAAAAAGCTGCACATGAACACATGCAAGCCAGCAAGCACAAGGGGTGGGCTCACTTTTTAATTTTGATTTTTAATTAGATTTTAACAGATTAGGTATAGTTTACACATACAATTTTAAGCATATAATGCTATTCCCTTTCTCCCTCCCTCCTCATTCTCCCGTTCTTTATTTTATTTTTTAGTTTTTGAGATAATATCTTTTAAATTTACATTACAGTAAAAAGGCTTAATGCTTCACCAAACGAGTTTAGTAAATAAAAAGCAAAAGGCAATTGCTATAAACAATAATTGAATGAAGAAATAATTAAGTCACTCACATAAAGTAAAATTTGAAGTAATCACAGACCATATCTGGTCACTCTTGAGATAACTGACCCACATTCTTATTCTACTTATGCAGGCCCCATCCTCATGACCCAGTAACATTTTATTAGTCCTGTTATCTTTGAACTGGTTTAGTTCTCCAATTCATGAGGCATTTAAGTTTCAAAGCCATGATTAGGAGTATTTATAGAGTGGAGACGTAATCCAATTATGGTGTTTGAAGTTGGAGCCCTAGGGGAAGGATTGGATCAGCTTGTGTTGTTAAGATGCATCTTTTGTGAATGAATCATACTGGTTTTTAAAGGAGATACCACACAGACTTGAGGGTGCTTGCCTGCGGTCTCTACTTCTACCTTCTGACTCATCACGTGATTCACTACACTCCTGCACCCCATCACCTTCACCAGATGCCAGACCAATAGGGCCCCCTGATCTTGGACTGTAACCCCGCCAAACCTTCCTTCTTATGTGGCTTCTTTCCACGAGGGCTCCACTCCTCAACCCTGTCAAGTCAGGGATTAGGTTCTAAAATGTTAGGTTGGGAAGACATAATCAACAATGGCAACACCCACTTAGTGTGTGCATGGAATCCCTTGGAAAACCCAAATATTTGTCACCACAAGTGTTGTGAGTAGAGAAATAATTTTTTCTTTCCTCATTAAATTCCTATGTTGAGGAACCAGCATTTTGGCGCAGCAAGTTAAAGCCCTGGCCTACAGCCCCAACATGCCATATGGACACCAGTTCAAGTTCCTACTGCTCCACTTCTGATCCAGATCCTTGCTAAAGCACTTGCACAATTTAACTGCAGAAGTATTCCACCTATCCTAAAGAAGATACTCCATTAGCATTCTACAATTATCTGTATAAACAGCAACAACTTGATCTATGATCAACATGAATATCTAATAAATATTAAAACTATTAAACTATAGAGTAAAATGCAGGATTTCTAGTAGAGTTAAGTGATGTTACTTTGGTACATTCACCATTATTGAACTTTATTTAATAAAGAAATACATTTGCAATTGCAAAAACAGTTCATTTCAAGTTCACAAATAAAACCACAGACCTCAAAAGTCATGATGTTAAATCTTCAACTAATAACCAACAAAAGTAAATCGACTTGTTTACAAATGGTCCATGGCACAATTAAAACAAAAAATATCAAAGGTCACAGGATCTTAAAGAATAGGTTTATTGACAATAAATATTCTAAAGAAAATTTCAAAAATTTATAAACTTAAAATGTTTAAAATCTGTTCTCATTGGCAAAATATCCCTTGATAAAATTAATAAGTCACTATAAATGAATTTCACATTTAAAGTTAGCTTCATCCATTTTAACATCTTTGCAAAAAATTTTTAAAAATTTACAGTTTGTTTTTTCTTCCCTCTTGAGTATAGTAACTCACTATTCAGTTTTTATTCCAACTGTAAGACATACTCATAAATATTTTATCTAGCTGCTGTGAAATTGACAGTCAAGTTAGTCAGTAGTATATTATCCTACAAACTTTTACGAAGCCAAATCATTTTGGTATTTTCAGTCATAGCAATTGTAGTCAATAAAACGCAAAATTTTGTGGTTTCCCTCTAAATGACCCAAAAGCATATGATAGTGTCAGGAATTATTTGCATCAGTTTTATAAGTTTATCTGTGTATTTCAGGTGTCTGAAACTAAAAAAAAACGCATTATCATATATTTTGATAAAAATGAACTACAATATTTCATAACATTAATATTTATTGCTTTATATGAATACTGTATTGAAAGCCCAAGCCAAGTTTCTACACAGAAATTATGCAATTATATATCATTACACAATAGCACTGAACACATTACATTCTATAAAATCTACTTTATAGAAATTTAAAAATGCTAATATCAAAAAGTACAGCTGAGGAAACAGGTATAAATTTGGCAGTCATTAATTTTGACAGGGAAGTTGCAGCTCACATTTGAATATATGTGAATTTGAAAACATTGAGTTTAGAATAATCATTGTGGTTTGTGATTTGCAAAATATAACACTGGCTGTCAAAGAAGCATGTTCAAAAATATTTAATTCACTTCAAAATGTCATACAAATTATGGTGGTTTCTATGCATGCTTAATGCCTCAATTAGGTCAGGTACATTCCTAAAGCAATATATTAATTCTTCCAGTACAGTGGTGTTTCATAGCATTGATATTTGCATTCTCTAGAATAATTTAGAAATGTCTAATATTCACAATGTTCAGGAAAGCAAGCAAAAAGTCAAGGAACCTGCCTGGTGCTTCTGAGATGGTCTCATGTCAGCTTTATGAGCATTCATTCTGCAACACAGTAAGCTACTGTTGGAACACGATTTCCAAGATAAGAACATCTTCTCATAAATAACCATATCTTTTTCTAAGGTGCCTTAGAAGTATACAAAAGAACTTCAGATCTCTTGGAATGTGTTTAACCTGGTATTTCACCAGACAAGATTTCCAGTGTTTGGCAAGGGCCAGATTTTATTTGAATTACTCAGAAGAGAAAAAACAAAATGTCTTCTGAAAGAGGTGAACTCAATCATTACCAATAGAAAAAGTATACACTGTATTCATCTCTGATAGAAACAGAAAAATATAACATTCTCCCCTTAGAATAATATTTATGTATATGTGTGTGTGTGTGTGTGTGTGTGTGACTTAAAGCTCCATTGCACACAGCCAAACAATAAAATCTGGAAACCAGCATGAAACCTACAATTCACTTAAAATATTGAAACTATGACCAAAACAGGAAAACTGCTAGAGCTGTCAGAGACAAGCCAAAAAGCTTTCATGTATATGTGTAAACTCAATGTGATAATCTCAAAAAAGCTTTCAAAAATTATAATCATTACCTTCCAGTTAAAAATTTTAATCCTAAATTTTAAAAAAAAATTCTATACACAAACCACTGATTTTACCAGACCAAAAAAACAGTGAGTGATAAGCAGGACCCAGAGGAACTAATCTTCACAGTTCTTACCTGTGCAACTCTTTAAGGGTTTAAAGTACTTTCCAACCTGTTTCTCTTGTAAAACTACAGATCCATTTTATCACATAAAAGTTTTATACAGTGTAAAACAATAACTGTATGTAAAGTACTGCATGTGTGTGTTTCTAAACAGTCAGTCAGGCTCCATTGGATCCTTTGGGAATTCTCAGGCTTCTTCATCATTTTCCGTGGATGATTCTAACAGAATCTCTCCAGTTTCACTGGAGCTGGATCCGTCTTCTATTTCACGGCAGTCAGAACCACTACTTACCCGGCCTGTAGTTTCACTACCTTCAGAATGTAAATTTTTTTTGACAGGCAGAGTTAGACAGTGAGAGAGAGAGAGAGAGACAGAGAGAAAGGTCTTCATTCCATTGGTTCACCCCTCAAATGGCCGCTATGGCCAGCGCACTGTGCTGATCCAAAGCTAGGAGCCAGGTGCTTCCTCCTGGTCTCCCAAGTGGATGCAGGACCCAAGCACTTGGGCCATCCTCCACTGCCTTCCAGGGCCACAGCAGAGAGGTGGACTGGAAGAGAAGCAACCGGGACAGAATCTGGCATCCCAATGGGGACTAAAACCCAGGGTACCCTGTCAAATATAAGAGTGGGAAAAAGAGAGGGAGGAGATGTACAATTTGGAACATGCTCAATCAGACTTTCCCCAAATGGTAGAGTTAGAAATGTGCCAGGGGATTCCAATACAATCCCATCAAGGGGGCATGTACCAAGGCCATCTCACTGGTCCAAGTGATCATCTTCAGTTCACAATTGATCACACTGATAGGTCTAAGAGTCAAAGGGATCACACAAACAAGACTAGTGTCTGCTAATACTAACTGATAGAATCAAAAAGGGAGAGAAAGATCAATCATGGGAAATGGGAGACACAGCAGACTCAGAATGGCAGATTTCCTGAACAGCACTCTGGCCTCAGAATTAGCCCTTAAGGCATTTGGAAGTAGCTAAAGAGCCCATGAGACTATTTTAGGCATGGAAAGCCAAGACACCCTGGAAAAAAAAAAAAACATCTAAATGAAAGATCTCTGTGAGTGAGATCCCAGTGGAAAGAACGGGGCCATCAAAGAAGGAGGTACCTTTCTCTGAAGGGAGGAGAGAACTTCCACTTTGACTATGACCCTGTCAGAATAAGATCGAAGTCGGTGAACCCTAAAGGCTTCCATAGCCTTGGCAACTCATGACTAAAACCTAGGGAGATTATTGACACCATAAACAAGAGTGTCAAATTGTTAAATCAACATCAGGAGTCACTGTGTACTTACGTCTCATGAGGGATCTGTCCTTAATGTGTTGTCCAATGTGAAGTAATGCTATAACTAGTGCTGAAACAGTATTTTTACACTTTGTGTTTCTGTGTGGGTGCAAACTGTTGAAATCTTTACTTAGTATATACTGATGTACTGAATCAATCTTCTGATGTAAAGATAATTGAAAATGAAAAAAAAACCTTGGTGTTAAATTGGAAATTGCATAGAAAATTAATCAATTTTTTAAAAAAATATCATGTAGGATCTCTGTCCTTAACATGCTGTACATTGTGATTTAATACTATAACTAGTACTCCAACAGTATTTTTCACTTTGTGTTGCTATGTGGGGGCAAACTGTTGAAATCTTTACTTAATATATACTAAACTGATCTTCTGTATATAAAGAGAATTGAAAATCTTGATGTGAATGCAAGGGGAGAGGGAGCGGGAAAGGGGAGGGTTGCGGGTGGGAGGGAAGTTATGTGGTGGGGGGAAGCCATTGTAATCCATAAGCTGTACTTTGGAAATTTATATTCATTAAATAAAAGTATAAAAAAAAAAACCCTGGTTATCAGCGCCACAGGCAAAGGATTAGCCAAATGAGCCGTGGTGCCAGCCCAGAATGTAAATCTTCCTCAGCTTGAGACACATCAGCATCCTCCACTTGATCATTTTCCTCAGAAGTCTCTTCACTCACAGTTAAGGCATCATCCGATCCTTTCTCTTGATTTTTTCTTCTTGAGATCAATTCTCTTGATCCTGTAAAAGACTCATCTTCCTTTTCTTCCTCTTCTTCCTCCTCTTCTTCCTCTCCTGCACAGTGCTGTCTGGCAGTGTGGCTTTCTATTTCTTTACCCTGAGGTGAAGACATGGCTCCTGTTTCTGCTTCCAGAAACTCTCACTGGGAGCTCTCTCTGGGAGCTGGGAGCAGTCTGACTGGCTGCCCGTCTCTCCTCCCCTTCTTTCTCAAACCTGAGTCTTCTCACTTCATGGCCCTTGATTGTACAGCGTTTTCATCGGGATGTTTATTTTTTAATGGGGCTCACTAAGGAGACTTCTAATTCAGATGCCTGCAAGTCATTGTGGTTTTTCTCTTCATTTTTCTGTAAGTTTGACTCTTTACTCTCTGGGCTCTCTGGCAAACCATTTGTTGTCGTTGGAATTGACAAAAAAACCTTTGGTCTATTAACTGGCCTGGGGGTCCCAGGCCCATTTGTATTAGACCTCTCAGTACAGCTTGGTGAATTTCCAGGAAACATAACACCATTCCTTCTATGTAAACTATTAGAATTGGTTTCCTCTGAAGAAGGATAAACACAGCTAACAGCCATCACCTTCTCTTCTATTCCTCTGAGAAACTTGTCTGTTCCTGTATTGCTTTTTCTTGAATCTGTTAGCAATTCACATAGTCGCTGAATAGTAAAAGGGATACTAAGAAACTGTAACCAGTTCTGGAGAGTAGCTATAATCCATCTTCTTAAATCCAGGAACAATTTTCAGTATTCTTTCTTTCATTTCATCAAAGGGAATATACTTGACATTAGGATTCGGAAGACCTCTTGATTCAGGAGCTGAAATTCTTTTTTTTTTTTTTTTTTTTTTTTTTTTTTTTTTTTTTTTTTTTTTACAGGCAGAGTGGACAGTGAGAGAGAGAGACAGAGAGAAAGGTCTTCCTTTTTGCCGTTGGTTCACCCTCCAATGGCCGCCGCGGTCGGCACGCTGCGGCCGGCGCACCGCGCTCGTCCGATGGCAGGAGCCAGGAGCCAGGTGCTTTTCCTGGTCTCCCCATGGGGTGCAGGGCCCAAGCACCTGGGCCATCCTCCACTGCACTCCTGGGCCACAGCAGAGGGCTGGCCTGGAAGAGGGGCAACCGGGACAGAATCCGGTGCCCCGACCGGGACTAGAACCCGGTGTGCCGGCGCCGCAAGGCGGAGGATTAGCCTGTTGAGCCACGGCGCCGGCCAAGGAGCTGAAATTCTGAAATCATCCATCACTTTCTCCAATTTGAAAATAAAATAGTCTTTAAATTGAGACCACTGAATCATTGTTTCTCCAGTCTTGACTACATGACAAAGAAACTGATCCAGGACAGGACAAACTTCCTTTTTACCCCTCTTCTGAAAATTTTCCTGAGCCGCTGCCATTAGCCCTCCAACATGGTGCTCAACAGGTCACCGCACACAAAGTCCCCGCCACCATCCTCATGCCCCTACCCTTGTATCTTGATTCTCAATACCTAGCCAAGGAAGTTTTATTATTATTCCCAATTTGTAGAGTTAGATAAGATTCATGAAGCTGAAAATATTCATCTAAAATTATATAACTGGTAAACTGCAGGTGCCCAACAATCCAGGTAGTACAGGTTCCAAGTCTGTACTACCTTGCCTTAGTGAGGATTTCTGGGTATATTTCCCCAGATAAAGTGACTTGAAGTTGATAAAGTTATCAGGCTCCAGCCCAGGACTATAAAGTCATAAATCCTAGTGGTAGAGACCATTGGTGTATGATTTATCAAGCCTTATAGCTGACTCTGGAGTCTACTCCATTTTGAAAACCACTGTGCTAGGAGAGCTCAGAGGAAGAGACTTCACCAGTAGGCCAAAGGACTCTTCTTGAGAGAATAAAACTTAGACAGTTATTTTCTTTTATTTGAAAGAGAGAGAGAAAGAGAGACAGAGTCTTCCAACCGCTGGTTCATTCCCCCAAATACCTGCAGCAGTCACAGCTTGGCCACAGTGAAACAAGGTACTGAGAACTCAATCTGGGTGAGGTGGCAGGAATCCAACTTCAAGAGCCATCACCTGCTGCATCCCATGGAGTATATGAGCAGGAAGCAGGACTCAAGTCCAGGCATTTATATGAGATGCAGGGGTCCCAAGTAGTGTCTTTTTTTTATTTTTCTTTTTGACAGGCAGAGTTAGACAGTGAGAAAGAGAGACAGAGAGAAAGATCTTCCTTCTGTTGGTTCACCCCTCAAATGGCCGCTATGGCCAGTGCACTGTGCTGATCCAAAGCCAGGAGCCAGGTGCTTCCTCCTGGTCTCCCAAGTGGGTGCAGGACCCAAGCACTTGGGCCATCCTCCACTGCCTTCCAGGGCCACAGCAGAGAGGTGGACTGGAAGAGGAGCAACCAGGACAGAACCGGCGCCCCAACCGGGACTAGAAGCCTGAGTACTTGCGCCGCAGGCTAAGGATTAGCCTAGTGAACCACGACGCCGGCCCCAAGTAGTGTCTTAAATGTCCACCACTTAAATGGTACTCTTTTAAAAAAAAAAGATTAATTTATTTATTTGAAAGTCAGTTACGGCCAGCGCCGTGGCTCAATAAGCTAATCCTCCGCCTTGCGGCGCCGGTACACCAGGGTCTAGTCCCGGTCGGGGCACCGGATTCTGTCCCGGTTGCCCCTCTTCCAGGCCAGCTCTCTGCTGTGTCCCGGGAGTGCACTGGAGGATGGCCCAAGTCCTTGGGCCCTGCACCCGCATGGGAGACCAGGAGAAGCACCTGGCTCCTGGCTTCGGATCAATGTGGTGTGCCGGCCACAGCATGCTGGCCGTGGCGGCCATTGGAGGGTGAACCAACGACAAAGGAAGACCTTTCTCTCTCTTTCTCTCTCTCCCTCATTGTCCACTCTGCCTGTCAAAAAAAAAAAAAAGAAAGAAAGAAAAAAGAAAAAGAAAATCAGTTACACAGAGAGAAGGAGAGGCAGAGAAAGAGAGAGAGGTCTTCTATCTGCTGGTTCACTCTCCAACTGACCGCAATGGGAGGAGCTGCACCAACCTGAAGCCAGGAGCCAGGGGCTTCTTCTGGGTCTCCCACATGGCTGCAGGGGCCCAAGGACTTGGGCCATCTTCTGCTTTCCCAGGCCATAGTAGAGAGCTGGATAAGTAGTGGAGCAGCCAGGACTCCAACCAGCACCCCCTGTGGTACACCAGCACTGCAAGCGGTGGTTTTATCCACTATGCCACAGCGCTGGCCCCTTAAATAATATTCTTAAATATTCTTTAAATATTCTTAAAAACTATTTTAAAGTGGAAGTTTAAAATTCAAAGAAATTTAAAATGAACATCTTTCCATTTCTCTGTAGAGAAATCACAGTGCATCCAAGGAATTACAGAATCTTGGCAGAACTGTAGAACACAAGGCAGACTGATCACGAACTTGGAAAGTGGACAGGATTTGAAAGGGTATGAAGACCCTGCTGGATCTTATAGAACAGTCTACTTTTAGGTGGGACCTTTGATATGTTCACAGGTTCTCCATGATAAAGGGATTTCACAAGAAATGTTTGGGAAACTCTGTGCAGTATATTTACCTGCATCTTTAGACCCATGGGACACAATAACAAATTAAAAAGTCTGAGAATTCCCATGGGAAGAGATATTGTTCATCTCTGTTAGGCCAGCATATCTCATGTTTTTCATGAGCTATCATCCACATCTTGACATACACTGTCTATGTACAAGAGATAGTGTGGAGAAATTTTAAAGGATTTTAATAATAAAAGATAATATTTTTATTTTGCAAAAATTCATGTCATGAGGGTATAATAGAGAGATGGAAATATAGCAGAAACAAGAAAGGAAGTTGCTATGTTGGAGTAGGCGTTATGGTAGATTATGCTATAGTTTGCTAATTACCTTATTAATCCATTCAGATATGACGATTCAGCCACATATTTGAATAAATAACCAACTAAAGGTTTGCTTTAAGGTCAGAATAAATTCCTGCCTAATAAACTATCCTGAGTGTTAGGCTGTTATTAATTGCAATCTGAAATCCTTAATACAACCAATGATTTGTTTCTAGGATGTAAGGATGGGCATGATACCTGAAAAGCCAATTTTTTCAATACTTTTCCTTTAAAACCTGGTTGTAAGATTTGGTTTACTTTCCTGACTTATTTTGCTCTACTCAGATTTCTGCTCTCAAAATTTCTGACAATAAAGTATCAGATTTCCTAAAATTCTGAAATCCCACCAAACATTTCCACCATGTGAGGGATCACAGATTAGAGACAGTGAAGGCCATCGCTTTACCTGCATCCTTTGGGTCTTGGTAAATTTATTAAAGAGAGAATGGGAAGTGAGAAAGTTTATGTGATTTTAGGACTTCTGATTTATCAAAAGACTCAAACTAAGAAATCCAAAAGTTATCAAAATAGAGCACAATTTCAAGTGCAAGCATTTTTTTTGCATATGTACTGTTAAAACATGATTATTGGGACTGGCGCTGTGACTTAGCTGGTAAGACCCACCACTTGCAGCATTGGCATTTCACATGGGCACTGGTTCCAGTATCAGCAGCTCCACTTCTTTTTTTTTTTATTTTTGACAGGCAGAGTGGACAGTGAGAGAGAGAGACAGAAAGAAAGGTCTTCCTTTGCCGTTGGTTCACCCTCCAATGGCCGCCAAGGCCGGCGCTCTGTGGCCGGCCCACCGCGCTCATCTGATGGCAGGAGCCAGGTGCCAGGTGCTTTTCCTGGTCTCCCATGGGGTGCAGGGCCCAAGCACTTGGGCCATCCTCCACTGCACTCCTGGGCCACAGCAGAGGGCTGGCCTGGAAGAGGGGCAACCGGGACAGAATCCGGCGCCCCAACCGGGACTAGAACCTGGCGTGCCGGCGCCGCAAGGCAGAGGATTAGCCTGTTGAGCCACGGCGCCAGCCAGCAGCTCGACTTCTATCCCAAATTCCTGCTAAAGCTCCTGGGAAAGCAGCAGAAGATGCTTGGGCCTCTGCACCCATGTGGGAAACCTGGAAGAAGCTCCTGCTTCCTGGCTTTGGATTGGCCCAGCTCTCTAGTTCTGATCGTTGTGGCCATTTGGGGAATGAAACTACAAATGGAGATTTATTCTCTCTCTCTCTCTCTCTCTCTCTCTCTCTCTCTCTCTCTTCCCCCTCCTTTTTTCCTCCCCTCCCTCCTTCTCTCATTATAACTCTATCTTACAAATAAATAATCCATTTTAAAAAGTTTTTCCTGCTATACAAATGAGATAAATCACATTTTAAGAAAACGCCATTATTATAACACTATATTCTAAAGTTCAATTTATTAAAAGGACTGACTTTGACAAACGCTTCAAATACAAGATTGCATCCAACTCTGTCATTTTCCTTCTTTCTCACTCAAAAAATATTTCAGTTCCTTGACTATCTGAAAGTATTGCTATTGCTTGAAGAATAACTGGCATCACCTCATTACCCTTTGTCATTCTCAAGGCATGGTATCTCAAATGGATCTGCAAGTGTTCTCAATATTCACATTTATGTGAATGACATTGATGCTACTGAAATATCAACTGTAATTGTATTCAATTACTATTTCCTTTGGCTGAAAATCACCTTTGGAAGTTCCATGCTATCTTAGTTTGCTAGGGCTGTCATAACAAATCACCACAGACCAAGTGAGTTAAACAACACAGATTTATTTGATTACAGTTTTGGAGACTGTGAGTTCAAGATCAAGGTGTTGATAGTTTTGGCTTTCCCTAAGGCCTCTCCTTCGTTTGCAGATTGCCATCTTCTCCCTGTGAATTCATATGGTCTTCCTGATTGTGTCTTTGTTGTAATCTCTTCTTATAAGGATACCAGTCCTTATGGAATAAAGCTACTATAATAGCCTCATTTTACTGTACTTCCCTCTTAAAGAGCCCTCTTTTAATATTTTATTTATTATTTATTTATTTGAGAGTAAAGTCACAGAGTGAGGGAGAGACAGAGAGAAAGATCTTCCATCCACTGGCTCACTCCCCAGATAGCTGAATTGGCCAGAGCTGGGTCAATCTGAAGCCAGGATTCTTCCAGGTCTCCCATGTGGGTACAATGGTCTAAGCACTTGGGCTATCTTCTACTACTTTCCCAGGCCATAAGCCAAGAGCTGGATTGGAAGAGGAGTAGCTAGGACACAAACAGATGTCCATATGCAATGCCAGCACCTCAGGCGGAAGCTTAGCCTACTACACCACAGCCTTAAAGGGTTGTATATCTAAATACAGTCACCCAGAAAACACTGGTCCTTAGAACTTCAACAAATTAATTTTAAGGGTACACAATTCAGTCCACTAATAGATGCAGGATTATGAATTAGTCCCAGCTCAGACAGTTACTATTGATGTCAGCCTGGACAAGTCCCACAGTCTCCAAACAATTTGGCTTTCTTGTCTGCACCAGAAAGAGTCTCACATTTATGCTCCATTGGGCCAAGGGAGCCACACCATCATGGGTCAACACTACTTGCTCCAGGGAAGCCACTGAATGGCAGGTAACCTTACAATGTCTATTGGAGCACTTCTGGCTTTGAGAATCTGGCTGGTCAGCACACTCAGGAGAAAACTGAGTTAACTGGGCCCACAGAGATTAAAGTGCAGAACCCAGGAGATCCTTAGCAATTCTGGGTCATGTGGAGGAGCAGCCCTTGCTGGGCACACTCACCTTGTAATCACACTGCACGAGGAGCCAATGTGACCATCGGAAGGACATCCTTTAAATGATGAATAGTTAGAGCCAGAGTGAGGGAATGAATGCCACAGAAGCCTGATGGGATATTCCTCAACTATAACTTCCTGATGCACTCTTATTCACACTATATGGATACTTACGCTGAGGAAACAAATCCTCTAGGTAAGAACAATACCAGGACACAGTGACTAACATCTCTATCTTTCTTTCCTATTACAGAAACTCAAATTTAATTTTTTTAATGAAGAAATCTAAAAATAAGTCATTTGGTCACACTAACCACCTTTCCTTTTTTCACATTTATATAATAAATATAAAATTCCAAAGTACAGCTTATGGATTACAATGGCTCCCCCCCCCAGTAACTTCCCTCCCACCCACAACCCTCTCCTCTCCCACTCCCTCTCCCATTCCATTCACATCAAGATTCATTTTCAATTCTCTTTATATACAGAAGATCAATTTAGTATATATTAAGTAAAGATTTCAATAGTTTGCACGAACACAGAAACATAAGCTGTAAAATACTTTTTGAGTACTAGTTATAGCATTAAATCACGATGTACAGCACATTAAAGACAGAGATCCTACATGAGGAGTAAGTGCACAGTGACTCCTGATGTTGATTTAACAATTTGACACTCTTGTTTATGGCGTCAGTAATCTCCCTAGGCTCTGGTCATGAGTTGCCAAGGCTATGGAAGCCGTTTGAGTTCACCAACTCCGATCTTATTTAGACAAGATCATAGTCAAAGTGGAAGTTCTCTCCTCCCTTCAGAGAAAGGTACTTCCTTCTTGATGACCTGTTCTTTCCACTGGGATCTCACTCGCAGAGATCTTTCATTTAGGGCTTCTTTTTTTTTTTCCAGAGTGTCTTGGCTTTCCATGCCTAAAATAGTCTCATGGGCTCTTGAGCCAGATCCGAATGCCTTAAGGGCTGATTCTGAGGCCAGAGTGCTATTTAGGACATCTGCCATTCTATGAGTCTGCTGTGTATCTTGCTTCCCATCTTGGATCGTTCTCTCTCTTTTTAATTCTATCAGTTAGTATTAGCAGACACTAGTTTTGTTTGTGTGATCCCTTTGACTCTTAGACCTATCAGAGTGATCAATTGTGAACTGAAATTGATCACTTGGACTAGTGAGATGTCCTTGGTACATGCCACCTTGATGGGATTGTATTGGCATCCCCTGGCACATTTCTTACTCGACCCTTTGGGGCACGTCTGATTGAGCATGTCCCAAATTGTACATCTCTTCCCTCTTTATTCCCACTCTTATAATTAACAGGGATCACTTTTCAGTTAAATTTTAACACCTAAGAATAATTGTGTGTTAATTACAGAGTTCAACCAATAGTATTAAGTCGAAGAAAAAATACTAAAAGGAATAAAATAGTAAATTGTACATCAACAGTCAGGAAAAGGGCTGATCAAGTCACTGTTTCTCATAGTGTCAATTTCACTTCAAAATGTTTTCCTTTTTGGTGCAATCAGGGAGAACATATGATATTTGTCCCTTTGGGACTGGCTTAATTCACTCAGCATGATGTTTTCCAAATTCCTCCGTCTTGTTGCAAATGACCAGATTTCATTGTTTTTGACTGCTGTATAATATTCTATAGAATACATGTCCCATAATTTCTTGATCCAGTCTACTGTTAATGGGCATTTGGGTTGATTCCAGGTCTTAGCTATTGTGAATTGAGCTGCAATAAACATTAATGTGCAGATGGCTTTTTTGTTTGCCAATTTATTTTCCTTTGGGTAAATTCCAAGGAATGGGATGGCTGTGTTGTATGGTAGGGTTATATTCAGGTTTCTGAGGAATCTCCAGACTGACTTCCATAGTGGCTTTACCAGTTTGCATTCCCACCAACAGTGGGTTGGTGTCCCTTTTTCCCCACATCCTTGCCAGCATCTGTTGTTGGTAGATTTCTGTATGTGAGCCATTCTAACCGGGGTGAGGTGAAACCTCATTGTGGTTTTGATTTGCATTTCCCTGATTGCTAGTGATCCAGAACATTTTTTCATGTGCCTGTTGTCCATTTGGATTTCCTCTTTGAAAAAATGTCTATTGAGGTCCTTGGCCCATCTCTTGAGTGGGTTGTTTGTTTTGTTGTTGTGTAGTTTCTTGATCTCTTTGTAGATTCTGGTTATTATCCGTTT
This sequence comes from Sylvilagus floridanus, assembly GCA_949820135.1. Classification (NCBI taxonomy): domain Eukaryota; kingdom Metazoa; phylum Chordata; class Mammalia; order Lagomorpha; family Leporidae; genus Sylvilagus; species Sylvilagus floridanus. Next base: position 81,009,638 of record OX463241.1, read on the forward strand.
ATCTGTTGCAAGGCTTGCAAATATTTATTCCCATTCTGTTGGTTGCCTCTTCACTTTCCTGACTGTTTCTTTTGCAGTACAGAAACTTCCCAATTTGATACAATCCCATGTTAATTTTGGCTTTGACTGCCTGTGCTTCTGGAGTCTTTTCCTAGAAGTCTTTGCTGGTTCCTATATCTTGCAGGGCTTCTCCAATGTTCTCTAATAATTTGATGGTGTCGGTCATAAATTTAGGTCTTTAATCCATGTTGAGTAGATTTTTGTGTAAGGTGAGATTTAGGGGTCTTGCCTCATGTTTCTGCACGTGGAAATCCAGTTTTCCCAGCACCATTTATTGAGATCCTCAATACAATCAAAGCAGTTTATGAAGAACACACGGCCAGCATCCTATTGAATGGGGGAAAGTTGGAAGCATTTCCACTGAGATCTGGTACCAGACAGGGATGCCCACTCTCACCACTGCTATTCAAAATAGATCTGGAAGTTTTAGCCAGAGCCATTAGGCAAGAAAAAGAAATTAAAGGAATATAAATTGGGAAGGAAGAAGTCAAACTATCCCTCTTTGATGATGATATGATTCTTTATTTAGGGGATCCAAAGAACTCTACTAAGAGACTATTGGAACCCATAGAAAAGTTTGGCATAGTAGTAGGATATAAAATCAATGCACAAAAATCAATAGCCTTCATATACACAGGCTTGCCATGGCTGAGAAAGAATTTCTAATGTCAATCCCATTCACAATAGTCACAAAAACAATCAAATACCTAGGAATAAACTTAACCAAGGACGTTAAAGATCTCTACTATGATAATTACAAAATCTTAAAGAAAGAAATAGAAGAGGATACCAAAAAATGGAAAAATCTTCCATGCTCAAGGATTGGAAGAATCAACATCATCAAAATGCCCATTCTCCCAAAAAGCAATTTATAGACTCAATGTGATACCAATCAAAATACCAAAGAAATTTTTTCAGATCTGGAAAAAAATGATGCTGAAATTCATATGGAGTCACAGGAGACCTTGAATAGCTAAAGCAATTTTGTACCACAAAAACAAAGCCGGCGGCATCACAATACCAGATTTCAGGACATGCTACAGGGCAGTTGTAATCAAAACAGCATGATACTGGTACAGAAACAGATGGATAGACCAATGGAATAAAATGGAAGCACCAGAAATCAACCCACACATCTACAGTCAACTTATATTTTATCAAGGATCTAAAAACAATTCCTGAGTAAGGATACTAACTACCTTTCAATGATTCAGTATCTGCATGTGGCTAGTGTCCACCATATCAGATGTTTGTGTATAAAGTACAACACAGAAAACTCTATCATCAATGCTGCTATATACTATAAAAAGTTCAGTTGTTAATTTCTATATCTGATGTCTCATAATTCATGCTGTGACTTTAAACATATTTACAAAGTCAGATTATTGAGTACAAAGCGTATTTCCCAAGAAATCTTTGTCATTCACAAACTAAGTTATTGCACAGGTAATATCAACATGAGAATAATGATAGCCTCTGTTTATATAACTTCATATATGTAATTCATTTCATTATTACAATAATTATGCAAGTATTCTTAACTGCTCCAACTTCACAGATAAACTGATACACAGATGAGGCTTAATACCTTGTTCTCAAAAGTCTCACAACTATTAAAAAACATAGCTCTGTGGATCGAGGTGGTGCAGTAAGCAAGTCCTTGTGGTCTACATAAATCAGGAAAAAATGTCTCTCTATCCATCTCTTGAAGACTTGAAGGTAGACAAAGTAATTCAGGCTCAGACTGCTTTTTCTGCAAACTCTGCCAACCCAAAATTTTTGTCAGAAGCTTCTGCTCCCATCTCTCAAGATGGAAATCTTTATCCTAAACTTTATCCGGAACTTTCTCAATACACGGGCCTCTTTTAAGTGAAGAAGAAATACATGCAAATATGGCAATGGTCTCTGGAGCACCAGTTCAGGGGCAGTTGGTAGCAAGACCTTCCAGTATGAACTATATGGTGGCTCCTATAACTGGAAATGATGTTGGGATTCGCAGAGCAGAAATTAAGCAAGGGATTCGTAAAGTCATTTTATGTAAGGATAAAGATGGAAAAATTGGACTCAGGCTTAAATCAATAGATGATGGTGTATTTGTTCAGCTAGTCCAGGCAAATTCTCCAGCCTCATTGGGTGGTTTGAGATTTGGTGACCAGGTATTCCAGATCAATGGTGAAAACTGTGCAGGCTGGAGCTCTGATAAAGCTCACAAAGTGCTCAAACAGGTTTTTGGAGAGAAGATTACAATGACCATTCATGACAGGCCTTTTGAGCGGACAATTACTATGCATAAGGACAATACTGGACATGTTGGCTTTATCTTTAAAAATGGGAAAATAACATCCATAGTTAAAGATAGTTCTGCCCCCAGAAATGGTCTTCTCACGGAACATTGAAATCAATGGCCAGAATGTCAGTGGATTGAAGGACCCTCAAGTTGCAGATATACTTTCAACATCTGGGACTGTAGTTACCATCACAATCATGCCTGCTTTTATCTTTGAACATATTATTAAACGGATGGTGCCAAGCATTATGAAACACTCTTCCCTGAAAACAAAATGACGGTGACACTTTATCTTTTTTTTCTGTTTTGGTTTATGCCTATCCTAATTAAATATGTACAAAGTGAAAAAAAGAAACATAGCTCTGTAAGATGACATAAATTTATGACATACACATCTAGTCAACCACACCATCCTTTACTTTACTTAGCTTATTGTTTACCTTCAGAATCCTTCCCTGTTTCCTATAGGCCTGTTCTACCTTTCTATTGGGCTGGGTTACCTGAACCTACTGGTCCACCTGCAGCTCTGGGATCACAATTCTGGTGAATGTGTAAGGAGCCCATGTGATGGGTCGTAAAAACAAAATCTAGGTTTCTGGTTTTTGTTTCATAATGTAGCCGAGCTCCAGGCCTCTGGCTTGATCTCAAACCAGTTTTTCTTAGGCTGGAATCCCACACTCCCCTTAACTGTTATCACCCAGAATCTAAAGAGTTGACCTTGCTCTCGGGCCCCCTACCCATCCTATTGATGAGTCAGTTCCCAGAAGTTAGGTGCTAGGGTCCCAAAAACTTTTCAAGTAGTTAGGAGGATCAAATAGTATATGTTCATGACAGTGACTAAAAAATTTGTGTATTTACCTTATAAATGTTTCAATGTTATAAGACTCTAAAATGGTAGAAAGCTTGTAATTACTCAGTGAATATATTTACTAAACAATGAATCAAATATTTTTTTTCATTGTGAACTTAAAATGCTCCAGAACTTTGTAAGACTTTGAATCATAATCAAGGGCTTATGATAGCAACAGCTGAGTTGTAATCTAATTTTGATGGCTTTGGATTACTTAACTTCACTGAGATTTATCACAAAAACTCAGACTCACATCTTAAGAATTAAGAAAATACAGTTGATTTGTTGATTCTACATTTGTGAATTCAGCTACCGCAGTTCAGTCAAGCATAGCATAACACTTGAGTCAACAACAGAATGCAAAACAACAATGATCCCATGAGAGTATGCTGCCTAGAGACATTGTAGTCATCTTAGTTTGTGTTGAGTACATTCTACATTGTTCATATGACAAAATCATCTAATAGGGTATTTCTCAAAATATAGTAACTAGTGATGTATGGCTGTATTTGTGGCTTTTAAATCCATATCTTACAGACATATACATAGGGGAAAAAACCCTTTTTAAAAGTTTACTTATGTATTTGAAATAATACCAGAGAGAAAGATCTTCTGTTTGTTGGTGCACTCCCCAAATGCCTGCAAAAGCCAGATCTGGACCACACTGAAGCCTTGAGCCAGGAATGCCATCCAAGTCGCCTTTACAATGTCAGGGACCCAAGTACTTGAGCCATCGCCTGCTGCCTCCCAGGTTGCTCATTATCAGGAACCATGACTCAAATCCAAGCACCCCAATATGGGATGCAGGCATCTCAAGTGGTGGCTTAATTCAATGTGTGACAATGTCTAATCAGAGATGCAAAAAGTTTGAGACACCAAAAACACTTCCCAGATGAATTCAAGCAAGGCCAGGCTCTGCTCTTCTTCAGTTATTCTGTAAACAAATGCCCTTTCCATATTCTACTTTGTGCCATGCTTTTGCACTTTGGTACTTTGGATTGGTCACGCAACTGTCTAAAATAGCTCACCAAGGAGAATGCTAATGTGTTGTCCAGTGTCCCTTAGAGCAAGACGATTGCAACTTTCTTTAAAGGGAAAAACACACATTAGATCTAAGCTGCCTTTGGGCAGGCATTACAAGGCCGATGGCCATGAGTTCAACGTTAGTAGATAAACAATGTTCGGTAAATAAGATGTTTTTAAACAGAACCGCACATAAAGCAAGTTTATGTATTGATCAACTGACAAAAAACATGTTTTGACCAGAGACTGGTAAGGGTTTAACACTGTTATTTTCCCTAGGAACAATGCTTCCATATTCACTGGTTCAGGGTTTTCAGTGACCTTTTTGGAATACAATAGCCATGAATAATGAGAATCATTTGCATATTTCTAAGAGAACAGCCACATAACAGAAAACATGTATTTTTAAAAAGCACACCAGCTACCAAGGAGCGTTTTTGGACAAAAATATCTATAGTTCAAACAATAGAATCCTCACATAATAATTTGGTCCAAGGTTAGTTTCCTCAGCCCCCAAGTCACCCAGAAAATAAGCTGCTCCTTGTAAGCTTTGGTTGGTGCCCATTCAGAGGAGCTACAGTTATGCAAGTACCCAGAGTTTTGAGTCCTTGCATGGTGAAGAGTGCCTGGTGCTTATCACAAACTCTAAAGATGGCAGGATCGTCATGGTACAAATAAGGGTCAGTTAATGGTGAGGTGTCTTCCTGATGAGACTGGGACCTAGTTTTCAGATGCATCCTCCTCTTCTCATTTTGGTCCACACATGATGGAATTGAGTCCATCTAACAATACGCCCATCAATGAAAGCTGAGCTCGGGAGTCCCTTTCAGCCTCCCTCCCTCCGTTCCTCCTTCTTTCTTCCCTTCAATTCACAACTATCCAGCAGTTATTCTATGCCAGATACTGCTCTAAGCACCAAGAATACAGAAAGCAAGCCACCTGATCTCATGGGGCTTTACCCCACAAGAGGGAGATTGTAAGAAGCAAACATTTAAAGAACGTGATTGGGATGCTGCACAAGGTGGGAGGGGGCAGAGTAGCAGGTGGCAGGGACAGTCTGTATGTGGAAATTGTAAGAAGAAAGCAGAATCTGGAGAAGGGTTCACAAGTAAACAGCACGTGCAAATCCCTAAGGTGGGAAGGAACGTCTAGGATAGATGCAGTAAGGAAGCATGAGTGACTGGGGCTCATCTCTTGAGAGGAGGTAACTGAGGATCACAGAAAGAGGCCAGCTTTCTGCCAAACCTCAGTTCAAATATTCAATCCCACTCTGATTGTAGGGCCTCAGATTGGTCCTGCTGGCCCTGAATGACAGATTTGATGGGAATAAATTTCAGTCATTACCATAGAAACCTGTAGAAATTGTCCCTCTGTGTTCTGGCCTTGGATGTGGCAGTGAGGACTCTGATGACAGCTTCTGCTGCCTGAATACCTGAAGATGTCCTCACTGTCAGCAAGGTAAATAACTTCATGAGGATTGGACTCTGAGTCAGTAATGCTTTATTTTTCTTGAGTATGGGGTATATTTTGGACCTACACTGATACCTTTTCATTTGGAAATTTTATTTTATTTTACACTCATATGCTCTTTTTATGACCATTTGGTGAACTCTGCTCTTCCAGGATCCTATGATGTAATTGGCTTAACTTTTCTTCTTTTTAAAAACAAATTAATATTTTATTTGAAACAGAGACATAGAGACACAGACAGAAAGAGATAACCTGTCTACTGGTTCACTCTCCAAATGTCTGTAACAGCCAGGACTAATCCTGGCCAAACCTGCCAGCCAAGAACTCAATCCAGGCTCTCACATGAGTGGCATGAATTCAATTACTTGAGTTTTCAGGGCTGCTGTCCAGGGTCTGCATTAACAGGAGGCTGAAGTCAGGGGCTTGGCCCAGCATTGAACCAAAGTATTCCAACGTTGGAGGCAGACATCTCAACCAGTCTTAACCCCTGGGCAAATTTCCCACCCTCTTCTTCTGTATCAATTATTTTGCTCTATCTGAGTTCATCTGATCAGCACTTTTTCTGGATTCACTTTGATTGGCTTAAGCCAATTCTTTGTCATTTTGCCTTTGACCATGCCTAGTGCCCTTTGGACTCTTCTTGATATGGGTGGTAGCTCTGCAATAATGTTTGGATTCTTACTCTATTTTTTTTTTTTTAATTTCAGAAAGGAGAAAGGAAATTCCTGAATGTAAGTGCCAGGGTCTAGAAGTCAGAGTGGATTTTCTTTTTTTTTTTTTAATATAAAGCTTTTATTTAAAGAATATAAATTTCCAAAGAACAGCTTATGGATCACAATGGCTCCCCCCCCACAACCTCCCTCCCTCCCCCTCCCCTCCCCTCCCCCGCTCCCTCCCGCCCTCCGCCCACATCAAGATTCATTTTCAATTCTCTTCAGATCGTATAAATCTTTCGCCTTTTACTCTATTTCTTTAGCCTTATGAGAGTCAACACAGTTTCATCAGCTTTTCTTCAACTCCTTGCTTTAGATTTTGTGTTTTGTGTTTTTCCTAGTTTTATTGTTGAGTTGAGAGAGAGAATGAGACAGACGGATAGACAGAATAAGCTTACATCTGCTAGTTCACTCCCTAAATGCAGTATCTGATGCCAGAAATTGGGAATACAATCCATGTCTTCCATGTGGGTGACAAGGTAGCTCCTAGAGCTACCACTGCTGCCTTCCAGGGTGTGCATTAACACAAACTGGAATTGGGAGTAGAGGCAGGACTTAACCCAGGTACTCTGATATAGGATGAGGGCATCCCAAATGGCATCTTAACCACTAGCTCAGACACCCACCCCTTTCTGGTTTTCTAGAGTGCAAATTACCAGAGGGGAGTTTCTCCTTGTTCCTGGTCTTTCCAGACAGGCTAGATATGCTACCCCTTGATTTTCCTGGTGCATTTCCTCTATGCTTGCTGCATAGTGCTCATGCCTGGGCAAGTCTGACCAGATTCCTCTGTGCTAGAAGGTAGTGTAGGAGGATTCTTTCCACATTATAGTTGATGCTTGGAAATCTCTAATGCATTTCTCTCTAACCTAGGGAGAGTGGATGGGCAGGCATAGCAAGGACTTCAAAATCTGTGCTCTCAGACACTGTCCTAGATTGGGTTCCATCTGTGTTTCTTCTCCCCGGCACCTATCATCTTCAGTGCTCAAAGAGTTCATTCTCATCAGTCATCCTTCATCTGCATATTATGGAGAATGCTCATATGCTGTGGCTTCCCAGTTGGAAGAGCTTGACAATCACTCTTTTCTATTCCAGGCTCTCCTTTCTTCCCTTGACTTGAAAGTCATCAGTTTTTGTACCTCTGGTTGTTTGACTTCTGCTGGCAAATTTGGGTAAGATGGAAAAGGAGTTAATGGAATCTCAGCATTTGAAGTTTATTTTTTGCAATTTTGACTGCTATATTAGGAACTTAGTGACAGAAACACTATAATCTATTTTCATTTTTTTAAAGCTTTTATTTGAAGAATATAAATTTCCAAAGTACAGCTTATGGATTACATTGACTCCCCCACCCATAACTTCCCTCCCACACGCAACGTTCCTCTTTCCCGCTACCTCTCCCCTTCCATTCACATCAACAGTCATTTTCAATTCTCTTTATATACAGAAGATCAGTTTAGTATATATTACGTAAAGATTTCAACAGTTTGACCTCACACAGCAACACAAAGTGAAAAATACTGTTGGAGTACTGATTATAGTAGTAATTCACAAGGTACAGCACATTAAGGACAGAGATCCTACATGATATTTTTTTAAAAATTGATTAATTTTCTATGCAAGTTCCAATTTAACACCAAGGTTTTTTTTTTCATTTTCAATTATCTTTATATACAGAAGATCAATTCAGTATATACTAAGTAAAGATTTCATCATTTTGCACCCACACGCAAACACAAAGTGCAAAAATACTGTTTAAGTACTAGTTATAGCGTTACTTCACATTGGACAACACATTAAGGACAGATCCCTCATGACACGTAAGTACACAGTGATTCCTGATGTTGATTTAACAATTTGACACTCTTGTTTATGGCATCAGTTATCTCCCTAGACTCTAGTCATGAGTTGCCGAGGCTATGGAAGCCTTTAGGGTTCGCCGACTTCGATCTTATTCCAGCAGGGTCATAGTCAAAGAGGAAGTACCTCCTTCTTTGATGGCCCCGTTCTTTCCACTGGGATCTCACTCACAGAGATCCCTCATTTAGTTCTTCTTTTTTTTTTTTTTTCAGAATGTCTTGGCTTTCCATGCCTAAAATAGTCTCATGGGCTCTTGAGCCAGATCTGAATGCCTTAAGGGCTGATTCTGAGGCTAGAGTGCTATTTAGGACATCTGCCATTCTATGAGTCTGCTGTGTATCTCGCTTCCCATCTTGGATCGTTCTCTCCCTTTTTGATTCTATCAGTTAGTATTAGCAGACACTAGTCTTGTTTGTGTGATCCCTTTGACTCTTAGACCTATCAGTGTGATCAATTGTGAGCTGAAATTGATCACTTGGACTAGTGAGATGTCCTTGGTACATGCCACCTTGATGGGATTGTATTGGCATCCCCTGGCACATTTCTAACTCCATCATTTGGGGCACGTCTGATTGAGCATGTCCCAAATTGTACATCTCTTCCCTCTCTTATTCCCACTCTTATATTTCACAGGGATCACTTTTCAGTTAAAATTTGAACACCTAAGCATAATTGTGTGTTAATTACAGAGTTCAACCACTAGTACTAGAATAAAAAAATACTAAAATGGATAAAGTATTACATTGTACAACAACAGTCAGCACAAGAGCTGATCAAGTCACTGTTTCTCATAGTGTCCATTTCACTTTAAAAGGTTTCCCCTTTGGTGCTCAGTTAGTTGTCGCCGATCGGGGAAAACAAATGATATTTGTCCCTTTGGGACTGGCTTAATTCACTCAGCATGATGTTTTCCAGATTCCTCCATCTTGTTGCAAATGACCAGATTTCATTGTTTTTGACTGCTGTATAGTATTCTATAGAGTACATGTCCCATAATTTCTTGATCCAGTCTACTGTTGTTGGGCATTTGGGTTGGTTCCAGGTCTTAGCTATTGTGAATTGAGCTGCAATAAACATTAATGTGCAGATGGCATTTTTGTTTGCCAATTTATTTTCCTTTGGGTAAATTCCAAGGAGTGGGATGGCTGCGTTGTATGGTAGGGTTATATTCAGGTTTCTGAGGAATCTCCAGACTGACTTCCACAGTGGCTTTACCAGTTTGCATTCCCACCAACAGTGGATTAGTGTCCCTTTTTCCCTCATCCTCTCCAGCATCTGTTGTTGGTAGATTTCTGTATGTGAGCCATTCTAACCGGGGTGAGGTGAAACCTCATTGTGGTTTTGATTTGCATTTCCCTGATTGCTAGTGATCCAGAACATTTTTTCATGTGTCTGTTGACCTTTTGGATTTCCTCTTTGGAAAAATGTCTATTGAGGTCCTTGGCCATCTCTTAAGTGCGTTGTTTGTTTTGTTGTTGTGTAGTTTCTTGATCTCTTTGTAGATTCTGGTTATCAACCCTTTATCAGTTGCATGGTTTGCAAATATTTTTCCCATCTGTCGGTTTCCTATTCACATGAGTAGGAAGGAGTTGGTTATAGGAAACCATTGAAGAGTTTTGATCCAAGGACTTCAGATTTTCTTTTAGCTATAGTTCTTGCTGTCATTTGGAAGGATTTGCAAGGCACATCCAAGAATATGAACACTAGTTTCTACTAAGACAGATATACCAAATGTGGAGAAACAGGAATAAATACAAGAGATATTCAGAGAATGAAGTATTCGACACTTGGTGATTTGGTGATTAATTCAAGTGGAGGTGTATTTCTAATCAAAGATGACTCAATTATTTCTAGTTTATAATTTAAGTGAGCAGCAGGTGAAACTGCTAACTGAGAACAAGAATAAAGATTATGGATGAGTATGGCAGCAGGTGGAAAGGAAATTAGTGGATTTGATTTGGAAAAACAGACAGTTTTGACTGCCTATTGAGCATGAAATATCCAGGTGGAAATGCCAGCCTCTATCCAAAAGAGAGATCTTCATTCCAATACCATTTTTATAAACATATCTGCTTAATGTTTATCAAAAACTTTCTTACATGCATAATGCATGTATGTGTTCACTTCTTCTTACTAGATTACAACTTGGCTATATAAATATATTGGATAATTTATTTTCATAATCCCTCTAGGGCCCTTTTGTGCTAGATAGCACAAAGCCTTGTCTGTAATCGGTGCTTAATTCATCTAATCAGTTAAATGCTAAATGGGTAGATGGATGTCCAAATGGGTGGACAGATAAAGAAAGGAAAGATGAATAAACAGACAAGTGGGCAGACAGCTTCAAGGATTCTCCAGAGAGATAAGAAGAAATATAGAACTACAAAAAAATGGAGCTCAAGTAATGGAATTCCATTCTGATATTTCCTACTAGAAAACATGAATTTGCTTGCTTTTGTTTTATGTTTGTTTAAATTCATAAACTGAATGTCTTCAGAGAATTTACTTCATCAGAGAAACAGAAAAGAGACACAAGCTTATGTTATGAAGTAACATAGATTTATGCAGCTGCTCAGAAATATTAATAATTATGAAGCACATTAAGGGAGATGCAACATAATTAGCAGTGTTAATAGTACCAAATGTGATTTCTATGGTAACTATCAATTCTGTGCACATTACTAATTCAAGAGATAATTTTTCAAGCTACACTCTCATAGCTTGTAAGAACTAAAATACCCTCTAAGTAGCTTAATTGCCTCTGCTGTTTAGTTGGGAGAGAGGTTTCCATGAAAGATTTCTATTCAGCTCACTCTCGCTGATCTTCCTTATGTACCTCACTATCCTTTTGGCTTCAAACCACACTGACAAGCTCCTTTCCAGTGTGAATATATATGTCATAATAATTATTACCATATATACTATGTTTGATCTCACTGGTCTGCAGGAAATAAACTGTTCAGCTTTTAGAATCAATAGCCATTTAATACATCAGAAAAGCAATTAACCAAATAACAGCCTAATATCCCGAGACTACTCATACACCTCTAAAAGGTAGATAATTTATTCCCCATTGACTGGTGAAATGAGCCCTAAGGTCATTGCTGAGTATTATTTACAGAGTGAAATCCTTAAATTTCCCAGCAATTAAATGCAATTGTTGCCCTTTAGAGTCAAAGATAATATTTCAAATTAAAGTAGACCCAACTATCCCGAACTCCCTTAGCATCTTCTCAACACAACCACCTTTAGAAAGACCTGGACTTGGTTTTTTTCATAATCTTTGACTTTGAGCAAATTCCCTAACTTCTCTGAGCCCATATTCTTCTCAATGAAACATCTTACAGATTATTATGTGCCAATGTGATAATATGTGCAAAGGCCAGCATAGAGAAAATATCAATAAATATTACCTTGAATAACAGATTGTGATATTAAATCCGATTGTATTCAGATTTTGTCTTCATGGGAACTATGAAATTCTGTAGCTCAATTTAGCTAATGTTATTTCCCAGTTTCCAATTTTCATTCAAAACATAAACACAAACTCTTCTAGCATTATTTGGTTCTGGAAGGACCATGTGATATGGACAATCTACTCCACTCCACATAGTCATCCCCTGTCCCCAAATATATGCAAAGATGCAAGTCAGCTAAAAGGGTAAGAAAAATACTAAGGGTAGCTGATAATGAAATGAGTTAAAGAAGACAGGAGGCCAGGTCTACTCTGCTTCATTCACCTCCTATAGATTCTGATGTTGTTCACCACTCATTTTAGTTGGCTCTTCTCCCTTAGCCGCACACAGTAATGTATTCCTCTTCCTAATTAACTGATCCTATTTTATCCTGTAGTTCTTTAATATCCAACCAGGGTACTCTGATTCTCTCACATTTTATTTTGAAAAGTATTTTGAAAGTATCTGCTAATGTCTACTTTGGGCTAGGCTGTGATTAGGTATGAATCCTTCCTTCCAGAACTTATCACTCAGAGGAAAGAGCCTCACTGCAAACAGGCAACAACAGCATCCTAAACATGTTCTTGGGCAGTTACTATGAAGAGCTTGCTGCCCATTCATGGCCTATACCACAAGGAGCCACATCCACAAACTAAGGAAGCTCAGGGAAGCTGATGATTTGCCAGTTTCATAATTAATCCTGCCTGCCCTCAATAAGCTCTTTCTTGCTGAGCTCTGCCTTCCTTGAACCTTTGGTCCAATTTTGGTAGAAGTGAGAGAGAGAAAATCCACCTTCTCTATCATTAAGACCAGTAAGATATATTGCCTCTTCTGACTGCTTTATTCTGTGAACACTAGACACAAGGATTCAACTGTCCTTTCTTGATCAAGCTCTGGACCACTGTGTAGATTGAGACATAACCTAGTGACTGTCACTCGGTATCTGTTCTCCATTTCTGGGTTAACGGATTTCAAGCCAGAGGCTACATTCCCCAGACTTTCTTGTAGGAGGGTGTGATCGCATGACTACTACTTCACTAAGGAAGGCAGGCAGCAGCATGAGGTCCACCTTCTGCATCACTTCAGGGTGCTGTGCACAACCATTTCCTCCGTTCCATTTTTCACTGGCTGAAATATGGCAGCCAGCTGGAGAAGCCTGGTTGGCCCCTGCGATGAGATGTACCTGTTGAGAATGACTGAACCACCAACCAAAAGAAATTGGATACTGAGGCAGCCTCATTGGGAAATGTTACTTAATTTGTCCTGAGCTGTTTGCCTAATTCCTGACCATTTGGTAAAAAAAGAAGTAAACTTTTATATCATCATGACAACTTTTTTGTGCCTCTGTTACAGTTTTGCTTGATCTAAAACTAATGCATAGTGGAAAAGGATTTCATCATACATCAACTAAGTAGCAAACATTTTGCTTTCTGATATTTGTAAGTTTGGCTCTCAGAATTTAAAGAGCTAATTCATCATCAAGAAACAAAATCAATGACCATTATAGCCCTACCTAAAGACATTGAGAAAGCTATCATATGCAGGAATTTTTCTGCAAGTTTTGGAGTGTCAGGTAACAATCCACTAACTCTATCATGAATATGTGCCATAATTATAAGATTATGCTACATTTATTCACGGCATCCTTTGCAAGGCAGTATGCCCAGTGCTGCACAGACCATGGGACATGGGTAGGAAATTATTGCTAAATGCTGAGGTTACTTTAAAATGAGTACTATTAGAAAACTATTCAGATTTCAAAAGTATTTGTGCCAAAATAAATTTAGCCTTTAATTACATTTTCCATGAACTTTCTGAAGCACCCTGCATTATTAGGATACCCATAACTTTTGTTATTTACTCCTATAATGCCAAATCTGGAGATCTAATTTTAGAAATTGCTTGATTAATTTTTTTTACTTATACAAAAAAATCTACCTATTATTTTATGTTTTTAAACAAAGGGACTTAATTCCAAGTATTTACTTTAATTTATTTGAAAAAGATAGAAAGTCAGACAGACAAACATCTTCTGTGTGTTGGTTTCTGCCCCAAATGTCCAACATAGCCATGGTTGGGCCAATCAAAACCAAGATCCAGGAATGCAATCTGGATCACCCACGTGGGAGCCAGGGATGACAATACTGGAACCATCATTTGCTGCTTCCAAAGATATACATTCACAGGAAGCTGGATAAGAAGTCAAGCAGGAGTTCAAACCCAGGACGTCAACATGAGATACAGATGTTTCAAGCTGTGTCTTAATTGCTGTACCAAATGCCTAGCCCTATTTTGATATTTTGAAGAATAGTACTAACAATTGAATAATGCTTAAGCAAATTTTTTATTTTAATTGTATTTAGTAAATATAAATTTCCAAAGTACAGCTTATGATTACAGTGGCTTTTTCCCCCCATAAATTCCCTTCTACCCACAACTCTCCCATCTCCTGCTCCATCACCCATTCAATACCAATCAAGATTCATTTTTAAAAGGGACACTAATCCACTGTTGGTGGGAATGCAAACTAGTAAAGCCACTATGGAAGTCGGTCTGGAGATTCCTCAGAAACCTGAATATATCATATGTTCTCCCTGATCAGCGACAACTAACTGAGCACCAAAGTGGAAACTTGTTGAAGTGAAATGGACACTATGAGAAACAGTGACTTGATCAGCTCTTGTGCTGACTGCTGTTATACAATGGAATACTTTATCCATTTTAGTATTTTTTTTTTATTCTAGTACTAGTGGTTGAACTCTGTAATTAACACACAATTATGCTTAGGTGTTCAAATTTTAACTGAAAAGTGGTCCCTGTGAAATATAAGAGTGGGAATAAGAGAGGGAGGAGATGTACAATTTGGGACATGCTCAAATGGAATTGACCCAAATGAAGGAGTTAGAAATGTGCCAGGGGTTTCCAATACAATCCCATCAAGGTGGCATGTACCAAGTCCATCTCACTAGTCCAAATGATCAATTTCAGTTCACAATTGGTCACTCTGATAGGTCTAAGAGTCAAAGGGATCACACAAACAAAACTAGTGTCTGCTAATACTAACTGATAGAATTAAAAAGAGAGAGAACGATCCAAGATGGGAAGCAAGATACACAGCAGACTCATAGAATGGCAGATGTCCTAAATAGCACTCTGGCCTCAGAATCAGCCCTTCAGGCATTCGGATCTGGCTCAAGAGCCCATGAGACTATTTTAGGCATGGAAAGCCAAGACATTCTGAAAAAAAAAAAAAAAAGAAGAACTAAATGAGGGATCTCTGCGAGTGAGATCCCAGTGGAAAGAAAGGGGCTATCAAAGAAGGAGGTACCTTTCTCTGAAGGGAGGAGAGAACTTCCACTTTGACTATGACCCTGCTGGAATAAGATCGAAGTCGGCGAACCCTAAAGGCTTCCATAGCCTTGGCAACTCATGACTAAAACCTAGGGAGATTACTGACACCATAAACAAGAGTGTCAAATTGCTAAATCAACATTAGGAGTCACTGTGTACTTACGTCTCATGAGGGATCTGTCCTAATGTGTTGTCCAGTGTGAAGTAATGCTATAACTAGCACTGAAACAGTTTTTTACACTTTGTGTTTCTGTGTGGGTGCAAAGTGATGAAATCTTTACTTAGTATATACTGAATCGATCTTCTGTATATAAAGATAATTGAAAATGGAAAAAAAACTTGCTGTTAAATTGGAATTGCATAGAAAATTAATTAATTTTTTAAAAACAATATCATGTGGGATCTCTGTCCTTAATGTGCTGTACATTGTGAATTACTACTATAACTAGTACTCCAATAGTATTTTTCACTTTGTGTTGCTATGTGGGGGCAAACTGTTGAAATCTTCACGTAATATGTACTAAACTGATCTTCTGTATATAAAGAGAATTGAAAATGAATCTCGAAGTGAATGCAAGGGGAGAGGAAGCCGGAAAAGGAGGATTGTGTGTGGGAGGAAAGTTATGTGGTGGGGGGAAGCCAATGTAATCCATAAGCTGTACTTTGGGAATTTATATTCTTTAAATAAAAGCTTTAAAAAATCAAAAAAAAGATTCATTATCAATTCTCTTTATATACAGAAGATCAATTTAGTATCTATTAAGTAAAGATTTCATCAGTTTGCACCCACACAGAACATAAGGTGTAAAATACTGTTTGAGTACTAGTTATAGCATTAATTCATATTGAAAAACACATTAAGTCCAGAGATCCTACATGAGGAATAAGTAAACAGTGACTGCTGTTGTTGACTTAACCAATTGACACTCTTGTTGATGGCATCAGTAATCTCCCTAGGCTCTAGTCATGAGTTGCCAAAGCTATGGAGGCCTTTTGAGTTCACCGACTTGGATCTTATTTAGACAAGGTCATAGTCAAAGTGGAAGTTCTCTCCTCCCTTCAGAGAAAGGTACCTCCTTCTCCTCCTACCTTAATGGCCCATACTTTCTGCTGAGATATTTCATTTAAGTTTTTTGGCTTTTTTTGGCAGAGTGTCTTGGCTTTCCATGTCCAAAATACTCTCATGGGCTCTGCAGCCAGATCTGCATGATCCGCATATGAGCAATTATGAACTGAAATTGATCATTTGGACTACTGAGGTGGCATTCGTACATGCAACCTTAATGGGATTGTGCTCGAATCCCATGGCACATTTCTAACTCCACCATTTGGGGCAAGTCGGATTGAGCATGACACAAATTGTACATCTACTCCCTCTCTTATTCCCACTCTTATATATAATTACAGAGTTCAACCAATAGTATTAAGTAGAAGAAAAAAATACCAAAATGGATAAAGTATTAAATTATACATCAACAGTCAGGAAAAGGGCTGATCAAGTCACTGTTTCTCAAAATGTCCATGTCACTTCAACAGGTTTCCCATTTGGTGTTCAGATATTTGTTACCAATCAGGGAGAACATATGATATTTGTCCTTTTGGGACTAGCTTATTTCACTCAGCATGATGTT
Source organism: Sylvilagus floridanus (assembly GCA_949820135.1). Taxonomy (NCBI): domain Eukaryota; kingdom Metazoa; phylum Chordata; class Mammalia; order Lagomorpha; family Leporidae; genus Sylvilagus; species Sylvilagus floridanus. The sequence goes on from OX463241.1 coordinate 81,026,335, forward strand.
TTCCAAATTCCTCCGTCTTGTTGCAAATGACCAGATTTCATTGTTTTTGACTGCTGTATAATATTCTATAGAATACATGTCCCATAATTTCTTGATCCAGTCTACTGTTGATGGGCATTTGGGTTGATTCCAGGTCTTAGCTATTGTGAATTGAGCTGCAATAAACATTAATGTGCAGATGGCTTTTTTGTTTGCCAATTTATTTTCCTTTGGGTAAATTCCAAGGAGTGGGATGGCTGGGTTGAATGGTAGGGTTATATTCAGGTTTCTGAGGAATCTCCAGACTGACTTCCATAGTGGCTTTACCAGTTTGCATTCCCACCAACAGTGGGTTGGTGTCCCTTTTTCCCCACATCCTTGCCAGCATCTGTTGTTGGTAGATTTCTGTATGTGAGCCATTCTAACCGGGGTGAGGTGAAACCTCATTGTGGTTTTGATTTGCATTTCCCTGATTGCTAGTGATCCAGAACATTTTTTCATGTGCCTGTTGTCCATTTGAATTTCCTCTTTGAAAAAATGTCTATTGAGGTCCTTGGCCCATCTCTGGAGTGGGTTGTTTGTTTTGAAGTTGTGGAGTTTCTTGATCTGTTTGTAGATTCTAGTTAATAACCCTTTATCTGTTGCAAGGCTTGCAAATATTTATTTCCATTTTGTTGGTTGCTTTTTAATTTTCCTGACTGTTTCTTTTGCAGTACAGAAACTTCTCTATTTAATGCAATCCCAAATGTTAATTTTGGCTTTGACTGCTTGTGTTTCTGGTGCTTTTTCCAAGAAGTCTTTGCCGGTACCCATCTTGCAGGGTTTCTCCAATGTTTTCTTTGTTTTTGTGGTGCAAGATTGCTTTAGCTATTCGAGGTCTCCTGTGTCTCCATATGAATTTCAGCATCATTTTTTTCCATATCTGAGTAGAATGCCTTTAGTATCTTGATTGGTATTGCATTGAATCTATAAATTGCTTTTAGGAGATTGGACATTTTGATGATATTGATTTTTCCAATCCTTTAGCATGGAAGATTTTTCCATTTTTTGGTATCCTCTTCTATTTCTTTCTTTAAGATTTTGTAATTTTCATTGTAGAGATCTTTAATGTCCTTGGTTAAGTTTATTCCAAGGCATTTGATTGTTTTTGTGGATATTGTGGATGGGATTGATCTTAGCAGCTCTTCCTTAGCCATGGCATTGCCTGTGTATAAAAAGGTTGTTGATTTTTGTGCATATATTTTCTATCCTGCTACTTTGCCAAACTCTTCTATGAGTTCCAATAGTCTCGTAGTAGAGTTATTTGGATCCTCTAAATAAAGAACCATATCATCTGCAAAGAGGGATAGTTTGAGTTCTTCCTTCCCAATTTGTATCCCTTTAATTTCTTTTTCTTGCCCAATAGCTCTGGCTAAAACTTCCAGATTATATTGATAGCAGTTGTGAGAGTGGGCATCCCTATCTGGTACCAGATCTCAGTGGAAATGTTTCTAACATTTCCCCATTCAATAGGATGCTGGCCATGGGTTTTTCATCAATTCATTGTATTGAGGAATGTTCCTTCCGTACCCAGTTTACTTAGCGTTTACATCATGAAATGGTGTTGTATTTTATCAAATGCTTTCTCTGCATCTATTGAGATAATCGCATGGTTTTTCTTGTGCAGTTTGTTAATGTGGTGTATCACATTGAACAATGAACCATCCCTGCATACCAGGGATAAATCCCACTTGGTCTGGGTGGATGATCTTTCTGATGTGTTGTTGCAGTCTATTGGCCAGAATTTTATTGAGGATTTTTGCATCTATGTTCATCAGGGATATTGGTCTGTAATTCTCCTTCAATACTGCATCTTTTTCCAGCTTAGGAATCAACATGATGCTGGCTTATTAGAATTTAGGAGGATTCCCTCTCTTTCGATTTTCCAGAATAATTTGAGGAGAATTGGAGCTAGTTCTTCTTTCAATGTCTGGTAAAATTCAGCAGTGAATCCATCTGGTCCTGGGCTTTTCTTTGTTGGGAGGACCTTTATTACTGTTTCAATTTCTGTCTCAGTTATGGGTCTGTTTAGGTTTTCGATGTCTTCCGGGTTCAATTTAGGTAGGTTGCATGTGTCCAGGAGTCTATCCATTTCTGATAGATTTCCCTGTTTGCTGGTATACAAGTCCTTGTAGTAATTTCTGATGATTCTTTTTATCTCTGTGGTGTCTGTTGTTATGTTTCCTATTTCATCTCTGATTTTATTGATTTGGGTCTTTTCTGTTTTTGTTTAGTTGGGCCAATGGGGTGTCAATTTTGTTTATTTTTTCAAAAAACTAGCTCCTCGTTTGACTGATTTTTAAATTTTTTTTTATTCAATCCTGTTGATTTCTTCTCTGATTTTAATTATTTCTCTTCTCCTACTTGATTAGGGTGTGGTTTGGTGCAGTTTTTCTAGGTCCTTGAGATGCATTGATAGCTCATTTTTGGTGCCTTTCCAATTTCTTGATGTAGGCACCTATTCATATAAACTGTCTTCTCAAAATTGTTTTTGCTGTATCCCATAAGTTTTGGTATGTTGAGCTATTATCCTTATTTACTTCCAGAAAGTTTTTGATTTCTCTTTTGATTTCTTCTATGACCCATTGTTCATTCAGGAGCATGTTGTTCAGTCTCCATGTGTTTTCATATGCTCTAGGGATTCCTGAGTTGCTAATTTCCAACTTCATTCCTTTATGGTCTGAGAAGCTGCATGGTATGATTCTAATCCTTTTGAATTTGCTGAGACTTGCTTTATGGCCTAATATGTGGTCAATCCTAGAGTAGGTTCCATGTACTGCTGAGAAGAATGTAAATGCTTTATGTGTAGGATGAAAATTTCTGTAGATATCTGTTAGGTCCATGTGGGCCGTAGTGTCATTTAAATCTACTGTCTCCTTGTTGATCTTCTGTCCTGTTGATCTGTCTATCTCTGAGTGTGGAGTAATGAAGTCCCCCAGTACTATTGCATTGGAATCTAAGTCTCCCTTTAACTCCCTTAACATACCTTTTAAATAAACCAGTGCCCTGTAAGTAGATACATATGCATTGATAATCGTCATATCTTCCTGTTGAATTGATCCCTTAATCATTATGTAGTGCCCCTCTTTGTCTCTCGTAACAGTTTTTGTGGTAAAATTTATGTTATCCAATATTAATATGGCTACGCCCACTCTTTTTTCATTTCTGTTGGCATGGCATATCTTTTCCAGCCTTTCACTTTCAGTCTGTATGCATCTTTGATGGAAAGCAGCAAATAGATGTTTTTTTTTTTAAAACCATTCAGCCAGTCTGCATCTTTTAACTTGAGAGTTGAGGCCATTAAGGTTCAATGTGACTATTGATAAGTAGTAAATTTCCCCTGCCATTTTCCCAAAGATATTTTCTTTTTTTATATAAAGCTTTTTTTAAAGAATATAAATTTCCAAAGTACAGCTTATGGATTATAATGCCCCCACCCCCATAACTTCCCTCCCACCCGCAACCCTCCCCTTTCCCGCTCCCTCTCCCCTTGCATTCACATCAAGATTCATTTTCAATTCTCTTTATACACAGAAGATCAGTTTAGTACATATTACGTAAAGATTTCAACAGTTTGCCTGCACATAGAGCCACAAGTGAAAATACTATTGGAGTACTGGTTATAGTATTAATTCACAATGTACAGCACAATAAGGACAGAGATCCTACATGATTTTTTTTAAAAATTGATTGATTATCTATGCAATTTCCAATTTAACACCAAGGTTTTTTTCTCATTTTCAATTATCTTCATATACAGAAGATTGATTCAGTATATACTAAGTAAAGATTTCATCACTTTGCACCCACACAGAAACACAAAGTGTAAAAACACTGTTTCAGTACTAGTTATAGCATTACTTCACACTGGACAACACATTAAGGACAGATCCCTCATGAGACGTAAGTACACAGTGACTCCTGTTGTTGATTTAACAATTTGACACTCTTGTTTATGGCGTCAGTTATCTCCCTAGGCTCTAGTCATGAGTTGCCAAGGCTATGGAAGCCTTTAGGGTTCGCCGACTTCGATCTTATTCCAGCAGGGTCATAGTCAAAGTGGAAGTTCTCTCCTCCCTTCAGAGAAAGGTATCTCCTTCTTTGATAGCCCCATTCTTTCCACTGAGATCTCACTCGCAAAGATCTTTCATTTAGGTCTTCTTCTTCTTTGTTTTTCCAGATTGTCTTGGCTTTCCATGCCTAAAATAGTCTCATGGGCTCTTGAGCCAGATCCGAATGCCTTAAGGGCTGATTCTGAGGCCAGAGTGCTATTTAGGACATCTGGCTTCTATAAGTCTGCTGTGTATCTCACTTCTCATTTTGGATCATTCTCTCTCTTTTCACACAATTATTCTTAGGTGTTTAAATTTTAACTGAAAAGTGATCCCTGTTAAATATAACACTGGAAATAAGAAAGGGAGGAGATGTACAATTTGGGACATGCTCAATCGGACCTGCCCCAAATGATGGAGTTAGAATCGTGACAGGAGATTACAATACAATCCCATCAAGGTGGCATATACCAAGGCCATCTCACTAGTCCACATGATCAATTTCAGTTCACAGTTGATCACACTGGTAGGTCTAAGAGTCATAGGGATCACACAAACAAGACTAGTGTCTGCTAATACTAACTGATAGAATCAAAAAGGAGAGAATGACCCAAAGATATTTTCTAATATATGCTTTGAGTTTTCTGTGATATTTTTGCTGTGTGGTTTCCTTCTTTAACCTTCTTTAATATTGATGACCGTGTTTCTGTGTTTCTGTGTGTAACACATCTTTAAGCATCTTTTTCAGGACTGGACAAGTGGCGACAAATTCTTTCAATTTCTGTTTCCCATGAAAGGTCTTTATTTCACCTTCATTCACAAATGAGAGCTTTGGAGGATATAATATTCTGGGCTGACAGTTTTTCTCTCTTAGTACTTGGGCTATATCTCGCCATTCCCTTCTAGCTTGTAGGGTTTCTGATGAGAATTCTGCTGTGAGTCTAATTGGAGATCCTCTGAGTGTAATCTGAATTTTCTCTCTTGCACATTTTAGGATCTTTTCTTTTTGTTTCACTGTGTTGAGTTTAATTACAACGTGTCGTGGTAAGGATTTCTTTGGTCATGTTTATTAGGGGTTCTATGAGCTTCCTGTCCTACGATGTCTCTGTCCTTCTCCAAACCTGGGAACTTTTCTGCTAGTATCTCACTAAAAAGATCTTCTAATCCTTTCTCCCTCTCCATGCCTTCAGGAACTCCTAGAACCGGAATGTTGGTTTTTTAATAGTATCCTGTAGATTCCCAACAATATTTTTAGATTTCTAATTTCCTCTTCTTTGGTTTGTCTGTATACTTCCTATGCTCTGTCTTCTAAGTCCAATATTCTCTCTTCTGCTTCACTGACTGTTTTTAAGGCTCTCTAATGTGTTTGTCATTTGATCTATTGAGTTCTTCATTTCATTTTGATTTCACTATCATACTTTCCTGTTCTACTGGTGTCTGTGTTTCATTTTAATTCCTCCTTAAGATTTTATTTTCATGAGAAAGATTTTCTATCCTGTCCATTAAGGATTTCTGTAGTTCAAGAATTTGTTTTTGAAAACTTCTAAATGTTATCATAAATTTTTTTAAATCTGTATCTTGCATTTCTTCTATCTCATCATCTTCATAATCTTGGCTTGGTGTGTCTTGTTCATTTGGGGGCATCATAATGTCTTCTTTGTTCTTGTTTCCTCAGTTTCTGCATTTGTTGCTTGGCACTTTGGAGATATTCTTTGGATTCTTCTTCTCTCGCTGTGGTGTCATTTTCTTGTTATACTATTACTGTATTAAGTGGACTGTCTGCTTTTGATGGAGCCTTAGAGGCTTGAGATGGGTGTGGCCTGAGAGCTCTGTTTGGTTCTTCAGGGTTAAGGGTATGCCAAAGGTGACACACCCAGGTTAGGCAAGTAATTCCGCACAGCTGAACATAATTGAAGGTAGTCAGCTTCCAATCTCTGGTTCCTGTGGTATAACATTCGCCTTCTCTTTCCCAAGGTCCACACAAAGAATCTGTTCTGCCCTCAGTGTGGGCTCAATTTCTCCTGCAGTCTCCCACTGGGTTGCCAATTGTGGCATCTCTGGAGATTATTCACGTGAGCTCCATGAGTTCTCTCACCCACTGTCTCTTTTTTCACCATCTCATTTCATTAGCTCCACACATTCACTAGGTCCTAACCTCCTGTTATTTCACCCCCCTAGAGTCGGATTTTTCTGTTTGGTTGAGGGCAGGCACAGCCCTGAGGTCATTCAGCTTTTACATATGTCCAAAATGGCGCCTGCTCATTGTTCTACTCGACTTTGAGAGGTGCGCAGAGAGAGAGAGAGACTCGTGTCTGTACCGATCCCTTTTTTTTTTTTCCTCTCTCCTCTAGTTAGCCTGGTGAACTTTCCCCCATGGGGCTTCAAGCCTCGTTCCCTCTAGGCTCCTCCTTCTGCTTTCCCGCCGGTGTCTCAGGCTACTGAGGTTCGGCTCACCTCATGTTCAGCACTGGTGCATGGATTCCATGGCTGGTGTCCCAAGCCATGGGCTCCCGCACACTCCATGCAGGTCCACTGTGAATCACTAGTTCCGCAAGAGTTTCCTCTGCTGTTTCTTTCCCAACTCTTCCTTGAACCTTCAGTTTCTCCACTTTTATTAAACTGTCTCTTTCCGGACTATCAGTGTGCTCCCTTCCTATTCTGCCATCTTGCTGGACCCCTCATACTTAAGTAAATTTAAGTGCAGAATGTCTATGTAATTTTCTTATTGTGTCAAGAATTATAATCTTAAAGAGCATAGAAATATGGAATTACATGCATAATGTAAAAAATAAAAGCAAAATAAAAATTTTATTTATGCTATGATTTCAACTATCTGCATATCTGCATATCTGGACAAGAACTAATGAGGAAACAGATAACTGAGAGGTTCTGGGTTTCTGGAAAGAGATTCTGGATGACAATGTTTGCTTTTTCAAAGTACCCAGCACTGTTTATTTGGTGTTATTTGAGCAATACTTTTCCACATTTCTCTTTAAAAAATATGGAAGCAGCATACATTTATTGATCATCAGGTCATAATCATACACCATCTCCTTCTCGATGTCCCCAGCATGATGACCAATACTTGTGGTTGTCTCTCCTGTGCCTTGGTTAGAAAAAAGCTGACAGGAACCCTGCCACAACTTTGTCCGTGTTCAAAAAATACAAATTTTCAGTCACAACTTAGAGAAGTGCTGTTGTGGGCATTTGTGATCACAAACAAAGAAAAAAGGATGATGCTGTGTGTGACACAGGTTAAAAAACCTTGGTGGCAGCTTTCCCATTGTACCTGTGTCCATTGCTACCTTTACCTTATGGTCTTTCAATTCTGCTCAGCCCTGCTCATAAACATGTCAGTCATTCTGCTTGCAGCTTGAGGGGTCTGCAAAGAGGCCCTTACCCAGAGCTTGCCATCCCTAAGACAAGGAGGAATGCACAGAAATAATGATTGCTTTGTAGAGCATTTAGAAGAGCAGCTTGGTCAGATCCCCATCTCCAAAGTCAGTTAACCAGGGACAAAGAGTTTCATGACCCCTGATGGCACCCAAGCATCTGCAGCAGTTTATAACATCTTGACCTCATCACCCTTCTCTTTTCCTCAAATCTGTACTTAATTAAAGGCACAAGCAAGACGGTTTGTGTAAGACACTGCTCCCTTGGCTTCCGGGTTTGCTGGCACTATAAAAAGACTTTCCTTACTTCAATACTTTGCCTTCAAGATACTGGCTTTTTCTTGTAGTTGGCAGATGAGCTGGACTTGGAAACATTTTTCATGCTTAGGGGCACAACTTTGTTATTTCTTTAAGTTTACCTTTTCTTTTAGTAGTTGTCTTGTGAAGTACTCATTATTTAAGATAAAAACCAGGGACCAATGTTGTGGTGCAGCAGGTTAAGCAACCCCCTTCAATGCCAGAATCCCATATGGGCACCAGTTTGAGTCCCTGTTGCTCTGCTTCTGATCCAGCTCCTTATAATGTGCCCAAGAAAGCAGTGGAAGATGGCCCAAGTGATTGGGCTCTATCACCCATGTAGAAGACCTGGATGGAGTTCCAGGCTCCTTGCTTTAGACTAGACCAGCTTCAGTCATTTGTAACTGCCTTTCAAATAAATAAGCAAATCTTAAAAAAAAAAAAAAAAGCAAAGGCATTGCCCTCCAATGACTCTTCTCACAGGCTCCCTCCCACACTTTGCCACTAGCATCTTGAGAAAAGTAGTTTAGAGTGTTCACAGCACTCTTGACCTACTTATGAGCTTTGTAGAAGTAACATCTAGGGCCCTGGTGCACTTTGAGGACTTATGTGACTCCATACAAATATTGCAGGACTAAAGTCAGCTTTTTAGCAATGAAGGCGCAGGATAGACATCAACAAGAATATCTCCAGGCAAAAACAAATACTCTGTTCTCTTCTGTGACATCCTGCCACACGTTGTTGCTGGCTGTTGTTAGCTGTTGTTTTCATGTCTAGAGTATCAACATCACTGTACAGACCAGGGGACAATACTCAGTGCATCAATTCCTTGTCTCTCTTTTCTCCTTCAGTTTATGATGCGATCTCTGATGATGCTGGGGACAGTTCATTAATCAGAATCAACTTTATAAATAGGTGATTTAAGGCATTTTAATGGAAAAGTTGGCTTATGCTTTTAACAGCTTAAACTTGATTATCTCTGAAGTTTTGCATTTCCTTTGTGAATGGATTCAGAAGGGTTTCTTGCTAATATGTATTTCTTTTACTGAGTAGTTTTCTTTCCACATCGTCTCATCCATCAAAATTGATCAAGCCTTTAAGTATGCTTTGTCTAAACATAAAAAATTTCCTCTTTAGAATTATTTCCTATGTGCCAGCAAAATGTCTCAGTTGATTATAAACCATTCTTTTTTCTCAACATCATTTCTTATTCTGAATTCCTAGAATTTGAACTAATAGATTGGTGAAGATAAATATACAAACCTAGATAGTTCAAAGTCAAAACAATCATTTTTCTTACAACCACATAGTGTATTAATGCAAAGATTTTGGATAATGTATTATATTGTTTCACTTTCATGAAACCAATATACAGAAAAGGCAAAAGAAATGAAAAAGAGGTATAGGAACACCATGAATTTCTAAAGCATAAAGAATCAGAAAGTGTTTTGACTTAAGACTTTGACCCATGTAGTTGTGAAAGATGATATTTTGTAGTCACTGAATTACTAGAAACTTGGCAGAGAAAACAAAGATTAGCTATGTCCACACAATTCTGTACAAAATTGTGTGGAGAAGTAGTTGTTTCATTAGGTCCACAGAGACCTCCACAAGAAAAAAGTCTAAAATTGTCCTTAATTGGAAACTTGATCATCGACTGTTTTCACATTATAGCCAACCATTATATTGTCAAAGGACAAAATTACAACAATGCAGTGTACAGATGTTAATTGGCTTCATTTTTTATTCTAGGATCTGGCCACACTTCATCCCTGAAATAGAAAAAGTGTTTCAATGAAATGGGCAAAAAGTTTAATTTTATAGACAGAAAAGAGCTGAGGAAAGAATAAGCAAAAACAAAGAGCAGATTGGTAATTTTAAAGGTATCTTTCTTCTGGGGTAGAGATATAGAAAAATAATTTAGTGGATAACATTGGGTTACCTTTTTGTGTATAAGAATTGTGGCACAGGGCTGGCGCCACAGCTCAATAGGCTAATCCTCCACCTTGCGGCACCGGCACACTAGGTTCTAGTCCCGGTCGGGGCGCCGGATTCTGTCCCGGTTGCCCCTCTTCCAGTCTAGCTCTCTGCTGTGGCCAGAGAGTGCAGTGGAGGATGGCCCAAGTGCTTGGGTCCAGCACCCCATGGGAGACCATCAGAAGCACCTGGCTCTTGCCATCGGATCAGCGCGATGCACCGGCAGCAGCATGCCGGCCATGGCAGCCATTGGAGGGTGAACCAACGGCAAAAAGGAAGACCCCTCTCTCTGTCTCTCTCTCTCTCACTGTCCACTCTGTCTGTCAAAAAAAAAGAATTGTGGCAGAGGAATCTTTATTATCCTTCCAATTGGAACTAGCCTGTTGGGGAGTTTTGGCTGTATTTTTCTCTAATCCTGATTTCTCCAAAATTCAGATAAATAGCTTGATTTCAGCTTAGTGACATGGAACTTAAGCAAGAGTTACTTTATTTTTATTTTTAGCCTAGCCTGCTGGATTCTAATGTAGGCACTTAGCCTACAATAGCTTCCTATAAATTTCATTTAATAAGTTTTTGGTCCTAATCTCACCCATCCAATGAATGGCCTCTTTATCCTTGAAGATCAACTATTGCATTCCAGCTAAACAGATGGAGAAATGCAGAATGATTAAACATCATTAGCAATTTGATTTAAACTTCATTTAGTTGCATTGTTAGTGAACAGAGGAGGGCACTGTGTGGCAGGGATGGTTACCATTACATGTACCAACCATCCCTTAAGCTGCTCTTGACAGGCCTGGCACTCTATAGAGGCCACATTTCTCCATACACATCATGCTTTCCCATAACCTCCCCCTTAGCAGTAGTTCCTCACATTGGGGAAACTGGAGAATCTTTGAGGACTTGTGCCACCAGTCTCAGCCTGGATGAAGGAGAGATGCAAACTCAAACTCTTGACCTGTATATAAAGAGATGTTGCTGGGAAGTGGTGACATTCATAAGAACTCTAGCATCCATGTGTCAGGGGACTGAGTTCAGGCCTATGGAATGTGATGAAAGTGAAGATGCCACATGGAGGCCTAGTCCAAGCACACTTCCTGAGTGGTTGTTTCTCTTGAGCACTGTCTCTTCCCCTCTTCCCCTCTTCCCAGATGGAGAGCAGCAGCAGACCAGCCACATCCACTGTATACTGAAGATGTCAGAGCCCCCATCCATCTGAGCCCCTGGATCCTGGATGGCTGGAGTATATCTCCCTGGACAATCAGCCTCAGGTGGGAAACATGAAAGGGCAAGGGCTGAGGTGCCACTGTATGGTAGATAATGTTAATCAGTAGAATAACACATCCAAAGACATCCTGAGAATTAATACATAATTCAAGAGTACCATTTGAGTTATTCTTTTAATGACAGGTTCATTTGTGCAAGATGAAAATTGAAGACAAATGCTTCATTTCAGAGATTGACTAGCTCATATGCACAAGTGAAGTCATCAAAATTATGATTTTTATTTAAACTTGACTTCTATTGCAGGGATCACAGAAATATAAACAGAAAGGAATGATAGGACCAGCTCCATCCTGTTTGTGCTATTATAATAACCTTGTCAAATCAATTAGATGTATCTATTATTAGGCATCTTTCTTTTTTTTTTTTTTTCAGGTAAAACTGGGAAATTAGCACAACTGATGTCAGTATAATGGGCTCTTTTTAGATGACAATCAGTTGACTATTCTAAAATCATGTTCATGTTTTTGCTCCCTGTCTCCAATGAGGTCATCCTCTGAATCATTCATCACCAGCAATAGCTGAAAACATATGGAGTAGCAGCCAGATGCAGCCTCAGCCCAAATGTGGGAATCTTGCATTCAGTTAGTTCATAACAACAATGACATTTGTAGCTCTCCAAAAATAGTCTAGGCACAGTACTTTGCAGCCTTGTGTGTGTTATCATGGACCCACAGTTATCACCATTGGTATGCCTGGCACCAGATGTTCCTGTAGCCCAAAAGATCCATGTTTTATTTGTGAGGAGACCATCATCTGCCTGAAATTGCCTCTTGAAAGTCAAGAAACAATTCAGCTTATAGGAGATCTCATTTACAAAGGCAGTTTTAAGACCTTTTAATTTTTCATATCCATGTTTCCTACTAGTTATTCTGTGTGTTCACTGGAACCACCACCTGCTCCTCATCCTCTCCAATGCTCTAGACCATGTAGAGCTCCAGCCAACAAGCTGGAGGCAAACCTCTATCCTCAATCAGGTGCCCTAGGCCTTTAGAACCCCTGTACTTTCCTTTTACAGTAGAAGTCTTGATCTGAAATTTCTAAGATCTGGTGTTCTAAGATCAGATTTCTGGGACCGAGACCTCCTAACACCAAAAGAGTATAACAATGACATATGCAAGGAGACGCCAACATTTGTGAGAAGTGGAATTAATGTCTATGTTGGTGCAAAAAATTTTCAAATCCATGCATTGCCTTTTTATAAAGTTTTCCATTAAGTTTTTTCTTAATAATTTTTTAAAGATTTGTCTTATTTATTTCAGAGGCAGAGTGACAAAGAGAGAGATCCTCTATCATCTGGTTCACTCCTTAAATGACCACAATGGCTGATGCTGAGCCAGATTGAAGCCAGGAGCCTGAGACTCCACCTAGGCCTCCCACGTGTACTGCAGGGACCCAAGTATTTGTGCCATCTTTTGCTGCTTTCCTAGGTACATTAGCAGGGAGCTGAATCAGAAGCAGACCAGCCAGAATAGGAACCAGCACTTCAATGTGGGATACTGTTGTCACAGGCATAGGTTTAACTCACTGTGCCACAATGTTGGCACGAAGGAAGTTTTTGAAGACCCTGCATACACGTGGATTTCAACATTTTTAACTGAAATAATCCTACATTTAATGATACTGTTTCATGTACTTTTTAGAGTACTCATGTATTCCAAAGTATATCATGTGGTATCTAACCCCCTATCTTTCCAGAGAGAACACGTAGCAATTACCTGTCATGACCTGCTCTAGATTGAATAGGTGGTTAAACATTGCCTGAAGAAAACCCCAATGAAAAAGCCTTGTTCAAAAAACATTAACCATGTAAATAATCTTGATACCATTATTTTATTCATAAAAATTATGTTATTTGGGAAAAGAAATCTTCTACTGTAATTTACATAATGTATTTTTCCAAACATCTGCCATCAAAGTTCTCAAATGTGGATCCAAATTAGAGCATTATAATATATAAATTTAAAAAATATATATGGCAGCCATTGTGGCACAATGAGTTAAGCCATGCATGGGACTCCACATCTTAAATCAGAGTGCTGGTTGAGTCCTGGTCTCTTCACTTCAGATCCAGCTTCCTGCTAATGTACATGGGAAAGCAGTAGGTACTGGCCCCAATAATTGTATCCAGATTTTTGGGGTCTGCCTGGCCCAGTCCCAGTAGCTGCAGCAATTTTGGGAATGAACCAGCCAATGAAATTGCCTCGCCCCTCACGCTCCCCACCCTCATTGTTCCACCTTTTAGAAGTATACAAATAAAATTAAATGCACATACATGTATATTGCTAAAACTATGGTTATATCAGCTCTTAGATGTACTAATGTCACTTTGAACTCATACAGTCCAATGAAGTGCTTCGTCCTTCCCCAAAACCTTGAATTTTCCATGCCTGATCATGAACTATCGTCGACCGATCACTCAGGCCACAGAGCTGGTGTCAGACTCACTGTCTCCCTTCCTTCCACATCATTCTCATTTCAAAGACCAAATGTTTTTGTTCTCTCTGTCTCCTAAATATCCCATCAATCAATGTCCCTTTCTTCATTTTTATTTCCAGTCAACAAGTGCTGAATATTTATTAAGCACCTAGTAACATGTTGAGAACTATTTTCTAAAAATGAGTTAGATATACATCTTACCCTGATGGAGATCAGTCTCATAAGAGGGAAAATCATACAAAAAATAGTTTCTCAGGACCAGTGTTGTGGCATAGCAGGTAAAGCCACCTCTTGCAGCACTGGAGTCACAGTCCCAGCTGCTCCACTTCTGATCCAGCTCCCTGCTAACGCACCTGGGAAAGTAGCAGAAGGTGGACCAAGTGCTTGGGGTGTCTGCACACACCTGGGAGATCAGAGGAAGCTCCTGGCTCTCGGCTTCAGAACAGCCAAGAGTCAGATTTTTCAAATGAAGAGACAGGACATGGGAGGATCCATTCTAAGAGCATGCTGCCAGATAGCTTTGCACCATCACTTTTTATTAGAGGGTACCAATAATTCTACAAGTCAGCAGGCATGTAGGCAAGTTATATATCAACTTTATGATGGGAAAGGAATTCAGTCTGGTGGTCCATGATAGAGAACAGAAAAGTGGTATAAATCTTCAAAAAGAGGCCCATTCAAATGCTCTTGCAAATTTACAAATTCCTAAAAACACCCTAAGTACAAATTAATGCCCATTGTCCCCCTGCTGCCTCCGCTGCCACATTCCTTTGGGGGTGGGTTTGCCCATCCTCTGGGCTGTATTGGTGGGAAACAAATTGCAGCCAGGGCAGTTTGCTGCCCTGAGAGACACTTAGGCAGCATCCTCTATTGCCAAGCTCCAGCTTTGCTAGCATTTGACAAATGAACCCACAAATGGAAGATCTCTCTGTCTCTTCTCTCCATAACTCTGCCTTTCAAATAAATAAATAAATATTTTTTAAAAATACTCTGAAATAATCGTTATCATCATCATCATCATCATCATAGTTAATGCTTACTGAGTATTTGTAGTGTATCAGACTCTATTACATTAACTTCTCCAAATGACCTAAACAACTAAGTACTTCCATTATCATACTATATATGAAATCATTGAAGCTGAGATAACTAAGTTTAGACAAGAGCAATATTAAAAGATTAATTGTGTTTTTATATACTAGCAATAGATAGAAATTAATTTTTAAATGATATTTCCAACAGGATCAAAAAATGAACCAATTTAGAATAAAGACAGCAAAAGATGTAAGAGGTCTGTTGCAGCAGGCATAATTTCAATAACCTCCAGTGGGCTGTGTATGGCTTTGTACACAACCCTTCCCTTGAGTCTGGATAGAACCTCTAGCTGGAACCTTTAAGTATGGAATCTCTAACTATCAAAAAGGTTAAAAGGGACTGCATGCATATTTTAAGTATTTTATTTCCTTATTATCATTTTGTTTCAAGGACAGACACAGAGAGAGGAGAGATGGACAGAGAAATAAGAGAGATTTCCTATCCACTGGTCCACTGATGACAGGAGCTATCTTAAGGTATAACAGGTAAAGCCTCCTACATGAGTGCTGGTTTGTGTCCCAGCTATTCCATTTTCCATCCGGATCCCTGCTAATGGCTTCAGAAAAGCAGCAGAAGATGGCCCAAGTGGTTGGGCCCCTGCCATCCATGGGGAAGACCTGGAAGGAGCGCCTGACTCCTGGCTTCAGTTTCACCCAACCCTGGCTATTGAAGCCATCTGGGGAGAGAAGCAGCAGATGGAAAATTCTCTCTCTCTCTCTCTCTCTCTCTCTCTCTCTCTAATTCATGACTTTAAAATAAATAATTCTTAAAAAAAAAAAAACACTGACAATAACAAGAGCTTGGCCAGGACAGAGCCAGGATCCTAAAATTCTATCTGGGCTGGATGACAATGACCTAAGTACATGAACCACAATCTGCTGCTTCCCAAAGTGCATATTAGCAGGAAGCTGGAATTGAAAGTGGAGTAGGAACCGGAACCATGGCACAGTAGGTTAATCCTCAGCCTGCAGTGCTGGCATCCCATGTGGGCACCCATTCTAATCCCAGCAGCCCCTCTTCCAGTCCAGCTCTCTGCTATGGTCTGGGAAAGCAATAGAAGATGGCCCAAGTCCTTGGGCTCCTGCACCCACATAGGAGACCAGGAAGAAGCTTCTGGCTCCTGGCTTTGGATCAGCACAGCTCCAGCTGTTGTGGCCATTTGGGGAGTGAACCAAAGAGAGGAAAACATTTCTCTCTATCTCTCCCTCTCAGTGTCTGTAACGCTAACTCTCAAATAAAATAAATAAAATCTTTAATTAAAAAAAGGGGAAGAGAGTTTTTAAAAAGTGCAGAGTACAGTCTCAGGGAAGATTTAGGGAGAAAAATGCAGTGGAAACCCCACGCAAGTTAGAGGGAAGCTGTGGATCTACATGGAGGGTGTGGACTCGCAGCATGAACTTGGACACAATGTAGGAGAGCAGCAGCTAAGAGCCTCACCACCAGCTTTGGGGAGGCCAGACCATAGCATCCCAAACCACTGGCAATAAAGCAAAAAGAGGTTGTCATTGGTTGGGCTTGGAGCCCTGTGGTGGACAGTGTACTTGTCAACCTGGAAGAAAAACAGGGGCTGTCAGCTCCTTCGGCCGCAAAAGGAACGATGCTGCTCGCAGTTAATCAGTCTTCAGTAGTCTTTTACTTAGAAGGAATGGGAAAGAGAGTGGGGGACCTGGAGAAGGGGGAGAGATGGCGCGCACGTTCCTTAAGGGGGAAAGCTGGCGTGCCCCCTCCATCTCCCGTGGTCTGCTTATATACAGAATTCAACCAATCACAGTCAACCATTCAGAGTCCATGCACAGAGCTCTCCAATCCGGCACTTGATCATGCTCAGCTGTGGAGTCACACAGCAGGCAGGGCATCAGCACCATCTTGTTGTTTTCCACGATCCTCAGCTAGATGGAAAGTTCAATCAGCTGCTACATCCGCATTACTGCTATAAGCCAAGCCCAGCATGGGGGGTCCCATGGCTGGCCTATCCATGGGTCCCCACAGGGGCACGTTTCTGTCTCCCCGACCACCCTACAATGGCATCCTATAATTAGCTGAGAGAGGGTGGGTGCCATTTTGGACATACATAACAACTGTGACAGTCTATGTTTGAGCACCCAGCAACCAGCCAAAAGGAGATGCATGAATCTGGCTGGGAATAGATGGGGGCTGGGTGTCCATGTAGGACTGTGAGGTGTACCCAGTCTCCCAGCACATCACAGGTGATGGGGCTTAGTCTGCGGGGGTGAAGTACCCACAGGGAGTGTCTCCACCTTCTTGTGGATAGATGGACTGTCAAAGAAGTATTACATCTTCTGGCCCAATTCCTTGGGCCCTGCACCTGCATGAGAGACTAGGAGAAGCACCTGGCTCCTGGCTTCAGATCAGCGGCCACTTGGGGGTGAACGAACAGAAAAGGGAGATCTTTCTCTCTGTCGCTCTCTCTCACTATCCACTCTGCCTGTCAAAAAAAAAAAAGAGTGCATCCTCAGTGCCCCATGAATGTAGGAGCCTTGAATGCTGGGACTGTGAAAACACTGGGGCTCCCTGATTATCTGTTGAGTGTCATTTATGGGATCTCTTTATGGGATTATGCTCACACTGAGGACTGCACGGATCCTTTGTATGATTCTTGTGGCAGTGTGGATGAATGTTGCACCTTCTGGGACTAGCACTCAGGCGTTTTGTCAGCTTGGAGGAGAGGAAGTGAATGTGAGACTATGCTAAAAGAGCCAATCAAACCCTCCCCTATGATAAAAAAAAAAAAAGGAGACTGGGGGCCAGAGCTGTGGTGCAGAGGGTTAATGCTCTGGCCTGAAGCGCCAGCATCCCATATGGGCGCCAGTTTTATTCCCTGCTGCTCCTCTTCCAATCCAGCTCTCTGCTATGGCCTGGGATAGCAGTAGAAGATGGCCCAAGTCCTTGAGCCCCTGCACCCACGTGAGAAACCCGGAATAAGCTCCTGGCTCCTGGCTTCAGATCTGCGCAGCTCTGGCCCTTTTGGCCATCTGGGGAGTGAACCAGCGGATGGAAGACCTTTCTCTGTCTCTACCTCTCTCTGTAACTCTCTTTCAAATAAATAAAATAAATCTTTTTTTAGAAAGGGGAAATTTATCATACCCAACTTGGCTGTCACCTTGGATACTCCGCTCAAAGAGAAGTACTGAACAGAGCTCCCTGGCCAAACCCAGCATATGCCTCTGGGTATTCACTGAAATAGAACATACTTTGCTTAGCCACAGAGGCATAGTCCAAAAATAAAAGACATAAAAGGAAAAAAAAATCTTTACAAATGCCTAAAAATAAACACAGAAATTGAAGAAGCAGGAATAAGGAAGACAACATGGCACCCCAAAGGAACATAACAATATTTCAATACTAGAATGTAAAAATGAAGAGATTTAAGAAACGCCAGAAACAGAATTCAAAAAATTGGTCGTAAGATTACTTAGAAATAATCAGAAGCAAATCCACAAACTAAAGAAATCCATGCATGACATGAGTGAAAATTTTTCCCATGAAATTGAGATTTAGGAGCAGCAAGATGGTGGAATAGGAAGGGAGCACACCGATAGTCTGGGGAGAGACAGTTTAATAAAAGTGGAGATACTGCAGGTTCAAGGAAGAGTAGGGGAAGAAACAGCAGAGGAAACCCTTCCGGAACTGGAGATTCACAGTGGACCTCCGTGGAGAGCATGGGAGCCCGCAGTTTGGGTCACCAGCAGCAGATTCAACACACCAGTGCTGGAACGCGAGGTGAGCAGAACCTCAATGGCCTGAAATACCAGCAGGGAAGCGGAGAAGGGAGCCTACAGTGAACAAGGCTTGAAACCCTGCGGGGAAAAGTTCACCAGGCTAACTAGAAGAGAGAGAGAGGGAAAAAAAAAAAAGTGACCCATACGGACACGAGTTGCTCTCTCTCCGCTCACCTCTCAAAGGGGAGCAAGACAAAGAGCAGGCACCATTTTGGAATACGTCATAAGCAGGGCGACCTTGGGTCGGCACCGGCCCCGAGCCTAGCAGAAAAACCTGACTCTAGGTGGGAGGGGTGAAATAGCGGGAGATTAGAACCTAATGAATGTGTGGTGCTAATGAACTGAGACTGTGAAAAGAGAGACGGTGGGGGAGAGAACTCGCGAAAATCACGAATTCATGTGAGTACTCTCCAGAGACGCTACAGTTTAGTGGCCTTGGCAGCCCAGTGGGAGACTACAGGAGAATCTGAGCCCACACTAAGGGCCGCAAAGATTCCCTCTCTGGTCCTTGGGAAAGAGCTTCCGATCTCTGGCTCCTGTGGGTATATCATTCGCCTGCTAACCACCCACAATTCCATTCAGCTGTGTGGAATTACTTCCCATTTGAACCAAAAAATAAAAAAAGTAACAGAGAGAGATTTACCATGCCTAAACTGGGAGTGTCTCCTTTGATACACCCTCAACCCTGAGGAACCAAACAGAGCTCTCAGGCCACACCCATCTCAAGCCTCTAAGGCTCCATTAAAGGAGACAGTCCACTTAATCTAGAGTCATAGTATAACAAGAAAAAAACACCACAGTGAAGAAACCAATATGCCAAACAACAAACGCAAAAACCGAGGTAGTAAGAACAAGGAAGACACTATGATGCCCCCAAATGAAAAAGACACCCCAATTCAAGATTACGAAGATGATGAGATAGAAGAAATGCAAGAAGAAGATCTCAAAAAATTGATAAGAACACTAAGAAGTACTCAAAAACAAATTCTTGAACTACAGAAATCCTTAATGGACAAGGTAGAAAATCTCTCTCATAAAAATGAGATATTGAGGAGGAATCAAAATGAAATGAAACAACTAGTAGAACATGAAACTGTGATAGTGACGAGAAATCATAATGAAATGAAGAATTCAATAGATAAAATGACAAACACATTAGAGAGCCTTACAAACAGAATGGGTGAGGCAGAAGAGAGAATATCAGACTTAGAAGACAGAGCATAGGAAAATATTAGGTCAAACCAAAGAAAAGAAGAGGAAATTAGAAATCTAAAAAATATTGTTGGGAATCTACAGGATACTATTAAAAAACCCAACATTCGAGTTCTAGGAGTTCCTGAAGGCATGGAGAGGGAGAAAGGATTAGAATGCCTTTTTAGTGAGATAATAGCAGAAAATTTCCCAGTTTTGGAGAAGGACAGAGACATCCTAGTACAGGAAACTCATAGAACCCCTAGTAAACATGACCAAAAGAGGTCCTCACCACAACACGTTGTAATTAAACTCACCACAGTGAAAGAGAAAGAAAAGATCCTAAAATGCGCAAGAGAGAAACGTCAAATTACACTCAGAGGATCTCCAATTAGACTCACAGCAGACTTCTCAACAGAAACTCTACAAGCTAGAAGGGAATGGTGAGACATAGCCCAGGTACTTAGAGAGAAAAACTGCCAGCCCAGAATATTATATTTGAATAGCTCTCATTTGTGAATGAAGGTGAAATAAAGACCTTTCATAACAAACAAAAATTGAAAGAATTTGTTGCCACTCGTCCAGCCCTGCAAATGATACTTAAAAATGTGTTACACACAGAAACACGGCCATCAACATGAAAGAAGGTAAACGAAAGGAACCTCACAGCAAAAGATCACAGGGAATTCAAAGCATACATTAGAAAATATCTTTGGCAAATGGCAGGGCAAACTTACCACTTATCAATAGTCACATTGAATGTTAAAGGTCTAAACTGTCCTGTTAAAAGACAGAGATTGACTGATTGGGTTAAGGAACAAAAACCATCTATTTGCTGCTTACAAGAAACACATCTTTCCAACGAAGATCCATACAGACTGAAAATAAAAGGATGGAACAAGATATACCATGCCAACAGAAATGAAAAAAGAGCGGGTGTAGCCATCTTAATATCGGACTACATAAACTTTAACACAAAAACTGTTAAGAGAGACAAAGAGGGGCACTATATAATGATTAAGGGATCAATTCAACAGGAAGATATAACAATTCTCAATGTATATGCACCTAATTACAGGCCACCGGTTTATTTAAAAAATTTGTTAAGAAACTTAAAGGGAGACTTAGACCCCAACACAATATTACTGGGGGACTTCAATACTCCACTCACAGATATTGACAGATCGACAGGACAGAAGATCAACAAGGAGACAGTAGATTTAAACAACACTATAGCCCAAATGGATCTAACAGATATCTACAGAACTTTTCATCCTACACATAAAGCATTTACATTCTTCTCAGCAGTACATGGAACCTACTCTAGGGTTGACCACATATTAGGCCATAAAGCAAGTCTCAGCAAATTCAAAAGAATTAGAATCATACCATGCAGCTTCTCAGACCATAAGGGAATGAAGTTGGAAATTAGCAACTCAGGAATCCCTAGAGCATATGCAAACACATGGAGATTGAACAACATGCTCCTGAATGAACAATGGGTCACAGAAGAAATCAAAAGAGAAATCAAAAATTTTCTGGAAGTAAATGAGGATAACAGCACAACATACCAAAACTTATGGGATACAGCAAAAGCAGTGTTAAGAGGGAAGTTTATGTCAATGGGTACCTATATCAAGAAATTGAAAAAGCACCAATTAGATGAGCTTTCAATGCATCTCAAGGATCTAGAAAATTTGCAGCAAACCCGACCCAAATCTAGTAGAAAAAGAGAAATAATCAAAATCAGAGAAGAAATCAACAGGATTGAATCCAAAAAAACATTACAAAAAATCAGCCAAACAAGGAGCTAGTTTTTTGAAAAAATAAACAAAATTGACACCCCATTGGCCCAACTAACTAAAAAAAGAAGAGAAAAGACCCAAATCAGTAAAATCAGAGATGAAAAAGGAAATGTAACAACAGACACCACAGAAATCAAAAGAATCATCAGAAATTACTACAAGGACTTGTATGCCAGCAAACAGGGAAACCTATCAGAAATGGATAGATTCCTGGACACATACAACCTACCTAAATTGAACCAGGAAGACATAGAAAACCTAAACAGACCCATAAGTGAGTCAGAAATGGAATCAGTAATAAAGGCCCTCCCAACAAAGAAAAGCCCAGAACCAGATGGATTCACTGCTGAATTCTACCAGACATTTAAGGAAGAACTAACTCCAATTCTTCTCAAATTATTCAGAACAATCGAAAAAGAGGGAATCCTCCCAAATTCTTTCTATGAAGCCAGCATCACTTTAATTCCTAAGCCAGAAAAAGATGCAGCATTGAAAGAGAATTACAGACCAATATCCCTCATGAACATAGATGCAAAAATCCTCAATAAAATTCTGGCCAATAGACTACAACAACACATCAGAAAGATCATCCACCCCGACCAAGTGGGATTCATCCCTGGTATGCAGGGATGGTTCAATATTCGCAAAACAATCAACGTGATAAACCACATTAACAGACTGCAGAAGAAAAACCATATGATTATCTCACTAGACGCAGAGAAAGCATTCGATAAAATTCAACACCCTTTCATGATGAAAACGCTAAGAAAACTGGGTATGGAAGGAACATTCCTCAATATAATCAAAGTAATTGATGAAAAACCCATGGCCAATATCCTATTGAATGGGGAAAAGTTGGAATCATTTCCACTGAGATCTGGTACCAGACAGGGATGCCCACTCTCACCACTGATATTCAATATAGTGCTGGAAGTCTTAGCCAGAGCTATTAGGCAAGAAAAAGAAATTAAAGGGACACAAATTGGGAAGGAAGAACTCAAACTATCCCTCTTTGCAGATGATATGGTTCTTTATTTAGAGGATCCAAAGAACTCTACTAAGAGACTATTGGAACTCATAGAAGAGTTTGGCAAAGTAGCAGGATATAAAATCAATGCACAAAAATCAACAGCCTTTTTATACACAGGCAATGCCACGGCTGAGGAAGAACTGCTAAGATCAATCCCATTCACAATAGCTACAAAAACAATCAAATACCTTGGAATAAACTTAACCAAGGACATTAAAGATCTCTACAATGAAAATTACAAAACCTTAAAGAAAGAAATAGAAGAGGATACCAAAAAATGGAGAAATCTTCCATGCTCATGGATTGGAAGAATCAATATCATCAAAATGTCCATTCTCCCAAAAGCAATTTACAGATTCAATGCAATACCAATCAAGATACCGAGGACATTCTTTTCAGATCTGGAAAAAATGATGCTGAATTCATATGGAGACTCAGGAGACCTCGAATAGCTAAAGCAATCTTGTACAACAAAAACAAAGCTGGAGGCATAACAATACCAGATTTCAGGACATACTACAGGGCAGTAGTTATCAAAACAGCATGGTACTGGTACAGAAACAGATGGATAGACCAATGGAACAGAATAGAAACACCAGAAATCAATCCAAACATCTACAGCCAACTTATATTTGATCAAGGATCCAAAACCAATCCCTGGAGTAAGGACAGTCTGTTTAATAAATGGTGCTGGGAAAACTGGATTTCCACATGCAGAATCATGAAGCAAGATCCCTACCTTTCACCTTACACAAAAATTCATTCAACATGGATTAAAAACTTAAACCTATGACCCGACACCATCACATTATAAGAGAGCATAGGAGAAACCCTACAAGACATTGGTACTGGCAAAGACTTCTTGGAAAATACCCCAGAAGCACAGGCAGTCAAAGCCAAAATTAACTACTGGGATTGCATCAAATTGAAAAGTTCCTTACTGCAAAAGAAACAGTCAGGAAAGTGAATAGGAAACCGACAGAATGGGAAAAAATATTTGCAAACTATGCAAGAGATAAAGGGTTGATAACCAGAATCTACAAAGAAATCAAGAAAATCCACAACATCAAAACAAGCAACCCACTCCAGAGATGGGCCAAGGACCTCAATAGACATTTTTCAAAAGAGGAAATCCAAATGGCCAATAGACACATGAAAAAATGTTCAAGATCCCTAGCAATCAGGGAAATGCAAATCAAAACCACAATGAGGTTTCACCTCACCCCGGTTAGAATGGCTCACATTCAGAAATCCACCAACATAGGTGCTGGCAAGGATGTGGGGAAAAAGGGACATTAATCCACTGTTGGTGGGAATGCAAACTGGTAAAGCCACTATGGAAGTCAGTCTGGAGATTCCTCAGAAACCTGAATATAACCCTACCATTCAACCAAGCCATCCCACTCCTTGGAATTTACCCAAAGGAAATTAAATTGGCAAACAAAAAAGGTGTCTGCACATTAATGTTTATTGCAGCTCAACTCACAATAGCTAAGACTTGGAACCACCCCAAATGCCCATCAACAGTAGACTGGATTAGGAAATTATGGGACATGAATCTATAGAATACTATACAGCAGTCAAAAACAATGAAATCTGGTCATTTGCAACAAGATGGAGGAATCTGGAAAACATCATGCTGAGTGAATTAAGCCAGTCCCAAAGAGACAAATATCATTTGTTTCCCTTGATTGGCGACAACTAACTGAGCACCAAAGGGGAAACCTGTTGAAGTGAAATGGACATTATGAGAAACAGTGACTTGATCAGCTCTTGTGCTGACTGTTGCTGTACAATGTAATACTTTATCCATTGTAGTATTTTTTTTATCCTAGTACTATTGGTTGAACTCTGTAATTAACACACAATTATTCTTAGGTGTTTAAATTTTAACTGAAAAGTGATCCCTGTGAAATATAAGAGTGGGAATAAGAGAGGGAGGAGATGTACAATTTGGGACATGCTCAATCGGAACTGCCCCAAATGAAGGAGTTAGAATTGAGCCAGGGGATTCCAATACAATCCCATCAAGGTGGCATGTACCAAGGCCATCTCACTAGTCCAAGTGATAATTTCAGTTCACAGTTGATCACACTGATAGGTCTAAGAGTCAAAGGGATCACACAAACAAGACTAGTGTCTGCTAATACTAACTGATAGAATCAAAAAGGGAGAGAATGATCCAACATGGGAAGCGAGATACACAGCAGACTCATAGAATGGCAGATGTCCTAAATAGCACTCTGGCCTCAGAATCAGCCCTTAAGGCATCCGGATCTGGCTCAAGAGCCCATGAGAATATTTTAGGCATGGAAAGCCAAGACACCCTGAAAAACAAAAAAAAGAAGACCTAAATGAAAGGTCTCTGCGAGTGAGATCCCAGTGGAAAGAAGGGGGCCATCAAAGAAGGAGGTACCTTTCTCTGAAGGGAGGAGAGAACTTCCACTTTGACTATGACCCTGTCGGAATAAGATCACAGTCGGCGAACCCTAAAGACTTCCATAGCCTCGGCAACTCATGACTAGAGCCTAGGAAGATTACTGACGCCATAAACAAGAGTGTCAAATTGTTAAATCAACATCAGGAGTCACTGTGTACTTACGTCTCATGAGGGATCTGTCCTTAATGTGTTATCCAATGTGAAATAATGCTATTACTAGTACTGAAACAGTATTTTTACACTTTGTGTTTCTGTGTGGGTGCAAACTGGTGAAATCTTTACATAGTATATACTGAATCGATCTTCTGTATATAAAGATAATTGCAAATGATTAAAAAATCTTGGTGTTAAATTGGAAATTGCATAGACAATTAATCAATTCTTTAAAAAAAATCATGTAGGATCTCTGTCCTTAATGTGCTGTACATTGTGAATTAATACTATAACTAGTACTCCAATAGTATTTTCACTTTGTGTCTCTATGTGAGGGAAAACTATTGAAATCTTTACGTAATATGTACTAAACTGATCTTCTGTGTATAAAGAGAATTGAAAATGAATCTTGACGTGAATGGAAGGGGAGAGGGAGCGGGAAAGGGGAGAGTATCGGGAGGGAGGGAAGTTCTGGGGGGGGAACCATGTAATCCATAAGCTGTACTTTGGAAATTTATATTCTTTAAATAAAAGCTATAAAAAAAAGAAATTGAGATTTAAAGTGAAATCAAAATGAAATATCGGAAAAAAGAATTCAATAGAAAAATTAAAAATGAGGTGGAAAGCCTTAACAACAGACTCAGTGAGGCAAAAGAAAGAATATCTGAGTTAGAAGACAACATCTCAAGAAATTTTACAGTCATACCGGGAAAAAAAAGGATAAGAAAGTAGAAAATTATAAAACAATGTTGGAGATTTATGTACCATCAAATGACTCAACATATGGGTCTTAGGAGTTCCTGAAGGTGTGGAAAGAGAAAATGGATTAGAAGGCCTTTTTAGTAAAATAATTGCAGAAAGCTTTCCTAATTTGGAGGAAAAAAAAGGGATGTCCAAGTACAGGAAGCACATAGAACTCCTAAGAGGACCAAAAATGTTCTTTACCACAACACATTGTAGTCAAACTCTCCACAGAAAAACATAAAGAAAAGATTCCAAAGTTTGCATAAGAGAAATGTCAGATTACTTTCTGGGGACCTCCAATTAACTCACAGATGATTTCTTGGAAGAAACCCTATAGTCTAGGTGAGAATGATATTTATTCCGAGTCTTAAGGGAAAAAAATGTCAACCCAGAGCACTATACCCTGCAAAGCTTTCATTTATGAATGAAAGCAAAATAAAGACCTTCTATAACTGGAATTGAAAGAATTTTGTTAGCACTAACCCAGCCTTACAAAGGATGCTTAAGGATGTGCTGCATACAGAAACACAGAAGCATGGACAGTGAAGTCAGAAAATCTCCCGGTAAAAGTACAAAGGAAATCCAAAGGAACAAATAGGAATATTTATGGAAAAATAGCAGAGTCAAGTCATTATTTATCATTTGTCACCTTGAATATAAATACCTCCACTCTCCAAGTAAAAGATACAGACTGGCTGAATGGATTAAAAATAAAACCCATCTATTCACTGGCTATAAGAAACACATCTCACCAACAAAGATACATGCAGACTTAAAGTTAAAGGACGGAAGAAAATATTCTGTGCTAATAGAAACCAAAAAAGAGCTGTTGTGCCCATCCAAATTTCAGACAAAATAGAATTTAACAAAAAATCTGTTAAACATGACAAAGAAGGGTACTATGTTAATGGATCAATTCAACAGGAAGATGTGAGTATAATAAACATATATATATATATATATATAGCCAATTACAGGGCACCATAATACTTAAAAGAAATCTTGATGGATCTGAATGGAGACATAGACTCAAATACAATAGTAATGGGGGACTTCAGTACCCACTTTCAGTAATGGACAAATCAAACAGACCAAAAATCAGCAAGGAAACCACAGAGTTAACTGACACTATAGATCAAATGAATCTAATGGATGGATATCTAAAGAACTTTCATCCTACAATTGCAGAATATAAATTGTTCTCAGCAGTACATGGAACTTTCTCCATGATAGATCACATACTAGGTTATAAAGCAAGCCTCAATAAATTTTAAAAAACACTGAAATTATAACATATATCTTCTCTGGCCACAATGGAATGAAGCTGGAATCAAAACTTGAGAATTTCCGGAACATACAAATCCTTGGGGACTGAAAACATCTTCGTGAATGAACAGTTGTGTCATAGAAGAATTCAAAGAGGTATCAAAAATTTCTGGGTACAAATGAATGACAATACATCATACCAAACTTATAGGATACCTCAGAAGCAGTGTTAAGAGGAAAATTATAGCCATTGGTGCCTACAACAAGAAATTGGAAAAACACTTAAAAAATGAGCTATCAACACTTCTAAAAGACCTAGAAAAACAACAGCAAACCCAACCCAAAATTAGTAGGAGAAAAGAGAAAAATAAACAAAACTGAAATAAAATATAAAAAATTAGTGAAATAAACAGATAGGTTTTTGAAACAATAAAAAAATTGATACATCATTGGCCCAAATAACAAAAAAATAGGAAGAAGACCTAAATTAATAAAATCAGAGATGAAAAAGGAAATATAACAACAGATAACACAGAAATAAAAAGAATCATCAGAAATTACTACAAGGTCATAGTCAAAGTGGAAGTTCACTCCTCCCTTCAGAGAAAGGTACCTCCTTCTTTGATGGCCCATTCTTTCTACTGGGATCTCACTTGCAGAGATTGTTCATTTAGGGTTTTTTTGTTGGGTTTTTTTTTTTTTTTGCCAGAGTGTCTATGACTTTGTCTAAATGATATCGAAATTGGCAAACTCAAAAGGCTTCCATAGCCTTGGCAACTCATGACAAGAGCCTAGGGAGATTACTGATGCCATAAACAAGACTGTCAATTTGTTAAGTCAACAACAGAAGTCACTGTGCACTTACACAGTGCTGATAATGTAGTACTGATAATGTAGGATCTCTTTCCTGAATGTGTTGTGCAATGTGAATTAATGCTATAACTAGTACTCAAACAGTATTTTACACGTTATGTTCTGTGTGGGTGCAAACTGTTGAAATCTTTACTTAATATATACTAAATCTTCTGTATATAAAGAGAATTGAAAATGAATCTTGATGTGAATGGAAGGGGAGAGGGAGTGGGAAAGGGGAGGGTTGTGGGTGGGAGGGAAGTTATGGAGGGGAAGCTATTGTAATCCGTAAGCTGTACTTTGGAAATTTATATTTGCTAAATAAAAGTTAAAAAAATAAAACTAAAAAAAAAAACAGAAATTACTACAAAGAGCTCTTTGTTAAAGAATCAAGAAACTTAGAAGAAATGCATAGATTCCTGGACAAATACAACCTACCTAAATTGAGCCATGAAGACACAGAAAACATCAACAGAGCAATAGACAAAATGGAAGTCGAATCAATAGTACAGGCCCTCCTAATAAAGAAGAGGCCAGGACTGGGCAGCTTCGCTGCTGAATTCTACCAGACATTTAATGAAGAACTAACTCCAATTCTTCTCAAGCTATCCAAAACAGATGAAAGGAGGGAATCCTCCCAAACTCCTATGAAGCCAGCATCACCTTATTACTAAACTTGAAAAAGATACAACAGAGAAAGAGAACTACAGACCAATTTCCCAGATGAACACAAAAGCAAAAATCCTCAACAAAACACTAGTCAACTGAATCCAACAACACATCAGAAAGATCATTCACCCAGACCAAGTGGGATTTATTCCTAATATGCAGTGTTGGATCAACATTTCCATATCAATTATTGTGGTACATCACATTAACAAATTGAAGAACAAAAACCATAGAGTTTTTTTCAAAATATGCAGCGAGCATTTGATAAAATATCATATCCTTTCATGATGAAAACTTTGAATAAATTTGGTATAAGAGGAACATTCAGCAACACAATCAGGATGATTTATGACAGACTCATGGCCAGCATCTTATTGAATGGGGAAAAGTTGGAGCATTCCCACTAAGACCTGGAACCAGACAAGGGTGACCAATCTCACCATTGTTATTCAATACATTTCTGGAAGTTTTAACCAGAGTCATTAGGCAAGAAAAAGAAATCAAAGGCTTACAAATTGGGAAAGAGGAAGTCAAACTATCCCTATTTGCAGATGACAAGATTCTATACATAGGGTATCCAAAAGACTCCACCAAGAGTCTATTGAAAGTCATAAAAGAGTTTGGTAAAATGATATAAAATTAACTCAAAAAAATCAATAGCTTTTGTATACACAAACAATGCCATGGCCAAGAAAGAACTTCTAATATCATTCCCATTCACAATAACTACAAAAAAATTAAATAGCTTGGAATAAATTTAACTAAGAACTTCAAAGTTCTCTAATGAAAATTATAAAACTTGAAAGAAATATAAGAAGACACAAAAAATGGAATAATCTTCCATGTTCATGGATTAGAAGAACCAAATAATCAAAATGTCCATACTACCAAAATTAATTTACATATTTGATGTGATACCAATCAAAATACCAAAGACACTTTTCCCAGATATAGAAAAAACAATGCTGAAATTCATATGGAAACACAGAAGACCCCAAATAGCTGAAGCAATCTTAAACAACACAAACAAAGCCAGAGGCATCACAATACCAGATTTGAAGACATACCAAAGGGCATTATAAACAAAACTGCCTGGTACTGCCACAAATACAAACATATAGAACAATTGAAGAGAGAAGAAACTCCAGAAATCAATCCATGCATCTATAACCAACTTGTCTTTGACAAAGGAGCTAAAATCAATCCCTGGAGCAAAGACAGTCTCTTCAACAAATGGTGATGGGAAAACAGGATTCCCACATGCAGAAGTATGAAACAAGACCCCTACCTTACACCTTATACAAAAACCCACCCAAAATGGATCAAAGACCTAACTCTACAATCTAATACACTCAAATTATTAGAGAAATTCTGCAAGACATTGGAATAAGCACAAGATTCAAAGCCAAAATCAACAAATGGGATTACACCAAATTGAGAAGCTTCTGCTTTATAAAAGAAACCCTCAGCAAAGTGAAGAGGCAACCAATAGAATGGGAAAAAATATTTTCAGACTATGCAACTGAGAAAGGATTAATATCCAGTATCTAAAAAAAGCTCAAGAAACTCAAGAACAAAACAAATAATCCAGTTAAGAAATGGGCAAAGGACTTAAACAGGCATTTTCAAAAGAGGAAATCCAAATGGCCAACAGACAGATGAAAAAATGCTCAAAATCTCTGGCTATCAGGGGAATACAAATCAAAACAGCAATGAGTTTTCATCTCACTCCTGCTAGAATGGTTTTCAGAATAGGTCATCAAAGAAGGAGGTACCATTCTCTGAAGGGAGGAGAGAACTTCCAATTTGACTATGGCTTTGTCTAAATAAGGTCAGAGTTTGTGAACTCAAAAGGTTTCTGTAGCCTTGGCAGCTCATGACAATAGCCTCTGGTGCTTACTGACGTCATAAATCAGTGTAAATTGTTAAATCAACCACAGGAGTCACTGTGTTCTTACTCTCCATGTAGGATCTCTGTCCTTAATGTGTTGTTCTATGAGAATTAACAGTAAAACTAGTCTGCAAACAGTACGTTACACTTTGTGTGTCTGTGTGGGTGCAATCTGTTGAAATCTTTACTTAATATACATCAAGTTGATCTTATATATATATAACAATAATTAAAAAAGAATCTTGAAGAATGGGATGGAAGAGGGAGTGGGAGATGGGATGGTTTGTGGATGGGAAGGTGGTTGGGGGGGGGGGACTGCTATAATCCAAAAGTTGTGCTTTTGAAATTTATATTTATTAAATAAAAGTTTTCTAAAAAAAAAAGAGTGGCTTTCATATAGAAATCAACAAACAACAAATGCTGTCAAAGATGTGGGGAAAAGGTACCCCAATCCGTTGTTGATAGGAATGTCAATTGGTATAGGCACTGTGGACGATAGTATGGAGATGCTCAGAAATCTGAATATAGATTTATCATAGGACCCAGCCATCCATCCCCTGAGAATTTACCCAAAGGAAATTAAATCAGCTTATGAATGAGTTATCTGCACCTCCATATTTGTTGCAACTCAATTTACAATTGATAAGTTGTGGAACCAACCCAAATATCCATCAACTGAAGACTGAATAAAAAAATTATGGTATATGTACACCATGGAATATTACACAGTGGTAATTAAATTAAATCTTGTCATTTGCAACAAAGTGGATTCAATTGGAAAACATTATACTCAGTGAAATAACTCCCAAAAAGACAAATACCACATATTCTCCCTAATCTGTTGTAACTAATAGAGTACCTAGAAGGTAATCTGTTGAAGTGAAATTGACACTTTGAAGTGCAATGACTTTGAACAGCCCTTGTCTCTTCTGTTGAGGAATAATTTTTTTCATACTATTTGTTGAACTCCTTATCTAGTGTTGGGTTGATCTTATTGTATAAATTTAATTGAAAATAGATCATAGTAAAAAATTAGAATGGGAATAATAGATGGAAGGGGATGAAGGGAGGGAGGGTAGGTAAGAAGAATCACCATGGTCCAAAGTTTGTATTTATAAATGCATGAAGTTTGTATACCTTAAATAAAGGTTCCTAGGTTAAAAAAAAGAAGTTCTAGAATCCTACTAGTTCTAGGAAGCAAACCATCACAACTTCTATAACTCCAGGGAAAGGAGCACTGAGAACAATCCTCCAAGATTGGAAAAGACACCTAATCCTCAGATGAGACTACAACCCAAATACACCCCTCAACTACACCCTCAGGAAATTGTTAGCATAGAGACCAGCTAAGCTGTACACCACTCCTGTTCCCAATTAATAAGTCTGTGTTGTTTCCAGCTGCTCAGTTTGTGGTGATTTGATAAGCAGCATAGAAACGGAATATACTTGCATCAAAAATTATAAAATATCATCAAAAAAGTTAAAGATCTAAATGAACAGAGGAATCTACCAGGTTCATAGTTTAGAAGACTTAATTCTGTTAAAAAGTCAGTTCTCCACAAACTGACCTTTACACTCGGTGCAATCACAGTCAATATCCCAATGGGCTTTTCTATAAAAATTGACAAATTAATGTTAAAGATTTACATGAAAATTCCAAGAACCTAGAATAATCAAAACAACTTTGAAAAAGAAGAAAATTAGAAAAATGATTCACTCTATCAAGATGTATTATAATTTCTAATAACTAAGATATATTATATTGGCATTAAGATAGACAAGTAGATCAATAGAATCAAACAGAGTCAGAAAAGACTGGTGTCAATGAATAACTGATTGGTTGTCTTTTTTTTTTTTTTTGGACAGGACAAAGAGAGAGAGAGAGAGAGAGAGAAAGGTCTTCCTTTTTTCTGTTGGTTCACCACACAATGGCCGCTGTGGCTGGTGTGCTGCACACCACACCAATCTGAAGCCAGGAGCTTCTCCTTGTCTCTCATGAGGGTGCAGGGCCCAAGGACTTGGGCCATCCTCCACTGCACTCCCGGGCCACAGCAAAGAGCTGGACTGGAAGAGGAGCGACCAGGACAGAATCCAGTGCCCCAACCGGGACTAGAACCCAGGGTGCCGGCGCCACAAGTGGAGGATTAGCCTATTGAGCTGTGGCGCCGGCCAATAACTGATTCTTGACAAGAGTACAGAGACAATAAGTGGAGAAAAAAATGTCTTTCCAAAATGCAATGCTGTGGCACTCAAAAATCTATATGAAAAAATTAACTTTAAATACAGACTTCCCACTATACACAAAAACTAATTCAAAGTAGAAGCCGTTCTAAAAATAAGGGTTAAAATCATAAAATGCTTATTTTTTTAAAAAAAATTAGTTATTTATTTGAAAGGCAGGAATACAGAGAGAGAAGCTAGCTTAGAAGAGTTGTGGACATGATGTGTTTGAAGGGTGTCTTCTCAGCCAGGAAAAGATATACAGTGAGCAGAATATACAGTGGCATTTCAAAATTCTTGTGGAATGTATGAAATTCATGGATCTTAAATAAAATTAAAAAGAAATTTATGGAAAACTGAGTTAAAAGATACATTTATTTTGCTGCAAAAAGGAATCTAATATTTAAGAGACTGGCATTCAAGGAAAGAATGTTTTGAGTTAAAAGGACAATCTAGGAGTTTCATTGTCAATAATGTCAAGAGCTTCAATCACAAAGAGATCCAACAAAACAAGAACTAAAATAAATAAACTGTTCACTAGAATTGGCAGGTGACCTTAGCCAATGTTATTAGAATGGTAGGGGTAGTTTTATTTGTGTTTACATAGAAAAGTATGAACGTGCACAAAAGGAACTCATATTAAGTTCAGGACAGTAATTATCTCTGGAGAAAAAGAGGAGAATGAGGTATGAAGAGGATGTTTTAGCTGTACTTGTAAAATTTTCATTTTAAACAGTATAAACTAGGGGCCTTGCATTGTGATACAACAGGTTAAGCTACCACCTGCAAAGCTGGTATCCCATTGGAGTACCAGTTCCTGTTCCAGCTTCTCCACTTCTGATCCAGCTCTCTGCTAATGCACCTAGAAAAGCAGCAGAATATAGCCCAAGTGCTTGGGCTCCTGTACCCACTCAGGAAAGCTAGATGAAGCTCCTGAGTTCGGCTTGGCACAGCCCTGGCCATTGCAGCCATTTGGGAAGTAACCAGTGTGTGGAATATTTCTCTCTCTCTCACTCTCTCTCTCTCTCTCTCTCTCTCTCTCTCCCTCTCTTTCTCTCTTCCTCCTCCTACTCCCCTCCTCCTCATCTTCCTCCTTCTCCTCTCTGTCTCTCCTGCCTCTCTGTAACTGTACATTTCAAATAAATAAAAATATCTTTTTAAAATGTCAAATCTAGTATCACTTAATGTTACCCTTATTAAGCTTGTGTGATGGGCCCATGAATTTCTGTGATATTGTTTTCCATGTATTTCTGTACTTAACACTACTTAATAATTTCCATAGCAAATAACAAGAACATTGACTTTAAATATTCCTTCAAGATGACTCCTTGGGGGGGGGGGGGAATCCCCCTAAAAACACAAAAACAAAAAACAAGAAAGAAGAGGACCTAGAAAAAAAGCAGTTATATCCCAGTGTCTAATCCCAGACAAACCAAAATAAGGTGATCATGACTGTCAAACAATACACAGAAGAATCTGATACTCAGGCTTTAAAACAGGGCTCTAGTCCCCCCTTTTGTCCAGTCTCTTCCAGAGCTTCCAACAACACCTGTTTAAGTGGAAGTCTGGTAGTGTTATTCTCCTGCTTACATGTCTTCTGTGGTTGCCCTCTTATCTTTAAAGATAAGAACCCACATTTCTTTTATGGCAGTATGTCCTCTAACAATTTCATCAACTTCATCTAACGCTCTCCTTCCTCTCTCTGTTTCTATTTCTTCCCAGCCAAGAAAACAACATTTCAGAGACACAAAACTTTATTCAGTCACAGAACATACCCTCCTATTTCAGGTTTCATTATTGGAAACATACAGTTGTTCCTTCTCAAAATGTCCTTCCCTGTCCTCCCTCCT
This sequence comes from Sylvilagus floridanus, assembly GCA_949820135.1. Lineage (NCBI taxonomy): Eukaryota > Metazoa > Chordata > Mammalia > Lagomorpha > Leporidae > Sylvilagus > Sylvilagus floridanus. The sequence goes on from OX463241.1 coordinate 81,060,740, forward strand.
AGCCACCGCACCAGGTACAGATAAATAGGTAAATTTTGTTCTAGTGCTAACTGCCTGAGCTGATCATTTCCTTTCTCATGTCAACACTGAACATTTTGAACAGATCTTACCATAGGTATTGCACATAGCGGTTCATCTAACCCATTCATCCACCAGACTGAACTAAGTGAGAAGAGCTACCTGAGCCTGACATGTATTGCAGGCTCCTGGAAGCATTTGATAAACGAATAAGGGGATGAGTTGATGAATGAATGAAGACACATTCATGTGGGCATCAAGCTTTTGTATTTATGAAGGTAACTTTAAAAAATTCTCTTACATTTTTTAAAACTTTATTTGAGAGGCAGTGAGACAGAGACAGAGAGAGTTCCATCTGAAGATTCACTTCCTAAATGTTGGTAAGGGCTGGGATTAGGCTGGGCTGAAGCCTGAAGACAGAAACTCAATCCAGGTCTCTTGCATGGGAAGCAGGGATCTAATCACTTGAGCTATCATTGCTGCTTCCCACTGTCTGAATTAGAGGAAGCTGAAGTCAGGAGCAGGAACCAGGTGTCAAACCAGCTACTCTGGTGTGAGTCCAAGATATCTTAACTGGCATCTAAACAGCTAGAACAAACATCTGCCCCTCTCAGAATATTTTAAGCTCTGTCTTTTAGGTTTAGAATATGATGCATTAACAGAGAAAGAAATTTGCTCTGCTTTTTCAGTAAATGCATAACTATTCAAATTTTTCTTTGAAAATATGTCTATTGTCATGCTTCTTTTAAAAATGCAACTATTCCTTCTGTCAGTGAACTAGTTTTTAAATCAACTGCTCTGCTGGTTCTGAAATTCATGAAACTCATTTTATTTTGCCTTTTTGCTCTTAAGAGTTAATTTCCTTTGAATGAGTGAGAAGTTTACTGAGACACAGACTGATTATTTCATCATAATATTGGATCTCTAGGGTAGGAAATACCTTATTTTTATTCTACTCGTGCATCTACATTTGTTTCTAGAGCTTATTGTACACTTAATGAAGAGCTGTTAATTATATCGATAAGGATTGTGTTCTTCCTCTCAAATATATCATGTAATGAACTTAATTAAGAATGTTATAGAGGTCTGCTTTTTAGGAGGACATTTACAAATTACTCTGAGCTTTAACAAATTAAGAATATGTTCCGTGAAGTCAGGTTATTACAGAAACACCAAATTAAATTGGTGGGCTGGTAACTTAATCATTCAGGGTGAGTTTCATGAATCCTAATTTCTCCTGGGCTTGTTTAATTAGGAACTCCTGGTACACTTCAAATTCCCACACATCTTAACTTGGCAATCATATATATGCTGATTTTTTTTACATTTATCACCATGAGATTGTGGCAAACATTTTCATTCATATTCATGCTTCTTAAATAGACTTCAGCTGTTTACATAGTGCCTGTTATCCACAAAAATACATTTTATTGGTTAGGAGCCATACTTTGTTATATCATTTAAAAGCATACAATTCCATTTGTAGGATTAAGGGTCATTATCTGCATTTTATAGATGGAAAATGAAGAGCATGGTTAGTGATGTTAAGGAACTTGGAGAAGTTTAAATTCCGGAGTAATAGAATAAAGATTTGAACTCGTGCCTTCCTGAGTCCAGAGCTCATGCTTCTTAGTCGTTGCTGTGCTAAAGGTAGCATTAAGTGGGGCTGCCTGTGCTTTATGATGGTGTCCCCCACAGTTCCTAGGACTGCATCTGGCAAGCTGAATACTATCTCACTGAATAAATGAATGATCGAATCCTTGTAACAAGGATACAAGGATACAAGGTAGTCTAATATGAATATCATTTATTTGGAAAATTAGACCAGAAGCATGTAAATCTTTTATGTAATTGTAAAACAAAAGTAGTATGTTGTGGTGGAATGAGGAGGCTGTGCCAAGATGGCCACTGGTAAGCAAGCTTCAGTTACTCAGGAAATGGCTTTGGAACCCACCTAGCAAAGGAGCCTGTCTGGCAACGGACAGTGATTGGTTAGGGCATAAACTGCCCCATGACTGGATTGGCTGCCTTGGCTATCTAAGCTGCTGTACCAACTGAAATAAATGAGTCTGCAAGGTGCTCGCCTCTATCCCACTTTCACCTGACTTCCAGTGTCTCTGTCATGACTCCACACCTCTTGCCCCCACTGCACTTGTCCTCTCAGAACCAATCAACCTCAACAACTGCACCCAACATGGCTGAGAGACAGCTTGTAAGATTTGGCCAGGTCCCCCCTTGATTTCAGCAAGTAGGCCCCTCAGTGTTTTGTGTGCTGTTCGGTTCTGTGAGGGTGAACACAGAACCCCCTCCTATGCCCCTTTCCTTGTTGTTGTCCTCATTCGAAGTGACCCCAAGTTAAGCACATACCACCCAGAAACGTAATGCCACTTCTCAGCTCCTCATTTTACTTTCAGTTCACCTGTCAAATGCATATAAGGGGCTGATCATCCCAGAATTCGGAACCAAGTCATCTTCCCTCACTCGACAGGTGACGCTCTGGAGACACCGCGTGGACATATGGCCTTGACCTAACGAATCAAAAAAGTCCCTCACTAAGCACAGGACATACTTATGATCTGATACACCACTGTCTGCTCATCTAATGTAGGGAAGCCCCTGCATAGTGCCATCAGCCACTGAGGTACTAGGAATTTTTTTTTTTGTTATGGCAGCAGAGCTGTGGGTGTCTTTTCTTTGGCTAGAGTTTGTGTGGCACGCCACTCTTAAGTGCTCAAGCATGGGAAACACATCCCCATTTCAGAAGCCCACACAGATTACCAAACATAATAAATCTGTGAGTGATAAGAGCCTGTCACTCCAGGCCGCTGCCTCACAGGTAACAGTTGATGACTTAGGAAGAGAGAGCGCCAACAGTGAAAATGACATGACAGCAGACACGCAGCAATGCCTAGTCAGCCACCCCCCAAATATCCATGGGATGATCATAGACGATCTCAAGGCAATAACCCATGTGAGGTCATCCCATCGGCACCCAGTGAGGATCCCCACATTTGTGGCAGTCTCCGGGCACCCCAGGCTCTCAGGGCAGCCACTAGACCCCATCCCACCCACATGTTTGCCATTAATGTTGGAGTGGACACAAAATTCATTCCCTGGATCCCAACACCCATAAAATGGCTACTGCTAACCAAGGGCCAAGGATATGCTTGTGTATTTCCAGAGAACGTGGGACAACCCCTTTGGATACCAGCCAGAAACATCAAGCCTGCAACTAATAGTCAACCAGAATCAGCTGAACAAGACTGAGAGACCATTGTTCCTCATTCCTACCTCCATCTGAGCAAGCACTCCTATGGTCTCCCATTTTGAGGGCTGGTTAGTCAATGACAGGTAAGATTCCCTGAGGCACAACCAAAGACAGGTACAGCTGCATAAGGAGACCACATGGAAACGGGGTCAACAATGGTATGGCGAAGGATCATGCCTCCCATTGCTCAAAAATAAACAAAAAGGGGGAAATATGGTGGAATGAGAAGGCCATGCCAAGATGGCCACTGGCAAGTGAACATCAGTTATTCAAGAAATGGCTTCAGAACCCACCTGGCAAAGCAGTCTGCCTGGAAACAGGCAGTGATTGGTTAGGGCATAAAGCACTCCCTGACCAGATTGGCTGCCTTGGCTATATAAGCTGCTGTACCAACTGAAATAAATGAGTCTGCAAGGTGCTCACCTCTAGCCCGCTTTCACCTGACTCCCAGTGTCTGTGTCATGACTCAACACCTCTTGTCCCCACCACGCTTCTCCTCTCAGAACAAATCCACAGCAATAGTGTGTGCCATTCCCAAGACAACAGAATACATATACTTTTCCTTATGCCTCTTGCTAGCAACAACTAAAATCCCTGCACATTATACACAAACACAAGAAGACAGAAAGGTAAAGAGAAGAAGGCAAACTGGCAAGAGATCTCACAACTTGAGGGGTGATGCAGTAATGAATTTTCTTTTGGCTTCAGGTACTCAAAGTACTCAGACTGAATTCTGGAAAAGCCAGAGACTCCAAAATGTCAACTGACATGGACAACAAAATCTTTAAGGAAAGCCTACTCTCAATCCAAAGAACCAGGAAAAGGGCAGCTTAGCAACAGAGAAAGCATTTACACAATAACCTCTTTATTCTAGCTCAATACCAGAGAAAACAGCTACAGCCCCACCTGCCCCACAGCAAAGGCCAAGCAGCAACCCCAACCCATGCCAGGCTGTAGTGAGGCAGCTCATCTCCCCTCCTCCATGGTCAGGTTAGAGAAGGACAAGTGATGCCCTGGTCCCCTTTTCATCCCCTGTTGTCAATGGAGACCACATGGGGACCCTGAATCCAGTGCACACCAGTGGCAATGGGGCTGTCCACACCGGGCTGGTATTAGTGGAACTGCATCAGTAATGAACCCTCCCAGTGACATCTCATAGCAACCTTGTCAGGGAAGTACTAAGGTGGGTTTTGTCAGAAGACAAGAGGGTGATGTCAAAAGAGATCTAGTAGGGAGCCTGGACTTCCAGACTCACTTGATGATAACAAGCAACCCCCTGCCCTGATGGCACTAGAGCCAGAAAAGAGGACATGGACCCTCATCTGGGAGGGCAGTAACAGGGAAGTACCCCCCAGTTAACCATGGGGCACAATCAGAGATCTCCAAAAGCACAGACTTGAGTAAGATCCAAAATCTTATGGTGCCCAGAGTTCCCAGGTTTCAATTGAAAATCAACCATCAAAGAAAGAAGCATCAGTGTCTTAAATTGAATAAGAAAAGATAATCAGGGGCAAGCATTGTGGTGTGACATATTAAGCTACTCCTAGGGAAACCTGCATCTCAAATCAGTGGCTAGGATTATGCTCCATCTCTGCTTCTGACAGAACTTCCTGTTAGTACCTGTGAGACGGTAGATGATGGACTAGTTGCTTGGGTTCCTGTCACCAATATGGGAGACTCAAATAGAGTTCCTGACTCCGGGCTTCCACCTGACTTAGTCCTGACAGTTGGGGCCATTTAAGAAGTAAACCAGGCCGGTGCCACGGCTCACTTGGCTAATCCTCCGCCTGTGGCAATGGCACAACAGGTTCTAGTCCCAGTTGGGGCGCCGGATTCTGTCCCGGTTGCCCCTCTTCCAGGCCAGCTCTCTGCTGTGGCCTGGGAGTGCAGTGGAGGATGGCCCAAGTGGTTGGGCCCTGCACCCCATGAGAGACCAGAAGCACCTGGCTCCTGGCTTTGGATCAGCACGATGCACCAGCTGCAGCGCACCAGCTGCAGTGGCCATTGGAAGGTGAACCAATGGTAAAGGAAGAATTTTCTGTCTCTCTCTCTCACTGTCCATTCTGCCTGTCCAAAAAAAAAAAAAAGAAGAAGAAGAAGAAGAAGAAAGAAATAAACCAGAGAATAGAAGATCTCTCTTTCTCCCTCTCCCTCTCCCTCTCTATATCTTACTCTCCCTGTGTCACTCCACTTTTCAAATAAATAAAGAAGCAAATCCTTAAAAAAGAAAAAAGGACAATCAGAAGAGGCCAAGACTACGTTGATATAAGATATTAGTATTATCTGACAAGGAATTTAAAGCACTCATCATAAAAATGCTACAAGAAAATATGAAAACACTTACAACAAAAGAAAAATAATAAATATCAGTAAAATATATAAATAATAATGAAGTAGATACGTTAGAAGTAAAAATCACAATAACAACAAAAATAAATATATAAATTCCAAAGGAAAGACTCAAAAACAAAATGGAAAACACTGAGTAAAAATTAATTACCTAGAAGAGAAAACAATAGAAGCTAACTAATCATATCAACAGAAGAGAACTAAACTAAAAATGAAAAATGAACAGAGTTTCAGGGACATGTGGAACTATAACAGAAGACCCAGCATTTCATCCTGTGAGTAAAGAAGGAGAGGACATAGAAAGTGGACCTAAAAAATGTTTAGAGAAATAATGACTGAAATCTTCCACAACTTAGTGAAAAATATAAACCAACAGATTGAATAAACTAATTGAAACCCAAACAGGATAAGTGTTTTCTTCATAAGATCAGAAAGGAATCAAGGATCTCCACTTTGGACATTGCTATTCAGCATATTCGAAGTTCTAGCCAGTGTAGGAAAAAGCAAGAAAAAAAAATGAAAGTTACAGAAATTAAAAAGGAGGAAATGAACTGCCCATATATTCAAGTGACACAGCAAGATACATAGAAAATCCCAAGGAATTTTAAAAAAGAAAAATACCACATGAAGCTAATAACCAAGTTTAACAACGTTATAAAATACAAGCTAGGCAGGCGCCGCGGCTCAATAGGCTAATCCTCCACCTTGCGGCGCCAGTACACCGGGTTCTAGTCCCAGTTGGGGCACCGGATTCTGTCCCAGTTGCCCCTCTTCCAGGCAGCTCTCTGCTGTGGCCAGGCAGTGCAATGGAGGATGGCCCAAGTGATTGGGCCCTGCACTCCATGGGAGACCAGGAGAAGCACCTGGCTCCTGCCATTGGATCAGCGTGGTGCGCCAGCCACTGTGGCGGCCTTTGGAGGGTGAACCAACGGCAAAGGAAGACCTTTCTCTCTGTTTCTCTCTCTCACTGTCCACTCTGCCTGTCAAAAAAAAAAAAAATACAAGCTAACTATACAAAAAGCAGTTGTATTACCAAATACCAGAACTAACAAAAGCAGAAAACCATTTATAATTTCTTAAGAAAAACAAAATCTAAGAACACATATGCAAGACTGTTAAAACTGAAAGAGAAGATCTGAATGGAGATATAGCATGCTGATTGATTAAAAGACTCAACGAAGTAAAGATGTCAGCCAGTTCTTCCCAGATTGATATTATCTGAAAACAATTCCTGTCAAAATATCTCCAAGATTTTTATATGGATATAGGAAAGATATTTTTACAATGTATGTGGAAATGCCAATGAACTAGGACAACTCAAATAATTCTGAAGAAAGAAAAAGTGTGAAGACCATTGTCCTCAATTTCATAATTTATATAGCCTCAGTCACAGTGTGGTGTTAGCTGAGAGGTAATACTAAAGTCAAAGGAACAGAATAGAAAATGCAGAAACAAAGCCACACAGTACAGCCAACTGTTTTTGACAAAGGGTTTAAAAATAATTCAATGGACGAAGCAGTGTTTCCAACAAATGAGGCTACAGCAATTAGACATCACTAGCAAGAAAGAGGAATCACAACATATCCTTCATACTTTATATAAAAAAAGATTCCAATTTTATCATAAATGTAAATGTTAAACTATAAAAATTTTCAAGACAACATAGGAGAAAAATCTTCAGAACACAGGGCTTTGTTGAGAGTTCTTAGATATGACACCAAAAGCAGGATTGCTAAAGAGAGAGAGAGAGAGACAATAAATTGGCCTTAAAGTGAAATATGTGTGACAGAGAGATCTTCCATCTGCTGCTTCATGCTCTAAATGGCTACAGAGCCAGGTATGGGCAAGGCCAAATCCAAGACCCAGGAACACAATTTGGTTGTCCCACAGGAGATGGCAGGGGTCCAAGTACTTGGACCACCAACTGCCGTCTTCCCAGGTACACTACAGGAAGCTGGATTGGGAACGGAGCAGTCCTGGTTCAAACCAGCAATGTGATATGGGATTCCAGTATCACAAACAACAGCTTAGCCCACTGTACCACAACACTGGCTCCTGAAGTGAAAAATTTGTTCTGCAAAAGATTCTGCTAAAAAGATGAAAAGGTAAGCTAAGCGGAGGGAGAAGATATGTGCAAACCATATATTATAGGATACTTCAAAAATGTTCATGGAAAATAGAATTTTAAAATGTTAATTTTGGGGGGAAAAATGTGAAATCCATGCTTAGCTTTTTCATAAAATTTTCCATGAAATTTTTGAAGTTCAAGTAACACTCAGAAATCCAAACAAAATGTTGATATGCATAACTTGTATGTATTTCAACCATATTGTGCTAGTTTTTTAAAAAAAAACTAATCCAAAGATCATATAAGGTATATTTACATTTGTATATCTCAAAATAAAAAATACAGGGGGATATAAAACAAATTAGTGGTTGTCAGGGAATAGTAACAGTAGAAGAGGTGATTGAGTGACTGTAATTCTCAAGAATGTGAAGGAGGTCTTTGTAGATTGAAGAGCTCTGTATCTCAATTGTAATGGTGATTACAAAATGTATCCATCTGACAAAAATAACATTAAACTATACAAATATTACCAATGTCAAATTCCTGGCTTTGATACGAAATAATAATTCTGTAAGATGAAACCATTGCAGTAAATGAAAGGCATTTGCAACCTCTGCATAGTATCTGTGCAAATTCCTTTAAATCTGTAATTTTTTAAGATAGAAAATTAAAACTATTAAAGGGGAAAGATAATCCCTAAACCCTAAAGCAGAATGAAACAAATGAACCTCACTGTGTAACAAGCTGTTGGCATAACCACATGTAGAGATATTATTTCAAGGAACTCTACAACCCATAGCTCAACCATGTATCATTAGAGCGATATGCCCTAAAGAAAAACTAATGTCATTCCAAGCAAAATCTGTTCTAATAATAATCTGTTCTAATAATCATATTGTTGGGTAAAGCACTATTATTGTTCTGAAACTGTTCTGTGTGTGTTGTGAGAAAAAATCAAACATGTTAGTGTGTTCACCCAATTAAAAATTGATATTTAAGATCAGCAAGTTTTAATAAAGCCTCTAGTTCTATATTAGAGTTAGAAATATCTGTATTAGCTCAAAATATATATTTATCTTTGATATTATGGCTGATAAAAAGATATTGAAAAAATGAGAAAGTCAGGAGTAAGGACTATCTCCAAAATATGGAATATTCTCTCCCTTTTTTCCTTTTTTCCTTTTTTTAAAGATTTATTTTATTCATTTGAAAGGCAGAGCGACAGAGAGAGAAGGAGAGAAAACTGAAGCCAGGAATCTGGAACTCTGACTTGGTCTCCCATGTGGGATGTCCGAGCACTTAAGTGGTCATCCAGTGCTTTCCCAGGTGCATTAGCAGGAAGCTGGATAGGAAGTGGAGCTGTTAGGATTGGAACCAGCACTACATTATGGGATGATAGTGTCGCAAGTGGCAATTTAACCCTCTGTGACACAATGCCAGCATTAAAGTATCCTTTCTAAATACCTTTTCTTACACTAAGGAATCAAGGCTCATAATAGAAGTGGAACTTGTAATTTGCAGCATTATTTACATACATTATAAATATGTCTGATAATGAAGTAAAGCATGTTCATACCAGAGTGAGGAAACCATCAGGATCATATCAAAAGGACAGAAGTGGCTCTGATGGGCCAACAATATAAAAATTTGGGCCTTGTTGATGGTGATATGATGAGAATTGCAATGGACTGCAGCATAGCAAAAAAAAAATCTTTGAATGTATGAATTAATGGTGATATTAATAAAAATTCATTGATCATCTTTGGTAGATGCTAAGGAAGAAACTCGTTTTTTAACACTGGTAAATAAAAAGGAATTAAACATTTACTTTGTCTTTTTGTAGAATTTTACCTTGGGGTCAGCACCATGGCTCACTTGGTTAATCCTCCGCCTACGGAACCAGGCATCCCATTGGGCAATGAGTTCTAGTTCAGATTTGCTCCTCTTCCAGTCCAGCTCTCTGCTGCGGCACAGGAGGGAAGTGGAGGGTGGCCCAGGTGCTTGGGCCCTGTACCTGCATGGGAGACCAGGAAGAAGCACCTGGCTCCTGGCTTCAGATTGGTGCAGCGCCGGCCATGGCAGCCATTTAAGGAGTGAACCAACAGAAGGAAGACCTTTCTTGCTGTCTCTCTCACTGACTATAACGCTACCTGTCAAATAAAAAAAGAACTTTTATCTCAGGGTAATTGTATCATTTATCAAATATAAAATTATTCTACCTATTAAAAAAGAAAACAACATGATTAAAAACCTCCATTTGGAAGGATACACTGTTATTAACTAGTCACTTTGCTATGCAGCAGAAGTCAAGAACTGTCTCAGTGTAAATTTCTACCAAAAACAATCTTGAACAAAGGAAAGATGAATGTTTGAAATGGTGTGTGCTGAACTGTACATCTCCTCCCTCTCTTAATCCCACTCTTATAATTAACAGGGATCACTTTTCAGTTAAATGTAAACACCTAAGAATAATTGTGTGTTAATTAAAGAGTTCAACCAATGGTATTAAGTAGAACAAAAAATACTAAAAGGAATAAAATAGTAAATTGGTCCTCAACACTCAGGACAAGGGCTGATCAAGTCATTGTTTCTCATAGTGTCCATTTCACTTCAACAGGTTTCCTCTTTGGTGCTCGGTTATTTGTCACTGATCAGGGAGAACATATGATATTTGTCCCTTTAGGACTGGCTTATTTCACTCAGCATGATGTTTTCCAAATTCCTCCGTCTTGTTGCAAATGACCAGATTTCATTTTTTACAGTTATATTCTATTCTATAGGATACATATTCCATAATTTATCCAGTCTATCGTTGATGGGCATTTGCGTTGATTCCAGGTCTTAGCTATTGTGAATTGAGCCACAATGAACATTAGTGTGCAGATGGCTTTTTTGTTTGCCAATTTAATTTCCTTTGGGTAAATTCCAAGGAGTGGGATGGCTGGGTTGAATGGTAGGGTTATATTCAGGTTTCTGAGGAATCTCCAGACTGACTTCCATAGTGGCTTCACCAGTTTGCATTCCCACCAACAGTGGGTTAGTGGCCCCTTTTCCCCACATCCTTGCCAGCATCTGTTGTTGGTAGATTTCTGTATGTGAGCCATTCTAACCGGGGTGAGGTGAAACCTCATTGTGGTTTGGATTTGAATTTCCCTGATGGCTAGTGATCCAGAACATTTTTTCATGTGTCTGTTGGCCATTTGGATTTCCTCTTTTGAAAATGTCTATTGAGGTCCTTGGCCCATCTCTGGAGTGGGTTGTTTGTTTTGTTGTTGTGGAATTTCTTGCTCTCCTTGAAGAGTCTGATTATTAACCCTTTATCTGTTGCAAGGTTTGCAAATATTTTTTCCCATTCTGTTGGTTGCCTCTTCACTTTCCTGACTGTTGCTTTTGCAGTACAGAAACTTCTCAATTTGATGTAATCCCAATTGTTAATTTTGGCTTTGACTGCCTGTGCCTCCAGGGTCTTTTCCAAGAAGTTTTTGCAGGGTTTCTCCAATGTTCTCTAATAATTTCATGGTGTTGGGTCATAGATTTAGATTTTTAATACATGTTGAGTGGATTTTAGTGTAAGGTGTAAGGTCTTGCTTCATGCTTCCGCACGTGGAAATCCAGTTTTCCCCACACTATTTGTTGAATAGACTGTCCTTGCTCCAGGAATTGGTTTTAGATCCTTGATCAAATATAAGTTGGCTCTAGATGTTTGTGTTGATTTCTGGTGTTTCTATTCTGTTCCATTGGTCTATCCATTTATTTCTGTACCAGTACCATGCTGTTTTGATTACAACTGCCCTGTAGTATGCCCTAAAAACTGGTATTGTGACGCCTCCAGCTTTGTTTTTGTTGCACCAGACTGCTTTAGCTATTCGAGGTCTCCTGTGTCTCCATATGAATTTCAGCATCATTTTTTTCCAGATCTGAGAAGAATGTCTTTGGTATTTTGATTGGTATCGCATTGAATCTATAAGTTGTTTTTGGGAGAATGAACATTTTGATGATAGTGATTCTTCCAATCCATGAGCATACAAGATTTTTCCATTTTCTGGTATGCTCTTCTATTTCTTTCTTTAAGATTTTGTAATTCTCATCGTAGAGATCTTTAACGTCCTTGGTTAAGTTTATTCCAAGGTATTTGATTGTTTTTGTAGCTATTGTGAATGGGATTGATCTTAGAAGTTCTTCCTCAGCCATGGCATTGCAAGTGTATACAAAGGCTGTTGATTTTTGTGCATGGATATTATATCCTGCTACTTTGCCAAACTCTTCTATGAGTTCCAATAGTCTCGTAGTAGAGTTATTTGGATCCTCTAAATAAAGAACCATATCATCTGCAAAGAGAGATAGTTTGACTTCTTCCTTCCCAATTTGTATTCCTTTAATTTCTTTCTCTTGCCTTACGGCTTTGGCTAAAACTTCCAGAACTATATTGAATAGTAGTGGTGAGTGTGGGCATCCCTGTCTGGTACCAGATCTCTGTGGAAATGCTTCCAACTTTTCCCCATTCAATAGGATGCTGGCCACGGGCTTTTCATCAATTACTTTGATTGTATTGAGGAATGTTCCTTCCATACCCAGTTTTCTTAGCGTTTTCATCATGAAAGAGTGTTGCATTTTATCAAATGCTTTCTCTTCATCTATTGAGATAATCGCATGGTTTTTCTTCTGCAGTTTGTTAATGTGGTGTATCACATCGATTGTTTTGAGAACATTGAACCATCCCTGCATACCAGGGATAAAGCCCACTTGGTCTGGGTTGATAATCTTTCTGACGTGTTGTTGCATTCTATTAGCCAGAATTTTATTGAGGATTTTTGCGTCTAGGTTCTCCAGGGAAATTGGTCTGTAATTCTCTTTCAATGCTGCATCTTTTTCTGGCTTAGGAACTAAGGTGATGCTGACTTCAAAGAGAGAATTTGGGAGGATTCCCTCTTTTTCAATTGTTCTGAATAGTTTGAAGCGAAATGGAGTTAGTTCTTCTTTAAATGTCTGGTAGAATTCAGCAATGAATCCATCTGGTCCTGGGCTTTTCTTTGTTGGGAGGGCCTTTATTACTGATTCCATTTCTGTCTCACTTATGGGTCTGTTTAGGTTTTCTATGTCTTCTTGGTTCAATTTAGGTAGGTTGTATGTGTCCAGGAATCTATCCATTTCTGATAGATTTCCCCATTTTCTGGCATACTAGTCCTTGTAATAATTTCTGATGATTCTTTTTATTTCTGTGGTGTCTGTTGTTATGTTTCCTTTTTCATCTATGATTTTATTGATTTGGGTATTTTCTCTTCTTTTTTGAGTTAGTTGGGCCAATGGGGTGTCAATTTTGTTTATTTTTGCAAAAAACCAGCTCTTCATTTTTCTGATCTTTTGTAATTTGGGGGGGGGGGGGGAGTCAATCCTGTTGATTTCTTCTCTGATTTTAATTATTTCTCTTCTACTAGTTTTGTTCTGGTTTTCTAGATCCTTGAGATGCATTGATAGCTTATTTATTTGGTGCCTTTCCAATTTATTGATGTAGGCACCTATTGATATAAACTTTCCTCTTATCACTGCTTTTGCTGTATCCCATAAGTTTTGGTATGTTGAGCTGTTATCCTCATTTACTTCCATAAAGTTTTTGATTTCTCTTTTAATTTCTTCTATGACCCATTGTTCATTCAGGAGCATGTTGTTCAGTCTCCATGTGTTTTCATATGCTCTAGGGATTCCTGAGTTGCTAATTTCCAGCTTTATTCCATTGTGGTCTGAGAAGATGCATGATATGATTTTCATAAATTTGAATTTACTGTAACTTGCTTTATGGCCTAGTATGTTATCAATCCTAGTGTAGGTTCCATGTACTTCTGAGAACACTATGTATTCTTTTAGTGTAGGATAAAAATTTCTGTAGATATCTGTTAGATCCATTTGGCCTATAATGTCAATTAAATCTGCTCTTTCCTTGTTGATCTTCTGTCTGGTTGATCTGTCTATTGCTTAAAGTGGAGTATTGAAGTCCCCCAATAGTATTGTATTGGAGTCTAAGTCTCCCTTTAAGTCCTTTAACATATCTTTTAAATAACCCGGTGTCCTGTAATCAAGTGCAAACACATTTATAATAGTTACATCTTTCTGTTAAATTGATCCCTTATTTTTTATATAGTGCCCCTCTTAGTCTCTCTTAACAGCTTTTGTGTTAAAGTTTATTTTTTCTGATACTAAGATGGCTACACCAGCTCTTTTTTGGTTTTTGTTGGAATGGTATATCTTTTTCCAGCCTTTCACATTCAGTTTGCATGCATCTTTGATGAAAGATGTGTTTCTTGTAAGCAGCAAATAGATGGGTTTTGTTTTTTAATCCATTGAGATAGTCTACGTCTTTTAACTTGAGAGTTGAGGCCATTAACGTTCAATGTGACTATTAATAAGTAGTAACTTTGCCCTGCCATTTCCTCAAAGATATTTCTAATATATGCTTTGAACTTCTTGTGATCTTTTGCTGTGAGGTTTCCTTCCTTTACCTTCTTTCATATTGATGATCGTGTTTCTGTTTCTGTGTGTAACACATCTTTAAGCATCTTTTGCAGGGCTGGATGAGTGGTGACAAATTCTTTCAATTTTTGTTTGCTATGAAAGGTCTTTATTTCACCTTCATTCACCAATGAGAGCTATTCAAAATAGAATATTCTGGGCTAGAAGTTTTTCTCTCTTAGTACTTGGGCTATATCTCGCCATTACCTCCTAGCCTGCAGGGTTTCTGATGAGAAGTCTGCTGTGAGTCTAATTAGGGATCCTCTGAGTGCAATCTGACATTTATCTCTCAAACATTTTAGAATCTTTTCTTTCTGTTTCACAGTGATGAGTTTGATTACAGTGTGTTGTGGCGAGGATCATTTCTGATGATGTTTATTGGTAGTTCTGTGTGCTTCCTCTACTTGAATGTCTCTTTCTCCAAATCTGGGAAGTTTTTTGCTCGTATCTCACTAAAAAGGCCTTCTAATCCTTTCTCTCTCTCCATGCCTTTAGGAACTCCTAGAACACGAATATTGGTTTTTTAATAGTATCCTGTAGATTCCCAACAATATTTTTTAGATTTCTAATTTCCTCTTCTTTTCTTTGGTTTGACTATATACTTTCCTGTGCTCTGTATTCTAAGTCCGATATTCTTTCTTCTACTTCACTGATTCTGTTTCTAAGACTCTCAAATGTGTTTTTCATTTGTTCTATTGAATTCATTTCATTTTTGTTTCTCTTCAATATCTCAATTTCATGTTCTACTAAATTCCTAATTTCATTTTGATTCCTCCTTAAGATTTTGTTTTCATGGGAGAGATTTTCTGTTCTGTCCTGTATGGATTTCTGTAGATCATGAATTTGTTTTTTATAACTTCAAAATGTTCTAATCATAAATTTTTTGAATTCTATATTTTGCATTTCTTCTATCTCATCATTTTCATAATCTTGTATTGGAGTGTCATGTTCATTTTGGAGCATCATTATGTCTTCCTTGTTCTTTTTTCCTCAGTTTTTGAGTTTGTTGTTTGGCATTGTGGAGATATTCCTTGGTTTCTTCTTTTTTTTTCACTGTGGCAGCTTTTCTTGTTATATTATGATTCCAGATAAAGTGGACTGCCTTCTTTCGGTGAATCTCTGGAGGCTTGTGGTGGGGGTGGCCATAGAGCTCTGCTCAGTTCTTCAGGTTTAAGGGTGTGCCAAAGGTGACACACTCAGGTTTGGCATGGTAAATCTTCTCTCCTTCTTTGCTTTTTCATTCAGAAGGGAAATAATTCTGCTCAGCTGAACTCTTTTCCTTGATGGCAAGCAGTGCCTGAGCGCTAGCCCCAGTGTGTATAATATTCATTTGCTCTGTCCCAAGGACCACACAAAGAATCTGTGCAGTCCTCGGTGTAAGCTCAGTTTCCCGTGGAATGTCTCTCACTGGGTAACCAAGGTTACAGAGTTTGTGGCATCTCACACTGAGACTACTCATGTCTCAGGCACACCATGAGTTCTCCCACACACCCTTAATTTTTTTTAAGGTCCCAGTTCATAAGCTCCACACATTCACTAGGTCTTATTCTCCTGATATTACTCCCTGCCAGAGTCAAGTTTTTCTGTTTGGCTGAGGGCGGGTGCAGCCCCGAGCTGGGGCAGCTATTATGTATGTCCAAAGTGGCACCTGCTCTATTGTCTCACACACCTTTGTAAGGTGGGAGTGTGGAGAGAATCGTGTCCATACCGTCCTTTTTGTTTTTTTTCTCTCCTCTAGTTAGGCTGGTGTACTTTCCTGCATGTGGATTCAAGCCTAGTACCCTCTAGGCTCTTCCTGCTTCTTTTCCTCCAATGTCTCTGGCTACTGTGGTTTTGCCTCACCTCCCTTTCCAGCACTGGTGTGTAGACTCTGCAGCTGGTGTCCCCAGCCTTGGGTGCCTGTGCCCTCCACATAAATGCACCATGTCCCTCTAATTCCAGAAGAGTTCCCTCTGCAGTTTTTTTTTTCCCTAACTCTTCCCTGAGACTTCACTATCTCCACTTTTATTAAACTATCTTTTCCTGGACTATCAGTGAGCTCCTTCCCTATTCCGCCATCTTGGAGCCACTGAAGCTTGATTTTGAGTACTTAATAGTTCATAGTGATACTCTTTCTACTTTTTTACGTATTTTTAAATTTTCTGTGATTAAAATATTTTGAATAATTTTTATTTGATATTTTTGTTGCCATAATTCTGCATACTTATGAGATAAAGTGTCGTAATCTAATACATGTTTATGAGATTCTAATACACGTATGTATTCTAATACATGTATTAGAATACGACACTTTGCACAATGATCTATTCAAGCTAATTACTTTATTCATCACCTTCAACATTTTCTATTTCTTTGTTGTTCAAAACCCTCCAAACAAGTCAAAGATGGACATCTTCCTTTCCTTCTGTTGGTTCAAATCCCAGGTTCACAGGGTGGTATGGTGTCAAGCCCATTGCAGAGGCCCTCTTTGTCATTCATCCATGTAAATCATTACTGGAATGCCCATTGTCCTATTTATAAGTCCCCTTAAATCAATGATACTTGTGCTGCTCTGCACCCTTGGGACACAGAAATCTGTCAATCTGCCTGATACACTACACCACAATACTGTTCTAGGCACCTGACTTCATCCCTGTTAGCCTAGGACTCACAGAGCAAGGCTTACATCTTCTCTTCCCATATCACCTCAGCCTAAATGAACCACTCAAGTCCAAGGGAATCTTTTCCTTTAAATGCTTTGGTCTAAGCCACATTGTCTATACCATGGAATTCTGTGCTTCCTCTGCAAACCCTCCTAATGTATATGAAGGGTTACACTTTTGGAAAATAAAAGGCAGAGAGCCTTCCAGATTATTTCAGAACTCCAACATACCAAGTAACTTCCCTCAGGTAACTGAGTCCACTGCCTGCTTCACTCCAGGAAAAAAGAAAAAAGCAAATTATTGGAGGAAAAAAATATGCAAAGAGTATCCTTGCAGATGAAATTTTTGCCTCCACTTGAAGAAAAGTTCCTTCTGATACAATTCTGCCCTGTTCCATTTTTTGCTGCTATAACAGAATACCTGAGACTGGATAATTGATAAGAAACAGACATTTATTTCTCAAGGGTATGGGGACTAAAATGTCCAACATCAGAGTACTGGCATTTGATGAGGCCCTTCTTGCTGTGTCATGAACACAATGCAGGGCATCACATGCGGAGGTTAGCTCAGCTCTCTCTTCCTCTTCCTACAAAGCCACTCAGCTCATCCGGGGAGCTCCACCTTCATGACCTTCTTTAAAATGAATTAACTTCTACAGACCCCATCAACATGTGTATTTGGTAATTATGTTTCCAACACACACACCTTTAAAGAACATATGCATACCTGGCAAGATTTCCCCAACTAAAGGACTCGGAATCTGATGTTTTAGCTGAAGAATTATCCTGCCTTGACTCAAAATTTTGGCATTTTGCTCATTGTGGGTTTCTTTTCATTGACTTTCTTAAAAAAATAAAAGAAAGAAACTTGGTGCTGGACGCTTTCAGATTTTTCTTATCTATGGAAATGGAATTCCCAAGGTAGCTCAAGGTCAAAATCTAAGGCTATGGCTAACAGTTTATTTTCATTCCTGATAAACAGCTAACTCCCCAATTAACTTCTTTATCCACAAAACTCCTTTTCCCAATTAAGCAAACAGGACTTCTCAACACGTGGTAAAAACATGAATGCCCATCAACCACTCTTTAGACACTCATGCTTCCTGTAAAAGGCAAATGGGGAAACATTCAAAAAGCATTCAGTCCATCAAATGTGTTCAAACCCAGGAGTTCATTTTAATTTTTCAAGCAACTACTTTGTTTGTAAAACTTAAAATATAAAGAAGGGGACATATTTTTCTTGGTGGTTAAGACATTGATCTGGACTCTGTCCCCATCCCATATCAGAGTGCCATGGTTCAAGTCCTGGATTTGCCCTCAATTTTACCTTCCAACTAATGCAGACCCTTGGAGGTAATAGTGATGGTTCAATTAGTTGGATTCCTGACACTGATATAGGAGATAGGTATTGGATTTCAGGCTCCAAATTCTGTTCTGGCCCAGTGCCTATTATTGCAAGCATGTAAAGTGAACCAGCAGGTGGGAGCTTTCTTTCTCTCTCTCTTCTTTTTCTCCCCCACCCCACCTTTGTGTGTGTGTGTGTGTGTGTGTGTGAGAGAGAGAGAGAGAGAGAGAGAGAGAGAGAGAGAGAGAGTCCAATGAGAAAGAAAGAGAAAAAGGAAGGGGGGAAGGAAGGAAGGAAGGAAGGAAGGAAGGAAGGAAGGAAGGGAGGAAGGAGGGAAGGAAGGAAGGGAGGGAGGGAGGGGGGAAGGGAGAAAGGAAAAGATGAGGAAGGAATGTGCAATATTTTGCCTAAATAGATTAAACCAAATAAATTATATTTTTAGGGAAAGTGTTTTTAAAACCTGTATATTTTCAGGAGGAAATCATTCTAATGAAGCAAGCTTTGTTCCCTCTAAGAGCCTTTGGGAAGAACATCATAACACCATGAATCCCTCTTTCATGGATATAAATATCCACAGCAGCAAAACCTGTGGCTATAGAAATAAAATCACATTCAGAACTATGAGAAATAGAACTGTTTTGAAGTACAGAGAGATTAAGTGATCAATCAAGACCCTGGGATCTCATCTATTTTAAAATGTATGTCTTGCTTCGTCCCAGACAGGATTTAAGGTAACCCAAATAACACACAAAATCCAACCAGATAATACAAATCAAAGTAGGAGATAAAGGTGAAAGAAAAACAACTTCCCAGACATTAAAGGGAGCCAGGAGAGGAGTTAAAATGTGTCCCCACAATAACTAATCAGGTCTAATATACTCTGGCTTCACCACTGGCAGGAGTGTTAATCACTGAAAGGAAAATTTAGAAAGACCCTTGTGGATATCTTTTAACTACATCCTCATAGTAGAAAAATGGAAACCCAGAGAAAAGAGCACAGATCTGAGTAGAAACTTGGCCTTCTTTTCTCCTCGCCACATCCTTACTGCTTTTATAGCTTCGGCTCCAACCTGTCTCCTTTTCCCCAACAAATAACTAATGAGGAGGAACAAGAGAATAGAGATGTAGAGGCAAGACACTGAAAGGCATTGACAGAATCTGGATAATAATCAATTAATCAACAAATACATTAGACACCAGCTTCTCCCCCAGAAATTGTGCTAATCACTGGCATGATGGGGGAAGGCAACAAAAAGGAGTATCAACAAGACATGAGCATGAACGTATCAAATCATCACTTTGCTGTTGATTCTCACCGCATTAAACAGAGATTTCTAATTCTTTATGGGATATTTTAGGTACTATTAAAATTTTCTTTTATCACCCCAGAGAGAAAATAAAGTGCTCAATCAATCATTAAAATGTTATGACATAATTATAGCCCATGTATTCTTAGTATATTTAGCAGCAGACTTATGCTAGCTATGGGAAAAAGAATGCAGATGTTTCCATAATTTAATGTTCAAGACAACTACCTAGCTACATCAAGTGATTCCCTCCTGGAGGCTTTATGATAAAAAATATATTTTCCAAAATGTCTTACTTTGTACTTTTAGTACATATTCCCAGAAAGAATTTGGGGAAGAGAGAGGCATATATGCTCGTCTGCTTAAGGAAATAACAGCCAGTGGGAAAAATAGCCCTAGTGTTGCCATGGTGATTGTAAATTATGGAGCCATTCCACCAGAAACCCCATTCTCTTGAAAACTGAGGGCCCTAAGTGACAATAAGCTGAGAAAACTGTCATATCAGTTGGATGAAGAAGAAGTGGTGAGGTCTAAGACACAGCAAGGAACATACACAGTATGTGAGTGCTTCAGTTCACTTTGCCTCAAATCACAGGTGGGATGCCAAACACCCAGGAGTCCAGATTTATAGATCAGTAACATCCACAGGTGAAAAACATGCCTGCTTCTTCTAAAAGAAGGAAAGTAACAAAGAAAAAAAGACATGCTAACAAGACGGTAAAGTTTGTCCTCTACAGAACTGACCTGCTTAATCAAATGGTTGTTATCTCAAAAAGTAGAAGTGGTGTATTTAAAATACTTCTTTGTTCTTGTAATTCTTATTTAAATGCTTACTGGTTCTAAGTAAAGAAGGGCAGGTATTAGCATTCAGGTGGCCACTGTGGTCCGTCAAGTTCCCCAAGAAAGGCAGCAAGTTTCTTGTCCCTGTGTTGACAGTATGTGACTCGCTCAAGTGCCTACAACTAAGGATCATATGAAAGCATACCCACATGGCAGAATAGTTACATGTGGAGTTGGACCTACTGGTCACTATATTCAACCCATCAAGTCAACTGAGGAGCAACAAAGGTCATTGTGCAAAGTGGAAACCCTGACATAGAAGCAGAAAAGAGATGGACAAAAAGCCTTCCACAAAACCCAGCAGTCTTCCAGATCCCTGCTTCATCCTTTCCTGAAAGCTAGCTGGATTCTTGCCCTTGGATCCAAAAGTCATCCCCATATGCTACCAGCTGATTCCATTTCACTTGCTCTAGCTGACTTTTAAAGTAAACAAATAACAAATTCTATCCACATGGAAGAAAAAGAAAATTCATCAGCCTATGTCCTTCCCAACTTTCTATAATATCACCATCCCTTCTCTCTTCTTCCTTTGCTCTTAGGAAGGTTCCCTTAATACTGGCATTTTCTATTGCCTGAAGCCAGTGTGTAATGGTGCCTGATACAATGTTTCCCCTTAGCATTAGGCTGGCTATCCAGTTTAAGCTTTCTCTCTTCAAGGATGGCCACCCACAGTGACTCCTTGATGTTTATAATAGTTAGCTTTCATTTTTGATCTTTTATTGTGTGCCAAGACCTCACAATAATCCTACTGAGCATATACTGTAATATTCCTGTTTGACAGCTGGGTAAAGTGAGGAATGAGTGGTTAAACCATTTTCCCAACCTCATATCACAAGTAAATAATAGAACAAGTACTTTATCTCAAGCAGCCAGACTCCAGAGCCCAAGCCCACAAGCATCAGTCAACATGACAACACTGGTAGATTCAACTCCAGGTGTACATTTGATGTAGTTTAAATATGATCTGCCTTCTAAACTCATTCAGGAGTTTAAACCCCAAAGTCTCATGTTAATGATACTATGAGGGTAGAAACAATCCAATTTTGATGTTTAAAGGTGGGGCCCTTGGGAAGTGGCTAGATTGGGTTAAGCAGTAATGGTGGAGTCCTGGTGTCTGGAGTCACACACTTGAGTCCTGGTGACTTTAGAAAGACAAAGAGACAGACGTAGAAAGACATGCACTTTCCTTGTCTCTTGGCTTGTGATGGTTGCACCACCTTGGACTGCTGCCAACAAGAACACTATTATCAGAGGCATAGCCAGTGGGGCTTATCTGACCTTACTCCCTAGAACCACCAGCAAAAATAAACTTATTTTTTTTACTTTTATTTAATAAATATAAATTTCCAAAGTACAAATTTTGGATTATAGTGACCTTCCCCCCCCCATAACTTCCCTCCTACCTGCAACCCTCCCATCTCCCACTCCCTCTCCCATCCCATTCACATCAAGATTCATTTTCAATTATCTTTATATACAGAAGATCAATTTAGTATATACTAAGTAAAGATTTCAATAGTTTTCACCCCCACAGACACACAAAGTGTAAAATACTGTTTGAGTACTAGTTATGCCATTAATTCACATAGTACAACACGTTAAGGACAAAGATTCTACATGGGGAGTAAGTGCACAGTGACTCCTGTTGTTGATTTAACAATTGACACTCTTGTTTATGGCGTCAGTAACCACCCTAGGCTCTTGTCATGAGTTGCCAAGGCTATGGAGGCCTTTTGAGTTTGCCAACTGCGATCTTAAAAATAAACTTATTTCTTATACTTTGGTTATGGCCAGTTTTTGAGCTTCACATCCACAGTAACAAAGGCAGCAGCCAATAACCATGTGTTTGTTGTGTGTGTCTGTGTGTGTGTTTGTGTGTGTACACTTGTGAGCATGGCCACAAAAGCAGTGTATCTAACTCTAATTTATAGGTAAAGTAGTAGTCTTAAGCTCAATTAAGTCTATAGAACTTGCAGGGTAATACAGAAAAAAAGCATATTTGCAAATAAGAAGTATAACATGTGTAAGAGAGAAATTGATTGCCCAACAGAGAAGTGAAATATTTTCTCCTTAGATCTGTTGAAAATAAATAGCTAACCACAAAATATAGCCCACTCTCTATCACTGTAAAAATTCCTCCTCTTTCATATTAAGGCAGCTGACATGCTAATTTTCAATCTTCACAATCTTGAAAAATCAAAGCAAGATATTTACCACACTTACCATTATCTTGTATTCCAACCTCTATACATAGAACTAAACAAGTAAGCACAAGTTGTTACCTATCCTTAGGTGTTTAAGTGGCAACAAGGCAATTCTGTGGGAAGAATTTGGATTGAGAGTCAAGAAATATAGACTTTGGTTTTGACGTTTCTGTCTAGTGTGAGTTAGAAAGTAATTTCACCAACCTATGCTTCAGTGTCCCATGAACAGAGGAGAAGCTTCAAATGTGATCACCCCAGACATTTCACAGCACTGAAACTCAGTGACTCCTGAAGATGTTAACTTGACTCACTTGTGAAAGTGAGACCACAGGATGCCATGATTTGAATTTTGTGTCCCACAAAAAACACGTTTTGGAAATTTAATCCCCAGTAAAACAGAGTTGGTAGGTGGGGCCTAATGGGAGTGTTTAGGTCACAAGGGCTCCACCCTCAGGAGAGAAGTTTGATCTCCTCCTGTCTCTGTCATTCCCACTTTAGCCTTTTCAATGCTTTCTACCATGCTATGGAGTAGCAAGAAGGCCCTCGGCCGTGGCCAGCACATTGATCTTCCCAGTCTACAGATGGGAAGGAAATACATTTCTTTTTTTTATAAATTGTCTACTCTCTGATAATCTGCTATGGCAGCATTAATGGACTGAGACAAGGGGATCAGTGAAGAATTTAATTCTCTTGACTACCAGCTATGTTATTCATAGATCCTCAGCCTGAAATTCTTGCTCTATAAATGGGGGATAATGATGTGAGCAATGTATAGACACTTCTGAAAATAGGTATGGAGGGTGGCAAAGCAACTGTAGGAATGCCAGGCCAATGGTGTCATACAGAAAAAATGAAAGAAAATAGTGTGATGAGTAGTGAGATTGGGCAGGTGCTGGGAGAAGTATGGGAAAGATGAATGAAGCTCACTGGGATTGGATGAAGGGAGATGAGGATGGGAAGGAAATCAGCAGTCTGCACTTAGAATTGATTAAGCTTACTTTGGAATTGTGCAGTCAAACGTCATTTAACAATGGAATATGGTCTGAGAAAGACAACATTATAGATGTCATCATTTTGAAGGCATCATAGATTGCACTTGCAGATACCTGGATGGTGTAGGTTAATCACTCAACATGGCATTTGATGCAGACAGAGACACGATGAGCATGAGAAACAAGATCTTGGAAGGCTGCTGTCAGCCTTGCATGGTGGGAAACAGACATTTTAACCTGTGTCTTAACTGCTAAGTCAAGTGTCTGTCCTGCACTGTGCATCTTAAATCCATTTCCTTCAGGATGGTGCTGTGGCTTAGTGGGCTGAGGCTCCACCTGCAGCACCGGCATCCCATACAGGTGCCAGTTCCTATCCCAGCTGCTTCTCATCCACTTCAGCTCTCTTGCTTTGGTCTGAGAAAGCATAAGATGGCCCAAGTGTTTGGGCCCTTGCACCTTTGTGTGAGACCCAGAAGAAGCTCCTGGCTCCTGGCTTCATATCAGCTCAACTTCAGCCATTGCAACCATCTGGGGAGTGAACCAGTGGATGAAGGACCTCTCTCTCTGTCTGTAACTCTATCTCTCAAGTAAATAAAAAAATCTTTTTGAAAAAAAAAAAAAACATTTCCTGAATCTCATGCACATTCCAATTTGAGAACCACTGCAGAACAGGATTGAAGAGCCTCTAATGACCAAGCAAAGATTTCCAGTTACGCTTGCCACCCTCATTATCTTCTGTCAATGTTTCCTCCAGAAGTACTCAAGGATTTCCTCCAGGCTCATTTGACTTTACAATCTTCCTGTAAGTGTACAAAGCCCCAAAAGCTTTCTATCATTGTAGATTGTATCTGTGAGCTTATCCCAAGAGAATGTAAACAATTTTCCAGACTTTTAATGCTGAATTTTCTCTCCTTTTCCCAGATTAATAAATGTGGGCATATGGGGACAGCATTGTGGCACATAGGTTAAGCAGCCATCTGTAACACCAGCATCCAATATGAGGGCCAGGTCAAGTCTCAGATGTTCCACTTCCAATCCTGCTCCCTGCTAATGCATCTGGGAAAGCAGTGTAAGATGGTTCAAGTCCTTAGGCCTCTGCCCTCCTTTCCTTGTAGGAGGTCCAGATGAAGCTCCTGGCTTCAGCTTGACTCAGCCCTGGCTGTTGCAGCTATCTGAGGAGTGAACCAATAGATGAAAGATCTCTCTCTCTCTCTCTCTCTCTCTCTCTCTCTCTCTTTCTCTGTGTGTGTGTGTGTGTGTCCCTCTCCCTCTCTGAAATAAATAAATCTTTAAAAGGAAAAAAATGAGCATTTAAGAATTGTTAAGACCAGAAATCCTAAATAACTTCATGAAAAAATTTTTCAAATTAACTACAAGTTAATGGCAATAGAGATTTATACAACTCTTATGGTTTCTGAAGATTGTGCAAATTTCACCAGATAACCACGCATAAAATTTCTGTTGGAAACCCAAAGAGGTACTTGTAGATCATAGCCCACATTTCTATCCCAGCCATCACAGCCATCAGTCAATGTTATCTAGCAGGCAGCAATGAGGAAGCACTGGAGTCTCCAGGGAATGGTGAGCAATGGCCATCAGAGAAGAGGCAGAGCAGCCACCTTAAAAGGCAAATCTAAATTTATGAGCCCTCAACTTTTGCCTGTTTTCTGAATGCTGACTCCATAAGATATGTATAGAGGAGATGCGCAGCTGTTGTGTTTTCTGGGTAATCATGGAAACATCAGAGTATTTATGGCAGAAAAAATAGCTCTTTGAATTGAGCTGATGTAGAAATTACAAGTTGTCCTCTGAAATTACAAGTTTGTCCTTTCTTTTGGCCAAATAAACATTCCTTGAATTGGGATAGAGGTACACCTTCATGTGGTTTCTTCTTTGAAGCTCAGTCAATATTCTATAGCCTTCAAAAGTCTTTAGAGGAGTTATGCAAATTACCTGCCAATCAATTTCCCCCAAAAGAGAATGGGGAGACCATTCTGGAAAAAATCATAGATGAGTTTGTAAAATTTGATGCTGGATTTGGAAGGTGCAGTACTTGAAAAGTAGGATGGATAATTTCTTCATCATTCACAGGAGACAAGTACCCACGGGTAGCAACTGATATGCAGAACCATCCAGGTGAGAAATCGGTGCATTTGTCTTCCATAATTCATATATATGAACCAAGTTTACATACAGTCTTCTCAGGTGTAGAAAGGACGCAAAGTAGTCACCTTCTCACCATATTTTACATCTCATCAAATAATTCCTCTTCCAAATTTTAAGTTCAAAACTTGCTTAATGTTGCCAGGTAATTTCAATTTCTAAAATTTCTCTCTTTTTAAGATTTATTTATTTATTTGAAAGGCGGAGAGAGAGGAGTCTTCCATCTGCTGGTTCATTCCTCAGTTGGCCACAATAGCCAGTGTTGGACCAGACTGAAGCCAGGAGTCAGGAGCTTCATCTGGGTCTCCCACTTGAGTTCAGGGGCCCTAGTATTTGGGCCATCTTCCACTGATTTTCCAGATGCATTAGCAGGAAGCTGGATTAGAACTAGAGCAGCCAGGACTCAAACAAGCATCACAATACAGACTCCCCAAAATTTCAAAACTAAAAAATTTCTTCTTAGAGAAGAACAAAACTCTGATTAATTTTTATGAGAAATGTATTATTATGCATAATCATTGTGATAATTTTAAATCTATCTTAAAATCTTACATATCCTCATCCATTACATAATATCTTTTATCTAAAATTCCATAGAGGAAAACATGAAAATGTATGTATAGAGAAGTGGTTTCAAATCAGCCCTCAATAATCCAATTAATGAAATATAGATGATGACTTGGCAAAACCAAAATAGTAGATAATTTTTGAAAATCTATTTACATTGGTATTTTCCTTAAGATGAATTATTTTAAGTTAGTGCATATAAAACATAAAATGTAACACAACAATTTAAATTACCCATAATAGCAAGTAAGGGAATATTAGTAAACAAAGAAAAGAAAAATTTTTTCATAATTTGGAAGGAAACTACAATGAAATATTCTTCATTTGGATAATAATCTAAAAATGATTATGAAAAGACTGCCTATTAGTCGGTGGCCCAGTGGCTCTTAGAGAATACTATGGCACAATTTCCAGAATTATTTTTTTTATATAAAGCTTTTATTTAAAGAATATAAATTTCCAAAGAACAGCTCATGGACCACAATGGCTCCCCCCCCCCAACAACTTCCCTCCCTCCCCCCACCCTCCCCTTTCCCGCTCCTTCTCCCCTTCTGTTCACATCAAGATTCATTTACAATTCTCTTTGTACACAAAAGATCAATTTAGTACATATTACGTAAAGATTTCAACGGTTTGCCCTCACATAGAGACACAAAATGATAATACTGTTGGAGTACTAGTTATAGTATTAATTCACAATGTACAGCACATTAAGGACAAAGATCCCACATGATTTTTTTTTTTAAAAATTGATTAATTGTCTATGCAATTTCCAGTTTAACACCAAGATTTTTTAATCATTTGCAATTATCTTTATATAAAGAAGATCGATTCAATATATACTATGTAAGGATTTCATCAGTTTGCACCCACTCAGAAACACAAAGTGTAAAAATACTGTTTCAGTACTAGTAATAGCATCACTTCACATTGGATAACACATTAAGGACAGATCCCTCATGAGACGTAAGTACACAGTGACTCCTGATGTTGATTTAACAATTTGACACTCTTGTTTATGGCGTCAGTAATCTCCCTAGGCTCTGGTCATGAGTTGCCGAGGCTATGGAAGCCTTTAGGGTTAGCCGACTTCGATCTTATTCCCACAGGGCCATAGTCAAAGTGGGAGTTCTCTCCTCCCTTCAGAGAAAGGTACCTCCTTCTTTGATGGCCCCATTCTTTCCACTGGGATCTCACTCGCAGAGATCCTTCATTTAGGTCTTCTGTTTTTTCCAGAGTGTCTTGGCTTTCCATGCGTAAAATATTCTCATGGGCTCTTGAGCCAGATCCGAATGCCTTAAGGGCTGATTCTGAGGCCAGAGTGCTATTTAGGACAACTGCCATTCTATGAGTCTGCTGTGTATCCTGCTTCCCATGTTGGATCATTCTCTCCCTTTTTCATTCTATCAGTGAGTATTAGCAGACACTAGTCTTGTTTGTGTGATCCCTTTGACTCTTAGACCTATCAGTGTGATCAATTGTGAGCTGAAATTGATCACTTGGACTAATGAGATGGCCTTGGTACATGCCACCTTGATGGGATTGTATTGGAAACCGCTGGCACAATTCTAACTCCATCATTTGGGGCCGTTCCGATTGAGCATGTCCCAAGTTTTACATCTCCTCCCTCTCTTATTCCCACTCTTATATTTCACAGAGATCACTTTTCAGTTAAAATTTAAACACGTACGAATAATTGTGTGTTAATTACAGAGTTCAACCACTAGTACTAGGATAAAGAAAAAAAAAATACTACCATGGATAAAGTATTACATTGTACAACAACAGTCAGCACAAGAGCTGATCGAGCCACTGTTTCTCATAGTGTCCATTTCACTTTTACAGGTTTCCCCTTTGGTGCTCAGTTAGTCATCGCCAATCAAGGGAAACAAATGATATTTGTCTCTTTGGGACTGACTTAATTCACTGAGCATGATGTTTTCCAGATTCCTCCATTTTGTTGCAAGTGACCGGATTTCATTGTTTTTGACTGCTGTATAGTATTCTGTAGAGTACATGTCCCATAATTTCCTAATCCAGTCTACTGTTGATGGGCATTTGGGTTGGTTCCAAGTCTTAGCTATTGTGAATTGAGCCGCAATAAACATTGCTGTGCAGACGGCTTTTTTGTTTGCCAATTTAATTTCCTTTGGGTAAATTCCAAGGAGTGGGATGGCTGGGTTGAATGGTAGGGTTATATTCATGTTTCTGAGGAATCTCCAGACTGACTTCCATAGTGGCTTCACCAGTTTGCATTCCCACCAACAGTGGATTAGTGTCCCTTTTTCCCCACATCCTCTCCAGCATCTATTGTTGGTGGATTTCTGAATGTGAGCCATTCTCACCGGGGTGAGGTGAAACCTCATTGTGGTTTTGATTTGCATTTCCCTGATTGCTAGGGATCTTGAACATTTTTTCATGTGTCTGTTGGCCATTTGGATTTCCTCTTTTGAAAAATGTCTATTGAGGTCCTTGGCCCATCTCTTAAGTGGGTTGTTTGTTTTGATGTTGTGGAGTTTCTTAATTTCTTTGTAGATTCTGGTTATCAACCCTTTATCTGTTGCATAGTTTGCAAATATATTTTCCCATTCTGTCGGTTTCCTATTCACTTTCCTGACTGTTTCTTTTGCAGTACAGAAACTTTTCAATTTGATGCAATCCCAGTAGTTAATTTTGGTTTTCAGTGCCTGTGCTTCTGGGGTCTTTTCCAAGAAGTCTTTGCCAGTACCTATGTCTTGCAGGGTTTCCTCTATGCTCTCTAGTAATTTGATGGTGTCGGGTCGTAGGTTTAAATTTTTAATCCATGTTGAATGGATTTTTGTGTAAGGTGAAAGGTAGGGGTCTTGCTTCATGGTTCTGCACGTGGAAATCCAGTTTTCCCAGCACCATTTATTAAACAGACTGACCTTACTCCAGGGACTGGTTTTGGATCGTTGATCAAATATAAGTTGGCTGTAGGTGTTTGGATTGATTTCTGGAGTTTCTATTCTGTTCCATTGGTCTATCCATCTGTTTCTGTACCAGTACCATGCTGTTTTGATAACAACTGCCCTGTAGTATGTCCTGAAATCTGGTATTGTGATGCCTCCGGCTTTGTTTTTGTTGTACAAGATTGCTTTAGCTATTCGAGGTCTCCTGTGTCTCCATATGAATTTCAGCATCATTTTTTCCAGATCTGAAAAGAATGTCCTCGGTATCTTGATTGGTATTGCGTTGAATCTGTAAATTGCTTTTGGGAGAATGGACATTTTGATGATATTGATTCTTCCAATCCATGAGCATGGGAGATTTCTCCATTTTTTGGTATCCTCTTCTATTTCTTTCTTTAAGGTTTTGTAATTTTCATTGTAGAGATCTTTAATGTCCTTAGTTAAATTTATTCCAAGGTATTTGATTGTTTTTGTAGCTATTGTGAATGGGATTGATCTTAGCAGTTCTTCCTCAGCTGTGGCATTGTCTGTGTATACAAAGGCTGTTGATTTTTGTGCATTGATTTTATATCCTGCTACTTTGCCAAACTCTTCTATGAGTTCCAATAGTCTCTTAGTAGAGTTCTTTGGGTCCCCTAAATAAAGAATCATGTCGTCTGCAAAGAGGGATAGTTTGAGTTCTTCCTTCCCAACTTGTATCCCTTTAATTTCTTTTTCTTGCCTAATAGCTCTGGCTAAGACTTCCAGCACTATATTGAATAGCAGTGGTGAGAGTGGGCATCCCTGTCTGGTACCAGATCTCAGTGGAAATGCTTCCAACTTTTCCCCATTCAATAGGATATTGGCCGTGGGTTTTTCATAAATTGCTTTGATTGTATTGAGGAATGTGCCTTCTATACCCAGTTTGCTTAGGGTTTTCATAATGAAAGGGTGTTGAATTTTATCGAATGCTTTCTCTGCGTCTAGTGAGATAATCATATGGTTTTTCTTCTGCAGTCTGTTAATGTGGTGTATCACGTTGATTGTTTTGCGAATATTGAACCATCCCTGCATACCAGCGATGAATCCCACTTGGTCTGGGTGGATGATCTTTCTGATGTGTTGTTGCAGTCTATTGGCCAGAATTTTGTTGAGGATTTTTGCATCTATGTTCATGAGGGATATTGGTCTGTAATTCTCTTTCAATGCTGCATCTTTTTCTGGCTTAGGAATTAAGGTGATGCTGGCTTCATAGAAGGAATTTGGGAGAATTCCCTCTTTTTCGATTGTTCTGAATAGTTTGAGAAGAATTGGGGTTAGTTCTTCTTTAAATGTCTGGTAAAATTCAGCAGTGAATCCATCTGGTCCTGGGCTTTTCTTTGTGGGGAGGGCCTTTATTACTGATTCAATGTCTTTCTCAGTTATGGGTCTGTTTAGGTTTTCTATGTCTTCCTGGTTCAATTTAGGAAGGTTGCATGTGTCCAGGAATCTATCCATTTCTGATAGGTTTCCCTGTTTGCTGGCATACAAGTCCTTGTAGTAATTTCTGATGATTCTTTTGATTTCTGTGGTGTCTGTTGTTATATTTCCTTTTTCATCTCTGATTTTACTGATTTGGGTCTTTTCTCTTCTTTTTTTAGTTAGTTGGGCCAATGGGGTGTCAATCTTGTTTATTTTTTCAAAAAACCAGCTCCTCGTTTGGCTGATTTTTTGTAATGTGTTTTTGGATTCAATCCTGTTGATTTCTTCTCTGATTTTGATTATTTCTCTTTTTCTACTAGATTTGGGTCTAGTTTGCTGCAAATTTTCTAGATCCTTGAGATGCATTGAAAGCTCATCTATTTGGTGCCTTTCCAGTTTCTTGATGTAGGCACCTATTGATATAAACTTTCCTCTTAACACTGCTTTTGCTGTATCCCATAAGTTTTGGTATGTTGTGCTGTTATCCTCATTTACTTCCAGAAAATTTTTGATTTCTCTTTTGATTTCTTCAGTGACCCATTGTTCATTCAGGAGCATGTTGTTCAATCTCCATGTGTTTGCGTATGCTCTAGAGATTCCTGAGTTGCTAATTTCCAACTTCACTCCCTCATGGTCTGAGAAGTTGCATGGTATGATTCTAATTCTTTTGAATTTGCTGAGACTTGCTTTATGGCCTAATATGTGATCAATCCTAGAGTAGGTTCCATGTACTGCTGAGAAGAATGTGAATGCTTTACGTGTAGGATGAAAAGTTCTGTAGATATCTGTTAGATCCATTTGGGCTATAGTGTTGTTTAAATCTACTGTCTCCTTGTTGATCTTCTGTCCTGTCGATCTGTCAATATCTGTGAGTGAAGTATTGAAGTCCCCCAGTACTATTGTGTTGGGGTCTAAGTCTCCCTTTAAGTTTCTTAACAAATTTTTTAAATAAACCTGTGGCCTGTAATTAGGTGCATATACATTGAGAATTGTTATATCTTCCTGTAGTATTGATCCCTTAATCATTATATAGTGCCCTTCTTTGTCTCTCTTAACAGTTTTTGTGTTAAAGTTTATGTAGTCCGATATTAAGATGGTTACACCCGCTTTTTTTCATTTCTGTTGGCATGGTATATCTTGTTCCATCCTTTCATTTTCAGTCTGTATGGATCTTCATTGGAAAGATGTGTTTCTTGTAGGCAGCAAATAGATGGTTTTTGTTTCTTAACCCAATCAGCCAATCTCTGTCTTTTAACAGGACAGTTTAGACCTTTAACGTTCAATGTGACTATTGATAAGTGGTAAGTTTGCCCTGCCATTTGCCAGATATTTTCTAATGTATGCTTTGAATTCCCTGTGATCTTTTGCCGTGAGGTTCCCTTCGTTTACCTTCTTTCATGTTGATGGTCGTGTTTCTGTGTTTCTGTGTGTAACACATCTTTAAGTATCTTTTGCAGGGCTGGACGAGTGGCAACAAATTCTTTCAATTTTTGTTTGTTATGAAAGGTCTTTATTTCACCTTCATTCACAAATGAGAGCTTTGCAGGGTATAATATTCTGGGCTGGCAGTTTTTCTCTCTAAGTACCTGGGCTATGTCTCGCCATTCCCTTCTAGCTTGTAGGGTTTCTGTTGAGAAGTCAGCTGTAAGTCTAATTGGAGATCCTCTGAGAGTAATCTGACGTTTCTCTCTTGCACATTTTAGGATCTTTTCTTTTTGCTTCACTGTGGTGAGTTTAATTACAATATGTCGTGCAGAGGATCTCTTTTGGTCATGTTTATTAAGGGTTTTATGAGCTTCCTGGATTAGGATTTCTCTGTCTTTCTCCAAGCCTGGAAAGTTTTCTGCTAGTATCTCCCTAAAAAGGCCTTCTAATCCTTTCTCCCTCTCCATAGCTTCAGGAACACCTAGAACCCGAATGTTGGGTTTTTTAATAGTATCCTGTAAATTCCCGACGATATCTTTTAGTTTTCTAATTTCCTCTTCTTGTCTTTGGTTTGACTGTTTCCTCTCCTGTTCTCTGTCTTCTAGGTCCGATATTCTCTCTTCTGCTTCACCCATTCTGGTTTTAAGGCCCTCAAGATTGCTTGTCACTTGATCTATTGAATTCTTCAATTCATTAAGATTTTTTGTCACTATCGTAGCTTCTTGTTCTACTAGTTGTTTCATTTCGTTTTGATTTCTCCGTAGTACTTCATTCTCGCGAGAGAGATTTTCTATCTTATCCATTAAGGATTTCTGTAGTTCAAGAATTTGTTTTTGAGAACTTCTTAATGTTCTTATCAATTCTTTGAGATCTGCTTCTTGCATTTCTTCTATCTCATTATCTTCATAATCCTGACTTGGGGTGTCTTTTCCGTTTGGGGTCATCATAGCGTCTTCCTTGATCTTGCTCCCTCGGAATCTGTTTTTATTTGGCATTTTTTTTTCCCCACACTCTTTCTCTGGGTTGTCAAGGTAACGGAGTTTGTGTGCGCGGTGTGTTCCCAGTTTTTGGATCCCCTTCAGGTTTCTACAGGCTCGGGTTTTTGGTTCCGTCTGCCTCAGTGATGGGCGGGCAGGCGGGCGGGCGGGCGGGCGCGCCTTGTCCCACTGCGTTTAATCTAGCTCGAATTAGCAGGGTGGGTGACGAGAGAGGCTAGTGTCCATGCAGGCTCGCCTCAACTGTGCTGTTTCCCCTGTGGGGGGTCTGCTTCCCCCCGCCACTGTCTCGGGATCCCTGTATCGGCCCCCGTTCAAGCGCTCAGTTCCAATGGCGACTGTGTTCCGCCCGGCTTCCGGTTCAGCCGGCGGGCGTGTGCCATCCCACTGTGTTCAGTCTAGCTCGAGTGAGCAGGGTGGGCAACGAAAGAGGCTAGTGTCCGTGTGGGCTCGCCTCAATTGTGCTGTTTCCCCCCTGGCGTCTGCTTCCCCCCGCCAGTGTCTCGGGATCCCTGTATCGGCTCCCGTTTAAGCGCTCGATTCCAATGGCGACTGTGTTCCGTCCGGTTCCCGTCCCTCCCGGCAGCTCCCGTGCCACTAAGGCACGATTTGCCGTTCGCAAACTTACTTTCCCCTAGGTCCTCTGCGTCTCATTCACTGGGTCCGGAAGAATTTCCACTGCATTTTTTTCCGTGAGATTTTTCCTGAGGCTACAGTAACTCTGTTTTATTAAACTATCTTTTTGCGGACTGCTAGTGCGCGTCCTCACTATTCCGCCATCTTGGCTCCGCCCCCACAATTTCCAGAATTATAACAAAGATAGATAGGTGGGTCGTCAGGTAGAGATTACACATACTTCAAGAAGAAGATTACACATTCTTCAAGAAGCTCATGAAAATACATAGTATATTGTGAAACAAAAACTATGCATGGATTTCAAAATTTTTTGTGCTAAAATAAACATATTTTAATTCCATTTGTCACTAACTTATTTGAGTTTTGTTTTTATTTTTATTTTTTCATTTGAGAGACAAAGAGACAAAGCTCCATTCACTGGTTCACTTCCCAAATGACTGCAATGGCTAGACCTAAGTCAAACTAAAGTCAGGAGGCAGAAACTCAACCCAGGTCTCCCACATGGGTGGCAGGAACCCAATTAGTTGAGCTATCACTGCTGCTTCCCAGGTTCTGTACTTGCAGGAAACAGAAACAGGAGCTGGAGCCAAGTATCAAATACAGGTATTCCCGTGTGAGATACAGACACCTTAACTGGTGTCTTAATCTTTAGGCTACATGCCCCTTCTGTCCACTAAAGTTTTACAGTACTGCATATGTATTTCATGAACATAGAAAACATTAAAAATTTTTATGATTGTTTTGCTTGGCAGAGGACATAACAATTACACAACTATCCTGAGCAAGTGTCACCATCCTCAGAGACTTGCAATGATCACTATTGGCCAAGAGAGTGGAGGGAGAGAAAACCCAGGCCAAGATTCAGCACCAAAGCTCCAACTATGGTTCCAGCATTCACTGTATTGTGCCCAGTATGTTTGCATTCTCATTACACTAAGAATATTACTATTCCAGGTATTCCATGGAACATCTGTGGAAAAATTAAGACACCTCAATACTCATTGTTTCAAAGCTTTATCCTGGTTGCATTTTATCATCAATTTCTATGCTCCTGGTACTTAAATCAAGGGAATAGTTTGCACCAAAACTGCCAGGAGAAATAGTACATCCAGGGGCTGGCATTGTGACTCAGCAGATAGAGCTACCGCCTAGGTTCCCAACATCCCATATGGGTGTCAATTCCTGTACCAGCTGCCCCACTTCCAATCCAGCTCCTGCTAATGAACCTGAGAAAGCAACAAAAGTTGGCCCAAGAATCTGGGCTCCTACACCCACATGGAATACCCAGAAGAACCTCCTGGCCCAGCCCCAGCCATTTCAGATATTTGGGGAGTGAACCCCAGATGAAAGATCTATCTATCTATCTATCTATCTTTGTGTGTGTGTCTGTGTGTGTGCATGTGTCCTTCTCTCTGTAGCTCTACCTTTAAAATAAATAAATAAATCTTTAAAAAAACATAACACATCTATAAGCCATTAACATTGCTTCACATTCAAGTGCATTTCTTAAAGCTTTTAGTACATTAAAGGGAAGAATACAAAGTTCAGTTTCCCAAATCAAGATGAGCTGACAATGTGATTCTCTGCCAGTTTTTGTCTGTCCTCATACTTATTTCACTCTGCTGGAATCAGACT
The DNA here is from genome assembly GCA_949820135.1 of Sylvilagus floridanus. Lineage (NCBI taxonomy): Eukaryota > Metazoa > Chordata > Mammalia > Lagomorpha > Leporidae > Sylvilagus > Sylvilagus floridanus. Next base: position 81,096,067 of record OX463241.1, read on the forward strand.
TCTTTGGTTCACCTGTGCTGTGCTGAGGACAGATGGAACAAGAGACTCACGAGCAGGTGGCACGGATTCCCAGGATACTGCAGCAAAACATGTGGCCATGGGTCCGACTCCCACTCTACCCCCATGAAGGGCAAACTGGGCAGTTGTCATCATGGGCCACTGGATAAAGTCCTGCCCTCTCTCAAGTTGGCCAACTCTACACAGACAGAGGGAATGTCAACATGCCCTTGCAGGAATGGCAGGAAAGTAACTCAATTGCTAGCTAATTAACTCTGGCTCTACATGTACATTCTGGAGAGAGCTGGTGAGGATTGGCAGGGATCAATCAGGAGAGAGAGAGTGAGATTTGGGCTATATGTGGCTGGATTTCAATCCATTGTCTCAAATTCTCCTCTCTGCCTCCAAAGTAAGCACAAAACCTACCCAGAACCACATGGCACTCAATGCTGCAAGACACACATGAGCTTCCGGAGTAAAAGGAAAGGAAGGGAAGGTGAGTAGTCATTTTTTTTCTCGTGGACAGCCCATGGATAAACAGCTGATCACTGTAATCTCTGTGAAGCAAAGCAGAATCTACTGCTTTCCCCACGCTCCATTTCCAACACTGTATCAGGCAACCTATACCTAAGCGTTTGGAATAACAAGTGAAAGAGCAAAGAAGAATGCTTATCTTATATTGCAAATTCTCTGTGTTCATGGTCACAGCCTCCAGGCAATCTATTATTTCAGAAAAGCCATTCTCAGTTCTTGAGAACATTGTGCTATCTCACCTTGTCACCTTGTGGCTTCCTGATCCTTGGCCCAACTCTGTTCTCAGCCATCAGTCCTTCTGCCCATAAATCAGCCTGAAACAGCTAAAGCCCTACTTTTCAGATTTTTCAGGACAAATCTATGAAGGGTTGCTTTATGGAGAAAATGCTAGCAAGTGATTTAGACAAAGCTTTTTAGGCTTAGAATTATAGGCAGGTTTATACTCAGAGATGTTGGTGGTGGGAGATGAGTCTAAGGGGAAGATCTGTAGGGAAGCCTTTTTGCCAGCTGATTTCTCCAAGTCCTTTGTTGATTAAACTGACATCCAACTCAAGGTGTCACGGGAACCTAATGCTTCGATGCCCATAAGTTCCTCAGGGTGCCTTCAGGACATGGGTTCTACTGCTGAAAGCACTCAAAACCACAGCAGCTGAAACTGAAGAGGGACTTTAAAGTTCATCCATCCAAATGCTTCATTTTACTGAATGGGAAACTGAGCAAAGAGTGATAAATGGACTTGCCCAAGGGCTGGTGCTGTGGCATAGTGAGCTCAGCCTCTGCCTGTGGCCTGGCATCCAATATGGGCACGGTTCCATGTCCTGGCTGCTCCTCTTCTGATCCAGCTCTCTGCTACGGCCTGGGAAAGCAGTGGAAGATGGCCCAAGTGCTTGGGCCCCTGCACCCACATGGAAGACTTGGAAGAAGCTCCTTGCCCCCGGCTTTGGATAGGTCTAGCTCCATTGTGGCCATTTGGTGAGTGAACCAGTGGATGGAAGACCTCTCTTCCTATCTCTCCCTCTTTTGTCTATAACTGTCTATCAGATAAATAAATCTTTTTTTAAAAATTAAGAAAGGGACTTGTGCAAAGTCACAGACTTGATTAGATTTTTGTCTAAATTAGATATGGATTTGGTCTTTTTCATAAGAATTGGAAGCTCTGCTCTCATTATCCACACATCATCAAACTCAAGTTCCATTCAGTTGAGTCAGCTCCAGCTCTCAACAGCAACTTGGCAACACTTGGGAGAAGCAGAGAGAACTTGGCAGAGATTCCAGTCACCCCCTGCTTGCCAAGGTCAAGCAAGTTAGAAAGCCAGGTAAGAGCAGGCCCCAGAAGTCTGCACCTGTTTTTCCATTTTCTGTTTTTTTAGACACCTACTTTTTGAGCCAATATTTTCCCAAAATATGCTGTATTTTACTTCTGTCCTTTTTAAGGTTTTCACCATGAAGTCTAAAGCTGTCAGCTAGATCACAACATCTTTCCTGATGCACTTAGTAGCCAGTGTGGATGAAGGAGCAAGTGGTATCTTTGACACCGAGCCAGGAATGCAGAAATGAGTGAGATTTGAAGACCCTGACAAGTGGCCAAAGCAGCAAATATGGTTGGAAGGACAATGGACCAGATGTGAGCAATCCAGAAGAATAGGGAGTTCTCTGTTGAAATAGTGAGGCCTAGGAGACCCCACTGAGTGCCTCTAAGATGACCTGCTGGTGGTAATGGGTAGCTATTTCCCACTCCATTGCTAAAAGAGAGAGCAACATGAAAAGTAATAGGAACTGAGGTGAGGGGAGCTCAAGGACTGAATGGAACCCTTTAGAGTGAGTTTAAAACTAGTGCAGTGATTTTGAAGCTATCATCTTGGCTTTAAAAACCTTGGGGCTTTAAATTTACAGCTCAGGTTGACTCAGGTCAAAGAGGCCAGGCCCAAGACCACATGGCTCCCACCTGGACCACAAACCCTGCCCCAGCTCCGCAGCTCAGTACTAAAGGCCAAGAATCTGTCCATTGAGGTAGTTTGGTTGTTCAGGACTAAGCAATTACTCTATTTCTCTCACACACACTTCAGTCCTTGGAGAGGAAACTTACATAAGAATAATGGAACAGGGGCCTGCATTGTGGCACAGCAGGTTAAGCTTCCACCCGCTGTGCCAGCATCCCATGTGGGTGCCTATTCCTGTCCCAGATGTTCCAGTTCCAATCCAGTTCCCTGCTAAAGTGCCTAGGAAAGCAGCAGAAGATGGCCCAAGTACGTGGGCCCCTGCCACCCACGTGGGAGGCTCAGATGGAGTTCCAAGTTCAGCCTTGGTGGCCATTTGGGGAGGGAACCAGTGAATAAAAGCTCTCTCCCTTCTCTCTCTCTCTCTCCCTCTCTCTCTCTCTCTCTCCCTCCCTCTCTCTCTCCCTCTCCCTCTCCCTCTCCCTCTCCCTCTCCCTCTCTCTAGCTCTCAAATAAACAAATCTTTATAAATAAATAAAAAACACAAAGAAAAACAGAATTAATTCCACTTTCCCTAATTATATTGTTCAATGTGCAGGGAATAGAGATAACACTTAGGTACTATTACATGCAATAGGTGGCTTTAGAGTCACAATAAACCAGAGGCTTCCCAGACTGATGCTTGAGTCCTGCTCATTCCTCCTCACCCTCCCCACATCCCTTTGCCCTTAGCTCCTGACCTCACTGCTCTTCCTCCCTCCTTCCCTTCTCCCAACCTCCAACTTCCCAGCCTGCCTTGTAGCAAGGGAGGTGCCCCAGCCAGAGCCTGCGTTATCCTGGGCCCTCGGCCCTGCAGGCATCTCTGGTGGCACCCAGCATTCAGACCACCCTCTTCGGGCCTCCTGGGGTCTTCAGAGCTCGCGGCCGCTTCCTTGCCCAGATCATGCACAACTTGGCCTGGCTTGGCAGCGAGACTCCAAAGCACCAGGCTGGAAGCCTGCTCTTCCGCAGCCTACTTGTACGCCTGTTCCTGTCAAGTCGGGCATCTGAGTCTTCCCTGTCTTGTGAATCCTTTGAATCTTCGTATGCAGATCTCTGCATAGATCCCCCCAGCCGCATGGACCCCAGATGGCAGAGTAGACATGAAGAGGCCATCCAGGCACGCCTCCGGGTCATCGGAAGTGAGCGGTTTGCCATCAGAGGCTTCCCATGCTTGCCGGTGAGGCCACTGGACCACAGCCCTGCGCTGAACAACATCACCAGCTCCGCAAACACCACTCAGCTTGGAGCATGGGGGACGAGGGGCACGATGCCAGCGGCTCTGAGGAGAACAAAGATAACGATGGGATTTTATTCAAAATGCCATGGAAGCCCACCCATCCAGGCCCACCCCGTGCCCTGGCAGAATGTGCCAGCTGGGGGAAGCTTTACCCATAGGCAGATCTCAGCCCCCAGCCTGATGTGTTTCAGCCCTGAGCAAAAGATGGAAGAATGAGCCCCCTGGCCTGGTCCCCCTCCTCCCTGACTCCCACTGAAGGGAGAGCTAAGGAGTATGGATGCCTGGACATCCTGGAGAGCGACTAGAGGGAAGCCAGTGCAGCTCCTGGAGGCATGGAGAGTCTCACTAGCCCTCACGGGTCAAGACTGTGAATAAAGAAGAGGAGCAGGGTCTGGTCCTGTTGAGTCAGTGCCAGCGGCTCCTAGCTGTCTGTCCATGCCTTGCAGTGTGATTCTGCCCAGCATCAAGAATCACACCGGTGACAAGGACATGGCTGCCCACCACAAGTAGGGGAGCCTGAACAATGCTGAGCCTGTGTCCTCTGCTCAAAGTCCCTGTGTCATGATGAGAAGGAGAAGATTCTGGACAGGAACCACCTTGGGCTGACTGCAGGTTACTCCAAGGCCTGGCTTCTACAGACTGCAGACAGAAAACACCAACATTTCAAGTAGGTCTCACCGGAAACAGTGGTGGCCCTATTGACAGGCAAGTTCAGCAACATCAGGGAGAACTTGGCTTCATGGACTGCACATACCTCTACGAGGATGAAGGCGGCCCCTGGGACATGATGCTGAGACCTTCCTGCTACAGAGCCCCACTGTGCCCTGTAGTCTGGACAAGAGAAGCATCCTCAATGTCCACTGTGAATTCTCTTCTGACTGTGGGCCCCACATGTGCTGTTTCATCCAGTCGCTGCCAACGACTACCCCAGCCTATTCTACCCTGGGATGTTCTTTCTGAAAGGTGACTACAACTTCTGTGAACTTCTGCACCTTGCAAGACTACCAGCCCGTGAACCACGAGGCCTTCAAAGCTGGGCTGAGGACCTTCGGTCACTTGTTCCAGGGAGCACAACAGGTGGCAGCTGTCTGAAGGTGGCCACCCGCCTCAGGCCTGCCTGGGCACCAGCTGCCTATGAGCCTGCAGGGCTCAAGGCCTGCTGGAGACCTCAAGTGCTATCCTGGATAAAGAGGACACGGCGATCCTGTCTGTCTGCCCCGATTTCCCTTGTCTCCCTCCAATCACACTTTGTGTTCTGTGTCCTGGTGCCCCCACCTCCTCCCTTTGAAGGGCCCAGACCGTTGATTAGTTCAGTTGGGTGACAGCCAGCTCAAAAGAGCGTTTGGGGCCAAAGAAAGAAAGAAAGGGTCATAAAAAGACAAAATGATTTGCAAGAGAAATAAAATATGATTGGATGAATGACTGAAAGAAAACACTAATGAGAGAGATGCCATCCCCAAAATCCAGGAGCTGAGATAATTGGTGTACGCAGCTCCTCCATCTGGAGGCTCAGTTCACAGAGCTATGAGAAAGCACACAGGACTAAAAGCCCCGAGCTTTACCACTTAAGATTAAATATTCCTGGAGAAATCACAAATGTGAGGAAGAAGGAGAGCAAATTCTCAGAAACAGAAGCAAAATGTTGAGGAGAGTTGTCATCTTCACTTTGTTCAGTAACTTAACTAAGTGTCATGAGCAGGTGAGTAGACAATGCATCCATCCTAGAAATGTTTCTTCACATTTTCTTCAGTTATTTCATCCCAGTCTTATTAGAAAGTAACATTTAATCAATATGTGTCATTTCAATGAAGGTGTACATGTAAGGAAACAGTAGTTACTACATCACATGCTAACCCCCAGTTGGTCTCAATTGCTGCTTAAAGAATACAAGTGATTCTGTTATTCTTTTTGTTATTTGAAAGGCCGAGTTAGGAGGAGAGAGAGAGAATTTTTCCATCCACTGGTTGCATTTGGGGTTCCATCCCCAAATGGTTGCAACAGCAAGTGCTGGGACAATCTGAAGCCAGGAGCCAAGAATCTCCCAGGTCTCCCACATGGGTGCAGGGGCCCAAGCACTTGGGCCATTTTCAGCTGCTTTCCCAGGCTATCAGCAGGGGGCTGTATCAGAATTGGAGCAGCAGGGAGTTGAATGGGGCACCCATATGCGATGCCAGCACCACAGGTGTTGTGTTTGGAACGTTCTCCTTCATTTCATCTGATTAGGCAAATTATGCTCACCCTCTTAGAACCTTTCCCAGAGGGTTCTATTCTGGAGCCCATTGAACTTTCTTCCTGTAACTTCCTGTGAAACTAAGAATACACTGAAAACGTTTTTCTTGTAGAAATCTCATCTGCCAGGGTAGACAGTTGGCCTAGAGTTTAAGACACTGATTGTAACACCCACATGTCAGAACACCCGGTTTGATGCCCCGCTCTGACCTCTGCTTCCAGCTTCCTGAAAATGCAGATCTGTGGAGCAGCAGGTGATGACTCCAGTAACTGGGTTCCTGCCGCCCATGTGAATTGAGATCCCAGCTCCTGGCTCCATCTTCTTGGGAAGCGAACCAGTAGATTGGAGCTCATTCACTCTTTCACTCTATAGTGTGTGTGTGTGTTTCAAATAAAAAAATTATGAAAGGAATCCAGATGCAGCTGTGGTTTCTGTCAAGCCTACCATCAGTGCTGAGCAGGCAGATCCTCTGGACACTCAGGACAGCCACACAGAGCCTATTTGCTGGCTCTGCCAGTGCTGCCTGGAAAGCGACTCCACTCCCAACACCTGTGGTCCCCTGCTCCTCAGAACAGCATGCACCTGGGGCCCCCATCTCCTGAGAGCACCAGCCTACTCCAGCCCCATATAGACCTCCTGAAGTAGAGCACCTGCTGGACCAGCCCAGGGCCCCCGGCCTCCTCAGACTTCTGGGCTTCCCCAGAAGACACTGCGCCAATAGTCATGAGGGTTCCCATCGCCTTGTCTCCGGACGCTCTGCCTTCTCTCCCATCCTCAGTGCTCATGCCGGGAGCTCTGGTCAAGCTTTGTAGCTGGGCAGCCCCCTCAGCTCTGAGGACCTGGAGAGCACTGCAGCCTCCTCAGCGTCCAGTACCGGCTCTGGACTTGGACTTCCTGGGAGAAATCCTGGATCTACCCACTTTGTGGCTATGGACAAGCTATCTACACTCTCTACATAGTACTATCTTCATCTGCAAAATGGAACTATTCATACTATTTAGTTACTGAATGAATTGAACCTTAAAGTTCACATACAGTGTTGGCCCCTCTAGCCAGTGGCAATAGCTCCAGCCACATCTTGACTTCTGGCCACACCAGTGTCTGTTTCTATCCCTTTCTTTCCTCTTTTTCACCAATCCCCATGTTGTCAGGTGGAAATCTCCCCCAGGCCTGGCTTTCCTATCACATCGTCACACACTGGCCTTCCCACAGACCTACATTCACAGCAAAAATGACCTACAAACTGACTCTCATCCTATTTCCATGTTAGGTTTTCTTAATAGCTGATAAATGGACCTGGAATGGGGACATTTGTGGCTGACAACAGAATGTCCTGATGTTCAGTATTTGCAGCTGAATAGGTAGCTGTACCAACAATAACAGCTTCACCCTGGCTGCACATTGATGCCATCTAGGAGCTTGGGAAAGAGCATCTGGGTGGTGGGAGCTGCACTTTCTAATTTTGCTGGGGTGGGGAGCAGCCTGGATGTCAGAAATTTTGAATATTTGTCCATTGCATGCTTCCAATAAGCAACCATGGCTGATAATCTGTCCCTAACTCAGAAAAGGGGTCACTGGAAAGAGAATTCCGACAGGGCAATGTCTGGGTCGTGTGTGCATTGGAAAGGTTTGGTGTCAGAGACCTGGATTTGAATCCCATTTCTCTTACTTTTGAACAGGTTTTGCAACTCTGCAAGCCTCTGTGTTTCCATATTTTAGAATTTGGGAAGTGGATGCACACAAAAGGCCTGGAATGGTTTGTGGTCCCAAAAAAGTCTTGGGACTTTCCCTGTCATGAGGTTCAGGAAGCTTTTTGGTGAGGGCATTTGTCAAAATTCACAAAAACAGGTCTGCATCTTAGTCCATGTGAGCTGCTGTAACAAAGTGACTAATACTGAATCACGTATAAATAACAAAAATTTATTCCTCACCATTCTGGAAGCTGGAAAGTCCAAGGCCAAAGGATCAGCAGGTTCAGAGTCTGATGAGGGCTGCTGTCTGCTTCCAGGATGAAGCTTTGAATGCTGTGTCCTCAGCTGGAGGAAGGACAGAAAAAAGTGAGCCACTCCCTCAAGCTGCTGTACAAGGGCCTCTATCCCATTAACGAATGGTTTGCTCTCCTGACTCAGTCTCCTCCTAACACCATCACAGGGGCAATTAAGTTCCAACATAGGAATCTGGGAGACACATTCAGCCCATAGCAGTCTGAGAGAGAGGCTTTGCATTATTCACTCACCTTAGCAAATCCTTTGGATAAAGTCAATGAGTCAATACTGATGGGCAACCCAGTTACCAAGGAAGCTTGGTATTAACGCTTGGTCCCTCTGTTTGCCTGCCGCTGGGAACATCCTTGCCCAGCCCCTTCTCTGCTGCAAGCAGGAAGTTGGCTTCCGCTGTTGGGTGTCAGCTTTACCAGGTTGGCCTCCTCATGATCCAGTCCCACTGCCATCTCCAGTCTCTCCTGTCTGTGACTTCTCTCTCCCACCTCGAGCCTCCCATTAAACCCCACACAGGCCCAATTTTCCATCCTCCCTAAAACACTTTCCCCTGACCCTCCCTGATTTCTTCTCTCCACTTCCAAAGAGGGAACAATCTTCCCATGAATTTGCTAATTCATCTTCCTTCTTTTTTAAAAGAAAAATTTATTTATTTGAAAGACTTACAAAGAGAAAGGGAGACAAAGAGAAACAGAGACAAATCTTCCATCTACTGGGACACTCCCCAGATGGCTGCAATGACCAGGGCTGGTCTAGGCTGAAGCCAGGAGCCTGAAATTCTATCCAGGTCAGGTCTCTTCACATAGATATCAGGGAGCGAACCACTTGGGTGATCCTCCACTGCTCTCCAAGGCACATTAGCAGGGAGCTGCATCAGAAATGAAACAGCCAGGACTTGAACCAATGCTGATAAGGAATGCCAAGTCACAGGCAGAGCTTAACGTAGTGTGCCACAATACCTGGCCCTATTTCCATTCTTTTTTTTTTTAACTTTCATTTAATAAATATAAATTTCCAAAGTACAGCTTATGGATTACAATGGCTTTTTCCTCCCCATAACTTCCCTCCCCCTCACAAACCTCCCAACTCTCACTCCCTCACCCATTCCATTCACATCAAAATTCATTTTCAATTCTCTTTATATACAGAAGATCAATTTAGTATATATTAAGTAAATATTTCAACAGTTTGCACCCACATAGTAACACAAAGTGTAAAATACTGTTTGAGTACTAGTTATAGCATTAATTCACATTGTACAACACATTAAGGACAAAGATCCTACATGAGGAGTAAGTGCACAGTGATTCCTGTTGTTGACTTAACAAGTCGACACTCTTGTTTACGGCGTCAGTAACCTCCCGAGGCTCTTGTCATGAGTTGCCAAGGCTATGGAAGCCTTTTGAGTTCACCAACTCTGATCTTACTTAGGCAAAGTGATAGCCAAAGTGGAGGCTCACTCCTCCCATCAGAGAAAGGTACCTCCTTCTTTGATGGCCTGTTCTTTCCATTGGGATCTCACTCGCAGAGATCTTTCATTTAGGTTTGTTTTTGTTTTGTTTTGTTTTGTTTTGTTTTGTTTTGTTTTTTGCCATAGTGTCTTGGCTTTCCATGCCTAAAATACCCCTCAGCCAGATCCAAATGCCTTAAGGGCTGATTCTGAGGCCAGAGTGCTGTTTAGGACATCTGCCATTCTATGAGTCTGCTGTGTATCTCGCTTCCCATGTTCGATTGTTCTTTCCCTTTTTTATTCTATCAGTTAGTATTAATAGACACTAGTCTTGTTTATGTGATCCCTTTGACTCTTAGACCAATCAGTGTGATCAATTGTGAACTGAAATTGATCACTTGGACTAGTGAGATGGCATTGGTACATGCCACCTTGATGGGATTGTATTGTAATCCCCTGGCACGATTCTAACTCCACCATTTGGGGCATGTCAGCTTGAGCATGTCCCAAATTGCACATCTCCTCCCTCTCTTATTCCCACTCTTATATTTAACAGAAATCACTTTTCAGTTAAATTTAAGCATCTAGGAATAATTTTGTGTTAATTACAGAGTTCAACTAATAGTATTAAGTAGAACAAAAAAAATACAAAAAGGAATAAAGTATTAAGTTGTGCATCATCAGTCAGAACAAAGGCTGATCAAGTAACTGTTTCTCACATTGTCCATTTCATTTCAACAGGTGTTCCTTTTTGGTGCTCAGTTAGTTGTCACTGATCAGGGAGAACATATGATATTTGTCCATTCTTTATCTCTTTTCTAGCCTTAGACTTGGGGGTTTTCACCCACAAATGAAAATGTATGTTAAAAAATTCACTAAGAAATCTCAAAACTACCTAACCTGATGCAGAATACTACATTTTGGCAATGGACTGTTGCTCAGAGAGATATTCTCTCTCTCCTTCTCACTCTCCTTCTCCCACTAGGATCTCCAGGATACCTGGAGTTCTCATGGCTTCCCAGTCCCTTCCATTTCTTCCTTTGATGCCTCATTACTTCCCTTCCCCAGCAATGTTCTCATCCCTGGGGACTTCATCCTGGGGGCTCTTCTCTCTCTTCTCAGGTATGCTAATGCCATTGAGACCCAGTCTGTTCATATATTCCCTGTGCAACCAGAATGCAATAGCCATGCAGCAGCAAGTACCCTAAACGTTTATTGACTAAATAATTCAGGGACTATATCACCAGCCCAGCCTCTCTCAGTGAGTGGAGACCCACAAACTTCCTCCTCCAGGGAGTAAAAGGCACAAGGGCAGATGCTTTGCAAGCCATGTCACAACCTCCCACCCTTCCTTGAGTCTCAGTGCAACATTGTTGACCAGCTCCCCACTCACTGACAGCCCACTCCACTCCCACTCCCAGCCCAAGCTACAAAGTCCCTCTATTTTCTGCTTCAAGATTTCTCCAAAGCCCTGGAGGAAGGCCAACAATAGCAAGCCCAGCAGAGTTTACAATCCCAGGAACAATCCTCAATTCTAGAATAAATGGCTTCTCTTGGCACCTTTGGAGGGACAATTCTTTTGTTAAAGATTTATTTATTTTTATTTGAAAGGCAGAATGACAAAGGGAAAAGGGGGAGAGAGAGAGAGAGAGAAAGAGAGAGAGAGAGATTGCTTTATTTTAAAGGCAGAGTTACAGAGAAAGAGAGAGAGACAGAAGAAATATTTCATCTGTTGGTTCACTCTCCAAATGACTACAATGGCCAGGGCCAGGCCAGGACAAAGCCCAGCACCTGGAACCCCATCCAGATCTCCCATGTGGGTGACAAACCCCAAGTGCCTGGGTCATCTTCCATTGCTTTCTCAGGGACATTAGCAGGGAGCTGAATCAGAAGTGGAGCCACTGGAACTCAAACCAGTACTCCAATATGAGAAGCTGGCATTGCAGGCATCTGCTTAACCTGCTGTGCCACAATGTGGGCCAAAGAGAAAGGGAGAGACAGACAGACACACACACACACACACACACACACACACACAAAGAGAGAGAGAGAGAGAGATCTTTCATCTGCTGGTTCACTTCCCCAAATTCCTGCCATAGCCAAGGCTAAGCCAATCAGGCTGAAGCCAATACAGAAATTCAATCAAGGTCCTCCACAAGGGTGTCAGAGACCCAAATACTTGGGCTGTCATCTGCTGCTTTCCATTAATAGGAAGCTGGATCAGGAGCTCAGAGCAGCCTGAATTCGAACTAGGCACTCTAATATGAGCATCTCAAGCAGCTTAACCCATTGCACCACAATATGTGCCCCAAGGAGGGACAATTCTGAGAAGATGCTAGGAGCATTAACTTCTAGTTACCCTCAACAATAACCATCTCAATAATGAAATTTCCATTGAATTTCCAGCCTTCCCTGCCTCAATTTCCTTCCCCTCAAACCTTTCCAAGATGCCTGTCCAAGTAACAACCAGAGAGGACCCAAAAATTGAAACTCAAGATGGGCATATGGACCTGTATTGTTCTCTGGTGAGAGGGTGACAAGCACCCGGAGGCCAGTGAGTGGCAATAGCCACTAATCTGCTATAGCCTCACAGTGACTGTTCCCCTCCCTAACAGCTGGGGTTGGGGACAGGTGGAAGGGGAAGTATTAGCCCAGGCAGTATCCCTAGCACTTTAGTATTGAAATAGCTGTGTAGATAGTATTGGAATAGACTGTATATATTGTGACTGGTATTTGTCACTTGTTTGCAGGGCTGGGATTTGAGTGAGGCAAACTCATAAGCTAAGAAGACAGAAAATATCTCAATAATCCAGATAAAAGTATTTTGGGGGCAGTGCTGTGGTATAGTGGATAAAGTTGCCAGCTGCAATGCTGGCATTCCATTTGGGCACTGGTTCATGTACCAGCTGCTCCACTTCCAATCCAGCTCCCTGCTAATGGCCTAGAAAACACCAGAAGATGGCCCAAGTGTTTGGATCCCTGCACCCAGGTGGGAGACTCATATGAAGCTCTTGGCTCCTGGCTTCAGCCTGTCCCAGCACTGGCCAATATAGCCATCTGGGAAGTAACTAGCGACAGAAGATCTCTCTCTTTCACTCTTTCTCTCTCGCCCTCCTTGTCTGTCTATAACTCTGACTTTCTTGAAAAAGAAGATAAAAATATTTTAAATTATTTTAATTCCTCTCCCCTTCTTTCTCTGTGTTACTCTGCCTTTCAAATAAATAAATATTTTTTAAATGGGCTGGGATGCTAATTCTTAAGATGGTATATTAGTCCTTTTTATATAAAATATCCATAGATATAACTGAATACCACAGACTGGGCAATATATAAAGAATAGGGATTTACTCAGCTCATGGTCAGGAAACTGGGAGATCCAGTGGCCACATCCACTGAAGCCCTTCTTCTGGTGGGGATTCTGCAGCCAGCATCACACAGTAAGAAGGTTCATTCAAGAAACCAAGCCAAATTGGGTTTCATAACAGAATCACCCTTGAGATAACCCATTAACCCATTAATTCATTAATTCATGTATAGATTAATCCATTTATTGATAGGAGCTTTCACCTCTTGAAACTCCCACCTGGCCGGCGCCGAGGCTCAATAGGCTAATCCTCCGCCTTGCACTGGCACACCAGGTTCAGGCCAGATCTCTACTGTGGCCAGGGAGTGCAGTGGAAGATGGCCCAAGTCCTTGGGCCCTGCACCCCATGGGAGACCAGGAGAAGCCCCTGGCTCCTGACATCGGATCAGCGCAGTGCACTGGCTGCAGTGCGCCGGCCACGGTGGCCATTGGAGGGTGAACCAACGGCAAAGGAAGACCTTTCTCTCTGTCTCTCTCTCTCACTGTCCACTCTGCCTGTCAAAAAAAAAAAAGAGGGCATCTTAGTCTGGCTTTCCTGTGTGAGATCAGGGAACCCACCCCCTGCCTTCCTCCCCGTCAGAGGGCTCAGAGGATATGTCCATCATGTCCATCATGTCCATCATGAAACAGGCTTGGCTAAAGCCTGGTTCTAGATGCATGAGGATGGCCCCTGAAGACTTCAGGGCATGAGTGTATAGGAGCCTTCCTGACTCATGTCAATGCCACCAAAGAGCATCTGTATCAGAGGAGACAACAGGATAGACAGGATATCTCACCCGGGAGATTAAGCCCTCATTCCTTGGTTACCCAACATTGTGAGGTGGCCAGGAACAGAGCAGCCACAGGGGGCTCAGCGACCCAATCCCATGGCTTGAACCCACTGTGACTGATCCATATTCTAATCTGCCAGCAGGAAAACCTTTAAGCAGACCAGTCAAAAACAATAATTCACCTACTCTGAGGTTTAACACATTGTATGTCTTTCACACCAGAAAGATCAATAATTCCTCCTTATAGATTTAAGCTCATGTGCTGTTTTCCTTTCTCTGTATGCTGTACTGCTGCCAGAAGCATTATTTGAAGACTTTCAGATGCACCCTAATCAATATGAGGTCACACCACTTGGGATAATGTAACCTGTATCACCTCAGACTAATGGACCAAATTTATAGTGGAGGACATGTAATAAGAATCCAGGGCTGGCACTTTGGCATAGCATGTAAAAGAACCACCTGCAGTGCTGGCATCCCATACGGGTGCTGGTTGGAGTCCCGGCTGCTCCACCTCCAATCCAGCTCCCTGCTGATGAGCCTGGGAAAGCAATGGAAGATGGTCCAAGTGCTTGGGTCCCTGCATCCACATGAGAGACCCAGAAGAATCTCCTCACTCCTGGCTTTGGATGGGCCCAACTCTGGCCATTGCAGCCATTTGGGGAGTGAACCAGCAGATGGAAGATCATTTGCTCGATCTATCTCTCTATGTATCTATCTATAACTGTGCCTTTCAAATAAATAAATAAATCTTTAAAAAAGAAGGATACCACAGTGCATCACTCTTAAATGGTAAACTGGACCCGTCTTCCTAGTTTTATTTATCTTCTATATCAACACTAGTTTTTTTCTTAAATGGGCAGACATTTAGCCTAGCAGTTAAGGTGTCTGCATCGCACACTGAACTACCTGGGTTTGTTTCCCAGATATTTTTGGTTCTTTATTTTTTAAGATTTGGAGTTTTTGGCCAGCGCCATGGCTCAACAGGCTAATCCTCCGCCTAGCGCGCTGGCACACCGGGTTCTAGTTCCGGTTGGGGCACCGGATTCTGTCCCAGTTGCCCCTCTTCCAGGCCAGCTCTCTGCTATGGCCCAGGAGTGCAGTGGAGGATGGCCCAAGTGGTTGGGCCCTGCACCCCATGGGAGACCAGGAGAAGCACCTGGCTCCTGCCTTAGGATCAGCGTAGCATGCCGGCCGCAGTGGCCATTGGGGGGTGAACCAAGGGCAAAGGAAGACCTTTCTCTCTGTCTCTCTCTCTCACTGTCCACTCTGCCTGTAAAAAAAAAAAAAAAAAACACACCTTGGAGTTTTTTTAAATTTATTTATTTGAAAAGCAGAGTGGTCTGGATAGAGGAGAGAAAGAGAGAAATGTTACATTCGCTATTTCACTCCCCAAATAGCCACAACATCCCGGGCTGGGCTGGGCTGAAGCCAAGAACTCCAACCAGGTCTCCAACCTGGATGGCAGGGACTCAGGTACTTTAGTCGTTATCTGCTGCTCCCAGGCATATTAGCAGGAAACAACTCTAATTCCTGACACTAACCTCCTGACAACACAGGTCTAGGAGACAGTGATTGAGTAGTTGGATCCTGCCACCATGAGGGAGACCTGGATTATGTTCATAGCTGCTGGATTCAACCTCAGTCCAGCCACAGACAACATAGGCATTTGGGGAGCTCTCTATTTGTCTTTCTTTCTCTGTACCACTCTGTCTCTCAAAAAATTGATTTAATCCAATACTTTCATTTTCAGGTTCACCAAAGCCTTCAGGAAACAGACTAAGCCTCTCAGTGCATTATATAAGGACTTTTATAATCTGGCACCAAACCCTTTCTTCAGTACATCTCCTGACCCTCCCCACACAAAGATGCACTGAAATTGCCCTATTTTCTGAAAGCGCTTACCCTCTGTGCCACGTCATTTACACTTCTAACTCCTTCTGGAAAAGCCTTGCTTTAAGTCTCTGGCTGGCCAACTCCTTCAAGATCAGTGTTTAGTGTATGCATCAGACTTTCATCATCATAACAAATTCAGGTAAGCAGCTTTTTTTTTTTAGGAAAAACAAAGGCTTTCTTCGACTTACAGTTTTGGAGGTTCACAGTCCAAGATCAGGTGATTCCATCAGTCTGGCATCTGATGAGAATGATGGGATTGTGGAGCAAGCACAGAGGAAGGACCACACGGTGAGCCAGGATGCACAGAGGGAAACTATGCCAAACACAGTTGATAAAAACCAACCCCGTCTCAAGATCCACCTTCCAAAAGCAAGCCCCCAGTGATCTAGGACCTCACACTGGGTCCACCTCCCAGACACTTTAATTGGATCAAGTTTCCACCTTTAATCCATCAACCATTAACATGAATACATGAACTCCTCATACAACTTTGGATTTAAACATCTGTGCGAGTTGGAGCACCAAATCCTGTTCAAACCACATCAATTAGCAAACTGTGGGAGTTTAAATTTAGCAGCATAGTCTCTCAGGGAGCCAGGTCCAGCTCAATTGCATCTGCTGCTTTAGGGTCTTTCCCAAGTTGCAATCACAGTGTCAGCTGCGGCTGCAGCCTCACCCCAAGGCTCCCCCAGGCAAGGATCTGCTTCCAAGCTCCTGTGGTTGTTGACAGAATTCAGTGCCTTGTAGGCTACTAGATGAAGGCCTCATTTACTTGCTGGATGTCAGTTAGAAACTGCAGTTTGCCTCATGAAAGCCAGCAAGGGAGAAAGTCTCCTAACGAGATTTAAGTCATATTCTTTCCCAATAGGCGATTCTGCAATTTGGAAGAGTTATTCCTATCACCTCAGACTGAAGAACCCAATTTATAGTTAAAGGAGATGTGATGAAAATCTCCTATCACTCTTAAACAGTTAACCAGATTCATCTCCCCACTTCTATTTATCTTCTACACCGATACCAATTGTTTTTCCTAAATAAAAATCCAATACTTTGGGCAGACATTTAGCCTAGCACTTAAGACGCCTGCATCCCAAGTTGGAGTACCTGGATTTGATTCCCAGCTCCAGTTCTTGACTACAGCCCCCTGCTACTGCAGACAGTAATGATGTCACAAGCTACATCCCACGAGCTTTGCCCAACTCTGTTGATTGTAAGTTAAGTCATAGGTCCCACCCACGTCCAAAGTAAGAGTCATGAAGGGGTATGAACACCAGGAAATAGGACACTGTGATCCTCGTAGATCCAACCAGTCACAGGATCTAACTCTACCACCACTGGGGTCTCTGTTGTGCCACTTTGTGTTGTGTCTCAGACATACAAGTCTTTACACACACAAGCTGCACACCCAGTAAAAGCCCCTTACTGCAGCCTCTTTCTCTCTCACAGCAGCTCTTCACATGGGCTCTGAGCCTACCACCATGCTCCACACACAGTAGGACCTCAGAGGGCAAAACTCCCCTCCCCAGCCTCAGCTTCACTTTCTGGAGCAGGAGGAGATAATAAATTCACAAAGGTTGGTTTCCATGAACCAACGCTCTTCACAACCTTCCGCTTCTCATAAGAAAAGCGCTTGTAGATGTGACAACTTGATGAAACAGTTATTCTGTTTAAAATGAAAATCAAGGCATGGGTATTATTAATACCTGGTGACAGCCTAAGGTAATGTACATGCTAAAACAATTTCGTCCTTGTTTCCACTGAAAGTTTTTAACCAGAGGGGAAAAAACAGATGCATCGAATTTATGCATACAACACTTCAAAGTCTCCTGACCTCCCTGGAGAACAAGCATTAAAGCGTTACTGCTTCAAGCACCCTGGCCAGAAAACGGAGCTTGGTTTAAGTAATTTATTCTTTATTTCCCCAATAGTTATACATTGCCTGGTTTTTGTGGCTTTTTGTTTCTTTTTTCATTTGAAATTGAAAATTTCAAATAATACAGAAAAAGTACAAAGAAGAATTCAATGAGCACACAAAGATTCAATAGCTTTTAATATTTTTCCATACTCACTTCATATGTGAATACTGTATACACCTACACACTATCTTGCTTGAAAGTGGAGGTTGATATATTAATATTGCATAAGGTGGGGTTCATGATAAAGATTGGAAGATGAGGAAAGATGGCTATATTATTATGTTTGGGGTATAAGTCAGCAAAGAAAATGTTTATATATTTGAACAAATTAATATGGTATTCATGCATTTTATTATGTAAATGTATATATGTGTATATATACATATACATGTGAAAGAAAATATGGTATTTGTCTTTCTGTGCCTAGCTTATTTCACTTAGTATGATGATCTCCAGTTCCATCCATTTTGTTGCAAGTGTCAGGATTTCATTCTTTTTATGGCTGAGTCATGTTCCATTGTGCACACAGATCACATTCTCTTTATTCATTCATCCATGGCTGATCAGTTCTTGACAGACTCAGAGCTCTTGAGGCTGCATCCATTCACTTGTTATTGCAGGGCCCGCTCCCAGGCAGTTCTCATTCCATGTCTAGACACACAGGAGGCATTGGCAGGGCTTCCAGTTCTAGGTTTGCCCTGGGAGCTTCAGCCCCATCCAGGGAGGCGGAGTGACCTCAGGCTGAATAGCCCAGGGCAGAGAAGCTGCTGCAAACAGAAGTCAGAGCCAGGAACCTGCCTTGTGGTTTAGCAAGTGAAGCTACTACTTACAACACTGGCACTCTGTATCAGAGACCAGTTTGAGGCCCAACTGCTCTGCTTCCAATCCAGCTTCCTGCTAATGTGCCTGGGAAAGTAAAGGGAGATGGACCATGTATTTGGCCCCCTGCCTCCCACATGAGAGACCTGGATGGAGTTCCAGCCTCCTGGTTTTGGCCTGGTCCAGCTCTGGGCCATTTCAGCTATTTAGGAAATGAACCAGTAGATAGAAAAGAACTGTGTCTTTTTCTTTGTCACTCTGCCCACTCTGCCTTTCAGATAAATAAAGTAAATCTTAAAAGAAAGCCAGAGCAAAATCCAGGACCAGAGAGCAGTCACTTGGCCAGAGTTTATGAGTACTTAGGAGTTCCTCGAAGGTATTATGCAATTAACTGCTGGAAGGTACCATGTAACTAGATGCTAAATCAATTTTTTAAAGATTTTTATTTACTTGACAAGGTTAGAGTTATGGACATGAGAAGAAGAAACAGAGAGAAAGGTCTTCCATCTGCTGGTTCACTCCCCAAATGGCAGCGATGGCCAAAGCTGGGCTGATCTGAAGCCAGGAACCAGGAGTTTCTTCCAGGTCTCCCACATGGGTGCAGGGGCCCAAGGATTTGGGCCATCTTCTGCTTTCCCAGGCCATCAGCAGAGATGCTGGATCGGAAGAGGAGCAGCCGGAACTAGAACGGGCACCCATATGGGATGCCGGAGCCGCAGGTAGAGGATTAACCTATTGCACCACAGCATCAGCCCCAGCTAAATCAATTTTGAAAGTCTCACCAATACAAAAAAATTCATTTTAAAGTTTGCTGTAGTCAAATTCATTCATGACGTCTCTGTGACTCCCCCCTTTTGCCTCAAAGGCTGCCTCTTTCCTCAGCAGTGCCAAGTGAAGTGCAAAATCTCATGAACTCTACTCAGAACTATCATCTCGGCAACTCTGAACCTGATAGCCCTCCCTGATTCATCTGAGAGCACCTAGGAGGCAGCAGGCACAGAGCCTCGTGTCCTTCAGGGGCATTTCATAGCCGGTACTTTGTAAGGGCCCGCTGGCCATGGGGTCATCCTGAGGGGACAGGAAGGAAAGGAAGCTCACACCAGTAATATGGGCATCCTGGCCTCAGCCTGCAACTATTAGTAAGACTGCGTGGTTTCCACTACTAAAAGAATGTCTTTGGGGCTGGCACTGTGGCTTAGTGGGTGGGGCCGCCACCTGCAGTGCTGGCATTCTATGTAGGTGCTGGTTTGAGTCCCGGCTCAATGTTGCGTCCTCAAGCAGTAGAGGATGGCCCAAGTCCTTGGGCCCCTGCACCTGTGTGGAGACCCAGAAGAGGCTCCTGGCTCCTGTCTTTGGATTGGCGCAGCTCTTTCTCGCTCTCTCTCTCTCTCTCTCCGCCTCTGCCTATCTGTCGCTTTGCCTCTCAAATAAATAAATAAATATTTTAAAAACTAATGTATTTAATTGCTTAATGACACATAATAATTGTGCATATTTATGGACACAGTGTACCATTTCAGTACATGTATTCAGTGTGTAGAAATCAGGTCAGGGTTGGCCGGCGCCTCGGCCAATAGGCTAATCCTCCGCCTGCGGCACCGGCACACGGGGTTCTAGTCCCAGTCCGGGCCCCGGATTCTGTCCCGGTTGCCCCTCTTCCAGGCCAGCTCTCTGCTATGACCCGGGAGTGCAGTGGAGGATGGCCCAAGTCCTTGGGCCCTACACCCGCATGGGAGACCAGGAAAAGCACCTGGCTCCTGGCTTCGGATCAACGCAGTGTGCCAGTCGCAGCGCACTGGCCACAGCGGCCATTGGAGGGTGAACCAATGGCAAAAGGAAGACCTTTCTCTCTGTCTCTCTCTCACTGTCCACTCTGCCTGTCAAAAGAAAAAAAAAAAAAGAAAGAAAGAAATCAAGTCAGGATAATCACCATATCCATCTCTTCAAACACTCATCACAAACACTCATCACAACTTTGTGTTAGGAACATTCACAATTCTTTCTCCCAGCTATTATGAAATATACCACAAAGGATTGTTAATTGTAGTCACACTGTTGTGCTATGGAACGCTGGGACTCACTCCTCCTGTCTCACTGTACTTTTGTACCCAGTACTTGTAGCCCACCTCTCTCTAGCCATCTTGTTTCATGTAAACTGCCTTCAGGAGTCAGTAGTTCATTTGCTAATGACTCACTTTTTCAAGAATATTGTGTTTCATACATGCTCTCTTCTGATCACAAGCTTGCTCACCACCACCAGCCTTCCGTGAAAGGGTGACTTGCTAAAAAGTGGACACTCTGAATTATTTATTATTCATTATTTATTCATTATTTCATTCATTCATCATTTATTCATTATTTCATTCCTCCTTTCTCAGTGAAGCAAGTTGGGGAGAGAGACTAGATGGTCTCAGCTTTGATTCAGCTCCTGAGCATAGGCAAATTGAACAATCTGTTTATCAGCTTATTTTACCAGTTTTAATAATGTCTGTGACTAACTTGCCCAAACAGGTACTTAAAAATCAAGTATAAGAAATCAATAAACGGAGTCAGCGCCATGGCATAGCAGGTAAAGCTGACAACTGTGATGCCCTCATGCCATGTGGGCATGGATTTGAATCTTGGTTGCTCCCTTTCTGATCCAGCTCCCTGCTAATGTGTCTGGGAAAGCAGTGAGGGATGGCTAGAGTGCTTGGGCCCCTGCACCCATGTGGTAGACCCAGAAGAAGCTCCTGGTTCCTGGCTTCAGATTGGCCCAGCTCTGGCCTCTGTGGCAATTTGGAGAATGAATCAGCAGAT
Organism: Sylvilagus floridanus; assembly: GCA_949820135.1. NCBI lineage: Eukaryota > Metazoa > Chordata > Mammalia > Lagomorpha > Leporidae > Sylvilagus > Sylvilagus floridanus. The sequence continues at coordinate 81,117,055 of OX463241.1, forward strand.
GGAAAATCCTCCCCCCCCCCCTTTCTTTCTCTCTCTCTCTTCTTCTCTTTCTCTCTCTCCCCCTCGTAACTCTACCTTTCAAAAACAAAATGTCTTTAAAATAAATAAATAATCAATACCCTGGGGAAGGCACTGTAGCACTGTGTTGTGGGACTTCTCAGCCTCTAGAACTACAAGTAATAAATCTCCAGTCTTTATACATTACCCAGTCTCATTTATTCTACTACAGCAGCAGAAAATCAATGGAGATAGTCTAAAAATCAAAATTCCCAAGCCCATGAGAAGGGATTTGATGAGAAAGATAGCCAACAAATGCAATAAACAAGACAGAAATTTGCTGCTCATAGAAATGCAAGTAGAATAATCAAAAATAACCTAAAATAAGTATTTTTAATATTCTCAATTAAGCGGTTAACCCCTCAAAAATCCACAAACCTCATTAAAATAGGGAATTATTATCTGTTATGAAAAACAGATGAATATGGAAAATAACAAGCTAGAAGTTCTGGAAATAAAATTTAGAACTATTAAAATAAATAACTCATCACAAAAGAATGCCTAGACTGTATTCAACAACACAGAGAGGGGCCAGCATTGTAGCATAGTGGGTTAAGCCACAGCCTGCAACACCAGCATCCCAAGTGAGCACCAGTTCAAATCCTATTCAGCTCCCAGCTAAAGTGCCTGGGAAAGCAGTAGAAGATGGCCCAAGTATTTGGGCACCTGCACCCACGTGGGAGAGCTGAAAGAAGCTCCTGGCTCTGGGTTGCTCCAGCACTGGCTCTTATAGCCATTTTGGAAGTGAATCAGTGGATGGAAAATTCTCTCTCTGTGTCTCTCCCTCTCTCTCTGTAACCCTAACTTTCAAATAAATCAAGTAAGTCTTTTTTTTAAAAAGTCTAGAGAATTAATATATAAAGGTGGCACATAATTCAATGTTTAATTAGTGGTATTGAATAAAAAGACTGTCAGAACCGAAATAATAGAAAAATCTCTGTTGATTGAAGTAGTTTCTAAAAGTTACTTGAGTCAGTCATGGATGCCCCTAACAGACAACCTCCTAAAATTGAATGAATTAGGAATATATTCCAGAACGCTGCCTCCAATCTATGATTCCACAAATCCTATACCATGAAAACCTCTAGATTCATAAAATAACAAAATCCCTTAAGTTAAAAAAAATGCACAGAGGACGGGAGAAATCAGAACCTTTGTGTCCTGTTGGTTGACAATAAAATGGTACAGCCACTGTGGAAAACAGTGGCAGTTACTCAAAAAAAAAAAAAAAAAGCAAAATTGAATAGAATTACATGATTCAGTAACTCCACCTCTGGGCATGTACCCAAAAGAATTTCAAGGATGTACTTGAACAGTTATTTGTACACCAGTGTTTATAACAACATTACTAACAATAACCTGAGCATGGCGATAACCCAATGTCCATCAACAGATGCATGCACAGAACAAAATTTTGTATCTACAAAGAGAGAGTCCTTAAAAATGAAGGAAATTCTGACACATGAGACAATGTGGTTGAACCTTGAAAAGATTATATTGAGTGAAAAACCACAAGCAAACATAAATAGATAAATATTCCATTTTTATGAGGCATGTAGGTATGAGGTACTCTGATGCATAGAGACAGATGATAGAATTGCTGGTTGCCAGGCACTGAGTGATGGAGGGAACAATAAGTTAGGGTTTGCTGTTATTTTATTTTCTTTTGTTTTTTAAGGCTTTATTTATTTATTTGAAAGGCAGAGTTACAGAAAGAGGGAGAGAGAGAGAGAATCTTCTATCTACTAGTTCACTCCCCAGATGGCCACGATGAGTAGGGCTGCACCAGGCTAAAGCCAGAAGCCTGGAATTCCATCTGGGTCTCCCATGTGGATGGCAGGGGCCCTAGCAGTTGGGCCTTGCTAGTCACATTAGCAGGGTTGTGGAATGGAAATGGAGCAGCTGGAACTCAGATGAGGTTCCAGGCATTACAGGCAGTGGCTTAACACAGAGTGCCACAACACCAGTCCCAGAAGTTAGTGTCTAGTGGGAACAGAGTTCCAGTTGAGGGTGATGGAAATGATCTGAAGCATCCACTGTAGACCACAGTCAGCTGGGGCCTGGGACTCTCCCTTCTACTAGAAAAGGGGACTTCAGTCAAGCTCAGTCTTCCACATGCTATGCACTGGACACTGGTGTTCCTTAAATCCCTATGTTGAAATCCTAATACTCAACGTAATGATATATTTGGAGGTGATGATGTCATTAGAATGTATGGTATTAGTGCTCTCCCAAGAGGCCAGGGAGCTCACCAGCTCTTTCCCTATATAAGGATAGAAGAAGGCATCTGTCTAAACTAAGCAGGGAGCCCTCCTCAGAATGCATCCCACATAATCAGATCTCTGACTTCCAGCATCCAGAGCTTTAAGAAATAAATGTTGTTTGAATACCACTTAGTCTATAGTGTTCTATTGTAGCAGCCAGAATTAAGACTCCACAGAAGAACCAGTGGCTTCCTCCTGCTGCTAACAGGAATGGCTTGTACTCACAGACCCCAAATTTCAACAGGAAAGCACCACCAATAACTGGTGGCCAAGCCCGACATTGGGGAAATAAGCAAACCTCATGTTTGCCCAATAAAGGGGGCAAAAAACCTCAACTGAATCACAAATCCATTCTGGAAGATGCACCAGGGACCCCTCACTGTGAGATGAGAGGGAAGAAGAAGACACCCTTCCTTCTCTGCTTGCTGGCCCTCACTCTATTTGCATCTCCCATTCCTCCTAATCTGTTCTGTGTGACTCTGTGGAATTATCCCTCCCCAAGGGAGTGACTCCAGGCTGTCTGGACCTCGACTCTCCCTTCTGTCAGTATTAACAGTGGAGTTCAGAGACAGCGAGAGACCAATGTACCTGCCTGCTGATTCCTGGATTCATGCACATTCACTTGGCATCGTAATCACAGCAGAACTTGATGAGAATACTGACATCTCCATCACCAGCATGGTGGCATCAGGCTCCTTCACATACCAGCAGGCTGTATTTAAGAATGTGTTGGAATTAAGCATGGCATGGCTCCTAACAAGAGGAGGAAAGGCAGGGACAAGAGAATATTGGCTGTCAATTATAGGCCAAAAAAGTTACACATTTTCCTGTTATTTATTTTTTTCATTAATAAACATAACATACTTTCAAAAAAGCATGTAACTGAATAACAATTTAAAGAAAAACGTTTCTTTACATTGGAAGTACTATACACTACATAATATTTAGACTATACTCTGGAAATATGACATTAAAAGAATGATGTAGCTAGGGCTAGTGTTGCAGCATAGCAGGGAAGAAGCTGCTGCTCATGAAGCCAGCAACCCATACGGGTGCCAGGTTGCTTCCCAGCTCCTTTGCTCCTGATCCAGCTCCCTGCTAATGGCCTGGGAAAAGCAGCAGAGGTTGGCCCAAGTACTTGGGCACCTGCTATCCATGTGGGAGACTCAGAAGAAGCTGCTCAGCCCTGGCCGTTGAAGCCATCAGGGGAATGAACTAGCAAATGGAAGGTCAATCTCTCTCTATCTCTATCTCTATCTCACTCTTTGACTTTCAAATAAATAAGTAAATTTTTTTTAAAGAAGAAGAATGACAAGGTCAGGCATCGGCATGGTGACTAAGTCACCACTTGGGATAGCCACGTCCCATGTCAGAGTGCCTGGTTCCAGTCCCAGATGCTCCATTCAAATCCAGCTTCCTACTAATTCACATCCCAGGGCTCAGCAGGAGATGGCTAAGGTTTTGGGTCTCTGCCACTCGTATGGGAGACCTGGATGGTGTTTCAGGCTTTTCTTCCACATGACCTGGCCCCAGCTGTTGTGGACATTTGAGAATGGAAGATCACTTTGTTCTGTCTCTGTCACTCTACCTCTGCACCTCTACATTTTAAATAAAATAAAAATACATGTACAAAAATGTTAAAGGAATCATAATAAACGCACCCCTCTGCACTACCTTCCTGGTGGAGAAATCATGTGCCAGCTCCCTTCCTAAACTACCCATCTCTTCTTACTGATCTCTTCTTGGAGATTATGTTTCTACTAACTTTCGTAATTATGGTTAGTTTTACCACTTCTGTATATATCTCTTAATAACTCTGATTTTCCCTGGTTTTGAAAGTTATATAAGTGGAATTATGGTTTTTGTGTGCATATGAGTTAGTGTGTGTCTTGACAGTTTCACTCAGTATTGTGTTTGTGTTGCATCTATATGGTTGTTAATTTTCATAACTGTACAAATTTAATTGGATAAATTATGAATGAGGGGCTAGAGTTCTGGTACAGTGGCTTAAGTTCTGCCTGCAATGCCGGCATCCCATATGAGCGTGGGTTCAGGTCCCACTTCTAATCCAATTTCCTGATAATGTGCCTGGGAAAGCAGTGGAGAATGGCCCAAGTAACTTAGGCCCCTGAACCCATGTGGGAGACCTGGATGAAGCTCTTGGCTCCTAGCTTCAGCCTGGCTCAGCCCTAGCCATTGTGGCCACTTGGGGTGTGAACCAGAGGAGGGAAGATTCTCTCTCTCTCTCTCTCTCTCTCTCTCTCCCTCCCCTTTCTCTGTAACTCTGGCTTTCAAATAAATAAAAATAAAATCTTTAAAATAATCTTTGAATGAATGTGTTAGGTCTTAGATATGGTTATGTCCAACCTCATTAATTAATGCCTAATTATTTTTGAAAGTAGCTTCATAATTTTTTCACATCACCCATCAGTGGATAAGGGTCCCAGTTCCTTCATGTTTTCTTTCTTTTTTTAAGATTTTATTTATTTATTTGAGAGGTAGAGTTACAGACAGTGAGAGGGAGAGACAGAGAGGAAGGTCTTCCATTCACTGGTTCAATCCCCAAATGGCCGCAACAACCAAAGCTGTGCCGATCTGAATGCAGGAGTCAGGAGCTTCTTCCTGGTCTCCCATGTGGGTGCAGGGGCCCAAGCACTTGGGCCATCCTCCACTGCTTTTCCAGGCCACAGCAGAGAGCTGGATCGGAAGAGGAGCAGCCGGGACTAGAACCTGAACCCATATGGGATGCTGGAGCTGCAGGAGGAGGATTAACCTAATATGCCACAATGCCGGCCCCCCTTCATGTTTTCATTAACACTTCCTAGTATCCATTGTTTTAATCAGTTGTTTTGCCCATCCCATGAATCTTGCTGTGGCTTGAATCTACATTTTCCTGATTCCCCATGAGTTTGATTATCTTCTCAACTCTACTGGATAATTGCATATTCTCTTTGTAAAATAGCTATTCAATCTTCTGCCCATTTTCCTTTGGATTTTCTATCTCTATTTACATTTTAAATTTTAACTTTACTTAAAAGGTATGTGTGTGTTGGAGAGATACAGAGAGAGGGAGAGACAGGGACAGAGAGACAGAAACAGAGACAGAGAGATCAATCTGCCTTATACTGGTTCAGTCCCCATATGCCCAAAACAGCCAGGAACCCAGAACCTAATCTGGGTCTCCCGTGTAGGTGGCAAGAACCCAAGTACTTGAGTTATCATCTACTGCCTCCTAAGATGTGCATGTTCAGGAAGCTGGATCAGATGCAGAGCAGCCAGGACTCAATCCAGGCACTCTGATATGGGATGCAAGTTCTTTCTTAGATGTAGTCAAGTATGTCACAAATATCTTCTACATAGTAGCCTATCTTTTTGCTCCCTTTAATGCATTATTTTAATGAAACTCACAATCAATTCTAATGTATTCATTTTACCCACAATTTTTCTTCACGGCTAGCAGACTTTGTGTCAGGTCTTAAATGGACCCCAAGTAGATTTCTGCGTTGTCATGTGAGGCCAGGTCCATTGTGATACCCAGTTGTCCCAGCATCATCTGCTGGAAAGACTGTTCCTGCCCCCAGCTCTGCAGTGCCAGCTCTGCCATGTGTCAAGTTTCAGTGTGTGCTTGATGACTTTCTGGGTCTCTACCTATCTGCAGTCTGAATTCACCCTCACACTGACACCTCCCTTATTATTTACTGTATCTTTATAACATCCTCAATCATGGTAGGCCCAGTTAGCCAGCCTCATCTGTCTCTGTACATGTGCCTAATCACTCTTGATCTTTGCATGGCTTATTAATCCCAGAATCATCCTGTCAAGTTAAAACAGACACAAAAAAAGCCTCTGTGGTTTTTATTAGAATTACTCAGGCTCTCTACATCAGCAGAGTATTTCCAATCCCTGGCCGTGGCAAATCCCTCCATTGATCTAAGACAATTTAGCTGATGACATAGATTTTTCTGTGTGGAGCTTTCTCCCATCTTTCACTATATCTATTCTGAAAGGCTTCAAACTCTAATAAATGATGTAATATTATATATAATTTTCTCTCTTCCATTTGAAAAAGGGAAGAACAATTGATTTTCTGAAGCTTACTTAATACACTAGGAACCTTCAATGCCTTCTTTTTAGTGAAATGATTACTATTAGATAAAATTTTCTTTCAGGGCCAGCATTCTGCCATAGTGGATAAAGCCACTGCCTGTGACTCCAGCATTACACATGTGTACCAGTTCATGTTCCAGACATCCCACTTCCATTTCAGTTCCCTGCTAATGTTGAGAAAAGCAGCAGAAGATGGCCCAAGTGTTTGGGCCCCTGCCACCCACATGGGAGACCTGGATGAAGCTCCTAGATCCTGGCTTTAGCCTAGCTGAGCCATGTCTGTTGCAGCCATTTAGGGAGTGAAAAGTGATGGAAGATCTCTCTCTGTGTATAACTTTGACTTTCAATTAAATACATCTTTTTCATGAAACAATTCAGTAAGAGTATATGGGGAATCCAAGATGGCTGAATAGGATACAGCCACACTAATTTAAGCTGCTCTGGAATGTGAAAAGACAGAAGGAAGGACTACACTTCCCGAGATCTCACTGATGGAAATCTTTGACAAAGAATTTAAAAAACAAGACCCCGTGGTACAAGAAAACAGAAGACACCACTGCCACCAGCTGTGTGGCACAGCCAGCTGCCAGCTGTGAGCCACCATCTTATCATGTCAAGGAAGGAAGAAATGGCCCAGAGCGTGCTCACTCACTCTCTCTCTCTCTTTCTCTCTCTCTCTCTCTTTCTCTCTCTCTCTCTCTCTCTCTCTCTCTCTCTCTCTCTCTTTCTCATCTCTGCCATTCAAATAAATAAAATAAATCTTTTGGGAAAAAAAAGCTCACTCTCTCTCTCCCTTTCAAAGAAATAAATAACTCAAAAAAATCCACTCCCACCATGGGAGAACTGGATAATGACTCCACTCTACCCTGCAAAACCAGGACTGTAACATTTCATTCTAAATTTCTCTGTGCACCTGTAATCTAACAGGTGTACATTTGGAAGAATCTACCTGCATTCCACCTCTCATATACTCAAAATAAAATCTGTATACCTTGTAGTCAGCCTGTAGGAGTGGAACAGAGTTCACTTCACATTCTTTAATTCTGTAAAACTTTGTTTTATACTTTTGTGAAACCAACAGTTAAGAATGCTATACTACCATAGTTTTAATGATCTCTGATTACTTTAAAATTTACTGTATATGAGTGAAATGGTCATTTTTCCATTCCATTATTATGTATAGATATCATCTACATTCCCACTAAACTAGAGTCTTTTTGCTTTTTACTTATTAATCTTCTCATTTGGTAAAATATTAAGCCTTTTTACTGTAATGTGCATTTAAAATACGTTATCTTAAAAAAAAATAACGAAAGGGAGAAGGAAGGAGGGTGGTAGGAAAAGAGGCAGACGAGAAATGGACAAGATGGCGGAACAGGAAGGGAGCACACTGATAGTCCAGAAAGAGACAGTTTAATAAAATTGGAGATTCTGCAGGTTCAAGGAAGAGTAGGGGAAGAAACAGCAGAGGAAACTCTTCTGGAACTAGTGATTCACAGTGGACCTGTGTGGAGAGCGTGGGAGCCCACAGTTCGGGACACCAGCAGCAGACTCAACACACCAGCACTGGAACGCGAGGTGAGCCGAACCTCAATAGCCTGAGACACCGGCAGGCAAGCGGAAAGAGGAGACCAGAGGGAACGAGACTTGAAACCCTGTGGGGAAAAGTTCACCACGTTAAATAGAAGAGAGAGAGAGAGAGGGAAAAAAAAGTGACCAATATGGACAAGAGTTTCTCTCTCCACTCACCTCTCAAAGGTGAGTAAGACAAAGAGCAGGCGCCATTTTGGACATATGTCATAAGTAGGGCAACCTCAGGCCTGCACCAGCCCTGGGCCTAGCAGAAAAGCCTGACTCAGGGCGGGGGGTGAAATAGCAAGAGATTGGGACCTAGTTAATGTGCGGTGTTATGAACTGAGACTGTGAAGGGAGAGACGGTGGGAGAGAGAACTCACGGAGTTCACGTGAGTACCCTCCAGAGATGCCACAGTTCGGTAACCTTGGCAACCCACTGGGAGACTGCAGGAGAATTAGAGCCCACACTGAGGGCAGCACAGATGCCCTGTGTGGTCCTTGGGAAGAGCTTCTGATCTCTGGCTCCTGTGGGTACAGCATTCGCCTGCTGACTACCTACAATTCCATTCAGCTGTGTGGAATTACTTCCCTTTTGAATCAAAAAAACAAAGAAAGAGACAGAGAGAGATTTACCACGCCCAACCTGGGAGTGGCACCTTTGGCACATCCTTAACGCTGAGGAACCAAACAGAGCTCTCAGGCCACACCCATCTCAAGCCTCTAAGGCTCCATTGAAAGCAGACAGTCCACTTATCTAGAGTCATAGTATAACAAGAAAAAAACACCACCGTGAACTACCAAAGAATATCTAAAATAAGCCAAACAACAAACGCAAAAACTGAGGTAACAAGAACAAGTAAGAAACTATGACATCCCCAAATGAAAAAGACGCCCCAATTCAAGATTATGAAGATGATGAGATAGAAAAAGAAGCGGATCTCAAAACATTCATAAGAACATTAAGAAGTTCAAAAAGCAAATTCTTAAACTACAGAAATCCTTAATGGACAAGATAGAAACTCTCTCTCATGAAAATGAAATATTAAGGAGGAATCAAAATGAAATGAAACAACCAGTAGAACATGAAACTGTGATAGTGACGAGAAATCATAATGAAATGAAGAATTCAATAGATCAAATGACAAGCACTTTAGAGAGCCTTACAAACAGAATGGGTGAGGCAGAAGAGAGAATATCGGACTTAGAAGACAGAGCACAGGAAAGGAAACAGTCAAACCAAAGAAAAGAAGAGGAAATTAGAAATCTAAAAATTATTGTTTGGAATCTACAGGATACTATTAAAAAACCCAACATTCGGGTTCTAGGAATTCCTGAAGACATGGAGAGGGAGAAAGGATTAGAATGCCTTTTTAGTGAGATAATAGCAGAAAAGTTCCCAGGTTTGGAGAAAGAGGAGACATCCTAGTACAGGAAGCTCATAGAACCCCTAATAAACATGACCAAAGAAATCCTTACCACGACACGTTGTAATCAAACTCACCACAGTGAAACAAAAAGAAAAGATCCTAAAATGTGCAAGAGAGAAACTTCAGATTACTCTCAGAGGATCTCCAATTAGACTCACAGCAGATTTCTCATCAGAAACCCTACAAGCTAGAAGGGAATGGCGAGATATAGCCCAGGTACTAAGAGAGAAAAACTGCCAGCCCAGAATGTTATATTTTGAATAGCTCTCATTTGTGAATGAAGGTAAAATAAAGACATTTCATAGCAAACAGAAATTGAAAGAATTTGTTGCCACTCGCCCAGCCCTGCAAAAGATGCTTAAAGATGTGTTACACACAGAAACACAGAAACACGGCCATCAATATGAAAGAAGGTAAAGGAAGGAAACCTCACAGCAAAAGATCACAGGGAAATCAAAGCATATATTAGAAAATATCTTTGGCAAATGGCAGGGCAAAGTTACTACTTATCAATAGTCACATTGAATGTTAATCGACTGAACTCTTTGCAGATGAGATGTTTCTTTATTTAGGAGACCCAAAGAACTCTACTAAGAGACTACAGGAACTCATAGAAGAGTTTGGAAAAGCAGCAGGATATAAAATCAATGCACAAAAATCAATAGCCTTTGTATACACAGGCAATGCCATGGCTAAGGAAGAACTTCTAAGATCAGTCCCATTCACAATAACTAAAAAATCATAAAATACCCTGGAATAAACTTAACCAAAGACATTAAAGATCTCTATGATGAGAATTACAAAACCTTAAAGAAAGAAATAGAAGAGGATACCAAAAAATGGAGAATCTTCCATGCTCATAGATTGGAAGAATTAACATAATCAAAATGTCCATTCTCCCAAAAGCAATTTACAGGTTCAGTGCAATACCTATCAAAATACCAAAGACATTCTTCTCAGATCTGGAAAAAAATGCAAAAATCCATAATAATATTCTGGCCAATAGAATGCAACCATACATTCAAAACCATCCACCGAGACCAAGTGGGATTTATCCCTGGTAGGCAGCGATAGTTCAATTTTCGCAAAACAATCAAGGTGATATACCACATTAACAGACTGCAGAAGAAAAACCAATCCCTGGAGTAAGGACAGTCTATTAAATAAATGGTGCTGGGAAAACTGGATTTCCACGTGCAGAATCATGCAGCAAGATCCCTACCTTTCACCTTACACAAAAATTCACTCAAAATGGATTAAAGACTTAAATGTACGACCTGACACCATAAAATTATTAGAGAGCATTGGAGAAACCCTACAAGATATAGGTACTGGCAAAGACTTCCTAGAAAAAACCCAGGAGGCGCAGGAAGTCAAAGCCAAAATTAACATTTGGAATTGCATTAAATTGAGAAGTTTTTGTACTGCAAAAGAAACAATTAGGATAGTGAAGAGGCAACCGACAGAATTGGAAAAAAATATTTGCAAACCTTACAACAGATAAAGGGTTGATAACCAGAATCTACAAAGAAATCAAGAAACTACACAACAACAAAACAAACAACCCACTCAAGAGATGGGCCAAGGACCTCAATAGACATTTTTTCAAAGAGGAAATCCAAATGGACAACAGGCACATGAAAAAATGTTCAGGATCACTAGCTATCAGGGAAATGCAAATCAAAACCACAATCAGGTTTCACCTCACCCCGGTTAGAATGGCTCACATTCAGAAACCTACCAACAACAGATGCTGGAGAGGATGTGGGGAAAAAGGGACACTAATCCACTGTTGGTAGGAATGCAAACTGGTGAAACCGCTATGCAAGTCAGTCTAGAGATTCCTCAGAAACTTGAATATAACCCTACCATTCAACCCAGCCATCCCACTCCTTGGAATTTACCCAAAGGAAGTCAAATTGACAAACCAAAAATCTGTCTGCACATTAATGTTTATTGCAGCTCAATTCACAATAGCTAAGACCTGGAACCAACCCAAATGCCCATCAACAGTAGACTGGATAAAGAAATTATGGGACATGTACTCTACAGAATACTATACAGCAGTCAAAAACAATGAAATCCGGTCACTTGCAACAAAATGGAGGAATCTGGAAAACATCATGCTGAGTGAATTAAGCCAGTCCCAAATGGACAAATATCATATGTTCTCCCTGATCAGCACCAAAGGGGAAACCTGTTGAAGTGAAATGGACACTATGAGAAACAGTGACTTGATCAGCTCTTGTCCTGACTGTTGATGTACAATGTAATACTTTATCCATTTTAGTGTTTTGTCTTTGTTTTGTTCTAGTACTATTGGTTGAACTCCGTAATTAACACACAAATATTCTTAGGTGTTTAAATTTTAACTGAACAGTGATCCCTGTGAAATATAAGAGTGGGAATAAGAGAGGGAGGAGATGTACAATTTGAGACATGCTCAATCGAAACTGCCCCAAATGATGGAGTTAGAATCATGCCAGGGGATTAAAATACAATCCCATCAAGGTGGCATGTACCAAGGCCATCTCACTAGTCCAAGTGATCAATTTCAGCTCACAATTGATCACACTGATAGGTCTAAGAGTCAAAGAGATCACACAAACAAGACTAGTGCCTGCTAATACTAACTGATAGAATCAAAAAGGGGAGAGAAGGATCCAACATGGGAAGCGAGATACACAGCAGACTCATAGAATGGCAGATGTCCTAAATAGCACTCTGGCCTCAAAATCAGCCCTTAAGGCATTCAGATCTGGCTCAAGAGCCCATGAGAATATTTCAGGCATGGAAAGCCAAGACACTCTGAAAAAAAAAAATAAGATCTAAATGAGGGATCTCTGTGAGTGAGAATCCAGTGGAAAGAACGGGGCCATCAAAGAAGGAGGTACCTTTCTCTGAAGGGAGAAGAGAACTTACACTTTGTCTATGACCCTGTCAGAATAAGATCGAAGGTGGCGAACCCTAAAGGCTTCCATAGCCTTGGCAACTCATGACAAGAGCCTAGGGAGATTACTGAAGCCATAAACAAAAGTGTCAAATTGTTAAGTCAACAACAGGAGTCACTGTGTACTTATGCCTCATGAGGGATCTGTCCTTAATGTGTTGTCCAATGTGAAGTAATGCTATAACTAGTACTGAAATAGTATTTTACACTTCGTGATTCTTTGTGGGTGCAAACTGATGAAATCTTTACTTAATGTATACTAAATCGATCTTCTGTATATAAAGATAATTGAAAATGAATCTTGGTGTGAATGGAATGGGAGAGTTAGCGGGAGATGGGAGGGGTGTGAGTGGAAGGGAAATTATGGAGGGGGGGAGCCATTGTAATCCATAAAATGTACTTTGGAAATTTATATTTACTAAATAAAAAATAAATTAAAAAAAAGGAAAAGAGCCAGATGGAAGAAGAAAGGGAATATCATTATGTTCTTAGAATTGTATCTACAAAGCTCATTAAGGTGCCATCACTGTGGTGTAGCAGGTAAATAAGCCGACTACAGTACTGGCATCCCATATGGGCAATGGTGTGTGCTCCAGCTGCTCCACTTCCAAACAAGCTCTCTACTATATTTTGGGAAAGCAGTGGAATATGGCCCCATTCTTACTCATTAAATAAAGTGAAAATATGTCTTTGTAAAAATCAAAAGTGGGAATAGGAGAAGGAGGAGGAAGAAGGGTTGGAGCGTGAACAGAAAGGAGTACGGGGTGTGAAGTTTCACTATGTTCCAAAATATAGATATATGAAATACATGAAAATTGTGTAACTTAAATCAAATTTTTTTAATCATTTGCAATTATCTTTACATACAGAAGATCAATTCAGTATATACTATGTAAAGATTTCATCAGTTTGCACCCACACAGAAACACAAAGTGTAAAAATACTGTTTCAGTACTAGTAATAGCATTATTTCACATTGGATAACACATTAAGGACAGATCCCTCATGAGACGTAAGTACACAGTGACTCCTGATGTTGATTTAACAATTTGACACTCTTGTTTATGGCGTCAGTAATCTCCCTAGACTCTAGTTATGAGTTGCAGAGGCTATGGATGTCTTTAGGGTTCGCCGACTTCGATCTTATTCTGACAGGGTCATAGACAAAGTGGAAGTTCCCTCCTCCCTTCAGAGAAAGGTATCTCCTTCTTTGATGGCCCCGTTCTTTCCACTGGATTCTCACTCGCAGAGATCTTTCATTTAGGTCTTCTTTTTTTTGTTTTTTAGAGTGTCTTAGCTTTCCATGCCTAAAATAGTCTCATGGGCTCTTGAGCCAGATCTGAATGCCTTAAGGGTTGATTCTGAGGCTAGAGTGCTATTTAGGACATCTGCCATTCTATGAGTCTGCTGTGTATCCCACTTCCCATGTTGGATCATTCTCTCCTTTTTTGATTCTATCAGTTAGTATTAGCAGACACTAGTCTTGTTTGTGTGATCCCTTTGACTCTTAGACCTATCAGTGTGATCAATTGTGAGCTGAAATTGATCACTTGGACTAGTGAGATGGCCTTGGTACATGCCACCTTGATGGGATTGTATTTTAATCCCCTGGCACAATTCTAACTCCATCATTTGGGGCAGTTTCGATTGAGCATGTCCCAAATTGTACATCTCCTCCCTCTCTTATTCCCACTCTTATATTTCACAGGGATCACTGTTCATTTAAAATTTAAACACCTAAGAATAATTGTGTGTTAATTACAGAGTTCAACCACTAGTACTAGGATAAAAAAAAAAATACTGGCCAGCGCCGTGGCTCAACAGGCTGATCCTCCGCCTTGCGGTGCCGGCACACCAGGTTCCAGTCCCGGTCGGGGCGCCGGATTCTGTCCCGGATGCCCCTCCTCCAGGCCAGCCCTCTGCTGCGGCCCAGGAGCGCAGTGGAGGATGGTCCAAGTGCCCAGGCCCTGCACCCCATGGGAGACCAGGAGAAGCACCTAGCACCTGGCTCCTGCCATCAGACGAGCGCGGTGCGCAGGCTGCAGCGCGCCGGCCGCGGCAGCCATTAGAGGGTGAACCAACGGCAAAGGAAGACCTTTCTCTCTGTCTCTCTCTCTCACTGTCCACTGTGCCTGTCAAAAAAAAATACTACAATGGATAAAGTATTACATTGTAAAAAAAAAAAAAGTATTACATTGTACAACAACAGTCAGCACAAGAGCTGATCAAGTCACTGTTTCTCATAGTGTCCATTTCACTTCAACAGGTTTCCACTTTGGTGCTCAGTTAGTCGTCAAATTTTTTAAAAGATTGGGACAAATTCCTGATTCATATAACCTACCAAGATTAAATCAAGAAGATATAGACTATCTAAACAGACCCATAACAACCAAAGAGATTGAAGCAGTAATCAAAATTCTTCCACCAAGGAAAAGCCTTGGACCTGATGATGTTATTATTGAATTCTACAAAACATTCAAAGAGGAAGTAACTCCAATACTCTTGAAACTATTCCAAAATATTGAACAGGATAGAACTCTGCCAAACACCTTTTAATGAGGCCAGCATCACTTTGATACCAAAACCAAAGACATGACACAAAAAGGAATCTACAGACCTATATCCTTAATGAACATTCATGCAAAGATTCTCAAAAAAAAAAAAACTAGCAAATCATATCCAAAACCACATCAAAAAGATCTTATATCACAATCAAGTGGGACTTATCACAGAAATGCAATGTGGTTCAACATTCACAAATCCATAAATGTCATAAATCGCATCAATAAGATGAACAAAAAAAATGGTCATCTCAATAGATGAAGAGAATGCATTTGATAAGCTTCAACTCTCTTTCATGATAAAAACTCTCCACAAATTAGGTATAGAAGGAACATTCCTCAAAAGTATAAAGGCTATATATCACAAACAAATAACCAATATCAAACAGAATGGAGAAAATCTGAAAGCATTTCCCCTCAGTTCTGGCGCAAGACAAGAATATCCACTTTTGCCACTTTTATTCAATTATAGTATTAGAAGCTTTAGCAAGAGTAATTAGGAGGGGGAAAGAAATAAATGGCATTGAAATTGGAAAAGAAGAAGTCAAATTATCCATGTTTGCAGATGACATGATGTTGTTTCCATGTTGTACATGAAAAAACATAAACACTGCACCAAAAAGCTGTTACAATTGATAAACCAATTCAGTAAAGTTGTAGCTTACAAAATAAACATACAAAAACAGCAGTTTTTGGATGCTAATGATGAACTCATAGAAAGATAAATCAAAAAAGAAATCCAAGTCACAATAGCCACCAAAACAATCAATTATCCAGAAATAAGTTTAACAAAAGGACTTAAAGATTTCTACAATGAAAAGTATTAAACATTGATGAAATAAATGATCAAGCATACAGAAAAACAGAAAGATATTACTTGCTCGTGGAACAGGAGAACAATATCATCAAAATGTCTATATTACCTAAAGCAATCTACAGATCAATGCAATCCCTGTCAAAATACCAATGATGTTCATTACAGAACTAGAAAAAGTAATCCTAAAATTCATATGGAATCACAAAAGAGCCAGAATAGCCAAAGCGATCCTGAACAAGAAAAATCAAGCTAGAGACATCATGATATCTGATTTCAAAGCATACTACAAAGCTATAGTAACTAAAACACCTTGGTATTGGCATAGAAACCAATACATAGATCAATGGAACAGAATAGAGAACCAAGAACTTAATCCACATACACAGAGCCAAATCAGTTTTGACAACAGTGCTCACACGATATGTTGGAGTAAGGATGGTCTCTTCAACCAGTGGTGCTGGCAAAACTGGATGTAGATAGGTTGAAGAATGAAATTAGATCCATACCTCTCACCATATACAAAAATCAACTCAAGAGGGATCAAAGACTTAAACTTAAGACTTGATACTATGAAGCTGCTGAAAGAAAACATACGGGAAACACACCAAGACACTGATGCAGGGGATGAATTGTTGGACAAGTCCCCGAAAGCACAAATGGGCCTATTTTAAACTCAGAAGCTTTTGCAGATCAAAGGAAATGATCAACAGAATGAATAGACATCCAGTAGAACAGGAAATAATATTTGCACACCACCTATCTGACAAAGGATTAATATCCCAAAATATCAAAAACTTAAAAAACTCAAACAACAAAAAAATCAAACCAATTGAGAAATAGGCAAGGGAATTTAATAGACAATTCTCAGAAGAAGAAATACAGTCAGCAAATATATGAAAAAATCATCAACATCACCAAACATCAGCGAAATGCAAATTAAAACCACAATGAGATATCACCTCACCCCTGTCTGAATGCCTATAATCTAAAACACAGTACAAATGCTGGTCAAGATGTGGACAAAGGGGAACGTTTATAAACTGCTGATGGGAATGTAAATTAGTGTAGCCACTGTGAAAAACAGTGTGAAGATTTCTTTAAAAACTAGAAATAGACTTAGTCTGTGACCCAGGAATCCCACTACAAAGTATATGCCCAAAAGACTTGAGCACAATGTATCAAAGAGATACCTGCACCACCATGTTTATAGCAGCACTGTTCACAGTAGCCAAAATTTGGAATCAACCAAGATGTCCATTATCATATCAACAAATAAAGAATATGTGGTACACATTCACAATGGAATATTATTCGGCTATAAAAAGAATGAAATTCTATCATTTGCAGCAAGACAGATGCGACTGGAGGACATCATGTTGAGTGAAATAAGCTGGACCCAGAGAGACAAGTACTGCATGTTCTCCCATATATGTGGGAGCTATTTTTTTTATAGAAAAGAAAGGAAAAAATAGAAAAATACTGTGTATCAGTATTGTTGCAAAAATAGTTTTATAAGACTTTGTTTTATAACTTGGTAAAACCAACGGTTAAGAATGTTATACTATGAGTGCTGTGACATAGTTGGTTAACCTCGTCCATCAGCACTGGCATCCCATATGGGTGCCATTTTTGTTTCCTGGATGTTCCACTTCTGATCCAGCTCCCTGTTCATGGCCCAGGAGGGCAACATAGGACCGCCTAAGTGCTTGGACCCCTGCACCCATGTGGGAGACTGGGAGAAAGCTCTTGGCTCCTGACTTTCAACCTGCCCAGCTCCTGTCATTGCTGCCATTTGGGGAATGAACCAATGGTTGGAAGATCTCTCTCTCTTTCTCTCTCATTATCTCTCACTCTCTCTCCCAAGTAAATTTTTAAAATATTGAAAAATAAAGTTATCCTACCATAGTTTTAATGACTTGTGATTACTATAAAATTTACCATATATTGGTGAAATGGTCATTTTTTGCTGTTCAATTACTTTTTATAGCCATTTCCCACTAAACTAAGGTCTTTTTATTTTTACTTGTTAAAGTTATTCAGTGGTGTATTAAGCATTTTTGCTATAATGTAAATTTAAAATATGTTATCTCATAAACTTAAAAAATGATAGGGAGAAAGAAGAAGGATGGTAAAGAGGGAATAAGTGAATATCACTATTTTTTTTTTAATTTTATTTTTTTGACAGGTAGAGTTATAGACAATGAGAGAGACAGAGATAAAGGTATTCCTTCCGTTGGTTCACTCCCAAATAGCCACCATGGCCGGCACTATGCCCATCCGAGGCCAGGAGCCAGGTGCTTCCTCCTGATCTCCCATGCAGATGCAGGACCCAAGGACTTGGGCCATCCTCCACTGCACTCCGGGGCTACAGCAGAGAGCTGGACTGGAAGAGGAGCAACCAGGATTAGAACCCGGTGCCCATATAGAATGCCGGCGCTACAGGCAGAGGGTTAACCAAGTGAGCTGCCGTGCCGGCCTCCATCACTATGTTCTTAGAATTGTATCTGCAAAGCACGTTGAATCTGTTTAAAACTAATTAAGATTAGTTTAAAACAGGCCAGCGCCGCTGCTCAATAGGTTAATCCTCCGCCTAGCGGCGCCAGCACCCCGGAGTTCTAGTCCCGGTCGGGGTGCCAGATTCTGTCCTGGTTGCCCCTCTTCCAGGCCAGCTCTCCGCTGTGGCCAGGGAGTGCAGTGGAGGATGGTCCAAGTGCTTGGACCCTGCACCCCATGGGAGACCAGGAGAAGCACCTGGCTCCTGCCATCGGATCAGCGTGGTGTGCTGGTAGCAGTGCTCTGGCCGCGGCGGCCATTGGAGGGTGAACCAACGGCAAAGGAAGACCTTTCTCTCTGTCTCTCTCTCTCACTGTCCACTCTGCCTGTCAAAAAATAAATAAACAAAATCAAATAAATTTATAAAAAATTAGTATAAACTAAAATTAAAATTTAAAAACTAGAAAAATACTTTAAAATTTATTTTATTTATTTGGAAAGCAGAGATGCAGAGAAAGAGAGGGAGAGATAGAGAGAGAGAGAAATGTTCCATCTGCTGGGACTGGGACAGGCCTAAGCCAGGAGCCAGGAACTTCCTCCTGATCTCCCATGTGGGTGCAGGGATCCACATGTTTGGGCCATCCTCCAATACTTTCCCAGGCACAAGCAACAGGGATATGGGTTGGATGTGGAGCAGCTGGGACTGAAACTGGTGCCCATATGGGATGCTGGCACTGCAGGAAGAGGCTCAACCTGCTGTGCCACAATACTAGCCCCATAAACACATATTTTTAATTGTCACAAGACACATTATATATTGATAACATTCCTTTCACCTGTTCATGGAACAATACAACGAGAGCCTTTTGTTAGGCCAATAAATAAGTTCTGATAAGATTTTTTTTTTTTTGACAGGCAGAGTGGACAGTGAGAGAGAGAGACAGAGAGAAAGGTCTTCCTTTGCCGTTGGTTCACCCTCCAATGGCCGCTGCGGCCAGCGCACTGCGACCGGTGCACCGCATTGATCCACAGCCAGGAGCCAGGTGCTTCTCCTGATCTCCCATGGGGTGCAGGATCCAAGCACTTGGGCCATCCTCCACTGCCTTCCCTGGGCCACAGCAGAGAGCTGGCCTGGAAGAGAGGCAACCAGGACAGAATCCGGTGCCCCGACCGGGACTAGAACCCGGTGTGCCGGTGCCGCTAGGCAGAGGATTAGCCTATTGAGCCATGGCGCCAGCCTCTAATAAGTTTTAAAAGACTAAAATGATGGGGCCCATGCTGTTTCGTAGTGGGCTAAGTCTCCGCTTGTGGCACCAGCATCCCATATGGGCAGCCAGTTCATATCCTGGCTGCTCCTCTTCAGATCCAGCTTCCTGCTATGGCCTGGGAAAACAGTAAAAGATGACCCTAGTGCTTGGGCCCCTACCCCTGCACCCATATAGGAGAACTGTAAGAAGCTCCTGGGATTGAATTGGCCCAGCTTCAGTCATTGTAGCCATTTGGGGAGTGAACCAGCAGATGGAAGACTCTCTTTTTTTTTAAGATCTTTTACTGCTATCCCAGGCCATAGCAGAGAGCTGGATTGGAAGAGGAGCAGCCAGGGCTAGAACCAGTGCCCATATGGGATGCCGGTGCTTCAGGCCAGGGATTTAACCTGCTGTGCCACAGCACCGGCCCCTAGATGGAAGACTTTCTCTCTCTCTCTCTCTCTCTCTCTCTCTCTCTCTCTCTGGCTTTGCCTCGCTCTAAGTCTGCCTTTCAAATAAATAAATAAATCTTTAAAAAAGAAAAAAAAACACATGGAATCTGTTAAAAACTAATTAAGATGTTTTGCTTCTTTTGCAGCCCCCCAACCTGCCACTCTGGCTGGAGGTCTTTGACGCTAATACATCTTGCTGTTAAATCTTTAAACTTTGCTTTTCTCTTTGCCTTGTCCACTTGGAAATTCTTTTGCATGGGAGACAAAGAACTGAGGTAATATTTTCTCTGCTGCCATTTTCCCATAACAGTTGGATTGCAACTCCAACATGGCATGGATCCTACTCGAGTTGGTCTCCAGCCAGCATCGGATCATCCTGCTGGACTGATGAACATGCAGATTGCTATCACTTTTTTCAGAGTTTCATTCTCCTCCATAGCAACTCACATTTTCTCAAAAACACCAGGTCCCTGTCAGCCAGTTAAAAGTGATTAGCATAGCTGCCGAACTTAATAATCAAGGGCCAGAGTTGCTGATTAAGGCCAGGACAGTCCCCTAGAGCTGAGACTCAAACGAAAACTAACCTCTCTTCTTCCAGTGGGACTGGGATAAGGCATTTTTCAAGGACTCCTTGACCGGACACCAGACCCTAATAGCCTGTTAGAGTTCAGCCAAAAACTGCATTCTGTTCTCCCTCCCTCAGAGATTAATCTGTCAGTGAGACTGGGCATAGCCTGGAGCAAGGCCACGGGCTCCGGGCTCCATGCCTCAGTGAATTTTTCCCGCTCTCTGTCTCTCTCTGCTCCTCTAAATGCTTTTCATACCTCACCAGGTCTCAATTCCTGCAAACTCAATTTCCCGGTCCCATTAGCAGGTATTTCCTAGATATTGCATTCATTACTTCTGTTTAAGTTTAATTATCCCACTTGCAGACAGGGGGAGTCTATCTAGACTCCCATTGAATCCCCATGTGGCCTGAACTTATGTAGACAAGTCTCAGAATGTCTCTGGTATTCCCTATCTTCCTTCTTAAGACTCGCCTCTTGGGTCACTTCTGTCTGGTCCTTCCTATGTAGTATATACCTCAGAGGAGGTTTACTGGAGAGAATTTTATCTTTGTGATTTCACCTGCCTAGTCACCAACCTAGGTAGTAATTAGGACTGCACTCTTTCACCAAACTCTAGCTTAGAAACACCTCTGCTAAGGTTCTTGCCATGAAAACTCACTGTCAAAATCAGGCCTATTAGATAAGACTCAAGGTTAAGAGGCATAGAACAACTATTTTTCCTTATGTATAAGAACAAAGCAACAGTATATATTTGACCAGGCAGAGGCCCAGTCTAGCACACCACTAGTAAGCGAACTGATTGATACCATCTTGCTTATTAATCATTTTTAAATATTAATAAGCTTGTGGTCTCTTGCTACATATTCAGACAAGAATTCTGAATACTGGCCCAAATAGACCAGACAACATGGTAAGTTTTTAAGCTTTTAATTCAGAGAGAGAAATGTGCAGGAGGGTGAGGGCTTTAATTAGGGGAGAAAGAGAAGTCTAGAAGCTAAGCTGGGTCCATACCAAGCAGAGAGCAGGCTAGGAGTGAGCCATGTGCAGCAATCATGCAGGCAGGAAGGCAGGGAGCTCCCTAGGATGGCTGGACCACAGTTGGTTTATCCATTCACCTGTCAAATGACCTCTGAGCTATTTCCAGTCTGGACTCTGACAAGCAAGCTGCTATGAACATTCGTGTGCAAGCCTGTGTGTGAACACATATTTTCATTCTTCTGAGTTCCCAGGAGTGCAATTGCTGCATCAGATTTCTGTTGCATGTGTCATTTATTGATAGGCTGCAACACTATTTTCCCTGAGTGATCCACTTTTTCCTGTAATTCTCTTTTATTACCCTGCAATTCCCTTTTTATTACCCACACTGGCAGATTATGGAGGGAGTGAGAAGACACAGCATTACCAAATTCCTACTCTTGAAAACTTGCCTGAGTGGTTGGAAGTCTACCACTAAATAAGCAAAAATGGAGACAGAACAGAAATGCCACTGTCCTTCCTATGCCAATGGATGGTTTCTGGGAATAGAGGGGAAATAGGCAGGTGTTTCTTACCCAATTGGTGCCTGGATTTTCAAGTCCCTTTTTATGTTTCTTTTCATGCTAGGAGATATTTTCATATTTCCAAAAGAAAGAATTCAATAACAACCTAGATATCATTATCACCTTAGAGATGTGGCTAATTGAGTACACAACATAATTCTTGTCCAAAAACCTGGGCTCTTCCAATTAGTCTGAGTGCCTAACCCGAGCCCCAGAATTCATCTAGGCCACTGCTAACTTCTCCCCAAAGGAGCCTACATCCTCCTTCTCTATCCCAATCCACGAGTATCTCAGACCCCTGTGTAGGTAAGATGAGTTAATAACCACAAAACACTTAAAGAAATGACTGGAAAATAATAAACATGTGTAGTCACTGGGATTCCCCAAAGACTCAAAACACTGCTGTGTAGATTTTCAGAGAGATTTATTTTAATAAATGGGCTCATATAATTATAAAGGCTACAACTCCCAAATCACAGGCCAGGCCAGCAGGCTGGAGACGCAGGGAAGGGCTGAGGCAGTAGCTCCGGTCTGAAGGCAGAATTCCTCCCTGCAGGGACCTCAGTCTTCTCTCTTAATACCTTTAACAGATTGGATGAGGCCCACCACATTGTGGAAGATAATCCCATTAACTCAAAGCCTACTGATTTGAATGCTAATCATATTAGGGGCGGGGTGGTGGGGGAGAGTACATTCTGAGAAGCATCTAGAGTAGTGTTTAACTAAAAACTAGATACCATGTTCTAATCCAGCTGATGCAAAATTAACCATCACAGCACAATACAGCTGCAAGCAATGGCTGTGCTTCCTTGGGCATAACATTTGCTACAGATCTCTAAACCCCTAAATATTATGCTCCTAACAAAACCGCCCTCTGCTCCTTTCTCTCCTTGATCTTTCCATTGGCTTCTCCACGGCAAATAAACCCATGGTCCAAGTCTTCCGTCTCTTTCTTTCACTTCTGCTTGTGCTCCTCTGCCCCTGAAAGCTCTGGGCAAGGTGCACCAGGCCCCTCTTTGTCCCCTTTCCTTTCCTCCACCCTCAGTGAAAAGACTGGCTTCTTTTCGGCTCCTGTGGTTCATCTATATCATCCCCTTGCTCTATTCCAAAGATGGAGACATGTGGTTCAGAATCGTCTCTCAAGCATGCATGAGGCCAACCATCCTACCAGCTGGTTCTCAGAATTATAACTCCACCCTAATGTCCCATGCTCTTCATTCTTCCACCTCTGCCACATTGGTGCCCTCACATTGGTGAGATCCCGAGAATTGGCACCACTTGGGACTATCCTCCTTTCGAACTGAAAGCTAAAACAAACTCACCTCTGGCCATGTGACTTTCCCCCAGCGTGGTTACTCAGTTATTTCCAGTAAGCTGCTTTTGTACCTCCTTACAACTCCCGGCCACACCCTTATATTACCCTCTCTCTGCTGCTCCCTCCCTCCCCATCCTTTCCTCAAATGAACCTACTGCCTCCACCACAGCGATCCTCAGCTCCCCTGGACCCATGACTATGCCTGGGTGGGAAGGGTGCTGTTGTACTTCCCTTTTTTTCCTAGTAACTACTTCAAACTCTTCCCTCTGTTTCAGTTATCTATTCTTTGTTCACACACTGTTTCCAATTTTATTCATTTTTTTTTT
This sequence comes from Sylvilagus floridanus, assembly GCA_949820135.1. NCBI lineage: Eukaryota > Metazoa > Chordata > Mammalia > Lagomorpha > Leporidae > Sylvilagus > Sylvilagus floridanus. Next base: position 81,140,753 of record OX463241.1, read on the forward strand.
AACTTTTATTTAGGATATAAATTTCCAAGGTACGACTTATGGATTACAATGGCTTTCCCCCCATATTTTCCCTCTCCCCCCGCAACCCTCCCCCCTTGCCCGCTCCCTCCACTCTTTTGTTCACATCCAGATTCATTTTCAATTCTCTTTGTATACATGAGATCAATTTAGCATGTGTTAAGTAAAGAATTCATTTTTTAAAAAGTTTATTTACCTGCTCCTCACTGCTTATTGACTCCTAACATTTACTAACAGAAACAAGCTAAATTTTTCCTAAGTCAAGTACCCATTCTATGCAAAAAATAAAAAAAGAAAGAAAGCAAAAAGAAAAACATCCGCCAAGTTCAAGGTTGATGAGTTTTCATTTTCACATGTTTTTGTGTTCCTCCATAGGCCTGGGCAGCCAGCACTTTCTCTGCTTGAATCCACAAGTGGAAAAACAAAATGGGCCATGAAAATTGGGAAGAGAGCAGATAAAATGTGTTGCAGCTTTATGAAAATAAAAAGTTGCCAAGGTAAAGCAGGCCATTGTTCTGTGGCTATTGTCTCCCTTAGTCCCCTATTAGTGTCTGAAGAAAGGGCTAAGCTAGAGAACCTGAAAAGCTCACAAAAGACAAAACACATTATATATAGCTATTATGCACTATATAATAAATATTGTCAACACAGTTATATCCCAGCCACACAAATATTTGGAGATTAGTAGCCAAAGAACTACTGAAACTGGAGCTATCGCACATATATGAGGGTATTTTTAAAAATTCATGGAAGGCTGGTGTTGTGGTTATGGTTAAGCTGCCACTTAAGGATGCTGGTACCCTATATTGGAGTCCCAGCTTGAATCCCAGCTGCTCTACTTCTGATCCAGTTCCCTGCTGATCTGCCTGGGAAGGCAGCAGAAGGTGCATCAAGTGCTTGGGCTCCCATTACCCATTTAGAAGACCAGGATGAGTTGCTGGCTCCTGGCCCAGCTCCTGCTGTTGTGGGCATTTGGGGAGTAACCAGCAAATGGAAGATCTCCCTCTCCCTCTCTCTCTCCTTTTCTCCTGCTTCACTGCTCTCTCTGATGCTCTGACTTTCAAATAAATAAGTACTTATTTTAAAAAGTGAAAGATAAAAATAAAAAACAGAAACAAAAAAATTAAAAATACAATAGAAGTTAAAAGTTTATGGTAATGAAGCCAAATGATAAATTTAAATTAGTACAAAAGGATTTGAAATTCATGCAAAGCTGCTTCAAAAAGTTCATGGAAAATGCATTTTATGAATAAACTATGCATGGATTTCAAAATGCTTGTTCAGCAAAATAAACTTATCTTTTATTTCCATTTTTCCATGAACTTTTGAAGGCCCCCTCATGTGCAATGATCAAATTAAAATGATTAGCATGCCCATGTCCTCAAATATTCTCATTTCTACATTTGTGGAGACTTCAAATTCTTCTCCTTCAGTTATTATGAACTATATATTAAAGGTCGTTAACTATTTTAAGAGAATTCTGCTTTCTCTGTATTTTTCAGATGGAAATCACACGGCTGGGCTGGTGTGGTGGTAGAGTAGATGAAGCTGCCGCCTAAGAAGCCAGCATCCCATGGGAGCACTGGATCGAGACCCAGTTGCTCTGCTTCCAATCCAGTTCCCTGATAATGCACCTGGTAAGGCAGTGGAGTACAGCCCAAATGCTTGGGCCCCTGCCACCCATGTGGGAGACCCTCGTGAAGATTTTGGATTTGACTGGCCCAGCTCTGACCATCACAGCCATTTGAGCAATGAACCAGCGATTGGAAGATGTCTCTCTGTGTCTCTTCCCCTCTATCACTCTGTCTTTCAAATAAATAAAATAAATCTTTTAAAAATATGTATTTTTTAAAAAAAGAAATCGCACAGTACCTACATGCAGGAGCTTCCATTCTACTCCTGATGAAATGGGTAAAAAATGTGCTCTCAGGATAGAAAGTGGTCTTTCCTCAACCAAGAAGATGTATAATTATCAGGGGGTTAGGAAGCAAAGACCAGATTCCTGCCCTTCCATTGCAATCATGAACTGTCAGGTTCCATGGCTAAGCAAGATGATGTCATGGGCTGGCCATAGAGAGACCTCCCTTCTCCACTGCCTTCCCAGATGCCATCCCCAACACCATACTATGAGCCTTCTGCTATAGCCTCCACAGCCATCCCATGAGTGGACACTACCCATGAGCCCAAGAAGAAGGCCCTAATTATTTGGGACACCAGCTCCTGATGGAGGGAACTCTGATTAGGGGGGTTGCTAATTTTATGCATCAACTTGGCTAGGCCACAGCCCTCAGTTGTTTGATCAAACACCAGTTTGGTGTTTCTATGAGGCATTTTTTTCTGATTGACACTTAAATGAGTAGAGTTTGAGAAAAGTAGGCTGTCTTCCATAATGGAATGGACCCCATCCAAGCACCTGAAAGCCTCGAGAGAAATGATTCCCTGAACAGGAAGGAATTCAGCCTCCAGACTGCAACTAGAAATTCCCCCTGAGCTCTCAGCCCGCAAACCCAAGACTGTACCAGAATATACAGCTAGTCTGAGGATACTACATTCACACATGCCAGCCTCCACAGTCATGTGATCATGTTAGCCAATTCCTTTAAATGAATCTCTCTCTCTCTCTCTCTCTCTCTTCGCTTTTTCTCCTTCAAAATGTCTATGTAGAAATAGAATGAAAACATGTTGTTGGGGATCAGCATTATGGCACAGTGTTAAGTCACTATGTGGGATGCCAGCATCCCATATGAGTGCTGGTTCAAGTCCTGTTGGTCCTACTTCTGATCTCAATCACCTGGGAAAGTACTTGAGCCTGGACTCCCACATGGGAGACCCAAATGGAGTTCCAGGCTTCTGGCTTTGGCTTCACCCAGCCATTACAGCCATGTGGGGAGTGAACCAGTGGATGGAAATCTCTCTCTCTTTCTCTCATTCTCTTTCTGCCTTTTAAATAAATAAATAAATCTTTAATAAAAAGAAAAAAGTGTATTTTGGTGCAAACTCATAAACTCTCTCACACACACACATCTGTTATATACAAAGATATTTCCAGAAGTTCATGGAAAATGTAACAAAAAGATGTCTGTTTTCTTGCAAAATACTTTTGAAATCTATGCATAGTTTTTCATAGTAGACACTTTTGGTGAATGAGTTGAAGTTATGTTCACATCTATATATTTTTTTTAAACTTTTACTTAATAAATATAAATTTCCAAAGTACAACTTTTGGATTATAGCAGCTTTTTCCCCCCATAACCTCCCTTCTACCCGCAATCATTCCATCTCCCACTCCCTCTCCCATCCCATTCTCCATCAAGATTCATTTTCAATTATCTTTATATACAGAAGATCTACTTAGTATTTACTAAGTAAAGATTTCAACAGTTTGCAACCACACAGACACACAAAGTATAGAGTACTGTTTTAGTAGTAGTTTTACCATTAATTCACATAGTGCAACACATTAAGGACAGAGATCCTACATGGGGAGTAAGTGCACAGTGACTCCTGTTGTTGAATTAACAATTGACACTCTTATTAATGATGTCAGTAATCACCGGAGGCTCTTGTCATGAGCTGCCAAGGCTATGGAAGCCTTTTGAGTTCACCAACTCTGATCTTATTTCGACAGGCCATAGTCAAAGTGGAAGTTCTCCTCTCCCTTCTTCTTTGATGGCCTGTTCTTGCCACTGGGATCTCACTCACAGAGATCTTTCATTTAGATTTGTGTGTGTGTGTGTGCCAGAGTGTCTTGGCTTTCCATGCCTGAAATACTCTCACGGGCTTTTCAGCCAGATACGAATGCCTTAAAGGCTGATTCTGAGGCCAGAGTGCTGTTTAGGACATCTGCCATTCTATGAGTCTACTGTGTATCTCGCTTCCCATGTTGGATCATTCTCTCCCTTTTTAATTCTATCAGTTAGTGTTAGCAGACACTAGTCTTGTTTATGTGATCCCTTTGACAGTTAATCCTATCATTATGATCAATTATGAACTGAAACTGATCACTTTGACTAGTGAGATGGCGTTGATACATGCCATCTTGATGGGATTGAATTGGAATCCCCTGGCACATTTCTAACTCTACCATTAGGGGTAAGTTCGAGTAAGCACGTGCCAAACTGTACATCTCCTCCTTCTCTTATTGCCACTCTTATATTTAACAGGGATCACTTTTCAATTAAATTTAAATGCCTAAAAATAATTGTGTCCAATTTAAAGAGTTCAACCAATGGTATTCACATCTATATATGTTTATATATTCTATATGCTATATGTACTTACATACACCATGTATGTATACACATGAATGTATGCTTGTGTAACTACTGGTTCAGTCTCTCTGGAGAACACTGACTAATATACACACTTGTACAGAGCTGCATAGTGGGTTTGGCTTCTCCAGTGTGAGAATGTCAGCCTCCTACCCAGATTCTGCAGACAAGAGTGTGCTAAGCAGCTGGAGATAAGAGCAAATTATACTAAGTTATTCCATGTAAATTTTATATACAAAAATATTAGCAGGCTTTTTCTTTGCAAGGTTTGCAGCCACAGCTATTTTTAAAAGTTTCTGACATGTCCAAAAATAAGAACTGTCATTTTTCTTGAAACCTGTGTTTTGATTGCACCGTGGCCATGGGACTCAGCTGCTGGGAGCCTGGTCTTGGCCAGGAAACCCACTGCAACCTTGGCTCACTGTTCTTTATGAGTCACCAGACTCAGCGACTCTTGTCAAGGGATAGTTCATTTCTTTATGAAATGGTCTCCAAAAGAAAATTAACTTCTAGGCTCTCTGTGGAGGAGATGGGGTTTGGTAGAGCGATGACTCACAGTTTAGAGCACAAAAATGGAAGACTTAGATATTCTAGTAAGATAGGATTTCCACATTAACCAAGGCTTGCATTTTTCTCCTAAACCAATAACCACATGCCCTAGAAAGACAAGAATTATTGAAACAAACTAAAGAAGTCCTCTGGCCCAGGAAAAACCTCCTTATCAAATATAAGACTATAACTTTGGTGAAATTTGAAAAGCATGTAATTGGTGATGAGAGAAAATGAATGACTGCAGACCGAAGTATGAATCTGAAGAAAGTCAAGGACCAGGTGTTCCAAATGTGGAAATAACAAAAGATGTGTCATAATGGAGCTACATACAGAAACAGTGCTATAGGATTCACTTGTATAGTCTCACAAAAGACTCTCAACAAAAATACTAAAAGTATTACTATCAGCACCACCATCATCATCAACAACAACATCATTTCTGATGGGGAATCTGAAGCTCAGAGAAATTAAGTCACTTTCCCAAGATTAGGAAGCTAATCAATGGAAGAGCCTGGATTTAAAACAGTCTCCCACATGAGTCGCAGTGATCCAACTACTAGGATCATTATCTGCTGCCTTTCCAGCTGCATTAGCAGGAAGCTGGCTGGTAAGCTGAGGATCCAGAAATTGAATTGGCACTCTGATATGGGATGTGGGTCTCCCAAGTAGAGATTTAACCCACTGTACCACAATACCTGTTCCTGCATGACTTCTTTGAGCACATCTTGAAGAATCTCTGAAGGGCAGGCATTTATCCTACTTAATAAAACATCATTATGATACCTAAATCCCATATTGAAGTACCTGCATTTTATTCTTTGATCCACTCATGACTACAGTTTTCTGCTAATTCATACCTTGGGAGGCAGCAGCAATGGTTTAAGTAATTGGGTCCTTGACATCCACATAAAGAACTGGATTATACTCCTCAGTTCCAGCTTTGGCCCATGCCAGCCCCAGCCATTGCAGGCATTTGGTGAGTCAACCAGAGGAGAGGTAGTTTTCTCTCTCTCTCTCTCTCTCTCTCTCTCTCTCTCTCAAATTAATAAACATTTTAAATAAAAACTATCTCTAGAGTATGTTGACCGTTGCCAACTTTCAGGCCTATTGCTTCTCTTGTCTGTTTCATTAAGTGTAATTGTTTAATCACTGTTATGCAATTAACTTCAATGTCAACTATCTAAGTTTTGATCCCAAGTTATCCTTAGTTTCTTTATTAAGATTCACATTTTCTTTATTTGAATGGCAGAGAGGAGGAGAGACAGAGTAACAGAAAGAGAGATCTACCATCCACTGGTTCACTCCTCAAATGGTCTCAATGGCTGGGGCTGGGCCTGGGCCCTGCCAAAGCAAGGAGGCCAGAGCTTCTTCCAGGGTCTCCCACGTGAGTGCAGGGGCACAAGAACTTGGGCCATCTTCTGCTGCTTTCCCAGGCACATTAGCAGGGAGCTGGATCAAAAGTGGGTTAGCTGGATCTGGAACCAGAGCTCACATGGGATGCCAGCATGACAGGAGGAGGCTTAACCATGCCACAATGCCCACCCCAACACTATATTTTTTGTTGCACTCTTCAGCATATGCAAAATATACACTTAGTAACTATTAATGCATCTTGGTACTCTGTAATCAAAGATGTCAACCATTGCAGCTATGTCCTTACTACATATGCATATAGTAGTAATATACATTAAGCCTATTACTACTTGAATAGATAAATAAGAAGGTGAATGGATATACAGATATAGATAGGTAGTCAAGCAACCCCCAAACATCTTCTATTGGTAAAGCTTCACTCATTTATGCATCCAGACTAGAACTGAAATTTATCCATGGAAGAACTTTGTCTTGTCCTAGGAAGGACCATTTTTATGATCAGTTCTGCTCATATAAGTATCAGCTTGTCATGAACTTTGGTGAAGTTACCCAAATGCAGTTGTATCTGACCGTGTTCACTTTCTTATGGCTAAGTATAGAATAAGTTACCTCTGTGGTAGGTGGAATGTCTCTCTACACAGATGATTATGAGGTAATGAATTTGGGGTTCTTACCATCAGGTTTATAATTAGGTAACCTTGGTCCTTGGTGTCCTATGGGAAGGGAAGACATGGTCTGGATTCTGCCTGTGCCTGCTCCCTCATCCTCTCTGGCTTAGGAGATGCAAGTCAGCAACATAACAGGAGGTTGTTGAAGGAAAGGTGAAGTTGGTGGGAAAGGACTCTACAGATAGGCAATGGCTAAGCAATGGAGGGAATAAGCTATTTCCTGTTGTGTCACTTCCCAAGTTCCCACACAAGCCTTGCACAACTTTTTGGGCAAAGGGGATGGTGCTGTTTCAACATTTGGAGCATAGATAAAATGGGTGAGTGAAATATGCAGTAACAGAGGCAGTGACATGATTTATGGCCAGAGACAAATTCAAACAACAAGAAACTATTTGAAGCAAGAGGGAAAAAGCAAACCTAAGAACAAAGTGGGATCTTCAGATATGCTCTTTGGGAAGGTACATGACTTGCCACAGCCAGGTAAGATAGGTCTCAGTTATTTTTGTTTGGATATTAAAAAAAAAAAAAAAAGGTGACTCCCAATGTTCTACAGTAGTTGGGACTAGGTTCCTGTCTCCAATGCAAGAAGAAATTCAAGGACAAAATGTAGGTAAAAGACAACAGAAAAGCAAAATTTATTTGCATGAAAAGCAAAACTACACACTCAAGAATGAGTGTGTTGACCGGCGCTGTAGCTCAACAGGATAATCCTCCGCCTTGCGGCACCAGCACACTGGGTTCTAGTCCTGGTCAGGGCGCTGGATTCTGTACCGGTTGCCCCTCTTCCAGGCCAGCTCTCTGCTGTGGCCAGGGAGTGCAGTGGAGGATGGCCCAAGTGCTTGGGCCCTGCACCCCATGGGAGACCAGGAGAAGCACCTGGCTCCTGCCATTGGATCTGCACAGTGCACAGGCCGCAGTGCGCTGGCCGAGTTGGCCATTGGAGGGTGAACCAACGGCAAAAGGAAAACCTTTATCTCTGTCTCTCTCTCTCTCTCACTGTCACTCTGCCTGTCAAAGAAAAAAAAAAAAAGAATGAGTGTTGGCATGTTCAAGAGAGAGCTGCACTTAACAAGGTTCTAACCATCCCTTAATGTAAACTGGAGGCATAGTAGATGGTGTCTGGTGTGGGGTTTAGTTGAATATTTATAAGGAATGGGGTTTGGGGTAGGTCTTGAGTATGTCCCATTTGGTTGTACTTTATTTTGAAACCTCAGGAGTGTGATGGTGTCATGTGCATGATAGGAGTAGGAGTGTCAGCCATGGTAATTTTTATTATAATGACTTCATAATTATCTAAAGTTCATCAAAGGGATGCAGCCAACAGCCATGTTGGTTATTTTGGGCTGGCAATGATTCTAAGCTTTGAAACCACAGAAGCTGCAGTTTTCCAGTGTATGGAAATGAGACAAGGCTTTAGTAGGTACAGCAGGGAGGGGTTCATCATCCTCAGCTGTTTGCTAGTTACCTCCCTACCTACATCACCAAGAGCTAGAAATTCCAAGGGTAGAAACACTAAGGTGCGTGTGCAGGATGCGTTTTTAACAAGGAGAGTTAATAAAGATAATCTTAAAAGTTTATAACCAATTCTTGAGAATGGAAGCAATAAGTCTTAACATCCTTTCAGATATGCAAATAGGAAATGAGATTTTTAGAACTGAATTTTCTCTAAAGCAATAACACTATGCCAAAATTCACTGCAGTAACAAAATTCTCCTAAGTTATTGCTTTATTAATGTATAATATATATCCCTGGGGAATTATTCAATGAGATTATGGCTAAAATCTCTATTTAGCCCTCATTTTCATTTAGCATTAAAGACAGAAATTGTGACATAGGTTCTATATAATTTAGAAAGATCATGATTGGCCATTCTTGACTGTTTGATGAACATGTAAAGATACAACGTGAATAAGAAATTGACTGACTTTTCATCTTATTGTCCTTCAACCCAGAATTACTCAGGGCAAAGTCTTTGATCTGGAGAGGATTATTTAAGTAACAGGCAGTTCATTTGTGCCCCCTTTAAAGTGGGAGGCACAGTAGTTTCTAAAGCACAAGAGAAAAAGGAGAAAGAAAGAGAAACAATTAGAGGAAACTGTGTATTTTCAGAGGGTAACAGGAAAGCCCAAGTAAATAGACAAGTGTTCAACCCATTTTTACTGTGCAATCATTTGGAAAGTTCAGTATGGCTTTTTCAAATCATCTTGATTTGTAAAGGTCTTTGAAATGAGAACATGAAAAGTCACTGTGGGATGAGTAACCTCAGATGGCAACCTAAGGGACAGAAGCCCATTTCTTCCCTTTTGCTGATGAATGCTTCTTCACACGTCTCTGGGGCTCTTGGGTTCCTTATTTCTCTGCCTTGACTTCTGTCCTGTGGAAGGCAAATATAGTAGCCCTTTGTCCAGGCTTTTGCTCAAAGAGTTCTTCAAGTCGAGATCTGCAGACCACCAAGTCCCTTTCCTCTATGTCAGTATCTTCTAATATCCCGCTTCCACAATGTGGCAGCCAAAATTGGATGCAGGAGCAAGAGGGGACCCCAGACCACTTCAGGCCTCAGTTGTGTCTCAACGGCTTCTGTGAAACACTTCCCGGACCACCGTGGTACGGAAATATATGCACTAATTTGTGCAGGAGTGTACAAAGTGACTTTTTTAAAGAATTGTTTTGTCTATTTGAAAGACAAAGAGAGAGAGAGAGAGAGATCATCCATCTGCTGCTTCATTCCACAAATGACCACAATGGCCAGGGCCGGGCTAGGCTGAAGCCAGGAGCTCCATCCTGGTCTCCCACATGGGTGGCAGGGGCCCAAGAACTTGGGACATAATCTGCTGCCTTCCTAGGCACATTAGCTGGGCGCTGGATCAGAAACAGAGCAGTCAGGCTTCAAACAGAGGCTCATATGGGATGTCAGCATCACAGGAGGTAGCTTAACCTGCCTCGCCACAATGCTGATCTCTAGATAATGATTTCATTTAGATCCCCAGGCACATGTTGAGAGCTCACAATAGAACAGTCCACACCAGCTGTAGGCTGCTAGTAGTCTTTACTCTACACAGGCTTTTTGCATTAGAGGTTTTCACCTAGTTTTGGTATGATTCCTTTAACTCTCAGATACAGAAAAAAAAACATAGAACTGGGTATTAGCTACAAGGCTGTCCTCACGGGTGTATTTTGAGGTTTTTAATACCTTTAATGAAGTGAAATATTTTGCCTGTACTTCCTCTGATCTCTCCTGGTTAGGAATCATTGTATCTTATTGGAAAAACATAGACTTAAAAGCTAAAGGGCACACTGAAAGCTTCCAAACAGCTGGTCTACCACCATCTATGTCCTAGTTTCCTGTATCTCAGCACCCCTCAAAATGCCAGTTCTCATCCTCGTTCTTCAAAGGACAGTAAAAAGTAATTTCTTGCATAGTAAGGTAAGAGACATTGCCACATTTCAAATGCCTATCACATACTGTGCCTTCTTGTGAAGTCTGGGAGCAATTCATAGGTTTAATTGGCGCACAGAATTAAAATCCTAATAGCATATTACATTGATATCTTATGAGCAGCCTTCACTAATCTTGTCTATATTTTCCCAAATTTACTCAGCACTTGGTAGATCTTAATTTCTCTTTTTATCTTCTCAAGACAATTTACACCAAAAATAAATAAATAATAAATGCATTCAAAAACAATTCAAAGGAAGCCTGGGGATGGGCATTTGGCCTAGTGATGAATTTACCAGTTGGAATGCCAACATCCCCCATTGGAGTACCTGAGTTCAGCTCCTAATTCTGGCTCCTGACTCTAGCTTCCAGCCAGTGTAGACCCTAGGAAGTAGCTATGATGGCTCAAGCAATTGGATTCCTGACACCCATGTGAGCTCCTAGGCCTGGCCTAGCTGATGTAGACAGGCAAATAGGATAAAATCTACTATATATGTGAGCTAGAAGACCATGCCTCTTGTGTGATCTCATGCCCCTACCTGACCTCACCTGAACGCCCCACTCACTCCCCCTTTGGGAGTAAATAGAAATCCTGGAACACAGTGGGCCATACCCCTTGATCCCCTTGCCCTGTGGGCATATGGCCTTTGGACCACCTGCTGTCTGATTTCCTGCCAGCATGCTTGCTCCACGTGGCAACCGGCCTGTTCTCTGCTTGGTATGGACCAGACTTAGCTTCTAGACCTATCTTTCTCCCCTAAATAAAGCTCTCACCCTCCTGCACATGTCTATCACTGAATAAAAAGCTTAAAAACTTACCATGTTGCCTGGTCTATTTGAGCCAGCATTCAGAAGTCTTCTCTGAATAGATGGCAAGAACCCACAGGGTTATTAATATTGAAAATTATTGATAAGCTGTCCAATATCAGAGGCACAAACACTGTGAGCATTTGGGTGAATTCTCATTCTTTCCATATCTATCTAGCTAGCTGCACCCACCCCATAAATAAACAAAAATTTAAAGTGAAAATTGAATGAGTCTCACCAAATGCCCATATATAAGAACATATAAAAACTTAACTACCTTGTTTTTTTCTTAGCTGGAGTTTAAGTCACAACTATTATTCTCAATGTCTTTGAGAGCATGAGGGAAGTACTGGTTAAACCATATATATAAGCAAACACCATGAACCAAAGCATGTACATTTTATCTGCACTGAGCAAGTCCACATTGCCAAGTTAGGGACAAGGCAAAAACAATTCGATAGATTGGGAATAATTGAGAGCACAGAGCCTTCAGTCTTACAAAAGAGGCCTCATTAGCTCATAATCTGAAAATGTTACACTCGAAGACCACCCTTGAACTAACAATCTGACTTAAGTCTCGATTAGCTAGGAAAGGCTAAAAAAAAGCAAACTGAGAGGATTTTTAGCCCAGTTAAAAAGCCAAGTAACTAATTAAATGATACTTTTCCTTTTTTTAAATTTATTTGACAGATAGAGTTAGACAGTGAGAGAAAGAGAGAAAGGTCTTCCTTCTGTTGGTTCACCCCCAAAATGGCCACTTCGGCCGGCATTGAGCCAATCCGAAGCCAGGAGCCAGGTGCTTCTTCCTGGTCTCCAATGCAGGTGCAGGCGCCCAAGCACTTGGGCCATCCTCCACTGCCTTCCCGAGCCACAGCAGAGAGCAGGACTGGAAGAGGAGCAACCAGGACTAGAACCCGGCGCCCATATAGGATGCCGGCGCCACAGGTGGAGGATTAACCTAGTGAGCCAGGGCGCCAGCCCTAAATGATACTTTTCCTAGATGACCACTTTCCAGTAGAAATGTAATGCAAGACACTTTTTAAAAAGTGAAAACAGGGACCGGCACTGTCTCATAGTAGGTAAATCTTCACCTGTGGCACAGGCATCTCATATGGGGCTTAGTTCAAGCCCTGACCACTCTACTTCCAATCCAGCTCCCTGCTAATGGCTTGGAAAAGCAGTGGAAAATAGCCCAAGTCCTTGGGCTCCTGCACCCACATGGGAGACATGGAAGAAACTCCTGGCTCCTGGCTTCAGATCTGCCCAGCTCTAGCTCTAATGGCCATTGGGGGAGTGAACCAGTGGATGGGAGACCTCTCTCTCTGTCTCTCCCTCTCTCTATCTGTAACTCTGTCTCTCAGATAAATAAATAAATCTTTAAAAAGCATTCAGCCTAATGGTGAAGATGCCTACGTTCCATTTCAGAGTACCTGGGTTTGGTCCCAGCCCCACTCCCAGTTCCAAATTTATAACAGTGCAGACCCTGAAAGGCAATGGTGATGGCTCAAGTAGGTATATTTCTGTACTCACATAAGAGATCTGGATTAGAAACAGGTGAAATTACTTTAATGCATAATGAAATCTTACATAATTAAAGTATTATCATTTCAATACAAAAGCAATATATAATTTATTAATAAGGCTTTTGCATTCTTTTTCATGCTAAGTCTTTGCAATTTGCCTCTATTTTGCATTTATAACACATTTCAATTTGGATCAGCCATAGTTCCAGTATTCAACAGCCACATGTAGCCAGAGGGTTCTTATTAAACAGCTCGATTCCAGTTGATTAAAACACTCAGTCAGATAATTAAGACTCCAACATGCTCAGCTCTTAGCTACCATTGTTGATTATCTTCATCACACAGTGAAGTTGCTTTCTTTAAAACAGAAAGAAGAAATAGGCATTTGGTACCACAGTTAATAAGCCACTTGGGGCATGGAGCATCTACATCCCGTATCAGAGTATATGAGTTCAAGTCCAGCTTCCACTTCCATTTCCAGCTTCCTACTACACTCCCTGGGAGGCAACAAATGGTACTTGAAATACTTGGGTCCCTGACACCTATATGGGAGACCCACACAGGGTTTTTGCTCTTGACTTCAGCCTGCACAGTCCTGGCTATTGCAGCCATCTGGGGAGTGACCCAGCAGATGGAAGAGCACTCTCTCTCTCTCTCCCTCCTTCTCTGTCTCTCTTTTTTGTCACAACTATTTTCCCTAAAAAGAAAACAATTCGGTAATAGTTTTGAAGTTGAACATAAACATACCCTACAACAGAACAGTTCTATTTTGACATTTATATTCTATAGCAATGGTTCTCAAAACGTGTTCTGCGGTACTCTGGAGATCCCTAGAACTGTTAAATGGTTTTTCTGAGTTAAAATCATTTTCATAATACTAAAGCATCATTTGCCTTTTTTTTAAATTTCTTATTTTAAAAATTTTATTAGAAAGGGAAACAGAAGTTGAAACAGAGACAGACAGACGTAGAGAAATCTTCCATTTTCTGGTTCACTCTCCAAATTCTCACAACAGCCATAGCTGGGGCAGGCCAAAGCCAGTTGCTTAGAACTCAATTCCAGTCTTCCGCATGGGTGACAGGGACTCAACTACTTGAAGTATTACCTGCCCCAACCCAAGGTGTGCATTGGCAGTAAGCTGCAATTGAAGTAGGGCTGAGACTCAAACTAGGTACTCCAACATACAGTGAGGGTGACCCACGCAGCCTCTGAAGTGCTGTGCTGATTAGCCACCCTCACGTCATTTGGCTTTGATACCGTGTTGCCATTTGCACTGATGATGCAAAAGCAATGATGGAGAAAACTGCTGATGCTTAGCCTGAATCAAGGCAACAGCACCAAACCATGCTGGTAATCACTGTGGGGACTGATATCGGAAATGACCCCCTAAAATACATACGAAAATGTGGCCCCTTAAAGTTCCCCAGAAGCGCCATCTGGGGGGCCACGTATGTTACCAGAATTTGGAGTCCATGCGATATAACCATATGCTTATTAATAAATCCCCAATATTAATAAGCCCGAGAGGGTTCTTGCCTAATATTTAGAGAAGAATTCTAAATACCGGCATAAATGTGTGGGGACCCATGGATACACCTGCCATGGGACCCCCATGCTGGGCTTGGCTTATAGCAGTAATGCGGATGTAGCAGCTGATTGAACTTTCCATCTAGCTAAGGATCGTGGTAAACAACAAGATGGCGTTAATGCCCTGCTCACTGTGTGACTCCACAGCTGATTGATATAGCTTCTGCGTGACTCCACAGCTGAGCGTGATCAAGTACCGGATTGGAGAGCTCCATGCATGGACTGTGATTGGTTGAATTCTGTATATAAGCGGGCCACGGGAGAAGGAACGCCTGCGCCATCTTTCCCCCTCAAGGAGCATGCACGCCATCTCTCCCCCTTCTCCTGGTCCCCCACTCTTTTTCCCACTCTTTCTAAGTAAAAGTCTACTGAAGACCGATTAACTGCGAGCAGCGTCGTTCCTTTTGTGGCCGAAGGAGCAACAAAATGATGAGGCAGCATGGTACATTTTAGGCTTTATTTAATGAGAAAGATGCTTAGGAGAGTGAGAGCTTCATCTAAGAGAGAGAGAGGAGTAAATCTGGGTTCATACCGAGTACCAGAAACCAGCCACATGGAGGAGCATCTAGGTCAAGAAGCCTAGGGCAGGTGGCCCAAAGGCCACATGCCCTGAAGGCTCAGGGCTATAGCCAGCCCCCTCCTGGCAAGAAGCCAAAGAAAATAAGAGAAGGGCGGACACACTGTGTCCCAGGATTTTAACCCACTTTCAAAGGGGAGTGGTTAATTAACCTGATTGGGCGGTGGGCACTCAGGTGTGGCCAGGTAGGGCGTGAGGTCACACAGGGGCATGGCGAAGGCATCCCAACCAGGACTAGAACCCAGTGTGCCAGTGCCACAAGGTGGAAGATTAGCCACAGCATCGGCCAACCTAATAGATTTTAACCTGTATGCCTGTCTACTTCATTGGACCATCACCATTCACTTGTAGCTAAAATATAAAAAGCAAATTTGGCTTAAACATTGAAAAACAGCGAAAATAATAAAGTTTGCAAAGTCTCAGCCCCTGAGTACTTGTCTTTTTTAACATTCTGTGTTATTAAATGGCAAGTGCACAGCACTTGAACTTATGAAAAATCATTGTACTAGGGATAAGTCTTTCTGCAATGCTTGAGCTTTGAATTGAACCATCTATTCTTTCAAGAAACACTATTGTACTTGAAAGAATGACTGGCACCTTTCAGAGAACCACAAACCAGCGAACATACCACTTAAAAATACTGATCATATTTGTTATAAATGATAAAATTTGAGCTCTCAAGCAAATATTAGAACTGTAGAAAGCTTGCCTTTGCAGTGATGAATTTTAAAGCTCCCTAAGACTTAAAGACTTTGTAGAGATTGCAGGTAATGTTAATTAATTTCTTGGCATTGTTAATGAAATGTGTCAACATTTGAAAATCTAAGGGCCAACATTGTGGCTCACCAGGTTAAGCAGCCACTTGTGATACCAGCATCCCATATAGGGGAGCCAGTTCAAGCCCTGGCTACTCTGCTACCAATCCAGCTTTCTGCTAATGTGTCTGCCAAAGCAGCAGAAGATGGGTCAAGTATTTGGATCCACATAGAAGATCCAGATGGAGTTTTGGGTTCCTGGCTTTGGCTTGGCCCACCCTCATCCCTTGCAGCCATTTGGTGAGTAAACCAATAGCTATTTTCATTAAAATGCTATCTCTGTTAGTATGTAATGACTATATTATTGTTTTTAATGAATCGATAAGTGTGTTTAAATCATTCTTTGTTAATTTTTGATACAGAAAATAGCAATAGAGGTACCCAGATAAATAAAAACCTTTCTGTCAACAATTTTTAAGAATGTTGAAGGGTTCTGAAACCAAAAAGTTTGAGGATCGCTGCCCTAAAGAAACCATTCGTCCTATGTACAGGAATTCTACAAGTATGCCTGTGGCCAAACTGGTTGGAGGAAAAAATAGAAAAATAACCAGCAATAACAAAATAGACAAGTAAATTCTAGAACACATAGTCTATGAATTACTATAGAGTTTTTAAAACTCTATAATTATATTGGCCGGCGCCGCAGCTCACTAGGCTAATCCTCTGCTTGTGGCACCGGCACTCTGAGTTCTAGTCCTGGTCAGTGCGCCAGATTCTGTACCGGTTGCTCCTCTTCCAGTCCAGCTCTCTGCTGTGGCCCGAGAAGGTAGTGGAGCATGGCCCAGGTGCTTGGGCCCTGCACCCACATGGGAGACCAGGAGGAGGCACCTGGTTCCTGGCTTTGGATTGGCACAGTGCGCCAGCTGTGGCAGCCATTTGGAGGGTGAACCAATGGAAGGAAGACCTTTCTCTCTGTCTGTCTCTCTCTCACTGTCTAACTCTGCCTGTCAAAAAAATCTATAATTATATTATTATAAAGGTCAAAAATTAAGGAACTCAGCTATAATCATCAACATGATGATTATTTGGAAAACCATATTGGTATTTTGGGTTTTTTTTTTAAGATTTATTTATTTATTTGAAAGAGTCATGCAAAGAGAGGAGGAAAAGCAGAAAGAGAAAGAGAGAGAGAGAGGTCTTCCATCTTTTGGTTCACTCCCCAATTGGCCTCAATAACCAGAGCTGTGCCAATCCGAAGCCAGGAGCTCCTTCTGGGTCTCCGCATGGATGCTGGGGCCCAAGAACCCAAGCCATTTTCTACTGCTTTCCCAGGCCACAGTAGAGAGCTGGATTGGAAGTGGAGCAGCCAGGCCTCAAACATGAAGGATAGGAAGGGGTTACAGAAAGGCCAGGAAGCCACAAAGGGCCCGATAATAAACATCTCTTTAAACAGGCAGGGGCAAGGCAGAGGTGTCCAGCCATTCATTTAATCATAATTATGATAATGATGATTGTAATATTATTTATAACTAAAAATATAGTCAGCTCTCCATATGCACAGATACAAACAATTGCCAA
Source organism: Sylvilagus floridanus (assembly GCA_949820135.1). Lineage (NCBI taxonomy): Eukaryota > Metazoa > Chordata > Mammalia > Lagomorpha > Leporidae > Sylvilagus > Sylvilagus floridanus. Next base: position 81,157,900 of record OX463241.1, read on the forward strand.
TTGAAAACAGTCAGGGAAAAGTTGATAATGCTGCTGACTTAAATAATGAAGTAGAATTATGATGGTTATGTCTGTACTTAATGTATACAGATTTTTTATCATTATTCCCTAAACAATATAGTATTTCCTTTATCATTATTTCCTAAATAATATATATAGTATTTACATTGCGTTGGGTATTATAATTAACCTAAATGTACTATTAGTCAACTTTTTGTTAGTAAAACTAAAATACCTGAAAGGAACTGAAAAGGTTTATTTTGGCTTATAGTTTGGCGGTTCACAGTTCAAGGTCAGTCAGCTCCATTAGTCTAGTGTCTGATCGAGGTTGGCCACAGTGGGCCAGGTGCAGAGGAATGACCACATGATGAGCCAGGAAGTGAAGACAGAAGGTAGACTGGACATAGCTCAAAAATAAACAACGCTCTTGCAAGAACTACCTTCAGAGCACCTGCCCCCAATGACCTAAACCCCCCCACACCAGGCCTGCAGCTCAGAGCCCATCATGAGATGGATTCTCCACCCTTCACCATCAGGTTTAAAACACTGGGTTTTAAGATGTCAGAGTTTAAACATCTGCATGAGTTTGGGGAGCCACAACCTGTTCAACCCACAACACTAGAGGTGACTTAAAGCATACAGGAGGATGGGCATGGATTATATACACGCACTATGCTATCTTATATAAGGGTCTTAAGCATCCCCAGATTGTGGTATTGGTATGGTGTGGACATGGCTGGAACCAATCCTCCATGGATACTCAGGGATGACTGTAAATGGAATTATGTATTTTTGTAGGTATTCAAAATAAGATAGGTAAAACTGTTTAAAGTTCAAAAACAGAGACAAGAGAAAGACCAAATCCCAAGCTGAATGATTATGTTGGTTCTATAAAGTACCTAGCACTTCAGCCACATTACTGGGAAGGTAGAAAATGCTAACACCTTTTGCTTGGCTCTCTGATTTTTTGGCTCCCTTGACAGCAAATGTTCTGCTCTCTTATTTTGCAGACCAAGCAGAATGGGTCAGGTTGCGCCCCATGAACAAGATTAACCCAAGGAAAATATGCAAGTTCATTGGACCCATCACCAAGCACAATACGCACAAGCAACTTTGGAAGCTCCACATAGCGTCCTCTGTGTTTTTGAGCAAAGATTAGAACAATTGTGAACACCATTAGCTCTTTCTGCAGAGAAAGGAGTCCCATTGGTGCCTCTGAAAACCAGGTAAACCTCCCAAGCACCGTGCAGCAGGAGTAACTGAGGCAGCCTCAGCCTGGGGGGTCTAGCTGGGCAGGTACAAAACTTGTCCAGAACCAGAAATAAAATGATTGCCTTGCATCATTTATTTGAGTTGCAGTCACAGCTGCTAGACTGAAAATCCTGCTCACAACCTCCATAGCCTTTTACCTAAAAACTCCAGGAACTTCCTGGCTACTGCCACATCAGCAAGCCACCTGCCTTCCTGTCCTCCCACTCACACCAGGCCACAGCAATCAGTGGAGATGAAGTGAGGGACCAAAGCAGCCCTCAGTCACCACAGAGCCAAGCACCACAGAAACAGAACTGCCTGCCTGTCTTTGCTCAGCCTGCTGCTGCCAGCACCCTGGCAGTTCAGGGTCCCCAGGGGGTGGGGCTGGGACATTTCACTGTCTTTGGCTAGCTCTCTCCTTCTCCCTTTGTCCCTAGTCTTTGTGAACTGTGCTGTATCTGGTTCAAAGAGAGCTCCTTCTATTGACCAGAAAGAGTAAAGGAATAGAACAGGGAAAGAGCTTTGGAAGAGTTGCCTAGCAGCACAGCCTCCAAACAAGCCCAAGCAATTAGAATAATGACCATAGGAGGAAGCAGATGATCACTCCCTGGAGGTCACCCAGACAAATTACTGATTGGAAAGGGGCGAGTGGCAGACAGGCTGGAAAACGGGGCATAGGATAAATTGGCTGATGGAAATCCAGCTCCAGACCCCAGGGCTGTGTGAACAAAGCTCCATCTCCTGGGTAAACCTGATGTCAGCCCAGGATTCACAATTCCTCCACGCTGGAAGTGTCAGCCATTATTGATGATGGTGTGTGTTTGGTTATACTTCACATAATCCAAAGCCTGACAAGGCCAGAAGGCACTCATGGGTGGGATTTATTTAACACTTCTGGAATTCACTGTGTGCCCAGCTCAACACAAAAGTCATGTAAATATAAGGGATCTTCAGTTCATAGAGAATGCATATTATGAAAAAAAAATCCACATGAATTCCAAAGATGTTTGCACCAGAACAAATTGATCTTTTGGTTCCCCTTTCCATGAACTTTTTGACACACCCTCGTATTAGCTCATGTCTTCCTGATAGCAGTCCAATGGTTAAGTTCTCTCACTATCACCATTTTTACAAAAGGCCAAGCAGTTCAACAGAAAAGTGAAGTCACTTTCCCAAGGCCACAGAGTCAATGAGTAAAGGGCAGAACTGGGGCTCATACCCAGGTCCTCTGGCTCCAAAACCCAGGCTCTGCTATGTCACTTTGGGAAAAAAAAATCGTGATACTGCACAGTGAGGTGGAAGGGGAACTGTTCTCTTATACAGGGTCAGTTGAAAACACTGGTAGAGGCAAATGCTGCCCAGCTTCCGGGCTGTGTATGGACATAGGTTGTCTACCAAGGAAATGCCCCAGATCTCATGGTTCACTCTCACAAATGCTCCTGGATGGGCTTCCAAGCGGCTTCAGTGATGAAATCCTTATTTATAGCACATCCAGCCCAGCCTCACTTGGCTGCCTGGAGAGACTTTGACCCTCAGCATGCAGATTTTCTGCCTTCCATCTGCTATGACCCAAGAAGGGCTCTTGACTCAATCCTAGACTTCTGAGCATAGCCATCCCACTCAGTCATCTCCCTGTGGAAGCCCACAATAACCTCCATGGCCAATGCCTGTGTCAGATGCTCTATCTCTCCCTGCTGATTCTAGGTGTCTTGGCTTCACAGGCTGAATTTTCTATCTATGTTTCCCTGGCCCTTTATTCTGGAGATCTATTTAGACTCTATTCCCTAGGGTTTTTTTGTTTTGTTTTGTTTTTTAACTTATATTTAGAATATAAATTTCCAAGGTACAACTTATGGATTACAATGTCTTCCCCTCCCATACCTTCCCACCCTCCCGCTACCCCCCCTTACCCACTCCCTCTCCCCTTTCATTTGCATCCAGATTCATTTTCAATTCTCTTTGTATACAGGAGCTCAGTTTAGTATGTGTTAAGTAAAGATTTTAACCATTTGCCCTCACATAGCATCACAGAGTGAAATATACTCTTTGAGTACTAGTTATAGCATTAAATCACATTGTACAGCTCTGTCATCTTCCCCTTTGCCTGCCTCTTCCCACCCCCAGCTCATCAACTGTCCCCAACCCCTTATTCTACCCCAGCACTCACAACTCAGTAGGACACCCTCATGCTCATTAAGGGAGCAGAGGAGACAAACATGAAGATACCAGAGACATTCCACAAATACTCCACTGCACCAGGGATGGGTATGATGGGCTAGAATCTATTCTGATGTTAGAGGGTATTACCAAATGCAATGGGTATTGGCATACAATTTGCCTTCACAGATTGCTTTCTTATTTGTGACACCAAGGACCAAAGATTCTAAGAGTATTAGCCAAGACTCTCCAGCCTGAGCCTCTTGTCTGTGTCTCCTCTTTGTTGGTCCTCATGACTTTTGCATGAAAAGCTGAAGGGAGCAAGGGCATGACTCAGCCACACTGTTCTTTTGTCCATCTGCCAGCTTTCAGTCTGAGCAGCTCACAGTTTTTCTTCCTCTACTGTGAAGATAGGCTTGACAATTCAGATGATGCTTGTCTTCCACACACCTTCAAAAGATTGTAAGGAAGTGCTGCTTTCCATTTTGCTTTCTGTTTGCCCAGATGTGCACACAAAAGCAGACAAGCTGGAACACAAAATGTCACTTTCATTGTCTCCTTCTCTGAAAGGGAAGGCAGAGACTTCATTTGTAGGTCAAGGTTCTTGCAAAATCAAACCTGCTATTGGAAATGACATTTCATGATGTCCACCCACAGACAAGTGACCAAAACAAGGCCATGATATTCAATTCCAGCATCCCATTTGCATTCATGGGAAGTCTAAAAAAGAATCCTTCTGTCTTTTGTTCATCTAAATTAGCGTAGCAACAGCAAATGCTGTGTGGTATTCAAAAAGCAAATATTGGCAGGTAACCAGAAAAACAGCCACTGGCTGGAATATTTAGGTCATGAGAAAGTATAGACAGTCGCAGAACGGTGAGTGCTTCAAGATAATGGCTCCCGAATTTGATTCTAACCTGAAGTAGTCGCATCTTTGTGAAGTACCATCCACACTGGGGAAGCCACTCTGTTGTAGGTAGATGATCCCAGGGAACTTGTTCCTGATTTTGGGAGTAACTAATTGAGCACCAACTATGAGTTAGGACCTGTAATCAGCCCTTAATGAAAATACGTATCTCACTGCATCTTCATATAACAAAGCAAATACGCATTATTAGCACCATTTTGTTATTGAAAAAATTGATCTTCCAAAAATGGTTTTGCTCTATGAACCACAGCTGTAAATCACCATCTCTTCTTAAACATTTATTTTATTTTATTTGAAAGGAAGAGTTGGGGGGGAGATGGCAGATCAAAGGCAGGAGCCAGGAGCTTCATTCGGTTCTCCTATATGTGTACAGGGGGCCAAACACTGAAGTCATTTTCTGCTGCTTTCCCAGGCCATTAGCAAGGAGCTGGATCAGAAATGGATCAGCCAGGACACGAACCAGCACCAATATGGGTTGCTGGCTTTCCGCCTGTGTGGCTTGATGCCAAACATCAGTCCCAAATCATTGTCTTTTATCAGAAGACATCCACCAACACATCTCCTAGCCTCCCAGACTGCCCTCTTCAATCCCCACCACATATTCTGTGGGAGAAACTGAGGAACTTGTTCCCTACTGCTTAACTCCGTAAAGAAGAGGGGTGGGCATTCGACTTAGCTCTTAAAGACACTGGTTTGGATGTCCATGTCAGAGTGCCTGAGTTCAAATCTTGACTCAGCTCCTGATTCCAGCTTCCTACTAAGCAGGAATGACTTAACTGGTTGTGTCCCTGCTACCCACAGGGGAAATTTGGATTGATTTCCTAGTAGGAGGCATTTGGAGGGGGTGGGCCAGTAGATGGGAGCACCCCTCTCTTCCTGTACCTGTCTTTCTCTCGTTTATTCTGTATTTCAAAGGAAAAAATTAAAAGAGAGGTTTAGTCCCAAAGTATTCTTGTTTTCTACTCTTCAACCTCCTGGTGTGCAAGAGCTGAGCACTGTCCATTACTCTCACAGCCCAGTGCTTTCTTGGCTGCTAGGCACAGCCTGTCCTCTCCTCTTCTCACTTCAAGGATCCACCTGCATGCAGACCTGCCTCAAGAGCCGCAAAGGGCTGGATCCTGAAACCTCTCCCCTCTCCACTGAAACATCAATGGATGGTCATTCTTCCTTTTGTTGGATTTTCTTTTCTTAAGGTTTTTCTCTGGTCACAAATGTAAATAGTTTTCATTTAAGAAAAAGTGTAAAATACAAAATATATAAATAGGAAGTTATTTTTTTAAGATTTATTTATTTATTTGGAAGACAGGGTTACAAAGAGAGTAGTGAGAGAGAGAGAGGGATCTTCCATCCACTGCTTCACTCCTCAATGGTGCAACATATGGCTGAAGCCAGGAGCTGAGAACTCCAACTAGATCTCCCACATTAGTGTCAGGGGCCCAAATACTTTGGCTATATTCTGCCACTTTCCCAGGAATATTAAGAGGGAGCTAAATAGAAAGCTGAGCAGTTGGAATAGGCAATGGCAACCCAATATGGGATAACAGCAGCGGCTTAACATGATGAGTCACAATGCTAGCCCCTATATGTATTTTTTTAAATAAAAGTACCACAAAACATTTTCTTGCATCATTAAGAAAGAATTCTTCCACAAATTGATTCCAAATGACAGCATCATACTCCAGAAAAGAGATGTTTTTTGACTGATGTGTTAATTTCCCTACTAATCATTTAGTTTTTCTCAATCTATTGGTGTGGTTATTCCAAGAATAGATATGACAAATCTCTATGAGCATAACTTATGGTTTCCTTAAAATAGACTCCTATAAGTGAAGTGAGAGAATCAAGGAATGTAGCATGTTTAAAAATCTTGAAACTGTACATTGCCTTCTAGGGTAGGGTCACCAATTAATCTTACCCTCCCTCTCCCACTGATCCATCACCACCACTGGGCTCTTGCCTTCTGCTGCCTCCTCCTCTGTGCCCTCACTCCCCTTCCATTTCTGAGAAGGCTGAGCCATGTTCTGCATCCTGTGTCTTTTGAATTATTTCTAATTGAGCCAAATCTTGAGTGACAATATCCCTTCCCCTGAATTATCAGTAATAGTCAATGGCAGTAGTGCCTGTTGGCTGCTCCATCCCTGGTCACTCCCTCCAGGGGCCCCCACTGACAGCTGTACTGAAACACAGTAAAGTCTGACTGCTTTGTGCAATTCTACTCCAGCTTCACTTCTGAGGTGACATTAACCATCCATACTTAACTACAATCAATGGTCATGTGTCCTGAGGCAGGAATGAAAGAAAGGTCATGTGGGGAATCAAGTGTGTTCACAGCATAGCCCAAACCCATCCCTCCAACACTTTCAGGAGCTGACATACAGATTGCTTGCTGATGTGCAGGAGATTTTACTAGGCATGACATAGCCACACCACAGGAATCAAGCCAAGTCTCAGCCAACTTGACTGGTGAGGAAGCCAGATCCCTCCCAGCAGCCTCCTCCCACCACTGCCTCCATAATCCTGGAAATAGACCTGGGTGGGAGGAGGAGTGCTGGTGCCATCTTGTCTTGTCCTTGAACATTCCAGGCATTCTAACACCAAACTCCTGTGGTCCAACTTTCCCAGGTTTCTCCAAGGTAGATACAGGAAGTTGGCCAACTTTGGCAAATCCATGCCTGCCCTCTGGGAGCAGTGGCTGATCCCATGGCCTGGAAGGAGCCAAATTCCTTCCACAGAGGCGTTCTCTCAAGTCTGGCCAGATTGCAACTACAAGAGGACAGGTAGCACCAGGATCCATGGGAGAAGGGCCCCACTCCCTAGGGATGAGAGCCAGATCACATAACCATGCTTAGGCCAGCACAGGGGACTGGTGAGAAGGGGCACCCGAGACTGGGAGTGTCAGAGGCTCCAGTAGTTAACAAGCCTGGCTCCAAGACCAACTGCAGCAGCAGGGTCTGTTCTTTGTCCCACTAAGTCCCTCCTCTCAGTTCCCCCTCAGCAAGGGACACCCTCAATGACTTCTGTTCCCTCCATACAAAAGGGAAAGTAGACCTGAGAGGCACAAGGCAGTCCATGGCAGCCCCAACTTGCGATGCCCAGGTCCTCCCTGGAACCACAGCAACCTAGCTGGGGTCAATGGTCAGCACATTCTCACTCTCGTGCTACCAGGATCAATCCATGACCCTGCCACACACCTTCACCCAGAGCTTCTTGGGACAGGCTGGACCTGGCCAAGGGATAAAGCCTGGATTGAGTAGGCATTGCCAGCCGAAACTCCTGAGGTCTAGGCAGGCTCTTCTTTTGAAACTGCTGATTCATGATAATTGTATTGTAGTCCAAACTCCATCTCAGTGAGTGGCTCCAGACAGCCTGACCTACAGCAGTAGATGACCTGACCTGAGATTTATCACTGGGGCAGATGTCAGGCCTAGTGCTTAAGACACCAGTTGGAACCTCCTCTGTGACTCACATTGGAGTGCTTGGGTTCAACTCTGCCTCTAGTCCCTAAGTCCAGCTTCCTGCTAACACAGACCCAGAAGGTTGCAGAGGTGGGCTGAAATGGTTGGTTCCCTGCCATTCACCATTCATTTTTCACATGAAAAAACAGGATTGAGCTCCAAGTTCCTGGCTCCAGACCACACTTCCTCCTCATTTTGTAGACATTTGAGGAGTAGGTGACATCCTCCCTCTGTCTCTCTAATAAATTAGAAAAGAAAAAAGTTTGAAAAAAGAAATACATTTAGATTATGGGCAAATAAAAGAAGACCTGCAATGAAACAGGGACGAAGGCAAGGGAGACAGAGAAAGAGATGCATAATTCTTTCATAAAAGGAAAATTGCAACTTCTCAGAGCAAGCAAGCAGTCCAGGTGACCCAGTTCATGACATCAGGCCTCCTCTGACCCAAGACTGGACCCCTCATGCTCAAAGAGCTCTGTGCAGACCAAATAGCAAGGTCAGCGTGTGTGACGTGAGACAGGCACTCTGGTGTACTGCCCTTCACTCTCTGCTCACTGGGTGACCTGGCCACGCCTCTCTTCTCTTTGGGTCTCAGTTACTTTGCCTTTGAAATGAAGACCTCTAGGAATCTTTCCTATGACTCTGATCTAATAGCTATGATTCCAATGGACAGGTTTGGAGGTTTTGCTTGTTTGTTTGGCTGTTTGCTGTATTTATTATATCCTAAAAGGTATGTGTGTTCTGGCCACTCAGCTAGTGACATTTCTGCCTGAGGCATTATCAAGATAAGCAGTTAGCCTCAGTGACATGAGATCATCAGCTTCAACACAAGTCCATAAGCTCGCTGAAATAGAACATAAATTCCTGAGTGTGTGCATTGCCCTTTGCATTTTTTGAGAACAAGATCCATAAAATCCATGCTGTTCTTAATGGGATCTATGAAACCACAAAACATTGAAAAGCCCTGATTTAGATCCACAAAGTGTGTCTTTACTTAAACGGGATGGTTTGCTTGAAATAGATGTGGCGGAAAAACAACAGATAGAGGCAACAGAGATGAAAAGGCAGACCTAATAAAAAAAATTGCACCAGTTGGGAAAAAAGAATTCAGAGAGGAAGGGAAGAGCTGAGATGTGGCTGAGGCCAGGGAGGGTCCCTACCCCAAGCCTCTCAGAGAGAGAAAGCCCCGCGTGGCAGGTACACAGAAAGATGAAGCTCTAGAGGGAAAAACAGAGCCCTGGGCAGGTGTGCAGGATCTGAGAGCAGGAAGAACTGAGCATTTATGGGAGACTGAGGCTGTGGAAGCAATGAAGTTCATGGGCCCAGAGCACATGCATGGCATAGCTGTGGGGAAGGGGCTAAGTGGTCCAGATGGTCCAGTGTTCCACATTCCTCACTGCTCCCAAAGCACCCAAGCTTCCAACTAGTTCTTCCCTGACTCATAATGGGCATAATTTACTTATTGAGCAAATGGTTTTTTGAGGCATGTTATGTGCCAAGCAGTGAAAGGGAAAATGAACAACAAAAATGAGACTCAGCCTTGGATAACTTAGCAAAGGCCGACAGACCATGTGCTCTCGTTGCAAGGACACAGAGAGGCTGCAAGACACAATATAGATAGGAAGGGCTGCAGGTCCCACTCAGCAGCCACCAGCATGGACAGAAATGGATAAGCAGGGGCCAAAGTCAACACCCCAGTACTGTCCAAGCACAGCAACTTAAAGTAGAGAAACCCTAACTGACCTGGAAAGACCTGTATTAATAGACGTCATCTAGTTCAATGTTTTACCATCAGTATAAGGAGGCTTCAAACAAAACCATATTCTTTGAAAAATAGAGGTTTGGGGGCCAGTGCCATGGCCTAAAACACTAGCATCCCATATGGGAGCTGGTTCTAGTCCTGGCTGCTCCTCTTCTGATCCAGCTCTCTCCTATGGCCTGGGATAGCAGTAGAAGATGGCCCATGTCCTTGGGCCCCTGTACTCATATAGGAGACCTAGAAGAAGCTCCTGGCTCCTGGCTTTAGATCGGCGCAGCTCTGGCCATTGCGGCCATCTGGGGAGTGAACCAGCGGATGGAAGACCTCTTTCTCTGTCTCTACCTCTCTTTGTAACTCTGTCATTCAAATAAATAAAATAAATCTTAAAAAAAAGAAAAGAAAAATAGGGGTTTTGTACCTTGAGTCTGTGGCCTTTATGTGACACCAGCTTGGTGTACACCTTCTGATTCTATCCCCAGGAGGTAAAACCATGAGCCAGCCACAGTGGAATCAAAGATGTTCACTGTACAAGAGAAAGATGAGGGCTGGACATGCCATGTTGAATCATTTGCCCAAGGTATATTTAATGGCACAGCAGAACCTTTTACTCAGAACAAGGCTGGCGAATGCATGCTGTCTGCAAGGCAGTGTTGCTATTCACTGGAGTACACCAATGATAGCCTTGCTTCTGCATTGGAGACCTACATTTTCCATGCTTCTCTGAATGTCATTAACACCTAACAACCCAGCCCAGCCTTTAGATTGTGATTTGATTGTCGTCTATCAAACTGTCTGGCACTAAGCAGACATCAATGAATGGTTTAAGAAACGAGGGAATGAATTTCTGACGATATTTCCTTTACTAACATTTCTCTCTTTTCAGACCTTTATTCCATATACAGCATTGATATTCCAAATGCATGGCTGGGAAAACCCCAACTGACAATCACAAGGGCACAACAATTGAGATCATAGATCATGCAGCCCAACTGTCATGGTTGTGCACTCATTTCAGTCTCACAAGCACCTTGTAAGGTAAGAACCACTGCTCTTCCTCAGGTTATAGGAGAGAAAACAAGCAACCCACAAAGAGATAACTTCTATTTCTTTCTTCCTTCCTTCTTTCCTTCCTTCCTTCCTTCCTTCCTTCCTTCCTTCCTTCCTTCCTTCCTTCCTTCCTTTTTTTCAGAGAGAAGGGGAGTAGGAGAGGGGAGAGAGAGAGAGAGAATCTTCCATCCGCTGGTTGCAATGGCCAGAGCTAGACCGATTGAAACCAGGAGCTTCCTCTGGGTCTCCCACACGAAGTGCATGAGCCCAGGTATTTGGGCCATCTTCTGCTGCTTTCCCAGGCACATTAGCAGGGAGCTGGATTAGAAGTGGAGAAGCCAGGACTGATCTTCTCTAGAATACCCATTTCTAGTAGATGCATTTTTCAAAGTGCCATTTTAAATAGCTATGTCCTTGCCAGGTGATAACAAGTATGGCTGCAACAGCAGGTCTTACTCTCAGCACAATCAACTCCATCTCTCTTGAATAATTAAGGAAAACTCCTGGAAGATTGAAGCCAAAACTGAAAATGGAACATCCTCCAAAGAAAGTCAGGATGATTAAGAACAACAAAGGCCTAGAGGGTTGGCTAGAAAAGAACAGACAAGTCCCTGTTGAATTCAGCAATGAGGAGATCATCAGTAAATCTCTCAGGGCAGTGACATCAAAGGAGCACAGGATGACAGTGAGCTCAGGACATGAGATGCTCAGAAAAAGCTGCACAGATCTTACATCTTATCATTGCCTCTTTAAAACTTTCTCCATGTAAAGAAAGTCAACAAAAACAACAATGCTCAAAGAAAGACCTAAATGGAGTTGGGAGACTGTTAAGGAAACAGGATTTACGCACATTTCAGGCTGTGAACTTTTGGTAACCTTCACCCTTTGGCTGCAGACATCCAAAACAATTAAATAATTTCAATAATTACATTGTGTCCTGAGACTTGAAGTGTGTATCAAGAGGTTATGTGCCTCTTGTTTTATGGACATTTTTATTGTGTTTATGCATTCTTTTCTTTATCTTCTTCCAGTCACACAGCTATTGGAAATTTTGTGTTGTTTTCCAATTTTGATATAAATTTCTCTTTAAATGATTTTAATCACCTTGCAATAATTTAGAGCTTTCTGCCTATTTGAGCTCCCACTTCCACTTGGATTCCTAAAGCACTCCTTGTTTGTATCTGAATCTCCTTCTCCTGAATTGCAATTCCTAAGACCCCAAGCAAAACTCTTTTTTCTTTGCAAATTCAGAGTTTAAATTGACCGGCAGTTCTCCAAACCAAAGTAATGCATCATTTCTAGCACTCAGATGTAACATCTTAAATGTTTCTTAAAATATTCATCACATCACATTTTGCCTTATGTTGAAGCCATAATTTATCTCTCTTTATATTATAAACTCTGTGAAGACAGAAAGCAGCATCCCCTATGGATCCTTTTACTCACCCAACACACACCCTACAAACACACAAATAGATACAATACACACATTGCCCCACATATATACACATTTTTACCCATTCCACACTCTACATATACATACACCACATATGCATGTGCACAACACACAAGCACATATAGACCACACATCACAACATATATCACACACCAAACATACATCATTCCATACATATATACACCACACACCAAACATATACACATATCACATATTCATATGCATGCCACATGCTGCACATATACACATGCCACATATAATCAGCACACAACCACATACACAGTAAACATAAACTATAAACCACACACACATACACACCATACACTGCATAGTACACACACCATACATACACACTCACCACACACATACACATTACACTTACCCCATACGCATATGCAACACATACATGCAACACATATACTACATCACACGCATACACATAAACCACATATATTTATAATACATATTTCATAAACACACTGCACATACATATATAAGCAGCACATAAACGTACATATCCAACACACTGCAGTACCACCTATGCAACACATATATGCACACTTGCCAAACACACAAACACACCCCTAGGCGGATGTGCTAGATTAGTTCCTACATATAGTAGCTGCTCAAAAAAGGTTCATTTGAATTGAATAATTGAATTAATGCAATCTAAACAAAAGAGTTCACTAACATTTTTTGAATAAATATTCTATTTCATTGATTTATTGTTACATCCTATTGTGGCAATACAGAAAATCCAGTCTTAATCATTTATTTCCATCTCAGTGTCATGTTTTCACCTCAAAATGAAACTTAATATGAGTAAATCTGTACTAGGCATTAATCATGCTGATTAAATATGCTTCTGAGGCTCAGATATCCATGATATGTCTTTCCAAGTTCTATGCCTGGGTTGGTTTTCACTTGGGATATCAGTTGCATTTTAATACATTCGGTCAATAATGGTTCTGTGTGTAATGCAAAGATTTATCACACATGTCTCCACCAACGTCAAGACAGAGGAGCATTTCCTCGCTGTTCCTCTCTTAGATGCCAAGATCCAAGACCTGCTCCTCAACTTGCCAGCCCCAAAACCATGACTCAGTAAAAACACTGAAAGCTGGCCAGCCTTTCAGATCAGCTAAACAGAAGGAGGCATGAAAGCAAAATGCTTGTTTTTCAGTTCAGAGAGCTGGGGTCTCTGTTACAGCCAGAACGTCCCCATGGGCCTGGCCAGCACACTGTCTTTCCCAGTCTGCAATCTGACCTAGAGTTTTTCCAGAACCTATACTAGAATTTCTCTTCTTCCTGGCTTGGGATTAGTCAGGAGGAAGGGCACCCCAGCCAGGGAGCACACCCTGACATTAATGTGGTGCTAACTCTGCCAAACAGACCAAAAGATGGTCTAACATCCAGTCAGCTGCTGAAGCCACTCTCCTTGGATGGCACTGTCACCTCTGTTCAAGAATTCTGTTCATTTTCTCTTTGGGTGATAGAGACAGGCTCCATGCAGAGACCAACCCAGACATCAGCTAGAACAACATCTCGAGCTCTCAGTTTTCAGGACCCAGTTAAATGTCATTGATCACTATGTGAACACATTTGTTGCCTTTATGTATTGATTTCTCTATCACATATATTGATTACTTACTGCTGATAGTGACACCTCTATAAAGATGTCTATACATCTCTATAAAGCATCCTCACAAATTATGATTTCTGTTGTTATCACAATCAAGTAAATAAAAATTGGTTGAGTTTTGTAATAGCCAGGATTAAGTTGCAGAAAAGAAGTTTAAAAGTTAGAATGTATAGATCATTACAGCCCTGGGAAGCCGGTTGCAGCAAGCTCTTGGAAGAGCCTTCAGCAATGGCTCCCAGAACAGGGAGGCCAAAGTGACCTCCAGGCTGTTACCACCTTTGCCACCATCAGGAATACGGGGAGTTGGAAGCCTCTGTTGGGTTCGAGAGCACATAGGAACCCCAGAGCCACGGCTGTCACTCACCAGCTCCCAACTCCATGAGCCAGAACTGAACACAGCTACTGCTGCAGAAGAGCCCAGTGTCCCCAGCAAGGAGGAGCCCAGACACATGAAGTGAGACTTTCTTCTCATGTCCTTCAAATCTCATGCCACAGTAAGTCCTCCTTCTTGCCCAGAACACTTACAGCAGGGGCCTCTGAATATAGAATATGAATCAATATGAATTGAAAATGTGAGACATAGTAAAGCCAATGGATCAGAAAATGACTTCCATTGAAAAGACCATTTGTTGGGGCTGGCACTGCAGCATAGCTGGTAAAGTCACTGCCTGCAACACCAGCTTCACATGTGGACAATGGTCCAAGGGTCAGCTGCTCCACTTATGATCCAGCTCCCTGCTGATGCATCTGAGAAGGGGGCAGAGGATGGATCAGGTGCTTTGACCACTGTACCCATATGGGAGATCTACATACAGCTCCTGGCTTCAGCCTTGCCCAGTCTCTAGGACTGAACCAGTGGATGGATGATTTCTCTGTCTTTGTCTCTCCTCTCTGTAACTCTGGCTTTCAAATAAATAAATAAAACTTTAAAAAAAAGACAATTTATTACAATTCCTAAGGAAGGGGCATGCCATGGGAGGTGGGCCCAGAGAAAACCAAGGGTGGTCAAAGGCAGTGTGGGGAAGAACTATGAGCAAAAGCCCTTACAGTGGTTTCCACTGGAAGGAACTGGCAAGGCAGGGTAAGCAGTTTCAGGATGGAGTAGTTTGAGTAACTTCAGTAGGCTCTGGGAATATAGGGACTGTCCCAAGGTTTCCAGGATGATTGGGAATAGATGGATGATTGCCTTGGCTCTGAGATCCTAATAAAGGAGGCAGCTGGGTTGTGGGTTGTGCATTGTGTTTGAATATTATGCCCATAGGCAAATTGCTTTCTCTTGAAATTGGCAAGCCCTGGGAAGTCCCAGATGTCAAAGCATCAGAATATAGAGAATAAAAGCCCTATGTAAGGTGGGAGTTTTACCTACTAGTTAAGATACCAATTGAAACAACCTCATTGCACATCTAGAATGCCAGGGTTCCATGCCTGGCTCCAGATCCTGAGTCCAGCTTCCTGCTAACACCCACCCTGGGAGGCAGTGGAGATGATTCAAGTAGTTGATTCTATGCCACCCTCAAGAGAGAGCTAGACTGAGTTCCCCACTCCAGGTTTTGGCTCAACCCAATCTCTGCTGTTGTAGACATTTTGGGATTAAACCAGTGGATCTATCTGTATGTCTCTGTCTCACTGCCTCTCAAATAAACAAATAGGCCTGGCTAATATACCAGGAAGTCTGGAAAGAGCTTCCAGCCTCTGCAAATGAGGAAAATGCACTAGTAGGCATTTGTGATGGTTACTGAAGGCCTGTGCTCTTGCTCAATGCAAACCCCTTACAAGACTTGAGGGAAAACACTGACCTCAAAGTCAGGCACTCAACAGCCAAGGAGACAACAGAGAAATTAGCACACAATATTAATTCAAGGCAAAGTAAGACAAGGGATCCTCGAGTGGCATAGGCACCTCCATGAGCTGAAAGAAGAGAGCACATCCAGCAATAACAGGGGAAGCCATGGAAATGCACTGAACTAGACTTGGAAGGAGGGATAAGATTAAGAGAATGTGGTCAAAGGATATTCCAGGTAAAGAGAAGAGTCACAGCAGTGACCGTGAGGGTGTGTTTAGGGAACAGGCTCCCCAGCTATGTCACAAATTGGTATAGCACAGGAGCATGGGCTCTGGGCCAGACCCAGATTTTGGAAATAATCATCTAATAAAATCTGGAATGGATTGGAATAAAGTCAGTTAAGACACCTCTGTAATTAACCAGTTGAGGGGACATGAGACCCAAATGCCAAAGCAGCAATTGAAATGGGATTAAAAATTTTACAAAGACAGGCTGCAGGCTGCTTTTTAAATTGAAGTGACAGATCCTGGTGGCTGGACTGGAAATTCCTCAAGGCATGGATTAAGTTTTATTTGTCTTGGCAATAGACACGTTGTGCACAGTGCCTGGAAGATGTTCAAGATACAAAACATGATATATTTAATTTAGAAACTTGAAGAGACAATGACAATAAGTCAAAAGGTTGTTAGCCTTAATGACAGAGAAAGTGTGCTGCTACCTGCCAAATGAGCCACAGGTGTGTCTGAGGGAGCAGTCAGACAACAAGTGTTGAGCTGGACCTGTTGAGATTAGGGTAGTAGCAATACTGGTAAGACTGACCCTAATCTTGAATTCTAAAATGCTCCAAAATCCCAAAGTCTTTGAGTGCTGCACAACAGCACTACAAGTAGAAAATTCTATACCATGAAATGATTCACATACATACAAAGTCATAAAATGACTTTCAGGGTGTGAGAATAAGGTGTTTATGAAATCTAAATGAATTGTGTGTTAGACTTAGGGCCCATCCCCAATATATCTCATTAGATAGCTGCAAAGAATAAAAAAAAAAAAACAAAAACTGGAACCCAAAACACTTCTAGTCCCAAGAATTTTGAAGAAGGAATGCTCAATCTGAGTAGATTCTTTAAAGAAATCAGAGTAAAAGGTTTGGGGGTCAAATCTTAAGGAAGAAACAGAGAACAGAAGGAAGATGTTGCAGACTCGAAGTTCAGCCTTGCAGCCTTGAAGTGAAAGAGGCAGAAGAATGGAAACAGAGTCAGGAGAAAAGCCTGGATTCTACAGAATGCTGGAAGCCAGAATTTCCGGACGAGGAAAGATAACCAGAGCTGTCCCCTGCATTGCTGGCATCCCATCCCGTGTGGGTGCTATCAAGCACACCATGATATATATCATGTAAGTCCAAAAAGGAGAGAAGACAAAGAAAGAAGAAACGAATATTGAAAAAATAGTGGCCAAGAATAATGACAGGGCAGTCTGCTGTAGGCTAGGTGAAAATAATGGGAAAAAAAGTGGAGAAAGTGTATTCTCAAGGGAAGCTTGCAGGGAAAACTTCAGTGACGATTCTGCAGAAGCAGGAGAGACGCTATGGACCTGTGAGGAAGGCGCAGATGTGCAGCAACAAGCATGAACACAACAAAACACCCAAGCAGCCCCGAGCCGAACAAAGCACCCGCTCTCCTGAGCAACGTGAGGTCAATCCTGAGGGGAACAGGGCAACTACTCACCCAGAGAAAGAAAAATAAAATAGAAGTGGCACATCTCTCTCTCCCTCCATCCCCTCCCACATTCCCACAACAGCGCCCTGCAAACGGCTGTGAGAGGGCGGGTGCCATGTTGCATATAAGTAGAGAGCAGCTGCTACAGTTCTTGTGTGTGCATCCAGCACCCAGCTGGAGCTGTCCCCTTCTCATCAGCAGGGGCAACCACAATTGAGGTGCAATTGGTGGGGACGGTCTCCGCCTTGCCAGCAGGGCAACAGCAGCAGCTCCACTGCTTGCACGCAGCAACAAGCAGGGAGGGGGAGACATTCTGACATAGCACCACCTGCTGAGACTCTTGTGTACACCCCACAGGACTGTGAAGTAGGGCTGTAGCAGGCAGGCATTGTGCACACCCGTGATTCAGCGATTTTACCAGAGGGAGAAATCCGTGTTTCCCACTGATTTTGAGTCTGGTTGGGGGGATTAACAGGGGGCCGGGCACCCACATACAACTGTGAGGTACCCCTAACCTCTCAACAAATTACAAGCTCCAAGGGTCTAGGGCTCAATCTGCCTAGGCAGAACACCCACAGGCAGTGGCACTAGAAACCCTTCAGCCCCTCTGTATTTGGGACAGGTTAGCAAGGTAGAGTAGAGACATTTGAACTCCTTGACCTAAGGAGCCCTGAGTGCAGAGACTGTGAAAACACTGTGACTGCGTAAGAGGGCACAGGGTCTAACAGGGTCTCTGGCAATTACTGTGAGCAGCTCACTGCAATCAGATCTGGGATCACACTAAGGCCAGGACAGATTCTTGGTGCGGTCCATGTGGAAGCATGGATGAATATTACACCCACTGAGGACTAGTACCCAGGCATTAATCCCTTGGAAGAGAGGAAGTAAGGGTGTGGTCAAACCAATAGAGGTGACCATAACCCCCTTCTTTTTTTTGGGGGGGGGGTTAATATTTTAATTTTAATTAGTTTTTAACAGAGTCAACATGATTTGTAGATACAATTATAACAACATAACATATTACCTCTCCCTCACTTCTCCCCCTCTCTCCTTCCCAGCCTCCTTCCTTCTCCCTTTCTTTCTTTCTTTTGTTTTTAGAAAACTTGTATTTAATAAATATAAATTTCCAAAGTACAACTTTTGGATTATAGCAGTTTTTCCCCCCATAATCCTCCCACCCACAAACCATCAAATCTCCTACTCCCTCTCCCATCCTATTCTTCATTAAGATTCATTTTTCAATTATCTTTATATACAGATCAACTTAGTATATACTAAGAAAAGATTTCAACAATTTGCACCCATACAGACACACAAAGTATAAAGTACTGTTTGAAGACTATTTTTACTGTTAATTCTCATAGTACAACACATTAAGGACAGAGATCCTACATGGGGAGTAAGTGCACAGTGACTCCCATTGTTGATTTAACAATTGACACTCTTATTTATGACGTCAGTAATCACCCGAGGATCTTGTCATGAGCTGCCAAGGCCATGGGAGTCTTTTGAGTCCACAAACTCTGTCAATATTTAAACAGGGCCGTAAGCAAAGTGGAAGTTCTCTCCTCTCTTCAGAGAAAAGTACCTCCTTTTTTGATGGCCCTTTCTTTCCAGTGGGATCTCACTCGCAGAGATCCTTCATGCAGGTCATTTTTTGCCACAGTGTCTTGGTTTTCCATGTCTGAGAAACTCTCATGGACTTTTTAGCCAGATCTGAATGCCTCAACGGCTGATTCTGAGGCCAGAGTGCTATTTAGGGCATTTGCTATTCAATGAGTCTGCTGTGTATCCTGCTTCCCATGTTGGGTTGTTCTCTCCTTTTTAATTCTATTGATTATTATTAGCAGACACTGGTCTTATTTATATGATCCCTTTGACACTTAATCCTATCATTATGATCAATTATGAACTTAAACTGATCACTTTAACTAGTAAGATGGCATTGGTACCTACCAACTTAATGGGGTTTGGAGTCCCATGGCACATTTCTAGCTCTACCATTGGGGTAAGTACGAGTGAGCATGTGCCGAACTGTACATCTCCTCCTTCTCTTATTTCCATTTTTATTTTTAACAGGGATCACTTTTCAGTTAAATTTAAATACCTAAGAATAATTGTGTGCTAATTAAAGAGTTCAACCAATGGTATTAAGTAGGATAAGAAAATACTAAAAAGAATAAAATAGTAAGCTGATCCTCGACAGTCAGGACAAGGGCTGATCAAGTCATTGTTTCTCATAGTGTCAGTTTCACTTTTACAGGTATAACCCCCTTCTGTTAACAAGAGGAGACATATCACCCTCAATACGCACCCCACACTGGAGCACTGACCAGAGCTCCCTGGCCACACCCAGCACACACCTCTGGGTATTCACAGAAAGAGCAGACATTCCACTAAGCCACAGAGACATACTTCAAAGATAAAAGCCATCACAGGGGAAAAAAACCAACAAGTATCTCCACAAATACCTAAAAATAAATGCAGAAATTCAAGAAACAGCATTAAGACAACATGAAACCCCCAAAGGAACACAACACTTCAATATGAATGCAAAGAAGAAAACACTGAAGAAATGACTGAAACAGAATTCAAAAAATTAATCATAGGATTATGCAAAAGCAATCAGAAGCAAAACTACAAAATAAAGAAATCAAATATGATATGGATGAAAATTTTTCTCAAGAAATTGAGATTTTAAAGAGAAGTCAAAATGAAATATTAGCAATGACAAATTTAACAGATTGAAAAAAACTGTGATAGAAAACTTTAACAACAGACTCAGTGAGGCAGAAGACAAGTCTTTGGACTATTTTCAATCAGAACAAAAAAAAAGGAAGTAGAAATTAGAAAAATTGAAAGCAGTGTTGGAGATTTATGGGATATTATCAAATGACCAATTATATGGGTCTTAGGAGTTCCTGAACATGTGGAAAGAAAGTGGATTATAAGTCCTGTTTAGTGAAGTGATTACAAAAAGTTTCCCCAATTTGGAGAAAGAAAGGGATGTCCAAGTGAAGGAAGCACATATAGAATTCCTAATAGTGGGGCCGGCGCTTTGGCACAGTGGGTTAACACCCTGGCATGAAGCACCAGCATCCCATATGGGCACCAGTTCTAGTCCCGACTACTCCACTTCTGATCCAGCTCTCTGCTATGGCCTGGGATAGCAGGCCACCCTGCACCCACATGGGAGACCTAGAAGAAGCTCCTGGCTCCTTGCTTTGGATCGGCGCAGCTCCAGCCGTTGTGGCCATCTGGGGAGTGAACCAGTGGATAGAAGACTTCTCTCTCTGTCTCTACCTCTCTCTTTAATTCTGTCTTTCAAATAATTAGAATAGGTATTATTTTCAATAATTAAATCTTAAAAAAAAAGAATTCCTAATAGACATGACCAGAAAAGATCTTCAACACAACACATAATAGTCGAACTTTCCACAGTAAAACATAAAGAACAGATTCTAAAATTTGCATGAGAGAAATTCCAGATTACTTTCAGAGGATCTCCAATTAGACTCATCAGAAACCCCACCGGATAAGAGAGAATGATGAGATATAATGTAAGTCTTAATAGAAAAAAAAAACTATTAAAGCAGAATACTGTACCCTGCAAAGCGCTCATTTATGAATGAAGGTGAAAAAAAACCTTCCATAAGAAACAGAAATTAAAGGATTTGTCACCACTTGTTCAGCCTTACAAATGATGCTTAAGGATGTGCTGCACACAGAAACACAGTCATCATTATGAAAGAATGTGAAGGCAGAAAATCTCCCAGTAAAACTGCAAAGGAAATCCAAAGTAAACAATAGGAATATTTATGCAAAATGAAAGAGCCAACTGGTTACTTATCAATAGTCACCATGAATGTAAATGGACTCAACTCTCCAGTTAAAAGAAACAGACTAGGGGCCGGCACTGTGGCACAGAGAGTTAAATCCCTGGCCTGAAATGCCAGCATCCCTTATGGGCACCGGTTCTAGTCCCAGCTGCTCCTCTTTTGGTCTGGCTCTCTGCTGTGGCCTGGGAAAGTAGTGGAGGATGACCCAAGTCCTTGGGCCCTGCACCCACGTGGGAGACCCGGAGGAAGCTCCTGGCTCCTGCCTTTGGATCAGCGCAACTCTGGCTGTTGTGCCCATTGGGGAGTGAACCAGCAGATGGAAGACCTCTGTCTCTGTCTCTACCTCTCTTTGTAACTCTTTCAAATAAGATAAACAAAACTCAAAAAAAAAAAAGAAAGAAAGAAACAGACTGCCTGAATGGATCACAAAAAAAATAAATAAATAAAAAACAAACATCTATTTTATGCCTACAACAAAAACACCTCACCAACAAAGATACCCACAGACTGAAAGTAAAAGTGTGGAAAAAGATACTCCATGCTAATGGAAAGCAAAAGAGAGGTGGTGTAGCCACCCTAATATCAGACAAAATATACTTTAACACGAAATCAGTTAAAAGAGACAGAGAAAGGCGCTGTGTAATGATTAAGGGATAAATTCAACATGAAGATGTAACTATAATAAATGTATATGCACTCAATTACAGAGCACCTGGCTCCTTAAAAGAAATGTTAATGGATCTAAGGGAAGACATAGACTCCAATACAGTTGCAGTGGGGGACTTCAATGCTCCACTTTCATTAATGGATAGATCAACCTGACAGAAAATCAACAAACAAACAAACAAACAAAAAACAGAACTAATTGACATTATAGACCAAATGGACCTAACTGATATGACAGAACTTTCTCTAAGATAGACCACATACTAGGCAATAAAGCAAGTCTAAGCAAATTCAAAAGAGTCAAAATTATACCATGCATCTTCTCTGGAAATCAACAAGAATCAGAATCTTGAACATGCGCAAATACATGGAGACTGAACAACATGCTCCTAATGAACAGTGGGTCATATAAGAAATCAAAAGAGAAAAAAAAATCTGGAAATGAATGAAGACAACAATATATAATATCAGAACTTATAGGATATAGCAAAAGCATCTTTAAGAGGGAAATTTATAGCAATTGGTGCCTATGTGAAAAAATTAGAAAGGTACCAAATAATGAGCTATCAATGCATCTAAAGGACCTAGAAAAACAATAACAAACCCAACCCAAAATTAGTAGGAGGAAATAAATAATTAAAATTAGAGAAGTAATAAAATTGAAACAAAAAAATTAAATTATCAATGAAATGAAGAATCAGTCTTATTTTTTTAAGTTTCCATTTGATTTTTTCTTTTTTTTTAAGATTTATTTATTTATTTGAGTTAAGAGTTACAGACACAGAGAAAGAGAAAAATTTGAGCGATTCCCACTAAGATCCAGAACCAGACAAGGATTTCCATTCTCACCACTGCTATTCAATATAGTCCCAGAAGTTTTAGCCAGAGCCATTAGGCAAGAAAAAGAAGTCAAAGGGATACAAATTGGGAATGAGGAAGTCAAACTATCCCTATTTGCAGATGACATGATCCTATACATAGGGAATCTAAAACACTCCACTAAGAGACTATTGGAACTCATAAAAGAGATGGTAAAGTGGCTGGATATAAAATATCTTCTATATATAAAGATAATTAAAAATGAATCTTGATGCAAATGGAATGGGAGAGGGAGAGGGAGTGGGGAGGGATGCAGGTGGAAGGGAAGTTATGGGGGGGAAAAGCCATTGTAATACAAAAGCTGTACTTTGGAAATTTATATTTATTAAATAAAAGTTTTTTAAAAAGCTGTTAGAAGTTAGGGAAATCACATGGAAGGTGAGAGGGAAGGGTAATGACTTGAGAAAAAAAATTAACACAAAAATCAATAGCCTTTGTAAACACAGACAATGCCATAGCTGAAAAAAAATTTCTAAGATCAATCCCAATCACAATAGCTATAAAAAATTAAATGCCTTGAAATAATTTTAACCAAGGATGTCAAAGATCTCTGTGATGAAAACTACGAAACATTTAAAAAAATAAAGATACCAAAAAGTGGAAAAAAATATTCCATGTTCATTGATTGAAAGAATCAGTGTCATCAGAATGTCCATACTACCAAATATAATTTACAGATTCAATGCAAGCCCAATCAAAATTCCAACAACATTCTCACACCTAATAAAAACAATGTTAAAATTCATATGGAAACACAAGAAGCCCCAAATAGCTAAAGCAATCTTAAGCAACAAAACAAAGCTGGAGACATCACAATACCAGATTCAAGACATACTACAAGGCAGTTATATTCAAAATAGCCTGGTACTGGCACTAAAACAGATGTATAGACCAATGGAACAGAATAAACTCCAGAAATCAATCCATGCATCTACAACCAACTAATCTTTAACAACAGAGCTAAACTCAATCCTTGGAGTAAAGACAGTCTCTCCAACAAATGGTGCTGAGAAAACTGAATATCTGTGTGCAGAAGTATGAAGCAAGACCCCTACCTTACACCTTTACAAAAATCCACTCAAAATGGATCAAAGTCCTAAATCCACAATCCAATACCATCAAATTACTAGAGAACATTAAGAAAACAAAACAATGGCATAGGAGAAACTTCTTGGAAAATACCCCAAAAGCATAATCAAAGTAAAAAACTGCTCAGGATCACTAGCCATCAGGGAAATGCAAATTAAAAACACAAAGAGGTTTCATCTCATGCCAGTTAGAATGGCTTTCATACAGAAATCAACAAACAACAAATGCTGGTGGGGATATAGGGGGAAAGGTACCCTAATCCACTGTTGCTATGAATGTAAACTGGTACAGCTACTGTAGAAGATAGTATGGAGATATCTCAGAAAACTGAATATAGACCTACCATATGACCCAGCCTTCCCATTCCTGGGAAATTCCAAAAGGATTCCAAAGGAAATGAAATCAGCATATGAAAGAGTGATCTGTACACCCATGATTATTGCAGCTCAATTCACAATAGCTTAGATATGAGATCAACCCTAATGTCCATCAGCTGAAGACTGGATAAAGAAATTATGGTGTATGTACACCATAGAATACTACACATGATAAAAAAAAATTAAATCCTGTCATTTGTACCAAAATGTATGCAACTGGAAACCATCATACTTAGTGAAATAAGCCAGTCCCAAAAAGACAAATACCATATGTTGTCTCTGATCTGTGGTAACTAATAGTGCATCTTAAAACTAAAAGGTAATCTATAGGAGTGCAATTGGCACTTTGAGATGTGATGATTTTTGATAGCCCTTGTCTTGACTGTTGAGGAACATTGTTTTGTGTGTTGTTTTGTTTTGTTTCTTCTTCATACTAATTATTGAACTATTTATTCAGTGTAGGGTTAATCTTATGAATATAAAGTTAACAGAAAATAGATCTTTGTAAAAAATAACAATGGGAATAGATGAGGAAGGAGGAATATGTGTGGGAGTATAAGTAGGAGGGAGGATAGGACGAAAAGAATAACTATGTTCCTAAATTTGTATATATGAAGTATATGAAGCTTGTATTCCTTACATAAGATAAAAAAATCCAAAAACTCCCCAAATTTAATCAAAGATATGAATCTACACAACCAACAAGCTCAACATGTTCTAAGTAGGATAAAGCCAAAGAGATCCACACTGAGAAGCGTTACAATCAAGCTGTTGAAAGACAGAGACAATCTTGAAAGCAGAAGAAAGAAATGACTCAAGACGTACAGAGTCCTTTCAGTAAGATTAACAGATAATTTTTCATCAGAAATGAAAGCCAGAAGTCTGTGGAGTGGCATATTTAAACAGTTTGAAGAAAAAAATAAATTGTCAAAACATTTTCTATATTGAGCAAAACTAATCTTCAAAAATGGAGGAGAGCAGGCCAACACTGTAGCACGGTAGGTTAGACTACTGCTTACAATATCAGCATCCCCTATCAGAGTGCTAGTATGAGCTCCAGCTACTTAACTTCAAACCCAGCTCCCTAAAATGTGCCTGGGAAGGCAGCAGATGATGGCCCAAGTGCTTGGGCCCCTGCTCCCCATGTGGGAGACCCTGATGGAGTTCTTGGCTCCTGGAATCTTCCTGGCCCTGCCTCAGCACCTATTTGGAGTGAACTAATGGATGTAAGATCTCTCCCCATCCCCCGTGTCTTTGTAACTTTGACTTTCAAAAAACTAAATAATCTTTTAAAAGAAGAACAAATTAAGATTCTCAGATAAGTAAAACCTGAGAGAATTAATTAGTAGAGGAACTGCCTTACAAATACAGGATAGATAACTTGGATCTATATGAAAAAATAAAGATCAACAGTAAAGTTAAGGTAAAGATGAAGCCAGCATTACTTTATATTTTGCTTTTTATATATATTATATATTTGCTTCTCTGTTTTTCTCATATTATTTGAAAGACAAATGCAAAAGCAACAACTGTAAATACATGTTGTTGACAGAAAATGTTATATAGTTTGTCACAACAATAATATGAAGAGATTGTATGTGGAGCTATACAAAAATTTTTAAACTTACCGAAAATAAGGGAGCATTAATTCTAACTAGATTGCTATGAATTTAGTGTATTAATTTCTAAGCTTAGGATAACCACTAAATTAAACTCAAAAATATACAGAAAATGTAATGAGGAAGGAATCAAACAGTTTACTAAAAAGAATATCAAGGGGCCGGCACCATGGCTCACATGGTTAATCCTCTGCATGCGGTGCCGCCATCCCATATGGGCAATGGGTTCTAGTTCCAGTTGCTCCTCCAGTTCAGCTATCTGCTGTGGCCTGGGAAGGCAGTAGAGGATGGCCCAAGTCCTTGGGCCCCTGCGCCCGCATGGGAGACCAGAAGGAAGCACCTGGCTCTTGGCTTCAGATAGGTGCAGTGCCGGCCATAGTGGCCATTTGGGGAGTGAACCAATGGAAGGAAGATCTTTCTCTCTGTCTCTCTCACTGTCTAACTCTATCTGTCAAATAAATAAATAATAAATAAATAAACAAAAAGAATATCAAGCACAAAGGAAGGTCATAATGTAGGAATTGGGGAACATAAAAATGAAAAAATGGCAGAAGTGTTTCCTTATCAGTGATTATTTTAAGTATAAATGATTTCAATACTGCAATTTATTTATTTTTAAAGTTTTATTTACTTATTTATTTGAAAGGAAGAAAGAAAGAGAGAGAGAGAGAAAGAGAGAGTGAAAGGAAAGATGGATCTTCCAACCACTAGTTGACTCCACAAATGGTCACATTGGCAGGGGCTGGGCCAGTCCAAAGCCAGGAGCCTAGAACTCCATTCAGGTTTCACAGATGGGTGGCAGGGGCTAAGTAATTAGGTCATAATCTGCTACTTTCCCAGGTGCATTAGCAGGGAACTGGATTGGAAGTGGAGCAGCTGGAATTCAAACTGGTGCTTATATGGAATGCTGGTGAGACATGTGGCAGCACCACAATGCCAGCCCCTCAATACTGCAATATAAAGAAAGATATTGTAGAGTGGATTAAAAAGCATGTTTCACAAATATTAATGGAATTTGGAATGGGAGAGGGAGTGGGAGGTGGGATGGCAGTGGGGGTGGGAGGGCAGGAATGGGGGAAGAGACACTATATCCCTTATGTTGTTGTTATGGACCCAAAGACATAAAAAAAAAAAAAAACTGAAAGAACTGGGAAAAGTTTTTTCAACGCAAATAGTACCATTTTTATCATGCAAATAGTGACAGAAATAAAGCTGATATGATTGTACTACCATCAGTCAAAATAGACTTTTAGTCAAATATTGTTACAAGCTGGGGTGAGCATTTAGCCTACCAGTTAAGACATCTATATCTCACAACCCACATAGGTTTAGTGCTGTGCTCTTGCTCCTGACTCCAGTTTCCTGCCAAAGCAGACCTGAGGAGGAAGAGGAGATAGCACACATAGTTGGGTTCCCATCATCAATTTGGGAGACTTTGATTGAGTGCCCAGATCCAGCTTTGATCTGACCCAGTCTTGGCTGTTGTGGACATTTGATGAGTGAACTTTGGTTGGGCTTGCTCTCTCTCCCCCTTAAATAATGTGTTTTTTACCAAGATGGCTGAATAAGGTACAGCCACAGTAACTTAAGCTGCTCTGGGATACAAAACAACAAAGGACGACCTTGTTTCCAGGGGTCTGACAGACAGAAATTTTCAGCAAAGAAGCAAAAAACCAAACCAAACCAAAACAAAACAAAAACTCCATGGGACAAGAAGAGAGAAGATAGTGACACTTGCGTAGCTGGCTACCCAGCACAGCCTGCTGCTGGCTGCGAGCCTCCGTCTTTCCTACTTGAGGTAAGAACAAACACCACCCACAGTTTCAGCTGACTTTTACTTCAGCTTGGAGAGCCAACTGGAGTATGAGCAACTGCCAGGCTTAGAAAAGAGAAGCCAATTTCAGTCCTTTTCCTCCCCTACTCCCCCAAAACACCATACCCAGCAGCAAAAAGCCAGGCAGTGTGTCTCTAGTCACATGCTCTATATGAACAAGGAGGATTCGACTGAGTTGCTGGGGGTTAACACCAGAAGCAATCCATAAACAAAAAAATCTGCTCCCACTATGGGATATCTGGGAAGACACCCCACCACACCCTGAGACACCAGGACTGTAACAATTCACTCTAGGTTTCTCGGTGCAACTGGAATCTACCCAGTGGACACAGGGAAGAACATACCTGCATTCCACTTCTCTGGACTCATATTCTTCAGAGTAAAATCCCTATATACCTTGTAATCATCCTATAGGACTGGAGCAGGGTTCAGTTCACATTCACTAGTCCTGGGATTAGGGCTGTTGCTACTAAAAGCCACAATTGGACTCTCTTAGCAGGATCTGAGGAAGGGTCCATCTGTATCACACAGACCTAGAGCCACAGCAATTGGTGCCACAAACCTCAACATCACTCAGACTTGCCAGTAGGACAATGGGCAGCCACCCTTGTCTCAATCAGCACCAAGACAAGGCTCTGGATAGCACGTTTGCCAGGGAGACTGACACCAAACTCACTGTGGGACAAAGGTACACACTCAAGGAAACCCTATTCATCTCAAAGCCTCACTTCTATCCCTACCAGCTGCAGCAGACTAGTCCACTGTGTCACTTATAGACACAGCTGACATAGATTAAGATAAAAGAAAGCATTTAGAGACTACGTTCCTGGTCTCACCTAGAACCAAAGTCAAAGCAACAAGCCAACTGATACCATTCATCCCAGTTAAAATATAAACTCTTTTACAATAAAACCTATTCCATAAAGAAGAAAGGACGAGTATACTAGATGGGCAAATATCAATGTAGGGACACAGGAGACATGAAGAAGCAAGGTAGTATGATGCCTTCAAAAGAACACAATATTCCTCCAGAATTAGATCCTGAACTGAGGGAAATCTATGAAATGACAGATATAGATATAAAATCAAACTAAAATTGAACATAATGAAGAAGGAGATGGGAGAGGGAGGTGAGATGGGAGTTGAGGGGGGTAGGTATAAGGGAAAGAACCAGTATATTCCTAAAGTTGTATCTATGAAAAAATGCATTCATTAAATAAAAACTTTAAAAAAAAGAAATGACAGATACAGAATTCAAAATAATGATTATAAGGAAACACAACAAGATGCAAGAGAATACATATAGACAGATTAAAGGAATGAGAAAATCAATGAGTGACATGAATGAAAATATTACTAAGGAGATAGAACTCATTAAAAAGAACCAAATAGAAGTTTTGGAAATGAAATTTTAAATTCAAAATGAATGAAGAAAGTCTGCAGAAATGATGGGATACCATTAAATGACCAAATATTCATATCATGAGCCTTCCCAAAGGAGAAGAAAAGGAAAAACATGTTGAGAACCTGCTAAACAAATTAATAATTGAAAATTTCTCAAGTCTTGAAAGAGATATGGACATCCAGATACATGAAGCTTCAAGAACGCCAAGCAGACTCAACCAAAAAAGGTCTTCTCCAATGCATATTGTCATCAAATTGTCAAAAGTTAAAGGAGAGAACCCTAAAGACCGTAAGAGAAAAGTGTCAAGTTATATATAAAGGAAAGCCAATTAGATTAACATGAGATATCTCAGCAGAAACCCTACTGGTCAGAAGAGACTGGGATGATATATTCAAGGTATTAAAAAAAAAACTTCCAACTAAGAATATTATATTTACCAAAGCTATCCTTTAAAAGTGAAAGAGAAATAAAGTATTTTTCACATAAGCAAAAATTGATCAATTTTGATTCACAATTGACCATACTGATAGGTCTAAGAGTCAAAGGGATCACACAAACAAGACTAGTGTCTGCTAATACTAATTGATAGAATCAAAAAGGGAGAGAATGATCCAACATTGGAAGCAGGATACACAGCAGACTCATAGAATGGCAGATGTCCTAAACAGCACTCTGGCCTCAGAATCAGCCCTTAAGGCATTCGGATCTGGCTCAAGAGCCCATGAGAGTATTTCAGGCATGGAAAGCTAAGACACTCTGAAAAAAAAAAAAAATCTAAATGAAAGATCTCTGTGAGTGAGATCCCAGAGGAAAGAACAGGCCATCAAAGAAGGAGGTACCTTTCTCTGAAGGGAGGAGAGAACTTCCACTTTGACTATGACCTTGCCTGAAAAAGATCAGAGTTGGCAAACTCAAAAGGCTTCCATAGCCTTGGCAACTCATGACAAGAGCCTAGGGAGATTACTGACACCATAAACAAGAGTGTCAAATTGTTAAATCAACAACAGGAGTCACTGTGTACTTACTCCTCATGTAGGATCTCTGTCCTTAATGTGTTGTCCAATGCTATAACTAGTACTCAAACAGTATTTACACTTTGTGTTTCTGTGTGGGTGCAAACTGTTGAAATCTTTACTTAATATATACTAAATTGATCTTCTGTGTATAAAGATAATTGAAAATGAATCTTGATGTGAATGAAAGGGGAGAAGGAGCGGGAGAGGGGAGGGTTGCAGATGGGAGGGAAGTTATGGGGGGGGCATTGTAATCCATAAGCTGTACTTTGGAAATTTATATTTATTAAAAGAAAGTTAAAAATATTTTTAAAAATTAAATCTGAAAAACAAAAACCTAAAAAAAAAAAAAAAAAACCAACAGAATTCGCCACAACCAGACCAGGCTTACAAGAAATTCTAAAGGATGTGCTGTGTTATAGGTCAATAGGAAACACATGTCAGTACCTAATTCACTAACAGAGCAGGTAGAATCAGTATCCAATCAGTAAAATGATAGGTTCTTAGTTCTTATATATCAGTGCTAACCTTGAATGTAAATGGCCTAAATCAACCAACCAAAATACAGGTTGGTTGAATCAATTAAAAAAAAAAAAAAAAAAACCATGACCCCACTCTATGCTGCCTACAAAAAACTCACTCCACAAACAAAGATAAAAAGAGGCTGAAGATAAAGAGTTGGAAAAGGATATACCAGGCAAATGGATACCAAAAGCAGGCAGGCATGGCTATCCTGACAGCAGCTAAAATAGACTTTAAATCAAAAAGATATATATACATCTTTATATATATATATGTATATTTATATATATGTGTGTGTCTGTATATATATATATATATATATATATATACACATGGAGATAAGAAGGACATTATATTTTGATAAAAAGTTATTCAGGGCCAGCGCCACAGCTCAATAGGCTAATCCTCCACCTGCGGCACCAGCACACTGGGTTCTAGTCCAGGTCGGGGTGCCGGATTCTGTCCCAGTTGCCCCTCTTCCAGGCCAACTCTCTGCTGTGGCCAGGGAGTGCAGTGGAGGATGGCCCAAGTGCTTGGGCCCTGCACTCGCATGGGAGACCAGGAGAAGCACCTGGCACCTGACTTCGGATCAGCATGGTGCGCCGGCCGCAGCGCGCTGGCCACAGCAGCCATTGGAGGGTGAACCAACGGTAAAGGAAGACCTTTCTCTGTCTCTCTCTCTCTCACTGTCCACTCTGCCGGTCAAAAAAAAAAGTTATTCAACATCACACTCTCATCAACGCACAGGTCTTCCAGAAAGAAAATCAATAAATATATATCAGTGTTGAAACATTATATCAAGCAAATGGACATAACAGATATTTACGGGACATTTCATTTAACAGCTACACAATACAATTTCTTCTCATCAGCACATGCAGCATTTTCTGCAATAGACCACATACTAAGCCACAAATCAAGTCTCAGAAAATTTAAAAAGATTGAAATCATAGAGGAATAATATTAGAAATCAACCACAAGAAGAACACTCATAAATACTTGGAAATTAATCAACATGCTACTGAATGATCAATTGGGTCATTGAAGAAATTTAAAAGGAAATAAAAAACTTGCTTAAAATGGATGAAACTGAGGCCGGCGCCGCAGCTCACTAGGCTAATCCTCCGCCTTGCGGCATCAGCACACCAGGTTCTAGTCCTGGTCAGGGCACCGGATTCTGTCCCAGTTGCCCCTCTTCCAGGCCACCTCTCTGCTGTGGCCAGGGAGGGCAGTGGAGGATGGCCCAAGTGCTTGGGCCCTGCACCCCATGGGAGACCAGGATAACACTTGGCTCCCGCCATCGGATCAGCGCAGTGCGCAGGCCGCAGCACACTGGCTGCGGCGGCCATTGAAGGGTGAACCAACGGCAAAGGAAGACCTTTCCCTCTGTCTCTTTGTCTCGCTGTCCACTCTGCCTGTCAATAAAAAAAAAAAAAAGATGAAACTGAAAACACAACATATCAAAACCTGAGGCGTATAGCAAAAGAAGTATTAAGAAGGAAGGTTATTGGGCTGGCACCGTGGCACAGTAGGTTAATCTTCTGCCTGCAGCACCGGCATCTCATATGGATGCCAGTTCTATTCCCAGCTGCTCCTCTTCCAATCCAGCTCTCTGCTATGGCCTGGGAAAGCAGTAGAAGATGGCCCAAGTGCTTGGACCCCTGCACCCACATGGGAGACCAGGAGGAAGCTCTTGGCTCCTGGCTTCAGATCAGCATAGCTCTGGCCATTATGGCCATTTGGGGAATGAACGAACAGAAGGAAGACCTTTCTCTCTGACTCTCCCTCTCACTGTCTGTAACTCTACCTCTCAAATAAATAAATAAAATATTAAAAAAAGAAGAAAGGTTATAGCATTGAGTGCTTTCATAAAAAAAAAACTGTTTCAAATTAAATATCTAAAGATGCATCTTGAAGACTTAGAAAAACAAGAACAAACCAAACACAAAATTAGCAGAAGGCAAGAAATAATTGTGGTCTTGGCAGATATCAATGAAATTGAAACAAAAAAATACAAAGAAGCAACCAAAAAAAGCTGTTTTTCTGAAAACATAAACAAAATAGATAAACTTCTAGCCAGACTAACCAAAAAAGAGAAAAAAATTGAGCAAAATAATATTAGAGGTGAAAAAGGAGATAATACAACCAGCAACCTTAAAATTCAAAGGTTCATAAGAAACTACTATGAACAACTATATATTAATAAAATGAAAAATCTTGAAGAAATGGAGAAATTCCTGTGAGGGGAGAAAGGTGCCCTAATCTACAGTTGGCAGAAATGTAAACTGGTACAGCCACTGTGGAAGACAGTATGGAGATACCTCAGAAAGCTGAATATAGACCTACAATATGATCCACCCATCCCACTCCTGGGAATTCACCCAAACCAAGAGAAATCAGCCTATGAAAGAGTTATAGGCACTCCTATGTTCTTTGCATTTCAATTCACAATAGCTAAGATATGGAATCAACCCAGAAGTCCATCACCTGAAGACTGGATAAAGAAATTATGGTATATATACACTTTGGAGTACTACTCAGCTGTAAAAAAAAAAAAAATGAAATCCTGTCTTTGGCAACAAAATGAATGCAACCAAAACCCATTATACATAGTGAAGAAGATAGCCCCAAAACACACAGATATCATGTATTCTCTGATCTGGCGTAACTAATAGAATACCTAAAATGTTATGTATTGCTGTGAAATGGACATTTTGAGATTTGATGATTGTTTATTGTTTACAGCCCTTGTCTCTTCTGTTGAGGAAGAGTATTTTTTTCTTCATACTATTTGTTGAACTCTTTACTTATTGTAAGATCAACCTTGCAATAATTAAGTAAAGTAAAAATAGATCTTTGTAAAAATCAAGAGTGGGAATAGGAGAGGGAGGAGGAAGAAGGGTTGAAGCATGAATAGGAAGGAGGATAGGGTGTGAAATATCACTGTGTTCCTAAATCTGGATATGTAAAATACATGAAACTTGTATAACTTAAATAAATTTTTTTAAAAATTTGGACAAATTCCTGGTTTTATATAACCTACCAAGATCAAATCAAGAAGATATAGACAATCTAAATGGATCCATAACAGGCAATGAGGTTGAAGTAGTAATCAAAAGTCTTCCATCAAGGAAAAGTCTTGGGACATAATGGTTTTACTATTGAATTTTACAAAACATTCAAAGAGGAAATAACTCCAATACTCTTCAAACTATTCCAAAATATTGAACAGGATGGAACTCTGCCAAACACTTTTTATCACTTTGAAACCAAAACCAAAGACATAACACAAAAAGGAAACTACAGACCTATATCCTTAATGAATATACATGCAAAGATTCTAAAAAAAAAAAAATACTAACAAATTGTATCCAAAACCAAAGAAGATCATATATCATGATCAGCTGGGATTTATTCCAGAAATGCAAGGGTAGTTCAACATTTGCAAATCAATAAATGTCATAAATCACATCAATAAAATGAGGAACAAAAACTATATGGTCATGTCAATAGATGCAGAAAAAGCATTTGATAAGCTTCAACACATCCTCATGATAAAAACCCTCCACAAATTAGGTATAGAAGGAATATCCCTAAAAATTATAAAGGCTACATATCACAAGACAACAACCAAGATCATACTGAACGGAAAGAATCTGAAAGCAGTTCCCCTCAGTTCTGGAACACGACAAAGATGTCCACTTTTGCCATTCTTATTCAAGATAGTAGTGAAAGCTTTAGAGAGAGCAATAGGGAGGAAAAAGAAATAAAAGGCATCAAATGGAAAAGAGGAAGTCAAATTATCCATGTTTGCAGGTAACATAATGTTGTACAAGATAAAACATAAACACTCCACCAAAAAGCTGTTATAATCATAAACCAATTCAGTAAAGTTGCAGGTTACAAAATAAACATACAAAAACAGAAGTTTTTTGGATGCTAATGATGAATTCATAGAAAGAGAAATCAAGAAAGAAATCCAAGTCACAATAGCCACCAAAAAAATTCAATTATCAAGGAATAAATTTAACCAAAGGGCTGAAAGATTTCTACAATGAAAGTTATCAAACATTGATGAAATAAATCATCAAAGACACAGAAAAATAGAAAGATAGTATTTGCTCATGAATCAGAAGAACAATATCAAAATGTCTATATTACCTAAAGCAATCTACAGATCAATGCAATCCCTGTCAAAATACCAATGATGTTCATTACAGAACTAGAAAAAGCAATCCTAAAATTTATATGGAATCACAAAAGACCCAGAATAGCCAATGCGATCTTAAACAAGAAAAATCAAGCTGGAGACATCATGATACCTAATTTCAAAGC
Organism: Sylvilagus floridanus; assembly: GCA_949820135.1. Taxonomy (NCBI): domain Eukaryota; kingdom Metazoa; phylum Chordata; class Mammalia; order Lagomorpha; family Leporidae; genus Sylvilagus; species Sylvilagus floridanus. The sequence goes on from OX463241.1 coordinate 81,192,674, forward strand.
ATACTACCAAGCTATCGTACTTAAAACACCTTGGTATTGGATAAAAGCAAATACATAGATCAAAGGAACAGGACAAGAGCCCAGAGATTAATCCACATACACAGACCCGACTGAGTTTTGACAACCGTGCTCACACCAAACATTAGAGTAATGATAGTTTCTTCAAAAAATGGTGCCAGCAAAACTGGATGCATATATGTATAAGAAGGAAATTAGATGCATATTTCTTACCATATACAAAAATTAACTCAAGAGGAATCAAAGACAAATTTAGGATGAGACTATGAAGTTCCTGGAAGAACATGTAGGGGAAAAACTCCAAGACATTGATGTAGGGGATGAATTATTGGACAAGATCTCCAAAGCACAGGCAAAAAAAGAAAAACTAAACAGATGGGACTATATGAAACTCAGAAACTTTTGAACAGCAAAATAAATGATCAACGGAGTGAATAGACATCCAACAGAACAGGAAATAATACTTTCAAAACACCTATCTGACAAAGAATTAATATCCCAAATATATCAAAAATTTAAGAAACTGAACAACAACAAAAAATCAATCCAGTTGAGAAACAGGCAAAGGGCTTTAACAGATATTTCTCAAAAGAAGAGATACAAATGGTCAACAAGTATATGGAAAAATGGTGAACATCACTAGCCATCAGGAAAATGCAAATGAAAACCACGATGAAATATCATCTCACCCGTGTCTGAATGCCTAGAATCCAAAACACAGTACAAATGCTGGTCAAGATGTAGACAAAGGGGAATATTTATACACTGCTGATGGGAATGTAAATTAGTGTAGCCACTGTGAAAAATAGTGTGCAGATTTCTTTAAAAACTAGAAATAGATTTACTATTTGACCCAGCAAGCCCACTACAGAGTATATGCCCAACAAAGTTGAGCACAATATATCAAAGAGATACCTGCACCACCAAGTTTATAGCCGCACTGTTCACAGTAGCCAAAATTTGGAATCAACCAAGGTGTCCATTATTAGATCAACAAATAAAGAATATGTGGTACACATTCACAATGGAATATTATTTAGCTATAAAAAATGAAATTCTACCATTTGCAGCAAGACAGATGTGACTGGAGGACATCATGTTGAGTGAAATAAGCTGGACCCAGGGAGACAAGTACTGCATGTTCTCCCATATATGTGAGTGCTAAATTTTTTTAATAGAAAAGAAAGGAAAAAATAGAAAAATACTGTGTATCAGTATTGTTGCAAAAATAGTTTTATAAGACTTTGTTTTATAGCTTGGTAAAACCAATGGTTAAGAATGTTATATTGGCCGGCGCCGTGGCTCAACAGGCTAATCCTCCGCCTTGCGGCGCCGGCACACCGGGTTCTAGTCCCGGTCAGGGCGCCGGATTCTGTCCCGGTTGCCCCTCTTCCAGGCCAGCCCTCTGCTGTGGCCCGGGAGTGCAGTGGAGGATGGCCCAGGTGCTTGGGCCCTGCACCCCATGGGGAGACCAGGAAAAGCACCTGGTTCCTGGCTCCTGCCATCGGAGGAGCGCGGTGCGCCGGCCGCAGCGCGCCATCCGCGGCGGCCATTGGAGGGTGAACCAACGACAAAAAGGAAGACCTTTCTGTCTGTCTCTCTCTCACTGTCCACTCTGCCTGTCAAAAAAAAAAAAAAAAAAAAGAATGTTATATTAGGGGGCCAATGTTGTGGCAAAGTAGGTTAAGCCTCTGCCAGAGGCATCGGCACCCCATCTGGCGCCAGTTTGTGTCCCAGCTGCTCCACTTCTGATCCGGCTCCCTGCTTGTGGACTTGGAGTACAATGGAGGACAGCCTAAGTGCTTGGGGCCCTGCTCCCATGTGGGAGACTGGGAGAAAGCTCCTGGCTTCAGACTGGCCCAGTTCCAGTCATTGCTACCATTTGAGGAGCGAACCAATGGATGAAAAACTCTCTCTCTCTCTCTCTCTCTCTCTCTCTCTTTCTCTCTTTCTCTCTTCTCCCTCCTTCCTTCCCCCTGTAACTCTACCTCTCAAATTTTTTTAAAATTCCAAAAAGAATGTTATACTACTATAGTTTTAATGATCTATGATTACTGTGAAATGTACTGTATATGGGTGAAATAGTCATTTTTTTTCCATTCAATTATTTTTATGGCCATTTCCCACTAAACTAAGGTCTGTTTGCTTTTTACTGTAAAACTCATTTGGCAAAGTATTAAGCATTTGTACTGTAATGTAAATTCAAAATATGTTATCTCATAAGCTAAAAAAAAAAGGAAAAAGGGTGGGAGGATGAGGTGAGGGAAGGAGAAAGGGAAGAAGTAAATATCATATGTTCTTAGAATTGTGTCTACAAAGCACATTGACCCTGTTAAAACTAATTAAAATTTTAAAATTAAAAAACACTTTTTTAAGATTTATTTTATTTATTTGAAAGGCAGAGTTAGAGAGAGGAAGAGACCAAGAGAGAGAGAGAGAGAGAGAGAGAAATCTTTCACTTACTGGTTCACTCCTCAAACAGCCACAACAGCCGGAACTGAGACAGGCCAACGCCAGGAGCCAGGAGCTTCCTCCCAGTCTCCCACGTGTGTGCAGGGGCTCAAGTGCTTGGGCTGTCCTCTGCTCCTTTCCCAGGCACATTAGCAAGAAAGTGGATTGGACGTGGATTAGCCAGACTCAAACCAGTGCCCATATGGGATGCCAGCACTGCAGGCAGTGGTTTAACCTGCTATCACAATGCTGGCGCCATAAACACATTTTTTAAATTGTTACAAGACATATATATATATTGATAATTATATATATTATATATGGGGGGGGGAGCACAAGCAGGGTCCCAAAATGTACCTGACAGATTACTGTAGAACACTGTCCACCAAGAGCAGAATAAACATTCCTTTCACCTGCTCATGGAACATTACCAGGAGAGTCCATATGTTAGGTCACAAAATGTAGGTGATCCTGTGCGTGGCTGGGAGACTGCCTGCCTAGCCGGAGCAGGAGGTTAGGAGGGCATGGCACTCCATGCCTCCCAGGATGTCCTGACTGCTGGCAGGTGGCAGGAGCCCCAAGCAAATTTCCCCCACCCCCCGCTCCCTGTTGAAGGGCCTTGCTATTACCAATTAGGTAAACAGCTCCTGGGTGTGGCCCAGGCCCCCTTAGGACCACCTGGGAGGCTACTAGGCTACATGACCTTCAAGCTGATTGGAAAAGTTTAGCGGCACCAGTATTGGCTTTATCCTATGGAATTAATGTTGCCCTGAACTAGCTACACCCTCTCTGCCTGCCCTTTAAAAGGTGTGCTTGATTGTTAATAAATGGACGTGTTCACCGAAACATGTGTCCAGTGCTTCTTGTCAAAGAACGCCACTGTTGCCCCACCATCCCGACAGTGGGGACCTCGCAGGATGAGTTCGCAACAAAATAAGTATTGATAAGTTTGAAATGATTGCAGTGATACAAAGCGTGGTCTCTGGCCACAATGAAATGAAGTAGAAATAAATAAAAGAAGGAAAGTTCACATATATGTGGAAAGGAAACAACATACTCCTACATAGATAATGAGTCAAAAAAGAAATCAGGAGAACATAGACAATATTTAGAGAGGAGTGAAAATAAAAATACAACATACTAAACTTATGGAATTCTGCAAAAGGATTGGTCAGGGGGAAACTTAATAACTGTAAATACTTGCATTTAAAGAAATCCAATTTTATACCTTAAGAAACTAGGGGAAAGGCACAAACTAAACAGCATAAGGAAGGAACTAATAAAGATGAGACCAGCAATAACTGAAAAAGAGTATAGAAAAACAACACAGAGAATCAAAGAAACCCAAAGCTGTTTTCTTGAGAAAATTGATTTGACCATTCATGAATCTGTTATACAATGCCCTACTTTACATGATGAAAAGAGGGACAGGTGTTTGGCACAGTGGTTAAGATACCACTTGGGATGCTCGCATTCCACATCAGCATGCCCAGGTTTGAGTCCCAGTTCTGCTCTCCATTAGTTTCCTGCTAATGTGTGTTCTGGGAGGCAGTATGTGAAGGTTCAAGTTCTTGGGTTCCTGCTACCCACGTGGGAGACCAAATTGAGTTCCAGGCTCCTCCTAGCTTTGGACTGACCCAGCACAGCGGTTGTGGGCATTGGTGGGGACAGTGAATGAGCAGATGGAAGATCTCTTTGTTTTTCTTGCTCTTCTCCCTACTTCCTTTCAAATATCTATTTTTTTGGTGGTTCTTCTGGTAACTACGTATGTATTATGTATGTGTGTATTTGAAAGACAAAGTTATAGAGGGAAGGACAGAGAGAAACTTTGGTTCACTCCCCAAATGGCCACAATGCCAGGGCTGGGCTAGACCAAAGACAGGAGCCTAGAACTCCATCCAGGTCTCCCCCTTGGGAGGGCCCAAGGACTTGGATCATCTGCTGCTTTCCCAGGCAACTTAGCAGGGAGCTGGATCAAAAGTCAAGCAACCAGGACTCAAATCTGCACCTGTATGGGACATCAGCGGTGCAGGCAACAGCTTAACCTGTGGTGCCACAATGCAAGTATGAAAAAAATGTTGATGATGACAATACCTTGGTCCAAGATCACACCCAAGCCAGTTACACATTAGTGTATTTCTAGACCATCTCTCCCTCTAGTGCCCATGGATCTTTCATTTTCTCCTATTAATTTGACATCTTTTAAGTTTCCAGAGGCAAAGTTAGGAACAATTCAAGAACATGAGCTCTAGATTTTTCTCTGAGACATGGTGATAGATAGAAAGGCACAATAGAAGAACCCACAGTGCCTTCTGTCAGAGAAAAACAAATCAATTTTATTTACTTACAAATTTGACGGTTTCAGGTTTCACAATCAGGTTGATGATCCAGTTTGAGATCTTCTTCTATATGACAAAAATATAGTTGAAAATGTTTTGATTTGGGGGATGTTGGGATTTTTGTGTGGTTTGGGGAGTCGCTGCATAATTGATACAGTAATATTTGTTGAAAAGGCTACTATTTCTGCCCTGAACTGCTTCCCACTTGGATAAACCAACTGTCATATTGTATGATTTTCTCTCAAGACTCTAAGAACAGAGATATCTAAATCCCATTGATTTTTATGTTTATTCTTCTTCCAAAATGACCTTGACTAATCATTGTGTGTTTATGTAAGTCTTTACAGTACTCTAAGTCTCCAACATTGTTCCTCCTTTTCAAAACTGTTTTGACTGTTCCAGGTCCTTTGCATTCCCACATAAATTTTAGAATTGAGGAGTCATAAATCACTCAAATTTTCCCCTAAATTAACATACTTCATTTGTTTCCAAACCCTGCCTTTAATATCCCATGCTGTCTCATTAATTTCTAAGGCTTTGACATGAGTTTGATTGATTGCTAAAACATTGACGAGTAAAGGCAAGAATACTGTGTGTCAGTATTCTAAATGTTATGATCACAGTATTTATCTTTTTAAATACTGTGCATTCACTATTAAACTCACCACAAACACTTCAGCATCTACTCTATGCCAACTGTTTGCCTGAAATACCTCCTTTGATCCTCAGAGTAGCCAAGGGCAGCTGGCATGAGACAGTGCTTGTCAATTGGTATGCCACAAATACAAGCACTGCAGGTTTGTATTGGTACAGAGGTGACTCTAGCAGCTGAATTAAAAGCATTTCCAAGAATGGAAATGAATTTGTACAGTCAATGATGGGCTCTAAAATCATTATCATGCACGCCAGCCTAACCACAGTCACTGAACACACATGAGGCTTCAGGATAAGTCCATGGCTCTGGCTCATAGATGGCAAGTCTCATCTTGTGCTCCAGAACCTGCAATAGCAGCTATCACCTAGGGACTTTCTTAAAAAAAATCATAGGAAGACATTTGTGTAGCAGTTGGGACTCTGATTGGAATGTCCATATGCCATATGAGTTGCCTGGATTTAAGTCCCAGTACCATTCCTGATTCCAGCTCCCCACTAATGAATACCCCGGGAGGCAACAGGTGATGACCCAAGTAATTGGGTTCCTGCTACCCACATGGGAGATCTGGATTTAGTTTCTGGTTCCTGGCTTTAGTCTGTCCCACCACTGGCTGATGTGGGCATTTGGGGAGTGAACTAGCAGATGAAAAATATCTCTCTCTCTCTCTCTCTCTCTCTCCCTCTCTTTCAAGCAATAAAAATAAATAAGTTTTTAAAAAATTAGATTTCTAGGCTCAGACCAACTCTACTAAATCTGAATTTATGAGGATGTTGTCTAGGAATCTGTATTTTTTAAAGTTCAAGTCTTGGGGCCAGTGTTGTGGCATAGTGGGTAAAGCCATTGCCTGCAATGCTGGCATCCAATATGGGCATCAATTCATGTCCCTGCTGCTCCACTTCTGATTCACCTCCCTGTTAATGACCTGGGAAAAGCACCAGAAGATGGCCCAAGTGCTTGGGTCCCTGCCACCCATGTGGGAGACCCAGAAGCAACTGCTGGGTTCTGGCTTCAGTCTGGCCCAGCCCTGGCCATTGCAACCATCTGGGGAGTGAACTGGAGTATGAAAGATCTCTCTATGTGGCCCCCTCTTTCTCTGTAACTCTTTCAAGTAAATAAATAAAATTTAAGAAAAAAAAAAGCTCAAGTCTTTTAGAAACAACTGTCCTAATCACCAAGCCATAAGATTATCTCATCTTTGTTTTACCTTCAGATATTAACTTGTTATCTACTACTCTAATCCTTTTTTATGCCACAGCAGCAAAATTCACAGACCCCTTCCCACAAAACCTATAATTGTCATGGGTTCAATTTTTTTAATTAAAAAGACATTAATTTGGTTTGCTCCACAACTTTTTTAATTACACAGTGATATGACTATCATGAGTCCTCAAGAAGTTGATGAAAAATGTGTGGTATTAAAAAAATCTATGCATGCATTTCAAAAATTTTTCACCAAAAAAACTTATATTTTAATTATATTTTTCCACGAGCTTTTTGGAGTATCCTTATATATGGAATAACTGACCATAATGTAGATCTGATACTGAAGAGGAAATGTTGCAATGAAGGACATTAAAGTCAACAGCAACAACAACAAAAAAATTGCATATGAACAGTAAATTAAATCAAAGTAAATGTACACTTACGTCACTCATCATTATACTCTGTTTATGTAAGAGAATATCCTTGTTCTTTTTAAAGATTTATTTTATTTATTTGAATGACAGAGTTACTGAGAGAGGTAGAGACAGAGAGAGAGAGGTCCTCCATCTGCTGGTTCACTCTCCAGATGGCCGCAACGGCTGGAGCTGCGCCCATCCGAGGCTAGGAGCCAGAAGACTTTTCTGGGCCTCCCACGTGGGTGAAGGGGCCCAAGGACTTGGGACATCTTCCATTGCTATCCCAGGCCACAGCAGAGAGCCGGATCGGAAGAGGAGCAGCCGGGACTCGAACCAGTGCCCATATGGGATGCCGGTGCTTCAGGCCAGGGATTTAACCCGCTGTGCCACAGCGCCGGCCCCAAGAATATCCTTAATCTTAAGAAATCCATACACGTTGTAATATTTAGGGCTAAAGTGTCATGATGGATATAACCTGCTATCACACAGTTTAGGGACAACTTTAATGGGTGTGTGTGTGTATGTGTTTGCATATGCATGAAGAGAGTAAGCAAGCATGTATAAATAATGATAAAAGCAAATGGTGTAAAAATATTTTTAAAAGGTGAATCAGGGAGGGAGGTTATGGGGGGAAAAGCTGCTATGATCCAAAAGTTGTTCTTTGGAAATTTATATTTATTAAATAAAAGTTGAAAAAAAATTCTAAAAAACAATAAATAAATAAAAGGTGAATCAGGTTAAGCCACCATCATTCCATATCAGAGTGCTGGTTCGAGTTTCAGCTCCTCCACTTCCTATCCACCTTCCTGCTAATGCACCTGGAAAAGAAGTGGGAGATGATGGCCCAACTAGCTTAAACCCACATGGGAGACCAGGATGGAGTCCCAAGCTTGGCACAGCTCCAACCATTGCAGCCATTTGGGGAGTAAACCAGTGGATGGAAGGCCTCTCTCTCTCTCTCTCTCTTTCTCTCTCTCTGCATGTGTGTGTGTGTGTGTGTGTGTGTGTGTGTGTGTAGACTGCCTTCAACTAAAAAACTACATAAATCTTTAGAAGGTGGCTCTGTTTGCAACCAAATGGATGCAACTGGAAAACATTATACTTAGTGAAAAGCCAGTCCTAAAAAGACAAATACCATATATTCTCCCTGATCTGCGGTAACTAATAGAGTATCTAAAAGGTAATTATGGAAGTGAAATTGACACTTTGAGATGTGTGTAAATTTTTGTAGATTTTTGTTTTTCCAACTTTTTGTAAACTCGAATTTATTTCCAAACAAGTTAAGGAAAATAGTTTTAATTACATGTTAATTTTTAACAGCTTTTTTCATCCATCAAGCTGTTCACTGTCCCAGGGAAATTTCCTGCATCCTAGAGGAACTAAATAGAACCAGAGTTTCCGTGTAATACACTTCATATGGAGAGCACTGTGCCGGGTTACCAAGCAACTCAAGGCACCTTTCACTGACTATATTTAAAGACTAAGTCAGGTTTTCCTTTTTAAAACCTATTTAAATAGAACCCAACTGCTTTGTGCACTTCGATTCCTTTTTCTGATTTCCTAGCCCTCCAAAATCCTCCACAAGGCTTGGTTTACAGATACACATTTCATAAACTCCACCAATATTTACCAAGCAACTACTGCTTGTAAGAGCTGGTGTGAGGCACTGGGGAGGCAAAGCCTGTCAACAGTCCGTGCTGCGCATGGAGACTGCTGTGGTCACAGCCCAGAAAGCAGCCTTGCGCCTATTCAGAGAGCACTGCAGCTAAAAGCACAGAACCAGAGGCCGGCGCTATGGCACAGTGGGTTAACGCCCCGGCCTGAAGCACCGGCATCCCATATGGGTGCCAGTTGGAGACCCGGCTGCTCCACTTCCAAACTAGCTCTCTGCTATGGCCTGGGAAAGCAGTAGAAGATGGCCCAAGTCCTTGGGCCCCTGCACCTACGTGGGAGGCCTGGAAGAAGCTCCTGGCTTCGGATAGGCACAGCTCCAGCCATTGTAGCCAACTGGAGAGTGTACCATCGGATGAAAGACCTCTTTATCTCTCTCTCTCTCTCTCTCTGCCTCTTCTGTGTGTAACTCTGACTTTCAAATAAATAAATAAATCTTTTAAAAAAAAAAAGCAGAGAACCAGTATTCCTTGTGCACAGACCACATTCTGAACAAGCTCTTCCCATCCACAAATCTCACTAAACCCTGTCACCAACCATGAAATGGGGCAAACTGAGTCACAAAGATGCATGCTTTGATTTTTCTCTCACTTCGACAACCATGGCTTGGCTTTGTTTCATTTTTAACAGTTATGCTAAATATTTCACCATGAGTTTCTAACTATAAAACTCTAACATTAAGCAATAACTTTTTCCTCCTCCCGAAGTAAGAACCATAGAATACAAACTCAGTTCATGATCATTGAAAATCTTTCAGTTACTGTCCAATATTTTTGTTCTATGTGATTTTCATTGCAATAGGCATCACATCAACCAGACAGAAAATCAGAAAGGAAACAGCAGAGTTAGTTAACACTACAGACTAAATGGGCCTAACAGATGTCTACAGAACTATTCATCCTACAGAGGCAGAATATACATTCTTCTCACCAGGGTATGAGTTTTCTCCAGGATAGACCACATGCTAGGCCATAAAGCAAGTCTCAGCAAATTTTAAAAAATCCAAATCATACCATGCATCTTCTCTGACCAAAATGAATGTAGCTGGAAATCAATAACTCAAGAATGTCTAGAACATATGTACACATATGAGGACTGAACAACATGCTCCAGAATGAATGGTGGCTCATTGAAGAAATCAAAAGAGAAATCAAAAAAGAAATTTTTGGTGGGGCTAGTGCTGTGGCTTAGTGGGTAAAACCACTGCCTGCAGTGCCAGCATCCCATATGGGCACAGGTTCGAGTCCTGGCTGCTTCATTTCCAATCCAGCTCTCTGTTATGGCCTGGGAAAGCAATAGAAGATGGCAGAAGTAATTGGGCTCCCACAAGCATATGGGAGACCCTGAAGAAGCTCCTGGCTCCTGGGTTCAGATCAGCCCATCCCCAGCCATTGTGGCCATTTAGAGAGAGAACCAGTGGATGAAAGACTTCTCTTTCACTCTCTGCCTCTGTAACCCCACCTTTCAAATAAATAAATAATTTTTTTTAAATCTGGAAATGAATGAATATGACAATGCAACATATCAAAACTTAGGGGATACAGCAAAAGCAATGTAAAGGGAAAAATGTATAGTTATTGGTGCCTACATCAGGAAATTGGAAAGACACCAAATAAATGAGCTATCAATGTATCCTAAGAACCTATAAAAAAGCAGCAAACCAAACCCAAAACTAGTAGGAGAAAAGAAGTAATTCAAATTAGAGAAGAAATAAACAAAATTGAAACCAAAAAAATAATAATAACAAAAAAGTTCAGCCAAATGAAGAACTGCTTTTTAGTAAAATAAACAAAATTGACACACACACCCCTAGCCCAAATAACCAAAAATAACAGGCAGAAGTCCAAGTTCAATAAAATTATAGATTAAAAACGAAATATAACAACAGATACCAAAGAAATAAGAATCATCATCAGAAATTACTACAAAGGTCAACACATCTGAAAAGCTAGAAGAAATGATTAGATTCCTGGACACATACAACCTACCTAAATTGAAACATAAAGACATAGAAAACCTATAACAGACCAATAATGAAGATGGAAATTGAATCAGTAATATATACTCTAACAACAAAGAAAAGCCCAGGACCAGATGGGTTCATGGCTGAATTCTACCAGACATTTAAAGAACTAATGCCAATTCTTCTCAAACTCTTCAAGACAATTGAAAGGGAGAGAATCCTACCAAACTCCTTCGATGAAGCCAGTATCATCAGAATTGCTAAGCCACAAAAAGAAAAACAAATAAAGAGAACTATAGGCCAATTTTCCTGATGAACATAGAGGAAAACAGCCTCAACAAAATACTAGCTAATCGAATCCAGCAATACATCAGAAAGACCATTCACTCAGACAAATGGGGTTTATCCCTGGTGTGCAGGAATGGTTCAGCATCCACAAATCAATCAAGTGATACACCACATTAACAACAACAACAGAAGAACAAAATCCATATGATTATCTCCATAGATGGAAAGAAGGAATTTGATAAAATACAATATTCTTTCATGATGAAAACTTCAAACAAACTGAGTATAGAAGGAACATTCCTCAACACAATCAAAGCAATCTATGACAAACCCACAGCCAGCTTCTTATTTAATGGGGAAAATTTTGAGGGATTCCCACTAAGATCCAGAACCAGACAAGGATGTCCATTCTCACCATTGCTAGTCAATATAGCCCTGGAAGTTTTAGCCAGAGCCATTAGGCAAGAAAAAGAAAACAAAGGGATACAAATTGGAAACAAGGGGGTCAAACTATCTCTATTTGCAGATAATAGGATTCTATGTGTAGGTGATACAAACGACTCCACTGAGAGACTATTGGAACTCATAAAAAAGTAGCAGGATATAAAATTAACACACCAAAATCAATGCCTTTGTATGTGCAAACAATGCCACAGCTGAGAAAGAACATCTAAGATTAATCTCATTTACAATAGCTACAAAAAAATTAAATGCTCTGGAATAAATTTAACCAAAGACATCAAAGGTCTCTACAATGAGAACTGTAAAGCATAAAATAAGAAATAGAAGAAGACACCCCAAAAATGGAAAAATCTTCTATGTTCATGGATTGGAAGAATAAATATCATCAAAATATCCATACTGATAAAAAGCAATTTACAAATTCAATGTAATACTAATCAAACTACCAAGGACATTCTTCTCAGATATAGAAAAAAATTATGCTGAAATCCATATAGAAACAGAGGAGACACCAAATAGCTAATACAATCTTATACAATAAAAACAAAGCCAGAGGTATCACAATACCAGGTTTCAAGACATACTACAGGGAAGTTATAATCAAAACAGACTGGTACTGGCACAAAAACAGATGGATAGAGCAATGGAACAGAATGGAAATGCCAGAAATAAGCCCAAGTATCTACAACCAACTTATCTTTGACAAAGGAGTTAAAATCAACCACTGGATCAATGACAGTCTCTACAGCAAATGGTGTTGGGGAACTGGATTTCCTCATGTAGAAGTATGAAGCAAGATTCCTACCTTACACCTTACCTAAAAAACTAATTAAATTAGATAATACCTAAATCTATGACTCAATACCATCAAATTACTAGAGAACCTTGGAGAAACCCTGCAAGACATTGGCATAGGCAGAGAGTTCTTAGAAAAGTGGGAAAAGGTATCCTAATCCGCTGTTGGTGGTAATGTAAACTGATATGGACAATAGTATGGAAATACCTCAGAAATCTGAATACAGACCTACTATATGTCCCAGCCATCCTACTCCTAGGAATTTACCCAAAGTAAATGAAATCTGCATATGAAAGAGTTATCTGCACCCCCATATTTATTGTAGTTCAATTCACAATAGATAAGCCACGGAATCAACCCAAATGTCAATCCACTGAAGACTGGATAAATATGTACACCATGGAATACTACACAGTGGTAAATATATATATATATATATATATATATATATATATACACATATGAAATCCTGTCATTTCCAACAAATTGGGTGTACTGGAAAATATTATATTTAGTGAAATAAGCCAGTCCCAAAATGACAAATATCATATGTTCTCTCTGATCTGGTAACTAATAGAATACACAGAAGGTAATCAATAGAATTGAAATTGACACTTTGAGATGTAGTGACTTTGAACAGCCCTGTCTCAACTGTGGTGGAATAGTTTTGTTTTGTTTTTTTCATACTATTTGTTGAACTCTTTACTTAGTGTAGGGTTAATCTTATGGATATAAAGTTAATTCAAAGTAAATTTAGTAGCTAAGACCTGGAATCAAAATAAATGTCCATCAACAGTAGACTGGATAAAGAAATTATGGGATATGTACTCTATAGAATACTATACAGCAGTAAAAAAAATGAAATCCGGTCATTTGCAACAAGATGGAGGAATCTGGAAAACGTCATGCTGAGTGAAATAAGCCAGTCTCAAAGGGACAAATATCATATGTTCTCCCTGATCGGTGACAACTAACCAAGCACCAAAAAGGAAAGCTGTTGAAGTGAAATGGACACTATGAGAAACGGTGACTTGATCAGCCCTTGCCCTGACTGTTGATGAACAACTTAATACTTTATCCCTCCTAGTATTTTTTGTTTGTTATACTTAATACTATTGGTTGAACTCTGTAATTAATACACAGTTATTCTTAAGTGTTGAAACTTAACTGAAAAGTGATCTCTGTTAAATATGAGTGGGAATAAGAGAGGGAAGAGATGTACAATTTGGGACATGCTGAAGCTGATTTGCCCCAAATGGTAGAGTTAGAAACATACCAGGGGATTCCAATTCAATCCCATCAAGGTGGCATGTACCAAGGCCATCTCACTAGTCCAAGTGATCGATTTCAGTTCACAATTGATCATAATGATAGGTCTAAAAGTCAAAGGGATCACACAAACAAGACTAGTGTCTGCTAATAGTAACTGATAGAATCAAAAAGGGAGAGAACGATTCAATATGGGAAGCAGGATACACAGCAGACTCATAGAATGGCAGATGTCCTAAACAGCACTCTGGCCTCAGAATCAGCCCTTAAGGCATTCAGATCTGGCCGAAAAGCCCATGAGAGTATTTCAGGCATGGAAAGCCAAGACACTCTGGCAAAAAAAAAATCTAAATGAAAGATCTCTGTGAGTGAGATCCCAGAGGAAAGAACAGGCCATCAAAGAAGGAGGTACCTTTCTCTGAAGGAAGGAGAGAACTTCCACTTTGGCTATGACCCTGTCGGAATAAGATCAGAGTTGGCGAACTCAAAAGGCTTCCATAGCCTTGGCAACTCATGACAAGAGCCTAGGGAGATTACTGACACCTTAAACAAGAGTGTCAAATTGTTAAATCAACAACAGGAGTCACTGTGCACTTACTCCCCATGTAGGATCTCTGTCCTTAATGTGCTGTACATTGTGATTTAATGCTATAACTAGTACTCAAGCAGTATTTTTCACTTTGTGTTTCTGTGTGGGTGCAAACTGTTGAAATCTTTACTTAATATATACTAAACTGATCTTCTGTATATAAAGAGAATTGAAAGTGAATCTTCATGTGAATGGTAGGGGAGAGGAAGTGGGAGAGGGGAGGGTTGCGGGTGGGAGGGAAGTTATGGGTGGGGGAAAAGCCATTGTAATCCATAAGCTGTACTTTGGAAATTTATATTCATTAAATAAAAGTTAAAAAGAAAACAAAGTAAATTTAGTAAAAAATAAATAAATAAATAAATAAATAAGAATGGGAATTGTAGAGAGCCTAGGAGGAATGATGGGAGTGTAGGTGGGAGGGCAGGTAGGGTGGGTAGAATCACTATGTCCTAAATATGTATTTATGAAATGCATGAAGTGTGTATACTTTAAATAAAATATTTCTGGAGAAAAAAAAAAACCTGGATGATATTTCTATTGGGATTATACTGAACCTATAAATCAACTGGGAGACTTGACAACTTAATCCTATTACATCTTCCAATCCATGACCATGATATAGCTTCTCATTAATTTTGTCTTCAGTTTGTCTCAGCAATGTGTTATGGCTTTCAAGTGTACAATCTTTGCCTGTATTTGTTGAATCTTTTTGAGTATGTCATGTTTTATGTTATGGTACATTTCAATTTCCAATTACCAGCAGTGAGAAATTCATCTGATTTTTATGTATTGAATTACATCTCATTTGTTATTTGCAGGAATTTTCATATATTACTGCAGATTTTCTGAAGAAATGAGCAAATGAAGTTTTGCATTTTAAATTAGAAGTTACATGCTTCCTTTTTCTTGACAGGCTTTGCAGATAGACAGGGAAATGAAATAAAACAGACATCATTGACTTATTCGCAATTTTAGGGGAAAAGTGTTCAATCTTTTGGATTTAACTTAATGTCAACTAAAAGTTGAGAGAGTACCTTTTATCCCTAGTTTACTGGGAATTTTTATAGTGAATCTATATTGAATATTTTCAGACTGTTTCTTTGCCTATTTTAAAATTATTATACAGTTTTTCTTTTAGTCTGTAATATTGATGAGTTTTATTGACTTTTGAAAATATTGAATAAACCTTGAATTTTAACAGTCTACTTGTAGAAGAAATACTAACCTTTCTCTACATTGTTGGATCTAGTTTTCTCAAATTTTGTTAAGATTTTTACATTTGTGTATATGAGAGATATTGGGTTGTGGTTTTCTTGTAATATTTTTCTGGCTGTGGTGTCATGGTAATTTTGGCATCCAAAAAGAATTGGGAACTATCCTCACTCCCTTCTTTGTCTGGAGAAATTGGTTTTTATTCTTCTTTATTTTTATTTTTTAGGCAGGTAGAGAAAGAGAGAGAGAGAGAGAGAGAGAGAGAGAGAGAGAGAGACTTTCCACCCACTAGTTCACTCACCAAATGCATGCATGGACCAGGCTGAAGCCATGAGTATGAAGCTCCATCTAGGAAATGCACATGAGTGGTAGGACACAAAGTATTTGAGTCAAATCTTCTGCCTCCAAGGGTGAACAACAGAAGGAAGCTGGAATCAGGAGCAGACGTGGGAACCAAACCCAAACACTCCTACAAAGAATGCTTCAGTAGGAGTGCTTCAAGTGTGACTTAACTACTGCACCACATGCCTGCCTTTTTTTCCTTAAATTCAGTGTATTTCTCCTGTGAAGCCACCTGGATGTGGAGCTTTCTTTCCTCAGTTGGAATGCTTTTACATATGAACACTGTTTCTTCAGCAGACTTGGATCTACCAGATTTTGTTTGTGTTTTCTCCACTTGGTATTTATTGAGTTTCATAGGTGTATGCTTTTGCAGATTTTACCAAATGTAAAAACATTGTAGCCATTATTTCTTCATATTTCTGGCTCCTCCTCTCCTCCCTTCCTTATACATTATTATACAGAAATAGTCCACTTGATATTATCACACAACTCACTAAGGCTTCTTTGTTTTCAGTCTATTTCTCTCTGCCTTATTTTGAATAATTTTACTGCTATTTTCAGGATTACAATGCTTTTCTTCTGTGACATTCAATTTCCTGTTAACCCAATCAAGTATTTATTTCATTTCTGACACAACTTTTTATCTCCAGAAGTTCTATTTTGGTCTTTCTTAATGTCTGATTTTGGTCCTCAGCCTATTTACATTTTATTCTATATTCTTGAGCATTGACAGCAGATTGTAATAGTTTTCAAAACTTGCTTGTCTTTCAGTATTCTCATTTCATTTTTTTTTGGCTTCTTTGCTTGTTTGTTTTGAATGATTTGTGCTATGGCTATGGGTCATACTTTTTTGCTTCTTTGCATGCTTTATAATTTTTTATGGTAGATATTGTGACATCCAAACACTTCTGTGCACTGAATTTCATTGTATTCCTTTAAAGTGGCTGACACAAAGCTAAGTTAATTAAGAAGAATTATCCTTTCAATGCTTTTTTTTTCCTACAAAGAAAAATTTTATTTGAGGAGTACAAATTTCATAAGTACAACTTTAGGAATGTAGTGATTCTTCCCACCATACTGCCCTCCCTCCCACACTCCCACACCACTTTCTCCCCTCTCTCCCATTCCCAGTCCCATTCTCCATTAAGATTCATTTAAATTTTAAATTTTAATTTAAAATTTTAATTTTATACACAAAGACCAACTTTTTACTAAGTAAAAATTTCAATAATTTGTGTACACACACACACACAAAAAAAAAAACTGTTTGAGAGCAAGTTTTTACAAATAATTCTCATAATACAACTCATAGAGGACTCATAGGTCCTCAAGGGAAATCAGTGCACAGTGACTCTTGTTGTTAATTTAACAATTAACACTCTTATGTGTGACATCAGTGATCACCCAAGGCTGCTGACATGAGCTGCCAAGGCTGTGGAAGCCTTGTGAATCTACAATCTCTGTCAGTATTTAGACAAGGCCATAAGCAAAGTGAAAGTTCTCTCCTCTCTTCAGAGAAAAGTAGGTCCTTTTTTGATGGCCATTTCTTTCCACTGGGGTCTCATTCACAGAGATCTTTCATGTAGGATATTTTTTGCCATAGTGTCTTAGCTTTCCGTGCCTGAAATGCTCTCGTGCGCTTTTCAGCCAGCCTGGAATGCCTTAAGGGCTGATTCTGAGGTCAAAGTTCGAAGCTTGATTTTAAGTTATGTTAGGGCAGATCCAGAGCAACTGCTAGTGCAGGGTTAATTTAGCCCCACAGCAGAGGTGTGGCACTTCTGAGGGTCTGATCTGACTTTCTGTGCGTTACAAGGTCTCTCCTTTCCGCAGGGAATAACACAGACTCTTTGAGCCATGTGTTAGTGCAGGGGGCTGCTCAGCCTACTCTCTTCACCCACTGTATGCACAAACCAGAACTAAACCAAAGATTTGAAGGAACGCCTCCTTTGATATCCAGAGGTTGCCCTGTGTGGGACCCTCCTCTCCAATGCTCTGGCCCACAAATTCTAGCTACTTTTATGACTACCAATTTTGATACTTTCCTCTATAACTAAGCAGGATCACTTATCACTGTGCTGTGACCCAGACACTGCCTGCAGGCAGTCAGCCAGGACAATGTTAGGATTGCATTATTTCTCTCAGGGATCATACTCTTGCACTACCAGATGTCCAATGTCTGAAAATGCTGTTTAGACTTTATAGTGAGAAAGTATGGTGGACAGATTCTAGGGCTATGGTTCCTTACCTTGGTGTCCTACCCTGATCTTGGTCTGATCTTCTCACCTTGAGTGTGGATGGGACTTAGGACTTCCTGCTAACCAATACAATCTTGCAACAGTGATGTGATCATATTCCAGAAGATCATAATGCACACCTTGGGTGGAGGCATTCTCTCTTCCCTGATGTCTGTGAGGAGTCATGTCACTGTGTTGTGAGCTACCCTTCAGAGAAGCCCACAACCAAGGAGTTAAGGACCAAAAACCAGAATGAAACTGAAACTTTCTTTTATTTTAAAGATTTATTTTATTTATTTGAAAGACAGAGTTACAGAAATAGGTAGAGACAGAGAGGGAGGCCTTCCATAGGCTGGTTCACTCCCTGATGGCCACAACAGCCGGAGATGCACCAATCCGAAGCCAGGAGCCAGGAGCTTCTTCCGGGTCTCCGACGTGGGTACAGGGGCCCAAGGACTTGGGCCGCCTTCTACATCCCAGGTCATAGCAGAGAACTGGATCAGAAGAGGAGTAGCTGGGACTAGAACTGGCGCCCATATGGGATGCCGGCACTTCAGGCCAGGGCTTTAACTAACTGCACCACAGCACCAGCCCCAAAACTGAAACTTTCAGACTGGCAGACTGCAAGAAACCAGATTCTTCCAGTAACCTTGTCAATTTGGAAGTGGATCCCTCCTCAACCTTCAGATGAGATCACAGGCTTGGCTGATTTCGATTGCAGCTTTGTGAAACCTTGAAGTTTCAGATGCAGCAAAGCCATGCCCAGACTCCCTGCCCACAGAGACAACCACACTGTGTTGTTTTAACCTGCTGAGTTTGCAGTAATAGTGTTATGCACTGAGAGATGACTAATACAGAAGGTAATTCCCAAAGCAGGGGTAGAAGCAGAAATTCTGCCTCCCTTTTTTAATATTTATTTATTTGAAAAGCAGAGAAATAGACAGTGAGCTGGAGTGTGTGTGTGTGGGGGGGGGAGAACCCTCATTGTTGATTCATTCCCCAAATGACCACCACAATCCAGGCAGTTAGCTGGATCAAAAGTGGAGCAACCGGGACTCAGAACAGGCAGTGCAGTACGGGATACAGCATTACAAGAGTAGCTTAACTCATTGTGCTACAACATCAGTCCCTTCTCTTCACTTAAGGGGAAAAAGAATATAGATAAATTTTCTACCTCATCCAAAAGAATCTCCAAGTCCATGCACATACCGTTTGCCATAAAAAATCTACTGAGCTTCATTAAAATAAGAACCATAAGTGTGAGAGAACAACTGATGACTGCCTAGATACAATAGTCATTTACTGGGTAGAGGTTGTGAACACCCTGACCTGACCTGGCTCTGCTATTGGTGACTTGCTGCCCCTTAACTGTAGTTTCCTCATCAGTAAAGTGAGATGATCACCTGCCTTGTGGAGAAAGATAGGCCAGGTCAAATAGAACACCTGTCACAGGGTCAAGCACAAGAGAATCCAATACATTTGAATTGTATATTTTGTTATTTCTGGTGAAGTTAGAAAGATTCAGTAACACTTTCATAATCTATAGTAATCACTAGTGGGGTCAGGATGGATCCACAGTAGTATTCTAAAACTTAATCTAAATTTGGCAAGCCACATTTTATACAGGTGTTGGTTGGGATATATTTTGATGAACAAAACAAATGTGGTCTTTGATCATATGATGCTAGCAGTGTGGGGAAGGAAGGAAGGAAGGAAGGAAGGAAGGAAGGAAGGAAGGAAGGAAGGAAGGAAGGAAGGAAGGAAGGGAGGGAGGGAGGAGGGAGGGAAGGGAGGGAGGGAGGGAGGGAGGAAGGGAAGGAGGGAGGGAGGAAAGAGATAGATAATAGATAATAAATAAAAAGAAAGAAAGAAGGAAGGAAGGGAGTGAGAGAAAGAAAATGAGACAATGGACAGAACTGGTTTGATCAAGGAATCTTATTGAAATGCATAGAGAAGAGGCTGTGTTTAGCCTAGCAATTAGATCACTGGTTGAGACATCTGCATTTCACACCAGAATGTCTATGTTTGATTCCTACTCCAGCTCCTAATTTCAACCTCTTGCTAATACAGGTACCAGTAGGCAGCAGTGATGGCTGAAGTGGTTGGGTCCGTGTCACCCATGTGGGAGATCTGGATTCAGTTTTCTTGGTTAGAGCCCCATGCCCAGGACCAGCCATGGCAGGCATTGGGGAGTGAACCAATAGATTGTTTGCCTCTCCAATAAAAAAAGAAATATATAAGTAAGATGATATTAGTTTTCTGGCAACTATTTCTATATTAATTTGCTCCATCAAATAAACGGTACTCCTCTTAATTCAGAGCTCGAGAAATAAGATTGAATCTATTACACAGCATAGTGACCTCCTAGTTCACAATAACATTGTATATTTATAAAATGCTAAAGGAATAGATTTTAAACATTCTAACCACAAAAAAAAAAATTAGTTGGTGAGGCAGTGGTTCTGTTATTAGCTTGATTTAATCTTTCTGCAATGTGTACATAGACCAAAACACACAATGTACTCATAAAATATACAATTATTTGTTGATCAAAAATAATAAACAGTGTTTAAAGATGACCCTCCCTTCTCTGCCACACTCTCACTGGCTGCATGTGGAGCTGCTGCTGTGGGTGGGTGGAGATGCAGAGCAGTCTGCTTTGCCTTGCACACACCCACCATCTTTAAACTGCTTGCAAAGAGGTAGAAGAAGAAAAATGGCATTTCCCTACCTGAGTCTGTTCTCATTGAGTTTACCAAGTTGGTTCTAATTGCTAATCCATTATATAAGCAGAACATAGAGCAAGTGAGACTGCCACTGTGTTTTATCTATTATAATTGTCAAAGTTAGTTCATTGTCTGCAGAATTTATGCATTCTCAACTAGACTCACTACCAATGGAATCCCAGGCACTCCCTGGCATGTAAGTAGTGCTTTGCAATGTTGGGTGTGTCTTCAGTTGGCCCTGCTTGGCGGCATCATGCAAGAATTCTCAGATGTACCTGCCTGCTTTCCCACACTGAGGCAATCTCCAGGACCAGCATCCTTCTGAGCCTCCACAACACTGAGCCTCTCACCTTAAGAGAGATCTTGCTCCTCTTCCTACTTGGTCAAATTTCTCTCTGTCTCATTGTGCATTCTTGCCAGGCCCAGTAGCAAAACCCTGGTAATTCAGTGCACAGCTCAGGGAACATCCAGTGGGAAATGCCCTTTTTCTCCCAGCACTAGGAATTTTGGAACCTATATAACTTGACTTTAGGGAAGGGAAGCAGTTAAGGGACCCTCTTGTCTGTCCTATGGGCAATACTATTTTCATAAACACTGCAAGTTCCTAAAAGTCGCCTGGCCCCTGGGGTCTTCCTCCAGACCCCCATTTTAATCTCTCATTTGTGAAGGCTGGAATATGTGGCCTTTCTGTTTGCCAGCTTGGAGGAAGGGAAGTCAGAGTCTCTATCATGGGCCTTTCATAGCCTCAGCCTGGGAGAAACACCCATCACAGGCCTCATCCCCTTCCCTTGCCCTCTTCAAATGGAGAAGCGAAGATTTCAAGGACCCAGAAGGACAGGAAAGTGCTCATTTTCCATAAAAGGCCCTGGATTTTTACAAATCAGGAATCATTTAATGGAGGACATTTCTCAACATCTTTCTGAGGTCCAGGCATGGCAGCTGACGTAGTTCCACAGAAATCAATCCTTTCCGGAAAGACCAATGGCTTTTTTCCCTGTGCTTGGCTTGCGGGTCATTTCTGTCAGTGTGAAAGCTCACAGTGTCCTCACAGGAGAGTCATCCCACTCTGTTGGTGCCAAGGCCCAAGAGTCCACCAGGAGTTGGGACTCGGAATGGCAAGCAGATCCAAGGAAACACAGAAAACCCAAGGAAGTACGAGCCAGGAAACAGACGTGACAAAGGGAGCACGGATGGAGAGCCCTTCTTAACCTTACATCAGGGAGGCCTCTCTCCCAGGAACTATCCACACTGATGTAGCTTCAGGGTGGGTGAGCCCAACGCACATTGCAAGCACGGGTGTGGCTCTCCAACGGGCCCATCAGAGGAGGACTCCTGGTCAGTAACTGCCATGGTTTAGTTGTGGTTTGTCCCCCAGGGGGTTATGCACTGGAAGTATGGTCCCCAGTGTGGTACATTTGGAGCAGCAGTACCTTTAAGAGATGAGACCCAGTGAGAGGTAGCTAGGTTAGAGGGGGCACCAGCCTCAGCAGGGCTTAAAGTAGTTCTCATGGGATCCTATTGGTTCCTGCCAGAGCAGATTGTCATAAAGTGAGCCACTCCATGCCCTTAGCCCCTTTTGCATGCAGGTGCTTCTCCTTCTGCTTTTCTACTACATGGGACACAGCCAAGGAGGCCCTCATCCGAGACTGAACACGGTGCTTCTCAGTCTCAGACTTCTGACCTCCAAAATTGTGAGCTGAATAGCTTCTTTGCTTCATAAAGTCCTCAGCCCCATGTATTTTATTGTAGCAACAGAAAACAGATTAACAAAATCACTTTTTAAAAAATCCATGGCTTATCTGCACTCCCAATTATCCTGGAAATCCAAGCCTGGGGAGCAAACAATTTCATTATTTCCTAAGTGGCTAAAACCTTCCAAGGGAAGCTATGCACAAGCCCTTGGACAGTGCCTAAGGCCTCTGGGGCACATTGTCATTTGCAACAAATACTACTGACGTTATGAAGGTTGACCTGGTAAGGACCAAAACCAACTCCCTAAATAATGGAACTCCTGGGGCCAACACAGTAGGTTGAGGCACACTTATGACATCAGAATCCCCATCAGAGCACCAGTCCAAGTCCTGGCTACTCCACTTCCAGGTTCCTGATAATGTGCCTGCAAAAACAGTGGAAGATGGGCAAGTCCTTGGATTCCTGCCACCCATGTGGTAAACCCAAATGAAATTCTAGGCTACCTGCTTTAGACTGGCCCAGCCCCAGGCATTGCAGCCATTTGAGGAGTCAACCAGAGGATCAAAGATCTCTGTCTCTGTCTTTCCCTCTTCTCTGTCACACTGCCTTTCAAATAAATACATCTTTTTAAAAATAAGAATTCCTGAGAAATTGTTTTCTCATCCTTGTACTTTAGTAAAAATACTGAAACTGAATTATCTGAGAGTTAAGTTGAGGTTGAGGTTTACCAGGACAAAAATATAAGAGTGAGCAAGGGGGCCGGCGCTGAGACTCACTAGGCTAATCCTCCATCTGCGGCGCCAGCACCCCGGGTTCTAGTCCCGGTTGGGGTGCCGGATTCTGTCCCGGTTGTCCCTCTCCCAGTCCAGCTCTCTGCTGTGGCCCAGGAGTGCAATGGAGGATGGCCCAGGTCCTTGGGCCCTGCACCTGCATGGGAGACCAGGAGGAAGAGAACCTGGCTCCTGGCTTTGGGATCAGCACAGCACGCCAGCCACAACACGCCTGCTGTAGCAGCCATTGAGGGGTGAAACAATGGAGAAAGGAAGACCTTTCTCTGTGTCTCTCTCTCTCACTGTCGAACTCTGCCTGTCAAAAAAAAAAAAAGAGTGAGCAAGGGTGACAGAAGACTGCCTAGTGCATCAGATGCTGTATTTCTGATGGAACACTGAACACTAACGCTCTTGATCAGCAGGAGTCTGAGGAGCAGGGCTCTGGCAGGAACCCTCCACGGCCATTTATGAGTCACTCCAACACCCATCTAAGCAGCCTGGCAGCTCTGTGCAATTATGCACAATGTAGACTCAGCAGCCGTCTCTTGACAAGCCTGAAATATGTGCAGGAACCTGCTTCAATATTTAGCCCAAAAGCATCCATCTGGAGCAAGGCCATTTCACAGTCACAAGGTACTGCTCACCTGATGCATCACCTCCGCCCGTCTTGTTCAGTTCAGAAGTGAAGCACCAGATAGCAAATCATTCTGATCTATTTATTTTTTGTTGGACTTTTTAGTCTCTGGAACTACACATAAATTATGTACATGCCTATAAATCAACAAAAAAGAATTTGTATGTTTTAGTGATTTGGGAAATGTTTCAATTATTTTTTTTTCATTTTATTTGGAAAGGAAGAGAGAGCGAGATCTTACATCTGTTTGTTCACTCCCCACATGTAGCCAGGGCCAGGACAGGTTGAAGGTAGGAGCTGAGGTCTCATGTAGGCAACACTGACTTGGCACTGAGTTCTACTCCCTGGCCTTTGGCACCTCAGAATCAGCCAGGGCTCTGGGGATAGGAGGACATACCTCCCCGTGTGGAGGCCAGAAGGAGGCTGGCAATAGCTCATTCACTATGAATGAATAGCAGCCCAACACAGTGGCGGGGGTGGAGAAAGGGCAGCAGGGTGGGGAGCAACAATTCCCTATGAGTAGGATGCCTGGAGAATGTGGATTTCACACCTGACTCCATAAATATGTGCTATCATGATGTGTCAACTAGATACAAAAATCTATCTTAAAGAAAGTGTGTGGGGCCGCCACTACTACATAGCAGGTGAAGCTGGTCTCCCACATGGGCACCAGTTTGAGTCCCTGCTGCTTCACTTCTGATCCAGACCCCTGCTAATGGCCTGGTAGATGCAGAAGATGGTCCACGTATTTGTGTTCCTGCACCCACAAGAGAAGCCTGACTCCTGGTTTCAGCTTGGCCCAATGCTGACCATTGCAGCCACTTGAGGAATAAACCAGTGAATGGAAGATCTGTGTGTGTGTGTGTGTGTGTGTGAGTGTGTGTGAGTGTGTGTCTCGCTCTGTTTCTGTAACTCTTTCAAATAAATAAATCTTTAAGAAAAGGAAAGTGTCAGAGCTGGCGCTGTGGCATAGCGGGTAAAGCCACTGCCTGCAGTGCCGGCATCCCATATGGCTACCGGTTCGAGTCCCAGTGGCTCCACTTCCAATCCAGCTCTCTCTATGGCCTGGGAAAGAAGTAGAAGATGGCCCAAGTCCTTGGGCCCCTGCCCCTGCATGAGAGACCCAGAAGAAACTCCTGGCTGCTGGCTTCAGATCAGCTCAGTTCTGGCCATTGCAGCCATTTGGGGAGTAAACCAGCAGATGGAAGACCTTTCTCTCTCTCCCACCCACCCCCACCCTGAATCTCTGTAACTCTGCCTTCAAATAAATAAATAAATCCTTTTAAAAAAAAAGAAAGAAAGAAAAGGAAAGTGTGGATTTGAAGCTTACACTAATGAACCGTCACTTCTGTGCTGACTCCACTTTCCTGTCAGCATCTTTTCCTTCTGCCTATGGTTTACAGGCTAGAGGACTCAGCCGTCATTTCTCGACCCTCTCTCTTGGCTCTATGGGAACCCTTCCTTCCCTAAGATTGGACTGAGTCCGCTCAGGACAGCACTGGGTCACTGTTCCCCGAGTTCTTGTATTTCCATCTGGTCATTGGTCCCAGCTCCAGTAAAACACTGCCTCCTCCATCACCTAATTCTAGTATTTCTCGTAGATGTTCCCAGGAAACCAGGCTCAAAGCCTTACATCACCTTCCCAAAAGCAGCCAGTTTCCAAATCCTGTTGTTTCTAAGAGGTCTGAGCAGTGGTTAAAATAACTCAGAGTCACGTGGAGTCCAGACTCAGACCTTCACTAGTGAAGACCTTGGACGAGTTATTGAACCTGTTACTTTCCTCAGCTAGAAAATGAGGCCACAATCCCTACCTTCTGGGCTTCTTGCAAAGAAGAAATGAGGTAAAAAATATAACGGAGGCAGCATGGTCCCTGGCATATGGTGGAGCTCAAATTCCGTATCTCTGCCCTGAGTCAGTCATTTGTGTGGTGAACCTAGACTACCTGCAGTGCCTCCTCACCTGTGTGCCTGTGCTCAGCTCATTGGACCACCTGCAGTGCCTCCTCACCTGTGTGCCTGTGAATTTCACATCTTCAGCAACAAAGGGTTCTATGCAAAGCTGCAGTCCTGGGAGACAGTCCCTTCTACAGCACTGCAATTAAAATGTGTCCCTTCTCATCCACTTGCCCTCATACACGTGCACTAGAAACGTGCCCATGGTCCCAACTCTTCCCTAGTGGGTTGCAATCAATCTCTGGGGTTTCCAGCAGCTCCTGTACCTCAGTTCAAGATCTACACACCCTCCACTCCCACTAGTCCTGTGGGGATATCCTGAGAATTATGCCCTAAAGTGTGTTCTCCTGAGCTGGGCTAAAGAACACTCTACACTCTGAATACTCTACCTTGACAGATGCAGGAGTTTACTCTTCCCCTTCCATGAGATTTTAACAACCGTATGAGTTCTTTCTTGCTGTATCCACTAAAACTCCAAAGCACTCTGAAATGTGCCTCTTGCTTTTTGATAGTGAGTGAGATGACCCCACTAAGGAAGTCCCAATTTATACCCACACCCCACCCAGCATGTGCTTCTGTCTCAAATGTCAGTGGAGCCCAGAGGAGTCAGCTCTGTCCCTGCTCCTGTGTCTGGCTGTCTGCATTCAGTGGAAATGCTTCCAAGGAGAAACCCAGAGAAGAGAGGATGTGAGGGGTGGTTGTTAGAGAGACAAGGGGAAAGGCCATGCTTTCGGGAGAAAGGTGAGCACCTGGTCCAGGTACATTCCATGTGGTGAGGCCAAAGGAGTCCACAGAGTTCAAAGTGGAACATGATGTTCAAGGACAGACAAAACCGTCCTTGACATTGCTGTCTATAGCATACAATGAGGAAAAGCAACAGTTATTTTGCATGAATAGTAGGGGAAAACACCATGCTTTTATTTCTGAGCCCAACCCAACAGCTTCAGCTGAATGGGTGTCCCCAGTTCTGGATGCATAAGGTTAGCCTGTGGCTCTTCATCCTGCCAATAACCACTGCCTTTTTTGGTGTTGGGGGGCGGGGCGTGGAGTTCTTAGCCTTGCAGCTATCATTTCTCCTCCCTGCCCCACAAGGGGCTGTGATTTGCTTACAAGAATTGATTATGCTTTTGGAAATTCTTTATACCTCCCTTGGTCTTTGAGACAGTGAGGTGCGAGGGTGTCTGACACTGGGTGCTCATCTATGGAATCCACTTCTGATGCTGTACCTGGCCTCAAATATCAAAACGCAGAGCAGAAATGGCCCCAGAGGTCATCACCTGTCCATGAACCCCATGCCTACCTTCAGTCACTGGTGGTTGGTGCGAGATAGCCCCAGGCTCACCTAGACAGTCTGAGCTCAGCAACGCATGCGTCAACTTGAAACAGCTCCTGAACTTACCGAAACAGGCAGTTCTGGCAGGAAGCCACTCAGGGACTCACCGATTCTCAGGAAAGTCATCTTTAATTGCCTTCTTCCTCATCTTAGCTGGGGAATGAAGCTCTGCTTTTTTTTTGTTTTAAGGGAAAGCTTTGTATATATGAGTTATTTGCAAGGCTGAACAGGTCACAGGTTAGGGTCAGGGGTATTTCCGACTGTTTTTTACCATGCAAGCTGAGTGTGGTGCTTGCATGTCCTATTTGTCCCTTGATCATCACTTATATTTAGCAGCAATGTGGCAGGGAAATACAAACTAAATAGTTTAGGATATTTGCTTGTCAATTTCAAAATGTAGATACCCCAAGGCTGGCATTGTGGCGCACCTGGTTAAGCTGCCACTTGCAACACCAGCATCTCATATCTGAGTGTTGTTTCAAATTCCAATTACTCTACTTACAACCCAATCCCCTGCTAATTTGCCTGGGAAGTCAGCAGATAATGGCTCCAGTACTTATGCCCCTGCCACCCACATGGAATCCCAGATGGAGTTCTAGGCTCCTAGCTTCAGCCCAGCCCAGCCCTGTTGCAGGTATCTGGGGAGTGAAGCGGCAGATGGAAGAGATCAGTCTCTCTTTCTCTTTCTCTCCCTCTATTTCTTTGTCATTCTGCCTTTCAAATAAATTTTTTAAATGTAGATGCCCCAATAAAAACTGCTTAGTAATTGCATTCATTTTAGCATGCAGAGTCACTCTGACATCTTCCTCTAAGAAAAATGTTTATTAAAATGATATGTTGTAAAATAGAATATTTAGCTATAAGTATGGCTCTAATGTTTACATTCTAAGATAATAATTTTTAAGAGATTTATTTATTTGAAAGGCAGAGTTATAGGCAGAGAGGGAGAGACAGAGATCTTCCTTCTGCTGGTTCACTTAGAAAATAACCTTACTTCTCAGGGCTGAGCCAGGCCTAAGCAAAGAGCCAGGAGCTTCATCCAGGTCTCCTATGTGAGTGTCAGGGGCCCAAGTAATTGGGCCATCTTCTTCTGCTTTCCAAGGCACATTATCAGGGAGCTGGATCAGATGTAGAGCAGCTGGGACCCAAACCAGAGCCCATGTGGGATGCTGGGGTCACAGGTGGCAGCTTAACCCACTGTGCCACAACACTAGCCTTGACAATAACCTTGTAAAGCCTATTTTCCATTTTTCCGGTCTTAGGTGAAAAACCTCAGAAGGAAGAGGACACAGCCCCTGAGCCCCCATGTTGCCCCATCTGGAGTCAGCACTTCCCCTTTCCATGCTCACTGTGGCACGGGACGATTTCACGACGGAAGCTAAGGTGTGAGGAAGTCCATCAAAGCTGACTTATGAGGACATCAAGTGTCCTACTGAGGACATTTACAGATGTTAAGCATCCAAAGCCAGTGCAAGTCTCAGTGTTTATGGATTACATTCCCCTGGCTCAAAATGTCCTGCTGCATCCCTTCCCCCAAAGCTGGGAATAGATTTTCCTCAGATGTGCATGAGAGGGCCAGTGTTTAAAGATGCAAAGCCTGTGCCTCTGGGGTACACAGCAGGGGGGTCCTTTTCTGAGGGGAGACTGTTAGTAAAAGAAGAGCAGGGCCCAGCCTTCTGCTCCCAGGACTGCAGCATCAAATTCCTTATTTTTATTTGAAAGACAGAGAAGAGACAGAGTTTTCCCATTTGTTCACTTATTTCCCAAATGCCTACAACAGCTGACACTGGGCTGAATCAAAGCTAGAAGCCAGGAATTTAGTCTAAGTCTCATATATGGATGGTGGGAACCCAATACTTGAGCCATCAGGGTGCTGGAATCAGGAGCAGAGCAGGACCCAAACCCAGGCACGCCTATATGGAATGCGAGATTCCTAAGAAGCACCTGAACTGCTGTGCCAAACACCGGTCCCATGCTCAGGATAGTACTCAATCTGCCATAAGGCAGCCCCGGCATGACTGCAGTCACCTTCAGAGCGAGTCCTCTGTCTGGTCAGACCCATGTCCATGTTAGGGTCAATCCTTCTAGAGACTTCTTTAAGCTCACCACTTCACTTTCTTACCTCCTGATTCCCACAACAAGCCATCCTGACAGAGAAATTGATGATAGACAGTACCTTGGGAATGTCTGTCACACTAGACCAATGAGCTCTTGACCCAAATGGACAGATTCACATTGGAAGCCCTGGGAGACTATTTGCCCAAGATAAGTACTGTGCAACCTGAGCAGATATTCATACAAAATAGCACTACAAAAAGCTGACTTGCTGACAACATAGCACATAGCCTCGTTGGGAAAGGATGGAGAACTCTTTAGCATGTGTTTTATGTAGTGCTGTTTCTGACAACTTGTTCTTACACTGGCAATGGTGTAAATTAAAATTTAAGCCTATATGCAAAGCTCCACCAAGGGCTCTACTCCCTTCCAATCCTCCCAGCGAAGTCTCTGGGAGGTGCCCCCTCTGACTTCCCGCAATGGGAAGTGTCACTTCACCTGATCATGATGCAGTGTGCTCAACTGCCCATCCAACCAACATCCATCCACTTCCAGCTGCTGCTGCTTTGCCAACAGAACCCTGTTATGTTCAGGTACTTCTCCTCCTCTACCAGATGGCGCTTGTTACATAGCTTTCAAATGATTCCAAACATTTACATAAATAGTACATGCTTGGAGTGAACTCCCCTCTGCTTTTGAAAGTGCAACATCTTATCAGGCCCCACAGGTGAGAGCTTGCAGTGAGCTCCCCTCCACTCAGGAATGCTACTTCAAATCCTGTCAGGATCCCCCATATGTGAGATACTGATATGTGAGATACTGACCTCAACTACATGTATAAACTCAAGAGATTGACCAACACTTTGACAGCTGAGGCTGGGAAAGGGTTGAACTCTGTCAGCTGCTTCTCCAAACACTGAGAGCTTGGGCTGTGACAATGCAGCTGTATGCTAGCCTTGGAGCACTGAATTCTCACCTACCAACAGTGGCAC
Organism: Sylvilagus floridanus; assembly: GCA_949820135.1. Lineage (NCBI taxonomy): Eukaryota > Metazoa > Chordata > Mammalia > Lagomorpha > Leporidae > Sylvilagus > Sylvilagus floridanus. The sequence goes on from OX463241.1 coordinate 81,222,737, forward strand.
TGCCTTCTGGTACTGAGGAATTTTATGTATCTTTGCTGACCTCCACTGTGATGGTCAAGTCATATTTTTTAGAAAAGCTCTCATATAAAGGTCCAACTCAAACTTTAATTAGACTTTCCTTTGCACAGAAGCCAGCTTCCTTCTGAATTTACTGGACTTGAATCATTTTAGAATGTGTGTGATTAATGCATCTGGTTGTCTATAGATATGTTACCTGTGAGGTTTGTTCCTCTTATTCTCTCTTCGAGCATTGTGAACCTAATATAAATACTGTTTGTACAGCAATAAACCACGTGATTTATGAAATCCAACTTTGATTATCTCCTTACTTGCAACATATACAACAATGCTGCATTAATCAGTTGTTTGTACTACAATAAAATAACCAAGACAAACTATGTATGAAAGAAAGAGCAATCTGTCTACATCAGAGCTTTGAAGTTTCAAGTCCAAGGTCAGGCAGTGGATGGGTGGATAGCAACAGTGGAGTATATGCAGAGGAAGTTCAATCATAGCAAGTTAGGAAGCAGAGAGTGGCTGGGCCCAACTCAAGCTATTATAAGCATCCCTCCCTCTCATGAGAATTACCCTCAGAAGGTATGCTCCCAGTGGCCTAAGGACCTCCCACTCTGCCCACTTCTTAAACACTATAACTAGCTTAAGTTCCCATTCTCCAGGTACCACTAATTTATGACTTTAGCATTTAAAGTGTTTGATGGTTTCAGGAGCCACATAATGTTCAAACCATAGCAACCAAAGCAAACTCATGTAACCACATTGCTTCGCTGTTCACTGTGCACTGCTTTGGACCAGTGAGGAGTGAACAAGTATCTGTAGCAACTTTTAGACAAAGAAAAGAGACTTGTGAGGAAAGGCTGGGGCTGGGCTTGGTGTCCAGGCTGAGGGCAGTCAGCTGACAGTTGCAGAGGCCAGGCTCAAAGCCCAGAAAGCAGAATGACCCTGGGCTTCTTGCAGAAGATTCCATTGTTATTTTCAAGCTATTTTGAGTCAGTTTCTATTATTTGCAGCTAAAAGCAATCCTAAAGAACACATCCGTATAAGACAGAGGATTAGACCTCCCTTATTATTCAAAGCTAAATACTTTGCAGACTACACTTTTTTAAACAAACCAAAATTTCGAATTTTGTTTGCTATAGTCTCACAGACTATAATAAGGGTGGATGTTTAGCCTTAGCAGTTAAGATACTAATTAGGATGTCCAAGTCCCATATTAGAATACCTAGATTCCAGTGCCTGACTCTGGCCCCTGACTCCAAGTTCCTGCTTATACACATCCTGGAAGGCAGCAGATGATGGATCAAGTAGTTGGGTCTCTGCCTCCTGTGTGGAAGACCTGGATTGAGTTCCTGGTTCCCACCTTCAACCTGCCAGTGTTAACCAGTAGATGGGAGCTTTCTCTCTCTCTCTCTCTCTCTCTCTCTCTCTCTTTTGACAGGCAGAGTTAGACAGTGAGAGAGAAAGGTCTTCCTTCCATTGGTTCACCCCCCCAAATGGCTGCTACAGTCGGTGTACTGCACCGATCTGAAGCCAGGAGCCAGGTGCTTCCTCCTGGTCTCATATAGGAGCTTTCTATCTCCTGTCCTCCCAAATTAAAAACCAAATTTAAGTATAATGAATTGGAGAACTGGGGTTCTAATAGGAATTTTGAGTTCTTTTTTTTTTTCATAGAATGGCAGATGTTCTTTTTTATTTTTTTATAACGCTTTTATTTAAAGAATATAAATTTCCAAAATACAGCTTATAGATTACAATGGCTTCCCCCCCCCATAACTTCCCCCCCACCCGCAACCCTCCCCTTTCCCACTCCCTCTCCCCTTGCTTCACATCAAGATTCATTTTCAATTCTCTTTATATACAGAAGATCAGTTTACTATATATTAAGTAAAGATTTCAACAGTTTGCCCTCACATAGCAACACAAAGTGAAAAATACTGTTGGAGTACTAGTTATAGTATTAATTCACAATGTATAGCACATTAAGGACAGAGATCCTACATGATATATTTTTTTAAAAAATTGATTAATTTTCTAGGCAATTTCCAATTTAACACCAAGATTTTTTTTTTCATTTTTAATTATCTATATACAGAAGATAGATTCAGTATATACTAAGTAAAGATTTCATCAGTTTGCACCCACACAGAAACACAAAGTGTAAAATACTATTTCAGTGCTAGTTATAGCATTACTTCACATTGGACAACACATTAAGGACAGATCCCACATGAGACGTAAGTACACAGTGACTCCTGATGTTGATTTAACAATTTGACACTCTTGTTTATGGCATCAGTAATCTCCCTAGGCTCTAGTCATGAGTTGCCAAGGCTATGGAAGCCTTTAGGGTTCGCTGACTTCAATCTTATTCCGACAGGGTCATAGTCAAAGTGGAGGTACTCTCCTCCCTTCAGAGAAAGGTACCTCCTTCTTTGATGGCCCCATTCGTTCCACAGGGATCTCACTCGCAGAGATCTTTCATTTAGGTCTTCTTTTTTTTCCAGAGTGTCTTGGCTTTCCATGCCTAGAATAGTCTCATGGGCTCTTGAGCCAGATCCGAATGCCTTAAGGGCTGATTCTGAGGCCAGAGTGCTATTTAGGACATCTGCCATTCTATGAGTCTGCTGTGTATCTCGCTTCCCATGTTGGATCATTCTCTCCCTTTTTGATTTTATCAGTTAGTATTAGCAGACACTAGTCTTGTTTGTGTGATCCCTTTGACTCTTAGACCTATCAGTGTGATCAATTGTGAACTGAAATTGATCACTTGGACTAGTGAGATGGCCTTGTTACATGCCACCTTGATGGGATTGTATTGGAATTCCCTGGCACAATTCTAACTCCATGATTTGGGGCACGACTGAGTGAGCATGTCCGAAATTGTACATCTCCTCCCTCTCTTATTCCCACTCTTACATTTCACAGGGATCACTTTTCAGTTAAAATTTAAACACCTAAGAATAATTGTTTGTTAATTACAGAGTTCAACCACTAGTACTAGAATAAAAAATTATAAAATGGATAAAGTATTACATTGTACAACAACAGTCAGCACAAGAGCTGATCAAGTCACTGTTTCTCATAGTGTCCATTTCACTTCAATAGGTTTCACCTTTGGTGCTCAATTAGTTGTCACCGATCAGGGAGAACATATGATATTTGTCCCTTTGGGACTGGCTTAATTCACTCAGAATGATGTTTTCCAGATTCCTCCATCTTATTGCAAATGACCGGATTTCATTGTTTTTGACTGCTGTATAGTATTCTATAGAGTACATGTCCCATAATTTCTTTATCCAAATGTATGCTTTGAATTCCCTGTGATCTTTTGCTGTGAGGTTCCTTTCGTTTACCTTCTTTCATGTTGATGGCCGTGTTTCTGTGTTTCTGTGTGTAACACATCTTTAAGTATCTTTTGCAGCGCTGGACGAGTGGCAACAAATTCTTTCAATTTTTGTTTGTTATGAAAGGTCTTTATTTCACCTTCATTCACAAATGAGAGCTTGGCAGGATATAATATTCTGGGCTGGCAGTTTTTCTCTCTAAGTACCTGGGCTATGTCTCGCCATTCCCTTCTAGCTTGTAGGGTTTCTGATGAGAAGTCTGCTGTGAGTCTAATTGGAGATCCTCTGAGTGTAATTTGACATTTCTCTCTTGCACATTTTAGGATCTATTCTTTCTGTTTCACTGTGGTGAGTTTAATTACAACGTGTCGTGGTGAGTAACTCTTTTGGTCATGTTTACTAGGGGTTCTATGAGCTTCCTGTACTAGGATGTCTCTGTCCTTCTCCAAACCTGGGAAATTTTCTGCTATTATCTCACTAAAAAGGCATTCTAATCCTTTCTCCCTCTCCATGCCTTCAGGAACTCCTAGAACTCGAATGTTGGGTTTTTTAATAGTATCCTGTAGATTCCCAACAATATTTTTTAGATTTCTAATTTCCTCTTCTTTTCTTTGGTTTGACTGTATAGTTTCCTGTGCTCTGTCTTCTAAGTCCGATATTCTCTCTTCTGCCTCACCCATTCTGTTTGTAAGGCTCTCTAATGTGTTTTTCATTTGATCTATTGAATTCTTCACTTCATTATGATTTCTCGTCACTATCACAGTTTCATGTTCTACTAGTTGTTTCATTTCAGCTTGATTCCTCCTTAATATTTCATTTTCATGAGAGAGATTTTCTACCTTGTCCATTAAGGATTTCTGTAGTTCAAGAATTTGTTTTTGAGTACTTCTTAGTGTTCTTATCAATTTTTTGAGATCTTCTTCTTGCATTTCTTCTATCTCATCATCTTCGTAATCTCGAATTGGGGTGTCTTTTTCATTTGGGGATGCCATAGTGTCTTCCTTGTTCTTATTACCTCGGTTTTTGCGTTTGTTGTTTGGCATATTGGTTTCTTCACTGTGGTGTTTTTTTCTAGTTATACTATGACTCTAGATTAAGTGGACTGTCTGCTTTTGATGGAGCCTTAGAGGCTTGAGATGGGTGTGGCCTGAGAGCTCTGTTTGGTTCCTCAGGGTTGAGGGTGTGTCAAAGGAGACACTCCCAGGTTAGGCGTGGTAAATCTCTCTCTGTTACTTTTTTTTGTTGTTGTTCAAAAGGGAAGTAATTCCACACAGCTGAATGGAATTGGGGGTGGTTAGCAGGCGAATGATATACCCACAGGAGCCAGAGATCGGAAGCTCTTTCCCAAGGACCAGAGAAGGAATCTTTGCGGCCCTTAGTGTGGGCTCAGATTCTCCTGTAGTCTCCCACTGGGCTGCCAAGGTTACTGAACTGTAGCGTCTCTGGAGAGTACTCACATGAATTCGTGATTTCCGTGAGTTCTCTCCCCCACCGTCTCTTTTTTCACAGTCTCATTTCATTAGCACCACACATTCATTAGGTTCTAATCTCCTGTTATTTCACCCCTCCCACCCAGAGTCAGGTTTTTCTGCTAGGGTTGGGGCCGGTGCTGACCAGAGGTCGCCCTGCTTATGACGTATTCCAAAATGGTGCCTGCTCTTTGTCTTGCTCACCTTTGAGAGGTGAGCGGAGAGAGAGAAGCTCGTGTCCGTATGGGTCACTTTTTTTTTTTTCCCTCTCTCTCTCTCTCTTCTAGTTAGCCTGGTGAACTTTTCCCCGCAGGGTTTCAAGCCTTGTTCGCTCTAGGCTCCCTTTTCCACTTCCCTGCTGGTAATTCGGGCTATTGATGTTCTGCTCACCTCGCGTTCCAGCGCTGGTGTGTTGAATCTGCTGCTGGTGTCCCAAACTGCGGGCTCCCACGCTCTCCACGCAGGTCCACTGTGAATCTGCAGTTCCGGAAGGGTTTTCTCTGCTGTATCTTCCCCTACTCTTCCTTGAACCTGCAGTATCTCCACTTTTATTAAACTGTCTCTCCCCAGACTATCGGTGTGCTCCCTTCCTATTCCACCATCTTGCCGCGCCCAATTTTGAGTTCTTTTAATGTATTTCTGGGTTTTAAACCTGGTCATGGTATGGCCAACATTTTCAGTAACCCCTTGGATGAACACATAAAATTCATCATTAAACCTGCAGTTGGCCAAAGCTGAGTTGCACTGCTAATAAACTAAAAACACATCAAGGATTTGAAAATAGGTACAAAATGTATTTGTTATCTTAGAAGACTTCTCCATGATCAAATGTGATTGATTCCAGAACTATAGTGATACTTTAGCCTTAGGAAGTCCTTAGATTGAGGATCACTTTAGGAGATTACACAAACAGGTCAAATATGAACTACTATGGAATCATTTGATAGAAACCACAAGGGCACTGACAAAATTCAGCATGTATTACTGATTGGGGAAGAAACTTGGAGTAGACTAGGAGCAGGTGTATTCCTTTTAATCTAACCTATGTTTCTCAGATCAACACCTTTATTTTGCACCTAAAGGCAAAACACTGGAGAATCCCCCTCTAAAGACCAAAAAAGAGGCAGGCTTTGGGCACAGAGGTTAAGTCACCACTTTAGGACGCCCACATCCCATATTGAAATCCTGGTTCAAGTTCTTGCTCTTCTACTTTCAATCCAGCTTCCTGCTAACGTGCGCCCTAGGAGACAGCAACTGATGGCTTAAGTGTTTGGGTCCCTTGTCATCCACGTGGGAAACCGGGCTTGAGTTCCCAGCTCCTGGCTTTGGCCTGGCCCAATTCTAGCCATCACAGGCATTTGGAGAATGAACAAATGGATGTAATCTCTCCATGTCTGTCTCTCTATCTCAAATTAAAGTGAAAAAGAAACTCTACCTCCTCAACCTGAGAGCAGCAGGCAAGCCCATCTCCACAATCCCTGAAATACCTCTGAAGCACTTGGGTCTCCAGGGCAATAAAACAGAATCTTGATAGGATAGTTTTGATGGAGGATGAATGTACCCACAGACAGATGTCTAGACTGAAAGATGGATTGACAACAGAATAAACACACCAAGATGGCCCAGAGGGATTCTGAATCCTTCCTGCTCTGACCTTGCAAAGTTCTTTCTCCTGCAAACCCAGTATTTCCTGGTCAGTGGGAATAGTCAGGAATAGTCAGGAAACAGCTGCTATAGAAGCAGCTGGTGCCCATAAGGGCCCTGCACAGCCATGTGGTGACCCTAAGAGCCCTGGTCCTCAGGGACACGCCAGCTTTCCATCAGGCTAACCACATGGCACCTCTCAGCCTCCCTGTGGTGCCCACTCAGCGGGTACCCAGCTCACCCCTCCAGCCCTCTCCCCTAAGCCTTGTGGACTTTTACTTATGTATTTCACTGCCTCTTTCTAATCTCTTCCATTTGCATCAACCTCTCTTTCCCTGTTACTTTCATCTATGTCTCAAGCTGATGCCTCAAAAGACAAGTGTGGACTAGGCTGTGGCTGTCCACCTGGAGGTGGCCACCCAAGACAGGGGTGAGGTACGTCCTGTTTGTTTTATTTGGGTCAGGACTCAACCTGAACCCAGTCAGAAGTGCTAATGCAGGAGGTCACAGGGCCACTAAGCCAACCACCCTGCACAAGGCCCAGACAAGGACACTCGTTTTAGGGTGATGAAAGGCACAGCTGCTCCCTCTACTGGATGGTCTCATCCACCAGTACAAATGTCTTATAAAATGGTTTTGCAACGATCTATCAATTCAAAACCTCAGTTTTGCAATTATTTCTTCAAAAAAATTTACAAGGAGGGTCACAGTCACATGGTCTGTTTACAAGTATACAACACATACATTTGCTTAATCTTTTATGTCAAAATGTGGCCTAAATTATTTAGCTTTAAAACATTTTTAAGATACTACTTGCAAGGCCAGCATCCCATATGGGTGTAGGTTCAAGTCCCGGCTGTTCCACTTCATATCCAGCTACCTGCTAATGGTATGGGAAAAGCAGCGGGAAGATAGCCCAAGTACTTGGGCCCCTACCACCCATGTGGGAGACTGAGATGAAGCTCCTGGCTCCTGGTTGCCACATGGCTGAGCTCTGGCCAATGCAGTCAGTTGGGAAGTTAACCAGCAGATGGAAGACCTGTCTCTCTCTCTCTCTCTGTCTCTCCCTCTCTCTGTAACCCTTTAACATCAATAAATGTGTCTTTTTAAACAAATAAATAAAAACAATAACATTTTAAATGACAAAAATAATGAATTAATGTTTTGGAGTAAATAAAAAGAAAGTAATTTGTTTTCTTTTTGTTTAGCTTTTTTTTTTTTTTCATTTTATTTGAAAGGCAGGGATAGTAACATAGACTGAGGGAGATTTTCCAATCACTGGTTCATTCCCCAAGTTCCAGGGCTGGGCCAGACCAAACCCAAGAACCTGGAACTCAATCCAGGTCTTCCATGTTGGTGACAGGGACCCAAGTACATGAACCTTCATCCTCTGTCTTGCAGGGCATTAGCAGGAAGGTGGATCAGAAGTAGAGCAGCTGAGACAGTCACTCCTAAGTGAGATGTAGCCATTCCAAGTGGCAACTTAACTGCCACACCAAATGTCCATGGAAAAGTAAAAGGTAGAATTTTACCCAAATATTGAAAATAAAAAGAAACTGATATGAATGACCTTCTAAAAGTTTGTTAGAAATATATATTATCAAAAACCTGTGCATGGGTTTCAAATTATTTGCACCAAATTCCTTTCCACAGTTGAAGTACCCATGTACTTGATCAAAACAATAACATTCTAACTAGAGCTATTTATAATGAAACATGTTGCCCATCAACAGTATAACTCAAGTACAGGCAGGATATTCACCTATTAAGTTACATGAAATGATCATCATATTAACTGTATGTAATGGTTATAGTCTGATTTTAATCCAAACACATATTGATAGCAACTGCAGATGCTAATAAATATTTGTTAGAATAGACCCCTCTAATAAAATGTTTCAACTATGAGTCCAGAATCTGGTACACCTGCCCTCTGTATTCCCATATGTAAAAGGAACTTATTGTGCAATGGAGTCCACATGTCAACACGAATTAAAAGTACCACCTCTGGACTTTGGTTCATGTGACAAACTAAACACACACATTTATTTCTGCTTCCACCACAACCCTATTTGAGATACTAAGAGGATTTTTTTTATTCAAATACTTGGGGCCACAATGCCGTTATCCCATATAGCAGCACTGATTCGAGTCCCAGCCACTCCACTTCCAATCCAGCTCCCTGCCAACGTCGCTGGGAAAGCAGCAGCAGATGGGCCAAGTGCTTATACCCTTGCCATCCATATGGGAGACCCAAGTGGAGTTCCTGGCTCCTGGCTTCAGCCTGGCCTATCCCCAGCCATTGTGGCCATTTGAGGAGTGAACTTGTGGATGGAAGGTCTTTCTCTCCCTCTCTCTCTGTGTTGCTCTGCCTTCCAAATAAATCTTTTTTTAAAAAATGGAATATGCAAAAAACAAAAGGAATAAATGCGCATGGGCACAGAGAACAAAAGAGAAGATGGCAGGCAATACTATCATGAAAGTTTTAGAAGCCAAAGATTCATTGAACAAATTATTTCTCTTGTTTCCATTGTATTAACAGCTTGCAAAGGAGCAGGAGCACAAGTCAGCCATGTGGCACACTGAATAGCCCTCTCTCCAAATCCTGAACTGGAAGCAATGGAACAAACAATGTATATTGGTGGGATTCCCAGATCTCCACCTGCTACTGCAGTTACCATTAGTGTTTTTTTTTAGAAAACTTTTATCTAATAAATATAAATTTTTAAAGTACAACTTTTGGATTATAGTGGTTTTTCACCCCATAACCTTCCTCTCACCTGCAAACCATCCCATCTCCTACTCCTTCTCCCATTCCATTCTTCATTAAGATTCATTTTCAATTATCTTTATATACAGAAGATCAACTTAGTAAATATTAAGTAAAGATTTCAACAGTTTTCACCCACACAGACACACAAAGCATACAGTACTGTTTGAATGCTAGTTTTTCCATTAATTCGCATAGTATAACACATTAAGGACAGAGATCCCACATGGGGAGTAAGTCCACAGTGACTCCTGTTGTTGCCGTTAGTGTTAAGCTTACTTTCTTGCCATTCTCTGCTCCTCTTTCCCTGCCCTCTTTTTGATTGATCAAGTATTTTTAGTATTCCATTTTATCTCCAGAAATGGCTCTTTAGCTCTCTTATTTTGTTTATTGTTCATGTGGTTGCTCTAGGTAATTACCAGGCATCTTTAACTCATCACAGTCTATTTGATGTTAATGCTACACCACTCCATGTCTAATGGAAGAAACTTAAAAGAGAACAATTCCATTTGCAACATTTGTGGTATTGATACAGACATCGTATTTTGACAAGTTATATGCATTTATTTGATGCTCTTTGTATATTGGTTGTTTCAACCAAGTTTCTTGATATTTCCTCCATCCTTTCCTTAAGATTTATTTATTTATTTATTTTTGACAGGCAGAGTGGACAGTGAGAGAGAGAGACAGAGAGAAAGGTCTTCCTTTTGCCGTTGGTTCACCCTCCAATGGCCGCCGCGGTCGGCGCGCTGCGGCCGGCGCACCTCGCTGATCCGATGGCAGGAGCCAGGAGCCAGGTGCTTTTCCTGGTCTCCCATGGGGTGCAGGGCCCAAGCACCTGGGCCATCCTCCACTGCACTCCCGGGCCACAGCAGAGAGCTGGCCTGGAAGAGGGGCAACCGGGACAGAATCCGGTGCCCCGACCGGGACTAGAACCCGGTGCCAGCGCCGCTAGGCGGAGGATTAGCCTGTTGAGCCACGGCACCGGCCAAGATTTATTTATTTTTGAAAGGCAGTTAGAGAGAGAGAAAGAGAGAGGGGAGAGAGAGAGAGAAAGAGAGAGAGAGAAACCTATCTTCCATTTTCTGGTTAACTCCCCAAATAGCAGCAACAGGTGGGACTGGGCCAGGTTGAAACCGGGAGCCTAGAACTCCTTAGGTCTCCCGTGTGTGTCAGAGGCCCAGGCACTCAGGCCATCTTCTGCTGCATTCCCATACACATTAGCAGGAAGCTGGATTGGAAGTGGAGCAGCTGCAACTCCAATTGGTGCTCCTCTATGGGATGCCAGCATTGTGGCCCCATGTCTTCCATTTATATTATGTGGTCAGCATCACATGTGGTGGCTTTACCTGCTGCACCACATACGCCCAAATTTTTCTTCCTTTAAAAAGGAAAAATGACAGTGGTTTGTAAATAGTTATTGTAAAGTAAAATATTTTAGACCAGTTTTCCTTCAATCATACATGTGTTTTCTTCCACTTTCATTCTATTTTTGGAAGACTAATTGCACTTTCTCTTTGGAGAACTAAAAAAGAATGTGAGTTTAGTGTCAGATTTGCACACCATGTTGAAGGAGCTTAAAATTGTTCAGAGCCCTTCCTTCAACTGACTCTCCCACTGGAAACTTGTTCAGGAAGTTAGAGCCACATCTCTTAACCAGAACAGAACATTTTGTATAGCAAACAAGAGAAAAACTTCAAACTAAAAACAGATTTCATCTCAAGGTTCAGATTTGGAAAGTAACTTTGCCACCTACTAACTTTGACTGATTTCAAAATTTAAGCTGATGTATTTTGTATTATCAAAGGCAAAGAACAAGAACAGAGACCCTGTTAAGTAATGTTCAAATAAATCAAAAGCACCAAAGCTTGACACCGTGCTTCCCAGATTTGACAACTGGAAGCTACAAAAGTATTTAAATTTTAATCATATGCAAATTAACCCATTATTCTGATATGGCTAAATAGATTTTTTTTAATTGAAGTCTTCAGATATTTGTACCTGGCAGGTGCAATGTGTGGGAATGAGCTCTACCTGCCAAAAGTATGGTCATCTGATGTGTCGTTTAAAAGAAGCAGGGTGAGTAGGCCGGCGCCGTGGCTCAACAGGCTAATCCTCCGCCTTGCGGCGCCTGCACACCGGGTTCTAGTCCTGGTTGGGGCGCCAGATTCTGTCCCTGTTGCCCCCCTTCCAGGCCAGCCCTCTGCTGTGGCCTGGGAGTGCAGTGGAGGATGGCCCAAGTGCTTGGGCCCTGCACCCCATGGGAAACCAGGAAAAAGCACCTAGCACCTGGCTCCTGCCATCGGATCAGCGCGGTGCGCAGGCCGCAGCGCACCGTCCACAGCAGCCATTGGAGGGTGAACCAACGGCAAAAGGAAGACCTTTCTCTCTGTCTCTCTCTCTCTCTCTCTCTCATTGTCCACTCTGCCTGTCCAAAATAAATAAATAAATAAAAGAAGCAGGGTGAGGCCGGTGCTGTGGCATAGCGGGTAAAGCTGCTGCCTGCAGTGCCAGCATCCCATATGGGCACTCATTTGAGTCCCGGCTGTTCCACTTCCAATCCAGCTCTCTGCTATGGCCTGGGAAAACAGTAGAAGATGGCCCAACTCCCTGGGCCCCTGCATCCACGTGGGAGATCCGGAAGAAGCTCCTGGCTCCTCAGCACAGCTCCAGCCATTGTGGCCTTCTGGGGAGTAAACCAGCAGATGAAAGACCTCTCTCTCTATCTGCCTCTCCTTCTCTGTGTAGCTCTTTCAAATAAATTAATTTTTTAAAAAAAGCAGGGTAAGACCCACAAGAAACAAGGTATGAGTTAATTCTTCCTTTAATGTGAATGTGTGCTTCTGAAAATGTTGGAAGTTTTCTTTTTGTCAAATTTCTATGCATATGTTCAGAGTAATCTGATGGCTAACAATTAATGGGTGATATTTTAGAAATTGGTTTACTTAGTTGGGTCTCTTGTTAAACTCTTTAGGACCTATTATGCCCTATAAGAAATCCAAACACACACCTAAATTCTACACTAAGTCTTTTCCGGTATATTTCAACTGTTAATGAAATTGTTTTTGATAAGTTAAGAACAGACTGATGGCCAATGAAACACAAAAGGATTTTTAAGAAAAGAGAGAAAGTGCTCCTAACAGGCAACACTGAACTCAGGTTGCAAAAAGGAGGGAAATTTGGATAATTGATTAGACCACCTGAAGAGCCTCAGGTTTAGAAAACTCTAATGGAAAAAAAAGCTGACCACACCACAATACAAAAAGTGCCCCATCAGCAGTTGGATTGTCTGGGACAGCACTTCCAGTCCCCACATCTCTATCAAGGTTTATTGCTTAGCCCATGTGGTGCCTCACATATTCAACCAAGTGTCATTCACAGATCTGTGACAGATACCCAGAGTCTTAATCTAATAACCTCAGCTGGCCTGAAATGCTAGGTCTTGGTCCTCTGTATTGGGTCAGTCCTAACAAAACCAGCTACAGAGAAAATGAAGCAACTATTCATTCCTATAAAATTGATGATTTTGTGTAAATTCTGACTACATATGGGTATAATAAAAAACACACTTCACAATTATTGGACTCTTTGTTTAGGCATTTTAAAAAAATGCTTAATAGAACTTGTTCTACTATATGTATGCCTGATTAGATTCATAAGTATTACTCCTTAGATTTGGCCAGATTTATATAGCTACTCTATTAGATGTTCACAGTTTAATTGAACATGTAACTAGTATTAAATTTTAAGGAGGATTTAATTACTAATCAAAAATATTATACAGGCCAGCGCCGTGGCTCAACAGGCTAATCCTCCGCCTTGAGGCGCCGGCACACCGGGTTCTAGTCCCGGTCGGGGCACCGGATTCTGTCCCGGTTGCCCCTCTTCCAGGCCAGCCCTCTGCTGTGGCCCAGGAGTGCAGTGGAGGATGGCCCAGGTGCTTGGGCCCTGCACCCCATGGGGAGACCAGGAAAAGCACCTGGCTCCTGGCTCCTGCCATCTGACGAGCGCGGTGCGCCGGCCGCAGCGCGCCGACCGCGGCGGCCATTGGAGGGTGAACCAACGGCAAAAGGAAGACCTTTCTCTCTGTCTCTCTCTCTCACTGTCCACTCTGCCTGTAAAAAAAAAAAAATATATTATACAAAGAAAAATTGAAAGTATTTTTGTGAATTTGATATGTTCTGTAAGTTAAGAGTAAATGTTTAAAGGGGAAAATGTACCTAGAGATGCTTAATTTTAATATACAGGGTAATAATCAGAACACAACAACACGGGAGTACCGCTTCTCATGTACAAAAGTACTTCTTGGGAACTAAAGCACTAACAATTTCCACTGGAATTGTAACTGTACCAAAAACATCTTTCTTTTCATGTTCTGATTAACAAAAGCTAACTCCTGAGCTTGCAACTAATTAGTGTCTCTTCAATTCAACACACAACACTTGTTTGTGAATTCCAGAAACCAGCCTTGGGAAAGTCAGCTGAAGTTGCAAAGCAATCTGGCCCTCCCCAGTCAGCATGACCACAGGATTGGGTATTTTGCAACAGAATGAAGAGGTACAAATAACTAAGGGCATAATAAGCTTGGGCCCTAGGCTGAGTGGGCCTCATCAGGGTTAATCAAACACTTAACTCAATACTTGGGCTCTTTCATGCAGTAGCCAGGTAATACTCTGTAGCTGCTTCCTTGTGCAGACCATCCAGTTTTGCCTTCTGCATGATAATGTCAAGTCATCAGCAAGTTTCTCAAGGAGCTGTGTTGACATTTGAGATTGATAAAATACCGTTATCAAAGCAACACTGGTTTCAGTGCCTCTCTACTTCTTTTTTTTATTTTTTAAGATCTATTTATTTATTTGAAAGGAAAAATTACACAGTGAGAGAAGGAGAGGCAGAGAGAGAGAGAACTTCCATCGTTGGTTCACGCCCCAGCTGGCAGCAATGGCCAGAGCTGTGCTGATCTGAAGCCAGGAGCTTCTTCCAGGTCTTCCATGCAGGTTAGGGGCCCAAGGACTTGGGCCATCTTCTGACTTCCCAGGCCACAGCAGAGAGCTGGATTGGAAGTGGAACAGCCAGGACTCAAACCGGCACCCATATGGGATGCCAGCGCCATAGGCATTGGCTTTACCCACTACGGCACAACACAGGCCCCACCTGTCTACTTATGACATGCCATTAGCCATTCTCAACAGCCTAACTTCTTTTTCACTCCTTAAAAACCCCAGGCGACCCTCACTGATGAGGATGGTAGTTCTTGAAACATTAATCTGCCACCCTTCTTATTCACTGAGGGATTGTTAAGCTTTCTCTTTCCTTTATCCTCAAACCTTGTCCTCATTATTCTGATTTGGTATGACTGACAAGGACCAGACTTCCAGTAACAGAATGACTGTCACTGATCTCTACTTTTAGGACTACAGGGTTATACAAAATGAAATTAAGATCAGAATTCACAACATCAAAGAATCAATGTGTCCTTGTGAAATGCAGACGATTCCAATGTCTCTGGGTATAAGAATTTCAAGAGATTGACTGACTTAAAGTCTAATAGCTTTAGAGATCATTAATACAGTAACATGAAAATTGATCTTTTGCTAATATAAAATCTGCAATCACCACCGAAAAAAAGCTCATTCTGGTATCTGTGCATTATTCAGAGAGTAAAATATCTAGATTTAAATAAATTTTTTAAAGATTGATTAGTTTATTTGAGAGACAGAGTTACAGAGAGGCAGAGACAGAGAGAGGCCTCGCTGATTCATTCCCCATTGGCCACAACGGTAGATCTAGGCAGATCCAAAGCCAGAAGCCAGGTCTCCAATGTGGGTGCAAAGGCCCAAGTATTTGGGCCATCTTCTACTGCTTTCCCAGGCCACACTAGGGAGCTGGATTGCAAGTGGAGCAGCCAGGACTCAAACTGGTGCCCATATGGGATGCGGGCACCTGAAGGCAGAGCCTTAATCTATTATGAACAGCACCAGTTGAAGCTAAGCAATTTTGAAAATGTTAAACATTCAGTCCAAAAAATGTTAAATTTGATCACACTAGTTATATTCTAGCAAATATAAACCACCCAGTCACATAAACACACTGCCAAACCAAAAACGTCCATCATTGTAACTATTTGTTCTTATAGGATCTCTAAGGAGATTGTTTCAGTTTTAACATAAGCAAGGTATGAAGCCTCTGAATGTCTTCTTATACGAAAAAAAAAACCTATCAAAATAAATAAATTTATCCTAGCACATTTGCTCTATGACTGAAAACTCACAAAAGTGCTAGGAATGAAAAGTTAAAAAAAAGTGAACAAAAAGTGAGGATCAGAGCTCAGGTTAAAAACAAAAGGCTCAGATTTGAGGGGAAGTATGATGTTCATGCATGCCATGGATGCCCTGTTGGAAGGGCTGGAGCTCTAGAAAAAAAGGGGAAGGGGAAAAATAGGCCAGCGCCGTGGCTCAACAGGCTAATCCTCCGCCTTGCGGTGCCGGCACACCGGGTTCTAGTCCCGGTCAGGGCGCCGGATTCTGTCCCTGTTGCCCCTCTTCCAGGCCAGCTCTCTGCTGTGGCCCGGGAGTGCAGTGGAGGATGGCCCAAGTGCTTGGGCCCTGCACCCCATGGGAAACCAGGAAAAGCACCTAGCACCTGGCTCCTGCCATCGGATGAGCGCGGTGCACCGGCCGCAGCGCGCCAGCCGCGGCGGCCATTGGAGGGTGAACCAACGGCAAAGGAAGACCTTTCTCTCTGTCTCTCTCTCTCTCACTGTCCACTCTGCCTGTCAAAAATAAAAAAGAAAAAGAAAAAAAAAAAGAAAAAAAGGGGAAGGGGAAAAATAAAACATTTGTTGGCAATAGTTAAGTCAAAAAGTATAGCAACAGAACTAACTTTAGGCATTAAAAACCAAGGATAAAAATACAGAAAATCAGGACTGGTACTACAGCACAGCAGGTTAAACTGCAGGTTGTGACACCAGGATCCCATATTGAAATGCTGGTTTGGGCCCCAGCTACCTGCTTCTAACCCAGCTTCCTACTAATGTGCCTGAGAAGGCAGTGGATGATGGCCCAAGTGCTTGTGGGAGACCAGGTTGGAGTTTCTGGCTCCTTGCTGCAGGATGGCCCAGCTTTGGCTATTGTGGCCATTTGGGGAGTAAACCAGTGCAGGAAAGATCTCTTTTTCTCCCCCTCTGTTATTCTGCCTTTCAAATAAATAAATCTTTTTAAAGATATATAGAAAATCAATGACATTAATCTAAAGCTAAAACTTTTCATTGAGCTCAAAAGCAAAACTTTTACACCATAACATCATGTTAAAAATTAATTTAAGATTTTAAGGCTCTCTAAACTCTGCTAACTTTAAGTGACCACTACAGTGTGTGTATAGATAGCTGATAGAGTAGACATGAAGAGACAGACGTTAGAGATGAGGGATGGATGACTGACAGGTGGACAGATAGATGGACGTATGTTACAGATAATGGATAGTTAGATGATAGATAACTTCAAAACATTTACTTGCCATTAAATACCCTGCAAGAAAAATTCTTCAATTTGCTTTGAAAAAGGACAACAGGTGACTTTTGTTCCAAGTCAGGAAGAAGTAACACAAAATGACACATCTGGAGTGAGAATCCTTTAATAACTATATTCATTTCCAGAGAACAATAAATACAGGAATTGCAAGCAGTATATATAACAGTAATATTTTCTTTAGATACAGAAAGCAGCAACTTTTTTACAACTTAAAGACCAAACACTTTTTTTTTGAAAATAGCACTGGGAAAAGCCACACGATGGAAGAAAAGTACTAGCAAAATGAAAAGTGATTCATTCTCATCCCTAAACACTGAGGTCCCCACTCCAGGTGCTCCGCCACAGATAAGGGGGCTGAGAGGCAGCGCTCAACTCCGTGCAGCAGTAGTCTGAGGCTGCTCTGATTGAAGCTGTTTGCCGAGATATTCCCTAAAAAATAAGAACGAAATGACAGAAGCAAATTAGAATTTAAGGAACAATCACTTTCCAAATTGAAACTCAAATACACTGTCATTATAGACTTATTTTAACATCTGAAAGTTAGTAATAAAATAGCCCTAGCAAACTAAATTTTCCGCATTTCAAAAGTACTTGTACTATATGGACTCTACTCTTTGTACCCTATACAAAGTAAGTCATGACACACAACTAGTAATTCTGCAAGCATGAATGATCACAAGGCAATGTGAGCAGATTTCCCAAGGAAAGTCTACTTTCCTGCTCAGATAAAAGTTTGGTTTATTACCACTGCCACTTCCGCAATTTTAGAAGTTCAAAAGAAGCAACTGAATCATGATTCCGAGTGGCCTCCTACATGGAAAGCACATCTCCTGATGCTAGAGAACACACCCATCTGCTCCCTTGGAGGAACCTGCACGCACAGGAAGGGAAGCCTGAGAGAAACATGGGGATCACAGCTCTAACAGAAACTGTGAGGTGCACTCATTGTGCATGGCACAGCCGAACGCCTGCACAAAGCCGACTGCACTGAACCCCCAGAACCATCACAAGCGCTCAGTGATGGAATGCCCACTCTACACATGCAGCAACAGCACCTTGGAGCAGTCTCCTTCAGAGAAAAAAACTGACTATGTACCCACAGCTTCTATTCAGTCCAGGACAAAAATCATCTTTTCCCCTTGCCTGTGAAGGAGTTGCCCAAACTTCTCTTTAGAACTAACAAGAGCCCAGAAAAATATTCCCTTTTATAAAAAGAAAAAAACGTGTTTTGTAGACCTAGGTTTGCATTCCAGCTCCTTCACTTCATAGACATTCTAGCCCCAGGGGTCACAATGTCCCTGCAAGGGTTCAGGAGGTACTGCGTGTGATGGCCCAGGATAAGCAGCAGGCAGCATGAGTCAGCACCATCCCCTCCGGCCTTATCACTTATCAACCAGCCATTCCATCGCTTCTATTTATTTATGTATTTATTTATTTGAAAAGCAGAGGAGAGAGAGAGAGAGAGAGAGAGAGAGAGAGAGAGAGAGAGAGAGATTCTATTGGTTCACCCCCCAAAATGACTGCAATGATCCAGGTCTCCTAGTTGGGTGCAAGGGCCCCACACAGCTTCTGCTGTTTCCCCAGGTGCATTAATGGGGACCTGGGTAGGAAGTGGGGCAGCTGGGACTTGAACTTGCACTCATATGGAATGCTGGCACCCCAGACAGCAGCTTAACCTGCTATGCCACACCTCTTCTTGTTTGTGCCCCACTAGGAAACTTTGGGTGCCATCAGTGTCTAGTGAAAATTGCTACTCTTCCTTTCTCTAGAGGCCTGAATAAGGAAAAAGGAATAACCTGTGTGTTTCACCTGCTATGCACTGTACTCTGCTGTCACAGCCTAGTTCAGAGCATTAAGATGTGAAAAAGACTGAGAAAAGCAAGAAGCCCACACAACAGGAAAGGGGAAAATGACACGCAGTGGTATAGGAGACAGAAGAAGGAAATCCCTATGTGTGAGATGTCCCAAAGGCTGAAGGAAGTGAATGGTGGTTGCAGACACTGGGAGGCTGACACGGAAATGGTTTATGGGTTTTTTTTATCCTTACAGGAAAGTTCTGATGACTGACTCACTAATTTGGGGTGTCACATCAAAGTGTAGAATAGTGTCTACTAGCAACTACCCGACATAATTAGGCAATGGAATCTTAATTCTGTAAATTATTCTGTAAATAGCAATGTTTAATTTATGTAAAGATTAAAAAGAAAGCCATCCTATAAACTTAATTAGAAGGAAAATTGCAAGAGTTTATGAAAACTGTTGATGCTGCTCCTCTGGGAAGGCCTGAAACTCAGACATGTCTGTGCTGCCAAGCTGGGTGTTCTTAGGGTGGGTGGCTGCAGGGTGGGGTGATGACATTTACCACATGATTTCCAGATCTTGCATTAGCTTTTTCTAAATGTACATAAGTAATTAAGCCTGAATTTAGATATGTGCAAATCAAGGGAATCTTCAAATATTCTGACTTTGAATGCTCCTCTGTTTAGTGTGGTTTCTTAGAAAAAAAAATGTAAAAAGGGAACTTAAAGACTTTGTGCTGCCTTCAATTCCTCAGCCATGGTTCTTGCCATAAAGGACCAATGTCAAGGACCTTGTCCTAGGATGTAAGTTTCCAAGACACCTGGCAAGAGGACATAGCAATGCCTCTAGGAGCTCACACTGTGAACTGCTAGTGACACGAAAGGTCCTCATGGGTTTCATCACACACAGAGGCCTCCAGATACTTAAAGCCTGGCTCATTCCCCTACCAGACTGAACCAATATTTAGGGAACAAGAGTGAATTCTTGGAGCCGGGGAAAATCACTGATTCCCAAACAGGGCATTACTGAAGGAGCGTCAAGGCAAGAGGATATTTCAACAACAAGGAGGTGAGTTGTTCTAGCAGAGAATTTCGAGATAAAGCAAATCACTGCTCCTTTCCTGTTCATCTTCTTCCATTTGTTCTCCTGGCCAAAAGTATACATAATGGACAACAGCCTCTCCTACACTCTCACTTTTTCCATATATACAGGCGTATACCAGAGGCATCTCCTTCTTCATAACCTGTGGAAAAATCACAGTCTCCTTTCCTCTGCCAAGGAGTCTATATAATTTAACATTTAGGGGAAAGACAGGGGCACAGATCGACATAAATGATGCAACTGGCAACTTAGAGGCCAAGGGCCCCACATGGAACTTCATGAGCTGAACCTGTGGAAGTATAGGTCACAAAATGCCAAAGGTCAATCAAAAGAAGAACCCAGGCAGTAGGCCTAGAGAAAATAATCAAATCTCCTGAAGGTTTCTTGAAATCACCATGTTTGTTGTGGTGTGTGGGTTGTTAAAATACTGGAGGGAGCTGACTAGCACTCATGTGGAAAAGATCCTATACTATGGAAAAGGACTGGAACTGCTGTTGTGGTTTAGAAAGTTAAGCCACAGCCTACACCATCCCATGTCGAAATCCTAGCAGCTTCATTTCCAATCCAGCTACTTACTAATGTGCCTGGGAAAGCAGATGATGGCCTGATTCATAGCACCCCTGCCACCCATGCAGCAGACTCAGTGGAGTTCCAGGATCCTGACTTAGGTTGTTGGGGTCATCTAGGGAGTAAACCAGTGGATTTATAGATCTTTTTGCTCTATGTCTCTTCTTGTCACTCTACCTTTCAAATAAATCTAAGTTAAAGAAAAAAAAGCGCCGGCGCCGTGGCTCAACAGGCTAATCCTCCGCCTTGCGGCGCCGGCACACCGGGTTCTAGTCCCGGTCGGGGCGCCGGATTCTGTCCCGGTTGCCCCTCTTCCAGGCCAGCCCTCTGCTGTGGCCCAGGAGTGCAGTGGTGGATGGCCCAAGTGCTTGGGCCCTGCACCCCATGGGAGACCAGGATAAGCACCTGTCACCTGGCTCCTGCCATCGGATGAGCGCGGTGCGCCGGCCGCAGCGCGCTGTCCGCGGCAGCCATTGGAGGGTGAACCAACGGCAAAGGAAGACCTTTCTCTCTGTCTCTCTCTCTCTCACTGTCCACTCTGCCTGTCAGGAAAAAAAAAAAAAAAGCAAGCAAGCAGAGACCTAATATACACAAGGGTTGGAAGGAAACTGACTCCTTTGAACTTGGCTTATAACCTCTGAATCCCAGTGACCCCAAGCACAGTGAAGTTTAACAACACGAACTGAGGACTGAGAATACAGACTGGCTACCACCATTCCCACTGAATCACAAGCTCTCACAGAACATTTACTTCAGGACACCCACACGTTATCCCTTTTCATTGTTTTATGCCCCTGGTGAGGTAGGTGCTCCCTTCCCTAAGACAGCTGCCAGCCTCCAAAAAGAGCCTGGAAAAGTGCAGAAAATAGATGCTGTTTTCTATTTTTCAGATTGGAAGACAACTATAGGGTGTGAATATTTCTTCAGATTAAAGTTACATTACTGTTAAGACAAAAGGAAAAACTAGTATGGATTTTACTTTAGGGGGTTATAATTATAACAAAGGACTCAGGAAGAGATGTTTTAAAAGAATTATCTGAGTACTGAGTCGATCTTTCTTTATACACATGAAGATGACCAACAAAAATTCCACTTATAATTCACTGAAAAGGAGCCTAACTTATATCAGCAATCTTCAGAAGTCAAATCTTCACTTCTACTACGTACAAAGCACAATCTGAGAAGTATAAATGTTTCTCTTTGATTTCATCCCTAACTGAAATATTTTGGAATCCCAACATCTCTGAAACTGAAAAAAAGGAGTAGTCTAAACATCAACTCGCCTTGTTAAGAATCCAAAAACAGTTCACAAAGAGATCACACCATCTGGTGCAAAAGTGTCTGCATCTCCCTAAGAAATACTGAAAAGCTGCTTGCCAGTCCTATAAGGCACCATGAGGCAGCTGAGATGGGACAGAGGCTGAAGATAATGTTTGCTATCTGGCTTCCATTCTGATTTCTAGAAACTAAGGCACCAGGAAGCATCTACCAGCTACATTAACTCTTAGAATATCAGAAAGGCCTTCAATGTGTTATGTACAGGTAAGCCATATTGTCACAGTTCCTTAGTTATTTCAAGACTCAAATGTTGTTCTTTCTTTAAAACTGTACTTGAAGATACTGACTGATAGAGAGCAACCTGCTAACTTCACCTGTGTAGTCTGAAACACATGGTAACTTCAGCTATATAGCTTAGTGCTAGAAACCACTTGGTAAGTTTACCTATAAAATTTAGTGGCATAAAAAAAATGAATTTTTGACTAACAAACCTATCAGGCAACAAAAATCCAAAGTCTTATTTTTCTTTTGCCTTGACTCCCACAAAAGTTCAATAGAAAACCCACTATTAATAGTATTTTTGTACTATTTCCCTAGTTTTCCTTTAGTATGTAAATTTTTCATAACTAAAATCATAGTGTACCCAGAATTCTAAACCCCAGTTCTTTCTCTATGTTTATCATAATAATTAATAAAAGTACCACTGAGTCATATTTGTCATAACTTTTACCTATTCTGCTTTGAAAACAAGTTAGTATAATACAAAGCATTAATAAAGTATTGTTTTCAAATGTATAAAAATAATTTATCTTAGAAAATATGAACTTTGTAGTTTTTTATAATTCAAATTTATATTTGGTAAAGAGAAAAATAGTGTAAACAATATTATACATTACTGTTTTAATGCTAATTCACTATAGTTTAGTTAATGAATTTAGTAATTCCCCTGCTTTATCTGGATTTTGAATATTAAACATAAAGCGAATTTTATTTATATGAACTGAAAAAAATTAGCTTTTCCTATGTAACAAGTGAGCACATAAAAATTATTTGCATCTAATTTATAGAAACATTTAAATTCCAAAAGTATATAGCCAGTTTCCACAATATTTTAAATTCAGTAGTATCGTATTTAACATCACAATACAAACTATTCCTTAGTGTTTGCTATTTACTTAAACACTGCGCTACTTGCTTGACATACATTTTCTTCACAATAATATCCATAAATATAAACGAATCCCATTTCATAAATAAACAACTAGAGTTTAGCAATGATAAATGACATGTAAGGTTAGGAAAACCAATTATTAGCGGACAGCATATCTGCTCAATTTTGCCTGACTTTAAAATTCACAGTTTTAATCACTACACACTACTGCCTCCTAGTACATTATTCTACTTCCCACTGGCTGTAGAGCTATTATTGTGTAGATTTAAGCAGAGTAAGCTCAAGAACATTTCAACGTGAACCCTCAATTTATATTCTCAAATATATTTTTGTAATCACTGGCCATTTTATTTTCTAATAGCATCAAGATTCAAAGATTGACAGATTAGCAGAATTCCTAAATAGGAATTTTTTAAACAGTCAGTGATCCTGGGGCCAGCACTGTGGCATATTTGGCTAAGACTCTGTCTGCAGTACTGCCATCCCTTACAGTAACGGGTTCATGTCCTAGCTGCTCCTCTTTGGATCCAGCTCTCTGCTAATGGCCTGGGAAAGCAGCAGAAGCTGGCCAAAATACCTGGGTCCCTGCATCTACATAGGAGACCCAGAAGAAGCTCCTGGCTCCTGGCTTAGGATCAACCCAGCTCTGACCATTGCAGCCATTTGGGGGAATGAACCAATGGATGGAAGACTTGTCTCTCTGCCTCTCCCTCTGTCTACAACTTTACCTCTTAAATAAATAAAATCTTTAAAAACAATTAGTGATCCTAAAAAATAGTCTACTTATGCAAGTTATAGCTAATCAGAAACAAAAACACACATTTTAAAAGCAGTTGTATTTAAGTTCTCAGTAACAAGTTAGTTTTGTACTGCTTACCTGATCTACCAGTGCTATCCCTAGACCAGCAGTATCTTAGTAACACAGGTCATCCTGTTCATAATCTATAGTTGCATAGAACCTGAACCTCTCAAAAAGCCAGAGCTGGCAGTAAACACTCCACTTCCTCTTCAAAATGCTGATTCCATAATGACTTTTTTATCCGAAGCCAGGAGCCAGGCACTTCTCCTGGTCTCCCATGCGGGTGCAGGGCCCAAGCACTTGGGCTATCCTCCACTGCACTCCCGGGCCACAGCAGAGAGCTGGACTGGAAGAGGAGCAACCGGGACAGAATCTGGCGCTCCGACCAGGACTAGAACCCAGTGTGCCGGCGCCGCAGGCAGAGGATTAGCCTATTGAACCGCAGCGCCGGCCCTGTTATAATGACTTTTAAAGAGAAAGTTTATTTTAAACTTGTTACAAAGACAGCAGGAAAGCAAAGTCCACTTGAACTACAGACTCCTTTTTCTTAAGAATATTTGGAATGCTAGACTAAGAGTACCTGAGAGCAGAGAGGGTATCTGATCCATCTTCCTCCAGTGCTCAGATCAGAGCCTGGCATAAACTAAGAGCTGAATGACTATAAAATGAAAAGAAGCTGAAGAATCCTACAAGGATCCTAGACTCTTTAAAAGGGTGCCTTCTTCTTCTAACGTGCAAAGTGCTCAAACCCCAGTAGAGACAGCCACTCTACTTCCACATACCTGCTCAAACAAAAACATAACTTAAAAAAAAATATATATATATATATACTCTGCTTATAACACAAGAATGTTCAATTAAATTGATAGTAAAGAAACAATATTTTAGGAAGCGAGTTCAATGTTTTAATGATAGAAGTGGAAGTAGAATTAAATAAACTATTTTATAATTAAGCTTAAAAGACTCCTGGCTTACAAAATTATTCTTTGGGAATCATTTCCCCTGAGATAAGCAAAAAATCTAAAATAAACCAAACCATGTCAGCTACTTGTTTCTTCAATATGAATTATAACCTAAAACAGGTTTCAGAGCTAATTAAAGAATGAAGCAGGTTATAAAACACTGGCACACTACACACAAGCGACAACAAGCTTTGGTTTCTCTGATTCTTTTTGGTAACTAAGAATATCAGCAACAAACCTGGGGAATTGCTACTCTCCCTTCTCTTATCTTCTCCACATCCAGCTGGTCTCCAGGTC
Organism: Sylvilagus floridanus; assembly: GCA_949820135.1. Lineage (NCBI taxonomy): Eukaryota > Metazoa > Chordata > Mammalia > Lagomorpha > Leporidae > Sylvilagus > Sylvilagus floridanus. The sequence goes on from OX463241.1 coordinate 81,247,486, forward strand.
TTACACAGTCTATCTCCTCAATACATTGAGTCCATCCTATCCTCTCCAACCCTTGCTCCTGCCTTACTCAGTGGATATGTTCATACTGTACAGTGTAGCTTAAATCTGCAGCCTCCTTACTGGTATTTTTCCTCCAGTCTTATCCTATCCAATCCAAGGGCTTCCACTGTCTCTCAAATAGTCTTGATTTAATTTTTATAGTCACTTGGTAGTTTTCCATAGCTTTCAGAAAGTAATCAAATTTCTTATCTCAGCCAAGATGGTTTGTCATGATTGGGTCACTGTGGATGTCTCTAACCTTATTTTTAGCTTCTTAACCAGATGCCAGTGATTTGGAATCACTGGTAACACTCCAGCTGGGTCAGGGTCTTCTAACTCAACATATATAAATTCATAGCTCTCCCTTCCTGGAACATCCCCATCCCATCCTCCCAAAGTACCTTTACTGCCTACTTCCTCCTAAGCAGTTAACAGCTCTCAGCCAAGAACCTTCACAGGTCTGGACCAGTCCCACTTTCCACATGGCCACAAATCCCTTCCCCATTTTATGATAATGAAGTATGTTTGCCACCTTCCACCACAGGATGAACAATCTAGCTTTTCTCTGCCAAAAAGGATATCCAGAAAAGTTAGATTTGTTCATATTTGGAAATCTGATATAAACATTAAGTATAGACCTGCCAAAAACCATCAAACTTGTGTGTCAAAAAACAGTATTCAAATTAAATTTAAATGAATTTCATTTAAATAGAACCCATAATCAGGTATTTTTCAGTTAATAATTCAATAGAAGTGGTATAACTAGTTCAGTGGTTTTAATTTCTAAACATTTCAAACATTTAAACATAAAAATTCTTGGCAATATCTAGGCTGTAAGAATTACTAAGTATTAATGTGCAAGGATTACAAATGATTTTTCTAAACTCTTATATAGATGAGGAGGTTGTGAAAGGTCATTAACTCCAGGCCCAATTACATCTTCCTTGATTATCTACTCATGGGAGGTGGATCATATGGCTCCCAAAATCCTAAGGGTCAAAATCAAAACAATTATTTTAATTCACAAGAGCACAGAGCAAATTTTACAACCAAGAAAGAACCTGCCAGTTGTTCCCTAATACTCTTGTCTTTTTCTTCCCTGGTAAGAGAACTCTTGAATTTTGGTACAGCACACAGACTACCAGAACAATGACTTTTCTAGTTCCTTGGATCCTCCTAGGATCCTCTCCACTGCCTAGAAAACCTATAGGAGCAAAGAACCACACCACAGAGATGGAAGCAGGCTTAGCTAGAAGAAACCTAAATCCAAGTACTTCCCAGTCCCATATTTTTATATGAGGTGGAAACACACATCTACCTTGTTTATGCTATGCCTGTTCTGTGGGTTGTTTCTCCATTAGTCGAACCTATCCTTCTAGTGATTTCTTCTCTTGAATAAAAATATCAATATACGCCGGCGCCGTGGCTCAACAGGCTAATGCACCGCCTTGCGGCGCCGGCACACCGGGTTCTAGTCCCGGTCGGGGTGCCGGATTCTGTCCCGGTTGCCCCTCTTCCAGGCCAGCCCTCTGCTGTGGCCCAGGAGTGCAGTGGAGGATGGCCCAAATGCTTGGGCCCTGCACCCCATGGGAGACCAGGAAAAAGCACCTAGCACCTGTCTCCTGCCATCGGATCAGCGCGGTGTGCCGGCCGCAGCGCGCCGTCCACGGCAGCCATTGGAGGGTGAACCAACGGCAAAATGAAGACCTTTCTCTCTGTCTCTCTCTCTCACTGTCCACTCTGCCTGTCAAAATAAATAAATAAATAAAATAAATCAATATACATACAGGCATACTTGCTTTAAAGGTAGCGCATGTGATTATATCAGTGAACCTGGATAAAATATGCTTAGCTTACAGTTTAGTTACAAAAAACTTAATAAATCCACACAGATAGCAGTAAAACTCAGATTGCTTTTAAATAATAAAAGTATGAAAGTTTCCTCTGTGGCTCATTTCAATATGCAACAGTGATGACACAATTCCCACCTGACAGTTTGTCTATTATTTGTTGCCCTGGTTGTAATTCTCATCCATGCAAATGAACACAAAGGCTGACTGCGGTATGAGACCAGAGCTAACAAAATAAAGGTTAATAATAAATGATACATGGCCGATGCCGTGGCTCACTTGGCTAATCCTCTGCCTGAGGAGCCAGCACCCCAAGTTCTAGTCCTGGTTGGGGCGCCGGATTCTGTCCCGGTTGCTCCTCTTCCAGTCAAGCTCTCTGCTGTGGCCCAGGAAGGCAGTGGAGGATGTCCCAAGTGCTTGGGTCCCTGCACCCACAGGGGAGACTGGGAAGAAGTGCCTGGCTCCTGGTTTCGGATTGGCACAGCGCCGGCCGTAGCGGCCATTAGAGGAGTGAACCAACAGAAGGAAGACCTTTCTCTCTGTCTCTCTCTCACTGTCTATAACTCTCTCTCTCTCTCTCTCTTTCTCTCTCTCTTTGTCTGTCTAACTCTACCTGGCAAAAAATTTTTAAAAAAAATTTTAAAAAAGATACAGAAATTCTTGAGTTCTCCAGAAAATGGTCAGCAAGGTCTAAGAGTCAAAGGGATCACACAAACAAGACTAGAGTCTGCTAATACTAACTGACAGAATAAAAAAGGGAGAGAACGATCCAACATGGGAAGCGGGATACACAACAGACTCAAAGAATGGCAGATGGCCTAAACAGCCGGGGCCGTGGCTCAACAGGCTAACCCTCCGCTTTGCGGCGCCAGCACACCTGGTTCTAGTCCCGGTCAGAGCGCCGGATTCTGTCCCAGTTGCTCCTCTTCCAGGCCAGCTCTCTGCTGTGGCCCAGGAGTGCAGTGGAGGATGGGCCAGGTCCTTGGGCCCTGCACCCCATGGGAGACCAGGAGAAGCACCTGGCTCCTGCCTTCAGATCAGCACAGTGCGCCAGCCGCAGCGGCCATTGGAGGGTGAACCAATGGCAAAGGAAGACCTTTCTCTCTGTCTCTCTCTCTCTTTCTCTCACTGTCCACTCTGCCTAACAAAAGTTAAAAAAAAAAAAAAAAAAAAAAAGAATGGCAGATGTCCTAAACAGCACTCTGGCCTCAGAATCAGCCCTTAAGGCATTCAGATCTGGCTCAAGAGCCCATGAGAGTATTTTAGGCATGGAAAGCCAAGACACTCTGGCCAAAAAAAAAAAAAAAAGGACCTAAATGAAAGATCTCTGCGAGTGAGATCCCAGTAGAAAAAACGTGGCCATCAAAGAAGGAGGTACCTTTCTCTGAAGGGATGAGAGAACTTCCACTTTGACTATGACCTTGTCTGAAAAAGATCAGACTTGGCGAACTCAAAAGGCTTCCATAGCCTTGGCAACTCATGACAAGAGCCTAGGGCGATTACTGATGCCATAAACAAGAGTGTCAAATTGTTAAGTCAACAACAGGAGTCACTGTGTACTTACTCCTCATGTGGGATCTCTGTCCTTAATGTGTTGTCCAATGTGAAGTAATGCTATAACTAGTACTCAAACAGTATTTTATACTTTATGTTCTATGTGGGTGCAAACTGTTGAAATCTTTACTTAATAGATACTAAATCAATCTTCTGTATATAAAGATAATTGAAAATGAATCTTGATGTGAATGAAATGGGAGAGGGAGCGGGAGATGGGAGGGGTGCAGGTGGGAGGGAAGTTATGGGGGGGGGGGGTGGAAGCCATTGTAACCCATAAACTGTACTTTGGAAAATTATATTTACTAAATAAAAGTTTAAAAAAAAGAAAAAATGTTTTTTCTAGTATTATGCCATAGAAAAGAATACTTTCAAAAACTGCAAATATTATGGTGTGCAGACAAACCTATATATTTTCTTTTGTGTTTAGCAACCAACCTTGATTTTATGTCCATAATTTACCATATTTACTTTCATTTAATGTCATATAAAGGCAAAATAATCTCTCTCTCCCTCTCTTCCTCTCTCCCACTCTTTCTCTCCTTCTTCTCTCTGTAACTTTGACTTTCAAATAAATAAATATTTTAAAAATTCTTATTTTCAGGAAACTAACTGCTTCCTACTTGTCATAATATTTTTTAAAAAATTCTGTTCTTATATATGTTAGTGAAATGGTGCCATCCTATCTGAGGCGCCACCTTAAGCCCCAGATGCCATCTTAGGCTCTGGCCCAGTTGCCATCTTGTACAGTAAATTTGACCTCTCCAGAATCCAGCCTGGTTTACTAGGAGGCAGGTGACCAAATAGCCCAAACACAAGCGTCAACTCCACCCCCACTCTAACAGGATTCACTGCTCCCACTCCCTCATGCCTGCAAGGTTACAAGAAGGTGTGCTTTCCTGCAAAGCCTCTCTCTTCTTTTTCTTTTGCTCTCTCCCTTCAGCCAGTCAGGTACCCTCGCCCCACCCACCCCCAACTCCACAATAAACTTTTTCCCTTACTCCTGTGTTTGGTGTGTTTGTGGTGGCCTTTCAATGGTGCTGTGACTCAGATCCAGTTTCTCCTGTCAACTCTGCTCTCCCCTTGGGGATCTGAGCTGCTTCCTGGATTCCTGCCAACCACAAAACATACACTCGGACCTCCTTCTTTGCCATTGAACACTGTGCTCTCCATCCACACACAGGCCCTTCACAATTCTGTGGTAAGATGGGATGGGTGGAGGATTCTGTCATTGTGACTTTCTATGGGTTGTGGTTCTACGTGACTTCTCCCCAAAGTCCTGGTACAAGGCACCACAACTCCTATGGCCTCGTGCCCCTCTACAGACTTTGTTTCCTGGGCAATAGCAGATGTGAGTGATGACTCAACCCGTTTCCCTTCTTCAGGCTTTGTGCACCGGGCTCCAGTAGGTGCAGGTGACGACCCCTACCCTCTGCTCCCTTACTCTCCTTGTCAGCCACCTGCTATCCACCAGTCCAACCACCACAAATCACTATGGAAGCTTCCTCATCCCACATTCCGTCCGTCTGATTCTCCCTTCAGCTGTCTCTTAAGTAATCTCATTTCTTTTCAATTGGCCCCAGAACTCTAATGCCATCACCTCATCTTTCTTGGTAGTCAAGTATGGCCCATGTATGTCCTCAACAACCAGGCCAAATGGCCACTTGATGGTACGTTTAACCCCAACATTATTGAGGAATCTCTACCACTTCTGTGAGCATTCGGAAAAGTGAAAGGAAATTTCCTATGTCTAAGCCTTCTCCTATCTCCACTATAAATGCTCTCTTTGCACCTCATGTCCTCCAGCTCAGGTCCTCATAGCTTCCCAGGTTCCCACTAAAGAGCCAAAATGCCTGTCTTCTACGTTTGCTGCTCTGGTTCTCACTGTACCTCCCCGTCCCACCCAGGAATTCCAAGCAGTGGCATCTGTTTCCACTCCCCCTGTCTCCTGCTTGCCCTTATCTCAGAACCAGCACTTGTCCATTTCTACTCCCCTTGCCTTATCTCATGATCCTCTCTAACACCGTCCTCCCAGAGGAGCAAAGGTAAGTTTGGGATAGGCGGACTGACCTTACCTACCCCATAGGTGCAGATATGGCCCTGGGACAAGACCCCAGCTGGGATTATAACTCTCCCAATGGCTTAACAGGCAGAAATCATTTCATTACCTGCTTATTAGCTGGTGTCAGAAAATCCACCAGAAAGACAAAGTTAAAGTAGCTCAAGAGAGGCCTATTAACTCCACAGGCAAAAATGCTAGAGGTGGGAAGAGAGCTCAAAAGGCCAAATTTCAAATGCTGGCCAAGGCCTTTCAACAACCTGCTGCCTCCAGTAGCCCCACTGACCGCAGGGGTCCTCTGGGTCTGTGCTTTAAATGTGGCCAAATGGGCCACTGGGCCACAACATGTCCTGACCCTAGGGACCCACTGAGTCCTTATCCTAAATGTCACCAGAAGGGCCATTTGGGTGTGGATTGTCCTCTTGTCTATCAGGTCAGTGGCCTCCCCATCCACCCATGCCCTGAGTTGACCTTCCAGGACTGGCAACCGAGGATTAAGAGAGCCCGGACTCCACCACCTAACTACAACCATCACCCACGGGAACCCAGGGTGACTGTGAAAGCAGCAGAATTTTTCTACAGACAAACCCTTCTACCTACAAGAGATGAATGGCCTTTCTCCTGGTTTTGGTTGGGATCAACTTCACAGCCTTCCTCTCCTCAGTAGTGATCTCAGGAACAGCTTTGGGCCACAATGGTATCTCGACAAACCAACTCCAAAAACTCCAAAAGTTACCAGAGGAGGTCACTAGGTCCACTGAGACCTCAGCTGATGCCACCTGAAGACTCCAAAGCCAAATCAGCTCACTAACAGGCGTGGTCCTATAGAACAGTGCACCTTAAATCCTATGACAGCTAAAAAGGGAAAATTTGTATTTTTCTGGGAGACCAATGTTGCTATTAATCAATTGGGCCAAGGTAAAACAAAATTTAAATTACTTTATTAATGCCACTCCTAGGACCACTGACTGCTATTCTCACCCTGGCCTTTATAATACCTTGTTTGTTTAAATGCTTATACAGGGAGTGATAATGGAAGGAACCAAAGCCTTCACCAACCAGCCAGTCAACCAAATACTGCTACAGGGGTATACTCGGCTCTCTATCCAGGAGATTGTGGCTTGAGACATCGCCCCATGCCAGCACAGAGTAACTCTTCGCCCCATGTCAGCAGGAAGTGGTTCTAGAAGATAGATCATCATCCCGCCACCCATCCTGGGCTTTTGGGGCCAATGTAATCCCACATAATACTTGCTTTATAAAAAATAAAAGGGAGGAATGTTAGTGAAATGCTGCCATCTTATCTGAGGCGCCATCTTCAGCCCGAGATGCCATCTTAGGCTCTGGCCCAGTTGCCAGCTTGCACAATAAGTTTGGCCTCTCCAGAATCCAGCCTGGCTTACTAGGAGTCAGGTGACCAAATGGCCCAACCACAAGCATCAACTCCACCCATTCTATCCACCAGTTCACCTCCCAAATGCCCATAACAGCTGGTACTGGGCTGAGGCTGAAGTTGGGAGCTGAGAACTCAATCCAGGTCTTGCAAGGTGTCAGGAATTCAATTACTGGAGTCATCACTGCAGCCTCCCAGACTCTGCATTAACAGGAAGCTGGAGGCAGACATCACACCCAGGTACTCTGATGTAAGATGCAGTTATCCTAACTGCTAGGCTAAATGCCTGCCTCAGTCCTTTAATATTTTAAAATACTAATTTAACATAAGTTACCGATTTATTTATTTGATTCTATACTAAAATGAACATAACAAGAAAAGTGATTAAATGAGATAGAAATCATCCTCATGGCTTAAAAAAACCAAGAAACCAAAAAAAGAGAGAGAAGCAAATAGTATTTACTTAATCTGTAAAATCTGAAGGTGAAGATAATAGCCATATTTAGTTGATTAAAATACCTGTTACTCATATTCTGTCCAATCCTAAAATGATTTGGAAGATGATTAATTTAGGGCTTAGGAGTCAGGTGGAATTCTATTTTTCTGAGAAGTCATTTTCTTAATACCAAGAAAGTCTAGTCACTTTCCCTTTTACTGGCAGCAGAATCATCACCCCAAACCTAAAGGAGAAAAGGGGGTGAAAAGGCATCTCTCTCCACCAACAGCCAGCCAGGAGCAGCATGCAGTGCTTAACGCCAGCCAGTCAACCTATGGGGGCAGACTCAGTCCCTGTGCATAGGAAAGGAGAATCTGATTGCTAGGGAAGACCTGCAATATAGTCAGATCTCCTGCACAAAAGCCAGAGTGTGGGAGGAACAAAAGAAGAGACCAACAAGAAACACTTAAATCATCCCATAAACCACTGGCAAAGCACCTGCAATGGAGACAGAAATGGCGAGGGCTGGGGAGATGGTGGATAAGGAATAGCAGCAGACATCAACAATGAAAACAGAAAAGACAAGCTCCACAGCAGCACCATCTGCCTGGTAAAACAGACAGGCTGGAGAAGTCAGAAACCATGTGGCTCTCAGGGAGAGGGAGATGGAAAAAATCACTGCTTGCTTCTTGTCGGCTTTCTGGTTCTCAGTAAGAGGAGACAGCTTGACTTTACCTACCATCAGATCCTGTGTGCTACTCTATTTAAGTTAATGAATGAATCTTCCTGTATTTAAGTTACCTGGAGTAGGCTTTTGTTTTGTGCAAACAAACCAATCCTGGTGAAGATAAGGAACAAGGAAAATATGTTTAGACTTTAATTTACTAAGATATTCTTTTCACCAGTAGAACCAATTACAATTCTGTTTTGTTCTGGTAGAAACTCTAGTAGCTAACTTTTTTCTTTCTTTCTTTTTTTTTTTTTTGGACAGGCAGAGTGGACAGTGAGAGAGAGAGAGAGAGAGCGCGACAAAGGTCTTTCCTTTCCGATTTTCACCCCACAATGGCCATCGCAGCCAGTACGCTGTGGCCGGCGCATGGTGCCGATCCGAAGCCAGGAACCAGGTGCCTCTCCTGGTCTCCCATGCGGGCACAGGGCCCAAGGACCTGGGCCATCCTCCACTGCCTTTTCAGGCCACAGCAGAGAGCTGGACTGGAAGAGGAGCAACCGGGACAGAATCTGGCGCTCCAACCGGGACCAGAACCCGGGGTGCCGGCGCCGCAGGCGGAGCACTAGACTATTGAGCTGTGGCGCCGGCCACTAACTTTTTCCTAAAATATTATTTGTGGGCTGGGTTAAGTCATCACCTGCAGCACCAGCACCCCATATAGGAGCAGATTTGAGCCCTACCTGCTCCACTTCTGATCCAGCTCCCTGCTAATGTGGTGGGAAAGCAGCAGAGCTCCTGGCTACAACCTAGTCCAGCCCCAACTGTTGCAGCCATTTGGGGTGTGAACCAGCAAATGGAAGCTCTCTCTGTCTCTCCCTCTGTCCCTCCCTCTATCCCTCCCTCTATCCCTCTGTAACTTTGCCTTTCAAATAAATAAAAGAAATCTTTAAAGTTATCATTTACATTATTTCTTAGCTAAATGCACAGCTTCTTCTGACAATCTATGAAAAGAGTGCATCTTTTTAGATTATCATTGAAGGGTCAACTTTAACATCACTTAAATTTTAGCAAAAATGTAATAAATCTGGACACATTTTCTTAATAATTTGTACTTCTTAGTACAAAAATTTCTGACAAAAGTGTAGGTTGTCAAGAAATAATAAACTGTATATATCTGACTTTAAACACAATATGCAAGAGACATCTTATAAACAGGAAAATGTGTGCATGCCTACACAGGCACAATAACACGGTTTTGTTATGCAGGTGAAGCAAAATTAGATATGAAAAAAGAACAGTCTCAAAATTATCATGCTTAATGTTCTACTAACATATCTAACACACTAACCATGAACATAGGAATCTTACCATGCGCTACATCTCACTCACAGTAACTGAACTAGTAACTAAAGAAAACAAATGTCTGCAGTAATCTAAATTCCTTAGGAGTTATGTTCTTTGTTTGCTTTTTTTATTTTATAAATAAGATTTATTTATTTTATTTTAAAGTCAGAGTTACAGAGAGAGAGAGAGAGAGAGGTACAGACAGAGAGAGATCTTCTATCTGCTGGTTCACTCCCCAGATGCCCACAAAGGCTGGAGCTGGAATGGCTGGAGCTGGGCTGATCCAAAGCAAGAAGCTAGGAGCTTCTTCCAGGTAGCAACTGCCCTCAGTTTGTTGGACAAACTGACTCAGGAGCTTCCTGATAGAAACACTGAGAAGCACATCACATAGCCCTTGTAGTGTTCCTGCACAAAGTGTACAGCCTCAATCTAATCATAAGGAAGCATCAGAGAGGCATTCTAAAAAGTAGCTGCCCCATAGTCTTCAAAGGTAGCAATGTTAAGAAAGACCAAAAAAATGGTTATATTTAAAATAGACAAAAGAGACAATAACAACAAAATGCAATGTGGGGTTCTAGATTGGACAAAAAATATGAGGTGACTTCAAAAAGTTTGTGGAAAACAAGACATTTAGGCTAGAAGTGAAGATGCCTCTTGAGACATCTGTATTCCATATCAGAGTGCCTGGATTCAAATTCTGGTTCCACTCCCGATTCCAGCTTCCTGCTACTGTACACTGTGGGAGGCAGTGGCAATGGCTCAGACACTTGGGTTCCTGCCAACCACATAGGAAAGTTAGGCTGAATTCCCTGTTCCCGGCTTTGACGTGGTCCAGCCTCATCTGTTACAGGCATTTAAGGAGTGAAGCAGAAGATGGGTGTTCCATCTCTGACTGTATTTTTCTACTTCTCATATAAATAAAAATAAGCAAATAATAATAAATTAATTATATAAAAAGTTATTGTATTTCTATATAATTCTTATTAAATGTAAATTTCATAAAACTTCAATTTAAGTATATTTACATCAAGATGACAGACTTAAGAACCATTTGTTTGGGTAATTCCTCAGATTTTTAATAGTGACAAAGACCTGTCAATTCATTTTCATTATACATGAGTTTATGTTGTCTCCATCAAAATGTAACAACCGGGTGACAGACATAAAGAAAACTGGGAAAATAATTATAGAAATGTAATTAAACTTCTTAAGGAATAAATACAAAGTTTACTTCAGTTTTCATTTTTAGCATTATCTACAGACCATTCTACTGCTGCTTGATTAGTTAAAATAAACACATGTGACCAGCGCTGTGGCATAGTGGGTAAAGTCGCCGTCTGCAGTGCCAGCATCACATATGGGCACCGGATCAAGTCCCAGCTGCTCCTCTTCCCATCCAGCTCTCTACTATGGCCTGGGAAAGCAGTAGAAGATGGCCCAAGTCCTTGGGCCCCTGCACCTGCATGGGAAGACTTGGAGGAAGCTCTGGCTCCTGGCTTCAGACCGGTCCAGCTCTGGCCATTGCAGCCAACGGGGAGTGAAACAGCGGAGTCAGAATGAACTTTCTCTGCCTCTCCTTCTCTCTGTAATTCTGACTTTCAAATAAATAAAAAAAACTTTAAAAACTAAAAATAATAAAACGCACACACACACACAAAGCCCAAATAAAATAGGCCAGTGACCACAATGTAACTGCCCCACTCACAGAAAGAAAAAAAAGAGAGAAAACATTTAAAAGCAAAGCAAGTTAACTCATTTGTTTTCTCTGTTGCTTCTTACTGGACAGCCTATGTTTTTGTCACTGCTTTACTGATCCTTCAAAACCCAATTCAGATATTTACTTGTCTAACTGGTCTTATTCAAACAAAACCATGAACTCAGTCCACAGATCCATACAGCTCAGTCACATGCACATGTGCAAAATCTGAATTGGTTTCACACTTATTTATGAAGTACACAGACTCCATTACCCATCAGGCATTTTACTTTCTTTACTGTCAAGTGGCTATTATCCACCTCTTCCAAAGGGTAATTTAGGTTGGTGCTTTGCAACAATCTAAAATTTGTATTACACTGGTATTTCTAAAGTGACTGTAATTAAGTGTAGAGTACATAGTGTCCATGGAAATAAAAAATACAGCCTCAAGAAGCATCTCTTTTTTTAAAATTTTTTAAAGATTTTTATTTATTTAGTTGAGAGGTAGAGTTACAGACAGTGAGAGAGAGGGGGAGACAGAGGGAAAGGTCTTCCTGCCACTGGTTCACCCCAAAAGGGCAGCAACAGCTGGAGCTGCGCCAATCCAGAGCCAGGAACCAGGTGCTTCTTCCCAGTCTCCCATGCAGGTGCTGGGGCCCAAGGATTTGGGCCATCTTCTACTGCTACCTCAGGCCACAGCAGAGGAGCATCCAGGACTAGAACCAGTGCCCATATGGAATGCCGGTGCCGCAGGCAGAGGATTAACCTACTGTGCCACGGCGCTGGCCCCAAGAAGCATCTCTTAACTAGCAAAGCAGAAGCAACTTTACACTAGAAGATGGAATCATCAACTGATGGTGAGAAAATGGCTCTAAAGAATTCCTCTCTTCTTGGAATTGTTTGTGATATTGTTTTAAACCTGGTTGTACTTGTATTTTTAAAATACATAAAACCTAGGATGGTACAGATATTCGGAAAGAGTTCCCCATTAAAAATGTCTTTAGAATAATGTGAAAAATTCCAGGTACCCAGAAAGAGACTATAATTTTCTAAATTAGTTCTGGAAAAATATTAAATCTGGACATACAAGTTTTTAAAATTCATATGGAATATCTTAGTAACATAATTATTAATGTTAAAAGGTTTTCTTCTTCAATTCAAATAAGTTACTATCTTTTTTTTTTTCTTTAAGATTTTGTTTATTTATTTGAGAGGCAGAGTTACAGATAGACAGAGGGAGACAGAGAGAAAGGTCTTTCATCTGCTGGTTCACTCCCCAAATGGCCACAACGGCCAGAGCTGAGCCAATCCAAAGCCAGGAGCCAGGAGCTTCTGGGTCTCCCCACGTGGGTCCAGGGTCCCAAGGACGCAGGCTATCTTCTACTGCTTTCCCAGGCCAGGCGAGATTGGAAGAGGAGCAGCCAGGACTAGAACCGGCATCCATATGGGATACCGGTGCTGCAGACGGAGGCTTAGCCTACTACGCCACAGCACCAGCCCCATAAGTTACTATTTTAATCACTATGCATGGCTACATCCTTAAAGACAAACAAGAATATCATAGGCATATGGAAACATCACAAAACAAAGTAGCAATACTCATATCTGTGGCTTCGTGAATTTATCTTTGTTGTATTAATTTACCTATATATAAAAGATATAGAACGAGTAACACTCATATAGCTCATTATTCTGTTTGAGAAAAGGTTGAAAACAAATCTAGAAACACAAACAAGAAGTTCTACACAAGATCCTCTACCTACAAAATTCAGTGTGTCTTTCCTGAAGTCCTGAGCTGTCCATATGCACACATTGCTGCTTCTGAATTAGAGGCTGATTACATTTAAAATCATTCTGTAGGAGAAAAATGATGACATTTTATAATGTTACATTATAAAGTTTGAGCTGGGAGTAAATACAAAAGTTCTTCAGAGTAAGTTAAGTTGTCATTGCTTATAAATCTTGTCAAATTTATGAGTATAAAAATCCAATACTGCTGAAAAGAACAAGAGATGCACCAGGAATGCCACAGTGGGTATGACAAGATCAGAGATCTGCATGCATCATTTGGAGGGACACCTGTGAGTTGGATCACCCTACCCGACCTCCTGAGTTGAGGGGGCCCAGTGTGCGCCAACTGTCGCCTCCCTCCCAGCAACTCTACTCCTCCGCTGTATTCCCCACCCCCACCCAGGGTTATTGTAATCCATTTTTCAATGTCAATACAGATGTCAAATGGAAATGGAAAAACATTGGCTATTCTAAGTCCTATAATTCATGAAAACAGTTTTGAAATAAAAAAATCATGAAAAAGAATTATTTTAACATGTTATATAACTCTACATTGCATGCCACATATAAACTCAAATCTTTCTCTATATTATCAAGAAACCTAATATTTTTCTCCTAAAAACAGAATCAAACCCAAGACAGATAGCCAGTTCCATCATGCTGTATCTAATTTAAACTTTAAAAATGTAATTTTAATATTACACTCATTATTTTTAAATTCCTTGCAGAAAGAAAGGTTAACTTAACTGTATCCAAATTTATGATTTAGTCTAATAGAAACTTCCAGAGTAACCTAATATCAAAAAATATCAAACTCATTAGGGGAGAACAGTGAAAACATCAAAGTTGTACTGGAAACCTGAAAGCACAGCCTCAGCCTGACCCCGGGCTTAGGACCATCCCAGGGGTCAGGAGAGGCCGAGCCTGCTGCCACACAGACTTCTGCTCTACTTGCAGCCATGACTGTATTTTAATTACTTTCAAATAGTTTATTTCACTTGGAGTATTACAATAACTCATTCCAATCTAAATCATAACAGCATTACAAAAAAACCAAAATCAATGTGTTTTCAAATTTTCATGTAGCATGAAAGTGAACTCCAAAAGAATGTTATAAGATTCAATCAATATATTCAGAATATGGTAGCATATTTTGGGCCCAAAAGCCCATATTTTAGGTAAGTAGAAAGACAGACTTTACTAGTATAGTTTAATAAAACCAAGTAGGATACTTACACAAAAGCATTGATTGAAACCCCTTTTACATTTGGGGATATATTTTACAAGTTTACTATCACCAAATGATATTCTATTTGGTCTCATAGTAAGCTGATATTGAACTAAATTGCTACTACTGGAGCAATTTTCATTCTCTGGCACAAAGAGCTAAAGAATAAATCACAAGGAAGTATAGGGGTCATATGTGAATTCTAATCTTCCTTCATAGGAAAAAGTCTTTATAAAGAAATATATAGAAAAAACTGCAACTAAGCTTCTCCATTAAATGCAAAACAGATATGTCATAATAAAATACTCAATACTCTGGAACATAATTAGAGACAGGAAGGAAAAGGGAAACTTCTAGTCAATAATGAAGAACAAATACCCTGTTTATAAAGATACATACATAATCACAGGTGGGAAAATGTACTGAGAGACTGAGGCAAGTTCCTAAATTCAAGGGGGAAAAATCTAATTTAAAAATGTTCATCTTTCATGTGTGATCCTTGAACAACAAAAATTCTCAACCAAAAAGTTTTCTCCACTGGCAAAGGGAAAAAAAATCAACATTCTATTTCATACAAAATACAAACAAGAAAAACAGTACATAATAGCAAACACTTCATACAATAAAAAATAAGAAAAACATTAAGCCCTACAGCAATTTTAAAAAGAACTATCAGAATGAAAAAACTTTATTAATAAAAATGAAAATTATATTTTAGCAACCCTAATTTCAACAAAAAGAAAAAACAAAACTGACTTTCACAAAATCTTTAAAAAAACATCTGGCAAATATTGTGTTTATTGGCTGGAATAGCATTGAACACTATTAAATATCAACATTCTTTAATTCCACAAAAGATATATAAATAAACTGAGAAATATCAAATTATTAAACAAATCATTTATGTTGAAAATTCTATTTTGGAGTAAAGTGAAACAAGAGAAATTCAACCTAAAGATTCTGTGAAAGTTTTATTTTTCCTTTCTGCTGAAATTAGGGTTGCTAAAATATAATTTTTATTTCTATCTTTTACTGACAGGCTTGAAGTTCTTTCCTCCCACTAAATAGATGAAAAACAGTTTAGCATACTCTCTGCTTTAATTCCATTCCTCTTGTACTAAGGACATCCAGAAAGTAAAAACACTTTCAGATCATCAAGTGTGGTTAGCACAAGCTCTGAAATTTTTTTCAAGTCTATTTCTCATCTCAGTTTTTGTCATCTAGCCAAATCACCAACCAACTCTATACTAGACCACCATGAGAATTAATTAAAACAGTCTTCTTGTTTTCATACTTATCCTGTTCTTTCTCTATAGTGTTTTTTTGTTTGTTTGTTTGTTTTTGTTTTTGTTTTGACAAGCAGAGACAGTGAGAGACAGAGAGAAAGGTCTTCCTTTCCTTTGGCTCACCCCCTAAATGGCCGCTACGGCCAGCATGCTGCATGGATCCGAAGCCAGGAGCTATGTGCTTCCTCCTGGTCTCCCATGCGGATACAGGGACCCAAGCACTTGTGCCATCCTCCACTGTCCTCCTAGGCCACAGCAGAGAGCTGGACTGGAAGAGCAATCAGGACAGAATCCAGTGTCCCAACTGGGTCTAGAACCCTGGGTGCCAGCGCTGCAGGCAGAGGATTAGCCAAGTGAGGCGCGGCGCCATCCTACGGTGTTCTTTATAACATAAACAAATCTTGTCTTTGCCTTGCCTGAAAACCTTTCAACAGCTTTCACCTCTTTGTACAACAAGAGTCAAACAACAGTCTACAGGACTCCACCTAACTAAATCCCTGCCTAACTCTCCTCATCCACATTTGTCAAAGCTGACTGATGCATCTTCCTTTGAATGAGTTTCTCTGCCTGAGACTGATACAGAAGGCCAGAGAACTGTCTCATGCAGCAGACTTCCTGTGCAATGCAGAATATTTAGCAGCATCCCCAGTGTCTACCCCTCAGGTGAAAGTGGCTACAACCCCCAAAACGTCACAACTAAATGTGTCTCCATACATTGTCTTAAACAAGGCACGCTCATTCTTACTCCATGGTCTTCCTGCTCTTATTCATTCTACCTGAAATGCTTAACTAAGCCCAATAACTGAACCGTATAGCTGGTTCCTTATTATTATCTCAGCTTAATTGTTCTTCTCTTACTCATCCTCTATAAAAAGTTTCATTTATTATCATCAAATCTATAGCCCAGCTTTTAACATAACATGATACAAAGCAAGTGTTCAAAAAGTAGCTGCTGTAAGAAGGCATAAGTCAGTATTTATGAGAAAAGCATTCAGGTGACAGAATCCTAACCTTTAACATATGCTATCACAGTAGCACTCCTGGGTATTCCCCTACCCTGCACTGGCTTGCATCTTCAAATGTACTCCTTCTAGAGCACCATTAACTCTTTCTTTTGGAAGCACTAGTAGCACTGTCATCAGTTAGAGGCAGTGCATATTTGTTTATTGGGCCTTGACAAGGACAGTCCAAAACCAGATCATCTTTCTGTGAAGTGGAGAATTAAGAAGCATCTGAACTTTCCACAAGACAACTGAAAGTACTGAACAGCCAACACACAGCTAAAGACAGCCATGCCAAAGGGAATCTTCATTGGTTCCACCACATACACAGAGGGCTCCCCACTATGAGCAGTTAACCTTTATTTTATTTTATGTGGATACAGGAAAGGTCAATACTCTTGAAAAGCATGACTTTGGTTGCTTCAAAAGCAAAAAGATATAATAAATAAGATGTGAGAGTTGAAACTGAATTGATCAGTTTTCAGTGTTTTTCTGCGAGCTGGTAAAATCCATTCAGCTTAACCGTATGCTTAACAGTTAAAACTTGCAAAACTGTAGAAGGATCAGTAATGTAAATACATTACATTAACTCCAGAGAACATGTATTCACTTATGCCATAAGGGTCCTCTCAGAAACCTCTGGAGTAGTTTTTGATAGTAATACTTCAAATGCACATTTTGTGAGACCATTAGCACAGTTTATCTCTTTAAAATTAGCACATCATTGATGCTCTGAATTACTAAAATACATTTCTCAGTTTCTCATGGAAATTACCAACTTTAAAAACAATCATTCATGGGCACATTTTACATAACAACTTTTCAAATGGCCCAAACAAGAGCCTGAAGACCAATACAGAAGGGTGAACAAAAAGCTGTGACATACCAGTTGTGCACCATGAGCTTCTGCACGGCCAGCAGAGCATTGTAGCGAACCTGTTGGTCTTCGTGATGCATGTGGTTCATCACCAGCTGCTTCCCACCAAGCTGTTCAATAACCCTGCACAATGCAAGAGACTTGGTGAAGATGCTGCAATTATTTTCAAACTCATTCTGTTCATGAGCAGAAAGTTCATGGACCTAATGCCAAGAGATTTTAAAAAGAAAAGTCACAATATATGTAAGTAAATCAACACATGTCTTTTTTATATCATACTCTGAATCATAGATTTTTTTTTTAATTTTTTTTTTTTTTTGACAGGCAAAGTGGACAGTGAGAAAGAGAGACAAAGGTCTTCCTTTGCCGTTGGTTCACCCTCCAATGGCTGCCGCGGCCGGCGCGCTGTGGCCGGCACACCGCCATCTGATGGCAGGAGCCAGGTGCTAGGTGCTTTTTCTTGGTCTCCCATGGGGTGCAGGGCCCAAGCACTTGGGCCATCTTCCACTGCACTCCCGGGCCACAGCAGAGGGCTGGCCTGGAAGAGGGGCAACCGGGACAGAATCTGGCTCCCCGACCGGGACTAGAACCCGGTGTGCCGGCGCCGCAAGCTGAATCATAGATTTAATCAAGTATTTTCTCTTTAGAATTCCTAAGGACAAACTCAACTAATATTCTCATTTATTATAATTAAGATTTATTTAATTGTGATGGGAAGAGAGAAAGAAACAGAGAGAGAAATATCTTCATCTGTTGTTCACTCCCCAAACAGCTACAACTGAGGCTAAGCCAGGCTGCAGTCAAGAGTGAGGAACTCCATCTGGGTCTCCTGAGTGAGTGGCAAGGGCCCAAGCACTTGGGTCATCATCCTCTGTGCATCAGCAGGGAACTGGATCCAGAGTGCAGCAGCTGGAATTGGAACACTAGCACTTCACTTTGGGATGCTGGTATCACAAGCATCAGCTGAACTGACTTTGCCACAACACTGGCCCCTGTTATTTTCATTTTTGAGTCCAGGAAAATATCATCTACTTGGATACCTCACAGTCTATGGCATTCCAGATTATAGTTTTCAACATAATTGAGTACTGACTTATTACCAGTATTTCTGACTTACTTGAAATCAAAACTGAATACCATCTAACATTCATAACAATATAAGACCAACATTAAGTCACAAGTTATTGTGCTATGCCGTAGGCATGGGCTTTAGATGCAGAGAGCAGGGGTCAGAGGATCAATGGGATATCCCATGTGATCTCTGGCAGTGAGACAGAGAAAATTCATATCTTCAAGAGCAGGACAAGATAACAACCTACACTGACCTCCTACCATTGTACCCAAGCACCCAGAAAATCTATTTTCTACAGACACAAAAAGAAGTGAAAATGGCTATATGCTTCATGAATAGAATATGGTTCTTTGTTCCTTTGCAATAGTGGAGTTGTTTAATTTCTTGACTCCAACACAACAGTGTGGATTTCTCTATCCACCTAATACTGTCAGATGGTTGACACCTTAACACAATAGGGCATTTCATGATTTAAGGAAACCTCATAGATCAGTAAGCTTCTAGAATAGATAAGAAGTGCACGGATGGAGGTCAGAGATGAAAGGGAGGCTTTCACCTGTATACCTTCTCATACTTTATGTTTTAAGTATCTTTTTTTCCCTTAAATTCAATAATTTTTTTTTAGAGCACAACATGAGCATAACCAAATACTAACACAGGGCCTGTCATGGGCAAGGCACTGTGTTTTGAAATGTCATCTTGGCCGGCGCCGTGGCTCAACAGGCTAATCCTCCGCCTTGCGGCGCCGGAACACCGGGTTCTAGTCCCGGTCGGGGCGCCGGATTCTGTCCCGGTTGCCCCTCTTCCAGGCCAGCCTTCTGCTGTGGCCCAGGAGTGCAGTGGAGGATGGCCCAAGTGCTTGGGCCCTGCACCCCATGGGAGACCAGGAGAAGCACCTAGCACCTGGCTCCTGCCATCGGATGAGCGCGGTGCGCCGGCAGCAGCGCGCTGTCCGCGGCAGCCATTGGAGGGTGAACCAACGGCAAAGGAAGACCTTTCTCTCTGTCTCTCTCTCTCACTGTCCACTCTGCCTGTCAAAAATAAAAAAAAAAAAAAAATTAAAAAAAAAAAAAAAAAAAAAAAAAAGAAATGTCATCTTACCTAACACATTAACTGGATTATTTACATGAAGCAGGTCATTTAATCTAGAGGATTTTTCCCTGAAAATGCTGTGAAGATGAAAGGACAATGAGCCCATGTCTGCTGCCATGATGATGATGATGCTGAGGACACAAGGGGCTGCTCCTCTTCAATCCATTCTCCTACTTTAGTCAAATTGGTCTTTTGCAAAACTCTCAATATCACTTCCCCTGCTTCAAACAATTCCATGACTCCCACTGCTTTTAACATAAGGACCAAAATCTTTACAATGATCAACAAGGCCTTTCACCAGCTGCTCACTCCACAGAGCATTGGGCTTGCTCTGCACATCAGGCTGGGGGCCAGTAGCACTGTAACTTCCACCTCAAGGATGTGGGCCTGATGCACACATTCTCTCCACAGGTGCACACATCACTGCCTCCTGGGCTCAGGAACATTTGTGATACTACATTTCGGAGCCATTTTGAACAGCATATTTGCCAAAAGCAAGCACAGAAGTTCAAATGATGTGCCACTAAATAGATCCTGTAAAGGACAGTGTTTATAGTCCAAGAACAAACACATCACCTTGTTGTACATTAGCTTGGAATATGCTAATGGTGACTCAAATTTTCCACCATAATGAAGTTGAAGGTTACATTGTTTCTGTGCTCATGAAACTTACAATATAGATGAAACTTATAATATAGATGGTATTTTGCTACATAGATATAAAAACATTTGCTTTCATATAAACATAACTATTTTTATCAGAACTATTTTTATCATAATTATAACTGAAATATAACTATTTTATCAATATGTGTGTAATCATAATATCATGCGATATAATTACATTATACACTAACAACCATAAACAGAATACTAAACAACAGAATCTTTATCAGCATATTTTAGAGAAATTTGTCTGAATTTTTAAACTACATTAATAGGGAAAAGACTCTGGAACAAATGAAAATAGTTCTGTGCTTTTTTGGATATTTATGGTTTATTCTGAAAATACATTTCTCTGTTTTCACCAGCTGGTGCATTCCTTAAATGTTCTTGCCAGTGTGGAGCTTGTTAATGGTATATGATAATATTCCAAGTCTTTAAAACTCAAGATACTGTTGACTCCAATGGTTTTGAAATACGGTTAGCAAGGGGCCAGTGTTGTGGCATAGCAGGTTAAGCCGCCATCTGCTATGCTGGCATCTAACATGGGCACTGGTTCGTGCCCCAGCTGCTCTGTTTTTGATATAGCTCTCTGCTAATGCACCTAGGAAAGCAGTAGAAGATGGCCCAAGGTGGACCCCTGCACCCATGTGAGAGACCAGGAAGAAGCTCCTGGCTTCCACATGGCCCAGCCCTGGCTATTGTGGCCATTTGGGGAGCAAACCAACAGATGGAAGAATTCTCTCTCTCTTTCTCTCTCTCTCTCTCTTTCTGTAACTTTGCCTTTCAAATAAGTATAAATAAATCATTTTCGGAAAAAAAATGAAGTATAGTTAGCAAGGTTTTGCTACTAGCTTGTAAGTGAAGCTTTTCTAATTTAGTTCTACATTAAATCAACAAATATCCTGTCTTTTAAATAGTCTTTTTATAATCTGCCAACTGAAAGATTCTATTTTCACCATTTATTCAAACATCCACGATATAAAACATGTTTATAATATGAAAGTAACCAGTTCTTCACTTGTATCATAGCAGTGAATTTCGGAGGGGTGAGACTATCCACTGTTGGTGAGACAGCCAGACTCTCTTGGTTGGAGAGCAACAACATATAGTTTGAAAGTGAATGCTTAATAAATAAGCAGCATAATATCAATTGTTAAAAGCACAGCTCTCCAAAACTTCTTGGCTGGAAGTACGATGAAAAGATAGTATAAAAAAGCAAGTTTTCAAAGTGTCAGAAACACTTTTCTACAGAGTCCAAGGCAGTAAACATATTTGTTTTAAAAATTACATGAGATACAAAATACAAAGCATTTCGCATTTAGCACAGTGCCCAACACATAGAAAAAATGCTAATAAAAGTATTACTGTAAATGGTGTGTGATCTTTCTGTTTTTATCAGGCTTGCTTTTAAAATTTATTTATTTTTATTTGTTTGAAAGGCAGAGAAAAAGGAAGAGACAGACAGTAAGACAGATTTCCCAACTGCTGGTTAGTTCACTTCGTAAATGCCTCCAACAATCAGTGTTGGGACAGGCCAACATAGGGATTCAGGAACTCAATCAGGGTCTCACATGGGTGCAGGAACCCAACTAATCGAGTCATTGCCTGATGCCTCCCATGGTGCATACTAGGAGGCAGCTGGAGAATAGAGATGGGACTCGAGCCCAGGCACTCCAGTATGGTATCCCAACCACTAAAAAAACACTTGCCCCAAGTCAGTTATGTTTTAAAAATTTTATGCAGAATGTTTTTAAAATTATGTGGGGAACATTGCACATAATCAAGTAAAAGTAGGAGATAAGATAGAGTTATCACAGTTCTGGAAGAAAAATAAACACATAGAAGAAAAAAATTGATTGTTATAAACTTTCATCTCAGAGTTTATAGTATTAAAAGTGTTTTTTCAGGGCCAGAACGGTGGCACAGTGGGTTAACGTCCTGGCCTGAAGCGCTGGCATCCCATATGGGCGCCAGTTTGAGTCCCGTCTGCTCTATTTCCAATCCAGCTCTCTGCTATGGCCTCGGAAAGCAGTGCCTTGTCTACCTCGATCATCTACTGGTCCTGGTCCTTAGGCCCCTGCACCCGCGTGGGAGACACAGAAGAAGCTCCTGGCTCCTGGCTTTGGATCGGCGCAGCTCCAGCCATTCCAGCCAATTGGGGAGTGAACCATCAATGGAAGACCTCTCTCTCTACTTTTCCTCTCTCTGTGTAACTCTGACTTTCAAATAAATATATAAATCTTTTTTAAAAAAATGTTTTTCCTTCATTATTCTTTTCTGCATTTTTCAAGTTTTCTATAATGAGCAACTGTTACTTAATTATGAATTTACAAAAAATTAATTAGGTTTTATGGATAAAATGATTTTTTATGTGATATTCTAGGTTTGTGTAAAGGAGAGACATTAATGGGATATAAAAGTCTATATTTGAAGAGAACAAGCATGAGTTCTTTGGTAGCTCTCATGTCCCGCTGTGTAGTGAATGCTATAGAGGTCACATTTAGCTGTTCTGTTTTCAGAAGTTCACAATCTAGTATGGGAAAGAGACATAATCAGGTTATTACTGTATAACTTGAGAAGTGCAATATAGTGGAAATAGATATATATATATAGAATATTGTACTTTCACACAGAAACTGGACATTTGTGTCTTTATCAAAGGTTTGCCTTAAAAAAAGGAGTCTTGTGTCACAGTCAGTACTTTTATGCAAGTAACAGAAACCTGACTCAGCTTGATTCAGCAGCTTGAAATAAGCCAGATCCAAAGAGACAAATATCAGATGTTTCTCTGATTTATTGCAACTAATGTATAGAATCTGAAAAATTTTAATGTATATGAGTAAAATGGACATTTTCAGATTTATTATTTATAAGTCCTTGCCTATATTCCTGTTTCTTTTTTCATTCATCCTCAAGAAAAGCTCCAATTGCAGGACACCCATGAGGTTATGCTGTATTTTGCTAAATTATCCATTGTTTCCATATTATTCCAATCTAAAACAAATGTCAAAGACAGTCCCCTCATTCCAAAAGGATCTGAACTACAACCTTGCCTTTGCTTATCTGAACCTGTATCTTACCTATTCTAAGCCAAGTTCTCCATATAATAGTGTCAATCCTGACAGCTTAGTATAGGACCCAAATGTTGTTACATTCCACAGTAACAACAAATTGTGTTTCAGATGAAACTGTCATAATTTTGGAGTTAGGGTTACCAAGATGCAACAATGCAAAACAGCCTGATCTATAAAATATAGAAATAAAATAAGATAGGGGCTGGCGCCGTGGCGCAGTAGGTTAATCCTCCGCCTGTGGCGCAGGCATCCCATACGAGTGCTGGTTCTAGTCCCGGCTGCTCCTCTTCCAATCCAGCTCTCTGCTATGGCCTGGGAAAGCAGCAGAAAATGGCCCAAGTGCTTGGGCCCCTGCACCCTCGTGGGATACCAGGAAGAGGCACCTGGCTTTGGATGGGCGCAGCTCTGGCCATTGTGGCCATTTGGGGAGTGAATCAATGGACGCAAGACCTTTCTCTCTGTCTCTTCCTCTCACTGTCTGTAACTCTACCTCTCAAATAAATAAATAAAAATCTTAAAAAAAAAAAAAAGAAATAAGATAAAGGCAAAAAAATGACATATTCCATAGGCACTTGGGGAAAAAGCATCATCCTTAAAGGGATATATCTCCATCTAAGTCACTGACACAATGTTTCATGATATTTACATATTTATACACAGTATTGGACAAAGAACTCATGTAGCACAGTAATTAGGGAATGTTATAGTATGCAGTTACAAATTTGGCCTACAATTTTTTCTGATATTCTAAGAGGTTTGGATTTATTCACTTTGACACAATTTCTTGATAAATAAAACAAATACTGTTATATGTCTTCTTCATCTATGAGGATACTCCAAAATGTTTATGAAAAATGAAATTAAAAGATAGATTGTTTTGGTGCAAACAAAACACTGAAATCTATACATAAGAGATCTTCTAAAAGTTTATGGAAAACATATTATAAAAAAATTACACAAGGATATTAAATTTCTTTCACACCAAAATAAACTTACTCTTCTACTTTCCATGAGCTTTTTGAAGTATTCTCATATAGCCAAGTGAAAGTAAACTATTAATATTAGTAATAAGTACCACTAATACATAATATTTACTATGCATGTATCAGCACTGTTCTAAGTGTTGTACTTGAATTAATACATTAAATCCTCACATCAATCTCATGAAAAAGCAATATTATTATCAACTCAAATTTATACAGTAGGGAACTAATTAGCAAATGAAATAGTAGCAATACAAACCAAGGCACTACAGATTACTATTTTTCCAACAAAATAAAAAAGGCTTTTTGCCCCATTTAATGTTTGCTCCCTTATAATATTGACCCTTTGATTTCTCAATTTTCCAAAATAAATCCACCCATTTTTGTAATTAATGTATGAACATCTAAGAAAATTTAAATGATGTGACAGTATCACCTCCTCTATGAAACCTTACCTGTCTCTTCCTATGCTTCAAAATTTTGAAATATATAATTCCATTATCATGCACCTACTGTAACTTTTCTTTACAAATGTTTTCCTTTTATACTTTGAACCTTACTAAAGTCAAAAATAATGTCTAATTCAGCTCTGTGGTTGCAAAGGGTAGTTAAAAAAATAACAGTGCTCAAATAATAATGAGTGAATTAATTATACAAATCAAAGAAAATATCTAACATAAAATTTTTAATGTGATCTCTGGTGGCTACTATAGAATAGTAAGCAAGTGTACTCATGTTTTATACTATCCAATTTTTAACTGAGTTTGTCATAATACTCACTACTATGGTCATTTTTATTTCATTTACTCCACTAGTTCTTTCACTAACCTGCTCTATTTCAGATATGTTCATGATCTAGGAGCCTGTGTTGAAGATTTCAACAAATCCAAATGAGAGCAATGGTTTTGTCTTACCGTTTGCCCCGTGGATAATGCCGCACATATTCTCCAACATCGTGAGCAGCCACAGCTAAGACTTGGGGGTCATCTGACACCTCTAGAAGTTTTGTCAAGATTCTGAAATAAATTTAATTCAAAGAGAGATCAAGTTCTAATTTTTCTATGAAGCACAACACAGTGTAGCTATAACACAGGCATCATCCTAAAAATAGATATCTATAAATATATTTTGCCAAGGATTTCACACTTACATATAAGTTAGCAGTTTTAAAACCTTTATACATACATAACTGATTACTTTCAGATTCACAACGTTTATGATGCACAGTTCCCTAAACATCCAAGGACTCCTACTCCCTCTCTCAAGAGAGACAACTAGAATATCAGTTAAAGTTATTTCAGTAAGATTACAAGTGGATCTTTGCTAATTATATTTTCTTGATGAATCACTTGTAAACCACAGGCAGGCCCTACTATTAGTAGTGCAGAAAATTCCTTTCGGCATCTTATGATCAAGATGGTAGGTTGAGCCCTGAGCACACATAACATATACGTCACAAACAGAATTAAATCCCCAACAGCAAATGTTTCTTAGAAAACAGCAACCCACAACCACTACCCTGACTCCTATGTCCCTCTCATACTCTCTACAAGGCAACCATACCAACTAAAATTTCTATTGGAACCCAAAAGGGACTTCTAAGAACAGGAGCCAAAGACTACCATCAGAGAAGGCTTCATCTGCCATAGTTCTGGTCTCCCTCCTCAAGGACCACCATATACCCAGGGGTGCACAGATCCTAGGGAGTGAAGGGGGTGGACAGTGATGCTGCTCAGAACCCAAGGAGCTGGGAAAGGACTGCCCCTCATGCATGCAAATGGAGACCATTCAATACATAGATAATTCCCAGTGTTCTCAATCCATCCTTCAAGCAGAGCATAAATGGCATAACAAATTGCTAGGGAAAATGAAGAAATGCACATTGAGCTAAGTTTTATTTCTGAGTTCTCTCTCATAGAAACTCTTCACACATTTATATTTTTAACACATCAAACTATGGATGCTCTTTCCAAAAGGTTGGCTTGCAAATTATTTAAAAATTAAATTTAATTCAACTGAAACAGCTTAATAATTTCAAAGAATTAAGTGTCTTTGGTATTTTTATTGAAATTTAGTATTAAGAAATTATTTTATGAAATCATAATCAAATTACCCTAACATAAAATTCCTCAAATGCATAACATATCATTGGCTCTGAATACCTCAAACCATAGGTCAGAAAATCACATCTCAAGTATAAACATGGCTGCTTTCTCTTCTTTTAAATAAAATTTTAATGGAACACAGCTACACTCACAGCTCACAAACCCTAAAATATTTTTTATCTGGGCCTTAACAGAAAGTATTTGCCAATTCCTGCCTTAAACCAGTGACTTAAGCGTCTCCATAGAGCTGACACTCCTGTCATTCAAGATATGACATATACACCAGCAACTGTATCATCTGGATACTTACTAGAAATACTAACTCACAGGTCCTACTCTAGACCTGCTGGTGAATCTGCATGTTAACAGGATCCATAAACATTTGTAAAGCACTGTCTTTGACTTAAAGATTCTTAGAATTGGAAGTAATCAGATTTCTCATCCTATCTATGAAACACAGAAATGATTTTTATGGTTATCCTGTAGGGCCATTTGGTCCACTGAATATCTTCAGCAACAGTAAAAGTATTATTATCTGTAAATATGCTGAGCATGCTATTTCTATACTCAAATCATCTATAAAAATGTTCAAAGAACAGGTTCAAAGAAAAGGATTCTTGTGGTAAGAAAAAAGAACGCTCCCTCCAAGTTGTCTCTTACTACTGTTGTTAAGTCAACAATGGATTCATCAACTCTAATCCAAATTCCTATCACCACATCAACCACAAGCCCTAATTTTGTCACATTCTCCCATGGTGTTCAGATAGTAACATATTGCAGCTTCATATTTGGACTAAATGTGAATTCCAACTCTGACATTTGCTGGAAACGTACTCTTTAAAAAGGTCTATTCAAATCTAAACAAAATTTACATTATTATTCTACTTAATCACTCAATAAATTTGCTGTTGTCCTCTTTCACAACCTTTTCCCCAGGTTCATAAATCTGTTTGTGCTCTCTCATCCTTTGCTTTTTCTTCTATCATCTCCATGTTTTCTTCTATTTCAGATTATCTCCCTTTTCAAAAAATATATACTTAGTTCAAAATTATGAGTTACAAACTACAAGGTGGTAAGAATTCTGAGATGTCCTAAAATAAGTTACAAGGTAGAAGACAGAAGAAAGAGTTCAGAGAGGATTATATTAAATTATACTAGCTTTGGGCTAAACCAATAAAGACAAGACAAAAAGAAATTATTTCACATTCCTTTCCTCCATAAGAAAATAAGACAAAAAGGCAACACAACTAACGAGCCAACAGGCAGCAGGCAAGCAGACAAACAGAATTAACCAGCCAACAAGCTGCAACCACTTTTCTTCATGGACTGTCGTCTATCACAGGACTTAGTCCATTGGCTATTGTTCTACCCCTCTTATTTATAGACAGTGTAGCATCAATATAAGTGACTTACATTTTTTTCTCCTTCAGTTTTACCTATAAAATGCCCTGTCTTTTTAGAGTCCATGGACATTTTTCCAAATGCTATCTGCCATGCTGCTAGTGGCCAAGGGAAACTGTCCAAGGACTACTCCTTTATTTTGATGAGCATCTGTAACATCATAATACAGCCTCTTAACTTCAGAGATTTCTTGGTATTTAAATTTTTGTTTTAGGAAAATTATTTTCTAAATATTACTATGCTCAAATGATAGAAGGAAAAATAAACTTATATACTTGCTAAGTTTGGAATGGACAGAAAATAGGTCATAATCTAATGTAAGTGTGGTTTTCCACAGACTGGGTGGGAGGGGAGGACAACCCAGAAGTACTTGGTTTTTTAAATAGAAAATTAAAAAAAGAATTCATTAGCATCAATTTTATCAACTAATTTGAAGGCAGCCCTGCTATGCTTTTCCTGTCAATCATCTAACCATCCCATCAATCATTTCACGATTTTACGCAGATAATTTATTGGAATAAAAATTAAAGACAAACATTGATTCCAAATTTCTAATCATCACATAAAAGTAAAACAAAATACCACATATCAGTGTTTTCAGTTACACAGAAAAATAACAAAGGTAAAAGAAGCATACTGAAGGAGCAATAAAAATTAAAAGCTAATGCAAGAAAATAGAACACAAACTCTTATTATGTGTATCATAATGAAGATATACATAATGCTTTAGTAATCATTTGCTAAAAGCTTCCCTCCATTATATTAAGCTTTTCCAAAGATTACATTTAAAAAACAATATTCAAGCTCTTTTTTTGTTGTTAAAAGCAAAAATGGTGGGGCTGGTGCTGCAGCATAGTGGGTTAAAGCCCCAGCCTGCAGCTCTGGCATCGCATATGGGCACCAGTTCAAGTCCCGGCTGCTCCACTGGAAGCCCCAGCTCTCTGCTATGGCCTGGGAAAGCAGTGGAAGATGGCACAAGTCCTTGGGCCCCTGCATGCACGTTAGAGACCCAGAAGGAGCTCCTGGGTTTGGATCAGCACAGCTCTAGCCATTACAGCCAATTGGGGAGTGAACCAGCAGATGGAAGACCGACCTCTCTCTCTCTCTCTCTCTCTCTCTCTCTCTCTCTCTCTCTGCCTTTCCTTCTCTATGTAACTTTCAAATAAATAAATAAATCTTTAAAAAAATTCCAGTTTACAATAGCATCAAAAGAAAAAAAATTTAGAAGTAACTTTAAATAACCTAAATAAGTGGAGAAACATATTGCTCATAAATATGAATAGTGAATGCTATTAAAATGCCAATATTTCCCAAATTGAAAGTTTGAAAAAATCCTCAATAGATTCCCAACTAGTTTTTTGGAGAAATTAACAAGGTGATTCTAAAATTCACCTGAACTAGCAATGGGAACCACAATAGTCAAAACCATCATAAAAAAAGAACTGACTTCCAGTTCAACATGTAAACAGCATAGAACTCATCATTTTATCCCCATAAGCAAAACCCTAGTCAAACTAAAAATCAATAATTCATTATAGATCCAGGAATCAGAAAATTGAGGTGCCAGGGGAAACTTCCACCACAAGTTAGAGAGGTGAATACAGAGAATCAAAGCTTACTGGGAGCAGAAACTGCTATTGGATCCATCAGTTGTCAGGAATACTTAAAGTGTAATTGATTAACTCCTAAAGATTAAGCAAGGACTATTTTGAAATAAAAATTCGGGGCCAGCACTGTGGCGCAGTAGGTTAATCCTCTGCCTGTGGCACTGGCATCCCATATGGGCACCGGGTACTAGTCCCGGTTGCTCCTCTTCTAGTCCAGCTCTCTGCTGTGGCCCGGGAAGGCAGTAGAGGATGGCCCAAGTGCTTGGGTCCCTGCACCCACATGGGAGACCAGGAGGAAGCACCCAGCTCCTAGCTTCGGATCGGTGGTGTAGCAGCCATTAGGGGAGTGAACCAATGGAAGGAAGACCTTTCTCTCTGTCTCTCTTTCACTGTCTATAAAGAAGAAGAAAGAAAAATTCCTAGAGACCCAACAACTAATCTGAATTGGTCTGCATCTACTAAAGATATTAAATCAAAAATGTACAACTTCCCAAAAGAGAAAGCAAGAGGCCCAGATATTCTCACTGGTGAATTCCATCAAACACTGAAAAAGCAGTGGCACCAATTATCTATAATCTCTTCAAAAAAAAATAGGAGCAGAGGGAACACTTCTTGACTCATTCTATTAGACCAACATTACCATAATCCCCAAATCAGACAAAGACATCATAAACATACATGAAAAAATCCTCCAAAAAATAGCAAATCAAATCCAACAATATATAAAAAGAATGACATACCACAGTCAGCACTGATTTCAAGTATGCAAAACTAGTTCAATATTTGAGAATCAGTTAATGTACTCCTTCACATCAAAAGACTAAAGAATAAAAAAAAACACATGATCACACCAATATATGTAGGGAAAAAAATCACTTGACAAAATTCAATATCCATCCATGATAAAAAAAATCTCAGCAAATTAGGAATATAAGGAAATTCTTTCAACTTGATATGGAAGAAAATCTACAACTAATATCAGACTGAATAGTAAGAAACAAGATCCTTCCCTTAAGACTGGAAACAAAGCAAGGACATCCCCACTCACTATAGATTCATTCACTGGAGGTACTAGCTAGTTTAAAGACAAAACGAGAAGCGATAAAAGAAATAAGCAATTACAGCAATGTTGTGGAATACAAGGTTAATTAACAGTCAATCCTTTCCTATACACCAACAGTGAACAATTGTAATTTGAGATTAAAAACCAAAATACCTAGGTGTAGATCTAATAAAACAAGTACAAGATCTCTATGAGGAAAATAGGAGAGAAATGAAAGAAATAAAATACAAATCCAAGTGGAAAGATATTCCATGTTCATAGGCAGGAAGACTCCATTGTTTCAAGCTGTCAATTCTTCTCTGCTCAATCTATAGATTCAATGCAATCCCAATCAAAATTCTAGCAACTTATTATACAAATACTGGCAAACAAACTAAAGTTTATTTCCTTATATTTTCCAGTTATGAAAAGCCAAAAGCTCAGAATGGCCATTAAAACACTGAAAGAGAACAACAAGTCAGAGGACTAGCACTACCAGTTTGATAACTTACTGTAAAGCTACAATAATCAATGGAGTGTGATTTTGGCAAAAGAACAAATAAAACAGAATAGACAGCCCAGAAATAGAACCACACAACTATAGTCAACTGTCTCCAACCAAGGAGGAAAGATAATCTTGTCAAAACCCATAGAACCATAAAACACAGAGTAAACTATACAATAAAAAAGTGAACCCTAATGTAAATTATGGACTTCAGCTAAAAAAGTATCAATATTGGTTTATCAACTGTAAAAAAGGGTACCACACCCTAATCAAGATGTTAAAAACAAGGAAACTCTGCTGCTGGAGATAGAGGGAATATATGATTTTTTTTTAAGGATTTATTTATTCAATTGAAAGTCAGAGTTACACAGAGAGAGGAGAGGTGGAGAGAGAGAGAGGTCTTCCATCTGATGGTTCACTCCCCAGCTGACCACAACGGCCGGAGCTGCGCCAATCCGAAGCCAGGAGCCAGGAACTTCTTCCCAGTTTCCCACACAAGTGCAGAAACCCAAAGACTTGGGCCATCTTCCACTGCTTTCCCAGGCCACAGCAGAGAGCTGGATTGGAAGTGTAGAGCTGGATCTCGTACCAGCGTCTACGTGGGAAGCCAGCACTTCAGGCCAGGGCATTAACCCACTGTGCCACAGCGCCAGCCCCAGGGAATATATGATTACACAAGTACTTTCTGCTCAACTTTTCTATCCGTCTAAAATTGTTCTAAAAATTAAAGTTGATAAAAAAAAGTTATAATAAGGTTTGTATATAGTAATTCTTACAATGAATTAACAGGAAAATCTGGAAATAATCTTTTTTTTTTTTTTTTGACAGGCAGAGTGGACAGTGAGAGAGAGAGACAGAGAGAAAGGTCTTCCTTTGCCGTTGGTTCACCCTCCAATGGCCGCCGCGGTCGGTGTGCTGAGGCCGGCGCACCGCGCTCATCCGATGGCAGGAGCCAGGTGCCAGGTGCTTTTCCTGGTCTCCCATGGGGTGCAGGGCCCAAGCACTTGGGCCATCCTCCACTGCACTCCCTGGCCACAGCAGAGAGCTGGCCTGGAAGAGGGGCAACCGGGACAGAATCCGGCGCCCCAGCCGGGACTAGAACCGGGTGTGCCGGCGCCCCAAGGCGGAGGATTAGCCTGTTGAGCCACGGCACCGGCCTGGAAATAATCTTAAATATCCATCAATTGGAGACTGATTAAATAAAGTGAGAAACAGGAAGGAAGGAGAGGGGATTGGGGAAGAAAGGGAGAGGACTCACACTTCCTCTTTTTGAAACCTAATATAAAGCAATAGTAATCAAGACAGTGTGGTACTGTATCAGGATAGCCAATGGAGACCAATGGAGAGTCCAGAAACAAATACATGTTTCTAGAGTCAATTTATTTTTGGCAAGAGGAGCCAAAGAAAAAACAAAATGAACTGGACCAAAAGTTTAAAACATTTATGTTTTGAAGGATACTATCAAGAGAGAAAGAAGACACTCACAAAATGGGAAAAATATTTGCAAGTCACATTTCAAATGAGGGACTTATATCCAGTATATATAATCCTCAGGTTACAACAATTTGATTTATGATTTTTCAACTTTATGATGGAACAAAAGTTTGATAGGAAAACAGTAGAAACTATGATTCAAATTTTATTTTGCCAGGCTAGCAATATGTAGTGTGATCCTTGGATAATGGGCAGCAGCAGCAAAATCAGCTCTCAGTCTGCCATGATATACTGAGTGCAAACCACTGATCCCCTATAGTATACTGTGTTGCTAAGCTATTGTGTTCAGTAGAATGGAAATTAAATGAATTTTTGACTTATAACATTTATCAGGATGTAACCCCATTCTAAATTGAGAAGCATTGTATAAAGAACCTTTACAACTAAAGAAAAAAATGGCAACTCAACTGAAAGCTGAGCAAAGATAGGGGCAAGCATGTGGCACATGAGTTAAGCCACTGGTTGGGATACCCTCATCTCATATCTGAGTATTAGTTTGAGTCCTGGCTTCTCTGCTTTTGATCCAGCTTCCTGCCAGTATACCTGGGAAGGCAGCAGATGATGGCCCAAGTACTTGGGTTCCTGCTACCCATATAGAAAACTCAGATAGAGTTCCTGGCTCCTGACTTCAGCTTGGCCCAGCCTCACCACTGTAGGCATTTAAGGAGTTAACCAGCAGATGGATGATTCTCTCCCTCTACCACCACTTTCTCCCTTTCTCTTGCTTTTCTTTCTCTTCTTCTCTCCTTTTGTTTACCTACATTCTGCCTTTCAAATAAACAAATCTTTTAAAAAAAAAATGAGTAAGTGGGGCCAACATTGTGGTGTAGAGAGTTAGCTGCCGCCGGTTGCACCGGCATTCCATATGAGTGCCAGTTGGAATCCCAGCTGCTCCACTTCTGATTCAGCTCCCTGCTAATGTGCCTGGGAAAGCAGTAGAGGATGTCCAAGTCCTTGGGGCCCTGTACCAGCATGGGAGACCCAGAAGAAGCTCCTGGCTACTGGTTTCGGGCTGGCACAGCCCAGCCACTGCGGCCATTTGGAGAGTGAACCAGCAGATGGAGGACCTCTCTCTGTCTCTCAGTCTCTATCTGTCTCTCTCTCTCCCTCCCTCTCTCTAACTCTGCCTTTCAAATAAATAAACTTTTTTCAAAAAAAAGTGAAGAATCTGAATACAAACTTCGCCAAAGATAAACAAGTGTACAATAGACACATGAAAAGATGCTTGAGAACATTTGCCATCAAGAAATACAAACAGAAACTACAATGAGATACAGCTGCAAACCCACTGAGACTGTAGAATCAAAAGGTCATATACTAACAAG
Organism: Sylvilagus floridanus; assembly: GCA_949820135.1. NCBI lineage: Eukaryota > Metazoa > Chordata > Mammalia > Lagomorpha > Leporidae > Sylvilagus > Sylvilagus floridanus. The sequence goes on from OX463241.1 coordinate 81,281,076, forward strand.
TCTTGGAAAAGAGGTGCAAAAATCAGAACCCTCATATACTGGTTCTACCACTACAAAGTGCTGGGAAGCACTTTGGTAGTTCATCAAATGGCTAAACAGAGCTACTACATGACTCTGCAATTGTACTTCCAGGTACCTAACCAGGCAAAGGTAACAAAAATACAATTCTATACAACAATTTGTACTGCAAGTATTACTGGCAGCATTATTCATAATAACAAAAAGGTAGAGGGGCCTTAGCCATGGCATAGCAGGTGGGGCTGCCACCTGCTGTGCTGGCATCTCCTGTGGCATCCCAACTGCTCCATTTCTGATCCTGCAGATCTCTGCTGTGGCCTGGGAAAGCAGTGAAAGATGGCCCAGGTACGTGGGCCCCTGCACCCGCATGGGAGGCCCGGAAGGAGCTTCTGGCTCCTGGCTTTGGATGGGCGCAGCTCCAGCCGTTGCGGCCAATTGGGGAGTGAGCCAGCGGATGGAGGGCTTCCCTCTACCTACCTCTATCTCTACCTCTACCTCTTCTCTGTGTAACTCTTTAGAGTAAATAAATAAATCCTAAAAAAAAAAAAAGGTAGAAATAACTCAAACATCCATGAACAGATAAGTGATTAAATAAAATGTGTTCTTAGCCATACAATGGAATATTGCTATGGTTTGAATGTTTGTCCCACCAAACTTAGGGGTTAAGTTCCCAAAGTCTCATTTATGTTAATGGAACTAAGAGGCTGAAAACCTAAAGCAACTACGCTGTTTTGAGGTAGAACCTTTGGGAAATGATCAGGTGGAATCACGTCAACAGGGTAGAGCCCCCATGATTGAACAGTGGTGGCTTTATAAGAAACAGAGACCAGTGTACACACTCATGCTCCCTGTTTCTTACCACGTGATGTCCTGTGCACCTCACGGACTCTGCCAGAAAGAAAAACTGTCATCACCAGAAGCTGGACCAAGAGAGTCCACTGAACTGAACTGTGAACCTCCAGAATTGTAGGCCAAATAAACCTCTTCTTCATAAAGTTAGGCTGCCTCCAGTACTTTCATTGCAGTAATGAAACACTGACCAAAACAAATATTGTTCAACCATAAAAAGGAATAAAAACATGGGTGAAGCTTCATACATTATGGTAAGCAAAAGAAGCCAGTCACAAAGGACAAATACTAAATTATTCCATTTGTATGAAATTTCTATAGTAGGAAAATATTCAGAACACAGATTTGTGGTCACTTAAGGGTAGGCAAATGGGTGGATAGAGATCTGACAGCTACAGAATATAAGGCTTCTTTCTGAAGTGATGAAAATGCTCTACAATGGACAGTGTTAATGGCTGTACATATATCTGTGTATATACGAAAACCACTGAACTGTACACTTCTAGCAGATGAGTTCTATGATATGTGAATTATATCTCACTAAAAAGGAAAGATACTTACACATATTTGGCCATCTTATTATGACAAAGGCAAACCTACAAAGCACTAGAGATGTTATTTTTAGCAAACAGTGCTGATTCAATTAGATATCCATAAAAGGAATACAAAATAATCTGGACTCTTACTTTATCCCTTATCCACAAATCAATCCCAAATGAACTGGAGATCTAAATGTGAGAGATTAACAATATAGCTTCTAGAGAATAACACAGAAAGATATTTTCATGACATTAGGCAGGCATAACTTCTGAACCAGGACACACAAAAACCACTAGCCATACAAGGAAAGATAACTTTTGCAACATTAAAATATAGATAGAGCTTCTGTACATCAAGACATGAAAGAGTGACATAGCATACAACAGAGAGGGATAAAAAATTGCAATGAATAAAATAGTCCCTCCTTACCCATGGTTTTCCTTCTTGTGATTTCGGTTATCCACAGCCAATTGTAGTATGAAAATATTAAATGAAAAATTCCAGAAACAAACAATTCAAAAGTTTTAAATTGCATGCTGTTCAGTGTAACACAATGAGATCTTATATGTCACACCATCCCACCAAGTAATGAGCCATTGCTTTGTCTAGTATATTCACATTGTACATTATCTGCTTGTCAGTCACTTAGGGGCCGTCTGATTATCAGACCAACTGTAGGAGGTCCTGCAGCACTTGTATTCAAATAATACACACTTAGTAGCCTAAACCTCAATGTCAATGCCTGTGTCACTCACCTCGCTGCATCTCATCACATAAGCAATGAATCACCTCATATCATCACAAAAGAATGAGTACAGTACAGTAAGATGTTCTGAGAGAAATAGAGAGGAAGAGGAAAAAAACCACATCCACACAACTTTTAGACTACTAAATTTAAAGAGTGACAAAAACGTGCCAGTGAATATTTGAAAAGAGGAATAAAAAACTTACTTTAAGAGTTCATAATTCTTCTCATTTAACCTCACTGCATTCTCTCTCCAAAATTTCTCAGATTTGTGCACAGGACTCCATTCCAACCTTCCAGATTTAAGTTCCGAACTGTACTCATCAAATGAGCTATAAAAATTTCCATGGAATTCAAAGTTTATACAAATCTGAAGCATAATACAATATCTTCACTGATGATTTACTTACAAAACTAACCATCCTTTATATATTAACAGTGCCATCAAACAAAGTGTAAACAACTTTTAAAATATCTAACAAATCACGTAAAATTTTACTTAGGGTATTAAAATGCAACACTCCTGTTAAATTTGAATACCTGGCAGGCAACACTGAAATGAGCTCTTGCCTTCAAAAATCCTTACCTCAATATATACATGAATGTATAGCAATAAAAAAAGAAAGATGATCTACCAGAATTCCTATCACTATGCACTTAAAATTTGCAGACTACTAGAGATATTAATGTAAATTATGTAAAATCATAGCCCTTGTACATAAAATAATAAACTCTAAATAGAAAGTATAAATATCATAAACCACCATAATATATCACAAAAGCAAGATCACAAATGTATCAGTACATTTTATAATATGATTATCAACAATGTAGAGGTGACATATTCATTAAATGAATCCATTATAGATGAATTTAATACAAAACTTCTGTATACAACAAACTGTAAATCACCTTGATTCAAAAACTATTCACCATTTGTTAGTTTGTTATTTGAAGCTTTACAATATGAACATTTTTAATGAGGTAGGCTAGTTGGCAAACATAGAATCAGAATATGCTTAGACTTTCTTTCAAGCAAAAAATTTTAAAAAGAAATGTAGCATCTCAGCATCGACTGATAATTCCACATAACTGGGATAGTCTAGGTAAGTTGATCAGTTTGAATAAGGTAGTAATTTAATGTAAGGTCAGTTATTATAAAAAGTAGGTCAGTATTTTTAACATTCATATCCAAACCTAAAGAAAAACAGTCACTTCTTTCAGCTGCATCCATTATCCTATTACCTTCACATCAAAAATAGTATTTTTCAAATTATGAAATTCAAGATGAAATAGCAGTAAGTAATAATAATTGGCCTATATGAATTAAATAATTTAGATAGCTATCATTAATATTATTTTTAAAAGCAAGCCTTGATGATTACAGAATTGATCATATTTCTTAAAATAGACATAATAATAAATTTTATAATTGTGAAGCCTATTGCTGACCTATCATATTATAATTAACTTATCCCTATTTGAAATTATAAAATGTAATAATTGCATCCCTCCATGTAAAAATTATTACAAATCACTGATTTAGAGAGCAGCTCCCACCTCTATGAAATCCTCTGGCATTATGGCTTCACTGAATTATCCAGTAAACACATTTATATATCATATATGGAGGCACTTCAAAGAGTTCATGAAAACTGGAATTAACAGGTAAGTTTATTTTGGTAGCAAAAAGTTTCATAGTTATGTTTATAGTGCATATTTATGTGTTTTCTATGAACTTTTTTAAGGTCCCTCAGAACTGCACTGAAGGGATTGCTGGGCAGTAGGAACCTCACAATAAATCCCATGAAAAATTAGCATTTTGATGACTATGAAATCAAAAGAAAAATTGAGAATGGTTTTCTCCATGCATATGGAGAAAATAGTCAAACAATTCAAGTCCAAGTCAGCTTTGGCTCCCAAACCCAATCCACCTACAGGAAGGGTTCTATTTCCAAAGAGTAACTCTCTTTCAAGAACATGTCAATAGTTGAAAAAACAAAGAATATACTTGTTAATGGGGAAAATAATCAAGATATTACTAAACCAAACAAGATGCAGAAGGCTATATAAAATCCCAGGTATGAGGGAAGAGGGGAAAGAAAAGGGACTAGGAGGCTTCCAGAAGCAAATGAAGAAAATCAAGAGGAGGGAAACTGGGTGGAGAAGATGGCAGGTGCTATGAGACCCTTCAGTATATACTATGCAAGAGGCCTCGTTATTTTATGTATAACATTTCTATGATTTCTAATATAAAAAATAAAAATATGCCAATAGAACATTCAAAAGTAGAAAAAATACTTCCAAATATGAACAAACATTGACAAATTAACCAAGTCCCATTGCTGCCTAAAAAGACTCCCATGGAGTTCCAGGTTAAGGCCAACATCCTATGAAAGTAAGGCACTCAGGCTCTAAACAGAAAACGAAGAATCACACACAGCTCTGACCAAATACCACCATGTAAGTGTGGCGTCTTAACACAAGATGTCTCACTTGATTTTAATTGTCGGTAAAAATTCAGATTTTCTTAAAAAGCTATGCAAGTGAAACAAAGCCCAACAGATCTAGCATGTGCAAATTCAAAAAGAACAACACACCTAAGATCCTGGACACTCTCACCAAGTTTTTCCAGAAGAAATTTGATATCTTCACTGATATCTTCGTCATCATATTTCTGCTGTTCCAAGTTCTCCAACTGCTTCAGAACTTTGCACTGAATCATTGCCAAAGCATATTCTTGGCGAGTTTCTCTTTCAGTTGATTTTTCTAAAAAGTTCTAGGTTAAGACAAACAGATAATGAGAAGCTACATAATTTGTCATGTGCTTTTCTAAGACTTCTGCATTTTCTTTTACCCTTCTCTCTTCCGCCTAGTCTCAGGTTTAACCATCACCTTAAGTGGATGACTTTATCTCAAATCCTAACTTCTTCCTGAGCCCCATCCTTTATCAGAAACCTATTTCTGATTACTTACATAATTACTGGCTTACTAAACATCCTTAATTACTGATCCACATGAATCTGATAATACAGAACATATTAACTATGAAATCCATTGCAACCCTTCCTCCTTGCAACCTTGCTCCTGAGCACTGAACATGTTCATGGCCCACCTAAAGTACTTAGAAAAAAGGTTTCTTCAAATACCTCTCTAGTTTCCACTCAGTCATCTCCCCAATGGCTAATCAAAGTACAACAGGAAAGAAGTAAAAGACTCCTGCTTGAGCAATTATTAGAAAAGTGTTCTGACTTTCCAGAAAATTCCATAGCCTTCTGGGATTTTCTGTTTTCAAGAGTACTAACAAAAATTGCAAAGGATGGCCGGCGCCGTGGCTCAATAGGCTAATTCTCCGCCTTGTGGCGCCGGCACACCCACCGGGTTCTAGTCCCGGTCAGGGCGCCAGATTCTGTCCCGGTTGCCCCTCTTCCAGGCCAGCTCTCTGTTGTGGCCCAGGAGTGCAGTGGAGGATGGCCCAAGTGCTCGGGCCCTGCACCCCATGGGAGACCAGGAGAAGCACCTGGCTCCTGCCATTGGATCAGTGCGATGCGCCAGCTGCAGCACGCCGGCTGCGGCAGCCATTGGAGGGTGAACCAACGGCAAAGGAAGACCTTTCTCTCTGTCTCTCTCTCTCACTGTCCACTCTTCCTGTCAAAAAAAAAAAAAAAAATAGCAAAGGAACTCATGAACTTAAAAATTGTTCATTAAATTAACCAATATTTCTGAGTAAGGATCATGCTCAACCCAAGGACAAACAAGCTAGGGCCCCTCCAATCAAGAAAGTTATTTCACCACTCTGGTAAAGACAACCTGTCAAATGCCAAAATAATAATAATAATAATAATAATAAACCACTTAGTAACTATTAACTCCAAATTAATTGTTCCCAAAATTATAATTTTAAAATGTCTTTTTGTAAGCAAGTTATACCTTTAATAATCATGCTAAAAAATGCAGAAAGAAATTCAGCTTAACATGTGGAAGTTAGTGAGATCAACCTCCCTTTATGATTTCCACCAGATTTTAAGTACCTTTAGAGTACTGTGTCTCATGTTTCTTTGTATCACAGAGCTTGGCACAGTATTTGGTTTACAGTTGAAAGTCAATAAAATATGTGTAAACCTAAAATGACCCCCTCAGTGTTTACATCTATAAATGTCAATATTTCTAGTAATCCTTTTTTAAAAACTATTATAGATAACAAGCAGAGTAGCAACACAAAAACCAAGTTAATGTGCTTCCAGAACTACTTCAAAGCCATTTTTAGGCCTTTGAACAAGTGAGGGAAATGATTTTTTGGAAAAAAATCATTCTCAAGTTCCTACAGTCTTTAAAAAAGGATTTCACTGATGAGATTGTTTGAAGACGTTCTGGTCACATATTTCTCATATCCTGAAGTGTTTGTGCTTAAGACTTTAGGAAGCTTGCAGAGTTACTGTCTTCAATCCATTGTTTCACAATGATGACAAGTTTTTTTCTTTCCTTTAACATTTATTTAAGGTATATAAGTTTCATGTATTTCCTATAGACAGAGTTAGGAACATGGTGATACTTCCCACTCCACCCTCTTTACTGCCCATGCTCCAACCTTCTTCGTCCTTCCTCTCCTATTTCCATTTTAATTTTTATAAATATCTATTTTCAGTATATTTTACACTCATAAGGTTTAACCCAAAGCTAAAGAGTTCACCAAATAGTATGACTTAATAATAGCTCAATTTTAATTCAGTTATATAGATGTCTAAAGCATTCTTCTGACTTTCAGTCCTCAGCATATTTGCATGGTGAGCATATTAAATCAAATTTAGCATAGCAGAGCCACACACACACACACACAAACTAGTATGTCTGCCAATGGATTCGATCTATAAACTGATATACAAAATCAGACAATGAAAGCTCAGAAAATATCCTAATAAGTTCTAGGCATTTTGGTTTTTAAAAATATAGCAACTATAAATATAGCTTAAATAAGATTTTTAAATCTTGCTAAATATTTGTAAAATATTCATGCTGCCTCTTCTAAATCAAACAAAACTGCACTAAATTTTTGTCTGGGCTCAACATCAATTCAGTAAGACTCCAAATTGTGGAGAGAAAAGGTCTAAAGAGGCAAGCTGTAGAGAGAAAAAGCAGGGAAACAAATACTGTATATAACTATTTCTAGGCACTTCATTTGTCACCTCATTAAGTCCCTGGGCAGTATTGAAAAGAGTTAAGTATTATTAATAACCTTCCAAGTTCTATCTACTCCAGTCTGTCATTCTATCATACCATACTGAAAATGAGGAAAGAGTTACACTATTCCACTTCTCAAATTTCTTTTTAAAAAAAAATTTATTTATTTATTTATTTATTTATTCATTTCTTTAAAAGGAAAGGTTAGAGAGAAGCAGAAAGAGAGAGAGAGGTCTTCCATCTGCTGGTTCATTCCCCAAATGGCCACAACAGCCGGAACTGTGTCGATCTAAAGCCAGGATCCAGGAGCTTCATCCAAGTCTCCCACACAGCTGCAGGAGCCCAAGGACGTAGGCCATCTTCTACTGCTTTCCCAGGCACACTAGCAAGGAGCTGGGTCAGAGCTGAAGCAGCTTGTACTTGAACGAGCGCCCAAACAGAATGCTGGTACTGGAGGTGGCGGCTTTACCCATTATGCCACAGCACTGGCCCCCACTTCTCAAATTTCAATGGAAAGTACATCACAGATCCAGAGAGCTCCCAAATCAGGTCAAAAGAATGGTTAAGATTTTGGGTCCACTCTATGTTTTTATGACTTATTGGGCTTGCGTATTATAAACATGGTGACTTCATCAAGTTACTCCATCAAGACAAATAGTCTTTTTCATCTTTGCACAGCCTTAGAACTAATACATTAGCTTCATATATTTGGTCTTCAATAAACTTCTAATGCATTCTTAGATAGGTGAATAATGCATGAGACAGAAGGAAAGGAGGAAAGAAGAAAGACCTATTTCCAATGACCCATTTACTTTACATAGTAATGATCCAAAATAAAAAACAATGGAGAGAAGGAAGAACTAGTGAGAACAGAAAACTAAAGACTTTGTCAGAAGCTCAGATATAATGGCTATCTTATGATATTAAAAGTAGTTTATGCTGACCCAAAAGTTCAAAGTTCAAAACGTTCCAAAATCCAAAACATTCTGGCCAGGCATTTCAGAGTTTTGATTTTTGGAACAGGGATGATCAGTCAGTAGAGTCTTTCCAAATATCCCCAAATCTAAAAAACTGTGAAATCTGATACACTTCTACTCCAAAGCATTTCAGATAAGGAATACTCAATCTGCACTATAACTTATTAGAAGTCCATTTTTTTCTACAAACCTGAAAAAGATGCAACAGAGAAACAGAATTACAGACCAATCTCCCTGATGAACATAGATGCAAAAATCCTCAACAAAATTCTAGTCAATCAAATCCAACAACACATCAGAAAGATCATTCACCTGGACTAAGTGGGATTTATCCCTGGTTTGCAGGGATGGTTCAACATTTGCAAGTCAAACAATGTGATACGTCACATTAACAAACTGCAGAACAAAAACCATATGATTATCTCAATAGATGCAGAGAAAGCATTTGATAAAACACAACACCCTTTCAGGATGAAAACTCTAAGCAAATTGGGTATAGAAGGAACATTCCTCAACACAATCAAGCTAATTTATGACAAACCCATGGCCAACGTCATATTGAATGGGGAAAAGTTGGAAGCATTCTTTTGAGATCCAAAACCAGACCAGGATGCCAACTCTCACCATTGCTTTTCAATATGTCCTGGAAGTTTTAGCCAGAGCCATTAGGCAAAAAAAAAAAAAAAAAAAAGGAATCAAATTGGAAAGGAGGAAATCAAACTATCCCTGTTTTCAGATGACATGATTCTATACATAAGGGATCCAAAAGACTCCACAAAGAGACTATTGGAACTTTGGAACTCATAGAAGAGTTTTGTAAAGTTCCAGGATACAAAATCAATACACAAAAATCAATAGCCTTTGTATACACAGACATTGCTACAGCTAAGAAAGAAATTCTAAGATCAATCCCATTCAGAATAGCCACAAAAACAATCAAATACCTTGGAATAAATTTAACCAAGGTTGTTAAAGATTGCTATGATGAGGATTACAAAGTTTTAAAGAAAGAAACAGAAGAATATACAAATAAATGGAAAAATCTTCAATGTTCATGGATTGGAAAAAGCATTATCATCAAAATGTCCATTCTTCCGCAAGCATTTTACAGATTCAATGCAATAACAATAAAAATACCAAAAAGCATTCTTCTCAGATCTAAAAAAATGATGCTGAAATTTATATGGAAATATAGTAAACCTAAAATAGCTAAAGCAACCTTCCACAACAAACACAAAGCAGGAAGCATCATAATACCAGATTTCAAGACATACTACAAGGCAATTATAATAAAAACAGCCTGGTACTGAGACAAAAACAGATGGATAGACCAATGGAACAGAATAGAAACACCAGAAATCAACCCAAACATCTACAGCCAACTTATATTTGTTCAAGGACCTAAAACCAATAGTCTATTCAACAAATGGTGCTGGGAAAACTGGATTTCCACATGCAGAAGTATGAGGCAAGACCCCTACCTTATACCTTACAAAAATCCATTCAAAATGGATAAAGACCTAAATCTATGACCAGATACAATCAAATTATTAGAGAACACTGGGGAAACCCTGCAAGATATTGGCATACACAAGAGTTCTTGGAAAAGACCCCAGAGGCACAGGCAGTCAAAGCAAAAATTAACAAATGAGATTACATCAAATTGAGAAGGTTCTGTACTGCAAAAGAAACACTCAGGGAAGTCAAGAGTCAATCCATAGAATGGGAGCAATTATTTGCAAACTATGCCAACTGACAAAGAATTAATAACCAGAATATATAAAGAGATCAAGAAACTCGAAAACAACAAAACAAACAACCAGTTAAGAAAATGGCAAAGCACTTAAACAGATATTTTTCAAAAGAGGAAATCCAAATGGCTAACAGACACATGAAAAAATGTTCAGGATCACTAGCAATCAGGGAAATGCAAATCAAAACCACAATGAGGCTTCACCTCACCCCAGTTAGAACGGCTTTCATATAGAAATCAACAAACAACACATTCTGGAGAGGATGTGGGAAAAAAGGTACCCTAATCCATTGTTGGTGGGAATGTAAACTGGTAAAACCACTATGGAAGACAGTTTGGCTATACCTCAGAAATCTGAATATAGACCTATCATCTGTCCCAGCCATCCCACTCCTGGGAATTTACCCTAGGGAAATTAAATTAGCAAAAAAGATTTATCTAAATCCCCATGTTTACTGCAACTCAGTTTAAAGAGCTAAGACATGCAATCAACTTAAATGCCCAACAACTGAAGATTGGATAAAGAAATTATTATGGGATATGTACTCTATGGAATACTACATAGCAGTAAAAAAACAAAAATGAAATCTGGTCATTTGCAACAAAATGGATGAATCTGGAAAACATCATACTTAGTAAAATAAGCCTGTCCCAAAGGGACAAATACCATATGTTCTTGATCTGCAATAACTATACAGCACCTAGAAGGAAATCTGTAGAAGTGAAATTGGCACTTTGAAAACCAATGACTTGAACAGCCCTGGTCTTAACTGTTCAGGAACAGTTTTTTTTTTTTCTTCTTCATAATATTTGTTGAACTCTTTACTTAACATACAGTTAAACATATGTGTATAAAGTCATTTGAAGGGTCCAGTGCTGTGGCATAGAGGGTAAAACTGCCTCCTGCAGTATCGGCATCCCATATGGGTGCTGGTTCAAGTCCGGCTGTTCCACTTCTGATCCAGCTCTCTGCTATGGCCTGGGAAAACAGTGGAAGATGGTCCAAGTCCTTGATCCCCTGCACCCACATGGGAGACCTGGAAGAAACTCCTGGCTCCTGGCTTCGGATCAGTGGCCAACTGTGGAGTAAACCAGTAGGTGGAAGATCTCTCTCTCTCTCTCTCTCTCTCTCTCTCTCTCTCTCTGTCTCTTCATCTCTGTGTAACTCTGACTTTCAAATAAAGAATAAAATAAATTTTTAAAAAATTTTTAAAAATAAAGTCAACTAAAAATAGATCTCAGTAAAAAATAAGAGTAGGAATAAGAGAGTGAGGAGGAAGTTTGTAACTGTCAAGCTGTATAGTTCTGAATACATTCTTATGGACTTACTCCTAAGGGTACAGTTTAAAAACTTACCATGGGACCCCCAAATCCCATTGAGCTAGCTGTTAAAAATGCCATCTTAAGTGTTAAAGTGACCATATTAAGTGTTAAAATGATCATATAGATATGATTAAGTATTAAAGGGATCATATAAATAAGACCAAGTGTCTGGTAATAATAATAAAGGATAGAATGCTTCCCATGTCAACACAGGAAGCAGTCCACAGAGCAGACTCAGAGAATGACAATCACTTTAAATAGCACTCTGACCTCAGAATCAGCCCATAAGGCTTCATAGTCTGGCTGAAACGCCCTTGAGAGCATTTCAGGCATGGAAAGCCAAGACACTGTGGCAAAAAATGTTCTACATAAAGGATCTCTGTGAGTAAGATCACGGAAAGAAGTGGCCATCAAAGAAGGATGTACTTTTCTCTGAAGGGAGAACAGAACTTCCATTTTCCTTATGATCTTGTCTAAATACCGAAAGAGATTGTGGATTCAAAATGCTTCCACAACCTTGGCAGCTCATGTCAAGAGCCTCGGGTAATCACTGATATCAAATAAGAGTGTTACTTGTTATATTAACAATAGGAGTCGCTGTGCACTCACTTTCCATGCAGGACTTCTATCTTCAATGAGTTGTTATTATGAGAATTAACTGTAAAACTTGTTCTCAGTTTGTGGGTGTCGGTGTGTGTGTGTGTGCGCAAATTGCTGAAATCTGTACTTAGTATAGAATTGTTTTTCTGTGTATAAAGTTAATTTAAATGAATCTTAATGGAGAATGGAACTGGAAATGGGAGAGGGAGGAGGTAGTGGGGTGGGAATGGGGTTGGGAGGGTGGATATGGTAGGAAGAATCACTACATTCCTAATGTTGTACTTAAGAAATCTGTACTTATTAAATAAAAGGTTTCTTTGGGGGGGGGGAGGTATTTGGCATTACTTATCAAAAGAGTAAAAAAGCATATTTCTCTGACTCAGTAATTCCACCTCTTGACTATATTCAAATGAAATAGTCATCAAAGTGGGGAAACACACGTAACAGAAAATGGAAATACTTGACATAACCAACAGCAGGACACTAGTAAAAATAAATCACTTTACAACAACACAATGGAATAAATATAGCCATTAAAAAGAATACTAATGATCTGTTTATACAGAAATGAAAATATACTTATTCTTTGCTGTTTTTAAAAAGTTGCAGAACAGTATTTAAAATAAAATGCTGTTTTATTTTTACATACAAATAAACTATACATCTATTTGCATATTTCTCTCTACTGCTTAGAAATATCTGAAATGTTAGTTGCTATTTGTCAAATGTGTTGTCTACACTATTAACATTTTTGCAATATATCTCAACTACTTTTTATTTTTGACTTGTTTTTTATTTAAAGAAAGCACAAGAACAAATAGTAGGTAAGAACACAAATTCTGGGGCTGGTGTTAAAGAGGGTAAAAGTAAATACTTGTGATGCCAACATCCTAACATGGGCACTAGTTCCAGTCCTGACTGCTCCATGTCCAATCCAGCTCCCTGGGAAGGCAGTGTAGGATAGCCAAGTGCATGGGCCCCTGCACCCATGTAGGAGACCCAGAGTTCCAGGCTCCTAGCTTTGGCCTGTCTCAACCCTGACTGTGCAGAAGAAAGATTCTCTGTCTCTATCTCTTCATTTCTCTGTGTAACTCTGCCTTTCAAATAAATAAATAAATATTAAAAATAAAAGATTCTGAAGGCAATAACCTATAATTGAATGTCTATCAACTACCAACAATGTGATCCCTTTTCCTCACTATCCCTATCTATAAAGTGAAGACCAACATAAATACCCATCATACCCATATACTTTGGTGAGCATTAAATGAGTTAACAAATGTAAAGCCCTCTTGGAGCAAGTGGAAGGTACAGAGCAAGCACTAGATTGGTTCACTATTATCATTGTTGAGCAGTGTTCTTAAGAGACCTAGGTCAGAGCCAACGTTGTGGCGTAGTGGATAAAGTTGCCTCCTGTGACACCTGCATCCCATACCAGCACCAGTTTGAGTTCCAGCTGCTTGACTTCCAATCTAGTTCCCTGCTAATGTGCCTGGGAAAGCAGCAGAGGACAGCCCAAGTACTTGAGCTCCTGCACCCATGTGGGAGAACTGGAGGAAGCTCCCAGCTCCTGGCTTTGGCCTGGCCTAACCCTGGCCATTGTAGCCATTTGGGGAGTGAACCAGAGAATGGAAGAAATCTCTCTGTGCAACACCCCTGGCCTTTCAAATAAAATAAATCTTTTAAAAAAAAAAACATATAGAGATGCATGTCAACCAAGCCATTTTCTCAGAAGCCCTCTGACACACACTGCAAACAACAAAATCATCAAGACAACTGCTAGAATGAATACACTGTCTCTTGGTAACCAATTAGCAGTACTTCCTTTGTATGTTACAACAGCCTGGAAATCTGGGCTTCATATTCTACCTCAGCTCCTCTCTGGTGCTCAACTTTCTCACCTATTCAAGGGAGGAAGCTGACTTAGATAACTGATAGATTTAATATCAAAAAAAAAAAAAAAACCTGCATAGTGTCTCAGAAATATAGTGTTAATCAACAGATCTAGAATCAAAAACACAATTGGTCAAGGAAGGAAAAAAAAAAATGGAGTAACACTGGTTTGGGGCACTTACAATGAGTTAGGAAGCCACTGTTAAACCAGATTTCAGCTAGACACACATGCAGCTAAACCTTTAAATGAGTATGCAATCAGGTGCATGTTGTTCACTGGACTAGACCAAACTGATATTCAGTAGCTTATGTTAACCATTTGTAAAACCCCCTGCCTCTCCTGAATTATAGGACAGCTTGACTCTTGACAGCACCATGCACAAGTCTTAACAAGCAAATAATGTAACCACCGCCACCGCTTTGTGATCTTAAGCTTCAAATACAGCTATCATCTTGTAAAATCTTGGAGCATGCTTTCAAGACTGCATGAATCTGTCTTCCAGATTACAATCCTGCATAGCCACAAATAGATGTTATTTACTCTGTTCTCAACTATGTTGATTTTATCCTATGCCAGCAAACTCCATAACTAAAATATGGGCACCAGAAGAGAAAAATTTCAACTGTCTCAGAATGCACTATTGCAAAAAGAATCTCCCTCTGACATTTCCTTAAACGAACACACTTCATTCATCTAGATGGTCTCCTCCCACTTGTCCCATTGTCCCATGTCAAAAATACAAACTAGTGGTATTTCACTCTGTGTTCACCATGACTCTATAGTTTCATAACCACATGGAAAACAAGCAACTTTTTCTATAATAACAGGGAAAACAAGCAATATTTTCCAACCTGCTAAAAACTAAAAAATACATCACAACAGAAAATGCCAGACCCTTACATATCAAATACAGACCACTTACACGGAATGCTGCAAGAATGATTCTTGTTACTTTCTCTTTGACGGATTCTTGAAGGATATCAGACAGAACAGGAATGATATTGTAGCGCCGCAGGTGTTCACACATTTGAGGACTGAATGCCAGGAGCCATATTGAAAAAATCATTTGATATTGGAGTTGAAAACCACACTTGTTACTCAAAACTCCCATTATGCTGAAAAAAAAAAAAGGCACACACACATTTAGAAAACATTTAATACGATGGCACAAGAAGGAAGAAATTACTCCCTTTTTGCATTAATGAAACAAGTTTCTCTGAATTATGTCCTCTGTTTCTGCTGGTAGCAATATGCAGCCAGATTGCTACTCACAGAGGGCCATTTCCAGCACAGCTCCTCTCTCCAGAAGTCACAGGACCTCAGGAAGCAGGAATGCTTGCTACAAAGAAGCAACAAGAAGAAAGACGGCAGAAACTTGGAACATGGCAGAGGGAATGGATGGGGACAAGAATCTAACAGGGGCCAATGCTGTGGTGTAGTGGGTAAAGCTGCCCCTATAGTGCCAGCATCCCATATGGGCACCGGTTTCAGTCCTGGCTGCTGCTCTTCCAATTCAGCTCTCTGTTATGGCCTGGGAAAGTAGTAGGAGATGACCCAAGTGCTTCAGCCCCTGCACCCGTTTGGGAGATGCGGAAGAAGCTCCTGGCTCCTGGCTTCAAATCGGCCCAGCTCCAGCCCTAGCAACCATTTGGGGAATGAAACAGCAAATAGAAGACTTCTCTGTCTGTCTGTCTCTCTCTCTCTCTCTGCCTCTGCCTCTATGTAACTCTGCCTTTCAAATAAATAAATCTTTAAAAAAAAAAATGAATCTAACAGACAATAGGAAGCCCAAATCAGCAGGCTGCAGTGGCAAAATGGATATATCAATACTTTCAGCCTGGGCAACCAAAAGGATCACTTTTTAGCTTCAGATCGGCACAGCTCCGGCCGTTGCAGCCAATTGGGGAGTGAACGATCGGATGGAAGACCTCTCTTTCTCTCTCTCCCTCTCTCTCTCTCTCTCTGTGTGTGTGTGTGTGTGTGCCTTTCTTCTCTTTGTGTAATTCTGACTTTCAAATAAATAAATAAATCTTTTTAAAAAATAAAATGTACAAAGTCGGCGAACCCTAAAGATTTCCATAGCCTCAGCAACTCATGATTAGAGACTAGGGAGATTACTGACGCCATAAACAAGAGTGTCAAATTGTTAAATCAACATCAGGAGTCACTGTGTACTTACTTCGCATGTGGGATCTGTCCTTCATGTGTTGTCCAATGTGAAGTAATGCTATAACTAGTACTGAAACAGTATTTTGCACTTTGTGTTTCTGTGTGGGTGCAAACTGATGAACTCTTTACTTATTATATACTGAATCGATCTTCTGTTTATAAAGATAATTGAAAATGAAAAAAAAAAACTTGGTGTTAAATTGGAAATTGCATAGAAAATTAATCAATTTTTAAAAAAATATCAGGTAGGATCTCTGTCCTTAATGTGCTGTACATTGTGATTTAATGCTATAACTAGTACTCCAACAGTATTTTTCATTTTGTGTTGCTATGTGAGGGCAAACTGTTGAAATCTTTACTTAATATATACTAAACTGGTATCTGTATATAAAGAGAATTGAAAATGAATCTTGATGTGAATGGAAGGGGAGAGGGATCGGGAAAGGAGAGGGTTGTGGATGGAAGGAAAGTTATTGGGGCGGAGGGAGCCATTGGAATCCATAAGCTGTACTTTGGAAATTTATAGTCATTAAATAAAAGCTTTAAAAAATAAAATAAAATGTACAGAAAACAGGATGAGCTTGGAGGAAATCTGTGACAAGTCCAAATTTGACACAGCCAATCACTGACTTTGGGGAAGACAGAAAAAGCTTGGACGCTTCTAGTCTGATCTCTTATTTTACTGGTAAAAAAAACAGGAGGGCCAGTATTGTGGCATAGAGGGTTAAGCCACTGCCTGGAACAACAGCATCCCATATGGGTGCCAGTTTGATTCCCGGCTGCTCTACTACCAATTCAGCTCCTTGCAAATGTGCCTGAGAAAGCAACAGAAGATAGCTCAAGTCCCTGGATTCCTGCACATGAGAGACCCAGATGAAGTTCTTGGCTCCTGGCTCTGACCTGGCCCAGTACTGACTGTTGCAGTCACTTGTAGAGTGAACCAGCAGATCTCTCTCTCTCTGTGTCTCTGTCTCTGCTTCTCTCTCTTTCACATAAAATAAATAAATCTTTCAATAAAGACAACAGAGGGGCTGGCATTATGGTATAGCAGGTAAAGCTGCTGCCTGCATTGCTGGCATCCCATGTGAGGGCCAGTTCAAGTCCCAGCTGCTGCACTTCTGATCCAGCTCTCTGCTATGGCCTGGCAAAGTAGTAGAAGATGGCTCAAGTCCTTGGGGCCCCTGCACCCATGTGGGAGACCTGGAAGAAGTTCTTGGCTGCTGGCTTTATATAAACCCAGCTCTGGCTATTGCGGCCATCTGGGGAGTGAACCAGCAGAGAGAAGACCTCTCTCTGCCTCTGCCTCTCTGTAACTCTCTACCTTTCAAATAAATAAATAAATCTTTAAAAACAAAAAAAGACAAAAGAAAACAAGAAGAAAGGAAGAAAAAAAATTAGAAAAGCTACAGGGCAGCAAAAGAGGAGAGAGAACAAAAGTAAGAAAACAAAGCTAAGGAAATTTCCCAGGGAATGCTTACATGCAAACAATGAAGGACACAAATAATCAAATAAAACCAATAAAAAATGGCCAGAAGGGTTAAGGGAACTCAAAATCCACAGATGTCCAACAGAAAGAGTGAACACACACACGAACGAACACACACACACACACACACACACACACACTATATATATATATATATATATATATATATATATATATATATAATAGATCTAAGTTATTGCAACAAGATTGATTCACCAATTGAGACAACTGTTAACACAATAATGTGTGATGTTGGAGAGAAAGAGGAGGACATATATGGGAACACTCTGTCCTTGCATATTTTTCTGTAAACCTAAAGCTGCTCTGTTATTAAAAATTTAGTAAACTTAAATCCAATTTTACAATCTAAACCTACTATTAACATGGTAGAAGACTTGAATCTGCTCTGTTTCTCCATTTCTGTGATTTTTATAGGGTTCTAAATTTGCTAAATTGTCCTTATTTTCTCATGCATGGTTTCTTTGAGTCTCTATTTATGGTTGTTATGTAAAGCCTGCTTTCATTTAATAATGACATCAGTATTTCAAATGCTTTTATATTATAAACACCCCTAGTTTCTGTTCTGGTTTCTTTAGCTCTCTGATCCAGTCATCAAACTCAGCCTTCACACTTTGTGATGCTGTGGCTAAGACCCTGGAAACCACAATTCTGCTCAACCAGCTGGCTCCCCGTGAGGCTCCACCAAATGCAGGAACTAGAGGCTGACGACAAGGATGGAAGAAGAAGAAACTTCCTTCCATCTGCTTCCGGCTCTTGTGATCATCACCCCAGCAACACTTATTCACTCTGGCAGCAGTTCTTTCCCGTGGCAGCAGCTAAGTGTAGTTTGCAGTTTTTCCAGCTCTAGCAGAACAAGCCTTATCACACACCCTCAGAGATACCAGAGCCAGCAAACTGGGCCCTTCCTCTCCTTGGTTCTTCCTCAGAGTTCAGAGACACCAACATCAGACCTCCCCAAAGTTCTAAATTTCACTTCAGGGGCAGGTCTTTGGCTAATCATTAGCCTTTTAGGATGCCTGCAATTCATATCAGGGTACCTGGGTTTCAGTCTCAGTTCTATTCTGGATTCAAGCTTCCTGCTGGTGCATACCCTGGGAGACAGCATATGGTGGCTCAAATAGCTTGGTCCCTGTTACCCACCTAGGAGACCCAGATTGAGTTCTCAGCTCCTGAATTCCACCTGGCCCAGGCCCAGCCATTGTGGGCATTTGTGAGTAAACAAGCAGATGGAAGTTCCCTCTATCTCTGTCACTCTTTCTGTCTGCATCTCAAATAAATATAAATAATAAAATTAAATTTCAGCTTCATTCAGCGACCCTTTCGAACATGCAAATTTCAGTGATCCTTAGTGTCAGCACTGTGACACAGTAGGTTGATCCAGCTCTCTGCTAATGTGCCTGGGAAAACAACAGAAGACAGTCCAAGGGATCAAACCACTGCCACCCATTTGGGAGACCCAGGTGGAATTACAGGCTCCTGGTTTCAGCCTGGCCCTACCCCAGCTATTGCAGTCATTTGGGGAACAAATGAGCAGATAGAAAGACTTATTTGTACCTCTCCCTCTCCCTACCCCTCCCTCTACCCCTACCTCTCCTCCTCCCCCTCCCCCTCCCCCTCTCTATCCATAACTGTGCCTTTCAAATAAATACATAATTTGTTTCTTAATTTCCATGATCCAACCTCTTCAGGAGTGTTATCTGTCTGCACTTGCTGCCTCTCTGACTCAACAGTCATTTTTTGTTTTATTTTCAGAATAAAGCAAGTAAGCTAGCAAATTTATACCTAGTTAATAATGCTGCCAAGTTATCTGTTAAAACTTAAAAAGTTTAAATGGCCAGAGGGGTTGAGGGAAGCTCAGAGACAGTATACAAATGAAGAAACCAAAGTAGTAAGGTTTTGATTTTTTTTTTTTTTTGGGGGGGGGTGCAGAGATTGGGGATTGTCTACAGTGATGAACACTGCAGAGAAGTTTAAGGGAGTTTAAAATTTATAGACACTGGGGAAGTGTTATGGTGCAGAGGGTTAAGCTGCCACTTGGCATGTCCGCATCCCATATAAAAATACTGGTTTAAGTACTGCCTATTATGCTTCCCATCCAACTCCCTGCTAATGAGTCTGGGAAGCAGCAGATAACGGCTCAAGTAGTTGAGTCCCTACCACCCTTATAAGAGACACAGATGGAGTCCCTGGCTCCTAGTTTTAGACAGGCCTACCCCAGCTCTCGTGGCCATTTGGGGAATAAACCAGAAGATATAAAACTGATCCACCTCTCTCTCTTACTTTCTCTGTCACTCCACCTTTTGAATAAACCTTAAAAAATTTTAACAATACTTATAGACATTGTATTTGACTATTAAAAAGGTAAATTTACCAAACTCAAATATTAAACACAAAGAAATATTCTAACAGAGCAAAATAAAAGTCCCATTTACCAAAATATGAAGAAGAGCATGCTAAGGACACATAAAGATAAATATAGTCATTTAACAAATATCTGTGGAGAATATAAATGGAAGTACCATGCAAGACACTAGGGAATAAAAAAGAAAAAAGGTGGACAATAATACTAAACATTTATCTGATAACTGTTAAATTCCTTAGTGGTGATAAGCACATCAATATGCTTAAGCTGAACATGGAATATGACATTTATCCCTGCTCTGGTCCCCAAACTAAATAGTTAGTGTTTTTGAACATTCTCCCAAATACTAAGTCTAGTAATAGGAAAAGCAACAGCTGGTCAACGTTAGTGTTCTATGGGGGTTCACTGAATCAAATTTTGATATTTTAGTTTCTTTTTTGAATTATAATTAATAGAGATTGCTATTTTATGATTTATTCTTTTTTACAAGCCAACAAACTCTATTTTTCCCTAAGAAGAATGAAATCCATCTTATCTTGCAATTACCTTTCCATAAGCCTAAGTAATATTTGAAATCTCAGTGATTTTATATGATTCCATCAACCTAAATATTTCATCATTATTCATTCATTATAGCTAACTATACTAAAAGAAAATAAAGAATAAAATAATAAAATTGAACACCCATGAGTCATCTAGAAAGGTAATACAATAGGAGGCTTTTTTTTTTTTTTTTGACAGGCAGAGTGGACAGTGAGAGAGAGAGACAGAGAGAAAGGTCTTCCTTTGCCATTGGTTCACCCTCCAATGGCCACTGTGGCCGGCACGCTGCAGCCGACGCATCGCGCTGATCCGATAGCAGGAGCTAGGTGCCTCCTCCTGGTCTCCCATGGGGTGCAGGGCCCAAGCACTTGGGCCATCCTCCACTGCACTCCCTGGTAACAGCAGAGAGCTGGCCTGGAGGAGGAACAACCGGGACAGAATCCGGCGCCCCGACCAGGACTAGAACCGGGTGTGCCGGCGCCACAGGCGGAGGATTAGGCTAGTGAGTCATGGCGCCGGCTTGATAGGAGGCTTTTTTAAGAAAAAATAACTGGGGCAAGAAAAAGAAATGAAAGAGATACAAATTAGAAAAGAGGAAACATTTCAAGACATTGACATAGGCAAATACTTCTTGGAAAAGACTCCAGAAGCACAAGCAATCAAAGCCAAAATTGACAAATGAGATTACATCAAATAGAAAAGGTTCTGCACTGCAAAAGAAACACTCAGCAAAATGAAGAGGCAACAGAATGAGAGAAAGTATTTGCAAACTATGCAACTGACAAAAGATTAATATTTAGAATATATAAACAGCTCTAGAAATTCAACAACAACAAAGCAAACAATCCAGTAAAGAAATGGGCAAAGGACTTAACAGGCATTTTTCAAGGAGGAAATTCAAATGGCCAACATACACTTGTGAAAATGCTCAGGATTACTAGCCATCAGGAAAATGCAAATCAAAACCACAATGAGATTTGACCTCACTCCAGTTAGAATGGCTTTCCTACAGAAATCAACAAACAATAAAGGCTGGTGAGGATGGGGCAAGGGAGGGTGGGAGGAAGTATCCTGATCCACTGCTGGTGGGAATGTAAACTGGTACAACCACTGTGGAAGACAGTATGGAGACATCTCAGAAATCTAAATATAAACGTACCGTATGATCCAGCCATCTCACTCCTGGGAATTTACCCAAACCAAAAGAAATAAGTATATGAAAGAGTTATCTGTACTCCTACATTCATTGCAGCACAATTCACAATAGCTAAGATATGGAATCAACCCAGATGTCTATCAACAATTGACTGCATAAAGAAGTTATGGTCTATATACACTATGGAGTATTACTCAGCTGTAAAAAAAAAAAAAAATTCTGTCTTGCAACAGGATGGTCACAACTGGAAATCATTATACTGAGTGAAATAAGCCAATCCCAAAAAGACAAATATCATGTTTTCCCTGATCTGATGCAACTAACAGAATACCTGAAATGTAATATATTGCAGCAAAATAGACATTTTGAGAATGGATGATTGTTTATAGCCCTTGTCTCTTCCACTGAGGAATAATCTTTTGTTTAGTTTGTTTTATTTTGTTTTGTTTTCTTTCTCTTCACACTATTTGCTGAACTTCTTTACCTAGAGTAAGGTTAACTATATGATGACTAAGTATACTGATAAGAGATCACTTTAAAAATTAAGAATGGGAATGAGGCCGTGGTGGGGAGGGTTGGAATGTGGGCAGGAGGGAGGGGAAGTCTCTCTATGTTCCTAAATCTGTATATATGAGGCGCAAGCGCTGTGGTACAGCAGGTTAAAGCCCTGGCCTGAAGTGCTGGCATCCCATATAGACACCGGTTTTAATCCCAGCTGCTCCTCTTCCAATCCAAGTCTCTGCTGTGGCCTGGGAAAGCAATGGAATATGGCCCAGATCCTGGGGCCCCTGCACCCACATAGGGGACCTGGATGAAGCTCCTGGCTCCTAGCTTCAGATTGGCACAACTTTGGCCATTGCGGCCATCTGGGGAGTGAACCAGCAGATGGAAGACCTC
The DNA here is from genome assembly GCA_949820135.1 of Sylvilagus floridanus. NCBI lineage: Eukaryota > Metazoa > Chordata > Mammalia > Lagomorpha > Leporidae > Sylvilagus > Sylvilagus floridanus. The sequence goes on from OX463241.1 coordinate 81,303,587, forward strand.
TCTCTCTGTCTCTACCTCTCTTACTAACTCAGTCTTTCAAATAAGCTTCGAATAAATAAAATAAATATTTTTAAAAAATCTATATATGTAAAATATATGAAAGTTGTATAACTTAAATAAAATTTTAAAAAAAGGAAAGAGAGGCTTGCAAGGTTGGCTCTTGATTGGCTTCTGACAACTTCATTGGTAAATGGTTTCCTACACTGATACAAACTGTTCCCTAAATGACAAAGGCAGCTCACTGTACCTGAACAGTTTGTACAACATGGTTTATGCTAAATGCCTACTGCTATGGTTTGGATGTTTATGTTCCTTCAAAATTCCTACAATGAAATCCTAACCTCTATTATGAAAGCATGAGAGGGTGGAGCCTTTGGGAGGTCATCAGGTCATAAGGGTACAGCCCTCATGACTGAGTTTAGTGTCCTAATGAAAAGACCCAAGATAGACCCCTCATTTTTCTATCACTTTTCATTATGTGAAAATATGGCCATCTATGAACCAGAAAGCAAGCCCTCAACAGACAGCAAATCTGCTAGTGCCTTGATCTTGGATGTCCCAGCCTCCAGAACTGTGAGATAAATTCCCACTGCTTATAAGCCTCCCAGTCTACAGAAATCTGTTATAAACACTTATTTTCTTTTCAGGACTCTGATATTTTGGTATGTTACAGGCAGAGTGTGCCTACCTGAGTAATCCCCAGTAAAATATCCAGGAGCTGAGTTTCTAATGAGTTTTCTGGACAGGAACCTCACACAAATGTTGCCACATTTAAGTTGCTGGGGGAACATGCAATCTGTATGACCCATCTCATGGGAGGGAGGGGGTATAAAGAAGCCTCCAGATGAATTCTTCCTCTATCTAGCCTGTGTCTTTATCCCTTACATTCCAGCTGTGCATCCTATTTCTTTATAATAACTCTCAGCCATGAGTATCACTCTCAGCTGAGTCCCATGAGTCTTTCTAATCAATCTCCTAACACAGTGTGAACACAGCTAAGAATCCAGAACTTTTTATTTCCCATTCATAATGGCAATCCACAGAGGAAGGCATTTCACAGTTATTGATCAGAAGAGGAAAGTAATAAATAGCACTCTCTCTTCTTATAATGATAGTGAAAATGGCCATTTTAAAGTAAAATCTTCAACTCTGAGCCTTTAGATGACTATATCATGAATGACTTCTCTCAAAATCAAGAAGTGATGAATGAACAATGTATATCTAAGGACAGGGAGAAAATAGAGCATTCTCACCAAGTGAGCCATTCAACATGAGAGATTGTGAGAAAATACTTTGCAACAAGAAGCTGCACTATTTTGATCAAGGACATGATTTTCTTTAACCTTTTATGGTATGTGCACATCAAAATTTACTTTAAGATTTATTTATATATTTGAAAGTCAGAGTTACTGAAGAGATTTTCCATCCACTGGTTCACACCCCCTGATGGCTGCAATGGTGAAGCCAGGAGCTTCCTCCAGGTCTCCTAGATGGGTAGCAGGGGCCCAAGCACTCGGGCCATATTCTGCTGCTTTTCCCAGGCCATTAGCAGAGAGCTGGATCAGAAGTGGAACAGCCAGGAGTTGAACCAGCACCCATATGAGATGCTGGCATCGTAGGCACTGGCTTTACCCACTATGCCACAATACTGGCCTCAAAATTTACTTATTACAAAATTAGTCTATTATCTAATTCTTTTAATTTTTCATAAAATGACTATATATAAAAGGGTCTACTGGATCCAGATAGAAAACTAAGATGCCCATTTCTCCTGGAATATTGAAGTCTAAGCAGTAATAGCCTGAAATTTTTCAGATAAATACCAGAACAATTACTACCTTACTAAGTTGATAACTATTGAGTAGTTTGTGACAATTAAGTCCAATTCCTAATAGCAGCCATTTACAAAAGTAATCTACCCCAGAATAGTTCATGCAAAGGTCCACTGAGACATTCAGAATCTTTGGGTCCCTTTCACAGGGATATCCCTACACTGGAGAAGTATTGTAGGAGTTTGACGGAGTCTACGACACTAGTATGAGATCATTCAATCAACTCTTGTTCTAAATTCTCATTCACCAAGCAATCTGTTCTTAACCTAGCTTCCTGTACAAATTTGCCAACAGAAAAATAATGCCCTCACTAAATGGTATTTCAGTTAAAAGCAGTTATATCTCTTATTAGGAAATAAGTTGGCTTTCGGGTAGTAAAATAGGATTTCCAGTATTTATTTAGGTGAGGAGAGTGTTAGGTTGTTTATTTTGGTCAGTTTGTTAAGCCTGAATAGGCAGAGGCATATCCTCAAAGTTTCTATACCTGCAAATGAAAACTCCACAAAGAATGAGCTAAATCATATGGCATTAGAAATAATGGTTTATTCTCACTTCTTCTCTGGGTACAACCTTTTCTCATGGATTTTTCCTGCATTCACCACAAAATACTTATGTAATTTCTTCATCTAAATACCTGGAATTTGTTCTGACCAGCAGTAAATTCTTAGGAAGCTATAACCTCTTATAAAAGCACAGACCAAGCAAGGGAAGAGAAACATTCAGATTGATAGTTACTGACTTCTAAGAAGGTTAGCACAGTCCATTGTTAAACTGACATTAAAAAAAACATAGTACTTTACTGAGATGATTAAATGTATTAATTTCTTTGAAAATGTCAAGGGGAAATACTTTTCAATGTTATTCTACATTAAAAGTAAAGGGCACTCACCAGTTTACCCCATCTGCTTCCACCCAGGCAAAGCGGTACTCATTGACCCGGAGCATCAGCTGCAGACAACCAGCAACGCACTGCACGTATTGAGAACTCTATGCAAGAAGAAGTGCACACTTTAAACTCGGAAAGCATTTAAAAAGTCACACACACCAATGTCTACATGAAAGGTCTGGTATTTTACTAGAATTTGTTAGCATGAGAGCATCCAAAATCCCCTATCTTTTCAAAGGCTGATCTTCATGTTTGCTTTTTCCTCCACCTCTTAAAAATGAAGATGATTTTGTCTCCTAAATTAAATCAACACAAATCAAGACTACTTAACACACATAGTTAGGAAAGGCACGGATAGTTATAACTTTGATATAGTTTGATAAATAAGCATTCTGCCTTGCAATGTTTCACGTACCCCTGAAGAGAGGCAGTATATAGAAAGAATACTGCTTGATATAAAAACACAAATATTAAAGAACAAAAAACCCTGACAGTGTCTGCTTTGAGACAGGCCTATATTTGTATGATCTCCGACTGGATCTAATATTCAGTTTCTTCTTCCTTCATGAGAACCACTCTGTCAAGCACCCTGGAGGACATCATTGGGTTGAAGGGAAATGATTCTATTTAGCAACACAGGTAGATATATTAGAAAAACTGGATAAATGGTTGAACTTCAAAAAAAAAAAAAAAAAAGACCTGGGAAGTCAGTGTTGGGCCAACTGGTTAAATCACTTGTTGGGACACCCGTAAACCCTAGCAGAGTCCTGGCTCTGCTCCCAATTCTAGCTTCCTGCTAATGTACAACCTGGGAGGCAGCAGATAATGGTTCAGGCATTTGGGTCTCTCTCATTCATACGGGAGACCTGAAATGAGTTCCTGGTTCTCAGCTTTGACCTGGCCCAGCCTGGCTCTGTGGGCATTTGGAAACTGAACCAGCAGATAGGATCTCTCTCTCTCTCTCTCTCTCTCTCTCTCTCTCTCTCTCTCTCTCCCCCTCCGCCCCCCCCCCCCCATCCCTGCTCTCTGCTTCTCAAGTAAACAGAAAGAAAAATCTATATGGCATATAAAAAGTTAAATACTTGTAAAAGATAGTCTATGATTTTTAAAACTATAAGTTCAATGGCACCATTTCATAAAAACCGTGTTTAAATCTGAAATTTATTAAAATAAACAGGATTCAGGGCCAGCTTTGTGGCCCAGTGGGATAAGCTGCCACCTGAGATGCCAGCATCCCATATGGGTGCTGGTTCAAATTCCAGCTACACCACTTCCAATCCAGCTCCCTGATAATGTACCTGGGAAAGCAGCAGAGGACGGCCCTAGTGCTTGGGCCCCTGCACAGCCTGTGGGAGACCTGGAAGAAGTTCCTGGTTTCAGCCTGACCCAGCCCCAGCCATTACAGTCATTTAGGGATTGAACCAGCTGATAGAAGATAGATCTCTCTCTTTCTCCTGCTTTCTCTGTAACTCTGCCTTTCAAATAAATAATACATAAATCTTTTAAGAAAAAAAGCAGGGGCTGGTGCTATGGCACAGTGGGCACCACATATGAGTGCCAGTTCTAGTCTCTGCTGGTCCTCTTCCAATCCAGCTCTCTGCTGGGACCTGAGAGGGCAGTAGAAGATGGCCCAAGTGCTTGGTCCCCTGCACCTGAATGGGAGACCCAGAGGAAGCTCCTGGATCCTGGCTTTGGATCAGCACAGCTATGGCCATTGCGGCCATTTGGAGAATGAACCAGCGGATGGAAGACCTTTCTCTCTCTCTCTCTCCCTTTCACTGTCTGTAACTCTACCTCTCAAATAAATAAATAAAATCCTTAAAAAAAAAATCTTTAAAAAAAAAACAAAATAAATAAATAAGGAATCATACCTAGGAAGTTTCCAGTCTGCATCCACTTTTCTAAATATTTACAGTGAGCTTTTATCTTTAGGAAGTAGAGAGACAAAAGGAAACTTCAAACCCTAAACTTCATAAGGAACATGCTAGTTAAAAAAAGAAGAAAAATTTTTTTAGAAAAAAGAATCACAGATGTTACATAAAATCAGAAAGCTAATATATATGATGCCACTAAACTGTGTTCTAATTTTTGTTAATGTTAATTTATTTAATATCATCTATTTCAAAAGCACAGAGAGAGAGAGAGAGATTGATCTTCCATCCACTGTTCACTCACCAAATGCCCTCAACAGCCAGGACTGAGGCAGGTTAAGCCATGAGCTGGGAACTCCATCTGGGTCTCTCCCATGAGTGACAGGGCCCAAGTCCCTGAGCCATCACCTTCTATCTTCCAGGGCATGCATTAGCAAAAATGTTGAATTCAAAGTGGAATAGCCAGAACTCAACACCAGCACTCTGATATGGGTTGCAGGCATACAAAGTAGCAACTCAACGTACTATAACACCTATCTTGTGTTCTAATTTAAATAACATATAAAATTTAAAACTTCAAAGAAACTCCAAGCACTAAAACATAGAAACAGAGTAATACAAATACACCTGTTGTGACAAACATTATTAAGAAAAGATTATCTTGGCCAGCGCCGCGGCTCACTTGGCTAATCCTCTGCCTGCAGCGCTGGCACACCGGGTTCTAGTCTGGGTTGGGGCGCTGGATTCTGTCCCAGTTGCTCCTCTTCCAGTCCAGCTCTCTACTGTGACCTGGGAGTGCAGTGGAGGATGGCCCAAGTGCTTGGGCCCTGCACCCGCATGGGAGACCAGGAGGAGGCACCTGGTTCCTGGCTTTGGATTGGTGCAGCATACCGGCCATGCCGGCCTTTTGGGGGATGAACCAACGGAAGGAAGAGCTTTCTTTCTGTCTCTCTCTCTCTCACTGTCTAACTCTGCCTGTCAAAAAAAAATAAATAAAAAATAAAAATAAAAAATAAAGAAAAGATTATCTTATGTTCCACCTAGAAAGTAGTGAACACAGTTTATACAATATATCCAGGAACATAATTTTCCTGACAACTCAAAACATTAACAGAAATTAACAACAAAATAGAATATTTTCAGTTCTAAAATAGTCTTTCATAATGGGAAAAAATTTCTTTTTCCAATTACATCAGCAGGTAGCAACCTTGACTGAAGGAGATGAATTTCAACTTTCTTATCTAGAGAGATAAGCTGAGTAAGGTTTCTAGACTGAATGAATTTGATAAGGGCAACCTGGACATTCCCTTGTCTTCCACTTATCATCAATTCCTTCTCAACACAAAAATTTGTTCTTTCTCCTTCTTTCTTGTGTCCATTCACCATATTATATGGAAATACATAACACACTACAAATATAGATTTTTCTTTATTTATGGCTTAAGCATTCATATTATAAACAAGCAGATATAAAAGGTGCTGGTCCCAGGCCAGGTGGGACCCTGTCCTATCGAACACTACAAGGCAGTTCCCACATCATTCCAGATATGCTTTTCAAAGTACAGGGTGACAACAGCACTGCTAAATGACTGAATTCTTGCTTTCAATTGAACAAAATAGAATGCATCATTTGTCATCACTTAGATAGTCTCACTACTCTTGTAAAAATTATTCAATTTTTTTTTTCAAAGAAAATAATCAACTTTGGATCAATCCAACCAGTCACCATCTCTAATGCTACACAGGGAAAATTCAATAGCTCTGGAGAAAACTCATACAACCACACAAAGCCACAAACACCTGGGTCTCTGCTGTTTCTTCCAGTTCCCAGAATCCTTGCACACATTCACTACTCTTCTCCTGTCCTGCTGCTTCCTCTCACTCTCAGCAGGTAAGAGAAAAACAGCCTACTTGCTAATGATTCACTCAACCACCATTACCTCACCCTCAACCTGATCTACCTTTCCAGCCACTCTTACCCGCCTGTCACCTAGGAGAGACAGTTGACCTTCCTCCTGTCCAAAACTCAGACCCATAGCAGGGTCTGTATCCCCTTACACCCACACAATTGGCCCCTCTCCCCAGGCTCACACTTTTCATCCCTTACACTTCCTAGGATAGCCTAAGCAAATCTGAATCCCTAGATGAGACCGTTAATTGGGCTCTTGGACTCCATGCTTCTCCCTTATACACAATGCCACATGTTTACTGAAAGAATACATTCCACAATTACTTGTTCATGCTGTTCTCTCAGATAGAATATAACCCTCTGAAGCAGGACTCACATCTGCTGAGATCAGTGTTAATCTTTCAGCATGATGCACTGTAACTAGAAGACACTCAATAATTATTTATTGAATGAACAAGCAAAAGTGCAAATTAACTCTATATCTTACACTAATTCCAAATGAGCAATATGCTAATACATACACTTTAAAAGTTTAAAAATTTGACCAAAATTTCTATACTTAAAATAATTAATAGCACAGAAATAATAAACAATATAGCATTATCATAATCTTGGAGTGGTAATAGAAGTCAGCTCTATGTTTGAGCTAGTGTTCTGTGCCAATATCCTGGCACATCCTAAGCACTTGCCAAAAAATGCACTTTCTATGCAGCAAACTTCAATGGCAAAGAAAAACCCTATTTTTACCTGTGAGCACACTTAACTGTAACTATATTACATGATAATATCATAGGGGAAATTGCAACTGACAGGATTCACCTGTCTGGTGAATATCATCTTTAAGAGCCATAATCTGAAGAATTATAGAGCAATTCATAAATGAGAAATTACAAAATAAGTATGCAACAAAAGATAAACATGAAACATGAGTGATATTGCACCAAAGTAAATTTAATGTTATAAAAATGTTCACACTGTTTCATATTTTTCTTTATATTTGTATGGTAGAATGTGCAAAATACATTTAAAAAGCAAAGATGGTATTCACATCTACATTTTGGAGTTGTAAGCACTTGAGAAAACAAGCTACTGCATAAAAAACATCTGTTTCACAGTGAAAATTGCAATACTCTGCTATTAGTAGAGCACAAACATGAACTTGTGAAACACATTAACTGAAAATAAGTTTGAGAAACTAGTTTTAGATAAAATGGTAGGAAATTGTTAATGGTCCCAGAAATATTAAGTAGGTTTCACGCCTATGAAAAGATTCATCTGTAGAACAAGTGAACATGTATACATGTATATGTGTAATTCTTCTTATACTACAGAATCATTTATTTAAAAAAAATAACACAGGACAAAATCATATATCCTGTTACCCTGCAATTCCACTCTAGAATTATGCATTCCACACATAACTGTATACCACTGCCCTAAAAGACATGCACAAGAATGTTCAGAACAATGTTATTCACAATAGCCAAAAACTTAGAACCCAGTAAGAGAATGGATTATGAAAAAGAATTACCACTGAATATAAAATGAGTTAACATCATAGACAAAATAGCAAGCAAACAAATCAAGAAACATTAAGAATTCATACTGTATATGATTACATTAATACAGAGCTTACAGACTGATATTGTAGATAACAATATTAGAGTTCATAATAATGAAACATTTATAAATGCTAAAATGAAAAAAAAAAAGGATCAAGTAAGATGAACCATAAGGGATAAATTCATCTTGGTGAACATTTAACATCTGTGCATTTTTCTTTATGTAGGTTATGACATAATACGAAAAAAAAGGAAGACAAAAGAAAGAAGAGGAGGGGAAGGACACTAGAACCAGCAATCAGAAGTTCTGCCACATTATCTTGAACAAAACATTTAAACCCTTCAAAGTTGTTGGTTCATCAAAAAAGGAAAATAGGCCGGCACCGTGGCTCAACAGGGTAATCCTCCGCCTTGCGGCGCCGGCACACCAGGTTCTAGTCCCGGTCGGGGCGCCAGATTCTGTCCTGGTTGCCCCTCTTCCAGGCCAGCCCTCTGCTGTGGCCCGAGAGTGCAGTGGAGGATGGCCCAAGTGCTTGGGCCCTGCACCCCATGGGAGACCAGGAAAAAGCACCTAGCACCTGGCTCCTGCCATCGGATCAGCACGGTGCGCCAGCCGCAGCGCACCGGCCGAGGCAGCCATTGGAGGGTGAACCAATGGCAAAGGAAGACCTTTCTCTCTGTCTCTCTCACTGTCACTCTGCCCTTCAAAAAAAAAAAAAAAAAAGAAAAATAATTTCCACCCAATCAACCTAAAAGTTTCTTTTAGAAAATCTGCTATGAAATCAAAATCAGTTACTATAAAACATTAAATAATTGTAAGGTAAACTATTATTATCTGATATTCAGGAACTAAAATATACATAGCAAGAATAATGTTAAAGTTGACTTACTAAAACCCCCTCCAGTTGGGGCCGGTGTTGTGCCTTAGCAGGTAAAGCCGCCACCTGCAGTGCCAGCATCCCATATGGGTGCCGGTTCAAAGCCCGGCTGATCCACTTCCAATCCAGCTCTCTGCTATGGCCTGGGAAAGCAGTAGAACATGGCCCAAGTCCTTAGGTCTCTGCACCCATGTGGGAGACCTGGAAGAAGCTCCTGGCTCCTGGCTTCAGATCAAAACTGCCAATTGGGAAGTGAACCAGCAGGTGGAAGTTCGGTATCTCTCTCTCTCTCTCTGACTCTCAGTGTAACTTTGACTTTCAAGTAAATAAATAAATCTTTAAAATAAAAACCCTCTAGTCAATATGCATTAAAAACTTAGATTAAATTAAGGTAGTCTCATAAAGAGATATTTCACTATTTACAAGTTTACAAATAAATCTTCAACTACACTCTTAATCTTATTTGGGACCTTACTACAGGTAAAATGATTTTTTGTGTTTTTTTGTTTGTTTGCTTAGTTTTGTTTTTTAAGATTCATTTCATGTGTTTGAAAGGCAAGTTAGAGTGAGAGGGAGACATACAGAAAGGTCTTCCATTGGCTGATTCACTCCCCAAACAGCTGCAATGGCAAGGGCTAGGCCAGGCCGAAGCCAGGAGTCAGGAGCCCCAACTAGGTCTCTGACATGAGTGGAAGGGGCTCAAACACCTGAGCCACCCTCCGCTGCTCTTCCAGGTGCACTAGCACACAGCTGAATCAGAAGTGGCACAGTTTGGACTGGAACCTGCACACCTGGGATGCCGGCATCACAGGCAGTGGCCCTACCCATTATGTCACAATGCCAGCCCAGGGGTTATCAATGTAACTAAGAAAACATGATTTACTATATAAATTATTGCTGTGTGTACAACTTCCAAGAACATACTTAAGATATAGTATTACTACTATTGTTTATGGTGCTGTATTTGAAAATGACATGTAAAAAGAAACTCTGATACTCAAATACTTAACCATTTAACTTTCTTTTGAGTTGCTAGAATATACCTCCAGGTAATCCTTCCAAAATCTGATCAGAAAAACCAAAGTCATAGATTCTTATCTTTCCTGCGGTCTCTTAACATTCTCCCATGCACATATTTTAAGATTCATAATATATGAAAAATATTAGCTTTGTGATAAAAAGACAATGAAAAACCATCAAAAATTGCTTTAGGTGAGTAACAATGCTCCTGAAATACACACAAAAAGATATGTACAGGTGATTCTTTTTTTTTTTTTTTTTTTTTTTTTTTTTTGTGACAGGCAGAGTGGACAGTGAAAGAGAGAGACAGAGAGAAAGGTCTTCCTTTGCCGTTGGTTCACCCTCCAATGGCTGCCTCGGCCGGTGCGCTGCGGCTGGCGCACCGTGCTGATCCGATGGCAGGAGCCAGGTGCTAGGTGCTTTTTCCTGGTCTCCCATGGAGTGCAGGGCCCAAGCACTTGGGCCATCCTCCACTGCACTCTCGGGCCACAGCAGAGGGCTGGCCTGGAAGAGGGGCAACCAGGACAGAATCCGGCGCCCCGACCGGGACTAGAACCTGGTGTGCCGGCGCCACAAGGCGGAGGATTAGCCTGTTGAGCCACGGCGCCGGCCAGGTGATTCTTCCCAATACTTATCTGCCAGGAATACATTCCAAGACCGCCAGTAAATTCTAGAAACTGTAGAGTAGTACTGAACACTAAATGTCCTATTTTTTCCCTTGTGTGCAAACATATCTATATAGTTTATAAATTAGGCATACCAAATCACGGACAACTATAACAAATCATAAAATAGAACAATTACAATAATAGGCTATAATTAAATCTATTTTTTAATTTTATGAGTTATTTCTGGTATTTTCCATGTAATATTTTGGGACCTCAGTTGACTATGGGTAAATGAAACCATGGAAAGTAAAACCACAAATAAGCAGGGGGGATGACTGTAACTGACTGAGTTACACTGAGTCCCCACATACTTCACAACTCACAGCTAGAACACACTACTGTTAAGCAACAGGTCTTCTGTGTTATGTGAGTTTCTCACAGCCAGTTGATTTCTGCTGCTAGGTATCACTTTGTTTTTAAGACTTATTTTATTTATGATTTGAAGGATGGCATGCAAACATATCTTCAAGGACAAAAAAAAGACTTATTTTATTTAAGAAGTGACAGAAGGAGAGGGAGAGATACACAGAGCAAGAGAGAGAGTCTATCCACTGGTTCACTCCTTAAATGGCCACGATGGCTGGGGTTGAGCCAGGCCAAAGCCAGAAGCCAGGAGCTTCATCCAGGTCTCCCTTGTAAGTGCAGGGTCTCACACATTTGGGCCATCCTCAGCTGCTTTCCCAGGTAAATTAGCAGGGAGCTGGATTGGAAGTGGAACAGCTTAGAATCACTGGTGGCCATATGGGGTGCTGGCATTGCAAGAGGGTATTTATCCCAGTGCAACACAACTCTGGCTCCAGGGTAGCACTTTTGATGGATTTATCAACAAACAGTGAAGCACTAAACCCAGGGAGTCCTCCCCTCTTCTGCAAAATGGCTAAATGCCACATCAGTGCAGCATTCAATTGAAAACAAAGCCAAAGTGACAAGACAAAAAATAAAAAACCTCTACTAGCAAGGATATCAGAACCACCACAGAAAACAACTTTAAGGAATCTGGTCAAAAGTCAAAAAAAAAATATTTTCTCCTCATTTAAAATGCTTTAGGTTTAGCTTTGCTAAAACATGGATGAATCTCAAAAAACATTATGCTAAGCAAAAGAAATCAGGCACACAAGGTGCTGTATAGGATTTTGTTTACATGAAAAAGGCAAATCCCAAGACAGAAAGTAGATGGTTGCCAGGGGTTGGGAGGAGAGTAGAAATGGGAAAGACCATTCATGTGTACAGGATTTGGTTTCTTTTTTTTTTTTTGAAGTGCTAAAAATGTCACAAAGTTAGACTATGGCAATGGTTGCACAGCTCCACAGATACACAAGGTCCACCCACCTGCAAATCGATGAATTCCGTGGTATGTAAAATCTACTTCAATAAAGCTGCTTTTAAAAATCCTTAACTAAAATTGAAAATTCAGTTTCTTGCTCTCACTAGCCACATTTCCAAGTGCTCCAGAGACATACAAGGCTTCCGTAGAGGATAGTGTGGATACACAGAACCTTTCTATCATCACAAGTCTAAAGAACAGAGCTGCTCCAGAAACATTAAGAGGCAAGATCAAAGGAGAACGTACAACTTCATCGAGTCACTTATTACCTGTGAAACAACGTCCATCACGCAATACTAAATGCTAGACTGGGATCTGTAGCAACAGGAGCTAGAGAACAGGTTATGGTCAAATTAAGGAGCAAAAGGTCACCTTGCTCTCCTACATACACCTACAAATGAAGGTGGGCACAGGAAAAAGGGAAACAAAGAAACAAGCAAAAAATTCCCAGATCTTTCTAAATTTTCCAAAGGTCAGAGATCACAGCATCCTCTTAACAGGACATCAGCACAACAATCTCCTTCCCAGGCAGGGCTACTCCCTCAGAAGAGATGGTTTATAATTCATTTTCAAGAACCAGTGAAGAACTGAACAGGCTGTTTAAGGTAACTACCTGTCATTTGATGTTGTCTATTATTTTCACAACTAGATAAAGACAACGCATTTTGAGGAAGTCCCATTTATGTAATGTCATTTAAATAAAAATGTTTGTAATGATCCACTAGCAAATCATGATAATACTTCTGTGACTATTTTAAAAAGGCTGCTGAACTGTGTTCATTTTGCAGTTCATAATGCAAAATTTTGCTTTATACTGCCATCAAGTGGCAATATTATGGAATGCAGTTTGTGTTTGTCTCCATTCTGAAAACCTGAGGGGATTTTAAGATATGATATGGATACAGTAAAAAATCTGAGTAGACATTCTGATTTGAGAGATGCATTAAAGATCCAATTCCAGTCCAGTTGCCTTGAAAGTAGTTCTCTTAGGGAGGAACCCATTTCCTTGCAGTTCTGCCATTCATTTGTTACATGACTTGGGCACACTGGTACGATTTTATGCTTGGCCCCATGGCTCAGCCACAAAGTGTGGCTAATAGTATGACCAATGAAAAAGACAGCAAGTGGATCTTCAAGGGTATGTAAATGTCAAATAAGTAAAACACAGCCATGTATATAGTAGGTGCTCAATAAGTAGTACCTACTAGACTAAGATTCCCCTTTTAAAACACAGGCATCAAAGGAAGAGGTGACACCTTTCTTAGTCCACTTATGGAGGCCTTCTTTTCAAGTGACAGTCATTTGAAAAAGTGAGAGCCTTCAGGAAGTGTCAGAAAATGTTCAGGTTTGAAGGGCATTCAAGAGAAGAGAGAGATCAAAAGCCCTCTTTTCCATTCTCACAATTACACCCACTAATTCCATTTAGGACATATGTGTATGAATCTACCAGATAAATCACTCTGACTAACGCATTTCCAGTCCAACTTATCAGTTTTGTTTTGTCAGTACATTGGAGAAAGAAGAGCAAAATCAGAATGTTCTGTCTGCAGAGCTTATACCTTCTCATATTAAGCTCTAATAATTTACCAATACTGTAACAACCACCTAAGAAAGTTTGTAAGACAATCCTGAAAGTATCAGTTTTTAAAAATCCACCAATATGTATAAAATACAAAAATTGAACAATTTTTCAAACATTTCAAATTGGTAATAATTCAAGGCACATGAGATAAAGATTCCCAAGTGAAACTCTGCCTATGACCAAATAATTAGACTCCCTACCTACTACTTCTCCCCACTCTGGCTCTAAGATGGCTTCTTTAGTTAACAGCTTCCTCTGATTCCACTTTGGAAGATTCATTTCCATTTCTATCAACCTACACACCAAGACAATCCTAGATGTTAGCCCTGAAAACAGATTCTTAGGGCACGCATTTGGTGCAGCAGCTATGAGGCTGCTTGGGATGCCTGTATCCCACATCAGAGCTCCTCCACTTCCAATTCAGCTTCCTGTTAATGTGCACCCTGGGTGATAGCTCAAGTAGTTGGGTCCCTGCCACCCATGTGGAAGACCAAATTGGCCTGACCCAGCGCTGGCTGTTGTGAACATTTCAGCAGTAAAATAGCAGATGGAGGATTTCTGTCTGTCCCTCTGTCTCTCTTTCAAATAAAGTGAAAATGAGTAAATTAAAGAAAGAATTGGATTCTGCTGCCAGCTACAGTCTTAGGACACACATACAGATAATTACAGAAGCCTCAGTAATCAATATAGGCATTAATTAAATGGTATCTACAGAGCTTCATTTAGGTCAATTACAGACAGGTTAGAGACAACACCCTCTAAAGACACTTCCCAGTTTCCCAGAGATATTTCCAACAAATGAAATCATACGCACCTCATCTACATTTCTCTTCTTTCTCTTTCTCTAGACTGGCTCCCATCGTGCCAAACTTGACTAGTCCAAACTTATTGCTATCTTAAGCTATTCCTGGGATACAGCAAAGTTAACTCATTCCCAAGTAGGAAAGGTAATTTACGTCAAGAAAGGATCATTGGGAGACAGGACGGTTTTTAACCTTTAATCTTCTGGCTCTACAAAAATGTATGGAGAGATCATGAAAAAGATAGGGAACAAGTTTGGCCCTCACATAGTCTCACTTAAAGCACTAAGCAGCACGGTGCAACTGCAAGTTTCGTTGCTACCATTTAACTCAGTTCCCAGCAACTGATGCACTATTCTCCTGTCAATTAGGTCATTAGGCTGTTTATCAGACAACTAAAGTTTGAAGAGAGTGATTTCATGATTATTCACTCCAGTTATATATCTGAATTTAGGATCTTGCTTTGACTCTCAGGTCTGAAATAAAGTGATCTGGAAAAAGAAGAGCAACAGGGAAGAACAAGTCTCACGACTATCACAGAAAAAGGGACCACTATGGACCATAAACACTTACATACAGTTTTGCAACACAATTAACCTAATTGGAGGTGATAAAGCAAATCCATGAAATTAAGTGTTTCGGAACTAGTAAACACTTTAAGAATTCTAAATGTCTGTGACTCAAAATAATTTATTTTTAGGATGTTAAGAGATAGTGAATGAAGAAGGAATATACTTACATCACTTGAAGAGACTGTTCCTGTTTCAACAGCCACACCGCTACCACGCAGTTTCTATTACAAAATAAATAACTTATTACTTAGTTTTGTTTTTAATTTTATCCTAACAACATCTTACAGAAGGGAGCTGGATGAACTGTATAATTATTTCCCTAATTCTACTTGAAGAAAGCATGAGGATGATAAAATACTCTGAATTTCATTACCGTCTCCCAGACAGTTTCTTAATAAATTAGTAACAAACTGAATAGTAAGCTCCAGTTAAATTCTGTGAGGCTAGTGCAAATTTCTAAGTCTCAGGTTTTCCCCGTTGAATGACTGACTACCAGCAAGATGACTGCTTTAAACTGAACTATTTGCACTATATTCTGGGGTAAAGGTTTTCAAAATAGGTGCCTAATGACAGGAAGAGGTGATATAGTATTTCAAATGAGGTTATCTAGAGCAGTACTATCAAGTTAAAGCAACAAACAAAATCTCAGGTTTTATATAGAAATGACCAAAGATATTTTAAAGCAGAAAGTCAGAAGTTGAAAAGTGCAAGAGAAAAGTGAACTCCCAAAAGAAAAGTTTTGTTTGATTCAGTAAGTGTCAGGCACAAGCCTCCATAACAAAGCATAAAACTACCAAAAGGAGGCTTCCAAATGTCACATAAAGTCAGAGGAAAAAAAATCCAAAGTTGCAACTAATTTGGTTTTTGTACGTTTATTTCTATTAGAATCATGAAGCTGTGGTCCTTCTTATAAGGGAGAAAACACACATGATAGAGAAAAAGAGACTTTCCAGATATACCAGATATGTGACATTTGAACAAAGTAACTACACAACTTCATAAAGGAGTCTAAAATTTAATCGTGATCAAAGGCTCTGCACATGATGTGTCTGCCCACAGCCAAAGAGAGTGGGATAACAGGCAGGATGAAACATGACCAGACTCTGAAGAGCAAAGCCAGAGGCACGAGGTGCCCTGCTAAGGGGCCCAATAGCAGAAGGGCTTACAGAGCAGAAAGGCCAGAACACGAGTTAAAGCAAAGACTGATAAAGAGTGCGCTCAAGAGACACAGAAGAGGTCTTGAAGAGCATTTATCTAATATCAAGTAGCTCAATTCTAATGAGAAATGTTCTAGACACAGAGATATCTGTTTTATCATTCACTAGTGACGACAGAAATGCCTCCCCCCACCATGGTTACAATCAGTCAACCATTCCAGGAAAGGCAAATCACCTGTGAGGCAAGAAATAAATGTGACTTCTACAAGAAGTCAAAGGTGAAAGGACCCACAAAGCTAGCAGCATGCTGCAGTAGTATATAGATTCTTCCCCACCAAATTATTTCATGACCCCAGGTACAAGAGGCCCTTAGTATCAGAAAGCTAACATTGAAGCAGGGTGAAGTTTATATAAAGGGAGAGAGAATTTCATAGAAAATGGGGGGAGGGGCAGGACAGTGTTTCCTAGTTAAGCATTCTGAAGTCAAAGTAACAAACATTTTGAAATTTGAAACCTTATTTTCAGATACCGATTTTTCATGTTTTAAAAACTTGGTTTTTGAAATACCTCACAAACAGTAAAATCTAGAAATTGGTGGTTCTTATTAAAAATATCTTTTAAAATTAAGTCCAGAAAGAGGCTAACATTGATACTACTGACATTTAAAAGATTTATTTTTCTTCAAGACACTGAAATAGCCATCCAGGGTCCAGTGTTGTGGCACAGTGGGTAAAGCCACTGCCTGCGATGCCAGCATCCTTATAGGCACCACTTTGTGTCCCAGCTGCTCCACTTATGATCCAACTCACTACTAGTGGCCTAGGAAAGCAGGGGAGGATGGCCCAAGTGCTAGGGTCCCTGCACTCCAGTGGAAGACCCTGATGAACCTCCTGGCTTTGGCCTGGCGCAACCTTGGCTGTTGCAGTCATCTAGGGTGTGAACCAGCAGATGGAAGATCTCTGTCTCTGTCTCTGTCTCTCTCTAATTTTCAAATAAATAAATACATCTTTTAAAAAATTATTCAAATACAAAAGGCAATTAGGCTCTCTCACAAAGGTAGACAAAGGTAAGACCAACAGTGAATCCAACTGTCAAGACATTTCTCTCTCATGCCTCAAATTAAAACCTGTAAAAATAACCTAGCAAAGTCATCTGAAATCTACATACAACTTACTAAAAGTCTATTTCAAATAGACATATTTTTAATCTATTGTTGGCAACACAACCAGCAAAAGTATTCCTCTTGGTCTCCTTCCTTCGTGTCACCCAACCCCACACCAAAATCTCAACACACTCTTCTGTCTTTTCTTCTCCAGATAGTGCTCACCCCACCCTCATTTCATTTCTTTTCTGAGCATCAATCACATCAGACCTCTCACGTAGCATTTAGTTACTGGAAGCCTATCAGAAAGCCTCCTCACAGCCATGCTAAGTGTCCTGTCTTTGCCCCATCCTGAAGAATCATGAAGATAAAAACAGAAAACTTGTCATTTTCTGGTCTATCACACCAGCAAGCTCTTTTCCTCCATGGAAAAGTGAGCTAGAGAGGCCCAGAAGCAACTAAGACAAGCAACAAGCAGAAGCCATGTCTTAATTTTCAGTCTCACTATTCAATCCTACTGTGAAACTGTGAAATCATGAGAAGGAGCCACCGTGAGACAGAGTCATTTCGGCCAGGCTTACTTAGGGACACCACGCAGGCTGATCTATAATGTGCTGTTTTCAGTCTGCGCTCCCCTGGCAGCACCCAGGGCACTTTGTTTACTGGTATCACTGGTTAGAAGTTTGGTCTGGTTACGTTACCAAAAGGACTTAAAAACTCCATTTAGAAACTTTCAAAGAAGTCTCCCAAAACAAAAGTTTGCACAAATCTTAGTAGTTCACAACCCTAAGGCAGAAATGGAAGCTATGCCTGTGGTCTCCCAAACCCAGAATTCATCTGCACGCTCTCTCCTGCATACCACTTCTCTTCGTCACAAGTCTCATGTGAGTGTTTGTGGAGTTGTGCAGGTCATTTCAATTATCCAACCTACACAGCCAGCATTGTGGTGCAGCAGGTTAAGCTGCTGCCTCCAACGCCGACATCCCATATAAGCATCAGGCTGCTCCACTTCCGATCAAGCTCTCTACTAATGCTCCTGGAAAAACAGCTAAAGATGGCTCAAGCACTTGGGACCCTGCCACATAGGAGGCCTAGAAGAAGCTCCTGGATTCTGGCTTTGGTGAGGCCCAACCTGGGCCATTGCATCCATCTGGGGAGTGAACCAACAGATGAACAATCAATCAATCTGTATGTGTGTGTGTGCGTGCATGCATGTGTGTGCATGTGTGTGTGTGTGTCTGTAACTCTTTCAAATAAATAAATCAATCTTGAAGAAAAACCAAATTCCTCAACCTAGAGTCCTGTAATCCTGGCAGCCACCTGGAAGACAGATACTCCCTGACCTCTGAAAAGCAGGAGTGGATAATGCAGAGTGGCAGAAAAGACAGAAAGGTTTGAATTGCAGCCAAACAAAGAAAGCAAAGCATTCTACTGTACTTAAGAGGAGTGTGGTGAATGTACCAAGTTCAAAGGGCATTATTTAAAAAAAAAAATTGTAACATATTTACCATAAGAACTTAAGAGAACATGGATGTTACATTCCACTCAAAGATACTAGAAGGAATTTCTTTTACCTGTGAGCTCAGCTGAGTTTTTATCCAATTGAAATAGTAATTTAAGTCACTGCCCTCCATCAGTTCTTTTCCCCAAGCTGCTAACTTGGCAATAATTCTTGCTGCCTAAAAACAAAAGAGAAAAACATTTGAATACTATATTGATTCTAAAAATCTCATCATGTTCCTAACAAGTCCTGGATTTGTAACCATTTTGCTACATGATTTTTCTAACACTCACCTCTTGCCCAAAACCATTGTTTATAATTCATTTCTAAAAGCAGTTTGAAATATACATTCAAAATATACTTTTTAATATTTCCATTAAAGTGAACCAAAATTGGTTGCATTTTATGAATTTTGTAGCATTCTGCACATTTTTCCCACTTTAATATTTTTTTATTTTTTTTTAAATTGACATGTGAAAAAATTGTACATAGTAATGGGGTATAATGTGATGTTTTGGTACATGTATACATTATGTAATGTCCAATCAAGTAAACATATCATTTATTTATTCAAACTTGTAGCATTTACTTAAAATGAAAATATCCAAAAATCTTATCTGTTAGTTTCTTTCTTCATAGCGAAATATGCAGTATATTACCTGTAGCCACCCTACTATGTAATAGAACCCCAGAACTCATTCTCATCTAGCAATAACCTAGCACCCACTCATCAACCTTTCCCTGACCTTTGCTTCACCCTTCCCTCTCCAGCCTCTGGTAACCACAATTATATTTCTAAATTCTATGAGATCACCTTGAATTTCCAGACTCTACATTTAAGTGAGCTTCGTATTATTTTGAGCTCAAAAAGTAACATTAGACAATTGCTTGAGTGCCCTGGTTCATGTAGAATTCTGCAACACAGGGGCTATAACCAGAGCACCTTCACTCACTCACTACTGATTGGTGACGTGCTGAAATTTTCACAGGCTCAGATAAGTGACTTTACAAATACAGTATATGAAAAACAGCTGACTTCATAAGATTCCTGTTTAGAACACAGAAACTAAAAATATTACCAGTAGCAGTGGGTATACAAATACAGAGGAAAAGACCAAGGAACGTGAAACCTGATATGTCCTCTCCTTAGCTTAAGCTCTTCTTTGGTACATAGTATACCAATGACAATCTGACCCTCAAAATTTATATAAGATTGGTCAAAAGAAATTTTTATCATTAAGAAGTTAACATGGATTTAGCTACACAATTAATGGTGAATTGTGCCCTTGGTGTATACTTGTTCTATAATATAACTTGTCAATTATATTATAATACTAGGGAGACTTTTAAACCAATCATCTCTATAATAAAAACCTGCTCCTACTCTTTGAAAGAATATCCTACCAAGTTTTTTAAAATATTCTTTAACATACTGCTTATTTCATGAGTTCTCCTTTTTCTCTTTTTATAAGTGTTTTATAATGTAGACCAATGCAAATACACTGGCATATAAATGAATATAGATACATGTGGAAGGGGAGTAAAGGACAAAGAGAGAGAGAGAGAACACACATGCTCAAAAATGTTTCACTGGCAGTGGTACTTGAATTGAAAATTTTCAATGGCACCTATGAGTGGCCAGCACTGTGGTGTAGCAGGTAAAGCGGCCGCCTGCAGTGCTGGATTCCCATATGGGTGCTTCACTTCCAACCCAGCTCTCTGCTATGGCCTGGGAAAGCAGTAGAAGATGGCCCAAGTTCTTGGGCCCCTGCACCCACATGGGAGACCTGGAAGAAGTGCCTGGCTCCTGGCTTTGGATCGGTGCAGCTCCGATCATTGCAGCCATCTGGGGAGTGAACTAGCAGATGGAAGACCCCCCCACCACCACCTCTCTGTGTAACTCTTTCAAGTAAGATAAATAAATCTTAAAAAAAAAGGCATCTATGAGACAATGCTCAGGTCTCTTGGCTGTACACACACAGCCTACTCCATGACGGGATTCTAGAAGGCATGGCTATGCAAAGGTTTATTCTCTCAACCTTCTTCTCATCCCTTCTCCAAACACCATAAAAGATTCTTCAGTGTTAGGGCTGCCAAATGTAGTATTTAAAATATAAAAAGTAATTTTAATCATTTAATTAAAATAAAAGTAAAATGCAGTAACTGTTTCAAAGCAAAATTGTTCTATAGTAACATGGTCAATCCTGCTACAGACAAGCTAGAGCTGTTGGTGTGTGTAAATTCACCACAGATTTTGATGCTAATGAAATCATCATTACAGTTTAAAAAATTTTAACTCCATTTGAGGAAACCTTCTCTTTCTGATCTCTCAATGACTCTTCTTTACTGAACACTAACAAGAGAAGATAATAACAGCAGCCACTCCTCTGGGAGCAGACAAATTACCTGCTCATAAATAGAGGAGATTTGTTTCTTGCTTAAATCAGAATGTGATCACAATTTTAGCTGTCAACTTATGAAAAAAACAAATGTTTAAAAAATATATTCCCTTCTTACACTGTAGTTAAAAAAAAAAATGAAGAATGTAACCAATTCAAAATTTACCATATGAACAGTAAAGGGATCTTGGCGATTCAACATTGGCAGAAAGTAGGGCCAGGCAGTGTTCTTGCTACGTTTTGCATAGTCAAAGAAAATGCTAACACGTTGATGATTTTCCTAAAAAAGAAAGAAATATAATTAATCAGAATAAATTTTACTAAAGAATGTATCAAGTCTGTACTGCTTCTCAATCTTTCATTTTATGTCACATCAGTGTGTGTTCTTCCACACTGGTATCTGGCCTTGCAGTAAAGATGCTAGTTGAGAGGCATGCATCCCATATTGGAGCACCTGGGTTCAGTCCTGATTTAGCTTCCTGCTAATGTGGACCCTAGGAGGTAGCAGTGGTGGATCAAGTGGCTGGGTCACTGCCACTCTCAATGGCAACATGTATGGAGTTCCTGGCTCCAGGTTTGGCCTGGCCCAGCCCTGATCATTGCAGGCATTTGGGCAGTGAACCCAGATAAGAGCACTCACACATGCTCTGTACTTCCCCCTCCCTCACCTCTCCCACTCAAATACACACACACACACACACACACACACACACATATAGATATACAGAATTGGTAGCTCAAGATAATGTCAGCCACCTAAATCTGAATCTCTGAATCTCACCATTGATCCTTCATAAAGAGAGATCAACAAAAAGGCCAAATAAAACTACTTAAAACCAATGCCCTCAGAATAACAAGAGGACAGAGAACATGTTTAAATTAACCATTAAAAAAATCAGCACCAGGGCCAGTGTTGTAGCATAGTGGGCTAACCACCTACAACACCAGAATCCAATATGGACACTGGTTCTAGTCCCAGCTGTTCCATTTCCAAATTAGTACCCTACTAATGCACATGGGAAAGCAACATAAGGTGGCTCAAATTCTTGGGCCCCTGCCACCCATGTGGATAGAGTTCCTGACTCCTAGATTTGACTTGCCCCAGCCCTAGCAATTGTGGCCAATTGGGAAGTAAACCAGCAGACGGAAGATATCTCTTTGTAATTCTGCTTTTCAAATAAATCTTAAAAAAAAAAAATAAAGGTAAACCACAGGATGGGTATTTGGCAAAGCAGTGAAGACACAAGTGTCCCATTGGAGTGTCTAGGTGCCAGGCTCCATTTCTAACTCCAGCTTCCTGCTATGTCCACCTGGGGTGGCAGAGGTGATTGCTCAAGTAGCTAGGTCTCTGAGACATCCGAATCTAGTTCTGCCTGCTGTTTTCGGGATGGTCCAGCACTGGCTAATATGAACATCTGGAGATTGCACCAGCAGATGGAACATCTCTTTCTCCCTATTTTCCACTACACCTTTCAAATAAATTTTTTTTAAAAAAAATTTAAAATGTAACTGACAAACGGGGACAAACTGTACTATGTATTAACAGACATATCCTTGTATGTAAAGAACGCTTAAAAATTGAGAGGAAGGGGGCCAGCGCTGTGATGCAGTGGGTTAAAGCCCTGGCTTGAAGCGCTGGCATCCCATATGGGCGCAGGCTCTAGTCCCGGCCACTCCTCTTCCCATCTAGCTCTCTTTTATGGCCTGGGATAGCAGCAGAAGATAGCCCAAGTCCTTGAGCCCCTGCACTCACGTGGGAGACCCGGAAGAAGCTCCTGGCTCCTGCCTTCGGATCAGTGCAGTTCCAGCCGTTGTGGCTATCTGGGGAGTGAGCCAGCGGATGGAAGACCTCGCTCGCTCTAACTCTCTCTGAAACTCTTTCAAATAAATAAAATAAATCTTTTTTTAAAAAAATTAAGAGGAGGGCCAGTGCTGTGGCATAGTGGGTGGGGCCACCGCCTGCAGTGCCGGCATCCCATATGGGCGCTGGTTCGAGTCCTGGCTGCTCTACTTCTGATCCAGCTCTCTGCTATGCCCTGGCAAAGCAGTAGAAGATGGCCAAAGTCCTTGAGTCCCTGCACCTGTGTGAGAGACCCAGAAGAAGCTCCTGGCTCCTGGCTTCTGATCAGCACAGCTCCGGCCATTGCAGCCAATTGGGGAGTGATCCAGCAGATGGAAGATTCTCTCTCTCTCTCCCTCTTTCTCTCTCTCTCTACCTTCCTGTGAACTCTTTCAAATAAATAAATAAATCTTTAAAAAAATTTTGCAAGGGAAAAAAAGACCTACAGTCAGATAGAAAAAATAAAATGGCAAAAATATGAGCAAATACCCATGGAGTACGTGTGTATATGTGTGTATTTGTGATATTTAAGAATCTCTGAAGATGGGCAACTTCAGACACCACTACAACTGCAAAAATATAACAGCTTGACAACTCTCTTGGTTGGCATAGTTGAAAGGAAATGTACTCACCCATGCATGATAGGAATGCAGAATGGAACATGGCCAGCATCTTAACAAAGCTACATATATAGTTCCCTTTCACCCATCAACCTGGTTTATAATAATTCATCATGAAGTATATGCCCAACAATATGAAAATACATTTGCACAAGGCTACTATTTGCTTCATCATTTCCAGTGACAAAATACTGAGAATAGGTGTTTGGCATAGCGGTTAAGATGCCCAGTGCTTGGGTTTGACACCCAGCCCCAGATCTTGGCTGCAACTTCCTGCCTATGCTGACCCTGAAAAGCAAGAGTGATGGCTGAAGTAACTGGGTTCCTGCCACCCAGATGAGAGATCTAGATTGTATTTTCAGCTCCTTGCTATATCCCCATCTAGCCCTGACCACTGCAGGTATTTGGGGAAAAAAAAACAACAGATGGGTGCTCTCTGTCCATCTGTCCAATTTTCTGACTCTCTCTAACCTCAAATAAGTAAAAATTTAAAATATATATACATTATATATGAACTGATCTCAATGCCATTTAATCATAGGCAAAAAAAAAAAAAAAAAACTATGATAGATCCACTAATGGAGTACTATGTAGCTGTCAAACAAAATACAGGCAAGGGAGAGTAGACATTTGGCCCAGTGGTTAAATAGCTACTTGGGTGCCAACATGCTACATCAGAGTACCTTGTTCAAATCCTGACAACTCCACTTCCTATTCAGCTTCCTGCTAGTGCACATGCTGGAAGGCAGCAGGTGACAGCTCAAGTATTTGGGTCCCTGCCACCTAAGTGGGTGACACAGATAGAGTTTTGGACCTCTTGCCTCGGCCTGACCCAGTCCTGGCTGCTGCAGGCATTTCAGCAGTGAACCAAAGGATAGAAGATCACTCTGCATCTGTCTGGCTCTGTCTCTGCCTTTCAAATAAAATGAACATAAATAATTTTTAGATAATTAAAAATGAATCTTCATGGAGAATGGGATGGGAGAGGGACTAGAGGTGGGATGGTTTGGGGTGGGAGGGCGAGTATGGGGGGAAGAACTGCTATATTCTAAAAGCTGTGCCTATGAAATTTGTATTTATTAAATAAAAGCATTCTAAAAAATAATTTTTAAAAGTGATATCTTATAAACTGATATGGAATGATTTAGAAAGTATTTTGTTAGGGGAAACAAGACAATAACAAGAATGTATAGTAACTTTACCTAACAAAGAGAAGGAGATAAGAAAAATACTGTATCTGCTTGTTTTTACAAAAAGAAGGAAAACAGGATAAAGCAGAAACCAATGTTGGTGATCACTGATAAGAAGTAGGTGGAAATGAGGTGTAAGAGATGGAATGGTGTTCATGATGTTTTTCTTAATATAAATTTCTGCATAGCTTTGCCTTCTGGGAACATGCTAATGTTATACACACTCAAAAATAATAAAGCATGGGCCCTGCACCCCATGGGGAGACCAGGAAAAGCACCTGGCACCTGGCTCCTGCCATCGGACGAACGTGGTGCGCCGGCCCCAGCGCGCCATCCGCGGCGGCCATTGGAGGGTGAACCAACGGCAAAAGGAAGACCTTTCTCTCTGTCTCTCTCTCTCTCACTGTCCACTCTGCCTGTCCAAAAAAAAAAAAATAATAATAAAGCATGCACAAAGATGAAGGAGAAAAAACTAAACTATAATACAAACAGAAACAAATGACCATAACAGAATTTTTTAAAAAATAAAAAATAACCACTGATCCAATATGGCTGAATAGTGTATAGTCACATTAATTTAATCTGCTCTGGAATAAGAAAAGAAGGACTACATTTCCGGGTGTCTGTCAGAAATTTCCAGCAAAGAAGTGAAAAGAAAACAACAAAGACTCTGTAGGACAAGAGAAGAGAAGCCAGAGACAATGCTTCTGCTAGCCCTGCATTGCAGCCAGCTACTGGCTATGAGTCCCCATCTTACCACCTCAACACAGGAAGAAATCACTGTGCACCCTACTACTCACAGTTTTAGCTGACAGTGAGTTCTACAGTCACTCTCTTACTTTTACTTCAGCCTGAAGAGCTGACAGAGATCTGAGTTTTCTTCCCCTCCTATACTCCCACAGAGCACAAAACTTGCAGCAAAAAGTCAAGTCATGCAGCACACATCTGTTCTACCAGCTTCATAGCAAGAATCAGGGCAACATGTAGAGCAAAGAACAGATCCCTTGCATCCTGCAATGGTGGGAGTTGTGGGGCTTTAGCCCCAGAGCTACACTCATACACTCTGCATCAGCAAGAGGGGTTCACCTTAGCTTCTAGGGACTAATACCAGAAGCAATCCTTAAGAAAAAGAATCTGGTTCCACCTTGGAAAATCCGGGAAATGACCCCACTATACCCTGCAACAGCATGACTGTTAACAATTCATTCTAAATTTCTCTGTGCCACTGCAATCTACCTGGTGGGCATAGGGAAGAACCTACCTGCATTCCACCTCTCTGGACTCATATCCATCCTCCAGAGTGAAATCTTTTGTATACCTTGAAGTCACCCCATAGGACTGGGTCAGTTCAATCAACTAGTCTTAGGACTAGGGCTGTTGGCATTATAAGCCACAGCATCACTTAGACTCTCCTGGCTTTACCAATCTGTATCACACAGTCCTAGAGCCACAGCAAATGGTGCCACAAACCCCAGCATCACTTAGGTTTGCCAGTAGGACAAAGGGACTACCATCCCTGTCTCCTTCAGCACCAAGAACAAGGCCTTGGTTAGTACATCCACCAGCGGGACCCTGAACTCTCTGTGGACCAAAGACACACACCAAGGAAACCCTTACTCTTCTCAAAGCCACATTTCTATGCCTACAATCTGCAGCAAACTAGTCCACTGTGTCACTTTTAGACACAGCTCACATAGATTAAGACAAAAGAAAGCACCCAGAGACTACAATCCTGGGCTCAGCTAGAACCAAAGCAAAGCAACAAGCCAAGTGACACCTGCAGGCCAGCTAAACCATAAACTCTTTTACAATAAAACCTTCTCCATAAAGAAGAGATGAACACCCTAGATGAGCAAAGTCAACACAGGGACACGGGAGACAAGAAGCAAGGTAGCATGACACCTCCAGAAGAACACAATACTGCTCCAGAATCAGGTCCTGAACTTTTCTCTTCTCTAATCCCTGCCCACCTCTTACTTGCTCTTTCCTATCACCTCTATTTTCCTTGCACCTCTATTTTCCTTTCATTTCTGACCTGATTGGGAACAAGAGCCCAGAGCTGCTTTGGTCCTAAGTTTTTGTCTCACCTTTAGCCTGCCCCGCCCCCTCCTGCTGAGGCATTCAGGAGCCCCACTATCTGTTGACCAGATTTTCATCTTCTCTCCCTTCTTTTTCAATTAAGCTGACCTCCAGAGCAGAGGCTTCTTGTCATTCAACCAAAATCACATCCAAACACCGGCCTCAGCCCCTTGAGAGGTAAGGTAAGACTCCTCTGTCGGGACATATTCAAGAGGCGCCCTAGGATATTGTCCTCAGGTCCCGGGGACCCAGATCCTCCTCTGCTTTTAGGCTCTGGCTTTGTTTGCACCCACCAGTGAACAAGGGGACTAAGTTCACTGCTGCATGCATTCTACCTACGGGCTCCAGCTTCGGCCTGACCCACAGTGAATGGAGAGGACACCCAATTTCACTGCTGCGCCTCCATTTCTCCAGTCTCTATATCAAGCGACAACTTGGCCCACAGGCAAGAGTCCTTTGCTTCACACTGAAGGTCCGGAATTTCAATTCCTAAAGAACTACCCTTGGCCTGCATGTTAAAAAATCTTAAACCTCTGGAATTGACAGACCTCCAAGTTAGCAAAATGACACATCTTTGCTTACAAATTTGGCCTCAATACAAATTAGATAATCACAACCACTGGCCAGAATTCGGCACTTGTAATCAAAATGTCCTTTATTTATGGACCTATTCAACATCTTCAAACAGAATGGCAAGTAGTCTGAGGTTCTCTCCTCCCTCTATTCTCTCACTGCCCATTTCCAACTATGCAGGACCAGTTTCTCCCCCCCATACCTACAGGCATTCCTCACTTTTCCTCCTATGAACTCCTTCTCTGCTCCTCCTCTTTCCCTCCTGGGACCACCTCAAAATGCAAAGCTGATTCCTCACTCCTTTTCCCATATCACTGACAATCCTCTCCAAGACCCCCACATCCCTCATTGGTTCATTAGTGACAGTTCCCAAAAGACATTGCCCTATGTGGCAGGATATGCAATCATACAAGGAAACATCTCTAGTCTCTCTAAACCACCCTTTTAGAAGCACAACCCCTGCCACTCAAAACTACTTCCCAGAGCTTATTGCACTTTCGCAGGTTCTCACACTAACAAAAGATAAGCAGGGAAACATCCTAAACACACCTATAATATTCTTCACTCTAATATCCTAATCTAGAGAAAACTCAGCTTTCTCACTCAGAAGGGCACCCCTATAGTCAATGCCTCTCACATTAAAGCTCTTCTCGACGCAGCCCTCCTTCCCAAACAAGCTGCCATACTCCACTGTCAGGGTCACCAAAGAGATAAATCCCCCCGACCATTTTAAATAATATCACAGACTAAGCAGCAAAACAGATTGCCCTCACTCACCCTTTGGTCAGCTCCCAGAGTCCTCTACTTGTCCTAACAGCTACAACCTCAAAACCATCCCAGCACCCATCTAACCCTTCTACCCCTGAAATCCTCTCATCTCTCCACTCCCTTTTTCATCCCTCCACTAAAGTCTTACTGCAATTCATAAAGACTCACTTGTCCTTACAAACCCTAGACCAACAATTTCTAGAAAACCTCATTAAGACCTGCCCCGCCTGCCAACAGACAATCCTGGCACCAATCTTGTTCACCTCCAAAGTTCCCCACTCACCAGATGCAGGGCTCCCTCCCTACCATCGACTGGCAGATAGACTTTACTCACATGCCACCTGTGCGTAAAGTTAAATTTTATCTCCTTGTATTCGTTGACATTTTCTCAGGGGGTCAAGGCATTCCCCACTACAAATAAAAGGGCCCCCACGGTTGCTCACTTCCTCCTAACAGAAATTATACCACATTTTGGCTTCCCCTCCTCCCTCCGATCAGATATTGGGCCCAAATTCACCTCCCAGGTGTTTCAACAAGTCACTCAGTACTTACATATCCCTTAGAAATGTCATATAGAAATGTCATATTCCTTATAGGCCTCAATCATCAGGAAAATCGAGAGGACTAACAGATCCTCATTTAAAAAAAAAAAAAAAAAAACTCTCCTAAAGCTTAGAGCTCTGCCCAAAAAAACCAAAAACTGTACAACTCAGCCCCTTTGAAGTCATGTTTGGCCGACTAAATTCCCTCCCATTCTTGAGCAGGACCTGCACAGCCACCTTCCAGCCTAACGGCCTGTACCTTCCTCAACTCTACGCCTTCCTCACAGTGCTTCAGGAAGACCTCTGGATGACTTCACCTAAATCTCCTCATTTGACAACCTCCAACACATGGTCTGACAAAAGATTGATATTCTGAATATATCAGCAATTTTAAAAACTTAAAAAAAAAAAAAAAACCAATCCAGTTGAGTAATGGGCAAAGCATTTCAATAGACAGTTCTCAAAAGAAGAAATACAAATGGCCAATAAATATATGAAAAAAATGCTCAACATCACTAGCCATCAGGGAAATGCAAATCAAAACTATAATGAGACATCACCTCATCCCTGTCAGAATGGCTAAAATCCAAAAATACAGAGAGTGATAAATTCGGGCAAGGATGTGGACAAAGGGGAACACTTATACACTGTTGGTAGGAATGTAAATTAATGCAGCCACTGTGGAAAGCAGTGTGGGAATTCTTTAAAAACTAGAAACAGACCTGCCATATCATCCTGCAATCCCACTACTAGAAATATACTCAAAATACTTGAACACAATGTATCAGTGACATATTTGCACAACCACATTCATGGCAGCACTATTCACAACAGCCAAAATCAGAATCAACCAAGGTGTCCATCACCAAATGAGTGAAGAAAATGTGGTATATATACACAATGAAATATTATTCAGCTATAAAAAAATGAAATTCTACTATTTGCAGCAAAATGGATGCAACTGGAGGACATCATATTGAGTGAAATAAGGCAGACCCAGGAAGAAATATTGCATGTTCTCCCTTACATGTGGGAGTTAAAATTTAAAGAGCAAACAGAAAGAAAAAAGAAAGAATTGTCTACCAGTATGGTTGCATGGTTTTATAAAACTTCTGTTTTATATCTTTGCCAAACCAATGGCTAGGAATGTTATACTACTATAGTTTTAATGATATGTGATTACTTGAAAAATTATTGTATATTTGGGGAAATGGTCATTTTTCCATTCAATAATTAATAGCTTTTGTCTATATTCCCACTAAACTAGGGTCTTTCTGCTTTTCACTTGTTAAACTTATTTGGTGAGGTATTAAACCTTTTTTTTTAGAAAACTTTTATTTAATAAATATAAATTTCAAAAGTTCAACTTTTAGATTATATTTTTCCACCTGTAACCACCCTCCTACCCACAAACCATCACATCTCCTACTCCCTTTCCCATCCCATTGTTCATTAGTATTCATTTTTAATTATCTTTATATACAGAAGATCAACTTAGTATATACTAAGTAAAGATTTCAACAGATTGCACCCATATAGACACATAAAGTATAAAGTACTGTTTGAAGACTAGTTTTGCCATTAATTTACATAGTACAACACATTAAGGACAGAGATCCTACATGGGGACTAAGTGCACAGTGACTCCTGTTGTTGACTTAACAACTGACACTCTTATTTATGATGTCAGTAATCACCCAAGGCTCTTGTCAATGAGCTGCCAAGGCTATGGAAGCCTGGAAGCCTTTTTTTTTTTTTTTTTTTTTTTTGGACGGGCAGAGTTAGACAGTGAGAGGCAGAGAGAAAAGTCTTCCTTCCGTTGGTTCACTCCCTTAATGGCTGCTACGACCAGCGAGCTGCACCAATCCAAAGCCAGGAGCCAGGTGCTTCCTCCTGGTCTCCCATGCGGGTGCAGGGTCCAAGGACTTGGGCCATCCTCCACTGCCCTCCTGGGCCACAGCAGAGAGCTGGACTGGAAGAGGAGCAACTGGAACAGAATCCAGCACCCCAACTGGGACTAGAACCTGGGGTGCGCCGGCGCCACAAGCAGAGGATTAGCCTAGTGAGCCGCGGTGCTGGCCTGGAAGCCTCTTGAGTTCACAAACTCTGACCTTATTTAGACAAGGCCATAATCAAAGTGGAAATTCTCTCCTCCCTTCAGAGAATAAACCTTTTTACTGTAACGTAATTTTAGAATGTTATCTCAAAAAATTAAAAAAAAAAAAAAGACAGAAAAGGCGAAAGAAAGAGGGTGGGAGAAAGAGAGGAGGAGGAGGAGGGGAGGGAGGGAGGAGGGAATATCATTATGTTCTTAGAATGGTATCTACAAATCACATCGAATCTGTTAAAAACTAATTAAAATAAAAATAAATAGCCAACACTCTGACAGAAACTGGAATACAATATTGCAATTACATAGCCTCAGTTTAAAGACAAAGAACCACAAAGAAATATTAATTCTGTGTAAAAGGCTTGTTTTTCACAGTTGTATGAGTCAGCACTCTGAAACACTGTCTGAGTATTGTAGAGCACAACAAGTGAAGACACTGGGAAGTGGGGCTTGCAGTGTTGCTGCCAAACAGGGAAAAGAGACCGAACTGACCTATGGTACTGAGCTGAAATGAAATGGGAGATCACTATGAACTCACGGATTTTAATTTATAGAGATGTCTACATGTAAAATAATTGAGGACATGTGTGTGCATGCACGTGCATATGAAACCTAAGTCTACATGCCAACTAACAGCTCCTGCATTCCAAGGTGCAGCCCCACACAATAATCAAGACAGCCAAGGCCAACCTTAACACTCTCATTTTTCTTAATTACCATTTTAAAGGAAAAAGTGCTGAGACAGAGTAAGGTCACTCTCAGACAGGCCTGCATCGGCCCAGGCTTGAGGTTGCTCCTTCCTCACATAATAAAATTGCTTCGTTCCTGTAAAGAACAGTATGGCCCCCGGCAGACAACATCATTCTTCTTAATCTTTGAATCCCCACCAAGAGCACAGTAATCCACTACTATATGTTTTTTTCTTGTAAACTAGGAGAATAATACTCCATGGGCACATATACTGGCAGATCTCTTCAAGTCCTTTGAGACAAGCAGACAGCATTTGGATTTACCAGCTGGAAGGGTTATCTCATAGGAACTGCTCTGCATACCTCTAAGCCTAGACTCAATTCTAGTCTAAAACACAAAATTATAAATAAAGGAGGCCCCTCTGCATTCATGGGCAGTAAGGCAATAAACAGAAATTTGACACAAATGGAAATGTTTCAGATAATAAGCAAAACTGTTCTTAAAAGAAAAAAAAGTGTCAAACCCCCAGAGCCTGGTATTAGCCTGGAATATAAAGGTGTCAAAATTTGTTAACTGACTGAAAGAAAAGGAGCCATATATGGAAGTACATAGAGTGTCCAAAGTCTCAAGTGATTCACGAAACTTTGCTGGTGTTCAACAAAAAATGGGTATGTCAAGGAAAAATACACTTTGATTACTTGATATCCTAAAAAATTATATCCTGAAAAACAACAAAAAATGCTAATGTGTGAGCATTTCCACCTTTAGTACTATTAGCAAATTACATTCACATTATTAAGAAAAATATATTATTACACTCTATTAAAGAACCAACGCTACAAGTAAAACCTTAAAAAAAATGTCGTTTTTGTGAAACACATCAATAGATGACATCACCAATGATAAGGAAAGATTTGCCTACCTGCAGCATATCATCCACCATAGTCAGTATATACTGCACTGTCTGTTCCTTGGAGATGTGAGTCATCAGATTTATAAATGTCTTGGCACACTAGAGAAAAAAATTAATTCCAATTATTGTTTTCACTTGCAAACACATTTTAATGTACCTTTAGTAAATCATTTCTTTCATAAATTTTGATATAAATATATTAAGTTTTAGATACTAATGACAGAGACACAGAAAGAGAGATCTTCCATCCACTGGTGGATGGAGATCCAGGCTCTTGGCTTCCACCTGGTCCAGTCCCAGGGTCACGTCCATTTGAGGAATGAATGAGTGGGTGGAAGATCTCTCCCTCTTTCTCTGTGTCTCCCTCTCTCTCTCTCTAACTCTGCCTTTCAAGTAGACAAATAAATCTTTTAAAAAAATGCACATTCTCCATGACCTCTTTTGAAATTCTTTTCATATATTTTCTATCATTAGTATATTAGAGCACTTGTTCAAATCCAGGCTTCTCAGCTTCTGATCAAGTTCTCTGCTGATGTGCCCAGGAAAGAAGCAGAAGATGGCCCAAGTACTTGGGCCCCTGCCATCCATGTGAGAGACTGCAATGTAATTCTGGGTAGTTGGCATTTGCATTTGGGAGTGAACCAGCAGATAGAAGGCCTCTCTCTCTCCCTCTTTCTTTTTCATTCCGCCTTTCCAATGCAGGGGGGAGAAGGGAGGAATGAAAAACCAGGTTCTAAACTCAGCATATAAATAAAATGGAATACAATAAAAATTATTCCATAAAACCTGTTAAGTTGCTCCCCCTTCAACATGGCTTTATGTATGCAACACCATTCGAGCATAGGTATTGCATCATACTTTGACAAACTTTCAGTTTTCCTAAGGATGTATAAATTCAAGTACATTTCTTTTTTTTTTTTTTTTTTGACAGGCAGAGTGGACAGTGAGAGAGAGAGACAGAGAGAAAGGTCTTCCTTTGCCGTTGGTTCACCCTCCAATGGCTGCCGCGGTCAGCGCGCTGCGGCCGGCGCACCGCGCTCCTCCGATGGCAGGAGCCAGGTGCTGGGTGCTTTTTCCTGGTCTCCCATGGGGTACAGGGCCCAAGCACTTGGGCCATCCTCCACTGCACTCTCAGGCCACAGCAGAGGGCTGGCCTGGAAGAGGGGCAACCGGGACAGAATCCAGTGCCCCGACCGGGACTAGAACCCGGTCTGCCGGCGCCGCAAGGCGGAGGATTAGCCTGTTGAGCCACGGCGCCAGCCAAATTCAAGTACATTTCATTCAGTGTTCATTCACTCCATAAATCCTCAATGTAACAAACAGAATGTGATGGCCGGCGCCGTGGCTCAACAGGCTAATCCTCCGCCTTGCGGCGCCGGCACACCGGGTTCTAGTCCCGGTCGGGGCACTGGATTCTGTCCCGGTTGCCCCTCTTCCAGGCCAGCCCTCTGCTGTGGCCCGGGAGTGCAGTGGAGGATGGCCCAGGTGCTTGGGCCCTGCACCCCATGGGGAGACCAGGAAAAGCACCTGGCTCCTGGCTCCTGCCATCGGAGGAGCGCGGTGCGCCGGCCGCAGCGCGCCGTCCGCGGCGGCCATTGGAGGGTGAACCAACGGCAAAGGAAGACCTTTCTCTCTGTCTCTCTCTCTCACTGTCCACTCTGCCTGTCAAAAATAAAAAAAAAAAAAAAACAGAATGTGATAAAGGTCACATTACAATGAAATCATACCTTATCAAAATCATACTCATTCCAGAGCTTATCCCCTATTTATGAACCATGTCCTCCATGAACAGAAAATCTGCTTACCATAATGAATAACAGAACTGAAAAGATTACAAAATTAATACCTGTAACATCATTTAAAAAGTTAACAGTAATAAATAATTGGGTATTTTTAGTCAAAAAATTAAAGGGGAAACTCTTTAACCTCTTTTAGCCAAAAATAAATAAATAAATAAATAAATAAAGTGCCTGTGACATTTCTGTCACAATTCTGCTTTTCGGATATACTGCTGTTTTGTTTGGACAAAAGCAGAGACTTCCTGGCAACAAACCATTAAAGACCAGATACTGCAATTAAGAAAGAATGGTTTTAACTTCTTAAGGGAACTGTCTTGACTTATTAACACCATTCTCCCAGTCTTACTGTGCACACGATACAGACTCATTTATGCCTTGGTTGCCTAAACAACTGAACTAGATGTGCCTTCCAGTGCATATGCACTTGGGGTAAGGAAGCATTTCAAAGGGTGACACTAACAACAGACACCACAAAGGAAAGAGGGGAATAGATCTGTTGATTGTACAATTTAAACTTCAATATGGCAAAGGGTACCATAAATGAAGTTTAAAACTCAGCCAACAGGCTAGAGAAATAAGACATACACAGAACCTTATGTATAAGTAACACATAAGGGAAACCTAACAAATCAGTAGGAATAAACACCTCCATTGAAAAGTAGACACATAAAAATAAATAGAAGTAGTCACTATGGATTCAAAGAGGTCAAAAAATCATTTTTAAAAGTGCAACACTACTATTACATTAAGATCCTATTTTTCACCTATCAAAATGAAAAAAACACAAAAATGAATGGTTAGACCCAGAGTGCGTACAAGAACATGGGCACTCTCCTATATTGCTGGCAGGCTTATAATTGGCTCAAGCTAACCAGCAGACATTTTCATGGCATATGTCAAAACTCTCACAAATGCTCAAATTGATCAATAATTACATTTCTAGAATCTATAATTATATTTCTAGAATCTACTGTGAAGAAAAAAGAATGTTTAACACAAGACTGCTTATAACAGGGGAAAATGGCAATAACTAAAACATGGAGAGATTATGAGTCATCCATTAAATGGAAAATGACACAATTGTTTCTAAAAGCCACAGAAATATCTTTATATGGGGTGAGAAGAAATATAATCACTTAAAGGAACAAAAATATATATACATATCACTCCATTTTTGCAAAAACAAAGTTCATTTTTGCATTAATAAGTGTGTAGGTCATATATGCATAGCAAAATATCTAGAGAAGTATATACTGACGTGCTAACACAGGAAATTTTGAATAGCGTATTTTCAGGAAGAAATAATATTGCTGGGGTTTTTTTTCCTTAATAATACTTCCCCATTTTTCTGCAACAAACATGTATTTCAAAAACAGGTAAAACTTCAGGACCGGCACTGTACTGTAGCAGGTAAAGCTGCAACCTGCAGTTCTGGCACCCCATATGGGCACCAGCTTGAGTCTCAGCTGTTCCACTTCCAATTCAGCTCTCTGCTGTAGCCTGAGAAAACAGTAGAATATGGCCCAAGTGCTTGGGCCCCTGCACCATGTAGAAGACCCAGAAGAATCTCCTGGCTCCTGGCTTTGGATCAGCTCAACTCTGGCTATTGTGGCCATCTGGGGAGTGAACCAGTGGATAGAAGACTTCTCTCTGCCTCTACCTCTGCCTCTCTGTAACTTTGACTTTCAAATAAATAAATAAATCTTTAAAAAAAAAAAGTAAAACTTCAACATATGTAATTCCATAAATATTTTAAAGTATATTTGAAAAAGTCTAAAAAAATTAAAAGGTAAACATTATCCATGTTTGCCACAATATGGCAAATGTTAATAATTTTTCTATGCAAAAGGATTTCTAAATCAATCAAGAAGTACCAAAAACCTTATGAATTATAATGAAAAGAACCATAAAGCAATGGGAAAGAACTAAAGTTGAAAAGTAGTAAGTAGTAAGAACTAAAGTAGAAGTTTTACCTTTTTAGGAGATACATGTTTGTTGCAGAAAAATGGGGAAGTACTACTAAAGAAAAAAAAAAAAAGCCAAGCAACGTTATTTCTTCCTGTGTCGGCACGTCAATAAATACTTCTCTAGATATTTTGCTAAGCATATATGATCTACACATTTATTAATGCAAAAATGAACTTTGTTTTTGCAAAAATGGAATGATATGTGTACATAGTTTTGTTCCTTTAAGTAGTAAGAACTAAAGTAGAAAAAAATCCTTTAAAAAAAGTTAAACAGTTTTTAAAACTTTACAT
Organism: Sylvilagus floridanus; assembly: GCA_949820135.1. Taxonomy (NCBI): domain Eukaryota; kingdom Metazoa; phylum Chordata; class Mammalia; order Lagomorpha; family Leporidae; genus Sylvilagus; species Sylvilagus floridanus. The sequence goes on from OX463241.1 coordinate 81,340,032, forward strand.
ACTTTGAAACAATCACTTTCCTTCTGGAAAGCTATTCTAAAAAGATATTCAGAAACATAGAGAAGGTGGTATAAACATACTCAGTACAACATCCCTTTCAAAATTAACAAAGAAAATTGGAAATCATTTAAGTATTTTCCAGTAAAGGGATTTCAGTTAAATTATGATCCATACCTACAATGTACTATCATACAACAACTAAGATTTTTCTAGAATTCACAGTGACATGGGGATGTGCTCATGTGGGATCACCTGACTGCCTTCAGTTTGAAGCATTTCTTGCTTCTCTTCAGGACTTCTTTTCATCTCAAACCTTTGGATAAACTCACAATCTTCAGCAGAAATCATCTGCCCCCTAGAAAGCAAAAATAAGTTATTTTGTTCAATAAGAGTTGAATAGCCACAGTGAGCAAATAACAGAGAATTCCCTATCTTTCTCCTCTCTTCTTGGTAGTGTTAAACAAAGTTAGAAGAGGCTACTGTTTTGGACAAAACTCCCATACTAGGCCCCAACAGACTAAATAAAAACCACAGTAGAGTCACTCATCACCAAACAGAAACTAAGTTGAGAAAATTCCTCCTTAAGAAATCAGGAGAGAAAGCAGCCAATGTTTCCATTGCTTAAATCCTTACCAAAAAATGAAACCAGAAGTTCACTGGTTATTTTTCTAATGTCTCCCTGCTCCTGCCCTACAAGAAAAATTAACTTTGAAATCACCACTTCACTTTTTATCCTTTGTTTCTGCTTTCTTCAGTCCTTTTATATTTATTATTATTGACCCCATTCATATGACTAGCAGGTTATGTTGAAGTGATGAGTTGTGTGTCAGTTCCAACCCAAACAATCTGTAAGCTCTTTTAACAGAGGTCCATTTCATACCCTAGTGTCCCCACTCAACACACAGACATATAGAGTGGAGGAGCTTTATATAGGAAATTGTGAGCTAGACAATAAAATAAAGAACAGAAATAGGAAAAAGAAGAAATATGACATATGTAGCACAGAGGCCCATGGGACAAAAGAAAACAAAGAGAAAGCAATTGAAAAACTCCTTGTAACTAAAAGTGTTCTAAATAGAACACTCTGCCGGTCAGCCACTGCTTTATGATCAACAATATCGTTCTATTTAGGTTACAAACAGACTCAGGCTTTATAAACATCAAACTCCACGTCCTCTAATCTAAATGCACTAGAGCTGAAGCAAAACAGGGAACAGAACTCAGACCTCTTAATTTCACAGGGGAATTAAACAATTACACAGATACCAATGAACAAAGAATTAGAAAGTCTCTAACTCCTTTCTTTGTCCTGATAATCCATTTTCTTAACATGGGAATCCAGCAGTCATCCCAGAGTTCTCTTACCTGCTGATGACTAAGATGTTCTCAAATCCATACAAATTCTACTTATCTCAACCTATTGCCTCCTCCTATCTTTTTTACACTGAAAGCAGAACAATCCATGCAAGAGGCAAATCTGATCATCTGACTGTCAGCTGTAAATGTCAGTGGATTCCAACAACCAGTGACTAAAACCATACTCCTTGAAGCCCTGCTGAAGATGGTGAATGACCTCAACTCAGTTAGCATTTTCACCTGCTTTACATGACAAGCTTCCTTATGATTACTTTTTTTTTTTTTATGATTACTTTTTAAATCAACCACAGCTTAAGAATCACCTTGAGAGGCCAGCACTGCAGCCTAGTAGGTTAAGCCTCCACCTGCAGCTTCAGCATCCAGTATGGGCGCTGGTTCAAGTCCCAGCTGCTAACTTCCAATCCAGCTCCCTGCTGATACCCTGGGAAAGCAGTGGAAGATGGCCCAAGTGCTTAGGCCCCTGTACCCATGTAGGAGATCGAGAAGAAGCTCCTCGTTCCTGGTTTCAGATCTGCCCAGTTCAGGCCACTGTGGCCATTTGGGGATTGAGCCAGGAGATGGAAGATGTCTCTCAAGAGTCCCTCCCATTCTCTCTCTCTAACTCTGCCTCTCAAACAAATAAATAAAATAAATCTTTAAAAAGAAAAAGAAAAAAATTCACCTTGAAAAGTACTAACTGATAGTACCAAATCCAAATTACTTCCAGTAACACACAGGGCCTTCACAACCAGACCCTGGGACAATCAGACCCTCTCTGGCCTTCTCACTGCCTCCCCGCCAACTGCCTCTAAAACAGGACTCCCACTTTTTGCTTCCCTGCCTTTGCTCACACTGTCTAGTCTACTCAGAAGACTGTTCCTTGTGGTCACACAGCTAATTATACACTCATCCTTCAAATCTCAGTTCAGGGACCACCCCCTTTAGGAAATCTTCCTGGTCTTTTCTCATCAGATCCTGTGCATCCTTCCATTATCTGAACTGAATTAAAATGTTGTTTGTACCTCTGATTTCCTTGCGAATGTGTAAGTTCCTTTAGGGACAGTACTCTGTATCTTTTTTGTAGCCCCAAAGACTGGGAAAATGCTTCAGAATTGTGAAGCAGTTGATAAATGATAAGTGACTAAAATAACAGAAATTTAATGTATATCCCTTCTACAGCAAAACAAACGGTTAAGTATCAAAATTAGATTCCCCAATTTGTTTTTCAAAACGCATATGCAAATCTGAGCTGAATTTCCTTAGTAACTCATTCTGTTACAAATATAACAAATAAATATCAAATTAAGTCAGGATAAAATATGATCAAAAACAAATGAATGCTCATTTTACAGATAAATACAGGATACTAAAACACCATCACACTAAACCTTTTTTTTTTTTCAATTTTGGATTAACATGTAATGCTTGCACACTTTTAAGGGGTAGAATGTAGCTTTCCAGTATATCTACATAACTTAAACCAACCATACCAGGCAATCAGCCTTTCTATTTCCTTATCTTTAAACTAAATCTACATACCAGGAAGAAGAATCAAAATGTATTTAGTGGAGTCAATATACTAATGATCATATTCAATTGTGCCAATACTTTAAATGCTTCATTTTTGCAACAAGTCTGTAGGACAGGTATTCCTATTTCACATTTACTGTATTGAACCTCAAGGAAAGTAAGCAATTTGCCTTAAATCACTCTATTACTAGAGAATCCGAATTCAAACCCAGTCTCACAAACTCAACACTCAATCTGTCATGTGAGCCACTCTGCAACACCACTGGTCCCCACATTAACCCATCATGGAACACTAGAGGAGTCTGGCTCACTTTACTCATTATCCCCCTCCTCCCTCCACAGCCAATCAACTTTCACCCATGTCTCCCACTCATTCAAAAAGTACTTCTTAACAGACAGAGATCAAATGTACCATGAGCAGCTCCACTTCCCCACTAGAGGCCCAAGCTATATCCACCACACTACCTTTTCTCCCTAACACAAGGAATTATTCTGAGGAAACGTTTCTTCCACATTTATCAGTACTTTTTCCAGTATTTCTCTCATAGAAGCATGACCATGCAAAAGCACATGATTATCCATGATTCACAGCAAATTGGTACTCACTGAAGATAGGACTGCCAGTTCACTTTGTTTGCACGAACTTCTGCAGCCTTGGCAGCAATAATATTGGTTGGGACAGCAGCATCCACAGCACCTCGGATATCCATTTTGGTCATTTAAATTTTATAATCTTGAGTGTTTTTCAACAGATCTTCAATTTAGATTCAATACAAAAACAGAACACCAGGCATTATTACTTCACAACTATCCTGTCTGAAAGCACTATCATTCAATATATTCCAAATCTTGCCCAATAATGCACTGATCCATAAAAGCATTTCCTGGAGGCTTTTTCTTTCCTAGGAAAGCTCTTTTAAATTGTCATCAGTATTGCAATGAGATTTGTCAGGTGACCACTTAAGATACAGACATCAGAAATCATGATTAAGTAGACTAGGCACACAAGATAGGAAACTATTTTAAATTTATACAATTTAGACAATTTTTGTTTTCTGACAGATAAGTGCAATTACTATATTAATGTTTACTAATCAACATTTGAAATAATAAAAATTATAAGCTCTTTCTAAAATTGCTCCTTCAAGTTCAAATATAAAAAGTTGGGAAAGTAATTTCTCGGAATGCAATGGTTTCCCTATCAATCAAAATGTACAGTATTTTCAAAATCAATTTTGGAAGAAATGTCTGTTACAACCAACAGAGAATCAAGACTGAAAACAAGATCCTACAATAACAGGTCTTTCATAAGGGCACAGATTTTTATTACGACACAAAACATAGGCTCCCATTTGCAAAATATAAATTCAGGGTCTGGCCGCAAGAAGCTAAATTCATTACTCAAAATTCTATTGCGGGTTCCCAACGACCTTAGTCAGTTTGCAACGTAATCTCTAGATCAGAGGATCTGCTGCCTAAACAAGACCCAGGCCTTGATCGGGTAGGAACAGGCCTCGTCCGGGCCAAGCTGGAACTCTGCAACCGAGACTCGGCCCCAGCGGCCTTTCCAAACCCACCACAGAGGGTCTACCTAGGTCCTCCAGCAGCCCAGGGTCGTGGCCCAACCCTGGGGGCCGAACACGGTTCACCCATCCCCCACCACCACCGGGCCCGCGCCCCTCACAGTCATTCCACCTGCAGGGAAGGCTCTGCCGGTTTTCGCAAACCTGAGGCCTGGAAGGAAAGGAATTCCGGGGCCAGAGGAAGAGGGGCGTGGACACGCAGCGAGAGGCAGCACGCACCAGCAAAGCTGGAGAAACCGCAAGGGTCGCCTCACCTGGGCGGGTGCGGGAGACAAAACAAGCACCGGGACCCCCACAAGCACCCAAAGGTGGCAGGGAGGGTGCGGCGGTCCGGGACGCCGGGGCCACAGCTGGGCTGGGGAGCCGAGTCAAAGTCGAGCGGCCTCTCCTTTCCGGTCTGGAGACCTGAGCAGCGGCTGGACACCCGGAGACCAAAAAGCGAAGGGGATCCCAGCCCAAAGAGACGTTGAGGACCGCGCCGGCTGAAGGAAGTCTGAGCCGCTGCAGTAGAATGACAGGAGTGTCTGTCACGTGATCCCAAGCTCGTGACCGCTGCGGAAGCCGGGAGGGGCCAAAACAGCCTAGGGAGGCGTGTCGCGCCCAGGAGGGCTCGCTCCGGGGGAGGGGCTGGACACCCAGCGACCGCGAGGTGGGCTCTGGAGGGACGCGTAGCTCGCTCCGTGGCGGGCCTGCTCTGGAGGAGAGGGGCTCTGCAGGCCCGGAACGCGGACCTAGGACCAAGGACCCCCAAACCCAGCGCTCCGCCTGGGGGCAGCGAGCGAGGCCCAAGCCTTAGCCCTGTGATTCTTTTAAAAAGTTAGCTTTAGTAAATAGATTGGTTTTCATCTGGATTTAACAGCTCAGTGAAGAAGGCATTCTTATTCTTATTTTAAATAAATATAAACCGAGAGGCCGGCGCCGTGGCTCAACAGGCTAATCCTCCGCCTTGCGGCGCCAGCACACCGGGTTCTAGTCCCGGTCGGGGCGCCGGATTCTGTCCCGGTTGCCCCTCTTCCAGGCCAGCCCTCTGCTGTGGCCCAGGAGTGCAGTGGAGGATGGCCCAGGTGCTTGGGCCCTGCACCCTATGGGAGACCAGGAAAAGCACCTGGCTCCTGGCTCCTGCCATCAGACGAGCGCGGTGCGCCGGCCGCAGCGCGCCAACCGCGGCGGCCATTGGAGGGTGAACCAACGGCAAAGGAAGACCTTTCTCTCTGTCTCTCTCACTGTCCACTCTGCCTGTAAAAAAAAAAAAATATATATATATATAAACCGAGGCTGAGAAGTGAGTCATACGGTTACAGATTCCACAAATACTGTATGTTCCATGCAATATTTGCAGTTAATACTAAAAAGTTACTCATTGTTAATCTACATTTTAGATTCAAGTGGGCAACCAGAATTTTATACTGACAACCCTATCTTCAGCCCGTTTTCCTTAGGAAAGGACTCAGCTCCTCTCTCTTTTTTAAAATAACGAATACAATTGTACTGCACTATTAGGCAGGTATGTACATACAACAGCATGTTTTTGTTAAAGCTGAAAGATTTATAAATGTACCAAACACATTTCTACTAAAAATGCCAAATTAAGATCTAGGTTTAAAATCAGTATTATACATTGATTATGAAGAAACACACAGTAACAGTGTCTTTACTGTTTGTGTTTACAGCTGTAAAAAATTACCACAAATTCAGTGACATAAACCAAGATAAATTTCCTTTTTGGGGTTTTTTATTTTCTTAAGATTTGTTTGTTTATTTGAAGAGTTACAGAGAGGCAGAAGCAGAGGCAGAGAGAGAAAGAGATTGGGAGAGAGGTCTGCCATCCGCTGGTTCACTCACCAAATGGCTGCAAAGTCTGAAGCTGAGACAATCTGAAGCCAGGAGTCAGGAGCTTCTTGGGGGTCTCCCACGTGGGTGCAGAGGCCCAAGCACTTCGGCCATCATCCACTGCTTTCCCAGGTGCATTAGCAAGGAGCTAGATCGGAAGTGAGCAGCAGGACTTGAAACAGCGCCTGTACTGCAGGTGGCTACTTTACACTGTTTGCTACAACACCGGCCCCAATTTATTATCTTATATAAGTTCAGTATAAGTGTGGAGTCCAGATGTGGTGCAGTGGCTTAAGCTTCTGGCATCCCATATCAGAGTACCAGTTCAGCTTCTGTTCCAGTTTCCTGTTGATGTGCCTGTGAAAGCTGCTGAAGATGGCCCAATTACTTGGGTCCCTGCCACTAACATGGAAAACCCAGATGGAGTTTGGCTTTGGGCTTCTGCCTGGTCTAGACTTGGCTGTTACAGCCACCTGGAAAATGAAGCAGCAAATGGAAGAGCTCTCTATCACTCTGCCTTTCAAATTAATAAATACATAAATGTTTTTTAAAAAGTTCAACATGAATTTTACCAGGCTAACAATTTTTGGTTGGAATAAATTTCTTCTGGCAAGGAGCACTCATTTGCTTGCCATCTCCAGTTTCTAGAGGCTGCCTGTGTTCCTCTGCTCATAACCCACTTTCTCCATCTTCAAAGTTCTCTTCCTCTCTCTCCCCTTAATGGTAATCACATCTGCAGTTCCCATTTTCTGTATAAGTTAATATAGTTATGTTCATAGGCTTTGGAGGTTGGATGTGAACATCTTTAGAGAATCATTATTTTAACTCACAAATGCAGCAGGATGATACATAGTAATATAATGTAGTTGGTTGAATAAAGATACAAAGGAGCCCTACTTGTTATGTCAGTTGTTTTTCAAAAGTTACATTCCTTATTGTTATAACTGTCTTACTTTATTATTAGTTATAGCTGTTAATCCTTTACTATATGTAATTTTAAAATTGAACTTCATTGTAGGTATGTATGTACAGGAAATAGCATGATATACATGATATATACAGGTTGGGTACTCTCCTTGGTTTCAGGCATCCATTAGGGATCTTAGAACATACTCTCCACAGATAAAGATGGACTGCTCTATATCACATTGCATTTGAAAAGAGTATCTTCATTACCTTATATATTCTATTAAAACATAGAAGATATTTCAATTATTAATAGGAAGACATCTTTTGTTATTTCATAGCCTTTTGGCATATGGAATAGATAATTCCATGATCCATTATTTCCCATTAATAAAAGTTCATGTTGATTTGATTTTGATTTGAGGACCTAAATGAAAGATCTCTGTGAGTGAGATCCCAGTGGAAAGAACAGGCCATCAAAGAAGGAGGTACCTTTCTCTCAAGGGAGGAGAGAACTTCCACTTTGTCTATGACCCTGTCGGAATAAGATCGAAATCGGTGAACTCAAAAGGCTTCCATAGCCTTGGTAACGTATGACTAGAGCCTAGGAAGGTTACGATGCCATAAACAAGAGTGTCAAATTGTTAAGTCAACAATAGGAGTCACTGTGTACTTACTCCTCACGTAGGATCTCTGTCCTTAATGTGTTGTTCAATGCGAAGTAATGCTATAACTAGTACTCAAACAGTATTTTACACTTTATGTTCTGTGTGTGTGCAAACTGATGAAATCTTTACTTAATATATACTGAATTGATCTGTATATAAAGATAATTTAAAATGAATCTTGATGTGAATGGAATGGAAGAGGGAGTGGGAGATGGGAGGGTTGCAGGTGGGAGGGAAGTTATGGGGGGGAAAAGCCATTGTAATCCATAAACTGTACTTTGGAAATTTATATTTACTAAATAAAAGTTAAAAAAAAAAGAATCAGTAATAATACATTGCAATGGAGCTGGCATTGTGGCACAGCAGGTTAAAAAATAACCTGCAGTGCCAGCATCGCATATGATCGTCAGTTCAAGTCCTGGCTGCTCCACTTCCAATCCAGCTCTCTGCTAATGCATCTAGGAAAACAGCAGAAGATAGTCTGAGTGTTTTGGCCCCTACACCCACGTGGGAGACCCAGATGGAGTTCCAGGCTCCTGGCTTTAGTCTGGCCTAGCCCAGGCCTATTGAGGCCATTTGGGGAGTGAACCAGCAGATGAAGGATTGTTTTCTCTCTCTCTCTCTCTCTCTCTCTCTCTCTTTTCATCCCTCTCTTTACCTCTCTCTGTAATTCTGACTTTCAAATAAAATAAATAAATATTATTAAAAATAATATATTACAATATCAAAAGTTACATTTTAAAAGAACTCTAGCTACAAGGCAAAAATGCTAACCTTTTTAAAACTGAGTAGTAGATACATAGTCCTTATTTATTTAAAATTTTTAGTTTTTAAAAAAGAGTCAATTTATATGTGTAACTATAGCCTAAATCAATGAATGACTGCTTAATACTAGGATTCAAATGTAGGGGCTGGTGCTGTGGCGCAGCTGGTTAAAGCCCTAGCCTGAAGTGCCGGCATCCCATATGGGTGCCGGTTCTAGCCCTGGCTGCTCCTCTTCCGATCCAGCTCTCTGCTATGGCCTGGGAAAGCAGCAGAAGATGGCCCAAGTCCTTGGGCCCCTGCACCCACATGGGAGACCCGGAAGAAGCTCCTGGCTTCTGCCTTTGTATCATCGCAACTCTGACCGTTGCGGCCATCTGAGGATTGAACCAGTGGATGGAAGACCTCTCTCTCTGTCTCTACCTCTCTCTGTAACTCTATTTTTCAAATAAATAAAATAAATCTTTTTTAAAAAGGTAAATGTAAAAAGACTGCAGCAACTAACTTCAAAGATAGCATAGTAAAATAACTCATTGACAACAAACCTATAGGTCACAAAACTATTCTGTTTACTACTATGTCACTCTAAACAGAAAAGCAGACTTTAGGCTGTGCTTGAGTCATGACCCTACTGTTACAGAATGACATCCTAGTGGAACTAAGTGATTTTTTTAAAGATTATTTATTTGAGAGGCAGAGTTACAGAGAGGGAGAGACAGAGACAGAGACAGAGAGAGGTCTTCCATTTGCTAGTTCACTCCCCAAATGGCCACAATGACCAGAGACTGGGCCGATCTGAATCCATAAGCAAGGGGTTTCCTCCAGGTCTCCCACATGGGTGCAGGGGCCCAAGCATTTGGGTCATCTTCTACTGCTTTCCCACACCATTAGCAGAGAGCTGGATTGGAAGAAAAGCAGCCAGGACACAAACCTGTGCACTTATGGGATGCCAGTGCCACAGGCAGAGGCTTAACCTACTTTGCCACAGCACCGGCCCCAGCAAAGTAAGATTTATTTATTTATTTATTTGAAACGCAGAGTTACAGAGAGATGAGAAGGAGAGAAAGATAAAGATCCTCGATCTGCTAGTTCATTCCTCAAATGCCTGCAACAGCTAAAGCTGGGCCGATCTGAAGCCAGGAGCCAGGAGCTTCTTCCAGACCTTCCCCTTGGGTGCAGAGGCCCAAGTACTTGAACTATCTTCCACTGCTTTCACAGGCCGTAAGCATGGAGCTGGCCCATGAAGTGGGCAGCCAGCACTCCAATCCGGCTGTATGGGATGCTAGCATAGCAGGCAGGGGCTTAAACTCTCTATACCACAATGCCATCCCCATGCAGTGCTTTTTGTTTTTGTTTTTAAGATTTATTTATTTATTTATTTATTTGAAAAGCAGGGTTAGAGAGAGGCAGAGGCAGAGAGAGAAAGAGGTCTTCCATCTGCTGGTTCACTCCCTAAATGGCCACAACAGTCAGAGCTGGGCTGATCCGGAGCCAGATGCCAAGAGCTTCTTCCAAGTCATCCACGTGGGTATAAGGGCCCAAGACGTGCGCCATCTTCTATTTCTTTCCCAGGCCATAGCAGAGAGCTGGATCGGAAGTGGAGCAGCCAGTACTCAAACCAGCGCCCATGTAGGATGCCGGCACTGCAAGTGGCAACTTTGCCTGCTATGCTACAGTGCCAGCCCCACAAAGTGTTTTTTAAAATGAGTAATTCTGGGGAATGGGATGTGATATGTCTATTTTCACATTTGGCTTTAAATACATCAGTATAATTCCATTTAATCAGCATGTATTACTTTTAGCTGTTAAAAAGAGAATGTCTAGGAGTTAAGAAGTCAATTAAGAAGCATGAGTCCCATATCAAGAGTGGCTGGGTTTGATACCAGTTCCTGACTCCAGCTTCCCACCAATATAGATCCTGTGAGGTAGCGATGATTGTTCCAGTAACTGGGCTCCAGCCACCCATGTGAGAGACCTGGCCTATATTTCTGGCTCCTAACTTTTGTCTTGGCCTAGCCCTGGCTGCTCTGGGCATTTGAGGAGTGAACCAATGGACGGGAGCTCTTCCTCTATCTGTCTCCCTGTTTCTTTGCCTCTCAAATAAATAAATAATATTTTTTAATTTCTTAATTGACCCTGTTTGCTAATCCAAGTCCTTCATTCTGATATAATTTGTTCCTGAAATTGATGAATTAAAACAGCAAAATAATGCCACCTACCAAAGTGATTGACAATGAACAGATGGCAGCAAGGATCTGGCTAACAATAGGTTAACATTTCATGCATATCCTTTGCCAAAAGATGATTCTGAAAGGCACAGCAAATATGCCCACGGTCCTCGGAGACATATATCATGAGCAAATATATGATACATACATATACATTCATGTATACAGTCAGACCTCCATACTCATGAGTTCTGCATCTGTAGATTCAAACAGCTATGGTTCAAAAATATTTTATAAAGTAATATATACTGAACATATACAAACTTGTTTTTCTTGTCATTATTCCCTAAACAACACTGTATAACAACCATTTACATAGCATTTATATTGTATTAGATATTATGAATAATATAGAAATGATGTAAAGTATAGAAGAGGAGGCCCTTGTGACATTAAGCTGCTGCTTGCAATAGCAGCATCCCATATCTGAGTGCTGGTTGGAGTCCCAACTGCTCTGCTTCTGATACAGCTTCCTGCTAATATGCCTGGAAATGCAATGGAAGGTGGCCCAAGTACTTGGACTCCTACCACCCATGTAAGGGATCTGGGTGGAGTTTCTGGCTCTTGGCATCAACCTGGCCCTGCCCTGGTATTTGCAGCTGTTTGAGGAGTAAATCAGCAAATGAAAAATATCTCTTTATATCTATCTTACTCTCTGTGTGTCACTCTTTCAAATAAACAAATAAATCTTTTAAATTAAATAAACAGGGTGATGTGTATAAGGTATATGCAAATACTACACCACCTTATATAAGGAACTTAACTATCTGTGGATTTTGATATTTACAGGAGTCTGGAACCAATCATTGGGTGCCACGTTAAGAAGATTTGTTAAGGATGTGGAAGATGAACTCAATTTGTTGAATAGATTTATTATTACCATTATTTTTCTCCTGACAATATACTTTTATCTGGTTTTCTCTGAAGCTGACTGTAACTTGGTAGCATTCCTATTTTGCCAATTAATAAATTTCCTCATTGTTTAAGGCAGTCTGACTTGCATTGTTAGTTACCCCAACCAAATATATTACCCTGTCTGAGTTCTAACATATATATAGAACTCACTTAACAAGTCTTCTTAACTTGAATAAGATTGCATAGGATTAACTGGAATAGGATTATATTACACATTTGGAGAAAAATCTTCCACTTTAAAATGATCAGAGGGTGGAAAAGGAATCTCTTCAGTCTAAAACAGAAGAAATTTTACAAACCTCATCATTACCAATATTTTATTCACAAAGGTGAACAGAGCTTACATTTGACCACACAAATAGGGGAGTGCTAGTCAAAGGAAATTCTATTATAAAAGATTTATCATGAGAAACTTACTGCCCCCTAGTGAAGATTATGCTGTTAGCCAACCTTGAGAAATGTTTGCAACTCATGGAATGAATTACTAGTTTATGGGAAGAATGGTTTTCTATTCTTTCTCAATCTCCTTGGGAACAATAGGCATTTGCAAGAAGTTGGCCTAGTGTAACCCAAGAGTAACTCTGGGTATTGATGCCAAGACCTCATTACAAACAGCTCCAACAAATTACCCTAACAGCCTCAGTATGTACTGCAGGGTATTGCCAAAGCAGCTGTAATATCAGTCACACAAGGTTTCATTTACATCAGTACCAGTGCCCGAAAATCCTGTGGCAACCATGCCTTGAGTTCTTTAAGTAAATGAATTTTACTACGTTGTGCCAGTAACCAATAAGAACAATTTCCCTCAATCTGAAATTTTAAAAACATGGTCAGTGTGGTAGGCAGCTTCTAAAATAACAGAGGGATCCCTTCCTTTCAATAATTCAATCTTCCTGTTATCCTCTCTCCTTGAGTGCAGGATAGCACTGCTGACTTTCCTGTAGGATAGGGATGTCACTTCTAAGACCAGATCACAAGGCACCATGACTCTTGCCTTGCTTGCCTTCTCATGAATTCTTTCCACTTGCTGACTCTGATGAAGCAAGGCTGCATGCTGTAAGCTGCCCTAGGGAGAGGCCACATGGCAGGAACTTGAGGGTAGCCTCTAGGGAACAGCCACCAAAGAATTGAAGTCCATAATCCCTCTCTGGACCTGCATATCCTTAGTCTCTTCTTCTTGAGGGAAGAGTGTTGACTGGGCTTTGCTTGGATCAGGGTTACTCAAATAGTTTAATTCATTTAGCGCTTCCCGCAATCTCTGTCAATCTAATTGGTTACTGTCACTCTCATGAGCTAGGAACCAAAATCTTACTGGTATTATTGGTACATTGATCTTATTGATATATTAATAAACAGCCCATTCACCCTCTCTATATAGTCTCTGAGAACACGAAGGAAGGCCTTCAATGTTACCACTACACACACGCGTGCGCACGCACACACACATACACACACAGAAAGGTGATAAAGTAGTATATACTGGGGAAGAGACACCAAGATGGTGGAATACAGAAGGAGCTTACTACTCTAGTCTAGGAGAAGATAGTTTTAAAAAATGTGAAGAGACTGCAATCTCAGGGAAGAGTTAGGGTGAAAATGGCAGAGGCAACCACACAAATTAGAGAGACACAATGGATCTGTGTGGAGGGTGTGGACATGCACAATTCAGGACCCCAGTAGCCAAGAGCCTCAGCACCCACTTTGGAGAGTGAGGTGAGACCAGACTGTGGCAGCCCAAGCCACTGGCAATAAAGCTGTGGGAAGAGCCTGGTGTGAATCTGGTTTGGTGCCCTGTGGAGGACATTATACCAGCAAACCTGGAGGAAAAGTTGTCCTGCAACTAGCCATGAGTGGGCAGGCACCATTTTGGACATATGTAATAGCTGTGACAGCTCATGTCCCCACCCCCAGCAACCAGCCAGGAAGAGACACCTGAGTCTAGCTTGGAGAATTGACAGGGGGATGGGTGCTTGTGACTGTGGGAACCTTGTGTACTGGGACTGTGAAAACACTTTGGCTGCGTGGGAGAGTGCAGGGTGTGGCTGGGTCTTTAGGCAGTCATTGTGGGTGGCTCCAAACATTCAGGACTCCCTGATTTCTGCTAAGGATCACTGATACAGGATCTGTGCTCACACCAAGGACTGAGTGAATCCTTTGTGCAATGTTGATGAATATTGTACCCACAGGGACTAGCACCCAGCATTCGTCTCTTTGGAGGAGAGGAGGTGAGCATGAGACTACACCAACAGAGCTAAACAAACCTCCTCTCTTATTAAAAAAAGAGAGAGATTTACTAGGCCAACTTGGGTGTCATCCTGGACACTCCCCTTACCCTGGAGCACTGAACAGAGCTCCCTGGCCACACCCAGTACATGACTCAGGGTATTCGTTGAAAGAACAGACACTCCACTAAACCACAGAGGCATAGTCCAAAGATAAAAGCCGCCAAAGGGGGAAAAAAATAAACCAACAAGTATCTCCAAAAATGCCCCAAAATAAACACAGCAATTCAAGAAATAAGAATAAGGAAGACAACATGACACCCCTAAAAGGACACAACACTTCAATACTAAATGTAAAAATAGATTGAAGAAAAGCCAGAAATGGAATTCAAAAAAATTGATTATAAGATTACTTAGAAGTAATCAGAAGCAAATCCGTGAACTAAAGAAATCCATACATGACATTAAAAAAATTTTCTCATGAAGTTGAAATTTTTAAAAAGAAGGCAAAATGAAATATTGGAAATGAATAATTTAATAGAACAAATTTTAAAATGTGGTGCAAAGCCTTAAAAACAGAATTGGTGAGGCAGAAGAAAAACTATCCAAGGTAGAAAACAAATCTCTGGAAATCTTATAGTCAGACCAAAAAAAAAAAAGAAGAAGAAATTACAAACTAAAAAACAGTGTTGAGTGGGAAACAGTCCACACAGTAGACTCATTATTGACAATCACATTAAGTAACACTCTAACCTCAGAATCAGCCCTTCCTTAATGTTAGGCCTTCACAAAACACACCAAACACTGGAGTAAGGGAAAGGGTTTATTGGGGGAAAACCTAGCAGACCAGAGGGAAGAGGGGAAGAAGGAAAAAGGGAGAGAAGGAGAGTGTAAGAGAGAGAAAGACAGAGAGGAGAGGAGCTAGTGAGGAGAGAAGAGAGAGAGCAGAGAGAAGAGAGATGAGAGGGGGAGAGGAGAGGAGAGCAGAGAGTGCAGAGAAGAGGGCGAGAAGAGAGAGCCGAGAGAGTGAGCAGGAGAGAAGCGAGAGAGAGCCACGTATTCAGGAACAGGTCCTTTTAAAACTTTGCCAGAGTGCAAGTAGGGAAGCAGAAGCAGTGAATCCCATTAGGATGAGGGTGGAGCTTGACACCAGTGGTTGGGCCATGTGGCCATCTAGCTTCCAGCAATGGTGGCAGGGACTAGAGCCTAGGATGGTGTCAGGGTATAGATCGCACCATAGATAAAACTGTGCCATTTTCCTAACATTTAAGGCTTTCTGGTCTGGCTGAAAAGCCTGTAACAGCATATTAGGCATGGAAAGCCAAGACACTGGCAAAAAATGTTCTACATGAAGGATCTCTGTGAGTGAGACCCAAGCAGAAAGAAGTGACCATCAAAAAAGACGTACTTTTCTCTAAAGGCCACTATGCTTATGGCCTTGTCCAAATAGTGACACAGTTTGTGGACTCAAAAAGCTTGCAAAGCCTAAGTAGCTCATGTCAATAACCTCAGGTGGTCATTGACATCATACATAAGAGTGTTAATTGTTAAATTAACAACAGGACTCACTGTGTACTAACTCCTCATGCAGGACCTCTGTCCTCAATGAGTTGTATTATGAGAGCTAACTGTAAAACTAGTTCTCAAACAGTTGTGTGTGTGCAAACTGTTGAAATATTTACTTAGTATAGAGCTGGTCTTCTGTGTACAAAGTTAATTGAAAATGAATCTTCATGGAGAATGAGACTGGCAAGGAGAGAGGGAGGAGGAGGAGAGGTGGGAGGAGAGGATGGGAAGGTGGGTATGGTAGGAAGAATAACTATATTACTGCAGTTGTAATTATGAAATTTTGATTCCTTAAAAATAATAAATAAATAAATAACAGTGTTGGAGATTTATGGGATACTATCAAACAACCCAACATATGGATCTCAGGAGTTCATGAAGGCATGGAAGGAGAGAATGCTTAGGGATTAAAAGTTCTTTTTAGTGAAATAATTAAGAAAACTTCCCTAATTTGCAGAGAGAAAGGAATGTCCAAGTACAGGAAGTACACAGAATTCCTAATAGACATGACAAGAAAAGATCAAACTCTCCACAGTAAAACATAAACAAAAGATTCTAAAATGTGCAGGAGAGAAAAAGATTGCTTTCAGAGAATCTCCAATTAGACTCACAGCTGACTTCTCATCAGAAACTCTACAGGCATGGAGAAAATGGCAAGATATATTCCAACTCTTAAGAGAAAAAAAACTGTCAACCCAAAGTACTCTACCCTGCAAAGCTCTCATTTATGAATGATGGTGAAATAAAGACTTTCCATAACAAGCAGAAACAGAAAGAATTTGTCACCACTCATCCAGCCTTACAAAGATGCTTAGGGACTACGCACAGAAACACAGAAACATGGTCATCACTATGAAAGAGGTGAAGGCAGAAAAATCTCCTAGTAAAGGTACAAAGGAAATCCAAAGTAAGCAATAGGAATATTTATGGAAAAACAGCAGAGCCAAGTTGTTACTTATCAAGTCACCTTGAATGTAAATGGCCTCAATTCTTCAGTTAAAAGATACAGACTGGCTGAATGGAAAAAAAAAAAAAATATTTGCTGCCTATAAGAAACACATCTCACCAACAAAAATACACGCAGACTGAAAGTGAAAGTATAGAAAAACATATTCCAAGCTAACAGAGACCAAAAAAGAGCTGGAATAGCCATCCTAATATCAGACAAAATAAATTTTAACACAAAAACTGTGAAAAGAGACAAAGAAAGATACTGTGCAATGATTAAGGGATCAGTTTGACAGGAAGATGTGACTATAATAAATGTATATGCACCTATTTACAGGGCATCTACTTAAAAGATACATTGATGGATCAGAAGGGAGACATAGGCCGGCACCGTGGCTCAACAGGCTAATCCTCCGCCTTGCGGCGCCGGCACACCGGGTTCTAGTCCCGGTTGGGGCGCCAGATTCTGTCCCAGTTGCCCCTCTTCCAGGCCAGCCCTCTGCTGTGGCCCAGGAGTGCAGTGGAGGATGGCCCAAGTACTTGGGCCCTGCACCCCATGGGAGACCAGGAAAAGCACCTAGCACCTGGCTCCTGCCATCGGGTGTGCGCGGTGCGCCGGCCGCAGCGCACTGTCCGTGGCAGCCATTGGAGGGTGAACCAACGGCAAAGGAAGACCTTTCTCTCTGTCTCTCTCTCTCACTGTCCACTCTGCCTGTCAAAAAAAAAAAAGGGGGGGGGAGACATAGACTCCTATACAACATCCCACTTTCAGCAATGAACAGATCAACCAGACAGAAAATCAGCGAAAAAACTAGAGTTAATTGACACTATAGACTAAATGGACCTAACAGATATATACAGAACTTTTCATTCTACAGTTGTAATATACACATTCTTCACACCAGTGCATGGAACTTTCTCTAGGATGGACCACAGGCCAGGCCATAAAGCAAGTCTCAGAAATTCAAAGGAATCAAAATCATACCATGCATCTTCTCTGACCACAGTGAGTGAAGCTGGAGATCAATACCTCGAGAGTTTCTAGAACATATGCAGACATATGGAGACTGAACAGTATGCTCCTGAATGAACAATGGGTCATAGAAGAACTCAAAAGAGGAATAGTTTTTTTCATACATTTTGTTGAAATCTTTACTTAGTATAGAGTTAATCTTCTGTGTATAAAGTTAATTAAAAATATATTTTAGTAAAAAATAAGAATGGGAATAAGAGAAGAAGAAGAAGGGTTGAAGTGGGAGTGGGAGGGTGGGTACAGTGGGAAGAATCATTATCACTGTGTTCCTAAAGTTGTATTTATGAAATGCATGGAGTTAGTATACCTTAAATAAAAGGTATCTGGGTGGAACAAAAGTAGTATATACTAGGATCTCACAAGCATTGAGGATACATTGTTTGCTTAGCACACTCACTCAGATAAAAGTTTTTAACAAAATCTAAGATGAAAGAATTTTATAGTTTTTAATTTTTAGTTAGAAGTTTCCAAAAATGAGACACTTTACAAGTCTGAGAAAAGTGTTAAAGAGAACTTACATATGCAAATGAAACGTTTCCTCCAAAGTTTGAACCAGAATAGAAGCTGCAAAAGCAAATCTGAGAGCAAGACTAAAAGGCTGTTGCACCTACATGATAGCCTTGAATGAAAATAACACAAATGATTTGGTCTGGTCTGCAGAGTAGCATCAGCAGTGTGATCAGATCATCTCCACCTAATGTGTGGAGGCCTAAAGGCTGGTCCCAACTGTTCTCCTCTACATAGCCCTTAGATTTATCATTTAATGTCTCATGCAAATTTTCTCATTCAAAAACATCAATACATGAGGAGGGCATTTGACCTAGAAGGTAAGATGCTGGTTAAGATTTCTGCATCTCGTATTGGATTACCTGGGTTCTATTCTCATTTTTGGCTCCTGATTCCGGCTTCCTGTTAATGCACACTCTGGGATGCAGTGGTGATGGCTTAAATACTTGAGTCCCTTCTGTTCACATGAGAGACCTGGGTTGAGATCCTGGCTTCAGTCTGACCCAGCCCAGGCAGTTGTGGACTTTGACTGGATCAGTGGATGGGAGTGTGGTGTGTGTGTGTGTTTGTGTGTGTGTGTGTGTGTGCGTGTGCATGTGCACACATGCCTCTCATATAAATAAGGTAACAATTAAATAAAGACATAATGGAAAGGAGGACAAAATAATAATTTTTAAATTTTATTTCTTTATTTATCTGGAAAGCAGAGACAGACAGAGATCTCCCATCTACTGGTTCACTCCAAAATACTTTCAACAGCCAGGACTGCACCATGCTGAAGCCAACTACCTGGAGTTCAGTCCAGGTCTCCCACATGAGTGCCAGGACTCTGTGCACTTTAGCCATCATCTGTTGCTTTCCAAGGTACACTTGAAAAGGAAGCTGGATTGGAAGTAGACTAGCTGGGACTTGAACCTGACACTCTGATATGGGATGCAGACATCCCAAGTAGGGACTTAACTGTTGTGCCAATTGCCCTCCAGTGTGACCCATTTTGAGTTAATTTTATTTATGGTGTGGGATAGAGGTCTAAAGTAATTTTTCTGCATGTGAATGCCATCCAATTGTCCTAGCACCAATTTTTGAAAAGACAATTCTTTCCCCCATTGAATTGTCTTTATGCTTTGTTGAAAATCATTTGATCATAACTATATGGATTTATTTATGGACTATTGATTCTATTCCATTGATCTATATGCCTGTGCTTATTATGCCAATATCACATCATCTAAATCACTATAATCTTGTGATGAGTTTTAAACTTGGCAAATATAAATTCTCCAACTGTGTTCTACTTGTTCAGTAATGTTTTGAATATTTTGGGTCCTCTACAATTGCATATGTATTTTAGGATCAACTTGTTAACTTCTGGGGACTGAAAAGGTTACTTGGCTTTCTTTGTATCTTGTGTGTTTCTTTTTAGTGAGTTTAAAGATTTTATTTATTTATTTGAGAGGTAGAGTTACAGACAGCGAGAGAGAGAGACAGAGAGAAAGGTCTTCAATCTGCTGGTTCACTCCTCAAATGACCGCGATGGTTAGAGCTGGGCAGATCCAAAGCCAGGAGCCAGGAGCTTCTTCCAGTTCTCCCACACGGATGCAGGGGCCCAAGAGCTTGGGCCATCCTCCACTATTTACCAGGCCATAGCAGAGAGCTGAATCAGAAGATGAGTTGTCGCAACTAGAACCGGTGCCCATATGGGATGCCAGCGCCTCAAGTGGAAGATTAATCTACTGCAACACAGCACCAGCCCCACAAGTGAGTTTAAACAATGCTTTAAGAAGTTACAAAAAATGTTACCTTCTGCAAAAAAGGGATGCTGAGAGGGATTACAATGAATGCATAGATTTATTTGGGGAACCTGGGATCATTTTACAAAAGGAAACCTCTCTAGTCCATAATCCCAAGTATATCTGGAATCCTTACCTTTTTATACCCTGTGAACCCAATAGAAACTACTTAGGCATTCTTGAGGTTAAGGTATTATATTCTACTTTTTAACATCTACTTGATAACTTCATATTTATAAAGTAGTTTATAAATATGAACTATGGTAATACAAGCCAATTCTTGTCTTAATCATTGGGTGCCTAGTAACCTCTAAGAAAACCAATATAACTAGTTCCGCATGATGTCAATAAAAAGTGTAATAACCCTTTAAGCTTAAGTTTTGGTGTTAACACTAAAGTGATCTTTTAAGAACTCTGGAGAAATTAGATTGACAATCTGCTATCACTTGCACAGCCCAAGATTGTCAGGTAGGATTACCTGTCACAAACTATTAATACAGAATGTTTGCCAAGCAATTTTCGCTACGTAATCTATCATCATGTACTAGGCTGTGTATCACTTGAATCCTTTCTATTTTGGTTTAGGGTTATATTTGAATTAGTTCCTACCTATAGAGGGCAGTCATAACACACTTAGACATTCACAATAAGAGGCTCTACCTGGAATAGAACACTAAGGGCCACTGATCCACAGAACAGATAATCCTTGGGCTTTGATCCATGTGACTTTCCAGGGAGGCTCCAGGCAGACTCAGAGAGGACCCAGCACGAGCTAGATGAAGAGAAGCAGAGAAGATCCTGAGCTAAAACCAGGCAGCAGGATTCACGTGAGGCCTCTGTCTTAACAACATGCCAAGGCTTACCCAAGACAACCAAGAGTGCCTCCAGAAGCCCTTCCCCAGGCCAACTATATGGACACAATTTCAGCCCTTGTTTAGGACTGAGCGATATAATGCCAATATTCACCAAACCACAGAAAATGAAGGGATCCTGCAAGCTCTGCCGGATGTGCAGGTAAGACAATTGCCACCATCATCCCTTCTTGACAAAGGGGAGGGTAAATCCACAGAAAGTATAAAACCACAAGTCAGCTCTAGCACTGTCACTCACTTTATCTCACTGAAGATTTATCTAAAACATTTTCCAACAAACTCTAAGAAAAAGTCGAGCTTGGGTGGTAATGACTGACTTGTACAGTTTCTCCAGCCTCAACTGTTTCCCTTAGCAAAACAAATGCTGATTTATTTCTTGCTTGCTTATTTTAGGAGATGATGTTTTAAGAAGCAGAAAATATGAATATACATTTTGTGGCTGTTGATATTACTCCTCAGATTTTTTTTCTCCAATATAATAGCCCATAGAGTAAAGAAAGAAAAGTGATAGGCTGCTTCCTAAGAAAATCACTAGAGAAAAAAAAATTCATCAACTAGTGCAAGAATGTAGGAAGAAACTTACAGAGCTAAGAAGTAGTGTTCTATATTCATAGTTTCCTAAGGTGAGCTTCCTTAAATATAACAGTTCTAAAAATTCATGGAAATAGAATTAAAAGATGAATTTATTTTGGTGTAAAAATGTTTGAAATCCATGCATATGAGAAAAAGTTCATGACAAATATGCATTATGAAAAAATCAATGAATTAGAAAAAATTCTCATACCAAATGAATTTATCTTTAATTCTATTTTCTATGAATTTTTTGAAGTGCTCATAGATAAATTTCTACCATGAAGTTATTTTATTTTCCAAAAATAATGACAAATCTCCTCTGTGGTATCCTTGCAGAAAGTCCATTGTAAGTCTGTAAATCCTCTTAACTATTAATAGAACAGTCTCTTAAAAGGTTATTTGGTGTGGAGGGAGTGAGTACATGTTAATGTCTCACAAATAACAAATTGAAATCAGAACTAAATGCTGCAAGATTACAGTACAGCAAACCTGTCCAAATACTTGAACTCTAAAAGAGTCATCTGTCTCTGTGCCATGCCTATATCCTGATAATAACAACCATTATTTATCTGCAGACTCTGTTGCATTCTCTGTTTATAGCTGCCCTTTCCCCTGAAGTTACTTTAGCCAATAAGAACAAACAGAAGAAAATTTTTAAAAGTCATTAGGAGGTGTTTTCTGTAGAAATGTACTGACTTTGCGTTTGAATTTTCAGACATATAACACATGAATTTTCATACACCCCTATCATCACCTAAACACTAGGTCTTTAGGAAACTAAAATAAAATGGATGTACTGGCTAGGAGTCTTTCATTAATGGGTATCTAAAAGTAGGCAACTCATCAGGGGACTCCAAATCCTATTTAGTTGGGTAGCACTCATCCCATCTTATGTGACAAAGTGATCATATTAAGTATGGTATTGATCATATATGTAGGACCATCAGTCAAAGGGATCACATAAATAAGGCCAAGTGCCTGGTAATAACCATAGATAGAATTACAAAGGAGAGAAAATTCCAACATTGGAAGCAGTCCACATAGAGACTCATAGAATGACAAATACCAAGCAGCTCTCTGACCTCAGAATCAACTCCTAAGGCCTGATTGAAAACACCATGAGAGCATTTCAGGCATGGAAAGCCAAGACATAGTGGCAAAAACGGTTCTGCATGAAGGATCTCTGTGAGTGAGACCCCAGGGGAAAGAAGGGGCCATCAAAGAAGGAGGTACTTTTCTCTGAAGAGGGGAAGGAACTTCCACTTTGCACATGGCCCTGTCTGAAAAACGGTGCTGTGGCTCACTAGGGTAATCCTCCGCCTGCAGTGCCAGCATCCAAATGGCCGCTACAGCCGGAACTACGCTGATCCGAAGCCAGGAGCCAGGTGCCTCTTCTTGGTTTCCCATGCAGGTGCAGGTGCCCAAGCACTTAGGTCATCCTCCACTGCCCTCCCAGGCCACAGCAGAGAGTTGGACTGGAGGAGGAGCAACCAGGACTAGAACCGGTGACCATATGGGATGCTGGTGCCGCAGGTGGAGGATCAACCAAGTGAATAGCCATTTGAGGGGTGAACCAATTGAAGGAAGACCTTTCTCTCTATCTCTCTGTCTCACTAACTCTGTCAAATGAAAAAAGAAAAATGACGGAGTTTGTGAACTCAAAAGGCTTCCATAGCCTTGGCAGCTCATGTCAAGAGCCTCAAGTAATTACTGATGTCATAAATAAAAGTGTCAGTTGTTAAATAGACAACAGGAGTCACTGTGCACTTGCTCCCCATGCTGGACCTCTGTCCTTAATGAGCTATACTATGAGAATTAATGGTAACACTTGTCTTCAAACTGTACTTTATACCTTGTGTGTCTGTGTGGGTGCAAAGAGTTGAAATTTCTCCTTAGTAAAGAGTTGGTCTTCTGTATATAAAATCAATTAAAATGAATCTTAATGGAAAATAGAACAAGAGAGGGAGTGGTAGTTGGGATGGGAGTGCAGGTGGGAAGACAAGAATGGGGGAAAGAAACATTATAATCCCTAAAAGCTGTATATATGAAAATTTGTATTCATTAAATAAAAACCTTCAAAAAAAGATTCTTGCCAAAATAAATAAATAAATAAATAAAGTAGGCAACTCATGCAGAAGATATTTCTGAAAGGTAGAATTTGAAGGCTACTCTAAGGAAATAGCATAACATAGATCTTGCTGTGAACACACAACTATATGAAACCACGTATGTTGTGTGTATATATATTTTTAATGAAGGCAGGAGCCAGAGGCTTCTTCCAGGTCTCCCAGGTGGTTGCAGAGGCCCAGGCACTTGGGCCATCCTTTGTTGCTTTCCCAGGCACATTAGCAGGGAGCTAACATATGTTATTTTATGTGTGTGTATAGTTATCCTTCAATATCTGTGGATGACTTGTTCCAGGACCCTTGTAGATACCAAAATCTGCCAGTGCTCAAATCCCTCCTGTAAATTGATGCAATATTTGCATATATCCTATGCACACTCACTAGTATGTTTTAAATCATATCTAGTTTACATATAATACCTAATACAATGTAAATTCTATGTAAGTAATTGTTATACTATATTATTTAGGAAATAATGACAATTAAAATGTCTATATATATTCAGTTACAGATGCAACTTTTTGTGAATATGTTCCATCCACAATTGATTGCATCCCCAAGTACCATATCAATGGATATAGAGGGCCAACTGTATACACACACATACACACACACACATATAGATTACAAAGTTCTAACTGTCTGGTGAGGGTATGCTTTAAGCAGAACCACAGACAAAGGAGATAGAAACATATTCAAGAAACAGCTCTGAATGTTGTTGTAGCCCCTGGAATAGACTGTGCATTCTGACCATGGGAAGTCTATGCTGCTGGCCTGACCTCATTAACCCAAGCAAACAGATTCCAGCTTAGACAGCAGTAGCTGACAACAGCAGAGAGCGATCCAGCGGATACTACCGGTCCATTCCCTCAGTTTTTTCTTTTTCTTTTATTATATTTTGTTTTATTTTTGACAGGCAGAGTTAGACAGTAAGAGAGAGAGACAGAGAGAAAGGTCTTCCTTTTCCCTTGGTTATCCCTCAATGGCTTCTGTGGCCAGCGCACCATGCTGATCCGAAGCCAGGAGCCAGGTGCTTCTCCTGGTCTCCCATGGGGTGCAGGGCCCAAGCACTTGGGCCATCCTCCACTGCACTCCCGGGCCACAGCGCAGAGCTGGCCTGGAAGAGGAGCAACCGGGACAGAATCCGGCACCCCGACCGGGACTAGAACCGGGGTGCCAGCGCCACAGGAGGAGGATTAGCCAAGTGAGTGGCAGCACCGGCCAGTTTTTCTTTTTTATAAAACCTTTTAGATTGTATCAGAATACAGGGAAAAAAAAATGTCTCTCTTCTGGCAAATGCAAGGATGGCAGTACTCAAGTCATCTGAGTCTACAGATACCACTGAATTCTTCCTACCAGCAAGCCTCGGGCTAGATGCTGCAGCAAATGAGAAAGATGTGCTCCCTCCTGTGCATAGGCTTTGAATATGTTGAGAAAGATGGAATATCAACATATTATTGGGATGATTCGTGTAATTACATTCTTTCAAGTAAAGCAGTAAGAAATTAGGGATGGAGTGTGACTAGAAAAGGGTAAGACAACTGGAAAAGACCTACTATAGTAAGAAGAGTGAAATTTAAGTTACATGTGAAAGTCTAAGAATATAGAGAATGGGTCGGTGCCATGACATAGCCAGTAAAGCTGCCTCCGGCAGTGCCAACATCCCATATGGGTGCCGGTTTGATATCTGGCTGCTCTATCTCTGATCCAGCTTCCTACTAATTTGCCTGGGAAAGCAGCAAAGCATGGCCTCTGCAACCACCTGGGAGACCTGGAAGAAGCTCCTGCTCCTGCCTTCAGACTGGCCCAGCTCTAGTAGTTGCAGCCACTTAAGGAGTGCACTGGTAGATAGAAGATCTCTCTAGCTCACTTGATCACTCTCTCTGTCTCAGTCTCTCCCTCTATTTCTATAACTCTGACATTCAAATAAAATAAACAAATCTTTAAAAAAGAAAAACAGAATGTAGAGAAGTACAAAGGAGAAACATGTGTTAAAATGAGTCTACATTCCCAGGGGCCAGCGATGAAAACTCAGCCTCACACCTTATATGAAAGTTAGCCCAAAATGGAGCATGGACTTAAATGCCCAACTACAAAACTTTTAGGGAAAATATGGAAGAAAATCTTTGTGACCTAAGGTAAGGCAAAGAGTACTCAGACATCAAAAGCATGATTCATTAAAGGAAAAATTGATAAATTGGACCTCATCAGAATTTTAAAACTATTGCTCTTCCAAAGACCCTATTTTAGAAGGATGAAAGACAAGCCAGATTGCATGACAACATTTGCAAACTCTGTATCTGCCAAAGGCCTTGAATCTAGAATACATGAAGAGCTCTCAAAACTCAAAAGTAAAATATCAGGAGGCTGGCATCATGACATTGCAGGTGAAGCAGCCACTTACCTCACTGGCATTCCACATCAGCACCAGTTTGAGTACCAGTTGCACCACTTCCAATACAGCTCCCTGCTAATGGCCTGGGAAAGGCAGCAGAACATGACCCAAGTGTTTGGGCACCTGCCACTCGAATGGGAGACTCAGATGAACCACGTGGTGCCCTGGCTGTTGTAGCCACTTGGGGAGTGAACCCACAGATGAAAGGACCCTCTCTGTAACTCTGACTTTCAAATAAATAAATATTTGGGGGCTGGCGCTGTGGTGCAGCAGGTTAACGCCCTGGCCTAAAGTGCCGACATCCCATATGGGTGCCAGTTTGAGACCCGGCTGCTCCACTTCCAATCCAGCACTCTGCTATGGCCTGAGAAAGCAGTAGAAGATGATCCAAGTCTTTAACTCCCTGTACCCACGTGGGAGACCCGGAGGAAGCTCCTGGCTCCTGGCTTCTGATCAGCACAGCTCCAACCATTGCAGCCATCTGGGGAGTGAACCAGCAGATGGAAGATCTCTCTCTCTCTCTCTCTCTCTCTCTCTCTTTCTCTCTCTCTGCCTCTCCTCTCTCTGTGTAGCTCTGACTTTCAAATAAATAAATCTTTGAAAAAAGTGAAACGTCAAAAAATCCGACTAGAATATGGTCAAAAGTCATGAACAGATGAAAAGATAGTCAATAGCATTAGCCATTGGGGAAATGCAAATTAAAGTCACAGTGAAATATTACTGCCACCTAGTAGAATGGCTAAAATAGAAAAAGTAGTTATAAATGGCTAAAATAGTGACAAAGTTCTGGCTGTGATGTGGAGAAACTGAATCATTCCTACATTATTGGTAGGGATGTAAAATGGTACAGCCAGTTTGGAAAATAACGTGGCAGTTTCTTATAAAAGTAACATATGGCCCAGAAAAATGAAAACTTACATTCATATAAAACCGATCCAACATCTACAGAAGCTTTATTCATAATAGCCAAAATCTAGAAACAACCCAAAAGCCTTTCGAGGGATGAATGGTTAAACACCCTGTGGTACATCCACGTCATGGGATACTAGGAACCAACTTAAAGGAATCCACTGTTAATAAACGAAACAATTTGGACAAAGAACAAGGGCGTGGCACTGCTTGGAGAAAAGCCAATCCAAAAAGGTCATATATTGTATGCTCCTATTTATATACCCTCCTTGCGATCAAACTATAGAGATGGACATTTTAGTTGTTGCCAAAGATTAGAAGGAAGGAAGGGTGGCAGATGCAGCTACCAAGAGGTGTACTTTAGAAGGAGCCTTTCAGTGGTGGAACAGGTCTTGCAGAGGTGGTACATAGATCTATACTTGTGATAAAATAGCATAAAGCTGCACACACACAAATGCATGGGATCCTTGTGAAATCTGAATAAGCTCTCTGAGCACCAATGTCAATTTCCTGTTTTGATGTTGTGCTCTAGCTGTGTGGTCTGCATTAGGAGAAACTGAGTAAAGAGCGCATGAGACCACCCTGTACATTTTTTTGCAACATCCTGTGTTATCTCAGATTATTTCAAAATGAAAAGTTTTACAAAAAATAACCCTCCAAAGACAAATTAGATGGATGACACCAACACACTGTTGTGGTTCTTCTGGTTGTTCCTTTCATTTGCATTCTTAACCAACTTTATTCAGTAGCACATGCCATCAGACCTGTTTTACAGATAACAAAACAAGTTTGGAAATCCCAGTGGTTACAAATGTGAAGTCAGTTGAGAAGTGATTTGAACCAACGTTTTTGGACTGGTTTCAACACTAATTTAATATCTTCTGAAATTGATTTAGAAAGTGGGTTGATAAAATGGATTTTTAAAATTTTTTTTTATTTTTATTTTTTGACAGACAGAATGGACAGTGAGAGAGGGAGACAGAGAGAAAGGTCTTCCTTTGCTGTTGGTTCACCCTCCAATGGCCACCGTGGCCGGCGCGCTGCAGCTGATCTGATGGCAGGAGCCAGGTGCTTCTCCTGGTCTCCCATGGGGTGCAGGGCCCAAGCACTTGGGCCATCCTCCACTGCACTCCTGGGCCACAGCAGAGAGCTGGCCTGGAAGAGGAGCAACCGGGACAGAATCCGGCACCCTGACCAGGACTAGAACCTGGTGGGTGTGCCGGCGCCACAAGGTGGAGGATTAGCCTATTGAGCCTCGTCGCTGGCCTGATATAATGGATTTAAAGCCAGCCTTCTAAATGCATCTTCTTTCTCTAAACATGCCACCCCAAATACTTCAATTATAAAATAAACACATGTGGAGGCGCGCACACACACACACACACACACGCACACACACACACACACACATCTGTCTTCATCAGATTATTTTTCCTCCATCAGGATTTTTGCTTCCTTTCAGGGCAGGGAGTGCAACCTGGATGTAGGGTATACTCTAGGCCATCCCTCTTCCAGAAAACAAACATGAGAAAGAAAAAACATTACACTCATCATGTTGAGAAGTCAATCTGTCATTTCTCAGTATAGATACTCATTAGTGTAGAAGTGTGTGCATTCTTTCACCATAGTAAACATATTCAGAGTTTAGAGTTGGTTTCAACAAATTTTTCAGCTCATTCCAACATCAATATCTTTCTAAGAATGTGGGTTCTAAGTGCTCCACCATTCCAGATGTGCAATCCCTTGAGCAGATGATCAAAGCTGTTATTTTGAGACTTTCTACACTGAACAGAGAAAAATAAGTTTCAAGACCCCTAAGGGCAGCTACAAAAACAATGGAGCTTTGTGTGATGAAAAAGATAGAGGAAAGAAGAAAAACATCTTACTAAGAAAGTAATTATGCTCCTGGTATCTGATACTTTAACAAAATCTAGTTAGAAGACAAAAATCTGGGCCAGCGCCGTGGCTCAACAGGCTAATCCTCCGCCTTGCGGCGCCGGGGCACACCGGGTTCTAGTCCTGGTCGGGGCACCGGATTCTGTCCCGGTTGCCCCTCTTCCAGGCCAGCCCTCTGCTGTGGCCCAGGAGTGCAGTGGAGGATGGCCCAAGTGCTTGGGCCCTGCACCCCATGGGAGACCAGGAAAAGCACCTAGCACCTGGCTCCTGCCATCGGGTGTGCGCGGTGCGCCGGCCGCAGGGCACTGACCGCGGCAGCCATTGGAAGGTGAACCAACGGCAAAGGAAGACCTTTCTCTCTGTCTCTCTCTCTCACTGTCCACTCTGCCTGTCAAAAAAAAAAAAAAAAAGACAAAAATCTGCTATGCTGCCTCCATTTGTGAATCAGAAAGTTCACTGAGAAGAATAAAGTTGTTTCTCATCTGTCTGAACGCCCTCTGAAAAGATTTTCATAGTAGTGAGTTTAATACTTGAGATGTTCACAAAACTGTTGTTTAAGAGAAGGCTTGTTTGGACTTCCTTCCCGATTCTCTCCACCATAGTGAGCACACGTGTGTTCATTGGCAATCCTCCAGCACCTCTGTGGGATCATTCCAAATAAAGCAAAAGACCTTGCATTCTCAGTGAGCCATCCTTACATTGTTTTCCTTTGATGGGATCTAAAAAGAAAACTGTGGGTGCAGTCTTTGGAAAAGGGAAGAAAGCTCAGTCTCTAGCTCTCAGAACCCAAGGCAATTTGTATGACATTAAGAATAAAACCAGGGTGAGGAACAAGGTGGTGATGATGTTGATCAAAGAGATCTATTTCATTTAACAAGAGGAGTATGTTTTAGTGACCCATTGTATAGCATGGTAGCCATAGTTGATAACAATGCAAATTGCAAATTGCTGTACAAGTAGATTTTTTAATTTTTATTTATTTATTTGAGAAAGGCAGAGAAACAGACAAGACAGACATAGGGATACAAACAAAGCTCTCACTCACTGGTATATTCCCCAAATGCCGAAAACAGCCATAACTGGACCACACTGAAGTTAGGAGCTGGGAACTCAATCTAGGCCTCTCACATAGGTGGCAAGGATTTAACTACTTGAGTCATTGCCTGCTGCCTCCCAGGGTGCATATCAGCAGGAAGCTGAAACTAGGAGAAGAGCTAGAACTGAAACTCAGGTATTCAATATGAGATGCAGGCCCAAGAGTAGATTTTAAATGTTCTCAATACACATACACCAAAAAAAAAGTGTAAGTAGATGAAGTTGTGAATATGTTAATTAGCTTGATTTAATCTTTCTGCAGTGTGCTCATATATCAAAACATTATCTGTACCCCACAAATATACACAATTATTATTTTTCAATAAAATTAAATTTTAAAAGAACAAAACAAAATGAAGAAAAATAAAGTCTAATAGTCTTTCAGCTTACCATAAAAGTTGTCATCATCCCTGGGACTTCCCCTTACACAGCTAATTTAGACAATCCCTTAACTTGATGAAACATCTAAGATTCCAGCTAATGCCCGTCGAAGTAGTAAATGAAAATGTGATCCATTTTAAAGACAAGGGAAAAAGTAAACCTTCAAAATCTCACAAAATTTAAGATAGATGTTTTCATCAATAACAAACAAAAATATTTTAAGTTGACTGACTCAAACACCAGACACAAAAATAAATATTATAGTCTCAGTGGTGGTAGCTGTTCTGATTTGGGTGAGTCTCTCAAATCTTTGTGTTGCAGGCTGGTTCCCCAATGCTGAAATTCTGGAAGGTGTAGCCTACTGAGAACAGACTGGGTCCTGAACACTAGATTGAAGTAGCATCCTGTTGTGGGAGTGTGTTAGCTGGTGCAAGAGAGAGTTGTTCTAAAAGGGGTCTGTTCTCACCCCTGCCCTCTCTTGCGGGCTCACTCTTGACCTCTCACCTTTTACCATGATGTAATGCAGCCTGCCCAACTCTGGAGCCATACCCTTGGACTACCTAGCCTACAGAATCATGAGCCAAGTAAATTTCTTTTCTCTACAAGCACTTAGTCTATAGTATTCTGTAGTAGCAGTAGAAAATGGATCAACATGGTAGCTCAACTCAATCTGTCTCTATCAGTCTGGCAGGATAGGTTAGGCTAGTAACAAACACCTAAGTTATTACAGGGAGGCCGAACTCATAGCTTACATTCAAATTCACTTTTTTGACAAGCATCAGGCCCACGGTCAATCTTATTGCAAAAGAGGCTGGGAAAAGTAGAGAAATCCAATGTTCCATTGAGTGTTTACAGTCTCCATCACACCATTCACTCAGCTCTAATCAGGACACGTATAAATTTTTTTTTTTTATTTTTTACAGGCAGAGTGGACAGAGAGAGACAGAGACAGAGTAGAGAAAGGTCTTCCTTTGCCGTTGGTTCACCCTCCAATGGCCGCCGCGGCCAGCGCGCTGTGGCCGGTGCACCACGCTCATCCGATGGCAGGAGCCAGGTGCCAGGTGCTTTTCCTGGTCTCCCATGGGGTGCAGGGCCTAAGCACTTGGGCCATCCTCGACTGTACTTCCGGGCCACAGCAGAGAGCTGGCCTGGAAGAGGGGCAGCCGGGACAGAATCCGGCGCCCCAACCGGGACTAGAGCCCGGTGTGCCGGCACCTCAAGGTGGAGGATTAGCCCCTGTTGAGCCATGGCGCCGGCCACTTATAAATTTAGATTAAAATTATAGTTAGGACCTTGACCAGGGAAAATGGAAAACCCCTCCACCAATAAAGCAATAGTATCTGATTGTGAAAAAACCTGCTAGTAGCAGGAAAAATGGGAAACAGGACCCCGTGTTGTGGCATAGCATGTTAAGATACCACTTGTAATACCAGTATCCCATATAGGTGCTGGTTCAAGTCCCAGTTGCTCCACTTCCAATCCAGCTCCCTGCTAATGCGTCTGGGAAAGCAGCAGAAGATGGCCCAAGTACTTGAAACCCTGCCATCAACAAGGGAGCCCTGGATGGAATTTCAGGCTATTGGCTTCATCCCAGCCCAGCTCTAGCTATTGTGGCCATTTGGAGAGTGAACCAATAGATGGAACATCTCTCTCTGCCTCTCCTTCTTTCTCTGTAACTCTTCCTATCAAAGAAATAAATCTTTTAAAAAAAGAAAGAGTAGTAGTAAATAGAAAACCAGATGCCTACCAAAAATATAATAATAAAATTAAAAATGTCTTTTATACATCAGTAAAGTATATACAGACATATACACACAAGGGGTGTTCAAAATATTTGTGAAAATGCTTATTATGAAAAAATTATGAATGGATTTTAAGCAAACTTATCTTTTTTAAAAAAGATTTATTGATTTATTTGAAAGGCAGAGTTAGAGAGAGAGGGGGGCTGGAGACTCCAGACAAGGATGATGGAGGGAGCCCTGCAGTGATCAGCTGGTTGAAGCTGGTTGAAGTAGTCTTAATGTGGCCCCACTTTTTTAACCTGTCGGTGAGGGAGTCCCGAGAACCATGCAGGATGCCTTCTGGACTGTCTGAAGAATAGCCAGTTTAAACAGGACAATGGCTATATTTTTTAAAAAGTCTCAGAGATGCCCCATAAATTTCTATAATTTTTATATGCCAATTTAGAAAAAGTCCCTGAGGAAGTGGGGCATGTGCAAGTTGTTTTCAGACATGGTGACAGGTGATTTGAGATTTGCTGTAAAATAATCCAGTGGGGGGAGAAGTAGGGGAGTAAGAGATGAAACAGAATTGGCAATATGTTGTTCATTGTTAAAACTGAATTATGGATATGAGAGCTCATGAGCATAGTCACTCTTTTTTATTTTCAGAATTAACATAATAATATGATTTTTTAAAGAATCCCAGACAGGAGCTTAGACATTACCCTTTAAAATTAAATGCCAAATAAATAAATAAATGCAACTTTCCATATTCTCTTTGTACACCACAGTGAGGACTGCTGGTATATGTCTCCTAGCAACCATTCAATGGACAGCACAGTTCATCTTGACCTTTCAGAGGAATCTTTAAAAATGGTAAAAGATGCTAAATGGAGTCTAAAAAATATTGTAACAATCCTGGTTGGTCTCTTTTCCTTTTCATAAGTTTCATACCTCCCAAATTATAAACTACTGGTTAGGGAAAAAAATCTAAGTCTGATTTACACTATTCAAAGGTCTCATAAAATTATGTTGGCTTCCCTGTTGAACTGAAGCCAGCATGCACTAAGCCTTCACAAATCACTATAAATGTCTTAGAATATTTACATTAAAGTTTTACCTTGTTTTTAAATTTTTTTTATTTAATAATTTGAGAAACAGAGAACTCCCACTGGTTTAATCCCCCAAAGGTTTGCAACAGCCCCAGGCTAAGGAACTCAGTCCAGGTTTGCTACCTGGGTGGCAGATATCCAATTACTTGAGCTGTTACCTGTTCTCAGGGTGTACATAAGCAGGAAGCTGGAATTGGGAGCAGAGCCAGAACTCAAACCCAGGCACTCTGATATGGATGTGGCGATCCCAACTGGCATCTTAACTGCTAGGCCAAATGCCCATCCCTGAAGTTCTGCCTTCTTGCAATGAAAAGATGTAGATAAACTCCACTGGGAATCCTGGGGAGTAAACTTGTTGTTATAGGTTCTATAGGAACCAGTCATTTATATTCTACAGATGAAAGCCATTCAGCCCAAGCTTGTGTCACTTAAGAGTATACCTTAAAACTAAGGAGAAGTTAGGGGCCGCAGCTCACTAGGCTAATCCCCTGCCTATGGCGCCAGCAGCCTGGGTTCTAGTCCCAGTTGGGGCGCCGGATTCTGTCCCAGTTGCTCCTCTTTCAGTCCAGCTCTCTGCTGTGGCCTGGGAAGACAGTGGAGGATGGCCCAAGTGCTTGGGCCCTACACCTGCATGGGACACCAGGAGGAAGCACTTGGCTCCTGGCTTTGGATCAGCGCTGCATGCTGGCCATAGTGGCCATTTGGAGGGTGAACCAATGGAAGGAAGACCTTTCTCTCTGTCTCTCTCACTGTCTAACTCTGCCTGTCAAAAAAATAAAGAAAAGAAAAGAAAAGAAAAGAAAAGAAAAGAAAAGAAAAGAAAAGAAAAGAAAAGGAGAGAGAATCATCTCTAGCCATTCCATGGCTTATGAAACAATCTTAAAGACGTCTAGAATATTTTTGGGCAACTGCAACTTTAAGCCAGCTTATACAACTCCCAAAGTAATCAGGACACTCAAAAGACGCTGTGCTGATTTTGTTTGAGTCCTAGCATTTCTACAACTGCCATTCATAAGCTATATAATCACATCTGAGAGATAAGTCCATACATCCCATTTTTATCCCGTTTCTCCCACCCTATTTGGATGGATTTTACTAATAGAATATTAGTGTGGGTGTCTCCAAAAACCTGGATATTAAAGACTTGGTCCAGGGGGATGACAAAACTTTCTTCAGTAGCAAGTCATTAGGTTACCGGAGGGCATGCCCTCAGAAAGTAGGTATCTCATGTAACCCCTGGAGTTGCCACAAGAGGAATGCCTAAGTTTGGGCCCCACCACTCTCTGTGTCCTGGCTTGTCATGTGATCCTCCCTCCACATACACTCCATCACCTGCCAAGGGCCCTTTGCCAAAACCTGCATCAAAAATCAAAAGCCTTTTGGTCTTTCAGCCTCCAAAAGTGTGAACTCAATCAACCTTTTCCCTTTAGAAAATTAGTTGCTTCGAGTATCTCATTGTAGCAACAAAACCTGCCTAATCTAGTCAACTTACATCTAGAGTCAAAGACCAATTCCTGCGGTACACAGAGGCCTAGGGAGGTTTTTTTTTTTTTTCAGATTTATTTATTTATTTGAAAGACAGAGTTGCAGAGAGGCAGAGACAGAGAGAGGGAGAGGGAGCTCGTCCATCCTCTGGTTCACTCTCCAAATGACTGCAATGGCAGCAGCTGGGCAGATCTGAAGCCAGGAGTCTGCAGCTTCTTCTGGGTCTCCCACATGGGTATAGGGGCCCAAGGACTTGGGCCATCTTCTGTTGCCTTTCCAGGAACATTAGTAGGGAGCTGGATTGGAAGTGGAGCAGCCAGTACTCAAATGATGCCAGTATGGAATGTCAGCACCTCAGGTGGTGGCTTTACCAGCTATGCACCAGTCCCCGAGGAATTTTTTGTGTGACCTTCTCTGCTCCCTTAGGCCAGGCCAGATTGATCTAACATGAATCAGGTGACACTCAATCACACGAATATCTTATCTGCAAATGATCAACAAAGTATATAGGTTATAGGATATTATGTAAAATACTTGAACAATATATGGTTAAAATGAAATGAATAAAACATCATTTGAAAGAAATGGTCAAAACACTGGGTAGTACCAATTTCACACCACATTTCTGAACCCTATAACAAATCTACCCTGCACTTCTGTATCTAAGATTTACAACTTTCATCTCTAACTTTCCAGAACTTCCCACATTGGGAAATGTATGGCTTTGAAGTTTTCAATTGAAGAGAGAACTTTATTACCATCAGCATCATCCAAGGAGGACATGTATTTAATCAAACAGAAACTCGTTACAGAATAACTTTGATTGGTTGAAAAATAAGCTTATCATCAGCAACTGTTCCTTCCATTTTTATGTTTTCTTTAAAACTTGCTGCAAACTATTTTTTTAAACAGGCAGAGTTAGACAGTGAGAGAGAGAGAGACAGAGAAAGGTCTTCCTTCCATTGGTTCATCCCCAAAATGGCTGCTATGGCCGGCGCGCAGCGCAGATCCAAAGCCAGGAGCCAAGTGCTTCCTCGTGGTCTCCCATGCGGGTGCAGGGCCCAAGCACTTGGGCCATCCTCCACTGCCTTCCTGGGCCACAGCAGAGAGCTCGACTGGAAGAGGAGCAATTGGAACAGAACCCGGCGCCCCAGCCGGGGCTAGAACCCTGGGGTGCCGGCGCCACAGGGGGAGGATTAGCCAAGGGAGCCGCCCAAACTATTTTTAACAACTAATTGATTCACTAAAGTCTGTAAGGATCCCATTTCCAAGAACTACAGTTTTGCAAAAGAAAACCAGTCATTTATTTGTGGGTGCATGGGGTGCCAATCATTGTCCCATGTGTGTTCTTTACAACACTTGATACACACAGAGTGAAGAGGAGGGTTTAAGGGTAAGGAAGCAAACAAAGGTCCCACAAATATCAGGTCTACTAGCCATGGCCAAAATGGGAGAAAATGGGAAACAAGAGCAACCTGCCTCCCTACTTCTGTCACCTCCAGGTATACCTTAGGCCTCTCATTCTTGCCTGGTTTCTCCCTTTAGGAAAAAAATAATAAAGTCAAGTTCATACACACTTAGATGAAAATTAATTAATATATTGATTCTATTCAGGAAATATACAGGGAGTGCTCATAGTAGATCTACAGGAATGAACCCCCAAAAGTATAACTTGGGCCCATAAAATCTGAGCAGGACAAAGACCTAAGGTTTTGCTTATTTCTGGCCCCTCTTCAGAAGCCACTCTACAGCCTAGTTCAAATCTCAGCTGTGTATGTCACTGCCTTCCACTGTTGATTACAGGGAAGATGCAACATTTCTGGATTCTCTCTTCACTTTTAAACCTCCTCTTTTTCCATGCAGCCTTGACTAAGGCAGGGTTATAATCCTACTGGGCTCATCCATAAGATGCATCTCAAAGGAAAGGAGGGAAAATGAATGCATTTGGACTTTAGGAAATCAGAGGACCAGAAGGCTCACTGCATTTTCAAATTCTCCTTGAGTCAAGATTCAGAACTCAATTTCTCCCTTGGTGCACACAGCCCTTCCTCAGGCTCAGATGCAATCAACACCATGAAGACTGCAAGAGCTGGATGGGCTCTTCTTTCCTAATAAAGCAAAGGGGTGAAAGAATGGGGACTGATGACATCTGTTGGGAATTCATGCTAGTTACACTTGAGGCTCAGTTGTTGCTAAATGAAGTTTGATTACTTGAAGACATCCTCTTCTACCTAGTGAAAAAGTTCAGTAATATGCATCCTGCCACCAGGCAATGTGAGAACATAAAGGCAAGAACAGGTTTTAGAATTCAGGTCTATACTGGATTTCACTTTTGGTTTTATCATCCATAAAGTCAAGGCATTAATAACTCATATACAATTTCCATGGGTTCCCTTGGAAAAAGTCAAAGGTGATAGTGTTAAAATGCTGGTTAACTATAAAGATGTAAGGATTAAAAAAAAAAAAAAGGAAAATCAGATACTTTGAATTTTTTGTTTAAACGTGCATCCAGAACCAGCATTGCATCATAGTGGGTTAAGCCACTGCTTGTGATACCGGCATCCCATCACCAGTTTGAGTCCCAACTGCCCTGTTTGCAATCTACCTCCCTACTAATGCACCTGGAAAAGCAGCAGATGATGCCCCAAGTATGGGAACCCCTGCCATTTGGGAGACCCAGATGGAGTTCCTGACTTCTGGCTTCAGCCTAGCCCAGATGGGCCATTGCAAGCATTTGGGAGTGAGCCAGTGGATGGAAGATTTCTCTCTCTCCCTGTTTCTGTCATTCTGCCTTTAAAATAGATAAATCTTTTGAAAAAATTAAAACATATAAAAGCTTTCATCCATAAGTCCAGGTTCCTACTAATCATGTGCTGCTCTCCTGGGAACTCCCTATGTATTAGCTTTTTGTCATTATAACAAAATTTTATATAAAATATCCAAGGCAGGCTACTTTATAAAGAAAAGAGGTATATTTTGGCCCATGGTACTGAAGGTACAAGGTTCAAACAGCATCATACAGGCTATGATGAGGACCCCCCCCCCCCATGCTGTTTCACCTCATGGCAGGAGCACATGTGCATCACTCTCCTTTCTGAAAAAGCCACCCAGAGTTAATCATGGAGCCCCACCCTAATGATCTCATCAAATCTAATTAATTACTTCCCAAAGGCCCACCTCTGGACTTTGTGAAGTTGTGACTCTGGGATTTAAACTCCTACATGAGTTCCAAAAGTCAAACCACATTCTGCCATGGCACCCAGAGCCCCTGGTGCTTGGTTTATCGCCAGTTCCTCTCATAACAAGTTTAACATAGCTATCTCCATCTGCAGGTGGGCCACAATAGGAATGTAGTCAATACTGATTGGCCAGTGGAGTAGTAGACAGAAATGCATTATTTCCCTAACTTCATCACCACCAGGTAGATGAACCTTAATCAGAGAGGTCACATTTATTTCTTGATCTCTTCAAATTGTTAAAATCTTCCTTCAAATGAATGTCTCCTTTACCCTGAAAGAAATTGTTAGTTACGAATCCTGAATGGTTCCCAAAATGTGTAATTTCAGGGCTGTGCCAACTCCAACTTCCTCCAAAAAAAGCATCCTTTCAAAGTGCCAAGTAGAACAGTACAATTCAGTTGCATCCAACTCAAAGAAATCATTGACTGCTAACAAGTTCTCCAGGCAGCCAAGCCAGAAGAGGGAGAAAGCCGGAGAACCACAGGGCCCTGCATGGCCTCAGTGAGGCTTGCACAAAGCCCAGTTCATTGGGAACCACTGGAAAAGCTACAAAGCCCAGGCAGCCTTCCTGAGTCCTGTCACAATTGTCCACTTCGGACAGGACAATGTCTGCCCTTGTCCTTGCCATCTTGTTTGTTGATTTTCAGGCTCCACCAGTGTGAAATTTGGAGATCCGGCCCGGGACAGTGGGGACAAACGGAGCACTACGTTTTGCCAGGCCTACTCAGAACATGAATTTTAACAAACCTCTTACCCGTGAGGCTTGTACATACAATTGTGGCAGCTTCCATCCCAGTCTCTCATCTACTACAACTGAAGAAGAGATGAGATGCATTGTTAAATTAAAAGCTATATCTACTGAAAAATCCTTTTATCACAAAAAAGTAAGCTATGTTGACAAAA
Organism: Sylvilagus floridanus; assembly: GCA_949820135.1. Taxonomy (NCBI): domain Eukaryota; kingdom Metazoa; phylum Chordata; class Mammalia; order Lagomorpha; family Leporidae; genus Sylvilagus; species Sylvilagus floridanus. The sequence continues at coordinate 81,378,583 of OX463241.1, forward strand.
GTAGAGAAAATAGCATTAATAAAATTCTGTGTCCATTACCTTCGATAATCATCAGCTCTACATCATGTCACTTTTTAAAAGTCTACTTGTGAGAGAAGAGAGGGAAAGGGAGCATGCCCATCTGCAGGTGAAGTCCCCAAACTCCCACAGCCAACCTCACACCTTGGCACTACCTTAAAGCAGGAATTCAGCAGAAGCCCCAGAGAAAGCTCCAGAGCAAACCAGCTTCCCCAAGCCTGCACTTAGCAACATCCCCACTGAGACTGCTTCAGCTCTTAATTAAATTACAGCACCTCCTGAACACTTCTGCTGGGAGCCTACACAGCACAGCTGTGCATTCCCACCATGCCCTACCCTGCAGATTGCCATCCTCCTAAAAGACAAATGAGGCCATGTTATCCACCTGTCTCTATCAATTCTGGAACTGTTCATTGCTCTAAAGACAAAGTTCAAGGGACTTTGGCATAGGAAACATTTTGTGATTTCTATAGAAAACAGATATTTAAAAAAAAATTTTGATCAACAGGTAATACTTGTGTATTTTTATGAGGCACAACACTGTACTCTGTTTATCCATCCTTCTTTCATGCATTCTCTGTACTTAAAGCACCAGTCATGTTAATGTCCTTAAAATCTCCTTGTTAGTTCTCATTCCTGGAACTTTACATCAACTGTTCCCTCTGCCAAAGCCATACCTTTCTCACTCTAGTAGAAGTATCTATGCTCCTCTTTTTGCCTTGGGAAGCCCCGTACTTCTCCAAGTCTTGGCTTAGATGCCGTTTCCAAATTGGATGTGCTCTGCTGTGCCTTCTCTTGTCACAGCACATACCACTCTAAACAGTGATGATCTGGTGCCCCTTAGACTCTCAGCTTCCTGAGCATCAGGATTTGGCCTTATTCAGAACTGTATCTCAAATTCCTAAGCATTACCAGGACATAACTTGCATTCAATGAATGAACCTCAAAACAACATGATCTGGGGGTGGGCAATCGGCCCAGATGATTGACCGATGCCAATTGAAATGTCTGTATGCCACACTGGAGTACCTGAGTTTCAATACTTGCCTCTGACTCCTGATTCCAGCTTCCTGCTTATGCAGATCCAGGGAGGCAGCAGTGATGGCTCAAGTGTCGAAGTCTCAAGGGAAACTTGTCCTAGGGTCTCTCTCCTGACTGCCCCCTCCCTCTACCTATGGCTTCTCTACTGTGTGCCTCTGTCAGCCTTCTCCCTTCATTTCCCTGGGTGCCTTGGGAAAGCAGCAGAGGCCAGGGAGAATGTTAGGACTCAAAAGATAGCAGTGCTGGGAACACACCTATGGATATACAGATTTTATTATGTATATATTATGTATATAGCAGATTTTATTATTCTGAGCATCTCATACATTTTTGTGCTTGCATTTACTTCAGCCAGCCCTTAGGACTTTGATGAAAGAATTTTTTTTTCATTCCTCCTAGTTACTAACATCAATCTTTGAAAAGCCTTAGGATAAGATATTAGATATGAACTCCTGTTCGCCTGTTTTATATTTTCTTAAGGAAAATTGCATATGAAGCAAAAAGAAATATGATTTACAATGCTATTAGACTTGACTGTCAATCATTTTGAAAAGTCTTACTATATGAGACTGCACACTTTCCTGCAAAAATGAATAATTAAATAGGAACTTGAGAAACACACAGTTCTGAGTACTGCATTTCATTTCAGACTCACAGTATTCTGGGATATATGGATTTAATTCATCAAAGGTGTCTGACATTACGTGAGGCAGATTATCCTAACACCTTCTTGCTGGTCTGTATTCTTACTCCCTGAAATGTCAGGGGCTTCTATAATAGCTAATGCCCTGTTGATGCCTAAAGTATTCTTCCTTAGTTTTATGAAAATCATGCCGTTGCAGAGGCTGCATTCTCCTATTAGAATCTCAGACAATTAAGCAGTTGAATAAGGAAAGTGGAAAAATAGCGCCCATGTGATTAACTGACCTAGAATCTTCTATAGAACTGAAGTGAGATACTCAGTCTCCAGAGTGATTTGTTAGCGTAACTCGTCATAGAATTGCCATTAGTTGCTGAGTGGGAGAAGAAGGAAAAATGGAAATTTTGTTCTAAAGGAATTAATTTGGCTGAAAGTATGACTCACCAGTATCACTGTCCTGGATTACTGTCATTGGCATCAGGAAATAATGACCATATATCTCCAGAGGTGGGATCAAGAAACATCACTGGGAGGAAACAGAGGCTGAGGGCCCAGCTCTACTCTTATTGGTCCTGAGAGAAGTCTTTTCACCTCTCACTGGTTTGCAGTTTGTGATTTCCAGTAGGGAGTGAGGAAGGGGAGGGGTCTAAGGGAATTACTGAAATAATATATTTGAGGACATTTTATAAAGATTTTTACCTCAGGATAAAACAAAAGTCGATTGTTTGAACAATGAAGATAAGTATGCAAAATATAGTGGGATTTTTTTTTCTCAGGATCTCCCTGCTGTTCTCCAGGAATTGCTTGTTTGGTTAAAACATACAGATGCTTATTATTTTTTAATTGTAAACTTCCATGATAAGAAACTACAGTACATGGAGGGATGGGCATTTGGCCTGATGGTTAGGATGCACACATCCCATGTTAGAGTTCTTGGATTTGAGTTGTGGTTCTGCTTCCTATTCCAGCTCCCTGCTGATGTGTACCCAGAGAGGTAGCAAGTGACGGCTGAAGTAGTTGAGTCCCTGCCAAGCACATGGGAGACCTGGCTCTCAGATTCAGCCTGACCCAGCCCTGACCATTGTGGGCATTTGGGGAGTGGACCAGCAGATCGGAGATTTCTAATTCTCTCTTTGAGTCCCTCTGCCTCTCAGAACAAGCAATAAACACTTTTAAAAGTACTTTAGTAGTTTGAACAAAGGCAATTTTTGTGGAGATGGAGATCCCTACGCCCCCCAAAAAACCACTAAAGACTAAAGTTTCAAAAATGAGTTTTGAACTTTTGTTTCAATTTCTTCATATTATATGTAATAATTCCCACCCTGTTTCCTGAAGATATAGAAATGTTATAGAAGAAAAAGCACAAGCTTTATTTTATTTCAGTTTCGGTTTTCTTTTTAATAGGCTATTAAATGGGAGAGAACGCCTAGGTAGTTCTTGAAACCTTGAGATTTAGGCACCTGGATTATTCTTACTCCTACCATTTAAAACTGTATTTAGTTAATTCACATTTTTGAATTAGAATATATAAAATGTGTGGTTATGTTCTGGAGGCAGGATGAATTCCCTTACCCAGAATATGATTGGGATGCAAAGACTGATGAAGCTATACACACACACACACTCAGACACATACACACATGAAGGGAGTTTTTCCAGTCACATAATGAGGTGCTTTGTGGAGAGCATGGCAGGATCCAAGCAGGTCCAAAAATGGTGTGAGAGGGCAGAAAATGGAGCATAGCTCTGGGTTCCATGATGGGGCTTGGCAAAGGCTGAGGCTTGCATGGCTTGAAATTCTCAGAAATTCTCAGAAGGGGGAGCACCCAAGTTATCGGGGTTTTATCTTAACTATCAGCTTGCCCAGAGGCAGGGCAAAATGCGGAGGGAAGTGGTGGAGAATAAAAATTGTCACAGTCACATTTTTTAAAAATTCAATCTCTTGATTACAATAATACAAAGAATAAAGTGATGTTATTGTAATTCTCCATCCCACCCATGTCATTCGCCATTGTCCCACCCATGGTGACCTCACTGCACTTTTATTAGCTGCTTTATGTCCTTCCAGAGATAAAGAGATAGAACATATATATGTACAAACGCATGCATACACACACACACACACACACACACTCACTTCTATTAAGCAAAGGGTCAGCACCCAGTTAGACCAGGGTCTGCTTAAAATTCCTTCACACCTGCTCTGCTGTGTTCTAGATACGACTCTTTGGCCAAGTTTTTTCACCTTTCTGAGTCTCTGATGTCTTTACAATCTTTGGCAAAATGCATGTGAGACTAACGCCTGCTTGCAGGGTCATTATGAAAAGTAAATGACACATCAATACATCATGTGAACATTGTCTTGGGCTTAACAAATGGTGTTCCTTTTTGTTCCATGTTCTTTTTCAGCCTCATTTGCAAATTCTTCTTTGCTATTGACTCTGAAACATTGGAAATTGCTTAGCTTTTTATTCTTGGCCTTTTGTTCTTCTCTTTTGACCCATTCTCCCTACATAATCTTGGCTGTGTCAATAGCTTTTAAATCCTGATTGATTGATGACTCCACTCAGCTTCATCTCCTGCAGTCCAAACATTAATACACAAATGTCTGTTAAACATCTAGATTTTCCTGTATAATAGAAACTTGAATATTAGCAACATTGTGGGGGTATTTAACCCAACAGTTCAGATGCCTGTTTCCTCTGTCTGAGTCTGAGAACTACTTCTGGTTCTGGCTCCTGACTCCAGTTTCCTGCCAACCAAACCCTGAGAGGTAGTGGTAATGACTCAAGTAATTGAATCCCACTATCCATGTAGGAGAACTGAATTGGCCTGAGCCCAGCCCAGGCCAGCCCTGGCCATTGTGGACATCGAGGGAGTGAGTTAGCAAATGAGAGTTCTGTCTATCTCTCTTGCTGTCTTTCTGCCCCACTCCCATCCCAACAGCCTCTCAAATTAAAAAAGTTTTTTTGTAATTTTCCATCCCACCCATGCCATTCGCCATTGTCCCACCCAGGGTGACCTCACTGCACTTTTATTAGCTGCTTTGGATCTAAACATATTAGCTGTGTTAATATATTGTGCTATATATGTGCTAAACATATTAGCAATATGTTTTTACCTTTCTCCAAACTTTTCTTTTCCTAAGTTTTCTATTTCAACAAATAGTGTCATGCTCCACTTACTTTCAAACTAGTAAATAGGATCATAATCCTTGACCTTGATCTTGTCCTTATTTCCCACCTCAAACAACCCCCAAGCTTTGTGCACACCACTCAAAATTATCCGTTGGGGGGCAAGTGGTTGGCACAGGAACTAAGACACTGGTTGGGACATTTGTGTTCCATATTGGAATGCCTGGATTCAATGCCCAGCTCCATTCCTAATTCCAAGTTTCTGCTAATGCAAATCCAGGAAAGCAGTAATAATGTCCAAAGTCACTAGGTTCTTTCCACCCACATGGGAGACCTGGACTGAGTTCCTGGTTCCTGAATTGGGCCATTGACCCAGGCTGTTAAAGGCATTTAGGGAATGAACCATTGAATAGGATCTGTGTGCGTGTGTGTGTGTGTGTGTGTGTGTGACTGCCTCTCAAATAATTTTTTTAAAAAATCCCTTAATCTGTTTGTTTATCTCCGTACCATTTAGTACTTCCCTAGATCAAGTCACTATTATTTCTCCAAAAAAATATTGTAACAGCTTCCTCTCTGGTCCCCTCTTTTCAGGCATGCCTACTTCTAAGTAACGTCAAAGAACAGAAAGATATTTTTAAAATACAAATGTGATTGTGCTAACTTCCTCAATGTGGTTCAAACTCTGTAAGTTGATTCAGTCTTGCTCTTCCTCCTACCCTCTCTCTCCTGGTCTCTAGGGATCTAACCCAATTCCAATAGCTTTAAATACCATTTTATGCTAATGACTCCCAAGTTTACATCTCCTAGATTCCTACCCAGACCTCTACCTGAGTTCAAGGCCACTTGACATCTCCGACTGAATGAGTCATAGGCATCTCAAAAATCTGTCTTCACTGGAATTCTTTATTTCCCTCCCAAGTCTTCCTCATTTCAGCAAACCACTTAACTGCTCAAGCCAGAAAAACTAAGAATTATCTTTGAATCCCTTTTTCTCAGCCTGCACTTATAATCAACTTGAATTTCTGCTAATTCTCTCTATAAAATTTCTAGCAAACTTTCCCATTTCTTGTTATGTTTACTCCCATTAGCTGTCCAAGTCATCATCTCCTCTTACTTGGACCAGTACAAATTCACCTGTTTTACTTTTGCTACCCCTGCCCTTGCACCATGCATTCATTCCAACACACAGCAGCTAAGGGGACTTCTTAAAATACAAAGCAGATCATGTTACTCTCTTGCTTAAAACCTGTCAGTAACTTCCCATTGCTTTTAAAATAGAATTCAAAATCCTTACCATGGCTGCTTGCCCTGCTCAGTCTCCATAGACTTTGAGTACTCCTCAACTCATCACAACATGAGAGAAGCTCATTTTCTCTCACTCATTTTGAATCCCAAGCATCCAGGATGGTGCCAGCTATATTTGCCTGATACCCAGTGATTGCTGAAATGATGAACAAATGAATGATTTACAATACTCTTCTTGGTCTGGTCCCTGCTTCAACTATTTTCTTTCTGCTTCCCATGTCACCATTTATGCTCCAAAAACTCTGGCAGTACAGTGAGACCAAACATTGTCTACCTTGCAAACACTTTGAATGGTGGCAGCTGAAATCAAAGTGAGAGAATCCCAAGAGACAGGTGGAAGCTCAGTGCCAGAATCAGGAGTGATCCTGTTCTTCTTCCCACTGTCCTCCTTCCATGGATGGACTTTCTTGGGATCCTCTCCACACATTTTGAAGAGTTTTGAAGGTTTTTAAAAAATGTAGTAAAATATAAATAAAAATACCATAAAACCTATTATTTTAACTGTTTTAAGTGTATAATTCAGTGGCACTAACACATTCACAATGTTCTGTAGCCATCACTACTTATTTCCAAGTCTTATTTATTTTCCCAAACAGAAATTCTGATTCCATTAAATGGTAATCCCTCATTTCTTCCTCCCTTTCTCTAACCCTAATAATGCATATTCCACTTTCTTCTTGTTTTCTTCTCTGTTTTTTCACTTAGTTCTTTATTTAAGTCAGAGTTACAAAGGGGGAGGGACAGAGAAAGAGACAGCCACTGGTTCACTCCATTTATGGCCACAGCAGCCAGGGCTCAGCTAGGTTAAAGCCAGAACCCAGGAGCTTCATCTAGGTTTGCCATGTGGATGGCAGGGGTCCAAACACTTGGGCCATCTTCTGCTGCTTTTTCCAGGCCGTTATCAGGAAACTGGATTAGAAGTGGAGCAGCCAAGACATGAACCAGTGCCTATATGGGATGCTGGCATTGCAGGTGGCAGTTTGACTCACTATGCCACAATGCTAGCCCCACGACTTTCTTCTTGTTGTTGTTTATTTTCATCTACTTGAAAGCCACAGTGAGAGAGACCAAGAAAGAGGAGGGAGGGAGGGGGGAAGGGAGGGATAGAGAGAGAGAGTTGAGAAGGAAGGAAAGAAGGAAAGAAGGAAAGAAGGAAGGAAGGAAAAGAAAGGAATAGGGCCAGCACTGTGGCATAGTAGGTTAAGCGTTCACATGCAGTGCCAGCATCTCTTATGGGTGCTGCTTTGTGTCCTGGTTGCTCCTCTTCTAATCCAGCTCAATGCTTAAGGTCTGGGAAAGCAGCTAAGGAGGGCCCAAGTGCTTGCACTCCTGCACACAAGAGGAAGACTCAGAAGAAGCTCTTTTCTCCTGGCTTTGAATCGGCCTAACTCAAGCCATTGTAGCCATTTGGGGAGTAAACCAGTGGATGAAAGACCTCTCTCTCTGTCTCTCCCTCTCAGTCTGTAACTCTGCCTTTCAATTAAATAAATAAATAAATCTCTAATAGAAAGAAAAAGAAAGAAAGATACCATCTATCCACTCTCCAGATGGTGACAACAGCCAGATCTGGGTCAGGCTGAAACAGGAGCCAAGAACTTTATTTGGGTATCCCACTGGGAGGCAGGGACCCAAGTACTTGGTCCATCTTCCTCTGTGTCCCAGTATTCATTAGCAAACAGCTAAATCTGATGCAGAGTAGCCCCCAGACTTGAACTAGCACTCTGATATGGGATGTGAGTGCCGAAAGCAGCAGCTTAACTGTACCACAATGCTTGCTTGCTTTACTTTCCTTAAAAAAAAAAAAAAAGATTTTATTTATTTATTTATTTGAAAGACAGAATTACAGAGAGATAAAAGAAAAAGGTGAGATCTTCCGTCTGTTGGTTCACTCCCCAAATAGCTACATCCACCAGGACTGGGCCAGGCCAAAGCCAGGAGCCAGGAGTTTTTTCCAGGTCTCCCACTTAGGTGCAGAGATCCATCCTTTGCTACTTTCCAGGCCATTAGCAGGGAGCTGGATCAGAAGTAGAACAGCTGGGACTCAAACCAGTGCCCATATGGTATGCTGGCTTGGCAGACAGCAGCTTTATCTGCTGTACCACATCTCCACTCCCCCCCCCATTTTATTTTATTTTATTTTTATTTTATATCTCTGTAAGTTTTTTCCATTCTTGATAACTTACATAAATGGAATCATTCCATATTTGTCTTTTTGTGTCTAGCTTCTTTCACTGATGATAATATTTTCAAGGTCCATATGTGTTATATGAGGGTACTTTGAAAAAGTTTATGGAAAAGGTGACAAAAAAGTGAGTTTATTTGATGCAAAAAGTTTTGAGATCCACGAACATATTTTTCATAATACTCATTTTTTATGAACATGTTAAAGACTCCTTCTATGTACGTATGTCAAGGTTTTTGCACCAAAATAAATTTATCTTTAAGTTTTGTTTTCTATGAATTTTTTTAAATATGCCGGTATCATGTATCAGAATCCCATTCCATTTTATGGCTAAATAGATGAGATATTTTTAATTAATTTGCCTAATAAATATTTATTGAGCACCTTCTAAAAGACCAAGCAAGCCCTGTTCTACATTCTATCAAGATAGCAATGAACAAGAGAGACAAAATTACTTTTTACAAATAAGCTAGTGAAGATAGATATCAGATTGCGACAAGTGCTATGGAAAAAACAATATTGCAGGGACAGCTATACAGGAAGACGAGCTCTTAGAGGCAAGTAGGATCATTCATGTAGTGCCTTGAGGGCTAGTACAAAGACTTGGGTGTTTATTCTGGGCTCAGAAGCCAATAGAAATCTGAAGATGTAGAGTAACATAATCTGACCTAAGTTTTAAAACACAGCTGTGACTTCAGTGTGGAGACTAGATGATGGAGGAAACGTGGATAAGGAGAAGTAGAAAGACCAGTAAGTGGGGAATAATAGTCAGAAACAATAGAATGCACAGATGTGTGCACGCATCTGTGTATGAATGATGGAGATTTATTTTAAGCAATCAGCTTATGAAATTCTGGAAGCTGGCAAGTCTGAAGACTGTAGGTTGGACATTCAAATAAGAGTTGATGTCACAGTCTTGAGTCTGAAATCACAGTACAGAACAGGCAGGGTGGAAACTCAGTCAAGGTTTCTGTGTTGCAATCTTGAGGCTTAATTTCTTGTGAGGGAGATTCTGCTCCATGCCTCTTGTCAGCATCAGGTGGTTTTCTAACAATCTTTGATATTCCTTGACTGGCAGATGCATCATCACAATTTCTGTCTTCATGTTAAATGGTATTCCCCTTGTGTATATGTCTGTATCCAAATTCCCCCCTTTTGTTAAGATACCAGTCATGCTGGAGTGTGGCTACCCTACTTCTACATGACCTCATCTTAACTAATTATATCTGCAACAGCCCTGTGTCTGAATGAGGCCATATTGTGAGGCACTGGAATAGGGATTACAAAACATATAAATGGGAGTAGGGGAGAACAAGTCATCCTACAATAAAGGGTGATGGATGGGAATATAACAAGATGTATTTGGCTTCAGAGTCTAAAAGAGAGATTTAGGGATATGTCAATGTTTTCAGCCTTAAAGAATCAAACTGACATTTACTGAGGTGAAAATTGCAGAAGGATAAGTTTTGCAGTTCAGTTTTGGAATTATCTTAGTGTGTTTTCTGTTACTGTAACAAAATACCTAATACCAGGTAATTTATAAAATGGGGTTGGTTTAGCTCACAGTTCTAGAAGCTGGGAGGTCTAGGAGCATGGCACCACATCTGCCTGGGAGCTGCTGGGGGACTACTTTTTCATCACAACTTGGAGGAGGACATAACAGGGTGGGACAAGCAGCAAAGCTAGAGATATCTTGTTTTTAATTTGTTTAAAAATCCACTTATTGGGGCCTGGACTGTGGGACTGTGACACAGGGTATAAAGCTGCCACCTGTGGTGCCAGCATCCCACATGGGCACCAGTTCAAGGTCCAGCTGCTCCACTCCCTATCCAGCTCTCTGCTATGGCTTGGGAAGACAGTAGAGGATGGCCCCAGTGCTTGGGCCCTGCATCCATGTGGGAGACCCAGAAGAGGTTTCTGGCTCCTAGCATCAAATCTGCCCGGCTCTAGCTGTTGTAGCCATTTGAGAAATGAACCAGAGGATAGAAGATCTCTCTCTCTCTCTCTCTCTCTCTCTCTCTCTCTCTCTCTCTCTCTCTCTCCCCCTGCCTCTGCCTCTCTGTAGCGTTGCCTTTCAAATAAATAAATATTTTTTAAAAATCCACTTATTTCTTTTGAAAGCCAGGAGAGGGAGAGGGAGAGGGAGAGGGAGAGGGAGAGGGAGAGGGAGAGGGAGAGGGAGAGGGAGAGGGAGAGGGAGAGGGAGAGGGAGAGGGAGAGGGAGAGGGAGAGGGATCATCTGGTTCACTTCCCAAATAGCCGTAACAGCTGGGGCCAGGCCAGGGTCTCCCATGTGTATGGAAGGGGTGTTGGAAGCAGTGGCTTAACCTGTTATGTCACAACATCAGTCCCAAATCATTTTTTATAACAAAAGCACTTCTGAAGTAACCCATTAATTCATTAATTCAAGAATGGATTCATCCTCTCCTGAGGGCAGAGTTTCCTAATAACTCTCAAAGGTGCTACCTCTCAGCTACTACATTGATGTCCAGATTTCCCACACACAAATTGTTGACACACATATTCAAAGTGCAGTAAATATAACTTTTTTAAAAAAGAATTTATTTATTTATTTGAAAGTCTGAGATACAGAGATAGTGGGAGAGACAGAGAGGAGAGAGATCTTACATCTGCTGGTTCACTCTTCAGAAGCCTGCAACAGCTAGGCTTGGCCAGGAGCCAGGAGCTTCTGCCCACATGGCTGGTTTCTGATCCTTTTCCCAGTCCATTAGCAGGAATGTGGATCAGAAGAGCAGGACATGAACCAGCATCCATATGTGATGCCAGTGGCTTTACTATTTGTTCCACAACACTGGCCCCAGATTCAGTTTTCTAATAAAGCCCCATATCCTAGCCTGAGACAGTAGCAATGCTGTGGGAAAGGCATGGGGCCCAGTTTTCTCTGCAAGAACAGGGCAGACAGCCTTGGAGGGCTTCTCTTACCCAGATATACATCACATCTAAGCCACTCTCATTTGTTGTCCATTCCACTTGTATTCCAAGTCTCTCCTTTTTTAATATCGTATTCTCCATTACTTGTTTACTTCCAACTGTTTGTTGGAAAATAAAATTTAAAGATAAGTTTAAAAACTGGAGCTGTGGTATAGTGGGTTAAGCTGCTGCCTGCCATGCTAGCATTCCATATGGTTCAAGTCCCAGCCGCCCCACTTCCAATTCAGCTCCCTGTCAATGTGCTTGGGAAAGCATCAGAAGATGGCCCAAGTGCTGGGACCCCTGTACCAATGTGGAAAACTGGGATGAAGCTCCTGGATTCTGTCTGACCTAGCCCTGGCTATTGTGTCCATCTGGGGTGTGAACCAGCAGATGAAAGATCTCTCTCCTCTCTCTCTCTCTCTCTTCTCTGTCTCCCCTGCCCCTGCCCCATAACTCTGCTTTTCAAATAAATAAAATAAATCTTCTTTTAAAAAGATATTTATTTGGGTATGGAAAATTTTGAAATTCATGCAGTTTTTTCATAATGTCCATTTTCCATAAACTTTTTGAAGCTCCCCATATTACAATTTCAAAAAACATTACATTAAAAAAACTTATGTTTTAATTCCATTTTTAAAAAAGATTTTATGTATTTAGTTGAGAGGTAGAGTTATAGACAGAAAGGGAGCGATAGAAAGAAAGGTATTCCAGCTGCTGGATCACTCCCCAAATGGCGGCAATGGCCAGAGCTGAGCTGATCCGAAGCCAGAAGCCAGGAGCTTCTTTTGGGTCTACCACATGGGTGCAGGGGTCCAAGCACTTGGGCCATCTTCTACTGCTTTTCTAGGCCATTAACAGGGAGCTGGATTGGAACAGGCACCCATATGGAATGCTGGCGCCACAGGAGGAGGCTTAGCCTACTATGCCGCAGCTCCAGACCTTTGATTCCATTTTTAAAAAATGTATTTCAAAGGCAGAGAGAGGGAGAGAGAGAGAAAGTGAGAGAGTGAATGATAAAGAGAGTTCCTGTCTGCTGGTTTATTCTCCAAATAGCTGCCAATACCCAGGACTGGGCAAGGCCAAAGCTGGGAGCCAGTAACTCAATCCAGGTCTCCCACAGGCCTTGACAGACAGTCATTTGCACCAACTCCACTGCTTCCCAGAGTCTACATTAGCAGGAAGCTGGAGTCAGGAGCCGAAGCCAGAAATTAAACTCAGCTACTTCCATATGGGACACATCAGGCAAATTAACTACTAGGCTAAATGCCCACCCTATTTGATTTTTCCACAAACTTCCTGAAGCACCCTCCTACAACATCTCTATGAGCCTTCCTAGATATGAACACATTTTAAATGTTAATAAAAGAATGGATGAAGTCATACATATGAACGGCAGATATTCTTTACTACAGTGGTGCTTTTCCTAGAACATGAAGATTCTAAGAAGCATTAACAGAAACTGGTATTAATAGTTTGATTGGCCTCAAATTCATATAAACCTGTAACATAACCTATTTGGCTTATTTATTGCCACCTTCAAATCCATGTGATTTATCATCACAGCAGACAAAAATGAGCCTTTGCGGTTTTCAAACACTGTCAACTCAGACCCAAATGGAAGAACTATGTCTCTAAATGAATGACAAAACAAAAATACATAATATCTCTAAAGCTTAGCAAAATGAAGTTTAATAAATATAGTTTGGGGAGGTAACTTCATAGCATTAAATCTAATTTCATATTCCATCCTGAGTGTAATTTAATTTGAAAGGTGCTCAGAAATTTTTTGCAAAGAGTAGCTTAATTCTGCTATGGATGAAACCTGTGACCCCGTCAGCAGGGCGGAACCAGGTGCCTAGGAGCGCCGTTCACGTCTCTGCCTCGAACCTGCGCTGGTTGGGGAAGCTGCTGGGTCCCACACCAGGCTTGCTGTGGCCACGGAGCAGCCGGCCCCCAGCCAGGACTGGCGGGGAGACCGGTCTGGGCCAGGGCAAATGGTGAATGCCTCAGGGGGCAAAGAAGCCAGAGCTTTGTTTTCCTGGGATCGGGTTTGGGACTTTTATTCTGCCTGAACATTTCCACCACTTCCCTTACAAGAGCCTCTGTCTTGAAGCACAGGAGCGAAGCAAAATGCCTAATGAAGCGTGCCTGAGGAGGGGGCGTTCAAGGGCCTCGGGGGCAAGAGCTGGAGCGAGGGGGAGAACAGACAAGGGTCAGGTTACCGGTTCACACGCCTTCACAAAACCACTGAAAACAAGAGCTGGGGACGCCAAATTCTGCGACCCAAGAGAGGCCCTCAAAGCTCCTTTGGGCCTCTGGGAGTTGGGCGTACGCAGTAGAAGGATGTGCGGCGCTCATTTTCAGGGTTTTCGGTTTCATTCAAGTCCTTGCGCCAAGGCAGGGCAGAAAATCGCACAGGCACAGTCACGCTCCTGGCCTCCGGAGACCCGGCCAGTCCTCTCTCTACTTCTCAGCGTTGGGTTCCCTCCGGCCTCAGATCCTTCCTCACCACGCGCGAATTGGAACCTGGGCGCAGACATGGCTTCGGGCCCTAAAATCCCCAGCAGGTGCGCGCGGGCGCCAGAGGAATCCCTATTCCAATCCCCAGCCCCAAGTGCCTGTCGCCGGCCCCTGTCCCAGGCGAGACGAGACGGACGTTTGGCCGCTGTATCGTTGGACTCCAAGTCCGGCGCTGAGAGCTTTCCAAATCGCGCGCTTCCCCGCCTCCAGGGAGCGGTGGGCTCTCCTCCAGAATCCGCTTCTTCTCCCAGCCCCAGCTCTTAAGATAAAAGCAACGTGCCAGGGAGCGGGGGAGGGGCGCATCTGAACTAGAAGAATGCGATTTCTAGGAGAACGACCCCATTCCCCAGGAAAAGGTAACGAGGGGAAGCGACACAGTGTGAACTTACTCGGAAATGCAAACCGTGCTGACTCCCTGGCGCATACAAACGCCCGATAGACAAATCAGCCAACGCGCTCGGCGGCTTCCCAGAAAGGGCCTCATGAATGAGAATGGGTTGCTAGGTTTCCTCCCTCCCTTCTCACGAGCTCTTCCCACAAGATTTCCACCACCGAAGGAAAACACGCCAGGCCTGCTGACTGCGCGGCCAGGGAACCGCGCCAGGCCCAGGAAGCAGCCCGGGCCGCGCCCACCTTCAGGACCCTGGAGAGCGGCCGCGGCGCCCCTGGGACCCGCGCCCGCCTCCCCCACCCTGTCACTTTCATTCTCTGCTTCCCGCCTCCACCTTCATTTTTCTTGGCAACTACCACTCCTGTTTTTCACAGATTAAATTGTTTTGCTTGAGGGAGGTGTTTTGGATTGGCTAAATTATGTTCCGGTTTGTTACCACACTAAACGTTGGCTCACCGGGAAGCCAGAGAGCATCTGAAAGGTGACAGCTTATAAGAGGCAGGTGGCCTTCCACAGCCTCAGAGTTCAATTCCTTCACTTTGTAAGTGAAACAGATGAACGCAATGAACAGAGTCCCCAAGTTAGACGTCAAGATAGTGGTGAGGCTGAGTCTAGAACCCTGAACTCCTGATTTCCAACCTAATGGTTCCCAAGAGTCATCTTTTCCTTTCCAAGAGGAAAAACAACAAAAAACTTTGCCCTTCCCCACCATTGCTTAGGTCTCCGAAGTAACAATCAGAAGACGAAAGTATCTATGTTCCCTAAAACAATAAGTACATTTGGAGCGGGGGAACGGGCTGTAATAAAAACCCCAACATTGTGTCTGGGTGTCCTCATTCCACCCAGCACCTGCAAAGCCAAGCGGGGCAGTCCCTTTCTCCATCCCAGGGTCTGGGGTTTCCACAGCCACTCTTACCCACCACCCAAGTCTTCCCTAAACAACTATCCCGAGGGAACCCATACCCAAGTTCAATTCTGTGCGTCTGGCAGACCTGGAGGCTCTCCAAGAAGGGGGAAAAGACGGAGGATCTGGGGTTCAGAAGGGCAAGGGGAAAGAGCAAGAGCTGCAAAAATGAACTGAGATTCTCATACAGTATAAAGACCCAAGAGACGTCAACTCAACCTCATCCATTCGCTGCATTTCACAGTTAACGTGAGAATGAATCCCCTGGGAATACCACAAGGTGCGTTGGATGCAGTCGGTTGGGGTGGGACGTGAGATTTTGCATTTCTGCGAACCACACTTTAAGTAATAGGGAGCCACAGAGAGCGGCGGGGGGGGGGGGGGGGAGCGAAGAGAAAAGGAGAGCAGGTAACTGTGGCCTGCCCTTTTGCTCCCAACCGACTTTTGTCTTGCACCCCAATAGCAATGCCTCAAAATGCTGCTGCAAGCGGCAGAACACATCAGTAACGGTGTGCCGGTTTTTTTCTCTCTCCCGCCCTGGCCCCTGCCCTTCTCGGCCCTGCACAGCTCCCAGGCTCGCCCGCTGCCCCGAAGCTGCTCAGTTTCCTCTCTAGCCCGCTCTCCAACCTCACGCGGGTCTTCTCTCACCTTCTTCGGCGACCCCCTCCTGAGGCTCCCTGTCGGCGCCCGGACTTCTCTCCCCTGCTTCCCGCCCTGCGGGCTGCCGGACCCTCTCGGGGACACGAGGAGCTGCCCGGCCGCCTCGCGCTCCTGCTTGGGGCAGCGCTGGCAATGCCCGGCCGCCCCCCGGAGGGTGGCCCACGGAAGCAGGTCCGTCGGGTCGCCGAGCCCGGGAGAGAGGACGCCAGCGCCGGGCAGAGTTCGACCATGCCCGTGAGTACCGTGGTCTCCACCACTCCCCGCCTCGGCGCCACGTGGACGCCGGCTTCTGAGGCCCCTTCCTCACCCCAGACCCACTCCACCCGGGGCCCACGGGGAGGCTGGGAAGGTTGGGACGTGCAGGGCACGCTGGAGGAACGGGCGTGGGGAGCCCCGGGCACCCCGGAAGGCACCTAGACTACTTTCTACTGGGCCACTTCCTTTCCAGGGCCCTTGGAAGCTGGAGGGGGCGGCAGCCCCTCCCGAGGCCCAGGCTCCCAGTGCGTCGCTCTCCGCCCCCTCAGCCGAGCCGCCCCCAGGCGCGCCTCCGCCCGCCCCTTGCGCTCGCGCACCCACCCCTGCCCCCTCAGCAGGCGGTGGAGGAAATGACGTGATGTTATTTTTTGTGTCAGGTCATCTTCCAGCTTCAGTTTAGCCCTAGGAGCCCGAGCGCACGGACCCGAGTGGCCCAGCCAGTTCCCAGTGGGACCCTAGGGGCTCTGTTCCCGCAGAGCTGGGTGGCAAGGGTCCTCTTCCCCTCTCTGTTCCTCCCTTCTCCCTGGAGGATTGTGGAGACCCGGGAGAAAGGGGGAACCGAGGGCCTCAGCAGGATCCTGATCTAGGGTCATAGCTCCCTCCACTCCATCCCACCTTCCCACGCGGTCACCAGGTGGGGCCTCCGGGCTCCGGCCGTCCCGGGCAGGGCGAGGACCCCCCTTTTCAGTGCGGAAGATGTGGAGGCGGAGGCTGCAAGGGGTTGTGGAGAGGGGCAGAGCGCAGAGAAGTGCTCGGAGCCTGAGGCGGGGGGGGGGGGGGGGTGTCCAGCAGAGGCGGACAGATGCCCGGGCACCACTCTCCGGGGACCGAGCACCCCCTCACCTCGCGGTGCCCCACGCGCTCCTCCCTCCGCCTCATTTCATTCACAAGGTCCGGAGCACGCAGCCCCGCACACACGGGTCTCTCGCTAGGCTCTCGCACGCCGAGGCGAGGGCAAAAGAGACCGGGCTGTGCAGAGCCCTCAACGCCCGCTCCCGCTTTGCAACCGCACTCTGCAGCGCCTGATCTGGGTCTGGAGGAGGGGGCTGCGGCCCGAGAGCGAGTCGCGCCCCTGCGTGGGGCCTCGGGGGTGTTCCCCGGCCCCCGCTGCCCGGGAGTGAGCCGCCGCCGCCTCCGCCGCCGCCGCGGGAGGAGGCGAGCCCGGGGATTGCCTGGCTCGGGGAGGAGGCGTGAGGGGGCGGAGAGGAGGCAGAGCAGGGGGAGGAAGCGAGAGGGAGGAGAGGGCGAACGCAGAGACCGTGAGCTGCAGGAAGGGGAGAGCCGCGGAGAGCCGTCGCCGGCGTAGTAAGGACAGCTCTGGGTATTGTAATAAAAATAAGGCACTCGCGGGACGCATGCGCACGGCCAACGGAGGCGAGCCGGCCGGAGCGGCTCCTCAGGCTGATGGGGTGGACGGCGGGACCGTGAGTACCCCACTTCCTCCACACTACCTTCTTCACCCCCCACCCCCACCCCAGACTCGCCCTGCGGCCTCCGGCTGCGAAGTGGCAGAGGCCGGGCGGGGCGCGCGCGTTCGGCGGGACCTGGGCTCTGGTGGCCGCGGCGGTGGGAGCGGGTGCGGGTCGCCTGCCTCCTCCAGGGGTCCAGCCCCCTCTGTTAGCCTACGTCTGTTGGCAGAGGCAGGAGGTTGCGGATGTCTCTGTGTCTGAAACGGGGTGCGAGCGCTCAGGATCAGTTTATACCCAGTTCCCCCAGGGCATCCGCGCGATCCTGTCCCCTGACACCCGGGTTGTGGTCGGGTGGAGGACGCGGGAATGCAGACTTCAAAGTGTAAAATGCACACTGACCATCGAAACGCGTTTGGGAAACTCCAGGCGGGTGGCGAAATCGGAGCTCTCACCCGATGGGCAGAAGGAGCTGAAGGGGAGCTGGCGACCAGGGCGGGCAGTTTGAGGTAGGAAGGAAGAGGAGGCAGTCCTGGCTTTGTCGTGCCCGTGCGGACCCTGGAGGGGCCGACTCCTGAGCCTCTCTTTACGTGCTTGAAAACCCAAGAGGCAGACTCGCCGCCAGCGGGTGCAGGAGCCGCCGGGATTTCTCTTCCGCGCTCCGGGTGCCGCGCTGGGGAAGTTAGAACAAGTCTGGGCTGCAGAGACTCTAGAGGGCTGGGAGTGGAGAGGCGGGCTGCTGCGGGACTGAGGTGGGCGACCGGGGACCGACGGCGTGCTCCGCAGCCCTGCTGGGGTTGCGAGTGTGGGAGAGAGGGGGCAAGCGTGGGGAGCGCGAGTCTGTGCGCCGCGATCTTCCCCGCGACACCCACCCGCCTGTGGGAGGGGCCTTGGGAGAGGCGGCGCTCCGGGACGCGGGTGGCTGGTGAGCTTCCCCCACTTGTGGGTTTCCAAGGAAAACCCGAACGAGCAGCCAGGGCCAGCGAGAGACCTCAGCTGCAGGCGGGATGCGGCGGAGACGCGTTGACTCTTTCTTGGACGCTGGCGGAGACCAGTGGCTCTTTGTCGACCCCCCACTCCACGCCCCCTTCCTTCCCCTCCAGTCCTCTGGCTCCGGCTCCCCCTGTGTCGCACCCCTAGCCAGGGCCCCAGTGCGAGCGACCCCCTCTCACTCATTGGCTGGCAGAAGCGGCTGCCCGCCCCTGGGGGCTCCGTGCACCACCACCACCACCACCCCCCCTCAGTGTGGGAAACAGGGAGCTCCCGCCTCGATCCTTGGGTCGGTGCCCTGCTACTGATTTCAGACGCTGGACTTGAGTAAACAAAGGTCCAAGTTCACTAAACTGACTCGCTCCCAAGACTTGTCAAGGACGTTTGTAATGAAATGACTGTATTTGAAAGTGTTTTTGCACAACCATGATTTCTAAGTTACTGGGGTTTGTTGTTTGTTAATCTTCTGTTACTATGCAAAATCTAATTTTCTTTCGAATCTCATCCTGTTCATTTTCTGTCCATTAAGTATCATCTTTTATATCACATGGCAGCAATGCATAGGAGAAGCAATCTTGCCAAGGGTAGAAGCTTGGAGTCTGTAGCTGTCTACATTCAAATCCCCACCTAGCTGTGTAACCATATGCAAGTCACTTAACCTCTCTGTGCATTGGTTTTATCTCTGAAACGGGGATAATAAAAGCATCTACCTCATGAGGTAACTGACATAATTCTATTAGTTAATACAGTAGAGTTCTAACTGGCTGAAACAAAACAAAGGAGGCAAAAAAGCTATTATTACTATTACTATTACTATACTGATTATAAGCTGGCTAAGTTCAATTCATAATACAAAAATATCAAGAACGGGGGTTGACGTTGGGGTGCAGCAGATTAACCTGCCTCTTGCATTGCCAGCATCCTGCATCTGAGTGTTACTTTGAATCCCAGCTACTCCCCTTCTGTTCCAGCTTCCTGCTAATGTGCTTAGGAGGACAGATGATGACCCAAGTACTGGAGTCTGCCACCCTGATGGGAAACCAGGATAGAGTTGCAGGCTCTTGGCTGCCCAGCCTTGGCTCTTGCAGCCATTTGGAGAGTGAGCTAGCAGATGTCTCTCTGACTCTCCTGTCTCTTACCACTCTTTCAAATAAATAAATAAGTAAATCTACAAAACAGATTAGAGACAAAATGCTTATTTTTGTATGCTATAGAAGAATGAGCATGGGGGCCGGTGATGTGGCCCTGCCTGCAGTGCTGGGATTCCATATGGTTGCCGGTTCGAGTCCCGGCTGCTCCACTTCTGATCCAGCTCTCTGCTATAGCCCAGGAAAGCAGAAGATGACCCAACTCCTTGGGCCCCTACACCAGTGTGGCAGACCCGAAAGAAACTCCTGGCTCCTAGCTTCAGATTGGCTCAGCTCCAGCCATTGTGGCCATTTGGGGAGTGAAGCAGCAGATGGAAGACTTTTCTCTCTTTCTGCCTCTGCCTCTCTGTAACTCTGCCTTGCAAATAAATAAATAAATCTTTTTATTTTTATGACAGGCAGAGTGGACAGTGAGAGAGAGAGACAGAGAGAAAGGTCTTCCTTTTGCCGTTGGTTCACCCTCCAATGGCCGCCGCGGCCGGCGCGCTGCAGCCAGAGCACCGCGCTGATCGGATGGCAGGAGCCAGGTGCTTTTCCTGGTCTCCCATGGGGTACAGGGCCTAAGCACTTGGGCCATCCTCCACTGAACTCCCTGGCCACAACAGAGAGCTGGCCTGGAAGAGGGGCAACCAGGACAGAATCCAGCGCCCCGACTGGGACTAGAACCTGGTGTGCCGGCGCCGATAGGCGGAGGATTAGCCTGTTGAGCCGCGGCGCCATCCTAAATAAATCTTTAAAAAAAATAAAGAAGCAGAAGAAGAAGCATGATGAAATACACGTGCATCATCAAAATTAGGAAAACAGTAAATGCTTTCTGTCAGTATATGCGCTTAATAACATCTTTCTACATCATCTGTTCAAATAATTTTGAGATACTCATGTTTGAAACAGCATTTTAAGAAAAAATTTCTAACCTCCCCAAGAGTTTGCTCTGTAATACAAATATGGATTAATACCACATTAGATCAAGGTATTTGCAGAAAGCCTAATATCTTCATGGAAACATTGCACTGAGTTAATTTTATTTAAGAGAATCTGAAACCTAAAGAGCTAGATGAATGTGGGAGCTTAGTTTACTGCTAAATTCTCTGAGATCATTGTAAGCATTTTAGCCTACCTTTATAACAAAAACATAGGATGATGGAATCAGATTAGTTATTCTGCCTCCTTCCTTTTGCAGAGGAGGAGATATTCAGAGAGGTGAGAGGTCTGGGCTAGAGATCCCCAGCTAATGAGGGGGATGAAACAAGATTAGAATTAGACCTTCTGACTTGCTCCCCAGGGCTCAGATGCACCACACTGATGATTTCCTGTTTACTGCAGGTTTGTGAACCTTTAAGAGACAGGAAACCAGAAAGTATATAAAAGGGGGGGAGGATCAAGTGTGTGCTATCTCCAACACCAAAGGAGAGAGGCAGGAGTGTGGCAGTTGTTGTTACACAGCTTTGTCGTGGTCCCTCACATTACGAGATGTGACCACATGGCTGGCCTCAGGTTAGATGAGGTCACAGGTCAAGCGAGTGGCAGTCAGCAGTAGAATTTACGGGGGCACTGAAGTATGTTTATGCGTGCTCTAGCAGTCCTTTAAGCACTTTTAGATAGATTAGAGATCACTTTTGAGCTTTTCTTAAATTCTTAAAATCTCCCTCCTTCGAGCTTTGAGAGTATTTCTTATAAGAAAGGCTTAGGAAAGGCCTTCAAGACTACAGAGGATATTCCAGTATTCTGGATTGTGTGGACTAATGAGTGAAAAGGGAAAAAAATCACATGCTTTCATTGCAGACACTTGACTATCAGTTCCTAAAATCCAACTGCTCATTCATTCCTGCATGCGACAGTTTCATGACATTCACCTTCCACGGGCAAGCAGATACAGGCAGTGGCTTAAATGTCCATCCCTCACAGGCACGGTTTAGGAATTGAGCAACTGCCCTTGCAAAGTTATTTATAGCCATATCTTCCAGAGAGGGCACTTCTAGGAATTGTGCCTGTATCCTTGAAGAAGGAAACCCTGGTTCAGTCCGTTACATTAACTGAGTATCTTACCCTTGACTTTTGCGACTCAGGAGAGTCTGCACATGTTCTTAGACAGAAATACAGGGCATGAAGCAGGGAGTGACTTTCTAGCATGCTCCCAAACCAGTTTGGCAGAACTGAGTTCTGAAATCACATGTGTCAAGTCAAGTCCCAATATGATTATAATGTGAATCACTGTCCAATTGGGTATATCTCAGATTGGCTTTCAGTGCACCACCAGGTGACTCACAATGTTAGCTTCTATTCAAATAAGTACAGTGTCAGTCAGCAGCTAATAGGGATCACTCTGAGTCAGAGCTTAGCATTTAGTACAATAAATGTGAGTCATTGACCACCCGGCACCATCTGAGATGGTCCCTGAATGTTACCTTGAGCAGCTCGTTCAAGGGTTTAAACAGCAATGCAGCAAGTGAGTCAGTTCATAGTACAATTGGCTCCTATAGGGGCCATTCATAATAAAGTTTGATGTGACTGAGTGCTCAAAGTAATATTGCATGATTAAGAATTCATAGAATAGGTTACCTGCATTCTAATCCATCTGATTAGATTCTAGCTAATTGCATGGGGATTTACTTGTGAAAATGAGTAATATGGTCGATTGCCCAGAAATGATATTTTACATGAGTTAATTCAATAGTTATTGAAGCTAGTTGACCTTTCTTATGGTTATTAATTAATCCTACTCTAAATCGTAAAATCTTTTTTACTTCATATCAGTATCTGGGTTTTAGACAAAGGCATCTCATGCAAAGTTACCCAGAAGTTTGACTTGCTAAGGTGCTGAGTTGTACAACATGCACCCCTATCCAGAAGTGAGAT
This sequence comes from Sylvilagus floridanus, assembly GCA_949820135.1. Classification (NCBI taxonomy): domain Eukaryota; kingdom Metazoa; phylum Chordata; class Mammalia; order Lagomorpha; family Leporidae; genus Sylvilagus; species Sylvilagus floridanus. The sequence goes on from OX463241.1 coordinate 81,400,967, forward strand.
AGAGGGGACCCTGCTATCTGGCTTGTCTCCACTTGAGCAACTGAACAGCAGTTGCTCACGGCTAGAACAAAAGCTTGTACTGCTGCTGTAAGGCTAGCAACATCTGACATGTCTGCCTCTTCTAGGGCTGTATGGCTGGCATTAACATAGGAGCAGGGGGCATTTGGCTTAGTGGTTAGTATGCCTGTTTTATATATGAAATGCCTGTGTTCAGTATCCACCTATGGTACCTGACTCTAGCTTCCTGCTAATGTAGACCCTGGAAGGCAGTTAAGTGATGGCTCAAATAATTGGGCTCCTGTCATCCACATGAGAGATCTAGATTGAATTCCCAACTAGGCATCCCAGGCATTTGGTCTGTGAACAAGAAGATGGGATTTTTCTTTGTCTCTCTTTCTCTCCAATAAATGAATACAAAAAAATAAATCAATAAATTAAGCAGTTCTCAAACAGTTTTTGTGTGTGTGTGCAAAGTATTGAAATCTTTACTTAGTATAGAGTTGGTCGTCCATGTACTAAGTTAATTGGAAATGAATCTTAATGCAGAATGGGACTGGCAAGAGGAGAGAGAGAAGGAGGGGTGGGAGTGTGGGTGGGAGGGCTGATATGGTGGGAATAACTGTATTCCTAAAGTTGTGCTTATGAAATTTGTATTCCTTTAAAAAAAACAACAAAAAATTTTTAAAAATTGAGGTAGGCATTGTGATGCAGCAGGTTAAGCTGTGCTTGAGACACCTGCACCCATATTGGAATGGAGTGCCTGGCTGGAGTCCTGGCTACTCTGTGTTTCTAATTCAGCTTCCTGTTCATGTGCTTGGGAGGTAGTGCATGATGACCCGAGTGTTTGAATAACCATTGGGAGACCTGGACGAAGTTCCTAGCTTCTGGCTTTGCCCTAACCTAGCCGTGGCTGTTGTAGGCTTTTGGGGAATGAAGCCTTCTTCCCCTCCTCCTTCCCTTCCTTCCTTCTTTGTTTCTCTGTCTTTTTTTATTTCTTCCTCTCTCTCCTTTCTTTCTGTCATTCTTTCTAATAAATAAATCCTTTATTTAAAAAACTCAACACAATAACAAAATTATGCATCTTCTTCCTTACCCCACTCTTGTAAATGATTTTACATCTCAGAGTGGGCTAATAATGAGATTTAAGGGACTAGTATATTTCTTAAATTTTGTAAAATCCTTTTTGATAATTATTGCAAGAAATTGTTATCCTTTGGATCAAAATTGAACTACTTAAACAAGTACATATGTATTTTTCTCTATTCATCTTTTGATAGCTCCAAGTGAATCCTGGCTTATCATATCTACCATAGGCCTTTATTGTACTTGCACGCATGCACATTTCTGGTGATAACTAGCTCATAAATCTCTTGATTTATAGAAAGGTACAGCTACTTCTTTTTTTAGGATTTATTTATTTATTTGAATTCAAAGTTACAGAGAGGCAGAGGCAGAGAAAGAGAGAGAGGTCTTCCTTCTGCTGGTTCTCTCCCCAAATGGCTGCCAATCCAAAGCCAGGAGCCAGCTTCCTTCAGGTCTCCCATGCAGGTGCAAGGGCCCAAGGACCTGGGCCATCTTGTACTGCTCTCCCAAGACATAGCAGAGAGCTGGATCACAAGTGAAACAGCCAGGACTTGAACCAGCACCCATATGGAATGCCGGCACTGCAAGTGGCGGCTTTACCCACTACGCCAAAGCACCGGCCTCAGTGTAGCTACTTCTTTGCATTGAATGGAGACTTTACTTAAAGAGTTTCATTCTGGGGCTGGCACTGTGGCATAGCAGATAAGGTCACCACCTGCAGTGCTGGCATCCTATATGAGTGCCAGTTTGAGTCCTGGCTGCTCCACTTCTGATCTAGCTCTCTACTATGGCCTGGGAAAGTAGTAGAAGATGGCCCAAGTCCTTGGGCCCCTGCACCCACATGGGAAACCAGGAAGATGCTCCTGGCTCCTGGCTTTGGATCAGCGCAGGTCCAGTTGTGTGGCCAATTGGGGAGTGAACCAGGAGATGGAAGACCGATCTCTCTCTCCCTCTCTCTCTCTCTCTCTCTCTCTCTCTCTCTCTCTGCCTTTTCTTCTCCCTCTGTGTACTTCTGACTTTCAAATAAATACAGAAATCTTAAAAAAAAAAAAAGAGTCTCATTCCTCCTGATTTATTGAAATTTCTGGAAAATTCAGGTTATTAGGACTCTAGTGAATTAGAGTATTTATAAAACTAACAGTTTTTTTGTAAGAGTGCTGGATCTCGATGAGGAGCTATCGGGTACTTTTGTGAGAATTGTGATTGGTTTTAGCTTTGTGGACTTAAGTGATAATGTATCGTTAAGTGTACACATCTTTAGAGTTTGGGTTTAAAAACTACATATAACTACAGACCAACATACTGAAACCTCAGCACTAGAGAAATTTTTTTTAAAAAAAGACCAGTTCCAAAGGGTTATATCCTTTATGATTTCATTTCTATAACATTGTAAATGTTTTTGCAATTTTTTAAAAGATTTATTTATTAATTTGAAAGGCAGAGTTACAGAGAGGCAGAGGCAGAGAGAGAAAGGTCTTCCATTCACTGGTTTAGTCCCCTAATGGCCTCCACAGCCAGAGCTGGGCTGATCTGAAGCCAAGAGCCTGGAGCTTCTTCCAGGTCTCCCATGTGGATGCAGGGCCAAAGGACTTGGACCATCCTCTACTACCTTCCCAGGCACATTAGCAGGAAGCTGGATCAGAAGTGGAGCTGCCGGGGGCTCCAACTGGCACCCATATGGGTTGCCGGCACTGCAGGTGGTGGCTTTACCGGCTACACCACAGCCATGGCCCCCCTAGAGACATTTTGGATTGAATAACTCCTTTTGTGGGGTCTGATAAGTGTGTTGTGGGGTGCCTATAGCATTGCTCCCTACATGTGACAATCACCTCATTCTGGATGTGATACCCAAAAATATCTCTAGATACTACTAAATGTTCCCTGGAAGGCAAAACTGCTCACCATTGCTCTAAATCAAGATATAGGCTATTTTTAGCACCCCCGTAATACTGCTGCTGACCCCAGATTCTTTGGCTCACTTACAAGTAGAAAATTGACAAGAAGCCAACACACAACCCAGACAAAGTTTGCTGGGGGCTATGCTCGAACACATAGGATACAGGACAGGCCAAAGACATTCCACCAACTGGCTCTCCAATGGGAGCTAAACAGGTGCTTTTATGGGGTTGGCTTGCGTGCTGGTTCCCCTCAGCATGTAGCACTTGGGTCTCTGCCTGGCCTGCAGTTCTGATTCTTCCACCTCAATACATGACACGTTGGTTTGCACCTGGCTCAATGTTCTGCACAGGCGCTGTTATTTTTACTTATTATTATTATTTTTTGTGTGTGCTTGACAAACTCAAAATACTAACTACAGCCACCCCAGGAAGATCACATATTGGTCACATGGGGAAGTCCCTGACAGGGCAGTGGTTTGTCTTTTGTGATTAGGGTCCAGATGGTCTTTGGCCCGATTGTTTTGGAGTTGGAGAATGGATCCATGTCAGGTGAGAAGGGGTTTAATTCAGTGATTCCTGCTTCTATCCTGCCTCAACACCTCTAAGTCTGCTATAATCTCTGCCACCACATGTCAGCTGTGCCTCCTTTTAAACTTCATGTGGAACTCTACAGTATATAATCGTTGCTTCTGGTTCATTTGTTCAGCATTATGTTTTTGAGATTTATCCATTGTTGTTGCAGGTCTTGCTATCTTTCAGTGCTATGCAGTGTTTCTTAATGTGAACATACCACATTGTATTTATCCATTCCACTACTGAAGGACATTTGTTTCCAGTGTGGAGCTATTATGAATAACACTAATGTGGACATTCTTAGTCTGTGTCTTTTGATGAACTTATTTCCACTGGGTAAATACCCAGGAGTGAAATTGCTGTGAATAGGTCCGGTATATCTTTAATTTTAGAAAACACTGCCAAAGTGTTTTTATACTCCAAATCAATTTGCACTTCCATCAGCAAAGTATAAATTACTTCATATTGTGACCAGTACTTGGTATTGTTCAACCATTTAATTTTAGTCATTCTGGTGGATATATAGCGGTATACCATCGTGTTTCAAAAAATGTTTTTTGGGTGTTTTTTTTTTGCCATTCATTTATCTTCTGTTGAAATCTGCCTCTACAAGTCTTTGGCTCATTTTTCTTCTATTATTATCAATATGATTGTTATTGTTATTATTGTTATCATTATTGATTTGAAGGAGTTCCCAATATTCTGGATACAAGCTATCAAAAATTTTGTATTTGTGTTACAGATCTCTTCTGGTCTGTGGCTTGCCTTTGCACTCTCATTCTATTATCTTTTTACTTCCTTAGTTTCTCGTGAAAAAGTCATGCTTCTTTGAAGATAACAACCTTTTCTTCTGCTTAATTTAAAGTTTTTCCTTCACTTTTTGACTTACCACCGTTAACATAATATGGTTTGGTGTCATTTACTTTGAATGTTTTCTCCTTTGGATTTACTGATCTTATTTTATCTGTCAATTGATGTCTTTCATCTGCTTTAGGAACTTTTCACTCAATATTTCTTCAAATATTACGTTTGTCCTATTATCTATCTTTATTTCCATCTGGGACTCAAATCATACTTATATCAGGGGTTTTGTTTTTGTTTGTTTGTTTCATTTTCCCCCCTTAAATCTCTTAGTTTCTGCCTTGTTTGGTCCATTTTTTGTCTCTGCTTCAATTTGAATATATTGATCAGAGTTTTACTTTACTTAATCTGTATTCTACTGTGCTTACTTACTGTCAGACCATCTAATGAGTTGTGAATTTCAGGACATGTTTTGTTCTGAATGTATTGTATATGATTTCATTTGTAAATTTCATTTGAAAGATTTATTTTTAATTTGAGAGGCAGATAGCGCGTGTGTGTGTGTGTGTGTGTGTGTGTGTGTTTGTATATGCTGGCTCACTCCTCAAATGCCCACAATGGCCAGGGCTGGGCTGGAGTCAAAGCTAGAAGCTTGAAACTCAATCCAGTTCTCTCATGTGGGTAGCAGAGACCTAAGTATACTCCACCTATCACTGATGCCTTGTGTAGTATGCATTAGCAGAACGCTGGAATCGGGAGAGAAGCCAGGAGTTGAATGCAGACACTTTGCTGTGGGATGCAAGCGTCCCAAGTAACATCTTGCTTGCTAGGTCAAATGCCCACCCCCTTGATTCTCTGATGTTTTTCTCTACCTTTTCATCTATTTTGTTCTTCTAATTATCTGTTAAATCCAATATTGAGACCATCTGTTTACCTATATACATAATCAGTCACATTTTCATCTCTTTCTGTATCTAGTAATTTTTATTGCATGTAGACATTGTACATAAAGAATCTGGGCATTCAAATAGTATCTTTGCTTAGCCCGGAGTCTCCTTCAGAGGGACTTCCTCCCTGAGGATGAGGGGCTGATCATATCAGGCCTAACAGATACTGAAATGTATTGGGGCTGGTTGTAGATTTAATAAGATTTCTCTTATCTCAATTCTTTCCTATTCCTCAGGAATTTTCTTCTGGGCTTTTGATTGAGAGCCTGATGTGTTTCTGTCTCCTTGATTTTGGAAAAATGTGACCTTTCCTCAGAGGTTTTCAGCTTCGGTCTGCATCCTCCCCTTCTCCATGTAGCTTCTACATTTGGTCAATGTCTTGAGGAAGCTAGCCATTGTTCGAGGAAGTCCTCTCTACTAATGGGACTCAGTTCTCCTACGTGAGATTACATCCCTTGTATCCCCCACCCATGTTCACAGTTAGCAAAGACCCATGGGGAATAAAACAAACTACTCACCTAGGAAAAATCTCCCTTTCCAAAATGCTTCCACAGCTCTCTGGTGACTTTAGCAATTTAATTGTATCTATTTGCCTTTTTTTATTGTCTGAAACGACTCTACGTGTTGCATAGGACCAGTGATATGTCTTGACCTATTGACATGTTTCTTATATTTCTTTTCCTTTGAATTTTGGATTACATTTTTATCTTTTTTTGACAGGCAGAGTGGACAGTGAGAGAGAGAGACAGAGAGAAAGGTCTTCCTTTGCCGTTGGTTCACCCTCCAGTGGCCACCGCGGCCGGCGCGCTGCGACCGGCGCACTGCGCTCATCCGATGGCAGGAGCCAGGTGCTTCTCCTGGTCTCCCATGGGGTGCAGGGCCCAAGCACTTGGGCCATCCTCCACTGAACTCCCTGGCTACAGCAGAGAGCTGGCCTGTAAGAGGGGCAACCGAGACAGAATCCGGTGCCCTGACCGGGACTAGAACCCGGTGTGCCGGCACCACAAGGCGGAGGACTAGCCTATTGAGCTGCGGCGCCAGCTCTACATTTTTATCTTTCTGTTATATCATTTGTTCCTATTGTAGTTCTTAATGTGAATGGTTAAACATTGTTATTCACAGGTGTAAAGTGTAATATATGTTGTGAGTTTTAAAATATTGGAAGGAAAAGAGTATGGCATAGTTCTTATAACTATGATTCAGATAGAAGATCCAATTGCATGTAATTGTAAAAAGCATGAGCATTGCAATGAAAGAGAACTGGACTCAAATTTTGACTTTGCTCAGTAGTTTTGTAAGCCTTTGTATCTGAATGTGTATTGCACAGATAATGTCACCTTAAAGTAATAAGTGTACAGCAGAAGATTCAAGGAAGTATTCCATAAATGATACCTCTTATAATTACTCATCCAATGCTTATCATTATTTTAAGCTGATGCAGATAGATCACTAAATTTTAAACATTTATATATCTTTAAAAATCATTTATTTATTTATTTATTTATTTATTTATGAGGCAGAGAGATGGCTCCCATCTACTGGTTCACTCCCAAGATGCCCTCAATGACTAGAAGCTGAACTAGAGCTAATGCTGGGAGCTTGGAATTTAACCCAGGTCTCTAATATGGGCAGCTGAAACCCAGCTACTTGGGTTACTACTCCTGCTGCCCAGAGTCTGTAGTAGCAGAAAGCGGGAGTCAGGTGCCAGAGTTGGGAATTTGAACCCAGGAACGCCAATATAAAACACAGGCATCTTTATTTATATATAATATAAAACAAATATATATGTAACATATATATACAAATAACAAATATATATATATAGAACAAATTTCACGTGCTTCATATGTACAGATTTAAGAGCATAGTGATAGGACCCACCCTACCCTACCTCCGACCAATACTCCTACATCTTTTCCTTCTTCCTTTTTCTTTCTTGTAATTTTTGCAATGACATACTTTCAGCTTATTTTATAATCATAAGATTCATCCTCCACTAAGTAAAGAACTCAATGTAGAAATAAGAAATAAAAAAATAAAAAACACTGGTCTTCAACAGTAGAGACAAGAGTGGAAAACAATAATCAATTCCCAAAATGTCAATTTTGGACATGTTTTGTATTCTTTTAGTTGACACAGATTAGGGAAAACATATGGTATTTGTCTTTTGGGAAGTGGCTTATTTCACTAAGTATAATGTTTTCCAGTTGCATCCATTTTATTGCAAAAGACAGGTTTTCATTCTTTTTATGGCTGAGTAGTATTCCGTAGTGTTATATACCAGATTTTCTTCATCCAGTTATCAGTTGATGGACACCTGGGTTCATTCCCTATCTTAGCTATTGTGAATTGAGCTGCAATAAACATGTAAGTACAGGTAAATCTTTCATATGTTGATTTCATTTTCCTTGGGTAAATTCCCAGGAGTCAGATGGCATGGTCATATGGTAGCTGAGGAGTCTCAGTACTGGTTTCCCAGTGGGTGTACTAGTTTGTGTTCTCACTCACAGTGGATTAGGGTACCTTTCCCCCAACATACTCACCAGCATTTATTGTATATTGATTTTTATATGAAAGCCATTAAAACTGGGATGAAGTGAAACCTCATTGTGGTTTTTATTTACATTTGTCTGATGGCTAGTGACCCTGAGTATTTCTTCAAGTGTCTGTTGGCCATTTAAATTTCACCTGTTGAGAAATGCCTGTTAAAGGCCTTTGACCATTTCTTCACTGATTATTTGTTGTTGTTGCTGACTTTCTTGAGCTCATTATAGATCTGAATATTCATCCTTTGTCAATTGCATAGATTGCAAATATTTTCTCCCATTCTATTGGTTGCCTTTTAACTTTGTTAAGTGTTTCCTTTGCAGTGCAGAGGCTGCTTAGCTTGTTGTAATCTCATTTGTCTATTTTTTTACTTTGGTTGTCTGTGCTTCTGGGTCTTGCCCAAGAAGTCTTTGCTTATGATAATGTCTTGCAGTTTCCCCAATGTTCTCATTTGATTGTATCAGGTCATATATTTAGATCTTTGATCCATTTTGAGTTCATTAATGTAAGGTGTAAGATAGGGGTCTTGCTTCATACTTTTGCATCTGGAGATCCAGTTTTCCCAGCACCATTTGTTGAGACTAACCTTTCCCCAGGGATTGATTTTAGCTGCTTCACCAAAAATTAATTGATTGTGTATGTGTAGATTGACTACTTAGGGGTTTCTACTGTGTTCATTGGTCTACATGTCTGTTTTCGTGCTAATACCAGGCTGTTTTGATTATAACTGTCCTGCATTAGGTCTTGAAATCTGGTTTTGTGATGCCTCAGGCTTTGTTTTTATTGTTTAGGAGTGCTTTGCTATTTGGGATCTCTTGTGCTTCCATATGAATTTTACCATTGTATTTTCTAGACCTGAGAAGAATGTCTTTGGTATTTTGATTGGAATCACATTGACTCTGTATATTGCTTTCATTAATGGGGACATTCTGATTATATTAATTCTTCTAATCCATGAACATAGAAGATTTTTCCATTTTTTGTGTGTTATTCTATTCTTTTTTTAATGTTTTGTAATTTTCATCATAGATATCTTTTACCTCCTTGGTTAAATTCATTCTAAGGTATTTAAATTTTTTGCAGTTATTGTGAATGGGACTGATTTTACAATGTCTTTCTCAGACATTGCATTGTCTATGTATACAAAGGCTGTTGAATTTTGTGTGTTGATTTTATATCCTGCAACTTTATCAAACTTTCCTCTGAGTTCTAATAGTCTCTTAGTGGAGTCTTTTGGTTCCTCTCTATAAAGAATCAGGTCATCTGCAAACAGTGATAATTTGACTTCCTCCTTTCCAATTTGGATCTCTTTGATTTCTTTTCTTGCCTAATATTTCTGGCTAAACTTCCAGAAGTATATTTTATAGCAGTGATGAAAGTGGACATCCTTGTCTGGTTCCAGATCTTAGTGGAAACGATTCCAACTTTTCTCTATTCAATAAGATGTTGGCTGTAGATTTGTAATAAAATGCCATGATTGTGTTGAGGAATATTGCTTTTATACCCAGTTTTCTTTAGGGTTTTGTCATGAAAGTATGTATTTTATCAAATGCTTTCTCTGCATCTATTGAGATAATCATATGAGTTTTATTCTTCAATTTGTTAATGTGATATATCATGGTGATTGATTTGTGTGTTAAATCATCCCTCCATATCAAAGATAAATCCTACTTGGTCCAGGTAAATGATCTTTCTGATGTGTTGTTGGATTTGATTAGCTAGTATTTTTCTGAGGATTTGTGCATCTATTTCATCAGTGATGCTGGTCTATAATTGTCATCAAAGGTGATGCTGGCCTCACAGGAGGAGTTTGGGAGGATTCCCTCCCTTTTAATTGTCTTAAGTTTTGAGAAGAATTGGAATTAGTTCTTTAAAAGTTTGCTAGAATTCAGCAGTGAAGCCATCTAGTCCTGGGCTTTTCTTCCTTGGGAGGGTCTTTATTACCGATTCAATCTCTGTCATAGTTTTTGGTATGTGTAGCTTTTCTATGATTTCATGACTCAATTTTGGCAGATTGTATGTATTTAAGAATCTATCAGTTTATTCTGGATTTTCCCAATTTGGCATATAGCTGTTTCTAGTAATTCAAATGATTTTTTAAAATTTTTGTGGCATCCATTATTACACCTCCTTTTTCATCTCTATTTCTATTGATTTGGGTATTCTCCCTCTTTTTCTGGTTTATTGTGCCAGTAGTGAATCAACTTCATTTTTTTTTTTCAAAAAATCAGTTCTTCATTTCACTGATCTTTTGTATTTTTGTTTTAATTCTATTTCTTTTTCTAATTTTAGTTATTTCTTTCCTTGTTATGATTTTTCTAGGTCCTTCAGATGCATTGATAGTTCACTTATTTGGTGCATTGATAGTTCATTTATTTGGTGCCTTTCCAATTTATTTATGTAGACACTAATTGCTATAAACTTCCCTCTTCATACCACTCTGGCTGTTTCCCATAAGTTTTATATGTTGCATTGTCATTTTTGTCTGTTTCCCAGAATTTATTTTATTTCTCTTCTGATTTTTTTCTAGGATCCACTGTTCATTCCAGAAGCATGTTGTTCAGTCTCCATGTGTTTGCATATTTTCTAGAGATTCTTAAGTTGTTAATTTCCTGCTTCATTCCATTATAGTCAGGAAAGATACCTGGTATGATTTCAGGTTTTTCATTAGCTGAGTCCATAAGGTAGATAAGCTCTGCTATTTCTTTGTTGATTTTCTGTCAGGTTGATCTGTCTGTTGATGACATTGGAGTGTTGAAGCCCCCCAATATTATTGTATTGTAGTATGTTTCTCCCTTTAGAACCACTACCATTGTTTTAAATAGCCAGGTGCCCTGGCATTGGGTGCATATACATTTACTACAGTCACATTTTCCTGTATAGCTGATGCCTTAATCATTACATAATGCCCACTTTGTTTCTTAACAGTTTTTGTGTTAAAGACTATTTTGTCTGATAGTAGGATGTCTACTCCTGATCTTTTTTGCTTTTCACTATCATAGAATATCTTTTTTCACTCTTTAGCTTTAAGTCTGCAGGTATCTGTTGTTGAGGTGTGTTTCTTGCAGGCAGCAAATAGATGGGTCTTGTTTTTTAATCCATTCAGCCGCTCTCTATCTTCTAATTGGAGATTTTAGGCATTTACATTTAAGGTTATCATTGATAAGTAATGACTTGATCCTGCCATTTTTCGATAAATATTCCCATTGCTTGGTTCAGATTTACTTTTACTTTCACTAGGAAATTTTTTCTGCCTTCACATTCTTTCATAATGATGACTGTCTTCCTGTGTGTTGGACATCCTTAAGCATCACTTGTAAGGCTAGACAAGTGATGACAAATTCTTTAAAATTTTTGTTTGTTATGGAAGGTGTCTTTTTTTATTTTTTATTATTTTTTGACAGGCAGAGTGGAGTGAGAGAGAGAGACAGCGAGAAAGGTCTTCCTTTGCCGTTGGTTCACCCTCCAATGGCCACTGCAGCCAGTGCGCTGCAGCCGGCGCACCATGCTGATCCGAAGGCAGGAGCCAAGTGCTTTTCCTGGTCTCCCATGGAGTGCAGGGCCCAAGCACTTGGGCCGTCCTCCATTGCCCTCCCTGGCCACAGCAGAGAGCAAGCCTGGAAGGGGGGCAACCAGGACAGAATCCAGCGCCTCGACTGGGACTAGAACCTGGTGTGCTGGCACCGCAAGGCAGAGGATTAGCCTATTGAGCCACGGCGCCAGCCCATGGAAGGTGTCTATTTCATCTTCACTCATAAATGAGAACTTTGCAAAGTATAGTGTTCTGGGTTGACAGTTTTTTTCCTTTAAGACTTGGACAGTGTATCTCCATTCTCTCATTCTAGCCTGTAGGATTTCTGATGAGAAGTCAGCTATGAGGAAATTTGAAGATCCTTGGAAGGTAATCTGGCATTTCTCTTGTGCACATTTTAGAATCTTTTCTTTGTGTTTCAGTGTTGAAAGTTTTACTATAATGTGTTGTGGTGAAGATCTTTTCTGGTCATGTCTAAAAGGAGTTCTGTGTGCTTCTTGTACTTGGATGTCCCTTTTTCTTCCAAATTAGGGAAGTTTTCTGGTCTTAATTTATTGAATAGACCTTCTAATCTAGGCTTTCTTTCCACACCTTTAGGAACTCCCAAGACCCATATATTGGGTCGTTTGACAGTATCCCATAAATCTCAAATTTTTTTATTAAATTTAAAAAATTTTTTAGTCTGAGATATTTCCAAAGATTTGTCTTCTAGCTCATATATTCTTTCTTCTGCCTCACCAAGTCTTGTTAAAGCTTCCCACTGCATTTTTTATTTGACATATTGAATTCTTTACTTCTAATATTTAAGTTTGATTTCTCTTCAAAACCTCTAACTGGGAGATTTTCCATCCATATCATGTATGGATTTCTTTAACTCATGCATTTGCATCTCATTGCTTCTGAGTAATCCTGTGATCATTCTTTTGAATTCCTTTTCTGACATGTCATCATTCTCCTCATCTCTACATTTTAATGTTGAAATGTTCCTGTATTTCTTTGTGGGAGTCATTTTGTCTTCCTTGTTCTTGTTGCTTATATTTTTTGCATTTATTTTAGACATTTGTGGAGATACTTGTTGATTTTTTCCACTGATGGGTTTTATCTTTGAACTATGTGTCTGTGGCTTAGTCAAGTGTCTGCTCTTTCAGTTAATAACCGGATGCATGTGCTGGGTGTGGCCAAGGAGCTCTGGTCAATGCTCCAGGGTGACACCCACGTTGGGCATGTTAGATCTCTTCTATTTTCAACAGGGGTTAGGGTATGATCATGCCTGTTGGAGTAGTCACAACCTCACCTCCTCTCTTCCAAAGTGTTCAGTGACCAGGGTTGGCCCATAGTGAGTACAACCCTCACCCATGTTGTTGCCTGAACTACACAAAAGATCTGCATAGTCCTCAGTGGGAACACAGGTATCATAACCAATATCTTTACTGTTATGTCAAACGCCCACCACTAAACATCTATATGTGATATACTTCTACTTGTTACAGATTTCATAACTTTTTACCATTTGAACAAAATTCTGAAAAAAGATTTTTAAATAAAAACCTGTACCCATGACTTAGAATCTAGGAAGATATTACCGAATAAGCTTAGGAACTCATATTTGGCCATGTCTTGGTCATTTATAGGCCAAAGACAAAAAAAGACTAGACAAAACTGAAGACTTTAGATAAAGGGGCTGGTGTTGTGGTGGCATTCGATTCCCAGCTGTTCTGCTTCTGAGAAAGCAGCAGATGATAGCTCAAGTGCTTGGGCCCCTGCCACCAATCTGGGAGACCAAATGGAGTTGCAGGCTCCTGGCTTTGGCCTAGTTCAGCCCTGACTTCTGGCAACCATTTGGAGAATGAATCAGTAGAAGGAAGAACTCTCTCTCTCTTTTATCTCCCCCTCTCTCACTGTCACTCTGCCTTTAAAATAAATCAAATAAACAAATCTTTTTTTTTAAAAAAAAAAAAAAGGCTTGGTAAAATTCAGTTGCAGAAGAGCCTTGGGTTATCATTGACATCATAAATAAGAGTGTCAATTATTAAATCAACAACAGGAGTCACTGTACACTTAACTCCCCATGTAGGATCTCTGTCCTTAATGTGTTGTACTATGTGAATTAACAGTAAAACTAGTACTCAAACAGTACTTTATACTTTGTGTGTCTGTGTGGGTACAATCTGTTGAAATATTAGTATATACTAATTTGATCTTCTATATATAAAGATAATTAAAAATGAATCTTAATGAAGAATGGGATGGGAGAGGGAGTAAGAGATGGGATGGTTTGCGGGTAGGAGGGGGAAAACCCGCTATAATTCAAAAGTTGTACTTTTGAAATTTATATTTATTAAATAGAAGTTTTTTTAAAAAAAATTTAGTTGCAGAGCTGAATTCAGAATGAATTGGCATTAGATGTTGGCAATAAGAAAACACCATTCAAAAATATTAAGGAAACGCTAACAGTGTTTTCTGGAAAAACAGCTGGTTGACCTGTGCAGAGGGGAGTCTGGGTAGGAACTTTAATTTTAGCTTTATCTTTATGAATGATTTAAATACAATTGATTTTCACATTAAACTTCCTATTACTGAGCTGTTCTTTTATTTTGACTTCAGCATTCATTTCTTTAAAAATAAAATGCTAATATACAGAAACAATTAGGTTTACTCTAAATCTAAGGTAAAATAGTAGTTCTGGAGGCAGGATTCTCTTGACCTTGGCAAGGTGAACACTTCACTTTGCAGCCCCTGAGGCTACGGATACATGTCACGTTTCAATTCTTTAGTGACCTGACCTCCATTTACTGAGGACTACACTCTTCATTGCTTGTGGTCAGACTTAAGGCACACAAGTTACAGGATCTAGTTACGTAGCAACCTGGAATGTGTCATGCTCTCACTGAAGTTAAGCTTTTTCTAAAGCAAATAAGTAATTTCTGGCCCTTTCACTGTTCTTTTGGCACTGTTCTTTTGTGCTTATAAGCAAAAGCACTGAAACAGCAAAACTAGTCCATGTAAAACAAATAGGGTTAAACATCAAAGAGTACTAAGAAGTACTATGAAAAAAGGCAAAATTGTGCAAAATCTAATGCAAAAAACTCACTTTGGAAATATTAGACAAATGTCACAAACTATACAACAAGCTTTATTTCTTTTCTTTATCTTCTGGTGATCAGTTTTCAAGATCATGAAGGCATTTGAAAGCCATAAACATCTATTTAGATAGAGGATATATTTGTTGCAATATATCAAATCTGTTCTGAGAATCCTAAGACTACTATAGATTATATTTCCATAAATGAATCTGGCCCTGCCTCATCTTCTTACCTACCCCTTAGTATGTTTTTTTTCTCCCAGGTCTCTGTATCTGACTGCCTTATGCTGTTTCATGGAAAGGTTATAAATAGCTACAGTTCCCCACAAAGCACCCAGAAAACATCACCACTATTTCAATTCTGCATCTTTACATCTGTTTCTTCAACATATCTAGTTTTTTGACACTTTGAGCCAAGGGGATGAAGACCTACAATTCAGTTGATACTCTTATGGTAAATTTTAGCAAACCAAAACCTTGAGGGACAGAGATTCTGTCACTCACCCTGAGAATGGCAGATCAAAACATTCCATCAGCTCAACCTGCACAGAACTGTCCTGGGCACACCAAGGAAGTATTTGACAAAGTAATGCACTGGATTTCCTATTAACTCATCCTGATCAGCAGCAGACTTGCTGGAAAAGGGGCTCCAGAGGCGTTTGCTGATGGGTACCCAAAAAATAACACTGATCTATCTCATTGTGGCCTGTCACAGCTGCTGTATGAAGAGCAAAGCTCTGGGATGGCAGGATAGTCCTGGGCCTGGAGCCTAATGATGTGGGTTTGGGGCTGCTAAGGGTCTGAGCTGGAGGCATTAGGTGCATCACGCAATCTTCTGAGCCTACTTCTTCACTGATAAAATGATATCTTGAATGATTCTGCTCCACAGAATCATTTCAAAATTCCAGTGTGAGTTGTGATACATTTGTGCATGAGGACTTAGGGGGCAAATCGAGCATCTGTTTGGCATTGTTAGTGAAGACAGGCTTTGGTAAAGAGCTTAGATTTCTTCTGGTGTCATGGATGCAATGGTTGCACTGAAGTTCACAAGAGGAGACTAACACAACCTGGGTTGAAAAGTATTTCAGGCTTTGCAGGCAATATGTTCTCCGTTGTAGCAACTCAATTCTGCCACAGTAGTAGGAAAAGTGTGGGCGATGGAGGGAAGGGTTTAGATCAGGGGCTTATTGTCGCCATTCCAGGCAAAACACCACAGCCTGGGCCAGGGAGGGGCAGCAGAGATTCAGGCCGTAGACCTGAAAGGCATTCTGGAGATAGAGACAGCCTGCTAAGCAGTGAGATGCAGAAGACCCAGGCAAGAAAGGGGTAAAGGCGATGCCTTGGATATGGGTGGAAGGTGACTGCATGTATGCCATGGAGAGGACAGGAGGAGAAATCAAGAGGTTGGAGTAGGAGACTCAAGAATCCATTTTAGACCCTAAAATCTGTGATGTGCCCAGCAGCTCCAGTTGTGGTGTAGGTATTTTTATCTATGTGTATGGCAGTCCAGGGAATAGCCTGGACTTCAGGCAGAAATGTGAATGTTTGGGGATTATTCATATTATGTATCCTGCTGTGCTATGCTCAGTCACTTTGAGATTCTTCTGGGGAACTCTCGGACATCATCAATAGGATATTAACTATTCTAGAATCTGCACTCCCTTTTCTTAATTATCTGCAAACAGCCTGCTTGAAAGTTTCTGTTCACAGTGGTCCTTTGGTTCCAAGACCCCCATGGATATCAAAGTTTGCAGATGCTCAAGCCCTTTGTATAAAATGGATTAGTATTTGGATAAAACTTATGCATATACTCCGTGTACTTTAAATCATCTCTAGATTACTTATAATGCCTAATATAGTGCAAATGCTGTGTAAATACCAGGGGTCTTCAAAAGTTCATAGAAAAATGCATCTTATGAAAAGCTCTGCATGAATTTCAACAGTTTCTGCATAAAAACAAACTTACCTCTTAGCTCCATTTTCTATGAACTTTTAAAGTCCTTCATACTGTGTTGTTCGTTTAGGGAATAATGACAAGGAAAAAGTCCAGACATGTTCAATGCATAACCAATTTTTAGAAAATATTTTTTTAAAGATTTATTCATTTATTTGAGAGGCTGAGTTACAGGCAGAGATGGAGAGACAGAGAGAAGTCTTCCATTCACTGGTTCACTCCCCAAATTGCTGCAATGGCTGGAGCTAGGCCGATCCAAAGCCAGAGCCAGGAGCTCCTTCTCGGCCTCACACATGGTGCAGGAGCCCAAGCAGTTACGTCATTTTCCATTGCTTTCCCAGGCCATTAGCAGGGAGCTGGATTGGAAGAGGAGCATTCAGGATATGAACCACTGTCCATATGGAATGCTGGCGCTGCAGGTGGAGGCTAACCTACCACAGCCCAGCCCCTAGAAAATATTTTTGACTGTGGTTGGTCATTGAATCCACTGATGTGGAACCCCAGATTAGAGAAGGATGACTGCATTTAAAGCAGGGGTCAGCAGCCGAAGGCACATGGGCCCAGTGCAGCTCACTGTTTTTGTATGGCTTTTGTACGCCAAAGAATGTCTTATACATTTTTAAATTGTTGTGAGAAGAAAATCAAAACATTAGTATTTTGTGACACATGAAAATTTTACAAAATTCAAATTTTATTTTTCATAAAGTTTTCTTAGAATCCAGTCACACTCACTTGTTTATATGATGTTGTGGCCGCTTTTGCACTGTAGAGGCATGGCCAATGAGTTGCATAGAGACCATATGGCCTGCTAAGTCAATGCTATTTTCTGTCTGGTTCTTTACAGAAAATGTTGACCTACTTCACATTTGAGGTACTAGGGTACCCTAAAAATTTTGTGGGACATGGGATGAAAACAATTCACATTTCCACAAACTTTTTGAAGACCCCTTGTAAGCATGGGGTACTACTAGATTCTTGTAGGGAATCATCTCTATGAAAGTAAATATGAAGTCCTACCAACAACAATGTTATTCCTTACAGAAATAGTCCAGGGGCGGAGCCAAGATGGCGGAATAGTGAGGACGCGCACTAGCAGTCCGCAAAAAGATAGTTTAATAAAAACAGAGTTACTGTAGCCTCAGGAAAAATCTCACGGAAAAAAATGCAGTGGAAATTCTTCCGGACCCAGTGAATGAGACGCAGAGGACCTAGGGGAAAGTAAGTTTGCGAACGGCAAATCGTGCCTTAGTGGCACGGGAGCTGCCGGGAGGGACGGGAACCAGACGGAACACAGTCGCCATTGGAATTGAGCGCTTAAACGGGAGCCGATACAGGGATCCCGAGACACTGGCGGGGGGAAGCAGACGCCACGGGGGAAACAGCACAATTGAGGCGAGCCCACACGGACACTAGCCTCTTTCGTTGCCCACCCTGCTAATTCTAGCTGGACTGAATGCAGTGGGACGGCGCGCCCGCCGGCTGAACCGGAAGCCGGGCGGAACACAGTCGCCATTGGAACTGAGCGCTTGAACGGGGGCCGATACAGGGATCCCGAGACACTGGCGGGGGGAAGCAGACGCCAGGGGGGAAACAGCACAATTGAGGCGAGCCTGCACGGACACTAGTCTCTCTCATCACCCACCCTGCTAATTCGAGCTAGATTAAACGCAGTGGGACAAGGCGCGCCCGCCCGCCCGCCCATCACTGAGGCAGACGGAACCAAAAACCCGAGGCTGTAGAAACCTGAAGGGGATCCAAAAACTGGGAACACACCGCGCACACAAACTCCGTTACCTTGACAACCCAGAGAAAGAGTGTGGGGAAAAAAAAATGCCAAATAAAAACAGATTCCGAGGGAGCAAGATCAAGGAAGACGCTATGATGACCCCAAACGGAAAAGACAACCCAAGTCAGGATTGTGAAGATAATGAGATAGAAGAAATGCAAGAAGCAGATCTCAAAGAATTGATAAGAACATTAAGAAGTTCTCAAAAACAAATTCTTGAACTACAGAAATCTTTAATGGATAAGATAGAAAATCTCTCTCGCGAGAATGAAGCACTACGGAGAAATCAAAACGAAATGAAACAACTAGTAGAACAAGAAGCTACGAGAGTGACAAAAAATCTTAATGAATTGAAGAATTCAATAGATCAAGTGACAAGCAATCTTGAGGGCCTTAAAACCAGAATGGGTGAAGCAGAGGAGAGAATATCGGACCTAGAAGACAGAGAACAGGAGAGGAAACAGTCAAACCAAAGACAAGAAGAGGAAATTAGAAAACTAAAAGATATTGTCGGGAATTTACAGGATACTATTAAAAAACCCAACATTCGGGTTCTAGGTGTTCCTGAAGGTATGGAGAGGGAGAAAGGATTAGAAGGCCTTTTTAGGGAGATACTAGCAGAAAACTTTCCAGGCTTGGAGAAAGACAGAGAAATCCTAATCCAGGAAGCTCATAGAACCCCTAATAAACATGACCAAAAGAGATCCTCTGCACGACATATTGTAATTAAACTCACCACAGTGAAGCAAAAAGAAAAGATCCTAAAATGTGCAAGAGAGAAACGTCAGATTACTCTCAGAGGATCTCCAATTAGACTTACAGCTGACTTCTCAACAGAAACCCTACAAGCCAGAAGGGAATGGCGAGACATAGCCCAGGTACTTAGAGAGAAAAACTGCCAGCCCAGAATATTATACCCTGCAAAGCTCTCATTTGTGAATGAAGGTGAAATAAAGACCTTTCATAACAAACAAAAATTGAAAGAATTTGTTGCCACTCGTCCAGCCCTGCAAAAGATACTTAAAGACGTGTTACACACAGAAACACAGAAACACGACCATCAACATGAAAGAAGGTAAACGAAGGGAACCTCACGGCAAAAGATCACAGGGAATTCAAAGCATACATTAGAAAATATCTGGCAAATGGCAGGGCAAACTTACCACTTATCAATAGTCACATTGAACGTTAAAGGTCTAAACTGTCCTGTTAAAAGACAGAGATTGGCTGATTGGGTTAAGGAACAAAAACCATCTATTTGCTGCCTACAAGAAACACATCTTTCCAACGAAGATCCATACAGACTGAAAATAAAAGGATGGAACAAGATATACCATGCCAACAGAAATGAAAAAAGAGCGGGTGTAACCATCTTAATATCGGACTACATAAACTTTAACACAAAAACTGTTAAGAGAGACAAAGAGGGGCACTATATAATGATTAAGGGATCAATACTACAGGAAGATATAACAATTCTCAATGTATATGCACCTAATTACAGGCCACAGGTTTATTTAAAAAATTTGTTAAGAAACTTAAAGGGAGACTTAGACCCCAACACAATAGTACTGGGGGACTTCAATACTTCACTCACAGATATTGACAGATCGACAGGACAGAAGATCAACAAGGAGACAGTAGATTTAAACAACACTATAGCCCAAATGGATCTAACAGATATCTACAGAACTTTTCATCCTACAAGTAATACATTCACATTCTTCTCAGCAGTACATGGAACCTACTCTAGGATTGATCACATATTAGGCCATAAAGCAAGTCTCAGCAAATTCAAAAGAATTAGAATCATACCATGCAACTTCTCAGACCATGAGGGAGTGAAGTTGGAAATTAGCAACTCAGGAATCTCTAGAGCATATGCAAACACATGGAGATTGAACAACATGCTCCTGAATGAACAATGGGTCACTGAAGAAATCAAAAGAGAAATCAAAAATTTTCTGGAAGTAAATGAGGATAACAGCACAACATACCAAAACTTATGGGATACAGCAAAAGCAGTGTTAAGAGGAAAGTTTATATCAATAGGTGCCTACATCAAGAAACTGGAAAGGCACCAAATAGATGAGCTTTCAATGCATCTCAAGGATCTAGAAAATTTGCAGCAAACTAGACCCAAATCTAGTAGAAAAAGAGAAATAATCAAAATCAGAGAAGAAATCAACAGGATTGAATCCAAAAAAACATTACAAAAAATCAGCCAAACGAGGAGCTGGTTTTTTGAAAAAATAAACAAGATTGACACCCCATTGGCCCAACTAACTAAAAAAAGAAGAGAAAAGACCCAAATCAGTAAAATCAGAGATGAAAAAGGAAATATAACAACAGACACCACAGAAATCAAAAGAATCATCAGAAATTACTACAAGGACTTGTATGCCAGCAAACAGGGAAACCTATCAGAAATGGATAGATTCCTGGACACATGCAACCTACCTAAATTGAACCAGGAAGACATAGAAAACCTAAACAGACCCATAAGTGAGTCAGAAATTGAATCAGTAATAAAGGCCCTCCCAACAAAGAAAAGCCCAGGACCAGATGGATTCACTGCTGAATTCTACCAGACATTTAAAGAAGAACTAACCCCAATTCTTCTCAAACTATTCAGAACAATCGAAAAAGAGGGAATTCTCCCAAATTCCTTCTATGAAGCCAGCATCACCTTAATTCCTAAGCCAGAAAAAGATGCAGCATTGAAAGAGAATTACAGACCAATATCCCTCATGAACATAGATGCAAAAATCCTCAACAAAATTCTGGCCAATAGACTGCAACAACACATCAGAAAGATCATCCACCCAGACCAAGTGGGATTAATCCCTGGTATGCAGGGATGGTTCAATATTCGCAAAACAATCAACGTGATACACCACATTAACAGGCTGCAGAAGAAAAACCATATGATTATCTCACTAGACGCAGAGAAAGCATTCGATAAAATTCAACACCCTTTCATGATGAAAACCCTAAGCAAACTGGGTATAGAAGGCACATTCCTCAATACAATCAAAGCAATTTATGAAAAACCCACGGCCAATATCCTATTGAATGGGGAAAAGTTGGAAGCATTTCCACTGAGATCTGGTACCAGACAGGGATGCCCACTCTCACCACTGCTATTCAATATAGTGCTGGAAGTCTTAGCCAGAGCTATTAGGCAAGAAAAAGAAATTAAAGGGATACAAGTTGGGAAGGAAGAACTCAAACTATCCCTCTTTGCAGACGACATGATTCTTTATTTAGGGGACCCAAAGAACTCTACTAAGAGACTATTGGAACTCATAGAAGAGTTTGGCAAAGTAGCAGGATATAAAATCAATGCACAAAAATCAACAGCCTTTGTATACACAGACAATGCCACGGCTGAGGAAGAACTGCTAAGATCAATCCCATTCACAATAGCTACAAAAACAATCAAATACCTTGGAATAAATTTAACTAAGGACATTAAAGATCTCTACAATGAAAATTACAAAACCTTAAAGAAAGAAATAGAAGAGGATACCAAAAAATGGAGAAATCTCCCATGCTCATGGATTGGAAGAATCAATATCATCAAAATGTCCATTCTCCCAAAAGCAATTTACAGATTCAACGCAATACCAATCAAGATACCGAGGACATTCTTCTCAGATCTGGAAAAAATGATGGTGAAATTCATATGGAGACACAGGAGACCTCGAATAGCTAAAGCAATCTTGTACAACAAAAACAAAGCCGGAGGCATCACAATACCAGATTTCAGGACATACTACAGGGCAGTTGTTATCAAAACAGCATGGTACTGGTACAGAAACAGATGGATAGACCAATGGAACAGAATAGAAACTCCAGAAATCAATCCAAACACCTACAGCCAACTTATATTTGATCAACGATCCAAAACCAATCCCTGGAGTAAGGTCAGTCTGTTTAATAAATGGTGCTGGGAAAACTGGATTTCCACGTGCAGAACCATGAAGCAAGACCCCTACCTTTCACCTTACACAAAAATTCATTCAACATGGATTAAAAATTTAAACCTACGACCCGACACCATCAAATTACTGGAGAGCATAGGAGAAACCCTGCAAGACATAGGTACTGGCAAAGACTTCTTGGAAAAGACCCCAGAAGCACAGGCACTGAAAACCAAAATTAACTACTGGGATTGCATCAAATTGAAAAGTTTCTGTACTGCAAAAGAAACAGTCAGGAAAGTGAATAGGAAACCGACAGAATGGGAAAATATATTTGCAAACTATGCAACAGATAAAGGGTTGATAACCAGAATCTACAAAGAAATTAAGAAACTCCACAACATCAAAACAAACAACCCACTTAAGAGATGGGCCAAGGACCTCAACAGACATTTTTCCAAAGAGGAAATCCAAATGGCCAACAGACACATGAAAAAATGTTCAAGATCCCTAGCAATTAGGGAAATGCAAATCAAAACCACAATGAGGTTTCACCTCACCCCGGTGAGAATGACTCACATTCAGAAATCCACCAACAATAGATGCTGGAGAGGATGTGGGGAAAAAGGGACACTAATCCACTGTTGGTGGGAATGCAAACTGGTGAAGCCACTATGGAAGTCAGTCTGGAGATTCCTCAGAAACCTGAATATAACCCTACCATTCAACCCAGCCATCCCACTCCTTGGAATTTACCCAAAGGAAATTAAATTGGCAAACAAAAAAGCCGTCTGCACAGCAATGTTTATTGCGGCTCAATTCACAATAGCTAAGACTTGGAACCAACCCAAATGCCCTTCAACAGTAGACTGGATTAGGAAATTATGGGACATGTACTCTACAGAATACTATACAGCAGTCAAAAACAATGAAATCCGGTCACTTGCAACAAAATGGAGGAATCTAGAAAACATCATGCTGAGTGAATTAAGTCAGTCCCAAAGAGACAAATATCATTTGTTTCCCTTGATTGGCGATGACTAACTGAGCACCAAAGGGGAAACCTGTAGAAGTGAAATGGACACTATGAGAAACAGTGACTCGATCAGCTCTTGTGCTGACTGTTGTTGTACAATGTAATACTTTATCCATGGTAGTATTTTTTTTTTCTCTTTATCCTAGTACTAGTGGTTGAACTCTGTAATTAACACACAATTATACTTAGGTGTTTAAATTTTAACCGAAAAGTGATCTCTGTGAAATATAAGAGAGGGAATAAGAGAGGGAGGAGATGTAAAATTTGGGACATGCTCAATCGGAACGGCCCCAAATGATGGAGTTAGAATTGTGCCAGGGGTTTCCAATACAATCCCATCAAGGTGGCATGTACCAAGGCCATCTCATTAGTCCAAGTGATCAATTTCAGCTCACAATTGATCACACTGATAGGTCTAAGAGTCAAAGGGATCACACAAACAAGACTAGTGTCTGCTAATACTAACTGATAGAATGAAAAAGGGAGAGAATGATCCAACATGGGAAGCAGGATACACAGCAGACTCATAGAATGGCAGATGTCCTAAATAGCACTCTGGCCTCAGAATCAGCCCTTAAGGCATTTGGATCTGGCTGAAGAGCCCATGAGAATATTTTAGGCATGGAAAGCTAAGACACTCTGGAAAAAACAGAAGACCTAAATGAAAGATCTCTGCCAGTGAGATCCCAGTGGAAAGAACGGGGCCATCAAAGAAGGAGGTACCTTTCGCTGAAGGGAGGAGGGAACTTCCACTTTGACTATGGCCCTGTGGGAATAAGATCGAAGTCGGCTAACCCTAAAGGCTTCCATAGCCTCGGCAACTCATGACCAGAGCCTAGGGAGATTACTGACGCCATAAACAAGAGTGTCAAATTGTTAAATCAACATCAGGAGTCACTGTGTACTTACGTCTCATGAGGGATCTGTCCTTAATGTGTTATCCAATGTGAAGTGATGCTATTACTAGTACTGAAACAGTATTTTTACACTTTGTGTTTCTGAGTGGGTGCAAACTGATGAAATCCTTACATAGTATATATTGAATCGATCTTCTTTATATAAAGATAATTGCAAATGATTAAAAAATCTTGGTGTTAAATTGGAAATCGCATAGACAATTAATCAATTTTTTTAAAAAAAAATCATGTAGGATCTCTGTCCTTAATGTGCTGTACATTGTGAATTAATACTATAACTAGTACTCCAACAGTATTATCATTTTGTGTCTCTATGCGAGGGCAAACCATTGAAATCTTTACGTAATATGTACTAAATTGATCTTCTGTGTATAAAGAGAATTGAAAATGAATCTTGATGTGAACAGAAGGGGAGAGGGAGCGGGAAAGGGGAGGGTGGGGGGAGGGAGGGAAGTTGTGTGGGGGGGGAGCCATTGTGGTCCATGAGCTGTTCTTTGGAAATTTATATTCTTTAAATAAAAGCTTTATAAAAAAAAAAAAAAAAAAAAAGAAATAGTCCACTCTCAAAATTTTTTTTTCAAAGAGGCAAACTAAAACTCCAAAAGGCAAGCGGTCTCCTATAGGCAATAAAATCAAAGAACCCAAGTTAAGGTTCCTCTGAGTATCTACCATTTCAACATTCAGCATTTTCAAATTAACAGAAAAGCATAGTGGCAATTAACAAGCCCTGAATATACTCCTTAAGGACCACAGGGAAATCATTTGCACAAAGGTTTTGTGGATAAGAGAGCTCAGATGGCTTATAAAGATTCAAATTACTTACATCTTGAAAGCTTTAAATAGTATGGGAGCTCACTATTTTCTATCATTTATAGTAGGATCATCACCCGGAATGGAAAATTCTAATAGTGAACACAAGGCAAAGTTCCAAGGGCCGATGATGCTAACTCTAAAAGTCATGAAGAATTTTCTACAGGGGAAGCAGAATTTGTGAAACAAGTGAAAACTTTCCCGGACACACCTATAAGGATTAAGGAAAACTGGTTAGTTATTTATGAACACACTTTTTGCATGCAAGTGAACCCATTTCATAACCTCTCGGCTGTTACTGATGGAGAACTTTAGCCAACAAGTACTCATCCAAGTCCAATGTCTGCAAGATTTGTGCCAGCACAAGCAGAATGGGATAGGGAGCTGAGCAGATTGAACCAGACTGGAGGGGGCTACCAGCAGCACTAGGGGAGTCCATCTTTTCACGTGTGGTCAAACAAGGATGTTTGTCCATCAGAACTTCCTAATAGTTTAGGGGTAGTGATCAGAAGCATCATTAATGTTATACATGAAAGATAAAGATGAATGCTATTTTTAAGAAATGCAATAACCTTATAATAAGCACATCATATAATAACCACAATACTTTTACTTAACTGTGTATTCCCAAAATTTCTGCAGAATAGACGCTAGATACAAAAGCTTAGATTCAAATGATTCAAGTTCAGTGACTTGGCAAGGAGACCTGCTGCATGGTGCAAGACTTGCTGCAGGATGCATGCTTTTGTTATTGCATCACATCAGAAGGATGCAATATTTACATGATAGGCTCACTTTTAGTTACCCAAACCCTACTAGGTGAGTTCAACATTTATAGAGTGAATGATAGCTCCCAGATGTGTCTGGGCACACACTGTAAAGGTAACAGGTGTAACTCTTATCACAGGGGTCTTCTGATTACTGAAGCATCCAGAATGAAGTGGACACAATGCAATGAGGATGATGACGATTATGTGTTTTCCATCTGCACTGTTCTTTTGGAGAATGTTTTGCATTAGGAAACTGCATCACCTTCAGAAATGCATGTAAGGATACCAGATGCTGCCAGCCACTAGTCCTGGTATTGAGGGTCCTCAACGTGTACCTAAAAGCAGGTGTGGTGATTGGGAAACACAGAAAAGCTTTATCCTTTTTCCTTTGGGAAGCTATGTTCCTTGTGCCAGCCCAGAACCAAAGAAGAAAGTGGCCTCCTTCTTAATGCTCCATTGCCTTTCATCATTACTCCAGGCACTTTAATAGAAGCGTGGATTTGTAGAGGATTTAAATTCACATCAAATTTCAGTTCACATTCATAGGGTTATACTGAAGCATGCATAATACATGAGATACCCTGTGGGCTCTAGATTTACTTAGATTTCAGAGCCAGAGGTAGAAATGAAATATGTAGCAGATTGAGCACAGTAAAGGCTTATGTGGCATTAATTGCACATATTGATGGTCTTCTCTATTAAATAAAACCTGAAATGTAATTAGTTAAGCTTTATGCATTGCTATTTCTCCAGATGCACTGTGGGAACCCACTTCTCCCCTAGTGAACATGGGAAGGACTATAAATGCAGTAACTCTCTGGTTCAAAAAGCACTTCAAGTGCTTTTCACTGGGGAAAGAGCTTACATTCCTTGTCTTTGTACTGACTTGGATCTATAAGGGAAAATGCTGAAATGCTTCAGAACATGACTGTCATGTTTATCTGCATTTCTCACGCTAGCATTCAAGGAGATGATTTGTGTGGTCCATTTTTCCACATTAAATACATCCACATTAAATTTATGCTCATTATTAGGGACCATACATTGTCTGGGCTGTGGTTAGCATTTCTTCCAGGAGCTGGACTGATGGTCCCCACACAGACTGTGCCATATTATCCTGCATGTTGTTCGTGTTCCTCCTGTTACTAGGAGCCTTTGCCACAGCTCCCAGCTCCCACACTACCAGAACACCACGGCTGCTATCTCCCTCTGGTTTTTGACTCTCTTTATTTGTCTTCCTTGAGTATTTTTTCTTTCTTTTCTGATGTGGCTCATCTTTTAGTCACAAGATCATAGCCTTGTGGAACAGGTGGTTGGCTCAGGCAATAGCAACCTGGAGCAGACTTGTGTAGGGCCGCCAAGTTGGTAACTTAACCAACCTTGCATCCCATGATTCTGTTCTTTTTGATCCTCATACCAATCTGCTCTTTTACCTTTGAAGTTAATGAAAATACCGGCATTTTAAAACTATTTTATTGATAGGTAGTTTATGTACCATAAAATTCACTCATTTAAAGCATATGGCTCAACAGCTTTTAGTATTTTTGAATTGTATAACAATGACCTCAGTCCATTTTAGGACAAATTCATCACTCCAGGAAGAAACCAAACACCCCTGTGCCATAACCCACCAAGTTCCTTTCTCCTTCTGCTTCTACAGATTTGTCTGGTATGGAGATTGCATGCAAGTGTAGTCATATACTAGATGGCCTTCATAACTGGCTTCTTTCACTTGTTATGATAGCTCAGTTTAGCTACATTGTAGAATGTAAAGACAGCACTTTAGAATGAGAAGAAAAATTTGGTGTGGTGATCACCTTGCCTCTCCACTTCCCAGATTAAATAAAAAAAACCAAGGGTCAAGGAGATTTCTTCATGGTTGAGACCTCAAAGCCCCATTGTGGAAGAGAGGACAGGACCTGTGGCTCAGCCCACCCAGCTGGTTTTCTGATGCGCTCTGTGTGAGAGACTGGCTTGCAAACAAGATTTACATTGCTTTTCCCTAGTTTTCACTCTCAGCTTTAACTCAGCTGTCTTTATCACTGTTGGCATGCAGTTGTGGGCATTTTGGGTTACTGCTAGTTTTGTGAATGGTCAAGGTGTCAAATGTTTGAGGGTGGATAAGCAGGGTCCAGTAGCTGAAATGGGATACAAAGGAACAGGAGCAATTTATTTATGACTGTGAAACATAATGCAGGGGGCTGTTGCTATTGCGTAGTGGGTAAAGCTGCTGTCTGCAGTGCCGGCATTCCATATGGGCACTGGTTTGAGTCCTGGGTGCTCCACTTCAATCCAGCTCTCTGCTATGGCCTGGGAAAGCAGTAGAAGATGGCCCAAGTCTCCTTGGGCCCCTGCACCCGCATGGGAGGCCAGAAGAAGCTCCTGGCTCCTGGCTTTGGATCAGTGTAGCTTCAACTGCTGTGGCCATTTGGCAAGTGAACCAGTGGATGGAAGACCTCTCTCTCTCTCTCTCTCTCTAACTTTCTCTCTCTAACTCTGCCTTTTAAATAAATAAATAAATAATTTTTTAAAAAGATAATGCAGGTTGAATATGCTTGAAACTAGGAGTGTTTCTCTTTTGGCCTTTTTTCTGTTTTTTGATTTTTTATTTTGGAATATTTGTAGAGACGTATCTTGGGGATAAGATCCAAATCTAAATGCAAAATTCATTTATGTTTCCTTTGTACCTTATTCACATAGCCTGAAGGCAATTTTATACCATATTGTTATTGCTCCTGTGTTTTAACTATAACTTGTTATATCAAGTCAGATGTGGAATTCTCCATTTGTGTCATCATGTTGCACTCAGAAAGTTCTGGGTTTTGGAAGACTTTGGATTCTGGAGCATTTGTTTTAGATTTGTGCGTGAGGGATAGTCAACCTGTATAATGGCATCCCACATTACTCATCCTTTTCCATTTAATATCAGTAAGTGCTAAGTTAATAATAATAAATGGTGGCACCACAGTTTCATTTAGTTTGCAGACACCTTTCCTATACATTGCCTCTCTCAGTACTTTTAACAAATGTCAAGGTAGCCAATATTATTCAGATCAGGAGGTCGAGGCTTAGGAAGGAGCAGTAATTGGTCCAGATCTCACAAGTGGTAGGAAGGATGGAAGGGCACCTCTGGCATCACATCCCAGGTTCTTCCCTCTACGGCACAGGCTGCTCACTAGGACTTGGAATTCTTGGTAGATTGCTTTTCAATGATTCTTACATTGTTACTAGCCATGGGCTAGAAGGCCAGTTCAAGACTCCCCAATGAACCACATATTCTCACTTGGCCTTTCTTTTTTTTTTTTATAACGCTTTTATTTAAAGAATATAAATTTCCAAAATACAGCTTATAGATTACAATGGCTTCCCCCCCCATAACTTCCCCCCGACCCGCAACCCTCCCCTTTCCCACTCCCTCTCCCCTTGCTTCACATCAAGATTCATTTTCAATTCTCTTTATATACAGAAGATCAGTTTAGTATATATTAAGTAAAGATTTCAACAGTTTGCCCTCACATAGCAACACAAAGTGAAAAATACTGTTGGAGTACTAGTTATAGTATTAATTCACAATGTATAGCACATTAAGGACAGAGATCCTACATGATATATTTTTTAAAAAAAATTGATTAATTTTCTAGGCAATTTCCAATTTAACACCAAGATTTTTTTTTCATTTTTAATTATCTATATACAGAAGATTGATTCAGTATATACTAAGTAAAGATTTCATCAGTTTGCACCCACACAAAAAAACAAAGTGTAAAATACTGTTTCAGTGCTAGTTATAGCATTACTTCACATTGGACAACACATTAAGGACAGATCCCACATGAGACGTAAGTACACAGTGACTCCTGAAGTTGATTTAACTATTTGACACTCTTGTTTATGGCATCAGTAATCTCCCTAGGCTCTAGTCATGAGTTGCCAAGGCTATGGAAGCCTTTAGGGTTCGCTGACTTCAATCTTATTCCAACAGGGTCATAGTCAAAGTGGAGGTTCTCTCCTCCCTTCAGAGAAAGGTACCTCCTTCTTTGATGGCCCCATTCGTTCCACTGGGATCTCACTGGCAGAGATCTTTCATTTAGGTCTTCTTTTTTTTCCAGAGTGTCTTGGCTTTCCTTGCCTAGAATATTCTCATGGGCTCTTGAGCCAGATCTGAATGCTTTAAGGGCTGATTCTGAGGCCAGAGTGCTATTTAGGACATCTGCCATTCTATGAGTCTGCTGTGTATCCTGCTTCCCATGTTGGACCATTCTCTCCCTTTTTGATTCTATCAGTTAGTATTAGCAGACACTAGTCTTGTTTGTGTGATCCCTTTGACTCTTAGACCTATTAGTGTGATCAATTGTGAACTGAAATTGATCACTTGGACTAGTGAGATGGCCTTGGTACATGCCACCTTGATGGGATTGTATTGGAATTCCCTGGCCTGTTTCTAACTCCATCATTTGGGGCAGTTCCGATTGAGCATGTCCCAAATTGTACATCTCCTCCCTCTCTTATTCCCACTCTTATATTTCACAGGGATCACTTTTCAGTTAAAATTTAAACACCTAAGAATAATTGTTTGTTAATTACAGAGTTCAACCAATAGTACTAGAATAAAAAAATTACTAAAATGGATAAAGTATTACATTGTACAACAACAGTCAGCACAAGAGCTGATCAAGTTACTGTTTCTCATAGTGTCCATTTCACTTCAATAGGTTTCACCTTTGGTGCTCAATTAGTTGTCACCAATCAGGGAGAACATATGATATTTGTCCCTTTGGGACTGGCTTAATTCACTCAGAATGATGTTTTCCAGATTCCTCCATCTTATTGCAAATGACCGGATTTCATTGTTTTTGACTGCTGTATAGTATTCTATAGAGTACATGTCCCATAATTTCTTTATCCAAATGTATGCTTTGAATTCCCTGTGATCTTTTGCTGTGAGGTTCCCTTCGTTTATCTTCTTTCATGTTGATGGCCGTGTTTCTGTGTTTCTGTGTGTAACACATCTTTAAGTATCTTTTGCAGGGCTGGACGAGTGGCAACAAATTCTTTCAATTTTTGTTTGTTATGAAAGGTCTTTATTTCACCTTCATTCACAAATGAGAGCTTGGCAGGATATAATATGCTGGGCTGGCAGTTTTTCTCTCTAAGTACCTGGGCTATGTCTCGCCATTCCCTTCTAGCTTGTAGGGTTTCTGATGAGAAGTCTGCCGTGAGTCTAATTGGAGATCCTCTCAGTGTAATTTGACGCTTCTCTCTTGCGCATTTTAGGATCTTTTCTTTCTGTTTCACTGTGGTGAGTTTAATTACAACGTGTCGTGGTGAGGACCTCTTTTGGTCATGTTTACTAGGGGTTCTATGAGCTTCCTGTACTAGCATGTCTCTGTCCTCCAAAACTGGGAAATTTTCTGCTATTATCTCACTAAAAAGGCATTCTAATCCTTTCTCCCTCTCCATGCCTTCAGGAACTCCTATAACTCGAATGTTGGGTTTTTTAATAGTATCCTGTAGATTCCCAACAATATTTTTTAGATTTCTAATTTCCTCTTCTTTTCTTTGGTTTGACTGTATAGTTTCCTGTGCTCTGTCTTCTAAGTCTGATATTCTCTCTTCTGCCTCACCCATTCTGTTTGTAAGGCTCTCTAATGTGTTTTTCATTTGATCTATTGAATTCTTCACTTCATTATGATTTCTCGTCACTATCACAGTTTCATGTTCTACTAGTTGTTTCATTTCAGCTTGATTTCTCCTTAATATTTCATTTTCACGAGAGAGATTTTCTACCTTGTCCATTAAGGATTTCTGTAGTTCAAGAATTTGTTTTTGAGAACTTCTTAGTGTTCTTATCAATTTTTTGAGATCTGCTTCTTGCATTTCTTCTATCTCATCATCTTCGTAATCTTGAATTGGGGTGTCTTTTTCATTTGGGGATGCCATAGTGTCTTCCTTGTTCTTATTACCTCGGTTTTTGCGTTTGTTGTTTGGCATATTGGTTTCTTCACTGTGGTGTTTTTTTCTTGTTTTACTATGACTCTAGATTAAGTGGACTGTCTGCTTTTGATGGAGCCTTAGAGGCTTGAGATGGGTGTGGCCTGAGAGCTCTGTTTGGTTCCTCAGGGTTGAGGGTGTGTCAAAGGAGACACTCCCAGGTTAGGCGTGGTAAATCTCTCTCTGTTAGCTTTTTTTTTTTTTTTTTTTTTTGGTTCAAAAGGGAAGTAATTCCACACAGCTGAATGGAATTGGGGGTGGTTAGCAGGCGAATGATATACCCACAGGAGCCAGAGATCGGAAGCTCTTTCCCAAGGACCAGAGAAGGAATCTTTGCGGCCCTTTGTGTGGGCTGAGATTCTCCTGTAGTCTCCCACTGGGCTGCCAAGGCTACTGAACTGTAGCGTCTCTGGAGAGTACTCACATGAATTCGTGATTTCCATGAGTTCTCTCCCCCACCGTCTCTTTTTTCACAGTCTCAGTTCATTAGCACCACATATTCATTAGGTTCTAATCTCCTGTTATTTCACCCCCCCACCCAGAGTCAGGTTTTTCTGCTAGGCTCGGGGCCGGTGCCGACCCAAATCGCCCTGCTTATGACATATTCCAAAATGGCGCCTGCTCTTTGTCTTGCTCACCTTTGAGAGGTGAGCGGAGAGAGAGAAGCTCGTGTCTGTATGGGTCACTTTTTTTTTTTTCCCTCTCTCTCTCTCTCTTCTAGTTAGCCTGGTGAACTTTTCCCCGCAGGGTTTCAAGCCTTGTTCACTCTAGGCTCCCTTTTCCGCTTCCCTGCTGGTATCTCGAGCTATTGAGGTTCGGCTCACCTCGCGTTCCAGCGCTGGTGTGTTGAATCTGCTGCTGGTGTCCCAAACTGCGGGCTCCCACGCTCTCCACGCAGGTCCACTGTGAATCTCCAGTTCCGGAAGGGTTTTCTCTGCTGTTTCTTCCCCTACTCTTCCTTGAACCTGCAGTATCTCCACTTTTATTAAACTGTCTCTCCCCAGACTATCGGTGTGCTCCCTTCCTATTCCGCCATCTTGCCACTCCCTCCACTTGGCCTTTCTGACTCCAGTCACCTTGGAGGTTGTCATGCCCTAATGTGACTTTTGGGGGAGCCTAGCAACTCCCACTAAGTTTCCCATGGTGCTCTCTGCAATTCAGTCTGTCAACAGCAGCATACACTGGCCAGCTCTCACTGGACCTTTCCTTCTCATCTGTCATCGGAATCTGCACATATCATTTGATAAATTTGTACAAACTGAACCTGTCCATGGAACCAGCACCCAAATTATGCAGTAACTCATTAAAAGCACCCAAAAGCACCCTCACCATGGTAAGCAGTATTCTGACTCATAAAGACACAGAAGAGTTTTGACAAGTTTCATGTTTTCTTTAACTAGAAATAGATAGTATGTACTCTTTTTCCTCTGGCTTCTTTCATTCAACATAGTCATATTTATTCACATGTTGAATGATTGGAGATCATTAATCTTGTTGCTGAATAATATTCCATTGTATGAATATATCATAATTTACCCATTCTATTATGCATGAATATTTGAATTGTTCTAGGCTATTCTGTGTACAATATCCAGGAACATCATCATGCATACTTTTGGTACAACTTTTCTAAGCGTGACTGTCGTCAGCTATAGTAGATTCCATGAGTATTCCAAAGTGGTTGTACTAATTTATACTCCTATAAGCAAAGTAAATGTTCTGGTTATTCCATACCATTGCCATCATGTGGCATTTTCTTCTTTATTTTTGCTGTTCTGGTGGGTGTGAGTGAGTGCATGTCATTCAGTGTGTATTCATAGGTTGTGGACTATTAGGTTATGGTTGCTACTATAAAAATGAATAAAATGAAAGCTTTTAAACGTAAAAACAAAATGGTTGATTACTGTATCTTTGACCAAGGGATCAGGTAAATGAATACACTGTTGGTTAATTTTATTTTCTCTCAATCAAAAGGATAGATTGACTTGTTAAGCAGATGTATTACATCTTAAAACCAATATTGTGCATGCATGTATGCATGGATGTGTTTGTGTGTGTATGTGTATATATATATATATATGCACACATATATAATTTACTTGACATTTACAGTACGTGCTATACATCAGTCACTGTCCTACCCTCATAAGAAAAAGCACTGTAACAAGGTTTTAATGTAAATTTATTTTTTTATAAACCTTTTATTTAAAGAATATGAATTTCCAAAATACAGCTTATGGATTACAATGGCTTCCCCCCCATAACTTCCCTCCCACCCACAACCCTCCCCTTTCCCGCTCCCTCTCCCCTTCCATTCACATCAAGATTCATTTTCAATTCTCTTTATACACAGAAGATCAGTTTAGTATATATTAAGTAAAGATTTCAACAGTTTGCCCTCACATAGCAACACAAAGTGAAAAATACTGTTGGAGTACTAGTTATAGTATTAATTCACAATGTATAGCACATTAAGGACAGAGATCCTACATGATATATATTTTTTAAATTAATCAATTTTCTATGCAATTTCCAATTTAACACCAAGTTTTTTTTTCATTTTTAATTATCTTTATATACAGAAGATCAATTCAGTATATACTAAGTAAAGATTTCATCAGTTTGCACCCACACAGAAACACAAAGTGTAAAATACTGTTTCAGTACTAGTTATAGCATTACTTCACATTGGACAACACATTAAGGACAGAGCCCACATGAGATGTAAGTACACAGTGACTCCTGATGTTGATTTAACAATTTGACACTCTTGTTTATTGGGGGCTGGCGCTATAGTATAGCAAATGAAATTGGCACCTGCAGCACTGGCATCGCATATGGGTGCCAGTTTGAGTCCTGGCTGCTCCACTTCTGATCCAGCTCCCTGCTAATGTGCTTGGGAAAAGCAGCAAAAGATAGCCCAAGTGCTTAGGCCCTTGCATCCATGTGAGAGACCTAAAAAAAATTCTGGCTCCTAACTTCAGCCTGGCCCAGCCCTGGCCTTTGCAGCCAATTTGGGGAGTGAACCAGTAGATGAAAGATTTCTCTCTCTCTCTCTCTCTCTCTCTCTCTCTCTCTCTCTGCCTCTCCCTCTCTGTAACTCTGATTTTCAAATAAATAAATAAAAATATTTTTGAAAAATTATTTATTTATTTGAAAAAATGAGTGAGAGAGATGTAGAAAAAAAATCTTCCATCTGCTGATTCACTCCTCAAATGGCTGCAAAATCTGGGGCTGGTCCACGACAAAACCAGGAGCGCAGAACTCCATCCATGTCTCCCACGTGGGTGGCAGGTCCCCAGGCACTTGAGCCTTCTTCTGCTGCCTTCCCAGGGGCCTGGATCAGAAGTAGAGCAGTCGGGACTTGAACTGGTGCTCTGAAGTCGGTATGGCAAGTGGCAGCTTAACCCAGTGTACCATAATGCTGGACCTAAATGTGGGCTCTTTTTAACACATTTTAAATACAGTGAACACATAATGACACTGCCAACAATTGTTCTAGAAAAAGAAATACGCATTTAGTGAAATAGATCAAACTTGACTGACCTGGCATTCCAATTCCACTCTCCCTGAATTAATTTTAATCTTATTGTGGCTACATCTGCACTCCAGCTGGCCACTTTCCATAGCAGTATGGTCCTTGGAGACAGCACATGAGAAGACACAGAAAGTAAACCGTTCTCCCGACTGGTGTCTGCCCACAGCCTAGGCCAGTTCTCCAACCCTGGTGACCTAGGTTTTTCCATCAGCAATCTTGATGCTTCTCCCCCCAGCACAGAGCCAGGAACAGCAACATCAGGTACCTTACCTTTTCAGCTCTCACCAGCAAAGCACATTCCACCTCTATGAGCCAGCTTTCTGTTATGTTAACTAACACACCGGAGAAGAGTTTCTCTGGAGGGAACAGGTTTAGTTCAGCTTACAGTTTGGAGGTTGACAGTTCAGGATTGGGCTGCCCCATCAGTCGGGTGTCTGGTGGAGGCTGGCAGGTACAGAGGAGCAACAGCATGGTGAGCCAGGAAGCAGAGAGAAGCTAGGCTGAGTGTGGCTTAAATAACCAACCCTCAGGTGTTACCTGCAGAGAAGGGGCCCCCAGGGATTTAAAGGCCTCCCAGAGGCCAGGCCCACCTCTCAGAGGCCATAATTAGATCAAGGTCCACCCTTAACCCATCAACCCTTAAGAAGGCTTTGAGGTTGAAGCATCTGCATGGGTTTGGGGAGCCAGCCCTTCTCAAGCCACAACATCCCCAGAAGCCAATTCTGTCCCTGCCAAGACTCTTACCACTAAGTGCTGCTTCAGGAGAAGAAGCAAAGCAGAGAGACCACAGAATAATGTAGAAGGCATATAAGGCTCTCAGATATCCTATGGCAGTTTTAACTTTTTTCTAGTGATCCAAGTTGACATTGGAGGCAAAGTGGTTGACAGAGCTACTTCTGTTATAATCAAGACCTAAGACATCCACTAAGGCCTTGCACATGGAGAAAAAAAAAATGGAGGTGGGCAAGAAAGACATATTGGGCAATTGTCTTCTTTGGCCTCTGCCCTGAGCCAGAAGTCAGAGGAGCTGAGGTTAGCTTAAGCTTTCTGAATAGCTAGACAGAGAGTAACGCTGGTGAGCAAAATGGAAGAGGCAAGTTAATGAATTTGTCCAGGGAAATGATAAGCTTGATTTTAGCCATTAATTTTTCCACCTTCTAAGTATATTACTGTGTTTTCCATAATTTGCAGTGATTACTCGGAAAGTCTCATTAGGGACCTATTCCTCACTGGGAAACACTGAAAAGCGTCTGTTAACGGACTACTCAGCACAGTCTTTAGCGATTCAGAGTCCCTAGTACAGCCCGCAGACAAAGGTTTTCTTTAAGTGTCGGAGACCTTCAAAGGTGCTCTGGGTTAGGTTTTCACTGGGGATGCACATCCCCCCACGCACACACCTGCAGTTGAGACATTCCCCTGGTTTCCTGGAAGGAGGGCAGCCGTGATAAAGATTTCTCAGTTTTTTTTTTTTCTCTATTTTTTTTTTTTTTTTTTGTGACAGGCAGAGTGGACAGTGAGAGAGAGAGAGACAGAGAGAAAGGTCTTCCTTTTGCCGTTGGTTCACCCTCCAATGGCTGCCACGGTCGGCGCGCTGCGGCCGGCGCACCGCGCTCATCCGATGGCAGGAGCCAGGTGCTAGGTGCTTTTCCTGGTCTCCCATGGGGTGCAGGGCCCAAGCACTTGGGCCATCCTCCACTGCACTCCCGGGCCACAGCAGAAGGCTGGCCTGGAAGAGGGGCAACCGGGACAGAATCCGGCGCCCCGACCGGGATTAGAACCCGGTGTGCCGGCGCCGCAAGGCGGAGGATTAGCCTGTTGAGCCACGGCGCCGGCCGAGATTTCTCAGTTTTTATAAAATGCTCCTTAATCAGTGGTTGGTATTAAGAAAGAATACGTTTTTAGGTCAGTACTGCGGCTCACTAGGCTAATCCTCCGCCTGCGGCGCTGGCACCCTGGGTTCCAGTCCTGGTTGGGGCGCTGGATTCTGTCCCAGTTGCTCCT
Organism: Sylvilagus floridanus; assembly: GCA_949820135.1. Taxonomy (NCBI): domain Eukaryota; kingdom Metazoa; phylum Chordata; class Mammalia; order Lagomorpha; family Leporidae; genus Sylvilagus; species Sylvilagus floridanus. The sequence goes on from OX463241.1 coordinate 81,438,159, forward strand.
CTTCCAATCCAGCTCTCTGCTGTGGCCTGGGAAGGCAGTGGAGGATGGCCCAAGGACCAGCAAGGGAGACCAGGAGGAAGCACCTGGCTCCTGGCTTCAGATCGGCACAGCGCCAGCCGTAGCGGCTATTTGGGGGGTAAACCAACAGAAGGAAGACCTTTCTCTCTGTCTCTCTCTGTCTAACTCTGCCTGTCCAAAAAAAAAAGAATAAGTTTTTAAAAATGCATAATTTAATAATTTCCTTTGGGTCATACTCATATTATTTCTGATATTTCCCAAAAGGCCATTGTAAAAGTTGTTACACAGTACATATTCATTTAGGATCAGCAGAGAAGAGAAAGACACTGCTATTATAGTCTTAAAACCCCCAGTGGCTTTCACATTTGGCAGCAGCTCTATAAACAGAAGTGTAAAGATTTCCATTATAAGACCCTGAAAAACAGATGGTAATATGCTTAAGTGATTTTTTTAAGATGAGGACATGTGTAAGGCATCCATCTGGAAGTAATTATGAGTCAAACAAGTCTTTTGTTACTATTAAGCTTTCAGCTGACTTCCCCTACTAGGACAACAATGAACCAGCTTTTCTTAAAATAGCCCCCAATTTTGTTGTTTATTCGGACAATAAACCAAAAGGCAGAAATGTTTGAAAGCTGGTGGTTTTGCACAGAGGCAGTTTAGAAACTGGTCCCTACCCCCACCACCTGAGTCCCACTAGCTACTAAACATCATTCACTTTCTGTGTCCTACGAGTGGGAGCCACAGCTTTGATTTGATTTTTGGTCTATTTGTACTGAAGTCAGTGTGAGTAATTCCATCTCTTCATTAATATTTCATACTCTGGAGTGAGATGGATTTTTTTCTGGTGCTGACTCCTGCACAGGGCGATATGCCTGCATTCACTCTAACTTAAAATGGGCTCATTTCAGCATCTTGCTGAACAAGAGGGAAACATCACTGTTGACCAGCACTCAGCTCCTTTCCCAACAGCTAATAATAACAGGTGGAAGCCTTGAGCAAGGCAGAGGGCCTGTTTGTGACTTAATTAGCATCAGGTGATCCGGTGTTATGCTTGCAGGATGTGATTCAGGGAAAGCTGCATTCACCTGTTGCTATTTTCAGAGTAAGCCACTTACCCCAGGGAGAGGTTAACATGCCATGGGCCCTGCCGTTTCCAGTGGGTCTGTTTTGCTAACCTCGTTGTGTAGATTCTCGAATAAAGGAATTAAAAGCCCGAAGACTTCCTGTGAGCTAATCAGCCTCGATGCCAAGAGTGACTACAGAAACTGTTCTCTGCAGGCTCCAGGAGCCCAGGGCTCTTCACATCATGTGGGTATGTAGCCCCCTCCAACACACTTTATGTCCGCTGTGCCCAGACAGTTGGCTTTTCCTCCTTCAGTTCTGGCATGGAAGAGAGGGGAGAGAGGCATGGGTCGAGAGGGACTGGAATGATAGATTCCTCCTCTTCGCCCCACAGGTGGGTGAGTGCCCAATTTTAAGACCAAGTGTCTGGGTGGGTGTTTGGCACAGCAGTGAAGTTATCACTTAGGACACCTGCATTTCTAAATCAGAGTTCCCAGATTCAGGGCCCAGCTCTGCTTTCCATTCAGCTTCCTGGTAATGTACATCCTGGAGGGCAGTAGGTGATGGTGTCCCTGTCACCCACAGGGGAAACCCAGATGGAATTCCTGGCTCCTGACTTCCATCTGGCCCGGGCTAAACTGCTGCAGGCATATAGGGACTGAACCAGAAGATGGGAGATCTCTCTTTTTTTATGCCTTTCAAATAAGTAAAAAATAATAAAATGGAAAGTGTCAATTAAAAAATAAAAAGACCAAGGGTTTACAGAGTAGCCTGCATGAGGCTCACACCCAAGCCTCTGCCACCTTGCTACTGACCACATCCTGGATGTGATAGCACCTGTGGTGTCTGTGAGAAAAATTCTTCATCAAGGGCAAAATAATACTAGAAAAAGCTTTCCTGGCCGGCGCCGTGGCTCAACAGGCTAATCCTCCGCCTTGCGGCGCCAGCACACCGGGTTCTAGTCCCGGTCGGGACGCCGGATTCTGTCCCGGTTGCCCCTCTTCCAGGCCAGCCCTCTGCTGTGGCCCAGGAGTGCAGTGGAGGATGGCCCAAGTGCTTGGGCCCTGCACCCCATGGGAGACCAGGAAAAAGCACCTAGCACCTGGCTCCTGCCATCGGATCAGCACGGTGTGCCGGCCGCAGCGCGCCGACCGCAGCAGCCATTGGAGGGTGAACCAACGGCAAAAGGAAGACCTTTCTCTCTGTCTCTCTCTCTCACACTGTCCACTCTGCCTGTCAAAAAAAAAAAAAAAAAGAAAAGAAAAAGCTTTCCTAGGCAGGGAAACCTATAAGACAGGAAAATCAAAAGGAGAGTAAATAGGAACACGTTATGTTACATACTCAGAAACATCACTACAGAGTGGAGAAATATGAGTGTGTATGTATGTGTTTTGAGGCCACAGTGCAGAGAATATTCCTGGAATATCATCGTGTTTTTCATGCTCGGTGCACCACACTCAGTGGAAGCTCAGAAAGCAGCGAAGTTAAAATTAGTGGGTCTCATGAGGAAAGGAGCCTTGGTTCTGATGTGGAGTAGCAACAAAGACACGTTCATTTGAGCAGCCTCAGAAAAATATCTGGAGAGGTACTTATAGAGCATAACAGGAAATAAGGAATAATTATAGCATCCTAATATAATGCAAGGGAAGCCTTACACCAGTGGGATAGGATGAAGACTCCTTTGGTTTGTAGTTAGCCTAGTACCATTGGTATATTGGGATGACTAAAGCTGTAAACCACCCAGAAAACAGTTCTCTGTCTCCAGCTCCCACCATGTTTTAATGTCATAGTAGAAAGAGAACCGAAAAGAGGTCAAAAAGAGGTAACAGCAGCCCAGTAAGGATGATTGAAGGATTGGCCCAATGAGTAGGTACCACGAGCTGTCACCCTGCCATTTCAACTCTAATTATCTCAGTTAAGTGAGCCAACCAACAATTCCTTAGATTTGTGTGTCACATTTCTTCTGAAACATTGATGTTTTCTGTGGCTTCATGGCCTCTTGTATCTATAGGATTGAAAGAATTTTTGCAAAATAGTTAAGAATAGACACCATGGGGACCAGGGCTGATTCTACTGAGATGCAAGTGGCGAGGTTGATAGGTTCTTGCACATAATGATGCTTCAGGATGCCAGAAAATTAGGCTTTGCAGTCTAGAGGAGGAGGAAATGAAGAGGCTAAAGATTTCCCCAAGATAGAGAAGGAGTTTGAAAGTAATCATCTAGCAGGGCTGTGATGTCCCTTTCGCACACTCCAGGAGAGATTGGATCAATTCAGAGATCATTTCAGGGTCTGCGTGAACCTAAAGAAGGTTTTTTGTTTTCCTCACTCAGAGGAATCTAAATGCTGATCACCCGAAATTAGAGAATATCTGATAATTATCACAGAACATTTTAAATCCCTGGGACTACCATCAAATGCCCTGCAGGAGTGTGGAACATCTGGCCTGGGGGCTGTATAAGGCCTGCACAATCATTTGATCAGGTGCTGCTAAGACAACCACAGGTAGTACTTGAAATCCAGTAAATCAAGCCAGGCATCGTAGCACAGTTGGTTAAGCCACTAGCTGTGATCCGAGCATCCCATAGGAGCGGCAGGTTCAAGTCCCTGCTGCTCCACTTCTGATTCAGCTTCTTGCTAATGTGCCTGGGAAAGCAGCAGAAGATGGTCCAAGTGCTTAGGCCCCTGCTGCCCACGTGGGAGAGCTGGAAGAAGCTCCTGGCTCCTGGCTTCAGCATGTCCCTGCCCCAACTGTGGTGGCCATTTGGGGCGTGAACCAGCAGATGGAAGATCTCTCTTTTGGTCTTTTCCTCTCTCTCTGTAACTCTGCCTTTCAAATACATAAATTATTATTTTTTATAAAAGGAAATCCAGTAAATCTATAGCAGGCTAATTTTTAAGCTGATAATTTTGTATGGTCTGTGAATGATGTTATAAATACAAATGGCCCTTGGCAGGAAAAAAAAAAAAAAACGGTTCCCATCCTTGCCTAAAGTGAAGCATTAACCTCATGCTGCCCTGTCCAGCCAGGTCGCCTGTGTACTTCCCAGAGCAGTGTGAACTCCAGGATGCAGAGGGTGAGCCCTGGATCCACCATGGACTTTCTAGAGTCCTTTCTTCCAACATTTCAGCTCACAGATTTTTATTTGACTGCAGATAAAACAGAATAAGAAATTGCCTAATCCCCCTGCAATTTTAAACAGCACTTTTTATGCTGTTGTAGTTAAACAAAGGAAAGATAACAGGCACGGCAATAGTAAAAATAAAGGTGTGACGCTTTCTCCATTTGAGAAAATTAGAATGTCTTAGATCAAACCTCACTAGAATTTTGAATCTCATACCTTGCTACCATTTCTAAGTGTGGGGTTTGAGATTCCTCCTTTCAGGTCTTTGTGGAGCCATCAGAAATAGAAGGTATGGCCCTACAATGCTGATAGTGTCAGCCAAGAGAAAACTCATGTAGGGACAGACATTTTGGTGCAGATACAACTTGGGACACATTAATTCCACATTGGAGAGCCTGGATTCCAGTCCTTGCAGTACTCCTGACTCTAGCTTCCTGCGAATATGCACCCTGAGAGGTAGCAGGTGGTGGGTCAAGTAGTTGGATCCCTTCCATTCATGTGGGAGACCCAGAGCCCAGTTTTAGCAGACATTTGAAGAGTGAACCAGTGGATGGGAAATTGTGTCTCTTTTCCTTTCAGAGAAATTAAATAAATAAAAATTTAGATTTTTTAATTAAAAAAACTTGGAGACGTGTGTTGTGTAGTATGGAACTTCAAGTTCAGGTCATAGCTGCCTGATACTATCATAGCTATCAGTGTGCTGTTCATTGGTTCCTGCACATGAGAATTGCCAGAAATCATGTGTGTGTATAGAATAAAAGGAGAGGAAACAGGATATAAGATAATGGGTGATTTTGTTTATTTTTAGGAATTTTCTTTATACAGTATCGTATGCAGCAAATAAGAAAGAAAGGCATGCACAGACATGGTAGTTATGGAAAGAAAATCATGAAAGTTAAAGCAATAGCTGGAATAAGGCAATAGGAAAAGGATATGAAGAATAAGAGACTGACATACAGAGCCACTAAAACTGTGGTTATGAAGACTATATATCAGTATAAAAATCATTTGTAATGCTGAATGAAAGAGCAACATTCAAAATTATATATGCACACTGTCTCATAATCATGTAAATAATCATTTTTATGAACAAAGTATAAAAAGTAAAATATTTTGAGGTGGTAGGATTATGGTGTGTTATTATTTTAAGTACTATAACAGGTAACAGTTATCCATCATTCAATAATTCCAGGAACCATGCTAGCTTTTACACGTGCAGTTGCCTCCCTGCCCCAAGTCTATGGGTTCCATATTTTGTGGATTCAGCCAAATGCAGATTGAAAATATACATAGGGGAGAAATTGTATCTGTATTCAACATGGACAAACCTTTTTCTTGTCATTATTCCCTAAATAATATACTGGAATACTATTTACCTAGCATTTACATTGTGTTGGGTATTTTAAGTAATTTAGAGATGATTTAAAGCATAGGGAGGATGTGCATAGATTATGTGCAAATTCTACACCATTTTTTATGAGGGATTTAAGCATCCACAAATTTGGTATCTATGAGTTGTCCAGAAACCTAAGATACTGCGGGATGACTGTTTCATATTTATTCCTGCAAACAACCCATTGAGCTACTTAGTATTATTTTCCTGATTTGTCACTTACAGAAGTTGTGATGAGTTGCCTATAGTCACAGAAGTAGTAGCGATACTAATTCCATTTGACTCCAGATATCCTGTTAAACATATAAAAATGGGTGGTTGTTTAGTCTAGTGGTTAAGGCACCAGTTAAGATACGCACATGCCACGCTGGAATGCCTGGCTTTGATTCCAATTCCAGCTTACTGCCAATGCAGACCCTGAGAGACGTGATGACTCAAGTGGTTGGATTCCTGCCACCTACATGGGAGATGGGATTGAATTCCCAGCCCCTGGCTTCAGCACTGGCACTGATCTGGCGTTGCAGGCATCTGGGGAATGTACAAGCAGATGGGAGCTCTGTGTGTCTCTGAATTTCTTCTTCTAAAATTAAAAAACAGTAACATTTAAAAATAATAATGTGCAGGTTAATATTTAGGTACATATTTATACTAAAAATTTGAAGATATGCTAAAGTTCCTATAACAGAATGACATCATAATATTGGTACTTCAAATTTGAGATGTCCTGCTTATGGTGGAGAAGTAAAATATAATAAACAAATGCAAAAGATGCAGTTGCTATGCTGATGAACCATTTCTGAAACTGCATTAAGTGGGTAACAGCACTAGTTTGACAACTTTTGACTGAAGTAGAGGGGCAGAGGTGATAAGAAACTTGTTAACTATAGGAAAAAATGTCTATGATGTGTTTTCTGTCTTACCTTCCAGAGCCATTTAGAACCTGTGAGAGTTGGGGTATGAAGGTGACTCGTGGCTAGTTGAGCAGAGCAGAGAGAAATGCCCTCTAGGTGTGGGTTGATACATTTCAGTAAGTTCCCAGGTATGTTTTCAGACAGAAAGGGTTAGGATGCACTGAGTCATGAGAACAAAGAAGTCATTATTAGTTCTGCATTCACCATTTATTGTACACTTCTATGCAAAATAGAATTGAGCAAAAGACTATGAGGAACTTGAAGAAACCACCAAGCCAGTGTAAGTACAGATGCAGTGGTACCAGTAAAAGCACAAAGCTGATATGTGATGGGGCTTTTGCTTCAGGCTGTGAGCCAGGGTTTTACAAAGACTCCTTACCAAAGATGATGTATATATAGCAGAAAACACAGTGCTCAATACCATTGGTCAATAAGGAAATGCAAATAAACCCATGAGCCTCTTCTGTTAGAATGGCCAGGGGGAAAAGCCTGGCAACATCAACTGCTGACAAGGATATGGAGCAACTAAAACTCTCATTCATTGCTGGTGGGAATGGAAAATAGATACAGCCACTTTGGAAGACAGTTTGACATTTTCTTCTAAAGCTAACAAGCATGTGATTACTATATGACTCGGTGAGTATTTACCCAAGAGAAATGAAAATAGATTCCTATGCATAAATCTTTGCACAAATGTTTGTAAGAGCTTTATTCATAATCACCAGATCAGGAAATAATCCAAATGTCTGTCAACAGGTATCAAACTGGTATAACCATACAATTAGTACTACTGGGCCATAAAAAGAAATTAACTACTGATATATGCAATGATGTAGGTGAATCTCAAAAGCAAAATATTCCAACTAAAAAGGCTACAACTGTATGATTTTATTTATATGCATTCCGGAAAAGGTAATACAACCAAATAAGACTACAGAGAAGTCTCAGTATATTAAAAATGGCCACACATTTTTTTTCCTTAGCCACACTTCTCTTTGTTTTTCCTTTTTAAATTTTTTGTAAAATGTATTTATTTTATTTGTTTGAAAGGCAGAGAGACTGACACAGACAATAAGGTATCTTCCATCCAGTGATTTACTTCCCCAGTGACCACAACAGCCAGAGCTGGTCCAGAATGAGGTCAGGAACCAGGAACCCAATCAGGTCTCCTACATGGGTGGCAGGGATCCAACCCTTGAGCCGTCATTGCTGCCTCCAGGGTGCACATTAGCAGGAAGCTTTAATGGAAGGCAGATCTGGGACTCAATGGAGCTAAAATTCAATATTTTTTTAAAGATTTATTTGAAAGGCAGAGTTACAGATAGAGAGAAGGAGAGAGAAAGGTCTTCCATCTGCTGGTTCACTCCCCTAATGGCCACAGTGGTTGGAGCTGGCCAGTCTGAAGCCAGGATCCAGGAACTTCTTCCAGGTGTCCCACATGGTGTAGGGGCCCAAGCACTTGGGCTGTCCTCCACTGCTCTCGCAGGCTATCATCAGGGAGCCAGATCAGAAGTGGAGTAGCTGGGTCTCCAACTGGTGCCCATGGGGTGCTGGTGCCGTAGATGAATCTACTACGCCACAGCACCAGCCCTGAAACTCAGTTATCTAATCATAATGTAAAAAAATTATAAATTAAGTGGGATAGCTGTGAAATTAAAAAATAAACTTCTTTAAAACCTTGGACAGGGGCCAGTACTGTGGCATAGTAGGCCAAGCCTCCACCTTTAGCGCCGGCATCCCATATGGGTGCAGGTTCATGTCCTGACTGCTTCTCTTCCAATCCAGCTCTCTGCTTATGTCCAAGGAAAACAGTGGGAGATGGGCCTGGCTTCAGAACAGCCCAGCTCTGGCTGTTGCAGCCATTTGTGGAATGAACCAGCAGATAAAACACCTTTCTTTTTGTCTCTCCCTCTCTGTAACTCTACCTCTCAAATAACTACATAACATCTTTTTTTAAAAATGGACAAAAAAGAAATCTGAAAGCCAGCTTCCTGCTAATAGCCTGGGAAAAGCAGCAGAAGATGGCCCAAGTACTTGGGCCTCTGCCTCCCAAGTGGGCTATTGGATGAAGCTTCTGGTTCCTGGCTTTATCCTGGCCCAGCCCTGGCCATTACAGCCATTTGGAGAGTGAACCAGCAGATGAAAGATTCTCTCTCTCTCTCTCTCTCTCTCTCTCTCTCTCTCTCTATATATATATATATATATCAATCTATCTCTTCCCCTTCTCCCTCCTCTCAGAAACTCTACCATCCAAATAAATATATCAATCTGAAAAAGAAAGAAATCTGAGCCAAAATTAGATCTGAGGTATTTGGAAATAAAAATAGTGCTGCATATCAAAACTCCCTGGATATGATCAAAGCAGCATTGGATAAACATGGACAGCCCTAAATGCATTATTAGAAAACAGAGATCTCTAAAAATAAATAAACTAAGATTTTAGCATAAGAACATAGGAGAAAACTAGCAAAATAATTTTCAAGAAAGTAGATGGATAAAGAATAATGGAAATGATAGCATAAAATTTAAAGTTAACAAAAAGTAAAATTGATCCATGAAACCTAAAGCCATTTATTGAGAAAATAGAACTATAGGCTAACCTTTGGTAAATCAGGTAAAGATGAGAGGGGGGAAAAACACACACACCAGGGATGGGCATTTGACTTAAGTTAATATTTTAATTCCATTTTTCCACAAAGTTTTTGAAATCCGCTCATCCATACTTCTCTGGATAGGTGGAGTCCTATGCAGGTCTCTGTTAGTGTAGTCACTTGACCTTACAGTGTCCTCATGTCCTGTGCAGCCCTGATGCTGTTCTCTCTAGTTGTTCTACTGAACATGGGATAACAAATGCCATTACTCTTATTGTTGTGTTGTCTGTTTCCCCTTCATTTCTGTCAGTTCTTGCTTCATATATCTCAGAGCTCCATTGTTAGGTGTACGGATATTTATGCTTCATTTCTTCATGAAATATTGGCCCTTTCATCATTATAAAATGTTCCCCTAATCTCTGGCCATATTATGAATTTAAGAGTATTTTATTTGCTATTAATATAACTACTCTCTCTTTTTCACCTATTATATATACTTTTTATTAATATATAATACTTGTACTTTTATGGTATATAGGGAATATTTCTTTTTTTTTTTTTTTTTTGACAGGCAGAGTGGACAGTGAGAGAGAGAGACAGAGAGAAAGGTCTTCCTTTGCCGTTGGTTCACCCTCCAATGGCTGCCGCGGTCGGCGCGCTGCAGCCGGCGCACCGCGCTCATCCGATGGCAGGAGCCAGGTGCTAGGTACTTTTCCTGGTCTCCCATGGGGTGCAGGGCCCAAGCACTTGGGCCATCCTCCACTGCACTCCCGGGCCACAGCAGAGGGCTGGCCTGGAAGAGGGGCAACCGGGACAGAATCCGGCGCCCCGACTGGGACTAGAACCCGGTGTGCCGGAGCCACAAGGTGGAGGATTAGCCTGTTGAGCCACGGCGCCGGCCGGGAATATTTCAACACACATACATAGCATAAACCAATTGAGCCAACAACTAGCCTTTCCACTTCCTTATCTTTTCTTTGTGTTTGGAACCTACCAATTCCCCTCTTCAGCTCATCATTGTGAATTATAGTCACCTCACTAAGCTGTGGACACTGGCCGGCACCGTGGCTTAACAGGCTAATCCTCCACCTTGCGGCGCCGGCACACCAGGTTCTAGTCCCGGTCGGGGCACCGGATTCTGTCCCGGTTGCCCCTCTTACAGGCCAGCTCTCTGCTGTGGCCCGGGAGTGCAGTGGAGGATGGCCCAAGTGCTTGGGCCCTGCACCCCATGGGAGACCAGGAGAAGCACCTGGCTCCTGCCATCGGATGAGCGCGGTGCGCCGGCCACAGCGTGCCGCCCACAGCGGCCACTGGAGGGTGAACCAACGGCAAAAGGAAGACCTTTCTCTCTGTCTCTCTCTCTCACTGTCCACTCTTCCTGTCAATAAATAAATAAATAAATAAATAAATAAATAAGCTGTGGACACTAGAACTTGTTACTTCTATTTGACTGTGTTTTGGAATCTGTTATCCCACCTCCCTCAGTCTCCTTCTCCCCCACCCTCCCCGACCTCTAGTATGGCTATTTTAAGTTCTGATCTACATACATTAAAGTTCCACATATGAATGAGAACATAAGGCATTTATTTGCCTTTTTGCGTCAGATTATTTGACTTACTCTGATTATTTTCAGTTCCATCAATTTTTCTGCAGGTGATAGGATTTTGTTGGTTTTTGTGGTTAATATTCCATTATGTGTATATATACCACATTTTCTTTATCCATTCATTGATTAATGGACCCCTAGGTTAATTTTTTATTGGCTATTGTGAATAGTGCTGCAATGAATACAGGAATGTAGATATCTCTTTCATATGCTGATTTCAGAGCCATCATATATATAGAAACCATATATATAATCTCAGTGGGATAACTGAGTCATATGGTAAATGTATTTTTAATTTTTTTGAGGAACCTTCCTATTGTTTTCCATGATGGCTGCACAAATTTGTATCCCCAACAACCATGTGTAAAATTTCCTTTTCTCTATGTCCTTGCCAGCATTTGCTAATTTTTATCTTTTTAAGAATAGCCATTTTAACTAGAGTAAGATGATATCTCATTGTAGCTTGGATTTGCATTTCACTGATGGCTAGTGATATCAAGCATTTTCTTCATATATCTGTTCATCATTTGTATTTCTTCTGAGAAATGTCCATTCAAATTCTTTGCCCACTTCACATGAATTGTTTGGGGTTTCGTTGTTGAGTTGTTTGAGTTCCTTGTATGTTCTGGACATTAATCTTTTGTCAGATGAATAGTTGGCATGTATTTTCTCCATTCTGTCGACTGCCTCTTCATTCTGTGGATTGTCTTCTTTGCTGTGTAGACACTTCTTAGTCTGACATAATCCCATATGTCTATTTTTTGTTTTGCTGTTTGCAGTTTGGGGATCTTACCAAAAATCATTGATTTCAAGACTAGTGACAGTGTTTTGGACTGTTTGGCCTGTGTTTTCTTCTATTATATTCATAGTTTTAGGTCTTACCTTGAGATACTTGATCCATTGAGAGAGTTGCTTTTTCTATGGGGTGTGACGTGGGGGCAGATGGATGAGTGATGTTTCCATCTTCTACATGTGGTTTTCCTAGAACCATTTATTATTCCATTTATTTTCCATTCTGTGCTTCTGGTGACTGTCAAATATCAACTGTAGATGGTGGATTCATTTTTTGGATCTCTATTCTGTTCCATTGGTCTATGTGTCTTGTTTTTATTCATTTTAGACCATTTTGGTTAAAGTAGCGCTGAATAATGTCTTAGAAATCTGGTGTTGTGATGCCTCCAGCTTTTGTTCTTTGTGTTCAAGATTGCTTTGACCATTCTGGGGCTTGTGGGCCTCAATGTGAATTTTAGAATTGTGTTTTCTAGTTCTGTGAAGAATATAATTTGTATTTTGATGAGGATTGCATTGAAGCTGTAAATTGCTTTAGGTATTATGGATATTTTAATAATATCAATTCTTCAAATCAAGAAAATAGGAGTTCTTTCCATATTTTTTGTCCTCTTCAGTTTCTTTGATTGGCGTTTTCTAATTTTCATTGTGGAAGTCTTTTACATCTTTGGGTAAATTTATTGCAATGTATTTTAATTTTCTGTAGCTATTGTGAGTGGGAATGCTCTTACAATTTCTTTCTCGACAAGTTCATTGTTGGTGTATAGAAATGCTACTGATTTTTGTGTTGGTTTTGCGTCCTATAACTTTACTGAATTTGTTTATCAATAGGCTCTTGGTGTAATCTTTGGGTTTCTCTATATATATAATCATGCCATCTGTTAACAGGGATAATTTGACTTCCTCCTTTCTTATTTGCATGCCTTTTATTTCTTCTTCTTACATAATTTCTGTGTCTAGGATCTCCAGAAGTATACTGAATAAGAGCAGTATCCCTATCTGGTAGAAGATTTTTGAGAAAATGCTTTCAGCTTTTCCCCATTCAATATGATGTTGGCTATTGGTTTTTCATAAATAGCTTTTATTTTGTTGAAGTACGTACTTTCTTTTCCTAATTAGTTCAAGATTTTTTTTCAATCATGAATATGTTACAGAAAGCTGTATTAGAGAAATTCCCTTAGTTCAAACAGGCCCCAGAGGCTGGGTAGAAGATCAGTAGAGCAGTTTATTAATGTCAGTGGGCCCAGTGGAATCACTTCCCAAGACTGGGCATCTGATCCAGCTTTCTTTCAATATTTATACACTCATAAGCATCATCCATTAATATTTACAGCATTGGTGGACTTGTTGCAGCATGTAGGACTCAGGACCACCCATGAGGAACTTGAGACCACATGTATGGGGAACTTGAGTAGGGGTGGGTGTAGAAAACCAAGATTAGGACACCTACCCATACATGTCAATGACTATGGGGAACTGGAATGGGGGTTACAGTAAATAGAGATTAGGACATCTGCCCTCTTCAGGGGTCTTGTCTCTCCCTTGTCTCTGGTCATAGCTTAACTTCCTCTTCAAATAGATGTTGGATTTTATTGAATGCTTTTTCTACATCTACTGAGATGATCATGTGACTTTTATCCATTCTGTTGATGTGTTGATGAATTACACTTGTTAAAATTTATTTGACTTACTTGAAATGCAAAGTTAGAGAGAGAGAGAGAGAGAGAATATCTTCCATCCTCTGGTTCACTCCCCACATAGCCACAACATCTGGGGCTGGGTCAGGCTGAAGCCAGGAGCCAGGAGCTTCATTCATATGTTTGTTTCCCATTTGCATTTCCTCTTTTGAACAATGTCTCTTTATGTCTTCTGCCCATTTCTTAATTGGGTTGTCTGAATCATTGTTGTTGACTCTCTCGATCTCTTTATATATTCTGGTTACTAATCCTTTATCAGTTGCATAGTTTGCAAATAATTTCTCCCATTCTGTTGATTGCCTCTTCACTTTGCTGAGTATTTCTTTTGTGGTGCAGAAATGTCTCAATTTGATGTAATCCCATTCGTCAATTTTGGCTTTTTGATTGCCTGTGCCTCTGGGGTCTTTCCTAAAAACTCTTTACATATGCCAATATATTGCAGGGTTTCCCCAGCTTTTTCTAAAATGTTACAAGGGTTTGGGTTTTGATCCATTTTGAATGGACTTTTGTATAAGGTGTATATACTTCTGGATGCAGAGATCAGTTTTTCCAGCACCATTTTTTGAAAATACTTCCCTGCTCCAGGAATTGATTTTAGCTCCTTTGTCAAAGATAAGTTGGTTGTAGATGCAAGAGTTGATTTTTGGCATTTCTATTCTGTTGCATTGGTCTCTCCATCTCTTTTTGTACCAGTGCCAGGCTCTTTTGATTATAACTGCCCTCTAGTATGTCTTGAAATCTGGTATTGTTGTGCCTCCAGCTTTGTTTTGTTATAAAAGATTGCTTTAGCTATTCAGAGTCTCCTGTGTTTCCATATGAATTTCAACATCAATTTTTCTATATTTAAGAAGAATGCCCTTGGCACTTTGATTGGTATCATATTGAATCTGTAAATTGCTTTTGGTGGTATGGACATTTTGATGATATTGATTCTTTGAATACATGAACATGGAAGATTATTAAACTTTTTGTATCTTCTATTTCTTTCTATAATGTACTGTAATTCTCATTGTAGAGATCTTTTATGTCCTTGGTTCAATTTATTCCAAGGTATTTAATGTTTTTGACAGCCATTGTTAATGGGATTGATCTGAGAAGTTCTTTCCCAGCCATGGCATTGTCTGTGTATACAAAATCTATTGACTTTTGTGTATTAATTTTATTTCCTGCCACTTTACCAAACTCTTTTATGAGTTCCAATAGCCTTTTAGGGGAGTCTTTGGATCCATTATACATAGAATCATGTCATCTGCAAATAGGAATATTTTTAGTTCCTCCTTCCCAATTTGTATCCCTTTGATTTCTTTTTCTTCCCTAACGGCTCTGGCTAAAACTTCCAGTACTATATTGAGTAGCAATGGTGAGAGTGGGCATTCTTGTCTGACTCTGGATCTTATTGGGAATGCTTTCAAATGTTCCCACTTCAATAGGATTCAGGCTGTGGGTTTGTCATAAATTGTCTTGATTGTGTTAAGGAATGTTCCTTCTATATCCAATTTGCTTAAAGTTTTCATCATGAAAAGGTGTTGTATTTTATCAAATAATTTCTCTGCATCTACTGAGATAATTATATGGATTTTATTCTTGAGTTTGTTAATGTGATGTATCGCATTAAAATGATTGATATGTGAGTGTTGAACTATCCCTTCATACCAGAGATAAATTCCACTTGACCTGGGTTAATGATTTTTCTGATGTATTGTTGGATTTGATTGGCTAGTATTTTGTTGAGAACTTTTGTGTTCATGTTCATCATGGAAATAGGTCTGTAATTCTTTCTCTATTGTATCTTTTTCAGGTTTGGAAATTAAGGTGATGCTGGCTTCATAGAAGGAGTTTGGACTCTCTCCATTTTGATTGTTTTGAATAGCTTGAGAAGAAGTGTAGTTAGTTCTTTAATGTCTGGTAGAATTCAGCAGTGAAGCCATCAGGTCCTGGAAGGCTTTGTTTTTTCTTTGTTGGGAAAGTCTTTATTACTGTTTGAATTTCTGTCTTGGCTATTGGTCTGTTTAGGTTTTGTATGTCTTCATGGCTCAACTTAGGTAGGTTGTATGTGTCCAGGAATCTATCTATTTCTTCTAGGTTTCCCAATTTGCTGGTATATAGCTCTTTGTAGTATTTTCTGAAGATTCCTTTTATTTCTGTGATATCTGTTGTTACCTTTCTTTTTTCATCTCTAATTTATTGATTTGGGTCTTCTCTCTGTTTTTTTTAGTTATTTGGGACAATGTATTGTCAATTTTATTTTTTTCCACAAACCAGCTCTTCGTTTCACTGATCTTTTGTATGGGGGGTGTTTCAATTTTCTTTATTTATTCTCTAATTTTAATTATTTTTTCTCCTGATTTTTGGTTTGGTTTGCTATTGTTTTACTAGGTCCTGGAGATTCTCTGATAGCTCATTTGTTTGGTGCCTTTCCAATTTCTTGATGTAGGGACCAATTGCCATAAACTTTCCTCTTACATTGCTTTTGCTGTACCCCATAAGTTTTGATATGTTGTTGTATTGTCATCTTCATACATTTCCAGAAACTTTTTGATTTCTTCTATGACTCACTGTTCATTCAGGAGCATGTTGTTCATGTTTTGAACAAATTGAGTCATGTTCTTCATGTGTTTGCATATGTTCTAGAGATTGTTGAGTTGTTGATTTCCAGCTTCATTCCATTGTGATCAGAGAGAATGCATGGTATGATTTTGATTTTTTTTTTTAATTTGCTGATACTTGCTTTATGGCCTAACATGTGGTCTACCTTAGAGAAAGTTTCATGCATTGGGGAGAAAAATGTGTACTCTGTAACTACAGGATGAAAAGTTCTGTAGAAATCTGTTAGGTCCATTTATTCTATAGTGTTAATTAACTAGGATTTTTTTACTGATTTTCTGTGTAGCTGATCTGGCCATTGCTTTCAGTGGGGTATTGAAGTCCACCATTACTATTTTATTGGAGTCTATGTCTCCTTTTAGATCCATTAGTATTTCTTTTAAATAGCCAGGTGCCCTGTAATTGGGTGCATATATATTTATTAGAGACACATCTTCCTGTTAAATTGATCCTTTAATCGTTACATAGTGCCCTTCTCTGTCTCTTTTAAGTTTTTGTGTTTGGCCGGCGCTGCAGCTCACTAGGCTAATCCTCCGCCTGGGCATCAGTACTACAAGTTCTAGTCCCAGTTGGGGTGCCGGATTCTGTCCCAGTTGCTCCTCTTCTGGTCCAGCTCTCTGCTGTGGCCTGGGAAGGCAGTGGAGGATGGCCCAAGTGCTTGGGCCCTGCACCCGCGTGGGAGACTAGGAGGAAGCACTTGGCTCCTGGCTTTGGATCGGCGCAGTGCCATTTTTCCATAAATATTCCTATGTTTACTTTGGCTTTCCTTTGTGCTTTTACTGGGAGATTTTCTGCCTTCACCTTCCTTCATAGTATTAACCATGTTTCTGTGTGTAGCCTATTCTTAAGCATCTTTTGTAAGGCTGGACAAGTGATGACAAATTCTTTCAATTTCTGTTTGTTATGGAAGGTCTTTATTTCATCTTCATTCATAAATGAGAGCTTTGCAGGGTAGAGTATTCTGCGTCGACAGTTTTTTTCTCTTAAGACTTCGATGATATCTCGCCATTCTCTCCTAGCCTGTAGGGTTTCTGTTGAGAAGTGAGTCTAATTGGAGATACTCGAAAAGTAATCTAGTGTTTCTCTCGTGCACATTTTAGAATATTTTGTTTATGTTTTAATGTGAAGAGTTTAACTACAGTGTGTCATGGTGAAGATCTTTTCTGGTCAGGTCTATTAGGACATCCTTATCTTTCTCCAAAAGTTGGGAAGTTTTCTGTAATTATTTCACTAAAAAGGCCTTCTAATCCATTCTCTCTCTCCATGCTTTTAGGAACTCCTAAGACCTGTATGTTGGGTTGTTTGCTAGTATCCCATAAATCTCCAACACTGTTTTTTAGTTTTCTACTTTCTTCTTCTTCTTCTTCTTTCTTCTCTTCTCTTTCATCTTTTTTTGGTCTAACTAAAATTTCCAGAGATTCATCTTTTTTTTTTTTTTTTTTTGACAGGCAGAGTGGACAGTGAGAGAGAGACAGAGAGAAAGGTCTTCCTTTTTTGCCGTTGGTTAACCCTCCAATGGCCGCCACGGCTGGCATGCTGTGGCCGGCGTACTGCGCTGATCTGAAGCCAGGAGCCAGGTGCTTCTCCTGGTCTCCCATATGGGTAAAGGGACCAAGGACTTGGGCCGTCCTCCACTGCACTCCCAGGCCATAGCAGAGGTAACCGGGACAGAATCCGGTGCCCCGACCGGGACTAGAACTTGGTGTGCTGGCGCCACAAGGCAGAGGATTAGCCTAGTGAGCCATGGCGCTGGCCCAGAGATTTGTCTTATAACTCATATTCTTTCTTCTGCATCACTGAGTCTGTTCTTAAGGCTTTCTACCACATTTTTTATTTGATCTATTTAATTCTTAATTTCTAATATTTCATTTTTATTTCTCTTTAAAAGCTCAATTACATGGGAAAATTTTCATTCATGTCCTGTATTGATTTCTTTTTTTAACTTTTATTTAATAAATATAAATTTCCCAAGTACAACTTTTGGATTATAGCAGCTTTTTCCTCCCATAACCCCCTTCCCAACTGCAACCATCCCACCTCCCACTCCCTCTCTCATCTCATTCTTCATCAAGATTCATTTTCAATTATCTTTATATATAGAAGATCAATTTAGTATATACTAAGTAAAGATTTGAACAGTTTGCACCCACACAGAAACACAAAGTATAAAGTACTGTTTGAGTACTAGTTGTACCATTAATTCACATAGTACAACACATTAAGGACAGAGATCCATGGAGAGAGTAAGTACACAGCGACTCCTGTTGTTGATTTAACAATTGACACTCTTATTTATGACAACGGTAATCACCCGAGGCTTTTGTCGTGAGCTGCCAAGGCAATAGAAGCCTCTTGAGTTCACCAACTCCAATCTTATTTAGATAAGGCCATAGTCAAAGCGGAAGTTCTCTCCTCCCTTCAGAGAAAGGTACCTCCTTCTTTGATGGCCCATTCTTTCCGCTGGGATCTCATACAGAGATTTTTTTTTTTTTTTTTTTTTTTGCCATAGTGTCTTGGCTTTCCATGCCTGAAATATTCTCATGGGCTTTTTAGCCAGATGTGAATGCTCTAAGGGCTGATTCTGAGGCCAGAGTGCTGTTTAGGACATCTGCCATTCTATGAGTCGGCTGTGTATTCTGCTTCCCTGTATTGATTTCTTTAATTTGTGGATTTGCTTTGATTACTTCTAAGTAAACCTATGATCAATATTTTGAAATCTGTTTCTGGCATTTCTTCAGTCTCTTCATCTTCACATTCTAGTATGGACGTGTTATTGTATTCATTAGGGGGCATCATATTTTCTTCCTTACTCTTGTTTCTTGAATTTCTGCATTTATTTTTAGGCATTTGTGGAGATACTTGTCCCGTCCCCCCCCCCCCCCCCGCCCCGTGATGTCTTTTATCTTTGGACTCTGCTTCTATGGTTTAGTGAAGTGTCTGTTCTTTCAGTGAATACCCAGAGGCATGTGCTATATATGGTCCAGGAGTTCTGTTCAGTGCTCCAGAGTGAGGAGTGTCCAAGGTGACACCTAAGTTGGGTATGTTAAATCTCTTTTTTGTGGCCCGCACTGTGGTACACTAGGTTAATCCTCTGCCTGCAGTGCTAGCATTCCATATGGGTGCTGGTTCTAGTCCCAGCTGCTCCTCTTCCAATCCAGCTCTCTTCTATGGCCTGGGAAATCAGTGGAAGATATCCCAAATGCTTGGGCCCCTGCACCTGCATGGGAGACCAGGAAGAAGCTCCTGGCTCTTGGGTTCAGATCTGCATAGCTCCAGCCATTGCAGCTATTTGGGAAGTGAACTAGTGGAAGGAAGACCTTTCTCTCTGTCTCTCCCTATCACTGTCTGTAACTCTACCTCTCAAATAAATAAAAATCTTTTTTAAAAATCTCTTTTTTTTTTCAATGAGGAGAGTTTGATCAGCTCTGTTGGCATTTTCTCATAGTTGCCTTCTCTCCTCCAGACCAATGCCCAGGCACTAGCCCTAGTTGATGCAACATTCATCCTCACTGCCACAAGAACCACACAAAGGATCTGTGCAGTTCATAGTGTGAGCATGGATCCCGCAGCAGTAACTCCCACCAAGCAATCAGGCAGCCCTGAGCATGTGGAGCCACTCACAGTGACTGCTCGGAGACCCAGCCACACCCTGTGCCCTCCCACAAAGCTTCAGTTTTTTTTCATAGTCTTTCCCTGTACATAAGGCTCCCACACTCTTGAGCGCCCAGTCCCCTGTCAATTTCCCCAGCCAGACTTACACATGTCCTCTCAGTTGGTTGCTGGGCACATGGACACAAGCTGGTACAGCTGTTGCATATGTCTAAGATGTCTGAGATCCTCTCTCAGCTATTTACAAGACACCAGTGCCAGTTTGTTGGGAAGAGAGAAGCGTGCCCCCTTTTTCTTTTTTGTCCTTCTAAGTTGGCAGGTACACTGTCCCCCACTGGACTCCACGCCAGACTCCCACCAGGCTCTTCCTGCAGCTTTATCAGCAGTGGCTTAGGCTACTGCAGTCTGGTCTCACCTCACTCTCCAAAGCTGGTGCTGAGGCTCTCGGCTCCTGAGTTGTGTGCATCCACACCCTCCACATGGATCCACTGTGTCCCTCTAATTTGTGTGCATTTTTCTCTGAAGTTTTCTTCCTAATTCTTCCCTGAGATTGCACTCTCTCCACTTTTTTTTTTTAACTATCTTTCCCTAGACTAGAGAGGTAAGCTCCCTCCATATTCTACCATCTTGGAATCTTTCCTTTTTATTTCTGTGATATTAGTTGTAATATTTCCTTTTTCACTTCTGATTTTTTACATTTCTGAGTATTCTTGTCTTTTAGTCTAGCTTAAGATTGATTATGTTTACCTTTTCAAGGAATGAATATATATTTTGTTTCTATTTCATTTATTTTTGCTCTGTATTTTATTATTTCTTTCTTTATAATAACGATTTCATTTGTTCTTTAAGATACATATCTAGGTTTTTTTTATTTGGTATCTATTTTTTATGTAGACTTTTATTACTATAAACTTCCTTCTTAGTGCTACTTTTTTTTGTGTCCCAAACCAAGTTTTGGTTTGTTGTGTTTCCATTTTCATTTGTTTCAAGGAAATTTTACATTTTCTTTTTGATTTCTTCATCCAGGAGAATGTTGTACAGTCTCCATGTTACTTTTATAATTTTTAGAGTTTCTTTTGTTGCTTATTTCTAACTTTATTCCATTGTTTTCAGAAAAGATAAAAGATATGGTTACAATTTTTTGAATTTGTTGAGACATGTTTTGTGGACCAAAGTATGATCTAATATGGAGAATGTTCCATGTGCTGGTGAAAAGGATATGTATTCTGAAGCTGTTGAGTGGAATGTTTCATAAAAGACTTATTAAGGCCATTTGGTGTATAATATAGTTTAACTCTGATGTTTCCGTGTTGTTGTTGTTGTTGTTGTTGTTGTATGTGTGTGAGAGAAAGAGAGAGTGAGATCTGTCCATTGATAAAATTGGGGTTTTAGGTCAGCGCCGTAGTTCACTTGGCTAATCCTCCACCTGTGGCACCAGCACCCCGGGTTCTAGTCCCAGTTGGGGCACCGGATTCTGTTTCTGTTGCTCCTCTTCCAGTCCAGCTCTCTGCTGTGGCCCGGGAAGGCAGTGGAGGATGGCCCAAGTGCTTGGGCCCTGCACCCGCGTGGGAGACCAGGAGGAAGTACCTGGCTCCTGGCTTCGGATTGGCACAGCGCGCAGGCCATAGCAGCCATTTGGGGGGTGAACCAACGGAAGGAAGACCTTTCTCTCTGTCTCTCTCTCTCTCTCACTGTCTAACTCTGCCTGTCAAAAAAAATTTGGATTTTAGAGTCACCTACTATTGTTGTAATAGAGATTATCTTTCCTTTTAGTCGTAACAGTTTTTGAAATTGGATGCTGCATCATGAGGTACATATACACTTACAATCATTATATCTTTTTGTTTAATTAATACTTTGATCATTATATAGTAACATTCTCTGTCTCCTTTTACAGTTTTTCTCTTAAAGTCTATTTTATCTTATATAAGTTTAGCTACATCACTCATTTTGCTTTTGTGTGCATGACATTTTTTTTACCCTTTTACTTTCCATAGGTGTGTATCTTTTCTGGTGAAATGAGTTTCTTGTAGTCATCATATCACTGGGTCTTATTTATTTATACATTTACCCAATCTGTATCTTTTAATTGAGGATTTTAGACTGTTTATATCCAGTGTTATTATTAATAAGTAATGACCTATTCTTATCTTTTGAAATTCATTGTTTATTTAGTTTGACAATCATTTGTTCTTTTTCTAGTGAGTTTTATACTTTTAAACATTTTCATCCTTCTTTGCTTATGTATGTAGGATTCCCTTGAGCAGTTTTTTGTAATGCTACTCTAGTAGTGATGAATTCCCTCAGCTTCTACCCATCTTGGCAAGTCTTTATTTCTCTTGCATTTATGCTATCTTTGCTTGGTAGCATATTTTTTAAGATTTATTTATTTATTAAATAGGCAGAGTTACAGACAAAGAGAAGGAGAGACAGAGTGAGAGATCTTCCATCCGCTGGTTCACTCCACAAATGGCTGCAATGGCTGAAGGTGGGCCAATCTGAAGCTAGGAGCCAGGAGCCTCTTTCAGGTTGCCCACTGTGTGCAGGGACCCAAGCACTGGGCCATCTTCTACTGCTTTCCCAGACCATCAGCAGGGAGCTGGATTGGAAGTGGAGTAGCCAAGACCTGAACAAGCACCCATATGGGATGCCAGTGCCACAGGCAGATGGCTAACCTTCTGTGCCACAGTGCTGGCCCCCAATAAAGTATTTTTAGTTGACAGGTGTGGTTGTTTTTGTTTTGTTTTTTTGAGACTTGGAGTATATCATCCTTTTCTTCAGGACTATAAAGTTTCTGTTGAAAAAAATCTTCCGTTATTCTAATGTTAATGTTAAAGTAACTTGACACTTTCTTTTGCAACTTTTAAATCGATCTCTTTTTGTTGTGCTTTGGAGAGTCTGTGTATAATGTGTTGTGGTGAGAATATTTTCTGGTTTTGTCTATGTGGGGTCCTTTGAGCCTCTTAAATTTGGATTTCCATATCTTTCTCCAGCTTGGGGAACTTTTCATGTATTACTTCATTGAATAGGTTTTCTATGCCTTTATTCATCTTGTCTCCCTCAGGGATTCCCAAAATTGTAATATTAATTCACTTAATGGTCTTGGAGGCTTTTGTCTTTTTATTTTATTTTTCAGACTGCAATATTTCAAAATAGCTATTTTCAAGTCCATCTGTTCTTTCTTCTGTTTGACCTAGTCTGTCACTGAGGCTTCTAACTGTATTTTAATGATTATATTTTAATGTTTTATGTATCTATTTTCATCTACTTGAAAGGCACAGTGACAGAGAAAGAGGAAGATGGTGAGAGAGAGGGAGAAAGAGAGAGAGAGAGATTCCTGTATCAGCCAGATCTGGAGCAGGCTGAAGCCAGGAACCGAGGAACACCATTCTCGTCTCCCATGTGGCTGGTAGGGCCCCAAGCACTTGAGCCATCATCTGCTGCCTCTTGGATACATTATCAGGAATGCTGAGTCATATGCAGATGTGCCCGATCTTGAACCAGCACTCCAATATGGGATGTGGGTGTCCCAAGTGGCTTTCGCTGCTGCACCACAATGCCTGCCCCATCAACTGTGTTTTTTTATTTCACACATTGAATTCTTCATTTCTGTTTGGGTCTTTTTCAAGATCTCTATGTCTTTGATGAATTTCTCTTTCATGTCATACACTGATTTTCTAATTTTATTTAACTGTATATTTTAAAATTTTTTTTGAATTCTTTACTAGGCAATTCATCAGTCTTTCTTTGTAGTCTGATATTAAAATGTTACTATTTTCCTTTTGGGGCATTGTATTGCTTTGCTTTTTCATATTTCTTTTGTCTTCAAGTTTATAGTTGTGTACCTGGTGGATTACTTTTAAAGGGCAGCTTTCATGGATTGAAGAATGTTCCCTGAAGATGAGTCTTTGAGTGTCAGTTTGGCTGGCTACTTTGGCCTTAGATCCATATGTACACTGAAATGCCCTCTCCTTGTGTCCTCTTCCACTGTCAGCAACAGCAGTGGGGTCTGTGAGGCTGCAACCCTTTTTGCTGGAGTGACAGAGAGTCTGTAGGGTCCTGGCAATGGGTATACACAGAAGCTTCTCCTGGGGACTAGGCTCTGAGGATAGTTCTTTTCTCAAGGTGGCATCACAGGTGTGAGCATTGTGGCACAGCTAGTTAACCCACTACTCGGGATGCTCACATCCCATCTCAGAAGGTCGGTCCAAGTCCGAACCTCTGCTTCTTGTCCAGCTTCTTGCTAATTCGTTCTGGGAGGCAGCAGTGATGGCTCAAGTGTTTGGGTCCCTGCCATCCATGTGGGAGACCCAAATTGCGTTTCAACTTCTAGACTCCAGCCTGGCCCACCCCTGGCTATTAGGGGAATGTAGGAAATGAACCAGCAGATGGAAGATGTGTGTGTGTGTGTGTGTGTGTGTGTGTGTGTGTCCACCCTTCCACTGCAATGCGGAGTCCCCCTGGCCTTGGGCTGGGGTCACAGTTGCAGATGTGCTTTGTTCCTTTCTTTTTGCTGTGATCCCAGGTTGCTGAGTCCTGTGGGGTTCCTGTATCTCCCTGGCTGAGCTCCAGTGTTCTCTCCCTCAGGCACTCACCTCTAGCTGCAGCTATTTACTTGTTAGTCTGTCTCTTCTCTGTGAAGGAGAAGACAAATGTTGGGCACCATTACTCAGCTGTCTCCGAACACTGGTCCACTCCAGCCCTCTTATGGTTCCTGTTTGCCAGATATATCTTCTTCCATCCTTTTACTTTCAATATATTTTTATTTTTTAATTTAAAGCATGTCCCTTGTAGACTGCATGTGAGTGGATTATGTTCTTGCCCATTCTGACAGTCTCTACCTTTTGACTGCATTGCTCACTTCATGAACTTCTCATGTTGACATTGACATGGTTGGATGTACCTCTACAGTTTGCTTTTTATTTTTTATGTATTTGACTACTCTTTTCTTCCTTTCCTAACTCCTTTTGTCTTAAGTTGAATTTTCTGGTATACTGTTTTAATTTCTTAGTGAAGTGATTTTTTGAATGTTTTTGAATACATTTCTTAATTTCTACAGGACTTACTATAAATATCTTATTGTAGCAGAATCAAGTCCAGATGTATACTAAATTCCAATGAGATTCAAAAAACTCACTACTATATAGTTCCTCCCCCTACTTTTTGTGCTATTATTGTTATATAAGTTAAGTATATGTTACAAATCTAATAATACATTGTTATAATTGTTTATTTATATAATCTTATTTCTTTGAAATAAGACAAGAAAACAAATAAGAGCAGAAATATATGTATAAAGTTTCTTTTTAAAATATCAAACCTTCTTATTCAACATTTCTGTCTCTATTCATTGCTTCCTGAGGATTTGAGTGACCTTCTGATCCCATTTTTTACTCCAGCACATCTGTATTCCAAACTTCCTTCTCTCTGTTGTTTCATCAAATGGATTACCTTTGCATATGCCATCAATCCAACAATGTAATTTATAGATATCTATGCCATTGCTTTTTTAAATCAAGTACGAGAAGAAAGAAAACCAAGTAATCATATTGTCTTTTATCTTTACCTAGAAAATCACCATTGCTAAAAATTATTTATTTATTTGAGTGGCAGAGAGACAGCACATAGACGGTTGGTGGGGAGGAGAGATCTTCCATTTGCTGATTCTCTTCCCAAATTGGGCTGGGCTTTGCTGAAGCCAGGAGCCAGGAACTTGATCCAGGTCTTTTTCCATGTGGGTGGCAGAAACCTAAGTACTTGGGTCATCATCTACTGCCTTCCTAGTGCGTTAACAGGAAGCTGTACTGAAAGCAGAGGCAGGACTCCATCCTAGCCCTTCCTTTATGGGATACCCATTCGGCATCCCAAGAGGCAGCTTAAGCCGCTGTACCATAACACCTGCCATAAATAATCCCCTTTACTGGCATGTATGTGTATGTGTGTGTGTGCACGTGTGCGCCTTTGTCTTACTGTTTGGTATTAATTCCTTTGAACCTGAGGAACTTTGTTTAGTGTTCCTTATAAGGCAAATCTCCTTGGAATAAATTCTCTCAGTTTTTGGCTTGTCTGGGATATCTTTATTTTGCCCTCATTTTTTACAGACAGCCTTGCTATAGAACTCTTGGTTCACATTTTTATCACCTAGCACTTTGAATATGTTGTCCACTACTTTCTGATCTCTTGTTTATAATAAGAAGTCAACTGTTAATCTTGTCGAGATTTACATGTTCGTAATGAGCCATTTCTTTCTTGCTACCTTAAGATTACCTTCACCATCCAACACTGTGACTATGCTGTGTCTGAGAATGGTTCTCTTTGTGTTTATCCCAAGTGGAGTTGATTGCACTACTTGGTTATATTGATTAGTGATTCTCATAAAATTTAGGAAGTTTATACCCTTTATTTGTTCAAATATTTTTCTGCTTTTATGTGGAAGAGAATTAACAAAGCTTAGATTGTTATCCTTAGAAACTTTAAGTCTGGCTTATACTATTAGCCCTTGGCTGGTGTCTGGGAACTTGGTTTTCTGAGTGATTTCAATTAATAGTTTGCTAGCAGTGATTCCCTTGCTGAGAGTGTTGTATGAACACTATGATATCTGTTGAATACATGCTTTCCTTCTGGAAGCCTGAAATTTTGCCATGTGTTAACTAGAATACCAGTATAATACCAGCCCTCAACAAGAATCTTGGGTCCTGAGTCTCTAATGAGCTTTGTGGACAGGGACAGCTGCAAATGTGGCTGCATTTTTGTTGCTGGGTGAATGTGCTGTGTGATTCCTCATGAGAAGGAGGGCACAAGGATCAGCCAGCACATGGATTCCCCCGGACTCTGCCTGTGTCCCTTTCCCTTACTATTATACATGGGCTGCTCTGCAGTCCCTTCTTAACTGCTTACCACCAAAGCCTCCAGTGCTTTTGACAATGACCTTAGGCATGAAATCCTCTGTTCTAGATGAGAGTAGCCCCTCTAGGCCTGGGAGAACATCAGCACCACAGCAGCTGCTTGTCCTACAGCCTTACCCCAACCTCAGGACCAGGAACTGGGGTCAGGTAGGGATGTCAGCCCCAAATTTGCTCAGCTGGCTCCTCCCACTGTAGCACCTGTGCTTTACCAGGGGGCTCCTATTTAAACTCCTGCGGTACACAAGCACCTGTGCTTTGTCTGTGTCCTGACAGAGATTCAACTGACGTCCTGCAGCACACAAATACCCGTGATCTCCCCACAGCACTTCTCAAAGGAAAAATACTCCCAGAGCCAAGGTTTGTTAAATCACAGATAGCTCAGAGGCTGGTTAAGTGGTTCTGGGACTTGGGTTTTCTCCAAGGGAATCTGTCATCTCAAATTTCCTCACATTTTGGTCAAACTCTTTCAAGACCCTAAACTGCCCCCTAGTGGTAGGATCTGGTTTCTAAGAGTCTTTGAGGAAGGTCTGGAATTCAATTTTTCTGGGTTCTTGTGTTGGATCTCATCGGTGAGTCCATACCCTTAGGGAGCAGGAGCTCTCATCATAGACCTTAAGAGATAAGAGATTTCTTTTCACACAATACTTGATATTTCATCATGTTTCCAGTGTATCATTCAATAATGGATGTGTTCAGAATTTGGAACCTGTAATGAAACTAAACAGCTATTAATAGACTCCAGCTACCCAGCTTATTATAAAAAATAACTTTGTTGAACTAATTTCAGTTAGGGTTAAGGTAAAGTTTTTTACTAGCTAGTTTACTGCTTTTAGACCCAAATTACTAAGTGATTATGATGAAGCTTAAGAGAGTTGGCCTTGACTTTTAGTTGAATTTTGAAAGAATACTTTTAAACCCGGAGTGCCTAGGAACCACCAATGTAAGAGCAAGATTAGGTACCGATTGAGATCTGAAATATTTAATCAGCTACCAATCTGATTTATGTCAATTTCCTCAGGCTGCTTTTGAAATGCCATAAATTATAGAAGAAAGCATCTGAGATCGTTAACCCTGATTTTACATTCATCGAACTTCTGAGCCTCCGGCTCCTAAAGTGAAGGCAGCCAGCTCATGGCGGATGACGCGTGTGACGTGCTTGAGTCATTCCCAGTAGACAGTGTGTCAATACCCCATTATCTGCTAGATACATACGGAAAAAGGAACAGAACAGCCATGTCAAAGAAGCCCTGATTCCATGTTGTTAGAAAACGCAAGTGGAAATGCAAAGTATATCCAGCTTTCCCACAGATAGGATTGAGGCAAAGGAAAAGATTGTGAAACTGAGCTGGCTGATCAGATTATAATTAATGTCTAGAAGAACTGGTTGAATTAACACATACACCAATGGCATATTTTTAAAACCTTCTAAACATGTATCATTCATTTAATGTGTGTCATTCAATTTCATATTTTTTAAAGATTTATTTCATTTATTATTTGACAGGCAGAGTTAGAGAGGTAGAGACAGAGAGAGGTCTTCCATCTGCTGGTTCATTCCCCAGATGGCCGCAATGGAGCTGCGTCGATCCGAAGCCAGGAACCAGGAGCTTCTTCCTGGTCTCCCACAAGGGTGCAGGGGGCCAAGGACTTTGGCCATCTTCTACTGCTATCCCAGGCCATAGCAGAGAGCTGGATCAGAGAGGAGCAGCCAGGACTAGAACCGCCTCCCATATGGGATGCCGGTGCTTCAGGCCAAGGCATTAACCGCTGCACCACAGCGCTGGCCCCTCAATTTCATATTAATTACTTGCTACATTAAAAAAAAATTCTCTAAACATATTAGTGGAATTAAATAGGCAACTTTTCCATTAGCAACTACATATTTGTCATTGAGATAAATACACAATAATTTATTTTGTTCTGTCATAAGATGACTAATAAGAAGTTACAGTAAATTATAACCTTAAAACATGTGTAGTTTATTGTACAGTTAGTCTGTTAGACCTCAATAAAGCACTTTTAAAAATGCATTGGGGCTGGTATTGTGGCATAGCAGATAACGCCGCCACCTGCAATGCTGGCATTCCATACATGCACCAGTTTATGTCCTGGCTGCTCCACTTCCAATCCAGCTCCCTGCTAATGGCCTGGAAGAAGCAGCGGAGGATGGTCCAAGTTTTTAGTCCCCTGCCACCTATGTGGGAGACCTGGGTGAAGCTCCTGACTCCTGGTTTTGGCCTAGCCCAGTACTGGTCTGTATAGCCATGTGGGGAATGAACCAGCTGATGCAAGATCTCTCACTGTGTGTCTCTCTTTCTGTATCTGTAACTCTGGTTTAAAAATGAATAAATAAATATTTTTTAAAAACGTCTGAGAGTAGACCAATAGAATTTTCCTTTGACTTCTGAAGACTATATTTACACAAGCAACATTATGATGTTCTCTAAGAGTTTGCTAAGGAAATCATTTTTTCAAGTCTTTACAAATAAATAGATATGTATAAACAAAATATGTCAACTAATAAGGCTAGCTCAGCTTGTTTTTTATTTTTTTATTTATTTTTTTGTTTTTTGACAGGCAGAGTGGACAGTGAGAGAGAGAGACAGAGAGAAAGGTCTTCCTTTGCCGTTGGTTCACCTTCCAATGGCCGCCGCGGCCGGCGCTCATCCGATGGCAGGAGCCAGGTGCCAGGTGCTTTTCCTGGTCTCCCATGGGGTTCAGGGCCCAAGCACCTGGGCCATCCTCCACTGCACTCCTGGGCCACAGCAGAGGGCTGGCCTGGAAGAGGGGCAACCGGGACAGAATCCGGCGCCCCGACCGGGACTAGAACCCGGTGTGCCGGCACCGCAAGGCGGAGGATTAGCCTGTTGAGCCACGGCGCCAGCGTTTTTTATTTTTTTAAAGATTTTTTTTATTTATTTGAAATTCAGAGTTACACACAGAGAGAAGTAGAGGCAGAGTAACAGAGAGAGAGAGAGAGAGAGAGAGAGAGAGAGAGATCTTCCATCTGCCGGGTCACTCCCCAATTGGCCACAACAGCTGGAGCTGTGCCGATTCGAAGCCAGGAGAGGAGCCAGGAGCTTCCTCCGGGTCTCCCACATGGGTGCAGGGGCCCAAGGCCTTGGGCCATTTTCTACTGCTTTCCCAGGCCATAGCAGAGATCTGGATAGGAAGTGGAGCAGCTGGGACTAAACCAGCGCCCATATGGGATGCTGGCACTGCAGACAGCAGCTTTACCCGCTATACCACAGCTCAGCTTGTTTTATACTAAGTGAATAGAAGAAAGCTTCTTTAACCTGGGCGTTATCTTTAAGGAATCTCTAACACACATCAGATGTATTGACAAAGCATTACCAATCTCAATGAAATAAGTCATGAGGAAGAGAGGGATGCCTAATAGTATTGCTACTTTTCAATATCTACTGAATTTCCTGGCCAATGAAGTAAGACTAGAGTAAAAAAAGATGCT
This sequence comes from Sylvilagus floridanus, assembly GCA_949820135.1. Taxonomy (NCBI): domain Eukaryota; kingdom Metazoa; phylum Chordata; class Mammalia; order Lagomorpha; family Leporidae; genus Sylvilagus; species Sylvilagus floridanus. Next base: position 81,467,939 of record OX463241.1, read on the forward strand.
TATGCCTTAGAAAGGTACAGGAAGCAAAGAGAAAAGTATGATTTCTTATAGACACGATGATTGTGATAATCTAACTAGAAAATCCAAGAGAATCAACAGAAAGACTAACAGAACTATAAGAGTTGTGATATAGCAGGTTAAGCTACCACCAGCATCTTATATGGGCACTGTTTTGAATCCTGGCTGCTGCACTTCCAATCCAACTTCCTGCTAATGTACCTGGGAAAGCAGAGGAAGATGGACAAGAGCTTGGGGCCCTGCACCCACATGGAAGAACCTAATGGAGTTCCAGGCTCCTGGCTTTGGCCTAGCCCAGCTGGCCATTGCAGCCATTTGGGGAGTGAACCAGCAGATGGAAGATCCCTTTATCTCTGTTTCTTCTTAAATTTCTCTCTCTCTCTAACTCTGCTTTTCAAATAAATTTAATTTTTTTTAATTTTTAAAGAAAGAATTCAAAAAAAAAAAAAAAAAGGCCAGCGCCGTGGCTCAACAGGCTAATCCTCCGCCTTGCGGCGCCGGCACACCAGGTTCTAGTCCCGGTCGGGGCGCCGGATTCTGTCCCGGTTGCCCCTCTTCCAGGCCAGCCCTCTGCTGTGGCCCAGGAGTGCAGTGGAGGATGGCCCAGGTGCTTGGGCCCTGCACCCCATGGGGAGACCAGGAAAAAGCACCTGGCTCCTGGCTCCTGCCATCGGACAAGCGCGGTGCGCTGGCCGCAGCGCGCCAGCCGCGGCAGCCATTGGAGGGTGAACCAACAGCAAAAGGAAGACCTTTCTCTCTGTCTCTCTCTCTCACTGTCCACTCTGCCTGTAAAAAAAAAAAAAAAAAAAAAAAAAAAAAAAGAATTCAGTGTAGTTTAATATCTTTGTCTTCTTATATACCAAAATAACTATTTTGGAAAGCATAGTTGGGAATGAGGAGGAGATATTATTTATGACAGCTGCAAAAACTGATGAACAGGGGCTGATGTTGTAGTACAGTGGGTTAAGCTACCACCTGTGACAGCAACATTTCTTATGGGCACTGCTTCAAATGCTGGGCTACTCCACTTCCAGTCCAGTTCCCTGCTAATGCACCTGGGGAAGCAGCAGAAGATGGCCCAAGTGCTTAGGCCCCTGAACCCACATGGGAGACCTGGATGGAGTTCTAGACTCTTAGCTTTGGTCTGGCACAGCCCCTGCCATTGCAGCTATTTGGGGAGTGAACCAGTGGATGGAGGCTCTCTCTCCCTCTCTCGTTCTCTCTCTAACTCTGTTCTTCAAGTGAACAACTTTTTTAACAATTGATGTACACAATATTCAATAGTGAAAAATGTGCAAGACTGATTTGAAGAAAATTCTTAAGCTATACATAGGAGAGGATTTAAGTGAATGGGTATGTTATGTGCTGATTGGAAATACGTAATGTTGCAAAAACTGGAGTTTAAATAGGAGCCCCCTGGAAACTCCTGGACAGAACAATGTCAGAATTTTTTTAAAATTTTATTTAATGAACATAAATTTCCAAAGTACAGCTTATGGATTACAATAGCTTGCCCCCCCATACCTTCCTTCCCACCCACAACACTCCCCTCTCCCACCCCCTCTCCTCTTCCATTCACATCAAGATTAATTTTCAATCATCTTTATATACAGAACATCAATTTAGCATATTTTAAGTAAATATTTCAACAGTTTGCACCCACACAGAAACACAAAGTGTAAAATACTATTTGAGTACTATAGCATTAATTAAACACCTAAGAAAATTGTGTATTAATTACAGAGTTCAACCAATAGTTTTAAGTAGAACGTAAAAAATACTAAAAGGGTAAAGTATTAAGTTCTTTTTTTTTCTTGTTTTGCAACTTTTGTATTGTTGTGGCTTCCCCCCCAACCTCCCTCCCTCCCATGGCCCTCCCCCTCTCCCACTCCCTCTCCCACTCCCTCTTTCATCCCACCCTTCATTGAGTTTCATTTTCAATTACCTTCAACTTAGTATATACTAAGCAAGGCTTTCAACAGGTTGCACTCACACAACCGCACAAGGTATAGGGTATAGTTTCATAGTAAAACACATTAAGGACAGAGATCCTACATGGGGAGCATGTACCCAGTGACTCCCGTTGTTGATTTAACAATTGGCACTCTTTTTTTTTTTTTTTTTTACAGGCAGAGTGGACAGTGAGAGAGAGAGACAGAGAGAAAGGTCTTCCTTTGCCGTTGGTTCACCCTCCAATGGCCGCCGCGGATGGCGCGCTGCGGCCGGCGCACCGCGCTCGTCCGATGGCAGGAGCCAGGAGCCAGGTGCTTTTCCTGGTCTCCCCATGGGGTGCAGGGCCCAAGCACCTGGGCCATCCTCCACTGCACTCCTGGGCCACAGCAGAGGGCTGGCCTGGAAGAGGGGCAACCGGGACAGAATCCGGTGCCCCGACCGGGACTAGAACCCGGTGTGCCGGCGCCGCAAGGCGGAGGATTAGCCTGTTGAGCCACGGCGCCGGCCGGCACTCTTTTTTTATGACGTCAGCAATCACCCGAGACTCTTACTATGAGCTGTCTAGGCTATGGAAGCCCCTTGAGTTCACCAACTCTGAACTTGTTTAGTCAAGGCCGTATTACAGTGGAGGTTCCTTCCTCCCTTCAGAGAAAGGCGCCTCTCTCCTTGATGGCCTGCTCCTTCTGCTGGAGTCTTGTTCACCAGGATCTTTCATTTAGATTGTTTTATGCCACCGTGTCATGGCTTTCCATGCCTGTGAGACTCTCATGGGCCTTTTAGCCAGATCCGAATGTCCCAAGGGTTGATTCTGAGGCAGGAGTGCTGTTTTGGGCATTTGCCATTCTACGAGTCTGCTGTATGTCCTGCTTCCCCCGCAGGATCATTCTCTCCTTTTAATTCTATCCTTCATTATTTGCTTACACTGGTCTTATTTGTGAAATCTCTTCGACACATACCCTATCTTTTTTATCGGTGTGTATTTATATTTATGACTTTACCAAGTGCGCTGGCATTGGTACCTGCCTCCTTGGTAAGATTGAGTTGAAATCCCCTGGCACATTTCTGGTTCCACCATTGGAAGTAAGTCCGAGTGAGCATGTACCAACCTATATATCTCCTCCCTCTCTTATTCCCTCTCCTATGTTTAACAGAGATCACTTTTCTGTTAATTTTAAACACCTAAGAATGATTGTGCATTGATTACAGAGTTCAACCAGTGGTCTTATGTAGAACAAACAGAGCAACAACAACAAAAATACTAAAAGGAATAAAATAGTAAGTTGTTCCTCAACAGTGTAGACCAGGGCTGATCATGTCAATGTCAGAATTTTTTACTTCTCTGAAGCAACTGGGACTTTTTTTTTTCTTTAATAAAGCAACTTGCATCAGTATCTTTTTAAAAATAATAGTTACCTAGAGCATCTTTTGTTCAAAGCATCTTTGGGGATTGTGTTGGCTTGTCCTTACATCTCTGTGCCCTGAAGGCACTGAGCCATTGTCAGTCTGTCTCCATTGAAATGCCACAGATGAGATGGACAAGTGATGCCTGGAGTCACTTGAGTTTCTGTCTCAGGAGCATTAAAGTAAGTTAGAGCTCTTTCTGCCCTTGAAGCTTTCTCCCATTGGTGCTCAGAAAGTGCATCTGAGAGTTTGTCAAATGTCTCTGCCTCCCACTCTTAACAAGGAGCTGTGGACTGCTCAGCCGAGGCTGGGGTGGTAGACAGAACCTGCTGCTGTGAGCCTTGTGTTCACCATGAATGAAAAACAGTAAAATCCTTTGATGGGTCTCTCTTGCTGTCCTGAGGCTTTCATGTCAGGATAATTAAAAGAAACCCTCATGTCATTCCTCATAAATAAATCTATAAATTCAATGTAGTCCTAATCAAACTCCCAACACGATATTTTTGGACCTACACAAGCTGATTCCAAAATTCAAAGGATAAATAACAGACAAGAAGAATAGCTTCCCACCTGAAAAACAAACAAAAGCCCTTTCAAGTCAATGAGCAGAACTGACCCACCCAATTAAAAAATGCAATTAAGTTAGACTAACTAAAACAATGCCCATGGCATCTATCATTAGATCATATTCAATCACAAGTCTAACATTGGAATAGAATAATAAATCTAGAACTTAATTCCAAAGTCCTATTTATGGTTCTTTAATGCATCTTTGAAATGGGCTTGCAATTAGCTCCATTAAGAATTTAATGTTAACATCAAATGTAAAAACAGGCCTAGCAGTGTCTTGGTTCTGAACCTGCTTGTGTGCTCTCTCCATCATCACACCGTCTTGTTGTCATCAAGAAAAGGACAGGGTCTGTGTCCACTGGCTTCACTTCCACTGAGGTGGACAAGAGGTGCCATTGCTACAGCAGGTCTGGGCAGGCCACCATCTGGGCTCTCCTCTCTTGCCTTCTATTAAAAATTGAGCAAGTACCACGTATCAGGCTGTGTTCTAAGTGGTTTGCGTGTATCTGGATGTTCACTTCTTCAAGGTGATGCAGTCATAAAGATCTGAATCTCATGGGTCAGACCTGCGGCGCTCGGTCCTGCCTCCTCTTCTGACATTTCCTCAGACTGATACGGGGGTATGCATGACCTTTTCAGCATGGCCTCCCCCTCCATCTGTACCCCGGTCTCAGAGGCAGCATAAGTGGTCACTGTCACCTATCACTGCTCCACTTTGGTTCAGTAAAACGGGAATCTGGAGACTAGACAGGAAAACCACTATTGCAAGATACAACATCAGCATCTTGGATGTCCCTGTCTGTCTGCTTTATATTTGGTGAGCACTTAGGGGCAGAACCCTCCAGTCACCATTTTATTCCTGAAATTTATCATAGTATTTGGCAGATGAGAGCCATCAAGTCAGTGTTTATCAGTGACTCTCATTGCCAGATTTTACCAGAAGGAGCTAGAATGACCTGGATATAATCGCAGGGTTTCTTCTCCATGAGCCACACAGCTGCATCCCTGGGCTTATGTCTTCATAACTTTGCTTTCCCCACCCACTTTGACTTTCCCTGTTGCAGCCTATGGGATCTGAGCACTTGGAGATGCGGAAGCGGCAGTTGTCAGCTGCCCAGGGGACAGCAGCCCCCACCCCCAGCCAGCCTGGAGCCGGAAGTCGAGGGTCCGATGCTTGCTGCTTCTGCTGGTGCTGCTGCTGCAGCTGCTCGTGGTAAGGCCTGGGGCTGTTTGATCAATACGGTGCCAAGGGGGGCTTGATTTCATGTTTTTAAAGTAACTACTAGAAGGGGGGAGGGCTCAGAAAGCACATGGAAAAGAGGAATTCAGAAGTAAGTGTGATTTTGATGCCAAAATAATAAAAAGAAATCCATGAATAATTTTTTCATAACATGCATTTTCCATGAACTTTTTGAAGACTGCTGTGCACAGATTTCAATTTTTTTGGCACCATTCCATTGTTCAGGAAGTTTTAAAAATATGCCTGTGTGCCTCACACTATGAAGTACACCAAAAAAAAAAAAAAAAGCAAAATAAATCGGGCTGCCGTTTGACCTAACAATGAAAGTGCCAGTTAAAACACCCTTGTCCCACTTGGAGTGCCTGGGTTCGTTCCCCTGCTCTGGCTTCTGACTGCAGCTTCCTGCTAATGCAGACCGAGGGAGGCAGCAGCGCTGGCTCAATCAACTGGGTCCCTGCAACCTATATGGGAGACTTGGATTGATTTCCCAGTTCCTAGCTTTGGCACCAATCCAGCTCTGGCTATTAGGCATTTGGGGAGTGAATGAGTAGATGGGAGCTCTCTCTGTCTCTCTCTATGTCTCTCCTTCTCAAATAAATAAATACAAATTTTTTTTAAAATGTGTTTTACAAAATATACCAGAAATAAAATGAAAAGATAAAACATATTCAGAGAAGATAATTACAGTGCATTAAACAGAGAACTCACATTTAGGTTATATAATGAATAAGAAAATAATGACCAAAAGAAATGTAAGTAAATGAAAATGAATGGAAAAAATAATCCACTTGTGCTCCTATCAACAAGGATCAGAGAAATAAAAGCTAAATACATAGCCTTCTAAATATTGTGTAAGCCTCAGAAACATATACCCTCTCTTACACATGCAAAGGAGATTAGCATGAGAGAGTTCACCACAGCAGTAATCTGAGTGAGAAGAAATGAAAATGACTCTAAAGTACATTAATAAGAGAATAGAAGAACACACTGTAATTTAGTTATACCATGCAATATCATACAACATTTAAATTGAATGTGCCTGAGAAAAAAAAGCAAATTATAAAGCAATAGATTTTATACAATTTTTATACAAAATTGAAAGATACATTATGGATGGTCTGTATGCATGTATACCTGTATGAGCATCAAAAAGTTAATGGAAAATGGAATTAAAAGATGTTTATTTTGGTGTAGAGTTTTGAAATCCATACATAGGTTTTTTTATAATACACATTTCTCCACAAACTTTTTTTTAAAGATTTATTTTTATTTATTTGAAACTCAGAGTTACACAGAGAGAGGAGGGGCAGAGAGAGAGAGAGAGAGATGTCCTTCATCTGATGGTTCATTCCCCAGTTGGCCCCAACGGCCGGAGCTGCGCCAATCCGCAGCCAGGAGCCAGGAGCCTCCTCTGGGTCTCCCACGTAGGTGCAGGGACCTGAGGACTTGGGCTGGGCCATCTTCTGCTGCTTTCCCAGGCCATAGCAGAGAGCTGGATAGGAAGTGGAACAGCTGGGACTAGAACCGGTGCCCATATGGGATGCCAGCGCTTCAGGCCAGGGCGTTAACCCACTGCGCCACAGCACCGGCCCCGCCACAAGCTTTTTGAAGACCCCTCATCTATATGTATTCAATATTTTTTGCACCAAAATAAATGTCCTTTAGTTTGATTTCCCATGAAATTTCTGAAGTATGTATATAAGTATATATTAGCATCACTATGAATAATAACAATAAACAACAAATCAAGGATGGTGGTCATCTATAGAGCAAAGAGACTGGGAAATGGAATGAGAAAAAAATACAAAGTAAATTTCAACCATTTTACTGTTTAATTCCCTTGACTTTTTTCTCAACATGGCTGAGATTTATCCATGTTAATGTACATGCTAGAGTACATTTTTAAGAAAGGTTCATGGAGGCAGGCAGATAGATGGTTAAGATACGTGCATCATACATGGGAGTGCTGGAGCTCTATCCCTGATTCCCGGCTCCAGCTCTTGACTTGAGCTTTCTGTCAGGGCAGGTGCTGGGAGGCAGCTGTAATGGCTCAAGTAGTTGCCATTGCCACTCACATGAGAGACCCGGATTGAATTCCGGCTCCTAGCTGCAGTGAACACAGTCCCAGCCATTGCAGGCCTTTGGGGAGTAAACCAGAGACAGCAGCTCTCTCTGTCCTTCTGCTGCTCAAATAAATAAATAAATGGTTTTAAAAAGGTAAGTGACAGTACATTTCTAAGGCTTTGTGATATCTTTCTCAAAGTTCTGCTTCCCAGCCTTTTGGTATTTAGTGTTATAAAGACCTGCAGATTCTTCTTTTCTTTGAAAATCAAGTTTTCTTTTCCTTCTAAAAGGTTGAAGAATTTCTTTTCTCCTTTGTAACTCAAAATTTTACCAAAATATATCTAACCATAGTCTTATTTTACTATTTCTAAAACCTGGTGAGCAACTATCTTGGTTTCTATTAGCATTTTTTGTTCTGCTTTAACACTAACAATAGACCCACATAAATGAAACTTGACAAAAATATGCTCTTCACTTTCTAAAGAATACTCTGTCTCTTTAAAAAATATTCCTGCTTAAAATGAAATGGGGGAAAATGTCAAAGCTTAAATAAGTTTTTGCATTATTTAGTTCACAGTATAGCTTCCAGTTCTCTTACAAACCCTGTGTCAAATTCATCATTTCTTTTTCTCTTTGCTTTTTCACACCCACTGCGCAATAATGTGTTATACTTACAAAAGAAGCCTAGGAGGTCGGGCAGTAGGAGTGTTAATCCTCATGCAGAGAGAATACCACCCAGATGCCTCTCAAGTTTTCTTTTGTTGTTTTCTTATTTTAAGAAACCACTGTTTACTGAAACTTTTTAGCTCTGGCATCATGAAAGCAACAAGTCAAAAGGGTTCCTGCATTTCTAATGATTTTTCATCTAAAGAAATACACAGAACTAAAGACACGCTCTTACTACAAATTCATAAAGCAAATGCACTTGAAATTAGACTGAAGACCATTTTAAAATGCAATAAAGTGTGTTCATGAAAGATATGACAAAAGGAATATTTAAAATAATATGATAGCCATAACAAGATAAAGCAAACTCAGATAAACAATCATAAATTACATTTTTAAATTAATAGAATGCTAAAAGCATTCATGATAAAAATCAAGAAGGAGGGAAGAATGTCCACAGTCTCTACAATTTAACATTATACTTTAGGTATCGATCAATTCAGTTAGATGAAAGAAAACAGTTAGGGTCATAAGAATTAGAAAAGTAGAGGTGAAATTCTCTGTATTTGCAGATGATACGAGAGTAAATTTGGAAACTCCAAGACAATTATTGCTGGAGCCAATGAAAACATAACAATTCCACAAATAAGGTGGCTATAAAATTAACATAAAAAACACATAGTCTTCAGTACTTATACCTCAAAATGTACAGAACACTTACAGTTCAATAATTTTTTTTAAAAAATTTAAAAGTCAAAGGATCTGAACAGATATCTTGTCAAAGAAGAGGTCCAAATGGCCAACAAATTCATGAAAAGATGATAGATGTCATTAGCTATTAGCAAAATTCAAATCCAAACCACAGGGAGATACACTTCATTCATAGTTCACCAGCAGAATCGAAACTACAAGAATAGCAGTGCAGGCAAGGATGTGCAGAAATTGGATCCTCTAAATATGGAAATGTAAAATGGTGCACTTACTTTGGAAAACAACCTTGGGAGTTCCACAAAATGTTAAAAATAGAGTTACCATATAGCTCACTAGTTCCACTTCTAGGAATCTTTCCAAAAGAAATGAAAATAGATGTCCACACAAACTTGCATATGAATGGACATAGCAGCACAACAGCCAAAAAGTGGAAGTGACCCAAATGTCTGTTGACTAATGAATAAACAAAATGTGTAATATCCATAACATTGAATGTCATTCATCTATAAAAAGGAATGACATACTGATATGAGTACATCTGAGTGAACTTGGAAAATAGTGAATAGTCAAAGAAACAAGCCACAAACGACCACATATTATGATTCTGAATAGAGAAATCTATAAAGACAGGAAGTAGATGAGTGTTTCCTTGGGGCTGGTGGAGTTAGGAGACATGGGTAATAGGGAATGACTGCTAAAAAGTACAAGGTTTGTTTGGGGGTGATGAAAACATTCTGGAATTAAATAGTGTTGATGGTTGCACAACCTTGTGAGTATACTAAAGCCATTTACCTGTGTAAAGGGTATGGTATATAAATGATGGCTTGATAAAGCTTTAATAAATAAATGGGCTTCATATGTACAAATAGTAACCAGTTAGAAGATAAGATTGAATGAAATTTCATTTACAATTACAACAAAAATAATTGGAATAAATTTGCAAAGAAATACACAAATGTGTAGAAGGAATCAAACTCTCTTGAAAGAAACAGTGGTAGGGTTTTTTTTTTTTATTTTTTATTTTTTATTTGACAGATAGTGTTAGTGAGAGAGAAAGACAGAGAGAAAGGTCTTCCTTCTGTTGGTTCACTCCCCAAATGGCCGCATGGCTGGAGCTGCGCTGATCTGAAGCCAGGAGCCAGGCACTTCTTCCTGGTCTCCCATGTGGGTACAGGCGCCCAAGCACTTGGGCCATCCTCCACTGCCTTCCCGGGCCACAGCAGAGAGCCGGACTGGAAAAGGAGCAACCAGGACTAAAACCCAGCGCCCATATGGGATGCCGGCGTTGCAGGCAGAGGATCAACCAAGTGAGCCATGGCGCCGGCCCCCCAGCGGTAGGTTTTGGTTGTGCACTTTCCTGGCTTTTTCTGTACACAGGCCTATAAATATATAACATCTCCATTTTGATGGGGCATTGTGTACTATTTTAAGGTGCAGAAAATTAAATGAAAACCCCAAAATATTCCTTTTATTCTTTTTTTTTTTTACTATTTTCTCTTTTACTCGAACTTTATTTGAAAGACAGAGTTACAGAGAAGCAGAAACAAAGAAAGAGAAAGAGAACTAATGGTCTTCCATCCATTAGTTCACTCTCAAATTGGCTGCAATAGGCAAAGCTGGACCAATACAAAGCAGGAGCCTGGAGTTTCTTCTGGGTCTCCCATCTTCCACTGCTTTCCCAGGCCATAGCAGCAAGCTGGACCAGAAGTGGAGCAGCTAGGACTCAAACTGACGCCCATATGGGATACCAGCACTGCAGGCAGCAGCTTTACTCACTGTACCACAATACCAGCCTCACTTGTTCACTATTTTCTAATTAACCTGTTTTTATGAAAAGAATTATTATTCTTTTGACTTTTTGATAATAGCCATTCTAACAGGTATGATATGATATCTCATAGTGGTTCTCATTTGCATTTTCCTGATGGTTAATAAGGTTGAGTACCTTTTCATATACCTCTTGGGCATCTTTGTATCTTCTTTGGAGAAATGTCTATTCAGGTTGTTAGCCCATTATTAAATTGAGTTACTTGTTTTTCTACTTGAGTTGTCTGAGTTCTTGAAATAAAAGTATATTTTGGGGCAAAACAGTTTTGAAACCCATGTACAAGGAATCTTCCAAGAATTCATGAAAAATGTATACTGTTAAAACACTGCAGGGATTTCAAAATCCAGGGTACTTTTTCTTCAAGAAAAAATTCCATCAAGAAATTCTATCTGGGAATCTGAAGTTCTCTTTAAAGTGTTTTGTAAAACATCCTTCCTTGACACAGAATGATCTCGATTCAACACGTGAATGTCTTTTTTCTTCCAGTCTCACAGTTCGAAACCAAGATCAGAGACTCACAGCAGCTTCCCGTGAATTCCGAGCGGCAGACCTTCCAGCCTGTGAGGAAAGGTGAACTCTCATGTTGTTCAGCTCACTAAGCCATCAGAAATGCTAACTGTCTTCTCTTTCTTCTCTCTCTCACTGTAATTTGTAATTTTGTAACATCAAATCCTACTGTGGCTTCTCGTTTTCCCCCTGTAGAATTCCTTTTTCACTCATTGTATGATGGGGATGAGAAATCAGTTCTATTATCCACCTAATCCCTTTGCTAATTGCAAATATAAATTGATGTTTCTGGACAAAACATATGACGTTATTCTGTTTTTATATACAAAATACGCTTTTCAAAATTAAAGACCATAATGAAACATGCCTATTTGATTTTCAGGAAAGTTTAGGAAACCCATTTCTTGGGGTCGACGCTGTGGCGGAATAGGTTGGGCCTCTGCCTGTGGTGCCAGCATCCCATGTGGGTGCTGCCAGCTGGATCCTGGCTTCTCCACTTTTTTTTTTTTTTAAGTTTTTATTTATTTATTTAAGAGGTAGAGTTACAGACAGTGAAAGGGAGAGACAGATAGAAAGGTCTGCCATCCGCTGGTTCACTTCCCAGATGGACGCAACAGCTGGAGCTGGGCTGATCCAAAGCCAAAAGCCAAGAGCTTCTTCCAGGCCTCCCAAATGAGTGCAGGGGCTCAAGGACTGGGCCATCTTCCACTGCTTTCCTAGGCCATAAGCAGAGAGCTGGATCAGAAGCGGAGCAGCTGGGATACAAACCAGCACCCATATGGGATACTGGTGCCACAGGCAGAGGCTTAGGCTACTATGCCACAGCGCCGGCCCCCAGCTGCTCCACTTCTGATTCAGCTCCTGGCTAATGGCCTGGGGAAAAGTGGAGTATGGTCCAAGTGCTTAGGCCCCTGCACCAATGTGAGGGACCTGGAGGAGGTTCCTGGCTCTTGGCTTCAGATCAGCCTAGTTCTGGCCATTGCAGTCATCTAGGAACTGAACCAGCAGATGGAAAACCACTCTCTGTCTTTCCCTCTCTCTGTAACTCTGCCTCTCAAATAAATAATCTTTAAAAAATTGTTAATGCTTATTTATTTATTTTCATCCATTTGAGAGGCAGAGAGAGAGAAAGAGAGAGAGAGAGAAAGAGAGGCTATTTCACTTCCCACATTTCCACATATCCACAACAGCCAGGGCTAGGCCAAGCCAGAGCCAGGAGCCTGGAACTCCATCCAGATCTCCCATGTGGGTGGCAGTGGCAGGAACCCAGTCCTGGGTCATCACCTGCTGCCTCCCGAGGTGCTTTAGCAGGAAACTGGATTGGAAACAGAGGTGCTAGAACTCCAACTGGCACTCTGATATGAGTATCCTAAGTGGCAGCATAAGCTGTTGTGCCACATTGCTTACCCTCAGTTTTTTAAAGTGGTAAATTTATACTAAATGGATAATGTATTTTTTATAAAGCTTTTATTTAAAGAATATAAATTTCCAAAGTACAGCTTATGGATTACAATGGCTTCCCCCCCCCCCATAACTTCCCTCCCACCCACAACCCTCCCCTTTCCTGCTCCCTCTCCCCTTCCATTCACATCAAGATTCCTTTTCAATTCTCTTTATATACAGAAGATCAGTTTAGTACATATTACGTAAAGATTTCAACAGTTTGCCCTCACATAGGGACACAAAGTGAAAAATACTGTTGGAGTACTAGTTATAGTATTAATTCACAATGTGCAACACATTAAGAGATCCTACATGTTATTTTTTTAAAAAAATTGATTAATTTTCTATGCAATTTCCAATTTAACACCAAGTTTTTTTTAATCATTTTCAATTATCTTTATATACAGAACATTGGTTCAGTATATACTAAGTAAAGATTTCATCAGTTTGCACCCACACAGAAACACAAAGTGTAAAAATACTACTTCAGTACTAGTTGTAGCATTACTTCACATTGGACAACACATTAAGGACAGATCTCACATGAGACGTAAGTACACAGTGACTCCTGATATTGATTTAACAATTTGACACTCTTGTTTATGGCATCAGTATTCTCCCTTGGTTCTAGTCATGAGTTGTATTTTTTAAAAACTAAGTATTTGGGGGAGGAAAACAGAGAATTTATGTAATACAATATTTTTAAATTGTCATTTTTCTTTCATATATTATCAAATAATTTAATTTAATTTAGTGATTCTTATACCTATTCTTGGGATTATGCATTTATAATTGCAGGCATTAGCTAAATATCCTAAAGCCATTGCTCAAATAGGTTTTCTGTCAAATCAGTTATTCTTTAGAAGAAAATAACTTAGTGGTCCAAAACTTTACTTAAGTATTTTTTCATTCTTTAACTTACTTATCGTTACCCAGATTTTTACAAATTCTGGGAGGCCTGTGGAAATCTTCCACAGAGCTAAGAGTTTGTTAAAAGCTTATACATTGCCAGCCTAGTGTGAGTGCTTCACCTGGGGTCAGCATGCCTTTGTGACCATGCAGTCTACTAAGCGCCATCTTCCTCAGTTTCCTTATGTGTAAAGTGGGTTAGTCACAGTTTGCTGTGGCTCAGCCAGTGAAAGGCTATTGAAGACTGAATAAGACAAACAGTGTCCTAGGTCGGAGGCAAGAACTCAGCACACGCTAGGCTTGACCTCTTCTCCATTACGTCCAGTGACTGTAAATGGAGGAGCACCTGGCTGGTAGCATCATTGCTGCAGGGAGAAGATTCCACCATCCCTGAAAGAAGCTCGAGTGGTCCTGGGCCAGCAAATACCCCTAGGTCTCAAACGAAGCAAACACCCATCCTCTCTGGAGGGAAGACAACATCCTCAACTTTGACCCCAGGTTTCCCATAGATGGAGACCAACCAAATATGGGCTCTTGGTCTAAAAGATGACCCACTGAAAGGAAGCCGCCCACCGCAAATGAGAATCAGTAGAAATAACACTCAGATTAGAGCCCAGAGGAATTCAGGTGTTAGAATTAACTATAAGAAAACATAGTGTTTAAATAAATGAAAGCTAGATTCACAAAAATGAGTCAGAAGAATTCAACTATCAAAACTGGCCAAGATGACTGTGTTCATAGTTTGCAAGGTATCCCTTTGAGGAAACTGGGCAAACAGTTCTTGAGATCCCTTGATATTTTTCCCCTTAATTTTCTTTAAAAAATTTTTATTAAAATAAAATTCACATAACGCAAAGCCATTTGAAAGTTTACAAGCCGGTGCTTTTTAGAATATTCACAATAGCATGCAACCACTTCCTTATTTCAGTATCTGTTCATTTCTATAAAAAGAAATCCCATAGCTGATAGCAGTCTTACAATGAAATGTGAACCTATGATTATCTCAAAACTAAAAAGCTTAAGAAAAAGTTTTATGTGGTTGCCAAAAGTTAAACAATGTATAAGTAAGGAAAGTAATCTAACTTCTAAGAGTTTAACACTCTTTTTAATGACCAGGAAGGAATATTGAAAAAAGAATAATATAGAAGTCATAAAAATGAAAAATTGTTGCAGGGATTGATATTTGGCCTAGTGGTGAAGACATATTTTACAATATAACCCATGGGAGTAGACTGGGTTGAGTCCTGGCTTCAGACCCAGATTCCCACTTCCTGCTATACTTATACTGCTTCTATGAAAACCTGCATCTAACCATTGGAAAACACATGTTTCTGAAGCATACATTAAACCTTTACAGTAAGTGACCAAGCATCACCTTATAAAGCATCTCAATAAATGTATGAAGTAGAATATGCTTTCTATACACCCTGGGAGGCAGCAGGTGATGGCTCAAGTGTTGGGGTTCCTGCCACCCGCGTGAGAGACCTGTGTTGAGTTCCAGGCTCTTATCTCTGGCCTAACCCACTCCCAATTGTTGAGAGCATTTGGGGAGTGAAGTAGCAGGTGGAAGATCTCTCTTTTTGTGTCTCCCTCTCTGTCACTCTACCTTTCAAATAAATAAATCTTTTTTTAAAGGGAAGGGTAATAGAGAAAAATATATAACCCTAAATGTTTCTAACAGACAAAAAGGAGGACCAGTCATCACTGAACTAAATGTCCAAATTAAGAATATGCACAGGCCGGCGCTGTGGCTCAACAGGCTAATCCTCCACCTTGCGGCGCCAACACACCGGGCTCTAGTCCCGGTCGGGGCACCAGATTCTGTCCCGGTTGCCCCTCTTCCAGGCCAGCCCTCTGCTGTGGCCTGGGAGTGCAGTGGAGGATGGCCCAAGTGCTTGGGCCCTGCACCCCATGGGAGACCAGGAAAAAGCACCTAGCACCTGGCTCCTGCCATCAGATGAGTGCGGTGCGCCAGCCGCAGCGCGCCATCCGCGGCGGCCATTGGAGGGTGAACCAACGGCAAAGGAAGACCTTTCTCTCTGTCTCTCTCTCTCACTGTCCACTCTGCCTGTCAAAAAAAAAAAAAAAAGAATATGCACAAAGAAAGTAGGAAGGAGGTAGTAATATAGAAACACAAAAATTAATGAAATAAAACGCAGGTACAATGGAAATGACCAAGGCAAAAGCTGATTCTTTAAAACAAATTTATAATAATTTATAATAGGGCCTCCTTTATTATGAGTGCCAAAAAAAGAAATATAATGAAATAACATTAGGAATTAAAATGGAAATATAATAACTACCCAGCAGAAATTAGTAGGATGATAACACTGGGAACAGATTATGTCAATGAACATGGTGATTTAGACACTACACTTTGAGCGAATTCTTAAACAGGGAGAAATTACTAAAACTCATGCAAGAATAAATCAAAGGTCAAACTAGTTGTATGACTATCAAGCTGTATCAACCATGAATAACATTCTATTTCAGTTTGGCTGGACTTCCATAAGAAAATACCAAAACCTGGGTAACATACAACAGTTTATTATCTCACAGTTCCTGAGAACAGCAGTCCAAAAGCAAAGGATTGGCTGGCACTGCGGCTCACTAGGCTAATCCTCCACCTGCGGCGCCAGCACCCTGGGTTCTAGTCCAGGTCTGGGCACCAGATTCTGTCCCGGTTGCTCCTCTTCCAGTCCAGCCCCCTGCTGTGGCCCGGGAAGGCAGTGGAGGATGGCCCAAGTGCTTGGGCCCTATACCCGCATAGGAGACCAGGAGAAGCACCTGGCTCCTGGCTTCAGATCAGCATGGTGCCCTGTCCACAGCGGCCATTGGGGGGGGGGGGGGGAATGTGATTCAACGGAAAAGGAAGACCTTTCTCTCTGTCTCTCTCTTTCTCACTGTCCACTCTGTCTTTAAAAAAAAAAAAAAAAAAAAGCAAAGGGTCAGCAGGGCCGCACCTTCTCTGTACTCTGACAGCTCTAGGGGAAAATCCCTCCAGGCCTCTTCTAGCTTCTGGTAGTTGCCAGCAGCCTTTGGCTTCCCTGGCCTGTGCACTTCACTCCAGTCACATGGCTATCCACTCTTTGTGTCTGTTTATTTTCCCTACAAGTGTCTGTATCTGTGTTCAAGTTACCCCTTTTTATGAGAATACCAGTCATACTGGATGAAGTCTCACGTGGCGGCCATTGGAGGGTGAACCAACGGCAAAGGAAGACCTTTCTCTCTGTCTCTCTCTCTCTCACTGTCCACTCTGCCTGTCAAAAATAAAAAAAAAAATAAAAAATAAAAGACTTATTTATTTATTTGAATGTCAGAGAGAAGGAGAGGCAGAGAGAGAGACAGGTCTTCCATCTGCTAGTTCACTCCCCAGTTGGCCATAATGGCCAGAGCTGCACTGATCCGAAGCCAGGAGCCAGGAGTTTCTTCTGAGTCTCCCATGCGGGTGCAGGGGCCCAAGGACGTGGGCCATCTTCTACTGCTTTCCCAGGCCTAGCAGAGAACTGGATCGGAAGTGGAGCATCTGGGACTCGAACTGGCACCCCTATGGGATGCTGGCACTGCAAGCAGCGGCTTTAACCGCTACGCCACAGTGCTAGCCCCAGTGACCTCATGTTAATGTAGTTAAATCTACAAACATCATGTCCCGAGGTACTAGGAGTTAGAATTTCGACATATGTTTTGGAGAGACACAGTTCAACCCACAGAATCTTTCTGCAGAGGCTGGCACTGTGGCATAGCAGGTCAAGCTGCCTCCTGCTGTGCTGGCATCCCATATGGGCGCTGGTTGGTGTCTCTGACTTTCAAAAAAAGAATACATCTTTAAAAACAAATAAAATCTTTCTATAGATTCAACACTGGATCCAAATGGTTTTATAGGCAAATTCTACAAAACATTTCTTTTTTTTTTTTTAAGATTGTATTTATTTATTTGAGAGGTAGAGTTACAGACAGACAAAAGGAGAGACAGAAAGGTCTTTCATCAGTGCTTCACTCCTCAAATAGCCACAATGGCCAGAGCTGGGCCAATCAGAAGCCAGGAGCCAGGAGCTTCTTCCAGGTCTCCCATGCAAGTGCATGGGCCCACGTACTTAGGCCATCTTCTACCGCTTTCCCAGGCCATAGTAAAGTGCTAGACTGGAAAAGGAGCAGCTGGGACTAGAACCAGTGCCCATATCAGATGCCAGCACCATAGGCAGAGGTTTTAGCCCGTTATACCACAGCATTGGCCCCATCTACAAAACACTTCAAGAAAATGAATCTTGATGTGAATGGAAGGGGAGAAGAAGTGGGAAAAGGGAGGGTTGTGGGTGGGAGGGAAGTTATGGGCGGGGGGGAAGCCATTGTAATCCATAAGCTGTACTTTGGAAATTTATATTCATTAAATAAAAGTTAAAAAAAAAAACTTCAAAAAAAAAAAAAAAACACTTGAAGAGTAGATAATATGGGGCTGGTGATGTGGCGCAGCGGGTTAACACCCTGGCCTGAAGCACTGGCATCCCATATGGGCGCCAGTTCGAGTCCCAGCTGTTCCTCTTCAGATCCAGCTCTCTGCTATGGCCTGGGACAGCAGTAGAAGATGGCCCAAGTCCTTGGGCCCATGCACCTGCACGGGAGACCCGGAAGAAGCTCCTGGCTCCTGACTTCAGATCGGTGCAGCTCCAGCCATTGAGGCTGTCTGGGGAGTGAATCAGCAGATGGAAGACCTCTCTCTCTGTCTCTGCCTCTCTCCATAACTCTGTCTTTCAAATAAATAAATATTTTTTTAAAAAGAGTAGATAATATGGGTATTCAGCTCCCATATAACTACTCAGAAATCTAAGAGGACAATGTAACAGTGAAATTACAATTGATGAGGATAGTTCAAGAATGTAAAGTTAGAGGTGAATCCTACTCACCCCATGACTTAGGTGAACCCCACAACACTTAGAAACATAATGTTGGGTAAAGAATAACCAAGTCGCAAAAAGGACAACATATACCATTTTTATATAGTTGTAAGAAAAACACTAAAGAGTACATCCCTCAGGACACACACATGTGAAAACTATGCAGGGGGGGAGGGACAAAAGAAAGAGATATTAAGGATCATTATTAACTCAAAAAGTAACTCAAAAAGGTTTAGCCCCCAGATCAGGTGTAATAGAGTTGGGGCAGGGCATGGGCGACAGGTTGCATGGAGAAATAGCAGCTATGTCAGTGATGTCCTGGTTCTTAAGGTAAATTGGTACTTGCACAAATGTTCACTTTGTCACCCTTCATTATTTGCATTTATATTGCATTTGTTCCTCTTTCTCAAATATTACATAAATTTTAAAAATGTATTAAAAAGACACTGTCCCATTGTTGTTCTCCATGTTGAGCATTGCTAACTTTGTCTGAGTTCTGTTGTAGGTGACTAGGGAGTTTGGGATCTGATGGTTGGGATGATTTTCTTTACTATTGTAATTTGAAATTATTGCCAGAATGTGTCCAGACGTAAGAAACATGTTCTTAGCAGTTATTCTAACAAGTGGTTTGTAAGCATTTGGGCAGTCGCCATGCAGCCAAGCTAAACAATTTAAAGATGTGAACTTACATGGTTTGGCCAAAGGTTTGAGGAAATGAGAATAGCTCTTTCTTTCCCTTCTAAAAGGGTCAAGTTCACATATTTTTCATTCTCAGAGAGGGAGGGGAAGGTAGATTTCTGGTGATGCAGCTCAGGTTCACTACCAATAATAGGTCTCTTTTGCCTCCTTTCTTTCGGTCCCCTTCAAGCCCGAGTCCTACGCTGGAGGAAGTCAATGCCTGGGCTCAGTCCTTCGACAACTTGATGGTCACCCCAGCAGGCAGAAACGCCTTCCGGGAGTTCCTCCGCACAGAATTCAGTGAGGAAAACATGCTTTTCTGGCTGGCCTGTGAAGAACTGAAAAAAGAAACGAATAAAAACATTATTGAAGAGAAAGCAAGGATAATATATGAAGACTACATTTCCATTTTGTCTCCTAAAGAGGTGTGTGGCCATGCAAGGGTCTTCTCCCAGGAGCCACTGGTAACATGAGCCCATCAGTGCCTGATTGTACCCACCCCTGTAGTGACAGCTGCCTCAAAACACTGACAGATTCCACTCTCCTTTGTGATATTCAAACCCCTTTGACCAGTGTCCCAGAGATGAGCCCCAAGTGCCTCTGAAATCTGTGAAAAATGCATCTTTCTGGAAAAGTCTCCATATGTTCATATGTTTCTTTCTTTTTTTTTTTTTTTTTCCGACAGGCGGAGTGGACAGTGAGAGAGAGAGAGACAGAGAGAAAGGTCATCCTTTGCCGGTGGTTTACCCTCCAATGGCCGCCGCCATGGCCGGAGCACCACGCTGATCCCATGGCAGGAGCCAGGTGCTTCTCCTGGTCTCCCCATGGGGTGCAGGGCCCAAGCACCTGGGCCATCCTCCACTGCACTCCTGGGCCACAGCAGAGGGCTGACCTGGAAGAGGGGCAACCGGGACAGAATCCGGCGCCCCACCAGGACTAGAACCCAGTGTGCCAGCACCGCAAGGCGGAGGATTAGCCTATTGAGCCGCGGCGCCGGCCTCTCCATATCTTTCATCAGATTTTTCAGAAGGGGGAGTTTAGGCATTTTTCTAGTAACACTGTTTAGAAATATTACACTGGATATAGGCAGCCTCTTAAATAAAATGATCCATTATCCTAAGCAAAGTCTGTCTGCAGGTATCTTTATGTTAGAGTTACACAACCCTATAGGACACTGATATGGCAATGGGTTCCTCAAGAGGTTCTTCGCCTATCAGAGAAATCATTAGATGAGTGACACCGGGCAAGTTTCCATCCCTCAGAGTTGTAGTTTCTTCAGATCTGAAGTCTTGCAGGTTGGTTGTTCTCAAAGTTAGGTGCCTTGTAGGTCGAATTATAAAAACCCTTTGTTATAGGCCGGCGCCGTGGCTCAACAGGCTAATCCTCCGCCTTGCGGCGCCGGCACACTGGGTTCGAGTCCCGGTCGGGGCGCCGGATTCTGTCCCGGTTGCCCCTCTTCCAGGCCAGCCCTCTGCTGTGGCCCAGGAGTGCAGTGGAGGATGGCCCAAGTGCTTGGGCCCTGCACCCCATGGGAGACCAGGAAAAAGCACCTAGCACCTGGCTCCTGCCATCGGATGAGCGCAGTGCGCCGGCCGCAGCGCGCTGTCCACGGCAGCCATTGGAGGGTGAACCAACCGCAAAGGAAGACCTTTCTCTCTGTCTCTCTCTCTCACTGTCCACTCTACCTGTCAAAAAAAATAAAATAAAAATAAATAAATTAATTAATTAATTAAAAAAAAAAAACCTTTGTTATTTCCTAGTATGTGTTGCAAAGAATGTAAGGCTAATTAAGCAGGGCCCCCTGTGTCAAGGGGCTCACTGAGAGCTGGGCACACTGGCAAGGCCCTCTCTTGGGATGGTCCAGCATTTACCCAGGGCTGATGGAGTGAGCTGTCCACAGTAAGGCAAGGTGAGAATGAGGAAGAAGGACTCGGTGAGGCTGCAGAGACACTGAGGACAATGAAAAGGAAATGAGCAGAAACACAGTGGGATGAGGACATCTCAAAGGGTGGGATTTAAGAGCCAAGGATAACAGCAGGAGACTGGGAGTGGAAATGCACCTGAAGTGGAAGGTGTTGACCAGCCTAGCAGGACTGGGTAGGCAGTAGGAGGAGATTTGGAAAGGGAATGAGGCCTCTTTGTGCGAGACCCTTAGCTGTGGGGCTGGAAGAGTGACAGAGTCTCTAGACAAGAAACACTGGAGGACTGGCGCCTCAGCTCACTAGGCTAATCCTCCGCCTTGCGGCGCCGGCACACCGGGTTCTAGCCCTGGTCGGGGCACCGGATTCTGTCCTGGTTGCCCCTCTTCCAGGCCAGCTCCCTGCTGTGGCCCGGGAAGGCAGTGGAGGATGGCCCAGGTGCTTGGGCCCTGTACCCCATGGGAGACCAGGAGAAGCACCTGGCTCCTGCCTTCGGATCAGCAGAGTGTGCCAGCCATTGGAGGGTGAACCAACAGCAAAGGAAGACCTTTTTCTCTGTCTCTCTCCCTCTCACTGTCCACTCTGCCTATCAAAAGAAAAGCAAAAAAAAAAAAAAAAAAGAAAGAAAGAAAAAAAGAAAGAAAAGGAAAGAAAAGAAACACTGGAGACAATCCTGATGAGCATGTCCGTTTATTAGCAATTAGGCACAGACTTCTATAGGGTAAGAGGGGAATAAAAAACCTGGGGTAGCAAAAGCAATTCTATAGGGCAGAAGGGGCAATGTGCCAAAAAGACCCCTAACTAATCAACTTGTAGGTCACATCAGCCACCTAGGCCCCTGGGCTCCTTTGTGCAACCAGCCCATATCTGGAATGTGGGAGTTGCTTATCGGCTCTGTTCATCAACCCTAAAGGCACAGACACAAAGCTTCCAGCAGTAAGGGGGCTGAGGGAAATGGGTCTGGAGCTGCTGCTGCCGGCCAGAAGCCAGGATGTGCGGTCCCTCCCAACGCCCGCATGGGCAGGGCAGGCAGTCCCATGGATCACCCATAAGGGAATGGTTCCAGGGCATGGAGAGATTCGGCTGCCATGCTGAGGTTTTCTAATTTGTATCCTGGATACCCTTGGACTTTAGCCTGGTAATACGAGGGTACTTTAAAAGTGTGTGGGAAAAAATGGAATTAAAAGATGTTTACTTTGAAATCCATGCATAAGTTTTTCAAAATGTGTTTTCCATGACTTTTTGAAGATTCCTTGTATCATCACAATTGCATTTTTGAAAGGTTTATTTCTTTATTTGAAATGTGGAGTTACAGAGAGGGAGAGGCAAAGACAAAAAAGAGAGAAAAATCTTCCTTCTCTTGGTTTTCTCCCCAAATGGCCACAATGGCCAGGGCTGGGCTAAATCAAAGCCAGGAGCCAGGAGCTTCATCCAGGTCTCCCATGTGCAAGGGCCCAAGCACTCTGGCCATCTTCTACTGCTTTCCCAAGCACATTAGGAGGGAAGTGGATCAGAAATGGAGCAGCTGGGACTCAAACCTATACCCACATGGGATGCGGGTGCTGTAGGTAGTATCTTAACCTGCCAAGCCACAGTGCTGACCCCACATTTGCATGTTAAAAGATGAATATTTATTTAGTATAGAGTTGGTCTTCTGTATATAAAGTTAATTAAAAACGAACCTTAATGAAGAATGGGATAGGAGAGGGAGTAGGAGGTGGGACAGGACTGGGTGTTGGAGGGAGGGTATGGGGGAGGGACCACTTTATTCCTAAAGCTGTTCCTATGAAATTTCTATTCATTAAATAAAAGCTTTCTTAAAAAAAAAGATGAATATGGTGGCAGAATGGATTAGGAGAAGGCTAGAGGCAGAGGACAGTTAGTAACAGGTGACTCCTATGTGTCTGGTCTGGGTAGTCCAGGTGGGGGGGTATTTGGTTGAAATTGGGCAAACAGGAAGGGGAGCAAACGTGGGGGAAGAGCAATAGGGCTCCATGTTGCTTACCAAGTTTGCCTTAATGGGAGACACTCAGTGGACGTTCCTGAATAATGAGTTCAGAAAGTTATATCCATGTGGGATTCATAAAAAGCAAGAGATTTTTGGTTCTTTAATTTATGACTTCCATATACTTTGTCATGCTTTTCTTTTTCCAGGCAAAAATTTTCATTTATATAGCTATTCTTTGGAATCCACAGGGAGTTGGTCCCAGGAGCCCCAGAAAATAGCAAAATCCACAGATGCTCAAGTTCCTTGTTTGGAATGGCAGTGTTTGGATATAATATACACACATCTTCCCATATACTCTAAGTCATCTCTAAATTACTTGCAATACCTAACACAAGTAAATGCCATGTAAAGGGTTGTTATACTGTATTCTCCAGGGACTACTAGCAAAAATGCCTGTACATGTTCAGTACCGGTCCTATTTAAACAATATTTTTGATATTTTCAATTTATGGATGTTGAACTTGTGAATATAGAAAGCAAACTCTACAACCAAAACCAAAAATAAAAAAAACTCTTAGCAAATTAATGAAGCAAAAAAAGATCTGACAATGTGATCTTTCCCCCCAAGGATAAGCATCCATTACTTGAAATTTAAAAATTGAAAAATTTTAAGTACATAGATTTACGGGTCAGATTAGCTTGGATTCTTATCCCATTTCTCACTTAGCTGCATAACTGCAGGTGTATTTCTGACCTGCTCTGCTCCAGTTTCCTTCTGTGTGCAGAGCGGACATCACACTTACCTTCAGATTTGGGAGGGCTGAGAGTGAGGATATGCATTAGTCTTTGGCAACAGGGCTCTTACAAGCCTTTGTTCGCTGCAGAATACTGAGAGGCTCTAATGGGGCCTTGACCCAAGGAGCACTTGACTCGCAGGGACAGTCTTCACTGGGTTGTAGTAAAGAATGAGGTTCTGTTTGTGAACTGGAATGTTTTTTGTTTGCTGCTTGTCCAGTTCCCTATCGAGTGCAGGAACTCTCATCCTTTCAGCCAGCATCAGTCCCAGGAACAGGTGCTCAGAAGCACTGGCCCTTATACTTGGGAAGCAGACAGTGAGGATCACCTGGTGGCGAGTGCTGCCTTAGGAATAATCGCTCAGGGAGAACAGGGACACCTTCACCTCAGGGCTGTGGGGAATGACCTGAAGCATAAACAGATTTCATCAGGCAGGATACAGGGGAAGAGAAGGTAATTCTAGCTCTTCTTTAAGTCCCAAGTGGCTCAGAATGGCTCTTGAGCGAAACAGTGCAGTGGAGCTGGGGAATTGGTGGAAGCAGTTCATCTAAGGCCTCAGAAGCTCATCCTTTGGCATAATAAGCTTTGGATGGGGTTCTGAGCACACTGAGGAGCCAGTACAAGGGCTGAAGCTGGAGTGTCAGGATGGTATTCAGCTTTAGAGCCCCTAGCTGAGCCATGGAGCATGGCGAACAGGTAGGTAGGAGGGCACTGCCAAGACCCAGCAGGAAATGTCAAGTGACCACCACAGGGTCATGGCAGAGAGAAGAGATGCACAGATTTGAAAGTGCTAAGGTAGGGTCAGTGGGACTTGACTCAATAGAGAGCCACAGGGAAAAGGAAGGAGACAGACGAATTGGGTGGGGACGGAGTGTTTCATTCCTTCATAAGCTGGACAGGAGATCTGGAGGTGCCAGGAGTCAGCTTCGGATGTCAGGTTTGAGGTACACCTGTGAGTAGGCCAGGCATGCTTTCTGAAAAGAAGGTGGCTATATGTAGGGTACTTCAGAAATGCAATTAAAAGATAAGTTTATTTGGTGCAAAAATTTTGAAACCCTTGTGTATGAGGTGCCTTCAAAAAGTTCACAGAAAATGCAATTATGAAAAAAACATAATTTCTAATTTTTTCCACCAAAAATAAATATCATTTAATTCTGTTTTAAATGAAATATTTTTTAATTCTTTTATTTCCTACAAACTTTTTTTTCAAAGATTTAATTATTCATTTGAAAGGCAGAGTTACACAGAGGAGAGGTAGAGAGAGAGAGAGATCTTCCAACCGCTGGTTCACTCCCTAGGTGGCTGCAATGGCTGGAGCTGCACTCATCCACAGCCATGAGCTTCCAGGTCTCCCACGTGGGTGCAGGGGCCCACGGACTTGGGCCATCTTCTGCTGCTTTCCCAGACCATCACAGAGAGCTGGATCAGAACTGGAGCACCCAGGACTCAAACCGGCACCTATATGGGATGCTAGCACTGCAGGCGGTGGCTTTACATGCTATTCCACAGCACCGGCCCCTACTTTTTTTTTTTTTTAAGATTTATTTATTTATTTGAAAGGTGGAATTACAGAGGCAAAGAGAAAGCACATGGGAGAGAGAGGTCTTCCATCTGCTGGTTCATACTCCAAATGGCTGAAATAGCCAGAGGTGGGCCTATCCAAAGCCAGGAGCCAGGAGTTTCTTCCAGGTCTCCCACAGGGGTGCAGGGGCTGAAGGACTTGAACCATCTTACACTGCTTTCCCAGGCAATCAGTAGGGAGCTGGATTGGGAGTGGAGCAGCTTTGACCTGAACCAGCACCCATATGGGATGCTGGCACTGCAGGTGGTGGTTTTACCCACTACACCACAGCGCTGGCCTCCCACAAACTTTTGGAAGTGCCCTTACATGCAGCTGGAAAGACCACTGAAGTCAAAATTTAAATGAGTGGCTTAGCAATTTTGGTTTTAGTTTTATATTATAGCACATTAATTTCATGGCAGTTGAGCTAGCAAGGCCAACTGGAGCAGAGATGGCCCAGCTAAGGTCCCTTACATAGAAGATGTGTGCCATTAATCTGCCACTGTGCTCTGGCTGGGCAGAAGCCTGAGACATCCAAGCCCTGGTCCTTGTGTTATTAGAAAATTAGCAAGAGGTAAGTCTGGACATGCCACCCTCTTTTCTTTAAAATAATGTGGTTTCCTAAATCAGTGGGATCCCTGCCAGCATAACTTAGAACTTGTCAGAACTACACATTCCCAAGCCCCTCCCCAACCCACTGAGTCAGACTGTGGGGACAAGCCCAGCCATCTGGTAAGCAAGTCTTCTGAGGGCTGCTGATGCCCCGGAAACCTAAGAATGCCTGTTGCTGATGCTTTTGGTTTCTCTTTCAACAATTTGTTTTGTTTGCAACCTTTAAAAAGCAGAATGAGCCACGGGAGTTTGAGATGGACTGACCACGAGAAGAATTTAATACAGCTCTTATTTGTTTCTATTGGCAGGTCAGCTTAGACTCCCGAGTCAGAGAAGTCATCAACAGAAACATGGTGGAGCCATCCCAACACATATTCGATGATGCTCAACTCCAGATTTACACCCTAATGCACAGAGACTCATATCCCCGATTCATGAACTCTTCTCTCTATAAGGACTTGCTTCAGTCCTTAGCTGAGAAATCAATCGAAGCATAGGAGTTTTCAAATATATTTATTAAAAATAAAATAATAAAAATAACTCACGGACTGCATCTAGCACAGGGAACTCAGCAGTAGGGCTCTCTTCTGCTGGAGTAACACGGAGGCTGCTCTGGGAACAGGTGCTTCCTTTGACAGCTCTATGTTCACAATGTGAGTTGCAGCCTCCTTTAGTGAAATTTTTGAAAAACTGAGATACGGCTGTTTTAGGAAGATAGCATATTTGCACTTACAGTAACAGTAGATGTTCTCAATGGTAAGGGATACAATGGAAGACGCCCTACTGCCCGGAGCATGTACATCCACGGGAGCAAATAAGACCACTTTTGTTTTGCATGAGGTCAGTAATTAATTACTCTCCCCTGAAAAGAACACAGATTCAAGTGCTTCTCAGCTACCCACCCCTTCCTTCCATCAAGTTTGGTTTGCATACTTCATTTACCAGTGCCATCACAGTCCTGAGTTCACAGTTTATAAAAAATTTGACCACCCCTTGTAAAATTGTTATCTCACCTATGTTACAGTATGTATACGTATGTAGACACATTTATGTGTGTGTCAGTGTAAAGCGCTGTGCTCTTAGGTTAAGTCAGTCTCAAATGTTTGGTAAGAGAGCAGGGCTTAGAAAATTCTTTTATGGAAAAGAGTTACAATTATCTTATTATCAGAAGTTGTCAATCTAAAGAATGAATGTTAAAGTTCACAATTTAGTCTCGTTCACAGCAAAGCTTCAAAAGAAGCATATTTCCATTTTTACTATCAAAAAATGGGCATTTTAACTCTTTACAAAAATAAAGCACAAGAGTTTTATCTCAATCCTAGTTTTTCCTATGTAAAAATTCAGAAAATATGAGACAAAACAAGTAGCAATACACACAACCTATCTTTTAGCTCCCAAACTGAGTCTGTCTTTAGATTTCCGTAATTTTATCATAGGTAAATGGAATAACTTCATAGCTTATGAGTGAAATGATGTGTAAGACCTGAAACCCCCTGAAGTAATGCATCGCCATAATACACTGGAAAGATGTACACAATCTGGAATGATGTGAGGCTAGAAAATAATGCTTCACCCCTTGTATGGAATAGCTCTCCTCTTGATCACCTCCTTCACCTGGTACTTCAATAGTCTGACTTCTTTCCCCACTCAACTCAAGCTCCAACCCTAAAACCCTCTCACTTTCTCAGAAAACCATTTTACCTTCTCCTTCCTTCACTATCAAAATTGTGCCCCTAATCACCCCTCAACTTCCCATACAACCTATAAGTACGTGTAGATTAGCATCTATGCTCACCTCCTTAAGTCCAATTGCAGAAAATAATGTGTTCTTTCCCAGATATCTTTGTTTTTTAAAAGATTTATTTATTTATTTGAAAGTCAGAGTTACACAGAGAGAGAAGTAGAGGTAGAGAGAGAGGTCTTCCATCTGTTGGTTCATTCCCCACTGGCCACAACGGCCAGAGCTGCGCCGATCTGAAGCCAGGAGCCAGGAGCTTCTTCAGGGTCCCCCACATGGGTGCAGGGGCCCAAGGACTTGGACCATCTTCTACTACTTTCCCAGGCCTAGCAGAGAACTGGATCAGAAGTGGAGCAGCCAGATCTCGAACTGGCACCATATGGGATGCTGGCACTGCAGGTGATGGCTTTACCTACTACGCCACAGTGCCGTCCCCCAGATATAAATCTCTTACATGAGCTTTCTATTCCATATCTTCTAATTTTTAACTGAACCAAGAGGATATCATTGTTATTAAGTCATAAGCCCTAGTAGTTAACTTTCCTCTAAGTCCTCTAATAGTTAACATTCAAGTGAGGCAGACAGACAACTACAGTGTAGTGCAGTAGGTACCAAGTGGGGCAGACAGAGTTACGGGAGCCCTGAAAGGTTATGGGAAGATTATGGTGTAGGTAATCACCAAAGCCAAAGTACACCAACACAGAACAAGAATGTGTGTATTGGGGGGGGGCTGGAAACAGAAGGGAACATACCCATAATTGATCACAAATGAGTCCAGTCATGGACACACTGAGTGAGGTGACTGGAAGACAAAAGGAGGATGTCTAAAAACCAGCTTGAAGTAGAGGCCTGGGCAATCGAGATTCCAGGCTGCAGCACCGACTTGGGATTTCCAGCACACAGACTACCGTCATCACCTGGAGAACTGAAAAAGGAGCTTTCAGGACAACCCCCGTGTGGATGAAGGAAGACATGCGAATTCCTATGGAGATTTACAAGGCTAGATGTAAAGGATGTGTGGGAATGTGGTAGGGTTTTCAAGGAGGCACAAGAGCCGTCACTAAGTAAGTTTCAACAGATTTAATATTAGAATTGTCCCATGTACCTTTTCTGGCCACAATGGAATTAAACTAAAAATCAGAAACAGAAGGTATTAAAACCAGTTCTGAGAGGTGAGGGTAGGAACCGTCAATAATGCGCTCTACCTCAGGACTCGTGAAGTCCCAGGCAGCCAGTTTTGCTTACCGAATCTAACACAACAAAACACACATTTATAAAAAATAGGCTTTGTAGCTGAAGATAGTACTGCCCTACACAAGTCAAACAATGAAGTTTTTTTTTTCTGTTAGTAAACTTGAAGCCAGACCATTTAAGCATACTTTCCTGATATGTCTACAAAACTGTTAACCTAGATAAATACAGCAGTTGCCAGTTTTTCTTGAGTAATGCCACCTTAACCCCACAAGAGATGAAACTGTAGACTTAACATTATAATATACCTATTTGGATTAACTGTTCCATAGGAATATACTACAAAGGCAAATAAGTAATCAAATTATTTTTAAAAGGAGCTAAATTTAAATAGCCTGTGAATAGGAAGTCTGAATTTAAAAACAATGACCTACTTAAACGCAAAATTTTAGTGGGGAGAGGATCAATTAACATTTGATCTCATAAACCGGTCTTAACTCAAAAAAGAAACAGGACTGCCATTTTAAGAGGGGGGAAAGGATGGATATTTATGTAAGCCTGTGGTAACCACAAGAAATTACCTATGGAAAATGCATCGAATAAAAAGGATTCAAAGCATGTCACTATTAAAAAAAAAATCAACAAAATACAAAAGAAAACAGTAAGACAGGAAAAGCCAAGGGCACTCCAAGACAGGAAACAATGAACAAGATGGCAACAGAAAGTCATCCACTATTAATAATTACTTTAAATATAAGTAGATTAAACTTCCCAATCTAAAGACATAAAGTGGCAAAAAAAACAAAAAACAAAAAACCCTAAACTGTATGCTGTATATAAGAGACTTATTTTAGATTTTAGGACACACATAGCCTGAAAGTAAAAGAATGGAGAAATTATGCAAATAGAAGACATACTTTTATCAAACTTAAAGTAAAAAAAAATACCATGAGACAAAGCAAAGAACTATAATAAAAAAGGGGCCAATTTAAGTGGAACACGTAACAATTACATATACAGCTGACATCAAAGCACTTAAATATATAAAACATCAATGATAGAACTGAAAGGAAAAAGACAGCAATCCAATAACGGTAGGAGACATTAATTCTCCACTTTGGATAATGCGTAGAACATCCAAGCAGAAAATCAATATGGAAACAGAGGATGTGAACAACACCAGACCAAATGGACATTTACAGAACATTCCACTCAGCAGAACATACATTCTCAGGCACACACAAAACACATTTCAGGAGATGATGGTTAATGGGGATAAGGGTACAGGTGGATAGGATGAATTACATTTAAGTAGGATAATTATGGTTGGCAAAAATTAGTTGTGCAGAGCTAATAGAGAGGATTTTGAATCTTCCCAACACAAAGAAATGAATGTCCAAGGTGAGAGGCCAGCATTGTGGTATAGAGGGTAAAGCTGCCACCTGCAACGTTGGCATCCCATACAGGCTCTGGTTCATGTCCCAGCTGCTTCCTTTCAATCCAGCTCCTTGCTAATGGCCTGGGAAAAGCAACAGAAAATGGCCCAAGTGTTTGGGCCCCTGCCACCCACATAGGAGATCAGGAAGAAGCTCCTAGCTCCTGGATTCAGCCTGGCTCAGGCTTGGCCATTATGGCCATCTGGGGGAATGAACCAGCAGATGGATCTCTGTCTCTCCCTCTCTGTAACTCTTTCAAATAAATAAATTTAAAAAAAAAATTAAAAGAACATTCACCAGAACTGACCACATGTGAAGTCACAAAACAAGTCTTTTCAAATTTAAAAAGATTGAAATTGCACCTAGTAGCTTTCCCTATCACAATAATAAGGAACAGAGGGAAAACTGGAAAATTTATAAATATGTGGAAATTGACACATTTTGAGCAATGAGTAAAAGTCAAAAGGTGAACTAAAAATATATTAAGACAAAAAAAAAGCATAATATTCAGGTGGAATGTAGCAAATACAATACCAGGGAAGTTTGTAAACATTTTATTAAAAAGAAGAAACATCTCAATAAACCTAACTTTATACCTTTCAAGAAACTAGAAGAAGAAACTAAGTTTGTTGAAAGGAAAATAAAAGATTAGATCAGAAATAAAATAGAAATCTGAAAACCAATTTAAAAAAAAAATCAGTGTTTGAAAAAGATGAAACTGACAAATTTCTAGCTTATTAATAAAAGAAAGATGAAAATATAAGTTGAGGGGCTGGTGCCATGGCATAGTGGGTCAAGCTGCCACCTGCAGTGCTGGCATCCCATATGGGCACCAGTTGGCATTCCGGCTGCTCCACTTCCAATCCAGCTCCCTGCTTGGACACCTGAACCCAGATAGGAGACAGGGAGGAAGCTCCTTGCTCCTGGTGTCAGGTCTGCCCAGTTTCGGCCCTTGTGGCCATTTGGGGAGTGAACCAGTGCTCTCTCTGTAATTCTGCCTTTCAAATAAATAAATCTTTAAAAAATATATATTATTAGCAATGAATGGGAAGACAATTATACTGGATACCAAAGAAATATAGAAAGACTGTTAGGAACACTTATACACTGACATATTAGACAACATGGTGAAAAATGGATAAATTCCTAGAAACATAAAATCTACCAAGATGGAATCATGAGGAAACAGAAAATCTAAACAGACCAATAACAAGCAAGGAAATTCAATTAGTAATAAAAGTCTCCCATCAAAGAACAGCCCAAGAGCAGATGCCTCACTGGTGAATTTTACTAAACATTTAAATAATAATTAACACAGCTCCTTTCAAATTCTTCCAAAATGGAGTGGACACTTTCAAACTTATTTTCTGCAGCCAGAATTACTCTGACACCAAAGACAGAAAAAAGATGCCACAAGAAAAGTAAACTACTGGCCACTACCCAAGATTAATGTAAATGCAGAAAAAAAAAAAATACTAACAAGTTGAATTCATTGGCACATTAAAAGGATCACTAACCAATAATCAAGTAGGATTTACCTTTGGGATACAATGAAGGGTAACATAAGAAAAGCATCAGTGCAATACACCACAAGATTGTAGGATAAAAATCACAGAATAATTCCAGGAAGATGCAAATAAGGGGCCAGCGCTGTGGCGTAGTAGGTTAAGCCTCTGCCTGCAGTGGCAGCATCCTATATGGGTGCTGGTTCTAGTCCCAGCTGCTCCTCTTCCAATCCAACTCTCTGCTTATGGCCTGGGAAAGCAGCAGAAGATAGCTCAAGTACTTGGGCCCCTGTACCCACAAGGGTTATCTGGAAGAAGCTCAGGGCTCCTGGCTTTGGATCAGCCCCCCTCCAGCTGTTGTGGCCATTTAGGGAGTGAACGAGCAGATGGAAGATCTCTGTTTCTCCCTCTATCTGTAACTCTGACTCTCAAATAAAAATAAATCTTTAAAAGAAAAAGATGCAAATAAAAAGTATATGACAAAATTTCATGATATTAACTCTGCAAACTAGAAATAAAAGGAAGTTATCGCAACACAATAAAGGCCATACTCATATATTAAAAGCCCATAGCTAATGTCATACTCAATAGTCAAAGAATTCAGTGTTTCCTCTAAGATTAGCAAAAAGGCAAGGGTATCTACTCTTGCCACTCTATTCTACCTAACAGTGGACATCTTAGAACAATCTGGAAAGGAAAACAAAAAGGATCCAAATCAGAAAGGAAAAGCTAAAATTATCTGTTTATGGATGACATAATCCTAAACAGAAAACCCTAAAGTCTCAAACAAAACAAAAAAATTTGTCCGAACTAAGAAAGGAATTCAGTAAAGGAGTAGGATAAAGTCCATAAAAATATCAGTTGCATATCTATACACTATCTGAATACTATCTATACACTAACTATCTGAAAAAGAAATTAGAAAATAAATCCCACTTAAAATAGCATAAAAAAGAATATAATATTTAGGAATACTTAACCAAGAAGGTGAAAGACTTATACACTGAAAACTACAAAGCACTGATGAAAGAAAACTAAAGAATCCACAAATAAGTGGAGAGATATCCATGTTATGAATTGGAAAACTTCATGTTAAAATGTCTATACTACAAAAAGCAATTTACAGGTACAACACTATCTCTGTCAAAATTCCGATGGCATTTTTCAAAGAAATAGAAAAACCTTAAAATTTATGTGGAAGTGCAAAAGACTCTGAATGGCCAAAAGGAGAAAAGAAAACAAAGCTGGAGGCATCATACTTTCTGATTAGAAATCCATTACCAAGCCACAGTAATTAGGTCAGTATGGCAATGGACTTAAATACATAATAATCAATGAACATAAGAGAGCCCAGAAATAAACCACACATATACATATACAGTCAACTGATCTTCAACAATGTGAGAAATATACAATGAGGAAAGGACAGTCTATTTAGTGCTAAGAAACCACGTGGCCATATAAAAAATGTTGAAAATAGATCCCAAGTGAATTAAAGACTTAAACATTAAGATCTCACACAGTAAAACTCCTACAAAACACATGTTCATAAAATAATCTATGACATTAGTCTTGATGATGGTTTCTTGGGTATAACCTCAGAAGCAGAAGCCACAATAGCAAGGCAAGTCAGAATATATCAAAGCATAAAGTTTCTGCTCTACAAAAGGAACAACTGAAAGAGTGAGAAAGCAATCCGTGGAAAAGAGAAAATATTTAAATCATATTTAAGAGGTAATACCTAAATTATATAAGGGACTCCTACAACTCATTAGCAAGAAAACAAATAACCTGATTTTAAAAATGGATTCAGGCCGGCGCCGTGGCTCAACAGGCCAATCCTCCACCTTGTGGTGCCAGCACACCGGGTTCTAGTCCCGGTCAGGGCGCCGGATTCTGTCCCAGTTGCTCCTCTTCCAGGCCAGCTCTCTGCTGTGGCTCGGGAAGGCAGTGGAGGATGGCCCAAGTGCTTGGGCCCTGCACCCGCATGGGAAACCAGGAGAAGCACCTGGCTCCTGCCTTCGGATCAGCACAGTGCGCCGGTCCAAGCGGCCATTGCAGGGTGAACCAACGGCAAAGGAAGACCTTTCTCTCTCTCTCACTGTCCACTCTGCCTATAAAAAAAAAAAAATGCTCAATATTACTAATCATCAGGGAAATGTAAATCAACAGATACTATCTTATACATGTTAGGATGGCCATCAAAAATACAAAAGGGGAGAAGTGAGGATGTAGGAAAATTAAAATTCTTGTACACCACTGATGGGAACATAAATGGTGCAGCTGCTCTGGAAAACTGTATAGCAATTCCTCAAAAAATTAAAACTAGGATTACCATATCACACAGCAGTTTCACTTCTGGGAAATTACCCTAAAGAACTGAAATCAGTATCTCAAAGAGAAATACACACTCCTATTTATTGGCGTATCCTAACAATAGCCATGATGTGGAAGCAACCTAAATATCCATCAATGGACTGCTGGATAATGGAAATGAGGTATACACATATTCAATGCAATACTGAGTCATCAAGGACAGGTGTTGTGACTCAGTAAGTGAAACCACTGATTGGGTAGCTCATATCTCAAATGAGAGTGCCAGTTACAGGTTCTGGATGCTTGACTTCCAGTCCAGCTTCCTGCTAATGCATCCTGCGAGGCAGCAGCTAGCCCAATAACTTAGTTACAGTCACCCACATGGGAGACCTGGAGGCAGTTCTGGGCACCTGGATTTGGCCTATCCCTGCCCTTGCTGTTGCATTTGGGGAGTGAACCAGCAAATGGAAATCTCTCTTGTCACTCTGCCTTTCAAGTAGATGAAAATGAACAGTAAAAAAAACTACGGGGGGCGGGGGGGGGAGGGGCACGGCTCTGTGGTGTAGAGGGTGAAGTTGATGCCTGCAGTGCCAGCATCCCATATGAGTGCCGGTTTGAGCCCCCCTGCTCCATTTCCGGTCCAACTCTCTCTGCTATGGCCTGGGAAAGCAGAAGATGGCTCAGGTTCTTGGGACCTTGCACCTGTGTGAGACCAGAAAGAGCTCCTGGTTTCTGTCTCCAGGTCAGCAGTTCAGCCGTTGCAGCCAAATGGGGAGTGAACTGGCGGATGGAAGACCTCTCTCTCTGCCTCTAACTCTGCCTTTCAAACAAATAAATATTAGAAAACAACAACAAAAACAACCTACAGGGGACAGAGCCTCTGCCTGAGGTACCAGCATCCCATATGAGCACCAGTTCGTGTCCCAGCTGCTCCCCTTCAGATCCAGCTCTATGCTTATGGCCTGGGAGGACAGTGGAAGATGGCCCATGTGCTGGCTTCAGATCATCCCAGCTCTGGCCATTGCACCCATTTTGGGAGTGAGCCAGCAGACAGAAGTTTCTGTCTCTCCCTCTCTAACTCTACCTCTCAAATAAAAAAAAGTGGGGG
The DNA here is from genome assembly GCA_949820135.1 of Sylvilagus floridanus. Taxonomy (NCBI): domain Eukaryota; kingdom Metazoa; phylum Chordata; class Mammalia; order Lagomorpha; family Leporidae; genus Sylvilagus; species Sylvilagus floridanus. Next base: position 81,502,948 of record OX463241.1, read on the forward strand.
TGGGGCGGCGCCATAGCTCACTTGGTTAATGCTCCGCCTGTGGTGCCGGCATCCCATATGGGCAGCGGTTCTAGTCCCAGTTGCTTCTCTTCCAGTCCAGCTCTCTGCTGTGGCCCGGGAGGGCAGTGGATGGCCCAAGTGTTTGGGCCCCTGCACCTGCATGGGAGACCAGGAAGCAGCACCTGGCTCCTGGCTTCATATCGGCACAGCACTGTCAGTGGCAGCCATTTGGGGGGTGAACCAATGGAAGGAAGTCCTTTCTCTCTGTCTCTTGCTGTCTATAACTCTGTCAAATAAACAAATAAAACCGCTACATATGCAGTCATAGAATAGAAGGAAATCCTGTCATTTCTGACAAGACTTAGGGATTACAATGATGGGTGAAACTTGATGACAATTAAAATCAAAGTCACAGAAGGACAAATACCACGTAATTTCTCACAGTACATATCTAACATAGTCAAACTTACAGAAGCATAGAGCAGAATGGTGGGTGCCATAGACTAGGGGAGAGGAAATGGCGAGTTACTGCTCAATGGGTATAAAATTTCAGTTGTGCAAGATGAGTAGGTTCTAAAAATATTATAAACTTTGTGCTTATAGTTAACACTGAACACTTAACTTTGTTATTGGGACGATTCTATGTTACCATCCAGAATAAGAACTTAATTTCAAACAGATCAGCAGGCATCCTAACATAAATCAGTCCAGCATTGACCCATAACTTTAATAGAAACTTTAATATAGTCTTCCCCACTGCTTTTGCTTCTGTAGATGAACTGGTGGTTCTTGCAGTGTTCTTATAACTTTTGACGTTCCGACATCAAAAATTTCTCTAAGTATTCATTCAAAACAATTTAGGATTTTTCCAGTTGCTTATGATACAAGACTGTCTTAAAAGAGCTTAGCTTTGCTTTCATAAGAAGTCCATGGTGGTGTTAACACCCACACTGCTCAATTTGATATTGTCATGGCTTTCTTCATATCAGTTTCCCTCCACTTCATCACATACAAATCTGCACACAGTAGGCAAACTGGGGTAGGGAGACCCAGATACAGCTATCATTGAAATACATAGTAATCTCAAAGAACAACAGGGTGGGATGGGATATTGTGGAGACCCATCAGGGTAACATGGAAGGGAAAAGGTACCCCTAAATGAATCAGAAAATTATTTGGGTACTAGTGCCAGATAAAAACTGTAGCTATGTCATCCCAAATTCCAATGCTCTCCTGTTTTTAAATCAGCTATAGTTTCAAATTATTACACAATTTTTATTTAATTTAAAAGCAAGATTTATTAAAGTACAACTTTTATTTCAAAGCAACGTAACTCATCCAAGGAAAGGTGAAGACTCATCTAATCAGACTCAGTGGCATAGCACATATGAACTGTGTTTTTATTGTTGCAGTCATGTTCATTAAGGAAACAAGATAGTTAACTGTCTTTATATAGTATCCAGGGAGAGGAATCAGAGAAGGTGAAGCATTTGAAGTGGTTACCTGTGCTTTCATTTTCCATTCTCCATTTGGACAAACAAGTACAAGATCTTGTACACAAGTTGATTTGGGGCAAAAAATTATTTAATAAAACTGCTGCATCACTTCATAGAATTAAAGCCCCCAAAGGGATCTCTTAAGACTCTAGCTCATTACAATTCTTCCTTTAAAGTTAAGAGTGTAAAACATTACCAACCCATAGTTAATCCATCCTACCTCTGTAGGTCCTCAATGTGTGGAACACTCCTTACACCTTAGCTCTGTGCAGCCAAGAAGAAACTAATGCACAGACATAAATATCACCACAAAAAACTACTCCTACCATGGAACAGGCATTCTTGTGGGTGCTGAAGATTCAGATGTGAACAAATTTCCCATAAGAACTTGCTCCACTTTTACTAAGTGATAGCTATTGGCAATGTGACACAGCTATGGTCAGGAGAACTACTACTTTTGAGTGACTTCAATTTATTTAACTGTTCTTGAATCTGTCAGTCTCCTATGAATTAGGATCTTTGAGGGTAGCACTTGGCTTACTTTCTGAAATGCAGTTTTCACTGGTAATTCCATCAAATGACTGTCCCCACATTTTCCAGAAGGGAATTTAATTCCTCTTGAATGACTAATTTTCTACAGTGAAATAGGAGGAGGGTAGGGAACTGGTGAATATCACAACTGTTTAACTGTAGTTTGTGTATTGAGAAGCCAATTCAAATTCTCAAATTATATTTCAACCTTTCAGGACAAATGTATAGCTATAAAAATTCAAAGTATAGCCTGTTGTTTCTTTTGCTGTCTTGCTAATATTTTAAGTACTTTCCACTTATTAGGTATATATATATGTTTGGGTATATATAAATATTTCAGAACTTTTGCCATGTTTTTAGCAAAATTTGTAAATCAATGTTCCTCTACCATTTATGTGAGCAAGAAAGTCAATGTATTATTTTCCACTTTTCCAGGATAGTTCTTCATTACCCGCCTAACTTAATCCCCTTACATGTTCATTTAACACAGTTACTTTGTCCTGGAAGTAACTATTATAAAACATACTTATTTTTTTTTTTTTTTGACAGGCAGAGTTAGACAGTGAGTGAGAGAGAGAGAGACAGAGAGAAAGGTCTTCCTTTTTCCATTGGTTCATCCCTCAAATGGTCACTGTGGCAGGCACGCTGCGCCAATCCCAAGCCAGGAGCCAGGCGCTTCCTCACAGTCTCCCATGCAGGTGCAGGGCCCAAGCATCCTCCACTGCCTTCCCAGGCCACAGTAGAGAGCTGGACTGGAAGAGGAGCAACCGGGACAGAATCCGGCGCCCCGACCAGGACTAGAACCCGGGGTGCCGGTGCCGCAGGTGGAGGATTAGCCAAGTGAGCTGCAGTGCCGGCCAAAACATACTCTTAATAGGTTTACTTCTAAATTACTTTATAGCTGCCTAGTGTTCTTCAATAGTAAGACTCAACACAATAAATGCACATAAAGATGCATTCACCTGTATACTCAGAAACACTGTTCGATTGATCACCAGGGATTCACTGTGCTACTCTACCAGTACTACTGCTCCATACTCATTTTTTCACTTAACCAAGATAATGCTTCAATTAATTAAAACTGTACTTTGAACATACTTAGTAGCTGAGTGAAGAGAGGAGAAAAGGTTTTCTTTTTTTAAAGAATTTATTTTTTTACTTACCTATTTAAGAAGGAAAAGAAGAGAAGGAGGGAGGGACAGAGGGGAATAGGGAAGTGAGGAGAGGGGAGAGGTCTTTAAATGCTGGTTCACTCCCCAAATGGTCACCACAGACAAATCTTCGCCAGGAACTCCATCTGGGCCCCTCACATGGAAGGCAGGGGCCCAAGCACTTGGCCCACCTTCTATTGCCTCAGCAGGCACATTAGCAGAGCACTGGATCAGGACTTGAACCAGCACTCAAATATGGGATGCCAGTGTTCCAAGCAGAGGCTTAACACTGTGCACCACAGCTCCAAGAAAGGGTAAATTTTTAACAAAGGGTAAACAAAAATGACAAAATGTCATACATATTTAATAACAACAAAAATCTTTATTGAATTACAAATTTTAAAATGGATTACTTAATTTAAAAGTGGGACTATTTTTATTCTTAAATTCAATGTCAAAAACTTGTTTTGGTTTTAAAATGATAAAAACAGAAGACTCATCTGTGAACTGACAAAGCACAGGTGTACTGCTGGGCCCTTTTAATGTTTTCTCTAATACATCAAAATGACTTATAAGAGGAAACGGGAAAAGGAGGGGAAAGGAGAGTGCAAAGCGCATACCGAAGTCTTTCTACACAGTCTGACAGAATGCATCCAGCACAATGGAACACAGACTTTGCCACAGTGGCCTTAAGATATTCTACAACAAGTATACTCTAGGGTACACTTTTTTTTTTTCCTTATTTTGACCAGAACAAATGGTGTTTACCTAAATAGAAAGTAACACTTAATTTTATCATAAAACTACTTGCAATAGTCCATATTTTCAGTTTGTTCAACAACCTTACTCATCATCATGTAACAAAAAGGTAGCAAATAAGACTCAGGACAAAAATATTTTCTAGCAACTTTTATAGTTAAAGACCACAGCTTTAATCATTTTATACAATCCTTACGTTTAATCCTTGGTCAGTATAAATGTCCAAATCAAAATCGAGTCATGAGCTGTTTACAATAACTACCCTATACTAAGATACTAACATTTTCTTCTCAGTATGTCTTCCCACGAGGGAGGGGGAATCATCCGAAGCTTTTACTCCTCGCCTGTGAGGGCATTTACGAAAATCCTGCTGAACCACAAAGGTGGTTTCTGCAAAACTAAAATACACTACAAAGTTAAACAGGTAAATAAACAACAAAACCAAACTGATTTCAACAAAGTCAAGTCATATTTCCAAAAGTAAAATCTATTAAGAACAAGTAATATACATGTACAAGAAATTACAAGAAATGATGATCATGGTTAGTTACAGATGCAAAATAATATCTAATTATCCCAGGCTTGTGAATAATTAAAATCAAATTCATGTGCTAGTTCAAATATTATATACAATTTAGACAGTTGGTCAAGTATCATCTGAATACACACCATATTTGGTAAACTTAAAATTATATTACCTTTTATATTCCTGTAATATCTGGTGTAAGTACATGCCAATATAGAAAACAATGTAATTTTCATTTATGGGTTAACAGAGTGACAGAAAATGTCTACTGCGTATGTTTCAGAATGTAAAAGTTTAAGAACTTTTTTTAAGGAGAAAAAAAACCTTAAATTACTTAAAGTTTAACTGATGAAAGTTTAATGTCAACTTACTTATAAAACAGATGCCATACAATTAATATATGGTGGCCCTACTGATCTGACTACAAAAGGCATTTAAGGAAGGGATGTTCAGTTGAAAACAGATTAATCCAAGGGATGTATGTTGCTTTAAAAATTTGTTTTGCAGGAAAACTAGTTGCTTGGCCTAGTTTGAAAGCTTATTACAAAATTTGTTTCTTAATGGTCCAGATATTTTGCCAATTCTTCCAACTCAACAGAACTGTCAAAAAAGAAGAAACACTTTGTTAGGCTTTTAAATACAAACAATGGAGGTATATTCCCCTCATTTAATAGAGCATATATCTTACACTGCTTTAAACCAACCAAAATTTTTTTTTAAATATGTTATATTTTTCACATAAAACAGTCAACCTATATTAAGTGCTTGGCTTTCCCAACTTAGACTCATAAGAACGTATAATTTAAAAAAACAACTAGTTAAAAGATTTCTAGCATTTTTTATTAAGTATATCTTTTAATGGTTTCAGGTTAAAAAAAAAATAACAGTTCCAAATTTTAACTTCTACAATATTCTGTCTTAGGCATCAGCTTTCTACATTAAGCTTAACTTTCTTAAATACAATAGGTACTATGTCAGAACTCTGCAGCAACTCTCTGTACTCAAACTGTAATACAAACACTCATAATAATATAATGATGATAATATATCACACAAAACAAATCTGAGAGAGTTCTCTGGAAAAGCCAAGTTTGTTAATCAGGATGGGATAAAAGAAAAGGCTAATGCCCCTTTCTAAGACCCGTAAAAAATTTCTACCAACTCAGAAAGGTGGGAGACGCTGTTTCTAACCATGAAGACATTCCAAATATCCGTACAGAATGAAATCTTTGTACATAAAATAATGGGTGAGCCCCATCCCTATAATAGCATATAGGGCCAAATTCCCAAGCCAAATTTGTGGAAGATATTTGGCTCCCAATTCACTTCTGATATTCAGAAAATGCTTTAAATTGCAAAAATAACCCAAGTGAGCATTAAACTGAAATGTTTATGTTAAATATAACTGGGATAAAAAAAAAAAGAATCTTATACAAAGCTCAGAAAAACTAATAAAAATAGTATTTTTTGAACACTGATAATCTTCAGGCATTTTAAATCTATCATCCTTATTCCTCATCACAACTGAAATACAGATAATATTTATATTTAATACATGAGAAAATTATAGTTTAGTGATAATAGATAGAAAAATAGTTCAAAACAGTCTATGGCTCCAAACCATCCCAACCCCACATCCCTAACATTGTCCATCTATATTAATAATAAAGTGTTCTGTGGGCAAATGTGTAATTCCTCTAATTTTAAATCCTGTTTTTATAGCTCACAAAACTGACATAAATTTGCCTGTGTAGGGCTAATTCTAGAATACACAGGCAATATGAAAGCTTGGAAGTCCAAGACATAAACCACCACAGTGCTCATCTGTAATTACTAAAATAAACACTAAAATCACTGGGCTTGATTTCAACAGGTAAAGAAAATTTTTCAGAATCACAATCTATTACACAGGTAACAAATAAACATGTGCAGATTTTTCTGGACAAAGAAAACTCAAGATAATTTAATGAAAATAACATATACAGGACTGATAAAGTACTTGAACACTTAACATTTATTCCTGCATCAAAACAGATTAAGGTGGTAAAAATCAAGTATATACTCTATTTTCAAGAAGGGGACAAAATAGTAGTTTACATTACAAGTACTTAATCAGATTTCCAGAGTTTTAGACAGTGTGAGCACATGTGTACCTATTTTAAGATATCTAGGTATACTTATGAAAACATGGGAAGAAGTTATTCTATTATAAATGTGTATAATATGAGTTTAACAAGTTAACATACCTTCCATCGATTTCCACATTCATTGCAAACAACAAATGTGGTCATCGGTTCATCAGCACTACGGGTTTGCACCTGAAGCAAAATCAAATGAATATCAGATTAATATATTCAGTACCACAAAAACATCCAACCTAAATAAGAATATTCTACATAAAAATATACAGTAACCACAACAGTACCATAACAAAGTATATAAAGAGCCTGAAACAAATTCAAATAAGCTGTGATGCCAAAAGTGCACAGTAACATTTCCAAAGTTCATTTTTATTCTTTTCTTATTTATGTGTCATGTTTAATTTATCCCAGATAAGTGGGAAAATCATCTAAAGCCAGATATAATATTTTTTTGCCAGGCAGAGTTAGACAGTGAGATAAAGAGACAAAGAGAGAGTTACAGACAGTGAGAGACAGAAAAAGGTCTTCCTTCCATTGGTTCACTCCCCAAATGGCCGCTACGGCCGGCACTGTGCCGATCCGAAACCAGGAGTCGGGTATGTCTTCCCGGTCTCCCATGCAGGTGCAGGGACCCAAGCAGTTGGGCCATTCTCTGCTGCCCTCCCAGGTCACAGCAGAGAGCTGGACTGGAAGAGGAGCAACCGGGACTAGAACCCGGGGTGCCGGCACCACAGCCGGAGGATTAGCCAAGTGACCCACAGCACTGGCCAGACATAATACTTCTTATAAATGGCTAGTAAATAAGAAAAAAATCCACCAGTAAGCACAGAACATGTAAATTTAAACATATATCAATATTATCTTATAAATTAGCAAAGATCTAAAACTCAGGAGGAAGCACCTGGCTCCTGGCTTTGGATTGGTGCAGCACGCTGGTCGTTACGCGCAGGCCATAGCGGCCACTTGCGGGGTGAACCAATGGAAAAAGGAAGATGTTTCTCTCTCTCTAATTCTGCCTGTCAAAATTTTAAAAATAATAATAATAATAAAAGAATATTTCATTTTGACAAATATAACTGCCCCAACATTTTTAAAAGTTAAGGCAGTGGGGTCAGCACTGTGACACAACAGGCAAAAGCCATTGCCCGCAGTGCCAGCATCCCTCACGGACACTGGTTCAAGTTCCAGCTGCTCCCCTTCCACCCTAGCTCCCTACTATGCCATGGGAAAGCAGTAGAAGATGGCCCAAGTTCTTGGGCCCCTGCATTGGCCTGGGAGACCTGGAAGAAGCTCGTGACTCCTGGTTTCAGACCAGCCCAGTTCCAGCCATTGGCAGCCATTTGGGGATTGAACCAGTAGATGGAAGATTTCTCTCTGCCTCCGCCTCTCTGTAACTCTTTCAAAATAAATAAATAATTTTTTTTTTCAAAAAAAGGAGTTAAAAATAATTAAGGCAGCAAGAAAGTAGGAATATTAAATACCCATCCTCTATAACCTAGGAACTTGATGATGTTTGATCTATTCCAAGATGGTAATTAAAAACACAAAGGATCTGTAGGCAAGAATGTTTCCAGAGTGTAATTTTATAATAGCACAAATACTGTAAACAACCTAAATATCTAACAGGGAAGTTAGATTTATTTGGAAAAAAAAAAAACTGCCTGAAAAGTCTTTCTGCTATGTTTTACATATACTTAATATTGATGTCTGGAGTCCCAGAAGTAGATATGAGGAATCTTTTGCTCTCTGAAAATTTTAAATCTTGTGGTAGGTACACAGTAACTTAGAATTGCATTTAGTTCTTTTCACCTCTGTCATTTTCATATGAAGTTCATAAGTTTTCTATTTAAAGATAGTTTTTTTTGGTCCTACAAAAATCATATTAACTGATTAGGTTCTTTCTGTTAACAGAAAAAAAAACCTGACATTTATGTTTATCTTAGCTATTTATAATCCATTATGTAAATATATAACTACTTTGTTTTCAGAAAGTTTAACACTTAAAAAAAAGATTTATTTATTTACTTACTTTAATGGCAGGGTAACAGAGAGGGAGGGAGGAAGTGAGAGAGGGAGAGAGGGAGGAAGGAAGGAAGGGAGGGAGGGAGAGAGAGCGAGAGAGAGAGCGAGAGCGAGAGCGAGAGAGAGAGAGAGCGCGTGAGAGAGCGCGAGGGAGCGAGGGAGAGAGAAAGAGAGAATGAGTATCTTCCATCTACTGGTTCACTCTCCAAATGGCCAAAACAGCTGGGAATGGGCCAAGCAGAAGCCAGGAGCCAGGAACTACACCTTGGTCTACCATGTGGGTGGCAGAGGCCCAAGCACTTGGGCCATCTTCCACTGCTTTCCCAGGCATGTTAGCAGGCAGCTGAGATCAGTAGCAGAGAAGCCAGGACTCATGGGAGCTCCAAAATGGGATGCCAGCATCATCAGTGGTGGCATCTGAGCCTCAACACAGGCCCCAAAAGGCTTAACTTTTAAATATCTTTCTATTTATACTTAACACTTTCCACCATGTAGCATTCTGGGGATAAAATTTCATTGCTGAGATTTTCCTACCTGATTAAACAAAGTCGAACAATTCAAACTCAGAATTTCCTGAGACTACTTTACTTATATGTTGACCTATTTCGTAACTATCAGTAATAAAATGTCTACAAAATGAAATACTAAAATATCAGATCCACAATGGTGACTAAAAGAGATAAAGAGGTTTAGACTAGTTAAACTATTTTTTAAAATGGAGATATACCCGTAAAAAATTTTAAAAAGAGGCGGAAGCTCACATAATATTCTGCCACATGTGTTTAGAAAACAGGAAAACAGGAAGCACTGTGGCTCAGCAGGTTAATGCCCTGGCCTGAAGCGCCGGCATCCCATGTGGGCGCCGGTTCTAGTCCCAGCTGCTCCTCTTCTGATCCAGCTCTCTGCTATGGCCTGGGAAAGCAGCAGAAGATGGCCCAAGTCCTTGGGCCCCTGCACCCGCGCGGGAGACCCGGAAGAAGCTCCTGGTTCCTGGCTTCAGATCAGTGCAGCCAATTGGGGAGTGAATCAACGGATGGAAGATCTCTCTCTCTCTGCCTCCCCTCTCCTCTCCTCTCTGAATTCTGACTTTCAAATAAACAAATCTTAAAAAAAAAAAAAAAAGAAAACAGGAAAACAAAAAGATACCATTTTTTGTATGTGCACACACAAAACATGTGGAAAGCTGCACAACAAACTAATAATGTTGCTTTACTTCCAGGAGGTAACATAAAGCACTATTAGCAAAAGTTGGGAGGGGAATTTTCCATTCATAATCTTTTGTGTCTTTTGAATTTTTAACCTTGAAAATGTAAAAACTACCCCAAATAAGGAAAGGCTCCTTTCTACAATTTAAAGAACTTAGTGCTGTTAAAGTGCTTAATTTTCTAACAGTGAAAAAAAACATCAATTCCCTAAAGTTAAAGTTGTTCTTTAAGGGTAAAATACTGAGTTTAGTGAATTATAGATATAATAACTTAGCTGGCATGTAAAATTTAGGTAGAGAAAAAAATAATTTCCTTTACACACAGACAACTAAAATAACAAACTATTGCAACAGGGCTCTCTTCAGCTGTTGAAGAACTAAAGGATTTGTTATATCATACATGTAAAAATCATCAGTGAGTCATAGAAAGGAAAAAAAATATCTGGAAGCCAGTTAAGCCTAAAGTACCCACATTTCATATGACAGAAAGTGAAGAATTTTCTTTCAATTATACAGTCCCGCAAAATAAAAATTTATTGTACTCTGTTTACACAGCAACCAATAATCGAATGTTTATAAACTCTCAGAAAAGAACATGTCCATTTTATTACATCCTCTATTTATAAATTTAATTTATATAGCTTTCAAAGTAACTATTGCAATGAAAGTATAAAAATATCTACTTACTTTCAATTAACTGGAATCAGTATTAAGAAAGCATTCTTATGTCAAGAGATCACATCTCCTCTTGAAAAATATCCAACTACTGCTAAGTATCTTTGCTATGTGCTTTGAAACAGGAGTTGCAAGCATTCTTACTATGAAAATAAGAGTCTATAAAAATCTCAAACCTGAGTGTAGGTGCAATTCTTCTTTTTACATTTGCCACATGTGAACAAGTCAGTCTGCGTTCCACCTGTCTTGGCCATCTGATGTTCTCTGATGGCTTCTTTGGTCAAGTTTTTCCGCATTTCTTTGAGCTCATCACTTGCCATTTCCTATTAGGGAGGTGGTAATACCACTCAGTTACAGATACACATATATCCATATCTGAATACTTTTATTCACAATTAACATAACAGACCCAAAATCATTTTTCAAGTTTTCTATAAAATCAACATTTTTCCTCACAGGACATGTAAGAATCTGCTTCTTTTTAAAATTTCTTCAAATACTTACAAGTCTACATAGGAAAACTGGAGTTAAGTACTCTTCAAAGGCTGTGAACAATTTCAATCTACAGCAACAAGCACCTCAGGTACTCAGATTGTGGTCTCTAAATACCACTGTGCCCTTTAGAGGAGTTAGGTAATTTTGAAGGAATATCTGATTCTAGTTTTGAGGCAAGAACTGCACAGGACATGCCAGGCCATCCACCTTGTACCAGAAAGCACAGAAGCTAGCAAGCCTATTGTGAATGAGCCAAATGGACATCAGAGCTCAACAAAGATAGGACACTTTCTTCAAACATCACAATAAATTACTAAAAAGAAACAATCCCAAGAGGATAAATAAAAAGCTACAAGTCCATGACGATATTTAGAGAGTACACACATGCAAAACCAAACAAAAGCCACCACTTGCATAAACTAGGGCACCAACTCCTCTTTCTGCTAACTGGTAACTAAAGGGAAAGAATTCCACGTCCATTCTGCCTCTTCCATCTAAAACAACAGCTCAAGCTGATAAAAGGGAAACACTTCTTTACCAAAAAAATCAAGCTTATAAATGTGAAAGGAATGACAGAAGTTTAGATATCACTGAATGCAATTCCTACTAAAATAATCAATTCAGGCAAGGATCAGAGGATGAAACCACCAGATGAAAGGCTGATGGAGAACCTTACAGTGAAGGCCTTAGTCTGTCACAACCCAGGCCTACTGACAAATTTCAGCATGCTAACAGAGCAACAAGACATCTGTGCATCCTGATGTGTCGCAACTGAAGTAAAAAGCATCACGTAGGAAGTATTTATGCAAGAATAAAAATAAATTTGAATGTAATCATGCCTATATAACTAGAATCAAGTTTACAGAAAAGATAGGGAATTAAAAGTTAAATAACATAATGAAGAAGAAAAAATATAATTGAATTTGTTCAACAGATTGAGGGCATGAAGGAAAAAAATCAGGAGTGAGATGGAGTATGGTAGTCATGAGGGGTAAAAGAAATTTCATATTTTTAAAAAATTAGAAAACCTTAAAAAACAGAACTAAAAGTAACATGCAGACTTTAGATCCTGATACAAAGTAAATGTACAATTAGGAAAATATGAGTTTCAATTACATGTTAGATAATACTAAGGAATGGTTAGCTTTATTAGATGTGGTGGTAATGACAATGTATTTAAGAAAAAGATATAATGTTTGGGATTTGCATGAACATAACTCAAGAGAAAAGAAGAAAAAATAGACGAAAGCATGATAATTTCTCAAAATTTTTCAGTTTGGTTGATAGATATATGTGGTCTCATGACACTATGATTCCCTACTTCGTGAAAATTTTGAATTACCTTAATGGAGCTTCCAAAAAGTGAATTCTAAAGATGTATCAATTTTTATTAGATGTATAGAAAGATAAACTCACTCTCTTGGATGCTTAATGAAATACTAAGACTATAGATACTCTATAGCCACTGCCTATGAATAGTGATGTGTACAAATGTCTATGAATTTTTTTCCGTCATTCTCTATATAAATTTAGTGAATAATCAGTAAGATGTGACCAATTTTATAGTGTTTAACCATGAAAATGACTTAGAAGTTATAGGGTCTGTCTGCAATGAGATTCAACTCTGTTTCTACATGAATTCAAAGGTAAAACACATTTTTAGACAATAATTTAATGCAAATCACCCAAAGAACATCTTAATGGCTGTAGAAGGGATAAGTATTGATAAACAGATTCAATAATCCTAAATACTTGTCTAACACTGCTAATAGCAATTTATTATATATGTAGTATTTATATAGTACTTTAAATAGACCTGACACTGAGATAATAGGATCACAATTACGGAAATTTTATATGAAGCACACTCACCTCTGCCGTCATTCTAGCAAATAAATCAGGAGGAATATTCCCACACAATACATTTTTCCTTAAATTTGGATTTTTTGCATCTTTAAGATTTGATATCCTACTTCGTACTCTATTTTTGTATTTCATGTCTGTATTCCTTATTTCTTGGTATATAGGTACTAGGCTATTAAGGAAAAAATTAAATTATAAAATCAAGATCATTTTTTTCTAACAAAACAAGAATTCCTGAAATTTCTATGCAATCCACAAAATCATTTCCAACTTAGATTAAATTAAAAACAAGTCATGGTTTTTGTCTGATTCCTTGATTTGTAATTGGCAAGTAATAGTAATAGCACTTTTACACTATGAAGGAGCAATGGTTTTTTCTTATTGAGTAATGCCAGAAACAGGCAAACCAACCAGGTTTTCAAAAAGTATAGGAACTTAAACTTACACAGCTTTAGCTAACTCAAATGTGAATTCTACAAAGGATAATAAGGCTCAAAGACCACGGAGCTCCTTGGGATCTCCTTAGAAGACACTATTCACTGTGGCCTTGAAGGTTCATCTCCTCCCCCAGCTCAGTAAGAAGCTAGTTTAGCAGGTTCTTCTACACAGAACATAGGCCACAGCAGAGACTGAGTTCTAGAGAAGCTCCCTTCCCAACAGGGCTGTCTCCTCATGCAGGACAGCACCAGTCACACTGTCACCTGGATGTTTCCTTGCTCCTGGACTCCCATGAAAGACTATCTCCTGGAGCCCTTTCCATGGGGCCCCACCATGAACACACTGCTCTCTGGTATATGAGCTCTGTCAGTTGTGTATGCTCTGCTGAGGTGGCCCGATACGAGAAAGTCATACCTGTGTGTGTGCTTTCTATGCCCTTTTAGACAATTTAAAATAAGACATGACATTCTCAATTTGCAAGGCAGAAAAATAAAAATAACACTGATGCTATGTGCTTTTACAGGACAGGAAAAATAAAAGAAATAAAATCATCTGGATGCCCTTCTTCTTTCCAAACAATGTAATCAACACAGAAACTGAAGAGTAAACCTTTGAATTCTATACCACAAGAAAAAACTACAGTTAACCTACTAGATTACTTAAGACAATTATGACTATACACAGAAAGGATATCTTCCTCAATTTGAGATCCCAATTCTTCCTCATCAGCTCCAATGGCAACGTAGTCATCTAAAAAGACATAAAAAATCATCAAGCTATTGTAACATTAAAAAAATTCCAATAAAGGAATTAAACTGCATTCCTATTTCTTCAACCCCATTTGCCTTATACAAAGAATTCTTTTAGTTCAGTTTCATTTAAATCTGGTCTCTTAGCACCCACTAAACTCTTCCTCTGAGATTCACCTAATATCCACAGTGCTCCCGCATTGATGACTCCTTATCCCTCAGGAGTGGGGAAGTAATTGATCTAGCAGGCAATTCCTCATTTCACAATTCCATAAATTCTGGTTGCTCCAGCAGGGTAGAGAAAGTTATAGAAAGAACTGTCTTGTCTCCTGTGACTCAGGCTTCAATGCAAAGAAACCATTCATTTCATCTGCCAATCACATTTATGGACACACTCAGAAGAATCCTATATGAATATTCAAAAGGATAGAACGAAATAGAAACCAGGAAGAAAGCAGGAAAAAAAAGACACTAAAGGAATCAAAGCAGAAAAGGCAGAGTAAGGAGAAAAACAGGTTAGATGAGCTATGGTTCAGAACAACAGAAAAGAAAAAGGATATGGATTTGGGTAAGCTGATAAACATTACTGCATATGAAATGCTAGAAACCAAACTTTTACTTGCTAAAACGGGGTACTATGAAATTAAGTTCCTAAATATAAATTTAGATCTCTTTTCCACTTTAAAAAACAGAGTAGAAAATGAAACTATGAATTATATAATTATATATACACATGCATATATAATTTGCCAATTCAGTATTATTAACTCATAATCTGAGGGCAGAGTAATTAGTTTGCACAAAAAGCAAGGAAATGAAAGATTTATAGACAAAAAGCTTATATTACTATTAATTTAGGAAAACAGCCATATATTAAATGCAATCTATTTCTTACAATTACTCAGAAATGAGCAGATGCCCCAGTGTGCTTTCTCCTCCTTGCTTCAGGGAGCCCTATTAGCAACAAACTACTTCCTGAGTAAAGCAGATGTGGTCAACTCTAAATGTGACGATGCAACATGAGGTGGTGATGGTAGTGATCAAAAGGCTAAGAAATAGAAAATGTAAACTAAACTTACCTCCTGTTCGGAGAGCAGCAGCCAGCATCTCCCTACACTTTAACCGCACAGAATCAGAAGTGCTTGGTGCCCGAGGAAAAGATGAAACGTAAGTATCTCGAGCATTTGTCTCATCCTTTCTATTGCTCACGTTGCCACTGGAGCTACTAATACACACATGTGCACACAAATACCAAAGAGAAAACAAGGAAAATGCTTTTAATGTAACATTACTACCATTCTCAAAATGAAAAATACTTTGGCCTAGATAATGACAGTACTTCAATGATTTTCATGAGACAAACATTGTTGTATGCAAAATTAGTTAAAAAAATTTTTTTTTTTTTTTTACAGGCAGAGTGGACAGAGAGAGAGAGACAGAGAGAAAGGTCTTCCTTTTGCCGTTGGTTCACCCTCCAATGGCCGCCGCGGCCGGCGCGCTGCGGCCGGCGCACCGCGCTCGTCCGATGGCAGGAGCCAGGAGCCAGGTGCTTTTCCTGGTCTCCCCATGGGGTGCAGGGCCCAAGCACCTGGGCCATCCTCCACTGCACTCCCGGGCCACAGCAGAGGGCTGGCCTGGAAGAGGGGCAACCGGGACAGAATCGGTGCCCCGACCGGGACTAGAACCCGGTGTGCCGGCGCCGCAAGGCGGAGGATTAGCCTGTTGAGCCACGGCGCCGGCCTAAAAATTTTAAAATTTAGTATAGAGTTAAGTCTCATGTCTTTGTAACTACTGCACCCTGATTCTCCTTTTAAAAGTTAAGCAATATTTTGAGTGAAGAAAATATACAGTTCAGTAAATGCAAAGTACAGATCTTGGTTTCAGGACAAGTGTGAATGAATGAGACCAGAGAATATGGCAGCTTTCAACTGAAAGAAGAAGCAGGGAAAAAACATTTTAAAAACCTTGTTCCAATTAGACCCAAAGGTTCCAAAGAGACACTCTTTTCAGAATAAAAGCCATGTGCACTGAGAAATGAGTTGTGGGAATATGAAATTAAAAAGTTTAAATTTCTCCTCAGTAAAAAACTGAATCTGGATGTCAGGACAGTTTATTAACTTTCCAGTCAACCTAATCATTTCAATTGCTTCTGATTAACTTTTTATATTAGGTTTTCAGTAAAATAAGTTCGTTTCAAAATATTCTTTTGTTTTCAATTACATTTTACCAAATTAAAAACATTTGCCAGGGGCCAGCACTGTGGCGCAGTGGGTTAACACCCTGGCCTAAAGCACCGGCATCCCATATGGGCACTGGTTCGAGACCCAGCTGCTCCACTTCCTATCCAGCTCTCTGCTATGGCCTGGGAAAGCAGTAGAACATGGCCCAAGTCCTTAGGCCGCTGCACCCACGTGGGAGACCAGGAAGAAGCTGCTGGCTTTAGATCGGCACAGCTCTGCCCGCTGCAGTCACCATCTGGGGAGTGAACCATCGGATGGAAGGTCTGTCTCTCTAACTCTTTCAAATAAATAAATCTTTAAAACACACACACCACCTTGCGGCGCCGGCACACCAGGTTCTAGTCCCGGTCGGGGCGCCGGATTCTGTCCCGGTTGCCCCTCTTCCAGGCCAGCCCTCTGCTGTGGCCCAGGAGTGCAGTGGAGGATGGCCCAGGTGCTCGGGCCCTGCACCCCATGGGGAGACCAGGAAAAGCACCTGGCTCCTGGCTCCTGCCATCGGACGAGCGCAGTGCGCCGGCCGCAGCGCGGCGGCCATTGGAGGGTGAACCAACGGCAAAGGAAGACCTTTCTCTCTGTCTCTCTCTCTCACTGTCCACTCTGCCTGTAAAACACACACACACACACACACACACATTTGCCATAAGCATTCTCAAAAACAGATTAAATCATCCTCTCTCCAAAGATTTGATCTGCTATAGTGCTGCCATTTCCTAAAATACAATTACTGTTAAGCTTTAGGAACACGTCACTGTGAGTAAGAGTCACCTAAACCTTCTAGCTTTAGTCAGTTCCCTCCTAAAGCTTTCTGTAATGTACCCAAAGTACTGGCTGCATATAGGTTTGTACAGGATGACTTCTCAGACATTCTCCCAAATAGACTATTTTGTCAGAGTACAAACTAGGATTTACTCCTCTTTGTAATTCACTATGTAGCATAGTGCCTGTCAGTGATAAATAAACAAACCAATGTTAAAAATTTTAAAAACCACTTAATACTTTAAGTACTTCTGCTTCTCTGTGCTTGTAGCCAAATGCCTAGCCCAACCACTAGAAACCACTTGGGCAGATTGATGGAGCCTCTTCCTCACTAGTTTTACTATTGCGGGCCCCACTCTTACATTCTGGTGCCTCCTTTTAAGCATTTAAGCATGTAACTTTCTCAAATTTTTGCACTCAAAATGTAGAACCTTGATCAGTTACAAGTCACTTAGACTGAACCTCTTACCTTCCTTAGATTAAACCCCTGACTTGTTTCTCCAGTCTTCTTTATTTCTTTAAGTGTGCATTTGTATATGTGTAGGTAGATACCAATCACATTATCAATTAACATACATTCTTTTTTTTTTTTTTGACAGGCAGAGTGGACAGTGAGAGGGAGAGACAGAGAGAAAGGTCTTCCTTTGCTGTTGGTTCACCCTCCAATGGCGCTGCCGTGGACAGCGCGCTGCGGCCGGCGCACTGCGCTCATCTGATGGCAGGAGCCAGGTGCTAGGTGCTTTTTCCTGGTCTCCCATGGGGTGCAGGGCCCAAGCACTTGGGCCATCCTCCACTGCACTCCCGGGCCACAGCAGAGGGCTGGCCTGGAAGAGGGGCATCTGGGACAGAATCCAGTGCCCCGACCGGGACTAGAACCCAGTGTGCTCACGCCGCAAGGCGGAGGATTAGCCTGTTGAGCCACGGCGCCGGCCCAATTAACATACATTCTAATTCTATGCTTTTGAGGATAGGCTCTGTGTCTAAACTTAAGTATACAAAACTATAAAAAACATTTGTACTTTTATATGTTTAAGAAATTAAATCAATAACTCAATGTAACACAACTGAAATATGTTTAAAAATCCTAAGTTACAGTCACCTTTTCAAAAATATCAAGGTCAGGGCCAGAGCTGTGACAAAGGTTAAGGTTCTGCCTGGAGTACTGGATCCCATATGGGTAAAGTTTGAATCCTGGCTGCTCCACTTCTGATCCAGCTCCCTGCTAATGGCCTGGGAAGGCAGCAGAGGATGGTCCAAGTGCTTGGGCCCCAGAACCCATGTGGGAGATCCGGAAGAAGCTGCCAGCTCCTGGCTTCAGATCTGCCTAGCTCAGGCCATTGCGGCCATTTCGAGAGTGGACCAGCAGATGAAAGACCTCTCTGTCTCTCCCTTTCTCTGTAACTCTGCCTCTGAAATAAATAATAAGTAAATTTTTTTTTTCTGGATTTTGCCATTTAATTTTTTTAAAGCTTTTATTTAAAGAATATAAATTTCCAAAGTACAGCTTATAGATTCCAATGGCTTCCCTCCCCCATAACTTCTCTCCCACCCACAACCCTCCCCTTTCCTGCTCCCTCTCCCTTTCCATTCACATCAAGATTCCTTTTCAATTCTCTTTATATACAGAAGATCCATTTAGCATATATTAAGTAAAGATTTCAACAGTTTGCACACAAAGTGAAAAATACTGTTGGAGTACTAGTTATAGTATTAAATCACAATGTACAGCACATTAAGGACAGAGATTCTACATGATTTTTTTTTAAATTAATTTTCTATGCAATTTCCAATTTAACACCAAGTTTTTTTTTTTCATTTTCAATTATCTTTATATACAGAACATCGATTCAGTATATACTAAGTAAAGATTTCATCAGTTTGCACCCACACAGAAACACAAGGTGTAAAAATACTGCTTCAGTACTAGTTGTAGCATTACTTCACATTGGACAACACATTAAGGACAGATCTCACATGAGATGTAAGTACACAGTGACTCCTGATGTTGATTTAACAATTTGACACTCTTGTTTATGGCATCAGTAATCCTCCTAGGCTCTAGTCATGAGTTGCCAAGGCTATGGAAGCCTTTAGGGTTCGCCAACTTTGATCTTATTCCGACAGGGTCATAGTCAAAGTGGAAGTTCCCTCCTCCCTTCAGAGAAAGGTACCTCCTTCTTTGATGGCCCCGTTCTTTCCACTGGGATCTCACTCACTGAGATCTTTCATTTAGGTCTTCTTTTTTTAAAAAACAAAACAAAAACAAAAAATTAACTGAAAAGTGATCTCTGTTACATGTAAGAGTGGGAATAAGAGAGGGAGGAGAAATACAATTTGGGATATGCTCAATCTGACTTGCCCCAAATGGTGGAGTTAGAAACATGCTAGGGGATTCCAATACAATCCCATCAAGGTGGCATGTACCAATGCCATCTCACTAGTCCAAGTGATCAATTTCAGTTCACAACTGATCATACTGATAGGTCTAAGAGTCAAAGGCATCACATAAACAAGACTAGTGTCTGCTAATACTATCTGATAGAATAAAAAAAGAGAATGATCCAACATTGGAAACGGGATACACAGCAGACTCATAGAATGGTAGATGCCCTAAACAGCACTCTGGCCTCAGAATCAGCTCTTAAGGCATTCGGATCTGGCTCAAGAGCCCATGAGAGTATTTCAGGCATGGAAAGCCAAGACACTCTGGCAAAAAAAAAAAAAAAAACCTAGATGAAAGATCTCTGCAAGTGAGATTCCAGTAGAAAGAATGGGCCATCAAAGGAGGAGGTACCTTTCTCCAAAGGGAGGAGAGAACTTCCACTTTGACTATGACCTCGTTTAAATAAGATCAGAGTCGAACATGCTTCCATAGTCTTGGCAGCTCAAGACAAGAGCCTAGGGTGATTACTGATGTCATAAACAAGAGTGTCAATTGGTTAAGTCAACAACAGGAGTCACTGTGTACTTCTCCTCTTGTAGGATCTCTTTTCTGAATGTGTTGTACAATGTGAATTAATGTTATAACTAGTACTCGGTGAGGGTGCAAACTGTTGAAATCTTTACTTAATTTATACTAAATTGATCTTCTGTATATAAAGATAATTGAAAACGAATCTTGATGCGAATGGAATGGGAGAGGGAGTGGGAGATGGGAGGGTTGCAGGTGGGAGGGAAGTTATGGGGGCCGGGGAGCCATTGTAATCCATAAGCTGTACTTTGGAAATTTATATTAAATAAAAGTTTGGAAAAAAAAAAAATCAAGGTCATGAAAGATAACAATAGACTGAAGAACTACTCTAGATTAATATACAAGTACTTAGAAAATACAATGATGTATTTAGGGACATACAAGGCATAATGTCTTTTTGTATCATTCTTGCAATATTCTGAAAGTCAAATTATTTCAAAATAAAGAGAAAAAAACTGCATAGGCCGGCGCTGTGGCGCACTAGGCTAATCCTCTGCCTTCAGTGCTGGTATTCCAGGTTCTAGTCTCGGTTGCTCCTCTTACAGTCCAGCTCTCTACTGTGGCCTCGGGAAGGCAGGAGGATGGCCCAGGTGCTTGGGCCCTGCACCCACGTGGGAGACTAGGAGAAAAAAGCACCTGGATCTTGGCTTTGGATTGGCACAGTGTGCCGACAGTAGCAGCCATTTGGGGGGGTGAACCAACGGAAGGAAGACCTTTCTCTCTGTCTAACTATGCCTGTCCCCCAAAAAAAAAAAAAAAAACTGCATAAATTTTTATTAAAAACTGCTATTTAACCCTACATTTAACCCTACCATTTTTAATATCAAGTGCAGTTAGTATTGATACAAAGTTATTTCAAAAAGTTTTGGAAAACAGAACTAAGTTTATTTTGATGCAAAAAAATTAAAATCCATCCATGCATAGTTTTTTCATAAACTTTCTGAAGGCCACTTATGTATATCACCTATTCTGACAACACAAGGGACACTGCACAGTGCAAGGAATGGGACGGAAAAGAGTAAATGCAAAGACTGCATAGAAGCTAAGGAACAATTTGAACCCTTCAATTCTGAAATTCAGATTTTGAGTTATGGTAAATAGCTAAATTTGTAAGAGGAAAGAAAGGATAAAAAGGAGAATGAAATCTAGGGCTGAAGTAAGTCTAAAAAAGAAATGAAATAACAGACGAAATAATTTTTACTCCTAGTCAGTACTTGGTTATTGATTCTTTTTCTTTTTCATTACTGATTCTATCAGTGATGATCCCAGCAATCCCAATTAAATTTTATTAATATAAATAATTTCTTCTTATTTATGCAGTATCTTCTTCCACTTCTTTCATAAATGTTCAGGATATCTTGTAAAAAAACATAAAACCTTCGAATGATTGGCTACATACAATTACCAGTTCCCTACAATTCAAAAACAGGATGAGGTGTATATATATGGGACCATAAAGCCATGCAGGAATGATGGAGCACTTAGAACTTTCAACAGAAATGAATTTCCATAAAGTGAAATACCTTTCCTCTCTTGCCTCAGGGCTATTCTGTGATGTAATTGCAGGTTCTTTTTTCTTTTCTTCTGGGTCTTTTTCTGTTGATGGTCCATCTAAAAATTTATGAAATCCTTAAGTTAGCACTGCTAAAAAAAGAGAAAACAACTGGAGTACTGAGTGTCAATAAGCTATTAATCACCCCTCCCCCAAAACTTAAAATTCTGTTTCCTGCAAGTAAATGAAGTTTATATGGTAAGCTATTATTTTTTAGCACATATACTTGCGTATTTTTCACAATGCATGTTCAGCCAAACACTCCCAAATAAATTCTCTCATTTGGTGGGAACTACAAATTCATATGCCAGTGAGAAAGAAAGTATAAAGAACAAAGAAAGGAAAGAATACAGAAAAACATCAGCACCATCATTTAAACAAAAAAAGCACAAATCATATATAGCAATATTGTTTTAATAATTTTCTTAAAGTCAAAAATTTAAGATGGCACCCAAAATATAAACAAATGTTCTGAGACAATAAACCAAGAACATTTTCACAGAAAACACCTCAGGATTGGTAAGACCTACCCAGCACCTCCTCTGTCTTAACTGATCTGTAAAGTAATACAGAATACAGTTTTAAGATTCGAAGAGGTAATAGACACTGTAAAATAATGTATTTAAAACAGGTTGAGTCAATGTAACACTTAGCACAGAATTTTAGAAAGATTTATTTTATTTAAATCAACCACAACTGCCCACAGAGGGTATGTCGAGAAAATATTTGAGTGCACTGCAGAATGACCTCACTTAATATATTTTGCTCCTTATCTAAGTAAAACAGGCTATGTAAGTTAATTCTTCACATCTCTGGATAGGATACAGAAATCTTGTATTCTAAAGGTTATCAGGATCACCTATGGGACTTCTAAATGCATCCTCAAGCCAAGCTCCAATCCAGAGCCAATCAATCTGAATTTTTGACAGTGAGGTACAAGCATCATAGTTTTTTAAAGTTCCACAGATAGCTCTAATGTACTATCTAGATGAAAATCACTAATAGAAAATGGTCCAAAGACTGGTGCTACTGTTTAGCAGCTAAAGCCATCACCTGCAACACTGGCATCCCATATGGGCACCAGTTTGAGTCCTGGCTGCTCCATTTCTGATCCAGTTCCCTGCTAATGTGCCTGGTAAAACAGTGGAAGATGGCTCAAGTACTAGGGCCACTACCATCCACATGGGGTACCCAGATGAAGCTCCTGGCTCCCAGCTTTGGTTGGCCCAGCCCCAGCAGTTATGGCCATTTGGGGAGAGGAGTAAACAGCAGATGCAAGATCTCCCCTACCCTCCTGCCCCTTGTGTTTGGGTGTGTGTGTGTGGCCTTCTATGTAACTCTGTCTTTCAAAGAAATTAATAAATCTTAAAAAAAAAAAAAAATTGTCCTTAAAAAAAGTCCAAATCAGCCGGCGCTGTGGCTCACTAGGCTAATCCTCCGCCTTGCGGCGCCGGCACACCGGGTTCTAGTCCCGGTCGGGGCGCCGGATTCTGTCCCGGTTGCCCCTCTTCCAGGCCAGCCCTCTGCTGTGGCCCGGGAGTGCAGTGGAGGATGGCCCAGGTGCTTGGGCCCTGCACCCCATGGGGAGACCAGGAAAAGCACCTGGCTCCTGGCTCCTGCCATCGGACGAGCGCGGTGCGCCGGCCGTGGCGGCCATTGGAGGGTGAACCAACGGCAAAGGAAGACCTTTCTCTCTGTCTCTCTCTCACTGTCCACTCTGCCTGTAAAAAAAAAAAAAAAAAAAAAAAAGTCCAAATCACAACTGTAGAGTTACCTTTAAGCCCTCTTTAACATGTACACACCAATTACTAATTGTGTTGCTCCGTGTTATTCTATAATTCATCTTGAATATCTCAAAGATGAAAAGTACTATCACACTATGAGGCAGAAAACAGAGATTAATAATGACAAGATAAGGGTAACAGGGATTCACTTAAAGGGAAAAGGTGTTGGGGCCGGAGCTGCGATGTGGTGGGTGAAGCCGCTGTCTGCAGTGCCGGCATCCCATATGGGCACTGATTCAAGATCCAGCTGCTCTACTTCCCAATCAGCTCTCTGCTGTGGCCTGGGAAAGCAGTAGAAGATGGTCAAAGGCCTTGGACCCCTGCACCCGTGTGGGAGACCCAGAAAGAGGCCCCTGGCTCCTGGTTTCAGATCGGCACAGCTCTGGCCGTTACAGCCAATTGGGGAGTGAACCAACAGATGGAAGACCTCTCTCTCTCTCTCTGCCTCTCCTTCTCTTTGTGTAATTCTCACTTTCAAATAAATAAATAAATCTTTTAAAAAAAATAAAGGGAGAAGGTGATGAAGTAAGATCAAGCAAGGATACGGAAATAAAAGTGATCTCCTACACAGCTCTTACACAGTCTACCTGATACAGAGCTGTAAGCAACCACCAATAGTCAGCAAGGAAGGAAGTACTCCAACTCTGAACACAAACTGCCTACAATCTGATCCCAACTCAGCCACTCACCAATGATTCAACTGTGTGCAATACACTTCAGTTGCTTCATCATAAAATGGGATTGTAATAGCACCTACCATACTGGGTTGGTGTGAGGACTAAATGGAATAATATAGGTCAATGATTAGCATGGTTCAAGCATTCAAAAATGTTCTGCCTAGCAGCAGCAGCAACAATCAACCTTCTAGAAATATAGCTAATCATCTAAAGGCACTGGGCAGAAAGAAGTTCATCAAGACATTATTTCTAACAGCCATAAAGTTAAAAACAACAAATCCAACAATAGCCAGGTGAGATTAGATCATGGCATAGTTGGGGCAGGCACTGTGGCACAGTGGGTTAATGCCCTGGCATCCCATATTGGTGCTGGTTCTGGTCCCAACTGCTCCTCTTCTGATCCAGCTCTCTGGTACGGCCTGGGAAAGCAGCAGAAGATGGCCCAAGTCCTTGGGCCCCTGCACCCGTGTGGGAGACTTGGAAGAAGCTCCTGGCTCCTGGCTTCGGATCAGTGCAGCTCCGGCCACTGCAGCCAATTGGGGAGTGAACCACTGGATGGAAGACCTCTCTCTCTCACTCCCTCTCTCTCTCTGCTTCTCCTCTCTCTGTGCAATTCTAACTTTCAAATAAATAAATAAATAAATAAATCTATCTTTAGAAAAGAGTTATGGCATAGTCACTGGGTGGATTATCCTGAAGCAAGTAAAAATGACAGTTATGATAGAATACAAATTATTTTCATAAAAAAGGACAATTAACTATACTTGCAGCATAAGTAAAATTATAGCTGAAGTAAAAACAGAGAAAACAACCACAAGAAATTCCAATAAGATATTAACTTATCATTGTATTCAGAGACAGACCCAAGGATGATTTTCCCCTCCAATTCTCCAAAACCCATGTAATAAACATTTAAAATTTTCAACAAAGATTTTATAAAACTTGGAACTGAAATTAGAAAGAAATACAAAAAGCAAATAAAACTTCTGTAAGTCTAAGATTTAATGAACAGAACCACATGTCATCTTTCCTCCCATAAAAGTAAATCATCTTTCTAGAAATAAAAATATGTGGTTATATATACAGGGGCTGGTGCTGTGCCATGGCAGGTAAAGTAGCTGCCTGTAGGGCTGGCATCCCATATGGGTACCAGTTCAAGTCCCAGCTGTTCCACTTGCAATCCAGCTCTCTGCTATGGCCTGGGAAAGCTGTAGAAGATGGCCCAAGTGCTTGGGCCCCTGCACCCGTGTAAGAGACCTGGAAGAAGTTCCTAGCTCCTAGTTTTGGATCAGTCCTGTTTCGGCTGTTGCAGCCATTTAGGGAGTACACCAGCAGTGGAAGACCTCTCTCTGCCTCTGCTTCTCTCTAACTCTGCCTTTCAAATAAATAAATAAATCATTAAAAAATGTGGGCCGGCGCTGCGGCTCACTAGACTAATCCTCCGCCTGCGGCGCTGGCACCCTGGGTTATAGTCCCAGTTGGGGCACCGGATTCTGTCCCAGTTGCTCCTCTTCCAGTCCAGCTCTCTGCTGTGGCCCGGGAGTGCAGTGGATGATGGCCCAGGTCCTTGGGCCCTGCACCCAAATGGGAGACCAGGAGGAAGTACCTGGCTCCTGACTTTGGATGGGTGCAGCGCGCTGGCCATAGCATCCACTTGGGGGGTGAACCAACGGAAAAAGGAAGACCTTTCTCTCTGTCTCTCTCACTATCTAAACTCTGTCTGTCCAAAAAAAAAAAAAAAATGTATATATTGTTCTCACTCAGTTTTCTATATGATTGGTTTTAATTACTTTTAAAACTGCAATTACATTTAAAATTTAAACTATAAACCTAGGGTTTCAGCTTGTCATTACAGACCAGACTTAAAATTAATTTTGAGGCCGGCGCCGTGGCTCAACAGGCTAATCCTCCGCCTTGCGGCGCCAGCACACCGGGTTCTAGTCCCGGTCGGAGCGCCGGATTCTGTCCCGGTTGCCCCTCTTCCAGGCCAGCCCTCTGCTGTGGCCCAGAGTGCAGTGGAGGATGGCCCAAGTGCTTGGGCCCTGCACCCCATGGGAGACCAGGATAAGCACCTAGCACCTGGCTCCTGCCATCGGATGAGCGCGGTGCGCCGGCCGCAGCGCGCCGTCCGCGGCAGCCATTGGAGGGTGAACCAACGGCAAAGGAAGACCTTTCTCTCTGTCTCTCTCTCTCACTGTCCACTCTGCCTGTCAAAAAAAAAAAAAAAATTTTGTCAAAAAAAAAAAAAAAAAAAAAAAAAAAGGCCGGCGCCGTGGCTCAACAGGCTAATCCTCCACCTTGCGGCGCCGCACACCGGGTTCTAGTCCCGGTCGGGGCGCCGGATTCTGTCCCGGTTGCCCCTCTTCCAGGCCAGCCCTCTGCTGTGGCCCGGGAGTGCAGTGGAGGATGGCCCAGGTGCTTGGGCCCTGCACCCCATGGGAGACCAGGAAAAGCACCTGGCACCTGGCTCCTGCCATCGGATGAGCGCGGTGCGCCGGCCACGGCAGCCATTGGAGAGTGAACCAATGGCAAAGGAAGACCTTTCTCTTTCTGTCTCTCTCTCTCACTGTCCACTCTGCCTGTCAAAAAAAAAAAAAAAAAATTTAATTTTGAAACTATTTCAAATCTGCACAAATATAATAAGAATAGTACAAAGGGTTGGCACTGTGGCTCAACAGCTTAAGTAGCTGTTTATAAGGGCTAACATCCCATACCACAGTGCCAATTCAGGTCTCAGCTGCTCTGCTTCAGTAATGCATCTCAGAAGCAGTGGATGATGGCTCTAGTACTTGGGCCCCAGCCACCCAGAGCTCCTGGTTACTGCCTTTAATCTGCCCCAGACCTGGTCGTCTCAGCTCTTTGGGGGGTTGAATTAGCAGATGGGAGACTTCTCCCTCCCTATTTCCCTCCTTCCCTCCTTCTCTCCCTTTCTCTGAAGTTCTGCCTTTCAGATAAATAAATAGAAATATTTTTTAAAAGGTTGCATTTTTTTTAAGTAAGAAGAACAGTACAAAGAACTTCCAAAGACATTTTACTCAGATTCTGCCACTGTTAACCCTGGCACATTTGCTTTCTCATTCCTTTATTTCCTAAGATGTAGACAAGATGTACATGCACAAACATACTCACACGCACAGACATCTTTCTTTTGGATCATCTGAAAATACGAAACAAACATCATGCTGTTTTATCCCTAAATACTTTGCTGGGTATTTCCTAAGAATAAAGATATTTACTACATAACCACAGAAAATAACAAGTAAGCTTAACAATGGTACAATATTAACTAGTCCACAGACCAAGTGTATCAACAACTTTTTTTTTTCTGCCATAGCAAAACATTTTTTCTGGTCCAGAATCTAGTACCATAATCATATGCTGTATTTTATTTTTAAGAACAGATTTTCTAAGTTTTACAGGCGTTATAATTTTTGGTTCCTAGTTTTCAAGTTCTTGTAAAAGGTTTTCTCATTTCCACTGTTGCCTCAAATTTTAAAATGTTCACTCTTTTTGTCTCTTCCATATAGTTAATAGCTTCTTAGAGACAGGCTGATTCAAGAATGAAGTAAACAAGAGAGATGAGCCCAATATATCATCTGTGGTGTCAGATGTAACAAACTGATAAACCGAATGGGGACTGGGCATTCAGACTACTGGTTAAAGATACTCATGTCCCACATCAGAGTACCTGGGTTCAATTCTTGGCTCTAGCTCCTAACTCAAGTTTCCCATCAATGCAGACCTTGTGAAGTGGCCGTGATGTTCTAGTCACTCGTGGGAAATCTGGATTTTGTTCCCAGCCTTTGGCTTTAAACCCAGGACATTGTGGGCAGTTGGGTAGCAAATAAGCATATGGATCTTTCACTTTCTGTCTCTCAAATAAATAAAAAAAAAATTTTTAAATAAAATCAGGAAAAAAAAACTTCAGAGGGCATCTCAGAAGGACACAGGAGCCAGGCTGAAGAGGCATCCATTGGTAAAATCTGAGATAGTATATATACTAAATTAAATCTAATAGCAATGGATTACAATCCGTCACACAGAATAGAAATCTGTAAGTCTATACGTAGTAGAAAAATAGCTGGAGGTAAAAGGATTCCTTCTTAATAGTGAAATGATTTAGAAATATTGAGGTGGAAGAGTTAGAAAAATTACTGGGGTAGGTGTTTGGCCTAGCATTTAAGATGGCACTTAAGATACCAAAATCCCATATCAGAGTGCCTGGATTTGATAACTGGTGCTAGCTCCAGCTCCTGACTCTAGCTAGCTACCTGCCAATGCAGATTCTTGGTGGGAGTAATGGCTAAATGACTGAGTTCCTACAACCCATGTAGGAGATACAGATTAAGTTCCCAGCTTCTAGCTTTGGCCTTAGATGGATTCCATTGCAGGCATTTGGGGAGTAAAACAGCAGATTTTCTGTTTCTCAAATAAATTACTTTAAAAATACCTATTTTAAAAAGTCATTGAAAAGCACATGACAATTTTCAATACCATAAAAATGGGTTTCAGCAAGAATCAATAAATTCAAATTTAGTAGAGAGAAGGAAGAACTGATAAAGTAAAAGACAGTTTTAAGATCTTAAAATGTCTCCTACCAAATAGCTAATAGTTACAAGAAGGAAAATAATTAACTACACAGTGTACACTTTGGTTAGGTGTGATACTTTAAGAAAATAAACACAAATAGTATTTAAACTGTGGGTATACAACCTGATATAATTATGAGAAAACAGTAGATAAACCCAAAATAAGGAACATGTTATGAAAAACAAATGGTGAAAAGCAGCTCTACTGTTCAAAATGTCATGTCATAAAAGAGGAGAGCGTATGAATGATTCTAGGTGAGGAAACTAGACATGTGATCCTGAACTGGATCTTATTGTAAAGGAGGAAAAAGGAAGCTATAAAGGACATAACTGGGACAATTAACAAAACTGGAATATGGACTGCAGTTCAAAGTACTACACCAATGATAAATTTCCAAAGTTTTCTATACTATGGTTCCATGAGAAAATAAGACTGCTCTAAGGAAAAACACATATTAAAAGATAAAAGAGGGGAAGCATTGTAGTGTACTGGGTTAAGCTGCCACCTATGATCTGGCATCCCATTTAGGTTCCAATTTGAGTCCTGGCTTCTCTATTTTTTTTTTTTTTTTTTTTGACAGGCAGATTGGATAGTGAGAGACAGACAGAGAGAAAGGTCTTCCTTTGCCATTGGTTCACCCATTAATGGTCGCCGCGGCTGGCGCGCTGGGCCCGGTGCACCACGCCTATACGAAGGCAGGAGCCAGGTGCTTCTCCTGGTCTCCCGTGGGGTGCAGGGGCCAATCACTTGGGCCATCCTCCACTGCACTCCCGGGCCACAGCAGAGAGCTGGCCTGGAAGAGGGGCAACCGGGACAGAATCCGGCGCCCCGACTGGGACTAGAACCTGGTGTGCCGGCACTGCAAGGTGGAGGATTAGCCTATTGAGCCTCGGTGCCAGCTGGCTTCTCTGCTTTCAATCCAGCTCCCTGCTATTGTGCCTAGGAATGATGATTCTTGCACCCACATGGGAGACAAAGAGTAAACTTTTGGCTCTTGGCTTCTGCCTGGCCCAGCCCCAGCTGTTCTGGCCATTTGGGGAGTGAACCAGCAGATGAAAGAAAGACCTTTTTCCCAATCTTCCCCGCCCCTCTCTGAACACTGTCTTTCAAATAAATAATCTTTTAAAAAGTAAAAGAGGGACCAGTGCTGTGGCGCGTAATGGGTAGAGCCACCACCTGCAGTGCTGGCATCCCATATCGTCACCAGATCGCTCCACTTCCAATCCAGCTCTCTAAGGCCTGGGAAAGCAATAAAAGGTGGTCCAAGTCCTTGGGCCCCTGCACCCGCATGGGAGGCCCAGAAGAAGCTCCTGGCTTCAGATCAGCACAGCTCCAGCAGTTGCGGCCAGTTGGGGAGTGAACCAGCAGATGGAAGGCTTCTCTCTCTCTCTGCCTCTCCTTCTCTCTCTGTGTAACTCTTTCAAATAAATAAGTAAATCTTTAAAAAAAATATATATATATAAAAGAGAATTATATATTCAACTTATTCTTAAATGGTTCAGAAAAAAGTGGATGTGTATGAATATATATATAGACTATGATAAAATAATGGCAAATATTAAAAAGTAATGATATAGAAAAGAATATATGTGAGCATTCACTATTCTTGCAAGTTTTTTGTTAAGTTAAATTTTCTCAGAAACTATTTCAAAAAGTATGTACAGGGTCAGTGCAAGTCCCAGCTGCTTCCACTTCGATCTAGCTCCCTGCTAATGTGCCAGGAAAAGCAGTGAAAGATAGTCTAAGTCCTTGGGATACTCGCACCCATGTGGGAGACCCAGATGAAATTCCTGGCTCCTGGCTTCAGCCTGGCCCAACCCTAGTCAATGTAGTAATTTGGGGTGTAAACCAGTAGATGTAAGATCTTTCTCTCTCTGCCTCTCCTTTTCTCTCTGTAACTCTGCCTTTAAAATAAGTAACTAAGTCTTAGGGGGAAAAAAAGAAAAGTATGTACAACCAAAGACAAAGATAATTAACACAGAGACAACCAACAGAACAGGAGAAAAATACTTGCAAACTCCTCATCCTACAAGGAATTAATATTCAGAATAGATAAGGTCCTCAAACAAGTCAACAGCAACAAAAATTGAATAATCCTATTAAAAAAAACAGGAAAATATGAATATACATTTTCCAAAAGAGGATACACAAATGGTCAACAAGCACATGAAAGATACTCAACATCACTAACCATCAGTGAAATGTAAATCAAAACCACAATCAGTAAGCTAGCATTTAGAGTGTTTAAAAATAGCCACATCCCACAGGAGAGTGCCCGAGTTTGATTCTCGGCTCTAGCTTCCCCACAATGCAGACACTGGGAGGCAGTGGTGATAGTAATTGGCTTCCTGCCATTCAAGTGGGAGACCCAGATTGAGTTCCCAGCTCCTAGTACCTAACCTCAATTTTTTTGGATGTTTGGGGAGTGAACCAGTGGATGGGAGTGCTCCATTTCTCTGCCTCTCAAATTTTTAAAAAACCCACATAATGAGGTATTATCCCACTTCATGAGAATGGCTATTAACAATAAGGGAAAAAAATGACAAATGCTGACAAGGATGTGAAGAAAGGGGAATCTTTACAGACTGTTGATGGGAATGTAAATTAGTACAGCCGTTATGGAAAATAATATGTAGGTTCCTCAAAAAACTAGAAATATAACTACTATATGATCAAGCAAACCCACTTTTGGGTATAAATCCAAAGGAACTGACAACAGTATGTAAAAGAAATATCTGTACTTGAGTGTTTATTGCAGCACTATTCACAATAGCCAAGATACGGAGTCAACCTAGATGCCCAACAACAGGTGAATGGATAAAGAAAAGGCACATATACACACAATGGAATACCACTCAGTTATACCAAAGATTGAAATTCTGTCATATGAACCAATATGGATGGAATTAGAGGATATTATGTTAAATAAAATAAGGCATAGAAAGAACAATATTGCATGCTTTCATATGCAGAAGAAAAAATGTTGACTCACAGAGATAGACAACAGTGGTAAGCAGAGCCTAGGAAAAGTGTGAGAGGAGAGGCAGAAAGAGGATAATTATGGGCACAGGAGTGCAGAGAGCTAGGAGGAATATCTGAAATTGTTCTATAACTCAGTGGGAAAACTATGGTTAACAACAAAATAGCTAACAGATAGGATTGTGAATCTTCTAACACAAATAAAAAAATGTCTGGGGTGATGGACCTGCCAATTACCAATTACATTATATACACATACTGAAATGTTATACTGTTTCCCATAAATATGGATAATTACTGTATTAGTTACACACACAGACCCATACACATAACATAAATGTGTATGCATGCATTTTTTTTTTTTTTTTAGTATTCACCAACTTTCCCTGGGGGAAAAACTCTTCTTCATAAAGAATTTATCTAGTTATGTGTGTCAGAAGGCAAGAAAGCAAAATTTGACTGGTCTAAAAAGTGAAATTAACCCGCCATCACCCCTCTTATGAGGCATATACACCTAGATTCATAGAGCAAATCAGTACAACAACCATGAAAATAAACCAGATCATAAATATATGAATAAGAAGATAAACTGTACCTAACAGTTTTTTCCAGGATTTGATGAGAGACTTTGCTAAAGATGTAACTTCTTCATCTGTACTTTGCTTGCGAATAGCGTTAACTGACATTCCAATTCTTGTGGACTGCAAGGCAAAGCAACAACAAAAAATTGTACACCAATTTTATTTCATGCAATTCAGTATTCTACCCATATTTTCTTCGTTCTCAGATTCCTGCTTCCATTTCAGAACAACAACTCTTCAATTATTTGAATTCTTACAATATCATAGACTTAAGATACGTATCTTTTCAATTTAAACATCAATGTTGTTATTACAGAGACCTGCAGATATATGATTTGCTACCACAAGGCTATTTAACTCCTGAAATGAAATCAGTCTTTCCACAAAGAAGTAAGGATAAAATATAAAATTGTACACGTACATAAAGCAGGCTGAATAATCATGACTTCTAATATATGTACCTTTTGTTTTTAGACATTCTTCTATATATATAATTTTGTAGAGTACAACTTGTAATGAGTCTACTTAAACATAAAGTACTACCTACAGAGGTTTAAAAGACTTTTTTTGGCTTGTAGCTGGCATATAATCATAGATATTAAAATGAACTTCCGGGATATAGATAAAATTTAACATGTGATAATATTATGTGTCCAGGATATCTGGAGCATCCACATTCTTTAACCTTCCTAACAACACTTCAAAGTTGAAATAACTCTCATTTTTATTTTTAAGATTTATTTATTTATTTGAAAGGCAGCAGTACAATTAGAGGAGAGAGAAAAATAAATAGATCCGTCCATCTGCTGGTTCATTCCCCATATGGCTGCAATCACTGGGGCTAGTCCAGGTGGAAGCCAGGAGCCAGAAACTCCACCCAAGACTCCCACGTGCTTGGGAGGGGCCCAAGCACATGGGCCTTCTGCCGCTGCTTTCCCAGGCATATTAGTAGAGGGCTGGATCAGAAGTAGAGCAGCTAGGACTCAAACCAGTGCTCATGGGACACAAGCACTGCAGGAGGCAGGCAGCATAACCTGCTGTGCCACAACATCAGCCCCTCACTCTACTTATTTTTAAAGATGAAGAGATTCAATGATTAATAAATAACCTGCCCAATAATTACACCATGACTAACTGGCAAGGCTTGGATTTTAATCCAGCTTTCTCTGCTTGTAAGATGTATACCCTTTCCTGCACATCAATGATTTTTGAACTGTGTTCAAAGAACATATAAGCAATGATAGTGCAATTACAGCTGACAAATAAAATGATAAATTATTTAGTAACTTTAGGCTGTTAATAGACAATCTTTCAAAACAAAGTAAATGGGGAAAAAAAAACAACTAAAGGAATTCTTAGTGCTAAAAAATAGAGAGAGGAACCCTGCTGTAAGTTTTAAGGCAAAAAATAAATAGGTAGTTCAGGTTTCCTTTTAAATAATTTAACTCAATACAAAGACAAGTATTGGGCAAGAATTTAGAATACATAATTTACTGGTGTGTCTTACATTATATTGCTTGGGAAACTTAGCAGGACAGGTCAGGTTTAACAGCAGAAGATAATAGGAGTCCCATAATTCTAAACCCCGGGGTTGGGGTCAACAACATAAGTTTTCTAAAAGAAAATGCCATTTTAGGAGAGGCTTGCAGGAGAGCAAAGGTACAAGGAGAAAATGGATCAGCTGTGTGCAGTAAGGTGGCTACCTTTATTAACACGGGCTATTATTAAAAAGTCAATGATTGGGGCCAGAGTTGTGGAACAGCAGGTAAATCATCACCAGTTCGTGTTCTGGATGCTCCACTTCCATTCCAGCTTCCTGCTAATGTGCCTGGGAAACCAGCAAATATGGCCCTAGTGCTTGGAACCCTACACCAAGATGGAGTTCAGGTTCCTGGTCTCAGCCTGGCCCAGCCCTAGCTGTTGCGGACACATCTGGGGAGTGAACCAGTGGATGGAAGTTTTCTCTTTTCTCTGTCTCTGCAGAAGATGGTCCCTGTGCATAGACCCCTGCACCCACATGGGAGACCTAGCTGTTGTAGCCATCTAGGAATGAACCAACAAATGGAAGATAACTCCTTCTCTCTATATAAGCTTGACTTTTTAAATAAATAAATCTTTAAAAAACAGCTTTCTTCACTGCAGGACTAATCAAAGTTTTTAGATAAACTACACACTGTGAAACTCCAGCAGAGAAAATAACTATCTTTGCTAATGGTTTCTATAGAACCTCAGATAGATACTTGGAAAGGAATTACTTTGCAGGGGTAGAGAATGTCCAGCCATAAGGCCCACAAAATCATTTAGTCTAGCCCTACCCAGGCAATCACAGGTGGAATTTGACATTCAGTATGCCTATAGCTGGCTAATTTTTAATTTGATAATTTTATATGGTCCATAAAAAATGTTATAAATATTCAAATGACTTGGCAGAAAAAAGTAGCTCCATCCCTACGGTAGAAAACGCAACATATTGAGCAGACTGGGGGTGGCAACTGCATACTGATAAAGCAAAAAGGAATGAGTTCCGAGACCAAGAGACACCGTTAACAGCACAGGAAACAAGTAGAGTGATAAGCTCCAGAACAAAAATCTCCTTCATAATCACTCAGGGATTTTTGCCAGAATGATCTGAAGGCAGCCACACAAAGGTTAAAAACAACCAACCAACCAAAGATGTATAGCTACTACACAGCTACCTTAAAATACATACAAAACCATAAAAACAACATACAGGGGCCAGCATTGTGGCATGGTAGTTAAGCCTCTGCCTGCAACACAGGCATTTCATATAGGGGCTAGTTCGACTCCTGGCTGCTCTACTTCTGACCCAGCTCCCTGTTAATGTGTCTGGGACAGCAGCAACAGATGGCCCAGACTTCAGTCTGGTCATTGTGGCCATTTGGGGATTGAACCAGTAGATGCAAGATCTCTGTGTGTATGTGTGCCTTTCTTCTAACTCTTTCAAATACAAAAAAAGAAATTAAAAAAGAAAAATAACAAATGGCGCTGTGGCACAGTACGTTAATTCTCCACCTGTGGCACTGGCATCCCATATGGGTGCCCATTCAAGTCCCAGCTGCTCTTCTTCCAATCCAGCTCTCTGCTGACAGCCTGGGAAAGCAGTAAAAGTTGAGCTGACCGCTTGGACCCCTACTTCCACGTGGGAGATGCAGAAGAAGCTCCTGGCTCCTGACTTCGGATCAGCCCAGCTCCAGCCATTGCAGCCATTTGGGGAGAGAACCAGCTGATGAAAGACCTCTCTCTGTGTCCCTCTCACTGTCTGTAACTCTACCTCTCAAATAAAATCTTCAAAAAAAAAAAAAACAAAGAAACAGCTAACATAAAACATCATTGAAAGAAATTAAAATATAACTTGAACAAATAAAACACATCCCACATTCAACACTCTGGAAGCCTTAAATGTTAAGATTTCAATACTGGGACCGCACTGTGATGCAATAGGTTAAGCCACCACTTGCAACGCAGCATCCCATACCAGAGTGCTAATTGGAGTCCTGGCTACTTTGCCTTCTAATGCAACTCCCTGCTGCTGGTTTGCCTCCTAAAGCAAAAGAAGATGGCTCAAGTACTTGGGCTCCAGCTACCCAAGTAGGTGACCTGGATGGAGTTGAGTTCCTGGTTCCTGGCTTCTGTCTGGCCCACCCTCAGCTCTTGCAGCCATTTAGGAAATTAACCAGTAGACAAGGGATCCCGCTCTCTCCTGCCTCTCCCTCTATCACTCTGCCTTTCAAATAAATAGACCTTAAAAAAAAAAAGACTGCAATCCATGCCAGAATCCCATCATTCTCTTGTGCACACACTGACAAGCTTGCCCAGAAGTTCATACAGAAATGCAAGGGACCACAAATAGCTAAAATAATCTTGAAAAAGAAAAAAAAAAATTTGGAGGACTCACAACTTCCAATTTCAAAGCATACAGAAAGCTACAGTAATTAAGACAGTGTAGTACTGGCATAGGAAAGTCTTATAGATCAATGCAATAGATTTAAGACTCCAAAAATAAACCCTTACATTCTTGGACAATTGATTTTAGACAAAGATGGCAAGACAATTCATTGAAGAAAAGAATATTCTTTTAAACAAATGGTGCTAGAACAACTAGATACCCATTTGTAAAAGAACAAAGTTGGGGCTGGCGCCGTGGCTCACTTGGCTAATCCTCCACCTGCGGCGCCAGCACCCCGGGTTCTAGTCCCGGTTGCTCCTCTTCTAGTCCAGCTCTCTGCTGTGGCCCGGGAGGGCAGTGGAGGATGGCCCAAATGCTTGGGTCCCTGCACACGCATGGGAGACCAGGAAAAAACACCCAGCTCCTGGCTTCGGATCAGCGCAGCACCAGCTGTGGTGGCCATTAGGGGAGTGAAGCAATGGTAGGAAGACCCTTCTCTCTCTGTCTCTCTCTGTCTATAACTCTCGTCTCTCTCACTGTCTAACTCTGCCTGTCCAAAAAAAAAAAAAAAAAAAAAAAAAAAGTTGGACCTCCTCCTTACACCACAAAAGATTAACTCAAAAGGAATACAAGAAAAATCCTCATGACCTTGGATTAACCATCAAGCACTGGTTGCTTTTCTAAAAAATTTTACATGACAGACCAAGAGACAGATGAGAGAGAGAGAGATCAAGAAAAGATACAGAGCTCAAATCTACTGGTCCAATCCCTAACCACTCTCATGGGCTGGAACTAGGCTAGGGACAAAGCTGGGTACCAGGAATGTAATCCAGGTCCCCTACATGGGTGGCAAGGACTGGACTACTTGAGCTGTCACCTGCTGCCTTCCAGGGTGTACATCAGCAGGAAACTGGGACAGAAAATGAAGCCAGACCTCAAACCCAGGTATTTCAATATGGGATGCAAGGTGACCCAAGTGACATCTTAATAACAACAAAGTCAAGCACTTCCCCTCCCAGAGCAATAATCTTAAATATGATACCTAAAGCATAAGCAACCAAAGAAAAGAAAGATAATTCAGACTACATCAAAATAAAAACTGTTCAAAAATACCAAAAAAGTAAAAAGATAATGCATAGAACATAATGGGAGATAATATTTGTAAATCTTGTACCTGACAAGGAACTTGTATCTAAACTATATAAAGAACCTTTACAACTCAGCAATAAAAAGGCAACTTGATTTAAAAATGGGCAAAGAGGCCGGCGCCGTGGCTCAACAGGCTAATCCTCCGCCTTGCGGCGCCGGCACACCGGGTTCTAGTCCCGGTCGGGGCGCCGGATTCTGTCCCGGTTGCCCCTCTTCCAGGCCAGCCCTCTGCTGTGGCCCGGGAGTGCAGTGGAGGATGGCCCAGGTGCTTGGGCCCTGCACCCCCATGGGGAGACCAGGAAAAGCACCTAGCGCCTGGCTCCTGCCATCGGATGAGCGCGGTGCGCCGGCTGCAGCGCGCCGTCCGCGGCGGCCATTGGAGGGTGAACCAACGGCAAAAAGGAAGACCTTTCTGTCTGTCTCTCTCTCTCACTGTCCACTCTGCCTGTCAAAAAAATAAAAAAATAAAAAAAAAAATAAAAAAAAAAAAAATGGGCAAAGAATCTGGATGGGCACTTCTTCAACAAGATATAAATACAGATGGTCAACAAACACGTGAAAAAATGCTTGACATCATTAATCATTAGGGAAATGGAAATCATCACCACAAGGAAATACCACTTCACACCCACCAGAATGGCTATAATTACAGACAGATAATAATAACAACTACTGGCATGGATGCAGAGAAACTACAGAGTCATCATTTATTACTGCTGGGAATGTAAAATGGTGTAATCACTTGAGAAACAGTCTGGCAGGACCTCAAAATGTTAAACACAGAGTTACCACAAGACTCAAATTCAACTTCTAAGTATCATCTACCTAAGAGCACAAAAACATATGTTCACAGAAATTTCAACATGAACATACATACTGGCATGATTCATAACAGCCAAAAAAGGGAGAAATAATCCAAATTCCATCAAGCGGTAAACGAATAAGCAAAATGTAGCATATTCATACAATGGAATTAGTTGGCCATAAAAAAGGGTATATATTAAAACATGGACACAGGCTGGCGTTGCGGCTCAATAGGCTAATCCTCCGCCTGTGGCACCAGCACCCTGGGTTCTAGTCCTGGTCGCTCCTCTTCCTGTTCAGCTCTCTGCTGTGGCCTGGGAGTGCAGTGGAGGATGGCCCAAGTTCTTGGGCACTGCACCCGCATGGGAGACCAGGAGAAGCACCTGGCTCCTGGCTTCGGATCAGCGCGGTGCGCCGGCCGCAGCATGCCAGCTGCAGTGGCCATTGGGGGGTTAACCAATGGCAAAGGAAGACCTTTCTCTCTGTCTCTCTCTCACTGTCCACTCTGCCTGTCAAAAAAAAAAAAAATGAAATCTTGAAAATATTATGCTAAGATGCCAAACACAAAAGGTCACATGTTTTATGATTCTATTCATGTATATTTATGTATTCTAGGGTAGAAAGGTCCAACTGGGGAGATATGACAAATGACTGCTAAAAGGTCTGGTAGTTCTTTGTGGGATGATGAAAATACTCAAATTGTGGTAAAGGAAGCAAAATTCTATGCTAAATACCGCTGAATTATACACTTCAAATGTATGAATTGCATGGTATATAAATTATACCTCAATAATGAATGCAGTTAAAAAATGTTATAAGGGGCAGGTATTTGGCACAGCAGCTAAGATGCATACATCCCATATCAGAATGCATAGTTTGAGTCCTGGTTCCACTTCTGATCCAGTTTCCTGCTGAAGAACACTCCTGAGAGACAGCAAGTGATAGCTCAATCCTTATGTCCCTGCCACACATATGAGAGACCTGGTCTGAGTTCCAGGTTCCCAGCTTCAGCTTAGCCCAATATGATGTTGTGACCATATGGGAAGTGAACAAGCAGACCAAGATCTCTTTCTCTTTGTCTCTTTAACAAACAAACAAAAAAAATTTTTAAGTTACAAATGTGTTAAAATATGTTGTACCCATAAACAAATGTAATTACAACTTAATCACAAAATGTGTAAGAAAAAGGAAGAACCATGTTTCCAGCAGACTGACTGAGAAAACTTCAGTAAAGAAGTGTGCCAACATTGTGGCACAGCAGGTTGATATATCACCTGTGATGCCAGCATCCCCTGTGAGTGTGGGTTTGAGTCCCAGCTGCTGTACTTCCAATCCAGCTCCCTGCTAATGTACCAAGGCCATCTCACTAGTCCAAGTGATCAATTTCAGTTCACAATTGATCACACTGATAGGTCTAAGAGTCAAAGGGATCACACAAACAAGACTAGTGTCTGCTAATACTAACGGATAGAATAAAAAAGGGAGAGAACGATCCAACATGGGAAGCGGGATACACAGCAGACTCATAGAATGGCAGATGTCCTAAAACAGCACTCTGGACTCAGTATCAGCCCTTAAGGCATTCGGATCTGGCTGAAGCGCCCATGAGAGTATTTCAGGCATGGAAAGCCAAGACACTCTGGCAAAAAAAAAAAAAATCCTAAATGAAAGATCTCAGTAGAAAGAACGGGCCATCAAAGGAGGAGGTACCTTTCTCTGAAGGGAGGAGAGAAGTTCCATTTTGACTAGATCGAAGTCGGTGAACTCAAAAGGCTTCCATAGCCTTGGCAACTCATGACTAGAGCCTAGGGAGATTACTGACACTATAAACAAGAGTGTCAAATTGTTAAGTCAACAACAGGAGTCACTGTGCACTTACTCCTCATGTAGGATCTCTATCCTTAATGTGTTGTCCAATGTGAATTAATGCTATAACTAGTATTCAAACAGTATTTTATACTTTATGTTCTGTGTGGGTGCAAAATGATGAAATCTTTACTTAATATATACCAAATCCTTCTTCTGTATATAGAGAATTGAAAATGAATCCTGATGTGAATGGAATGGGAGAGTGAGCGGGAGATGGGAGGGGTGCGGGTGGGAGGGAAGTTATGGGGGGGAAAAAGCAATTGTAATCCATAAACTGTACTTTGGAAATTTATATTTTCTAAATAAGAAAAAAAGAAAAATAGGCACTTCCTCCGGACGGAAGTGGGCAACAGACCCACCAAGAAACTACTGAAGTTTCTGTGGAAGCAACAAAGTAGAATTTCATAAGAACATAATGGATGGAGAGGACAAAACGTATGGTGGCTGTGAAGGCCCTGATACCATGTATGTCAAGTTGATATCTTCTGATGGTCATGAATTTATTGTAAAAAGAGAACATGCACTAACATCAGGAACAATTAAAGCCATGTTGAGTGGCCCAGGTCAGTTTGCTGAAAACGAAACCAATGAGGTCAATTTTAGAGAGATCCCTTCACATGTGCTATCAAAAGTATGCATGTATTTTACCTACAAGGTTCGCTACACTAACAGCTCCACTGAGATTCCCGAATTCCCAATTGCACCTGAAATCGCACTGGAACTGCTGATGGCTGCGAACTTCCTAGATTGTTAAATAAAATAAATTATAATAAACTGTTAACTTTTTCAGTATTTAATACCTGTAGTTCAGTTAGTAATTTTTTTCATATATAGCATGTTGCCCGTATGCAACTGAACTATGACGTTCATTGCAAAGCAGATTATCTTGTATTCTTGTGCATAGTAGCAATCAGAATTGAAATTTGTTTGCTACATCAACAAATTAAGGACATTTTCACAAAAGGAAATAAACAGATATGCCAATCCATAGATGGTTTTACCTTATCCTTTGGATGTGACTTTTAAAATTAGAGCAATGATCATATAGTTAATGCTGAACTTTAGGCATAAATGAACATACAGGTAAAATAATGGGGCTAAGTATTTTTATGTTTTTAGTGTTTTTTTTAAAAAATCTATTCTGATCTTACAGCCCCCAGTAGCATTACTAGGGTTATGCAAATAACACATTATAAAAATGTAACATAAACTTAGCCAAAACATTGATTTTTATAACTCATATAAGAGTTGAAATTTCTTATGTGTCTTTTGATAAACTGCAGTATTGTTTAAGTGTAAAAAAAAAAAAAAAGAAAAGAAAACTATATATATATACCATGGAAATAGAAGCCAAAAATGAGGTATAGTAAATATGCTCACATAAAAGACATTAAACCTAAAATCGTAAAAAAAAACAAAGAGCATTATACTGATAAGATCAATTCAGCAGGAAAATATACAAGACTACCAAATATATAAAGCAAATATTAGATCCAAAGGGAGAGATACACTCCAACAGCCCACTGTCACCAACTGACAGTCATCCAGACAGAATATTTACAAAGATGCATCAGCATTAAGCCAAGTTTTTTAGTAAATGGACTTAACAGACATTTACAGAACATTTCACCCAACAACTATAGGAATACACATTCTTATTATCAATTTAAAAAATATCTTTTAGGACAGACCACATATCCAGCCACACATCAAGTCTCAGTACATTTTTTAAAAAACCGAAGTCATATCATGTATCTTCTCAGAAAAAAAAAAAGAATAAAACCCAAAATCAACAGAAAATATATAAACACATAGAAATTGAAAAACAAGTTACTAAATAATAAATGAGTAATTGAACTTAAAAATGAGATTAAAAAAAATGTTTTAAACTTATTTATGTACTTGAGAGGCATAGTTACAGAGAGAGAGAGAGGGAGAATCAGAGAGAGGTCTTCCATCTTCTGGTTCTCTCCCCAAATAGCTGCAATGGCCAGAGCTGGGCAGATCCCAAGCCAGGAGCCAGAAGTTGCTTCTGGGTCACCCACATGGGTGCAGGGACTCAAGTACTTTGGCCAACTTCTACTTCTTTCCCAGGCCATACTAGAGAGCTGGATCAGAATTGGAACAACAAGGACTCAAATTGGTACCCATATGGGATGCCAGCGCTACAGGCGGATGCTTAACCTACTACAGCACAGTGCTTACCCCCTTAAAATTTCTTGAAAAAATGAAAATAAAAACAACTCAATCTATAGAATACAGCTAAAGCAGTTTTAAGAGGTAGTTTAAAAAGCACTGTAGGCCGGCGCCGCAGCTCACTTGGCTGATCCTCCACCTGCAGCACCAGCACCCCAGACCAGGTGCAAGTCCCGGTTGGGACGCCGGATTCTGACCCGGTTGCTCCTCTTCCAGTTCAGCTCTCTGCTGTGGCCCGGGAAGGCAGTGGAGAATGGCCAAGTGCTTGGACCCTGCACCCGCATGGGAGACTAGAAGGAAACACCTGGCTCCTGGCTTTGGATCGGCGCAGCGGCCATTTGGGAGGTGAACCAACGGAAGGAAGATCTTTCTGTCTCTCTCACTGTATAACTATGTCAAAAATAAATAAAATTTTAAAGAAGCACTGTAGTTAATTCCTCTTTAAGTGTTTTGTAGAATTTAGTAGTAAAGCCATCAGATCCTGGACTTTTCTTTGATGGTAGACTTTATTACTGCTTCAATGGCATTACTTGTTGATGTTTTCAGGTTTTCTCTACGTTCTTGATTTAATCTTGGTAGCATATGTTTATCCAGGAATGAATTCAATTCTTCGAGGTTTTCCAAGTTGTTGGAATACATCTGTCTATGGTAGTTTCTTACAAATCTTTGTATTTCAGTGGTCTTAGTTGTAATGTCCCCTTTTGGATCTCATTTTCTTTGTGCTTTTCTCTTTTTTTCTTAGTTTGAATAAAGGTTTGTGTATTTTGTGTTTTCAAAAATCTAGCCTCTCATTTTGTTGATCTTTTATATATTTTTTAGTTTCGATTTCATTTATTTCTGCCCCGATTATTATTCTGCATCTCCTGTTCTTGTTTTTCTGAGGCTTCGAGTTGCATCATTAGATTATTTGAGATTTTTTTTTTTTAATGCTAGCACTTATGCTTGGTTTCCCAGGCCGTAAGCATCATAAATCACATCAACAAAATAAAACAAAAGCCATATGATCATATAAATAGATAGAGAAAGCATCTGGCAAGATTCAACATCCCTTTGCAATAAAAATCTTCAACATATTAGGGACAGAAACAGCATACTTCAAAATTACAAAGCCTATATATGAGAAGTCAACAATCAATAACACACTGAACTAAGGTAGGAAAAGCGGAAAGCATTTCCCTTGAGATCTGAAAGAGCATCCACTTTCACCACTCTTAATTTAGTACTGGAAGTATTAGTAAGACCAATTAAAGAGAAGGAAATAAAGAATATTAAAATTGGAAAGGGGGCTGGCGCCATTGTGCAGTAGGTTAATCCTCAGCCTGCGGTGTCAGCATCCTATATAGGCACTGGTTCTAGTTCCTGCTGCTCCTCTTCCAATCCAGCTCTCTGCCGTGGCCTGGGAAATCAGTAGAAGATGGCCCAAGTCCTTGGGCCCCTGCACCTGTGTGGGAGACCTGGAAGAAACTCCTGGCTCCTAGCTTCAGATCGGTGCAGCTCAGGCCGTTGTGGCCATTTGGGGAGAGAACCAACAGAAGGAATACCTTTCTCTCTGTCTCACCCTCTCACTGTCTGTAACTTTACCTCTCAAATAAATAAAATCTTTTTTAAAAAATTGGAAAGAAAAAAATCTAAATATCCATGTCCGCAGATGACATAACTTTGTACATGAAAAACTTAAAACACTACACCAAAAAGCTGTGTGAACTGATAAAACAATTTAGTAAACTCACAGGATATAAAACCAACATACAAAAACAAGTAGCAGTTTTTTAAACAAGAGTGATCTTGCTGAAAAGAAAAAGAAAGAAATCACATTCACCATAGCTATTAAAAAATATTTAGAAACAATGAAATAACTGAAAAGGCCTTAAAATGAAAATTATAAAATAACAATTAAATCGCCAAAGACATCAAAACATGGGAAAACATTCCTTGCTCATAGTTTGGAAGAACTAAAATTGTTAAAATGTCCACAATACCTAAAGCAATTTACAAATCCAGTCCAATCCCTATCAAAATACCAATGACATTCTTTACAGAATTAGAAAAAATACTAAAATTCACATGGAAACACAGATGACCCAGAATAGCCAAAATAACCCAAAGCCAAAAAAAAAAAAAAAAATCAAGCTGGAGGCCTCAGAATATTATTTCAAAGCATATGTGTGCATATCATTTTTATATATAGTGTTACAGTTGAATAATATATATATATATATTATTCAGGTATATATATTGCAATACCTATTGTATTTAAAACAGCATGGTATTGGCATAAAAACCAACACACAGATCAACAGAACAGAGAACCTAGAAATTAATCCATATGCATACAGACAACTGATTTTTGACAAAGGAGCCAAGAATATACAGTAGATAAAGGACAATCTTTTCAATAAGTAGTACAGGTAAAATTGTACATACATATGTAAAGGAATGAAACTGGATCCCTACCTTTCACCATATATTAAAAATCAACTCAAAATGGATCAAAGGCCTGAATTTCAGACCTGAAACTATGAAATTTCTAGAAGAAAACATAGGGGAAACACTTTAAGACACTGGTGTAGGCAATGATTTCTTGGATAACATGGGCTCATCCTGCAAGGCCCACACTGTCAGGATGGTGGGGTAACAGCATTCTCCACAAGAAGCACTGGAGACAGTTTCAGTGAACATGTCCATTTATTAACAATCAGGCACAAGCTTTTATCAGGCAGGCAGGGGGGAGTAGCTAGTTCGGGGTAGCAACTCTAACTATAGGATAAAGCCAATATTGGTGCCTCTATACTT
Source organism: Sylvilagus floridanus (assembly GCA_949820135.1). Classification (NCBI taxonomy): domain Eukaryota; kingdom Metazoa; phylum Chordata; class Mammalia; order Lagomorpha; family Leporidae; genus Sylvilagus; species Sylvilagus floridanus. Next base: position 81,547,846 of record OX463241.1, read on the forward strand.
CTCCAATCAGCTTGAAGGTCACATAATCTAGCAGCCTTCCAAGTGGTTTTATGGCTTGGGGCCACACCCAGGAGCTGCTTACCTAGTTAACAATTACAAGACCCTTAAACAGGAAGTGGAGGGTAGGAGACATGTGCCTGGGGCTTCTGCTGCCTGCCAGCAGTCAGGTCATGTGTGGGTCTCAGTATGCTGATCCCCCAACCAGGGTGTTTCCCAGGAGGTATGATGCGCCATGCCCTCTTAACCTCCTGCATGGGCTAGGCAGGCAGTCTCCCAGCCAGGCATAGCATCACCCACAAGATAAGGTCACAAAATCATAGGCAACAAAAGCAAAGCTAGACAAATGGGAGTCTATCAAACTCAGAAGCTTCTGCATAGCAAAGGAGACAATAGAGTGAAAGAAATCCTACAGAATGGGAAATATTTGCAAGCTATTTATTCAACAAAGGATAATATCCAGACTATATCTGCAACTCAAAAAACTCAACAAAATAACCAAGCCAGTTAAGAAATTGGCAAAGGAACTAAACAGACAATTCTCAAAATCGAAATACAAATAGCCAAACATGAAAAAATGTTCAACATCATTAGCCATCAAGGAAATACAATTCAAAATCACAATGAGGTATCACCTCACCAATGTCAGAATGGCTATTCTTCAAAAGACAGAAAGTAACAAATGCTAGCAAGGATGTAGAGAACTCTAGGTGGGAATATAAATTAGTTCAGACAGTATGTGAAACAGTACAAAGATTCCCTTAAAAACTAGAAATGGAAATGCCATACGATCTGGCAATCCAGCTACTGGGTATACAGCCAAAAGATATGAAATCATGGAGATAATCACTCCACCATATTTACTGCAGCACTGTTCACAATAACCAAAATATGGAGTCAACCAAAGTGTCCATTATCAGAGCACAGAATAAAGAAAATGTGGTAAATATACATGATGGAATACTACTCAGTCATTTAAAAAAAAAAAAAAAAGGAAGAAATCCTGTCATTTGCAGCAAAATGAAAAGTGAAGGATATCGGTTTGAATGAAATAAGCCAGTCATAGAAAGACAAATACTACATATCCTTCCTTAAATATATGAGAGCTTAAAAACAAAACAAAGCAAAGCAAAAAACAACTTCATTCTGAACACAAAGTGTTGATTAATAGAAGCTGGAAAGGGGGGTTGACACTGTGGTGTAGTAGGTTAAGCCTCTGTAGCACCAACATCCTATACAGGCACCAGTTCATGTCCTGACTGCTCTACTTCCGATTTGGCTCCCTACTGACCACCTGGGAAAGCAGTGGAAGATGGCCCAAGCGCTTGGGCCTCTGTACCCACGTGCGAGACCCAGAAAAAGCTCCTGGCTCCTGGCTTTGGATCAGTCCAACTCAGGCCATTGCAGCCATTTGGGGAGTGAACCAGCAGATGGAAGACCTCTCTCTTTCTGTCTCTCCCTCTCTTTCTAACTATGACTCTCAAATAAATCTTAAAAAAAAAAAAAAAAAAAAAAAGCTGGGAAGGACGGGAAGAAGAGAGGAAGTTTGGATTAAAAAATTAGGGGAGGGGCTGGCACTTTGGCATATTGGGTAAAGCTGCCGTCTGTCCCATATGGGTGATAGTTCAAGTCCCCAGCTGCTCTACTTCCTTATTCAACCCTCTGCTGTGGCCTGGGAAAGCAGAAGATGGCCGGAGTATTTGAGCCTGAAGTGCCAGCATCCCATACAGGCACTGGTTTGTATTCCAGCTGCTCCACTTCCGATCCAGCTCTCTGCTAATGGCCTGGGAAAGCAATAGAAGATGCCCCAAGTACTTGGGCCCTTGCACAGTGTGAGAGGCACAAAAGAAACTCCTGTCTCCTGGCTTCAGATAGGTCCAGCTCTGGCTGTTGTGGCCATTTGGGGAGTTAAACAGTGGATGGAAGACCTTCTTCTCTGCCTCCCTGTCTGTAACTCAACCTTTCAAATAAATAAAATCATAAAAAAAAAAAAATAGAAGAAAGGATTCAATACTTTCACCATAAAGAAATGATAAATGTTTGAGGAAATAGATGTGTTTACACCGATTGGACATTACACAGTATGTACATGTACAGAAATATCACACAGTACCCCATAAATGTGACAAGTTATTTGTTTCAGTCTTGATTTAAAAAATAATTATTGAATGAGTGATTCTACCATATATAAAACATACAAAACTAGCCCAATATATTGCAATGTTTTTCTCCCCGTTTATTTTCTCATCTTCAACACAAACCAATAGCATTCTGCTCTATGACGATGCTGAAAGTTTCCTGTACTCTTAACTGTAAACTGCAATGGACTCTTCAGTTCTCACTTGATCTAACCAGTTTGGTACATCCTAACACTGTTCATACTTTCTACCTAGAGGATACAATCCACCACTGTGCTATTAGGTCCCAGTATTTCCTAAACCTATCCTTTCTAGAACACTCTAGAGATGTTTACACATGACTATTTAAATTAAAATTCATTTCAAGCACGCAATAGCCTTATTAGGAGCTATAAGATACCAAAAACATTTTCATCAGTGCACAAATTCTATTTGAAGATATACTCAACTATCTATCAGACATCTGCATATATTTGTTTCACAGGCATCTTAAAACTGAATGTATAAAAAATTATTCTTTATCTCCTCACCTCTGGAGAAAGAGAGAGAGAGGCAGAATGTATGCTCACATCTACTGATTCATTCCCCAAACACCCATAAGTGCTGACCAAAACCAGGAGCCACTCCAGGAGCCAGGAATTCAAACCAAGTCTCCCAAGTGGGTGGCAGGAATCCAAATTACTTGATCCAATGTCATTGCCTCCCAGGATCTGCAACAGCAAGGAGCTGGAATCAGGAGCCAGAGCCAGGAATCACACCTCGGCACTTTAACACAGGACTCAGCAGCTTAATAGGGAAGACAACTGCTAAACACCTGTCCATTTTTTCTTTAACTTGACCTCACCTTCTCACCATCTTTCTTAAATTTTCCCACTCACCATGGCAAAAAACTCAGTCATCCTAAATTCCTCCTATCCTTTATACATATCCAATCAGCTAGCAATTCTTATAGGATGTCCATCATTAATAAATTTCCCTTCTCTTCACTTTCATTGCTAATAGCTTTGTTCAAGCCCTCACCACTATTCACCTAAATCAGTCACTGCATTAGCCAATGAATCTTCTTATGTCCAGCCTTCCACTTCTTCCAACATATAAATCTCCTAACACTTTTCAGCAGAACTACTCTCAGGATTGCACAGAAGTCTTGCATGTCATCCTGCCTATGCCTTCAACCCTGAATATGATCATCTCCTCCTTTACCCCAACCCTAACATGCCTCTGTTCTACATACAATTTCCTCCCCGGAATATCCTTCCTGGCTTACCTGCTGATGGAGAACCTATTCAACTTTAGAGACTCAGCTTCAGCTTTATTACCCAAATGAACCTTCCAGAATAACTATCAGAGTGAGAAGTAAACTTCTTTGTGCTTCTTCCCACCCTCCTTCCCCGCTCTCCAAATGAACCCTACACAGACTTCTGTCTCAGTACCTACATCTTTCTGCTTGTTTACATGTCAGTTTTACTTCCCCAGAATTTAAGCTTATCTTACTGACATTTATAAACCCAAAACAATTCTTGACCATAAAAAAACCCAAATTTTGGGACCGGCATTGTGGTATAGCAGGTAAAGCTGCCACCTGCAACACCGACGGCCCATGTGGGTGCTAGTTTGTGTCTACTTGTGATCCAGCTCCCTGCTGATGGCCTGGAAAAGCACCAGAATACCGCCCAAGTATCTGGGCCCCACCACTCACATGGAAGACCTTAATGTGGATGAAACTCCTGGTCCTGTCTGGCTCGGACCTGGCAGTTGCAGCCATCTGGGGAGTGAATCAGCAGTTGGAAAATCTCTCTAAAGCTTTCATATAAGTAAATCTTTAAAAAAAAAAAAGAAAGAAAGAAAAGAAAGAAACTCTCAAATTTTGTTATATAAACTTTCCAAAAAGAGAAAAAAAGCAGCATATGAAAAAAAACTAGAGACAGGTATCCAATTTCCATGCCCTCTGTAACTGTACACATCTCTTATATAAATGCTGGGATTATTGTTACGTTTGACATGGTTTTCCCAACACATGCCTGCTAGGATAAGGTTACATACAGATAGGTAATATAATGTCTCAAAAGGAAGTTTAGAATTAACTGAAGATAAGCTATCGATCCTTGGACAGAAATCTGAATTAGGAAGGTGGGAGAAGATCGTGTCTTTCTTGGAGCTACATTCAAAGGAGTTCTTAACCACTTTTCTAAAACCATGGAACTCTTTGGCAGTCTAGGGAACTTAACAGTCCTTTTCAGAATACTTTTAAAACACATTAAATAAAATATATAGCAGGCATTAAGCTTAACACTTAAGATATATCCCACATTAGAGTACCTTGCTCTAACTCATGTGTCCAGTTTCCTGCTAATGCAGATCCTGGGGGACAGTGGTGATGCCTCAAATAATTGGGTTCCTGGGCTGATGCTGTAGCATAGCAGGTAAAGCCACCACCTGCAATGCTGGCATCCCAGATGGGCGCTGGTTCAAGTCCCAGCTGTTCCACTTCCAATCCAGCTCTCTGGTGTGGCCTGGAAAAGCAGTGGAAGATGGCCCAAGTCCTTGGGCCTCTGCACCCACATGGGAGACCCAAAGGAAGCTCCCGGCTCCTGACTTGCGGCCAATTAGGGAGTGAAACAGCGGATGGAAGATCTCTCTCTCTACCTCTGCCTCCCCTTCTCTCTGTTTAACTCTTTCAGGTAAATAAATAAATCTTTTTTTGTTTTTTTTGACAGGCAGAGTGGACAGTGAGAGAGAGAGACAGAGAGAAAGGTCTTCCTTTGCCGTTGGTTCACCCTCCAATGGCCGCCGCAGCCAGCACGCTGCGGCCGGCGCACCGCGCTCATCCGATGGCAGGAGCCAGGTGACAGGTGCTTTTCCTGGTCTCCCATGGAGTGCAGAGCCCAAGCACTTGGGCCATTCTCCATTGCACTCCGGGGCCACAGCAGAGAGCTGGCCTGGAAGAGGGGCAACCGGGACAGAATCCGGCGCCACGACCGGGACTAGAACCCAGTGTGCCGGCACCACAAGGTGGAGGATTAGCCTGTTGAGCCACGGTGCCGGCCTAAATAAATAAATCTTTAAAAAAATAAATAATAATTGGGTTCCTGTCACCCAGGTAGGAGACTTAGATTGAATTCTCAGCTTCAGCCTCAACTCAGTTCCAGCCCTTTTGAGCATTTGGGAAGTGAATTAACAGATGAGAGCTCTATTTGTCTCTTAGCTGTCTCTCCATTTCTCTGCCTCTCAAATAAAAAATTTAAATAAAATACTAAGAATTACAAAGAAAGTCAATTATGTTATATGATTACAAAATATTTAAAGCGTAATAGTATATGTGCGCCCTTATTAAAACATTAAATAAGATTCATCATAATAGCAACCATCACTGTGAGCAAAAATAGACTTTAAATACATCTGTAATAATTGCAAGTTGATTGAAATTAAAATATTTGTGATTTTTTAATTTGTCATAAATATCATAATACAACTGGTTTACTGCCTTGAACACTGAGATAGTTGATTTGTTAAAATTTAGTGAAAATAAATTATTTTCTCCCAACATATTCATAAAACCTCACCATTCTTTCCTCAATTCTGACTTACTATAAAAGAAATACCAAGGAAAATACTTGTAGATATTAAGTATCTGGAAGAAAAGAGCCAGATTCATAGTACTGGCTATTTTTTCTTTCCTTTTTAACATTTTGACTTTTGTTAAATCTTTATTTTACGTTTCAGTCTTGATGAAACCTTAAGACCATAGTGATCAAGTAATATTAATGTCTACTAGACATCTACTATAAACATGCTTAGCCAGTGCTAAAAAAGGGAGAAGAGTAACATCTTGTCATTTTCACCCTGAGGCCAGCTTTAAGCTGGCAGCACCTGTCGATGACAAATCAAGAATGTAAAATCTTGGGAAACAATTCAGGGCTACAAGTCCAACATCTTCTCACCGTAAGATTTCACTACGACTATCAACCTAGGAGATTCCGGTTTTATTCTTCCTAGGGAAGGCAATATTTTTCTCTAATGGCAATTTAGTAATTTTTTATTTATGTTATAATCTTTTAAAAAATAGAGTAATGGTTTATACCATAAGATAGTAAAAATAACATACTGGTACTAAAGAAATTTCAGTATTTTATGACAATTACTGATTCAGAAACTGTTTTAAACATAAGTATGTACCTGTAATAATTCCAGGGTCATAGGAATATTCTTAAGCTCCTTCAACAAATCCAACGCTCCAGCCTGTAAAATAAAATAATTTCGTATTGAATTCCCAGGACAATAAAACAGGGACTGGTCAGAAATTTACAATTATGAGTTACCACGCATCTCAGTCTCATCACAAGTATCTACAAGCCGGTGCTGATCTGGCCAGGCTAGAGTACCTGGAACCTAGTGAACCGCCTCAGTGGCTAGCACGATGCGGACCTGGGCCAGGTAGGCTATAAGGAGGCAAACTGTGGCAGGCAGGCCCTGCAAGATGCTGGCTATGAATCTGACAACTGCTTTACCTCAGTGCAGGAAAAAGCTGTCTGGATCCTCTGGATGGTGCTGGATGCCACTGAGCAAATGTGGCTGCCAGCTGTGGGGACTTGGTGCCTTGACAAGCTGCACTTTGGGAGGCTGTGACAGGCCTCAATAAAGCAGAAACTGCCACCAAGCACGGTGAGGCCCAGGTGAAGATCTGGCAGTGCTCCTATGATGTCTCTCTGCCTCCCGTGGAGCCTGATCCCTTCCACAGCAACATCACTAACGATGGTAAGTATGCAGACTTCACTGAAGATAGCTGCCCTCCTGGGAGAGTCTGAAGGACACTATGGCCACAGCTCTGCCCTCCTGCAATGAAGAGATCATGCTCCACATCAAGGAGGAGAAACAGGTACTGATCGCAAGGCATAGCGACAGCCTTTGGGGCATTGCTAAGCATCTAAGGGTCTCTCTGAAGAGGGTATCGTGGAGCTAACTGGAAGCTCGTCAAACCCATGCAGTTCCTGGGGGATGAAGAGACCATGGGTAAAGCTACAGAAGCTGTGGCTGTCCAGGGCAAGGACAAGAAGTGAAGGCAACTGGGAAGAACACTATCCCCAGCACTACCCTCCCTGCCCACCCAATCCTCTGCACCTGTCTCCTGTACATGTCACACTGATCACCTCTGTAGGCACCTAAGGATGTAGCTGTGGCTGGAGACTGGGGGCTCCTGCTTTCCTTACAACCATTCTGTCTCCTGCATCGCCCCCTTCACAAAATCTAGTCAGGATGGCACCCATGAGGTACTGGCTTTCGGTCCAACTGAAGGAAGACTCCTCTCACCCACAGAGTTCAGAGGTCCAAACACTCGTGTCTGCCAGTGCACTGTTTACTAAGCGCCTGCTGGAGTTGGGAGAGGAAGGAGTTATGATAAGTCTTGACCATTAGGAGAGGCAGGAGAGTTTGCTCTGTTCCCAGGAGCCAGTCCTCTGTGCTTCCGCAGTCAGGCACTGCCCTGGGGGCTGTAGTCATTCCAGGGGAAGATTAATGTAATCTGTATAGTGACTTAAAAACACAACCACCACTTCCTCCCTTACCCAAGAGAAGCTGGCTCTAGGAAGGTTGGGATCAAGCCCGAATTTAGTTTCTGTAATACATTTACTTTTATAAAAACACACACATATAAAATTGATACTAAACAAAAGCCTTTTTGGGGTTCCTAGCAGTCATTCAAATAGTCTCCTTTGTGGTCACCAGAAAATGAGCCTGGCTCCTTAAGTGGTAGGACTGCCTCCTGATATGTGTCTTAGGATCCCTCCCCTGCCTTGTTTTGTGGCAGTGGAATGTCTCTTGAGGATGTCCAAAGTGTGTCTTTCAGTGAGTGATTCCAAATCACGTTTTCCACTTGCCTGGCCCTGCCACATAGGCCAGGTACTCATTTTGAGTATATCTGTACTAAATCCTTTTTCCAGATTAGAGCAATAAAGGAGTGTGATATACAATTAAAATTATTTTATGATTTCTATCCATAACATACAATCGCCCATTTATTCACTTGAGAACAAAGACATATAAATATACCTAGAACATAAATATACTGTTTTTCAACTAGGGGTTGAAACTTATCAGAGGATCATAAAATCCATTTACTAGGTTATGAAAAGCATTTAAAATAAGTATTATTTGGGGGCCAGCACCATGGCTCACTTGGTTAATCCTCTGCCTGCAGCACCAGCATCCCATATAGGCACCGAGTTCTAGTCCCGGTTGCTCTCTTCCAGTCCAGCTCTCTGCTGTGGCCCAGGAAGACAGTGGAGGATGGCCCAAGTGCTTGGGTGCCTGCACCCGCATTGGAGATCAAGAAGAAGCCCCTGGTTCCTGGCTTCGGATTGGCGCAGCACCGCCCACGGCAGCCATTTGGGGAGTGAACCAATGGAAGGAAGACCTTTCACTCTGTCTTTCTCTCTAATTCTGTCAAATAAAAGTAAATAAATAAATAATAAAATAAGTATTATTTTGTGAAAGTTTATTTTTAGTAGTACTTGTTTCTGTCCTCAGTAGACATGCAAAACCTGCTTAAGGAAAGAGTCAGTCTGAGAAAGTGGGGATGCTGCACCCCTCTAGCATCTGCTCTAGCAAAGGGAGAGTAGATATCACTGCTAGAATTGTCATCAGGTCTCTTAGCATCTCACAGCTCTGTCATAAGAACACTATTCTCTACCCAGTTCTTGCATAGTGGTAAAGACTAAATTCTGAAAGAAAATCTAGAATTAAGAACTATGTTAAGCTCACAGGCCTGTCCACTGTCAATTCCAATATGGAGTAAAAACCTCCCATGGAAGGGCAAAGGTTGTTGCACAACAGGTGAGCTCTGCTTGAAACACACATACCAGAATACCTGGGATTGAATACCAGCTCCTCTTTGACCTAGTTTCCTGCTAATGCACACCCTGAGAAACAGCAGGTGATGGCTCAAGTATTTGGGTCTCTGCCACCACACAGGAGATCTAGACAGAGTTCTGGGTTCTGGCTTTTATCCTGGCCCACCCAGCCTTGGCTGTTGCAGGTATTAGTAGAGTAAAGCAGAGGATGAAAGATATCTTTCTTTCTCTCTCACTCTATCAAATAAATAAAATAAATAAGCTTTAGAAAAAAAAAGCTCCCATCTAGATAAAGGAACAAAATAAGACTCACGAAAGAATCACAGAATATTCCTAAAGTTAAAAGAAGAATAAAATTAGAGCAATAGCACCACCTACAGCTTGTGGCCAAATGTTCCATTTAATATTAATTTAACCTATCATATTTAATCAAATTATATTCACTTAATCATATTTTATTTAGTCTAATATTTCCTTAAAATATTGTATTTAGACACATTACTTTATATACCAGCAACATAGAAAAAGCGATTAAAGCGATTAAAGTATGACATATGTTTTCTTACAACTGTTTGTAACTGTAACTTTGGGACTAAAACAGTACTAACTTTTCAGATAAATAAATAAATCTTTAAAAAAACAAAAAAAGAATTTCGTGAGAGAGGGGATGGTTGCAGGTGGGAGGATGGTTATGGGGGGGAAAAAGCCAATATAATCCAAAAGTTATACTTTGGAAATTTAAATTTATTAAAAAAAAGTTTAAAAAAATAAAAGAATTTCCTCAGGAATAACACTTTCTAAACAAATGAAGTTTTTAATCCCCTACATGCAAATAATAAAACTAAAAACTAAAAGATTTCTAGATTATTCATAAATTTTAATACACCCATCTGACAGTGACAAATGTAAAGCAATTTATGTTATATTTATCCCACTTAATGTAAGAGTACATTTCACAATATAAATGTTAATGTCTTATTACTGGGAACTGCCCAGATCCCACTGGGGATATTATAAAAAATATGACATATGTACCATATTATCTTTATTAAGATGTGAAAATTTTTGGATCCCCAAATACATCAGACCTTAAGGTTTTGGTTAACAGACTGTGGACCTGTATCCTCCATCTACCATGTGCATATTTTCTACAATGTATCCATTTCGGATCAAGCCCCAACTAGAAAGGAAGAAAAGGAATCACACTTGTAGGAGTTCCTTCAAAGGTATCCCCATGGCTTACATAATGCCATCTGTCAAAAAAAAATTGATTCTTGTAACACATCAGCAATGTGATATGGTTTAAGTTGTTTTAGAGTAGAGGTAATAGATTTACATTGATTTTGCTATGTTCCCTTCTCAAATCTCTTTGGTGAAAAATCAAACTAACACTTAATGGACTAAAACTTCTATGACCTTTACACTGTGTTCTAACAATAAAAAATAAACTTCAGTCAAGTTTAAAAAAATTATGATTTAAGTGAAACTGGACAAAATAGATGGTTAATAAGTCATTTACTGACAAAACTTGAGTATTACTATGTGCTGGGTACTGTGGCAAATACTTTATTTACATTATGTCACTGCACCCTGACAATAAACCCTATGGAAGCTAGTAATCTATTAAATCCACTTTGGACATGAGGAAATTAAAGCACAGATGCTTAAAACCTGTACAAGAACATGCAACTACTAACTAGAAAAGGTGAGATCCACTCCAGTTTTGTCAAATTACACTCCACTGCCTCTGAACAAATACTCATTAACAAAACATATCAAGCTCTGCTCTGTGCTAGAGATACAGCAATGAGCAAGACCGAAACCCTCCAACTTCAGGGAATTGTAAAACAGAAAACACTGATCATCTACTTCAAATTTTCAATTACACAAAGAAAAAAAAACATGTACCTAGAGAAGGAAAGTGACTTGCCCAAGGACATACTGATGGGTAGTGCAACACATAGGGCAAAAACCGTAGTCTTCTGCCCCTTACATCACTGCTCTTTCCATTCCATCTGTCCACCAGAGACAGTTATGCTCTGTGAGCTCAGGGGAAAAGCACTGTGAAACAAAACGATGTGTTCTCTCTTTCTTCTTTCCCAATCATCACCTGCCTCTACATGTCAAGTCTGAGATTGCAGCATCTCCCAGTGATAATGATGCAAGACAAAGAAAGATTCTAACTTCGAGTCAAATTTTGTTCACAGTACTGGCTAGAAAACAATCTAAAGCTATTTCACTACTTACATTGTTGGTGCTCCTATCAATGAAACAAGTGCTCTTACAAAACTTAGTATTAAAATTTGTACTGAGTGCTCACGTATATACAAAACTGTACAGTACACAAACACCCCTCTCCTCAAGATAGATATATATAGATATATATATATATATACACATATATATATAAAAGAGGGCACAGCGGGGGGTTTACAGTTAATAATACAAGCTATATCAGAGTATATGACATATTTAAATACAAACACATGCTTTGTCATTTCCTAATTGTAAAAAGCTATTTGTGCTTTTCAAGTTTCAGCTTCTTTATATGTAGGTGAGCAAAAATAACTGTGAGTAGTTGAAATGGCCAAATGAGGTAACATAAAACAGATGAATATGTATCCTGACACATGGCAGATGACTGACAGGAGGTACAATGACATAGAAAGAGTTGTTTCTATCATAAAAATAGTTCCAAAGAGCCATAAACCATCATTTTAAATGAGTATATTTAAGCCCAATCAACTCTAACATTTCTTAAAAGAATTTATTACAAGACTGAAAAGTTTAAATATTAAAATGTTTACTTTTTAAAACAGGGAATACTGAATCATAAGTATATGAGTTACAGCTCAGTAATATTACTATAAAACTGGGAACTATGCTTTTTTTCTTTATTATTTGAAAGACAGAGTTACGGAGAGAAGAGGAGAAGGAGAGGGAGAGAGGGAGAGGGAGTGAGGGAGAGAGAGAGGTCTTCCATCTGCTGGTTCACTCCCCAGATGGCCGCAACTGCGCCAATCCAAAGCCAAGAGCTTCTTCTGGTCTCCCACGTGGGGGCAGGGGCCCAAGGACTTGGGCCATCTTGTACTGCTTTCCCAGCCCATAGCAGAGAGCTGGATCTGAAGAGAAGCAGCCGGGACTAGAACTGGCGCCCATATGGGATACCGGTGCTTCAGGCCAGGGCATTAAACCTGCTGTGCCACAGCACCGGCCCTGGAACTATGACTTTATTATCTCACATTTGTAGTAACATCATAATAGATCACAGAAACACTTAAGTTCAACTTCATCAAAATGAAAGTTTTTGTACTTCAAAGGACACCATCGAGAATGAAAAGCCAACCCACAGGAAAGGCAACAATATCTTCATATTCTGTATGTGTTAAGGGTCTCATGAAAAATATAAAGAATTCTTACAATTCAGTAACAAAAGATATTACCCAATTTAAAAATGGGCAAAAGAGCCGAATACTTCAACAGAAATGGCCAAGAAACAATGAAAAAATGCTCAACTGGTCATAAAATGGTCATAAAGAAAATGCTAATAAAAACCACAGTAAGATACTACTTAACATTCAAAATGACTGTAATCAAAAAGCAGAACACAGCCCAGCACTGTGGCAGAGCTGCTTGTGATACTGGCATCTGGGAGTGTCAGTTCGAATCCAGGCTACCCCATTTAGGTAGCTTTCTGCTAATGTGCCTGGGAAAGCAGCAAATGACTGCTCAAGTACTTGGACCCCTGCCACACACATGGGAGGTCCCAAATAGAGGTCTTGGCTTTGGTCTTGCCCAGACCTAGCTGGCAAGTGAACCAGTGGATGGTAGATCTCTAAGTCTCTCTCTCTGTGTCACACTGCCTTTCAAATAAATCTCAAAAAAAAAAAAAAAAAAAAAAGGTTTGGAAAAATAGGATGAAAAGTTTGAGTGCCAAAAATTTGAAATCCATGTATAGTTTTTAATAATACATGTTTCCAGGAATTACTTCTTACAATTACTGTAAGAGGTAGTAATCATACTACTAGGCATACACTCCAAAGAAATGAAATTATATGTACACTTGTACTGGGAGGTGGGCATTTGGCCTAGTGGTTAAATCATAGGTTAGGGGCTGGCTCCACGGCTCCTCTGCCTGCGGCGCCAGCATCCCATATGGATGCCGGGTTCTAGTCCTAGCTGCTCCTCTTCCAGTCCAGCTCTCTGCTGTGGCCCAGGAAGGCAGTGGAGGATGGCCCAAGTGCTTGCGTCCCTGCACCCACAAGGGAGACCAGGAAGAAGTGCCTGGCTCCTGGCTTCGGATCGGCATAGTTCCAGCCATGGCAGCCATTTGGGGAATGAACTAACGGAAAAGGAAGACCTTTCTCTCTCTCTCTCACTGTCTGTAACTCTACCTTTCAAATAAATAAGCAAAATCTTAAAAAAAAAAAATCACAGTTTAGGACACCTGTGTCCCAAATCAGAGTCCCTGGATCCAAATCCCAGTGGTGATTCCTGATCCCAGCTAATTGCTAATGCAGACTGTGGGAGGCAGTAGTGATGGCCCAAGTGGATGGGTCCTTGTCTCCCAGAGGAAACCTGGATCTCATTTTCATCACCTGACTTGGATCCCAAAGCAGGCATTTGGGGAATGAACTACCAGAGCTGTTTCTCTCACTATGCTTCTCAAATAAATAAATACAAAATACAAATAATTTTATCAACAATCTTCTTAGCATTATTCATTCAGCCAAAAAGTGGAAATAATTTAAATTTCCATCAAATTATGAGTGAATAAACAAAATGTGGCATATACCAGTACTGTTGAGCACTACTCAGTTAAAAAAAAAGGGAATAAAGTGCTGATATATAACATGGATTAACCTTTAAAACATTATACTGAGTGAAAGACATCAGTCACATAGACCACACATTGTATGATTTCACAGACAGAAAATTTCCAGAATAAGCAAATACAAAGAGACAGAAAGTACAGCAGTTGTCACGGCAGTCTGGGAAATTGAGAAGAGGCTGAATGGTAGGTAACTACTTAAAGAGATAGGATTTCTTTTTAAAATGATCAAAACACCCTAAAATAGACAGTGTTGACAGCTGTACAAATCTGTGAATTTATTAGAAATCCACTAAGGCAAATACTTTGGGTGAATTTTATCTCAATAAAGCTATTAAGGGGCCGACTTTGTGGCATAGTTGGTAAAAGCTGCCACCTGCAATGCCAACATCCCATATGGGCATCAGTTTTGAGTCCTGGCTGTTCCACTTCTGATCCAGCTCCCCGCTAATGGCCTGGGAAAGCAGAACATGGCCCAAGTACCTGAGCCCTTGCCACCCACATGGGAGATGCAGAAGAAGCTCCTGGCTTCAGTCCAGCCCAGTGCTGGCCATTGAAGCCACCTAGGGAGTGAACTAACGGATGGAAGATCTCTCTCTCACACTCGTTCTCTCTCCTCCTCTCCGTAACTCTTTCAAAATAAATAAATCTTTAAAAAAAAATTTTTAAGCTCCTCTAGGGCCGGCGTGGTGCTACAGCAGGTTAGGCCACCACATCTCATATTGGTGTCCCAGTCCAAGTCCCTTAGCCACTACTGTTCTGAGTCAGCTCCCTGCTAATGTGCCTTAGAAGCAGCAGAAGGCAGCCCAAGTACTTGGGCCCCTCATCCAGGACATTTGGGATGGAAGACTAATCAATCCTCTCTTTCTCTGCCTTTCAAACAAATAAAAAAGTCTTTAAACCCTTTACAAAGAAAACCTCAGGTTATGGCATTCTAGGCACTAGAAAGCACTTTATATTTACCCAGTCTTTACTAAATTTTCTCCAATTTACCAAGAAAAACATATTAAGTGATATAAGAGAATTTGCCTAAAATCACACAGATAAAGTTCAGAAGATCCAGGAATAAGACTTGGTTACTTACATTAAGTGGAAATGACAAGAAAAAAGCTTAAGTGAAAAACAGCTAATATCTAAAAATGTAAAAGTACTTTCTGGGTTCCCTGTGGCCTGAGAATGTGCACTCTGTAAAACCACAAAGAACTCTATTTGCCATCAACAGCCAGGGACAATATTCTGGCAGTCCTAGGAACAGGGTATGGAGGTGAGTATTTAGGGAAACCTACCTGCCCTAGAAGTAGCAGCTTTACTTCCTGGACTTCTATTCACTAAACTGTAGTCTATCATGGCTCAAAAACAGATTCAAGGATCTTTTAGAGAGACAATGTAGCTTAATAGAGGAGTACTAGCTTTGTAGCTTAAGATTCAGACTCACAAAAATCTTTATTTGGCCACTTACTCGGTATTAAGCTTAGGGCAATTCATTTAATTTTTTAAAAACCTAGTTTCCTCATTTTTAGAAATATTTACCCTGCAAAGATGTCTGAGCAATAAATGAAAAAAGGTAGGTATGGTATGTATATATCAGGTTGGGGGGTGTACTTTTTGCCTCAAAATAAGCTTGTTTTCCAATTCCATTTTCCACAAACTTTTTGAAGTACCCTCCTAAATACTGTACTTGCAGAACACCCAGCTCAGAGTGACAGCTCAATATATGGTTGCTGCTTTTATTTAGCTTAAGTGTGACACATAGGGTTTTATAAAAACAAAATGATATCCAATAACAGCATCTAAACAAACTTGTCAATTCAAATAGTAATTATTACTCTTGGAGCAAAGTTTACCTTTTCATACTATAAAAATAACATAAAAAGCAGCTTATGAGAGAAAAATCTAGAAACCACAGTGGGAGAAAAAAAAGAAATCTACCACAATCCTTCCAAGTCCAAAACAATCTCATTAAATTATAGAATTCTCAGAAGGCTATTGGCCAGTAGCTTGTGTACTTTAGGAGAGGGAAGGAGTGTCATTCTGACCTTGCTCTTTATTTCATCAGCCTATCTGAATTTCTAGAGTGTGGACATGAAAATGAAGGTGGTGTGGGGAAATAAAGGAAAAGAGTCAACTCTACCTTTTTTTTTTCTTCCGGGCAAGTTATCACACTCGTCAAGTTTTGAAATATCAGAAAACTAAGATTTGAGATGAGACAACTAGATTTGAGAATTACCTCTGGCATTTACTCTCATTCTTTCTAACAATGATTACTAAAGAATCTAGATATTTGATTAAGAACTGTAAATACATTTGTATCTTCTCCATACCTGCCCGCTGAGGAATTACAGATTTTAAGAAACACCTATTACAAGGAAATGGAAACAAAAATAAACACAATGTGATAAACATTATAGCCTGAATTAGACTAAACAATGACCCCCTGAATAGGGATTCACCCCCCCCCCAAAACTTCTACTATGGGACCCTGAGGTTCTCCACCCAGAGAAAATTTTTTCCAATTTAAACAAAATAACAAATGTTCAAACTAGGACTGAGCATTTGGCACAGCAGTTAAGGCACCAGCATCTCATACTGGAGTACCTTCACTCAAATTCAAGGCCTGCTCTCAATTCCAGTTAACTTGTACCCTGGGAAGCAGCTGGTGATGACTCCAGTGGTGTCCTTGCCACCCTCATTGTGAAACCTAGATTGAGCTCCTGTCTCCTGGCTTCTCCTGGTCCAAATCCCCAGGTGTTGTGGGCATTTGGTGAATGAATCAGCAGATGCGATTCAAATAAATGAAAATAAATAAACTTGCTTAAAAAAAAGTTAGCCTATCAAATAACCAGAAACCATCACTTCCTGTAGGGGAATGAAAGGACTGTATTAGAAAAATAAACGGCAAAAGCACTATCTGGAACAGAAAACAGGAAATACTTTAAAAAGGCAAAATTGCAAATACAGATTAACAGAGTATGAAATTGAACGCTGAGTCAAAACACCTGTTAAATGAAAAGAGGAAGAGAGGATGTTTGTAGTCTTAAGTACTTAATGGTAACACTAATTTCTGAACTGGCTATCATATGCAAAGCTTGCCGTCCAGTAGAAAACCTGGTTCCAGCTTAACACAAAACTACACAGTACTTAATTTATATATAAGTACTTAATCGCTAACTGTCTCAGTCTCTTCATCTGTAACACGGATGCACCTTACCTACCCACAGTTGTGTTGTGCGAAAAGAATTTTGCGCAGCTGCTCTGCAACTCTTGAAAGTGTCGTGCAAATCAGAGCATCTCTTCTTTCTCATTAGTCTGACATGGGATTTAGTCACAGCTGAGAATAAATCATTTCAGGTACATTGATAATGAAAATGTGCTGAGCATGGAGGAACAAATTCAGGTGAAGAGCATCATGGAAGTTTAGCAGAAAACAGCGAGGTATGAAGAAAAGGATCGAAAGCGGTACACAACGTGAAACTGGTCGTAACACGACCTCATAAAGACCACGAGAGATCAGGTTCGCACACACACATCAACAGGAGTATGCACCGGTATTAACTGTACACCACTGGGGAAGTACCCAGCAATTATGGTTGTCCAAATCCATCTACCAGCACACCTTGGTGAGTGTGTGTTTACAGCTCTGCTGTACACTACCTGACAAAATACACTTTTAAAAAACGTTTAGCAACCTGCCGCGAGGCTACAGCACATTTCACCTTTCGAACTCCTAAGCAAACCTGCAATGTAACTGAGACGACCAAAAGGATGTTTCGTCTTCAAAAACCAAGATCCAGCAGTTTTCCCTTTTATCTTACCAGCACTGCGTCCGAAAGTGCTCACCAATCTTTACGGAATGCTATTCGGCATTTCTCGTCTGCAACCACCGATCGCGGGCACGAACACATTCTTTCAAAGAGCGAGGGCTTTCTCTACTTTTCGGTGCTTAAACTAGATTGGGGAGGACTTACCTCCTCGGAAGTGAAACCAAAGGCGAGCGAACCCTAATCCCTGACTCGATTAGGCTCGCGACGCCGTGCCAACAGCAGGGACCTCGCAACACCAGCGCGGGTCCCAGCGCGGGCGGCCGCGGTGCAGCACGGCCTCGCCACGGCGCCCGCCCAGGACGCGGGGCGGCCGGCGTCACTCTCCGCCGGAGAGGGCAGCGGGGGCCGACGCTGGGGTCGGGGGGCTCCTCAGGCCGGGACCGCAACACCCCACCCGGCCTCGCTCCGGCCCGCACCACCCGCCGCACTCACCGCGTTCTTCTTCTGCACCATCTTGTCCATCTTCTTGGCGATGCGGACTACCTCGTCCTCCATGGCGCCGGCAGGTCTTCCCCGCGCCCAGCCCTCTGGGGCCGCGAAATGGCAGAAGGTGGCGTGGAGAGGACGTAGAGCAGTCGCGAGCCCCGGCGTCCGGCGAGTCCCACCGCGGCAGGCCCGGGCCTAGGGCCTTCCTCACAAACCAGACCAGAGGCGGCAGCGGTGGCTCCTCCCTGCAGGCCGCACTAGTCGAGCCCGCGCGCGTCCTACAGGCGCTACTAATCAACTGCGGATCGCTGCGAAAGGGTGAGTCGCGGCTTCACCGGGCTGGATTCGGGCGGGCGTTGGCCTGAGGGAGGAGGACCAAGAGGGCGGCCCCGCTTCCCGCCAGCGGGTGAGGAAGGCAACGGGTTTTGCCCGGCGTCTCTCAACGCACAGGGCGGGGTTTCTCCTCCCCCCCCGGGGAGGGGCGTCCCTAGGAGCCGCCCGGAGTCTTAGAACCTAGCGGGACCCACGTTGCTCGAATGGGAGGCGGGTTCGGAGAATCGAACTTTGGCGGGCTTGAAAGTCCGTGAGGAGCCTGAGCGGTCTCCATGGTAGACAGCCTCTCAGAGCGGAACCCAGCACCTAAAGAGCCTGTTATGGCACGCGTCTGGTCATTTTTTGGGTTCGTCGGTAAGCTTCTTGAGGACAGGCCAACTTTGCACATGGCACTTTGAATACGGAGAGTTAAGTACTAGTGAACAAAGAAATTAAGTAAGGCAGCTCACCTACTTTGAAGACAAAAGAGGAAGTTAGCGTCCTTAAAAACAAGGACTGCGTTTGTCTCAGGGTTCAGATGCCGCGTCCTACATCAGAGTGCCTGAGGCCCGGTGCCTGCGAGCTGCCCATCCAGCTCCCTGCGGATGCGCCTGGAGGCGGCAGGTGATGCCCCGAGTACTTGAGTGCCTGCCGCCCACGCCCACGTGGGAGAGACTGAGCCTTGGGCTCCAGCCTGACCCAGAGCCAGCACTGTGGGCATTGGGGACTGAACCAGGCGGATAGGAACTCTCTCCGCCTTACAAATGAAGTACATTTTTTTAAAGTAAGAGTTATCACTAACAACACAAAGCCAAGGTTTGAAAGACACATATTGTTAGTGTGAAGTATAGACTCCTTCAGCTTTTATTACCAACTCATGCTGTTTGCAGTCATGACCCCACACTAACTTTATCGGTAATCAAAATCCACCGTCAAATAGTGTTATTTATATACTGAGGTGACTGTTTTCTCCAGTTCTGACTCACACATTTGGGGGGAAGAACCATTTGAACCATTTCCTTTTCTTTTAATTTCATTTTTAATTTTAAAAAAAAATTTGAACAGTAGAAAGAGGCAGAGATCTTCCATCTGCTAACCGGTTCAGTCACCACATGACTCCAACAGCCAGGACTGGGCTAGGGCTAAAAAGGAGCCTGGAATCCAGGACTTCCACGTGGGTGGCAGGGACCCATGTACTTGAGCCAAAGCTGCTACCTCCCAAGGTGTGCATTAGCAGCAAGTGGGAATCCAGAGTACAGCAGGACTGAAACCCAGGCACTCTGATATGGGAGGCCAGCAGCTGACTCACTGTGCTAAATGCATGCTCCCATTTTTAACTAGTGTTTATTGTTGATAGCTAACTTAAATTGTAAGAATGCAGATGTGTAATGGGAAAGGAATTTGTTGAGATTTGTGAATTTCTGTAAATATTCAATGTGTCCTGACAAACAAATTAATCCATAAGGCAAATAAGGTTCCATGTTGGCCCCTTAGCCAGAAATTACAGTTTTCCAATATTTATATCCCCATTTGCTGTCTGCTTGACACGTCAATTAATGTGTATGTTTAACAATCCCTTTATGGTTGTGGATATGTACCCTTAAATTATCAATTCTAATATTAGAATTATTATAATAATTGTCATTTTTAACTTTTATCAGTTAATTCCTTTTTAACTGTGGTAAAAGCACACATAAAATATACTGTCTGAACAATTTTAAAGTATACAATTCTGTAGCAATATTATGCAATGGTCACCACTGGATAGTTCCCAAACCTTTTGCAAGAATTTTCATCATCTCAAAAAGAAACCCTGTACCAAGTAAGCAGTCATTCCTGATTCTCTCCCCCAACTCCACTCCAACAACTCTTGCCAAGCAACAGTCTGCTTTTTCTCTTTATGAATTTGCATGTTCTGAACATTTCATATAAATGGATTCATACAATATGATATTTTCTGATTAGCTTCTTTCACTTAGTATGCTTTCAAGATTTTCCTATGTTGTAGAATATACTTCATTCCCTTTTATGGCTGAATATTGAAATGTATGTGTAACATTTTGTTTGGTGATGTCATCAATTGATGGATGTGCCAGTTGTTTCGACCCAGCTTCCTCTATTCTACATTTTAACTCTTGTGGATAGTGCTGCTGTGAACATTCCTGCACATGTTTTGGGTGAACACTTGTTTTCAGTTCTTTTGAATATGTACCTAGGAGTGGAATTGCTGGGTCATACTATAATTCTATATTCAAAATTGAAGAATTGGGGCCAGCACTGTAGTGTAGTAGGTAAGGCTGCCGCCTGCAGTACCATCATCCCATATGAGCGCTAGTTTGAGTTCCGGCTGCTCCACTTCCGATTTGGCTCTCTGCTATGGCCTGGGAAAGCAGTAGAAGATGGCCCAATTCCTTGGGCCCCTGCACCACGTGGAATACTTGAAAGAAGCTCCTGGCTCCTTGCTTTGGATTGGTGCAGCCCCACCTGTTGCGGTCAATTGGGAGTGAACCAGCAATGGAAGACCTCTCTGTGTGCCTCTCCTTCTATCTCTCTGTAACTCTGACTTTCAAATAATAAAATAAATTTTAAAAATAAAGTAAAATAAAATTGAGGAATTGCCAATCTGTTTTCCACAGTGGCTATACCATTTTACATTCCTATCAGCAATGTGCTAGGGTTCCTATTTCTCTACATGTTAATCAGTAGTTGTTTCTGTCCATTTTTTTTTTTTTTCATTCTAACCGTCCTAGTGAATTTGAAGTGATATCTTACTGTGGTTTTGATTTGCATTTGTGGTGCTCAGCAGTTTTTCGTGGTTTTTTTTTTTTTTTTTTGCCATTTGTATATTTTTTTTAAAAGGGCTATTTGAGTCCTTTAACCAGTCTCTGACTGGGTTTCTTTTTTTTTTATTCTTTTAAAGATTTATTTATTTATTTGAAAGGGTTACACCAGACAGAGAAAAGGAGAGGCAGAGAGAGAGTCTTCCATCCATTGGTCCACTCTCCAACTGGCCGCAACGGCTGGAACTGCACCCATCCAAAGCCAGGAGCCAGGAATTTCCTCTGAGTCTCCCACAGGGGCCATCTTTTACTGCTTTCCCAGGCCACAGCAGAGAGCTGAACCGGAAGTGGAGCAGCCAGGGCTTGAACCGGCCACCCATATGGGATGCTGGCACTGCAGGCTGCAGCTTTACCCAATATGCCACAGCACTGACCCATGGGTTGCTCTTTATACATTCTGGACACAACACTCTTCCCAAATATATGATTTGCAAACATTGTTTCCCACTTTGTGGACCGTGAGAGAGAAAGAGACAGAAAGAGACGTCTTCCTTTGCCATTGGTTCACCCTCCAATGGCCACCGTGGCTGGCGCACTGCGCTGATCCGAGGGCAGGAGCCAGGTGCTTCTCCTGGTCTCCCATGGGGTGCAGGGCCCAAGGACTTGAGCCATCCTCCACTGCACTCCTGGGCCACAGCAGAGAGCTGGACTGGAAGAGGGGCAACCGGGACAGAATCCGGCGCCCCGACCGGGACTAGAACCCCGTGTGCCGGCACCGCAGGTGGAGGATTAGCCTGTTGAGCCATGGCGCCGGCCGATTTTCTTTTCACTAATTTGATAGTGACTATTGATGTACAAATCTTTTAAATTTTATGAAAATCTGATTAATCTATTTTCTTTTGTTGTGCTTTTGATGTCAAATTTCAGAAACACTTAAAAAATCCAATGTCATAAAGATTAACTGTTTCCATTTTAACAATATTATATCTTCCAATCCATTAATATGGGATGACTTTCCATTTATTTAGGTCTACATTAAATTTTTTAGCAACATATTGTAGTTCTCATCAAATTGACTAAATTTATTTCGAAGTAGTTTTATTTTTTTTTTAAGTGTATTCATGAGAGAGAGAGAGATCTTCCACCCCTGGTTCTCTCCGCAAATAACCACAAGAGTTTAGGCTGGGCCAGGAAGAAACCTGGTGTCAAGAGCTCCATCCAACTCTCCCATGTAGTGGCAGGGACTCAGGTCCTTGAGCCATCATTCACTGCTTTCTCAGGCACATTAACAGAAGCTGAATGAGAAGCAAAGTAGCAAGGACTCAAACTGGCATTCTGATATGAGATGCTGGTATCCCAAGAGACAGCTTAACCTGCAATGCCACAACACTGCCCAAGTTTATTCTTTGGAGTGTCATTATAAATAGAATTATTTTCTTAATTTCCCTTTCAAATTGCTCATTACTAGCATGTTCAAATTCATCTGATATTTTTGTACTTATACTTCAAATTTGCTGAGTTATTTTACTAGCTCTTAAGTTTTTTAAGGATTCACTAAGATTTTCTATGTAAAATCATTTCAGCTGTGAAACCACTTTACTTCTAATTTGAAAGCCTTTTGCTTCTTTTTCTTGCCTAATTGCTCTGATTAGAACTTTCAGTGCAATGTTAAATAGAAGAAGTGATGAAAGCAGGAATCTTTGTATTGAATCTGAGAGGGAAAGCTTTCTCAATCTTTCACCATGGAATATATCTCTAGTATGTTGAGGAAACACGTCTCTTTTTTTCAGATTTATTTATTTATTTGAGAGGAAGAGTTACATACAGAGAGGGACAGAAAGAGAGGTCTTCTTTCCTCTGGTTCCTCTCCAGATGGCCACAACGGCCAGAGCTGGGCCGATCTGAAGTGAGAATCTGGAGCTTCTTCAGGGTCTCCTGCATGGATGTGGGGACCCAAGCCTGTGGGCCATCTGCCACTGCTTTCCCAAGCCATCAGCAGGGAGCTGGATCAGAAGTGGAGCAGCTAGGACTCGAACTGGTGCCCATATGAGATGTCGGTGTTGCAGATGGAGGCTTAACCTAGTATGCCACAACACTGACCCCAAGGAAGTTTACTTCTGTTCCTACTTTGTTGAGTATTTCTGTCATGAATAAGTGCTGTATTTTGTCAAATGTTTTTTCTGCATCAATTAAGATGATTAAGCGGTATTTGTCCTTCACTCTATTAATGTGTGGTTTATTATACTGATTGACTTTGATATGTTTTTGAACCACATTTGAATTATTCATATGTCATTGGTCATGGTATATAATCTTTTGAACGTGGTCCTGAATTTGATTTGCTAATGTTTGATGGAGAATTTTTGTTTCTATATCAACACTCGTTAAGGGACAGCAGTCTAAAATTGTCTTTAAATGGCTTTGATATCTGAGTAATACTGGCCTCATAGAAAGTATCAAAAAGTGTGCTTCCCTCTTCTACTTTGAAGAAGTTGAATGTTAATTCGTTAATTGGTAGAATCTGTTGATTAAACCATCTGGTCCTGGGCTTTTCATGGTTCGAGGTTTTGGATACTGATTCAATCTCTTGTAAATATGTTCAGATTGTCTATTTCTCCTTGAGTCAGTTTGGGCAGTTTGTGTGCTTATATAAACTTTTTTTTCATTTCCAGCACCCATATGGAATGCTAGAGTTTCAAGCAGCTTCTTACCCAACTTGTGCCACAACACCAGCCCCCTCACTTTTATTTGTGGTTGTATATAAGTCCTCCTTTTTTTTTTAAGTCAGAGTAGCCAGAAGTTTGTCAGTGTTATTGCTGTTTCCAAATAACCAAATTTTGGAATAGTCAATTCTCCCCATTGTTTTTCTAATTTTTATTTCTTTTATATCTAATATAATTATACTATTTCCTTATAACAGTATATATTATAACATATACTATTTCCTTATAATGGTTTCCTTCTTCTTTTATTTAAAATCTTTCTTTAAGATTTATTTATTCAAGAAGTGGAGTAACACAGAGAGAAGGAAAAACAGAGAGATCTGCTGGTTCACTTCACAAATGTATTAAACAGTCAGGGCAGGACCAGGCCAAAACCAGGAGCCAGGAACTCCATCCTGGTCTCTCTATGGGTGGCAGGGGCCCAAGCTTCCCCAGACACATTAGCAGGAAGCTGCATTAGAAGCAGAGTATGGGATGCCAGCATCACAAGCAACATCTTAAGATAGGTCACACCACAACTCCTGCCCCCAAAATTTTTTCCTGTAGGTTTTTACAACTATAAATTTCCATCCGAGGGAAATTTTATCCAGTGAGTTTTGGTATGCAAGTATTGTTTTTGTTTTCATCTGTCTCAAAATATTTTCTCATTTTTGGAAATAGATCAGTCAGGCAAAAAAAAAAAAAAAGAGGAGGAGGAGAGAAGAAGAAGGAATTAGAAAAATTAAGAACAGGGGCCAACCCTGTGGCATGGCAGCAGAAGCCGCCACCTGCAGTGCCAGAATCTGATATGGGTATCATTTCAAGTCACAGCTGCTCCACTTCCAATCTAACTCCCTCCTAATATGCCTGGGAAAGCACTAGTTCAGCCTTACAAATGATACTTAAATATGTGCTACACATAGAAACACAAAAAGATATTCATTATTAAGAAAGAATGTAAAGGCAGAAAATCTCCCAGTAAAAGTACAAAGGAAATCCAGAGCCAACTATATGCATGTTTATGGGAAAATGACAGAGCCAACTCATTATTTATCAATAATAACCTTGAATATAAGTGGCCTAAATTCTCCAATTAAAAGATATAGACTGGGGGAGGGGGTAGCAATGTGGCATAGTAGAATAAGCATCCACCTATGGTGACAGCATCCCATATGGGCACCTGTTCATGTATTGGCTGCTCCTCTTCCCATCCAGCTCTCTGCTATGGCCTGGGAAAGCAATAGAAGATGGCCCGAGTGCTTGGGCCCCTGCATCTACATGGGAGACCTGAAGAAGCTTCTGCCTGGCTCCTGGCTTTGGATCAATCCAGCTCCAGCCATTGAGGTCATTTGGGGATTGAACCCGTGGATGGAAGGACTCTCTCTGTGTCTCTCCCTCTCTCTGTCTGTAACTCTACCTCTCAAATACATAAATAAAAAAATCTGAAAAAAAAGATACAAACTGTCAGAATGGTTTAAAAAACAGGACCCATTATTTGCTGTCTACAAGAAACATTCCTCACCAACAAAGATACATGTACACTGAAAGGATGGAAAACACTATTCTATGCTAATGGAAAGCAAAAACAAGCAGGTTTAGCCATCCTAATATAAGACAAAATATATCTTGAAATAAAAACTGTTAAAAAGAGACAAAGAAGGGCACTATATAATGATTTAGGGATCAATTCAATAGGAAGCTGTGACTACAATAAATGTACATTCACTCAATGCCAGGGTACCTGACTATTTAAAAGAAATGTTAATGGATCTAAAGGGAGACATTGAATCCAATACCACAAAAATGGGGGACCTCAACACCTCACTTTAAACAGTGGACAGATCAACTAGATGGAAAATCAATGAAGAAACAACAGAGCTAATCCACACTGTGGACCAAGTGGACCTAAGTGATATCTACAGATATATATCATCCCACAGTTGCAGAATACACATTCTTTTCATCAGTGCATGGAATCTTCTCTAGAAAGACTGTATACTAGGCCATAAGGCAAGTATCAGCAAATTCAAAAAAATTGAAATTATCCCATGCATCTTTTCTTACCACAATGGAATGAAGCTGGACATTAACAACTCAAAAATCTCTAGAAAATATGCAACAACATGGAGACTGAATAACATACTCCTGAATGAACGGTGGGTCACAGAAGAAATCAAAATGGAAATCAAAAAATATCTAGAAACAAATGAAGATTACAATACAACATTATAAAAAGTTATGCAATACAGCAAAATCAGTGCTAAGAGGGAAGTTTATAGCAATTGGTGCCTACATCAAGAAACTGGAAAGGCACCAAATAAATGAGCTATCAATGCAACTCAAGGACCTAGAAAAACAACAACAAACCAAACCCAAAATTAGTAGGAGGAAAGAAATAATTAGAGAATAAGCAAAATTGAAACAAAAATTACAAGAGATCAATGAAATGAGGAAAAATAAACAAAATTGATACACTGTTGGCCCAACTAATAAAAAAAAGTGGGAGAAGACTCAAATGAATAAAGTCAGAGATGACAAAGGAAAAGCAGGAATGGACACCACAGAAGAAAAAGAATCATCAGGAATTATTACAAATGCTATATGCCAACAAATTGGAAAACCAGAATAAATGGATAGATTCCTGGACACATACAATCTACCAAAGTTGAGTCATGAGAAAAGAAAACCTAAACAGACCAATAACCAAAACATAAATTGAATCAGTAGTAAAGACTCTCCCAATGAAGAAAGGCCCAGGACTGTTGAATTCTACCCCAGCTTTTAAAGAAAAAGTAATTCCAATTCTTCTCAAGCAATTCAAAATATTGAAAGGGAGGGAATCCTCCCAAACTTCTTCTATGAGGCTAGCATCACCTTAATTCCTAAACCAGAAAAAGATACAACAAGGCCGGCGCCGTGGCTCAACAGGCTAATCCTCCGCCTTGCGGCGCCAGCACACTGGGTTCTAGTCCCGGTCGGGGCACCGGATTCTGTCCCGGTTGCCCCTCTTCCAGGCCAGCCCTCTGCTGTGGCCCAGGAGTGCAGTGGAGGATGGCCCAAGTGCTTGGGCCCTGCACTCCATGGGAGACCAGGAAAAAGCACCTAGCACCAGGCTCCTGCCATCGGATAAGCGCGGTGCGCTGGCCGCAGCGCGCCGGCCGTGGCAGCCATTGGAGGGTGAACCAACGGCAAAGGAAGACCTTTCTCTCTGTCTCTCTCTCTCACTGTCCACTCTGCCTGTCACAAAAATAAAATAAAATAAAAATAAAAAATTAAAAGATACAACAGAGGAAGAGAACTATAGATCAATAACCCTGATGAACAGAGATGTAAAAATCATCAACAAAATACTAGCTAATCAAATCCAGCAACATACAGAAAGATCATTCACTCAGACCAAGTAGGTTTTATCCCTGATATGCAGAAATGGTTCAATATATGGAAATCAATCAATGTGATACACCACATTAGCAAAATGAAGAACAAAAACCATATGATAATCTCACTAGATGCAAAGAAAGCATTTGATCAAATACAACATCCTTTCATGATGAAAACCTTAAGCAAATTGGGTATAGAAGGAACATTCCTCAACACAATCAAAGCAATTTATGACAAATCCACGGCCAGCATCATATTGAATGGGGAGAAGTTGGAAGCATTCCCATTGAGATCCAGAACCAGACAAGGATGCCCACTTTCACCATTGCTATTCAATATTGTCTTGGAATTTTTAGCTAGAGCCATTAAGCAAGAAAAAGAAATGAAAGGGATCCAAATCAGAAAGGAGGAAGTCAAAGTATCCCTATTTGCAGATGACATGATTCTATACTTAGGGTAACGAAAGAACACCACTAAGAAACTATTGGAACTCAGAGTTTGGTAAAGTTGCAGGATATAAAATAGCAAACAAAAATCAATAACCTTTCTATAGATAGACAATGCCATGATTGAGAAAGAACTTCTAAGATCAATCTCATTAACAATAGCTACAAAAAATTAAATACTTTGGAATAAACTTAATCAAGGATGTCAAAGTCCTCTACAATGAAAATTACAAAACATTAAGGAAGAAACAGAAGAAGATACAAAAATGGAAGGGTTTTCCATGTTCATGGATTAGAAGAATTAATATCATCAAAATATCCATAATAATGAAAGCAATTTACAGATTCGATGTGATCCCAATTAAAATACTAATGAAATTCTTCTAAGATCTAGAAAAAACAATGCTAAATTTCCTATGGAAACACGAGAGACCCAGAATAGCTAAAGCAACTTTAAATAACAAAAATGAAGCTGGAGGTATCCCAATACCAGATTTTAAGATATACAACATGGCAGTTTTAATCAAAACATCCTGGTATTGGCACAAAAATAGACATATAGACCAATGAAACTCCAGAAGTCAATCTGTGCCGGTACAACGAATTTATTTTTGACAAAGGAGCTAAAGTCAATCCCTGGAGAAAGAACCATCTTTTCAACAAATGATGCTGGTAACATTGGATCTCCAAATACAGAAGTATGAAACAAGACCTGTACCTTACACCTTACACAAAAATGAATTCAAAATGGATCAAGGATCTAAATCTATGACCAGATACCATCAAATTGCTAGAGAACATTGGGGAAACTCTGCAAGACATTAGCATAGGGAAAGATTTCTTGGCAAGACTCCAGAAGCACAGTCAGTCAAAGGCAAAACTGACAAATGGGATTACATCAGGCTGAGAAGATTCTGCACTGCAAAGGAGACACTCAGCAAAGTGAAGAGGCAACCAACAGAATGGGAAAAAACATTTTCAAACTATGGAACTTATAAAGTATTAATATCCAGAATCTATGAAAAGCTCAGGAATCTCAACAAAAACTGAACAAACAGTCAAGAAATGGGCAAAAGACTTGAACAGTTATTTTTCAAGAGAGGAAATTCAAATGACCAACAGTCACATGAAAAAATGGTCAGGATCACTAGCCATAAGCTAAATACAAATCAAAACCACAATGAGGTTTCACCTCACTCCAGTTATAATGGCTCTCGCACAGAAATCAACAAACAATAAATTTTGGCGAAGATACAGGGCAAAAAGGTACACTAATCCACTATTAGGTGGTAAACTGGTGCAGCCATTGTGGAAGACAACATAGAGATACTTCAGAAAGCTAAAAATATATGTACCATATGACCCAGTAATCAACTCTTGGAAATTTACTCAAAGGAAATGAAATCATCATATGAAAGAGTTATCTCTACTCTCAGATTCATTGCAGCTCAATTCACAATAGCTAATATATGGAATCAACCCAGATTTCCATCAACTGATGACTGGGTAAAGAAATTGTATTTATATAGTGTGGAATACTACTCAGCTGTAAAAAAGAATGAAATCTTGAGTTTTGCAATAAAATAGATGCAACTAGAAACAATTATACTTAGTGAAATAAGCCAATCCCCAAAAGATAAGCATATATTTTGCCTAGTCTGTGGTAATGCAGATTATCAAAAATGTAATGTATAGGAGTGAAATTCATATTTTGAGACCAATGATTGTTTACAGTTTTTGTCTCTACCATTGAGGAAATATGGGTTTTTTTCTTGTTACTATTTGTTGAACTCTTTACTTATCAGTATAAAGTAAATCTTACCAGTATAAAGTAAACTGAAAATAGATCATTGTAAAAACTAGGAGAGGGAATAAGAGAGGAAGGAGGTTGTGGCTTGCACCATGGCTCAGCAGGTTAAGCCACTGCCTGCAGTGCCAGCATCGCATATGGGCACTGATTCAAGTCCCAGCTACTCTGTTTCTGATCTGGCTCCCTGCTAATGATCTGGGAAAGCAGCAGACAATGGCTCAAGTCCTTGGGCCCCTGTACCCATGTGGGAGACCTTGAAGAATCTCCTGGCTAGTGTCTTCAGCCTGGGCCAGGCCTGGCTATTGTGGCCATTTGGGGAGTGAACCAGAGGACGAAAGCTTGCTCTATCTCTCTCTTTCTCTTTCTCTTTCTCTGTAACCCTTTCAAATAAATAAATAAATCTTTTAAAAAAGATAGGAAGGAAGTGGAAGGGTAGGAATATGGAGAGGAGTGAGGATGGGGAAGTGCCAATATGTTCTTAAATCTATATATATGAATTACGTGAAATTTGTTTACTTTAAATAAAAATGAAATGAAAAGAAAATAAGAAGAGGAAAACAGAGAAGTACTTGCCTCTCCACAAGCACACATCAATGCCATATAAGCAAGAAAGGTAGCCATCTGTAATCCAGGAAATAGGGCCTCACCATATGCTAAATATGCCTACACCTTTATCTTTGACTTCACAGTCAAAGACTTTGATAAATTTGTTGCTTGAATTTATTTGTTTGAAAGGCAGAGGAATAGAGAAAGAAAGAGACATGGAGAATAATGAGAACTTCATTCTGCTGGTTCACTCCCCAAATGCCAACAACAGCCAGGAGTAGGGCCAGGACAAGGCCAGGAACCAGAAACTCCATCTGAGTCTCCCATATGGTGGCAGGAACCCAAGTTCTTGGGCCATCACCTGCTGCCTCCCAGCATATTAGTTGTATGTTGGATTAGAAGCCAAGTAGCAAAGACTCAAACTCCAAGGTGGGATATGGGCATCGCAAGTTGCCAATACAATGCCTGCTCTAAATTTTTATTGTTGAAGCTACTCAGTCTGTGATATTTTCTTGCAGCAGTCCAAATAATACTAATACAAATCCATTTAAATTGCTAACTGAGAAAGATTTACTCCTGTCATTTTGCTACTTAATTTTTATACGTCATACCTTGTTTTCCTCAATTGCTCCCATTACTAACTTCTTTTGATTTTAGTGATATACCATTTTTATTCCATTCTCACTTCCTATCCTGCATATTTTGAAGATGTTTTCTTAGTGGATACACTGTAATTAATGTAATTTATGTTGAATTTATAACAATCTAGTTGAGATAATCCCAGTTTAGCTTCAGTGGTATATAAATGCTTTACTCCTATACAGTCTGTCTTTCGTGCCTTATATAGTTGTCACAAATTAAAGTGTATCAGTTAACCTAGATCATAATTAAATCATATAGGTTAAAAAGAAGAGTTACAGGCCGGCGCCGTGGCTCAACAGGCTAATCCTCCGCCTTGCGGCGCCAGCACACCGGGTTCTAGTCCCGGTCGGGGCGCCGGATTCTGTCCCGGTTGCCCCTCTTCCAGGCCAGCTCTCTGCTGTGGCCCGGGGAGTACAGTGGAGGATGGCCCAAGTGCTTGGGCCCTGCACCCCATGGGAGACCAGGAAAAAGCACCTAGCACCTGGCTCCTGCCATCAGATGAGCGCGGTGCGCCGGTCGCAGCGCGCCGTCTGCGGCAGCCATTGGAGGGTGAACCAACGGCAAAGGAAGACCTTTCTCTTTGTCTCTCTCTCTCACTGTCCACTCTGCCTGTCAAAAAAATAAAAAATAAAAAAAAAATTAAAAAAAGAAGAAGAGTTACAAGCCAAAAATTCAGTTAACACTTTATGCACTTACCTTTATTGGCATTACTCCTTTTTTCTTAATATTTATTTATTTGAAAGGCAGAGTTACAGATAGAGAGGGAGAGGGAAAGAGAGAGAGAGATCTTCCATCCGCTGGTTCACTACCCAGATGGTGGCAACCAGGAGCCAGGAGCTCCTTCTGGGTCTCTCATGTAGGTAGCAGGAGCCCACACACTTGGACCATCCTCTGCTGCTTTCCCAAACCATTAGCAGGGAACTGAACAGAAGTGAAGCAGCTGACACTTGAACCAGTGCCCATATGGAATGCTGGCATCACAGGTAATGGCTTTAACCACCTTGCCACAACACCAGCCTAGTGGCATTACTTCTTAATATGGTTTAAATTTACTGTATAGAGTCCTTTTATTTTAGCCTGAAGAGCCCCTTTCAGCATTTTTTAAAATGTTAACCTTTTATTTTATTTATTTTTATTTGAAAGGCAGAGTTGGAGTGGAGGAGCAGAGAGAGAGAGAGAGAGAGAGATCTTTCATTTGCTGATTCACTCCCCAGTGTCCACAACAGCTAGAGCTGGGCCAAAGTCAGGAACCCTGAATTCCATCTGAGTGTCCCACATGGGTGGCAGGGGCCCAAGCACTTGGAAATCATCTGCTGTTCCCCAGGATGTATTAGCAGGAAGCTGGGTCAGAAGTAGAGGAGTAGGAACTCAAACTAGCACTCTGATATGGGATGTGAGAGTTGCAATCTGTTAACCTGCTTTGCCACAATGCCTACCCCACATACAATGAATATATGTTCATTGCCATCAAGTTTATTTTACCTCATACTAATAGTTAAGCCAGCTTACTTTTGCTACTGTTTTCTTATTTTCTCAGTCCTTGACTTCTTTTTGCGCCCTTATCTGTTAGATATATCTTGTAATTAAAATATTGCTTTGTCTAATCTGATAAATTCTATGATCTTATTGGTAAGTTTAGTCCATTTTCAATTGTAATTACTATTATTTTTGGATTTGTCTCTATCATTTTATGAAATACCCTCTTCCGATTTTTATGCTTTTTTTCCTCCCTTCTTGTCTTCTTGTGATTTGAACTTTTTTCATTTTATCCTTGTTCCCAATACTTTGTAAGTGACATATATTTGTATTGTCTTTTTCAAGCTACCCTTACATTGTGAAAATTTAATCTAAAAGGAATAAATATTTTCGTCCTTTCTCAAAAAATGGAAGCATAATATATTTCAACTTTTATCATTCCTCTCCTTGTACATTTAAAAATATATCTTGATGTATCACAGATTCACAAGGAATTGTAGAGCTCCATAGAGAGGTCCTGTGTATTCTTCAGCCAATTTCCCCCAACAGTTACATCTTGCATAACTAGTATGATAGCAAAACCAAGACATTGACATTATCATATCTATCATTTTCATTACATGTGTATATTCAAGTAACCACCACTACAATTAAGATGTACAACTATTGTTGCAGGCATTGTGACATAGCAGGTTAAGCCACAACTTGAGATGCCTGAATCCCATATTAGAGGGCTTTGGTCCAAGTCCCAGCTGCTCCATACTGCCAATCCAGCTTCTTGCTAATGCACACCCTGGGAGGCAACAGGGTGCCAGACTCATGCCAACCACTTGGGAGACCTTCATGGAGTTCCAGGCTCCTGGCTTTGGCCTGGCTAAGCTCCAGCTGTTGTAGGCATTTGGGGAGTGAACCAGTGGATGGAAGATCTCAATGACTCTCTGTAACTCTGAAACTATTTAATAAGTGTTGAGATATCATGGAAAGATACCTGCCACTTTCCCACTTTCTTTTTTCTTTTCTTTTCTTTTTTTTAAGAAGATTTGTTTATTTGAGAGGTACAGAGAAAGGGAGTGACAGAGACCGAGGTCTTCCGTCTGCTGGTTCACTGCCCAAATGGCTGCAATGACTGGAGCTGAGCTGATCTGAAGCCAGGAGCCAGGAGCCAGGAACTTCTTCCAGGTCTCCCACGTGGGTGCAGGGAGCCAAGGCCATCTTCTACTGCTTTCCCAGACCATCAGTAGAGATGCTGTATTGGAAGTGTAGCAGCCAGGACATGAACTGGTGCCCATATGGGATGCCGACGCCACAGATAGAGGCTTAGCCTATTTCGCCACAGCACCGACCCTGCCACTTTCAACATTAATTTCTTTTGCCTTTGCATATGAACTTTAGAATCATCTTGGGTGTAACTACTACAATCTTGCGGAATTCTGATATGCACTGCATTAAATATGTATATCAGTGTGGGAATTAGTATCTTCACTAGGTTTTTGTCTTCCGATCCATGAACAACAGTATGTGTTTCCATTTATTTAGGTATTCTTTGAAGTCTCTCATCAGCATTTTGTAGTTTTCTGCCTCTGAATACTGTTCATTTTTTAAAGACACACACTATTCCTTTTTGTGATTGTAATATGTTGTATTTTCAATTTAGGTTTGCTAGTATAAAAATGCAATTTTTACATGTACTTTATCCAGTATTTTAGCCCCTAAATTTGTATTATTAATTTTATGAGCTCATCAGTACTGAGTTATGTTTATCACTTTATTCCAATTCAACATTGAGAATATTTTTTAAAAATTATTTTCATTTTACTTGAAAGGCAGAGTGAGCAAGCCAGCCAGCCAGAGTGAAAGAGATCATCCATCTGCTGGTTCTTTCCCTAGACACCCACAACTGCCAAAGCTGATCTAGTTCCTGGAGCCTGGAACTCTATATGGGTCTCCCATTTTGGTGGCAGGGACTCAAGCACTTGATCTATCATTTGCTGCCTCCCAGGATATGCAGGAAGCTGGACTGGAAGCAGAATGTCTGAACACAGGCACTCCAATTTGTGTCTCAAGCAGCAATTTAACCACTGCACCAAATACCAGAGATTCATTGAATCTCTTCTTCTCATTCACTGTTTTTTTTTTTTTTCTTTCTGAAAGAACATCTTTTAAAATTTCCGTCATAGGCCTTTTCTCATAAACTTTCCATGTAACACGTGGTTTGGCTGTCTCAAGTTTGGCTCTGTAGAAAATTCCAAATGGCATTTTCTCACCAATTTCAATGTGCCACTGTCTTCCATCCTCATAGTGTCTTCCTGTAGAGTTTACTATAGGCCAGTTTAAGCAGGACCTTTGTTCCTGGTTGCTATTTTCTATGCTGTTTTTCAATTTTTACCATGACATAGCCTGATAGATTTCATTTTATTTGTCCTGCTAGTATCTCATTTCTTTCTCCTTCCTGAGTCTAGGGGTTCTTACCTTTCCTCAAGTTTTTTTTTTTTTTTTTTTTTAAGATTTTTTTATTTGAGACATAGAGTTAAAGAAAGAAGGAAAGACAGAGAAAGGTCTTCCATCCGCTGGTTCACTCCCAAAAGAGCCACAACTTCTGGAGCTGAGCCAATCCAAAACCAGGAGCCAGGAGCTTCTGCCAGGTATCCCACATGGGTGCAGGGACCCAAGCACTTGGACCATCTTCTACTGCTTCCCCAGGCAATAGCAAA
This sequence comes from Sylvilagus floridanus, assembly GCA_949820135.1. Lineage (NCBI taxonomy): Eukaryota > Metazoa > Chordata > Mammalia > Lagomorpha > Leporidae > Sylvilagus > Sylvilagus floridanus. The sequence continues at coordinate 81,582,710 of OX463241.1, forward strand.
CAGCTGGATTGGAAGAGGAACAGTTGAGACATGAACCAGTGCCCTTGTGGGATGCTGGCACCAGAGGCAGAGCCTTAGCCTACTATGCCTCAGCACCGGCCTTTTTTCTCAAGTTTTGAAAAATTCAATTTTATCATCAAGTATTACTTCTTTCATACTCTGTTCTTTTTGCAATTTCCATTAAACTTTACAATGGCTCTCTTAATTCTATTTTTCTGTTCTCAGCACCTTCTGTTTGCTGGGCTGCCTTTGAAGTTTTTAAGAACCATCTTCCAATTCCCTTGTGTCTAATACCGTTTAACTCATCCATTTGGATTTTTTTGTGGGTCATATGTTATCATGATTGGAAATCTGAAGAATGAGTTAAGATATTTCATTCTGGGAAGATGATAAAGATCTGGAGTTGGATGGTGGCGAAGGTTGCACAACAATTTGAATGTACGTAATGCCTCTGAATTGTAAGTTTAAAAATGGTTAAAATGGTACATATTATGGTATGACTGTTCTAACCAAATAAAAAATCTGAACAATGTATACCAAAAGCAGGCTTGCTCCTTCCCTCTCTTGCCCTCACATACTTCATTTTTTCCACATTCATGCTCTATAGATACTTTTTTTTTTTTTTAATTTATGAGAATGGTAGACAGAGAACTCCATCCATCAGCTCACTACTCCAAATGACCACAATGGCTGAGACTGGGAGCCAGAAATACAGTCCTTGGGAATCCTGAGTGGAAGGAATCAAGTTCCTTGAGCCATCACCATTGCCTTTCATTGCATTGGCAGGAAGCTTGAGTCAGGAGCCAGAACCCAGGTACTCTAATGTGGAATACAGATGTCTTAAGTGCTAGGCTAAATGCCAGTTTTGAAAACCATGTTTATTAAACTCTTCCATATCCTTTTAGCACTTAAAAAATACAAATTCTAGACAAGTCAAATGTATGTTCTACTTCTTCCACCCCTTTTGGTTTTTACATTATTTTTCTTCTGACAATGTATCCTGATTTTTTTCTAAATACATTGCATCCTTTCTTACAGCTGTGTAGAAGTTCATTGAGTTTAGCAGAACCATTTTACTTAACATTCGGTTTAAAATATTTTGCCACTTCTCTATTCAGATTTTTGAGTGAATATTTTTCACTTGTAGAAACTTTTAAGACTACATTTTTATACTGGCATGCCTTTGTACTTATTCTTTTGTCTTTAACATTCTCATACTCCATCTAAAAACTATTTCTCAAAAGTTTCTGGAACTTAGCCAAGGCTGGGCAAGGCCTAAGTCAGGAGCTTCATCCTGTACTCCATATGAGTGACAGGCCATCTTCTGATGCTTTCCCAGGGGCATTAGCAGGAAGCTATTCAGAAGTAGAGCAGTGAGGACTCAAACTGGCGCCCATATGAGATGCTGACATTACAGGTGGCGGCATAAGCCATTATGCCACAACACTGGCCTCAAGCTCCCTTTAAGAGGATTAAATATTTTTAGCCTCAAATTTATGTCACCTTCCATAAAGTATTTGTCTTTCCCTCCATGGCTGATCCAGAAAGTTTCTTTATGTTAATTGATTAACTTATGTGTTGCCAACCCGTATTAGTATAAATTTTAAAATCTAAGTGCAGAAAACAAGCTCTTAGTTAAAAAATCTCATGGGGAGATCCCTGATCCAATCCACAGCCCAGGTCAACATAAGCTTCCTTCCACTTCCCACGGTTAGGAGCCACTTTTTTTTTTTTTTTTTTTTACAGATTTATTTATTTGAAAGGCAGAGTTACAGAGAGGGAGAGAGACGGAGAGGTCTTCCACCTGCTAGCTTACTTCCCAAATGGCCGGGGCTGGACCAAGCTGAAGCCAGGGGCCTGGAACTCCATTAAAGTCTTCCACAGGGGTGACAGGGGCCCAAGTACTTGGGCCATCATCCACTGCTTTCCCAGGCACATTAGTAGGGAGCTGGATTGGAAGCAGTGCAGCCAGGACTTGAACTGGTGCTCATATGGGATGCTGCTGATGCAGATGGCAGCTTAACTTGCTGTACCAGAACACTGGCCCCAACAGATTCACTTCTAGTTTACCTGTGTGTGATCTTTAAAAGGGTTAGGGCTTTATAATGGTGAATTACTTCCACACCTTACTTCATTAATCTGAACCCCAAGTTAAGTGCATCACATGGGTTTTTAGTTTCCTTTTAGTTGTCTCTGGCTGCTGGAGATTTCCTTATGATTAGAAATTCAGCTATTTTACCCAGCAATTCTAGGTGTTTTATATTATATGAAATATATTTTGTGTTTAAAACACTTAAATTACTTCTCCAAGGCACTAAGCAAGGTGATAAAGACCATGGATCAGGCACATCAATTCCAATCCTGGCTCTTATGATGGTGCCTTGAATATATTAAGGATTTAATAGATTATATATTACTTTTTAGTAATTTCTACAAAATAAAATGGTACTTGTTAGGAGAGTGACAAATATGTCATTTGTGTACTTAATTTGTAGACACCATGGCCAAAGCTGGGCCAGTCCAAAGCCAGGAGCAAGGAGCTTCATCTGGGTCTCCCACTTGGGTGCAAGGGCACAAATACTCAGGCCATCTGCTACTGCTTTCCCAGGCACATTAGCAGGCAGCTGGATCAGTAGAGCAGCTGGGACTTGAACTGATGCCCACATAGGATGCCAGCATTGCAGGCAAAGGCTTAACCTGCTATGCCACAATGCTGGCCCCCATTTTGTATACTTTTAGGTGGACAAATACTAATAGCATCAAGCCCTGACCACATCTAATGATGAACACTATATATATATATATATATATATATATATATTTTTTTTTTTTTTTTTTTTTTTTTGACAGGCAGAGTTAGACAGTGAGAGAGAGAGAAAGGTCTTCCTTTCCGTTGGTTCACCCCCAAAACGGTCTCTACAGCCTGCGCGCTACACTGATCCGAAGTCAGGAGTCAGGTGCTTCCTCCAGGTCTCCAATGCAGGTGCAGGGCCCAAGCACTTGGGCCATCCTCCACTGCCTTCCCAGGCCACAGCAGAGAGCTGGACTAGAAGAGGAGCAACCGGGACAGAATCCGGCACCCCAACTGGGACTAAAACCTGGGGTGCCGGCACCGCAGGTGGAGGATTAGCCAAGTGAGCCGCGGTGCCAGCCCACAATATTTTTTAAAAGGATGAGGAAATAAAGATCATCCCATAAAATAAGGTGCTGCTATGGAGGATAAATCCAGAGTTGAAGTTAGAGACAATGTTTTTTGGTAAAGAATTCTCTTACCATTATGATCACGCAAAAATCAAACAGAGAATAAAAGGTAAGCTGGTTACTTCCAAGTATTCAAAAGCAGAAATGGAAAGGCTGATTAACAGAACAGAAAAGATTCATGTATTGGGAAAAATTAGAAGTCAATGATGAAATACAAGGAGAAAAACTCTTGTTATAACTGATTTGGCCGGCTCAATAGGCTAATCCTCCGCCTTGTGGCGCCGGCACAACAGGTTCTAGTCCCGGTCGGGACACGGGATTCTGACCCAGTTGCCCCTCTTCCAGGCCAGCTCTCTGCTGTGGCCAGGGAGTGCAGTGGAGGATGGCCCAAGTGCTTGGAGCCTGCACCCCATGGGAGACCAGGAGAAGCACCTGGCTCCTGCCATCGGATCAGCGCGGTACACCGGCCACAGCGCACCGGCCGCGGTGGCCATTGTAGGGTTGAACCAACGGCAAAGGAAGACCTTTCTCTGTCTCTCTCACTGTCCACTCTGCCTGTCAAAAAAAAAAAAAAGTAATAATAACTGATTTATGAGAGTGACTTAAAAATCCAAGTGAATATTATGTGAAAAGACAAAAAGAAATTGGCAAATAACACACTGAAAAACAAAATTATATTTTTGACAGATTAAAACTGAGTAATGACGTCAAGCCAACTACACCATCATGAAAGCTTCTCTCTCTGAATGTTTGTTTTTATGATTACTCTGTTATTTTCAGTATAGTCATGTATTCCATAGTAATGGTCACAGAAAAGTCAGAATTAAATTTTATTTCACATTGATAGAAACTGTGGAAAACATTTACATTTTCCCACATTACAGCACAACATTTCAACGGAATATTTCTTGCCATAAATAAGATTTTGCTGACTTATATAACTGAAACAACAGTTTATGTTCTTTAAGGTAAAGCAAAATTACTCAGTAAATGATTGTTTAAAATTTTTAAATCCAGACATAAACATATGGCTTCATTATTAACATCCTATATAGTCCATTACTAAATTATTTTCATTACCAATTAGCACCCATTTATAAAGATGCATTCTTAACATTGTTTGGTCAGTTGAAATACAGCAGAAAAATTAACACAGTTCAGAAATATCAAGCATTCATGTTTGCTACATATTAAACTGTGCAGTAAATATACCACAGTACATGGTTCTGATTAATGTTTATTACTCATAAACTTGTTTTCAATAATTTTTTTCAGTAATCTTGAAATTTTGATTATTTAAAATCAGATGATTGTTTTTATGTCAATACAGAAAACTAATCATCAGAAATCATTTGACTAAATGAAAACTTAAAATAAGTTCATTGACAGAAAAAAAACTTTTTCTAATGGACTGCTCGTTTCCTACAGTAGCTGGTTTGAAACAAATGTACAGAAAACAAACTATGCTACCAGGAGATGAAATAATTTCAGAAATTAGTTTTTAAGATTGTTCTTAACTATTTCAGAAAATACTACAATATGACCTAATTATTCTTTCACTTACATACAGAAAAATAAAAACACAGAATGATTTGTTACCTGGATTGAAGAATGTATTCTAATGACTGACCAGGTCTAAGTTTACGCTAATGTACAGTTGTTTGAAATAAGTTATACAGAAGGTTTTATGTAACAGTTGTTTTCTTTTAAAGTGTAAATAGATTTTCAATACCATAGGTCTGTGACTCAGAATGTCAAATTACAGCATTATCGACAGTAGATTCTATGGCAGGAAAGCAGTATTTGGTCTGCTATAAAGGAAAATCAAGAAAGAACACTTTTTTTCTTGAGGGGAGAAAAGAATATTAAACAGAAATGACATCAGGGAAAAGTCTGGTCCCCAAAATAAAAGGGCCATTATTTGAAGAGAACAATATTACTCTTTACTGACACTTAAAAGCATTATTCCTGTTATTAGGAATAATGTAATACCTTCTCCTTCTTATGTATTACAATCATTACATATGAGTGCATATATAAAAATACCAGACAGTGCATGGTGACTAAGCAACTTCGGAATAAATCCACAGACTAAGTCACAGCATGCAAAAATCTTATATCTTAACTGCTTATTCATATCTGCATAAATTTTGCTTAAGCATACTGTTAATTTTCAAATCATGTAATAAAAAATTTGACTGAAGTATTTTATTATTTTGCTAAGTTACAGTTAAGAAAAAGAAGCTAGCTGCTTCACCTATATTAATACCAGTATATTGTAGATCATATTTTACAAATACACGTATAGAAACTGAAATATCATATATTTCCTATGAGGAGACATTATTTAGTCAGTGTCATTGGCGTGTAATTGCAAAACATTTTAACACTTGCAAACATTAGAAGTTTCAAGACTGGGCACAGGGAGAAGTTTATGCTCTACTACAATGATGCTGGTGTACTTCTACACAAGGCCTCTTAATGACGTCAATCAATTGGAGGTAGGAGTTTATCAATGAATTGCTTGACATCCATCATTTCCTGTTTGGAATAAAGTGGTTTAATAAACAATTATTAATCAGAAATTAAATTCCCACTAGAGTGCCATTAAGTACATTTGTAGGGTGCATAGGTAACACAAAACCCACGTTTTTGTAATTACATTTAATTAAAGAGACATAAAAGAGAAATGTGGCTCTAATAGAAATTTCAGGATATTTCCTAAGATTATTAACATTATTGTACATTGAGATGATAGCTCCAGAGCCAGCATTGTGCCACAACCACCTGCAATGCTAGCATCCTGTCTGGAAGCGGTTCAAGTTCCACTGTTCCACTTCCAATCTGGCACCTTGCTAATGGCCTGAGAAAAGCCAATGGCCCAGGTGCTTGGGCTCCTGCCACCCACGTGAGACCCAAGTGAAGCTCCTGGATGCGGCCCGGCTCAGCCTTGGCTGTTGCAGCCACTTGGGAAGTAAACCAGCAGATGCAGGATCTATCTCTGTCTCTCCTCTCTAGACTCTCAAATAAATCTTTTTTTTTTTAAAAAAGAGTAAATACTTTGATGTAAAAAATCTGAAAATTCATTCATATTCTTTTCACCATATACATTTTCCATAAGCTGTTTCTAAATAAATGATTTTATTTATTTTATTTGAAAGACAGAGTTACAAAGAGAAATGGGGAGAGAAATCTTTCACCTACTGGGCTGGACTAGGACAAAGCCAGGACCTGGGTGACAGGGGCTCAAGCACTTGGACCATCTTCCACTGCTTTCCCAGGTGCATTAGCAGGGAGCTGGAAAAGTGGGCAGCTAAGACACAAACCAGTGCTCATATGAGGTGCTGGAGTCACAGACGGTGGTTTAACCTGCTGCACCACAACACCCGCTCCTCTGCATGCTTTCTGAATACTCTCTGCATGCATGGATTTCAAAAATTTTTTGTACCAAAATCAATTTATTCTTAAGTTCCATTTTCCATGGACTTTTTGAAGTACTTTCATATTATCTAGTTCCATGAAAATGGTCTTTATTTTCCTATACTTGAACAAAATACAACATTAAGGAGCAAGGAGATAGCGGTGACAAGACCTACACTGAGAATGTCAGTGCATAATTACTGACACCTAACTATCAGTGAAAATGCCTGGCTTTACTATTCAATCATTAGAATGAAATGCCAAATGCATAGCATAAGCTATCTTGTGCCTTTCAGAAGTAATTACATACAACCAGCCACTGGAAAGACAGTATATACCAAAGATAGCCCTGCAAAGATATGAACATGAATTTACCAAAGATTTCTTACAGAAGGAATTTCTTGCACTTGGCTCACAGTTTTCTAACCTCTCTCAAACCCCCTTCTGGCTATCAGCTGTTGTATTTCAAGGCTTTGTCTTCAGTTTCATAACTTAGCAATACAAAGAATCTTCAACCTTATAGCCAATCAACAAAGAGCCACACATGAATATGTTCTATTTTACAACACCCTGAAGTCCTCCAAGTACCCTGGGATACCCTCTTCTCCTGTCCTACCTATTCCTATTTCCTGCTCTTGCTCATTCAATTCAGTGATGTCAATGTGACTGCACAAGGACTCACCTACTAGTTAAGTTCAGGGAACCTGTGATGCAAAAATCTCTGAGGAAGAAAACTGCTCCAGATTCTCAGTCGCCTCTGGATACTTGGGATGCCAGCACATTCCCCCCTTTTCTGGATCATATCACCCTAGGACACCAGCCCCTTCCTTGTCTTTCTATATAAGTCATATCACTATCCATTTTCTCTGGCCCTAAAGCAAACTGATTTAATCAGGCTGAGCAGTTGTAAGCCTGTTAAAATTGTTCACCTCACTGCTTGGCATTCAATTTTTATTCTAGGCTTTTTCAAGCCCCAAACTCGCCCAGAACTCATTCACTTTTTTAAAAAGAATTTATTTATTTATTTGGAAGGCAGAATTGCAGGGTAAGAGAGACAGAGTGAGAGAGATCTTCCATCCGCATCTGCTGGTTCACACCCAAAATGGCCACAATATTCAGGGCTGGGCCAGGGTGAAACCAGGAGCCCAGAAGCTTCTTCCATGTCTCCCATTTGGGTGTAGGGGCCCAAGGACTTGAGCCATCCTCCGACGCTTTCCCAGGTGCATTAGCAGGGAGCTGGATGGGAAGTGGAGCAGCCAAGATTAGAACTGGCACCCATATGGGATGCTGGCTCCCCAGGCCATGGGTTTACAACTTGTTCATTTTTATCAAGTGATGGTATGTCCCACTTTACTGAAAGGATAAAAAGTACCTAATATGAGTTTCTATGTACTCACTCTTCTGACAACCCCTTTATGTTCATCTGTCCCCTTCTATCTATCCATCTAGCACTACCCACCTCAGGACTTAATTCTACATACTAATTGAGCCCTCTAAGATTTCCCCGTATCAATTTTCTTCTGTTTATCCCACATTCTTCCTTCCTCTTCCCACTCACAAATCTTTCTCACATCTCATTAAAAGAGATGTCCTGCTCTTCTATTTTCCAAAACCTTTATTAAAACATTCCACACTGGAATACCTGGGTTCCACACATAGCTTGGGTCTTGTCTCAGCTACCTGCTGATGCAGACCCTTCAAGGTACTAAGTGACGGCTCAAGTAATTAGCTTGAGTGGCAGACCTGGAATGAGTTCCTGGCTGCCAGTTTCAGCCTAGCCATTGTGGACATCTGAGGAGTAGCCAGCAGATGGGAGCACTGTGTCTCAGCCTCTCAAATACATATGTAATTTTTTAAGTGTCTTTACTTTCTCATCTCCCTATTCAACAATCCTCTAAAGTGTGGCTCCACTTGCCCCAAACAACCCAGGTCACAGGTAAATTAACATTGGATAGCTTCTTCCTAGATATTCCTTAACTCTTCTCTGAAACATGAGACATTGCTCCCTGCACTCTTCCCATACTCTGAACACCTAACTCCTTTTCTCTTTGCCTAAACTGAAATGTATTCTTAGGGGCCAGCATTGTGGTGCAGCAGTTTAAGTCACTACTTGCAGCATAAACATTCTTGTATCAGAGCACTAGTTCGAGTCTTGGCTGCTCTGCTGCTGCTACTTCTTGAAGAGGAGCAGCCAGGACTAGAACCAGTGCCCATATGGGATGCTGCTACTTCAGGCCAGGGCTTTAACCCACTGTACCACAGCACTGGCCCCAAGATGCTCTGCTTCTGAGCCAGCTCCCTGACAATGCAGCTGGGATGGCATTGGAAGATGGTCCAAATACCTGAGTCCCTGCTACCCATGCAGGAGACCTGGATAGAAACCTTGTGTCCTAGCTTTGGCCTGGCCCAGAACTGGCTGTTACAGCCATTTGGGGAATGAACCAGCAAATGGAAGACATCTCTATCTTTGCCCCTCTGTCTCTATTATGCAGCCTTTCAAATACATAAACAAATAACTAAATCCTAATCAATAAATATTTCTCTCAGAAGTCCTATCCCTCAGCACTTTTTCTCATGATGTTCTCCCATGATAAATTTTCATGTTCAATAATATTGGTAATTATTTCAAATCTATATTTCCAGGATGAAGCGTCACACAGGTATTCTCAACATCCATTTTGATATAATGGGTACATCAATCTCAATATATTCACTAACCTATATATTGTCTCCTCATTACTCTAAAACTGTTCCTTGCACCTACTTTATGATGACATCTTCTTAGTCATTTCAGCTAGGAATCTGAGGCCTCTTTGATACTTCTTTCCTACCCCCATAGAATTAATCTGTAAATCCCACTGGATTTTACCTCACCTGTTTCCAGAACAGATAATATCCCATTTCACTATGATCAAAAACATTAATGCCTTCCTTCCCTGCTGCCTAGAGAACAAATCCCAACTCAGCACAATATAAAAGCTCCCTTTCTTCTGTCCTGTGACACCCAGCTTTTCGTAAGACCACAGCCAAACTGGGCAGCTTGCTTTTCCTGTCCCACAGTCCCTTCCCTGCACTTGCTATCCATATCCCACCCATTCTTCAAAATCTAGCTATTTCATCATGATCTCAGTGCCTCCTAAGAGAATAATCTCTTCTCGGTTTCTCAAGGTATTAAAAAACTTTCTAATACAGCTCACTAAACATTCTGTTTTCTACACAATTACTTAGGTATATGCATCTTTCTCCTCTGTTAAATTATCCCTTTCATATTCTAATAAAAGGTAATGCTGCTGGCGCCATGGCTAACAGGCTAATCCTCCGCCTTGCGGTGCCAGCACACTGGGTTCTACTCCCGGTTGGGGTGCCGGTACTGTCCCGGTTGCCCCTCTTCCAGGCCAGCTCTCTGCTGTGGCCAGGGAGTGCAGTGGAGGATGGCCCAAATGCTTGGGCCCTGCACCCCATGGGAGACCAGGAAAAGCACCTGTCACCTGGCTCCTGCCATCGGATCAGCGCGGTGCGCCAGCCACATTGGCCATTGGAGGGTGAACCAATGGCAAAGGAAGACCTTTCTCTCTGTCTTTCTCTCTCACTGTCCACTCTGCCTGTAAAAAAAAAAAAAAAAAAAAAGGTAATGCTTATTGTTTGTCTTTGAATTATGCTTAAGACTTATGTATAACAATCAGTAAATATATATTCAATTAAACTGAATAAACTTTCATCTAATGACCTAATGACCTAAGATGAATATATTCATTAACTCCTCTAAGTTCCCAAGTAGGCAAATGTTATTAATCTTAAAAATAGTGCATGCAGGGGCTGGAGTTGTGTGACACAGTGGGTTAAGCCCCGCTTATGATGCTAGCATCCCATATGTGTGCCAGTTCAGGTCCCAGTTGCTCCATTTCTGATCCAGCTTCCTATTAACACGCCTGGGAAAGCAGCACAAGATGGCTCAAGTGCTTAGGCCCCTGCACCCATGTCAGAGACCCAGAGGAGTTCCTGGCTCTTGGCTTCAGCCTGGCCCAGCTCTGGCCATTGCAGCCATCTGAGGAGAAAACAAATGGATGGAAGATCTCTTTCTTTCTCTCTCTGTAACTTTCCCTTTCAAATAATTAAGTCTTTAAAAAGAAAAGGAAAAAAAAATATATGGAAGAAGCTGCATCTATGGTTCTGATCACTGCTTCTGGATACTCACCTGCTGACATGAACTGTGCATCATACCTTCATAGGTCTTAAAGGTTACATTGGCTGGATTTACCAATGTTTTTAGTTTTTCCACAGTAAGAGAACCAAACATTAGTGGAACTAAAGGGTCACAATCTCCATGGCACTGGAGAATAGAAATATCTCTATTAGCACCACTGATAGGACCCTGCAAAAAACAAAACAAAATAGCATTATTTATTCAAATGTATAGCACATATCCCAGACAAATAAAACTGTAAATAGGTAGGAACACACAATATGTTATTATAGGCTGAGTATCCCTAATCTGGAAATCTGAAACGCTCCCAAATCTTAAAGTCATACTTTAGATTTCAGGTTTTCAGATGAGGGATGCTCAACTAGTAAAGTCTATGTAGATACTCCAAAGTCCAAAAAACTCTGTAATCTGAAATATTTCTGGTTTCCAAGCATTTTAAATTTAAGGATATTCAATCTGTATTTACATAATATTTGGCCAAGGAAATAGTGATGATATCAAGCCCGATGTAAAAATCAATTTGAAAATAATGCCCATGTCTCCCACATGTAATATATTGCTTCAGTATTGAATATTTATAGAAATTATATTCTATGGCAAAATTTTGCTATCCAACACTGAACAGATTGAACATTCAAAAATATTTCTGTGTATTAAACATAGCCCTAATTTCCATATATATCCTAAGATAAGATATATCAAACTCTTCAAATATAAGATCACAATACCTGGGTCAGATACCTGTCTCTGGCTCCTGACTCCAGCTTCCTGTTAATGTAGACCCTGGGAGGCAGTGGTGATAAAATTCAACTACTAGATTTCTGCCACTCAAAGGGAGGCCTGGATGGAGTTCCTGACTCCTGCCTTGACCCAGCCCTGACTATCACTAACATTTGGGGAGTGAACCAGCACGTGGGAGTTCTCTCTTTCTTCTCCCTTCTTCCCTGCCTACTCCTCTGCTTCTTAGGTAAATTTTTTTTAAAGTAAAGTTTATTAATTAAAAAAAATAAAGGATGACCCTTTCTCCAACATTATCTGCAAACTCTTACTTAGCCCAGTAATCTCATGTTGCATTAACTACTGTACCTGTGGAAATGAACTCCGAAGTGGAAGCCAGCAACTGAGTGCAGTGACACCTGCCAGTTTCTGCTGTGTGGTAAGAGCAGTATATAAAGATAAAGCTCCTCCCTGGAAAACCAAGCAGGAAAAGTTAATGAATACAAGCATACAAGCAGATTTGCATTAACATTGCCCATAAAAAAATCAAATCACACAAATGGTGGAAATACATACATACCTCATTGTGTCCTAGGGAATACATTTCTCTACACAAAGAGAACTTACTATTGGATCAGGCAAGACACAGTGAATAGCACAGTAAACTTACAATGTGCCTTAAGAATATTCTAGGGGCTAGCATTGTGATATAGTGGGTTAAGGTACCACCTGTGATGCCAGCACCCTACATGGGCACACATTCTGGTCCTAAGCTGCTCTTACTTCTGATCCAACTCCCTGCTAATGCACCTGAAAAACAGTAGAAAATGGCCCAAGTGGTTGGGCCCCTACCTCCTACACAGGAGACCCAGATGAAGTTCCTGGCTTCAGCCTGGCCCAGTCCTGGCCACTGTGGCCATCTGGAGAATGAACCAGCAAATGGTGTATCTTTGTCTCCTTCTCTCTCTGTAACTCTTTCAAATAAATAAATAAATAAATTTTAAAAAAGGGAAAGATTTTATAATTATTTTCTCCTCTGAAAAATCTTAGGTATAAAATCAAGTCCCAAATTGGTATTATATTTTAAAATAAGAATTCAGGGTAATTAGGACTGTGTAGTAGACACTTCAGAATATCTGCCCACCCAACTCAAATCACCTTGTATCCTAGGAAATGCATCCCTGTCAGCCATCTGGATGCAATTCTTGACGGTACCAGTGGATCACTGTACCACATGGGGATATGAGATTGTTTCTTATCCCAGATAGGATGTTCTATCTCCCAGAACTGTGCGACTAGAATTCAGTGACTGGCAGGTTGTCTCTTTGAATGACTGAACTGTAACATGTCAGCTTAAGGGCTAGAAAAGCTATAGGCTACAGAAGCTGAGATGCCAACACCTGATGGAGAGGCAAATGAGCAGAGAGGAAGAAGGGTGGAGAGGAAGTCCTGATGGATTTCCAAGTACTGGCAACTTCCTGAGACAGTGCTTCTTTTTCATCCTTATTCCTGATATGAATGCCACAGACTCCTAGCTCACCCCTTCTGGCTTAATATACTAGGAGTTGGTTCCTATACTATGTATAGGATTAGCCTATTGAGCCACGGCGCCGGCCTAATACCTTCTTACTGTATATTAATATCTTTCTATTGAAGTCTATTTTTTAAATGATTCTAGAATTCTGAAATTTCCCTAATTAAAGTATCTGAACACCAAGTTGATGATTCAGAAGATTTACAGATTAGAAGCTATAGCATTCTGGGGATGGGTTCCATGGAGACAGGTGAGAAGTAGAATAAAGATGTGTGGGCCGGCGCTGCAGCTCAATAGGCTAAACCTCCGCCTTGCGGCGCCAGCACACTGGGTTCTAGTCCCGGTCAGGGCGCCAGATTCTGTCCCGGTTGCCCCTCTTCCAGGCCAGCTCTCTGCTGTGGCCAGGGAGTGCAGTGGAGGATGGCCCAAGTGCTTGGGCCCTGCACTCCATGGGAGTCCAGGAGAAGCACCTGGCTCCTGCCATCAGATCAGTGCGGCGGCCATTGGTGGGTGAACCAACGGCAAAGGAAGACCTTTCTCTCTGTCTCTCTCTCTCTCTCACTATCCACTCTACCTGTCAAAAATATAAAAAAAAATTTTTTTAAATTAAAAAAAAGAATAAGGATGTGCTGTCACTGTGAGGAAACAGTGTCTGCAGAGAAAGTATAGAAGGGAGGAGAAAAGAACAGAATGGAAAAAAGATGCTGAAAGTAAACATCACATATTTATGTCTAAAACCTATCTTAAATGACAAATAAGGGGATAAATTTTCTTTAGTCTCCTAGCTTACTGTTCTTAGCAATGATCTTAGAACAGGGGACTTAACACCTGTGTTATTACAGCACTATTTAATGAAAAGAGTACACTGTGGTGTTAATTTAGAAACTTAACCACATGTGTTTTGGTTTATTTTTATTTTTTAAGGATTTTGTTTATTTATTTATTTATTTATTTGAGGGGTAGAGTTACAGAGGGAGAGGCAGAGAGAAGATTTTCTATCCACTGGTTCACTCCCCAAATGGCCACAAGGGTGGAGCTGGGCCGATCTGAAGCTAAGAGCCAGGAGCTTTTTCCAGGTCTCCCACATGGGTGCAGGGGCCCAAGCACTTGGGCCATCCTCTACTGCTTTTCCAGGCCACAGCAGAGAGCTGGATCAGAAGAGGAGCAGCTGGGACTAGAATCGGCACCCATATGGAACACCAGTACCTCAGGCAGAGGTTTGGCTTATTGTGCCATGACACCAGCCCCTTGTTTTGGTTATTTTAAGAAAATACATTCCAGGTTACCCTTCATCTTTTTACTTGATTTTTTAAAAAACGTTTATTTATTGATTTAAAAGGCAGAGTTACAGAAAGAAGGGGAGAGAGACAGACAGACCTTCCATCCACTGATTCACTTCCCAAATGGCCACATGGCCATGGCTGGGCCAAGGCTGAAGCCTGGAGTTTCATCTGGGTCTCCCACATGGATAGCAGGGGTCCAAGTACTTGAGCCATTTTCTGCTGCTTTCCTGGGTGCAACAGTAGAGAGCTGGACTGGAAGCAGAGCAGCCAGTGCTTGAACCAGTGACAATAAGGGATGCTGGCATTGCAAGTGATAGCTTAACCTGCTATACTGGCCCCTACTTAATTGATTTTGAAGGGAAAAGTGAAGACTACTGCTAAAAAAGTCTCACAACTAGAAGAGCAGAAGTGGGTACACAATAGAAATTAATTAGCTTCAGGTCAAACTAAATTCAGGTTAAGTATATCAGTCAAGAATGTCTGACATTTTCAAACAAGGACCCATCCATAGAAAAGGGATTGAAACAAAATTTCTAGGTAAATATGCTGATGGTGCTGACATACCATCCACATGTTCTTACCTGAGAAAATCCTCCCAAAATAATTCTGTTAGAAGGAATGCCATTCTTCACCTCTTGATCTATCAAAGCCTTTACTAAAAACAACCAGAAAGTTAATCACTGATACTTTCTATTTTTTTTAAAGCTTTTATTTAATGAATGCATATTTCATATGTACAACTTTAGGAATGTAGTGGTTCTTCCCCCTACACCTACCCCTCCCATCCCCTATTCCCTCTCCCATCCCATTCTCATTAAGATTCATTTTTAATTAACTTTATATACAGAAGACCAACTCTATACTAAGTAAAGATTTCAACAGTTTGCACCCACACATACCAACAACGTAAAAAATGCTGTTTGAGAACAAGTTTTACAGTTAAATCTCACAGTACAACTCGTTAAGGACAGAGGTCCTAAATGGGGAGTAAGTGCACAGTGACTTCTGTTGTTAATTTAACAATTAACACTCCTGCTTATGATGCCAGTGATCACCTGAGGTTCTTGTTATGAGCTGCCAAGACTATGGAAACCTTTTGTGACCACAAACTCCATCAGTATTTAGACAAGGCCATAAGCAAAGTGTAAGTTCTCTCCTCCTTTCAGAGAAAAGTACATCCTTCTTTGATGGCCCCTTCTTCTTACTCCAAGATCCTACATGTAGGGTATTTTTTTGCCACAGAATCACTGACGCTTTCAAAGTCCATTGATACAATTTAAAATAGGAAAACAATAATAGAAAATTACAAAGTACATTCAAGGTAGAAATAAGTGAAAAATTCAAAGCATTCCATTAAAATACAAAACAAGAAAACACTTTCATTATGAAGTGTTTCAGATTCTGTAGGTGCTGCATAAACTAAATCTTCAAAAATTTCTTGTTATGTACATTGTAACAGTTCTTTCATTAAGAAATGGGTATTCTTCATGAATAATTCTGTTCCTAGACATTTTGTTTCTTTCTTCTCAATGAACCTTAGGCATTTGTTCCTAGAAGTTGTAGTTTTTATTGTATGTAGTTAGGTAGATGACACAATCTGTGATTTACTGTTTAAAATTGTTCTATTAAAAATATCACCTCACTGACTTCTTTTTCTATAGCCAATAAATGATGGGAGAGAAACATCAAATTAATACTTCTTTTTCTAAAAGATACTTTTACATCTATCATACAAGTAGAACAGCTGATGAGTCCTAGGATTGTCTTTATCATTATCATCCTGTGTTTTTGGAATAGCCACTCCTTTTTCAAATTTATCTGATTTATTTTTTACATATATACAGAAATTGCTTTTGAATTAAAATTTACAACTTTATTTTTTATTAAAAACACAAAAAAATGCTTTTACTGTAACACTACCAAAAAAAGGTACCCAAATTAGAAAGTATTTTTGTTCTATATAAAGTTTAGTCCTTAGAATTATTATTAATTAAGGAGCACTTCAACTAGGTAATGGGACAGTAAATTAAGAGACAAGGAAAGAAGGCATAAGAAATAAAAGCATCATTAAAGAAAAATATAGATGATTTATTTGCAAAGACTACAAATTTCCAGTTCGGAATAAGATGTAGAAAGGCAGAATCAGACCAGTTATCAGGAGGGTGGCTGTTGGGGTTTTGGGGGAGTGTTAGCTGCTAGCTAGCCAGCAAGCTATTGGGACTATTTCTCCCCCAAAGCAATACTCCCTCTGATTACACCACCTCGCTGAGCTAAAGATACTTCAAAAGCTACAATAATAGGAGCCAACTATGGAGTACTGAGTTCTAATTTCAAACACCTTTTACCTAAGGGCAGGGGCACTAAGTACTCAAAAACCTAACCTGGGCATCCTCTTTTTTGTTCAACAGCATATCCTCTTCTCTTGGTCTTCTTTCTTTCTTAATATTTAATTTATTTAAAAGGCAAAGACACACAGAGAATGAGAGACAGAAATATCTTCCATCTGCTGGTTCCCTTCCCAGGTGGCTGCAACGGCCAAGGCTGGGCCAGCCAAAACCAGGGATCTGGAACTCCATGTGAGTCTCCCATGTGGGTGCATGGGACCAGAGACTTGGGCCACCCTCTGCTACTTTCACAGGCAGATTAGCAGAGAGCTGGATTGGAAGTGCAGCAGGTGGGATAGGAACCAGTGTCCATTATGGGATGCCAGTGTCTCAGGCAGCAACTTAACCCAATATGCCACAATGGCAACCTCTCCCTTGATCTACTCTTTCTGAGCTCTGAGTGTAAGCCTAAATCTCTCCAATAATTCATCATTTTGGAGAAAAGGAATGGCAAGTATTCATAAGCCATGTTTATTATTATGATAGGACTTTTCGTTCTGTAACTCACAAGGCCTGCCTGTCTTCTCCACAGGGCTCAGCTCCTCCTTAATATCCACAGTGTCTAACACACATTTCTATACCCAATGATAGTACCTATATTATTTTTAGACAAAAGCCTAGCTTTTATTTGTTTTCTATTGTTTTTGGTGATCCAAAAAGTCAGCATGTGTAGTTTGACATTTCCAAATATTCAATGTGTTTTCAAGTATTTTCCCCATTTCTAAGATCTTAATAGTTTTTTTTTTTTTTTTTTTTTTTTTTTTTTTTTTTTTTTTTTTTTTTTTTACAGGCAGAGTAGACAGTGAGAGAGAGAGACAGAGAGAAAGGTCTTCCTTTGCCGTTGGTTCACCCTCCAATGGCCGCCGCGGTCGGCGCGCTGCGGCCGGCGCGCTGCGGCCGGCGCACCGCGCTCGTCCGATGGCAGGAGCCAGGAGCCAGGAGCCAGGTGCTTTTCCTGGTCTCCCCATGGGGTGCAGGGCCCAAGCACCTGGGCCATCCTCCACTGCACTCCTGGGCCACAGCAGAGAGCTGGCCTGGAAGAGGGGCAACCGGGACAGAATCCGGCGCCCCGACCGGGACTAGAACCCGGTGTGCCGGCGCCGCAAGGCGGAGGATTAGCCTGTTGAGCCACGGCGCCGGCCAGATCTTAATAGTTATTTTAAAAAATTTAAAAGAACTTACTATTAGTTTTTGGTTTCTAATCTATTTTGGAAAATTTCACACACATTTGAAAGTGGAAAGGACAGTGTAATAAGTCCCCTTGTGGCTATTATCTCAATTTTGCATCTGTTAGTCCTCAGTCAGGCTATCGTACCACCTGGGTTATTCTTACATCAACCTAAGTCATCATATTATTCTATTTGTATTTCAGAACATACATGTCCAAGTAAAAGAAAAGGATACTTTTATGCATGTTTTAAAACTAGATATCAGGATGAATGAATGTGCAGCAGTTAAGACAGCATTTTGGGGGGCTGGCACTGTGGCACAGTGGGTTAACGCCCTGGCCTGAAGCGCTGGCATCCCATATGGGCGCCAGTTTGAGACCTGGCTGTTACACTTTCAATCCAGCTCTCTACTGTGGCCTGGGAAAGCAGTAAAAGATGGTCCAAGTCCTTGGGCCCCTGCATCTGGATGGGAGACCCAGAAGAAGCTCCTGGTTTCAGACTGGCATAGCACTGGCCATTTGGGGAGTGAACCATCAAATGGAAGATATCTCTCTCTCTCTCTCCTTTCTGTGTAACTCTGACTTTCAAATAATATAAATAAATAAAAAAGACAGCACTTAGGATGCCTGCATCCCAAATCAGAGGGCCAAAGTTTGAGTCCTGACTTTGTTTCTGATTCCAGTTTCCTGTTAATATGCACCCCAAGAGGCAGCAAGTGATAGCTCAAATACTTGGGTACCTGCCACATATATGGGAGACCTAGGCTCCTTACTTCAGCTTTTCCCAGCCCCGACTCTTGCCAGCATTTGGGGAATGAATTGGAGGATGGAAGTTCAATCTCTGTGTTTGTGTCTCTGCCTTTCAAATAAAATGGCAAAAAAAAAATCCCTACATATCTCCCTGCACAGTTAATATTCTTTGTATTTTTACTGACAAAACAAACCAACCATAGTCATAAAGGATAATGGAATAACAACCATGGCACAGGCTTTTGAAATTCTTAAAGCAGAACTACATACATCATTGAGGTATTAAAGGGGTGATTTATAATAAACACTGAGAAAGTAGCCAAGTGATCAATCAGTAGTATCTAGTATTACCACACTAATATTAATTTTCATAGCAGCTTCACTGTTTATTATCTTTACAGCACTGTATTAATTATGCCATTAAGTTTCCTTACTAAAGATAATTAGCCCAAATATTACACACTCTGCTATTCTCCACTTGCCTATGTAAATCAAACTAAAATTACTATATCTGATGGAGCTGAAGCTTGATAATTGCCACTAATCCCTAGTCACCTCACTTTCATTGACCCCAGTAGTCAAGTGAGTGCACATGGACATCATGGTAAACAAGTGCCGGGCTGGCGCTGTGGTGCAGTGGGTTAATGCCCTGACCTGAAGTGCTGGCATCCCATATGGGCGCCAGTTCGAGTCCCAGCTGCTCCACTTCCGGTCCAGCTCTCTGCTATGGCCTGGGAAAGCAGTAGAGGGTGGCCCAAGTCCTTGGTCCCCTGCACCTTCACAGGAGAACTGGAAGAAGCTCCTGGCTCCTGGCTTCGGATTGACGTAGCACCGGCCGTTGCAGCCAATTGGAGCATGAACCATCGGACGAAAGACCTCTCTCTGTCTCTCTGCCTCTCCTCTCTCTGTGTAACTCTGACTTCCAAATGAATAAATAAATCCTTAAAAAAACAAAAAACACAAGTGCCCAAGAGTTCACAAAGGAAGCACTGCCTCCTGAGACCAGGTAACTGTGTAATACATAATCAGCATCAAATAACAACTGAATCTACTAAATAAGAGTGGTTTGTTTTCATGAAAATAATCTGTCCTTACCGTTTTCTGCTGCCTGTTTAATTCCAGGTTCGTCCTCCTGTGAATCTGGTGAAAGTCCAATAATATCAAACCTGGAAAAAGGGCAAAATCTTAAAAGAACCAATTGATTCTGAGAAAAGCTCTTCTTGGTAAGCATGTTTTACTTAACTCACAGTAGTCTCAACAAAACAGACAAACCATGGGTATTCTCTAAAACACGAAATTCAGTTTAAAATGTCTACAGAGCCCAAACAATTAAACACACAAATATGATATTGTATATGTTCCTTTTACTCCAAATAGTTACAGATTCAATGTGAAAAAGTCCCCAAGCCACTAATTTTAGGGTTAAAACAGCCTAAGAAATTACCTAGTCCAATTTCACATACAAGCAGGAATCTCAACCTGCAATCCAGAAAAGTTTACAATAAATTCTGGCAATTCCTCCTCTTCTTCTAGTGCATCTTAAGTCATTCCAATGGGATTTTTTTTTTTATATATACTTATTTATTTGTCTGAAAGGCAGTTACAGAGAGAGAGGGAGAGAGAGAAAGAGAGATGTTTAATCTGCTGGTTCTCCCCAAATAGCAACAATGGCTGGGACTTGGCTGGGCCAAGGACAGGGAGCAGTATCCTGGTCTGCTATGTTGGTGCAGGGGCTTAAACACTTGAGCCATCTTCTCCTGCTTCCCCAGGTGCATGAGCAGAGAGCTGGATCAGAAGTGAGGCAGCTGGGACTCAAACTGGCACTCATATTGAATCCTGGTATCGCAGGCTGCAGCTTAACTCACTACTCCACAACATTAGCTCTGAATTGAATTTTTAAAAACTGATTTGAAAGTCAGAATTACAGAAAGAAAGGAAGAGACACAGATCTTCTATCCACTGGTTCACTCCCCAGATAGCCACAATGACTGGGGCTGTGCCAGGCTGAAGCCAGGAGCCTGGAGTTTCTTACAGGTTTCCCGTGTGGGTGGCAGGGGCCCAAGTATCTGGGCCATCTTCTGCTGCTTTCCCAGGTGGATTAGCAGGGAGCTGGATTGGAAACGGAACAGTGGGGACTGGAACCAGCATCCATATGGGATGCTGGCATTGCAGCAGCAGCTTAACCTACTATGCCACAATGCTGGCCCAATGAATGGAATGTTTTTATCATGTTACTCTTGGATGAACTAAGAATGTACTTCAAAAAGTGTGTGAAAAACTGGAATTTAAGAGTGAATATTGTGGTACAGCAGGTTAAGCTTCTTAGGACAACCATATCCCATATCAGAGTGCCTCAGATTCTTGTTTCTGCTTCTTATGATCTTCCTACTAATGTGAACCAAAGAAAGCAGCATATGATGGCCAAAGTACTTGGGTTCCTGCCATCACATGTGGAAGAACCAAATGGAGTTCCTGGGTACTGGCTCTGGCCTAACCCAGCCCTGGGTATTACAGGCATTTGGGAAGTGAATCAGAGGACAGAAGAATGGTCTTTGCCTTTCAAATAAACAAAAGCAAAAAAATTTTTAAATAAAAGATGCTTATTTTGTTGCAGAAAACTGAAATACATGTATAGTTTTTCCAAATACATAGCCTTCCATGAACTTTTTGAAGGCCCCTCATAAGCATGAATTTCAAAGCTTTTTGTACCAAAATAAACTTACCTTTTTATTCTTTTTTCCAAAAACTTTCTGGTGTATCTTTTTACCTCATTTCTACTGAACAAATAGGTATTTATGCTGATTCCTATCCACAATCTGCAGAACTTGTTCATCATGCATTATGGACACTTCAAGCCAGAGACCAGGGAAGCCTCCCTTTGGCTCTTTCTACGTCTCTTTCAGATTATATGCTTACATGTGCTCTCCAGCAACATTGGATCAACATTTTCATCCTAGAATGGGAATTTTGCCAGATATGGAAGAAGAAAGAACCAAAAGCTTAGGTAGATAGAACCTTGTAAAAGTTGCCAAGAAATCTAAAGTAGATAAAAAAACGAAATGCAGGGATGGGTTGGAGATAGGTGCGACAAGCAGAGGGGACAAGAAGATCCAGACTGAAGGTCCTGACAAGGTCTCAGAACACAGTATAGATCAGGGAAGCAAGCTCAGAGGATACACACAATCAGTATTCTCAACAGGCTTCAATTAAGAGGCCTTAAAAATGGGAAAGTTCCAGATGACATGACCTAAAGAAGGACGGTAGATGTCTCATGTTGAGAGAACAAAAATGTCCCTGAGGGAGAAAGGAGGCCAAGGAAGTAGCAAGTTGGTCAAGGTTATGAATGGACAACTTATATCGAAACCTGTAGCCACACAAAGAATAAAATAGTAGCAGGAGCTATAGTTGAAAGGTAACTATCAATGAGATATCAAAGTCATCATTGTTCTTCAAAGATTTATTTATTTATTAAAAAGGTAGAGTGACAGAGAGCAGGAGAGAGATCTTCCATCCACTGGTTCCCTCCAGAAATGGCCACAACAACCAGGGCTAGGTACAAGTCAGGAGCCTAGATCTCCATGCAGATCTCCCATGTGGGTAGCAGGGGCCCAAGAACTAGACTCCCAGGTGCACTAGCAGGGAGCTAAATCAAAAGTAGAGCAGCCAGGACTTGAACTGGCAATCCAACATGGGATGTCAATATTCTAAGTGATGGCTTAAACCACTATAATGCTGGCTCGAAAGTCAACATTTTTTGAAAGACCCGATAGCAGAAGTCTCATGCACATCAGGGAGCAATCACAGGCTGAACATGGAAGAGGAATGGGAAGTTGAACCTACATCTTGGCTGTTAATGCAAGAGTATCTTGAGAAGGCTGAAAGGGAAGCAGTTTCCTTAAATGCTAGTCAGCTCTCTAGGAAGCCAAGCAAGAAGTTGTTAGAATGAAGAGGCTGTGGCTTAACCAAAGTGTGTACCACCTGGGAGCATTCAAATGCTTACTGAAATGAAGAAAGGTTTATCAAGCAACAGATTTTTTTTTCTTTAAAGATTATTTATTTACTATTTGAAAGGCAGAGTTACAAGAGAGAGGATCCTAGACAAAGACAGAAAGAGAGAGAGAGAGAGAGAGAGAGAGAGATCTTCCATCCACTGGTTCACTCTCCAAATGACTGCAATAGCCAGCGATGGATCAGGTCTAAGCCATGACCCTGGAACTCTACCCAGGTCTCCTATGTGAGTGGCAGAGTCCAATCACTTGGGCAATCTTCTGTTGCTTTCCCAGGTACATTAGCAGGGAGCTGGATCAGAAGTGGAGAAGCCAAGACTTGAATCAGAGGCCCATATGGGATGCTGGCATACCAGGTGGCAGTTTTACCTGCTGTACCACAATGCCAGCCCCATAAGCAATAGGATAGATTTTCCCACAATATTTCGATTCATGCATTCTCTCCAGCTTTTCTACTTGTTTGGACAGTTCCTTAAATTTATCTCCAAGTCTAAAGTATAAAAATGTAAATAAGTTTAAATTTAAATTATGGCACTTTGCAATTCAAAAATAGCTAATTTGTGTATGCAACAGCACTTCTCGTAATACTAAATGTTCTTGTTGAAACAGGAAATTCTTACTTACCAAGAAGGCATAGCCATGTTCATATTTAATGTAACAGGCATAACGGGCCTATGTGGGAAAGAAAAACAACAAGAAAGTAAGAATGCAAAGCCTAAAATTTGACAAATTTCACTAACAATGGATAATTACTTAAGGTTCACACAAAATCATATGCTATGTTTTGAACATCTAAGCTGTTTTACAATGTTCACATCTGAACAAATCTGTTCTCCATGCCTTTGGATGTGTCCTGAAGACAATGCAACAGCTGTGAAGGACTGAGCTTGACAAACCCAAAAATTTCCCTTTCAAAATACCACTACTTAATAATAATTTCAAATTCTCAATCATGAGAAGGGAAACTGGGAACCAAGACAGTTGGAAGTGTGCAAAATACCAGACTCTGGTAAGAGGCTAAAGACATGAGCACAGATATGATCCCATATGCTCAGATCACACTTCTCCTTATTTTCTAGTTCTCTGCTATGTATCTGCTTGATTAAGAAGCCTCTAAATAAGTAAGGAAATATAAGATTTGTCAAAGTGTCTATTTCATCCAATTCAAGTCTGGGGTAAAAGCTATGATGGATAATCTGAATTAAGCTAAGTACAAAAGGAAATAATATATATATATATATATATATATATATATATATATACCTTACCACTATCTTCCTGATGCATGAAGCAAGTCTACCTTAAAGGTTACAATACCATTTACAAATTTATTTGAGAACACAAACTTCCCTAGACTGGGAAATAGCCTTAAAGTAATTCAATCTTGGGGTAAATAAGAATATAGCATAAATTCCAACATAATCAAGAATCCTGCCTCTTGCATAAGCAGAATCATACAGGACACAGCCACCATAGCTACGGTGCTCAACTGCAGCCTATAGAAGACAGGTCCTTCATTTCAGGATAAAAAGGAAGAATGTTTTATTACCAAATCTTCTCAGATACAGTTCTTCCCATTCCCTCTTTCATTTCCATGTATCTATCTCAATACTATTGCTATTACCTTCTTAACTTACTAGCATGCACCTGAACTCTTTAGTCTTCTTCCTGGCTTTTGCTTCTGAGCAACTTTTTTTACCTAAATTCGCCGGTCTTAATGGTTTTCTGAGGCTGCTCAAAATTTACTAGCTTTTTTGATCCACATTTTCAGAACCAAAATTCAAAACCAAATCTGTCAAGATTCCAAAGCCTGTATCTTTTCACAGTGCATCACATTGCCTCTAATCAACAACATTTGAGTGTTTTCAACATGATAAAGCTTTCTCAAAAATCTTACATGTAAATTTCCTTCAGATATACTCCCACAGACATCTCTAGAACATTGCAGATATTTGTATATCTACAATAATTTTTCTGGTTTTAAGTTCAACTGACCTCCAAGTGCAATCTTTTAAGTTTCTCAACAACAGCAACAAAAAAGGAATAAAAATTCAATTTAATCAACATTTTCAAGAATTTTACTAATAAATTACATTCAAATGCTTTTCTGAAAAAGTAAAGCTATCACAACTGTTGGTCTCCAGATTTTGAACTTAAAGAAATTAGAAATACTCACGCATGTGGGCAGATATATTTGATATG
This sequence comes from Sylvilagus floridanus, assembly GCA_949820135.1. Lineage (NCBI taxonomy): Eukaryota > Metazoa > Chordata > Mammalia > Lagomorpha > Leporidae > Sylvilagus > Sylvilagus floridanus. Next base: position 81,607,580 of record OX463241.1, read on the forward strand.
TGAACTTCTGATACCTGCAAAAGCTTCTGCCCATCCATGCCTGGGGAAAAATTATTTTGATGACTCTATTAGATTCTGTTTTAACTCCTAATAAATTAGTAACAGAGTAAAACTTTAAAAACTGGTGAGGACAAATATTTACTCTTTAAAACACCTAAAAAGTATGGACCACTAATGCTGTTAAAACACCACAAACCCAGAAACAGCTTTAAACATGAACTCTGAACAGCAACGTGTGTGCCTTCATATATTTCCACAGAGTTTACAATTTCCAAAATATAGATTTTTTTAAAAATTTCTTTACAATCTCACAAAAATGTGTCTATAAAATAGGAAAGACAGATACTATCATTACATTTTTTAAAGCTTTATTTATTTATTTGAGAAGCAGAGCTACATAGAGAGATAGAGAGAGAGAGAGAGAGAGAGAGAGAGACAGAGACAGAGACAGAGAGGTCTTCACTTCCTAAATAGCCGTAATGGCAGGAGCTGGGCTAATTTGAAGCCAGGAGCCAGGAGCTTCTTCCAGGTCAGCCACGTGGGTACAGGGGCCCAAACACTCAGGCCATCTTCCTATGTTTTCCCAGGACATCAGCAAGAGCTGAATTGGAAGAGGAGCAGCCATGACACGAACTGGCACCCTTATGTGATGCTGGCACCACAGGCAGAGAGGCTTAACCTACTACCACAGCGCCAGCCCCGATATCATTACATTTTTTTAAGGATTTACTGTATTTATTTGAAAGACAGAGCTACAGAGAGATGTAGAGCCAGAAAGAGAAAGGTCTTAAATCTGCTGGTTCACTCCTCAAATGGCCACAACGGCCAGGAGCTTCCTCCAGGTCTCCCAGGCAGGTGAAGGGGCCCAAGGACTTGGACCATCCTCTACTGCTTTCCCAGGCTATAGCAGAGAGCTGCATCCGAAGTGGAGCAGCTGGGACTCAAACCAGCACCCATATGGGATGCCAGTGCTGCAAGCCAGGGATTTAACCTGCTGCTCCACAGCGCCGACCCCTACCATTACATTTTATACAAAAGAAAAAGACTTAAAGAAAGTAATCAGTTTTTTAATATCTCTACAGGCTTATGTTACCAAAACAATTTTAATATTCTTTACTTGTGTATATAGGTATTCATATACCTTTCCTCATGTGTATAGGCATACACATACACATTTCAAAATAGAGAGATCTGAAAGAAATGTAAATTACCACAATCTTTTTAGTCAGAAATAGTTAATTTTTTGATGCATGGCCTTCTAATTTTTTCCCATGAATATCAACTAAGAAAGAAAAAAAGGTTCAAAAACACCAGTCATTAGGAAATGACCAATCCAAACAATTGTGAAAGAACACTTTACATACCCCAGATAGCTAGAATCAAAGAGATAATAAGACATTAAAATAAAATATAATGTTAAAGGGGATGGGAGAATTCGGAACCCTCACATAGTGCTGTAAAAATGTAAACGGTGTTGCCACTTTGTAAACAGCTGGCAGGTCCTCAGAAGGTAAAAATGAAGTTAGGATATGACCTGCAAACTACTCCTAGACCTATAATCGAGTAAAAACTCATGCACAGATGTTCTCAGTACCATTAGGTCAAAAGTGGAAATGACCCAAAAGCTCCTCAAACGAGTAACAACGTGTGGCATATCTACACAATGGAGAACAATTCACAATAATAAAAAAAATATTTTTAAAAAAAAGTTTATTGGGGCCAGCGCTGTGGGTAGCAGGCAGGGCCACCACCTGCAGTGCTGGCATCCCATGTGTGTGAACGTTTGAGTCCCAGCTGCTCCACTTCCGATCCAGCTCTCTGCTATGGCCTGGGAAAGCAGTAGAGGATGGTCCAAGTCCTTGGGCCCCTGCACCTGCGTGGGAGACCCAGAGGAGGCTCCTGGTTTCTGGCTTTGGATGGGCGCAGCTTCAACTGGTGTGGCCAATTGGGGAGTGAAACAGCAGCACTGTTTACAATAGCCAAAATTTGGAATCAATCAAGGTGTCCATCATCAGATGAATGGATAAAGAAAACGTGGTGTATATATACACAATGGAATATTAATCAGCTGTAAAGAAGCATGAATTTCTACTGTTTAAAGCAAAATGGACACAACTCATATTCAGTGAAACAAGCTAGGCCCAGAAGGACAAATACCACATATTCTCCCTTATATGTGGGAGCTAAAAAAAACAAGAAAGAAGAAAAAAGAAATGTCTGTGTATATTAGTATTATTCCAAATATAGTTTTGTAAAACTTAATGGTTAAGAATGTTATACTACTATAGTTTTAATGATCTGTGGTTATTTTAAAATACACTGTATATGGGTGAGATGGTCAGTTTTCCATTCAATTATTATTTATAGCCATTGTCTATATTCCTACTAACCAAGGGTCTTTTTGTTTTTTACTTGTTAAACTTCTTATTCAGTGAAGTATTAAGCCTTATTGCTGTAATATAAATTTAAAATATGTTATCTCAAAAACTAAAAAAAAAGAAAGGGAGAGGAGGGACAGAGAGACATTATGTTCTTAGAATTGTATCCACAAAGCACATTGATTTTAATTAAAATTGTTCCAGTGTATAAAATTTATAAGTATAATGAGCAGTAGGAGCTGGAGGCAGAAGAGATTTACTATGTGATTCCATATTACATGAAGGTCAAGGACAGACAAAATTCCTCTATAGTAATAGAAGTCATAAAATGGTAACCTCTGGGGACCAGAGGATAACAGCTAGAAATAGAACAAAGGAAACTTCAGGGAACTGGAAATATTCTATATCTTCATCAGGTTGATAGTTCCATGAGTGTGTTTATATAAAAATTTATCCAGCTTGAATACTTGATTACTTTATGTCCTAATACAAACTTAAAAATAATTTTAAAAAACAGCACATCCAAGCCAAAAAGGTTTAGATTGAGCCAATCTGAGTTAAGAACTGTGTATCAATTGCAAACCAGCTGACACAGTCTCCTGTACCTGACAGGCGTAACCACTACTTAAGTATTCAGCCATAGTTACTGGAATTGGCTGAGTATGGCCTGATTTGGGTTTCCTGCTGCTCAGTGCTGATCCAGACTCTACTGACTTGGGGTAAGCAATACAAAGAAATAAACTGAGGAAAATGAGCGGCTGTCCTGAGATTAGCCTGAGATTTGGGAAATTATTTTAAGATAAGATTCTAGATTATGCAGAATCACTGTCATGTACCAAGAGAAATGTGTGTGCTGTAATAATTGACACAAGTACATATTACAGCCCTACATTAAATCCATTTTTTCATTTTCTGATCTTTTTTATGTATTATGTGTTACAGGCTATTCACCTTACTGGGATATATTACTCAAAGTATCTTTTGGTGTGTTAATGACCATTAAGTTTTGGGTAGAATTAGGAACAGTATTTCACAATGTGTACAATTAGCTTTGCAAACAGTATCTTACATTTTAATGTGTACAATAAGCAACATTATGTAGCAGTAATGAACACCTGACATATTTAGCTGCCACTCCCAGACCATGGGCCCAGACCAGACATGGTCAAGCAATCAAGGCACTCTGCCAAAGTGTTAGCAACTGTGTGACAAAGTGATCCAAGCAGCATTTAAACTATCAAATCCATGTTACCCCTGCCAAAGATAACAGTATAGCCAAGGTATTAAACATGGTCACTGTCAATATTTTATGTATGTTACTTGAGTTTCCATCTTCTCCACTATCTAAGTATTTCATTAGTATGTTTTCTATTTCAATAATTGTGCTAATGACCTCAGGGATATCAAAATAAGCCACAGACATCAGGGTATTATTTAAGCTAATTATAGCTTTGGGAATACGTAGTCACTAAAGTCCATATTTATAAAATCAACTTCCATCTATCTACTAGAGCCCAGAATGGAACACAGGTTCAACAATGTTCCTCAGAACATTACTACATATGATAGAGGCTTGACTTAACATGGCTGGCTAAGATGAATGACAACTTTATTCCCCGACACTTTACAAAGTTTATTGGAAAGGAAAGCTTTAAACCTATGTTAACCAGAGAAACAGAACAAAATTTCATGTTATTTTCTAACTGTCCTTAACACATAAATCTTTGGCTATTTTCTCCTGTCCATATCTCTTATATATACATTTAGCTATGAAGCCCACTGTGATAAAGTACAGGCACTTTAGGATGCAGATTCTCAGCAGTTCAAAGGCTTTTAGAGTTACTCACTTTTTGGAATAAAAGAGGCTGCTACAGTGTTGCCTTTCAATCATTCAATCCAATTATACAGGCAAAGCAATAGTATTTCAGGTTAAATCTTGACTATCCTGAGTCTATGCTTATCTGTGCCCCAAAGTATTATTTCCAGTTATTACTACTCATTTCCATTTTGTGCTTTTTCCCCAAGTTGTGCTGCTACTCTTAATTTTATGTTTCAATCATCTAAAACAGTCTTATCCTCAATGTACACATACTCTGGCCAACAGCTATAACCCATGGAACAGCCTCCTCAAATGCCTTTTTAAAAAACCAACCAGTTATTCTCAACCTGCTGTGAAATTTTAAGTCCCCTGGAAAGCTCTGGGTTGCACACTGTCTCCATAGTTTCTACCCATCTCTGGCATCCAACACCCAAAGCAACTTAGGAAGCCTTTGCAACTTTAATTATGTTACAGAAGCAACAGTTAAAAATTCAACATGACAGGAGGAAATCTTGGGAGCTTTTAAGACAGAAAGGACTGAATCTCATTACTGGACTGTAAGAAAGATTACCAGCAGTCCTTTTTTATAAACTTTGAATAGTGTCCTTAATCAGTGAACCTTTGACCATGCAGGCAGAATAGCATGACCCCATTTCCAAACTGTTACCAGCAATGGTACCTACCCAGTATCTCCCAATCCATGAAGGAAAATTACCTAGAAGAAAAGAGGGGGGATCAATGAACAAAGCCTAAACGAACATACACAGGAGGTTACACACATTTGGAAAATAGGAATGCAAGTGCTTAAAACCCAAGACACAGTTACAGAACGCTTTTTGGGGGCAATCAGTTCATCTCTGCAATCCTCTTTTAAATGGAACAAGTATGAATCAACTTCTCACCCTTCAGTGCCTGGGAGAATGCACGTGGGGTCTCAGCACTCACAGGTCCCCGGTCAGCATTCTCAACAGCAGATTACCAAGTCCTAAGCATCAAAGCCTCACATATACCGATTTTTTTTCCGTCAGAAACAGGAGCTTCCGGGGCAGAAAATAAGTTTGAGATTCTCATGCACAACTTTCCTAAAAACCAGCACCTCAAATCGCCAAACTTCTTTCATTTAGGACAAGAGTGGAAGGCGAGACAATAAAGCGATTTCCTCGCGGATTTACGCTTCTCTCAGCCCCAAACCCGGCAGAACCAGGCGGGTGAGCCAGGGATGCACATTCCCTCCGAGGGGCGCCGGGGGTCCGGGATCGCACCCCCCCGCAACGCCGAGGGCCCCGCAGGGCGCAGGCCCGGCCGCACCGACCACCCGCACCCCACCCCGGCCTGCGACGCCCACCGCGCCAGGGGCAGTTGCGGGCGGCGGGCCGACTGGGCCTCTCGTAGCCCGGGCCGCCGCCACTCACCGCGGCGGTGGCCTTCCTGGCGGCGGGCACGATGGCGGGCAGCGGAGCAGACATGGTGTTACCGCACATACACTGACTCGGCCGACAGCGCGTCGGAAGCGGAAGGGAGAAAAGGGCGCCCGGCCTCGGCCCAAGGGCGTGCGAGCGGCGAGTCCCAGCCCGCCCCACCGGGCGCGCGCTCAGGCGCGTGCGCGCCAAGCGCCGCGCCTCCCACTCTGTGCGCGCCCTCACTCCTCCAGGCCTGCTGCACCGCCCTTCCCCCTACGCGCGTCACAATGCCCGAGTTTCTCTCTCCGCCGGGATTGGCGGCGGCCCGAGCTGACCTGCCCTTCGTCGCCACGCCTCTCACGGGCGCGGGGAGACTTTGCCTCCAGGCGGGTGTCGCCGCCGGCCGCGGGGAACGCGCTCTGGGTCCCTGGAAGGCGGCCACTCCCTGGAGCCCGCCTCAGCCTTCCGCTCGGCAGGCGCTGGAGTGAGAAGAACGCTCCCCAAGGCCAGTGCCAGGTGCTCCTTTGTTTCCCGCGGAAGGAGTCTACTCATTTGTGCGAGTCCTGAGTGCTGGACCCGGGGAGGAGGGTGGGGCTGGTGCTGTGTTCGCCTTTGTGTCCACCCCAGGGAGCAGATTTGGGGTCAGCTCCCTCCTGAGACAGTTGAAAAGGAGAACAGAGACTTGTCCAGAGCAGAGACTTGTCCCCAAAAGTCCCCACTTTCCCGGCTGAGAAGTGTCCACAGCACTGATTTCAGGACCGGGCTCGGTGAACCCTCTGCTGCCCATGTGGCTCGAACGTTTAAAATTGAGTTTATTCCGCAGATCCAGTGCCGATCTAATACGTAGTACAGTTCCAGAGGGGACAGGAGACAGAAACGCAGCCCGAATGCCCGACCCTAGAGGAGTTGATCTTGGGGGGGACCTTTGTCAGATGGGGGGAGGGGGAGCAGGGGAGCAGAAAGCGCTGTTTTCATTCAGGGTGCATAGGGGATCTAGTGGCTCATGTATTGGGGTCTTATTCGTACAGTTTTTATCTTTGTTTGAGTTTAAATAGAGTTTTTGGACTCAATGTTAAACTGATGATTTATTGAATGTGATAATGGTAGGACTCCCGTGTCATGTACTCTTACACATTTATGTCAGGGTTTTAAGTGATTTCATTGTGATATCAATAGAGAAAATATTTTTACTGCTTGCTATGAACAAGTCTCTGTTGTGAATTTTCTTCTGATATAATATATGGAATTCCAGGGGCCAGCAATCATTCCATTAATTTACTTCAGTAAGTGGCGAGGTCAGCTCAAGTTGAGGTGTCTTAGCTGCCTACCTGTGCTTCCGAAACCATATGCTGTTGTTTCCACCTGATTCAGTGAAATCCCACATCCTCTAAAAAGCCTTATTGTTGTTGTTCTTACAGTTTGAATTAAATGATCTGCCTTCCTCAAGTAAGGGAATGAAATCCATCTAATAATTGAAAAAAAGAAAATTCAAAGCTAACAAGAGGGGCAGACAGTGAAGAGTGGCCTAGCAGTGAAGTCACTAGTTAAGATGTCTACTAGCATATCAGAGTACAGCCAAATCACAAGAGAGGTGATGAAAAGAAACAGGTTTGTTTAGGAAGCCAGCATTCTTGGGAAAGAGCATATTTGAGAACAAAAAGTTCTGCTTTTTATCCAAGAATGTTGGCTTCTTAAATAAAGCTGTTGACTTGCATCTACTCTCATCTCTGGTGAATGGGCTGTTCAGTGAGTTAAAGTGATGCCATCTTATCTAAAAGCACCATCTCAAGCCCTGGAGGCCATCATGGCCTCCCCAGGACCCAGACTGGCTTACTAGGAGTCAGGGGACCAAATGGCCCAACCAGCAGTGGCAACCCCAACCCCACTCTAATGAGATTCACTGTTCCCACTTCCCTACCTGCTGCAAGACTATCACAGGACCAGCTTCCCTGCACACGTGCTGGCTTTCTCTCTCTCTCTCTCTCTCTCTCTCTACCGCACTCCCTTTTCACCCTCTCGCCCTCTCCCTCCAGCCCATCGGATCCTCCCCCCAGAACTAAACCTTTCCTTTAACTTCCACGTTTGGTGTGTTTTGTGGTGGCCTTTCAAGTGAGTAGCATGGGCCCAATTTGGGCTGGTAATGAATGCCCAGCCAGTCAGGAGTGGAGGTGTACTCACCAAGCAATCTAGTCCTCATACACTGACTCCATTTCCTTGAATGTCTTCCCTTCTGCCCTTCTTGGGGTGTCAGCTGCCTATAAACACATTGTTGGTACAAGGAAACAGTACTTTTGGGAATCATGGGGTTCCCAGACTAGGTAAATTGAACTGGGTGCAACTGGGAATCTTGTTTCTCTGCCCTTTGTAAGCTTCTCAAGAAAAGTGCTTAAAATATAAAAAAAAGGGCCGGCGCCGTGGCTCAACAGGCTAATCCTCCGCCTTGCGGCGCCGGCACACCGGGTTCTAGTCCCGGTCGGGGCACCGGATTCTGTCCCGGTTGCCCCTCTTCCAGGCCAGCCCTCTGCTGTGGCCCGGGAGTGCAGTGGAGGACGGCCCAGGTGCTTGGGCCCTGCACCCCATGGGGAGACCAGGAAAAGCACCTGGCTCCTGGCTCCTGCCATCGGATGAGCGCGGTGCGCCGGCCGCAGCGCGCCGACCGCGGCGGCCATTGGAGGGTGAACCAACGGCAAAGGAAGACCTTTCTCTCTGTCTCTCTCTCACTGTCCACTCTGCCTGTAAAAAAAAAAAATATATATATATATATATATATATATAAAAGAATAAACTTCAGAAAGGTTTATCTTTATTGAAATATTTTTTCCTTATTGTAAAAATAATCCTTTTGGTGTTCTGTGGCACAGTAGGGTAACAACACTTAACAATAACATATTGTATATTTCTAAATAGCCATAAGAAAGACTTTTGAATGTTTACACTACAAAGAAATCTTGAGTATATGAGGTGATGGATGCTAATTACCCTAATTTGATCATTACAATGTATGCATGTATCAAAATATTACATTGTATCCCATAAATATGTACAATTATTGTGTGTCAATAAAAACAAAAAATATAAAGAAGAATTACACTGAGTGAGAATTAATCTTTGGTAAAATATGGGGAACTCAAATTTCATCCACAAGCCCTCTGAGTCCTATCTCACTTAATTAGCGTACCTATAGTTATGGTCCTATGACTAATAACAAAATTGGTAATACTGCATAGCCTATGTATGCATAAGATTCCAAAGAATGAGATCCTCTTGATCTCTTAAATGAAGTTATAATTTCCTGCAGAAGCCCCTGGTGCAATTGAAAGTGGGGAACCAGAATCATAGGAATAGTGCCATAGAAAGCGTCTATCAGAATGCCAATTAAAATTTCTGAGATTCAGGTGTAGCTTTCATTACATGAGAAAATGCTCAACATCTTTGTTGGGATTAGAGTTGTTTTAGAAGGTAAATGTTCAAGTTACTATTTTTTACCCTGCATGTTCCAGCTGAATGTTTATATGTGACAGTTTAAAATTGCTTTATTAAGTTTTTTTTTTTTTTTTTTGACAGGCAGAGTGGACAGTGAGAGAGAGAGACAGAGAGAAAGGTCTTCCTTTGCCATTGGTTCACCCTCCAATGGCTGCCGCGGGCGGCGCGCTGCGGCCGGCGCACCGCGCTCATCCGATGGCAGGAGCCAGGTACTAGGTGCTTTTTCCTGGTCTCCCATGGGGTGCAGGGCCCAAGCACTTGGGCCATCCTCCTCTGCACTCCGGGCCACAGCAGAGGGCTGGCCTGGAAGAGGGGCAACCGGGACAGAATCCGGCGCCCCGACCGGGACTAGAACCCGGTGTGCCGGCGCCGCAAGGCAGAGGATTAGCCTGTTGAGCCACGGCGCCGGCCGCTTTATTAAGTTTTTCACTAAAAATTATGGTTAAAGTAACTAATAGCAAGAAATAATTCTAATTGATTAATGTTAGTAAAAGAAGAATAAATCTTTTTAAATGCTGGTGTAGAACTGCTAGAGTTTTCCCGTGATATATGTTATATATGTATATATGTGTTATATCCATGTTGTGTGTTGTGTCTATGTGGTAAAAAAAAAAGCCCCCTAAGAACTATTTTAATTGACTTGGCGACATTAAGTATTACATAAATTAAAACTATATTAAGCCATTTTCCTTTTAGTTCATAGGACTTATATAAGTCTTTGATAAATAGCTAACATTTGTTGGTAAAATAAAATAAAGATGTCTTTAAATTTGTTATCATAAGTTAATAACTGGGTTTACTGAACCAGTCAGGATTATAATCATGTCTGTTAGATGTTTAAGATCATAAAAATATAAATCTGTGGCCAGCGCTGTGGCGCAGTGGGTTAACACCCTGGCCTGAAGCGCTGGCATCCCATAGGGGCGCCGGTTCGAGTCCCCGCTGCTCCAGCTCTCCTATGGCCTGGGATGGCAGTGGAGGATGGTCCAAGTCTTTGGGCCCCTATACCAGCGTGGGAGACCCAGAAGAAGCTCCTGGCTCCTGGCTTGGGATTGGCACAGCTCCAGCCATCGTGGCCATCTGGGGAATGAACCATCAGATGGAAGACCTCTCTTTCTGCCTCTCCTTCTCTCTCTGTATAACTCTGACTTTCAAGGAAGATAAATAAAAAAAAAAACTTTATAAAAAAAATAAATAAAAATATAAATCTAACCTAAGGTCATGTCAAATAAAATAGTGTTTTGTGTTTCATCATAACAATTTACGTTGACTATGCTTGCCTGATATTTCAGTTCCATAATTAATGTAAGTAAACTTGTTAAATGTAAACAGGATAAATGTAAATGCGATAGCTATTTCAAAATATAAATTTAATGATTCCTTGCTTAAATTCTGTAGGAACAGTATATTAGGATCTATTAATATAAATGCTTTTTTAAAAATATTTTATTTATTTATTTGAGAGATACAGTTAACAGACACAGAGAGGGAAAGAAAGAGAGAAAGGTCTTCCATCTGCTGGTTCACTCCCCAAATGGCCGCAATGGCCAGAGCTGGGCTGATCCAAAGCCAGGAGTCAGGAGCTTCTTCCAGGTCTACCATGTGGGTGCAGGAGCCCAAACACTTGAGCCACCTTTTACTGCTTTGTCAACCCATAGTAGAGAGCTGGCTCGGAAGAGGAGCAGCCGGGACATGAACTGGTACTCGTACGGAATGCTGGCACTGCAGGCAGAGCACCAGCCCCAACATAAATGCTTTTATAAATTGTTGGTATATGATAGACAATTCAAGACTATTTCAAAGTAACTAAGGGCTAAAATTCTATATGTAATAAGAATTAAATCAGAAAGAAAAAACAAAAATATAAATTTAAAAAATAAAGAACAAAAAATAAAAGAGAAAAAAAATTTTAAAAAGAATAAAGAATGATATATGTACTTTTTAAAAAAAAATGCCTTGCGCTTAGAAATTTGAAAGGATTGCTTCAAATTTAAATATGAACTATAAAAACTACATATAAATTTTTAACAACTAGTAGGTAGGAAAAATTTTAAAGATTTTTTTGGTTTGTTTGAAAGGCAGAGTTACAGAGAGAGAAAACAGAGAGATCTTTCATCCCCTGGTTCACTCTCTAAATATCTACAATGGCCAGGCCTGGGCCAGGAGCTTCATCCAGGTCTCCCACATGGTTACAGGGACCCAAGCACTTGAGCCATCTTTTGCAGCTTTCCCAAGTGCATCAGGAGGGAGCTGGATCGGAAGTAGAGCAGCTGGGACTTGAACTAGCACCCATATAGGATGCTGGTATTACAGGATGCTTAACCCTCTAGGTCACAATGCTGCCCCCCGCCCCTTTTAAGGTTAATTTTCTTTATTTGACAGGCAGATGGAGAGAGAGAAAAAAAAATAATTACAATGTTTTTGATAAGTAAAGCTATGGGCTACAAGAGATAGATTTTGATTAGTCATAATTATCCTACAAATAACTAAAAGTATATCAAAAGTTTGTAAAAAATCTTTTGTGAGATTGGGTTGATTGAGATTAAAAGAAAACTATATATGTGTTTCTAAAAATTAAGCTTTGGGGCTGGCGCTGTGGTGTAGCAGGTAAAACTGCGCCTGCAGTGCTGGCATCCCATGTGGGCTCTGGTTCAAGTCTGGGCTTCTCCACTTCCAATCCAGCTCTCTGCTGTGGCCTGGGAAAGCAGTCGAAGATGCCGCAAGTCCTTGAGCCCCTGCATCTGTGTGGGAGACCCGGAAGAAACTCTTGACTCTGGCTTCAGATGGGTGCAGCTCTGGCCATTGTGACCAATTGGGGAGTGAGCTAGCAGATAGACGACCTCTCTCCTTCTCTCTGCCTCTCCTTCTCTTTCTGTGGAACTCTCACTTTCAAATAAATAAATAAAACTTTAATAAAAAACCAAAAGGGATGGAATCCTCCCTAATTCTTTCTATGAAGCCAGCATCACCTTAATTCCTGAACCTGAAAAAGATGCAACAAAGAAACAGAAGTACAGATCAATTTCCCTGATGAATATAAACGCAAAAATCCTCAACAAAATTCTAGCCAATCAAATCCAACACACATCAGAAAGATCATTCACCCAGAGGAAGTTGTATTTATCCCTGGTATGCAGGGATGGTTCCACATTTGCAAATAAATCAATATGATACATCACCTAAACAAATTGAAGAATGAAAACCTTATGATTATCTCAATAGATGCAGAGAAATCATTTGATAAAATACAACACCCTTTTATGATGAAAACTCTAAGCAGATTGGGTATAGAAGGAACATTCCTCAACACAAGGCAATTGATGACAAACCCATGGACAGTGTCCTATTGAATGGGGAAAAGTTGAAAGCATTCCCACTGAGATCTGGCACCAGACAAGGATGCCTACTCTCACCATTGCTATTTAATATAGTCCTGGAAGTTTTACCCAGAGCCATTAGGCAAGAAAAATAAATCAAATAGATACAAATTGGGAAGGAGGAAGTCAAACTATCCCTATTTGCAGGTGACATGATTCTGTATATAGGGGATCCAAAAGACTCCACTAAGAGACCATTGGAACTCATAGAAGAGTTTGGTGAATTAGCAGGATATAAAAATCAGTACACAAAAATCAACAGCCTTTGCATACACAGACATTGCCAAGGCTGAGATTGAGCTTTCCAAGATCAATCCCATTCACAATAGTTAAAAAAAAAAAAAATCAAAGATGTCAACTATCTCTACGATGAGAATTACAAACATTAAAGAAAGAAATAGAAGAAGATACAAACAAATGGAAAAATCTCCCACCTTCATGGATTGGAAGAATCAATATCATCAAAATGTCCATTCTTCCAAAAGCAATTTACAGATTCAATGCATTACCAATCAAAATGCCAAAGATATTCTTCTCAGATATAGAGAAAAATGATGCTGAGAGGCCAGCACTATGCTGCAGCAGGTTAAAGCCCTGGCCTTCAGCACTGGCATCCCATTCAGATGCCAGTTCAAGTCCTAGATGCTCTACTTCTGATCCAGCTCTCTGCTATGGACTGGGAAAACAGTAGAAGATGGTCCAAGTCCTTAGGCCCCAACACCCATGTGGCTTCAGATCAGCTCAGCTCTGGCATTGCAGTCATTTGGGAAGTGAACCAGCAGATGGAAGTCTCTCTCTCTCTCTCTTTCTCTCTCTCTCTGTAACTCTTTCTTTCAAATAAACAAAATAAATACTAAAAAGAAAAAAATGATGCTAAAATTCATATGGAAACACAGGAGATCTTGAATAAGTAAAACAATCTTATACAACAAAAACAAAGCCAGAGGCATCACAATGCCAGATTTCAAGACATACTACAGGGCAGTTATAATTAAAATAGCCTGGTACTGGTACAGAAACAGATGGATAGACCAATGGAACAGAATAGAAATTCCAGAAATCAACCCATGCATCTATAATCAACTTGTCTTTGACCAAGGAGCTAAAATCAATCCCTTGAGCAAAGACAGTCTCTTCAACAAATGGTGCTGGGAAAACTGGATTTCCACATGTAGAAATATGAAGCAAGATTCCTACCTTACACCTTACACAAAAATCCACTCAAAATGGATTAAAGATATAAATCTATGAGCTGACACCACCAAATCATTAGAGAACATTGGGGAAACCCTGTAAGACATTGGCACAGGCAAAGAGTTCTTGGAAACCTCAGAGCCACAGGCAGTCAAAGCCAAAATTAACAAATGGATTACATAAAATTTAGAAGTTTCTGTACTGCAAAAGAAACACTCAAGAAATTGAAGAGGCAACCAACAGAATGGGAGAAAATATTTGCAAAGTATGCAACTGATAAATGATTAATAACCAGAATATACAAAGATATCAAGAAACTCCACAACAAAAAATAAACAACTCAGTTAAGAGATGGGCAAAGGACTTAAACAGACATTTTTCTTTTTTTTTAAATTAAAAAAAAAAAATTTAAGGTCTTCCTTCCATTGGTTCACCCCCCAAATGGCCACTATGGCTGGCATTGTGCCGATCCGAAGCCAGGAGCCAGGTGCTTCTTCCTGGTCTCCCACGTGGGTGCAGGTGCCCAAGCACTTGGGCCATCCTCCACTGCCTTCCTGGGCCACAGCAGAGAGCTGGACTGGAAGAGGAGCAACCAGGACAGAATCTGGCGCCCATATGGGATGCCAGCGCTGCAGGCAGAGGATTAGCCAAGTGAGCCATGGCACCAGCCCAACAGACAACAGACATTTTTCAAAAGAGGAAATCCAAATGGCCAACAGACACATGAAACAATTCGCAGGATCACTAGCCATCAGGGACATGCATATCAAAACCACAATGAGGTTTCCCCTCACCCCAGTTAGAATGGCTTTCATACAGAAATCATCAAACAACAAATCTTGGTGAGAATGTGGGGAAAAAGATGCACTAATCCACTGCTGGTGGGAATGTAAACTGGTAAAGCCACTATGGAAGACAGTATGGAGATACCTCAGAAATCTGAAATATAGACTACCACATGACTCAGCCATCCCACTCCTGAGAATTTACCCAAAGGAAATGAAATCAGCATATGAAAGAGTTATCTGTACCCCTGTGATGATTGCAGCTCAATTCACAATAGCTAAGACATGGAATCAGCCTAAATGCGTAAAAAACAAAGACTTGATAAAGTCTACATAGTGTACATATCCGATATGTACACTATGGAATACTACACAGTGGAAAAAAATGAAGTTGGTCATTTGCAACAAAATGGATGAATCTGGAAAACATCACACTTAGTGAAATAAGGCAGTCCCAAAGGGATAAATACAGTATGTCCTCCCTGATCTGTGAGAACTAATAGAGCACCTAAAATGAAATCTGTGGAAGTGAAATTGACACTTCACAAAGGGATGACTTAAGTTGTCCCTGTGTTGACTTTCAAGGAACAGTCTTTTTTCTTTTCCTTCATACTATTTGTTGAACTCTTAACACAGAGTTAATCATGTGTGTAAAGTCAATAGAGGATGGCTCTCAGTAAAAAAAATAAGAGTGGGAATAAAAGAGAGAAGAGGAAGGAAGTTTGTAACTGTAAAGCTACATAGTTCTGCATACATTCCTGCAGACTTACTTCAAATGATACAGTCTAAAAACTTGTCATGGGGCCCCAAATCCCATTAAGGTAGGTGGTAAAAATGCCATCTTAAGTGTTAAAGTGATCATATTAAGTTTTAAAGTGAACGTATAGATAGGATTAAGTGTTAAAGTGATCATATAAATAGGATCAAGTGTCTTGTAATAATAATAGAATTAAAAAGGAGAGGATGTTCTAACATGGGAACCATTACACACAGCAGGTTCATAGAATGACAATTGCTTTAAGTAGCACTTTGACCTCAGAATCAACCCTTAATGCTTCCTGGTCTGGCTGAAAAGCCAGTGAGTGCATTTCAGGCATGGAAAGCCAAGACACTGTGGCAAAAAATGTTCTACATGAAAGATCCCTGAGTGAGACCTCAGCAGAAAGAAGTGGCCATCAAAGATGGAAGTACTCTAAAGGGAGGAGAGAACTTCCACTTTCGTATGGCCTGTCTAAATACTGACGGAGTTTGTGGATTCAAAAAGCTTCCATAGCCTATGCAGCTCTTGTCAAGAGCCTCAAGTAGTCACTGACATCATACATAAGAGTATTAATTGTTAAATTAACAAGAGTCACTGAGTACTAACTCCCCATGCAGGACCTCTGTCCTCAATGAGTTGTATTATGAGTTAACTGTGATACTTGTTCTCAGTTTGTGTGTGTGTGTGCAAATTGTTGAAATCTTTACTTAGTATAGAGTTGATCTTCTGTGTACAAAGTTAATTGAAAATGAGACTTAATGGAGAATGGTACTAGGAAGAGTAGAGAGAGGAAGAGGAGGGGTGAAAGGACCAGTATGGTGGGAAGAATAACTATATTTCTAAAGTTGTACATATGAAATCTGTATTCCTTGAAAAAATATATATATATTTTTTTTACAAAAAGATGATTAATGGGGTGGGTGTTCTGGCTTAGCAAATTAGGTCACCAAAGGGACACCCATGTCCCATTTTGGAGTGCCAGTTCAAGTCTCAGTTCTCTGCTTTCAAATCAGATTTTTGTTAATTTTCCTGGGAAGGTTGTGAAACATAGCCCAAGTGAGTTGGCCTCTGGAACCCACATGGGAGACCCAGATGGAGATCCTGACTCTTGGCTTTGGCCTGGCCCATCCCTGGCCATTATACCCATTTGAGGAGTAAACTAGTGGATGGAAAAATCTCCCTCTCTCTTTCAAATAAATGAATTGATCTTTTTAAATATACATATATGTATGTATGTATTTAATTGTCAAAGATTTGATTCTTCACATTTCTTAATGTATTGTTCTAAGTAATGGGATGATTTCATGTTGCTAGTTCTTTTAGGGTTTTTCTTTACCTTTTTGGTAACTGACCAAGAAAAGCAAATTGTTTTTTTCTTTTTTTTTTTTTTTTTTTTTTGACAGGCAGAGTGGACAGTGAGAGAGAGAGACAGAGAGAAAGGTCTTCCTTTTGCCGTTGGTTCACCCTCCAATGGCCGCCGCGATCGGCGCGCTGCGGCCGGCGCACCGCGCTCATCCGATGGCAGGAGCCAGGTGCCAGGTGCTTTTCCTGGTCTCCCCATGGGGTGCAGGGCCCAAGCACTTGGGCCATCCTCCACTGCACTCCCGGTCCACAGCAGAGGGCTGGCCTGGAAGAGGGGCAACCGGGACAGAATCCGGCGCCCCGACCGGGACTAGAACCCGGTGTGCCGGCGCTGCAAAGCGGAGGATTAGCCTGTTGAGCCACGGCGCCGGCCACAAATTGTTTTTTCAAGGTAATCTTTTGTATTATTTCTGGGTTTTAAGTGTTTTAAAAACTGAGTTTTAAGAGTTAAGATAATTTTTTACTTAAGTTTCAAATTCAGTTTGTTTTTTAAAAGATTTATTTATTTTTATTTGAAAGGGAGAGTTACAGAGAGGCAGGGGGTGAGGGGGAGAGAGAGAGAGAGGTAGGTCTTCCATCCGCCAGTTCACTCCCCTGATGGCTACAATGGCCAGAGCCATGCTGATCAAAGCCAGGAGCTAGGAGCTTCTTCCCTGGCTTTCATGGTGGCGCAGTGGAACAAGGACTTGGGCCATCCTCCACTGCTTTCCCAGGCCATAGCACAGAGCTGGATCAGGAGTGGAGCAGCCGGGACTCAAACTGGTGCCCATATGGGATGCTGGCACTGCGGGAGGCGGTTTTATCCTTTTCACCACAGTGCCAGTCCCTCAAATTAAGTCTTTTGACCTTGAGATTGCCAGCAGGGCCCCTAGAGCTCCTCAAAGGATATAGCTCTCACCTTATATGATTGCTAATTACATGGATTTTATATATAAGGAGTATAATCAGATCATAAACTCATGTTAAACTTTGTTACATTTATATAGGTAAATTATGGATATAAACACAGGTTATGTGACACTTATAAATTTCTGGTAGTCCTGATGTGATGTTATATTGATCATGATTGTTAATAATACAAAAAGACCTGTGGGCCTGTAAAAGATTTTAAGGGTTGCCCCTCCTTTCACAAGTCCAGAGGCCCAGAATAATATTTTATGAAACATTACTGTGCTTTTTAAAATGCTATATATACAATAAATGTGATCAAATCTCATTGTTAACCCCTAAACTGTTGTTCAAATTTTAATAATTTTTTTGTCTTTTGTCATCCCCAGTTCTACTTCTTCCCTAAAAAATTTATAATTCAAAAAGGCTCTAACAAATATTTATAAATATAAGTTTCCACAAAGTGAACTAACTAAAAATTTCAAAAATTCTGATTAAAAAAACCCTGACACTCATAAATCTGCTACTACAGATTAAACAAGACAAAAAAGTAATTACATAAAAACTCAGACTGATAAAACTGTAAATTTCCATGTCTTATGCTTAAAATATTGTTGGTTCTCTATTTAAATGTTTTATCTCAAGGCTTAAAGACTAGAATCCTTTGGTGAACTATATAAACAAATACAACAATATAAACAAATACAAGATATAAACAAATACAAAAACATTTACCTTTCCTTGCACTAAATTGCTCCAAAATTCAAAAAACTACTTAGGAGAATATTTGTTTTTTATGACAGTGTGATTATTTTCAAAAATTCTCTAAAATATATTCTCTTCACAGTAAAATAAAGTTTAAAACATTTATTTATCTAAAAATTACACAAAATGCCTGACTTCAAGGGTTACCAGCCTTCCAATAAGTAAATAAAATTATCACTTCTTAATAGATTATAAAACTTCAAAAAATTATGTACTAATTTTTAGGTACTAATAAAATCTAAGACTACCTTTGTTAGGCTTCCTAACTTAAAAAGTTTTTCTAAATCTGATATTACTATATGATGATAAATTCAATTTTTTACTGCACTTGTATGGTCAATTGTAATATGAATATATTAGGCTGTTTATTGTTTTTAAAATACAAACGTGAATCGTTGTACTCTTGTTGGTTTGTTGGATACTCTTCCTTTTGAGCTTCATGCCCACCTCATGTCTGTATTCTACAAAAGTCCAATTCCCAGGCAGATAATGCTGACCTTACAGTTTGAAATGATGGCCCTTGCCTCCAGAAATGATTAAGTTGCTTTAAGGAATAGATTGCAAGTAAACTTGGCCAAAGGCCCCTTCTTCTATAACCTTTATGATGCTAAAATATGTGGATAAGAGGTTTATAACACTGACTCTTAGTTGTCAACCATTTCCACCCCAATATGGGGTTAATTAAGAGCAATGATCAGGATCAAGTCCATCCTTACAAGAAAAGCAAACAGAACCTGACTATAGGATGACAGATCAGCAATTTATTTTTCATGACAAGGGGGAGGGGATATAAAAGTTAAGAGAGAGTCACTGATGCAAACCTTAAAATATGTATAGCCAAGAGGTTATTAAAAATGTATTCTTAGATATACTTGATTATCCAATAGTAACTACAACAAAAGACTTTGCCAGGACTACAGCCTCTAGAGATGGCTACATGTTGAGAAGATGAACTTGGGGAGATGAAGTTATCAAGTTACCAAAGCATTTGAGCTCTTAAACCCTTATCTGTGTGCCTCTCTGGCAACCGATGTCATATAACCAACAGGTCCACTTGCTTGGCTAGCTACCCACAACCCTGTTATGTAGTGGTTTGATTCTGGCCCACTATTCTCTGTAAACCTATATAAGCAACTGGGAAGATGGCTAGGCATGCCTGTTAGTGGATATGACTATTGGTGGATGCAGCTCTGTATGGATATGTATGTATGTATGTATGTAGATATCCGTGTGTCCGACTGCCACCACAGACACAAAGGTGGATATCTCCTACAGTTCCATTGCTTTCTGGTAATAGTAGTTGTTCCTTGTGCATTTCTCACCAACACTGTGAGTAAAGGCAATGGGCTGTGACCCTTTGGGACACAAGATCCAAAGCCTAGGCAACACATAGCTGAATCAGAGGATGATGTAGCTCCTCAAGCCTGAGGACACCAGCAGGAGGTGGAGGGAGAACAACACAGGTGGCAGAAGGCAGAGAGAGACAACACAGCCTTTTTAGAAGTGGAGACAAAAGAAAGTGCCATCCACAGCCTGGAAGGGAAGAGTTGCTGCCATCCAGCTTGCACCAAAAGACTACCCAGCAATGTTATGGTAGAGTCTTCTGGTAACGAGGACAATGCTAAGCCTTCAGTGTTATTCAAGGTTTCTGAGTCCACCCGATTATGGGACGAAGGGGTGGATAGGTCCTGTTCTTGGTGCTAAACCCAAAATGATGAATGTTTCTGTGTACCCAGCCTTGCAGCCAAGAACCTAGTACCACCTTATGTCATGAGTTGGTAATAACTGGTTTAATGTAATGGCCAATGTTTTTTAACAATTCATGTGCCCCATTGTGTAAACACTGGGATGCTAACCTGTGACTGTAGATTTAAAAACAGTTACATCCATTTTACTGAGTTACCTAGAGCTACCCCTTGAGAGTTGGCAAACAGACTTTATTGGACGTTTTCCCCAATCAGATGGATACAACTTGATGGCTGCAAATACCCTGGTGGGATGAACCTTTGCAAGATTTGACCAACCCATCGGCTTGTTGGATGTGTTCTGGGTTGCCTGCTAGCTGTGCGAGTAGGCTACCTTGGAGATAGCCACAGCCACTGATCACCCTGGACTTGGATATGAAACCATACTTCATGTCCCAACTTTAGCCCAGTAGCAATATAATAAACCCATTCAGGGTTGGGGGTATTCTATGTTATGTCTTATAATTTGTTGTTTGTTGTAACTTGCATTATTGTGGTGGTATAATATTCCACACTCCATGTGTATTCTTTACTTAAGGATCTTTCCGGAATATGGTCTCCACATAGATTGTAAAGTGAGGATATTTAAAATGGTGGAGTGTTGTGAATATGAACTTGGGAACATGAAGTTATCAAGTTCCCAGGCCTTTATGACATTTGTCTCTTATCTGGGTGCCTCTAGGGCAACAGGTGTCCTGGTAAAAACAGGCCCACTTGCTACCTAGTTAACCACAGCCCTGTTATGTAATGGCTTGTGTTGTTGTCACTATTGTCTGTAAACTCATATAAGCAACTTGGGGGCATGACTAGGCATTGCTATTGTAAAATACTACTTTGCTTTGTAGAAAACTATATATAATAAATCTACATCTCCTTGGTAACCACTAAACTGTTATTCAAATTTTCATTATGGTGTTTTTAAATCCCTTGTCATCTACTGTTCTGGTTCTTCTCTAAAACCATTTACAATCTAAAGATTCTAAAATGATTACAAAAACATGTTTCCAACAAAACAAACTAAACATTTCAAAAATAATGATTAAAAAACTGACAGATTCATAAAACTACTATAAATCACACAACAAAACAACTAATTACCTAGACTCAAGTTGTTAAAATTGTAGAAATCTATTGTAGAAACAAATTGTAGGTTTCTACAATTTTTATTTATTTATTTATTTATTTTTTTTTTTTTGACAGTCAGAGTGGACAGTGAGAGAGAGAGACAGAGAGAAAGGTCTTCCTTTTTGCCGTTGGTTCACCCTCCAATGGCCGCCGCGGCCGGCGCGCTGCGGCCGGCGCACCGCGCTCGTCCGATGGCAGGAGCCAGGAGCCAGGTGCTTTTCCTGGTCTCCCCATGGGGTGCAGGGCCCAAGCACCTGGGCCATCCTCCACTGCACTCCCAGGCCACAGCAGAGGGCTGGCCTGGAAGAGGGGCAACCGGGACAGAATCCGGCGCCCCGACCGGGACTAGAACCCGGTGTGCCGGCGCCACAAGGCGGAGGATTAGCCTGTTGAGCCACGGCGCCGGCCGGTTTCTACAATTTTATGGGCTTAAAGATTTTCCTGAGATACCTACAGTCTGTAACACTTTATTAAATTACATTTTTTCAGGCAAAAATACAAAAACATTTACCTTTCTACTAAATTCCTCCAAAATTCAAAAACTACTTAGGAGATTTTCTTGTTTTCATGACAATAATTATTACAAAATTCATTAAAAATGTCTTCTCTTCTTAATAAAATACAAATAAAGCACTGAGATGTCTAAAAACACTAAAATTATCAAACTTCAAAGGGTCCTAGACTTTCAGTGAGTTAATAAAATGATCACTTTTGGGGGGCTGGCGCTGTAGTGCAGTGGGTTAATACCATGGCCTGAAGCACCATTATCCCATATGGGCACCAGTTCAAGACCTGGCTGCTCCACTTCCTATCCATCTCTCTGCTGTGGCCTGGGAAAGCAGTACAAGATGGCCCAAGTCTTTGGGCCACTACACCCACGTGGGAGATCCGGAAGAAGCTCCTGGCTTTTTTTTTTTTTTTTTTTGACAGGCAGAGTGGACGGTGAAGAGAGAGAGACAGAAAGAAAGGTCTTCCTTTGCCGTTAGTTCACCCTACAATGGCCAACGTGGCCGGCACGCCGCGCTGATCTGAAGCCAGGAGCCAGGTGTTTCTCCTGATCTCCCATGGGGTGCAGGGCCCAAGCACTTGGGCCATCCTCGACTGCACTCCCGGGCCACAGCAGAGAGCTGGCCTGGAAGAGGGGCAACTGGGACAGAATCCGGCACCCCAACCGGGACTAGAGCCTGGTGTGCCGGCGCCGCAAGGCGGAGGATTAGCCTATTGAGCCGCGGCACCAGCTATGGTTCCTGGCTTTGGATGGGCAGAGCTCTGGCCGTTGCAGCCATCTGGGGAGTGAACCAGTAGATGGAAGACCTCCCCCCCCCCCCCGCCTCTCTCTCTGCCTCTGCCTCTGCCTCTCTGTGACTTTGCCTTTCAAATAAATAAATATTTTTAAAACATGATCACTTTAAAAAAAAAGATTTTTATATTTGAAAGGCAAAGTTACAGAGAGGCAGAGGCAGAGAGAGAAAACTCTTCCAACTGCTGATTCACTCCCCAGATGGCTGCGATGGCCAGAGCTGGGCTGATCAGAAGCCAGGAGCTTCTGGGTTTCCCACATAGGTGCAGGGGCCCAAGCACTTGGGCCATCTTCTACTGCTTTCCTATGCCAGAGCAGAGAGCTGGATTGAAGTGGAGACTTAAACCATGCCCATATGGGATGCCAGCACTGCAAATGGCAGCTTTACCTGCTATGCCACAGCACTGGCCCCATCACTTCTTAATAGATCTTTTTTTTAGGTCTATGTATTTATTTATTTGACAGGTAGAGTTACTGACAGTGAGAGGGAAAGACAGAGAGAAAGGTCTTCTTTCCCTTGGTTGACCACCCCCCCCCCCCACAATGGCCACTATGGCTGGAACTAGCTGATCCGAAGCCAGAAGCCAGGTGCTTCTTCCTGGTCTCCCACATGGGTGCAGGTGCCCAAGCACTTGGGCCATCCTCCACTGCTTTCCCAGGCCACAGTAGAGAGCTGGACTGGAAGAGGAGCAACCAGGACTAGAACTTGGCGCCCATATGGGATTCCGGCACCGCAGGTGGAGGATTAGCTGAGCCACGTCGCCAGCCCCTCTTACTAGATCTTAAAATTGCTTCTTTAAGCCTCCTAACTTAAAACATTTTCAAAATCTGAGATTACTGTAGGGTAATCTTTTCTTACTGTCCTTGTAATCAACTATAATATACCTACAATTAGATTGTTTAGTGTTTTTAAGATACAAACTTGATTTGTCACACTCTTGTTGGTTTCTTGCATGCTCTTGCTTTTGAGCTTCATGCCTTTCACCTGACATAATTCTACAAAAGTCAATTCCCAGTCATATAATGCTGACCTAACATTTTGACATGGTGGCTCTTGTCTCCAGAACTGGTTAAGCTTTTTTTAGAATAGATTCCAAATAAATTTGGTCAAAGAACCCCTTCTTTTATAACCTCTGTGGTGCTCAAATATTAGGTTGAAGGGGGTTATAACACTGACTCTTGCTTTCAATTATTTCCAACCCAACATGGGACTAATTCAGAGAAACAATCAGGACCAAGTCCATCCTGACAAGAAAAGTAAACAAAACCTGGCTATAGGATGACAGAGCAGCAATATTTTTGAAAAAAAGAGACAAGGTGGAGGGGATACAAAAATTGAGTCACTGGTGCCAACCAAAATATATAAATCCCAATGGTTATTGAAAAAGTTCTTATACATGATGACTTGATAGAAACTATCCCAGAAGACTGCCATGCCTACAACCTCTAGAGAGGGCTATCTGTTGAGAAAAGATGAACATGGGAAGGTAGTTTTCAAGTTCCATGGTTTTATGCACTTGCTCCCTTATCTATGTGCTTCTATGGCAATAGATTTCACATAACCAACAGGCCCTACTTAACTAGCTGCCCACAGCCCTGTTATGTAATGGATGGGTTCTGGGCTCCTATTGTCTGTAAACCCATATAAGCAATTTTGGGGCATGGATAGCTGCAGCTATTGGTGGATGAGGCTGTGCGTGGTTATGTGGTTATGATTGGATGTATGTAGACATCTATGTGTTTGGCTGCCACTGTGGACACAAAGGCAGGTATCCCCTATGGCCTCAGTGCTGTTGAGGGCTTGTGTCTGTTCCTTGTGCATTTCTTACTGCTATTGTGAAAAGACAGCAGGCCCAGACCCCCTGAAGCACAAGATCCAGAACCCAGACAAAACACAGCTGAAGCAGAGTGGGAAGCTGCAGCTGCTCAAACCCGAGAGCAGACACAAGATGTGGACAGCAAGGCAGCCACAGCTGGCAGGAGGCAGAGAGAAGACAGTGCAGCCTATGGCAGCTGGGGACATGCCCTAAAAGAGAGGGGACATCACTCTTTATGTGGCACCCCATGCCAAAGACCACCCAACAATTGTAATGGTTGAATATTCTTGTGGTGAGGACAATATAAAGTCTTCAGTGTTATTCAAGGTATCTGAGTCCACCAATTATGGGGCTTAGGAGTGGGTGAAGTCCTGTTCTTGGTGCTGAACCCAAAACATTGAATGTTTCTAACTGTGTACTCAGCCTTGTAGTTGTGACATTACACCACCTTATGTAATGAGTTGGTAATAACTTGTTTAATGTAATGGCCAGTGTTTGTAATATACGATCTGTTATGTAAACAATGTTATGCTAAACAGTTACTCACCTTGAGTGAAGGCAGACTTTTACCCCATCAAATGGATGCATCATGATGGCCACAAATAGCCTGGTGCACTGAACACCTTTGCAACACTGACTAACCCTTCAGCTTGTTGGATGTGCACTGAGATGCCTGCCAGCACTGCAGCTGGGCTACCTTGGAAGGTAGTCATAGCCACTGACCACCCTGGACTTGGTTATGAAACTACACTTGGACTCATGTATAAACTCTATCCCTGGAGCAAGATAATGAAACCCAATGAGGGTTTTGAAGTATTCTAACTTGTATCTTATAATGTGTTGTTGTAACTTGCATTATTGTTAGGGTTTTTGGATGTAATGTTCCACACTCCATGTGTACTCCTCCCGCAAGGACCTTTCCTGAAGATGAGGCACACATAGATTGTAAGGAGAGGATACTTGAAACAGTGGAGTTTTGAGAAGAATTTGGGAAAGTGAAGTTATCAAGTTCCTTGTCTTCATGCCCTTGTCCCCTTATCTGTGTCTCTATGGCAACCAATGACCTGGTAATCAACAGACTCATCTGTTTGACTAGCTGCCCACAACCCTATTATTTAATGGCTTGGCTCCAGGACACTATTGCCTATAAACCCAAATAAGCAACCGAGGGACAAAGCTAGGTAGGCATGGCTATTGTAAAAACTACTGTTCTTCCTATCGTACTATGTACAATAAATATAACTAAATTTCCTTGTTAACTGTTGCATTGTTATTCCAATTTCCGTTATGGTGATTTTAAGTCTTTTGTCATCTACAGTTCTGGTTCTTCTTCAGAAATATTTACAATCCAAAATTACTCAAAATATTTATAAACACAGGTTTCTGACAAAATGCACTGCCTAAAAATCTTAAAATTCTGATTAAAAAACCTGACAGATTATTAAAATTGCTACCATAGATAAAATAAGATTAAAAAGTAATTACAGGGGCTAGTTCTGTGGCTTAGCGGGTAAAGCAACCAACTGCAGTGCTGGCATCCCATATGGGGCTGGTTCAAGTCTCGGCTGCTCTACTTCTGATCTAGTTCTCTGCTATGGCCTGGGAAAGCAGTGGAAGATGGCCCAAGTGCTTGGGTCTCTGCACCTGCATGGGAGACCCAGAAAAAGCTGCTGGCTCCCGGCTTCTAATTGGCCCAGCTTCGGCCATTGTGGCCATTTGGGGGGTGAACTAGTAGATGGAAGATATCTCTCTCTCTCTCTCTCTCTCTCTCTCTCTTTCTCTCTCTCTAACTCTGCCTTTCAAATAAATAAATCTTTTTTTTAAAGTCATTACATAAAGACTCCAAGTGGTAAAATTGTAGGTTTCTATGTCTTTTACTTAAAATATTGTTAGTTCTCTATTTAAATGTTTTGTCTCAAGGCTCAATGATTTTCCTGTGATTTCTAGAGTTTATAACACTTTGGAAAAGTATGTTTTTGTAAGCAAAAATAAAAACATTTACCTTCCCTCCTACTAAATTTCTGCAAAATTCAAAAACTACTTAGGACAATTTTTATTTTCATGATAAAGTAATTATTTTAAAAGACTTATTTATTAATTTGAAAGGCAGAGTAACAGAGAGGCAGAGGGAGAGAGAGAGAGAGAGAATCTTCCATCCACTTGTTCACTCCCCAGATGGCTGCAATGGCCAAAGCTGTGCTGATCTAAAGCCAGGAGCCAGGGGCATCTTCCAGGTCTCCCACACTGGTGCAGGAGTCCAAGGACTTGGGCATCTTCTACTGCTTTCTTAGGCTATAGCAGAGAGCTGGATCAGAAGTAGGGCAGCTGGGACATGAACCAGCGACCATATGTGATGCTGGCATAGCAGGCAGTAGCATTTACTGCTAAGCCACAGCGCTGGCCCTTACAATGTAATTATTTCTTAAAAATTTCATTAAAAATCTTTTCACAACAAAATACAGTTTAAAACATTGTTGTATCTAAAAATATATACAAAATACCTGACATCAAGGGCTGCCAGACTTTGATGAGTAAATAAAATGATCACTTCTTGGGCTGGTACTGTGGCATAACAGATAAAGCCGCTGCCTGCATTGCTGGCAGCCCATATGGGTGCTGGTTTGAGTCTCGGCTGCTCCACTTCTAATTCAGCTCTCTGCTATTGCTTGGGAAAACAGTAGAAGATGGCCCGGGTGGGAGACCTGGAAGAAGTTCCTGTCTTTTGGCTTTGATCAGCTCATCTCCAGCTTTTGCACCCATTTGGGGAGTGAACCAGAGGATGGAAGACCTCTCTATCTCTCTCTCTCTCTGCCTTTTGTCTCTCTGTGTAACTCTGACTTTCAAGTAAAATAAAACAAACCTTTTAAAAAAAAAATGGTTAGTTACTTTTAAGGATGAAGCAGTGTGAGAATGTGATTTTTTTTCCATTTTCTTTTTTTAAAAATTTTTTTATAAAGCTTTTATTTAAAGTATATAAATTTCCAAAGTACAGCTTATGGATTACAATGGCTCCCCCCCATAACATCCCTCCCACCCACAACCCTCCCCTTTCCTGCTCCCTCTCCCCTTCCATTCACATCGATTCCTTTTTAATTCTCTTTATATGCACAGATCAGTGTACTACATATTACGTAAAGATTTCAACATTTTGCCCTCATATAGGGACACAAAATGAAAAATACTGTTGGAGTACTAGTTATAGTATTAATTGACAATGTAAAGCACATTAAGGACAGAGATCCTACATGATTTTTTTTTAAAAAATTGATTAATTATGCAATTTCCAATTTAACACCAAGTTTTTTTTTTAATCATTTTCAATTATCTTTATATGCAGAAGATCGATTCAGTATATACTAAGTAAAGATTTCATCTGTTTGCACCCACACAGAAACACAAAGTGTAAAAATACTGTTTCAGTACTAGTTATAGCATTACTTCACATTGGACAACACATTAAGGACAGATCCCTCATGAGACGTAAGTACACAGTGACTCCTGATGTTGATTTAACAATTTGACACTCTTATGGAGTTAGAATCGTGCCAGGGGATTCCAATACAATCCCATCAAGGTGGCATGTACCAAGGCCATCTCACTAGTCCAAGTGATCAATTTCAGTTCACAGTTGATCACACTGATAGGTCTAAGAGTCAAAGTGATCACACAAACAAGACTAGTTTCTGCTAATATTAACTGATAGAATGAAAAAGGGAGAGAATGATCCAACATGGGAAGCGAGATACACAGCAGACTCATAGAATGGCAGATGTCCTAAATAGCACTCTGGCCTCAGAATCAGCACCTTAAGGCATCCGGATCTGGCTGAAGAGCCCATGAAAATATTTTAGGCATGGAAAGCCAAGAACTCTGGAAAAAAAAGAAGACCTAAATGAAAGATCTCAGCGAGTGAGATCCCAGTGGAAAGAACGGGGCCATCAAAGAAGGAGGTACCTTTCTCTGAAGGGAGGAGAGAACTTCCACTTTAACTATGACCCTGTCAGAATAAGATCGAAGTCGGCGAACCCTAAAGGCTTCCATAGCCTTGGCAACTCATGACTAGAACCTAGGGAGATTACTGACGCCATAAACAAGAGTGTCAAATTGTTAAATAAACGAGAATGTGAAATTGACAACCATGTAGAAGAACAAACTGTTCATACAATAAAATGATTAAAACATTTAGAACAACTCATTAAAAAAAGATGGAAAGTTAGCGATTTCGAGCTTTCCTTTTTACTATAAGCAATTATAGCTATGGTGTTAAAAAGTTCATGGAAAAGTGTATTATGAAAGACATAGAATGAGAGAGAGAGTGATAGAGAAAGATCTTCCATCTGCTGACTTACTCCCCTAAATGCCTGCAATAGCTGGAGCTTGGTCAGGCTGAAGCCAGGAACCTGGAGCTCAATCTGAGTCTCCCATGTGGGTAGTAGGGGCCCAAGCACTGTTACCTCTCCAGGTGTGCATTAGCAGAAATTTAGAATCAAAATTGAAGTCAGGACTTGAATCCAGATGCTCTGATATGGAATGCACGCATCTCAACTGGTAATTTTACAGTTGTATCAACACAATGGTTATTTAGAATTGTTTTTCAAGTTCAATATATTTTTAAATTTCCTACACAAATTCCAATGTGATTGGAAAACATACTTTATATTATTTTAGTCATCTAAAATTTATTGAGGTTTGTTTAATGGTCTAATAAATGAAGTATTTTGGAGACTACTCCATGTGCATTAAGAATATATATTTTGTTGTTGGGTAATGTTCAATAGATTTCTACTAGGTCTAATTAATTTATAGTGTCTTTGGAATCATCTGTAACCTAGCAATACTGTGCCATTTTTCCTGTTTATTATTGAATGTGAGGAATTGAAGTTCCCCATTGTTACTGAATTGTCCATTTCATCCTTCATTTCTATCAGTTTTTACTTAAAGTACTTTGGTTATTTGTTTATAGTTCCTGAAAGAGTGACCCTCTTGTCATTATACAATGTTTCTCATTACCTTTCTTTTAAAATATTTATTTATTTATTTGAAAATTAGAGTTGCAGAGAGAGAAGGAGAGGCAGAGAGAGAGGTCTTCCATCCACTGGTTCACTCCCCAATTGGCCGCAATGGCAGGAGCTGTGCCGATTCGAATCCAGGAGCCAGGAGCTTCTTCTGGGTCTCCCATGCGGGTGCAGGGGCCCAAGCATTTGGGCCATCTTCTACTGCTTTCCCAGGCCATAGCAGAGAGCTGGATTGGAGGTGGAGCAGCCAGGACTCAAACTGGTGACCATATGGGATGCTGACAATGCTGATCCACTCCCCAAATGGCCTCAATAGCCAAAGCTGGGCTGATCCAAAGCCAGGGGCCAGTAGCTTCTTCCTGGTCTCCCACATGGGTGCAGGAGCCTAAACACTTGGGCCATCTTCCACTGCTTTCCCAGGCAATAGCAGAGAGTTAGATCGGAAGTGGAGCTGCCAGGTCTCAAACTGTGGCCCATATGGGATGCTGGCACAATGCAGGCTCCTCATTAAATTTATTAAAGCCTTTTTTGTCTGATAATAGCATTTCTACTCCAGCTCTCTTATTGTTGCTGTTTGTATCTCTTTCTATTT
The DNA here is from genome assembly GCA_949820135.1 of Sylvilagus floridanus. Classification (NCBI taxonomy): domain Eukaryota; kingdom Metazoa; phylum Chordata; class Mammalia; order Lagomorpha; family Leporidae; genus Sylvilagus; species Sylvilagus floridanus. The sequence continues at coordinate 81,637,385 of OX463241.1, forward strand.
TTTTTGTAAAGATTTATTTATTTATTTGAAAGGGTTACACAGAGAAAGGAGAGAGAGAGAGAGAGAGAGAGAGAGAGAGAGAGAGAGAGTCTTCCATCCACTGGTTCACTCCCCAACTAGCCGCAATGGCCAGAACTGTACCGATTCGAAGCCAGGAGCCAGGAGCATCCTCTGGGTCTGCTATGCGGGTGCAGGGGCTCAAGGACTTGGGCTATCTTCTGCTGCTTTCCCAGGCCATAGAAGAGAGTTGGATTGAAAGTGGAGCAGCCGGGTCTCAAACCAGTGCCTATATGGGATGCCAGCGCTTCAGGCCAGGGCGTTAATCCACTGTACCACAGCACCGGCCCCATCTCTTTCTATTCTTTTGCTTTCAACTATCTTTTCCTTTCGTTTAATGGCTTTATAAAAATATAATTCTCTTATACAACCCACACATTAAAAGTATGCAGTTAAATACTATTGGCATATTTTCAATTTATTTATTTTAAAGTCAGAAATACAGAGAGGGAGAGACATACTATTCTTTCACTGCCTGAAGGATCTCTCATTCTTGATATTAGGAGTTTGTCTTTCTGTTTTATCCTTGTTGGTCTAGTTTGAGGTTATCAATTCTATTGATCTTTCACATAATCCATTTTCATTTAATTCTCTTTATTTCCTGGATCTTTTTTATTCGTTTTGCTCATTTTGGTTTCATTTTGCTCTCTTTTTTAAAAAAAATTGTTTATATTGAGAGGTAGAGTTATATAGAGAGGTAGAGAAAGAGAGAAAGGTTTTCTACCTGCTGGTTCACTCCCCATGTGGCTGCAACAGTCAAAGCTGGGCTTATCCGAAGCAGGAGCCAGGAGCTTCTTCTGGGTCGCCCAGTGGGTGCAGGTGCATCTCCTACTGCTTTCCCAGGCCATAGGAGAGAGCTGGAATAGAGGAGGAGCAGCCAGGACACGAACAGTCGCCCATATGGCATGCTGGCACTGCAGGCGGAGGCTTAGCCCATTAAGCCATAGAGCTGCCCCCTTAACTTCTTTTATAATTTCTTAAATTTAGGTCAATTCCTTCATTTCTAGTATAAATGTTTTAATGCTATAAATCTCTCCCTAGGAACTGCTTAGCTACATCCCCCAAATTTTCATTCCATTCAAAAAATTCTTTGACCCATAGGCTATTCAGAAATACATTTTTAGTTTCCACATATATGTTCCGCTTTCCATACACATGTCCTGCTTTTCCACATATTAGGACAGTTTCTACTTTTAAATTGGTGTTTTTCACAAAATTGTCATTTCTGGTACTCTTTATTGCTATGTTTCCAGATTTATCATTAGTATAATTGTCCTGCTTGCAAGATTTTAAAAACATTTCTATAATACTGGCCTCTGCTGGTGATGAATTTTCCTAGTCCTCATATATCTGAACTATTCCTTCTTTATTTCACTTTCATTTGAAAAATGCTTTTTTATTTTCATTTCCCTTAAAGGCAGAAAGAAAGAGGAGAAAAATCTTTTATCTGTTAGTTCAATCCCCAAATGGTGGCAACAACCAGGTCTGGGTAAGGATGAATCTATGAGGCAGGAACTCCAGCCTGGTCTCCAATATGGGTGGCAGCAACCCGCATACTTGGGCCATTTTCTGCTGCTTTCCCAGGTGCATTAGTGGGAAACTAGAGCTAAAATAGCAGAGCCAGGCTTGAACTGGCACTCAAATATGGGATGTCAACATTCCAAGTGGCAACTTAATTTGCTATATGACACTGCCAATCTGAGAAACAAACTACTTGAGCTATTGCTGGTGTCTCCCAGGATCTACATTAGCAGGAAGCTGAAGTCAGGAGCTGGAGCCAGGCATCAAACCCAGACATTCCAATATGGGACATGGTGTCTTAACCAGTGTTACAGCTGCTATGCTAAACACTCGCCCCAAAATAGAAGCTTAAATACTTAAGTGGTATTATTTAAATCAGAAAATTCATCCGGAGTCCTAAAATACTAGGAGGAAATAGTTCAAATTACTTTAATATTTATCTTTTTTTAGGACAAGTAAATTTGTAATGTTAAAATATGGATAAAATAGCCATTGTCACACGGAGTGAGTGGGATTGAGTCCTATCTCTGTCTCCAATCCAGCTTCCTGCTAATGCACACCTTGGGAGGCAGCAGATAATGGCTCAAGTACATTGGGTTCCCCATATGGGAGACCAAGATGGTGCTCCTGGCTCCTGGCTTTGGCCTGGCCCAGATTTGGCAGTTACAGTCATTTGGGAAGTGAACCTGGGGATGGAAGATCTTCCTATTTCTCCTTATTACTCTGCCTTTCAAAAGAAATTTAATCAGGAGCCAGCACTATGGCGTAGTGGGTAAAGCCAGTTAGAGACTGCTCCATTTCTGTTCTAGCTCTCTGCAATGTGTCTAGGAAAGCAGCTGAGGATGGCCTAAGCACATGGGCCCCTGTACCCACATTCACAACCAGGAAGAAGCTCTTGGCTCCTGGCTTTGGGCAGTTGCAGCCATTTGGGGAGTGAACCAGCAGATGCAAGGTCTCTCTCTCTCTCTGTAACTCTTCCTTCAAATAAACAAATCATTTTTTGAAAGATATTTAATCAACCAACAAATAAATACATTAAACATCTGAAACCATTAAAAATAAATTTTTTTAAAAAATTAATAAAATGGGACCAGTGCTATGGCACAGTGGGTTAAAGTCCCAGCCTGCAGTGCTGGTGTCCCAAATGGGCACCGGTTCAAGTCCTGGCTGCTCCACTTCCAATTCAGCTCTCTGCTATGGTCTGGGAAAGCAGTGGAAGATGGCCCAACTCTTTGGGCCCCTGCACCCACGTGGGAGACCTGGAAGAAGTTCCTGGCTCTTGGCTTTGGATCAGCTCAGCTCTGGCCATTGTGGTCATTTGGGGAATGAACCAGCGGAATGGAAGACCTTTCTCTCGCTGTAACTCTGTATTTCAAATAAATAAAATAAATATTTAAAAAAATAAAACGAGCGATGGAAACATTTTATTAATTTATAAAAGAGGCAATCACTAGAGTAAACAAAAAGTTAACAGTGATTGCTTATAAGGAGTGAAACTTGAAATGAGATTGGTGTGCTTCTCATTATAAGCCCTTCAGCAGTTTTTTTTCCATAACATATAGACATACTACAAAAATTAAAACAAATGCCTATTTAGGTGTGAGTGCAGACCTTAAAGTTGATAAAGCTTACCAGGTATTGTTCCCCGTCCCTTTCCATGACCTCATAACAGCTTTCTCTTACTATTAGTTTCCCCCAGTTATCAAAGGAATTGACAACTCTCCAGCCCTTGGCTTCCTCTTACCTTCACTAAGGGATGTCACTTACCTAGTTGTTTTCTGCCCCTCTGATTATCACAAAATCAGTCTAGTCCTGGTCCCATTTTAGAAGTGATTTGTTCTTGACTCATAGTAAAATTTAGTAATAGTCTAATAACTGAAATTCCTTTATCCTCCCCCTTATCTGTGCCAAGCTATTAAGATATGATTTAGGCCGGCGCCGTGGCTCAACAGGCTAATCCTCCGCCTGCGGCGCCAGCACACCAGGTTCTAGTCCCGGTTGGGGCGACGGATTCTGTCCCAGTTGCCCCTCTTCCAGGCCAGCCCTCTGCTGTGGCCCAGGAGTGCAGTGGAGGATGGCCCAGGTGCTTGGGCCCTGCACCCCATGGGAGACCAGGAAAAAGCACCTAGCACCTGGCTCCTGCCATCGGATGAGCGCAGCGTGCTGGCCGCGGCGGCCATTGGAGGGTGAACCAATGGCAAAGGAAGACCTTTCTCTCTGTCTCTCTCTCTCTCTCACTGTCCACTCTGCCTGCCGAAAAAAAAAAAAAAGATATGATTTAATGTGTTATCTCACTGAGGAAGATCAAATGGGAAGTGTGTGTATATGTTGTTTTAAATATCAAATGCAGGATTAAGTTAATCAAGACTGGTCATTTTTTGGCTATTTTTAAAAAAAATTATTAATATAATGAGAACAGATTTTATGCTTTCCATAAGGTACAGTTCCAAGAAGACAACCATGCTTCCCTCACTCTCCTGCTGTCCCCAAATCCCCATTCCTTCCTTCCCTCTCTTCATCAGTTTTTGCAAAGCCACAATTTTAATCTACTCTATATTCACAGATTTAATTTGTCATTAATCATGATTTTCAAGAAGTAAGAAGTAGGAAGACCACAGTTCCACAGAAGGATAAATAAGGGCTAAAAACAATCATATCCCCAAATGACATTGCATTCCTATACATTTTTTGGTATTCTATATTAACTGCCCCATATCAGAGAAAACATATGATATTTATCTTTTTGAGACCGGCTTATTTCACTAAGCATAATGGTTTCCAGTTGCATCCATTTTGTTGCATAAGAAGGACTTCATTTTTTTTTTTTATGGCTGATTAGTAATCCATAGTGCGTAGATACCACATTTTCTTCATCCAGTCATCAGTTGATGGTCATCTGGGTTGATTTCATATCTTAGTTATTGAAAAATGAGCTGCGATAAACATGGGGGTAAAATAACTCTTTTTTTTAATGACTTTATTTGAGAGGTAGAGTTACAGAGAGAGGGAGAGACAGAAAGGTCTCCCATCTGCTGGTTCACTTCCCAAATGGCTGCAATGGCAGGAGACAGGCTGATCTGAAGCCAGGAGCCAGGAGCTTCTTCTGGGTCTCCCACTTGGGTGCAGGGGCCTAAGCACTTGGACCATCTTCTGCTTCCTCAGGTCATAAGCAGAGAGCTGAATTGAAAGAAGGGCAGCTGGGACTCAAACTGGCACCCATATGGGATCCTGGCTCTGTAGGTGGATGCTTGCCTACTATGCCACAGTGCTGGCCCTCAAATAACTCTTTCAGATACTAATTTCATTTCATTTGGATAAATTCCCAGGAGTGGAATGGCTGGGTAAGACTGGCTATTTTGTAGCATATTATGGATCAAGTGGTATATTTATTCCTTTATTTTCATTTCCTGTTCACCCTGATTTTTTTTTAAGGTTTATTTATTTATTTGAAAGTCAGAATTACACAGAGAGAGGAGAGGCAGAGAAAGGGGGTGGGGAGAGAGAGAGAGAGAGAGAGAGAGTCTTTGATCCGATAGTTCACTCCCCAGTTGGCCGCCAATGGCCGGAGCTGCGTCAATCCAAAGCCAGGAGCCAGGAGCCAGGAGCCAGGAGCTTCCTCCCAGTCTCCCACTTGGGTGCAGGGTCCCAAGGACCTGGGCCATCTTCTACTGCTTTCCCAGGCCATAGCAGAGAGCTGGACAGGAAATGCTGGGTATTGAACCAGTGCCCATATGGGATACCGGTGCTTCAGGCCAGGGTATTAACCTGCTGCACCACAGTGCCAGCCCCCCAATATTTATTTATTTGTTTATTTATTTGAAAGAGTTACAGAGAGACAAAGAGAAACAGATTTTCCATCCAGTGGTTCACTTCACAAAAGACTGCACTGCCAGAGCTGGGTCAGGCCAAAGCCAGGAGCCAGGAGCTTCTTCTGGGTCTCCTATGTGGGTGCAGGGGCCCAAGGACTTGGGCCATCTTCTACTGCTTTCCCAGGCCATAGCAGAGAGCTGGATGGAAGTGGAGCAGCCAAGACGAACCGGCGCCCATATGGGATGCTGGCCTCCAGTAGTCACTATTAACTGGGTCTGGAATCAGGATGGACTTTCAGTAGTTGCTGAAATAAATGTTTTCATATAACAAGGTCGTCTTACATCTATCAGGTATTGCGAACTTAGTCATCACACAACCTTACTTTATTATTAAATTATTTTGACAGATTTATAAGCTTAATCAATCTGTTGGACTTGGGATAAACAAACATGCAGCCTATTTTTTTTTTTTTTTACTGGCAGAGTGGACAGTGAGAGAGAGAGACAGAGAGAAAGGTCTTTCTTTTGTCATTGGTTCACCCTCCAATGGCTGCCGTGGCCGGAGCGCTGCAGCTGGCACACCGCGCCGATCCAATGGCAGGAGTCAGGTGCTTCTCCTGATCTCCCATGGGGTGGAGGGCCCAAGCACTTGGGCCATCCTCCACTGCACTCCCTGGTCACAGCAGAGAGCTGGCCTGGAAAAGGGGCAACCGGGACAGAATCCGGTGCCCCGATTGGGACTAGAACCTGGTGGGACTAGAACTGGCCTAAGTACTTATACCATCATCTGTTGCTTTCCTAGGAGCATTAGCAGGAAGCTGGTTCAGATGCAGAGTAGCCCAGATTCCAACAAGCACTCTGATATGAGTCTGGGATCAAAAGCAGTGGTTTAACCTGCTGAGTCACAACATCAGCCTCCCAACAATGATTTTTTTTTTAAATGTATTTATTTATTTGAAAGTCAGAGTTACACAGAGAGAGGAGAGGTAGAGAGAGAGGTCTTCCATCCGATGGTTCACTCCCCAATTGGCCGCAAGGGCCAGAGCTGCGCTGATGCGAAGCCAGGAGCCAGGAGCCCCCTCCGGGTCTTCAATGCGGGTGCAGGGGCCCAAGGACCTGGGTCATCCTCCACTGTCTTCCCAGGCCACAGCAGAAAGCTGGATGAGAAGCAGAGCAGCCAGGCCAGGAACTGGCACCCGTTTGGGATGCCGGCACTTCAGGCCAGGGCGTTAACCCACTGACCCACAGTGCCGGCCCCAACAACGATTTTTTTTTTAAGGTAGGAAATAGAGTATCTTTGTTTTTTCTGTATATCAGGATAAGGTTTATAATTATATTTTGCAGTTTTCTTTCCAAATTTTAAACTTTCTAATGAAAAAATAAATATTTAAGTAAAAATCGTTAAAGGCAGGCAGTAGCTTCTATTTTCTTTGCCCCTCTCTTCTGCTTTTCTGAGCCTTACATTTACAGAGCTCATATATCTTGTTTTTCCTTGCTTTTTTGTTAATTAGGCTACAGGAGGCCTACTTTTTTTTTTTTTAATTACTGTGTTGGGGGGGGTACACTGTGGTGTAGCGGGTTAAGCTGCTACCTGTGATGCTGGCATCTCAGAATATGGGTGCCTGAGTCCCAGATGTTCCACTTCCTATCCAGCTCCCTGTTAATGTGCCTGGGAAAGAAGTGGAAGATGGTCCAAGTACTTGGGTTCCCTCACCCACCTGGGAGACCTAGATGAAGCTCCTGGCTCCAGGTTTCAGCCTGGGCCAGCCCTGGCAATTGTAGCCATTTTGGGAAGTGAACCAGCAGATGGAAGATCTTTTTCTTTAACTCTGACTTAAATAAATGAATAAATAAATAAAATAGTTTTAAAAATATACTATTGGGAATTCTACCCTACTATATTTCTTTCTCTCTCTTTTTTTTAAGATTTATTTATTTGAGAGGTAGAGTTACAGACAGTGAGAGGGAGAGACAGAAAGAAAGGTCTTCCATCTGCTGGTTCACTCCCCAAATGGCTGCAACACCCGTAGCTGTGCCAATCCGAAGCCAGGAGCCAGGTGCTTCTTCCCAGTCTCTCACGTGGGTGCAGGGGCCCAAGCACTTGGACCATTTTCCACTGCTTTCCCAGGCCACAGCAGAGAGCTGGATTGGAAGAGGAGCGGCTGGGACTAGAACAGGCGCGCCCATATGGGATGCCAGCGCCACCGGCAGAGGATTAACCTACTGCACTATGGCGCTGGCCCCTCCTACTATATTTCAAAGAACCTGGAACTTGGCCCTATTTGATTTCACCCATGTGTGTTCTAACAAGTAGAGTATCTCTTGTTTATAAATATTACTTAAAGGAATGAATGGATTTTTTCCTTAAGTAGTTATTACTGCTATTTTAACTTTTTTTTTTTTTTTTGACAGGCAGAGTGGACAGTGAGAGAGAGAGAGACAGAGAGAAAGGTCTTCCTTTGCCGTTGGTTCACCCTCCAATGGCTGCCGCGGTCAGCGCGCTGCGGCTGGCGCACCGCGCTCATCCGATGGCAGGAGCCAGGTGCCAGGTGCTTTTTCCTGGTCTCCCATGGGGTGCAGGGCCCAAGCACCTGGGCCATCCTCCACTGCACTCCTGGGCCACAGCAGAGGGCTGGCCTGGAAGAGGGGCAACCGGGACAGAATCCGGCGCCCCGACCGGGACTAGAACCCGGTGTGCCGGCGCTGCAAGGCGGAGGATTAGCCTGTTGAGCCACGGCGCCGGCGCTATTTTAACTTTTAAAAAAAGATTTAAACATGGAAACAACTGTCCTCCAAAAATACTCTCAACATCACTATACATGATTACTTGTTAAGAGTAAGCAAGAACAATCCCTAACAGGATGGTGAAATAGCAACAGAATATTAAAGAAAAAAAAAAGGAACACAGCTTTTTCTTTATTAAACTCACTTATAACAAAATTAAAGAAGTTGGTATTTTTTAGAATAATGTTAAGTATTTTGTGATGTAGATATTTTATATTATAAAATATATTTCTATCTTTATTCCCTTATTTTTAAAAGATTTTTTTTTTTAAAGTTATACAGGGGCGGGGTGTAGGGTAGCAACAGAGATCTTCCATCCACTGGTTTACTACCCAGATGGCTGCAATGGCCAAGGCTGGGCCAGGCTGAAGCCGGGAGCTAGGAGCTCCACACAGGTCTTCCACATGGGTGGCAGAGGCCCTAAAACTTGGGCCATCTTCTGCTATCCCTCCCAAACCACCAGCAGGGAGCTGGATCAGAAGTGGAGCAGGAGCTGGCGCTGTGGCTTAGTAGGGTAAGCCTCCGCCTGCAGCAATGGCATTCCATATGGTGCTGATTCATCTCCTGGTTGCTCCTCTTCTGATCTAGCTCTCTGCTTCTGGTCAGTGAAAGTAGGAAGATGTTCCAAGTGCTTGGGCCCCTGCATCCATGTGGGAGACCCTGAAGAAGCTACTGGCTCCTTGCTTCAGATCAGCTCAGCACTGGCCATTTGGGGAGTGAACCAGCAGATTGAAGACCTCTCTTGTTGTCTCTCCCTCTTTCTGTCTGCAACTCTACCTCTCAAATAAATAAATTTTTTAAAAAAAGAGAGGTGGAGCAGCCAGGACATGAACTGGCACCTATATGGGATGCCGACACAGCAGGCAGTGGCTTTATCTCCTATGCCACAACACTGGCACCCAAACTACTATTTCTAAAATAGAAGGCAAGGTAAATTTGAATCCTGGCTCTGCACTTGCTATGAGATCTTCTTGGTCAAGCCATCTGACCTTGCTAAGCCTTACCTTCTCTGTGAAATGTGGTAACATCTACCTCTAAAGAGGTTGGTTTCTTAAGTAAATTGAATGTGGGTAACTTAACACTGTTTCTGGCACATGCTAAGCACTCAGTATGGCCCCTATCATTAAGTGAGTTCCAGATTGGTGCTTGGCCTAGTGGTTCATAGGCCCCACAGCACATATCAGAGTGCCTGCATTCCATATTTACCCGCAGCACCTGACAGCAGCTTCCTGCTAATGCAAACTCAGGGAGGCAGGAGTGACAGTTTCCTGCCACCTATATAGGAGACCCAGACTGAGATCCTTGCCAGCTTTTTTCTCCAACTCCTCCTATCCCTAACAGTTTCTCGTATTTGGAAAAAGAACCAGCAAATGTGAACTCTCCAGCTTGTCTCTCAAATGTATAAAATTGCATCAGTGACTGTGATGTAGGCAGGCATATAGTGATTCACAATACAGACGCACGTGGATAAGAATACACAGTTTCAATCTGATTCAAGGGATGGTAGTAGGTAGTAGAAAGCTTTTTTTTTTTTTAATTGGGAAGCCGAGAGACAGCACCCACCTGGTTCCCTCCCTAAATGTGCAAGTGCAGAACCGGGCCAGGGTGGAGCAGGGAACTCGGTCAGGTCTCCTACGTGGCACCCATCACCGCTGCCTCCCAAGGCCTGCACTGGGAGAATCAAACCCAGGCCTCAGATATAGGAGGCGGGCATCTCAACCGCCAGGCGTTTTAGTGGCTGGATTTTGGATACTATTTTCAAATATGACGGTACATAATTACCCAAGTGCAAAAACTGATAATTTACGTACCGCTTCGCGCTTTAAAATTGCAGGGTCCACTCTGAGCTCAGAGAAGACGTGCCTTACACGACACCTGCCTAGAACAAATTATGCAAGGCCAGACAACGACAAAGCACGTCGAACGGGAGCCCGAGGACAAAACAGATAGCCCAAAATACGCAGGCTCACATCCATGAAGACTAAAAAATAAGCAAATAAATACGTGTAAAGGGGAAGGTAACAGCGCCCGCTTACAAGCTCGCCAGCCACTGCCGGGTACCGGCCTCGCGGCGCATGCGGCTGCAGCGCGACAGGGGCGGGGCCGCGGCCGTAAAGCAGCGCGCGGGGGCCCCGTGGCTTCTGGGCGGCTGCAGACGCCCTTGGAAGTTCTTGGCCGGGAGGTCATGGCGGGGTCCGTACCGGGCGGTGGGGCCAGGGCCCTGGACCTCCTGCGGGCTTTACCGCGTGTGAGCCTGGCCAACTTAAAACCTAATCCCGGCTCCAGGAAACCGGTAAACGGCTGGTGGCGGGCGGGGAAGCCCTGGGGACCCGGGAGATGTCTGTGGCCTTTCACTTTTGGAGGGTGTTGGGAGTGAATTTAGGGTTGCCGAGCCCCGTGTCCTCCTTAAAACTGCAGAGGAAAGACCAAGGAGCTCCCAGTTCTTAATGAAAATGTTCATTAGGTAGGAGGGGCAAACTCGCACAAACTAAAATGATTGTGTCGTTCAAAATTGGATTCAAAGTGAAGGGATTTTCCAGTGAATCTTGCATGGAAAGGGTTGATTGTTGTGCGAGCTGTTTGTTTTGCAACTCACTGAGTATAACTGGAAAAGCTGTTAGTTGACATAGCGTCATCGACAGAATTAATTCGTTGCTTTTGTGAAGCCACAGGAGTAACATTATACGGAAAATCTTTTTGTTTGTTTCCAAATAATGTATGTAACAATTACATGTTTAGAATTCCAAAATGAAGATTTTCTTGACTATCATTTACATTTGTTGAGGATCTAGGATTTTTTTTCCCAGTCTTGGCTTATTATAGATCCCTTGTCCCCATCCTATCCTTGGCACTTGCCTTGGATTCAGGACTTAGCTACATCTTCAAAGATACTGATTGGGTGTTGGATGTTTGCCACAGGGTGTTGGCTTGTAGTGTTTAGTGGAATGAACAGGTGGCATCACAATACACAGTGAGGAGGAGAAGTGTATACAGTTTTCTCAAATGCATCTATAGATATAAATTTCTCTTGTTTCATTGTAGGAGAGACGGCCAAGAGGTCGGAGAAGAGGTAGAAAATGTGGCAGAGGCCATAAAGGAGAAAGACAGAGAGGAACCCGGCCCCGACTAGGCTTTGAGGGAGGCCAGACTCCATTTTACATCCGAATCCCAAAATATGGGTTTAATGAAGGACACAGGTAAGTTTGCTTTACTTTTTAAAATGTAGACCCCCTCTAATTTCCATTGAGAGTTACCTAAAGAAATAGTTTGGTTAAAAAAAAATGAACAAAAAAAACAGGAAATAGTTTGGTAGAAATTTTAAGTTCATTTTGAAGCAAGCTTTTGGTATTGTTTTGTCTGAACTGTTTTTGGTATTGAAAATTGGTCTGGATTAGTAGAGGACATAGTACTTGGACCTGCAAGTGATCTTGATAATGTCTGCTCTCCTATGGCTATGTATAAGTTTGGAAATATTTGCAAATACACAGTCTAGGCCATTGCAGTCACCCAATAAATGATAACTACTGTTATTACTTTGAGCTCAACTAATTCATTATTTAAATAGGAGAAATTTGTCGTTTGTGTAAATGAGTGAAGTACACGGTTAGACAAGTTATTTTTAGTGGAACAAAAGAAGTACTGGTTTTGTTTTATTACCCTAACTCAATTAATTATGTAAAATGAAGTAAAAGTGAAAATTAAATGCATATATTGTTCACAGGAGGATGTTATTTTGTTACCATCAAACATAATGGAAGAAAACACAGGACAAAGTTTTGAGTTGATTTAGAGAAGTTACAGGAATATTAATTTGAGTTTTTGAACTGTTACATTCTCCTTTTATAGCTTCAGACGCCAGTATCAACCTCTGAGTCTCAACAGACTGCAGTATCTTATAGATTTGGGACGAGTTGACCCTACGCAACCTATTGACTTAACCCAGCTTGTCAATGGGAGAGGTGTGACCATCCAGCCCCTTAAAAGGGATTATGGTGTCCAGCTGGTAGAGGAGGTAAGACTGGAGTAGGTCTTTCAGTGCTGCATACAAAGGTATTTCCTGAGTGCCATATAATTAACACTTTGCTTTTTTATTTTCACCCCATTTGAGTTGTGTTCATAAACAGCCGTCACGTAGTTGTTATTAGCCCAGTCTGAGGTTTGAAAAGCCAGTGGTTCTGCCCTGCTCTTCAGAGTGTCCAAACAGCTTGCTTCCTCACTTCCTTCGGTTCTCTTCTCAAATGTCTACATATGAGAATAGTTTTTTTTTTTTGACAGATTTCTGTAAAAGAGTACTTGCTCCATCCCTTCAGACATACTGTTTTATCCTGCTTAGAGCATTTTTCTTTGAGTATAAATGAGCATCTGACCCTTATTACCAAGTTGTACTTTTATTTTTCATTGTTTCCTTTGTTTTATGTTTCATTGTTTCATTGGTACAAGCTCTCTTGAGGGCACTACTTTGATTCATTTTCAGTAATGGAAATATTTTCTCATGACAGTCACTCAACCTTTGTTTATGGAGGAAAGGAATGGATGAAATCCCACTCCAATTGCAGTAAAGACATTTTCTATTGTAAGAATTAGCCTGGAGTTCATAATTAAGTTTTTGTATTGTTTCTTCTGTATAGCTGTGTAGATAACTTTGTGTCCACTAGAGGGAAGCATATGTTTTTTGGAAGAATTTTGTAGATTGCTTTGAAAAAGTGAATCTACTGATAAAAGCTTTTTAATAAAGTAATTAAAAAAAAGAATACCAAATACATGATTAAGCCTTATTTGTCTACCCTCGCTATATAAAGAAATCCACATGTACCTTAACATATAGGAAAATCCATGACCTTATGCTTAACTGCATATCCCACAGTTCTGGAGGATTGTGTATTAAACCAGCAAAAACAATCCTGAAAATTCTGCCTGAAGGCAGTGATTGAAGAGTGAGTTATATATCTTTGCAGCTGTGTAAATTGGTTTACCTTTTCTGGATGTCAGATTTTCAGGAAATAGTGCATAGTAACACTGTTTTGGTCCTTTAGTATAGAATCAACCAATTTGGCAATATATGTTCCCAAGGAAAAGAAAAATGCAAGGAAGCCTGATATAAAGATAATCCCAAAAATGCCATTTATAATACTGAAGATATTGGACCCTACACCAGTGTCCAAGAAAAGGGAGATGGTTGAGCAGACTATGGAGTAGAACTTAAAAATTCACATGTAGCATGGCAAGGCTCTTTCCTAGTGAATTAAAAATACATTGGTGGCCTGCGCCACGGCTCAATAGGCTAATGCTCTGCCTGCGGCGCCGGCACACCGGGTTCTAGTCCCAATCGGGGCACCGGATTCTGTCCCGGTTGCCCCTCTTCCAGGCCAGCTCTCTGCTGTGGCCCGGGAATGCAGTGGAGGATGGCCCAAGTGCTTGGGCCCTGCAGCCCATGGGAGACCAGGAGAAGCACCTGGCTCCTGCCATGGGACGAGCGTGGTGCGCTGGACGTGCACGGCGGCTGCTGCGGCCATTGGAGGGTGAACCAATGGCAAAGGAAGACCTTTCTCTCTCTGTCTCTCTCACTGTCCATTCTGCCTGTCAAAAAAAAAAGAAAAAGAAAAAAAATACATTGGTTATAAAAATGTGTTGTGGTATAGCATGTTAAGCTGCTGCTTGGGTTAGCTCATCCCCCATTGGAGTGCCTAGGATTGAGCCTGCATCTGCTTGTGATCTAGCTTCCTGCTAATGCACCAGGGAGGCAGATGATGCTCAAGTATGTTGGTTCCTACCACTCACATAGGAGACCTGGCTTGAACTTATAGCTCCTTGGCTTTGGCTAGGCCCAACCTTGGCTGTTGTGGGCATCTGGGAAGTGAACCAGTAGGTAGATGATCTCTCTCTCACACACACACTTTCTCATCACTCTCCCTTTCAAATAATAAATAAAACTTGAAAAAATGCAAACCAATGTCAAAATGTAAAATATGTGAGAAAGTGTATTTTAGAATTGATGGTGTGTTTTTGAAGTACATGAAAAGTTCTTAATTTACAAAAGGAACCAGCCTGGGAGCCGATTTATTTCAGCTACAGTGAATGATTTATATTGCATCAAGAGTGGATTAGTTGTCTTCATTTTATTTTTATTAGAATTTATTTTGAAAGTATGAGAAAATATAACGTATCCTAACTAAATATGACTAAAAACAGAACTTTGAAAAGTTCACTATTGTATATTCTAATGTTGAACATTCTTTTTTTCCCCTGCTTAAAGGCTTTAATAAAAGTAGGGCATGCAAAGCTCGTATCTGTTGTTTTCTGCCTTTTTCCCTGGAAGGGGCCGACCCCTGTGGAGCTCAGTGTCAGATACTCTGTTCTTGCTGTTCCAACTCACTTCTCCCCCTCATTACCTTTCTGTTAGGCTCTTTCCTTACTGACAAAGGGAGAAGGAAAATCATTCTCATGTACATCATGCAGCACACTGTGCTCACAAACACTGTGACTGGAGTGCTGGAGTAGAATTCTAGCCTTGCGATCTCAGGCATATTGCTTAACCTGTGCTTCAGCATCCTCATCTGTGAAGCTGGTATGGTAGTGATCCTGTCATGGGCTGTGATGACAATAAATAATCCTTTTTTAATGAAGTACCAGGAATGGGTGTCTTCTGAGTACATAAAATGAATGGAAATGTATAGTCCTTTGTATTGCCAATGATTGAAATAGGTGAAACACAGTATCCTAAATAAAATGTAAAGCAGTATAATACATCACACCTGAAAGCGGAGATACTTGTTTATTTACTTATTTTTAAAGATTTACTTATTTGAAAGTCAAAAAGAGTTGCAGATAAAGAGGCAGAGACAGAAAAATCTTCTATTCCCAAATGACTGCAACAGCTGAGACGGGTCCAGGCTGAAGCCCATTCTGCAGCTTTCCTGGGTGTGTTAGCAACCAGCTGGCTTGGAAAGGAACACCTGGAACTTGAATGGGCACACATATGGAATCCTGACATCACAGGCAGCAGTTTAACCCATTGCATCACAATGCTGGCCCCTAAAGCAGAGATATTTAAAATAGAAATTAAATGTTATAGGTACTTTGAGGAGAAACACAGTTTAGAGAGGAAGTCTGCTGTCACTTGTTTACTTTTGGCTACTGTATTTACTAACAGACTCTGTTTGGACACCATGTAGGGTGCTGACACCTTCAAGGCAAAAGTTAATATTGAAGTACAGATGGCTTCAGAACTAGCCATTGCTGCCATCGAGAAGAATGGTGGTGTTGTCACTACAGCCTTCTATGACCCGAGAAGTCTGGGTAAGCTTGCTGTGTGGTCGTTTTCTTCTTTCCCTCTTTGTCTCATATCGCCTGCTGCTTTTGGATTAGTTGGTGAAGAGTCAACCTTGGTAGTTGTTGTTTGGGCTGCATGTATCTCATGGGCTATTATGATGTAATGAGTAAAGTGTGTTGCTGACTGATGGGCCAAGGGGCAAAGAGCCTCTGGTCCTCTCCTCTGCTCTCCAGGTTCTGCCTGGTACCTCCCCCTCAATACCTCATAGGAATCTCAAGCCTAGTGTTCCTGGGGTATCTTTTTTTCTTTCACCTCTGTGTGCTCTTGCAGTGAGTGTTCTCTGAGTAAATGACAATGCCATCTTTTTTTTTTTTTAATTAATTAATTTATTTCAAAGTCAGAGTTTCACAGAGAGAGAAGGAGAGGCAGAGAGAGAGGTCTTCCATCCTTTGATTCACTCCCCAATTGGCTGAAATGGCCAGAGCTGTGCCGATCTGAAGCCAGGAGCCAGGAGCTTCCTCTGAGTCTTCACACACGGGTGCAGGGGCTCAAGGACCTGGGCCATCTTCTGCTGCTTTCCTAGGCGATAGCTGAGAGTTGGATAGGAAATGGAGCTGGTGGAACTCAAACCAGTGCCCATATGGGATGCTGGCACTGTAGGCAGCAGCTTTACACACTATGCCACAGTGCTAGCCCCAACAATGACATCTTTCTGCAGTGGCTTTACCTACTAACCACAGTGCTGGCCCCAACAATGCCATTTTTCTGGTCTTATACCAAAATGTAGAATCCTCTGGACTCTTTTCTTTTATACCCTGCACATGCTGTGAGTTCTGTCTCCAGCCTGTCCATGATCTTCCTGCCTCTCCAGCTGCTGCCCTCCCCCATCCTCTGGATGGCCTTGCTCCCTTCTAGCTGGACTCTCTGCTGCCACCCCTGCCTACAGTGAAGTCACACAGCACAGGGCTTCTCTAAGGCATGGACTGTCACTCCTCTGTGCAGAACCTCCAGTGGTGTCCATGCCATGCTATGAGGCTGAGTGTAACCTGCACCACCTCCTACCCCTCCGAATGCACACTCTGCTTGTTCAGTTCTGTCGTTGGCTGCCTGTCCTGGCCTTTCTCCTTCCACCTTCAGGCCTCTGATCCTGTTGTTCCCTCTACCTGGAGACTTCTTCACCTTGAGTCTTCATGACTCTGAGCCCTGTTCTTCTCTTTGCTTATTAGGGAAATTGTACCTGCCTCTGCTAAACAGAAGAGCACACGTAGACACACAAGTCTGTACACACACACACACACACACACACACAAAATCATGTCCTGTCCCCTTGCCCTGTGTGGTGTTTGTCCGTGGCAGTTGTCAGAAGCTGAGAAAAGTATGATATTATTTCTCTGACTCCTGTTTGTTGTCTTTCCCGTCTTATGATGATGGGGGCCTTTTTTCACTGCTCTATCTTTAGCATGGAGCACAGTGCCTGATGTGTAGTAGAGATTCATTTAAAATGTGTTGAATGAATGAACTGGACTTTTGTAAGCTACAGAAGTGAAAATCAGATGTCACTTGTTGGCTAAATGCTTTTTTAAAGATTTATATATTTATTTGAGATGCAGAGTTACTGAGACAGGAAGAGACAGTGAGGGAGGTTTTCCATTCACTGGTTCACTCCCCAGATGACTGCAACGGCTAGAGCTGGGCCAGTCAGAAGCTGTAAGCAAAGAACTTCTTCCAGGTCTCCCACATGAGTGTAGGAGGCCAGGCACTTGGACCATCTTCTACTGCTTTACCAGGCCATCAGCAGGGAGCTAGATCAGACGAGGAACAGCAGGGAGGTGGATGAGAAGTGGAGCAGCCAGGACTTGAACCAGCACCCAAATGGGATGCCGTTGCTGCAGGTGGATGCTAACCTGCTACAGTACAGTGCCAGCCCCTGGCTAAATGCTTTTACAAGGTCTTGGGTGCTTTTACACTCAAATGGAAATTAAATATTTCTTGATCATATTGCTCAATTGAAAATTCTTTTAATGTCAATATATAAAAAGGGAAAAAGCAATATATTCATATTTTCTGAATGTCAGGAGTTTGACACAAATATATACCATTTCATTTTCCTCATAGTTGAGAGCTTTGTAGAAAGTCACCATCAAGGAGTTTTTCTTTCTTTGGTCCATCACTGATCATTTTCAGTGAGTCGCTTCAGAAACAAAAATGAATGGTTTTCTGTAAAACAGTCACTAGTCTTTCTGAAGGCCTTGTGGCATAGAGTATTTTTCAAGTTATTGTCACTACAGAGTTTGATGGTGGTGGTTGTGCAGCAAGCAGTTGCCACCTGAGGTCATGAACTGGAGTCCAGGGTGGATTCATCACCCTAAGACACTTGGGCTTGGTCCCCTGGGCAGCTTTGCTGTCGTCCTGAAAGCTGTTCTTTTTTTTTTTTTGACAGTGGACAGTGAGAGAGAGAGACAGAGAGAAAGGTCTTCCTTTGCCGTTGGTTCACCCTCCAATGGCTGCCGCGGCCGGCGCGCTGCGGCCGGCGCACCACGCTCATCCAATGGCAGGAGCCAGGTGCTAGGTGCTTATCCTGGTCTCCCATGGGGTGCAGGGCCCAAGCACTTGGGCCATCCTCCACTGCACTCCTGGGCCACAGCAGAGGGCTGGCCTGGAAGAGGGGCAACCGGGACTAGAACCCGGTGTGCCGGCGCCGCAAAGCGGAGGATTAGCCTGTTGAGCCACGGCGCCAGCCGAGAGCTGTTCTTTTAAAAGCAGTAAAACAAGCCTTATCATAGGCTGACCACTGAGTTGTAATTTTGTATCAGAATAATTTACTTGCTAGTACTTTACTTTTCTAAGTTATGGAAGAAGTTTTTAAAATGTATTTATTTATTTGGAAGGGAGACAGAAACAGACAGAGATCTACTGTCTGCTGGTTCAATTCCCAAGTGCCTGCAACTGCTGGGGCTGGGCCAGGATGATGAAGCCTGGAGCCAGGAGTTCAGTCTAGGTCTCCTGCATGCTGCAACCAGGGTCTGCATCAGATGGAGCATGAATTGGGAGTGGAGTCTGGACTCAATACAAGGGTCAGACACTCTGATACAGGATCAGGCATCCTGAACTGTGTTTTAACCACTATTCCAGATACCCACCCCAGAATAAATGTTTAGTGCAGATTTTTCTTTTCTTTCCGTGAGGGCTATTTTCAGAATAAGAGTTATTTCTCTTGTGTGAACCTTGCAGAAGCAAGTTTATTCAGTCACATTTTAAAATGTTTAGAATATTTTGTTTTTGAGGTTTGCTACCTATTTTAATGAGAATACTTTCTTCATAGCAAGTCATTGCTTTATTTATTCTGCATGTATGTGGGATTTGGTAGCCAGAAGCACATTTCCCCTAACTTACTGGAATGAGTGTCTAGAACATCCAGTGTGTTTTGGACCTAACCAAATTTGGAGTGGGGAACCTGTGCCATTTGTTTGGTGGCTGTGGAATAAAACACACAAAGCTGTACTTTATGAAGCACTTTAGTTAAGCCACAAAGTTCTTTCTTAAATTTGTTTGATGATAATTTCTTTCCTTTTCAAAAATATTTATTTGAAAGGCAGAAAGAGGGGAGAGATCTTCCTTCCAGTGATTCACTCCCCAAATGGCTGCCAGGGCTGGGCCAGGCCTGAAGCCAGGATCTGGAACCCTATCTGGGTCTCCCACATGGGTGCAGAGCCTCAAGGACTCAGGCCATCTTTTGCTGCTTTCACAGGCACAGTAGCAGGATTGGAAGTGGTGCAGCTGAGACTTGAACTGACACACATCTGCTGGTGTTGCAGGTGGCAGCTTAACATGCTGCTCCACAGTGCTGACCCTAGTGATAATTTCTTGCTGAATCAAGAACTCAAATGTTTAATTGTCCTGTTAGGGTGAAGTCTGTAGGATCCTTCATCCAGAGCATCATTTGGCTTTGCATGGTTTTGCTTTTGTCATTCTAGGCTTGATTCCAGCAGGCAGCTCCAGTTCTCATTTCTTTGGGTGGCATTTTCTCATTTGTCCTGTGTTGGGAATACTGCTAAAAAATGAGAGAGATTAGAATAACTGTCAGCTTCTTGCGTTCATCAATTATTTAGTCAGAAGTTTGTTTGCCAGACACTGGCCAAGGGGTTAGAGAGACCCTGGTTAGAGTCAGGAGGCCTTTCCAACACAGAGCTTATCTTTTGGTGGTGAGCATTAATATTTACTTTATTCAGTACTGGGTACTGTTCATGTGTGAATGGATTATGTGGATTAAATCAGGTAGATTTCATAACAGCCTTGTGAATGTACATATTGTTATAGTAAGGTTCTCAGTAAGTTCTCTAATACTCTTTTGACTTTGTTTAATGCTTCCAGCTGTGGGTAAGATTGTATTATTTAAAGCACAAGTAGAGCATCACCATATTTATAGTTATCTGTTTGTGTTCTAAACTAATTAGCAGCCTCGTGGCATTGGTGGTATTTTGTGCATAGGCCTTTTCTCACTACTTCACCTTCAGAACATGTTTCAGGTATGTTTATACCTGAAAAACCAGGATTGGGCAGCATTCCTTTGTTGGTTGGTATCACTAAGATATCTTCACCTGCTCTTTAGTTAAGAGATTTCAGTTTTGTAACATTATTTTTTTCAGCAATCGTAATGATTCTTCCTGATATGTAATGGTAAGATCCAAGTGAAGATTTAAAAAATCTTCATGGGGACTGGAATCCTGGTGTAGCAGGTTAAACTGCTTTTGACACCAGCATTCCATTTTTGACCACTGGTTTGAGTCCAGGCTGCTCTTTTTTTTTTTTTTTTTTTTTTTTTAATTTTTTATTTATTTGACAGATAGAGTTAAAGAGAGAGAGAGGGAAAGACAGAAAGGTCTTATCTGCTGGTTCATTCCCCAAGTGGCTGCAATGGCCAGAGCCAGGCCAATCAGAAACCAGGAGCCAGGAGCTTCTTCCAGGTCTCCCATGTGGGTACAGGGGCCCAAGCACTTGGCCATCCTTTGCTGCTTTTTCAGGCCATAAGCAGAGCTCTGCTTTCGATCCAGCTCCTTGCTAATGTGTTTGGGAAGGCAGCATTGGAAGTGCTTGGACCCTGTCACCCGTGTGGGAGACCAAGGTGGAGTTCTGGGCTTCTGGCTTTGGCCTGGCCCAACTCTGGCTATTGTGGGCATCTGGGTTGTGAACCAGTGGATGGGGGATCTCTTTGTTGCTCTGCCTTTCGATAATATGAAAGTAAATAAATGAACATTAGAAAATTTATAATAGTCATTAATTATAGAGCCAATATTTACGTGTCTGTTTTTGTTTTTGTTTTTTAGAAATTCTGTGCAAACCTGTTCCATTCTTTCTGCGTGGACAGCCCATCCCAAAGCGAATGCTTCCACCTGAAGCACTGGTGCCTTACTACACTGATGCCAAAAACCGTGGTTATCTGGCAGATCCTGCCAAATTTCCTGAAGCAAGACTTGAACTCGCCAGGAAGTACGGCTATATTTTACCTGATATTACTAAGGATGAACTCTTCAAAATGCTCAGTACTCGAAAGGATCCAAGGCAGATTTTCTTTGGTCTTGCCCCAGGATGGGTGGTAAATATGGCAGATAAGAAAATCCTGAAACCTACAGATGAGAATCTCCTCAAATACTATAGTTCATAAATTCCAGAAGAGACCAAACCATAAAGATTTCTCATTACATTTTCCTAATATATAATTCTTGAGATGTTGATGTCAGTTTTCAGTACAATCATCTGTTTTTTTCATTTTCACCTAAAATTAAAATAAAACTGCAAGAAGTGGGGACTGCATGGAGGAACTGGGTTTGTGTGATCTGTCTCAAAGTTGCAAACCCCGTGGTGGTCTATTGAAGGAAGATTGTTAACCATTTTTTAAAAGATTTATTTATTTATTTGAAAGTCAGAGTTACACAAAGAGAGGAGAGGCAGAAAGAGAAGTCTTCCATCTACTGGTTCACTCCCCAGTTGGCTACAACGGGTGGAACTGTGCTAATCCAAAGCCAGGAGCCAGGAGCCTCTTCCGGGTCTTCCACATGGGTGCAGGGGCCCAAGTACTTGAGCCATTTTTACTGCTTTCCCAGGCCATAGCAGAAAGCTGGATTGGAAGTGGAGCAGCCAGGGCTCAAACTGGCACCCATATGGGATGCAGGCACTGCAGGCGGCAGCTTTACCCGTTGCCACAGCGCTTGCCTCCATTTTTTTTTTTTTTAAGATTTATTTATTCAAAGAGTAAAATAGAGGGCGAGGCAGAGGCAGAGAGAGGTCTTTCATCTATTGATTCACTCTCCAAATGTTTGTAACTGCCAGAGCTGGACCATGCCTAAGCCAAGAGCCAAGAGCTTCATCTGGGTCTCCCACGTGGGTGCAGGGGCTCAAGGACTTGGGCCATCTTTTGCTGTTTTCCCAGGCTCGTTAGCAGAGAATTGGACCAGAAGTAGAGCAGCTGGGACGAATCAGTGCTCATATGGATGCTAGCACTACAGGCAGCACCTTCACCTGCTGCACCACAGCCGGCCCTAGATTGTAACCATTTTGGACCATAAGACTTACTATCTTTTCCCTCTGGACTTCCTCTTATTGTTTTTATTTATTTGTTTGTTTATTTTTTGAGAGAGAGAGACAGAGAGAAAGGTCTTCCTTCCATTGGTTCACTCCCCAAATGGCTGCCACCGCCGGCGCTATGCCGCTCCAAAGCCAGGAGCCAGGTGCTTCTTCCTGGTCTCCCACGTGGGTACAGGCGCCCAAGCACTTGGGCCGTCCTCTACTGCCTTCCCAGGCCACAGCAGAGAGCTGGACTGGAAGAGGAGCAATCGGGACTAGAACCTGGGATGCCAGCGCTGCAGGCGGATGATTAACCAAGTGAGCCACTGCGCAGGCCCCTCCTCTTATTGTTGCAAGTCAGAATGAAGCCACAGTAGAATGGGACTGAACTGTAGACACAGCCAAGGTTGGACAGATTTCACATGAGCCCTGGGCATCAGGATGGCAATGGCTCAGCCTCTAAGGATCTGAGAGGAAGGTTTCAGGCTGTGAGTAGCTTCCAGGTAGCACATTTGCAACCAACATCAGAGGTTAGAGAAACAAATTTCAAGTGAATTCATTTTCTTAACTCTGTGATTAGACAATAACCAAACCAGTAACATGTTTTCTTGAAAGATAAGTGTTCTGATTCAAACTCATTTAAGTTTACTTATTTCAGACATTGTAGACCTTTGCATTTCAGTCATTTCAAAGGATCTTGGAAAAATTGATGAATATTTAAGCCACAGCAACAAGTGGCAATGTCAAAATTAAACTCAGTTCATGTGGAAGATTTGGCAGTTAAGCTTAATTAAAGATTGATCTTGAATAATTGATGGTAATTCTGCCACAGTAGAAATGATTCCTAGTTGTGTATTTTCTTAAAAATTTAAAGGCCTATAGATTGGTATTTGGCCTTTTTTATTTTTTTTTTTAAATTTATTTATTTGAAAGAGTTACAGAGAGGTAGAGAGAGAGAGGTCTTCCCTCCACTGGTTCACTCCCCAGATGGCCACAATAGTGGGAGTTGAGCCAATCTGAAGCCAGGAGCCAGAAGCTGCAGAAAGAGAGAGAGGTCCTCCTTTTTTTTTTTTTTTTAAGATTTATTTATTTGAAAGAGTTACACAGAGAGAGGAGAGGCAGAGAAAGGTCTTCGTCTGCTGGTTTACTCCCCAATTGGCTGCAACAGCTTGTGCTGCGCTTATCTGAAGCCAGGAGACAGAAGCTTCCTCTGGGTCTCCCATGTGGGTACAGGGACACAAGGACTGGAGCCATCTTCTGCTGCCTTCCCAGGCCATAGCAGAGACTGGATCAGAAGTGGAACAGCACCCATACAGGATGATGGCACTATAGGTGGCAGCTTTACCTGCTACGCCACAGTGCTGGCCTCAGCAGTGTACTTTTGGGGGTCCCTACGTGCCCCTCTCTGGCCTTTCCAAGTAGAAGGACTAAGCTACTCTGACAACACTCATGGAAGGAAAAAGAGTTAAACATAAGACTTGCTTGACTTGGTTGTCTTAGGTGACCTGTAGGTGAAAGGAAATCGAGATAGAATAATAAAGAGAAGGAGGAAAAGAGGAGACAGATATGTTAGGTGTCTTGCTCAGACAGTACTTAGGGAGCCTGGGCTTAGTCACCAACAGCTGTATCCCAGTCTTCATGTTGTAATTATGTAGCTCACTCTTGGCCAAAACAGGCATATTCAACACAACCCATCCATTGTGTTTAATAAAGGTAATCCTTAAATCACTGGGGAGCAGGAGACAGGTTTATTTTAACCTCAGTCATCTGTACTGTAAGGTACTGGTGTCTGGTTGTACTCATGTCATTAACAAGGGTTTTGTAGGACAGAATACCTTGGTAGATGGTAACTTCATGGCTTTGATGTTTTTATTATTTTTTAAGATTTATTTATTTTGAAAGTCAGTTACAGAGAGGGAGTGACACAGTGAGACATCTTCCATCCACAGATGGTTCACTCCCCAGATGGCAACAATGACTAACGCTAGGCCAGGCCAAAGCCAGGAGCCAAGAGTTCATGTGGGTTTTGCAAGTGAGCAGCAGGGGTCCAGTCCTCTGCTGCTTTTCCCAAACCATTAGCAGTGAGCTGGATCATAAGTAAAGGAGCCAGGATATGAACTGGCACAAATATAGTATGCCAGTGCTCAGATAGTGGCCCAACCCACTACACTGCAATGCTGCCCACCCTCTTCCCCTCCTGTTTTAAAAGATTTATTTATGTATCTGAGAGGCAGAGTTACAGAGAGAAAGAAGTCTTCCGTTCGCTGGCTCACTCCCCAAATGGCCACAATGGCCATAGTTGGGATGATCCGAAGCCAGGAACTAGGAGCTTCCTTAAGGTCCCCCACATGGATACAGGGACCCAAGCACTTTGGCCTTCTTCACTGCTTTCTCAGGCCATTAGCAGAGAGCTGGATCAGAAGAAGAGCAGCTAGGACATGAACAGGGATGGGATGCTGGCACTGCAGCGGATACTTAACCTACTACACCACAGTGCTGGCCCCGGAGGGTGAACCAACAGTAAAGGAAGAGCTTTCTCTACTCTGTCTCTCTCTCTCTCTGTCCACTCTGCCTGTCAAAAAACAAAACAAAACAAAACAAAACAAAACAAACCCAAAAAAACAAGAGGGCTTGAGTCTAGATCTTATTTTTTAATAAATATTTATGTATTTAAAAGGTAGAGAGCACTCTTCTATCCACTGATTCATTTCCAAATGCAACAGTTAGGGCTGGGCTAGGCTGGAGCTGAAGCCAGAAGTCCAGAAGTCAACTGGGGACTCCCACATGCATGGCAGGGACCCAAGTATTTGAATCATCACTTGCTGCCTCCCACAATGTACATTAGCAGGAAGCTGAAATCAGGTGCGTAGTTGGGACTTGAACCAAGGCACTCCAGTATGCCATTCAGATGTCCCAAGTAATGGTTAAGTGCTGTGCCAAATGGTTATACCCTAGTAGCTTTATCTTGTGAAGACTTAACATTACTTGGAACTCTAAGTATAAAAGCAAGAGGGTGGCCGGCGCTGCGGCTCAATAGGCTAATGCTCCACCTGCGGCGCCAGCACACCGGGTTCTAGTCCCGGTCGGGGCACCGGATTCTGTCCCGGTTGCCCCTCTTCCAGGCCAGCTCTCTGCTGTGGCCCGGGAATGCAGTGGAGGATGGCCCAAGTGATTGGGCCCTGCACCCCACGGGAAACCAGGAGAAGCACCTGGCTCCTGCCTTCAGATCAGTGCGGTGTGCCGGCCGCAGTGCATTGGCTGCAGTGGCCATTGGAGGGTGAACCAATGGTAAAGGAAGACCTTTCTCTACTCTGTCTCTGTCTCTCTGTCCACTCTGCCTGTCAAAAAAAACAACAACAACAACAACAACAACAAGAGGGCTTGAGTCTAGATCTTAGTTCTTTCCTCGTATGTGGTGTCAGCTATTCTCAGTTTACCTGGCCAGTGTGTTTCTAAGATAAAAATTTGAGTTAATATGCATATTAAAAGTTTCACTATGAGACATAGTTGTGGTATAGTGGGTTAGGCCTATGCCTTCCATGCTAGCATCCTATATGGGAGCCAGTTCGAATCCTGGCTGCTCAGTTTCTAATTTAGCTCCCTGCTAATGTGTCTGGGAAAAGTAGTGAAAGATAGCCCAAGTACTTGGACCCCTGCCACTGTGTAAGAGACCTGGATGAACTTCCTGGCTCCTGGCTTCAGCCTGGCTCAGCCCTGGCCATTGTAGCCATTTGGGAAGTGAACCAGCAGATGCAAGATCTTTCTGTAATTCTGCCTCTTACATAAAATTTTAAAAATTTTAAAGGTTTATTTATTTGAGAGACAGAAGTCTTCCATCTGCTAGTTCACTCCCTAGATGGCCACAAAGGCTGGAGCAGAGCCAAGTTGATCCAGAGCCAGGAGCTAGGAGCTTCTTCCAGGTCTCCCACAGAGGTGCAGGAACCCAGCACTTGGGCCATCTTCCACTGCTTTCCTAGGCCATAAGCAGAAAGCTGGACCAGAAGAGGAGTAGCCAGGGCATGAACCAGTGTCCATATGGGATAGTACCTCAGGTGGAGGCTTAGCCTACTATGCCACAGCAGCGGCCCTATATATATTTTTAAGATTTACTTATTTGAAAGGTATGGTTACAGAGAGAGAAAGAGAGAGATCGATCTTCCATCTGCTGGTTCACTTCGCAAATGGCTGCAGTGGCCAGAGCTGAGCTGGTCTGAAGCCAGGAGCCAGAAGCTTCTGGGTCTCCCATGTGGGTTCAGGGGGTCAAGCATTAGGGCCAGCCTCTGCTGCTTTCCCAGGTACTTTAGTAGAGGGCTAGATCAGGAGCAGCTGGGACTCAAACTGGAGTGCATATGAGATGCCAGTGCTGCAGATGGCTTTTTCCATAATATACATTTTCTGTGAACTCTCTGAAAATCTATTGTATGCATGGATTTCAAAGTGGTTATGCACCATAAATAAACATATCTTCATTCCTTTTCCCATGAACTTGTTGATGTACCTTCATATGTCTTTATAACTTTGGACACTGTGTCTGCCTTTCGCCTCTGCTGCCTCCAACCCCCTTGGTGATGTTGGCCTTCTGGCAAACCCTGTCCAGTATAGCTCTGTCCCATTGGAAAGACAATTCCTTCCTCCTCTTCGAAGAGGCTCTCCTTCTTTTGCCTGGATTTTACTGCTGAGTCAAGTTCCTTTGTAATGATGTACTACAGTTTGCTCAATTTACATTCCGTTTTTTCTCATTATTACTAAACCACGTAATTGTAATTTTGGACTTATCCATGTCAGTGTATGTTTAAATAATACATGTTTTCTTGATGAGTATGTGTTCTGTTAAACACTTCTTAAAAATTTATTTATTTGAAAGGCAGAGTGACAGAGAGAGAGAGTGAGCTTCTGTCCATTGGTTCACTTCCCAAATTGCCATAACCCCTTCAGCTGGACCTAATCAAAGCCAGGAGCCCGGAAACTACTACAAAACTACAGTAATCAAGACTGTATGGGGGCCAGCATTTTGGTGCAGCAGCTTAAGCTACTATGTGCTACGCTTCAGCCAAGGTTATGGGGCTCAGTAGGAGGGAATGGGCCAGGAATGAAGTTAAGATTGAACCCAGGCATCTTGGGAAAGCAGCAGCAGCAAATGAAAGAGAATAGAACAGCAATGCAGCCAAGAGTGCACCTGCCGTCCAGGGTGGTGCTGCCCTGGGAGACAGCAGTGCAGTCGCACAGAGAAGCCAGTTCCACATATGCCTGATGCCCAACACTTCCCTCCCATGCCCTTACCAGTGAGAGTGGTGGGGCTGGGTTACTTAACAGAGGGATCCAAAACAAAGACATCTCTGAACATGTTAGATGTTGGACAAGGGGAGAGCCTGAGATCAAGTCATGTGTGGTGGTGTTGCTTCATCTCTCTTGGGCACCCATGGGCCCTGTTGCCTTTTCCAGGAACCTTATAGGAGTGGAGGCTGGTTCACCCCCAGGCATGGTCTAGAAAGGAGCCACTGCTATTCTTTGAGGGAGGTTTTAGACATTGAATCAGAGACAAACTCTAGGTCCGGCTTTTTGCACAGTTAATGCACCACTGGGGTGTCCAACATCCCACATAGGAGTGCTTGGTTCAAGTCCCAACAACTTCTGATCCAGCTCTCTGCTAATGTCTGATCCAGCTCTGTGCTAATGTACCCTGGGTTGTAGCAGGTGATGGCTCAAGCTCTTGGAACCCTGCTTCCTACATGGGAGACCCAGATGGAGTTCCAGGCTCCTGGCTTTGACCTGGCCCAGCCACAGCTGTCGTGAGTATTTGGGGACTGAACTGGCAGATGTAGGATCTCTCTCTGAAATAAAAGGGAAGGAAAAAATTACAAACTGTATATTGCCTAGAACAGGCATAACATGTTGCGGGCATTTTGCTATGAGTCCTGCCTGAGTCCCCAATTCATACAGAAATGGTCAAAATCAAGATACAGACGGGAAGCTCAGCTCACACACATGTAGAAGATGGTGATTGTCAGCCCACACTGGCCTGCGCCTTGTCCCAAAGGGGAGCTGAGGCCTGGGGAAGGCAGCAGGCAGGAGTGGCTCTGCAAGGACAGCTGCCTGCTTCACCTGCAACTCCATCAGTTGCTGTTACCTTTCTCCAGAAGGCCTAGGAAGGAAAACTCAGGCCCTCCACAGTGTATCACCTGAGTGGTGAGAAAGCACTCACACAGCAGCCTAAGCCTAATGAGGCCATCAAGTCCTGTTTTACAAAAAGGAGAGGAGCTTGTTAGGCATCCAAGAGAATAATTATGTGAATGGGGAACACAAGTGAAAGTCTGAGGTCAAAGTCATCAACCAGGTGGCAGGGAGCACCAGTGTACAGGTAAGAATATGCATTGTTGGGGCCTGGCATCATGGCACAGCAGGTCAAGCATCGCACATCAGAGCCTTGATTTGATTCCTGGTTGCTCTGCTTCTGATCCAGCTCCCTGATAATGCACTTGGGAAATCAGTGGAAGGTGGCCCAAGTTCTTGGAGACCAGGATGGATTTCCAGGCTTCTGGTTTTGGTCTAGCCCAGCCTGGCTGCTGTGGGCATTTGGGGAGTGCACCAGAGGATGGAAGATCTCTCCCTCCCTCTGTGTCTCTCTCTAACTCTGCCTTCCAGGTATGGACCGCTTTAAAGCGCCTCAGAAGAGCTGAAGCTCCCCTCCAGCTTTGGCTGGTTTTGAACTTGACAGTTTTTCTCACATACAGGCGATGACACTGGTAGGTAGTTTCTGCAATGACAGTCTGTGTGTGGGAATCCACGGTGCTGTTGGGGCACTCAGAATAAATCAAGGAGCGGAGAGTGGCACTTGGAAAAGGAGACTTAAAGGAGTTTTTCCTTTGGTGATTTCCACATACATTTTGGCAGCATCGTCTCAGTGTGCAGCTCTGTGCTGGCTTCCCCCTTCCTCTTGGCCCACACTATCCCAAACCTGCATGGATCGTAGGTGTCCCAAGATAGAACAGCTCCTACTATTGTGCACCTACCTGTCTGGCGTCTCTCTTTACTGATTCTTCCAAAATGTAGCTTTTTGGAATGATTGTTTGAAAAAGTCTGGCATGTCAGGCCTCCCATAGGGCCATGTGGCTGAGAAATCAGGTTGCCAGGGAGTGAGCAAGACTCCACCCCAGTCTGAGTATCTTGGAAGGTGTGTCAGGGCTTTTAAGGGTCTTCTGCTCATTTCACACAGAACTGTGAACCGGCTGGCTGTTTGCTTTATAAAATCCATGGGCTCTGTTAAAGTCCTTTTCAGGTCAGCTTTTTCTTCCATGATTTTCATGATGACACTGATATACTCAGCACCACTAGACAAATCCACTTTCAGAAAAGATAATCTCTTCACAAATGTTCTATTTCTTCCACTGGCTATTTGGTGTCAAGATGACAAGTGGCTTGTAGGTGTGGGGTGTGTGTAGGAAGTCTCCTACATGGTCACACTGAGAATGTTTATTGTAGAAAGGGAACTTTTGCCCTGTGAAGTCACCTCCTCCGAGCCACCAGTAGTGCTCTGATATTCTATCACAGGAAATGCCTGGTGGTCCACAAAGGCAGTCTTCTGTGTACAGCTGCAGAGAGGGAGAAAATACTCGCTGAGTGCGACAGTGAGGTCTGGGGACTGGTGCTTCGGGCTGGCTCAGCACCTGGGCCCTGTGACATGCAGACTGGGGGGTTCTGTGAACAATGTCAAGATTATTCAAGGAACAAAGGTCAACTGACCTCTCGTGGTTATGTATTTGATGCAGAGAAAGAGAAGTGAGAGGATGTCCTCTTTGTGTTCCTACAAGGTAGCTGGGAATTACATTTAGATTTGGGTTTTTAAGCTGTAGTGACTGAATATATTCCTCCTCTTCCTCCCCCTGCATCATACCTAGCACTTGATATTAATTATCAAAACCTCAGCTTCAGAGTTTGGATATTTATTTGAAAGGCAGGATGAAAGAAAGGGCTACACACACACACACACACACACACGCACACCTGCTGGTTCATTTTTCAAATGGTCACAACAGCCAGCCCTGGGCCAGGCAAAAGCCAGAACACAGAACTCCATCTGAGATCCTGACATAGGTGACAGGGCCCATGAACTTGGACCATCTTTGTGGCTTTCCCAGGCACATTAGCAGGGAGCTGGATTGGAAGTAGAGTAGCCAGGACTCTAACTGGCACTCAGATATGGATGCCAGTGTCTCAAGCAGTAGCTTAACCTGCTGTGCCATAACACTGTCTCCAAGTTTGGATAATTTTCAAAGCTATCAGGTTTTGAATGAAAAATGTCTTACATCAGTGATTTCACTGAGAGCAGTAATATGTTCCCAATACTTTACAGTGGCAACATTCTTTAACTCTATGGGCCTCATCTGTACATAAAGGAATTTCCAGAATCTTTACTGTTCCAAATTGATATCCCTGGGATTCTAATTCTTTCTATGTCCCTACCTAAGAAAGAACAGGCACCTGTCACATTGACTGGGTGTGGGATCTGAACTGTGTGTCTCTAGGGCACACTCAGAACTTGTGGACATCATGGTACAAGTGTCCTAGTCTGGGAATATTCATGGCTCTCACTTTGTAGTATGAGAATTGGAATGACTCACTCGAGTCGGTCCCCTAACTAGGAGTCTCTGTTGACCAAACTTCTGGCAGAATCTTCTGTATCTTCTTCCCGACAGCACCTTGACCACTGGACTTCCTTGCCTATCTGTGTATTACCCTGTTTTAGAAAGAATCCCATAAAGTTGGTTTAGCCAGAATCCCCACCCTCAATATCCAGCCACCTGCCTGCTGTACCCCATCCACCATTTCCCAGGGGCTTCCTGGTCACCCTGGCCAGCCTTCATTGAGAATCCAGTCATCTCCACTTAGCCAGAATTCCCAACCTCTGTTGCTTCCTCTCAGTAATTTTTTTTTCACTTTTTGACAGGCAGAGTGGACAGTGAGAGAGAGAGACAGAGAGAAAGGTCTTCCTTTGCGTTGGTTCACCCTCCAATGGCCACTGTGGCCGGTGCACCACGCTGATTCGAAGGCAGGAGCCAGGTGTTTCTCGTGGTCTCCCATGGGGTGTAGGGCCCAAGCACTTGGGCCATCCTCCACTGTACTCCCTGGCCACAGCAGAGAGCTGGCCTGGAAGAGGGGCAACCGGGACAGAATCCGGTGCCCTGACTGGGACTAGAACCCCGTGTGTGGGGAACCACAGGCCGGCCACCTGTGGGGACCTCCTCATTGCACTGCCTCTTCCTGCGGAGCAGAACAAGGTCAGGGAAATGAGATGAGATACACCTTGACTGAAAGGACTTGCAAACAACCTGATGAGATGAGATGCACCTTGACCTGAGACTATGCGTGCCCTTTGATCTAATTGATGGACTACTCGCCCTAGCCCGGGGGGAATGGGGATGGATAAAAGACTGTGTTAGGGGTGGGAACACGGAGCAGCCTCTTCAGTCTTTTTCTGGGCTGCCTCCCCCTCTCTCCTTTCCTTCTTCTATCACTAAGAATAAAAGTTCTTCGAGAACCGATCAACAGCGGTCGTGTCGTGACTCCGTGGGTTGGACCTTTGCTGGCAAGACTTTTGTTGGCGAGGGTTCGACACCCGTGTGCCAGCGCCACAGGTGGAGGATTAGCCTAGTGAGCGGCGGCGCTGGCCGTCCTCTTAGTAATTTTATATCCATTGACCCCCAATCTGCTCCTTGGCCATAAATCTCACCTTTCCTTGTGTCAGAGTTGAGCCCAGGACTCAGTTTGCCTGTTATTTCCATAGTAAAACAGTTCCAGAGTAAAGTCTGTTTTTTGCTACTTTCAACAACTGTCCAGCTCTGGTTTTCTCTGAACTGCCCTGAGGGTGAAGGCCTCATTTGATGTCTTAGAGCCTGCTGCAGTAGAATTGGCCTGAAGAATACTCCAGTGCCCCATTCTTCCCTCTGTAGCAAGATGGCAGGCCCAGAAGTACTATAAATTCACAATGATGGGGTTGGGTGGGAGTGACTGAGTGGTCTTTGTGGCCTGATGTTGGTAGCCTACATATTCTAGCCACACAACTGGCGGCTGCTACACACCTCCCACCAGCCACAATTCATGGAAATTAATGAATGCATATATTGAGAGAGGTCATGGGTAAAACAGGGAAATCAGTCACCCAGCTTCCTCAACAAATACTCCTGGATGAGTTTCAATAGAAACCAACAGACCCCTCATAGCTCAGAGTATTTACAGCAAACAAAGGTGCTTCACATTTTCAGATAGTTTGACAAGATTAAATACAGTTCTTGTGTTAACAAATGAGTTTGGAGGAAGTTTGTCTCACAGAATTAACAAGTGCCAGACATACTGGGGTGTGAGAACACAGTAAATGAGCCTGGTTACTCTCCTCTCAATACGATCACAAACAAAATCACTTAAAAAAAAAGATTTATTTGAAAGGCAGAGATATGAAGGCAGAGAGAGGGAGAGGAAGCTCTTCCATCCACTGATTCACTCCCCAAATGGCCATAAGGGCCAGAGCTGGGCCAGGCTGAAGCCAGGAGCTTTTTTTCCAGGTCTCTGACGTGCATACAGGGGCCCAAGTACTTCAGCCATCCTCTGCTGCTTTCCCAGGTGCATTAGCAGGAAGCTGGATTGGACGTTTGGACGTGGAGCAGCCCAGATTCAAACCAGCATCCACATGGGATGCCAGCAAAGCAGATGGAGCTTTTTTTTTTTTTTTTTTTTTTTTTTTGGACAGGCAGAGTAGATATTGAGAGAGACAGAGAGAAAGGTCTTCCTTTGCCCTTGGTTCACCCTCCAATGGCCGCCGCACCGCGCTGATCCGAAGACAGGAGCCAGGTGCTTCTCCTGGTCTCCCATGGGGTGCAGGGCCCAAGCACCTGAGCCATCCTCCACTGCACTCCTGGGCCACAGCAGAGAGCTGGACAGGAAGAGGGGCAACCAGGACAGAATCCGGCGCCCCGACCGGGACTAGAACCTGGTGTGCCGGTGCCGCAAGGTGGAACATTAGCCTAGTGAGCTGCTGCGCCGGCCGCAGATGGAGGTTTAACCTTTTACCCCACTGCACCAGCCCATGCCAAGTGGTTAAGATGTCTGCATCCTACACTGGAGTACCTGGATTTGATCCCTGGCTCTTGCTCCTCACTTCAGCTTCCTGCTAATGTAGACCCTGAGGAGCTGCAGTGATGCTTAAGTGTTTGGGTTCCTGCCACTCATGTGGGAGATCTGGATTGAATTCCCTCCCAGATCTCAGCTTCCGCTCAGGCTATTCTGGCTGTTTAAAGCATTTGTGGAACAAATTGATGGATGAACTATCTGACTGTATTTGTTTGCCTCTCAAATAAGGAAATAAATTTTAAAAAACAATTTGCAATTCAAAGGGGGTTTGGAAGCACTGTTTTAAATAAATAGTGCTGGAAGAAATGGCTACCCACAGGTAGAAGAGTGACATTGAACTTCTTCCAGTTGTTATACACAAAATTCATTCAAAATTGACTTTAGACCTAAATTTTAAGATTAAAAAATCTTGGTGATGGCACTGTGGTATAGCCGGTAAAGCCGCTGCTTGCAGCGCTGACATCCCATATGGGCGTTGGTTCAAGTCCTGGTTGTTCCACTTCTGATCCAGCTCTCTGTTATGGCCTGGAAAAGCAGTAGAAGATGGCCCAAAATCTTGGGCCACTGCACCCACATGGGAGACCTGAAAAAAGCTCCTGGCTTCAGATTGGCACAGCTCCGGCAGTTACAGCCATCTGGGGAGTGAACCAGCAGATGGAAGATCTCTCTTTCTCTCTCTCTCTGCCTCTGCCTCTCTGTAACTGTGCCTTTGAAATAAATAAATAAACCTTAAAAAAAGATAAAAAAAAAAACTGTTAGATTTTTAGGAGACAACATGAGTAAATGTGATGTTGGATTAGTTAGTGGTTGATTAGCTATGTCACCAAAAGCTCATGTAATGAATTAAAAATAAGGTAAATAAGACTATAAAATATTAAACCTTTTGTACCACAAACGATACATCAGAAAAATGCAAAGAGAACACACAAAGTGAGAGAAAAGTATTTGGAAATCACACATCTGGTAAGACACTGGTATCTAGAATGTATAAAAAATATTTACATCTCAATAACAAAAAGATAAATAACTGAAAAAACAGGTGAAAATTTTGATTAGGTGTTTCTCTAAAGAAGGTATACAGATGGTCAGTGATACAGAAAAAGCTGCTCAGCATCATTAGCCATTAGGGAAGTTCCATTCAAGACAACGCTGAGGTTCTACTTCAAATCCACGATTGTAATGACTATAATCAAAGACAACAATAACACGTGTTGGCCAGGGGATGGAGAAATTAGAACCCTCATACACGGCTGGTGGGAAAGTGGAATGGGCAGCTGGTGTGGAGAGCAGTTTGGCAGTCCCTCAAATGTTATCTACATCAAGTTGCCATAATTAGCCCACAATCCCACTGCCACATGTATGCCCTGGAAAATTCAAGACATACAGGCAAAGACTTCTACTTGAAAGTTCTTAAGCATAATTCATAACAGCCAAAAATGGAAATAGTGTAAATATTCATCAGTTGATGAGTAAATGAGAAAAATACAGTATATCCACTAGTACAGTGGACAGTGGAGTACTATTCAGCATTTAAAGAAATGCAGTACAGATACATGCTAAAATCTGGATAAACCTTAAAAACATCATGTGAAGTGAGTATGGCAATTCTTTTTATATGATGCATCCACAACAGGAACATCTATAGAGACAGAAAGTAGAAGGTTTTTCTAGGGTGTGTGTTTTCTATTTGACATGATATGAATAAATCAAACTCAGATTATAGTGATAGTTGTACAACTCTAACAAAATTCTTAAACTAAATTATAAACTACAAATTGGAAAATTTAAAATGCCAGTTATATCTCAATGCATCTTTTAAAACAATTGACACAAGGGCCAATTTCTCTACCTTTTTGGACAGCTCCTTAAATTTTTCCAAAGCCTAAAGTATAAAAATTTAAATTAATAAAGTTAAATTTAAATTATGGCACTTTGCAATTCAAAATTAAAATTGTGTACAAAACAGCACTTCTAATACTAAAAAGTTCTGTTGAAAAAGGAAATTCTTACTTGCCAAGAAGGCATAGCCATGTTCATATTTAATATAGCAGGCATAACTGGCCTATGTAGTAAAGAAAAACACCAAGAAAATAAGAATGTGCAGTCTAGAATCTGACAAATTCCACTTAACAATGGCTAACTACTTGAGGCTCACATGAAACTGCTACATTTTGAACATCTGAGCTGTTTTACTGTGTTTTCATCTGAACAAATCTGTTTTCCATGCCTCCCAATGTGTCCTGAAGACAAAGCAACAGCTGTGAAGGACTAAGTTTGGCAAATACAAAAATTTCCCCTTATTAACACCCTTACTTAAGAATTAGTCATTTAAAATTCTCAAACATAAGAAGGGAAACTAGGAACCAAGACAGTTGGGGGCTGGCACTCTGGCTTAGTAGGCTAAGCCTCTGCCTGTATAGGCAGCCCATAAACAAGTCATAGACAAGTCAAGGTCAGTCTCGGCTTGTGGAATTGCTGGAATAAAAAAGTCACATACTCCCATGTTTAAGGAGAATGATCAAACAAGAACATTCTGCTAAAACTATGTTATGACTGTGTTGCAGAAGCCCAATAAGTTACTTGTGTATGTTGTTATCCTCTGTGTTGCCTTGAGCTGCAGCTGTTTACGTATAAATATCTCTGAGATGCTGGAATAAATGAGCCTTGATCAGCCTTGTTGTCTTGGCTCCATTCTCTGAGCCCTTGTCCCTCTTTTCATTCCCACACCCCCATTCAGGTTCTGTTCGACTGGTGCGGCTGGCCCGCACATGCCTGTAGTGTCAGCAGCTCATCTGGGTGCAGGTTCAAGTCCCAGCTGCTCCTCTGCTTATCCAGCTCTCTGCTTGTGCCCTGAAAAAGCAGTGGAAGATGGTCCAAGTGCCCTGCACCTACGTGGGAGACCTGAAAGAAGCTCCTGGCTCCTGGCTTTGAATTGGCTCAGCTCCGGCCATTGAAGCCATTTGGAGAATAAAGACGTGGATGCAAGATCTGTCTCTTCTCTCTGTAACTCTGCCTCTCAAATACATAAAAAAAGACGATTGCAAGTGTACAAAATAGGAAGCTCTAGTAGTAAGGACACGAGCCGTTTATTGCATAGATAACACAGCATTGATTCCCATATGCTCACAGAATAGTTTTGCTTATTTCCTAGTTTTCTGCTATGTATCTGCTTGATTAGGAAGCCTTTAAATAAGTAAGGAAATATAAGATTTGTCTAAGAGTCCACTGTATCCAATTCAAGTGTGGGTTGAAAGCTATGCTTATGAATTAAGCGAAGTACAAAAGGAAATAAAAATATATATATACACATACACACACTATATATGTATGTATATATATGTATGTATGTATACACATACACACACACACTATATCCACATCCTACCATTATCTTCCTGGTGCATGAAGCCAGTCTACCTGACAGGTTACAAAACCACATAAAAATTCTTTTGAGGGGCCAGCCCTATGGTACTGCAGGTCAAGACACAGCCTGTAGCACCAGCATCCCTTGTGGGTGCCTGTTTGAATCCTGGCTGCTCTACTTCCTATCCAGTTCCCTCCTAATGCTCCTGGGGAAGCAGTGGAGGGTGATCCACATCATTGGACCCCTGAACCCATCTGGGAGACCCAGAGGAAGCTCTTGGCTTCTGGTTTTGGCCTGGCCCAGCCCCAGTTGTTGTAGCCATTTTGGGAACGAAACAAGAGATCAAAGTTTTCTGTCTCTCCTTCTTGCTCTCTTTAACTCTTCCTTTCAAATAAATAAATAAATATTTTAAAAAATTGAGAACACAAACTTCCTTAGGCTGGGAAATAGACAAAATAATTCCATCTTGAGGTAAGTAACAACATGGCACAAATTCCAACATAATTAAAAACTTTTGTTTAATCAGAATAATAGAGGTCATAGCCCCTTTAGTTCAGAATTAAAAAGAATGCTTTATTACCTAATCTTCTCATATACAGTTCTTCTTCCCATTCCCTCTTTCATATTCACATATCTGTCTCAATGCTATTGCTACTATTATTTCTATTTTAATTATTTATTTATTTTACAGGCAGAGCTAGACAGTGAGAGAGAGAGGTAGAAAGAGAGAGAGAGAAAGGTCTTCCTTGTGTTGGTTCACCCCCCAAATGGCCTCTATGGCCAGCGCGCTGCACCGATCTGAAGCCAGGAGCCGGGTGCTTCCTCCTGGTCTCCCATGCGGGTGTAGGGCCAAGCACTTGGGCCATCCTCTACTGCATTCCCAGGCCACATCAGAGAGCTGGACTGGAAGAGGAGCAACTGGGACAGAATCCAGCGCCCCAACCGGAACTAGAACCCGAGGTGCCGGTGCCGCAGGTGGAGGATTAGCCAAGTGAGCTGCGGTGTTGGCCTACTATTATTTCTAACCTACTAGTATAAGGATATATTTCCTAACCTACTAGAATACACCAAAATCCTTTGTTTTTTTTTCCCATGGCTTTTGCTTCTCAGTGAAAGTTTTAGACCAAAATTTGCCAATCTTATTGACATCTTCAGTTTCCTTAAAATTTAGTTTCTTGTTGATTCACAAACATTTTCAGGAACAGAATTCAAAACCAAATCTGTCAGATTCCAAAATCTGTCATTTTCACAGTGTATTTCATTACTTCTAATCAAGAAACTTTTGAGTATTTTCAACATAGTTAAGCTTTGTAACTGTAAAGCTGTATACTTGTGCAAACATTCCTACAGACTTCTTTTTTTCCCCCCAAAGAAACCTATTATTGAAGGAATACAAACTTCATGATTTCATAAGTACAACTTTAGGAATATAGTGATTCTTTCCACCATATCTTCCCTCCCACCCACACTCCCACCCCTCCTTCTCCTCCCTCTCACATTCCCAGTCCCATTCTCCACTAAGCTCCATTTTCAGTTGGTTTTATACAATGAAGACCAACTCTATACTAAATAAAGACTTCAACAATTTGCACCAAAAAAACCCGAACTGTTCCTCAACATGTGGGGAAATCAGGCACACGAAGCAATTCAAAGATGGCGCCCAAAGGAAGTAAGGTGGGTGGTATCCAAAGTCATTTACCACCAAAGCTGATCGGCCGTGCAGCATCAGGGGAGGTGACGACAGCTGATGACAAGTGTACAGACATATGGCTGGTCCTATAAAGAGTCACCCCATAAAATGACCTTTTAAGTAATTGGTTGGTCCTTATGACCTGCCCCAGTAATCCTGCAGTGGTCTTGTGCTTTAAAAGGCATTGTTACGCATGCAATAAAGGAATTCTTGCTTACTTGACTTGACCCCCCCCCCACCCT
The DNA here is from genome assembly GCA_949820135.1 of Sylvilagus floridanus. Lineage (NCBI taxonomy): Eukaryota > Metazoa > Chordata > Mammalia > Lagomorpha > Leporidae > Sylvilagus > Sylvilagus floridanus. The sequence goes on from OX463241.1 coordinate 81,675,804, forward strand.
CTCCTGCGTCTGTCTCTGGGATCAGGGGCTGGGGAACAGGTGAGCGGTGTACTTACCTTTCTTTGGACCTGGTCCATCCTCGTTTGGGTGGACTAAGACCCTGCACTCAACAATGGAGACAAGGGCTGTTCATATCATCCACTTAATACACTAAAACAAAATAATCTTTGAGAACAAGTTTTAGAGTTAACTCTCATGGACTTACTTCTAAGGGTACAGTTTAAAAATTTGCCATGGGACCCCAAATCCCCTTAAGCTGGGTGGTAAAACTACCATCTTAAGTGTTAAAGTGATCATATGGATGGGATTGAGTGTCTGGTAATAATAATAGAACTAAAAATGAGTGAATGCTCCAACATGGGAAGCAGCCCACATGATGCTCATAGTCCACTATGAGCAGACTAACAAAATGACAATTGCTTTAGATAGCACTCTGACCTCAGGATCAGTCCTTAAGGCATTCTGGTCTAGCTGAAAGACCCATGAAAGCATTTCAGGCATGGAAAGTCAACATACTGTGGCAAAAAATGTCCTACATGAAGGATCTCAGTGGGTGAGACCCCAGTGGAAAGAAGTAGTCATCAAAGAAGGATATACTTTTCTCTGAAGGGAGGAGAGAACTTCTACTTTGCTTATGGCCTTGCCTAAATACTGACGGAGTTTGTGGGTTTAAATGATTTCCATAGCCTAGGCAGCGCATGTCAAGAGCCTCAGGTAATCACTGATGTCATATATAAGAGTGTTAATTGTTAAATTAACAACAGGAGTCACTGTGCACTAACTTCCCATGCAGGACCTCTGTTCTCAAAGAGTTGTATTATGTTATAATTATGTCTAAGTGTTCTCAAAAGATGTATCATTCTTGAGTGCTTCTTTAAAGTTAAGTTTCTTAAAAAGTGAAATTAACTTCAAGACTCAATGATTTTGAACAGCCCTTGTCTCAACTGTTGAGATATTTTTGTGTGTGCAAATTATTGAACTCTTTACTTAGTATAGAGTTGGTCTTCAATGTTTAAAAATTGAAAATGGATCTTAGTGGAGAATGGGACTGGGAATGGGAAAGGTAGGAGAAGAAAGGGTGGGAGGGCTGTTATGGTGGGAAGAATCACTATATTCCTAAAGTTGTACTTATGAAATGCATGGCGTTTTTATTCCTTAAATAAAAGATTTCTTTGGGAAAAAAAAATTCTAAGAAATAAAAAAACCTTACATCTTCAGAGATACCCCACAGATATCCTTAGAATGTTGCAGATATTTCTATATCTACAAGAATTTTTCAGGCTTTAAGTTCAACTGATCTCCAACAGCAATCTTGTAAGTTTTTCAATCCTCCCACTGCCCCCCCCCAAAAAAAAAAGGAAAAAAAATTTGTAACTAACAAACATTTTAGTTTTTAGTTTTAACATATTTTAGTAGTCTGTATTTTTAAACTGAATACTTAAAAGATAAAAATTAATTATATTCAAATGTTTTGGAGAAAGCTAACATAATTGTTCCTCTCCAGGAATACCATGGACATATGTCCACACCAAAACATGTACATAAATGTTCACAGCACCATTAGCTCCAAAGTGGAAACAATCCAAAGTCCATCAATTAATAAACAACATGCAGTATAGCCACACAATAGAGAAAAATTCACAATAAAAGAACAGTACTGATGCATACCATAACATGGATGGCCCTTAAAAATGTTACAAAACATTTTGTATTATTATTCCACTTATAAGGAAGGCCCAGATAGGCAAACTATAAAGAAAGAAAAAATATTGTGGTTGCCTAGGTCTAGGGCTGTGGGAAGCTTAGGAGTTATGATGAAAGAGCAGTGGAATACTCTACAATTGATTGTGGTGACGGCTGCACAACTTGTGATGAATATATTCAAAACCATTCAACTGCACAATTTATGCAGATGAACTGTGTGCTTTATGAACTATATTTCAATACAAAAGGAAGGAGAGGGGAAGTGAATAACTGAACACACTTATGAGAAACCATCAAACTCTAGTTGAGTGGCAGGCTACAAAACACACAGAACATAATAAGGCTGTACTCTTTAAAAACTGTAAAGGACATGAAAGGCAGACTGGCAAACTGCTTCAGGTTGAAGACATGGCTCCCCAAATTAACACATGAAACTGGAAAGGATCCTGGACCAGGAAGGAAACAGATATAGTTGGTTGAGTACGCCACACCTGAATGGGGTCTGTGGACTAGATGGCAGTGTTGGATCAGTTCTGATTTCCTAATTTAGAGTGGTGTGTGCTGGTTGCATATAAGCACCCTTGTGCATGGGGAATACACAGTGGAGTATTCACAGGTGATGAAATGTCAAGTTGCATGTTGACTACAAGAGTTAAAAATAGATTCATCATCTTTATATAACGATTACACAAACACACAAGTATTTCAAAACATTTGTGGAAAAATGGAATTAAAATTTATTTTGGTGCAGAAATTTCAAAAGCCATGCATAATTGTTTTTCATATCATACATTTTACACAGACATTTTGAGCATCTCTTATATGCATGAATTTCAAATTTCTTTTGCACAAAAACATGAAAGTTTTGAAGTGCCCTGGAATATATGCACATACACACAGATATAGCAAAGAAATGGACAGAGACAGAGACAGCATGAACACAAAGCACACACAGGACTGAGTGCATACACAATGAAATAACTGCAGTGAAAATTAACAGCCGGGGAATTTCTAGTGATACAGGAATTCTTTCCAGAAAAAGTACATTTTTGGAACAATGTACATTTTAGAACAATGAAATAGGTCAAGGCGGTGACACTTACATCACATGTGTCAGCTGGAGTCTTGCCTGCTCCACTTCTGATCCAGCTCCCTGCTAGATCAGCTGGGAAATCAGCAGAAGATGGTCCAGTGCTTGGGGTCCTTGCAACCCACTTGGGAGACCTGGATGGAGTTCCAGGTTCTTGGCTTTGGCTTGGCCTAGACCCAGCCATTGCAGCCATTTGGGGAGTAAACCAATAGACAGAGGATCTCTCCCTCTATCCATTTCCCGCTTCCTATAACTCTTTCATATATTAAAAAAACTTTAAAAAATACATTAATTTTAAAAGTTACAGTGAGCTATACAACAGTATATTTAATAGAAAACTGTGTTCAAATGTATAAACTTTACAAACACAATGAGCAATAGGAGCTGGAAGCAGAAATCTACTGTGTGGTTCCAATTACATGAAGGTCAAGGACAGACACAATTACTCTACACTGACAGAAGTCAGAAAAATGGTTGCCTCTGCAGGTAGGAAGGTAAAGGCTGGGAAGGACATAAAGGAAATTTCTGAGGAACTGAAAATACCTTCACCAGGATGATGTTTATATGGATATTTATAAGATTTGAATATTGATTATATTTTGCCCCAGCACAATTCTCAAAGTAATTTTAAGTAGCACATCCAACACAAAATGTTCTTAGACTGAGCCAATCTAAGAACTGCATATCAGTCACAAACCAGTTGACAAAGTCTCCTCTACCTGATGGATTCAACCACTGCTGATGTATTCGGCCAAAGTCATTGGAATTGGCTGAGTGTGGCTTGTTCTGTGCTCCCTGCTGCTCAGTAATGACCTAGACTCTAAGGACTTGGGATAAGCAGTACAGGGATAAATTAGAGGCAAATGAGCTGTTTCTCCTGAGATTAGTCTGAAAAGAATTGGGAAATCATTTTAAGACAAGATTGCAGGTTTTGCAGATAGAATTACCTTCTGTCCCAAACTAAGCAAAATACATGTGCTGTATTGATTGACAAGTACATATTACAGCTCTATGTTAAACAACTCCTTTTTTTAATTATTTTTGACAGGCAGAGTGGACAGTGAGAGAGAGAGAGAGAAAGGTCTTCCTTTGCCGTTGGTTCACCCTCCAATGGCCGCCGCGGCCAGCGCGCGGCGGCCGGCGCACCGCGCTCATCTGATGGCAGGAGCCAGGAGCCAGGTGCTTTTCCTGGTCTCCCCATGGGGTGCAGGGCCCAAGCACCTGGGCCATCCTCCACTGCACTCCTGGGCCACAGCAGAGGGCTGGCCTGGAAGAGGGGCAACCGGGACAGAATCCGGCGCCCCGACCGGGACTAGAACCCGGTGTGCCAGCGCCGCAAGGCGGAGGATTAGCCTGTTGAGCCACGGCGCCGGCCTAAACAACTCCTTTAGTGGGTTTTTCATTCCTTTTTATATGTTATGCTTCAATTTATGTGATATATAACTCAGTATTTTTTTCTGTGTTAATGACGTTTTGTGTAGAATTAGGAACAGGATTTTACAATATGCAAAATTAGCTTTGCAAATTGTATCTTACATTTTAATGGGTACAATGAGCAATATTATGCAGCAGTAATGAATACCTGGCTGGCGCCACGGCTTAATAGGCTAATCCTCCGCCTTGCGGCGCCAGCGCACCAGGTTCTAGTCCCGGTTGCCCCTCTTCCAGGCCAGCTCTCTGCTGTGGCTAGGGAGTGCAGTGGAGGATGGCCCAAGTCCTTGGGCCCTGCACCCGCATGGGAGACCAGGAGAAGCACCTGGCTCCTGCCTTCGGATCAGCGCGATGCACCGGCCGCAGTGCGCCGGCCGCGGCGGCCATTGGAGGGTGAACCAGCGGTAAACGCAGACTTTTCTCTCTGTCTCTCTCTCTATGTCCACTCTGCCTGTCAAAAAAAAAAAAAAAAAAGTAATGAATACCTAACATATTTAGCTGCCACTCCCAGATCATGGGCCCAGATCCGACATGGTGAAGCAATCAAGGCACTCTGCCAGAGAATTAACATTTAGAGACCTTTGCAACAAAGTGATCCAAGCAGCATTTATCCTATCAAACCTGTAAGTTACCCTTGCCAAAGATAACAGTACAGCCAAGGAATAAAATATTTCCCATGGTCACTGTCAATGTTTTATGTATGTTGTTTCAGTTTCTTCTTTTTAAATATCTAAGTATATCATTAGTGTGTTTTCTATTCCAATTATTGTGCTAATGACCTCAGGGATAACTAAATAAGCCATAGACATCAGGGTATGATCTTAGCGAATTATAATTTTGGGAATGCATTGTCACTAAAAACCACATTTACAAAACCATCTTCCATCTATCTATTGGAGTCCAGAATGAAATACAGGTTCAACAATGTTCCTTAGAACATTACTGCATATAATAAAAGCTTGATTTAACATGACTGGCTAAGATGAATGACAACCTTGTTTTCTTACATTTTAAAGTAAAGTCACTTTATGAAGTTTATTGAGAAGGAATGCCTTATATCTATAGTGGAGAAACAGAATAAAATTTAATGTTATAATTGTTATCTTAACACATAAAACTTCAGGTATTTTCTGCTCTCATAGTTCCTATATATACATTTGGCTAAAGATACAAAAACTGAAGCCCATTGTGATAAAGTACAAGCTCTTTAGCACATAGATTCTTGGCAGTTCAAAGGCTTTTCTGATTACTCACTGTTTGGGCTGAGAGGCTGTTACAGTGTTACCTTTCAATCATTCAATCCAATTATATAGGCAATGTTATTCTTATGTGTGCTCCAAAGTATTTTTTCACACTTACTATTACTCATTTCCACTTTGTACTTTGTCTCAAGATATGCTACCATATTAATTTTTTGCTAAAGATGTATTTACCTATTGGAAAGTTAGAGTTACACAGGGAGAGAAGAACAGGCAGAGAGAGAAAGAGGTCTTCCATCTGCTGGTTCACTCCCCAAATGAGTACAACAGCTAGAGCTGAGCTGATTGGAAGCCAGGAGCCAGGAGCTTCTTCCTGGTGTCCCACTCAGATACAGGGGCCCAAGGAGCCACATTCTACTGCTTTCTCAGGACATGGCAGAGAGCTGGATTGGAAGAGCAGCAGCCTGGACCTTAACCAGCACCCACATGGGATGCCAGGACTGCAGGCGGTGGCTTCACATGCTATGCCACAGCACTTGCCCCTTCTACCATATTATTTTTCAATCACATAAACCAGTCTTACCCCCAATATACACACAGTCTTTGCCTAACAGCTGTAACAGCCCATCAAATGCCTTTAAAAAAGAGAAGCTATTTTTAAAGCAACAGCAATAACTAGGAGAAAAATTTAAAAAAAAATTTATGCACATTGACCTCACAAATCTGCAGCTACAAACTGTGTTCTCTTGGTGAGTCTGCCATTTGGAAAACCAGATATAAATATACCACCATACAAATCAAATCACTTTAAAAATGTTATGAAGAAAAGTCAAAATATAGAAGAGGAAAATATTAATTTCAACTATGACAAGAAAGGGTTTTTAGCAGATGAATCATGATATACAGGCCATGTTTTCTCCATAAGACAGACAAGTCACACACTGTTTGGGCTTTTTTTTTTTTTAAGATTATATTTATTTATTTGAGAGGTAGAGTTACAGACAGTGAGAGGGAGAGAGAGAGGGAAAGGTCATCAATTTGCTGGTTCACACCCCAGTTGGCTGCAACAGACAGAGCTGAGCCAATCTGAAGCCAGGAGCCAGGAGCTTCCTCCTGTATGGGTGCAGGGGCCCAAGTGCTTGGTCCATCTTGCTTTCCCAGGTCACAACAGAGAGCTGGATCGGAATTGGGATGCTGGTGCTGCAGGTGGAGGATTAATCTACTGCACCACAGCGCTGGCCCCTATTTTGGCTTTTTAAAAAATATTTCAGAGGCAGAGAGATAGACACAGAGATGCCACCCATTGGTTCACTCCCAGGTGCCTGGAACAGCTGAGGCTGAAGCCAGAACAGGAACTCAATCCAGCTTTCCCACCTGCATGGCAGGAATCCAATTACTTGGGCCTTCTCTGATGCCTCTCAGGGTCTAGCATTGGTGGGAACCTGAAGACAGACGCTGTAGTTGCAGCTGCATCCAGGAATCGAACTTACATGGAATGTGGGCCTCTTAATCCCTAAGATAAAGGCCTGCTCCATATAGTGGGTTTTATTGACTACAGTTTGAGAGAAAATGACAAAAGAAGAATATGAAAAGCATGTCAAGTGGCACAACCAAGAACCAAATATTTCAAAAAGGAAACACAACCACTGACATGCTTCTATTAGGGGGTCAGAGTTGTGGCATAGTTGGTTAAGGGGCCACTTGGGACACCTGCATTCCTCACCAGAGCACTGCTTCCAATCAGCTCTCTGCTAGTGCACTTGGGAATGCAGCAGAAGTCGACCCAACCACTTGGGCCCCTATCACCCACATGGGAGATCAGGTGGAAGTTCCTCGCTACAGGATTCAGCCTTGACTGGATCCAGCTGCTGTGGGCATTTGGGGCATCAGTCAGCACATGGACAACCTCTCTCTCTCTCTGCCCTTTCTCTCAGCCACTCTGCCTTTCAAATAAATAAATAAATAGTTATTTTTCTTTTTTCCAATGCCTCATTTTTAAAAAACTTTTATTGAATAAATATAGTTTCCAAAGTACAGTTTATGGATTACAATGGCTTTTCCCCCCCATAACTTCCCTCCCACCCGCACCCCTCCCATCTCCCGCTCCCTCTCCCATTCCATTCACATCAAGATTCATTTTCAATTATCTTGATATACAGTATCATATACAGTATCTGTATCTGTATATCTTGATATACAGATATTAGTATGTATTAAGATTTCATCAGTTTGCACCCACACAGAAACACAAAGTGTAAAATACTGTTTGAGTACTAGTTATAACATTAATTCACATTGGACAACACATTAAGGACAGAAATCCCACATGAGAAGTAAGTACACAGTGACTCCTATTGTTGATTTAACAATTTGACACTCTTATTGATGGCGTCAGTAATCTCCCTAGGTTCTTGTCATGAGTTTCCAAGGCTATGGAAGCCTCTTGAGTTCGCTGATTTTGATCTTATTTAGACAAGGTCATAGTCAAAATGGAAGTTCTCTCCTCCCTTCAGAGAAGCGTACCTCCTTTGATGGCCCATTCTTTCTACTGGGATCTCACTGGCAGAGATCTTTCATTTAGGTTTTTTTTTTTTTTCCCCAGAGTGTCTTGGCTTTCCATGCCTAAAATACTCTCATGGGCTCTTCAGCCAGATCCGAATGCCTTGAGGGCTGATTCTGAGGCCAGAGTGCTGTTTAGGACATCTGCCATTCTATGAGTCTGCTGTGTATCCCACTTCCCATGTTGGATCGTTCTCTCCCTTTTTGATTCTATCAGTTAGTATTAGCAGACACTAGTCTTGTTTGTGTGATCCCTTTGACTCTTAGATCTATCAGTGTGATCAACTGTGAACTGAAATTGATCACTTGGACTAGTGAGATGGCATTGGTACATGCAACCTTGATGGGCCCAATGCCTCATTTTAACAATGATTTCTGATTTTTCATTTATTCTCTCAAAACACATTTTGCTGCAATTCTTTACTTTTAAACATTCCTATTTTACCTAAGTTTCAAACAATCAGCTCTTTAAATACAAGAAAAATATGGAAAAAACGGAGTGTAAACAGTGTATGTCATTTAGTACAAATGTGTTTGATAAGGCTCCAGATAAATCATCCTGTTGTTTCCCCTGCCTTCTGATTTTCTCTTTCAAGAGAACACTGAATATCTCTTTTTGGAGCACTATAAGCCTCAAATTGCACTTTTCCTATTAACAAATACAACCAGTTGATTTCAACCAGCTGTGAAATTCTAAGTACCCTGGACAGCTTTGGGCCGCACACTTTCTATAAAGATTCACTCACTTCTGACTTCCAACACCCAGAGCAACTTAAGAATACTTTGCAACTTTTCAAATGTTACAGAAGTAACAGTTAAAAATGATAAACTCAAGATGATACCTTGAGGAAATCTTGGGGGTTTTTTAAAAGAGAAAGGACTGAATCTCAGCACTAGAATGTAAGCAACATGACCAGCAATCCTTTGTCATACAAACTTAAATAGTGTTCTTTTTCTTTTCTTTTTAGAAATTCCAGTCCTTTATTTCTTTATGCAGAGTGAATTTAGTCTTGTGACTATGGTAAGTACCCCTTTTCACACACCTGCTCCTTTCCAACATAGACAGGAAGGACAGCTGTTTCCATTTACCCTGCCTTAGGAGTAAATTGAAGGGTCACAAGTATTTATTCAGTGATGCTGTGTGATAGGAGTACCACAAAGCTTATAAATCACATATGGAATACACGTTTTGGAAACTATGGGCCCATTACATCAGTTTATTTGGCAATGTCATAAAAGACACAATTTGTTTTTGAACCATTAAGAGTTACAAAGTGTCTGCACTGCAATATTTATCTTTGTAATTTTTTTCAAATTTGCATGCATTTCATACACACAACTTTAGGAACATAAAATTCTTCCCATCCACACTCCTACGCCTCTTCCTCTTCTCTCTCCTGTTTCCAGCCTTGTTTTTACTAAGATCTTAAAGTGTTCTTAATCAGTGAACCTTTGACAATGCAGAGAGAATAACATGATCCCATTTCCTAACGGTAACTACCCAGTGTCTCCCAAGCCATAAAGGAAAATTGCCTAGAAGAAAAGAGGGGGGAATCAATGAATAAAGCCTAAACAAACAAACATACACAGGAGGTAACAGACATGAGGAAAATGGGAATGCAAGTGCTTAAAACCCAAGACACAGTTACAGAACGCTTTTTGGGGTCAATCAGTTCATCTCTGCAATCCTCTTTTAAATGGTACAAGTATGAATCAACTTCACACCCTTCAGTGCCTGGGAGAATGCACGTGGGGTTTCAGCACTCACAGGTCCCTGGTCAGCATTCTCAACAGCAGATTACCAAGTCCTAAGAAAAGTGGTCTGTCTCAAATGACCATCAAAGCCTCACATATACTGAATATTTTTCCATCAGAAATAGGAGCTTCCGGGGCAGAAAATAAGTTTGAGATTCTCATGCACAACTTTCCTAAGAACCAGCACCTCACACGCGTTGAAGACCCCAAATCGCCAAACTTCTTTCATTTAGGACAAGAGTGGAAGGCGAGACAATAAAGCGATTTCCTCGCGGATTTACGCTTCTCTCAGCCCCAAACCCGGCAGAACCAGGCGGGTGAGCCAGGGATGCACATTCCCTCCGAGGGGCGCCGGGGGTCCGGGATCGCACCCCCCCCCCCCCCCCGCAACGCCGAGGGCCCCGCAGGGCGCAGGCCCGGCCGCACCGACCACCCGCACCCCACCCCGGCCTGCGACGCCCACCGCGCCAGGGGCAGTTGCGGGCGGCGGGCCGACTGGGCCTCTTAGAACCCAAGCTGCTGCCACTCCTCGCGGCGGTGGCCTCCGGGAGGTGGCCACGATGTCAGCGGAGTAGAGCTGGTATTACCGACAGCGCCTCCGAAGCGGACGGGAGAAGGAGCGCCACACCTGTCCTCAAAGGAGTTCAAGGGCCCAGAACCAGCCCGTGGCTGGGGCCATGCTGATGCGCATGCGCGCCAACCTGGTGCCACGCCTCCCACTGTGCGCGTGCCGCACTCCTCGAGGCTTGGCGCGCCCCGCCCATTGCGCGCGTCACAAAGCCCGAGTTTCTCCCTCCACTGTGATTGGCTAAGCCTGCGCTCATCTGCTCCTCGCTACAGGCCTCGTCCGGTCACAGCCAGACGTTGCCTCCAGCTTGGCGTCGGGGCGGTCCCTGGGGATGGCTTTACCCGCTCTGAAATGGCAGCTGCTTCATGAAGCCGGGCTCAGTCTTCGGCTCGACAGGCTCTGCAGTGAGAGGAGCGCTCCCAAGGCCAGTGCCAGGTGCTCGTCTTGTGTGAGTCCTGAGCGCCGGACTCTGGGGGGTGGTTGGGACTGTGCTGTGTCCACCTTTGGGTCCACACCAGGGTGCCGATTTGGGGTCAGCTCCCGCCTCCTGTAGACAGTTGGAAAGGAGAACAGAGACTTGTCCCCAAAAGTCCCCACTTTCCCCGACTGAGAAGTGTCCACAGCACTGATTTCAGCACCCGGCTCGGTGAACCCTCTGTTGCCCAAGTGGCTCGAAGGTTTAAAATTGAGTTTATTCTGTAGATCCATTGCCGATCTAATACGTGGTACAGTTCCAGAGGGGACAGGAGACAGAAACACAGCCCGAATGCCCGACCTTGAGAATGTAGGATTCAGTGCAGCACCTAAAGGAGCTGATCTTGGGGGAGACCTGTGTCAGCTGGGGAGGGGCTGGGGAGCAGAAATCGCTGTTTTCTTTCAGGAGAGCACAGGGTGCTTAGGGGTCTGGGGACTCGTGCTGAGGTGTTTGGGGTCTTATTCGTACGGTTTTTATCATTCTTGTCTGGGTTTATGGTGAGAATTTTTGGACTCAAATGTTAAATTGAATGATTTGTTTTCACTGTGATATTAGTAGAGGAAGCTATTTTTAGTGCTTCTTATGAACAACTCTCCATTGTAATTTTCCTGTGGTATAAAATACGTAGTTCCAGGGACAAGCAGTCATTCCATCAGTTTACTGCAGTAAGTGGTGGGGGGGTCAGCTCAAGTTGAGGTGTCTTAGCTGCTACCTGTGCTTCCCACACCAAATGCTTTGGTTCCCACCTGATTCAATGAAATACCACATCCTCCAATGAGCCTTTTTTTGTTTGTTTGTTTGTTCTTAGTATGAATTAAATGGCCTTTCTCTTCCCAGGTAAGGGAGTGAAATGTGTGTGTGTATTTAAGCATATGTATATATAATAATTGAGAAGTTGTTATAGGTTATATGATAGTACGAAGGGATATCAATAAAACCTATTTGAAACTTACTAAGAAGAGGAGTGGACACATGGTCTAGCAGTTAAGTGACTGGTTGGAATGCCCATGTTCCATATCAGAGTGCCAGAGTGTCTTTTTAGGGGTCAAAACTAGTTCCAGGCTGCTCACCACTGGACACATTACCACAGATGGAGTCAGCAAAAGGCAACAGGTTCCTTTAAGGAAGTAGCATTCTTAGGAAAGAGCATATTTGGGATAAAAGAGGTCTGCTTTTTCTCTAAGAATGCCGGCTTCTTAAATAAAGCTGTCCCCTTTCTTATTTCTGGTGAATCGACTGTTCAGTGGGGAGCAGCCTGGGCCTAATTTTGAAATGTAACAGGTGGCGAGCCAGCCAGGAATGGGGTCTGGTCCTCACGTGTTACTGGGGAAAGGTGAGCACTGCTGTGTCCACCAGTCTGTTGTTGGTGAGCTGACCCATGCCTGGGATTTCAGGGAGGTCCCAGAAGCTGCTGAGTCCATTTTCCTGGATGTCTTCCCTCCTGTCCTTCTGTGACATCAGCTGCCTTGAAACGTGTTGTTCTCATATAAGGAAATGATATTTTTGGGAGTCATGGTGTTCCTAGACTTGGTAAATTGATCTGGGTGCACACTGGGAATCCTGTTTCTCTGAAATTGGTTTGGGCTTCCTGCCAGTTGGAACTGATTGAGGTCATTTGCTCCAGTTCTGTTGATGTGAGACAAGCTTTGTGTTTTTTTTTTTTTCTGGCAAACATGTCTAACTTTATTCATAGCCACATATGCTTTTAAAGGGTAGGGAGGAGGGGCGTAACTAAGGGGAACACTAAGTATAGAACAGAATTGACACTGGCACCTATATGCCTCTCCAGTCAGCTTGAAAGTAGCTTTTCAGGTGGGCCTGGGCCTCACCTGGGAGCAGTTTAGCTGATTAGCAGAAGGTGGCGGTGTGGAGACATGTGCCTGGGCTCAGGACAACTGTTGGGATCACCCACATCTCCCCACTTTGTTTTAGGTCCAGTGTGACCCTGCATGGCATGGCAGGAAGCCACAACCCACAATAAGCTTTGGGTTAAATTGTAGGGTGCCTAGCACGGGGATTAAGGGCAGGGAGGAGGGAAGGGCAAAGAGAAAAAATGCTGGGCCCACCATGTTTCAGGCCTTTCTGATTGGCAGGTGGGTGAACAGGTGTGGTCAGACAGGGGCATAAGATCACACAGGGGTCGTGGTGAAGGCGTGGTCTTCCAGCTCAAACACCTGATCCTATATACCTGCCTACATCATTCCTCTTTCAGAAACTCCATTTCTTAATCCTAAGGGATGTTGAAGGCCACAGAATCATAATGTTTTCTATAGTTGTTTCCTGCTTATGAGGGCCATAGTGCAGGCCATAGTGCAGTCTTGGGTCTGGAAGTCTCTGCCTGTCTCAGCTAACAAATTTGCCTTGTGAGTCTAGGTTACTGTCAATGTCTGTGTCTGTTGCATGGTCAATTACTCCTGAGGTTGATTCTGAAACATAAAAGTTTGCTAATTAGTATAAGCAAAACTGGAACGAGACCAGCTGTAACTAGAATGCCACCTTAAGACAAAAAGGACACACCTTATAGACTCCCAGATAGTGGGTGGTGAGAAACTATAAGCCCATTTTGAGTATAAAGAATTATAATAGAGGCCAGTGCTGTGGCTCCATAGGCTAATCCTCTGCCTGTGGCGCCAGCACACCGGGTTCTAGTGCCTGATTCTGTCCCGGTTGATCCTCTTCCAGTCCAGCTCTCTGCTTGGCCCAGGATTTTAGTGGAGGATGGCCCAAGTGGTTGGGCCCTGCACTCCATGGGAGACCGGGGGAAGCACCTGGCTCCTGCCATCGGATCAGCGTGGTACAGGCCACAGCGGCCGTTGGAGGGTGAACAAACGGAAAAAAGAAGACCTTTCTCTCTGTCTCTCTCACTGTCCACTCTGCCTGTCAAAAAAATAAAAGTAAAGAAATTATAATAGAAGAACCCATTAGGAGTTTTATTGTCGATAACAGTTCTCAGAATCAAAAGAGGCAGGTATAGCAGGTCTTCATTAAGGTGTAGCAGTTTTGGTGTGACGAACCCAAAGGCTTTCCTTATCTTTTTGCTTAAGATCTCTGGCTTACAAGATTAATCAGGCATGTCTTTCGAATTCAGCTGTGAAGACTTCAGAGGTAGAAGTTTAATCCTAGTTTTAATCCTAATTTCAATGAGGTGGTCATGCTCAGTAGCACCTGGTAATATCCCTTCCATTTAAGCTGTAACCTATGTGAAGAGGCTCTTCCTATGAATGGTTGTTCAGGAAAAGATGCTGAGTTGGCTTGTCAGAGGGTCAGCTTTTGGAGACCGGGGTCCAGGGTTTGACATTTCAGGCCAGTATCCTCACAGGCTGCAGAGTGATTTCTGGAAAGACAGAAGCCAAACCTCTCCCCATGGTTATGAGGGGATCAGCCCCCTTCCATAGTTGTGTGGTCAGGACCCCAGTGAACCAGAGGTAACTGGGTTGGACCTGTGAGAGGTCTTCAGTGTCTCACTACTGGCGGCTCTCCAGGGGGTGAGACTGGTAAGAAATTTAAGGTGAAAGCATTGTTAGGGTGCTCATGGTGGGAGAGCCATACTCCCTCCTCTGTTTTTTAAACATAGTATTAAGGTAGTGAATGGGAAGTTGGTGCACAGTGACTCTTGTGTTAACTTAATAATTAACACTCTTAACTTAATAATTAACACTCTTATGTGTGACATCAGTGATCACCCGATACTCTTAACATGAGCTGCCTAGGCTATGGAAGCCTTCTGAATCCACAGAGTCCATCAGTATTTAGACAAGGCCATAAGCAAAGTAGAAGTTCTCTACTCCATTTGAAGGAAAGTACCTTCACTCTTTTCCACTGGAGTCTCACCCAGGGAGGTTTTCCATGCAAGGGCACCTTTTCCCAAGAGGAGACAAGATTCTAAGACACTTATCTCTGTCCCTTAGCAAGAAGGATTTGGGTGGGTGAGTACAATTTGTGAGAACTGATCTTTGGTAAACTATGGGCAACTCAAATTCCTTCCAAAAGCCCATGGAGTCCTATTCCAGCTGATTAGGACAACCTATAATTATTGACTTCTGACTGAGTATAAAATTGGAAGTACTGCTTTTGCTTATATATGCATCAGATTCAAAGAATGAGACCTAGGGACTCCCCTTTCATCTCTCTCTGTCTCTTCTAAGATTTTATTTATTTATTTGAGAGGTAGAGCTACAGAGAGAAAGAGACAGAGAGAAAGTTCTTCCATTCACCACTCCCAAGATGGCCACAATAGCCAGAGTTGGGCCAATCTGAACCTAGGAGCCAGGAGCTTCTTTTCAGGGTCTCCCATGTGAGGTCATGGGTCCAAAACTTGGGCCATCTTCCTCTGCTTTCCCAGGCCATCTGGGATCTGAAGAGGAGCAGCTGGGACAGGAAACCAGTGCCCACATGGGATGCGGGCACTACAGAGGGAGGCTTAGCCACTATGCCACAGTGCTGGCCCCTCCCCTTGTTCTCTTAGAGCCAGTTGCAGCTTCCCACAGAGGCCCCTGATGAAATTGACTGTGGGGAGCTAGAATCATGAGACTAATGCCATAGAAAGCATCTCTCTATTAGATGTGAATTAAAGGCTCTGACATTCAGCTGTAGTTTTCATTGCGTTGAGAAAATGTTTAACTCCTTTGCTGGGATTAGGGTTGTTTTATGAGGTAAATGTTCAGGTTACATTTTTTCCCCTGCTGGTGGCAGCTGAGATGTTGAGGTGATAGTTTAAAACTGCTTATTATATTTTCCCCTAAAAATTGTTTAATTAAAGAAACTAAGATCAATAAATAATTCTAATTAATATTATTAAAAGAAGGTAAAAAAATTTTAAGAGCTGTTACAGAACTGCTTGGTTTTTTCTTGTGATATGTTATATATGTGTTAAATTGCACATATGTTGTATTTTGTGTCTACTTATTAATCACATAAGGGCTTTATTTTTATTTTTTTAAATTTATTTTAAGGACTGTATTTTAACTGGCTTGCTGATATTAAAGAATCACATAAGCTAAAACTATTAAAGTAAGCCATATAGGTTATAAATCTTTATAAATAGCTAAGGTTTGTTTGTAAAATAAAGATGTCTTTAAGTTTGTTAACATGTTTGTGCCTGAGTTTACTGGCCAATCAATAATGTATTTATATATGTTAGATGTTTAAGATCATAAAAATAGAAATCTAGGCCGGCGCCGTGGCTCAACAGGCTAATCCTCCGCCTTGCGGCGCCGGCACACCGGGTTCTAGTCCCGGTCGGGGCACCGGATTCTGTCCCGGTTGCCCCTCTTCCAGGCCAGCCCTCTGCTGTGGCCCAGGAGTGCAGTGGAGGATGGCCCAGGTGCTTGGGCCCTGCACCCCATGGGGAGACCAGGAAAAGCACCAGTCTCCTGGCTCCTGCCATCAGACGAGCGCGGTGCGCTGGCCGCAGCGCGCCAACTGCGGCGGCCATTGGAGGGTGAACCAACGGCAAAGGAAGACCTTTCTCTCTGTCTCTCTCTCTCACTGTCCACTCTGCCTGTAAAAAAAAAAAAAAATAGAAATCTAACCTAAGATCATGTCAACGTACAATGGTGTTCTGTGTTTCAGGATAAGAGCTTAATTTCAGTATGCTTGCCTGGTATTTTAGTTTTCATAACTCATATACATGTGCTTGTTAAATGTAAACTCGATGAATATAAATTTGGTAAATATTTTGATATAAATTTAATGACTGAGCATCTTAAATTCTATAGAAACAGTATATGAGGACCTATTAAGTATGCTTGTATAAATTGTTGATATAGAGCATATGAAGACATTATCTTTAGCCCTGTATTATGGAAGTTCAATTCACAGTATCTAAGATATGGAATCAACCCAGATATCCTTCAGCTGATGACTGAATAAGGAAATTGTGGAATACATGATGGAATATTATGAAGCCATAAAAAAATGAAATCCTAATTTTGAAACAAAAATGGATGCAATTGGAGATTGTTCAGTTAGTGAAATAAGCCAAATATCATGTTTTCTCTGATTTGTGGTAACTAATATACAGACTACATTTGATGATTATTCATAATCATTATTCATAATCCTTGTGTATACTCCAGAAGCACAGTGGTTTTTCTACTTACTACTTTTTTTTATTTAGTGGAGGGTTAAGCTTGTGAGTATAAAGTAAATTAGAACTATGTCATTGCAAGACCTGAAAGAAAAAGGAGGGAAGGAAGGAGGGAGGAGGGTGTAAGTGAGGGAGGTTAGGAGGGTGGGTGGGAAGTATTATTTTTTTTTAATTCCTTTATCACTGTCAAGAGAAAACATCCCACAGCACCTGTTCACCTGTCAAGTTGCACTTCACTCCCCGCCCCCTTCCCTGTGTGGAATGCAGTTGCTCTTGCAGTCAAACCAAGGAAGCTTCTCGTACTGCTAGGTTCACCACCACCACCTCACTAGCCAGGTATTTCCTTGCCTTCTTGCTCACTGTAGCTTTGCCCAACAATTTCCTTGTTAGGAAACCTATCAGGTGAGTCCAACTGAGGAACCCAACATGAGGAGCTCATCTCCCCACCTCCACATCCAGGTGGAAGGCGAGCTGCTGCCCTAGGTTTTAAGCTTATCTTCCAGTTAACTGCTTTTTAAGGAGTGTGATTAAGACATTACCTCCCCAAGGCCTCAGAGGCTTCAAGTTCTTTTCTATTCTCTGAGAGACTATTTCTTAGAGGCTAGTTCAAGTTTCTTTCCCTGACTTTCATCCAAGTATGTCCAATGTTTTAGTCTCTAGGAGAGAGCTAGCGTCTTAGCATGTTTTCTGCCATAACTCTCAACAGCTGTTCCAGTTTAAGGTTTTAGGGTTCTGACTAAAGGACAGAAGTTAACTAAAAACTGTTCCCAAAGGTCAAGCTTGAAAGAAAACCTCTAAGTTTACATACTTTAGGGAATGATTCTTATGAATATAGTAAGTTTCCTAAAAGGAGAGTTCTGCCTAAGCATCTAATTTTAAAGATTGAGAAACAAATGACTGCTCAGGAAGACTTGGAGGAAAATTTCTATGCAGGATCCAGGGTAAGCCTCACTTTAAGAACTCTTTAGAAACCTCAAGAGCTCCTGCAGTCTCTGTTTGATGCTTTGAGGAAGAGAGAATACCAGATTGAACGACTTCAAATGTTGACATGAATTCCTAGGAAAAGGTGTTCTGTCTGCACATGCACACTAGTTCCCCTGTGTCCAAACTTGTTTGCATATGATCTTAACTTCATTCTGTTTGTATTCCACTTCTACAATAAACCAACCGAAGTTTTCCTTAATCTTCCAGAAGTGTGGTGGTATCTCCCCCACCCCCAGCCATCTTCTTAGCCATCTAAGGACATCCTAGTACTCAGTGCCTGCAGCCCTGGACACTACACTCACGTGGACCGCACAACACCCACCCACAAAGCGTCAGGAAGTATTTTTTTCTTAAAACTGTACATATGAAGAACATGAAGTTGTTCCTTTATGTAGATTTAAAAAATTTAATTAAAAATTATTCATATGTAACAATGTAACAAAAAATTCAGTACTACTTTAGAATAATGAAGGGCAAAAATTCTATATGTAAGAACAATCATGGAAAGGCAAAAACAAAAAAAATTAGTGAAAAAATAAAATATATGAAAAGGAACAAAAAAAGCTATAGGTACTTTTTTCTTTTTTTAAATTTTTTTTATTTGAAAGAGTTTCAGAGAGAGAAGGAGAGGCACAGAGAGAGGTCTTTCATCTGCTGCTTCACTCCCCAGCTGTGCACAATGGCTTGAGCTGCGCTTATCTGAAGCCAGGAGCTTCTTCCAGGTCTCCTACATGGGTGCAGGAACCCAAGCACTTGGGCCATCTTCTGCTGCTTTCCCAGACCAGAACGGAGAGCTGGATGTGAAGTGGAGCAGCCAGGACTTGAACCAGCACCCAGATGGAATGGTTGCACTGGAGGTGGCGGCTTTACCTGTTATGCCACAGTACTGGCCCTTGTACTTAGTTCTAAAAATCTCTAAAACTTTTTAACAAATGTCTCAAATGTAAAAATATAAATTATCTGAATAAAAAGAAACTATGTAGGTAGTTTTAAAAGTAATTTAAAATATAATCATGTGTTTTTGATAATGGGATACAAGAAATATATTTTGATTAATCTTACAAGTAAGTAAAAATATGAAAAGTTTGTAAAAAATGAAATATTTTGGGAGGTTAGTTTGACAGATTAAAATGCTATCTGTGTTTTGAAACCTTAAGCTGTTGAATCAAAAATAAACTGACATAATACTAGTATTTGGTCTCCTATGTTAAAGCAAAAGCATTTTCTTAAAACATGGTTAGTAATGAGGTTGATGTGGCGTAGTAGGTAAAGCCACTGCCTGCACTACTGACATCCCAGTGGGCAGCAGTTCATTTCTGACTGCTCCACTTCTGATCCAGCTCTCTGCTAATGGCCTGGGAAAGCAGCAGCAGGTGACCAAGTGCTTGGGCTCTGCCACCCATTTGGGACACCTGAATGCAGCTCCTGGTTCAGGGCTTCCACCTGGCCTGATCCTGGGCATTGCAGCCATCTGGGGAGTGAACTATCTTCAGATGGAAGATGCCCCCCCTCTTTGTAAGTCTGCTTTTCAAATACATACATACATACATCTTTTTTTTCTTAAGATGTATGTATGTATTTGAAAGGCAGAGTTAGAGAGGCAGAGGCAGAGAGAGGGGTTCAGGGTTGGCGAGAGGTCTTCCACCTGCTGGTTCACTCCCCAGATGGCTGCAACAACCATGCTGTTTTGATCTGAAGGCAGCACAGGAGCTTCTTCTAGGTCTCCCACATGGGTGCAGGGGCCCAAGCACTTGGGCCATCTGCTTTCCCAGCTATAGCAGAGAGCTGGACTGGAAGGGGAGAAGCCAGGTCATGAATCAGCACCCATATGGGATGCTTGCACTGCAGGCGGTGGTTTTACCTGCTATGTCACAGTGCTGGCCCATAAATCTTCTAAAAAATATATTGTTAGTAAATATTTTTAAAAATTCTTGAACTTTAAGATATCTAATACATTTTCAAGTATTTTGTAAACTATAGCTTCTACTTTTAGTTTTTACTTCATTGGTAACTCTTCCCCCATTTTTAAAAAGATTTATTTACTTATTTGAAAGGCAGAGTTAGAGAAAGAAAGGGAGAGATACAGCAAACTTCATCTGCTGGTTCACTTCACAAATGGCCACAATAGATAAAGCTGGTCTGATCCAATGCCAGGAGTTTCATCCTGGTCTCGCACGTTGGTGCAGGGGCCCAAATACTTACACCATCTTCTGCTGCTTTCCCAGGTGCATTAATAGGGAACTGGATAGAAGTTTAGCAGCTGGGACTGGAACCAGCACCCTTATGGGATGCTGATGGCACAGATGATGAGTTTACCCACTATGCCACAGCTCTGGCCTCAACTTTTTTTTTTTTTTTTTTTTTGTAAGAGGAATTTGAAAAGCAGAGTGAAAGAGGAAGAGACAGGGGTAGATCTTCCATTTGCTGGTTCATTCCCTTAATGGCCTTAAAGCCAGGTGTGGGCCAGGCTGAAAGTAGGAGCCAGAAACTTCATCCGGGTGTCCCATGTGGGTAGCAACTACTTAGGCAATCTTCTGCCTTCCCAAGTGCATAGCAGGGAGGTGGACTGGAAGAGGAGCAGCCAGGTCTGGAACCAGCAGTTTAATAGGTCTAGTAAGTCTACACAGCTTTAGCTCCTCTTACTCAGGTTTCTAGGCAGTTCCTGTTAGCAGTTTTCTCCTCCTGGCTCTGACTCTTTTATGACAGGACACTAAAAATGCTTCTCTTAAAAGCCTCAGATAGGGACCTGTGCTGTGATACAGTGGGTTAAGCTGAGGCTTGCCAAGCTACATTAGCTTGCTGCTAGTGCATGTGAGTTTCAAGAGTTAAGATTGGCTGGCGCTGCAGCTCACTAGGCTAATCCCCCACTTGCGGCGTCAGCACACAGGTTTCTAGTCCCGGTTGGGGCACCGGATTCTGTCCCGGTTGCTCTTCTTCCTGTCCAGCTCTCTTCTGTGGCCCGGGAGTGCAGTGGAGGATGGCCCAAGTGCTTGGACCCTGTACCCTCATGGGAGACCAGGAAAAGCACCTGGCTCCTGGCTTTGGATCAGCATGGTGTGCCGGCCGCAGCGCGGCCATTGGGGGGGGTGAATCAATGGAAAAAAGGAAGATCTTTCTCTCTGTCACTCTTTCTCTGTCTACTCTGCCTGTCAAAAAAAAAATAGTTAAGATTATTGGTATCTGTTTTTAAAAAATAATTGTTTCCAATTAAGTCCTTTGACAATGGGATTTCCAGCTGCAATCCCAGAACTCCTCAAACAATGTAGCTGTCACCTAGTAGAATTGATTGCTAGTAAGACACTTAGATTATATATGTAAGGAATATTGCCTGGTTGTTAACTCACGTTAAATTTAAAGTTGCATTTATGTAGGTACATCATGGATATAAGTATTCTACAGGTTGCATGACACTTACAAATGTCTTTTGGTCCTGGTGTGATGTCATCTTTTGTGACATTTAATAATAAAAATGACCTGGGTTGGTGCTGTGGTGAAGTGGGTAAAGCTGCTGCCTGCAGTGCCAGCATCCCATATGGACACTGGTTCAAGTCCCAGATGATCCACTTTCAATCCAGCTCTCTGCTATGGCCTGGGAAAGCAATAGAAGATGGTCCAGATTCTTGGTCCCCTACACCTGTTTGGGAGACCTGGAAGAAGCTCCTGCCTCCTGCTGTCGAATCAGCACAGCTCTGGCCATTATGGCTATCTGTGAAATGAACCAGTGGATAGAAGACCTGTCTCATTTTGTCCTACTTCTCTGTAACTCTGATTTTCAAATAAATAAATCTTAAAAAAAATTAAAAAGACAAGACCAGCATTGTGGATGTAGCATGTTAACACCCTGGCCTGAAGCGCCAGGATCCCATGTGGGTGTCGGTTTGAGGCCCGGCTGTTCCACTTCCAATCCAGCTCTCTGCTATGGCCTGGAAAGCAGTAGAAGATGACCCAAGACTTTCGGACCCTGCACCCACATGGGAGACCTGGAAAAAGCTCCTGGCTCCTAGCTTCGTATTGGCAGCTCCGGCTGTTGCAGCCAACTGGGGAGTGAACCATCGGATGGAAGACCTCTCGCTCTCTCTGTCTGCCTCTCTCTCTCTCTGCCTCTCTTCTTTCTGTGTAATTCTGACTTTCAAATAAATCTTTAAAAAATCATAAACCTGGGGACTGTAAAAGATCCTTGGAGTTGGCCTGCTGCCCTTCCCTTCAAGATTCCAGAGGCCTCAGAAATTAAATAGGTTTGAAAACACTGCTGTGCTTTTAAAAATAATAAATACAATAGATATTTTTAATTTTCCATTTTAAGTATTTATATATTTCTAAATCTGAGATTAAGAAATCTCGGCTGGCACCACGGCTCATTTGGCTAATCCTCCGCCTTGCGGCGCCAGCACCCCAGGTTCTAGTCCCTGTTAGGGTGCCGGATTCTGTCCCATTTGCTCCTCTTCCAGTCCAACTCTCTGCTGTGGCCCAAGAAGGCAGTGGAGGATGGCCCAAGTGCTTGGGCCCTGCACCCCATGGGAGACCAGGTAAAAGCACCTAGCACCTGGCTCCTGCCATCGGATGAGCGCGGTGCACCGGCCGCAGCGCGCCGTCCGCAGCAGCCATTGGAGGGTGAACCAACAGCAAAGGAAGATCTTTCTCTCTGTCTCTCTCTCTCACTGTCCACTCTGCCTGTCAAAAAATAAAAAAATAAATAAAAATAATAAAGCTGTCTCTATCCACTCTCATCTGGTAAATTGGTTGTTTAGTAGCTAGCAGCCTGAGCCTAAGTTTGATTGTAGCGAATGATGAGCCAACCAGGAGTGGGAATTTGGTCTTCACATGTTGCTCAGGAAAGCGAGCACTGCCTGTGTCCACCAGGCTGCTCTTGGTGAGCTGACCCTATGCTGGGATTTCAGAGATATCCCAGTAGCCGCTGAGCCCATTTTCTTGGATGCCTCCCCTTCTGTCCTCATTGTGATGTAGCTGCCTATAAACACTTTATTGGTACAAGTAAATGCTACTTTTTGGAGTCAGGGGGCTCCAAGATTGGGTAAGTTGAAATGGGTGCATACTGGGAATCCTGTTTGTCTGCAATTTGTTTGGGCTTCCTGGCAGTTGGAGCTCTTTTAGGTCACTTGTTCATAAAAGCATAAATCTAAGATCATGTCAAAATACAATAGTGTTCTGTGTTTCAAGGATAATTTGGCTATTCTGCCTGGCATTTCAGTTTTCATAACTACCATAAATATATTAGTTAAAAATAAACCAAGGAAGCTCCAAGATGGCGGAATAGGGAGGGAGTGTGCTGATAGTCTGGGGAAAGATAGTTTAATAAAAGTGGAGATACTCTAATCTCAGGGAAGAGTTAGGGAAAAAACTGCAGAGGAAACACTTCTGAAACTAGTGGGACTTGGTGGACCTACGTGGAGGGCACAGGTGCCCATGGCTCAGGACCCCAGCTGCCAAGTCTACACAGCAGGGCTGGAAAGGGAGGTGAAGCGAAACTGCAGTAGCCCAAGACACTTGCTGAAAAGTGGCAGGAAGAACCTAGAGGGAACAAGGCTTGAAGCCCCGTGGCGAAAGAACATCAGCCTAACTAGAGGAGAGGAAAAAAAAGGGACTGGTACGTACACGATTCTCTCTCTCTACTCACCTTACAATGGCAGGGAAAACAATACAGCAGGCACCATTTTGGACATACATAACAGCTGTGCCAGCTCAGGGCTGTGCCTGCCCATAGCCAAGCAGAAAAACGTGACTGGTGGGAGAAATAGCAGGAGGTTAAGACCTAGTGAATGTGTGGAGCTTATGAACTGGGACTGTGAAAAAAAAAACAAAACTGATGATGTGTGGGAGAACTCACAGTGTGCCTGAGACGTGAGTAGTCTCGGTGGGAGAAGCCACAAACTCAGCAACCTTGGAAACCCGATGGGAGACATTGCAGGGGAATCTGAGCATACACTGAAGACTGCAGAGATCCTTTGTGTGGTGCTTGGGGCAGAGCAGACTAATATACCCACTGGGGATAGTACTCAGGTGCTGATTGCCATCAAGGAGAAGAGCTCAGCTGATTGGAATTACTTCCCTTCTGAATAAAAAAGATTTACCACGCCAAACCTGCATGTGTCACCTTTGGCACTGAACAGAGCTCTCTGGCTACACCCACCACAAGCCTCTAAAGACAGTCCACTTAATCTAGAGTCATAGTATAACGAGAAAAGCCACCACAGTGAGGAAAAAAAAAGAAACCAAAGAATATCTCCACAATGCCAAACAACAAACGCTGAAACCAAAGCAACAAGAAAAGGAAGACATTACGACGTCCCCAAATGAACAAGACACTCCAATACAAGATTATGAAGATGATGAGATAGAAGAAATGCAAGATACAGGTTTCAAAAAATTTATGGTAAGAACATTTAGAAGTTATCAAAAACGAATTCATTAACTACAGAAATCCGTACTGGACAGGACAGAAAATCTCTTGTGAAAATGAAATCTTAAAGAGGAATCAAAATGAAATGAGGAATTTAGTAGAACGTGAAATTGTGATATTGAAGAGAAACCGAAATGAAATGAATTCAATAGAACAAATTTATTTTCCAATTGCCATAGCAAATCACAGGCTATCATCCCATTGTTTTCAGAATGGAGCCAATGTATTATTACAAATATTGGATATTACAGTAAACCACTTATTACCAAATTGGAACATAGTTAGTGTTAGATCAATCAGGGCCCAAGCCTGAGTGCACACTTAGAAACATTCATTGCTTTGGGTTTAGCCCCAAGAATAGGATCCATACAACAATTATACTTCTTGGGTGATCTTTTGGCATTCTGTGTAAGCTGGAGTGTGATGACACTTCTGTTCTAGGGCATGGATGGCATTTTCTTTTGTCCCCAGCTGCCACTGGCTTAGCTGTCTTCTCTGACTCCTGTCAGATGTGGCTGCATCGCTGTCTCTCCAAGTCCTGAGGTCTTTTATCAGGCTCTAGCAACTACAACATCATTTTGCTTCAGCCATGCATCTCCTGAACACTGCATCTTGCCTCTCAGGAGGTGCCAGCCACCTGCCACTACTCACAGAGGAGGTGAGAAATATACACAAGGAACAGACACTAGAGTTAGATAATACTGGAGATATCTGCATTTGTATCCATGGTGGCAAGTGGCCACACACACATTCAGACACACACACACACACATCCACACACAGCTACACATCCACATTTGGCCACATCCAAAAACAGGCACACCTAGCCATGCCCTCAAATTGTTTATATTGGGTTTATTGACAGTAGTGCCCCAGAGCCATGCAACTGCTTAACTTGAAAGGCTAGAGCCTTTGAAGTCAGGTATTCTGTAAATATTTTCACATATCCATACCTTAACTTCTATTTTATTATGAACAGAACACATTTTTAAAGCAGTTTGAAACATTGTAATGAAACCACAAATTTCCATAAACAGCTTCTGAATTATTGAGGAATTTAGTAAGAAGTAAAGGGAAATGTTTTGGTTTTTGTTTTTTTAAAAAAAACATAGTCCACCAGAGTGTTATAAACTCTACAGCTTACAGGAAAATCTTTGAGACTTTAGACAAAATATCAAAGGAGAGAACCAACGATATTGTCGTTAATAGACACAGAAACCTACAACTGACAAGTTTCAGTCTCTATGTGGTTACTTTTCTGTCATTTTTGATCTATAGTAGAAGCTTTATGAATCTAAGTTTTTTAATCAGATTTTTGAAAATTTTAGTTAGTATACTTTGTAAGAAATTTGTGTTTACAAATATTTGTTAAAGTCTGTTTGGATTGTAAATGTTGTAGTGAGAAACCAGGGCTGTGGGTGACAAAAGACTTAAAATCACACTAATGAAAATTTGAGACATAGGTTAGTGGTTAACAAATAGGTTTATTGATATTTATTGTATGTAGTGCAATAGAAGGCACAGTAGTATTGATAATAGCTTCACCTACCCCTTCCCGCCTGGTGCTTATGGGGGTTAACAGACAATAGTAACATGAAGTGAAGCCCTTATGTGACAGAGTTCTGGGCAGCTGGTCAAGCAGGTGGGCCTGTTGGTTACCAGGACATGGTTGCCATTAAGGCCCACAGATAAGGGCATAAGGGTATAAAGGTTTGGGATCTCTTTCCCAAGTTCATCTCAACACTCTGCCACTTCAAGTGTCATTGCCATACAATGTACAGGTGCCTTCTCCTCCAGATATCCACGTGTAAGGTGAGGAATAAACATGGGATACGGAACAGTACATTCAAAGGCTTTAAATTAATTCAAGTTACAACAAGAAAGCATAAGACATGATATAGAATACACCCCAACAATCACTGAATTTCATTATATTGTTGCTGGGGTAAAATCTCTGAATGATCCAAGTGTAGTTTGATAACCAAGTCCAGTGTGGTTAATGGCTGTGGCTACCTTCCAAGGTAGGTGAACTGCAAAGCTGGTAACAGCTGCTCATCCAAGAAGCCAATTGGTTGGTCACTGCTGCAAATCTGTTGAGTCCACCAGGATATTATAGCCATCAGGTTGCATTCATCCGATGAGGGCAAAAGTCCAGTAGCCTACCTGCCATCACAGGGGATCACAGCTTATCATCCCATTGTTTGCAGAATGCAGCACATATATTGTTAAAAATATTGACCAGTACATTAAACTCTTACTAACAAATGAAAGCACAAAGTGGTGTCAATTCAAGGATATAAGGCTAGGCGCAAGTTAGAGACATTCATTGTTTGAAGTTTAGCCCCAAGAACAGGACTCCATCCACCCCAGAACCCCCGATCAGGTGGAATCAGAAAACTTGAATAACACTGAACTCTTCGAGTTGTCCCCACCACTAGAGGACTCTATCATTACACTTGTTGGGTTGTCATTTGGCACTGGGTTAAACTTGGAGGGTGAGGACCTTTCCCCTCCAGGGCATGGATGGCATCTTCTTTTGTCCCCAGCTGCCACTGCCTGAGCTGTCATCTCTAGCTTCCTTTCAGGTGTGACTGCATTATTGTCTCTCCATGTTCTGTGGGCTGTTCTCA
Source organism: Sylvilagus floridanus (assembly GCA_949820135.1). Classification (NCBI taxonomy): domain Eukaryota; kingdom Metazoa; phylum Chordata; class Mammalia; order Lagomorpha; family Leporidae; genus Sylvilagus; species Sylvilagus floridanus. Next base: position 81,702,705 of record OX463241.1, read on the forward strand.
GGCTCCCTTTCAGCTTCAGCTGTGTGTCTCCTGAACTCTGCATCTTGGGTCTCCAGGAGTACTGGCCTCCTGCTTTTACTTACAGTTGCAGTGAGAAATACACAAGGAACAGAGACTAGACCCCTATAGACTGAGACCACTGGAGATATCTGCATTTGTGTCCCTGAAGGCAGACACACATACAAAGACATTTTCATGCATGCACACATAACCACACATCCACATAAGGGCACATACCCCAACATCCACAACTAGCTGTGTCCTCCAGTTCATGTATTTACAGACAAAGGTGACATAGAGCCAAGCCATTACATAACAGTGTTGTGGGCAGCAGGCCAAGCAGGTGGGACAGTTGGTTACTAAGACATCGCTGGCCATAGAGGCACACGGATAAGGGGGCAATGACATTCTGGTGTGGAAGCATGAAAACTACACCTTCCCAAGTTCATCTTCTGAAAAGATGGCTATGTAGCCACTCTAGTCCTGGCATAGTCCTTTGTCATAGGTACTAACAGATAATCATGTATAAGAGCACTTTTTTATTTTATTTTTATTTTTTGACAGAGTGGACAGTGAGAGAGACAGAAAGGTCTTCCTTTTGCCATTGGTGCACTTTTTATATAACTTCTTGGATTTTTATATCTTAAAGTTGGCACCGAAGACTTTAAATTCAAACACCCTCCAGCTTGTCATCAGGATTTTAGTTTTTCTCTTGCACATTTCTAAAAACAAAAAACGTACAACAAAACAAAGACCAATATTGCTGATCTGTCATTCTGAGGCCACTTCTTTTGTGTCTCTGGTTAGGATTTACCTCTTCCTGGTCTTTATTCTGATTTGGTCCCAGGTTGGGGAGGACATGATTGACAGCCAAGAGTCATAAACCCCTTCAGCCCACATATGAACAGCCTAGAGGTTTATGAACAGGGTCCATAAATTAACTTTACTTGCAGTCTGTTCCTATAATTAACATCATCATTTCCATACACAAAGCCATCATGTCAAAATTATCAGGCCAGCATTATTTGGCTGGGAACTGGACTCTTGAACAAAGCAGACATGCTATGGGCATGAAGGTCCAAAGGAACAACACATAACAAATCAGCAACACTACAGCAGATCAAGTTTGTACCTAAAACCCGTAACCAATCTAACTGCAGTCATATTACAGTTGACTGTCCAAGGTCATTAAGAAAGTTGATTTCTCTCATTTTAATCTCAGATTTATACTATGTTTTAACTCAGGAAGTTTAACCAAGGATGTCTTAGATTTTTTTAATGCTGTCGTACCAAACCTTTTGAAGTTTAACAGGAATTAAGGAGTCATCATTTTAATTACTAACTGAAAGGCAGGGAGTCCTGGAAGTCAAGTGTTCTGTGTATAGTTTTGGACATATCAAATATTTTAAGTTATATTCAGTTATGCACAGAACTGATTCTTTTAACAAAGTTTTAAAGATAATTACATTGTCATGGAAATCAAAAATTCCCATAAGCAGTATCTAAAGTTGATGGAATTTAGGTGGAATTAAAGGTAAATATTTTGACTTTTGTTCATAAAAACATGGTCCACCAGATTGCTACAAAGGCTAGAAATCACAGTAAAATCTTTAGGCCTTGAAACAAATCTTTGCAGTAGAAAGAACCAACAACATTGTCAAAAACAGACACAGAATCCTACAATTTGACCAGTTTACACTTCTATGTGCTTAGTTTTTATTCCTATTTGATCTATGGTAGCAGTTGCAAGAATATGTCAGTGTTTTCATGAACTTGTTTTTGAATTCTGGGGGAATTTAGTAGAAAGGAAGGTAAAGGTTTTTACTTTTATTTATAAAAACATAGTCCACCAGAGTGTTATAAAGTCTAGATATTGCTGCAGATCTTTAAGACTAAAGAAAAAACATTTAAGTAGAGGGCAAGGATACCTACAACTATACCAGTTTGAGTGACTATGAACTTATTTTGTCTTGTGTGATCTAGTAGCAATTTTATGAATCAATTTATTTAATCTGTTTTTGAATTATTTAGTTCATATTATGGGAAACCTCTATTTATAAATAATTTAGATTCTTTTTGGATTGTAAGTGTTTTTTGAGAAGAATAAAAACTGGATGACAACAGACTTAAAATCAACATGATTGAAACAGTTGATCGGTTAACAAGGTGTTTCAGTTATATTTATTAATATAGTATCTTGATATAAACAGAACTGCTGTGCAAACTTTTATTTTTTTTTTTGGGCCAGCATAATCTGGTCGGGAATTATTCCTTTGCAGAATTCTGATAGGTGATAGGAAAAAGTTCAAAAAGAATACTTAACAAACTAACAACAGTACAACAAATCATGTTGTATCTTCAATACAACAAAGAATGCATTTGTAGACATTATTGCTATGTAACTACAATAAGAAAGTTGATTTATAACAGATTAAACTCAGATTTAGAAATTTTTAATTTTCCATTTTTATACATTTAAATTTATTGTACTTAGTATTTTAAAAAGCACATTAGTGTTTTAAAAACTATTTGTTTTATCCTGTTTTTTTTTAATGTTTTATTCATGGTTTTATTCTCTTTTTTACTTTTATTTAAGTTATACAAGTTTCATATATTTTATATATACAGATTTAGGAAAATAGTGAGATTTCGTCCCCAACTGTCCCTCCCACCCATGCTCCAAACCTTCTCTCCTTCCCTCTTACAAAATTTTAATTTTGAGGCGTCTGGACTTGTGAAGGGAGGGGCAACTCCAAGGCTCTTATACAGTCCCCAGGTCTTTTTCATTATTAAGATAAAAATCATGACAGATGAAACCAACTCGGCTGCAGCAGACATTTATGAGTGTCATACAACCTGTAGAATATTTATATCCATGATGTACCTATAGAAATGTCACATTAAAGATAACCTAAGTTTACAACAAGGTAATGCTCCTTGTATATAATTGAAGTGTCTAATTAGCAATCATCTCTACTAGGTACCAGCTACATTGTTTGAGGAGCTCTATGCTTCCAGCTGGAAATCCCAATGTCAAAGGACTTAATGTGAAACTTCAGTGTTTTTAAAAACATATCAATAATGTTAACTCTTGAGACTTGGGTATATTAGCAGGGAGCTACCGTAGGTTTCAGAACTCGTACCTTAACTCATTGTATCACAGCACAGGCCCCTTTCTGAGGCTTTAAGATAAGCATTTTTAGTGTCTGGTCACAAGAGAGTCAGAACGAGGGAGGAGAAAAATGCTTTACAGGTGCCACCTAGAAAGCTGAGGGAAGAAGGCTGGAGTTGTGGAGCAGGTTAAGCCACCTGGAATGCCAACATCCCATCTCAGAGTGCTGGTTCCAGTCCTGGCTGCTCTGCTTTCAATCCATGTTCTTGCTATGTGCTTGGGAAGAAGCAGAGGATGATCAGAGTACTTGGGCCCCCACCATCCATATGAGAGATCCAGATGAAGTGCCTGCCTTCAGCCTAGAACACATTGGGCTGTTAAGGCCATTTGGCGAATAAAATAGCAGATGTAAGAGCTCTCTCTCTTTCTCTGTCACTTGTCTTTCCAATAAATTAACCAATTTAAAAAAAAAAAAGTTGAAGGAAACAGTTTACAGTGAACTGGAAACTACCAAAGGAGATGCTGTTTTACAAAATGGTTGATAATGTGTTAGCAAACATTTTTAAATTAAAGATATAGACTTTTAAACAACACTTATAAATGATATTTTAAGAAATGTTGCTGATTTAACTCAGGGGGACAGATTCTACTTTTATATCAGTGCACTTTTGATGTTAAACCTTACATTTTAGAAACATAATTTTCTTTTAATCTCAACATAATATCACAAAAGATTTCTTGTTTCTACAAACTTTTAATAAAATTTTATTTACTTGTAGGATAACTTTTTTTTTAGAAAGATTTTATTTATTTGAGAGTTAGAGTTACGGACATTTAGAGGGAGAGACAGAAAGGTCTTCTCTTCACTGGTTCATTCCCAAAATGGCCGCAATGGCTGGAGCTGCGCCAATCCGAAGCCAGGATTCAGGAATTTCCTCTGGTCTCCCTAACTGGCACAGGGGCCCAAGGACTTGGGCCATCTTCTGCTTTCCCAGGCCACAGTGGAGAGCTGGGTTGGACAAAGAGCAGCCAGAACTAGAACCGGCGCCTATATGGGATACCAGTTCCTCAGGCAGAGGATTAACCTACTGCGCCACAGTGCCGGCCCAAGGATAACTATTCTTACTAATCAAAACATATCTCTTATATCCCTCAGCTTTTTTTACTAAACACTCATTTTTGTTTATATTTTTAAAATTCTCCCTACCTGCTTTTTATTTACAAAGTTATGGTTTTACATTTAAACACGAAGCAGTCCTTTAAAATCTCTAAGAGAAAAACATTTTCTTAACAAAAGTACATACAGATTTTTAATTTTTTATAATTTTTCCTTTTTGTTATTAAATTTTGAGTATTTTTATTTTGTTTTTTTCTTTTTCCTGTTTAATTGTTTTATTTATTTATTTTTGCCAGGCAGTTAGTGAGAGAGAGAGATAGAAAGGTCTTCCTTTTTCCATTGGTTCACCCCCCAAGTGGCCCCTATGGCCAGTGTGTTGCGACTGGCGCGCTGCTCCGATCCGAAGTCAGGAGCCAGGTGCTTCCTCCTGGTCTCCCATGTAGGTGCAGGGCCCAAGCACTTGGGCCATCCTCACTGCCCTCCCGGGCCACAGCAGAGAGCTGGACTGGAAGAGGAGCAACTGGGACAGAATCCAGAGCCCCAACCGGGACTAGAACTCAGGGTGCCAGCGCCACAGGCAGAGAATTAGCCTAGTGAGCTACGGTGCCAGCCTGTTTAATAATTGTTTTTACATGTAGAATTTTTACCCTTAGTTATTGGAATTTTTTTTTTTTTTTTTTGCCAGGCAGAGTGGACAGTGAGAGAGACAGAGATAAAGGTCTTCCTTTTCCATTGGTTCACCACCCAATGGCCGCTGCAGCTGGCACACCATGCTGATCCGAAGCCAGGAGCCAGGTGCTTCTCCTGGTCTCCCATGTAGGTGCAGGACCCAAGGACTTGGGCCATCCTCCACTGCACTCCCAGGCCACAGCAGAGAGCTGGACTGGAAGAGGAGCAACTGGGACAGAATCCAGCGCCCCGAATGGGACTAGAACCTGGGGTGCCGGCGCCGCTAGGCGGAGGATTAGCCTATTGAGCCATGGCACCGGCTGGAATTAATCTTGAATGGTTTGTCTTCTATCAATTTTTTAAACTTTTAAATGTATGTAAAGAGAACAAATTTCATGTATTTCATATATGTACTTTTAAAAGCATATAGACAGTTCACACCCACCTTCCCTGGGTCCCACACTCCCTCTTCTTTCCTCTCATTTTTCTTTTAATCTTTTCAATGACATATTTTCAATTTAGTTTTTAATCATAAGCTTAACTCTCCATTAAATAGAATTCAACAAGCAGTAAGTAGAAAAACCACTGTTCCTCAGGAGTATACAAAAGTCTATGAACAATAATTAAATCTCAATATGTGAATTTAACTCAAATACGTTACTTTTTTGTTCCTGAAACATTAATTACCACAAATCAGAGAAAACATGATATTTGTCTTTTGGTACTGGCTGATTGCACTAACGATGATGGTCTCCAACTGCATCCATTTTGTTGTGAAACACAATTTTTTATTTAGTCATCAGTCAATGGTTATCTGGGCTTATTCCATATCTTAGCTACTGTGAATTGAGCTGCTACAGACAGGTGCACAGATAACTTTTATATGTTGTATATCAACAATGTATAAAAGCATATTTTTTAACAGACCCAAATATACTGTTTTTATAGAATTTAAGAAGCCAACAGTCATTAAATTTACATTTACTAATATTTCTCATTTATATTGATCTGATTTATCTTTTTTAAAAAAAGATTTACTTATTTGAAAGGAAGAATTACAGAGGTAGAGAGAGAGAAGTCTTCCATCTACTGGTTTACTCCCCAAGTGGCCTCAACGGCTGGAGCATCGATTTGAAGCCAGGAGCCATGAGTTCCTCCAGGTCCCCCATGTGGCTGCAGGGGCCCAAGCACTTGGGCCGCCATCTACTGCTTTCCCAGGCCATAGCAGAGAGCTGGATGGGAATTAGAGGAACCGGGTCTCAACAAACGCCCATATGGGACGCCGGCACAGCAAGTGGCTGCTTTACCCACTAAACCACAGTGCCATCCCCTTGACTTACTTTTTTTAAAATTTAATTTAAACAAGAATATTTATAGTAGTTATGAAAACTGAAATGTCAGGCAGAATAGCTAAATTATTATCCTTGAAACACAGAACACTATTGTATTTTGACATGATCTTAGATTTATGCTTTTATGAACAAATGACCTAAAAGAGCTCCAACTGCCAGGAAGCCCAAACAAATGGCAGACAACCAGGATTCCCAGTATGCACCCATTTCAACTTACCCAATCTTGGAGCCCCCTGACTCCAAAAAGTACCGTTTACTTGTACCAATAAAATGATACTAGGCAGCTACATCACAATGAGGACAGAAGGGGAGGCATCCAAGAAAATGGACTCAGCGGCTACTGTGATATCTCTGAAATCCCAGCATGGTGTCAGCTCACCAAGAGCAGCCTGGTGGACACAGGCAGTGCTCGCTTTCCTGAGCAACATGTGAAGACCAGACTCCCACCCCTGCTTGGCTCATCATTTGTTACACTCAAAGTTAGGCCCAGGCTGCTAGCTACTAAACAACTAATTAATGGTAGTAGATAAAGAGACAGCTTTATTAAAGAAGCCAGCATTCCTAGAGAAAAAACATATTCCTTTGATGCCAAATACGCTCTTTCCAATGAATGTGGGCTACTTAAAAACAAACAGGCAAACAACAACAACAAAAAACACTGAGTCCCTGAGGCTGGCATTGAGGTACAGTAGATTAAGCTTCTGTTTGTGGCACCAGCATCCCATATGGGTGCTGGTTCGAGTCCCAGATGTTCCACATCTGATTCAGCTCCCTGCTGAATGGCCTGGGAAAGCAGTGGAAGGAGGCTCAAATGCTTGCGCCCCTACAACCACGTGGGAGACACAGAAGAAGCTCCTGGCTCCTGATCAGCCCAGCTCCAGCCATTGCTGCCATTTGGTGAGCGAACAAGCAGATGGAAGATCTTTTTCCAGTCTCTCCCTCTGTGTCTGTAACTGCATCTCAAATAAGTAAATCTTAAAGAAACCTGTTTCTTTTCACTGACTCTTATCACTGGTGAATTGCTGCCTAGTGGTGAGCAGTGTGAAACTAATATTACTGATATGGAATGGAGCACCCCAATTATTTAGCTGCCTACCCTTTTTGTTAGTAGGTTTGAAATAGTTTTTATTGTCTAATCTGTCATCCTGTAGCCATATTTTTTTGCTCTTCTGGTCAACGTGGATTTATTCCTGGAGGTTGCTCAGATTTGGAACCACGTTGTGGTAGACATGGTTGACAACCAAGTGTCAGTGTTATAAACCCCTTCAGCCACATATATGAGCAGCCTAGAGATTTATGAATGGGGTTCACAGTTTAAGTTTACTTGCAGTCTGGTCCTAAAGTTAACATTATCAGTTCTGTAGGCAAGAACCATCATGTCAAAATATCAGACCAACATCATCTGGCAGGGGATTGGAATTTTGAAAAAAGCTAACAAGTAATGGGCATGAAGCTCTGGAGGAACACATAACAAATCAACAATAGTACAGTATCTGAAAAACTGTAAACAATATAACTGTAGTAATATTATAACAGACCATCCAATGTCAGTAAGACTAGGTGATTTCTCTCATTTTAATCTCAGATTTATAAAAATATTTTAACTAAGGAATCCTAACCACAGAATTCTTAGTTTATTTTTTAAAAGATTTATTTACTTAAGGGGCCAGCACTGCGGCGCAGCGCGTATAACCTGCAGTGCTGAATTCCTATATGGGCACTGGTTCGAGTCCTGGCTACTCCACTTCCAATCTAGCCCTCTGTTATGGGATGGGAAAGCAGTGGAAGATGGCCCAAGTCCTTGGGCCCCTGCACCCACGTGGGAGACCTAGAGGAAGCTCCTGGCTCCTAGCTTCAGATCAGCGCAACTCTGGCCATTGCGGCTATCTGGGGAGTGAACCAGCGGATGGGAGATTCTCTCTCTCTCTCTGCCTCTCATTCTCTGTGTAGCTCTGACTTTCAAATAAAAATAAATAAATCTTTTAAAAAAAGATTTATTTACTTGAGAGGCAGAGTTAGAGAGGTTTTCCATCTGCTAGTTCCCTCCCAAAATGGCAACAGCAGGAGTTGTGTTGATCCCAAGCCAGGAACCAAGAGCTTCTTCCAGGTCACACATGCCTTTCAGGGGCCCAAACACTTAGGCTGTTTTCCACGGCTTTCCCAGGCTATCAGAAGGGAGCTGGATTGGAAGTAGAACAGCCAGGACTCAAACCAGTGCACATGTGGGACACTGGCAATGCAGGCGGATGCTTAACCTACTACATCACAGCGCCAGACCCCTAGATTATTTTTTTAAAGCTATAGCACTAAGTCTTTTGAAGTTTAAGAGCTATTAAGAATTGATCAGTTTACTCATTAAAAGACTTGGGCAGTATTTTAGCACTGAGTGAACCTGGAGTCTGGTGACTCCTTCCTTCCAGGGCATGGATGCCATTTTCTTTTGTCCCCAGCTGCCATGGGCTGTGCTGTCTTCCCTTTGCCCTCTTTGAGATGTGTATGTTTTGAACTCTCTCCATGGCCTTTGGGCTGTTTTTGGGCTCTAGCAACTACACCATCTCCCTCTGCTTCAAATGTGTCTCCTGTGCTCTGCATCTTGGTTCTCAGGGTGTCCTGGCCCACTGCTTGAACTCACAGTGGCACTGAGAAATATACAAAGAACAGATGCTAGATCCAATGGGACTCTGGATATATCACATTATCCACATTTGTGTTTGTGGTGGCAGGTAGATACACACACACACACACACACACAGATATATGTATATATCCACCCATGGCCAAACATCCACATATGGTCACATCCAACAATTCCATGACTAAACATGTCCCCACGTGCTATGTGTGTTTACAGACAATAGTGGCTCAGAGCCAGGTAATTACATAACAGAGTTCTGGGCAGCAGGCCAATCAGGAGGCTTCTTTGTCAAAAAGGAACACAGATAAGGAAGCAAGGAGAGCATAAGGGCGTGGGAACTTGGTACCTTCATCTTCTCAAGTTCATCTTCTCAACTCTCTGCCACTTCAAATATCGTCACTGTACAATCTGTGTTTGCCTCATCTTCCAGAGAGATCCAAATACAAGGCAAGGAGTACAGTGGGGACTGGAACATTGAATCCATAAGCCATAACAATAGTGCAAGTTACAAAGCAAAAGTATAAGAAATAACATAGAATATTCCCAACCATCATTGGGATTCATTACATGCTCCTGGGCTAAAGTCACTAGATGAGTCAAAGTGTACTTTCAAAACCAAGTCCAGTGTGGTCAGTGGCTTTGGCCACCTTCCAAAGTAACTGAGCTGCAAAGCTGCAAGGCAACTTGTTGCACATGGAACAAGCCAAAGCATTGGTCATGGCTGCAAAGCTGTTCAGTCCATGATGGTGTTTGTAGCCATCAGGTTGTATTCATCTGTTGAGGGCAAAAGACCAGTAGTCTATATGCCACCTCCCCAGGGAAATCACAGGTTATTATCCCAAGTTTAAGGAATGGAGCACATATATTATTACAATCATTGGCCATTACATTAAACTGCTTATTACCAAATCAAAATATATGGTAGTGTCAGGGTCAGGGCTGCAAGGCTGAATGCAAGGTTAGAAACATTCATTGCTTTCTGGCCAACCCAACAATGGGAACCCGACCACCCCTAAACTACATAACCCAGAAGGACTCAGAAACCTGGAATAACACTGAATTGTCCATTCAACCATTACAGTTGCTTCATAGTCTTTTGACAGTGGATGCTACTTGGAGGGTGATAACCCCTCTCTTCCAGGTCATGGATTGAATATTCTTTTGTCCCAAGTTGCCAATGGCTGAGCTGTCTTCTCTCTGACTACCTTTGGAGGTGTCTATGTAGCTGTCTCTCCACATCCTCTTGGCTGTGCGGGGGCTCCAGAAACTGCAGCATCTGCTTCTGCTTCGTCTGTTGGTCCCTTCTCTTCTGGTTGTTGTGTCTCAGGGAGTCCTGCCCAACTTTCTTTACTCACAGTGATGAGGGGAAATGTGTAAGGAGCAGAAACTAGACCCTGATAGCAATGGAGCCACAGAAGATATCCACATTGTGTCCACGGCAGCATCAGAATCACACAGAGAGACAACTACATATATCCACACATAAGAACACACCCACATACAGCTGCATCCACCAACAGCCATGGCTAGCTGTGTCCTCCAGTTGCTTATGTGGGTTTACAGACAAAAGTGTCTCAGAGCCAAGCATGAGCATAAGTGGATTATGGGCAACAGGGAAAGCAAGTCAGCCCATTGGTTACCAGAACATTGGTGGCCATAGGCACACACAGATGGACAGAACAATATAAAAGCACGGAAATATAAAAACTTCACCTTTCAAATTTCATCTTTTTAACAGGTAGCCCTTTGTAGAGGGTATAGTCCTGGTAGATCTTTGTTTTGCAGATTTGCTATTGGATATTCATGTATAATGACACTTTTTATATATCCTTTTGTTCTAATATAGTTTAATGTTAGCATCAATAAATATATCTTGATGTTAATATACTCTTGCCTTTTCATCTTTTTTATTTTAATGAAAACACTGCTGATCTGTCAAGTTGTTTTCAGATTCTATTTGCTCTTCTGGTCCAGGTTGACTTGGTCTTCCTGTTTGTTCTGATTTGGTCCCACTTTGGGGTGGAAAAGGTTGACAACCCAGAGTCAGTATTATAAACTTTTTAGCTACTTATTTGAGTAACAGAGATTTTAGAAGAAGGGGTTTTTAGACAAAATTTACTTGCAGTCTATACCTAAATTGAATTTAATCATTTCTGTAGGCAAGAACCATCTTGTCAGAATCAGGCAGAATTATCTGCTTGGGAAAAGGACTTTTGTAGAATGCTGACTGATGACAGGCATGAATAAATCACAGCAGTCCAACAAGAAATCATGTTTGTGTCTTAAAAAACCATAAACAGACCAGTGCTGTGGTGAAACAGGTGAGCCTGTGGCCTGCACTTCCCACATCCATATGGGTGCTGGTTCAAGTCTCCTTGTGGTCTAATTCTGATCCAGCTCTCTGCTGTGGCCTGGGAAATCAGTAGAGGATGGCCTAAAATCTTGTGCATCTGCACCCACCTGGGAGACCCAAAAGAAGCTCCAGGCTCCTGGCTTCAGATCAGCCCAGCTCTGGCCATTGTGGCCATTTAGGGAGTGAACCAGTGGATGGAACACCTAACTCTCTCTATCTATCTCTATCTCTATATCTCTATCTCTGCTTCTGCATCTCTGTGACTTTGCCTTTCAAATATGTAAATCAAATAAATAAATAAATCATTTTTAACTTTTATTTAATGAATATAAATTTCCAAAGTACAGTTTATGGATTACAATGGCTCCCCCCCCATAACTTCCCTCCCACCTGCAGCCCTCCCCTCTCCTGCTGCCTCTCCCCTTCCATTCACATCAAGATTCATTTTCAATTCTCTTTATATACAGAAGATCAATTTAGTATATATTAACCTTTTAAAAAATCTAGCTGCAGGCATTTTATAATTGAGTCTGTACTAGTAAACAGTTGATTATTCAATTTTTTTTATCTGTAAGGTCTTTTAAAATTAATTTTTTTTCAACTTTTATTTGATAAATATAAATCTCTCCATTCAGAGAAAGGTACCTACTTCTTTGATGGCCCATTCTTTCTGTTGGGATCTCACTCACAGAGATTTTTCATTTAGGTTATTATTATTTTTTTTTGGCCAGAGTGTCTTGGCTTTCCATGCCTGAAATACTCTCATGGGATTTTTAGCCAGAATTGAATGTCTTAAGGGCTGATTCTGAGGCCAGAGTGCTGTTTAGGACATCTGCCATTCTATGAGTCTGCTGTGTATTCTACTTCCCATGTTTAATTGTTCTCTCCATTTTAATTCTATCAGTATTAGCAGACACTAGTCTTGTTTATGTTATCCCTTTTGCTATTGGTCATGACTCCTGTATGAGGAACATAGTCTTAGAGAAGTTTGGAGTCAGAATCAATGAGAAGAATGGCAAAACACCGGTCAATGATGTGGAACAGACCAATGTACCCTATGTATGCCACTGAAGATGTGCTGGAAGGCAAACCACAGCTTACTCCCGTGGTCATCCAGGCAGGCAAGCTGTTGGCCCAAAGGCTCCATGGGGCCTCTTCAGAAAAGTGTGATTATTTTAGCATTCCAACAACAGTGTTTACTCCTCTGGAATATGGTTGCTATATTGGAAGAGAAAGCAACTGAATTATATATGAAAGAGAATCTAGAAGTGTATCATACTTTGTTTTGGCCTCTTGAATGGATAGTAGTTGGCAGAGACAACAATACTTGTTACGCAAAGATAATCTGCAACAAATTGGATCAGGATTGAGTGATAGGATTCCATGTGCTTGGACCTAATGCCAGTGAGATTACTCAGGGGTTTGAAGCTGCAATGAATTGCAGGCTCATGAAACAGCTCCTAGATGAGACCATTGAGATCCAGCACACCTGCGGGGAGGTATTCACCACACTGGAAATCACCAAGTTCTCGGGCCTGGCCCTCACTCAGCAGGGCAGCTGAGGCTAGTGCTGCTCCACCACGTTGTCCTTGTCATGCTCGCCTCTCTCAATGGTGGGCCATGCTATCAAGCCCAGCGTGGGGCAATGTAAAGGTGGATAGGAGAAAGGACAACAGCAGATGTCAACTCCCCTACCCGGCCATCTGGAGAAGCAGCATGCTGCTGCCTCGAAGCCCTAGCTTGGAACCTACCAATTAACATTCTTATTTATGACATCAGTGATAACCCAAGGCTCTTGTTAATGTATACAGTTTTAAGAAAATAATAATTCCAAACCTTCCCTCCTAACCTCCCTCACTCACACCATCCCTCCTCCTTCCTTATTTTCCTTTTAGTTTTTGCAATGACATATTTTAAATTTATTTTACAATCACAAAAAATTTGACAAGTTGTAAGTAAAAAAGCCACTGTTCCTCAGGAGTATAATAAGGACTATAAATAATCATCAAAACCAAAAAGGTAAGTTTCATTCACACACATTTTTTGTGTGCTCTACTTAGTTACCACAAATCAGGGGGAAAATGATATTTGGCTTATTTCACTACGCATAACGGTCTACAACTGCATCCATTTTTTTGAAATTAGGATTTCATTCTTTTTAATGGCTGATCGGTGTTTCATCAAGTGTCTATACCACAGTTTCCTTCTGCAGTCCTACATTGACAGATATTGGGGTTGAGCACATATCTCAGCTATTGTGAAATAAGCTGTTGTAAACAAGGGCTACAGATGATTTCTTTATATTCTGTATATCAACAATTTATACAAGCATGCTTATTGAAAGAACCAAATATGCTGTTTTTATAGAATTTAAGAAACCAAGAGTTTTAAATTGATGTCAAAATATTTATCACATTTATATTCATCTAATTTATATTTAACAAGTATATTGACATTAGCTATGAAAGCTGAAATATCAGGCAAGCATGGTGAAGTTAAACTGTTATCCTGAAACACAGAACACTATTGAACTCTGACATGAGCTTAGGTTAGATTTCTGTTTTCATGATCTTAAACATCTAACATACATAAATATGATCCAGATTGGCCAGTAAACCCAGGCACAAACATATGTTAACAAACATAAAGACATCTTTATTTTACCAACAAATTTTAACTATTTGTCAAGCATTTATACAAGTCCCATGAACTAAAAGTATATGGCTTATTAACACATATAGAACATATATTACAAGAAAAAACACAAGCAACTCTGTAACAGTTTTTTCAATTATTTGAAATGCAGAGTTACAGAGAGGCAGATGAAGAGAGAAGTCTTCCATCTGCTGGTTCACTCCCCAAACGGCTTTCGATGGTAACAGCTGGGCCAGTTCTAAGCCAGGAGCCAGGAGTTCTTCCACATCTCCCACACAGGTGCAGGGGCCCAAGCGCCATCTTCCACTGCTTTCCCAGGCCATAGCAGAGAGCTGGATTGGACAAGGAGCAGCAGGGACAGGAACCTGCGCCTACAAGGGATGCTGACACCTCAGATAGAGGCTTAGCCTGCTGTGCCACAAGCACCGGGCCCTCCTTTGTTCTCATAAAGCCAGTTGGAAGTTGCACAGTGGGGAGTAATAAGAATAATCATAATAATACCACAGAAAGCGTTTCTCTATTAGAGCATCAATTAAAGACTCTGAAATTCAGTGGCTATCACCCTCTACACCATAGTGCCAGCTCCCCGGAACAGCTTTAAAAAAAAAAGTTTCTTCTTTTATTAACATTAATCAATTAGAATTATTTCTTGCTCTTAGATACTTTATTTTTTTAATTTATTTTTTTTTTTATATTTTGACAGGCTGAGTGGACAGTGAGAGAGAGAGACAGAGAGAAAGGTCTTCCTTTGCCGTTGGTTCACCCTCCAATGGCCGCCGCGGCTGGCGCACCGCGCTGATCCGGCAGGAGCCAGGTGCTTCTCCTGGTCTCCCATGGGGTGCAGGGCCCAAGCACTTGGGCCATCCTGCACTGCACTCCCGGGCCACAGCAGAGAGCTGGCCTGGAAGAGGGGCAACCAGGACAGAATCCGGCACCCCGAATGGGACTAGAACCCGATGTGCTGGTGCCCCAAGGCAGAGGATTAGCCTATTGAGCCCAACTCTTAGATACTTTAATTAAACACTATTTTTAGTCAAAAACATGATAAGCAGTTTAAAATTATCACATTCATATCAGCTAGAAACAGCAGGGAAAAAAAGGTAATTTCATCCTTTATGTCATAACTATACTCCCAGGAAAGGAGTTGAATATTTTCTCATGCAACAAAAATAACCCCTAAATTCCAGAGCCTTTAACTGACACCCTAAAGAGACATGCTTTCTATGGCATTACTCTTATTATTATTATGATTATTATTGAGCACTGTCAATTGGACTTACTTGCCACTTACTGAAGTAAACTGATGGAATGACTGCTGGTCCCTGGAATTACGTATCTTATACCACAGGAAAATTCACAAGAGAATTGTTCATAGTAAGAACTAAAAATACTTTTCTCTATTAATATCACAACGAAATTACTAAAAATGCTGCCATAAATGTACAAGAGAGGCTGGCACGTGAGTCCTACCACGATCACTTTCATAAATCAATGTAACATTTTTGAGTCCTTAAAATTCTCACCATTTAAACCAAAACAATGCTAAAAAAAAAAAACAAAAACTAGGAATACGACCCCAAACATCTCGGCATGAGTCCCCAGATCCCCCATGCACCCTGAATGAAAACAGCGATTTCTGCTCCCCAGCCCCTCCCCAGCTGACACAGGTCTCCCCCAAGATCAACTCCTTTAGGTGCCTGCACTGAATCCTACATTCTCAAGGTCGGGCATTCGGGCTGTTTCTGTCTCCTGTCCACTCTGGCACTGTACTACGTATTAATTAGATCGGCAATGGATCTGTGAAATAAACTCAATTTTAAACTGTTGAGCCACCTGGGCAACAGAAGGTTCACCGAGCCCGGTGCTGAAATCAGTGCAGTGGACACCGCTCAGCCGGGAAAGTGGGGACTTCAGGGCAGAAGTCCGTGTTCTCCTTTCCAACTGTCTACAGGAAGCGGGAGCTGACCCCAAATCTGCTCCCTGGGGTGGACACAAAGGAGAACACCAGCCCAACCGCCTCCCAGAGTCCAGCGCTCAGGACTCGCACAAGAGGAGCACCTGGCACCTGGCACCTGACACTGGCCTTGGGAGCGCTCCTCTCCCTGCAGAGCCTGCGGAGCTTCAGACGGGCTTCAGGCAGCAGCTGCCAGGCTGGGATGGAGAGCGCTGTCACCCAGGTCCGCTGCGAAGCTCAGCGGGATGCAACGTCTCCCTGTGCCTGGGGGAGGCGTGGGGGGAAGGGCGGGTGCGCTCGAGTCGCAGCCAACCAGGACCGAGGGAGAAGCTCCTACATTGTGACGTCAGGAGACGGGGGCGGGGCGTCACGGGGGGGGGGGGGGTGAGCGGGGCACGCAGAGTGGGAGGCGTGGCCCCCGAATGCCGGCTGAGAAGGTGTCTTGCTGGCCTTTGGGCGCGGGTCTGGCTCTCTTCTCCCTTCTCCCTTCGGCTTCAGATGCGCTGTCGGCCGAGTCGGTGCTTGCGCGGTAATAGTGTCTGCTCTGCTGCCCGCCCTCGTGCCCGCCGCTGGTCACCGCCCCTTACTAGGTGGGCGTCGCAGGCCACGGTGAGGTGCCAGTGGTCGGAGCCGCCGGGCCTGCGCCCTGCGGGTCCCTCAGTTGCGAAGGGGGTGCGACCCCGGACCCTCAGCGCCCTTCGGAGGGGCCGTGCTTCTGGGCCTAAACCGCCTGGTTCTGCCGGGTTTGGCCATGAAAGAAGCGTGAATACACGAGGAAATCGATTCATTGTCTCGCCTTCTGCTCTCATCCTAAATGAAAGAAGTTTGACCATGTTGGGTCTTCATCGCATCAGAGCTGCTAGGTTTTTTTTTTTTTTTTTCCTCTTAGGAAGGTTGTGTATGTAAATCTCAAACTAATTTTCTGCCCCCGGAAGCTCATATTCCTGATGGAAAAGATTTCAGTATATGTGAGGCTTTGATGGTCTGGGTGAGACAGACTTCTCTTAGGACTTGGTAATCTGCTGTTGAGAATGCTGACCAGGGACCTGTGAGTGCTGAGACCCCACGTGCATTCTCCCAGGCACTGAAGGGTGAGAAGTTCATTCTTATTTGTGCTATTTAGTACTTCCTGAAGGAACCTGCATATGCAGATTCAGTATTGTATATCTTTGGACAGGTAGGTGTAAATTTAAAATGGGACTCTTTAATCTGACAGGATCAGCTATAATGCCCTGCATTAAACTGTTAAAACTTCTCCCTTTTCTTTTTGTGCCAATAAAGTTGTAAATAAAGACTGTCATAAATTAAAATCGTAAAAAAAAAAGAATACTGCAAAGGTTAACTGAATCATCCCAAGAAAGGTTCTGTAATGGTGTCTTGGGATTTAAGAACTTGCATTCCAATTTCCCTAACGTGTTACTTCTGTTGCCTTAAAATTTTTTTTTTTTTTAGGCATTTAGAGTGGCTGCTCCATTGGGTTACGGCTGTATATTTAGGGCTAACACTGGTTTATGTGACTGTAAAATAAAATTAAGAATAGCAGAATATCTTGGGAAAAAACAAAAAGTAGAAATGAATACTAATAACTTTGGGAAACAATACTTTGGGGCACAAATAAAGGTAACTTATGAAAAGTAGAGATTTAGCATCAAATACTATGCATTGCCTATATAATTGGATTGAATGATTGAGCGGCAACATTGTAACAGCCTCTCACCCCCTACTGTGAGTAACTGGAAAAGCCTTTGAACTACGGAGAATCTATGTCCTAAAGGGCTGGTACTTTTTCACAGTGAGTTTCAGCTTTCATATCTTTAGCCAAATGTATATACAAGAGCTATGAGAAGAGAAAATGCCCAAGGTTTTATTCCTTTAGGACAATTATAACATTAAATTTTATTCTGTTTCTCTAGTTAAGGTAAGTGTAAGACTTTCCTTCTCAATGAACTTTATATAATGATTTTACTATGTAAAGTGTACGGGAATAAGGTTTTAATTCATCTATGCCAGCCATGTTAATTCAAGATTTTTTATATGCAGTAATATTCTGATTAACATTGTTTAACCTATATTCCATTCTGGGCTCTAGTAGGTAGATGGAAGATGATTTTGTAAACATGGCTTTTTTTTTTTTTTTTTGGACAAGCGGAATTAGACAGAGAGAGACAGAGAGAAAGGTCTTCCTTTTCCATTGGTTCACCTTCCAAATGGCCACTATGGTCCGAAGCCAGGAACCAGGTGTCTCCTCCTGGTCTCCCATGCAGGTGCAGGGCCCCAGCACTTGGGCCATCCTCCACTGCCTTCCTGGGCCACAGCAGAGAGCTGGACTGGAAGAAGAGCAACTGTGACAGAATCCGACACCCCAAGTGGGACTAGAACCCCGGGGTGCCGGCGCCACAGGAGGAGGATTAGCCAAGTGAGCTGTGGCACTGGCAAACATGGCTTTTAGTAACTATGCATTCCCCAAGCTACAAGTTGCTAATTAAAAATAAAAAAAAAAAACCAATACTGTCTCTAAACCCATATAAACAACTCAGCATGGCTAGGTGTGCATGTTTGTGGATGTGGCCGTATGTGGATGTGTAGCTGTGTGTGGTTGCCTGTGTGTCTGAATATTTGTGTGTGGCCACCCGCTGACATGGACACAAATGCAGATACCTCCAGTGTTGTCTAGGTCTAGTGTCTGTTCTTTGTGTATATTTCTCACCTCCACTATGAATAGTGTCAGGTGGCTGGGACCCCTTGAGAGCCAAGATGCAGTGCTCAGGAGATGTACAGCTGAAGTAGAAGTGGATATTGTAGCTGCGAGAGCCTGAGAAAGGACCTCAGACATGGAGAAAGAGCAATGCAGCTACTTCAGACAAGAGTCAGAGAAGACAGTGTGGGGAACTACAGGCCAGCCACCTGTGGGAACCTCCTCATTGCAAACATTTTACCTGCCTCATCCTGCCGAGCAAAACAAGTCAAGGAAGTGCTGACCACAAGACTTCCACAAACAACAGGATGGAACAAGATACACTTTCCACCTGAAGTTATACGTGCCCTTTAATCTGATTGGACTGTTGGCTATGGACTGCTTGCTCTGGGGGACCGGGAGATATAAGGGGCTGGGAGAGGGGCTGTGGGCGGCTGTTTTTTCTTCTTCTTCTTTGCTTTCTGCTGTCGCTCCAAATAAAAGTTCCTTGAGAACCGATCAACAGCGGTCGTGTCGTGACTCCGTTGGACCCTTGCTGGCGAGGGTTCGACAGACAGCCAGTGGCAGCTGGGGACAAAGAAAATGCCATCCATGCCCTAGAATGGAAGCATCTTCACACTCCAGGTTACACAGAGTGCCAAAGGATCACCCAAGAAATGTAATGGTTGTGTTTTCTAGTTGTTGGGAGAATTCAAATCCTTCAGTGTTATTTGAGGTCTGATTACACCTGATTAAGTTTAGATTTGGATGGGGTCCTGTTCTTGGGGCTAAATCCAAAATAATGAGAGTTTCTAAGTGTGCACTCAGGCTTGGGGCCCTGATTACGTTTTGATTTGGTAATATGTGGTTTAATGCAATGTCCAATATTTGTAACAATACTTTGGCTCCATTCTGTAAACAATGGGATGATAGCCTGTGACTTGCAATGGGAGATGGAAGATAGTCTACTGGACTTTTGCACACATCAGATATTTACAATCTGATGGTGCCAAATACAGTGATGAACTGAAGAGCTTACCAATCATAATCAACTGGATGTGCAGCAAGTTGCTTGTCAACTCTGCAGCTCAGCTACCTTGGAAGGTGGCCACAGCCACTGACTGCACTAAACTGCACTTGGGTATCAAACTTCACTTGGACTCATCTAGAGACTGTAGTCCAGGAGCAGTATAATGAAAGTCACTGTGGGTTGGAGGTATTCTGTGTTGCGTCTTATACTTTCTCATTGTAATTGGCATTGTTGTTATGGCCTTTGGATGTAATGTTCCACACCCCAAGTGTACACCTCACCCCAGCCTCGGATCTCTCCAGGAGAGGAAGCACACATTAGTTGTACAGCAAGGATACTGAATTGGCAGAGTGTTGAGAAGATGAATTTGGGAAGATGAAGGTATAAAGTTCCCATGCTTTTATACGCTTACCTACTTACCTCCATGGCAGCCAATATCCTGGTAACCAACAGGCCCACATGCTCTGCCTTCTGCCTTCAAAACTGGTAACTTCAGGGTTTGGCAACTTCAGGGTTTGGCTCCAGGTTACTATTGTCTATAAATCCATTAAGCAACAGGGTGGTATGTTTAAGATTTGGTGCTTGTGCATGATTGTATTGGTTGATTTGGTTGTGGTGGATATATGGGTTTTGTGGCTGTCTCTGAATGTATGTAGATGTATGTATTTATTTCTCAGTGGCATGGTGATTTAAGACATACAAACCAAAAACCAACCAGAATTTATTCTCTGACATATTCATGTTCCATCTCAGCTCCCAGCACAGACACTGATTTCAGCTTCCTGCAATTGTGCACCTTGTGAGGTGGAAAGTAATTGAATACCTGCCCCTCAAATTAGAGATCTGGATTGATTTCCCAGCTCCTGGAAGCTGCCCTGGTCATTGCAGGCACATGGGGAGTACATGAAATGATGAGAACTTACTCTCTGTCCATCTGCCACTTAAATAGTAAGTAAGGAAAGCACTAATAAAAAAATTCTGCAATCTTGTCAATTAGTAAAACAGTATACAAAAACAATGAACAATGAATATCTGATGAAAAATTCAATAGAAATTATTTAAGGGAGTGTTTTTAAAAAGTGTATTTATTTACTTATTTACTTGAAGGCAGAGTGACAGAAGGGGAGACACAGAGATATTTTGTCCACTGGCTCACTTCCCCATATACACCCACAACTGGCTGGGCCATGCTGAAGTCAGGAGCCAGGCACTCCACCCTGGTTTCTGATGTGGGTGGCAGGAACCCAACTAATTGCATTATCATCCATTACCCTTCTAGGTACATTAGCAGGGAATATGGTCAGAAGTGGGCAAACAGGACTCAAATGGCACTTTTGGTATTGGATCAGAATTGCTCACGGCAACTCTGATTCCACAACAGAAATTTCAAAAATACATACATTATGAAATAGCAGGTCTAGCTGCCACTTGCAACAGTAGAGACAGTAAAGGTGCATTCTGGTACACTTCCAATCCAGCTTGCTGCTAATGCACCTGGGAATGTGTCAGAAGATGGCCCAGATGCTTGGGCCCTTGCCACCCCTGTGTGAGATTCAAACAGCATTGCAGGCTTTTGGCTTTGGCCTAGATAAGACCTGGCTAGTGGGGTCATTTGGTGAGTAATCAGTTAATATAAAATCTCTCTTTCTTTGTTTTCTTCTTTCTTTCTGCTTTTCAAATAAGTAAATCAAACTCTTTTTTTTTTTTTTTTGGTGACAGGCAGAGTGGACAGTGAGAGAGAGAGACAGAGAGAAAGGTCTTCCTTTGCCGTTGGTTCGCCCTCCAATGGCCGCCGCGGATGGCGCGCTGCGGCCGGCGCACTGCGCTCATCCGATGGCAGGAGCCAGGTGCTAGGTACTTTTCCCTGGTCTCCCATGGGGTGCAGGGCCCAAACACTTGGGCCATCCTCCACTGCACTCCTGGGCCACAGCAGAGGGCTGGCCTGGAAGAGGGGCAACCGGGACAGAATCCGGTGCCCCGACCGGGACTAGAACCTGGTGTGCCGGCGCCGCAAGGTGGAGGATTAGCCTGTTGAGCCACGGCGCCGGCCAGTAAATCAAACTCTTGATACTATATATATATGTATGTACATAAAACTCTTGAAAAAACAATTTATTGATGTATAATTGATATAAAAATAAATATACCAATATAAAATTTAATATGGATGAATATAATTTATATAGTATATATAAATATATAGTATGTATAAATAATATATAATTTATATATTTATATATAATTTATATATAGTATATAATATATATAATTTATTATATAATATATATAATATATAATTTATATATTATTTATATATTTATATATAATTTATATATTTATATAATATTTATATATATTTATATATACTATACTATATTTATATATACTATATATTTATATAAATAAATATACTATATATAAATAAATTATATATACTATATAAAAATAGGTGTGTATATTTCATATGCATATCTTGCTGTATTTTGACAAGTATACACCTGTGACATTGTTACTCATCTCAAGGCCATAATCATATTCATCATCTCTCAAAGTTTCCTCCCATTCTCTACACATTTATAATTGTTTTGTTATTTGTTTTTTGTAAGAATATATAAACTTGACTCAGCTTTAGTTTATACATTATTTGCTGTGTTTTGCATGTTGGTTTGTGTGTCTCCCAAAGAGCCATGTGTTGAAGGCTTGGTCCCTAAGTCCTAATGTTAATGGCTGATGAGGTAATATTCATGGTTTATGTTTTATCATTAAAAACTTGTTCCTGTTATGGTGTTTAGAAAGTGGGTATCATGGTATTTAGCAAGTGGGCCTAGTGGAAAGTACTTCGATCTTTGGAGACATGCTCTGAAAGGGTAGTTTTCACGAGAGGGTTGGTATAAAAAACCGAGCCTGAACTAGCCTCTCTTTCAGTGCATCCTGGCTTGCCATTGATAGTTCTTATACATTGTGCCATCCTTCAGCATCCCGAGATGGGGCCTGTCCAAACTTGGACTGTGAGTCTCTGAAACCATGAGCCCAAAAAACCTCCTAGCTTCATAAGTAGCTTGTAACAGGTATTTTGTTACAGTAATGGAGGTATGATTATGACAGTATTTCAGTCATAGGCACTATGCTATGTTATAGATCATAAATAGTAAGAGTTATTTGTTTTGCTTGGATATTAATCTCTTATCAGATACATAATTACATATATTTTCTCTCATTCTGTAAGTTTTGTTTTCATTTAGTTGATTGAATTCTTTGCTGCTCAGATGCATTTTGGTTTGATGTAATGCCACTTGCTTTATTTTTCTTTTGTTGTCATGGTTTTGAGATTCTTGATTAACTCTTTGATCTATTTTAAGTTTATATAAGATGGAAGGCAAAAGTTCATTTTCTTTCTTTTTAAATTGAATACATGTTTTTCCAATACCATTTATGGAATGGATTATCATTTCTCCATTGTGTTCTCCTGGTGCCCGTGTCTAAAATCAGTTGGCTGTAAATACATCAGTTTATTTATGAGATTCTTATTCTGTTCCAGTGCTCCATTGTATCTACTTTTATGGAAGTATGTTATTGCTTTGGGCACCTTCCAGTCATATTAGCAGGAGGCTGGACCAGAGGCAGAACATTAGCTGGCACTGCGGTACTATGGGTTAAGCCACTGCCTGCAATGTAGGCATCCCATAAGGATGCAGGTTTGAGTCCTGGCTACTCCACTTCCAGTCAGTCTCCCTGCTGATGGGCCTGGGAAAGCAGTGGAAGATGGCCCAAGTTCTTGGGCCCCTACACCCATGTGGGAGACCCAAAAGAAGCTCCTGGGTTCTTTCTTCAGTCTGGAGCAGGCTTCATTGTTGCAGTTATTTGGGGAGTGAACCAGCAGATGGAAGATCTCTGTCTTTCTCTCTTTCTCTTCCTCTTTTTCTCTTTGTAACTTTGCCTTTTAAAAAATAAATTAAAAAAAAAAAAACAGAAGCAGAGTTCTAGGACTCCATCCAAGAATTTCTTAATGTGATGATGGCATTGCAATTGGTGGCTTTACCTGCTGTGCCACAGGATTGACCCCTATTTTATTTCTTTTTATGCATTTGTAAATGGGATTATTTTCTTAATGTACTTTTTAGTTTTTTATTAATGTATAATAATACAAATGATTTTGGGGTATTGATTTTGATATCCTGAAACTTTATTGAACTTGTTTATATATGTTTCATAGAGTTTCATAAAGTCCTTAGGGTTTCTGATATCAGCACACAGTGGCAATTTTACTTTACATATGGAAAAGTTATATGAGCTGTATCAGGAAAATATAAAACTACCAAGGTGGAGAAAGGACAAATAATTCAACAGGCGTACCAAAAATTGTAAGATTATCAATTTTCCCAGAATTAGTTTGTTAATGGAATGTGGTCCCGATTTTAAATCCCAATAAATTCTACTTTATTTAAAATGTTTAAATATCCTAATAATACTTTAAAATTTTAAAACATGAGATCATGAGAGCATTTCAGGCATGTAAAGCCAAGACACTGTGGCAAAAATTGTTCTACATGAAGGATCTCTGTGAGTGAGACCCAATGGAAAGAAATGGCCATCAAAGAAGGACTTACTTTTCTCTAAAGGGAGGTGAGAACTTCTACTTTGCTTATGACCTTGGCTAAATACTGATGGAGTTTGTGGCCTCAAAAGACTTTCATAGCCTAGGCAGCTCATGTCAAGAACCTTGGGTGGTCACTGACATCATACATAAGACTGTTGGCTGGCGCCGCGGCTCAATAGGCTAATCCTCCGCCTGCGGTGCCAGCACACTGGGTTCTAGTCCTGGTTGGGGCTCTGGATTCTGTCCCGGTTGCTCCTCTTCCAGTCCAGTTCTCTGCTGTGGCCTGGGAGTGCAGTGGAGGATGGCCCAAGTGCTTGGGCCCTGCACCCACATGGGAGACCAGGAGAAGCACCTGGCTCCTGGCTTCGGATCAGTGCAGTGCACTGGCCACAGTGTCCTTTGGAGGGTGAACCAATGGAAAAGGAAGACTTTTCTCTCTGTCTCTCTCACTGTCCACTCTGCTTGTCAAAAAGAAAAAAAAAAAGAAAAGAAAAAGAAAAAAAAAGACTGTTAATTGCTAAATTAACAGACGTCACTGTGTACTGACCCCCATGCAGGACCTCTGTGCTCAATGAGTTGTATTATGAGTTAACTGGAAAACTAGTTCTCAAACTGTGTGTGTGTATGTGTGTATGTATGCAAACTATTTAACTCTTTACTTATATAGAGTTGGTCTTCTGTGTATAAAATTAATTGAAAATGAATCTTAATGAAAACATGTATCTGGGAAGGGTGGAGGTTGGAGGAACAGGGGTGGGAATGTTTATGGGAAGGAAGTATGGTGGGTAGAGTAACTATATTCCTAAAGTTATAATTATGAAATTTGTAATTCTTAATAAGTTAAAAAATTTGAAAACATGAAAGTCTTGAACCAAGTAGAATAAACATGCAGATGTATTAGGGACTTTTAGACATGCAACCGAATACTGAATCATAACTGCCTCTACCAAATACATGACATTATGTAGTTTGACATAGTTGCAATGATTAATTGCCAGCCCATCAAAGGACAGGCAAATCAAATCATTTTCTGAATTACCTGTTATGGGTACAGCAGAAATTATTTTCTGAAAACTCATGCAGCTGTTTACATAGTGATGTTTTAATGTTAAAGATGATAGATTAAGTGTGGAGATTGATCAAATTATGGTAGGTGGGAGATGGGGCCAGTGGGAGCTCTTTGGGTTACTGGAGGAGTGACCTTTGAGGGTTTCTGTCAAGAAAGGTTTCATCATTGGAGTTCAGGTTCTGCCTAACTCCCCTTCCTGGCACACTGCATGGTCATGCTTCCACACCCGTGAGCAACCTCCATTTATGATGGACTATGGGGCCAACGGATCCTGTTACCTTCAAATGTGAGCTGAAACATGACTTTGGTTTCCCAAAGAAGATCCTCTCAGGCATTGTAGCTAAAGTAATGAAAAGTGGAGCAATATACACCCTTAGTTAATTGGATTTATTTCTGGAATATAATTAAACAATAGGGGCAAAAAAAATCCCCACACCTAAATAAGAAAAACAGATATATACAAAGAGTAGCATGATGTTTCATATCAGTTAACAATCATTTTTTTCCATAAAAGAGAGTAATTGGTTATGTTTGAGAAAAATTTTGGCAGGTTCCTCCAGGATTCCAACAACCCAATTTTCCGCATTTTCCAAAGGGAAAATCCAAACAACTAACATACGGAAGTGCCTGGCATTTGTAATAATTAAGGAAATAAACAATAAAATGTTAGCAATTTCGATTCATGATATTAGAAAGATTGAAACATGGTGAAATTGTATTAGTGCGGATGAGAGTTTAAAGCTTATAAAGCCCAATGAGCAACTTGGGAATATCCAATAATGTTGCTGATGTGCATACCTAAGACAGCAACTCTACCGTGGGACAGGTTTTAGAAAGCTCTTTGGGTGAAATCATACGTGTATACATCACGGATCACAGAGCATCCATGTAAAACATTGTGAGGCTGTTTTTTTTTTTTTTTTTTTGGACAGGCAGAGTGGACAGTGAGAGAAAGAGATAAAGGTCTTCCTTTTGCTGTTGGTTCACCCTCCAATGGCCGCCACGGCTAGCGTGCTGTGGCCGGCGCACCGTGCCGATCCAATGGCAGGAGCCAGTTGCTTCTCCTGGTCTCCCATGGGGTGCAGGGCCCAAGCACTTGGGCCATCCTCCACTGCACTCCCTGGCCACAGCAGAGAGCTGGCCTGGAAGAGGGGCAACCGGGACAGAATCCGGTGCCCTGACCGGGACTAGAACCTGGTGTGCCGGCACCACAGGTGGAGGATTAGCCTATTGAGCCATGGCGCCGGCTGTGAGGCTGTTTTTGAATGAGATTAGACTTTGCATCAGCAGAATTGAAAGTACATTGCTGTCCTTGAAGTGGCTGGGCGTCATTCAATCCATGGAGGTTCTGAATAGAACAAAAAGCAGAGGAACGAGGAATTCTCCCCTTGTGCTTCCTGCCTGCTTGTCTGAGCTGAGACTTAGTTTCCTCATGCCTTTGGGCTGGGATTGGCACTACTGTCCCCTGGTTCTCAGGGCTTTGGGTTCAGGTTGGAATTACATCAGTATCTGTCTTCAGTCTCCCGCTTCTGCTTGCAGATTGAGTTACATCATGATCTCCATAATTTTTTGTAAATTCCTTGTAACAAATCTCTTCCTATATATGTCCTCCTATTTATTTTGTTTCTCTATAGTACACTAGTACTCTTTCACATATACATGCACTATGAGACATACAGGAATATTTTAAAAAGATTTTTAGTTAGCTATTTATTTAAGGCGAAGTGACAAAAAACAAAACAAAACAAAACAACAACCAGGGAGCCAGGAGTCCAATTACTTCAGTCATCTTCCCAGACACAGTAGCAAGGGGTCAGATGGGAAGTGGAGCAGCTAGGACTGAACTAGTCCTCCGATATTGCAGTATTCTCTAAAAAATAAACAATTGGATGCTCATCAATGGGACAATGGATAAATACACTGTGTTATATTCATAGAATGAGATACTACCCAAGGGTATGAATGATGTATAATCAACAAGATTTCAAAACTTCTGTTTAATTTTTAAAAGCAAATTAAAAAAACTAAATAATTTGATAAACATTTTAGAAACTCATAAAATACATTTTGTTTAATCAGTTTTATGGCATACAACTAAAGCACAATGAATTGTACATATTGCATGTATAAAATTTATGGCTTTAGCCGGCGCCATGGCTCAACAGGCTAATCCTCCGCCTTGCGGCGCCAGCACACCAGGTTCTAGTCCCGGTTGGGGTGCCGGATTCTGTCCCGGTTGCCCCTCTTCCAGGCCAGCCCTCTGCTGTGGCCCAGGAGTGCAGTGGAGGATGGCCCAGGTGCTTGGGCCCTGCACCCCATGGGAGACCAGGAAAAAGCACTTGTCACCTGGCTCCTGCCATCGGATGAGCGCGGTGCGCCGGCCGCAGCGCGCCGATCGCGGCGGCCATTGGAGGGTGAACCAACGGCAAAGGAAGACCTTTCTGTCTCTCTCTCTCACTGTCCACTCTGCCTGTCAAAAAAAAAATGTAAAAAAAAAAATTTATGGCTTTGTTCTATGACATGCCACTCTATCTCCACAGTCAAAAGGATGACCATCTATCACACACAACGATTCCTTGAGTTCTTTTGTAATCTATTCTCTTTATTTCCAGCTCTGCCACATCCCCAGAGAACCACTGATTATTTTGTCACAATAAATTTGTTTGGATTTCAAGTTCTTCCACTCAGCATCATTATTTTGAGACTCAATCATGTCTTGGGTCAGTTATTCATTTCTTTTTACTGCAAGTCGTATTCCTCCCATACAGGTTTATCACAATTTGTTTATTCACCCAATTAACAGAATATTGGCCAGCAACGTGGCTCAATAGGTTAATCCTCCACCTGTGGCACCAGCACACCGGATTCTAGTCCTGGTTGGGGCTCTGGATTCTGTCCCAGTCTCCTCTCCCAGTCCAGCTCTCTGCTGTGGCCTGGGAGTGCAGTGGAGGATGGCCCAAGTGCTTGGGCCCTGCACCTGCATGGGAGACCAGGAGAAGCACCTGGCTCCTGGCTTCGGATCAGCGCAGTGTGCCGGCCGCAGCGCACTGGCCGCAGCGGCCATTAGGGGGTGAACCAATGGAAAAGGAAGACCTTTCTCTCTGTCTCTCTCTCTCACTGTCCACTCTGCCTGTCAAAAAAAAAAAAAACAGAATATTGATTTGTTTATAGTTTGGGACTATTACAAAGAAAGCTGCTGTCAACAGTCCTATAGAATTTTCACACAGATATGTGCTTCCATTTCTCTAGGAATGAGACTGCCATGTCATGTGGAAGATGAAATCTTAACTTTTTAAAGACAAGTCCAAATGCTCCCCCAAATCATTACCTTACATATCTGATCAAACCAGGTATCCATATTCTTTACATATATATATATATATATATATATATATAATTTTTTTTGACAGGCAGAGTGGACAGTGAGAGAGAGAGAGGAGAGAGACAGAGAGAAAAGTCTTCCTTTTCTGTTGGTTCACCCTCCAATGGCCACTGGAGCCGGCACGCTGCGCTGATCTGAAGCCAGGAGCCAGGTGCTTCTCCTGGTCTCCCATGCAGGTGCAGGGCCCAAGGACTTGGGCCATCCCCCACTGTACTCCTGGACCACAGCAGAGAGCTGGCCTAGAAGAGGGGCAACTGGGACAGAATCCGGTGTGCTGGTGCCACAGGTGGAGGATTAGCCTGTTGAGCTGCGGCGCCGGCCCAGGTATCCATAGTCTAGTGACGACTGTTATCAGTTCGCTTGATGGCAGAAGCTCCAGGGAACAGTATGTTCTCCTGGTGCTGCCCTTTGTTGCCAGGGAGTATCCAGAGTGAGGGTCTCCTCCAGCACTTCACACATTGGCACTGTTCTTCTGGATTTCTGTGCTGTTTGCTGGGAGCCACCCACAGATACCTTAACAGTCCAGTGGAGTCCCATTCAGGCCTGGCAGCACTGGGGACCCATCTGGCCTTTCCTTCACCCCTTCCTTTCACCATGAGTGGGGCAAAGAGGAAAGGCTCTTCATGCACAGCAACTTTAGGTGGTGGAAGTCAGCTGTGTCTATTTCTATCATGTTTGTTCCCATTTCATGGATGGCTGGTAGGGGAAATGGCTGCTGGGGGCCATTTTATCTGCTGTGATGTAATCCTAAGACCTCTTCTTGTGGTGTCCTTTCTGGTTGGAGGTGTATACAGATTTATTTGCCTCACTTCGAGGGGAGAATTTCTCAAGAGGGTGTTCTGTTTGGACAGCCATGGATGACACTGATGCCTTCTGGCCTGGCTTCCAGGCACTCTCTTTGCAGAACTCCAGACAGGAGACCACTGATGATTTATATGATGAAGCCATATATGTAGTCAATGGACAGGTGAATCATGCCAACTTGGCCAATGCTGGTCTAAGGTGATAGAGGCTTCTAGGGGTATCCATAATGGTATCAATATGTGGGGATTCAAAAGGACCAGGGTGGGCCCAGGACCAAATCCTGGAAATAGTAACTCCCTGGTTTCAGTTACCTTTAGGACTCCCTCTTCTGAAAGGCCCTGCTTAGGCTCCTGAACATAGGAGGGGTATTGTCCCAACCTGGGTCAAGGATCCTCTGTGCACCCTGGGCTGCCACTGACTCATGTTCCTCCTGCCCTCCCTAGTATAGATCTGCATCCATGCTGTACAGAACAGAGGTCTGCACTGAAGGACCCTTACGGGGAGAGGCACCGGGCCCTGCGACAGCCCTGGGCCCCACGCCCCCTCGTCCGGCGGCCCGTGGGCAGTGGCAGCGTCGTCCCAGCCCACACTGACCCTGTGTGTGGCGGGGCCACTCTGCAGTGGTGGGGCTGCCTCACCCCCAGGTCGTCGTCGGGGCTCCGCGGCCGCGGGTTGCCGCAGCAACGCTCCGGCCCGCATGATCGTGGAGTCTGCGCGGGCCCAGCAGCCCCCAGACCAGACTCCTCGCCCTCGGCCGGTGGCCGAGGGGTCGCCCCGCCCCCCCGGTCGTCCTCGGGACGCCCCGGCTGCGGGTGATCGTTGGGTCTCCTCAGGGTGCCCTGCGGGGCCGCAGGCGCTGGTGCGGAGGGACCGCGCCCGGAGCGGAGCCGCCCCGCCCCTTCGGGAAGCCTCTGAGCATGCTCTGAGGGGAGCCACCCCTCCCCTTCGGGAAGCCTCTGAGCATGCCCAGAGCGGAGCTGCCCCTCCCTTCTCTGGATGAACTCTAGGTGAACCCAGAGCCAGAGCGGAGCTGCCCCTCCCTTCTCTGGGTGAACTCTAGGTGAACCCAGAGCAGAACTGCCCCTCCCTTCAGAGAGTTTCTGGGCGCGCTCTTATGACGTCACTACGACCGGCCAATCCTGTGCCACCTCAGCACTCTCCCTCAGCACTCTCCCTCAGCATTCTTCGTCGGCACCCCCCCCACATGCTAATGGACCCTCTGAACTGACCAATCCTGTAACACCTCAGCATTCCCAGCCTAAGAATATGCTAATCTGTTGCCTATATAAGCTGTGTGAAACTGCTGCTCAGGGCTCCTCACCGCCTGAGGTGGGGGCCCGTTTGCGCAAACGTTCAATAAATACCTCGTGTTTTTGCATCAACTCGTCTGGAGTCTGGATCTTTGGGTGTCCTCCCGAGCAAGTGGACATCTCTGCTACTGAGAGGTCCAACAGCACCATGCAGACTCTGCAGCCAGGCTAATGGGAGAAGCTGGTGGATGCCCTGGACCCTGCCTCCCCAGGCAGACCCATAGCATACCTCTCTAGCTTCCTGTGCAATTACAGTGGCTTTTCATACACACCATGTTTTTGGAGAAGATATAATACATGAGAATCTGGCTCTTTCAGGGCACACAGGAGAATCTCCTAGCCAATATCTGTGCCTTGACAGCTCTCAGAGCTGTGGACTGTGGCTGGGGTGCAAACAGGATGTGGGTTTCACATTTTCTGTGATTCCTAAGAGAACACTGAGGCCTAGGAACTCACAATCCCTAGAGATTCAGAGTAGAATAGGGTAGAATAGGATGAGATTTGAGACATCCTGAAAAGAAGAAGGGAGACTGAAGCTCAGAGAAAGCCCTCAGGGATCCATGCCCAGCACAGGTGGGGACCAGTTCTGCCCACATTCCCACTCACCCATCAGTGTCCCCACCAGGAGACCCAAGCCTGGAGTTATCAGGAACAACTGCTCCTAAATCTATGTGGAGCCTCAGAGCTCAGCACCGAGACATATTTCCCTTCAGGAAAGATTGTCAGTGGGTGGTGCAGCCCACAGTATCTGGACAAGCCCTGATGAACCAGGGAAGCCAAGGTGGGCTGATGAAGGGGCAGTCACCCTCTAGACAGGAGGATGCAGCTGCAGAGATCCAGACCTACACAAGGGCCCTGGGCAGGCAGTGTGGAGGGACTGACTGTGCTGCCCACTCTCCTTCCCAGCACCATGTATTCTTTTATGGAAATCTGCCAAGCTCAGTTCATGTTGCAGCTCCATGGCCACACAGACTTCCTATTGTGGAAAATCGTTTGCTATCAGCACGTCCACCAGCCTGGAGGTGATCTGAAGAGCTATGTGCACTTTGAGTATGTCAACCTCTGCCACCAAAGGCGCACTGACACAGAAGCAGAAGGTGAGCAGCACTGCAGTCTGGGAGGCTTTCGTGGGGTGGTGTCTGGGGGCAGAACCCCCTTCAAGGCAGTGAGATCTCTCCTGGGTTTGGAGAGGTCATTGGAATGTAATTATTGCTGCTGAACCTTATTCTTCTTCCACCTCCTATTCTATTTGCAGAGGCTCAGTCCTTCCAAATACTGGCTCCAGAGCCAGTTCCAGCACTGCTGGCCATACTAGGACCTGCTGTGGTGCCAGGGGTAACTTCAGTACCAGAGCAAGCAACAGAGAACTTCGACCAAGGTCCTGGAACTGTAAAGGACCCACCTTGGTAGGAGATGCTGGGCATCGCTGAGTTCCCAGGCAAGCTGCTGGCAGAGCAGCTGATGCTCATAGATGTAGTGAGTAGCTGGCTCTCCTGGGCAGGGCCAGGACAAGGCATGCCTGTAGTAATAGCTGTCCCACAGCAGCACTGACCAGAGACCAGTGACTGGATCTACTGCAGGCGTCTTGTCTCACCAACTATGTGGCCTAGACCAGTTTATTTTTTATTTTAACCTTTTATTGAAGTTACACAAACTTCATTTTATAAATATAAATTTAGGAACATGGTGATTCTTCCCTTCCTACCCACCCTCCTACCTGAAGTCCCACCCTTTTTCCTCCTCCCTCTCCATTTTCCAATTCGTATTTTTTACTAAGAATCATTTTTGATTAATCTCATACACATGATATCAATTCTATACTAAATAAGGAGTTCAACAAATTTTATGAGAGAAATTGTTATCAATAGTCAAGACAGGGGCTGTTCAAAGTCATCATATCTCAACATGTCAATTTCACTACTATAGACTACCTTTAGGTGTTCTATTAGTTACCAAATATTGGGAATAACATATGGTATTTGTCTTCTGGGACTGGCTTATTTCACTAAGTATAATGTTTTCCAGTTGTATCTATTTTGTTGCAAATCAAAGGATCTCTCTTTTTTTTTTTTTTTTTTTTTTTTGGACAGGCAGAGTGGACAGTGAGAGAGAGAGACAGAGAGAAAGGTCTTCCTTTGCCGTTGGTTCGCCCTCCAATGGCCGCCGTGGCCGGCGCGCTGCGGCCGGTGCACCGTGCTCATCCAATGGCAGGAGCCAGGTGACAGGTGCTTTTCCTGGTCTCCCATGGGGTGCAGGGCCCAAGCACTTGGGCCATCCTCCACTGCACTCCCTGGCCACAGCAGAGAGCTGGCCTGGAAGAGGGGCAACCGGGACAGAATCCGGTGCCCCAACCAGGACTAGAACCCCGTGTGCTGGCGCCGCAAGGCGGAGGATTAGCCTGTTGAGCCACAGTGCCGGCCAGGATCTAATTTTTTACCACTGTATAGTATTCCATGGTGTACATATTCTTTATCCAGTCTTCAGCTGATGGACATTTGGGTTGATTCCATATCTTAGCTATTGTGAATTGAGCTACAAGGACCAGTTTTTAACTCACAGGTCTCCCTGTCCCCTGTGGACAGCAGAGACTTGGCAGACACAGTATCAGCTGCAGGGTGACAGTGCACATGAACTGAAATTAGCCAGCAAAAAGCGCAGCTGGGTCTGACCCATGTGGTGGAGGAGGAGACTCAGTGATGTACAAGCAGGTACACCTGTCACCCGCCCTTTACCCAGGGTACCTCAACTGCCTTGGCACTGATTAGCCACCAGAGTTGTACTGGGTCCTAGAGCAGAAACCCAAACATAGCCCCTATTGTAGCTTCCACAGGGAGGAGCACTTTGACAAGGACAAGGACCACTTGGTGGTTGGGCATGTGCAGAATCATGAGAGGTTGGTGAGGATGCCTGGGCAAAAACGCCTGTCTTGCCTCTACAGCTGGGTTCAAAGTTTTGAGGTTCTGGGTACCCTTAGTGTGCAGAGAACCTAACCAAGCAGTTCTCATAGGGATGAACCCCATGTGAATCTTCCTGAGCGGCAGTTCAGAAGACTGCCTGCTGTCTAGGATGGTGGAGCTGGGGTGGAGCAAATCTCATAGGTCAGGCTTCGGGTGGCATCTGAGAGCAGGTGCTCATCACCACCACCTTAAGGCACAGGGAGCCATCCCATTCCTTGGCACCTTCAAGTACCTGGATATGCTGAACATTGCAGTGAAGAACTTTATGGATGTGAGTGAGTAAGCTTGGGGTTGGTAAAGCTGGCTGCAGGCCCCTGAAGCTTTAGGGGAAAAACCTGGACTGAGCCTTAGAACATAGCTGTTGGTCATCCCTCACCCCTGCAGTTTCACAGCTCCACCTCAGGAGGGGATCATCTGAATCTCACTATGAAGGATGGAGCTCCAATTAGGCTTCTTTCTCTATTCACTGAGTATTGAAGCCACAGAGCCCCTGACTGCAAAGCTGCACAAATTCCTGGCTGAGTGGTCTCAGCCTCTGGTTTGAGTGGGGCCCACAGCAGTGAAAACTATTGGAACCCTTCAAGGTCAGGCAGCAGCCCTCAGATGAACACTCCCATCCATTCCCATCTGTCACCAGATAGGGTTGATACTGCAGGTCTCTAACCTTGCCTGGCATGTCCCAATCTGAGGATCCCAGAGCCTGACCAAGATCCAAGTCCTTTTCCTGAATATTCTTGGAGAGGCCTGGAACTAGGGTCACATGAGAAGGGGAGGAAAGGGGCTATTCAATGACTGAGGGCTGCTCTGATGGACTTTGCTTGAATTCCAGGAGGGTGAGATCAACATACTGAAAATGAGGAACATAAGCAGCCATTCCCTCTCCTCAGAGCAGGGAAGGGATGTGGGGATCACAGATACCCCTAGACAGGACTCCAGGTCTCACTCCCTGCATCTTTGCTTTATCTGGAAGCTTGGTTCACACAGGCTGAGGAGGCCCATCCCCAGGGAAGGAGTGGTTAGGGGCCTGGAATCGAGGCAAAATCTCTGGAGGAAGGGCTGCTGTTGAACTCAAGTCTGAGCACAGGTGGGGCCTTGATGGGATGGAGGGTGTTGGCCTGTTAAGAGAAAGGACCCAAAGGCCATTCCTCAGCCCCTCCCCCACAGGCCCCTACAGCATTCCCAGTGCAGGCCTCTCAGTGTCCTGTCTGTCCCTCTGGTCCCAGGAGATAAATGCTCTTTGAAAGATCCAGCTGCTCCAGGTGGCAGCCAGCAAATACAACCTTCAGCCTGATGCATGATTTGGATTTTAGTTCCAGGCTATGGAGGGGCTCTACAAGACAGAGAGGTGAGATCTGGGCAGGGAATGTGGGAAGCCCAGGGAGGGGGTGGGAGAGGCTCTCCTTGTTGTGCACCTGCAGAGAGCGGCATCCATGGTTCCCTGTTTGCAGCAGGCCATGTCCCATGGGGACTGTTGGGCTCCAGGACTGCTGCTGCTGGGCAGGGCCTGGGAGCCAGCCTGAGGTGAGGGTCCTGGTGACTCACAGCTGCCACTCTGCAGCTACAAGATGTCCTTCTTGGTGGAGCCCCTGTACTAGAGGGACAGCAACAGCCTCTAGGCCAAGAAGATCAGGCCACTGTGAATGTCATCTTGACTGAGTCCTCAGAACATCAGGGGCAGATGGCCTCAGAACTCACTGGGTGCTCAGGGAGTGGACAATGGCACTCAGTTCCCAGCCCCACCTAGGACCAAAAGGGGCCTCTGGGAGTAGGTTCCGTGCTCTGAATTTTGAGATCCCATTCTCATCAACTTATTGTGCCCCTGCAATATATTTTTCTCATTTCCCTATATTTATCTATAATCACAGTTGATATCAACTTGTTAGCATTTTATTAAAATTCATATAAGTTGCAGCATGAGTGCCATTCTTTTTTCCCTAAGAATCCTTTTATTTAGGGTATTAAATTTCATGCATTTCATAATAACAATTTTAGGAATATAGTGATTCTTTTCACCAGTCCCACCCTCCCATCCACAATCCCACTGCTCTTCCTCCTCCCTCTCATATTTCCATCCTTATTTTTTCTAAGCTCTATTTTCAATTAACTTTATACACATAAGAGTAATGCTATGCTAAGAAAAGGGTTCAACAAGTTGTATGAAAAAAATGGCTCTTCAACAGTTGTGACAAGGGCTGTTCAAAGTCATTTCATTTTGAAGTGTCAATTTTACTTCTATTGATTACCTTTTAGGCACTCTATTATCACAGATTAGAGACAACATATGGTTTTTGTCCTTTTGGGACTGACTTATTTCACTATGTATGATGTTTTCCAGTTTATCCATTTTGTTGTAAATTACCAGATTTCATTTTTTATCACTCTGTAGTGATAGATATTAGTATCCTCTAATATCTTTATCCAGTCTTCAGGTGTCAGGCAGTTGTGTTGATTCAATATTGTAGCTATTGTGAATTGAGCTGTAATAAACATGAGGGTACAGAACACTCTTTCATATAGTGATTTCACTTCCCTTGGGTAAATTCCCAGGAATGGGATTCCTGGGCCATACAGTAGATCTATATTCAGATTTCTGAGGTATCTCCACACTATCTTCCACAGTGGCTGTACCAGGTTACATAACCACCAACAGTGGATTAGGGTACCTTTTCCCCCACATCCTCGCCAGCATTTGTTGTTTGTTGATTTCTGTATGACCACTATAATAATGGGAATGAGGGGAAACCTCATTATGGTTTTGATTTGCATTTCCATGATGGCTAGTGATCCTGAACATTTTGTCATGAGTCTGTTGACCATTTGGATTTCCTTTTTTGAAATATGCCTGTTTAAGTCCTTTGCCTATTTCTTAAGTGGGTTGTTTGTTTTGTTTTTGTTGAGTTTCTTTATCTTTTTTATATAGTCTGCTTATTAATCCTTTATCAGTTGCAAAGGTTGCAAATCAATTCTCCCATACTGTCTGTTGCCTCTTTGTTGTGTTTCTTTTGCAGTGGATCCATTTTGAGTGGCTCTTTGTGTAAGGTGTAAGGTAGGCCTTTTCTTTTCATACTACTGCATGTGGGGATGCTGTTTTCCCAGCACCATCTGCTGAAGAGACTTCCTTGTTCCAGGGATTGATTTGAGTTCCTTTGTCAAAGGCTTGGACCCCTGCACCTGTGTGAGACCCATTAGAAGTTCCTGGCTTAGAATTGGCCCAGCTCTGACCACTACAGCCATTTGGGGAGTGAACCAGCAGATGGAAGACTTCTCTCTTCATCTGCCTCTCTTTAACTCTGCATTTCAAATAATTGAAAAAGATATTACAAAACCGCTTGCTTTTTTTCATGGTATATATATATATATATATATATATATATATATATATATATATATTATTACTTATTAGAGTTACAGGGTTAAAGACAGAGAGAAAGGTCTTCCATCCATCGGCTCACTCCCCAAATGGCCTCTATGGCTGGCGCTGCTCCGATCCAAAGCCAGGAGCCTTGTGCTTCTTCCTGGTCTCCCATGTGGGTGCAGGGCCCAAGCACTTGGGCCATCCTCCACTGCTTTCCCAGGCCACAGTAGAGAGCTGGACTGGAAAAGGAGAAACCAGAACTGGAACCCGGTGCCCATCTGGGTTGCTGGTGGCTCAGGCGGAGGATTAGCCACGTGAGCCATGGCGCAGGCCCCATGATATATATTATATATGTGTTAATAAGCCATAAACATTTTAATTCATGGGACTTCTATAAATCTTTGATCAATAGCAAAAATTTGTCGGTAAAATGAAGATATCTTTATGTTTGTTAACGTAAGTTTGTGCCTGGGTTTACTGGCCAATCTGGATCATAGTTATATATGTGTGATATTTAAGATCATGAAAATAGAAATCTAACCTAAGCTCATGTCAGAGTACAATATAGTGTTCTTCTGTGTTTCAGGATAACAGTTTAACTGGATGCAATTGGAGACCATTATGCTTAATGAAGTAAACCAAATATCGCTTTTCCCCTGATTTGTGGTGACTCTATAGAGCATACAAAAAATGTATGTGAGTGGAATTTATCTTTTGAGTTTTGATGATTGTTTATAGTCCTTATGTATACTCCTGAGGAACACTGGATTTTTTTCTTGTTACTTTCAAATTCTTTATTTATCAGAAGGTTAATCTTGAGATTGTAAGTAAATTTAAAATATGTCATTGCAGAAACTAAGAGAAAAATAAGGAAGGAAAGAGGAGGGATGGTGTGAGTGAGGGAGGTTAGGAGGATAGGTTTGGAAGTATTATTTTCTTAAAACTGTATAAACAAGAAAATAAGAAGGTTAATTGTTAAAGGAACAACAGAAGTCACTGTGCACTTACTCCCCATATAGAACTTCCATCCTTAATGAGTTTTACTATGAGAATTAACTGCAAAGCTTGTTCTCAAACTGTACTCTATATGCTTTTGTGTGTGTGTGGGTGGGGGGGTGCAAACTGTTGAAATCTGTACTTAACATAGAGTTTCTTCTGTATATAAAATTAAAATAAAAATGAACCATAATGAAGAAGGGGATTGGAGAGGCAGTAGGACATGGGATGGGTATGGAGGAAAGAACCACATATTCCTAAAGTTGTACCTATGAAAAATGCATCCATTAAATAAAGGCTTTAAAAATTGTATATATTAAATACTTGAAATTGATTTCCTTTATATACATTTTTAAAATTTAATTAAAAATTTATTCCTATATAACAAACAATTCAAGACTACTTCAAAATTTGACTATGCCAAAATTCTGCATGTAAAGATAATATGGGAAAAGAAAAGCAAAAAAAAATTTAAAAAGAAAATGTAAAATATAGTATAAAAAGCTATCTGTACTTTTGTTAAAAATGTTTTATTCTTAGAGATTTTAAAAAACTGTTTCAAATTTAAATGTGGAAATACAAAATACATGTGTAAAAACTATGTAGGTAGTTTTAAAAATATTAAAATATAAGCATAACACATGTTTTTGATAAAAGTATTGGATACAATGAATATGTTTTGATTAATATAATATCCTACAGGTAAGTAACAATACATTAAAAGTTTTTAAAATAATCTTTTGTGAGAATAGGTTGACCTAGATTAAATAAATGTTATTTATGTTTCTAAACTTTAAGCTGTTGTCAAAAGTACACTGAGATAACACTAAAATTTGGTCCCCTGTGTTAAGCAACCAGGTTTTCTTAAAATAGTGTTAGTAATGGGTTTGACGTTGTGGCATAGTGGGTAAAGCCACTGCCTTCAATGTTGGCATCCCATATGGATACCAGTTCAAGTCTGACTGCTCCACTTCTGATCCAGCTCTCTGCTAATGACCTGGGAAAGCAGTGGAAGATGACCCAAGTGCTTGGGCTCTGACACCAATGTGGGACACCTGAATGAAGCTCCTGGTTCCTGGCTTCAAATGATTCAGTTAATCTCTGCAGCTTTTTTTTTTTTTTTTTTTTTTAGATTTTATTGTATGACAGTCTTTACAACTTTATTGGCACAAAAAGAAAAGGGAGAAGTTTTAACAGTTTAATGCAGGGCATTATAGCTGATCCTGTCAGATTAAAGAGTCCCATTTTAAATTTACACCTACCTGTCCAAAGATATACAATACTGAATCTGCATATGCAGGTTCCTTCAGGAAGTACTAAATAGCACAAATAAGAATGAACTTCTCACCCTTCAGTGCCTGGGAGAATGCACGTGGGGTCTCAGCACTCACAGGTCCCTGGTCAGCATTCTCAACAGCAGATTACCAAGTCCTAAGAGAAGTCTGTCTCACCCAGACCATCAAAGCCTCACATATACTGAAATCTTTTCCATCAGGAATATGAGCTTCCGGGGGCAGAAAATTAGTTTGAGATTTACATACACAACCTTCCTAAGAGGAAAAAAAAAAAAAAAAACCTAGCAGCTCTGATGCGATGAAGACCCAACATGGTCAAACTTCTTTCATTTAGGATGAGAGCAGAAGGCGAGACAATGAATCGATTTCCTCGTGTATTCACGCTTCTTTCATGGCCAAACCCGGCAGAACCAGGCGGTTTAGGCCCAGAAGCACGGCCCCTCCGAAGGGCGCTGAGGGTCCGGGGTCGCACCCCCTTCGCAACTGAGGGACCCGCAGGGCGCAGGCCCGGCGGCTCCGACCACTGGCACCTCACCGTGGCCTGCGACGCCCACCTAGTAAGGGGCGGTGACCGGCGGGCACGAGGGCGGGCAGCAGAGCAGACACTATTACCGCGCAAGCACCGACTCGGCCGACAGCGCATCTGAAGCCGAAGGGAGAAGGGAGAAGAGAGCCAGACCCGCGCCCAAAGGCCAGCAAGACACCTTCTCAGCCGGCATTCGGGGGCCACGCCTCCCACTCTGCGTGCCCCGCTCACCCCCCCCCCCCGTGACGCCCCGCCCCCGTCTCCTGACGTCACAATGTAGGAGCTTCTCCCTCGGTCCTGGTTGGCTGCGACTCGAGCGCACCCGCCCTTCCCCCCACGCCTCCCCCAGGCACAGGGAGACGTTGCATCCCGCTGAGCTTCGCAGCGGACCTGGGTGACAGCGCTCTCCATCCCAGCCTGGCAGCTGCTGCCTGAAGCCCGTCTGAAGCTCCGCAGGCTCTGCAGGGAGAGGAGCGCTCCCAAGGCCAGTGTCAGGTGCCAGGTGCCAGGTGCTCCTCTTGTGCGAGTCCTGAGCGCTGGACTCTGGGAGGCGGTTGGGCTGTGTCCACCTTTGGGTCCACCCCAGGGAGCAGATTTGGGGTCAGCTCCCGCCTCCTGTAGACATTTCGAAAGGAGAACACGGACTTCTGCCCTGAAGTCCCCACTTTCCCGGCTGAGCGGTGTCCACTGCACTGATTTCAGCACCGGGCTCAGTGAACCCTCTGCTGCCCAAGTGGCTCAACAGTTTAATATTTAGTTTATTCCGCCGATCCATTGCCGATCTAATTAATACGTAGTACAGTGCCAGAGTGGACAGGAGACAGAAACAGCCCGAATGCCCGACCTTGAGAATGTAGGATTCAGTGCAGGCACCTAAAGGAGTTGATCTTGGGGGAGACCTGTGTCAGCTGGGGAGGGGCTGGGGAGCAGAAATCGCTGTTTTCATTCAGGGTGCATGGGGGATCTGGGGACTCATGCCGAGATGTTTGGGGTCTTATTCCTAGTTTTTAAAAATATCATTGTTTGGGTTTAAATGGTGAGAATTTTAAGGACTCAAAAATGTTACATTGATTTATGAAAGTGATCATGGTAGGACTCATGTGCCAGCCTCTCTTGTACATTTATGGCAGCATTTTTAGTAATTTCGTTATGATATTAATAGAGAAAACTATTTTTAGTTCTTACTATGCAAACTGTCTATTATTAATTTTCCTGTGGTATAAGATACGTAATTCCAGGGACCAGCAGTCATTCCATCAGTTTACTTCATTAAGTGGCGGGTGGTCAGCTCAAGTTCAGAAGTCTTAGCTGCCTACCTGTGCTTCCCAAATCTAATGCTCCAGTTCCCATATGATTCAGTGAAGTCCCACATCCTCAAGACGCCTTTTTTTGTTTGTTAGTTTGAATTAAATAGTCTTTCTCTTCCCAGGTAAGGGAATGAAATATGTGTGTGTATATATATATATGTATATATTTAAGCACATGTATATATAATGATTGAGAAATATATTGTAGGTTATATGATAGTACGAAAGGCAACAGGTTTTTTCCTTTTTTTTTTAAAGATTTATTTATTTATTTGAAAGTCAAAGTTACACAGAGAGGAGAGGCAGAGAAGAGAGAGCTCTTCTATCCGATGGTTTACTCTTCAACTGGCCACAATGGCCGGAGCTTCGCTGATCTGAAGCCAGGGTCTAGGAGCATCCTCTGGGTCTCCCACGGGGGTGCATGGGCCCAAGGTCTTGGGCCACCTTCTACTTTCCCTGACCATAGCAGAGAGCTGGCTGGGAAGTGGGGTAGCCGGTCTCGAACTGGCACCCATATGGGATGCTCTGCACTTCAGGCCAGAGCGTTAACCCGCTGTGCCACAGCACTGGCCCCATGGCAACAGGTTCCTTTAAGAAGTTAGCGTTCTTGGGGAAGAGCATATTTGGGATGAAAGAGGTCTGCATTTTCTCTAAGAATGCTGGCTTCTTAAATAATGCTGTCTCCATGGATCATTTCTCATTTCTGGTGAATCAGCTGTTCAGTGGGGAGCAGCCTGGCTTAATTTTAACTATAACAAATGGCAAGCCATCCAGGAATGGGGTCTGGTCCTCACATGTTACTGGGGAAAAGTGAGCAGGGTCTGGCAGGGAGAAGGGGTGTAACTAACTCAGTGGAACACTAAGTATAGGACAGAACTTACACTGGCACCAATATGCCTCTTCAGTCAGCTTGAAGATAGCTTTCCAGGTGAGTCTGGGCCACACCTGGGAGCAGTTTACCTGATTGGCAGAAGGTGGCAGTGGTTAGAAATGTGCCTGGGCTTAGGCTAACTGCTGGGATCACCCACATCTTTGCCCTTGGTTTTAGGGTGAGCATGACCCTGCTTAGCATGGCATGGGAACAAGCCACAACTCACAATAAGCATTGGGTTAAATTGAAGGGCACCTAGCAAGGGGATTAAGGGCAGGGAGGAAAAAGAAGGGCAAATGGAAAAAATGCTGGGCCCAACATGTTTCAGGCCTTTCTGATTGGCAGGTGGGCTAACAGGTGTGGTCAGACAGGGGCATAGAATCGCACAGGGGTCGTGGTGAAGGCGTGGTCTTCCAGCTCACACACCTGATCCTATATACCTGCCCTCTTTCAGAGACTCCGTTTCTTAATCCTAAGGGATGTTGAAGGGCACAGAATCATCATGTCTTCTATAGTTGTTTCCTGCTTAGGAGGGGCATAGTGCAGGCCCTGCCTTTCTTGGGTTTGGGAATCTCTGCCTATCTCAGCTAACAAATTTGCCTTGTGAACTGGAGCAGTCTTGGTCACTGCCAATGTCGGTGTCTGTTGCATGGTCAGTTACTCCTGATGTTGAGTTCTGAAACATAGAACTTTGTTAAGTATGAGCAAAACTGGAACAAGACCAACTGTAACTGGAATGCCCCTTTAAGACAAAAAGGACACACCTTATAGACTCCCAGATAGTGGGTGGTGATAGACCATAAGCCCATTTAGTTTGAGTATAGAGAATTATAATAGAAGAACCCATTAGGAGTTTTATTGTTGATAACGGTTCTCAGAATCAAAAGAGGCAAGTATAGCAGGTCTGCCTTAAGGTGCAGCAGTTTTGCTGTGACGAAGGCAAAGGCTTTCCTTATCTTTTTGCTTAAGATCTCTGACTTAATTAAGATTAATTAAGATCTTAAGATCTTAATTAAGATCTCTGACTTAATTAAGATTAAGATTAATCAGGCGTGTCTTTTGA
Source organism: Sylvilagus floridanus (assembly GCA_949820135.1). NCBI lineage: Eukaryota > Metazoa > Chordata > Mammalia > Lagomorpha > Leporidae > Sylvilagus > Sylvilagus floridanus. The sequence continues at coordinate 81,745,788 of OX463241.1, forward strand.
ATTCAGCTGTGAAGACTTCAGAGGTAGAAGTTTAATCCTAATTTCAATGAGGTGGTCATGCTCAGTAGCACCTGGTAAGGTCCCTGCCATTTAAGCTGTAACCTATCTGAAGGTATTCCTTGTATGAATGACTGGTTCAGGGAAAGGCGCCGAGTTGGCTTGTCAGAAGGTTGGCTTTTGGAGACTGGGGTCCAGGGTTTGACATTTTGGGCCAGTATTCTCACAGGCTACAGAGCGATCTCTGGAAAGACAGAAGCCAAACCTCTCCACATCGTTATGAGGGGATCAGGCCCCTTCCGTAATTGTGTGGTCAGGACCCCAATGAACCAGAGGTAACTGGGTTGGACCTGTGAGAGGTCTCCAGTGTGTCACTGCTGGCGGCTCTCCAGGGGGTGAGACTGGTAAGAAATTTAAGGTGAAAGCATTGTTAAGGTGCTCATGGTGGAGGTGCCATACTCCCTCCTCTGTTTTTTAAACATAGTATTAAGGTCCTGCATGAGAAGTGAGTGCACAGTGACTCCTGTGTTAATTTAACAATTATCACTTTTATTTTGTAACAATTAACAAGCTAATGTGTGACATCAGTGATCACCCGATACTCTTAACATGAGCTGCCTAGGCTATGGAAGCCTTCTGAATCCACAGAGTCCATCAGTATTTAGACAAGGCCATAAGCAAAGTAGAAGTTCTCTACTCCATTTGGAGAAAAGTACCTCCTTTAATGACCACTTCTTTCCACTGGGGTCTCACCTAGGGAGATTTTCCATGCAGGCACAGCTTTTCCCAAGAGGAGACAAGATTCTAAGACACTTATCTCTGTCCCTTAGCAAGAAGGATTTGGGTGGGTGAGTACAATTTATGAGAATTGATCTTTGGTAAACTATGGGCAACTCAAATTCCTTCCAAAATCCCATGGTGTCCTATTCCAGCTGATTAGGACAACCTATAATTATTGACCTATGACTGAGAACAAAATTGGAAATACTGCATGGCCTTATGTATGCATCAGATTCAAAGAATGAGACCTAGGGACTCCCCTTTCATCTCTCTCTGTCTCTTCTAAGATTTTATTTATTTATTTGAGAGGTAGAGCTACAGAGAGGAAGAGACAGAGAGAAAGTTCTTCCATTCATCACTCCTCAGATGGCCGCAATGGCTAGAGTTGGGCCAATCTGAAGCTAGGAGCCAAGGAGCTTCTTTTCAGGGTCTCCCATGTGGGTGCAGGGGCTCAAAACTTGGGCCATCTTCCTCTTCTTTCCCAGGCCTTAAGAGAGAGCTGGATCTGAAGAGGAGCAGCTGGGACAGGAACTGGTGCCCACATGGGATGCGGGCACTACAGAGGGAGGCTTGGCCAGTATGCTACAGCGCTGGCCCCTCCCCTTGTTCTCTTAGAGCCAGTTGGAGCTTCCCACAGAGGCCCTTGATGAAATTGACTGTGGGGAGCTAGAATCATGAGACTAATGCAATAGAAAGCATCTCTCTATTAGATGTGAATTAAAGGCTCTGACATTCAGATGTAGTTTTCATTGTGTGAGAAAATGTTTAACTCCTTTGCTGGGATTAGGGTTGTTTTATGAGATAAATGTTCAAGTTACATTTTTCCCCTGCTGGTGGCAGCTGAAATGTTGAGGTGATAGTTTAAAACTGCTCATTATATTTTTTCTTAAAAATTGTGTTTAATTAAATTAACCAAGATCAAGAAATAAGTCTAATTAATTAATGTTACTAAAAGAAGAAAGTAAAAATTGTTTAAAAGCTGTTACAGAACTGCTTGTTTTTTTGTGTGTGATATGTTATATATGTGTTAAATTGCACATATGTTGTATTTTGTGTCTACTTAATCACTTAAGGGCTGTATATTTTTTTAAATTTATTTTAAGGACTGTATTTTAACTGGCTTGCAGATATTAAGCAATCGCATAAGTTCAAACTATTAAACTATACAGCTTTTAAATCTTTATAAATAACTAAGGCTTGTTTGTAAAATAAAGATGTCTTTAAGTTTGTTAACATGTTTGTTCTTGGTTTTACTGGCCAATCAGGAACATATTTATGTATGTTAGATGTTTAAGATCATAAAATAGAAATCTAACCTAAGATCATGTCAAAGTACAATGGTGTTCAGTGTTTCAGGATAACAGTTTATTTCACTATGCTTGCATGGTATTTCAGTTTTCATAACTCATATACATGCACTTGTTAAATGTAAACTAGATGAATCTAAATGTGATAAATATTTTGATATAAATTTAATGACTGAGCATCATAAATTCTATAGAAACAGTATATGTGGGCCTATTAAGTATGCTTGTATAAATTGTTGATATACAGCATATGAAGAAATTATCTTTAGCCCCATGTTTACAGCAGTTCAATTCATAATAGCTAAGATGGAATCAACCTAGATATCCATCAGCTGGTGACTGAATAAAGAAATTGTTGGCCGGTGCTGCGGCTCAATAGGCCAATCCTCCGCCTAGCAGTGCCAGCACACCAGGTTCTAGTACCGATCAGGGCGCCGGATTCTGTCCCAGTTGCTCCTCTTCCAGTCCAGCTCTCTGCTGTGGCCCAGGAGTGCAGTGGAGGATGGCCCAAGTGCTTGGGCCCTGCACCTGCATGGAAGACCAGGAGAAGCACCTGGCTCCTGGCTTTGGATCAGCATGGTGCGCCGACTGCAGCCTGCCAGCCGCGGCGGCCATTGGAGGGTGAACCAACGGCAAAGGAAGACCTTTATCTCTTTCTCTCACTGTCCACTCTGCCTGTCAAAAAAAAAAAATTGTGGTATAGATACATGACAGAATAATAAGCAGCCATAAAAAAAAGAAATCCTAATTTTGAAACAAAAGTGGATGCAATTGGAGATTTTTGTTAGTGAAATGAGCCAAATACCATGTTTTCTCTGATTTGTAGTAACTAATATACAGACTACAAAAATGTAATATACATGTGTGAAATTTACATTCTGAGATTGGATTGTTCATATTCCTTGTGTATAATCCTGAGGCACAGTGGTTTTTCTACTTACTACTTTTTAATTATTTAGTGGAGGGTTAAGCTTGTGAGTATAAAGTAAAGTAGAACTATGTCATTGCAAGACCTGAAAGAAAAATAAGGAAAGAAGGAGGGGGGAGGGTGTAAGTGAGGGAGGTTAGAAGGGTGGGTGGGAAGTATTATTATTATTATTTTAATTCTTTATCACTGTCAAGAGAAAACATCCCACAGCACCTGTTCACCTGTCTGTCAAGTTGCACTTCACTCCCCGCCCCCTTCCCTGTGTGGAATGCAGTTGCTCTTGCAGTCAAACCAAGGAAGCTTCTCATACTGCTAGGTTAACCACCACCACCTCACTAGCCAGGTATTTCCTTGCCTTCTTGCTCACTGTAGCTTTGCCCGATAATTTCCTTGTTAGGAAACCTATCAGGTGAGTCCAACTGAGGAACCCAACATGAGGAGCTCATCTCCCCACCTCCACATCCAGGTGGAAGGTGAGCTGCTGCCCTAGGTTTTAAGCTTATCTTCCAGTTAACTGCTTTTTAAGGAGTGTGATTAAGACATTACCTCCCCAAGGCCTCAGAGGCTTCAAGTTCTTTTCTATTCTCTGAGAGACTAGTTCAAGTGATCTACTGTTTCTTTCCTTGACTTTCATCTAAGCGTATCCAATATTTTAGTCTCTAGGAGAGAGCTAGCGTCTTAGCATGTTTTCTGCCATAACCTTCGACAGCTGTTCCAGTTTAAGGTTTTAGGGTTCTGATTAAAGGACAGAAGTTAACTAAAAACTGTTCCCGAAGGTCAAGCTTGAAAGAGAAAACCTCTAGGTTTACGTACTTTGGGGAATGATTCTTATGAATGTAGTATGTTTCCTAAAATGAGAGTTCTGCCTAAGTACCTAATTTTAAAGATTAAGAAACAAGTGAGTCCCCCGGAAGACTCGGAGGAAAATCTCTATGCAGGATCCAGGTTAAGCCTCACTTTAAGAACTCTTTAGAAACCTCAAGAGCTACCATGGTCAACGTTTGATGCTTTGATGAAGAGAGAATACCAGATTGAACGACTTCAAAAGGCGGCCTGAATTCCTAGGAAAAGGTGTTCTGTCGGCACACGCACACTAGTTCCCTTGTGTCCGAGTTCCTCAGTTTGTTTGCATACGATCTTAACCTCATTCTGTTTGTATTCCACTTCTACAATAAACTAACCAAAGTTTTCCTCGAAATCTTGCTGAAGTGTGTTGGTATTCCGCCCCCTCCCCCCAGCCATCCTCTTAGCCATCTAAGGACGCCCTGGTATGCAGCATGCCTGCAGCCCTAGCCAGTGCGCTCATGTGGACCACACAGCACCCACCCACAAAGTGCCGCAATAGCTGATGCTGTTTTGATCTGAAGGCAGAAGCCAGGAGCTTCTTCCAGGTTTCCCACGTGGGTGCAGGGGCCCAAGCACTTGGTCTATCTTCTGCTGCTTTCCCAGGCCATAGCAGAGAGCTGGATTGGAAGTGGAGCAGCAGGGACTTGAACCAGCACCCATATGGGATGCTGGCACTGCAGGCGGCGGCTTTACCTGCTATGCCACGGTGCCGGCCCTTAAATCTTTTAAAAAATATATTGTTAGTAAATGTTTTTAAAAATTCTTGATCTTTAAGATATCTAATACATTTTCAACTATTTTGTAAACTATAGCTTCTACTTTTAGTTTTTACTCCATTGGTAACTCTTCCCCCATTTTTTAAAAGATTTATTTATTTATTTGAAAGGCAGAGTTAGAGAAAGAAAGGGAGAGATACAGCAAACTTCATCTGCTGGTTCACTTCACAAATGGCCACAATGGATAGAGCTGGTCTGATCCAATGCCAGCAGTTTCATCCTGGTTTCATTCATAGGTGCAGGGGCCCAAATACTTACACCATCTTCTGCTGCTTTCCCAGGTGCATTAATAGGAAACCGGATAGAAGTTTAGCAGCTGGGACTGGAACAGCATGCTTATGGGATGCTGATGGCACAGATGATGAGTTTACCCACTATGTCACAACTCTGGCCTCTCAACTTTTTTTTTTTTTGGTAAGAGGAATTTGTTTATTTGAAAAGCAAAGTGAAAGAGAGGGAGACACAGAGACAGATCTTCCCTTTGCTGGTTCATTCCCTAATGGCCTTAAAGCCAGGTGTGGGCCAGGCTGAAAGTAGGAGCCCAAAACTTCACCTGGGTTTTCCATGTGGGCAGCAATGGCTCAGCTACTTAGGCAATCTTCTGCCTTCCCAAGCACATAGCAGGGAGGTGGGCTGGTAGAGGAGCAGCCAGGTCTGGAACCTGCAGTCTAATATGTCTAATAAGTCTGCACAACTCTAGCCCCTCTCCCTCAACTTTCCAGGCAGCTGCTGTGAGCAGTTTTCTCCTGGTTCTGACTGTTATGACAGGACACTAAAAATGCTTCTCTTAGGCCTGCACCATGGCTCAATAGACTAATTCTCTGCTTGTTGCGCCGGCACACCGAGTTCTAGTCCTGGTTGGGGTGCTGGATTCTGTCCTGGTTGCCCCTCTTCCAGGCCAGCTCTCTGCTGTGGCCAGGGAGTGCAGTGGAGGATGGCCCAAGTGCTTGGGCCCTGCACCCCATGGGAGACCAGGAGAAGCACCTGGCTCCTGCCTTTGGATCAGCGCGGTGCACCAGCTGCAGCGCGCCGGCCGTGGCAGCCATTGGAGGGTGAACCAACGGCAAAGGAAGACCTTTCTCTCTGTCTCTCTGTCTCACTGTCCACTCTGTAAAAAAAAAAAAAGTTATGTTTCAAATTAAGTCCTTTGACAATGGGATTTCCAGCTGGAATCCCAGAGCTCCTCAAACAATGTAGCTGTCACGTAGTAGAGTTGATTACTAGTTAGACACTGAGATTATATATATATATAAATCATTATATATATAATATATATCCTTATATAATATATAATTAATATATTAATATTGATTAATATATAAATATTGTATATAATTATATATAAATTATATATAGTTAATATATATTATATATAGTTTATATATTATATATATCCATATATATATAGAGAGAGAGCATTGCCTGGTTGTAAATACATGTTAAATTTAACTTTATATTTATGTAGGTATATCATGGATATAAGTATTCTACAGGTTGTATGACACTTACAAATGTCTGCTTTTCCTGGTGTGATGTCATCTATTGGGATCTTAATAATAAAAAAGACCTGGGTTGGTGCTGTGGTATAGTGGGTAAAGCCACTGCCTGAAGTGCTAGCATCCCATATGGTCACTGGTTCAAGTCCCAGCTGCTCCACTTCCAATCCAGCTCTCTGCTATGGCCTGGGAAAGCAATAGAAGATGGTCCAGATTCTTGGGCCCCTACACCTGCTTGGGAGACCTGGAAGAAGATCCTGCCTGCTGGCATCGGATCAGCACAGCTCTGGCCATTGTGGCCATCTGGGAAATGAACCAGTGGATAGAAGACCTTCTTCCAGGTCTCCCACCCAAGAGGCAGAAAACCCAAGTGAGTGGGCCATCCTCTGCTGCTTTTCCAGGCCATAGCAGAGAGCTTGATTGGAAGTGGAGCAGCCGGGACACCAACTGGTGCCCATATGGGATGCTGGAAGTGCGGGCTACAGCCTTAGCTGCTTCAACACAGCACTATCTGTTTATGGTTTTGAAGACACGAACTTGATTTCTTGTTGGACTGTTGTGATTTCTTTCCTTGGAGCTGCATGCCTGTCACCAGTCAGCAGTCTGTCACCAGTAAGAATACATGTCAGAATCAGGCCAGATAATGCTGTCCTGATGGTTCTCTCCTACAGAAATGATTAAGTTCATTTTAGGTATAGACTGCAAGTAACTTTGGTCTAAAAACCCCTTCTTCTAAAACCTTTATGTTACTAACATATGTGGCCATAGGGTTTATGACATTGACTGGGTTGTCAAATTTTTCCACCCCAACATGGGACCAAATCAGAACAAACACCTGTTTGTTCATATGGAGCAGAAGAGCAAATAGAGTCTGGTTAACACTATGACAGATCAGCAGTGTTCTTAAAAAAATGAAAAGGGGAAAAGGGGATATTATCATTAATAGATTGTTGCTGATGCCAACATTATACTATATAGACCAAAAGATTATATAAAAAAGTGTCTTTATATATGAAAATCCAATAGCAAATTTGCCAAAAAAAAGATCTGCCAGGACTACAACCTCTACAGAGGGCTACTGTTGCAAAGATGAAATTGGGGAGGTGAAGTTTTTACATTTCCATGCTTTTATGTCATTCTGTTGATCTGTGTGTGTCTGTGGTCACCAGTGTTCTGGTAACTAACAGGCCCACTTGCTTTGCCTACTGCCCACAATCCAGTTATGCTCAGGCTTGCCTCTGAGACACTTTTGTCTGTAAACCCACATAAGCAACTGGAGGGTACAACTAGATATGGCTATTGGTGGATGCAGCTGTATGTGGGTGTGTTCTTATGTGTGGATATATGTCGTTGTCTCTCTGTGTGATTCTGATGCTGCCGTGGACACAATGTGGATATCTTCTATGGCCCCATTGCTATCAGGGTCTAGTTTCTGCTCCTTACACATTTCCCCTCATCACTGTGAGTAAAGAAAGTTGGGAAGGACTCCCTGAGACCCAACATCAAGAGGATAAGGGACCAACAGATGAGGAAGAGGCAGATGCTGCAGTTTCTGGAGCCTACGCACAGCCAAGAGGATGTGGAGAAACAGCTACGTAGACACCTCCAAAGGAAGTCAGAGAGAAGACAGCTCAGCCAGTGGTAATCCATGCCCTGGAAGAGAGGGGTTATCACCTTCCAAATAGCACCCAATGTCAAAAGACCATGAAGAAACTGTTATGACTGAGTTGAAACTCAGTGTTATTACAGGTTTTTAAGTCCTTCCAGGTTATGCAGTTTAGGGGTGAACATAAGCAATGGGATGTTTCTAACTTTGCATTTAGCCTCGATGCTCAGACCTGACACCACCTTATGTTTGATTTGGTAATAAGTGGTTGAATGTAATGGCCAATGTTTGTAATAATATGTGTGCTCCATTCTGTAAACATTGGATAATAACCTGTGATTCACCTGGGAGATGGCATATAGACTACTGGACTTTTGCCATCATCAGATGAATACAACCTGATGGCTACAAACACCATCATGGACTGAACATCTTTGCAGCCATGACCAACAGATTGGCTTGTTCCATGTGCAACAAGTTGCCTTGCAGCTTTGCAGCTCAGCTACTTTGGAAGGTGGCCAAAGCCACTGACCACACTGGACTTGGTTATGAAGTACACTTGGACTCATCAGGAGACTTTAGCCAAGGAGCAGTATAATGAATCCCAATGATGGTTGGGGGTATTCTATTTTATGTCTTATACTTTTGCTTTAACTTGCTCTATTGTTATGGCTTATGGATTCAATGTTCCACTCCCCATTGTACTCCTTGCTTTGTATTTGGATCTATCTGGAAGACAAGGCAAACACAGATTGTACAGTGAGGATACTTGAAGTGGCAAAGAGTTGAGAGATTGAACTTGAGAAGATGAAGGTACCAAGTTCCCACGCCTTCATGCCTTCCTTGCTTCCTTATCTGTGTGCCTCTTTGACCAATAATGTCCTGGTAACCAAGAGGCCACCTGCTTGGCCTGCTGCCCAGAACTCTGTTGTGTAATTACCTGGCTCTGAGCCACTATTGTCTGTACACACACATAGAAACTGGTTCATGGTTAGGCATGGAGTTGTTGGACATGGCCATATGCGGAAGTGTGGCTATTTGTGAATGTATGCAATTATCTGTGTGTGTGTATGACTGAAAACACAAATGTGGATATCTACTGTGGCCAGAGTGCTACTGTGTCTAGTGTCTGTTCTTTGTGTATTTCTCAGTGCCACTCTGAGTTCAAACAGTGGGCCAGGACACCCTGAGAACCAAGATGCAGAGCCCAGGAATCAAGTTTGAAGTGGAGGAAGATGGTGCAGTTGCTGGAGCCCAAGAACAGCCCAAAGGACATGGAGAGAGTTCAACACATCCACAAGTGACTTAGGCAAAGAGAAGACAATGCAGCCAGTGGTAGCTGGGGACAAAAGAAAATGGCATCCATGCCCTAGAAGGAAGGGGTCATCAGACTCCAGGTTTACCCAGTGCTAAAAGACTGCCCAACAAGTAATAATTGAGTCCTCTGGTGATGAGGACAATTTGAAGCCTTCAATGTTACTTAAGTTTTCTGATTCTACTGGATTTTGGAATTTAGGGGTGGACAGGCTCCTGTTCTTGGGGTAAACCTGAAACAATGAATGTTTGTAACTGTGCACTCAGTCTCAGGGCCCAGAACTGACACCTCTTTATGTTTTGATTTGTTAATAAGTGGTTTAATTTAATGGCCAATGTTTGTAAAAATATATGTACTACATTCTGTAAACTATAGGATGTTCAACTGTGATTCACCTTGAGATAACAGACAGACTTCTGGACTATTGCACCTCTCCCCCCACCCCGCAGATAGCTACACCCTGATTGCTACAAATACCCTTGTGGACTGAACATCTTTGCAACAGTGACCAGCAGATTGGTTTGTTGGTTTGTCATTTGCCTGCCAGCTCTGCAACTCATCTACCTCAAAAGGTAACCATAACCACTGACAACACTGGACTTGGTTATGAAACTACACTTAGACTCATCTAGAGACATTAGCCCAGGAGCAATATAATGGAACCCAGTGAGGGTTGGAAATATTCCATGTTATGTCTTATACCTTCTTGTTGAAACTGTGTTTTTAATATGGCCGTTGGATATAATGTTCCACATCTCATGTGTACTCCTGCCCTTTCACTCAGATCTCTCCAGTAGAGCAGGCACCTGTATTGTACAACCACGATACTTGAAGTGGCAGGGTGTGGAGAAGATGAATTTGGGAAGAAGGAGGTATAAAGTTCCCACACTTTTATTTCCTTGTGCCCTTATCTGTGGGCCTTAATGGCAATCTAATGGTAGTCATTATAGTAGACCTTGCAATGTCAGTAAGACAAGTTGATTCCTCTTATTTTAATATCAGGTTTATAAAAATGTTTTAACTTAGAAAGACTAAACAAGGAATTATTAGATAGTTTTTAAAAAGATTTCTTTACTCGAGGGGCCAGCACTGTGGCACAGCATGTAAAGCTGCAACCTTCATTGCCAGAATCTAATATGGGCACAGGTTCGAAACCTGGGTGCTCCACTTCCGATCCAGCACTCTACTGTGGCCTGGGAAAACAGTGGAAGATGACCCAAGTCCTTGGGCCCCTGCACCCATGTAGGAGACCTAGAGGAAGCTTCTGCTCCTGCCTTTGGATCAGCACAGTTCTGGCCATTGCAGCCATCTGGGGAGTGAACCAGTGGATGGAAGACATCTCTCTCTCTCTCTCTCTCACTCACTCGCTCTCTCTCTCCCCTTCTCTCTGTGTGTAACTCTGACTCTCAAGTAAATAAATCGTTTTTTTTTTTTTTTAAGATTTATTTACTTGAGAGTCAGAGTTACAGAGAGAGAGGTTTTCCATCTGAAGTTCCCTCCAAAAATGGCTGCAGCAGCTGGAGCTGTGTTGATCCTAAGCCAGGAGCCAGGAGCTTCTTCCAGGTCACACATGCCTTGCAGAGGAACAAACACTTAGGTCGTCTTCTACTGCTTTCCCAGGCCATCAGCAGGGAGCTGGATCAGAAGTGGAGCAGCCAGGACTCAAATCCATGCCCATGTGGGACACTGGCAAAACAGTCGTATGCTTAAACTACTGCACCACAGCTGTTTTTTTAAAGCTACAGCATCAAGCCTTTTGATGTTTAAGAGTTATTAAGAATTGATCACTTTACTCACTAAAAAGCTGGGACCCATTGAAGTCAAGTGTTGTATCTTTTTAAACCCATCAATGTTTTAAGTTCTACCTTATTATGAACAGGACAGATTATTTTAATGGAATTTGAAAATAATTACATTATCATGGAAACCAAAAATTTCCATAAGCAGTTTCTAATTTTAGAGGAATTTAGTAGTAAGGAATGGTAAATAAATGTTTTGGCTTTTCTCTATAAAAACATAGTCCACCAGAGCGTTATAAACTCTACAAATTCCATGATTGGTTGTTTAGTAGCTAGCAGTCTGGGCCTAACTTTGAGTGTAACAAATGATGAGCCAAGCAGGGGTGGGAGTCTGGTCTTCACATGTTGCTCAGGAAAGCGAGCACTGCCTGTGTCCACCAGGCTGCTCTTGGTGAGCTGACACCATGCTGGGATTTCAGAGATATCCCAGAACCTGCTGAGCCCATTTTCTTGGATGCCTCCCCTTCTGTCCTCATTGTGATGTAGCTGTCTATAAGCACTTTATTGGTACAAGTAAACGGTACTTTTTGGAGTCAGGGGGCTCCAAGATTGGGTAAGTTGAAATGGGTGCATACTAGGAATCCTGGTTGTCTGCCATTTGTTTGGGCTTCCTGGCAGTTGGAGCTCTTTTAGGTCATTTGTTCATAAAAGCATAAATCTAAGATCATGTCAAAATACAATAGTGTTCTGTGTTTCAAGGATAATAATTTGACTATTCTGCCTGACATTTCAGTTTCATAACTACTATAAATATTCTTGTTTAAATTAAATAAAAAAAGTTAATTGAGAGGCCAGCACTATGGCTTTGTGGGTAAAGCTTGCAGTGCTGGCATCCCATATGGGTGCTGGTTCAAGACCTGGCTCCTCTACTTCCCATCCAGCTTTCTGCTATGGCCTGGGAAAGCAGTGCAAGATGGCCCAAGTGCTTGGGCCCCTACACCTGCATGGGAGACTGGAGGAATTCCTGGCTTCTGGCTTCAGATCGGCGCAGCTCCAGCCGTTGAGACCATTGGGGAGTAAACCAGCAGATGGAAGACTTCTCTCTCTCTGCCTCTGCCTCTGCCTCTCTGCAACTCTTCCTTTCAAATAAATAAATATTTTTTCAAAAAGGTAAATCAGATGAATATAAATGAGAAATATTTCTAAATATAAGTTTAATGACTTGCCTTCTTAAATTCTGTAAAAACAGTATATTTGGATCTGTTAACAAATATGCTTTTATACATTGTTGATATACAGCATATAAAATAGTTATCTGTACATCTTTCTGTAGCAGCTCAATTCACAGTAGCTAAGATATGGAATAAGCCCAGATATCCATTGATAACTAGATAAAGAAATTGTGTTTCACAATAAAATGGATACTATTGGAGACCATTAGTACAATCAGCCAGTACCAAAAGACAAATATGTTTTCTCTAATTTGTGGTAATTAATGTTTTGAGTAAAAAAAAGTAATGTATTTGAGCTAAATTCACATATTGAGATTTAATTATTTAAATCTCATATAAATGCATAGTCCTTTTGTATAATCCTGAGGAACAGTGGTTTTTCTACTTACTGCTTGTTGAATTCTATTTAATGGAGGGTTAATCTTGTGATTACAAAGTAAATTGAAAGTATGTCATTGCAAAGATTAAATGAAAAATGAGAGGAAAGAAGAGGGAGTGTGGGACCCAGGGAAGGAGGATGGGAAGTATCTATGTGTTTTTAAAACTGCATATATGATATACATGAAAGTGTTCTCTTCACATACATTTTAAAAGTTAAAAAATATTGATACATGATAAACCATTGAAGATTAATTCTAATAACTAAGGATAAAAATTCTACATGTAAAAGCAGTTAAACAGAAAAAAGAAAAAAATGAAATAAAAATAATCCAAAATTTAATAACAAAAAGGAAGAATAATAAAAATTAAAAATCTATATGTACTTTTGTTAAGGAAATGTCTTGCTCTTAGAGATTGTAAACGATTGCTTCATATTGAAATGTAAAACCATGACAATATGTAAATAAAAAGCAGGTAGGAAAAATTTTAAAAATGTAAACAAAAATTTGTGGTTAGTAAGTAAAGCTATGGGATATAAGAGATATGTTTTGATTAGTAAGAATAGTTATCCTACAAGTCAGTAAAAATTTATTAAAAGTTTGTAGAAGTAAGAAATCTTTTGTGATATTAGGTTGAGATTAAAAGAAAATTATGTTTCTAAAATGTAAGATTTAATATCAAAAGTACACTGACATAAAACTAAAACCTGTCCTTCTAAGTTAAATCAGCAAACTTTTCTTAAAATATCATCATAAGTGCTTTTAAAATTCTAGATCTTTAATTTTTTAAAATTTATTTGACAGGTAGAGTTATAGACAGTGGGAGAGAGAGACAGACAGGAAGGTCTTCCTTCCATTGGTTCACTCCCCAAATGGCCACTATGGCCAGCGCTTCACTGATCTGAATCCAGGAGCCAGGTGCTTCTTCCTGGTTTCCCACATGGGTGCAGGGGCCCAAGCACTTGGGCCATCCTCCACTGCCTTCCCGGGCCACAGCAGAGAGCTGGACTGAAAGAGGAACAACCGAGAGTAGAACCCAGCACCAACATGGGATGCTGGCACCACAGGCGGAGGATTAACCAAGTGAGCTATGGTGCGGGCCCTAGATCTTTAATTTTAAAATGTTTGCTAACACATTATCAACCATTTTGTATAACATAGCTTCTCCTTTGGTAGTTTCCAGTTCATTGTGAACTCTTTCCTTCAAATTATTTTTTTAAAAGTTTATTCTATTTGAAAGACAAAGCGACAGAGAGAGAAATAGAGCTCTTACATCTGCTATTTTATTCGCCAAATGGCCTTAACAGCCCAATGTGTTCTAGGCTGAAGGCAGGCATTTCATCTGGATCTCTCATATGGATGGTGGGGGCCCAAATATTCTGGCCGTCTTCTGCTTCCTTCTCAAGCAGGGACATGGATTGAAAGCAGAGCAGCCAGGACTGGAACCAGCACTCTGAGATGGGATGCCGGCATTCCAGGTGGCTTAACCTGCTGCTCCACAACTCCAGCCTCCTTCCTTCAGCTTTCTAGGTGGCATCTGTAAGCATTTTTCTCCTCCCTCGTTCTGACTCTGTTGTGACCAGACACTAAAAATGCTTATCTTAAAGCCTCAGAAAGGGGCCTGTGCTGTGATACAATGAGTTAAGGTGCGAATTCTGAAACCTATGGTAGCTTCCTGCTAATACACCCAAGTTTCAGGAGTTAACATTGTTGATATCTGATTTTAAAAGCACTGAAGTTTCAAATTGAGTGCTTTGACATTGGGATTTGCAGCTGGAAGCATAGAGCTCCTCAAACAGTGTAGCTATTTCCTTGTAGAGATGATTGCTAATTAGAAACTTAATTTATTTATAAGGAGTATTCCCTGGTTGTAAACTCAAGTAAACTTTAATGTTACAATTCTATGGGCACATCATGGATATAAATATTCTACAGGTTGTATGACACTTTTAAATGTCTGAGTTGGTTTCATCTGTCATGACTGTTATCTTAATAATGAAAAAAGACCTGGGGACTGTATAAGATCCTTGGAGTTGCCCCTCCCTTCACAAGTCCAGACGCCTCAAAAATTAAAAAGTTCTGTGAAAGGGAAGGGGAGAAGGTTTGGAGCAGGGTGGGTGGGACAGTAGGGGGAGAAATGTCACTATTTTCCTAAATCTCTATATATGAAATAAATGAAACTTGTGTAACTTAAATAAAATAAAAATAGAATAATAGAATAATAAAACCATTAATAAAACATTAAAAAACACAGGATAAAACAAATAGTTTTGAGAACACTAGTGTGCTTTTAAAAATACTAAGTGTAATAACTTTAACTGAATAAAAATGGAAAATTTAAAAATTTCTTTTTTTTTTTATAGTGCCTGGCTGGTGGGGTTTTCTTTCCCATAACACCCCCAACCTCCTTTTGCCCTCATCTTTTTTTTTAAAATTTTAATTTTTTAAAAGCTTTTATTTAATGAATATAAATTTCCAAAGTACAGCTTACGGATTACAATGGCTTCCCCCCACGCCCCAATAACTTCCCTCCCACCCACAACCCTCCCCTTTCTCTCTCCCTCTCCCCTTCCATTCACATTCACATCAAGATTCCTTTTCAATTCTCTTTATATACAGAAGATCAGTTTAGTATATGTTAAGTAAAGATTTCAACAGTTTGCCCTCACATAGCAACACAAAGTGAAAAATACTGTTGGAGTACTAGTTATAGCATTAAATCACAATGTACAGCACATTAAGGACAGAGATCCTACATGATATTTTTTTAAAAATTGATTAATTTTCTATGCAATTTCCAATTTAACACCAAGTTTTTTTTCATTTTCAATTATCTTTATATTCAGAAGATCAATTCAGTATATGCTAAGTAAAGATTTCATCAGTTTGCACCCACACAGAAACACAAAGTGTAAAAATACTGTTTCAGTACTAGTTATAGCATTACTTCACATTGGACAACACACTAAGGACAGATCCCTCATGAGACGTAAGTACACAGTGACTCCTGATGATAATTTAACAATTTGACACTCTTATTTATGGCATTAGTAATCTCCCTAGGCTCTAGTCATGAGTTGCCGAGGCTATGGAAGCCTTTAGGGTTTGCTGACTTGGATCTTATTCCGACAAGGTCATAGCCAAAGTGGAAGTTCTCTCCTCCCTTCAGAGAAAGGTACCTCCTTCTTTGATGGCCCCATTCATTCCACTGGGATCTCACTCACTGAGATCTTTCATTTAGGTCTTCTTCTTCTTTTTTTTTTTTTTTTCAGAGTGTCTTGGATTTCCATGCCTAAAATACTCTCATGGGCTCTTCAGCCAGATCCGAATGCCTTAAGGGCTGATTCTGAGGCCAGAGTGCTATTTAGGACACCTGCCATACTATGAGTCTGCTGTGTCTCCCACTTCCCATGTTGAATCATTCTCTCACTTTTTGATTCTTTCAGTTAGTATTAGCAGACACTAGTCTTGTTTGTGTGATCCCTTTGACTCTTAGACCTATCAGTGTGATCAATTGTGAACTGAAATTGATCACTTGGACTAGTGAGATGTCATTGGTACATGCCACCTTGATGGGATTGTATTGGAATCCTCTGGCATGATTCTAACTCCATTTGGGGCAAGTCCGATTGAGCATGTCCCAAATTGTACATCTCCTCTGTCTGTTTTTGCCACTGTTTAACAGGGATCACTTTTCAGTTAAAATTTAAACACCTAAGAATAATTGTGTGTTAATTACAGAGTTTAACCATTAGTACTAGAACAAAAAAATACTAAAATGGATAAAGTATTACATTGTACATCAACAGTCAGCACAAGAGCTGATCAAGTCACTGTTTCTCATAGTGTCCATTTCACTTCAACAGGTTTCCCCTTTGGTGTTCAGTTAGTCGTCGCCAATCAAGGGAAACAAATTATATTTGTCTCTTTGGGACTGGCTTAATTCACTCAGCATGATGTTTTCCAGATTCCTCCATCTTGTTGCAAATGACTGGATTTCATTGTTTTTGACTGCTGTATAGTATTCTGTAGAGTACATGTCCCATAATTTCTTTATCCAGTCTACTGTTGATGGGCATTTGGGTTGGTTCCAGGTCTTAGCTATTGTGAACTGAGCTGCAATAAACATTAATGTGCAGACAGCTTTTTTGTTTGCCAATTTAATTTCCTCTGGGTAAATTCCAAGGAGTGGGATGGCAGGGTTGAATGGTAGGGTTATATTCAGGTTTCTTTTTTTTTCTTTTTTTTTTTAATAACGCTTTTATTTAAAGAATATAAATTTCCAAAATACAGCTTATGGATTACAATGGCCTCCCCCCCCCATAACCTCCCTCCCACCCGCAACCCTCCCCTTTCCCACTCCCTCTCCCCTTGCTTCACATCAAGATTCATTTTCAATTATCTTTATACACAGAAGATCAGTTTACTATATATTAAGTAAAGATTTCAACAGTTTGCCCTCACATAGCAACACAAAGTGAAAAATACTGTTGGAGTACTAGTTATAGTATTAATTCACAATGTATAGCACATTAAGGACAGAGATCCTACATGATATATTTTTTTAAAAATTGATTAATTTTCTATGCAATTTCCAATTTAACACCAAGATTTTTTTCATTTTTAATTATCTATATACAGAAGATTGATTCAGTATATACTAAGTAAAGATTTCATCAGTTTGCACCCACACAGAAACACAAAGTGTAAAATACTGTTTCAGTGCTAGTTATAGCATTACTTCACATTGGACAACACACTAAGGACAGATCCCACATGAGACGTAAGTACACAGTGACTCCTGAAGTTGATTTAACAATTTGGCACTCTTGTTTATGGCGTCAGCTATCTCCCTAGGCTCTAGTCATGAGTTGCTGAGGCTATGGAAGCCTTTAGGGTTCACCGACTTCAATCTTATTCCAACAGGGTCATAGTCAAAGTGGAGGTTCTCTCCTCCCTTCAGAGAAAGGTACCTCCTTCTTTGATGGCCCCATTCCTTCCACTGGGATCTCACTCGCTGAGATCTTTCATTTAGGTCTTCTTTTTTTTCCAGAGTGTCTTGGCTTTCCATGCCTAAAATATAGTCATGGGCTCTTGAGCTAGATCTGAATGCCTTAAGGGTTGATTCTGAGGCCAGAGTGCTATTTAGGACATCTGCCATTCTATGAGTCTGCTGTGTATCCTGCTTCCCATGTTGGATCATTCTCTCCCTTTTTGATTCTTTCAGTTAGTATTAGCAGACACTAGTCTTGTTTGTGTGATCCCTTTGACTCTTAGACCTATCATTGTGATCAATTGTGAACTGAAATTGATCACTTGGACCAGTGAGATGGCCTTGGTGCATGCCACCTTGATGGGATTGTATTGGAATTCCCTGGCACATTTCCAAATCCATCATTTGGGGCACGACTGATTGAGCATGTCCCAAATTGTACATCTCCTCCCTCTCTTTTTCCCACTCTTATATTTCACAGGGATCACTTTTCAGTTAAAATTTAAACACCTAAGATATATTCAGGTTTCTAAGGAATCTCCAGGCTGACTTCCATAGTGGCTTAACCAGTTTGCATTCCCACCAACAGTGGGTTAGTGTCCCTTTTTCCCCACATCCTCTCCAGCATCTATTGTTGGTAGATTTCTGAATGTGAGCCATTCTAACTGGGGTGAGGTGAAACCTCATTGTGGTTTTGATTTGCATTTCCCTGATTGCTAGTGATCTTGAACATTTTTTCATGTGTCTGTTTGCCATTTGGATTTCCTCTTTGGAAAAGTGTCTATTGAGATCCTTGGCCCATCTCTTAAGTGGGTTGTTTGTTTTGATGTTGTGGAGTTTCTTGATTTCTTTGTAGATTCTGGTTATCAACCCTTTATCTGTTGCATAGTTTGTAAATCTTTTTTCCCATTCTGTTGGTTGCCTATTCACTTTCCTGACTGTTTCTTTTGCAGTACAGAAACTTCTCAATTTGATGCAGTCCCAAAAGTTAATTTTGGCTTTGACTGCCTGTGCTTTTGGGGTCCTTTCTAGGAAGTCTTTGCCAGTACCTATATCTTGCAGGGTTTCACCAATGCTCTCTAATAATTTGATGGTGTCGGGTCGTAGGTTTAAATCTTCAGTCCATGTTGAGTGAGTTTTTGTGTAAGGTGAAAGGTAGGGGTATTGCTTCATGATTCTGCATGTGGAAATCCAGTTCTCCCTGCACCATTTATTGAATAGACTGTCCTTACTCTAGGGATTGGTTTGGATCCTTGATCAAATATAAGTTGGCTGTAGATGTTTGGATTGATTTCTGGTGTTTCTATTCTGTTCCCTTGGTCTATCCATCTGTTTCTGTACCAGTACTATGCTGTTTTGATGACAACTGCCCTGTACTATGTCCTGAAATCTGGTATTGTGATGCCTCTGGGTTTGTTTTTGTTGTACAAGATTGCTTTAGCTATTCGAGGTCTCCTGAGTCTCCATATGAATTTCAGCATCATTTTTTCCAGATCTTAGAAGAATGTCCTCGGTATCTTGATAGGTATTGCGTTGAATCTGTAAATTGCTTTTGGGAGAAATGACATTTTGATGATGCTGATTCTTCCAAACCATGAGCATGGAAGATTTTTCCATTTTTTGTTATCCTCTTCTATTCTTTCTTTAAGGTTTTGTAATTTTCATCATAGAGATCTTTAATGTCCTTGGTTAAGTTTATTCCAAGGTATTTGTTTTTGTAGCTATTGTGAATGGGTTTTATCTTAGAAGTTCTTCCTCATTCATGGCATTACCTGTGTATTTAAGGGCTGTTGATTTTTGTGCATGGATTTTATATCCTGCTACTTTGCCAAACTATGCTATCATTTCCAATAGTCTCTTAGTAGAGTTCTTTGGGTCCCCTATATAAAGAATCATATCATCTGCATAGAGAGAGAGTTTGAGTCCTTCCTTCCCAATTAGTATCCCTTTAATTTCTTTTTCTTGCCTAATAGCTCTGGCTAAGACTTCCAGAACTATATTGAACAGCAGTGGTGAGAGTGGGCATCCCTGTCTGGTACCAGTCTCAGTGGAAATGCTTCCAGCTTTCCCCCATTCAATAGGATACTGGCCGTAGGTTTTTCATATATTGCTTTGATTGTATTGAGGAATGTGCCTTCCATACCCAGTTTGCTTAGGGTTTTTATCATGAAAGGGTGTTGTATTTTATCAAATGCTTTCTCTGCGTCTAGTGAGATAATCATATGGTTTTTCTTCTGCAGTCTGTTAATGTGGTGTATCACGTTGATTGTTTTGAGAACACTGAACCATCCCTGCATACCAGGGATAAATCCCACTTGGTCTGGGTGGATGTTCTTTCGGATGTGTTGTTGCATTCTATTGGCCAGAATTTTATTGCGGATTTTTGCATCTATGTTCATGAGGGATATTGGTCTGTAATTCTCTTTCAATGCTGCATCTTTTTCCGGCTTAGGAATTAAGGTGATGCTGGCTTCATAGAAAGAATTTGGGAGGATTCCCTCTTTTTCGATTGTTCTGAATAGTTTGAGAAGAATTGGAGTTAGTTCTTCTTTAAATGTCTGGTAGAATCCAGCAGTGAATCCATCTGGCCCTGGGTTTTTCTTTGTTGGGAGGGCCTTTATTACTGTTTTAATTTCTATCTTAGTTATGGGTCCGTTTAGGTTTTCTATGTCTTCCTGGTTCAATTTAGGTGTGTTGTATGTGTCCAGGAATCTATCCATTTCTGATAGGTTTCCCTGTTTTCTGACATACAAGTCCTTGTAGTAATTTCTGATGATTCTTTTTATTTCTGTGGTGTCTGTTGTTACAATTCCTTTTTCATCTCTGATTTTATTGATTTGGGTTTTTTCTCTTCTTTTTTTAGTTAGTTGGCCAATGGAGTGTCGATTTTGTTTATTTTTTCAAAAAACCAGCTCCTCGTTTGGCTGATTTTTTCTGATTTTTTTTGGATTCAATCCTGTTGATTTCTTCTCTGATTTTAATTATTTCTCTTCTCCTACTAGCTTTGGGTCTGGTTTGCTGTTGATTTTCTAGATCCTTGAGATGAACTGAAAGCTCATCTATTTGGTGCCTTTCCAATTTCTTGATGTAGGCACCTATTGATATAAACTTTCCTCTTAACACCTCTGTTGCTGTATCCCATAGGTTTTGGTATGATGTGCTGTTATCCTCATTTACTTCCAGAAAATTTTTGATTTCTCTTTTGATTTCTTCTATGACCCATTGTTCATTCAGGAGCATGTTGTTCAATCTCCATGTTTTTGCATATGCTCTAGGGATTCCTGAGTTGCTAATTTCCAACTTAATTCCTTTATGGTCTGAGAAGCTGCATGGTATGATTATAATTGTTTTGAATTTGCTGAGACTTGCTTTATGGCCTAGTATGTGGTCAATCCTAGAGAAGGTTCCATGTACTGCTGAGAAGAATGTAAATGCTTTATGTGTAGGATGAAAAGTTCTGTAGATATCTGTTAGATCCATTTGGGCTATAGTGTCGTTTAAATCTACTGTCTCCTTGTTGGTCTTCTTTCCTGTTGATCTTTATCTCTGAGAGTGGAGTATTGAAGTCCCCCAGTACTATTGTATTGGGGTCTAAATCTCCCTTTAAGTCCCTTAACAGGTCTTTTAAATAAACCGGTGCCCTGAATTAGGTGCATATACATTGATAATCTTTATATCTTCCTGTTGAATGGATCCCTTAATCATTATATCATGCCCGCTTTGTCTCTCCTAATAGTTTTTGTGGTAGAATTTATGTTATCTGATAATAAGATGGCTACGCCCGCTCTTTTTTCATTTCTGTTGGCATGGTATATCTTTTTCCAGCCTTTCACTTTCAGTCTGCATGGATCTTTGTAGAGAAGATGTGTTTTGTGTAAGCAGCAAATAGATGGGTTTTGTTCCTTAACCCTGTCAGCCAATCAGTGTCTTTTAACTGGACAGTTCAGGCCATTAACGTTCAATGTGACTATTGATAAGTAGTAACTTTCCCTACCATTTGCCAAAGATATTTTCTAATATATGCTTTGAGTTTCCTGTGATCTTTTGCCCTGAGGTTTCCTTCGTTTGCCTTCTTTCATGTTGATGACTGTGTTTCTGTGTTTCTGTGTGTAACACATCTTTAAGTATTTTTTGCAGGGCTGGACAAGTGGCGACAAATTCTTTCAGTTTCTGTTTGCTGTGAAAGGTCTTTATTTCACCTTCATTCACAAATGAGAGCTTGGCAGGATATAATATGCTGGGCTGGCAGTTTTTCTCTCTTAGTACCTGGGCTATATCTCACCATTCCCTTCTAGCTTGTAGGGTTTCTGATGAGAAGTCAGCTGTGAGTCTAATTGGAGATCCTCTGAGAGTAATCTGACGTTTCTCTCTTGCACATTTTAGGATCTTTTCTTTCTGTTTCACTGTGGTGAGTTTAATTACAATGTGTCATGGTGAGGATCTCTTTTGTTTATGTTTATTAGGGGTTCTATGAGCTTCCTGTACTAGGATGTCTCTGTCCTTCTCCAAACCTGAGAAATTTTCTGCTAGTATCTCACTAAAAAGACCTTCTAATCCTTTCTCCCTCTCCATGCCTTCAGGAACTCCTAGAACCTGAATGTTAGGTTTTTTAATAGTATCCTGTATATTCCTGTTAATATTTTTTAGATTTCTAATTTCCTCTTCTTGTCTTTGGTTTGACTGTTTCCTTTCCTGTTCTCTGTCTTCTAAGTAGATATTCTCTCTTCTGCTTCACCCATTCTGTTTGTAAGGCTCTCTAATGTGTTTGTCATTTGATCTATTTAATTCTTCATTTCATTATAGTTTCTTGTCACTATCACAGTTTCTTTTTCTACTAGTATTTTCATTTCATTTTGATTCCTCCTTAATATTTGATTTTCGCGCGAGAGATTTTCTATCTTGTCCATTAAGGATTTCTGTAGTTCAAGAATTTGTTTTTGAGAACTTCTTAGTGTTCTTATCAATTGTTTGAGAATTGCTTGCATTTCTTCTATCTCATCATCTTCATAATCTTGAATTGGGGTGTCTTTTTCATTTGGGGGCATCATAGTGTCTTCCTTGTTCTTGTTTCCTTGGTTTTTGCGTTTGTTTGGCATATTGGAGATATTTTTTGGTTTCTTCGGTGTGGTGTTTTTTTCTCGTTATACTGTGACTCTAGATTAAGTGTACTGTCTGCTTTTGATGGATCCTTAGAGGCTATGATGGGTGTGGCCAGAGAGCTCTCTTTGGTTCTTCAGGGTTAAGGGTGTGCCAAAGGTGACTCATCTAGATTGTTCTCTGGCTTGCTCACTCTCTCTCTCTCTCTCTCTCTCTCTTGACTCAGTTGGGAAGTAATTCCGCACAGCTGTGTGAAATTGTGTGTAGTTGATGTATATGTATGAAATCTGGCCTTTGTGGCCTCCCCTTCCTGGCACACTGCATGGTCATGCTTCCACACCTGTGAGCAACCTCCATTTATGATGGACTATGGGGCCAACGGATCCTGTTACCTTCCAATGTGAGCTGAAACATGACTTCAGTTTCCTCTGAATCTCAGGGCTTGTGTTCAGGCTGAAATTAAATGATTATCTGTATTCAGTCTCCAGCTTCTGTTGGCAGATTGAGGTACATCGTGATCTCCATAATTTTTGTCAATTCCTTGTAACAAATATCTTCCTGTATGTATCCTACTTGTTGTGTTTCTCTATAGAAAACTAATACTGCTTCATATATACGTGCACTATGAGATATACAGGAATATTTTTAAAAGATTTTTATTTAGCTATTTATTTAAGGCCGAATGACCAAAAACAAAACAAACAAAACAAAAAAAAGTGACCTGGGAGTGCAATTACTTCAGTCATATTCCCAGACACAGTAGCAAGGGGCTGGGTGGGAAGTGGAGTAGCTGGGACTGAACCAGCACTCCAATATGGGCTGCTTGTCTCAAGTGTCAGTTTAACCCACTGCGCCACAGTGAAGGCCCCATACAAAAATATTAATAGCAGTGCTCTTTGAAAAATAAAAACTGGGTGCTCATCAGCAGGACAATGTTTAAATACACTGTGTTGGGCCAGCACCATGGGTCACTAGGCTAATCCTCTGCCTGCGGCACCGGTACTCCGGGTTCTAGTCCCGGTTGGGGCACCAGTTCTGTCCCGGTACCCCTCTTCCAGTCCAGCTCTCTGCTGCACCTGCATGGGAGACAGGGAGGAAGCACCTGGCTCCTGGGTTCGGACTGGCACAGCATGCCGGCCGTAGCAGCCATTTGGGGGGTGAACCAACAGAAGGAAGACCTTTCTCTCTGTCTCTCTCTCTTACTGTCTAACTCAGCCTTTCAGGAAAAAAAAATAAAAATATACCTTTGTTGATGTTTGAGATTTATTGAGATCTTTTTTTTTTTAAAGATTTATTTTTCTGCTGTGGCCTGGAAGGGCAGTGGAGGATGGCCCAAGTGCTTGGGCTCCTGTAGCCACATGGGAGACCAGGGGGAAGTACCTGGCTCCTGGCTTCGGATTGGCGCAGTGCCAGCCTTTGTGGCCATTTGGGGGGTGAACCAATGGAAGGAAGACTTTTTGCTCTGTCTCTCTCTCTCTCACTGTCTAACTTTGCCTGTCAAAAAAAGAGAAGAAAATAGGATGAGAAGAGAGAGAGAGAGAGAGAGAGAGAGAGAGAGAGAGATCTTCAATCTGCTGTTTTACTTCCCAAATGGCTGCAACAGCTGGGGCTGGACCAGGCTGAAGCAAATGGGCCAGAATTTTCTTCAGGGTCTTTCTTGTGAGTGCAAACACCGAAGTACTTGACTCATTCTGCTTGTTTTCCAGGCACATTAGCAGGGAGCTAGATTGGAAGCAGAGGAGGTGGGACTTGAATTGGTACCCATATTAGGATTGCAAGTGGCAGGTTAACCCATTGCACCAAAGCACTAGTCTCCTATGGCTTTTTTTTTGTGCTTTGCTTCTGTTTTAGGGTTTTTCACTAAGAAACATGCTGTAGTGTTTTGAAAATGTTAGGAAAAATATGTTTTGAACCTAGCTCTTTGTTCTCAATCCTGGGACCCTGACCATATTCAAACCTTTCCAGGGCTCTGAGAAATTTGGCTGTGCTTGTATAATTGTGTACAGTCAAGAGGATGACATTGAGTCAGGGGAAGAGCAGCCAGAAGTCCTGAAGGTCCTTGGTAGATCACCTTGAAGAAAGGGGTCCATGTCATGGAACACTGAAGAAGTGACCTCACCTCCTTTGTGACAGAACACAGCAGAACCTAGAATTCTTGTAACCAGGTATCCCTATTCTAGTGACTGCTGTTATCAGCTCACTTGATGGCAGAAGCTCAAGGGAACAGTATGTTCTCCTGGTGTTGCCCACTGTTGCCAGGCTTTTAACCTGGGAGTATCCAGAGTGAGGGTCTCCTCCAGAACTTCATATGTTGGCTCGGTTCTTCTGGATTTCTGCAGCCATTTGCTGGGAGGCACCCTCAGATACATGAACAGTCCAGGGGAGTCATATCCAAGCATGGCATCACTGGGGACCCTATCTTGGCCTTTCCTTCACCCATTTCTTTCACCGTGAGCAGGGCATGAGCAGGGCATAAGAGGAGAGGCTCTTCATGCATAGCAACTTTAGGTAGTGGAAGTCAGCTGTGTCTATTTCTATCATGTTTGTTCCCATTTCATGGATGGCTGGTAGGGGAAATGGCTGCTGGGAGCCATTTTGTCTACTGTGATGTAATCCTAAGACCTCTTCTTGTGGTGTCCTTCCTGGTTGGAGGTGTATACAGATTTATTTGCCTCACTTCGAGGGGAGAATTTCTCAAGGGGGGTGTTCTGTTTGGGCAGCCATGGATGACACTGATGCCTTCTGGCCTGGCTTCCGGGCACTCTCTTTGCAGAACTCCACACAGGAGACCACTGATGATTTATATGATGAAGCCATATATGTAGTCGATGGACAGATACGTCATGCCAACTTGGCTCATGCTAGTCTGAGGTGATGGAGGGTCCTAGGAGTATCCAAAGGGATATCAACAAGTGGGGATTCAAGAGGACAAGGGTGGGCTCAGGACCAAATCTTGGAAATAGGAAATCCCTAAGTCTTGGTTTCAGTTACCTTTAGGACTCCCTCACTGCTAAGCCTTTGCTCAGGCTCGTGAACATGGAGGGGTTTTGTCCCAGCCTGGGTCAAGGATAGTCTGTGCACCCTGGGCTGCCACTGACTCATGTTCCTCCTGGCCCTCCCTAGTATAGATCTGCATCCATGCTGCACAGAACAGAGGTCTGCACCATGCAGACTCTGCAGTCAGGCTAATGGGAGAAGCTGGTGGATGCCCTGGCCCCTGCCTCCCCAGGCAGACCCATAGCATACCTCTCTAGCTTCCTGTGCAATTACAGTGGCTTTTCATACACACCATATTTTAGGGAGAAGATAATAGGTGAGCATCTGACTATTCCAGGGCACACAGGACAATCTCCCAGCCAATATCTGTGCCTTGACAGCTCTCAGAGCTGTGTGCTGTGACTGGGGTGCAGACAGGATGTGGGTATCACATTTTCTGTGACTCCTGTGGAGCACTGAGGCCTGGGGACTCCCAAGCCCTAGAGGAACAGAGTAGAAAAGAGTTGAGGATGGGATTTGAGACATCCTGAGAAGGAGAGGGGTGACTGCAGCTCAGCAACAGCCCCCAGGGATCCATGCCCAGCACAGGTGGGTACCAGTTCTGCCCACATTCTCACTCACCAATCAATGTCCCCACCAGGAGACCCAAGCCTGGAGTTATCAGAAACAACTGCTCCTAAATCTGTGTGGAGCCTCAGTGCTCAGCACCCAGGTGTGCTTCCCCTCAGGAAAGATTGTCAGCAGGAGATGCAGCCCACAGTTTCTGGACAAGCCCTGCTGAACCAGGTCAACCACTGCCAGGGCAGGCAAGGTGAGCGTGGGAATGTGTGGTCATCCTCTAGACAGGAGGTGGGAGCCGCAGGGATCCAGATATACACATAGTGTCCTGGGCGGGCAGATTTAGGGACTGACTATGCTGCCTATTCTGCTTTCCCAGCAACATGTCTTCCTTTATGAAAATATGCCAAGCCTAGTTCATGTTGCAGCTCTATGGCTGCACAGACTTCCTATTGCTGAAGATGAATGTGTGTTATCATCAGGTCTACCTGCCTGGCGGTGATCTGAAGACCTATGTGCACTTTGAGTATGTCAACCTGTGCCACCAAAGGCCCACTGACACAGAAGCAGAAGGTGAGGAGCACTTCAGTCTGGGAGGCACTCATGGAGTGGTGTCTGGGGGCTGGACCCCCTTCAAGGCAGTGAGATCTCTCCTGGGTTTGGGGAGATCATTGGAATGTGACTGCTGCTGCCGACTGTTACTCTTCTCACACCTCCTGCTCTATTTGCAGAGCCTCAGTCCTTCCAAATACCAGCTCCAGAGTCAGTTCAGCACTGCTGGCAGAGTTAGGACCTGCTGTGGTAGCAGGCGTAACTTCAGCACCAGACTGATCACCAGAGTCCTTCGATCAATGTCCTGGGACTATCAAGGACTCACACTGAGAGGAGATACTGGACATTGCTGTTTTCAGGCAAGCTGCTGGCAGAGCAGCTGATGCTCATAGATGCAGTAAGTAGCTGGCTCCTCAAGGCAGGGCCAGGGGAAGACATGCCTTTAGCACTAGATGTCCCACAGCAGCCCTGACCAGAGACCAGTGACCTGGGGCTACAGCATGCTTCATGTCTCACTAACTATGTGACCTGGACCAGTTTCTTTTTTTTAACCTCTTATTGAAGTTATACAACCTTCATTCTTTTTATAAATACAAATTTAGGAACATGGTGATTCTTTCCAACCTACCCACCCTCCTACCTGCAGTACCACCAATTTACTGCCTCCCTCTCCTAGTCTCATTCTTATTTTTTACTAAGATCCATTTTCAATTAATTAATTTTATACACATGAGATCAATTCTAATAGGAAGTCTGTGCAGCCATAGAGCTGCAACATGAACTAGGCTTGTCATATTCTAATACTAAATAAGGAGTTCAACAAATTGTTTGAATGAAATGTTTATCAATAGTTGAGACTGTTCAAAGTCATCACATCTCAAAGTGTCAACTTCACTACTATAGACTACATTTAGGTGCTCTATTAGTTAACAAATATCGGGTATTTGTCCTTCTGGGACTGCCTTATTTCACTAACCTTAATGTTTTCCAGTTGTATATGTTTTGTTGCAAATGAAAAGATTTCATTTTTTTTTACCACTGTATAGTATTCCATGGTGTACATATTCTTTATCCAGTCTTCAACTGATGGACATTTGGGTTGATTCTATATCTTAGCTATTGTGAATTGAACAGCAAGAAATAGTTTCTTAATTCACAGGTCTTCCTGTCCCCTATGCACACCAGAGACTTGGCAGACACAGTGTCAGCTGCAGAGTGATTGTGCACATGAACTGAGATGAGCCAGCAAAAAGCACAGCTGGGTCTGACCCATGTGATGATGGAGGAGACACAGAGTGATGTACAACAACCAGGTCCACTTGTCACCAGCCTTGGGACTGATTAACCACCAGGGTTGCACTGGGTCCTAGAGCAGAAACAAAACACAGCCCCTTATTTTAACTTCCATAGGGAGGAGCATTTTAATAAAGACAAGGACCACTGGGTGGTTGGGGATGGGCAGAAAGATGAGGAATTGGTGAGGATGTCTGGCAGAAAAATGCCTGTCTTCTCTCCACAGCTGGGTTCTGAGCCATCAGGTTCTGGGCATCCTCAGTGGGCAGAGAACCTAACCCAACAGTTCTCATAGGCAGGAGCCCCATGTGAATCTTCCTGAGCTGCAGTTCAGAGCACTGCATGCTGCCTAGGATGGAGGGCATCTGTGCACTGTGCATGAGGGTTGCTGTGCCGTGGGACACTTTCCTCTTCCCAGGAGCTGTTTCAGAAGGTGGTGCCCTGTGATTGCTTGGGGACCACTTGGAACCCTGATAACAAGAAGCTCACAGAGCATTGGCCCCCACCATCCATGCTGTCATCACCCAGTACAACATGACCAACTATTTCCTTCTTTCAGGAGCTGTTTCAGAAAGTGGTGCCCTATGATTGCCTGTGCTCCACCTGGAACCCTGATAACAAGAAGCTCACAGAGCACCCGGGCCCCACCGTCCATGCTGTCATCACCTAGTACAACAATGTGACCAACTGTGTTCTGTTTACATGCTTGGGGTACTACAGCCTGAAAGACATGGACAGGGCCCAGGTGATGGAGCTCTGGATCAAAGCGGCCAAGGTAAACTGTGGGTGTCCCAGGTGGTCTGTCTCTGCACAATGGGAATGTGCAACATTTTTCTGAACTCTCAGGAGTGCAGTCTATGTTTGCAGATTTGCCTGATCCCTGGACCCTTCCTGAGAGCAAGAGGTGCAGACTTGACTCACTCATCTCAGGAGTTCATGCTCACCTCCTATGTGTGTGCCTGCCAAGTATTAAATGCAATCCTGTCTGTGAGGGTTTGGATCATGGGGTCCCAGCACTGTCCTTGTTCTGCTCCATGGACATCTGTCTTTGGCAAGAGGAGGATGTGAGCTAAAGGGGCTGACCTGGCTCAGGCAGGGTTCCAGGCCACCACCCACTCACCCTTGCCATCCTTAGAAATGTCCGGACCTCAGGAGCTTCCCTTCATTCCACACTATCCTCCCCACTCTGCAGAGCCACCTAATTCACCATCTGAAGAAAATGTGGAGCAAAGTCTCCAGGTGGGTATCACCTCCCATAGAGCACCAGGGTGGACCTGGCACCTGCCTCAGGCCTACATGACTTTGGGAGAAGACTGGTTGGGGAAAGGGTTGGGGAGAGTCACCTCTCAACCTCCTTGGGACCTAAGGCCATGATTTCTGCCTGAGGATGACGTCTTCTTTAGTGTCAGGACAGGTTGTTGTCAAATTGCATGCTTGCACCTGCTCTCCACACAGCACGGGAACCGCTTGTGCAGGAGACCTTGCAATGGTCATAAGGGAGCTCCACAGAATAGGGCAATGGATGCACATAAACCTCACCTAGTTTCTGGGTCCTGAGGTCTCAGAAAGACCAAGGGAAAGTCACCCATGCAGTGTGGATCCTCTGGGTTCTGGAATAAAAGAGATTTGAACTTATGACTTTCCCTTTCTCACATCAGAAAAACCTCCTGCAGATTTCAAAGTCACTGTCTGAAGGAGAGTGCTCTGAGCAGGGATCAGCTCATGAAGGTAACATGGAGGCTGGGATGCAGGGCGCAAGGGTTTGGGGAGGGAGAAGGGGTGAGGCTGGAAGGGCACCAGGGCAGAAGTGATTATTTGGTTGCTTGAATGTGAACCTGAACGATCCCTGTGATGTGCTGTCTTAGGGCAAAAGGAAGAAAGAAGGTTTGATCATAGCAGTAGGTTGTTTTGGTCACAGGGCAATGGTAATGGGCTGCAGTGCAGGCAGCTGGGCTCTCACTGGGGGCTGACAGCATCTGTGGGTCTCTGGCTTCCATGCTGGTCCTGCTTCTCCAGGCTGTGTTGTGGATGTGGCAAGCACAGCGTCCTTCCTTCCTCCATAGCCCCATGGTTTCTCAGGAAGGCAGGCCCTGCTATGGTTCTATCTGCTCAGGACCTCCATGGAAGGGCTGCCCATCTGTACCATCAGTGACACAGCACAGGATTCCCAGGGCCCACGTGGTCAAATGGGCTGCCCAGCATTGGGTCTCACTAGGTACACTGGGGACTGACCCATGTGTTTGCTGTGATGCCCAGTCTTCCCTCCCTACAAATACTAACAAGCATACAACAGAATCAATGACATTGGCAGGATTCTCATCTTTGCCCAGGGACAATGGTGAATCTGGAGAAGTACCTGGGACTCCATGCATTCCCAGTGGCTCTATAAATACCAGGTCTCAGAGGCTTCTACCTAAGTCACAAAACAAAGTGTCACACCCAGTACTTGGGAGGGCTCTACTCTGTCACAGACATGGTCCCTCAGAGGCCAAGGAGGGCATCTGGGATGCAGGGCCTGGCCCTCCTCCTAGGCGCCTGGTGAGAGGAGGACAGTCAAGATCCTGAGACCTGAGACCTGTGCGGTGGGGGAAGCCCAGCACCATTTTCTCAATGTGCAGGACACCTAAGGAGGCCAGGCCCCTCATCTGAGGCCACTCCCATTGAAAGTGTGAGCTGCTGGGTAGGGATCATTGTACCAATTGATAGGAACCAGACCTCCAGGGCACAACATGAGGGACATAATGTATGCAGTTGAGGGGAGGACAATTTCTCAGACCTTGACCCTGGCCCTGGCAGATGGGGATCTCGAAGTCAGTGCCTGGGAGCAGAATCCCCAGAGCCCAGATGAGGCAGTGGCAGCACAAGAAGGTGAGTAGCCCATGGCGTGAGGGGCACCTACCTCCTACAGTGGCAAAAGTTAAGAGAGAAGGGCCTTCCTGCAACCCCTCTACCTTTTCACACAATACCTGAGAGACCTGCATTGAGATCCATGACCATGGCCAAGAGCAGCTGAGCTAACCATGGACTTGAGGTTGAATAGGCTGGGGTCACATGACCTCTGTGACTGGATATCCCCACAGGGGTCCCTGTCCTTAGAGTTTTCTGCTGACCTTAGAATCACCTAGGTTGATGGAGGGGGAATGGGGAGAAGCAGTTTAGGTGCCTGGATGGCTCCCAGTTGGAGACCATGGCAAGAGTCCAGAGCTGGGGTGGAACAGATCTCAGAGTCCAGGCCTTGGGGGTACCTGAGAACAGGTGCTCAACACCACCATCTGATTGCACAGGGTTCCATCCCCTTCCTTGGCACCTTCCTCAAGTACCTGGACATGCTGAACACTGCAGTGAAGAACTTTATGAATGTGAGTGAGCTTGGTGTTGGTGAGGCTGGACTAGGACCCCCGAAGATTGGAGGGAAGAACCTGGACTGAGCCTTAGACACGGCACCTGGTCACCACTTGCCCCTGTTTCACAGCTGGACCTAAGATGGGGATCCCCTGAATCTCACCTATCAGGGATGGAGCCTCCAATCAGGCGTCTTTCCCTGTTCACTGAGTGTTGAAGCCACAGAGCCCCTGACTGCAAAGCTGCACAAGTTCCTGCCTGAGATGCCTCCGCCTCCACTTTGGGTGGGGCCACAGCAGTGAAAACAATTGTAACCTTCAAGGTCAGGCAGCAGCCCTCAGATGAACACTCCCATCCATTCCCATCTGTCAGCAGATAGGGTTGATACTGCAGGTCTCTAATCTCGCCTGCTGTGTCCCAATCAGAGGATCCCAGAGCCTGACCAAGATCCAAGTCCTTTTCCTGAATATTCTTGGAGAGGCCTGGAACTAGGGTCACATGAGAAGGGGAGAAAGGGACTAATCAATGACTGAGGGCTGCTCTGATAGACTTTGCTTGAATTCCAGGAGGGTGAGATCAACATACCGAAAATGAGGAACAAAAGCAGCAGTTCCCTCTCCTCAGAGCAGGGAAGGGATGTGGGGATCACAGATACCCCTAGACAGGACTCCAGGTCTCACTCCCTGCATCTTTGCTTTATCTGGAAGCTTGGTTCACACAGGCTGAGGAGACCCATCCCCAGGGAAGGAATGGTTAGAGGCCTGGAATCAAGGCAAAATCTCTGGAGGAAGGGCTGCTGTTGAATTCAATTCTGAGGACAGAATGGGGCCTTGATGGGATGGAGGGTGTTGGCCTGTTAAGAGAAAGGACCCAAAGGCCAGTCTTCAGCCTCTCCTCTCACCAGATCCCTAAAGCATTCCCATGCAGGCCTCTCATTTTCCAGTCTTTCCCTCTAACTTCAGGAAATAAATGCTCTTTGAAAGATCTAGCTGCTCCAGATGACAACCAGCAAATGCAACTTTCAGCCTGATGCATGAATTGGACTCTGGTTCCAGGCTATGGAGAGGCTCTACAAGATAAGGAGGTTAGGGCTGGGCAGGGATGGTGTGAAGCCTAGGGAGGGGGTGGGAGAGGCTCTCCTTGTTGTGCACCTGCAGAGAGCGGCATCCATGGTACCCTGTCTGCAGCAGGCCATGTCCCAGTCCTGCTCCAGGACTGCTGCTGCTGGGCAGGGCCTGGGAGCCAGCCTGAGGTGAGGGTCCTGGTGACTCACAGCTGCCACTCTCTCTGCAGCTACAAGATGTCCTTCTTGGTGGAGCCCCTGTACTAGAGGGACAGCAACAGCCTCTAGGCCAAGAAGATAAGGCCACTGTGAATGTCATCTTGACTGAGTCCTCAGAACATCAGGGGCAGATGGCCTCAGAACTCACTGGGTGCTCAGGGAGTGGACAATGGCACTCAGTTCTCAGCCCCTTCTAGGACCAAAAGGGGACTCTGGGAGTAGGCTCCCTGCTCTCAATTTTAGGCCCCATTCTCATTAATTTATTGTGTCCCTGCAATATATTTTTCTCATTTCCCTATATTTATCTATAATCACAGTTGATATCAACTTGTTAGCATTTTTATTAAAGTTCATATAAATAAGTTATATCATGAGTGTCATTCTTTTTTCCCCTGGAAACCTTTTATTTAAGGAATATAAACTTCATGCATTTCATAAATATAACTTTAGGAATATAGTGATTCTTTCCACCAGACACACCCTCCCATCCACACTCCCACCCATCTTCCTCCTCCCTCTCATATTTTCATTCTTAATTTTAATACCTATTTTCCATTAACTTTATACACAAAATATTAGTCTTATGCTAAGTAAAGGGTTAAACAAATTGTATGAAAGAAATGGCTCCTCAATCGTTGTGACAAGCACTGTTCAAAGTCATTCAATTTTGAAGTGTCAATTTTCCTTCTATAGATTACCTTTAGGCACTCTCTTATCACAGATTAGGGAAAACATATGGAATTTGTCCTTTGTGGACTGCCTTATTTCCCTAAGTATGTTTCCAGTTTCATTCATTTTGTTATAAATAACCAGATTTCATTTTTTATCACTCTGTAGTATTCCATGGTGTACATATCCTATAATTTCTTTATATAGTCTTCAGGTGTCAGGAACTTGGGTTGATTCAATATTATAGCTATTGTGAATTGAGCTGTAATAAAAATGTACAGAACACATTTTCACGTGCTTATTTCATTTCCCTTGGTAAATTCCCAGGAATGGGATTCCTGGGCCATACGGTAGATCTATATTCAGATTTCTGAGGTATCTCCACACTATCTTCCACAGTGGCTGTACCAGGTTACATAACAACCAACAGTGGATTAGGGTACCTTTTTCCCCACATCCTCACCAGCATTTGTTGTTTGTTGATTTCTGTATGACAGCTATTCTAATGTGGATGAGGGGAAAACTTATTATGGTTTTGATTTGCATTTCCATGATGGCTAGTGATCCTGAACATTTTGTCATGTGTCTGTTGACCATTTGGATTTCCTCTTTTGAAATATGCCTGTTTAAGTCCTTTGCCTATTTCTTAACTGGGTTGTTTTTTTGATTTTGTTGAGTTTCTTGATCTTTTTTATATAGTCTGCTTATTAATCCTTTATAAGTTACATAGTTTGCAAATCAATTTTCCGATTCTGTCTGTTGCCTCTTCACTTTGTTCAATGTTTCTTTTGCAGTGCAGAGCTTCTCAGTTTGATGTAATCCCATTTGTCAATTTTGTCTTAGATTGTCTGTGCTTCTGGGCTCTTTTCCAAGAACTCTTTGCCTATGGCAAAGTCTTGCAGGGTTTCTGCAGTGTTCTCTAATAATTTGATCATATCATAGATTTAGATCTTTGATCCATTTTGAGTGGATTTTTGTGTAAGCTGTAAGTAGGCATCTTGCTACTTATACTACTGTATGTGGAAATATAATTTTTCCAGCATCATCTTATGAAGAGCCTGTCCTTGCTCCAGGGATTGATTTTAGTTCCTTTGTCAAAGAAAAGTTGGTTGTAGATGCATGAGTTGACTTCTGGCATTTCTACTCTGTTCCATTCATCTATCCATCTGTTTTTGTACCAGTACCAGGCTGTTCTAATTGCCCTGTAGTATGTCTTGAAATATGATATTATGTTAACTCCAGCTTTGTTTTTATTTTATAATCTTGCTTTAGGTATTTGGAGTCTCCTCTATTTCCATATGTATTTCAGCATCATTTTTTTCTGTATCTGAGAGAAGAGTGTCATTGGTATTTTGATTGGTATCACATTGAATCTGTAAATTGCTTTCAGTAATATGGACATTTTGATGATACCGATTCTTCCAATTCATGAAAAAGGAAGAATTTCCAATTTCTGTGTGTGTGTGTGTCTTGTTTGTTATTTCTCTCTTTAATGTTTTATAATTATCATTGTAGAGATTTTGTCATACTTGGCTAAATTTATTACAAGGCATTTGATTTTTTTGTAGCTATCGTAAATGGGATTGATCTTAGAAGTTCTTTCTCAGCCATGGCATTGTCTGTGTATACAGAGGCAATTGATTTTTATGTGTTGATTTTATATCCTGCACTTTACCAAACTCTTCTCTGAGTTCCAATAGTGTCTTATTCGGCTCTTCTATTATGGAATCATGTCATCTGCAAATAGGGATATTTGGACTTCCTCCTTCCCAATTTGTATCCCCTTGACTTCTTTTTCTTTTCTAATGGCTCTAAAACTTCCAGGACTAAACTGAATAGAAATGGTGAGAGTGGCATCTTTGTCTTGTTCTGAATTTCAGTGGGAATGCTTTCAACTTTTACCCATTCAATATGATACTTGCTGTGGTTTTGTCTTGATTATTTTAAAGAACATTACTTCTATACTCAATTTTTTAAATGTTTTCATCATGGAAAGGTGTTGTCAAATGCATCCTTTGCATCTATTCTGAGAATCATATGGTTTTTGTTCTGCAATTTGTCAATGTGAAGTATCACATTGATTGATTTATGAGTGGTGAAACATCCCTGCATATATGGGATAAATCCCACTTGGTCCTTGTGAATGATCTTTCTGATGTATTGTTAGGTTCCATTGGCTAGTATTTTGTGAGGCTTTTTACACCTATGTTCATCAGGGAAATTGGTCTGTAAATCTCTTACTCTGTTGTACCTTTTTCAGGTTTAGGAATTAAGCTGATGCTGGCTTCGTGGAAGGAGTCTGGGAGGATTACTTCCCTTTCAATTGTTTTGAATAGCTTGAGAAGTATTGTAGTTAGTTCTTTAAATGTTTGGTAGGATTCAGCAGGGAAGCCATTCATTCATAGTTTTTTTTGTTTTGTTTTGTTTTTTTTTTTTTTCTGGGAGTGCCTTTTTTAGTGATTCAATTTCTGTCTTGGGTATTGATCTGTTTAAATTTTATATGTATTCATGGCTCAAGTTAGGTAAGTTATATATGTTCAGGGATCTATCCATTTCTTCTAGGCTTCCCGGTATATTGGCATACAGGACTTTGTAGTAATTTCTGATGATTCTTTTATTTTTGTAGTGTCTGTTACATTTTCTTTTTCATTTCTAATTTTATTAATTTGGGTATCCTCTCTCCGTTTTTTCGTTAGTTGGGCCAATGATGTGTCATTTTTGTTTATTTTTTCAAAAAGCCAGCTCTTCATTTTGCTGATCTTTTGTATAGATTTTCTGGTCTCAATTTTTTTATTTCTACTATTTTTAAATTATTTTCTCCTACTAGTTCTGGGATTGGTTTGCTGTTGTTTTTCTAGGTCCTTAAAATGCGTTGAAAGCTCATTTATTAGGTGCCTGTCCAATTTCTTGAGGTAGGCACCAATTGCTATAAATATTCCTCTTAACATTGCTTTTGTTGTATCTCATAAGTTTTTATACGCTGTATTGTTGTCTTCATTTGTTTCCAGAAAATTTTTTATTCCTCTTTGGATTTCAGTCTTCATGGATTTTCATATGTTCTAGACGTTCTTGAGTTGTTGATTTCTAGTTTCCTTCCATTGTGGTCAGAAAAGGTACATGGTATGATTTCAATCTTTTTGAATTTGCACTGATGTGTTTTATGGCCTAGCATGTGGTCTGTTTTAGAAAGTTCCATGCACTGGTGAGAAGAATGTGTATTCTGCCTCAATAGGTTGAAAAATTTGGTAGATATCCATTAGGTCCAGTTGGTCGACAGTGACAATTAACTCTATGGTTTCATTGCTGATTTTCTGTCTGGTTGATCTATTCATTGCTGAAAGTTGAGTATTAAAGTTCCCCATTACTACTGTATTGGAGTCTAGGCCTCTCTTTAGATCCATTATCATTTCTTTTTAAATAACCCGGTGCCCTGTAATTAGGTTTGTATATGTTTACCTTAGTCACATCTTCCTGTTGAATTGATCCCTTAATCATTAGGTAGTGACCTTCTATGTCTCTTTTAACATTATTTTGTTAAAGTGTGTTAAAGGATGGTTGTACCAGCTCTTTTTTGGTTTCTGTTAGCATGGAATATCTTTTTCCATCCTTTCACTTTCAGTCTGTGTGTACCCTTGTTGGTGAGATGTATTTCTTGTAGGCAGTAAGTCTATCAGTCAGCCAGTCTGTAGTGTTTAACAAGAGGGATGAGGCCATTTACATATAGGGTGACTATTGCTAGGTAGCAACTTTGCCCTGCCACTTTTCCATAAACATTCCTATTGTTCACTTTGGATTTCTTTTGTACTTTTACTGGGAGATTTTCTGCCTTCACCTTCTTTCATCTTTGCAGGGGTCCTGAGTTGTGTGTGCCCACACACTCCATGTAGGTGCACATAGTGATGACCATGTTTCTGTGTTTCTCTATGTAGCACATCCTTAAACATCTTTTGTAGGGCTGGACAAGAGGTGACAAATTCTTTCACTTTCTTTTTGTTATGGAAGGTCTTTATTTTATCTTCATTCATAAATGAGAGCATTCTGGGCTGACAGTTTTTTTCTCTTAAGATTTGGAATATATCTCGCCATTGTCTTCTAGTCTGTATGGTTTCTAATGAGAAGTTAGCTGTGATTCTAATTGGAGACCCTCTGAAAGTAACCCAGATTTCTTCTAGTGCACATTTTAGAATTTTGTGTTTTACTATGGAGAGTTTCACTACCATGTGTTGTGGTCAAGAGATTTTCTGTCCCTCTCTATTAGGAGCTCTGTGTGCTTCCTGTTCTTGGACATCCCTTTCTTTCTCCAAATTATGGAAGTTTTCTGTAATTATTCCATTAAAAAGACCTTCTAAGCCATTCTCTAACAAATTCTAACCCATTTGTTTGTTGGTTTGATAGTATCCCATAAATCTCCAACACATTTTTAAGTATTCTAATTTTCCTTCTCCTTCTTCTTTTTGGTCTGATTGTAAAAATTTATAGAGATTTGTCTTCTTCTTCTTTTTTTTATAACGCTTTTATTTAAAGAATATAAATTTCCAAAATACAGCTTATAGATTACGATGGTTCCCCCCCATAACTTCCCTCCCACCCGCAACCCTCCCCTTTCCAACTCCCTCTCCCCTTCCGTTCACATCAAGATTCATTTTCAATTCTCTTTATATACAGAAGGTCAGTTTAGTATATATTAAGTAAAGATTTCAACAGTTTGCCCTCACATAGCAACACAAAGTGAAAAATACTGTTGGAGTACCAGTTATAGTATTAATTCACAATGTATAGCACGTTAAGGACAGAGATCCTACATGATATATATATTTTTAAATTGATTAATTTTCTATGCAATTTCCAATTTAACACCAAGATTTTTTAATCATTTTCAATTATCTTTATATACAGAAGATCGATTCAATATATACTATGTAAAGATTTCATCAGTTTGCACCCACACAGAAACACAAAATGTAAAAATACTGTTTCAGTACTAGTAATAGCATTATTTCACATTGGATAACACATTAAGGACAGATCCCTCATGAGACGTAAGTACACAGTGACTCCTGAAGTTGATTTAACAATTTGACACTCTTGTTTATGGCGTCAGTAATCTCCCTAGGCTCTAGTCATGAGTTGCCGAGGCTATGGAAGTCTTTAGGGTTTGCCGACTTCGATCTTATTCCGACAGGGTCATAGACAAAGTGGAAGTTCTCTCCTCCCTTCTGAGAAAGGTACCTCCTTCCTTGATGGCCCCGTTCTTTCCACTGGGATCTCACTCGCTGAGATCTTTCATTTAGGTCTTCTTTTTTTTTGTTTTTCAGAGTGTCTTAGCTTTCCATGCCTAAAATATTCTCATGGGCTCTTGAGCCAGATCCGAATGCCTTAAGGGCTGATTCTGAGGCCAGAGTGCTATTTAGGACATCTGCCATTCTATAAGTCTGCTGTGTATCCCACTTCCCATGTTGGATCATTCTCTCCCTTTATGATTCTATCAGTTAGTATTAGCAGACACTAGTCTTGTTTGTGTGATCCCTTTCACTAGCAATCAGGGAAATGCAAATCAAAACCACAATGAGGTTTCACCTCACCCCGGTTTGAATGGCTCACATTCAGAAATCCACCAACAATAGATGCTGGAGAGGATGTGGGGAAAAAGGGACACTAATCCACTGTTGGTGGGAATGCAAACTGGTGAAGCCACTATGGAAGTCAGTCTGGAGATTCCTCAGAAACCTGAATATAACCCTACCATTCAACCCAGCAATCCCACTCCTTGGAATTTACCCAAAGGAAATTAAATTGGCAAACAAAAAAGCCGTCTGCACATTAATGTTTATTGCTGCTCAATTCACAATAGCTAAGACCTGGAACCAACCCAAATGCCCATCAACAGTAGACTGGATAAAGAAATTATGGGACATGTACTCTACAGAATACTATACAGCAGTCAAAAACAATGAAATCCGGTCATTTGCAACAAGATGGAGGAATCTGGAAAACATCATGCTGAGTGAATTAAGCCAGTCCCAAAGAGACAAATATAATTTGTTTCCCTTGATTGGCGACGACTAACTTAGCTCCAAAGGGGAAACCTGTTGAAGTGAAATGGACACTATGAGAAACAGTGACTTGATCAGCTCTTGTGCTGACTGTTGTTGTACAATGTAATACTTTATCCATTGTAGTATTTTTTTTATCCTAGTACTAGTGGTTGAACTCTGTAATTAACACACAATTATTCTTAGGCGTTTAAATTTAACTGAAAAGTGATCCCTGTTAAATATGAGTGGGAATAAGAGAGGGAGGAGATGTACAATTTGGGACATGCTCAATCAGAACTGCTCTAAATGATGGAGTTAGAATTGTGCCAGGGGGTTCCAATACAATCCCATCAAGGTGGCATGTACCAAGGCCATCTCACTAGTCCAAGTGATCAATTTCAGCTCACAATTGATCACACTGATAGGTCTAAGAGTCAAAGAGATTTGTCTTCTAACTCAGATATTCTTTCTTCTACCTCACTGAGTCTGTTCGTAAGGCTTTCCGTTGCATCTTCATTCGTTGTATTAAATTCTTCATTTCTAATATTTCTTTTTGATTTCTCTTTAAAAATCTCAATTTTATGGGAAAAATTTTCATTCATGTCAGGTACAGATTTCTTTAGGTCATGGATTTGCTTCTGGTTATTTCTAAGTAATCATATGATCAACTTTTTGAATTTTATTTCTGGCATTCCTTCAATCTTCATCTTCACATTCTTGTACTGAAATGTTGTGCTCTTTTGGGAGCATCATGTTGTCTTCCTTATTATTTCTTGAATTGCTGCATTTATTATGAGGCATTTTTGGAAATACTTGTTTTTTTTTTCCCCCATGGAATGGTTTTTATCTTTGGACTATGCCTCTGTGGCTTAGTGGAGTGTCCAACCCTTCAGTGTGTACACATAGGCTTGAGCTGGTGCCGTCAGGGAGTTCTGTTTGGTGCTCCAGGGTGAGGGAAGTGCCTAAGGTGACACCGAAGTTAGACATTGTAAATCTCTATTTTTTTTTTCCAGAGGGGAATTTATCTGCTCTGTGCGTATTCTCATGTTTACCTCCTCTCCTTAAATGAGACCAATGCCTGGGTGCTAGCCCCAGTTTGTACAGTTTTCATCTGCACTACCACAAGAATCACACAAAGGATCTGTGCATTCCTCGGTGTGAACACAGATCCCACAGTAATAAGCCTCACAAGGGAATCAGGGAGCCCAAAGCATGTGGAGCCACTCACAGTGGCTGCTCAAAGTCCCAGCCATAACTTGTGCCCTCCCATGCAGCCACAATTTTTGTTTCACAGTCCCGTCACATAAGGCTCATACAGTCATGAGCACCACCCCCCAGTCAATAGTCCTAGCCATACTTGGTTGGGTGTCTCCTCCTGGCTGATTTCCAGACGTGTGCTCATTAGCTGGTACAGTTGTTATACGTGTCCAAAACTGCACCTGCTCACTCTCAGCTAGTTAAGGATGCTGGTGCCAGGTGGTCAGGGAGAGAGAAATGTGCCCCTCTCTCCTATTTTCCCTCTAGTTTGGCAGGTACACTGTCTATTCTACAGGGCTCCAAGCCAGATTCACACTAGGCTCTTCCCACAGCTTTATCAGCAGTGGCTTGAGCTGCTGTAGACTGGTCTCATTCACTCTCCACAGCTGGTGCTGAGGTTCTTGGTTGCTAGGGTCCTGAATTGTGCATGTCCCCACCCTCCCTGTAGGTCCACAGTGTCCCTCTAATTTGTGTGGAGTTCTCTCTCCCTAACTCTTCCCTGAGATTTTACTCTTTCCACTTTTTTTTTTAAACTATCATTCCCTATACTAGAGCAGTAAGCTCCCTCCCAAATCTCCCATCTTTAAAAATCAATCCCAAGCAGCATTTAAACTAACAAACTTATCTGTTATCCTTGCCAAAGAAAACAGTATAGCCAAGGTATAAAATATTTCCCATGGGTACTGTCATTGTTTTAGGTATCTTGTTTCTACCTTTTTTGATATCTAATTGCATCATTAGTGAATTCTGTATTTTAATAATTGTGCTAATGACTTCATGGATGATGCAAAAGCCCTGTTTACAAAATCATCTTCCATCTACCTACTAGAGCCCAGAATGGAATACAGGTTCAACAATGTTAATCAGAATATTACTGCATATAATAAAAGCTTGACTTAATAGGACTGGCTTGGATGAATGAAAACCTTATTCCCATACACGTTACATAATAAAATCATTATTATATAATTCATTGAGAAGGAAAGCCTTACACTTCTGATAACTAGAGAAACAGAATAAAACTTAATGTTATCTTTTTTTTTTTTTTTTGACAGACAGAGTGGACAGTGAGAGAGAGAGACAGAGAGAAAGGTCTTCCTTTGCCGTTGGTTCACCCTCCAATGGCTGCCGCGGTCGGCGCGCTGCAGCCGGCGCACCGTGCTCATCCGATGGCAGGAGCCAGGTGCTAGGTGCTTTATCCTGGTCTCCCATGGGGTACAGGGCCCAAGCACTTGGGCCATCCTCCACTGCACTCCTGGGCCACAGCAGAGGGCTGGCTTGGAAGAGGGGCAACCGGGACAGAATCCGGCACCCCGACCGGGACTAGAACCCGGTGTGCCGGTGCCGCAAGGCGGAGGATTAGCCTGTTGAGCCACGGCGCAGGCCAACTTAATGTTATCTTATAATTATCCTTAAAGTATAAAACTTTGGGTATTTTCTCCTCTCATTGCTCTTATATATACATTTGGCTAAAGATATGAAAGCTGAGACTCACTGTGAAAAGTACCAGCCCTTTAGGCTTTAGATACTTGGTAGTTCAAAAGGTTTTCCAGGTACTCTCTGTAGGGTTGAGAGGCAGTTACAGGGTTGCCTTTCAAATAGTCAATCCAATTATACAGGCAATGCATAATATTTTATCCTAAATCTCTACTTTTCATAAGTTATCCTTATTTGTGCCCCAAAGTATTATTTCCAAAATTATTATTATTCATTTCTACTTTGTGTTTTTCCCAAGATATGCTGGATATGCTGCTTTTCATAATTAATTTTATTTTACAATCACATAAACCAGTCGTACCCCCAATATATACAGTCTTTGCCCAGAAGCTGTAACCCAACAGAGCAGCCACTGTAAATGCTTTATAAAAAAAAGAAGGTATTTTTACAAAAAATAACAAATGAGAGAGAATAATAAAAAAAAGTCCTCTGACATCACAAAGCTGCAGATACAGACTGTGTCTTTTTTTTTTTTTTTTTGACAGGTAGAGTGGACAGTGAGAGAGAGAGAGAGAGAGAAAGGTCTTCCTTTACCCATGGTTCGCCCTCCAATGGCCACTGCTGCCAGTGCACCGCACTGATCCGAAGCCAGGAGCCAGGTGCTTCCTCCTGGTCTCCCATAAAGGTGCAGGACCCAACGACC
This sequence comes from Sylvilagus floridanus, assembly GCA_949820135.1. NCBI lineage: Eukaryota > Metazoa > Chordata > Mammalia > Lagomorpha > Leporidae > Sylvilagus > Sylvilagus floridanus. The sequence continues at coordinate 81,788,405 of OX463241.1, forward strand.
TGGGCCATCCTCCACTGTACTCCCAGGCCACAGCAGAGAGCTGGCCTGGAAGAGGGGCAACTGGGACAGAATCCGGCGCCTTGACCGGGACTAGAACCTGGTGTCCCAGCGCCACAGGTGGAGTATTAGCCTAGTGAGCCATGGCGCCGGCCAGATGTGTCCTTTTAGTGTGTCTATCATGTATTAAAAAAGATATAAATGCACTACAATAAAAATCAAATTACTGTTAAAAAGGTATGAAGAAAGTCAAAATATAGAAAAACGGAAGATTAATTTCAACTATGGCAAGAAAGGATCTATGGCAGAGGAATCAGGACATACAGGTCATGTTTTCTGCATAAAACAGAGACGACACACACTATTCTGGCTTTTTAGAAAAGTATCTGAGGGACAGAGAGAGACAGAGATGCCACCCACTGATTCACTCCTCAAATGCCTGTAACAGCTGAGGCTGAAGCCAGGATCTCAATCTAGCTCTCCTTCCTGCATGGCAGGAACCCAATCACTTGGGCCATCTATGTTGTCTCACAGAGTCTAGCATTGGAGTAAGAATCAGGAGTAAGAATCAGGAGTAAGAACCTGGAGTAAGAATCAGGAATCAGGAGCTGAATCCAGGAATCAAACCCAGGCACTCTGATGCGGGATGTGGGCCTATTAATCACTAAGACAAAGACCTGCTCCATATAGTGGGTTTTATTGACTACAGTTAGAAAAGGAAACACAACCACTGACATCTTAGTACCATGCTTCTATTATGGGGTCAGAGTTGTGGCATAGGTGGTTAAGGGGCCACTTGGGACACCTGCATTCCTCACCAGAGCACTGTTTCCAGTCATCTCTCTGCTAGTGCACTTGGGAATGCGGCAGAAGTCCACCCAACCACCTGGGCCGGGAGATCAGGTGGAAGTTCCTGGCTATAGGTTTCGGCCTTGACTAGACCCAGCTGCTGTGGGCATTTGGGGAATCAGTCAGCACATGGAGGATCTCTCTCTCTCTCTCTGCCCTTTCTCTTGGCCACCATGCCTTTTAAATAAAGCTAAAAAAAAATTTTTTTTTTGCCCAATGCCTCATTTTAACAATGATTTGTGATTTTTCAGTTATTCTCTCCAAAATTTATTGTGTTTTGCTCCAATTCTCCACTTTTAAACATTCATATTTTACTTCTTTCTAGGGAGAATCAGCTCATCAAACACAAAACAAAAATTTCTAAATATGGAAAACAGACCGAGTATAAACTGTGTATTTCAAGTTAGTACAGATGTGTTTGATAAGGTTTCAGATAATCATCATGTTGCTTCCCTTGCACTGCTACTGATTTTTCTCTTTCAAGGAAACACTGAATGCCTCATTTTAGGGCACTGTCTCACCCTGACCAGCAAAGCCGCACATATACTGAAATTATTTCCATCAGAAATAGGAGCTTCGGGGGTAAAAAATTAGAGATTCTCATACACAAAAATTCCTAAAGAAAAAACAAAAACAAAAACAAAAACTAGCACCTCTGATGCAATGAAGACCGAACAGGGGCAAACTTCTTTCATTCCGGACTGGAGTGGAAGGCGAGACAATAAAGCATTTTCCTCCTGGATTTACACTTTTCTCATCCCCAAACCCGGCAGAACCAAGCGGAAAAGGCACAGAGGGGCAGCCCCTCGGAGGGGCGCTGAGGGTCCGGGGGTCGCACCCCCTCCGCAACGCTGAGGAATCCGAAGGGCACAGGCCCAAGTACACTGTCCACTTGCCCCCCACCCCGGCCTGCGACGCCCACCGAGTACGGCGCGGTTGCTGGTGGCGGGCCCACTGGGCCTCTCAGAGCCTGAACCACCGCCACTCATGGTTGCTGGGGGCGGCGGGCACCACGGCGGGCAGCAGAGCAGAGCAGAGCAGACTCTGTATTACCGCACAGACTCCGACTCCGCAGACAGCGCATCTGAAGCAGAAGGGAGAAGAGCACCAGACCCGCGCCCAAAGGCCAGCAAGACGCCTTCTCAGCCGGCATTCGGCGGCCACGCCTCCCACTCTGCGCGCGCCGCTCACCCTATCCCCCCGCCCCCCCCCCCCGTGACGCCCCGCCCCCGTCTCCTGACGTCACAATACAGGAGTTTCTCCCACCTCGGGGTTGGCTGCGGCCCGGGCGCACCCGCCCTTCCCCCAACACCTCCCGAGGGCGCAGGGAGACGTTGCATCCCGCTGGGCGTCGCGGCGAACCTGGGTGACAGCGCTCTCCATCCCAGCCTGGCAGCTGCTGCCTTAACCCCGGCTCCGTCTTCAGCTCCGCAGGCTCTGCAGGGAGAGGAGCGCTCCCAAGGCCAGTGCCAGGCGCCAGGTGCCAGGTGCTCCTCTTGTGCGAGTCCTGAGCGCTGGACTCGGGGAGGAGGGTGAGGCTGGGGCTGTGTCCACCTTTGTGTCCACCACAGGGAGCAGATTTGGGGTCAGCTCCCGCCTCCTGTAGACAGTTCGAAAGGAGAACACGGACTTCTGCCCTGAAGTCCCCACTTTCCCGGCTGAGCGGTGTCCACTGCACTGATTTCAGCCCTGGGCTCGGTGAACCTTCTGTTGCCCAAGTGGTTCGAACGTTTAAAATTTATTCCACAGATCCACATCTGATCTAATTAATACGTGGTACAATTCCAGAGTGGACAGCAGACAGAAACACAGCCCGAATGCCCGACCTTGAGAATGTAGGAATCAGTGCAGCACCTAAAGGAGTTGATCTTGGGGGAGACCTGTGTCAGCTGGGGAGGGGCTGGGGAGCAGAAATCGCTGTTTTCATTCAGGGTGCGTGGGGGATCCGGGGACTCGTGTGGAGATGTTTGGGGTCTTATTTGTAGTTTTTTTTTTTTTCCATTGTTTGGATTTAAATGGTGAGAATTTTAAGGACTCAAAAGTGTTACATTGATTTATTGAAAGTGATCGTGGTACGATCACGTGCCAGCTTCTGTGCATTTATGTCAGCATTTTTAGTAATTTCGTTGTGATATTAATAGAGAAAACTGTTTTTAGTTCTTACTATGAACAATTCTCTTGTGAATTTGCCTGTGGTGTACTATACAAATTTCCAGGCACAAGCAGTCATTCCATCAGCTTATTTACTTCAGTAAGTGGCGGCGGGGATGGTGGTGGTGGTGTCAGCTCAAGTTCAGAAGTCTTAGCTGCCTACCTGTGCTTCCCCACACCAAATGCTCCAGCTCCCATATGATTCAGTGAAGTCCCACATCCCCAAGACGCCTTTTTTTAGTTTTTATTTTTGGTTTTACTGTTTGAATTAAATGTTCTTTCTCTTCCCAGGTAAGGGAATGAAATATATATATATATATATATATATATACATATACATATACATATATTACATATATACATACATATGTGTGTGCATATATAATAATTGAAAAATATTTCAGATCATACAATAGTACAAAAGGATAGCAATATGGCCTGTTTAAAACTTAATAACAAGAGGAGTGGATATATGGTTAGCAGCTAAGCAACTGGTTGCAATGTCCTTGTTCCATATTAGAATGCCAGAGTGTCTTTTTATTGGCCAAAATTAGGTACAGGCTGCTCACCACTAGACACGCAATTCACCAGAGATGGAGCCAGTGAAAGGCAACAGGTTCCTTCAAGGAGCTAGCACTCTTGGGAAAGAGCATATTTGGGATCAAAGAGGTCTGCTTTTCTCTAAGAATGTTGTCTTCTTAAATAAAGCTGTCCCCTTGCATCAGTTCTCATTTCTGGTGAATCAGCTGTTCAGTGGGGAGCAGCCTGGGCCTAATTTTGAATATAACAGGTGGCGAGCCAGCCAGGAATGGGGTCTGGTCCTCACGTGTTACTGGGGAAAGGTGAGCACTGCTGTGTCCACCAGCCTGTTGTTGGTGAGCTAACCCATGCCTGGGATTTCAGGGAGGTCCCAGAAGCTGCTGAGTCCATTTTCCTGGATGTCTTCCCTTCTGTCCTTCTGTGACATCAGCTGCCTGTTATCACTTTTTTTTTTTGTACAAGGAAATGGTCCTTTTGGGAGTACTGGGATTCCATGACTTGGTAAGTTCATCTGGGTACACACCTGGAATCCTGTTTCTCTGCCATTTGTTTGGGCCTCCTGCCAGCGCAAATTCCTTTTAAAAGCTCACTGAGCCCTATTCCAGTTCATTGGGTCTTTCTATGACTGAGAACAAAATTGGCAATACTATATGGCCTTATGTATGCACTAGATTCCAAAGACTGAGGCCCAGGGATTCCCCCTATTGTCTTTTTATTTTAAAAAAAAAAGAAATGATTTTTTTAAAATGTATTTGAGAGGGGGAGATACAGATAGAGAGAGGTCTTCCATCCCCTGGTTCACTCACCAACTGGCTTCAATGGCCGGTACTGACCCAGTCTGAGGCAAGAGCCAGAGCCAGGATCTTCTTCTGGGTCTTCCATATGCGTGTGAGGGCCCAATTCCTTGACCTTATTCTACTTCTTATCCAGGCCATAGCAGAGAGCTGGATCCAAAGAGGAGCAGCTGGGACAGGACCTGGCAGCCACATGGGATGCCGACACCTCAGGTGGAATCAGCCTGTTTTGCACAGCACCAGTCCCTCCCTTGTTCTCATAAAGCGAGTTTGAAGTTGCCACAGAAGTCTCTGATGCAATTTCTGAGGTATCTCCGAACTGTCTTCAATAGTGGCTTTCCCATTTTGGTGATACCTCAGAAATCTGAATATAGCCCTGCCATACAACCCAGCCTTCCCACTCCTTGGAATTTACCCAAGGTAAATTAAATTGGTAAATCAAAGAGCTATCTGCACCTCCATGTTTATTGCAGCTCAATTCACAATAGCTAAGACATGGAATCAATCTAAATGCCCATCAACGGAAGACTGGATAAAGAAATTACGGATTATGTACCCTATGGAATACTACATAGTGGTAAAAAAAAAATGAAATCAAGTCATTTGCAACTAAATGGAGGAATCTGGAAAACATCATGCTGAGTGAAATAAGCCAGTCCCAGAGGGACAAATATCACAAATTCTTCCTGATCTGTGATGATTAACTGAGCACCTAACAGGAAACCTGTGGAAGCGAAACTGACACTATGAGAAGCAATGACTTGATCAGCCCTTGTCCTGACTGTCAAGGAACAGCTTATTATTTTATTCTTCTTAGTATTTTCTTTTTCTACTTAATACCATTGATTGAAATCTTAACAAAAACTTATTCTTAGGTGTTTAATCCCAATCAAAAATGATCCCTGTTAAGAAAATAAGAATGGGAATAAGTTCCACACATGTTCCCACGAACTTAACCTAAGGGTAAAGCTAAAAACTTGCCCTGGGACTCCAAATCCCATTAAGTTGGCAGGTGCTAATGCCATTGTACTAGTTAAAGTGATCATTTTAATGGAATGGGAGAGGGAGCGGGAGATGGGTGGGTTTCAGGTGGGAGGGAAGTTATGAGGGGGAAAAAGCCACTGTAATCCAAAAGCTGGACTTTGGAAATTTATATTTATTAAATAAAAGTTAAAAAAAAGTGATCATTTTAAGTGCATAATGGATCATAAAGTTATGAATATGTGTCAAAGCAATCACATAAATAAGACCAAGTGTCTGCTAATAACAATAGATAGAATTAAAAAGGAGAGAATGATCCAATGTGGGAAGCAGGCCACACAGCAGTCTGATAGAATGACAAATACCCAAAACAGGGCTCTGCCATCAGAATCAGCCCTTAAGGCATTTGGATCTGGCTAAAAAGCCCATGAGAGCATTTCAGGCATGGAAAGCCAAGACACTCTGGCAAAAAATGGCCTTCCTTAAAATCACTGTGAGTGAGATCCCAGTGGAAATAAAGGATCAAAGAAGGAGGTACCTTTCACAGAAGGGAGGAGAGAGCTTCCACTTTGATTATGGCCCTGTCTAAATAATGTCGGAGTTTGTGGACTCAAAAGACTTCCATAGCCTTGGCAGCTCATGACATGAGCCTTGGGTGATCATTTATGTCATAAATACAAGTGCCAATTGTTAAATCAACAACAGGAGTCACTGTGCCCTTCTACCTATGTAGGACCTCTGTCCTTAATATGTTGTACTATGAGAAGTAATGATAAAACTAGTCTTCAAACAGTACTTTATACTTTGTGTATCTGTATGGGTGCAAACTGTTGAAATGTTTACTTAGTATGGAGTTGATCTTCCCTATAAAAAGATAATTTAAAATGAATCTTAATTAAGAATGGGCTCGGAGAGGGAGTAGCATGTGGGAAGAGAGTCGGAGTGGGAGACTGGTAAGGGGGGAAAAACTGCTACATTCCAAAAGCTGTACCTATGAAATTAATATTAATTAAATAAAAGCTTTCTTAAAAAAGATGTCTCTGGTACAATTGACAATGGAGAATAATAAGAATAATATAATTCTAATGCCATAGAAAGCAACTCTCTTTAGTCTCAATTAAAGGCTCTGAAATTCAGATCTTATTTTTGTTGCATGAGAAAATATTCAACTCCTTTCCTGGAATTATAATTATGACATAAATGAAAAAATTACCTTTTTCCCCCTGCTGGTTCTAGCTGACATGTTGATGTGATAGTTTTAAACTGCTTATCATTTTTTTAACTAAAATAATATTTAATTAAAACAACTAAGAGCAAGAAATAATTCTAATTGATTAATATAAAAGAAGAAAGGAAAGTTTTTTTTTTTAAAGCTGTTCCGGGGGAGCTGGCACTATGGTATAGTGGGTAATAGCCACATAATTTCAGAGCCTTTAATTGATGCTCTATAGAGAAACACATTCTATAGCATTATTCTTATGATTATTATTATTCTCCACTGTCAGGTGCACCAGGGACTTCTGTGGCAACTTCCAACTGGCTTTATGAGAACAAGGGAGGGGCCAGTGCTGTCGCATGGCAGGCTAAGCCTCTGCCTGAGGTGTCTGCATCAACCTTATAGGCACAGGTTCTTGTCCCTGCTGCTCCTGTCCAATCCAGCTCTCTGCTATGGCCTGGGAAAGCAGTGGAAGATGGTGCTTGGGCCCCTGCACCTGTGTGGGAGACCTGGAAGAAGCTCCTGGATCCTGGCTTAGAATTGGCCCATCTCTGAGCATTGAAGCCGCTTTGGGAGTGAACCAACAGATGGAAGACTTCTTTCTTCATCCACCTCTCTGTAACTCTGCATTTCAAATAATTGAAAAAACTGTTACAGAACTGCTTGTTTTTTTTTTTTTCTTGTGATGCATGTTATATATGTGTTAATAAGCTATATGCCTTTTAGTTCATGGGACTTCTATAAATCCTTGATAAATAGTTAAAATTTGTTGGTAAAATAAAGATGTCTTTATGTTTGTTAACATATGTTTGTGCCTGGGTTTACTGGCCAATCTGGATCATATTTATGTATGTTAGATGTTTAAGATCATGAAAACAGAAATCTAACCTAAGCTCATGTCAGAGTACAATAGTGTTCTGTGTTTCAGGATAACAGTTTAACTTCACCATGCTTGCCTGATATTTCAGCTTTCATAGCTATATAACTATACTTGTTAAATATAAATTAGATGAATATAAATGTGATAAATATTTTGACATCAATTTAATACTCAGTTTCTTAAATTCTATAAAAACAGCATATTTGGTTCTTTCAATAAGCATGCTTGTATAAATTGTTGATATACAGAATATAAAAAATTATCTGTAGCCCTTGTTTATAGCAGCTATTTCACAATAGCCGAGATATGTACTCAACCCCGATATCTGTCAATGTAGGACTGCAGAAGGAAATTGTGGTATAGACACTTGATGAAACACCGATCAGCCATGAAAAAGAATGAAATCCTGATTTCAAAACAAAATGGATGCAATTGGAGACCATTGTGCTTCGTGAAATAAGCCAAATACCATTTTTTCCCCTGATTTGTGGTAACTAAGTGGAGCATATAAAAAATGTGTGTGAATGAAATTTACATTTTGGGTTTTGATGATTGTTTATAGTCCTTATGTATACTCCTGAGGAACAGTGGATTTTCTACTTACTACTTGTCAAATTCTTTATTTATCGGAGGGTTAAGCTTGTGACTATAAAGTAAATGTAAAATATGTCACTGCAAAAACTAAGAGAAAAATGAGGAAGGAGAAGGTATGGTGTGAGCGAGGGAGGTTAGGAGGATAGGTTTGAAAGTATTATTTATATATTAACAAGAGCCTCAGGTGATCACTGATATCATAAATAAGAATGTCAATTGCTAAAGGAATAATAGAAGTCGCTGTGCACTTACTCCCCATGTAGAACCTCCATCCTTAATGAGTTGTACTATGAGAATTAACTGCAAAGTTTGTTCTCAAACTGTACTCTATATTTTGTGTGTGTCTGTAGGTGCAAACTTTTGAAATCTGTACTTAACATAGAGTTGGTCCTCTGTATATGAAATTGAACTAAAAATGAACCATAATTCAGAAGGGGCTGGGAGAGGGAGTAGGAAATGGGATGGGAGTGGGGGTGGGAGTGTGGGTATAGAAGAAAGAACCACTATATTCCTAAAGTTGTACCTATGAAAAATGCATCCATTAAAGAAAGGTGTTAGCAAAACTGTATATATTAAACACTTGAAATTGATTTCCTTTATATACATTTTTAAAATTTAATTAAAAATTATTCCTACATAACAAACAATTCAAGACTACTTCAGAATAACTAAGGAAAACAATTCTATATGTAAAGATAATCAGGGAAAAGCAATGCAAAATAAATAACAAATAAATTTAAAAAGAAAAAGTAAAATGTATAAAAAAGTATAAAAAGCTATATGTACTTTTGTTAAAAATGTTTTATTCTTAGAGGTTTTTAAAGAACTGTTTCAAATTTAAATGAAAATATAAAATATGTATAAATAAAAACTAGGTAGGTACTTTTAAAAAAATTTAAAAATGAGAGCATAACACATGTTTTTGATAAAACTATGGGATACAAGGAATATGTTTTAATTTTTTTTTTTGACAGCCAGAGTAGATAGTGAGAGAGAGAGAGACAGAGAGAAAGGTCTTCCTTTGCCATTGGTTCACCCTCCAATGGCCATGGTGGCCGGCGTGCTGCGGCCGGCACACAGTGCTGATCCGAAGGCAGGAGCCAGGTGCTTCTCCTGATCGCCCGTGGGGTGCAGGGCCCAAGCACTTGGGCCATCCTCCACTGCACTCCCGGGCCACAGCAGAGAGCTGGCCTGGAAGAGGGGCAACCGGGACAGAATCCGGTGCCCCCACCAGAACTAGAACCTGGTGTGCCGGCACCGCAAGGTGGAGGATTAGCCTATTGAGCCGTGTGCCAGCTAAGGAATATGTTTTGATTAATATACTAAAAGTAAGTAACAATACATTAAAAGGGTGTAAAATAAAATCTATTGTGAGATTAGGTTGACTGAGATTAAATGAATATTATTTATATGTTTCTAAACCATAAGCTGTTGTCAAAAGTACACTGAGATAGCACTAAAATTTGGCCCCCTGTGTTAAAGCAACAAGGTTTTCTTAAAATAGTGTTAGTAATGGGGTTGATGTTGTGGCATAGTGGGTAAAGCCACTGCCTTCAAAGTTGGCATCCCATATGGATACCAGTTCAAGTCTGTTCCACTTATGATCCAGCTTTCTGCTAATTGCCTAGGAAAGCAGTGGGTCTGCTTGGGTCCACCACCACTGTGGGACACTTGAATGAAGCTCCTGGTTCCTGGCTTCAGCCTGGCCTGATCCTGGCCATTGTGGCCATTGTGGGGAGTGAACCATCTGCTGATGGAAGGTCTCTCTGTCTATCTCTCCATCTATCTGTAAGTCTGCTTTTCAAATAAGTAAGTAAATCTTTAAAACAAATCGTTGGCTGGTGCCACGGCTCAATAGGCTAATCCTCCGCCTAGTGGTGCAGGCACACCAGGTTCTAGTCCCAGTCGGGGTGCTGGATTCTGTCCCGGTTGCCCCTCTTCCAGGCCAGCTCTCTGCTGTGGCCAGGGAGTGCAGTGGAGGATGGCCCAAGTGCTTGGGCCCTGCACCCCATGGGAGACCAGGAGAAGCACCTGGCTCCTGCCTTCGGATCAGCATGGTGTGCCGGCCGCAGCCTGCCGGCCGCGGTGGCCATTGGAGGGTGAACCAACGGCAAAGGAAGACCTTTGTCTTTCTCTCTCTCTCACTCTCCACTCTGCCTGTAAAAAAATGTTGTTAGTAAATGTTTTTATAAAGTGTTATAAAGATTTATTTATTTATTTGAAAGTTAGAGTTACACAGAGAGAGAAGGAGAAGCAGAGAGAGAGGTTTTCCATCTGCTGGCCTACTCCTCTATTGGCTGTTGTGGCCAGAGCTGGATTAATCCGCAGGAGCCAGGAGCTCTTCTTGATCTCCCACATGGGTTCAGGGGCCCAAGAACCTGGGCCATCCTCCACTGCCTTCCCAGGCCACAGCAGAGATCTTGGTCAGAAGTAGAGCAGCTGGGAGTTGAACTGGTGCACATATGGGATGCCGGTATCACTGGTGGTGGCTTTACTTGCTATGCCACAATGCTGGCCCTTGTTTAAAATATTTGTTAATACATTTTTTTTACCATTTTCTAAACTACAGCTTCTGCTTTGTCAGTTTCCATTTCATTGATAACTCTTCCCTCGATTTTTAAAGATTTATTTATTTATTTGAAAGACAGAGTTACAGAGAAAGAGAGGGAGAGACAGAACAGTCTTCCATCTGCTGGCTCACTCCCCAAATAGCTGCAAAGGACAGAGCTGCTCCTATGCAATAGTAGGAGCTAGGAGCATCATCCGGGTCTTGTACATCTGTGCACCGGCCCAAATACTTGGGCCATTTTCTGCTGATTTCCCAGATGCATTAATAGGGAGATGGATCAGAAGTTTAGCAGCTGGGACTGGAACCTGCATTCTTTTTTTATTTTTATTTTATTTATTTATTTATTTATTTTTTGAAAGGCAGAGTGGATAATGAGAGAGAGAGAGACAGAGAGACGGAGAGAAAGGTCTTCCTTTGCCGTTGGTTCACCCTCCAATGGCCACTGCGGCTGGCACGCTGCAGCTGGCGCACCACGCTGATCTGATGGCAGAAGCCAGGTGCTTCTCCTGGTCTCCCATGGGGTGCAGGGCCCAAGCACTTGGGCCATCCTTCACTGCACTCCTGGGCCACAGCAGAGAGCTGGCCTGGAAGAGGGGCAACCGGGACAGAATCCGGCGCCCCGACCGGGACTAGAACCCGGTGTGCCTGCGCCGCAAGGTGTGGAGGATTAGCCTATTGAGCCGCGCGCCTGCCAACCTGCATTCTTATGGGATGCTGGTGTCGTAGGTGGTGGCTTTATCCTTTATGCCACAAAACTGGCCCCAACTTTATTTTATTTTTATAGAGGAATTTCTTTATTTGAAAAGCAAATTGATAGAGTGAGGGAGACACATAATGAGATTGATCTTCCATCTGCTTGTTCATTCCCCAAATGGCCTTACCAGCCAGATGTGTGCCAGCCTGAAAGTAGGAGCCTGAAATTTCATCTGGGTCTCCCATGTGGGCAGCAGTGGCTCAGCTACTTAGGCAATCTTCTGCCTTCCCAAGCACAAAGCAGGGAGGTGGACTGGAAGAGGAGCAGCCAGGTCTGGAATCAGCAGTCTAATATATCTAGTAAATCTCCACAACTCTAGCCCCTCTCACTCAACTTTCCAGGCAGCTCCTGTAGGCAGTTTTTTCCTCCTGGTTCTGAGGCTGACAGGACACTAAAAATGCTTCTCTTAAAAGCCGCAGATAGGGTCCCATGCTGTGATACAGTGGGTTAAGCTGAGGCTTACCAAGCTACATTAGCTTGCTGCTAGTGCATGTGAGTTTCAAGAGTTAAGATTATTGGTATCTGTTTTTAAAAAAAGGTATGCTTCAAATTAAGTCCTTTGACAATGGGATTTCCAGCTGGAATCCCAGAGCTCCTCCAACATTGTAGCTGTCACCCAGTAGAGCTGACTGCTAATTAGAATATTAGATTATATGTAAGGAGTATTGCTCACCTGTAAACTCATGTTAAATATAACATATTTATACAGCTGCATCATGGATATAAATATCCTGCAGGTTGTACAACGCTTTATAAATGTCTGCTGGTCCTGGTTTGATGTCATCAGTCATGACTTATCTTAATATAAGACCTGGCGACTGTAAAAGATCTTTGGAGTTGCCCTTCCCTTCAAAAATCCAGAGGCTTCACACATTCACTCAGACTTACCCCTAATGGTAGAGCTAGAAATGTGCCCTGGGACTCTGAATCCCATTAAGTTGGCATGTACCAGTGCCACCTTACTAGTTAAAGTGATCAGTTTAAGTTCATAATTGATCATAAAATAGGATTGTCAAAGGGATCACATAAAAAAGACCTAATAATAATTGATAGAATTAAAAAGGAGAGAACGACCCAACATGGGAAACAGGATACACAGCAGACCCATGGAATGGAAAATGCCCTAAACAGCACCCTGGCCTCAGAATCAGCCCTTAAGACTCTCAGATCTAGCTAAAAAGCCCCTGAGAGTTTCTCAGGCATGGAAAGCCAAGACACTGTGGCAAAAAGTGTCCTAAATGAAAGAACTTTGTGAGTGAGATCCCACTGGAAAGAACGGGCCATCAAAGAAGGAGGTACTATTCTCTGAAGGGAAGAGAGAACTTTCACTTTGATTATGGCCTTGTCTAAATAAGGTCAGAGTTTGTGATCTCAAGAGGCTTTCATAGCCTTGGCAGCTTATGACAAGAGCCATGGTGATTACTGTTGTCATAAATAAGAGTGTCAATTGTCAAATCAACAACAGGAGTCACTGTGCACTTACTCCCCATGTAGGATCTCTGTCCTTAATGTGTTGTACTATGTGAATTAATGGTACAACTAGTACTCAAACAGTACTTTATACTTTGTGTTTCTGTGTGGGTGCAAACTGTTGGAATCTTTACTTAGTATATACTAAATTGATCTTCTGTATATAAAGATAATTAAAAATGAAAAAAAAAACCCAAAGGCCTTAAAAGTTAAATAGCTTTGAAAACACTACGATGCTTTTAAAATACTAAATACAATAGATATATGAATACATAAAGTGGAAAATTAAAAATCTTCTAAACCTGACATTTAAAAATCTAAATCAACTTTTTTTTACTGTAATGATACAGATCACAATAGTATGCCTATAATTACATTGTTTGTTGTGTTTAAGGTACAACTTGATTTGTTTTACTATTGTTAGTTTTTTGTGTATTTTTCCTTTAAGCCTTTTCCCTTCAGCTGTCAATCCTACAATTATTCTACAAAGTAATAATTTCCAGCCAGATTATGTTGGCCAAAAATCATAAAAGCGTTTGTAAAGCAGTCTGTCCTTGTTGAAATACTACATACAGGAAATATAACTAATCATCTCATAAACCAATCAACTATTACTGAAGTTTTATTCATGTTGATTTAAAATCTTTTGTCATCCACAGTTCTGGTTCTTCCCTAAAAACATTTATAATCAAAAAGAATCTTGCAAATACAGGTTTCTGACAAACTGAACTAACTAAATAATTCAAAAATTCTGATTAAAAATTTGACAGATTCATAAACTTGCCACTATAAAGCACACAAGACAAAATAATAAGTTCATAGAGACTGAATTGATCAAATAGCAGGTTTCGGTGTCTTAATTAAAACATAGTTGGTTCTCTGCTTAGGTGTTTTGTCTGAAGACTGAAAGATTTTTCTGCAACTGCTGAAGTTTATAATACTTTGGTGGACTATGTTTTATAAATAAAAGTTTATAAACATTTACCTTTCCTTCCTACTAAATTCCTCCAAATTCAAAAATTACTTAATGAGAATGATTTTCATGACAATGTAATTATCAAAAATTCATTAAAATATGTTCTCATAGTAAAATACAACTTAAACATTGATAAATCTAAAAATAAACAAAAATGCCTGACTTCATGAACCCAGCATTTCAGTGAGTAAATAAAATGATCTGTTAGTAATAGATGATGGGGCTGGGATGGTGGTGTAAGAAGTAAAGCTGCTGTCTGTGGTGCTGGCATCCCACATGGGTGCTGTTTTGATTCCAGCTGCACCAGTTCTGATCCAGCTCCCCAGTAAGGTGCCTGGGAAAGCAGTGGAGGATGGCCCAAGTGTTTGGTCTCTTGCACCCATGTGGAAGACCCAGAAGAAGCTACAGCTCCTGGCTTCCACCCAGGACAGCTCTGACCATTGCAGCCATATGGGAAGTGAAAGACTGGTTGGAAGAGTCTCCCCCTCTCCTTTCTATATCACTCTCTTTCCCTTCCTTCTTGCATCCCTCCCTCTCCATCTTTCTGCCCCCCCCTTTCTGTTTCTACCATTCAAGTAAATAAATAATTCTTATTAAAAAAGAGAAAATAGATCTTAAAACTTAAATGATTAATTAGTATAACATACAAAATAAGACTTCCTTGGTTAGGCTTCCTACCTTAAAACACTTTCTAAATCTTATTTTAAATTTGAAGAATCAACTGTTTATTATACTTGTACAAACTCAGTTATAAAATGCCTACATTTAGACAGTTTTCTTTGAGATTTATTTATTTATTTATTTGATTTACATATTTGAAAGGCAAAATCACAGAGCAGCAGAAGCAGAGATTGAGAGAGAGGGGGAGAGAGAGAGAGAGAGAGAGAGAGAGAGAGAGAGAGAGAGGTCTTCCATCCACTGGTTCACTCCCTAAATGGCCAAAATGGCCAGAGCTGGGCTGATCTGAAGCCAGGAGCCTGGAGCTTCTTCTGGGTCTTCCAGGTGGGTGCAAGTGCTCAAGTATTTGGGCCATCTTCTACTGATTTCCCAGGCCACAGCAGAGAGCTGGATCAGAATTACACCAGGAGGAGACTTGAACCAGTGCCCATAATGGATGTGGGAAATGTAGGCCAGAGCCTCACATGCTTCACCATAACACTGGTCTGTTTATGGTTTTGAAGACACAAACTAGATTTCTTGGTGGACTGTTGTGATTCCTTTTTTTGGAGCTTCATGCATGTCACCAGTCAGCATTCTACAAAAATCCTTTTCCCAGTAAGATAATTCTGCCTGATTCTGACATGATGATGATAAGTTCTTGCCTACAGAAATGATTAAATTCAGTTTAGCAATATACTGCAAATTAATTTTGTCTAAAAACCCCTTCTTCTAAAAACTCTATGTTACTCAAATATGTAGCTAAAGGGTTTATAATACTGACTCTGGGTTGTCAACTTTTTCCATCCCAACATGGACCAAATCAGAACAAACAGCAAGAGCAAGTATACCCAGAGCAGAAAAGCAAATAGAATATGAAAACAGCATGACAGATCAGCAGTGTTTTCATTAAAATCAAAAAAAGATGAAAAGGGAAAGAGCAGATTAACATCAAGATATTTTTATTAATGCCAACATTAAACTATATTAGACCAAAAGGATATATAAAAATTGTCATTATACACGATACGAATATCCAAGAGCAAAATTGCCAAAAAAAATCTGCCAGGACCACAGCTTCTACAGGGGGCTACCTGTTGCAGAGATGATCTTAAGAAGGTGAAATTTTGCATTCCTATGCTTTTATGTCATTCTGTCGATCTGTGTGCCTCTATGGCCACCAATGTTCTGGTAATGAACAGGCCAGGCCCACTTGCTTGTCCCAAAATCTAGTTATGCTCATGCTTGGATATGAGCCACTTTTCTCTGTAAACCCACATAAGCAACTGGAGGCACAGCCAGACATGGCTGTTGGTGATGCAGCTGAATGTGGGTGTGTCCCTATGTGTGGATATATGCATATGTCTCTCTGTGTGATTCTGATGCTTCCATGGACACGATGTGGATATCTTCTGTGGCCCCATTGCCATCAGGGTCTAGTTTCTGCTCCTTACACACTTCTCACCACTGTGAGTAAAGAAAGTTGGGCGAGACTCCCTGAGACCCAACATCCAGAGGATAAGGGACCAATAGATGAAGATGAGGCAGATGCTGCAGTTTCCTGAGCCCAATCACAGCCAACAGGATGTGGAGACACAGCTTGGTAGACACCTCCAAAGGAAGTCAGCTCAGCCACTGGCAACTTGGGACAAAAGAATATTCAATCTGTGCCCTGGAAGAGAGGGGTAATCACCCTCCAAGTATCACCCGGTGTCAAAAGACCATGAAGTAGCTGTAATGGTTGAGTGGACAATTCAATGATATTCCTGGTTTCTGAATTCTTCTGGGTTATGTGGTTTTGGGATGGTCGGGTTCCCATTGTTGGGGCTGGACACAAAGCAATGAATGTTTTTAACTTTGCACTCAGCCTCCCAGCCTTAACCCTGATAAAGCGATATATTTTGATTTGGTAATAAGCAGTTTAATATAATGGGCAATGTTTGTAATAATATATGTGCTCCATTCTGTAAACATGGGATAATAACCTGTGATTCCCCTGGGGTGATGGCATATAGACTGCTGGACTTTTCTCTCAACAGATGAATACAACCTGATGCCTACAAATACCGTGGTGGACTAAACAGCTTGGCAGCCATGACCAACAGATTGGCTTGTTCCATGTGAAACAAGTTGTCTTCAACTTTGCAGCTCAGCTACTTTGGAAGGTGGCCAAAACCATTGACTACACTGTACTTGCTTATGAAAGTACACTTTGACTCATCTAGAGACTTTAGCCCAGGAGCAGTATAATGAATCCCAATGGTGGTTGGGGGTATTCTATGTTATGTCCTATACTTTTGCATTGTAACTTGCACTATCGTTACGGCCTTTGGATTCAATGTTCCACTCCGTATTGTACTCCTGGCCTTGTATTCGGATCTATCCGGAAGATGAGGCAAACACAGATTGTACCGTGAGGATACTTGAAGTGGAAGAGAGTTGAGAAGATAAACTTGAAGTGGCAAAGAGTTGAGAAGTTGAATTTGAGAAAATGAAGGTACCAAGTTCCCATGCCCTCATGCCATTCTTTCCTTCTTATCTGTGTGCGTCTTTGACCAATAATGTCCTGGTAACCAAGAGGCCATCTGCTTGGCCAGCTGCCCAGAACTATGATAATTAATTAACTGGCTCTGAGCCACTGAGCCACTACGGTCTGTAAACACACTTAGCAACTGGGGGTGTGGTTAGGCATACTATGTTGTATGTGGCCATATGTGGATGTTTGGCCATGTGTGGATGTATGCATGTGTGTGTGTGTGTCTGACTTCCACCACAAACACAAATGTGGATAATGTGCTATGGCCAGGGTGTCATTGTGTCTAGTGTCTGTTCTTTGTGTATTTCTCAGAGCCACTGTGAGTTCAAGCAGTGGGCCAGGACCCCCTGAGAACCAAGATGAAGAGCCCAGGAGACACATTTGAAGCAGAGGGAGATGGTGTAGTTACTGGAGCCCAAGTACAGCCCAAAGGACATAGAGAGATTTCAACACATATACAACTCAAAGAGAGCAAAGCGAAGACAGCACACCCTGTGGCAGCTGGGGACAAAAGGAAATGCCATCCACACACTGGAAGGAAGGAGTCATCAGACTCCAGGATAACCCAGTGCCATAAGACTGGCCAACAAGTGTAGTAATTGAGTCTTCTGGTGGTGATGACAATTTGAAGCCTTCATGTTATTCTGATTCCAACCAATTTTGGGATTTAGAGGTGGGTGGGGTCCTAATGGTAAACCCAAAAATGAATGTTTATAACTGTGTACTCAGCCTTGTGGTCCCAACCTGACATCACCTTATGTTTTGATTTGTTAATGAGTTGTTTAATGTAATGGCCAATGTTTGTAACAATATATGTGCTCCATTCTGTAAACTATGGGCTGTGAAATTGTGATTCATCATGGGAGATGGCAGATATCCTTCTGGACTTTTACCCCACCCCCCATCGGATAGATAGAACCTGATTGCTACAAATACCCTGGTGCACTGAACAGCTTTGCAACAGTGACCAGCAGATTGGTTTGTTGGATGTGCAGTCATTTACCTGCCAACTCTGAAGCTCATCTACCTCAGAAGGTAACCATAACCACTGACAACACTGGACTTGGTTATGAAACTACACTTGGACTCATCTAGAGACTTTAGCCCAGGAGCAATAAAATGAAACCCAGTGAGGGTTGAGGGTATTCTATGTTATGTCTTATACCTTCTTGTTGTAATTTGTGTTTTTAATATGGCATTTGGATATAATGTTCCACACTCTGTGTGTACTCCTTCTCTTTCACTCAGATCTCTCCAATAGAGGAGGCACCTGTATATTGTACAACCACGATACTTGAAGTGGCAGGGTGTGGAGAAGATGAACTTGAGAAGAAGATACCAGGTTCCAACACCTTATGCCCTTGTGCCCTTTCTGTGGGCCTTAATGGCAATCCATGTCTTGATAAACCACAGGCCACCTATTGGCTAACTGCCCACAGCCCTGATAGGTAAGGGCTTGGCCGCAGTTCACTATTTTCTCTTAACCCCCATAAGCAGGCAGGGGTATATCAAGCTGTTATCAAACTCTACAGTTAGAATTTCCCACAGAAGCACCTGATAGAGTTGACAGGGGGGAACAACAATCATAATTCTAATGTCATGGAAAGCATCTCTCTATTAGAGTGTCAGTTAAAGGCTCTGAAATTCAGATGTAGTTTTCACTGCATGGAAAATGTTCAACTGCTTTTTTAGGATTAGAGTTGTTTTGCCACATAAATGTTCAAGTTACCTTTTTTTCCCCTGCAGGTTCCCTCTGCGTGTTGATAAATGATAGTTTAAAATTGCTTTTTTCGGGCCGGCGCCGTGGCTCAACAGGCTAATCCTCCGCCTTGGGGCGCCAGCACACCGGGTTCTAGTCCTGGTCGGGGCGCCGGATTCTGTCCCGGTTGCCCCTCTTCCAGGCCAGCCCTCTGTTGTGGCCCAGGAGTGCAGTGGAGGATGGCCCAAGTGCTTGGGCCCTGCACCGCATGGGAGACCAGGAGAAGCACCTAGCACCTGGCTCCTGCCATCGGATGAGCGCGGTGCGCCCGCCGCAGCGCGCCAGCCGCAGCAGCCATTGGAGGGTGAACCAACGGCAAAGGAAGACCTTTCTCTCTGTCTCTCTCTCTCACTGTCCATTCTGCCTGTCAAAAAAAAATAATAAAATAAAATAAAATTGCTTTTTTCTGCAAGAAAGAATTCTCTCCAATTAATATTAGTAAAAGAAGAAACAAAATTTTTTGAAAAGCTGTTACTGAACTTCTTGATTTTTCTCTTGTGATATACATGTAAATGTGTTACATTATCCATATGTGTGTTGTGTCCGCATATTATTGATTTAAAGATATTATGCACTCATATAAATTAAAACTTTTAAATTAAGACTTATGCCATTAGTAATGGGACTTACATACATCTCTGATAAATAGCTAAAATTTGTTGGTAAAATAAAATGTCTTTAAGTTTACCAACTTACATTTGTGCCTGGGTTTACTGGCCAGGCAGGATCACATTTATGTCTGTTGATGTCTAAGTCCATAAAAGCATAAGTCAAAGATCATGTCGAAATATAATAGTGTTCTGTGTTTCAAGGATAATAATTTGAATTGACTATTCTGCCTGGTATGTCAGTTTTTATAACTACTGTAAATATACCTGTTAAAAATAAATTGGATAAATATAATGAGAAATATTTCTAAATATAATTTAATGACTGTTGGCTTCTTCAGTTTTATAAACAGTATATATGGGTCTGTTAAATATGCTTTTATACATTGTTGATAAACAGAGTATAATAGAGTTATCAGTACCTTTCTTTGTATCAGCTCAATTCACAGTAGCTAAGATATGGAATAAACCCCGATATCCACCAACTGATGACTAGATAGAGAAATTGTGTTATATAATTGTGTTATATATACCACAGCCCTAAAAAAGAATGAAATCCTGTCTTTCACAACCGAATGGATCCAATTGGAGATAATTATTGTTGATGCTATCAGCCGGTACCAAAAGACAATCACATGTTTTCTCTGATTGGTGGTAACTAATATATCAAGTACAAAAAAGTAACGCATATAAGTTAAATTCAAATACTGAGATTTGATTATGTTCATAGCCTTTGTGTATACTCCTGAGGAACAGTGGTTTTTCTACTTACTACTTGTTGAATTCTATTTAATGGAGGGTTAACCTTATAATTACAAAGTAAATTGAAAGTATGTCATTGCAAACATTAAAAGAAAAATGAGAGGAAGAAGGAGGGAGTGTGGGACCAAGGGAAAGAGGGTAGGAGGGTAGGGTAGGAAGTATCAATATATTTTTTTTTTTAACTGCATGTATGAAGTACATGAAATTTGTTCTCTTTATATAAATTTTAAAAGTTTAAAAAATGTTGATATATGACAAGCCATTCAAGACTACTTCAAATAACTAAGGGTAACAATTCTATATGTAAAACTGAATTAAATAGGGAAAAAAAATCAAAATAAAAAAATTCCAAAATTTAATAACAAAAAGGAAAATATTTTTCAAATGAAAAATCTATATGTAATTTTCTTAAGAAAATGCTTTGCTCTTAGAGATTTTAAAGGATTTCTTCAGTGTAAAATCATAACAAAATATAAGTATATAAATGTATTGCTGGCATGGTGGCATAGTGGGTAAAGCCGCCGCCTGCAGTGCATCCCTTATGGGCGCCGGTTCAAGTCCTGGATGCTCCACTTCCAATCTAGCTCACTGCTATGGCCCTGGAAAGCAGCAGAAGATGGCCCCAATCCTTGGGCCACTGAAACCACATGGGAGACCTAGAAGAAGCTCCTGGCTTTGGATTGGTACAACTCTTGCCGTTGCAGCCAGCTGGGGAGTGAGTCAGTGGATAGAAGGCCTCTCCCTCTCTCTCTCTCTGCCTCTCCTATTCTAGCTGAATAAAACTTTCAAGTAAATAAATAAATCATAAAAAGTATAAATAAATAAATAAATATATTTATATACAAATGTATAAATAAAAAACAGCACAAAAATTTTTTAAACTATAAACAAAAATGTGTGTTTACTAAGTAAAGGTACGGAATATAATCCCATATGGGATGCCGGATCTGCAGGGATCTCCTACTGCGTAACAGTGCCGGCTCCACAACTTCTTTTTTATAAAAAAAAAAATAAGCTAATGTATTTGAAAGACAAAGAGACTGAGAAAGAAAGGAGAGAGTGAGAGAGAGAGCGAGAGGTTAGAGAGCGAGAGGAGGGAGAGCACGAGCTCTTGCATCTGCTATTTCATTCCCCAGACGGCCTTAACAGCCAGGTGTGCTCCAAGTTGAAGGCAAGAACTTCATATGGATGGTGGGGGCCCAAGTGTCTGGCCATCCTCTGTCTCCTTCCCAAGCATATGGCAAGAAGATACATTGAAAGCAGAGCAGCCAGCACTGGAACCAGCACTCTGAGATGGGATGCCAGCATTCCAGGTGGCTTACCCTGCTGCTCCACAACTCCAGCCTCCTTCCCTCAGCTTTCTAGGTGGCATCTGTAAGCATTTTTCTCCTCCCTCGTTCTGACTCTGTTATGACCAGACACTAAAAATGCTTATCTTAAAGCCTCAGAACGGGGCCTGTGCTGTGATTCAGAGAGTTAAAATGCAGCTTCCAATCCTGCCAACACACCCAAGTTTCAAGAATTAAGATTATTTGTAATTATTTTTAAAAATAGTTAAGTTTCTCTTTTTTTAGGATTTATTTATTTACTTGCAAGAGTTACATAGAGAGAGAAGGAGAAGTAAGAGAGAGAGGTCTTCCATCCACTGGTTCACACCCCAGTTCACCGCAAGGGCCGGAGCTGCGCCAATCCGAAGCCAGGAGCCAGGAGCTTCTTCCAGGTCTCCCATGTAGGTGCAGGGGCCCAAATACTTGAGCCATCTTCCACTGCTTTCCCAGGCCATAGCAGAGAGCCGGATCAGAAGTGGAGCAGCCGGGACTCGAACCGGCACCTATATGGGATGTTGGCACTTCAGGCAGAAGCTTTACCAGCTATGCCACAGCATGGGCCCCGTTAAGTGTCAAATTAAGTCCTTTAACATTGGGATTTCCAGCTGGAAGCATGGAGCTCCTCAAACAACGTAGCTGTTACCTTGTAGAGATGATTGCTAATTAGATAACTAGATTGCATATAAGGTGTATTGCCTGGTTGTAAACTCAGGTTAACTTTAATGTTAACATTTTTCTAGGTACATCATGGATATAAGTATTCTACAGGTTGTTTAACACGTGTAAATGTCTGCTGCACCTGCTGTGGTGTCATCTGTCATGACTGTTATCTTAATAATGAAAAAGACCTGGGGACTGTATAAGATCTTTGGAGTTGCCCCTCCCTTCACAAATCCAGAGGCCTCAAAAATTAAATAGTTTTTTGGGGCACAGGATTCTATCCCATTTGCTCCTCTTCCAGTCCAGCTCTCTGGTGTGGCCCGGGAGTGCGGTGGAGGATGGCCCAGGTCCTTGGGCCCTGCACCCGCATAGGAGACCAGGAAGAAGCACCTGGCTCCTGGCTTCTGGAGTCGCAGCATTTGTGGGGTGAACCAATGGAAAAGAAAACCTTTTTTTCTCTCTCTCTCACTGTCTAACTCTGCCTGTCAAAAATAAATAGTTTTGCTAGAGGGAGGAGGAGAAGGTTTGGAACACGGGTGGGAGAGAGAGTAGGGGGAGAAGTGTCACGATGTTCCTAAGTCTGTATATATGAAATATAGAAAACTTGTATAACTTAAATAAAATAAAAATAGAATATTAACATATTAAAAAACACAGGATTAAAAAATTAAATAGTTTTAAAACATTACTGTGGTTTTTGAAATACTAAATATAATAACTTTAAATGCATAAAAGTGGAAAATTAAAAAAATTTCTAAATCTGAATTTAATCTGTAATAAATCAACTTTTCTTTTCTTTCTTTTTTTTTTAAAACATACAAATTTAACTTTATTTCATCATTGTCATTTTCAGCTTGATTTTATAAAACATAAAAAAAATTAAAAGTTTTGTATCACAGGAAATTAAACAGTAGAAATATTCATTGCTTCATGGGCTGGGCTCAACTTACATAAATTAAAATAATTAGAAATCTAAATCAACTTTTCTTATTGTACTTATACAGACAGTGAAAATTATGCCTAAAGTTTCACTGTTGTGTTAAGATATAACTTGATTTGTTGTACTGTTGTCAGTTTGTTATGTATTCTTTTTGAACTTTTCCCCTATCACCTATCAGAATTCTGCAAACAATAATTCCCAACCAGATTATGCTGGCCCCCCCAAAAAACACAAAAGAGTTTGTACATAAATTATGTCTATATCGAAATACTATACACAATTTGTTAACCAATCAACTGTTATTCAAATTTTAATCAGGGTGATTTTAAGGCTTTTGTCATCCACAGTTCTGGTTCTTCTCCAAAATCATTTACAATCCAAAAATAATCTAATAATTATTTATAAATAGAGGTTTCCCATAATGTGAACTAACTAAATAATTTAAAAATTCTGATTAAGGAAATCTGACTGATTCATAAAATTGCTACTAGAGATCATACAAGACAAAAGAATAAGTTCATAGTGACTCAAACTGGTATAGTTGAAGGTTTCTTTGTCTTCTACTTAAAACATTGTTGGTTCTCTTCTTAAATGTTTTTTCTTAAGTCTTAAAGATCTACTGCAATATCTAGACTTTATAACACTCTGGTGGACTATTTTTATAAACAAAAGCCAAAACATTTACCTTTTCTTTCTACTAAATTCCATCAAATTTTAGAAACTGCTTATGGGAATTTTTGGTTTTCATGATAATGTAATTATTTTTAAAACTTTGTTAAAAGATCCAGTTCAGTCCATAACTGAATATAATTTAAATTATTGATATGTATAAAACTATACACAAAACACTTGACTTGCAGGACTCCCAGCCTTTCAGTAATATAAATAAAATGATTCAGTAAATAAAATGAATACTTATTAGCTCTTAAACTTCAAAGTTTAGTACTGTAGCATTAAAAAAATCTAAGACATCCTTGGTTAGGCTTCTAAGTTAAAACATTGTATAAATCTGAGATTACAATGAGAGAAATCAACTTTCTTTATGATCTTGGACAGTCAACTGTAATATGACTGCAGTTAGATTG
Source organism: Sylvilagus floridanus (assembly GCA_949820135.1). NCBI lineage: Eukaryota > Metazoa > Chordata > Mammalia > Lagomorpha > Leporidae > Sylvilagus > Sylvilagus floridanus. The sequence continues at coordinate 81,812,511 of OX463241.1, forward strand.
GTTACGGGTTTTAGGTACAAACTTGATCTGCTGTAGTGTTGCTGATTTGTTATGTGTTCTTCCTTTGGACCTTCATGCCCATAGCATGTCTGCTTTGTTCAAGAGTCCAGTTCCCAGCCAGATAATGCTAGCCTGATATGTTGACATGATGGCTCTGTGTACAGAACTGATGATGTTAATTATAGGAATAGACTGCAAGTAAGTTCAATTTGTGGACCCTGTTCATAAACCTCTAGACTGCTCATATATGTGGCTTAAAAAGGGTTTATAATAATGACTCTTGGTTGTCAACCATGTTCTCCCCAACCTAGAACCAAATCAGAACAGTGACCAGGAACAGGTCGATCCTGACGCAAGACACAAAAAGAACACGGCTACAGAATAACAGATCAGCATTGTTTGTCTTTGTTTTGTTGTATGTTTTTTGTTTTTGTAAAAAGCTCAAGAGAAAAACCAAAAACCAGATAACAAACCAAAGGTTGTTTGAAAGTTAAGAGAGTCTCTGGTGCCAACTTTAAGATATAACATTCCAGGAAGTTCTTTAAAAAGTGCTCTCTACATGAATGTCTGATTATTACCTATGACAAAGGACTCTGCCAGGACTAGAGTGGCTACATAGCCATCTTTCAGAAGATGAACTTGGGAAGGTGTAGTTTTCATGCTTCCACACCAGAATGTCCTTACCCCCTTACTGTGTACCTCTTTGGTCTCCAATGTCCTAGTATCCAACTGTCCCACCTGCTTGGCCTGCTGCCCACAACACTGTTATGTAATGGCTTGTCTGTAGCCACTGTTGTCTGTAAACACATGAGCAATTGAAGGACACAGCTAGTTGTGGATGTTGGGGGATGCGCCCTTACGTGGATGTGTGGTTATGTGTGGATGCATGAAAATGTCTTTGTGTGTATGTGTGTCTGCCTGTAGGGACACAAATGAAAATACTGCCTGTGGTCTCAGTGCTATAGGGGTCTAGTGTCTGTGTCTTGTGCATTTCTTACTGCAACTGTGAGTAAAAGCAGCAGGCTGGTACACCTGGAGAGCCAAGATGCAGAGTTCAGGAGACGCACAGCTGAAGCTGAGAGGGAGCCTGAGAACAGCTCACAGGACATGGAGAGACAACAATGCAGCCACACCTGAAAGGAGGCAAAGAGAAGACAGCTCAGGCAGTGGCAGCTGGGGACAAAGGAAAATGCCATCTATTCCCTGCAAAGGAGGGATCCTTGCTCTCCAGGTATCTCTCAGTGCCAAAGGATAACCCAACAAGTGTAATGATAGAGTCCTGTAGTGGTGGGGAAACTCGGAGAGTTCAGTGTTATTCAAGTTTTCTGATTCCACCTGATTTGAGGGTTTTAGGGTGGAGGGAATCCTGTTCTTGGGGCTAAACTCCAGATAATGAATGTCTAACTTGCACCTAGCCTTACATCCCTATCTGACACTGCCTTATGCTTCGATTTGTTAAGTGTTTTAATGTACTGGTCAACATTTTAAGCATATATGTGCTGCATTCTGTAAACAATGGGATGATGGCAGACAGGCTTCTCGACTTTTGCCCTCATCAGATGAATATGACCTGATGGCTACTAATACCCTGGTGGACTCAACAGATTTGCAGCAGTGACTAAATGATTGGCTTCTTGGTTGTGCAGCAGTTGCCAGCTCAGTTCTGCAGCTCACCTACCTTGGAAGTAGCCACAGCTCTTGACCACACTGGGCTTGGTTATCAAACTGTATTTGGATCATTTAGAGATTTTACCCCAGGAGCAATATAATGAAATTCAGTGAGGGCTGGGGGGTATTCTATATCATGTCTTATACTTTCTTGTTGTAACTTGCATTGTTTTAACGGCCTTTGAATGTACTGTTCCATACCCCATGTGTATTCCTCAGCTTGCACTTGGATCTCTCTGGAACAGGAGGCACCTATAGATTGTATGGCGATGATACTTAAAGTGGCAGAGTGTTAAGATGTACTTGGGAAGAAATACCCACACTTTTATGCCTTTGTGGTCTTATCTGTGGGCCTTAATGGCAACCCATGTCCTGGTAACCATCAGCCCACCTGCTTGACTAGCTGCCCAGAACTCTGTTACGTAAGTGCTTCACTTCAGGTCACTATTGTCTGTTAACCCATATGCACGTGATGGTTGGGGTAGGTGAAGCTATTGTCAAAAACTGCTGAGCCTTCTACGGCACTACATACAATAGATTTCAATACACCTACTTGTAAAACACTAACCTGTGTCTCAAATTTTCATTAGTGTGATTTTAAGTCTTTTATCACCTGCAGCCCTCCTCACTACAACATTGACAATTCAAAAAAAGCTTTAATAGATATTTGTAAATACATGTCTCTGACAAAGTGAACTGACTAAAAATTTCAGAAATTCTGATAAAAAAAAAGCCTGACAAATTCATGAAACTTCTGTAGATCAAAAAGTAACCACAGAGACTGAAACTTGTCAGCTGTAGGTTTCTGTGTCTGTTACTGACAACATCCTTGCGTCTTTCCTTAAATGCTTTGTCAAGCCCGAAGACTTTCCTGTGATCTGTAGAGTTTATCACACTCTGCTAGACTATGTTTTTATAAACAAAGGTCAAAACCTTTACCTTTCCTTCCTACTGAATTCCTCCAAATTTCAGAAACTGCTAATGGGAATTTTTGGTTTCATGACAATGTGATTAGTTTCAAAACATTATTCAAACAATTTCTTTAGTTCAAACAAAGTAGTAAACACTTATGTGTCTAAAATATCCACAGAAAAACAGACTTCAAGAGCTCCCAGCCTTTCAGTGAGTACATACAATGAGCACTTGTTAGTAGCTTTTAAACTTCAAAAAGTTAGTACTATAGCTTTAAAAAAATCTAAGGCTTCCTTGGTTAGTCTTCCTAAACTGAAACATTTTCTAAATCTGAGATTAAAATGAGAGAAACCAAATTTTCATACTGACCTTGAACCATCAACTATAATGTGAATACAGTTAGATTGCTTATGGTTTTTCAGGTACAAACTTGATTTGGTATGCCGTTGATGATTTGTTATGTGTTCTTCCTTTGGACCTTCATGCCCATCAGCTATGAGCTTTGTACAAAAGTCCAGTTCCCAGCCAGATAATGATGGCATGATTCTGACATGATTGCTCTTGTGTACAGAACTGATGTTGTTAATTATAGGAATAGACTGCAAGTAAAATTAATTTGTGGACCCTGTTCATTAACCTCTAGGGTACTCATATATGTGGCTGAAGGGGTTTATAACACTGACTCTTGGTTGTCAACCATGTCTACTACACCACTGGACCAAATCAGAACAACAACCAGGAATGAGTCCACTGTAACCAGAAGATCAGAAAGAACTTTGCTAAGGGTGAAAGATCAGCAATGTTCTTGCTTTTGTTTTTCTGGTTTTGCTGTTGTTGTTGTTGGTTTTAAAAAACAAATGGCAACAAAAACCAGATGACAAGGGGGTGAGCATATGAAAGTTTAATATCTATGATCTCATAAACGAGACTAGTGTCTGCAAATACTAACTGACAGAACAAAAAAAGGCAGAGAATGATCCAACATGGGAAGTGGGATACACAGCAGACTCATAGAATGGCAGATGTCCTAAACAACACTCTGGCCTCAGAATCAGCCCTTAAGGCATTCGGATATGACTAAAAAGCCCACGAGAGTTTCTCAGGCATGGAAAGCCAAGACACTATGGCAAAAGAAAAAAAATGAATGACCTAAATGAAAGATCTCAGCGAGTGAGATCCCAATGCAAAGAACAGGCCATCAAAGAAGGAGATACCTTTCTCTGAAGGGAGGAGAGAACTTCTACTTTGACTATGACCTTGTCTAAATGTGATCAGAGTCGGCAAACTCAAAAGGAATCCATAGCCTTGGCAACTCATGGCAAGAGTCTAGGGTGATTACCATAAACAAGAGTGTCAATTTGTTAACAACAGGAGTCACTGTGCACTTACTCCTCATGTAGGATCTTTGTCCTTAATGTGCTGTACATTGTGATTTAATACTATAACTAGTACTCAAACAGTATTTTTCACTTTGTGTTTCTGTGTGGGTTCAAACTGTTGAAATCTTTACTTAATATATGCTAAACTGATCTTCTGTATATAAAGATAATTGAAAATGAATCTTGATGTGAATGGAAGAGAAGAGGAAGAGGGAGAGGGGAGGGTTGCAGGTGGGAGGGAAGTAATGGGGGAGGAAAAGCCATTGTAACCCATAAGCTGTACTTTGGAAATTTATATTTATTAAATAAAATTTTAAAAAAAGAGTCTGTGATCTGGTGCTACAGCACAGTGGGTTAAAGCCCTGGCCTGAAGTGCTGGCATCCCATGTGGGCGCCGGTTTGAGTCCCGGCTGCTCCACTTCTGATCTAATGCACCTGGGAAAGCAGCAGAAGATGGCTCAAGTCCTTGGGCCCCTGCACCCACGTGGGAGACCAAGAGGAAGCTCCTGGCTCCTGGTTTCAAATCGGCACAGCTCTGGCTGTTGCAGCCCTTTGGGGAGTGAACCAGCAGATGGAAGTCCTCTCTCTCTGGCTCTACCTCTCTCTGTAGCTCTGTCTTTCAAATAAATAAAACAAATCTTAAAAAAAATCTCTTTTTAAAAAAGAGTCTGTGGTCCAACCTTAAATTAAGATATACAAATCAAAAAGGTTCTTTAAAATGTGTTCTTATGTATGATTATCTGACAGGAACTATGACAAAGGACTCTGCCAGGACTACACCCTCTATAGAGGTCTACCTGTTGAAAAGATGAACTTGGGAAGGTGAAGTTTTTATAGAAGTTCTTAGAGCCTGAAAACAGCCTACACCACGTGGATAGACAACAATGCAGCCACATCCAACAGGAAGTAAAGAGAAGATAGCTCAGCTGGTGGCAGCTGGGGACAAAAGAAAATGCCAAATCTGCCTGCCATCCTCCCTTGGGAGGGATGGCAGGTAAACGACTGTACTTTTGCCCACATAAGATGCGTACAACCTGATGTCTACAAATCCCCTTGTGGACTGAACAGCTTTGCGAATGTGACCGACCTACGGGCTTGAATGTGCAGCGAGTTGCCTGCCAGCCCTGCAGCTCAGCTACCTCAGAAGGTAGCCACAGCCACTAACTACACTACAATGGACTTGGTTAACCAACTTCCCTTGGACTCATCTAGAGACTTTAGTCCGGGTGCACTACAATGAAAGTCAATATGGGTTGGGGGTATTTTGTGTTGTATCTTATGCTTTCTCATTGTAACTTGCATTTTTGTTATGGTTGTAATGTTCCACACCTGATGTGTACTCCTGGCCTCACACTCAGATCTCTCCAGAGGAGGAATCAAGCCTAGATTATATGGCAAGAATACTTGAAGTGGTAGAGTGTTGAGAAGATCAACTTGGGAAGATGAAGGTTTCAAGTTCCCACACCTTTCTGCCCCTGCACCATTTTCTATGGACCTCAATGGCAACCAATGTCCTGGTAACCAAAATGCCCACCTGCTTGGGTAGCCGCCCACAAACCTGTTACATAAGGGCTACTATTGTCTGTAAATCCACTACGCAACAGGGTGGTACACCTAAGCACGTGTGTTTGCGGATGGTTTTATTGGTAAACGTGGTTGTATGTGAATATATGGATTTTGTTTCTGTCTGGATGTATGTAGATATATCTTGTTTATTTCTCAGTGCCGCTCTGATTTAAAGAGATATAAACTCATAAACAACTACAAGTTGTTATCTGGCGTGTTCAAGTTCCACCTCTGCCCCAGACTCAGATACTGCTTTCAGCTTCCTGATAACGTGCACCTTGTGAGGTAGCAAGTAGTTGAATGCCTACTACTCACATGAGTCATCTGGATTGGTTTCCCAGCTCCTGGAAGCTGCCCTGGTCATTGCAGGCATTTGGGGAGTGCATGAAATGATGTAGCTCACTCTGTCCACTCTTAAATAGTAAGTAAATAAATTACTCTTAAATAGTAAGTAATAAATAAAGTAAAAAAATCAGCATTATTGTCAGTTAATCATTACACAACAAACTGATTACTGATGAAAAAAATTAATAGAAATTATTTAAGGCAGTGTTTTTTTTTAATGTGTTTATTTATTTATTTATTTATTTGAAAGGCAGAGTGACAGAGAGACCCAGAGATCCTTTGTCCACTGGCTCATCCCCGCATATACCTACAGCTGGATGGGTCATGGTAAAGTCAGGAACCAGACATTCCATCCTGGTTTCCAGTATGTGTGGCAGGAACCCAACTAAATATGCTATCACTACCTTCCCAGGTGATTAGCAGGGATTTGGGTCAGAAGTGGGGCAGACAGGACTCACACCGGAACTCTGATATGCTGACAATGCTACACTGCAACTCTGATTTCACAACAGAAATTTCAAAAATACATTCATTATGGCACAGCAAGATAAGCTTCCACTTACAACACAGACATCCCCTATCAGAGAGCCAGTTAAGCTGCAGTCTGGTGCACTTCCAATCCAGCTTGCTGCTATGTACCTGGGAAGGCAACAGAAGATGGCTCAAGCGCTTGAGCTCCTGCCACTCATATGGGAGTCTCAGATGGAGTTTCAGGCTCTTGGCTTTGGCCTACACCAGGCTGACTAGGGGGACCATTTGGTGAGTAAATCAGTGAATGGAAGATCTCTCTCTCTCTCTCTCTGTCTCCTTCTTTCTTTCGTTCTGCTTTTCAAATGAATAAAAAGTTTTAAAAATACATATATACACACATACATACATACATACACAAGCCTTTAAAAATCACTTCATTGATGTATGATATAAAAATAGGTTGCGTATTTCATATAGCTATCTTGCAGTGTTTTTTTTTTTTTTTTTTTGACAGACAGAGTGGACAGTGAGAGAGACAGAGAGAAAGGTCTTCCTTTGCCATTGGTTCACCCTCCAATGGTTGCTGCGGTCGGCGTGCTGCGGCCGGCACACCGCGCTCATCCAATGGCAGGAGCCAGGTGACAGGTGCTTTTCCTGGTCTCCCATGGGGTGCAGGGCCCAAGCACTTGGGCCATCCTCCACTGCACTCCGGGGCCACAGCAGAGACCTGGCCTGGAAGAGGGGCAACCGGGACAGAATCCGGCGTCCCAACCAGGACTAGAACCCAGTGTACCGGCACCGTAAGGCAGAGGATTAGCCTGTTGAGCCACGGCGCCGGCCTATCTTGCAGCGTTTTGCGATAAATATACACGTGTGACATTGCTACTACTATGAAGGCTATGATAATATCCATCGTCTTTTCAAGTTTCCTCCCACTCTCTTCACAATTTTCATTAGTGTTTTGTTGTTTTTTTGTAAGAATATATAAGCTTGACTCTCTTAGCAACTTTAGTTGTTTAAACATTAGTGCTATAGTTTGGATATTGGTTTGTGTGTCTCCCAGAGGGCCATGTGTTAAAGGCTTGGTCCCTAAAGCCCTTAGGTTAATGGTTACTGAATTGATATTCATGGCTAGTGCATTATCAGACTTGAACCTGCTGTGGTGTTTAGAAGGTGGGTCTCATGGTATTTAGCAAGTGGACCTAGTGGAAAATGCTTATATCTTTGGAGGCATGCTCTGCAAAGGTATTTCTCATGAGAGGATTGGTTGTATAAACCTGAGTCTAGCCTAGCCACTCTTTCACTGTGTCCTGGATTAACATTTGATAGTTCTCATATATTCTGCCATCTTCCAGCATCCCAAGACGTTTGAACCAATGGGGCCTGCCCAAATGTGAACTGTGAATCTCTGAAATTATGAGCCCAAATAAACCTCCTTGCTTCATAAGTAGCTTCTATTAGGTAGCTTGTTATAGTAATGAAAGGAAGGTTATCACAGTGTTTCAGTTGTAAGCACTATGTTATATAGTAGATCATAAAAAGCATTAGTTATTTGTGTTGTTTGGATATTAATCTCTTATCAGACACATAATTACAAATATTTTCTCCCATTCTGTAAGTTTTCATTTCATTATACTGATGGGCTTCTTTGCTCTGCAGATTCTTTTTAGTTTGATGTAATGCCACTTGCTTAGTTTTGCTTTTGATGCCTGTGCTTTTGTTGTCCCATCCAAATACCGCTGCCAAGACTAATGTCAAGGTACATTTCTCCTATGTTTTCTCTAGGAGTTTCATTATTTTGGGACCCTTGATAAACACTTGAATCCATTTTAAGTTGATTTTTGTGTGTGTGATGGGAGGCAAAGTACATTTTTTCTTTTGCAAATGAATACCCAGTTTTCCCAACATCATTTATGGAATGGATTTTCCTTTATCCATTGTATATTCCTGGTGTCCATTTCTAAAATCAATGTGTCTGTTTATTTCTGAGATTTTTATTCTGTTCCATTGCTCCATATGTCTACTTTTATAGAAGTACCTTATGGTCTTGTTTACTATAGTTTTGTAATGTAATTTGAAATCAGTTATTGTAAGAACTCCAGCTTTGTTCCTCCAGTAGATTGCTTTGGGTGTTTGGTATCTTTTGTTGCTCCATATGTATTTCAAGATTTTTGCTCTCCTTGTGAAAAATATCATTGTTTTTTGATAAGCATTGCATAAATCTGAAGATTATTTTAAGTAGTATGCACATTTTGACTATATTAGTTCATCCAGTTAATGAACATGGGATATCTTTTCATTTTTTGTTAGATACAATTAATTTAATTTAATTTTATTTAACTTTAATTTCTTTCATTAGTGTTTGAGTTTTCAACATACATATCTTTTAACTCATTGGTTAAAATTACACTTAAGTATTTTGCTCTTCTTTGCAAAGACATTTATTTATTCATTTGAAAGGCAGAGCAACAGAGTGAGAGTTAGACACACACACACACACACACACATACACACAGAGTGAGAGAGAGAGAGAGAATCTTTCATATGCCAGTTCACTACCAAATGGCTGCAACAGACAGGGATAGTCAGGCTGATACCAAGATCCAGGAACTCCATCCTGGCCTCCCACATTGGTGACAGGGGCCCAAGTCCTTGGCCTATCATCTGCTGCCTTCCAGTCACATTAGCAGGAGGCTAGATTAGAGGCAAAGCTGGAAGTGGCATTGTGGCACCATGGGCTAAGCCGCAGCTTGAAATACTGGCATCCCATGTGGTTGCAGGTTCAAATCCCAGCTGCTCCACTTCCAATCTAGCCCCCTACTGATGCACCTGGGAAAGCAATGGAAGATGGCCCAAGTTCTTGGGCCCCCTACACCCATGTAAGAGACCCAGAATGAGCTCCTGCTCCTGGCTCCTGGCTTCAGTCTGGTCTAGCCCTCACCTTTGCAGGCATTTGGGGAATGAACCAGCAGATGGAAGATCTCTCTGTTTTCGTCTCTCTGTCTTTCCCTCTATCTGTCTGAAACTCTGCCTTTCAACTAAATAATATATATATATATATATATATTTTTAAAAGGAAGCAGAACACCTAGGACTCCACTCAGGAACTTCTGTATATGATGCTGGCATTGCAAGTGGTGGCTTTACCTGCTATGCCACAGCATCAACTCCTACATTATTCTTTTTTATGCCATTGTAAATATTCTTAACTTATTTTTTAGTTTGTTATTAATGTATAGAAATATAAATGACTTTTCAGTGTTGATTTCGTGTCCTGCAGCTATACTGAACTTGTTTATAAGTTCTAATACATTTTCAGAGTCCTTAAGATTTTCTATACATGAGATTGTGATATTAGAACACAGAGGCAATTTTATTGTACATATGGAAAAGAAGTTATTTGAGCTATATCAGGAAAATATAAAGCTACCAAGATGCAGAGAGGATAAATAGTTGGAGAGGCATACCAAATATTGTAAGATTATCAATTTTCTCAGAATTAGTCTATTAATGGAACATAGTCCCAATTAACCCCAAGCTTATTGTGGCTCAATTCACAATAGCTAAGATATGGAATCAACCCAAATGTCCCTCAGCTGAATTCTAGATAAAGAAATTATGGGATATATACACCATGGAACACTACACAGCAATAAAAAATAATGAAATCCTGTTGTTTGCAGCAGACTAGTGAAACTGAAAAACATTATACATAATGAAATAAGCCAGTCCCAAAAGGACAAATACTATAAAATTCTCACTGATCTATAGTAATTAATAGAGCTCCTAAAAGGTAAAAAAAATCCCAATAAGTTACACTTTATTCAAAATGTTTAAATATCCCAATTATGCTTTAAAATTTCAAAACATAAATTCATGAACACAGTAGAATAGAAATTCAGGTATATTAGGGACTATTAAAAGGGAAAAAGTACTGATTCATAACCACCTCTATCAAATGATTGATATCACTTAGAGTGACAGAAGTTACAACAGTAAGTTGCTAGCACAGGGAAGGACAAGTAGTCAAATCATTTGCTGAATAATTGGTTATGAGTATGCAGGAATTGTTTCCCCGAAGTTCATGCAGCTCTTTACACAGTGATGTCTTAATGGTGATGGATTAGGGGTGGAGGTTGATCTAATTGTGGTGGGTGGGAGGTAGTGCTAATGGGAGCTCTTTGGGTCCTTGGGGGAGTCTCCTTTGAGGGTGGTTCTCAAGAAAGTTTTGATCATTTGAGTTCAGGTCTGCATAACTGTTGTGTCTCCCCTTTCATTGTGGTCATGCTTCCACATCCCTGAGCAATCTCCATTCATGATGAAGTGTGGGACAACTGGATCCTGTTACCTCCAGCTGTGAGCTGAAAGAAACCTTTTCTTTCTCAAAGAAGCTCCTCTCAGGTATTGTAGAGAAAGTAAGGAAAAGTGTTGTAATACATATCCTCAGTTATTGGGATTTATTTCTTGAGCAGAATTAAACCCCAGGGGAGAAAAAAATGTCACACCTACTTGAGAGAAACATATATGAAGGGTAACATGACATTTCATATTGGTTAGAAATCATTGTTTCAACAGAAGAAATTGAAGTAACTGGTTATATTTGAGAGAAAATTTGGCTGGTTTTCCCAGGGTTCTTCCTGCCAAATTGTAGGCAATTTCCCAAAGGGAAATCCAAGTGACTAACATAAGGAAGTGCCCAGCATTTCTTATATTAAGAAAATACACATTAAAAAAATTTAGCACTTTCATCCATGATATTAGAAAGATTGGAACATGACTAAATTGTACAAAGTGCAGATAAGAGTCTAAAATTGAAAAGCCTCAAAGAACAACTTGAGAATATCTTGTAAAGTTGCTGATGTGCATAGCTAAGATCCATCAACTCTACTGTGGGACAGATTTTAGAAACCTGTTGTGATGAAATCATACATGTCAACATCATGAATTGTGGAGTATCCAGATTAAACATTACTTCTTGGTGTGTCTGTGAGGTTGTCTTTGAATGAGATTAGACTTTGAATCAGCAGAATTAAAAGTACATTGCTGGCCGGCGCTGTGCGCCGCGGCTCAATAGGCTAATCCTCCGCCTGCGGCGCCGGCACATGGGGTTCTAGTCCCAATCAGGGTGCTGGATTCTGTCCCGGTTGCCCCTCTTCCAGGCCAGCTCTCTGCTATGGCCCGGGAGTGCAGTGGAGGATGGCTGTGGCAGCCATTGGAGGGTGAACCAGCAGTAAAGGAAGACCTTTCTCTCTGTCTCTCTCTCTCACTGCCCACTCTGCCAGTCAAAAAAAAAAAAAAAAAGTACATTGCTCTCCTCAAAGTGGTTGCGTGTCATCCAATCCATGGAAGTTCTGAACGGAACAAAAGCAGAGGAAAGAAAAATTTGTCCCTTTTGCTTCCTGCCTGCTTTTCTGAGCTGAGACTAGTTTCAGCCTGCCTTTAAGCTGAGACGGCATTACTTTCCCTGTGAGTCTCAGAATTTTGGATTCAGATTGGAATTACATCATCAGCTGTCTTGAGTCTGCAGTTCCTGATGCCAGATTGTGGGACATCTTGACTCCATAATTGTGTGTCAATCCTTTGTAACAAATCTCTTTCTGTTTGTGTCCTATTCATTGTGTTTCTCTAGAGAACGCTGACTAATACTCCCTCACATACATGTGTACTATGAGGCATACAGGAATATTTTTAAAAAGATTTTTTATTTAGCTATTTATTTGAAAGGCAGAGTGACAAAGAAAAACCATGAGCCAGGAGTCCAAGTACTTCAGTCATCTTCCCAGACACAGTGGCAAGGGACTGGATGGGAAGTGGAGCACCTGGGTCTGGATCAGCACTCCAGTATGTGTTGCTTGCATCACAAGCACTGCACCACAATGACAACCCCGTGCAGGAATGTTAACAGCAACACTCTTTGTAAAGGAAAAGGCTGGATACTCATCAACAGAATGGATAAATACACTGTGTATGCTCATAGAATGAGATAGCATTCAAAGGTATGAATGATGTATAAATAATCAACATGAAAGACTTCAAAATCTGTTGAATTTTAAAAAAAGCAAATTATACAAAACTAAATTTTGGTAAGACTTTTAGAAACTCATAAAATAAATTTTTTGCTTCTTTTAGCAGTTTTGTGGCAATAGCGGTGATGCCCAATGAACTGCACATATTTAAAGTATACAATTTTATGCTCTTGGTCTACGGTATGCCATTCTAACTATCACCACAATCCAGAGGATGGACCATCTATCACACACACAGTTCCTTGAGTTCTTTTGTAATGTATTCTGTCTCTTCCCAGCTCTGGCACATCCTCAAAGAATCACTGATTATTTTGTCAAAATAATTTGCTTTGCATTTCCCAGCACTTCTTCTTCTCAGCATCATTGTTTTAGGGTCAACCATGTTTTTAGATTGGTTGTTCATTTCTTTTTATTGCAAGCAGTATCCCCCCATATAGATTTATCACAATTTGTTTATTAACCTCATTGACACAATATTGATTTGTTTCCATTTTGTGGCTATTACAAAGAAAGGTGCTATCAACAATCTTATACAACTCAGGTAGATATGTGCTTCCATTTCTCTAGGAATGAGACTGCTATGTCATGTGCAAGATGAAGTCTTAACTATTTAAGGACCAGACAAAATGTTCTCCCAAATCATTACATATCTGATCAAAATTTTTTCCCATGTCTTAATTGGATTGTCTTCTTATTGAGTTTTAAGAACTCTGAAGATATTCTAGATCCCAGTGTACTGGTAGATACAGGTTAGATACATGCTTTGAAAACACTTTCTCCTAACTGGTGGCTGGACATGTCATTTTCTTAATTGTTTTTCAAAGAGAAAATGTTTTCATTTTGTATGAAGCCAAATTTATTGATTTTTCCTTTTTAGCTCATGATTTTTATATTTTTTGTAAAAGATTTCTTTTAATGACTTTTAAAGACAGGGTTAGAGAAGGTGGAGGGAGGGAGGGAAAGAGTGAGAGTGAGAGAGAGAGAGAGAGAGAGAGAGAGAGACAGACAGAGAAACAAAGAGATCGATCTTCCATCAGCTGGTTTACTCCTCAAATGGCGGCAATGACTAGGGCTAGACCAGACCAAAGTGAGGGGCTAGGAGTTCTTCCAGTTCTGCCACCTGGGTACAGGGACCCAGTGATTTGGGCTATCTTCTACTTCTCTCCCAAGCACATCAGCATGGAGCTGGATTGGAAGTGGAGCAGCCAGGACTCCAACTGGCACCCATATGTGAGGCTGGCCTTGAAGGTGGCAGCTTTACCTGCTATGCCACAATGCCAGCCCCACTTTTTGTATTCTATTTAAGACATGTTTGCTTCACCTGCAATCACTAGTGCATTAAATCTGTTGGTGTAAAACTAGAGGGTTAAATTTGTTTATATGTGTAAATGAGTGAGGCAAATGCTTAGACAAGTTATTTTCAGTGGAACAAAAGCAGTACTGATTTTGTTTTACTACCCCAAGTCAAGTAATAGCACATATATTGTAGCAAAGAGAGGTTTATTTTGTTAAACCCTCAAATATGATGGAAGAAAATACAAGACAAAGCTTTGACTAGACGTAAAGAAGTTAAAGGAAGTTTGAGTTTTCTAACTTGCATTCTTATTTTTAGCTTCAGAGGCCAGTAGCAGGCTTTGTGTCTCAGTAGTCTGCAGTATGTTATAGAATTTGGGATGAGTTGACCCTATGCAAACTATTGACTTATCCATGCTCATCATGGAGGAGGTGTGACCATCCAGCTACATAAAAGGGATTATGGTGTCCAACAGGTAGAGGAGGTAAGTCTGGATTAGATCTTTCATTGCTACATACAAGATTTTATTTTGAAAAAGATTATTATATTATTTCAAAAACAGAGTTACAGGGGAAAAGGGAGAGAGAGCTGAGACCTTCTATCTGAGTTTCACTACCCAGATGGCCACTATGGCCAGTGCTGGGCCAGGCTGGATCCAGGAGCTTCCTCCAGGTCTCCCACATGGGTAGCAGGTGCCCAAAACTTGGACCGCTTCTGCTGCTTTTTCCAATCCATTTGCAGAGAGCTGTATCAGAAGTGGAACAGTCAGGACTCCAACTGGTGCCCATATGGGAGCTGGTATTGCAGGCAGTGGCTTTGCTCACTTTGCCACAACACCAGGCCCAATAGAAATATTTCTTGATTACCATATATAATTAATACTCTGTCCCTTATTTTCATCTCATTTGAGGTATGTTCATAAGCAACCATCAGCTATGGTTTTGGAAAGCCAATTTGTTGTCATGGACTCTGTCCCCTGATCCTCATTGCTTTTCAGAGGCTAGCTTGCTCACTCACTTCCATTTTTGCTTCTCTGCAAAAATGTTTCTGTATGAAGACAGCCTTTCTGAAAGCTTCCTGTAACAGAGAATTTGTACCACCTTTTTAAAAGATTTATTTATTTATTTGAAAGTCAGAGTTACACAGAGAGAGAAAGAGAGAGAGAGAGAGGCCTTCCATCCATTGGTTCACTCCCCAAACAGCCACAACAGCTGGAGCTGCACCAATCTGAAGTCAGGAGTCTGGAGCTTCTTCCAGGTCTCCCATGCTGGTGTGGGAGCCCAAGGACTCGGGCCATCTTCTACTGCTTTCTCTGGCCATAGCAGAGAGCTGGAACAGAAGTGGAGCATTCAGGACTCAAACCAGCGCCCATGTGGGATGCTAGCAAGGCAGGCAGCAGCTTTAACTGCTGTGCCACAGCGCCGGCTCCCTGTACCACCCTTTCAGTCATATTTTGTTTTATTCTGCTCAGAGAACTTTTATTAGTATATATATGAGCATCTGACTCATAGTTTTTGTTTGTTTGTTTGTTTGTTTTGAGAGATAGACAGTGAAACAGAGACAGAGAGAAAGGTCTTTCTTCTGTTGGTTCACCCTCCATATGGCCGCCACTGCCGGTGCACTGCGCCGATCCGAAGCCAAGAGCCAGGTGCTTCTCCTGGTCTCCCATGAGGGTGCAGGGCCCAAACACTTGGGCCATCCTCCACTGCCTTCCCGGGCCACAGCAGAGAGCTGGCCTGGAAGAGGAGCAACTGGGACAGAATCCTGCACCCCAACCGGGACTAGAACCTGGGGTGCCAGCGCCACAGGCAGAGGATTAGCGAAGTGAGCCGCAGCGCTAGCCAATGACTCATTAAGTTTTGCATTTATGTTTTGTTGTGTCTTTGCTGGAGTTTAGGCTCCCCTGAAGACAGGTACTTTGATTCATTCCTTTATTTTCAGTATTGCAAATGTTGTCTCATGATAGTCACTCAGAAAGGAGCAATTCAAATCCCATTCTAACTGCAGTAAAGAAGTTTTCTATTTGTTGAATCAACCAGAAGTTCATAAGAAAATAACTTTTTGTACTGTTTCTGCTAGATAGTTGTGCAGGTAACTTCCTGTCCACTAGAGGGAAGCATATATTTATGGGAAAACTAGATTCTTTTGAAAAAGTGAACCTATTGGTAAACACTTTCCAAGTGAAATAATTTGAAAAGAGGATACCAAATACAAGACTAAGCCTCATTTGTCTACCCTAGCTATATAAAGAAATATACATGTACCTTAACATACAGGAATATCCATGACCTTAAACTTCACATCCCATGGTCTTTGAGAAGTATGTCTATTAAACCAGCAAGAGTAATCCTGAAAAGTCTGCCCCAGGGCAGTAATTGAGGAGTGAGTTACACATTGTTTGCAGCTGTGTAAATTGATTTACCTTTTCTGGATTTCAGGATTGTAGTAAACAGTGCACAGTAAGACTGCTTTGATCTTTCAGCACAGAATTAACCAATTTGGGAATGTATGTCCCCAAGAAAAAGCAAAATGAAAGAAGCCTGATATAAAGATATTCCTGAAAGTGCTGTTTATGATATTGAACATATGGCCTAGAAAAGGGGATGGTTAACCAGTCTATGAAGTAGCAATTAAATTCACAAGTAATATAGCAAGGCATCTTCTTACTGAATTAAAAGTGCTTTAACTATAGAAAAGTGTTGTAGTGTGTAACATGATCAACTGCTGCTTAGGATGGCTAAATCCACAATGGAGTGCCTGGAATGGAGTCCTGCCTCTAATTCTGATCTAGCTTTCTGCTAACGCACCTGGGAGGCGGCAGACGATGGCTCAAGTACCTTGATTCCTACCACTTACATAGGAAACCCTGATGGAGCTTCTGGTTCCTGGCTTTGGCTAGGCCCAACCCTGGCTCTTGTGGGTATTTGGCAAGTAAACCAGTAACGGATGATGTGGTGTCCATATTATGATGTAGTGGGTTAATTGCCTTCTGCAATGCCAGCATCCCATGTGGGTGCCAGTTTGATTCCCAGCTGCTTCACTTCCCATCAAACTCCCTGCTAATGCACCTGGGAAAGCAGCAGAAGTCAGCCCAAGTGCTTTGGCTCCTGGTTTCAGCCTGGTCCAGCCCTGGCCATTGCAGCTGTTTGGGGAGTTTACTAGCAGATGGGAGATTCTCTCTCTCTCTCTCTCTCTCTCTCTCTCTCTCTCCATCTCTCTCCATCTCTCCATCTCTCCCTCTCTCTTTGTAATTCTGCCTTTCAAATAAAACAAATCTTAAAAATACACACCAATCTTAAGGTGTGAAAAATGTGAGACAATACTTCTTAGAATTGATGTAGTATTTTTGAAACACATGAAAAATTCATAATGAAAAGGAACTTGCCTGGGAGCTAATTTGCTTCAACTACACTGAAGTATCAAACAATTTGCATTGCCTCAAGAGTGGCAAGGTTCTCATATCATTGCTAGTAGATTTATTTTGAAAATAGGAAGTATAGTATATAATGACTAAAGATGATTAAAAGCAGAGATTTAAAATATTTGCTACTAGTTTTACCATTAATTCTCATTTACCATTAATTCTACATTAAGGACAGAGGTTAGAGCAGCTTTTCTTTGGTCCCATCATTCACAGTTTTTGGAGTGAGCTGCCTCAAACACAAAAAGAATTGTTTGTGTGTGTGTGTGTGTGTGTGTGTGTGTGTAAAACAATCACTGTCATTTTGGAAGGCCTTGTGGCATAGAAAGTTTTTCAAGTCATTGTCATTACAGAGTTTGGCATGCTGGTTGTGCAGCATCTGGACAGCTCCTGACATCCTGAGCTGGAGGCCTGGGCAAAGTCATCACCCTCAGACTCTGCCTGGTCCTTGGGCAGCTCTGAAGTCATCCTAGGAGCTATTCATTGAAAAGCAATAAAACAAGCCTTATCACAGGCTGACCATTCAGTTGTAATTTCCCATCTGAAGAATTTACTTCATTGTACTTTAGTTTTCTAAGTTATAGAAGAAATTTTTTAAACAATTTTATTTATTTATTTGACAGGTAAAGTTACAGTGAGAGTGACAGACAGACAGAGAGAGAGAGAGGTCTTCCTTCTGCTGGTTCACTCCCCAAATGGCTGCAACAGCCAGAGCTGGGCCAGTTGGAAACCAGGAGCCAGGAGCTTCTTCCAGGTCTCCCACGTGGATGCAGGGGCCCAAGCACTTGGGCCATCTATTGCTTTCCCAGCCATAGTGGAGAGCTGGATTGGAAGTAGAGCAGCCGGGACTAGAACCAGTGCCCATAAGGGACTGGCTTCGTTTTCATAATTCTTCATCTTGATCCTAGCAGGCAACTTCCAGTTCTCATTTCTCTTGTGCCCTGTGTTGGGATACTGTTAGTACATGAGCTGTGTTAGAGTAACTGTCACATTCTTGCATTCAGCAAATATTTAGTCAGTGGTCAGTGTTTGTCAGATACTATCCAATGGGATGGAGAGACGCTAGTTAGAGTTGGGAGGCTCCAAGTGAGGGTTAACCATTTACCTTATTGAATACCGGGTACTATGTGTGTGTGAATGGGTTACATGGATTAAATCAGATAGATTTTTATAACAGCTGTGTGAATGTATGTGCTGTTATATTAAGGTTCTCAGTAAGTTCTTTAGTATTGTTTTGATTTATGTGAACTAGTTTTTGTTTTCAGCTGTGGGTAAAGCAGCCTTGTATAAAACATGGCGAGTAGGGCATCGTTGCTTTCATAGAGTTATCTATTTGTGTTCTAAACCAACTAAAGGCCGCATAGTATCTATATGTTTTATATGTAGGCCTTTTCTTACTACTTCACTTTCAGAACACTTTAGTGTTCAGTTTAAAGTTCCTGGTACTTTAAAAAATTTAAAAGCCAAACCAAGATTGGACAGTATCCCTCTGTTGCTTGATATCACTAAGCTGTCTTCACCTGCTCTTTAGTTAAGAGAATTCATTTTTGTCACATTGTTTTTTCAGAAATCCTAATGCTTCTTTCTAATTTCTAAACTGTTGAGATACAAATGAAGACTTAACGAGGAGGCGTCTAGCATCATGGTACAGCAGCAGGGTAAGCTGCTGCTTGTGACACTGGCATCCCATATCCAATCGCCAGGTTGGGTCCTGGCTGCTCTGCTTTTGATCCATCTGCCTGCTAATGTGTGTAGGAAGGCAGCAAGTGATGGCCCAAGTGTTCAGGCCCCTGCTGCCCATTTGGGAGATCAGGATGATGTTCTAGGCTCCTGGCTTCAGCCTCACGTAACTGTGACTTTTGTGGGCATTTGAGAAGTAAACCAGTGGATGGAAGAACACTCTGTGCCTCCATAGTTCTGCCTTTCAAGTAGATGAAAATAAATAAACATTAAAACATTATAATAGTCATTATGTGTATAGTCCATAATTGCATTTTTTTTAGAACTTCCATGCATACCTGTTCCATTTTTTCTGTGTGGACAGCCCATCCCAAAGCAGATGCTTACACATAAATCACTGGTGCCTTACTACACTGATGCCAAAAACCACGGTTACGTGGCAGATCCTGCCACATTTCCTGAAGCAAGACTTGAACTCACCAGGAAGTATGGCTATGTGTTACCTGGTATCATTAAAGATGAACTCTTCAAAATGCTCAGTACACTAAAGGACCCAAGGCAGAATCCTCTTTGGTCTTGCCCCAGGATGAGTAGTAAATATGGCAGATAAAATCCTAAACCTGCAGATGAAAATCTCTTCAAATATTATAGTTCATGAATTCCCTTTCAAGAAATAGAGCATAGAAAGAATACAAGAAAAGAAAACAAACCATACAGATTTCTCATTGTATTTTCCTAATGTATAATTCTCCAGATGTCAATGTCAGTTTTCAGTGCAATCATCTTTTTTTTTTTCCATTTCATCTAAAATTCAAATAAACCTGCAGGCAGCAAGGACTGCATGGAGGAACTGAGTCTATGTCTCAATGCATGCTCAGTTGAAGGAAGATTGTAACCATTTTAAGCCATAGGACTGTATGACCTCTCTCCTATGGGCCTCCTCTTGTTCTGATTGCAAGTCAGAATGCAGCCTCAGTAGAATGGGGGTGATCTGTAGGCTCCCCTGGGATTGGAGCAGATGTCCATGAGCTGATCAGTAGTAGCCCTGGGGAAGCTCTGCTGCCCAGTAGCAAGGTGGCAAACCCTCAGCCTCTGAGTTCAGGAATGTGAGAGGAAGGTTTCAGACTGAATAGCTTCTAAGTCATACATTTGCAAGCTAAATGGGAGGTTAGAGAAACAAATTCCAAGTGAATTTATTTTCTTATGTCCTTGGTTAGACAATAATGATCAAGTCGCTAACATTTTTCCTTGAAGAAAGTGTTATGATTCAAACTGATATATGTTAACTTATCTCAGACATTTTGTAGACCTTTGCATTTGTCATTTCAAATATCTTGGAAAAATTGTTCAGTGATTACATAAGCCACAAGAACAATCAGTAATGTGAAAATTAAACATAGCTAATGTAGAAGATTCAGCAATTATTAACCATAATTAAAGATTGATCTCAAATAATTCATGTTAATTCTACCACAGTAGAAATAAAATGATTCCTGATTTTTTTTAACATAAAAAAAATGTAAAAACCTAAACAGGTGTAAATTGTAAAAACCTAAACAGGTGCTTAGCCTAGCTATTAAGATGTCTGCTTCCCATATAGGATTACCTGAGTTTGATAAACACCTCCAGCTCCAGATCCAGCTCCTGCTAATTCAGACCCTGGGAGGCAGTGGTGATGGCCCAGGTGTTTGGTCCCTGCCCCCTACCTGGAAGATCTTGCTTGAGTTTGTGGCTCCTGGTTGTGCAGCAGCCCAGTCCTGGCCACTGTTGTCATTTTAGGAGTGAGCCAGTGAACGGGAGCACTGTGTCTCTCTATTTGTCCCTCAAATAAATAGAAAGCTTGAGTATTAGTGCAGAATTCTTTGACCTAAGTCTACCAATCTGGAGTGCTACCTTCAGCAAGTTACATAGTAGTCAATAGATTGATTAGTTCTCAGTGGTGGCATGCAAAATGTTTTCATAGCAGCATGGTGACAGAGCACTGGAAACTGATAGAATCTTGGCTAGGCAGACATTTACAAAGAGGTCCCTGCCCCACGACCTGGAGTTGAATCTTGGAGGACCCGAGAAAAGTCTAGGAGTTGGCTTCTGTGAAGGATGTTGCTGTCATATGCTGGTCCGTTTAATCAAGATTTTTCTGTGTTATTGTAAATGATTCAGATAACGAAAATTTTAACTCATCTTGGAAAGTTCCATGTGCTTTTTGGTTGTATCTGTTGAGTCTTGATTAGAGCTTTTACTCAGCTAAAAATCAAAACTGTCCCTCTCACAGACCGCTCAGGGACTTCCCCTTTTACAGCCTTTAGCAATCAATCCTAGACAATCAATCAATCAGCCTAGGCAATCAGTCTTCAGTGGGTGCCTTCTTCAGTTCCCCGCTAGGTGCTGCTGGGAGATGTTTCTTTCACTTTTACTCTCTCTGCTTTTTTTTTTTTTTTTCCAAGAAACTGCTTTGTACACTCTTCTCTGTCCATGCTCTTAATGCTATATGGTTATGAGACCCAAAGCTGAACCCCAACAATTAGAATTGCAGACTCCTGCAACAAAACCACCTGAAAAGTGGCACTTAGGTTTTCCTTTGCCTGTTTTTTCTAAATATTTTTACCATAAAGGTACCTTGCACTTCCTGTGTTAGGCATGTAAAAATTATACTTGAATATAGTTTATGGAGGAAGAGAAATGACAGGATGCAAAGACTTTTGCAAAGAAAAATGCCAAGGTACAAAGAAAATATAGTTTTATTAACTTTGTGCACCATCAAGTCAGGAGTAGAATTCATTTCTTCTTAAACCACAGCTGAGAAATGTCCCCCCAAATTTTATCAGTATAAAAGGAGTATGCTTTTTTCGCAGGTATGTAATGTTGAAATATTAATATAGCTAATGTTATGTAATGGTTATAAAAAATAAAAAGTCCAAAGGAGATAGACCATTTTCTGAGCTGATTTTACATCAAGAATATTTTTAAAACTTTCTTCTGGTGGCTTTCTATTGGCATGTTTAAACTGTGCTCCCTATTCATAAGCCATTTGAAATGATATCTATTAAATAAGTCACTTCACTTTTCTTAAACTGTATAGAGTGTCAGTCTTTGCCACCTGCAAGGCTTATGTAAGATGACTTCTGAAGTCCCTTCCAGTCAGTGATAATGCCAGATGTTAAAGATGTTTTCTTAGGCTTAAGAGCACTCTTTGGCCTTAACCTGTGTTCATAGCAATGAGCTCCTGTTCTTGGGGCTGGCATTGTAGTGGAGCAGGTAAAGTCACCAACTGTGACACCAGATCCAATATGGGTGCCAGTTTGAGTCCTGCTCCACTTGTGATCCAGTTCCCTGCTGATCACCTGGGAAAAGCAGCAGAAGATGGCCCAAATGTTTAGGTCCCTGTCACACATGTGGAGACCCGGATGAGGCTCCTGATTACCCTGGTTGTTACTGCACTGCCTTATTTATGCTCCCCTTTTTGATGCAGTACTTTTGGAGAGGCTGGTACTGCCTCCATAGCAAAATTCCTCATGGGAAGTGGGAGAGAAGTTAGCTACCTAAGGGAGACTGAACAGGCAACAGTATACTTTTGAGGGCCCCTGTGCTCCTCTCTGACCCCTGCAAGTAGAATGACAACACTCATGGAAGGAAAAAGAGTTAAACACAAGACTTGCTTGCTTGTGGTTGTCTTAGGTAGCCTCCAGGTGAAAGGAAATCGGGAGAGAATGATAAAGGGAAGGAGGAAAACAGGAAACAGATGTGCAATGGTGTGTCTTGCTCAGACAGTACTTACTCAGGGAGCCTGAGCTTAGTCATCAACAGCTGTATCCTGGTCTTCATATTGTAATCATGTGGCTCACTGTGGCTCACTGTTGGCCAAAACAGGCAAGTTCCGCAAAACCCATCCAATCTGTTTAATAAAGGTAATCCTTAAATAACGGAGAGCAGGAGACAAGTTTATTTTAACTGTGTGACCATCTAGGCTGTAAACTACTGGTATCCTATTATCATTAACAAGGGTTGTATGGAAAGAGCATGTGGTAGACGGTAGCTTTATATTAAAAAAAAAAACTCTATATATTTGAAAGGCAGAAAGACAGCATTCTGCATCCACTAGTTCACTTCCAAATGCATGCAACAGTTCAGGCTTGTCTGGATTGGGGCTGAATCCAGGAGCACAGAACTCCATTGGGGTTTCCCACGTGTGAAACAGGGATCCATGCAGTTTAGCCATCATCTGCTGCCTCCCAGAGTACATGTGATCAGGAAACAAATCAGGACTATAAGCCAGGACTTGAATCAGGCACTCCAATATGCCATTCAGGCATCCCAAGCAATGGCTTAACTGCTGTGCCAAATGGTTACACTCCAGTAGCTTTATTTTATGAGGACTTAACATCACTTGGAAATCTAAGTATAAATGTAAGAGGGCTTCAGTCTACATCTTAGTCCTTTCCTGGTATGTAGCATCAGCTGTTCTTAGTTTACATAGCTAGTTTATTTCTACGAACAAAACCAATTGAGTTTAATATGTGTATTAAAAGATTTCACTCTGTTGTGGAACAATTACTATGGATTTCCTGCTTATTGTGTTCCTGGTTTTTCTTCTTTTTTTAGTTATTTATTTTTTAAAGGTTTTTTTTGTTTTGTTTTGTTTTTAGCTTGAAAGAGTTACAGAGAAAAAGGGAGAGACAGAGACAGACAGACACACACACACACACACACAGAGAGAGAGAGAGAGAGAGAGGTCTTCCAACTGCTGGTTCACTCCCCAGATGGCTGCAAGGGCCAGTGTTGGGCAAGCTGAACCCAGGAGCTAAGAGCTTCTTCTGGGTCTCCCACATGGGTGGTGGGGCCCAAACACTTGGGTGATCTTCTGCTGCTTTTCCCAGGCCATCAGCAGGGAGCTGGGGCAGAAGTGGAGCATCTGCAACTTGAACTTGGATGCCACAATGCCAGCCCCAAACCGCCCTCCCCCGCCCCAATTTTTTTTAAGTGTAATGTTACTCTCTATTCTTTGGGAAAATAGAGTGCTTCAGCAATATCAGGGAAACATCAGAAAACAATGGTTTAACCCGTTTTGGTTGGCGTCAGAGAATAAAGTGTGCTTTCTGATACTAATACAAGTCCCAGAACAGCTGTGTCTTCAGAGGCTTTGCTGGCAGAGCGTTAGAACAGTGGAACTTGCCTGCTCTTTTTTCATAATACATATTATCTGTGAACTTTTTGAAGATCTCTTGCATGGATGGATTTCAAAATGGTTATACACAAAAATCAACATCCCTTTGATCTGTTTCCCATGAACTTGTTGATGTGCCCTCATATGTCCTTATAGCTTTGGACATTGAGTCTGCCTTTCCCTTCTACTACCAGCCCATCCTCTTGTTGACCTTCTGGCAAATGCTTTCCATGGTAGCCCCCTCCCATTAGAAAAGCAATTCCTTCCTCCTCCTCCAAGAGGCTCTCTTTCTATGGCCTGGTTGAGGCCTGTGTCTCGCCAATAAAATCCACACCCTCTTTTTCTAAAAAGCCAGGTTTATAATGTAATTTACCTCCATTAAAGATGTTCTAGGGTACAATTGATTTGTGACAAATGTCTATAGTTATGTACGCACCATCACATCAAGACAGGATGTTTCTGTCACCTTCAATGTTTATGTCTAGTCCATCTGCAGTCAATTTCTTCCCCCAGGGCCCAGTACCTGGTAACCACTAATCTGATTTCTGTCCCTGTAGCTTTTGTCTTTTCCAGAATTTTCTATAGATTGAGCCTGGCTTCCTTCAACTTCGCATAACTCATTTCAGATAACCACATCCATGTTGTTGCTTCTGCATGTTGTTTGTTCATTTTTATTGCTGAATCCTGTTCCCTTGTGGGAATGTAATACAGTTTTGTCACCTATGTACACTCAGTACTTGTGATTAGTAATAAAACCTACAATTGTAAGTTATTTTGGATTTATCCATGTCAATATGAGTTTAAATGATGTATTCCTTTTTATTGATGAGCATGTGTTCAATTAAACACGTTAACAATTATTTATTTGAAAGCAGAGTGACAGAGAAAGAGGGAGAGAGAGAGAGATAGACAGAGACAGAAATCTTCCATCCACTGGTTCACTCCCCAATTGATCACCATGACCCAGGATGGATCATGCCAAAGCCAAGAGCCTGGATCTCCATCCGTCTCCCACACGGGTAGCAGGGCTGCAACCACTTGGACCATTTGCCTTCTCAGGCACGTTAGCAGGCAGCTGTGTTAGAAGAGTAGCAGCTGGAACTGAACCTGTGCTCTGATATGGAATCCTAGCATTGCAGACGGTGGCTTAACCCACGGAACCACAATGTTGGTCCCATTAAATACTATGTATTCATCCTTCTGTTAATGGACATTAGCAATATTTACAATTTTTGTTCACTAGAAGGCAATGGCTATGAACATTTGTGTACCAGTCTTCCTTTGTATGGTTGCATGCTTTCCTTTTGTGTGGATAAATTCTTGGGATTGGAATATCTGGATTGTAATCCAACTGCTTTTTAAAGTGATTGTGCTAGTTTACTTTCCCAAAAACATGTGAGAGGTCCAGTTCTGCTGCACTGTTACTACTGCCTAATGGGCTTTCTATTTCAGCTATTGTAATAGGTGTGCAAGCTCATCACATTGTAGTTTTAATTTACATGTCCCCTTGACATCCAGAATCTACAAAGAGCTCAAGAAACTCAACAACAACAAAACTGAAAATCCAGATAAGAAATGAGCAAAGGGCCTGAACAGGCATTTTTCAAAGGAAATACAAATGGCCAACAGACACATGAAAACAGACTCAGGAACACTAGCCATCAGAGAAATGCAAACAAAAACCACAGTGAGGTTTCACCTCACCCTAGTTAGAATGGCTATCATTCACAAATCAAAAAATAATAAATGCTGGTGAGGATGGTGGGGAGAATGTACCCTAATGTACTGGAAATATAAACCAGTACAACCCTTATGGAGGACAGTATGGAGAGTCCTCAGAATCTGAAAAATAGATCTACCTTATGACACAGCCATCAACTCCTGGGAATTTACCCACATGGAATGAATTCATCCTATGAAAGAGGTGTTTGCATTGTAGCTCAATTTACAATAGCTAAGATATGGAATCAAGTCAGATGTCCATCAACTGATGACTGAATAAAGAAAATATGGTATATATGCACTATGGAACACTATTCATCTATAAAATAGAATGAAATCCTGTCTTTTACAACAAAATGGATACAACTGAAAGCCATTATGCTTATGAAATAAGCCAGTCCCAAAAAGACAAATACCCTATGTTTTCCCTGATATGTAGTAGTTAGTACAGAATACAAAAAAAATGTATAGGAATGAAATGGACATCTTGAGATTTGATTGTTGCTTTTAGTCCTTGTTTATATTCCTGTGGAATTGTGGTCTTTCTATTTCTTTTCTTTTTTTTAATTTGTTGAATATTATGGTTAGTGGTGCATTAAGCCTGTGATTATATAGTAGACTGAAATTATACTTTTGCAAGTTCAAAAAAAAGGAAGGAGAAGAGGTTGAAGGAGGGAACTAGGAAGGAGAAAAGTATGAGTACTTCTTACAATCATACCTATGAAGTACATGAAATCTGTTCTCTTTATATTAATAAAAATTTAAAAAATTTACATGTCTGCAATGACTAATGATCTTGATATTTTTACATGCTTATTTGCCCCTTACATATTTTCTTGAGTGAAGTATCTCTTATTATTTTTAAATATTTATTTATTTATTTGAGAAGCAGAGTTACAGAGAAAGGGAGAGAGAGAGAGAGAGAGAGAGAGATATCTTCCATCCACTGGTTAATTCCCCCAAATGGCTGGAGCTGGGCCAATCAGAAGCTAGGAGCTTCTTCTGCATCTCCCACACCGGAGTACAAGGGCATAAGCACTTGGGCCTTCTTCTGCTGCTTTCCCAGGTCATTATCAGGAAGCTGGATCACAAGTAGAACAGCTGGGACTTGAATTGGCACCCATATGGGATGCTGGTGGTGCAGGCAAAGGCTTAACCTATTGTGCCACAGCACCAGCCCCCCTCTCTTATTTTTTTAAAAATATTTATTTATTGGAAAGGCAGTGTTACAGAGAAAGAGAGGAAGAAGTTTCCCTCTGCAGATTCACTCCCCAAATGGTCACAACAGCTAGGGTTGGACCAGACCTTAGCCATGAGTCTTCCATATTGGTGGAGGGACCCACACACTTCAATCATCTTCCACTGTTTGACATTAGCAGGGAACTGGATTGGAAGTGGTGTAGCAGGGCTTGATCCAGCTACACCAGCTTACACATGGGATGTTGATTTCGAAGATGGAGGGTTTACCTGCTGTGCCATAACACTGGCTCCTCTTCCTATTTTTGCTCTTTAAAAAATTAGATTGTTTTGTTATTGTTGACTTTTCAATATTTTATGTATACAGTATACTAGTCCTTTATTTTATATGTATTTTGCAACTATTTCTGCTTCTCTTCTCATTTTCTTAGCACTATTTTTTCCCAAAGAAACCTTTTATTTAAGGAATACAAATTTCATAAGTACAACTTTAGGAATATAGTGATTCTTTCTACCATACCCACCCTCCCACCCATACTCCCACCCCTTCTCTTCCTCCTTCTCCCATTCCCAGTCCCATTCTCCATTAAAATTCATTTTCAATCAACTTAATACACAGAAGACCAACTCTATACTAAGTGAATATTTCAATAACTTGCACACACACACAACTGTTTGAGAACAAGTTTTACAGTTAACTCTCAGTACAACTCATTGAGGACAGAGGTCTTGCATGGGAAGTTAGTGCAAAAGTGACTCCTCTGGTTAATTAACACTTTTATGTATAATGTCAGTGACCACAAGAGGCTCTTGACATGAGCTGCCTAGGTTATGGAAGCCTTTTGAATCCACACATTCCATCAGTATTTAGATAAGGTCATAAACAAAGTGAAAGTTCTCTCCTCCCTTTAATGAAAAGTATATTCTTCTTTGATGGCCACTTCTTTCCACTGGGGTCTCACTCACAGAGATCCTTAATGTAGAACATTTTTTGCCACAGTCTTTTGGCTTTCCATGCCTGAAATGCTCTCATGGGCTTTTTAGCCAGACCAGATACCTTAAGGGCTGATCCTGAGGTCACAGTGTTACTTAAAGCGATTGTCATTCTATGAGTCTGCTGTTAACACTATTTTTTGTAAGATACACTTTTTTAAAGATTTATTTTATTTATTTGAAAGACAGAGTTACAGAGAGAGGTAGAGACAGGAAGAGAAGTCTTTCATCTGCTGGTTCACTCCCCAGATGGCTGCAATGGGTGGAGTTGCCCTAATCCAAAACCAGGAGCCAGGAGCCTCTTCTAGGTCTCCCACGTGGGTGCAGGGGCCCAAGGACTTGGGCCATCTTCCACTGCTATCCCAGGACATAGAAGAGAACTGGATCGAAAGAGAAGCAGCCGGGTCTAGAACTGACACCCATATGGGATGCCAGCACTTCAGGCCATGGCTTTAACCTGCTGCACCAACTGCTCCACCCCTTGATACACTTTTGATTATGAAATAGTCTTGCTCATTATAATTATTGCTTTTGGTGCTGAATCTAAAATGTCTTAGTCTAATCCCAGACTCACAAAGATTTTTCTGCCATTTTTCTTCCAGAAGGGTTCTTAGTTTTAGGTTTAGGGCTATGATACTTTGGGTTTAGGTTGTGAAAATGGGTAAAAGTTTCTTAGGGTATTTTCTTTTCTTTTTTGCAAATAGATGACAATTTTTACAGCATGATTGGTTTAAAATACATTTTTTGTGCGTTTGGTAAAAATTAATTGATCAAATGTGTGTGAGTCTGCTCTGTTTCTGACTCTTCTACTGATCTATATGTGTGTTTCTCTGTCCATATTATACCATCTTGATTACTGGAGCTTTATAGTAAGTATTTAAATAGGATATTAGTCCCCCAACATAAATATTTCAAAATTGTTTTGGGTATTCCAATTCCTTTGTTTTTTCTTATAAATTTTAGAATTAACTTGTCAGTTTCCACCCTTTAATTAATGAATAAATGCCCTACAAAATGAGATGCTATTGGTCTTCAACAGACTAGAATTTTGCTTTGATTTTGTTGAATTCTATGGCTAAGTTTGGGGGGAGAACTGATAGCTTCACAGTCTTCAGTCTTGCAGTCATTTATGTAGGATAGCCCTCCTTTTATTTAGGTCTTACTGTTTTCTTTCATGAGTATTCTATATTTTTTAGTACATGAGTCTTACACATGTTTTGTTAGGCTTATATCCAAGTATATGATTTTTTGTTGATAATATATATGGGCCGGCGCCATGGCTCAACAGGCTAATCCTCCACCTTGCGACGCTGGCACACCGGGTTCTAGTCCCGGTCAGGGCGCCGGATTCTGTCCCGGTTGCCCCTCTTCCGGGCTGGCCCTCTGCTGTGGCCCAGGAGTGCAGTGGAGGATGGCCCAGGTGCTTGGGCCCTGCACCCCATGGGAGACCGGGAAAAAGCACCTAGCACCTGGCTCCTGCCATCGGATGAGTGCGGTGCGCTGGCCGCAGTGCGCCAACCACGGCGGCCATTGGAGGGTGAACCAATGGCAGGGGAGGACCTTTCTCTCTGTCTCTCTCTCTCACTGTCCACTCTGCCTGTCAAAAAAAAAAAAAGATAATATATATGGCACTGTTTTTAAATTCTAATTTTTGTGTGTTCATTGCTAAATGTATTTATGAAATCAATTTTATAAAATATTGACCTTTTTTCTGCAACCATGCAAAATGCAATTATTAGTCCTAGTAACATTTTTGTGGATTTTGTTTGCACTTTCTATGTGAACAATCATGTCATCTGCACATAGTGAAATCATTCTTTTCCAATTTTTTTGTTTTTTGTTTCTTTTCTTGTCTTAATGCCCTAGGTAAAACAACCACTATGATAATAAATATAAGAGTAGTAATGGCACACATTTTTGCATGGTCCCAGACATTAGGGGAAAGTACTCTACATTGTTAAATATGATATTCGCTATTGATTATTTTTACCTACCCTTGGAGAATTTCAGCAAGTTCTTCCTATTCATTACTTGGTTGAGAGTTTTTGTCATGGATGTTAGTTGATTTTGTCAGATGCATTTTCTATACTTATTGAGATGATTACATATTTTTCCTTTAGTTTCTTGATATAAAGTACATAGATTTTCTAATGTTGAAGTATGTTGCATTTCTCAAGATTTGCTAATATATTGTTAATAATTTCTTGCCATCTATTCCTATGTGGAGTAGCATTTTATAATTTTTTCTTGTAATATTTTTAAAAAAAGATTTTATTTATTCATTTGTTTGTTTACTTGTTTATTTGAAAGCAGAATGACAGGGAGTCAGAGAGAGACTATCACCTGCTGGTTCATTCTCCAAATGCCCACAACAGCCAGAGAATTCCATTTGGAGGGTGGCAGGGTATCAGGAACCCAAGCCTCCCAAGCACATTATCTGGAAGCTGGATAAGAAGCACAGAGTAACCTACACTTGAACCAGCAGTCTGACATTGGGTGTGGGTGTTCCAACTGGTGGCTTAATTTTCTGCACCATAATGCCTGTTCCTGTAGTTACCTGTGATATTTTTAAATTGTGTATTCAATGTCTTTAATAGACACAGGGCTATTCACATTATTTAATTCTTCTTAAGTAAACTTTGGTAATTTGTATCTTTAGAATAATTTGACAAATTTATGGATATGAAGTTATTAATATTTCTTTATTATTGTTTTTGTTATGTAGGATCTATGGAGAAGTTCCTATCCAACTCTCAATAGTAATTTGTATTTTTCTCTTTCTTTGTTTATCAGATAAACTAGAAGTTTATCACTTTTACTGATCCTATCAAAGAATCAGTTTTCATTTTATTAATTTTTATCTATTTTTCTGTTTCCAAATTCATCAGTTTCTGTTCTTATTATTATTTCCTTTCTTTTGCTTACATTGTGTTCAATCTGCTTTTTTCTACAACATTTTTACTTTTTAAAAGTTGTTTTATTGAGAGGATTTACATATCAAAACATTCACTGTTTCTCAGTGAGAATTTAATGGTTTTGGTGTTTTAAAAGAGTTATGCAGCCATAAGCACAATCTGATTCTAAAACACTCCCATCACCACAAAGGTAACTTCATACCCTTTAGTGGCCGCAGCCTCTTCTGTCCTTTCTGCATCTAAAGCTGACCATTAATCTAATTTCTACCTCTATTGATTTACCCTTTAACAATAAAACAAAAAACTCTGAGGTTTGAAAACCAACTTATTTTTTTAATTTAAATTTATTTTTATTTTATTCAGGAGGCAGAGATTGAGAGAGGTCTTCTATCTCTTGGTCCACCTCCAAATGCCTGCAACAGCCAGACTGGGCCAGGCCAGAACCAGGAGCCAGGAATTCCATTTGAGTATCTTACATGGGTAGCAGGGAACCAAATACTTGAGTCATCACCTGCTGCCTCCCAGCGTGTGTATTAGGAAGAAGCTGGATCCCAAGAGGAGTAGCCAGAATTCAAATCAATACTCTGATAGGGGATAAGGGTAGAGCAGCTGGGATTTGAACTGGTACCCATATGGGATGCTGGCACTACAGACAGAGTCTTAACCTATGATGCCAGTGCAGGCCCCTAGACTAAACATTTAAAATAAACCAGAATAATAGACACACACCATGCAAATGCCATAAATTTGCATTGAGTCTGCCAACATAAGACTTCTGCTTTTCTATGCACACTTTCAAAAAGCCCTGCCTTTCCCCTCTCATACCAAGCTGAGGGTCACGGTTCTTTTACTTTCTCATGTGCAGTGTGATGTGCACACAGATTCATGACTCACAGGAGATTTTATAACACATGACAACAGGTCTCCAGGGCTGAAATTTATGATGTAGTGGGTGTTGCAAATGTTGCTGATCTTAAACTTAAGGAGCAGTTCTGGTCTGAGGAGGTTGGTCTCTTTTTATGTCTCTCCCATGTGCAGGTGTTGTATGTGGGTCATGATTAATCTTCTCTTCTGTGGACAGAGAAGGTGCTGGAGGGGAGAGGTTAGAATTTGCTCTGTTGTGCACACAGAACCATGAAAGGCAGAGAATTTGTCCATAGCCCAGTAGTTCTTAAGAACTGATGCTGGCAGTGAGTGTGGCTCCTCGCTAGAGTCACCTGGGCTGGAATAAGATGAAGTTTCTGTCACAGGAAGGGGAGTCATTCCTACATATGCATGCTTGCTTACTGTTTCTCATTGCTACACATCATCTCTAGCATCTCTGCTGTTTCACTGCCTTGACTGCAGAATTCACTGGGGTTGGGGAAGCTGCTGTTGTAGCCTCCTGTGCACCTCCATGTTGGCCCCTCCCAAAGTTGGGCGGTGGTCTCAGTCTCAGAGCATGCATCTGCATACCTTAAACAGGTATCTGGGATACACTACTCCATGTAGGGGCCCATGAGCAGGGACTTGGTCTCATTTCCTATTTCTTGCAGAGTGTGGCCAGCTCAGCTCCCAAATGTTGAGTTGAATGGATTCTCTACTCCCTTTCCTCTTTTAACCTGTAGTATTTGGCTACTCATATGCAGCAGCCAATGAAAGTGAGCTGTTGGCTTCTGCTTTGACAAACTAGAGTGAGGGGCCCTCAGAAGTCAAGGGTAACAACCTGAGATACTTTCCAACAACAAAGGGCTCCAAATCATCCTCCCCTGCCCTTTCATGTGGAAAAGTAGAAGTTTCTTCACCGCTAAAGGAACCTTTGCCATCTCAACATGGACAAGACTGCCACCTAGTGAACCAATGGGAACACCCTTTGGGGAATTTCTAGGTTTGACCTTGGTCCTACTTAATTAGGACAATTAATTATTCATGATTCACACATTCAACAAGCCTGACGTGCTCTCACTCCAGGCACAATGCTACACATTGGAGATACTGAAGTTGGAAAGGCAGGGTTACTTTCCCGGAGGCACACAGAGACAGGAGAAGAAAAAGACACTCATGTGAACAAGTCATTATGACACGGCAGTGGGGGTACTTCAAATAGTCTGTACACAATACTCTCATCTGTCCTTAAGGGAATACAACCTCTATCCGGGCACAATAAACCAAGTCTTTTGTTGATAGTTCTTGGTGATCAACAAAGGAAAAAGAGAAGAAAAAAGCCAGCCAAATCCAAATATATTTTCACTTGAGACATAAGTTAAATCTGATTATTACCTCAATTTTTAAGGCATCAACTTTCCCAAGTTTCCTACACTTATATTTTTAGTAACTCTTAGCATCATAAGTACGCAGGACAAACTCTTACTTCTTGGGACTATATGCAATACACACAAGGTACTTTTAAATATTTATAGAAAATGCATATTATGAAAGGGCTGCTTGGATTTCAAAAATGTTTGCACCAAAATAAGCTTATCTTTTAATTCCAATTTCCATGAACATTTTAAAATATCTTTGTACATAAACAGGCAAACTACTTAGGAAACAGAAACCCCAGAAATTCTACCCTCACAACCTCGTGTTAAACATGGTTTGAAGCAAGAGTTTTGTGGGTGGAGGGAGAAGGGTGCTGTCATTGTGATGCAGGGGCTAAACAACGCCAGCATCCCATGTCAGAGTTCCAGTTTGAGTCCTGGCTGCTCCATTTCCATTCCAGCTCCCTGGTAATGCACCTGGGAAAACAGCAAAGGATGGCCCGAATATTTGGGCTCCTGCCACCTACATGGGAGACCTGGATGGGGTTCGTGGCTCTTGGCTCTCGTGGCCATTTGGGGAGTGAAACAGCAGATAGATGATCTCTCTCCCTTTGTCTCTGTCACTTTACCTTTCAAATATAAATAAAATTTGGAGTGCACAGCCCAAATTGGACATTTACTCTGGGGGGCTGTGAAAATTGTAAGCCTCAGCAGGCTCATACACAAACTGGCATGAGCAAGAGAACCTCCTTCAAGTGGCTGCTGTGCTGTGTATGAGCAGAAAGCACACAAGTCATGGAGCGAGGGCAGGAATGGGGTAGAGGTGAGCAACCCTGGCACTGGCCCTCAGACTGCGACCTGGAAGCATGGCCCTGCAGAACTCCAACTTCTTCCCTCATGCCACAGAATCTCAGAGCAGGACTAGTTGGACTGGGTCTCCCTGCAACTGTGGTGGTCACAGGTGAGTCACTGCCTGCCTACTCACTTGCTTTTTGTTCTGTCACCTGAAAAATCTAGTTCATTTTCCTGGGCCAATAGGCTGGGTGCCTGCTACAATTTAGTGCTGGCCACTTAAGAAGACAAAGCAGAACCTAGCAGCTTTGCTCTTAAGATGTTTCAACAAGGCTGCACTGGGCAAGGAGTAAGTGGAGTTACTTTCACATAGAGTGGTTACGAAGATAAGGGCTGAGCCCTCAAGGAAATTGATTCAGGGCAGTTGTGTTTTTGTTAACACTTACTTTAACACCACCAGTTCATTTCAACTAATCCCTTCAAGAAAGGGAGAAAAATATATTTAATACATATATATTTATACTTTTAAAAAAAACATTTATTTATTTGTTCGAAAGGCAGAATGACAGAGACAGAGAGGGAGAGAGATATCAACCTTGTGGTTCACTGCACAAATGGCTGCAACAGCCAGGGCCATGTGAGGTT
Organism: Sylvilagus floridanus; assembly: GCA_949820135.1. NCBI lineage: Eukaryota > Metazoa > Chordata > Mammalia > Lagomorpha > Leporidae > Sylvilagus > Sylvilagus floridanus. The sequence continues at coordinate 81,846,938 of OX463241.1, forward strand.
GAAGCCAGGACCCAGGAACTCTATCCAGGTCTCCCACGTGGGTGGCCGGGACCCAAGCACTTGAGTCATCTTCTGCTGCTATCCAGGCGCATTAGCAAGGAGCTGGATCAGAAGTGGCACAGCTGGGACACAAACTGGCTCTCTGATATGGGATGCCAGTGTTGCAAGTGGCAGCTTAACTCGCTGTAGCACAATGGTGGCCCCACATTTTCAATATTTAAAATTATCTTCATATATAGTTAAAACCTTCTAATTTATAGGCAACTAGAGTATAATCAAACTGATTGTCATTTGGTGCACAAATATAAACTAAGCCCCTGCTACTCCCAGTGTGGTCCATGAGCACACAGTATTGGCATCTCTTGGGAATATCTTAGCAATTCAGAATTTCAGATGGCATTCTTCAGCATCTGAATTAAAATCTACATTTTAACAATACCCCAGATGCCTTCTCTGTACATTGATGGTGGAAAAACTCATAGAAGTTATGGTGCTTGCATTATTACAATACCATGTTAAGGACACAAGGGGATGCTATTCCCTCAAATTTCATGTACTTCATGGTTGCCCCACCACTGTGAGTTGTTTTTGCTCTCTCTTTTTTTATTGGCATAACATTTTGCACTTTAAAGGAAAACAGGATAATACAAAAATGTTATGTAGTCTATACAAGTTGTGTTTTATGAATAATTGTGTCTTAAAATGTTTAAAATCTATTAAAGCATAATAGATCTTATTTTTTTTATAGAAAGACTTTTATTGCCCTAAAAGCCCAGGCAAATATTTGAAAGTGATATCATATTATTTATGTTATAGGTTGTGCTGTAACTACAATTAAATTAAGTAAAGTAAATTGAAATACTTTCCCTTTAAAACGTGTGTGCTTGGGTGTGGGTGTGTGTTTGTAATTTATTTCAGGAAGTACACTCATTAAAGAAATGTGAAAAAATGTAACAACAAGGATGGCATCACTTCACAATGACATAAATAAACTATGTTGAACCTTTAACCCATTAGGCAGCATCATCAAAGACATTTGGCCAAGGTCACTGGTAAAAATGAACTTCCTGCTTCTTTCCTTTAGGATAAACAAAGAAATCTATAAATTGAGACTTCAAGCTTACAGCTACCATAGCAAGAGGGAACTGGCAGCAGTGATTTGCCCTGGCAGGTAGCCTTAGGCCCGGGTCCTGGCTTTGCCACATGTTGACAGGCACTGGATGGATCTTTTATGTAGGGTCCAAGGTTGTAGCTTTGAAGTGGATTTTCTGCCTCCAGATTTTAGGATCAGTTTCTCAGAGAGAGGGTCCCAGTTTGTGTTGGGCTCTACTTATACATGATTTCTATCACCTCAGCTGATCAGCCCATGGCCCTCCTTCAGTCTGTGCAGGGTTATTCATCTCTTGCGTTAATGTATAATGTGAATGTGGATGGATGAGACACTCCAACAGACAAATAAGAAATCCAGAGTAGCAGTTCACAGCACACAAAATCTACACAATCTTCCCAAGCCTGAAATCCCAACTGCAGAATCCTGTGCCGATGAGAACGTGTGTAACCAAATGTTCATATACGTTACTGTGTGCACTGTATTTCAGCATGGCTCTTAAAGCATTGTTTAGTGTTACTTTAAAATTTCTATCTGTTGGCCCATGGCTATATTCCAAGCCAGAAATAGCGTCCTTTTTTTTTTTTTAAGATTGACTTATTTGAAATTACCATTACAGAGAGGCAGAGGCAGAGAGAGAGAGAGAGAGAGAGAGAGAGAGAGAGAGAGAAGTCTCACATCTGCTGGTTCACTACCCAAGTGGCCACAATGGCCAGAGCTGGGCCAGTCAGAAGTCAGGAGCCAGAAGCTTCTTCTGGGTCGGTCTCCCTCGTGGGTGCAAGGGCCAAGCCCTTGGGCCATCTTCCAGTGCTTTCCCAGGCCACAGCAGAGAGCTGGATCGGAAGAGGAGCAGCTGGGACTTGAACCGACACCCATATGGGATGCTGGCACTCCAGGCCGTGGCTTTATTCACTATATCACAGTGTGGCCCCAATAGTGTCCTAATAATGGAAGCCTGACAAAGCGGCCTATGCATGCAGAGAGAAGTCAAGTGCCCTTGTGGACTCCTGCTTTTCAGTGCACCTGCTTCCTGGGACTGTGCTCTTTAATTCGCATTTTATAGATAAACCTAAAGACAGCAGAACTATGTTCCTTGTAGCCCATGAATTCGGAAAAATCAGAATTTAGAACAGTCTTCTGAGATTTCCCTTAGAAACACTGAATTGCACCAAGGTGCTAAAGGGTTAAAGTGTCTTCAATTATTCAACAGGGATTGTGAAATAAAGGCTTTTCCAGTTGGGCAGAGTAGTACTGGAGCCAGGCTGAGCAGTGCCACCCACCTACCTCCGCCCACCTTCTCCCACTCTCTGGTGACTCACAGGGCAGGAACTGGGGCCTGGGTGGGGGGGTCCTGCCTGGGCTTTGTTTGCAGCTACTCTGTGGGGAGAACCTTTTCAGTCTCTCACAGGGAGAGAAAAGTGTAGTAGGTGTCAAGGTCAGAAATAGAATCCAGTGTTCCCAATCCTGTTAGGACACAAAAGAAAATCACCCTGGCTGTTTTTGATTTCTAAGTATAGTATATAATAACTGAGCTTAGTTTAAATTATTAGAGATGGAAAAATAGGGGGGAGGAAATGTTATTTAGCCACTTGCACTGAACCATAAGGAATGCACCTCGCAAGCTATGACTTCTTTGAGCTGGTTTGAGCCTGGTTCTGTTACTACCATGGACGTAGGAGGAGAGCAGAGGGTGGGTGTTTGGCCTGATGGTAAGATGCCTGTGTCCCACATCAGAGTACCTTCGTTCAATGCCTGGCTCTGGCTCCTAACTCCAGAAACCTGCAATTGCAGACCCTGGCAGGCAGAGGTGGTGGGTTAAATAATTGGATTCCAAGCCACCAACATGAGATGGAGACCTGGATTGAGGTCCTGGCTCTCAACTTTGACCCCAGTCCAACCCCAGTAGTTGTGGCTGTCTTCAAACAGGTAGAAGTTCTCTCTGTGTGTGTCTCTGACTGTGATGTAAATAAATAAATTAATTTTTTAAAAAAGGAGGAGCATAATCTCACAGCTAGCTGTCAGACCTAAAGAAAGACCAGTTTGGTTTCCTATCCCTGCCCCAAGCTTCCCTATATTATAAATTCCTGTTGAGAGCACATACATGGTGGAGTAGTTGAACTCATCTCACCCTGTCTTCCAGCTCAGTTCTACAAATCTAAGAATAGGAGGCTTAATTTTGTCTTGGAGTGTGTGTGTTTTATTTAGTTGAAAGGCAGTTACAGAAATAGAGAAGGAGAGACAGAGAGAGATCCTTCTGGTTCACTCCCCCAGCTGACAGCAACTGCCAGGGCTGATCCAGGCTGAAGCCAGGAGCCAGGAGCCTCATTTGGGTGTCCCATAGTGAAGGCAGGGGCTCAGGCACTTGGGTCATCTGCTGCTGCTTTTCCAAGCTCATTAGAGAGCTGGATGAGAACTAGAGCAGCCAGGACATGAACTCGCACCCATCTGGGATGCTGGCATCACAGGCAGTGGCTTAACCCCTCATGCCATTATGCCAGGCCTCAGGAAGCTCAATTTTGAAACATTTAATTTCCTACACTATTTCTTGAAACAAAATTATTGACATTTATTGAGTGCTCACAATGTGCCAGGCTGAGGTCTAAGTTCCTTTTTATTTTTTAAACAGATTTATTTTATTTTATTTTATTTTATTTTATTTTATTTTATTTTATTTTATTTATGAAAGGTAGCAAGACAGAGATAGAGAAAAGGAATTTTCTGCTGATTCACACCCCAAATGGCCACAACAGCCAGGTCTAGGCTTGGGAAAAGCTGAGCCAGGAATTCCACCAAGGTTTCCATGTAGGTGGCAGGGGCTCAAGTACTTGGGCCATCATCTGCTGCCTTCCTAGGGCATTAGCAGGGAGCTGGATCAGAAGTGGAGCAGAAAGGACTCAAACTGGCACTCTGATATGGAACGTTGGCATTGCAAGTGGTAGCTTCCTCCACTGTGCCAGGCCACTGGCCCTTAATAAGTATCTTTAATGAACTATAAAGTAAAAGTCTGAAGTCATGAGAAAACACTGTCTTTATTATGTCATCTTTTAATTGACTTTCTTTTTAGTGGCTCATAAAATATCAGAGCATCTTAGAATTAATAATGTTTTAGACTTGTTGAAATGAAGCATTTTTAGGGTAATTTTATAGGTGGGGAAACTGAGGCCCAGAAAGGCTAAGCAGCTTGCTTAGGGCCGTACAACTACATAGAAGTAAGATGGCCCCCTGGGGCCATGCTGTGAATAACCATGCTACCTCCATCTAGTTCACCTCCATCTTGCCCACCTCCTTCTAGTTCTACAAGGTGATTCTTCTGGGCTCCTCCCATCTGGCCTGGCTCCTTCCTGCCCATTTCTGAACCCAGATCTCCAATCTTTTCAGACACCTGAGAAATTCAATGCACACTGTTCTGCTTAGGTCAGCCAGGGCCAGTTCCTGTTGGTGATGACCACAGCAGGGACTGTTGAATGATGGCAGTATCATGGCTGTCTAGATCTCAACAGGAAATAACTGCACGATCGGGCTTTAATACCAGGGCACTTACAACAGGAAGTGGACTTAAAAGACGAGTTTAGGGGTAGGTGTTTGTTGAAACGCTATTTGAGACACCTAATCCCCCACTGGAGTGCTGGTTTCAGTCCTGCTGTTTCCTATTCTAGCTTCCCATTAAGGTGTAGCCTGAGATGCAGCAGGTGATGGCTCAAATACTTGAGTCCCTGCCCCCAGGGAGACCCAGATTGAGTTCCAGGCTCCTGGCTTTGGCCTGGCTCAGCTCTGGCTGTTGTGGGTGTTTGGAGAGTGAACCTGTGGATGGAAGATCTCTCTGTCTCTCAGTCTTTCAAATAACATGAAAGAGACTCCTGTGGCTGGGACGTGGTGAAGACCTGTAGCCTGTTAGGTGGTATAAACTTAGTTGGAGCCACAGCCGATACTGCTAGCTGCCTTCAAACTTCTATTCCCAATTACAATTAAACATCATGGAGGATTCGTAGAGCGAGTGGCACCAGATCATCCAGTGCCAACACTGTGAGAAGAAAGAGCTACAGGCACACAACCAGGGTATGAAGAACGAGCAGTAAGAACAAGAGCAGAAAGCAGCTGCTCCAAGACGTGTCCCGGCTGGAGGCTGAGATAGATCAGGAGCACCAGCAGGAACTGGAGAGGTTCCAAGAGCTGCTCCAGAAACGCCAACTTGTTTCTATCCCGGAAGGTCTGGTCCAGACGGATCTCGAAAACCAGCCACCAAGCGTCACCTTGAGAGCACAGAGAAGACGCAAAGGCAATCCTAGAGCGAGAGCCTCAGAGGAGGATTGTGGGGACCCATGGATAGGCTTGCCATGGGACACCCCATGCTGGGCTTGGCTTATAGCAGTAATGTGGATGTAGCAGCTGATTGAACTTTTCATCTAGCTGAGGATCATGGAAAACAAGATGGCGCCGATGCCCTGCCTGCTGCGTGACTCCACAGCTGATCGTGATCAAGTGCCGGATTGGAGAGCTCTGTGCATGGACTGTAATTGATTGACTGTGATTGGTTGAATTCTGGATATAAGCGGAGAGCGAGCGAGAGAAGGGGGCACGCCAGCTTTCCCCCTTAAGGAACGTGCATGCCATCTCTCCCCCTTCTCCCGGTTCCCCCACTCTCTTTCCCACTCCTTCTAAGTAAAAGTCTCTTGAAGACCGATTAGCTGCGAGCAGCGTCGTTCCTTCTGCGGCCGAAGGAGCCGACAAGTGGTGCCGTGAGTCGGATCCACAGAGGATGGCTGTGCCGGAGATGGAGCGTCTGGCCAGCTGTCATCGTGGGGAGAAGCAGCTGGCCGCGGTCCTGCGTGCCAGAAATCTGGAGCTAAAGAATCTCCCAGGGCCGGCGCCGTGGCTCAACAGGCTAATCCTCCGCCTTGCAGCCCCGGCACAACGGGTTCTAGTCCCGGTCGGGGCGCCAGATTCTGTCCTGGTTGCCCCCCTTCCAGGCCAGCTCTCTGCTGTGGCCCGGGAGTGCAGTGGAGGATGGCCCAAGTGCTTGGGCCCTGCACCCCATGGGAGACCAGGAGAAGCACCTGGCTCCTGCCTTCAGCTCAGCATGGTGCGCCGGCCGGCCGCAGGGCGCCGGCTGTGGCGGCCATTGGAGGGTGAACCAACGGCAAAAGGAAAACCTTTCTCTCTGTCTCTCTCTTTCTCACTGTCCACTCTGCCTGTCCAAACAAACAAACAAACAAACACTCCCAGCCGACGGCCCTTGCATATACCACGCAGTCCAAGACCAGCAATGTTCTCTGTGACAGTGGCTAGCTTGCATCTCCGCACTTCTGAATACACGCAGAAGCACTTCGACGACTTTCTTACCGTTCTGCAACAACCCCAACATCCGCGATGCCCTCACCCTCCACGACCTCATGAGATCCTGCGAAGGCATCGAGAGACGGGCAGCGTGGGGGAGTACCCACAAGGGGCGGACTCTGTCCCACGTCCTGCAGACCCCCATCGAGGTGCTCCGGGCCGGAGGAATACTAGAAGCCGCCAAGGCTCATCTACTGCGCCAGGCCTGCGACCTGAGCGAGCGCTGCAGCTCCAAGAAACCGGGCAGGCTGCGGGCGCCATGGCTGCCTTGGCGACGCCTCTCCTGGGCCCTTCTAGACGCTGCCAAACCAACGCTGCCGTTGCGTCTCCACAGTAGGCTCCGTTTCTTTTTTTCTCTCTCCCTCTTTTGGTTTGTTTGTGGTAGTTTTTCTTAAAATCCTCCTCCAATGCCGCCCCCACCCCCTTCCTCCTCGCGGGCTCCTCCGTCTGAGAACAGCCGCCTCGCCGCGCTGCCTGAGGGTTGAGAGGTCTCACCTCTGCCGCCCCAGCCGCCCCCTGAGAATCCCTCGTGTAGCAAATAGCCGTGATGAAATCGGAAACTTTGGCTTTGACACATTCCTAATTGGAGAAAATGTTAGTTTACTGGAATGGCGCGATGTCGAAAAATTTTCCCGATTGTATTGAATCACTTAGGTAAAATTAGAGTTTGTGTGAGTGAAGTGCTTTGTAAATTCCTTTCGTTGAGGTTTTTTCTTTCTTTCTTTTTAAATCACAAGGCGTTCTTTGGTTTGCTTTTATTTATTTTGTTGCTTGTTTCGCTCAGGAGTTGCCGCCAGTTCCGAACAAGAGCTTTGCTCCTACTTAGTTTCGTTATGAAAACGTGTGTGGTTTTGAGTTAATTTTGTTTAGATGTTTGCTAAGCCCTAAATCACGTTTGGTCAATTTAGAAGACAACTCTACGTGTTGATGTAGGTAGACTGATGGGGTAGGTAAGGTTTACTCTGATACGGACAAGATTTCATTTTCATTTCTTTATTCAAGCGGTTGATCCATTTCTTTATCTCTACAACTAGTTTGAAGCAAAGAAAAACCAATAGGTGGTTTCACTTGCTGAAAGCCGTGAAGATCTACATCAAGTAAGCTCCCTTTATTAGAGATGTAAAAGGCTATGACTTTATTCAATTGATCCACTTCATGTTACCTGATACAAGTAAACAGCTGACCTTAATAGTTCCTAATGCTTAGAAATATGTTAAAAGGGGGATTTTAAAAATAAGTGGTCAATCCATCTTGGGTTATCAATAGTTGACATGAAATAAAAGCAGTGAAAAATATACCTTTGTTGACTGGCGCTGCGGCTCACTTGGCTAATCCTCTGCCTGCGGTGCCGGCACCCTGGGTTCTCGTCCTGGTTGGGGCGCCGTATTCTGTCCCTTGCTCCTTTTCCAGTCCAGCTCTCTGCTGTGGCCTGGGAGGGCAATGGAGGATGGCCCAGGTGCTCAGACTCCTGCACCCGCATGGAGACCAGGAAGAAGCACCTGGCTCCTGGCTTCGGATCAGCGCAGCGTTGGCTGTTGCGGCCATTTTGGGGAAGGAAGACCTTCCTCTCTCTCTCTCTCACTATCTGTATCTCTACCTGTCAAATAAGTAAAAAAAAAAATTATTTATTTATTGGAAAGGCAGACTTGCAGCGAAAGGAGAAAGAGATTTTCTTTCTGATGGTTTAGTCTTCAAATGCCTGTAACACCCACAACTGAGCCATGCTGAAGCCAGAAACCTGGAGCTTCATCCTGGTCTCGCACAAAATGAAGGGGCTCAAGTACTTGGGCCCTCTTCCACTGCTTTCTCAGGCACACTAGCAGGGAGCTGAATTGGAAGTGGAGCAGCTAGAACTTGAACCAGCTTCCATGTGGGATGCCATGTCACAGGCATCTTGCAATCTTGAATTTGTCGAAAGAAGAGTAGAAAGTTGTTTCCAGTGAACAAGTTTTCAGAAATTTAATCTTCAGCCTCTGTATTTCAGTGAAGTCACTTGAATTCACTTAAAAAGCTCTTTGTATCACCCATAAAAGTATATTAACTCAAAGTCAAAATCAAGAATGCAAGTTGTTTAAAAAATAAAGTGTTAAGAAAAAAAGTAAGATGAAAGGATAAATAATTGTTTATTTTGGTGCAAGAATTTTTGAAATCCTTGAATAGTTTTTTCTTATTTTTTAATTAATTTAAGAGGTAGAGTTACAGAGAGAGGGCGAGACAGAGAGAAAGGTCTTTCATCTGCTGGTTCACTCCCCAATTGGCTGCAATAGCTGGAGTTGCACCGATCTGAAGCCAGGAGCTTCTTCTGGGTCTCCCATGTACCCACATGGACTTGGGACTTGGGCCATCTTCCTCTGCATTCCCAGGCCATAGTGGAGAGCTGGATCAGAAGCAGAGCAGCCAGGATTCGAACCAGGACCCATATGGGATACCAGCATTGCAGGCGGAGGCTTCATTCGCTACACCACAACGCCAGACCCTTTCTTCTTTAAAAAAAAAATATTGTATTTATTTGAGGGACACTGAGAGCCAGAGGGAAAGCCATCACTGCTTCTTGTCAGAGTATGCAATAGCAAGAAGCTGAGGTCAGGAGCAAAGGTGCCATTGAACCAAGGTACCCTGATATGGAATGTGAGTGTCTTAACTGATGTGTAACTGCTCGGCCAATTAAAATGCCTCCTCTGCTTTTTCAAAATTCAAATTTGCCACGAACTTCTTGAATACATGGATTTCAAAATTTTTTGCACCAAAACAAATTTATTTTTAATTGCATTTTCCATGAGCCTTTTGAAGTACTCTTATTTTCATAGGTTGAGAATGAATGAACTCTGTAAGCATGGAGAGTAGCAACAGGGGGCCATAGGTGGGCACCTTTGTTCTTGTCTCTTTTCTCTCAAGCTCTGCAGCCTTGGTGATACTGTTGGACTTTCCAGGTTTGCCCTGGAAGTCAGCTCACACATCCTTGGTACATTTCCTTCACTCGTCATCAGTGCCATTTGCTTAGCCAGGCAGATGCTGCTGGGCAGAGTGGAGGATTGGTGCCATCACAATATTCAGATGGGGGACCCTGGGTTTCCTCTGTGGTAATCTAGACACCCATGGATTTATTTTTATATTTAACTTGTTTAGCCTTCCCCCTTAGGCCAAGCCTACCAAGGCAGGGATCTGGGCTGTTTTATTCCTGGTGCTAAGTGCTCAGAGAACATCCATTTACATGACGCTTTCGAGCTCCCAATTTTACACAGTTACTTTGCAAATGATGTTTTATGGGCTACAGTTGGGAGAGCTCATGCTCTCTATTATAATGAGAGACAGACAGACAGCCCACACCATTCCACTCCAGTGTCTACTGCTGTATCCCAGACCTGGGTCCCTGTGTGGATACCCTTGCTCAGCTCCTTTCTCGAATATTCCATTGAGAAGACATCAGTTGTTTATTACAACTAAATGCGTGTGTTTTTTAATGTCCATTTCCAATGGTTCAGTCTGGGTTAGGGGGCTGACTGGGAGGGAGCTGGGCTGTGAATGAAAGTCAAGGTTGAACCCAGGCATCCTGGGAAAGAAGAAGCAGTGAGTGAAAGAAAACAGAGCAGCAGTGCAGCCAAGAGTGCAGCTGCCAGTCAGGGTGGCACTGCCCTGGGAGACAGTAGTGTAGTCGCACTGAGAAGCCAGTGCCTCATGTGCCTCCTCCCATGCCCTCACCAGTGAGAGTGCTGCCCAGGCTGGGAGAGTGCTGGGGCTGGGTTACTGAACAGAGGGATCCAAAGCAAAGATATCTCTGAAGATGCTGGATAAGGAGGGAACCTGGGATCATGTCATGTGTGGTGCTGCTTCATCCCCTTTGTGTACAAAGGGGCCCTGCTGGCTTCTCCAGGAACCCATAGAAGTAGGGGCTGGGTCACCCCCAGGCATGGTCTTAGAAAGGAACCACTGATATCCTGGAAGAAGGCTCTGGACATGAAATTAAAGACAAACTGCTGGGCTTCGGCTTGGCGAAGCAGTTAAGGCACCATCTAACATATCCACATCCCACATCAGAGTGCCTGATGCAGGTCTCAACTATTCCACTCTGATCCATTTCCCTGCTAATGCACCCTGTGAGGTAGCATGTGATGGCTCAAGTACTGGGAACAAGTACCAGCCACATGTGAGACCTAGATGGAGTTCCAGGCTCCTGGCTTTGGCCTGGCCCTCCCAGGCTATTGTGGGTATTTGGGGAATGAACCAACAAATGTAGGATCCCTCTCACCCTCTGCTTCTCCCTCTCTCCTCTCCCCTCTCCCTTCTCTTCTCTCTTCTCTCCCTCCTCCCTCTCACTGTGAACTTATAACTTGTAGATGGAAGATCTCTCTCTCTCTCTCTCTTACTCTTCCTTTCAAATATATTTATCTTTTTTCTTTGTTAAAGAATATGGATTACTTTAAAGTCCCTCAGAAGGCCTGAAGCTCACCTCCAAATTCAGTTGGGTACATCATCTGCCAGCAAGCAAGCCCTTTAACCCATCACAGCTTTTCTCATTTACAGGCGATGACACTGGCAGCTTCTAGAACGACAATTTGTGTGTGGAAATCCACGGTACTGTTGGGCATTCAGGATAAATCGAGGAGTGGGGAGTGATATTTGGAAGAGGAGACTTAAAGGCAGTTTTGCCTTTGGTGATTTCTGGGCGCATTTTGGAAGCATCGTCTGAGTGTGCAGCTCTGTGCTGCCTCCCCTCTCTCCTTTGCCCCAAAATTCCTGACACTGCATGGATCATAGGTGTCCCAAGCTAGACCAGCTCTGTCTGTTGCACATCTACATGTCTGGCTTCTCTCTTTAGTGATTATTAAAAAATATGACTTTTTGGAATGGTTGTTGAAAAGAGAAAAAAAAAAAAAAGCTTGGCGTGTCAGGCCTCCCATAGGGCCATGGGGCTGAGAAATCAGGTTGCCAGGGAGTGAGCAAGTCCCCCAGCCTGAGTATCTTGGAAGGTGTGTCAGGGCACTTAAGGGTCTTCTGCTCATTTGACAGCCTCCCTCCCTCACACAGAACTGTGAACCAGCTGGCTGTTTGCTTTATAAAACCCACAGACCCTCTTACAAATGATGCCATTGACTGCCCAGAAGCCTTAGGCAAGTGCTCTTTAAAAAAAAAAAGAGATAATCTCTTCACAAAGGTTCTATTTCTTCCTCTGGCTATTTGGTGTCAAGATGACAAGTGACTTGTAGGTGTGGGGTGTGTGTAGGAAGTCTCCTACATGGTCACACTGAGAATGTTTATTGTAGAAAGGGAACTTTTGCCCTGTGAAGTCACCTCCTCCGAGCCACCAGTAGTGCTCTGATATTCTATCACAGGAAATGCCTGGTGGTCCACAAAGGCAGTCTTCTGTGTACAGCTGCAGAGAGGGAGAAAATACTCGCTGAGTGCAACAGTGAGGTCTGGGGACTGGTGCTTCGGGCTGGCTCAGCACCTGGGCCCTGTGACATACAGACTGGGGGGTTCTGTGAACAATGTCAAGATTATTCAAGGAACAAAGGTCAACTGACCTCTCGTGGTTATGTATTTGATGCAGAGAAAGAGAAGTGAGAGGATGTCCTCTTTGTGTTCCTACAAGGTAGTTGGGAATTACATTTAGACTTGGGTTTTTGAAGCTGAAGTGACTGAACATATTCTCCCTCCATCCTCTTTAGCACTTGTTATTAATTATCAAAACCTCAGCTTGAAAGATTGGATATTTATTTATTTGAAAGGCAGAGCAAAAGAGATGGATACATGCACACACACACACACACACACACACACACCCCTGTTGGTTCATTCTTCTACCTGCTGGTTCATTTTTCAAATGGCCACAACAGCCAGGGCCAAAGCCAGGACCCAGAACTCCATCTGAGAACCCGACATGGGTGACAGGGGCCCAAGAACTTGGGCCACCTTCCGCTGCTTTCCCAGGCACATTATCAGGGAGCTGCATTGGAACTGGAGTAGCCAGGATTTGAACTCACATTTATATGTGAGATTTCAGTGTCTCAAGCAGTAGCTTAACCTGCTGTTACACAACACAGGCTCCAAGTTTAGATAAATTCTGAAGTATCTGATTTTGAGTGAAGAATGTCTTGGATCAGTGATTTCACTAAAAGCAATAATAGGCTCCCAATAGTTTACAGGGGCAACATTACTTAACTCTCTGGGCCTCATCTATATGAAAAGGAATTTCCAGAATCTGCTGTTTCAAATTTATATCCTTAGGATTTTAAGTCTTTCCATGTCTCCACCTAGAAAGGAATAGGCATCTGTTACACTGACTAAGTGGCTCACCCAGAATTTGTGGACATCATGGTACAAATGTCCTGGCTCAGGAATAGAGAATTGGAATGAGCAGTGCCAGTCTGAAAGATCAGTGCATGTTGAAATAAAGATTGACTTCTCTGAAATTATATTTCTTCATGTGAGGTTGTTTCTGGGATTTTTGAATACCACTTCAATAGCTGTTTTTCCTCTGGAGTCCCTTGTAATGAGACTGTTCATTAACCCTTTAATGCTTTCTGCCAAATTTCTTTGGGTGCCTCCTGTGTGCCAAATTGCTCACTTGGTTGGTTCCCTGAGTTGTCTCTGTTGACCAAAGTTCTGGCAGGATCTTCTGTACTCTCTTCCCAGAAGCACCTTGACCATTGGACTTCCTGGTCTATCTGTGTGTTACCCTGCTTTAGAGAGAATCCCACAAAGTTGATTTAGACAGAATCCCCCACCCTCAGTATCTGGCTACCTGCCTGCCCTTACCCCTCATCCACCATTCCCCTGGGGCTTCCTGGTCACCCTGGCCAGCCTTCATTGAGAATCCAGTTATCTCCACATATCCAGAATCCCCCTGACCTCTGTTGTTTCCTCTCAGTAATTTTCCATCCACTGACCCTCAATCTGCTCCTTAGGCATAAATCTTACCTTTCCTTGTGTTCAAAGTTTAGCCTGTGTCTCTTTTTGCCTGTTATTTCCAGAGTTAAAATAGTTCCAGAGTAAAATCTGTCTTTACCACTTTAACAACTGTCCATCTCTGGTTTTCTCTGAACTGCCCTGAAGACAAAATCCTCATTTGATGTCTTAAAATCTGCTGCACAATTGGCCTGAAGAATATTTCAGTGTCCCTCTTCTTCCCTTCACAGGAAGGTAGAAGGCCCAGGAGTGGCATAAATTCACAATGATGGGGCTGGGAGGGAGCATTGAATAGTCTTTGTGGCCTGCTGTTGGCAGCCCACATATTCTAGGCACACAACTGGCGGCTGCTACACACCTCCCACTAGCCACAACAATTCATGGAAATTAATAAATGCATTTATTGGGAGAGGTCATGGGTAAAACAGGAAAATCAGTCCCCCAGCTTCCCAGACAAATACTCCTGGATCGAGTTTCAATAGAAACCAGCAGGCTCCCTCAGAGCACAGAGTATTTATAGCAAACAGAAGTGGTTCAAGTTCTCAGGTAGTTCGGCAAGGTTAAGTACAGTGCTTGTGTTTGTTTAGTTAACAAATGTGTTTGGAGGAGGTTTGTCTCACAGAATTAACAAGTGCTAGACATTCTGGAGTATGAGAAGACAGTTAATGAGCTATGGTCCTCGCAGACCATAATCACAGAGAAACAGAATTATACGTGCTTAAAAATGAAAAACACAGGCCGGCGTTTAGCAAAGTGCTTAAGATGCCAGCATCCTACATTGTAGTACTTGGGTTTGATCTCTGGCTGCGGCTCCTGACTGCGAGTCCTGCTAATGCAGACCCTGGGAGGCAGCAGTGATGGCTTAAGTACTTGGGTTCCTGCCAAGACCCCCAATAGAGTTCTCAGCTCCCCCTATCTGTCCAGCCTGGTCCCAGCTGTTTGGGGCATTTGCGGAACAAACCGTGTATCTGTCTGTATCTCTTTTCTTCTCAAATAAAGAATTAAGTTTTTAAAAATGATATGCAGGCCGGCACCGTGGCTCACTAGGCTAATCCTCCACCCGTGGCGCCAGCACACTGAGTTCTAGTCCCGGTTGGGGCACTGGATTCTGTCCCAGTTGCTCCTCTTCCAGTCCAGCTCTCTGCTGTGACCCAAGAAGGCAGTGGAGGATGGCCCAAGTGCTTGGGCCCTGCACCTGCATGGGAGACCAGGAAGAAGCACCTGGCTCCTGACTTTGGATTGGCGCAGCGCGCAGGCCATAATGGCCATTTGGGGGGTGAACCAACGGAAGGAAGACCTTTCTCTCTGTCTCTCTCTCTCACTGTCTAACTCTGCCTGCAAAAAGAAAAAAAAAAAGAGCAAAGGGCACTAGAATAAAGTATCCTTAGAAGCCAAGGAGACTGGGTCTGTCTGCAGTGCTGGCATTCTTTAAAAAAAATGACATGCAATTCAATGGGGGTTTGATAGAAGTTTTTAACAAATGGTACTGGAAGAAGTGGATACCCACAGGCAGAAGAGTGACAGTGAATTGCTTCTGGATGACATACACAAAATTCAAAATTCACTCAAAATGGATTATAAACCTAAATGTAAGATCAAAAATTCTTAGGTTTTTAGAAGACAATGTAACCTTAAAGTAAATGTAACCTTGGATTAGTCAGTGGTTGCTTAGTTACATCACCAAAAATTCTTGTAATTGTTAAAAAATAAGTAGATGGGACCATAAACAAACCTTTTTGTGCCACAAATGATGTATCAGGAAAGTGCAAAGAGAACACACAGAGTGAGAGAAAAGTTTGGAAATTATACATCCGATAAGAAATTGATATCTGTAGCATTTAAAGAACTCTTAACATGTCAACAACAAAAAGATAATAAGCTAAATGAAAAAACAGGTGACTTTTTTGAATAGGTATTTCTCCAAAGAAGGGATGCAGATGATTGCTGAGTACTTGAAAAGCTGCTGAGCATTGTTAGCCATAAGGGAAATCAAAACCCCAAAGGGCTGGCTATGTGGCATGGTGGGTAAAGCCTCCTCCATGTGGGCTCCAGTTAATTTCCCAGCTGCTCCACTTCCCATCCAGCTCCCTGCTAATGTACCTGGGAAAGCAGTGGAAGATGGCCCAAGTTCCTGAGCCCCTGCACCCACATGGGAGACCCAGAAGAGGCCCCTGTCTCCTGGCTTCCGAGCAGCCCAGCCCAGCCCAGGCCATTACAACCATTTAGGGAATGTACCAGTGGATGGGAAATCTCTCTGTCTCTGTCTCTGTCTCTGTCTCTTTCTTTCTCAGCAACTCTGCCTCTCAAGTAAATCTTTTTTTAAAAAGTCTCTACGTACAGAAGTGGCCATCCAGCTCCAAGTCTGCCTCAAGATTGACCACTTTGGGGGACCTTTCTGGGATTGTGCAGGCAACATGACTGGGGCCATGCCCACTTGTTAAAAAAAAAGTCAATTAAGGTGCCACTTCAAATCCACTATGTCTATCATCAAAAAGACAACAATAACAAATTCTGGCTGGGAGATGGAGAAACTGGAACCCTCGTACATGGCTGGTGGGGAGAGCAGTTTGGCAGTTCCTCAAAATGTTATCTACATCAAGTTACTGTAATGAGCTCGCAATCCCACAGCCATATGTATGTTGAAAAAAAATTAAAGACGTTCACCAAGGACTTGTACTTGAAAGTTCCTAAGCATTAATCATAATTATTGAACGTGTAAATAGCCCAAATAATCATCAGATGATGAGTGAATGAGCAAAATGTAATGTATCAGCCTGTACAATGGACAGTGGAGTACTATTCAGCCATTACAGGAATGAGGTACTGATACACGCTAAAATACAGAAGAACCTTAAAAACATTTTTTGAAGTGAGTAAAGGCAGTCACAGAAGAACATATATTGTATGGCAATTCTTTTTACATGGTGCATCCACAACAGGAGAATCTATAGAGACATATAAGCTTTTCATTTAGCTTATCATGAATGGCTTTCTAGGGTATATGTGTGTAGTTGTTGAGGGACTGATGGAGTGACTGTTAATGGTTTTCTCTTTGGCATGATGTGAATAACCCCAAACTCAGATCATAGTCAGTGTTGTACAACTGTGATAAAATACTTAAACCAAATTACATAGTGTAAGTGGGGGAATTTTATAAAATGTGAAGTATATCTAAATGCATCTTTAAAACAATTGACATGTAAGTAGGTAGGGGATAGGTCATTACTATGCACATTTTAGACCTGCTACATCCTATCCTCTCCTTTCCTGCCCCTCACCAGATCCTGGCCCCAGACTGTCCAAAGGAGGCCTTATCCTGCTGGGCTGTGAGAAAGGGAGGGGCTGTTTCTCTACCTCTTCCTGCTATTTGTCTGAGTCCCACAGACAGAGGAGAGTCCAGAAGAAATCCTCCAGGCTGCTTTTGGTAACAGAAAAGGGCGATCTAAAATATTAAAATAACTTACATGCATCTTGTTGTACCCTTCTTTCCAGAGTTTTCAAGATGGTTTTTACTTCCTCAAAGAATCTTTTTTAAGTATTTATATAGTACAAATTGATGCTACAAGAGGACTTCAACAAGTCCGTGGAAAATGGAATTAAAAGATAAGTTGGGATGAGTGCTTGGTCTAGTGGTTAGGATACTAGTTGGGATGCCTGAAACCTACACTGTTATGCCTGGGTTTGAGTTGCAGCTGTATTTCTGTCTAGTTTTCAATTAATGTACACTCCAGGAGGCAGCATGTGATGGCTAAAGTAGTTGGATCCTTGCCATCCACTTGGAGGCTCTGGATTGAGTTCCCAGCTGGCTTTGACCTGACCCAGACTTGGACATTGTGGACATCTGGGGAATGAACCAGTGGATGGGAGCTCTTTCTGTTTGTCTTCTTATCTCTGTTTCTCTGCCTCTCAGAAGAATAAATTTTTAGAAATGGAATTAAAAGATAGGTTGGGAGTTGGCATTTAGCCTAGCAATTAAGACACTGCCTAGGATGCCTGCATCATGTATTGGAGGGTCTGGGTTCAAGTCTTGGCTTTGTTCCTGATTTCAGTACCTGTTTTTTTTTTTTTTTTTTTTTTTTTTTTTTTTTTTTTTTTTTTTTTTGACAGGCAAAGTGGACAGCGAGAGAGAGAGAGAGAGAGAGAGAGAGAGAAAGGTCTTCCTTTTACCCTTGGTTCACCCTCCAATGGCCACTACGGCCGGCACACTGTGGCTGGCGCACCGCACTGATCCGAAGCCAGGAGCCAGGTGCTTCTCCTGGTCTCCCATGCTGGCGCAGGGCCCGAGGACTTGGGCCATCCTCCACTGCACTCCCGGGCTACAGCAGAGAGCTAGCCTGGAAGAGGGGCAACCAGGATAGAATCCAGCGGCCCGACCGGGACTAGAACCCAGTGTGCCGGCACCGCAAGGTGGAGGATTAGCCTATTGAGCCGCGGTGCCGGCCTATTATAAAATCTTTTGTGTGAACCATAGCTGGTTGTGGTTGATATGAAACAGCATCTCCTCAATTTTCTACTGCATAATGCAGTTGGACATGGTTCTAGCTGGTGAGCTCTGATAGCCATCACCTCATTTCCCATGGCTGCTCCCAGCAGGTGGCTGAACATGGCATGTAATTCCTAGACCTGTTCCTGGGATGCCTCTGACAGGTCACTTTGGTTCTTAGGACTTGCTGAAACTTTTCCAGAACTACACTGTCCTGTCCATCTTCCAACTGCCCAACCTAACTTCCCTCAGAGAGCAGGAGACCACATTGCACTAGGACAAGGCCTTCAGCTGCTCCTGGCAGATTAACGGAGCTTGGACCTTGACCACTCTTAGGGCTGTCAGTGCCTTACCACTATTGACTCTTTTTCATTTCAGTGTTGTTGTTTCAGTCTGGTCAGCCAGCCCCTGCCAGACCATTGTGGCCTATGAAACTGATCCGTGTCCTGTGTTTGGTTTTCTGGGCCATTTGCATTCTGACAATGGCAGGATTTTTTTTTTTGTTAATTACTCAATAGTGGGCTGCTAGTCAAGGTATTTGATGGGGCTTCTATGCTCCTTGCCATTCACAGGCATTCTGTGATATTGAATATTAAAACCACCTCCTCAAAAATTGTCTGAAAAAATTTTCTAACTCTACTCACGAGGCAGTTCTGATTTTGGCTGTCCTCGGAAAGGAGTGATGTTTTCTTGGTTGTTTCCTGGGTAATGAGTAGGACAAAAGAGGTGGGAGTGTCCATTAAGAACCATCAAGGGTCTTATCCTGTTTACAAACAAGTGAGTCTGCCATAACTTCATGGGTGTTGTCAGAAGACATGAGACTCCTGGGTCAGAAACAAAGGACATTACCACTCATGGCAACAGCAATAAACAGAGTGTTTGCATTTTGCACAAGTTCCCCAAGCTGTAGTAATGTGATTTAGGTTTAGGGGTCAAGTGAAATCTGACCATGGTGTAGGTTATGTACATGAAAGAAATCTGAAGTTAAAAGAACCTAAATATTCAATAATGGGCAATGAGCCTCTTGATCTTTGCCCCAGAAGAAAATGTTATTACAATGAAAAGTTAATGCTAAGATTTGGCTGTTAGTTTGATTGTTTCCCAAAGGTCTTTATGTTTAAAAGTTGGTCCCCTGGGTGTTGCTATTGGGAAATGTTGGAAACTTTACTTAGATCAGGTGTTCTAGGAAGGTATTTCTTGCATGATCTCTTGAGTTCACCTCAGTGGGTTGTTATAGAAGTGGAGATGGGAGCCAACACTATGGCGTAGCAGCCGAATGGGTGTCGATTCGAGGCCTGGCTGCTCCACTCCCAATCCAGCTTTCTGTTATGGCCTGGGAATGCAGTAGAAGATGGCCCAAGTCTTTGGGTCCCTGCACGCACATGGGAAGCCTGGAAGAAACTCCTGGCTCCTGGCTTTGGATTGGCGCAGCTCCAGCTGTTGTGGTCAGTTAGGGAGTGAACCAGTGGATGGAAGACCTCTCTCTCTCTCTCTGCCTTTCCTTCTCTTGCTGTAGCTATAACTTTCAAGTAAATAAAAAAAAAGAAGTAGGAATGATAGAGGGTTGTATGTAAAAGGAAAAGAGAGAGGGAGAGGGAGAGAGAGAAATAGATATTGAGTTTTCATTTGCTGGTTCACTCTCCAAATGCCTGTAACAGCCAAGGCGGAATGAGGCTGAAGCCAGGATCCTGGGATTCCATCCAAGTCTCCCATGTAGGTGGGCAATCACTTGCTGCCTCCCAGGATGTGCATTAACAACTGGATCAGAAGCAGAACACCCAGGACTCAAGGCACTCTGATGTAGGATGTGGGCATCCTAAGCAGTAGCTTAACTGCTGTGCCACGACACTTGCTTTCTCATTGAGCTTTAAGCATGTTTTCTATTTTCTTTAAATTTTACAAAAAGTAGACAGTTGCTCCTTGGCCAACACAACTTGTGCACTTGCGTTTGCTTATATTTGCTCTCTACATCTTTGTGTTTCCTTTTATTTTTTGTCTTCTTTGTTTTTCATCATATGAACAGGTTGAATGGTGATTGAAAATTGCAGGAAGATGTTAATTTGAGGCAACAAGAGCATTCATAAAATATAAAGTCACTGAGACTAAACTGAGCCATGGTTCAGGAGTAAGGCAGGCAGGACCTATGCTGATGATCTAAGTTTTTTTTTTTTTGTTAGAACACTTTTTATTATTTTTTTAATAACGCTTTTATTTAAAGAATATAAATTTCCAAAATACAGCTTATAGATTACAATGGCTTCCCCCCTATAACTTCCCTCCCACCCGCAACCCTCCCCTTTCCAACTCCTTCTCCCCTTCCGTTCACATCAAGATTCATTTTCAATTCTCTTTATATACAGAAGGTCAGTTTAGTACATATTAAGTAAAGATTTCAACAATTTGCCCTCACATAGCAACACAAAGTGAAAAATACTGTTGGAGTACCAGTTATAGTATTAATTCACAATGTATAGCATGTTAAGGACAGAGATCCTACATGATATATATATTTTTAAATTGATTAATTTTCTATGCAATTTCCAATTTAACACCAAGATTTTTTAATCATTTTCAATTATCTTTATATACAGAAGATCGATTCAATATATACTATGTAAAGATTTCATCAGTTTGCACCCACACAGAAACACAAAGTGTAAAAATACTGTTTCAGTACTAGTAATAGCATTATTTCACATTGGATAACACATTAAGGACAGATCCCTCATGAGACGTAAGTACACAGTGACTCCTGAAGTTGATTTAACAATTTGACACTCTTGTTTATGGCGTCAGTAATCTCCCTAGGCTCTAGTCATGAGTTGCCGAGGCTATGGAAGTCTTTAGGGTTCGCCGACTTCATGATCTAAGTTTTTTATTTTATCTTATTGTGGCATAAACAGCCTAACATAAAACCATTTCATCTATATTTGAGTATGCAATTTATTGACTTCAAAATATGAAATATATTCACTGTTATACAACCATCACCAATATTTGCTTCTAGAAGTTTTTCATCATTTCAAACAGAAACTCTACCCATTACGCAACAGTTTCCCATTTCCCCTTTTCCCCAATGCCAATGGTAGCCACTATTCTACTTTATGTCTCCGTAGATTTGCCTATTTTAGGTACCTCATTCAAGTGGAATCCTATAATATTAGTCCTTTTGTATCTGGATTTGTAGCATAATGTTTTCAAGGTTAGCCATGCTTTAGAATGCATCAGAATTTCATTATTTTTAAGGCTAATATTACAATATTTCATTGTATGTTATTTAAAAATTTATTCAGCAGTCGATGAATACTGGGATTGTGCCTGCTTTTGGTTATTATGAACAACACCTCTATGAATCTTCATGCACAACCATCTGTTTGAGTCCTTGCTTTCACTTCTTTTGAGTGTATATCTAGATGTAGAATTGCTGGATCATCTGGAAATTTAACATTTTAGATTTAACTTTTTGAGGAACTGCCAAACTATTTTCTGCCATAGCTGCACTATTTTACACTCCCACCAGCAAGGCAAGAGGGTTCCAATTTCTTCATATGCTTAATATTTTTCATTTCATTGTCTTTTTAAAGAAATTAATGGCCATCCTAATGTGGAATCCACATGTGAAATTCACATCCTAGATGTGAAATGGTATTCCTTTGTGCTTTAGATTTGCATTTCTAAAATGACTAATGGTGTTGAGCATCATTTTCTGCACTTACTGGCCATTTGTGTATCTTTCTGAAAAAATACGCATTTCTAAATTGGTTGTTTTTATTTTATTTTTGAATTTTAAGAGCTCTTTTTATATTCCAGATACTATTTTGCAAATGCTTTCATTCATTTTGCCTTTCCACTCTGTTGATAGTGTCTTTCAATGCAAAAAAGTTTCTGGTTTTGATGAAGAAGTTTATACCTTTTTCCTTTTTTACCTGTGCTTTTGGTTCTAAGAAATCATTATCAAACCCAATCTTATGAAGATTTTTCCTTAATTTTTTCCTAAGAATTCTTTAGTTTATATTTAAGTTTAGATCTTTGACAGTTTTGAGTACAAGGACCCAGTTTCACTCTTTTGTGTGTGAATATCCAGTTTTTCCAGCACCATTTGTTTCAGAGAACATCCTTTACCTATTGAGTAGTTCTGGCACTCTTCAAAGATCAGTTGTCCCAGTTGCTGGGCTTTCTGTTCTTTTCAATTGGTTTGCATGGTTGTCCCTTAGGTCATCACCATTTTGTTTTGAATCTTACGACTTTTTAGTTAAGTTTTGAAATTAGGAAGTGTGAGTTTTCCAATTTTGTTTTTATTTTCTAAAATTGTTTTGGTTCTGTATCCTATGAGATTCCATAGGAATTTTAGGATGGATTTTCCTGTCTGTGAAAAATGTGGAATTTATGTATTTTAAAAAGTAAAATTGGCAGGGCGAGTGTTTGGCCTAACAGTTTACACACTGATTATGATACTGCATCCCATATTGGGGTACTTGTATTTGAGTCACAGCTCTGGCTTCTGACTCCAGCTTCCAGCTAATGCAGAACCTGGGAGGCAGCAGTGATGGTTCAAGTAGCTGGTCCCTGCTACCCATGTAAGAGACCAGGATTGAGTTCCAAGCTTCTGGCTTTAGTACAGCCAAGACCTTGACATTTGGGAAGTGAACTAGCAGTTAGGTATATGCTTTGTTTCTATTTCAAATAAATAAATAAAAATTAAAGTAAAATAAATAAATAAAAATTAAAGTAAAATAAATAAATAAAATTAAAATTAAAAATAAAATAATCATAAATAAATAAATAATAAAATAAATAAAAATAAAAACAAAAAATAAATAAAAATTAAAGTAAAATTAGTTTGGTTTACCCACAGCTCCTCCCATATAACCTGTAAATGTTGATAATGGAACTATTTGGCAGAATTACTGTTGGGAATCAGAACATCACACCTTCCAACCCATTTTCCATAAACTTCCTTTATGTGTTATACATTTGGCCACAAATGCTTAAAAATGACAAGTGATTTTTATGCTAAGCTGTCAAAGATGTTCGTGATTGGCCATTGTTTCACTTCTACTGTTAGTTGTCTGTTGCAGTTGTGTGAAAATTCAAATCAAAGGCCTTTCCTTCATGGATATCTTAGGAGGAGCACAATGACTTAGAAGCTCATAGAACCTCAAAGGAACCTGAAGGAGCCCCTGAGCTGTCTGCTGACAGCATGCAGAGGGATCCACAGATACCTTTTCAAATCTGTCTCAAGAATTTTGTGATCAGCAGTGAGAGGACATTGCTGCACTCTGAAAGCTTCACACATATCCTCGGCTTTTCTGAGAGTTCTGCAGGACTTCTTTGCAACTCTGAGTTGCTTGCAAGGGAAGACTCAGCCCTTCCTTCTTGCACACAATAGATGACACATGGCAGGCATCTTTAATGCTAGGAGTGGGCACAGGGAATGTCTGGCACCTATCTGCAGGTGGACAGAAAGTATGTCCCATGATATGTTGAACCTCATTCTGAATTGGTAAACGTCTGTCAGTAATACCACTTTGAAACTACTTTGAGAGTTTGTTTGAAGTTCAGTAATTGTGCAACAGTTTTCAACGTCTCCCTGTCACTGTTTCTGGCACGACTAGGATTTAACTTCATGGTGGTAGTTACCTTGCAAATTCTAATTTTATTTTTAGATAAAAGTGTGATGGTCTAATGTTTAGTTCTAAAGTTTTTACTCTAACACCACAAAGTTCACATAGAGTACACATAATTCTTGGCGTTTTTCCGTAGTCTGACAGCCCATAAACTAATAGTTGAAGAAGGTCATCATTTGGCACCAGGTTGCACAGCGGAGCTGCCTGCTCCTTGTTAGTCCATCCCTCCAAAGGAGCAGGCCAGTGTTCATCTACCCAAAGGCTCATGGCAACTCAGCTTCCTTGCATGCACATGTGTGTACATATGTCCTACACCTGGACGAAAAGAGTAGTGTTTTTTTTTTTTTTTGCCATTGGTAGCTTCTTTCTAAAAATGATTTTTTAAAATTTTATTTTGAAATAGGAGAGAGAGAAAGAGATTGATAGTCCATCTACTGGTTCACTTTCCAATGCCTACAACAACCAGGGTTGGGCCAGGCGAAAAGCCAGGAGCCTGGAACTCCATCCGGGTCTCCTCCATGATTGGAGGAGATCCAAGTACTTGAGCCTTCATCTGCTGCATTCCAGGATGCACATTAAACGGAAGCTGGATTGGAAAGTGAGTACCTGGGGCTTGAACTAGACAGTCAGATAAGGAATGTGGGTGTCACAAATGGTGATGGAACCAGTGCACCAAACATTCACCTCTGCCATTAGTATCTTGATAGGAATTTCATTGAATCTGTAAATAGTTATGAGTATTTTAATGCTTTAAACCGTATTAAAACAAAATGAAATGTCTATCTTACGTCTTCTTTAGTTTCTTCTTTTCTTCTTTAGTTTTGTTTCCAATGAGTCTCTCCCTTAATTAAATCTATTCCTAAGTATTTTGTTCTTTTTGCTGTTTTAAATGAAATTTTCCCTTCATTTTCTTTTCATATTGTTCATTTCCAGTGTATAGAAGTGCAACTGATTTTTTAAAAGATTTATTTATCTATTTGAAAGGCAGAATGACAGAGAGAGACAGAGACAGATTTATTGTCCGTCAGTCAGCTCATTCATTCCCCAAATGGCTGCTAACACCAGGGTTGGGTGAGGCTGAAGCCAGGAGCCAGTAATTCCATCCAGTTCTTCCATGTAGGTGACCGAAACACAAGTACTTGAATTATCATCACTCTCTGCTTCCCAGGTATATTAGCAGAGAGCTGGATTGGAAGTGGGGTAGCTAGGACTTGAATAGTTAATCTGATATGTGATGTAGACATCCAAAGTGACAGTTTAACCTGCTGTAATATAATACTTTTCCCACAACTGATATTTTAAAGATTTATTTATTTTTTATTTGAAAGGCAGAGAGAGAGAGAGAGAGAGAGAGAGAGAGAGACAGACTCTTCTGTCTACATCTGGGTTGCCCTAGATTGCACAGGCCTAAGCACTTGGGCCATCTTCTGCTGCCTTCCCAGGTGGAGTGGATTAGAAGGGAACTGGATCAGAGGTGAAGCAACCAGGACTCAAACTGGTGCTCTGATTTGGGATGCTGATGTCAAGATGTGGCTTAACCTGCTAAAGCACAGTGGTGGCCCTGGCAACTGACTTTTCTGTGCTGATTTTTTTATCCTACAATATTGGAATTCATTGTTAGCTCTAACTATGTGCGTATGCGTCAGATCTTTAGGTTTTATAATAAAATATCTTCTCATCTGAGAAGAGTAAATTATAGTTTTCTGTTCAGTTTGAATAATTTTTGTTTCTTTTTCTTGCCTAACTGCTTTGGGTAGAACTTCTAATCCTATCCTGACTAGAAGTAGTGGAAGAAGTCGTCTCTCTTGGTAATGATCTTAGGGGAAGAGTTTTCGTACCATCTTTTCACCATTGAATATCTTATCACCCTTGTTGAATATCATGACCATATATAGAATTGTTTAAGAGTGTGACATCAGCTGTGAGCTTTCAATATATGTCCTGTTTCACACTGAAGAAGTTTCCTTCAATTCCTAGTGTACTGAGTGTTTTCTATCATGAAACATTATTGCATTTTCAGCAGATTTTTTTGTGGCACCAATTGAGTCAATTGTGTGTTTTTATTCATTCATTCTATTGAAGTTTTGTCTGTGGGTTTTTATTTATTTGAAAGGCAGAGTGTGCCCAGGAAAGGGACCAATATTCACCTACTGGTTCACTCCTCAAATGCCCCCCAGCAACTAGGGCTTTGCCAAGACAAAGTCAGGAATTCAAAACTCCTTCCAAGTCTCCCATGTGGGTGCAGGAAACCAAATACTTGAGCAATAACCTGTGGGCTCCCAGGTTGTGCATTAGCAGAATCAGAAGCAGAACTAGGCCTGGAATGCAGTCACTCTGATACGTGATGTGGGTGTCCCAAGTGGGAACCTAACTGCTGTGTCACAATGTTTCCTCCATTTGTTCTAATAATGAAGCAAATTACACTGATAATTTTTGTCCATTGATCCATTTTTTTTGCATTCTGGGGGTAGATTCTACTTGGTCATATTATACAGTCCTTTTAATACATCACCAATTCAGTGTGCTAATTTTTTTTAAAAAAAGATTTATTCATTTACTTATTTAAAAGCAGAGCATGAGAGAAAGAGGCCGCACAGTCTGTTAGTTCACTCCCCAAATACCCACTATAGCCATGTTTGGGCCAGGCCAAAGCCTGGAACCAGGAACTCCATCCTGGTCTCCCACATTGGTGACAGGGGCCCATGTACTTGAGCCATCATTCATTGCCTTCCCAGGTATATTATTAGGAAGCTGGATTGGAAGTAGAGCAGTTGGGACTTGAACCTGTACTCTGACATGCGATACTAGCATTGCAAACAGTGGCTTAACCCACTGTACCACAATGCCAGTTCCTTGGTTTACTAATATTTTGATAAAGATTTTATTAATTTTAATTAATTTTATTAATATTTTATTAATATTCATAAGGGATATTAGTCTATAGTTTTTTTGTAATATCTTTTGTTTCAATATCAGGCTAATGTTGACCTCATGGCTTATGAAGTGTTGCCTCTCTTCAGATTTTGGGAATAGTTTCAGAAGGATTTGCCTTAATTTATCCTTAAATATTTGTTACAATTCACTAGTAAAGACATCCAGTCCTCATATCTTTGTTATTGTTTGGGGAGTTTTTAAATTATTGATTCAATCCCTTTACCAATTATAGGTCTATTTATATTTTTTCTAATACTTTATCAGTCAATTTTGGTAGATTGTGAGATTTTAGGAACATACCCATTTCACCTAGGTTATCCCATCTTACGTTTTTCAGCATAGTTTGTAAGATAATCGTGAATTAGGGGCAGGTTGTGGTACAGTTGGTTAAACCACTGCTTAGGATGCACACATTCTTTATCAGAGTGCTGGATCAAATCCAACGTGTGCTTCTGATCCAGCTTCACACTAATGTGCCTGGAAGCCAAGTGATGGAGCATATACTTAGGTCCCTGCCACCCATATGGGTTACTAGGATGGAAGTCCTGGCTCTTGACTTTGACATGACCCAGCCAGTATTGCAACACAGCCAGTATTCTGTCAGGATTGGTGATTATGTACTAATGTCTTAATGATGTACAATGGGAGAAAAGGGGAGTTCCTTCATCTCAGGCATGGAATTTAGGGCCTACTCACAGGGTTCCACTTAACATTGAAAAGTCAGAGGGAAATGGCTGTTAGCCTTTGCCATATTGAGCAAAATTGTGAAGGAGCCAATTCCCTCATGCTTGCATTAGTTTAGATTTTGAAAAATATTTTATTAGCATATTATTTATCTTAATTACTAAATACTTTTGGGTCCCTGTAATTGTTATGCCCTGGAAAGTTGCCTCTCCCACCCCACTCTAGATCTGCCCCTGATGGAGAGGCAGTTGGTAGATAAGCAAGGAACACTGTTGGATGTGAGCTTAGGGCATGGCATTTGCTGTTACATAGGGGATTTGAAGAGAAAGTCTTAAAGGCCACTTCTGGATGTGTTAGTCTGCATGGGCTACCATACAAACTCTCACAGCTCTGGAGGCCAGAAGTTCAAGTTCAAGGTGCCAACTGGCTTGGTTTCTGGTGGGACCTTCCTTCCTGGCTTGCAGACAGCCACTTTCTCACTAGCTTCTTCTTTGTGTGCTTGGAGAGAGTGAGCTCTTACAAGAACAGCAGTTGTATCTCATGAGGGCCTACTTTATAACCTCATTTACCTCCCTAAAGGGTGGGCATTTGGCATAGCAGTTAGAATAGCAGTTAAGAATACCTGTGTCCCAGGAGTCACTGTGCACTTAACTACCCATGTAGGATCTATGTCCTTAATGTGTTGTACTATGAGAATTAATGGTAAGAATAGTCTTCAAACAGTTCTTTATACTTTGTGTGTCTGTGTGGGTGCTAACTGTTGAAATCTTTACTTAGTATATACTAAGTTGATCTTCTGTATATAAAGATAATTAAAAGTGAATCTTAATGAAGAATGGGATGGGAGAGGGAGTAGGATATGGAATGGTTTGCGGGTGGGAGAGTGGTTATGGGGGAAAAACCACTATAATCCAAAAGTTGTACTTTCAAAATTTATATTTATTAAATAAAAGTTTTCTAAAAAAAACAAAAAAGAAAGAATACCCGCATCCCATATCAAGGTGCCTGAGTTTGATTCCTGACTGTGGCTCCTGATTCAGCTTCCTGCTAATGTGTACTTTAAGAGGCAAAGGCAGTGGTTCAAGTTATTGAGTCCCTACCACCCATGTGGGAGACCTGGATTAAGCTCTAGCTCCTAACTTCTGCCTAGCCTTGGCCATTGCAGGCATTTGAAGAGTGAATTAGCAGATGGTAGCTATCTTTTTCTGTCTCTCTTCCTCTCAAATAAATAAGGTAAAATATTTTTCTCCAGAAACCTCTTATTTAAGGATTATAGACTTCATGCATTTCGTAAGTACAACTCTAGGAATATAATGATTCTTCTCACAGTACCTACCCTTCCACCCCTCTTCCTCCTCCCTCTCCTATTCCTATTCTTATTTTTAACTAATTTCTAAGGATAAAATACTTTGAAAAGAAAAATTATCTCCCTAAAAGTGTTATTGCCAAATATAGTCACATTGGGGATTGGGATTCCAGTGTATGCATTTTGGAACTCAGTCTATAACTGTGGGTACTCCTGTTCCATTCAGATCATGCTGCCCCATGTGGTGGCCTGGCACTGGAAGATGGATGGATTGGGATGTGGATTTTGGCTCTCCCTGTAATTAGGTATGTGATCTTGGGCCAATCACTTACCCATGATAAACCCCAGCTTCTCCATTTCTGAAATCAGTCAATATTTGGTGCTTTATCGAGAGATGAAGGGACTGATCTGAGACAAGTTTGAAATAATTATCTGTCTGTGTCAGGTTCTCTCCCTCTGACAAACTAAGTGGAACTCAGGAAGCAGAAGCTGGCACTGGAGTTAACAGGCAGTCTGCTCCTTGACCTTGAGAGTGGCATTACACAGACATTGCTAGTTTTCTGAGTTTCAGTGGCTGCACACTCTTATCCCACACCATATGAGATCTTCAAGCAGACATTGGGCAAGGTCCCAGGCCTCACAGATATCAGTAAGACAACCAGGCCCTTCCCATGGTTGTCAAGGGGGAGGGAAAAGTGCCGAGTCATGGGTTGGTTTCCTTCTGCTTGTATGTGGTTCTTATCGTGTTCTTCAGGAAATGTCCGCACACCCAGCTATTAATAATGATGATGAAATGAAGTTTTTAGCTAAATCCGGGGTGGAGGTGAGGGTCACCTGCCTGACTACCCTGCACCTCTATCTCCCCAGGAAGGAAGGGACCTCTCTGGAGGCAGGCTCAGGAGATATGAATGCACACAGCAAGCTGAGAATCCCTCCAGTTCATGCCACTGGGTGACCTCAGCCTCAAGGAGGTCACGGTTACATTGGCGATGTCCCTGTTGTCATTGGCAGATTTTCCTAACCACTTCCAAAATTCCTTAGTAGGCAAAGAATTCAGATAAGGAAACAGCACCTGGGACCTTAATAAAGAGTAAAATGACAGGTCTCATCCTACTGCAGGAAGAATTTTTTGTTTAGATTAGTAGAGGATCAGTCTTATCCCATCAAAACAGATGCAGTGTTTTCCTG
Source organism: Sylvilagus floridanus (assembly GCA_949820135.1). Classification (NCBI taxonomy): domain Eukaryota; kingdom Metazoa; phylum Chordata; class Mammalia; order Lagomorpha; family Leporidae; genus Sylvilagus; species Sylvilagus floridanus. The sequence goes on from OX463241.1 coordinate 81,876,508, forward strand.
GGTCACTTACTGTAATTCTTACTTTCCTTGTCCTTTTCTATTAAAGATTTATTTATTTGTTTATTTGTTTGTTTCAAAGGCAGAGCAATAGAGAGCCAATGAAACATGAAACAGGTGGGGGGGGTGGAGAGAGAGGGAAGAGAGAAAAGAGAGAGAGGAGAGAGAAAGACACACACACACACACACACACACACACACACACACACAGATTGATCTTCCATCTGCTGGTTTACTCCCCAAATGTTGCAGCAACTCAGCCTGGGCCAGGCTGAAGCCAGGAGAGAAGGAATTCCATCTGGGTTTCCCATGTGAGTGTCATGGGTGCAAGTGCTTGGGCCGTCATGTGCTGCCTTCCCAGGAGCATCAGCAGGAAACTGGAATGGAAGCAGAGCAGTCAGGACTTGAACCAAGCACTCTGATATGGGATGCTGGTGTCGCAAGCTGGGACTTACTCTGCTGCACCACAGTGTCAGCCCCATGTTTTCTGTTGGAGCAGAGATTTCACAGATGGATAGTTATCCCTTCCTGCACTCCTTCTCCTGCCCACCCCTTCACTCCTCAGTTGACATAAACAGTGTTGATGATACAGAAGTGCCAGATAATGATTTCTGTTCGGTGTGTGCTCTAAATTTTCTGGATTTTTTGGTCACTGTTGAATCACCATAGAGGATTTAGATGTATGTTTTTTCCAGGAGATGAAGAACAGTGTCTCTCAAAAAATAGGCTATCTGGGCAGATGGTCCCAATGGCCAGGGGTTGGGTCTGGGCAAAGCCAGGAGCCAGAAGCTTGCTTTGTGGAGCACAGAAGCTCATTTGTGTATCCCCAGCCTAAGTGGAACATGTCACTCAGGCGATGGAATATATATTATGCTCTAGTTGCCCATCAGATTCTGCCCTAATGGACATAAGGGAAAATTCATTTAAACTAATTTTGGTCACTTGCCCTTATCAAATTCATGCCTGAGAAGTTTTCGTAACAGAATGGAGTTTCCAGCATTTAGAGCAGGTTGATCATTAACTGAAGGAACCTAGGAAGAATTCCTGTCCCAATCCTGCTCCAAACTAAGGAGCCAAGGCATTGAAAAGTAATAAAGCAAGGAACTTTGGCACCTCTCTCAGCACCTGGAAGTGCACAATTCGGTACAGTTTCCACTTGCCACATGTGACTTTTAAAAAATATTATTATTTTGGTTTTTATTTATTTATTTTAATTTTATTTGAGAGAGAGAGAGATCTTCCATCTACAGATTCACTCCCCAAATGCCTACAACAGCTAGAGCTGGGCCAGGCAGAAGCCAGGAGCCAGGAATTCCATCTGGATCTCCAATGTGGGTGGCAGGAACTGAAGCACTTGAGCCATCATCTGTTGCCTCCCTGGGTGCACATTAGTAGAAAGCATTAGCTTTAAGTGGAGTAGCTGGTATTTGAGCCTGGCAGTCTGATATGGGCTGCAGGCATCCAAGTGACTACTTAACCATTGTAGAAAACTCCTGCCCCTAAATTTATTTTTTATTTATTTGAGAAACATGGAGTCAGATAGACACAGAGAATTACCATTTGCTATTTTACTCCCCAAATGCCTGCCATGTCCAGAGCTGGGCCAAGGTGGTCACCAGGGGCACAATCCAGATCTCCAGCGTGGGTAACAGAGAACCAACTGCTTAAGCCATCACTGCTACCTCCATGGTCTGCATTAGGAGAAAGCTGAAGTTGGGAGCTGGAGCCAGGAATTGAATCCAGGCGCTCTGATGTGGGATGCAGTGTCTTAACTGATAGGCTAAATACCTCCCCATTGTCTTCTTCATGTGGCTTTTAAAATTTAAACTCATATTAGTTTAAAAAATGCAGTTCTTTAGTGACACTGGTTACTTTTCAACTATTCAGCAGCTACATTTGGTCACACTAAGCAGGCAGTTATGGAATATTTCCATCATGGCCTGTGCTGTCTCCTGAGAGAGGAATTGGTGGGTCCCGCAGTGTCAGGGACTTGTGCGGAAACCTCTTTCTGTGTAACTCTGACCTTCAAGTAAATCTATGAGAAACAGTGACTTAATCAGTTCTTGTACTGACTGTTGTCAGTACAATGTAATGGTGTTGTACAATGTAATACTTTATCCATTTTAGTATTTTTTTTTTATCCTAGTACTATTGGTTGAACTCTGTAATTAACACACAATTATTCTTAGGTGTTTAAATTTTAACTGAAAAGTGATCCCTGTTAAATATAACAGTGGGAATAAGAGAGGGAGGAGATGTACAATTTGGGACATGCTCAATCGGACCTGCCCCAAATGATGGAGTTAGAATCGTGCCAGGAGATTTCAATACAATCCCATCAAGGTGGCATGTACCAAGGCCATCTCACTAGTCCAAGTGATCAATTTCAGTTCACAATTGATCACACTGATAGGTCTAAGAGTCAAAGGGATCACACAAACAAGACTAGTGTCTGCTAATACTAACTGATAGAATAAAAAGGGAGAGAATGATCCAACATGGGAAGCGGGATACACAGCAGACTCATAGAATGGCAGATGTCCTAAATAGCACTCTGGCCTCAGAATCAGCCCTTATGGCATTCGGATCTGGCTGAAGAGCCCATGAGAATATTTTAGGCATGGAAAGCCAAGACATTCTGAAAAAAAAAAAAAAAAAAAAGAAGACCTAAATGAAAGATCTCTGTGAGTGAGATCCCAGTGGAAAGAATGGGGCCATCAAAGAAGGAGGTACCTTTCTCTGAAGGGAGGAGGGAACTTCCACTTTGACTATGACCCTGTCGGAATAAGATCGAAGTCGGCGAACCCTAAAGGCTTCCATAGCCTTGGCAACTCATGACTAGAGTCTAGGGAGATTAGTGACGCCATAAACAAGAGTGTCAAATTGTTAAATCAACATCAGGAGTCACTGTGTACTTACATCTCATGTGGGATCTGTCCTTAATGTGTTATCCAATGTGCAGTAATGCTATAACTAGTACTGAAACAGTATTTTTACACCTTGTGTTTCTGTGTGGGTGCAAACTGATGAAATCTTTACATAGTATATACTGAATCGATCTTCTGTATATAAAGATAATTGCAAATGATTAAAAAAATCTTGGTGTTAAATTGGAAATTGCATAATTAATCAATTTTAAAAAAAATCATGTAGGATCTCTGTCCTTAATGTGCTGTACATTGTGAATTAATACTATAACTAGTACTCCAACAGTATTTTCACTTTGTGTCTCTATGTGAGGGCAAACTGTTGAAATCTTTACGTAATATGTACTAAACTGATCTTCTGTGTATAAAGAGAATTGAAAATGAATCTTGATGTGAATGCAAGGAGAGAGGGAGCGGGGAGGGTAGCGGGTGGGAGGGAAGTTATGGGGGGGGAAGCCATTGTAATCCATAAGCTGTATTTTGGAAATTTATATTCTTTAAATAAAAGCTTTTATATATATATATATATATATATATATATATATAAACGAAAATGGAGTTTCCCCTTTCTTTTGCAAAGCAATGAAAGGATCTCAGCGACTTCATGGCTTAAACATCTGTTATATGAAGAACTTCAAATAAATGTGCCAGCTACAACATCCAAATTGCCTTAAATACTTTTTTAATAAAATAACTTATTTAGTTATTTATTTGAAAGAGAGAGAGAGAGACAAAGAAAGAGAGAGACTTTGTATCCAATGCGTTCAATCCCTAAATGCCCAAAGGGCTACAGCAGCCAGGGCTGGGCCTGCCTGAAGCCAGGAGCCAGGAACTTCATCTGAGGTGGGTTGCAGGGACTAAAGCATTTGGGTCATCGTTCCCTACCCAACATGTGCATTAGCTGGAAGTGGGATTGGGTGCAGAGTAGTGGGGACTCAAACCAACACTGATATGGGATGAAGACCTGTTGCAAGTGGTGGCTTAACTCACTGTGTCACAAGACCTGCCTCATTGAATGTGTTGATAATTTACCTAAAGTCATCCCCTCTTATTTTCCTTAATGTCAGAATCCAAGTTTTGTTGGGTGGGATCTTCTGTTTGGGGTTCCCTGCCTGGGTTCCCTACCAAAATGTTGAATCTTCATTGATCCAAGTCTCATGTTAATATCTGCCTTGCCAGTGCCTCACAGAAGAATGGTCATGTAACATGTGATAAACTAGACATAGAGGGAGTAGGGGAGGGCTTGTTCTGTGGAAGAGTTGCTGCCCATAGAAATGACAAAAAGAAATGGAAAACTGAGTCCTGTTCTTTTGCTGTTGTGTCTATGTGGCATCCACTGTTGTGCCTATGTGGAATAACAAGACCTATGGCCCTCCTGTGTCCATGAGGGGACAAACTTCATACCCAAGGCCAATAAACCCAGATGGCAGAGGGAAGGATGGGACGAAGACGTTGTCAACCTGTCACCTTAATCCTCCCTTACTAGAATCACCTGATTTACAGACTTCTTGGTGAGGTAATATATTTATCCTTCAAATTAAAAGTGGAATTTTTTATTAGTTATGGTAGACAGCATCCCAAACCATCTGTAATGCAAATAACCAATATGTTTGCACTTTAGTTATTTATAAATGTGTCTTCTATTCCCCACTCAACTCTGTGTTCTTCTTGGGTATCTTTCATCCTTGTTTATTCTTTAGTTCAGCCTCTTGCACCTTGAAAGTACTAATACATAATTTTGAAATATAGAATAGAAATACAGTGAAATACAGCCCTTGAAATTCCAAGCTATTCCCAAGAGAGCCTTTACCACATGATACTAGAGGGGTGATAGGGAGGGAAGGACTGACCATTGTTTGTGTTTTGGGAGATTCCACCATTTCCCATTCTATATGTGGTATAGAATTCAGAGATCCTGGCCGGCGCCCTGGCTCAATAGTAATCACTTCTGATCATCTGAAAGCTCATTGTCTCACTGCTGACAATTCTCAGTGTCATGAAATGTTGGTTTCTGTCCTGTGGGATCTCCAGATTTACCACCACTCCACACCACTCTGCCCAACAGGCTCTGGGGCAAGTTGGTAGAGCTTCCTGCTAGAGTTGTTCTTGGAGGAAGGTGCAGGCTAGGAACGAATGACTTTCTGCTGGGTATGAGACAGAGGGCTTGTGCACCTGCACCGATGTGAAGAGCTGTGCATCTGCTTGGGGCCCCTGTGGTTTCATTGTCAGCCTGGGGCATCTTCCCCTGGCTACTGTTCTCATCTGAAAAGGCAGGCAGAGGTGTTTCAGGATGCATTCTCACTGGGATGCCTTAAGTGATGACATCCCCACATTGAGAAATCATCACTCTTTCATCTAAATTTATGAAGAAAGAAATACATTAGATGAAGAAAAGTGTATACCAAAGAGGAGAATAGAAGAGAAAAAGTCAGAAAAGAGAACTTGGTGAAGAAAAAATGGAATAGAAAAACAAAATGATTGGTTAGAGGCTTAAAAAGCATGCAAGAATGGACCTTAAAAGTAGCTCTGAGATAAAAAAAAATTCACATGTAAAATGAAAATTAAAATAGTTCATAAAATAGAGAAAAAGTGATAAACCAACGTGAAAAGACTAGTGTAATCTAAGAAGAGTGACACATGGTAACTGGACTTCTTTTCTGAAGATAAGATTTTTCCTTCTCCCTTTTACAAACGATTTATTGCCTATTGTCTAGTGATTTTTTTTGTTACAGATTTGCACATGCTACAAATATAGTGAAATAGCTCTCATTATTTTTAGTGATGGTTTTTATGGTCCTTTTCCTTATAGAATCTAGAATTTAAAACTTAGCAGGCCTATTTGTTTGCCAGCACTGCCATAACAAAGCACTAGAGACTCAGAGACTCAAACAACAGAAATTTTTGTTTAGCTTGCTTTTAAAAATTTTCATCTATTTGTTTGAAAGGCAGAACATCAAAGACAGAGGGAGACACAGAGAGAGAGAGAGTGAGAGATCTCCCACCTGCTGGTTCACTTCCCACACAGCTGAGCAACTCAGCCTTCAGGCCCCCCATGCGGGTGGCAGTGTTTTACATTACCTCATTTCATCCTTAGGTAAAAGTATAACATGATGATGAGAGAGTGATTAACAACCAAACCAACATTTCTAGACATTTTCCTGTGCATCACATTTCAGACTGTTTTGGGTCAGACTATTTTCCTTGAATTTTGTGTGTGGAATTCCTAGTCTTTGGTGCTTTATAATGTGGCATTCTTTGGAAACAGGGTTATTTGTTGGGTTAAGTTCTAATCCAGAGTCATGGATGTCCTCAGAGACAGTAGAAGTTAAGCACAGGGACACACACAGAGGACAGATGATGTGAAGGCAGGGAGAAAATGGGCGTCTCAAGCCAAAGAGAGAGGTTGGGAGCAGACCCACCCTTACAGCTCAAAAAGGCACCAACTCTGGGAACACCTCCATCTCAGATCTGTAACCTCCAGAACTGTGAACAAAAACATTCTGTTATTTGGGGCTGGCATTGCACAGCAAGTTAAACCAGCATATGCGATGCCTGAATTTCGTTATCTAAGTAAGGATTCAAGTCCTGCGTGCTCCTTTCCCAATCCAGCTCCCTGAGCATGTGCCTGGGAAAGCAGTAGATGATGGATCAAGTACTTGGGCCCCTGCCACCTGCATGGGGGGCCTGAAGGATGAGTTGTTCAGCTGTGTGGGAAGTGAACCAGCAGGTGGGAGATCTCTCACTCTCTCTCTCCCTGTGTCTCCCTCTGTTTTTGATGTTCTGCCTTTCAAACAAATAAATAGATGAATATTTTAAGAAGCAAAGCTAAACAAAAATGTCTGCTTAAGTCTGTGAGTTTCTAGAGCTTTGTTATGGCAGCACTAGCAAACAAATAGGCCTGCTGAGTTTTATAGGTTTCGACTCATTTCATCCTTACATTCAAACCTATGAGATGTGGAAATGGAAAAAAAAAAAAAACAGTTAAACACCACTAAAGGAAGCAATCAACCTAATCCTGAATGTGGAACATTTCACAAAATGAGTGATATGGTTTCTCCAACAAAACAATGGTATGATTTTTTTTAAAAGAGAGAGGGAATTGTTAGAGAATAGAAATGAATTAAGAGACAGCAACTACATCCAATGTTTGGGTATTGTTTGAGTTCTAATGTGATTCAACAACTGTAAAAATACATCTGTGAGACAGTTGGGGAAATAAGCTATGGACTGTGGACTAGATGTTGAAGGATTCTTGTTAATTTTGCTACTTGAGGGGTTGGCACTGTGGCTGTGGTGTTGTAGGCTAAGCCTCCGCTTGTGGTGCTGGCATCCCATATGGGCACTGCTTTGTATTCCAGCTGCTCCTCTTGTGATCCAGCTCTCTGCTTATGGTCTGGGAAAACAGTGGAAGATGGCCCAAGTGCTTGAGCCCCTGCACCCACATGTGAGACCTGGGAGAAGCTCCTGGCTCCTGGCTTTGGATTGGCCCAGCTCCAGTCATTGCAGCCATTTGGGGAGTGAACTAGCAGATAGAATACTTTTTTTTTAAAAAAAGATTTATTTATTTATTTATTTACTTGACAGGCAGAGTTACACAGAAAGAGAGGAGAGGGAGAGAGAGAGAGGTCTTCCATCCGCTGGTTTACTCCCCAGTTGGCTGCAATTGCTGGAGCTGCGCTGATCCGAAGCCAGGAGCCAGGCGCTTCCTCTGGGTCTCCCATGTGGGTACAGGGGCCCAAGGACTTGGGCCATTTTCTACTGCTTTCCCAGGTCATAGCAGAGAGCTGGATTGGAAGAGGAGCAGCCGGGACTAGAACTGCAGCTCTTATGGGATGCCAGCACTGCAGGTGGCGGCTTTACCTGCTATACCACAGAGCTGGGCCCTGGAAGACTTTTCTCTCTGTCTCTCCCTCTCTCTGCCTGTAACTCTGCCTCTCAAAAAAACAAATCAAATCTTTAAAAATAAAATAAAAGATTTTTGCTACTTGTTACAGTGGCATGGTGATCATGTTAAGAAATGCATATCTTTGGGTTGGATGTTGTGGGTTAAACTGCTGTTTGTGACACCAGCATCCAGTATCACAGCATAGGAGTCCTGGCTGTTTGGCTTCCCATTCCACTCCCCTCTAATGTGCCTGGAAAGGTAGTAGAAGATGACTAGTGCTTGGATTCCCTGCCACTCACCTGAGAAACACTGATGGAGCTCTAGGCTCCTGGCTTTGACCTGGACCAGCCCTGGCCATTGCAGCCTTTTGGTGAGTGAACTAACAGATAGAAGATTTTCTGTGTCTCTCCCTCTCTTTGTTACTCTGTCTTTATTAGTTAGCAATGTGTGAAGTGGCATGGTGCCTGGCATTTGGTTTAAAAGAATCAAGAAAAAAACATTTGGGACAAGGTGACTTTTTGTCAAAGGTATGTTTGACAACAACAACAAAGAGAAAAAAATAGTGGTGTATACCAGTATTGCTGCAAATTTTCACTGCTTCACTTTGTTTTATTCCTTTATCAAAGCAATGGTTAAGAAAGATATATTTAGTATAGTTTTAATGGTCAATGATTATTTTAAAATTTACCATGTATGAGTGAAATAGACTCTTTTCTTTTGATTGTTGTTTATATTCCTTCCCTATATTCTTGCTGCATTGTTGTCTTTTTACTTGTTGAAGTCTTTATTTAGTGGAGCATTAAGCCTTTGACTATAATGTAAATTAAAACTTAAAAAGAAAGGAGGGAGGGATGAAAGGAAGTATCATTACATTCTTAGGACTGTAACTATTAAGTACACTGAATCTGGCAATGCCACAGCTAAGGAAGAACTTCTAAGATCAATCCCATTCACAGTAGCTACAAAAACAATCAACTACCTTGGAATAAACTTAACCAAGGACGTTAAAGATCTCTATGATGAAAATTACAAAACCTTAAAGAAAGAAATAGAAGAGGATACCAAAAAATGGAAAAATCTTCCATACTCATGGATTGGAAGAATCAACATCATCAAAATGTCCATTCTCCCAAAAGCAATTTACAGATTCAATGCAATACCTATCAAGATACTGAAGACATTCTTCTCAGATCTGGAAAAAATGATGCTGAAATCCATGTGGAGACACAGGAGTCCCCGAATAGCTAAAGCAATCTTCTACAACAAAAACAAAGCAGGAAGCATCACAATGCCAGATTTCAGGACATACTACAGGGCAGTTGTTATCAAAACAGCATGGTACTGGTACAGAAACAGATGGATAGACCAATGGAACAGAATAGAAACACCAGAAATCAATCCAAACATCTACAACCAACTTATATTTGATCAAGGCTCTAAAACCAATCCCTGGAGTAAGGACAGTCTATTCAATAAATGGTGCAGGGAAAACTGGATTTCCACATGCAGAATCATGAAGCAAGACCCCTACCTTTCACCTTACACAAAAATTCACTCAACATGGATTAAAGACTTAAATCTATGACCCAACACCATCAAATTATTAGAGAGCATTGGAGAAACCCTGCAAGATATAGGTACCGGCAAAGACTTCCTAGAAAAGACCCTGGAGGTGCAGGCAGTCAAAGCCAAAATTAACTATTGGGATTGCATCAAATTGAGAAGTTTCTGTACTGCAAAAGAAACAGTCAGGAAAGTGAATAGGCAACCATCAGAATGGGAAAAAATATTTGCAAACTACGCAACAGATAAAGGGTTGATAACCGGAATATTCAAGAAATCAAGAATCTCCAAAACATCAAAACAAACAACCCACTTAAGAGATGGGCCAAGGACCTCAATAGACATTTTTCAAAAGAGGAAATCCAAATGGCCAACAGACACATGAAAAAATGTTCAAGATCACTAGCAATCAGGGAAATGCAAATCAAAACCACAATGAGGTTTCACCTCACCCCGGTGAGAATGGCTCACATTCAGAAATCCACCAACAATAGATGCTGGAGAGGATGTGGGGAAAAAGGGACACTAATCCACTGTTGGTGGGAATGCAAACTGGTGAAGCCACTATGGAAGTCAGTCTGGAGATTCCTCAGAAACCTGAATATAACCCTACCATTCAACCCAGCCATCCCACTCCTTGGAATTTACCCAAAGGAAATTAAATTGGCAAACAAAAAAGCTGTCTGCACATTAATGTTTATTGCAGCTCAGTTCAAAATAGCTAAGAGCTGGAACCAACCCAAATGCCCATCAACAGTAGACTGGATAAAGAAATTATGGGACATGTACTCTGTAGAATACTATACAGCAGTCAAAAGCAATGAAATCCGGTCATTTGCAACAAGATGGAAGAATCGGGAAAACATCATGCTGAGTGAATTAAGCCAGTCCCAAAGGGACAAATATCATATGTTCTCCCTGATCAGCGACAACTAACTGAGCATCAAAGGGGAAACCTGTTGAAGTGAAATGGACACTATGAGAAACAGTGACTTGATCAGCTCTTGTCCTGACTGTTGATGTACAATGTAATACTTTATCCATTTTAGTATTTTTTCTTTGTTTTGTTCTAGTACTATTGGTTGAACTCTGTATGTAATTAACACACAATTATTCTTAGGTGTTTAAATTTTAATTGAAAACTGACCCCTGTGAAATATAAGAGTGGAAATAAGAGAGGGAGGTGATGTACAATTTGGGACATGCTCAATCGGACTTGCCCCAAATGGTGGAGTTAGAATCATGCCAGGGGATTCCAATACAATCCCATCAAGGTGGCATGTATCAATGCCATCTCACTAGTCCAAGTGATCAATTTCAGTTCACAATTAATCACACTGATAAGTCTAAGAGTCAAAAGGATCACACAAACAAGACTAGTGTCTGCTAATACTAACTGATAGAATAAAAAGGGAGAGAACGATCCAACATGGGAAGCAGGATACACAGCAGACTCATAGAATGGCATATGTCCTAAATAGCACTCTGGCCTCAGAATTAGCCCTTAAGGCATTCAGATCTGGCTCAAGAGCCCATGAGAGTATTTTAGGCATGGAAAACCAAGTCACTCTGGAAAAAAAAAAAAGAAGAAGAAGAAGACCTAAATGAAAGATCTCTGCAAGTGAGATCCCAGTGGATAGAATGGGGCCATCAAAGAAGGAGGTACCTTTCTCTGAAGGGAGGAGGGAACTTCCACTTTGACTACGACCCTGTCAGAATAAGATCAAAGTCGGCGAACTCAAAAGGCTTCCATAGCCTTGGCAATTCATGACTAGAGCCTAGGGAGATTACTGATGCCATAAACAAGAGTGTCAAATTTTGAAGTCAACAACAGGTGTCACTGTGTACTTACGTCTCATGTGGGATCTGTCCTTAATGTGTTGTCCAATGTGCAGTAATGCTATAACTAGTACTGAAACAGTATTTTACACACTGTGTTTCTGTGTGGGTGCAAGCTGATGAACTCTTTATTTAATATATACTAAATCAATCTTCTGTTTATAAAGAGAATTGAAAGTGAATCTTGATGTGAATGGAATGGGAGAGGGAGTGGGAGATGGGAGGGGTGTGAGTGGGAGGGAAGTTATGGGGGGGGAGCCATTGTAATCCATAAACTGTACTTTGGAAATTTATATTTACTAAATAAAAAAAGCACACTGAATCTGTTCTTTTGTATTAATATCCTATTAAATGAGAATTGATGAGAATTGTATTGTAATTACCATGCATTTGCTGTGGCCCTTAGAATCTAGTGTATAAATAAATTCCTTACAAAAAAAGTATGTTTGGAAGGTCACAGAACTCATAGAAGTAGAGACCAGAGCAGCCGTTATCAGGAGCTGGAAGGTAGAGAATGTGATGTTGGCCAAAGGGGACAAAGTGTCAGCTATAAGATGAATACGTTGTAGGGATCTAATGTACATACTTCATGGGTGGTGGTAGACATGTTAATTCGTTTGTGGTAATCTTTTCACAATGTATACATACATCAGATTATCAGATTATATACTTTGACTATAGGCAGTCTTTGTCTATTAAATATTTTAAATTAAAAACAGAACACTAAAATGTTTGAAAATGTCTCTGATAAAAAGACAAAGAAGTCTGTGGATTATGTTGTTGCTGTTTCACAGGTAAGGAAGCTGAGGCCAAGAGAGATTTAGTAAGTGCCTAGGAGGAGCTGAGCTGGGACCAGTCTGGCTTCAGAATGTAATTCCAAGTGGATATTTAAAATGTCACATTCAGTGACCAAATGATGATGCTCTTCTCCCCATTCTACACCACCCTCTGAGTACACTCCCATCATCCCCACTTCTGATGTGGAAACAGCAGTGCAGAAGACGGGTCTCTCTGTCATGTCCAGGAGTGCAACCAGATTTCTCAGCTTTGGTTCAAATGCAAACAATGGAACTTGCAGCCCAATCATGTCCAGTTTAAAGTGAAGGACTTAGAGATGAGATTTCTGGTTTGGGGTCCCCTGAATCAGGTCATTTATTTCTCTGGGCCTCCGGTGTCTATGGTATAAAATGGACAGTGCAACCTCATGTGTTGTGCCAGCATCCCAGGGCACCTTGAAGTGCACCTGAAATGAGATTTGACTAAAGAGCCTTGTAAATTGCTAAAGCGCCATGGCAACACTGCTAGCCCTTTCTGTTTGAGCACTGTCATTTGTCAGTTGGCCCAAGCGTCCCTCAGAAGAGGAAATTTTGGAGGTACAATGGGACATAGGGAGTTTTTTTTTTTTTAACTATGTCATCAGATTCCTAGTCAGCTGCCTTCAATGGCTTGAGATAAAAGTGAGGGCATAGGTGGAATCCACTCAGCCATTCAGGGAGGCGGTGTGGCAGTGCTGACCTTTCTCTTGGCAGCTGGGCTGTGGATGGTACACTTTTAGCCCGAACTTCTCAGAAGCAGCCTGCATTATCCATTAGGGCCTGTCTATCCAGTTCAAGTTCACAGTGATAAATCTCACAGCCTCTAAGGGTCCTCACAAAGGTGGGTGTGGTGTGCTGATAGCAGGCATGATTAAGTGCTTTCCTGTGTCAAATATAGCTGTAATATACTACAAACAAGCAGTCGAGCTTTATACAAACTGATCTGGCTGCTATCAGTTGCTCTGACATTTTATACTAATACTTAAAATAAATCTAGAAACAGGAAAGAAAGTACAGAATTATTGTTTTCAGCAGCCTGTGAGAGCTTATCTTCAAAGTGGCAGAGGTTCTATTGTATGTGGAGAAACTGCTCACTGCACTGGCATAAAGGTTAGATGCAGGGACTCCACTGCTGGGACGAATCAGTTTCCCACGTGAGAGCTGAGACTGGACTCACAGCAGAGTTCTTACGCTGTCCTGGAGCTTTGCTCCACTGGCATTTTCTTCTTGCTCATCCAAGGACCTTTCAGTCCACCTGAAAGCACCAAACATGCTTCAAGAAGATTTTTCCATAAAATAAGCAAACCAAACCATCATGATTTCCTTCTTGAGGGTCTGAAGGAATTTTCCTTTTTAAAATATTGGTCTTGACTTCTGTTTGTGATGCCTTTGCATGTATGTATTTCACAGCTGAAAAAAAGAAAAAAAAGAGTTTCTTGGGGTATGCATTTGGCACAGTGATTAAGTTGCTGCTTGAGATGCCACATCCCATACTGGAATGCCTTGGTTTGAGTACCAGCTTTGTGCTCCATTCCAGTTTCCTGCCAGTGTGCATCTTGGCAAATAGAAGGTGATGGCCCAAGTAGTTGTGTCCCTCTCATCCAGTGGGAGACCCTGATTGGGTACTCAGCTCCTGCCCTTGGGCAGACCCAGTCCTGTTGTTGTGGGCATTTAGGGAGTGAACCAGTGGATGGAAGATCTCTCTCGCTCTCTCTCTCTCTTGTTCAATTAAAATATAAATAAATAAAAGAAATTTGAAAATGACTCCTGCTTCTCTAGATATTCTTTTTGCAATGAGAGTCCAAGGCAGAAGTGCCCCATGAAATAGAAATCTGAGATTTTTAAGAGCAGGTAGGCATTATCTAGCTCTTCCCAGAATTCTCAATTTTGGCAATGTATTAGAATCACTTGTTTGAAAAAAGTTTGAAAAAAGCATTGATGCCTGGGAGTACCACCATCGTCCAGTTCAATTGTTCTAGAATATTTCAGGGATAAAGATTGAGGCATTGGTTTTTAAAGATTTATCCAGGGATGAAGATTGAGGCATTTAAAAAAAAAAAAAAAACCTCTCTAGATAATTCTGATGGACAACAGAGTAGAGAATTTCTTAGCTATTTCCATGGCTCATTAGACAGAAGTGGCATCTGAGAACCAGAAAGAAGCAGCTAGTGCGCTGTTATAAATACTTACCCAACTGTGCACTCATGGGTTGGGATTCTTCTTCAAAGCTTTATTTCATAACTCAAATTAGCTTACTTTTATGCAAACATAAACAAAAGATTTTTTCTTTTGCCATTTCTGGAAACTCCTTTATTTTTTGATTCCTCCTTCCCCTCTCTAAGCAGATTTGCATAGATTTGAGTCATGAAAGACTTTAGCAAGGTTGATGTTCACAATTAGTTTGTACAATCAAACCACTAGTTAAAAATAACATGGCAGAGATAACACAGAATAGAATGGAATTGAACTTGGTGGTAACTTCAAGCACTGCCCCTGATGTTGTTTGTGAGGAAGAAGAACGCAGTTACTCCCTCAGCACTGATGCCCTCATTTTCAGTGAATGTTTTGAAAATTGTTTTCTATTGGCCGGCCCTGCGGCTCAATAGGCTAATCCTCCGCCTGCAGCGCCAGCACACTGAGTTCTAGACCCGGTAGGGGTGTCGGATTCTGTCCCGGTTGCTCCTCTTCCTGTCCAGCTCTCTGCTGTGGCCTGGGAGTGCAGTGGAGGATGGCCCAAGTGCTTGGGCCCTGCACCCCATGGGAGACCAGGAGAAGCACCTGGCTCCTGGCTTCGGATCAGCGTGGTGCGCCGGCCGCAGCGCGCTGGCTGCAGTGTGCCGGCCGCGGCGGCAATTGGAAGGTGAACCAATGGAAAAGGAAGACCTTTCTCTTTCTCTCTGTCTCTCTCTCTCTCACTGTCCACTCTGCCTGACCAAAAAAAAAATCGTTTTCTATTAAAACAGTTTTTTTTTCTTAAAGATTTTATTCATTTATTTGACAGGCAGAGTTACAGACAGTGAAAGAAAGAGAGAGAAAGATCTTCCTTCCATTGGTTAACTCCCCAAATAGCCGCAACGGCCGGGCTGCACTGATCCGACTGCACTGAGCCTCCTCCTGGTCTCCCACGCGGGTACAGGGGGGCAAGGACCTGGGCCATCCTCCACTGCTTTCCCAGGCCATAGCAGAGAGCTGGACTGGAAGAGGAGCAACTGGGAATAGTACTGGTGCCCATATGGGATGCTGGTGCCGCAGGTTAACATAGTGTGCCACAGTGCCGGCCCCAAAACTGTTTTCTAATGCAATACATTGTTATGAATATATATATCCAGGAGTTTCTGGAATAGTCTTATTTTAAATATCTTTTTAAAAAATATTTATTTATTTTATTTGAAAGGCAGAGTTAGAGAGAGGGAGACACGCACACACATATGGGGTGGGTGGTGGGGAGAGAGAGAGAATCTTCCATCCACTTGTTCACTCCCCAAATGGCAACAGCAGCCAGGGCTGGGCCAGGCTGAAACTAGGAGCCGGGAGCTTCCTCCAGGTCTTCCACATGGGTGCAGGGGCCTAAGAACTTGGACCATCTTCCACTAGTTTCCCAGGTACATTAGCAAGGTATCGGAAGTAGAGCTCCTGGGACTCAAACTGGCACCCATAAAGGATACCGTCACTACAGGCAGCGGTTTAACCCACTGCACCATAGCACCAGCCCCAATATTTTATTTTTTATTTTTTGACAGGCAGAGTAGACAGTGAGAGAGAGAGACAGAGAGAAAGGTCTTTCTTTTCCATTGGTTCACCCTCCAATGGCCGCTGCGGCTGGCGTGCTGTGGCTGGCACACTGCGCTGATCCGAAGCCAGGAGCCAGGTGCTTCTCCTGGTCTCCCATGCAGGTGCAGGGCCCAAGCACTTGGGCCATCCTCCACTGCACTCCCGGGCCATAGCAGAGAGCTGGCCTGGAAGAGGGGCAACCGGGACAGAATCCGGCGCCACGACCGGGACTAGAACCCGGTGTGCCGGCGCCTCAGGCGGAGGATTGGCCTATTGAGCCGCAGCACCGGCCCCAATATTTTCTTTTATTCACATTGAAAGTAAAAAGAATCCAGAAATCTCAATGATTTGGTATACAAATTATTTCTTTCAGACTATACTAGAAAATGTTATAAAGTGCACAATTAGCCCTTGTGGTTCAGATTTTGGTTTGGAGAAGATGATCAGTCCACAGATATGAAGGCATTTTTTAAAAATTCAGCAAAAATGGAATTAAAAGAAGTTTAATGGTAGGCATTGTATTGCAGCAGTTTAAGCCACCAATATGGGATGCCCACATCTCATGATTGCCTGATTTGAATCCCAGCTACTCTGTTTCTGATCCAGCTCCTTGCAAATGTGCCTGGAAAATAGCAGATAAAAGTTCAAGTATTTGAGGCTGTGCCACCACATGGATGGGATTCCTGGCTCCTGACTGTGGCCTGGCCCAGCCCCAGCTGTTGCAATCATTTGGGGAGTGAACTAGTGGACAGAAGATATTCCCTCTCTCTCTCTCTCTCTCTCTCTCTCTCTCTCTCTCTCTCTCTCTCCCCCCCCCTCCTAATTTCTCTGTCACTCTGCTTTTCAAATACTCAAACACATTTTTAAAAAGTTTATTTTGGAGGCCAGTGCTGTAGCATTGTAAGTAAAGTTGCTGCCTGCAGTGCTGCCTGCTGTTGGAGTCCTACTGCTCCACTTCTGATCCAGCTCCCTGCTAATGTGCCTGGGAAAGCAACAGAGGACAGCCCAAGTCTTTGGGCCCCTGCACCCATATAGGAGACCCGGAAGAAGCTCCTGGCTTCTGGCTTCAGATTGGTCCAGTTCCAACCATCGCAGCCATTTGAGGAGTGAGCTGGCAGGTGGAAGAGTCTGTCTCTCTTTGTGTCTGTCTCTGCCTTTCTGTAACTGTGCCTTTCAAATAAATAAATAAATTTTTTTTTTAAAAAAAGTTTATTTTGGTGCAAGAGCACTTTTGAAATCCATGCAAAGTTTTTCATAATAGGCATTTTCCATGAACTTTTTGAAAATAACCTCACACACTCTATTCCTCAACCTGCATAGGGCTCTAAAGCAGAGGTGTGGTTCTGTAAGCCAGGCTGACAGCTCTGTGTGTAGCCCACCAAGGCTGCCAATCTGGTGGCCTTGTGTGAGTTGGAAAATCTTAAAAAGTAGCAGGAAAAGCCAACCAAGCTGCTCTTGACCACCATGGACATTGTTCCTTCTTCATCCACTTTGGTCATAAAGCCTCATCCTTGCCCTGACTCTTCCCAGATCCCATCCTCTGCTGTTGCAGCCCCTGGTTCTGTGAGCTGTGTTATACACTATGACCCCCAGTCTCCTCATTGCCTTTCCTGCTTCTTTCTTGTCATTTCATTCACTATCGATCCACCCACAGCATCTTAAGGGCCCCACTCTCTACTTCACATTGCCGCCCCTCAGTTTCGTTGCCTGCCTCCCTGTGTTACCAACTTGCTCTCTGCATTCCTGGTCACTGGCTGCACTTGGGATCATGAATGGCTGCGTCCCAACGGTCAAGGTCCTGGTTCCATTGATCTGGGGTGCAAAATGAGCATGGGAACTTTTCTAGGTCCCCCTGATGATGTTAATTTGCAGCCAAGCTGGAGAACCTCTGCTTAGCCTCTGTGAAGAAGTACTTGCTGTTGCTGAAGCTCGCGTGTTCTCTTATCTCCTGGCCTTTGCATCGGCTGCTGTCTTGGCCTGGATGTCCTTCCCCACCTATTCTCTTGGCTACCTGTCCACTTCCTCTTCAGAGGAGGCTATCGGAAAGTTCAGTGTTAGCTGTGGGGCAGGGCAGGCCAAAGGCAGATTCAAGGGAGATTCTACACTTAGAGGCCAGTAAATCATCATTTTGTAAGAATCTGAGAGGAAGGGCGTCACCTGGAGAAGGGCCCACCCCCATGGAAAATAAGCTTTGGCTTTTAATCCTGGCTGATTGTGGTTGAAGACCATGCTCTGAAATACAAAGGAAGATTGGAACTGAGATACTTTGAAGACCTTGGAGGCCATTCCATTGTGAACTTGTGTGTCCTCTGCAAATTCTTTGCATAGCTCTCTTGTAACTTTCTTCCATTTCTGCATGTTACAGACAGGCGGGGTCCTCAGACCTCTGGATGCAGTTCACCTAATTGTGAATATAAGGGGTGGAGGCAGGGAGGTGGGTGTTGAAACACTTAAAGACTTAAATGTAAGACCTAAAACTATGAAACTAGTAGAAGAAAACATGAGGAAAATGCTTGAGAACATTTGTTCTAGGCAAAGGACTTTTTGGGGATATAACCCCAGAAGCAAGACAACAAAAGCAAAAATTGAAAATGGAATAAAGAGCTTCTGCACAGCAAATGAAATAAAGAGATGACCTACAGAATGAGAGAAGATATTTGCAAGCTATTCTGACAGGGTGTTAATATCCAGAAAATATAAGGGTATAAGGATCTCAACTCAACAGCCAGAAAACAAAACAAAACAAAATCCAACCTAAAAATGGGCAGATGACCTTTGTGGGAGACCTGAATGGAGTTCTGGACTCTGCTTTCGCCTGACCCAACACTGGATTTTGCAGCCATTTGGAGAGTGAACAGTGGTTGGAAGAACTGACTGCCTCTCTCTCTCATTCTCTCTCTCTGTCTCTCTCTCTCCCCCCACCTCCAATCCCCCTCTATCCCTCCCTGTCACTCTGCCTTTCAAATAAATGAATTAATGAATAAGTAAATCTTTGAAATAAAAAATGGTCAAATGATCTAAATTGACATGTCTCCAAAGAAGATATATAAATGTGGGACCGGCGCTGTGGTGCAGCGGGTAAAGCTGCTGCCTGCAGTGCCAGCATCCCATATAGTTCGTGTCCCGGCTGCTCCACTTCCAATCCAGCTCTCCGCTATGGACTGGGAAAGCAGTGGAAGATGGCCAAAGTCCTTGGGCCCCTACACCCATGTAGAAGACCCAGAGGAAGCACCTGGCTTCTGGCTTCGGATTGGTGCAGCTCCAGTTGTTGCAACCACTTGGGGAGTGAACCAGCGGATGGAAGACCTCTCTCTCTCTCTCTCACTCTCTCTCTCTCTCAGCCTCTCTGTAACTCTGTTTCAAATAAAATAAATATTTTTTAAAAAGCTATAAAAATGGGCCAGCGCCGTGGCTAATCCTACGCCTTGCGGTGCCAGCACGCCAGGTTCTAGTCCCGGTTGGGGCGCCGGATTCTGTCCCAGTTGCCCCTCTTCCAGGCCAGCTCTCTGCTGTGGCCCGGGAGTGCAGTGGAGGATGGCCCAGGTGCTTGGGCCTTGCACCCCATGGGAGACCAGGAAAAGCACCTGTCACCTGGCTCCTGCCATCGGATGAGCGCGGTGCGCCGGCCGCAGCGCGCCGGCCGCAGCGGCCATTGGAGGGTGAACCAACGGCAAAAGGAAGACCTCTCTCTCTGTCTCTCTCTCTCACTGTCCACTCTGCCTGTCAAAAAAAAAAAGCTATAAAAATGGTCAATAGGTATATAAAATAATGCTCAGCAACACTAATCATCAGGAAATTAGAAATCAAAACCATAATGAAATATTATCTCAATCCAGTTAGAATGGCTGTTAATGAATAGACAAAAAATAAATACTGGCAAAGATGTGGAGAAAGGAGAACTCTCATACATGTTGTTGGCAATGTAAATTAGTACAGCCCTTATAGAAAACATGGAGTTTATTCATAAAACTAGAAATAGAAATGTCATATGATCCAGCAATGCCTGAATGGCTGTATATCCAAGGAAAAGGAAATCAGTGATTCAAAGAGATACTCTTACTCCCATCTTTATTGTGACATTATTCATTATAGCCTTGACATGGCATCAACCTATGTGTTCACATTTTGGTAAACAAAATGTGGTTACATATGCATAGTCGAATAATATTCAGCCATTAAAACGAATACAGCCCTGTCATTTGTAACAACATGGATGAGCCTACAAAGCATTATGTTAAGTGAAATAAGTCAGGCATAGAAACAAAAATACTTCAACGTCCATACTTGTATGTAGAAGCTGCACAAGTGGATCTCAAAAAAGTAGAGAGTAGAAGAGCGATTCTAGAAGCTGTAAATGAGAGGAGAGAACAGAAGGAGGATGGTTAATGGGTACAGCAGTGCAGTTGTGTATGAGGAATAACTTCTGATGTTCTACAGCACAGTAGGGTGACTGATTGAAAACAGTTAATTGTATATCTCAAAATAGCTGGTAGAGAGGACTTTGAATGGTCCCAACACAAGAAATGTTAAATATTTGAGGTGATGACTATGCAATTACCCTCATCTTCTCACAACCCATTGTGTACATGTATTGAAATGTCACGCTGTATCCTGTAAGTATGTAAATTATTGTGTTACTTAAGAATAAAAATATGAAATTCTCTCAACAAAAATCTTCAGAACTGTTCCAGTCACCATGATCATTCCCCAAAGACAGGGATGAAAACTGGTTTGAATTACCCATTCTATTTTAAAAAGTTCATGGAAAATAGAATTCAACAATAGCTCATTTTGGTGCAGATTTTTTTTTTAATCAGTTCATACAAAAGGTCTTCAAAAAGTTCTTGGAAAAAAAATTTTTTTTTTGATAGAGTGGACAGTGAGAGAGAGAGACAGAAAGAAAGGTCTTTCTTTTCTGTTGGTTCACCCCCCAGTGGCCACTGCGGCCAGTGCACTGCACTGATCCGAAGCCAGGAGCCAGGTGCTTCTCCTGGCCTCCCATGCGGTGCAGGGCCAAAGCACTTGGGCCATCCTCCACTGCCTTCCCGGGCCGCAGCAGAGAGCTGGCCTGGAAGAGGAGCAACCGGGACAGAATCCGGCGCCCCGACTGGGACTAGAACCCGGTGTGCTGGCACCGCAGGCGGAGGATTAGCCTATGAGCCTCGACACCGGCCTTGGAAAATTTTTATGATGATAAAACC
The DNA here is from genome assembly GCA_949820135.1 of Sylvilagus floridanus. NCBI lineage: Eukaryota > Metazoa > Chordata > Mammalia > Lagomorpha > Leporidae > Sylvilagus > Sylvilagus floridanus. The sequence goes on from OX463241.1 coordinate 81,897,506, forward strand.
ATACGTGGATTTAAAATTCTTCTTGTGAAAAATAAAGCTTACCTTTAAATCCAGTTTTCCACAAACGTTTTGAAGTACCCTTGTATTTGTCTAACAAATACAGACCAGTACTGCTGATTAATTAAAGCAGCTTCAAATTTGTCATTTACTTCAATGCCCTAATTATATTTCATACTATCTTTTCTCCCACAAACATTTTTGACACTTTAATCTTGTGGTTCACACAAGAACTTACAGATTTTGTCTTAGAGGACTATAGAAGACATTTAAAGAAAAACTCAAGCTCATGGAACTAAAGGAGAATTTTAAGCCAGTCCCACCCCAAACCTGTACAATACATTGATTGTTCTGTGTAATCCCAAGTTTCATAGCACTAGATAAATTCAAATACCTGAGTCATAAGAGCATGAGGCCCAGGTTCATTCAAATATCCCAACTCTGCTGTTGAGTAGTGAATGACCTTGAGGGCATATCTAACCTTTCTGCACCCCAGCTTCCTCCTATCAGAAATAGATGAGACAGTGGCACCTTTCCCAGGGGTTGATCTGAGATTTAAGAGTTCCTGATGAAGCACTCCCCCAGGATGTGGGAAATGCTTAGTAAGTGTTAAGGCAGAAAATAAAGTGGTTAGGATTTTTCTTCTGTTAGAGTCTCATCTTAATGTTAATAACGCTATTTTTAAAAGGGATTAAACACTTCCTATGTATTAAAGAAGGCACAGGAATGAAAGGTCCCTGTCCAAGGCCAAGTCCAAGTTCAGGGTCTCTTGTCAAATGGACTCTCTCTGCTTAACTGACATGCCCCCCCACAACATGTGTTTCAGACCCAGGAGTGACATTACAGGGCAGTGGCTCTGGGCCATGGGACTAGCTTTGTGATTCACTTTCAGGTACCATGTATTTCCACAACAGGAGGTTTCCCTATTGTATTGACCTGCTCATACCTGACCACGTGTTAATATATCCCATGCCGCATTTTATCATCTTATAGTGCCTGTATTTAAATAAATATCAGAAACATTTATCATTTCTAAAAAGACAAGTTTGTGACAAAAATACAGGAGAATTTTTCCATAAGGAGCAGTTTTCTGACCTCATCTTCACAGCTATCCCCTGCAGTGCTTGGGTGTAATTTACAGATGAGGGATAAGAATAACTACATGGAGGAAGGATAGGGATCACTGCATTAGAAAGGAAAGTATTGCACAACTATTTCAAAGAATGGATCTGCAAGCTTAACACGTTAATCAAACAAGTTATTCAAGCTTCTTATTGGAAAATAGAAACCTGGAGTTTTTTAATGCTGTAGCTCTAGTCAGGTGGTTAGTGGTCCTTTGTGGTTTACAGAGGGGAGGAAAGCTCTTGTCATTGAATCATCAGTGCTAAGGAACATCTAAAATAATAACTAAAACTTGTCCATTAAAAGTGAAAAATTCACCAAAAGAGAGAATTGGTTAACTTTGAGATATTTAGGGTTAATGCTGTTCCCCTTCCCCAAGTTTTTCTTCTCTTTAATCCACTCACAGTAGAAAATGCTGGATAATGACCATGCATATATCCACAATGGATTAGTTGTCTAACTCTTACTTTTTTTTTAACACAGTGTCAGACTTAAAGCTACTCATTTTTATTTAACCACATCATCATGGTGATGGCCCCCTAGCATGTGAAATCTTTGGGTCTAGCACCCATGCCTAATTTAGGCCTCACACTGAAAAAACCAGGGCCATTTCTCAGACTGAATTTCACCAGGTGCCTTCGGGGTTGCAGCTGTCTTGGGCTCCACAAGCAGCGGGGATGGGGAAGCATGGTGATGACATTGTTCAGAGATAGCCATTGATTAGATGACCCCCAGCATTGGGGGTCGGATCTGTCTGGGTTTAGAGGATTGCTTTGCTGTGACACCACCTGTAGAGCCAGGACAATGCTTAATGAAGCTTAGACCTGCAACCTTAAGCTGGACAGCACCTAAGCTAACCAGATAACCTTTGGGAAGATTCTTAACCTGACTCCCTCTGAACCTGCAAGGAAGTCACTGTAAGATTAGAAAGTAATTACATCTGATAAAGTGATTGCTAAGACATTGTTTGAAGAGGGGACTTTATCAGCCCTATTGTGTGAAGGTTAATGGAGACCTGGATCTCCTGCCACAGGTCTTTCACCTCCCAGAGAATCAAATCTGATTCTGTCAGAATGTTTAGTAAGGAGCTCAACAGCACTTAAGAGTTCCAACACTTTACAATTTATTCCCTTTGATATAAGCTGGCTACAAGACCCTAGATTAGGCTATGTGGCTCTTGATTGATTCAGACATTGCCTGGCAGCAAGTCTTCTAGTGCCCCCTCAGTACATCTCCCTCCCTTCTGTGTGCTGCAGAGAGCACTGACTTCATTCCGTTCACATCTTGTGTCTTGTTTCTCTGACTCTCTTACACTAGACCAGAAGACCCTTAAAAGAAAGGCCCTTGCTTATTTTGTATTCCCAGAGTCCAGCATAGATTTGTCTTCCATGAATCAGTGCCATAGGCTTGCTGACCCGGAATAACTTGTTTGGAGGACCCTTGAGTCTTCCCACTGGTCCCTGTAGGAAAGGCAGGTAAGTATTGTGCTGAAGAGCAAACCCACAGAATGAGCTGGGAAAGGAGAAGGGAGTGAGAGCAGAAGCAGACGAGAAAATCCTTGTGGTGGAAGGATGCTGCTGTTTCACACTGGAATATCTAAACCTAACTCCTCATTTTGCAAACTGGGAAACAGAGCTTGAATAAGGTCATGCACATGTATTATAATGTTGAAGATAAGGCAGTGATTACAGAAATAGCCTGCATATTTCAATTCTTTTGCAATTAGATTTTAAAAAGGTAATACTTTAATGAACAGAGGATTGGGTGTTTAGCTAAAGAATTGAGACAAAAAGCTGGACACCTAAAATGACAAATTAGACACCTAAGACAGTGGACACTTTAAGATCAGGCCAGAGTTTACAGACACCTTCATCTTGTTCATCTAGAATTAGGTTTGCTCCTGTGGTGCTAACAGGAGAAATATTTACTGGGATTTGCTGTTTCCCAGTAGGTTCTCCACCTACATAGCCTATTTCCACCTTTGCCCCAGAGCTTAGACTTAATGAGCTCCCTGCTGGGCCTGAGTAAGCTCTCAGGGTATCCCAGACAGGACACCTCACCGCCAGGGGGGAAAGAAGAAATACAATTGCAGCAGATATGGAAAACAGTTCTCAAGTAGCCAGCATAAAATGGTGGGGGGAGGGTAAGAAGGGTTACACCTGTTATTAAAGGCTCCTAAGAGGTGTAACCATAGACACAAGATCAAGTACCATCTTTCTCTAAAGGTTTGTCAATCAACTGATGACTTACTTTTATGAGGGTACTTTAAAAAGCTCATGGAAGATGGGGCTAAAGGGTAAGTTTAATGTAGTGCAAAAAATAGTTTTTCGTACTATACATTTTCTGTGGATTTTTAAAAATCCTCCTGTGTGCATGAATTTTGGAATTTTGCACACAAATAAGCTTATTTCTAATTCCATTTTCATAAACTTTCTGAACTATCTTAACATAAAACTGCTTCACCTGCATTAAGTCTCTGTGTTCCATAACAGTATTCTTAGTAAGAAAAACAGGACAGTCCGGGGCCCAATTTTATGTATGGAAGAAAAGACCCTGCAGAGAGATTGAGCAAGGAGCCCAGGTCACAAAAAGACAGGTGTTAGGGCTGGGATGCTTTTTCCTCCAATTACACTTCACAGGTTCTCTGAGCAGACAGAGAAATGCATTTTAGACACCAAAATTAATCCTCCCCAAAGGGACCAGCCTAAGAGACTATCCAGAGTCTCAAGACCCAGCATGTCTTTCTGAGCAGCCCTAGCCTGGCAGGCATTGTTGTTTTCATGCATTAGTACCAAGATCAATCTGTTTCAAGATTCTAAGACAAAAGGGCCAGGCTTTGTGATGCACTGCGATAGGCTAAGCTGTCACCTGCAACAATGACATCCCATTTGAGCACTGGCTTGAGTCTCTGCTGCTCCACTTGTGATGTAGCGCTCCGCTAATGTCCCTGAGAAAGCAGTGGATGAAAGCCTGAATGTTTGGGACCCTGCCACCCATGTGGGAGACAAAAGATGGAGTTTCAGGCTCCTGACTTGGACCTGGCCCAGCCCTGGCCACTGTGGCCATTTGGTGAGTGAACCAGTGGAGGAAAGATTTTCTCTCTCTCTCTCTCTCTGCCTCTCTCTCTCTCTCTAACTCTGCCTTTCAAATAAATCAAATAAAAAGATTCAAAGACCACAGAAGGAAGACAGCGGCAAAGAACATAACTATGCACTGGTTACCATCAGTTTGTCCTTCTTGGAAGCATCTAGGTTTCATTTCTCTACTGCTTTGGAGAAACCATTAAACAGGCAAAGCCTCCCCTATAGAAACCATCACCTACTCCACTTCGGAGGTAACATACGAAGCAGATGATTTCCAAGCCATTTGCCATCATCTCAATGCCTTTTTATTAGGCATTTCCAGTTAGCTTGTTCTCAAATCCTTGTACAGTCAGTGGCCATAGAAAGACATCTCATGCCCCAGACATCTGTATGCAATAAGAGCACCTTGTTACCACATAGTTGTTGTTTTAATTGTTTTAGTCCGGAGTTTAGAATCCACTTAGTAATTACTGTCTGTTCCAGGTTTATTCAGAGCAAAATAGTCTCTTGCAATTGAAGATGGCCTTTAAATTCCTTTTAAAATTCAAAGACCAAAGCTTTTCTGATTTCTACAAAACCTGCATGTGGAGCATCCTTATAGTTCCCAAGGTGTCTTTGCATATAAGCAGCAGGCATTGGCTTGGCAATCTCAGACACAGTTTTTCCTGGGTCATCCATCTCTCTGGAAAGAAGCATCTTTATATATAATGAACATTTTAACAAGGATGAGCGTGTTCCCAAAGCAGACCCAAGAGTCTATAAACCCTCCTTACCTGCACCCCAGCAGGGAGACAGTCCAGGCATTGAGAGCAGAACACTCCTCAGGGGGACAGTCCTGGCGACGGAAAATGAAGAGAGAGATGTGGAAAACTGGGATTTAACCAACTCGTCCTTGCATCTACCACAATGGGACATTGTTCGGCCTTGGCTGCATGAAACAATAGCCTTCGATAGGACCTAATACCCACGAGGGGGACAGCTTAACATCCCAGCCACTCAGGCATGCAGGGCTCCCTTCAGTTTGCTCTGGCTGCACACAATGTGTACGTTACAGATTATTGTGCCTAATGCTTTTTCTGCTCTCACTCCCCTACCTCTTCACTTCCAGCTGGTCTTGGGGGTTCCTTATCCCCTCAGAATATTGAGTGAATTGTCAGGGGACTCCATTGTTGAAATTCATTGCACTGCTTATCCTGGATGTTTTAAAATGCAATGCACCATTACATGTATGGATTCTAAGTGCAGATCAGTTTGAATGATTTGTATCCTATTGTCTCCAAGCGGGTCATCAGCTCCCAGGCCAAGTTGCTATCAGCTGAAGAAATCTGCTGTGTGCTAACAAAGAGTCTGGCTCATTTTTAGAGTGGAATGCATTATAAATACAAAGCATGAGAATCCTCATAATGTTTCCCAAGGATATAATCTCCTGAAGAGAAAAATTAAAGGTATAATTATCCTCATAAAAAAGCTGGCTATAGCATCAGCTTGAATCTGATATTAACACTCAATGTCACAAAAGTTTTTACAAGGTGATCCATTATGGAACTATTTTATGGGATAGCCTGAGAACTTTGCTGGTAAGTAAATAATGTTGCATGAAAAAGTAGAATAGAAATAGTTCATTCCTTAACAGTAACTCTGAAAACTCATGTTTGCATGTGGACAAAGATTGCAAAGGTAATAACTAGAAGTAAAAACATTGTAATAAGAGAATTGTGGCTCCCTGAAATCTTGTTTTAACATCTTAAATCATTTAATCATTTTTCATTAATTATCATTCCAATAATAAGAGGACAGTTGCTGTGGGAATGACAGTGTGTTCAATGGATCTGGAATATAGTGAATGCAGTGATTAGCAGGGCCCATTTTGTTTTACTCTTGCAAGTTACATTCACCTGTGTATTCACAGGTGTTCAGTGACGGCTAGGGCTAAGGTTTATATTCTAACTTGGAAGTTGTCTCTGGGGACTTCTTGAATGTACAGGGAGAAGTCCTGCAACTATGGGTCACCTTTGCTTCTCCCTAAGAACTTGTATAAAGGAGGGAGGAGGATATTAGCAGATGGCAGTCCCTACGAGATAATGCCTAACAAGCCTGATCGTCCATCCAGTATTAGATGTTTATTATAGAGAAGGACCAACAAGGATTCGGTGCTAATTAAAATGCCCGTGGTTACATAGGGAGTAAACAGATAGGGCCTGAGTCTGAGCCCAGGTGTAGACTGTAAATCTTTATTCTTCCCACAACACCCATGCCACCCAGGGTGTGTCTCTGTTGGAGCACAGCTTCCTGCTTCCCAGGTGAAACGTAACTTCCTTAGAGAGGAATCTTGGACTAGTAGAGGCAAAGAGAGCAGTGCTAACATGATCCTAAGCCCTTGGTGCTCACTTGTGTGTTCTCATTTAATCATCTCAATTGAGTGACCCATATTTTTAGAGTGGACACTAGAGCGTATAGAAGTTACCAAACCTGTGCTGGGCCACACTGTCTGTAAGAAGCAGAGCTAAGATTTGAATGTTTGGCTTCAGAATGCCACCAGTGACCAAAACTACCTGTCAAGAACATGTCCTACATTCCTAATATCGAAGGCAAATCAGAGGAGAAATGTGTCATCAAGAAACATCCAAACAAATAAAAAGATTTCCTTAGATTCTTTAGCTGTCATTCACCAAAGAATGCATTGAAGAGTAGGTTCTCCAAGGAGGGGGCCAAAACTTATCAGGGAGATAAGCTCCTGTGGCTTTCCTTTTGATATAAGCTTCCCCACTCCCAACTCTCTCAATGACTGCTTGAAATGCAAGGTTAACCCTCCTCAACTCTTCCCTGAGAAAAAAACAGATTCCTCTCTTTCCACCTTCTGGTAAATCTTCCTCAATTCAGAGTGGCTTGTTTTACCTTCGGATGAAAAGAACTAGAGATCTGTAGCAGAAGCATTCAAGCCTTTTTGCCTCTGACTCACAATTAGAATACATACATGCTGAATATGATCCAGGATAGAAATGCATGTGTATACACATGCAGTTGAAACTAAAGTTATCTAAAGTGGATGATTTATCCTTGTCCACTCCAGTGTGTTTTTATTTTTTATAACAAATCTAATTGTAGTCGTCTAAATTGATTGTAGTATCTGTGGATTGAAAAACACTAGTTAGGAACCCTAGCTTCAGGTTTTCACAGTCCAGTTAAAACTATGGCCTCAAACACGTGTCTCTAGAACTGTCCTCTCCACTGTCATGTAACTGGCTGCTTTTCCAGAGGGTTAAGAAGGATTTTCAATGCAGATGTTCTACCCCAGTGTACATTTCTGCAATCAGCTCTGACAGCTTCGCAGGGCTGGCCTGAAGCCTTTTCTAGTTGCACAGCATACAGCTCCTCCAGCACTCTTGAAGAATAGAAACTCTTCTATGAGTTTGCTGAATAAAGGGAACGAAGATACTGACAAGAGTTCTCCGTTATTTGAAGGTGCAAATCTCATGTTCAAGGAGATAGAGGAACAGAGCCCAGGCTGGTGATGAGCTGTGACACTCGCCAGGCTTGGACCTCCTGTGAGGAAGAAGGTGGGACCAGGAGGTGCTCATCGTTATCAGCTAGCGCTGCACACCCCACAAGGGAATAGGTGCCCTCATCCCTGGTCACTAGAATGTGTGTTTGTAAAGGAAAGCTTCCTTGGCTGTGTGGATGCATATAGTTTGCTAAAGAACAAGTTGCTTTGTTATCCATGCAGTGATGAAAGCATGAACGTTCTGGTTAATTATCCTCAGAGTTTACTACTCAAGCCATAAGCATAAGGAGGGGATGCTGGAGAGTTTGAAGCTGTATGTTCCTGAAGATGGCTTTATCCCAAAGCTGTATGTTTCAGGTCAGAAAGCCAAAGTTGAAGGAGGAACCTCTTCAATGTTCTGTCTTGGTAGATTCGTGGGATCTTTCACTACTTGTGTTATCTATACTTCCTGGTTTTTCTACCTCTCCTGATACTACACTTTAAATATAAAGTTTACTTATTTGTTTATGTAAGTGGGAGAGAGAAAATGGGAGACAGGCAGATAGAGTGAGCTCCCATCTGTTGATTGATGCCCTAATTGCCTGCAATAGTTGGGACTGAACTGAGGCTCACATGGGTGACAGGAACCTAACCACTTGAGCTGTCAGCGCTGCCTCCCAGGACTTGCATTAGCAGGAAGCTAAAGTCAGAAGCCAGAGTCAGGAACTGGATCCAGGTGCTCTGTTGTGGGACATGGGCATCTTATCTGGTGCCTTAACCCGTAGGCCAAATGTGTGCTGGTGATCCTACACTTTATCCACTTAATGACACACATTGTCACACAGTGGGTCCCAACTTCTGTTGAGGATATGTGGTTCTAGCTATTTTTGAGAAAGGAAGAAAAAAGAGAGTATGATTTGGATAAGAGAACATGTCAAATGTCAAATCTGTGAAATACAGAAGGGGAACTTGCCAACCTTCTACCTGGCAAGCTGCATTGATCATTGCTGTGTCTATGCTATCAATGGACAGTGTCCAGTGCTTTATTATTTATTATATATTTTTAGCCCACTATATGATTTTAAAATGGGACCATAGAATAGGTACTTACAGGGCAAGAAACAAATATTTGGAATAAATATCCCAGGAAACTCAGAATGTACATACTCATTTACCTATACATCACACATACATGATTTCTGTACCTACTGTGCACCAGGAAATGGAACACAAGATGAAAAATATAATAGAATTTTTTTCTTTTTAAAAATATTTATTTATTTGAGAGGAAGAGAAACACAAATTGAGACATACAGAAAGAGAGCTCCCATCCATTGATTCGTTCCTCCGCCCTGGTCTCCCACATGGGTGGCAGGGGCCCAAGTATCCCAGCCATCCTGTACCACCTTTCTAGGAGACTTTACAGGAAGCTGAATCTGTAGCAGAGCAGGGAACTCTAACCAGCAAGTTGGTCTGCAATGCCAGTATCACAGTTGGCAGCTTAAAGTGCCACAATACCAGTACAATGACACACTTTTCTTAAGGTAGGCACCATAAATAAGCAGAGGATTTATATATGTAATATATAATGTTGACCATAATGGAGACAGGGACACTAACACAGTAGTATGGAATTTCACAGGTGGGTTAGAAATTCTGAGAGGGTTGTAGGAGGATTTTCAAAGAAGTGACATTAAAATGGGATTAAATTAAAATTAAATTTAAAATTAGATCTTTGCTTAATTGCATGGACAATCCTAAGGAATACACAAACAACTATAGTCATTCTTTGGTATCTGAGAGGGATGAGATTCAGCATCCATTGATTTCTTTTTTTTTTTTTTTTTGAATATACTACAGTTTATTTTTCTTTTTTTTTTTCTTCTTTTTTTTTTTTTATAAAGCTTTTATTTAAAGAATATAAATTTCTAAAGAACAGCTCATGGACCACAATGGCTCCCCCCCCACACAACTTCCCTCCCTCCCCCCACCCTCCCCTTTCCCGCTCCCTCTCCCCTTCTGTTCACATCAAGATTCATTTTCAATTCTCTTTATACACAGAAGATCAATTTAGTACATATTACGTAAAGATTTCAACGGTTTGCCCTCGCATAGAGACACAAAATGATAATACTGTTGGAGTACTAGTTATAGTATTAATTCACAATGTACAGCACATTAAGGACAGAGATCCTACATGATTTTTTTTAAAAAAAATTGATTAATTGTCTATGCAATTTCCAGTTTAACACCAAGATTTTTTAATCATTTGCAATTATCTTTATATAAAGAAGATCGATTCAATATATACTATGTAAGGATTTAATCAGTTTGCACCCACTCAGAAACACAAAGTGTAAAAATACTGTTTCAGTACTAGTAATAGCATCACTTCACATTGGATAACACATTAAGGACAGATCCCTCATGAGACGTAAGTACACAGTGACTCCTGATGTTGATTTAACAATTTGACACTCTTGTTTATGGCGTCAGTAATCTCCCTAGGCTCTGGTCATGAGTTGCCGAGGCTATGGAATCCTTTAGGGTTCGCCGACTTCGATCTTATTCCCACAGGGCCATAGTCAAAGTGGAGGTTCCCTCCTCCCTTCAGAGAAAGGTACCTCCTTCTTTGATGGCCCCGTTCTTTCCACTGGGATCTCACTCACAGAGATCTTTCATTTAGGTCTTCTGTTTTTTCCAGAGTGTCTTAGCTTTCCATGCCTAAAATATTCTCATGGGCTCTTGAGCCAGATCCGAATGCCTTAAGGGCTGATTCTGAGGCCAGAGTGCTATTTAGGACATCTGCCATTCTATGAGTCTGCTGTGTATCCTGCTTCCCATGTTGGATCATTCTCTCCCATTTTCATTCTATCAGTTAGTATTAGCAGACACTAGTCTTGTTTGTGTGATCCCTTTGACTCTTAGACCTATCAGTGTGATCAATTGTGAGCTGAAATTGATAATTGGACTAGTGAGATGGCCTTGGTACATGCCACCTTGATGGGATTGTATTGGAAACCCCTGGCACAATTCTAACTCCATCATTTGGGGCCGTTCCGATTGAGCATGTCCCAAATTTTACATCTCCTCCCTCTCTTATTCCCACTCTTATATTTCACAGAGATCACTTTTCAGTTAAAATTTAAACACCTAAGAATAATTGTGTGTTAATTACAGAGTTCAACCACTAGTACTAGGATAAAGAAAAAAAAAAAAAAGAAAAAAAATACTACCATGGATAAAGTATCACATTGTACAACAACAGTCAGCACAAGAGCTGATCGAGTCACTGTTTCTCATAGTGTCCATTTCACTTCTACAGGTTTCCCCTTTGGTGCTCAGTTAGTCATCGCCAATCAAGGGAAACAAATGATATTTGTCTCTTTGGGACTGACTTAATTCACTCAGCATGATGTTTTCCAGATTCCTCCATTTTGTTGCAAGTGACCGGATTTCATTGTTTTTGACTGCTGTATAGTATTCTGTAGAGTACATGTCCCATAATTTCCTAATCCAGTCTACTGTTGAAGGGCATTTGGGTTGGTTCCAAGTCTTAGCTATTGTGAATTGAGCCGCAATAAACATTGCTGTGCAGACGGCTTTTTTGTTTGCCAATTTAATTTCCTTTGGGTAAATTCCAAGGAGTGGGATGGCTGGGTTGAATGGTAGGGTTATATTCATATTTCTGAGGAATCTCCAGACTGACTTCCATAGTGGCTTCACCAGTTTGCATTCCCACCAACAGTGGGTTAGTGTCCCTTTTTCCCCACATCCTCTCCAGCATCTATTGTTGGTGGATTTCTGAATGTGAGCCATTCTCACCGGGGTGAGGTGAAACCTCATTGTGGTTTTGATTTGCATTTCCCTGATTGCTAGGGATCTTGAACATTTTTTCATGTGTCTGTTGGCCATTTGGATTTCCTCTTTGGAAAAATGTCTGTTGAGGTCCTTGGCCCATCTCTTAAGTGGGTTGTTTGTTTTGATGTTGTGGAGTTTCTTAATTTCTTTGTAGATTCTGGTTATCAACCCTTTATCTGTTGCATAGTTTGCAAATATATTTTCCCATTCTGTCGGTTTCCTATTCACTTTCCTGACTGTTTCTTTTGCAGTACAGAAACTTTTCAATTTGATGCAATCCCAGTAGTTAATTTTGGTTTTCAGTGCCTGTGCTTCTGGGGTCTTTTCCAAGAAGTCTTTGCCAGTACCTATGTCTTGCAGGGTTTCTCCTATGCTCTCCAGTAATTTGATGGTGTCGGGTCGTAGGTTTAAATTTTTAATCCATGTTGAATGAATTTTTGTGTAAGGTGAAAGGTAGGGGTCTTGCTTCATGGTTCTGCACGTGGAAATCCAGTTTTCCCAGCACCATTTATTAAACAGACTGACCTTACTCCAGGGACTGGTTTTGGATCGTTGATCAAATATAAGTTGGCTGTAGGTGTTTGGATTGATTTCTGGAGTTTCTATTCTGTTCCATTGGTCTATCCATCTGTTTCTGTACCAGTACCATGCTGTTTTGATAACAACTGCCCTGTAGTATGTTCTGAAATCTGGTATTGTGATGCCTCCGGCTTTGTTTTTGTTGTACAAGATTGCTTTAGCTATTCGAGGTCTCCTGTGTCTCCATATGAATTTCACCATCATTTTTTCCAGATCTGAGAAGAATGTCCTCGGTATCTTGATTGGTATTGCGTTGAATCTGTAAATTGCTTTTGGGAGAATGGACATTTTGATGATATTGATTCTTCCAATCCATGAGCATGGGAGATTTCTCCATTTTTTGGTATCCTCTTCTATTTCTTTCTTTAAGGTTTTGTAATTTTCATTGTAGAGATCTTTAATGTCCTTAGTTAAATTTATTCCAAGGTATTTGATTGTTTTTGTAGCTATTGTGAATGGGATTGATCTTAGCAGTTCTTCCTCAGCCGTGGCATTGTCTGTGTATACAAAGGCTGTTGATTTTTGTGCATTGATTTTATATCCTGCTACTTTGCCAAACTCTTCTATGAGTTCCAATAGTCTCTTAGTAGAGTTCTTTGGGTCCCCTAAATAAAGAATCATGTCGTCTGCAAAGAGGGATAGTTTGAGTTCTTCCTTCCCAACTTGTATCCCTTTAATTTCTTTTTCTTGCCTAATAGCTCTGGCTAAGACTTCCAGCACTATATTGAATAGCAGTGGTGAGAGTGGGCATCCCTGTCTGGTACCAGATCTCAGTGGAAATGCTTCCAACTTTTCCCCATTCAATAGGATATTGGTCGTGGGTTTTTCATAAATTGCTTTGATTGTATTGAGGAATGTGCCTTCTATACCCAGTTTGCTTAGGGTTTTCATCATGAAAGGGTGTTGAATTTTATCGAATGCTTTCTCTGCGTCTAGCAAGATAATCATATGGTTTTTCTTCTGCAGTCTGTTAATGTGGTGTATCACGTTGTTTGTTTTGCGAATATTGAACCATCCCTGCATACCAGGGATGAATCCCACTTGGTCTGGGTGGATGATCTTTCTGATGTGTTGTTGCAGTCTATTGGCCAGAATTTTGTTGAGGATTTTTGCATCTATGTTCATGAGGGATATTGGTCTGTAATTCTCTTTCAATGCTGCATCTTTTTCTGGCTTAGGAATTAAGGTGATGCTGGCTTCATAGAAAGAATTTGGGAGAATTCCCTCTTTTTCGATTGTTCTGAATAGTTTGAGAAGAATTGGGGTTAGTTCTTCTTTAAATGTCTGGTAGAATTCAGCAGTGAATCCATCTGGTCCTGGGCTTTTCTTTGTTGGGAGGGCCTTTATTACTGATTCAATTTCTGACTCACTTATGGGTCTGTTTAGGTTTTCTATGTCTTCCTGGTTCAATTTAGGTAGGTTGCATGTGTCCAGGAATCTATCCATTTCTGATAGGTTTCCCTGTTTGCTGGCATACAAGTCCTTGTAGTAATTTCTGATGATTCTTTTGATTTCTGTGGTGTCTGTTGTTATATTTCCTTTTTCATCTCTGATTTTACTGATTTGGGTCTTTTCTCTTCTTTTTTTAGTTAGTTGGGCCAATGGGGTGTCAATCTTGTTTATTTTTTCAAAAAACCAGCTCCTCGTTTGGCTGATTTTTTGTAATGTTTTTTTGGATTCAATCCTGTTGATTTCTTCTCTGATTTTGATTATTTCTCTTTTTCTACTAGATTTGGGTCTAGTTTGCTGCAAATTTTCTAGATCCTTGAGATGCATTGAAAGCTCATCTATTTGGTGCCTTTCCAGTTTCTTGATGTAGGCACCTATTGATATAAACTTTCCTCTTAACACTGCTTTTGCTGTATCCCATAAGTTTTGGTATGTTGTGCTGTTATCCTCATTTACTTCCAGATAATTTTTGATTTCTCTTTTGATTTCTTCAGTGACCCATTGTTCATTCAGGAGCATGTTGTTCAATCTCCATGTGTTTGCATATGCTCTAGAGATTCCTGAGTTGCTAATTTCCAACTTCACTCCCTCATGGTCTGAGAAGTTGCATGGTATGATTCTAATTCTTTTGAATTTGCTGAGACTTGCTTTATGGCCTAATATGTGATCAATCCTAGAGTAGGTTCCATGTACTGCTGAGAAGAATGTGAATGCATTACTTGTAGGATGAAAAGTTCTGTAGATATCTGTTAGATCCATTTGGGCTATAGTGTTGTTTAAATCTACTGTCTCCTTGTTGATCTTCTGTCCTGTCGATCTGTCAATATCTGTGAGTGAAGTATTGAAGTCCCCCAGTACTATTGTGTTGGGGTCTAAGTCTCCCTTTAAGTTTCTTAACAAATTTTTTAAATAAACCTGTGGCCTGTAATTAGGTGCATATACATTGAGAATTGTTATATCTTCCTGTAGTATTGATCCCTTAATCATTATATAGTGCCCCTCTTTGTCTCTCTTAACAGTTTTTGTGTTAAAGTTTATGTAGTCCGATATTAAGATGGTTACACCCGCTCTTTTTTCATTTCTGTTGGCGTGGTATATCTTGTTCCATCCTTTTATTTTCAGTCTGTATGGATCTTCGTTGGAAAGATGTGTTTCTTGTAGGCAGCAAATAGATGGTTTTTGTTCCTTAACCCAATCAGCCAATCTCTGTCTTTTAACAGGACAGTTTAGACCTTTAACGTTCAATGTGACTATTGATAAGTGGTAAGTTTGCCCTGCCATTTGCCAGATATTTTCTAATGTATGCTTTGAATTCCCTGTGATCTTTTGCTGTGAGGTTCCCTTCGTTTACCTTCTTTCATGTTGATGGTCGTGTTTCTGTGTTTCTGTGTGTAACACGTCTTTAAGTATCTTTTGCAGGGCTGGACGAGTGGCAACAAATTCTTTCAATTTTTGTTTGTTATGAAAGGTCTTTATTTCACCTTCATTCACAAATGAGAGCTTTGCAGGGTATAATATTCTGGGCTGGCAGTTTTTCTCTCTAAGTACCTGGGCTATGTCTCGCCATTCCCTTCTAGCTTGTAGGGTTTCTGTTGAGAAGTCAGCTGTAAGTCTAATTGGAGATCCTCTGAGAGTAATCTGACGTTTCTCTCTTGCACATTTTAGGATCTTTTCTTTTTGCTTCACTGTGGTGAGTTTAATTACAATATGTCGTGCAGAGGATCTCTTTTGGTCATGTTTATTAGGGGTTCTATGAGCTTCCTGGATTAGGATTTCTCTGTCTTTCTCCAAGCCTGGAAAGTTTTCTGCTAGTATCTCCCTAAAAAGGCCTTCTAATCCTTTCTCCCTCTCCATACCTTCAGGAACACCTAGAACCCGAATGTTGGGTTTTTTAATAGTATCCTGTAAATTCCCGACGATATCTTTTAGTTTTCTAATTTCCTCTTCTTGTCTTTGGTTTGACTGTTTCCTCTCCTGTTCTCTGTCTTCTAGGTCCGATATTCTCTCTTCTGCTTCACCCATTCTGGTTTTAAGGCCCTCAAGATTGCTTGTCACTTGATCTATTGAATTCTTCAATTCATTAAGATTTTTTGTCACTATCGTAGCTTCTTGTTCTACTAGTTGTTTCATTTCGTTTTGATTTCTCCGTAGTACTTCATTCTCGCGCGAGAGATTTTCTATCTTATCCATTAAGGATTTCTGTAGTTCAAGAATTTGTTTTTGAGAACTTCTTAATGTTCTTATCAATTCTTTGAGATCTGCTTCTTGCATTTCTTCTATCTCATTATCTTCATAATCCTGACTTGGGGTGTCTTTTCCGTTTGGGGTCATCATAGCGTCTTCCTTGATCTTGCTCCCTCGGAATCTGTTTTTATTTGGCATTTTTTTTTTTTTCCCCACACTCTTTCTCTGGGTTGTCAAGGTAACGGAGTTTGTGTGCGCGGTGTGTTCCCAGTTTTTGGATCCCCTTCAGGTTTCTACGGCCTCGGGTTTTTGGTTCCGTCTGCCTCAGTGATGGGCGGGCGGGCGGGCGGGCGGGCGCGCCTTGTCCCACTGCATTTAATCTAGCTCGAATTAGCAGGGTGGGTGACGAGAGAGACTAGTGTCTGTGCAGGCTCGCCTCAATTCTGCTGTTTCCCCCGTGGGGGGTCTGCTTCCCCCCGCCAGTGTCTCGGGATCCCTGTATCGGCCCCCGTTCAAGCGCTCAGTTCCAATGGCGACTGTGTTCCGCCCGGCTTCCGGTTCAGCCGGCGGGCGCACGCCGTCCCACTGTGTTCAGTCTAGCTCGAGTGAGCAGGGTGGGCAATGAAAGAGGCTAGTGTCCGTGTGGGCTCGCCTCAATTGTGCTGTTTCCCCCGTGGGGGGTCTGCTTCCCCCGCCAGTGTCTCGGGATCCCTGTATCGGCCCCCGTTCAAGCGCTCAGTTCCAATGGCGACTGTGTTCCGCCCGGCTTCCGGTTCAGCCGGCGGGCGCGCGCCGTCCCACTGCGTTCAGTCCAGCTAGAATTAGCAGGGTGGGCAACGAAAGAGGCTAGTGTCTGTGTGGGCTCGCCTCAATTGTGCTGTTTCCCCCGTGGCGTCTGCTTCCCCCCGCCAGTGTCTCGGGATCCCTGTATCGGCTCCCGTTTAAGCGCTCGAATCCAATGGCGACTATGTTCCGTCCGGTTCCCGTCCCTCCCGGCAGCTCCCGTGCCACTAAGGCACGATTTGCCGTTCGCAAACTTACTTTCCCCTAGGTCCTCTGCGTCTCATTCACTGGGTCCGGAAGAATTTCCACTGCATTTTTTTCCGTGAGATTTTTCCTGAGGCTACAGTAACTCTGTTTTTATTAAACTATCTTTTTGTGGACTGCTAGTGCGCGTCCTCACTATTCCGCCATCTTGGCTCCGCCCAGCATCCATTGATTTCATTCCATCAAGTCCTTTATATAAAATAGTATAGTGTGTGTGTGTGTGTGTGTGTGTGTGTATATGTATATGTATATATAATCTACAAATATCCTATATACTTTATCTCCAGATTGCTTAAAGTTCCTAATACAATGTGAGTGCGATATAAATAATTGTTATATTATTTTGTTTGGGGAATAATAATAAGAAAAAAAAGTCTGTACATATTCAGTATTGATATAACTTTTTCTAAGTTTTTTTTTCTTTTGTTTTAAAGATTTATTTTAGTTATTTGAAAGGCAGGGTGACAGAGCGAGAGGAAGAGACAAAGTGAAAGAGAGCTTCCATCCACTGGTAAGCTGTCCAAAGCACAGTAATGGTTGGGGCTGCGCCAGGCTGAAGCCAGGAGCCAGTAATTCCATCTGGTCTCCCCTGTAGGTGATAGGGGCCCATCTTCTGCTACTTTCCAAGGCACAGTAGCAGGAATTTGGAATGGAAATGGAATAGCTGAGACTTGAACTAGTGCTCCTATATGGGTTGCTAGTACCACAGAGCTGGTCTCTCCAAGTATTTTCTTTCCTTTTTTCTTTAAGGAATAATTTTATTTATTTGAAAGAGTTACTGAGAGAGGTAGAGCGAAAGAGAAAGGTCTTCCATTCTGCTGGTTCACTCCCCAAATGACTGCAATGGCCAAAGCTGAGCCTATCCAAAGCCAGGAGCCAGCTTATTCTGGGTCTCCCACGTGGGTGCAGGGGCCCAAGGAGTTGCTTTCCAGGCCATAGCAGAGAGCTGGATCAGAAGAGGAGCAACTGGGGCTAGAACCAGTGCCCATATGGGATGCTGGCACTGCAGATTGGGGTTTTAACCCGCTGTGCCACAGCACCGCCCCCCCCCCCACACTCTAAGTGTTTTCTACCTGTGGTTGGTTGAATCCCCATATATGGAACCCATGGATAGAAAAAGCCAAATGTACTAGGAGAGTGCATAAATTTATCAGTGTTGTAGGAAAAAAAGTCAATATAAAATTATATTTCTGTATACTAACACAAAACAATAGAACTATGAAATTAAACTAAAATCTATAGTCCATCATGGTAACTAAAACAGCATTGCAAGATAGAAATTAAAGAAGACATAAATGAGTAGTGAGATATATTTTATTTTTGGGTTGAAATACTCAATACTACTAAGTATTCAGTTTTCCCCAAATATATTTATAAATTCACTGCAGTAAATTGAAACCCACCAGTTTTCTTTTTGAAAATTCATTTATTTCAAAGTCAGAATGGGGCTGGCATGTGGTGTAGTAGGTAAAGCTGCCGTCTGCAGTACCAGCATCCCATATAGGCACCTCTCTCTCTCTCTGCTTTTGTCTCTCTGTAACTGTACCTTTCAGATAAGTAAATAAATCTTAAAAAAAAAGAAAAGAAAGAGTTACAGAAAGACAGGGAGAGAGAGAGAGAGAGAGAGAGAGAGAGAGAGAGAGAGAAATTCCATGTGCTGGTTCACTACCCAAATGGCCACAATGGCGTGGCTGAAGCCAATAAGACTGAAAATACCAAAAGTTGGTAAGGATGTGGAGCAACTGAATCACTCAGACGTTGCCATTGGGTATGTAAAATGGTAGAGCCACTCTGGAGAACTGCCCAGCATTTAATACACCCATGTCCTTCAAACTAATGATTGCTGAGAACTATGAAAACCTATGTTTCCAAGAGGACTTTTAGAAGAAAGTTCAAAGCAGATTCATTTGTAGTGACTGCAAACCAGAAACAACTCAACTGGGCAACAAGAGAATAAGTAAACAAACTCACTTAATGACAAAATGGAATACTAGACAACAGTGAAAAATAATGATCTAGAACTATAAACACAATATGGGTAGATCTCATCAATATCAAGTGGTAAAATTGATAAAATTCGAGCTAGTACTAGAACAAAACAGAGAAAAAATACTAAAATGGATAAAGTATTACATTGTACATCAACAGCACAAGAGCTGATCAAGTCACTGTTTCTCATAGTGTCCATTTAACTTCAACAGGTTCTTGTTCTAGTACTATTGGTTGAACTCTGTAATTAACACACAATTATTCTTAGGTGTTTAAATTTTAATTGAAAACTGATCCCTGTTAAATATAAGAGTGGGAATAAGAGAGGGAGATGATGTACAATTTGGGACATGCTCAATCAGACTTGCCCCAAATGGTGGAGTTAGAATCATGCCAGAGGATTCCAATACAATCCCATCAAGGTGGCATGTACCAAGGCCATCTCACTAGTCCAAGTGATCAATTTCAGTTCACAATTGATCACACTGATAGGTCTAAGAGTCAAAGGGATCACACAAACAAGACTAGTGTCTGCTAATACTAACTGATAGAATAAAAAGGGAGAGAATGATTGATCATGGGAAGCAAGATACACAGCAGACTCAGAATGGCAGATGTCCTAAATGGCACTCTGGCCTCAGAATCAGCCCTTAAGACATTCGGATCTGGCTCAAGAGCCCATGAGAGTATTTTAGGCATGGAAAGCCAAGTCACTCTGGAAAAAACAAAAAAAGGAAGAAGACCTAAATGAAAGATCTCTGCAAGTGAGATCCCAGTGGAAAGAACGGGGCCATCAAAGAAGGAGGTACCTTTCTCTGAAGGGAGGAGAGAACTGCCACTTTGACTGTTACCCTGTCGGAATAAGATTGAAGTCGTGGAACTCAAAAGGCTTCCATAGCCTTGGCAACTCATGACAAGAGCCTAGGGTGATTACTGATGCCATAAACAAGAGTGTCAAATTGTTAAGTCAACAACAGGTGTCACTGTGTACTTACTTCTCATGTGGGATCTGTCCTTAATGTGTTATCCAATGTGAAGTAATGCTATAACTAGTACTGAAACAGTATTTTACACTTTGTGTTTCTGTGTGGGTGAAAACTGATGAACTCTTTACTTAATATATACTAAATCGATCTTCTGTTTATAAAGAGAATTGAAACTGAATCTTGATGTGAATGGAATGGAGGGAGTGGGAGATGGGAGGGGTGTGAGTGGGAGGGAAGTTATGGGGGGGAGCCATTGTAATCCATAAACTGTACTTTGGAAATGTATATTTACTAAATAAAAAAAAAGATTCGGGCAAGTGTCAAGGAAATTCAAATTTGGGGATCTGGATAGACATTAAGTAAAATGAGGAAGAGAATTAAGAAGAAAAGCCGGGAGATTCACAGGAGAGAAAAATAATCTCGGGTGTTTGGCTCAGTGGTTAAGACAGTTGCATCCCATAGCTGAGTTTCTGGGTTCTGTTCCAACTCTGCTCTTGATTCCAGCTTTCTGCTAATGCACACCTTGAGATGATTCAAGTTGTAATTGCATGTGAGGAGTGAACCAGTGAGGCTCTCATTGTCTTTGTCTTTCTGCCTTTTAAATAGATAGATGATAGATAGGTACAGATAAATGTATTAAAAGTACAACTTGCTAGAAAATCAAAATAAGCTCAGATTTAAGTGTGTTATATTTGACATGTCTGTGGGATATTCATGTGATGGTACTAAAAAGGCAGCTGGAACCAGATGGAGATATACAGGAACAAAGGTCAAAACATGACTTGGAGAGAGATCAGGGATAAAGAGCCAAAAGCATATCAGATGTAAGTGAAGCCAGAAACAATACACACAATCACGTGTTTAATCAAATTTGAAACATTTCATGTACTTTCTAAGAATAAATACTGATGACATTATGACATAGCTATAAATTACCAGACACTGAGATAATCATGAACAACTCAGATTTATTCTTTTGTCTTAAAGACTATCCTAAAAATAGGAGATTAAGAAAAAAAAGGCACACTAGGCAAATAGAGATGCTCCTTGACTCAGTATGGCTTAATTCTGGATAACCCAGTTTTAACAGAAAATACTCCAAGTGAAAATGCACTGACACCACCTAATCCACTGCATGCTCAGCTTAGCAGCACTGTGCTCTGTAGAGTGTGGATTCTTCCCCTGTGACCATGGGGCTCACTGGAGGACTGCATTTGCAGCCACTGTCCAGCACTGCCAGAAAGCATAGGACCACCCACAGCACCAATCTGAGAAAAAAATCAAGCTCAAAATTTGGA
This sequence comes from Sylvilagus floridanus, assembly GCA_949820135.1. Taxonomy (NCBI): domain Eukaryota; kingdom Metazoa; phylum Chordata; class Mammalia; order Lagomorpha; family Leporidae; genus Sylvilagus; species Sylvilagus floridanus. The sequence continues at coordinate 81,918,582 of OX463241.1, forward strand.
AGAAGGTTGTGCTGAATGTGTATATTTTTGCACCATTGTAAAAAGTTAAGTTAAATCATTGTAAGGTGGGGACTGTCTTAAATGTATAAAACAAGACTAGTGAGACAAGCTTAGCAATATAAATTTCAAGCAAACAGATTTTGTACCAACAGAGTGAAATCAGTAGATCAAAGGCAGACTTCCTTATCAACATCATCATCATGGGAATTGTCACCATTCTAGGTAAAGTTATTTTTCAGAACTTACCATTGTCAGAATTCAATCTCAGCTGCCTATGTGTGTTATGATTAATCTTGTAGCTACTCTAGGAGGTAGCAACCACCTTTCTTGAGAAGGAAGGCTTCTGATCCCCTGAGAGTAGAAAGGAGCTGCACACAGAGTGGAGCGGGGCTGGCAGAGTCATGCATACCTATCAGTGCCTCACAGTGCCACCAGCCTTCTCCCATGCTGATCAAAAACACAGTTGATCTAAAATACATAAAGGTAATGGATCTTCATGTGGCCAGTTACATAAATTTGGAAAATACAAAGCAAAAATGACTAGGAATCTGAAGAAAATGAACGAAGTTCTCATTATTTTAAAAAGAAAATCCAATTTATCATTTAATAGGCAAATTTGTCAGGCAACAAAATAATTAAGACCTGGAACACTGGTAAATATATTGAATGTGCTTGATGTGATAAAGGTCCTTGCATGGCCAGTGTTCTTGCTGGCAAGCTGAGATATGCAAGTCACAATGAACAAGGAGTACAACAAAATTAGATCTGAACAGTGAAGCAAAGCAAGAGAAAGAAGGAAAACCTGGACACTGGGAAATTTAAAAATATTACTTCTAAATTTCTCCTTGGTTAAGGAAGAAATAAAAATGTGCAATTTAAACAATTTACAAATGAATAGCAATGAATGTTTACATATTAAAACCCAGGTCAGAGAGATTTTAGAGAAATTTTTTTATTCTCAATTTCAATTGGTGGAAAACAATGGCCATTTTAAATAAGCAAACAAATAGCAGAACAAAAATTAAAAAAAAAAGCCGTGGAAACGGAGGGAATTGCTAACACTATAAGCAGAAATTAATGAATAAAGAAGGCAAAAGGTAGTTGACCAATGTAAGTTTCAAAAGAATAGTAAATATTTGGCAAATTGGATCAAGAAAAGTGAGAAGTCAGTAGAAAGTAACAGTAGAATGAGAAAGGGAACATGAATACAGATAATGAAGAAATTATAAATTATGTTAAATACCAAGTGTGTTGTGTTGAAGAGGGTACCCCAAATTTGTTTATATCTAGAATGTATGAATGTACCTTATTTGGAAATAGGTTCTTTGTAGATATAATCAACTTAAAAATGAGATCTGGATTAGAGTAGCCCTAAATCCAACATGAATAACATCCCTAAAAGAAAAGAGAAATGGGGCAGGCATTTTGGTGTGGTGGGTTAAGTTGTTGTTGGGGATGTCCTTTATCCTGTATTAGAGCACCTGGGATTGAGTGCCTGATTGCTTCCAATCCAGCCTCCTGATAATACATCTGAAAGGCAGTACTTGGGTGCCTGCCACCCCAGTGAGAGAGCCTGACGGAATACCTGGCTCCTGGCTCCTGGCTCCTGGCTCAGCCTGGCCCAGTCTCAGTTGTGGATGTTTGGTGAATGATCCAGCAGATGGAAGGTTTTTCTCACTGTATGTTCCCCTCTCGCTGTCATTCTACTTATTTAAATACATAAAACTTTAAACAAAAGAGACAGTTGAAAACACACACAATCAACAGAAATGAGATTAACACCAGCATTGGCAGAAAGCACAGAGACCAGAGGAACATGGAACAGATTCTCCACTAGACCCTCCAAGAAGCACCTTGACTAAAGTATTGGCCTGCAGGATCACGAGGAAATAAATTTCTGCTATTTGAAGCCACCCAGTGTGGTATTTTGTTATGGCAGACCTAGGAAATATTCCTGCCATGTAAAATCTTACATTACTAAATTGAAAATCTAGATAAACTTTGTAATCACCTGGGAAAACTGACTTACAGAAAGGTAAAAAGGTTGAAATAAAAAGGTTGATCAGTTGGTGAACTCTGAAGGCCTCCATAGCCTTGGCAACTCATGACAAGAGCCTAGGGGGATTACTGATGCCGTAAAAAAGAGTGTCAATCTGTTAAGTCAACAACAGGAGTCACTGTGCATTTACTCCTCATGCAGGATCTGTGTCCTTAATGTGCTGTAGTACATTGTGATTTAATGCTATAGCTAGTAGTCAAATAGTATTTTACACTTTGTGTTTCTGTGTGGGTGCGAACTGTTGAAAGCTTTACTTAATATATGCTAAATTGATCTTCTGTATATAAAGAGAATTGAAAATGAATCTTGTGAATGGAAGGGCAGAGGGAGCAGGAGAGGGGAGGGTTGCGGGTGGGGGCAGAAGTTATAGGAGGGGGTAGCCATTATAATTCATAAGCTGTACTTTGGAAATTTATATTCATTAAATAAAAGTTAAAAAAAAAAAGGTTGATCAAAGGTCAGCCACCAAGAAGGAACAACTTACGCAATGTTATGGATTGACCACAGACACTACCTAGTCTTTGGCAAGGAGGGTTGATTCCTATGTTAGATACAGTATTTTGACACATGGAAAAATGAGATGCCTTAAAACTCTTTCTACAATGTCAACATATCGTGCTAATAAAAGCGGAGTGGGAGGATACACAGAAGTGCAACTAAGGAATATTTTATTTATCACATGGGTAGTAAAGATCTATGCAAAATACTAGTAAATCTAGTCAAAGATGGATGAAGAGAATATGGAGCATAGCATGAGTGTGTGAGGTTGAAGCAACATGTAGAAATTTGATTATGGAGTTGTAGGAAAATAATCTATGATTATTTCAATAGATTTTTCTAAAAAAGCATTTGATAAAGTTCAACATGCATTTTTTTTAAAGATTTATTTATTTATTTGGAAGAGTGACAGGGAGAGGGAGAGAGAAAGAGAGGTACCTTGCATCCATTGATTTACTCCCCAAGTGCCCACAATAGTCAGGGCTGGGCCAGAATGCAGTCACGAGCATGGAACTCTGGCCAGGTCTCCTGTAAGGGTAGTGGAGACCCAAGTACTTGGGCCACAGTCAGCTCCTTCCCAAGAACATTATCCAGAATCTAGACTGGACTTCTGCCACCCCCGTGGGACGCTGGATGAAGTTCTGGGTTTCTGGCTTTGGCTTGGTGCAATCCCAGCCATTGCGACCATTTGGACATTTGGAGAGTAAACCAGCAGATACCTCCCCCTCACCCGCCCTGTCCCTCTCTGTAATTCTGCCTTTCAAATACATAAATAAATCTTTTTTTAAAAAGCTACCAACTCATAAAATGCTTAAAAATAAAGTTTAAAAAGTGCACAAGAGTTCCCTTTGTCCACATCCTTGCCAGCATTTGTTATTTTTTGTCTTTTTGATGATAGCAGTGAGATGATACTTCATTGTGGTTTTAATTTGCTTTTCCCTGGTGGGTAGTGATCTTGAGTATTTTTTTCGTATATTTGTTGGCCAGTTGCATTTCTTCTCTTGAGAAATGTCTTTTAAGATCCTTTGCCCATTTCTTAACCGGTTGTTTGCTTTTTTGTTGCTGAATTTCTTTGAGTTCCTTGTGTATTCTGAATATTAGCCTTTGATCAGATGAATAGTTTGCAAGAAGTTTCTCCCATTCTTTAGGCTGTCTCTTCACTCTGTTGATTCCTTTGCTGTGGGGAAACTTTTAGTATTGTGTTAAGTGAAATAAGCCAAATACCTCATGTACTCTCTCATATGTAAAATAAAAAAATAAAAGTTAAGCTGGCCTTAAAATAGTGATTACCAGGGCTGGAAAAGATAGGTGTGGAGTGAGGTTGGGTAATGGGCACCAAACATGGGCGGATGGAGGGTAACAGGTGTCAGTGTTCTGCAGCACAGTGGGGAGACTAGAGGTCACGATGATGCATCATGTTCTGTAGGAGGAACTGAAAGAGAGGAGCTGGTAAACTCTAAATTTAGCTAAGAGAAAATCAGGAAATGGAAAGGCTAATTGCCTGATTTTATTGATTTATATGTGTTGAAATATTATACTGTACCACATAAAAATGTACAAGTATTGCATCTTAACCCCAAAAATAAAAAAAAAAGAAATTTTTTAAATGGAAGAGAGAGAACTCCCATCTTCTGGTTTACTCTCTGAATGCCTGCAAAATCCAGGCCTAAGCCAGGCTGAAGCTGGGAGCCAGGAACCGAAGCCAGGTCTCCCACAGGAGTGGTAGGGACCCAAATATGTGAGCCCTCACTTACTGCTTTCAATGATGTGTATTATCAAGAAGCTGGTATCAGGAATGGAGCCATAACTTGAACCCAGGCATTTTGACATGGGATGCAGGCATCCCTGCAGTACCTTAACTGCTAGGCCAGATTCCTGCCACCTGAAAAGAGAATTTGAAGAATGGATGCAAATGCCATGACAGCTGTCTGCACTGAAGCTGTAATTCCCACAACTCTCATTCTGTTGTCTCTTTGTGGGGAAAGAACACAGCATATTTGAAATTACATTTTTTTCTTTTCTGGAAACAGTAGCTGTCATTCATTAAATACCATGATTCCTGTGCTCTAATTGTATTTCAATTAAATACTCATAAGCCTCAGTTTTCTCATCCGTCAAATGGTATAACAAAACTACCTTGAAGAATATGAGATTTTAAAAGGGCAAATGCATTAAAACAATTCTTCATTTTTGAAAACTCGGAATTACAAGAAAATGTGTGATTTAACAAATAGGTTTCTTTGAAAGGCAAAGAGACAGAGAAAGAACTACCCACTGGTTCATTCCTCAAGTACCAGCAACAGCTGAGGAAGGGACAGGCTAAAGTTTGGAGCTGAGAACTATATCCAGGTCCCCTACATAGGTGCTAGGGACTCAAGTCCCTGAGTCATCACTTCTGCCTTCCAGGGTGCATGTAACAGGAAGCTGGAATTGGAAGCAGAGCTGGGCCTCTAGTCAGGTACTCCAATAGGAGATGCGAGTGTCCCAAGTGGTGTCTTAACTGCTGCACCCAGTAAATTGAGTCAACTGTGTAGCTTATATGAGGGAACTACAAAGGTTCATGGAAAAAAATTGAATTTAAATATGAGTGTATTTTGTTGAAACTTTTTTTGAAATGCATGCATTTTTTTCATAATACACATTTCCCCAAACTTTTAGAAGACCCCTTGTATTTGAGGACTGTTCATTTGATTTTTAAACTTGTATATACTGCTATATAGCCCTTGGCCATTCATCCCTTCAAGATGTGCTGATGTCATCTTAGGGAGAGTTACAGAAAATATGGTCTGAAGTCTAGTTCTCAACATTGCAGCACCTTGGTCAGTGGAAGCACCCATTCCAACCCTCAGTCCCCTTAACTCTGCACAGAGGGGCAGCTGATAGTCACTTGTGGAAAGCATTTGTGGTGTCCTACAGTTGGAGTCTGTCCGTTGCAAGTCTGGTTTAAAAAAAAAAAGGCAGGCAGGTGTTCTTCTGGGAAGCAGTGATTTTGTAACCTAAGTCACTCCCACCCCCAGCCCCACCCCTGGCCTTTTCCCCATTGTTTTTCCCACTGCTGAGTTAGTGCTGGTTGCAGCCCTATAAAGACATGCTTGGGCCACAGATCTGTTTCTGCACCCAAGGGACCTAATCTGAAGGCTATTCATTTTTTTTCCCCCAGAAGTCTTTTATTTAAGGAATACAATGCATTTCATAATTGCAACTTTTGGAACATGCTGATTCTCTTCCCCTGTACCTGCCCTCACACCCACTCTCCCACCCCTCATCCTCTTCCTCCTCCTATTCCCATTCTTATTTTTTACAAACATCTATTTTCAATTAACTTTATGCACATATGATTAACTTTATGTTAAGAGTTCAACAAATAGTATAAAAAAAAAACTGTCCTTCAACAGTCAGGAAAAGGGCTGTTTAAAGTCATTGCTTTTCTTTTTTTTATATATTATATAAAGCTTTTATTTAAAGAATATGAATTTCCAAAATACAGCTTATGGATTACAATGGCTCCCCCCGCACAACTTCCCTCCCACCCGCTACCCTCCCCTTTCCCGCTCCCTCTCCCCTTGCATTCACATCAAGATTCATTTTCAATTCTCTTTATACACAGAAGATCAGTTTAGTACATATTACGTAAAGATTTCAACAGTTTGCCCTCACATAGAGACACAAAGTGAAAATACTGTTGGAGTACTAGTTATAGTATTAATTCACAATGTACAGCACATTAAGGACAGAGATCCTACATGATTTTTTTTAAAGAATTGATTAATTATCTATGCAGTTTCCAATTTAACACCAAGATTTTTTAATCATTTGCAATTATCTTTATATACAGAAGATCGATTCAGTATGTACTATGTAAAGATTTCATCAGTTTGTACCCACATAGAAACACAAAGTGTAAAAATACTGTTTCAGTACTAGTTATAGCATTACTTCACATTGGACAACACATTAAGGACAGATCCCTCATGAGATGTAAGTACACAGTGACTTCTGATGTTGATTTAACAATTTGACACTCTCGTTTATGGTGTCAGTAATCTCCCTAGGCTCTAGTCATGAGTTGCCGAGGCTGTGGAAGCCTTTAGGGTTTGCCGACTTCGATCTTATTCCGACAGGGTCATAGTCAAAGTGGAAGTTCTCTCCTCCCTTCAGAGAAAGGTACCTCCTTCTTTGATGGCCCCATTCTATCCACTGGGATCTCACTTGCAGAGATCTTTCATTTAGGTCTTTTTTTTTTTTTTTCAGAGCGTCTTAGCTTTCCATGCCTAAAATATTCTCATGGGCTCTTGAGTCAGATCCGAATGCCTTAAGGGCTGATTCTGAGGCCAGAGTGCTATTTAGGACATCTGCCATTCTATGAGTCTGCTGTGTATCTCGCTTCCCATGTTGGATCATTCTCTCCCTTTTTCATTCTATCATTTTTTCCAGCCCCAAATAGCTTCCTTTGTCACAGTTCTTCCTTCCTGTCACAGTTCTTACCTTACACACTTTTGAATTGTTATTTGCACTCTATTCTCTGTTCCATGTGCCATGCAGCACAGTTATGGGGGCTGCTTTCCATTATGCTCAGTAGCTGCACCTTTGGGGACGTGCCTAGCTTGTGGCTTCTCTGAGGTGGATGACAGAAACCCCCAGGAAATTCAATACCCAAGAGCGCATGAGCTGCTTTCAGGTCATGAGGGAAGGAAGACTCACCTGGGGTGCCCTCAGTTCACACTCAGCAAGCAATTGTGCTCTGACTTTGCCTGGAATTAGATCATTTGTTGTAGACACAGATGTAGAACAAGGGATGGTGAACTAAGCTCTGGGCCAAAATTAATTTATATATTTTAATTGATACTAATAATTTTAAGTGTTAACGGGATACAGGATTTTCAGTAAATGTGTACAATGTGTAATGATCAGATCCATCACCTCAAACATTTGTCGTTTCCCTATGTTGGGAACATTCATTTCCCTCTACTAGCTGTGCTGAAATATACAGTTAGTTGTAGTCAAATGCAGTTACCCTTCCTTGTACGGAAGGTTAGAAGTTGTTTCTCCTATCCAACTGCACCCTTAACCATTCTCTCTCCATTCCCTCTCTCCCACAACCTTTCCCAGCCTCTGATAACCACTATTCTATGCTGCTGGTTTTTAGTTTATACATGGTGGTGAGAACACACGATATGTGTCTTCCTATGTCTGGGCTATAATTTGTATGGGAAATTTTGTTGGAACATGGACACATTTATTCACTCAGATGATGTCTCTGACCAATGTCCTGGTACATTGGCAGAGTTGGGGAGCTATCACAGAGACTATGTGGCCTTTAAACCTAAAATATTGGCAGCTTTTAAAAAATATTTTATTTATTTGAAAGAGTGACAGAGAGGGACACACACACACACACACACACAGGTCTTCCATCTGCTGGTCTACTCCCCAAATGTCCACAATGGCCAGGCCTAGGCCAGGCCAAAGCCAGTAGCCAGGAACTCCATGAGGGTCTGCCATGTCAGAGTAGCAGGGACCTAAGCACTTGGGCCATCTTCTGCTACCTTCCAAGGAACATTAGCAGGGAGCTGGATTGGAAGTGGAGCCACCTGAGCTTGAACTAGTATTCATCTGGGATGCTGGCATCGCCGGTGGCAGCTTGACCCGCTGTGCAACAATACTGGCCCACCTACCTGATTTTTATACTGCAAAAGTTTGCTGAATCCTGTTCTAAAAGTCTAATTTGGAATCTGCTAGTTGGTATAAAGCAATCAAAAACCCTTCCAAAACTCAGACTGAGCAGAGACATGTTAGGCTGCACTGTTCATCATCCCATTGTTGTGGCAAAATATATGTAACACACAATTTACCTATGCAACCCTTCTTCAGTGGACACTTCTGGGGCATGAGGTACATTCACATTGTTGTGCAGTCATCACAACATTAGTGCCAGAATTTTTTCTTCTCACCAAACTGAACCTTTTACACCATTTCTCCTGTCTCCAGGGGCATATTTGAAAATTTACATCTCAGAGTCAAAGAGAAAGAATGCAAATTTTCAGTAAGAAGGGGTCTCTTATCTTGAATACCTTTATTTTCAGCATTAACAGCTCACTTTCAACATTACTCATCATAGTTAGTATATCATTTGTGTCAGAATGAGTAGCTGCTTTCTTAATTTTTTAGATTTTTATTTCTTTGAGAGGCGGGGAGAAGGATCCCTTCTGATGGCTTATCCCACAAATGCCTGTAATGAGAAGGAGGGTGGAGATAGAGCTGGCCTGTGGCCCATGTCTAGAGCCTGAACTCAATCCAGGACTCCTACATGAGTGTGCAGGAACCCAATCATTTGGGCCATCACTGCTGCTTCCCAGGGTTTTCCATGACTGAGAGCTGGAAATTGAACCTAGGCACCTGGATGTGGGAGGAGGCATCTTAACCGCTAAGCTGAATGCCTGTCTCCCTGAATATGTGCCTCAACTCAACTTGGGTGTCCTAGATGTGATCATGGGGGCATCGATGGAAGGGATGCCAGGACTGGTTTGCCCCAAGACAGCTTAGGTAGCAGTGGCTTCTGTGCACAGGGTAACCGTGTGTCAGTGTCTGGGACACTGGGTGTAAGCATGTCTGTTGACCTGATCATGTAAGGGTCAAGGTGCAGGGGTATGAGCAGCCCTAATCCCATTGATCTGGCCTTCAATGCTGTCCCAATGCCCAGGGAGCAGAGGTGGCTGAAGGTCTCTATTACAGAGGCTTTGCAGACATTAACAAATAGCAACAGAGGGACAGCTGAACACAAGGTGTGGCACCGGTCACAACATAACCAACCAGACTGATGTTGGCCTTAGTGCTTCTCTGAGTGTATTTCCAGTCAAACTCAGTGCCCCAGACTCCAACCAAGAGGGGAATGCAGCAAGATATAATAAGTGTGGTGGTGCCCCAGTTCAAGGCAGCTACTGTGAGCTTGTACTTCCCCTTGCAGGCGTTCTGGAGCATGACAAGGTTTGGGCTCCTAGTTCTAAACATCCACAGTGGCCTTCATGAACTTCCTGGTGAGTTGTGGGAGACTTCCCTTGTTTTTCCTTCCCTTGTTTTTACCATTGAGCAGTTACCAAAATTTGTACTGTGGAAGCTTAGGATGGAGCAGGACTCTCCTCCCTGGTCCCTTCCTCAAATCTGTTTAGAGGCTTACTGTGTGTGCGTGGGGGGACAGAAGAACTGGTGCATGTTTTCACTGCGTGGATGAGTATGGGAGTGTGGATGGGCAGGTGGATGTATGGTTGGAGGGAGGGAAGTAGGAACTACATCAGATTCCAACCTGGGCAACTGGTGACCCTGACCACCTGGTTACTCACTTGATAGAGACAGAGTCTGAGCAGATCTTTCCACATCCCTGGGAGGGGGATGTTTAGTACATTTGTCTGGATTAGTTGTCATGGAAAAAAGAAGACCCAAGTAGAATGTAGCTTCTACTGCAGGCATTTAAATAAGGGAGATAGAAGTTGCCAGGGACTAGGGAAATACATGAGCATAAGATTGGCCTGGATAGGGGTAGAAAGAAGAAAGTCACAAAGGACATTCTTTAGAAATGAAAATCAGTGAATGGGACCACTGCTGCCCATACCAGTACCTGACACATGGACTTACCTGCCTTTTGCTTCACTAACTGGAGCCCTGCAGGTGCTGGGGCAGGACAGTCTCCCTGTGCAGTGACTCACTAGGGAAAAGCCTGATTCTCTGGAAGTCACTGCACAGGGTGGGGCACACACTGTCCTGTCTTGCTGAGCAGGATCCCTGGGTAGGAGTGAAGCAGACCATGGACACGATGCTCTAGATGATTTCATAATTCTTTCTTTTTTTAAAAAAAAAAGTTTATCTTATTTATTTGTAAGAGTTACAGAGTGAGAGGGAGAGACAAAGAGATGTTCCATCTACTGGTTCACTCTCTAAATGGCCATGATGGTTGGCTGGCCAAAGCCAAAGCCAGGAGACTGGGACCACATCTGGTGGCAGGCATCTCCCACTGCCTCCCCAGGTGTATTAGCAGGGAGCTGGATCAGAGTGGAACATCCAGGACTCTAACCAGCCCTCTAATAATGAGATGCTGGCGTCACAGAGGCTTAAACTGCTGTGCCATGATGCTGACTCCAGTCATGTTTTTCTAAAACATTGATTTCAACACAAGTTATCTTGAGATTTGGCCTATCTTCAATGCCCCATCCTTTCTGGGATACCATTGGTTCCTGGATTTGCTTATACAAACCATCATAGGCCCTGGAAAATTCAGACAAATACTATTGTCTCCTCTCCAGCCTCTTATAATCATCTTAATTTTTCCTCTCTTTTAGTTAAGTTGGGGGCATACTGGAGGGAGAGAGACAGAGACAGACAGGCACACACATACACACACACACAGAATATGAATGTGTGATTGGAACTGGGTTAGAATTGAGTTGAATATTAACATTAATTTTGACATAGAAATATCTATTTAATGTAGGATATTAATTAGTGGCTAATAATAACTTTGTTTCTTAAAGCTACAGGCACACCAACAAAACTGGGGATGCTTGTGTTGTAATTCATTTTTGGGTACGGTTACAGTTTAGTGAGATCAACAGACTCCATCAGCTGATCCACTTTCTTATTTTTCCTTTCTGAAAAGTAAAAGCTGGAGAAAGGAGCTGGCTAAGTCCAAGGCTGTTTAGAGTATGTTTGTAGTTTTCTGGAAAACAACTTCATTGTTCGGGGTGAGAAGTTGAAGGTTTATTTTTATGCATCTCTGTTTTTAGCCAAGGACCATCCTTGCTGGCTCACGGTGGAAGCCCTTTTGTATGAAACATCCCTTCTTGCATTTGTCCCTTGAGCATAGCCCCTGCCAAATTGTCCTTCGTCCCAGGCAAGTTGGTTTTTCTGGAGAAAGGAAACATCTTGATAACTCACTGAGATGAGTTATGTCAGAAAGTGTGTCACAGACCTTTGACAGCTCACACCAGGCCGTGCCTGGGGGGGCACAGAATGAGGTGCACTGGCTTCCAGCTCACCTGCTCAGAGACTTCCAGCTCACCTGCTCAGGGGCTTCCAGCTCACCTGCTCAGGGGCTGTGGCCTATCACATCTCATTACCCAGCTGTGTACATTTGGATACTATTTTCTCAAAGACACTTACGCAGTGGTGTTTTGTAAGGACGTCAATTCTTTTCCTGTCTGACCTAGAAGATTACAGTGACTCAATGCTGGCTGCTCAACCTTAAAGATTAAATCGAGGACATTAACTTAATGATTTTAACAGTGAGCATACAGGATTACCCCTGTAGGAGAATCATTATCCAAGATAGGGATGGAAATTTTATTTGGTCTTAAAGAGAAAGCAAGGAACACAGCTCAGAGCAAATATTCTGATTATATCTCTTTAAAAATAAACTTCAAGTTTCAAATGATCTAAACAGGTATAAGGATATGGAAATCTAATGGAGAATCAACATATGCTAACCTTGTAAAATACCTTACAATTTGAATGACTATCCAACTATCTAAGAATCATTGTTATTTAGTGATTATGATAATTATTTTTGTATTTTTAAAATTCTATTTAAGGTATACAAATTTCATATATTTCATATATACAGATTCAGGAACATAGTGATACTTTCTACCCTGCCCTCCCTCTCACTCACTCTCCTACCCTTCTTCCTCCTCCCTCTCCTATTCCCATTCTTATCTTTACAAAAATCTATTTTCAGTTAACTTTATGCTCATAAAATTAACCCTTCACTAAGTAAAGTATTCAACAAATAGTTTGAAGAAAAAAAAAACACTGTTCTCAACAGTCTAGACAAGTGCTCTAACAATCAACAAATCTCAAAATGTCAATTTCACTCATATATATTACGTATTTTAGTATTCTATTTAGTTATCACAGATCAAGTAGAACATATGGTCTTTGTTGTTTTAGGCCTGGCTTATTTCACTAAGTATAGTGGTTTCCGGTTGCATCCATTTTGTTGCAAACCACAGGATTTCATTTTTTTTCTTAGATGAATTCCTTTGGATAAAACTGTTGTTTATTTTAGTTCTGTTATTTATTTTTATATGAAAGTCTTGATTTTTTTCTTTTATTTGAGAAGCAGGCATACCAAGAAATAGTAAGAGAGCTCCTACAGGCTTACTCCCAAATGCCAGGGAGTCAGGAACTCAATCCAGGTCTCCTACGTGGCTGGACAGAAGCCAGGCTACTTGAGCCATCATTAGTGTCCCCCCCCCCCCCCCCCCGCCAAAAAGTGTGCATTAGCAGGAAGCTAGAATCAGGAGTGGAGCTGGGGCTCAAACACAGGAACCTCAATATGGGCTGCAGGTGTCCCATCTGCATCACAACCACCTGGCCAAATGCCTGCCCCTCAGTGTTTCTTACGTCGATATGCCTAAGAATCTGCTGGGGAGCCTGATCAAAATAAGATTCTGGGCCACATCTCCATACCTCAGTAGGTGTGTAGTGGACCCTAGGACTATGAAGCATAAATGAGTGCTCTCAGTGGTTGCAGTGCTGGCAATATAGAGCTGCTTATCTGCCTTCTGAATATTGATAGAAAATGGAGTGAAATTAAGTATTCTTTTTTTTTTTTTTTTTTGACAGGCAGAGTGGACAGTGAGAGAGAGAGAGACAGAGAGAAAGGTCTTCCTTTTGCCATTGGTTCACCCTCCAGTGGCTGCCCCAGCTGGGGCGCTGCGGCCGGCACACCGCACTCATCCGATGGCAGGAGCCAGGTGCTTCTCCTGGTCTCCCATGGGGTGCAGGGCCCAAGCACTTGGGCCATCCTCCACTGCACTCCCGGGCCACAGCAGAGGGCTGGCCTGGAAGAGGGGCAACCGGGACAGAATCCGGCACCCCGACCGGGACTAGAACATGGTGTGCCGGCGCCGCAAGGTGGAGGATTAGCCTAGTGAGCCGTGGTGCCGGCCTGAAATTAAGTATTCTGATGGCAACTGAAATTTCTGAACTAACCTGCCCATAAAAACAATCCCCCATACCCCTTTTCATTCCAACTTCTAGTATCCTAAATAGGCATACAGTTACAAAAAAAGGGAAGCAGTCTGAGAATAGTGATTTCCTTGTGGTGCTTGGTATACTGTATAGAAGTAGTTGGGGAGGCCGGTGCTGTGGCATAGCGGGTAAAGCTGCCAGCAGCAGTGTTGGCATACCACAGGGGTACTGGTTCGAGTCTAAACTGCACCACTTCTGATCCAGCTCTCTGCTATGACCTGAGAAAGCAGTAGAAGATGGCCCAAATCCTTGGGCCCCTGCACCTTCGTGGGAGAATTGGAAGAAGCTCCTGGCTTTTGGCTTTGGATGGGTGCAGCTCCAGCCATTGAAGCCAACTGGCGAGTGAACCAGTGGATGAAAGACCTCTCTCTATCTGTCTCTGCTCTGCCTCTCAGTAACTCTGCCTTTCAAATAAATAAATAAATCTTTTTTAAAAAGAAAAAGAAGTATTTGGAAGTACATTCAGCAGAAGATAAAAATGCTTCAGCGCTGGCATCCCATATAGGTGCCGGTTTGAGTCCCAGCTGCTCCTCTTCCAATCCAGCTCTCTGCTAATGTGCCTGGGAAAGCAGTGGAGGATAGCCCAAGTTCTTGGACCCATGCACTCAAGTGGGAGACCCAGAAGAGGCCCCTGGCTCCTGGTTTTGGATGGGTTCAGTTGCGGCCATTTGGGTAGTGGAAGATCTTCTAGTGGATGGAAGATCTCCCTCTTCCTGTCTCTTCCTTTCTCTGTAACTCTGTCATTCGAATCAATAAAATAAATCTTTTTAAAAAAAATCCTGTCTGTTGAGAACAAAGGATTTTGCCTCCCAGATGAACATATTAGGTGTGGGGTACTTCACTGGTTTGCTCTGTGTCTTTTTTGTCCCTCTCTCATGTAGGAGCACATGGTGTCAGGGCTGTGGTGCTGGTCAGATGGCAGTGGGGTAATGCTTCAGGACACTGAGTACTTGGCCACTCAACCACCTGGCTGTGCTGTACCTGAATGCTAGGCTTTTGCACCTGGGTCAGAAAAGAAGAGTAACATGAGTGTTAGCCTGCTCATCCTATAGAGTTTGATTTCCCTCAAATATAGGAAACTCTTATTTTCCTCTTTGAGTAGAACCAGGACAGAAGACTTTGTATTAAAAATACTGTGTCTCCAAATCACATTAAGTTGGCAGGTACCAATGCCATCTTAAAGTGATCAGTTTAAGTTCATAATTGATCATAAAGATAGGATTAAATGTCAAAGGGATCACATAAATAAGACCAGTGTATGCTAATAATAATTGATAGAATTAAAAAGGAGAGAATGATCCAACATGGGAAGCGGGATACACAGCAGACTCATAGAATGGCAAATGCCCTAAACAACACTCTGGCCTCAGAATCAGCCCTTAAGGCATTCGGATATGGCTAAAAAGCCCATGAGAGTTTCTCAGGCATGGAAAGCCAAGACACTGTGGCAAAAAATGATCTAAATGAAAGATCTCTGCGAGTGAGATCCCAATGGAAAGAATGGGCTATCAAAGAAGGAGGTACTTTTCTCTGAAGGGAGGAGAGAACTTCCACTTTGATTATGGCCTTGTCTAAATAAGGTCAGAGTATGTGAACTCAGGAGGCTTCCATAGCCTTGACAGCTCATGACAAAAGCCTTGGGTGATCACTGACATCATAAATAAGAGTGTCAGTTGTTAAATCAACAACAGGAGTCTCTGTGCACCTACTCCCCATGTAAGACCTCTGTCCTTAATGTGTTGTACTATGTGAATTAACAGTAAAACTACTACTCAAATAGTACTCTATACTTTGTGTGTATTTGTGGGTGCAGTCTGTTGAAATCTTTATTTAGTATATACTAAGTTGATCTTCTGTATGTAAAGATAATTAAAAATGAATCTTAATGAAGAATGGGATGGGAGAGGGAGTAGGAGATGGGATGGTTTGCATGTGGGAGGGTGGTTATGGGGGGAAGAACCACTATAATCCAAAAGTTGTACTTTCAAAATTTATATTTATTTTTTAAAGATTTATTTATTTATTTATTTGAAAGAGTTACACAGAGGAGAAGGGGAAAGAGAGAGAGAGAGAGAGAGAGAGGTCCTCCATCTGATGGTTCACTCCTTAATTGGCCACAGTGATTGGAGCTGTGCCGATCTGAAGCCAGGATCCAGGAGCATCTTCTGGGTCTCCCACGAGGGCACAGGGTCCCAAGGACTTGGGCCATCCTCTGCTGCTTTCCCAGGCCATAGCAGAGAGCTGGATCAGAAGTGGAGCAGCCGGGTGTCTAATTGGCGCCCATATGGATTGCCTGAGCTTCAGGCCAGGGCGTTAACCCACTGTATCACAGCATCGGCCCCCAAATTTATATTTATTAAATAAAAGTTTTCTAAAAAAATACTGTTCCTAGGAGCTGGCATTGTTGCTTAGCAGGTTAAAGCCCCAGGCTTGCAGTATCAGCATCCTATATGGGTACCAGTGGGGGTCTTGGCTGCTCCACTTCTGATCCAGCTCCCTGCTAATGTACTTGGGAAAGCAGTGGAAGATGACCCCATGTTCTTGGGCTCCTGCACCCGTGTGGGAGACCCTGAGGAAGCTCCTGGCTCCTGGCTTCAGCCTTGCAAAGCCCTGGTCATTGTAGCCATTTGGAGACTGAACCAGCAGATAAAAGACCTCTCTGTCTCTCTCTTTCTCTCTCTCTCTCTCTCTCTCTCTCTCTCTCTCTCTCTCTCTCTTTGTCTCTGTGTCTACCCCTCTTTGTAATTCTGCCTTTCAAATAAATAAAATAAATCTTAAAAAAAATCTGTGCATAGACTTCATGGGTGAATATAGAAGCTATGCAAGCAAGAAAAATATAAGAAACAGAGGTGTTCTTTTTCTTTGGGGATTTGTCTCCCTGCTGCTGTTTTGGAAGCAGATCATTTGAGGCATTCTTAGAATTATGTTTGAGGATACTCAGTCATCAGTGCCCCCGAGTGCTATGCTAACTGCCTGCTGGACTTTGGTATTCCACAGAAACAGAGTTCATGTGCACAAAACTGGGTGAACTATCAAAACTCCATTGGCATTTTTTGCAAAGGTTGTAAAATGTTAAGCTAAAATTCATATAGAGCCTGAAGGGGCCCTGGATACCCAAAACAATTTTAGAAAGCAATAATAATGTTGTATGATTTGAAAACATATTACAAGTTCATGGTAATGAAAACAGCATGGTACTGGCAAAAGAACACATATATGGATCTATGAATAAAAATAGAATAAAGACCTAAACATTAGACTTGAAACCATAAAACTCCCAGAAGAAACCATAGAGAAAAAGTTTCATTACACTGGCCCTGGCAATGATTTCTTGAATATGACACCAAAAACATAGGCAATCAAAGCAAAATAGACAAATAGGACTGCACCAAAGTAAAAAGCTTCAGTACATTAAAAGACACAATCAGAGGCTGGCGCTGCGGCTCACTAGGCTAGTCCTCCACCTAGTGGCACCAGCACACCGGGTTCTAGTCCCGGTCGGGGTGCCGGATTCTGTCCCGGTTGCCCCTCTTCCAGGCCAGCTCTCTGCTGTGGCCTGCGAGTGCAGTGGAGGATGGCCCAAATCCTTGGGCCCTGCACCCTCATGGGAGACCAGGAGAAGCACCTGGCCCTGCCTTCGGATCATCGCGGTGCGCCGGCCCAGCGCACTGGCCGCGGTGGCCATTGGAGGGTGAACCAATGACAAAAGGAAGACCTTTCTCTCTGTTTCTCTCTCTCACTGTCCACTCTGCCTGTCAAAAGAAAAAGACATGATCAGGCTAACATTATCATGCAACAGGTTAAGCAGCCACTTGCAGTGCTGGATCCCATATTGGAGCACAGGATCTTGAGATGTTTTTACACTTTTGTTCACCATAGCATTATTCACCGTAGCAAAGAAGTGGGTTGAAGCAACCCAAGTGGATGTAGGCAAATGGTGGAATAAACAAAATACACTATATGCATGCAGTGGAATATTATTTAGCCTTGGCAAAGAAGATCATGTTATGTGCTATGATAATGATGAACTTTAAGGATATTATGCCAAGTGAAATAAATCAGGAACAAAAAAGACAAATCTTGTGTGGTGCTACTTATATGAAATTCTCCTTATATGAAATACCTAGAGTAGACAAATCCATAGATACAGAATAAAGGATGGTTGCCATGGGCTGGTATAGGAGGGTTAGAAGGAGTGGTTGTTTACTGAGCAGAGTTTTAGTTTTACAAGATGAAAAAGTTCTGGAGACAGATGGTGGAATGGCTGCATAACAGTGTGAATATATTTGACACTATTGAACTGCATACTTAAAAATAGTGAAGATGGTAGAAAGCAAACCAAAACTGGAAGTATCACTTTGCCCTTGTGGTCCTTCTTCCCTTGCACAATGAGGCTTCTTTGTTGCAAGTCACCAAAACCAACACTAATGATGTAAGCAGAAAAGGAATCCATCATAAATATATTGCAGCTAACTGATTTTGCTGTATACTTATTCATATCTCAGCATGTCTGCTATTGGGCTCCATCTCACAATTGATGGCGTCTATAATGGATGAAGTGGCTGCTGTCCAGGCCTCCTCTCCTGCCCAAGTCCATCTTCCTGGAGTATTGAAAGAGAATGTTTCTCAGCTGAGTATCCCTTCCATGGATGTTCCTGCTGAGGGGGGGAGCTGACTCACCTAAGGCTGCACTGAACATCTGGGGACTGATCTATGACAGGGCTGGCTCCCGTGCCTTCATGCAGGTCAACCTTGGAGGCCTGGCAGCTCACCTTCTCCCTCTGCCTGGTCTGGCTGCCCTTGTTCCCTTACAGACATTGTTCTTGAGAGCCCTCCCCAATCAATCTCCACACTCGTAACCCTTCTTAGAGGAACCAGTCTAAGTCAGCACTTCACGCTTTGCTTGGGAGTCTCTTTTTCTTTCTTAATGTTCCATAAAATAAGGTGTGACTTTCCATTCTTAGCACCTTAGATTCTACACAAGAGTTAGCCAAGTGAATGAGTAGAGGAGGTAGGGAAACAGCCCAAAGCAGTTAGTGGAGGCTAGATCTGAAAAGGTCTCGCATGCCATTCTGGGGAGTGTAGACTTTGTGCTGAAAGAAAGCAAGTAAGTAAATTTGGATTTTGGAAAGATCTGCCTGGTCAGGAGGTGGGTAATGGATGGTAGGGAACATGCTTTGGAGCAGAGGAAACAGGCAGAAGCTCTCGAAAATGTCCACAGTGGAGCAGGGTCACGGTGACAGTAGAAATGCAGAGTAGGGGTATGCCAGTCTTTAGTCAGGTGGGCTCTGCAGTTTGGTGACTGGGATGGTCATGCAGATTTCCAGAAAAGGAGGACCCTGGCTTGGGTACCACATTCTAGCAAGCCCGATGTACATTTGATTGCACATGCACCATTATTCTGTGTGCCACAGACAGAAAAGAACATGTACCCAAACAATTACTTTCCCTGGATTGTAAGACATCTCAAGGTCAGATATGCAAAAAGGCAAAAAAAATACAGGCATATTAGAACTGAAAAAAATACAGTGCTTACAATTTTCAGTCAGGTTAAGGCAAAGTTTTCTGATATCCCAAAGATAGGTCAGAGGGCCTTCTTAGTACCTTTAGAGAACTTTGTGTATATGGTCTTTATCTTTGTAGATATTTTTTATTTGTTCATTAGAAAGGTAAAGTGAAGGGTTATGGGGTGGGGTGGGGTGGGGTGGAGAGATTCTATCCACTGGTTTAATCCTCAAATGTTTGCAACCACCAAGGTTAGGTCAGGTCTAAGCCAGGAGCCTGGAACTCTATCTTGGTCTCCCATATGGGTGGCAGCGACCCAAGTACTTGAGCTGTCATCTTATGCCTTTCCAGTTGGATTAGCAGGAAGCTGGATTGGAAGCGAAGGAGCTGGCATTCAAACTGTATCTCCGATGTGCGATTCAGACTTCCCTAGGGGTGGCTTGATCTGCTGCATCACAATCCCAGTCTTGTGTGTTTGCTTGGCTTTACATTGAAGTAGTCTTTTTATCCTTTTAGTGCTGCTGTTGAACTTCATAAAGAAGTATCTATGAAAGCCTTACACATATCCAGTTTTGTTCTAGGTTCAGCAAGTGGAAAAGCCAGGAACAAATCCACCTGGATCTCCCATGCTAGTTTCCTTGTTTCCTGCACAGTCTACTGTGGGTTCCTGGGCAGGGACACCACCACTCTCCTGACAGCGGGTGCAGTGCCTGACACAAGAGGAGCACATGGCATGCTTGTGAGGATGAAGGGACACATGAAAAGGGTTTTCTCATGTAGTAACCGATCCAATAACTCACATGGGTCCAGACTGCTAGGGCTTCATCTGTCACTGATTTTTAGAGTCTTTTGCTGGTCTTCCTGCCTCAAGTTTCCCCATTCACTCTGACTCATTTTGAATTTTATAGGTGGATTAGTCAGATTTTGGAAGCCAGAAACTCAATCAGGTCTCTAACATGTATGGCAGGGATCCAAGCACTTGAGCCATCACCTGCTGCCTCCTGGGGTGCACATTAGTGGGAGGATCAGAAGCAGAGCTAGGACTCAAACCTAGGTACTCTGACACAGGATGTGAGTGTCTCAAACTGCAACTTAACTGTACACCAAATACCCATATCCCAACTCATATTCTAAACAGGTTTCATACTGTTCTCCCAAAGGCATCATGAATTGCTCCTAGTTCTTTAAGTGCTCCCGATCTTGTCTTTGCCTACCATTACCCCAGTCTGGAATGCTCCCTCGTTTCCTTTCCCCTGGTCTGCACCACACTCCAACAGGCACTCCAATACAGGAGACATCAGCAGCTGCCTTCCAGAGTGTGCATTACCAGGAAGCTGGAATTGGGAGCAGAGCAGGGACTCAAACAGGGCACTTCAACAAGGGATGCAGGTGTCTCAAGCAGAATCTTAACTGCTGTGCAGAATACCCTGCCCTTCATTGATTTTTAAGATTTCAAATCTGGTATTGATGCTGTACATGGTCTTCTGTGTATGTGTGTATGTGTGTGTGTGTGTGTGTGTGTATAAATGTGTTTCTATTTCTCCTCTTTTTTGAGGATGTTATAGTTTCTTCTATTCTCTGCATTGTCTTTGCTTCTTCCCATCCTCCCCTCACTTCTCTGTTTATTTGGTTTTGGTGATGAATGTTTTCTTTTGCCCTATCAGTCTACGCTCAAAGTCACACAGCTGTACTCCTCTGCATTTGTGTGTGTGTGTGGGGGGGGGGGCAACTGCATCAATAGATTTCTTTCTTTCTTTCTTTCTTTTTTTGACAGGCAGAGTGGACAGTGAGAGAGAGAAACAGAGAGAAAGGTCTTCCTTTTGCCATTGGTTCACCCTCCAATGGCTGCTGCTGCTGGCGCATCACGCTGATCCAAAGGCAGGAGCCAGGTGCTTCTCCTGGTCTCCCATGGGGTGCAGGGCCCAAGGACTTGGGCCATCCTCCACTGCATTCGCAGGCCACAGCAGAGAGCTGGCCTGGAAGAGGGGCAACCGGGACAGAATCTGGCACCCCAACCAGGACTAGAACTCGGTATGCCAGCGCCGCTAGGCGGATTAGCCTATTGAACCGTGGTGCTGGCCTCAATGGATTTCTATGCCCTTTTGAGTTGTTTGGCTTTAGCTCATCAGAGTGGGACAGAAGTGGGTGAATCAGAGGATGGATCCCTTTTTGTCAGCTGCTGGGGACATGGTTCATCTATTAAAGAACACAGTTCTTGGTGTGTGGCATCTCCATACAATTACATCATCCAGATTTTAATAGCCTCTCCCTCCTGTCAGCTAACTAGATCTTGTCGCTGGCCTCTGGGTAATATTTTTATTAGCTAGCCCTCCCTTAAACTGTCCATTTCCACGTGTGAGTTTGCCATCTGTTTCCTTCCAAATCCCTGATGGAGAGTCTTTGTAGGGTGAGAAGCTTTCTTCAAAAGTGGGGGGCGCTGCAGCTGTCGCTTTGCATTAAGAGCAAGGCAGTCAAGTGCTTGCTGGCAGCCCTGCTGTGCTCAGCCACCTGCTGAGCTTTCCCGGAATAGGTAGAAGGCAGGTAAGCATTTCATTGCGGTTACTCCTAAAGATGGCTCTCTTGATACACTTTTGCTGGGACTTTCACTGGAGAATTACAAGTGACAAAAATGGCTGTTGGTACCCATGAACAGAGCAGAGGGCTCCCGTCCAAAGGTGCTCCTGTGGGCCTGCACAGAAGCATCCTGGATGAGCTGTCTTCTCATCCTGCCTTCTGGCTCTGGTCTTGGAGATGACAGGGGGAAGAAGGGGAGGGGTAAAAGAAAGGAGCTACCTGCTGTAGACCATGTAAGGGCAGGTCTAGGTCTTCTGTGTCCAGAGCTTCACCTGGTTTTCTGGTTAGAACAGCACTACCTCCTCGCCTTCTAGGACACCTGTGCTCAAGAGTCCTGGGCTTAGTGAGCTGGCCTCACCTTCCTCAGGCAGACTTTTAGAATGGGCTAAGTCAGGTCCCATGTCTCTTTCCAGTTTGTGTCTTCACAATTTACTGAGATTCCTTACTATGGTTGTCTCCTTTCCCCTTCTTACACTTTGGCTTATTTTTATTCTTTTACCATCATTTTGACTTGTTTTTTTAAATAAACATATGTGTGTAAATATTTTTAGGAACAGAAAGATTTTTTCTCTTAGTAAGTAAAAGCCAACAGGTAGCATAGCCTGTGGTTCAGATTGAGTTCTGGGCCAGGCTTTGTGACCTTGAAACAATTCCATTGATATAAGGAGAGAAGTGTAAGATAAGAATAGCATTTTCTTTAGAGAATTTCCATCAAGAGTAAATTGGTCACCGTGAAGTACCTAAAATAGCATGTGGTACATGGTCAGCACTACCTATAAAGGATAGTGCAATGCATTTGGTTTAAAATTGATCTGTTAATCAATGGTTGTGAACAGTAGGTCTCTGGTATAGGTTTTTGAGAGTTTTTTGCATGAACCCACCAGAAGCTTGCCTTACCAAACATTGAGCTTAGCTGCCCAGGGACAGAGATCATCTGAGGTCACAGTGAGAAGACTGCCAAGGTGAGGTGAGCAGGAAGAGGAAGGTGGGCGGGAGAAGGATGGGGCCATTAGGAACGTGTAGCCTTCTCTGGCCACCCACACCCTGCTGGGTTAGGTTCAGGCTGGGATGCGCAGTTTAGGCAGCTTTGCAACCTGGAAGAATAGGAATCTGCTCAGAGTTCTTTGGAAGAACTGATTCAGAAGTTGTTGAAATAGGAAATAATGAGACATATGTACACTGTTTTACACAAGTTGCTGAAGACACAGAAAAGAGATTGAGACAATTTATCAACATATGTTTAGTCTGCCTGGAGCATTTGAAATAAATCAGGGAAGTTTATAAAGAATAGAAGAGGAAACTTGGTTTACAAATGCAAATTCTGGCCTCTGTAATTGTCTTATTATTTCCTCCAAGAAATTTGTTGAGAACCAACTGTATGAAAGATAGCATTACAATGTTACAAAAGCAAAATCCAGCATCATTCCTTTCCTCCATGGTTTTCTTTCTGAGTAAGATATTTATAAAGTTCATGGTGTCAAGGTAAAGTGATTGATGTTATGGAATTGAGTGGAAGAAGAAATAACATTAAATTGAGCGGCCCATTAAAAGCATAGAGAAAAGGGCTGTGGCTATATTGGGGTTTTGGTCTTCCTTTTTAAAAATTTTATTTGTTTATTTACATTTTATTTGAAAGGCAGAGAGACAGAAAGAGAAAGAGAGAGAGAGAGAGAGAGATCCATCCACTAGTTCAGTCCTCAAATGCCCATAATGGTCAGGACTGGGCTGAGGCAAAGCCAGAAACTAAGAACTTCATCTGGGTCTCCCACGTGGGTGGCAGATACCCATGTACTTGAGTCATCACCCTCTTCCTCCCACGGTGGACATTAGTGCATTGGCTGTATTGGAAGTGGAGTAGTCAGAACTTGAACTAAGCACTGTGATACTGGATGCAGGCATCCTAGATAGGTGACTAAACTGCTGTGTCACATGGTCGTCTGTTTTGGCCATTCTGTCACCAGGCTGCTGGCTCAGCCTCACTTCAGACTTCATGCCCCAGCAGTGCTGAAATCTGTGTTCTGGAGCTGGTCACACTGGGTCTCACAGCAGCCTGACAGTAGCTAATCCTCCTAGGAATGCTCCTCCTGCAACCCTCTCCATGGATGGTCAATGGCTAGGTGCTGCCTAACCTTCCTGTCTCAGCTTCCATACCAGTTGCTCTAGGGGCCTCTCTTACCACCAGTGATGTGGTAAGGGGCATTTCTTCCATTTTGTACAATTTAACATGTACCAGCCAAACAGACTGTCTGTATCTTTAACTAATACAAGTCTGGCAAGTATAGTATTCAGCATTTACTGTAGACACATGATTCAGTTAATGCAAGATAATGCTGGATATACTGATTTCTCAGCTACAGTCATGCGTCAATCAAGGATAGGGATACATGCTGAGAAGTGCATTGTTAGGTGATTTTTTTCTAGCTGTGCAAACATCATGAGTACACTTACACAAACCTAGTTGACGTAGCCTAGGCTACGTCACACTTAGGCTCTATGGTCTCTATGGTACAGCTTATTCTTCTTCCATGTATGACAAATGCAACAAGAAGCATGAGAGAAACTAGTGAAATCAAGACTAAACAGTAGATGCATGAGGCCGCTGCTGGAATAACACGGTGTACCATTTTTTAATAAGTAGAAGGAATGCACTCTAAAATAATGAAGGAAAGTATAGTATAGAAAATACATAAACCAGTAATGTTGCTGTTTATTATCATTACCAAGCATTGTGCCCTGTACGTAATTGGATGTGCTGTCATTTAATAGGACTAGCAGCACAGTAGGTTTGCTTACTCTAGCCTCACCACCAACACTGAGTAATGCTGCATTTGGATGTTAGAATGGCTGTGACATCACTAGAGAGGAACTTTCCAGCTCCACCATTATCTTATAATCCTATTTGACTTCTGTTGGATGTGCTGTCCATCACTGACTACAGTGTGTTTATGCAGCACATGACAGTGTTATCAAACCATGAACAGTGTCAAGGTTACCCAGCAAATGTCCTTTTTCACCTCTGGTGACAGCATTTTTCCCAAGTATGTCTGAAACACAGCTGTGAGCCAAGACACTAGCCAGAGTACCCATCAGCCTTTGTGGAAAATGTAGAAATGACATTCCAGGATAGAATGGTCTCTGAGATATAAGTAAGAGATGTGTTGTGCAGAGTCTTCCAGCAATCCTGCTCAGTGCCCTGCATTATTCCACCTGTTGCATCACGGTGGGCCCTGAAACACCAGATCTTTCACTATACTGTGGCTCCTTGTAGCAGGCCTTTCAGATAGCTATGTCCCCAGCATCCGGTACACAACACCAATACATATTGAATCCAACTTTTATAGTTTGATATCTGGGGAGTGCTTGCTAGGCTAGGAGAAGAGCAAAAGCATTTGCCAGTGTGTGCATGAGTGTGCAGAGATTAGACAAGTTCCACTTCAGTTCACTGGGACTTGAGTACACCAGTTAGCTAGCCTGGGCTCCCGCTGACAGACACTGGAGAGAGGGCTGGCAAAACCAGTCCCAGCCTGTAAATGAAATGGTACTCCTTAGCTTAAAAATCCTTCTACAAATTGCTAATCCCTCTGTGGTTCCATATATCAGCATCACCAAGGAGCTGGTTACAAGGAAGATTCTCAGGCTTTGCCTCAGATACACTGGGTCACACCTTCCCAAGATTCCTCAGGTGATTCAAGTCCACTGTGAAGTGTAAGAAACATGCCCCAGGTGACAAGGTTTTCCCAGCTCTACTTTTGTTTCTTGATATTTTGCCCAATCATTCCTCACTTCATCTCTCAACATTTTCATTTGTGGAATTGTAAATAATCTCTTGTGAATTGTTGAAAGACAAGATTTCAGAAATAAAAAGATAAGGAGCCTGCGTTGTGACACAGAAGGTTAAGCCTCTGCATACAATCCCAGCATCTCATACAGGAGTGCCAGTTCAAATCCTTGCTGTTCCAGTGTTGTTCCAGCTTCCTGCTAATACCCATGGGAAGGCAACAGAGGATAGCCCAAGTACTTGGGCTCCTGCCATCCATGTGGGAGACCTGGCTGGAGTGCCAGGTTCCTGGCTTTGGCTTGTCCCATACCTAGCTGTTTTGACTATTTGGGAAGTGAGCCTGCAAATGGAAGATCGGTCTCTCTCTCTCTCTCTCTCTCCCTCTCTCTCTCTCTCTCCCCCCCTTCCCTTTCTCCCTTCCTCCCTCCTTCCCTCTCTCTTCCTCCCTTCTCCTTCCCTCCTCTCTCTCTCTCTGCATTTCAAATAAATAAATCTTATACACACACACACACACACACAAAACAAGAAGGTATAGCTGGCACAAATCTTGTGTTGGGGTCACTTCCAGCTGCACAGATTTCTTGCATTAACATCAGTCCATGTCAGAGTCTTTCCTCATGAACTTGAAATGCTATTAATTTAGTGCTATACATCCATTTTTTTGTTAATAAACTTTTAATCTTAAATAGTTCTAGATTTACAGGAATGTGAAGACGGTACTAAGCATTCCCATATACCCTATGCCCAATTTCTCCTGTTGTTAACATTTTATATTAGGGAGGCGCATTTGGCACAACAGACAAACCAATTTGGATGTGTTATCAGTAACTCGTGTACACTTTATTAAGGTGTCCTTAGTTTTTTCCTAATGACATTTTTCTCTTCCATGGTCATGCAGGACACTGCCTTATGCTTAGTTGTCATATCTCTGTAAGCTCCTCTTGGCTGTGATGATTTTATCAGTTTTACTTGTTTTTGGAATAGACTTTAACAGCTCTTAATTTTGGAATGGTCTTACAAAGCAGAACTCCACTAAATAACTTTATATGACATTGAAAATTAAATTTAACAGAATATCCATGGAGCTGGCATTGCGATACAGTGGATAAAGCAACTGACTGTGAGGCCAGCATCATTTATGGGTACTAGTTTTGGGTCCTAGCTTATTCTGCTAGTGGCCTGAAGAAAGAAGCAGAATATGGCTGAAGTACTTGGGCCCCAATTATCCACATGGGAGACTCAGAGGAAGCTCCTGACTCCTGGCTTTGGCCTAGCCCAGTCCAGGCCATTATGGCCATCTAGAGAGTAAACCAGCAAAAGCAAGGTCTCTCATCTCTCTCTATCTGTATCTCCCCCTCCTCTCTAATGCTGAGTTCCAAATAAAAAATGAAATAAATCTTTTAAAAAAGAAAGAGAAAATATCCAGATATGCATTCTTCAAAGATAGGGCTGGGTTATTTTAATCAATATATAGCTCCAGAATCCAGTACAACTCCTGTTCCTGGCACAAATAGGTGCTTAGTTAATCAGATAGTGAGCTTCTTGGTTGATTCTTCATTGTGTCCTTCATAAGTACGTTATACACTGGGCTTCTAATGATCAATGGGCTAAGGTTTTAGAAGCTGAATGAAAGAGACAGATGTAGAGACAATTAAGTAGAATAAACCATTGTTTATTATGGGAGCTCTGCTGGACCCACATACGGAGTTTAGGGAGGGAGAGAATGATCATTTCCCTGGGGCCATTCAGTAGGACAATATTAATCCTTATTTGTATTTCCAGATTGGAAACCTCTTTATTATTAGAAAGCCTTTATGCAGAATAGAAGATCAAAACTGTCCAGTGAAGATAACACCTTCCAAAATAAGAAGGACTTCCAAAAGTTCATGGAAGATGAAATTAAAAATAATCTTTTGTTGTGTATACTTTTTCATAATCTATGTTGCATATGAATATTTTATTTACTTTTTAAAATGTTATTCTCTTTTAAAGATATATTTATTTATTTATTTGAAAGGTAGAGTGACAGAGAAAGAGGGAGATACAGAGAGAGATTTTATATCCATTATTTTACTCCCCAAATGGCTGCCAAATCTCAGGGTTGGAGCAGGACAAAGCCATAAGCCTGGAACTCCATGGGGGTCTCCCAGTGAGTGGGAGAGGTCCAAGAACTCGGGCCATCTTCCGCTGTCTTCCCAGAACATTATCAGGGAGCTGGATCAGGAGCAGAGCATCCAGGATGTGAATGAGTGTGATATGGGATCCAGTGTCTCAAGTGGCAGCTTAACCTGCTGGGCCATACCATTAGCTCCTAAATGAGCATTTTTAAAGACTCCTTATAATTTCATTTGTTTATAGAACATTACTTTACAAAACTGGCCTTTTAGACAGGAGCCAACCAAGCTGGAGATACTCCAGACACTTAGGCAAAATGCCTTAAGGAACATTACAAAGGGAAGTTTTTTCAGGCTTATATTCTCCCTGATACAAGAATATTTCAGGGAAATTACCTCTAATCTCTTCTAAAACTATTTGCCATTGAAATGTATTGTTTTATTTAATTGTAATGCCCATAGTTCCTGGTTCTTGCTCTGTGGTTGCTCTGATACTATAGACACCAGCCGCAAGTGACTGTTTGCATGTAGATTAATTAAAATTCAATGGCACTTAAAATTCTGTCCCCCAGTCATGCTAGCCACATTTGAAGTGCCCAGTAGCCAAATGCAGCTAGTGGCTACTGATATAGAGGATTCTGACATCTGAAAATTCTGACAGCATTTTCCTTTATTTTTCCTTCTTCTCTTAATTGTGATGTTATATTTGAATCTATTAAATAAATACAACTTAAAGATTTTATTTACTTGAGAGGTAGAGTTTCAGACAGAGAGAGGGAGAGACAGAGAGAAAGGTCTTCCATCTGCTGGTTCACTCCCTAAATGGCCGCAATATCTGGAAGTGGGCCAATCCAGAGCCAGGAGCTTCTTCCAGGTTTCCCACTTGGGTGCAGGGGCCCAAGCATTTGGGTCATCTTCTACTGCCTTCTCAGGCCATAAGCAGAGAGCTGGATTGGAAGAAGAGCAGCCAGGACACAAACTGGTGCAGACATAGATGCCAGTGCCATAAGCAGAGGCTTAGCCTCCTACACCACAGTGCCAACCCCAAAAATAAAATATAAACAAGCACAATGGGGAATGAGTACAATTTAAAAAATTATTTATGTATTTGAAGGGGAGAGTGATATGTACACACACACACATACAGAGTGAGAGAGAGACAGACAAGAGAGACAGAGAGGTGGAGAGGGAGGGAGATAAAGAGAAAAGAGATTTTTCATCTCCTAATTCACTTTCCATATGGCTGCAATGGCTGGGGCTGGTGAAGGCTGAAGCCAAGGTCCAGGAACTCCATCCTGGTCTCTCATGTGGGTAACAGAGACCCAAATACTTGGGCCATCACCTGCTGCCTTTCCAAGTGCATTAGCAGGGAGCTGGATCAGAAGTGGAGCCCTGGGACTAGAATTGGCATTTTGATATGGGTTACTGGTGTTGCAGGTGGCTGCTTGTTCTCTGGGCCACAACACCAACCTCAAACACAATTTTTATTAAAACGCACAGATACTAGGGAAGAAGGAAAATGTACCTGATTTTAGCGACTTAAGGGATTAAAATATCTTTTAATAGGAGAGGAACTGCTCTCAAGTCTCTTGACTTTTTCCTAGGGTTTATAATTTTCAGTCTGTTTTCCTTCCATGAGTAATTTGATTTTGGCTTAAGTCTTAGCACCGTGAAGGACTCAGTCATTTTGTTTATTATCATGTGTTACATTCATTATCAAGACTGGTCCTCAATGTTGTTTTCAACTGCATTACACTAGAGGGATGCCAAGGACAGCTCCACATCAGACACCCTCCCCAGGGCAGGTGAGAAGGGGTCACAAGGGTCCTTAGGGAGAGAGAGACCCCCAAGAGAGGGGGAGAGGCAGGATGTATAAGAGCAATTTCCTTAGCATTAAAAATGACTGATGAAGATGTGCACACACTTTAACATTTACGGCCATGAAGGGATGTGGAAGGGGTGCCCTGGTAGGAACTGCATGACTGGCTAGTGGGAGAAGGAGAAACTGACTTTCACAGCTCATGTTGCATGTGTTTTTTTCTCTTTTTATTTTTAACTGAGAAGCCTTTTAATGTTACATGTCTTTTCAAATTTTGTTCTATGCATAAGTTACTAAAATGATTATATTTAAAATACTTAAATTGGAAGCAGATAGTATGGAAAACTACCCCATTGTCAGCATCTCTTGAATTATTCAAGGTGAATATAGGTTTACATCACAAAATTAATTTCTATTTGAATTTTTAAGAAATCTTCTCAATGGCCACCTCATCCTTCTCCAGTGCTAGAAAATGCCCAGCAGAAACCATCTCTGTATCTTCTGATGTGTCCCTGTGCACTCCTGTCTTCACAGGCGTTGTACACGTGATCTCATTTCCATAGCTGTTGGATCTCTTGTTTGTTTCTCTGCTGAGTTATGGCTACGCTTGAACAATGGAGCTGCCAGCACTGTCAGCACTACATTTTTATCCGTGTCCTTGATAGGATTTAGCAATACTTCGGCATGGTTTGCTTGGAGGTTTCTGGTAAATTCTCTGGTGAATTGCTTGTCAGATGTTCCCTCACTGTAGCTGCACCATACCAGCAAAGTGTAATATCAACACCTTTCTATATATGACTAATGTCTAAAGCCTCAATTTATTGGAATTCCAGTTGATGCAACAATGTTCCAATAAAGTAAAAAAGTTTTTGGACATTTTGCTACATTCTGTGCCTCTTTTATGAACATTTCAAGTAGTCTTTTGGTCCATTTTATATTACCTAATTGAAAATAAGCTGGTCTTATTTGGTAAAGGACTTCAAGGTTTTCTGATATTGTAGGTGAAGCAATTACTGTGGTTGATGTAAAAAGGACCCAGTAACATCAGAATAATGAGGCTCAGCTTTGGGAAGAAATAATATTCTGAAGCCATGGGAGGTTTCTGATGAGTAGTTTATAAGAAACCAAAGTAATTAGTTTATATTTAAAGATCTATTTGAACTGACGTCATCTATACACATGTTGTCTTGTCTAATTTTCACTTTGTTCAAAAGAAAGAAAACCAAGAAATGAGAGAAAGGACAAAGGTATCTTAACTAGATACTGACTCATAAGAAACCAGTAGGCTGAACAGTGGAAAGAAGGAAACAAACCTTGCAGTGATAGTTTTTAAAAATAATTTTGAGCACTGTAAATTGCACAATGGTTTGTGAACAATACAGTGAACATTTGTCCTGATTCATCAGTCGTCAGTGCCTCTGCACATTTGCACTCTCTTCTTCTCCCACGCTTCTAAATACCTTGGCATTCATACCCTAGAGCTACAAATTCCAATACTATCATTACAGTCAAGGAAGATATTTCAGATTTTCCCCTTGTCTCCAATTTTGTTTTCCTGGTTCAGATCCCAGGGGCCAGCATTATGATACAGTGGGTTAAGCCACTTCCTACAACACCAGCGTCCCACAGGAGCATTGGTTTGATTCCTGGTTGCTCCACTTCTGATCTAGCTCCCTGTTAATACACCTGGGCCCCTGTACCCACCTGGAGACCTAAATGGAGTTTCAGGCTTCTGGCTTCCGCTTGGCCCTGTCCCAGTTTTTGTGGCCATATGGACCATGAATGAGCAGATGGAAGACCTCTCTCACTGTCTTTCCCCCTATTTCTGTAAGTCTCTTTCCAATAAATAAAAAAATCCGGAAAAAAAAAGCCCAGAACCCAGTGAAGAGTCACACTACATTGGATTATTCCTCCTTTGGAGTCATGTTGTGTGGGACATCTGTGGATTCTTCTGCAGCCTCCATGTACACCAGCCGAGCTCTCTGAGATCAACAACAGAAGGGTTCACAGCCAATGTAAGATGCTCGAGTAACTTGTATTAATCAATTAAAACAGACCAAGAACATAAACAGTACACGCCACCTGAGTCCTACATTAGGCAGCACTTTGGCGTCTCGTTTCTTGTGGCCTCACCATCTGCCTGCTGGTATGGACCAGTGATGGGGTCTGAGGCTGCCAGCCCAGCAGTGGGAGATTTCAGGGGCCAGACATGCACTTAAGGGCTACACTGGCCTGGTCACATTGGAAGATGAACAGTTAGGTATTGAATGCATGTCATCACCAAGTGGCCCATTTTGAGACTTCATGAATATTGAATTCCTAATATCACCTTTAGTATGCAGTTATCCCTTAGTATCCATGGGGGATTGGTTCCAGGACCCCTGTTGGATGCTCAAGTTTCTTCTGTAAAATAGTGCAGTGTTTGCATTTATCCTACACACTAAATTATTTATACTACCTAATACAATGCAAATGCTTTGTAAATAATTGTTGCACCATTTTGCATAGGGAATTGTGAGAAGTAACAAGTATTTATGTGTATTCATTATAGATGCAACTTTCTCCCAAATATTTTCCTTCTGTAGTTTGTTGAATACATGCATGTAAAATCCTCGAATATGGAGCTCCAGCTATTCACTACAGCATGAGTTGCCAGCATACTTTGAGTTTTCCATCCCCTTTTTGCCTTTTGGGTTGTCCATCCCTTTCTATTTGCAGCGTATTCAGGCTATATTTAATCTACTCATATTCAGAGATTACAAACTTATATATCTGACATAACCCATGGTATGAATTCTCTGTGTCTCACAAACTATTTGCTTCTGCACTTAATTTATCCACTTTCTTTGTGTGCTTCCTCACCCTTCTGACAGGTTCTAACATTCCCAAATAATACAGCATATGCACTTGACAATCATCTCTTAATCCAGAACAGTTCATTCTCCCTTGCTTTTTCAGTGCATTGAATGTTTCTAAGAGTCAAGACCAGTTGTCCTATAGGACACACCGTTTTCTTAATTTTTTTGTTTGATAGTTTTCTTGTGACAAAGTTCAGGACTAAACTTTCCTGGCAAGAATTCTTCAGAGATGCCTCACCCTAAGTGGCATGTACTAACAAGTTGTTCCACCATAGCTATGTTTGTCTATTTAATTAAAGGTGTCATTGTGGCTTGGCTTCCCCCCTTATTATTTATTTACTTTTAGAAGATTTATTTATTTATTTATTTACTTGAAAGGTCAAGTGAGAGAGAGATATGAAGAGACAGAGAGCAAGAGAAATCTATTCACTGATTTACTTCCCAAATGGTCACAATGGCAAGGGATGGGCCAGGCCAAATTCAGGATCCAGGAAGTCCATCCAGGTCTCCCATGTGGGTAACAGGGTCCCAAATACTCAGGACATCATCTGTTGTTTTCCCAGGAGTATTAGCAGGGAGTTGGATCAGAAGTGGAGCAGCTGCAGCTTGTACCAGCACTCCAATATGGCATGCTGTTGTCACAAGTGGCAGCTTAAGCTACTGGGCTACAATGCTGGTCCCTGGCTCCTTCAGTGCTTTAAGAGGTTTTTCAGCAGGTCTTTTTCTCTGTGGCATAGCTACAAATATTCTCTTTTAGGCTGTCATTTGTCTTCTGATATTTTTGAAAAGTTTGTTATAATTGTTCTAGAAATGTTTTATAATTTTTATGATTTGTAAATCTTTACTATTACTGCTTTTGGATTTTGTTTCATGGTTTAAAAGCTGTCCCTACATCTAATTTATAAAGGAATTTATCAAAGTTTCTTCTAGTATCTGTATTGTTTTATTTTCTCCATTTGGCTTTTATTTATTTGGAGTCTATTTTGGTATATGGCCAGAGGAAATGTAGTTTATGTATAAAATTCTATCTTACTGCTGTTCTAAGACAGCTAATTTTAAAGTGAAATTTTAAGTTAATGGACAAATTATGTTAATTATATAAAAAGAAAAATATATCAGAAAATATGAAAGGTAACCTAGTATAGATATGGGCAAGAGAAGTGGAAAGACATTTTGTAAGTGAGGGACTCTAGCTCTCCCATTAGCATATGAAGATGTACCAATCAATTACAGTAATACGTCTACACACAAGGGAGTGGATGGGAAAGAAATGACAAGTTTTATTGGATACTGTCTGAGAATGTGCCCGGGTAGAATCACTTTGGAAGACTCTGGCAGGATTTTATTACACTTATGGATGTACCTTCCTTATGACCCAGAAATTCTTGAGTATATAACCAAAAATATCGAATGGTACATTCCTCAAATGTATATTTGCATGACAGCATAACTTTTTTTTAAAGATCTATTTTATTTATTTAAAAAGCAGAGTTAGGGAAAGGGGTGGGGGGGGAGGGGGAGGGTAAGAGGCCAGGGCTGGTCAGACTGAACCTAGGAGGCAGGAGCTTCTTCCAAGTCTCCCAAGCGGGTGCAGGAGCCCATAGACTTGGGCCATGGTCTGCTGCTTTCCTAGGTGCATTGGCAGGGAGCTGGATGGGAAGTGGAGCAGCCAGGAATTGGACAGTTGTCCATATGGGATGCTGGCATCACAGGCTGCAGGTGAACCCACTGTACCTCAACGACAGCTCTTGCCGCATGACTTAGGATAGCCTGAAACTGGAAGCACACAAATGTCCTTCACCAGTAGGTTGGATGAACAAACTGCAGTGGTAATAAAGTGGAATACACACTAACAGTGTCAATGAATAGGGCTGCATTCAACAATCTGACTGAATCTCCCATACTACTGAGTGAAAGATTACCAGGCACAAATAAATATGTATCATAAGATTTCATTTATACAGAGTTTCACAACACTTGTAACTATACTGTGATATTAGGTTCCATACTTTCTTGGCAAAGTTATAAAGAAAAGTTAGGAAGTAATCACTCACGTATTACTGTAATTGATTGGCACATCTTCATACGCTAATGGGAGAGCTAGAGTCCCTCACTTATGAAATGTCTTTCCACTTCTCTTGCCCATATCTATATTAGGTTACCTTTCATATTTTCTGATATATTTTTCTTTTTATATAATAAACATAAGATTTTGTCCATTAACTTAAAATTTCACTTTAAAGTAAAAATTCTGGTTATTGTGTGGGAAAGAGGGGTTCTGATTGGGAAAAGACTTTACCTTTAGGGTGGGGATGAAGACAGTGCAATATTTCCAGGACTGATTGAAAGTTCCAGGGATTTTATTTTATAAGAAATGATTAAGTAGTACACTTGTATTTTGTTTTGTTTTTTAAATGTTTGTTTATTTGAAAGCAGAACAACAGAGTGGGTGGAGAGCAAGTGAGAGAATTTTTGATCTGCTGGTTCATTCTCCAAATGTCCACAACATTAGGGCTGAGGCAGGCCAAAGCCAGGATCCAGGAACTCCATCCAGATCTCCCACATAGATGGTAAAGACAAATACCTGGGCCATCATAGCTGCCTCTCAGCATGTGCATTGTCAGGAAGCTGTATTGGGAACAGAAGCAGGACTTGAGCCTAGGCACTGTAGCAGGTAATGTGCCACAACATCTACCTTACATTAATATTTTAGATACCTATGTTATACTTTGCAATAAATAGACTTAAAAACATTTTTAAATCATATTGACTGGATATAAAGTGGAAATAAAGGAAACATGAACAAAGGTCATAGAAATGTACATCTAAATGGACAAAACATCTAATGGACAAAAACATGCAAACATGATCAAATTCATGAGTAGTCAGGGAAATATAAAGAGTCCGTGAAATATCATTTTACATGGGCCAAACAGATGAAGTCCAACTGGCAGTATTACCTGTTACAGGCTGAGGGGAAAGGCGTCACTCCACACATGGCTAATGTTACAGCTTTTTTGTAAAACAGTCTGGCAATGCCCATTAAAATAAAAGCGTACATGATTGATTCAGTTCAGAAAACTGAAAGTGGCTCGTGCACATGAACATTTAGTGTTCACAATTGAAAGGGTAGCACTTAATGGCTGTTTAAATTATAGAATGCCATACCAAAGAATATTATGCAACCTTAAAAAGAAGTGCATTAGAGAGATATTGGTTGACTAGAAGGTATTTCCATTAAATACTGTAGAACAAAAAACTGGAGGTAGGTATAAACACTGTGCTCCCAATTGGTTCAAATAGAACCAGACACGTGTATACGCACATATTCCTGTCCTTGTGATCATGTGCACAAGGAGAGAAAGGTGAGAGGATGTGTACTGCATTCTTCACGCTGATTCTGGAGTGTGCTACAGACTGGTGTAGGTTACAATTCGAATAAAGCTTTATTAAAGCTTATTGGAGCAAATGTTCCTCCTAGTGGTTAAGACAATCACATCCCACTTTGGAGTATCTAAGTTTGACTCCTGACTCTGGCACCCTGACTCCAGCTCCCTGCCAATACAGGCCGTAGTAGGAAGCAGTGATGGCTAAAGTAATTGGGTTCCTGCCATCCATGTGGGAAAACTGAATTGAGTTTTCAGTTTCTGCTTTGGCCCCAGACCAGCAGTAGCTGTTGCTGGCATTTGGGAAGTAAACCAGTGGATGGACGATCTCTCTGTGTTTATCTTTCTGTCTGTTTCGGTCTTTCATGCTCTTTCTGCCTCTCAATAAATAAATGAAACTTTAAGGAAGCTTTATTTACAAATGGAGAGAAAAGGTATCAGGAGAAATAAGTTATTAAAAAATGAAATTCAGGCTGGCGCCGTGGCTCAACAGGCTAATCCTCCGCCTAGCAGTGCCGGCGCACACCGGTTCTAGTCCCGGTCGGGGTGCCGGATTCTGTCCCAGTTGCCCCTCTTCCAGGCCAGCTCTCTGCTGTGGCCCGGGAGTGCAGTGGAGGATGGCCCAAGTGCTTGGGCCCTGTACCCCATGGGAGACCAGGAGAAGCACCTGGCTCCTGGCTTCAGATCAGCGCGGTGCGCGGCCATTGGAGGGTGAGCCAACGGCAAAAAGGAAGACCTTTCTCTCTGTCTCTCTCTCTCTCTCATTGTCCACTCTGCCTGTCAAAAATAAAAAAAAAAATGAAATTCAGACTGCATGATTACAAACTCAAAAAGGAAAACTACCCCCATTCAGAAATTCTGAGTTTAAATATATAAAAGAACTGAACTTTAAGTTAGTCCTTTTGTTCCCCAAGTTTCTAGATTCAGGCCCATTGTTGCTGACAGGTCAACTTTTTGAGTGAAATTTCTCATAGCTTTGCCTGCAGCTGCCCAGCAAAATGAGTGGAACAGTCTCTCCAGTCTGGCTCTTCAGTCTGACTCCTTCCTGCTTACAAGACCAACTTTCCCAATTCCTCCCCACCAGTCTCTGTGATTCAATTAGGTCTTTTGTCACTGTCCCTTCTCCTATAAACTGGTTCCTCACAGTATAAACTATTACAGCTCTAGCCTGGAATTCTCCCCTGTCTGTAACCAGGTCCAATTCTTAAAGGTTAGCTCAAGCGCTCCCTCTTCCAAAGAGTTTTTCAAACTGCAACAACTCATGTTCACTACTGTTAAGAGAACTGTAATATGTGTGACTGTTCAATGGGTCAGACTTTAATGATCAGCTGTAGCAGGAGAGGAAAAATACTTTTGTGTTATTTACATATATAGTACTACATGCATACACACACACTCAATTTTAAAAGTCTTCCAAATAATGCCCCATATTTTTTACAGAGAGAAACAATGAAATGTAAAATCATGGATGGACAGATGCACAATTACCAAATCACAGGTAATTACCTCTGGGCAGGAAGACAGGGAATGGGTCCAGGTTGGTGAATGAATGGGAGAATGGGAGGTTTCAAATAGATCTGTAATGTTCCACTTTAAAAAAAAAAGTTTGTGATATGCAAATATTATAGAATATTTGCTTTTAGTTGTGTTATTTAAGTATGTTATACATGTATATATCACAAATTTAGACTCAAATATGATTCAGTCTCACTCCAAACCTGTGCTCATTTTAGCGGCTTCCTTCCAAAGGAGCAGTCCCCACCCTAAGATACTCTCACCATCAAATTGCCACCCAAGGAACTCTCTCAATGCTTAGCAAAGTGGACGGAGGAGATGGCCTTCCAGGGCCCGTTTCCAGATTAAGAATTGTCTTCCTGCTGAGCCATTCTGGCTTCCAGGAACCCAGCCTGATTCCTAGGACATGCCATTGTGGTGAATGATGGCTAGTTGCATTGCAAGTGAGCTAATAGGTATTTGCAGAGGGCAAATGGAGCGAGTCAGGCTGGGAACATGCTATGAGGAGGAAGCAACAGCAGGCCAGCCATTGTGTGCGGGGTGAGCACACACAGTCCTCACCTGGGACAGTGCAAGCAGGTTCCGGATAACGGCTCATGCCAGAGCGTAAGTCTTGGCTTCAGCCACCACTTAGAAATTGGTGGGTTATCTATGACTACCACTCTTAAGAAAAAAAAAAATTCTTATTCTCTGATAATGTTAAGTTCCTGGAGAGATACTCCATCGCCACCCTGTTGTCATCTATTTTGGTTGCTAGAAATGGTCAGATTAGAATCTTAAGTGATAAATCTGATAAGGAAGTGATTTCAGGTAGCGACATGTCCTGACAGTTAAAGCCGCTGGGAAGCAGGAAGGCTGGGGCAGGTACATTTCACTTTAAAAGTTCTGCTTTTCTTGAATTTTTGTAAAAGCATAATTTTAAAAATTAATTTAGCTGTAAAAACAGTGACTAAATCTGTTTTATTAGAGAATAGCAACACATCTTATGGGCACTTAAACCTTTACTGTTTAAAACCATTTTTGAATTCTGACAGTTGCTTTGCTTATGAATTTTATACTCATTCCATAGGTGTACATAAGGCACAAAAATAGGTAACCTGTCTTAATACGTCAAGTTTGTGATGAGGCCAGAACCAGAACTTGGGTATTCTTTATTCTATTTGAATTTTTTTTCCACTAGCTCCTACTGGTCTTTAGGGATTCATTAGTTTCCTTTTTTTAAAAGATGCATTTATTTATTTGAAAATTAAGTTACACAGAGAGAGAAGGAGAGGCAGAGAGTGAGAGCGGGAGCGAGAGAGAGAGAGAGAGAGAGAGAGAGAGAGAGGGGTCTTCCATCTGCTGGTACACCCCGATTGGCCACAACAGCCGGAGCTGTGCCGATCTGAAGCCAGGAGCCAGGAGCTTCTTCTGGGTCTCCCACAAGGATGCAGGGGCCCAAGGATTGGGCCATCTTCCACTGCTTTCCCAGGCCAAAGCAGAGAGCTAGATCGGAAGTGGAGCAGCCGGGACTTGAACTGGCGCCCATATGGGATGCCCATGCTGCAGATGCTTTAACCCGCTGTGCCACTCTACACCTAAGAAAACAACCATAGGAATCTTAAAGTCCCCAGAATTTAAAACAAACAAGCAAGAAACCTTTAAAAAAACATGAGAGGCAGAGAATTCGTATCTGCTGGTTCTCTCCTCAAATGCCACAACAACTGGTCAGAGGTGAGCAGTGCCAAAATCAGGAGCTGGTGATGCATTCTGGGTCACCTATGTGGGTAACAGGAACACAATTATTTGAGCCATCACAGCTACCTCCCAGGGTCTGCATTGGCAGGAAGCTGGAGTCAGGAGCAGGAGCTGGAAATAGAACCCAGGTACACTCAAGCATGCCTTAGCTGCTAGGCTAAAGTTCCCAGAATTTTATTGAAATGAACAACTCCTATCCCTGAAATATTCTGTCCAGATTTGAGTTGTATAAGTAAATTGTATTTGTATATCTTTTCCTTAAAGATTTAATGTAATTGTTATGATTTTATTCTGTGTTTTTGAGACCAATTTCTGCTTTGCTGTATATAATCACCAAGATGCAAAAATTGCTTTTTGTTAGGTTTCTAAAATTTTTTAGGTCTCCTAGGCAGAATTAAAGATCTGTTGAAGATATCATACAACAGACCAAGTGTTTTTTATTCTTAAATAAAAATTAAAAGATCAAAACAAAATAGAGAACTTTTTGAATCAAATATATATAATCTGAGTGTATTTTAAAGATACTTGTGTACTTATTTGAAAGGCAGGGTGATGGGGGGGGGAGAGAAAGAGAGAGAGAATGTGTCTTCTATATGCTGTTTCATTCCCCAAATGGCTGCAATATGCAGGTCTGTATCAGGCTGAAGCCAGGAGCCAGGAATTCCATCCCAGTCTCCTAGGTGAGTGACAAGGACCCACTTGGGCCATCTTCCACTGCCTTCACAGGCACATTAGCAGGGAGCTGGGTCAGTACCCTGGCTCTGATATGGGATGTGCTTTTCACAAGCTTAACCTGTTGCACCACAGCACAGGCCTCCGCATGTGTATTCTTGAGACTAGAATTGGAGAACGATCTATATTTGTGGTTGCAGGCTTCTGGTACCAGGTGTGCATTAGTCTGAGCCCTCTGCTGGCTTTGAATGCTGACATAAGGTGTATGCGTTGTGTACCTGTCATAGATTGATTGCTTAGGTAATCAAAAGCCACAAGTCAAGGAACTGGAAATTAATACCTAACACATATAATGTCAGGCATGGTGCTAAGTGTTTAGTATGTATTAACTAATCTTCCCAACAAACATATGGATAGGTACTGTTTTTATTATGTTTCATAGATGGGGAATTGTGACACAGAGTGACTACAGGTGACCACACACAGCCCCAGCACTGCAGAGCTGGACTCAAGCTGGGGCAGTCTAACACCCTGCTCCCAACCCACCCAGTTCACCACCAGTAGAA
Source organism: Sylvilagus floridanus (assembly GCA_949820135.1). NCBI lineage: Eukaryota > Metazoa > Chordata > Mammalia > Lagomorpha > Leporidae > Sylvilagus > Sylvilagus floridanus. The sequence goes on from OX463241.1 coordinate 81,958,685, forward strand.
GGTTACAAGCATTTCCACTGTATCAGATAATTCTCAAGTGTTTGTTTGACTTCACAATTTGGACAATAGCGACTACATTGGGGGTAGGGGTATATCAGATCTCCAGGCTCTACTAGTGGAGTCAATGCACATTTGAACACTCTGAATTTCTGCAATGCTGATTTTCTTTGTTTTTCCCAGCAATCAACAACAATTAACACCTGGTTTGTTATCATTCATTCAGAGATCAAATTTCACATGTTAAATTGATAAAGCACAAATCAAAGGCAACTATTAGGAAGATTCCCAAAGTCAGCCTGAGGCTTCTCCAAATGTGCAAGCTCTGGGATTACCCCTCCCATTTCAAAAGCAACCCCAACTCCAGGAAGGGGCTCCCAGTGAAGGCCCAATCAGATGCAAATTTCTGATTTCAAATTAAAGTTTTTTTTTTTATTTGTTTTGCATCACCTATTGCCTTGCCTTGGGTTATCTGGAGGGACCCTGCACCCACAGCCTAGTGAGGAAGGCAGGATAAGAGGTCTTCAGAGCAAACATTTATGGAGGCCCTGTTTTGTATAAGTCAATTGCAGGAACAGTCTCCTCCCAATTAAGGGTGTAGACTTTGCAAATCCTGCTAATGGGGTTTGATGCTGAAGGGATTAGGATGTGAGACTGGGGGAGAGGAAGAAGCTGCCTGGAGAGGACATCCAGTTTGCTTTGATTCCAAAGGAGCCTAAAATGCCTCAAAGGCATTCTTTTGTTTCCTTTTCCAAGATGCCCCTAAACTGGCTCCCTCTGCTTTAATAACTCAGACTAGTATGTATAATTTAAGACTTCTGTTCAAAGCCTGCAAGATTGTTTTCCTCATTTCTAAGGAAGTTTCATTTCTCAGCCTGATTTCACTGCCTGACACATCACAACACGGTGGGAACTCCGGTTTTGTTCTAACCATGACTTTAGAGAAGTCGGCTTCCATCATTTGTAGGATTTGTGGTATCCACATATAGGAAGACAGCCCACAGCAGGGCCTGCTTGCTTCCATTGTCAGTGTCCCAAAACGAGAGTCAATGTAAAGTGTTAATTGTGGATCTTGAGCAATGGTGCCAGAGAGCGTGACTCACTTTGTGGCTGGGTTCAACCATCGCCTTGGTGGCTGTGGTGGGACCTGTCACACCTATTCCTTTTGTGCTGGTTTCGTGTCCTGTCCTGGTTGCCTGGCACTCAGCACTTGATGAGGCTGGAAAGAGAAACCAAGGGCTGCCCCATCACACATACCCAACCTCTGAGATCTCAGATGTTGGTTGTTTGCTTTTAGACTTGACTTTAGTTTGTCTCAGCGAGAAATTTCTTAGCTGTGCAGGGATTTGGGTATTTGTTATAAAAGAACTGCTGTCACTTTGAGGGTGTGTGTGTGTGTAGGAAATGGGAGCAATTTATTTATTTATTTATTTACTTACTTATATGTATTTGAAAGGCAGGCACACACACACACACACACACACAGATTTCTCATCGACTGGTTCCCTCCCTGAATACCCATAACATCCATGCTGAAGCCAGGAACCTGAAGCTCAATTTGAGTCTTCCCCCAGGGTGGCAAGAACCCAAGTACGTGAGCCATCTCTTCTGCCTTCCAGACTTGGCATTACAGGAACCTAGATTAGAAGGGAAGGGTAGAACTCAAACCCAGGTTCTCCTATGCCATGTAGGCATTCCAAGTGGATCATAACTGCTGGGCCTGCCCCGAAAGTTTAACTTTTTATAGCATCTTAGTGCTCACCAACCCCATCTTACTCATACTTACATATTTTGCTACTTGAGAACCATTTTTCTAGGAGTTGGCATACTTCCCAAGATATACTTCCTAAGACAAAAATTGGTATTTTGAAATGGAGTAAGTTCTAAAAGTGTTCACCAGTGCAGCAGCTCAATAGGCTAATGCCCCGCCTTGCGGCACCGGCACACCAGGTTCTAGTCCTGGTCGGGGCGCCGGATTCTGTCCCGGTTGCCCCTCTTCCAGTCCAGCTCTCTGCTGTGGCCCGGGAGTACAGGGGAGGATGGCCCAAGTGCTTGGGTCCTGCACCATTATGGGAGACCAGGAGAAGCACCTGGCTCCTGGCTTTGGATCAGCGCGGTGCGCTGGCCGCAGCGTGCCGGCCACGGCGGCCATTGGAGGGTGAACCGACGGCAAAAGGAAGACCTTTCTGTCTCTCTCTCACTGTCCACTCTGCCTGTCAAAAAAAGTGTTCTTAAATAGAAGTATGTCATGTTTATCACAAATGTTCATAGGACTGGCTTAAGTGGAAAAGAAATACAATTGCAGTGTGAGTCTGCCAAACAAATCCAGGGAATCACCGAACAGGGGAACTTTCCTTCCCATTTATATTTCCTATTGTTGACTTTAGTCAAAATGAGAAGAAAATTTTTTTACTGACAGTAAATTTTAGAGCTATCACACCCACATTTTTGAAGAAAATATTGATTGATTGATTGATTGATTGATTTGAAAAAGCAGAGTGACAAAGAGATCTTCTATTTGCTGGCTCACTCTCCAGATGGCCACAACAGCCAGGGCTGATGCCAGGAGCCAAGTCTCCTACATGGCTGGTAGGGTCCCAAGCACTTGAACAATCATCTGCTGCCTTCCCAGGTGCGTTAGCAGGGAACTGGATTGGAAGTGGAGCAGCCAGGACTCAAACTGGTGCACCCATGGGTTGCCGGCATCACAAGTGAAGGCTTACCCCACTGCACCACAATGCTGGCCCTGAACCTGCTTCTGGCTACATTGTTCTCATGCTTGATTTTTTTTTTTTTAGAATTTTGCTTCTTCGAGGCATCAGGGACCCTCAGCAGAAGGCTATATGTATGTATCTGTCATTTTCTTTAGAATCAAAATGAACTGTCCTAGAAAACATTTTTGTAGCTGGAGCCACAGATTATATGCACAGTAGGCTTTAAAAATATTTAATGATGGATTACAAAGATAGAAGAGGAGAAACAGGGTAGGCAGAGTGAGCTACTTGTGGTGTCTATGCTGGGCTGACACAGTTAGTTTGTCTCTTCCACCCCTCACGTCCCTTCCTCCTTGGGCACTCCAGTCTTATTGTCTTTGTTAATTACTAGCCTCCTGCAAGGCTTCCTCCAGAGTTTGTATTATTTTTAATATACAGACTGATTTCATAACAAGGTGCTTGGACTTGTACTGTTGTCTCGTTATGGTGCACACCAGGGAGCATTTTTTATATAAAGAAGGTTTTGTTTTTCTTAAGTGTTTTGTGGGCTGTAATGCTTTGTCTCAGTCTCTTCCATGGGCTTTTTGTACTGTATATCCTTTCAATGACTCTCTTCTGCTTTTGCTGGGCTCTCTACAACCATATAACTGCTTAGCAGATGTTCTCTCTGATAGACGATGCTTTGGTGGCTACTGGGATCTATGTCCCCTGAGAGGGATACATATATTCATCCAGCTGCAGGCAACTTGTTCAGCTAAGCATTCTCTGGCCCTCAGTTTAACAGTTTCCTGCCCAAGGGCATTCTCTTTCCCATAGACAAATGCAGCCTATGACCTCCTGAACCAGTGTTTAAGACTCAACTTACACCAGTTCAGGTCAATTCTGAAGGACTATCTCTACCCCAAAACTCTCCTTAACATCAGGGGAAGGCTCCATTGTGACTGTTTCACAGTTCAGATTCTCCTCTGGCCTCTTCTGATTTCTCTCATTCTCCCACAGATGTTGGCCCTAGGGACTGCCTCTGTAAACTTTATGAATAGAAAACTCCATCTCACAATCTGCTTCCCAGGGAAACTCCCTGTGACCTCTGTATGCCGACAGCCTCATCCCTATTTTCTGTCTGAATTTCTCTTTTTGAAAAATAAATTTACCTTTTAGTTCTGTTTCCACAGACTTTTTGAAGTGCACTCATATTGTCCAGAAGGATTGCTTATTAGTATTTTTCACTTGGTTTCTTTTTTTAAAAATATTTCTTTTATTTACTTGAGAGCCAGAGTGACAGACAGAGGAATAGACAGGAGAGAGGGAGAAGGAGAGAGAGAGATACTGAGAGAGAGAGAATCTTCCATCTGTTGGTTCACTCCTCCAAATAGTCACAAGAGCCAGGGCTGGGCCAGGCTGAGGCTAGGAGCCTGGAACTACATCTGGGTCTCCCACATGAATGGTAGGGGCCCAAAGACTTAGGCCATCTTCTGCTGCCTTCCCAGGTGCATTAACAGGTAGCTGTATGGAAGTGGAGCAGCCAGGACTTGAACCAGCACTCTAATATGGGATGTTGGCATTGAAAGCTGCAGCTTAACCTGCTACACTACAACGCTGACCCCTGTATGCACTTCTTTCCTGAAATCCAGATTCCTAACTCTTGTTTATTGGACATCATTATTTGGGTGTTACATGGGCTGTAAAAGCTCAACCTGCCCCAATCTATGATCATTGTCTTTCTCTCTAATCATTCTCTTCTTTGTGGATTCCTTCTCTTAATTTAAGGGCAACACCGTTCACAGTTGTTCAAGCCATGTAACTGGAAGCCACTATGATCTTTACCCATGGTTCATATTTGATCCGTCACCAAGTCTTGTTGATTCTGCACTTTCACATATTGGTAGTAAATATTTCCCAGTGCTACCTACTCTCTCTTCACTACCTTACCTCAGGTCTCCACCATCATTTATTCCAACTTTCTCTTTTGACTCCATCTACCTTTAGAGTAATTCTTTTAAGAACATTATCATGTCTTTGCTCTGCTTAAACCTTCTAAGGGATTCCCATCGTCTTGTGCACTACAAAGTCCTTGGGAATACAGGGCGATTTGTGACTTGTGATTTGGTCCCTGCTGACAGCTTCCATCCTGCCCTGCCCTTGCCGCAACCATCCCAGTACTGGTTGTGCCAGTCTTTGAGGAGTGATTTCAGAAGTCATCAGTTGGGAAAGCCTTTTCTCCTTTAGAGGGCCTCGCTTTCTTTGTGTTACTGGCTTCTCTTGATTTGTTGGAGATGGGGGCTGGGGTTGGGGGTTTACTCTCCTTACTAGTGTGCTTTCCCTAAAAGGCAACAAAACAGACTCAGTGAATCCTTGTGGAATAGAAAAAAAGACACATGATGAGGTTTGAATCAATGAAAGATGAATGGGGTTTGTAAGCACACACTGAAACATCCCCAGGCTCTAATGATTAGGCTTCGATTCTCTGAGGGATGTGAGTGCAGGAGACATAGCAAATACTCATGTGAACCTAAAGAGTCAGGACATTTGGGACCTGCCTTCCTCTAAGATGAGGGCAATTCTATTTCGGGTAGAAAGGTTGGGAGTGGGGTGATTGGAGCTAGAGGTAGACATTAAGCTAATCTGGATAGACCTGTGCCAGGCTGAGCTGAGTCCTGATTTGTAATTATTTTAGTCATATGTGACCTGTGCTTCAAGAAACTTCCACAATGTTTTAGAAAATGTTTTCATTTTTCAATTCTAATGGCTACATATTCTGAAAATGGTGTTTCAGATGATGAATGGAGAGAAAGATCTTTGATTTCAGAAACTTCATCTATTTTTATTTATTTGCTTATTTGAAAGGCAAAGAGAGACAGAGACAGAGCTCCCATCTGCTGGTTCACTCCCCAAATGCCTGCAACAACCAAGGCTAGATGGGCCAATGGGTAGATGGGTAATCGCCTATGGGCGCACCTAGCAACCTAAGACAGAGGGTAGGACAAGCTTCCTATTACCTCCATGACGGGTAAGCAGATTGTGCGCCATTGGGAACCCAAGACAGGCACGTTTCTATGTCACTTAATATAATAAAAATGGGGGATATGTGGGGACCCATGGATAGGCTTGCCATGAGACCCTCCATGCTGGGCTTTGGCTTGTAGCAGTAATGTGGATGTAGCAGCTGATTGAACTCTCCATCTAGCTGAGGATCGTGGTAAACAACAAGATGGCGCTGATGCCCTGCCTGCTGCATGACTCCACAGCTGAGCGTGATCAGGTGCCGGATTGGAGAATTCTGTGCATGGACTGTGATTGGTTGACTGTGATTGGTTGAATTCTGTATATAAACGGACCACGGGAGAGGGAACGCACACGCCAGCTTTCCCCCTTAAGGAACATGCGCGCCATCTCTCCCCCTTCTCCCAGTCCCCCGCTCTTTTTCCCACTCGTTCTAAGTAAAAGTCTACTGAAGACCGATTAACTGCGAGCACCGTCGTTCCTTTTGCGGCCGAAGGAGCGACAAGTGCATTATTGGCTATCGTTCCATCATGTTAAGCCACACCTCTCCATGGGGATGGGCCAAAACCAGGAGTTGGGAACACAAGCCAGGTCTCTTGTGTAGGTAGCAGAAACCTAAATACTTGAGTTATCACCGGCTGTCTTCCAGAATCTGCATTAACGGGGAGCTGGAGTCCAAAGATGAGGGTATGGAACTCAGACACTCTGAAATGGGACAAGTGTCTAACTGGTGTTAACTGCTAAGCCAAATGCCCACCCCATCTATTTTTTAAAAATCATTAGTTTTGTTTAAAGTTTATGTAGTTATTTTTATCTTCTTGAAAGGCAGAGAGAAGGGGGGAGGAGAGAAAGAGAGAAAGAGAGAAAGAGAGAGAGAGAGAGAGAGGAAGGAAACAAGGAAGGAAGGAAGAGAGAAAGATATCCTCCATCTCCTGGTTCATTTCTCCAAATGCCCACAACATCCAGGACTGGGCCAGGCAGAAGCCAGGAGTCAGGAACTCCATCCTAGTCTACCATGTGGGTGGCAGGAGCCCAAGCATTTAAGCCATCACCTGCTGCCTCCCAGGACGCATCAGCAAGAAGCTGCATCTGAAATGGAGTAGCCTGGACTTGAACTGGCAGTTTAGTATGGGATGTAGGTGTTCCAGGCCACTGCTTAACCTGCTGTGCTCCAACACCCGACCCTCTCCAATCTGTTTTTTCAATTGACATGTTATGGTTGTTCATATATATGTAGTATGATGTGACATTTGTGTACAATACGTATATACATACAATGTTTAATATCAAATCAGCTAATGATCATATCCATCATCTCAGACATTTATCATTTCTATGTGTTGGGTACATTCAGAATCCCCTCTACAAGCTAGTATTAAATATACACTAAATTACTGTTAATGATGATCACCTTACAGTGCCATAGAACACAATAATGTTTTTTCCTTTTAGAGTTACAGACAGAGGGAGAGACAGAGAGAAAGATCTTCCATCCATTGGTTTACTTTTTGTTTAAGGCGCTATGGTTTCAACAAATGCACAGTATTTTGTATGTACAACTATGAAGTCGCATGGACTAGTTTCACTCTTCTCCCCTTAGAAGTCCCCTGTATGTCACCTGTTCCCCCAATGCCCAGACCCTTGTGGCCACTCATCCTTTCCTTTGCTATAGTTTGCCTTTCTTCAAATGTCACATAATTGAGAGCATACAATATGTAGAATTTTTGGACTGGATTCTTTCACTTAGCATTATATATTTATGATTAATCTATATATTTTTGTGACTGGTAGCTTACTTATTCTATCTCTAAACAATATTCCATTGCATGGGTGTACCATACAATGAAATAAATGAAACCTCTTCGTTTATTTTATTGAAATGTATTTTGGATGTTTTTAGTATTTAACAATTATTAATAAAATTTATATGAACATTCACATGCAGGTGTTTATTGTGGGCAAAAAATGTTTAAATAGTTTGACAAATACCTAGGAACATGATTATGGACTCATATAAGACCCTGCTTGGGTTTGTAAGAAATTGCTGAACTCTCTTCCAAATTGCTGTACCATTTACCACCAGTAAATGAATGAGAGCTCTGGTTACTCTACATCCTCATTGGCTAATGATATCATCAATTTTGGAAATATTAGCCATTCTCATATGTGTGTTATAGTATTCCATTTTTGTGGATCTTCCATTTTTAGATTTTTTGAGACAAGGGACATGGCTGTCCTAACTCCTAACCAGAGTCTTAACTGCTAGATTAAACACCTGCCCCCCACTGTGTAAATTTATTCATATGTAAGTTTTTATGATCTGAAAAACTCTGAACAATAACATTACAGTTGTAGTCAAAAGTGATTAACTTATTATTTATTATACCCTTTCTATGGATATTATAAGAAAAAATACACATGTTTTCACTCAGGTTCATAATTAATAGCTGTGCATTTTACTTTTACTATAAGCTTAAAGAACCTTGAAACAATGTTCCTATATATAGTTTATGGAGAAAATACACTCTTGGTATATATTTAGGCAGGAGAGAACATTTTTATTTAATCGTATATTAAAAAATCATTATTGGCATGCAAGGAGATCCGTTATTTTATGTTCTAATTTATTTTATAGTCTTAAAATATAAGAATACTAAATTCGACAAAAAAATTTCTTCCAGTGGGGCATTTTGGATTGTTCTAGCTCCTGCTCCCTCTGCCCTTTGCCCTTGCCTGAATCTGTGGTGAAGTGGGTTAATCTTTTTCACTGCTACTGCTAAAGGCTCTGGGACCTCCAGTATCTTTCTATGTGAGAGTCAGCCGTTCCTTTGTCCTCCCTGGGATTTGGGTTGGGTAAGAATGATTGATGCTAGTAGGTAATTTTATTCACATTTCTTCATTGTTTTAGAAGGCTGAAGTTGAGTAATGATGTAACCTTTAACATCAGCAGGCCTATTTAACCCTACATTTGGTTTATTTAAGTTAATACCATCCGGTTGTTGCCTATTTTGATTCCCCTGAATCTTTGAACTTTGCTTCCTCTTTATTCTTGATAAGCCCAGGGTATGCCCTTACCATCCTGCTTGGTCTCTTTTGGGATTTGCAATTTACAATTCTACTTTGATTTAAGAAAAGACATTCCTGTGAGTTTCCAAAAAACCTCCACCCAGTCAGTACTCACTGATAGAGTCACGGAATAGACTGGTCGACATCACCAGTTACAGGATAAAGGAAAGATAAATCAGTGGGAGTGTGTCTCCCTGTCATGAAATCTCACTTTTGACCCTAAGGGTTAGGAGTCCTGATGGTCACCTACTGCTTTGTACTTGGCCTTTAATTCCTTGTGTGATGCCAGTGCCAAATCTGTTCCGTTTGAGTGGCCAACTTGCTTTGGCCTCAAGCGTTACCATGAGAACACTGAGCTTCCAGGTATTCATGTGTATGGTATGAGGAACTGGAAATGTTGCCAAAGTTTTCTTGGTGTTCCACAAACCTTGAGATCTGACTTGGGGCTGTCATGCGGAGCAGTGAAGGCTGTGTATTGGAGGCAGCAATCCAATTAGCTCTCAGATGTCAAGTTGTAATTTCTGACATTAAGTCATGGTTTTGAACCTGGAAACCAATATAATCTCAGAACATGTTCCAACTCATCACCTCAAGGGAGAAAAAAGTGAATTCCTTTATGCTGAATTGATTTATAATAGTAATTTTTATGACTACAGAAACACACATAATCCTGAATAAAATTAGAAAGTAGATTTAATATAGAAATTAAAACATATCATGTTCCCTTTAATGTGACTCACTACTGTGACGCTTAGACAAAACCCTCTGTTATTTTTCTATGTGTCCTTATATGAGAAGTAATGCTATTATATTATATAAATTACATCATACTGTACATACTGTTTTGTGAACCTGTTTGTCACCCAAACATTTCCATTTCCATAACTTTTCATTTTTTTGTACTTTCTAGTCCATATTCAGATTTTCCCCAAATGTCTTTCCTGCAAATATGTGCTAGTAAATATCCAATCTGATGTCATGTTTTGCATGTTTTTGTTATATTCTATATATAAGGGATTTTTCATTTATATCACAGTATGAATATTGTGTTTCATTTGAACTGAGTCTAACCAACTAATGTTGGTGAAGTCCTGTGAACTTTGAGTGACGCTTGACCACCAGATCAGAAATGGGACTACCTGGAGAAGTTTTCTTGACCAATGAATAACAGGACTTTAATCAGTAGTTTATAGAGACCTGTGGGCTCTACCCTGCCCATGCTGCTAGTTTTCCTTCCTTAGCCGACATAACCATCATACCCCACACTGCAACCAGTGTCTACTCCCGGACCTTTCCCTGAGTGAACTGCTCAATGAAATTCTTTGTTGGAGTATGTTTTCTTGCCTGGCTCAAAAATAATAATTGGATTTTGTGCTTTCTTCTCATGAAAGAATTTAAATTCTGGTGCTCTTTGTTTTATTCTTTGAAACCTATATTAAAGGGATTAATTAGAAAGCTCTTGATGGAACAAGAAAGAAATTTTAAACCTGATAAGGTAGAGGTTCACTAAATATCATTAGCACAGTTAAAACTGAGATATGAGACACTAAAGTATTGGTTAAGCCTTGCCACTAGGAGTGAAGTCATTTGGATGGTAAATACCTTGTGTAACGTGCATGTTCCCTTGAGTAGACTCATATAAAGCACATATCCCTACTTGGTGTTATTTCTCCTGGAATAATAGCATGAAGTTAGTATTAGCCAGTCATCACCTTGTGCTATTCTTTTCAACCAATGTGTCTATAATAAGCAAATTGTGGCAACTCTATCTGTTCCTTCTTTTTTTGTCTTTTTTGGGGGTCTAGCTATTCAAACTGCTCAGATATGATTTTGAAGCACCTGCTCTGAGCAGCCATGATACCTGCTTACAGAATAAACCCCATTATTCTCACATTCACTGCACCTCAACTTGCTTTCTAGATTGACAAGCACATTGAGTTGCTCACTGAGGTACATTTGCCTGGACCTTTTGGATGTCAGACCTGGGGTATGTAACTGAGGCTGTCTGTTGTCTCCCCCTTCCAGAGTTCATCTGGTACTGGATTATCTGCTTACTCCTCCCCAAGGGATGCATTTTTTCAGTGGCCCATTTCATCACATTTTCAATTTGGAGATTTTACACTTGCTTCTTTCTGTGTTTCTTTGAAGTTGGCTAGAACACTTAGAAAAATCCTTTGGAAATATGTTTCCTCAATTTTCAGGTTTGCCTGTTTCATAGACAAGTGACTTGATTTTTGACCTGTCTATGACTATGTGTAGAATTCAAAAGACTTCACACTATGGGCCTCATATCATGTATAATTTTGTAAATTCATCAAATCCCATAGTCTCAAGTGTCATTTTACTATCACTTCGTTTTAGTTTGACAAATCAATGTCTGTATTTCTTTCTATCTTTAATGTAAAAAAATATATTTATTTCTAGTTTTTGAAGTATGCATTGTGATTAGCAGAGTCATGAATCGTAGGGGTAGGGTCTCCTCTATTTTTTTTTTTTTTTTGACAGGCAGAGTGGACAGTGAGAGAGAGAGACAGAGAGAAAGGTCTTCCTTTTTCCTTTGGTTCACCCCTCAGTGGCTGCTGTGGCCAGCGCGCTGCAGCCAGCACACCGCGCTGATCCGAAGGCAGGAGCCAGGTGCTTCCTCCTGGTCTCTCATGTGGTGCAGGGCCCAAGGACTTGGGCCATCCTCCACTGTACTCCCTGGCCACAGCAGAGAGCTGGACAGGAAGAGGAGCGACCAGGACAGAATCCAGCGCCGTGACCGGAACTAGAACCTGGTGTGCCGGCGCCACAGGTGGAGGATTAGCCTATTGAGCCATGGCGCCGGCCTGGTCTCCTCTATTTTTGAACACACTGTTTATCAGTGCACCACTACTTACTGCTCTGTAGGTTAGATTCCACATTGGGAAATGGAGCGTACACTATTCTCACAGATGGACTCTTAGGATTGAAAAAAAATAGACAAATGGTAGAATGCATTAATTCACATGTACTAAATACATGCTTTAGGGATTAAAACTAATGCATCATGTTAATTTTCCTTTTCTGTTATCTTTTTAAAGCAGATATTTATTTATTTATTTTAGAGAGAAAGGAGACAGAGAGACAGAGACAGAGACAGAAATGTCTTCCAGTTGCTGGTTCATTCCTCAAATGCCTACAACAGCTATAGCTGGGCCTGGCCAACACCAGGCACCAGAACCCATCACATGCTACATCCTAGGGTCTGCATTATCAGGAAGCTGGAGGGTCTGCATTATCAAATGCTGGAGCCAGGAGTTGCACCCTGGTATGAGAAGATCAGTCAAGGATGTCTGAATTGCTAGACTGAACACCCCCCCCCCCATCATTATTTTTAAAGTAGTTATCATAAATTGTCTTAAGTGTGTAGACTAAAAATTGATGTAAGACTTGCTGTACTCCCAGGGTTCTTTTAGCTCAAGATCTGCAGAGCTTTGAAAAATCTTGGAGACTGCCAGTTCTCAGAGCAGGGCATGCGTTGGAAAAAGCTGAAATCAAATTTGCCATGAGAAAGGTAGAAGAGCCATCTATTAAGATCACTTTCATTACACCAAAAACACTTGGTATTTATAATGGCAATACTATAGAATAAACATGCTGATAGGAGATGATATTATTAATAATGATAACAGTGATGGCTAATATATTTTTTGTTCAGTACTGATTCAACTATCAAGCACCATTCCAAGGGCTCTACATGTATTACTCTTTTTTTAAAAAAATATTTATTTATTTATTTGAAAGACAGAGTTATAGAGAGGCAGAGGCAGAGAGAGAGAAAGAGAGAGAGAGAGAGAGAGAGAGAGAGAGAGAGAGAGAGTCTTCCATCTGCTGGTTCACTCCTCAGATAGCCACAATGGCTGGAGCTGCACAGATCCGAAGCAAGGAGCCAGAAGCTTCTTCCAGGTCTCCCATGTGGTGCAGGGGCCCAAGGACTTGGGCCATCTTCTACTGCATTCCCAGGCCATAGTAGAGAGCTGGATCAGAAGTGTAGAGCAGCTGGGACTAAACCTGCGCCCATATGGGTTGCTGGTGCTGCAGGCGGCGGCTTTACCTGCCACGCCACAGCGCTGGCCCCTACAAGTACTACTCTTAATTTTCATACTAACCTCATTGAGACAATCTTATTGTTGTCTTCTAGGCTGATACTTAATTTTTTAACTCTTATCTTTTTTATTGTGGTAAAATATGCATAACATAAAACTGACCATCTTAATCATGGTTAGGCGTACAGTGGCATTCATTTCATTCACGTGATATGCAACCATCAGCAGCCTCCTTCTACAGAACTATTTCATGTCCCTAAACTGAAACCATTAAATAATGAATCCCCTATTTTCCTCACTTTGCAGCCTCTGGGAACCATAATTCTTTCTGCTTCTGTGAATTTGTGATTTGAATTATCTAGGTACCTGATGTAAGTAGAATCATAGATTTGTCATTTCGTATCTGAAATATTTTACTTAGTATCTGGTCCCTATGTTCAGCCATGTTGTATTGTGTGTCAGAATTTCACTCATTAAAATTGAATAATATGTATGTTTATACACGCATTTGGTTTGTCTTGCTAGACACTTTGATTACTTCTACTTTTTGTATATTGTGAATAATTCTGATAGGAATATAGGTGTACAAATTATTTATTAGAATCCTTGGCTTCAATTTATTTGGCTAAATACTCAGAAGTAGAATTTCTGACTGTATACTAATTCTGTGTTTATTTATTTTTGAAGAATCACTTTACAGTTTTACACAGCAGCTGCACCATTTTATATTTTCATTAGCAAGGCAGAAGGATTCTAATAGATAATTTGAGGGATTCCCCTCAAATCCTTTCTAATGCTTGTCATTTTCTAGGTTAGTACATTTTTTTTAAATGCCTGGAAGCTTAGGGAAAATGCAATAGAAATTGAAGCAATTTATGAAATTCATATATACAAATTCCTTATAACATCATACTTTGGCAAGGCATAACTTTTAAGGCAGATTCTTTTTTTAATTAAAATTTTTAGAAAATTTTTATTTAATAAATATAAATTTCAAAAGTACAACTTTCGGGTTATAGTCATTTTTCCCCCCATAACCACCCTCCCACCTGCAAACCATCCCATCTCCTACTCCCTCTCCCATCCCATTCTTCATTAAGATTCATTTTTAATTATCTTTACATACAGAAGATCAACTTAGTATACACTAAGTAAAGATTTCAACAAACTGCACCCACAAATACACACAAAATATAGAGTACTGTTTGAGTAGTAGTTGTACCATTAATTCACATAGTACAACACAATAAGGACAGAGATCCTACATGGGGAGTAAGTGCACAGTGACTCCTGTTGTTGATTCAACAATTGACACTCTTATTTATGTTGTCAGTGATCACCCAAGGCTCTTGTCATGAACTGCCAAGGCTATGGAAGCCTCTTGAGTTCACATACTCTGACCTTATTTAGACAAGGTCATAATCAAAGTGGAAGTTTTCTCCTCCTTCCAGAGAAAAGAACTGCCTTCTTTGATAGCCCATTCTTTCCACTGGGATCTCACTCGCACAGATCTTTCATTTAGGTCATTTTTTGTAAGGTAGATTCTTATGAGAATTTTAATTTCTTTAAATATCTTGTTATTACTACAAATATTGTTTTTAATTAAAATGCCTTCAGTGTGCTTGAGGAAGATGTTTGAGATTGTTACGCTAGTAATGGAGTATCCCATTACTTAGATAGTGAGATGTGGTCACCAGTGTGAGAAATGGAGTCTTTTGAAGTCTGCTTGAATGTGGATTTGTAAAATGAATATGGTAACAAATAAGACTACAGGTTTGGGGAAAAAAAATCTAAGCGGCTTTCCATACATAAAATAACTTTAAATAAATTAATCCTATAGGCTAAAATCAAAAGTTCAGAAAATAGCCATTTCATGTATGAAGACATCTTAGCTCATGTAGGGATTTCTTAAAAATTGGTTTCTTTGACAGAGAGACAAACAGATGGATATCTTCCACCTGCGGGTTCAGTCTCCAGGTGTCTGTAACGGCTAGCACTGGACTAGGTTGGGCTGAAGCCAGGAGCTGGAAACTCAGCCCAGATCTCCCAAATGGGTGGCCAGAAACCAATTACTTTGGAAGGGGAAAGGGAGGGGAAAAAGGGAGGGTTGCGGGTATGAGGGAAGTTATGGGGGGGGGGAGCCATTGTAATCCATAAGCTATACTTTGGAAATTTATATTCATTAAATCAAAGCTTAAAAAAAAAAAAAAAAGAAAGAAACCAATTACTTGAGCCAACGCTGCTGCCTCCCAGCCTCCCAAGATCTGCATTTGCAGGAAACAGGAATCAAGAGCAGCAGCTGAGAACAGAACCTAGATACTCTAATGTGGTATGCGAGTGTCTTAATGAATTTCTTAACTGTAGGCCAAATGCCTGCTTCATTTAGGGAATGTAGGTAATTTCCTGGAGATTTAAAATGTGACAGTGTATCAGGTATAAAATAACACACACAAACAATTTTTTTCTACTTAAATGAAAACCTGGGAAGCAATGGTTCAGGGGGCTGGACTGCTGGCTGCCTGCTTGCCCATGTTCTGAGTCAAAATTACCTGTTCCTTATCTGCACTTCGGCACAGCAGGAGGACCTAGTCAGGCTACATCTAACTGTTGCTGAACAACAGCCCAAACTAGTTAGAGGTATTGCTATAAAATCCCCAAACCAGGTCCTATAGCCTGGTAAACAGAAAGCCAATCACTGACATTGGTGTGGTGGAAGAAAGGAGGTATTTGTTGCAAAGTGTAGGGCAAGGAGCCAAGCAGCTATTGCTCAATTCCAGAGCTCCCTGAAAAGTTAGGGATGAAGATTATTATACATTGAACTTGGGGTCATTTTTCCGTGACCACATTCGCTAGGGAATCTAAAGAACCTTGTAGTTGACCTGGCCATTGGTCTAGGCTAAGTTGCCCAAGGCCACACACAAGTTTCTTAAAGTGACCTCATGGTATGTAGTAAGATTTTATATTTTTGCTATTGTGGGAAATCTTACCAGGGGGTTTTCTTGCAATGGCAGTCTCCTGAGGAAGATAGGAGAATAAATAGGAAAAATATGTCAGTTGGGAAATACGATAACTTTAATTTCTCTTCCTTTAGGGAGAAGTTTATGGAAAAAACAAAAAATATACTTATCTTTTAGCCTTTTGAAGATAACTTGAAGTTCTCAATTGGCTCACAAGAGTAGGCAAATTATTCTCTGGGTATACTTGTGAAGACTCAACTGGTAGAGGTTTAATTCTTGACAGATTTGCACACCTAGAAATTCTCTGTAATTTAACTGCAGGGGAAATGCTAAGCAGCACCTGATAGGATCTGTTCTGTTTAGGCTGTAATTCATCTAAAGGGGACCCTTCTCTCCATATGGGGAGCAGCATGTACTTGAGCTTTAGTTCAGCTTTGGGGCTGCAGAAAGTGAACAGGACAAGTGTAGGTCATCCCAGGGCCATTCCTTGTCTTTCAGCTACAAACGGTGTGAAGGATTTATCTAAATTATGAGTCTCTGGTGCAAGGGCTATTGTCACAGACAATTTTTTGAAATGATTCCATGTTGTTTTCTCTCCATCCAAGTGAATCAGTATCAGGACTGTTTGGATTCCAGATCCTGAAGAATCCTGCAATTTCCAGGATTGTCCTTAGCTATTTCTTTTTTTAAAAAAATTTTATTTAATGAATGCATTTTACATAGATACAACTTTAGGAATGTAGTGGTTCTTTTCTTCAACCCCTCCCCCTGCTCCCATCCCACCTCCCTCTCTCTCTCCCATCTCCTTCTTCATTATGGTTTGTTTTTAGTATGACTTTATATACAGAGGACCAACTCCATGCTAATCATAGACTTCAACAATTTGCACCCACACACACACACAAAACATACAGAGTACAGTTTGGGGAAAGAATTTGCAGACCTTAGCTACTTCTTTGTGGTAATGAAAATGTTTTTCTTAAAGATTCATTTATTTATTTGAAAGGCAGAGTTACAGAAAGGCAGAGGCAGAGAGACAGAAGGAGAGAGAGGTCTTTCATCCACTGATTCACTTCCCATCTGCTGGTTCACTCCCCAAATGGTGGCAACAGCCGGAGCCAAGCCAATCTGAAGCCAGGAGCCAGGAGCTTTTTCCAGGTCTCCTACACAGGTGCAGGGGCCCAAGGACATGGACTTGGGTCATGGCTTTATAGGAGCCTTGTTAGTGGACTAGGTTGGTTCTTGCATCCCACGATCTTGACTGTGTCCTTTGGAGTCCCCAGCATCCCCACGGACTCCCTTGTAGACCACTTAGGACTTGGTGTCTTATATGTCAAATACCATCTGTGGGGCCTGAGTGTCCTTGTGTCCCTGTATTTTTCCTAGTCATCTGAGATCCATGGGGTTTTCCATGAGCAGGGATGGAACAGGATCGTCACGACATCTCAGGCTTCATTTTTAACATTTTAGCAAGCCTGCTTGTTGCTTCAAGGTCACTCTGCCATGGTTCCCTGTGAGCCTTAAAAAAATCTTGAAAGTTATCAGTTGCAGGTAAAGGGCCCTTCTTTCAAAGAACACAGAGGAATTTTCAAATGGAGTATTCCTTAGAGTACCCATCAGTCTTTTCCTTGGATCACTTTGCCTTGACATCCAGCCGGAGATGTGAATGAACAGCTTCTAAAGAGAATGCCAAAGTGTTTTCTATTGTGCTGCTCCAGGTTACCCTCCCTCCGGCAGAGTATAACAGATCCCTGGATTCACTTTCTCTCCAACGTTGCTATTGTCACACTTTTTAAATTGTTTTGCCAAATAAGTGGATTTATATTGACATTGGGTTCTTGGTTCTCATTTCCCTTGTCTCTGTGACATTGAGCATCTCTTCATCTGCTCTTTGGCCAAATCTGTTTTCTCTTCCATGAAATACCTAGTTAGGTTTCCCCCTTTTCTCTGTTGGGTTCCTTTTACTTTCTCATTGACTAGCAGGAATTATTTATGTATTATTGATATTAATTCTTTTTGGTTGTGTGTATTGAGAATAGTATCCAACTTTGTAATTTGTCTTTATTTCAAGATATTCCTTTTTTAAAGCTTTATTTGAAAAGCAGAGTTACAGAGAGCCAGAGGCAAAAGTGAGGGGGGTGGAGGATAGAGAGAGAGAGAGAGAGAGAGAGAGAGAGAGGTCTTCCATTGCTGGTTCACTCCTTAAATGGCCACAATGGCTGGAGCTGGGCAGATCTGAAGCCAGGAGCCAGGAGCTTCTTCTGGGTCTCCCACGTGAATGCAGGGTCCCAAGCACTTTGGCCATCTTCTTCTTTCTCAGGCCATAGCAAAGAGCTGGATCATAAGTGGAACAGCTGGGACTCGAACTGGTGCCCATATGGGAATGCCGGCACTGCAGGTGGCAGCTTTACCTGCTATGCCACATGCTGGCCCCTCAAGACATTTCTTGATTAAAAATTTTTCTAAATTTTAATATAGTTAAACATACTCATCTTTTCTCATAAAATTCTGTCTTAAGAATAATCCCAAAGCGCAGAATTCACTTATGCCTTCTATTAAAGTTTTAAAGGTTTCATTTTGAACTTATATGGTCTCATAGATTAATTTTGCCTACTTTTTAAAAATTTATTTATTTATTTATTTATTTATTTATTTGAAAGTCAGAGTTACACAGAGAGAGAAGAGGCGGAGAGAGAGAGAGGTCTTCGTCCAATGGTTCACTCCCCAGATGGCCGAAACGGCCAGGGCTGCCCCGATCTGAAGCCAGGAGCCAGGAGCTTCTTCCAGGTCTCTCACATGGTTGCAGGGGCCCAAAGACTTGTGCCATCTTCTACTGCTTTCCCAGGCCATAGCAGAGAGCTGAATTGGAAGAGCAGCAGCTGGACTAGAACCGGCACCCATATGGGATGCTGGCGCTTCAGGCCAGGGCGTTAACCCCCTGCGCCACAACCCTGGCCCCTAATTTTGCCTATTTAAAAAATATGTCCATGGGGTGGGCTTTGCAATGCAGTGGGTTAAGTCACCGCTTGGGATGCTGACATCCTATATCGGAGTGCCAGCTTGAGTCTCAACTCCTTCACTTCCAGTTCATTTCCCTGCTAATGTGCCTTGGAGGACAGCAGATGATGGCTCAAGTACTTGGGTCCTTGCCACCAAAGTGGGAGACCCAGATGGAGTTCTAGGTTCCTGGCTTTGGTCTGGCACAGGCTTGACTATTGCAGGCATTTAGGAGGTGAATCAGCAAATGGAAGATATATCTCTCTACCTTGCAAATAAATAAATATTTTTAAAATGTGTGTGTGAAATCACTCACTTTTGAGTGATTTTTTTAAGATTGCATTTTTTCCTCTGGGCAGTTGTATTTGTTGGTTATACCCATGTTGTTGCAGGAAGGCCTACCTTGTTCATTTTCATTGCTTTTTAGCATATCATTGTTTAAACATCTCATGGTGTTTTTATATATTTATATATATATATTATCTTATTTTTGTTTACATTTAAGTTTCCAATTTTAGGTGTTGTCAGTGATACTTAAATAAACTTTTTTGCAGGACCAGCGCCATGGCATAATGGGTAAAACCTTCGCCTATAGTGCCAGCATCCCATGTGGGTGCTGGTTTGAGACTCAGCTACTCCACTTCCTATCCAGCTCTCTTCTATGGCCTGGGAAACCAGTAGAAGATGGCCCAAGTCCTTGGGCCCCTGTACTCACATGGGAGACCCAGAGGAAGCTCCTGGCTTCTGGCTTCTGATCAGCGAAGCTCCGGCAGTTGCGGTTATCTGGGGAGTGAACCAGGGGATGGAAGACTTTCCCTCTCTCTCTCTCTCTCTCCCTCTCTCTCTCTCTGCCTCTCCTTCCTCTCTGTGTAACTCTGACTTTCAAAGTAAATCAATAAATCTAGAAAAAATAAATATACTTTTTTGCACACTTTTTGATGTATCTTTGCATTTTTGTTTGGTAAATACCTATGACTATCAGCTAGGTCTAAGGCATTTTGTATGTCCAAATTAGGTACATAATTGGTTCTCAAGCTCTTATGTCAACAGTCATGGTGGTAAGACTCCTGGTTCCTTAGCCTGGTTCAAGACAGTGGCAACAGTTGTTAGCAGGAATCATTGTTCATTGCTGCACTGCAGGCACTCTCAGAAGTAAATACATGTCAGTTTTACTCAACAATGTTTGTGAGGAAGCAGTTAGGATGATTAATTTTATTAAATCTCAATCCTGGAGCACATATCTTTTCATCATTCTGTGAGATGAAAGGAAAACCATTCAAAAAGTTGCAAATCAAAAGCATGGTTTCTTGAGGAAATATTGGTCAGAATTTTGGAAATTTGTATTCAACACTGGGAGTTTAGTCAGCTTCCCAAAGATTAAAGATGTATGTGTGTGTGTGTGTGTGTGTGTGTGCGTGAAAGGGGGGGGGGAGGAAGAGAGAATCAGTGAAAACAGAACCAATGTGATTTCTTTTTATAATATATGATGGAATGTGTTGGTATATGGAAGATCTGCCTAAGTCAGGAAGCCAGTATTTTCCTAATGCCTGATGCAGAGTATTACAAAGTCACATATGGTTAAACAATTCAGAGTGCAAACATGACTGGTGCATTTTAATGTAACATAATGCAAAAAACTTCATTGATACATTTCAGATTCTACATTTAGCTGGACTTTAAAAATATAGCTAATTGAGTTTTGATGTAGTGTCAAAGAATAGTTCCATTTTCTGAAACCTTGGTTATAGGGAAAATATGTTCTGAGGTTCTACAGCACAGTAGGGTGACTATAGTTTCCAACAATTTAGTATATATATATATATATATATATATATATATATATATTATAAAAAACTAAAAGGAATTCAAAGTTTCCCAACAAAAACAAATGATTATTTAAAATATGGAAATGCTAGTTGCCCTGAATGATTATTACACATTGTTTACATGTATTGAATTATCACACTAAACCCTGTGAACACATACAATTATTATGTATCCATTTAAAAACAGATGCTTTAGTTCTTCTGTCTTTAGCATATATATATATATATATATACATATATATATATTTAAAGATTTATTTATTTATTTGGAAGGCAGTGTTACGGAGAAGCAGAGGCAGAGGCAGAGAGGTCTTCCATCCGCTGGTTCTCTCCCCAGATGACTACAACAGCCATTTTCTCAACATATTGCACATGCCATTAGCATTTTAATGGGCATTGTGTTTGATGTATGAATGATTCAGGGGCAGAAAATTCTGCAGTCTATGAACATGATATGGTCTTCCATTTATTTACATCTTGAGATTTCCTGAATGTAGCCTTCTGTGTACAAGTCTTGCGCATTTCTGTTAGAAATGTACCTAGATACTTGACATGTTTTGATGCTATTTTGAATGGTATATTAAAAAAAATTTAGATCCTTTACCGATTTAAAGGAATATAGTAAATTTATTTATTGACTTTGTATCTAGCAACCAAATTAATTTATAATCTTTTTTTTAAAAAGTTACTATAGCTGGTACTGTGGCTCACTTGGCTAATCCTCCATCTGCGGCGCCGGCACCCCGGGTTCTAGTCCCAGTTGGGGCGCTGGGTTCTAGTTCCGGTTGTTCCTCTTTCAGTCCAGCTAGCTCTCTGCTGTGGCCCGGGAAGGCAGTGGAGGATGGCCCAAGTGCTTGAGTCCCTGCACCCGCATGGGAGACGAGGAGGAAGCACCTGGCTCCTGGCTTCGGATCTGCGCAGCATCACCCATAGCGGCCATTGGGGGAGTGAACCAACGGAAGGAAGACCTTTCTCTTTGACTCTTTCTCACTGTTTATAACTCTACCTGTCAAATAAAAGAAAAAGTTACTATAAAAATTCCAACCAAGTGCAGATGTAGACAAAATAGTGTAGCAGTCCCCATGTATGTATCATCTACTCCAAGTTACCAAATCATGCAATCTTGTTTCATTTATATTCTTACTCATTTTCCCTTTCCAAAATATATGAAAGATTTTTTGAGTTGTGCATCCCTAATATCTTATGGTTTGTATCAGTATTAATTATAAATTTATTAATTCTAAAAAACATATTGAAATTCCTTTCATTTTTCTTAACACAGAATCATTATTTGTGAATCAGGTTTATATTTCTTACTTTATAATGTGTGTACATTTTAATTTCTTTCTTGCTTTCTCTCAGGACTAGACATAAGTTTTGAATAAATGTAGTGATAGCAGACATCCTCCTCTTATTCCAGGCGTAGAAGCGAGGCATTCCACATTTCACCACTAAGTGTGAGTAATGTTTGCTCTAGGACTTCTGTGAATGCCCTTTAATAGGTAAAGGAAGTTCTTTATTTTTAGTTTACTGTTTTTTTTTAATCAAGAATGGATATTGGGTTTTATCAACTACTTTGTTTTACATATGTTGAGATGATGATATGATTTTCTTCTGGAATTCTGTTAATTTAATAATTATTTTAATAATTTAGTGATTAATTAATTGATTGATTGATTTGGGAATACTCAATAGACCTGTTGTCTCTCTCTCTTTGTCTTGCTTTCTCTCTTTCTCTTTAGCTCTACCTTTCTTGTTTTTGACAGGCAGAGTGGACAGTGAGAGAGAGAGACAGAGAGAAAGGTCTTCCTTTTGCCGTTGGTTCACCCTCCAATGGCTGCCGCAGCCAGTGCACCACGCTAATCCGAAGCCAGGAGCCAGGTGCTTCTCTTGGTCTCCCATGAGGTGCAGGGCCCAAGGACTTGGGCCATCCTCCACTACACTCCCTGGCCACAGCAGAGGGCTGGCCTGGAAGAGGGGCAACCAGGACAGAATCCGGTGCCCCGACCGGGACTAGAACCCGGTGTGCTGGCACCGCAGGCGGAGGATTAGCCAATTGAGTCGTGGCGCCAGCCTAGCTCTACCTTTCAAATAAATAAATAAAAATAACTAACTAAACTTAAAAGCATGTACAATATAATCTTTTTGCCATATTTCTGGAATCAGTGAGTTAATATTTGATTTAGAAAGTTACAAGATGGGCCCATAATTTTCTTTTTTTATTATAGTCCATCATTTTTGGGGATGAAATTAAATGTTTTCTAAAATGAGTCAGAAATACAGAAAAGCCACATTCAGAAGAACTTTTCAACATATGGGGCAACACAAGTCAAAAAGCTTTTATTTCTTTCCGAAAAAATGATTAATACAGTATAGATAAGCAAAAAACAAGGTTTGTGGATGTTTAGTTTTCAGTCTTTAAAGTTTTTTAAATTGAGGGGCAGAGAGACAAACACATGCAGAGAGAGAGAGAGAAAAATCTTCCATCTGCTGGTTCACTCCCAAAATGCCTGCAATTGCCAAGGTTGGCAAGGCTGAAGCCAGGAGCTGAGAACACAATCCAGGTCTCCTTGAGGGTGGAAGGAATCCAATTATGTGAGCCATCCCTGATGAATCTCAGGATCACAGATGCATCAGCAGGAAGCTGGAACTGGGAGTGGAATTGAGACTTGAACCAGGTGTTGTGATGTGGGGTCTAGACATTCTAACCATCATCTTCACCAATACTCCTGTTTACTTTTTATATCAAACCGTTGGAGTTAGTGGTTCACTATGTCCTCAGCCTCTGAAAGACAGCTCTCTCAGAAATTCTCTAAAATCCTCATAAAAATTGATCTTCAAAATTCTTAGTGTGTTTGTTCTAGACCTCTCTTTAAAGCCCAGATCTGAGGTCAGAGCTGTGGCATAGAAAGTTAAGTCTCTGCCTGCAATGCTGGCATCCCTTATGGCCACCAGTTAGAATCCTGGTTGCTCCATTTCCTATCCAGCTCTCTGCTAGTGCACCTGAGAAAGTAGTGGAAGATGGCCCAACTGCTTGGGCCCCTGCACCCATGTAGGAAACCTGGTAGAAGCTCCTGGCTCCTGGCTTTGGCCTGGTCCAGCTTTGGCTGTTGCTGCCATTTGGTGAGTGAACCAGTGGATGGAAGACCTCTTTCTCTCCCTCTCTCCCCACTTCTCTCTCTGTATTTCTGACTTTCAAATGGATAAATAAAATATTTTTAAAAATAAAAATGAAATAAAGCTCAGATCTGACAGTAGTTTATGCTGAATATGTCATTATTGTTGGTTGAACACTCCAGGAATGTTCACACACTGGGAGAAGCTTTCAGCATCATTTAGTATTTTCTTTCTTTCAGTCAGAACTGAATACAGCTCTATTGGATGACTCTGTATTCATAACTTTTTGAGAAATTGTGGTAAAATACACATAGATAGACTTTACCATCTTAGCCATGTTTAAGTATACAGTTCGGTGGCATTAAGTACATTAACAGTGTTGTGCGATGGTCACCACCACTCTTTCCAGAACTCTTTCCATCTTCCTAGATTGAAATTCTATATCCTTTAAACACCAGCTCCCCAGCCTTCTCCAGCCCCTGGCACTCACCATTCTACTTTCTGTCTGTATGAATTTTCTTATCCTTGGCAGCTCATCTAAGTGGAATCATACAGTTTTTGTCCTTTTGTGACTAGTGTATTTCCCTTACTGTAATGTAGTCAAAGCTCATTCCGATGGCAGTGTGTGTCAGAATTCCCTCCTTTTTAGGGCTAAACATTATCTCATTGTATGTACACTCCATACTGTGTTTGGGTGGACACTTGGCTGTGCCCACTGTTTGGCTATTATGAATACTAGTGTTATGAACAGTGATCTACAGTTATCTTTTTGAGTCCCTGTTTTCAGTGGATTGGGTATATATAACTCTTAATTTTTTTGGGGGGGATGGGAGAAGGGAGTATCACTGTGTTCCTAAATCTGTGTATATGAAATATGTAAAATTTTTATACCATAAATAAAAGTTAAAAAAGGTTAAAAAAGCTATTGATTCTTATAACCTAGAAATTGTTCTTTTCTGTTTAGTTCAGCCAACTAATCGAACACCTTTGTCTGTATCCTGTCACATCATGTGAAAAATTCCAGTGACAAATAGAACAGAGTGTGGCTTGTGGAGGTCTTACAAATGAAGGAGCCTTATTCAATACAATCATGACATATTGTCATTATTTTAGTGATATTCCAATAGTTTTCATTAACTGAAACATCAAAGTAGAAACTGCCAAATTAGACACTGTTGAGACTGAGCATAGTTCTATTACCTAATCATTGTGTTACCCATTGCCATAATCCAAACTCCAAAATACTCCACATCCAAGATGTTGTGAGTGCTGAAATCATGCACAAGTGCAAAACTCTGTAGCATGAAACTTTATTTCAGGCACACAGCTGTCAATATTTTGTAGAAAATTACCTTCAGTCTATGCATGCATGGTATATATGAAAGTAAATGAATTTGTGTTTTGACTTGGGTCTCTTCCCCAAAATACTGCATTACATATTTGCAAAGTCACAAAATAAAAAAAATCTGAAATCCAAAATACTTCTAGTCCCAAGGGACCTTCCACCTGACCTCACTTCTCTATATAATGGGCTTCAGCCTCCAGGTGTCATTGTGGGGCCTCCTCAGTTGACCTCAGGGGACAGCTGGTTGCCCATGCAGTGTGCTGCCACAGAGGCCCCCAAGCCTCAGAGGTAAGGATTTGCATCTATCTTCAGCAAGGGCTAGCTTGGGGGGGTGGGGAGACCAGCCGTTTTCAGTATCAGCCCTCGACAAAGGTTGTTATTTTTCCTGTCATGTTTGTTGGGGTCCAGCTTGAGTTTTTTGTTTTGTTTTGTTTTGTTTTTTTGTTTTTTTTGCAGAAAAGCAGGAAGGCCAGTTTGGAACACACACAACTCACATGTCATCGGCGATGACTTGGCCCAGCGCTTGGCACTGGATCCCTGACAGTTAAAAGGCCCAGGGTGGGTAAGCGCTGGTGGCCAACACTGAGGGACAAGGAAAAGGAGGGAGAACATGAGATTCTTATCTGCTCAGCCTCCGCCAGCCTCCTCCATTCTTTTCCCCCTGCTCACTCCTCCCTCAAGGGACTTCTGGCTTTAGCTCACACAGTCCCCTGCCTGGAGGCCCCTGCTGTTCAGAGGCCTTGGCCATTTTCTGTCCACCCCTTCCTCTTGCGGGCTGTGTGAGGAAGCATCCCACCCTAAGGAGGGGAAAATTCTGCATCAGCAGAGAGCCACACAGCCGCCATGGGAGGCAAAGGCAGGAAGAGGGAGAAATAGTGTTTTCCAGCTTGGACCCAATACAATTGCAGGCTCATTGGAGAAAACAGTTGGTGTTTTCCATCCAGACTTGAGTTGTGTTGGGAGTCCCCAGGTAGAAGATTTCATGGCTTTAAGTATCAGGTGTTCTATGATGGAAGAGTGGACTTTTGAGTGTAGGTGTGACAACTTCCAGAATGTTTTCCAGCTTTATGTAAAGATACTGGGCACTCTGAAGACTGACCCACAGCATCACATCTTTGTGAAGAAGTTACATTCATTCTAGGGAAACTTGGTTGGGTAAAATTGGAAATCGATATAGATGCTTACTATGGTGTACTCAGGAGCTATGGTGTCCTTACCCTTAGTGATGAACAAATATTTTAGTGAGTCAGTGCTATCTTCAGAGGTTTTACACCCTCCAGGTATCAAATTTTCTCCTCTGAAAAAATGACTTAATAATGGGGCTTACTTTGTAGGGTTTGGAAGGGATTCTCAAATGCACGGTTCTTAACCCTTCTAAGTCTCCCCCAAATGGCAACTTCTTTGTGAAGGCTTTGTACCCCATCGCTTCCTTTTTAATACATTACGGTGGTTGTAGTTAGAAAAGAAGTTTGAGTCACAACCATAAAACAACCTATAAAAAGTCACACTTTACCTGCGGATGTACAACCTGCTCATTCAGCATTGAAAAAGTATTTGTTGTGGGAGCTTGTTGTGGTATAGCAGGTTAAGCCGCTGCATGGGATGCCTGCATCCTATCTGCCAGTTCCAATTCAAGTCATGGATACTCTACTTCTGATCCAGCTCCCTGCTAATGAGCCTAGGAGGTGATGAATGATAGTTCAAGTGTCTGGTTTCTTGCAACCCATATGGGAGATCCAGGTGGAATTCCTGGCTCCCGGCTTCAGCCTGGCCCAGCCTTACCTGTTGGAACCAGCAGAAGGAAGACTTGTCTATGTCACTCTGCATTTCAGATAAATAAATACTTGTTGAGTGAACCTTTAAAATTGTTCCTCTTTTCTGTATATTTATCTGTATATATTTTTCTGTATATTATCTGTTCAGTAAGGCAGAAATCATGTTTTCTGTGTCCTCAAGGTACAGTATATCTTTGGAGTACGATGTTTGTTGTAGTGATGGCTCCTTTTAAGTGGATTATACATGCTCCCTGCTCCCCTCTCACACATCTCATTTGGTTGTAAGGCTCTTCCCACGTTATCTGCCAGCTGTGGCAGACAACATCTCCACAGATCCTCCATCCCAGAGGCTCTGCCCTGCGGCCTTGACTCTCCATGTCAGGAGATGATGTCCCTTTCTCGTTGCCCTGCCTAAGTGGTAGAGGTTGTCCCTGGGACTGCAAGCCCCAGCATCATGATGGGATGACAGCTTCTGTCTTTTTCCTCTTGGAGATCCTGAGGCATTACAGAAGCAGTATGGCTCCTGGAGAGGTCACATCCAGAGGCCACAGGTAGACAGAAGGACCCAAAACTATATACAAAGGGCTGTGCCTCCACCTTCTGGCTGTGGTGAATCATGCCTCTGTGGGTGTGCAGGTACAGATATCTTTTTGTTGTTGTTGACAGGCAGAGTGGACAGTGAGAGAGAGAGACAGAGAGAAAGGTCTTCCTTTGCCGTTGGTTCACCCTCCAACAGCCGCCATGGCTGGTGCGCTGCGGCCAGTGCACTGCGCTGATCTGAAGGCAGGACCCAGGTGCTTCTCCTGGTCTCCCATGGAGTGCAGGGTCCAAGCACTTGGGCCATCCTCCACTGCACTCCCAGGCCACAGCAGAGAGCTGGCCTGGAAGAGGGGCAACCAGGACAGAATCTGGCACCCCGACCGGGACTAGAACCTGGGGTGCTGGCGCCACAAGGTGGAGGATTAGCCTATTGAGCCGCGGCGCCGGCCCAGGTACAGATATCTTTACAAGTCCGTGCTTTCAATTCTTGTTTTCTCCTTTTACTGTTTATATATATATATATATATATATATATATATATATACATATACATACAGCACTTAATTTCTTCTTTCCATTGGTCTTTCACTGATTTTTGATCCTCCATAATTTTCCCTTTTTAAGTACAGAATTGGCTTTTAAAGATAAGTAAATTGCACTTTACGAGAATAATTTTTTTTTGTCCTCAGATGAGGATCAAAGCAATTAGCAAGTTGGTGAAATTGTTGGTGGTGAAGTAGGGAAGCCCTTTGTAAAATACTGTAAAAACAAAAAAGTTCATTTCTCTTGTATTTTAGTTTAAAAATAACTTCCTATGGTAAACCAATTCCTCACTAAATTCCAGTATCACATAGTAACTAAATCCACCAAATCAAATAGAGGAATCCTTTACCTGTTTTCTGCATTGTATTTCTTTACCAAGACTTCTTTAACCTGTTGCATGCTTTCTGAACTTAAACATGATAAACAAGGGTACTTCAAAAAGTTCATGGAAAATGTGTATTATGACAAAAATGTAGATTTCAAAATTTTTTGCTGCAAAATAAACATCTTTTCATTCCATCTTCCTCTAATCTTTTTGAAGTACTGTTTTTACCCTAAGCATATTCATCAAACCATATTGAGATGGAATTATTATTAGAGAAAATACTTTTGTTGCACTGATTAATAAAATATTTAAATACTAGAGCTACCTGAGAATTCATATTAGCTTGCATGTGTAGAAAACTTAGTTAATTAAATCACCAAAATGTCATCAATAAAAGTTTTACATTCTATCTTAATTCTCAGGACATAATTATTATTACACACTGTCTTAAACCTTACTTATGCTCAATTACTACCTATTCATAGATATATTATTTAATAATGTGCTAAGAGAAAACAAAAGGGGAAAATCAGATTAATATTATTTTCAGAAACATTTATATTTATTTCAGGAGTCATCACCTGCTGCCTCTCAGCATCTACATTGGCAGAACTGGAGTAAGGATCTGGTCAGGGAATACGTCCCGGGTACTCTGATGTGCAATGTGGGTATCTTAACCACTAGGCCAAACGACAGGTTTTCTTTTCAACAGATGCTCTATATTTTCTTTCCAGCTTTATACTTGTTTATAATGAGACGCTGAGGTGGGCACAAGTCACTCCATTAGCGCTGGAAGCAGAAGTTAGAATTTCTAGATCAACCAATGTTTGAGAGAAGAAATCAGAATAGGACCACTTGAGTTCATTTCAATTCTTTGGTAGACATGATTTTTGTAGTTTTACAGTCTTTTCTTTACATGAAATGCTAAGCTTTTATAGTCTGAAATAATCTTTAAAAATCTTTTCAGTTTTTACTTCTAGAGATGAGAAAATTCAGACCCCAAAAGTAGAGATTTGTTGAGATTAAAAGCTAGAGGAATAGCAGACTGCTTTTATTCAACACTCTCTTTTATTTATTTTTACTTTTATTTATTTATATCTATTTGAAAGGCAGACTAACAAAGAAAAGAGAGCGATCTTCTATCTGCTTGGTGACTTTTTTTTATTAAGATTTATTTATTTATTTGAAAGGCAGAATTGCAGAGTGGCAGAGGCAGAGAGAGAGAAAGAGATCTTCCATCTGCTGGTTTACTCCCCAGATGGCCATAGTGGCTGGAGCTATGCCGATCCAAAGCCAAGAGTCAGGAGCTTCTTCCAGGTCTCCCATGTCAGGTCAGGGGCCCAAGGACTTGGGCCATCTTCTATAGCTTTCCCAGACCATAGCAGAGAGCCGGATCAGAAGTAGAGCAGCGGGGACTCAAATCGGTACCCATATGGGATGCCGGCACTGCAGGCAGTGGCTTTACCCACAGTGCCACAGTGCTGGCCCCTTGTTGACTTTCCAAATGCTGGCAACAGCCAGGATGGACATGCTGACGTCAGGAGCCAGGAACTGTATCTGAGTCTCCATGTGGGCAGCAGGGATTCAGGTACTTGAGCCATTATCTGCTGCCTTCCAGGATGGACATCAGCAGACAGCTGGATCAGAAGTAGAGTAGCTGGGACTCAAATCAGGCACTTTGATAGGGGATGCAGGTGTCCCAAGTGGTGGCTTAACCTGCTGTGCCACAATGCCTACTTCTGTTCTCTTTGCTTATAAGAGATGTATTTATTTATTTATTTGAGATAGAGAGAATGGTTCACTTTCCAGATGGCTGCACAGTGAGGGCTGGGCCAGGTTGAAGCCAGGAGCCAGAATACCATCCCGGTGTCCCACATGAGTGGCAGGGATCCAAGTACTTGGGCCATCTCCCGCTGCTTTCCCAGACACATTAGCAGGAAGCTGAATCAGAAGCAGAGCAGCTGCGACTTGAACCAGCACTCGGATATGAAATGCTAGCCCAGTTCTCTTTGCTTTTGGATACAATAGTTACCATGGAAGACCTAATTGCTTCCCTTCTACACACACTCATTGTTCCTTATGTTCTTCTTTTCTTTCTTTTTGTATCTATAGACTTTCAAAACATTTTAATTTTTTTTTTTTGGAAGGCAAAGGCTGATACAGATGGTGCATGGCAGTGTGAAATCTTAGAGGAAATAAAATTTGTGTTAAATAAAAAGAAGGGTGTGTGATTTTTATTACACTGGCTAATTTTGGAAATACAAAAGAGAGGCTTCAAAGTTGGCAGATTTATTCTACAAGCTACATGAATATTTACAAAGTTAGACTGTTCATGCTCAAACAATGCACATGTCTTTAGAGGATAAATGTTACATTGTTCTGTTAGTCAAGATGCAGTCATGGAATTAAAAATCACTGCCAGTATTTCAACTTGAGGAATTTAATTCAGGAGGTTAGATACAGGGGTGTTGGAAGTATGAAAAAGCAAACTGGTAATGCCAAGGTTACCTAGATATTTTTTTTTGACAGGCAGAGTTAGACAGTGAGAGAGAGACACACACAGAGAGAAAGATCTTCCTTTTCAATTGGTTCACCCCCAAAATGGCTGTTTTGACAGGTGCGCTGCGCCAATCTGAAGCCAGGAGCCAGGTGCTTCCTCCTGGTCTCCCATGCGAGTGCTGGACCCAGGCACTTGGGCCATCCTCCACTGCACTCCCGGGCCACAGCAGAGAGCTGGACTGGAAGAGGAGCAACTGGGACAGAATCCGGTGCCCCAACTTGGACTAGAACCCGGGATGCTGGTGCCGCAGGCAGAGGATTAGCCTAGTGAGCTGCAGCGCCAGCTGAAGGTGTCCTAGATATTAAGACCTGCAATAAGCACCTATCACCCTCAAGACTTGGGGACCGATGGAAGAGGTGGTGTTGGCAGAACTTTGGTCCTTGCAGAAGGGCCTCCATGACTGATCCTTGCACCACTAAGGCAGATGCTGTGGAGTTAGTGCTTGGCAAATGAAGGAGTGTCTCTGTGGGCACAGAGAAGCTGCTATGGGGAGTGCCAAGAAGATTGGAGTGAGAGTTTTGCCTAAGGCCAAGCATTCAACAAGAACCAGAAACAGAAATTCCTGCTGCTTCCTTGCTACCTTCCACTTCTGGTCTTCAACAATGAAAATCCAACTAGAGAGGAAGTCTGGGGAATGTGATTTGATTTGTCTCAGAGCCCCAGCCAGCCTGAGAGTCATGAGCAGTATGATGGTTCCTCCAAAAATGAAGCATAGAATTACTGTATGCTATAGGCTGAAGTTTGTGTCTCCAACAAATTCATGTGATAGAGCTTAAATTCCCACTCAATTATATTGGAAGTTAGGTTTTTTGGGAGGTAATTAGGCCATGAGGGTAGAGAATTTGCTTATCAAAAGAGATGGTTGTCCTCCTATTCCCCAGTGAGCATACTACACAAAGACTATAGGCTGTAGGAGGATCCACTGGCACCGGATTCCTGTTGTTTAAGCCAGTCCATCTCTGGAATTGTGTTATGGAGGATCAAGTGGACAAAGACACCACTGAATGAGCAATTCCACTTCTGGATATAGAAAAAAAAAGAGTTGAAAACAAGGATTCAGACATATTTATACATCCTTGCTCATAGCAGCACCATTCTGCATAATCAGAATGGGGAAGTAATCCAATGCCTGTTTATAGATGAATGGGCCAAAAAAAAAAAAAAAAAAAAGAATGGCTACATGCATCCACAGATCACTATTCACCCTTGAACTGAAGGGAAATTGTGGCATGTGCTATATACATGGGTGAACCTTGAGGACATTATGCCAGTGTCAGAAAAACAAATACTGTATGATTCTACTTCCATGAAGAACCTAAGTGAGTTTGCTTCATGGAGACAGAATGTAGAATGGTGGTTACAGGGTCTAGCGTCAGGGTGTGAAAATGGGGAATTGTTTCGTGCATATAAAGTTTCAGATTAAGATGATCAAAATTCAGAAAATGGGGGCTGGTACTGTTGGCGTAGTGGGTAAAGCCACTGCCTGCAGTGCCGGCATCCTATATGGGTGCTGGTTCTAGTCCTGGCTGCTCCACTTCTAATCCAGCTCTCTGCTATGGCCTGGGAAAGCAGTAAGAGGATGGCCCAAGTTCTTGGGCCCCTGCACATGAGTGGAAGACCTGGAGGAAGCTCCTGGTTTCTGGCTTCGGATCGGGGCAGCTCCAACAGTTTCGGCCATCTGGGGAGTGAACCAGCGATGGAAGACCTCTCTCTCTCTCTCTCTCTCTCTCTGCTTCTCCTTTCTCTAACTCTTACTTTCAAATAAATCAATAAATCTTAAAAAAAAAGAAAATTCAGAAAATGGACAGTGGTGATGAAACTGAACCCCCATAATGTAAAAACAGGACCCAGCCTCTTGTCTGTTTCTATTAGCCTGTCTTATAAGGAATTTGCTGACACGAGGTGTGATACAGCTGGCCCTAAAAGGTTCTAATCTCTGACTCAGGCAGTCATTCACTTCTCCAATGGATAAAAACCGTGGTGGCCAGTATTGTCCCAGTGCGAGGGGGTAGAGTGGTTAATTCCAGGTGCAGGCAGAATGTAACTGCCACCTTCACATAACCCCCAGACCAACTGGAGCCCACCTGGCCATCATAAACTCCCTAAAGAGCATGGCACCCCTGACCAAACAGAAGGTTGTGAGCACCACTGACCAAATAGGAAATTGGCTCAAGCTGATGATGCACCTCTCAGCCCCAATTTCAGTCTATAAGAACCTTTACCCCAACTCCTTAGGTAGCCTGGGGAATCAAGCAATAGATGCGCAGCTCCTTGCTCTGTGTTTTGCAATAAATACTTACTTTCTTCCACCATCCCAATGTCAGTGATCCATGAGCAGAGATTGTTTTACAGCAGCAGCATTTCCAACTAGTTTGATGTGTTGTTTAACAGTGATGGTTATACAAAATTGTGGATGTATCTAATAACACTGAATTGTATACTTCAAAATAGTTAGAATGACATATTTTATCACAATTAAAAGAAAGAATTGGAGTAAAGGAGCCTAATGGCTGCTAATAAGTATATTTCTTACTTAAGCCTGTGGCTGAGGATGTAATCGCCTTCTGTGACTGTAGTAATGTTGACTGGGCAGAGCCTCCTAGTCCTAAGACTCTGCATTGGAGACATCATGTTACACCATGGTATATAGAGAATCAGGACACATTTCCATGTGTCAGGTCGTGTTCCTAAGTCATAAAGAATAGTATACAAAATATTCTGTGTATCACATCAACAAATATTTATCAAACTCTTGCCGTGCACAAGGAACTCCTGGGAACCCTGAATGGGAGGGCAAAGCAGAGAACAGTCCCTGTCTCCTGAGCACTTCCACTGGGGAAGAAGGAGCAGAGGGAGGGAAGGGCAAGTGAACTACGTATAGCCGATCCTCCTGCTTCCCTATGGTGTGGAAGCGACTTGCGTTTGTATTTCATTTTTGGATTTGTGTCTTTTCTCAGGCTTGTGCATGCCTGATCCTCGGTGGCAGTGCTGGGCCACTGCAGTGACTGCAGTTCCCAGTCAGCCCTGCAGTCACCAGGGGAGCAACCCCGGGTCCACAGTGTGCTGTGAAGCTCAGCTAGGCTGTGTTCTATATTAGGTGGGTTGGATACATTTTCAATGTACATTTTCAAGTTCCTGGGAGAATACTGCTTTGTAAGGCATGGAGTGTCCTGCTTGTTCCTCCACTTCCAGCATTAGAGGCAACAGCACCCACAGAATGATTCCAGAACCATGTGATGGCAAACAGTCTCCTTAAGAAGTCTGGGAAAATCACAAGGAGATGATTTGCACCTGGCTATGTTGCTCTCTGTCTAACCCACACTATTTTCCAGAGAATTTTTCCCTTGCTGATCTTCCTATACCTGCTTTCTCCTTCCTTTACAAAACAGTAGCTGGATTTCTGCTCTTGTTTTGCAAGCACCATTCTCACCTAGGTGTCAGAATAAACTGCCCAGAGGGTAAGGTGATAATGATGCTAGTGGGTATTTGGTTAACCTCCTCAATCAACCTGCAGTCAGAGGCCCACTGCTCACCCTCACCCACAACCCAGACCTCCAAAGTGCTGCCTAAACACCTGCAGGGGTAGACAAGTGTGGGTGGAGACAAGAAACCAGGAAGCAAAGATTTCTGTGAAAAATCTAGAAAAAGAGAGAAGGTCAGCTCCATGCTGTGAAAGGGTTTTCACAGACAGCTGATAAAACCATGCTGCTCTTGAAATTAAGATACTGGCATTGAATAAGCACAGATGTAGACTAAATATGTGATTGTCTCATCCTGATTAACAACCTAATAGACCTAACAATAGGTTCCACCTAGTGAGAAGGACTGTGGTGTATCTGGTCTTGCTTTGTTACAGTGGAGAATATTGTGAGAAATGGCCCATTAGCACAAGAAAAATAACTTGAAGGTGAAGTGCTTTCTGATAGTACTTACAACATTCTTCCAAGATACACAGATTTAATGAAAAGAGGAAAAATTTAGTGACGATAACACCATCATTGAAAAACAAAGCCTGTTTCTAGGGAAGCAGCAATGTTTTCCTTAACAGAAGCAGAAGCTAACAGTGGAATTTGAAAATTCCAATCCTTGAACTCAAGAGTCAGGAGTCAAGTAAATTCCATTATTTTCATAGATTTAACAGATTTAGTTCACAAATTTGTTCTTGGCAATGTTTATGTTTCTCAAATAATTGATTTTTGCAGCTCAAAATCCTGACTTTCCTAAATGGCTTTCTAAGTATTCTTCGATGTTTTTATTTACAGGTTGAGAATCCCTGATTTGAAATGCTTGGGATCAGAAACGTTTCCGATTGCAGAGATTTTGGAATATTTACATACACATAATGAGATATCCCAGGGATAAGACCCAAGTCCAAACAAAAATTTGCTCACGTTTCATGTGTACCTGATACACAGAAATTGAAGGTAATTTTCACATACTTTAGTGCACCTGCATTTTTATGTCACCCTGTCTTTAGAGGTCAGGTGTGGAATTTTCCACTTGTGACAGCATGTTGGTGTTCAAAAATTTGGAGATTTGGAGCAGTTTGAATTTTGGATTTTCAGATGAGGGATGCTCAACCTGTGTGTCTTTGGAGGTTGAGTCTGATCAGAAGCTACGTGGTCACAGGTGGGTTTCTTCTTTTTCAAAACTTTATTTCAGAATGGTTTCTTTTCCTTTTTCTTTTCTTTGAGATTTGATTTTACTTGAAAAGCAGAGAGACAGAGACAGGACAGAGGCCAAGATCTATCTTTAGGTTCACTCCCCAGTTGTCTGGGCCAAGGTGAAACCAGGAGCCAGAAACTCTGCCCTTGGGCTATCCTCTGCTGCTTTCACAAGTATTGGCTTAACCTGGTATACCACAGTGCAGAATAGTTTTAAATTTACACACATGTGTTTGCTACTGACCTTTCCTGAATTTCTATGCCATTGTTAAATATGCCTAGTTTCTTAAATATGCTCTGCTCTCTTTTACTTCTGAGTCCTTTATACAGGCTGTAGCCTCTGAACATACACAATCATACACACACACACACACACACACAGCCTCTCTCTATCTCATTCTGGGAAGTGACTTCCTCCAGGAAGTTATCCTGGATTCCCCCATATCTAATTTTGGGGTCCGACCTACTCCTACTCCCAGAACGACCTGTTTCCCATGTCACAGCACTTGTCATGTGATACTATAGCTGCCAATTTCCCCCTTACCCTCTCCTCAAAGTTCGTAAACTTCGTAAGAAAAGGGGCTGTGGTCTGAGTTGTTGAAAGCTTTATCCTCAGGACCTTGTGTGGTTCCTGACACAGAGGAGGTGTCACCGAGTAATTGTTGAGTGAGCCAGTGATAATTAGAACGACTTAGAATCCAGCAAAGGAATGCTTAGATTTAAGGTAAAGCTGGAGGCAGAAGGGTAAACAAAGATATTAGAAGGAGTGGCAAATGCGTGAGGGTAATTGATTCACTAAATTTAATCAGAATATGTTAATCTAATGTTGTTGGATATGTAGTCTTCCCAACATTTTAACAATTTGCTTCTTCAACAGTATTATTATAAAATGAAGTCTTCAGAATAAATTGATGAATTGTGTCGAAGGACTTCATGTATTTTTGATGACTGTGAGAGCCAATTTATCCCCCAGAAACACATCGGTTTGTATTTCTCAGGACTGAATTGTTTAACATTTTTCATATGAACCCCTCAATTATGGATTAAAATGTTCATTGTGGCAAAATACTTGTAACATAAAATTTACCTTTTCAGCTGTTTTTAGATGTGTAAGCCAAGAGTATTCAGTGCATTCACAATATCACAGAAGCATCACCACTGTCAATGTCCAGAATATTTTTTCATCCAAAACAGAAATTTGGTACCTATTCAATAAAAACTCTCCATTTTCCCGTTCTCATTTATTTTTTAGAATTGCTGCAGGTTTTAGAAGGAAGTTTTATCCTTATTGCATATTTTCTATCAATGGGAACTAAAATGACTTTTTAAAACTTTTGATACTATGTCAGGCCACGGTCTTGACACCATGGAATGGAGATTTGATGAAGTAAATACGGTCCCCCAATACCAAAGGATTTGGGGATTCCTAGACCTAGAAGAGCATTCTTTTGTAATACTCAAATGCTCCTCACTCTCTCAGAGAGATTTTTGACATCCAATAGTTTAAAATAAATCAAGGAGCTGGCACTGTGGCACGGTGCATTCAGCCATGGTCTATAGCACCAGCATCCCATGTGGGTGCCAATTCAAGTCCCAGCTGCTCCACTTCTGATCCAGCTCCCTGCCAGTGCACCTGGGAAATCAGCAGAGGATGACACAAGTGCTTAGGTCCCTTCACCCACTTGGGAGACCTGGAAGAAACTCCTGGACTCTGGCTTCAGTCTGTCCCAACCCTGGTCCTTGCGGCCATCTGGGGAGTGCCTCTGTGTCTCTCTTTTTCTAATTCTGTCTTTCAAATAAATAAATCTTTTTTTAGATTTATTTTATTTATTTCAAAGACAGAGTTACAGAAAGAGGTAGAGAGAGAGAGAGAGAGGTCTTCCATTCCCTGGTTCACTCCCCAGATAACCGCAACTGCCGGAGCTGCGCTGATCCAAAGCCAGGAGCCAGGAGCTTCTTCCAGGTCTTCCACGTGGGTGCAGGGGCCCAAGGACTTGGGCCATCTTCTACTACTTTCCCAGGTCATAGCAGAGAGCTGGATCAGAAGAGGAGCAGCTGGGACTCGAACCAGTGCCCATATGGGATGCCGGCGCTTCAGGCCAGGGCTTTAACCCACTGCACCATAGCGCCAGCCCCAAATAAATAAATCTTAAAAAAAATAAGTCAAGACCAACATGTTTTGGATGTTGGAAGCCTATCCTAAATTAGAGATAAGATATTGAGGGGTTATCTGTGAACATAGAATGCTTATTCTTAATTACCATGAAGTGTAGATCTAAATGGTAGCACTTAGAAGGAGTACTTTAATTCTTTTCAGAAGGTTAGAAAGAAAAACTTAGTTTTTGCTTTGAAATGATTTCCCAGAGGAGAGAGATTCATGTTAAAGCCTTCATTAGGTTTGTTATTTCCATATCACTTTCAGAACTCTCTGA
Organism: Sylvilagus floridanus; assembly: GCA_949820135.1. Taxonomy (NCBI): domain Eukaryota; kingdom Metazoa; phylum Chordata; class Mammalia; order Lagomorpha; family Leporidae; genus Sylvilagus; species Sylvilagus floridanus. The sequence continues at coordinate 81,996,610 of OX463241.1, forward strand.
GAGGAAGTCAGAATAACCCCAGGATGAGACCCTGTGAACTGAGAGAAGAATGGTTCAGATCGTAGGGACCTGGAGGTTAGAATGTGCCTGGAGACCCCCCTCCCAATACCAGCAGCTTGCAACTTTGCTTATCACTGGGTTTGCCTATCTTTGACTGTTGGCAAAAAGGCATTGTATGGAAACTCTGGCTATAACAAGAGGGAGAATTTATGGGGATTAACTTTCTTTCATCTTTCTACCCTTCTACCTTTGTTAGGGAACAGTCTAACAAACCAAATTAAAGGGAGGTGCTTTCTTAAAGACTTTGAAGTTTTTCTTTGCAAACAGTTGAATTTATTTGAGTCCTTCTCGTCAAAGTAAAAGTCCTAAAAGGAAATGATTTCCTTTCTGCATTCCTGGCTCTTAGTGAATTAACAGAAGTCATACAGTAAAAAAGAGGTCAGACAGGGAGGGAGGGTTAGCCAACTCCAATAGAATATATATAGATGCCGGGGAGCTCATGTATGAGGATTCTTCAACAAATTCATGGAAAATGTCCATTATCAAAATTTGTATGTGCAAACAACAGTGCATATATTTCAGTGTTTTTGCACCAAAATAAGCAATGGGAAAATACGTATTAGGAAAAACTATACATGGATTTCCAAATTTTTTGTGTCAAAATTAACTTACCTTTTAATTCTTCCTTTTCCATGAATTTTTTGAGGTGCCTTTGTTTATGACAGAACAGGCTTGCAGTGTTTAAAAAGTTTTCCTTCTGCATTCTGGAAGCATTAACATGTGAGGATGGGGTAAGGTTAATGGGAAAAAAATCCAAGTACTATAGGACCAAAAGATATCTGTATCTTGGTGTTATTTAAATTCAGCTGAATGCTTTCTGATTGTGGGACTTTCTGTGTTTGTCTCTGAAGAAAATAGCACAGTTGTGTATAAAATGTTTCAGGACAACCAAAACTGATGTCACCTGTGAGTGCACGGTCACTCTTGCTTCAGAATCATTTTTGATAGAGTGTCTTGAAGCAGGCAGATCCTTCACTGTGCTGCCTGTCTACGATTCAGTTTCCTTATCTGTGCAATGGGAATACTCATGAGGATAATTCAGGAAGCTACCTCTGGGTATACTGTCATGGAATTATAGAAGATGTTCACGTTATATGCTTTTGAGATGGTTTGCATCGATTTTATTTTATTAAGAAGAGACAGAGACTGTTCTGATTCCATGGAGCTGTGTATGTAACCAGTGTGGCTCACTTCTGCAGAATGACATTAGAAGTGGTCTTTATCTGGGAAGTTGCTGGCCGCCTGGATCTGCCCTCAGCATAACTCTGGGCAAGTGGTGTTAAAATGAGGAGTGTCAGGGCCCCGACATGTCTACAAACTCCAATATTAGAATCTTGAAAAGCAAAATTCCTTTGGAGTTGGACTTTGGATAACAGGAAAGTGTTAAGATCTAACTCAACGCTAGCAGAAATGAAAAGGATTGAGAATGTTTTCTGTGGTTGGGATCATCAAGGAGAATCCAGTGTACCCCAGACAGTGAGCATTTGCCAAACAGCTGTTCTAAACCACAGTGTTCCTGTGAGCACCATTGCTTGGCCACCCTATACGTATGTTCTTGAGCAGGCTGAGTGACTTAAGGCAGTGATCAGCCCTCCTACACTGGGGTACACCTGCTCCTAGACCTTTTGGTGAGTGGGGCCTTCATTCTCCAGAGTTTCTCCCAGTCTTTATCTCTCCTCCACCATCATATATTGTAAACTTGTAAAATTTTAGTACCTCTGAACTTTTACTTTCTGTGTCTAACATTTTTAAATAAACTTTTATATTTTGGAATAATTTTAGATTTATACACAAGTTGTAAAGATAGTACAAAATGTCCCCTTATACTCTTCACCAAGTTTTCCTGTTGTTAATCTCATTCTCTCTCTCTCTCTGACTATATATGAACTATGTATATATTCCTTTTGGTTGAATTTTTTGGTAAATATATGTATATATATGTACATAAATGTCTATGTATATATATTTAGGGACATATATGTATATATTCCTTTCGGATTAGTTTTTAGGTGTTTAACAATATTTCTTTTTTTTTCCCCAAGAAACCTATATTTAAGGAATACAGACTTAATGCATTTCTTAAGTACAACTTAGAAATACAGTGATTCTTCCCACCATACCCACCCACTCCCTTACCCTCCCACCTCTCCTCCTACCCCCTCTCCCATTCTCAGTCCCATTCTCCACTGAGATCCATTTTTGATTAAGTTTATACACAAAAGACCAACTCTATACTTAGTAAAGAGTTCAACAGTTTGCAAACACAAAAAAAAGTTATTCCTCAATAGTCAAGATAAGGGCTGATCAAAATTAATTTCACTTCTTCTTTTTAGAAACTTAATTAACTTTAAGGAAGCATCCAAGAATGACACATCTTTTGCAAGCACTTAGACATAATTTTAATACAACTCTTTGAGGACAGAAGTCCTGTGTAGGAAGTTAGTACACAGTGACTCCTGTTGCTACTTTAACAATTAACACTCTTAAGTATGACGTTAGTGATCACCCAAGGCTCTTGACATGCGCTGCCTAGGCTATGGAAGCCTTTTGTAGCCACAAACTCTGACATTATTTAGACAAGATGATAAGCAAAGTGGAAGTTCTCTCCTCATTTCTCCTCCTTCTTTAATGACCACTTCTTTCCACTGGGGTCTCACCAACCAAGGTCCTTCATGTAGGACATTTATTCAGTAGAAGCAAAAGTCAATGTAGATATTCCTGCCGCTACCTTCGACATTAATTTTCTCAATTATTATTACTTATGAAAGTTATTATTTTATTCATTTGATGTTGTCACCTCTCGTGTTACTTTTAAAAAATTTTTTTCTAAGATTTGTTTATTTATTTGAAAGGCAGAGTTACAGAAAGGCAGAGGCAGAGAGAGAAAAGTCTTCCATCCGCTGGTTCACTACTCAAATAGCTGCAACAGCCAGAGCTGAGCCAATCTGAAGCCAGGAGCTTCTTCTGGGTGTCTCACGTGGGTGCAGGGGCCCAAGCACTTGGGCCAACTTCTACTGCTTTCCCAGGCCAAAGCAGAGAGCTGGATTGGAAGTGAAGCAGTCAGGACTCAAAGCAGTGCCCATGTTGGTATGCAAGAGCGCAAGTGGAGGCTTAACCCACTACGCCCCAGCACAGGCCCCTTGTGTTATTTTTTATCTTGTGACTAAACAGGAGAGAATATGCACAATAATGGTAGATAATCTGTCTTTGAAATACATATTGCAAAACACTTGTCTGGTAAAAATTATTCTGGTTTCTTCATTTTGATGACTAGAGAACACGGGAAAGAAAGATTAATTGATTTAGAGAATTGAAAAGGTGGCAAGTCAAAAATTCTCAATTACATAGTCAACAAATTTTCATACCAACAAGAAAGTTACAGCCACAGTTAAGTTCCAAAGGAATAGTGCTTGCTGTCAGCAGGTTCAGAAGTCTGTAAAATAAAATAATCCAAATTCAAAAATGTTTTTAGGGCCAGTGCTGTGGCGTAGTGAGCTAAGCCTCCTCCTGTGGCACTGGCATCCTGTGTGGGCTCTCGTTCTGGTTCCAGTTGCTTCTTTTCTGATCCAGCTCTTTGCTGTGGGCTGGGAAAGCAGTAGAAAATGGCCTAAGTGCTTGGGCCCCCTATATCTACGTGGGACACCTGGAAGAAGCTCTTGGCTTCGGATTGACTCCACTCTGGCCGTTGCAGCCATTCGGGGAATGTGCCAGTGGATGTAATGCCTTTCTCTCTGTCTCTCCCTCTCTGTGTAACTCTACCTATCAAATAAATAAATAAAATCTTTAAAATAAAATAAAATAAGATATTTTTAGGAAGTTGTTTGCCTAGTAGAATGATAAGGCATAAATCCTTTAAAGGCAAAATTGTGTTAGAGCATATTGAGTTATATTCTCAATAATATACTACCTTTGAATGTGGTGATGAAGTGGTAATCAAAATATTAATTTAAAGTATATTATAGAAAATAAGATCGGAGTCAGCACTGTGACAAAGCAGGTTAAGCCACTGCCTGTAGTGTGGCATCCCATATGGGTGCCAGTTCGAGTCCCAGCTGCTCCATTTCCTATCCTGCTCCCTGCCATGGCTTGGAAAAGCAGTGGGGGATGGCCCAAGCTCTTGGGCCCCTGCACCTGCCTGAGAGACCCAGAGGAAGCTCCTGGCTTCAGATGGACGCAACTCTAGCCATGGCAGCCAGTTGGGGAGTGAACCAGTGGATGGAAGCCCCACCCCCGCTTTGTATGTGTGACTCTGACTTTCAAGTAAAATAAATAATTCTTTAAATTAAAAAAATGACTTCATAGTCATAACCACTACATAATTTAAATCTGATAAATACTTTTCTAGAATACAAAATAAAACCTATACAAATTTTTATATTCTTTGACATTTAGAGCCATTATTTATTCTTTGTCATTTTTACAAAAGATTTATCTATTTATTTGAAAGTCACAATTACGAGCAGGGGGAGGAGAGATCATTCATCTGCTGGTTCACTCCACAGATGACTGCAATGGCCAGCACTGGGCCAGACCAAAGCCAGGAGCCTGAAAGTCCTTCCATGTCTCCCATGTGGTTGGCAGGAGCTCAAGGACTTGGACGATTTATGCTGCTTTTCCCAAGCCATTAAGCAAGGAGCTGGATCAAAAGTGGAATAGCTGGGGCAGAAATTGGTCTGATATGGGGTGCTGGCGTTGCAGATGGTGGCTTTATCTGCCTATGCCACAATGCCTGCCACTACTCTGCATTTAAAAAAATCATTAAGAGGGGTGGCGCTGTGGCACAGTGGATTAAACCCTTGACCTGAAGCACCGGCATCCCATATGGCACCAGTTCTAGTCCCGGCTGCTCCTTTTCCAATCCAGCTTTCTGATGTGGCCTGGGAAAGCAATAGAAGATGGCCCAAGTACTTGAGCACCTGCATCCGCATGGGAGACCCAGAGGAAGCTCCTGGCTCCTGGCTTTGGATCAGTGCAGCTCTGGCCATTGTGGCCATCTGAGGAGTTGACCAGCGGATGGAAAACCTCTCTCTCTCTGTCTCTGCCTCTCTCTGTAACTCTGTCTTTCAAATAAATAAAATAAATCTGTAAAAAAAAGTCACTGGGGGTGAGTATTTGGCACAGTGGTTAAGATGCCACTTATGATGCCTGCATCCCATATCAGAGTAGCTGTGTTCAAGTCCCAACTCTGCTTCTGATTCTAACTATTTTTTTTCTTTAAGATTTATTTATTTATTTGAAAGAGTTACAGAGAGGCAGAGGCAGAGAGAGAGAGGGAGGTTTTCCATCCACTGGTCCACTCCCCAAATGGCCACAACAGCCAGAGCTGGGCCAGTCTGAAGCCAGGAGCCAGGAGCTTCTTCTGGGTCTCCCAAGCAGCTGAAGGAGCCCAAGCACTTGGGTCATCTTCTACTGCTTTCCCAGGCCATAGCAGAGAGCTGGAACAGAAGTGGAACAGCAGGGACTTGAACTGGTGACCATAGGGGATACCGGCCCAGCAGGTGATGGCTTTACCCACCACACCACAGCGCTGGCCGCTGATTCTAGCTCTTGCTGATGTGTTCCTTGGGAGGCAACAGGTGATGACTACTGTACTGGGGTCTGTGCCACTCACATCAGAAACCTGGCTGAAGAATTTGTATATGTGAAATGTATGAAGTTTGTATACACTACATAATTTTTTAAATTAAAAATAATAAAATAAAAATGTATTCATGGACCGGTGCTATGGTGCAGTGGGTTAATGCCCTGGCCTGAAGTGCCGGTATCCCATATGGGCGTCGGTTCGAGACCCAGCTGCTCCACTTCTGATCCAGCTCTCTGCTGTGGCCTGGGAAAGTAATAGAAGATGGCTCAAGTCCTTGGGGCTCTGCACGCACGTGGGAGACCCAGAAGAAGCTCCTGGCTCCTGGCTTTGGATGGGCACAGCTCCAGCCATTGCAGCCAATTGGGGAGTGAACCAGTGGATAGAAGGCCTCTTTCTCTCTCTCTTTTTGCCTCTCCTCTCTCTGTGTAACTCTGACTTTCAAATAAATAAATAAGTCTTTTAAAAAATGTATTCAAAAGTAAGTAAATTTAAAAAAAAAAAAAAGAAAGAAAAAAGAAACCTGCGTTGAATTCCAGGTTCATGGCTTTGGCCTGGCCCAGACTTGGTTGTTGTGGGCATGTAGGGAGTCAATTAAGAGACAGAAGATCTTTGTATCTCTGCATTTCAGATAGGTAAGGATTTGAATTGCTGATCCTTTAAAAATCATTAAATTTATGTAAATGTTATGGTTGCTTCTTGAAACTTAGACGTTTTGAGACTGAAGAAAACTAAAGATGCTGCCACAACCACAGGGCGGTAGTTCTTCAGTGATGTTCCATCAGGGACATATATTGAAACTGAAGTACTTTCCTCTGTATTCATTCAGCTACTGGATAATTCAAGTTGCAAACGTGAAGTCAAATAAGAAAAGTAGGGAAGAACATAAATCAGGAAACAAAGAAAAGTATTGAACATTCATTGAGTGCCTGTTTTATGCTAGATTTTCATCAATTTTACAATAGGCTCTGAGATTACCATGTTAAAGTTCTAGTCTTTGCCAATGGTTTTCTTTCTGGAACAAAAATCTTAAAGAGCTTGTAACAGAACTCTGTGGGGAAACACCCTCTTCTTGAAGTTTGCTGGGAAGAATGCTATTGCAGCCATCTCCCATTATCTGCAGGGATGTATTCCATGACACGCACTGGATGCCCAAAACTGAGGGTGGTACCAAATCCTTGTATGTCCAGCTCTGCATCAGTTGCTGACAAAATGTGATCAAATCCCAGGTAGGTGTCTATGGCTTTGATAAAGTAAATTTTGTTTTAGTCAAGGGGTGGAAAGCCTACAGAAAGACCTACATAAATGTAGTTCACTGAACTTTGACAGAGGAACAAAGGTAATACAATGAAGCAAAAGTAGAATTTTCACAAATGGTTTTGGTATAATTGGAGATACACAAGGAAAAACAAAAAATCTAGACACATACCTTATACTTTTCCCAAAAATTAACTCAGTATAGACCATAAGCCTCGATAATGCAAAATCATAAAACTCCTATAAGATAACGTAAAAGAAAAATGTAGATGGCCTTTGGATGCATCAAAGGCACAGTTCATGAAACAATTGGTGAGATAGGCTTCATTAAAATTAAAAGTTTCTTTGCTGAAGACAACATCAGAAAATGAAAAGATAAGTCACAGACTAAAAAAAAAATGGCAAAAGACGTATCTTTTGAAGGATTGTGATCCAAAATATTCCAAGAACTCTGAAAATTCAGCAATAACAGAACAAATTGATTTTAAATGAGCCAAAAGTATTAGCTGACACCTCTAGAAAGAAGATATCCAGATGACAAGTAAGTATATGAAAAGATGCTCCACATTATATGTTATCATAAAAATGCCAATTAAAACTATGATGAGATGTCACTATACACCCATTCTAATGGCCAAAAGCTAGAACACTGACAACACCAAATGCTGGTAGCATCTGTGGAACAACAATATTCTCATTCATTGCTGGTGAGAATGAAAATTATACAACCACTTTTTAAGACACTTTGGTGTTTTTTCTTTTGTTAAGATTTTATTTATTTATTTGAAAGGCAGAGAAAATGAGGGAAAGAGAGAAAGAGAGAGAGAGATCAGTCTTCATATGCTGCTTCACTCCTCAAATGCCCATACTAGCCAGGCTGGCCAGCCAAAGTCAGGATCAGGAACACTACACTGATGGCACTTGTGCTATCTTTTGCTGCCCTCCGAGTGCGTTAACCAGGGCACTGGATCAGAAGTGAAGCAGCCAGGACGCAAATCAGCACTCCTATATGGGATGGTGTCATGGCAAGTGATGGCTTAACCTGACGCTGGTCCTAGTTTGGTCAGTTTGGTGGTTTCTTACAAAATTGAACTTAGTCTAACCATATGAACCAGCGATCACACTCTTTGCTATTTGCTCAAGGAGTTAAAAACGTATGTCTTCACATAAACTGAAATTAACATAAGGACACAATTCTACGGAAGAATGTTTCTAGAAGCTTTATTCATAATCACCAAAACTTGGAAGCAACCAAGATATCCTTCAGTGGGAGAATAGATACATAAACTGTGCTATATCCAGGCAATGGAAAATTACTCCATGATAAAAAGCAATGACCTCTCAAGTCATGAAGAGATGTGAGGAACTTAAAATGCATATGAAAAGTCAAAGTACCCAATCTGGAAAGGCTACATCCTGTATGATTCCAAATTACATGACATTCTAGAAAATGTAAAACTATGGAGACACTAAAAAGACTAATGGTCATCGGGGATTTGGAAGGAAGAAAGGATGAATAGGAGGAACACAAGAATTTCCTGGGCAGTGACACTATTCTGTATGATATTGTAATGCTGTCACTATACATTTATTCAAACTCAAATGGACAACACCAAGAGTGAATGTGGTTGAACACAATGGATTTTGGGTGATAAAGATGCATTAATGTAATTCCATCAGTTGTGACAAATGTACCACTCTTGTGGGGGATGTTGATAATGGGGAATACTGTACATGACTTAGGGCAGGAGATAATGAGAAATCTCTACCTTCCTTTTGATTTTGCTATGAACCTGATACTGCCCTAAAAATAGTTTTTAAAAGTAAATTTATGGTAATTTCAGATTACTTTATTCATTTGCTAATGATATGTATACCTTCTCATGTAGTTACTAAGCTATTTAAATTTCCCATTTTGTGAAGTTCTTGTTGAAATCTTTTGTACATTTTTGCCTCATCTTCCCTCGTGTTCTTACTGAGTCAACAGAAGTACATATTTCACTGTCTGAATGATATAGTATAATGAACAAGAATAAAATTAGGTACTCAGATTTATCTGCCTTGTCTGCTTAAAGCTGTGCCATTGGGTTTTTCTATGGCTTGATTTCCTTGTTATTCTGTGATTGGCCTCTGGTGTATGTCCCATTTCTGTCTGATAGATGGGACAACCTCAACATCTCAAATCACAGGCTGCCAGGATTGGGCATGGGCCCCTGAGGCCCTTGGTCATTCCTAATTGGCCCAGCCTCAAGGGGCTGTTCACCTTTCACAGCAGTGGGGAAGTGCCTGATGGCCCCCTCTCACTTTTGGAGACCTTGTGATTGGCTGTAGCTATCTCTGGTCTCTGTGTCATGAAGAATGCTGCTAGTCTAACTGGGAGCATACTTCAATTCTTTTGTTATTCTTTCCACCTCCTTTCGGTAAAAATGCCCACTCACCCTCAAGTCTGTCTTGGTCCTCTCTCCCATCCTGAGCTTGGATTAAGATCCCCTTGTTGATCTTCCTGTTGTACCCATTTCATACCATTTTCACTACCCTGGCCACCATGCATGCCAGATATCAATATTCAGGAAAAAAAGAGTAAACATATTGACACTCAGCACTGTATATTCCAGGAGGACAAAGCCTGCTGACAAGTCCTCCTGACCTCAAGGCCCCACACAATGCCTAGCATATAATGGGCACCAAATAGCTGCTTGTTAAGCTGGACATGGACTCTGAAAAGCATTGTCAAGGTCATCAGTCTAATGGGTTGTGTTGGCTGGATGCATTGTTGAGATGTCCATTGATTTATTATAGGGTGAGAACTTTCTCTTCTTACCATAAACTCATATTAGTATTTCTTTCCCACAGTAGCAGTCCTGGTAGTGGGTTGAGGGTGGCTGAGAGTAACCGGATGCTTGGAAATCTGCTAGGATAACAGGAGGCCCTCAGACCTAGTTATGGGTACTGGATCAAAGGCCACAATCAAATCATCAGAAGCAATCTCTGGCCTGTGCACGTTTTTGGGACACTTGCAAAACCTGGCAAAAGCTAGGAGTGAGGTTCTTATGTGGTTTGGATGAATTTGAAGCAGGCACTGTGTTAATTCTGTGTTGTTCATGCTGTTTATCTTTTTAAAATAGGGCAGTGGTTACACAGCTGAAGCCCTGAGCCTGCCGGCTCCCTGCACAACCCTGCCCGCTCTGAGCTTGATAGCACTTCCTTCCTGGCCTCGCGTGGCTTCCTGCTCTGGCCTTATCGCCCACAAAACTTGACACTGTATTGGAATGCACTTACGGTCCATAAATGGAAATCTCTTGCTTTCCACATTTACAAATAACTGTCACCTATAAATCGTCATCTTTATTCCCAGGTTATACTTTTTACTTTAGTTGGAGCTAATGGAAGCTCTTTTCCACTCCAGCCTTCATTTTCACCTGTAGTTTTAAGCTTTAGTTATATGACCAAGAAAACAAATGATAAGTGTGGCATCTGTGTGTGTATTAGTCAGAGATAGTGGCGAGAAGCTGCAGGGTTTGACGGCAGTTTTGGGAAATGTCTTTCCACATATAGTGAATTATACTTTATGCCATTTCCTTCATTTTATTATTTGCCTTAAAGAAGTGGGGTAGGTTGATGATTGTGACTAATGTTATATGAACAAGTACTCAGATACTTTAGTACTGACTTCTTTGTCCTCCTTTGCAAAATTTGAATTTCTTAATAATTTGGAAAGTGATTTTTCATTTCTTCATCTGAGGTCTCTGGCCATATTACTTGTTTTTTTATATATAAAATTGTGAAGGAGATATTAGATAAACCTCACACTGAATATTAAAATTTGGAATGTCAGCTTCATCAGTGAGAAGATGGGTCTCAGAAGTTATAAAGCTTATTTTTATTTCTCTGAGCTATTTAGTATAGGTGAAGATAGTGCTACATGAAGAATTTCTTGCAGCATATTAAATAAAGACTATTTTGAAAATAATTTAAAATTCGTATGGTGTTGATCTGGAAAATTCAAGGAATTAGGAAAGGGAAAAATAACTGCAAGAAGGTTAGGTTTCTGGGAGTGCCTTGGCTCTCTCCGTTCAGCTGCCTTTCATGAGCTCATCGACCTTCTTGAGATATTATGATCTTTTACCCAGGCTGGGGGAATTTCCTCAGATATGATTAAAGAGTGGGCGGGGTGAAGTCCTCAGAAGTCAGAGACTTAATATTGGAACCATGAGCTCTCTTGGAGCCTTTCCCGATTTTATTTCAGAGGAATTCCCCCTTGAAGAGCCACTCCCACGATGGAAGGCAGGGGATGGAGGGAGCCTTTTGAAATGTATTTATTTTTCAATATGAGAGTTGAAGAGTCTTTTTCTCTCTTTTGGAAACTGTTAAAGTGTACTCTTCAGCGGTATTGAGTATACTCACACTGTTGTCATCCATCTCCAGAACCAGTTTATCTGTCCAAACTAAAAATCTCAGCCTATTAAACATTAACATTCCATTTCTCCCTTTCCAAACCCCTGGCAAACACCATTCTACTTCCTCTCCCTGTGAATGTGACTACTCTAGGATCTCCTATCAGTGGAATCATGCAGCCTTTACCCTTTTGTGTCTGATTTATTTCGCTTAGTATGATGTCTTCATGGTTCATTCATACTGTAGCATATATAAGACTTTATTTTTTTTTAGGCTGAGTAGTATTTCATTGCATGTACACACCACATTTTGTTTATCTGTTTATAGACATTTTGATTGTTCATAGCCATTGGCTATTGTAAATAATGCTGCTATGAACATGATGTACAAATATCTGCTGGATTGCTGTCTTTGATTTTTTTGGGGATATATACCCAATCATAAAGTTGCTGGCTGTCATGCTGATTCTACATTTAATGTTTTGATAAATCAACACCATGTTCTCCATGGTGAGTGCACCATTTTGCATCCCCACCAGTAACACACAAGGGATCCAGTTGATTTACATTGTTGTCAAAATTTTTGATTTTCTGTTTTGGTGGAATTTTCATAGTAAAAACCATGCTAATGGGTGTGGAGAAGAGTTTGAAATTAAGTTGGAAGCCATTGCATGATTTGAACAAGGAAGTGATAAAGTGCTTTTTCTTTCTTTTTTTTTTTTTAAATTTATTTATTTATTTGAAAGGCAAAGTTACAGGGGGGAGGGAAGAAACAGAAAGAGAGATCTTCCATCCCCTGGTTCACTCCCCAAATGTCTTCAACAGCTGGAGCCAGGCTGATCCAAAGCCAAGAGCCAGGAGCTTCTTAAAGGTCTCCCACATGGATGCAAGGGCCCAAGTACTTCAGCCATCTTCCACTACTTTCCCAGGCACACTAGCAGGAAGCTGGGTTAAAAGTGGAGCAGCTGGGACTTGATCCAGTGCCCATGTAGAATGCTGGCACTACAGGCCTCAACTTTACCTGCTATGCCACAGCACAGGCACCCAGCTCCTTTTAAAAATGATCACTCTGGCTGCTTGGTTGAGAATGGATCTTTAAAGGGGAGAAGAAAGCAGCTGGCTGTATAATTGTCCAGGAAGGGGATGATGGTGGCACAGAATAGTGTAGCCATTTTGAAGTATAGAGACACAGATTCAAGATACACTTATGAAGTAAAACTTACTGATGTTGGTGATGATTTGATATGGGGGGAACTGGGAGAAAGGAAACCCAACAATGGCTTGAGGTTTCTGTCATAAACAACTGAGTGGGTGGGGGTATCATTTTCAGATATATAGACTGGGCGGTGTCAGGTTCAGAGAGCAGTAGCCCAAAAGTATTCAGTAGACATATCAAGAAACAGAAAATTGGACCTGGTTGGTTGACTAGTTATGTATCCTGCAGTTGATTGCTTAATATTTGTGATCTTCATATTTCAAGGAAATAATTAGTACATTGCCACAGAGTTTTAAATGCATTTTAAATATAGAAAGTTAAGTGTGTCAAGCAGTTGCATCCTCATGATTTAGGTAAAATTGTCCAAAAGAGATAACCTCAGCTGTAGATTTAACTAAGTGGCTGACAACTAAAGTCACTGGATACTTTGGCAGCAAAAATAGCTACATTAGAAGACTTTTCTTTAAAGATTTTAAGATATGATTCCTTCCTAAAGCACTATAATTTATTTAGCTATCCATACTTAATAAAAATAAACAATAAGCTATCATCTATTTCCTTTTGTCCCTGGTTTATAGAACCTCCTGCTCTGTGGGTATGTTTCACCTCAATATTCTTTCTTCACTTCAGAGGTTTTGATCATATCACATATTTCTTTTTTTAAGAAAAAAAAGATTGTGTGATCCCTTTGACTCTTAGACCTATCAGTGTGATCAATTGTGAACTGAAATTGATCACTTGGACTAATGAGATGGCCTTGGTACAGACTAGTGTCTGCTAATACCAACTGATAGAATAAAAAAGGGAGAGAATGATCCAACATGGGAAGCAGGATACACAGCAGACTCATAGAATGGCAGATGTCCTAAATAGCACTCTGGCCTCAGAATCAGCCCTTAAGGCATTCGGATATGGCTGAAGAGCCCATGAGAGTATTTTAGGCATGGAAAGCCAAGACACTCTGAAAAAAAAAAAAAAAAGAAGACCTAAATGAAAGATCTCTGCGAGTGGGATCCCAGTGGAAAGAACGAGGCCATCAAAGAAGGAGGTACCTTTCTCTGAAAGGAGGAGAGAACTTCCACTTTGACTATGACCCTGTCGGAATAAGATCGAAGTCGGCGAACCATAAAGGCTTCCATAGCCTTGGCAACTCATGCCTGGAGCCTAGGGAAATTACTGACGCCATAAACAAGAGTGTCAAATTGTTAAATCAACTTCAGGAGTCACTGTGTACTTACATCTCATGAGGGATCTGTCCTTAATGTGTTGTCCAATGTGAAGTAATGCTATAACTAGTACTGAAACAGTATTTTACACTTTGTGTTTCTGTGTGGGTGCAAACTGATGAAATCTTTACTTAGTAAATACTGAATCGATCTTCTGTATATAAAGATAATTGAAAATGATTAAAAAATCTTGGTGTTAAATTCGAAATTGCATAGAAAATTAATCAATTTTTAAAATATATCATGTAGGATCTCTGTCCTTAATGTGCTGTACATTGTGAAATAACACTCTAACTAGTACTCCAACAGTATTTTCACTTTGTGTCCTTATGTGAGGGCAAACTGTTGAAATCTTTACGTAATATGTACTAAACTGAACTTCTGTGTATAAAGAGAATTGAAATTGAATCTTGATGTGAATGGAAGGGGAGAGGGAGCGGGAAAGGGGAAGGTTGCGGGTGGGAGGGAAGTTATGGGCGGGGGGGGGGAGCCATTGTAATCCATAAGCTGTACTTTGGAAATTTATATTCTTTAAATAAAAGCTTTATAAAAAAAGAAAAAAAGATTATTTGTTTATTTGAAAGGCAGAGTTACAGAGAGGCAGAGGCACAGAGAGAGAGAGAGACAGAGAGAGAGAGAGGTCTTCCATCCACTGTTTCACTCCTCCAGATGACTGCAACAGCCGGAACTGTGCAGATCCAAAGCCAAAAGCCAGGAGCTTCTTCTGGGTCTCTCATGCGAGAACAGGGGCTTACAGACTTGGGTCTTCTTCCACTGCTATCTTTGGTCACAGCAAAGAGCTTGATGGGAAGTGGAGCAGCCAGGACTCGAACCTGCAAGCGAAGGATTAACCTACACCAGCCCCATATCACATATTTCTTAATGAAGGTGATCAGAGAGTCAAAACTGCTAATAACTTTTGGAGGGCTTTCAACTCTTTTTAGTCAGATCCTTTAGTTTTGTTTGTGTTTTAAAACTCACCCTTCCTAGTTACTGTTTTAAAATTTGCTTTTACTTTAGAGATGTGCACAGCAGTTAAGCCACTGCTTGAGACACCTGCATCCCCCATTGGAGTTCCAGTCTGAGTCCCAGCTACTGCACTTCTGATCCAGCTCCCTATCATTGATATTGGGGAGCAGTAGATGATTATTCAAGTACTTAAATTCCTGCCACTAACATGAAAGACCAGTGTGGAGTTCTTGGCTCTTGGCTGTGGCCTGGCCCAGACCAGACTTGTGGCCACCTGGGGAGTGAGCCAATGGATAGAAGATCTCTTTATCTGCCTTTCAAGTAAACAAATAGATAAATAAATCTTTTTTTAAAGGTTTTATTTTACAAAAGTTAAATACATTAAAACTGTATTTACTGGAGTGGTAGTGTTTCTTAATTTTGTTCTGTCTGATGCGTGTTGCTTTCAGCAGATCTTTGTTACAGCTTGCCACTGAGCTGATGGAGACAGCAAATGGAACTGCCGCATGTAACACGGAGTCAGAGTCTATTAGCTTATTCTTTAATAGAAATCTCAACTTTATGGGGAAACATTAATTATTATATTTCACATGTATTAAAAGTTTAAGTTTTATAGCTCTAATTATGATAATATTAATAATATGATACAAGATAAAATTATTTTAGGGTCAACCTTTATTTTCTGAATCTCTGGTTCTCAAGTGCAACTTTCTGTCCCTAAAGAACTTAACACTCTAACCACTTGTTTTTAGATTTTTAGATTGCATGAACTAGTAAGAGCAAAAATGTAACATGCTTAGAAGCCAAGTGGGTTTGCAGAGTGGAGTATGTTGTGCACATGCAGAAACAGTGTGGGCAATTTCTAATTTAGTTGGAGTGTCTCCCTAAAGTCCTATTGCTAAAGTTACACATGACTGGAAACACGAGAGATCAGTAGGCATGGATGCTTGCTGAGTGGGTTGGGAGACTGGGAGACTTACTTTTCACTGAATATTCATTAATGAGTGTTTGTGTGATTACAGAGAGAGAGAGAGAGAGAGTGATCTTATCCTCTGGTTCATTCCCCAAATGCCCACAATAGCTGGGACTGGGCCAGGCTGAAGCCAGGAGCTGAGAACTCAGTCTTGGTCTTCAATATGGATGGCAGAGGCCCAACTACTGGAGTCATCACCTGCTGCAGCCCAGGGTCTGCATTAGCAGAAAGCTGAGTTATAACTCTAACCTGGCATAATACACAGGATGTGGATGTCGAAAGTAGCATCTTAACCACTGTGGCAAATGCTCACCTCTCATTCTTGCTTTTTGAAGTTTGTATTGTGTGCTTTCAAAAATAAATATGATTTTGAAAATTAGCTTTGGGAAAAGTTTTACCAGTGCCTTTTTTTTTTCCATTTTGTTGCAGATCAGTAAAAACTGTCCTGAGACTACAAACTGACTTTTGAGAACCTTCAACCTGATCTACTCTCCAGTTATTTCTAAATGAATAAGCCAGGCTACAGAGAGTCCAGCTATACCCTAGTCCCCTTCCCCTGAGAAAATGACACATGACGGAAACTATTAGCTCTTATGAGGAGAGTTGCTGTGCCCGAGATTGAAGAGGAGATATAGTCTTTCCAGTGATTCACCTCTCCCCCTTTTCTCTTTTCTTGTTTATATAGATGGAAAGGTTCATGCAAGGAAACCTCGGCTAACAGCACTTTCCTTTCGAGGGTGTTTGTAATGTGAGAGTGTGCCAGAATGCTTGAGTTTATTAATATGCACTACACATTGTGTTTATTTCTGTTTCATCAAGGTTTTGCCAGATTATGGCCTGTCTGTGCCTGATAGTGGCTGTGTTTGTGTATGAACACAGGGTCATCTGATAACGAATGGTCGCATCATGCGATTAAGCCGTGTTTGAAATGGGTGTAAGCCAGAAGAGTTTGACTCCCAGAGCACTTTGAGAAGGTCCAATCAACAAAAGAAAGTTCAAGGTATCTTGGAAGAGGTCATTGACTACAACCATCTTGATCATTCTGGACTTGTTCCTTCCTGCAGAGACACAATTAAATAATGTTTTACAGTAGAAATGTTTCATTGCTGGAGGAAGGATGCTTTTTTTTTCAGAAATAAATCAATGTAAAATCTACAAGGGCACTTCAAAATATTTGTGGCTTTCAACAAATTAAAAGGTGTTTATTTTAGTGCAAAAAATATTGAAATTCATGGCTATGAGGAGTCTTCAAAAAACTCAAAAATGCTTGTTATTAAAAAACTATGCATTGATTTCAAATCTTTTTGCACAAAATAAGCTTGTCTTTAACTCTATTTTCTTTTGACTTGAATTACTTATATCTCCTTTTTAGAAAGATTAAAAACTAATGTTTTTAAAAGTTCACTGAATGAATTGTATAAAGAATGCTTTATTACCTTCCTCAGTTCTCAACTGCTGTTTACCATGACTTTCACTGCCATATCCAAGGTCACAGGGCCAGACAGTGAATATTCTGGGGCAAGGAGACTGTGTCATTCACTTTTGCCTGTTTCGTGGCCCAGTTTTGTGGCATCCAGTTAGTGCCTAGTAAATATCTGTTGACTAAATGCATGATTTGAATAAACAGAATCAATAATAAACAATATCAACTAAAACTTAAATTTTGTGTTATATTTAAATGAATACCTAATATCTAATTTATCAGTGCTGTAATCAATCAGTTTTGTAAACTGAAAAGTATTGGCAGAAAGTTTTATCTCGTAGTTAAAGTTCAGGAAAAGTTGTCACTCATTACTGTTGGTTTTGTGTTTGGGGAAAAAATCATCAAGTTAAGCTTGCGTCTTCTTTTTCTTTATTATTATTAGCATTGTTATTGTTATTATTTGTCCTTGGTTTTTTTTCTCTGTTCAATAAGCATATCATCTTTTTAACAACTCCTTTTAATCTAAGAAAATGTGCAAAAGCAATGAATTTTCTGTTCTCTTCCGTGAAGTCTGGTAATTTTAGTAATCTGCTGCCCTACGAGATACAAGGCAACTCTGTTTCCTCTGTAGTCTGTTTTTTCTTCCTTTCTTTCAAAATAACCTGCCATCTTTCCAAAATAAACATGCAGGGGAAATGCATGAGTGGGTATGTAATCACCCAGATATTTGCAGCAGCATACCTCTAAAAAAGTAGGAAAAATAAAGCAGTCATGAAAAATTTATTCTGCTTTTAGACCTTTTTGATGTTCTTGCTTTGTCTTTATAAGATTTTTAAAAATGAAGCATTCATATTCATATAAAAATTTGTCCAAATGAAAATTAGATAGCTATCTACCCAGAATTTATTATCTCATGTAAGAATAACTTTAGGTTTCTAAGAAACAATTTTGGGTGAACTTCATGAAAGTAATTATTTTGAGAGTTTTTTCTTTCTAAAATTATAATATCATATTCTGTTTTTAATCTAATATTTACAAAACGACATTCTGATGAGTTTCTTGATTACTGTGTTAACTATATAATTATGTTGCATGCCTTAATATATGTAGTTCACATTTATTTTCAGATACTTTGAATTTAAAGAAACTTTAAGGAGTCCTTGTAATACTGAGTAGTCTGTGATATTTAAGAACTATTCAGAAAACTGACTTGCTTAAAAGATGTGATCTGAACCTGTGAATCCACTGGATCATTTTATAATCTTCAGTTTATGGTTTAGAAAATGAAACAGTCACTTCCTCTCTCCCTCCTTTCTCCTGTCCTCCTTCCATCTTTCCTCCTCCTCTTCTTCATCTGCATTTTTCATCGTCAGCAATTTTTTAAACTATCTGTTTTCTATACTACACAAGCAGAATTCAAAGGCTTCAACTACTTCCCTTAAATTTCAGAGCAAGACAATCTCCCAAGAGCCAAATCCTGAGCTCAGTGGAGCTCATTAGTGAGGTCACAATCTGTTTGAAGGATAGTATATATTTATTAACAAAGATCTTACTCATTTGGAGTCTATGATAATTTTTAAGGAGCAAAACAAAACATGTTCATCCTAACAGTCTAAGGAGAGAGGGTTTGCTAAATATTTTAACAGCATAAGTAAGATAACAATGTTTGCCCCTCTCAGGCAACTCATCTGCTTTTACCCAGATACCTGTTAACAAGGCCTGAAGATGCTCATTACAAATCATTCTGACCCTATCACTAAAGGTAGAGAGAGCCTTACGTGTAAACAGACCTTTGTCAAATCACAGAGGTTTACAGGTAAAACACCAAATTAGGGGGAAATCTTCCATTTAGACTAGCTGCACCCTATGTCTCTAATTACTTGTACAGTAATACGTAGTGTGTATAGACCTTGCTTTCTCTTTAAATGTTGATTTATTACAGTTCTACCTGCTAAAAAGGGCCCATTGCTTTCTCTCCCATGAGTGAGCCCACCAGCCTGGGCAGTGAAGAGACAGCCATGAGATCTCAGCCAAGTTCATTGCAGGAGACCTGGGCCAGTTCTGAGGCAGAAGGCCCTGACTACATGAATGGGATGAGCTCACTCCTGGTAGCTCTCCATCTGAAAGACCCAGGAACTCCACAGGCTTTTCTCTGAATAGCTTCCATGACTCACCTTGCCCAATCAGCAGTGGTAGTATGAAAACTGCACAGTTCACAAATCAGAAGGAAGAAAAGAATAGCAACCCTATCTGTGCTGAACCGTCTATGACTGTGTGCCCATCACTCCTGACCCAGGGCTGGAAGCATCCTGATGATGGAAGTTCAATCGGCCATCACTGCGCCATACTGGCTTCCTTGGTGTTCACTCAGCCATCAGAATGCAGTCCCAGGAAACGGGCTCACACACAGTCAGTCGTGCTGGAGGCCATGGGTAACAACCGAAGCTCCTGGAGATAAGGAGGAAAAGTCAAATCAAAGTATGTAGCCGTACTTCCTGCAGGCAGAGTAGCGGAGCAGTCCTGCGTGTGTTTTGGAACCAAGCAGGCCAAAATGTGTAGTTTTCACTAGAGATGGAGGGGTTGGTGCTGATTGAGCTAATTCTTTCCCTTGTGGTTGCCATATAGGGAACTGTCAGGATTGAAGTCCCAGACTAACCGGCAGCCTGCGTGTGTTCAGACCAGCTCTGAGATGCTGGGCAGGTTACTTTGCAGCCTCAGTTTGTCATGCAAAACAAAATGGGGATAAGAACAGTTGTGCTTCAAAAGGGGCATGGGAATATCGTTCCCTGGATTAAATGAGTTCACATCTGTAAAAAGGCTTACAACAGGACAGTAGAGAGTTAGCACTAAACACAGCTCTATTTCCATTAGCACAGGCTGTTTAGCACCTTTTCAAGCCAGAATACAGAACTGAGTGAGTAAAATAATAAAATAATAAAAAATAAAATAATAAAAGGGAAAAATGATGAAAGTAGAGAAAAGGAAACTCTTTGGTGAAGAATAAAGGTAACATCATGTATTTCACCTCACATATTACTTCCTTTCTTTTTTTTAGATTTATTTATTTTGTTTGAAAGAGTTACATAGAGAAAGAGAGGCAGAGAGAGAGAGAGAGAGAGAGAGAGAGAGAAGTCTTCCATCTGTTGGTTCACTCCCCAATTGGCCGCAACAGCCGGAGCTACACCGATCCGAAGCCAGGAGCCAGGAGCTTCTTCCAGGTCTCCCACATGGGTGCAGGGGCCCAAGGACTTGAACCATCATCCACTGCTTTCCCAGGCCTTAGCAGAGAGCTGGACAGGAAGTGGAGCAGCCTGGTCTTGAACCAGCGCCCGCTACACCACAGCGCCGGCCCCAAACTACTTCCTTTCATTTTCACAATAACTTTGAGAAATTAGCTGATATTATAAGAGAGCTGTTAAGAGAAAGAATATTAACAAAATGTTTTTCATTTTATTTGAGAGAGTGAGCTCTTCTATCTGCTAGTTCACTCCCCTATTGCCTGCAACAGCCAAGACTGGGTAAGACTGAAGCCAGGAACCTAGAGCTCAATTTGGGTCTCTCATGTGCATGTCAGGGAGCCAAATGCTTGAGCCACCATCTGCTACCTTTCAGGATGCGCATTAGCAGGAAGCTGCATCAGAAGCAGAGCAGATGCTGCTCAAACCAGGCCCTCTTCTGTAAGTGGGCATCCCACGTAGTGACTTGAACCACTATGCCAAATGGCTGCTTCTGGAATAAATATTGAGGGTCAGCTACCCTTTGCCAAGCACTAAGATAAACCCATTCCAGATGTGTCTAGCTACATTCTTAAAACTCTTTTTTTATTAAAAAAAGAAAAAAAGGCTTATTTGAGAGGCAGAGTTATAGACAGAGAGAGAGAGAGAGAGAGAGAGAGAGAGAGAGATCTTCCATCCACTGGTTCACTCCCCCAAATAACCTCAATGGCCAGGGTTGGGCCAGGCTGAAACCAGGAGCCAGAAACTTCTTAGGGGTCTCCAGTGTGATGCAGGGGCCCAAGCACTTGGACCATTTTCCACTACTTTTCCAGACAAATAACCAGGAGCTGGATTGGAAGTAAAGCAATAGGGTTTTTTTGTTTGTTTGTTTGTTTGTTTTGACAGGCAGAGTTAGACAGTGAGAGAGAGAGACAGAGAGAAAGGTCTTCCTTCTGTTAGTTCACCCCCCAAATGGCTGCTACGGCCAGTGCTGCACCGATTCAAAGCCAGGAGCCAGATGCTTCCTCCTGGTCTCCCATGCAGGTGCAGGGCCCAAGCACTTGAGCCATCCTCCACTGCCTTCCTGGGCCACAGCAGAGAGCCAGAATGAAAGAGGAGCAACCGGGACAGAACCCAGCGCCCCAACTGGGACTAGAACCTGAGGTACCGACGCCACAATTGGAGGATTAGCCTAGTGAGCCGCAGTGCCAGCCAGCAGCAGGGTTTTGAGCTGGCGCCTGTAGGGGATGCCGCTGCCTCAGGAGGAGACTTAACCTACCACACAACAGTGCCAGTCCCCTTAAAACTCCTAAATACTTGTTTTTATACATTTTTTTCATTATCTCATTAAAGAAAATTTTTTGAGTGGGTTACTTCAATTCATAACATAAAATAATAGAAAAAAAATAAAGGAAACAAGGGCTATGAAAATAAAAAAAGATCAGAAAAATAAAATTAATGTACCAGAGAGATAGTAGGAAGTCTTCTAGGTAGATGAGGATCCTGAGGATCTGAGAAGTTGAGAGCATTTTCCAGACTGTGCAGCTGTGATGGGGTGGGGTGGGATGGAGTGCAGGACCTGTGGTTGAAGAGAGGGAAGGGAGAAGGGAAACAGTAGGTCAGATCCAAATCCACTTGGCTGTTGGTTTCTAGCAGTGGGAGCTGTCTGCAGGGATGTGGCAGCTCTTGTGAGGACAAGGGGAAAACCGCTCTCAAATCTGGCTTCTTTTCCTAAGAGAGGGAACACCAGGGTCCTACAGTCATTCTCTGCAACTCCTTGACATGCGGCCCTTAATGGAGGCCTCCCTAATGGAGATCCTGGGCTTCTCTAAAAAGATGACTTATAATGAGAGCAGCGATGAGATTTTATCATTAGGTTCTGAGAGCACAGATGCACGTGTGCTGTAGACAGCCATCTGTTCTGCTCTGGGAAGAGTTGGACTCTGGGACTGGGATAGTCAGGCTGACCGTCATTGAACAAATCTACTGGATGCTTATTATGTGCCATCTATCGGCAGGTAGGAGTGAAAAGATCAATAAAAAACAATCTGGAAAGGTACGGTTTAGTGGGGAAGACAGGCAGCTAGTAATTGAAGGACACTGTGGTAAGTACCCTTTGAGGAATGTGCTTCTGTCCCCGTTTTTTGAGGGTAGAACATTCGACTTGTTGGGGACACAGTCTTCAGTGGAGGAGACCATACCCACCTTGCTCCAAAAGGCTGGGCAGGCCTGTGCCAGGTGAGGAAGACATTGGAAAGGAATACCAGGCAGAAGGCAGCATGGCAAACATGGTGGTCCCCAAAGGTAACTGAGAAAATCTTTCGGTCAGGTTTGGGGTTATAAATGGTGAAGTAAGCAAGGAGAAAGGGAGTGGGAAATGAGACTAGAAGGTGGGTTCCAGCAAGATCACTAACAATCATCGGTGCCCATTGCTTGCTTTAAACCTGCTTGCTCCAAACAGGACTTAGGACTTCCCAGGAATATGCGCTCATTTTTGGGAACCCAGTTGAGGTTTGAGAGCAGAGGGACATGAGTGTTGTTCTGCCAGTCTGGGCACCCAGCCCCTTCAGGTGGCAACATGAGTGATGGCTGCAGGGACAGCAGGGCCTGGGAACCAGGTGGAAAGAGGGCATGGGAATGGAGGTGCACTTGGATCTGAACATGAGTACTAGGATTTGGAGCTTAGCTGACTCCCCTGGGGTGGCAGCCTCTGAGACCTGTCAGACTGTGACCATACACCCTGTGATTTAATAAGGGGAGTTTAAGCTTAGCATAGGCAGCACCATTTCCCAAGAACTCCTGCTTTAAAATCATTAAACTTAGCTCGTTTTCCACAGTGCAAAGATTTGAATGTGTCCTCTACCAAATTTGGTGTTGCCAATTAGGTAGTATTAAGAGATGCGCCTTTGAGAGGTGATCAAGTCAAAAGGGTTCCCTCTTATGAGATTAAGACCCTAATAAAAAAGAGGCTTCACAGAGTGTTTGGGAAGCTTGGCCTTCCACCTTCTGCCTGGGAGGACACAGCCACAAAGTGCCACCTTGGAAGCAGCCCTAACCAGAAACTGCAATCTGCCGGCACCTTGATCCTGGATTTCCTGCTATTGACAAATTGCCCAGTCTCAAGTATTTTGTCTCAGCAGCACAAACGAACTAAGACTATGGTATCACACTGCATCAACAAGCTAATGCCACATTATTGCTGTGAGACAGGAGCTGTGTCATCCTAGGCACATCTTCTGCTTCCTGAAGCTAGGTCCTCAGGAATAAAATGTGGATAACATCTAGCTCCAAAGAGTTGGGAATTCAATGCATGATTTATGTGAGAAACCCAGTCATGGTCCAAGAGTTGGAACTTGCAATGTGTTAGCTCCCTTTGAGAGATGGGAGAGTTTTGACTAACAGCAAGAGAGACCAACAGGGAGAGACGGTGACTCTTTCCCCATTTCCCCCTTCCTCCTCCTCTCACTCCTCTGTTCCCTTTCTTCTCCTGCCTCCTTATCCTCAAGTGCTCCCCCTCCCCACTGTTATTTCTTCTTCCTCTCCCCATCTCTTCCCCTAACTTTCCTTCTGTTCCATAGCTAGATTCTGTATAATTCAGCAAAGCTGAATATTGTTTTTCTTGTAAATGAGAAAAGACAAATACAATGACTCTTAGTATCCATGGGGAATTTGATCCAGGAATCCCAGCAGATACAAAAATAGGCGGATCCTCAATTGCCTTCTGTAGAAGAGTGTGCTATTTGCATAGAACTTACACACATCCTCCCAAAGATATTAACTCATCTGTAGTCACTTAATAATAGCTCTTACAATATATGTGTTATGTAAGTAGTTGTTATACTGCATTGTTTAGGGAACAATAACAAGAAAAGAAAGTGTGTACATGTTTAGTACAGACAAGGCCATCGTAGGCCTAACTGCATTTTTTTTTTAATCTGTAATTGGTTGGCTTTGCAGAGGCAGAACCTGCAGGTAGAGAACTGATTGTAAACCAGTTCTGGACTTCTATTTTTGGACCTAGAAATAAATATTTATGTTTTAATATTTAAAGTCACTTTTAAACTGTCCTTTTGTCTCATCTGGTCCAAGTGCTTATCGTTTCCATCCTCTCATTTGTTTGAGATCAGTATTTGGGAATCAGTGCTAGCGCACGTAACCCCAAAGACTCCACTTAGGCACATGGTGAAGGTGCTACCCCTGCCTGTCAAGCCAACTGTGGACAGGCTTCTGACCACTCCTCAGGCCTTCCCTGTTCACCTGGCCCCAGCCCACCAGGGACCACGTGGCTGGAACTAAGAATTTTCATGAGTCTCGCTCCATCACTGAGTTTTGAGTGAGGTATGCTGGCTCTCTCTGGACTCCTTAGGCCTCTGCATTTCAGATCACGGGAGCCAGACCCACATCAGCATTTAAATATCTCTTTCTCTGTCTCTATCCTTTACTAGGGCTAAAAAGTGAGGAACGTGTTCTATTCATGGTGCCGCTGGAACACCTAACACAAGACCCTGCACACAGCAGTTACTGCGTGACTGAAGGGAAGAGGTATGTATGCAAAGGATGTGGGTGGACTTGAGTCTACTGCTCCTTCTTTCTGCCAGAGGAGACTTTGGACCTCGTGGAACTCAGGTTGCTTGTCAGATCTGTGGAGTCAGGAGACCAAGCCTTGTGGGAATTTGTCACAGCATGGGGCGCGGGATGCAGGGAGAGGGGATAAGCGATGGGGTCTTTGGTCTTTCCAGGCTCATCTTCCAAATCCTTTCTGGTAAAACTTCTGCGCAGACATTCATCATGGGAGTGGAGCTCTTCAAAGTGGAACGCTTACAACTCTGCAGCTACCAGATGGTTCCCCACTGTCAGCCGGGGCAGTGGCATCATATTCTTTGCATGCTTGATGGAGTCCAAGGTGTCTGTCAGCACCCCTAGATTATCTGTATTTTAACAGTTGCTTGTCAAAAAAACATCTGGGGCTGGCGGGGGTGGGGATTTTTGCAGTGTCGGTTCACGGGAGCCAGAGTGTGGGTTTCCCTTGCCCTGTGACCTGCAGAGCAGTCCTCGGCCCCTTTTGTTGGGTTCTCTGTGGGCTCCTGCTCAGCTTGCATATTGTCTCAGGAACAAGAGAGAGGGGAGCCAGTGCCCTGGTGGCTCCTCCTGGGAACAGCTTTATCTCTGTCGTTTCTAGCACGTAGGCTTTGTAAATAAACCAGGGTCTCCACTTCCCTGCTTTGTTAGTTTGGGCAATCCTCGGGGCCTGGAGCCGCTGGCTTTTCTGTCAAAGACACTTGTTTATGTGTAGTCTAGAAGCCTCCCCCGCCTTGGTTGGGGTGGGGGGGAGGTCAGCCTGCCTGGGGCATGTGTCTGTGGGGCTGACCGCAGCGTCTCTAGTGTCATTATAAGCCAGATTCCTACAAGCAGAGAGATGCTGAATTGCTCCCAGCCTTCTGGTAAATGGCCATATTTCCCATTCTTCTTGGAATGATCTAAGCTATGTTCTATAATTAGGATCTAAATCAGGTATTGTCCGCCTGAGACCAGATACCACGACGGGGCAGGGGGGGTGGGGAGGACATGCAAGTGAAGTAGTGTTTTCCACAAGCAGGACTGAATAAATACCTCTGCTTTTTTATTGTAAAAGGCACATGAAATAGGGATTTGTCATTCCAACATATGCAACTCAGTGGTACTCAGTAAATTCACAATATTATGCACCAACACTGCTGTGCAGTTCCAGAACCTTTTCATTATCCCACACATGCTCTCCTATTCAAAAGCTAAGAGTTTGCCTGGTATAGAAACCAAAAGTTTGACTCAACCATTGATCGTGTTGAGCAGTTCATAAATCATCTGGATTGTATGTTGACCATCCACAGGAAATCACAATTTGATTAAATTCTTTGATATAAGCCATTATGAAAAGATGTATTCAAAATACACACACACACACACACACACACACACACCCCTAAAGAGCAACAGTATGGACAGGTAGATATTTAATTAAGCTATAAATGGTGGGCGTTTGCCATAGCTGTTAAGTCTTCTTAAAAAGCTTGCATCCTTGTGGCCCGTGCTGTGGTGTAGCTGGTAAAGCTGCCGCCTGCAGTGTGGGCTCCCCATGTGGGCACCGAGTCTCTGCTGCTCCACTTCTGATCCAGCTCTCTGCTATGGCCTGGGAAAACAGTGGAAAATGGCCCAAGTCCTTTGGCCCCTGCATCCCCAAGGGAGACCTGGAAGAAGCTCCTGGCTCCTGGCTTCAGAATGGTGCAGCTATGGCCATTGCGGCCAATTGCAGAATAAGCCAGCGGATGGATAAACTCTCTCTGCTTCTCCTTCTCTCTCTCTGTGTAACTCTGACTTTCAAATAAATAAATAAATAAATAAGTTATTAAAAAAGAAAAGAAAGAAAAGCCTGCATCCTACATTCACCCTATATTAGAATGCCTGGGTTTGAGTCCCTACTCTAGTTCCTTTTCTGACTTCCTGTTATTGTGCATATTGGAAAGAGCAGGTTGTGGGTCAAGCAGTTGGGTCCCCGACACTCAGCTTTTGAGGAATGAACCAACTGGAATGAACCACCCTGCATTTGACGAATGAATCAAATAGAATGAAAAAAGCTCCGTTTCTCTCTCAAATAAAATATTGCAATTAAAATTTTAAAAAGAAATTGATTAGAGGAATGCCTATATGGATAAAATATGTTTGTAAGAATACTTTATTTGTGAAAAGAGGGGCAGTTTATTGAGTGCATTAAAATTTTAGATATTTTCCTTGATTGGAGAGGTCAAAATATGATATGTAGAATATTTTTGAAGAAATACAGTTTTACTGCTTTTGTGTCCATATAGCTACTCTATTAATAGAAAAGGGAAGGTTAAAATATACATTTGATTGTTTACTTAATAAAGATGTAGATCAGTAGATAGATATGTAAATATTCTTTATTATTATTACCGAATAATAAGATAAAATCTCAGTGGTGGTTAAATCATCATGGTGATGGTTTTCTGTATGCTCCCCATGGTAACTGACTTCACTTTTCAGCAGGGTACAACTTTCTTTTTGCTATTTTCTGAAATTTCCTTAGCAAAAACTCAAATACAAAGTCCATGAATCATGGCAAAATCCAAGTTATCAGAGCCCTAAATGTCCCTTTCTCAGCAGGTTCTCATTGACTTGTAGCTTTGTAGTAAGATTGTCCCATTCATTCATCTCTGTTGGCTAGTTGCAGAGTTTTAGTGGTAATAGGCATCAGTATCTGTAACAAAGTGTCATAAGGAAATGTTTGTAAATTAGAATTCTGTGTTCCACAGAGTATCGAATATACAGTATTGGGTGTGTCTTTGCAAATTAACTTTCCATCCCTTAGGGAGCTTCCCTGTATTAATTCATAGATCTCCTTTCTCTCTTACCCTTCTACATCCCTCTTTTCTAATGTTATTTCTTTTCTTCAAATTCCCATTGTCTGATTTTTGGAACTGTTAACATTCATCTCTTTCCAATTTTAATATATGTGCTGCCAAAGCGAGCACAATGTTTATCTCTTCCATTTGTTGGTCCCTAGGTCTGATATAAGTAAGTGCTAGCCGGGGCTGGCGCTGTGGTTGGCAGTAAAGCTGTCGCCTGCAGTGCCAGCATCCCATATAGGCGCCGGTTAGAGTCCTGGCTGCTCCACTTCCGATCCAGCTCTCTGCTATGGCCTGGAAAACAGTAGAAGATGATCCAAGTCTTTGGGACCGTGCATTCGCATAGGAGACCCGGAAGAAGTTCCTGGCTCCTGGCTTCAGATCATCACAGCTCCGGCTGTTGCTGCCAACTGGGGAGTGAACCATCGGATGGAAGACCTCCCTCTCTCTGCCTCTCTTCTCTCTGTGTAACTGACTTTCAAATAAATAAATAAATCTTTAAAAAAAAATTCAGTGCTAGCCTTATATCCTTTCAGTGGGCATATTATGATGTTACATAATATATAGCTACACACATATATATCGATTTACTTGTCTAAAACAAATGAAATAATTAACCAAACTATGTAATAAAGGCAAGAATTTTTCTCATGTTATTCTCTATATATTTCTCTATATTTTATTATTATTATTATTTTTTTTTTGACAGGCAGAGTGGACAGTGAGAGAGAGAGACAGAGAGAAAGGTCTTCCTTTTGCTGTTGGTTCACCCTCCAATGGCCGCCGCGGCTGGCGCGCTGCGGCCGGCACACCGCGCTCCTCCGATGGCAGGAGCCAGGAGCCAGGTGCTTTTCCTGGTCTCCCCATGGGGTGCAGGGCCCAAGCACCTAGGCCATCCTCCACTGCACTCCGGGGCCACAGCAGAGGGCTGGCCTGGAAGAGGGGCAACCGGGACAGAATCCGGCGCCCCGACCGGGACTAGAACCCGGTGTGCCGGCGCCGCAAGGCGGAGGATTAGCCTGTTGAGCCACGGTGCCGGCCCCATATTTTATTATTTTAAAAATAAGAAAGAAATGGAATAAGCCCAGGAATCAGAAGCTTACAATTTTAAAATTAAAAGTCAATTTCATTATTTCTGAAGTGGAAATTAGTGGCCTTCCACATTCCTAGTTTACTTGGTAGTATTATCACTCAAAACAGTTCCCCGAATGTCCTTCAGTGAGCGTGGCTTTAGTTTCTATAATGGCTGAACATACATGTTTTCTCATTTCATTTACTTTTTCCTTGAAGATGATCCCTATCCGTCAAACTTCATCCCTTTAAAGAAGATTTTTCCCTCAATCTGAACTTCACCTCCTTCTCACTCTCTCTGTGAACTTAGACCACCTCCTTAAATGTTCTAGGATGTGCCCGGGGGTGAAATGGAGGGGACAATAGAACTGGCTCCTGAAATCCCGGCATGCATAAAGGAACAAAGGTGTGGAAAGTGTTTCTCAGTTTCCCCCCTCGGCCAATGCCTCCTGCAGTTAGCTCTCACCACTGTCGCCTGCCATCCAGTGCAGTTACAGGTGAATTCGTGTGCTTCTCAAGTACTTAGGGAAGGGGCTTTTTATTCTATACATAAACTGCTAGAGGGAGGTTTTTGTTACCTCAGTTGGTACAGAAATTGACAAGCCAGATCGTCAGGAGAAGGAAAGCCGGGGTGCTCACCAGATGACACCTGTGATAGTGAACTCTTCGTAAACAAGTGGGCCTGAAAGGATGCTTGAGCCATCATCTGCTGCCGCTCAGAGTGCACGTTAGCAGGAGCTGGACGCGACGTGGGACAGCTGGGTGGCTGGGATGTGAATCAGGCACGTAGATATGCGGGTGACCTAACCACTGTGCCAGATGCCCACCCTAAGGCTTCCTATTTCCCTGCATCCTTGACAAAATTTTGGGAAGTCTGACTGCTCAATGTCTCGGGACACGCCAGTGATGGCCACTAAAGGACACTTATGAATCGCCCCATTTAAAAAATGTATTAGATGTTGAGATGCTATGAAAAATTAACACAGGAAACAGTGAAGTACAGTAGTTCCAAGTCCAGCTTTGTAATTGAATCGCATCCGGATTTGAAATCTGGCTTGGAGCCTGTCAGCTGATAACCTGGGGCAAGTGCTGCAACATTTCTAAACTTCACTCCACTTGCACATGAACTGGGCATTACAACGCTTAGCTCATAAAGTTATTGAGGGTCTTAAATGAAATAACTTTTAGGAAGTACTTATATAGTGCTGCTCACATAGAACTCAGCATATGGCAACTTTGTTGTTGTCTGAGAGGCAGAGATAGCTCTCAAATGCCTGCAATGGTCTGAGGTGGACCAGGCTGAACCTGGGAACTGGAGCCAGGAATTCAATCCAGTTTTGTAATTGGATTTGCAAGAATGAAACTGCTTGAGCCATCACTACTCCTGCCCAAGGCACACATTAGCAGGAAGCTGGAACTGGAAATGGAGCTGGGAGTTGAAGCCAGGTACTCCCATATGGGCTGCGGATGCTCCATCTGTTGGCTTAGTAATTTGGCCCAAAACCCACACTCATTAAATTTTTTTCAGAATTTTCTTCTTGGTTGTTGCTGTGGATTTGTTCTGAGAGGAGGAGCGTGGTGGGTGCACGAGGTGCAGAGTTGCCACACAGACCCTGGGAGTCTGGTGAAAGCAGGCCAGAGGCGAGCAGCCCACAGACTCATTTATTTCAGTTGGTACAGCAGCTTAAATAGCCAAGGCAGCCAATCTGGTCGGGGGCAGTTTATACCCTAACCAATCACTGCCTGTTGCCAGGCAGGCTCTGTTGCCAGGTGGATTTTGAAGCCATTCCTGAGTAACTGACGCTCACTTGCCAGAGGCCATCTTGGCATGGCTTTCTCATTCCACCATACATGATAAAGTGATTATTTAAGGATACCATATTTTATTAGTTCAATTAGTACATATTTTACTTCCGTTTTTGAATCATTCTTTATTTTAAAAGTCTGCAGATACATAGACATTTCAAATATCTAGTTACAATTGGATCTAGAAGATGAGAATTTGATGTAAGATAACAGTAGTTCCTGGAAAGAAGCAGACTTAAGAGAAAATGCCCTGTTCTGAAAGGTGGGAAAGGGGCAGAAATGAAACAGGTAACGAGTCCAGGCCGGGGGGCTGGGTTAAGCAGATGAAGACCTGGCTGAGGGTCCAGAGACATAAACTCTACACCCAGAACCAGTGCAGGCTGTCCAGGAATATGGGTCCTTTAGATCACCTGGACTTCAGTTTAGCTAACTTTAAAATAGCCACAGAAATACTTAGTCTTTCAAATGCTTCACAAGGGATGGGTGAATGAAATAATGATGCATTCTGAATGCTGAGGGTAGCCATAACACTGGATTGAAAGTCTTCAACTTCCTTTTAAAAAAAATTATTTATTTGAAAGGCAGAGTTACAGAGAGGCAGAGGCAGAGAGGGTCTCAAATGAAATAACGTGGTGACAACTAACTGAGCACCAAAAAGGAAACCTGTTGAAGTGAAATGGACACTATGAGAAACAGTGACTTGACCAGCCCTTGTCCTGACTGTTAGTGAACAACTTAATACTTTAACCCTTTTAATATTTTTTGTTCTATTTAATACTATTGGTTGAACCCTTTAATTAACACATAATTATTCTTAGATGTTTAAATTTAACTGAAAAGTGATCCCTGTTAAATATAAGAGTGGGAATAAGAGAGGGAGGAGAATACAATTTGGGACATGTTCAATCAGACTTGCCCCAAATGGTAGAGTTAGAAACATGCCAGGGTATTCCAATTCAATCCAATTCAACTCAAGGTGGCATGTACCAATGTCATCTCACTAGTCCAAGTGATCAATTTCAGTTCACAATTGATCAAAATGATAGGAGTAAGAGTCAAAGGGATCGCATAAACAAGACTAGTGTCTGCAAATACTAACTGATAGAATAAAAAAGGGAGAGAATGATCCAACATGGGAAGCAGGATACACAGCAGACTCACAGAATGACAGATGTCCTAAATAGCACTCTGGCCTCAGAATCAGCCCTTAAGGCATTCATATCTGGCTAAAAAGCCCATTAGAGTATTTCAGGCATGGAAAGGCAAGACACTCTTTCAAAAGAAAAAAAAATACCTAAATGAAAGATCTCTTTGAATGAGATCCCAGTGGAAAGAACGGGCCATCAAAGGAAGTACCTTTCTCTGAAGGGAGGCGAGAACTTCCACTTTGATTATGACCTTGTCTAAATATGATCATAGTTGGTGAACTCAAAAGGCTTCCATAGCCTTGGCAACTCATGACTAGAGCCTAGGGTGATTATTGACACCATGAACAAGAGTGTCAAATTGTTAAGTCAACAACAAGAGTCACTGTGCACTTGCTCCTCATGTAGGATCTCTGTCCTTAATGTGTTGTCCTATGTGAATTAATGCTATAACTAGTACTCAAACAGTACTTTACACTTTGTGTGTTTGTGTGGGTGTAAACTGTTGAAATCTTTACTTAATATATACTAAATTGATCTTTACTTCTTTATATAATCTGTATATAAAAACAATTGAAAATGAATGTTGATATGAATGGAATGGGAGAGGGAGCTGGAGATGGGAGGGTTGCGGGTGGGAGGGAAGTTATGGGGGAGAAAAAGTGACTATAATCCATAAGCTGTACTTTGGAAATTTATATTTGTTAAATAAAAGTTAAAAAAAAGAAATACCAAATTTATCAGAAAAGAAATGAAATAACAGAGATATCTTCCACTTGCTGGTTCTCTCCCCAGATGGCCACAATGGCTGGAGTGGCATAAGCCAGCAGCTTCTTCTGGGCCTCCCACACGGGTACAGGGGCCCAAGGAGTTGGGCCATCTTCTGCTGCTTTCCCAGGCCATAATAGAGAGCTGGATCAGAAGTAGAGCAGCCAGGATTCGAACTGTTGCCATATGTGATGCTGGCAGCGTGCAGCTTTACTTGCTATACCACAGTCCTGGCCCCTTCAACTTGCCTTTGATATTAGGTTTTCCATAGTTTTTCCTCTTCTCTGACCATGGGATGCAAGCAGAACTTGGACTGCTGAGCTCCGTGCTTTTTCCTGTTGGAGAGGTACTAGATATTCCTAGGCAAAATGGTAGCTTTTATCTTTCTTCTTATTGTTCCTTCCTCCTTTTTCCTCCAGCTCTTTTCTTTTTTAGAATTGGGTGTCACTGAAGAGCACTTGGATAGTGTCAGGTAAAGACAGTCCCCTGGGACCATACCTTAGCAAGAAACACTCAGGACTGGCCTGCACCTTTTGCCCTCTGGTAAGCCAAATCATGTCATTGCTTCTGAATTTATAATAAAGTTAAATTTATTAAGGTCTCCTTGCCAGCCAAATCATACTGGATCTCATGATCCAAACTGGGGCTTTGGTGTGATTTTAGGAACGGGGTGGCTGATGAGGTGCTTCCTCCTCGATGACAGTGAAGTTAAACACGGAACACCTCACTTGGAGACAAAATATCCCTTTCTTTCCTTGGTGGAAAGATGGTCTGAAGACACACGAGGTGACACCCTTTAGGGACACTTGAGAGATGGAATATTACTCAAAATAATGGTTCAGAACCCTAGAAAAAGAATTTATAATACTCCCAGCGAAGGACCTGGGTTCATATAGGCAAGATACAAAGTACACTAGGGACCTGGCACTGTGGTATAGTGGGTCAAAGCCCTGGCCTGCAGAGCCAGCATCCCATATGGGCGCCGGTTCGAGTCCTGGCTGCTCCAATTCTGATCCAGCTCCCTGATAATGTGCCTGCACCCATGTGGGAGACCCAGAGGAAGCTCCTGGCTTCTGTATTCACCTGTCCCAGCCTCAGTCATTGTGGCCATTTGGGAATGAACCAGCAGATGGAAGATCTGTCTCTCTCTGTCTCTACCTCTATCTCTATAACTCTATCTTTCAGATAAATAAAATAAATCTTAAAAAAAAAAAGGATATGAAGCATGATCTTAGGCATGGCGGGTCTTGATGGACTGCAATGGAAAGGAGACTAAAATTCTTCAATAGGAAGAACAGAAAATTAACTGCCCTCCCCCATCACTGTTAGTTTTTTTAGTATGTTAGAATAATTAAGTGGAGAACAGATTTTTCTACATTAAGAAATGGAGGCAATAAGTGCTTGAATTCTATTTTTTCAACTGCTCCAGTCAACCAAAAGGAAACTTTATTGAGGCCCTGGGGCCATGGGGCTTGGGGGGGGGCAGGGCCTTATTTGACCTCCTTCTTGGGGTGCAGGTTGTTGTTGTGGCCTCATTTTTCTTACAGCACTTGGCAGCTTGGGTGTGCAGGCAAGCGTAACACTCGGGGAGGATCATCTTGTTGCAGTTGTACTTCTGGGAGAGCTGGCAGAGGGAGGGCTCGATGACATCACCACGCAGGTGGAGCACCAAGTGCAGGGTGGCCTCTTTCTGGGTGTTGTAGTTTGTGACAGAGTGCAGCCCTCCTCCAAATGTTTGCTGGCAAATAGCACACGGTGCTGGTCAGGTGGGATGCCCTCCCTGTCTTGGATTTCAACTTCGTCATTCTCCATGGTGTTACTGGGCTCAACCTCCAGGGTGAATGGTCTTGCCCATTAGGGTCTTTGTCAAGACCAAAATCTCTAAATCTGTGGAAACACAGCTGCTGCCACCTACCAGCTTGACCACCTCATTCTGAGTTCTCTTTCTAAGTAGTAAATTGTAGACCTGAGAAAAGAAATTAAATTTGCCGGCATTTCGGTTGTAAATCAGTGAATGGGAGCTCATTCTCTTTCTTCCCCTTAAATGAATAATTTTTAAAAAGTTAAATTCTCATTGTAAATTGGTTTCATTTTTCCTACTGCCCTTTGATCTGTGACAAACATATAGTGTTTTCTTTCTGTGGGACTTGACCATGTTTTATATAATGCATATGAATTTTGTACATAAATAAAGTCAAATTTTATTTTCTAAATGAGATAATATTGTGAAAATGGGTATGGTATATAAATAGGAATTTTCTTGAAAATTTCTTCAATTTTAATATCTTACTTATATATTCAAACACAAATATGTATTTGCATACCTACAGACATGTGTATAAACAATTACTCTTTCCATAGACTTCAGGGAAAAAACACAGTTAATAAAATCCTTATGACCTTAATTTTTCATCTTGAGTTTTGGAAATATATTTGAAAAAATGCTTGTCTATTTGATACAATTAAAGTACAAATATGTATTTTAAAAATCTGTTGTAAAAAAGCTGTTGGAGGAGCCAGTGTTGTGGCATAGTGGGGTAAGCATTCCATATGGGTGCCAGTTTGAGTCCCAGCTGTTCCACTCCCATCCAGCTCCCTGCTAATATGCCTGGGAAAGCAGCAGAAGATGGCCCAAGTGCTTGGCCTTCTGCACCCACACAGGAGACCTGGAAGAAGCTTGTGAATCCTGGCTTCGGCCTGGCCCAACTTGAACCGTTGCTGTCATTTAGGGAGTGTACAAGTAGAATGAAGATCTCTCTCTGTCTCTCTTTCTCTCTCTCTCTCTCTCTCTCCCCCACTCTGAAACTCTGACTTTCAAACAAACAAACAAACAAATAAATAAATTCTTTAAAAAAAGAAAGCTGGGGGAGAATCTTATTGTGGGAAAGTACAGATGTAGAGATTTAGATTGGTTTACTAGATGTAGAAGTTTTTGGTTTCTTTAAGTATTAAAAGCAGCATGTACAGCTCTAAAAGTTACCTGAGTTTTGTTGATACAGAATTTTGGTGAAATTTTTGGAAGGTGGTTTAGGTGAACTCAGCGGCCAGCCCTGGACGACTTAAGCATACCTGTGATAAATGGAGGTCTCACTGACCCAGCGGAAAACTACAGATTGATACTTCTTTTGTTGAACAGCCTGTGACTTCGTTAGTTTCATTGACAGTAATTCTGAGAGAAATTTATGATGACCACAAAGCAGAGTTAGTGAACCGCGTGAAATGTCAGCATGCCCACTTTGGACTGTGTCTCTGTTTTTCTCCTCCTACTCCCATCAGTCCTGTTTGCGTTGGCAGGTGACTTTTTCTAGTCTGATTTATAAAGCTTTGGCATGCCTTGGCCTCTCTTGAACTCCATTTCTGACAGCCCTAGAAGGACTTTAAAAAAAAAGCTTTTATTTAATGAATGCAAATTTTATAGGTACACCTTCAGGAATATAGTGGTTCTTCCCCCCATTCCCACCCTCCCACCCCCACTCCTGTCCCACCTCCTACTCCCTCTCCCATCCCATTCTTCATTAAGATTCATTTTTAATTTAACTTTATATACAGAAGACCAACTCTATACTAAGTAAAGATTTCAACAGTTTGCACCCAAACACGCACACAACGTATAAACCACTGTTTGAGAACAAGTTTTGCAGTTAATTCTCATAGTACAACTCATTAAGGACAGAGGTCCTACATGAGGAGTGAGTGCACAATGACTTCTGTTGTTAATTTAACAACTAGTACTCTTATTTATGACGTCAGTGATCACCCAAGGCTCTTGCCATGAGCTGCTAAGGCTATGGAAGCCTTTTGTGACCACAAACTCCGACATTATTTGGACAAGGCCATAAGCAAAGTGCAAGTTCTCTCCTCCCCTAGAAGAACTCTTAATTCCGTAGCACCACACCCAAAGACAAAGCAGGCATCTTGGAGATCGCTCCTATAAAGCTGCTTTCTCAAGTTTTACATCTAATGAACTCTTTGACAGGCATGAGTGTCTTTGTTCATTTTATGTGGTCACTAACACAATACTGTTATGGGCATGAGTATCTCAACATTAATTGTAAGTTCTTGCTCTCAGAGAGATAAGAACTGTAAGCAGAGGCATAAAAACAGTGCACAAATGAGAGCAGGACTTATTTAAAAGTGAGAGAGTGAGTATACATTCAGGTGAAAATGTGTGCACTCCCACACAGAGAGATGCTCATCATATCTGGGCCAAAGAGTTGCCTTTGAGGAGACAGAGGGTGAGAAGGCCTGAGAAGAACCTTAAGCAGAAATCCAAATGCAAAAAGGCTGCTAGCATGTTATTAGTCTCTTAGGAGTTAGGGGGTGGTACACAGAATGGAGTTCAGTGTGTGTGAAGCTTTCTGGGAGCTCCATGGGACCTCCAAGTGGAGCTTAACTTCCTTGTGGCCATCATGGTGTCTCCTCCTGCCTGGTTCTGGATGAGACACAGATGCATCTTGGGAAAGTGAGTGTACTGGATTGACAGGTAGGGGGGTGGAGTTCCAATGCAATGCTACACAGAAATTATGAAAAAAAAAAATCTTCCAGCTTTCTTTATTCCTGCATAACTCCCTGCCTACTTCCCCCATATCAATACCACTGACTGGGTAAGTTTATATAAAGAGCAGTAAATTTGGGCTTAGGGTTCCGGTTCAAGGATGGGAGTGGGCCGCATCAGGTGATGGTCTGAGGTCATGAAAAACAAGGAGCACACGAGAGATCTGGCCAAGCTGGCTTTTGTAGCACACCCACCTTCAATATAACCCATTAATTCACTAACTGCATGAATGAACTTGTCCATTTATGAAGGCAAAGTGCTAATTACCTCTTACAGTCCCGCCCAGTCCCTCCTCCTACAATCTCACAAATGGGGGTTACATTTTAACATTACTTTTAGAAAGGATAAAGCCTACGGAAACCATAACACTCAGCAATTGCTTTCTCTGCCCATCATCATTTCCTTTTAATAATGTTGCCTTTTAATAACGCAGCCACTTATCTCGGCCCTGGTAATCAACATGGCACATCTTTCTGGCCCCAGTACTTGATATTGAGAATGTTCATCAGAACTCGGGGGACCTAGCTTCCTGGCTGTTGAGGGGGTGGTCGGGAGAAAGACACATTGGTGTCTCAGCGATTTTGGAGTTGCCTAAGTGGCCCTGCTACCCTGAGAGGGAGTGCCTATTGAGAATGGAGCCACCATAGAGAAGAGTGGGCTGTGACCTGGGGCCCCCTGACCTGCCCCCTTCCCCAGCTTCCCACTTAATGAGCTCAGTGAGGCTTTGTTTTCCCTAGAGTTGGTTTCAGTTGGATTTTCTGTCACTTGCAATCTGAAAAGGTTTGAGTAATAACATTTCTTAGAGAAAATTACTTTGTTGTCTTTCTGAGATAGTTTGAGTACACAGTACTGCTGCAGCCCACTGACACTTGATTTGTGCATTTGGTAAACACTTTTTTCCACCTGTAAAATTTTATTTACAGGGCAGTTGGCTAAGTTATAGCATTTATAACTGAGAATACATTTTGATATCTTGTTATTAAAAATAACTGTGTTTTATTTTGATTAACTTAATTTCTAGGTTAGGCATTTTAGAGACTTTTCTATATAAAGGTAAGTATGTAACCTCAGTAAATTTGTAAAATTGAAGTCATATCATGTGTTTTCTCAGGCACAATGGAGTAAAACAAGAAAATAACATGAAGAACAGCAGAAAATTTACAATATATATAGAAATTGGACAGTGTACTCCTGAAGTACCAATGGATCATTGAAGAGATTAAAAACAAAATAAAAAAATTCTTGAATCAAATGAAAACAAAGATGAGCTCATAGTTATCAATTTAAAAATTAAATGCTTAGATATATTAGAAAGATGATTTGTCAAATACAAGAAGAGACAAATGTTGTCAGTGTATGCTAGCAAATTATATATATTGACAAAACAACAGATTAGCTGGCATAGGAGAAAAATGAAAAATTTAATGTGCTTAGTGTTATAGAATTTTTAAATTGTCATAATTACAGATAAGCACTAATCAATTAATACTCAATATTTTTGCATCTATAAGACCAATATTCCAGTAATCTGTGGAAAATGTCTTATATTAATGTTTATTTTAAATTACATAAAGTTAACAATGCATCACAAAAGATGATAATAAATTAAATTATACTACTAATTTCTAGACATATCTCTGTAACATTTTTCCCTATAGGCTTTGCTGCACATTCTTTAAATGCTTCTCTGTATAATACGTAAGTTTGTAATGGAATTTTCTACAGAGAGAAGATAAAGAAAAATCAGTCTGTTTAGCAAGGTAGGCAGACTTTTTTTTTAAAGTTTTGACACTGGAAAAATTTCCTTATGTTCTGCAACTTTTTATTTGTAATAAATCTTCACAATTATTGTCACTTGTGGGACAACCTCTATCAAGTGTCTCTCATATTAATGTAGGATTTTAAGACATTTTGCTTGTCCTGTAACTGCTTTCAAATGCTTTTAGAATTGTGATTGACATATCAGTGTGTCACTGATGCTCTATCCTGGAGTGGAGTCTTACAAATTTTAAATTTTCTTCACCTACATCAATATTTTGTGTAAGCTACTCCATAACTAGACACAAAATGCATGTGTTACTCCAGCATGATATGAAGTGTGATGAAGGAGATGGCAGAGGGAAGCAACGGAGGTCTTAACTGATGGTTGTGAAGCAACTTAATTTTTCAATTCTTAAATATTATATGAAACCAAGTGAATATAATGTTGAGACCCTTGACAGTCTCTTAAAGGGAATATATTCAGGACCCGCACTGTGGCAGCCTCTGCCTGCAGTGCCAGCGTTCCATATGGGTGCCGATTCAAGTCCCAGCTGCTCCTCTTCTGATCCAGTACTTGGGCCCCTGCACCTGGGTGGGATATCTGGAAGAAGCTCCTAGCTCCTGGTTTAGGCCCGGCCCAGCCCAGACTGTTACGGCCATTTGGGGAGTGAACAAGTAAACGGAAGTGCTCTCTTTTTCCCTCTCTCTCCCTCTTCTTCCTCCTCCTCCTCCTCACCCCCCCCCTTCTTGTTATCCGCCTCCTCCTCTTTCTTCTCTCTGTATTTCTGCCTTTAAAATAAATAAATACATCATCAAAAAAAGGGTTCATATTCAAGTGGAGAGGCAAAGCAGTCATTAACTTCACATAAACGCATCTCTGGATAATGCTGAAAATCAGGATGACTTGAGCTAAATCTCAGTTCTGGTCTGCTAGTTAGAAAGTGAGACATACTTTCTAGCTTACAAGTCATTCTTAAAGCACTAGGAGAAACATAATAATTGAAGCATTTGTCTCGACATTTGACATAATATTTGACAGCAGCCTGAGGCTGGAATAGTTCTGATGCCATATAGGTTCCACTGGATCTGAGAGTTGAAAGTAGGTGAATGGCTTCCTCTTTGGCTGTTGTGAAACTGAACCCTATGCCCGAAGTGTTCCTGGGAGCCTCTGGCTTTCGAAGGCCATCTTGAATACTCCAGAGACAGAGTAGATTCTGTCTCTTTATTCCTCCACCTAATTGTCAATCTTTACCAAGTCATCAACACTTTGAAAGTGTAGTTAAGAGATTTGGAATATACTATACTGATCCCTATTTGGTTCAAATGATGAAATGTTTCTCCTTTGAGTGTCTTTCCTGGAGGGAGGCGTGCCTCCATGTTTTAAGGATACCCCAGCAACTTGCGAGGAGAGGTTTATGTAGGGAGGAACTGAGGCCTTCCAGCACCAGCCAGGACCAACCTACTGGTCCCTCAGTGAACCACCGTGTTAGTGATCTCTCCAGCCCTAGTCAGACCTTTGCATGACTTCTGCCCTATCTAACACTTTGCCTACACCCTCATGTGAGACTCCACGCCAGAACCAACTCTTCTTGAATTCTGAGCCACATAAATTGTGAAAGTAAATGCTGCTTTTAGTTATGGATTTTACAATGTCCAACAGCTTTATTGAGATGAATTCACATCACATAAACAGCTGTTTAAAGAGCAAAAGTCCTTGGTTTTTAGTATATCCACAGGTGATAAAATATGCATAACATGAACTTTACCATCATAGCCATTTTTCAGCTTCAGTACTGCTAAGTACAATCACATTGTTGAGCCATCAGTTCTCAGGACTCTTTACCTTGAAAACTGAAACTCTATACCCTTTAAACAAAAACTCCCCATCCGCTGGCAGCCACCATTCCACTTCCTGTCACTGTAAATGTGACTACTCTAGGTAGCTCCTGTAAGTGGAATCAAACAGTATTTGTCTTTCTGTCATGGCTCATTTCACTTTGCATAATGTCTTCAAGGTTCAGGCATGCTGTAGCATGTGTCAGAATTCCCTTACTTTCTAAGGCTCAACAACATTCCATTGTATAGATGTGCCACATTTTGTTTATCCATTCATCCATCAGCAGATACCTGGGTTGCGGTTACATTTTGGCTGTGAGGAATAAAGCTGCCATGAGCATGGCTGTAAAATTATTTGTTTGAGGCTTGATTTACACCTCTTTTAGTTACATACCCAGAATTGTGATAAGTAGACCATATGGTAATCATAGTTAATTTTTAAGGGTTATCATACCATTTTCCCATAACATTCATACCATTTTATATTCCCACCACAAATCAAGGCTATTTAAATAGTAGCTGGTCTTTTATTTTATTTTATTTTTTTGACAGGCAGAGTTAGACAGTGAGAGAGAGAGAGACAGAGAGAGAGTTATAGACAGTGAGAGAGAGACAGAGAGAAAGGTCTTCTTCTGTTGGTTCATTCCCCAAATGGCTGCTATGGCTGGCGCGCTGCGCCAATCCAAAGCCAGGAGCCAGGTGCTTCCTCCTGGTCTCCCATGTGGGTGCAGGGCCAAGCACATGGGCCATCTTCCACTGCCCTCTTGGGCCACAGCAGAGAGCTAGACTGGAAGAGAAACAACCGGGACTAGTACCCGGCGCCCCAACTGGGACTAGAACACCTGGAGTGCTGGCGCTATAGGCAGAGGTTTAGCCAAGTGAGCCGCAGCACCGGCCAATAGTAGCTGGTCTTACAGAAAATATATATCAGTAGAACATGCATGAAGTAGTAAGCACAAGTTCACATTTTTACCTTCAACTTCTAGTATACACAATTATAAGACAAATCTTTGAAAATTACTGTTGAAAGCCATACTTAACATTTGTTGAATGGCTGGCATTGTGGTTTAGTGGGTGAAGCTGCTGCTTGTGACGCCAACATTATATTTCAGAGTGCCAGTTCCAGTCCAGGCTGCTCTACTTCTGATCCAACTCTTTGCTAATGTGTCTGGGAAAGTACTGGAGGACAGCCCACGTGCTGGGGTCTCCGACACCCATGTGGGAGACCCAGATGGAGTTCCAGGCTCCTGGCTTTGACCTGCCACATCCCTGCCATGGCATCCATTTAGGGAGAGAACCAGCAGATAGAAGATACCTCTCTCTGTCTCTTCTTACTCTGCCTTTCAAATAAATAAATAAACCTAAAAATTGTTGATTTTTGAATATACTGTGGAAGTTGTCGGGTTGTCAGATTGTAATACCTGGTCAAATCTTCTGGAAGCTACTCTCTTACTTTTGTCTTTATAACTGTGTCTATTGAAGATCAGTTAGCCAATATATAACCATTGATCTGCAATCTGGCTCTTTTGGGAGAGAAAAACCCAAGTTCAGGAAACAATGAACCAAAAAATTTTTCTTCAGTATATATGAATGAGAGTCCATACTGAGGTTCACATTCCTTTTTATTGTTGTCATTAAACTGTTAAACACAAACTCAAGAAAATTGAGGGTGTTTTAAAATAGTCTTCAGGAACCCAAAAACTATATGCTGTGAAGGGGACCCATTTTTTGGAGAGGAAAGTTCAGGCTGTCATCAGTCTTAGTTTCCTAGGGCTGCTAGGACAATCCTGCTGAGAGTAGAAAGAAATCTTGTTTGGGGTGAATCTTGGGTGGGTATTCCCCCAATTTCAAAACCGAAGCTGGTGCTTGAATGTGAGCTGGTAAAGGGAGAGCGCTGAGCTTCTCAGAAATCCCGAGATTAAAGGAAGGTTCTGGAGGTGGATGGAGTAAATTCACCCATGTCAAAGTGGTGACATGGACAGTCTGTGTACTGTGGCCACGCGGGGTGGTGTGTGAGCAAGGTGCTCATAAGAAGTCACGGAGGAGCTACTGTACTCCTCTGAAAATGAGGAGCTGGAGAATACACGAACCCACCTTCCAGTGGTGGTGAGGAATCCGGGACTAGAGAGCCCTCAGGAAACATACCAGAGAAACAGGCAGGAGGGCATTTTTGAGGCATTTTTTTCTTTTTCCTTTGATTCTGCATTTTTGTCCACCCTACCTTAAAAGCGTGGTTTGTTCAAGGTGGAGGCTACATGGTTTCCATTAGGAATAGCATGAAGAATACTTCCTTCGTGGGGCCCCCACTGCCAGACATGGAGAATATTTAAGGTGGCTTTAGAAGACTTTCCCAGAAAGTAGCCCAGGTTCTCTGTGCGTTGGTGGACAGCAAGTGAAGTGGTCCCCACGAGGCTCTCAATTCAGCTGGTGAGCGGTGACCTTTCATTTTTGGGTGTCTGGGGCTTTCATAGCATTCTAAGATGAAGAATTTTAGTCCTTGAAAAATAAGCTCCTTGGGTATCAGCAGAGCCTGAATTTGAGTGTTAGAATAAACAACTACCTCAATATTTACTGTGGATAAGAGACTTGGGTTACCACTTTATCAGCTCTCTGATTTTATGAAGTTTGGTGGTCTGGGTGAGGTGAGGTCAGGCATAAATGCCAAACTCAAACCTGCTCTTTGGGGATTTCCTTTTTTTCCTTTCTCTTACCATCTACCTGCACCTCTCAACCCCACTCCCCCCACCCCAGTTCCTGAAACTTGCATAGTACAAGGTATAAAATACATGCTTGGGCTGGCATAGTGATGTTGTGGGTAGGGCCAG
This sequence comes from Sylvilagus floridanus, assembly GCA_949820135.1. Classification (NCBI taxonomy): domain Eukaryota; kingdom Metazoa; phylum Chordata; class Mammalia; order Lagomorpha; family Leporidae; genus Sylvilagus; species Sylvilagus floridanus. The sequence continues at coordinate 82,040,091 of OX463241.1, forward strand.
TTCCTGCACAAGCATCCCATATGTGTTCTAGTTCAAGTCCTGGCTGCTCCACTTCCAATCCAGCTCCCTGCTAATGTGCCTGGGAAAGCAGTGGAAGATGGCCCAAGTACTTGGGACCCTGCACCCGCGTGGAAGACCCAGAAGAAGCTCCTGGCTCCTGACTTTGGCCTTGCCCAGCCCAGTCCGTTGTGACCATTTGGGGAGTGAACCAACAGATGAAGATCTCTCTCTCTCTCTCTCTCCCTCTGAAACTGTGACTTTCAAATAAATAAAATAATTTAAAAATACATGCTTAATTTAAATTTTAAAAATAATGCATTTAAATTTTAAAAATAATGAAAATGAGTGATGGTATCATCAGATTAAATTCAAGCGCACAGAGCCATTTGCCTTTACCTGTAATATCCCCTGGGATCTCTGCCCCACAGAGACTGAACTCATTACCATCTCTCTCCAACCTGGCTTCTTTTCTGACTTCCTTCCAGGGGCCCCAAGAGAAGAATGGGAGTCATCTTGCTTTGCTGTCTCTTTCAGCCTTAATTATGCCCGCACCCTATGTCTTACTGACTCAGTCCCCAAAGTCCTCTTTGGTTGGCACTGAGTCCTCAGTGCTCAAGCAGTAGAGTTTGACACTGTAGGTGTGCAATGACTATTAATTGAATTAAAAATGACATTATTTAAAGGGTCTTCAGAGTCTCATATGTTGACCTTTCTCAGTAGTACCATGAGTCGTTATCTGTTTGAAGTGGTCTGTCTGCAATCAGGAAATAGTAAGAGTGTGCTTGGTGATTCTGCATATTGATTTTTTAAAAGATTTATTTATTAATATGCAAGTCAGAGTTACACAGAGAGAGAAGGAAAGGCCGAGACACGGTGGGGGGGGGGGTCTTCCATCTGATGGTTCACTCCCCAATTGGCCACAATGGTAGAAGCTGTGCTGATCCAAAGCCAGGAGCCAGGAGCTTCTTCGGGGACTCCCACGCAGGTGCAGGGGCTCAAGGACTTGAGCCATCTTCTACTGCTTTCTCAGGCCACAGCAAAGAGCTGGATCAGAAGTGGAGCAGCCATATAGGATGCCAGCATTGCAGGTGGTGGCTTTTTCTACTACACCACAGTGCTGGCCCCTGCATATTGATTTTCTAGAACAGACTTTACACTGGGGTACATGCCCCTCCCAAGGTATATGAAGACTGGCTAGGTGGTGCAAGACATGGATAGTGCCCTAGAGTCCATTTCCAACCCTCAGCTTGCACATATGCTTTGAGCTGACTGGTGTAAAAGATGCTCAGAGTTCTTTCCCACCTATGCTTTCCCATGATCCCTCACTATGCTTGACAAGAGAAGGGCATTGCACTGTCATACATTGGTTTGAGATATAAAAATTCTCTAGTCACCAGAAATGAAAGAAATTGAAATACTGCCTCCTTTAGCCAAATGAACAACTCTGTTTCTACATTTCATGAAATGATATATATTTCTATACATTCCATGAAATTGTACATTCATACTTGATATTTACCTATCAAAAATAGTTGTTTTCCCAATTATAAAAAAACTAAAATTATTTGATTGTTTCATCTAGAATAGATTATTCAAAATGTTAGGTTTTGATTTATGTATATTTTTGCTAAGATATAGGATGGGTGATCATAAAATAAATTCTCAAACATCTAAATAGATTATATTATGATAAAAGTCTGAAAAGATCATGGAATGGAATATTGCTTTTGAGAAGAAAATGGGTTGATGTAAAACTTCTGACTTTTTCTAAAAATCTGGGTCCAGAATTTTAAAGTGATACTGATTGGTAACAAATGACTGAGGTGCTTACATTCCACTGGATGAGTTTGAAAGTGAGAGAAAGAGTTCTATTTATAAATGAAAGTATTTAAGCATTTTCCACTACACTGGAAATCATGTCTTTTTCAGCAATTTAAATTTAAGGTGAAATTTTTTGGATGGCAAGGCATCAGTTTGCAAAGTAGGGAGGTAGATTTTCAAAATTCTTGAAAGGGGTGTGTGTTTCAGTTGCTTTGTAGATAAAACCATAATATTAAGTAAAGTAAACATCCCTTGACATTCAGTTTACCATAAAACTGTAGAAGGTTAGCCCTGAAGAACCAAAAATAGAAAGGACCCTGTACGTCATGTTGCCATGGCATAGGTGCTATTTCAAGCCAGGAAAAGTGAAGCTTGGTTGCCATACAAAAGACCTCCCAATTGTGTATTGCTTATTTCCTCACATTGTGGGCCTCCAGGATCTGCTGGCAAATGTGGAGTGAGTCAGGCATAGGCTGCTGATTCCAGAGCCTAGATAAGGTATCTGGAAATCTCTGTGAGCCCAAAGAAGTGGGGCAGCAGCCACCCATTTCATCCAAGTTGCTTAGGACCATGCCAAGGGCATGATGCTAACTGAAAGGGAGGCTGGGTTATGCTGTAGTAAATCAGCACAGTCTGGAGATCCAGGACTCTTTGCTAAAGAGAAGTCATCGATGCAAGGTCATCCATAGAGGGAATACACTCCTAGGGCAGTACCTGGCACTTGGAACAGTTAAACATTCTTCTGTCTATGGATTCTTTCAAAGCAGCCATGGAGATATACCCCAAAAGGTTACAACCCAGAAAACCTTTTTTTTAAAGATTTATTTTATTTATTTGAAAGACAGAGTTACATAGAGAAGAGGGGCAGAGAGAGAGAGGTCTTCCATTCCACTGATTCACTCCCCAAATGACTGCAACAGCAGAGCTGAGCTGATCCAAAGCCAGGAGCCAGGAGCTTCTTCCATATCCCACACAGATGCAGGGGCCCAAGGACTTGGGCCATCTTCTTCTGCTTTCCCAGTCCATAGCAGAGAACTGGATCAGAAGAGGAACAGCCAGAACTCGAAAGGGTGCCTATATGGGATGCTGGCACTGCAGACTGGGGCTTTAACCCGCTGTGCCACAGTGCCGGCCCCCAGAAAACCTTTGAATAGCCTATTACTTCCCTTAGAAGTAAACTAGTGGTAAATGAATCAACTATGTGCCTGTACTCTGCTTCTGGCTGAGTCTACTGCCCAATGGCTTCTATCTGGCATCTCTGTGAATCCTCACCTAGACACAGGTGATAGCCACTGAATGCTTGCTTGGTGATTTCATTGGAATGTTCACAGTCACCTTCAGTCCCTTGTATCTGAAGAGACTTCTCAATCCCCAGTCCTGACCCCCTGTCCAGACCCCGACTAGATCCTCGGTTCTTCTGCATCAGCCACCCTCTTGACTTCTCTATTCAGCCATCCTTCATTTTTTCAAACCCAACACTTCCATCTCTCACCTATATCAAATAATGTATTTATTCACATTTATTTTATTGTGATAAAATATACATAACATAAAATTACCATTTTCAGCATCTTAAATGCACAGGTCAGTGGTGTTGAGTACATTCACTCTGTTATGCAGTCAGCACAACCATCCATCTCCAGAAACTTTTCATCTTCCCACACTGGAACTCTGACCCCATTAAGCAACAATACTTCATTTCCCTCCTCCTCCATCCCCTGACAACCACCAGCCTACCTTCATTCTCTATAATGTGACTGCTCTAGCCTCTGTAAGTGGAATTCCTTAGTACTTGTCCTTTTGTGATTGCCCTATTTCACTTAGCACAGTGTCCTCTAGACTCATCCATGTTGTAATATGTCAGAGTTTCTTTGCTTTCTAAGGCTGAATGAAATTCCGCTGTGTGGATGCACCACATTTTGTTGACCCACTGATGGGCATTTCTAATACATTTTGTTCTTATTAATCACTGTTTATCATTGACAAAGCAACTCCTTAACTTCCTGGTTTGATTCTTTGTCTTCAGTTTCTTTTTCAAATCTATCCATGCACCAAAGTAATTTCCCTAAAATTTACAATAATTGCTCTATCCTAAATTCTTGCACCTGTTAAAACTGGCACCCAGCCAATCCTTCCTTCGTTGTCTTCCATCACTTTCACCAGCTCCCACATTCACCCTACTCATTGGGCTAATGGATGAGTACTGTGCTTAGGGCACCCAGGAAAACAGAAAAGTCAGGAAAGATTCCACTGGATAAGCACACCCTGAAAGCTGGAACTTGTCATGAGAATTCCGTGCCCTTCCAAAGAAGCCACCTCTTCATCATGCCTATGGAGTCATTCTTCATGCCCTACTTCCTTGAGCTTCATCTGCCATCGCAAAGGGGACAGAGGACTCCTGTGTGCACTGGGCTTCAGTGCCTTGTTGTAGGATGGGATAACAGTAATAGTACCTCCCTTTGGGTTGTTGTGTGATTAACACTGTACTGTGTTTGCAGAGAATTCGTCCCCAGACCAGGCTGCCCACATGTTATTGCAGTGTTGCTTTCTTCTGAGAATCCTCAGTTGGATTCTAGATGTTAGCTCATTTATTAAGTTTCTGCTCTTCAAAGTGTTTATAAATTTCTCAAGAGACATGTAAATATTGCATATATTTATGGTGTCTTGTGTAATGTTTCTATACATGTATTATGTATAATCTACAATCAGAGTAAATGTATCAATCTCTTTAAACGTTTCATATTTGTTGATGGTGAAAACATCCAAAAATCCTATGTTCTAGTTTTTTTTTTTATTTTAGAGAAATATACAGTACATTAACATTATCTATACTCATCTACCATGCAATAGTACCTCAGAATGTCCTACTCTTATCTAGCTAAAACATAGTGTCCATCAATCAACCTTTTCCCTCATTCCCCTTCCCCTTCACTTCCCAGTTTCTGTGTTTCACACAAGGAGTATACTGGGGACAAAAAGATATTATTGGGCTGGCTCTGTGGCGTAGTGAGTAGAGCCGCTGCCTGCAGTGTGAGCATCCCATATGGGCACTGTTTCAAGTCCCGGCTACTCCACTTCCAATCCAGCTCTGCTTTGGCTAGGGAAAACAGTGGAAGATGGTCCAAGTGCTTGGGCCCCTGCACCCACATGGGAGACCCAGAAAAAGCTCCTGGTTCCTGGCTTTGGATTGGCTCAGCTCTGGCCGTTATGGCCATCTGGGGAGTGAAACAACAAATGGAAAACCTCTCTCTCTCTCTCTCTCTCTCTACCTCTGCTTCTCTGTAACTCTGCCTTTCAAATAAATAAATAAATCTTAAAAAAAAAAGACATTGTCTCTGATTTTCAGGATCCCTTAGTATGTATTTATGCTTCTATTTAGAGCTCCATGGCATTGGCAATTGTGTGTTACCTTCCCACTCTTCTTCCTTCCTAGCAAATACATAGCAGGTGTCCACCTTGTCCTGGGCACTGGCCCCAAACACTGAGGTCCTTGAGCAGACAGGACAGCTACTCTCTCCCCTGGAGTGTGCTAGCTAGTGGGAAAGAGCAAGCATAAATACATTTACACTTTGTGTTTCTGTGTAGATGCAAACTGATGAAATCTTTACTTAATACATACTGAAACGATCTTCTCTATATAAAGATAACCGAAAATGAAAAAAAAAAACCTCAGTGTTACGTTGGAAATTGCATCAAAAAATTAATCAATTTCAAAAAATATATATATATATATCATGTAGGATCTCTGTCCTTAATGTGCTGTACAATGTGATTCAGTGCTATAATGAGTACTCAGATAGTATTACTATATGAGGGCAAATGGACGAAATCTTTACTTAACACATGCTAAACTGATCTCCTGTATACAAAGAGAATTGAAAATGAATCTGGATGTGAATGAAAGGGTGGAGGGAGCGGGCAAGGGGGGCGGGTTGCGGGGGGGAGAGGGAAAGTATGGGGGGAAAGCCATTGTAATCCATAAATTGTACCTTGGAAATTTATATTCTAAATAAAAGTTAAAAAAAATAATAATATCATGCAAGAAAAAACTGAAGAAGTGTGACAAAGATGGTTTGTGGTATCTGGTGTATCTTAAGAGTGTCCCCTTTGAGGAAACAACCGCTGAGTAGATCAAAAGGAAAAAGCTGTCAGCCTTTCCCAAACCTTCAGGAAGAGCAATCTAGGCAAAGAACAGCGAAGATGTGGCAACAGGGCGGGGCTTGACTGTGTGGCTGCAGAGAGCCAGTAGGGGTGGGAGGGGATGATGTTGGAGGCCATCAGAGTCATGGGCAGGTACAGGTGTGGGTTCTTGAGGGATAGCAGGGGATTTGGGTTTCATCTCAGATATGACCAGAAGCCACCCAGAGGGCAAATGCTATGGTCAAATTGTCAGGGAACATGATCCGAATACATGACAAAAAAAGCCTCCTGCACCTGTCTGACTGTGTGGAGAAGCACAGGAGGAGAAGCTGGAGGTCAGGTGTGGACTAACACCTGCTCGGTGAATACCTGCCATGCAGCGCCATCGCCCGGTGCTGACCGCCCACTTTGCTGCTTGGTTTTTAATTTTTTTTAAAAAATCAAGAGATAAGTAGGTATTGTGTTATCAGATCAGACATTCAAAAAAAAAAATCCTTAAATTTTTAAAATATTTATTTATTTAAGAAAAACAATCTAATCTTGTACAAATTAGAAGAGTGAATTTGTTAAACTTCTAAGCTCAAAAGGGACATAGATTTCAAAAGTGTTCCCCTAAGAAATGATATTTTATAGACAAATTCAGCCTTCCATTTCTATCTAATACAACATCCTTGCTAATACAATTTTAAATATCTTATGGAGTGAATTTTTCTTATTTCTTAAGGGCAACTGTTCTCATATTTAAAACATCTTTGTTTTAAGCCATTAAAGCCTATTTTTCTCTATTTTCAACTAACAGCGTAGATTCAGTATAAGAAGTAATGAGGAGATATATTTTTTGAATTTATTTCTTAGCTCTCTTTAACTCTGTTGACCAATTTGAAAGGAATTCGTGTCTCTCCTATATCGTTATTTGTTTCAGGCATTTGCAGGTTACTAATCTTAATCCTTTACTCATCTCCAGTCTCTTAATCCATGTCAAAAAGGAAAAAAAAAAAAAGAGTCATTGATTAGCCTGGCTCAACATCAAAGGAAAGATCTTCCCATAAATCAATCCCTCCATTCTCTGAATTGCTTTGTTGATTTCTCCCAAACTTCCCCATTTATCTATTGAACTGCTCATTCCTAAAGCCTTGGGTTTGTTGTCAGAAATTCTTCCCTTTTATGTTTTTCTACCACAAGTTATTGTCCAACTAGGGATGCCTAAAAGTAAATCAAGTGACGCCACCCTGGTGAGCAGCACAGGGGATGTCAAAACCCAGAAATGTGGAAGAGTCCTGTCTTTGGCAAGAATCTGACTAAGATCTGAGACCCTCGGCTCCTTGCTTCCTTAGAAAGCACACGCATTTCTCATAAAACAGAAAGGTCATTGGTTGGCTTTGATTGCTTTCTACTCCCACCCCCCACTTTTTTGGTTTGTTTTGGAAGTGAAATTAATAGGACGATAACCTCCTTCTCACCAGCTCTGCGTATTGATTTCTTCTTCATTTTCTGACCCCTCTTCCAAGTTCTGAAGATATCAGCGAAGGAGGCCATTGATCAGCAACCAGGCTGCCTGTCACCTCCTTGGGTACAGAGGACAGTACCCGGTCACCTCCATGCCCTGAAGTAGACCTGCAGGTAAAGGTCAGAGATGAAAGGCTTCTGATCAGTTCTTTGTCATGAGCCTCTCAGGAAGCCCGGTTTCTGTTTACACCTGTCCTTGGGCTTTAAGATGGAAAACTTTTACTCCCAGGGCCAGGCATGGGTGTAGGTGAAGCAGAACTCTTATCTTTCTCAGTTGCTCCTTGGGAGAGGTGAATTGTTTGCTGTTGGAGGAGTTACCTTTCTAGGGAAAAAAGCGTGTGTCTCCTGGGTCTGTGCCCTGCTGGGGCTTCATCTGTTACAGACCCCTCTGCGATTTCAGCATTGACTAACACCCGAATCAATTTCCTCTGAGAAAGGGAACACGGAGGGTCCCTGGGGCCTCCTGGGACTCCTTTTTCCCCCACTTAAGTTGTGGTGAAGCCATTGATTCCATTGTTGAAGCAGAGTAGAGAGGGTCAAGGGGGTCCCAGGAAACCAAGAGAAAGAATGCCAGGAAAAAGTAAGAAGCGATCCACAGCCACAACGGCCCCTGCAAGATTCAGGAGGTCAAGCAGCTTTGGCTTAACCCATCGCCCTCATAGCTAACTCAGTAACTAACCTTTAAACACAAGGCCGTGCTGAGAGAGTCTGATTGGCATTAGTCCTTTGTTAGCATTTCATATACACCTGTGTTCCCTCCTTCCTGGTCCTGGATGGTCACGGTAAAGCAGGCAGGAGCTTCTCACCTGAATTATGACAACGTTTTCGCTCTTCTGATCTCCTTGCCCTAGTCAAGCCCCTTGAAAGCCTCTCAACGGCTCTCACGTACCAATTAGGTAAAGGGGCCCAAGTCCCTGGCATGACAGACAGCAGCCTTCACTTTTGGCCCCATGCAAAACACGGTTGCCTCTCAACAGCCGAATCCAGGTATCTGTCCTCCCTCAACCAAGGGTGGATTTGCTGAGCAGTTGACTGCTGCTTCACCTGTCATTACAAAGCCCAGCACCAGATGTAAGGTTCATCTTTCTGGATCCTTTAAAGAAAAAAATCTTCAAAGGGTATTAGTATATAGTTTGTGTTTTTTTTTTATTTTTTAAAGTTTTATTTATTTATTTTTATTTGAAAGGCAGAGAGAGAAAGATAGATCTCCCATCTGCTGATTTGCTCCCCAAATGCCCACAACAGCCAGGGCTGCACCAGACTGAGACCAAGAGCCTGGAACTGGATCCAGGTTTCCCACACAGGTGGCAGGGACCCAGATACTTGAGCCATCATCACTGACTCCCAGGGTGCTCATTAGCAGGAAGCTGTATTTGAAACAGAGTAGTCAGGACTCCAACAAGGCACTCTGTCATAGAATGCAAGTATCCCACACAGTAACTTAACCACTCCGCCAAATGCTCACCCCTTGGATCTTTTTAAAAAAGAGGACCTCCCATCTTATATGAGCTCCAGGCCCTACAACACCTGGCACTGCACTGCCTCATTGCTTTATTCTTTTTTCAAAGATTTGTTTTATTTATTTGAAAGGCAGAGTTACAGAGAGAGAGAGAGGTGTAGAGACAGAGAGAGAGGCCTTCCATCTGCTGGTTCACTCCCTAAATGGCCAGGGCTGGGCCAGCTCAAATCCAGGTGCTAGGAGCTTCTTTCAAGTCTTTCACATGGGTGCAGGAGCCCATGGACATGGATCATCTTCCGCTGCTTTCCCAGATGCATTAGCAGGGAGCTGGAAGGAAAGCGGAGCAGCCGGGACTCAAACTTGCCCCCATATGCTGGCAATTTCAGGTGGCTTTCAGGTGGTGATGCTGGCATTTCAGGTGGCTTTACCCACTACTCTACATCGCTGGCCCCATAAATTTATCTTTAAATTCCATTTCTCCACAAATTGTTTGAAGTCTCATCATATGAGATGCAAACTGGATATATGTGAAGAAATAAATGAATGAAAACCAGAATGTTGCAATCTAGTGCCATCATCCAACTTATCTAACAATAATATTAACCAGATGGATATTATGTGAAGGGTACTATTATATAAAAAGGTACTATTATAAGGGATTTACATAGTATGTTTCATTTAAGCCTCTCAAAAATTCTAAGCCCAGTTTGTAGTCAAGAAATTTGAGGCACAAAAAAATCAAATTACTTTTCTAGTCCCTCAGTCCCTAATGTGTTCATGCCAGGATATTGAATTAAGTAGGCAATTATTGAACACTAAAGCACTGTTTCAAAGAGTAAGGATAGTTCACTTGAATTTGGAATTCCTTTTCCTCCATGCCCTCAAGGAGAACTGATATCTGATGAAAAGAATGACATTCCCAAGAAAAGACAGGAAGGGTTTGGAGCCGGTGCTGTGGTGCAGTGGGTTAAAGCCCTGGCCTGAAATGCTGGCATCCCATATGGGCACCAGATCTAGTCCCGGCTGCTCCTCTTCCGATCCAGCTCTCCGATTTGGCCTTGGGAAAGCGGTAGAAGATGGTGCAAGTCCTTGGGCCCCTGCACCCACGTGAGAGGCCTGAAGGAAGCTCCTGGCTTTGGATCAGCGCAGCTCTGGCCAGCTCTGGCCATTGCGGTCATCTAGGGAGTGAACCAGCAGATGGAAGACCTCTCTCTCTGTCTCTACCTCTCTCTGTAACTCTGTCTTTCAAATAAATAAAATAAATCTTAAAAATAAACACAGAAAGAGTTCATTAGAATCAACGCAGATACCTTGACAATGTAGTTCAGATTCCTGAGAGCTCACAAAGAAAAGGGAAAATATTTTAAGCATGTATTCTAATTGCTCTCTAGTGTTTAGCACTGTGGACAGACTATGCAATATGTCCAACAAACTACAGAGAAGGAATCAATGTGTACAGTTTAATAATATGACTAAAGCAGCTCAATAGTGCTGCATGGTAAGTGGGCATAATGCACTTTTGATTTGGCCAAGAACATCCTCTTTCTTTTCCCTTGTTCTTTTTTCTGCTCTATGCCATCTCCTCTATCTCTTTCCCCGTGAAAATAGAGAAACTTCATCAGCTTTCTCTGGTTTCAGAATAATATCTTTCAGTCTTCTTCCTTTGCAAGAACCTGCAGAACCTGCTCCAATTCTGTCCATTCTGCTTGCTGACTGCTCAGGAGCTTCCTCTCCTCAACCTCAGGTTCCAGCACAGAAACCAGGGAGCAGGTTTATCTGTGTGGTCATACCTGCACCCAGTGTACCAGGGGGCCATTCACTGCCTGACTAACACCCTAGTTAACACCCCTGAACGTAGGAAATGGAATTGGAAATGGAATTACTTCCGTAGCCAGCTGACGATAACTTGCTAAGTTAAATACAAGGTACTCTTTCAGTCAAGGCTCAGATGTGATTAACTCTGTACACTAAGGTGACCATCACACAACCATGGTGGGAAAGCACGTAGATTTGCTGAGAAGTGAATGTACATTTTCTTAATTTCCCTTAAATTTTTTTCATTTGTACATCCAACTTTCCTGAATATTTCAATCATAAATACAATGCAACACATTTGGGGGAGGATTTATATAAAAAAATGACATGTAAGCTAGTTGTACCCCAGATTGTGATAAACTAACCTAACATAATACAGGAATGATGAAAGATTTTCACTACACCACCAATGTCGACTTAATTCTGTCATGAAAGAATTAGGATGGTTTTCAGGGGTTGATCTACAAATGTTCATCTTTATTGCGATAAGCAAGAAATCTAAGTGCCATTTGTTTTAAAGCATTTTCCATCAACATCAAGCCCAGGTGGTAACTCAACTTGTGTCATAAAACAATTCACATAGACACTAGGATTAGCAGCCCTTTGAAGACAGTGTCAACCAAGATATGGTCACCTTGTATCTTACCTACTGCTACTAAATGTTGCTAAAGTTTGGCTCACCTTAGCTGTCCAGCAATTCTGGATCACTAATTAACACTGCCAGGGTATGTGAACCCTGGTTGCTCAATGAGTATATGATGAAATTTAAACTCACTCATGGAGATCTTGTCACCAGCCAGGAAAGATGCCCTTTAGAACTAACCTGGTGTGGCTAGGTTAAGTCAATACAATGTTTCTTCCCTTCTTCTTTAATTCTTGTTTTTATCTCCAAAAACTATTGAGAGGGGTTGGCGCTGCGGTGTAGTGGGTTAAGCCATCACCTGCAGTACCTATATCCCATATGGGCACCAGTTCAAGACCCAACTGTTCCACTTCTGTCCAGCTCTCTGCTATGGCTGGGAAAGCAGTAGAAGATGGCCCAAGTCCTTGGGCCCCTACACCCACTTGGGAGACCTGGAGGAAACTCCCAGCTCCTGAACTTTGGATTGGCACAGCTCCAGCCATTGTGGCCATCTAGGAAGTGAACTAGCAGGTGGAAGACCTCTCGCTCTGCCTCTATCTCTCTGTAACTCTGCCTTTCAAATAAATAAATCTTAAAAATAAAAAAACCTTGTTATTGTAAAATAATGTCAAATTTAAAGAAAATTTTTTAGAACAAAGGACTCTTGTATGCCCTTTAAACAAATTCATCATTGTTTAGTTTTTATAGTTATTATTATTATGATTTGAGAGACAGAGCGGAGGGAGAGAGCACTCTCATCTACTGGCTCACTCCCCAGATGCATGCACTGGTCAGGGCTACTTCTAGCTGAAGCTGACAGACAGCAACACAACCCAGGTCTCCCATCTGAGTGCCAGAAACCCAACTGCGCTGAACCATCACCTGCTGCCTTCCAGGGGGTGCATCAGCAGGAAGCTGGAATTGAGAGAGAGAGTCGAGACGTGAACGCAGGCACACCAATGTGGGGTTGTAAGCATCCTGACCAGCCACTCAATCACTGCCCTGATAACAGAACATATTTTAAACCAGAGATGACTTTGTGTTCTCTGTTACATATAATTCTTCCTAATAATCACCAACTCTTAGATTTGGAAGCTACCTTTTAAGTGCTACAGCTTCTCATGCAATGAATGTGCCCTTTATATTGTTATCCAGTAGATGAAATTTTCCAAGCTTTGAATTATTCCTACAATGAAAACCTCACTACTCATTCTGACATTGAACTGCTCTATTCAATTTCTTTATTTAAAAACATTTATTGAGTGTTTTCAGTATGCATGAGCTCTGTGCCTGTCGGAATGGTCAAAATACGGGCCCTGCCTTTAAGGAATTCATATTAATCTAGGACAAGCTAGTAAAAGGACTTTTTAAAGATGTATGGAAAGATTCTATTATAGTTCTGACACAGCATTGACCATGCTTTGAATATTCAGCCACTGTGTGTGGTCACGTTATTGGATGGCACCATCTCCTGCCATCTAGGAAACAGATCTAGACAGATAAACAATGGGGTAAAACTGATGCAGCTGCTACATTTTAGAGAGCACAGTCGGCTGGTGGAGAAGGAAGCAGTGACTCGGTTAGCTAAGGGATGATCAGGAACAGCTTCCTAGATGGCACATCGAGAGGTTGAGTAGCTGTGGTGAACACAGCGCCACAGCCTGGGGCAGCTGTACACAGAGGTTTATTCTGGCTCAGACTCATCTGAGGTTGAGAGGCCATATCTTGTGATGGCCTTCATGCTGCCACAGTCCTGAGGTGGCCCAGGGCATCACATGCTAACAGGGAGTGCATGACAGATGAGGCCTAAGTGGTTTGTATAGCGTGAATGAGGGTATAAAACACAACTGAAATACTATGACTGGCTTAGAGTACAAAACAACCCCTGCAGCCTTATCAGTTGTGTTCATCTTTCTGTTATGTGTTATCACCATACACTATACATTTTTTAAAAGAATCATTTTGTTTTATTTGAAAGACAGAAATACAGAGAAAGGTAGAGCCAGCGAGAGATAGGTCTTTCATTCTGCTGGTTCACTCCCCAAATGACTGCAATAGCTAGAGCTGAGTTGATCTGAAGCCAGGAGCTTTTTCCAGGCCTCCCACGTGGGTGCAGGCACCCAAGGACTTGGGCCATCTTTTACTGTTTTCCCAGGCCATAGCAGAGTGCTGGATCAGAAGTGAAGCAGCCAGGACTCAAACCGGCACCCATGTAGGATGCTGGCACTGCAGGCTGGAGCTTTAACCCACTGCGTCACAGCACCAGACCCACGCTATACATTTTTTTAAAAAGTAGATGAACAAGATTGTCCAATAATGGGATGAATTGCCTCAGAAAGTAATGAACTGGGGCTGGTGCCATGGCATAGCAGGTAAAGCTGCTGCTTGCAGCTCCGGCATCCCATACAGGTCTGGTTTGAGTCCCGGCTGCTCCTCTTCCAATCCAGCTCTCTGCTGTGGCCTGGGAAAGCAATAAAGGATGGCCTGAGACCTTGGACCCCTGCACCCACATGGGAGACCTGGAAGAAGCTCCAGGCTCTTGGCTTCTGATGGGTCCAGCTCTGGTTGTCGTGGACATTTGCGGACTGAACCAGCAGATGGAAGACCTCTCTCTCTCTCTCTCTCTGTCAATCTGCTTTTCAAATAAATGAAATAAATCTTTAAAAAAACGTAATGAGCTACTTATTGAGGAGGATACTCAGAATAAATGAGCATCTCTAATACAGGGGAAAAAGGAGATCTAAAATGCAGGAGAAATTCTGGTGTAATATAATTTGTAGCTTTCAATTCTAAGAGTTTATGAGTTTATCATTGGAGAAATGTGATTATTATAAAAAGTATCAAAAATAGTAATCATTTTTCAAATACAATAAATCTTAAAAGTATATTATAGGTTTTATTTAAACAACATAAATTGAGTCCCCTTAAATAAGGCATCTGAGGAAAATATTCAGCACAAAAATACATTTCAGAACTCCTACTGGCCATCTGTTTAACAATTTCAGCATCATAATGAAGAAAGAAAGCACTGATTATAACCATTATAACCCATTGAATAGAATAAGAACCTCTGAGTCTGTATGGGTCATAAGCAGGCATCCAAGGAGGCAGGTAAGGAGTGAAGGCGGTTAGGCAAGGAAGAAAGGAAGGAAGCTAGGAAGGAGAAAGAAGGTAGAAAAGAGAAGGTAAAGCTCTTGGGAGAATGCTTAACAAATGAAAACAGAGGAAGGGTTTTGTAAAACGTTTTGCAGCCATCATTATAAAAACTGATTCAAGGCAAACATCAATAAATACAGATGTGTGAGTGAGGAGTTTGCTGAAGATAAGATAGTCTCAAAGTGTTTCAACAAGATGGTCAGTAATTAGAAAGAAAAATAGGAACTGTTTATGAAAAACCAAAGATCATTTTAAGCAAGTGATCCAAACTAACACAAGAGGCAAATGAATGGGCAACAGGTGCCTGCAGATGGGACGTACATGTTGTCTATACAGGCTCCTAGCCAAAAATACACAGCCTGAAAGCATGAAAAAAACAGAGAAGCCCAAGCAACACTTTATCAGATAGCTGGCCCAGCACTGTAGCGCTACTGTTTAAGCCACTGTCTGCAGTGCCATTGTTTCATATGGGTGATAGTTCAAGTCCCGGTTGCTTCACTTCCAGTCCTACTCCCTGGTAATGACCTGGGAAAGCAGCAGAAGATGGCCAAAGTGTTTTGGCCCCTGCAACCACGTGGGAGGCCTGGAAGAACCTCCTGGCTCCTGGCTTTGGTCTGGCCAACTCTGGCCATTGCAACCATTTGGGGAATGAACCAGTGGGTAAAATTCTCTCTCTCTCTCTCTCTTTCTTTTCTCTCTCTCTCTCTAATTATGACTTTCAAATAAGTAAATAAAATAAATAAAATTTTTAAAAACTGGCCCATGATTTTCTGTGATATTGATAGTTAAAGACAAAGACTAAGGGACTGTTCCAGACTTTATAAGAATCACAAGTCACAATCATTAAATATAACAAATGATCCTGAACTGGAATTTGAAAGAAACTTGCTATAAAGGACATCATTTGGAGAACTAAGATATTCGAAAATCAGATACCTACTAGATAGAAGTATGATATCACCTTTAAATTTCCTGAATTTGATGACTATTCTGTGGATGTGTAGGAGACTGTTCCTATTTTCAGAAAACACACACAGATACACATGACCTAGGCAATCTACATTCAAATGCTTCAGAAAAAAAAATATATACAATACAAACATAGAATGATAAAGTAAATGACCAAAATGCTAAATATTGGGAGTTCTCTATCATTTTCTCACAATGTTTGGTGAATTTGGCTACTCTAGGTACCTCATATAAGTGAACTAATGCAGTATTTGTCCCAGCTTATTTAATTTAGAATAATGTCCTCAAGTTTCATATATAACAATTTTGTTCCTTTTTAAGGCTGGATAATATTCCATCTTATTATTAACAATATAATTATACTGTAAATTTAATATTAAATATGATGTAACAGAGTAATGTATACCTACATTTATAATATGAATCACTTAAATATACTAGAAATATTATACTCTAAAACAATTGTTACAAATTCGTAAGTAATTTTACTTGATATATTATGTTCATAACTAATTTATATTATATAAATGTAAATACAACAAATATATTTATTAAATGTAATATATAAATGTGTATGTATTTATACATAAAATACATATTATGCATGTGGTATGTATTATACAAAATGTTAAGATATATTAATAGATCATAACATTAGAACATTCATTATAAGTGTACTTACACTTACGTAACATTCATTATAAGTGTACTTAGAATATATTATGAACAATATAGCACAGTATTGCTTATCCATCCATCTGTTGATGGCCACTTTCTGCTACTTAGAATAATACTGCTATGAACATGAGTGTACAGAAATCTCTTTGAATCCTTGCTTTCATGGACAAAATACCCAAGAGTAGAATTGCTGAATTATATGTTTTTTTTAGGAACTACCAGACTGTTTTCATTTATTTTAATTTTTTTAAAGATTTATTTTATTTATTTGAAAGACAGAGTTTCATAGAGAGGTAGAGCCAGAGAGAGAGAGAGAGAGGTCTTCCATCCTCTGGTTCACTCCCCAGTTGGCCACAATGGTCAGAGCTGAGCTAATCTGAAGCCAGGAATCAGGAGCTTCTTTTGGGTCTCCCATGTGGGTGCAGGGACCTAAGGGCTTGGGCCATCTTCTACTGCTTTCCCCGGCCATAGCAGAGAGCTGGATCAGAAGTGGAGCAGCCCAGAGTTGAAGTGGCACCTGTATGGGATGCTGGCACTGCAAGCCAGGGCTTTAATCCGCTGTGTCACAGCACTGGTCCCATTTATTTTAATTTTTGATGTAAATGTTCTTTCTTCTAACATCTTTGTACCTCATACCTTGGTTGTTGCTTTACATGTGATGAGTGATCAATAAATATCATTAATAATGATTATGAATGTAACTGGCACGCATGCAGAATTGTACATGCTGTAAGTCATTTGCACTTAAATGACTTCACATGATAATGTATCATATTATTCAGCCCTTCTTTCTCCTACATAACAAGCACTGTACTCAGACTGGTCTGGATTATTGCCCTCAATTCTCATAGCTTCTCTATGAAGGAGGTGCTGCTACTCTCATCCCATCTTACACTCGGGGAAGCGAAAGCACTAAGCAATCATGCCACTTGCCCAAAGACACTGAGCCAGCGGCAGTGGCAGAGCCAGGACTCCAACACAGGTAGTCTGACCCCACAGCCCAGAGACCAAGCACTATTTTACATTTTTAAAAATTTGTTTTATTTATTTGAAAACCAGAGAAACAGGCAGGGAGAGATCTCTGATTCCACAAATGCCTGCAGTAGCCAGGACTGGACCAGACCAAAGCTAGAATCCTGGAATGCAATCTGATCTCCCATGTGGGTGGCAGGGGCTTGCCTTCCTTTTTTTTTTTTTTTTTTTTTTTAGGTTTATATATTTCTTTATTTGAAAGACAGAGTTACAGAGAGGCAGAGACAGAGAGAGGTCTTCCTTCCACTGGTCCACTCCCCAAATGGCTATAAAAGCCGGAGCTGAGCCGATCCAAAGCCAGGAGCCTCCTCTGGATCTCCTACTCGGGGGCAGGGGCCCAATCAGTTGGACCATCTTTCACTGCTTTCCCAGGCCACAGCAGGGAGCTAGATTGGAAGTGGAGCAGCCAGAACTCGAACCGGCACCCATATGGAATGCCAGCACAGCAGACAGCGGCTTGACCCACTGCGCCACAGCACCAGCCCTGGGCCTGACTTCTTGAGCCATCACTGCTGCCGGCAGGAAGCTGAACCTGGGAATGGAGCGGAGGCTCCAAGGCAGGCACTCCAGATAAGGGACGTCGGTGTCCCAAGAGGCAACTTAACCACTGCACCAAATGCTCATCCTGGAGTAATTTTACTGTCAACTATGTCACGACATTCCAGAAAGCCTCATATGCCTGAAAGAGGTAAATGATTCCTTCGGATGTGTTGAAAGTTCGGTTTGTTAATTCCATTCACATTTTGAAGTTCTCTTTATTGCACTGAAAGGGATAGTGGGAAGGTGAAACCGCCCTGGTTTTTTGGAAACCATACCGCACAGGCAAAGTTGGCTTTTTCTGTCTCATGTTCGGTTTGGATGTTGTTCCCTAAATTCTGCATTGGGCACTTCTAGCATTTTCCAAGAGCCCCGTTCTACTTTCTGGGCATAGCTGTTTCTCTATCTTTTCCATCTCACCATCTCTTCTCCCCTAATGCTTTCTATTAGCAAGAGAGTTATGGGTTGGAGGTAACAAGCAGACTGAGAACCGTGAGAAAACGGACACATTGAATCCTTAAACCCTTTTGGGGAAATTGAAACTAGCTGTGTCTCCTTGAGGGGTGGCGGGCAGGATGGTGAAGTGAACAGCCCACACTCAGGGCAGGGAGTCACATGCCCTGAGCCAGCCACTCCAAAAGGTGAAGAGCTGGATGGAGTCTGGCAGTCACGTCCACAGGTAGCCCCACCCCCCTCTTGAACCTGATGGTGTGTCATCATTGCCATCCCCACTGTTTGTTTCACACTATTGACACAGAGAGATGAGCCGCCTGGTCACTTACCCTGTGCAGAAACTGCCATTTCCTCCCTCTCGCATGGACAAATATTTACCAGCTCTGCGGACACCCAGGTGTAGCGATTCAGGAGGCAAAGGGAGACTTATAGCCAAGTCAACCTAGGGCAGATGATCAGGGCAGACGACAGCAACAGCAGAGAGGGAAAGAGGGGTTAACACTCTGAGACTCCTATTCTGTGTATACAGACATTGAAATGCTGCTGTCAGTTCACTCCTAAATAATCAGTCTTGAAATAAACTTGGATAAGTGTGAATTTCCTTATGGTCAGCCTCAATGTCTTGGATTAAGAAGAGAGGAGGGGCCAGTGCTGTGGCGCAGGTGGGTTAACACCCTGGCCTGAAGCACCAGCATCCCACATGGGTGCTGGTTCGAGACCCAGCTGCTCCTCTTCCAATCCAGCTCTCTGCTATGGCCTGGGAAAGCAGTAGAAGATGGCCCAAGTCCTTGGGCCCCTGCACCTGCATGAGAGAACCCGAAGAAGCTCCTGACTCCTGGCTTCAGATCAGCGCAGCTCTGGCCATTGAGGCCTATTGGGAAATGAACCATTGAATGGAAGACCTCTCTCTCTCTCTCTCTCTCTCTCTCTCTCTCTCTCTCTCTTTTTCTCTCTCTGCCTCTCCTCTCTCTGTGTAACTCTTTCAAATAAATAAATATTAAAAAAGAAGAGAAGAAAAAGGAGAAGAAAGAAAGGCGAGGAAGAAGGCAGATGAAGACTGTAGAGAGAATGGGAGGAAAGTTCACTGCTGTGTTGTCTGGGACAGCAGGCACTTCCTTTCCCTGATACTCCCAGGCCTTGCGTCCAGAGCTTGCCTGCCTGTTGCAAGCTTCAGTATGGGAATAGCAGAGGTCCTTGGAGACAACAATCCACCTTTTCAGACACTTTTGGAGGGATAAATATAGCCGTCAATAAGGGTCTACTGCAAGAGAAAGCCCAGAGCTGGAGAAGATATGGGATTAAGATCTAGGGATGAACAAAGTGTGTATTGATCCATGCACTAAGGCGTCCTCAATGAAACCATGAAAGGATGGCGTTTTGGTCCCTGTTTGATAAAAGTGGATTTTGAAGTCAGAAAGGGCCAGAACACCCCAGACAGAGAATGACAGAGCCAGACAACCTCTGAGGTTCTGACTGCAAATCCTGCCCACACTTCCCCATAGTCTTCACTGCCACTTAAACCCGTCTGGCAGCATGTGTGGCTCTAGAAACAACCCTAAGAGCAAACAGCAGAAGGTGAGGAGCCTGGAGGAGAAGCAGCGAGCAGTAAGGCCGCCCTGAGGAAGCTGACAGGGAAGGACCTGAGCCAGCCCCAGCTGTGGGAGCAGATTTCACATCCATTGTTCTGCCTTTATTGCCTGGTCTCACCGTCTATCATAGACGGAAATGAAATTGGTCTGGAATGGTTTCCTCTTCCCACAGCCTTCTTGGCTGCATATTGATAGATGACTTTTAAAATATAATGTCCCTATAGATAGGAAAATTAAGCTGATCTATCCACTTACTGTCCAGAACGATCTTTTTAATTTTTTTTCTATTTTAACATGAGACACAGTGTATTTGTTGTTTTCAATCCTCTAAGACTTCCTTATCATACCAGAGTCTAAAAAAAGTGACTAAATTTCCCTGGGTCGCCCGACTGGGTTCGTCTGTTGGAGACGTGTGGTGTCAACATTCTGTGAGCCCTCAGAGCGCCACTTCCCTTCTGCCTGGTCCCAGGCCTTGGGCTGGCTGATCCCGGCTCACTGGTTTTAGAAAGCTGGGTGAGCAGGAGTGGGGAGAGGCAGCCTCGTCTGGGGCACGCGCTTGCTGGTTGCCGGACTGCTGTTTCACCTGGGCTCTGTCAGTCACAGATTCCTTTCCTCGCCTACAAGGTCCAGCTGTCACTGTGGTTCGGCTTTTTGATCATGACTTGGGAACCACATGCATTTCTTTTTGTTTTCTTTATCTGGAGCCCACTGAGCTTTCAGGCCCTGGAGAGAGCAGGTTGGCATCTTGTTTTTGCCACTGTCTTTCTCTATCAGTGTAATTTCTGTAGCCCTTGAAATGACTGTTAAAGCACGTTGTACTTTCCCTGTGGAACGTGATCCCTAAGATTTCCTTTTCAACACGTTCTTTCTGCTCGTATTGAAAGGGCGTTGAAATAAGCTCCTACTGACTACCCTGATTTTCCTTCACACCGTGAGTGCTGTTATCTCGCTGATGGCTATTTCCATTGCTCAGAGAGGCATTGTTAGAAATATTTCCTTACAGTGGCATCCGTTATCTCATTTCACTCTCAGTTACCCATGAGGTAGTTACTATCACCATCCTTGGATTTTATTTTATGTTTGGACAGGCAGATTTAGACAGTGAGAGAGAGAGAGAGAGAGAGAGAGAGAGGTGTCTTCCTTTTCCATTGGTTCATCCCACAAATGGCCACTACGGCTGGCACTGCACCGATCCGAAGCCAGGAGCCAGGTGCTTCTCCTGGTCTCCCATGGGGTGCAGGGCCCAAGGACTTGGGCCATCCTCCACTGTCTTCCCGGGCCACAGCAGAGGGATGGACTGGAAGAGAAGCCACGGGCACAAAATCCGGCGCCCCGACCAGGACTAGAACCTGGTGTGCCGGCGCTGCAGGAGGAAGATTAGCCTATTAAGCCGCGGCGCCGGCCCATCCTT
Source organism: Sylvilagus floridanus (assembly GCA_949820135.1). Taxonomy (NCBI): domain Eukaryota; kingdom Metazoa; phylum Chordata; class Mammalia; order Lagomorpha; family Leporidae; genus Sylvilagus; species Sylvilagus floridanus. Next base: position 82,061,279 of record OX463241.1, read on the forward strand.
GGATTTTAAACATCAGGGCAGTGGATCTTATACACATCCAGCAAGTGTATCTTGTCATGGATCTGGGATCAGAGCTCATTCCCACCTCGAGAACCATGTATTTCTTGGGCAAATGCCACCACTTTTTCAGTTGTTTCTCTATTTTATGCAAAAATTTTTTTTTTTTTGAGAGACAGAGACATGGAGGAGAGAGAGAGCACTCCCATCTGAAGTTCACTCCCCAAAATATCTGCAATGGCCAAGACTAGGGCAGGTGAAAGCCAAGAGCATGGAACCAAATCTGGGTCTCCCATGTGGGTGGCAGCAACCCCATTACTTGAGCCATCACTGCTGCCTCCCAGGGTGTGTATTAGCAGGAAGCTGTAACTGGAAGCCAGAGCTGGGTGTTGAATCCAAGTACTCTGGGACACAGATATCTTAACTACCAGATCAAATGCCTGTTTCTATTTCCCTCTTTAATTTTTAAAGATTTATTTAGTTAGTTGAATGGCAGAGTTACAGAGATAGAAAGAAATCTTCCATCTGCTAATTTACTCCCCAAATGGCTGCAACGGCCAGGGCTGGACCAGGCCAAAGCCAGGAGCCAGGAACTCCATCCAGGTCTCCCAAGTGGTTGGCAGGGGCCCAAGCACTTGGGTCATCTTCTACTGCCTTCCCAGGTGCATTAGCAGGGAGCTGGATCGGAGACGAGCAGCCTGGACTGGAACCAGTGCTCACATGGGTTGCTAGCATCTTAGATGGAGTGGCTAACTCACTGGGCCACAATGCCAGCTCCATTCTTCCCTCTTCAAATATAATTCTCTACCATTTGTAAAATTAGATCAAAGAAGTCAACTTGCCTGAAGTCATTATTTCACTTTGAATCCTATGAAGTCATTTAGAAAAATTCACATAAAAGATTATATTCGCTTTCTAAAGCATCATTCTTACCCACCCAGAAGCACCTTTTCACTTGGAGACTTGGCACCTGCTGTCATATTGGGAACACTGGAACAGGAACAGAGTTTTTACACTGTTTATCATCTGGTGAGGGTTTTAAGGGGAAAATGTCAACATAAATTTGGAATTTCCTGACTTCTGCAGATTTGAGTTACAATCTTGACATGACTAGAAAGGAAATCTTAAAAAAAATATTTTAGAGTGTTTTATTGTGGAAATGTCCTCAAACATTTTCATCCCATTTTCCCAGAGAAACCTGACAGCTTGGGGAGGGGAGACGCGGGGGGACAGAGAAGAACAAATCCCCAAGCCACATCCTTGAACTCTTTTGTGTATTCAGAACAATGTCCCGTTAAAATCAAACAATATTGCTGCTAAAAATGTCTAAAATAGGCCTTGGTGAGTGCTGTGGCCCATTGGAGGAGCTCTGTGAGAAGGGCACTTGGGAGAAGTGATGAGAGCTGTGGGTTTTCCCTAGAGAGACGACCCAGCGCTGGCTGTGGAGGCGGCAGGGCGCAGCAAGATAGGGTATCTTTCCAACAAGGCTGTCGTCAGTCCCTTCTGCCTGGGACTTGAAGTCCCAGCGTGAATACCACCACTGCACCCAAGTGGAAAACAAAAGCCCCGGGTGAGGGCTAGGGGGTGGGTAAGGCTCATAAAGAAGAAGTCACGAAGTCTGGCTTTCTGGCCAGATTTCCTCTGGAGGGTGAGGTGTGGCCGGCACTGTGTGTGTGGACCGCCTGGGAGGGGACGCACACCCTGCCTTCAGACGGCAGGACCTCAGCCTGGCCCGCGGCCAAGGAGCCAGACGCCAGGCCCGGCTCTCAGCAGTGGGAGCGGTCGCTGGGCTGGGGATACAATGGTATTATCTCAAGCCAACCACGGCTGCAGAACCGCGCAGCGCTTCCTGTCCTTGCCTTGCAGCACAAACTGTCCGATTTCCAACTGCTCTCGGACACGCTCGCCCGCGCTCAGCCGCCAGGCTGCTGTACTCATGTCTGAAGCCACTCTTCCTTGGGAATTGCAGACGCTGCAATGCCACGAGCCATTGTGTTTTTATCCCCTCTGGAAGGACCCGAGGATCAGAGTCAGATGGGGAAAGGGATTAATGCTCAGAACAGTTTGTGTAACGTAGCAAACCTGGAACTTCAGGCAGCAAAGAAAGTGGAAAAGTCTTTAGAAATCTATTTATGTGGGTCCATCACTTTAGTTTTTTTCTCACTTTTGAATCCCTGGGCTTTTTGCTTGTTTGTTTTTTCAAGGAAAACAAGGAGGTTCCCACAGAAAGGAAACTCTGGGTGAATGTAAGGGGGAGACACCTTGCTTTGATACACTATATTTTGACTGGGATTTTGGTTTAAACTGTTACAGTATGTTGAAACACAGCCATTGGATTACATTAGGAACTTTCCTAAAAAGCCATTAAGCCCTGGTGCTCCACATGTGTCCCAAAGAAGAGAGGGAGAGCGTTGTCTTGAACACATGTGTTTGATGTTCTTGGCTTGGGAATATTTCATTGAGTTTGTTAAGCATGTGACTCAGTGTTTAAACGGCGGCGTGTGGATGCCAGAAAGTTGACCATTTGTAACAGTCTGCTCCCAGAAGTCAGGGGCTTAATCCAACAGTTACCAGAAATGCTCTTAAGCCCTCCGCTTCCAGGTCAGGAAGTTTTTGGTAGGGCACTGGCTGTTGGCCCGAAAGGGGGACTTTGCCACAAGCTGTGCTCCTCTCCAAGAGGGTTGGGACAGACTGGTTTCTGGGGGAAGCCAGGGCCCACAAGGCCACAGTCCTCTCTTTGGCTTTGTGGGAATTCCTGCAATCACAGTGCAAACCCAATTTTCACTACAACTGGGTGGCAGTTGCTCTAAATAGGGTGGCCCTTGGGTGACCTTGGATGCACCTAAATAGATCAACTCCTTTATACTTAAGCACGGACATCCCTTTCTGGTCCTTGCTTTTGTGGAAACGGGCAGGCTTTGCTGGCTGGACTCAGTAGCATCCTGGCAAGTGTTTAACAGCCAGCTGTCTGCAACGGACAACCCAGAGCAGAGGCGTTTGCCTTTGAAGAGGCAGGGACATGAAATAGAGAATTTTTTAAAACTTTGAAATATCTGAAGTGTACAGAAGAATATAGAGGATGTTACAACAAATGCTCAGGCACTCACTGATCAACTGTCATTACAGCTGAGTATCTTGAGATCTACTTTTCCTTGAAAGAAACAGCAGAGGGCTGCTGGATCTCTGTCTGATTCTCTCTTCCTCCTTCTACCTTGCATAGAGGCAGTCACTGTCCAGACTGTGCTGCGGTAGGAAGGAGGATTTTCAAGGGCTCTGAGGGGTGTAAAGGCCAGGGTGAAGGAGCAAGTTTTTCAATATTTTTTTGACAGGCAGAGTTAGACAGTGAGAGAGAGAGATGCAGAGAGAAAGGTCTTCCTTTCTGTTGGTTCACCCCCCAAATGGCTACTACTGCCGGTGCACTGTGCCAATCCAAACCAGGAGCCAGGTGCTTCCTCCTGGTCTCCCTTGCGGTGCAGGGCCCAAGCACTTGGGCCATCCTCCACTGCCTTCCCAGGCCACAGCAGAGAGCTGGACTGGAAGAGGAGTAACCAGAACAGAATCCGGCGCCCTAACCAGGACTAGAACCCGGGGTGCTGGTGCTGCAGGTGGAGGATTAGCCAAGTGAGCAGTGGCACCGGCCAAGTTTTTCAGTATTTCTAACACCAGTCTTGCCTGCAATGTTTCCAAACATGTTTTTTTTTTTTTTTTATGCAATAGTTACTACTGTTCTACATGTTTTAAAATGGGAACATGTGAAATCTTTATTTAGTATAGAGTTGGTCTTCTATGTATAAAGTTAATTGAAAATGAATCTTAATGGAGAACCGGATTGGGAATGGAAGAGGAAAGAGGAGGTGGGGTGGAATTGGGGTGGGAGGGCAGGTTTGGTGGGAAGAATCATTATATTCCTAAAGTTGTACTTACGAAATTTGTACTCATAAATAAAGGTTTCTTTGGGAAAAAAACAAACAAACAAAATAGGAGCATAAATCATGTTCTAATGTACATACCTTTCTGTTAAGTTTTCTGGACATATAATTCATACTGTATAGTTTACCAGTTTTAAGTGTTCAATCCAGTGGTTTTATATGTAGTCCCGCAACTGGAGCAGCGTCACCACATCAATTTTAGCACATTCTCATCATTAACACCACTTTACCACTGCCCCTGAAAAAAAATCCTCCCATGCCAATTAATAGTCACTCCCTTTTCCAATACCCCACTCCCAGAACTACACAACTCCCGATATACTTTCTGTTCTGCAAAGTTCACTGGGGGCCAGCACTGTGGCGTAGCATATAAAGCCTCTGCCTGCAGTGCCAGCATCCTGGCTTTGGATATCGGCACCAGTTCAAGTCGTGGCTGCTCTACTTCTGATCCAGCTCTCTGCTATGGCCTGGGAAAGCAGTGGAAGGTGACCCAAGTGCTTGGGCGCTTCCATCTGCTTGGGAGACCTGGAAGAAGCTCCTGGATCCTCTCTTCAGATCGGCCCAGCTCTGGCTATTGTGACCATTCGGGGAGTGAACCAGTGGACACTTTTGTTATTGATTAGTAGAAAATTCTAAAATTGATTACTATAATCCGTTTTCAACTTCTTTAGTCCATGGAAACCCTATAAAGGTAGGAACATTCCCATTTCCAATCTTCAGTCTTCACTTATTCTAGTTGCTAACAATCTAATTCCTTCAGCTTTTCTCATATACTTCTACTCTTTTAAATAGCACTGTTGTCTTAATAACATAAGTAATGCATGCAAACTCTTTTAAATAGCTCTGTTGTCTGCATGATGTAAGTAATGCATGCATAGCTTTGTAAAGTTTTCTAAATTAAATCCACTTTCAAGGCAAAAATTAGATAATGGAGACCATTGTGTGCTGTTTCTGTTTAACATTTTTAATAGCTAGATATCATCCAAGTTATAGATATAATAAATCAGTATATTTTAGTAGTTAGATAGGGAAGACACTAACTAGCAAATGAAGGAGTTTTTTCTTCCTAATTTATGATTCAAAATTTTTAGTTTGGATCACGAAATCTCTAAATTTTGAATGTACACTTTTTTAACAAAATGTCTGACATGAATGTTGATCTGTTGTTTTAATGTGTATAGCTTCAATCTATAAAATAAAGAAACAAAAACGCTAATAAAAATGAAGATCATTCTAATGGGGAAACCTTATAAATGTTGTATTTCTTATTTTGCATGAAATGCTCTTTTAGGGTATATTTTCACAAATAGATTCTCTCAGAGAATGTTTACAATAGTACCAACCTCATCTTTTCACATACAAGGATACTTCAAAAAGATCATGCAAATGAAATTAAAAGATATTGTTTTAATGCAAAAAATACGAAATCCATGCATGCAGAGTATCTTCAAAAAGTTCATAAAAATGGATAGTATCTAAATCTGTGCACAGATTTCAAAACTTTTTTGCACCAAGGTAAACTTATCTGAACTTCTTGATGTACTCTCATATGTTAATTCTGTCATTTTTTCCTTACCAAAAACCTGACGGAGGGGATGGGACAAACACATCCTCACTCATTCTGGCTTTTGCTATTTTCCAGAATGTTCCACAGATATAGGTGGTGATATTAGTTTAGGTTCTGAAAACAAACTTGATGTTAGGTCTTTGTGTAGTTTCCTCCAGCAAATTTTCAAAAGCCAAGAAAGTTCAAAAGTTTAGAGATCGTTGGAGCTTTTAGCTTTGCCATGGCACATTCTCCTTCAGAGTAAAAGGTGAGGTCAGGAAATCCTGGATGTTTTGTCTAAATTCTACTTCCCTGAAGTGGTGAAAGATGAAAGCTCAGCCTCAAAGTGAATTTTTCAGTGGAAATTGGGCAGACTCAGTTTGCACCAGATTTGCTTGGTCCTTACCCCTTCTCATCTCTCTGGGAGAGCGTGGGGCTGTCTGTGTAGCAGGGCGGAGGACCTTGCCCACGAAAGCACCTCAAATGAAGAGATGCGGAGTTTGGAGGGGAAGTTCTGACCCCTTTTTCCAAGTCTGTGATCCTTGTAGGCTTTGTATCAACAGGAATGTGGGTGTGGTGTTGCCAGACCTGGAGCTGGCACACCACACGTGAGCAGCACTGAAGTAACTAAGAATGAAACTGCCCTACTTCGCAGACACTGGAGGTTTCCAGCCTCTGATGGTGGTATCTGCATCTGTGTTGTCATGAAGTTAAGGAGAGATGTGGGTTAGCTGTACTTAGTATTCTAGTTCTGTTCCACATTAGCCCTGTGTGATTTTACTCTGTGTGCATGGATTCTTTCCTCTGTAAATCAGGGATAGTAATGGCACCATCCCACAGGGCTACTGCGAACATGGAATGAGATTGAGTGCAGAAAGTTCAGGAACAGTGCCAGCACATAGAACATGCTTAATACATGTCAGCTAGCACTATTTTATTGCTGTCATAGCCAGTAAAGCCTGAAGGAAATAAATTACTTCTTAATGTAGTCAAAAAGTTGTATCAATTAGTCTTTAAATTTTTCAGAAATCTTTTAGGTACATTCAGTTACTTGCAGAGTCACTACAGGTCTTCCGTTGCATGGCCAAGTTGAACTAAAAAGAGGGGTGGGCATTTGGCCTAGTAGCCGATTAAGATGCCACATTTCTCATTGAAATGCTTAGGTTTGATACTGGGCTCTGCTTCGACTCCAGCTCTCTGCTAACATGGACCTTGGATTGGATTGGATGTCTGCCATCTAGATTGGAGACTCAGACTGATTCTCTGGATGCCAGATTGCAAGCTTTTGGGGAATGAACCAGTAGATGGATATTTCTCTCTCTCTCTCTTTCTCTCTCTCTCTCTAATAAGCAAGTAACTAAATAAAATAATAAAAGGAGAAGAGTAAATTTACATGGTATATAAAGTGGCTTTCATAGATAGTTTTATGTCTAAATAGTTTTATATGGTTTCAGGATATAAATATGGACATAGAAGTAGCCTTACATTCATTTTAATATTAAAAAATTAGGAGGTAGATCCAGAATCTTAGTGCAGCAGGTTATATTGCCACATGTGAAGCCAGTATCTAATATCAGAGTACCAGTTTGAGTCCCAGCTTTTTTATTTTTAATAAAAATTTTATTTAAAGAATATAAATTTCCAAAGTACAGCTTATGGATTACAATGGCTCCCCCCCACATAACTTCCCTCCCACCCGCAACCCTCCCCTTTCCCGCTTCCTCTCCCCTTCCATTCACATCAAGATTCATTTTCAATTCTCTTTATACACAGAAGATCAGTTTAGTACATATTACGTAAAGATTTCAACAGTTTGCCCTCACATAGGGACACAAAGTGAAAAATACTGTCGGAGTACTAGTTATAGTATTAATTCACAATGTACAGCACATTAAGGACATGATTTTTTTTTAAAAAAGTACATGGTATTTTTTAAAAAAATTGATTTTCTATGCAATTTCCAATTTAACACCAATTTTTTTAAATCATTTTCAATTATCTTTATATACAGAAGATCGATTCAGTATATACTAAGTAAAGATTTCATCAGTTTGCACCCACACAGAAACACAAAGTGTAAAAATACTGTTTCGGTACTAGTTATAGCATTACTTCACATAGGACAAAACATTAAGGACAGATCCCTCATGAGACGTAAGTACACAGTGACTCCTGATGTTGATTTAACAATTTGACACTCTTGTTTATGGCATCAGTAATCTCCCTAGGCTCTAGTCATGAGTTGCCAAGGCTATGGAAGCCTTTAGGGTTCGCCGACTTCGATCTTATTCCAACAGGGTCATAGTCAAAGTGGAAGTTCTCTCCTCCCTTCAGAGAAAGGTACCTCCTTCTTTGATGGCCCGTTCTTTCCACTGGGATCTCACTTGCAGAGATCTTTCATTTAGCTCTTCTTTTTTTTTTCCAGAGTGTCTTGGCTTTCCCTGCCTAAAATATTCTCATGGAGTCCCAGCTTTTGATACATCTCCCTTCTAATGTGCCTGGGCAAGAAGCAGATGATGGCCCAAGTGCTTGAGCCCCTGCCACCCATGCAGGAGACCAGGATGGAGTTCTTGGCTCCTGGCTTCTACATGGCTCTGTCTCTATCTGTATCTCTACCCATCTCTATCACTATCAATTCTATCCATGTCCCTCTCCCACTCTGATGTTCTACCCTTCAAGGAAATAAACAGATCTTTGAAAAAATAAAGTTTAAGGGGGCAGGTGCTGTGGTGCAGCAGGTTAACACCCTGGGCTGAAGCGCTGGCATCCCATATGGGCGCCGGTTTGAGACTCAGCTGCTCCACTTCCGATCCCGCTCTCTGCTATGGCCTGGGAAAGCAGCAGAGGATGGCTCATTTCCTTGGGCCCCTGCACCTGCTTGGGAGACCGAGAAGAAGCTCCTGGCTTCGGAACAGCGCAGCTCCAGCCATTGGGGTCAACTGAGGAGTGAACCATCGGATGGAAGACCTCTCTCTCTCTCTCTCTCTGCCTCTCCTCTCTCTGTGTAACTCTGACTTTCAAATAAATAAATAAATCTTAAAAGAAAGAAAGAAAGAATAAAGTTTAAAATAAAAACTGACAAATGTATTCTTGCATCAAATCCAGAGCTCATAATTATAGCATTTTAATATTTAATTTTGTTATTTTTTGACTTACAAGAAAACAGAAAAGTCCATACTTAAGTAGGATTTTAAACAACTTTAATTAGTTTCCTTTCTTAAATTTTTTATCACCAAAAAGTAGTAGGAGCAGAAACATACAACCCAAAAAATTAAAATCTGTTTGAATAGTGCTTTTCATGTCATAACTCTACCAAATTTGTTTTATGAATCAAATTATTCTCTATAATTAGTTTAACTGTTGCATAATTCTGAATGTCCACCAAAGTCCACATTGTTCAAGAGTAAGTGATTTTGCTTATCAAAGAGAAGTAGCTCATTAATGTTTGCTTAAATAAATTAGAATGATAAATCAGCAGTTAAATCTTGAATAAATATCTTCCTACATTTTCCCTTGTCTTTCATGTCCAAAGCAGGTAGTTTATTTCAGGAACATTATTCTGCTGCCAGGGAAGTTTTAAAAACCCATGGAATTAAAGAAGGTCTCCTGGCAATCATGGAACCCACGGAAGCCTGGCCTGGACATCAGTGGGTTCCATCCAGCCATGGGGTTCCCGGGCACAGGGGAGAGGAAGCCGGCGAGAAGGTGGTGTCCACAGTACTGATGGGTGGAGTGCTGGGTGGGCAGAGCCTCGGGGAAGAAAGAAAGGTACACAGAAGCACGAGCAGTCATAGACACAGTCCAGGAAATAGCAGTGAATGGGAGTCCACATGGCTGTCAGATCTCGGATCCTTTGATTTTGGAGGTGACATGAGAAAGCAGGAACCAGCATGGAAAAACACCCCACTTCAAAAGTTTCCAGAGAGTGGTGACTATTTGGTTAGGTTTATACTTTCCATGGTGAAGAATAACACACGGTGTGCCATTCTAACCATGCTGGGGTGTGCAGATGCGGAGCATTAAGTCCATTCAGGCTGCTGTGCAGCCATCTCTAGAACCGTTTTGATTTCATGCAACACTGACTCCTCATTCCCTTACTCCCAGCCCCTGGCAACCACCATTCTCTTTGCCTCAGTGAATTTGACTGCACACCCCATGTTAGTGGAATCATACAGTGTCCTGAAGATGCTGCTCGATGGGTTTTATGAAACTGAGAACCCCTGTGTACCCGTGATTCAGAAGGAGAAACACAGTATAGTCGGCACCAGAGAAGCCCCTTGTGCCCCCACTTCTGGTCAGGACCCACTATTCTCGTGTGATTGTGGAGGTAACGATGTGCTTTGTCAGGAAGGGGAGGGAGCCACCGACAGAAGACAGGGTTTCTACTGCCCTCTGCCACCACAGGAGAAGCTGCGCATTTTGTCTGTTTGATAAAGGCTTTAACCTTCTCTTTCAGAAAAGTGGTTTAGGGAATGTTAATATTTGACACCCAGATTACCTGGATAAATGGCCTTTCAACTAACTCCCATTTTGTGATGATGTAGGAGCCAGAGTGTCCACACTCTGGAGCTAAGGCTGGCTAACGGTGACTCACTGAAAATGCCCCCAAGGACAGTTTCCTTGGCTCCTGTATAACCTTGCAGCCCAGCACACAGCCTGGCACTTGCCAGATGCTATAATTGCCATTGAAACAAGCACAGCTGAATTCCCACTCTCAGGGCACATAGGGATGGAGGCCTGTTTTTAAAATTGAGATTTTTGCTCTGGGAGAAGTCATTTAATATCTCTGTCTGTGACTCTGACCAAATGAGGAAAATGTCACAATAATAACCTGCAAGAAAGGACTTCTATAAACAAGTACAATTCTTTAAAAAAAAAAAAGATGTATTTATTTGAAAGGCATAGCAACAGAGAAATGGAGAGACATACAAAGAGAGATTTTCCATCTGCTGGTTCATTCCCCAAATGGGTGCAACAAGACCACGTCGAAGCCAGAAGCCTGGAACTCTACCTGGATCTCCCATGTGAGTGTCAGGGGCCCAGGCACATGGACCATCATCTGCTGTCTTCCCAGATATGATAGCAGGGAGCTGGATGGGAAGGAGCAGCTAGGACTCAAACTGGCACTTTCATATGGGCCAGTGTCACAGGTGGTGGCTTACACACCACAACTCTTTTTTTTTTTTTTTTTGACAAGCGGAGTTAGAGAGACAGAGAGAAAGGTCTTCCTTTCTGTTGGTTCACTCCCAAAATGGCCTCCACAGCCAGTGCACTGCAGCCGGTGCGCTGCGCTGATCCAAAGCCAGGAGCCAGGTACTTCCTCCTGGTCTCCCATGGGGGTGCGGGCCATCCTCCACTGCCTTCCCAGGCCACAACAGAGAGCTGGACTGGAAGAGGAGCAAATGGGACAGAATCCAGTGCCGCAATCGGGACTAGAACCCGGGGTGCCAGCACAGCAGGTGGAGGATTAGCCTAGTGAGCCGCGGCGCTGGCCCACACTACAACTCTTGATCAAGCAGAAATTCCACTCTGTCAACATAAGGGTTAGTGTGCATACTTCATTCTTGTTTACCCAAGAGAAACCATATTAAAATCTGACACTCTTTCAAATTTAAAAAAAAAAAAAACCTCTCATTTTAATCAAATCACATTTCCTGATCTAGCTGCAAAAGAGCTCACAATTTAATTGCACAACAGTATATAATATCGCACAAAGATTTACAAAGAAACTGGCAAAGCTTTTTTTCTTTTTTCTTTTTTTTGCTTTTAAAGCATAGCCAGATAGCCCTAGTACATATGTCTTCTATTTGGATGTCACATTCTGAGTTTTGAAGATTTAAGACACATCATTTTAGTGTAGATTGCAAAGAAATTTGAAACACAGAAGCCAGCAATAGACAAAGTCAGAAGGTCCTCTGCTGATATCCATGGTATCTGGAAGGCCATTACTCTCTGATGGTGTCCTCACAGCTGATAAAATCGACATCTGGTGTCCAGTTCTGCAAGGAGCTATCCACACAGCTTGGGGAAGTATTTCAAGGTCCCAACTCTAACTTTTCTTTAACCTTATAAAGAGAATCAACAGAAAAGACATAACCTCAGATGCGTAGAAAATGTATGGAACAGATTGTAACTAGTATATTTATTGCTCTAATAAAACATAGAAGAAATTAAAATTTGAATAAAATAGATGTCTATTTAAGATCTATGAAATCACAAACTGCTTTTTAAATTTGATTAGAATTACAGGTGATTTTTGTTTTCTTAGTTGTATTTGTGAGATATTTACAGATACCAAAATATGAACTATTTGTATAGTCAACCAGCAGTATTTGAGAGTATGCTGTAAAAAAATGTACTCAATTCATTTTGTTCACATTCAGGAAGCTACAGTTAGCCAGTGGGAACTGTGTAGTGACTGGGCTGTGCGTGCTGTTATTTGCACCTGTAATTTCCTTTGCAGATACCAGAGAATTAGCAGGCACAGCTCTTAATTTTTTCAAATACAGGAGAAATGGGAGATGACATGGAATTCCCACAAAGGCAGAAGTGTGTAACTTTTTTATTGATCAATTACCTACCCTAAATACAAGGGTACTATGGAAAGTTTGTGCAAGGGTCCTGCGTTGTGGTACATCCTATGATGCTGGCATCCCACATCAGAGTGTTGGTTTGAGTTACAGCTGCTCTACTTCCAATCCAGCTCCTTGCGACTATATCTGGGAATGCAGTGGATTCCCTGCACCCCAGGTGGGAGGCCCAGATGGAGTTCCAGTCTCCTGATTTTGGCCTAGCCCAGCCCCTGACTTTGGCCTGGCCTAGCCCCAGCCAGCATTTGGGAAGTGAGCCAGTGAATGAAAGATCTCTCTCTCTCTATCTCTGTTTCTGTTTCTCCCTCTTCTCTGTGTCACTCTGCCTTTCAAATAAATCTTTCCTAAAAAGTTTGTTAAAAATGAAATGGGACATTTGGCGATCCATACAAATGAAAGGTCTGCAAAATGCTCACCAAAAATTCATTTTATGTAAAAAATTTGCACCAAAAGACACTTGTTTACTGAATTTTTGAAGTCCCCTCCTATTACACGTTATACCTATTATCTCAAGCCACCCTTGCAAAGATCAACAGTATAGTCTGATGGCTATTGAACAGTTACCAACTCACAACAAATCTGGCATGGAGACTGCTTTTCTGATCGCAGAATACCAGCAGGCCCGGCAGTTTAATCACTGAAACCCAGATGCCTGGTTTGTCCTAATTTGTGTCTGACTCACTGGATGACCTTAGTGACATCATTTTCCTTCTATGAGTGTGTTTCCTCGCCATGAAGATGACCCTAGAATTATATCCTGTCTTCATGAGTTAGGGTAAGGACCAGCTGAGTAATCTTTACTCAGAAAATCCAGTTTACTCAAGAAAAAAATCCCTGTTTTATCACGTAGGAAATCTTTAAAGGCGCTGTCTGATTCCACAGTGGTGTGAAAGAGAAGACTTCTTCAGTCTGCTCTGTTAGCCATGGGACAAGACTGGCTTCACTCTGGTGGTCTTGGTGATGGGCTAAGAACAGTCCCACGGCCAATGAGCGCCCTGTCTGTCACCCAGGCCAGCCTCTCGGCTAAAGAGCGCGCGTGCTAGGAGGGCCACCCAGCAGTCTGTGCCATGTCTGCCCAGGCAACTGTCACTCCACCAGCACCTCTTCTCCTTATGCTCCTGAGGCTCACTCTCCCCCATGTGCTGGGTCCATAACCAGTTTTTCTTGCGTCAATCTAGTTCTATAAATGATTTCAGTTTTCTGATTTCACAGAGAAAAATTTTGCCACCTTTGCATTATTTTCTAAGTTGTTTTATTCCTCTCTTTGATTGAAAGGATCAGGTCTCATAGCTAAGGTTTAGAGATGCAGCACACAATAGTAAAGAGAGCACAGGCTTCAATGGCGGATTTTTAAAAAAAAATTTTTATTTATTTATTTGAGAGGTAGAGCTACAGAGAGAGAGAGAGAGAGAGAGAGAGAGAGAGCACACTTCCATCTGCTGGTTCACTCCCCAAATGGCCACAATGGCCAGAGCTGGGCTGTTCCAAAGCCTGGAGTCAGGAGCTTCTTCCAGGTCTCCCATGCAGGTGCGGGGCCCAAGCACTCAGGCCATCTTCCACTGTTTTCCCAGGCCATAAGCAGAGAACTGGATCAGAGGAGGAGCAGCTGGGACACGAACCAGCACCCTTATGGGGTGCCAGCGCCGCAGGCAGAGACTTAGCCCACTATGCTACAGTGCCAGCCCCTCAAAGGCAAATTCTTGACCTTCAGTTTCTTTGATAGAACAAGGCCGAGGGAAATACTGAATTTGTAGGGTTGTTTAAGGATTAGACAATATTTATTTGTTTTTATTTACTTCATCCTAACTAACATATACTGATAAACTAAAATACACTGTTCTGATAATGGGAGGCACTGGGGGGACTGCCATGAACAGGACCCTGCCTGATCCTCAAGGCTGCAGGAGGAAGAGACGGCACTTAACAGGGAGAATTGTACACATTTCAGTGTGAGGACCTGGAGATCTCAGGAGTGCTTCTGAACTAACACTGGGAAGCTGAGTCCTGTGGTTGCAGAGCAATGTCCAGCAGAGACGGGGTGGCATAATGGGTGAACTAGGGAGCCTACTAGGGGGAGGGTGGAGAGGCAGATGAGAATGAACAATGGGTATGGAATGAGGAGCTGGCCTGTATGTCCTGCTAAGGAACTAAGGCCTGTTAGGTAATGCTTGAGATTTGGATTTTAGAGAATGGAGGGCAGGGTGCAGAAAGAGAATCAGAGGGACTGGCAACTTGGAGGAGGGCAGTTGACGCCAGGAAGAGTCAGAGGCGAATCCTGAGGGGGTGGAAAAGAACGTGGTAAGTGGCCAATATGAGAAGCAAGGAGAGGAAGAGGAGTTGAGGATGGGACCAAGGTGTCCTCCAGGGAGGACGCAGTGGTAGCTCCAGCAGGGCTGGGAGGGCAGCCTTCAAATCCCACCTCCAGCTCTTGCCAGCCCTGTCTCCTGGGAAACTTACTCAACTCTGTGTCTAAGGTTTGCGCAAAGTGACAATGATGGCAACGAAACCTCACAGAATCACTTTATTGTATGGGGTAAATAAATCAATGCTTTTATACCATCAGCACCAGTTATTGTTCTTAGAGAACACCGAAGACAGAGAATCTCAGAGGAAAAAGAAGGGTTAGGCCGGTCTCATTCTGCTTAAATGGTAAGAAGCAACCTCAAGGCATTAAGAACACATTTCAAAAGAAAGTAACAAGATCCATGTAGAGGCATCTCACCACCGACTTCTGAATAGATTTCCTAGAAAACCTGGGCTATGTTGGGCATTGGGTCCTACTTTTATTTCAGAGCTGTGGAAACTGAAATGTAGATGAAATATTAATGCCTCTGGAAATTCCTCTTGGGATGTCCATAGCCTCTATGGGAGTGTCTGGGTTCCAGTGCTGGCTCTGCTCCTGACTCCAGCTCCCTCTTAAGCACACACATCCCAGGATGCAGCAGTGATGGCTCAAGTGATTGGGTTCCTGTCACCCACATTGGGCACCAGGATGGAGCTCCTGTCTCCTGGCTTCAGTCTGACTTAGCTCTGGCTATTGGCAGCACTTGGGATGTGAGCCAGTGGTTGGGACCTCTCTCCATTTCTCTCCCTTTCAAATAAATATATTTAATAAATACAAGCTTTTTTAAAATGTTGATGCCTCAATCCCACTGGCTTGTTTAGTCTACAATGTCAGAGAGCAAGCTGGCTCCCGGTGAGATTGTGAAATGGGTGTGGTTTTTGGCCTAATAATTTCCCTGATTCTTTTCTGAAGCTCTTTTTCCTCTAAACATTAAAAAAAGACTATTTTTTGAGAGCAACATTAGATTCACAGCAAAGTTGAGTAGAAGGTACAGAGAACTCCCATATTGTTCCTCTCCCACATCTGCATAGCTGCCCCCACAGGGTGAGACATGGCTTCTACTCAATGAACCTGTACAGGCACATCTTTATCACCCAGAGTCCTTAGCTTGTATTAGCATTGATTATTTTTTCATGGCACCAATAAATCAAAAATAACAGCTTTAAAATTATATGTACCCTAAGTGAGAAACTAATGAACAAGGTATTTCTTTTTTTTATTTTTATTTTTTTATAAAGATTTTATTTAAAGAATATAAATTTCCAAAATACAGCTTATGGATTACAATGGCTCCCCCCACCCCGCATAACTTCCCTCCCACCTGCAACCCTCCCCTTTCCCGCTCCCTCTCCCCTTCCATTCACATCAAGATTCCTTTTCAATTCTCTTTATATACAGAAGATCAGTTTAGTACTATTACGTAAAGATTTCAACAGTTTACCCTCACATAGGGACACAAAGTGAAAATACTGTCGGAGTATTAGTTAGAGTATTAATTCACAATATACAGCACATTAAGGACAGAGATCCTACATGATTTTTTTTAAAAAAATTGATTTTCTATGCAATTTCCAATTTAACGCCAAGGTTTTTTTTTTCACTTTTAATTATCTTTATATACAGAAGATCGATTCAGTATATACTAAGTAAAGATTTTATCAGTTTGCACCCACACAGAAACACAAAGTATAAAATACTGTTTCAGTACTAGTTATAGCATTACTTCACATTGGACAACACATTAAGGACAGATCCCACATGAGACGTAAGTACACAGTGACTCCTAAAGTTGATTTAACAATTTGACACTCTTGTTTATGGCGTCAGTAATCTCCCTAGGCTCTAGTCATGAGTTGCCAAGGCTATGGAAGCCTTTAGGGTTCGCCGACTTCAATCTTATTCCGACAGGGTCATAGTCAAAGTGGAAGTTCTCTCCTCCTGAACAAGGTATTTCAAGGTCAATCTGCTCTACCTCCTCTCTCTCATACAATGAAGATTTAAAAGTTGAAATGGGGGCAGGTGTTGTGGCACAGTGAGTTAAGCTCCTCCATGTTGGAGTACCAGCTTGTACAAGAGAGTACACAGAGAGAGTGGAGTACCTGCCACTCTGCTTCCAAACCAGCATCTGGGAAGGCAGCAGAAGATGCCCCAAGTGCCTGGGCCTGGCCACTTGTGGCACATTCAAACAGAGATCCAGGCTCCTGGCTTCAGCCTGGCCTAGCCTTGGTTATTGTAGATATTTGAGGAGTGGACCTGCAGACGGAAGAGTTTCTCTCTTTCTCTCTCTGCTTGGCAAATTAGCAAATAAATTAATTAATCTTAAAATGATAATGGTTGAAATGGGGAGTGACATTATTTAGCCTAGCAGTTAAGATCTCTATGTCCTACATCGAATCAGAGGGCCTAGGTTCAATTCCCTGCTCTAGCTTCTGACTCCAGCTTCCTGCCAAGGCAGATGAGAAGCAGAGTGGTGACTCAAGTGGTAAGATTCCCGCCACCCACATGGGAGACCAGAACTGAGTTATTGGATCCTATCTCTGGACACAGTTTAGTCCTATTATGGGCATCTGAGGAGCAAATCTGTGGCTGCAAGCTCTCTCTCTGTTGTCTCTCTTGATCTCTCTGCTAAGAAAAAAAAATACTGGTGTGAGAGAGAGAGCATGCTAAGGCTTCCCCCAGACACTGACAACTGCTCGTGAACAGCCTTGGCATCTCGTTCCTCCTTTCAGCCTCACGTTTGCTTTCATGCTGGACACATCTGACCCTCTGACCTCTTAGCTCCTGACCCAGTGACCTTGCTGTCTGCTTGGCTAAGGCTTCCCGTTCTCACAGTGCAGAACGTGAGTTCTGAAGTCCATTATCTCTTGAAACAGCTCCATCTCCGACACCAGGGATTCAGACATCCTCCTTGCTGCCTTCAAGCCCCATCCCTGCCTCTTCTTGCTTGAGTATTTCTACCACGGAGGACTTCTACTTCTCCCCGACACCCTCCTCAGTCACAAGCCCCACCTGATGGAATTCCCCCATTCGAGCTGGACTCTGTGGCCCATCATCTCAAACACTTTTTTACAAATATTCCAAGTTCCTGCACCCTCTCTCTGTTACACACACCTAACAAACTTGAAATCTGAATGAACCCAACTATGTGCACTATCTGGTCCTGCTGAGAACTAGGAGAGACACCATGGCCAGGCTGGTTGGGATCGTTATAAACTCTTTTTTTTTAAACATGTATCTATTTACTTATTTATTTGAAAGGCAGAGTTAAAGAGAAGCAGAGGCAGAGAGAGAGAGAGAGAGAGAGAGAGAGGTCTTCCATCTGCTGGCTCATTTCCCTGATGGCTGCAACAGCTAGAGCTGCACCAATCCGAAGCAAGGAGTCAGGAGCTTCTTCTTGTTCTCCCACATGGGTGCAGGGGCCCAAGGACTTGGACCATTTTCTACTGCTTTCCCAAACTATAGTAGAGAGCTGGATCAGAAGTGGAGCAGCCGAGACACGAACCAGCACCCACATGGGATGCAGGCACTACAGGTGGCAGCTTTACCCGCTATGCCACAGCGCCTGCCCCAACTCTTGCTTTTTTTTTTTTTTAAAGATTTATTTATTTATTTGAAAGTTAGAGTTACACAGAGAGAGCAGGAGAGACAGAGAAATAGGTCTTCCATCCGCTGGTTTACTCCCCAATTGGCTGTAATGGCTGGAGCTGCACCAATCCGAAGCCAGGAGCCAGGAGCTTCCTCTGGGTCTTCCCACTTGGATGCAGAGGCCCAAGTACTTGAGCCATCTTCTACTGCTTTCCCAGGCCACAGCAGAGAGCTGGATCAGAAGTGGAGCAGCCAGGACTAGAACTAGCACCCGTATGGGATGCCAGAACTGCAGGCAGTGACTTCACCTGCTATGCCACATTGTCAGCTCCTGTTATAAACTCTTGAACCAATTACATGGGGGGCTCCATTCCCCTGGCAGTCTCAGGATGCTTCTTTGATTTGCTTACTTCCCTACTCACTGAAAAAACTTTTCAAAAATTTTTTATCTCCTTCATCTTCAATCTCCAGCTTCCTGCTATGCACAACTGGGGAGGCAGCAGATGGCTCTAGTACTTGGGTCCCCCCCTACCTATGAGGGAGACCTGGACTGAGTTCTGGGCTCCTGGCTTTGTTACAGGCATTTGGGGAGAGAACCAGCATATGGAAGCTCTAGTTGTGTCTCTGTTTCTCTGCCTCTCCAATAAATAAAAAGTTTTTAAATACAATCAGGTGTGTCTCGCATACTGCTCTTAACCTTAAGATATTGAGAAGTGGTTTGTGGTCCCAGCAGTATGGGACAATGGTTGTGGCATTGTGTGTCATAGCTGGTTAAGCAACAGCCTGGGACACTAGCATCCCACATGAGTGCCAGTTCAAGTCCCAGCTACTCCACTTCTGTTCTAGTTCCCTGCTAATGTGTGAAGTCCTTGGGCCCCTGTACCCATGTGGAAGATAGGGATGGCGTTCCAGACTCCTGGCTTTGGCCTGGCCCAGCCCAATGTGGCCGTCTGGGGAGTGAACCAGTGGACGGAAGGTCTTTCTGTGTAATTCTGCCTTTCAAATAAGAAAATAAATCTTTAAAAATTCTTTTTAAAAAGCCACATTGAAGCGAGATGAAAAGGAACTAAAAGATGAGGAGAGAAACAAGATAGACATAGACAACTCATTAATGTAGTTTGATTATGAAAGGAGTCAATTGCTTCCTGCTCTCTCCAAAAACAAAAGCTGCCAACTGTTACCTTCATCTTCTCTACCCATTCTCCTCAGTCCTTAAATACACAAAGGTCTGTGTTATCTAACAATAGTAGCCACAGCTGGATAAACAATAAACAGCCACCATCTCTCAACCTTACATTCCCTCAGCTATTAGTCAATTGCAACCTTCCATGGTCTAATTTCTCTATGAGCTGTCTTGTCACTTTTTTTCATCTTCTAGGACCTTCATATGTCACATCAATATGGTTTTATAAAGGTCACCAAAGACTCAGATTTCTAGAACCCAAAACTGCTTCCTGGACTCCTAGAGTATTTTCCCTGAGGTGTTTCTTCCAGGGCAGTCCTGCAGGTTGGGGGAAGTGGCATCCCTAAGTTAGTTAGACCTCATCAGTTCACCGAATTGATAGCACATTTATGACTGCGAGGCACTGGTAAGTGATGGGAACTGCTGTAGCACAAGACCTGGTTCTGCTCTCAAGGACCTGCAAGCTGACCTATGGGAAAAAAGAATACATTGTGCCACCTGCAGGGTCAGAAGAAGACAGGCCCAGAGAGTGCAGGGGAGGACAAGAGAGTTCTCAGGGGTGATGAGGAAAGTGTTCTGGTGAAGTAATGTCAGAGCTGGAGTTTGGGGCAGAGATGGAGCAGCTGAGAGATTGGGAAGAGTGAAGTGCAGGCAGTGACCACATCGTGTGTGACAGGCAGGAAGCCTTCTGCCACGCAGGAATGCCAAAGACTGGGGAGGCAGTGAGGGCACAGATAGGGCTACATAGACAATGAAATAGGATGAGGAATGCACAGTGCTTGAATCTTGGCCTCTGGCCAACTTCTGCAGTCCCAGTGAGATCACAGTTACCACATTTCACCTAGTTACGATCCTAGACACTAACAGGTACTCAATATATGAAGAATGGTTGAATGATTATTTTATTTCATGATATCCCACCACATTGCTTGTGTGGTTTAAATTAAAAATGCTGGTGCATTTAAAGTGGTTAGGACACAGTTTGGTAGAGTGTATGAGGCAGAAGAGCATTAATGGATCTGGTATTAACCTTGTGAGGACAGATACCCTGGGTTTCTATCCTGGCTACTATTTACTGTGACTTTGGGCAAGTTACTTAACCTCTTTATGTTAACTGTGCATTGGGAATTCTGATAATACCTAACTTCCAAGGTTATCATGAGGATAAAATGGGTTTAGGCATAAAGCAGCTAACTCAATGCCCTGTGATAATTTTTAATGTGTTAATAATTACCATTAATAATCAGTGATGAAGGATCATTACTAATAACTTAAGTTATGAGTCAGTGATTATTGACTACTATGATAGAATTCCCCAAGGGCTCTAATTTCTTTTTTTAAAAAAAGAATTATTTATTTACTTGAAAGTCAAAGTTACATAGAGAGAGAAGGAAAGGCAGAGAGAGAGAGGTCTTCCATCCACTGGTTCACTCCCCAGTTGGCCACAACTGCTGGAGCTGCATCCATCTGAAGCCAGGAGCCAGGAGCTTCTTCCGGGTCTCCCATGTGTTTGCAGGGGCCCAAAGACTTGGGCCATCTTCTACTGCTTTCCCATGCCACAGCTGAGAGCTGGATAGGAAGTGAAGCAACCAGGACTCCAACTAGTGTCCACATGGAATGCTAGCACTGCAGGCGGTGGCCTTACCAGCTATGCCACAGCGCCGGCCCCGAGTTCTGATTTCTAAAGCTCTTTCATCTTGGTTGTAGTCTTTTTCTGGTATACTTTTTGCTTATATCAGATCTCTCTCCAAATGTATTTGTAGCTGATGGAAGGAGATTTACATCACAGACACCAGTATGGGACAGTGAAAACACCCATCCCTAGACCTAAGCATGATGATATTCCAAAGTCAAAGTCACCTTCTTCCTCGTGTCAAGCACAATTGGATTAGTCCTACTGGGTATTCCAGTGGGTCTGTCTGTAGTTATTTCCTACCGTGCTAAAGACAGAGCAACCTGAGCAAGGTGTGCTCTCTGAAGGGTTCCTGTGACATGGCTCCATCTTGTTTATTTATTGGCAAGTCAGCTTTCAGCTTGTCCAAGAGCATGTGTTTTTCTGTCTGAAAACCCGTACCAACCCAAAGTGTAACACAACAGAAACCCATTGGGACGCTTTCACTTTTAAAGAGTTTCCAAGCACCCTGCCCTTTTCCTAAAGGACTCTTTTCCCTTTTATGGATGAGCACCAGGCTCCAAGACAGTGTAAATAGAGCTTCCTGTTCCAGGGAAGTGCTGGCTCCTGCAGGAGCCCAGGGGTCCTTTGGGAAAAGCTGATAGGAACTATGAGCTGTGTGTGACCTGAGGTGCAGGAGTCAGCTGAGCCAGAAGGGAGGGAAACACATTTAACAGTCCCTTTGTGCAGACTTTGGTCCCAGAAGCACTTCTGGGAAAGTAAGTCCAGTGCCATACACACACTCCTTGCAAAGAATGGCAGGGAAGCTGGCCGGGCCAGAGAGAGCCATTTCCAGATTAGGCGCCTAAATCTTGGACTTGGTAGCTTTGAGGAACCCTGATATGTCTGCAATTCTCACAATTCAGGAAGCTTATACTTCAGATGAGTGGGGTTTTTAAAAAAACAAATTGGTTCTATACAACTTAACTCTAATAGCAAATACTTTTTGGGCTGCTTCGTGTTTGCATACTAAGCACATGAACATTAAAACCGAGTCTTGTCTCCTGGACTTCAGTATTTTCCTGTAGTTTTAAATGATGATCATTTAAAAAGTTAGTTTTTTGATTGAGTTGATGTGCAATTCACTCTGATAATTTTGATCTTTGACTTCTGTTTGCTTCATAATCTCATCAGTGATGCCATGAAAAGAAACCAAAATGGTGTAACTTTTGGATGCATTCATAATGATGCCATGGCAATTATAGGCATTATTTTGATACTAGCTAAGATTTACAGTGCACTTGGTATGTTTTAAACAGTGACCTAAGCCAATAGTCTCCATCAGTAAAAACTTTTTTCAGCATGAACTGACAAATTTTGTTTAAGAATTAAATACTATTATATTGTGTGCAAAAACAAAAATAAATTAAAATTAAATTAATAAATTATATTTAAGAGTGACATAAGTGAACATAAACAGAAATGTTTCTATTTTCTTCTTGCACGCTAGTAAATTGTCTACTGCTAGAGGATGGGCACCCTAATTTGAAGATCACTCTGCAAACACAGTTCAAACCATTGTTATTCTTATTTTTTAAACTTTTATTTATTTATTTTCATTTTATTTGAAAGGCAGAAAGACAAAGAAACAAGACACTCCCTAAGTGCTGAGACAGCCAGAGCTGGGTCAGACTGAAGCCAGGAACTCAGAACTCGATCCAGGTCTCCCATAGGAGTGACAGGGATCCAAGTACTTGACCCAAACCGGCTGCCTCCAGGAAGCTGAATCAGGAGTGGAGGAGTAGGACTCAAGCTAGGCACTCTGATATGGGTGCAATTGTCAATGAAGAGATGACTAACTGCTGTACCACAGGCTGCCCCTTTTAATCCCACTTTAAAGATGAGTAAACTGAGGAGCAGAGATGGCCAGCAGGGTGCCCCTGTCAGGAGGACTGTTGACAGCTGTGCCCACCCTGTGACCTCATAACCTTTCAGACTGTGGTGGCTTCTCCATCAGCACTTCCAGGAAATGTACCATTATGCTTCTGCGTTCCTATTTCAGCTCCTTTTTAACCCAAATACATGATGCAGGCACTTTAACAGTGTGTCCAGATATATCTGAGACTTATAATCAGAGACTTTTAAAACAGTTTGAATAAAATGTGTGGTTTCAGTCTGTGGTCAGATGTAAGAATCTCAAAATGAGTGGAGATTTCCTCATCTGAAGCTTTCTTTCTTAATCCAGAAATGAAGTCCAGATGTTGGGTTCGTTGTGATTATGAGTAAGTGTGGATTAAAGAAGTCGAGGACACTGCGTGTAGTCCATTAATTGTGAGAAATGTATTATTTTGAGATGTTCATAATAGGGGAGGCTGAGTATGGCATATATGAGAACTCTGTACTGTTTCACAAATTTTATTTTGTAAATTTAAAACCATTCCAAAATAAAAAGTTTCTTTAACAAGAGTAAGTATGGAACTACAAATGAAGTGAAGAAAATAATTCCATGTAACATAGTGTAAAAATAAAATATTTAGGAATAATGAAAGCAATGCAAAATTTGTATTCTGAAAACTACAAAACATGGTTGAAATAAATTTGAAAAGTTCCAAATAAATGAAAAGACTGTCCATCTCCATGGATTGGATGACTTGGTAGTATTAAGATGATAAAACTCTTCAAACTGATCCACAGATTCCATTCAGTTCAATTCCTATCAAAATCCCAGTTGGCTTATTTTTAGTAATTGACAAGTTGACCCTAAAATTATGTAGGAATATAGGGGACTGAAGACAGCCAAAACAATCTTGGGGGGAAAAAAAGTAGGAGTACTCATACTTCTCAATTTCCAAACTTCTTATTAAAACCATGCTATTCAGGACAATGTGGTAATCGCATAAGGATAGATGTGTGGAGCAATTAATAGAATTAAGAGTTCAGAAATAAGGCCGGTGCCTCAGCTCAATAGGCTAATCCTCCACCTTGCAGCGCCAGCACACCGGGTTCTAGTCCCAGTCAGGGTCCTGGATTCTGTCCCAGTTGCCCCTCTTCCAGGCCAGCTCTCTGCTGTGGCCAGGGAGTGCAGTGGAGGATGGCCCCCATGGGAGACCAGGAGAAGCACCTGGCTCCTGCCATCGGATCAGCGCGGTGTGCCCGCAGTAGCGTGCCGGCCGCGGCGGCCATTGGAGGGTGAACCAACGGCAAAGGAAGACCTTTCTCTCTGTCTCTCTCTCTCACTGTCCACTCTGCCTGTCAAAAAAAAAAAAAAAAAAAGAGTTCAGAAACAAACCCTTATATTTATGATCTATTGGTTTTTGACAAGTAGTGAGGACAATTCAATGATAAAGTATTTTCAATACCTGGTGCTAGGAAAACTAGATATACACAGGCCAAAGCATGATGGTGGACCCTGACCATATGGCATATGGAAAAGTAATTCAAAATTGACTAAAGGTCTAAACATAAGAACTAAAATGAGAAAGCATTTGGAGGAAAATATTGGAGGAAGTCTTCATGACCTTTGATTAGGCAGTAGTTCTTAAATAGGACAGCACAAGTACAAGCAACCAATGAGAAAACATGTAAATTGGACTTCATCAAAACTAAAAATTTTTGTACTTTAAAGGACACTGTCAAGAGAGTGAAAATGAAACCCACACAGGGGGAGAAAGTTAAGGAATTTATATTTAGAATATTTAAAGAAATTTTATAATTAAATAATAAAAAGATAATTCAGCAACATAAATCCCAAACAACCCAATTAAAAATGGGCAAAAGCTCAGAATAAACATTTCTCCCAGAAAAAATATACAAATGGGCAATAAACACATGAAAAGAAACTTAACATCACTAATAATTAGAGAAATGCCAATAGAAACCATAACCAATTCACATCCATTATTATACACAATACAGCAAAAATAAAAGCCAAACCCTGAAACTAACTAGTATGGAGGGCATGGAGAAACTGGAACCCTTGAACATCGATGGCAGGGAAGTAAAATGGTGCAGCCACTGTGGAAAATTCTCATTATTCAAAACATAAAACAGAATTATCAAATAATCCAGCAACTCCACTTCTGGGAATATATTCAGAAGAAGTAAAAGCAGAAAGCCAGCAGAGGTTTATACATCTATATTCTTAGCAGCAATATTTAAATAGCTACAATGTGGAAGTAATGCTGTGTCCAATGATGGATGAGTGGATAAACAAATTGTAGTTTACACATATGGTGGAATATCATTCAGCCTTAAAAAGGAAGGAAACTCTGATTCACTCTGCAACATGAATGAATCTTAAAGGCACTGAGCTAAGTGAAATAAGTCAATCACAAAAGGGGCAAACATTATATGATTCCACTTTAAATGAGGTACAAAGAGTGGCCACATTCACAGAGAAAGAAAGTAGATGGTGGTTGCCAGGGGCTGGGGGTGTGGATAATGGGGAGTTAGTGTTTAATGAGTACAGAGTTTCAGTTTAGGAAGATGAAAGATTCTAGAGATGGATAGTAATGACCGCCACACAACACTGGTAATGTACTTAATTCCACAGAATTGTAGACTTTAAATGATTAAAATGACAACAAAATTTTTATTAGTGTAACACTTGTACATTTTATGGAATATAGTGCAATATTTCAGTAAATGTATAAAATATAAACTGATCAAAGCAGATGGTCAGCTTTTTTATTTCTTTACATTTGTTTATAGTCTACCATCTCCTCTGTTCTAGTTCTTCATACAGTATATAGATATATGCATTGGGGCTGGTGCTGTGGTGTAGTGGGTAAAGCCGCCGTCTGCAGTGCCTGCATCCCACATGAGTGCCAGTTCGAGTCCCGGCTGCTCCACTTCCGATCCAGCTCTCTGCTATGGCCTGGGAAAGCAACATAAGATGATTCAGTTCCTTGGGCCCCTGCACCCTCATGGGAGACCTGGAAGAAGCTCCTGGCTCCTGGCTTCAGATCAGCACAGCTTCAGCGGCCAGCTGGAGAGTGAACTAGTGGATGGAAGACTTCTCTCTCTCTGCCTCTGCCTCTGCCTCTCTATAACTCTGGCTTTCAAATAAATAAATTAATTGATTTTAAAAAATGAATTTTTAAAATTTTATTTATTTATTTATTCGACAGGCATAGCTACAGAGAGAGGGTCTTCCATCTACTGGCTCACTCCCTAAATGGCCTCAACTGCCAGAACTGGGCCAGTCCAAAGCCAGGAGTTTCTTCCAGTTCTCCCACATAGGTGTAGGAGCCCAAACACTTGGGCCATCTTCGACTGCTCTCCCAGGCCATAAGCAGAAAGCTGGATCAGACGAGGAACAGCCAGGACACGTACCAGCACCCATATGGGATGCTGGCACCACAGGTGGAGGCTTAGCCCACTAGATCACAGCTCCAGCCCCAAAAGAATGAATTTTAAAATAATAAAAAGATAAGGTGGGCATTAGATCTAGTGATTTAAAATTCCAGATAGGACATCCATATTCCATATCAAAGTGCCTGGGTTTGATACCTGGCTCCAGCTCATCATTATGCCTTCCTGCAAATGAAGCTCCTTGAAGGCAGCAGTGATGACTCAAGTAATTGGGTTCCCACCAGCCATGTAAAAGACTTGTATTGAGTTCCTAGCTCCTGACTAGCCTTGGTCCAGCCCAGGTTATTGCAGACATTTAGAGAGTGAAAAAGGATAGGATCTCTCTCTCCACTCTCCCAACAAATTAATAAATACATTTTAAAATAATAATAAAATTTAAAATAGGTAATGAATATGAATAACTATTTATCCAAAGATATTCAAATGCCCAACAAGTACATTTATTAGTCACTAATAATAATGAGATGCTTCTTAGTACCACTAGGATGACTATAATCAAGAGGACATATAACATGTTGATGAAGATGTAGAGAAACTGGAACCCTTATAAGTTACTGATAGGAATGTAAAATGGTGCATTTTATAAAGTAGTTTGAAAATTCCTCTAGGGGTTAAACAGAGTTACCATATAGTCTAGTAATTCTGCTCTCAGGTATAGTCCCAAGAAAAGTAGAAATATTTATACACACAAAACTCGGATGTCAATGTTCTTATCAGCATTGGAATAGTCAAAAGGCAAGTAAAACCCAAATGTTCATCAACTAATGAATGAATAAATAAAATTTGGTCTATACACTAGGGCATAATATTCTGCAGTAAAGAGAGAGATGAGTGAAATTCTGATAGATGCTAAAATACAGATGAAACTTTGAGACCATTTTGGTAAAGAAAGAGAGCTTGAATAAGCAAATTTATAGATACAGAAAGAAGACTAATGGTTGTGAGGGCTGGGGATAAAGCTGGGGAAACTGGAGTTTCTCTTTGGGTTAATAAAAATAATCTAAGTGGATTGTGGTGATGGATACATAATTCTGTGGACATGCAAAATTGTACACTTTAAATAGCTGAACTTGTGGTATGTGAATTATATTTCAATGAAATGGTTAAGAAATAGCAGAAATAGTAAAACATTTCATGATGAATTTAAAGAGAAGTACTGTAAAACTTTAAAAGAAAAAAGAGCGAGACAGGCATTTGGCACAGCTGGTAAGTCAGCACTTGGGATGCCTGTACTCCATGCCGAAATCCCTGGGTTCTAGTCCCAGCTCTGCTTCTGGTCCAGCATCCTGCATATACACACCCAGGGAGGCTGCAAGTGATGGATCAAGTGTTGGGTCCCTGCTTCCCGTGTTGGAGACCCTGATTGAATTCTGAGCTCCCAGCTTTGGCCTGGCCCAACCATGGCTATTGTAGGTATTTGGGGAGTGAATCAAGGGGCATTTAATTTATTTACAAGATGATTAAAGTACCAAGTTTTATGCAAAGAAATGATAGATGCCTGAGGGGATGGACATGCCAGACACCATAATGTGATCATTATATATTGTATACATGCATCAAAATGTCATATCCTATAAACATGTACAATTATTATATATCAATTGAAAATAAATTATATAAAAAGCATAAAGTTGTAAATGCTAATTGAACAACTTTAGAAAAATTAATTATTTCATCTCATTCCCCTGTCATATTTGTGAATACAAACAAAAATATTGAGGCTACTCTTTTCAGTAAGCTATTGGGAGAAAACAAATTACCAACATTTTTGTGGAAAAAATGATGATACAGGATTTTATTATTATTTGCTTCTCTTTTTAAAAACAAACTCATTTTGTTGATTTTTTCATATTATAAAATTCCATCCATCTTATTTGAAAAACCTAATGATGTTTTGTAAATGTGTACAGTTGTGCAAATACCACCTCAATTCAGCTGGACATGCTCATTACCCCAAAATGTTCCCTGATGCCCTTTTGCAGGCAACTCCTGCTCCTATACCAAACCCACTTATTTGCTCTCTGTGTCTATATTTCTCCTTTTTTAAAAGTTCATATAAATGCCACTCAATAATAAATAAGATTTTTTGCCTGTCTTCTTTTACTTAAAATAACGTTTATGAGAGTCATCCATATGGTTGTACATGTTAATTGTTCCTTCATTTTTATTGTTGAATAATATACACATTTCATATGTGGTTTCCAGTCAGGAGTGGGCAACATCTGGCTGAAGGGCCATATAAAGCCCTCAAAATCATTTGGTCTGGTTCTTCCAAGGCAATCACAAGGTGGGACTCAAAACTATTTTTAAAAAAGATTTATTTATTATTTTAAAGTCAGAGTGAGTGAGTGAGAGAGAGAGAGAGAGAGAGAGAGATCTTCCATCTGCTGGTTCATTCTCCAGATGGCCACAACAGTCCCTGGCTGAGCCAGGCTGGAGGCAGGAGCCCAGGCACTTCATCTGGGTCTCCCATGTGAGTTGCAGGGGCCCACACACTTGGGCCATCTTCCATTGCTTTCCCCAAGCCATTAGCCAAAAGCTGGTGGGAAATGAAACAGCCAGGATATGTTTTGCCTGCTATGCCACAATGCCAGCACCAGAAGGCTAGTTTTTAAATTGATAATCGTGTATGGCCTGAGAATGATGTTATAAACATACAAATGGCCCTTGGCAGAAAGAAGGTTCCCCACCCCTGGCAAGTGGACGGACATCTGGAACATTTCTGGATCTTGGCTATTCTGAATCCAGCTGTGATGAACATTTGTGCATAAGTCTGGGTGGATAGAAGTTTCTCATTTCTCTTGGACTTAATTACCAGATGTGCCTGTTTAATTTTTAAGAAACTGTCAATTGTTTCCCACAGTGCCCATACTATTTTACATTTCCACCAAAAATGAATGAAAATTCCAGGTTTCCCCCATTATTGCCAACACTTGGCGCTGTCACTCTGATTTTAGCCATTCTAGTAGGTATGTGGCAATCTATTGGTTTTTTTGTTTGTTTGTTTGTTTGTTTTTTGGTCAGGCAGAGTTAGACAGTGAGAGAGAAAGACAGAGAGAAAGGTCTTCCTTCTGTTGGTTCACCTCCCAAATGGCCACCACTGCCGGTGGTAACCTAGAGAAGACGGAGAATAAAACATGCTGTGATGAATTCTGGGAGAAGCACCATATTATTTTCTAAATATTTGGCACAGTGATTACGTTGTCACTTTGGACCTCCACATCCCATATCAGAGTCCCTGGGTTCAAGTTCCAGCTCCACTTCTGCCCACCTTGGGAGGCAACAAATGATGGTGTAAGTGTTGGGGTCCCTGCCACCCTTGTAGGAGACCTGGATGGAGTCCCAGGTCCTGACTCCAGCATGGCCCAACACAGCTGTTGTGGGTATTTGAGAAGTGAACCAGCAGAGGAAAGCACCCTTTCTTTGTCTCTGTGTTTGTGTCTCTGTCTCTCTCTCAAATAAATTAAATAAATAAAAATGTTTCAAGCACTGTAAAGACTTTGTAGTCCTAAATTTCAGTTCCAGCTATGTCCCTGAGGATAGAGAGCCTTGGTAGCATTCGTGGGCCTGAAGTATCTCCTAGGCAGGAGCAGAGCTTCAAATTCCTGCTTTATACTGAAGCATGCTGACAGCTCCGCCTACAGTATCAGAATACTTCTGATGTGTCCAGGATGAGATGGGATGCAGCACATGCAGGGACAGTGTGCTGTCAGACAGGAAGACCTTTTGCTTTTGTAGTTAGTCCTCACATAAGGTCAGAAGACGCTTGGAAAAAAGTGGCACTTACATGAGGTTCCGAAATTCTATCGCTGTGTGACATTTATTTATTTATTAAATGTGTGCCATGTTATACATATGTGTTATAATCTATACTCGTATAATCCGTGATATATTATACTATGAAAAGAATAAAAGTGGCTATTTCAAATAGTTCATATGTGAGAAGATGGATTAAGATACCTAAGTGGGCTGCTTAGATTTTATACCAGGAGATTTTATACCCAGATTTACCTTTGTGTTAACAACATGTTTGCTTTATTTATTTACTTATTTATTCATTTATTTGAAAGTCAGAGTTACAGAAAGAAAAGAAGAGACAGCGAGAGAGGTCTTCCATCTACCAGTTCAGTCCCCAAAGGGTCACAGCAGCTGGGGATGAGCCAGGCTGAAGCCAGGAGCCAGGAATTTCTTCTGGGTCTCCCACGTGGCTACAGAGGCTCAAACACTGTGCCTTCTGCTATTTTGCCAGGTGGATCAGCAGGGAGCTGGAAGTAGAACAGCCAGGACTCAAACAGGTGCCATATGGGATGCCAGTATCCTAGGAGGCAGCTTTACCTACTACATCACAACACTAGTCCCAGAAACATGCTTTTTTTTAAAATAAGATCTGAAATTCTAACTCTGTTTTGAAAAATATAGTTACTTTTCAAAATAGATATTTTATGTTGAATAGATTTGTTATTTTAAATAGACTAATAATGATTTTTAGAAGTTCTCAATTTTAATTTCCAGTATGGCTACTGTCATAGAGCAATTCACATGAGCGAAAGCTCTTTGGCACTCTCAGTGATTTTTAGAGAGGAAAGGGCTCTCAGAACCACGAGATTTGAGACCCACAGGTCTAAATTCCCATCATCCTTATTTCTCAAGTCCCATGGTTTTCGCAGCCCTCTGATAATGTCACTTCCTTCTACTCCTTTTGTGAAGCTTTTCATGGTAAGATCATCTATAAATTTCAAATTTCAAAATCCAATTCATATTTTCTTTCCTTTTTTTAAAAAACAAAGATTCATTTATTTGAAAGGAAGAATGACAGAGTAAGAGAAATAAAAGGGTCTTCCATCGCCAAATGCCAGCAACAGCAAGGGTTAGGACAGGGAGCCAGGAGCCAGGGACTCCAGCTGAGTCTCCCACATAGCTGTTAGGAACCCAAGTTCTTGGGTCATCATGTGCCGCCTCCCAGACACATGAGCAGGAAGATGGGTCAGAGAATGGAGTAGATGGGAATTGAGCTAGGTACTCTGATGTGGGACACAGGAGTCCCAAGGACAGCTAGATCTGCTGAGCCACAACTCCCCCTCCCCTTACTTACCTTATTTGACTGCCCTTCAGCCTCTAATACCCTTGTTCACTCCCTTCTTAAAAACGATTCTCCCTCGTTGCGACTTCAGCCCTCTCATATCTCCTCCTGCCTCCCTGCCTTCCAAGTCTCTGCTTTCTCTTGCCTGCACATGTTGGTGACTTCTCAGGCTTGTGACCTCGGTTTTCCTCTCATTGCTCTCTCTATTTTCCTTGGGGTGTCTCATTCAAATCATTGACTTCAGTTTCTGCCAATATACCGGTATTTTCCACATCTGCTGTCCCTTCCTGAGCTTTGTATCCCTGTTTCCAAATGCATTTCAGTGTCCAACAGTATCCCTAAGGGACTCCGCCAAGTGAAACTCCTGAACTTCCCCTCCCCAAACTCTCTTTAACTTGCACGTATATTTTAATCATAGTGTTGTTAACTATTTACATAGAAACAATAAAAAAGAAAACACAGAGCAACAACTTAAAGGGATGGTGGGTGTTTGGCCTGGTTGGTTAAGGCAAGGCTTGAGACGCCCACATCTCATATCGGAGCACCTGGTTTCAAATTGTGCCTCTGCTTTCAATTACAGCTTCTGGATATTGTGTGCTCTGGGAGGCAGCGGTGGTGGCTCAAGGAGTTGAGTCCCTTCCATCCACATGAGAGATCTTAAAAAAGAGTTCAAGCTCCTTGCATTAATCCTGGCTATTGCAAGGCACTTGGGAGAATGAAACACTCCCTGTCTGCCTCTCTGCCTCAATAAAATAAAATAAATAAAAATTTTTAAGAACTTAAGAATTTATCACTGACTTCTCTTCCAGTTCCTCCCTATATGCAATGATCTCCAAGTCCAGTTGTAGCTCCAAAATATTTCTCACGTCTATGCCTGGCTTTCCTCCAGTTATTCACGCTCGCATCATTGTTTTCCTGGACTATTGATTGGCCTCCAGTCTTTGTCCCAGTTGCCTGCCAGAGTTATCTTTCAAGTGTGCATGCGTGTGCATTGTACTCTGGGTGCTTAAAGTTTTTTCTTCTCACCTACAAATTAATATTCACACTGCTTGAGCAGGCAAGGGCACATAATGTCTTTCATTACTGATCCTGCTGAGTCGTCTAGCTGTCTCTTGCCACTCCCAATTTCTACCCTGTTTCCCAGCCGTACTTTGTGGTGAGGCTGTGCCTTTGCTCAGGTGCCCTCTCTGTCAGCACAACTGATCCCCTGGGTTTCTTCTTTGTTTTTTTCCAGGTGTCTTCTTAGAGGTCATCTCCTTTGGAGTCTTCCCCCTCTCTCAGCACAATGCATATTTGCTTGCTTTATCTTGCAAACTCTCAGATCAACTGGAATCAGCCCTTATCCTATCTCACTGTACTGTAGATATTTGCTTGCATCTCTTAATTCCCCACTAGATTGAGTGTGGGGCCGTCTCCTCTCTGCCTAACACAGGGTTCAGGCCAATGATAAGTTTGCAAATGGATTAGCTAGGTGGGGGGCAGGTATCAGAAGAAGGTTCCTTTGCTTTCTCTCTGAACCAACTGCAGATGCATTCATATCTCTTCATAATGAAAACAAGATCAAAATAGTGACTTGCTCATCATGGACAAGAAATGAAGAAATCTGGTGATGCTGATGAAATGGAGCTCCCTTCTCACAGAGTATAAAAGAATGTTCCCTGTGGTTTCATTTGCTGCCTCTCAAAGATTAACCATGTCGATATGAATTTAAGGAAAAAAGAGATGCTGGAATAAACAAACTCATGGGAAGAAAAGGAAAATCAGATGAGTTACTTGGAAATGAAAGTATCAAAGATGAGGAAGATAGAAAAAGAAAAAAAAATATTGTGGGAAAAAAGGTACAAAAACGGTACCAAAGAATAGTCAGTTTGCTGCCAATAAGGAGCTGCGAGAAAAAGAAATACAGGAATGAGAGGAAACCCTGGCAGGATGCAGCTTCACAATTCCTTCAGAGCGCAAGCCCAGGCAGGTTTCTTGATATTGTCTCTAAAGCATGTGCTCACCCCAACTCTCAGATCCAGGCACATGTTCTCTGCAAGGGACATTTGGGTCAAAAGGCCAGAGCTACCACATTAGAGCAGAAATCTGTCTTCTGGATCTAGGCACTACCCGAGGAGCAAAACTAGTGAACACCACGATCCTTTGATGAAGCAACTTCCATACTTACACAAGTTTGGCATAAGATATTGATACGATTCCTATAGTTTCCAAGTGTCACAGTCAGTTTCTTTCATCTAATGCAGTTACATAGAATCTTACAGTGATGCTCTGAAAATTTTAATATTCTTTGAGGCCAAAATTCAGAAGTAATTCTTACTGAAACACAGAAGAGATCAAACTGCAGTTGCCAAATGCTTGATGAGTAATAGAACTACAAATGCAATCATAATTTTTAAATTTCAGCAGAGAGAGAGGGAGAGACGGACAGAGACAGAGATTTTCCATCCAATGATTAACTCTCCAGATGGCTGCAATGGCCTTGGCTGGGCCAGGCCAAAGTCAGAATCCAAGAACTTCATCCGGGTCTTTCATATGGGTGACAGGGGCCCAAGCACCTGGACCATTTTCTGCTACTTTCCCAGGTGCATTAGCAGGGATTCAATCAGAAGTGTAGCATCTGGGACTTGAACACCATGGTGCCCAAATGAGATGCCAGCTTTGCAGGCAGTGACTTAACTCACTGAGCCATAATGCTGGCCCCTATCCTACACTTTAAAAAAAAAAAAAAAAGATAGCTTTCCTCTGAATTGGAACCTTTTTTGTTTAGTAATATGTTACATATTACATGAAATAGATCTGAAATTTGAGACAAGTGTTATGTGATTATGCTTTAAAAATGTGCTTTCTTATTAAATCAACTGATAATACTTGCTAGGTACAACTTGTGAGACAATGCCATATCTAATACTTAATTTTTTAATTTTTATTTATTTTATTTGAGAATCAGAAGGGAGAAGGGGGTGGAGAGAGAGAAAGAGAGAGAGAATCTCTCATCTGTTGTTATACTCTCCAAATGCTCACAACAGCCAGGGCTGGACCAGGATGAAGCTGGGAACCAGGAACTCCATCTGGATCTCCCAGGTGGGTGGCAGAAACCCAAGTACATGAATCATCACCTGCTGCCTCCCAGGGTGTGCATTAGCAGGAAGTTAGAACCAGGAGCAAATCCAGGACTGGAATCCAGGCACTCTGATATGGGATGTGGGCATCTCAAGTGGCATTTTAACTGCTACACCACACGCCCACCTTCTACTCATTTTAAAGTCAGCCAAATACACAAGAAACTAAGTCTTCAAAGACACAAATTATAATAACTTTCATTTTCAAAGTACTCTCCCATCTATGATTAAGGCCTACAGGTAAATCTTTGTGTATATATCCTTAATTCAGAATTACAAGTCTCTTTCCTTTTAGGCCCCTTCACATAGCAGACTATTCACTTAGCACTTAGTAACAAGTCCTATCACAGATAAGGTTTCATCAGATCTGCCCAGTAATTGCCCATCCCCGGGGTGATGCTTTAATGGGAAGGAAATGGAGACAGAAAACACAGCACTTGTATTGAAGCCAGTGATCAGCTAACTCACATAATTGTCACAGAAAACTCAGGACAAAGGCCAGGGACAAAGGCCAGCCACTGGTCCCAGGTCACGCAGTAGTCAGCACAAGCCACAGCGAGGCAGTGTGAGGCTGGAAGTTAACATTCTTCCCTCCTGCTTTCTTTTTTTAAGAGGTGTTTGTTTATTGGAGAGGCTGAGTTACAGAGCTACTGCTTTCATTAGGCCACCACCTGTGATGCCAGCATCTCCTATGAGCACCAGTGTGAGTTCCGGCTGCTCCACTTCCCATCCAGGTCCCTACTAATGTGCCTGGGAAGACAGTGGAGGGTGGCCCATGCACAGGGGCCCCTGTCATCCACATGGGTGACCTGGATGGAACTCCAGGCTCCTGACTTTGTCCTGGCCTAGCCCTGGCTGTTGCGGCCATTTGGGGAGTGAGCCAACAGATGAAGATCTCTGTTTCTCCCTCTCTCTCTGTAACTCTGCCTTTCAAATACATTAATTTTTTTTTTAAAAAAGTTCTTTAGTGTTCCACAGCACAGTGGGTGACTAAAGTACACAATATCCTATTATATATTTTCTGAGGAAATAGAAGAGAGGTGCTTGTAAGCTCCAAACATGGAAATGGAAATGCTAATTACCAGTTTACTCTTATACATGTGTTGAAATATCACATTGTACTCTACAAATTGTACAAGTATTACATCTTAAATTTTTTTTTTAAAAGTTATGGTCATTTTAGCAATTCTCCTAATGGTGCTCTCTCAGCTACCTGTATGTAAGATCCTGGCCAGGTCTTTTAGGTGCCAGTAAGTTGTACGTTTCAGTGTGATCCCTATGGGCATTGCACCCATGATCATCAAGACCATACACACTCTCTAAAGAGGAAGTGATTTTTTGTAAAAGGTAAGGGTGTAGTCCCGGCCTTGCCCCACTCAGTATCCCACACATTCATTGATTGAAGCTAAGAAAGAAAGAGATCCCAACCTTCAAATCAGGATGAGACAGAAAGACTCCAAGGTAAAGAAGAAAAACTACATGAATTCTCTAAAGATCATACCTTTCTCTCCATGTCCTAGGAGGACAACATGTGAGGTTTATTAGTTTGTCTGCTAACATTACTCATTTGAAACGAACTCCTGGGTGTGTGCCTTGCAGAGCACCGTGGAAATCAACAAAGCTATACATAGAACAGCAATTTGCTCTGCAGCCAAGAGGGCCCCACAGATAGCAGAGATCCAGATCTTGCTGGAGAAAGGAAGCACTCTGCTTCCTTATTTTGCTAGCATCCCAGGCCTGCAAGTCAACACACACCCTCCATACAGTTAGCTGGCTAGTCAAGTAAGTATTGACAAACCCTACTGATTATTACAGGGACTAAGTTTGTATAATTATACAATTAGTAATCACGGAGCTCTTTCCTGAAATTTCAGTAATACATTTATTTGGCATTTTAATCTTATTGGTAAAGGTAATTTAGAAATGATACATTTAAGAGTGATCATATGTTTAAACTCATAATGAATTAGCAAAACTTAAATATCATTTATGCACAAATATTGTTTGAGAAACTATGCTTATGACTATGGTTGAATTCAACTGAACAACATTTAAAAATGGATTTATGGGCATTCATGCAATGCTAATGGCTTTTTCACATTTCCTTAATGACGTTATAATTACCTATGGAATACAGAAAGCCACTTCCCATCTTCCCAACACAAACATGTCACCTCCTGTTTCTCATTTCCTTACAGTGACACTCAGGACTTCTCTACCAGGTTTCCGGACACTTTTAGTAATTTTTTTTTTGACTCTGAGATTTCTTCTTTAGTTAAGGAGAATCTCATAAATACTAGTTGGACATCTTTTTGGAGATGGAAAACAAGCAAATAGATTCCTATGGAGTTCTGGAGTTAAACTAAGTTGAAAAGGGCTGCAGTGGGTACCCAAGCTTCCCCTCCTGCCAACTGTCTCCTTCCATCATGTCCTCCATGTCTCCTGCCAACCAGGGCCCAGCTGTCTCACTTACTCTGAGTCTCTTTCCTGACCCCTATATGAAAGTCTGCGTGGAGAAAGCAAAGCTCACTTTTGAGGTGAGTCTTATGGGTGACTCACTTTTCAACCAGTGATGCTCAGGGCCATCACTAGCTCTTTGTGTTGAATTCCTAAGAATGTGACATTCCCGAAGCCAGGTTCTCAGAGGGCATTGCCTGAAGGTCTGTCCCTTGCCACAGTGCACTTGGTGGCCTGGTAGATGCCTGGTGCTGAGTGATGAGTCTTCTTCATGTCTCTTATAAGAAGGCCCTGTGGCTGGCTGTACCAACTTTTATGGGTATGTCAATTTCATAGCAAAAACAAAGATTTCTGGATATTATTTAGGATTTAGCAAATCAATTTATTCTCGTTCTCACAATCTCCTGAACTATTATGCTTATGCCACATCCTACAAGATTCTCCTTCAAGGTTTAACCATGAGAGAAGCCTTTCCTGGCTCCTGAGGTCACTTCAGGGCTGGAACAGCAGGGAGGCTTTCATGGGCATCAACACGGTAGCACTGTCACGCCTGTCACCCGTGTGCACAGCCTTCCTCCCCCATGACTGATGAGCTCTTATGAGTCAGGTGTAAGTCCTCTGCACCATTCTGTCTGCCCGCTCAGCAGGATTCTGTCCAACAACGGGGACACTCACACTGGATCCTGCCCCAAGCCTACCAGTCAGCTGCACTCTCTTATCACAAAGGTGCCTGCTGAGCATCGCTACTGTGAAAATCCAAAATCCAAAATGTTCCAAGGCCCAAAACTTTTTCAGTGCTGCTGTAACTCCACAAGTGGAAAATCCCAAACTTCATCTTATGTGTTGGGTCGCAGTCAAAACACAGACACACTGAGAGTATGGTCTATAATCACCTTTGGGTTGTGTGTATAAGAAGTGTGGGATACATAATGAATTTGGGGTTTGGATTTGGGTCCTGCCCATAAGATAGCTCATTCTGTGTATGCAAAATACCCTCAAATCCAAAAGAAACCCTGAAATCCATAAAACTCCTGGCCCCAAGTGGTTTGAATAATGTGTACTCAAACCTGCATGTCAGAATCACTGAGTTCCTCCTCCCCTCCCCAGCAGTGCTCCCGTTCCTGTCCATAATCAACAAACCCCTAGTCACTGGGTTACTCAAGCCTTAAACTGGGGCCACACTCAGCTCCTCCCTGACTAGAGCCCCCCAACCCATGTAGCATCCACCTTTTGGGGTTACCTAAGTCCTGCCATCTTCTTACCCTTCAAATTTATCAAGTGTTCATTATTTGCACTGACTCTGACCCTACCTTAATTCAGCAGTGGTAATTTGTTACTTGAATTAATACAACAGCTTTCAGATCAGTGCCCTTGTGCTCAGATCTACTTCTTTCCATCATTGTCTCCATGAGGAATCATCTCTTGCATATGCCTTGCCCACCTGGAAGAGTCCACCAAGCTTGGTTTGGTTTCATAGACCCTTGCTGTTTCATCCTATCATGCATTCTCCCTACCACTCCCTACCAAGTTCTAGGACTGGGAGGCAAGGGAAAGCCGTCCCTCTGGCACAGTGATTGATTGAGTTTGGCCATCTGTCTCCAACAGTGCAGTGAAAAAAGTGAAAAATCAGTCTTGGGATTGTTGGGATCTACTAGTCAGAAAGATCAGAGAAAGATTTGCTAGGTTTGCAAACCAGTGTGAACACGGAGCCCGGGCTGCTGGAGGCCATGCACACACAGGGACTCTAGTGCTGCCAGAGATGGGGTAAGGAGCAGAGACTCAGACATAGATACTGACAGGCCAGAGGCCTTGGATCCAGCTTGCTCAAACCACTTCATCCCTAATCTTTTCGGTCACACCAGCCTTTTATGTTTGAATCAATTTGGGTTGATGTTTTCCAACTTGCAAACAAAAGAGACTTGACTAGCACAGATGTCCAGATAAGACCCTTGTCAAGCAGGCCTCTCACTATCTTCAGATACCGACAGTTGTACTAAGCACCTCATTTTCTGGAAATTTCCTTTCCTTTGCTTGGATAACTCCTATCCATTCTTTAAAAGTCAGCTAAGATTTTGCCTGCTCTGGAAAGCGTTCCCTGAGTGCCCCTAGGTTCCCTGAGCATGATCCTCTCGTAGCGTTTTTCACATCCTTA
Source organism: Sylvilagus floridanus (assembly GCA_949820135.1). Classification (NCBI taxonomy): domain Eukaryota; kingdom Metazoa; phylum Chordata; class Mammalia; order Lagomorpha; family Leporidae; genus Sylvilagus; species Sylvilagus floridanus. Next base: position 82,100,246 of record OX463241.1, read on the forward strand.
ATCGCCTGTTTGCTTTCGCAGGGCTCTCTGTAGAGTGCCAGCTCCCCAGAGCTGGGGTCATGTGTTTTCATTGTTCTGTCTCCAAAACCACACAACTGTACTTCCAGAAGTTCATGGAAGATGGAATTAAAATACAAAGTTTATTTTGGTGCAAACGTTTTTGAAATCTCTATATGAGGTCTTCAAAAAGTTCATGAAAAATTAGTATTATGAAAATATTCTGTGAGAATTTCAAAGTGTTTTGCACCAAGACAAACATCTTTTAATTCTTTCTATGAACTTTGTAAATACCCGCGAATGTTCATTCCCCAAAATGAAAGAAAAGTGAAAGCTTCACAGAGGAGATAATTTGGCTTAACTTAGAATGTGATTTGTATATTTAGGCAGACCACTCCCTTTTGCTGAATCCTAGAGAACTGACTGGGGTAAGGACAAGTACGGAAGCTTGGAGACCAGCCACAGTCATTCAGGCAAGAAATGATGGCATAGCAACCACATGGGGAGACAGAGATAGACTCAAGATAGATACAGGATGTGAACATCACATATCAGGAAATATGGGTTAAAGAGAAAAAAAAATCTCAATAACTACAGGTTTCCTGAGACAGAGAAGTACACAAAGAGGCAGAGTTTGGGAGTTAGGGAAAGTTAATTCTGTTCTTTTGTGCAGATGTATGTGAAAAGTTTAAAATTAAATATTCATGTACTGTAAGACGCAGCATTTTAGAATATGCTTTCAGTGGCTTTTATTATATGCAAAGGATTTATCATTAAATATTTTTTAAAGTTATTAATATATTTGAAAGGTAAAGTGACAAGAGAGGGGGAGACCTTTCATCCACTGATTCACTCTACAAATGCCTGCAACAGCCAGGGCTGGGCCAGCCTACAGCCAGGATCCAGGGACTCCATCTGGGTCCCCCGTGTGAGTGGCAGAGACCCCAGTACTTGGGCCATCCTTTTCTGCCCCCCAGGTGCATTAGCAGGAAGCTGGATCAGAAGCATGAAGTAACTGGGAGTTGAAGCACGCACTCTGATATGAGGTGCAGATACCCCAAGCAGTGGCTTAACCTGCTGCACCACAACTCCCAACCCTATTCACAAGATTTCATAGCCTTGCTGTAGTTCCAGAAGATTTTAATCAGTGCTCAAAAAAAAAAAGGCATTTTCCATTGCCCAATATTCCCAGCCTTTGACAATGGCTAATCTACCTTTTGTCTCCATAGATTTGCCTTGTGTGGACATTTCATGTAAATACAATATGTGGCCATTTATGTATGGATACTTTCAGTTAGCATGATTTCAATGTCTGTCCATGTTATAGTATGTACCAGTACTCTGCACCTTTTTGTGGTCAAATACTATTCCATCCTATGGACATGCCACCATTTCTTCCCATTCATTGGTTGGACATTTGCATTGTTTCCACCTTTTGGCTATTATGAATAGTGTTTCCCTGAACACTGGTGTGTAAATTTCTGTGTAGAAATATTTTTCAGTTTTCTTGAATGTATATCTTGGAATGGAATGGCTGGATTATATGATAACTTTATGTTTTTTAAGAGGCTTATTTATATGAAAGGCAGATTTACACGGAGACCTTCCATCCACTGTTTCACTCCCTAAATGTTTGCAACAGCCAAGGCTGAGCCAGACCAAAGCGGAGAGCTTGAAACTCCATCCATGTCTCTCACATGGGTTACACAGACTCAACACTTGGGCTGTCTTCTGCTGCTTTCCCAGGCACATTAACAGAGAACTGGATTAGGAGTGGAGCAGCCAAGACTCAAACCAGGGCTCCTATGGGATGCCAGCTTTGCGGAAAGCAGCTTAACCCACCGTGCCACAGTGCTGGCCCCAAATTTATGCTTAACTTTTTAAGGAACCACTAGATTGTTTCCCAAAGTGGGGGTATCATTTCACATTCTTTCCAGGAATTTGTGACAGTTCCAATTTCTCATTATGTTGTTTTGACTATACACATCCTAGTGAGTGTGAACTGATGTCTCGTTGTGGTTTGGTTTATGTTGCTCTAATGACTAAGATGCTGAGCAAATTTCCAAGTGCTTTTTGGCTATATGTGTATCTTCTTTTGAAAAAATTTTCTTCAGGTCATATGCCCTTTTGTTTTTGGATGGAGAACAATATTGTATTCAAAAACCATAACTCGATAGTACAAAATAACAGAAGATGACCATTATAATTCACAGGGGATAAAGGGTAACAGGAATTTGCTTTAAATTTTTTTCTTAAGAATACTATATTATTAAATATCTTTGTTTATTTTTAATTTCATCTTTTATTTTAATTAATTTTTTAACAGAGTCAATATGCTTTATACATACAAGTCTAAGAACACAATGATATTCTCTTCTTCCTCCCCCCTCCCACCCTCTTTCACACTTGATCTTAGCCAAAAGGCCGAGAAGCAATCCTACCTCCTTTCCTTCTTTCTTTCATTTTTTTTTAGTTTTTGAGATAACATATTTTATATATATTATAACATATATTATAGTAACATATATCATAACATTATATTATGTTATAACATTATATTATATATAATATATACATATGTAATGTATATATTATATATAATAATTATATTAATTATTAATTATAATTAATTAATTATTATAATAGACATAATAATATATTATATAATATATATTTGTATATTATATATTATATATAACATTATATTATAGTAACATATATTATAACATATATTATAGTAAAAAATTTCACTACTTTGCTGAATAAGACTTTAACAAGTAAGAAGCAAAAAGGCTTTAGTTTAGTGGGAATATACATAATGGCTATAAATAGTAATTGAATGGAAAAAGACCATTTCATTCATATACAGTTTTTTGTCAACTAGTCATTCATAATTTCTTTCAATGAAATAGAATTAATAACAACATAACATCTAAATATTTCCTGTGTGGTTATAAGATAATAATTAAATTCATTTAGACTTTAAGCCATTTCCTCTCAACAGTTTATGCTCAGGAATAATTTTGAGATTGCAATGCAACTTATACATTACATTTTTTGTACTCTATTAGTTATCACAGATAAGGGAAAACATATTATATTTGTATTTTGGGGACTGGCCTATTTCACTAAGTATAATGGCTTCCAGTTTCATCCATTTTATTGCAAAAGACGGGGATTCATTCTTGGTTATGGCTGAGTAATATTCCATAGTGTGTGTGTGTGTAATTTTCTTTATCCAGTCATTAGTTTGTGGACATCTGGATTGATTCCATAGCTTAGCTACTGTGAATAAGCTGCAGTAAGCACGGGGATACAAATAATTCTTCCATATGCTGATTTCACTTTATTTAGGTAAATTCCCATGAGTGGAATGGCTGGGTCATATAGTAGATCTATTTTCAGTTTTCCAAGGAGTCTCCATTACTGTCTTCCACAATGGCTGTACTAGTTTGCATTCCCACCAACAATGGATTAAGAATCCTTGCCAGCATTCATTGTTTGTTGATTTCTGTATGAGACCCATTCCAGCAGGGGTGAGGTGAAATCTCATTGTGGTTTTGATTTTCACTTCCCCAACAGCTAGTGATCCTGAGCATTTTTTCATGTGTCTGTTAGCCATTTGAATTTCATCTTTCAAGAAATACCTGTTCAAGTCCTTTGCCCATTTCTTAACTGGACTGTTTTGTTGCTGTTGAGTTTCTTGAGCTCTTTATAGGTTCTGGATATTAATTCATTAATGATTCATGAATATAGGTTGTCTTGACAATTTTATTTAATAATGCCTCACAATTTCTACTGTACTTGTACTTTTGTTAAATTTACTCCTACATATCTTATTATTTTGATGCTATAATAAATGGAATAACTTTTTTAGTTTTCTTTCAGGATTATTCATTGTTTTCGTGTAGATACACAGTTAATGTTTGAAAAAATTGATCTCATATCCTGCAATTTTGTTGATTTCAGTTATTAGCTGTGGTGGTTATTTTTAAAAAAATGTGTGGTACATTAGTTCTACCTTTGAAGTATTAAGCTTTTGGTTTCTGGTATGTCATTGAACACAAGGGTCTAGGTCTAAGGAGAGAGCCTGGATGGGTTTGTGGGGTTTTGGCACTCAGAAGAGCAGGTCATGACCCATGAGATGAGAACAGCGGGAAGAGAAGATGCCTGTGGACAGACCTTAGGAGACAGCAACAACGGGCAGAGAAAAAGGACTTTAAAAAGCAATACATGGGTTTTATTTATTTTTATTTCTAACAATTAAGGTCAGAAATTAAAATTTCCCCTCCAGAAGTCTTTTATATTTCTCCTGACTCCAGCAAATTCAAGGGAAAAAAAGCTCTTCTAAGAACTTTTGTCTCAACATTTCCTCTTTCAAATAATACAGGAATATATTTAGATAAATGTTGCCAAACATTTGAAAATGAACTCTATTTCCTCATAATACTGTTTTTTATGGAGGGTCACTGTGAACATTTGAGGGCAAACTTAGGGATTGAGGTCTCCCAGCTATCTATCTTTTTATATCTATCTTTTTATAAAATCAGATTTCTGTTAAAGGAAATTGAAAACTGAAAATGCCATCCTATAATTGTTTTTGAAGCCAAAGTTTGAAAACAAAACAAAACAAAACAAAAAAAACGAATTATAGTCCTGTAGACAAAGAAGAATTTGGAAGTCTGTCTTTCCATTTCCTCTTGATTTTTCTCATAGTTGACATTCCTTTGGCTTCCGCAGAGCAAGCTCTCTGTCTGCACATCTGCCCTGGGTTTTGCTGTTATAGATGTAGATGCTCCAAAGTCAACAGGTGTTGTGTGATGTCAGAAGTCTTTGTGTTTCCTTTGGATGCTTTCCTATGTGGGATAAAGATACATTTACCTGACATGGCTTATTGTTTCATAGGACCAGTTGGCCAGAATGTGCCTGTGACCCTCCTGCCCAGGGATTCTCCCCCAGAACCTGTCCACACAGTTCATCACATTTCTAGATCTGATTGCCAGGCAAGGATGCAATATGTGGTGTATACACTGCGTCAGTGTCTAGACAGAATCCAGCTAGAGAGTCATGATTCAAAATTTTGCGTTTTAGGAGTGTCTAGAAATTGTCTTTAAGAAGAAATAGGTATCATCATAAATAAGAGTGTCAATTGTTAAATCAACAACAGGAGTCACTGTGCACTTACTCCCCATGTAGGATCTCTGTCCTTAATGTGTTGTACTATGTGAATTAATGGTAAAACTCAAACAGTACTCTATACTTTGTGTGTCTGTGTGGGTGCAATCCTTTGAAATCTTTACTTAGTATATACTAAGTTGATATTCTGTAGATAAAGATAATTAAAAATGAAAAAAATAAATGCATGGACAACAAAAAAATAAAATAAGAAAATAAGGAATAGGTATAGCATACGGTGGCTCTTCTTCCTGGATTTCTTGCTCAACGTTTGGTCACATGATGCACTCAGAATTTTCAGCTTGAATGTATGTTCCTACTTTTAAACACATAAAACAAAGCATGATATTTAGATAGCTTATTTTAGAAAGAAATAGCTTTTTACCATACTTTATTTCTACCATAAGTTAGTCATATTGAAAGAATAAAATCCTAGCTCCACCAGAAAAGTAAATGATTAGAATATTTGATTACATCAGTAAGAGCTGCATGTTCACTGAAATTATTTCATGGGCTTTACTAGTAATTAATTAATTAAAAGATTTATTTATTTATTTGAAAATCAGAGTTACACAGAGAGAGAAGGAGAGGCAGAGAGAGAGAGAGGTCTTCCATCCACTGGTTCACTCCCTAGGTGGCTGCCAATGGCCAGAGCTGTACTCTTCTGAAGCCAGGAGTCAGGAGCTTCTTCCAGGTTGCTCACGTGGATGAGGGGCTATCTTGTACTGCTTTTCCAGGCCATAACAGAGAGTTGGGTTGGAAGAGGAACAACCAGGTTTCGAATCGGCGCCCATGTGGGATGCTAGCACTTCAGGTGGAGGCTTTACCCACTACGCCACAGCCCTTATTAATTTATTTTTTAAAAACATGTTCGAAGGGGCAGCCATTTGGCCCAGCAGTTAAGACACCACTTAGGACACTGGCTTCCCATTTCAGAGTGCCTGTACTGAAGCCCATCTCTGCTTTCTGTTCTGGCTTCCTGCTTCTGAGCACCCTGGCAGGCAGCAGATGGTGGCTCTAGTGTTTATGTCCCTGCCACCCATGTAAGAGACCTGGAATGAGTTCTTGGTTCCTGGCTCTGGCCTGACCAGACCTAGCTCTTGTGGGCATGTGGAGAGTGAATCAGCAAACGGGAGATCGTTTCCTTGTTTCTGTCTCCCTTTCAAATAAACTGAACATAAATAAATAATTTTTTAAAAGATTTATTTATTTATTTGAAAGTCAGAGCTACAGAGGGAGATAAAGAGACAGAGAGAAATCTTCCATCTGCTAGTTCACACCCCAAATGACCACAACAACCAAGGCTGGGGCAGGCCGAAGCCAGGAGCCAAGAGCTTCTTCCAGGTCTCCTATGTGGGTGGAGGGGCCCAAGCACCTGGGCCATCATCTACTTTCCTTCCCAGGCCACCAGCAGGGAGCTGGATTGGAAGTGGAGCAGATTTGAACCTTGACTTGAAGATCATATGGGATGCTGACAGCTCCTGTGCCACAATGCCAGCCCCTAATTAATTTTTTCTAAATGTGATGTGATTGAATTTTTACTGCATGTTGTTTAATCACCCTAAATTATTAATTTAAATTGTAGATTACATAGAGCACCTAAAAGGAAGTCTGTAGAAGTGAAATTGACACTTTGAGAAGCAATGACTTGAACAGCCCTTGTCTTGACTGTTGAGGAAGACTGGGAATAGGAGAGGGAATAGGAGGTGGGGTGGGAGTGGGGGTGGGAGGGCGAGCATGAGGGAAGAATCACTATATTCGTAAAGTTGTACTTAGGAAATTTGAACTCATTAAATAAACAGTTTCTTTGGGGAAAAATGTGTAGGTTATATTAATTTCTTCCTTGAAGTCATTAAGGAAGACATTTTGAAAGTACAGAAAGATTTTTGGTGTATTGTTAAAAGCGAAAGCTGATTTTCGGGAGAATTTAAGCATTTTTTTTCTCATACTCTAAGCAGTAATCTCTCTTGCTCATTCAGAATCTTAACGTCCTCTTTTGACATCAGGATTCCTTTCTTGAATCCCTCAATGACAGTCTTACACTAGTAAAATATCAAAATCAGAATGTATTAATTTCACAGTAGCTAGGAGCTCTACTGAAAGAAAAAAGAGAAATTGTCCCCTTTCCCTGGACATTTGAATCACACTCAGGTAAGGCCATACATATATGAGTTATGGGAAATAAAATCTGGCAAGGTAGAACATTAGTGTGTTTATAGTGTGCACAGATCACATGGAAGGGCATTTGTGGGGGGAAGAGGTAACAACATTTACAGTTACTGGGAGGGGGGCGAACATACTATTGAGATGCTGAGATGACCTTTTCTGAGAGAGTTGTTGCAGTTTGGTACATGTTTCTGCACAAGCCCAGCTGTAAGTCCGAATTTCTGATTTAAGTTTTGATCACAGTTCTTATACATCACTGTCCCTATCTGGGCTGCTGCAGGACAAATCAGCAGAGATAACAAGTGGCCCGGCACTCCTTGCTGGAGTCCTCATTCATGTCTTGGACCCAGCTTTCTCAAATCACAAAACCACCCCACCTCCACCCTTGCCCTTGACTCTCCAGGTTTCCCCACTCCCCACTCAGCTGCCCTCGCTCCCAAGGGTGGGATGGGTGAGATCCAGCCCTGGCCCTTGCCTCATCCAACATAACTGTCTCTACTGTGGAGCAGGCCAGCCCCTCTGATAGGCAGACCCCTCCCTAAAGAGCATCAAGACCACCTGCCTCTGTCCATTGGTCCTCCTCCTTTTCCCTCCATGTTCCTGGCATCTACCATACTCCTGGCACTTTGAGTGGGGTCCTGTGCCCTGTCGCCTGGCAGTCTTCCATGCACAGTGGCTCCCAGTATGAGAGTTTGTACATCCTGGACCCTGAGACAGTCCTCAACTTCACGTTGTTCAGAAAAAGCCTCTCTTAGCTGGTAGCTTATCAACGAGCACTCTGAATAATGCCCTTTGACTTGGTTGGGTGGGGGATTATCTCTGAACACTTATGCTAGAGAAAGTAGAACACATAGTGGTAGAGAAACCTCAGATTCCATAGCCACTGCCAGTCGAGGGGCTTCTCATTTTTGTTCTTTATTTTTATTTATTTGAAAGGCAGGGAGACAGATCTTCCATCGCTGGTTCACTCAAGGCCCAAAGCCAGGAGCCAGGTCTCCCAAATGGGAAGCAGGAACACAAGCATTTGAGGCACCTTCTATTGCCTCCCAGGGTGTGCGTTAGCAGGAAGCTGGAATCGGAAGCAGAGCCAAGACACAACCCCAGGCACTCCAACATAGTGGGACATAGTGGGCATCCCCAGTGAGGTAGATTTTTTTTATTATTATTTTTGACAGGCAGAGTGGACAGTGAGAGAGAGAGAGAGAGAGAGAGAGAGAGAGAAAGGTCTTCCTTTTGCCGTTGGTTCACCCTCCAATGGCCGCCGCAGCCAGCGCGCTACAGCAGGCGCACTGCACTGATCCAATGGCAGGAGCCAGGTGCTTCTCCTGGTCTCCCATGGGGTGCAGGGCCCAAGCACTTGGGCCATCCTCCACTGCCTTCCCGGGCCACAGCAGAGAGCTGGACCGGAAGCAGAGCAACCGGGACAGAATCCGGCGCTCCGACCAGGACTAGAACCCAGTGTGCAGGTGCCACAAGGCGGAGGATTAGCCTGTTGAGCCACGGTGCCGGCCGGTAGATTTGTTTTTAATGTGCTTAAGATTTATTTATTTGAAAAACAGAGCAACAGAAAGAGAGAGGGAAAGAGAGGAAGGGAGGGCCGGAGGCAGGGAGGAAGGGAAAGAGAGGAATTCCATGTGCTGGTTCACGCCCCAAATGCCCTCCGTAGCCAAGTGTGGGCCAGGCCAAAGCCAGGAGCCAGGAACTCCATCAAGGCCTCCCACATGGGTGGCAGGGGTTTAAGAACTTAGGCCAACATCCACTGCCTCCAATGGATGTAAGCAGGGAGCTGGACAAGAAACAGAGAAGTCAGGACTCAAGCTGGTGCTCTGATGTCACAAGCGGTGTCATGCCACAAAGCAGTCCCCCAAGTGAGGCCTTAACCACTCCACCAAATACCTATCCCCATGTAGGGCTTCTGCAATGATAAAAACCAAAGCCATCACCACTGCGAATAGTACACGTGTGACAAGGTTGCTAGTGTTCTTCCACTGTAGCACAACTGCCTACTAGCAACCCTCTCCAGCGTGCAACCACCTCACACCTCCACTCTGTGTTTTAAACTCACAGACACAGTCCAGGAAGCATAGTCAAGCCGTCACTTCTCCTTTAGTCCTCCAGGGAGAGGACTGAAGCCAGAGTCCCACTCCTCTGCCCATGCTACCTACAAAGTTAGGCAACGGGAGAAGGCAGCTCTAGGCTTGTCTGTCCATCCTGGCAGGTGACGGGACAGCTGCAGAGGGAGGAGGCAATGGCTGTCCTTGGAGAACAATTCTGCTTTCTGTGGCCACATTTTATTCTTCCAAACTCCTTTATCCACCAGACCTATCAAGTTTGACACCCTACAAATCTTGACTTGCATTGTCTTTTAAGAAAAAAAGAGAATGGGGACAGCACTGTGACACAGCGGGATAAAGCCCTGGCCTGAAATGCCAGCATCTTATACAGGCACAGGTTCAAGTCCCAGCTGTTCCTCTTCTGATCCAGCTCTCTACTAGGCCTGGGAAAGCAGTAGAAGATGGCCCAAGTCCTTGGGCCCCTGGACCCACGTGGGAGACCTGGAAGAAGCTCCTGGCTCCTGGCTTCGGATCAGCGTAACTCCAGCCTTTGCGGCCATTTGGGAAGTGAATCAGGGGATAAAAGACCTTTCTCTCTGTCTCTCCCTCTCTCTCTCTCTCTGTAACTCTGCCTCTCAAATAAATCAAATTAAAATCTTTAAAAAAAAAAAAAAGGAAAAGAAATAAGGGAAGGCTAGGGACCAGTGCTGTGGCACAGCAGGTGTGGCTTGCCATCACCGGAGACACCAGCATTCAATACTCCACTTGTGATGCAGATTCCTGCTCATGTGCATGGCAAAGCAGCAGCAGTGGATGGCTCAGGTCCTTGGTCCCCTCCATACACATGGGAGACTCAGAAGGGGTTCCTGACTCCTGGACTCTGCCTGGTCCAGCCCTGGCTATAATGGCCATTTGGAGAGTAAACCAGCCATGAAAGATATTCTCTCTTTCTCTTTCTTCCTTTCTCTCTTCCTTTCTCTCTCTCTCTCTCTCTCTCTCTCTCTCTCTCTCTCTCTCTCTAATTCTGCCCTTCAAATAAATAAAATAAATATAAAAAAAAAAAAGGAAAGGCTGCAGAGTGTCTGCCAAGGAACTGCTGGACTGAATTTCCTTACTGAGAAATCTTATCAATTTAAATATCAACTCAAATATCAACTCCTGACACAATCTGCATGTTTTCAGAATTTGCATGCTATTTCTTTTGCTGTGCCATATTTTCTGTTTTAATTTATAGGAGCGGGTATTTTAATAGGTGTCTTTTTTAGGTGATTTTAGTTTAATGAAATAACCCAATCATTTTGCAAATGAGGGATTTTGTTACCATCACCTTAAAACAAATCTGAAATGTAGCCCCAAGTGTTGCAAGCATTGGTGAAACTATCAGCTTTTGGGGTGGTGTGGATTGAATGAAGAAAGGGAGTAAGGATGGAATGTGGAAATATGTCCTTGGTGAGCTTCTCTGTGAACTTTAACCAGGACCTGCAGGAGTCTTCCTCCCTGGGAGTGGCTGCAAGGGGAGTTACTCATTCTCCCGGTTGCGTATGCACCTTTGTGATCTGCATTCCTTCCAGAGGGTATCTCAGGATACAACTGAAAGTTGTGAAGCCTGATCCTGTGTACTGAGATATCTGGTGTGTAATTTGCCAACTAGTAGCAATACTGGGGTCAGTGCATGCATGCACGCATGGGAAGTACTGATATCGGGGAGTGTCCCAGGATCTTACTTTGTTCCCTTGTATTTTGTGTATCCCATCACGCTGAATCTCCCCTCATCAAGATATGCACCGTTGTTCCTTGCTTTAAAGATAACAGGCTCAGAGTGATTTGCACAATGCACAAATAAGAGGCTTCGTGACCTAGAATCTATCTGTGTTGATTTTTTTTTAACCAACAAGAAAAACAAAAACTAGAAAATTTTGTGGAGAATCCATAGATCCCCGAGGACACGTTTGAGGTTTCCTAAGGTCCTTAGGTTTCCTAAGGCTGGATCGGAAGTGGAGCAGCCGTCACTCGAACCGGCACCCATATGGGATGCCAGCATTGCAGGAGGCAGCTTTACTCGCTTTGCCACAGTGGCAGCCCCCCAGTAACACTTTTAAATAAACTGCTAAGTGTATTTGCTTGAAACTGAGCTCATAATTTTAAATGTCCAGCTTTGCTTTTATAAAGCTGGAGGGGGAAAAATTGTGCAGAAATTTCAATTATTGCATCATCTGCATCTGTGATGATGGCTCAAGTACTTAAGTCCCTGCCACCCATGTGGGAAAACTGAATGGGGTTCTTGGCTCCCAGCTTTGGCATGATCCAGCCTTGGTTATTTCATGCATCTGGAGAGTAAATAAGCAGACAAAAGATCTTTCTTTCTATGACTCCCCACTCTCAGTCACTCTGTCTTTCAAATAAATTAATATATGATTTTTTTTTTTTACAGGCAGAGTGGACAGTGAGAGAGAGAGACAGAGAGAAAGGTCTTCCTTTGCCGTTGGTTCACCCTCCAATGGCCCCGCGGCCGGCGCGCTGTGGCCGGCGCACCGCGCTCGTCCGATGGCAGGAGCCAGGAGCCAGGTGCTTCCCCTGGTCTCCCATGGGGTGCAGGGCCCAAGCACCTGGGCCATCCTCCACTGCACTCTGGGCCACAGCAGAGGGCCGGCCTGGAAGAGGGGCAACCGGGACAGAATCCGGTGCCCCGACCGGGACTAGAACCCGGTGTGCCGGCGCCGCAAGGCGGAGGATTAGCCTGTTGAGCCACGGCGCCGGCTAATATATGATTTTTTAAAAACCCACCATACTGGCACCAGCACTGTGGCATAGCAGGTGAGGTCTCCATCTGCAGTGCTGGCATCCCATATGGGCGCCAGTTTGAGTCCTGGCTTCTCCACTTTTGATCCAGCTCTCTGCTATGGCCTGGGAAAGCCATGGAGGATGGCCCAAATCCTTGGGGCCCCACACCCACGTGGGAGATCCAGAAGAAGTTCCTGGCTCTTGGCTTCGGATCGGCACAGCTCCGGCCATTGTGGCCATCTGGAGAGTGAACCAGGGGATAGGAGACCTTTCTCTCTCTCTCTCTCTCTCTCTCATTCTCTCTCTTCCTCTATCTGTGTAACTCTTTCAAATAAATAAATAAATAAATCTTTAAAAATAAAACCACTATACTGAATATGTGATTTTGTAATAAGTAGGCTTATAGTGTAGAAAATCACCTAAAATTATCTTAGTTTTTCAATTTTGTTGCAACAACAATCAATAGTGTATGAGTAGAAAAATATAATTATATATATTCATGATGAAGATTGACAACTGTTGTAATATCACAAGAAATACATGCAAATGGTTGAATTCTATCCTGTTGGCTATTTGTGCTTGTAACAATCTACCAAGAGTCAGTTGTAGATCTTTCTCTGCTGTAATTTTGATTTTTTTTTCTCTCAAGAACTAAGGAATTAAAAAAAAAAAAACTTAGTTTCCCCAGGTACCTCCTGATGGATCCAAGAAAATCTGGTTGCATCCCGGACCTCAGGGGCCACCTGAGTAGTGGTAAGAAGACCTCTTCTTACTGGACATTGGGACAACTCAGATTTGCAAACACTTCCACATCAATGTCCATTTAATTGACAGCTGCTTTCACTTATCGCCAGTCTGAATGTCACTGAAATGTAATGAGGAAAAGGGTCCATTTCTCCCAATTATTATGGCTCTTCTGTTTTCTAGTGGGAGAATTTTTATTTCTGTGTAGTATGAGCAGTACTTAGACAGTTGGGTTTCCACATACAAAATGAAGGGAATCCTGACTAACTGTCTAGCACCACCTATTGACAGCCAAGTATATGCTGAGTCTCTGATAGACATCAACACCCAAGAGGAAGTAGGAGTGATTTTCATGATTCCTTTTCTCCCAAGGTATATGTTCACCTGCATGCTGCATTATGATGATTATATTTAAATATTAGAAATAACAAGAAGAGCTAAATTCTTCTACCTTATAGTTTGCGTCATTTACTTTCACAGTAACCATATAAAGTGACAGTCTACATAACAATAGTAAAGAGAGAAAGAAAGATACAAGGAAGGAACAACTCCATGACATCTTCACTTTTTTTAATACTTTTCTTGACATACATATTGTCATGCACGACATAAAATATCCCTATATTTTATGCATATACTCTATATCTTTTACAACAGCTTTTGAATGTTTTTGCCTGAAATTTAAGTTTGAGATGATAAGGTTGGTTAAACTTAATTACTTACTTACGCTAAGAATGAATGGACTATAAGCGGTACTTAGACAGTTGGGTTTCCACACACAAAACAATAATGTTGGATTCTACCTCACATAAACAACACTAACTTGAAATGGACCAAACACCTGGGTAAAAGGTGGTGTGTCTATATAATGGATATACCTTCCCCTACCAGGGAAGGAAATTCTGACCTGTGCTACAGCATGCATGAACTTTGAGAGCATTCTGCAAGGTGAAATTAACCAGTCACAAAAGGACAAATACTGTGTGGTTCCACTTACATGAAGTGCTCAAATGCAGAAAGACAGGAAGTACACTGCTGGTTGCCAGGCGGGCTGGTGGGAGGAATTGGGAGTTGTTCAAAGGATACAGAGCTTCAGCTGGGGAAGATGGAACAACTATGGAGATGGATGGTGGTGATGACTGCACAACAGTGGTACTATAATTAACACTATTAAACTATACAGTTAAGATATATATATATATATATATAGTTAATCTTATGTCCATTTTAGCACATTTAAAACGTAAGCAACATTTTTGAAACATGGATCAAACACCTAAATGTAAAAGCCAAAATTATAAAATTCATAGCAGGAAACATAGGCACAAATCTTCGTGATATTGATTAGTCATTAGTTTTCTTAGCTACCAAAAGCACAAGCAACCAAAAAAAATAGACAAAATATACTTTATCAAAATTAATAACAATGCTTCCAAGGATATAATTAAAACAGTGAAAAAAAACAGGAAGAAAACACTTGCAAATCATATCTCATAAGGGACTTGTACCTAGAATATAAAAAAAATTCTTACAACTCAGTAATAAAGATATAACCCAATTTAAAATGGACAAAGAATCTAAATACACATTTCTCCAAAGAAGACATACAAACAGGCAATGTACATGTGAAAATATTCTCAGTATCATTAATCAAATCAAACCCACAATGAGATACAAATTCAAACTCAATCTGATGGCCAAAATCAAAAAATATAAGGGGCCAGAACTGTGGCATAGTGGGTAAAGCCGCCTCCTGCAGTGCCGGCATCTCATATGGGCACCAGTTCGAGTCCTGGTTGCTCCACTACAATCCAGCTCTTTGCTATGGCCTGTGAAGACAGTAGAAGATGGTCCAAGTCCTTGAGCCCCTGCATGGCTGTGGGAGACCCAGAAGAAGCTCCTGGCTCCTGGCTTTGGATCGGGGCAGCTTTGGCCATTGCGGCCATCAGGGAAGTGAACCAGTGGATGGAAGACCTTTCTTTTTCTCTCCCTCTCTCTGCCTATCTGTAACTCTGCCTTCAAATAAATAAATAAATATTTAAATATATATATATATAGAGAGAGAGAACAGTAAGTACTGGTGAAGATATGGAGAAACTGGAACCCTCATGCACCATAGGTAGAGTTTGAAAAATACTATGGCTACTTTGGAAAACAGTCTCAGTTTCTCAAATGATTAAGAATACATATAATTACCTCTATGGCCCAGCAATTCCACCCAAGAGAACTGAAAATCTAATTCTTCACAAGTGTTCATGGCAGCATTATTAATAATAGCCAAGAAGTAGAAACAACCCAAGTGTTATAAGCAGATTAATTGATAAATAAAATATGGGATAACCACACAAGGGAGTACCATTCAGCCACAGAAAGAAATGAAGTACTGACACTTCTGTACTGACACACATGGACAAGCCTTGAAAACATCCTAAGAGAAGCAAGTCACAAAAGACCACATATAGGATGATTCCAAAACTACAGAGGCAGAAAACAAGTTAGTGCTTTCTCAGGGTCAGGTCTGGGGGGAAATGAGTCACCGTTTCTTTTGGGGATAATGAAAACATTTAAACATTTATAGTGCTGATGGTTGTATTTATCTGTAACTGTACCATTGACTTATACACTTAGGAGAACAAACAGTGTGATATGATAATTTTTTTTATTTGACAGGTAGAGTTATAGACAATGAGAGAGAGAGAGACAGAGAGAAAGGTCTTCCTTCCGTTGGTTCACCCCCCAAATGGCTGCTACAGCCGGCGAGCTGCACCGATCCGAAACCAGGAGCCAGGTGCTTCTTCCTGGTCTCCCATGCAGGTGCAGGAGCCCAAGCACTTGGGCCATCCTCCTCTGCCTTCCCGGGCCACAGCAGAGAGCTGGCCTGGAAGAGGAGCAACTGGGACTAGAACCTGGTACCCATATGGGATACCAGCGCCACAGGTGGAGGATTAACCAAGTGAGCCTCAGCACTGGCCTGTGATATGAGAATTAAACCTCAAAAAAGAGTTGTTCTGGCCAGCACCGCAGCTCACTAGGCTAATCCTCTGCCTGCAGCGCCGGCATCCCGAGTTCTAGTCCGGGTTGGGGTGCCGGTTCTGTCTCGGTTGCTCTTCTTCTAGTCCAGCTTTCTGCTGTGGCCCGGGAAAGCAGTGGAGGATGGTCCAAGTGCTTGAGCCCTGCACCCGCACGGGAGACCAGGAGGAAGCACTTGGCTCCTGGCTTTGGATCGGAGCAGCACCAGCTGTGGCAGCCATTTGGGGGTGAACCAACGGAAGGAAGACCTTTCTCCCTGTCTCTCTCTCTCTCACTGTCTAACTCTGCCTGTCAAAAAAACAAAAACAAAAACAAAAACAAAAACAACTTGTTCTGAAAAAAGATAGAATGGGTCAACATTAGATTTACTATTACTAATTTGATTTAAAAATAGTTTCAGACTGGATAAGACTAGAAAGAGAAATGCTAAACACCCTCAGTGGTACTAAGGCATATAATTATTAGTGTTTAGATTTAATGAATGTTAAAGTTTATTATAGTGCTTTATAATTTGAAGATTTATTTTCATGTAATAAATAATATCCACTAAAATTAAAGATTTAGAAATAATTCTTTAAGTATACATGATCTATACTCTTTCTTTTCAGCAAACAACAGGAACCAGAGATTTTGACCTAGAAACTGTCCCCCCACTATGACCATTGCTCTCCTTCCTGGGATTACCTCTTAAGTATGTTAATTTCCTTACTAGAAAAGCTCTCATTTCCATTCAGCATGTTAAAGATATCCCTAGGTCAAGTCATTTGTAACACACTGACTTTCTGCATTAGAACCCCACAGGCTAGGTTTCACTAAACTTGGTGGTAGACATCATCTGGGTGAGAATTCCTGGGGTGCCAGGAAAAATGCAGATTAACTGAAGTAACCTTGATTTACCATATCCTGGGGTAATTTTTATGCATGCAAGAATGAGAAAGGTTTAAAAATATCCTCCTGGGGCCAGTACCTTGACTCTAGGGGTTAAAGTCATGACCTGCAGTGCCGCCATCCCTCTCAGCACAGGTTCGAGTCCCAGCTGCTCCACTTCCAATCCAGCTCTTTGCTAATGTGTCTGAGAAAGCAGTGGAGAACAGCCCAATGCCCTGGGGCCCTTGGGAGACCCAGATGAAGCTACTGTCTCCTGGTTTCAGGCTGGCCCAGCCCCAGTCTTTGGGCCATTTGGAGAGTGAACCAACAGATGTAAGATCTCTCTCTTTATCCATTTCTCCCTCTCTCTGTCTCCCCTTCTCTCTCTTTATAGCTCTGCCTTTTGAATAAATACATTAAAAAAAAATCCTCAGAGGCTGGCACTGTGGCACAGCTGGTTAAAGCCCTGGCCTGAAGCGCCGACATCCCATATGGGTGCCGGTTCTAGTCTCAGCTGCTCCTCTTCTGATCCAGCTCTCTGCCATGGCCTGGGAAAGCAGTGGAAGATGACCCAGGTCTTTGGGCCCCTGCACCCATGTGGGAGACCCAGAGGAGATTCCTGGCTCCTGGCTTCAGATCGGCGCAGCTCTGGCCATTGCAGCTGTCGCGGCCATCTGGGGAGTGAACCAGCGGATGGAAGACCTCTCTCTCTCTCTCTACCTCTCTCTGTAACTGTGTCTTTCAAATAAATAAAATAAATCTTTTTAAAAAAAGTCCTCTTTCCCTGTTTCATCAAAGAGGTGGGAGTTTGGGTGTCTCACTGCCTTATGCAGAATGACAGCCTAGAATGTGACAAGTAGAAGGCGCTGAACAGTCACCTGTTACAACCTCTTCAGTTAATGGTGAAAGAAAAAAAATGGTCACCAAAGCTATGCAGAGAAATAACAGCACAAGATGGAGCTCAGGTGTTTTGACCCAGAGCAATTTCCACAGCTTAGTTAGGATGGACTTAAGTTGATTAGAAACTATTAAAATATGAAGGTACCTCAACAAATTCATGGAAAACAGAATTTAAAAATAAGTTTATTTTTTATGCAAAATGTTTTTGAAATCCATGCATACTTTTTCATAATAGATATATTGCACAAACCTTTTGAAGACCTCTTATATGCATGGATTTAAGAATGGAACCTCCAGTTTTAGTACTAAATAGCAACAGGGTCATTGAGAAAAAAGAAGGGTGAGCTAGCACGAGAAATGGTTATTGTATAGGTACTATTTTTTTTTCTCTGTCATAGCTCTTCTTTATTTACCTACACAAGTTTAGTATTTAGTCTCTAGAAAGTATTTCATCTTGTCCTTTTAAATATTATGCATATATGCAAGAAACCTTCTGTGTTCATAGTCGACTGTTTTTTCTTGCTGGCACTTGTGTCTCCTTATTAATACTGAGGATTTTATAAATGTTGTTATTTCTCAACAAGACTATTTTACAAGATAGTCACTTGCATTCATTCATTTCCCCTCTCCCTTCTTCTCTCTCTCATACACCTTTTCTCCTTTTTCTGATCCTGGAGACTGGCCAGCAGGATTGTTTATGGCTCTTAGTTCACATCACACCTTAATAATAAACAGAAGCAGTTTTCTTTTGTTTTCAATTTTAAACAGTACGGTAGTTAAAAATTGGCTCCCATCAGAAAACCCTTTCTCCAAGTCTAATGTGCTATGCGGTGTATATACATGATTAACCAGTACAATACGTACAGCAAAGAAGCCAGGTGAGAGATTTATTGATTCTGGCTGAAACAAATTGAAAAGTAGCCTTGAACACTTTGTGAAGTTCATAATGAGTTCCACAAATCAACTTTGGAGCCAGTTTAGCATGTCCACTTAGTTCAGGCAAAGAGTCTGTGTTTGATCTAACTTAATAAAGTAATTTCAGTGTAAAAAGTAGGTCAAAAGGACTACATTCTAAAATTCAAAGCCCTTTTTTTTCATGGAGAGAAATAGCATTTATTTCAAATAAAATCGATCAGATATTTGGAAAATATGATTTTTCTTAGATATCTTAGGAGGAACTTTCTATTAATTAACACTTTGGGATAGGTTTGTGGGATGAAAAAATGCCCCCAAGTTCAAAACTAATTCTAACTAAAACTCAATGACTAGCTCTTCTAGAAAACTATCTTGCCTTTAATGAATCAAAATTCAAATTTGGACTAAAAAATACAACATAGAATTATTTAGCATAGTTAATATTATAAAACAGATATTTATTCTACTGATACCACTCTACCTGAGTTAGTAGGCTTTCTGACATTATTGAGGCTATATCTTCTGAAATTAAGTGAAAGCTTTTTTAAAAATCTGAATAATGAAAGCAGAACAGAGAACAATAATTATTAAACCTTCTTCGGCCAGTTTACTTTGTAAAATCAAATGGAGACAGTATGTGTGTATAAGCACATATGAAAACTTATAGTAGCAGACATACAGTTTCAGACTCAACTGTTTCATTGTTTTTTCCTTTGTTTTGGGACCATAAATGGAATCTGCCTTTGTTTAGGTCTTAAATTTTACTCATAATGCTTGTCTGTTCCTATTAGGAATTATCTGACTCTATAGAACTAGAGAATTCCATTTTAGAGTAGTAGGTTAAAGCAGGTAAAAGTAAACCTCCCAGTTGACTGTCAGGAAATCCGATTCTTTATAAAGCCATAATTCCAATTTTCTTCCTCTAACCCCAATTTTTGAAAAAATTTTCCAAAATGCAAGGTAACTAAAATAAACAAAAGTGCATAAAAGTTCTTTATTTTAACTACAATATACTACTTATGTTTATCAAAAATATCTATATATTTAAAAACTGAATACTAAGACATTGATTTATTATTTAGAAGAACTCTTGTTTTCTTTTCTAACAAATCTTTCCAAGTAGAAAATCATCATAATCAATTTCAGAAAACTATTTCCCTGTGAGGCAGGTAGGACCAGAAGAAGGTGTTTAAACAGCAGCTGTTAAAATTGTTTGCTCACTCGTACATGGTAGAATGATGCTGACACCCCCACACTGAACGCTATGATTCTCAGTAAAATGGCTGTGTTCTTGCACCCAGCAGAACTCTCTAGTGATTTCCACGTGTCGCACACACTGACACTTAAATAAAAGGAATCTGCTTCTTGCAGAGCCCACTGCACAGAGAAGTATCTATTCTATGTCATGAATCCTGGGCACCTGAAGACAGCACATTCACACAGAACTTGGTCATGAGCCTTTTAAATCCGTTTGTAAATGTATTCCATTTCTTATGTGAAAAGATGGAATATTGAACATGTCTCCCTACACAAATA
This sequence comes from Sylvilagus floridanus, assembly GCA_949820135.1. Classification (NCBI taxonomy): domain Eukaryota; kingdom Metazoa; phylum Chordata; class Mammalia; order Lagomorpha; family Leporidae; genus Sylvilagus; species Sylvilagus floridanus. Next base: position 82,120,411 of record OX463241.1, read on the forward strand.
TTTTTCAGGCTCACCTAGTTCCTACTCCTGTTTAGTAGCACCAAACATTAGGCTAAATTCCTTGGGAGTGTTTTATTAAGTCCCCAGATAAGCAAAGGACAGCATGCTTGATAAAAATACATTAAACTGTACATTTAGAGAAACAAAAAAGAATTGTGTGTTTAGTAGATTTTTTTTCCATCTTTGCAATTAACCCGAGTGTCATTTTAACTTGATTAACTTAAGGTAAACTTTTCTTTCATCAGAATTCCTGCACAAACCTTAACAGCCATTTTATCTTACTGAGATTGAGAAAGACAGGGTGAAAACTCGTTTTGCCTATTTTAGGCAGAAAGATGAGAAGAGAGGAATCACCTCATTTACAGATTCTAAAGTAGGTTTTACAATGCCTTAGACAAAAGCTCTTTCAGTTGTATCTAGAATTCAGAATTGGAAATAAACATAAAATAGACAACACCTGTTAAAATCAAATTGGTAAGGTTCTAATATTATCCTGTAACTAATCACAAATCAATTAGTTTATGTATGAAAACATTTTTCAATTAACTACCCTGGGAGAGAAGATCATCCATTTACTGCTGGCTGGCAGTATGCTGGGGGCAGGGAGGAATAACGCCCTGAATGGTGCGATCTAAAGGGCTTGCACCTTTCATCAGGTTTACAGTTTCAAACACAATTTTAACATCTGTCTTTTCCAGATTGGCTCTGATTTCTAATTTTTTAAAATAACTGTGCCACTGAAATATAATTTCCATACCATACAATTCACTCCTTTAAAGTATCAAGGCACTTTAAATGTATTTAGTATTTTAGAGTTGTGCAATCATCACTATAATCCAGTTTATTACACTTTGATCATATCAAAAAAGAAATCTTATACATGTTAGCTGTCATCTCCCAACTGTTTTACATCTTCCAACCTAAACAACCCATAATCTGTTTTCTGCCCATGGGTTTGTCTATTCTGGACTTTTCAAATAAATGGAATCATAAGATCTGTGGTCCTGTGTGACAGACTTCTTTCACTTAGCATAATGGTTTCAAGGTTTAAAATTTAATTAAAAAATTCTTTTCTGGGGTGAGAATTTGGCCTGTCAGTTCAGAAACAGGTGAGGATGTCTGTGTTCCATGTTGGAATGCCTAGTATCAGTTCCTAGCTCCGGCTCTTGACTCCAGCTTCTTATTCATTAAGACCCTGGGAGGCAGCAGATGATGGCTCAAGTAATTGAGTTTTTGCTACTTCGTGGGAAACCTGGATTAAGCTCCCAGTCCCCAACTTTGGCCAAGCCCAGCCTGGGTATTCTAGGAGATAGGAGATAACCCTCCCCCCTGCCTCTCTCTCAAATAATTTTTTAGGAAAAGTAATCTCTTGAAGTGGCAAGAAAAGGAACATAAACAACTGTAATATGTTGTGACCTGAACACAAAATTGGGACAGATCATTATGAAAGATATAAATAATGAATTCTTTCTCAGAGGAAGACCCTATTGGAATCACAAAAGAGGATGTACTCCAAGAAAGCTTTGAGTCATGCTTTGCTTCCCCTCTGGGGAAAGGCAGCCAGGCAGCCCAGGCAATATCTGTTCAATGGAGAAAGTAGTAAGAGGAAGTTGAGATCCTTTCCTCATTAGTTTTATTTTATTAATAATCAGTGGGACAAGACTCTAAAGTGGCTTTTGTGTCAGTTTCTCAGGAATACTTAAGACACCCTAAACTTAAACTTGGCATATGTTATAGTTTCCATCAGTTCTATGGAATATCATTCGTGGTTTATTAGTTTTAACCTATTAAAGCAACATCTCCAAGCCTCCACTGGAGATAAGAACAAGGAAGCTTGTAACACAGATGCCCAACGCCCTCTTCAGCACCGCTTTGGGGGGCAGGGAGGACTTTGGAAAATGGCTCATGCTCCCCTAGGCATTTCTAAACAAAATTGAAGACACTCTGGGTGACCATATGTTATTGACGTTTAGTCTAGGGACACAGAAAATATCATTGCAAAAATATTTAAGTAGTAGCAAGTTGCATGCACTAAGTCTTCAAACAGCCAGGGTGCTCATTGTGATCTCAGTGAACAGGAATTCTTTAACCATTGGAGAAATAACACAGTGGCCAACAAGAAGATGGGCACCAGGATCTATGCAGGTGTGAAACTATGCGGACATGGAGACAGAATTAACCATGGAACGAAACTAGGAAGTGCTCCCTTGTTTGTGACTCTGGGTGAGTCATGTCATCTCTCTGAACTTCACTTCCTCCTGTGGAAAAAAAATGGAAGCAGCAGTATCTAACTGGAAGAGTTATTATTTTGAAGAATAAAGTAAAGTATGTATATAAAAATACTCTGCTAAGTATAGTATAAATATTATTACCTTTTTGCAAAACAGTAACCTTTACACATCCTTTAAAAAGCAATACCAACTACTGTAGCAGCTTTTGTTTTTTACAAAGAAACATACCATTTTAAATATATTTTATAAGCCTATTATATCTAAAAATAAATCTATGAAAGAAACCACTTTTATCTTTTGAATATTTCTCCATCCTATGGTAATTTTGATAGAGTCACAAATTTACATCTCTCTCTTGCATAAAGTTGTTACTGTAAAAATCCTGTAGATGGTTGTGGATACCTGGCTTAGAGCAAACATACACACAAAAAAGCTAAATAAGTAATCCAAAGATCTTTGAATAAGATAATTAGAATTCAAAGAAGCTGTTGATACAGAAATTTTAAATGGCGTGAACATGATTACACAATTTCAGCATCTATGGAAATATGGCTGGTTGCAATGTGGAATGAATGGAATAAAGTGTTCAAGTGTCTTCCTGGAAATTACAATGTCTCATCAAATAATTTTAAACACTCCGAACAACAACATTCTTATGGTAATACGTGATTCCAAACAAACTGATATTTTATATACTACAATTATCTAACATGAAAACTTGCAATCAGAGCTTTCTGGCTGTGGTAGGAAGAAAAGGAATTTGGGATCTGAAAGGATTCTCTCCAGCCAGAAGTCCATTAGGACTTAGAAAGTTACAAGTGGAGGAATTGGATGATGGGGTCAAAGGCAGGACTTAAAATTTCTAAGTGAAGGGAATTTGGCCAAAAAGCCTGATCCCAGTAGCAAAACGAATGGCACAACCCGAGTCTGCACCTTTTCCCAGCTAAGCAGCTTGCAGGGGTCAAGTGTGCTATCCTGACACACTGGGGAAAGGACTAAACCCATGGCTTTGGCTTCTGCTACCAGTCTCTCACATTAGACTACTAGAAACTTTTCTTCTGTTTCCGCATCAGTAAAAGAGAATGAGAAAGATCTGATGTGTAGGAGTAACTGTGGTTAATAAAATAGGTTTGAGTATTTGGCAGCAGAAGAAAGAACTCGAATCTGTGATTGAAAAGCAGGTCCCTGGAAGGTTATATTAACCTGTAGGCTCCAATTCCCCCTCTCCTCTTGACCATGCAGTTTACCCTCCAGTTCTTTCACTCCATCCTTTCCCCTAGATGAAATCCAGGAGAGAGATGGAATGCATTTCCATCTCCAGTCCAGCAGTCTCATCGCATCTGACTGTCCCGGCAAACAACCCAGTCGTGTGACAATAGCCAATACAGTCAACAGCATAGTATGGATTTGGTGTTTTTGACTGACAAAAGTTTTTATCTAAGATCACTCTTATAATCACTTGAATATCTTTTTTCCCTTCTCTTTTAAAATAAAGATTGGTAATTCCAAATTGCCAAGTGAGAAAGGGCTGCTCTTTTGAGGTTCACCGTCTTCAGCAAGACAACTTGGAACCCTCCGTAGCCCACCTACAGGGGAAGCACACAAACCAGCACCAAGGAAGCAGGCTGGAACTTGGTGAACAATCTGGGGGTAATTTGATGCCTGCTGGAAGTTAGAATAAAAGAGCTTGTATTTTGTATGCCTCTGGTTTATTTTTCTAGTGATTTATTTTTGTGATGTTTTTAAAGTATCACTGTATAACACATTGGAAATAAAACAGAAACCTGATCATTCCCTAAAAAGGACATTTAAAGAACATTTAATTGTGATCAGCATTTGAAGGACTGAGTCATTTTCTCCCCAGAAATAGTGACCTAGGAGCTGAGTGAGGGGGTGGGGAGGGGGCGCCTGTCCTCAGATCTCCTGTTGTTTGCTATGGGCGTAGGAATCTTTCTTAGTCAACCTGCAGGTGGCTTGACAGGGATTCCTTCTTCCCAGCTCCTGGCTCCAGGTGATAGCTGTGGTCTCATCCCCTGGGCAAACAGCTTCAAAGAGCTCTGAGCAGATATGAAGTGGGCAGGGAGATTGGCTTTCTCCAAACACGAGGAGATTGTGGAGGGGGAGTAGGTGAAAATCATATTCTTAAATCACAAACAAACACAATTAACTGGCCACTGGATTAAGATACCTAATCAGTCAAAATTATTTAGAGGCTCTTATAACCATCACCCTGCTTTGGAAAGTTCTTAGTTACTCTGGAAGATAATGCTCTGTTAATGAAATACATGTCAGAGGGGTACCCCTTCAGGGGACATTCCTCCTCTTAGAAGGAGCTAAGGAGGCTTCAGTATCAGCAATGAAAACGCTCATGGAGAAGCATGTTTGAAAGAAAAAGACAAGGCGCTCCAAGGCTCCAAAGTCATGACAGAGAGGGGAACATTAATAACTCTGATTTGATCAGTACACATTGCATATGTATTGAAATGTTGCACTGTACTCCAAAAATACACTATTGTTATTTTAAAAATTTAAGAACAGTAAATATAAAGGAAACAGATGAGATATGAGAATGTGTAGTAAATGACTAACCAAGAGTCAAAGCTTTCGCAACTTTGGTCCAACTGGAGTCATAGAGAAATCCACTCATTCAAGAAATCTTGCCCAGTTCCCATGATGGGCCAATTATCAAGAGTTCTCTGTGCGCTTGTGCATGTGTGTGTGTGTGTGTGTGTGTGTGTGTAGCAGCAAACAATACAGAAAACATCTCAGAGAGCTAACAACCTAATGGATGGGAGCTGGACAAATGTAAAATATAATGACTACTATTAATAAGTACTTTAAAAATTATAAAGCTAATGAGAGAGAACAGGGTGCCACATCTATGTCGAGGAGACAGAAGACATTAATTCTTGTAGATAGTATGGGCCAACAGAAAAGGAAGACCTTTCTCTGTCTCTCATACTTGTAGATAGTAAAGTGTCACAAGATGAAGGCTGGTGACTTTGGTCCCACACAGATGGAAGAGAATACTGGCTTTGAGGGAAAGGGATGTTATGGGAACAGCCATAGGCTAGTTGGTCAGAGTGTAGCAACAGAGGCAGAACCATGAGGGGTTGGGAATAGAAGACAGTTGAGAGTCAGTTAATGTGGCACCACATGGGTTATCATAGTAGACACAATGTTTATACAAAATTGAGTTGGAATTGGTGATTGTGATGGTATGTGCATTGGAAAGTGCAAGGAATATTTTGACTCAACCAAATTAAATGTAGGTGAAGGTGTTAAGTATTGACATAAATAGCCTTTATAAAATAAATCATTCATTTTTAATGAACTTTTTTAAAAAAAGATTTATTAATTTAGTTGAAAGAGTTATGCAGAGAGAGAAGGAGTGGCAGAGAGAAAGAGAGGGAGAGGTCTTCCATCCTCTGGTTCATTCCCCAATTGGCCACAATGGCCAGACCTGTGCCGATCCAAAGCCAAGAGCCAGGAGCGTCCTCTGGGTCTCCCACGCGAGTGCAGGGGCCCAAGGACTTGGGCCACCTTCTACTGCTTTCCCAGGCCATAGCAGAGAGCTAGACCAGAAGTGGAGCGGCTGGGACTAGAACCGGCACCCAAAGGGGATGCCGGCACCGCAGGCAGTGGCTTTACCCACTTTGCCACAGCGCCGGCCCCATTATTGAACTTTTCAAAAAAGATTTATTTTTAAAAGATTTTTATTTTTAAAATATTTTATTTTTAAAAGATTTATTTATTTATTTGAAAGCCACGTTACAGAGAGGCAGAGACAGAGAGAGAGAGAGAGAGAGAGAGAGAGAGAGAGAGAGAGAAAGAGAGAGATCTTCTATCCACTGGTTCACTCCCCAAATGGCTGCAGCAGCCAGAGCTGGGCCAATCCAAAGCCAGGAGCCAGGACCTTCTTCCAGATCTCCCATGTGGGTGCAGGGGCTTATGGACTTGGGCCATCTTCTATTGCTTTCCAGGCCATTGCAAAGAGCTGGATCTGAAGTGAAGCAGCCTAGACTGGAACAAGCAACCATATCAGATGCCAGCACTGCAGGCAGAGGCTTTACTGGCTACGCCACAGCACCGGCCCATAAATAAGCTATTCTAATTGGTTTGTTAAATAGAATGAAATAGGCCGGTGCTGCAGCTCAATAGGCTAATACTCCAGCAGCGCCGGAACCCCGGGTTCTAGTCCAGGTCGGGGCGCTGGATTCTGTCCCAGTTTCTCCTCTTCCTGTCCAGCTCTCTGCTGTGGCCAGGGAGTGCAGTGGAGGATGGCCCAAGTCCTTGGGCCCTGCACCCTCATGGGAGACCAGGAGAAACACCTGGCTCCTGGCTTCGGATCAGCACGGTGCGCTGGCCGCAGCGGCCATTGGAGGGTGAACCAACGGAAAAGGAAGACCTTTCTCTCTGTCTCTCTCTCTCACTGTCCACTCTGCCTGTCAAAAAAAAAAAAAAAATAGAATGAAATAAGTACTGGCAAAATCAAATTACCATAAACCAGCTGAAGACTTACACTGCTCAAGAACAATTTGAGCAATCACACTGACACTGAATTGTCATATTAGATGTGTTTTAAGTCTTACTACATGCAATGACCAAACCCGATAAAAAACACACATGTAAATAACATTTATCAAATCCTTCAGGCTTAGAATCTTTGCATAGCCAGCTGCCGCTTCTGGCTCTGGGATGTGGTTTCACTCCCTTTTCTGCAGAAATGACCCATTTGTATTCTCTCCATAAGCTCTGGAAAGGAAGAAAGGTGTGCCCGGGAGAGACAAGCTATGCACATGTGCCCTAGGTCATCCATGGCAGCTAACAGTCACTGTTGGGTTTTTGGGGGCTGCCAGCAGTGCAGTTCCTGGGATGTGCTTGAAGGTACTGCATGGTGGGTGCAGGGGCCAGACAGTGACAACGGAGCCTGCTCTGGGGACTGGTCTTCATTTTAATACTGTTTCCCTGAACTTTCTCTCCCTCATGCTGAAGATGGAAATGACTCATGGGAATTCAGTCATGCATAGAAGCAGTATAAATTAGATTGGCCAACCTCTGTACTTTGGGCAAGCCACAAAAATCACTCGTAGGGCATATCAGAGTACCTGGCTCCAGTGGCTGATGGGGGAGAGGGAGAGATGCAATATATTCATGAAGGATTTTCTTTAAGTTGCCACAAATTATATTAACACATCCAGAAAATATTATTTAACATGTATTCTTCTTTCTTATTTGTGGTTTTCAGTAAAAGAAATCTTATGAGGTCAAGACAAGCTCCAGTTTTGCTTTAGCCATGGCTGAAAGCCCTAGGGACATTTTTTGGATCTTAACAGTACAACTTCCTACTTTCAAAATCCCTCCCAAGACAAACAAAAATCACAATTTGTGTGGCTGGCGTTGTAGTACCATGATTAAGCTGCTGTCTGCAGCACCCACATCCCATATAAGCTCCAGTTTGAGTCCGGCTTCTTCACTTCCAGTCCAGCTCCTTGCTAATGAATCTTGGAAAGCAGTGGAAGGAAGATGGCTTAAGTATTTGGTCTCCTCCCACCCACATGGGAGACCCACACAAAGCTCCTGGCCCCTGGCTTTGGCCTTGTCCAGCCCCAGCCATTACAGCCATCTGGGGAGCGAAACAGAGGATGGAAGATTTATCACTGTAACTCTGCCTTGAGAAAGAGAGAAAGAGAGAAATAATGCCTTGTGATTTTGTTTTTATCTTATTTCTAGGGAATGTGCCAGTCAATGAAGACCATGAAGAAGAAAACTTTATCATCACATTTGATGATTAACATAAGTTTAAAATAAATTTAAGTAATTTTTTCTTTCCTTTGCTTTGGAGTGAGCAGGAAGTAGGGTGCTGGAAGAGGCCTGCACAGTGTCACTGGCACATCTGGCAGCCAAGGAAAGGGCTGGGGATGAAAGTAGGCAGGTGGAGTAACTGGGATATTGATTACAATGAGTAAATACGCACAAGCATTGACAGTAAGTGGAGCTGAGGATTTACAAGTATGGAAAGGTAGCAGGCTAGAAAGAACCTTAATATGTTGGATTGGTGTGTGTTTGTGTGCGTGTGTGTATCAAGATAGAAATAGGACTCACAAATTCAAGCCTACCCCTTCTCCCACCAACTTGACCTGTATCCATCTCAGATACAGAACTGACCTAAATATTCATCTCCAGCTCCAAATCAGTCAGCAGCAAGGAGAATACAGACTCTAAGCACGAAAGACTCCCTACTGCCTCATTAGGGACTTCACTGATCTGCACCCATTCCCAGAATAGCACAATTCAACTGGTACATGATCTGTACATGATCTTCCTGAGGAGGCAGTAGTGAGCAACAATGCCATTCTGGGCACCAAGTGTACAAAAGAAGGAACTGTGCCTGTGCAGAACACAGAACTGGATACAAATCCCAGTGTTGTGTGCCGAGGGGAGTGAGCCAGAACTCCCACATCAAAGTGCCATGTATGTGTGGGGGAGGGAGGAGGAATTGCCACACCTCCCCATCCAATAAAAACCCCAGCCCAGCTCCCTTCATTGTGCCACTCTGCCTTGTCTGTATTGCATATTGTCCTTTTGTCAATTTCAAATGAGACAATGAACCTGGGGTCAGTAACATATATATGTATATGTATGTGTGTGTATATAAATATGTATATGTTTATGTTTAGACACACATAGAAGATAATATAGAATTAGATACAGATATTTGAAAGCTTTTCAAAAAGTTTGTAGAAAATAGAATTAATAGATATTTGAGATAGTCATTTAGAGTTGCATCTTATAGCAGAGTGCCTGGGTTCAAGTCCTGGCTCTACTACCAATTTCCCTTCCTGCTAACAGCTTCCCTCCCTGGGAGCTGGAAGGCAGCAGGTGATGGCTTAAGTACCTGGGTCTCCTGCTACTTGTGTGGAGGACCCAGATTGAGTTCCCGGTTCCTGACTTTGGTCTGGTCCAACTCCAACTATTATAGGCATTTGGAAGTGAGTCAATAGACAAGAGATCTTTTTGTTTTGTTTTGCTTTTACTTGCTTTTCTTTTTTTAAATTTTTGAAATTTATTTATTTTGACAGGCAGAGTGGACAGTGAGAGAGAGAGAGACAGAGAGAAAGGTCTTCCTTTTTCCCTTGGTTCACCCCGCAATGGCCGCTGAGGCCAGCGCACCGTGCTGATCCAAAGCCAGGAACCAGGTGCTTCTCCTGGTCTCCCACGAGGGTGCAGGGCCTAAGGACTTGAGCCATCCTCCACTGCCTTCCCCGGCCACAGCAGAGAGCTGGACAGGAAGAGGAGTGACTGGGACAGAATCCAGCACCCTGGGATTAGAACCCAGGGTGCTGGCGCCACAGGTGGAGGATTAGCCTATTGAGCTGCTGCGTTGGCCATAGACAAGAGATATTTCTATTTCTCTTTCTCTGTCTCTGTCTCACTCTGTCTCTCTGCATTTCAAATACACAAAAACCCATGCATTTTTCATAAACTTTTCAGACTCCTTGTATGCATGGACTTAAAAAAAATCTGCACCATAATATACTTTCAATTCTGTTTTCCACAAACTTGTTGAAATAGTCTTGTGTGTGTGTGTATATATGCACATATATCCTAGCTGTGTTTGTAAGGGTACCTGGAAGCGGTGATAGCTCAGTATTCATGAGAATCCAGACCTCTGAGCCTAAATTATACCCTCCATGAAAGAGTACCCTTGGCTCCTTGGACAAATGACTGTATCCAGAGGGTGAAATCCAAGATGAGCCTGGAATATTTTGTTATGTCAGAAAGCAAGGAAAGGGTGAAAGAATGATGAGGGCACATTAGAACATGCAGAAGCAAGCTCTAAAGGCACCCCATTGGCCCAATCTGTAGCTACTGGTGTACCCAAAAAAATAAAATCAGTTAAAGATGACAAACCATTGAATAAAGAAGATATCCATGACTCTATACTGATACATACAAACAAATAAAAGAAGGGAAAACTTCCTTACAGTAGAAAGAAATACATTAATATAGAAGCAATGACAAGAACAGAAAGTCACCACTTGTCCCCTGCTGAATGCATGCTAAAGAAGACTGGTGGAAGGTTGATAAGGAGCAAGGATATCAGGACAATGGCAGAGTTCCCTCTGGGAAAAAAAAAAAAAACCTCTCAATGACAAAGGGAAAGTGGTGACTTGAAGGTAGAGAAAACTGGACAGATAAGAATTTAATCAGGTGATCAAGATTAACATTACCATGAGACACCTTGATAGGAGCACACCCCATTGCCATGGTTCTCCCCAAAAGGATGCAGGAGCCAATATCAGCCAGACCTGTTGTGGGGTATCCTTGGAATGAAAGGCTGGCACCCCAGCTATGGAGGTTATGAGACAGAGAGGGAGCAACTAAAGAGACCTGATAACTAAACATAACGTGTGATCCTGGGTCGAGTGTCCAACTAAAAAGAGAAAAGAGACATTACTGGAGCAGTTTGCAACATTTGAATTGAGTATATAGTTTAGATGGTAGAGATGTATGAGAGTATTTAAAAAGTTCACGGGTGCAAGCATATGGCCTGGTGATTAAGACATGAGTTAAGATGCCCATGTCCCATATTAGAGGAACTGGGTTGCAATCTGAGTTCTGGCTACTCACTCCAGCTTCCTGCCAGTGCAGACCCTGGGAAGCAGCAATGATGGCTCAAGTAATTGGGTCCCTGCCATGAATATGGGAAACCTGGAGTTGTGTTCCTAGCTCACCTCTTTGGCCAACCTCCCAACTTCATCCCGGCTCAGCCCTGGCCATTTCAGGCATTCGGGGAAGTGAACCATGGGATGGATCCAGTGGATGGATGTCTCTGTGTCTCTCTGCCTCTCAAATTAAAAATTTGAAACATTTTTAAAGTTCACAGAAAATGCAATTAAAAGATAAATCTGGGGCTGGTGTACTAGGTAAAGCTCCTGCCTGTGCACCCATTCGAGTCCCAGCTACTCCACTTCCAATGCTACTCCACTACTTCCAAACCAGCTCTCTACTGCGCCCTGGGAAAGCAGGGTCCTTGGGCCCCTGCACCCCACAGGGGAGGCCCAGAAGAAGCTCCTGCCTCCTGGGTTCAGATCGGCACAGCTTTGGCCAATGCCTGTCATCTGGGGAGTGAACCAGAGGATAGAAAACTCTCTCTCTGCCTCTCCTTCTCTCTCTGTGTAACTCTGCCTTTCAAATAAACAAATAAATACTTTCTAAAAAAAAAAGATAATATATTATATAAAATATAATCCTTTTTGTAGCCCTAGTATTCCATAAGAGCCTTAGGGGAAATGTTAAATACAGCAAAATGTCAAAAAGAAAATTGTCTATTCTGTCCTCAAATTCTAGTTTTAAATTATTCAGTAAAATAATATGTTAGATTTACGAACATAATGGTAATCCAGTAAATCCACCATTGTATTCATAAAAATAGAATCTACTTTCCCCTGTATCAAAGTTGGACCCTCTATGTAGTAAATAATTTAAAACAGGAGCAGGCATTTGCTGTAGCCGTAAAGATGCCTCTTGGGACACCCACATCCCATATCAGGAGTACTTGAATTCAGATCTGTCCCAATCCCTATTCCAGATTCCCACTAATGCATACCCAGAGGCCTGCAGTAGATGATGGCTAAAGTACTTGGGTCTCCACTACTCATGGGGGGAGACCTGAATTAAGTTCCTGGCTCCTGGCTTTGGCCTGACCCAGCCCTGACTGTTGTGAGCATTTGGGGAATGAACCAGTGGAGGGAGAACATCTCTCTCTCTCTCTCTACCTTTCAAGTAAAATAAATACAAAAAAAATTAAAATCTTTTAAAAATTATTTGCTCTCTATATAACAGTATTCCGTTATAACGTAAAGACTTCTTTGCAATTATTGACTTCCATTGCATCACAATTTGCTATTTTTCATGTACAATCTTCTCTAAACTCCCACGTCCCTCACTTCCACTGACACAGGTAGTCACATACACAGTAGCACAATTTCACTCAGTACTGTTAATTTTCAAAAGTCTTTGTGCTTATTTGTTCACATCTTGGAAAGAAATCAGGTATTTTCCTTTCTTTTTTTTTTTCAGGAAGTTGATGAGACAGCTTAAATGACCTGCAGTTTACCTGGTAGCAAGTTCTGCAATAACCAAGACTAGAATTTAAGATTGTTTTCACTATAGTACACAGAAAGACCCTGGCTATGTAAGGCTGTGGGTTATTTTTCTTTGAAATATGTCTGTGCCAGGCAGTTACCAAAATGGAATTTTGCCAGTATGTCTTTAGGTCAAGAATCTAAGTCTACTTAGGTAAGTGCTGATTTGCGAGTTGTCTCTTTGCTTTTCAACAATTTTCTAACAAATTATTGGATGTTTAACAACTCGCTGTGTTTTTTTCCTTGCTAGTCTTAATGGAGGGTTGGAAATTAGAATCTACACAATTTTTTGCTACCAGTTTAAAATGTTTATATTCCAATGTAATTAGAAAATGCACAATAGTTTATAGAAATCTTTCTAAAAGCTTTACAAGTGTAACAGTTTTATTAAATTACAGCAAAGTTATTAACAGCCATAGCTATGAACACTTTATGAAATCAGCTATTTGTTTAGTTGCTATAATGCAGTTACTCTCAATAAAACTTTCTTTTATTATTTCTCACAACATGTTTTCACTTAAATTTTGTTTTACTTATTAAATACCTGTGTAGCATTTACAATGTGCCAGTTCCTATTCTAGGTGGTTTATGAAGAATTACCTCATTTAGTTCTCATAAAACTCTCTGAAGCTATTACTATTCTCCAGTTCACAGAGGATGTTTAAACAGACTAAGTAACATATCTAAGGATACATAACTGGTCAAGCTGTAGAATTAGAATTCAGGCCCTAGCAGTTCAACTCCCAAATTTGTGCTCATAACCAGATTTTCAGGTGCTGGGTAATTGTTTGCTGATTAAATTCTGGATAAGTATTTGCTTCTTAGACTAGTTTGGAAGCGTTAAGCTCTGTGCCTTAATTTTCCACTTGGTAATATACTTGTAGAATTGACAATTCATTTTTATCCCAAACAACAGTAAGAATTGAGAGAATTTACTTGACCTTCCTGTTGTATGTTTTTATGTCTTTAAGACTGGTACAATGTGGTTCCAGTGGAGGCCAACAGCTTACACCTTAAACAGGTGCCTGGAGAGACCATGGCAATTAAGTGTAACTAACTAGGCACTGTCTGAATGAGGTGGAATGTGCAGGGGCACAACTTTGAAGACTTCAACTTCCTTTTATTTGGAGTTTATTCCCATCCAACTCTGAATGTTCTCTATTTTTTTTTTTTCAATTCAGTTAGCAAGTATGTGTATAACAGAATAAATGAGATGTCATCCAGGATTTAGATTATGTGATCTAATCGGAATATTTAATTATAGATCCTCTAAATGAAAAATACTTTCTTCTAACAGTGCTGCATCTCTAATATTAAAAATAAATCATCAGGGCGGGCACTGTGGCATAGCGGGTAAGCTGCCACCTGCAGTGCTGACATCCCATATGGGCACCTGTTCGAATACCACCAGCTAACCCCCTTCCTATCCAGCTCTCTGCTATGGCCTGGGAAAGCAGTAGAAGATGTCCCAAGTCCTTGGGCCCCTGTACCTGCGTGGGAGACCCAGAAGAAGCTCCTGGTTCCTTGCTTCAGATTGGCACAGCTCCAGCAGATATAGCCATCTGGGGAGTGAACAGCAGATGAAAGACCTCTCTCTCACTCTCTCTCTCTCTCTCTCTCTCTCTCTCTCTCCCTCTGCCCCTGCTTCTCTGTAACTCTCCCTTTCAAATAAATAAATAAATAAATAAATAAATAATTATTTTTTAAAAAATCATCATGATCTGGTTAGAGACAACACTGGAAGTTACTATTCCAAGGGTCTTTAATCCATCTCTACCTATCTAGGCTTTCTCGTCCTTAGAAATTCCATTAAGCCCCTCATTCACCGCAGAAATAGAATGAAAAGAAGTTCCAAGCAAGAGCCAGTACTGGGAACAGCAAGCACAGAGGTGTTGCAAACACCCTGGTCCTGGGACCTTAGGCAGTTATGGATCCTCTCTCCGTTTTCGTTTCCTCGAAAAATGAGGCTAATTACAAAAATGTCTCTGCCTATTTGCAGGGCTTCCTGCAGGGCCAGATGAGTGAGTGAGTGTGTCACTGCCTTGTGAACTATATTCTGTGACCATAGAATTAATACTAAAAGCTTTGGAAAATCCTCTAAAGATACACATTTGCATTTTTATTATGTCTACATACAAAATTATCCCTGTACTGTCTTGACCTGGACTTCCAAGTTGACGAGGTGTCAGAAAAGCAACAGAATTCGAGTAATGCTCAGAAGTGAAGCTTTGTATGATTAATGTCTTGAATGAGGGAGTGAGAGAATATTCCAGGCCTGAAGTCAGATGACCATAGATTAACACAGATAAGCCTAGATCAGAACAATCTTTGCTCAGTTCTCATTCTCAGTGCTATGCCCTGAAGGGAGACAAGCTTGTGAATCAGCCCAGAGGGATAGCTGTTATACCCTCCAAAAGCACTTACTGAAGAATGATGAATTTTGTGTTCCCCAGGAAAACCGAAATAAAATGAATCAAAGACCGTGTCACTATTAAAGAGTATTGCCAAAGTTGTTGGCAAAGTTCAATAAATGGCCAACAAAAGAACATGTAGGTACCAGATGTCAATGGAAGACCGATTGCAAAGGAATCAAACAAGGATCCCCGACATTTTCTCTCCTGTGTAGAAATTCTGGAAGCCGACTGAGTTCCCATTTCCAAATCTGATATGCTCGTGGCTACAGTTGAAAAGGAGAGCAGGTAATGAGTGCTGTCAGCACTGGCCTCCCCTATGACCTATTTAGCTTTGATCACTTCCATGATCACAGAATGCACACCTTGCCCTAACCCACCACTTGGCACAATCCAACCCTGCTTACTGGGGAAACTTGGCAAGCCAGAGTTTTAAGGGAGGAAAGGCAACATATCACCTTTATTAGAAAAAAAAAATCTCAAAGCGCTTGACCTACTGATGTCAGCATCACCTTTTCGTGCAGGAACAAATTATTACACGAGAGCAGACCTAGAACACCCAGCTGGAGGTGAGTCAGTCACGACGGAAGACTAATGATTCTGCACGGGGCATTCCTCCGAGGCAGGAACCGTGTCTGCTCTCTCCTTCGGGTGGGAGTGGAAGTGCTGTGCGCACAGAGGACGTCCTGTTGATAAGACTGGGCAGTTAGGGGCATGCTCCCCAGGGAAGCCGGGTGGACAGGGTGCTTTGGGGAGTCTGCAGCAGCCACAGCCACACGGAAGCCAAGTCGCTACTGAAATTCCCTTTAAAGTTGCAAAGCAGATAAGGAAGGGGCGCCCGAGCGAGAGTGCCGTAACTAGTCCAGGGTTGGGACCTCGGCGGTCAGTCTCTCCCTCGCCCCCCAACGGCACCTCCCC
The DNA here is from genome assembly GCA_949820135.1 of Sylvilagus floridanus. Taxonomy (NCBI): domain Eukaryota; kingdom Metazoa; phylum Chordata; class Mammalia; order Lagomorpha; family Leporidae; genus Sylvilagus; species Sylvilagus floridanus. The sequence goes on from OX463241.1 coordinate 82,136,122, forward strand.
AGACGAGCCAGGCAATAAAGAGAGGTGGGAGAACCTAAGAAACAGCCCCCGCGGACCAGTTTCTGAGCAGGGAAGTGAGCCGGGAACAGCGCATTTCCTGCTGCGGCCCGGCGAACCCCAGGCGGGGCCGAGCGGGAAAGAGCAGACGGCCGAGTAGTCGCCCGCGGCCAGGGCGGGGTTCGGGGGCCGCTGCGAGCGGGGGACCAGGGGGATGGGGAAGGCGTAAGCGCTAGGGGCAAGCCGCTCCTATCCACAGGGGACACAAGCGTCCCCAAAGCCCCTCCCGCCGTCGCCCCCTTTTCAGTCCCCGTGGGCTAGGGCCGACTTGTCGATGGCGCGAGCGGCGCGACCTCGGGGGTCGGGGCGCACGGCGCCGCTGGCGGTGGCGGCAGCGAGTGGGTGACCGCTATCTTCCGGGCCACTCCTTCCTCCCAACCACTCCCCTGCCGCCCGCGACCTTCGACCTCCATCCTGCACCCACGGAATACGGGCCCAAGGACAGGGAGGAGACGCAAAAGGTATCCAGGGGCGCGGCGCCGCCGCCCAGTCGGCGCCGAAGCGCGAGGTGCGAATCGGTGGCGTCGGGCTAGGCGGCCCTACTTGGGTGGTGCGGGGCCCTGCGCCTCGCTCCGCCGTCGCACGCTCCGGAGGTCGCTGCCTGGAGCAGTTTATAAATGCAAAGGCCTGCTGGCTGCTCTTTGTTCCAGGGACACCATTGTGTATTCCCCTACGGGCCGCCCCGAGCTTTCCCCGGGTGTGCGGCGGGCGCTCTCCTCCCCGCCCCCGACGGGTTCGCCAGCCTGAGTCGACCGGTCTACCTGGGTGCCCACACATCCTGAGCGGGCAACTGTGCCCTTTGTCCCGAGCATCGGAAGTATAAAAGTCTGCGGGAAGTCACCCCGCTTCTGGCTGGTCACCCCTGGGCGCGGGGAATAGCGTAGCTCTGATTTCACGTCAGCGCCACACTTCGTCACATACCCGGGAATTTTCTGCGCCCGCTGGCCCAAAGCCTCAAACAAAACTTCTTGCGACACTGGTCGCTTTCCTCGCCCAGCCTTTTCGGACCTCGCGTCCGGCCCAGGATCCTGGCATGTGAGCGCCAGCAGTAGCCCGGAATCCAGAGACCATTGCGGGTGTAGTGCGCACGCACCCCGCCAACCGCAATGCGGGTGTACTGGGCTCCGACTCCTGAAACTTTAACCGCCAGTATCCACCCCTCACCCCGCCCCGCACCGTCCCGCATAAATCTCCCGAGGTTAGAAAAGCAAGGTTTGCAGGAAGCCACTCCGGATGTTTGCTTCTTCACATGTGGCATTTGTGGCTGGCTCTGATAACGCCGCGAGCTCCACCTCCAACACCGCATTTAATAAAGGGACGCAAAACGAGTCCGCACACACTGGGGGCAGGACTGCGGCGCCCCCAAAACTCTCCTTCCCCCCCAAAAATATACAACCAAAGAACGAGCAGAGGAAGTTATATCTAGTGCCAGTATGCGGAAAAAGACTAGTCCTGGCCAGGCATTACAAATCCTTCTTAGTAATATGTTAAGTAAATTGCTCCTTTATGTCTCCCAGGGAGGGCTTTGGAAGAAGTAGGGGGAGGGACACCCAAATCTGAAGCTCCGAGCCCATCCTATGCTGGTGTGCTGTCACTGGATTTCTCGGTTATCTTACCTAGCAAGGATCAGTAGCAAATAACTATGGGGAGCCCCTAGGTTGTCTTATCAGTTTTTCGACCTTCTCGCCTGCCATCCGCACCTCTGCCACACCTCTTCCTGTAGTGGGCTGGGCACCGAGGAACAAGGGAATGAAGAAAGGGTAAATTTGTGCAAGAACATCTACAATCCACACCTGGATTGTTGTTTTTTGAAGAAGTTGGTCAAATATCTCTCTTTTTTAAAAAAATTTATTTTTATTTGAGAGGTGGAGTTACAGATGTCTAGAGAGAGAGGTTGAGAGAGTTCTTCCATCTGCTGGTTCACTCTCCAAATGGCACAAGGGCTAGAGCTGGGTGGATCGGAAGCCAGGAGATTCTTCCCGGTCTACCCTGGAAGGTGCAGGGGCCCAAGCACTGGGTCCAGGCTTTAGCAAAGAGCTGGATTGGAAGAGGAGCAGCCGGTATAAAAACCAGTGACCATATGGGATGCAGGCAGAATCTTAGCCTACTACACCATATCGCTGGCCCCAGAAAAAGTGGATTCTGGAATGGGTTTTTATTTTGTTTTCAATATTCAGTCTGAGAAAACTACTTAGTTGTAAAATATTTTCACTATGATAATCTTCTGTGTTGAGAGCCTTGAAAATAAATTACTGCCATCCAGAAAAAGTTAGAAAAAATACATCATTGCCTACATTTAGGGTCCACCTCAAAACCACCAATTGAAAGTAACAACCAGGAAGATTTCCTTAAGCCGATTTAAAATGTTTTCTTGTCTGAATCGTAGAGATATGGGAACAGGAACCACTTTCTTAGCTTTCCCCGTGAGAAGACTGGCTGTTAAGAATAACGGAGAACAGACAGCTCTTCACAGATCTTTGCAGAGTTAAAGGAAAGTTGGTTTAGAACAGTTCTTTGGAAGAAAAAGCTGTATCAGAGGCCAGCCGTTTGCAAAACCTCTGTGTTTTTCAATGTGCCACTAAACAGCCAGATTTGATAGATGACTGTGTGGTTGTCAGATCACACGAAAGCTCTCAGCTCCCAGATGTAAGCTCTACTTTTTCACACATAACAACAACAAATCCGTTCTGGAGATTGATCTACGGAGTTCTTTTTCAGAAGCGTGCTTTAATGGCTCTGTGCGTTGTCCTGGAAATAACACAAATGCACAAACACAACAGCCTGGCCTGGTGATGAACAGCTCCAAGTCTGAAGGTGGACTACTGGCTATGGATTCCACCCTGTCAAGGCTTTGATCTGAACCTCCGTTGCCTCTTCCGGAAGGTGCGGCAACGTCAATCTCATATAGGATTGCATGGAGGATAAACCAGTGCAATAATGTTTAGCTCAAGCTGAGTGAGGGGCAGTCTATGCTGTCTGTAAGTGGCATATACAAGGGTTGGTATAAGAATCTCACAGAAAAGTTTAAGTGTAAACCCAAGTTTAATAGTCAGTCAGATGTTCATTTCATTGCAGTCTAAATACCTGTCAAAGTAACCACCTAGATCTGAGATTAAGGGCTACATTTCTCTGCTGCTCAACAGGACTGCTCTTTCTCCCTTAATGGGAGTAGTAGGGCATTTAGGCAAATATTGCTGCTACCTATACATTTTAGAAATCAAAAGTAACTCTTGCCTCTTTCACTGAACATGTGACAAACAGTTTCATTAGGTATATATCTTCATATGTACACATTCCCAAGGGTGAATTTCTCATGAGTAAACGCTTCAAATTCTTCAGGGTGATGGAATATTAGACAGAGAACCTCATTCTGCATTTAATCTTGCTTTGGAAAATTAGGGTTCACCTTGGACATAACATTTTGAATATAATACAATCAAGGTGTGTGTGTGTGTGAGAGAGAGATAAGTGAAGTTAGGTCATCCACCATTGAAATGCTCATGATTCTTATAATAAAGATGCGATTTAAAAGGGAGCAGAGTGGATGCTTACTTTGTTAACCCGAACTGCCTTGGGCAAGTACATCTGTCCCCTGGTATACTAGAACCCTCAGAGGGCTTTTCCGCAGTTCCCCTTCCCGAGTCTAGGAAGACCTGGCGCCAGAGCCCGGCTCCAGCCAGTTTTCCCGGGGGCAGGTGTAGCCCTGGGAGCGGGGGCCGGGGGAGGGGAAAGGGGCGGGCGTGGGGTTTACTGGGACTTGCGACTCGGACCATGGGCTGGGCGTGGGCCTAACGCCTTGGGCCCGGCCCGCCCCCGCTGCTCCATTGGTCACATCTGTGCAGAAAAGGCCCGACGATCCAGGGGTGTCCGCAGTGTCACTGGGCCGACCGGGGGCGCTGGCTGCGCGCTGACTGGCACTGGCCGGCAAAGTAGGCGGCGATTCGGACCAGGAGATCCGCGCAGGCTTCCAGGCGTCTCCTGCCTCGCTCCTCACCCCCTCCGTCTGGGTCGGGGGGAGGCGCGTGTCCGGCGGAGGGTAGCGGGGCGCCGGGCAGGGCCAGAGAGCCATGAGCAGTCCGGACGCGGGATACGCCAGTGACGATCAGAGCCAGCCCCGGAGCGCGCTGCCCGCGGTGATGGCCGGACTGGGCCCCTGCCCCTGGGCCGAGTCGCTGAGTCCCCTCGGGGACATGAAGGTGAAGGGCGAGGCGGCAGCGAGCAGCGGAACGACGGCCGGGGCCGCCGGCCGAGCCAAGGGAGAGTCCCGCATCCGGCGACCAATGAATGCTTTCATGGTCTGGGCAAAAGACGAGCGCAAGCGGCTGGCGCAGCAGAACCCGGACCTGCACAACGCTGAGCTGAGCAAGATGCTGGGTGAGTCCGCGCTGGGGCCCTTGGTGACCAGGCGCGCTGGGGCTAATTGCCGAGTCGCCTCTTTCAGCCTAAAATAGTGTGGTTTGTTAGGGGTTTTTTTTGGTCTCTTTTTGCGGGCCTTGCGCCCAAGGCCATGGCTGTACTGCGGTCATGTCCTTTGCTGGGATCTTCGGATCCCTTCCCGCTTCTAGCTCTGGGATTACCCTGGTGGCCCGGGGCGAGGGTACAGTGGCTCCGCTTGCCTGGGAGGCGGAAAGAGCACCCCTAACTCTGAGCCGGTCGAGCGATCCAGTCCTCTCCATCCCTTCCTCAGCCTAAATGATTTTCGTTTTTTTCGAACGACCGGGAGGTGTGTGAGCGGGCAAGCCGCTTGCAGGAGGCTAGGACAAGGGAGAGGTCCCCTCTGTAGAGGACGCAACTTCCCAAGTGGTCAGACCTAGCGTTCCAGACCTTCACTCTAACTTGACCCTGTGCCGCCTCTGGTTGCGCAATTCAAGGTCAGAGGGGAGAGGTGGGACCAGGTGAGGCCTGGGAGCGGAGTTCAGCCTGGTAATTCCTGCGCCCCTCCATACCTTTCCTCACCCGTGCAGGCAAGTCGTGGAAGGCGCTGACGCTGGCGGAAAAGCGGCCCTTCGTGGAGGAGGCCGAGCGGCTGCGCGTTCAGCACATGCAGGACCACCCCAACTACAAGTACCGGCCGCGGCGCCGCAAGCAGGTGAAGCGGCTGAAGCGGGTGGAGGGAGGCTTCCTGCACAGCCTCGCCGAGCCGCAGGCCACCGCGATGGGCCCCGAGGCCGGTCGCGTGGCCATGGACGGCCTGGGCCTGCCCTTCCCGGAGCAGGGCTTCCCCGCCGGCCCGCCGCTGCTGCCCCCGCACATGGGCGGCCACTACCGCGACTGCCAGGGCCTGGGCGCGCCCCCACTCGACGGCTACCCGCTGCCCACGCCTGACACGTCCCCGCTGGACGGCGTGGAGCCCGACCCGGCCTTCTTCGCCGCGCCGTTGCCCGGGGACTGCCCGGCCGCCGGCACCTATAGCTACGCTCAGGTCTCGGACTACGCGATGGCCCCGGAGCCTCCCGGTCCCGTGCACCCCCGGCTGGGTCCCGAGTCCGCGGGCCCCGCGATGCAGGGCCTCCTGGCGCCCCCCAGCGCCCTGCACATGTACTACGGTGCCATGGGCTCGCCCTCGGTGAGCGGCGGGCGCAGCTTCCAGATGCAGCCGCCGCCGCAGCAACAACAGCAGCCGCCGCCGCAGCAGCAGCACCCACACCCACAGCACCCGCACCCGCCGGGACCCGGGCAGCCGTCGCCCCCTCCCGAGGCGCTGCCCAGCCGGGATGGAGCGGACCCCAGCCAGCCCGCCGAGCTTCTCGGGGAAGTGGACCGCACGGAGTTTGAACAGTACCTGCACTTCGTGTGCAAGCCCGACATGGGGCTCCCCTACCAGACACATGACTCCAGTGTGAATCTCTCCGACAGCCACGGGGCCATCTCCTCCGTGGTGTCGGACGCCAGCTCCGCGGTGTACTACTGCAATTACCCTGACGTCTGACCGGCCCCCGGCCGCCGGGGGCCTCCGGGCCAGAGGCACAGTGATACACACTTCCTGGAGGAGCTAAGGAAATCCTCGGCCTCCGTGTTGTTGCGTTTTGTTTAGAAGTTGCCTTGGCATATAATTTATGGTAATTTATTTTGTCTGCCACTTGAACAGTTGGGGGGAGGGGGAGATGAGCGCTCTTGTCTAAAATTCGTTCAGAGACTTGTTCCCCGTCGTTGCGTTTTCCAGGCCCCGTTTCCAAGATCAAGGTAACCAGTTTTGGAGATATCGCCAAACAACTTGTTCCGTTTCCTGAAAATTTATTGATCAAAGAAATTTTGTCCTGGGTGTGGTTTTTTCTCTCTCTCTCTCATCTTTTAAGAAATAAAATCTGGACTTCTGTTTTTTCACTCCAGTGCCTCTGTCACACTAATGTTTTTTTAATCAAACGGCCGTTTTTGTAAGATCAAATGTTAGGTATGGACAGAATCCGAAATATAGTTACCTGGAAATTTCTCATTCTTATGGAAGAGAAACCCTAAAAATGACCACTAGGATAGCGAAATTTTATGTCATTATCTTTGTTGAGCAGCCAGCCTCCTAGGATGAGCCTCTTTATACATTTGAAATGATCTTAATTGCTGGAAGGTCATGGTTATTCTTAACACTGTAAATATTTTCATTTCTAGCCTAGCAGTTGAACCAGACGGGAATATCCTAGTAAATTTGGTTTTCTGTCTCGTTGAATCATGACCTACCTAAAGAGACATTTTGGATTTTGTTTCTTTTTCATGCTTCTCCGTTTTCCACCAGGAGTTCTTACACTCTTTACACTGAACTTGCTTTCCGTCCTCACATGTTTACACCCTGGGAAGTGGTGTCGCTGGGTGAGCAATAATTTGAAAAACTCACGGGAACCAATCAAAATAAAAATTTCATAGTGTATTTTGCTATTCTATGGCTGTTTTAAAATTGCATTGGGGTATGGTTGCATTCCCTGACGCCTGAATTTCTTTAGCTTTGGAGGGGGTCTATGGAGGATTTAGTGTGCATATGCTTTACAAATTTGGCTGAAAGAATAGCCCTGGTACTTTCATGCCTTTCACAGGAAAAGCGGAGTTCCAGGTTTGGATGTAGGCACAGCCCCTGTACTCTGCAGTGCCAACTGCTGCCTGTGGCATTTTCCACCACGTTGTACAGACTGAGACATAAATGGATGCAGATTCTGGTAATGGGTGTTTCCTGTACCGGATGCTGCCTCTATGACATTCTGAACTGTTAGTCCTCCATACTGGTGAAATGCTATGAAGAAAAGGAAAGGGTTGGGGGATAGTTTGGACGCTTGTATGGGAGAGATGCATGAGCCGAAATGCTTGTCTGGCTTCTCTTAGGGATTCCTAGATGCTAGGAATGTGAGGGATATGTTTCAATGAGGAAAGGTAAGTAATTTGTAGACATAGCTGATACTACCTTAACAATTTTAAAACGGGAAAGCTCATCCCAGGATTGCCACACTGATGCTAGTTAATTTACTTCTGGTACCCTACCCCTTTGCACTTCGTTTCCTTCCTCTGGTCCCGGAGAGGTAGTTCTGCTTCCAGCCTGGGTTCTTCAGCAGGATATCCCAAGAGTTCTCAGTGTGTTAGTGTACAGAGGGGCCTCACCTCCCCAGGTTCACGGCCATGTGGTCAGTTCAGATTACAATAGACTTAGTATATACTCCCTCAGCCCAAGGAGACTCAGTTGTATCCTTGGCTGCTACTTTTTTTTTTTTTTTAATTAAGATAAATAGGGAAAAAGAGGGAGGGAGAAAAGAAAGCAGAGTATGCCAACTGGAAGACTCCAAAATCCTGGTAAGTTACAATTTTTTAAATTTATCTGAAAAGCAGAGTTCTAGAGAAAGAGGGGTAGAGAGACAGAGATCTTGTATCCATTGCTTCACTCCCCAAATGGTCACAAGAGCCAGCCAGAGCTGAGCCAAGGAGAAAGGAAGCACCAGGAACTCCCATCAGGTCTGCAACATGAGTAGGAGGGTCCCAAGCGCGTGGGCCATCCTCTGCTGCTTTCCCCAGGCACATTAGTGGAGAGCTGGATGGAAGTGGAGCAACCAGCAATCATGGGGTACCAGAGGTTTAACCCGCTGCACCTGAGGCCAACCCCCTGAGCTACATTCTTAACTATTCACCAGGGACATGTGTGAAAATAGTGCTATTCCAAATGCCTTCACCAGGATGGAGGGTCATCAGTCCTCACAAGTAATTCTTGGGGGTAGATGCATCAAGCCAAGTCCTTTTTCTTCAAACACTCAGATGAACTGAACATTGGCAACAGATAGTGATTAGATTTGTAAAGTATTTGTGCCAACTTCTTACCAATTTACTTTGGAAGTAAATACATGAAGGATGTATTGCTCCCCCCACCTCCTCAAGCCCTAAGATACTGTGGAAGTGTATGAGGAGGTAAGAACTAAGGCAGCTCTTGGGTTCTAAGCACCCTTAGAAGACTTGTTTCTTTGAATTTATCTCCAAGTCATGGTCTAGGAAAGAAAAGGGTCCCCTTCTGGAAAACATGTTAACATACACACACATTCAATATTTTTGGTCTAATTGCAGGCAATTCACAACCCTTTAGGATTATCCAAGGACTGTGGGAAACGAAAGCTTTTAAGAAGCCCTGATGAAGATTTGTTGGGAAGGATGGGACCCACACATCAAAGCAAAAAGGCAGTCTCCTTATATCTGAAAATAAAATGATATCTCAAGAAGCTCCTACACCACTGAGTTCTTTTTGTGACATGAATCAAGGGACATGAGGAGTCGCGTGTCCCCCTCTCCAAGGGTGAAAAACACTTGTAATGTCCTTCCAGGATGGATCTGTGATCTTTTGCTCTGAGCAATTATGGCAGTAGTAGTAGTAGTAGTAGTAGTAGTAGTAGCCAGGCTCCAAGTCTGACCCCAGTGAACCATTCTTGAATATTTGCTTCTTTGTGCAATCCCCTCTCACATCCAACTGGGTTGGATTTGCCACTCTAATCGTATAGAATGTAGTAGAAGTGATTTTATGTCAGCTGTGGGCCCAACACTTATGAAGGCTTGGTGGATTTTATTTCTTGTGCTTTTGGGAGCCCTAAGCTACTGTACAAAATGTCCAATGGCTAGTTACAAAGTCAATGAGACCACAGAAAAATATTGCAGAAGGGAGAGACCCAAGACTCCTAACAAAAGAAGAGGGCTCAGCTGCCTCCAGCTGATTCCTTCTTACCACCATCTGGTACTCAGGAGACAGCAGAAAAAAGTAAGTGTCCAGAAGTATGCAGGCAATCCACAGGGCAGAGGGTTGGGGCAGGAGAAGAGGGAGCCATGAAGCTTAGAATACTTTGTTGTATACTGGTAAGTGACAGAACCATTGTGATCCTTCAACTTTTTCTCATTAAGTCTAGGAATCCTGGGCACTGTTGACAAAATCAGGCAAAGAGCTTTGGAGCTGTCAGAGACACCATTATCATTTTAAAGTGAATGACAGAATGTAAAACTTGGACCCAAGTTGGATGACTCTATGATATCACCAAATACATAAGATCCTCTTTCCTTAAGTAGACTCAAATAAAGGCCATAGGTAATAGCTAGTGATTGTTTTTTAAAAATACTAAATTTGTCCCAATTTTTTACTAGTTTATTTTGGAAATAAGTACATAAAGGATACATTGATTTACTTTTGAGGTAGTTTAGAAATGTGTCAAGAGGTAAGAATCCAGCCCTTTCCTGGGCTGGCATAGCCAGACTCAGCCCGGCACAAAAAGGAAGACGGTATATTTTTTTCCCCACAAGGACACTTACTTCATCTCTATTAAAACTGCCAAGTGGGTCCAATAAATTACAAAACTATAAATTATTTACACCAGTACAAAGAGGTGACATCACAAAGAAATATGTATTTTACTTAAATTACTCTTATCTGACAAGAGTACCTTTAGTTTGAATCACATAGCAAAAGACATGGATACATCCTTTAAATTTGCTGATATGAGCAAAATCACATGTAAGCAAAAGGAATTTGGAGGAAATGGAATGGGGAACTACAAAAGACAGCATCTCCATCCCATGTTTTTCAATATCTCTTTTCATTTTGTTTTTTGATGCTCAGAACTGTGCCTGTCCCATAATAGATGTTCCACCTTCCCTTCCTCCCCCTGTTCCTTTTTGATTTGTTTTGACAATGGAGGACAGGGAGAGGTATTTTACATCCATTATTTCAGCACAAATGTATTCTTCCTGCACACAAGGTGCTTCCTTCTGGCTCCGGAATATTCATCTGAAGGAAAGTGGTATTGATGTCCCTACCCTGTCCCCAGCCGGAGTAGGATGAGGAGTAGGATGAAGAATGTCCAGCTCCAGTTCCTCCACAAAATATTTCTTTGGATCCTCTGGCCTGAGGTCCAAATGCACTTCCTTCTTAATTTTTCATGACAACACGTATCCTTCCAATGCAATGCTTGCCTATTGCTGTATGTTTCCTTCAGAATGATCAAGAAGCTCTGTAGGAATAAACAAGTCAATTCTCCCTTCCCCCTTCCCCACACAAACACAAACGCTGAGCTCTCACCACTGGCATTTCTCCCAGCTTTGTTCGGAACACTGAAATGAGGATTTTAGTGATGTGTGCAGTGTATAGCAAGTACTAAATAAGTTGTATAACAACAATAATGTTTTTAAGGCAAAAATGTATATATATAGATATCTCAGATCAAAGCAAAAACGTGGCTGAATGTTTAGAAACCCTCAAATCTAATTATTCCTGTTGAAGAAAATTTAGCTTTGAGGACCTATCTCCTCTTTAATCAAAGTCTTAAGCATTTTGCCAAGGTTGACTTCATAATACCTGTTCCCCAAACTCATATTGCTCAAAGAGTGGCTTTGTGGGGTTATTCTCTCTAAGTGGCAATTCATACAAGAATAAATGTCAGTAGATGAGCATGGATGTCCACTCTGCTGGTTTCAGTGTCCTCTCATAAACCTGACAACCTGTTAAGCAAGGAAAGGAGGAATTGTGGCATGCAGCATGAGGAGGGCGGTTTCCCGGTCTGGTCGATTCCTCTAGCTACAAGGAAAGCTCCCAGGGCAGGGACTTTATGACCTGGCACCTGCTGAGTGTTCAGAAAATGGAGTCACCTGCATAATGGCTGGTTCCTCAGTTTTCTGGTAGGGCTTCCTGAGAAAGCTCAGAGTTCCTACTTTTCCTCTCTTTTTTTAAACATTTAAGATGGTTTCTGGGTGACTGTAATTCCTTTCTCCCCAAAAATGTGTCATAACATCAAAGTTGAACAACTAAAGATGGTAAGTTATTGGGAAAGGAGAATGACAAATCAGTAGTGGCAATATTCCAAAAGTAGAACGAATTCTGCATTTTGACTGAGGGGTTTACCTGACTCAGCAACTTAGCTTTGCCAGTTGGGAGAAGTCACTAGCCTTTCTGAACTCAGTCCGATATAAAAAGCAGAGGCAAGAATAAAAGCCCCCATGGAAAAAGATAAAAGCTTTACTAGATTATTGTAGGGATCAAGGAAAGAATATGTCTGAGCTACAAAACGTGATCTCTCTCTCTCTCTCCTCTGTCTTTTGATTTCATATATCTCCATCTACCACAGTAGGCTTTGGGGATTTAATTTATTCTTCCATTAAGAAACAGACACCATCAGTAACTCACCTACTGTGGATGCTTTGCTTAGTGCAAAGAGAATTTTGCAGCCTGGTAAGATTGTTCATGCTTGTTGGAACTATTAATCACCTTTGCGGTACTCTCAGCTTTGGCCAGTGCAGCCTCTTTGATTATAAAGTTGAGAATAGAAGTAAGTGTCATTCACAGAACTTCCCATTTTGCATGAAAATGTCATTTTTTAAGGGAACAGCTAATGCAAGGGGGGCACACGAATGCAATATCAGGTCTGCCAACAGTCACATTTCTGTCCAGTCTCTCCTCCCATCGCAGTTTTAAAAAATCCTGAATAATATTTCATGCCATCTCATTTGCAACAAAGCCTTAAAGCTGAATAAGCAGATTGTAATGGGGGAGGATAGCAAACTGAGAATAGATCTGGTTTCCAGCAAGTAGTACCAAAGAATACTGAAATTTGATACTTAGGTTTTTAGCTTCCTTCAGTCCTCAGAAGTTATTTTCACAGGGCAGGAGTGAAGAAACTTTTGAGACACTAACAGAATGAAAGAACAGTTTTATAGGCACAAGTGGATTCGTCTCCTTTAATCTGTTCCTATGTTTGAAAATAATAGGAATTCAAATGCACACATGCACGGAGACACACACACATCAAGATTTTAAGCTAAAACAGCTCACTGAGATTACAGAAGGGAGAAGTAGAAAATAAAGAGATTATTTGGGTAGGGAAAATGTGTATTTTTATGTATTCGTTAAAATGTTTTACAATTTCTTAAATGCTGCACATGCTATAAAAATTCGAACATTACAGATGGGTTTGCGATATCCATGGCAAGTTGTCAGAAGGATTCCATCCCTCCCCAGTCCTGTGCTACAAGTCTCTGTTTTTTTATTCTACCAGACAGGACCTACATTAATAATTCTGCTCTTCTGGCAGTTAATTAATCAAAATGTCTGCAGGGCTAATTCTAGGTTGATCAGTTCTACACCTTTGCTTCCTCGTATGACAGTTAAGAATCCTACCCTTCCCTCTCCTCCGAAAGAGGTCCTATCCTTTTTCCATTTCTACTATTGATTACCGCAGGCTGGTACAGCACGGGGGCCATACACCGGGCTGCTTGTTCCGGTGAGGACATTCCCTGCAGCGCTCCCCTCTTTTCTGAGAAGGTGAGTAGTTTCGAGGACTTGGAGGGGGGGGGCAGGAGGAGCAATAGATGAAATATTGATGCATGCGTCCTATTAAAAGATTTTCTTTCTACATTTCAATCTATCCCAGATATTCCGGAATGCATACCACCGTGGCTTTCTTTCTTGTTTCTTATGCCCCACTGGGAAAGCTCAGTAGTCTGTGTCCAATGCTGTACACAAAGGAAAAAAATAAATCAGGTAAAAGGGGTAAACTCTAAGATCATAGGTAGGACCCCTCTTCCGTCTCTCTCCTCCCCCAGCCCTCCCGTCCCTCTCCACCAAAGCGCTGGAGGCCGCGGGCGCTGCGCTCGCCTAGCCAGGCACCTGCACTCCGAATGCTGTTATTAAGGAAAGTTTGAACAAGACGCTAGATTGGCATTAACTGAGAAGGTTAAAGACGGTAATCTGATGGCGAGGAGGGGAAAGCAGGATGGTGGGTTGGGGACAGCAGGGACAGCGCGGCCCATACCCCCGGGGTTACCCCCTGCAAAGAAGAGAAGATCGCGATGTCTTGCACCTGTTTCCTGGCGTTTGGCGCCCTTAGCTTTGCGCGGCGGTGCCTGCCACGCGCTGGAGTAAGCGCGCACGAACTTGACCGAAAACAAATGCTCCTGGAAGGTTAGACTAGGGTTTCTCCAGAGCAATTGTCCGGGGAGCCTGCCGGCCTGCCGCGCCGACTCTCCACAAGGTCGCGATGTGACATCCGGGAATGGCGTTCCTCCGAAGAGGGCAGGGGATTTGAGTCTCAGCGTGTTATTTTCTGTAGAGGAGAAAATCAAACTCTTTCATCGTCGGCGCCTCTCCTTTGAGCGGACTCTGCGTGCAGAGAGGCAACGCGCCTGAGTTCTCAGCTGCTCAGGTGGAGCGCGGCGTCTCCATGGGCCACGTCGTTGCAGAAAAGGCTCGGCGGACCTGGGGCGTCCGCTGTGCTTGGCTGCCACACCGGGACTGAACTGACACGTGGGAGGCAGTTCCGGTGCCGAGACACCAGGGTCGGGGAGAAGTGTGTCCCGCGGAGGAAAGCGGGACTCCAGGGACGGCCGGAGAGCCAAGAGCAGAGCGCCCTGGACGCAGGATACTCCAGTGACTACCGGGGCCAGCCCCAGAGCGCGCTGCGGGAGGTGATGACCCGGCTGGGCTGTCTCCGAGTCCCCCCGGGACTTGAAGGTGAAGGGCGAGCCGAGCGCCAGCGGGGGCCGCGGGCCGAACCAAGGTCGAGTCTCCCCTCCCGCGCCGTCAAGGTGGGCTAAGACCCAGGGGCAGAGTTTGGCAGGAGTCCCGCCAGGGCGCTTCTCAACCGCCGGCTGCGCCCAACGCGGGAGGCGGAGCGCAGGAGCAGAGCCGGTGAGGGACGGGCTCCGGGAAGATCCGTTCTTGTGGGTCAGAGCCTCTGGCACGGAGAACCTCCGCGTGGACTCCTAGAGGGAGATTTTAAGGAAACAGTAGGCTGGCAGGTGTAAAATCGTCTTGGGGGCGACAGATGAAATTAAATTAAATGGCTCAAAACTAAGCTGTTAATCATCTCTCCGGGTCCCAGAAGTACCGACAAGGTGGCCTGGCAGTCTGACACCTGCCCGGGTTAGGCAACCAAGGGACCTTAATGGCAGAGTAACGCCTCCGGATGACGAACACCCAATTTTGCGGTCTTGGGAAAGGTTTTAAGCTGCTGTCCAACCAGGCAAGCGTCTCTAAAAACGAAACATCGAATGTCCTTATTTCAAGTTCCCTCTGAATTTTGGGGGTAAGGAGTGGACAGATAGGGGTATTGATTTATTACAATATGTTAAAACTTTGCATCATTCACGAAGCTAGAATTGCATTCTTCAGCACCTTTCAGAAAAACTGCAGCAAAGCGCTGGAATCTCAAGCTAACCAGACTGCCGTCTGGAGCTTGCTCTTCTTTTTTTTGTGGCTGAAATTTGTGTTCGAAAGGTCGAGGGAAGCTGGCCTCTACTTGTGAACAGTTCAAACTCCCAGAGTCTTTTGAAGTTAAGAAGGAGACAGTTTTGTTTGTTTATTAAAGTCTAACGGGCCAACCTTCATTTCACCAAAACAATGTGAAATCGTCGGTCTGCTGCCTAAATAGCTTTGCTAAATGGTTTTTTTCCCCCCATAAAAACGTAAACAGCTCATGAAAAAACAGTCAGCCCATCCCTGGTGCTAACTTCAGAGATGCGGATGCTTGCTATAAATACATACCATCCAGTGTTCCCTGCACACATGCTGTCTGAGTCTGCAATGGTACAACTTAGCAATCCCATCTTCTTATCCTTTTCAGTTAACAGTAAGCTGGCTGGGGTTCTTGGCATTTTTGTATTCTTACCTGGGCGGAGTCAGCCCCAGTAGTCCTCTCTGCAGGCGAACTTGAATTTCTCTCTGTGACTTGCTGCCTCCTTTTGTGGGTACTGAGTTCCCAAGATCTTCCTCACAGTCTTGCAAGAACTGCATCTGTGCACAAGAAAGGAGAGTACTTAAATGTGGAGAACTCATTGGGACACCAGTTTCACTCTAGAAGAAAGGGGTAGGAATTGTGTATGCTCAAAGAGCAATCTTTTAAGGCAGAGTCTTTCTGATCTGGTCTCTGGGGTGCTGGCCATGGAGCTGTGCATGGAAAATTCCCGAGGCGTTACTGCTGTCAGAACACCCTCCCTGCCTCTGCCTCCGATCACCCACCTAACTGCCAGGATGCTGGTTTTTGTTTTGTTTTGTTTTGTATTTTTAACACCTTGGTGCCTTAGGCTGAGACGCTGTCCCTAGAAGTTGATTCGGTGGAGGTGATGAGATCTGCCCCAATAATCCTAAGACCGGTAGAGTTCCTGGTGTCTTGTCCTAATATCATGGTAATTAAATACTAACTTCCTCTATTGCAGTCTCCGGTTGATAAAGTGTGAGGGCGATTGGGAGATACCTGCCCTCCCCGGCCAGGGAAGCGACTGAGCCACAGTGAGAGCCGTGCAGGCGGAGGAGCTGCCTTCTTGGGGGAGGTGGCGGCTGCGCTGGAGTCCTGCGGGACCTGACCAGCGCTCAGGTTCGAACCCCTGGCTGCGTGGGCCTGGACAGCCTGGGCCTGCTCTATCATACCAGGGCTTCACTGAGGGCCCCCTGCTGCTGCCACTACACACGGGGGGGGGGGGGCACTAAGGCAACTGCCAGCACGGGGGCCTGTGCCCGACACGTCCCTGCAGAACAGAGTGGAACTTGATTAGCTTTCCCCACTGCTCGGCTGTCTGGGGACTGCCGGCGGCCGGCACCTACAGCCCAGGGTGACTTAGGAGCCCCGGGGCTCCCCAAGCCGGGCCTTCGGTCGCCCCCCAGCGGCCAGGACAGGTACTACGACGCGTTGTGCTTGCCGCGGCGTCGGATACATTGGCACTGCCTTCTTCGTGGTAGGCGCCATCGTCAACAGTAGAACCCCGCGCTGGCCCGGGGTGGCCCTTGGTCCTTCCTTGGGCGCTGTTCTGCAGGTGCAGCCCGCAGAGCTCCTCGGGACAGCTCAGGGCTGCCCGTGCTGACTCTTTACACCTCTGCTCTGACCCCCGAGTTCTCTTGCCAGTTTGCAGCGTTCATTCCAAGTGCCAGAGCAAGGCGATGCTCCTGTCTTTTTCAGACTGAACTTTCCAATAAGGACAATGTTTAACAACGCTCATGTCTCAAAGGAGGCAATGCAAAAATTAGCTCGCGTAAGTGTTTGCAAAATTAATCTGTTCCATTGTCTTTATACCGATAATTTTTGCATTGAAGTTAGATTATTTTGAAAACATGGAAAAGAAGTAGGCCATGAATAGAAAGTATTTTTCCATTGAAAATTATCTCATTCCAATTGGTTTAAAACATTTTCCTAATATTTATTGAGTATCTTCTACATTTCATTCATTCATTCTTTTTTTTTTTTTTTTCAGGCAGAGTTAGACAGTGAGAGAGAGAGAGAGAGAGAGAGAGAAAGGTCTTCCTTCTGTTGGTTCACCCCACAAATGGCCACTACGGCTGGCACTGCACCGATCTGAAGCCAGGAGCCAGGTGCTTCCTCCTGGTCTCCCATGGGGAGCAGGGCCCAAGCACTTGGGCCATCCTCCACCGCACTCCTGGGCCACAGCAGAGAGCTGGCCTGGAAGAGGCCAGTCCCGACCAGGACTGGAACCTAGGGTGCCGGCGCCGCAGGAGGAGGATTAGCCTAGTGAGCCACTACACCAGCCCTATATTTCGTTATTTCTAACGTTCTTGTTTTATTGATGTCTTTGTTAATCCAACTAAAGATTTTTTCAAAAAATTATGTGCATATGTAGATTTTACATTCCACAAAATTAAATGAAGTGTGTCTGTACTGGTCAGAGTACCACAGGAAGTACATAACATGCTTAAAGGGGTGATTGAAGGAAGATCAATAAATAGCTTGTGGTAATCCTTCCAGGAGCTGGGAGCAGCCCAGGACTACCCTCACTCAAGGCACCTCATCAGCCCCTCCTGGGAGGACGGAGAAGCGGTCGCTGAAAACCAGGGTAACAGTAGTTTTGATCCTGCAGCCAGAAGCTCCCAAAGAGAACTGAAGACACTGCCAGCTGTGGCCTGGAAGGACAGTCAGGAAGTAAATATGGGGGGGGGGGGTATCCTACTGCATGACTTCCCGGCCAGACCTATCCGCCAACCAGAGGGCAGTGCGTGGGAAGAAGAAGGGAGCCCAGGATGAAGGGGTCAGACTTCCTATAGCAACTCAGCTGGAGAGGTTTATCACGGGACTTATACTTCCTAAAGCTGGCTGTCATACTAGGAGTGCTGAACATAATGAAGGGCAGGAGGGAATCCTAGCTGTTGCTCTTTTCATCTTTGATGAGTTAATGGTCCAGGAGGGAACACAGGAAAAAATTTAGTAATATTGGGCCAGCGTTGCGGCACAGTAGGCTGCTGCCTGGGAAGCCCACATCCCATATGAGCACTGGTTCCAGTCCTGGCTGATGCACAACCAGTTGAGCTCTCTGATAATGCACCTGGGAACACAGTGGAAGATGGCCCCTGCCACCCATGTGGGAGACCTGGGTGCAGTTTCCAGGTTCCAGGTTTCAGCCTGGCCTATACTGGGTGTTGGAGCCTTGTGGAGAGTGAATCAGCATCACATAGTAGCTATTGCTCCCCCCCCCCTTTTTCCCTTTGTTTCTATCTCTCCCTTCCTCTCTGCAACTCTGCCTTCCAAATAAATAAAAAAACAAATCTTTAAAGCAGATGGTTCATCTCCTACTTTTCCTAGTTGACATCACTTCCTAGAAAGCTCAGGTGACTCATTTTTTTTTTTTTTTTGGACAGGCAGAATTAGACAGTGAGAGAGAAGATACAGAGAGAAAGGTCTTCTTTTTTCTGTTGGTTCACCCCCCAAATGGCCGCTACAGCCAGTGTGCTGCATCGATTTGAAGCCAGGAGCCAGGTGCTTCCTCCTGGTCTCCCATGCGGGTGCAGGGCCCAAGCACTTGGGCCATCTTCCACTGCACTCCCGGGCCACAGCAGAGAGCTGGACTGGAAGAGGGGCAACTGGCACAGAATCCGGTGCCCCGACCGGGACTAGAACCAGGGGTGCCGGCGCTGCAGGTGGAGGATTAGCCTAGTGAGCCATAGTGCCGGCCTCATTTTTATTCTTTAAATATTTATTTATTTATTTGAAAGGCATAGTTACAGAGAGACAGAGGCAAAGAGAGAGAGGGAGAGAGAGGTCATCCATCTGCTGGTTCACTCCCCAGATGGCCACAAAGGCTGGAGCTGGGGAGATCCAAATCTAGGAGCCAGGAGCTTCTTCCAGGTCTCCTACATGAGTACAGGAGCCCAAGGACCTGGGCCATCTTCTACTGCTTTCCCAGGCCATAGTAGAGAGCTGAATTGGAAGAGGAGCAGCCAGGACTCAAACCAGTGTCCATATGAGATGCTGGCCCTGCAGGTGGCGGCTTTGCCTGCTATGCCACAGAGCAGGCCCCAACCCCAGCTCCCTCTTAGGGGCTTGTGTTTTACCCCTTAGACTGTTGCAGTTGGAAATCTTAGGTCTCAAAGGAAGTTTTTCCCAAAGTTTAGAGTAAATTTGTACTGAGGGATGAGTCAATTAAAATATAATTGATTAATAAATCCCCTTGTCCATGTTAAAGTAGAGCTCATATCTCACTATTTATCATATTCCTACTTAAGATTTTATATGGGGGTTGGCTCTGTACCATAACAGGTTAAGCTGTCACTGGCGACGCCAGCATTCCATATGGGTGCTGGTTGGAGTCCGAGCTGCTCCACTTCTGACCCAGCTCCCTGCTAATGTGCCTGGGAAAGCAACAGAGGATGACCCAAGTGCTTGGGTCCCTGCACCCACGGGGTAGACCAGGAAGAAGCTCCCGGCTCCTGATTTCAGCCTGGCCTGCCCTGACCATTTTCGCCATTTGGGGAGTGAACCAGCAGATAGAAAATCTCTCTCTCTTTCTCTGTAACTCCACCTTTCAAATAAATAAAAACATCTTTAAAAAATAGATTTTGTGGAGGCCGGCACTGTGGCACAGCGGGTTAAAGCCCTTGCCTGAAGTGCCAGCATCCCATATAGGTGCCGGTTCTAGACCTGGCTACTCCTCTTCCGATTCAGCTCTCTGCTATGGCCTGGGAAAATGGCCTAAGACCTTGGGCCCCTGCACCGTGGGAGACCTGGAGGAAGCTCCTGGCTCCTGGCTCCCAGCTTCGGAACAGCACAGCTTCGGCCATTGTGGCCATCTGGGGAGTGAACCAGCAGATGGCAGACCTCTCTCTCTGTCTCTACCTCACTCTGTAACTCTGCCTTTTGAATAAAATAAAATAAATCTAAAAAAAAAAAAAGATTTTATATGAACCAGTGTTGAGGGTGTTGGGTGAATGATTTTTTTGTAGAAGATTTCAAAAATTGGGCCAGCGCTACTGCTCACTAGGCTAATCCTCCACCTAGCGGCACCGGCACATCGGGTTCTAGTCCTGGTCGGGGCACCGGATTCTGTCCTGGTTGCTCCTCTTCCAGGCCAGCACTCTGCTGTGGCCCAGGAGTGCAGTGGAGGATGTCCCAAGTGCTTGGGCCCTGCAACCACATGGGAGACCAGGAGGAAGCACCTGGCTCCTGGCTTCAGATCAGCGCGGTACACCGGCCGCAGTGCGTCAGCCGCAGCGGCCATTGGAGGGTGAACGAATGGTAAAGGAAGACCTTTCTCTCTGTCTCTCTCTCTCTCACTGTCCACTTTGCCTGTCAAATAATAATAATAAAAAAAAAAACAAAAAAAGATTTCAAAAATCATTTTTTCAAAAAGCATATTTGCAGTCAAAGGTATAGCTGTAACTATTTTTATTCCAAATAGAATTCAAAATGAAATACTTTTTAAAATAAATTGTAGGGGCCAGCGCTGTGGCATAGCTGGTAAAGCTGCCACCTGCAGTGTCGGCATTCCCTATGGGCTCAGGTTCGAGACCCAGTTGCTCCATTTCCAATCGAGTTCTCTGATATGGCCTGGGAAAGCAGTGAAAATGACCCAAATGCTTGGACCTCTGTGCAAATGTGGAGACCCGGAAGAAGCTCTTGGCTTCGGATTGGCCCAGCTCCGGCCGTTGAGACCATTTGGTGAGTTAACCAGCAGATGGAAGATGTCTCTCTTTCTCTCTGTTTCTGCTTTTTTGTAACTCTGCCTTTCAAATAAATAAATAAATCTTTTAAAAATTGTATTTTTCATATAAACACTTAAAATTAATTTATTTGAAAGGTAAAGAGAGAGAGATCGTCCATTTGTTTTTTTTCCCCCTAAATGTAACAGTAGTGGCTCAGTCAAATGGAACTCAAATATGTCTCCCATGTGGGTGGGAGGACCCCAAGTATTTGAGCCATCATGTGCTGCCTTTCAGGGTGCAAAATCAGCAGGAAACTAGAACTGGAAATTGAACTTGGACGTGAACTCCGGCTCTCTGATATGGATGCAGGTATCTCAAGTGACTACTTAACCACTGTGCCAAACATCATCTCAGCGTGAAATACTTTCATATGATGAACTTTGTAACTCACTGTAAGAACTGATAACAGAGCTCCCTCTGTGTCCTCCTGGATGGGATGTGATCGTGGTATTAGTTGGCGGCTCCCTAGACTTTGTCTTCCGTTTTCACTCCAGTAAGACTTTGGCTTTCCTTTGGGGAAAAGTTCCTCTGGAGAACTTACCCTTGTGGGCTCCTAAGCTTTAAAGTCTGGATGGAGGTCACTCTTCTCAGGTGAGTCCTGAATGTCTCAAGCCCGTTGGCAAATCCTATCTCCCACACCCTCAAGTTAAAGGATGGACATGTGACCCAATTCAGGGCCAAAAGAAGGGAGAGACTGGGGAGAGGCTCTCCAGGGACACACTAGGGTGAAGGGCTGTAACCTCCACAGCTCACGAGAGGACAGCCAGGATGACGCTGACTGGAGTGCTTGGCATGAAGTCAGTATTGGGGGAGGGAGAGCAGGGACATAAGAGAGCATGGGTCCAGGAGACAGTGTCTGAACTTCTGGATCAACGCTTCCAGGAGGTGAGCCCTACCTCTGAATGTTTCAGTCCTGTGAGCAAATACAACCCATTTACTGTTTAAGCTCCTTGAGTGTGTTTTCCTTTCACTTAAAACAGAGGTATTCATAAGAGATAATCAAGGTATAGAGCAGCCTGGAAACATGATGGCTGAACCCTATGGTTACCAGAAGGAATTACCAAACATAGGCTGTCCTTGGTCCAGAGTCACTTGCACTGTCCTGGAGACTGTCAGAAGTGCCGAATCTCAGATGGTCTCTAGGCACCTGCGATCGATAGTTTCTGGGCTACAGCACTGCTCCTCAAACTAGAACACACATGCTGATCCCCAGGGGTCTGCTGATTCAGCTAAGTAGATGCCACCTTGTAACAAGTTCCCAAGTGAGACTGATGGACCACACTTTGTATGCAAGGCCCAAGAGCCCTGACCAACACTGAATTCTTAGGGACCGTTCTTAACTGAAAATATGATGTCTGTTCAGACGTCAGTGTAGTAGTCATTTCTGAAAAGCCACCAGACCAGGCAGTTTTGGGTCATCTCTTGCCTGTCATCCATGTCTACAACACTCTTGACTTCTGTACAGCCTGCCCTCCTTATTCATGAAGATCTGCTTTCTGCTCTTCAAAGTCCCATGCATGCTCACATTAGAACAGGACAGACTGGAGCTGACCACAAGTACATGAGATTAGTGAGGACCAAGCAGCCCCTCCCTTGCCGTGTCTTTCCACTGACCTTGCAGCCTGCTTCATTATTGTTTAACAGTGTATGAACTTATTTCTTGTTTGCTAGCCTCTCTCTATTAGATTAGAGTCAGGCTCTTCCTGTAATACAATATATTAGAGTTAGATACTGAGTCTTGCTGCCTTCTATAAGCAGGCGATTCTCAAAGTGGCCTGCACCCTGGAAGACAGGAAGCTTTAAAAATACCAAGACCTGGTAGGGCTCTCTGAAATTGTTTGGACCTCCATTCAATGCAATTCAATTTTAAAATCTCTTGATATGATTCTATCTGGGGCTACCAAATATGCAAATGTATCACAGAGTTAGTTACTTGAGAAAGTTATTTATTTGGATATATATCTATTCCATCAAATATTTGTTAAGTAAGTATCTATTCTATACCAGACACTATGCTCTGTCTCCAAAGATACACAAGACATATGCCCTGTCCTCAAGGAACTTGAGGTCTTATAGGAGGGAGAGGTGTATGGACAAATAATTGTGACAAATAATTGTTACACTGATGCTCAGCGTTAACAACATAAAGTATCATCCTGGCAAAATGTGGAGGAATGGATTCTATTAGAAGGTGCACGGGGTAAAATTAATAATGTCTGACATCTGTGGAGCACTTATGGAGCACGAAGACTGACAGGGAAGTGCTGCTGACTGTGTGAGGCCTTGAAGGAGCAGAGCCCAGTGGAAGCGGAGAGTGGGAGCTGGAATGGGGAAGGTATCTCTGGGTTGAGTTTGGAGGTGGATAGGAGTGAGTATATAGGAAGTTGAGGGAGGTTACTTCTGTTTCCTTTGTCAAATCAGAATGGAGTCATGACCTGAGAGGGGATGGGGGCTGTTGCAAAGGGTGTGGAGCAGGAAGACCCAGACTTGAGTCCTGTCATCCCACACTGGCAAAGGCCCAGATGCAGTTGGATTTCACAGACCAGTTTCGACATTGAATGCTCAGCAGCTCTCATGGAGGGAGAGCTGAGGACACGGCATTCATCCAAAGCTGTGCTTTCTGCCACAGTTGTGAAGGCCAGAGGGCTAGGGAGCGCTGGTGATGTTGTGGATCAAGAGTTCAGTGGAGGGGCCATTGCTGTGGCGCAGCAGGTAAAGCCACTGCCTGCAGGGCCGGCATCCCATATGGGCACTGGTTCATGTCCCGGCTGCTCCACTTCCGATCCAGCTCTCTACTGTGGTCTGGGAAAGCAGTAGAAGGTGGTCCAAGTCCTTGGGCCCCTGTACCCACATGGGAGACCTGGCCTGGAAGAAGCTCCTGGCTTCAGATCAACTCAGCTCTGGCAATTGTGGCCAATTGGGGAGTGAACTAGCAGTTGGAAGACCTCTCTCTCTTCTCTGCCTCTGCTCTCTCTGTGTAACTGACTTTCAAATAAATAAATAAATCTTTTTTTTTTTTTGACAGGCAGAGTGGACAGTGAGAGAGAGAGACAGAGAGAAAGGTCTTCCTTTTGCCGTTGGTTCACCCTCCAATGGCTGCCACGGCCGGTGCGCTGCGGCCGGCGCACCGCGCTCATCCGATGGCAGGAGACAGGTACTAGGTGCTTTTTCCTGGTCTCCCATGGGGTGCAGGGCCCAAGCACTTGGGCCATCCTCCACTGCACTCCCGGGCCACAGCAGAGGGCTGGCCTGGAAGAGGGGCAACCGGGACAGAATCCGGCGCCCCGACCGGGACTAGAACCAGGGGTGCTGGTGCCGCAAGGCGGAGGATTAGCCTGTTGAGCCACGGCGCCGGCCAATAAGTAAATCTTTAAAAATAAAAAAGTTCAGGCCAGCACTGCGGCTCACTAGGCTAATCCTCCGCATGTGGCGCCGGCACACTGGGTTCTAGTCCCGGTCGGGGCGCTGGATTCTGTCCCGGTTGCCCCTCTTCCAGTCCAGCTCTCTGCTGTGGCCCGGGAAGGCAGTGGAGGATGGCCCAAGTGCTTGGCCCTACACCTGCATGGGATACCAGGAGGAAGCACCTGGCTCCTGGCTTTGGATTGGGCAGCACGCTGGCTGTAGTGGCCATTTGGGGGGTGGACCAATGGAAGTCCAGCTCAGTTCTCTGTCTCTCTCTCTCACTGTGTAGCTCTGCCTGTCAAAAAAAAAAAAAAGTTCAGTGGGGACAAATACGGAGGAAGTTATCTGAAGAGATCTGTTGGGCTGTGAGAAAGCAGGATGACAGAAGGATATATCACAGGGGGACTTCAGACTTGGGTGGGTCAGAGTGGCCACAATGTGCAGGGTGGAGCCAGGGTGGGACTGGTGAAGGTGAAGGTCACTGGAATCGTGGAGCCTGCTGGATCCTGCACCCCTCACGTCCCCCATGGTGGGTGGAGAGGAGAAGGAAGACTTCTCTCTGTGCACAGTTCATAAGACCCTCCCCCAGCAGGTCCTCTGATATGAGCAAATCCAATCAGGAAATACAGGAGAGGGAAGAAGGTGAGAGTACAAGGGACAAGCCCTTGAAATGCAAAACAGCAATGGTGGCACCGGAAAATCCACTCAGATTGGAAAAGATTGAGGAAAAGGGGCCAGGAATTGTTCATGATAAAAGGAAACCATACACATCTTCTGAAAGCCCAGAGATAGATTCTTTTTTTTTTTTCCTCTATTAGGGACAAAAGGTCTAGATCTAGAATTTTGCTGGAGGCAGCAGCGGAACTGTAACCAGTAGCCCAAGGCTAAGCAAGAGCTGCTTTCTTATCAGGTTTATAATTGATGGTAGGGTTTACAGATAACCATTGTTAGATGCACTAGAGGGAGAATTTCCTGTTAGAATTAATTGCATTTTCCTCAATGCTGGTACAATGCAGCAAAGCCTCAATCACCTGGTTAGTTAAGGTTCTGCGGGAAGGTGCCTGACCCCAGTGCTAGGCTCCCCTTCTCCTTTCCCTAGTCCTGAGAGTGTCACTGTATGCTATTACTGAGCAACAGGAGCCTGGCGGCACCTTGACAATATGAGGACAATACCCTGCACCAAGTGGGCAGCTATTGTGACCAGGGAGGGCGGCTGGCTGCGCGTAGCTTCCTACGGTGGGGAAGCTGTGCAGGGGCATGGAGAGGTGCGTGTCGCATCCTCCCAGAGTCCCCCCTCCTCCTGGAACACAACGATCTCCAAAATACAGCAAGGAGGCAGACAGGACCACCCAAAGACCTTTTGGGAACAGAGCCACCTAGCACACCAGCGTCCCACTCCAGCCCCCTCCCTGTGCATACTCAGCCCCATGGGCCTCAGCTCAGTTCTCTGTTCCTTGCCAAGGACAGAAAGGAGGCCTTGTCCTTCTTGGGTGGCTCGGCTGCCACTGCACAGGGTAATAAAAAACGGAGAAGCTGGGGCTCTTAGGCTGTGCTTCCCCAGTATTTCTCTCAGGGACTTTCCTGGGACACCCCACGACCACCACAGGCACAAGGGTGCCTTACTCTGCATGGGAAAGGCTCCAGGTGCAGCTATTTACAGCGAGGGCCAGCCCGGCCTGTCTTTGGCCCCGTTTGAAAGCCTGACCGGTCCCTTGCAGGCACTCCCTGTTTTCACTTCCCGCTGACCACAGGGCCCCTCCTCTGTCTGACCCGTGGGGGTCAACATCCTTTCGAGCAGATCCACCCCACTTCCTCCCCGAGGTCGAGTAGAAGCCCTTTGTTGGCTAAAGGGATTCCTGGAGAAGTGTTTCCTCTGCCTCTCTGTTATCACATCAAACATGCAGGAGCCAGGGCCTTGGGGTACTGGAGATTTGCAGCAGAAAGGAACCGTGGGAAGAAACTTGGAAGAGCCAGGCCCTGAAATTTCCATCAGTGAACAGGAATGAGGAGGGAGAGGGGCACAGGCTCTGTGCCCTGGACCAGGTGGAGAGAGCAGCCAAAGGGCTTCCTAGAGGGTCCCTGGGGCTCAGATTAGCCTGATCAGGTATTATGGGTGCGCGCAGGTGGCGGGCTGCAGAGGTGGGGAGACCTGTGATGGAATTCCAGAGAGCATCCTGGCTCAGTGACTCGGGCGTTTCCCAACCACTCAGACTGCTGGTTTCCACATCTGTACAAAGTGGTTGTAAGGATGAGAAATATTTGCACAATGGCTTTCTTAGAGTGAGGCTGTCAGGAGGAGCTCTCTGTGTCTGTGTACCTCTCACTTGATACTTCCCTTGGGGAGGGAGGTGAGGGCAGGGCCAGCCTTCTGCTTGGCCAACCCAGCCGTGCACCCAGCAATGCATCCTGAGTCTGCAGAGTAAGTGGCTTTCTGAGCTGTCTTAATTCACTGGGATGTAAACACAAACTGGCTGTGTTTTGCTCCAAGTTCATCCTTTAACTACATCCTTTTAAATCTCCCTGTCTTGCTCTTTCATGATCTCTTGGGAAGATTCTATTACTCTCCAGTGACTTTTAGTTGATGCAATTTATGTATTTTCAAAATGAGGAATACAAAGAGCTCATTGACCGGAAAGCCTGACTCTCTGTTCAGATCTTATCCCTCCCAAGCCCCTCCTTGAAGGCTTAAGTAGGGACCCTATCTCCTTCCATGGAGGAGGAAGAGGAGGGACCATCCTGCCTTACAGATATCCTCCTGTCCTCCTGCTTCAAGGTGGACTCCTGCTGTGTGTGGGAGAAGGACAGGGATGGGACAGCTTTTTCTTACTACCTGGTCATTCTTGTAGGTCTCTCCTGGGGGCATCTACATATGCATTCAATAGATTCAAACACACACACACACACACACACACACACACACATACGCATGTACACACACACCGGTGTGGCAGGGTTCAGCTTTCTTCCCATGTGGGCCACATGGGAACGCATTAGGGTGTACTGTGGGGCTGACGTGGAGGATGGCCTCTTCCACTTCCAACTTCTACCCTGGACAGTGGCCCCATAGCCTCTGTGCGGAGGCTCCCTCACCTGGAAGGTAGTTTTTTTCCTGGTACCAGCAAGATGGCTAAGGACTGGCCACTTTCCATGGCGACCCTGGGGAAATTCATGCATCCCTGGAAGCAATGCGATTGCCCCTGCTGCCACCTGTTTCAGCCCTGTCGTCCCCTAGAATTCTCTTTCTGGTTAGGTAAGATCATCAAGTCTGATTCTCACACATGAAACCAGGGCCCAGAATTTAGCTCTCCTTTATTGCCTCCCCTGCCACCTCTGACATCCTTTGAAAGTTGGGCAGTGTGGGAACATGGTTTGAAAGGCCTTTTGAGATGTCTGTATGCAATGTTTTTGTCTTCTGGGATTGGCTTAAGTTCAGGCAAACCACTCCAAGGGTGGAGAGTCTCGCCGGTATCAGCACGTGAGTGGAGGTGACAGATTGTGAATGTGTGAGGCAAATGGGAAAGCAGATTTTATTTTGTTAATGTGTTCACTAGGAAATCAGCTGTGGTTCTTTCCCATCCTCTTTGTTTCTCCAAAGCTGCCTTGCTGGAAGTTGCAGAAAAGGAAGCATGCAAAGAACACAAAATGCTACACTTCAGTTTGGATCATATGTCCTCAGTCCATAGCAGATTCATGCTCATTTGCAAGGTGGAAGTAGTGATTTTCAAAACTCACCGATTAGAAACAAACATTCCAAAGTGAGTTTGTGATATACAGTTCGTTCATTAATTAAACAGCTTTTCTCCTAGTCTCTTAAATTATGGCTTTCATATAATAGGAATAATTTCTATTTTCAGGGAAAAGTTGTTTTCCTCTCAACTTAGAGACCCATGAATTTGAATGAGTACCTTTTCATTTAATACTTTCCCAATTTTTTTTTTTTGACAGGCAAAGTGGACAGTGAGAGAGAGAGACAGAGAGAAAGGTCTTCCTCACCCTCCAATGGCCGCCGCAGCCAGTACGCTGCAGCCAGCGCACCGCGCTCATCCGATGGCAGGAGCCAGGTGCTTGTCTTGGTCTCCCATGGGGTGCAGGGCCCAAGCACTTGGGCCATCTTCCACTGCACTCCCTGGCCACAGCAGAGAGCTGGCCTGGAAGAGGGGCAGCCAGGACTAGAACCTGGTGTGCTGGTGCCACAGGCGGAGTATTAGCCTATTGAGCCGAGGCACCGGCCACTTTTCCCATTTTTAACCTTGTAACTCATGTGGGAGACCAGGATGGAGTTCCTGGCTCCTGGCTTTTTCTTGGCCAACACCTGGATATTGAGGCCATTTGAGGAGTGAACCAGCCAATGAAAGATCTTTTCTCTACTGCTCTGCCTTTCAATTAAAATGAATAAATAAATATTTTTTTAAAAGTCCAGCAGAATATTTGGCAAAAATTATATTTTAAAATTGTCTTTGACAGTTGTCTGACTCCCTTTTATTTGGTGATGATAAATTATCTAAATAATAAGAAGTATTTAACTTAAGATTCTTTATCATGTAGTATTAAGACACTCAACATTACACAACTTAATAGCATACAGCAGGTAATAGACACTTGTTCAGACACCATTCATCTTTGGATATTTTTGGACACCTTCATGTAATACTACATCTGGACTGTGTTTGGCATGATGCTTTGCTTGCACATGAAAGAAACCCAACTCTGACTGGTCTAGTTAAAAAGTGTGGGGGGGTACATTGGCTATGTAACTAAGCCATGGAAATGGTAGGTGGACTCCCCCACCTCCCTTATTAAAAAATATTTACTTAGTTGTTTGAGAGGCAGAGTTACTGACACAGAGAGGGAGAGACAAAGAGAGAGGTTTTCCATTCCCTGGGTCACTCCCCAAATGCCTGCAACAGCTGGGGTTGGACCATACTGAAGCTGGAAGCTAGGAGCTTCACCTGGATTTCCCATGTGATTGATAGAGACCCAAGCACTTGACCCTTCACTGCTACTTCTCAGAGAGTGCATTAGTATGTAATTGAATTGGAAATGCAGAGTAGCCTGGACTCAAACCAGGGACTTAGATATGGTATCAGGGTTCCCAAGTGACAGCTTAACTGCTGTACCAAATGCCTGCACTGTAAATATTTTTGAAAGACCTATTTCTGGAGGTAGAATTGCTGCCAGATGGCATGTGTATCAATGAGCTTTTCTGTTTTTATTATGAAACATCTGAGGCCGCTAGCTTACAAAGAGAAAAAGTCTATCAGCTCACGGTTTTGGAGATTCAAAATCCAAGATTGAGAGGGGTCGGGGAAGGGCATTGGTTTGGCCTCTGCTGAGGGCAGCAGATGATGGCACACACGATGGCAAGAGTGTGTGTAGGAGAAAGGGTCACATCTTGAGCCAGGAGCAGAGGGAAGACTGAGAGAGAGACCAGGGTTCCTTCACCCCCTTTAGAGGTCCGCCCTCAATGACCCCAGGGTCTCCCTTAAGGCCCCACCTCCTAAAGATTTCACCACCTCCTAATAGTGCCACCCTAGGGCCAAGCCTTTAATAATTGAACATTTGAAAAACGCTCAAACTAATGCTGTATAATCCTTAGTAGTATACGTATTTAGAATATTAAATGATAGCCATTGTCAAATTGCCTTCTAGTTGCATTTCTGCAGGTACTGTCCTCCAGTCGTTGCTTTCACACATTCCCACCAACGTTACTAACACACGGATTAACTTGTGCTACAAAACAAACTATCCTGAAACCTAATAACTTAAAACATCAACCACTGGGGTGGGTGTTGTGGCACAGCAGGTTAAGCTGCCACTTGTTACATTGGCATCCCTCAGTGGAGTGCCAGTTTGAGTCCTAGGTACTCTACTTGCATCCACATCCCTGCTAATGTGCTTGAGGAAGCAGCAGAAAATGGCCCAAAAACCTGGTCCGTGGCCGTTCATGTGGAGACACATATGGAGTTCCAGGCTCCTGGTTTCGGCCTGCCCCAGCTTCAGTCATTGCAGCCATTTGGTGGAATGAACCAGAGGATGGAAGATCTCTTTCTCTATCTCTCCCTCTCTGTCACTCTGTCTTTCAAATAAATAAAATAAATCTTTAAAAAACCACATTTATTTACCTACCATCCCATGGGTCAGAAATTTAGGCAGGGTTCAGCTGGGATGGCTCATCCTCATAGCTTTTTGTTACTCTAAGTACCTGAGAGGAGATTCTTGGGAGGGAAAAGGTTTATTCTGGATTACAGTTTGGAGATTCATTTTCAAGATCAGGTGACTGCATTATTCTGGCATCTGGTGGACTCGAGCAATGGCAGAGCAGGTGCAGATGAACAATCCCTGGTTCACATTAGCAAATGTTACCTATAGTGAACCAGGAAACAGAGAGTAGCTAGACCAAAGTCAGCTTAAATAATCAACCTTCTTGGAGGAAACTATCTTCCAAGGGAAGCCCTTCAGTGACCAAAAGACCTTCTACTGACTCCACCTCCCAGCCTCCAAAATTACATCAATTCTTCTGCCTAAAACATCAACCATTAGCATTAGCTCATTAACTATTAAAACAAGACTTGGAGGTTTAAACATCTGCATGAATGTGGGGAGCCAAGTCCTGTTTGATCTGGCATTGACCATGGCTCCAGTTTTACAAACAGCTGGTCAACAGCCTTGTTTGCTTACTGGCAGTTGTCTGGCTGTTAGATGGGGTGATGGCAACAACAGAGCAACTTGTATTTATCAGCTGGCAATCCATTAATGGACAAAGGATTCCCAGTAACAGCAAAATATCAAGCTCCATTACATGAGTATTTCTCAAGCCTGTATTTGGGTAACATTTGCTAATGCTCCTTTAGCCAAAGCAAGTTATATGGCCAAGCCCAGATTTAAAAGATGAAAAAATAAACTACATCTATTCATGGGAGAAATTGCAAGATACTATGGTTATTTTTGTAATCTGTCATGCCAGATTATATCATCCTGTTAAATCTTGGTCAATATAAATGATGAAAAATAAAATCTCTTAAGCTTTACTCTTATGATTGATTAATTTGTCATATTTGTGTGCATTTTATTTATTCCTTTTATATAAATTCATTGTTTAAATATTTTTGTAAAATATTTATTTATTTATTTGAGAGACAGAGTTACAGACTGAGAGAGGGAGAGACAGAGAAAGAGGTCTTACATTTGCTGGTTCACTACCCAAATGGTCACAACAGCTGGAGCTGGGCTGATCTGAAGCCAGGAACCAGGAGCTTCTTCTGGGTCTCCCACATGGGTGCAGGGGACTAAGCACTTGGGCCATCTTCTACTGCCTTCCTAGGCCATTAGCAGAGAGCTGGATCAGAAGAGGAGCAGCCGGGACTCAAACTGGTGCCCATATGGGATGCCAGAGACGAAGGCAGAGGGTTAACCTACTATGCCACAGTGCCGGCCCCAACTATCTATAATTTTACATTGGTGGAAAACAGTGAATTATATCACATTTAACATGTAAATCATTCTTTTCACACTGTGTTGGAATACCTTTGTTTTATATCTATCTATCTATCTATCTATCTATCTAAAGAGTTTATTTGATAGGTAGAGTTACAGAGAGAGGGAGAGACAGAGAGAAAGGTGGTCTTCCATCTCCTGATTCACTCCCCAAATTGCAGCAACAGCTGGAGCTGGGCCCATCCAAAGCTGGGAGCCAGGAGCTTCTTCTGGGTCTCCCACGTGGGTGCAAGGCCCTAGCACTTGGGGCATTTTCTACTGCTTTCTCAGGCCATACCAGAGAGCTGGATTGGAAGAGGAGCAGCCAGACCTCAAACCAGCACCTATATGGGATGCCAGTGCTGCAAGCAGGGACTTAGCCTACTATACCACAGTGCCAGCTCTGCCTTTGTTGTATATTAATTCTTTCTTGTATATCTGGATTTAGTTTGGGTTCTCCATCATTTTTATACTTTATTTGAGAAAGAGAGAGAGAGAGAGAGAGAGAGAGAGAGAGAGAGAGTGAGCAAAACAGAGAGAGCCCTCTCCCTTGCTGGTCCACTTTCCAAATGCCACAATGGCCAGGTCAAAGGTGGGAGATGGGAATGCAATCCATGTTTTCCACATGGGTGGTAGGAACCCAATCACTCAGGCTGTCACTTAGTTCACATCAGCAGGCAGCTGGAATCAGGAGTTGGAGCTGGGGATCAAACCCAGGTACTACAATGTGAGATGTGGGCATTTCCACTGGTATCTTACCTGCTAGGCCAAACATTTGCCTCTCCATTCCTTTGCTTTACCTTATTTGCTAATTCTGATGATAACTTCACTCTTAATTACCTCATACTATGTTTTAGCATATGATAAGGCAAATCTATTAACTACTCTTTTTAAAATCTTTTTATTTTCTGTTAAGCAGCCAGGACTCAAACCAATGGCCTGATTCGGATGTCAGATCACAGGTGACAGTTTAACCCACTGCATCATGACACAGTTGTATTTCTAGGAACAAAATAATGGTTAGCACCTGACAAGTGCTTTATAAATGTTCACTGAGTGAATTAGTGCTCATCCTGCTGTCAAGAATTTTGTTCTGGTTTTTGGGTGAGATTTTCCCCAATGGCTTATCACATCTTGATGCCTTGTTCCATTTTATTTTATTTCATTGTTTTTTTCCAGTCCAAGATAGTTGCATCATTTCTATGGCATTTCTTTTTGTCTTGTTCAGGTTTGGGTGACTCTATCCACATACACAATTTGTTTTAATATATTGTAATTTCCTGCCAGCGCCGTGGCTCCCTAGGCTAATCCTCCACCTTGAGGCGCCGGTACACTGGGTTCTAGTCCCGGTCGGGGCACCAGATTCTGTACCGGTTGCTCCTCTTCCAGTCCAGCTCTCTGCTGTGGCCTGGAAGTGCAGTGGAGGATGGCCCAAGTGCTTAGGCCTTGCACCTCATGGGAGACCAGGAGAAGCACCTGGCTCCCAGTTTTGGATCAGCGCAGTGCGCCGGCCGCGGCAGCCATTGGAGGGTGAACCAATGGAAAAGGAAGACTTTTCTCTCTCTCTCTCTCATTGTCCACTCTGCCTATCAATATATACCACTCTGTGGCAGATATTTCATGTTCATCTTATTTATGGAGTCTGTGCTTCCCAAATGGGACAGAAGAAAGAAAAGAGAGCTCAGCCAAAACTGTATGTGGTTTAATAATTTGGGTTTACTACAAACAGTTACAGGGTTTCCTAAGCCTATAGAGGTGTCCTTCCAGCTGCAGATAATTTTCCTAGTCCAGTGAGAAATTTTAAAGTACAAACTTCCATCAGAGACAGTTAGGTTCTGCTACTTAGTTTCTCAGTTTTACCCAAGTCTTCCTAGCAACAATTTCTACTACTCCTCTGTCCTCAATGGGCCATTGCTTTACATGTAATAAGCATAAAATTCTAAATATTTAATCTGGATTTCTCATCTGAGCTTTCTGCTATCTCAACATAGATGTTTATTTTTTTTCTATCAAAAACTAATTATCCTAGTATTACTTGAATGTCTACCTTTTACTCATTTTTACTTTTCATATTGAGTTTCCTTGTTAGTGGATATCCTTTCAGTCTTTTTCCAGTAATCTACATGTCTAATTTTGTATCACTATCGCATGGTCCTAATTAGTCTTCATTTATAGTAACTCTTGATTTTGTACATGAGTAAAGGCACATTGTTTTTATAAATGGACTTTTTTTTTCCTAAAGATTTATTTTATTTATTTGAAAGACAGAGTTACACAGAGAGGTAGAGACACAGATGGCCACAACAGCGGGAGTGGCACCAATCCGAAGCCAGGAGCCAGAAGCTTCTTCCAAGTCTCCCACAGGGATACAGGGGCCCAAGGACTTGGGCCATCTTCTACTGCTATCCCAGACCATAGCAGAGAGCTGGATCAGAAGAGGAGCAGCTGGGACTAGAACCGGCGCCCAAATGGGATGCCGGTGCTTCAGGCCAGGGCTTTTACCCGCTGTGCCAAAGTACCAGCCCCTATAAATGGACTCTTAATTGTTCCAGAGCTCTGTTTCTACATTTAACTATATTGGCATGTTTCTCAAAAAATAAATTTATGTGTGAATCTATTTCTGAACTTCACATTTTGTTCAAGTATAACAGATCTGTAGTAACATATGGTCTGAAATATTGTGAAATTATAGTGTGTTGAATTTAGGAGGTATAAGTCCTCTTTGTTCTTCTTCATCAAAAATTGTATTGGTTATTCTAGGTCTTTTGATTTTTCCATATAAATTTTATCATTTTTTCAAGAAAACCTGTGGGAATTAACATTGAGGTTGAATTATATCTATAAATCAAATTAGGGAATATTGACCATCCAAAAATATTGAACTTTCCAACCCATGAACTTATCTCTCCATTATTTAATTCTCCTTTGATTTTTCTTACATTTTGTATTTTTGAGTATTTAAATCTTGCACAGATTTTGTTAGATCTGCCCCTATATATTTCATGTTTTCTTATGCTATTACAAATGGTATTATATTTTAACTTTCAATTTCTCTTTTGTTACTAGTAGATATAAATAAAAATTATCTGGTATCTTGTGATTTGCTAGTTCACCTATTAGTTCTAGTAGCGTTTTTGTGTATTACTTGAGATTTTCTTTGTAGACAATTGAGTCATTTGTGAATAAAGTCATTTTTTAAGAAAAGATTATTTGAGTAATGGGGGGTGAGATGAGGGAGGGAGGGAATGATGAGATGAGAGAGAGAGAGAGAGAGAGAGAGAGAGAGAGAAAGAGAGAGATCTTTCATTCACGAATTCATTCCCTAAAAACCTGCAAAAGCTGGGGTTGGACAAGGCCAAACCCAGGACTCTGCAACTCCATCTGGGTCTCCCACACTGGTGGAAGAAACTGAAGTCATCACCTGCTGCCTCATGAGCATATCAGCAGGAAGCTGGATCGGAAGTGGAGCTGGCCCTCCCATATGGGATATGGGAATCGTACGCAGTGGCTTAACCTGCTGGATCACAATGCCAGGCCAAATGAAGATACTTGTAGTTTCTCTTTTCAAGTTTGGTATGCCTTTTAATTCTTTTTGTCATCCTATTGAATGCATAAGGGCTTTCTTTTTAATGTTCAAAGGAGGAACACCCAAGGATCTCATTTCCTTTCTTGAGACATGACTCATTGGCAAGTCACCTCCCAAGACGGCTAATGCACATCCTCTATTTGTGGGCACTGCCTCTCGTGCATGTACCTTTAGAGGCTATCAAAATTCCTTAGTTTGAAAAGGGGACAGAATAAATTTTAGTAGTTTGGGAGCTGAGACAGGAAGGTGACTCTATTTGTGGTGGCCTTTCTGAGCACTGACTCCTAGTGATTATGGAACACCAGTGGGTAAACTCTAACCATATCTTTGGGGCAGCTGGGTTCAGAGATGAATGGCTATTCATTTAACTGTGAGAATAGGCCTTTAGACTACATCATGACCAATATAGTGAGAAACTCTTTGAATCAACTTTAGTTTTGAGGAGATGGAGGATTATAGGAGCAGCATCCTCCTGCCTTGCTGGGAGATGGGGCAGATCAGCCTTTTCTTTGGACCGTGAGAATAGAATGTGATGACAGTCATGGGTGGCAGAGATATAAGAAAGCCAGTATTTTAATGCTTTGAGAGGCACCAGGACCCTTGGAGCTTTAGATCCATTTGTGAATGGATGGCAGAAGGGTGTCCATTTTGCCTGCATGGGACCCTGAAGTTCTTGAATTACCCATAAGATAAGAGAGACCCTCTAGCAAAGTGAAAGTGTACTTTCTGCCAATCACATGCTTGGGGATTCAAATCCGTTTTAATTTAATTGTGGGAAATAAAACAAGTGAAAAGCAGGGACAGGTGTTTAGCCCAGTTAAGATACCCACATTCCATATCAGTGTACCTGAATTTAACACCTAGCCCTCATTTCTGGCTCCAGCTTCCTGCTAATGCAGACCCTGGGAGGCAGTGGTGATGGCTCAAGTAAAAGGGCCACTTGTTTCCTGTCCACTCATGAGGAAAGCCTGCATTGAGTTTTCAGCTCCTTGCTCTGGCTCCAGCTCAGCACCAGCCATTGTAGGCTGTCTCTGCTTCTCTCTGCCTCTCGAATTAGTTCGAAAAAAATCATTTAAAAATAAATGAAAAATATTTGAACTCCAAGAGTTAATACTTATGATAATAAATTGAGATCAGATTATAGAGACTCTTGAAAATAAGACTGAAGTGTTTGAATTCTGCTTCTATAGACAAAGAAGGATCATTAAACATTGATTTTTAGGAATAGTTTCTATATATTTATTGTCATTGTATTTGAAAGGCAGAGAGAGAGACAGTGACAGAGACAGAAAGAGTTTCTACTCACTGGTTCATTCCCCCAACTGCCACAACAGCTGAGACTGAGCCAGGCTAAAGCGGGAAGCTGGGAACTCAATCCAGGCCTCCCATGTGGGTGGCAGGGACCCAACTACTTGAGCCTCTCAGGGTGCTCATTGGCAGAAAGCTGGCAGCAGAGGCAGAGATGAGACTGGAAATAAGGCACTCTTGGTCCCAAGCAGCACTTTGCTGTACCAAATGTTTTGAATAAGAAGCAAAGAGCATGTAAGGTATGCCATGAACAACTGTAGACTAGTGCTCTTCTGTTCCTTCAGATAAAGGAGTAAACTGTGTGTGGACACATGGAGGCTGGAGCAGGTGGATCCTATGCTGGGATGATTAGTGAAGCCACTTGTTTGGAGTGGAGTTGAACCTAAGGTATACAGCAGCATTACAGGCAGGGGTGGGGAACTGGAGAGATACTTCTTAAAAAGAACTTTCCTACAATGAGTTAAAAACAATACAAAGGTCTGAGCATATTTCCACTCTTTTTCTTATCGGACTAAAAATCCTTTTTAATGGGTATTTCTTGGAGTTATCAAGGGAATAGACTTATTGTTCATGCAGAGGGTGGCAGCTCCATTTACCAGGGAGAACCTATTTAAGAACCCACAGTCTTGGGCACTTTCCAAGGCATTGTAAAATTACTTTACAGTGTCTGATTTACTTTAAAGCTTCTTGTTATTGCAGTTTAAGAACAAAATTTGTCCTGCACACATCCTGTTTCAAACAAAATTTTCTCCTCTGTTAGGCAGAGATAAAGAATGTAAGAACATGGCTTTATAGCATGGGTTGCACCATGATATTAGATGAAATTGGGTCTTCATGTTTTTTATTACCAGGTTGATGGCCAAAAGGCGCACAAATCAAATATACCCTTGAAAGTTTAATTTTGCTATGTCTTAATAGTCTAATGAGGATGACAGTTCCAACAGTTACAGAAGGAAGATCCATTTCTTTCCTTCTATATTTTGTCCATCTTCTCCTAAACTTTAAAATATTTTTTTTTTATTTTTAAGAGATTTATGTATTTGTTTATTTGAAAGAGTGGGGGTGGAGAGAGAGGGAGAGAAAGAGAGATCTTCTGTTTGCTGGTTCACTTCTTAAATGACCACAAAAGCCAGTGTGGACCAGGCCTACCCAGCAGCTGAGAACCCTATCTGGGTCTCCCACATGGATGGCAGGGACTCATGTACTTGAGCCATCATCTGCTGCTTCCCAGGCATATAAGCAGGGAGGTGGATTGGAAGCTGAGTAGCTAGTTGGAACTCCAACTAGCACTCAGAGATTTGGGATACTGGCAACCCAAGCAGCAGTTTCTGGCACAGGGACAGCAGCTGGAATAGCTTCTTTCTTACTGAGTAGCTCAGGTTAATGGGGCCCCTTTGGCCACACATTTCTACTTTTGCTGTTCTTGAAGATTTATCTACTTATTTGAAAGGCAGTGTTACAGAGAGCAGAGGGAGAGAGAGAGAGAGAGAGAGAGAGAGAGAGATCTTCCACCTGCTGGTTCACTCCCCAAGTGGCCACAACAGACAGGGATGGGTCAGCCTGAAGCCAGGATCCTGGAGCTTCATCTATGTCCGCATGTGACTGGCAGGGGTCTAAACACTTGGACCATCCTCTGCTGCTTTCCCAGGCACTTTAGCAGGGAAGTGGAACAGCTGGGACTCAAACTAGTGCCCATACGGGATGCCAGTGTTGCAGGTGGCAACTTAACCCGCTGCATCACAACGCTGGTCTCAGCACATTTCCTTTTGTTAGCCAATTTGCAGCAAATTTACCTCATGAAAAATAATTGCATGTACTGACTAAGGGCCCCTTGACTATTGTACTTGTTCCCAGGGTATCATTAGAAGCGTTGTGTTAAGGTAGGTTAAGCCCCAACTTGTATCACCAGCATCCCACGTGACAGTGCTGGTTCAAGTCCCAGCTGCTCTACTTCCAATCCAGCTCCCTGCTAGTGCACCTGGGAGAGCAGCAGAAGATGACCCAAGTACGGTGGGCCTCTGTGGGAGACCATTTGGGACACCCAGATGGTGTCCCTGGGATGGAATTCCTCGGTGCTGGCTTCAGCCTGGTCCAACCCTGACCTCTGTGGGCATCTGGGAGTCAACCAGCAGATGGAAGATCCTTTGCTCTGTCTCTTTCTCTGTTGTTCTGCCTTTCAAATAAATAAAATTAAAATAAAAAAGAGCAGCAGCAGCAGTCTGGGGCAGAAGGCTCCCATCATGGTACATGCTGTTGTCTCTTTGCAAGCTTATGAGCTTTTGGGCTACATCTTCATGGTTCTGTGTCTGCCTGTGGAATGGGAGTCAGGATTTGCAGCTTAGGGGATCCAAAAGAAGCTCATTTTGTAGGAAATACTTTAAAAAGCTTATGGAAAATTGGAATTAAAAGATAAGGTCATCTTAGTGCAAAGACTTTTGAAATCCAAATCCATGTATAATTTCATGATATTCATTTTCTGTGACCGTTTTGAAGACCTCCCCTATGCATGAATTTCATCATTTTTTCATTTGAATGAATATAAATTTACCTATTACTTCCATTTTCTATGTACTTTATAAAGTACTACTGTGTATGTTTGCTCTGGAGAACATGTTAGCTAGTCAACATTGAAAATACATAAAAGCCTAAAGCAATAATATTATACTGAGACTGGCAAGGAGTTTTACCGCTGATCAACCTTGACTTTACTGTACTAAAGTACAATAAGAACTATGTTTGCTTGCTTTCTAAGTCTTTCCTTAAAGGTCCTTCTTTGCCCAGTGCTGGTCATCATGCCCACTGGTCAGTTGCTACAGTACATCCTGGTGTTAAGGGAACATTGGAACTAATCCGTTGTGCCAACTCCAGGGTCCCATGGCAGAGCCTTCCTGTCCCACATTAGTTCTCTTTGAAAACCACCAACCAGAACTTAATATTTTAAGGCTTGTATTCCTTGTAAGATTGTGACTAGGTTTTAGTGTGAATACCCTGAAATTCAGATAAATTTTCTGGCAGAAAGACTAGTATCCTTTATTGATGACTGGCCAAATCTCCCTCGCTAAACCACCAGTTCTACTCAACCTCTAGACTCTGACTCAGCTTCCTTGTCACTCTTCTCCATCTGTCCCACTACTCACCACCCTGGACTGGTTTTCCACATTATTTAAACCTAATTTACAGCCCAACACAAATTTCCTTCAACAACAGTGGTCTAATTGACTCAGAGCATTAAATGTTCACAAGTAGACTTATTTCAGGCAGGGCTAGATCTAGGTTTTCAACCATGTTCCAAGGACCACATTTTTGCTTTCCACTTTTTTTTGGGGGGGTGGGGAAGAGTGGAGATGGGGGCTGTTTTCTTATAAGTGGATCCATTTTTCAATTCCCCATAGGGAGAAGACAAGTGAAGCAGCTTCAATACCCTCACAACATTATACTGAAGTCCAGGGAAATGAACATTTGCCCCTCATAGGGATTCTGTTGGGTCACATCCCAATCACTGATCAGGGAACAGTTTCTTTGGTCAGGTCTGAGTCTCCTGGAGAAGGACATGCACTGCCCAGTGGAGAGGATGATCTTACAGAGAGAACTCTGATATAATCACCAGCAGAAGAGTAAAGGGTTATTGGGTGGCAGAATAAAGCACAAGAAACAAAACAGAGCAGTCATTCAGTTAGAGACCACGATTTCCAAAAATAAAGATGAATTTTTAATAGTGAAGTTTAAAATAGTGGAGTAGAATTGAATTTAAATTGAAGGAACCTGGGAAATGGGGCCAAGCAGGAAAGGTAGGTGAAGGGATACATCTTTGTTTAGTTGATCCAAAATTCATCCTGTTCCTGTTATATCTCTTGTATTCTGAGGTCAAATATCATGAGATTCTATGATCATTACACAGGCTGATTGATTGATCTTGTCCTCACATTAGAATCAGTAGAACAAAGGTGTTAGTATTATGGGAGGAGAGAGGAAACACTTTTATTTTTTAAAGTTTTATTTTATTTCTTTGAAAGATGGAGTAACGGGGGGGGGGGGAATCTTCCATTCACTGGTTCATTCTCAAATGTCTGCAATAGTAAGAGCTAGGCCAGACTGAAGCCAGGACCCTAGAATTCCATTCCAGTCTCCCACATGGGTGGCAGGGGTCCAGGTACTTGGGCCATCTTCTGCTGTCTTCTCAGCTGAATTAGCAGGAAGCTGGATAAGAAGCTAAGCAGCCAGGACTCAAATCAGCACTCTGCTATGAGATGAGGGCATTGCAAGTGGCAGCTTAACACTTTGAGCCACAATGTTTGGCTTCTTTTTTAAAATCTGCATGTGAGTCCTACACGATTTGGAAGCAATGGGGTGGAAAGTGAAGGGAGAGGGAAGTAGAAAGAAACTTCAGAAAGTTTGTGGACAAAATCAATGTAGGTTAGTTCATTTTGGTGCAGAAAAATTAAAATTCACATATAATTTATCACAACACATTTTTTGAAGATCCTTTGTACAGTATGTGATAAACATGTAAGTGTAAGAAGATTGCACTGGAATGATTCATGGATGTACCAATGAGAAGGAGCAGTGCTTGCAAGGTCTGGAAAAATCACCCATTGTGGATGGGAACGAGGGAGTGGGCATTTGGCATAGTGCTTAACATACCACCTGCATCTCTGTTCAAGTGCCAGCTCTGCTCCTAATTCCAGTTTCATGCTAATGTGTGTTCCGGGAGAGAGCAAGTACTTGGGTCCCTGTCACGCACATGGAACACCTGGATGGAGTTCCTAGACTCTGGCTGTTGCAGGCATTTGGGGGAGTAAACCAGTAGATGGGGCCTCTGTCTGTCTGCCTTCCAAATAAATGAGCATAAATGAATAAGCAAAAAATAAGTAATTTAAACAAGCAACATCATCCGAGAGGATTTACCAAAAACACAGATTCTTGAGCCTCTTGGCTAGAATCTCTGAGTTATATGATGAGCTTTGTTGAGATTTATTGTAGGAAGCCTGTGCCAGCCCAGAATGTTTGGAGACACTGTGCTGGACAGTGAGGGAGGAATCAAATTAAAATATAAAATGTCAGTCATGTGCTTCAGTTGGCAGGCAGATTTTTAAAAGACCTTATTGCTGCAGTCACTCCGATGAGAATGGTATTTGATAAGACAAAACACGGAGCTGAAAAAATGAATTTTAATGATTTGCATGTGGAGAAGATGTCTTCGTCGTAAAATGGACAAAGCTACCATATTTGGAACTCCCTCTAGAAACATGTTTGGCTGATCATAACCATCAATAGGCTTTTTTTTTAAAATTCCTATGTAATGAAACTTAATCAAAGTCATATCCTAATACTAAGATTTGTTCCACTGGATAAATGACAAATAGGTGTATCTCCTTACTCTGCTCAGATGAAGAGAGGCCAGTATTTATTGTGAGTACTTCATTAAAAATGCCTTGTCAGGTGTGTGTGGGGAAGAGGGCTTTGCAGCAAGTTCTCTATTACACAATGGGAATGGAAGGGTTTGATGAGGAGAGCCTGGCCCTCATCATTTCCCATGGGCATCAGGGCTCCCTTACAAGTCACATTCGAATACCATGTAGCAAGGGAAGGTGGAGAAATGTAGATGCTTTGTGGACTTGGGCAGCTTGTAGCTTTAGGTGGCGTTCCCTTCCTTTTTGTTCTCTTGGATAGGGCTTTTAATTTTTTTTTTTTCTGAAAGCATTTTATAGCCTCTTTTTATGATCTCAAGTATAGATTGATAGAGCTTGGATGTGGGAATTTATATAATCTCCACCTTGCTGGAGGTGCTTTTAACCTGGAGGACAGCGATGGCCTTCCGAGAGAAGATGAGTTTATGCCAAGTTTTTGTGAATGGGGGTTTTCCTGGGCAGAAGATTCATATATTTCCTTAGATTTTGAAAGAGGTCTTTTCTAAATGATAGATCTCTGTGAGTGAGATCCCAGTGGAAAGAACGGGCCATCAAAGAAGGAGGTACCTTTCTCTGAAGGGAGGAGAGAACTTCCACTATGACTATGACCTTGTCTAAATAAGATCAGAGTTGGCGAACTCAAAAGGCTTCCATAGCCTTGGCAACTCATGACAAGAGCCTCAGGTGATTACTGACGCCATAAACAAGAGTGTCAATCGTTAAATCAACAACAGGAGTCACTATGCACTTACTCCCCATGTAGGATCTCTGTCCTTAATGTGTTGTTCAATGTGAATTAATGCTATAACAGTACTTTACACTTTGTGTAAACTGTTGAAATCTTTACTTAATATATACTAAATTAATCTTCTTTACTTCTTTATATACTCTGTATATAAAAATAATTGAAAATGAATCTTGATGTGAATGGGATGGGAGAGGGAGCGGGAGATGGGAGGGTTGCGTGTGGGAGGGAAGTTATGGGGGGGGAAAAGCCACTGCAATCCAAAAGCTGTACTTTGGAAATTTATATTTATTAAATAAAAGTTAAAAAAGAAAAGAGTCTTTAATCTCAAAATGGTTACGAATAAGCAGTGTCTCGATGTCAGTTCCAGTTCTCTGCTAATGGGTGGTCACTGTGTTACAAGGTGCTTGAGTCTGAACAATAGAAGGGAACAGAAAGTCCTCACAGAGCCTTGGAGGGCGGAGCTCCCCACTGTGGGTTTGAGGCTGAGCAGATTGGTTCCCTCTGTCTTGGTTATGCTTCTGTTGCTGATTGTGAAATGTGGGCTGACTTGGGAGGGGCTCCCACAGATGCTGCAGTGCTGTGTTGCGGCCTCTGGCACAGCCTGTTGTTTGGAGCCAGTTTGAGCATCACCGCATTGCAGGGCCCGTGATGGAGGCGTGTCTGCAGAGATGTGACGTGAAAAGCTGTTCAAGACTGATATTCTGCTTGTGTTGCGTCACCTTGCAAAGCCAAGGAGCTTGCCCAGGGGCTCTGTCCTGGTAGTAACAGAAGTGATTTTATGAGACTATGTGTTTTTACCTCAGTGACTACAAAATTACTTAGAATGCTCACTCCCTCATGCCTGAAAACATTCGATGTGAATTGTTATTTCAAGTGGAAGAGAAGGGCAAAAGGAAACCGTTCCTGAGCCTCTAGAGAATCTGAAGGTTGTGTTGGAGACTCTCCTGTGGCAACGCATTTCATCTCAAACAGCTCTGGAAGCTGGTGCAGTGCCTGCTTCAGAAATAAGAACGTGGTCCCAGAGGTGCCTAGTGCCACCTGGCTTATCCGGCGGATTGGGACTCAAGACTATGTCTGCAGTGGGGCTCCCCAGGCCTCTGCACCAAAGATGCTGTGGGCTGAGACCCCGGGGCTTCTCTTCCACTTGTTCGCCCCCTGCAGTTGTTTCTCTCATCCCTCTCCACCCACCATTCCTCTTGCCTTCACTGCTTCCAGCGTCTCTCCTGGAAAACAACCCCTTTCTTTAAGCTGACACCCTTCCTTTGGAAGTGAGTGGACTATTTCTCTCTCTTTCATGACCATCTAGGAAAAGTTACCCAGACTTCTGCCTTGGGTTCTCATTTTCATCCCCCCCCCCCTAAATAGCTCAGGAACTTCTTGTTGTGGCATAGTGGGTAAAGCTGCCACCTATGGTGCTGGTATCCCATATGGGCATCAGTTCAAGCCCCAGCTGCCCCACTTCTGATCCAACTCCCTGCTAATGTGCCTGGGAAAGCAGCGGAGGATGGCCCAAGTGCTTGAAACCCTGCACCTATAGGGGAGACCTGAGGAAGCTCCTGGCCCCTGGCTTAAGCCTGCCCCGGTCTTGGCCATTGGGACCATTTGAAAAGTGAACCAGCAGATCAAAGATCTCTCTCTCTCTCTCTCTCTCTCCCTCTCTCTCTGCCTCGCCTTCTCTCTATAACTCTGCCTTTCAAGTAAATAAAAATAAATTGCTTTTAAAAAAATTAAAAAAGAGAAACCCAAAGCTTCCTTATATTACATGGAAATAGGCCAACTGAGGTTTTAGGCCAAATGATGAATAACAGTATTGTGGCATTTCATGTAAACATTCTGTTGTTTAATGCTTCTTATATCCAAATTTAGAAAGGCAACCATATCCAGGAATTCTCATTTTCTGGTGTTGAATGAGAAATCTCTACGTGTTCTCAGGATTCAGGTTAAAGCAGGAGGAAATGTGTTTCAGGCATTTTCCTTGAGCGTTTTCCTTCTGGGCAGGAAGCGGGCAGTGTCAAATGGAAATGAGGCCGTCAGATGGGAGGAAAGCCTGGTGGTGTGCAAAATACCCACCTCCCCTGCCTGGTGTGTTTTTCCTTGCCTTGGTGTTTGTTACTTAGAGACTAAACTAAAGCCAGCGGCACTGAAATACCAGGAGGAAGAGAGATCAGACTCCAGCTGTAGACGATTAGGGAGTGCCCTGTGCACGCAGAGCCTGATAGAGACCAGCAGAGCCCGACTGAACCCTTGTGAGCAAGTTAGGAGTTTCAGAAGCAGCTTTCCTTGGAGAAAGCGAAATGGGCATATCTA
The DNA here is from genome assembly GCA_949820135.1 of Sylvilagus floridanus. Lineage (NCBI taxonomy): Eukaryota > Metazoa > Chordata > Mammalia > Lagomorpha > Leporidae > Sylvilagus > Sylvilagus floridanus. The sequence goes on from OX463241.1 coordinate 82,180,818, forward strand.
TGGGAACAGATGTTGGATAACGTTTGAGCTCTGGTTCTTCCTTGTTTGTGCCTTTAGGGAAATCTCATCTCAGTTTTTCCATCTGTCTAATGGACATCATGACACAAAAATTTCTGTTAATACTACAATGACATAATTGATTGGAAATTTTCTTAAATTCTCAAAAATAGCGTGCGAATGAAAAGCAGTGATATTAAAATGATCCTAGTTAAAAATGCATTTCTATTTGATGTGGTAGGGATGTACATTTTTGCAAATAATTACTTAAAAACTGAGGTCTCTCAAAGCAATACAGCTGCCAAGGAGCCCAGTGTGTGTTGTATTTGCATTTTTTGCATTCTTAATTCTGTGTTTTTCATAAGTTTTCTTTTATTGTCAAAAAGTACAACTACTCGTTAAATAAATAATTTTTGATTATTTTCTATGTCCAAGCACTGTACAGTTCTTTTTGGGACACATACAAATGTTGAAACACTACTCTGATCTTTATAGAACATAGATTGTTCTAATTATCTTGGGAACATGCAAATAAGTGTCACTACACTTATTTGGGAGATTTTCTATCTATGTTTCTTGAAATCATTCATTGTGAGGTAAACAAAATTGATCATTGCTTCAGTGTCAACAGATTTTTAATCTAACAGTTTTTATCAGATAACATAATGTGTTTCTTAGAAAGGAAGTTCAAAAGGACCAATTCAGTTAGATTGCTGACCTTGACCTCCTGTGGCCAAAAATCCTGTTTCCCTGTGTTTTTAAAGGAAACACGTTTGAGAAAAGCTCCCCATCCCAGATTCAGTGGTTTTCCTTAAAGCCTGTTTGGAGAGACAACAATGGGATTCTGGGAGAGATCTGACATAAGAAGCTTCATCTGATCTCTCTCAGGAGAGACAAGTGTTTGTTTACTCTGCCCAGAGCACCATATTCCTATGCATGTGCTATTTTTAGAGTCCTTTGAAGTAGAAAAGTCATATGTCACAGACCTTCTTGTGATTAAAAACGTTAAGGTTGTTTTTCTGTTCTGTGCGTGGAGTAGATGGAAAAGGAGAAACACCTGCTTGTTGAAAATGAATTCTAAGAAATTAAGAAGAACTTTGCAAATTCTGGTTCTCTATACAGTGTTCCATTTGTTTATCCTACAGTGTTTTCAAAATGTTTTCAGGTAGACAGTCTGAAACTCAGAAATTTAGAGAATTACGTGGTATCTGGAAACTGTGTTGGACTAATTGTTAATTGGAATGAATACATGATATCCCCATGTACTGTGGACATCAAATAACACTCACCATATAAAGTGCTTCCAGAGCATAGCTATTGAAAAATTAAAATGTTCCTTACTTCTTTGGCTCAGGCAACACTTCTTTATATTCATTTTTTTTTGACAGGCAGAGTTAGACAGAGAGAGAGAGACAGAGAGAAAGGTCTTCCTTCCGTTGGTTCACCCCCCAAATGGCTGCTATGGCCAGTGCTGCACCATTCTGAAGCCAGGAGCCAGGCGCTTCTTCCTGGTCTCCCACGCAGGTGCAGGCGCCCAAGCACTTGGGCCATTCTCCACTGCCATCCCAGGCCATAGCAGAGAGCTGGATTGGAAGAGGAGTAACCGGGACTAGAACCCAGCGCCCATATGGGATGCTGGCGCTGCAGGTGGAGGATTAGCCTAGTGAGCCATGGCACCGGCCCCTTTATATTCAATTTTAAAAAAATGAGAGAGAAAAAGAGAGAGAGCGCTGCTTTTTGCTAGCACTGGCCTAATGCCTGCAACAGCTGGTGCTGGGTTGGAGCCAAAGCTGGGAGTTCAGACCTCCATCCGAGTCTACACATGGGTGACAGGGACCCGATTGCTTGAGTCATTACTACTGTCCCCAGGGTCTGCATTAGCAGGGAGCTGGAGTCAGGAACCAGAGCTGGGTATCAGATTGAGTTACTCAGATATGGGATGGCTGCATCTTAACTGGCATCCTTACCATGAAGCTAAACACCTGCCTTCAATGAGCATCCACATTACTTGTATTTTTATACATTCTCAAGCATCTCTTAATGAAAGTAAATTGTGTGAAAAAAGACATGCAGGATGAAATGCTATTGAAGATGTGGTCTAATCATGTTTGTACTTATTAGGGAATAAATTACCACATTAGACAATCGGGGAAGAGACTGTAAAGGCAAAGACATTAAAAAGTTGTGAAGAGGTATGACTGTGATGGTGCATGGTTAAGATGTTCCTTGGGATGCTCACACCCCTAATCAGAGTGCCTGGTTTGAGTCTTGGCTGCTCTGCTTCTGACTCAGCTTTCTGCTATGGCACCTGGGGGACAGCAGTGATGATTCAAGTGCTTGGATCACTGTCACTCATGTGGGAGAACCAGGTGGAGGTCCAGACTTCTGGCTTTGGTCTGGTCTAGCCTGGCTATTATGGACATTTGAGGAGTGAACCAAAGCAGCCACTGGAAGATTCTGAAGCCTCTGAAGCTCTGTTCTTTTTCTTTCTTTCATTTTTTTTATTTTCTCTTTGTGGTTTAGATTGAACAATTTCTATTATTCTATCTTTAAGTTCATGCAATCTTTCTTTTTTTTAAAAAAAAAAGATTTATTTATTTACTTGAAAGTCAGAGTCACACGGAGAGAGGAGAGGCAGAGAGAGAGAGAGAGAGAGAGAGAGAGAGAGAGAGGGTCTTCCATCCGCTGGTTCACTCCCCAGTTGTCTAAAATGGCTGGAGCTGCACTGATCCAAAGCCAGGAGCCAGGAATTTCTTCCAGGTCTCCCACATGGGTGTAGGGGCCCAAGGACTTGGGCCATCTTCTATTGCTCTCCCAGGCCATAGCAGAGAGCTGGATCGGAAGTGGAGCAGCCCGACTCAAACCAGCGCCCATATGGGATGGTGGCCCTGCAGGCGGCGGCTTTACCCGCTATGCCACAGCTCCAGCCCCCATGCCGTCTTTCATCCGTATTCCTTGTTCTGCTGTTAAGCCCATCCATTCTGTTTTTTATTGTTTCAGATATTGTATTTCCCATTTCCCAAATTTCAATTTGGCTCTTATTTATATCATATGTTTTGTTTCTGAGATATTTCATCTATTTGCAAAAATGTTTGTTAATTCTTTGTGTTTGCAATTGTTCTTTGAAACATTCCTACGATATCTGCTTTAAAATCTTTGTTGGACAATTCTAATGCCTGTGTCTCAGCATTTGCTTCTGTTTGAGTGCCTGTTTTCATTTTGAGATCTTTCTGATTCTGCTGCTGCTGCTGATATTCAATTGAACTCTGGACATTTGAGATATTCTATTATGGGAGTCTGTATCTTATTTATGCATTGTATTTTAGCAAGCTTACTCTGACACCATTTCTGTGGAGAGAATGTGCCCTCTCATTACTGCCAGGTTTCCCACTTGGTCTCTGTTGACACCCAAGGGAATGACCTCCTCATTTTCGCTGTCCATATGATCTCCATTGACACGGTGACAGATGACCTCATTAACACTCAGCAGTGGTGATAGTCCTGACTCTGCTTTCTCTGACCACACCAGAAGGGAAGGGAGGCGGAATCCAGTCATTCATGTAGTCTCCTTGACACTACAGGGTAAGGGTGAAAGTCCTTCCTCTCTCCTCAAACTACACTGAAACCACAGCAGCGGGGTGGGGCACCTTTTTCATTGCAGCGCCACAAGGTCTAGAATTTTTCTGGCAGGTAGTGGAGAGGGGAGATGGGACTGTAGGTTGGGGCTGATGTTGTGCTACAGTGGGTTAAGCCACCACCTATGATGCCAGCATCCCATATTGGAGAGCCAGTTTGATTCCTGGCTGCTCTGCTTCTGATTCAGCTCCCCACTGTTATGCCTGGAAAGGCAGAGGAAGAAAGCCCAGCTACTTGGGCCCCTGCTACACAAAGAGCTAACATCCATGTAATCAAAGTCCCTTAGGGAGGGGAAAAACTAGGTAGGACTGAAAAATTAGTGAAGAAATAAAGATTGCCCCAAATTTGCCCACAGTCTCAAAAAGAACACAGATTAAAATAAAATATTTCAAGGGTGAGTATTGTGGTGCAGTGAGTTAAGCTACTGCCTGGAATGCCTGTAGCCTATATCAAGGTATCAGTATGAGTCTCGACTGCTCTACTTCCAATCCAGCTCCCTGCTAATGCACCTGGGAAACAGTGGGTGATGGCCCAAGTACTTGGGTTCCTGTCACTCAAATGGGAGACTGGATGGAGTTCCTAGTTCCTAGTGTCCATCTGGCCCATGCCTGGCTGTTGTGGCCATTTCGGGGAATGAACCAGCAGATAAATGATCTGTCTCTCCCTCTCTCTCTCTGCCTTTCAAATAAATAAACAACAACAACAAAAAGAATCTACTCTTATGCTTTCATTAAGAATTATGTATAAACTGGGGCTGGCTCTGTGGTGTAGTAAGTAAAGCCGCCCCCTGCAGTGCCGGCATCCCATACGGGAGCCGGTTCGAGACCCGGCTGCTCCACTTCTGATCCAGCTCTCTGCTGTGGCCTGGGAAAGCAGTAGAAGGTGGCCCAAGTCCTTGGGCCCCTGAACCCATATGGGAGTCCCAGAACAAGCTCCTGGCTCTTGGCTTCGAATTGGCGCAGCTTCGGCCTTTGCAGCCATCTGGGGAGTGAACCATCAGATGGAAGACCTCTCTCTCTTCCTCTCTCTGCCTCTCCTTCTCTCTATGTGTAACTGTGACTTTCAAGTAAAATAAATAAATCTTTAAAAAAAAGAATTATGTATAAGGACACTATAGATTTTCAGAAAGTTAAAATTAGTATGTCTTTTGAGGAAGAAGAAAACAGAATTGGAAACAAACACTTAAGATCAAATTAAAGATACTGTAAACCTTTATGGGGCTGATTATTGAGATGCCACTCAGGAAGATGAGATGTTTGAACATGAATTATCCCATCTGGCAATAGCAAAATATCTCAAGCACCTAAGGGATATTTGCCATCCCTGGGGACAATATAAGCTTCAACAAATTTAAAATAATTTAAATCATACAGACCATATTCTCTGTCAACAAAAATTTCAGACTAGAAATTGATATTGCAAATATAACAGAAAAAAACTTCAAATATCAGAACAGAACCACATACTTCTAAATAAGCCATAGGTCAAAAAAAAAGTATCAAGGAAAATAAAACACTTTAAATTGAATGAAAGTGTAAATACAACATACCAAAATTTGTGGGACACAAATAAACCAGTATCAGGAGGTAACTTTATAGCACTAAATGTTTACCTTAGAAAAGAAGAAAAATCTCAAATAGGAAATCTAAGCTCACATCCCCAGAATCTAGGAAAAGTACCAACCCAAAGTAAGGGAGATGCAGGAAATAATAAGTCTAAAAGCAAAAATTGATGGAATTGAAAACAGAAAACTTACTGAGACAGAGAGAAAGGTCTTCCTTTGCCGTTGGTTCACCCTCCAATGGCCGCCGTGGCTGGTGCACTGCGGCCAGTGCACCGCACTGATCCGAAGGCAGGAGCCAGGTGCTTATCCTGATCTCCCATGGGGTGCAGAGCCCAAGCACTTGGGCCATCCTCCACTGCACTCCCTGGCCACAGCAGAGAGCTGGCCTGGAAGGGGGCAACCCGGACAAAATCCGGCTCCCCGACTGGGACTAGAACCCGGTGGAGTGAAACAGCAGATGGAAGACCTCTCTCTCTTTCTGCCTCTTCTCTCTCTGTGAAACTCTGACTTTCAAATAAATAAATAATTTTTTTAAAAAAGAGTAAAGTTGGAGTTTGAATAAGATGAATAATGGGAGCAAATTTGCTAAGATACCAAATTTGCAATTATCAAGATAAAAATAGATAATGACACTGAAGTTAACAAACAGATCAGTGATTCCTAACGGAGAGTACAGAAGCAGGTAGACAGATTCTATATGTATAGAAAAATGATAATGAAAGTATTCTGGTAAAAAATAAGGTTACTTCTGCATTGCACACTATATATAAAAATTGGTCCTCTATGCGTAGGGGAAATTATATTGCTATGTCAATTATAATGCAAGAGCAAAAATATCTTAGGATCACAATGGCTTTGCCTAGGAGAGCTTCTTGATTTTGCAGAGTTGGACAAGAGTCTCCAGACATTTCTTTCCAGGTGGTGATGCAGGGATCAGTGTTGCTATTGTCTTGTTCTAATGCAATTTGGAAACTTTGATTTCATAGCTTGATACTGAAAGGAGCCGGAGGGTCACACAGGGGTCTTCAAGGTCAAGGGAAGAAATGTCAGAGAGCTGTTTATATCACTTTCAGCTGCATCTCATTGGCTAGGACAAATCACGGACTAGTAACCTACCTCTAAAAGAGACTGGAAAATATGGAAGAGTACATGGATATTGGGTTAGCATTAAGGTCTCAATCAAAACAGTTTCTGGCCGTGGCTCACTTGGTTAAATCTCCAACTGCGGTGCTGGCATCCCATATGGGTGCCAAGTTCTAGTTCTGGTTGCTCCTCTTCCAGTCCAGCTCTCTGCTATGGCCTGGGAGGGCAGTGGAGGATGGCCCAAGTGCTTGGGCCCCTGTACCCACATGGGCGACCAGGAAGAAGCACCTGGCTCCTGGCTTTGGATCGGTGCAGCTCCAGCCATTTCGGCCATTTGGGGAGTGAATCAATGGAAGGAAGACCTTTCTCTCTGTCTCTCCCTCTCTCTCACTGTCTACAACTCTACCTGTCAAATAAATAAATAAATAAATAAATAAATAAAACAGTTTCTGTCAAGTAGACACATTTTCATAAACTCAGAGTCAAGGAAGATTGTTTAGGATTATATAGAAGAAAAAAAAAGCAGGGGCTGGCGCCGGGGCACAGTAGGTTAATCCTCTGGCTGCAGCACCGGCATCCCATATGGGCACCGGTTATTCCTGGCTGCTCCTCTTCAGATACCAAGTACTTGGGCCCCTGAACCTGCATGGGAGACCAGGAAGAAGCACCTGGCTCCTGGCTTTGGATTGGTGCAGCTCCAGCCGTTGCAGCCATTTGGGGAGTGAATCAATGGAAGGAAGACTTTTCTCTCTGTCTCTCCCTCTCACTGTCTGTAACTCTACTCTCAAATAAATAAATAAAATCTTTTTTTTAAAAAAGAGAAAAAGCAATAAAATAAAAATTAAATTTGAACAGAAAAAAATTAGATTTAAATAGAAAAACTTAAAAGCATTAAACAGTGAAAGATATCAAAACAAAGTTAAAAGGCAAGTGATAGATTGAGAGGAGCTACTTTCTTTTTTTAAAGATTGATTGTATTTATTTGAAAGACAGAATTTCAGAGAGAGGGAGAGACAGAAAAGTCTTCCATCCGCTGGTTCACTTCCCAGATGGCCACAACAGCTGGAGCTGCGCCAATCCAAAGTCAGGAGCCAGGAGCTTCTTCTGGGTCTCCCACATGGGTGCAGGGGCCCAAGGACTTGGGCCATCTTCTACTGCTATCCCAGGCCACAGCAGAGAGCTGGATCGGAAGAAGAGCAGCTGGGACTAGAACCATTGCCCATATGGGAAACCAGCGCTGCAGGCCAGGGTTTTAACCTGCTGCGCCACAGCGCCAGCCCAGAGTGGAGCTATTTTCTACATATATGAGAATACTTTAAAAACTTCATGGAGAAAATGCAGATGAGAGGTAAATTTATTTTTGACAGACAAAAAATTGAAATGCATGCATAGTTTTTTCATAATATACATTCTTTGAAGAACCATTATATGCATTGATTTTGATTTTTTGCACAAAAATAAGCATCTTTTATTCTTTTTTTAAAAAAAACCACTTATGTATTTATTTATTTGAAAGGCAGAGTGATAGCACACATGCATGAGAGAGAGAAAGAGAATGAGGTGAGAGATCTACCCACAGGGTTCACTCCTTAAATGTCAACAATAGCCATACCTGGGCAAGCTGAAACCAAAAGCCAGGAACTCCATGAAAGTCTACCACATGGGTGGTAGGCAGCCAAGTATTCAGTCATCATCTGCTGCCTCCCAGGCATTGAGCAGGAAGCCAGATTAGAAGTGGAGGCAGGACTCAATGCCAGACACTTCCATAGGGCATGCAGGCATTCCAAGCAGTGGCTTAACCCTCTGTGCTACAATGCCTACTCCTCAGAAGAATTTGTACAAAGCAAAAGTGACAGACCAATAGAGAAAGTAGCAAAGGATTTAACTCAAAAAATACAGTTGGTCAATAGCCAATATATAAGGAAGTAATTGCAGTACTGTGATAATGGTATAAAAATTGAACATTATTTAATTTTCTATCGGGGAGTGTCAGAATCACTTATGTCCATACAAAAAAAATGCAGTCATTAAAAGAGAACACTGACAAAGACAGATAGATGTTCCTAATATAATAAGTGGAAAAGACAGATGTAGCTCATGGACAATGTGATTGTCATTAGGAAAAAAATGATTGATAAACACATAGATAATTATATCTAAGATGATATATTATTAGCATTTACTATTATATCAAGTGTAATAATTCCACTGAAGACTATATAATAAAGTATTGAAATATGACAAAATAAGGAAGAATGTGGACAAAACTTAACATTATTTATCACCAATGATGTGGTGTAGCAAGTAAAGCCACTGTCTGCAATGCCAGCATCCCATGTGGGTACCAGTTTGCATCCCAGCTGCTCCACTTCTGATCCAAATCCCTGCTAATGACCCTGGGAAAGCTGTGGAATATGGCCCACGTGCTTGAGCCCCTGCACCCATGTGGGAGACCCCAAAGAAGCTTCTGGCTCCTGGCTTTGGCCTAACCAAGCCCCAGCAGTTGCTGCCATTTGAGGGAGAAAACTAATGGAAGGAAGTTCTCTCTCTCTGTAACTCTGCCTTTCAAGTAAATAATTTTTTTAAAAAAAAGAAAAATAAAACCATTTATCTCTGAAACATAGAGGTAGGAGGATGTTCACTTTGTAATTCATATGGTTTTCTTAGTGATAATTTTTATCCCTTTCTGTTTTCTACATTGACGAAAGCAAAAAATACAAGTGATATTCATTCATTCACTTACGCATCCACTCACCTGCCCAACCATCCACCCATTGCTTCATCCGTTTATTCAGTCATATCCAGGAAGTAGTGAGTAAGTACTTCACTAGGCATCGTGTTTCTCAAGCATATTACCATCACCCTTTAGTGTAGCTCAGCCTGTAACAAGAAGGATGCCCAATGTGTTTTTTCCTCCTTTGAGTCAACTATTTAAAAACCCACCAACAAAACATAAAGAGCCTGGTCCTGGGCCTCTTGTACACACCATCTGGTTTGGCTTCCCTCGCCTTTGCCCTTTGCCCTCTCAGATGACAGATTAGTGGGAGACATCCTTTATAGTAGGAAATGGAGGTCAATAAAATTTGCACCAGGTTTTCCAGTTTGGTATCATCCCAGTCAGGACATCCCAAAATAAAATTAGTTTTAAAAATAGATCTGGGGGGAGAAAAATCAGGATCGAAAACAAACAATTAATCCTCTTATGTCACTGATTCTGTGAGAAAACTTAGGTAAAAAAAAATCAGTTTCTTGTTCAGGTGCAATGATATTGCTGGCAGAAGAAAACAGAACAAAAATAGTGCAGTCAGTGTGATAAAGGATACTACTATACAGCAAAACAGGAAGTTGTTTAGGGAAGGGGATAATTGACCTCAGAGCTTGAGACATGAATAGATCTTTGGATGCAAAGCTTTTGCATCTGTGAAGTGTTATATTGTTGCTTTATGAGCCAGATTTCATGTGTACACTAAGGGTTTGACCAGATTTCAATTTGTACACTAGGGATTTTTTTGCAGCAATCCACTGGCTTACCTACCAATCCAAGACACCAGAATCCACAGTGTTGAACGATAAAGCGTTTGAAAGGCAAGAGGTAGGAACACATTCACTTCTATTCTGATGCATTTACTTCCATAAACACATATTTGGGTGTGTGTGCAATTTTGTACTTTAACTGACTTCATGTGCAACTGGACAGTTATTTTCAACCAAACTGGTGTTTATTTTCCTGCTGTCATTTAAAAAAAATAGCTTCATCATAGAAATATTTATTTTTTATTTTACCAAACTGTTGGGGAATATATGTTGAAAAGATGTAAACTCAAAAGGGAAAAAACATATTTTGCTAATATTCCATATGTTTGGTTCTTCTTGCTGATAGTCTTAATCAGTGAAATTCACTCTAGAGCAGTTTCATTCCAGAAAACTCGTCTCCCGTGCTACAGGTTCTCTCCTCATAGCAGAGAGAATTGGCTATTTTAAACCCTTTCTCTGGTCATTTCAGCAAAACTCCTTAAATGAGGTGACCTATGTGGGAGGCTGCTAAAGGTAGCTTTTGTTTTTACCTCCACTCACATCTTACAGGTGAGGAAGTGAACGCTCAAGGAGAGAGATTTCTGTGAGTTGTTCAAGATATGAGGAGAGCCAGTAAGTGGAAAAGCAAGACTCAAACGAGATATTCCAAACCCCCAAGTGCTGGCATGGTGCTCTTGGAAGGTCCTCGAGGCTTGTAGGTCTGTCTGTGCGCTTGCTCTCCTCCTTGATCTTGCTTGTCTGTGGTGGTGGATTTAGGGCCTTTCTCACTCACGTACTTCGTGAAGAAATGATTCCAGGGTCGAAGACTTCAGGGTCTTTGGAAGCGAAGAGGCGGGTTCTGTTTTGCTAAGTTTTCTTGTTTTTCCTGGATAGGGCCTTGTCAACACGGTCTCTGAGAAGGAGCTGTCCTTCTACCCTACTTCTCTGGGTGCTGGGATGATGGAGGAGCCGGTGGGGTGGGGGAGCTGCAGGCTGAGCCTTTGTCTCTGGGAAAGGGAATGGACATCCTGAGGACCGGCCCTGTCTCAGGACAGAAAGCCTAACAGGAGGCAGCTGACACGTACAGGGCACTTGTGGGAACAGGGCTCCAGCCGCTTCCTGAGCTGCAATGCGCGTCCCTCCCTTGCCAGGCAGTGCAGAGGAGTCTGACCACTTGGCCCAGGATCAGTGGCTCATAGCCAAAGGGCACTAAATCAAAGTGAAAAGGAGGCGGCGTTGGAAAAGCAAACGACATTTCTTGTGTGTTTGTTTTAGAGGGCAGAGAGAAATAGTTATTGTGATGGCAAAAGGGCCCAAGATATAAAACAACACTGCTGTAGAAGGTTTTAAAGTTATTTGTTTGTAAAAGCCCCCTCTTAAATGAGTGTGCTCTATTCTTAGTAAGATATTTTCCCAACTTTTCTCTAGATAGGACATTAAATGTATAAATTCTGATTTTTATCTGAAAATTGGTGACCTACTATGAGTGAGGCTCTTACCTCTTTAACGTAAACAGAACATTCTAGCTTATAATTTCCCCAGGGATGGAAAAATGTTTTCCATAATCAAATTTTTAGCTCCCAAATCTTCCTTGCTTATCCTACGTCAAGATCTGTTTCTTGTGTCCTTGATGAGCCTTCTCACCAGGTCCTTCAAACGTGGGAAAGTATTGTGAAATTCTCGTTTCCTATGATCCGCTGAGAACAGATCTTCATTCTCAGAGACTGTAGACACTCAGTTAGGACTGGACCTCAGTGGGAGTATCCTAGGAGTATGGACCTGGGGGTATATTGCCACAGAACCCAGGGGATACCTAGGCATTGACTCATTTATCATGACATGTCTTTGATTTTTTTTTTTACTTGCAGGTATAAAATATTTCAAGAATATTTAAAAATGTATAAAGAATAACACTGACACACTTAAGAAGTAAGACATCGCAAGCATACTTAGAAAAGTTTGCAACAACATGGACAGATGTGGAAGACATTATGGTAAGTGAAGTAAGTCAGGCACAGAAAGATTAATTCACTTATATGTGGCATCTAAGTAACTTGATGTGGGGGAAGGCAGTTAAGATACTACTTGAGATGCCCACATCCCGTATTGGAGAACCTGAGATAGAGTCCTGGCTTAGCCCCTGATTCCAGCTTCCTGCTAATGTGCACCCTGGCAGGCAGCGGCTGATGCCTCAGGTAATTGGGTTCCTGATACCCATGTGGGAGACCTGGATTGCATTCCTTTATGCTAGCTTTGGCCCAGCCCAGCCCAGCCTCAGCCATTGTGGGTATTTGGGGAATGAACTAGTGGATGGGAACTCAGAAAGGAGGGAAGGAAGGAGGTTGATCTCATAGAAGTTGAGAGTAGAATAGTGGTTATCAGAAGTGAGGGTAAAGTAGGTGGGAAGAAAGATGGGTAGAACCTGGTCAATGGATACAGTATTACAATTGGGAAGAATGCATCCTGGTGTTCTATGGCAGAGTGAGGGGACTATAGTTAACAAATAATGCATTGCATAGCTCAGATATTCAGAAGAGATTTTTAATGTACTCATCATGGAAAAATATTAAAAGTTTAAAGTGAGGGAAATGTGGATTTCTCTGATTTAATCACTGCCTGGCATATGAGGGGACTTGAGGAATGGAATTAAAACTTTATTTTGTTGCAAAATTGTTGGAAGTCCACTTGCAATTTGTTCATAATACACACTTTTGGTGAACTTTTCAAAGTATCCACATACACTTTTATTTATTAGGGAAAAATACCAAGTCACTAAAGCATGAAGTGGAAAGGAATATGATAGTGTGGAAGGAATGCTGGCTATATTATTGTTCCTGCGGTGTGGGGGCAGAAGAGGTGGAAGGTGGGGGTGATTTCAAATGATCACTCCTGCATTTGAGGACAAGCATTCTTTCCAGAGGTCAAAGTGGGATTCTTGCCTGCAAGGGTCTGAGGAGTGTGTCAGAGGCTCTGTGAAGCTCTTGAAATTGTACATAGGAGAATGTACACATGCACTTCCCCCTGGGATGGACTTTGTTCTTCCACGTTAGGATGTTTTTCCAACAGGGAGCAGAGATGACAGAAGAGGGTCATAAGAGTGGAAGGTTTTTTTTTTTTTTTTAAGATTTATTTATTTATTTGAAAAGGAGAGATAAATAGATAGACAGATAGATCTTGTATCTGTTGGTTTACTCTCTACATGGCTGCAATACCAGGGCTGAGCCAGGCTCAAACTAGAAGCCAGGAATCCATCTGGGTTTCTCACTGGGCAGCAGAGGCCCAAGTTCTTGGGCCATCGTCTGCTGCTTCCCAGGTGCATTAGCAGGAAGCTGGCTCAGAAGCAGAGTAGCCAGGACTCCAAAATGTGCTCCATTTGGGATGTGGGTGCCCCAAGCACCAGCTCGACCTGCTGTGCCACAATGCTGGCCCCTGGAAGGCTATTACTGATATGACAAATAATGAAGTTCTGGATTGACAAAGTTGCCACAGGGATGAAGGGCCAGGGCTGTTTGAGAGAGAAATTTTGGTGGGATCTCTGATCTGCCTGGATTTTCAGGGGGTAGATGGTAGGAAGGACAGCACAGCACAAGTCTCTCAAACTTGGGCAGGCTTATGAATCACTTGGGGCCCCATTCATTTGTAGATTTTTAATTTTTTTATTTTTTAAAAGATTTATTTATTTATTTGGAAGTTTGAGTTACACAGAGAGAGAAGGAGGGGCAAAGAGAGGGAGAGAGAGAGAGAGGTCTTCCATCTGATGGTTCACTCCCCAGTTGATTGCAACGTCCAGAGCTGAGCCGATTCAAAGCCAGGAGCCAGGAGCTGTTTCTGGGTCCCCCACATGGGTGCAGGGGCCCAAGGTCTTGGGCCATCTTCCACTGCTTCCCTAGGCCATAGCAGAGAGCTGGATCAGAAGTGGAGCAGCTGGGACTCGAACCAGTGCCCATATGGGTTGCTGGCACTGCAGGCGGTAGCTCTACCCGCTACACCACAGTGCTGGCCCCTCATTTGTAGATCTTGACAAATAGGTCTGGGAAGGAGTCAGAAATTCTACCTAGATAAGAAGCTTCCCCATCCCTTATGGTGGGGTCATACTATGGATAGTCATACTATGGATGGTTTGAGCAGCAAGGATGTTGGTAGCCTATACTCTAGGCCCCGGTTTCTCAACCTCTGCTGTGGACAATTTCTTTAGTAGTTCTTTGTTATGGGGAAGGTATTCTTTACATGGCAGGGTGTTCAGCAGCATCTCTGACCTCCGGCTAGGGGAGACAGTCGAGTTGCACTCTCCGAGCAAAACAGCCAAATGTTTCTTTAGAGATTTTCAAAAATGCAGGTGAGTGAGGAGGCCCTGTACAAGTGGTTCACAGTCTTGGATTTGTACTGACATCATCTAGGGTGAGATGCCTGGCCTCACCCACGTGGATTATATTCTAGTCTCTGATTGGGAGTGGGGAGAACACCCAGGCAGTTTTTGGGAATTCCGATATGCAACCAGCTCTTGGGTTGGAAGCTGCATTCTGGCAGGGTGGCAGAATCTGAGCCTGCAGCAGAAGGCAGGGGAGGAGCAGTGCAGACCCAGGTGGGTGGGGGTGGAGTGGAGGGGTGAGGATAAGTCTTCAGACTTCAGTGTTGATGGACTTTCTTTGCCTGGAGGTCATTCAGCTGGAGATGCTTGCTTTGATTTTGTTGACCACTGACAAGCTATGTGACCTCAGGGTCATCAAATATATTTTCATGATTTTGTTTTCATCATCTGTCAATTCTTTTCTTTTTTTTTTTTAAAAAGATTTATTTATTTATTTAAAGTCAGAGTTATGAAGAGAAAGAGAGATAGAAAAAGAGAGATTGCACTTCCACCAGCTGGTTCATTCCCTAGCTGGCCACAACTGCCAGGGCTGGGCCAGGCCAAAGCCAGGAGCCAAGAGCTTCTTCCAGGTCTTCCATATGGGTAGGGGGGCCTAAGTACTTGGGCCATCTTCTGTTGATTTTCCTAAGCCATTAGCAGGTACCTGTATGGGAAGTGGAGCAGCTGGGACACTAACCAACATAGGTTGCCAGCATTGCAAGGCAGCAGCTTTTCGGTACGCCACAAGTCTGGCCCATGTCAATTCTGATAATACCATCTTAAGAGAAATGAAAAGGAAAAATAAATGAATGGATGTAGAAGAAAGTAAAACCATCTCACACCATTACATACACACACATACTCAAGGGTTCTTT
Source organism: Sylvilagus floridanus (assembly GCA_949820135.1). Lineage (NCBI taxonomy): Eukaryota > Metazoa > Chordata > Mammalia > Lagomorpha > Leporidae > Sylvilagus > Sylvilagus floridanus. The sequence continues at coordinate 82,195,834 of OX463241.1, forward strand.
AGTATTTTATTTGAAAAACCCTATTTTGAAAATTTGGGGAAGAAAAATAGACCAAGAGGTTATAATATTAGGTCATAGAGTGATTTCTAGAGAAAAAGAACAAACAAAAAGCCCAAATTCTAATTGATAAACTCAAGTAAATTAAAAGTTAAAATCCCACTACATAAAAAAATCACCACCCGCAAACACTGGAAAACAGGTGTTTGCATTACATATGATTGACAAATCTTTAGCTAAACCATATGCAAAAAACTCCTACAAACCAGCTAGAGAAAGATAAACAACCCAAGAGAAAAACAGGCAAAAGTTATAAATAGGTGAGCTACAGAAAAGGAAACTGGGATGGCCAGTAGATACAATACAAGATGTTACAACTCCTTAGTTAGCAGACTAATGCTGTCTGGAACTGCATGGATACTATTTCTCATTCACCAGATAGGCAAACAGCTGCAAGTCTGACAGTGTTAAATGTTGCTGAAATGATAAGGCAAAAGAATCTCAAGTTGAGTTCAGTAGTTAGAATTAGTGCTACTACTTGTGAACAATTTGGCCTATTTAATAAAGTGAAAAAGGCACAATAGCCTATGGCATGGTAATTCCATTTTTAGATGAGGTGTATGTATGCACAAAGGTGATTGCTGCAGCATTGTTTCCAAAAGGGAAAAACTGGGATGTTCTACATGGCTAAAATTAGGAGAATGGGTAAATAAATCATGACTTTTTTTTAACATAGTGGAATATTGTGTCTTTTTATGAAAATGAATCAATTAGAGCTCTACTTATTAACATAGATATTATAGGTGATGTTGACCAAATGGCAAATTGCAGAACCATAAAAGAAATCTGTGTAAAAAAGTGTAAAAATCGGGGCCATAATTTTGCCATAGCAGGAAAGCTGCTGCCTGTGACACTGGCATCACATATTGGCATCTGTTTGAGTCCCAGCTGCTCCCTTCTGATCCAACTCTGCTAATGGCAGAATTGCAGCAAAAGATGACCCAAGTTTCTGGATCCCTGCTATCCATGTGGGAGACCTCAATGAAGTCCCTGGCTCTGGGCTCTAGCCTGGCCGTGCCCAGATCAGACAGATGTCTCTGGCTCACTATGCACAATGTGATTGTCATTAGGGAAAAAAGTGAATGATTGATTAACACACAGATAATTATATCTAATATGATATTTTATTAGTAGATAATATTATATCAACTGTAATTAGCAGTAGATAATATTATACCAAATGTAATAAATTTACTGAAGAACATATAACAAAGTGTTGAAATACAACAAAATAAGAAAGGATGTGGACAAAACTTAACATTATCAGTGGATTAAGCCACCGTCAGCAGTTCTGGCATCCCATGTGAGTGCTGATTTGATTTCAGGCTGCTCTACTTCTGATTCAGTTCCCTGCTAGTGCACCTGGGACAGCAGAGGAAGATGACCCAAGTACTTGAGCCCCTGTACCCAAGTGTGAGACCTGGTAGAAGCTATTGGCTCCTGGATCCTGGGAATCAGTGAGTGGAAGACTCTTCTCTCTCTCTCTCTCTCTCTCTCTCCCCCCCCCCCTTTTCTCTCTTTCCCCCCTTTTCTCTCTCTGTAACTCTGCCTTTCAAATGAATAACTAACATCTTGCAAAAAAAAGATTATAGACATTTTTGCTTAAAATGTTGGAACAAAAATGGGTACATATTGAAAACCAAGCTCAGGGTATTTATTTTCTGCAGTGGAGAGAGAGAGAAATGAGACTGAGGATGGTTACACAGGGTGGAGAAGTTGGATAATTGGTGCCCTGGTGTCAACAGCAAGTGAGCAGTAGGGCCTGGATTCCACCCACCTCCATCTCCATGTTCCACTGCCTGGGTTCTTAAGCTCTGCAGAAGGGCACTTCAATGTCTGACACATAAAACACTTTGAGATCCATGCATAAGATTAAGAAGATTTTTCAAAAAAGTGCATGGAAAATGTATATTATGAAAAACTACTCATGGTTTTCACTCTTCTTTTAATGCCATTTTAATGCAAACTTTGTGAGGCATCTGCTATCTCTCTGCTCTGCAATTCATCCACAACTTAAACTATTATCTTCATATTCGAAAGAAATTTCCTGGCTAAGCTAGCTGTGCTCAGTCCATTTATGATAACTGAGTTGGAAAAATTTGATTATCAACAAAAATCTTTCAAATTTTATGATTTAATATTAAAATATTTATGGTACATCAATACTGTAGTATAACTGTGTGACAATATTGAGCATACAATATTGAGCATATTTTATTTATTTATTTATTTATTTTAAAGATGTATTTATTCAAAAGTCAGAGATACACAGAGAGAGGAGAAGAGAGAGAGAGAGAGAGGTCTTCTCTTCACTTGTTCACTCTCCAATTGGCTGCAATGGCCAGAGCTGCACCGATCTGAAGTCAGGAGCCAGGAGCTTCTTCCTGCTCTCCTATGTGTGTGGAGGGGCCCAAGGACGTGGGCCATCCTCCACTGCCTTCCCAGGCCATAGCAGAGAGCTGGATTGCAAGTGGAGCAGCCAGGCCTTGAACCAGCGCCCATATAGGATGCTGGCGCTTCAGGCCAGGGTGTTAGTCCACTGAGCTGCTGCACCACAGTGCCGTCCCCGTGCTACTATATTTTAAACCTATATTTGAGGGGCTGGCACTGTGGTGTAGCGGGTTAAGCTGCCGCCTGCAGTGCCAGAATCCCTTTATGGACACTAGTTTGAGACCTGGCTGCTCCACTTCCGATCCAGCTCTCTGCTATGGCCTGGGAAAGCAGTGGAAGATGGCCCAAGTCCTTGTGCCCCTGCACCTGTGTGGGAGACCCACAAGAAGCTCCTGGCTCTTGGCTTTGGATCAGCACATCTCCAGCCATTGTGGCCAATTGGGAAGTGAACCAGTGGATGGAAGACCTTTCTCTCTCTCTGTGCCTCTCCTTTTCCCTCTGTGTAACTCTGACTTTCAAATAAATAAATAAATCTTTTTTTTTTTTTTTTAAAAAAAACCCTTATATTTGATGTATAAAACATTTACAAAGCATAATTCTTCACCATCAAAGATTTTTAAAAAATCACCTTTCTACTGTTATTTTAAATTAGCTTTCTACTTTAAAATATTGTATGGGGAATTGTTTAGCCTAGTCTCTAAGATACCAGTTGAGATATCCACATCACATATCAGAGTAACTTGGGTTCAATTCCTGGCACCGGCTCTGGATTTCGACTTCCTCCCAGTGCAGATCCTGGGAAGTAGCAGGAGATGGCTTGGTAATTGGGATGCTGCCACCCACAGGAGAGACTTGGGTTGAGCTCCTCTCTCCGCTTTGGCCCAGCTCTGTTCTGGCTGTTGTAGGCATTTGGGAAGTGAGCTAGTCTGTCTCTCTGCCTCTTGAATCAAAAATAGATTAACTGAATGAGATTTTTCTATTCTTAAATGTTTTAGTTTAATGACATTTCATGAGCTTTATAAAAAAATCTATGCTGAGGGGGAGGGTTTGGAAAGGAAGAGGTCATACTTCTTGAGCGTGAGCCCATGATGTGGTTGGTTAACTCCCCGAAGTGTCTGAAATAGGAAGCAACATGTACAGGGGCTTTGCTATTTTTTAAAGATATTCTTTCCAACTCAATATTTTATTTATTACTTTTGAGATAACATATTTTAATTTACATTATAATCAAAGGCTTAATGCTCCACTAAATAGAAAGTTTAACAAAAAATAAAAAGACTATAATTGAGCAGGAAAATAGGCAAGGGCTATAACTAATAATCAAATGAAAAGATGTGGGGCCAGCACTGTGGGATAGCTGTGCTGGCATCCCATATGGATGCCAGTTCAAGTCCCGGCTGCTCCACTTGTGATCCAACTCTCTGCTATGGCCTGGGAATGCAATGGAAGATGGCCCAAGTCCTTGGGCCCCTGCACTCATGTGGGAGACCAGGAAGAAGCTCCTGGCTCCTGGCTTCAGATGGGTACAGCTCCGGCCATTGCCTGCCATCAGGAGAGTGAACCAGTGGTTGGAAGGTCTCTCTCTCTCTCTCTGCCTCTGCCTCTCTGTAGCTCATACTTCAAATAAATAAATAAATCTTTAAAAAAATGAAAAGATATTCAACTTCACTCATAAAAAGTAAATTTTAAGATAGTCACAAATCATTAAAACTATAGTAGTATACAATCCTTAATTTGTTTCACAAGGATTTAAAACAAAGTTTGACAAAACACTATATTTGCAGCAAAACTAATACACACAGGCATTTCTCTTTCTTACATTTCTTTTATAATTTTATAATTTATAATTTTATAATTTCTTTTATAATTTTAGCTCCTACATATAAGGGAGAACATATGATATTTCTATATCTGGCTCACTTCAGTCAGCACTGAAGATGTATTTATTTCTTTGAAAGACAGAGCAATAGAGACAGAAGGAAGGAGAGAAAGGGAGGGAGAGGGAGAGGGAGAGGGAGAGGGAGAGGGAGAGGGAGAGGGAGAGGGAGAGGAAGGAGATTTTCCATCCTCTGGTTCATTACCCCAGAAGACCATAACAACCAGGTCTGGACCAGGCCAAGGCCAGGAGCTGGGAACTCCATCCTGGAGTTGGTGGGGCGGGGACCCAAACACTTGCCCTCCAGGTACATTTTCAGGAAACTGTATCAGAAGTTGAATAGCCAAGAGTTGTAAACTTGGTGCAATATGGGATGCCAGCATTGCAAGTGGCAGCTTAATGCACTGTGTCATGCTGATCCCCAGCTTTGCTACTTTGTCTTGTAAAACAAGATATTGCAAAAAACATTAAAATAAAAGTCTGAACAGCAGACTTTTATTTATTCAATATTTGAAAGGGCGGGTGGGGGGAGAGATTTCACTCCCTGGTTCACTCTCAAATGCCAGCCAAGCTGAAGCCAGGATCCAAGAATTCAATCAGGTCTCCCATGTGGGTGGCCATCAGTGCTGCTTCCCAGGGTGTGCATTAGCAGGAAGCTGAAATTGGAAGCAGAATTGGGACTAAACCTAGGCACTGTGGTATGGGATGTAGGTGTCCCAGGAGGCATCTTAGCTGCTGCACCTAGAGCCAACAACCCCAGATAGTTTTATTAGGATGGAAAATAGATGTTCAAATCAGGAACACAGATAGATGGCACCAGTGTTCTGCTGGGGGAAAGGTGAGCTCTGATTTGTATAATGTGGAGATGAGGATGCATACAGCATAGTATTCTTTTTTTTTTTAAGACTTACTAGTATTATTTTAAAAGATCTTATTTATTTGTTATTTATTTATTTATTTATTTGAGAGGCAGAGTTACAGACAGAGGGTTAGACAGAGAGATCTTCCATCTGCTGGTTCACTCCCCAAATAGCTGCAACTGGGCAGATCCAAAGCCAGTAGCCAGGAGTTTCTTGTAGGCCTTGCATGCGGGTGCAGGGGTACAAGCACTTGGGCCATCTTTCACTGTTTTCCCAGGCACATTAGCAGAGAGCTGGATCAGAAGAAGAGCAGCCGGAACATGAACCAGTGTCCATATGGGATGCTAGTACCACAGTTGGAGGCTTAACCTGCTATGCTACAGCGCCAGTCTCAGCATATGATTGTTAGAGGGTGAGATGATAGAGGCAAATCTAGCGCAAATCACGGTGGTCATAGATTTTCAATGTCTTTGTCAAGTAGCAAACTGGTCACTGAAGTATTTCTCAAACCATGCAAAGTTATTGTTAGACTCGGGAACATATTTCTCTTTGGCAGATTCAGTTCCCATCATGATAATAAAGGTTCTGTCAATAAAATCTCTGAGGATCAGTAAGGAAATTTTGCTCTTTTTGACCATTCTTCAGCCATTTTGACTTTAATTTTCTCAGTCTTAGCTTGAGCTAGTTTAAGAACAATGGACTTTTATTTCTTACAGCTTTGGAGGCTGTAAGTCCAACATCAGGGTGTGAACATGATTAGGTTTGGGTGAGGGCCATTGGCTGGTTGCAGATGCTATTTTTTTTTATCATGTCCTTGTACAGCAGAACAAGAGGCAGTAAACTTTCTGGCCTCTGCCTATTGGTATTAGCGTTTTAACATTTGAATTTGGGAAAAAACAGTCAATCCATCGTACCTTTGAGCACAAGGACCTTGTGCCTTAGGTAGGTGGATTTTTTTTTTTTCCAATCATCAATTTGTAATAGAGACTAAAGAGCAGTGGTTGAGGCACTTTCTTCTGAGACCCCAAGGCCTTGTGAGGACTAAGACCAGGAGTCTAAGGAAAAGTCCTTGAGGTGAACACCCATGTTTGGTCCACTTGGACCTGCTGGCTGCCATGCACAGACCATTGCTTACCAGCTTGTCCCCCTCCTCTCCAACGCAGGCTCTTCCAGGCCCTGCATACTCTATTCTAGAGCAGCAACAACTCCCAGCACAGCTGAGCATTTCCTCCTTGGAAGGAGGACTCCGGGGGCCTCCTTTCTTTCTCTTTCTCTGTCCCTTTGCCATCTCCACAATTTTTAATGAAGTTTTTTTTTTTTAAAATGTATTTGAGCAGAAGGAATGGGAGGAGGGGAGAGAGAGAAAGAATGCTAGCTCCCATCTGTTAGTTCACTCCCCAAATGCCAAATGTTCTCGGTGGTTGGATCTGGGAGATGAATTAGCAGCTGGGAACTCAATCTAGGTCTCCCACGGGGGTGGCAGAGATCCAAGTACTTGAGCTCCACTGCTGCCTCCCAAGGTCTGCACTAGCAGGGATCTGTAGCTTGGAGCCTGAGCTAGGTATTAACCCCAGGCACTCTGATATTGAATGTGGGAGTGTTAACTGCTACGTTAAATGTCTGTCCCATCTTCACACTTTTATTTTTCTATTTTCATTTTTAAAGAGTTATATATTTATTTATCTGAAAGTCAGAGTTACACAGAGAGAGGAGGAGAGGGAGAGAGAGAGAGGTCTTCCATCTGCTGGTTCACTGCCCAATTGACCTCAATGGCCAGAGCTGTGCTGATCCAAAGCCATGAGCCAGGAGCTGCGGGTCTTCTCACGCAGGTGCAGGGGCCCAAGGACTTGGGCCATCTTCTACTGCTTTCCCAGGCCATAGCAGAGAGCTGGATTGGAAGTGGAGCAGCCAGGACATGAACTGGCATCCATATGGGATGGACTTTTAAATATCGGATATCTCAGGACTTTTTCCTTGATGGTCTTTTGTATTCACATGCATTTAACATTTTTATGAGTTTAATATCATAAGTGATTTATAAATTGACAGACATAAATTATAGGAAAGATTGTGTCTTTTGATTTTGTATACCACACCATTATCATTAAGAGGAGGACTAAATTATTCTCAGAGAGCAAGCAAGGGCTGTTTTTGTTGTAGTTTGGATGATATTAAGAGCTAGACTTTTACAACAAAAGCTTCAAAAACTCTCTCCCTGACACACACATACTGATCCATCCTCAACTTACAAGGCAAATTAGGGCTAGAAGGACAATAGGCAGTGTTTAAAGCACTGAAAATTCAGCTGTTTTTACCTGCAAGTTAAGGGGAGAAGCAGAAGATTTTAAGTGAAGACTTTTCTACATCCTTGGAATCCCTGATATCTCTCAAGGGAAGCAATAGAGAAGGAATCCAAAATACATTAAACAGTCTTCTAGATGCTGAGGATACATAGCCACCAAAGTAGGCTGAGTTGAAAATGACAGATGATAAAGTGGCAAAATGAATTTAAAGAATAACAGTTGCTGATAACTCTAAGAAAAAGAAATAGAATTGTGGGATTAAGAGTGAAGGTGCCTATTGAGCCGTGGCACCGGCACCAGCATACCGGGTTCTAGTCCCGGTTGGGGCACCAGATTCTGTCCCGGTTGCCCCTCTTCCAGGCCAGCTCTCTGCTGTGGCCAGGGAGTGCAGTGGAGGATGGCCCAAGTGCTTGGGCCCTGCACCCCATGGGAGACCAGGATAAACACCTCGCTCCTGGCTTTGGATCAGCATGTTGTGCAGGCTGCAGCGCGCCAGCCACGGCTGCCATTGGAGGGTGAACCAACGGCAAAAGGAAGACTTTTCTCTCTGTCTTTCTCTCTCACTGTCCACTCTGCCTGTCACAAAATAAAAAAAAATTTAAAAAAGAGTGATGGTGCAAAAGTGCTATTTTTAAATGCAGTGCTCTTTTCAGGCATGGAAAGCCAGGCCATAGTGGCAAAAATGGTTCTGCATGAAAGATCTCTGTGAGTGAGACCTCAGTGGAAAGAACAGGCCTTCAAAGAAGGAGGTACTTTTCTCTGGAGGGAGGAGAGAACTTCCACTTTGATTATGGCCTTGTCTAAGAACCAATGGAGTTTGTGGACTCAAAAAGCTTCCATAGCCTTGGCAGCTCATGTCAAGAGCCTCGAGTGATTACTGACATCATAAATAAGAGTGTCAGTTGTTAAATCAACAACAAGAGTCACTGTGCACTTGCTCCCATATAGGACCTCTGTCCTTAATGAGGTGTACTATGAGAATTAATAATAAAAATTGTCTTCAAACATTACTTTATACCTTGTGTGTCTGTGTGGGTGCAAACTGTTGAAATCTCTACTAAGTATAGTTTGTCTTCTGTGTATAAAGTCAATTAAAAATGAATCTTAATAGAAAATGGAATGGGAGAGGGAGTAGATGGTGCAATGGAAGTGGGGGTGGGAGGGAGGGAATGGGGGGAAGAAACACTATATCCCTAAAAGCTGTACATATGAAATTTGTATTCATTAAATAAAAACCTTCATAAAAGTAAATACAGTGCTCAGAGAAGGGCTAAAGATGACATTTGACAAACACATTGAATGAAAAGGGGTCACATTAGGTTTGAATACCCATTAGACAGCCTTCTGGAGATTTCAGTAGGCACTCTGACATGTACATGGGTTGGCATGTAATATCTGAGCTGTAGATCCAGATTTAGGAGTTGTTAGCACATAGTAGGTGTTGAAAGCAGTCAGTTAAGACGAGGTTATCTAGTAAATGTGCGAATGCTAAGGCAAGAATAAGGCCCTGAGAGAAATGTGAAGCTTCTCAACAGAAGTTCCCCAATGGTGACTGTGATGCAGGGGCTAAGCAGAGGTGTAGGTGGAGTATCAAGGGACGTAAAAGACAGTGTTTTAAGGAAGTGATCTTGGTTACTGCTGCTGTGAAGTCAAGTAAGAATTGAGAGGTAGACATATGGTAGGTAGTCTCCAGAGATGGCCTCAGTTGGGGTGGGCCCTTTCCTCACCCATTGCAAGGGTCATGGATAACACTCTTTAACAAAAGATCAGATAACAGGAAGTTTTACATGACATGGGCGCTTTCATAAAATGAAGACACAGGGAAAATTCTATTCTTATGCCTAGACTTGATGAAGGATGGACAGCCATGTAGAAATGTGATTGGACTAAAGGGGATGGTTTATGTAATAGACTGGTGGGGAGGTGTTTTCCAGCAACTCCTGCCCATCCAGATTCTTGGGCTCTCTTTGTAGCATCCTTCCCCTTGGGTGTAGGGTAGGACTGTCCTGGAATGAGGGTCTTCCAGGGAAAGAGGAGAGTGGAGGAGCGAGAGAGTTATCTTTCTAGGTTTTGCAGCTGGCTTTGGGGAAGAGAGTTCTCATTTCTACAACCCACATTGTTTAAGTGAAATTCTGCTTTCTATGGCTGTCTTCAGGGAGAAAAGGGATTATAGACAAGAGAGCAGAAGAAGGTGTGAGAGATGTTGGTTTTAAGGCTTCTGAGGCTTTCCAATTTTATGCAGTTCAAAGTGCTAAGCATGCTAACATCATGTTCTGAGCCCCAGTACCCTGTTAGTTCCTTCCTCCCCTATGCTTGCTGCTCCTTGTACCAAAAAGGTAAGTATTGAACCAAAATACTGTGATGTGGATGTGGATACCTTAACCAGCATCTTATCAGCTAGGCCAAATGCACACCCTCACTTCCATTTCTTTAACTGTTAGTTATTGACATCATACTGTGGGAGATAGGGCTTGCTTCACAGTCTTGCTTTCTCTGCAATCTCTTAATACAGCCAATGTCTCCACTTGGTTCTCAATCAATATTCAATGTTAGAATTATTATATGGATATATAAAATGGATAGGTATTATTCTCTGAAGAGTTTTTTAGCGTACTGTGATTATATTTCTAGGTTGTTTTATTAAAAAGATTTATTTCTATTTATTTGAAAGAGTTACAGAAAGAGGTAGAGACAGAGAGAGAGGTCTTCCATCTGCTGGTTCACTCCCCAGGTGGCCGCGATGGCCGGAGCTGCGTCGATCCGAAGAGCAGATCCAGAGAAGACCAGAGCACCGATCCAGGAGCCAGGAGCTTCTTCTGGGTCTCAACCTAAAAAAAAAAATAGGGTTCAGGGGCCCAAGGACTTGGGTCATCTTCTGCTTTCCCAGACCATAGCAGAGAGCTGGATCAGAAGAGGAGCAGCTGGGACTAGAACTGGCACCTACACGGGATGCTGGTGCTTCAGGTCAGGGATTTAAGCCTCTGCGCCACAGTGCCAGCCCCTATATTTCTAGTTTTGTGATATTTTTCCTTCTTAAAGTTAATAAAATTCTCTTGATTTTTCTCCTTAGTTTTATATTTTCTTCCCTTTTTAAAAAATATTTTATTTATTTATTTGAGAACCCGAGTTACAGACAGAGAGAAAGGTCTTCCATCCACTGATTTATTCTCCAAATGATCGCAATGGCCAGAGCTGGGCTAGGCCAAAGCCAAGAGCTTCTGGGTCTCCCACATGGGTGCAGGGATCCAAGTACTTGGGCCACCTTCTACTGCTTTTCCAGGCTATAGCAGAGAGGTGGATCGGAAGAGGATCAGCCTGGACAGGAACTGGTGCCCATGTGGGATACTGGTGCCAGAGCTGGAGGATGTGCTACAGCGCTGCCCCCTAGTTTTCTATTTTCTGAACTCCCCCCACCCCCAGGGCTCCTCCCTGAGTTTAAATTTCCTCTCGCTGTGTCACACACATTCGGTATTTGATGGGATCATGGTCTCAGAGGTAATGCTCCTAGAGCTCCTGCTCCTTCCAATCTGTACCTCGTATGCCTTATGTCAGCCTTGCAGCTTTGTACTGGGATTTCTCTCCAGCCACTGACTTCCTGCATCTCATGTTCTCTCCTTTTGTTAATGCTGTTATTTTGGTGGTCACATTCTTCAGCAGCTTCCTGAGAATGAATGTGTATTATTTCTGATCACTTTATGTAATTCTTAGACATTTCTGAAATATTTTTGAATTTTTATCTGTCCCTGGTATTCTAGATATTCACCATAATGTGCTTTGGTATGGATTTTATTATTTTATTGTCTTGGGAACTTGGTGAACCCATTCAATTTGGAGCTCATGTTGTTCAGTAGTAGGGAAATGTCTCCAATTACTTCTGTGATAATTCCTTCACTTTTATTTTTTCTTTTATGTATTTACAGAAAAACTATTAATCAGATGTTGGATCTCCTGAACTTATTGTCTGTGTTTCTTATTTCATTGTCTTGGCAACTTAGTGACCCATTCAATTTAGAGATCATGTTGTTCAGTAATAGGGAAATATCTCCAATTATTTCTGTGATAATTCCTTCACTTTTCTTTTCTCTTTTATGTATTTACAGAAAAACTATTAATCAGATGTTGGATCTCCTGAACTTATCATCTGTGTTTCTTATCCTTTTTTGTTTTCCTTCAACCTATTTTTTTTGTGTGTGTTTATCTTTCATCCTCATTTAATTATAAAGAAATATTTAATAATTTTTCTTTTGCTTTCTTTGAGCCACAAATAATTTAGAAAATGTAGTTTGTAGTTTCTTGAGTATGTGTGCATTTGTTTTTATGAAGGAAAAAGGTATTGGCAATCATTTTGCCTCTGAATTTTAATTTTATTGCATTTTAAAAATGTACTTAATTTATTTGAGAGAGAGAGACAGTAAGAAAGAAAATATCTCTTCCACTGTTCATTCCCCAAATTCCCCATAACAGCCAGGGCTGGCCAGGTTAGTCAGGAGTCAGAACTCCATTCAGATCTCCTATGTGGGTGAGAGTGGGAGTGAAGATATCTCTTACTATCTCTCCGTATCTTTTTCGCTCTACCTTTCTTATTTGTAGGTACATTTTAAATTTATCCATGTTGATACATGAATCAATGGTATTTTTATGTTTTAATGCTGGCTGGTATTATACCGTGTGTATATACAAAAGATTGTTTCTCTAGTCACCTACAGAAGCCTATCTGTGTTGTTTCTGGTTTAGGGAGATTATGAGTAAAGCTATTATAGACATTTGCATAGATGATTTTATTGTTATTATTTATATATTCACTTGTGAGGGAGGGAGAGAGGGAGGATGGGAGAGAGAGAGTGAGAGAGGGAGATTGCTCCTATCTGATGATTTGATCTCCAAATGTCTGCAACAGCAAGGGCTGGTCAGGGATACAGTCTGAAGCCAGGAACTCTATCCGGTCTCCCTTGAAGGGGCAGGGGCCCACTTGAGCCACCTTTTGTTGCCTTGCAGGGTCTGCACTGGCAGAAAGCTGAAACTGGGAGCTGGCATCAAGAATCAAACCCAGGGACTCTGTTATGGGTTGTGAGTGTCTTAACTGTTAGGCTACTGTTGGCTTCCATAGAAACTTTCTTGTTAAACATATATTTTCAATTCACTTGAGTAAATACCTCAAAGTGTGAATTCTGGGTTATATGGCAAGCAAATGCTTAATCTGATAAGAAATTGATAGATGATTTTCTAAAATGACTGTCATTTGCATTCCCATCAATGATGAATAAGGGTTCCTTTGGTCTTCAGCCTCACCAGTTTGGCATCCTTAGCTTTTTTTTTTTTAAATAAAGTTATATTTTTTTCTTCTATGAACCTTTTTTTTAAATTTTAATTTTATTTATTTGAAAGAGTTACAGAGAGAGGTAGAGAGAGAGAGAGAGAGAGAGGTCTTTCATCCACTGGTTCACTCCCCAAATGGCCACAATGGCCAGAGCTGTGCTGATCTGAAGCCAGGAGCTAGGAGCTTCTTCTGGGTCTCCCACATGCGTGCAGGGGCCCAAGGACTTGGGCCATCTTCTACTGCTTTCCCAGGCCATAACAGAGAGCTGGATTGGAAGAGGAGCAGTCGGGACTTGAACCAGCATGCCAGCACTTCAGGCCAGGGCTTTAACCCGCTGCGCCACAGCGCCGGCCCCATCGTTAGCTTTTAAACTTTAGTCATTCTAGGCCTGTGGCGCTACCTTATTGTGCTTGTAACTTAGTTTTCTCATTACTATTGATGCTGAGCATCATTTCCTATGCTTAGTGGCCACCTGGGTATCTTCTCTGGAGAAGCATCTTTTCAGATATTGTGCTCATTTTTTATTGTTGAACTTGAAGAGTTATTATGAATTTGTCTTAGTCTGTCTTGGACACAGATTAAGTAATTTATAAATAGAAGACATTTATTTCTCATAGTCCTGGAGGCTGGGAAGTCCAAGATCAAGGTGTTGGGAGATTTGGTGTCTGAAGAGGGCCCTGTCTTGCTTCCAAAATTGTACCTTGTTGCTGCATTCTTCAGAGGGAACAAACGCTATGTACTCGTGTGGTGGAAGGGCCAGAAGCGCGAGAGTGCGGCCTTCAGCTTTGGCCCCTTTGTACTGGTGCTGTTCTCATTCATGCTGGTAGGACCCTCACGGCTTCATCATCTCCCAGGTTGTATCTTTTAATATAGATGCACTGAGGGTTGAGTTGCAACATGGATTTTGGAAGGGGCACTGTCATTCGAACCATAGCAATACTATATTCTAGGTACAAGTCCTTTATTAGATGTAGGACATGTAAATATTTTTCCAGGTCTGTGGCTTATCTTTTCATCTTCTTAATATTGTCTTTTACAGAGATAAGCTTTCAATTTTTTAAAAGATTTTATTTATTTATTTATTTATTTGAGAGGTGTAGTTACAGAAAGATGGAGAGACAGAGAGAAAGGTCTTCCATCTGCTGGTTCACTCCCCAAATGGCTGTAACAGTTGGAGCTGAGCTGATCCAAAGCCAGGAGCCAGGAGCTTCTTCCAGGTCTTCCACACAGGTACAGAGGCCCAAGCACATGGGCCATCTTCAACTGCTTTTCCAGGCCGTAAGCAGAGAGTTGAATTGGAAGAGGAGCGGGCTGGGACATGAAACTGCGTACATATGGGATGCTGGCGCTGCAGGCGGAGGCCTAGCCTACTATGCTACAGCATAGGCCTCAAGTTTTTAGTTTTTTAAAAGTCCAGTTTGACAATTTTTTTGTGGGTCATGCTTTTAGAATCACATCTAAAAACTTATCATGAAACCCAAGGCCACATAGAATTTTCTTCTACATTTCTTTAAAAAGTTTTAAAACTTTAGACTTAGAATGAGATCAGTGATATATTTTGAGCTAAGTTTTTCTAAGGCATAAAGTATGTGTCAAGATATTACACATGAATGCTGAAATGCTCCAGCAACATTCATGAAAAGATAAAACTTTTTCCACTGAATTACCTTTGTCCCTTTGTCAAAATACAATTGACTGTATTTATTAAGATCTATTTCTGGACTTGAAATTTTTTTAGAAAGCTTTTATTTGATAAATAAATCTTAAAGTACAACTTTTGGATTACACCGGTTCTTTCCCCCATATCTCCCCTTCCACCCCCACTCCTGTCCCATCTCCTACTCCCTCTCCCATCCCATTCTTCATTAAGATTCATTTTTAATTATCTTTATATACAGAAGATCAACTCTATACTAAGTAAAGATTTCAACAGTTTGCACCCACACAGACACGCAAAGTATAAAGTACCATTTGAAGACTAGTTTTACCATTAATTCTCATAGTACACTTCATTAAGGACAGAAGTCCTACATGGGAGCAAGTGCACAGTGACTCTTGTTGTTGATTTAACAACTGACACTCTTATTTATGACATCAGTAATCACCTGAGGCTCTTGACATGAGCTGCTAAGGCTATGGAAGCCTTTTTATTTTATTTTATTTTATTTTATTTTTTTGGACAGGCAGAGTGGACAGTGAGAGAGAGACAGAGACAAAGGTCTTCCTTTGCCGTTGGTTCACCCTCCAACGGCCGGCGCAACACGCTGATCCGAAGCCAGGAGCCAGGTGCTTATCCTGGTCTCCCATGGGGTGCAGGGCCCAAGCACTTGGGCCATCCTCCACTGCTCTCCTGGGCCACAGCAGAGAGCTGGCCTGGAAGAGGGGCAACTGGGACAGAATCCGGCCCCCTGACCTGAACTAGAACCCGGTATGCTGGTGCCGCAAGGTGGAGGATTAACCTATTGAGCAGCGGCGCTGGCCTATGGAAGCCTTTTGAGTTCACAAACTCTGACATTATATAGACAGGCCATAATGAAAGTGGAAGTTCTCTCCTCCCTTCAGAGAAAAGTACCTCCTTCTTCGATGGCCTGTTCTTTCCACTGGGATCTCACTCACAGAGATCTTTCAATGTAGGTCATTTTTTTATGTTTTTAATTTTGTTTCATTATTATACATAAACGTCTTTTCACCAACACAAGGTACCTTTAGAAAGTTCATGGAAAATGTGCATTAACTATCAATTCATTTTTCATGAATCTTTGTAAGGTACCCTCATGTGATATGGATAACTGTAGTTTTATAATAAAATTTTTAAAAAGATTTTTTTTTATTTGAAAGAGTTGCAGAGAGAAAGGGAGGGAGAGAGGGAGGGAGGGAGTGAGAGAGAAAGAGAGAAAGAGAGAAAGAGAGAAAGAGAGAGAGAGAGAGAGAGAAATCTTCCATTTGTTGGTTCACTCCCCAGATGGCTGCAATGACCAGGGCTGGGCCAGGCAGAAGTCAGGAGCCAGGAGCCAGGAGCTTCTTCTAGGTCTCCCACATGGGTGCAGGGGCCAAGGACTCTGGCCATCCTCTGCTGCTTTTCTCACACCATTAGCAGGGAACTGGATCAGAAGAGAAGCAGCTGGAACTCTAACCAGTGCCCATATGGAATTGTAGCTCAGCATTCAGGGGCTTAACCCTCTATGCCACAACACTAGTCCCTGTAATAAAATTTTAAGTCATGTAGAGTAAGTTCTTTAACTTTGCTCTTCTTTTTCAGAATTGTTTTTGGGCTTTTAGTTCATTTGACTTTCTCTATGCATTTGAGGACTAGTTTGTCTCCACCTACAATAAAAGCTACTGAAATTTGGATTTGGATTGCACTGAATCTCTACATCAATAGAAGAGAATGAATATGTTAATAATATCAAGGCTTTCAATTCGTGAGCATTGTATTTTTCTCTGTTTAAATTTTAGTTTTGTTCATCAGTGTTTTGTACTTTCAGTATGTAAATTGTGCATTTATTTTGCTAGATTTATAACAAGTTAAAGTATTCCATCTTTGGCAAAATTATTAATGGAATTATTTTTTGAACTTCAAATTCTGATAGTCCATTCCTGTATAATAGGACAAATTGACTTTTGTATATTGGCTATGTATCCTTGGCTTTGTTAAACTTACTTTTTAGTTCTGAGAGACGTTTTTGAAGATTGTTTGGGGTTTTCTTCACATACAATCATGTCATCTGAGAATAGAGGCAGCTTTATTTCTTCCTGACCAATTTGTATGACTATTATTGTATTTTGTTGCCTTTGTCAAAGGTCAGGATCCCAGTACGATATTGAACAAAAGTGATAGAAGATTTCCTGTTCCCATATTAGGGGGAAAGTGTTCAGCATTTTACCACTGAGTGTTTAGCTGTGTGTTTTAGGTTTAGATGTAGACCTTTCCTAAGATTAAGGGAATTCTACTTGTACTTTACTGAGATTTTTTTTTAAATTATGAATGGATGTTAAATCATTAATAAATGTCAAACCTTGTCAAAAGTTACTTTTGAAATCTACTGAGGAGATCACAGAGGTTTTCTTCATTAGCGTCTTAAAACCATAAATTACGTTAATTGATTTTTGAGTATCAAAGTAGCTTTGCACTCTTGGAATGAATCCCACAGAATGAAACATACAATCCTTTTTAAATATTTTTCTGGACTCAATTTGCTGATGTTTTGTTGAGGAAGTTGCATTAGTGTTCACCAAGATTATTGGTTTGTGATGTTCTTGAAATGCCTTTGTATTTCTTAAGTGAATCATGACTTCATAAAATGACTTAGAAAGTGTTTTCTGTTCTTTTATTTCTTGGAGGAGTTTATATAGATTTTCTGTGTGGAGAGGTTTTCAGTAACAAATTCAACTTTTAAAAGTGAGCATAGCACTATGCAGTTTCTGTTTCTTTTTCAGCGAGTTTTGGTGGTTTAGCTCTTCCAAAGGATTGGATTATTTCATTTAAGTTGTTAAAGTAATGGGTGTATAGCTGTTTGTTGTATTCACCTATTATCCTTTTGATGTAAGCAAGACAAAAAAGTCCTCCTCTTTCATTCTTGGTATTGTTATTTATGTCCCCCCCCCCCCTTTTTTTTCTCGTTCGGACTCACTAGACAGAGGTTTGCTGATTTATTGACTTTTTCCAATGCATCAGCTATTGGTTTTGTTGGTTTTCTTTACTATTTTCCCATTTCATGGATTTCTGTTTTCATCATTACTATTTCATTTCATCTGCAAGCTCTGGGTTTAATTGACTTCTATTTTTCTAACATAGGTAGTAAAGTAGTAAGATTGAGTTTTGCTTTATTTTACATTTTAAAATCACTTATTAACTTATTTGGAAGATAGAATAGTGAGGTGGGAGGGGACAGAGAGAGAGATACCTTACATTCGATAGTTCACTCCACAAATGACCACAATGGCCAGAGCTGGGCCTAGTCGAAGCCAGGAGCCAGGTGTTTCTTCCGGTTCTTCAACATGGGTGCAGGGGCCCAAGGACTTGGGTCATCTTCTACTGCTTTCCCAGGAGCATTAGCAGGGAGCTGTATCAGAAGTGGAGCAGCTGGGACTCGCAGACAGCAGCTTAACCAGCTACGCTACAGAACTGGCCCCATATGATTTCTATTATATTAATTTAAACATCAAGATTTATTTTATGGCTAACAAATTTATATATGTTGGTGAAAGTTCCCTATTGTGTTATGAAGAATGTGTATTTTGCTGAAATTGAGTAGAGTGTCCTTTAATTGTCAAGTCGATCAGGTTGGGCAATTTTATGTTCAGAGTTTACATATACTTAACAGATTTTCTGTCCAGTTGTCTCATCAACTACTGAGATAAAAATATTGATTCTACAATTATAATCATAAAATTGGTTCTTTCTTCTTTCAGACCTATCAGATTTAGCCTCATTCATTTTAAAGCTTTGTGGTCAGAGCATACACATTTACCATTCTTTTTGGAAATTGATACCCTGGATAATTTCCCACCTATCTTTTCTAATATTCCTTGTAGTGAGTTTACATTATCTGAAATCAACAAGCTACTCCACCTTTGTTTTGGCTAGTGTTTGCATGACATACATTTCTTCATTTTTAAAAATTTATTTACTCTGTTTATTTGAAAGACAAGGAGAGAGAGAGAGAGAGAGAGAGAGAGAGAGACAGAGAGACAGAGAGACAGAGAACCCATCTGCTGGTTCATTCCCCAAATGTCCACAACAGCCAGGGCTGGTCCAAGCCAAAGCAAGGAGTTAGGATTGGGATCTCCAACATGGGTGCCATCACCTGCTGCTTCCTGGGGTGTGAATTGGGAGTGCAGATGGGAAACAAACCCGAGCACTCTGATAGTGGCTGCAGGTGTTCCAAGCAACTTCTTATGTGCTGTATCAAATGCCTGTCCCCCTATTTCTTCATATTTTTATCTTTTTTTAATGTTGTAAAGACCAGTTTTTAAAACTAAGTAATTTTCTAGCTTGAGAGGCAGGGATAAGAGAGAAAAAAATGAAAGAGAGAGAAAGAGAGAGAGAAAGAGAGGAGAGAGCGCGAGCGAGCTTCGATTTATTCATTCACTCCCCAAATACCTGCAATGGTCCCAGGCTGGGCTGAGTTTGAAGCTGGGAACCCAGAAGTCAATCCGGTCTTTTGCATGGGTAATAGGAACCAAATTACTTCATTAGCAGGAAGCCTGGAGCTGGGACCTCAATCCTGGTCTCCTATGTGGACAGCAGGGACTGAAGTAATTGAGTCATCACCTCCTGCCTCCCAAGATAAGCAGTAGCAGCAAGCTGGATTGGAAATGGATCCAGGACTTGAACCAGGCACTGCAATATGGAACATAGTGATCCCAAGCATTTGAACTACTGACTAAGAGATTGCCCCTGGGTATAACTTTAAAGCAATAATTTACATTTTAAAATAATTTGAATTTGCCATCAAATAATAGTCTATCATTCACAAGCTGTATAAAGAATTCACAGCAGTATATTCTCAATTTCTTTCTGCTATTCTCTGTACTATTGTTGTCCTACATTTTTATATAAGCTTTCTGTACAGAGTATGTTTTCATGGTTTCCTTTAAACATTCTATTATCTTTTAGAACATTGAAAGAAGAAAAACTAAATTTTAAATTCATATTTTCTTTTTTTAAAAGATTATTTATTTGAGAGGTAGAGTTACAGACGGAGAGAGAGACAGAGAGAGAGGTCTTCCACCTGCTGTTCACTCCCCAGATGGCTGCAATCACTAGAGTGAGGCCCAAACACTTGGACATCCTCCACTGCCTTCCCAGGCCGTAGCAGAGAGCTGGA
Organism: Sylvilagus floridanus; assembly: GCA_949820135.1. Classification (NCBI taxonomy): domain Eukaryota; kingdom Metazoa; phylum Chordata; class Mammalia; order Lagomorpha; family Leporidae; genus Sylvilagus; species Sylvilagus floridanus. Next base: position 82,215,468 of record OX463241.1, read on the forward strand.
TCGGAAGAGGAGCCGCAAAGATTAGAACCAGTGCCCATATGGGATGCCGGTGCCACAGGTGGAAGACCAGCCTACTATGCCACAGTGCCAGCTCCTCATATTTTCTTTTCAAAATTTATTTAACAATTACTTTTTTTTCCACACATAAAAATTGTACCTATATATTTATACATTGTGTAATGATTAATTTAGAGTAATTAGCATATCCATCACTTCTAACGTTTATCATTTCTTTGAGATGTGACTGTATGAAAACTTCTCTAATAGCTAATATTTGGTTTATAATACTCTTCATTTCTTTGTGTGGATACAAGTTTCTGGTCTAAATTAGATTCCTTCTGGTTAGTGTAAGGGATTAAACCACAGAATTCAGTGCAGGCATCCCATATGGGTATCAGTTTGTGTCTTGGTTGCTTCACTTCCATCTAGCTCCCTGCTAATGGCCTGGAAAAGCATGAGAGGATGGCCCTAGAGTTTGGGCCTCTGCCAGCCATGTGAGAGACTGGAAGGAAGCTTCTGGCTCCTAGCTCCTTGCTTGGGCATGGCCCAGCCTTGGTCCAGCCCTGGTCGTTGTGAGCATCTGGGGATTGACCGGTGGATGGAACATCTCTCTCTGTGTCTGCCTCTCTGTAACTCTTTCAAAATAAATAAATAAATAAATAAATAAATAAATAAATAAATAAATCTTTTAAAAAATGTCAGACTGGATCTTTTTTATTGGCTTTTATGGTATCCAATGACATCTATTCCACATAAGCAAACACTTGAGTGTTGTGTCTTCTCAGATACCTATTTTTGAGGATTTCTGGCTCATTATTTGCTCTTATGACTTCAGTTCTCTAACTGTGCTGTGGTTTGGTTACCTGTGTGGGTGTCCTGCAAAGGCCCATGTGTTAAAGGCTTAGCTCCTAAAGACTTATGTTAAAGTTTAATGATTAATGTTAGTGGTTAATAGATTAAGAGTGAAGGTAGGGACTTTGGGAAGAAGTCAGATTGGATTAGGTTGCTGCAGTAGAGCCCCCATGATCAAATTAAGGTGGCTTTATGAGGACAAATCATATGGATCTGCCTGAGCAGACTCCCCAACTCACTGCTTTCTGGCTTGCCACGTGATAACTTTCTCTGCGTGCTTTCTGCCATCTACTGCTCTCAGTTGGGCCATTTTCTGCTGGTTTTCCAAGCCATTAACAGGGGGCTGGATGGGAAGTGGAACAGCTGGGACAAAAATCGGTGCTCACCAAAATGTCAACACCTAGAGCTGCCTGTTTTGAATCGCAGACTTCTAAAAGATATTTTCCAAACCATGATTGCAAGAAAAGGAATTTTTTAAAAAGATTTATTTATTTATTTATTTTTTACTTGAGAGGCATAGTTGCAGACAGAGAGAGGGAGAGACAGAGAGAGAGGTCTTACATCTGAAGATTCACTCCCCAGATGGCTGCAATGGCCGGGGCTGAACCGATCTGAGGCCAGGACGTAAGAGCTTCTTCTGGGTCTCCCAGATGGGTGCAGGTGCCCAAGCACTTGGGCCATCTTCTATTGCTTTCCCAGGCCATCAGCATGGAACTGGATCAGAAATGGAGCAGCCAGGACTCAAACTGGTACCCTTATGGGATGCTGACACCTCAGATGGATGCTTAACCTACTATGCTGCAGTGCTGGCCCCAGAAAAGAGAGTTACTTTTATTTTAAATTTAGAGCTGTGGATGGTGAGAATGTTATTTCGAAAATTTCTCTTTGTCCATGTAACTCATTAAAATATTTTTTGAGGGTTGTCATTGTAGCACAGCAGGTGAAGCTACCACTTGCAATGGCAACATCCCATAATAGAATGCCAGTTTGAGCCCTGACTGCTCTGCTTCTTATTAAACTCCCTGATAACATGCCTGTGAAAGCAATGGAAGATGGCCCAAATCCTAGGGCCTCAGCCACCCATGTGGGAGAGCAGGATGTGGTTCCTGGCTCCTGGCTTTGGCCTAACCCTGACTTGGCAACTGTGGCCATTTGGGGAATGAACCACTAGATGCAAGATCTGTCAGTGTCTCTATAACTGCACTTTCCAAATAAATACATACATAAATAAATAAGTAAATCTTGGCTGGTGCCAAGGCTCACTTGGCTAATCCTCTGCCTGCGGCTCTGACACCTTGGGTTATAGTCCCGGACGGGGCGCCGGATCTGTCCCAGTTGCTCCTCATCCAGTCCAGCTCTCTGCTGTGGCCCGGGAAGGCAGCGGAGCATGGCCCAAGTGCTTGGGCCCTGCACCTGCATGGGAGGCCAGGAGGAGGCACCTGGCTCCTGGCTTCAGATTGGCGCAGCATGCTGGCCGTAGCAGCCATTTTGGGGGTAAACCAACAGAAGGAAGACCTTAAAAATAAAAAATAAAAAAAGTAAATCTTAAGAAATTGTTTTTCTATTTTCTGAGTCTTTAATTAAACAGGTATAATCTTCCATTTAATGTATCACAGTGGTGAACCAAGAGTGAGTTCAGTCTGATTTTTCTGGGAAACATTATAATAAAGAAAGAACTCCTTGAAGACCAAGAGAAATACTGGAGTACTTCAGAATGGAACCAAAAGTTGTGTTTATTTCGGTACAAAAACATTTCAAAACACTTGCATAAGAGGAGGCCTTTGAAAATTCATGGGGCATGCATATTATGAAAAACCTATGCATGGATTTCAAGGCTTAATTGCACTAAAATTAATTTAGCTTTAGCTTTTTAATCCCATTTTCCAGGAGCATTTTAAAATTTCCTGGCACTCTCAAAGGGTCTGTGTTCTGCCTTACTGCTCTGTAGGTAAGGTTTTCTTTCGTAAATTTTTCATCGAGGTGCACCGATGCCCTTGTGCCACAAGATGGAGCCTTTGAGGCAGGTTATTCACAGAGCTTCCTCTCCAAGGCCCCGTTTTGAAAGGGAAGATCTGGGTCTGACAGAAACAAACGCAATCGCGAGGTGCACAGGCTTGGGGGACGCACAGGATTTTTCTAATCACTGTTACAACGAACGCACATGTGTCCTTGGCTCCCTCTTGATTCACGCTGTTGTCAGTGTCTTCCCTGAGGACACAGAAGATGTGCTCAGCAGGGGTGCAGATGACGCACAGCCAGGGAAGGCAGTCGGTGCACTTGGGTGACATTGAAAGATCCCAAAAGCGTTCAGCGGGCTGAAATTGACAGGCTGAAAGTGCACAGGAGCAAACGCACGGGCTTATCGTCTATGGAGCAATCAGCAGAGCTTCGGATGGTGCCGGAGGGGACCTGAACATGTGTCCCAGGCAATGCGAACAGTAACAGTGCACGTGCTGCCTGGGAAGATGACCAGAATGGCATCTAACATGGCTCTGCTCAGAGTGTGTCCTCGACTGCCAAAGTGTCCATAAACTTCCACATGCAGCACACTGCTCGGTGCCGTTGAACAAGCCAGATATTCCTGCCAAAGGACGCAGAGCATCCGTCTACATTCTTGCTGGAGCTCCCCATCTCCTGAAGGGCTTGCCCTAAAGGCTGCTCTGTGCCAGTACTAAGCACTTAGTACTCTCTGTGTTAAGGTCTTCCAATGCATCATTTTATTTTTAAGGAAGACGTGGTATAGGTAGAGCTGGGATAGTGGGATGGTTAGGTCCATATGTCTGGCTATGTCCATATGTTAGGTCCATGTGTCCATATGTCTGCCTTGGTTTCCTCATCTGATGGATGACAGCCTAAAGGGCTGTTGTGATGAAGCCCAGAAGTACTGTACAGGTGAAGGACTCACTGTGTTTCTGGCACATGGCATGGAAGGAAGTGAATATTAGTGCATTTCTCCTCAACAACTCTTTGAAGAAAGTACTGTTGCTCTCCTATTTTGTTGGGGAGGAGCTGAGCTGAGTTTCAAGAACACTCAGTACATTGCTGGAGTCAGATCTAAGTCTAGGAACCACAGATTTTCTTACCCTAAATTTCAAGCAAAATGCTTGAAAAAGCACACTGCTTTTTCATGGTTGAACTTGACCAGTGGCTTTTAGATTTATTGACCAAAATTCAATTGTGGTCATAACCTATACATGCAACCCCATGTACTCATTAAATACTACATACACACTTCTGCAATCAAGTTTGAAGCAAAAACCTCAGGAAATATGATGCCCCACATAAGCACAGTATGTTCTGATGCTTTCTACTCTTTTATTTCCTGTTTTTTTTTTTTTTTTTTTTTTTTTTTAAGAGCTGGTGGTGATTATCTTGGTCCATGTGGGCATTTGGGCTGCTACAAAACGGGCAAGGTGGCTTAAATGACATTTTTCTCCATTCAGTTCTGAAAGTCAGAAAGCCAAAAGCCAAGGTATCAGCAGATTCAGTGTCTGGGGGCTCTGTCTCATTGTGTCTTCATACAGTGAAAGAGATCACGGAGTTTACTAGGGGCCAAAGGGCACTCATTTCATTGCTTTGTCTTCATGACCTAATTACCCCTGGAAGGCCCCCTTTTTAAAATCCCTTCGCGTTGGGGATTAGGACCTGGGCCCTGAACTGAGGGTGGGGCAGAGACATTCATTCTGTCTGGAACTGTGATCTACTGGACTGATTCCATTGCTCTTCAGTGGGCTGTAACCTGTAACTTGGAAACACATACCAGCAATTTACACAGACTCTCTGGTTCTAATATTTTCTAATTCTCCTTAAAAACAAAAACAATACAAACAAACAAAACAGGGGCCGGGGTTGTGGCATAGGGGGTCAAGCTGCCACCTGCAGTGCCGGCATCCCTTATGCTGGTTCAAGTCCCAGCTGCTGTGCTTCCAATCCAGCTCCCTACTAATGCACCTGGGGAAGCCACAGAAGATGGCCCAAGTACTTGGGCCCCTGCCACATGGGAGAGGTGAATGGAGTTCCAGGTTCCTGACTTTGGCATGACCCAGGCCCAGCCATTGTGGCCATTTGGGGACTGAACAAGTGAATGGACAATCTCCCCCCTCCCCCTCTTTCTCTGCAACTCTGCCTTTCAAATAAAATAATTTTTTAAAAAGACAAAAACACAAACAAAAGCCTTCAAAGCCAATTCTCATAGTCTAGAACAGGAGATCTGACTTGAGAGCAGTTCATGTGAAAGACAATCTTAGTCTCAGTTATTATGTGGAAAGCCTGTGATGTGGGGACAAGAAGCTCACCTGTAAGAGGCAAGGCTGCCTTCCAGCCAGGGCTGGGTCCCGGCCCCCTACTGCAAGAGAAATAGACAATCTGGGACATTTTCTGAGAAGGATAACACAGGTGGGAAAGGGTCTGAAATTATTTAAGGAGCTAAAAAGGTTTAATCTGATTTTGAAGGAAAAAATTCTGAAAACAGTTTTTTCAAAAATAAGTATGAGGGGGGCCGGCGCTGTGGTGTAGTGGGTAAAGTCGCCACCTGCAGTACTGGTATCGCATATGGGCACTGGTTCGAGGTCAGGCTGCTCCACTTCTGGAGTACTTCTGCCTGGGAAAACAGTAGAAGATGGCCCAGGCCTTGGGCCCCTGCACCCACGTGGGAGACCCAGAGGAAGCTTCTGGCTCCTGGCTTCAGATCAGCTCAGCTCTGGCCGTTGTGGCCAACTAGGGAGTGAACCAGCAGATGGAAGACCTCTCTTTCTCTCTCTGCCTCTCTGAAACTCTGAATTTCAAATAAATAAATAAACATTTTTTTTTAAATAAGTATAAGCGTACTTCAAAAAGGCTCTGGAAAATGGGATTAAAAGGCCAGCTTCTTTTGGTACTGAAATTTTTTTTGAAACCCATGTATACTGTCACATTCCCATGATAGTTTGCTAAGTTAATAGCATTATCTTTCAAGACTGAATAGATCTCCGAGTATCTCATACAAAGCTTATTTCTCTTGGGCTCTTAGAGTCTAGGCTCTCAAATCACTGTGGCTGCACCTCCCTGGTGTGAGGGGCAGGCAGGAAACAGCCCCACCCAGGCTAAGTGGAGGAGTGCCCAGCCTTGGCATTCGCAGCTTCTGCCCAGCTTCAAAGGGACTGGAAGGGTGGTGACAGGCTCCAGCCTGCAACCTGGCCCACCCTGTGGGAAAGCCCCAGGTTCCTGCAGCTCTGACCTGGTAGGAAGCACTTGCCCTCCGTGGTCCTTGTGAGTCAGGAAAGGAGGCAGAGGGAGGCTTGCGCAGTTCGGCTCCAGGTTTCCACTGGGGCCCCCTGGAAAGCCTGCCGCTGGAATTCCCCGCAGGGAAAGGTGTCTCACAATAGGGGCCCCGACTGTGGTTGCTAAGGGAGAGCATTTTATTGGAGCAAGTGGCTGCAGATCTGATAGTAGTTTGTTAAATTCAGGAAGGAGAAGGAGGAGGAGTTAAGTGTGACTCAGAGGTTACTTGGTTGGGAAATCTGGGAACAAAACAGGGCCACCAGAATGAAGTGGAAAACCGGAGTTGTAAACATTGTGGAAAGAACGGACACTTTTGATGGTACTATGTCTGTGGTGTGGAGTTGGAGCTGTGTCTGAGAAAATTTGAAATGAAGCAAGAATGGTTAAAATATAGTAGTCTTGCTGTTCCACCATCTACTGCCCGAAGTTAAGTCTGGATTGTTAGGCAAAATTTGAGAGTAGTGTGGTTCTTAGGCACGTTGAAACTGTGCTGTGTATTCCATATTTATTCATTTTTTTTCTTAAAATATCAGATTGAGTTTAACATTTCAAATAACAATAACATTTTAATTCTTTTAAAAAGTGTCATTTTAGTAGGCTTAAACATTATTGAAGATATTTTTTACAAAAAGCATTTAACAGGGCCTAGCACATAGTAGGTCTACAATGTCACTGAGGTAAGGAAAAGCAACACAAGATGCAGAAAGTCCATGCAGCTCAGCTCCTTTGTAGTAAGTAACCAAAGCCCAGCAGAGGCGCAAAGACCTCCATAGGAACTGGAGCAGACCTAGGCTTCTGGCTGGTGGACTGTGGGCTTTTTCACTGCACCATCCTGCCCCCTGCTGCCTCACCTGTCAAGAACAGTGCTTCCAAAGGCATAGGTTGTTGAAGACAGAACATCTTGTTCTCTGTAACTGACAATCTTGGGCCACATTTATTTGTTTGTTTGTTTGAAAAGCAGAGAGACAGATAGAGAGCAAGTCTTCTCCTGTCTGCTGGTTCACTTCCCAAATGCAGGCCATAGTTGGAACTGGACGAAGGCAAAACCAGGGTCAAGATCTCCATCCTTGTCTCCCATAAGAGTGGCAGAGACTCAGCCATATAGTCATCATCACCCACTGCCCTCCAAGGTGCATGCACGTTAGTAGGAATCTGGTATGGGGAGTGCAGATGGGATTCAATCTCAGGCACTCTGATACAGAATTGTGAATGTTCCAACTGGTATTCTAACCACTAGGCCAAATACACCCTTAAGGTCACATTCTTGCACATTTTTTCTCTTTTTTAAAATTTATTTATTTTTTATTTAGTAAATATAAATTTCCAAAGTACGGTTTATGGATTACAATGGCTCCCCCCCCTAATTTCCCTCCCACTCACACCCCTTCCATCTCCCGCTCCCTCTCCCATTCTATTCACATCAAGATTCATTTTCAATTATCTTTATATACAGAAGATCGATTTAGTATATATTAAGTAAAGAGTTCATCAGTTTGCACCCACACAGAAACACAAAGTGTAAAAATACTATTTCAGTACTAGTTATAGCATTACTTCACATTGGACAACACATTAAGGACAGATCCCACATGAGAAGTAAGTACACAGTGACTTCTGTTGTTGACTTAACAATTTGACACTCTTGTTTATGGTGTCAGGAATCTCCCTAGGCTCTACTCATGAGTTGCCAAGGCTATGGAAGCCTGTTGAGTTCGCCGACTTCGATCTTATTCTGATAGGGTCATAGTCAAAGTGCAAGTTCTCTCTTCCTTTCAGAGAAAGGTACCTCCTTCTTTGATGGCCCTGTTCTTTCCACTGGGATCTCACTCACAGAGATCTTTCATTTGGGTCTCCTTCTTTTTTTTTTTCAGAGTGTCTTAGCTTTCCATGCCTAAAATATTCTCATGGGTTCTTCAGCCAGATCCGAATGCCTTAAGGGCTGATTCTGAGGCCAGAGTGCTATTTAGGACATCTGCCATTCTATGAGTCTGCTGTGTATCTCGCTTCCCATGATGGATTGCTCTCTCCCTTTTTGATTCTATCAGTTAGTATTAGCAGACACTAGTCTTGTTTGTATGATCCCTTTGACTCTTAGACCTATCAGTGTGATCAATTGTGAACTGAAATTGATCACCTGGACTAGTGAGATGGCCTTGGTACATGCCACCTTGATGGGATTGTATTGGAATCCCCTGGCACCTTTCTAACTCCACCATTTGGGGCAAGTCTGATTGAGCATGTCCCAAATTGTACATCTCCTCCCTCTCTCATTCCCACTGTTATATTTAACAAGGGTCACTTTTCAGTTAAAATTTAAACACCTAAGAATAATTGTGTGTTAATTACAGAGTTCAACCAATAGTACTAGAATAAAACAGAGAAAAAATACCAAAATGGATAAAGTATTACATTGTACATCAACAGTCAGGACAAGGGCTGATCAAGTCACTGTTTCTCATAGTGTCCATTTCACTTCAACAGGTTTCCCCTTTGGTGCTCAGTCAGTTGTCCCCAATCAGGGAGAACATACGATATTTGTCCCTTTGGGACTGGCTTAATTCACTCAGCATGATGTTTTCCAGATTCCTCCATTTTGTTGCAAATGACCGGATTTCATTGCTTTTGACTGCTGTATAGTATTCTGTTGAGTACATGTCCCATAATTTCTTTATCCAGTCTACTGTTCATGGGCATTTGGGTTGATTCCAGGTCTTAGCTATTGTGAACTGAGCTGCAATAAACATTAAGGTTCAGACAGCTTTTTTGTTTGCCAATTTAATTTCCTTTGGATAAATTCCAAGTAGTGGGATGGCTGGGTTGTATGGTAGGGTTATATTCAGGTTTCTGAGGAATCTCCAAACTGACTTCCATTGTGGCTTAACCAGTTTGCATTCCCACCAACAAGTGGGTTAGTGTCCCTTTTCCCCCATATCCTCTCCAGCATCTGTTTTTGGTAGATTTCTGAATGTGAGCCATTCTAACTGGGGTGAGGTGGAACCTCATTGTGGTTTTGATTTGCATTTCCTTGATTGCTAGTGATCCTGAACATTTTTTCATGTGTCTGTTGGCCATTTGGATTTCCTGTTTTGAAAAATGTCTATTGAGGTCCTTGGCCCATCTCTTAAGTGGGTTGTTTGTTTTGATGTTGTGGAGTTTCTTGATTTCTTTGTAGATTCTGGTTATCAACCCTTTAGCTGTCACATAGTTTGGAAATATTTTTTCCCATTCTATCGGTTGCCTCTTCAGTCTCCTGACTGTTTCTTTTGCAGTAGAGAAACTTCTCAATTTGATGCAATCCCAATAGTTAATTTTGGCTTTGACTGCCTGTGCCTCCAGGGTCTTTTCTAGGAAGTCTTTGCCGGTGCCTATATCTTGCAGGGTTTCTCCAATGCTCTCTAATAATTTGATGGTGTCAGGTCGTAGATTTAAGTCTTTCATCCATGTTGAGTGAATTTTTGTGTAAGGTGAAAGGTAGGGGTCTTGCTTCATGATTCTGCACGTGGAAATCCAATTTTCCCAGGACCATTTATTGAATAGACTGTCCTTACTCCAGGGATTGGTTTTGGATTCTTGATCAAATATAAGTTGGCTGTAGATGTTTGGGTTGATTTCTGGTGTTTCTATTATGTTCCATTGGTCTATCCATTTGTTTCTGTACCAGTACCATGCTGCTTTGATAACAACTGCCCTGTAGTATGTCCTGAAATCTGGTATTGTGATGCCTCCGGCTTTGTTTTTGTTGTACAAGATTGCTTTAGCTATTTGAGGTCTCCTGTGTCTCCATATGAATTTCAGCATCATTTTTTCCAGATCTGAGAAGAATGTCCTCGGTATTTTGATGGGTATTGCATTTAATCTATAAATCACTTTTGGGAGAATGGACATTTTGATGATATTGATTCTTCCAATCCATGAGCATGGAAGATTTCTCCATTTTTTTGGTATCCTCTTCTATTTTACCCTATAAAAAGTTATTTTTCTACAAAGAGGAGTAAACAAACCATATTTCACTTTTTCTCCAATGCATGATCAGAATTAAATAGCTAAAAATCAACTATAGTTGTCCCTCACTGATATGGTTTAAGCATCCTTGGATGTCACTAACTATGGATCAAAAACATTTTTGAAAATTGTATCTGTATTGATCATATGAAGAATCTTTTCTGCTGTTATAACAACTTTTCACATATCATTTACATTTTGTTACGTATAAGAAATCTAGAGGTGGCCGGCGCCGAGGCTTGATAGGCTAATCTTTTGCCTGCGGTGCTGGCACACCAGGTTCTAGTCCTGATTGGGGCACCGGATTCAGTCCCGGTTGCCCCTCTTCCAGTCCAGCTCTTTGTTGTGGCCTGGGAAGGCAGTGGAGGATGGCCCAGGTGCTTGGGACCCTGCACCCACATGGGAGACCAGGAGAAGCACCTGGCTCCTGCCTTTGGATCAGCGCGGTGCACTGGCCGCAGTGACCATTGAGGGGGTGAACCAACGGTAAAGGAAGACCTTTCTCTCTGTCTCTCTCACTGTCCACTCTGCCTGTCAAAAAAATAAAAAAAAAGAAAAAGAAAAAGAAAAAAGAAAGAAATCCAGAGATCATTTAAAGTGTACAGGAGGATATGTTTATGTTGTTTGCAGATACTACTCCATTTTATATAAGGGACTTAAACATCCTTGTATTTTGATATTCATGAAGTGGGAGTGAGAATCCTGGAAATTATCCCCCATGATACTGTGGTATGAGTATAACTTTATTTAAAATTACTTGAACAGGCATTTTCCCACCAAAGGATATATACAGAGGGCCAATAAATATACTGAAAGATGCTCAACATCAGTCAACATAGAGAAATGCAATCAAAACCACAATTTGATGTCATCTCACATGTTAGAGTAGCTATTATCTAAAAAAATGAAAGACGACAAGTTTTATTTGGAATGGGAGGGAACTGGAACCCTTATATGCTGTTGATGCAGAGATTCCTCAGAAATTAAAAATAGAACCACTACAAGACTCAACAATTCCATTTCTGGTACATACATCCAAAATAATTGAAAATAGGGTCTGTAAGGGGTATTAGCACTCCTGTGCTGATTGCAGAATTAGTCACAATAGCTAAGAAGTGGAGGAACTTAATGTGTCCAGTGGTGGATGAACAGATAGAGAAAATGTGGTGTGTAAACCTGGTGAACTATTCAGCCTTACAAAAGAAGGAAATCTTGCCACTTGCAACCATATGGATGAATGTGGAGGACATTACATGAAGGGGACAAGGTAGACACACAAGGACAAGTACTGTGTGATTCCACTTATGTGGGAGATCTGAAGTTACCAAATGCTTAGAAGCAGAGGGTGGAATGGAGGTTGCCAGAAGATGGGGATGGAGATGGGGGAATGGGGAGATGTTTTGTTGTTCAAACGATATGAAGTTTCACATACACAAGATGAGTACTTTCTATATATCTGTTGTATAACAGCTCCTACTTTTAACAGCATAGTTTGCTGGCGCCATGGCTCACTTGGCTAATCCTCCACCTGCGGTGCCAGCACCCTGGGTTCTAGTCCCGCTTGGGGCACCAGGTACTAGTCCCGGTTGCTCCTCTTCCAGTCCAGCTCTCCGCTGTGGCCCAGGAGAGCAGAAGAGGATGGCCCAAGTGCTTGGGTCCCTGAGCCAGTGTGGGAGACCGGGAGGAAGTACCCGGCTCCTGGCTTCGGATCGGCATAGCGCTGGCCAAGGTGGCCATTAGGGGAGTGAACCAACAGAAGGAAGACCTTTTTCTCTGTCTCTCTCTCACTGTCTATAACTCTCTCTCTGTCTCTCTCTCTCTCACTGTCTAACTCTGCCTGGCCAAAAAAAAAAAAAAAAAAAAACCCACAAAAAACATAGCATTAGGCAGTTCAAAATTTGCTAGGAGAGTAAAGCTCATATAAACTGTTCTTACCACAAAAACAAGCAGTCCTTCCTCCCCCCCCCCAAAAAACCAGCAAAGGGATATAAGGAAACTTTGGCGGGTGTTACATATGTCTATTGCCTTGATTGTAGTAATGGTTTCATGGATGTATGTATGTGTTCAAATTTATCAAACTATATATTTGTATATTACATATTTTCAGTTCCTGTACACTGGTTGTATTTCTTTTTTTTTTTTTTTTTAAGATTTATTTATTTATTTAAAAGTCAGAGTTACAGAGAGAGAGAAGGAGAGGCAGAGAGAGAGAGGTCTTCCATCCCCTGGTTCACTCCCCAGATGGTAACAACAGCTGGAGCTGTGCCAATACGAAGCCAGGAGCCAGGAGCTTCTTCTGGGTCTCCCACATGGGTGCAGGGGCTGAAGGACTTGGACCATCTTCTACTACTTTCCCAGGCCATAGCAGAGAGCTAGATAGGAAGAGGAGCAGCCGGGACTTGAACTGGTGCCCATATAGGATGTCTGCACTGCAGGCGGCGGCTTTACCCGCTATGCCACAGCCTCACTGCCCCTCCCCCTGGGTTGTATTTCACTAAAGCTATTTATAAAACCAATCTTAGACCTTCATGTGGGGGTTCTGGTGATCAGAATGAAGGTATTGATGATGTTGAGCGATTTGAGGCATTTTTCACACCTCTTACTCCAGGTTCCACCTGCACGGGGCTATTTGCTGCTCAGTGTCCAGTTCTGCCTGGCCTGTATATGTACTACATGGTTCTTTAAGGAACAAATGAAAAGTATATAGCTTCTCTGTTTGAAAGATAACTGACTTGTGAGCTCTTGGAAGTTAGAAATTTTGTTTCCTGCAGGCCCATATTTTAAAGGGAGCAGGCACCAAACAAGTATCTGTTGGACTGAACCATTTTGTTTGTTAGGGGGACACAACCTCCACTTCATGCTGTCCAACCGAACTAAGATGTAATTCCCAAGACAAATATTGAACACGTCAACTTGAAAATGAGATAAAAATAATCTCCTGTGTTTCTATGTCACATTGTATTTCATGTCACAAAAGGTCAATTGATTAGAAAAAGAACAAAAGAGGTGGCTTTGTTTGCCATTTAACTTGTGTACGGTGGTCTGTACATTTTTTATCAGAATGAGAGGAACCCCCTCCCTGCCACAGGACATCAGTTAGGAATCCCAGACTAGCTCTAGTCTTTGCTAGTGTGTGTGGTCTGGGAGTCACGTGGGGTGTTTGCAGTTGCTACAGTGACAGTGTAAAAGTCACTGTTCCCTTGGACGTGCACAGAGTCCAGGTTCACACCGAAACAGCAGCTGAGAAACAGGCTCATGGTGAGGTCAATTTCTTTGCTCTGATTCTGCCAACCTGTAACTCTCTGGGTTAAGACATTCTAGAAACAATTGAAGGAGTTCTTTGTACATTTCAGAAGTGAAGGTAAAACCATGCTTTCTTTTCTACTTGCCTGTTTTTTTTTTTTTTTTGACAATTAAATGGCAACTATGATAATTAAACATTTTTAAGATTTACAGTTACTTTTAGGAAGGGAGAACATCTTTTTTTTTAATAGATTTTATTTATTCATTTGAGAGGTAGAGTTACAGACAGTGAGAGGGAGAGACAGAGAGAAAGGTCTTCCTTCCGTTGATTTACTCGCCAGATGGCCGCAATGGCTGGAGCTGCACCGATCCGAAACCAGGAGCCACGAGCTTCTTCCAGTCTCCCATGTGGGTGCAGGAGCCCAAGGACTTGGGCCATCTTCTATTGCCTTCCCAGCTCATAGCAGAGTGCCGGATTGGATGAGGAGCAGCTGGGACTACAACCGGTGTCCATATAGGATGCCAGTGCTGTAGGTGGAGGATTAACCTACTGCGCCATGGTGCCAGCTCCCAGGGAGAACATCTTTTAAGTTTTATTTGAATGGGGAAGATTGTTCTGTGGTGTGGAATATATTCCAAAGATAGTAAAGAAAGCAAGAAAAGCCTAAGCTATGTAACTCTGTCCTGGTTACTATGGGGAAAGTGAGTGAACTATTTTCCTATGCATTTCTAATACATTCTAGTTTTGAGAGGAAGTTGGGGCAAAAGTGTTCAAGTTAAGAAACCTGTGGCCCATACATGGGCCTTGGAATTTGATCGTTAAGGCCTCAGGGAACCATTGGAAAGTGATGGAGTCTTAGGTTTTGAAGTTATCGCTGCCATTTGCCCTAGTGCAGCAGGACAGAAGGGTCGAGCAGGGACAAGCGAGGGGGCTACTGGGACAGTCTGATGTGGGATGACTGTTAGGGACTCCTAAGTGCCAGCCAGATCAAAGACTATGACAAGAATATGATCAGAACGCAGTAGAGATGTACAGGATCTCAGTCCCCAGCTGGGAGGAGGAGTTGCCTGTGGCTTTGTGGTTTCTAAATTGGATGGTAAATTAATTTCTTACATTACTGAGGTTGTAATTTTTCAAGTTCAGTTGGTAACGGTCCCACCATAGACATTATTTCTGGCCTGGAGAATGTAGCGTGCAAGTGGCAGCTCCAGGACATCATGGCAAGAGCTCAGACATGGAGTCACGTCTCTCCTGGGCATGTGAAAGTAGACCAGCAACTCAGAGCTCCTCATGGAGTGAGGAGGGAAGTGGAGCTCCCCCACCTTCCAGGACTGCTGGACAGGGAGGAATTAAGTGAGATGCTCTAAGTGAGTGCACTCTGCTGGTTACTGATTATTATTTTAGGGATTTTTTCCTCATCAGGTCAAGTGGAAGTTTGTTTCATTTCAGTTCAGTTACTGCTCCTTGACGGCTGTGCAGGCTTTTACACATATGCATCCAGAATGTGGGAGCTGGAAAGAGTGCCAGGGACCACCAAGTTCATTCTTCTGCTCTGCAGATGTTCCAGAGTCCTGGATTAGGCAGCAGGTGGATGCAGGCGAGAAACCCCTATGGGAATTTGCTCAGTGTGGAGTCCACCATTCCACACTACGTCAGAGAGAAGAATGTTCTGGATCCCACAGCTTCCGCATGGCAGGCAGCACTGTGCAGCATTCACAATGCCTGCCCCAGCTTGTTTCACCCCTTGAGATTCTGTTTCCAAATCTGTAAAGGGGGAGTGATCGTATGGCTGTGTAAGCCCACCACATAGAGCACTTGGCACTTTGTGAGCGCTCAATGGAGAAACAGAAAGAGCTTGTTTGTTAGGGGTCTCACGTGTTGCTATCACCCAAGCAGGGAGACCCACATGACCTTCAGCACATTTAGTGACATCTCTGTGTCTGTGGTGTTCAATTGCTTTGTGTGGGTCTAGAACTGGAGCCCTGGATGGGGTAGTAAGTGTGTGGCTTACTCAGGTGTTCCCGTTGGCATTGGAGACAGGCATCACTTTGCAGCCTCAGGAGGAGAGACACAGGGTTAAAGAGCACAAATGACTGGGGGAAGGCCACACAGCAAAAGAGAGTGGCAGTGGGTGTGGACTTATTAGATGAGTGACATGAGCTTGGGAGACAAGGCTCCTCAGGAAGAAGGTTTGGTCAACCCTGCCCTACGGATTGAAAATGAAATCAAGCAATACTTCTGCTGTTAGAGCTTCTGAATAAAGCAACGACCTCCTTAGTTCATTTTCTAAATTCACAGTGAAAGGCGTCGCACTTTCACAAGAATATACCATGTAATTACTGTCTTTCTTCTTTTCTGGAAATTAGAGTTTATATATTTCCCATTTGTAACCGAGATCCTGAGTATACAGAGATTATTGAAATCACTTGCTATCCACACCATAGCAATAGGTGCTTAGTTTCTGTTTGTGTTTATTTACCAACTTGGATTTATCTAATAGCAACATAACATAGAATCAAACAGCCCCCTTAGAAACAGATAAACACAATAAAGGAAGGCAATACCACAGTTGAAGGAGTCCATCAGTTCTAAGAAACACTAGACACGCTAGACAAGTTTATCAGGCATGATTGAACCGTGTATGTCATATAAAAGTAAATACCACAGAAGGCCAGCTTATACAAAAGTATGTTGTAGCTTTTCATGTGAATAACTGGCAGAATGTAAAAACTTTTGCCATTAGATTTTGTACTCCAGGTTGACTGAAAGAATAAGAAAGATCAATAACAAACATCATGGCTACAACATTATCCATGAAACTACTTTCTATGCATGGTTGGTGAATGCTGTATTTCAATTCATGATGTATCTTGATAATGAATGAATTAATATCATGGTATCATATTTGAAGAAGTCTTCAGAAAGTTCATGGAAAATGCATATTATGAAAACAACTAAATGGTTTTCAAGGCTCTTTTAATCAAAATACTTATCCTTAGCTTTTTGTTAAGATTTATTATTATTTTTTATTTGAAAGGCAGAGTGACAGAGAGAGGAAGGGAGGGAGGGAGAGAGAGCTATCTGCTGGATTACAAATGGTTACAATAGCCAAAGTAGAGCCAGGGTGAAGCCAAGAGCCTGGAACTCCATCGGTGCCTCTCACATGGGTGGCAGGGGCCCAAGTACTTGGGCCATCTTCTCCTACCATCCCAGGGGCATTAGTGAGGCGCTAGATTAGAAATAGAGTAACCAGGACTCCAACCAGAACTCTTACATGAGATGCTGATATCACAAGTGATGGCTTAATCCATTGTGCCACAATTGTAGCCCCTAGGTTTATCTTTTAATTTCAATATCCATGAACTTTGTAAAATACCCTCCTTTGTAATAACTATACTCAACAGAAATGCAGGACATTAGTATAAATATCACTCATCGCAAGAAAGTACTGTAGCTGCAGAAAGTATAGAAAATTGGCTGAGAAATAAATGGATAGTACCCTAACTTGTTTAAATAAAGATAGAATATTACAGCTAATATTCTGCAATTTAAAATGAATTTAGGGGAGGCAACTTAAAATGGATTTGTGGCATAGCAAGTAAAGCTGCTGGCTGCAACACCGGCATCCCATATGAGGTCGATTTGTGTCCTGGCTGCTCCATTTCCTATGCAGCTCTCTGCTGATGGTCTGGGGAAGCAGTGGAAGATGGCCCAAGTGCTTGGGTCCCTGCACCCATGTGGGAGACCTGGTAGAAGCTCCTGGCTTTGGATCGGCCCAGCTTTGGCCCTTGAGGCCATTTGGGAAGTGAACCAGCAGATGAAAGAACTCTCTCTTTCTGTCTCTTCCTCTCTCCATCTGTAACTCCGCCTCTCAAATAAATAATCTTTAAAATAATAAACAATAAAAAAACAGCAGAAGATTACCTAAGTGTTTGGGTCCCTGCCATCCATGTGGGAGACCTGGATGCAGCTCTTGGCTTGAGCCTGGCTGGAGAGTGAACCAGGGGATGGAAGATCTCTCTCTGTAACTCTGGGTTTCAAAATAAATAAATAAATCTTTTAAAAAAACCTATTTAAAACAATTCTTCAGCTTTTCAAACTCAGAATCAAAGTTATTGTAGTGGATATATTCATAAGTGAACATGGGTGTAAGATTAGCACAGGAGGGGGCACGTCTTGTAGGCATCTGGGATTTTTGACTATGTGTATCTTATAGGGCATGCTCAGAGGGAATTCACAAATTCCATCAACAGTGGATCCAGGCTGAAGGGTTTGAGAGAAACACCACCCTCTACTGCTACTCTCTGGGGTGAGAGCTGGGCTTGGCGGGCTCTGGCTCTGTCCAGGCCTGGTTGCTCTAGACTGCTCAGGGCCTTGACTCTTGTTAGACCTTTTCTAAGAGTGTCCTGGGGCCACTGGAACACAGCTTCCACCAGAAATTAATTTTCTCACAGTCCGGAGAGGCTGCGAAACCACAAGGTGTCAGCAGCGTTGGTTCCTCCTGGGGAATGTGGCCAGGTTGGTGGAGAGGGATCTGTTCGAGGCCTCTTCCAGCTCCTGGTGCTTGCTGGAAGTCTTTGGTGTTCCTTGGCTCGTGGAAGCATCACCTTTATCCATGCCTTCATCTTCACATGCCGTCCTGGTGTGTGTGCCTGTCTCCCAGTTTTCCCCTGTGAGACACACAGGGGACTAGGGGCTTCCCCATGCCTGTGTGCTCTCAGTTAGTCTCAGCTAATGACATCTGCAGTCTTTCCAACAGGGAACGGTGGCAAAACTGGCGGTCAGGACGTCATACGGATTGTCTCAAGTGTGGGGAGGGGCAGAGTTCCAGCAGTGACACCTTCCCTAACAAAGCTGTTCAACCCTTCTCAATCCGAACGCCTGACAAGACAGGGAGATAGGAAGACTTGTAGGCCTGTTTGGGGAAGCATTGAACTTATCCTAAGCTATTCTAGAGGTATGTCAGGATGTTAAGGTTTAATAACAAACCCTCTGTGTCACCTCCTTTCAAGTCACTTTTCAGTCTGTGCTCTCTAAGCAGAGTGAAGGATCTCACCAGGCAAAGCCCCACTCTCAAAGGCGTGGGCACACAAAAAGAGTAGGTGCCAGGTAGCTATTTCATCCCAGCTGTTCCTCTTAGGGCTATCTTAGGTAGTAATCTTCTCCAGTGTGAAGTGTGGTTTTGTAACCTGGGGCAGGCTGGGGAGACCTGCAAGGGGCAACCCTCAGCTAAGCTGAAAACCGCTTGTAGATCCCCAGACCCTGGGCCTTCACCTAACTCTTCTGAGAGGGAAAGACAGAGATTTAAAGCTGAAGAGCTCAAATCAGCAGTGACTATACGGTAGACACAAAACAACCTTAACAGGCTGGAGAGAATGCACTAAATTAGAACTAATTAAATTAGAACTGGGTGCACCATGAGGAGCTAGCTGAGGAAAGCCCCGTGGGACCCTGGTGGAGGGAGACTTGGCAGGCAAAGCTGACTCAATAATTCACAAATAAGGCCAGGCCACAGTTCGGGGCCCAGACTTAGCCTTGGATACTCCCTTATTTTCTTACAGCTAAGTTCAATACTTAAGTCCATGTAGTTCAAAACTCAGCTTGACTTTTGCTTCTCAAAAGAAAACTTCAAAAACCCCTCTTCAATTTTGGCTACTGTTTTGTTTCTTTTCATCCAAATGCCTTTTGAACATGTCTCCCCTTTTGTCATAAAATGTACTCTGTTATTCATCAGTTAAGGTCTTCAGGCAGAGAGAGAGAGATGCCTACATTTGGAAAAATGTGCAGAGAGTTTTCCTTGTATATTGGTAAGAAAAACAATCTAATATGGGCCTCAATATCTATGCATTTTTGTTTTTTCATTTTTTACAGTCTCAGATTTAACTTAATTTCTGGAAACTAAAAATGGCTTTATTTTGATAGCATAATTCAAAGCTTACGAAGGTCACAGGTATTTCACTTGTTATAAGCTTCCTGAGGAAAAGTAAAAATGTAGGCATGCAGGCTTCCAGAACTTTACTTTTTAATAGGTGAGATGGAGAAGGGAGAATCCTGCTGCTGGTTTTGAGGTCATTATTTTATCTACCAGTGTAATGGACTTTGAATGCAATAAGCACTGGGGAGCTGGAACTCACTTTGAAGATTCAGGGTGGGGATGAGGGAGAGTCATTCTTTGTGTGGCAGAGAATCCATTATAAATAGATGTGAGATTGTTTAAGGGAATTTTTCCCCCAAGTCACACTGTATCCAGCTTTATTAAAGATACTTTCATAAACAATCATTGTATTTCAGGCAGGGCATGGTCACAGTCATTAACAGTATTCAACAACTTTCAAACTCCCCTCTTCACTGCACCACCAAAATCAGAAAGCCACTGTAGAACCCAGGGAAGTCTTCATTTGATGCTTTGAACAGGGGAAGTTCAGCGTGAGGGTTGGCATTGCACATTTAGCATGTTGTTTAACAACTTTTCACAAGTTGACCTTGGCTTTCAAGAAATGAAATGAAAATGGCAGAATTATCAGCTGAAGATCTACAGTTTAGAAAAGAAACCGTTGCTGTTTTGAGAGACCCCATCTCAATGGTGTCACTTTGAAGTCCACATTGCCTATCATGCTGGTAACAAATTTTTGGGGGGTCAGGTCCCAGCAGGTCTCTGGGTTTAGAGGAGTTAAGCCTATGCTGAAGGTGCACAGGGAGGAGAAAGAGGATATAAAATAAAATTTAGTTTTTTGACGCTACAAGTTTTGGTGCCATGGTGCCAATATCAATGGCAGAGAATCCAAGAGGAAGTCTCTCAAAACTAGAAGGGAAATGTGTTTTCCCTCACATCAATCCAGCTTCAGAGACATTCTGTTAGTGATGTATGCCCCTTTACAAAATAGCAATAGGGTGCTCTGTGTGCCAACCATATGGCTCAAAAAAAAGTAAAACAAAATTCTGCATTTTTATAAAACTTGATTAAAGAATAGTACTTCTCACTGGACAGTCACCAGAGGCACACAGTTATCAGAACGGCACACACTTCACTCAGCACCTACAGCAAGCTGCAGCTTCCTGTGACTGTGTGGCATCTCCATTCTCCACAGGGTCATTCCCATCCTGGCCAACTTCAGCCGTCACCTTTTACCCTCTGGGGCTCTTCTTTCACCTTTGTGCAGGGGCATTTTTAGTCTTTGGTTCTGTCTTTAAGCAAGCGGGTATAGCAAAACAACCATGCAATCTTCGTGGGTTTGTCGTGGGCGTGGTGGGGGTGGCAGTGGGACAGGCACTGGCTGCTGACAATCATTGGCATGAGGGCTTTGCTTGGTCCAGGGGTCACTCATGCCCTTTCTTCTTAAGATAAGTTTTGAGTCTTATGAAGCATTTTGTAAAATCCTGGAAAAAATATCTATTGTTGGTGTGATCTCTTTGAGATTATTTTGTTAGGTTTGGCTTTGTCCACATTTCCGAACTGTGTATTTTCTTGTCCATGTATGTGTTATGACTAGAGGAAGTACAGAAAGATTGATTTATTTTATTCTTTAATATTTATTTTATTTATCTGAAAGGCAGAGTTACAGAGATGGGTGTGTGTGTGAGAGAGAGAGAGAGAGAGAGATCTTCCATCTGCTGCTTCACTCCCCAAATGGCTGCAGTGGCCAATGCTGGACCAGCCTGAAGCCAGGAGCCAAAGCTTCTTCTTGGTCTCCCACATGGGTTCAGGAGCTTGATGACTTGGACCATTCTCCGATGCCTTTCCAGGTGCATCAATGGGAGCTGGACCACAAGTGGAGCAGCTGGGATTTGAACTGGAGCCCTTGTGGGATGCTAGTGTTGCAGATGGAAGATTAATTCATTATACCATAACACCAGCCCCATAAGATTTATTTCTAGCCTAACTGTTGGCACATAGTAGGAGTTTCTCTCATATAATTTTGACTCAAAATAAAAGTAGCATGAAAAATACATTTAGTTATATTTCAGGGTTGGTAGGGTGGATCTGGTATGGTGGACCAGATCCGTTCTATCATTTCATTCAGCTGTGATTGGCCACTATTTCCAAGGTCATAAGAGGGCCAACAATAGCTGCTAGTGCTCCAGCAATTCAACCACGTTCTAGGACAGGAAGGAAGAAGAAGGAAGAAGAGGGTTATCTTTCCCAATCGGGGAGCTTTCTTGGAAGTACCACACAACACTATTGCTTCTAACACAGCAGTTACAACTGTGACATGTGGCTGAAATAAAGAGTGAGAAATGTACCTGAAAAAATAATTTTTTAGAAAGATTTACTTATTTATTTGAAAGGAAGAGTTATAGAGAGGCAAAGACAGAGAGACAGAGAGATCTTCCATCCACTGGTTCACTCCCCAGATGGCTGCAACAGCTGGAGCTGTGCCCATCTGAGGCCAGGAGCCAGGAGCTTCCTCCAGGCCCCCAATGTGGGTTCAGGAACCCAAGTGCTTGGGCCTGCTTTCCCAGGCCATAGCAGAAAGCTGGATTGAAGTGGAGTAGCCAGGGCTTGAACTGGAGCCCATATGGGATGCCAGCATTGTAGCCAGCAGCTTTACCCCCTATACTAGGGCACCAACCCCCCAAAATAATTTTATTGAAAAGGAGGCACTAATTTTTATAGACAGCTAGCAATCCCTGCTATGACAATCAAACTTTTTTTTTGCTGAGTTTTTTGGATCAATTGGCCAGGACTGGTGGTGGTGTACTTGAGAGGTTGTTGATTGATCTTTCCCCATAAAAAACTGGGTAAGAAATTTTTATACCTCTCAGTGTGAGAAGTGTGAGTTTTGGGAGGGGTCATGAATATATCTTGGACTGATCTTGACATACTTTGGACAGGAACATTAGAACATTTAAGTTCTTTTGTCCTTTAGGAAATTGGGTGTGAACATGAATGGTGACAGATATTTTCAAGTTCTGTGAGATGAAAGTTAAGTGCTCTGATGACAAATGAGAACAATCTGATGCTCTTTTCAGTTTCTACCACATAGCTAATGCATAGGTTGAAATCTGGGTATATGAAATTTCTATATCTTAAATAAAAAAAGGGGGATTGGTTAAGGAAGAGCCTGAGAAAAGGCTGCCTGTCTGCATGCTTGCAATGATTTAGCTTGGATTTTTGGGATCCCAGTGTCAATTCTAACTTAATTGTAGGTGGCAATGCCATCTTGTATGTGATTTTGGTTCTTTGCCTGCTATATAACCTTGGGTTGTAACAAAATTTGCCTTGTAGGACTGTGAATAGGGATAGAATGCATGTGCCATGCTAACTTGAATGTTTCCAGCTGCGATTTCCACTGTAAGGTGAATGGAGTAGCATTTTGATATTACACATTATTCCCCTTGAGATTGGTTAATGTGAATCTGTCACCAAAATGTCTCTGCCTAACATCTTCCTCATGTGGAACTTCTTGTGGAACTTCTTCACAAAAGCTTATTTTTTTTAATGTATTTAGTTGAAAGTCAGAATTAGAGTGAGAGAGAATTACAGAGAGAGAAAGAGAGAGAGAGAGAGAGAGAGATCTTCATCTGCTAGTTCATTCCCCAGATGACCACAATGGTCAAGGTTGGGCCAGGCCGAAGCCAGGAAACAGGAGCTTCTTCCATACCTCCCACATGGGTAGCAGGGGACCAAGAACTTGGTATATCTTCTACTGTTTGTCTCTGGTCATTTGTAGGGAGTTGGATTAGAAATGGAGCAGACCGGCACCATGCCTCAATAGGCTAATCCTCCGCCTTGCGGCGCTGGCACACTGAGTTCTAGTCCCTGTCAGGGCACCAGATTCTGCCCCGGTTGCCCCTCTTCCAGGCCAGCTCTCTACTGTGGCCTGGGAGTGCAGTGGAGGATGGCCCAAGTGCTTGGGCCCTGCACCCCATGGGAGACCAGGAGAAGCACCTGGCTCCTGCCTTTGGATTGGATGCGCAGGCCGCAGCGTGCTAGCCGTGGCAGCCATTGGAGGGTGAACCAACGGCAAAGGAAGACCTTTGTCTCTGTCTCTCTCTCTCACTGTCCACTCTGCCTGTCAAAAAAAAAAAAAAAAAAAAAGAAAAGAAAAGAAATGGAGCAGCCAGGAAACAAACTGGTGTCCCCATGGGATGCAGGCATTGCAGGCAGTGGCTTTATCTACTACACAATGCTAACCCCCTGCACAGAAGCTTTTACTCAAATAAGTATTGGAGGAAGTTGTTGCAAGGTTTACTGAGAGCCTGGTGGTTGCCCAGTGCTGTGCTAGTTACTGGGAATAGATAGAGCAGCGAACAGGAGGGACATGTTCTGTATCTCAGAGATTCTAGTCCAGCAGAATAGAAAGTCAATACACAAATCACCGCAATGCTTTGCATAATGTGATCACAGAACACAGGGGCTGAATTGCAATGAGATAAGGGGGTAGATGTCTGCAGGCAGTGGGGAGTTGGTGTAAGAAAGGTCCTTTAGCATCCTTCTGATGAGACACAGAAGACAAACGGGAGAGTATCTGGGGACCATCTGCCATGCCGGAGTCTGGCTGCTTATCTTTACTTTTCCTTGTCAAAGGCAGTAGACGGGAGAGAGGAAGCCATGTCATGAGTCCCACCCATGTGAACCTCAGCCTTTCCACTCAGCAAGTTCCCTAGAACTTTCCTAAGCCTGTACCTTGTATGGCAACCACTGAAGCCTGGAGCCACTTCCTACCCTAGTGTGTGTATGTGGGAAACCCAGAAACCCAAATACCTTTACTCCTGGCTCACCAGGAGGGACAGAAGATGAAAGACAATACTGCAGTATTACTTGTGGCACAATGTTGTCCTCATTTGTCAGAAATCAGTTGAATGAATGTTTAGTGTTCTGTGGATCCATTTGCATAGTGTGGAGTATTTATCAAACTTTTCTTTGCTGTTTTCAAACAAATAAGCAAATACATGGAACACATTTTCTCCCAGGAATCTAAAAACCAAAAAGTGTTGGAAAACCAAAAAGTATTAGAAAAACAAAAAGTGTTAAAAACACACTTTCTCCTAGGAATCTAAAAAAGTGTTGGCTTTGTGTTCTAGACTAGACACTGCGTGCTTGTTCATAATTTCTGTTTTCAGCCTACTAGATTCCATTTTTAAGTAAAACATGGAAAAATGCCACCAGGCCCAACAGAAATCTAAATATGTCTTTGTACTTTTGGAGTGACTCTTGATGTGAGTCTCAGTGTGTGGCTGTCCTTTGAAATAAATGTTGTGTTGCTGCCTCCCTAGCACTGGGTGGCCTTGGGCCCATGCAGGGCCCATCTCCATGATGATTGGTGGCTGTTGCCACATCCTGGAGGCACCCTTGGCCAGTCTCCAGTTTCTGCCCATTGAGGCTTTCCCTTCCCTTCAAGAAGGACAGGCCCTATGATCTCTGTGCTAGTCTTGCCTGGAGCACACAGTGTACCCCTCCCCTCCTTACTGTGTTGGGATGCAAGTTCTTCACCTGCACTCTTGGTCCCTGTACAACCCTCACTTGCTTATGGAAACCTCCCCAGGGTCACAGGCTAGTCTGATTCTTCTAGGGAAACCTCTGCATTTCCACTGCACGCATCACACTGTGATGCTTTGTTGAGAGCTGATCTTCCCTGGGCAACTTGAATTCCTTCTCAATGAGGATGTTGTTGTCCTGTTCAGGGATGTGTCCTGTGCCCACCGCAGTACCTGACATGTACTTGGTGCTGAGGGAAGTGCCCCTTCCTCTCCCCTAACCTTGATTAGGTTTCTCAGGCCAGGTGTTGACTCCCAGAGCCCCCATGTAGTCCACTCCTACCTGGAAGTGCAGAGGTTAGGCTTGAGAGGTGGCTGGTATCAATTCATTCACCTCCTCATTTTGCAGCTGAGGCAATTAGTTTGCTAGGAGTGCCAAACAAGATACCGTGTACTGGGTCATTTAGACAATAGTATTCTATTATCTCATAATTCTGGAGGCCAGAAGTTTGAGATCAAGGTGTTGGCAGGGTTGGTCCTTACTGAGGAATGTGAGGGAGAATCTGCTTCTCATTCCTCCACTAGCTGCTGCTGGTTGGAGCCCGTGGGCTTGTGGTAACATGCCTCCCATTTCCACAGCATGGTGTGTGTGTGTGTGTGTGTGTGTGTGTGTGACTGCATCCACATTTCCATTTCTTCCAAGAATTCCAGTCATTGGATTAATGACCTAACTTAACTCGATGACTCAAAGTAAATGACTTAACTAGGTCATCTTCAAACACCCTACTTCCAAATAAGCTCCCATTTACAAGTCCTAGGAATTAAGACTTCAACACATTTTAGATGATCCGATTCAGTCCACGACAGTTGACTAAGTCTTTTGTTTGTTTTTTAATATTTATCTACTTGGAAACCAAATGGTGCCAACAGCTAGATCTAGGCCAAACCAAACCTGGAAGCCAGGAACTCCATTCTGCCTGCACATGGGTGGCAGGGGCCCAAGCACTTGGGTCATGTTCTGCTTCCTTCCCAGGTGCGTGAGCAGGAAGCTGGACCAGAAGCACACCAGCTGGGTCTAGATCCTGTGCTGTGATATGGAATACTTAAGCAAGTGATGGCTTAATCTGTTATACCACAATGCTGGCTCCTAAGTTTATAATGCTTAACTCATCCTGCCTGCTGAAAGATGCAAAGAAGCCAGGCCATATGGATCCATTCATTCTCATTGATCAATAAACAATTATTTAGAGAAAGTGACTTTGTCAACAATTTAATTAAAGTTATCCAACCTTGAAAGTTAGAAGTAATTCAAGTTTTGTCATGTATTAGCTGGATAACCCTAACCATCTGGTTATCCATGTGCTGTCTGCAAAATTCTAGCACCAGATTAGGGAATCTCCAAAGGCCCTACCATGGCCTACATTGTCGCGCAGTACTTTAAGCCAACTGCTGGAGATGCGAGCATCCCAAATTAGAGTGCTCGTTTATGTCCCAGCTGCTCCATTTCTGATCCAGCTCCCTGCTAATAAGCCTGGAAAGGCGGTAGAAGATAGCCCAAGTACTAGGGCCTCTGCCATCCATATGGGAAAGTCAGAAGGAGTTCTGGGTTCTTGGCTTTGGCTTGGCCTATTCCCAGCCATTGCAGATATTTGGGGAGTTAATCAGTGGATAGAAGATCTCTCTGTTTCTCTCTGTCCTTCCCTCTGCCACTCTTCCTTTCAAATAAGTAGATAGATATTAAAAACAACAACAAAAAATTCGGTTTTACTGGAAACTTAGGTGGATTTTGTGGTTGTTTTAGTGTTGAAAGCAGAAAAGTCGGCCGGCACCGCAGCTCAATAAGCTAATCCTCCGCATGTGGCGCTGGCACCCTGGGTTCTAGTCCCGGTTGGAGGGCTGGATTCTGTCCTGGTTGCTCCTCTTCCAGTCCAGCTCTCTGCTATGGCCTGGGAGTAAAGTGGAGGATGGCCCAAGTGCTTGGGCCCTGCACCCACATGGGAGACCAGGGGAAGCACCTGGCTCCTGGCTCTGGATCAGCGCAGTGCACTGGCCGTGGCGCACCGGCTGCAGAGGCCACTGGGGGGGGTGAACCAATGGAAAAAGGAAGACCTTTCTCTCTGTCTCTCTCACTGTCCACTCTGCCTGTCAAAAAATAAATTAATTAATTTTTTAAAAAGGCAGAAAAGTGCAAATATAAACAGAGTGAATTCTTGAGGCACTTTCCCACTTTATCATCACCAGGAGAATAGGAAGTGGGCCTAGATGGAGCACATAATAGAGAGACTTGATCTGTGTCCTGATCTACCTGTGTGCACTCAATGCGTAATCCTTTCAAGAGACTGATGAGCACAAAGGGGATGTGCTTTCTCTGAAAGGACATGGTCCCTGGTTCGCCTCAGTGACTGGTCATGCTCTGGCGGGCTGGTGATGTGAGAGTTCCCATAGGTTAAATGTGTACTTCTCATCATCAAAATAACCATTTTTTCCATCGAGTTATTACTGTACGTGTCTGATAACATATTTAAGCACAAAATCAGAGTGTTAGTTATTGTTGCTCGTACCACTGAGCCTCCAGGGTGTACACGCTAATTCTTTATAATCTTGGCATAAAAGCTTCTGCTAATAATAGCATCTTGACTATAAATAGAGATTTTTACAGGGCCTCTTCTTCTATTGTATTGTCTATTACAATGGCCTGTGTTTCTGTGCCATAAAACTGTGACCCTGGATTATGGGGAGGATCTAAAATGGACCAGATATCTTAACCAAGTTTGGATAACTCAGTCATCACCTTCTTTTTTCCAAGAAAAATGAGGCATAACAGCTTGAGTGAGGCATAGACTTTCCTTTCCTTTCAGTCTTTCCAAAGCAAATAGAATCAAGCTGTAAAAGTCTCATAATGGTACTGTGTCAGCCGTATGGCCATTCAGTTTTAAGGATGTAACCATTATTATTGTGAAAAGGGAAAGAGGTCAAACGGTCATGTTTCGTCTCTAATATTGAGACCAAAAATAACAACCTTGGGAGAAGAATAATTGACCAAACAACTCAGTTCTAGTGTAATGTTTGGGAGGAGCAAAGACTTTCATGTGAAACCAAGGTGATAAGTGCTCAATACAAGAGTCTTGCCTCCAAATTTAAGAGTGCTGAAATTTACATTGAAATAGCAGTTTTAGAATTTTGCTTTTTGCAAAAAAAAAAAAAAACCCCACACAACAAGGACACTATGAGGCAAAAAATGGATTTTACAGTAACATAACAATAAAGTCAGATATCAAAATATTTTATTCAGAGGTGAGAATCAAAGGAATTCAAAGGTTTTGTTGTGACACAGACTGTGATGGCATTATTCATCTTATTTATCTAAGCTGGGCCATTACTGATGGAGCTCAGAGAGGAAGAATTGGCAATAGGTACCACATGGCATACAGACAAGGAAAATAGTTTCTCAGACTACTTCTAGGAGGACCCTGAAAATATACATAGCATAATGAAAGGGAGCATACAGGGCCATGAAACAAGTGTGAAATCTATTATTGAGGTCTTGGTGGGTTGAGTTTGTGGGACATATGAGCCTTCCTGAACCCGATTCCACTTGTGGCTGTGCTGCAGCACTGGGTGAAAGGAAAAGAAAGTCCTGCTACAGGAAGGGCAGGTGAAATGGGTCTGAAGATGGTTACATTTTCTATAAGTTGGTGGGAGATGGCATTATCAGAGGGAGAAAGATAAGAGATGGGCATAAAGGCAGGGACCATTTCTCCTACTTCTTTAAGAAGCCTAACAATGAGCCTCAACTAGTCTATGAAGTTTTAGATGGAACTTTGAGCATATAAGGGTCTTCAAAAAGTTTATGGAAAATGTGTGCTATGAGAAAACTATGCATGGATTTCAATTTTTGTACCACAATAAATTTTGTCTTTTAATTCTGCTTTCTGTGAATTTTTTGAAGCACCCTTATATGAGCATGTTCAGTTACCCATTATAAACCACTCTGGAAATGACTTAAAAACTCACTGGTTTAAAGCAACTTCCTATTTCTTATAATTTTGCAACCTGAGCTAGATCAGCTAATTAGAAATTTTCTCTATACCCTACCCTGGTGTTTGGGTCCCTGCCACCTATCATCAGGCCTCCTCTGTGTTTAGTGCTTGCTCTCCTGCTGAGGATTTGAATAAAGAGCTAATCCCATCTAAGGTTCTCCATCAAAGGGTATCACTGAGGGCATTTCCATATTTTACATAAGAACTTGCTACTGCTTTCACGTATGGAACCTCTTCAAAAGAGTGAATATCTTTGAATATCTTTTTTTTTTTCTGCAAGCAGAGTGGACAGTGAGAGAGAGAGACAGAGAGAAAGGTCTTCCTTTTTCCATTGGTTCACCCCACAATGGCCGCTGCGGCCATTGCACTGTGGCGGGCGCACCACACTGATTCGAAGCCAGGAGCCAGGTGCTTCTCCTGGTCTCCCATGGGGTGCAGGGCCCAAGAACTCGGGCCATCCTCCACTGCCCTCCCAGGCCACAGCAGAGAGCTGGACTAGAAGAGGAGCAACCAGGACTAGAACCTGGTGCCCATATGGGATGCTGGCTCCACAGGCAGAGGATTAACCAAGTGAGCCACGGCGCTGGCCCCAGAAAAGTTTATTTTAATTCACGATTCTTGAGGTTCACAGTCCAAGATCAGAGCAGCTCCATTGACTTGGCTTCTGAGGATGGCGTTCTTGCTGGCAGAGGTGGCACAGAGCATGGCAGGACAGGGAGTGTGCATGTGTCCTTTCAAAGCCACACTGGTTTCCATCCTGGTGCCTCCACCCTAAAGCCAATCTAATCACTTTCCAAAGGCCTACCTCCAAACACCATAATTATATTAAGTTTCCACCTTTTGGTACCGTTAACATAGGTTTTGGGGACTGAATTCTTCAGGGCTAAATCATTTTCAATCCATTGCAGTAACTGACAACATTTTTACAGCTACAGCTGCTCAACTATGGATTTTGTCCTAAGCCTATGGGTTCCCCCTACTATCAAATGCATTGAAATGGAAGATACAGTTGTGACTCAAGGATTCTGCAAAAGCAAATCTTTCACTCTGAGGCTCTATTGCACTAGAAGATTATTGTGTGATGACTCGGAAGCAAAGGGTCCTGATTTAGTTGTCACCTAATGTAATGAAGTTGTTGAAATGGAATAAACCAATGAGGTGTCTAGAAAGTGTAGTGCATTTGATCAACTGGAAGCACCGAAAATGTCCAATTCCGTAGTACCATGATCAAGTGGTTGAGAGCAGCTCTTTCCCACTCAAGAGTGTGAGTTGATACAAGGAAGGTGTCACTTCTTCAATCACTCTTTAGTTACTGCTTTAGAAAAGTTCCCAGCTTCTGTGCTATTTACATATCCTAAGGAGAAACAGCAAGAATGAACATGTCAGATTCCTACCACTGATTAATGCTGGCAATCAGCCTGGCAACAGCTGCTCCCTTAACCACTTCATCAGCAGACTAGGAAGTGTGTGTTCCTACTTCTTTTGCATTACTTAATGGCACTCTAATTTACATTGGGCTTCTTCTCATGCTTTAAAGACATTTATCAAAGTTGTTAGTTGCCAGGAAAGTCATTGCCAGCCATTTAAAAAAAAAATGATGCCGTATGGGTCACAATGAAGTTTCTAACCTATAGATTCCTACTGCAGTTTGGATCACAGTGTAATTGATTATCCTTGTTACAGATGTGTAACAGATCAGGTCATGGCTAAAACAGAAGAGAAAATGCTAGAAGTCTGGAAGAGAAAATTCCGGGAAGTGACTTATTCAGAGAAAGAGTTAATCTGTTTCTACTTTGAGTTTTGATGTTCATCGCTTCTGTTTTCTGGATAAGACTCCCTATAGCACTGGCCAAAGGGGATGTGGCACTGAGGCAATTATAGGTATGAATAGTGCTGTCAATAGTCCAAGGTTATGTTTTGTAGACATTTCTGAAAGCCTGGCTTGACTAAATTGATGGATCTGAGTATCTTTAAGGTTTCTTTCTAGTGTTGTTATTTGTAGTTGTTCTACCTATCCTAGAAATGTAAACACAAAATGAACACATCTTTAAGTCAAATAAAGCTTTATAAGCCGGCGCCGCGGCTCAATAGGCTAATCCTCTGCCTTGCGGCGCCAGCACACGGGGTTCTAGTCCCGTTCGGGGCACCGGATTCTGTCCCGGTTGCCCCTCTTCCAGGCCAGCTCTCTGCTGTGGCCAGGGAGTGCAGTGGAAGATGGCCCAAGTGCATGGGCCCTGCACCCCATGGGAGACCAGGAGAAGCACCTCTCTCCTGTCTTCGGATCAGCGCGTGCAGCATGGTGGCCATTGGTGGGTGAACCAACGGCAAAGGAAGACCTTTCTCTCTGTTTCTCTCTCTCACTGTCCACTCTGCCTGTCAAACAAACAAACAAACAAAAAACAAAAACAAATAAAGCTATATAAATAGGAAGGAAATGAGTTTCTTCTTTTTATGTAAAAATGTTAATTATTATACACATGATCTACTTGTAAGGGATAAAATGTCACTGCCATAGTATAAACTTAAGGAAAAATGCTAAAAATAATTAATGTATTCAAAGTTAGTAGTTTATGTAATTTTTCTTATGTGTACATATACTTTTTGGCAAATGGAATTTTAAGAATAATGCATTATCAATTTCACACTTCCTTCTTAGGTAGTATATTATAAAACAATCATACTACCAATTAAATGTTATGAATTATTGATAATGATGATGAAAATTGTTTCTTGAGAGGTTGTATGCTGCTTTATCCATTAAATGCTCAAAATATAATATGGGTATATTTTGTGATAAACTCTC
This sequence comes from Sylvilagus floridanus, assembly GCA_949820135.1. Lineage (NCBI taxonomy): Eukaryota > Metazoa > Chordata > Mammalia > Lagomorpha > Leporidae > Sylvilagus > Sylvilagus floridanus. The sequence goes on from OX463241.1 coordinate 82,247,086, forward strand.
CATATGTTAGATAAGGAAATGGAATCTTAGATTATATAACCACCCAGGTCACAGAAGCATATGGGAGGGACTTCTTAGAGACAAATCTTCAGTGAGTTAAATTTGACAAGGTTTATTCGAGCAAGAAAAAGATTCTAGAATCAGGCAGCATTCCAGAGTGCCCCACCTCATCACATATATGCAAGTTCTATTTATAACCAGAGAATAGGAAATGATATATTGAAAAAACCTCCTTGGTTGTAGTCTGCTTTTGCCTTATATGGCCACCGTGTGGTGAGACATTTGCTTTACATGGACCTGGTCTGATCGCTTGGCAGCCTGTGATTGGTTGAAACCTAATGACAGTGACTGAGTGAGACTCAGATGTCTGGTACAAGAATGTCCTCTTAAATTAGTTTTCAGTTTGTTTACATACAAAGTTTATGCTGCAGTTCATTACACATGGAGAGTTATCAGCTAAATTTTATCATACAAGTTCAGAAACAGAATTAGGCCAAACTTATAAGCTTAATAGACTCAATTGCAGGTGTGTCCATTGTCAAACCATGCTTTTAATCAGCAGGCATCACTGGTTCTTAGTAAAGTGTCTTGATAACCCCAGGATTGAACAAATTCCATGTGTTAGAAGCGTGGTAGACATTTTCAGAGAGTAAGAGATGGAAGCATTACAGGCATTTTCTAATTTTAGAAGCAGGAGCTCAGAGGGATCAGCTGGTTTTTAAGGAATATTACCCGACACAATTAGTTGAAATTTTACTACAGCAGTTCTGTCTTTTGTGCTATGTAGGGTGCCTTAAAAAGTTTTTTGCAGAAATAGAATTGAAAGATGAGTTTATTTTGGTGTAAAATGTTTGAAATCGATGCTTCTCCATATCAATGCCAACATCAGGTATTTTAAAAAAGCTTTATTTATCTGAAAGGCCGAGTGATGGGGGTGAGGTGGCGAGAGATTTTCTATCTGTTGGTTCCTTTCCTGAATGGCTGCAACAGCTGGGGCTGAGCCAGGATGAAACCAGGGGCTCTGAGTTCCACACAGGCCTCCCGTGTGGGTGGGAGGAGTCAAAATATTTGGGCCATCTTCTGCTGCTTTTCCCGGCACACTAGCAGGAGCTAGATTGAAAGTGGAGCAGTTGGGACTTGAATCCCCATTCTGATACAGGATGCTAAACACTGCAGGAGGCAGCTTAACCAGCTATGCCACATCAGTGTCCCCATAGTTTTTCATAATATGCATTTCCATGAACTTTTTGAAGAACCTTCTTATTTCTTTTGACTCTGAATGTTACTCTAGAGGTCAGATATTTCATTTCTAATTAGGCTTCTAGCATCATGTGGCATATTTTGAATAAGAAAATCCTGTATTATGGCTTCAGGAATCAAACTGCTGTGTTCTGTTGTGCAGTTTCTCATTGAAAGCCTTCCACTATTTGCTTAGCGCAAACACTGAGCTAAGCAAGTTACTTCATTAATCCTTACAAGTATTATATGAGCTGGATAGGATTCATGCAAACAGGGGAGGGTAGCACTGAACTCTCTTGAGCTTGTGTTTCGGAGGCTGTTCCAGGAAAGCTTATCTTGCAATTGTACTCAGAGGGGACCAAATGGGAGCAATAAAAGCTGCAAGTAACCGGTTTGAATCAGGTCTTCATGACCTAAGCTGAACCTTCCTCTTCATAATACTAAATTCTCCACCGAGGAAAGAAGCTTGCCACTATTTCCTGAACATACAGTGTATGAAGATGTATGTTGCTTACATGTATGAGAACATGAGGGCTCCCCCCACCTCTTATGCTACATTCTGGACATACCCCTGACTTGTATTGTAAAAGTCCTGGCAAACTGTTTCTCAGTTTCTATAGGGAACCAAACCCTCCCACTCTACTTGTCACAAGGAAATAAAGCTTCTGAGCAACTCCTACCTGGGGCTGATTAGTTGACAACACTCCAAGCAATCAGACCCTTTGTGTCCATTTATTAGTGTAGCCATTTATGTTTCAGTCTTAGGGAAGTTAAGTGCTTACCACAAGTCATGTGTACTGTAAACCACACAGCTGGTCTATCAACAGTCTGCCTTGTTTCTTTCTTTGAAGTATATTTATTATATCCCAAAAAGTGAGGGGAATCAAATCTTTTCCAAAATTAGTGAATTCTTTTAGTTAACCTTCCATTTCCTTTGTGCAGTGTTTCATTCCTAGGGTTAGATGCATCATCAATGTGAGTGCTGATTCTAAATCTGCCACAGGGTCTGGAAGCTGTGTTAACTGTGTTGATTCAAGAACTGCCCATCTAATCATCACGGCCTTTGTCTTGGAAACAAACATCAGCGGCCTGAAACGTCCAGATTTCCACTCTGTGTTATCTTAGTAGACACACAGCTGCAAATCAGTGGCTACAGACAGCCTCGTGCAGTGATTTCCCTCCGAATGAGAGAGACAGCAACTGCTGATGAGTCTAGTCAGCATGTTTTATCTATAAAGTTTCAAGCAGCTGAAGTGTAGGATTAATTCTGAAGGCTGAATATCTGGGAGGTACTGATGACTCACCTTCCTGGGCAGATCTACTCCTTTATTGTAGTTTCATGTCTTGTGGCATTTTCTGCCCTCTGGCTAGACTGGGGCATGGGATTATTGAGTTGGCTATAAGAATGAGTGCTAATATCTTGCTAGGGCTTGTGTCAGGCAGAAGTTATGGGTTACATTCTTTGTTGCATCTCATCCTATCAGTCTGTTCTGACCCTAACTCAAAGCTTTGGATGGCTGGAGAATACTTGATGCCATTATGGAACAGACAGCGATCTCAATGTGCTCACTGTGTCTTCCGATTTGCTGTTCCTTTGTCTTATAGTTAGAGAAGTAGGAAACTTTTCATCCACTCCTTGCCCAGATGTCCTTCACTCTCTGAGTCCAAGTTCCTCATTCTTTCCATTTGATTCCATGCACTAATCCCTTCATCAGAATCAAGCTGCCTAGGTGGAGCCCCAACATTTACCTACTGCTCTCTGTCTATCTTCAGGATTCTTAGGGGTAGCTGACTCCTAGGAAGAGCATTGCTCTGTTCCATCTTCATGCTCACATTCTCCAAGGATCAGGAAGAGCCCTTCTGTTTAGACTAAGACAGTCCTGAACTACATACCAACATCATCTGACAAAGGTGCTGTAGTAATTGCACAGGACAGCAGGAAAGCAAATTTTTCTACATAGACCTGACTGAAATTTTGGCTCTAACACACGTTCAGTTGGCCTTGAAGCCTTGGGAAAGCTTCAGTTTCTTCCTCTATAGAGTGCAATGAATAATGTGTCAATGTATATAAAACACCTAGGGTGATGCCTGGCAGGTAATAGACATTTAATAACTCATAGCATCTATTATGCCTTTCAATGAACTATTTGGATAGCGAGAAAACAATTTGTAATTTAGACATTCTTAGGCCTTTGGGAGAGTTTGTAATATTGGAAGAAACATAATCAGGACTCGAGTTCTAATATGCCAGCCCTGGTGATCTTCAGAGAATGCTTATCTTTGTTTTAATAGAGAAGTGAAAATTTTCTCTCTAGAACTATAACTAGAGTCACAGCAAGGGAATCTTTGGAGCCTGTTGGGATGTTGCAAACTTACGCTGAAAAGCTGGAAGTGTTGACAACCTCTGAAGTTTCATTAGACTGCAGGACAGTTTTACAAACCAAGTGCCTGAAGTCACATTCTTGGGTCATCTAAAATTAGACTGAATAAACACAAGAGAATGAGATACGCTGGCACGGAAGTGAGCAAGGTGACCTAATGACTTCTTCCATTTCTAGTTCCTGTGAGTCTATGGAAACGTCTATTTCTTTTCTGTATTTTCTAATGCATTTTTTTCTTTAGCCTTCTTGGCATTTTTCTCCTCAGATATATTTATAGATTCCACTTACAAAGCTTAAAATTATAATAAAATGCAATTTCAAACACTATTAAGTTTATGCCATTTTAAATCCTATACTACAATTTTTTTCTACAAAGCAAAGTTGTCCCATCATGTTACCTTACATCTGTTGCTATTTTTGAATTACATTTCCATTAGAGTTAATCCACTTTTGATAAGGAATTTAATATCCATTTGGTAGGTCAACTTATGACTTAATGCTGTGACTACATTTGCAAAATTATAGACCATTTTTCATTTTGAGTTATACCCTTGGATGGAAAGCCAGTCCAAATGCAGAGGAAAGACTTGGTGTTATCAGCACCAAAGAAGCCATCTCTAGAGAAACAATGCTTCCACAGAGGGCAGTGCTTTCAGGACGGGGTGAAAGGAAGATCGCAATCGGTTGTCAGTGCATGGAGGGGAACTGGGAGCAAAAAAGTGAAAGCAAGATTGAAGGAGCAGTGGGAAAGACTAGCATGGGATTGAGAATGATCAGAGGATACTAATCACGGTTTTTGTTTTTATTTTGTATAGATCTATTTGTTTACTTACTTGAAAGTCAGAGTTATAGACAGAGAGAAAGGTCTTCCATCTACTGGTTCATTCCCCAAATGACCACAATGGCCGGGGCTGGCCCAGGCTAAAGCCAGGAGCCAAGAGCTTCTTCCAGGTCTCCAACATGGGTACAGGGGCCCAAGGACTTGGGCCATCTTCTGCTGCTTTCTCAGGTACATTAGTAGGGAGCTGGATTGGAAGTGGAATAGCTGGCCCCTAATCATGGTTTTGATTCAGAGTAAGACTCATGGTCCAGACTGGTGCAGGAAACAGGGCTTAATAATTCAGCACATTTTGAAGGTCAAAATAAGCATCTGGCTTGGAGTTAAGCAAAGTACAGTGGTGTTAGGATCTCACCACAGCAGGGCAAATAAACCATCTAATTGTGGGAAAGGCCTTGGGAAAAAAAACTGCATTTCAGTGTAGCCCTAAAGTTTTATAATCATCATGTGGGGACAGCAGCCAGTGCTGGTAACCTGAAGGTGCATGTGTAGAATGGGAGGCATGTGAGAATACTGGGGAGGAATATCATGGAGTGAGACTGACAGGAAGAGTGACAGCTGTGGACTTTTCAGTATCTTCAGACATAAGTGTACTTTACTGAACCAATACAGCAGCCTAGGAGCTAGTTCTTATTAACTTTATTATACATTTGTTGTGGCTCAAATAGGTTAAGTAACTCATCCTACTGCACACAGATAATATGTGGTGGCCTTTAGAGTCACTCCCAATGCACTGTGATCTCCAAATCTGCACTCTTTTACACTTGATTATATTGTTTCTTATGGAAGCCCAAGTTAAGACTCCATGAGCAGGCCTCCCATACAGCAGGCCCTGAGGAAATTATATGCTGTTGGCTTTCTTCTTCCCTCTGCCTACCTCAGCTTCCCTCATTTTCTCTCATTCTCTCTCTCTTTCCTAATAATTCACTGATTTTCAAAGGAGTTTTCTGTTGATGCTACACAGTCATGGCATTAAGTTATGAGAAGTTGCATATTATTTATTTTCATGAAGCAGAATGAATTTAGAAATTGTGGAGTATTTGGGGGAGGGATGTGAAGCAAAGGTTTATCTACCTTACCTTGCTTTTAAAAGCTAGACTCCTGGAGCTGACTTAAGTCCTTGCTTGGAACACGTATGTCCCATAACATATAGGTACCTGGTTGAATCCTAAGTACTCTGCTTCTGACCCAGCTTCCTGATAATGTGCATTTTTTAAAAAAAATTATTTATTTATTTGAAGGTTGAGTTACAGAGAGGTAGAGGCAGAGAAAGAGAGAGAGAGAGAGAGAGAGAGAGAGAGAGAGAGAGAAAGGTCTTCCATCTACTGATTCACTCCCTAGATGGCTGCAACAGCCAGAGCTGCGCCAATCTGAAGCCAGGAGCCAGGAGCTTCTTCTGGGTCTCCCACCCATGTGCAAGGGCCCAAGGTCTTGGGCCATCCTCTATTGTTTTCCCAGGCCCTAGTGGAGAGCTGGATGAGAAGTGGAGCAGCTGGGACTAGGACTGGTGCCCACATGGGATGCTGGTACTGCAGGCAGCGGCTTTAGCTGCTACACCACAGTACTGGCCTGCTGCTGTGCATTAAATACTTGGGCCCTTGCCACCCATGTGGGAGGCCTGGATGCATTCCTGGCTCCTGCCCTCAACCTGGCCTAGTTCAGCCCCAGTTGTTGCAGATATTTGGGGGAATATACCTGCAGATAGAAGATATTATCTCTATGTTTCCCACTCTGCTTTTCAATTAAAATAAATAAATGAATAAATAAATAAATAAAGCCAAACTCTCAACATGTAATGACTTTTTAATGCCCCTTTGGTTTTCATTGGGATAATTTTTACCACTTTCTCTAGCTTCTGCCATTGGAATGGGCTTGCTTACAATGAATGATAACAAGTCCCAGATGGACTGTAAAATTCCAATACAGATATTTGTTAGTAATACTTCTTTTGCTCTGAGATGATTTCCTCCTTCGGTTCTCAAATGTCTTAAAATTTCTCTTTCTTCGAAATAATTGAGCCCAACCACGTATACCAAGCTGCACAATCCCTGCCTTCCTTGTGCTGCAACGAAGGAAATGTCTTCTCTTATCTTAGGCCAGTGCCTCTACTCAGCTCATGGTCCTATCATCTCTCACCTTAATGACTTCCCTTCTGCATTATTGCTTCCCTGTCTTGCATAATCTATTTTTTCCTTTCTGTTGGAACATTCTGCTAAACACACAAATGTAGCTTACGATCATCTATTTTAAAGCAAATCTTCCTTTGATCTGCTGTTTTACTTTGCTTCCCTTCACAGGAGCAAAAGAATCATCCACCTCTCTCAGCCCTTAGTCCCTCTTTAACTCTTGCTAACAGGTCTGTCTTCCATCACTCCTCTGCAATGGCTGTTGTCGAGGTCACCAGTGTCTTCCTTGTTGCTTCAAGCAGTGCTTGCGACTCAGAAAGAAGTGCTCCTGTAGCCTAACCATCCCTTGATATTGCTGTCCACACATGTGCAAGTTCTTTTGAAAGTTCTGTTGTCCTATAAGACTTGAAAAGCCCAAGGGCTCTACCTTAGGTTCTCTTACACTTTTAATCTCTATTCCTAGGAGATTTTCTCCAGCTATGTAGTTCCGTCCTCCCATCCAAGTTACATGGTTTTAAGTACCACCTGTAGGCTTATTACTCTCAAAGTTACATTTCTGCTGTGACCTCTAAAACCTAAAGGTCAAACTTGAATCCTTTGTTTATCTTATAATCCATGATATTTATTCTCAACAGTTCCACACTCCAGTTATATCCAACACACGCTGCTTCTCCTCATTTCCCTGGCTGTACACCTAATCTAACATTTAGTTTTTTTTCTCCAGTTGCCAGAGTAGCTATTTGGAAAGGCTCCTGCCTCCATGCCTGCTGTTCTAATATGCAACCTTCTGACATCAACCAAGTGATCATTAAAATGTAAATCAGAATACCTCAACAAAATAGACTCTGAACTCTGAATAATGGCCCATAGAACCATAAGCAATTTGATCTCTTCATATTTCTCTTTTGGTAATTTGCTTACTTCTCATCTTCTTCCTATTTTCTAGCTAAGTAGCATTCATTCAGTCCACCCCAATTCTTGTCTCAGGGCATTGCACAAGATGTTCTTTCTTTTAAAATTAATTTTTATTTTATTTATTTGAAAATCAGGGGAGGGGACAGGTAAGAGAGAGATATCTCATCCTATGATTCACTCACTAAATGCCAAATGTCTGCAACAGCTGGGGCTGTGCCAGGCCAAAGTCAGGAGACAGGAACTCAATCCACATTTCCCACGTGCATGTCAGCAATCCAAGTATGTGGGCTGTTACTTGCCAGGACTGAGGTGTGGAGTTATGACTCAAGTGCTGGCACTGAAAGAGGGGATATGGATGTCCCAAGGAGCGTCTGAACTGCTGTACCACACTTCTACCCCAGTTCCTTCTGAGTAGAATGCATTTCTTCTGCATATCTGAATAGTCTTTGAAGAGCCTTCTCTCCTTCAAGTTTAACTTTCACCTTCTCAGACAGGACTTCCCTGACAAATTGAGTGGACAGGACCTCATCATTTCCTACTTCATCTTTTTCAAATCACTTCTGTACTTGAAATTATCTTGTTAGGTATTTTTTTTTTTTTTTTTGCTGTGTGTACTTGTAACAGTTAGCTTTTATGGCATAAAAATATCACTCAAACTTCTAAGATTTATAAATCTCACGATTCTTCGAGAGGATTAATTGGACTGAGCTCTGATGAGTGTTCTGGTTTAGCTGGGCATGGGTCACTGGTGAGGCACGTGGTTTTGCTTCTGATAGTTAGCTGGGACAATGAAGGTACCAGGACTAGGTTTCTTTCATCATCCCAGGCCAGCCCAGGCTTATTCACATGGTAAACAACTGGTAGACAACAGGGTTGTTGGAAGAAGAGTTTACCAGTTATTTCTCTCAAGGTTGGCACTGGCATAATGTCTCTTATGCCTTATTTAATTGGTCAAAGCATCCCAAATTCAAGGAGTAGGGAAATAAGGCTCCCAGTTAATGGGAAAAGCTATAAATTACATTGTAAAAAGGTATGGATATGCAAAGGGAGGGAAGAATTGTAATAGTGTATATTTGCAATTCATTTTGGATTCTTATCATCTGAATCCTTTTTGAGTAGGGATATTACTCACTTTATGAATCTCTCTAGAATCAAAAATATTCCTTCCTAGATGAGTTGAACAAGCTACATATTTTCTTTTTCCATTAAGAGCACAGGTACTTGGGTGGTTTCAAAGTGAGCAAGATGAAATAGCTGGCTCACTGTGGAATTGATTTTCTGGTTAGGGTGGCAGCAAAGATGACTGTGGCTGGCCGACCTTATTTGCAGGACAGTTATGTCCCTGGTGGGACAGCGGCAAGGGTGTGAGCCACAGTGCCTCTGGCGCTGTTGCACTGTGCTGATTATCTCCTCATCAAGGCAGGTCTCTGAGAGTCTTTGTGTGTCATTTCTGCAGTTTTAAGCTTTATTCTTCAGTCCTTTGGAAGATTCTGTAAGCCACTCAATATTCTGATAAATTCTTTTTCTGTGTAATTCCTTGGGTTCAGAATTGGTTTCCTATAATAAAGTGCCCTGTTTTCAGCAGTTGGTACCGGGAATGGGGTTAATTTTCTTTTATAACATGAAGAGTTTGGTATTTGCCAGATTAGTCCAGCCACTCACTCAGTTCTCAAGGCACCCCTTTTTCTTCCTACTTGGCCAAACTTAGTCCGTTAGCTTTATATATCCATGTTTGTTGACTCTTGGTAGTTTCAGGTATTATTTTCTTGTTCCAGGCAGGAAGTGGGAAAAGGGGTGGCACCAGTTTGTCTATTCCTTTTAACAAGAAAGTGAAAGCCCCTCAGAACTGACCCCTTGGACTTTTATCTTACGTTGTCTTGGTCTAAACAGACCAGCTGGCCCTGAGACTGATATGAGCAATTTGCAGGTGAGTGCCTGGTTTTCTGACCTCTGTGAGGAAGGCGTGAAGGGAGAAAGTTTGCGAGTGTGTCAGATTAGATGAGGAACAGTGCCTATCATATAATTAGTTTCCCGTTTTAGGATGATGGTTCTTGAAGGGTGGCCTAGTGTATGTCCTATTCACTGTTGTCTCTTCCAGTGGCTGGTAAATAAATATGTGGCCTCAAAATTCCTTTTGCAAGTGATCTTCAATACATGACCAATGTCTAAAGATTCTTTTTAAAAAATTTATCTCATCTCTTGCTTTTATTACAGCATTACCATTTTATCCCAGGCCTATAGTACTTTGGCAAAGATCTCTTATAACACAGTAGGTTTCTTTCTAGTCTTTTCTATCTTTTAAATGCATTATATTCTGCAGCTAGTATATCATGTTGAATAACACTTCTGTCTTGTCCTTTTTTTTTTCTCAAAAATCTGTATTCCTGGGGGCTGGTGTGGTGGTGGGGTGGGTAAAGCTACAGTCTGTGATACTGGCATCCCTTTTCTGTGTCTGTTGGAGTCCTGGCTGCTCCACTTCTGACCCAGTTCCCTGATAATATGCCTGGGAATGCAGTGAGAGATGGTCAAAATGCTTGGGTCCCTGCCATCAGATGAATGCCCTTGCTCCTGGTTTTGCCTTGGCCCTGACACAGCTCTTATGACCATTTTAGGGGACTCAACCAGTGGATTAAAGATCTCCCACACTGGCTCTCCTTCTCTCTCTTCTCTCTCTCTCTTTCTCTCTCTCTCTCTCTCTCTCTCTCTCTCTCTCTCTCTCTCTAATTCTGCCTTTCAAGTAAATAAATAAATCTTTTTTTTTTTAAGTCTGTATTATTGACAGTTCCTTTGCAGTAAATTCCAATCTCTCAGCCTGGGATTTAACTCCTTATATTAATTGGTCTATTACCTCCCCCACACCAGCAATTTAATTGGTAATCACTCACAAGTCCAGTTAATCCCATGACCATCTGGCATTTGCTGATTTTCCCAGTGTATGCAGGGGGATAGGCTCTGTGATAAAGGCAGCTGGCTTCACTGTGAAGTGAACAAGTGAACCAGCATAGGGAACACCTTCAACATACATGATTTGTAGCCAAGCTGATCTGTTGGAAAAAGTAAGGAAAAATTACTATTTACTCTGAACTTGTGTTTTGTCCACAACCGCATTGGTAGGAGTCTGTGAAATGGAGGGTCTGATTGAGTTGAAACAGGACTGGGCTAGCTCAGTCTTATCTGTGTGGTTTGCATGACAATGCTGTCATCTCAGAGAAGTGGAGCATAATCCAGGATCTGGAAGAGTGGTTTGTCACAGGTACTAGTCCTCAGGACAAAGGTTACAGGGTAAGGTTGAAAGGCAGGAGATGTAATTGTCCAGGGGCTTGCTATCCAGCCCAGTAGGAGCCAAGCAGTTTCTACACCCCTAGAGTTTGGTATTGTGGACACTCTGTTGGGCTCTTGTTGTTCTAAAGCTGGGAAGGCTTAAGTCTGCACTCAGTGAGACCTCAGTGTTGGTAGTCAGACTGTACTGGGGTGGACAGGGACTGGTTCATCTTCTGGTTGCTTCATTTCTCTGCCTTTTCAAGTGTTCTGCTATTTGTTAGAAACACATTCTTTGCTGGTGTGCTCACAGGAATATTTTGAAATTCATGAGAAAAATTATGATACATGTCAATATTCTTGAAGAAAAAGAACTTAAATCATTTTTACCCTAAAATCGTATGGACATGGATAAAGTTGGTAGTTTTCAAACAAGATTAAGACAAATTTTCAGTTTTGATTAAAACTCCAGTCTATGATTATGTATTCATTTTCCTCTTTCATTAAGGGATGCTTAGATACAAAGAATTGAGAAATGCAAACTTTTTAAGACAAAGGACTAAGAGAGGCATTGGAATTATTATGGAAATTATTTGTTAAGATGCATGTACTATGAGTTTAAATCAGATTTCAGAAATTTCCATATTTAGGATGAATTAAAAACATGTTGAAATATTTTAAAAATATTTTTAACAGTAAAAGAGTTCTTGATGGAAATATTTAGTGGTAAGGATCAGAACAATACTGCTTTTTGGAGGGAATATCCAAATCTTCTTTTAAAGGTAAAAAACGTAAAGGTGTTCTAAAAAATTTCAGTGTGTTTTTCTTTTTTTTTTAACTTTTTAATCTTTAAATAAATAATCTTTATCTTTAAATAAATAATCCCTGAGAATCATGTAATTTTATTCTAGAAAGTCCATTTCCTCTAAGTAAGAAGGATCCTCCAAACATTTTCAATTTACAACCTAATTTAACTATGTGGATAGAGTGGGACTTCCCAGTATTGTCCCTTTGTAGCAAATTGGAATCTTGCAGCATCTAAATATTCCCCTGTGTCAGTATGCTCAGAACACACCAGGGATGGTTTGCTCAAAATCACTTTTTTCTTTGACTGCTTCCAGTAATTTATATGGAGACCTAAAGGCTGTTCATTAATTGAAAGAGAAAAATATAAACCTACATTTATTTACTTGATTACACAAAACAGAAACTTGGCTTTATTGCTCTGCCAAAATATTTAGAAATTATTTTGTGTACTGACTTGTCTCATGAACTTTTGAGCATGGTTGTATTTTAAAAACATTTATTTACCTGACAGCCAGAGTTAGAGAGAGAGAGAAAGAGAGAAAGAATCTTCCATCTGTTGGTTTTCTCCTACAATGGCTGCAAAGGCTAGGGCTGGGTCAGGCTGAAGCCAAGAGAATGGAACTGCATCTATGCCTCCAATGTGGGTGGCAGAGGCTAAGTAGTTGGGAAATCTTCAGCTGCTTTCCCAGGTGTATTTGCAGGGACCTGGAACAGCAGTATAGCAGCCGGGACTCGACCTGGTGCTCATACTAGATGCGTATATTGCAGGCTGCAGTTTAACCCACAGTGTGACAACACCAGTCCCCTGTATCTTTCACTAACAGTGAAGTTATTCCTTTCTATGATAAAATTAAATATACTACTTTCCAGTATTTCAAGACACTGGAATACTTTTTATGAAACAGGCAATTTTTTCCTGACAATCCTTTTTTTTTTTTTTTGAGAAACTCATTGTTTTCATTCTTTTATTTAGCAAATACTTTCAGTATCAAAAACAAGTGTTAGCCAAATAATAGGAATGATACATTGTAATTTAGTTATACTTAAAAATTCTTGTGCTATACAGAATTCTGCAATCGTGCATTGCAAAACAACATTTTTGTCAACAATGGACCACATATACAATAGTCTCATAAGATTATATCTCCTAGTGATGTTATAGTTATCTTAGTTTTTGCCAGCACATTCTATGATGTTCGCACAATGAAAATGCCTAAAAATGCATTTCGTAGAAAGTATCCTTTGGTTAAATGATGCATGGCCATATTTTAATAAAATACTGTTTTTCCATAAGAATATAATAATCCTCAAGAGGGTTTTCATTCTTGTTCTATGCAATAATCAGAATCATTTTGAGTTTTAATTTGGAATACATTTAGATCAGTTTCATCTAATCAGCAACTATGGAAATGTGAAACTACGCTGTGACTGATGGGTCCATTTGTTATCTGTACATATCCTAAACTCTCTTGTCCATTATAGGCCCTATGCATATCACAGCCGTAAGTCTTTAATTTCTAGAGTGTTTGTTTCATTGCAGGTACAATATTAACTTTCATCTGGTTCACAATTCTTTGTCTTAGCTTTCCCATGACACAAATTACCTCCTCAACTTGAAGACCACTCATATCTCTTATTCTGATCTCTCTCCCAGTTTCCAGTATCATCTTGATATCTGCTTTTAGAACATCACCATCAAAGACCCCAGCAGAAGGAACAGGCCATCAAGGAGAGAGGCGCCTTTCTCTGAAGGGAGGAAGGAACCTCCACTGTGATACGACCTTGACTAAACAAGTTCAGAGTTGGTGAACTCAAGGGGCTTTCATAGCCCAGACAGCTCATAGCAAGAGTCTCAGGTGATTGCTGACGTCATAAATAAGAGTGCCAATTGTTAAATCAACAACGGGAGTCACTGGGTACATGCTCCCCACATAGGATCTCTGTCCTTAATGTGTTTTACTATGAAGCTTAAAAACAACACTACTAGTCGAACAATACCCTATACCTTGTGCGGTTGTGTGAGTGCAGCCTGTTGAAATCCTTGCTTAGTATATACTAAGTTGATCTTCAGTATATGAAGGTAAGTGAAAATGAAACTCAGTGAAGGGCAGGATGAGAGAGGGATTGGGAGAGGCGAGGGCCACGGGAGGGAGGGAGGTTGGGGGGGAAGCCACAACAATACAAAAGTTGCATTTTGTAAATTCACATTTATTAAATAAAAATAACTATGTAACAAACAAACAAAAAAGAACATCACCATCAAGATGTCTTTCTATGATCTCAAACTAAGTTTATTAAAAATGTAAAGATTGGGGCTGGTGTTATGGAGTAGAGGGTTAAGCTGTTGCCCCATATAGGCACTGTTTCGAGTCCTGGCTGCTCCACTTCTGATCCAGTTCCCTACTAATGTGGCTGGGAAAGCAACAGAAGATGTCCCAAGTCTCTGTACCCATGTGTGAGACCCAGGAAGAACTCCTGGCCCAGCCTTGGCTGTTGCGGCCATTTGGGGAGTGAACCAGAGGATGAAAGATTCTCTCTCTGTCACTCACTCTGTCTTTCTCTCTCTCTCTGTAACTCTAACTTTCAAAAAAAAAAAAAAAAAAAAGAAAAGTAAAAAGGCAGGGGAAGATTCATCCAACTCATTATGTAGCATTATCTTTTCTTATGTTATCTGTTTTTGTTGGTGGCACCACAATTTGTAAAACACGAGTTACTCAAACAACCCACCAAATACACAGAGAAATGCAACTCTTGTTGTCATAGGTGAGCCTCCTACTTCATGCAACTTTTTCTGAATTTATCATCTGTGTTGATTCTTTACTTACACTATTATTTAAAGGATTTAATAAATTACCTATCTCTTTGCCTTCTACAGCCAATCTATTATTGTGTTATTTTGGGTCTACCTCTGAAATCTTTTAGGAAAAACTTCCTTCCTTTCTATTTCTTTTCTCATTACTCTAAGTCAAGCCCATATGAACTCTTGATGCAACTATTTTTAGAACCACCTCATCAAATTCTGTCGCCCAGTCTCCTCCCTCCAAATCATCTGACAGCAATGTCAGGGAAGTGCTCAATTCTGATTATGTCATTTCCCTGCTCAAAAACCTGTGCATTTCCAAGTTCTACACAATAGAATCAAAAATCCCTGAATGATATTTTTCATCCTCCACAATATAGCCTCAAGGTATACACAGGCTTCAACGTAGGAAAGAGAGCATGATTGCTAAGTGGTCAAGAGACTTCAGTAATTATTAATTGTGTATACTTTGGTAATTAGTATTCCTTTCTCAACCCCAGATTTCCTTCCTGGAAAATAGGCATAAAATAGTATATACCCCTAGAGTTGTGAGGATTAAATAATTCATTCAAAGCATTAAGCATGGTAGCAATAAATACATTTTGTTATTATTATTCCAGCACTGTTACATAAGTAGATAAAGAAATGTATCATTCAGTTCATTTCTACTCTCTTTATGTTTCAGAAACAGGAACCTGAGCCTGCTATAAGATGAAGTATTATGGCTCCCTCACAATCCAGTTCCCATGTATTTTTCTTAGCAACTATTTCTACAATCATCTAGAATCTAAAACAGGGCTGTCCTGATGTGCTGCACAAAATACAATGAAAATTATCATGATCACTTTCCTAATAGGATTATTCATAAAACTCAAATGGCTATCAATTGGTGAACAGATATATAAAATGTGGTATACTAGAATACTGTGTGGCACTACAAAAGAAAGGCTGTATGGCTGGCACTGTGATCCAGTGGATTAAAGCCCTGGTTTGCAGCACTGGTGTCCCAGATAGGTGCTGGTTCTAGTCCTGGCTGCTTCACTTCCTATCCAGATCCCTGCTGATGTGCCTGGGAAAACAGTAGAATATGGCCCATGTCCTAGGACCCCTGCATCCATGTGGGAGACTCATAAGAAGACCCACTGGTTCACTCTCCAATGGCGTCAACGGCCAGAGCTGGGCCAACCCGAAACCAGGAGCCAGGATCTTCTTCTGGGTCTCCCATACAGGTACAGTGGCACAAGCACTTGGGACATCTTCCACTGCTTTCCCAGGCCAAAAGCAGAGAGCTGGATCAGAAGAGGAGCATCTGGGACATGAACTAGTGCCCACAGGGGATGTCTGTGCTACAGGAAGAGGCTTAACCTATCAAACTACAGCACCGGCCCCTATAATTCGATTTATATGAAATGTCTAGAATAGGATAGTCTATTAAACATAAAGTAGGTTAATTATTACTTTGGGCAGAGGATAGAAAAGAGAAATAACTACAAATGGAGACCGAGTTTGTTTTTAACTTGATGAAAATGTGTGTATATAGTTCTATGTCATTTGGTCACATATGTAACCACCACCACTATAAAGATGTAGAACAACTCAATTCCCACAAAGATTTGCCTGGGTTTCCCTTTTATGGCCATAGCCACTGTTGTATCTCAAGCCATCCCTAACCCCTAACCTTTGATAACCACTACCATTCTCCAACTTTGGAATCCTGTAATTTCAAGAATGCTACATGACAGAATGTAAGACCATTTACATTTTTAATTTATTTTTTAAGGAATACAAATTTCATAAATACAACTTTAGGAATAGAGTTATTCTTGCCACCATACCCACCCTCCCACACACACTCCCACCCCTCTTCTTACCTCTCCCCTTGCCAGTCCCATTCTTCATTAAGACTCACTTTCAATTAACTTTGTACACAGAAGACCAACTCTATACTAAGTAAATATTTCAACAACTTGCACATACCCACACATACACACAACACTGTTTGAAAACTAGTTTTACAGTTAACTCTCATAATACAACTCATTGAGGACAGAGGTCCTGCATGGGGAGTTAGTGCACAGTGACTCCTATTGTTAATTTAAAAATTAACACTCATATGTGACATCAGTGATCACCCAGGGATCTTGACATGAGCTGCCTGGGCTGTGGAAGCCTTTTGAGTCTACAAACTGTTAGTATTTGGACAAGGCCATAAACAAGGCAGTTCTCTCCTCCCTTCAAGACAAAAGAACATCGTTCTTTGCTGGCCACTTCGCTCCGCCTGGGTCTCACTCACAGAGATCCTTCATGTAGGATATTTTTTGCCACAGTGTCTTGGCTTTCCATGCCTGAAATGCTCTTACAGACTTTTCAGCCAGACCAGGAAGCCCTAAGAACTGATTCTGAGAGACCATTTATTTAATATAATTATTGATGTACTGGGGCTAAAATCTGCCATAATATTTAAAAATTTTGTTTTCTGCTTTTTCATTTCTCCCTATTATCTTTCAGACTTCCTGTGGAACACTTGAACTGATTTTAGAATTCCATTTTGATGTAGCTCTACTGTTTTGGGCATACCTTTTTGCATGTATTTTTAGTGGTTTCTCTAGCTATTACACTACACATACATAACTACCAGTGAATCTTACCTACCTTTAGGTCTCTTAACTCTCCTTCATTTACAGTTGTTTAAATATTTCCTTTATATATATTGAGAACAACCTAAGGCAATATTACATATTTTGCTTCAACTGTCAAATACAGTTTCAAAAACTTAAGAGAAGGAAGTCTATTGTAGTCATTCATATTTTTGCTCTTTCTATTGTTATTCCTTCCTTCCTTATATTCTAAGATTCATTCTTTTATCATTTTTTTCCCGTTGGATAACTTCCTTTAGAAATTCTTGTAAAGTAAGTTTACTGGTGACCAACTGTCTTAGCTTTCCTTCATCTGAGTATGTCTTGTTTACCTATCATTCACCAAGGATATTCTTCATGGATGTAGGATTTTGATTGATAGAATTTTTTTTTTATTTTACCACTTGAAAAATGGTTACCATATTCTTCTGATTTCTTTGGTGTCTGATGGAAAAATCTGATGTCATTCAGATTGCTTTCCCTTTATCCCCTGTAGGTAATATGTCATTATTTCTCTATGTATGCTTTCAAAATTTGTCTTTGTCTTTAGTTTTTGAAAAAGTTCTCTTTTTCAATTTTTCTTTATTTATTTTCATTTTATTTGAAATACAGAGAGAGACACAGACAAGAGAGATCATCCATCCACTGGTTCACTCCCCAAATGCCCATAACAGCCAAGACAGTACCATGCTGAACCTAGCAACCTGGTACTTAATCTTGGTCTCCCACATGGGTGACAGGGATTGAAGCACTTGAGTTATCTCACCTACAGCTGCCTGCTAGGGTGTGCATAGCAGCCAACTGGAGTCACATGTTGAGCTGGTACTCCAACCCAGGCACCCTGATATGGGAGGCAGGCATCCCAAGTAGTATCTTAATCTCTGTCTCAAATGCTGGCCTGTAGTTTTCTGAAGTACTGGTATGAATTTCTTTGTATTAATTATCTTTGGAGTTTCAGTTTCTAAATATGTAATCCATGCTTTCTGGTTTTATTTTTGTAAAATATGGAAAGTTTTCAATGATTATTTCTGGAAATATTTTTTCTTTTTTTAACTTTTATTTAATAAATATAAATTTCCAAAGTACAACTTTTGGATTATAGACGCTTTTTCCCCTCATAACCTCCCTCCCACCTGCAACCATCCCGTCTCCCACTCCCTCTCCCATCCCTTTCACATCAAGATTCATTTTCAATTATTTTTATATACACAAGATCAATTTAGTATATACTAAGTAAAGATTTCAACAGTTTGCACCCACACAGAAACACAAAGCATAAAGTACTGTTTGAGTACTAGTTATACTGTTAATTCACATAGTATAACACATTAAGGACAGAGATCCTACATGGGGAGTAAGTGCACAGTGACTCCTGTTGTTGATTTATGTTGATTTAACAATTGACACTCTTATTTATTTATTTATTTTTGATAGGCAGAGTTAGATAGTGAGAGAGAGAGACAGAGAGAAAGGTCTTCCTTTCCATTGGTTCACCCCCAAATGGCTGCTACGGCCGGCATGCTGCACCAATCCGAAGCCAGGAGCCAGGTGCCTCCTCCTGGTCTCCCATGCGGGTGCAGGGCCCAAGCACTTGGGCCATCCTCCACTGGCCTCCTGGGCCACAGTAGAGAGCTGGACTGGAAGAGGAGCAACCAAGACAGAATCCGGCACCCCAACCGGGACTAGAACCCAGTGTGCTAGCACCTCAGGTGGAGGATTAGCCTAGTAAGCCATGGCGCAGGCCCAACACTCTTATTTATGGCATCAGTAATCTCCCTAGGCTCTTGTCATGAGCTGCCAAGGCTATGGAAGCCTCTTGAGTTTGCCAACTCTGATCTTATTTAGACAAGGTCATAGTCAAAGTGGAAGTTCTCTCCTCCTTTCAGAGAAAGGTACTTTCTTCTTTGATGGCCTGTTCTTCTGGAAATATTTTTTCGAGTCCACCTGCCTCTTCCTTTCTTCTGAGAATTTTTGTTATAGCTTCCTAGTTCTCTGAGATTCTTTTCCTTTTTTTAAAAATTCTATTTTATTTGTGTTGTTCAGCTTGGTTAATTTCTGTTCTATTTTCAAGTTTGCTCATTATTTCCTGTTTTCTCTGTTATGCTGTTGAGTTCACATATTGAGTCATTAAATTTTAGTTATTATATCTTTCATTTCTAATATTTCTATTTGGCTCTTCTATATCTTCCATTTCTTTGCTGAAATTTTCTATTTTTAAATTTGTTTCAAGTGTGCTTGTAATTATTTGTTTAAACAATTTTAGCACGGCTGTATTAAAAATCCTTGTCAGAAAACTCCAACCTTTGTTTCATGTTGGTGTTGATGTTTATTGACTGCCTTTTGTCATTTGAATTGAGATTTTCCTGGTGCTTGGACGATGAGTAATTTTTTTAATTGGATCCTAGACATTTTTGGGTACTGTGTTACGAGTCTTTGGTTCCTATTTAAATCTTGTCTTTAAACTGATTAATATTTTAAAAAAGATTTATTTTTATTTATTTGAAAGGCTGAGAGAATGGGGGTGGATTTTCTATCTTCTGGTTCACTCCCCAAATGGCTGCAATGGCTTGGGATGGACCAGGCCAAAGCCAGGAGCCAGGAGCCAGGAGCCAGAAGCCAGGAGCCAGGAGCTTCTTCCTGGTCTCCCACGTTGGTGTAGGGGCCCAAACAATTGGGCCATCCTCCGCTGCTTTCCCAGCACATTAGCAGGAAGCTGGTTTGGAAGTAGAGCCAGGACCCGAATAGGCATATGAGATTCCTATGGCGGCAGCTTAACACACTACGCAGCAATGCTGGTCTCAAGCTAGTTAATCTTATGGAATAGAAATTGTATGTCGGGCCTCCTCTGACACTGTGCTGGCAGGGGAAAGGGAGCGTGTCTCCTTATTGCCAGGTGTGGATGGAAGCCCAGGTGACCCATATGGCCTTAATAGGCTGAAGAGGGCCATTTAATTATCACTGGGTGGAGGTGGGATTTCACTTACCCTCAGTAGCAGATCAGCCTCATTATTGCGGAATGGTGGTGAAAGTGCTAGCTTCTCTTTGGGTTACTTTGGACACTAACAGGGATGGGGTGTAGTGACCTTGTCATTGCCAGATGGGGATGGAAGTCCTGGTTTCCCACTTGAACTTGACTGAAATCACCTGTTGTGAAGAAGGGAGAGACAACACATTATAACCAGGTAAAAGTTTAAGTTAAGATTTCCCAAGGCAGATGGGGCTGACGTGGGGTTCGGAAGTTTTTCCATGCTGCCTGGCTGGAGTAGCATAGCTTTTCTGTAATTGTTTTCTACATTCTTGCTAAATTGTCTCTGTCCTGGACCTGTGGCTAGAAAAAGCTGGCTTTTGTTGGAATGTTCTTAATTTGCTATCGTTGGTGTTTCTCTGGGTTACTAACTTCTCTAGCACTTAGTTTGGGATATGCAGGGCAAAAACAAGACCCAGAGAACAAGCTGCTGTGTCATTTACCCTAGTGATTAAGATGCCTGCATCTCACATCAGAGTACCTGGGTTTGATTCTTGGCTCCAAATACTCAGTGATGGCTCAAGTAATTGGATTCCTTGAACCCATATGGGAGTCCTGGATTGTGTTTCCAGTTCTTGGCTTTAGCCCTGTTCCAGACCTGACTATTACAGGCATTTGGGGCAGTAAACCAGTGAATCAGAGCCCATCTGTCTCTTTCATTTTTCTCTCTGCCTATAAAATAAAATAAAAAAATAAATGTTTGTAGAAAATGTAATTAAAATAAATTTATCTTGGGGGTAAAAATTGAAACCCATTCATAGTTTTTCATAATGTATTTTTAATGAACTTTTTGGAAATTTTTCATATGCATGGATTTAAAAAAGATTGTTTTTACTAAATAGATTTATATTTTCATCCCATTTCCGAACTTTTGGAAGCATTCTTGCACAAGTTTCAGAGTTTGTTATTTAGTGAGAAAAATAAAGATGAGTGACCTCCTCCGTTTGGTCTGGGCTATGAATTGTCAGCTAATCTGACCATTTTGTCATTTTGCTTTATAATGTAGGAGTATAATGACATACAAAAGGCAAGTAAGTGGTTGATCCGAAGCCAGGAGCCAGGTGCTTCTCCTGGTCTCCCATGGGGTGCAAGGCCCAAGCACCTGGGCCATCCTCCACTGCACTCCCTGGCCACAGCAGAGAGCTGGCCTGGAAGAGGGGCAACCGAGACAGAATCCGGTGCCCTGACTGGGACTAGAACCCAGTATGCCAGCGCCGCAAGGCGGAGGATTAGCCTGTTGAGCCGCAGCGCCAGCCTATATGTAATTTTTTGTTAAAAGAATCACTATGTTCCTAAAGTTGTATTTGTGAAGTGCATGAAGTTTGTATTCCTTAAATAAAAGATCTCTTTGAGAAAAAAAGAAATGGTAGAATCAAAGACATGTAGAAGAATGTTCATAGAAGTGTTAACTATAGTAACTCTACACCTGAAAAAATTCAAATGCCATTTAACTGATGAATGAATAAATAAAGTAAAATGAATCTATTCAATGAAATATTATTTGATAATGACAGAGAAATTGATACTGACACATGCTACAACATAGATGAATCTCAAAAACATTGTGTTAAATGAAAGAAGCCAGTTATAAAAGACCACAGATTATCTGACTTCATTTATATGAAATGTCAAAATAGGGCAATCTTTAGAGACAGAGAGTAGATTCTGGTTTGCTTAGGAATGGTTGGTGTAAGTGTGGTAGGATGAGTACAGAGTCTCTTTCTGGGGTGTTCTAAAATTGGAGTGTTCTAAATTAGATTATTGTGATCTTAGAATAACTACATTAAAATCATTGAATCATCTAGTTTAAATTGGATAATCTTATGGCATGTAAATATATCAGGAAAGCTATTTAAAAAGTAGATAATTATAGTGGGATATTCAGGAAGGAAGCATTTAAGACCTTTGCCCTTTGTTGTAAGTCTAGGCAGTTATTTGTGCCTGACTAACCAAAATTGGATGACCTCACCAAAAGAATAACATGAGATGGTTAACACAATGACCATGGCATACACAATGATCATGAAAAAAAGTTGACTTTCATATATTTGTTCAACATGGCAAAAAATAGAATCTAGTGAAAGGTAGATAATAAGTCTTAAATATACTTACTATCCCCAAAATGGTAATCTGGGTATACAGTAGTTCCCTCTTGTCCACAGCTTTGCTTTCCATGTTTCTGTTACCTGTGGTTACCTGTGGTCTGAAAATATTAAATGGAGAATTCCAGAAATTAACCATTCATTAGTTTTAAATGTGTACCACATTCTGAATAGTGTTATGATATCTCATGCTGTCTCACTGTCCAGCCCAGTATGTGAATCATCTCTTCATCCAGTGTATCCATGCTACAAATGCTACCTGCCTATTAGTCACTCAGTAACTGCCTCAGTTATTGGATAAACCGTCATGGTATTGCAGTTTGCGTTCAAGTTATTCTTATTTTATTTGACAATGAGTCCAAATCATAAAAGTAGTGATGCTGGCAATTTCATTGCAGTATATTTGTATCTTTAAATTTTGTTATAATTATTTTTGTTAATCTCTGTGCTTGATGTATAAATTAAACTTTATCATAGGTATGTATTCATAGGTATGTATTCATAGTATGTACAGGCTTCAATAGTAGCCATGGTTTCAGGCATTCACTGGGAGATCTTGGAACACAAAGGGGACTATTGTATTAAAATCTTTGATAATTCTCCTTTCCTTTCAAGTACATTCCATACTATCAACCTTCCAGTTAGTACAGTGTGTTTGAGTACTGCCTGCCTTCCTTCTAGCTCTAAGCACAGTGGCAACAGGGACTGAGCCTGTCTGTTGTCACATGAGCAGAATGTGATCGAGGGTAGAGAACCCTTTGTTTTGTTTTGTTTTGTTTTGGAGGATTGTATGTTGCTGAAGAATGAGGGAAGTCCTGTAGTTGTGGCCGGGGATGCCCAGTATAAGGAGGGTTGGGTACAGGCAGTAAGCTGTGATTGATGAGTCACAAAAGTCAGATATATACCAGGCAACGATCCCATCCTGTTATAATGTAGCAGATCCGTGCTGCATAGTGTGGCAGGAAAGAGCAGTAATGTGGCTTGGCTGAATTGGGTGCTGGAGTTGGGTGTCATTTTACACTGGTGGCTGCTACTTTGCAGCGGGTTCTTAGTGCCACCTTTGAGTCCAATAATTCTCCTCTTTCAGTCCCTTTTTGACTCCATGTGTGACTGCTTCACAGATTTTCCTCAATTCTCAGATTCACAGCACTTCCTCCTCTTTCTCACTAACACCCTTAGTAGATGGGTTCCCATTTTTGCTTGCTGAGACAGACAAGCACTTGGAATAGAAGGTCACCTCCACCCTTCTCTCTGCATCCCTTCCAGCTACTGAGGATGATCTTCTCTATAATCCCTGCTAAGACATACACCTCTATTGTGCATTAGATTCTATCTCCCTGTTAGTCACGCAAGGACACGGCTCCAAGAAATTTCACCTCTCATCCGCAACGTTAAATTTTCCCCTTTGACTGAATTATTCCTATCAGCCTTCACACACACACACACACACACACACAGAAACATATACACATATAAAATACTATACTTGATATTAAATGGGACAAAAAAACAAACAGATCCAAACTAACAATATTTGTCTCCCCATGAGGACTCCAGTTCTACTCCTTCATGTTTCCCTTGTTCTAACTCATGTGGCTTTTACCTCCTTTGCTCCAACAAAACAGCTTTTGTTGAGTCTGCAGATAAACTGCACATTGCTAAAGCCCATGCTTAATTCTCAGTGCTCCTCACCCTTAACATGTAGATGGCAGTGGATACAGCTTGTCACTGCCTACTTTGTGAAACACTTCCCTTGGCTTCCAGGCTACCATTATCTTTTTTCTTTCTCTCTAAATTTATTTTTAAAACCTAAAAATTTTAATTAGTTTTTAACAGATTCAATGTGGTTTGTAGATATAAGTCTAAGAACATATTGATATTCCCTTCCTTCCTCCCTCCCCCGCTTCTTACCTCCTCCCTTCCTTTCTGTCTTATTTTTTAAAGTTTTTGTGATATTTTAAATTTATATCACAATAAAAAGGCTTAAAACTTTGCCAAGTAAGAGGTTTAACAAATAAAAAGCAAAAATACCCTAATTTAGTGGGAATATAAATAACAAGCTATAACAATAATTGAATGGAAAAATGAATATTTCACCTATGTACAGTAATTTTTAAAGAAATTACAGATCATTAATACTATGGTAGTATAACATTATTAATCACTGGTTTTCCAAAAATATAAACAAAATTTTACGGAACTATATTTGTAGCAATGCTGATATACACACACACATTTCTTTCTTTTTTTGTTTGTTTTTTAAATTTTCACTCCCACATATAAGGGAGAACAAGTAGTATTTGTCTTTCTGGGTCTTGTTTATTTCACACAACATGATATCATCCAGTTGTTTCCATTTTGTTGCAAATGGTAGAATTTCATTCTTTTTTATAGCTGAGTAACATCCCATTGTGTATGTATAGCACATTTTCTTTATTCATTCTTCTGATGATAGACATCTTGGTTGATTCCAAATTTTGGCTATTGTGAACAGTGCTGCTATGAACATGGTGGAGAAGGTATCTCTTCGGTACCTTGTGTTCAAGTCTTTTGGATATATACCTAATAGTAGTGGGATTGATGGATCACATGGCAAGTCTGTTTCTAGTTTTTAAAGAAATCTCCACATTGTTTTCCACAGTGGCTACACTGATTTACATTATCATCAAGAGTGTATAAATGTTTCCTTTGTCTACATTCTTACCAGCATTTGTTACTCTCTGTGTTTTGGATTTTAGCTATTCTGATGGGGGTGAGGTGATATCTCATTGTGGTTTTGATTTGCATTTCCCTGATGGCTAGTGATGTTGAACATTTTTTCATATATTTGTAGCCCATTTGTATTTCTATTTTTGAGAATTGCCTACTTTTTTCTTGATGCACTTTTCACCACCAACTCTCCCCTTGCATTCACATCAAGATTCATTTTCAATTCTCTTTATACACAGAAGATCAGTTTAGTGCATATTACATAAAGATTTCAACAGTTTGCCCTCACATAGAGACATAAAGTGAAAATACTGTTGGAGTACTAGTTATAGTATTAATTCACAATGTACAGCACATTAAGGACAGAGATCTTACATGATTTTATTTTAGAGAATTGATTATCTATGGAATTTCCAATTTAATACCAAGATTTTTTAATCATTTGCAATTATCTTTATATACAGAAGATTGATTCAGTATATACTATGTAAAGATTTCTTCAGTTTGCACCCACACAGAAACACAAAGTGTAAAAATACTGTTTGAGTACTAGTTATAGCATTACTTCACATTGGACAACACATTAAGGACAGATCCCACATGAGACGTAAGTACACAGTGACTTCTGTTGTTGACTTAACAATTTGACACTCTTGTTTATGGTGTCAGGAATCTCCCTAGGCTCTAGTCATGAGTTGCCGAGGCTATGGAAGTCTTTAGGGTTCGCTGACTTCAATCTTATTCTGACAGGGTCATAGTCAAAGTGGAAGTTCTCTCCTCCCTTCAGAGAAAGGTACCTCCTTCTTTGATGGCCCTGTTCTTTCCACTGGGATCTCATTCGCAGAGATCTTTCATTTAGGTCTTCTTCTTTTTTTTTTTCAGAGTGTCTTAGCTTTCCATGCCTAAAATATTCGCATGGGCTCTTCAGCCAGATCTAAATGAATAAGGGCTGATTCTGAGGCCAGAGTACTGTTTCAGACATCTGCCATCGTATGAGTCTGCTGTGTATCCCACTTCCCATGTTGGATCATTCTCTCCTTTTTAATTCTATCAGTATTAGCAAACACTAGTCTTGTTTGTGTGATCCCTTTGACTCTTAGACCTATCATTATGATCAATTGTGAACTGAAATTGATCACTTGGGCTAGTGAGATGGCATTGGTACATGCCACCCTGATGGGACTGTATTGGAATCCCCTGGCACATTTCTAACTCTACCATTTGGGGCAAGTCTGATTGAGCATGTCCCAAATTGTTCTTCTCCTCCCTCTCTTATTCCCACTGTTATATTTAATAGGGAGCACATTTCAATTAAAATTAAACACCTAAGAATAATTGTCTGTTAATGACAGAGTTCAACCAATTGTACAAGAATAAAAAAATACTAAACTGGATAAAGTATTACATTATACATCAACAGTCAGGACAAGAGCTGATCAAGTCACTGTTTCTCATAGTGTCCATTTCACTTCAACAGGTTTCCCCTTTGGTGCTCAGTTAGTTGTCACCGATCAGACAGAACATATGATATTTGTCCCTCTGGGACTGGCTTATTTCACTCAAAATAATGTTGCAAATGACCAGATTTCATTGTTTTTGACTACTGTATAGTATTCTGTAGAGTACATGTCCCATAATTTCTTTATCCAGTCTACTGTTGATGGGCATTTGGGTTGATTTCAGGTCTTAGCTATTGTGAACTGAGCTGCAATAAACATTAATGTGCAGACAGCTTTTTTGTTTGCCCATTTAATTTCCTTTGGGTAAATTCCAAGGAGTGTGATGGCTGGGTTGAATGTTAGGGTTATATTCAGGTTTCTGAGGAATCTCCAGACTGAATTCCATAGTGGCTTAACCAGTTTGCATTCCCATCAACAATGTGTTAGTGTCTCTTTTTCCTCACATCCTTGCTAGCATCTGTTTTTGGTAGATTTCTGAATGTGAGCCATTCTAACTGGGGTGAGGTGAAACCTCATTGTGGTTTTGATTTGCATTTCCTTGATTGCTAGTGATCTTGAACATTTTTTCATGTGTCTGTTGGCTATTTGGATTTCTTCTTTGGAAAAATGTCTGTTGAGGTCCTTGGCCCATCTCTTAAGTGGGTTGTTTGTTTTGATGTTGTGGAGTTTCTTGATTTCTTTGTAGATTCTGGTTATCAACCCTTTATCTGTCGCAGAGTTTGCAAATATTTTTTCCCATTCTATCAGTTGCCTCTTCACTTTCCTGACTGTTTCTTTTGCAGTACAGAAACTTCTCAATTTGATGCAATCCCAATAGTTAATTTTGGCTTTGACTGCCTGTGCCTCCAGGGTCTTTTCTAGGAAGTCTTTGCCGGTGCCTATATCTTGCAGGGTTTCTCCAATGCTCTCTAATAATTTGATGGTGTCAGTTCGTAGATTTAAGTCTTTAATCCATGTTGAGTGGATTTTTGTGTAAGGTGAAAGGTAGGGGTCTTGCTTCATGCTTCTGCATGTGGAAATCCAATTTTCCCAGCACCACTTATTGAATAGACTGTCCTTACTCCAGGGATTGGGTTTAGATCCTTGATCAAGTATAAGTTGGCTGTAGATGTTTGAATTGATTTCTGTTTTTTCTCTTCTGTTCCACTGGTCTTTCCATCTCCAACTTCAATTTTTAACACAATAATAAAAGTGATTCTTCAAAATGCAAGTCAGAAACACTACTTTCTTCTCAAGACCCTTTGCTTTCTTATCTAACTAAACATTAAAGGCAAAGTCTACTGAGGACTACAGGGTTCAGTACTCATATAGTTTGGTGCCCTGTCATTTTAGGCACTCTGGTTTTTTCTATAATTTCTCAGATACTTTTCACATACTGTTAACTCAGGACCTTTGTATTATTTTCTATGCTAGGGATACTTTTCTCACTTAAATATGAACAACATGTATTATTCTCATATCACCCTGCTACTGAGGTTCTGGATATCTGGCACTATTATTATATGTTGTTTATTTTTTCTCCATGCACTTAGTATTACCTAATATACTGCAGATTTGTTTGTTTATAGTTTGTCTCTGCTGGTAATGCGACCATGTGAAGCTAAAGATATTTTCTGTTGTGTTCATTGCTGTGTGTGACTGGTACACAGCGAATGTACATTAGATATCTGTTGAATGACTGAACAAATGAGCAAATAAGGAAGGTTGTATGAAAAACACTGAGCTTAAGGATGTGCCAGTTTCAAAGTTAAGGAGATCTGTATTGAGGTGAAGGCCATCCAGGTTCACTCTCTAGTAATTTATCAGAATGGACTAAATATACAATTCCAAAAGTGTTGGACGAAAAGCAAAGGATAAGGGTCAGGGCTGGCGCAGTGGTGTAGAACGCTAAGCCTAGGCCAGCAATGCTGCCATTCCATATTTGTGCTGGTTTGAGTCCCAGCTGCTCCATTCCCAGTACTGCTCCCTAATAATGCGCCTTGGAGGGAAGCAGAGTCCTTGGGCTCCTGCGCCCATGGAGATGCCCAGATGAAGCTCCTGGCTCCTGGCTTCTCAGCCTGGCCCAGCTCCAGCTGTTGTGACCATTGGGGGGAGTGAGCTAGTGGATGGAAGACCTCTCTTTCTCTGTAACTCTGAACTTTAAACAAATAAAGCAAATCTTAAAAAGAAAACTAGTACCAAGCCTGCAATCATAATCCTTACAAGCACATAAATTTGGTATTTTTTCTCCACATTTTATGGCCAAGAAATTAGACAAAGAGGAATTAAATAAATGACCTGAGACCACATAGTAAGATGAAAGAGGGGGAATTTGAACTGAGTTCTAACTGACTTCAAAGAATATCCACTTACCCACTGTCTACTGCTCCTGCTGATCTGAGTACTCTGTCAGCAGTGACCAGAGAGAATTTAACAGAGTTTAGATATGATGGTCAGGTACTCTGAGAGGGTATGGCTGTTGAAGGTAGAAGCAGGAAAAAAGTCTCTTGGAGTCTTGCTATGGAGAGACCTCTGTATGTCCAGGGCAAGCAGTGGCTACTTGGTTGGCGACACATAGTCTCAGTTCTTGCCCCAGACATTTTGATTCATATACTGCAGGTTAATCTCTGCAGATCCCCAGGGATTCGTGTGCATATTTTAGCATCCTGTGGAAGATAGTATGGAGATACCTCAGAAATCTGAATTTAGATCTGCCATATGATCCAGCCACCTCACTCCTGGGAATTTACTCAAACCAAAAGATATCAGCACATGAACGAGTTATCTGTACCCCCATTTCATTGGAGGCACAATTTACAATAGTTAAGATATGGAATCAACCCAGATGTCCATCAACTGTTGACTGGATAAAGAAATTGTGCTATTTATACACTACAGAGTATTACTCAGCTGTAAAAAAGAAAAAATGAAAATCTTGTCTCTTGCAAAAAGATAGGCACAACTGTAAACCATTATATTTAGTGAAATAAGCCAGTCCCCCAATGACAGATATCATGTTTTCCCTGATCCAAGGTAACTAATAGAGTACTTAAAATATAATGTATTGGGAGTGACATGGACAGTATTACAACCCTTGTCTCTTCCATTGAGATAGTTGTTTTTCCTTCTTCTTCTTCATACTATTTATTGAATTCTTTTACTTAGTGTAGGTTTAACTTTATGATCATTAAGTAAACTGAAAATAGATCTTTGTAAAAATCATGAATGGGAATGGGAGAAGGAGGAAGAAGAAGGGCTGAAGTGTGGGTGAGAGGGAGGTAGGGTGGTAAGTATCACTATGTTCCTAAATCTGTATATATGAAACACATGAAGCTTGTGTAATTTAAATAAAATTAAAAAATATGGAGGCGTGATAGGCAACAGGTATATGTGCTCTCTATTCCAACTGGTATTATGGAATGGGGTGTGTAATATGGGAGATGCTTAGGAAAGGAGAGCCCCTTTAGTGCTGCGTTATATGTAAGAAATTTTACTTTTCCTAAAAATGCTCCAAACGAATCTGTTTAGTTAAAATTCCTTCAGTGTTAAATCACAGTCATCAGATCTATTTTATCAGATATGAATTCATTACAGCATTTATGATCAGGTCAATAAAAATGCCTGGTTAGTTCTTAGCTATTTAAGGGCAGACCATATCTAACTTCAAACTTTTTAAAAGATGCAGTCCAATTTGGAGTTGGTAATGATGCCATTCATGCCTATTGCTACTCTGTGAACACAAATTTCCTTATTGATTCATTAACCATGTCTTTCTGTAGACAGTGGGAAATAAGTAGAGATTCGTGTTAAAGCTTAACATTATTGTTTCTCTTATCTGCATCTCTGCTTCTCCCTCCCTCCCCCTTCTACTCCTTTCTCTCTTACTAATAGGTGGTTTGGGACAGCAAGTATTTACAAGGAAAAGTGTGCAGTTTCATGATCCTTGTGTGTGTGTGTGTGTGTGTGTGTGTGTGATCTCTTTGGAGACAATGTCCTGGAGTACAGAGCTGAACCTGGCCCCTTCCCAGAAGACCCTTGCCTGGTTTTACTGTTCACAGCTGAGGCAGGAAGATTAGGCACAGCGTTCTCAAATCAGATTAGGCCACACTAGGTATTACGTGGTCATGAGAGGGATCAGGTGCCATCTGGGGTAGGAAGTCCTGACACATATTCAAAACTTACTATGATTAAGCAAAGCAGGAGAGTGCTGGGTATGCAGAAGCATAAAATGATTGCTCTCTGCTTCTCTTATTGTCCTGTGTTATGCTGAGTGGCCACATTGCTTATACATAGGGTCTTTGTCATTAGAATTATACTGATGCAGTATTAAGTGGGGATGATTTAAAAAAAAAAAAAAACTAGGTCTTTTTCTTTTTTAATGACTACCCTGAGCAAATACTGACTCAGATTTACATATTAAAGAATGATAAGTTGCCAAGCTATTTCATTTGTGGCAACATAACTTTTTCCATTTAACAAATAAAAGAGGATTTAAGGCTTTCTGGGAGAGAAATGCTTGTTAATCAGTGAAGTATTTTCTCCAGAGAATGAAACTAAGCAAGATAACTAAGCATGGAAACTCTCGTTAGAAAGATTTCAGAACTGCATAGCATGCTGGGAACTTGTTTATTTATGGTTGTGGTCCCTTTAAGATGAGTTCTGTCTGATGATTAGCATCACCTGGGATTAAATTAATTGGCTCTACTCAATCCCTGGGAGGACATACTAAGAATAAATCCAAAGACATTAGTTTCTTAGCACGGAATGAGCAGTTTACATATAGAGTGACATTTATGTAAACTATTAAAACAAACATCTTTTCATTTATAAGGGAAGTTTCAAGTTCTGGTAAGTACAAAACTATTTAAATTTTTTTGAAAATAATGTTTTGCTAGCTGTTTTTGTTTTCTATTTTACATCTAGTTACTTCTCTGTGTGCTATCTTTAACAAGTAGGAGAAGCATAAATGTTACTATGATCTTTTACCCAAGTATGCCAGCAATCTTCACAATATGCCGATATTGAAGTGGGCAGGTACTTCCGTATCAGGAAATCGAGGGATTCTCATTTACTCAACTATAACTAAGTTTATTTTTTCTGATTATAAAAGAACTATATACTTATTATAGAAAACCATGCCATACATTAAAGAAGGAAGCTACTTATAATTCAACAGAGCTGTTGAACACCAGAGAATAATTTGTATATTTTCTTTCTGAATCTCCCTCCCTCGACCCACCCAACAAAATAAAATTTGTGAGATCTCCTTTATGTTTTAACATAAAATAATTTTTCTTACAATGCCAATTCTCTGAGTTGCATTAAGAATGAACTTTCTGAATTTATCAATTTTCAATTTTGTGTTTCACTTCATTCTTTCTAAATTGTCTAAATTCTCACTACACGGTAGAAAATTAAATTTGAAATACAGTCAGTGAAATACACTTGTGTAAATCTTTTATCTGTTTTGTCAAGTGCCGGGGGGGGGGAGGGAAATGAAGGTACAGTCACTTGGTAGTGGCAATTATTTAGCTCTGAGCAGCCAGACTTAACCACACAGATAAGCACGTCCATGGCCAAGTCTAGGGAACCAAAGGATCTTAAAAATCTGCTTAACCTTAAAAAGCAATGAAGGCAGGCATGACAGCTCCACAGTCTAACTGTAAGCAATGCAGAGGCTCTGCAGAGAACAGGGGAGGATATTTGCAGCAAGCTGTCATTAGGAGCAGGTTTTAGTATAAGTTGGGTTGCAGGCAAACAGATTTTTAAAAATCAGCTTTCTTGCCACCTCCATGGAAGTCAGTGGTGAGGAAATTAGAAGGCTTTAAGATTCTAGTTTCTGGGGCAGGTGCTGTGGTATAGCAGGTAAGGCTACCACTTGCAGTGTTGGCATCCTATCTGGGCGCCGGTTCATGTCCCAGCTACTCCACTTCCAATCTAGCTCCCTGCTAATGTGTTTGGGAGGGCAGCAGAAGATGGCCCAAGTGCTTAGGCCCCTGTACCTACATGGGAGACCCGGAGGAAGCTCAAGACTTTGGATCAGCCCAGTTCTGGGCCATTGCATCCATTTAGGGAGTGAACCAGCAGATGGAAGACCTTTCTCTCTCTCTGACTCTGCCTTTCTATAACCTTACCTTTCAAACAAATAAATACATATTAAAAAAAGATTCAGAGTCTTTTTTCTGCTTCCATTTCACCTTCAACCCAAATACTCTAGTATTAGGCTTAAGAACATATTCTAATATCAGGCAGTCTAATATTCTAGAAGAATTAAAGAATTTGAGGCTGCTTAGTTTGTTCTGTAGGTAACCCATAAGTATATTATTGTCTTATCTCAACTACAAAGAGCAGAAACCTTATTATGAAAAGTGTGTGTAAAGAAACATTGCTTAATTTCCATCCCAATTCTGATTTGTTTTTAAAATTGATTAAGGCAGGAAACTTTTGGAGGGCTGATAGCTCTATTCCACCGAAGGCAACAGTCTACTGTCAGGATTTTGTTCGCAGGCACTGTCTCTGCCTGCTTCCTGGGTGGCATCACCACCATTCTGCCTCTAGCATCTCAGCTTTTCTCTGGAAATCATTCTGTCTTCCCACCCCTGCCTCAAACTTCTGAGCTGGGTTAGACATCTCTCCTTCATAGTCTCTTGGTACCCTAAGTTTTCCTCAAGTGTGCTACTGAGTTACTCTGTGACTTTTCCATGTGCTCTATAAGTGATGCATGATTATATAAGGGCAAAAGCTGACCTACTACTTTTTGAAGGAATCTCGTTTGCACCCTCTTTCCCAATGATGACACTGTGCGTGGAACTAACACAGATCATTTTATCCAACAGTAATACCAATTCTGCATCATGTTCTGTGTTTCACACACAGTGTCAACTTGTCATAGGCTCTTTTTTATTTTAAAGATTTGTTTATTTATTTGAAAGTCACAGAGAGAGAAGGAGAGGCAGAGCGAGAGCGAGAGTGAGAGAGAGAGAGATCTTCCATCTGATGGTTCACTCTCCAATTGGCCACAATGGCCAGAGCTGCACTGATCCTAAGCCAGGAGCCATGAGCTTCCTTGGGGTCTTCCCACATGGGTGCGGAGGCCCAAGGATTTGGGCCATCTTCCACTGATTTCTTAGGCCATAGCACAGAGCTGGAACGGAAATGGAGCAGCCGGGACTCAAACCGGCATGCATATGGGATGCTGGCACTGCAGGTGGCAGCTTTACCTGCTATGCCACAGCGCTGGCCCCTTCACAGGCTCTTTATTCTCACTTGCATGTATGCAGAAACTCCACACTCCCTAAAACTTACCCTAGAAACTTCTAGGAGTTGCCAGAGATTCTGTTTCATGTAGCAATGATCATGTGGAGGACTCTGATTTTTGTTTTGGTTTTGCTGCAGCCTACTTACCAAGGTGCCTGGCAATCACTTCACTGCAGGTATTTTCTCTGCAAATGCTCCTCCATAGCTGGACATCTGATATCTTCCAGGACAAGGTACTTTGAGCTTCTGCCTTTCATTCATTACATTCAAAACCACTGCTGAGGACAGGCAACAATGAAAAGGGTCAACAAAATCTCCCCTGCCCTCCCATGGTCATTATTGTCCGTGTTCTCTGTTATGGTTCTAGCACAAAAATCTCCTTTATGTTTTAACATAAAATCCTACAAAACCTTATAATATATAGGCTAACACAGATGTGCTGCTAAAACAATGGCCACATTAATACCTCTCTTAATAGTGAGAACTGATAGAAAAGTAGAAACATCAAAAGCATATATATATGTACATACATATACATGCACTTATATATATATACATACATACATATACATACACTTATATATATATACATACATACATATACATACACTTATATACACATACATACATATACATACACTTATATATATACATACATACATATACATACACTTATATATACATATATACATACATACATATACATGCACTTATATATATATATACATACATATACATACACTTATATATACATATGAATATCACTTCAGTAAAAAATGTGTCCCAGATAAAATTCATGTAAAATGTTATCCAATAAACATGTAATAATCCAACTTAAAAAGTAACTGGAGGTAGACATATGAATACTGAAGGAATTTATTCTTATAGTTGGTGAGGGCTTGGCAACTAAGCAGACTGCCCAAGGTCAGGCCATACTTTATCAGATGAGGATGAGAAGAGGCTGCAGTTTTGCTGACTCTATGACAAAGCTGGATTCCCTAGATCCTGATGCATATGCCTGCTCCATCAGCCTTTATTGTCTTAAGTAGCATAATTACTTTATACCTCTGGGGAAGAGAGAAAGGGAGAGAGATTTTCTAGGCTGGTCTTCAAATACTTTCTTCTAAGTTACATATAAATAAGATTTGCAAATGATATGGGAGATAAATGATGCATGTTAAATAATAGTTTGCAAATATTTAAGTAGGTGATATAAGTCAGGTTTATAGCTGATTTATAATGACAAACAAACTTCTTCCCCTCTCTATTACACCAATTTCATTTGTTCAGTTTATCTTCAAAGCGGCAGGGGTTTCTTATTCTGTCAAAAGACACTAATAATTACAATAATTTTAAACAACAGAAATTGGCCACAAAATGTACAAATGAAAAACAAACCCAGAACCAGATAACCTTTTTGACAAACTACTCAATTATTAGACTCTGGTTTCACCTAGAAACAGAAAAAGAATTTTCCATGCAATGGAAAACCGTGCAACTTTATTTTTTAAAAAAGATTTACTTATTTACTTGAAAGTCCGAGTTACACAGAGAGAGTAGGAGAGGCAGAGAGAGAGAGAGGTCTTCCATCCACTGGTATACTCCCCAGTTGGCTGCAATGGCCGGAACTATGCCTATCCGAAGCCAGGACCCAGGAGCCAGGAGCCTTCTCTGGGTCTCCCATGAAGGTGCAGGGGCCCAAGGACTTGAGCCATCTTCTCCTGCTTTCCCAGGCCATAGCAGAGAGCTGGACTGTAGGTGAAGTAGCTGGGACTCGAACCAGTGCCATATGGGATGCCAGCACTGTAGGCAGTGGCTTTGCCCACTATGCTACAGCACTGGCCCCAACCATGCAAATTTATTTTTCTTTTTAAGATTTATTTATTTATTTGAAAGTCAGAGTTACACAGAGAGATGAAAGGCAGAGAGAGAGACAGAAAAGTCTTCCATCTGATGGTTCACTCCCCAATTGGCTGCAGCAGCCGGAGCTGCACTGATCTGAAGCCAGGGGCCAGGAGTTTCTTCCGGGTCTCCCACGTGGGTGCAGGGGCCCATCTTTTACTGCTTTCCCAGGCCATAGCAGAGAGCTGGATCGGAAGTGGAGCAGCCAGATCTCAAACTGGCACTCATAGGGATGCTGGCGCTTTAGGCCAGGGCGTTAACCCGCTGCATGACAGTGCCGGCCCCACCATGCACCTTTTAAACAGAAGATCATAGAGACAACATTTGGACTAGCTGTTAGCCCACATGGGAGTGTCTAGGTTGAAGTCTCACCTTGGCTCTTGACTCTGGCTTCCTGCTAATGCAGACCTTGAGAGTGATGGATCAAGTAGTTGGGTGCCTTTCACTCACATGAAAGAACTGGATTGGGTTCTCAGTCCTGGCTTTGGCAGTTGTGGGGATCTGGTGACTGAACCAGCAGAGACTGCTCCCTAACTCTCTGTTTCAGCCTCTCAAATCAATAATTTTAAAAAATTTTAAAAGAAGATGATCGTGACACATTAATAAGTGAAAAAGCAGTCTGTAAAACACATGGACCATGACATTGATTTATGTGTGTGTACATGTGTGTGTGTCTCTCTGTGTGTTATACAAATGGAGAAAGGTCCGAAAAGGGTGGATGGTTGTTAGCACTGGATGACATAGCTATGGATAATATTTGTGTTTTATGCAGTATTAAAGTTGGTGAGTCTTTAAAATTAACAGGTATTTTTGCAATTAGTAACAAAAGAGACACACAAAAAGAGAATTTTGTAACCATCAATTTGTTCTAGCAAAGTAATCTGTCCAGTAGGTATTGAGGGAGCAGCAGGAGGCACAGGAAAAGATTCTAAACTTCAAATTGTCCTTAAGGTGGAACCAAATGAGTTTGACCAAAAGAAAACGAACCTGACATTAACTTCTAGGAAGAATGTATCACACAGATCCTTGAATAGAGGCCATGTCAAAACAGGTTTTTTTCCCTGCAGCTTGGAAAACATGCAGGAAAATCATGTGACACACTGCTTACTCTACTTTGGGAAACACTGCACTAAATAAATGTTCTTTGAATGAATGACAGCACTGTATGGACTGGTAAAAATGGCATAGTCTGGGCACTACTCATAGTGCATCCAAAGGAATCCAAGAAGAGCCATTTTTAACAAATCATCTATTTAAAGTTGCATGGTTTTCCACTGCATGGGCGTATATAAAAATTTTACTCACTGAGGCCCTTTTTTAGTGTTTTTAGGTTTTCAATTCTTAAATGAGAAATATCCTTATTTAACAGCTCCCTATATGTCTTTAAAATCCCTTAAACTGATCTTTTAAAATTGGCAGGTATAATGCCTGAATAAAGAAATCAATTCGTGAATAAAGTCATAAGAACATAATAAAACATAATAATTAGCATACCGTAGCATTATTATGCACTCTGCAGTGTTGTTATTCTGTAAATGAACGATTTTCTTTCCTCTTTAGGTCTCAGCCTAAATGAGTGACACCCCTTCTACCAGTTTTTCCATGATTCAACCGATTTTGTCTGAAGGTCAAATTCTATCTTCTCGCCATGTAAGTGTCACTCATCCTGTTGTCGCCAAACGGATCAGCTTTTACAAGAGCGGAGACCCCCAGTTTGGCGGGGTCAGGGTGGTGGTCAACCCTCGTTCCTTTAAGACCTTCGATGCTCTGCTTGATAACTTGTCCAGGAAGGTGCCCCTACCCTTCGGGGTGAGGAACATCAGCACCCCCCATGGAAGGCACTGCATCACGAGCCTGGAGGAACTGGAGGATGGGGAGTCGTACCTGTGTTCCCATGGTAAGAAGGTACAACCGGTGGACCTGGACAAGGCCAGCCGGCGCCCCAAGCCCTGGCTCAGCAGCCGCGCTCTCAGCGCGCATGCGCACCACCACTCTGTCGTCGCCGCTGCTAGCATGCTCCGCCCTCCGCGGAGGCTCATGGTCTTCCGGAATGGGGACCCCGGGACTAGGCGCACGGTCGTTCTGAGCAAGAGGGTCACCCAGAGCTTCGAGGGCTTTCTTCAGCACCTGACGGGCGTCATGCGCTTCTCGGTGGTCAAGCTGTACGCCCCGGACGGAAGGAAGGTGACTATTCTGGGTGCTCCTCACTCTGGGTTGGTGCGGGAGGTTACTTACGGCCTGGGGGAAGCAAGGCCTCTTCTCTCCTTGAGCGCGGGTATGTTTTCCGTTTTGTGCCCTGTGAAATGTGTGTTCTTTCATCACACTCTGACGGGCCATTGGGTACGAGGATTTTTTTCTTTCTCCCATTCTTCTGCCCCCTTTCTGCCTGCCCTGAGCACCGAGTTAGATAATGTTTTGTCATGGAATCTAGTTTTGACAATACACGGATAATTAAAAAAAAAAAAAAAACTTAGTAGTAGAAAATTAAATTAAAATAGATGTTTATTTTCATGCATTTTTATTTAAGCCCATGCATAGGAGGGGTCTTTAAAAAGTTTATGAAAAATACATAAGAAAAACCAATGCATAGATTTCAAGTATCACCATTATTTCTTGGAGAGGAGTGGGCTAGAGTAGTAGTTTCCTAGTTAGAGAGTGGGTTTTCCAGGGATCCCTATTGGGGTTCTACAGCTGATTGCGTGTTCACTTTCCTTGCCCTACTGTGTCCACAAGCATTTGGCTGCAAACTGGTAGGAAATAGCGCACACCTTTTAAAATTACTTTGGTTTTGTCAGAAGACCAGCCAATCTCTGTCTGCCTCGTATGTTGGCTCAGTTATGTTGTGTTTATCATTCTCCACCCTCTGCAGGTTAGTATTTCCAGTTGTTTTGTATTCATTGTTGGTATCTAAGAAAATGCTCGGTGCTTATCTCAAGCCTGTGATGTTGTCAAGGTGATTCAGTCAAAATTATAAAATGGCCATATGCAAAAAATAAAACTTGTTTATATGAAGGCCATGACTCTTTGGTTTCTCCTAGGTTCCCAGTCTTCAGGCAGTGATCCTGAGCTCTGGAGCTGTGGTGGCAGCTGGAAGGGAGCCATTTAAACCAGGGAATTATGACATCCAAAAGTACTTGCTTCCTGCTAAATTACCAGGAATTTCTCATCGTGTATACCGAAAGGGAAATGCCAAGTCAGAAAGCAGAAAAAGTAAGTCAACTATAAATATTTAGCCATTACCTTTAAACCTGAGAGTTTTGCTTCTACAAGACCACTTTCCTTCATCACAGAAGAGAAAATACGAGAGGATTAAAAATATTCTGAGCCGAAATTGGTTATCCATGTAGTTGGAAGTAGTCATGGAAATTACCTGATAATTTTTTTAGACTTTTCCAATTCAATGACTGTTTAAATTGATGAGGTATGCTTCTTTTCTTTTCATTTTTTCTTTTCTTCCTTCCTTCCTCCCTCCTCCTTTCCTTCCTCTGCTTCCCTTTTCCTTTCTCTTCTTCTTAAAATACTTAATTAAAAAAATCAAACTGTCAACATTTTATACTTTGGAAAAGAATTTTATGGAATCTGTGTGATGTCCCTGGTAGTTGGAGTGTGTAGTGTTCATAACTGAGTTCAGTTTAGTGGAATGACTATATTTTTGCCTTCTTAAGTAATACCCGTAAAATTCACAGGTTCTTAGAACAATTTTTTATTTAATAAAAGAAGGTTCATGCAGCCATTTCATGCCAGTTAACAATAATCTAGGTTGTTAATTCCTTTGCATCTGCTGCATGATATGGTATTATCCTTGGGATGGGTGACAAATATGGCTTCCTGAGGTCCATATGATAGCATAATGAGGCTATGTCATGATGCTTTGTGCCAGTATTTCCAGGGAACTTTAGCTGCCAATTACATCTAAATTTTAATTTTCATTCTTTTTAGACATGAGATAATGTGCATTTTAAGTAGTATTTATCCTTTTACTTACTGCTAATGTGGTTGAAACTCATCTACTATTTATAGTTGTAATTTAATTCTTTCATATGTATACTAAGTAGATAATTATTAATGTTCTTGTTTTGTTGGCATTAGGCTGCCAGATGTTCTGTACATGATAATAACTTTTACCTTGTCCATTTTACTAAAATGGTGTTATTGCTTTATGTCTGACACAGGCTGCTGAATATTATTTTTGATGACTTGAGGGAAGCGGGGGACTTTTAAGTTTAACTTTAAAAAATTAAGAGATATTTTCATTTGCAAGTTGAGTTAAATTATACCAAAAATAAGAAAAAGTACCTTGAAGTTTATACTGAGAAATGTTAAGGATGTTTACCTGATGGTAAGAATGAGTAAATCTACACATATTACTAATAGTAATTTGATAGAATTTAAGAAGCAGGAGTGCCAAAATTAATTCTAAGGATGCACATTCAGAAGATAACTAATAACAGGACTTATGTCTACCTCTGTTCTCCTTTGTACTGTTCATGTTAAATCAACTTTACTGATTATACAAAATGAATGCTAAATTAATAAGTATTACTTATTTAACCCAGTATTATATAAATTATAAAAGTGTTTCTGGTTTCATAGAACTGCAGATGCCTCTCTTTGATATGCACAGATAGGAAAGTGATTATTACCATTGTTACTTGCCTTGTTTGAAGACTTAAGCAATATTTGGTTAGACTCTAATTTTAGTATTGGAAAGCAAAATAAAACAAAACAAATACCTCACAAAACCCAGTTTTTTCTCCCATAGAATTCTTTTTTTAAAAAAAGATTTATGTATTTATTTGAAAAGCAGAGTTACAGAGGCAGAGAGAGAGAGAGAGAGGGAGAGAGAGAGGTTTTCCATTGGCCAGTTCACTTCTTAAATGGCTGCAATGGCCAGAGCTTGGCTGATCTGAAGCCAGGAACCAGGAACTTTCTCCCATAGAATTCTTAGCAATTTCTACTTTCTCATTAAAATTGCCTTATTAATGTTAAATTTTTATGAATCTTCTCATTGAGGTAGGATTATAGGTCTCTAAGAGTGACTT
This sequence comes from Sylvilagus floridanus, assembly GCA_949820135.1. Taxonomy (NCBI): domain Eukaryota; kingdom Metazoa; phylum Chordata; class Mammalia; order Lagomorpha; family Leporidae; genus Sylvilagus; species Sylvilagus floridanus. Next base: position 82,287,562 of record OX463241.1, read on the forward strand.
GAAGAAATGATTTATAACTATTTAATATATAGAGCTAAGAAATAATGTATCAATAACATTTGATTATGAAATACAGAAAATATGATAGTTTTCATCTTAATTCTTTCCTTTTTTCTTTCCTTTCTTTGCTGCCTCTCCCAATGGATGTTTGTAACTTTTCTAACTTCCACACTATATTTTGATGTGGGAATCTTTTACTCTTCAAATCTTGAAAGTGAGCACACATAAGCCTTCAATCTCAAGATCCCAGATTTACTCTGTTTCTTCGGACAAAACATATAGTAATGATTGTTACTCAGACTGTTCTTTTGCTCCTGAAAATTACTTGGCCTTAGAAAAAAATGATTCTCAGAATTTATCAATATATCCTTCTGAAGATGATGTTGAGAAATCGATTATTTTTAATCAAGATGGTACTATGACAGTTGAGATGAAAGTTCGATTCAAGATAAAAGGGGAGGAGACTTTAAAATGGACAACCACTGTCAGTAGGGCTGATCTTTCTAATAATGATGAAAAGAGTGAGATAAGAGGTTTTCCTGAAAGAAGAGATGATCGATCATCTGGTTTAAAGCTTGCAGCATGCTCATTGTCTGCAGATGTATCATCTCTAGAGAAAGACAGTAATCAAGAGGGCAATTTTGCAAAGGAGATCAACACTCAAATGACAGATCGAGGGGGTGAAACTTGCAGTTCCGTTAATTGGGAGAATGTTGCTATAGACACAGATGTCACCCAAGAAACTCAAGATGAAGTGAAGCATCGGTTTTATAGGCCCCCTACACCTGGACCAAAAAGAATGAGACAAAAGAAATCTGTGATAGGGAGTGTGACCTTAGTATCTGAAACTGAGGTTCAAGAGAAACAGTTTTCCTATAGTGAAGAAAGGGAAGGTGGGGAAAACAAATCTGAATATCACATGTTTACACATTCTTGCAGCAAAATGTCATCAGTATCTAACAAACCAGTACTTGTTCAGATCAATAATAATGAGCAAATGGAGTCATCTGTAGAAAGAAAAAAAGAAAGGAGACTACTCAAGTCAAGTGCAGTAGGTGCTGGTGTTATAGAAATTACAAATCAGAAGATGTTAGAGATGTCCCACAAAAACGGCTTGCCTTTGACGGTATCAGAGAATTCAGTTGTGGAGGAAGGTGCAATTGAAAGTGTAATATCAGGCAACAAAACTGGAATCAAGAACTTCAGAATTTATGATAACACCAATGATAGGTTCAGTCCTATTTCAGCAGATGCAACTCACTCTTCAAGTAACAACTCTGGAACTGATAAAAGTGGTTCTGAGGCTCCAGCTTCAGTAGGATCCTCTACCGTCACCACAAGAATTGACAGGCTAGTTAATGGATTTGCTCAGGGTGGTTTAAAAAAAATTCCAGACAATGAAAAGCAGATTTTGTCATCTGCTGCTAGAAAAAAGAAGAAATCTCAGAAACAAGTGATAAATAACAGCTATCAGAAAGAAGAAATTGCAACCAAAGGAATCCTCAATCAGAATCAGAGAATCAACAGAGGAGGTAGAGTTGCACGGCAAGCCTTATTGCAGGGTTCACAGAAACCTCTTAAAGGAAGAATGCTTTCTGAGGAAGGCCTCTTTGTAAGTGATATGAGAATTGAACCAAATAATTTTTCTTCCAAAAGTAATTTCAATCCCGTAATAGCCAAGAATTTTCATAGAAATAGATTAAGTAGTACTCAAAATTCTAAGGTTCAAGGACTTTTAACCAAAAGAAAGTCCAGACCACTAAAGAAAGTAAGCTTAGGAGGACCTAAAAAAAAGGAAACTGGTTATGGAGATAAAACACATTCCTATAATGAATCTAAATATTACAAAAGTACTATTGAAAACCAAAGTTTATTTCATATACTTAACCTTGAGCAAAAACCCAAAGCTTTCAGTGGCCCACAGTCTCAAGCAGAAATGGCATCTGGGTATTTGAGAGGAATGACAAAGAAGAATTTAGTTTCAAAAGTTAATGATTCACATATAACTTTAAAAATCCAGAAAAAAACAAAAGGGGATAGATTAAAATCAGGTGCCACTGTAAGTAAACAGCGTACTACAACCAGGGCAAATTCCTTAGTTTCATTGAATAGAGGTGATTTTCCTGAAGATATTGCCCATTTTTCAGTTCAAAATTATATACAGAGATGGTTGCAGAATGTAAATACATATTCAACTGTAAAACTTAGAAAATCAGCTCCAGTATGCAAAAATGAGAGGAGTGTGGTAAGTTGTAATAATAATGGCTTTCCGGGAAGTAATTCTCTTGCAAGTTCTGGAAAAGGAAATTTTGTTGTGGAAGGTGATAAGTGCACAACTAAAAATAATGGTTCTTCAGTAGATAATGTATGTGAAGAGGTAGGACAATCTATTACTAAAGGTAATAGTGAAGAACTTAACAAAGATCTCTTGGAGAGTCAGATTGGATCTCTGAAAGAGTCTTGCTTAGTTTCCCTGCATGAGTATCATGCTTTTTCACAGCCAGCTACTAATGATTGGAGGTCTGAAAGTCAGGTATCAGCTGAAAAGACAGGACCAGAAGTAAGCCTTGCTAACCAAGAAGTAAACCTAGCTACAAAAGAGCAAGGTGTAGAGGCTGCCATTCAAGTAGATCCTATGGATGTGTCAAAAGACTTCTTATCAGACCTTGTGCTTCGTCAACTCCAAACTAAAGTTCCCAGTGTTCACAAGTCACAGAATGGAGTTGTTCAAGTGTCGACTTCACTTGCAGATGTTCCCTTCCCTTCTGCAATGTCTAATTCGTCCACTAATCTTCTTCTAGCTTGGCTCATTGTGCTAAACCTAAAGGGGAGTGTGAGTGGCTTCTGTCAAGGTGATGTTCATAAGATTACCAACAGGTCTTCAGAAGCACTTGCACTGTTGGAGGTTTTGAAGCACATTGCTGTCACAGAAGAAGCTGATGACTTGAAGGCTGCTGTAGCTAACTTAGTGGAGTCAACCACAAGCCACACTGGTCTTTCTGAAAATTGCTCTGTGGCCAACATTCAGAGTACTGAGTGCGATGAAAAGGAAAAATCACAGAAAATCTCATTTTTGGATGGAGGCTACTCTGCTGATGAGGCTTGTGTCTCTGAAGTCTGTGTTTCCCAGGTAACATACTCTCCAAGCGAGGTGTGTACTGTGAATAAGACTTACCCTCCAACAGAGACTGGTCAACCCTGTGAAACGTTTCCTCTTAGTGATAATTGTGTTGTAGATCAGATCTCCAAAACCAAGGCTTGTTTCCAGGAAGAGGTCTATTCTGATGGTGCTATCTCTTCCTGCAAGGCTTGTGCTCAGAAGGAGAACCATATTTATGAAATGACTTGTCCAATTGTTGACTCCTACACTCCTAGCAGAGTGTGCAATACCATGGAAAACACATATTCAGATAACTTGGAATTAACTGAAGAATTAGAAAGAGTTGATAAAATTCACAAAGCCTCAAATATTTTGGCAGATCCTGAGTATGAAAATGACTTCGATACATTGGTATCTCTTCAAAATGTCAGTAATTTAAGCCCCGGTGACCTTTTCCAAAATAAAATTGAGCCAGAAATGGAAAAGAAACATAGTTCTGCACATGAATTTAACAATTGCTCAATAGAGAAATCTCAGAATAAAAATGCATATACATCCTTTGATGAGGAAGATTCAAGAACTTCTGATGATCCAGGCTCAATAACCAACAGCATGGCATCTAGTGAAAGAAACAAAATTTCAGAATTGGAGTCTTTTGAAGAATTAGATAACCAGGACTCTGTTATCTTTAATGCAAAGGTAAATACAGGAGAGCTATCCACTGAAGAACCAACCCCCAAAGAATTAGAGGCTAGTAAAAATTTGGAATTAATAGACGTATCTGGTAGGAATGCTACAGAAGAAAAAAAGAATGGTGTAATTTGTGAGACAATTAGCAGGAGATCAGTGACACCACCATCTTTAGTTTTTTGCTATGATTCTAAGCAAAATACTGAAAAGGAATTCAAAGAGGGAGAAACTAAGATGAAAGTAAAAATGATGGTGAGAAGCATGGAAAGTGAAAGTTATTCAGAAGCCTCTTCTGATTTTAAAAAGTGCTTCAAAAGTCCAGTGACTTCTGATTGGTCAGATTATAGACCAGACAATGAGAGTGAGCAGCCATATAAAACACCCAGTGATGGTCCAAATGACAGTGATGAGATTGCCCAAGAAAAAGAATACAATAGAGGCTTTGTTAAAAGGGCAATAGAAAAACTTTATGGTAAGTCAGAGATTATTAAACCATCTTTTTTCTCTGGGTCTACACACAGATCTCAGGTTTGCCCTTACAATTCCGTGGAATTTCAGTGTGCTAGGAAAGAAGGTGTTTATGATTCTGAAGTTCAGTCATTTGGCTGTTCTGAACAGGTATGTAATAATTCACCTATCCTGCAGGAATTCCAGGAGGAAAAACAAGACACATGGAATGTTAATGGTGTGTGGAATCACAGGGGCAACATTGTAGAAAATGGTACAAAACAAAATAATCATAACAGGATCTCTAGAAACACACAGGAGGGAATATTGATTGACAAAGGCAAGTGGCTTCTAAGAGAAAATCATTTGCTAAGGGTGTCATCTGAGAATCCTGGTATGTATGGCAATGCAGATACCACATCTGTGGATACCCTACTTGATAATAATAGCAATGAGGTACCATATTCACATTTTGGAAATTTGATGCCAGGCCCAACCATGGCTGAACTTTCCTCCTCAGAAGTGGAGGAACTGACTCAACCCCTTGAATTGAAATGCAATTACTTCAATATGCCTCATGGTAGTGACTCTGAGCCTTTTGGTGAAGATTTGCTAGAAGTTAAGAAGAAAACTTGTGCCAAGGAGGGCATAACAGTACACCAAGTAGAGAAAAAGGGTAATCCTCAGTCAGAAAAAGTATGCACATCTGTCACTCATGCCTTTACACCTGCTGGTAACAAAGTTCACCCTGTATCTCATGATGCTATTAAAAACCAACCATTGCCTGGCAGTACTGTGACTCATAGTGCAATTCAGGAAGGTGACTCTTTGGATAAACTCTACGCTCTTTGTGGTCAGCATTGCCCAATACTAACTGTTATTATCCATCCTGTAAATGAAGAACAGCGAGGATTTGCATATCGCAAAGATTCTGATATTGAAAATTCTTGGAGTTTCCAATTATGGATGAAAATGCAGCCATATATACCACAGTCAAACAAAAGCATTTTTCTGGATAAGAACAATAGAGCCAGTATTAGAAAAGAATTTGTCGACAAGGCCATTGTTGATACAGTCAACCAGCTTTATTTCAATAACATGTTTGGCTTGATAGACAGAAGAAGAAAATCAAAAATAATTAACTATTTGGACTTAGAGGAAGAAAGTAACTTAAAGGTACTTCAATCATATTTAAAGATAAGGTTTTTCTTGAATGTCTTGTACACATCATTATTAGTTGTTGGTCATATGAATTCAAATACTCAAGATACTAGCGGCTGGGTAAATGAAAACTTTAAAGCATTTGATGAGAATAACAACTTATTAAATTACAGATTCCAGAGCTCAAGAACAAATCTCAGCCAAGTAGTAAGAGAAAATGTCAATCGTTACTTCTCTGATGTGCTTGATCAAGCCTGCCAGTTAGATATTTATGAAATTGAGACGTCCTTAAATACTAGCAACAGAAATGTGTTAGAAATACTTTATATTTTTGAGAGTGGAAATCTCTTCGTTTGGGGAGAGGAAAATCAATTAGATCCAACTGATGTTAAAAGCAATGATGAACACAATAATCAGTGATTTCAATATTAGCAGAGTCTCTGTTGATAGCTTTTTTTAAACCCTATACTAAGATAAAGCTCATGTGATAGATATGGATATCTCTGTGAATTTCCTCCTACTTATACATGAGTTTGCCCTAGAAAGCTTACATTTGTATAAGCCAGTCTGATTTTAATTATTCCTCTGTTCTTCATCTTTCCAGTAATTGCAAATTGAATTTCTAGCTTGTTATTTTGGAAGTTACTATGGTTTTCCTCCCTTAAATTCATATGACTTTATGATTTGCCTAGAGCATAGAAGTGTGATAAGGACAAGAATTCTTTTTGTATATTTTCAAGTTGGTATACAACGTATTGAAGGTATCAGTGAATAAGTGGTACAGTTGCAGCCTCAAGCATTTTTTATTTCTTAATTTCAACTATGGGTTTGACAAAAGCTAAAGTCTCTACAATAATCTCAGTTTCTTGTGCCAAATATGTGAGTCCAGTTCCATTAGAATGTTTACTGAGATTGCAACCATTTTCATGAGAACGATATTCACCATTGTTTTATAATTGGAAAAAATGCTCCACCACAAAGCTACCTTTCCAATACTTTTCTTAAATGTTATACTGTCTTAAACATTACACAAAACTCAAGAAATCATAAGAAGTAAGAATAGGGAAAAAATTTAAGACATGTTTTATGAGGAAAAATTAAAAGAGCTGGAATGATTAAACCTGGAAAAGGAAAAAAAAATTGACATTAAAATTCTCTCCACATTGAAGAGGAATTGCTTGCCTAACTTGACAGGTATTTGCATTTGCCTGCGTTAACAAGCATTTAATTGGAAATAAAAACATTTCTGCCCCAAATAATAAATAAATTTGTTAAGACTATGAACCATTAACTGTTCTGAATAATTGTGGTATATTGCCTGGGAGTTAACCAGGATATCTTTGAAGACTGTTTCCACTTAATTGCTATATGATAGTATAGAAACAAGTCTTACAAAAGTTGGACATCCAAATCTCTTACCTAGGACTGACTTAGGGTAGGATGATTAATATTCTTGGAGTAATACATGGAGTTACTAAAATAACATATTTCACGTTGAAGACCTAAAAGCAAGTGAGTACATGCATGATAACTTTAGTTTCAGTTCAACATGTCATTTTGTTTTTAGAAATTTTTTATTTAATGAATAGAAATTTCATATAGATAGCTTTTAGGAATACAGTGGTTCTTCCCCCCATTCCCACCCTCCCATCCCCACTTCTATCCTTCTCCCATTCCGTTCTTTATTAAGATTCATTTTTAATTGACTTTATATACAGAAGACAAACTCTATGCTAAGTAGAGATTTCAACTGTTTGCACCCACACAGACACATAAAGTATAAAGTACAGTTTGAAGACAAGTTTTACCATTAATTCTCATAGTACATCTCATTAAGGACAGAGGTCCAACATGGGGCATAAGTGCACAGTGACTCCTGTTTCAACATAAATCTTTAAGTACATAATGATTATGAATTGTTATTTCACAAACTGAAGGCTACTTTTAGCTACTTTTACTTTTACATTTTTACACATTAAAAGATGCATCCTTCTAATTCAAATTGGGAAGCTACAATGTTAATGTAAAATTCTGGAATGAGCATTGAAAAACTGTAGTGAAATTAAAGGGCATGTAGTTTTGGAGAAATAATTGGAGGAAGAATTAATAATAATTATGTAACTAATAAATCTTTGAAAAAATAAGAATTTTTGTGACTGTTATATACCAAGAACTATAGTAGACTTACAAGTTTATTTTGTAATTTTCCTTATAAAGATACTATGAGTTTAGCTTTGTTATTTCTCCCTTTCCCTTTTGTGGTAGGTAATAGAACTTAGGAGCAGAGAGATAAAATACTTCCATCGCTTATGTACAATGGATATGTCGGAATTTGAACATAATGTGGCTGAACAGGGAAAAGCCACAGTGACCACAGCCACGGATACCATAAAAACCCAGGACCATGTTCCCAAGGGACTGATTGAAATTTTCAGTGGAGACTAGACCAGAACAGAGACTCCACAGAGTGGTGAGGAGAGACAACAGCACATACCTTCAGTCACTCACCACAAATGACTCTTGTATATACATGGCTGACACCCATATGGAACTTACCTTCTTACCAGGCAAGGTGAAAGTAGGCTGGACACAGCTTTTGGTCTTCACAGACTTTGAGTGTAGTCTGGAGAACTGGCAGGGGACTAAGCAACTACTTTGCTCTGCCAGGAGAGACCAGCTTGCTTCTTCCCCTTCCCCACCAAAGCACCAGACTAAATTTGCTGAGATGGAGTTGCAGCCAGTCTCTATCCTGAGGCAGCTCATGGTGGGGACAGGAAGCTTGCTGGGCTGTGATTGGACCATGTGCACCTGTGACTGTTAGGGTTCTGGGCATTGACCATGGAGCCGATAGGGATGTGGGTTGTGCACCAGCATGGTCTGCAAAAACTCAGAGATCCCTGCATGCTTTTGAACATCTCGTGAAGGATTCAGGAAACACACTGTGAAGTGAATCAGTGTTCTGCATGGTGCATGTACCCGGGTGGGTAGGGTGTGCAGGCACTGTTGGCTCATTCTAGGCTGTCAGTTGGTTCAGCTTGTCACAGAGAAGGGTTGGAATTGTGAACATACTAGCCAACTTCAACATCCCTTACCCCTACTGATTGTAGCCACAGGTACCACACCATTCTGAACTTGGATGTCACTCAGGTCTCTTGCTTCACTCAAAAATAGTGGCCCAAATTCACTGGGCCCATCTAGCATACTGTACTGGAACTCCAGCACAAGTCTCAGGGACTCCACCAAACCAGTCATATTTCTAAGATTAAAGCCTTCAGAGGTCTCAAGATGGTGGTATAGCAATAGGACTTTCCTAGTGACATGGGGCAAAATATTTATAAAGGAGAGAAGATACACACCAGAGATAGAGCTATGGGAAATTCGAGAAGCCCAGGAGACCAACAGACTGGGCAGGTCCATGCCGAAAGAGCAAATAAGAATAGGAAGCAGTGGAGTCTCTGAATGGGGAGGTTGGCTCCTGCCCCCAGTGGACCAGGTGAGACAGGAAATTGTATTTCCATGGAGCTGAAAGTAGCAGTGGGAGGGAGAGCTTCGTGAACTGCTTCTAAAGTTCCCCATGGGAAAAAAGAGAAGATAGGAACAGAGAAGTCAGGAGCTCTCCTGTTCACCTCCATCCCTTTCCCTCCCCTCTGCAGCCACTGGGAGAAGCCATTTTGTTTGTTTTGAACATAAGCAGTGGACTGTCAATTTTGTCTCCCATGCACATGCTCTTCAATTGCAGGGGCTACCTCACCACACCTCCACCCAGGAATGAGGACTACAATATTTCAGAAGAATTTCTTCCTTACCACATAAGCTGTACAAAAAGAAGTCCTGAATATAAAAAAAATTGAGCCTGTTCCGTCCACCACGAGAAGCGAGCTGAGCTGCAGTAGGCAGGGCTCCATGCACCAGAGCTTGTACCCACTCTACCACAATCGAGAAGTGAGCCAGGGTCAAGTAGGTGGGACTCTGTGCTTCCACTTGCAACACAGACACATAGTTCATAAGAGGGAAACCTCACCACAAGAAAATCTCCACAGATTAGAGGTGGTTAAAGCAGGGTGATATAAACCGGAAACACTGGAGATTAACACCAGGTTGTCTCACAATTGAAGAAACTTCCTCTAACCAACAAATCAGAGGAAAGCTACAAAGCCTCAGGGTGGACATATACTGGCTGTACTCTCCACTCAGGAATACTGAATTGAGCACCCAGGCCACACACAACACACACCTCTTGGAACTCACTAAAAGTATAGATGTCCCACTAAATCACAAAGAAAGAGAAAAGAAACCAGAGAAAAATAGAAAAGAAACACAAATGCTGAAAAACAAAGGAAAAACCCTAAACAAGTATAAGGAAGAAATTTTGAGCCCCTCAAAGGAATACTACATCTCTTCAATAATAGAAGGTGAAGATGAAGAGATTGAAGATATGCTAGAAACAGAATTCAGAAAATTAATCATCAGATTACTTTGAAGCAATCAGAACCAAGTTCACAATCTAAATGAAAAGTTCTTTCCAGACATTGAGATATTAAAGAGAAGTCAGAATGAAATACTTGAAATGAAGGATTCAATAGATCAAATAAAAATGCAGTGGAAAGCCTTAACAACAGAATAGGTGAGACAGAATAAAGAATATCAGAATTAGAAGACAAGTTTCTAGAAGCATTACAATCAGACCAAAAAAAATTAGAAAATTAAAAAAAAAAAGATGGAGATCTACAAAATACTATCAAATGACCAAACGTATGGTTCCTAGGAGGTCTGGAAAGTGTGGAAAGAGTGAAAGGATTAGAAGCCCTACTTAATGATATAACAGCAAACTTCCCCAATATGAAGAAAGAGACATACAAATAAAAGTACACGGAACTCCTAATAGACATAACCAGAAAAGATCTTCACCATGACACAATGTAGTCAAACTCTCCGCAGTAAAATATAAGGAAAAGATCTTAAAATGTGCACAACAGAAATACCAAATCATATTTCAGAGGAAACCCAATTAGACTCATTGTAGACTTTTTTTTTATAAAGCTTTTATTTAAAGAATATAAATTTCCAAAGTACAGCTTATGCATTACAATGGCTCCCCCCCCATAACTTTCCTCCCACCCGCTACCCTCCCCTTTCCCACTCCCTCTCCCCTTGCATTCACATCAAGATTCATTTTCAATTCTCTTTATACACATAGTCTCATGGGCTCTTGAGCCAGATCTGAATGCCTAAGGGCTGATTCTGAGGCCAGAGTGCGATTTAGGACATCTGCCATTCTATGAGTCTGCTGTGTATCTTGCTTCCCATGTTGGATCATTCTCTCTCTTTTTGATTCTATCAGTTAGTATTAGCAGACACTAGTCTTGTTTGTGTGATCCCTTTGACTCTTAGACCTATCAGTGTGATCAATTGTGAACTGAAATTGATCACTTGGACTAGTGAGATGGCCTTGGTACATGCCACCTTGATGGGATTGTATTGCAATCCCCTGGCATGATTCTAACTCCATCATTTGGGGCAGGTCCGATTGAGCATATCCCAAATTGTACATCTCTTCCCTCTCTTATTCCCACTCTTATATTTCACAGGGATCACTTTTCAGTTAAAATTTAAACACCTAAGAATAATTGTGTGTTAATTACAGAGTTCAACCACTCATTGTAGACTTTTAGTTAGAAACTCTATATGCAAGGAGAGAATGGCAAGATATATTCCAAGTCCTGAAAAAAAATAACCTGTCAACCTAGAATACTGTACCCTCCAAAGCTCTCATTTATGAATGAAGGAGAAATAAAGATCTTCCACAATAAATAGTAATTGAAAGAATTTGTAACTACTCACCCAGCCCTACAAAAAATGCCCAAGAATGTGCTACACACAGAAACACAAAAATAGGAATATCACTATGAAAGAAAATGAACCCAGAAAATGACCCAATAAACCTAATTAGACTCATTGTAGACTTTTTTTTCATAAAGCTTTTATTTAAAGAATATAAATATAAAAATATAAATATAAATATAAATGCTACAGGCATTATGGTACAGGAAACCCAAAGTAAATAATTAGGACTATTAATGGAAATATGGCAGGGCAAAGTTGGTACTTAACAATAGTCACCTTGAATGTAAATGATCTCAACTATCACCATTGCTATTCAATATAGTTCTGGAAGTTCTAATCAGTGCCATTAGGCAAGAAAAATAAAAGTGATTCATATTGGGAAAGAGGAAATCAAACTATCCCTTTTTGAAGATGACATAAAATAATATCTTGTATCTTTTATGAACACAATGGAATGAAGCTGGAAATTAACAACAAAAGAAATTCTAGAAAATGTATAAATACATGGAGACCAAACAACATGTGCCAGAATGAACAATGGGCCATCGAAGAAATCGAGGGAAATTTAAAAATTCCTTGATATGAATGAAAATGACAACACAGCTATCAAAACAAAGGATGCAGCAAAAGCAGGGTTAAGAGGAGAGTTTATAACAATAATAGGAATGTGTCTACATCAAAAAATTGGAAAGATATCAAATAAGTGATCTAATAATCATTTCAAGGGTCTAGAAAAACAAGAACAAACAAAATTCAAAATTAGTAGATGGAAAGAAATAAAAATCAATAATTAAAATAGTAATGAAAAACTATACAAAAGATCAGTGAAATGAAGAGCTATTTTTAAAATAAAATTGATAAACCATTGGCCTAATGAACCAAAAAAATGGGTGGAGACAAAATCAGAGATGAAAAATAGGCATTAGATATGATACCTCAGAAATGCAAAGAGTAATTATGAATTAGTACAAACAGGTTTATGCCAACAAATTATAAAATCTAGAAGAAATGGATAGATTTCTGGACATATGATTTACCAAAATTGAGGCATGGAGACATAAAAAAAACTTGAATAGATCAATACAAAAGACAAATTAAATTAGTAGTAAAAAAAAGAAAAACCAAGAACCAGATGACTTCACTGATGAATTCTATCAAACTTTTAAGGAAAAACTAGTCCTAATTCTTAAATTATTCAAAAACAATTGAAAGGGAGGGAACTCATTCTGTGAGTTCAACATTACTTTAATTCCAAAAGCAGAGAAAGCAACAGCAAAAAAGAGAACTACAGACCAATATCTCTGATGATCATAGATGAAAAATTCCTCAACCAAAACTCTGAACCAAGTGGGATTTATCTCAAAGATGTAGGGATGGTTCAATGTATGCAAATGAATAAACGGATATGTTAAGCAAATGAAAGATAAATACTGTATAATTATCTCAATAGTTACCAACAAGGCAATTTATAAAATACAGCATCCTTTCATGATAAAAGCTTAAAAAATTGGGTACAGAAGGAACATTTGTCAACACAAGGCAATATATGACAAACCCAAAGCCAGCATTATATTGAATGTGGGCTAATTGGATTGTAACTTGCAGAAATACAAAATATCAACTCACAAGGAATCAAGGACCTAAACTTAGCCAAGACCTGAAACTAAATTGCTAGAGGAAAACAGGAAACACTCCAAGACATTTTTCTACACAAAGACTTCTTGGATAAGATTGCAGAAATAAAGAAAGCAAAATGACCAGGTTTTTTTGTAATGGGAAGCGTATATGAAAAGGCATTTTTCAACAGAGTAAATATAAATGGCCAACAGGAAAAAATGCTCAGGACCACTAGCCACCAGGGAAATGCAAATAAAAATGAAAACCAATTAGAATGGCTATCATCCAGAAATTAAAAAAAAAAATGCTGGTGAGGATGTGAAGAAAAAGGTATTCTAATACACTATTGGTGGAAATGTAAACTGGTACAGGCATTATGGAAGAAATATAAAGATTCCTCAAAACTAAAAATAGATCATCCATATGACCCAGCTATCCCACTTCTGGGAATATATCCAAAGGAAATTAAAAGCAGCATATGAGGTACCTGTACTCCCGTGTTTATAACAGGTAACTCACAAAAGCTAAGATAAGGAATCAATGTAGATGTCCATTATCTGATATCTGAATACAGAAAATGTGTAATTTATACATGATGAAATATTATTCAGCCATAAAAAGAATCAAACTCTAACATTTGCAACAAGATGGATACAACTGAAGATCATTATGCTAAGTGAAATAAGCCAGGCCCCAAAAGGCAAATATCATGTTTTTATTTATGATAGTTCACATATTAATTGTTATATAGTTAAATATTACTTCACTGAATCTTACCATGTAAATGACAGTGTACTATTGTTTCTCACATTAAAAAAATGGAAAGGGCATATTAGGACTTTGGGGGTAATAGAAATGCTTTGTTCTTGATCTGAATGTTGATTATGAGTATGATCAGATGACAAAAAGCTCATAGATCTATACACTTTAGTGCACTTCATGGTATACATATTGTATTTTAATAAAATATTCTAAAAAAGATTTAAACCTAGTATTTGTGCTTGGAAATCTCTTTTTACTCTTTTTGCTTTATTGCTTTTACACAAGGAAGAAGGGATCAAGCATTTAATCACTCATTTTTTAGAACAGAGAGATAAGTATATTTTTAAAATTTATTTATTTATTTGACAGAGTGAGTTATGGAGAGAGAGGGAGAAACAAAGAGATCTTCCATCTGCTGGTTCATTTCCCAAATGGCCATAATGGCTGGGGTTGTTCCAGGCTGAAGCCAGGAGCTTCTTCTGAGTCTCCCATATGGGTGGCAGGGGCCCAAGCACTTGGGCCATCCCCCACAGCTTTCCTAGGTGCATTATCAGGGAGGTGGATCAGAAGTGGAACAGCCAAGACTGGAATCAGTGCTTATACGGGATGCTGGCATCGCATGCAGTGGCTTAACCCTCCATGCCACAATGCTAACTCTGGCGTGTTTCTTTTTAACATGAAAACTGATATTTAGATATAATAAGGAGATTAAAAATAACTTTAAACAACCAGGAGTTTTAAAAATATGTAGTGTAGGTTTTTTGGCAATAATAATACATCAAACAATGTCCTGGGTGATCCAGATAATAATGAGAAAAAGAAATTGCACTTATAGTCATGAATTAGTAATGTAGAACTATGTAACCTACTTCTTACTAAAAATGATCTTGTTCAAATATATTGAGTTCTGAGGTTTAGGGCTGCATATTATTCACATTTATATTCCAATACTGGCCTATTATTTGGACATAGTAAGTACCTACTAAATGTGCATTTTATGGATAAGAAATGCTTTTGAAGGTATTTCTTCTTCTCCTCTCCTCTTCTACTTTTCCTCCTCCTCCTCCTTCTTTTACCTCTTGTTAACTTCAGATTCTTACTTGTAGAAGAATATAAAAAATGCAGAAGGATAAAGCTACTTTTCTTGTATCTTATGAAGCACCGTTTCAATCATCTTTTAAAATGTTTGTGAAGGTGATTTTTTTTCAAACATTCCAATGATGCTTTTTATTTTCACAAAACCTAGTGAAAAAAATATTGTAGTTCTGAAATTTAGAAGAGTAAATGAGATTTTAGAGGAAATTTAAGAATATTCTATAGACATTTATACATGTTAAGTGCCTGAAGGGTTGAGGAAAAGAGTTTAGGCTTATACTCAGTGGAATACGAATGCTCCTCAATTTATGGTATTACATCCTGCTAAACCCATTGTAAACTGAAAATACTGTCAGTAAAAAATATGTTTTGTATGCCTACCCTACCAAACGTCATAGTTTACAACACAGTACACTATAGAGTATAATTTGTTGGCTATCCCAACTGGTATTGACCCAGAGCTGTGCTAGTTGATGCAGCTCAGCATTGCGACAGATAATACTGTGTATGTATTGCTGGGGAAAAGATCCACATTTGAATTATATTATAAATTATAAAGTGAATTTTATCATTTCACACCATTGTACAGGCAAAATGTCATTAGTCAAATCATCATAAGTTGAAGATTGTAAGTCGGCCCTTAATATCCACGGGTTCCACATCAGCAGACTTAAGCAACCAGAGATTGAAAATATTTTTTCAAAAAGAATTCCAGTAACTTTCTAAGAGCAAAACTTGAATTTTCCATGTGCTAAGGAGTATCCTCAGTCTGGTTGAATGAAGTGATGTGTGGGCACACCCTGTTGTAGCCTCCTGCCACCCTACACATCCTCCATCTCTCTCTCACATTTGTTCTTTGAGCATCATGCATCTCATGTCTTGTGTATTATTTAATTGGGTTTATTATATTTGAGTCTGTACTGATTATGTACAGACTTTTTTTCTTATTCCTTAACCATATAGCATTATAGCTAAGGATTTTGAATTAGAGGTTATATATAATCTAGAAATTATGTAAAATGTACGAGATTAGTATTTGCATAAAAGTATATTTATAATATGCAAGTAATAGGCCATTTACATAAATAATTCTAATATCTTTCTATTTTGGTGTTTGCAAGGGTCCTGAAACAATCACCTGAGGATACCAAGGGATGACTTCAGTGTCTGAGTCTCTTGTCTCAAGGTAGAATGGTGAGATTACTGTTTAGGCCCACCAGATGGCAGCTGTGCTATGTGCTCTTAGAGACTCAGAAGCAGTCTCACAAAGAGGCCTGCAAGACTAAAGGAAGTGATTAATCATAGGCACAGTGTAGGGGCTACCTGCTTCCACTTAGAAGAAAGCTGACAAGCTGACTGTTCAGGCAGCTCTTGATTTCTAAACCCAGAAGTTACAGCAGTTTTGAAAATTAAAAGAAAAACACTATGAGTAAGGAGTTGATGTCTAAAAGAAGAGGGATACAATGCAAAGTGCCAACTATGCTGAATCATCAAACTTCAGACTAAGGAAAACCCAAGTTGGGGAAGGTGGGATTCACTTAAAATTTCTAATACAAGTTGAAACTAAGTTAATGAGTCATTGGTTGAGTGATTAGGAGTGATTTTTATGACACTTTCAGATAATTTCCCTCTTTCCAGAGACATAAACCATATGCTCCATTACCAGTATTTACATTGAGGTATTGAAGCCACATTTTATGTTTGTAACACTTAATTTTGTGTGGTTTCTCATCTATGAATTGAGGACATTAATTTAGATAAAATGTTGTTGTGAGAAGATTACTAGAAAAAAATTATTGTAAAAATCCTAGTGCAGAGAATGCCACCGTGTTAACATTGTAGCTACAATTAAAAAAAAAATCCATCAGTTTTAATGCCTTTGACATGCTTTTCAAAAGTTTGTGTTGTTCCAACCAAGAAGTATTTAACTTTATTTGGTGTTAAGATATATAAAAGAAATATAATAAATACTTATTAATAGGACAATTTACAAAGGGAAGGTTGACTATTATTTTGAGTCTTGCTTGATGCCAAATATTGTGCTAGGTTCCATACGTATGAGAGTAGTTTGAAAAGTTTTTGGAAAATAGAATTAAAAGCAAGTTAGTTTGGATACAAAAAAGTTTCTGAAATCCATGCATAGTTTTCATAAAATATATTTTCTGTGAGCTTTTTACAATGCCTTTTTATAATGTCTGAATCCTTAAAATAATCTCCCCAGGAAAATATGGTTATCTTCCTAGAATTATATATATGAAACCTGTTCTCTTTATATTAATAAAAATTAAAATAATACAATATCTTAAAACTGTCTAAAAACAGAACAAAGCAAAACAAAACAATAACCTCCTTAGATAGTTTTTCAGCATAGTAGGAAGGAGACTGAGGCATTCAAAGGTTTATAAAGAAGCACTTTTATGTCTATATTTATCCTCATTAATAGCCTTGAAATTTGTGGTGTATGCATCTATCCTGAAAGCTTGAAATGACTTTTAATTTCCTGTTTAAGTGAGATTCCTGGGGTAAATGTTTAGCTCAGTGGCTTACGTTGCTGCCTGGGATGCCTCTATCTCCGCACTTGAGTGCTTGGTTTGAGTTATAGCTATTCTTCTTCTTGGAAGGCAGCAGACAATGCTCAAGTACTTGAATTCCCACCACTCATATGGGAGACTCCAATGAAGTTCTGGGCTTTTGACTTTGGCCTGGCTCAGCCATGCCTGTTGAAGACATTTGCAGACTGAGCCAGCATATGTACCTTTCAAATAAAATAAGTGAGCAAAAATTAAACAAGAAAAGAGAAATATTCCCTAAAATAGATTCTGTAATTCCTCAGGGTAGTATACTGAGTTATTTAAAACTTAAAAAAAAAGGTGACTGATAGATTGAGATTGTTCATATTTATGGGGTATCATATGATGTTTTGATATATAATATATATATATATATAACATAATATATAATATATATGTAATGCTCAATCAGGGTATATATATATATATGTAATGCTCAATCAGGGTAAACATATGTATCTCCTCAAGTATTTTTTTTTTATTTGACAGATAGAGTTAGATAGTGACAGAGAGAGACAGAGAGAAAGGTCTTCCTTCCACTGGTTCACCCCCCAAATGGCTGCTATGGCTGGAGATACACCAATCTGAAGCCAGGAGCCAGGCGCTTCCTCCTGGACTCCTATGTGTGTGCAAGGGCCCAAGTACTTGGGCCATCCTCCACTGCCCTCCCAAGCCACAGCAGAGAGCTGGACTGGAAGAGGAGCAGCCGGGACTAGAACCTGGCGCTCATATGGGATGCCAGCACTGCAGGAGGAAGACCAACCAAGTGAGCCATGGTGCCAGCCCCTCTCCTCACGTATTTAACATTCCAAGTCTATTCTAGTTTTTGAAAACTATAGAAATCATTACTTAGTTTATACTAAGTTGATCTTCTGTATGTAAAGATAATTGAAAATGAATCTTGATGAAGAATGGGATGGGAGAGGGAGTGGGAGATGGGATGGTTGCGGGTGGGAGGGAGGTTATGGGGGGGAATGCCACAATAATTAAAAAGTTGTACTTTGGAAATTTATATTTATTAAATAAAAGTTGAAAAAAATAAACTTTCTTATTCTAATAATTTCAAAAGAAAGAAAGAAAGAATAACAATACCATGGGCAAACAAGAATACAGAGCAACTGTAACTCACACATTGGTAGTGGGGATGTAAGCTGGTATTACAATGTTTTAAAGCAGTTGACAATTTCTTATAAAGTTCAGTATACACTTACCACACAGGCTACCAATTTCACTCAGATATTTTCCTAGGGAAGATAAAATCAAACATCCATAGTCAGATAAATAGATCTTATATTATTTGGTAAAAAGCAAGACAATGCAAAGGTGGAAAATTTAAATCAGCTTAATGCTTAGAGGCAATGTGTGGAGGAGTGCCAGAGAGAACTAGATACAGTGACCCCGCCCTTTTGTAAAGCAGTCCCTCATTATCTTGGACACTTAGATTGGTATTTTTCTACTATAAGAAGCAAGGAGCAGAAAAGACGACTTTTCTGACATGAAAACTGAAACAGAATTACATGCTATTAGTTCTATATCTTGTACTACTCGGAAGTTATTCATTTTTTGGTTACTTAGGATTTCATGCAATGAATCTTCAAACAATATAGCTAAGATTAAAAGTTCTTTGCTTGAAATTTGAGTTCCAAAGATGTAATCCCAATGTATTGGTGACTTATTTTTGGCTAGTACTCTCCAATATGATTTTCCTTATAAATACCATTGTAATCCAGATGCTAGAGAGCTATGTTTTGAAGACTGAGCCCGGTTTTTTCATGTTTCTTTTTATTACTACCTGTATGAATTACAGCCATTCAGGTATGCAGATGGGTTGGCACAAGCATTGTTTATAATTTTGAACTTCAGGAGCTTAATTTTCATTTGTGTAATACTTTTGTTTGAATTTTATAATATTGATAATTCTTTATATTCATGTAATCTTTAATTAGTCTAATTAGATTCTAAATTAGTTTTCATTACTGCCCCTTGCTAATGAGAGAAACATAATACTAAGGAATAATATATTATTGGAACGTACTGAATTTTGGAGGCCCACAAAACGTTATTTATGATTTTAGCTCCACTCCCACCAATAAATATTTTTTGTCCATTTGGATTGACATTGTTCCTGTTGATACCAAAGAGATAATTTCCTTAATTACAGTGATAATAATTTTCCTTTATTGAGTTGCCATTATGTATCAGGCATTGTACTTTGCACTTAACAAATGCTGTCTTACGTAGCTTTAATAAAAATATATATGAGAGGGTGAAGAAAAATGGTGGTTAAGACTCTTAGATGATTGTTTTCATGCAAAGAAATTAGTTTGAACAGCTATTCATGCACCAAGTTACTTTCACAAGAGTTTTGGAACCTGTAAAAGAGACACAGGAAGAGAGCAGGAAGGAAAGATTTGCCCATACCACCCTCTTCTGGCTCCAGCTACTGGGGTGTAGAAACACATTTTGCTTCCCTTTTGGGAGAGGAAGAGCAAGTTAAGTCGAGCCCTTATACTTGGAATGCAACACCAGAAATGATTTACCACTTTAACAGACTTGAAAGAGAGATGGAAGTATTAATGAAAGAAGTCCTTGATCTTCAAAGTACATTAAGCCAAAGTAAAACCAGGAGAAAAGATACCACTCTGAGATGCGATGATTTTTAACAGCCCTTGTCTTGACTGTTGAGGAACAGCATTTTTTTCCTTCTTTATATTACTTGTTGAACTCATCACTTACTGTAGGACTAATCTTTTCAGTATAAAGTTAACTGAAAATAGATCTTTGTAAAAAATAAGGATGGGAATAGGAGACGGAGGAGGAAGAAGGGTATGAAAGAGGTTAGGGTGGAAAATATCACTGTGTTCCTGAATATATATATATATATATATATATATATATAACATAAAATTTGTATAACTTAAATAAAATTTAAATAAATAAATAAAATTATCTGGCACAAAAAAGAAAAATGGCATCAATAGCAGAGTAGATTAAACAGAAGAAAAAAATAAATAAGTTAAAAACTGTTTGCAGAGACATAGTAGGAGGAAAAAATGAAAGAAAAGGAATGAAAAAAGGTCACTGGAAGTTTGGAACAGCATAAACATCAATATCTGAGTAACCGGGATTCAAGAGGGACCTGAGAATACTAAAGGGATAGTTGATAAACTCTAAGGGATAATAATGGAAAACTTCCTAAATCTATCAAAAACCAAGACAATTTAGGTACAGGGAACTCTGAGGTCACCAGTTAGATTCAATTCAAGCAAGACATAGTATAGTTAAGTTCTTCAAGGTTAAAGTTAGAGGAGTCTCAAAACTGCAAGATAAAGGAGCAAATAACTGGTGTGCCAGTTCACCTGACTATACACTTCTTGGCAGAAATCTTAGAGGCCAGGGGGGAATAAAATAAGACTTTAATAGTACTGAAGAAAAAAAAAAGCTTCCATACAAGAATACCACACCTAGCAGAGATATCTGTCAGACATGAAGGAGGAATGACATTCACAGACAAAAGCTGAGAGAATTTATCATCATCAGAGCTGTTTCACAAGAAATGCTACAGGGCATTCTTCAGAATGAAGAAAAGAGATGTCAATGAGTAAGACAAAAATATCAGAAGGTAAAAAACTCACTGGTAAGATAGTTATGCAATTCAGAATGCTTCAATACAGTAAAATGGTATATAAACCATTCACATTTCTAATATGAAGACTGAAAAAGAACAAAAAGCAGTTTGTTGACATGTTAAGAGGCAAGCATTATGGAAAATGGAATATCAAAAATTCAAAATGTGAGGAATGAAATACAAATGTAGAGGTCTTTATTTGTATTTTTATATTTATCTTTTTTCTTCCTATCTTTACAATCAATGACAAGTTGCTATCATTTCCAAATAGTATAACAAAATATGTTCTTTATAAGTCTTGTGGTAAACACAAAGCAAAAATCAATTATAGACTTACCAAAAATAATTAATCAATGCACACAAGAAAGATCCTCATATAATAATAAAGAGTTCAATCCAGCAAGAGGAAACATACACATACATATAGGCACCCAATATTGGAGTAATATATACAGAGCAAATATTAATAGACTTAAAGGGAGAGACAGATTCCAATTCAATAACAGAGAACTTTTAATAACTCTACTGTCAGAAATTTACAGATCATCCAGACAGAAAATTAACAAAGAAACAAGAGTTAGATTGCAACTTAGTTATTGGAGCCAACATAATGTACAGATGTTCCATGTAACAGCTGCAGAATACACATTCTTCTCTATAGCACATGAAACATTTTCTAGGAAAGATAATATGATAGGTCACAAAACACATTTCACCACATTTAAAGTAATATAAATCATACAGAGTATGTTTTCTGACTACAGTGCAATAAAACTAGAAGTCAACAACAACAAAACCGATGGAAACTACACTAATACATGTACATCGAACAATTTACTCCTGAATAACTGGTGGAGGTTCTGTCCTTCTTGTTTGTCATTACTTGTAGGTCATCAAAGATTTTTCTGATCTAGAAATTGTTTTTAGTGTACTTGAAAGAACTGGTAACATATGATTATAAAGAACTATAATTGTAAAATAAGAATTCTAGAGAGATTTTTTAATCAAAGGGAAAATATGGTTTTGGACAAATTTAAGTGGAATTTCTCTATATCTAGATCATCCTAATGAACTTTCATCTTTTATAGCAATGTATCATTTGAAATTATGTGTATATATATATACACATATATAGGTCTTTTCACCCACTGAAATATACATTTTTGTTACCTGTTTAAAAAGGTGAAAGTAATATGATATGCTATAAAATCAACTTGTGTAGGCAAGTATAAAATAAACAGTAGTGTTCCGAATTCTAAATTCTATTTAAAAAGGTCTTTTCAGTTTTATCCCTAAATTTTAAGTGCATGTAACAGCTGCTATAAATAAATCTTACTGATAAACTTTTTATTTATAAAATTAGTAACATAATATTCAAATTGTTTCATATATTGCTTATTCTTTTTAAAACAGTTTTATAATTTTTTATTGTGTTGTGTACTAAAATACTTCTATAGTAATTCGTTGAGTCAAAATTTATCTGAATCATGGTTCTCTGAATCTTCACAATTACAAGGGCACTTTTTTATGTTTCTTTTATTTTTAAACTTTTATTTAATGAATATAAATTTCCAAAGTACAGCTTATGGATTACAATGGCTTCCCCCCCATAACTTCCCTCCCACCTGCAACCCTCCCCTTTCTCTCTCCTTCTCCCACAAGGGCACTTTTGAAGAATTTTATTGCTACACATAGTTTGGCATCATTGTAAGTATATTTGTACATTCAATTATAACCAACAGATTGTAAAGGATAAAGGATATATAAAGGATAAAGGATATATTTATTATAAATTTCATAAGTATTATCAAATTTCTGCTCATAAAGCATAATTGAAACAACATTAACACAGTAGTTCAGAAGACTCAGTGTCTCAGAAACTGTTTCTTCATATTGATATAATGAGATATTGTAAAACTTAAAAATTTTTTATTCTTACAAATGAAAACAATGTCTTATTTTAATTTACCTATTCTTAGTTATGAGGGAGATTGATTATATATCCTGTTTTTTTGCTGCTTGTTTTTTTTAAAAATAATTGTCCATTTATATTCTTGTCCATTTTTCTTTTTGATACCCATAGTAGTGTAGTTTGTTTTGTTGATTGTGAGAACTGTTGGCAAATGAAGGAAATTATTCCTTTTTCATTTGTGTTTCAATTTTATTTATTTATTTATTTTTATTTTATGTGAAAGAGAAGGAGATTGAGATCGATATCTTCATTGGTTCTTTCCCCAAATTTCTACAATAGCCAAGTCTTTGGACCAGGATGAAGTCAGGAGCCTGGAACTCAATCTAGGTCTCCCATGTGGATGTCAGGGACCCAAAATACTTGAGCCAGCATCCACTTTCTTCCTAGGCACATTAACAGGAAGCTATATCTGAAGCAAAGTAGCTTTCAAGTTTAAGGCTTGTTTTTGATTAACAATTCCTTCCTCAATTTAGTTGTTTCTTCTTGAATTTTCCTATAAGGAGCGAGAAAAAATCAAGCTACATCTTCCGCACATTGATTGCAAGTCTCATCAACTAGATATTCAAGTTTATAAATTACAAGTTCTACTTTCCATCACTGAACAGCTGAGCACAATTCAGCCTGATTTCCTCAACTTCATAACAATAATCACTTGCCTTCAGTTCCTGAAATGTGTTTATCATTTCTACCATGACAGCATCTGAAAATGCATATTTCTAGTAACAATATCTTCAAGACAATTAAGGCTTTTTTTGTATACCACAGCTTCACAATTTTCTAGGCTCTAACTTGTTACCCAATTCCACAGTCACTTCTTCTTCTCTCTTTTTTTTTTTTTGTTACTTTTTTACAGTAGCACTCCCCGTGCTATTACCAGACTCTTACTTTTCTGGACTGCTATTAACATAATACCACAAACTGGGGCCTTAATATAACAGAATTTATTCACTCATAGTTGGTTAGCTATCTGAAATAAAAGTTTCATCAGGATTGTTTCCTTCTGTGTGCTGTGAGGAACAGTCGGCTTGTGTGTCTTTCCTAGATTCCTTTCGTTTCATGTAGTATGTGGCATTTCTTAGTTTATAGAAGCATTAATTTAATATCTCCCTCTATCTTCACATGACATTTCCCCCTTTTTCTTCTAAATTGTATTGCATTAAGGATCCACCCTATTCCAGTAATTAACTATTTCCCCCTCCCCCAGAAACCTTATATTTAAGGAATACAAACTTCATACATTTCATAATTACAACTTTAGGAACATGATGATTCTTCCCACAAAACCTACACTCTCACCCTTCTTACTCCTCCTTCTCCTATTCCCATTCTTAGTTTTTTGCTGTGATCTATTTTTAATTAACTTTATACACATTTGATTAACTCTAGGTTAAGTAAAGAGTTCAGCAAATAGTATATATATTAAAAAAAGCCCTGTTCTTCAACAGTTGAGACAAGGGCCATTCAATGTCATTGCTTCTGAAAGTGCCAGTTTTACTTCTATAGATTGCCTTTTAGGTTTTCTATTAGTTATCACAGGTCAAGGAGAACATATGGTGTTTGTCCTTTTGGGACTGGCTTATTTCACTAAGTATGAGGTTTTTCAGTTTCATATGGTCATATATTAGGGCTATATTCAGATTTCTGAGGTATCTCCATACTGTCTTCCACAGTGGCTGTACCAGGTTACATTCCCACCAACAATGGATTAGGGTACCTTTTCCCCCACATACTTGCCAGCATTTTTAGTTTGTAGAGTTCTGTATGAAAGCCAATCTAATGGGGGTAAGGTGAAACCTCATTTTGGTTTTGATTTGCATTTCCCTGATGGCTAATGATCCTGAGCATTTTTTCATGTCTCTGTTGAACATTTGGAATTCTTCTTTTGAAAAATGCCTATTTTAATCTTTTACACATTTTTTTAAAAAAGATTTCTTTATTTTTACTTGAAAATCAGAGTTACACATAGAGAAGTAGAGGCAAATAGAGAGAGGTCTTCCATCTGCTGGTTCACTTCCCAGTTGACCACAATAGCCGGAGCTGCACTGATCTGGAGCCAGGAGGCAGGAGCTCCTTCTGGGTTCCCACATAGGTGCAGGGGCCTAAGGACTTCTACTGCTTTCCAAGGCCATAGCAGAGAGCTAGATAGGAAGTGGAGCAGCCAGGACTGAACTGGCACCCATATGTGCTATTGGCATTGCAGGCGGCAGCTTTACCTGCTGTACCACAGTGCCAGCCCCCCCCTTTGCCCATTTTTTAACTGAGTAGTTTGATTTGTTGAGTTTCTTGATCTCTATATATTCTGGTTGTTAATTATTTATCAATTGCATAATTTGCAAATGTTTTTTCCCATTCTCTTGATTGTCTCTTCACCTTGTTAATTCTTTCTTCTGCAGTGCAGAAGCTTCTCATTTTGATATAATCCCATTTGTCAATTTTGGCTTTGATTGCCTGTGCCTCTGGGATCTTTTCCAAGAACTCTTTGTCTATACCGATGTCTTGTAGGGTTTCCCCAATGTTCTCTAATAATTTGATGGTATCAGGTCTTAGTTTTAGGTCTTTAATACATTTTGAGTGGATTTTTGTTTAAGGTATGGGTCTTGCTTCATATTTCTGCGTATGGAGATCCTATTTTCCCAGCACCATTTGTTGAAAAGACTGTCCTATGGATTGAGTTTAGCTCCTTTGTCAAAGATAAGTTAGTTGTAGATGCATGGATTGATTCTGGTATTTCTATTCTGCTGCTCGTTATGGGGTAGCAGGTCCAATAGAGCTCCTCTGGGCCAGCCTGGGGAGCTGAGGGGCTGAGCGGGATGATGAGTGTCGGTGGCAAAGGAACCACACCAGAGCCAGGAAATCAGTCAATGCCCAGGGTGCAGCCGGGTTCTTGACTTTATTGGGAGGGGAAGAGCTTTTATAGACACAGAAAGGGGGCTGTCCAAGGCACAAGGGAACTGAGCCAACCAGCTGAAATTTAAGGCAGGACACGAGCTGGGCATGCCCTCAAGGGCCTATCACAACCAAGGACACATATTGGTCACGAATACGGAAGTCTCCTGTCAGTCTAGGTACCTCCCTTGGGGGCCATCTTGGATTGTTGGAAATGCTGAGTCACTAGGATGCGGAAGTTCGGCAAACTTGAGCAAAGGCTTAGCGGCCTTATTGAGCAAAGGCTTAGCAACTTTGTTTCCTTTTCGATTGGAGCCCCCCCACCCCGCACTATTCTGTTCCATTGGTCTATCCATCTATTTTTGTACCAGTACCAGGCTGTTTTGATTATAACTTCCCTGTAGTATTCTTGAAATCTGGTATTGTGACACTTCCAGCTTTATTTTTGTTATATATGATTAATTTAGCTGTTTGGGGTCTCCTATGTTTTCGTATGAATTTCAGCATCATTTTTTCTATATCTGAGTAGAGTGTCCTTGTGTATTTTTTGTTGGTATCACATTGAATCTGTAAATTGCTTTTAGCAGTATGAACATTTTGGTGATATTCATTCTTCTAATCCATGAACATGGAAAATTATTTTTCATTTTTTATGTCTTCTTCTGTTTCTTTCTTTAATGTTCTGTAATTCTCATCATAGAAATCTTTGACTTCCTTGGCTAAATTTATTCCAAGGTATTTTAGGGTTTTTTTTTGTAGCTATTGTGAATGGGATTGATCTTAGAAGTTCTTTCTCAGCCATGGCATTGTCTCTGTATACAAAGATTATTTTTTTGTGTGTTGATTTTATATGTTTTAAAGAGTTTTAACTTCTCTAAACTCTTCTGTAAGTACCAGTAGTCTCTGACTGGACTTTTGTATTCCCCATATGTAGAATCATGTCATCTGAAAATAGGGATGATTTGACTCCTCCTCCCCAATTTGTATCCCTTTAATTTATTTTTCTTGCTCTGACTAAAACTTTCAAGACTATACTGAATAGTAATGGTGACAGTGGGCATCCTTGTCTGGTTCTGGATCTCAGTGGGAATGTTTCCAACTTTACCCCATTCAATAGGATGCTGGCCGTGGGTTTGTCATATAATGCCTTGATTGTATTGAGGAATGTTCTTTCTATACCTGATTTCTTAGAGTTTTCATCATGAATGGATATTGCTTGTTGTCAAATGCTTTCTCTGCATCTATTGAGATAATCATTTGGTTTTTGTTTTTTAGTTTGTAAATGTGATGTATTGCATTGATTTGTGAATGTTGAAACACCCCTGCATACCAGGGATAAATCCCACTTGGTCTGGGTGAATGATCATTTTGATGTGTTGTTGGATTTGATTGGCTGCTATTTTTGAGGATTTTTGCGCCTAAGGTAATCAGCTAAATTGATCTGTAGTTCTATTTCTGTGCTGCATCTTTTCCAGGTTTAGGAATTAAGGTGATATTGGCTTCATAGAAAGAGTTTGAGAGGATTCCCTCTCTTTCAATTGTTTTGAATAGTTTGAGAAGAATTGGGAGTTAGTTCTACTTTAAATGTCTGGTAGAATTCAGCAGTGAATCTATCCAATCCTGAGCTTTTCTTTGTTGGGAGGTTCTTTATTACTGATTCAATTTCTGTCTAGGTAATGGATCACTTTATGTTTTACTGTGGAGAGTTTGACTACAGTGTGTCATTATAAAGACCTTTTCTGGTCATGTCTATCTACCAGGAGTTCTGTGTGGTTGCTATACTTGGACATCCCTTTCTTTCTCCAAATTAGGGAAGTTTTCTGTAATTATATCATGAAAAACACCTTTTAATTCATTTTCTCTTCCTACACCTTCAGGAACTATTAACACCCATATGTTGGGTTATTTAATGGTATCCCACAGATCTCCAACAGTGTTTTTGGTTTCTTATTTCTTCTTCTTCTTCTTTTTCTTTTTTGGTTAGATTCTAAAATTTCCAGAGATTTTTTTCTAACTTAGATATTCTTTTCTCTGTTTCACCAAGTCTATTGTTAAGGCGTTCCATGCATTTTTTATTTATTTGTCTACTGAGTTCTTCATTTTCAATATTTTGTTTTGATTCTCCTTAAGATCTCAGTTTTTGGGGAAAATTTTCTTTCTTTTCATGTACATATTTCATTAGTTCATAGATTTACTTCTGATTCCTTCTAAGTAGTCCTATGATCAATTTTTTGAATTTCATTTCTGGCATTTCTTCAATCTCTTTATCTTCCCATTCTAGTATTTAAGTGTTCTGTTCTTTTTGGGTGCCATGTTATCTTCCTTGTTCTTGTTTCTTGAATTGGTGCAATTAATTATTAGGCATTTGTGGAGATACTTATTGGTTTCTTTTTTTTTTCCCCTGATGGCTTCTATCTTTGGATCATGTTTGTGTGGATTAGAGGAATGTCTGCTGTTTCAGTGCATACTCACAGGCATGTGCTGAGTGTGTCCAGGAAGTCTGTTCAGTGCTCCAGGGTGTAGGGAGTTTCCAAGGTGACACTCAGGTTGGGCATGGTAAATCAATCTCTCTCTCTCTCTCTCTCTCTCTCTCTCTCTCATCAGAGGGGAGGTTTGTTCTGCTCTGTTGGTGTAGTTTCATGCTCACTTTCCCTTTAAGGAAACCAGTGCCTGGGCATAAAAGCCCCATTGTGTACAGTATTTTTCTGTACTGCCACAAGATCTGTGCAGTTCTTGATGTAAGTACGGATCCTGCATCAGTGACCCTCACTAGGGAATCAGTGAGCCTCAAGTGTGAAGCTGCCCACAGTGACTACCCAAATTTCCAGCCATACTCTGAGGCCTCCCACACAGCCACAGTGTTTTCCCAGTCCTGGCACACAATCTTCCCACATTCAGGAGCACCCAGCCCCCTGTCAATTCTCTTAGCCAGACTCAGGCATTTCTGTTCAGCTGGTTGCTGGGTGCATGGACACTAGCTGGTCCATCTGTTATGCATGTCCAAAATGGCTCCTGCCCTCTCTTGGCTTGTTACAGGATGTTGGTGCAGAGTGGTTGGGGAGAGAGAAACATGCCCCTTTTGTTTCTCTTCTGGGTTGACAGGTATGCTGTCCCCCACAGGGCTCCTATTCAGACTCCTGCCAGGCTCTTCCAGCAGCTTTATTGCCAGTGGCTTGGGCTGATGCAGTTTGGTCCTACCTCACTCTTCAAAGCTGATACTGAGGTTCTTGGCTGCTGGGATCCTGAGTTGTGCACATCCACACCCTCCACGTATGTCCACAGTGTTCCTCTAATTTGCATGGAGTGCCTTTATCATTTTCTCCCTAACTCTTCCCTGAGACTGTATTCTCTCCTCTTCTTTTTAATCTTTCCCTGGACTAGAACAGTAAGCTCACTCCCTATTCCACCATCTTGCCACCTCATGTCATAATTAATTATTAATTTGTATCTTAATTACATATGAAATGAATCTATTTCCAAATAATGTCACATTTACATGTAAAGGATTACTATTTGAATGTATCTTTTTTGAGAACACAGTTCAGTCCATACACTTGATGGACATTTGGATTAGTCCACTTTTGGGCTGTTGTGAACCTAACTGTTATGAGAACTTATATCTAAGTCTTTTGTATGTGTGTTTATTTCTCTGGGTAAATTACTAGAATTGAACTGCAAGGATAAATGAAAAGTTTATTTAACTTTACAAGAAACAGACTGATCCAAAGTATCCCAGCATTTCATATTCTCTCTTGATAAACATGAGAGTTCTAGTTGGTCTACATCTTTACCAAGGTTGAGATTTTCACTGTTTTCAGTCTTTTTAAATAGTGCTCTATCTTTTTGTGGCTTTAATTTGCATTTCTGAAATGAATAATGATACGAAGTATCACTTTCTGTTCTCTTTTATTCTGATAACATGGTGAATTAATTTCTGGATGTTAAAACATTTGAATTCATTGAAAAATCTCAATAGCTTCTATTTTCTTAATATTTTGTTAAAAATATTTTCATTTATGCTCTTGAGATTTATGTCTCTGTAGTTCTTTTATACCATTTTCTTTTTCTGGTGTTCGTACTAGAGTTATGCTCTTCTCAAACAATGAGTTGAGTTTGTGCAGGACTGTACTATCTTTTTTAAAAAAAGATTTGATGGAAAACACATTTGGACCTAAAGTTCTTTGTGAAGAAATGTCTTAAACCAAAATCATTTATTATTTTTTTAGAACATACAAGATTACTCAAATTTTCTGTTTATTTTATATCCCATAGTTATTTCATTTTTTCATGACACTATTTGCCCACTGTCTGCATTCTGTTTTTCTCCAGTTCCATCAACCAGTTGTTCAAATTTGGACCTAATATGAGTATAAATATTAAGGAGGCTACTAGAATTTTTTTAATTCACCTTTTTTCTTCTATAATATTTCTGAGAAAGATGGGTTAGGTGCCTTACAAGTTTCTGAAGTCTTCTGTCCCACTTGCCTCTTGGAACCACTTTAAAAGATGATGACAATAAGTTTAGAACATTGTTCTTTTTCCCCTCATTTTAATTTTTCATATTCATTTTGTTAGTTTTTCTGTGATCTGTCTTCATTTCACCAAAGCCTTACATTAAGAATGTTCTGATTGATTTCTTTTAAGTAGTTGGCCTGTTATCCCAGATAAATTATAAGCTAATGGAGAACAAAGACATCATCTTAAATTTTTTTTTCTTCTATTTTTCCAATGATACTGGAAACCTAGTAAAGACTTAGTGACTTGTTACATTTTGGTTGATTGACGTGTTAGTTATAAACTAAAAAATGAATCTTGATACATGATCGTTAGATCCTACTATAGTTTTTACAGTATTCCCTTCTAAAGCTAAAGTTTTAGTTGGTGTCACGTCTCACTAGGCTAAGCCTCCGCCTGTAGCGGTGGCACCCAGGGTTCTAGTCCCAGTCAGGGCGCTGGGTTCTGTCCCGGTCACCCCTCTTCTAGTCCAGCTCTCTGCTGTGGCCCGGGAAGGCAGTGGAGGATGGCCCAAGAGTTTGGGCCCTGTACCAGCATGGGAGACCAGGAGGAAGCACCTGGCTCATGGCTTCAGATCGGCGCAGCACGCCGGCCATATCAGCCATCTAGGGGGTGAACCAATGGAAGAAAGACCTTTATCTTTGTCTCTCACTCTCACCGTCTAACACAGCCTGTCCAAAAAAAAAAAAAAAAAAGAAGAAGAAGAAGGCTAAAGTTTTAATGAATTTAATGATTCAGAAAGATGCAAAAACCTGTAGTAAACAGGCATTGAATTTCATTGTTTTCATTTCTATTTCTATTCCTACATGTTTCATCCTTTTCCTTCTTTCCTTCTTGATTGTTGGAAAATGTAATTTCTTTTCCTATTGATTTTGACCTTGCACTTTTAGCAAGTATTGATTTTACCCTGAACTATTTTGCTGCATTTCTAAGAGAGCAGAATTTGAAGAGCTTGTTTCATTTTATTCAAAAAAAAACCCTTACATACCAGTTATTCTATAGAAAACAGCTGAAATTTTCCTAGCTCTCTAGCTTATAAGTGCAGTTTAGTTGCTTCTGCTTTTGTTAACAATGACTTATCATTCTCCACTGATTTTTAAAATGTGTTTTTACTTGCTTATTGCCTACCAGGATTATTTGGCATCCTGCTCTGCTTTTTATGATGTGTTATAGAAATTAAAAATTTTTTGTTTTAAAGTAGAT
Organism: Sylvilagus floridanus; assembly: GCA_949820135.1. NCBI lineage: Eukaryota > Metazoa > Chordata > Mammalia > Lagomorpha > Leporidae > Sylvilagus > Sylvilagus floridanus. The sequence goes on from OX463241.1 coordinate 82,319,052, forward strand.
TTTTACAAACCTGTATTAATTTAACATGTAATATTGTACCATGTAAGTAGATTTTAAATCTAGAATTTGATTATTTATTTGAATAATGAAATTGGCAAATGTACTTTAACTCAAATTTGGGAGAGACAAAATCACAGTCCAATAAGAGGACTCTCTTAAGTCAATTGTTTTGACTTTTGTTATTTTCTGTTCTTCTTTTGTGTATTCTTAAATGTGTTCCTTAATTTCTCATTACTTCACTTCTCTTAAAGATGAACTTTTTGAAGTTTACCCCAAAGAAACTTAGCAAAATTAAATTGAAATCATAGGAATTCATATCACTATTAATGCATTAAATGTTTAGTCAATTCCTTGATATTCATAAGGAATCATTTATTTTCTGATCCTGCCTTTATTTGTTGTTGGTCAGCACAGAATTACTCTGATTTTTTAAGTTATTTCACCTATTAATTTCTGATACAATAAAAAAAGAAGGAAGAAGTAATTTGTTTCTCAAAGTATTTCTAGCTCATCTAATTCTAAATTGCAGTCTTACATCAATTATTACATATATTTAATTTTATTATATATGCTGCCAAATCAAGGAGAATTTTTTTTAAAAGAATTGATTTATTTAATGAAAGGCAGAGTTACAGGAAGAGAGAGAGAGAGAGAGAGAGAGTGAGAGCTACTAGTCTACTCCCCAAATGTCCCCGCAATAGCTGGGCTGGGTCAGGCCAAAGCAGAATCCAGGAACTTCATCTGGGTTTCCCACATGATTGCAGGGTCTTTTCCCAGGCACATTAGCAGGATTGGAAATCGAGCAACCGGGACTTGAACTGGTGCCCACGTGAGATATTAGCATTGCAGGAGGTGGCCTAACCTGTTATACCACAATGCTAGCCCCTACATAATTTTTAATGTTAGAACAATCAAAATGAATGCACATATTACATGTTGTAGCTAATAGTACTGCAGGCCTTTTGTCAAAATATGGGGAGTTTTAGATAAGTTATGTAGTGACTCTGTATCTCTAGGCATGACCAACTGTAATAGGACAAGGATGTCTCTCTAGTTTTATTCTTAAAGATCTTGTGGGGAATGTTTTCATAGTCACATTAAAACACATAGTAATTTTGTTGGTGCTTAGAAGATCAAGTCTTAAATATGAAACAGTTAAACTCTATGGCATTTTTCCTGGGAGGATCAAGAAGAGTAAGTTATGCCCATTTCCACTCTCCTCGCTTTATGATGGATAACATGCTGTCTCTGTCTTCCATGTCTACAAGTTGTCATAATGCTGTTTGTTATTTCTGCTTCTATAGGTGATAGCTGGAGAGTTTCCATAATCACCAGTGACTTGCCAAATGCAGGGACTACTTCACAGATTTATATTGTACTATATGGACAACACAGAAGTTCAGTACCCATATATCTTTATGGAACAGATGGGGCTCAATTTCAGGATGGTCATGAAGACAATTTTACTGTAAGTAGTAAAACCTGCTAATATAAATGATACAGCTAGAAGGTACCTTAGAATAAATTCAGCCTATCAAATTGAGCTCTTCTTATTATAATACAATTTGCTCTGTAGAATATCAATCATATGTAATCCATAACAGTTTTTAATATGTCAGTTTTTTTATCAAGCAGATTTGACACAAGTAAGTCTGCGTATGGGAAGTGTCAATAGGTAGAGGAAAATACTAGATGGTCAACATTCATTGATTTTATGTGTGTGACTGTCAGTAGCATGAGCTTATGTCTTTCTGACTGCAGCTAAGTCTCAAAGTGAAGGTCAAAAGAAACAAAATTATGAAAAAGAAGAGCTATGAAGTTGTAATAAGGTATTAGTTTTGATCAAGTTGTTAGACAATGGCTAGAGACATTGAGATTGGGATCTAGAAACAGAGGCAGAAAAGATGAAGCAGAGGAAACTAGTGCTATGTTGTTAAAGTCAGAAATATTAACAAAGCCAAGATTTGAAGTGGGCCCAGCCCATAGCATTTTATAAGTGCTTAGTAACGTCCATTGAATGATTATCTGCATGTGTCTAACAGCTGGTTTTATTGTGTCAATAAAATCACAACCAGGAAAAACTGTTTTGAACTTTGTTAAATAATTACAGTATGTCCTCCATGGACTCTTGGGTGTTTGGTAAACTACAGCCTGTTTATATAGTCCACGTATTACACAGAAGAGGCTGAATCATTTGAAACCAGTGTTCCCATTAGATTAGTTTGAATTAACCTTTTAACATGTGAGTTAATATGTAAAGAAATTCATTTTTTGAGTTGATAGTCACTATAAATAAAAAAGATGTCATTATTTTACATGTTTAGAAATAATTTTAGAAATAACTATACCCAAAATAGAGCTATTTTTGTTTTATTTTGCTGTTTTATTTTTCATGTTTGCTTTTAAATCAAATAATACATTACAAAATTTTTAGAGCCAAATAATTTTTAAATAAGTAATATAAAAGGAGCACTGTTACTCCCTCTTTTCCATTTCCCATTTCTTTCTGTGACAAGAAACTGTTTTCATAATTTGATACTTCTTTTCTGAGTGATGTTACCTATCTACAGTTCAGTTCTTTCTGTTTTCTTGTGGTCCTTTGCTTGATCTATGGCTCTGCTACATTGATCTCTTGCTTACAGAGGTGTTGGCTTCATTAGGTTTAATAATTTTCTGTCAATTTTGGCCATAGTTTCTTTCTTCCTTTTTTTTTTTTTGACAGGCAGAGTGGACAGTGAGAGAGACAGAGAGAAAGGTCTTCTTTTTGCCCTTGGTTCACCCTCCAATGGCCACCGTGGCCAGCCCGCTGCGGCTGGCACACCGCGCTGATCTGATGGCAGGAGCCAGGTGCTTCTCCTGGTCTCCCATGGGGTGCAGGGTCCAAGCACTTGGGCCATCCTCCACTGCACTCCCGGGCCACAGCAGAGAGCTGGCCTGGAAGAGGGGCAACCGGGACAGAATCCGGCACCCCGACCAGGACTAGAACCCGGTGTGCCGGTGCCACAAGGCAGAGGATTAGCCTAGTAAGCTGTGGCGCTGGCAATTTTTGGCCATAGTTTCATTTATTCTGATGAATTGTTGCCTTAGAAAAGTCTTGAAGCAAATTCTTGTTTTCGCAGTCTTTCCTTTTGCCCCATACTTTCTTTGTAGAGATCTTTTCTTTTTCTTTTTTTTTTAAAGTGGGTAAATTACACCCCTGGGGAACAAAACTTTAACATATGGGCTTTTTGATTACATTGAATATCTGAATGATAGCACTTTGTCTTGCTCCTGATTTTAAGGCAAAGCTCTCAGTCTTTCACTTTTGAGTATGATATCTGTGAGCATTCATAAATGTATTTCTGCATGTTCTATTCCTATTATTTTTGAAAATTTTTGTCTTGAAAATATGTTGAAATTTGTCAAAACAATTTTTTGCATTAATTGAAATGATGATACCTTTTCCCTCCATTCATTGTGTATATGTATGGTGTGTTGGCATTGATTTTTTGTGTCAACCTAAACTCCATTCATGGGATAATTTTCTTTTGGCTGTGGTATATAATACTTTTAACATGCTTCTAGATTGAACTTACTAGTGTGGTTGAAGAATTTTACATCATTATTTAAATGGGATATTGGTTTATAGTTTTATTTTTTTTCTTAACTTTTATTTAATAAATATAAATTTCCAAAGTACAACTTTTGGATTATAGCGGCTTTACCCCCCATAACCACCCTCCCACCCACAACCATCCCACTCCCACTCCCTCTCCTATTTCCATTCTTCATCAAGATTCATCTTTAACCATCCTTATATACAGAAGATCAATTTAGTATATACTAAGTAAAGATTTCAAAAGTTTGCACCCACACAGAAACAAAAAGTATAAAGTACTGTTTGAGTACTAGTTATACCTTTAATTCACATAGTACAACACACCAAGGACAGAAATCCTACATAGGTAGTAAGTGCACAATGACTCCTGTTGTTGATTTAATAATTGATACTCTTATTTATGATGTCAATAATCATCTGAGGCTCCTGTCATGAGCCGCCAAGGCTATGGAAGCCTTATGAGTTCGCCGACTCCCATCTTATTTAGACAAGGCCATAGTCAACGTGGAAGTTCTGTCCTCCCTTCAGAGAAAGGTACCTCCTTCTTTGATGACCTGTTCTTTCCGCTGGGATCTCACTCACAGAGATCTTTCATTTAGCACTTTTTTTTTTTTCCACAGTGTCTTGGCTTTCCATGCCTGAAATATTCTCATGGGCTTTTTAGGCAGATCCGAATGCCTTAAGGGCTGATTCTGAGGCCAGAGTGCTGTTTAGGACATCTGCCATTCTATGAGTCCGCTGCATATCCCGCTTCCCATGTTGGATCGTTCTCTCCTTTTTAATTCTATCAGTTAGTATTAGCAGACACTAGTCTTGTTTATGTCATCCTTTTGACACTGAATCCTATCTTTATGATCAATTATGAACTGAAACTGATCACTTTGGTTAGTGAAATGGCATTGGTACCTTCCTCCTTGATGGGATTGAATTGGAATCCCCGGACACGTTTCTAACTCTATCATTAGGTTTAAGTCCGATTGAGCGTGTGCCAAACTTTACATCTCCTCCCTCTCTTATTCCCACTCTTATATTTAACAGGGATCACTTTTCAGTTAAATTTAACATCTATGAATAAATGTGTGTTAATTACAGAGTTCAACAAATGGTATGAAGTAGAACAAAAAAAAATACTAAAAGGGATAAAGTAGTAAGTTGTTCCTTGACAGTATGGACAAGGGCTGATCAAGACATTGTTTCTCATAGTGTCCATTTCACTATAACACGTTTCCATTTAAGTGCACAGTTAGTTGTCACCGATCAGGGAGAACATATGATATTTGTCCCTTTTGGTCTGGCTCATTTCACTCAGCATGATGTTTCCCAGATTCCTCCATTTTTTTACAAATGACCGGATTTCATTGTTTTTAATGCTGTGTAGTATTCTGTAAAGTACATATCCCATAATCTCTTTTTTTAAAACTTTTATTTAGTAGATATAAATTTCCAAAGTACATTTTATGGATTGCAATGGCTTTTTTCCTCCCATAACTTCCCTCCCACCCGCAAACCTCCCCTTTCCTGCTCCCTCTCCCATTCCATTCACATCAAGATTCATTTTCAATTGTCTTTATATACAGAAGATCGATTTAGTATATATTAAGTAAAGATTTCATCAGTTTGCCCCCACACAGAACACAAAGTGCAAAATACTCTTTGAGCACTAGTTATAGCATTAATTCACATTGGACAACACATTAAGGACAGAGATCCCATATGAGGAGTAAGTACACAGTGACTCTTGTTGTTGACTTAACAAATTGACCCTTGTTTAAGGCGTCAGCAATCTCCCCAGGCTCTAGTCATGAGCTGCCAAGGCCATGGAAGCCCCCTGAGCTCACCAACTTTGATCTTATTTTTACAAGACCATAGTCAAAGTGGAAATTCTCTCCTCCCTTCAGGGAAAGGTACCTCCTTCTTTGATGGCCCATTCTTTCTACTGGGATCTCACTCTCAGAGATCTTTCATTTAGGTCCTTTTTTTTATTTTGCCAGAGTGTCTTGGCTTTCCATGCCTAAAATACTCTCATGGGTTCTTCAGCCAGATCTGAATACCTTAAGGGCTGATTCTGAGGCCACAGTGCTGATTAGGACATCTGTCATTCTATAAGTCTGCTGTGTATCCTGCTTCCCATGTTGGATTATTCTCTCCCTTTTTTATACTATCAGTTAGTGTTAACAGACACTAGTCTTGTTTATGTGATCCCTTTGACTTTTAGTTCTATCAGTGTGATCTATTGTGACCTGAAATTGATCACTTGGACTAGTGAGATGGCATTGGTACATGCCACCCTGATGGGATTTTATTGGAATCCCCTGGCACATTTCTAACTCCACCACTTGGGGAAAGTCTGATTGAGCATGGCCAAAATTGTACATTTCCTCCCTCTCTTATTCTCACTCTTATATTTAACAAAGATCACTTTTTAGTTAAATTTAAACACCTAAGAATAATTGTGTGTTAATTACAGAGTGCAACCAGTATTATTAAGTATAACAAAAAATACAAAAAGGGATAAAGTATTAAATGGTACATCAACAGTGATGACAAGGTCTGATCAAGTCACTGTTTCTCATAGTGTCCATTTCATTCAACAGGTTTCCCCTTTGGTGCTCAGTTAGTTGTCACCGATCAGAGAGAACATATGATATTTGTCCCTCTGGGACTGGCTTATTTCACTCAACATGATGTTTTCCATATTCCTCTATCTTGTTGCAAATGACCGGATTTCATTGTTTTTGACTGCTGTATAGTATTCTGTAGAGTACATGTCCCATAATTTCTTTATCCAGTCTACTGTTGATGGGCATTTGGTTGATTTCAGGTCTTAGCTATTGTGAATTGAGCTGCAATAAACATTGAGGTTCAGACAGATTTTTTGTTTGCCAATTTAATTTCCTTTGGGTAAATTCCAAGGAGTGGGATGGCTGGGTTGAATGTTAGGGTTATATTCAGGTTTCTGAGGAATCTCCAGACTGACTTCCATAGTGGTTTAACCAGTTTGCATTCCAACAAACAATGGGTTAGTGTCCCTTTTTACCCACATCCTCGCCAGCATCTGTTATTGGTAGATTTCTGTATGTGAGCCATTCTAACCGGGATGAGGTGAAACCTCATTGTGGTTTTGATTTGCATTTCCCTGATTGCTAGTGATCCTGAACATTTTTTCATGTGCCTGTTGGCCATTTGGATTTCCTCTTTGGAAAAGTGTCTATTGAGGTCCTTGGCCCATCTGTTAAGTGGGTTGTTTGTTTTGTTTTTGTTTTTGTTTTTTTTTTGAAGTTTCTTGATCTCTTTGTAGACTCTGGTTATTCATCCTTTATCTGTTGCATAGTTTGCAAATAATTTTTTCCCATCCTGTTGGTTGCCTCTTCACTTTCCTGACTGTTTCTTTTGCAGTACAGAAACTTCTCAATTTGATGCAATCCCAAATGTTAATTTTGGTTTTGACTGCCTGTGCTTCCAGCGTCTTTTCCAAGAAGTCTTTGCCAGTGCCTATATCTTGCAGGGTTTCTGCAAGGTTCTCTAATAATTTGATGGTGTTGGGTTGTAGATGTAGGTCTTTAATCCATGTTGAGTGGATTTTTGTGTAAGGTGAAATGTACGGGTCTTGCCTCATGCTTTTGCACGTGGAAATCCAGTTTTCCCAGGACCACTTATTGAATAGACTGTCCTTACTCTAGGGATTGGTTTGGATGCTTGATCAAATATAAGTTGGCTGTAGATGTTTGGGTTGATTTCTGGTGTTTCTATTCTGTTCCATTGGTCTATCCATCTGTTTCTGTACCAGTACCATGCTGTTTTGATTACAACTGCCCTGTAGTATATCCTGAAATCTGGTATTGTGATGCCTCCGGCTTTGTTTTTGTTGTACAAGATTGCTTTAGCTATTCAAGGTCTCCTGTGTCTCCATATGAATTTCAGCATCATTTATTCCATATCTTTAAGAATGTCTGGTGTTTTGATTGGTATTGCATTGAATCTATAAATTGCTTTTGGGAGAATGGACATTTTGGTGACATTGATTCTTCCAATCCATGAGCATAATGATTTTTCCATTTTTTGTTATCCTTTTCTATTTCTTTCTTTAAGATTTTGTAATTTTCATCGTAGAGATCTTTAATGTCCTTGGTTAAGTTATTCCAAGGTATTTGATTATTTTTGGGCTATTGTGAATGGGATTGATCTTAGCAGTTCTTTCTTAGCTGTGACATTGCCTATGTATACAAAGGCTGTTGATGTTTGTGCATTGATTTTATATCCTGCTACTTTGCCAAACTCTTCTATGAGTTCCAGTAGTCTCTTAGTAGAGTTCTTTGGCTCCCCTAAGAATCATATCATCTGCAAAGAGGGATAGTTTGAGTTCTTCCTTCCCAATTTGTATCCCTTTAATTTCTTTTTCTTGCCTAATAGCTCTGGCTAAAACTTCCAGAACTATATTGAATAGCAGTGGTGAGAGTGGACATCCCCGTCTGGTACCAGATCTCAGTGGAAATGCTTCCAACTTTTCTCCATTCAATAGGATGCTTGCTGTGGGTTTTTCATAAGCTCTTTCCCACGGACCACACAGGGAATTTGTGCCGCCCTCAGTCTGTGCTCAAATTATCCTGCAGTCTCCCACCGGGTTGCCAAGGTTACCGAATTGTTGCGACTCTGGAGAGTAATTACGTGAACTCCGTGAGTTTTCTCACCCATCGTCTCTTTTTTCACCATCTCAGTTCATTAGCTCCACACATTCACTAGGTCCTAACCTCCTGTTATTTCACCCCCTGAGAGTCAGGTTTTTCTGCTTGACTGAGGGCGGGCACAGCTCTGAGGGCGCACACAGCCCTGAGGTTGCACACAGCCCTGAGGTTGCATAGCTTTTATGTAGGTCCAAAATGACACCTGTTCTTTGTTTTGCTGGCCTTTTAGAGGTGGGTGGAGAGAAACTCATCCATACTGGTCCCCCCCCCCCTTTTTTTTCATTTCTCCTCTAATTAGGCTGGTGAACTTTCCCTGGTGGTGTTTCAAGCTTCGTTCCCTCTAGGCTCTATCTGCCGTTACTCTGCCAATGCCTCACCTACCCTTCCAGCACAGATGTGTAGACTCTGCGGTTGTGCTCCGGAGCCATGGGTGTCCTTGCTCTCCTGGTAGGTCATCCATGTCACATCTACTAGATCCAGAAGAGTTTCCTCTGCAATTTTTCCCCCGAGCCTTTCCTTGAAACTACAGTAACTCCACTTTTATTAAACTATCTTTTCCTGGACTACAGTGCGCACCCTCACTATTCCGCCATTTTGGCTATCCCCCCCCCCCCGCCCCAATTTCTTTATCCAGTCTTCTGTTGATGGGCATTTAGGTTGATTCCATGTCTTAGCTGTTGTGTATTGAGTTGCAAAAAACATTGAGGTGCATACAACTCTTTTATTTGCCAATTTAATTCCTTTGGGTAAATTCCAAGGAGTAGGATGGCTGGGTTTATGGTAGGGCTATATTCAGGTTTCTGAGGAATCTCCAAACTGAATTCCATAGTGTCTTTACCAGTTTGCATTCCCACAAACAATGGGTTAGTGTCCCTTTTTCCCCACATGCTCACCAACATCTGTTGTTAGTTGATTTCTGTATGTAAGCCATTCTAACCAGGGTGAAGTAAAATCTCTTTGTAGTTTTGATTTGCATTTCCCTGATTGCTAGTGATCCTGAACATTTTTTCCATGTCTCTGTAGCCTTCTGGATTTCCTCTTTTGAAAAATGTCTATTGAGGTCCTTGGCCCATCTCTTAAGTGGGTTTTTTGTTTTGTTGTTGTGGAGTTTCTTGATCTCTTTGTAGACTCTGGTTATTAATCCTTTATCAATTGCACAGTTTGCAAATATTTTTTTCCATTCTGTTGGTTGCCTTTTCACTTTCCTGAGAGAGTGAGAGAGCGAGATATTCCATCTACTGGTTCACTCTCCAGATGACTGCAATGGCTGGAGCTGTGCTGATCAGAAGCCAGGAGCCAGGAGCTTCTTCCCAGTCTCCCAACATCGGTACAGGGGCCCAAGGACTTGGGCCATCTTCTACTGATTTCCCAAGCCACAGCAGAGAGCTGGTTCAGAAGTGGAGCAGCCAGGACTGGAACCAGCACCCATATGGGATGCCAGCACTACAGGCTGTAGCTTTACTCACTGCACCACAGTGCTGTACCCCTATTGTGGTTTTGATTTGCATTTCTCTGAAGGTTAGCAGTCCTGAACATTTTTTTTTTTCATGTGTGTGTTGGCCATTTGGATTTCCTCTTTTGAAAAGTGTCTGTTTGATTCCTTTGCTCATTTCTTCACTGGGTTGTTTGTTTTGTTGTTGTTGAGTTTCTTGACCTCTTTATATATTCTGATTATTAATCCTTTATTCATTGTATAGTTTGCAAATATTTTCACCCATTCCATTGGTTGTCTCTTCATTTTGCTGATTGTTTATTCTGCAGTACAGAAGCTTTTCAATTTGATGTAATCGTATTTGTCAATTTTGGCTTTGATTGGCTGTGCCGTTGGAGTCTTTTTCAAGAAGTCTTTGCCTATGCCAATGTCCTGCAGAGTTTCCCCTCTGTTCTCTAATAATTTTATGGCATCAGGTCATACATTTAGGTCTTTAGCCCATTTTGAGTGGATTTTTGTGTAAGGTGTAAGGTAGAGGTCTTGGTTTATACTTCTGTATGTGGAGATCCAGTTTTTCCAGGACCATTTGAAGAGCTTGTCCTTGCTCTAGGGATTGATTTTAGCTCCACTGTCAAAGATAAATTGGTTGTAGATGAATAGATTGATTTCTGGCTTTTCTGTTCCATTCAATTGGTTTATCCTGTTTTTGTGCCAGTACTAGGCTGTTTTGAAGATAATTACCCTGTAGTGTGTCTTGACATCTGGTATTGTGATTCCACAAGTTCGGTTTTTGTTATATAAGATCTCTTTAGCTAGTTGGGATCTCCTGTGCTTCCATATGAATCTCAGTATCATTTTTCTATATTTGAGAAGCATGTCTTTTGCATTTTGATTTGTATTGCATTGAATATGTAAAATTATTGGGAAAGGAGTAAAAAGATGGCCAAAGTCCTTGGGCCCCTGCACCTGCTTGAGAGACCCAGGGGAAGCCCCTGGCTCCTGGCTTCTGGCTTTGGATCAGTGCAGCTCTGGTTGTTATGGCCAATGAGGGAGTGAACCAGCAGATGGAAGACCTCTCTCTCTCTCTCTCTCTCTCTCTCTCTCTCTCTCTCTTTCTCTGCCTCTCCTATCTCTGTGTACCTCTGACTTTCAAATAAATAAATATTTTAAAAATATTAATTTTGCCCTGCATAAATAAAACCATGATGTTGCTATTCCACCACTTTGGAACCACCCAGGAAGTAATTTTTTGTTGTTGTTGATTGAATCCCTTTATTCATATTTTCTGTTTATGGGAAATATACCTATCCATATTTTATGTTTATTCTCAAGTCAATTCAGTAGTTTTTGTGTTTCTACAAGTTTGTTTCATTTATTATGTTGGTATGCAATGGTAAATAGGATTCTTTTATAATCCTTTTTATTTCTGTAAGGTTGGTAGTAAAACCTCTGATTTCATTTCTGATTTTAGAAATTTGATTCTTCCTTTTTTTTGCACTAGTTAGAAGTTTGTCCATTTTGTTGATTTTTTTCCCCAATGAATCAACTTTTTGTTTCATTAGTTTCCTGTGTGTGCACGTTTATAATCCTAGTATTTCCATGATGAGATGACCCTGTATTATTATATAATGTTCTAATCTAAATGTTTTAAGATGGGCTTTGTGAAATTACATTGAAAGATATTTCCTTGGCTCCTTTATAGATCAAAATTGGAGACATTGGAACACTCTTTAAGATTCGTATTGGTCATACCAATTCTGGACACTCCCCATCCTGGCACTGTAAGGAGGTAAGTATGTATACCTATAGTTTGTTGGTGGAGTCAAACCTGAAATTTTTAATCAGTGTGTTTCTCAAGGCAGAAGTATCATATACATCTGTTAATTTGTTAATTTCTGATTGAGAGAAATGTCTCAATTAAGACTTCTTTTATCTTTTTGCAAACAAAATGAAATACTTGAGATTCCAGAAAAACTCACATATATTCTTGGCATACTTGCACTAATTAGGAAAAGATTACCAGCTTTATGTCATTTGCTTCAAAATATTTCAAAGGTACATACATCATTATGTTGATGAAATAATAGTCTAAAAGATGCTAGCTCTGAAGCTTAGTGTACTCAGGTTAGGCAAGGTAATACCAATTGGGTATTTTCAGAGATAAATTTTCTATATATTTTATATAATATTATAAGGGATCACTTAGACATAAATTGTTTATAGTTATATATCATTTTCTTTGTTATTAAGCGTAAAAATTCTACTATTTACATGATTGTCAGAAAATGCAGGTATCCAACACTGAAATATATAATTCATTTTGTGTATATGTTACCATCTTCTAACTTTTCAAAGTAACTAAGCAAATTCTCAAAATACAAAGAACATAAGTCACATTTGTGATATTCTTGACAAAGTTGCTCTTCTTTTATAATACATGAGAAAATTAACTAGAGGTTAGATTTCAAAATTACTATCTGGCTTCTATATGAGATATTTGTAGAGCTCTTGAGGACTGATAGCCAAATTTTGAGGTATGAAATTAAAATATGTTAATAGAGCATATATACTACTAGTATCTTTTGTATCTTTTCCTTTTTTAATAAGCTAATTCATGAAAATTATAGTTAATCCTCCTCCCATCTCATTTGATTGATAATTGATAAGCATTATTGCTTTAATTATTTAGCTGGAATGATGAGATGTTTGTCAAGTGATCTGGAAAGATTAGTAAGTATTGTAAAGGAATGATATAGAAATCATTTGGAAAATTGGTATTGTCTTTCTATGACAAGGACTCTCATAAAGTGTTGAGAATGTCGGTGAAGAGGAGACATACTCATGACTCAAAGTTTTATTCTGCAAATGTAAAACCTTTACATAATTTATTCATTTGGTTGGATCAAGATGGTAGGTATTTGATTGAGAATATTTTATTAAATTCTTATTACACAGTTTAGAAGTTTGAAATCTGAGATTTTAAATAGGTCAATAAGTCCATACAACCTGAGAGGATTTGAATATAAATACTGGCTTCATAACAGAAAACTGATAGAATATTTCCATGAAGTAATCACATTGCTTTTAATCTTGATTCCTTTAAAAAAAATTTATTTGTTTGAGAGGCAGAGTGACAGAGAGGGAGGAGACATAGAAACAGAGAAAGCTATCATCTTTCACCCACTGGTTCAGTCCCCAAATGGCCGCAACAGCTGTAGCTGGGCCAGACTGAAGCCAAGAGCCAGGAACAATCGTAAGCATCTCTTTTTAAGTAGGAAAATATTTGCATACAGAATTTCAGAGGAAATTGGCATGTTTGATATAAACATTTCAAAGAGAAATTGGAAATAGAGAAATTACTAAATGGAGAAAAGATATGCCATTGTACTTGATAGTAAAAAAAGAAATTAGACTTTTCTTGTCAAGTAATCAACTGTTTTTCATATTTAAAAATATAGAATGATAACTGAGTAGGTTGACAGACTGGGATAGTATAGGGATTTGACTCTTTGATAAAGCAGTCTTAAGTTTTTGAAAGTAATGTTGTTGCTATCGTAGATAAAATTGCAAAACATGAATTCTGGAAAACAGTTTTACATACCAGTTCAACGATGGTTGGCCCAAGATCAAGAGGATGGGGAAATCTGTCGAGAATTTCCTGTTTTAAATAAAGGACAAGCCATCCTTCCAGGTAGGGAAGATCCAACTCCAGGCCGCACAAAAAGTTCGTTTGCCTGAATACTGAAGAACAAGAAACTCAATAAATAACTGTTGACTAAATGAATGAATGAATGATTAAGGACTGCTGGTTCTCCTCAGTTACTTCTGCTGGTGTGGCAGCTGCACATAAATGCTTTTTGTTTGTTTTCTGCTCTGACATTCCAGAATACATTCTTGTCGGTTAGAACTGGAGGAAAGTACGCTAAAATGCCTCTCAATCAAAACAAGAAAATTAGTTCTTAGAAAGTCATGAGAAAACTTTATGTCAAATGAAGTTAAGGACTAAGAAGTATACTCAATGTGTATTTTTACACAAAGTTTTATCTTTTTTTCTGAAAAATTATCCTTTTGATCAAGAAATGAAAACATAACTGCTCAGTGACTTTCTGAACATATGGCCAAAAACAGAAACGTGATTAAGCCTTGTATAAACATGGCTCAAGGTAGACTCTTGATCTACTCATGGCTAAGTAGTCACTACTATCCATCATAAGAATTCAGGATGACTTTTGTCTGTAAGAGCCATTGTATCTACTCGTGTCTATTTTGGAAAATAATGGGAAAAAGATAAAGGAGAACTGTTAAATTACAGAAATAGGCTTTTCTTAAATCCAGATTATGTTCTGCAGTCATGTGATAGCTTCCTTTTTAAAAAAAATCAAATGAATAGTAAATATTACCTGACTATTAAGAACTCCCTATGATACTTGCAGATACAAAGTATCAGCAAAGAAATAGGAAATTTAAATAATATTCAAAAGGAAGTGTTGGAACTGAAGAAAGCATCATAAACAAATTAAGCAGAATAGAGAAAACAGGAAAGCACTAATGAACTTGAAGGTAAATAAGTAGAAAAGTACTTTTTAAAAGCCTGAGGAATCTATCAGATAAAAACGAAAGATGTTCATGCCAGGGTGTCCCAGAAGAGGAGAAAGAGCCTGGCTCCAAAATTCTGGGTACTCTTAAACACAATCCTACACTACCCTCCTACACCACCTACAGCCTTTGAATTTTCATGTGGTATTGCAACTCCCAATTTAGCTCATAAAGAAACAGAATTTATGAAGAGTAGTAACTGAGAAGTTTTGTTTATTTTCTAGTATTTTTAACTTGTCAATCCAATGAATATTTTAAAAAAAACTTTTGCCCATTATTTTCCTACTCAAAATTTCATTTTTCCTTTTTGTGAAATCTAATACCTAATATTACTAAAATTGGAGGGAGGAAATAGGGGAAGAGAGATAGATTAACAGCAGCTACCAGTTTTGTATTTTCCTAATCACAGGAGTTGCTGTTTTATTTTCCATATAATAACACAGAAGCAAAGTGAACTGGGGGCCGGCATTGTGGTGTAGTGGATATTGTTACATGATGTGATGCCAGCATCCCATTATGAGTGCTGGCTTGTGTCCCATCTGCTCTACTTCTGGTCCAGCTCCCTGCTAATGGCCTAGGAAAAGTAACAGAAGAGGGCCCAAGTGTTTGGGCCCCTGCCACTCACATTGGAGACCTGGATGAAGCTCTTGACTCCTGCTTTGGCCTGGCCCAGGACTAGCCATTGAGGCTATTTGGGAGGTGAAGTAGCAGAAGGAAGATTCTCTCTCTCTCTCTCTCTCTCTCTCTCTCTCTCTCTCTCTCTTTCTCTAACTCTGACTTTCAAATTAATTTTTTTTTTCGAAAATACTATGAAATAAGAAAAGTTAAGAGGAGTCTTCCAAAATTAATTGACATATTTTCCCCAGGGTTCAACTGTGTAAAACAAAACACAAAACAGTTATTTTTCATTAAAAAGCTCACCAGTAAGATGGCATAAATATATGCCCCAAACCATGTTCTTCCATGGAGAAACCATCTTAACAAGGATACCCAGAACAATGCCTTTGGAAGAACTCCACAAACCAATTAAGAGCTTGTAACTGCTATAGAATTATTGAATTTCAAGTCCCACCTGAGGCTACCTGGGCAAGTCCAGACCAAATGATTCTGCAAGCCTTATATGACCCATGGGTTGAACATTTCCCATCCTTGACTTGAAGGAACAAAATATAGCCAAAAAGGCATTAATACAGTTTTCTTTATTTATATCACCTAGAACTGATAGGTCTGCTTTTATTGAAGGCTGTTTCTAGTCTATACTGACTTCATTTCAGACACAGTATCAATCTTTGCTAGAATACTGCTATATCTGTCACTGACCTAAATAAAGGCTTACCAAGATGACAGATAGCATCTGACAGCATATAGTTACAATACTGAAACTGAAAGAAAAACTTTATTAATAAACTGTAAGTACCAATAACTACAGGGAAGTCAAAGACAACCATTACATACTTGCAGAGTATACCTCTTTTTAGCAGGATTTTATAATTAAAATGGAGGAAGGCAAATGCAAAAAGTGGCCTCCACATCATTACAATGGCAGGAATCCAGCACCTGGTGATACTGCCTCCCAGGTGATATGTGTGGGCTGAGGAACAAGAATAGTGAGAATAATGCTTATAAATAGCGAAATGCAACACTCATGCAAGGAACAACACTCATGCAAGGCTGCATTTTTCAGGAAATGAGAGGTATTCATATTTTTTTTTTTTCAGAAATGCCATAAGTCTAGAAACTAAAGAAGAGTTAATATTACACCTTATTTAAAAATCACAACAGGATCATCAGCCTGGACAATGTTTTGCTCATCCATGTTCCCACAGAAAGCTATTTAGATAGATAGATAATTCTCATTTTGGTCCTTTGATGAGAAAGTTGAGGCTTTAGTTATTCCTCTTGTGCAGTGCTCTTCCACTATCTATCTATGTCCAGGCCTAGGCTGTGGTCAGAGAAAGAAAGCAGTGGGGATTGGCCCCTCTCTATGGAAGCTGAGCTCCACTGAACAGAAGGGAAGATTGTTGTCCTTTAAAGTGTTAGCTCCTGTGTGTTTCTGTTCCAAGGCACATTGGGATATAATATAATAGAGAAATGAATGAAAACAAAAGAAAGTGGAATGTCTGCAACTTCTCTGAGTGTTAGGAATTCCCCTTCTTGCTTCCTGAGTGAAAGTTAAAGGCTTCTGAGCCCTCTGTATCTGAGCTACAGGAGATACGTGCAGTTTTCCTGTGCCTTCAGTTCAAGTTTGGAATTGTAAAGGAGGAAAAATAATAAGCATACTGATGCCTGATTTTAAAATTTTAACTTTTTTCCAATCCTCTTTCTATGGTTCATTTTTCAAAGTATTTGTGCATTTACTTTTTAGAGGTGCATTCAGTGGAGAGACTGAGTAGCATGTGTTATTCCATCTTGCCTGGAACTGTGGATTAGTTATGTGCACTTATTTTCCTATTATTGCAGTAATGCTTGTCACCTAAAGATTTTTTTTTCCTTTTATTATAAGTGACAGTATATGAAATCTACGTGGCAACAGGTGAGCTGTGGAATGCTGGAACAGCAGCAAATGTCTACATTTCTATTTATGGAGAGAAGGGAGATACAGGATCCAGACAGCTATTTAGATCTGCAAGCACCTGTAGTTTTTTAAGGGGACAAGTAAGTAAACAAAAGCTGTTTGTTTTACTTTCAAATGACTTTTAATTATGGTAAAAATTACAAAAAATAAAAAGTTTAACCAGTTTAATGCAAATTAAGTGAATTTTAAGAGTGTATTCATTGATATTAAGTATACAGACAATCCCTAACTTATAATGATTGACATGCAATTTTTTTAAGTTTACAAGAAAAGTGTTATAAATGTGATGTGCATTCAGTAGACATCATACTTTGAAATTTTTATTTTTAATTTTTTTAATTTTTAAAATTTTATTTATTTAGTAAATATAAATTTCCAAAGTACAGTTTATGGATTACAATGGCTTCCCCCACCATAATTTCCCTCCCACTCGCACCCCTCCCATCTCCTGCTCCCTCTCCCATTCCATTCACATCAAGATTCATTTTCAATTATCTTTATATACAGAAGATCGATTTAGTATATATTAAGTAAAGATTTCATCAGTTTGCACCCACACAGAAACACAAAGTGTAAAATACTGTTTCAGTATTAAGGAGAGATCCCACATGAGAAGTAAGTACATAATGACTCCTATTGTTGACTTAACAATTTGATGGTTGCCTCTTCACTCTCCTGACTGTTTCTTTTGCAGTACAGAAAACTTCTCAATTTGATACAATTCCAATAGTTAATTTTGGCTTTATTTGCCTGCACCTCCGGGGTCTTTTCTAGGAAGTCATTGCTGGTACCTATATCTTGCAGGGTTTCTCCAATGCTCTCTAGTAATTTGATGGTGTCAGGTCATAGATTTAAGTCTTTCATCCATGTTGAGTGAATTTTTGTGTAAGGTGAAATGTAGGGGTCTTGCTTCATGTTTCTGCACATGGAAATCCAATTTTCCCAGCACCATTTATTGAATAGACTGTCCTTACTCCAGGGATTGATTTTAGATCTTTGATCAAATATAAGTTGGTTGTAGATGTTTGGATTGATTTCTGGTGTTTCTATTCTGTTCCATTGGTCTATCCTCACCAGGACACGTTGTAATAAAACTCAACACAGTGAAACATAAAGAAAACATCCTAAAATGTGCAAGACAGAAATGTCAGATTACTCTCAGAGGATCTCCAATTAGATTTACAGCTGACTTCTCATCAGAAACACTACAAGCTAGAAGGGAATGGTGAGACATAGCCCAGGAACTAAGAGAGAAAAACTGCCAGCCCAGAAAATTATATCCTGCAAAGCTATCATTTATGAAATAAAGACCTTTCATAGCAAACAGAAATTGAAAGAATTTGTCACCACTCATCCAGCCCTACAAAAGATGCTTAAAGAGGTGTTACACACAGAAACACAGAAACACGGTCATCAATATGAAAGAAGGTAAAGGAAGGAAACCTCACAGCAAAAGATCACAGGAAGTTCAAAGCGTGTATTAGAAAATATCTTTGGCAAATGGCAGGGCAAAGTTACAACTTAACAAGTCACACTGAACGTTAATGACCTGAACTGTCCAGTTAAAGGACACAGATTGGCTAATTGGGTTAAGGAACAAAACCCATCTATTTGCTTCTTACAAGAAACACATCTTTCCAACAAAGATGCATACAGACTGAAAGTGAAAGGCTGGAAAAAAGATATACCATGCCAACAGAAATGAAAAAAGAGCAGGCATGGCCATCTTAATATCAGACATCATAAACTTTAACACAAAAACTGTTAAGAGAGACAAAGAGGGGCACTATTAATGATTAAGGGATCAATTCAACAGGAAAATATAACGATTATCAATGTATGTGCACCTAATTACAGGGCACCAGTTTATTTAAAAGATTTGTTAAGGGACTTAAAGGGAGACTTAGACCCCAATACAATAGTACTGGGGGACTTCAATACTCCACTCTCAGAAATAGACAGATCAACAGGACAGAAAATCAACAAAGAGACAGTAGATTTAAACGACACTATTGCCCAAATGGACCTAACAGATATCTTCAGAACTTTTCATCCTACACAGAAAGCATTTACATTCTTCTCAGCAGTACATGGATTGACCACATACTAGGCCATAAAGCAAGTCTCAGCAAATTCAAAAGAATTAGAATCATACGATGCAGCTTCTCAGACCATAGAGGAATGAAGTTGGAAATTAGCAACTCAGGAATCCCTATAGCATATGCAAACACATGGCGATTGAACAACATGCTTCTGAATGAACACTGGGTCATAGAAGAAATTAAAAGAGAAATCAAAAATTTTCTGGAGGTAAATGAGGATAAAAGCACAACATACCAAAACATACCAAAACATACCCAAACTCCTCCTTTCTTCTTTTACTTTCTTCCCTTTTAAGACCAATTAATATTACATTGTATAAATGAAGGGTCTTCAAAATAATCATGGAAAATCCCTACAAACTGCATGGATTTCAAAATTGCTTTGCACAAAAATAAACTCATGCTGACTCATTATAACACATCTGAAGCAGATATGGTTTGAGGCAAATAAGAAAGATAAAACATCAGTTCGGAAAGAAAACCTTTTGGAGTGTCTGAATATTGGCAGAATACACATTGTCCCCAGACCTTAGAAAGAATTGTGAAATCAAAGAATGTAGAAGGAAGTTCTATGTAAGAGTGAAAAGTTTATTGGGGCGACTTACATAAGTGATTCCAGACCAGGGCAGACAAGTGGTCTAGGAACAGTTACCACAGGTTTTTCTACACAGGGTGGCAGGAGAGTCAAGATTTTATACATTTAGAAATCACTGTAGGGCCGGTGCTGTGGCTCACTTGGCTAATCCTCTGCCTGTGGCGCTGGAACACGGGTTCTAGTCCCGGTTGGAGTACCAGATTCTGTCCCGGATGCTCCCCTTCCAGTCCAGCTCTCTGCTGTGGTCCGGGAAGGTAGTGGAGGATGGCCCAAATGCTTGGGCCCTGCACCCCCATGGGAGACCAGGAGGAAGCACCTGCGTCCTGGCTTTGGATCAGCGCAGCACGCTAGCTGTAGCAGCCATTTCGGGGGTGAACCAATGAAAGGAAGAGCTTTCTCTCTGTCTCTCTCTCTTATTAATTATTTAATTATTTATTAATCCTTAATTATTCTTTGGAATTTAATCCCTCTCAGGTTGGACTTTCCATCCTTATCAACCAGGCTGTAAGTACACTTAAATTTTATGGCTGGATAGTAGGCTGCCAGTGGAAAGTTATGCTTGCAGTTGGGCAGTATACTTCTTCTTTTTTCATTTTTTTGAGAAGCAGAGTTAGACAGTGAGAGAGAGAGAGACCGAGAGAAAGGTCTTCCTTTTCCATTGGTTCACCCCCCAAGTGGCCGCCACAGCCGGTGCATTGTGGCTGGCACGCCATGCCAATCTGAAGCCAGGACCCAGGTGCTTCCTCATGGTCCCCCATGTGGGTATAGGGCCCAAGGACCTGGGCCTTCCTCCACTGCACTACCGGGCCACAGCAGAGAGCTGGCCTGGAAGATGAGCAACCGGGACAGAACTGGCGCTGCCCCAACCAGGATTACAACCTGGTGTGCCCGTGCTGCAGGTGGAGGATTATCCTAGTGAGCTGTGGCGCCAGCCTTGGGTAGTATTAATTCTAAGAGAGAGGTCCAAATGAAAGGATAAGCTCCTGGCTCCTGGCTCCAGATAGGCCCGCCCCTAGCCATTGTGGCCATTTGGAGAATGAACCAGTGGATGGAAGATGGATCTCTCTGTCTCTCCCTCTCTCCGTCTGTAACTCTAGCTCTCAAATAAATAAATAAATCTTTGTTAAAAAATAGCTGACATATGTAGAAGTGAAATGGACACTATGAGAAACAGTGATTTGATCAGCTCTTGTGCTGACTGTTGTTGTACAATGCAATACTTTATCCATTTTAATATTTTTTTATCCTAGTACTAGTGGTTGAACTCTGTAATTAACACAAATTATTCTTAGGTGTTTAAATTTTAACTAAAAAGTGATCCTTGTGAAATATAAGAGTGGGAATAAGAGAGGGAGGAGATGTACCATTTGGGACATGCTCAATCAGTCGTGCCCCAAATGATGGAGTTAGAATCATGCCAGGGGATTGCAATACAATCCCATCAAGGTGGCATGTACCAAGGCCATCTCACTAGTCCAAGTGATCAATTTCAGTTCACAGTTGATCACACTGATAGGTCTAAGAGTCAAAGGGATCACACAAACAAGACTAGTGTCTGCTAATACTAACTGATAGAATCAAAAAGGGAGAGAGCAATCCATCATGGGAAGCGAGATACACAGCAGACTCATAGAATGGCAGATGTTCTAAATAGCACTCTGGCCTCAGAATCAGCCCTTAAGGCATTTGGATCTGTCTCAAGAGCCCATGAGAGTATTTTAGGCATGGAAAGCCAAGACACTGAAAAAAACAAAAAAAAAGAAGACCTAAATGAAAGATCTCTGTGAGTGAGATCCCAGTGGAACGAATGGGGCCATCAAAGAAGGAGGTGCCTTTCTCTGAAGGGAGGAGAGAACTTCCACTTTGACTATGACCCTGTCGGAATTAGATTGAAGTCCGCGAACCGGCAACTCATGACTAGACCCTAGGGAGATTCCTGACGCCATAAACAAGAGTGTCAAATTGTTAAATCAACTTCAGGAGTCACTGTGTACTTATGTCTCATGTGGGATCTGTCCTTAATGTGTTGTCCAATGTGAAATAATGCTATTACTAGTACTGAAACAGTATTTTTACACTTTGTGTTTCTGAGTGGGTGCAAACTGATGAACTCTTTACTTAGTATATACTAAATCGATCTTCTGTATATAAAGATATATATATCTTTATATATAAATTTATATATATAAATTATATATATTTATAAAATTTATATATATATAAATTTTTTATATATAAATTTATATATAAATTATATATAAATTGGAAATTGCATAGAAAATTAATCAATTTAAAAATATATATCATGTAGGATCTCTGTCCTTAATGTGCTATACATTGTGAATTAATACTATAACTAGTACTCCAACAGTATTTTTCACTTTGTGTCTCTGTGTGAGGGCAAACTGTTGAAATCTTTACTTAATATACACTAAACAGATCTGTGTATAAAGAGAATTAAAAATGAATCTTGATATGAATGCAAGGGGAGAGGGAGTGGGAAAGGGGAAGGTTGCGGGTGGGAAGGAAGTTATGGGGGGTGGGGAGCCATTGTAATCTATAAACTCTATTTTGGAAATTTATATTCTTTAAATAAAAGCGTTATAAAAAAAAAGGCAGAAGTGGGAAGAAGAGAAAGAGATCTTCCATCCACTGATTCACTCCCCAAATGGCTAGGACAGAAGGACTAGGCTAGGCCAGGAGCTTTATCCGGGTCTCTCACGTAGGTGGCAAGGGACCAAGGACTTTGTCCATCTTCTGCTGCCTTCCTAGGTGCAAGAGAAGGGAGCTGGATCACAAATGGAGCCTCCAGGACTTGAACTGGTTCCTTTTTTTTTTTTTTTTTTTTTTCAAGCAGAGTGGACAGTGAGAGAGAGAGACAGAGAGAAAGGTCTTCCTTTGCCTTTGGTTCACCCTCCAATGGCCGCCGCGGTCGGCGCGCTAGGGCCGGCGCACCGCGCTCGTCCGATGGCAGGAGCCAGGAGCCAGGTGCTTTTCCCGGTCTCCCCATGGGGTGCAGGGCCCAAGCACCTGGGCCATCCTCCACTGCACTCCTGGGCCACAGCAGAGGGCAGGCCTGGAAGAGGGGCAACTGGGACAGAATCCGGCGCCCCGACCGGGACTAGAACCCGGTGTGCCGGCGCCGCAAGGCGGAGGATTAGCCTGTTGAGCCACGGCGCCGGCCATTGAACTGGTTCCTATATGGGATGCCCGAATCCCAGATGGCAGCTTTACCTGCTACACCACGATGCCAGCCACAAGACTTTAGGTTTTGAAGATCTATATGAGTTCCAGAGTCAAATCATGTGCACACTATTGCACAGATACAGGCTAATTAGAAGCCTGATCCTCAGGCAGCAGCAGGGAAAATACAATCAAAACTCCCAGGAAGACTGTAGTAGTTAAGATGATTTGATGATTTTTCTTCTTCATTCTGCTAGGAATCCAGGAGGTAGCCCTATTTAAAAGCATGCTATGTTTTCTGTAGTCCCAGGGGATTTGCAAATGCAAAGTCCCATCTCCTAATAGAGATTTTGTTCCTTTGATTGGGCTATATTTTCTTTTTTCTTTGTAAGTGTTATAATTTTCTGCTTCGATTTGGGCATTAAAAAAGCAAACACATCTTAGTCACTATGGACTAGGTTTATACAGTGGAAAACCTGCACCAATAAATTTATGTGGTAGTTTGAAACCTCTCAGACCTTTTCTGGCAATGGGTCATCTCTGGGATTCTGAGTATGCTGTGAACTATCATAATTCCTGAAGTGCTTGCTCCTGTTCCTTTTTTAATAGAAAACTTTTATTTAATAAATATAAATTTCAAAAGTACAACTTTTGAATTATAGCAGTTCTTGCCCCATAACCATCCTCCCACTCGCAAACCATCCCAATTCCTACTCCCTCTCTCATCCCAGTCTTCATTAAGATTCATTTTTAATTATTTTTATGTACAGAATATCAACTCTATACTAAGTAAAGATTTCAACAGTTTGTACCCACACAGACACAGTACTGTTTGAAGACTAGTTATACTGTTAATTCACATAGTATAATACATTAAAGACAGAGGTCCTACATGAGGAGCAAGTGCACAGTGACTCCAGTTGTTGATTTAACAGTTGACACTTTTATTTTTGACATCAGTAATCACCTGAGGCTCTTGTCATGAGCTGCCAAGGCAATGGAAGCCTCTTGAGTTTACAAACTCCAACCTTATTTAGACAAGGCCATAATCAAAATGGAAGTTCTCTCCTCCCTTCAGAGAAAGTTACCTCCTTCTTTGATGGCCCCTTCTTTCCACTGGGATCTCACTCACAGAGATCTTTCATCATTTAGGTCATTTTCTGCTAGAGTGTCTTGGATTTCCATCCTTGAGATACTCTTATGGTACCCCTGTTTCTACACTTCAGCCCACAATCAATCTCTCTCTCTCTCTCTCTCTTTCTCTCTCTCAATCTCTCTCTCTCACTCTCTCTCTCTCAGCCCATCATCTCTTGCTCCTTGTGTCATCTGTCTCCCACACTGAGGCTTCTCTGTTGCTCTACTGGACTGCAGGGCTGGTCTCTGTGTTACAAGCTTTCCAACTATTCTTTTTTTTTTTAAAGATTTATTTCATTTATTTGAAAGACAAAATTACAGGGCAAGGTAGAGACACAGAGAGAGGGGTCTTCCATCTGCTGGTTCACTCCCCAGATGGCCGCAATGGCCGGAGCTTCTTCTGGTTCTCTCACATGGTTGCAGGGGCCCAAGGACCTGGGCCATCCTCTACTGCTATCCCAGACCATAGCAGAAAGCTGGATCGGAAGAGGAGCAGCCGGGACTAGAACTGGTGCCCATATGGGATGCTGGCGGTTCAGGCGAGGGCTTTAGCCTGCTGTACCACAGCACCAGACCCATTCCCAACTATTCTTGCCATGGCTCCATGTCAGGGGAGACAAACCGACCTTTCAGGAAGCCTCCAGACAAGACAGAATTTTTGGATTCATGATCCACTCCTTTGTATTTGTTCCAATGGAAGGTCTACGACATAGATGTTTTCTTCCTGTTTTACTGCACTATGCTAGGTAGAGGAATGGACATGCAAAATCCCTGAACTTTCCTGCCCTGTTCTGGTTGGAGTCCTTTTTTGGTGTGCTTTGATCTGGGTGCTGCAAGTCTCAGTTGGTCTATAGGATTCTCCAAAGGAGTGTTCTAATTTTTAACTTATTATCACTGTGGATAAACTGGCACTGGAGTTTCTTAGTCTGCTATCTTGCTAATTTGTCTCCTTATTTCGTTGTTTCTTAAATCTATTCTGAGATTGTTAAATGTGGGTAATTATATATACCAGGTTTCAGTTCTCATTGTTGAATGTAGAAAGTAAATCCTCAATTCTTTTACTATTACTAATATTAATATGCATGTAATAAACTCATTCATTCTTTTACTTTTAACAGCAAATCAGGGAGAGTGCATCACATTTTAGTTATGTTAACTTTCTTTGGCCACCCAACTAGTCATTACTATGTCAGGATATTTTCTTCTCTTTTTCTTAAACTTCTTTGTATTGATAATAAATATCATGTTATAATTTTCTTTGCTAGCTTTTTCTGTTATGTACAGAAAGTTCTCCTTTCCAAAAATATTTGGTGGATAAAGGGATGATAGTGTTACACATTAACTTGTACCATTGATGCACAGTATTTTTTTGTTAATGAATGTTAATAGTTTTTTTTACCCATTATTTATATCTTTAACAGTACACTTAGGCACAGGTAGAGTGGTTCACAAAGAAAATAGCCTTGGTACTCTAATCCTGGATCTGAGCCTCCCCTTTCTTGTCTTCAGAAATAATTTTTTTTCTTACTCAACAAATTTTGAGGATAAAATAAAATGTCTGTGAAAGTATTTTAAAACATACAGAGCACTATACAAATATAGAGGGTTTTTTTTTTTTTTTTTTGACAGGCAGAGTGGACAGTGAGAGAGAGAGACAGAGAGAAAGGTCTTCCTTTTGCCGTTGGTTCACCCTCCAATGGCCGCCGCGGTCGGCGCGCTGCGGCCGGCGCACCGCGCTTGTCCGATGGCAGGAGCCAGGAGCTAGGTGCTTTTCCTGGTCTCCCCATGGGGTGCAGGGCCCAAGCACCTGGGCCATCCTCCACTGCACTCCTGGGCCACAGCAGAGGGCTGGCCTGGAAGAGGGGCAACCGGGACAGAATCCGGTGCCCCGACCGGGACTAGAACCCGGTGTGCCGGCGCCGCAAGGCGGAGGATTAGCCTGTTGAGCCACGGCGCCGGCCTTAGAGGGTTTTTTTATGTTTCCTGGTCATTTTAAGCAGATGTGTCACATTATTTATTATTTCTCTTGCATTGAAACATGTAACATTATCTTAGATTTTATCAAAAGTATTGTGGCCTCCTCACCCTTTATTCATCTTCTGAATACAGAATATATTTTAGCACAACCATTGCTCCTCTTCTTAGAAGTAGAAAATTTGGGACTTCAGAAAAATATCATAAATTACTGATATTTTTTGCAACAGGGGCATTATAATTGCAAGTGACCCATAAACTCTGCTTTAAAAATTCCATCAAAGGGCACAGAAGAGTTTTTTTTCATCAAAATGGATTACAGACTTTTAGAACACCCTCTAGTTATTAAGTGTATACTGTGATTATTTAAAGACTATAGTTGTAGAGAGACCGTAAATGTATGTTTCTGTAGCTAAAAATTGACAATAAAGAGGGGGGTATATTTGGAACTTTATTATTATGTCCTATAAATTAATGTAATTTTGTCTGTACTTTCCTAACATAGATTTATATATTTGCTTAATGAACTCATTTCTTTTTATAATTAATTTTTTACTGCATCTTAATTTATACACTTGGTAGAAGTCAGAGTTATTGGCTAGATTTAATTAAACTGTTTTTTGTTGGTTGTAGACTGATACATTCTTCCTGGAAGCTGTGCACCTTGGAGATTTATACAAGATTGTGATAGGCCATGATGGACTTGGACCAGGTAAGTCTCTTATACAGGGAGTTAATGAGGGTCTGATTTTACTTGTTTAGTGAAAACATGTGCAAGTCTAGAGTGTAATGTGGAAAACTTGTAGAAAATCTATCTCTCTAAGTATTGACTATCTGATATCAAAATATTATTCCCAAATGTTCTATAGAATTTAAATAGATGCATTTTTCTTCAAAATGACATAGGCATGCCCAAGTGGATGCTAGAAAAAGTGATTGAAAATAATAAGGAGATTTGGGAACTATATGTTGTAGTATTCTAACTTGCTAGTGGGGGAGGCACCAATAATGTTTCCTGGTGGTTATGTTTTTTAAAGGTTAGTGATTGTCCAGCAGTGGCACATTAAAACTGTTCTTACCACCCACATAGGAGACCTGGATCCAGTTCCTTACTCTTGGCTTCAACATGGCCCAGCCCTGTCTGTAAAAGGCATTTGGGAGTGAACCAGCAGACGGAAGATCTCTCTTTCTCTCTAATTCTCTGATACTCTGTCTTTTAAATAAATAAAAATTTATACATAAACATTTTTAAAATGAAATTCATTTCTTGGGATCTTATCTAAGATGACCAACCATCCTGTTTTACCTGGGACTATCCTTATCTTAGCAGTAATAATCCCACATCCTGGGAAACCACTGTGTCCTGGGCAAATTGGGACAATTGGTTACCCTAAAATGTGAGTGTGGTACTCTGCAAGTTGTGTTTTTAGTAGCCCTCCTAGTGATTCCAAGGTTTCAGAACCACTGATTTAGGAAATTGTGAGGAATTGGCACTGCTCATTGATAGGAGCGGGTGATGGGAGAAGAAGCTGCAGAGTAAACAGAGATAAGGTAATGAAGGCCCTTCTATGCTTTGTTAAAAAGTTTTACCCTAAAGTTGATTAGTATTAACTCATTAAGTCAAGGGTTTTTAATTATGGGAAACATTTTGAGCTGGATCTTTGTGTGAACAAACACTATGACTAATTAAAGTATTTCATTTAATCTGTAAATAAAGTTGTATTTTGACTAAGGCAGTTTGCAAACTAATATCAAACTAGACATTTGAAAGCAAATTCTTTCCTTCATGTGTACCAGCTCAGTCTGTGTGCTTAGATGGATTTTCTGAATGACTGTTCATTTTTAGCTTATCAGAACTTACATGGTTTGTTTATGTAGTCTTAGTCTAAATTTGAACTTTAATACCTTTTTAGAAGTAGAAAGTTATCATCTCATCAAATATATATTCTTTGGAAGGTGTTAAGTCTATGATTCTTGATACAGTTTATGGAATCAATATCAACTGTGGAATTATTTTGTTTTCAAGAGCTTGGAAAATCATATTGAAATAAATATCACACTGTGTAAAACCTTAAAATAGTGCCACAATTTTAATACATATAAAGAAGTATCTTTGAATGTTCTCATAGTTTACTTCTGTTATATTTTGCTTTATTTGAAGTATTAAAGCTTTATATTGCACAAGGTCTTTACATATATTGTAAGATGGAACTTGTTTCTCAAAACTGAAATAATACCTGAAAAATAAAAATTCACATCACATTTTCCTTTTGTAAAATTAGGAAATGGCTGGTTTCTTGAGGATGTGGTGGTCAAGGACCCTACAACAAGCCATGAATATACTTTCTTCTGTCACAGGTTGGTAGATGTGCTTTTCTATTGAACAGATTCATTTCATATTAGTTCCAAGTTCATATATTTTGGAGAACTGGATTGCTTTTTCAATCATTCTTGGTCATTGATGCTTTTTGGGAAACTGTTGTATTGGGCATTGCCTTAAACCTCCATTACAACATGGCACCTGGCGGATGTTGGAAGGGTGTATCTGTGGCTGCTGCGGTTAAGCCACGTAAGGGCTTAGGGATAGGTCTGCTTTAGTTCTGGACATGTGGATAGTGCATGATCCCTATACTTTGCTTAAGATGCCCCTGTGCATGGTCCACCCATGCCTTCATGACCTTTTCACTGATTGGCTCCCCTGCTGTGCATGTCTTTTTATAAGCCTTATAAGCCTGTACATTTCCTCAATAAAGTAGTTCCTGCTTCGACAGAACTCACGGGTGCTTGCTGTGTTCTTGACCCGTCGACCTTACCTTTCCCATTCACCTTGTCGGGGAGTACTTGTACTGTTTGTTCCCTGCTGGTCAGGGGCCAGCCTCAGGCTTAAGACCCCAACACTATTGTAAATATTAATCTTAGGAGCTGCTGCTTCTATTGAGAAAGATAATTATTATCTTGATGATCTAAACTTAATGTTTATTCCTAATAGAGTTTTTAAAATAAGATTTTTTTTTCTGTCTATGTCAGTAAGGAGAGTGAAAGTCTCTGAGAAGACTAGGTCCCAAAGTAGGTTCACAAGTAATTAATATACACAATAAACACTGCATGTGGCTTTTTATATAATAATGATACTGCTGACTCATGTCATAGGCCTTGATCTTGGCGTTATCTTGCCAGCACTGGTGATATGTCTACTCTTTCTTTCAACATTCTCCTCTCTCTTTTCTTAAGGAACCAATAAGAGCCATTTATGAAATAAATGAAATAACTGATCAGAATTTGAACTGTAGCTGGTGGTTAAAGAATAGGGCAAACAATTAATCCAGTGGACTTAAAATCTATTGGTTTGGTAGCTAGCAGACTGAGTAACTCACCTGTTGATTAGAGGAAAATGTATTTTGTCTTTCCCTAGATAACTCCTCCTCCCACATCCCTTTTACTCTTATATAGTCATTTTAGGATTTCCTTTTCCATATTGTGTTCCTCTGCCTTGATAAACTCGATATTCATGGCCTTTAAAATTGTTTTTAAAAGATTTTATTTATTTATTTGAGAGGTAGAGTTATAGATAGAGAGGGAGACAGACAAAGAGAAAGGCCTTCCATCCATTGCTTCTCTCCCCAAGTGGTTGCAATGGCTGGAGCTGAATTGATCCAAAGCCAGGAACCAGGAGCTTCCTCTGCATCTCCTACATGTGTGCAGGGGCCCAAGTACTTGGGCCATCTTTCACTGCTTTCCCAGGCCATAAGCAGAGAACTGGACTGGAAGAGGAGCAGCTAGAACACGAACCAAAGCCCATATGGGATATAGCGCTGAGGAAGAGGCTTAGCCTATTATGCCCCAGCACCAGCCCCTATTCATTGCTTTTTAATAATATATATTATTTCCGACTTGGGTAAATGATTACCAATGGTTAGTGTAAATAGAAATCCTGAAAATAATCGATGCACTTCTCTTCCCACAGATGGCTGGATCAAGGGGAAGATGATGGTAAAATTGTCAGAGAACTGTATGCTAGGGATAACAGCATCATCTCTGCGAGTGAGTGACATGTACCCACGTTTCTTTGAAAATTATGTTTTTTATCATGAATGAAGAAAGTAGTACGCTGCTGAAATTAATGGTCTTCTCTTTCCTTTATCTTCTCAGGGCGGAAGCTAGAATATAAGAGAAAAGAGACAGTAAGATTCTGCTTTGGCCTTTACTTAGTACAAACAATATTAAAATAGCTATTTTATGTGTTAACATAGTATATGTTTAGTGAGGGAAGTTGCTTAGTGAATTTTTCTCTTGGTGTCTTCTCATACTGGTATTTGCTTGGTTTATTTTTTAGTGGGCTGCAGAAAGATGGAAGTTTATGAAAGGAAATACTCTTCAGTTCTACAATAGACTGACTGGAGGGTTTGTCCGTCTACATCCAGATGGCAGAGTTGATGCTATTGGAGAGAAGACAGACAAATATGGTAAAGGCATTGACAAAGCTGATGTGCTGTACAGGGGTAGGAACCTAAAGAAGTAGATTACTATACACAGGGTAATGTATACTTTTGCTCCTTTTCTTTCAAACGCCTTACATGTATTCACTGCATTAATATAAATGATTGGTAGATGACAAGATTTCAAATGTGGGCAACATCCTGATGGAAAGTACACCATGAAAAACTTTTATATGGTATTTAATTGAAGAATAATGTATAGGCATTAACTGTACATAAAGTACAGGCATTAACTGTACATAAAAAAACAGTTGTAGCTCTTGAACAATGTAACCATTTCAGGAATTAAGTCAGTTCTAGGAAATTAACCAGTCTGTACAAAATATCATGTTAAATAATCTGAGGGCCACAGAAATAACTAAGATGTATCCTGAATTCCAGAGATTCATAATCTAATGAAAAAGACAAACATATGCAATAGTTCTGCTAGTTGTTTGTGGCTGATGTCATAATAAAGGTACAAAGGGAAAATGAGGAAAAAAGTACCTGGACAACAACTAGATTTGATGTTTACTATTAGCGTCTCCTGAAGTCATAATCTTAAGAATCAACAAAGAGGGAATAAGATGATTTTGGTATGATTTGCCTCTAAACCCAAACCTCCAACTCTTTTGAAATTTTGACATTTACTCTTAAATAAATTTTGCATGCTGTATCTATGAACGTGACTTTGGTAAGCTTTATTAGTAACTGTGCTGTTCTCCTGGATGTGCTGGAGATTCACATCTGTAGCATTTCCTCAAAAATATAACCTCTTCCACCTCACATTAACGATCCCAGGGAGTAATCCAATTTTTGCCTGTATGAAAATATGTGGCCATCTAATATTACCTCTTTCCAAAATTAATGTATTCTTTAAATACTTTCCTTTTTTTTTACAAAGCTTTTTATTTATTTATTTGATAGGTAGAGTTACAGACAGTGAAAGAAAGAGATAGAGAGAAAGGTCTTCCATCTGATGGTTTACCCCCCAAGTGCCTACAACAGCCAGAGCTACGCTGATTCAGAGCCAGGAGCCAGGTGCCTCTTCCCGGTCTCCCATGGGGTGCAGGGCCCAAGCACTTGGGCCATCCTCCACTGCTTTCCCAGTCCACGGCAGAGAGTTGGACTGGAAGAGGAGCAACCAGGACTAGAACCTAGTGCCCATATGGGATGCCAGCGCTGCAGGGGGAGGACTAACCTAGTGTGCCATAGTTCCAGCCCCTCTTTAAATACTTTTCTTACCTACTGGTTCCCATTTGTTTTTGAAAGAGTTATATGGAGGGAAGGAGGGAGGAAGAGAGAGAGAGAGAGAGAGAGAGAGAGAGAGAGAGAGAGAGATTTTCCATCTGCTGGCCCAGTTGGCTACAATAGCCAGTCCTGGGCCAGGCAAAAGTCAGGATCCAGGAGCTTCTTCCAGGTCTCCAATATGGGTGGTAGGGGCCCAAGGACTTGGACTGTCTACCACTGCTTTCCCAGCCATGATAATAGGGAGCTGGATTGGAAGTTGAGCAGCTGGGACTTGAAACGGCACCCATATGGATGCCAGAATTATAGGCAGTGGCTTTACATGCTAAGCTACAATGCTGGCCCCCCAAAATGATCCTTTATATCCTCTTTTCTGGGTTCTCTGTTGCCTGTGTTGACACTTTATTATTTTAGTACAGATATACAAATATGACTTCAAAATTATCTCCCATTTTAAAATCAGAAACTGTGAAGGATCCTTGTTTTACCCTATTTGTAGTAGCAAGCATGAGACCACTGGGTCAGAGACCAGGATTGTTTATTTCTCACAGCAAATGCAGCAGCCAGAGAAATATCTCAAGTGTGTTCCCTGAACCACAGTCCTGCAGTGTCATGATACAAGCGCTTGATGATGTCTATGCATGCAGTCAGGCACATTAAAAAGAGAAATTTTCCATATGGGAAATTATCTTATATAGAGCTGTATAGCTTTCCTTCCAGAGAATGTGGCAGAAATATGCAGATACATACAGAAAGACAGAGAGATAGGGAGAATCTGTATTTATTCTGGAAGGTAAAGGAAATATCTCCCAAGAATGGGAAGGTTAAGCTACTGTATGGGATGCCTAAATCCCATTTTGGACAGCCAGTAGGAGAAACAGCAACTCTGTTTCTGATCCATCTCCCTGCTGATGTACCTGGGAGGCAGTGGATAGCTCAACTACTGGGTCCTTGCCATGCATATAGGAGATTCAATGGAGTTCCTAGTTTTTGGCTTCAGCCTGGCTCAGCTCCAGCTGTTGTGGCCATTTGGGGAGTGAACCTGCAGATGGAAGATGTATCTCTCTCTTTCTCTCTCTCTATCTTTCTCTTACCCGCTTTCAAATATTTTTCAAGAAAAGAGAGAAGAATATTTTTTTTTTCGTGCTGGAATGTCTCCTTATAAAATCAGTTTATGGAAGCAGGTACTATGGTATAGCATGTATCATGTACAGCATGTACAACTTTTGACATCAGGTTGCCTATTTGAGTCCTGGCTGCTCTGCTTCTGATCCAGCTTCCTACAATGCACCTGAGAAGGCAGCAGATGATGGCCCAAGTACTTGAGTACCTGCCATCTACATGGGAAACCTGGATGAAGTTCCAGGCTCTTGGCTTTGGCCTGACCCAGCCCCAGCTATTGCAGGCATCTGGGGAATGAACCAATAGATGGAATCTTTCTCCTTTCCACTCATCTCTCTGCCTTTCAAGTAAGTGAATAAATAAAATGTAAAAAAAAAAAAGAAAATGTTTTGAAGCTATCTTTGCTCAGAGGGTCTGAACCATCCAGAAACATGACAATTCCAGGGACTTGAATGACTCTTTGTCTGCACCCATTCCTCAGACCAGTTTGTAAAGAGACCTTGCTACTGCATATCAAGGAGGAGAATTCTGGATTAGCCTTTTGTAAATAAATTGACTAAATAAATGCAGCCGAAGCAACACTTCTAGGATTATCTTCTACCTTCATTTTTTGAGCTGATCCTTTCTGGAACCTATCCCTTTTGCTGTGAGGAAGCCCTGGAAGCCATTTCTCCAAGGAAAGAGAAAGAGCCCCAGCTGACTTCCAGTCCTGAGCCCCACCAACTCCAGCATGTGAGTCGCTGTGTAGACCAAACTAACTGGCAGAAGACAGAGAAGATTTTTACTTTTAATTCTTTCTAGCATCATCAAATGCTAATCCTGCAATATATAAAGCAGAATGAACAATCCTAAAAAAGGCAGGTGCAAGATAGTATGAGTAATTTTCCTCAGAGTAACTGCCATTTTTGCAATAGGAGATCTTTCATATTGATAATTACTTGCAGGATTATTTCCTATGTTATGATTTGTGTCCCATAAATTCACACTCATGAATCAGTCTTCACATGCCTGGAAAGTATTATGATGAGCAGTGCTTACTTGTGGACATCTTTTCAGGAAAATGTTAAGAACATGCTAGGAGATATATTGGCTGATGATTCTTACTCCTCAAAGCAAGATTTTTAAAAAATCACATTAAGCCAACCTTTCTATTTAGTTATTTAGCTGTATTTAGTTATGTAGCTGTTTCCATACTCAGAATGCTCATTTGTCTGGACCTAAGAACAAACACACAGCACGAGAAGTTATTTGAAATGCCACAGACATCTTCATCTTATGATCATAAGCCCTCAGGTGCTAAATATGATAATGTAGTAATATTGACAGTTACAATCACAAACAAGTCTGTCTATACAGTGGGTTCCAGTCACTAAAAGTAGGGACCAGGCTACCAAAAGTGTTCAGTTTTTCATACTGAACCATTAATGGCTGCTTTTATGTCAGGTTAAGTTTCTCAAACTTCACATACCTTGAAATTTCATAAATATTGATTCATATAATTTTATCATTTTCTGGTGGTAGCCTTTCAAGAGAAAAATTCATAATATAGATTCAGATATGTTTGATTCATATTCCGGAAAGGATTATGCATACATTTTAAGTATTTACAATGTATCACATAAATGGAATTTTCTGTGTCATTGTTCTCTGTACTTTTCATTACTCTGCACGTGGATCTCTAATTTGTTTAGAAAACAATTTATTTGTAAGGCAGAGAGAGAGAGAGAGAGAGAGAGAGAGAGAGAGAGACAGGAAGAGAGAAAGAAAGAAAAGAGTTCCCCTACACTGGTTTACTACCCAAATGTCCTCATGGGGCAAGACTTGGCTGAGGCTGGGCTAGGACTGAAGCTTGGAGCCAGAAACACAATCCAGGTCTCACGTGTGGCTTGAGAAACCCAATTACTTGTGCATCACTGCTGCCTCCCAGGGACCTCATTGGTGGTATGCTTGAATCAGGAGCTGGAACCACGAACCCAGGTATACTAACGTGAAACTCAGGTTTCTCAACTGCTAGGCTGAATGCCAACTCCTTACCAAATTTTAATAATGGATTTTTGTTTTCTGCTTTTGGAGAGTTTAATTTATTTCATATCATGTCACACAATTGCCATATGGAAAGGTAACTGTGTTCTTCAATTTGGAGGCTTTAAAATATATCTACAAATTATCTTATACTACTCTGTTCAAAAGGTAGAACCTAAAAACTCCTTGGATATGGGCTGTATCTAATGACTTTTTCTAACAAATGGAATATGGGAGAAGTGATTGTGACTTTCATAAGTAGGTCATAAAATTTGTAACAGATTCCTCCTGGAACTGTCACTTGGATCACTCATTCTGAGGGGAACCAGATCTCGTGTCATAGGACATTGAAAGATACAGCAAGGAACAGAAGCCTCTTGCCAATAATAGTTTGAGTGAATCTTCTTACAGGATCTTCCAGCCCCAGTGAAGGCTTGAGATAACTGTAGCTCCAAAGAACATCTTGATTGCAACCTCATGAGACTCTGACCCAGAGCTCCTCCTAAATTATTTACCTACAGAAATTGTCAAGATAATAAATGTTTTACAACTGCAAAGTTTCAGAGTTATATTGCATGCACACTAGATCACTAATATACCATTTCATACACTGTTCTGAATGATAGCACAATATTTCCACTCTGGGCGGTAGGGTTGGCTTCACATTTTTTCCATGAAGTTAGAAATAGAAATGTAAATGGCAGTATCTCTCATCTCTAATTGAAACACCCATCTTCTTTCTAGTGTTGCCATTTGCTTTTTATATTCTGCAGCAGTTGACTATTCAGTGTATTTTTTCTCTACTATTACTATTGATGCCCATTTAATGGTTCTGGATGTATTTTACAAAATTCTTCCTATAAAATGCAGTGCAAGGATTAGGGGGAAAATTATAATACAGAAGTAATGGCTGGTGCCGTGGCTCACTAGGCTAATCCTCTGCCTGCAACGCCGGCACCCTGCGTTCTAGTCCCAGTTGGGGCGCCGGTTCTGTCCCGCTTACTCCTCTTCCAGTCCAGCTCTCTGCCGTGGCCCGGGAAGGAAATGAAGGATGGCCCAAATGCTTGGGCCCTGCACCCGCATGGGAGACCAGGAGGAAGCACCTGGGTCCTGGCTTCGGATCGGCGCAGCGTGCCGGCTGTAGTGGCCATTTGGGGGGTGAACCAACGGAAAAGGAAGACCTTTCTCTCTGCCTCTGTCTCTCTGTCTAACTTTGCCTGTTTAAAAAAAAAAAAAAAACAGAAGTAATGAACTATATTCTTTCATGATAAATACACTAAGAAAATAAAAGAATAAAGAAAATAAAAGCATAATTCTTCTACATGGCAAAGGATATTTATGAATAACCCACAGCTAACGTTATTGTCAATGGTGAATGGGTGAAAGCTTGCTTTCTAAATCAGGAATAAGGCAAGGATGTCTTTTTTTACACTTCTAGTTAGCATTTTATTGGAAGTTCTGGATAGGGAAATCATGCATGAAGAATCATTTAAAGGCATCTGAATTTAAAAGGAAGAAGTAAAACTATATTTGTAGATTGTGTGATCCCATATGTACAAAATCCTAATGGATTCACACAAAAATTCTACTACACCTAATAATCAAAATCATCAATGTTGTAAGATACAAGATCAATCCACAAAAAGCATTCTATTTGTCAGTAGAACAATTAAAATTAATTTAAAAGAACAATTCTACCAGTAATAATCAAATTCTTAAAGAATATATTCAATGAAGAAGTATAAGACTTGTACACTGAAAACTATTAAGTATGTCTGAAAGAAAGTACACCTAAGCAAGACACTACGTGTTCATGGTCTAGAAGTCTTAATATTGTTAAGATAGAAGTATTTTCCAAAGCAGTCTGTGGATTGAGTACATTCCTTATCAAATCCAAAATTTCTGCTGAAATAGAAGAAATTGATTCTAAATTTCTTATGGAATTTCAAGGTACTTCAAATAACAAAAAAATGCAAAAACAAAATTGGAAGACTTCTGATTTCAAAAATTGCTAAAAATTTAACCAAAACACTGCTATTGACGTGTGGATAGATCTACAGATAAATGTAATAGAACTGGCAGTCCAGAAATAAACTCAGGCATATACAATCAATTGATTTTCAATAAGGGTGTTGGGATAATGGTTTCTTCAACAAATGGTGCTGGGATAACTGAATATCCAAATGCAAAAGAATAAAGCTCGGCCCTTACCTTGCTACAAAGTTTAACTCAAAATGGACCATAGACTTAAATGTAAGAGCTAAAACTATAAAATTCTTAACAGGAAACATAAGTGTAAATTTCATGCCCTTAAAATAGTCAATTATTTCCTAGGT
Organism: Sylvilagus floridanus; assembly: GCA_949820135.1. Classification (NCBI taxonomy): domain Eukaryota; kingdom Metazoa; phylum Chordata; class Mammalia; order Lagomorpha; family Leporidae; genus Sylvilagus; species Sylvilagus floridanus. The sequence goes on from OX463241.1 coordinate 82,356,126, forward strand.
ATGTCATCAAAAGCACAATAAAGAAAAGAATTAAATTTGACGTTGTTGCATTAAAAAGTTTGTGCATTAAAATATTCTATCATGAGATGAAAAGACAACCCACAAAATGGGAGAAAATATTTGCTAATCTTATATCTAATATCCTTAATATATGAAAAGCTCTTACAATTCATCAATGAATGACAACTCAACTAAAAAATGAAGATGGCATTTTTATTGACACATATTCAGAGACTATATACAGGTTGACAACAAACACATGAAAAATTATTCAATGTCATTAGTCACTTGGAAAAAGCAAATTAAAACCAAAACCAAAATGATATGCCACTTCATATCCACCAGGAAGGCTATAATAAAAATACTGGAAAAGAACAAGTGCTGGTAAGGTTGTAGAGAAACAAAGTCTCATGTGTGCACTGTTTGAAACATAAAAATGATTCATTTGCTTTGGCTCCTCAATAACTTAACATGAATTTTTTCTACTTAGTAATTCCACTCTTAGGTATATACTCAAGAGAACTAAAAAGTCCATCATGGCACTGTTCATAACATTTAAAAGGTAGAAATAGCCCATATGTCTATAAACTGATGAAAACACAAATGTGGCTTGTAAGTACAATGAGATATTATTCAATCCCAAAAAGAAATGGAGGACTAATACATGCTATGATGTGGGTGGACTGTGAAAACATTGTGCTATGTGAAAACATCACATACTATATGATTCTGTTTATATGAAATGTCCAGAAGAGGCAAGTTAATAGAGACAGAAAGCATAGTGGCAGCTGGCAGAGGAGGGGCAGGGAATGGGGATTGGCTGCTAAATAGATAAAGTTTTCTTTGGGGGTAATTAAAAGGTTGTGAAACTAGATAATGGTGATGGTTGTACCACCCTGTAAGTGTACTATAGACCACCAGGTTGTATTCTTTAAAAAATAGTTAAAATGATTAAAATGATTTTGTTATTTTATCATAATTAAGGAAAATAATAATGAACCTTTATGGGCTGTACAACAATAGGATAATATTCATATTTGTAGTCATAATGAATTCATATATTTATTAACAACTTTTTAACAGAAAGTCAATAAATTATTTTGACTAAGGGATATATATATATATATATATATATTAGATTTCAAGGTATAGTATAGTTATTGTACTCATTAATATATCTATATGTGTATAAATATATAGTATTATTTTATCTTCACATAGTTATCTATATTTTCTTTTTAGTGTTATTCCTAGGCTTTTTATTGCTATGAACCAAAGTATTTTCATTGTAAATTGACTTCTTTCTGTTAAAAGTCTAACATTGAAAATATACAGAAAGGTGACCGGTGCCGTAGCTCAGTAAGCTAATCCTCTGCCTGTGACACTGGTACTCTGGGTTCTAGTCCTGGTTGGGGAACCAGTTCTGTCCCGGTTGCTCCTCTTCCAGTCCAGGTCTCTGCTGTGGCCTGGAAGGCAGTGGAGGATGGCCCAAGTGCTTGGGTCCTGCACCCACACGGGAGACCAGGAGGAAGCACCTGGCTCTTGGTTTCGGATCAGTGCAGTGTGCTGGCATAGCAGCCATTTGGGGGGTGAACCAACGGAAGGAAGACCTTTCTCTCTGTCTCTCTGTCTACCTCTACCTATCCAAAAAAATATATAGAAAGGTATACTTTTTAAATGTTTTATTTATCCAGTATTTATTCAGTGCCTACTATGTAGAAGACACTTATTTGCATACATATTTATCTAGGATATTACCACCTTCCTGTATTCTAATTAATAAAGGCATTTTCAGGTTTTGCAAATACATTTCTCTAGTCCTTTATGTTTGCTACATAGCAAGTGAACCCAGGTGCAGGGAATATTGCAGCAATCAAAACAGGTAAAACTTCAGCCTGCCTGTAGTTTACATTCCCGTAAGATCATTCTAGCTGTTTTTGGGGAGGGAGAAATTCTTTTCAACTTAATTTCAATTTATTCTAATTTTTGGAAATGCATTGAGGACTTTTATGCCATTGTCTACTCTTCTTACACAGTGTTTTGAAAACAAGCTTTCTCCACATTCTCATGAACATTTATCATTTTTTCATTTTGAAAATAATCATTCTAACCACAGTGAGATGATACCTCATTGTCGTTTTGATTTGCATTTCCTTAATGGCTAGTGGCCATTTTTATTTCTTCTTTGGAGAACTGTTTATTCAGATCCTTAGTTCACTTTAAACTGATTCCTTATCATTTTGTTGTCAAGCTTTTTGAATCTGCTCTGTATTCTGGATATTAATCCTTTGTCAGATGAAAAATTTACAGATCATTTCTTCCATATTTTTGTTTACCCCGCACTTGTTCATTGTTTCCTTTGATATATAGAAGCTTCTAAGTTTGATACAATCTCATATGTCTAGTTTTGCTTTTGTTGCTTATGCTTCTGGGATTTTATTCAAAAAGTTACTGCCTATTCTTATGTCTTGAAGTGTTTTCTTCCTCTATTAGTTTCATAGGCCTTACCTTTAGATATTTGATTTATTTTGATTTGGTTTTTGCATAGGATGAGAGGTGAGATTTCAACTTTTTTGTATTTGTATATTTAGTTTTTTCTTTGTGGAGTTTTCTGATTTCTCCATACATGGAATCATATAATCTCCAGTATGAGTACAATAACTATACTATGATTTGAAATCTAGTATGTGATGCCTCCAGCTTTGTTCTTTTTGTTTGAAGATTGCTTTGTCTGTTCAGGGTCTTTGATGTTTCCACAAGAGTGTTAAGATTCTTTTTTTCTAGTTCTGTGAATAATGTCATTGGCATTTTGATGGGGTTGCTTTGACTGTAAATTTCTTTGGATATGGAGAATATTTTAATAATGTGTATTCTTAAAAGAAGGAGGAGATGTACAGTTCGGCACATGCAATCAGACTTACCCCTAATGGTAGAGTTAGAAACATGCCAGGGGATTCCAATTCAATCCCATCAAGGTGGCATGTACCAATGCCATCTCACTAGTCAAAGTGATCAGTTTCAGTTCAGAATTGGTCATAATGATAGGATTAAGTGTCCAAAGGATCACATAAACAAGACTAGTGTCTGCTATTGCTAACTGATAGAATTAAAAAGGAGAGAATGATCCAACATGGGAAGTGGGATACACAGCGGGCTCATAGAATGGCAGATGTCCTAAATAGCACTCTGGCATCAGAATCAGCCCTTAAAGCATTTGGATATGGCTAAAAAGCTCATGAGAGTATTTCAGGCATGGAAAGCCAAGACACTGTGGCAAAAAAAAAGAAATGAGGTAAATGAAAAATCTCTGTGAGATCCCAGTGGAAAGAACAGGCCATCAAAGAAGAGGGACCTTTCTCTGAAGGAAGGAGAGAACTTCCACTTTGATTATGGCCTTGTCTAAATAAGATGGGAGTTGGCAAACTCAAAAAGCTTCCATAGCCTTAGCAACTCATGACAAGAACCTAGGGTGATTACTGATGTCATTAATAAGAGTGCTCAGTGGAATCTTTCAGATCTCCTAAATATAGAATCATGTCATCTGCAGATAGGGATGGTTTGAATTTCTCATTTCCAATTTGTATCCATTTTATTCCTTTTTCTTTCCTAATGGCTTTAGCTAAAACTTCCAGGACTATACTGATCAGCAATGGTGAGCGTGGACATCCTTGTCTGTTTCTGGATATTATGGGGAATTCTTCCAGCATTTCAAGCTTTTTCCCCATTCAATAGGATGCTGGCTGTAGGTTTGTCATAAATTGCCTTCTTTGTGTTGGAGAATGCTCCTTTCATACAAATTTTGATTAGAGTTTTCATCATGAAAGGATGTTCTATTTTATCAAATGCTTTCTCTGCATCTACTGAGATAACTATATAGTTTTTGGTCTTTAGTTTGTTTATGTGATGCATCACTTTGATTTGTGGTTGTTGAACTATCCTCACATACCAGGAATAAATCCAAATTGGTCCAGGTGAATGATCTCTCTGATGTGTTGTTGAATTCAATTAGCTAACATTTTGTTGAGGATTTTTGCATCTGTACTCATCAGAGGTTTTGGTCTATAGTTCTCCTTCTCTATTGTATCTTCTTCTGGTTTAGGAATTAAGGTGATATAGATTTCATAGAAGGAGGTTGAGAGGAGTCTCTCCTTTCCAATTGTTGTGAATAGCTTGAGAAGAATTGAATTAGTTCTTCTTTAAATGTCTGGTAGATTTCAGTAGTGAAGCAGGTTGGTTGTGGACTTTTCTTTCTTGGGAGGGTCTTTATTACTGATTCAATTTCCATCCTGATTACTGGTCTGTTTAAGTTTTCTATGTCTCCATGACTCAATTTTGGTAGGTTGTATGTGTCTAGGAAATCTATCCATTTCTTCTAGGTTTACCAATTAGTAGGCTTACAACACATTGTAGTAATCTCTGATGATTCTTTTTATTTCTGTGGTAGCTGTTGTTACATTTTCTTTTTCATCTTTAATTTTATTGATAAGGGTCTTCTTCCTCTTTTTTTGTATGTTAGGCCAATTTTTTTTTTTACCAATTTTATTCATTTTTTTCAAAAACTCAGCTTTTCATTTCACTGACCTTTCATTTTTTTGTTTCAAATTTGTTTATTTCTTTTCTAATTTAAATATATCTTTCCTCCTACCAAATTGGGGTTTGGTTTGTTGTTGTCTTTCTAGGTTCTTGAGATGCATTGCTCATTTATTTTGTTCCTTTCCAATTTCTTTTTTTAAATTTTATTTAATCATACAAGTTTCATATATTTCATATATATAGATTTGGGAACATAGTGACACTTCAGTTTCTTCATGTAGTCACCAATTGCTATAAAATTCCCACTTAACAGTTCTTTTGCTGTATCCATAAGTTTTTAAAATTTTTTTATTTTTTAAATTTATTTTTTCCTCCAAAGAAAACTTTTATTTGAGGAATACAGACTTCATTCATTTCATAAGCACAACTTTAGGAATATTGTGATTCTTCCCACCAGACATGCCCTCCCATTCACTCTCTTATCCCTCGTCTTTCTCTCTTTCCCATTCCCAGTCCCATTCTCCACTAAGTTTGATTTTTGATTAAATTCATACACACAAGACCAACTCTATACTAAGTAAAGAGTTCAACAATTTGCAATGTAAAAAAAAAAAAAACAAAAACAAAAAAGCTGTTTCTCAACAGTTGAGTTAAGGGATGTTCAAAGTCATTGCATCTTGAAGTTCATTTCACTTCCTTTATTTTTTAAAAAGAAATTTAATTATCTTTAATGAAACACCCAAGAATCATACATATTTTGGGAGCACTTAGGCAAAGATATAATACAACTCTTTGAGGACAGAGGTCCTGAATTGGAAGTTAGTACACAGTAACTCTTGTTGTTAATTTAACAATTAACACTCTTATGGATGAGTTCAGTAATCACCTGAGGCTCTTGACATGAGCTACACAGGCAATGGAAGCCTTTTGAATCCCAAAACTCTGTTACTCTTTAGACAAGGCCACAAGCGAAGTGGAAGTTCTCTCCTCCCTTCAGAGAAAAGTACCTCTTTCTTTGACAATCACTTCTTCCCACTGGGGTCTCACTGAGATCCTTCATGTAGGACATTTTTTGCCAGTGTCTTGGCTTTCCATGTCTGAAATGCTTTTGTGGGCTTTCAACCAGACCAGAATGCCTTAAGGAGTGATTCTGATGTCAGAATGCTATTTAAAGAGATTATCATTCTATGAGTCTGCTGTGTGGGCTGCTTCTCCTATTGAAGCATTCACTCCTTTTTAATTCTATCTGTTTTTATTACCATTTCCTTAATTCTATCCACATGATCACATTATCACTTACGATGATATCCCCCCCCCCCCCAGTTTAAGGGGATTTGTGGTCCCATGGCTCTTAGAAGAAAGTACATAGCAACATGTGCAGATCTATACAGATTTACAATTGCAAACTTCATAAACTTCATTATAACTTTAGGAACTTGGTGATTCTTTTCACTGTGCCCACCCTCCCACTGATACTCCAAATTCTTCCTCTTCCCTCTATTCTTTTTTATTGAGATCTATTTTCAATTGACTTTATACACATATATTTAGCTCTGTGTTAAGTAGAGTTCAACAAAAGTGTATAAAAAAACTGTCTCAACAGTCAAAATAATGGCTGTTCGGGTCATTGTTTCTCATAATGTCAATTTCACTTCTACAGCTGCCTTTTAGGTGCTATGTTAGTTATCACAGGTCAGGGAGAACATGTGGTATTTTTCCTTTTGGGATTGGCTTATTTCACTAAGTATGATGCTTTCAGGTTTCATCCATTTTGTTGTTAATGACAAGACTTAATTTTTAACCACTGTGTAGTATTCCAGAGTGTACATATCCCATGATTTCTTGATCTAGCCTTCAGCTGATTGGCATTTGTGTTGATTTCATGTCATAGCTATTATGCATTGAGCTGCAAAAAATGGGGTACAAATAACTTTTTATGTTGGGATTGGGATTGCTAGGTCATATGGTAGTTTTATATTCAGGTTTCTAGGTATCTCCATACTGTCTTCCATAGTGGCTTTACCAGCTTACATTATCAGCAACAGTGAATTAGGGTATCCTTTTTCCCACATCCTCACCAGATTTTGTTGTTTGTTGATTTCTGTGTGAAAGCCATTCTAACTGGGGTGAGGTGAAACCTCACTGTGTTTTTGATTTGCATTTTCCTGATAGCTAGTGATCTTTTTTCAAGTGTCTGTTGGCCATTGAGTTTTGTTTTTTGACGAGTCATTTCTCCATTAATTAACTGGATTCTTTGTTTTGTTGTTGTTGAATTTCTTGAGATCCTTAAAGATTGTGAATATTCATCCTTAATCAGTTTCATAGTTTGTAAATATATTCTCCCATTCTTTTGGTTGCCTCTTAATTTTGTTGAGTGTTTACTTTATAGTGCAGAAGCTTCTCTTCTTGATGTAATTCCATTTGTCTTTTTGCTTTGATTGCCTGTGCTCTTGGGGTCTTTTCTATGATGTCTTTTCCTATTCCAATGTCTTAAAGAGTTTCCTTGATGTTCTCATCTAGTAATTTTAATGGTATCAAGTCACAGATTTAGACCTTTGATTCATTTTTATTTAAATGGAAGTTTGAATTAAACCATGACAATTATTCTTAGCGTATTTTCATTAACAGTCCCTTAGTGTTCTGATTCTCCCACCATTACCTCTTTAGTTCACATTATTATGAGCCATCTTAACAACAGTCCTTTTGGAGTTCTTTTCCTGAGTTTATTGATGAGGAAACTGAAACTTAGATATGCAAAGAGATTTGCCAAGGTTATCTAATGAGTCAATGTTAGAATCAAAATTGGAATCCTGCCTCTTAGTTTTTTCCTCATTGCAATGACACCTTAATCCAGGGATTAGAATTATCGTTAAGTGCACATTAACATGGTCTAACTTTAGGAAGATCCTCAATTCTTTATCATTATGATACATTATATTAGTTGGACAAAAATAAATTAGAGATTAATTAGATAGAAAAGATTCCATTTGTCTTTCACTTTTAGAAGTATGAGTTTAAATGAATATAAGATTGCTGAACTACACAGTGAAGCTTTTTTTTAAAATTTGGAGTTGTGTAGTTAATCTTTGCATCAGAACTGATTCCTAACTGAAAATATTTACCCATATAATTAGTTGGAATAAAAAGATAAATATAGAATTCATTAATCATATCTGTTAATGCTAGATGAATAGGCAGATAACAATAAGGTGGATAATTAAAGCAAGTATATGAATAATTTCATGTTAATAATTGGAATTAAGAAATCTAAATTACCCAAGAGCTACCATAATATTGTTTTATTTGGTATATATTTGCTAAGCTCGAAGTTTTGAGCTAGTTAAAAAAGGACTGTGTTGATCATGGTAGGGAAGGTTGATTCATTTTAGAAAATCTAATTTTGGTACTATTCAATCATTTTGTAGATTCTACATTATGTTTATTGTGTTTCTTATATTACATCATTGTATAATCCATGTAGGTACAACACTCAGCGGCAACTCATTAGGAAATTAAATGTCATGGTTAAAGTAATCACTTATTTTTACAATCATTTTGTTCAAGTACGTCATACATATGCAGAAGAAATACAAATAAGTATACACAATATATTACAAATTTCTACAATCTGAACACTCCTTCAACTCTCTGTAGAAGAATTTTGCCTTTGGACTAACTAAACATTTGTGAGCTATCTTAAAATGTATTATTAACACATTTTAGTATTAATTGAAGAAAAAAACGCATTAAAATCATGAATTACTTGCTAATGCTTAAAGAATGTTTTTCTAGGTCTCTTTGATGTCATTTTCAACAAAGGAAATACATGCATTTTCCAAAGTCATGAGATGAGACATCTTTCTCTTGCTGTTTACAATGGCCTTGTTACTGGAATGGTGAGCAGTAAATTTTCTCTTCATCATTTATCAATAGCATTTTATCTATATATGATATATTTTTGCATAATATACTTTTATAACAGTTATCAAATTGTATTTTATTTTAGCTTGTATTTATATTTTTTAATTGTTGTATTTTATTTGATCAGTTTTTAAGATTCTGATGCATGAATGGTCCTGAAATTTAGACAAGAAAAAGTTGAATTCTGTGCTACATCCAAAATTATAATGAACTTTGAAAAGCACACCGACATATTTATGGTCCTTTTAGGTACTATATCATTAGAAAAAAACAGTCATTTTATTGCTTAATTTTGCTTTATATTAATTACTCTAGATTTGAAAAGCAGCTTTTAATATTTGAATGTGTCTTTCAAGTACATGCATGTTACCTGCTTTATAAAATGAGACCACTCATGTCCTGTTTTAAATGCTTAATATATATTTTAGAATTTAAGCCTTAAATCTGCTCTATGATAGAATCCATCACTATTCATGTTTAATAGAAGAGGAACATGAAGTATAGAAGGACTGAGTTGCCCAGGGTCAAAAGGTAGCAAGTATGGAAGCAGGAATTAAACACAAGTAATCTGAAGCATATTTTGGCTTCCTTATATAGTGTTATACAATATTATATAATAATTTATATAAGGATTTGAAAGAATTTACATTAAGGATAAAAATTATTAAAAAAACCTTATGTAATTTAGGCCAAGTGATTAATTAGTCAACCTTCCTGTGAAGCCTTTACTCCTCTGCTCTGAACTTTGTAACATACCCTGTACTGTATTTTGAAGCATATTGTGATCAATGAAGAAGCTGCTTGTAGTAAATGCTTAATAAATATGAATGTGTTCGTTATGGAATCTACTCTTTTGAATTAAGCATTCAAGGATTCACTCATTAACATATTTTTCTAAAAATAAATTCAATTATACTTTTAAGCTGCTCCTTATCCCACTAGGTTGTTCTGGGTTAGTGGGAGATTCAATCTTATTTATTTGAGATTCATCTTGTTTGTCCTGGTATGGGTCTTCAGAGTATCTGATGAGAGCCTATAAACTGGTCTACACTGGTCACTGGTGCCATGTGCTTTATTGGAGGTAAACAGCTCTGTTGCTCTGTTGTCATATTTGGCAATGGAACTTCACTGAGCTTGATATACCTAAAGTCTTGAGTCCAAGCATTCAAGGGCCACTGACTCACAGGGGGACCAAGAAGGGGTGAGATAGATCCTCAAACCTTTTTAAACCAAGATAGCTATCTGTAGTGAAACTTCCTCAAGTTGCTTAATTAATTAATTAATTCTTAAAGGTCAGAGAGAATCCACCCATCCCCAACACCCACACATAGACCTCCTATCTATTGGTTCACTCTCCAAGTGCTTAGAAGTCAGAAACTGGATCAAGTTTTTCATATAGTTGGCAGTGACTCAACCAGTTTATCCATCACCAGCTACCTCCTAGGATGTACATTAGCACAATACTATAATGGGAAGCAGAGTTAGGACTCAAACTCAGGCACTCCAATATGTGATAGAAGATCTTAGCTGCTGGGTCAAATGCCTACCCATTAATGTTTTGAAAGAAAAAAATGTTAACCATGATTCTAACTTTATTTAATTGAAAGAGAGAGAGACAGAGAGAGAGACAGAGAATGAGAATCTTCTATCCTCTGGTTCACTCTTCAAATGCCCCCAATAGCTGGGGCTGGACCAAACCAAAGGCTGCAGCCCACAGCTCCATCTGAATGTCCCGTGTGGGCAGCAGGGATCCAAACTGCTTGAACTATCACATTCTGCCTCCCCAGGGTACATATTGGGAGGAAGTTGGATCAAAAGCAGAGCTGGTACTTGAATTTAGGGACTCTAAAATGAGGTGTAGGCATTATGGGATGTAAGCATTAGCTGCTCAACAAATGCCTGCCCCTCAATTTTTAGTCTCAAATAAATTTTAAAAATTTAAAATGAAGAAATGAAACATGAATAATGATAAAACAAAAATTAACATCTTGTTCAATTGTCCTGCCACTAGAGATTACTGCCCAACAATCTGCCATGGGTTCTGAGAAAGCAAGAGAAGAAAGTCCTTGAAACCAAGGCTATAGGGAATAAAAGCAACTAAATTACAAAATCGTGAGATTGTATAAATAATACAAGAATTCTAGACAGTGAAATAGACCTGTACATACACATAACGTCATGACATTTTGAATTTAACTGTTTTCTCTTGCTAATTCAGTGATTTTTTTTCTTTCTCTTTTTCCCATTTTCTTTCAGGCTAGTGGTGCAGCTGCCACTGAGCTAAGTGTGCTTTATCAGCCCAACCGCTGTGCACTTCTTCAATCAACAAGGGTTCCTGGTGACATGGTTTTTTTTGATCATCATGCCAAAACAGCTGATCAATCAACAGGCTTTGCAAATCTTTCAAAAGAATTTGTGATTTTTGTGAAGGTAAAGTGGAGTTAAGTCAATAACAATTATATTGTTAAATATCTACTTTTCTTTAGCCTGTTGAATTCTTGGATTGTGTCATAATGCAATAAGAAAATCTCTTTCCACTAGATGGCAGTGATGCCTACTAACATTGTTTACTTGGACTTTGAAAGGCAATAGGGACCTCATATTAGCCATAGTGAAACTGTGTGTTAGCCATAGTGAAACTGTGATAGATGTAACATTCTATATCAAATTGAATTTGGAAGTAGAAACTATGGATGTGAGGATTCTTAACAGAATCTTGAATTTGAGAATCAAACAAATATATATTCTGACTTTCTTGACAATTAGAGTTTATACCCTTTCGAGTGTTATGCATGCATGATAATATAATAATACTTACACTTCCCTTTTTATAGTATTTGTGATATTGGCATATTATTACGATATTATTATAATTCTAATTTGTGAGCTTGTCTATTTTGAGCCAGATATTTTGCATACAAGATTAAATTTAATCATAAAAGTACTGACTTATCTGTATTTTAAGGTGAAGGGAAAGATTTCCAGGGAAATTAAGAGTCTTGATTAGTATAGCATAGTTAGTAAATGGTAGGCCATGATTCCAACCACAGCCTATTTATCTTTAAAACTTCTTGAACTTCCTATATAATAAACATTTCTTCACACTGTTTTTTGAAACAGCATGATTTTAAATCTTAGTGTTATTCAATAATATTAAACTTTGTGGCCAACATTGTAGTGCAGTAGGTTAAGCCTCCGTTTATGACACATCCATCCTATATAGGAGTCAACTGGTTTGAGCCCCAGCTGCCCTGCTTCCAGTCCAGCTCCCTACTAATACACTTGGAGAGGCGGTAGAAGATGACCCAAGTGCTTGGGCCTTTGCACCGCCCTGGGAGACATGGATGGATTTCCTGGCTCCTGGTTTTGACCTGGACCAGCCCCAAATATTGCAGCCATTTGAACCAGTAAACCAGTGAACCATTGAATGGAAGATTCTCTCTCTCATTCTATCATCCTGCCTTTCAAATAAATGAGTTAATTAAAAAAATGTTCTGGAAGATCTCTCTCTCTCTCTTTCTGTGTGTGTGTGGGTGTATGTGTATGTGTTTCTCCCTCTATTCTGTCATTCTGTCTTTCAGATAAATAAGTTAATAAAATAATACTCAAACAAATGGATATATATGTACTTATGTAATTTTTATTGTTGAACATTTATTTTCTTCATTTTGACACTTGCACGTGTGATATTGCAATATGTACTTGTGCATACGCTTTTGATCATATCTATTATTTTCTTAGCTTAGAAAATTAGAAATTGAATTTATAGGTCAGAATATAAAACTTTTAAGACTCGAGGAACATGCTGCCATTCACCCTCTTCAAGCCAGTGGTTGCCAGCAATGTAAAAATTTCTGTTCAAGTTAAGCCAACCTTGAAATTAATAGGACCTACTTTCATTGACACCAGCCACAGGCATGGGGACCTTTGAGACCACTACCAGGAGTTAATATTGTACCATAAGGACATCAAAAGTTGGTATACTCTCAGTGATGGCTTCTGACAAAGGATACAAATTAAGATCTGCTGAGCCAAGAGACACTTGGGGCAGAGTCTAGGGAAAACACCACCTGGAGCTTCCATTTGCCCTCTCCCATGCAGACAGGACACAGTTACTTCCTCAGCATTGATGTGTTATGGTGTACGCTGAGTATTGACAAGGGAACCTCACCTGAGCCTTGGTGTCCAGAATCTTTATTGGGGTTCTGTCATGTAGGGGAGGTCTATGTGGCTGAGTTTAGGCTCTAAGCACCTCTCAGGCAGGCAGTTTGTGTGGGAAGTGGAGATACTAATTATTTGTAGGTCCCTGCCTTCTACTTAGAGAAGCATTCTAAGTACAGACATGTATAAGGTTCACAAAGTGATAGCATTTATTTAAAAGATGAGAAAACACACACACACACACACACACACACACACACACACGTGAGCATGGGTTGCCCCATGCAGAGAGAGATCCATAATGAGTTAGAAGTGGGCCCAGGAGGAGAAGTTGCAGAGGGGAAATGGAGAGAGCAAGAGCGTTGTTAGTACCTTCTCCACTTGTGATCAATGGCAGAAGAGGGAACTTCATCCAGTTGTTGGCCTCTTTTATGAGGGTGGGGGGGGTCTCTACAGTCATAAAGCTACCAGGAAGTTTTATGATGCTCCATAAAATTCCACATAGAGCCCAGTATGCCTATTTACAAGATATTTTCCTCCCAGGTCCCAATGAAACAAGCATCCCAGGAAAGGCAGCATTCTGTTTGGCAAGTAAGATAGAATTACACATGAGACGGGGCTGTGGCTTGCGGGTGCTTCCAGCTGCACAAATCTACTTAGCAGCCTGTGTAGCTTGTATTACGTTGACATCTGTGATCAAAAGCCCCCTCCCTAGGTCATATTGTTTCTACCAGGCTGGCCCAAGACCTCCAGGTAAACAAAATCACTCCTATTAGGCATAATATTCTAAGGGATTAGCGGTTAATTCTCAGAAGCTAAAGCAACAGTCAGACCTCTTGGGTTAAATTTTGCTACCTAATTCCTTTTTTTATTATTTTTTAAAATTTATTTTTATTTATTTTTATTTTTTTGACAGGCAGAGTGGACAGTGAGAGAGAGAGACAGAGAGAAAGGTCTTCCTTTTGCCCTTGGTTCACCCTCCAATGGCCGCCATGGCCAGCGCGCTGCGGCCGGCACACCACGCTGATCTGAAGGCAGGAGCCAGGTGCTTCTGGTCTGCCATGGGGTGCAGGGCCCAAGCACTTGGGCCATCCTCCACTGCACTCCCTGGCCACAGCAGAGAGTTGGCCTGGAAGAGGGGCAACCAGGACAGAATCCGGTTCCCTGACCGGGACTAGAACCCGGTGTGCTGGTGCCGCAAGGTGGAGGATTAACCTATTGAGCCACGGCGCCGGCCCTACTTAATTCCTTTTAACATTTAAAAAAAATATCCATCTCATTGACCGCCATGTTAAATAATAATCCTTAAAGATAAAACCTTTGGCTGTTTTCTAGAAGAGTAAACATCCAGTTGTAGCTTTTTACTTTGACTAGTGTGGATTACCTTCTGTTTTTTCACCATTTATATTTTGTCTTTTTGATTTGATATTTTTCTTTAATCCATTTCTTGACAGTGTTAGTACATTCTAATTAAATTCGAAGAGCTTTGCATTTCTTTTTTAGTTAAAAATCACATAAGATTTACTTAAGTATTCCTTAGTTGCATGTACTATCTCTTTTCACTAATTTCTATGTTCATATTTTCAACTATCCATATATTCATAGAGTGTATTCCATAATTCATAATAAACACATTCTCTTTAATTCATTCTGATTTATATTAATTTTAAAATTGTTTATTTATAGTGATTGTAACTTCCTTAAAAGAAACATTTGATTTGTATCTTTAAAAATAAATCCCAGTAACATTTGATTCTGAACCTTACAATCTATATAAATAATAATGGATATAAATCAGCCTCCTTTAGTTTTATTCAGCTTTGCATAGAAGCTAAATTATTATAATAATTATTATTTTTCTCATTTTAAGCCAAACTTCTGATAGGGTCCTGATCACTATATCCTCTCTAAGAGTTCCCCATATAGCTGCCTCACTCCAGAGAAACTGGAGCCTGTTGTCACTGCCTTTCTGTTCTGCTTGTTGCTCTGCAGGGGGTGTTCCTTAACAGTGCTGTGATTCTGCTTGCTACAAGCCTGTGTCAGGCCCTGTGTCTTCAGCCTGATGGGAGCTGCACAGGAGTGGGAAATCAGTCCGAAAACTCCTACTGGAGAGTGCATAAAATCAGCTCTGGGATTTGCATGTTTGAAAGTGTGAAAAGTGCCCGGATGTATCTAAGGATTAAGGATGGCCAGTGTGATGGAACAGTAAGCAGCCATTCTTATTTCTCTCAGAAAATGTTTGAGACACTTGCCAATACTAGACAAGGGGATAGCACTTTATATTTTGTCTTTTAGGTTTACATGTGAACATCTTGGAAATTGAATGTTACATGTGATATGGGTTTGATTAAGGATGGAGAACAGCCTCATGCTTTTTCTAACATAAGGATACTGACCCTCTAGACAGTGCTTCTGAAATGTCATGTGCATAGAAGCCTCCTGGAAAATCATGTTACAAAGCAGATTTTGATTGGGAAAGGCTGGGATAAAACATGAATGTGCATCTTTTACAGTCTCCTAACTGTCCTGCTGAGATTGGTTTGTGAACCACACTTCACCAACCAAAGCTCTAGAAAGTCTTAGCTCAATAATGCTTTCTTACTGTTCCATTTGGTATCTGAATTTCCACCTTTGGAAAAACTGTATTTTGACTAATGGAAGAATTTTAAAGTTGCAGTACTAGAGGCCTTCTTTAATATCTTCAGTGTTAGAAGTTGATGTAGAAGGCAAGTGAGATAGTATCTTCTATATATTCATAACTCTTCCAAGGGGTCAGTTCGTATAAGATTGCAACTTAATGTACCTATTAATGCTATTGTCATGTAGTCCTGTTTGAAATGATTTCATTTAAATTGAGTCTTTCCAGTAAATTCAGAGTTCCTCCCCATCCTTTCTCCTTACCAGATGACTTCTGGCTGTGTAGGAGAACTTATATGAACTTGTGGGTATAGGGAGAGGAAGGAAATAGATCTTTCCCAGTCCTCAGAGTTCCTGCCTTTGCTTAAAATTTGCAACTTTGTGTCTGGTGAGCTGCACTGATGCTCACAATGTAAAAGGGAAAAGCATAGTGCCTACACATTTAATCAACATCTCTGATCCACTTACAAGATGATAATGAAGTCAGTTTTATCACCATTTTGCAGAGGAGGAGGCCAAGATTGAGAGGCAAGTGTCATACTATAGTCTTTCAGCTGTAAGTAGAATAATTGGGATGAAAATACAATGCTCCTATGACCAGACTAGTATGATTTCATCGAATGCTTGGTTACTGTATAGGAGAAACATCTGGAAATAGCTTTTCTTTCATATCATCAACATCCACAAATTACACCAACCTTTGTCTCCTGGTGCTCCAAGGAGTGTTCAGAATCATGAGATTCTGAGTTACTGTATGACACCTGCTTGGGTGTGTATATGTTTAGACGTTGCTGGCTGGAGTTTCTGGGGTCATATTTATCACTCCAAAATGGGAGGTAGGATAGAACTGGAAATTTGTGTCTTTTCTGAATGGCAACCAAAAGGATACTCAGTGGTCATTGTCTTCCATTTAACTGCCTCTTACCCAAGTTGGATGATGATTTTAACGGCTCTTCATTTTGTGCTTTTCAAATTTGTGTGAGTTTTCTTTGTATCTTTTGTTTTTTTCTTCTCCATGTGCTGGTTATCATGTCCTCTGAATAAGTTAACCTCTCTGCAAGTTTGTAAAGGAATCTTTATGTCCTACACCAACTACTCCTGCTGCTGCTCCCTCATACCCTGCACACACACTTGTGATGTGGCTGAATCTGCTTGGTCTCATTAAGAAGAGAGAGTGGAAGTCATTGATGTTCAACTGAAAGAAGCTAGTTAGCACGAGGGGGGCAAGATGGCGGAATAGGAAGGGAGCACACTGATAGTCCGGGAAGAGACAGTTTAATAAAAGTGGAGATAGTGCAGGTTCAAGGAAGAGTAGAGGAAGAAACAGCAGAGGAAACTCTTCCAGAACTAGTGACTCACAGTGGACCTGCGTGGAGAGCATGGGAGCCCACGGCTCGGGACACCAGCAGCAGAATCAATGCACCAGTGCTGGAACTCAAGGTGAGCCAAACCTCAATAGCCCAAGACACTGGCGGGAAAGCAGAAAGAGACTAGAGGGAAAGAGGCTTGAAACCCCATGGGGAAAATTCACCAGGCTAACTAGAAGAGAGAGGGAAAAAAAGTGACTGGTACAGACACGAGTTTCTCTCTCTCTGCTCACCTCTCAAAGGCAAGCAAGACAAAGAGCAGGCACCATTTTGGACATACGTCATAAGCAGGAGACCTCAAGGCTGCACCCGCCCTCAGCCAAGCAGAAAAACCTGACTCTGGGGTTGGTGAAATAACAGGAGATTAAGACCTAGTGAATGTATAGTGTTAATGAATTGAGACTGTGGAAAAAGAGACGGTGGGGGAGAGAACTCACGGAATTCACATGAGTACTCTCCAGAAACGCTACAATTTGGTAAACTTGACAACCCATTGGGAGACTACAGGAGAATTTGAGCCCACACTGAGGGCAGCACAGATTCCCTGTGTGGTCCTTGGGAAAGAGCTTCCGATCTCTGGCTCCTGTGGGTATATCATTCGCCTGCTAACTACCATAAATTACACTAAGCTCTGCAGAATTACTTCCGTTCTGAATCAAAAAAAGAAAAAAAGAAAGAGAGAGAGATTTACCACAACTAAACTGGGAGTGTCACCTTTGGCACACCCTTAACCCTGAGGAACCAAACAGAGCTCTCAGGCCACACCCATCTGAAGCCTCTAAGGCTCCATCAAAAGCAGACAGTCCACTTAATACAGTAATAGCATAACAAGAAAAAAACACCACAGCGAAGGAAGAAGAATCCAAAGAATATCTCCACAATGCCAAGCAACAAATGCAGAAACAAGGAAACAAGGAAACAAGAACAAGGAAGACATTATGACGCCCCCAAATGAACAAGAAACCCCAAGCAAAGATTATGAAGATGATGAGATGGAAGAAATGCAAGATATGGATTTTAAAAATATACAATAAGAACAATGAGAAGTTTTCAAAAAAAAAATGCTTGAGCTACGGAAATCCTTACTGGACAGGAGAGGATAATCTGCTTCGAGAAAATGAAATCTTAAGGAGGAATCAAAATGAAATGCAGAAACTAGTAGAATAGGAAAGTTTGATAGTGAAGAGATATCAAAATGAAATGAAGAACTCAACAGATCAAATGACAAACACATTAAAGAGCCTTAAAAACAGAGTCAGTGAAACAGCGGAGAGAATATCAGACTTAGAAGACAGAGCACAGGAAAGTATACAGTCAAACCAAAGAAAAGAAGAGGAAATTAGAAATCTAAAAAATATTGTTGGGAATCTACAGGATACTATTGAAAAACCCAACATTCGGGTTCTAGGAGTTCCTGAAGGCATGGAGAGAGAGAAAGGATTAGAAGGCCTTTTTAGTGAGATACTTGCAGAGAACTTCCTGGCTTTGGAGAAGGACAGAGACATCATAATACAGGAAGCTCATAGAATCCCTAGTAAACATGACCAAAAGAGATCCTCACCATGACACGTTGTAATCAAACTCAACACAGTGAAACATAAAGAAAAGAGATCCTAGAATGTGCAAGAGAGAAACGTCAGATTACTCTCAGAGGATCTCCAATTAGACTCACAGCTGACTTCTCATCAAAAACCCTGTAAGCTCCCAGCACCATGGCTCAACAGGCTAATCCTCCACCTTGCGGCACCGGCACACCGGGTTCTACTCCCGGTCGGGGCGCCGGATTCTGTCCCGGTTGCCACTCTTCCAGGCCAGCCCTCTGCTGTGGCCCAGGAGTGCAGTGGAGGATGGTCCAAGTGCTTGGGCCCTGCAGCCCATGGGAGACCAGGAAAAGCACCTAGCACCTGGCTCTTGCCATCGGATGAGCATGGTGCGCCGGCCACAGCGCACCATCTGCAGCAGCCATTGGAGGGTGAACCAATAGCAAAGGAAGACCTTTCTCTCTGTCTCTCTCACTGTACACACTGCCTGTCAAAAAAAAAAAAAAAGCTATAAGCTAGAAGGGAATGGCGAGAGAAAAACTGCCAGCCTTGAATATTATATCCTGTAAAGCTCTCATTTGTGAATTAAGGTGAAATAAAGACCTTTCTTAGAAAACAGAAATTGAAAGAATTTGTCACCACTCATCCAGCCCTGCAAAAGAAGCTTAAAGATGTGTTACACACAGAAACACAGAATCACGGTCATCAATATGAATGAAGGTAAAGGAAGGAAACCTCACAGCAAAAGATCACAGGAAGTTCAAAGCATATAGTAGAAAATATCTTTGGCAAATGGCAGGGCAAAGTTAATACTTATCAATAGTCACACTGAACGTTAATGGCCTGAACTGTCCAGTTAAAAGACACAGATTGGCCGATTGGGTTAAGGAACAAAACCCATCTATTTGCTGCTTACAAGAAACACATCTTTCCAACAAAGATGCATACAGACTGAAAGTGAAAGGCTGGAAAAAAGATATACCATGCCAACAGAAATGAAAAAAGAGCAGGCGTGGCCATCTTAATATCAGACATCATAAACTTTAACACAAAAACTGTTAAGAGAGACAAAGAGGGGCACTATTAATGATTAAGGGATCAATTCAACAGGAAGATATAATGATTATCAATGTATATGCACATAATTACAGGGCACCAGTTTATTTAAAAAATTTGTTAAGGGACTTAAAGGGAGACTTAGACTCCAATACAATAGTATTGGGGGAATTCAATACTGCTCTCTCAGAAATAGACAGATCAACAGGACAGAAGATCAACAAAGAGACAGTAGATTTAAACGACACTATAGCCCAAATGGATCTAACAGATATCTTCAGAACTTTTCATCCTACACATAAAGCATTTACATTCTTCTCAGCAGTGCATGGGACCTTCTCTAGGATTGACCACATACTAGGCCATAAAGCAAGTCTCAGCAAATTCAAAAGAATTAGAATCATACGATGCAGCTTCTCAGACCATAGAGGAATGAAGTTGGAAATTAACAACTCAGGAATCCCTAGAGCATATGCAAACACATGGCGATTGAACAACATGCTTCTGAATGAACACTGGGTCATAGAAGAAATTAAAAGAGAAATCAAAAATTTTCTGGAAGTAAATGAGGATAACAGCAAAACATATGGGATACAGCAAAGCAGTGTTGACAGTAAAGTTTATATCAATAGGTGCCTACATCAAGAAATTGGAAAGGCACCAAATAGATGAGTTTTCAATCCAACTCAAGGATCTAGAAAATCTGCAGCACACCAGGCCCATATCCAGTAGGAGAGGAGAAAGAATTAAAATCTGAGAAGAAATAAACAAGATTGAATCAAAAAATTTTACACAAAATCATTCAAACAGGAATTGGTTTTCAGAAAAAATAAACAAAATTGACACCCCATTGTCCCAACTAACAAAAAAAGAAGAGAACAGAGCCAAATCAATAAAATCAGAGATGAAATAGGAAACATAACAACAGACATTACAGAAATAAAAAGAATCTTCAAAAATTACTACAAGGTCTTGTATGCAAGCAAACAGGGAAACCTATCAGAAATGGATAGATTCCTGGACACATGCAACCTACCTAAATTGAACCAGGAAGACATAGAAAACCTAAACAGACACATAACTGAGACAGAAATTGAAACAGCAATAAAGGCCCTCCCAACAAAGAAAAGCCCAAGCCAAGATGGATTCACTGCTGAATTCTACCAGACCTTTAAAGAAGAACTAATCCAATTCTTCTCAAACTATTCAGAAAAATTGAAAAAGAGGGAATCCTCCCAAATTCTTTCTATGAAGCCAGCATCACCTTAATTCCTAAGCCAGAAAAAGATGCAGCATTGAAGGAGAATTACAGACCAATATCCCTGATGAACATAGATGCAAAAATCCACAATAAAATTCTGGCCAATAGAATGCAACAATACATCAGAAAGGTCATCCAACCAGACCAAGTGGGATTTATCCCTGGTGCAAAGGAATGGTTCAGTGTTCGTAAATCAATCAATGTGATACACCACATTAACAGACTGCCGAAGAAAACCATATTATTATCTCAACAGAGGTAGAGAAAGCATTTGATAAAATACAACACTCTTTCATGATGAAAACTCTAACCATACTGGGTTTGGAAGGAACTTTCCTCAATACAATCAAAGCAATTTCTGAAAAACCCATGGCCAACATCCTATTGAATGGAGAAAAGTTGGAAGCATTTCCAGTGAAATTTGGTAAAAGATAGGGATGCCCACTCTCACCACTGCGATTTACAGATTCAATGCAATACCCATAAAAATACCAAAGACATTCTTAAAGATATGGAATAAATGATGCTGAAATCCATATGGAGACACAGGACACCTTGAATAGCTAAAGCAATCTTGTACAACAAAAACAAAGCCGGAGGCATCACAATACCAGATTTCAGTACATACTACAGGGCAGTTGTTATCAAAACAGCATGGTACTGGTACAGAAACAAATGGATAGACCAATGGAACAGAATAGAAACACCAGAAATCAATCCAAACATCTACAGCCAACTTATATTTGATCAAGAATCCAAACCCCATCCCTGGAGTAAGGACAGTCTATTCAATAAATGGTGCTGGGAAAATTGGAATTCCACATGCAGAATCATGAAGCAAGACCCCTACCTCTCACCTTACACAAAAATTCACTCAGCATGGATTAAAGTCTTAAATCTATGACCTGGCACCATCAAATTATTAGAGAGCATTGGAGAAACCCTGCAAGATATAGGCACTGGCAAAGACTTCCTAGAAAAGACCCTGGAGGCACAGGCAGTCAAAGCAAAAATTAACTATTGGGATTGCATCAAATTGAGAAGTTTCTGTACTGCAAAAGAAACAGTCAGGAAGTGAATAGGAAACCGACAGAATGGGAAAAAACATTTGCAAACTATGCAACAGATAAAGGGTTGATAACCAGAATCTACAAAGAAATCAAGAAACTCCACAACATCAAAACAAACAACCAACTTAAGAGATGGGCCAAGGACCCCAATAGACATTTTTCAAAAGAGGAAATCTAAATGGCAAACAGGCACATGAAAAAATGTTCAAGATCACTAGCCATCAGGGAAATGCAAATCAAAACCACAATGAGGTGCCACCTCACCCCGGTGAGAATGGCTCACATTCAGAAATCTACCAACAACAGATACTGGAGAGGATGTGGGGAAAAAGGGACACTAACCCACTGTTGGTGGGAATGCAAACTGGTTAAGCCACAATGGAAGTCACTTTGGAGATTCCTCAGAAACCTGAATATAACCCTACCATACAACCCAACCATCCCACTCCTGGGAATTTACCCAAAGGGAATTAAATTGGAAAACAAAAAAGCTGTCTGCACATTATTGTTTATTGCAGCTCAGTTCACAATAGCTAAGACCTGGAACCAACCCAAATGCCCATCAACAGTAGACTGGATAAAGAAATTATGGGACATGTACTCTATAGAATACTATACAGCAGTCAAAAACAATGAAATCCGGTCATTTGCAAAAGGATGGAGGAATTTGGAAAACATTATGCTGAGTGAAATAAGCCATTCCCAAAGGGACAATTATCGTATGTTCTCCCTGATTGGCGACAACTAACTGAGCACCAAAGGTGAAACCTGTTGAAGTGAAATTGACACTATGAGAAACAGTGACTTGATCAGCTCTTGTGCTGACTGCTGATGTACACTGTAATACTTTATCCATTTTAGTATTTTTTTTGTTCTAGTACTATTGGTATAACTTTGTAATTAACACACAATTATTCTTAGGTGTTAAAAATTTAACTAAAATGTGATCCCTTTTAAATATAGGAGTGGGAAATAGAGACAGAGGAGATGTACAATATGGGACATGCTCAATCAGTCGTGCCCCAAATGATGCAGTTAGAAACATGCCAGGGGATAGCAATACAATCCCATCAGGTGGCATGTACCAATGCCATCTCACTAGTCCAAGTGATCAATTTCAGTTCACAGTTGATCACACTGATAGGTCTAAGAGTCAAAGGGATCACACAAACAAGACTAGTGTCTGCTAATACTAACTGATAGAATCAAAAAGAGAGAGAATGATCCAACATGGGAAGCGAGATACACAGCAGACTCATAGAATGGCAGATGTCCTAAATAGCACTCTGGCCTCAGAATCAGCCCTTAAGGTATTCGGATTTGGCTCAAGAGCCCATCAGAGTATTGTAGGCATGGAAATCCAAGACACTCTGGGAAAAAAAGAAGACCTAAATGAAAGATCTCTGTGAGTGAGATCCCAGTGGAAAGAACAGGGCTATCAAAGAAGGAGGTGCCTTTCTCTGAAGGGAGGAGAGAACTTCCACTTTGACTATGACCCTGTCAGAACAAGATCCAAGTCGGTGAACTCAAAAGGCTTCCATAGCCTCGGCAACTCATGACTAGAGCGTAGGGAGATTCCTGACGCCATAAACAAGAGTGTCAAATTGTTAAATCAACATCAGGAGTCACTGTGTACTTACGTCTTATGTGGGATCTGTCCTTAATGTGTTGTCCAGTGTGAAGTAATGCTATAACTTGTGCTGAAACAGTTTTGTACACTTTGTGTTTCTGTGTGGGTGCAAACTGATGAAATCTTTTTAGTATATACTGAATCAATCTTCTGTATATAATGTTAATTGAAACTGAATCTTGATGTGAATGGAATGGGAGAGGGAGCAGGAGATGGGAGGGATTGCGAGTGGGAGGGAAGTTATGGGGGGGGGAGCCATTGTAATCCATAAACTGTACTTTGGAAATTTATATTTACCAAATTATGTTTAAAAAAATAGAAGCTAGTGAGAACAGGAAGTTGGACAGAACTGCACAGATCGCAATACAGAAGTGTTATCCTGTCACGTATGAACTACTAGGCATGCTCATTCTTCAGAAGTGGGAGTTGAGTGTGAGCTGATTAATCAGATCGCCTAGAGCAACCCAGAGAATGATAGAGGTGAGACTGAACAGGTCAACCTGCCTGTTAAACCATATTGTTGATACAACAGTTTCTAAGACTGGTTGCAAGAGTTGTTACAGATCCCTCAAAAAACAGTCTACTTGTCTAATATGCTGAAAGCCAATCACTGACATCAGGATGAAGAAAGGAGGCATTTACTGCAAAGTGTATAGCAAGAGCCAGGCAGCTGTTCCTTAATTCTGGGGCTCTCCAGGGCCTGGGTGAAGGTTCTTAGCATGTTTCTCTCATGTCCAACTTTCTGATTGGTCTTCAGTGTTCATGTGTCTCCTTTAATTGGACTGCAATATATGTCCCTTCAGGAATTTTGATAATGGCAATGTGGGCTCCAGTCCATCTGGAGTCCTTGTGCAGGTGGCAGTTACTTTTTGTTCAAGGTCTGAGATTCCTGGAAAAGAAACCCTTTAAGAAAAAAACTGAGCATCCAGATGTTATCTATTCGAGAAGCAAATAGCCTCATGGGGCTGGCCATTAGAACCTTATAAAGCTGCTGGTTAAGGACCTTGTAGGTTCAGCCCCACTGTCCCATCAATTTGATGACTCAGTTTTAGCAATGGACCTGATGGTATTTTACATCAGTATTCAAAGAACTGTGTAGGAGCTCAGTTCCATTGTGAGACCTGGGATAAGAGGTTGGAGAAACTGGATTGACCTGCATGAAAAGACCAAGGTCAAGAAACAGGGAGGGGAGGTAATTGCAAACCCAAAATTTTCTTCTTCAGCAGTTTTCCAAGACTAGCTGTGTTAACAGCTTTTTAGGTAAGTGACTGGGTCTAAAATAAATAGGTGAATGATAATCTGTGCCCTTTGAGTCTATTTGTGCTTTGTATCAATGCTGGGAACCTTTCTATTTCCCCTCCCTAATGGGTGGGTGAAATGCTAGATTCAGGATTTCCAGTGTATTCTACACAAAGGCAAACAATTGTACAATTGTTTTGGGATGAGCATGCCATATCTTGATTGCACATGACTTAACAATAGTGTTAGGTAGCACCTGTATAAGAAGCAGGAGCTGAATGGAAAAGAGACTGATAAGGGGAGCTGTGTAAAAAGTAAATCAGGGCTAATCTTTCTTTAAAAAATGTGTACGGCTGTACAAATGTAAATCAGTTCAATATTGACCTCCAGCATCAGGTGACATGGGTGTGATCCTTGAAGGTTGAAGAGATAATTTTGTTACTTTTTTAAAAAAAATCAGTAAAACATCTTAGTTTAAGGCAAGATTTTGGAAGTCTTCATGGTCTGTGATGTACTTACAGGTCAGTTCTTTTCTTTTCCCCCCTCTATCTCCTAAATTCAAGGACACTAGCTTTCTACAGAGATCAAGAGCTTACTGCTATTTCTGTTTAAAATTCCAAGCCTGCTTGGGGGAAAATCATTGCATCGATAAGTTATTACTGAAAGATTTGAAATTTTGGGCTGGCGCTGTGGCTCAGCGAATTAATGCCCTGGCCTGAAGCGCCAGCATCCCATATGGGTGCCAGTTCTAGTCCAGCTTCTCTTCTTCCAATCCAGCTCTCTGCTATGGCCTGGGAAAGCAGTAGAATATGGCCCAAGTCCTTGGCCCCTGCACCCGCATGGGACACCCGGAAGAAGCTCCTGGCTCCTGGCTTCGGATTGGCACAGTTCCCGCTGTTGCTGCCAATTGGGGAGTGAACCATTGGATGGAAGACCTTTCTCTTTCTCTGCCTCTCCTCTCTCTGTGTAACTCTGACTTTCAAATAAATAAATAAATCTTTAAAAAAAAAGATTTGAAAATTTGAAGAATCTGTACACAAAGACAGAGGTTCCTAAATACCTTGTTAATCAAAGAGATGTGTGCCACCATTCAGGCAAACAGTGGATTACCTGACTACCAGATCAGCCAGGAAGGCAAAGTGAGAAGGCAGACTGTTTCAATATCTACTGCATGGTCAAGGCTGAGTGAACTCTCTTGTGTCTTCTGTGACTCCTTTTGCTTCAAACTTACACAGTAGCAATCAGGCCAGCAAACAGGAACAGCAGGTCTTTATCTAAAACTGACCCAAGTAAATGATCTTTTGACTCCTTTTTTGTAGTTATTAATGCATGAATCAGGGTTGAAGAGTTTACATTCTAAATTTAATGCTTTTAATTGTAGGGGAGAAAAAAAATAATACCTTTTCCTCACCAATATGCTGAGGATACTAGCTAAGACCTCTGTAACAAAAGACAGTTTAACAATATAAAAATATATATATTTATTTAATGTAAGTATTACATGACACATGAGTCTTTAGAAATGAAGACCCAGGATTAAGAGAAAACTTTGTATTTTTTTTGGACAGTCATGTTGAGGGATGGAGAACAAAAAGGTATGATGTAATTATATTAGATTATGAAGAACTTAGTAATGCCTATCTACTCAGACTCCTATTGAAGCTCCTATGTAATATTTTCTCCCTTTTGGGTGTTTAGGGGAGAAAGGAAGAAGATTAGAGTATGACCTTCTTAGATTTCATGGCTTGTTTTAAGGAGGAAAAAGTCAGGGCATTCTGGTTTGTATGGGCTGCTTCAGAGGATAGGGGAGCAAGAAGAATCTCGGTTCTCTGGCCTGCTGCAGGAGAGAGTGGGCATATGGTTACTGGAGAACTGCAAGGTTCTTGTCTTCACACAAGAATTCAGGCGTGAGACAGAGAGTAAGTGGAAAGCAAATAGCAAGGTTTATTGGAGCAGGGACATCTGTAAGAATGGATGTGCACCTCTCCAGACAGAACCTGAGGGAGAGTGCCCAGCTGCTCAGACTGGGGGAGAGTTGGGTTACTTGATTGAGTGGAGAGAGTACCCCTGGCCAGGCCAGGTGGGTGGCTCAGCATAGAGGCAGAGGGCTGATCGCACCATCCTGTTGAGGTGTCGGTGGGGGGCGGGGGTTGAGGAGGGGATGGGTCTTGCCTCCCCAACTCTGCTTCTCCTGGAAAAAAGGACTTTTTGGATGTAAATACTAAAAATTCCTTTCTGAGTTTTCCCCTTGAAGTTATCAGACAGGAGGAAGCCTGGCTGGCTTCGCCCTGGGTTAGAGGAAGGATAGGCAGGACCCCCTGGAAGATCAGGATCCAGGGCAGGATGTTTTGAAGTGCAGATACTGGGCTGCACCTGGAAGGTTATCAGGCAGAAGGGGCGGGGACCCCCACCTGGCAGATTATCAGGTAGAAGGGGCAGGGCAGGATGTTTCAAGTGCAGATATTGGGATGACTTCAAGATGCTTATGCTGGACCTAGATGTCAGTTCTTTAGGCCTTTGTCACACACACATAAGCTCATATCTGACTTCCTACCTAACAGGTGAGGTTTGTTTTTGTGGTTTTCTTAATTTTCTCCAGCTTAGTATACTGAGTGTACCAAGGTGCCATATTTTGGGGTAGTTTCTTGTACTACATCCTAATAATTATACAAAGACCAGATCAATTCTATCCTGGGTTTTCTTTGGAGTTTACACTTTGATTGTGATTTCTCAGGCTGGCATGTGATGCAGGGGACAGAGAGACTGTGGCAACCCCCCCCACCCCACCCCACCATGGCCTTGTTTCAAGCCCTTGCCTCCATGCATAAAAAAATTCAAGGAGTAGACATAAAGGGGAGCAGGATGTAAGATTTATTTAAAGGTGAATCAAAGTACACAAATGGGAATGCAGGAAACCGCAGGAGAAAAGGAGTATTTTAATTTACAAGATTGCAGGTAATCCTTTAATAGGATAGGTGTGTGCTCAGTTTAGGGCCTAACTGAATCTTTAAAGGAGGTGCAGCTTGAGTTGGGACTGCATTATACACAATGATTTCTAGGAGCATCATGGTGTCTGATGCATTTGTGGCTACAGAGCATGTGTTGGAATCCAGGAGTTACCATGGCATCTGATGCATGATGAGTGAGGTTCAGGTACATGATAGGTAATGGGTGTGCTGAACCTGCAGCCATGTTGGATTGCTGTGGAAGGGGATGGAGTTTGCCAAGGAAGGGGGTGTAGTATGGGTGGTGCAGTCCTTAGCTCCCTCTTCCTGGCTCTCTGCCTATATCACATAGACCTTGGGGTCAGTTATGTATTGTTCTCTGGATCTCATGCAGCCAGTTGTTTTGTGCATATCAGACCTGTGTTTGATTAATTAATAGAGGTCTGAAGGAGCACTCTGAGTCTACATCCTGATAGTGTCTGCCAGTTAAATAACATTAATTTTTAGCCTTTACTCTGGTATTTTATAGAGAAGTACCACCATAGAAAATCATCATTATATTTAAATTCTGTTACTTGCATTGTAGCATTTTCTTTATGTTATTGGAGGTGGCTGGAACATGTTCTTGTCTTCCCTTAAGAAAAGAATTTCAGGTGTGTGACAGAGATAGGCAGTAGTCAAACTAGCAATGTGTAATAAAGAGAATACACCTGGCAGGCTAGGTGGGCAACTTAGCAAAGAACCAAAGGCCCAGTCTGCATTCTCCCAGTCTGGAGTTTTTATGGGTATTGGCTTTTCTCGCCTCTCCCTTTTCTTCTGGCATATTGCTGTGAAGAAGTTTTTCCAGGCACGGAATTCATAAAATTTCTCCTGGGGCTTTATGAGCACAAGGTATTAGACCAAATAGCTCTTCTGACACCCAGGCTGGGAAGATTTTCCTAGTAAGTCTGGGTTGAAGGCTGGGACCCACCTACAAGGTTATCAGACAAGGGCAGGGCTTTTGATGTATAAATACCAGTCTGTTTCCAAGGCATGCTTCTGATTTCTTCCCTATTCCACCACAGGAACCTCACCCCCATTTTTTTTAACCCTTCATCCACTCTTACATACATAGGCTAATGTCTACTTTCTAGCCAGCATTTATTACTGTTTAATGATAAATGTATTATGTATTATCACTTATTTAATTATCCATTGATTTGAACGTATGGTTTTCATTGCTCCATCAGAAATTTTGGTACTGAGTCTTTTTAGTCAAAATGCATGTGTGGTTTTTTTTGTTTTTTGTTTTTTGGCTTTTTGTGGTTTTTTTTTTTTTTTTGCTCTTAAGAGACAGCACTGATGCATAAACATAAAGTATGTTTTTTTCACTTTCACTGTATGTTACCAGAAATTTCTAGACTGGAATGACATTACTCTTGAAAATAGAATGGTAACAATCTTAGTTACTCTAGTTTACAAATGTTTAGAGGCTGTAGTAAGGCATGCTTGGGCTCTCCAAAAGGTTTTTTAAAGGATTTATTTATTTACTTGAAAAGCAGAGTTACAGAGAGGCAGAGGCAGAGGTAGAGGCAGAGAGAGAGAGAGAGAGAGAGTCTTCCATCCTCTGGTTCACTCCCTAGATGGCTGCAATGACCAGAGCTGCGCCAATCTGAAGCCAGGAGCTAGGAGCTTCTTCCTGATTTCCCACAATAGTGTAGGGGCCCAAGGACTTGGGCCATTTTTGCAGTGCTTTTCCAGACCATAGCAGAGAGCTGGATCGGAAGTGGAGTAGCCAGGACACGAACTGGTGCCCACACGGGATGCTGGCACTGCAGGTGGCGGCTTCACCTGCTACACCACAGCACCAGCCCAAATCCAAAGAGATTTAACACACATTCAAAGGTAAATGGTAATGCATGCTTATATTACTATCCTTTGCTATACTTTAAAAATCCAGCAGTGTCACAGTCCTGTTAGTGACTGGACAAATGCTTATTGTAATAAATTGAATTGAATAAAAGCATTAATAGTTCCAATCTGTTTGCAACTGTACATTTGAAAACATTTCTCCTCAGTACATCTACATTTGAGTCAAGTGATGCTGATCCTATAACAAACATTTCCATTTTTATTGCTAGGAAATTATTATCCTGTAGGAGTAAATCATTTAATAGATTTTGCTGTAGTAGAGATTCAAGTTAGCAACAAACAGCATGTGGGTCACTAGGGACAATTGTAAGGTTGTTAATTTAAAGAGAAAAAACAAGCCTCAGAACAACATGGGTGGAATGCAATAAGCATGAGTACAAAGATGTAGGAGTTGTAGGAAAAACAAGCTCAAGAGTCATCAGCATTTCAAAGACACTCACAGACACATCCTACACTAGTGGGATATGCGTTTATGAGCAGGAGTTTAGTGTGTAGAAACTGGGAAAGATTCTCTCACTGTAGATTTATCCAGTTTGACTCAACTCAAAATATTTCTGCACATGCAAATAATTTTAAATAGTAATTTATATTTGTAAGAAAGCATGTGGATGGATTAGGTGTACACCATGATAGACCAATAGGTTGCAAAGTATAAAATTTGGTAAAATTGAAATCAAGCTCCTATACAAGTGTCCATCTGTAAACCAGAGTCAAGGTATCACCAAAAACCAGTTTCTGACCCTTAGCTCAAAGTGTTCTTGCCCTTCATTTAGGATTGGGAATTACCACTAATTAAAAAGAACTCACAAAATTGAAAGAATGCTGCAATTGGCCCAGAAAACTTTCCTAGTAATTAATATCTGGCATCTTGCTTGGGGGACTTCTGGCCCAGGGCAGGAAGTAACTTCCACTTTCATGTAGCCCTTAGACTGACTGAAGTACCCTTGGCAGTCATAAAATTCCCTGAAAAGCACAGTATTACTAACCAATGAAAGGCAGGCAATGGGCACCACCACTGATTAGCCAGGAACTTGGACACAATTTGAACATGTACCTCTCAGCCTCAAATTCAGTCTACAAGCATCTTCACCCATAACCTCTTAGGGAACCTAGGAATTAAGCAATAGCTGCCCGGCTTCTTGCTTTGCTCTTTGCAATAAACACCTACTTTCTTCTGCCATACATTTGTCAGTGATTGGCTTTCTGCATACTGGGCAAGCAGATCCAGGTTTGGGTATTCTATAACAACTTCTCCAACTAGTTTGGGGAGTTGTTTTGTAACAAAATGTCTTACTCAGTTTTATGTAAATAATTATATCATGTTTTACCTAAAATTCTAAAGAAAATTGATTTAATGATATTTAATGAAAATAGCTACCATGCAGGATGAATTATTTTGTTTGAATTATCTAGAACATGGTCTTCCACTTCACTGTAGACCGCAGTCTGTGGATTAGCTTTGATCTTTACAGCATGGAAGAGATTTGAAGAATATACAAACGGCCATAAAGACAGCCAAAAAAAAAAAAAAAAAAAAAAGATCCCCCATCCTCACCTGCAGGCGCAAATAAATTTTAAGAAAGGAATAAATTGTCAAGTGATTCATCTTAGAAACAAAAATGCTGATGATTAGTATTAATAATACTCCAGTGGCAGTGAGGGCTATCTGGTACCCTGGTCCTTAACATAACTTGAAGAAAGAATTCAGGAGTGAATCTGAGAATAGCAAGTAGCAAGAATTTTGTTGAGAAAATAAATATACCCACTCCACAGAGTGGGGCCTACTTGAAGGGAATTGCTCCATCTGTGAATTGGGTTTAACGTCCAGGTCATTTAATGAAAGTGAAAGTATATTCTAAAAAGGGGGAGGAATGATAGTTTTTCTAGGAAGTAGGTGGAGATTTCCAAGAATCTAGCAACTGCCCCTCTTCACTCCTTATATGGTCCAATGTTTCCTGCCAAGGAGGCTGGTAGGAGTGTCATTTAGCATGCTAATGTATTACAGTGAGCATATAATGAGCTGTAGGTCAATCTAGGTCAGTCTTTGGACCCTAAACTGGTATGAACCTGGCAGTGGGTCTGTTTATATTCAAAGCAAAGGAACAAAACCTGTATCCTGAAGATCTTGAGATAGGTGGCTCAGCTGCTTGCTCGGTCTCTCTGTTTTAGATAGAATTTCTGTCGCTAGGATGTGAATAACACACAAGAGAATCCTCCTTATTTATTAAAATGTCTTGAATTCTACAGTAAGACCTGACAGTTGGTACATGCTGAAAAAGTGCCTGGGCCCCTGTAGCTAAGTGAGAGACCCACAAGAAGCTCATGGCTCTTGGCTTTGGCCTGGCTCAGTCCTGGTTGTTGTGGCTATTTAGGGAGTGAACCAGCAGATGGAAGATCTTTTTGTCATTCCTTCTCTCTGTGTAACTGTGCCTTTCAAATAAACATATAAACTTTAAAAAATATATCACAATGGTCAACTAGGAGTTAATTTTCTGAAAAGGAGCCCAATAGAGGGAAATGAGCATTAACTTGCATTACATATTCAAACCTGGCTTTGTTTTGTCCAGTCAGTATTTCTTGTTAAACACCCAGAACCCATATATTTTATTTCCCATTTATATCCCTTAAATTAGTTTGTATTTGGGGTAGGGATGAAGCAGAGATTTTTAAATGAAGAAAGAGGAAGTAGAAGAAGCTCTAAATGTTTACTGTTGAGAAATTTAATTATATTAAGTTTTACTTTCGTTCTTTTCACTAATAATATTTAATTGTTAAAAATATCATCTTTCAAGTATTATTGAAGGGAACAAATATGCACGCAACAGTGATCTAGAGAACACTAGCAAACCAGTAATGCCATTCAAGTTAGTTCAATTGCTTCTGAAGGCTCAGGAGAGACAGATTTTGGTGCTGGATATCAAGGGCTCTCTGCCTGGTACCCAAATTCTTGACTTTGCCTTAAGAAGGAATTCATGACTGAGTTGGAGATTAGAGAATAGCAAGCAGCAAAGAATTTTATTGAGAAAGCAAAAGTACATACTCCATACTCAGAGCCTGGGCTCACTATGAGGGGAGTAGTTCTATACCTATACTGTGTTTTTAACATCTTATAGGTTGGTTCATGAAAGGGGATGCACATTCTAATAAAAGAGAGGAATATTCAAGGTTTTTTTAGGAAGTAGGTACAGATATCCTAGAATCTAGCTACTACCATTCTGTTTTGCTCTTTTATATGGTTCAGTGTTTCATGTCCTGGAGGCTGGTAAGATGTGTAATTTAGTATCCTAATGTATTGTTATGAATACATAATGAGCTCTGTAGTTCTGTCAGGGTCAGCCTTGGCCCTAATTTATATCGGCATGAATCTGGTTCAGGCAAGAAGGTTTGTTTATCTCCAGGGCCTGAAGAAGAACCGAACCCATATGCTGTAGACCTTGAGATAACAAAGAACTATCCCAAGGTGATTCAAACAGTTCTTCTAACTCTCTGTCTCATTTTCCCCTCAGAGCAGTCAATCCTTAAATATTAAGGGGTTGATGAGAAGAAAAGATCTGTCTTCTGTACCTTCTTCAGTGCTGTTGTCTCTACCTACCCAGGGCACAGAATTCTCTGGGCACCTGTCCAGAGGTTCCAGCATTGGAACTGTTGAGTCTGGCTCATTCACCAGTTGGAATCCTTGAATGACCATGAACTTTACATGGAATTTTTTTTTTTTAAGAGGAGACAAACTTAGCAAGAAAATTGAGCAGACAAAGGCTGAAAACCGTTAACAACATTACAGTCAATAGAGGGCCTAAGAGAGGTAGAAACCAGTTAATGTGTAGAAGGGTATCCTTTATTGCTTGCCTGGTGGAGTCAGCTGTTGGTTCCCCCTGTCCAAAAGAATGTAGCCATTTCTTAATATCTAATTCTACCATACCTGAGTTGTTGATTTAAGTACAGCAGATTTTTTAATTATAGTGCAAATGTCACTTTGTTTACCTAGCAAATATTTAAGGGCAAGCTTGTTGTCAAGAACCATGCCAGCCAGGGAGCCTAGAGAGGTCTGTGTGTGACTAGAATGTTCATCTGTAGCTTGGGCCACATCTCTCATACTAGAGATGGCTGGCTTCATGGTGGCTTCATTGTAAGCAAAGTCTCCCCAAGGAACAGCTCACCCAATGAATGCCCCATGCCACCCAAGTCAGCCCAATGACAAATTTCTTTGGGTTTGGCCTGATATTCAGACAGATTTGCCATTTGGAGCCAAGGTTCACATTGAACACTTACCTCTGTGTAGCTGTCAATGCATTGACAAAAAGTTCAGAGAAAGTGTTGGGTATAATATGGGCTTTTAAGATCAGATCAGTTGGTGGGTATTATGGCTAGCAGCTTAAACTGCTGCTTGCTTTGCTCACTTATTATACCTTGGTGCTGGTTCAAGTAACAGCTCCTCTGCGTTCTTTTTTAATTTACTTATTTGAAAGTCAGAGTTACACAGAGAGAGGAGAGGCAGAAAGAGAGAGAGAGAAAGGTCTTCCATCTGATGGTTCACTCCCCAATTGGCCACAATGGCTGGAGCTGTGCCAATCCGAAGCCAGGAGCCAGGGGCTTCCCCTGGTCTCCCAAGCGGGTGCAGGGGCCCAAGGACTTGGGCCATATTCTACTGCTTTCCCAGGCCATAGCAGAGAGATGGATCGGAAGTGGAGCAGCTGGGTCTCGAACTAGCGCCTGTATGGGATGCTGGCGCTTCAGTTCAGGGCGTTAACCCACTTCGCCACAGCGTCAGTCCCAGCTCCTCTGCTTTCAGTCAAGGTTTCTATTAAAGTATCCTAGAAGGCAGATGATAATGACTGAAGGACTTTGGTCCTTCACTGGGAAACTAAATGGATTTCAAGGGATTTCTTGGTTTATGGTTTACATTGGCCCAGTTGGCGCTATTGTGGGCATTTGGGGTGTGAACCAGTGGATGGAAGATCCCTCTCTCTCTCTCTACCTCTCTCTCTCTCTGTTTTTGTTTTTCTGTCTCTGTCATTGTGTGTTTCAAAGGAAAAGATTTGAAAAAAATCAGATCAATAGTGTTCTCAGATTATGCAGTCCCTGAGTGGAGCACAACTTATTAAGGGCAAGGAGGAATTTCCAAATCTCATCCTCTGTTTTAACCAGGTGAGAGTTATTAAATCTGCACTGGGAAGAGGGAAGCTCCCCCTGCAACCCCAGACCTTTGGAAATCCCTGCTATCTGTTGGTGAGAAAACCAAGTCACCCCACCCAGGATTATATTACTGACTCTGTGACCCAAGGGACACCAATGAATGTAGTTTGAGGTGCAGTATTGGGAAGAATTTGGTTTAAGTGTAATATATTAGAAAATCTTGAAAGTTCCAGCATGTGACCCCCTTGTAATACCCTTGCTGAAGGGATTTATATGGGGTACAAGAAGAGTCATTGTACTTAAGAAACATCAATGGGTGGTAGAGGAGACCAAATATATTGGGATTAGTAACTATTGAGTATATGGGAATCACAGCCTTGTTTATTATTCTTAAATTCTACATCATTTGGTTTGTTTATAGGTAGAATGGATGCATTACAAGGACATTGCTAGCTCTTGTAAGCAGATACCTGAAGAATTCTGAGATTATTGAGTTATCCATTGCCCTTGAACTGAATAGGATAGTGTCCTTTAAAAGGGAATGAATTGAGGTCTTTGAGTCATATTTGGCTAGGCTTGATATTCTTTGCCTTTTGGGTTTCTTGGCTTCCCAAATTATTCTGAGCAAAGATGTATCTTGGCATAGGTGACCCTTAGGAAACTAACTTCTTTAGTTCATAAAATCTGTACTATGGTGCCTAGTTTATCCAGTCTCTCTCCAGGAGGGATATTGGACATTCTGGCACTGTCAGGAAACTATGAGAAAATGTTGTTAAGTCTCCATTTTACAAATTAATCTTTTAGACCTTTACTTCCTGTCTATTTTAGTAATGGTACAAGAGTGAGAGGTCATGGAGAATTCCAAGATGGTGGAATAGGGAACACCTTATTGTACTAGGCTAGGGATAATTAGTAAAAACAAAATTGTAGGAAGTGCATTCTCAGGAGAGAATTAGAGAGAAAACTGCAATGGAAATTCTGTGGAAGAAAGAGGAATGCTGAATATCTGGTGTGCAAGGTGTGGACATGTAACACAAAC
Source organism: Sylvilagus floridanus (assembly GCA_949820135.1). Lineage (NCBI taxonomy): Eukaryota > Metazoa > Chordata > Mammalia > Lagomorpha > Leporidae > Sylvilagus > Sylvilagus floridanus. Next base: position 82,391,570 of record OX463241.1, read on the forward strand.
ACGGACACAACACATGACTCCAGTAACTAAGAGCCAAGAAGCACCAGCTTTGGAGCCTGAGGTGAGATCACATGCAGCAACCCATGCCACTGTTGATATAGCTGGAGGGAGTATGTGGCATGAGTCCAACCTGCAGCTCTGAGGGGGAAAGGGTTACCTCAGACCTAGTAAAACAAAAGGGGGGGGCGTATTTCTCTCATCTAATCCCCCTCTGTAATGCCCAGCAACCAGCTGAGGGAGAAAGGGCACCATTTTGGGAATAAGCAGCAGCTGTGGAAGCTCTTCCATGTGCACACAGTAACTGGCTGACAAGACACCATCTTCTCAGCAGTACTGATGGCAGGAGCTCTGATGCAACTGGGGCGTGGGGAGGATGGCAACATTCAACCTGAGGCTTTGTGTACACATGTCATCCAGAGAATCTAGCAGAGGGAAAAATCCATATTCCCCACTGTCCTTGAGTCTGGCTAAGAGGAATGAAATGGGGCTGGGGACCTTTCAGTACAAACAGAAATTAAATTTGTCACTGCTTATGCAGCCTTTCAAAAGATGCTTAAGGGATTCAATAAGATCCCAATCAAAATACCAAAGACATTTTTCTCAGATTTTGGAGAAAGAATGCTAAAATGCATATTGAAATACAGGACTTCAAATAGTTAAAGCAGTCTTATCAGTCTTATACAACAGAACAAAGCTGGAGATATCATAATACCAGATTTCAAGACGTACTACAGGCCAGCGCTGCTGCTCAATAGGCTAATCCTCTGCCTTGCGGCACTGGCACACCGGGTTCTAGTCCCGGTTGGGGCACCAGTCCTGTTCCAGTTGCCTCTCTTCCAGGCCAGCTCTCTGCTATGGCCCGGGAGTGCAATGGAGGATGGCCCAAGTGCTTGGGCCCTGCACCCCATGAGAGACCAGGAGAAGCACCTGGCTCCTGCCTTCGGATCAGCGCGGTGCCCCTGCTGCAGCGCACCAGCAGCGGCCATTGGAGGGTGAACCAACGGCAAAGGAAGACCTTTCTCTCTGTCTCTCTCTCTCTCACAGTCCACTCTGCCTGTTGAAAAAAAAAAAGACATACTACAAGGCAGATATAATCAAAAAAGCCTGGGACTGGTACAAAAACAGACTGATAGACCAACAGAACAGAATAGAAATGCCAGAAATTAATCCAAGCATCTATAATCAACTTATATTTGACCAAGGAGCTAAAACCAATCCCTGGACCAAGGATAGTCTCTTCAACAAATGGTGCTGGGAAAACTGGATCACCACATGCAGAGATATGAAGCAAGACCCCATCTTACACCTTAGACAAAAATCCATTCAAAATGGATTAAAGATCTAAATCTATGACCTGATAATATCAAATTATAGAGCATTGGGGAAACCCTGCAGGACATTGGCACAGGCAAAGAATTCTTGGAAAAGACCCCAGAGGCCCAGGCAATAAAAGCCAAAATTAATAAATGGTATTACATGCAATTGAGAAGTTCTGTATTCTAAAAGAAGCACTCAGGAAAGTGAGGAGGCAACCCACAGAATGGGAGAAAATATTTGTGAACTATGAAACTGATAAAAGATTAATATTCAGAATCTATAAAGAGCACAAGGAATTCAACAACAACAAAGCAAACAATTCAATTAAGAAATGGGTAATGGACTTGAACAGGCATTTTTCAAGAGAGGAGATTCAAATCGCCAACAGACACTTGAAAAATGCTCAGAATCACTAGCCATCAGGGAAATGCAAATCAAAACCACAAGGAGATTTCACCTCACTCCCATTAGAATGGTTTTCTTACAGAAATCAACAACCAACCAAGGTTGATGAGGATGCGGAGAAAAAGGTACCATAATCCACTGTTGCTGGGAATGTGAACTGGTGTAGCCACTGTGGAAAACAGTGTGGAGATACCTTAGAAATCTGAATATAGACCTACCATATTACCCAGCAATCCCACTCCTGGGATTTTACCCAAGCAAAAATAAATCAGCATATGAAAGAGCTATCTGTACCCCCATGTTTATAGTGGCTCAATTAACAATAGCTATGATAGGGAATCAAAGTATACTGAAAATAGAACTTTGTAAAATTAAGAGTGGGAGAGGGAGGTGGAAGAAATGTTGGAGTATGGTCAGGAATGAATGTAGGGTGGGAAAATATCACTGAGTTCCTATATCTGTATTTATGAAATGCATAGAACTTATATACCTTAAATAAAATTTTTAAAAAGAGTGAGAGGTCCAAAGAGTGGTTGTCTAGTTGTATTTAATAAAAAAGTTATTTTTCTTACTTGCCATGTCAGGTCATTCAAGGCTCCTCAGCAGGGATAATTAAGTATTCTGGGGAGTCTAAAGGCCCCTAGTCCTTGCTCATCTCAGCCATTATGGTATGGAATACTCCAGGTCCCCTTTGAGACTCCAGGTAACCTCAATTCCAGTGAACTTCCTGTTGGTAGATGAGTGCTTCTCTCTTCCCATAGCTGAGGGTGGTAGTTTTTCCAATGCCTCAAGCATTGATTTTGGTGGCCAGTCTTGTTAAACCACCAACATGGCACCCAAGTGACAGACTTCGGGCCCAGTGAACTGAAGCAAAGAGAAGAAAGAAAGATAGTGGTTATTGGCAGATGGATATGCTCACAAGACTCATAAGAAGAAAGATCAAATGAGATGTGTGCATTTTGGTTTGTTCTGGAGTTATCTCTAATATCCTAGTTGACTCTCAAAGAAAGATAGCACCAGACAGTGAGGGCTTGCTAACTGGTACGCAGGTTTTTGACTTTGCCTCAGGAAAGAACTCATGAGTGAATCAGAGAATAGCAAATAGCAAGCAGCAAGCATTTTTATTGAGAAAGTGAAAGTACACACTCCACAGTCAATGCATGTTCACTCAGAGGACTGACCCTATCTCTAATGTATTTTACCACTATATGAATTGTGTAATGAAAGGGGATATATATATATATATATATGCATATATATATATTCTAATAGAGGTGAGGGATATTCTCTTTTTTTTTTCTTGGAAGTACAGATTTCTTGTAATCTAGTGACTGCTTTTTTGCTCCTTTTATGCTCTGCTCTTTGTCATTGTGGCTGGGAGGTATGAAATTTCACGTGCTAATGTATTGCAATAAGCATATAATGAGCTGCATATCAACCTAGGTCAGCTTTGGCTCCCCTAAACAGGTAGAAACCTGAGCCAAATTATGTCTGTTTGTCTCCAGAGCCACAAAAGTAACCAATCCTGTATCCTGTAGAGCTTGAGATAAGAGGAGCTACTCCCAGGTGACTTAATCACTCCCTCTGTTTCCATGATTCAATTTGAGCAGAGTGAACGAGTCAGAAGAAATTTCCCAAGAATGGTGTATTTTAGATGTAACAATTCTATTTTACTTTTTGTTATCAAAGAATAAGGGAAGGTTATTTTATAAGAAAATATGAACTTAGAAATTCACAAAATAGAAATTTTCTTAAAGCTGACAGTTATTGAGTTTTCTACTGAAAGGCAGAAACTGCTTGTTATAAGTGCTACAGTAGTTATAGCAAGGAATGTACTCTGCCCTCAGGAAACTTGGAAGTTAAGAGAGGAAAAGGACAATGTAAACAGATAATTACACCACAATGTGAACAGTACATCAGAGGTAGATACTAAGTTGGTAAGCAAAGAGATGTGTCTGAGAAATTGTTTTCAATTACATGAGTCATGGTCACTTAGACCTGAGATCTTTAAAGAAAAATGACAGATTTTCATTAAGGTATCTGTTGTAAGCTTGGGTAATTGTGGGTTGAAAATGATATTAAAGTTCATAAATCCTGCCTCTGTGTATCAGATAGACTAGTTTTTGGATAACCCAAAGTTTAGAAGAAGAAGTATGAGGTTACTGTAATGAAATACAATTTGGCTTACAAGCCCTGAAGTTTACCTGAAGTGCAATCATGGTTCTAGCATTTTACAATCTATTTAATTCAGTTGATTGATTTTTTCCTTCAAATTAAAGCTTGCATATCTTGGTTTCTATCCAGTTCAAAGGTTAGTCACTTATAGATCAATAATAATGAATGAGGGTTTTATTCATCCATTCATTCATTCATTCATTCTCCTTATTTCATTCTTGATTGTATCTGAATGCAAAAAACTTTTTAAAAAAAGTTATCAAGAGAGTACACTGGACAAACACTGTTCTTCAGGCCTACATGTTTCTCTACTGCGGTGTGACTAATTTTGTTTGTCTCTGGAAAAACCTATCATTTATAATAGCAAATGAGACCTGATACTGTAGTCTTAAACATTTAAACATTTGGCATAACACGAGGCTTGAGACTCCTAAGTAGGCTTTGGTTGTATGGGTCAAGACTCTGTGCCCAACTTGTAATGAATCTAGCCCTCTCCCTTGTCACTAGATCTCTTAGTACTGAGTCTGCCATTAAGGCATGGGATAACTCTACATTCCTTGATGTTTCCATATGCACTGTGGTGAGTTAGGAAGCTATGTCTGTGTCATATTTTCAGACTTCTTCCTCAGATGATTTATGTCCACCTTCTGTATAGTCCCATGATACAGCAATATTATGCTAAACCATGGGATGCTCTAACTAGAATTTATGAATATACTGGGACAGACACTCAGATCTTAAGATCCACACCTGCAAATATGTGGATGTTTCTCCTGCCTTATAAACCAAGGATAATCTCCAAATAGGATTAAAATAGGGACTTCCATTTCCATCTTCTAGTCTGTTTACCCCAGGACTCTACTCCTAGCACCAGATGTGCTTTACTTCTTGTGGAGTAGAAGTTTCTTCTATGTCATAAACAGTATCTACATTTTCAGTGGCTTCCTCATATAAACTCTATGATGTCCAGTCTTCCAGGGCTAGCTCTAAATTTAGTAATTCCAATTTTCAAATTTCTCTTGGCAATATTTTCTGTCTCCCTAAATAAAGGAAGAAATAGCATAACACATGAAAAATACAAAAATGTTTCATGTTCATAGTTGAGAAGAACTAAAATCATCAAAATGTCCATACTACCAAAAAAATGTATATATTCAGTGTGATCCCAATCAAAATACCAACAACATTCTTCTCAGATCTATATAAATTAATGCTGAAATTCATTTTGGAAACACAAGAGATTCCGAATAGCTAAAGCAATCTTAAATAACAAGAGCAAAGCCAGAGACTTCACAATACCAGATTACAAGATATACCACAGGGCAATTGTAGTCAAAATAATGTGGTACTGGCACAAAAGTAGACATGTAGAATAATGAAACAGAATAGAAACTCTAGAAATTAACCCACACATCTACAACCAATTCTTTTTTCCAAAGGAGGTAAAATCAATCTCTGGAGAAAAGATAGTCTGTTCAACAGATGGTGCTGGGAAAATTGGATCTTTGTGTGCAGAAGTATTAAACAAGACCCCTACCTTACACCTCATAAAAATATCAACTCAAAATGGATCACGGGTCTAAATCTATGACCTGATACTATCAAATTCCTAGAGGAGAGCATTGGGGAAAGTCTGCAAGATACTGGCATAGGCAAATGCTTTTTGGAAAAGATCTCAGAAGCACAGGCAACCAAAGCAAAAATAGACAAATGAGATTAACATCAGGCTAAGAAGATTCTGCACTGCAAAAGAAACAAAGTGAAGAGGCAACTGACAAACTGGGAGAGGATATTTGCAAACTATGCAACTGATAAAGAAGTACTACCCAGAATCTATTAAGAGCTCAATAAATTCAACCACAATCAAACAATCCAGTTAAGAAGTTGGCAAAGAAACTGAAGACATTTTTTAAAAGAGGAAATTCAAATGGCCAACAGAAAATTAAAAAAATGTTCAGGATCACTAGGTGTTGGGCAAATACAAATAAAAATCACAATGAGGTTTCACCTCACCTCAGTTAGAATGGTTCTCATATAAAAATCAAAAAACAACAAAGGCTGGTGAGGATGTGGGGGAAAAGATACCCTAATTCACTGTTGATGGGAATGTAAGCTAGTATAGCCACTATGGAATGGAGATGATTTAGAAAGCTGAAAATATATATACGAAATGACACAGCTATCCCACACCTGGGAATTTACCCAAGGGAACTGAAATCAGCATATGAAAGAGTTATTTGTACCCCCATGTTTATAGCAGCTCAATTCACAATAGCTAGGATATGGAATCAACCCAGATGTCTCTCAAAGAATGAAATATTTTCTTTTGCAACAAAATGGATGAAATTACAACCATTATACTTAGTGAAATAAACTAGTTCCCATAAAGACAAATGCCATATATTTTCCCTGATCTAATAGAGTGACAAGAGTAGAGTGTATAGGAGTGAAATGAGATTTTGAAATTTGATGATTGTTTATAACCCTTGTCTCTACTGTTGAAGAACAGTGTTTTTTTCTTTTTACTATTTGTTGAACTCTTTACTTAGTGTAAAGTTAATCTTATGAGTATAAAGTAAACTGAAAGTAGATCACTTGAAAAATTTTTTTAAAAACCTTCTTAGTGCAAATAAAAACACTTTTCTTTCATTTATTTATTTGCTACAGAGTTCTTGAAGCCCTTCTATTTGGAAACAAAGCTGAGCAAAGATTTATTTGTTCTAGGCTACATTTTATTTACCTAAGACACATGAGCATTGTTGATCTAGGAGTTAGAGAACCTTGGGACAATTAGCAATGAGAAAATATTAGTTTGATAAATCAAAAATAGTATCTTTATTTCAATTAGTTGTTGTAGTTATCTAGGTATGAGATGAGGTCTGGGAAGTAGTAATAAAACTGAAGTGTCTGAGCCAAGTTTGATAGATATTTTTATGGAATATTTAGTAATAGTGGATGATTGAATATTGGTGTAAAAACAAAATGAAAACAATCGTGAATAGAGGGCAACTTTCTCATCTTCATAAAGCACATCTATAACTTTCTCACCTTGTTAAAATATCCACAACAAACTTACATGTAAAATAATACTTAATGGGTGGGAAACTAGATCCTTTACCCCTAAGATAAGGAACAAAGCAAGGATGCCCCCTCATACTATTCCTATTGAAAATTTTACTGTAGTAATAGCTAGTGTAATAAAATAGGAGAAGGAAGTAAAATGAATATATATTGGGAAGGAAAAAATAAAAAAAATTCTCTTTTTTTACAGGTAATATTATTATGAAGGAAATACCAAAGAGTCAGCAGAAATTAAACTAATAAATGATTATAACAAGGTCATGGTGCAATTGCTTTCTTATGCTAGTAAATAACAGTTGAATTTTGATGTTAAAAACACCAGCTACATCACAAAAAATAAGGTGTGAATTTCACAAAATATGTGCAAGATGTTTATGTAGAAACATATGAAACTCTGATGAAAGAACAGATAGTCCATGTTTATGGATTTGGATACTCAAGCCTACTGTCAGCTCTTACTCACATATTTTCAATATAATAGCAACAAACTATTTTATGGATATTGATAAACTGGTCATAAGTCTATATGAAAAGCAAAGGTACAAGAATATCTCAAAAAACACTGAAAAGAAACAAAATCAGAGGGCTGGCCAAACTCAATTTCAAGACTTACTGTGAGGCTGTAGTGATTAAGACAGAGTGGTATTGAAAGAAAAAATGCAGGAATTAATAGGACAGAATACAGAGCCTAGAAATGGACCAACACAAGTAGAGTCAACTGATATTTGGCAAAAGAATAAAGACAATGTCTACATACAAAAATGATTCTAGACATGCATCATATGCTTTCACAAAATTGAATGTAAATGCTTATAGCAGCTTTTTCCATAATCACCTGAAATAGGGAATCACCAAGATGTGCTTTACCAGCTGAAAGGATATTCTGGTGTATACCCATACAGTGAAATATTGTTCAGCAATTAAAAGAAATGAGCTATAAGCCATGAAAACATATTGAAGTAACTTTAACGATTCGTATTACTAAATGTAAGAAGCCAGTGTGAAAAGGCTGCATATTATACAATTCCAATTATATGACATTCTGAAAAATGCAAAACTTAGGAAGATAAAGTCAATAGTGGTTGCTAGAGATTAGATAATAATATGGAGGGGATGCATAAGAGAAACATAGTGGATTTGTGTGCCATTGTATTGGGAGACAGAAGACATTATGCATTTGACAAAATCTATAGGACTATATAGCACAGAGAGTGAATCTTAACATGTAGATAAACATTGTTCAGAAGTCTCAGGAAAGAATGCAGATGGTGACAAAAGTCATTCATATGAAAGAACTGAGAAGAGGGTGATGGAACAGGTACTGACCTATTTCTGCAAGTAAAGGGAGTCAATAAGACTAAAGGCAAAAGGGAATTACATATGAATACTGTGCTCTAGGTGATGAAGTTGTTTCTCATGGGGGTGTATGTTAACAATTCGGACCTGTACTGAAAATTTTCAAGGACTGAAAAACAAGGAAAGTCTGGGAAGCTGCCAAGGCAAAGAGGAGCCTAAGGAGACATGATTGTTACATGAATGTGACACCTTTAATAAGATCCTGGATAGATAGATAAAGACATTTGGTAAAAATTAAGGAAACCTGAATAAAGTATAGGCTAATTCTAATGTATCAGCATTGGGTCATTAATTGTAACAAATATATTGTATGAATGTATGATGGTAATAATAAGGAAAATTGAGTGTAGACATTTAAACGGGAACTCTGTACTGAATTTTTCTGTAAATCCAAAACTTCTAAAAGTAAGTTTTACTAAAGAAAAATAAAAGGAATCTCCAAGACTACATGAGGAGGTAGAATACAGAACAAAGGTCATGTTAATAGTTATTAAAAAACAAAAAAAGGGATGCATAACTGGCTAATTGGGTAAAAATGGGATTTTTCTGTTGGAGAGGTATTAGAAAGACATTCAAGAAATGTCTTGAAGGCAATTTAACATATGTTCATAAAATCCATCAGTAATCTCCGTGATCTGAGATAAAGCCCAAACTCCCTAGGTGGCATACACACTGAGCCTAGTTTTCTGCTCTTACATTCTCTCTGGTGTTCATCAATGTCAGCAAGCTTATTCATCTACGTATCATGCTGCCTGATGCCTCTCTGCCTTTGTTCATGCCCTAGGTTCACCCCCAGCTCAGCTTTCTTTCCTTAGCTTGGTGCTATTTAATACTTACTTCACCTTCTCCAGGAAGTCTTTCCTGATTCTCCTGAATTCGGTGCCTTTTTACTTTCCCCAAACCCCAGGAGTCTGGTTGTATCCTATTGGATTTATTGTCAACTACAAGTGTAGTTGTCTCCTGTACTTGACTATAAATGAATTAAGGCCAGAGTCTTACTGTATCCATAATGAGAACTAGAGATGAAAGTTGCTTAATTCATATTTATAAAATGAGAAAGAGAAACAGGCATGATTATTACCTACAAGAAGCTCATATTTGAATGGAGATTAGGATATAATTTTCTGTTATAGAAAGATAGTTTTCTAAATTTCTATCAATTTTCTTTTTTTTTATATATATAAAGCTTTTATTTAAAGAATATAAATTTCCAAAGAACACAGTTGCTAATGAAAATTTTAGTTTGTTATCAAAAAAGTCATTTTCTAGAACTGTGAAATATTATAAGAAAACTTTTACACAATAGAAGATGAAATATTTTCCAATATTTGATTATTAATATCCTAAAAAAGGAAGAGGTGATTTTAATGATCTGATAGGTATAAGGCTTACTCCTAAGCACCTAATTACTGAATGTTTTGCCAAATTTTCTGTGTAATTTGTGTACGGAAACTTGGTTTATATTTAAGTGTAAATGGATTTATTATAAAGAAGTACATTTTTTCCTCTTCCCATCATTTTAGAGCACAGTCATGCACTGAATGATGGTATCTTCTCAATGACAGACTACATATGTGATAGCAGTACCATTAGATCAAAATGGTGTGGAGAAATTCTTATTACCCAGTGATGTCATAGCTGTTGTAGCACATTGTGCTACACCCAGGTTTATGGCAAGCTGTCTTAAACACACCTACACTGTCAGTGATATAAAAGCATAGTACATACAGTATGTCCAATACATAATACTTGAGAATGATAAGAAGTGATTGTTATTGATGTATGTATTTGCTATACTATTGTTAAGCATACTACTTATGAAGAAAAACTTAAAGTAGTGAGCTGTGTTATACCAGATGCAGCCTCATATATCTCATGTTTACTGCATCTGTTGATTGCATAATTTTCTCTTCTGCTTGATTTTCTCTCCTGTTGTTTTGTTCATCATGGTCCTTGGAAGTAATAGGCTATATCATACACACATGCACACACACACACACACACACACACACACATACACGTTACACACATTATAGAACCTAGATGTGTCATAAGTTTTTCCATTAGGTTTCTGTAAGTCCAAGCTACAATGTTCACATAATGAAGAAATTGGTTAGTGATACATTTCTCAGAAAGTATCCCCATCAAGTAGTACATGGCTATTTTATGAAGGTCAGCCCCTCTGAAATGAAACAGAGCAGACGCTGTTCTTAAATGAAGATCCTTTGCGATTCAGAGGGTTTTCCTCAAAGGCATGAGCCCTTGCCTCTGCCTATCAGGTGGTCTCTCTTTCTAGATCTTAGGGAACTTGATGAATCACACAGTGCAATTAACAGGAAAATGTTCTGAATTTATCATGATGTTTTGAAACTTAAGTAAAACAATATTCTTGCAAAATGACTGGTTTCAGTGTTGGCTCACACTTATGAAAGCATGTATTGATTGTAGGGTACAGGAGATGTTGACTGTCATTTTAAAATTAAGAAGAACTTGGAAAATGCATCCATAAGTTTGGAATCTACGAGGAACCCTGGGTTGTTTGTTGGACTTCGGTCAGATGGACAGACAAGACCAGTTGTTTATACCAAGGATGAAAATGTTTGCTTCTATCCACAAGTCATCCAATGTATGTTTTCTCTGAAATACTTTGGTTTAGACTTGCTGTGTGATGATTTAGGTACTGTGTCTGATACTTTAATCACATTTTTACTAAGAAAATCTCTACGATTTAGCTTTTTTGATTATAATTCTAGGAGCACTGGAAGAACATAATGAAGACCACTTACCTCAAATTTTAGATAATTAATGTCAGATATAGAGCTTTTGTTACATTTAACTCCTTTACATCTTTTAATTTGTGTATTTGAATTCATGTGTGTGTGTGCTCATGTGCATATTTGAATCTTTTTGTTATTTAAGAATATCTCAGCACACTGAGAGAGGATGAAGCTGTTAAAAATATTCAGGTTTATTACTGTCTTTTTAAAAATAATTTGAAAGGCAGAGCAGGGGTGGGGAGAGACAGACAGACGGAAAGAGACAGACAGACTGGAAAAGATCTGCCATATGCTGGTTTACTTCCCAAATGCCTGCAATAGCTAGGGCTGGACTGGGCCAAAACCAGGAGCTGGTAACTCAGATTTTGGGTCTCCCATGTGTGTGGCAGGGACCCAAATACTTGATTCATAGACTTGCTACATCACAAGGTAGGTACATATTAGCAGGAAGCTAGAATCAAGAGTGGAACTAGGACTTGAAGCCAGACACTCAAATACGGGATGCCAGTGTCCAAAGAAATGCCGCATATCCACTCCCATTGCTTTAATTTTTTAATTTTTGCAGTATAAAAGGAGATTAAATAAAGATCAATATCAACAGGATTTGAGCTTTGCTCAAACCCCAAGGCTAATGAAGTATATATTGTGGTTATTATTTTCAAATATTTATTTATTTCTTTGAAGGTCAGAGTTACACAGAGAGAGAAGGAGAGGCAGAGGTAGATGGAGAGAGAGAGAGAGAGAGAGAGAGAGAGAGAGAGAGAGAGGTCTTTCAATTGCTGGTTCACTTCCTAATTGGCTGCAACAACCAGAGCTGCACCTATCCAAAGCCAGGAGCCAGGAGCTTCTTCTGGGTCTCCCATAGGGGTGCAGGGGCCCAAGCACTTAGGTCATCTTCTACTGTTTTCCCAGGCCATAGCTGAGAGCTGGATTGGAAGTGGAGCAGCTGGAGCATGAACCAGCACACATTTTTGATGCTGGCACTGCATGCAGGCAGCTTCACCTGCTATGCCACAACGCCGGCTCCCATATGCTGGTTTTTAATGGTCTGAATGTTGAGTTTGCTGTCTAATTTGTACCTGGTGTGGGTCCATAAAATTTGGCTTAAATCAAACTCTGGATAATTATCTTAGCCAGCCTGACTCTTCTTTACTTTTTTTTTTTGTATGCGTCTACCTATATGTGTGTGTATGTGTCTGAGTGTGAGTGTAAAATATACTAAAGAAGATAGTGTAAAGTAAGAACACAGTTAGCCTTTTTTAGCACGATGGAATATCTGGCCCTATTGTTTGTGGTATCTGCCTTAATGACTTCTCTGTGTTTAGTTGCCACATTCAAAATTTTACAAATCACTGGGCTAGTATACCCTAAGTTACTGCCATCACTTCCCCAATCCACAGGGTGACACGGAGTACATTCCTGATCAGCAAAATGCATGTGCTACTGTCTATGGAGTTCTGATGGGAAACAGATGACTTGGAAGCAGGCAGAAAGATATAGGCTAGAGTAGAAGAAGAGCATTGAGAAAGGGCTAGCAGGGGACAGCCGCTGACTGCAAGAGAAGGAAGGAATGAAAAATATTGAGGAGGGAGCAGAAAAGAATAGCAGAGAATGAGAAGATAGCAATAATTAGAAAAGAAGGCGAGAAACAGAAAAAGTAATTTGTGGCACGGCATGGGAGAGAATGAATAGCCTCGTTTGTCATCTTAGGGCATTAGCATCAATAGAAGCAAAAGAAATGAAGTCATTCTTCTTTACTGACTAAATCTAATTCTATTACTGGAGCCTGGATTGTTTGTGTTTCTTTATTTACTGGTGGCAACTACCTTTCTTTTTTTTTTTTTTTTAGCTTTTATTTAAAGAATATAAATTTCCAAAGTATAGCTTATGGATTCCAATGGCTCCCCCCCTCACAACTTCCCTCCCTCCCGCTACCCTCCCCTCTCCCGCTCCCTCTCCCCTTTTGTTCACATCAAGATTCATTTTCAATTCTCTTTATACACAGAAGATCAGTTTAGAACATATTATGTAAAGATTTCAACAGTTTGCCCTCACATAGAGACACAAACTGAAATTATTGTTGGAGTATTAGTTATAGTATTAATTCACAATGTACAGCACATTAAGGACAGAGATCCTACATGATTTTTTTTAAAGAATTGATTAATTATCTATGCAATTTCCAATTTAACACCAAGATTTTTTAATCATTTTCAATTATCTTTATACACAGAAGATCGATTTGATATTATAGTATGTAAAGATTTCATCAGTTTGCACCCACACAGAAACACAAAGTGAAAAAATACTGTTTCATTACTAGTAATAGCATTATTTCACATTGGATAACACATTAAGGACAGATCCCTCATGAGACGTAAGTACACAGTGACTCCTGAAGTTGATTTAACAATTTGACACTCTTGTTTATGGCGTCAGTAATCTCCCCAGTCTCTAGTCATGAGTTGCCCAGGCTATGGAAGCGTTTAGGGTTCGCCGACTTCTATCTTAATCTGACAGGGTCATAGTCAAAGTGGAAGTTCTCTCCTCCCTTCAGAGAAAGGTACCTCCTTCTTTGATGGCCCCGTTCTTTCCACTGGGATATCACTCGCAGAGATCTTTCATTTAGGTCTTCTTTTTTTTTGTTTTTCAGAGTGTCTTAGCTTTCCATGCCTAAACTATTCTCATGGGATCTTCAGCCAGATCCGAATCCTTAAGGGCTGATTCTGAGGCCAGAGTGCTATTTAGGACATCTGCCATTCTATGAGTCTGCTGTGTATCTCGCTTCCCATGTTGGATCATTCTCTCCCTTTTTCATTCTATCAGTTAGTATTAGCAGACACTAGTCTTGTTTGTGTGAACCCTTTTACTCTTAGACCTATCAGTGTGATCAATTGTGAGCTGAAATTGATCACCTGGACTAGTGAGATGGCCTTGGTACATGCCACCTTGATGGGGTTGTATTGGAATCCCCTGGCACACTTCTAACTCTATCATTTGGGGCAGTTCCGATTGAGCATGTCCCAAATTGTACATCTCCTCCCTCTCTTATTCCCACTCTTATATTTCACAGGGATCACTTTTCATTTAAAATTTAAACACCTACAGCTAATTGTGTGTTAGTTACCAGATTCAACCCATAGTACTAGAACGAATACAAACAACAAGGGGAGATACTAAAATGGGTAAAGATTTAGATTGTACATCAACAGTTCAGACAGGAGCTGATCATGTCTTATTTTCTCATAGTGTTCATTTCGTTTCAACAGGTTTTCTCTTTGGTGCTCAGTTAATCTTCACCAATCAGGGAAAACAAATGATATTTGTCTCTTTGGGACTGGCTTAATTCACTCAGCATGATGTTTTCCAGATCCCTCCATTTTGTTGCAAATGACCGGATTTCATTGTTTTTGACTGCTGTATAGTATTCTGTAGAGTACATGTTCCATAATTTCCTAATCCAGTCTACTGTTGATGGGCATTTGAGTTGGTTCCAGGTCTTAGCTATTGTGAACTGAGCTGCAATAAACATTAGTGTGCAGACGGCTTTTTGGTTTTCCAATTTAATTTCCTTTGGGTAAATTCCAAGGAGTGGGATGGCTGGGTTGTATGGTAGGGTTATATTCATGTTTCTGATGAGTCTCCAGACTGACTTCCATAGTGGTTTAACCAGTTTGCATTCCCACCAACAGTGGATTAGTGTCCCTTTTTCCCCACATCCTTGCCAGCATCTATTGTTGGTAGATTTCTGAATGTGAGCCATTCTGACCGGGGTGAGGTGAAACCTCATTGTGGTCTTGATTTGTATTTCCCTGATTGTCAGTGATCTTGAGCATTTTTTCATGTTCTGTTGGCCATTTGGATTTCCTCTCTGGAAAAATGTCTATTGAGGTCCTTAGCCCCTCTCTTACGTGGGTTGTTTGTTTTAATGTTGTGTCGTTTCTTGATTTCATTGTAGATTCTCGTTATCAGCCCTTTATCTGTTGCATAGTTTGCAAATATTTTTTCCCATTCTGTCGGTTTCCTATTCACTTTCCTGACTGTTTCTTTTGCAGTACAGAAACTTCTCAGTTTGATGCGATCCCAATAGTTAATTTTGGCTTTGAGTGCCTGTGCTTCTGGGGTATTTTCCAAGAAGTCTTTGCCAGTACCTATATCTTGCAGGGTTTCTCCTATGCTCTCCAGTAATTTGATGGTGTCGGGTCGTAGGTTTAAGTTTTTGATCCATGTTGAATGAATTTTTGTGTAAGGTGTAAGGTAGGGGTCTTGCTTCATGATTCTGCAGGTGGAAATCCAGTTTTCCCAGCACCATTTATTAAATAGACTGTCTTTACTCCAGGGGTTAGTTTTGGGTCCTTGATCAAATATAAGTTGGCTGTAGATGTTTGGATTGATTTCAGCTGTTTCTATTCTGTTCCATTGCTCTATCCATCTGTTTCTGTACCAGTACCATGCTGTTTTGATTACAACTGCCCTGTAGTATGTCCTGAAATCTGGTATTGTGATGCCTCCAGCTTTGTTTTTGTTGTACAAGATTGCTTTAGCTATTCGAGGCCTCTTATTCCTCCATACGAATTTCAGCATCATTTTTTCCAGATCTGAGAAGAAAGCCTTTGGTATCTTGATTGGTATTGCATTGAATCTGTAAATTGCTTTTGGCAGAATGGACATTTTGATGATATTGATTCTTCCAATCCATGAGCATGGGAGATTTCTCCATTTTTTGGTGTCCTCTTCTATTTCTTTCTTTAATGTTTTATAATTTTCATCATAGAGATCTTTCACATCCTTGGTTAAGTTTATTCCAAGGTATTTGATTGTTTTTGTGGCTATTGTGAATGGGATTGATCTTAGCAGTTCTTCCTCAGCCATGGCATTGCTTGTGTATGTAAAGGCTGTTGATTTTTGTGCATTGATTTTATATCCTGCTACTTTGCCAAACTCTTCTATGAGTTCCAATAGTCTCTTAGTAGAGTTTTTTGGGTCCCCTAAATAAAGAATCATATCATCTGCAAAGAGGGATAGTTTGAGTTCTTCCTTCCCAATTTGTATCCCTTTGATTTCTTTTTCTTGCCTAATAGCTCTGGCTAAGACTTCCAGCACTATATTGAATAGCAGTGGTGAGAGTGGGCATCCCTGTTTTGTGCCAGATCTCAGTGAGATTGCTTGCAGCTTTTCCCAGTTCAATAGGATACTGGCCGTGGGTTTTTCATAAATTGCTTTGATTATATTGAGGAATGTGCCTTCTATACCCAGTTTGTTTAGGGTTTTCATCATGAAAGGGTGTTGTATTTTATCAAATGCTTTCTCCGCGTCTATTGAAATAATCATATGGTTTTTCTTCTGCTGTCTGTTAATGTGGTGTATCACGTTGATTGTTTTGCGAACGTTGAACCATCCCTGCATACCAGGGATAAACCCCACTTGGTCTGGGTGGATGATCTTTCTGATGTGTTGTTGTATTCTATTGGCAAGAATTTTATTGAGGATTTTTGCATCTATGTTCATCAGGGATATTGGTCTGTAATTCTCTTTCAATACTGCATCTTTTCCCGGTTTAGGAATTAAGGTGATGCTGGCTTCGTAGAAAGAATGTGGGAGGATTCCCTCTTTTTCGATTGTTCTGAATAGTTTGAGAAGGATTGGAGTTAGTTCTTCTTTAAAGATCTGGTAGAATTCAGCAGTGAATCCGTCTGGCCCTGGGCTTTTCTTGGTTGGGAGGGCATTTATTACTGTTTCAATTTCTGTCTCAGTTATGTGTCTGTTTAGGTTTTCTATGTCTTCCTGGTTCAGTTTAGGTAGATTGTATGTGTCCAGGAATCTATCCATTTCTGATAGGTTTTCCTGTTTGCTGGCATACAAGTCCTTGTAGTAATTTCTGATGATTCTTTTGATTTCTGTGGTGTCTGTTGTTATGTTTCCTATTTCATCTCTGATTTTATTGATTTGGCTCTGTTCTCTTCTTTATTTGTTAGTTGGGACAATGGGGTGTCAATTTTGTTTATTTTTGCGAAAAACCAGCTCCTCGATTGGCTGATTTTTTGTAATTTTTTTTGGATTCAATCCTGTTAATTTCTTCTCTGATTTTGATTATTTCTCTTCTCCTACTAGCTTTGGGTCTGGTTTGCTGTTGATTTTCTAGATCCTTGAGATGAACTGAAAGCTCATCTATTTGGTGCCTTTCAGATTTCTTGATGTAGGCACCTATTGATATAAATTTTCCTCTTAACACTGCTTTTGCTGTATCCCATAGGTTTTGGTATGATGTGCTGTTATCTTCATTTACTTCCAGGAAATTTTTAATTTCTCTTTTGATTTCCTCTATGACCCATTGTTGATTCAGGAGCATGTTGTTCATTCTCCATGTGTTTGCATATGCTCTAGAGATTCCTGAGTTGCTAATTTCCAGCTTCACTCCCTCGTGGTCTGAGAAGTTTCATGGTATGATTCTTATTCTTTTGAATTTGCTAAGGCTTGTTTTATGGCCTAGTATGTGGTCAATCCTGGAGAAGGTTCCATGTACTGCTGAAAAGAATGTAAATTCTTTTTCTGTGGGATAAAAAGTTCTGAAGATATCTGTTAGGTCCATTTGGGCTATAGTGTCGTTTAAATCTACTGTCTCCTTGTTAATCCTCTGTCTTGGTGATCTGTCTATCTCTGAGAGTGGAGTGTTGAAATATCCCAGTACTATTGTATTGGGGTCTAAATCTCCCTTTAAATCCCTTAACAGGTCTTTTAAATAGACTGGTGCCCGGTAATTAGGTGCATATACATTGATAATCGTTATATCTTCCTGTTGAATGGATCCCTTAATCATTATATAGTGCCCCTCTTTGTCTCTCTTAATAGTTTTTGTGGTAAAATTTATGTTATCTGATATTAAGATGGCTACGCCCGCTCCTTTTTCATTTCTGCTCGCATGGTATATATTTTTCCAACCTTTCACTTTGAGACTGTATGGATCTTTGTTGGAAAGATGTGTTTCTTGTAGGCAGCAAATAGCTGGGTTTTGTTCCCTCATCCAGTCAGTAAATCTTTGCCTTTTAATAGCACAGTTCAAACCATTCACGTTCAATGTGAGTATCGATAAGTAGTATCTTTGCCCTACCATTTGCCAATGATTTTCTTATGTATGCTTTGAGTTTCTTATGATCTTTTGCTGTGAGATTTCCTTCCTTTAGCTTCTTTCAAGTTGATGACCATGTTTCTGTGTTTCTGCGTGT
Organism: Sylvilagus floridanus; assembly: GCA_949820135.1. Lineage (NCBI taxonomy): Eukaryota > Metazoa > Chordata > Mammalia > Lagomorpha > Leporidae > Sylvilagus > Sylvilagus floridanus. The sequence goes on from OX463241.1 coordinate 82,409,904, forward strand.
AGCACATCTTTAAGGATCTTTTGCAGGGCTGGACAAGTGGCGACAAATTCTTTCAGTTTCTGTTTGCAATGAAGGGTCTTTATCTCACCTTCATTCACAAATGAGAGCTTTGCAGGGTATAATATTCTGGGCTGGCAGTTTTTCTCTCTTAGTACCTGGGCTATATCTCGCCATTCCCTCCTGGCTTTTAGGGTTTCAGATGAGAAATCTGCTGTGAGTCTGATTGGAGATCCTTTGAGGGTAATCTGACGTTTCTCTCTTGCGCATTTTAGGATCTTTTCTTTCTGCTTCACTGTGGTGAGTTTAATTACAATGTGTCGTGGTGAGGATCTCTTTTGGTCATGTTTGTTAGGGGTTCTATGAGCTTCCTGTACTAGGATTTCTCTGTTCTTCTCCAAACCTGGGAAATTTTCTGCTAGTATCTCACCAAAAAGGCCTTCTAGTCCTTTCTCTCTCTCCATGCCTTCAGGAACTCCTAGAATCTGAATGTTAGGTTTTCTAATAGTATCCTGTAGATTCCCGACAATATTTTTTAGATTTCTAATTTCCTCTTCTTGTCTTTGGTTTGACTGTTTCTTTTCCTGTTCTCTGTCTTCTAAGTCCGATATCCTCTCTTCTGCTTCACCCATCCTGGTTTTAAGGCTCTCTAGTGTGCTTGTCATGTGATCAATTGAATTCTTCACTTCATTAAGATTTTTTGTCACTATCGTAGCTTCTTGTTCTACTAGTTGCTTCGTTTCATTCTGATTCTTCCTTAATAATTCATTTTCGCGAGAGAGGTTTTCTATCTTATCCATTAAAGATTTCTGTAGTTCAAGTATTTGTTTTTGTGAACTTCTTAATGTTCGTATCAATTTTTTGAGATCCGCTTCTTGCATCTCTTCTATCTCATCATCTTCATAATCTTGAATTGGGGTGTCTTTTTCATTTGGGGTCATCATAGTGTCTTCCTTGCTCTTGTTAGGTCGGTGTCTGCTTTTGTTTGGCATTTCTCCACTCTGTCTCACCGGGTTGTCGATGTAACGGAGCTGTCTACAAGTTGGGATCCCTGGCTGCAGCACCCCCTCAGATTTGTGCAGCTTCACTGCTTTAGAGGCAGGCGGGCTGCCCAGGGGCCTGCTTCCGAGGTGACCGGGTGTGGGCGGGCGGGCTGCTTGCGGACCTGCTTCCAGGGCGACTGGGGGCGGGCAGGCGGGGCGCGTGGGGGCCTGTTTCCGAGGCGACCGGGTGCCAGCGGGCGGGCGGGGCGCGCGAGGGCCTGCTTCTGAGCCGACCGGGGGCGGGCGGGCGGGGTGCGCCGCGAGGGCCTGCTTCCGAGGCGACCGGGGGCGGGCAGGTGGGGCACGCGAGGGCCTGCTTCCGAGGCGACCGGATCGGCAACTACCTTTCTTAAAAAGTGCAAGAATATAGGGGACATGGCTTTCGACATTTTGTGGGTGCATTGTAAATCCTAGGAGTTCTGAGGAAGGGTATAAAAGCATCAACCTTTCTTCAAAATACAGTTTCTAATAATACTTGCCCATTTCACAGGAAAAGATTCCCAGTGTTAAGAAATCCTTGTGTGTACCTCATGCATTTTGGCTTCTACATCAAGTTTGTATTTTTTTCTGCTGGTACCGTAATGAAACATTTACCTGCAGAATAAATCACTGCAATTCCTCTTAGAAATTTATGTTAATGTTAATTAATCATTAAACTCTGAACACTTCAGCAAAAGGAAGTACACAGACTGGTTCAGGTACAAAAGCTTGTGTTTGCTATATGGGTGTGCACCATTGGGAATTCTGGTTTGTGTAGATATATGTCCTTACTTTTACCCACTTCCTTCTTTTCCCAAGTACAATTAGGTTTCCTTCAAATAGCTACTGTATCGAAGGAACCAGGAACCACTGAGTTATAGCCAGCCCAGGTTTCCTGTGGGATAAGGAAAACAAAATGGTTTGCTTTCTTCTGTAATTTTTTTTTACTCCTTTGTTTTCATTAGTCAGGGCTTCTTTGATCATTGAATACCAAATGGCAATGTTTGCCCCATATTATGGCCCTTGGCAGGGGTTCCTAGATAACAGAGTAGAGAGGGAGCTTTCTGCTCTAGCCCTAGAGAAGATAGTTTTTTAAAAAAATGTGGAGAGAGTGTAGTTTCAGAGAAGAATTAAGGAGAAAATGGCAGAGGTAACTCTACTGAAATTAGAGGGACATGGTGGACCTACATGGAGGGTGTGAGTGCTCAGGGCTCCGGACTCCAGTAGCCAAGAGCCTATGCACCAGGGCTGGAAAGTGAGGTGAGACCAGACTGAAGCAGCCTAATCCACTGGTGAAAAAGCTGCAAAAGAGTCTAGAGGGAACCCAGCTTGGAGCCTCATGGGGGAAAGTGTACCATCCAAACTAGAGGAGAAAATAAAAAAACGATGGGATGTACACGTTTCTCTCTCTCTGATCACTTTACAATGGTGTTCTGCAACAAGCCCATAGAGCAGGTACCATTTTGGACATATGTAACAGCTTGCCAGCTCGTGTCTGCACCCAGCAAACAGCTGAGCGGAGATTCCTGACTCTGGTGGGAGAACTAACTGGGGGCTAGGAGCTGATGACTGTGTGAAGCTTCTGTACTAGGACTGTGATAAAAACTGAGGATGAGTGGGAGTGCTCACTATGTGACTGGGACTTTGAGCAGTTTCAATGGGAGACTCCACAAGCTCAGGGGTTCCTGGTTACCTGGTGAGAGACATTGCTGGGAAATCTGAACTTACCCTGAGGACTGCACAGATTCTTTGTGTGGACCTTGGGACAGAGCGGACGATGGGACAGACAGACACATTTTGTGTTTCTCTCTCCCAGATCACTTTCAACAGCATTCTGTAACAAGCCAATAGAGCAGGTACCATTTTGAACAAATGTAACAGCTGTACCAGCTTGTGTCTGAGCCCAGCAACCAGCCGAGTGGAGACTCCTGACTCTGGTGGGGAAAACTAACAGGGGGCTGGGAACTTGTGATTGTGTGAGGCTTCTGTACTGCGACTCTGAAGAAAACTGAAGGTATGTGGGAGGACTCACGGTGTGGCTGGGACTTTGAACAGTCACAATGGGAGACTCCACATGCTCAGGGTTTCCTGGTTACCTGGTGAGAGACATTGCTGGGGAAACAGAACTTACACTGAGGACAGCACAGATCCTTTGTGTGGTTCTTGGGACAAGGTGGACGAATTATACCCACTGGAGCTAGTGATCAGGCACTGGTTTCCATTGAGGAGAGGAGCTCAGCTGTGCAGAATGAATTTCCCTTCTGATTAAAAAAACAAGAGAGAAGATTTACTATGCCAAACCTGGGTGTGTCACCTAAGGCATGATCTTAACCCTGGAGAACTGAACAGAGCTCTCTGGCCACATCCACTACAAGCCTCTAGATATTCAGTGAAAGAAGACATTGCACTTTATCTACATATTCATAGTACAAAGATAAATGCTGCCACAGCAAAAAAAGAAAATGAGTATCTCCATAAATGTGGAAAAACAAATGAACCAATCAAGATACAAGAATAAGGAAGACAGAATGATGCCCCCAAAAGAATATGACACTTTAATACTATTTTGTGAAGATGATGAGATGGAAGAAATGCCAACAAACTGGGAAACCTAGAAGAAATGGATAGATTCCTGGATACATGCAACCTACCTAAATTGAGCTTGAAGACATGGAAAACCTAAACAGACCCATAACCAAGATGGAAACTGAATTAGTAATAAAGGCCCTCCCAACAAAGAAAGGCCCAGGACCAGATGGATTCACTGCTGAGTTCTACCAGACATTTAAAGAACTAACTCCAATTATTTTCAAAATATTCAAAACAATTTACAGGGAATCCTCCCAAATAGATCCCAGTTAAAAAAAAATAAGAGTGGGAATAAGAGAAGGAGATGTACAGTTTTGCACACATTGGAACAGACTTACCCCTATGGGTAAAGCTAAGAACTTGCCATAGGACTCCAAATCCCATTAAGCTAGATGGTACTAATGCCATCTTATGTGTTAAAGTGATCATATTAAGTGTGTAATTGATCATATAGATAGGATTAAGTTTCAAAGAGATAACTTAAATAAGACCAAGTGTCTGATAATAATAACAATCGTTAGAATTGAAAAGGAGAGAATGCTCCAACATGGGAAGTAGTCCACACAGCAGACTCAGAATGGGCGCTAATTCAGTCCTGGCTGCTCCACTTCTGATACAGCTCTCTGCTATGGCCTGGGAAAGCAGTAGATGACTAGCCAAGTCATTGGGTCCCTGCACCCGCATGGGTGACCTGGAAGAAGCTCTAAACAGCACTCTGACCTCAGAATCATCCCTTAAGGCATTCAGATCTGGTGAAAAGCCCATGAGAACCTTTTAGGCATGGAAAGCCAAGACATTGTGGCAAAAAATGATCTACATGAAGGATCTCTGTAAGTGAGATCCCCATAGAAAGAAGGGGCCATCAAAGAAAGATGTACTTATCTCTGAAGAGAGAAGAGAACTTCCACTTTGCTATAGCCTTGTCTAAATACTGATGGAATTTGTGCACTCAAAAGGCTTCCATAGTCTTGGCATCTCATGACAAGAGCCTTGGGTGATCACTGAGGTCATAAATATGAATGTCAATTGTATCGTTAAATCAACAACAGGAGTCACTGTGTAGTTGCTCCCCATGTAGGACCTCTGGCCTTAATGAGTTGTGCTATGAGAATTAAGTGTAAAACTTGTTTTTAAATAGTACTCTATACTTTGTGTGTCTGTGTGGGTGCAAATTATGGAAATCTCTACTTAGTATAGAGTTGGTCTTCTGTATATAAAGTTAATTAAAAACTAATCTTAATGAAGATTGGAATGAGAGAGGGAGTAGGATGTGGTATGGGAGTAGGGGTGGGAGGGTGTGTATGGGGGGAAGAACTGCTATATTCCTAAAGCTGTACCTGTGAAACTTGTATTCTTTAAATAAAAGCTTTCTTTTTTCTATCTTTTTTTTTTTTTTTTTGCCAGGTAGACAGCGAGCGAGAGAGACAGAGAGTCACAGACAGTGAGAGAGAGAGACAGAAAGGTCTTCCTTCAGTTGGTTCACTCCTGCAATGGCCACTACGGCCAGCACACTGTGCCGATTCAAAGCCAAGAGCCAGGTACTTCCTCCTGGTCTCCCACATGGGTGCAGGGGCCCAAGCACTTGGGCCATTCTCTGCTGCCCTCCTGGGCCACAGCTGAGAACCAGACTGGAAGAGGAGCAACCGGGAATAGTACCTGGCACCCCAATCGGGACTAGAACCCGGGGTGCCAGCACCATAGGTAGAGGATTAGCCAAGTGAGCCACAGCACCAGCCTAAATAAAAGCTTTCTAAAAAAAGAAAAAAAGAAAGCACAGTGCCTGGCTCAGAGTAGTTATGCAAGGTGTCCTTGTTAAAGAAATGAATGGCATAGAAATGTTGTGTATTATTTCCATAGCTAACAATAAACCCCTAATTAAATTAATTAACATCTCAATCTCTATTTTGTCATCTGTAAATGAAAATAATGATACTGTATTAGAGTAAGAACTTTTTGCCTGAGTCTGTGAACCTTAGGAAATTGCAAGTAAACATATTTTGAAGAAGTACATTGTGTACAAATATGCATGAGTGTACATTTGAAGTGGGAAGACTTACATGACCTTCTTTAGATTTTCAAAAAGATCAATGTCTCAGAAAGTATTAAAAACTATCTTACAGTGTAAATCTTTACCCATCTTAGTATCTCTCTTTGTTGTTTGTTTTTGTTCTAGTACTAGTGGTTGAACTCTGCAACTAACACACAATTATCCTTAGGTGTTTAAATTTTAACTGAAAAGTGATCCCGGTTAACTATGAGAGAGAGAAAAAGAAAGCGAGGATATGTACAATTTGAGACAAGCTCAATTGGACTTGCACCAAATGATGGAGTTAGAAACATGCCAGGGGATCCCAATACAACCCCATCAAGGTAGCATGTACCAATGCCATCTCAACGGTCCAAGTGATCAATTTCAGTTCACAATTAATCACACTGATAGGTCTAAGAGTCAAAGGGAACACACAAACAAGACTAGTGTCTGCCAATACAAACGGATAGAACCAAAAAGGGAGAGAATGATCCAACATGGGAAGCGGAGTCACAGCAGACTCATAGAATGACAGATGACCTAAATAACACTCTGGCCTCAGAATCAGTCCTTAAGGCATTCAGATCTGGCTCAAGAGCCCATAAGAGTATTTTAGGCATGGAAAGCCAGCACACTCTGGAAAAGGAAAAAAAGAAGACCTAAATGAAAGATCTCTGCGAGTGGAAGGAACGGGGCCACCAAAGAAGGAGGTGCCTTTCTCCGAAGGTCGGAGAGGACCTCCACTTTGACTATGACCCTGTCGCAATAAGATTGAAGTCAGCGAACCCTAAAGGCTTCCATAGCCTCAGCAACTCATAACTAGAGCCTAGGGAGCTTCCTGACGCCATAAACAAGAGTGTCAAATTGTTAAATCAACATCAGGAGTCACTGTGTACTTACGTCTTATGTGGGATCTGTCCTTAATGTGTTGTCCAATGTGAAGTAATGCTGTAACTAGTACTGAAACAGTATTTTACACTTTGTGTTTCTGTGTGGATGCAAACTGATGAAATCTTTACATAGTATATACTGAATCAATCTTCTGTATATAAAGATAATCAAAAATGAAAAAAAAAACTCAGTGTTACATTGGAAATTGCATAAAAAATTAATCAGTTTCAAAAAATATATATCATGTAGGATCTCTGTCCTTAATGTGCTGTACAATGTGATTCAATGCTATAACGAGTACTCAAATAGTATATTTCACTTTGTGTTGCTATATGAGGGCAAATGGACGAAATCTTTACTTAACACATGCTAAACTGATCTCCTGTATACAAAGAGAATTGAAAATGAATCTGGATGTGATTGAAAGGGTGGAGGGTTGTGGAGGGAGAGGGAAAGTATGGAGGGAAAGCCATTGTAATCCATAAGTTGTACCTTGGAAATTTATATTCTAAATAAAAGTTAAAAAAATCTATCTTATAGTGTTTTGTGAAGAGAGTGACATTTTTAAAGTTCATATTAATCACACTAATCATTTTATCATTTTAGAATCACTATATATGATAGATTGAACATGTTCCATTAACTTCCTCCTCTCCTTCCCATTCTGATCCCTTTGAAACTGTAGGGTTTTTGTTTGTTTAATTTGAAAGGTAGTGAGAGAGAGAGAGAGGCAGACAGAGCTCCCATTTACTCAAATGCCTGCAATAGGTGAGGCTGGGTTTGGCCAGGAAACTGAGAACGTAATCCTGGTCTCCCACAGGGGTGACAGGACCTCTACTATTTGATCCATAACTTGCTGCCTTCCAGGTTACACATTAGAAGGATGCTGGAGTCAGGGGTTCAAGCCAGGAATTGAACTCAGGTACTTGGGCATCTTGACTGACTAGGCTAAACACGAGTATCTTGCTGCAGGTTTTGAATTACTTTTGTTTCATTATAAATGGAGAAGTCCAACTCCAAAGCTTGTTTTAGTAGGATAAACGTTTCCTTGTAGTTACCTGGAAAGCATCATTGAAGTTATGAAATACTCTGCACAATAAATAGACTTGGATAGGGAAAGGGATAGTGGTAGGGAGAGGACAATAAAGTTGCATTTTATCATAGTTTTTATTTTGTATTGTTATTGATAAATTTTCACATTTCTTCTTAAATTGTGAAAGTCAGACTACAAGAGAACACGGATGAGAATTGTCCCAACTCAGAGTATTATTGGAGGCCCACTTTGATATTTGGATTTTGGACCTCCTTCTGTGATCCACCTGACCAAAACGTAACAATGAGTACAACACTGGGCAGAGGGAGTGAAACATTCCGAATGACATTTCCAGCAAATGGTTTCTGTGTTTCTGTTTCCCGGCTGTGTGGTTTCCTTTGTGAAAGGCTGATGTTGAATGTGGAGAAGCCAGAGTAAGGAGGGTGGGGAGCTGAGGAATGCTCACTCATTTCACATTTCTACTTGGGCTGACCCTGTTGTGCAACCCTTCCTGTACTTGTTTCTACTTTCTGGGCTAGTACATCGATTGCTTCCTCCTCTCTGCTCCTTGTGTACTTTGTGCCTTTATCTGTTACAGCACTCATCAGAGTGTTCAGAAGTTAGCATTTGTGTGTTCTCCCTTTGGGCTGTAATCCCATCCATGGCAAAAGCCATGTCTTAGACATTGATTTAATCCTAGTGCTATGCAAGTGACTGGACGATAGTTTCTCTTCTCTTTACAAATCCTGGACTTTTGCATTATTCCATGAATAAATGGGACCTTAATTATTTAGGATCCGTTTTTATTTTTTCTTTCAAAGTGTTCATTTACTCTGAATGAGTGTATTTCTAGTTATTTCTGATCTTTTAATATTTTAAAATTTTGTTATGATTACCAATCTCCAATGTTGAAGCATTACATTGTAAATAGCCCATATGGAAAACTCTTTTTTAAAATGGAGTTTGGTATTTAATAGTTTATTATTGTTTGAAATTGAAGAATAACTGAAGAATAAATAATGTGATCATGGGCAGGTCTTCGGATACTGTATTGTACTGTCTGTGCCATGATTCCATGTGATTTAGCTGCATTAGTTCCTTTAATCTTACCATCAGATTGCCTTCTTTATGAGATATCTAAATTATTAATAGCAATTGTGATATTAAGAAGTAGAATTTATCATGTATAATTATGTAGATTCAGATATCTATGTAGGGACTTCATAGTAGTAGACAATTTCAAAAGAGTAGACAATTTCAAAAATTGTGAAAAATGAAGTTAAAAGATGTTTATCTTGGTGCAAAAGATTTTTAAATCCATGCATAATTTTTTTTCATCACTTTCCGTGAACTTTTTGAATACCCCTCATATATGACTTTTGTTACTTATGAGGTCCCTCAAACCTCATGGTGTGAATTACTATCATTTAAAAAATAAATTGTCAAGGCCGGCACTGTGGCATAGTGGGTAAAGCTACCGCCTGCAGTGCCAGCATCCCTTATAGGCGTCAGTTCAAGTCCTGGCAGCTCTTCTAATATATCTCTCTGCTATGGCCTGGAAAAACAGTAGAAGATGGCCCAAGTCCTTGGGCCCCTGCACTTGTGTGGGAGACTTGGAAGAAGCTCCTGGCTCCTGGCTTCGGATTGGCGCAGCTCTGGCCATTGCGGCCAGTGGGGAGTGAACCAGTGGATGGTAGGCTGTCCCTCTCTCCCTCTCCCTATCCCTCTCCCTCTCCCTCTCCCTCTCCCTCTCTCTCTCTCTCTGTGTGTGTGTGTGTGTGTGTGTGTGTGTGTAACTCTTTCAAATAAATAAATACATTTTAAAAAAAAAGTCATCCTAAACCTGAACCTAAATAAAGAACACAAACAACTTAAACTTTGAAATCTGAAATATAAATAGCACTCATGAGCAAATACTGCAAAATTGAAGTCATTATTCAAACAAGTTGGAGATACCTGCTTCTGAAGAAGACTCCAAAGCAACTTGTTTCTATATAAAAGGCAAGAAAGTAGCTACTATTTTTCTTCACTTATAAGTGTGTGTGTGTTTTATTGATTCTTATATTTCAGTAAGGTTCTGTTTGAATGGTATGTTAGTTGGTTTCCCCATTTGACGAAGGGAAAGTATTAGATTATCAATGGGGTTCCTATTTATAAAGTGTAAGAAAAATATTCTGAGCATGTCATTTGATTCATACTAGAGTATATTTACAAAACAGTGAGTAGGTTTTATAGCAATATCATTCATGCATAGCCTATTGGTAAGAATAAAAAGTCATTTTCTGGTGATTGCAATGCAGGGTGAAAAGATTTGACTAGGCATTGAAGTGGAAACAATAGCAAAACTTAAACTTGCATAGCTGAACATATGGTGAGCATTCTGAGAAGAAACAGGTGATTTTTGAAAGGATACCATCTTTTAAAATCTTAATTTCAGTTGGCAGAGAAAATCCAGCGGGAATGTCTGCGACACCCAGCCAAGGGGAAGAAAATACCCGTGAGTTGATGAAACAGAAAGAAACGCCACCAGCCCCTGAAGATAGAACTCTCTTACCTTCTTCAGCTACAAGTAAGCAGTGTCTTCTTCCTCCTCCTTCTCTCCTCCCTCCTCACCTGCATTGCTTACTTCAAGAAGAAACGTCATATTACTTTTATAATATGTATTATATCATTATAATCTGTTATGCCATGTAAACTGCTTTTCAAATATTATCTTGCTTTTTTGTGCTTTAGTTTTATGTTTCAGAAATACATCTATTTTAAAATGTATAAATGTGTCTTTCAATTTTTTTCATCTTTATTTTTATCTTTTTTGAAAGAGTCAGACCGACAGAGGTCTTCATTTACTGGTTCACTCCTCAAATGGCTGCAGTAGCCAGGGCTAGGCCAGGCCAAAGCTAGAAGGTAGAACCCAATCTGAGTCTCCCATGTGGGTGACAGGGACCCAAATATTTGAACAACCAGTTTCTGCTTCTCAAGGTGTTCATTAACAGGAAGGTGGATTTGAAAGTATAGCCAGGACTTGAACCCAGGACTCTTATATGGGATGTGGGAGTCCCAAGCGGTATGCTATATCAAACATCCATCTTTGCACTTGTCTAAATTAATATTCACTATAGGGGCCAGCGCTGTGGCACAGTGGGTTAAAGTCACAGCCTGCAGCGCCAGCATCCTGTATGGGCGCCAGTTCTAGTCCCCGCTACTCCACCTCTGATCCAGCTCTCTGCTATGTCCTGGGAAAGCAGTGGAAGATGGTGCAAGTGCTTGGGCATTTGTACCTGCATGGGAGACCTGGAAGAAGCTCCTGGCTTCGGGCTTCGGATCAGCTCAACTCTGGCTGTTGTGGTCATTTGGGGAGTGAACCAGTAGATGGAAGAACTCTCTCTCTCTCTCTCTCTGGCTCTACCTCTCTCTGTAACTCTGTCTTTCAAATAAATAAAATAAAACAAATCTTGGCTGGCGCCACGGCTCTATAGACTAATCTTCTGCCTGCAGCACCAGCACACTGGATTCTAAGTTCCGGTCGGGGTGCCGGATTCTGTCCCGGTAGCTCCTCTTCCAGCCCAGCTCTCTGCTGTGGCCCGGGAAGGCAGTGGAAGATGGCCCAAGTGCTTGGGCCCTGCACCCCATGGGAGACCAGGAGAAGCACCTGGCTTCTGGCTTCAATCAACGCGGTGCATTGGCCACAGCTCACCAGCTGCAGAAGCCATGCGGGGTGAACCAATGGCAAAAGGAAGACCTTTCTCTCTGTCTCTCTCTCTCACTGTCCACTCTGCCTGTCCCCCCCAAAAAAGGGGGTTCACTACAGAACACTCATTTCCGAAGAAGATAGTATTAAGTTTTCTATTATATTGAACTGTCACAAAGTTTTTATTCATATATTTTATGAGAAACAAATAGGTTCTTACTAAAGTCTAAGCAACAGCAAACTAATTACCATATCTCTGATATAGAAACTGAGATATGAATAAAGCACTCTAGTCCCAGAGATTTGAATTTCTGTTTCTCCCTTAGTCTGACTTTCTGACTGCTAAATGTATTACCATGCTCTGAGTGAGAAGTACAATATAGATATATGACAAATTCTGTGCATCAGAATCTAGTCATCTTTGGGTAAAATGAAATAGAGGGCCACTCTCTCTGACTATTTTTTAGACCCATGTTAGGAGACAGATGAATAATAATGTTACCTTTAAATTGTGGTCTTGAAGATTATTGAGTATATTATCTTTCCTTTCAGATAGTAACAGATAATAGATGATGGTATCACATCAATGTAGGGAAGAGCAATTAGTCTTTTGATTTTTATTGCATTGAACTATTTCTAGTTCTCCATATCTATATTGTGTCATGGAGTCACACTATAAGAAATATGTACTTAGTTAAAACCTCTCACAGAAGAATTCAGTCTTTTGTGAGATACTAGTGGCTCCTACATCAGGGATAGTCAACTAAAGTAAAATTTGACTTCATTGAGAATAGCTTGCTTGCTGAAATCTCTAGTATTTAATGAGTGGCAAAATGCCTGAGAGAAAGATTCAGTATGTCTTACAAAAATTTGTTCTAACAAAACAATTTTAAATTTGGCAATTGTTAATTTTTTTTCAAAAATTGAGTGTGGGTTTGATTGTTTATGAGGCAGATAGAGAGAGCAAGAGAGACAGACAGGGAGAGAGAGTGAGCTTCTACTTGCTGGTTCACTCTACAAATGGCTGTACCAGCTTGGGCTGGAGCATGGTCAAAGCCAGGAACTTGCAACAAAATCCAGTATTGGTGGCAGGAACTCGATTACTTGAGTCATCATCTGCTATCTTCCAAGGATGACACTGTCAGGAATTAGGAGTCAGAAGCTGGAGTTGAGAATCAAACCCATGTACTCTAATGTGACATGCAGGCATTTTACCCAATAGAACAAAGGCCTGTTTCCCATTGTTAAATTTTTAAGGATTGGGCCGGCGCCGTGGCTCAACAGGCTAATCCTCCGCCTTGCAGCGCCGGCACACCAGATTCTAGTCCCGGTTGGAGCGCCGGATTCTGTCCCAGTTGTCCCTCTTCCAGGCCAGCTCTCTGCTGTGGCCAGGGAGTGCAGTGGAGGATGGCCCAAGTGCTTGGGCCCTGCACCCCATGGGAGACCAGGAAAAGCACCTGGCACCTGGCTCCTGCCATCGGTTGAGTGTGGTGCACCGGCCGCAGCGCGCCAGCCGTGGCGGCCATTGGAGGGTGAACCAACGGCAAAGGAAGACCTTTCTCTCTGTCTCTCTCTCTCACTGTCCACTCTGCCTGTCAAAAATAAAAAAAAAATTTAAGGATTGGAAAGTGGAAATGTTTCAATAAGGCAGTTGTAATAAGTAAGTTGTAAAAATAAAATATGAGGTCATGATAAAAAATCACTTTTATATTAAATCAATCATCAAATATGCCTGTACCTACTAAATATTGGAAATAAAAATTACAATGATGAACAAAATGGACTTGGTCTCAACCCTCTTGAAGTTTACAGCTGAATGAGTCAAATAAGCATTAGAGAAATACACAAAAATTTAAGGCTAAAAACTAATAATTGAGATGAAGAAAAGATCCAGGGTGTGCTAGACATAAAATAAAATTAAAATCACTAATTCATCCTGAAAAATGTGTTATGTTCTTTATTGGCTTATACATTCTTTGTTGTAGTTCATTGCAATACAGTAGAAATGGAGGGCGGACCAAAGAGAGGTTGAGCTGAATTTTTTCATGAGCTACTTAAAACCTTGACATACCACAGACTTTGAACTTCAACATGAAATCCTGGAAATCCCAAGTGATGAAGCTCCTCTAATGCCCATGCCACTTACAAATAAAAACCCATTATTTGTTTAAATTTTGTTGCCTTTGATTGCAGTGGGAATGATATTTAAAGCATCCATGATTTTAGGAAAAATGTCTTCATGTTTTATGAGTATTACAAGAAGGCCCTCATTCACTACTGAATGAAAAGAGCATGACTCCTTGTAGTTGCCGTTTTTCCTACCTCTAACCAACAGCTAGAACTTGTTTCATGCAAAAAAACTTCCTCTTGGTTTTGCAATTTAGCTGGCATGCTAGATGAATTTCAGTTATATTAGGCATTCATAAGAAAATACTTATTAGTTGAAAATATGTTAGTTAAATTATTTATAAAATTAATTAATTTTATTAATATAGTTTTTTTTTCTGGCTTTTCAAAAAACACTTATACTACTTATTTGAAAAAGTTACAGAGAGAGGTAGGGACAGAGAGAGAGAGAGAGAAAGGTATCTGCTGGTTCACTCTCAAATGGCTGCAATGGCCAATCCAAAGCCAAGAGTTAGGAACCAGGAGCTTCTTCCGGTCTCCTGGTTTCAGGGGCCCAAGTTCTTGGGCCATTATTCACTGCTTTCCCAGACACACTATCAGGGAGCTGGATTGAAAGTGGAGCAGGCCGGCGCCGCGGCTCAATAGGCTAATCCTCCACCTTGCGGCGCCAGCACACCAGGTTCTAGTCCCAGTTGGGGCACTGGATGCTGTCCCGGTTGCCCCTGTTCAGGGCCAGCTCTCTGCTGTGGCCAGGGAGTGCAGTGGAGGATGGCCCAAGTGTTGGGCCCTGCACTTCATGGGAGACCAGGAGAAGCACCTGGCTCCTGCCATTGGATCAGCGCGGTGCACCGGCCGCAGAGCGCCGGCCACAGTGGCCATTGGAGGGTGAACCAACGGCAAAGGAAGACCTTTCTCTCTGTTTCTCTCTCTCACTGTCTACTCTGCCTGTCAAAAAAAAAAAAAGTGGAGCAGCCACAGGCCGGGGCTTCAACTTGCTGTGCCACAGTGCCAACCCCTTTAGACAACTTATTTCCTACTTTTAAAGGCATCTAAGAGCGGTAGGAAATATTGTACCTAAGCATGTCCATACCAAATACAAAGGATGAAAAGACCTATGATTTGATGCCCTGAACTGAAACTGTCCAGGACATCTTCACTATAACCTCTTATTTAAAAAAAAAAAACAATAAAATAGAGTACCAGGGAGAAGAACATGATTGATGTCTCACCTCCAGGCATCTGTCCTGCACATTGGCACTTAAAGAGCCATGAGACAGTCACACCAGTCCTTTTTTCGTCTGGGCTGGTATGATCAGTGCTGTTGCTGGGCAAGGCCTAATTGTACCAAAATATTAGCTATGGATATTCTTTCATAAAACCTATATTGGTGCAAACACTTTAAAAAAACAAAGAGACCTGGGCAAAAAAAGAGAAATCTGTTATCAAGTTGAAGGCTTCCTTGGAAATCAGAGTTACCAGATTGAGTTTATTCTGAAAAAATGTAGAACATTTAAGACATAAAGGGAGATATTAAAATTATATCATCTCATTACCCCCAAAGATCTCAATAAAATTTATTCATATTTGTGTTGTTAGAATACACACACACACTTATGTTGGGTATACAGATTTATTATTTGTTAATAGAAGGTACTAAGCAATATATACATTTTCAAAAGATGTTTTCTTTTATGAAACAATTGAATAGGTACTTATAATTCAGGTATTGATGTACCATAACATGTTTACCTAATTCCTTCCTTTAGCTTGGTATGAACATTCATCTATATTTTGTATTATTCCTTTAGAATAATTCCTATCCATGGAATTACTAGATAATGGAGTATATGAATCATACTTTCTATTGTTACCTTAGTGACCTTTCTAATATAAAGAAATGTAGCATCCAGACTATAAAGGATACCTTTACCAGTTTCTGCTACCATGTGGTAAATAACAATGTGAAGATAGTATAAATTTTCATTTATCATAGAATGAGAATTTGAAGGGAGCTTTGACATGACAAAGGCAATGCAGAAGTTCAAATGAAGAATATAGACATAAACCATTTATTTCAAATAATCTGAATCACTTGAAAGTACTTTTCTATGTTCATTAGAAAACCTACTTATAAATTATTTTGACTCATGAATTTCTATGAAGAACCCTTATTTTTTCCCTAGTAAATTTTCATCTTTTGCTTGTATCTTTAAAAAGTTCACAGAAAATGTGTACTGTGAAAAAATTATGGATGGATTATGACCTTTTAAAAATTTTTCATTTATATAAGGTGAACAAATTTTATGTATTTCACATATACAGATTTAAGAGCAGAGTGATACCTCCCACTTTGCCCTCCCTCCCACACTCCTACTCTCCCACTTTCTTCTTTTCTTATTTTTATAATGACATAATTTCCTTTTATTTTATGATCATAAAATTAACCTTCCACTAAGTAGAGAATTCAACAAAAATTAAGAAGAAAAACACATTGTTCCTCAAAAGTAGAACCATAAACAATAAATAATCAAATCTCAAAGTATCAATTTTGCTCATATACATTACATTTTTGTACTCTATTACTTATTACAGATCAGGGAAAACATGATTTCTGTCTTTTTAGGAGTGAGTTATTTCACTAAGTATAATGATTTCTAGTTGCATTCATTTTGTTGCAGAAGACAGAATTCCATCCTTTTTATAGCTGAGCGTATACACATACACCATAATTTCTTTATCCAGTCATCAGTTGGCGGACATCTGAGTTGATTGCATATTTTAGATATTGTGAATTGAGATGCAATAAACATGGGATTACAGGTACCTCACATTCATTTGGGTAAATTCCTAAGAGTGAGGTGGCTGGTCTATTTTCAGATTTCTTTTAAAAAAAATATTTTATTTATTTGAAAGGCACAGATACAGAGAGAGAGGGAGGGATATTTGTGTGTGTGTGTGTATGTATATATAAGCATCTTTATATATGTATATATACATATCTTTATGTATATAAATATCTTTATCTATATACATATATGTTTATATACATATCTTCATGTATGTATATATTAAGCATCTTTTGTAAGGCTGGGTGAATGGTGACAAATTATACATTATTTTTCTTTCTGCAGAGCTTCAGTTGACCAATGGTAAAAAGGTAACTTTGCCTTTTCTTGTTATCTGAGTCACCCTGATTGATGCTTAACTCCATTGTTTTGTCACCTCTGTACAGGACATTTTTGAGTCATCTGAGAATGCTTTAGGTACTATAGATTCTATTCAGAGAGACCCTGAGGCAATCTGTTGATTAATCCAGCATCTACACCAAATATTCTGCTAGCTTAGACTATTTTAAACTTTAGTTTACAAAAGCAACTGCTTTTATGGTTTTCAGACTTAGAAATTTATAGTCTGAGACTAATGGACTTTGGTTCACTTCCAAAAGATCATAGCAATAGATGGTATTTATATTTAGTTGATAGTAGCACAAACTTTAATATATCATTCTATATTACAGATTATACCATAGTAAAATATCAATAAATGTGATATGAGTACACCCTGACTATGTATTACATTTGTGTAAATGATGTAAGAAAATGTTATCCCAGGAAGGGGCCTTAGAGGCCATCATGTCATTTGTAGATTAAGTCAGGCATAAAAGTTAAATACAAACACACATAAATATGTGTTCACTTGTACATGAACATCACAAAATTAAAACCATATATAACTGGATCTCTGATCCTATTCTACTGTTTGTGTGTGTGTATGTTCTATGTTCAGTGTTTATTGCTTGTTGATTGACCTTCCCATCTAAGTCTCTTCTTGCTTCAGCTCACTCTGTTTCAGGCTGATCTTTCTTTTTCTCTTTCTTTCTTTCTTTCTTTCTTTCTTTCTTTCTTTCTTTCTTTCTTTCTTTCTTTCTTTCTTTTTTCTTTCTTTCTTTCTTTCTTCTTTCTTTCTTCTTTCTTTCTTTCTTTCTTTCTTTCTTTCTTTCTTTCTTTCTTTCTTTCTTTCTTTCTTTCTTTCTTTCTTTCTTTCTTTTTTTGACAGGCAGAGTTAGACATAGAGAGAGAAACAGAGAGAAAAGTCTTCCTTCCGTTGGTTCACCCACTAATTGGCCGCTACAGCCAGCACTCTGTGCCGATCCAAAGCCAAGTGCTTCCTCCTGGTTTCCCATGCAGGTGCAGAGCCCAAGCACTTGGGCCATCCTCTACTGCCTTCCCAGGCCACAGCAGAGAGCTGGACTGGAAGAGGAGCAATGGAAACAGAATCTGGCGCCCCAACCGGGACTAGAACCCAGGGTGCCAGTACCGCAGGTGGAGGATTAGCCTAGTGAGCCACGGTACTGGCCAGGCTGATCTTTCTAATACTTAAATTATATTACCACCATATTTTAAAATCATGACTGGATCTTTGTTGCCTACACAAGGATGTGCCAACTCCCAAATTGCTCCATGCCTTTTATGATCTCATTTTCTTTCCTTCTTCAAGCATACTATGTCATGTTATATTCAACATTATATTATCATCTGTAGTTCCTCCAGTATGCCTCCTGCTTCATGTCACATTCATATGACTCATGCTGTTCCCTCTGTCTAGAATGCCCTTCCAGTTTTTCTGTAAAATTTGGGTCATTTTCTACATCTGGCACTCAGTTCACCTATGAAGTCTTTCCTGCCCATCCCTGCATAGTTAATTACCCCCTGTTGTCTTATTACTTCTGGACTTTGTAGTACTTTTTTTGTCTTCCATTAGTGTATTTATCTACATATTTGAATACAAATATTTATATGCCTGTCTTATCCACTAGAAGATAAGATTCTCATTATCTATCTTTCAAACTTTAAATCAGTGGTATTTTTATGAAAGCAATGACCCTAATGATGTGACCAACAAATATTGAAAAGTAAATAAATTTCTCTTGAATCAAGTGTAACTGATCCTTTCAAATGGCTTAGATAATAATCATAAGGTATTAAATAAATGTTTATCATCCAAAAGGAGTACCTGTTGGACCAAGATCCCTAATTGTGCTCTTGCACTCCTGGATGTGCTGTAGAATTATGATCAAGAAAGAACTGCTTATAACATTTTCTGTTCTCTGGAACCTGTGCAAATGCCAAGAGTACTTGAGTAAGAATGGTAGACTGGGTAGTCAGTGGTTCACAAGTAATGCTTGAGTTTTTTTTTTTTTTAATAACGCTTTTATTTAAAGAATATAAATTTCCAAAATACAGCTTATAGATTACAATGGCTTCCCCCCCATAACTTCCCTCCCACCCGCAACCCTCCCCTTTCCAACTCCTTCTCCCCTTCCATTCACATCAAGATTCATTTTCTATTCTCTTTATATACAGAAGGTCAGTTTAGTATATATTAAGTAAAGATTTCAACAATTTGCCCTCACATAGCAACACAAAGTGAAAAATACTGTTGGAGTACCAGTTATAGTATTAATTCACAATGTATATTGAGTTTTAAAAATTAGAGCTTTCTAAAGTTTTTTTGGATCAATTTTGCCTTTAAATCACCCTAAATGACCTGCAGTTCATACTTGCTATACCTGGGTTTGAAGCGTACTTGTTTCTGCCTATCTAATTGTGGGAAACTCACTTAACTTCTGAGTCTCAGTTTGTCTACATGCTTAATAAGGGACAATACCTTGTGGTAGTAGTGTGAGGACTGAATAAGAGTGACATAACAATGAATGTTGTGTATTTAGAACAGTGCTTAAGTCAGAATGAAATCTTAAATGCTAGCAATGCTGCTGCTGTTGTGTCCTGGTGAATTGCGTATAGGCAAACATATAACACTCAACAAGCTTGTTTAAAACAGGGCTTTTATAGCTACACACTCCATAGTTAAATATTTTTTAAGATTAATTTTATATATTTATTTATTTTTTAACTTTTATTTAATGAATATAAATTTCCAAAGTACAGCTTATGGATTACAATGGCTCCCCCCACCCCATAACTTCCCTTCCACCCACAACCCTCCCCTTTCCCGCTCCCTCTCCCCTTCCATTCACATCAAGATTCATTTTCTATTCTCTTTATATATAGAAGATCAGTTTAGCATATATTAAGTAAATATTTCAACAGTTTGCACCCACATAGAGACACAAAATGGAAAATACTGTTTGAGTACTAGTTATAGCATTAAATCTCAATGTACAGCACATTAAGGACAGAGATCCTACATGAGGAGTAAGTGTATATTTTATTTATTTGAAAGACAGAGTTACAGAGAGAGGTAGAAACAGAGAGAGAGGTCTTCCATCCACTGGTTCACTACCTAGATGGCCGCAAGGACCGGAGCTGCACCAATCAGAAGCCAGGAGCCAGGAGCTTCTTCCAAGTCTCCCACACAGGTGCAGGGGCCCAAGGACTTGGGCTATCTTCTACTGCTTTCCAAGGCCATAGCAGAGAGCTGTATTGGAAGATGAGCAGCCAGGACTAGAACCGGCACCCGTATAGGAACCCAACACTTCAGGCCACGGCTTTAACTCGCTGTGCCACAGCACCGGCCCCTCCATAGTTAAATATTATGTGACTTGACTGTATTATTTAACATCTTTCTTCTTTACCTTTTCTTAAAGTGATTAATTTGATGGGTTTGTAATGAAAATTGAAATGGGAAATGCATATGACACATTCAGAAAGAATCCAGCATATAGTAAGAGCTTATTAAATTATGATTATTATTATTGAAGGGAAGACACCTGCTATTATAAAGGGAGCGATTACTCACTCTCTCTCTCTCTGTCTCTCTCTCTGTAACTCTTTCAAATAAATAACATAAATCTTTAAAAAATAGAAATGAATGTCAGTTCTCCCCCAGCATTTGTTTAAACTTATGATTATTATTTTGAAATCGGCTCATTATACCTTAGCAGGAAATAACCAGTTATTTGGTTTGTTGTCATGACTGTTGATGGCTGTGTCAGTAATATCATAGGTGTTGCC
Organism: Sylvilagus floridanus; assembly: GCA_949820135.1. Classification (NCBI taxonomy): domain Eukaryota; kingdom Metazoa; phylum Chordata; class Mammalia; order Lagomorpha; family Leporidae; genus Sylvilagus; species Sylvilagus floridanus. The sequence goes on from OX463241.1 coordinate 82,430,254, forward strand.
TAGAGCTGCCTGTTTCAAGCCACAGAATGAGAGGAAAGAGAAGAGTTCTGGCTATGTTTTAGCCAGTTGACAGGAGGAAATTCACCTCCTTACCGTAAGTGTGTAAAGTTTCTACATAGAAATATCAGTTAAGAATTCAGATTCAGTTGTTGGGGCAATTCCAGACAGCTAATGTGGAGTAGTTCAGAAGATGCTACCAGCCCTGCATGTCTCAGGATCTCCTCAGAGTAGGTGACAGGCTAAAGGGAGTATGGGAACGACAGCCACTCCAGTGCTTTCCCTACAAACAGCAGTGGCTGTGTGGGCACTGCTTACTGGCTGCTGAATGCTTGGGGTCTTTGTGTGAAACATTAGTACTGCCTATTCTCTGCTCTCAAGGACAACCACTCAGCACCTTGGAACTATTTGGACCTAGGACCAACATTCAATTCTTATTTCCAAATCCTTTCCATTGCCTTTTCTACTAGGGTTTTTTTTTTTTTTTTCAGAAATAACCTTAGGAAAAAAACATCTCTGTTCTCAGTTTGCATTTTTATAACTTATCTGAAGACCTTTCTTAATTCCAACTTTTTATTACTTACTATATCCTAGTAGTTCTATTTAAAAACTGTAAGGCAAGGCAGGATGGTTTCTGGAAGACCTATCATCACAGAACCACAAATTCCTCTTTTGTAGCATTGAGGACATGTGAAGGATTGCTGTGTACTTCAGATATTTATTGTTGTAATTCACTTTACTTCAGTATTTGAGGTTTCAGCTGACCAGAACCTTGCTGTGAGGAGACAGCACAAATCAACTCCTGGGAGTCCTTGCAGTTCAGTGCTTGCAACTTCGCCCCAGCTCACCTCCGCCCAGTTTTGATGTCCTTGGGCTCTCATGAGACAAAGGACCTGTCAGCCTGATGTTGTATCTGGTTGGCCACTAATGCCTCTTTTTTCCCATAGAAGAAACCAGACATTCCCAAAGCAGTGAGCATCCTCTGTCAGAAGATGAATGGAAGGTGTTAGTGCTGACGGGAAATATAGGGACTCAAGCCAATGTCACTCTCTGGGTGTATGGAGATGAAGGAGTCACTGGACCAATAAGTCTTAGCAAGGACGGTCCAGAGCAGCTCTTCCTTCCAAGACAGGAGGATGAGTTTCGGGTAAGCAAAATTGGCAGTAGTATTGTTCTGTGAACCTTTCAAAGGCATTTCTGTAATAAAAAAGGAGTGTGATTTTATGTGTATGTGCGACCTGTATAAAATAGATCACTAGGCTATTAGAATCCCCATAAGTTAGTTTTCTTAATTCCTGTTGTAATAGTCAAAGGAAACATTTTTGCTTCCATATCTTATACAAGCAAGGAAAGTTGTAAAAGAAAATTGCTTTCTTTAAAGACAGTTTGTTTTAGGCCATTGGTTTGAAACTGGCCTCATAAACCATCAATTTCAATTCAAATTATAACCAGATTATAAGCCATCTGGAGGCTTTTCTGGAAATGAAAATCACTCCTTCATATACTTGCATATACTTTTGGATGTTGCTCAGCTGAATTGTATGGGTATGAAATCACTTTCTTGGCATCTTCATAGGCCATATTTTGAAGGTCTGCTCATGCCCATTTTAATCTCTTTCTCCCTTATTTCTTAGTGGCAGAGAACACTGGGCTGCTTTATTTTGCATATGGCTGGTTGCCTCTTCTAGTTCCTCAGACCTCTTTTGGCCAAATTTAAATTAGGACAATTACATTGCATTCCACTAATTCACACCCCTCCCTGAAGTGTGAAAGCTATATGGTTCTTTGGTAGATGTAAAACAGCAGGAAAACTCCCTGAACAGTATTTGTTTTGCATCCTAAGGCTGGTTCTCACAGAGAATGATTGAGGCCAACCTGAGTCACCAGGAAGCTAAGGCTGTCTGGGACTATAGTAACTAGAAATCACTAATACCCAAATGGTTTCTAGATCTACAGACTTGAGTCTGTGGTTCCTGGGTTTTGCAATCATTAAATTAAGGTTTAGTGAAGAAAAGTAGTTGTTTACACCCTTGGAGGAGCACTTTGGCTCAATACACAGGCAGCCATATTTTATAAACATATGAGGGTGCTTCAAAAAGTTCATAGAAAATGGAATTAACACACATAATTTTATTTTAGTGCAAACATTTTTGAAATCTATGCAGTTTTTTTTGTAGTATACGTTTTCTATGAACCGTTAGAAAAGTCCTTGCCTGTACTTCAAAAGATTTTTTTGAAGATGATTACTTAAATTCAGTATGCCTGTGTTATGGTTAGATAGAGGCCTATTATTTCCCATTATATACCTTTTGGTATATGTATTTATGTGCTGATAAATACTGTCAATGTTTTTCTGGAAAGTTTTAGCCAGGGTCGAATGTTAGAATGGATGGCATAGATTCACAATCTTGATTGCACATTGGAATCACCTGGGAGCTTTAAAAACTACTGATGCTTGATTCTTCCTCCAGAGATTCTAGTTTATTTTGTGTGAGACGCATCCTGGGTATGGAGGTTTTTAAAAGCTCCCCAAGTGAATCTCAAGTGCATCCAAGTTTGAAAATACCAGTTATAGCACACTAAATTGCAAATCAGGTGAGATTGGAGTCCTGGCTTCCCAAATGTTAGCTGTGTGACCTTGAATATGTCACTTAATTTCTCTAGGCCAGCATTATCTTTATGTATATAATGGAGGCTAGAGCATTCTTTTTTTCTCTCTAAATTCCAAGGAGGACTGCTGACAAGAAAAAATGTATAAATCCTTAAAAATACTCTCCTGAATTATAGGAAATATAGTAAATTGATAATGGCTACACAGTTCAAATGGAGTTTGACTTCTCACTAGTTCTTGGATAGCTTATTTATTCTCATGAATACTGTTTCCTTGTTAATTCAAAAGGAGTAATGATACTAACTTACAAGGCTTGCTGTGAAGTTTTTTTTAAAAAAGAAAGAATTTTGGGGACTATAAGTGCCTTGTACTGTGCCTGATAGATAGGAATTGCTCTAAGGATAACAGATATTACAATAACCAATGACTCTTCCTCTCCTGGTTCATGGTATCAGGATGCCTTTTCCATTAGCCTCTGTCATTTACTATGAAGTGAGAGCAGGGACTACTTATCTAACTCCAAGATCTTTCCTCAGTGGTGTAGATTTCATTTAGGCATCTTTTGGATTCTAGACCAGCAACCTAGGCACTTTCTGGGACCTTGTAGCCAAGCAGATTCTCAGACTCACACAGATTTACTGAATCAGAATCTGCATATTAACAATTTCTCCAGGTAATTTGTGTATGCACTAATGTTTGAGAAGCACTGGCCTAATGATTACAAGACATTCAGACTGGGGTCTCTTGATAGTCTAAGAACTACAGGACTAGTTAGCTCATTCCTTCTCAGTCTCTCGGCATTGATTCCCTTGTTCCTCTTCATTGGTATATTTTACCACTTCTCAATTTGTCTTTTTTTCCTTTGCACTGCTGAAGTGAGCATATGGCCATTTTTTTGTAATAGTATATTTCTGAAAAGACAAATTTGGGTTTAGATTTTGATTTTAGAACATACTGTGTATTTGTGTATCTTCAGACAAATTACTTAACCTCTTTGAGTTTCTTCATCCTTTCTAGTGGACTCTTTAAGAAGTCTTACTCTTCACAAGGTTGCTGTGCAGATTAGAAGAGATCCTGCAGGTCAGGCTTGTAGCCCCTGGCTGGCACAGAGCATAGCACACTGCAAAGCAGTTCACTTCTCTTGCAGCAATAGGAAAACAGGCAAGAAGCCACATACACTTGGTAGCTTGACTGTTGAGCTGTCCCTTTGTTTTTTCTTAGATTGTCCAGAAAGAGGAAATTTACATTCAAGTGCTAACAGATTCCTGTGACAACAAAAAGATGTCTGAAGTTTTGCTTACCTTTCACAGACAAACCAAGCAAAAATATGGATAACGTCCTACTTTCTCAAATGGGAAGAACTAGGCTTTGAGTTCTTCCAGACTCCGGCTCTGGGAATAAGGAAGGGCAAGGAAATTGGCTGTGGGGATTAATATTAGTCTTTTCCTTTCTCCCAGTCCATGCCAGCATAATCTTTCTTGATCAGCGCTGTTTTAGCTGCTACAGTCTATGGGGGAAGGTGGTAATATGCGCTTAAAAAAGAGAATTTCCAGGAATGGGAAGTGGATATGAAAGAGGAATAATTATGACTTCTGAGTCATCTGACTATACCAGCTCATGGGTAGGCAATAATACAAAGCCAAATATAATATTCCAGTGCCTACCTAGTCTGTAGCAGTAGATGGGTATGAATACTAGAAATGATGATAATGCTTATTAATTAAGTCATTAAATAGGGTGGCATATTACATGTTTTAATCCTTACAGTTCAGTGTTCTGACAGTATGTTATACTGAAAATATCTGTTTATAGATCTATCTCCTTTGCTGGGCTTCAGTTAGGGATTATACCACTATTTTCATGTATGTTTATCTGTGTTTTTATATAATGTATAGATTCTTTTATTAATAAATATTCATTTAGTTGAACTGAAAATTTTATGCAATGAGAATTATGCCAATGGAGTAGATGAAGAAATTGAGGACTAGATACCAATACCTTACTCAATTTACAACAGCCAATATTCTAGCAGACCTCAAAGTGATTCCAAAGCAAGTTCCCCCACAATACTTACTACCTGAATTAATATATTTTTGAGCAATGTTGAAAATCAACCAAGTATACATACTCCGTGGACAGGTCTATTTCTGTTTCATAAATGAGAACGTCTATATCAGCCTAGGAGTCAAAGAGAGAATTTTCAGAGTAGAATAAAGTTCTAGACTCATAGATACTTTCCTTAAGCTCGTAAAAATAGCTATATTTAGCTTTTCTTTTGTGAAAAAAAAATGTGTTTCTCCCTTCTTAAGATAAAAGCCCATCTTCTGTTGCTGGATTTCAGAAAGCGTTGACTTCCAGTGACAAATGTGTGGCAGTCAGAGAACTGAGCAGATGTATGTTTTTTAGACTGTTCTTTCATCTGACTCCTATTGCATATTTTCATTGTTTCATGATATTCTGTCCCATTTTCTGTGTCTTCTAGAGTCACTGATAGCTTCTTTTTAAATTTTTAAAATTAATTTAAGTTATTTGAATAGCAAAGAGACACAGAAAGAGAGAGTTGGGGAGAAGAGTGAGCTGCTGGCTCACTCTTCAAATGCCCACAAAAGCCAGAGTTTGAAAATCAATCTAGGTCTCCCATGGAGGTACCTCTGATCCAAGTACTTGAGTCAAGTCCCCAAGGACTGCTGCCTTCTAGGGTATGCATTAGCAGGAAGCTGGAATTGGGAGTGGAGCAGGACTCAAAACCAGGCACACTGGTATCTTGAGCAGCATCATAACCACTTCACCAAACGCCCACTCACAGTGATAGCTGCTTCAGAAAAATACATCTCTAGAGCCTGAAATTGTCCCTGAGACTTTTTCAACTATTAAGAACAAAAAAAAATACATTTAGTAATAAAAAGGGAAAGGAACTTTAATGTGCTTAATCTAAAACATTCTGCTAATATTTTTTCTTCTCTGCTTGTTATTCAGGTTCAAATAGGAAGCATTGGAAAAATATATAAGATAAGGATAGGACATGATGGAACTAGTGAGCAACCTGAATGGAACCTGCAGAAGGTAATCATGTTTTGTATTTTGTTCTCCATTGTTGTAGGTAATGTGAATGAAATTTTTGTGAACATAACAATCTAAAAATAAGTTTTATTCTTTAAAATAACACAAACAGTGTCAATAAAGGTGGCTTGGACACTTGCCCCTCAGCATTGCTCCTATGTCCTGTGTGGGATCTAAACTTTGATTTATATTCTTTTCAAAATCTTAAAAAATAAAACTTTTTAACATCAAAAGAATCAACTATATGCACTTATATATGTATATGTTACATCTATACGTATACTTTTCATTGAAATTGAATCATAGTACATATCTACTTTGGGATCTTGTTTTTTATTTTTTAGTTAGCATGGTAATAATATCAATAAATGACATCTATTGAGTCTTTACTGTATCCCAGCTGACTTACAAATAACTACTGTATTTCTGCTCATCAGTGACTCTTTAAAAAACATATTATTTATTTATTTTTATTTCAAAGACAGAGAAAGACACAGAGTAATCTCCTGTCAATTGTTTATTCCCCAAATTCTCACAACAGCCAAACTTGGGCCAGGCCAAAGCTAGGTGTCTAGTCTTCCACGTGAGTGGTAGGGACCCAGTTTCTTGAACCCAGGCACTCCATAGGGCATGCAGAGGCCCAAAGTGATGACTTAAGTTCTGTGTGAAAGTCATGCCAACAGCAACTCTTTGATTTAGATATCATTAACATTCCATTTTTATAGTTGAGAGAACTGAGCTCAAAAATGTTAAATAATTTTATGAGATTACTTAGTAACAATCTTATTGTATATTGGACACCAGAGACTTAGATCTTACACTCTGTCATTGGGTCTTAAGTTTGTTTTCAAAAATAGGTGACAATTAAACTCTTAAGACCCTTGAGATTTCCAAATGGAAGCCATAGATTATAGTGAAGTCAGATGATGTGGTTTGAATCATAGGATATCTCTGACATCTAGCTTTAAATACTGTGTCTGTCACTGATTCATTTATAGTATATGATGTGTTTGAGTTTTAAAATTTAGAATACCACCGATAGAATATGGCAAAATATGTATTTTTTGTAAATATTTCTTAACGTTATCTGTGATTTTTATCATTGCATCTTTAGTTGTATAATGAAATGAGAAAATGCTGAGATATATGTTGTATGATTTCTCAGCACTACCTAATATAATGAAATATATTTTTTCTAGTACAAGAACAAGTAAATACGTTCCATCAATCAGTCAATGATATTTTTGAGCATCTAATATAGGACCTGCATTGTGCTAGATGCTGTGGAAAATGGAAGGAAATCATATTCTGTCTTAAAAGTTTTTCAGTTTGGAAGCATCCAAAGATTTCAAAGGAGAGATAAAGGCTAACCTTTTTAGAAGAAAATGCAAAACCCATGAACTCACATGTACATTCTTGTGAATTACTGTGAAAGAAGAGTCAGAGAACATTGTAGAAAAGAGATACCTATGATTTATATTAGACCTGTAATCTCTAACATGGCTTGTGCTTTTCTGCAGCCTTGGAGTTACAGGAGTACTCAAGGGATGCCTTAATCTACTTTCTTTTGCTTTAACAAAATATCTGAAATTTATTAAGGAAGGTGTTTTATTTAGCTCACAGTTCTGGAGGCTGGAAGTCCAAGATGAGGCAGCTACATCTGGCTAGGGCCTCATGTTGCATCATAGCATGATGGCAGAAAGCTCAAGGGCATGAGAGTATGTGCAAAAGAGACTAAACAACCTGCTCTCAAGATAACATATCCACCAGTGCAATATCCCATAGGAGCACTGGTTCATGTCCCAGCTGCTACGCTTCTGTTCTGGCTTTCTGCTAGTGGCCTGGACAAAGCAGCATATTATGGCCCAAGTAGTTGTGCCCCTGCTACCCACGAGAGATTCCAGGAAGAAGCTCTGGGAGTGTGGCTTTGGCTTGGCTCACCCCTGGCTGTTGTGGCCGTCTGGGGAATGAACCAATGAATGGAAGATCTCTCTCAGTCTCTCCCTTTCTCTCTGTGACTCTGACTCCAATAAATAAACAAATAATAATAAAAGATATCTAATTCAGTCCCATGAGAACTGCATGAATCCCTCTGGATGACCCAACTACCTCTTGAAGGTCTTGCTTCCCAATACTGCCACAGTGGCTATAGAATTTCAGCATGCATTCAGAGAAGACAAACAATATTCAAAACAAGGAAAACAGTTTAGCAACATCACTGTGTTGCAAGATGTTGGAGGTGAGAGCGCTCAGCCCTGGGAGCCATTCTTCTGGTGACAGCAAAGTGCATAGAGCATTATTTGATTCAATAATTGAACTGAGCAACTAGAACTGTAATTAAACCACCAAAGTGTTGTGGAGGAAGGAACTTTTCATACAGTTTTTAATTTTGAAGTCATTTCATGATTTTTTTTTTTCAAAAATTGCTGGACTGGAACAAAGAACTCCAATTTCACCTAGATTCCCTAGTTGCTAGACTGAAATCCTTTTGTTTTATCATTCTCTATTAAAAGTGCTTTAATCACTTGAGAGAGATTTGCTGACATACCCAGTGATTATTTGGCTATGTAAATACCTTATCATAAAAGTTTCACTCACTAATTTCAGCATCCATTGGTGATTCTTGCCTGAAGCAGGTATTACTTTGATGGTTGCTGATTGGTGACTTTCTGTTTCTGTTCTTATTTCTCCATTTATTAAGTGGTATTCAATTATAAAGTAGAACTTTCTCCTCTCCCACTTAATATTTTAGTTATTTATACAACTGGCCCTCCTATATCCATGGGCTTCAAACCCATGGATTGTACTAACCTCATATTTACATATTTTAAAAAATGCATCTGTTCTGAACATGTGCAGATTTTGTCCTTACTCTTATTCCCTACATAACATAATACAACAATTATTTACATAGCATTTATATTACTATGAGTATTATAAGTAACTTAAAGTGTGTGGGAGGATGTATGCAAAAGATACATCATTTTCTTTCTATAAGGGACTTGAGCATGCATGAGAGACAACTGTACTACCAGGTATTTTCTTATTTTATTTGATAGACTTATTCTGTTTTTATCACCATTTATTTTGGTTCTTAAATCATTCTTAATCCCCACCACCTCAGCCCAGAGACTCCTCTCTCTGAAGTGAGAATCTGGTCATGCCTCTGCTTTCGAAAGGTGCTCTCCAATAAATGTTTCCTTGGTGAAATGAGCTTGGGAAACGCTGAGTTTCTCATGCCTCTCTTGGAACAGAACATATAAATACAGTAAAGACTCTGAAATGCCCTGTGGCAAAGAAAACTGTTTAACAGCATTTCCAAAACTAAACTCACCACAGGACCATACCTTTCAGATAAAATCTATTAGCGTCCTAAGAAATGAAGACTGTGCATTACTGTGGGGATTTGAGGCATTTGGCAGCTACCTGGAAACAGATAACACTGGGAGGCAGAGGCAGTAGCACTCCCAAGTTTTGGATGATGCCTGACAAGTTTGCACTTGCAGGATGTCCCTCCCAGCAGGAGTTTGTCCAGAGGCAACAGTACAGGCAGCTATTCAGAAGGAGGATGGCAAGAGAACTCCCTGGGGAATGAGTCCAGGTGAAGTGTCCAGGCGTATAGCTGAGTATCTGTGTCAGAGGGTTCTGAAGGGCCACCACTGCAGCTTAGGGCTTATAACTACAAGGCCCCATTTCACAAATATGTAATGGTTATTGGGTAATGTTTTGTGGGATATACAAAATAGCAGTCTAAATGGCTAACTATTTGCTTTTTATTATTGTGGTAGAAAATTCCTTGGGGTATTTCAAAAGTTATTGGATTTGTAAAAATTTGAATTTATTTTTCATGGGATTTTGTCTTAATGTGTGTAAGCCTATAGGAAGAAATAACACAGGAGCTAGTATAATAGCCCATCTTTGGCTCATTTAAATAATGTTTATACATTGGGAAAAATTACATTGTGTGAATCCAAACACAGTTAATAATATGCGGGGGTTATAATTAATGTGATTTAGACAATGACTAGCTAATATGCTAAACTACTCTTTTGAGTTCTGAAAGTCTGTAGAGAGTTCTGGGAAGAGTGATCATTATGAGATCCCAAGGACTACTCCTAGCCTAGAAACAGTAGGTGGGTCAATTATTGGGTTACAATGGTGCATCTCAGAGGCAGTAATAAGCTCACTATTTGTCTGCCCTTAGCCATTGCAATGATGCAAAATTAGAATGCATATTCTTCTTTTCTTTCAATCTGGATGGAGAAATAAGATTAAGGAACATGAAAACTAGAGAGTAGTTAAAATCATGACTGCATGTTCAGACCTACTTGCAGTAGGTTTCCAATAAGAAAAATAGGCATGTTCCCTAAAAGAACTGGAAAGACTTTGTGGACAAAGATCTTCAAGAGAGGAGAGGTACAAGTGAGGGTACAGCAGGGAGATGTGGTGAATGGAATGTTATTTGGGGGTTGCCTATTTCACTTACCAATGATGAGCATACACTGTTGTGAAATACTGTATAGCTATGCAGGCAAGATTATTTGTTCTCCAAAGAGAGGGACAGTACCTAATTTGCAAAACTAGAATAGTTTCCTAGTGTTTGAGTGGTCTTTAGATAGACTGGAATTTGTCAGATATATGGTGCTTGTTTTTGCTTAAGTGGAATCAGTTGGTGAACACATAGACTTACAGATCTTATATTACCATCTCTTGTGTTCCTCCTCAGGCATGTGGAAAGAATGCTGTGTAGGTGACTATCATCTTATATCTGATCATTAAACTCTATTATCTATTCTCTCAGTATTTCAGAATTGCACTTTGAGTTTATCCCTATTTAATAGCAAGTTTTATTCATTCATATGCATTTTTTCCTAGTGGCACAATTCAGTAATCTTTAGGACTTCTATGTAGTCCCCTTGATAGCTATTTTCATCCATTTAATAATGTATGGATTGTGCTAATCAACTAACTTTATGTTTTAGAACAGTTGAGGACCAAAGTAACTTTTCTTTTCTTCTACAAGTCAGGATGGAAGAAGGAGAGTATTTGGCAGGTGCATGAAAGCATACAGAATTATTGTCATGTTCAAAGTATTTAATTAAGCATAGGGAAAAAAATAATAGTTCCATCATTAACCTCACTGTAAACCAGATTGTACTTTACTTTAGTTTTCCTTAGAGTTATAATTTTAATTCTCTTTATCCCAGTGAAATTCTCTCTCTCTCTCTCTCTCTCTCTCTCTCTCTCTCTCTCTCTCTCTTTCCTGAAATATTTATGGAAGAAACTAAATTGATTTCTCCCTTTCTATCAGGTTCTAGGAAGAAAGGTTTGGTAACCTGACCAAGGTTTTGTGACCTCAGTGTTGAATTCTAATATGTTGAGTCAGATGATGTTAACTATCACCCAATGTCTGTTCCACTCAGCTATTTTTAGGATATGTATTTAACAATTTGGCTGAAATTTCTTACAGTAGTTCAGGAATATTAACTTTCTAAGAAACCTAGAGTGAATTTTTATGGTAATGTTCTCTTGTGAAACAACTAATATTTGCTGTTGTAAATCAGCAGAGGGAGTTCAGGGAATGAACTTTAATTTCTATTGAGGCCACTGCTAAAATTGTTTCTATTCATTTAGGAAGTTAAAACATACTGAATATCTTAGGTTACAAAGATACTATTTCCTTAGGTATTTTTTCAAAGGAAAGTTAGTTGTTTATATTTCGATGAAATAATATTTTGGAAAAGTCACCTTATTCATTCCCTGCCCATCCCAACATAAAGTTTGGCTTCGAAGCTTGAAATCAGAGCATTTTCCCTCAACAATGATGACTTTTTCATAGTCCTCACAGTTGGCCACTCTGTATCATAGGTAAAGTGAAAGTTAGGGGTTTGGGACTTCTTGGTATAAATAGAATAATAGAATAAGCTGAAGCATTATTCTGAAAACAGAGAATGGCTGGTTCTGTAATGAGCAAATGTAGCCTCTCGTGGGCTGAGAACATCTGAAAGTCTACACAGTGAGGGCTCCTTTCCTGTTGATAATGGTGAACTGTGTATATCCAACAGCTCCATGTGATGAACAGTGGGAATACTTTGGGGACATTATTATTTGGGGGAAATCAGTGCTTCTAACAGGTATTTGTTGGAATTATTCCTAGTGTCCCAGGTTAAAAGGGACTACGTTTTTGTGTAACATTTAGATTTTGATCAGGAAAGCTGCTCTAGCATGATACTTTGGCTGCTGGTGGCCTTTGGTGTAGGGGTGGATCTGGGATATCATTCAGATTTTAAGCTTTTCTTTTTCCTTGATTAGGCCTTTTCTGCTATCTGACTTGGTATCTTAGCTATATTAATATGCATTGAACAACTATACTCTCTATCTTCCCAGATACTGTTATAAAATATTAATCCAAGTAACCGAATTGATTGCAATTCAGCTTTTATGAGGTGTTAACCTAAAATAAGGCTATCATTGAAGATGATCATATAGTAAATATCTTTGAATGTTGAAGAAATAAAGATAGGAATCTATTTTAGCAAGTGCTGTTATTTCAAGCTAGTCATTGTTTTTGATTCCTAGATTTCCTATTTTTTTTCTTCTCTTCAATAATCTTTGACTATTCAAATTGAAGAAGTAAACTTTAGAATTGAAGTTAAAAGGCTTGGGGAATGTTTAAATTCTAGAAAGTGGTCTCATCACTTTTTCTTTAAGTCTACTCTATTATATAGCAGGGCTCAACAAAACTTGCCCTATTTCTGAAAAAAATAAACAACACTTCATAAGAACTTCTTGATTCCCCTACCCAACCTATTTCTCCCTCAATCGAATTCACCTGAGCATGGAGTTATCTAAGCTAGAACCTTGCAAGTTTTCCTAGACTCTTTTGTTTCCCTTACCCCCAAAATTCAATTCCTTAAGAATCCCATTGAATCTGTTCCTGAAATACTTCTTGAGTTTGTCTATTTTTCTGTATCTTATTAACCATTACTTTAGTCTAAGTTTTTATTTTTACTCTCCTCTCTACTGTGAAAGCCTTCCAGCTGCTTTTCTGCTCCTCTCTAGGATCTGGGCATCAAAGAGCAGCCACAGCAGTTTCTTATACACATCAATCAGATCACGTCTTCCTCCTGTCTAATCTGACGCCATTCTGCCCTTGCTCATGATGCTCAAGTCACGTGGTTTGTCTTGCTATCATTGACCTGATTTATCTTCTTTAGAATACATCGTTTAGCTTATTTCTTTTAATTTGTTTATTATCTGATCTCTACTTTGTATCATTCAGTGTTATAACCCCAACTCCTAAATTAGTGCCCAGTATGTTGTTGACTAAATATTTATGAAATGAGTGAATTGATATTATGTATTTTGTTTAAAAAATATGATCTATGTGAAATGCTTCGTGACTTGACAGTATTAACTCAAGGGAACTCATATAGTCTTGCTTGGTGTTTAGGGAATGGAATGCAACCTTGCATAGCTGAGACTCGGCATGTGGGGGGGCTCTTGACAAATCATCTTAGGCAGTTTTAGAGAGGCAGCATATTCAGACAGTTAATAGTGAGACAAAACCACAGCTCCTTCTCCTGATATGATGATCTATTTGATATGAGCTCCAGGCCATCTTGAATTTGGTTGAGCAAGATTAAATTGGCTTTATTTATTTATTTGAAGTTTTAAAAAACCTTTTAAGTATTTCCAGTTCCTTTTCATTTTCAGTAACTTCTTCACTTTAGGATTCTAGAAAGAACCACTGAAGGGAAAGAGCAAGTTCTGAAATGCAGCAAGAGAAATAGTTTGTTTTTGAGGATTTTCTAGTTCAGTGAACAGCAGGAAGCACCAGCTTCTTCTCACAAAATCTCCAGTCAAATGTTTAATCTCAAAAGACTCCAGCAGTTTATAGAAACATTCTCAAAGTTGCACCGGTTTATTTGAACCAAAGATAAATTCGTGCATTTGATAGTCCCTCAATCGATTGTAAATACCATAGTTGATCCTGCTTGTGCAGTCCTTGTAACAAACAGGGTGTTAGCACAAGGCACAGGATGAGAAATGGGAAGACTTAGAGTCAAATTTTGACTTTGTATCTGATTTACAGGCACACTTCAGGGGTTCTCTGAGAATACAGTTTTGTGTTAATATATTTTCATATTTCTGACTCCAACAAGAAAATGCTAACTGGTGTTAGCACTCACTTCCCATCTTCACTACTAGATCTTATAGGGTATGGTAAACAATTTGTGTCCAACAAATGTGTTAGTGACTGTTTGCCTTTTATCTTTTAGAAAAACTTTGTATAAATTGGATATATAGTGAGGGTGCAAGTATTACACAATTTTTTGTTTTATTGAATGAAGGTTTACAATATCTCAGAGTAGGATCTCTAAAAGCATTTTTCTCAAACTTTTTCATCCGAATACATCCTTTATTCTATGTGCAGGTGTCCAGCTGCCATGTGTGTGGCTCTCAGAAAGTCTTTTTAAACTTTGGTTGTATATCATTTCTCTTCCGAGAAAAGTCTACATTACATTTAGAATTAGATAAAATATGTGAAGGCTATCTGATTAAAAAAAAAGTAGGATACAGTTAGTAATTATTAAACAAGTAGATACAGTAGCAATTATTCTTGGTTATTAATCACATTTGGGCTTAATCCTAATAGAAAGGAAAGGTGTGGAGCCTAGCCAGGCAGGAGGTTAAGCTGGCCCACTCTTCCCTCACCACCTTGAGTGACAGCCTCCCTCCAACTAGCCTGATCTGATCCTTTCTCTACTTGTTGTCTTGGCTGAGATGAAAACAAAACACAACACAATAAAACAGTAAGGAGAGTTAGTAAAAGGCCTTAGAAGAAGGCATTAGCAGAAGAGGTAAAGCCATGGAGAGAAGTTGGGGTGGTGCCAGCACCTGCAGTTAGAGAGAGGAATGGACATCGCTTTTCTTCTGGGTTCCTGCCCCAGGTACAAGGGACCAGAATGGGAGCTGTCTTGGAAAAAGCTGATAAGGAGTATGCAGTTGGATATCTAGGAAGCTAAATGTGCTGGAGAACTTTACTCGGGGGATGAGCTGAGTGGGAGAAAGTGTTCAGAGGATGGTAACTTCGGAATTTCAAAGAGTTTGGAGGTCTCTTTTGGAACTTTTGCCTTTTGTTTATTGACCTCTTGACTGATAAGCTAGGGAATTCTGGAAATTTCCTAGCAAGAGAAGAAGGAAGAGAATCTACTTATTTGCTTAGGGGAAGAAGAGGGGAAGAAGCCATTATCTGTCTTCCCAGATAGTCCTGATCAATCCACATCGGGGAAGAGGCAGGGATTTGGAATAGAATTTCGCCTTCTAATTATAGAGAACTGAACATTTGAATGAAGTTTTCCTTGTGTACTCTCTAGGAGATTGTTAGAGAGTGAGGAATCAGAATTCTAAATAATAGTTAAGAATTCTGGTCTCTAATCTCTATGTTTACTTTTAAAGGATTTATTATTTTTAAAATTTATTCATTTGATAGGCAGAGAAAGAGAGGGAGAGATATTCCATATGCTGCTTTACACCCCAAATGACTGCAATAACCAGGGCTGGGCCAGTCTGAAACCAAAAGCCAGGAACTCCATCTGGATATCCCACATGGGTGGCAGGAACCCAAGTATTTGAGCCATCTTCTATGCCTTCCCTGGTGCATCAGCAGGAAGCTGGATCAGAAGCAGAACTGCTGGAACTTGGAATGGTGCTCTGATATGGGATGCTGGTTTTGCAAGCAGCAGTTTAACCCATTGTACCACAAACACCAGCCCCACAGTGTTTAATTTTGATACTACTATTAATAACAACAAGAGAAAACAGACATTGAAAACCCAGGGTATACATTATCACTTTTAATGTTTATACTATAGAATGGCAGATACTGCTATTATATCAAATTAGTAAATCACTTTCAGGAAATAAGCATTTGATATCACATAGCTAACATGTGGGCCTAAAAAAGGAAGTGAAACAGGAAAATCAATGGTTATGAAATGAAGCTGCCTTATGGTCTTCCTGGGTATCATGACTCATGCTTGAGAAAACTCTGCTTTGGGAAATAACTTCCTATGCTTAATCACCTAAACATGCTTTACAAGCTGTTTTCCATGAGACATTTAAAAAAAAAAAAAACATTTACATGGTTTATTTAAAGGCAGAGATATAGAGAGAGAAGGAGAGAGAGAATCTTCCATCCACTGGTTCACTCCCCTAATGGACATAATGGCAGAGGCTGGGCCAGGCTGAAGCCTGGAGCTTCTTAAGGTCACCCATGTGAGTGCAGAGACCCATGTGCTTGGGCCATCTTCCACTGCTCTCTCAGGTACATTAGCATGGATCGGAAGTAGAGCAGCTAAGATTTGAACTGGTGCCCATATGGGATGCTGACACGGCAGGCAGAGGCTTAACCTTCTACACTCAGTGCCAGCGCCTCCATATGGCATTTTTACTTCATTTACTCTTCACCCTAGTGAGACAAGTTACAGTGCTAATTTTGCACATAGGGACCTGATTATCACAGCCATGCACCCAGTAAGTAGCCGTGCAAAGCATAAACCAAGATCTTTTGATCCAAATCCAGGTTTACTCCACTTACCACAAGTCTTTTACTGGGTCCACACCGTTAGCTATAGAATTGTTGAGCCTGTACACTGTGGTCTTCCAGAAATTTTGCCCTCTTTTATTTAACAAGTGAAATACTTCTTGTGAAAATAAAAGCAGAAATAAGCACAATTGACAATAAGACCCATGCATGCATGTATCCCTTTCTCTCTCTTTATCTGCCTGTGTCACTCTAATGAGGCAGCTGGGGATTAAGTAATTGTAATTACTTATTTTTAACATTGGTTTCAGTTTCGGTGGTTTCAGTTACCTGCAGTCAACTATGATGTGAAATTATTAAGTGGAAAATTTTAGAGATAAACAATTCATAGGTTTTAAATAACTTTATTATAGTATATTGTAATAATTATTTTATGTTATTATTCTTCATTGTTGACTTCCTACTGATTTATAACTTAACATTTATCCTAAGTATTTAGTATGTATAGTAAGAAACATAGTATATGTAAGACTCAGTACTAGCCATAGTTCCAGGTATATATGTCCCCTTGCATAAGAAGGGACTGCCGTATTTAAGATGCTTCAGCTTTGGCACTGCTGATTTTTGTGGTTAGATGATTCTTTGTTGTGAAGGGGGGTGCTGTCCAATGCACAGTTGAATGTTTAGTGTCATCTCTAGTCTCTGTGCACCAGATGCTAGAAGGCTGCTGCATCACCACACAAGTAGTAACAACCAAAAATGTCTCCAGACATTGCCACATGTCTAGTAGGGGGCAAAAATATCACCTGGTTGAGAGGCACCGCTACATCCCTTTATTGCTTTAAAAAGAACATACAACTTTGACTCTTTGTCTTCCTGTTTTGAGGCATCGTAACCTTGATAGTAAAAGAAACTCGTTCAGAGCCCTCACCTTGGAGACTGCTTAGTGGTGTTAATGGATTTGCACCTAAGTAGTCAGTGAGGCTTGGTCCTCAGCACATATTTTTAAGGTCAAAGGGATGGTGGTGCCTGAGAAATGAGAGGTTTCTCAACAGTTTCCATGGAGGCGTTAGTATAGAGGAAGAACCCATTAGAGTTTTAGGTAGAATGGCCTTATAAAAACCTTATATTTCATGGGGAAGCCTTCAAGTCTAAAATCTAAAAGATCCCTTCACTTATGACTTCCATTTATCTTAAACTTTGCATTCCATCCGATCTTTGAATTATTACAAGTCCTCACAGAGCTTGTCTGTGTTAATAAGAGTTTACTGATATGCTGCTTTAATGTAGTCTCATATTATTTAAATATTTTGGGTTTATACATCACAGATAATCTGTAAAGTCTCCTTGATGATAGAGACAGTTTCTTTTTGTTTAACCCCTAAACCTGCTCATCCAGTGTCCACGCACATCTACGTCAGAAGCCATGCCTACATGAGGCCGAGGGTGTGTGTGCCCCTTTTCAGAGCCTTCTGCCTACATGGATAGAGCAGAGCCTGGGAACTCCTCTGGTTAGCTGTTTTGGTTTAGGAATTCTGTTTGTTGGCTCATGAGGAATATGTTCCTTTATACAGCTGAAATCTTACCAACAGGCTGGCCCGTAAACTAGGGCCTCACAAGTGGGATGGGGATCATTCTTTTCATTCACCCACCATTGCTTCTACTCCAGTTTTCAAAATAAGCAGTCCACACTCTGAGTTTCAGCCACTTAGGACAATTGAAGTTTCTTATTTTTTTATTTTTTAAAAGATTTATTTATTTCATAGTCAGAATTTCACAGAGAGAGGAGAGGCAGAGAGAGAGAGAGAGAGAGAGAGAGAGAGAGAGAGAAAGGTCTTCCATCAGATGGTTCACTCCCCAATTGGCCACATCGGCTGGATCTGCGCGGATCCGAAGCCAGGGGCCAGGACCGTCGTCTACTGCTTTCCCAGGCCATAGCAGAGAGCTGGATCGGAAGTGGAGCAGCCAAGTCTCAAACCAGCTCCCATATGGGATGCTGGTGCTGCAGGCTGTGGCTGCATCGGCCCCTGAAGTTTCTTATGATTAGACAATGGGCTGAAAATAATTTTATTTGAGCCTTGTATCTGACTGTATCTTACTGGGACTAGTATGAGTCCTTATAACCAGTCTCTTTGTCTTGGTATTCTGAGTTTTCCATCCCATTGCTATAAAAGTAAAACATGATAAGTCCATAGAAAGGACATTTTCCAGTGTAGTAGACTATATTACATTAACCTCATATATATATATATATATATATATATATATATACATACATATACATATATGTAATATGTATATGTAACCCCAAATTTGGCTAATGTTAAAAGAATATATTAATACAACTTATATAAAGATTTATACATTTCTAACATATAATGTTACCTAATCTCCATGTTGTGCAACTGTGTAAAGTAGTAATTATCCCCCATTTTAAAGATGAGAAACTAATGAAGGATATGCAGATTCATCATAGCAATGAGTCATATGGAAGCTATTCTAAGTAGGGAGACAAGTTTATGTGTGAGACGAGAAGTAATGTGGCCAGGAGTGGCACTGAGAACAGATCAGTACAACTAAAATACAGGATGTGAGAGAAAGTATCTAGCAAGGAGAGCATCAATCATGAATGACTCATTATGTTGAGAATTTAAAATTTTATACTATTGGTAGAACTATTGAAAAAGTTGTAAGCAGTGTACAGAGACATTGGGTTTCTGTTTTAGAATAATTTCTCTTGAAAAAACCTAGAGGCATGGATGGAGAGGAGCATGAATGGCAGAGAGTGTGTTACATCGGGGCTCTGACAGTGAGCCCCTGAGAAATGGGAGCAAGCACCTGCTCCTAAGGCAAAAAGCAGGAGAAACTGAGGAAGGATGGAGGCTTTTTTAGAAGGTTTACTAATACCTGAAAAGGAGGACAGTTGCAATGAGTTAGGAGGGCTGGCAAATAACTACGACATTTCTTCCAGAAGTGTTCTGCTCGTCTGATGTGAAGTAGAGGATAAAGGGAAGGGGGCCTTTGTATACAAGATCCTGAGAGGAGCAAGAGCTAAGGAAAGGTCTTCTGAGAACTCACTGGGCAGGGAGGCGAATGCAACTGATTGCATGCTGCGAAAGAAGGCACTTGGACTCTGGCAGCTGAGGGCTTATCCTCAGCCTGCAGAAGTTATAAATACACTTAAAAGGTGTTATAAATACACTTGAAGGGCCTGAGAAATTTTAAAACATTCTGCTGTGTGGCCTGCCTGGTGACTAATATGAACACAAAATCTCTTGGATTTTCTCCTGTAGATTAGGTGTTTGGTCACTGCCACAGGCAAGATCGATAGTTTCCATTCAGACAGAATTCATTTCAATTCTCCATGCCTTCCTTCCTTTTCTTATCTACAAAATTGTAAGAATTTTACCAATGTAGTTGGTGATGATTAAAAGATATTTTAAATTAAATCACTTAGCACAATACTTGACAAATAATAATGGCTACAGCCAGTAGCTGCTAGCCACTGCCACCACCATGAGACTTTGCAGTACACTTTAACAACTAGACTTCTATAAGGAATTGGAAATCACACAGTCTGACTATTATTTCTTCTAATCCTAGGTGACCATGCAACATATGAAGAGCGAGAAGATCCTAGATTTTGCAACAAATGCCTGGCTCTCTTGGATGCAAGCAGATGGGAACATTGTCTGTGAGCTTCCTGTAGTAAAAGAAGGAGAAGCCATTTTCCCATGTGTGTTATTAATCTTCAGTAGCCTATACAAGTGGTTTTGTTGATGAAATAAACTGCCAAATTATTTAGTTATAGATCATTTTTCCTATATCTAAGGGCTGTTTGACCCACTGGGAAGTGAACTTTTCAGCGTCATGGTGGGAGTCTCGTGGATGTCAGGTTCAGTATATCTCACAGTGGTTTTCATGGTCCAGCTAACAGCCCTGAGGCTGAGGCTGTCAGGGCTAACAAAGGTCAGGGCTGTGCTTTAGTTTGGCTTAGGACTAGCTGTTTACCTGAGGCCATCAGCTTGCTTTTGATTGATTCCTCATCAAAACTTCTATCAATTTAAATTTTAAGCATCATGTACAAAAATACTGTCACTTTTGCCACTGACCATAACATTCTCCTATCCTCACATATATAGGATAGCCTTTAGACAATCTCATATGTCTCTTTTAGAAAAAGCTATAAACACTCTGTACATTTGTTAATGTGTAAACATATTCATTTATAATTAAATTAATAATTAAAGAATCCAAAGTGTCTCATTAGGCACAAAAAGTCCAGTTTAGAGAAATTTTCACTTGATATTTTTACCATTGACTAAGAGTTTCTCTCTGTTTGTAAGAGTTCCAAGACAATGGATTTCTTTTTTTGTTTTCTCTCCTATTGTTTTGTCAGTAGTGAAATACCAGGTTGATGTCTACACTGGACAACTGAAACAAGCAGAAACAGAGTCTGAGGTTTTGCTGTGTCTCTATGGAGACAGGGGAGATTCCGGCCTTCGACTGCTACATAAATCTAACATGCCAGTCAAATTTCAAAGAGGACAGGTGAGTCTGTGGAAATAGCTCCCCAGGTTCCCAGCATCCCCTCTGAAGATAGCCATGTGTGGTTTAAAATCTTAAAAAGTACTTGACATTCTTCAAGTTTTAGTTTTTGGAAATCTTTAACATAAGTGTCATGGTCTGATTTCATAAATATGCTTTGTTTAAGAAGTTTTCTTGAAAGAAAAATAGGACACACTAAACTAAAAATGAATCACATAACAAAGAAAAAATTAGGGTGGGCATTTGGTCTAGTGATTAAGACACCCGCATCCCATACTGGAGCACCTGGGTTCAACTCCCAGTCCCAGCTCCTCAATACAGCTTCCTAAAGGCAGCAGATGATAGTTCAGGTAGTTAGATCTTTACCATTAATCTAAGAAACCTGAATTTAATTCCCAGCTCTTGGTTCTGTTTCAGCCCTGTACATTGTGGACATTTGGGTAATGAACGAGTAGATGGAAGAGCTCTCTCCTCCCTTTGCCTGCTTCTTTTTATTTTAAACATTTATTTGTTTGAAAGTCAGAATTACAGAGAGAGAGGAGAGGCAGAGAGAGAGAGAGAGAGAGAGGTCTTTCATCTGATGGTTCACTCCCCAATTGGCCGCAACAGCCGGAGCTGCGCCAATCTGAAGCCAGGAGCCAGAATCTTCTGGGTCTCCCACGCGGGTGCACGAGCCCAAGGACTTGAGCCATCTTCCACTGCTTTCCTAGGCCATAGCAGAGAGCTGTATCAGAAGAGAAGCAGCCGGGTCTCAAACCGGCATCCATATGGGATGCTGGCACTGCAGGCCAGGGCTTTAACCCGCTGTGCCACAGCGCCAACCCCTCTGCCTGCTTCTTGAATGAATAAAAAGAATAGTGATATAATAAAGACAAAAATAAAATGAATTGAAAAGATATCAGGGAAAAGTAATATTAACATGCTCCATCAAGACTGAAAGTTGGCCGGCGCTGTGGCTCAACAGGCTAATCCTCCGCCTTGCGGCGCCAGCACACCAGGTTCTAGTCCCAGTCGGGGCGCCGGATTCTGCCCCGGTTGCCCCTCTTCCAGGCCAGTCCTCTGCTGTGGCCCGGGAGTGCAGTGGAGGATGGCCCAAGTGCTTGGGCCCTGCACCCCATGGGAGACCAGGAAAAAGCACCTAGCACCTGGCTCCTGCCATCGGATGAGCGCGGTGCGCCCGCTGCAGCGCGCCATCCGCGGCAGCCATTGGAGGGTGAACCAACGGCAAAGGAAGACCTTTCTCTCTGTCTCTCTCTCTCACTGTCCACTCTGCCTGTCAAAAAAAAAAAAAAAAAGACTGAAAGTTGGGGCTGGTGCTTTGGCATAGTGGGCTGAACCTCTTCCCTGCATCGCCAGCATCCCCTATGGGTGCCAGTTTGTGTCCTGACTGCTCCTCTTCCCATCCAGCTCTCTGCTATGACCTGGAAAAACAGTGGAAGATGGCCCAAGTGCTTGGGCCCCCATACCTGCATGGGAGACCGGGAAGAAGCTCCTGGCTTCTTGTTGTGGTAGATTTGTTTCTGAGAGGAGGAGTATGGTGGGGGCAAGATGTGCAGAGACACCACACAGACCCCTGGAATCCAGTGAAAGCAGGCCTGAGGCAAGCAGCCTGAAGACTCTTTTATTTCAGTTGCTACAGCTGCTTATATAGCCAAGGCAGCCAATCCAGTCAAGGGGTGGTCTATGCCCTAACCAATCACAGCCTATTGCCAGGCAGTTTCCAAAGCCATCCAATCACACCCTGTTGTCAGTCAGGCTCTGTTGTCATGTGGTTTCCGAAGCCATCCAATCATGACCTGTTGTCTTGTGGTTTCTGAAGCCATCCAATCACTGCCTGTTGCTAGGCAGTTTCTGTTGTCAGCGGCCATCTTGGCATACCTTCTCATTCCACCACAGCTTCTGATCAACCCAGCTCTGTTCATTGCGGCCATTTAGGGAGTGAACAAATATTTTTTTAAAAAAATACTGAAAGTTACAAAGCATTATTCTAAAAGGTCAGCCTACACTAGGGCCACTCTAGAATATTTTATATTACACAATGACTTTTCTTTTAAACACCTTTAATGGAACCAAATTATTATTCTCACACCCCTTATTATTCCCTCCTGCCCTTTATATACAACATGAGTCATTCCATATGTTAGATGGTTGAGAAGTTGCAGTGGGATATATATTTAACCCAGTTATGTTTTAAAGTTGCTTTGTTGTGTATATGGGTTGTATTTGGGTCTCTGAAGTTAAGATTGGGGATTAAGTACCCAAGTGTGTGTTTTTGAGCAAAAAGCCTTGTTAAATCAGTTTGAGAGTATTGCTTCTCAGACATTTTTGTTGTAGATTGTGAAACAGGAAGCATCACAAACCTAACAGCTCAACTGTACCTTTTTATTTATCACCGTAGATTACACAAAAGCTGTCTCAGAATAAATAGGAAAGCCAGTTCTGCTTTTGATGACACAAATAAAAAATTATTCCTATTTTTTGCTTTTGCAAGTGAATCACTAATTTTGAGTAGAGACAAAATTTCAGAAAGCATATTATAATATTATGTTAAGTGATCAGTAAAGTTATCCCCCAGAGAATCCACCCAGCTCTGCATCAGCCCCAGACTCTTTGCCTCTCCCACTTCATGGTGAATGGTGAGGGCCCCATCTCTTCTGGCTTCCCACTAGTTGGGGCATCAGTATGCAGCATTTTTACAGCAGTGCAGCATCATGTGAAGTTAATAAGATGATGTCCTAAGATTACATACTTCATCTTGATGATTCATCTTCAGTTCAACATTATGTATAGGACTTAACAGAGAGCTAGGTGAGTATATTATGTACTAAAATTAAAATTGGATAGTAGATATAATCAGCGTATAAGGAAGAGTAGTAGTGTGATTTTAGTGGCATCAGTTTTGAAGTTTAGAATCAAAGATATCAATATGATTTTTTTTCCTGGTTCATTTTCTTAATTAAACATTTCAAATTACTTTTTATTTATTTGAGAAGAGGGGAGAGAGAGAGAGGGAGAGAGAGAGAGAGAGAGAGAGAGAGAGAGAGATAGAGAGGCAGAGATAGCTCTGATCTGCTGGTTCACTTTCACTGTTCCTGCAGTGACCAGAAATGCATTCTTAATCTCCCAGAAGGGTGACAAAATCCAGTTATTTAGGCCATCACTACTGCCTCTAAGGGTCTGTGTTAGCAGGAAGCTGAAGTCAGGAGCTGGAGCTGAGTCGAAGTGGGATGGGGGTGTCTTAATTATTAGGCTATATGTCTGCTTCTGGTAGATTTAGATTTTACATTTTTCTACCATTCTTCTCAATCTATGGGATGAAATGGAAAGATCAGAGAATTTTAAGAGTTTTGCAGGCAAGTAAGTTTTCAGCATGCCTAGAGTGTCTACCACAGCAGCAACGAACCCAGAAATGGACCCAGAGGACACAGGATGAGACCAGAACAGGAGGAGGTGTGTGTCATGAAATATCCCTGAAATGTCAACAAAGGCACACTTAGAACGAAGAACACTGGACAGTAAGACTATCCAGGCACACAGAGTGCATGCACACAGAATTATCATCTAGCTAACAGAAACATCATTACTGGACTAGTAATAACTTTGGTCTAACCAAAATAAGAGAAAATTTACATCATTAACATGGAACCAATAGTGAGGTAGCACATCTTCAAATACTGACATGGAATTTGATGTGGCAACAATGCATGCAACAACTAAGCCAGTCCATCCCACATAGGCAAAACTAGCACTACTAGATTCACATTTTTACCTTTAAGCAGAGTAATTGTAGCTAACAGTCAACTGTCACTTCTGGGAACTTCCCAGACTTAATTAAATTCATGAGTCTGTCCTCAGATAATTCTAGAATGATTATTCTCTTTATTTATTTATTTATTTAACTTTTATTTAATGAATATAAATTTCCAAAGTACAGCTTTTGGATTACAGTGACTTTTTCCCCCCATAACCTCCCTCCACCTGCAACCATCCCATCTCCCACTCCCTCTCCCATCCCATTCACATCAAGATTCATTTTCAATTATCTTTATATAGACAAGATCAATTTAGTATATTCTAAGTAAAGATTTCAACAGTTTGCACCCACACAGAAACACAAACTGTAAAGTACTGTTTAAGTACTATTATACCGTTAATTCACATAGTACAATATATTAAGGACAGAGATCCTACATGGAGAGTAAGTGCACAGTGACTCCTGTTGTTGACTTAACAATTGGCACTCTTGTTTATGGTGTCAGTAATCACCCGAGGCTCTTGTCATGAGTTGCCAAGGCTATGGAAGCCTTTTGAGTTTGCCAACTCCAATCTTATTCCGACAGGGTCATAGTCAAAGTGGAAGTTCTCTCCTCCCTTCAGAGAAAGGTACCTCCTTCTTTTATGGCCCATTATTTCCACTGGGATCTCACTCACAGAGATCTTTCATTTAGGTAATTTTTTTTGCCAGTGTCTTGGTTTTCCATGCCTAAAATACTCTCATGGGCTTTTTAGCCAGATCCGAATGCCTTAAGGACTGATTCTGAGGCCAGAGTGCTGTTTAGGACATCTGCCATTCTATGAGACTGCTGTGTATCCTGCTTCCTGTGTTAGATCGTTCTCTAGGATGATTATTCTCAACAAGAGCAATCTATGAGGAAGTAATGTGTGAAGGAGTTCTATTTATTCCAATCAGCACTGCATTGACTTTGGGACCTGCACCTCCCAAAAATGCCAGTACGATTTTGACATGATAAACTGATTTTGTTTATGAGGAAGGATTCCAGAATGCTCCACAGAAAACCTGAGCATGTGCTCTAATTTTATTGGAGGAAGATGCAGTAAAGTGGTTTATTGACAGAATGAAGAGAAGACAGATGGGAGGGAGGGGGGAGAGCAAGGGGAAGGAGAGAGAGGAAGAAAAACTGTCCATCTTGCCTCATAGTATGTAAGCACTCAAGGGAAAGAAATGGGCTGTGCATTACGCCTCATGGCTATTGGCTGGCTACCTCATGCACTTGTTCTCAAGGGCAGGGTCTTGAAGGAGAGAAAAACTGTTTGTGTTGGAGTTGGTTTGTTTTTGCACTGGATGCTACTGCAAATGGAGAAAATAAATCTTTCTCTCTCTCTCTCTCTCTCTCTGTCTGTGTGTGTGTGTGTGAGAGAGAGAGAGAGAGAGAGAGACCACAACCAAAAATATATTTTTAATAGATAAAGGTAATTTGCTTATTTTTCTTCCTTTTTTGCTGCTTTTAATGATAACTGTAGCAACATTCTGTCTTTTAAAGTATTGTGCTGCTCCTGGCAGCCTTTGGGCTAGTATTATTGCCTCATTGGTCATGAGCTGGGCTGTAGTTATTTCTGTGGGATTTTCTGTCTTTTATACCAGATTGACAAATTTCAAGTCACAGCAGTGTCACTTGGAAAACTGCAGAAGGTGCTGTTGCGCTGTGAGGCCAGTGACAAATCACAGTACTGGTACTGTGACAAGATTGTTGTCAGAGAGTCTCCTGCCACAACTGAGTCCATCTTCACCTGTGAAAGGTAATGCAAGTCTCTGGGCACTATACAGCAGTGTGTTGCACTGTGGATAACACTCTGTGTGTGTGTGTGTATGCATATGTGCGTTCTGGGTTACAAATCTGTGTCACTTAGGATTCCACATTATGCACTGCTCAGTAAATAATCTTTTGCTAAGCATTGCAAAGAAGTCTTCTCTTGTAATTTCTTATTATCACAATGGTTTGTGTGTCACAAAAGGATAAAAAGTTTAATACTGGAAATTATTACATACGTAGAATATGTATTTAAATGTTGATGTTTTTGCATCACTAAAATTTTAACATTAAAACAATTTGATAAGGGAATTAAGGGTGGATAGTTTTAGAGAGAACAACTTTCAGAACAGAATGTAAGAAAGAAATACTAGAGTGTAGATAAATTGGGCTTTCCATCTAGTCCTGTAAGATGTAAGTCTCAGTATCGTCTCCCTCCATTCCTAACCTGAACACACTGCATTTAAGTTTGAACCCCAGGTCCCATGTATCCTCCCTTCTTAAAATCTATTACCAATTCAACACCCCCTTCAATTCAGCACTTCAGAATATATCAGTCATTTTCACAGGAAGAAGCCTTACTATTTGGATCTTTGCTGATTCTTGCAATGTCAAGAATACTCTGTTTCAGCTAGACTGGTGTGATGCTTATTGTTGCTTGATCTGAGTCATGGACTTATGAATGGGACTGAGGATAAATAGATTTCTGCATTAAAAATCCAATCTATTGTGGGTATGGAAATGAGAAACTTCACGATTATTTTGAAATTTTCCATCTTCAATGTTGGGAGCTGTTCTACAGCCTTCTTCTCAAATAGACAACCTGTAGAGAATGAGGCCAAAAAAAAAATACAGGCAAAATGAGGGCATTGGGAAATTCAAGGACATGGATTTGGAGATGCCAAGACAATTGCAACTTTAAGTACTAAGCAAAAATTGGAGCAAAAAATAATAAGGCAATTCATCTAAAAATACTAAAGGCACAACACAAAACTGCAGACATCAAAGATGATTGGGGATGACTGTGGATGAAAAGGGGCAGTGAGAACCACTGTGAGCCCTGTTCCATTTTTACCTGTTCAATCTATTCCTTTTCCAGTGTCTATTTTATTCACCCCTTTATTTCCCTTATTCCCACCTCTACCTTACTCCATGCCATTGTTTCATCAAAAGTAGATTTTCACAGTGGTTCTGTAGTTGTCTATTCATTGTTTCTTCTCCAGTCTGCCCTGCCAACACTTCCAAGCTAACCATATTATGATACTAACTAGAATTATTCTGACTTCTCTTGATCTTTTCTCCTCTCATTTTCCTTTTGTTCTACTTTGAAGTTTATTATTTAATATTTTATTGTATAATTTTGCCCTACAATGTTTCAAGAAGAAAGTATGAGGGAGAATATTGTTCTCTAGATTGTATTTTGAGGCCAACAGTGTGGTACAGTGAGTTAAGCCACCACCTGCCATGCTGGGATCCCATATGGACACTAATTTGAGTCCTGCCTCTTCTGCTTCCCATCCACCTCCCTGCTAAGGTGCCTGGGAAAGCAGTGTGTAGTGGCTCAAGGGCTGGGTCCCTGTACCCACATGGAAATCCAGATGAAGTTCCAGGTTCCAAACTTTGGCCTGGCCCATCCCCTGGCCATTGGGGCCATTTTGGGGAGTAAATCAGCGGATGAAAGATGCCTTTCTCTCTCTGTCTCTCCCTCTCTCTGTTAACCCTGCCTTCAAATAAATAAATAAATAAACCTTTTTTTTATAACGCTTTTATTTAAAGAATATAAATTTCCAAAATACAGCTTATAGATTACAATGGCTTCCACCCCCATAACTTCCCCCCCACCCGCAACCCTCCCCTTTCCCACTCCCTCTCCCCTTGCTTCACATCAAGATTCATTTTTCAATTCTCTTTATATACAGAAGATCAGTTTACTATATATTAAGTAAAGATTTCAACAGTTTGCCCTCACATAGCAACACAAAGTGAAAAATACTGTTGGAGTACTAGTTATAGTATTAATTCACAATGTATAGCACATTAAGGACAGAGATCCTACATGATATATTTTTTTAAAAAATTGATTAATTTTCTAGGCAATTTCCAATTTAACACCAAGATTTTTTTTTCATTTTTAATTATCTATATACAGAAGATTGATTCAGTATATACTAAGTAAAGATTTCATCAGTTTGCACCCACACAGAAACACAAAGTGTAAAATACTGTTTCAGTGCTAGTTATAGCATTACTTCACATTGGACAACACATTAAGGACAGATCCCACATGAGACGTAAGTACACAGTGACTCCTGAAGTTGATCCCACAATTTGACACTCTTGTTTATGGCCTCAGTAATCTCCCTAGGCTCTAGTCATGAGTTGCCAAGGCTATGGAAGCCTTTAGGGTTCGCTGACTTCAATCTTATTCCGACAGGGTCATAGTCAAAGTGGAGGTTCTCTCCTCCCTTCAGAGAAAGGTACCTCCTTCTTTGATGGCCCCATTCGTTCCACTGGGATCTCACTCACAGAGATCTTTCATTTAGGTTTTCTTTTTTTTCCAGAGTGTCTTGGCTTTCCATGCCTAGAATATTCTCATGGGCTCTTGAGCCAGATCTGAATGCTTTAAGGGCTGATTCTGAGGCCAGAGTGCTATTTAGGATATCTGTCATTCTATGAGTCTGCTGTGTATCTCGCTTCCCATGTTGGATCATTCTCTCCCTTTTTGATTCTATCAGTTAGTATTAGCAGACACTAGTCTTGTTTGTGTGATCCCTTTGACTCTTAGACCTATCAGTGTGATCAATTGTGAACTGAAATTGATCACTTGGACTAGTGAGATGGCCTTGGTACATGCTACCTTGATGGGATTGTACTGGAATTCCCTGGCCTGTTTCTAACTCCATCATTTGGGGCAGTTCTGATTGAGCATGTCCCAAATTGTACATCTCCTCCCTCTCTTATTCCCACTCTTTTATTTCACAGGGATCACTTTTCAGTTAAAATTTAAACACCTAAGAATAATTGTTTGTTAATTACAGAGTTCAACCAATAGTACTAGAATACAAAAATTACTAAAATGGATAAAGTATTACATTGTACAACAACAGTCAGCACAAGAGCTGATCAAGTTACTGTTTCTCCTAGTGTCCATTTCACTTCAATAGGTTTCCCCTTTGGTGCTCAATTAGTTGTCACCGATCAGGGAGAACATATGATATTTGTCCCTTTGGGACTGGCTTAATTCACGCAGAATGATGTTTTCCAGATTCCTCCATCTTATTGCAAATGACCGGATTTCATTGTTTTTGACTGCTGTATAGTATTCTATAGAGTACATGTCCCATAATTTCTTTATCCAAATGTATGCTTTGAATTCCCTGTGATCTTTTGCTGTGAGGTTCCCTTCGTTTATCTTCTTTCATGTTGATGGCCGTGTTTCTGTGTTTCTGTGTGTAACACATCTTTAAGTATCTTTTGCAGGGCTGGACGAGTGGCAACAAATTCTTTCAATTTCTGTTTGCAATGAAAGGTCTTTATTTCACCTTCATTCACAAATGAGAGCTTGGCAGGATAAAATATTCTGGGCTGGCAGTTTTTCTCTCTAAGTACCTGGGCTATGTCTCGCCATTCCCTTCTAGCTTGTAGGGTTTCTGATGAGAAGTCTGCCGTGAGTCTAATTGGAGATCCTCTGAGTGTAATTTGACGTTTCTCTCTTGCGCATTTTAGGATCTTTTCTTTCTGTTTCACTGTGCTGAGTTTAATTACAACGTGTCGTGGTGAGGACCTCTTTTGGTCATGTTTCCTAGGGGTTCTATGAGCTTCCTGTACTAGGATGTCTCTGTCCTTCTCCAAAACTGGGAAATTTTCTGCTTTTATCTCACTAAAAAGGCATTCTAATCCTTTCTCCCTCTCCATGCCTTCAGGAACTCCTAGAACTCGAATGTTGGGTTTTTTAATAGTATCCTGTAGATTCCCAACAATATTTTTTAGATTTCTAATTTCCTCTTCTTTTCTTTGGTTTGACTGTATATTTTCCTGTGCTCTGTCTTCTAAGTCCGATATTCTCTCTTCTGCCTCACCCATTCTGTTTGTAAGGCTCTCTAATGTGTTTTTCATTTGATCTATTGAATTCTTCACTTCATTATGATTTCTCGTCACTATCACAGTTTCATGTTCTACTAGTTGTTTCATTTCAGCTTGATTTCTCCTTAATATTTCATTTTCACGAGAGAGATTTTCTATCTTGTCCATTAAGGATTTCTGTAGTTCAAGAATTTGTTTTTGAGTACTTCTTAGTGTTCTTATCACTTTTTTGAGATCTGCTTCTTGCATCTCTTCTATCTCATCATCTTCGTAATCTTGAATTGGGGTGTCTTTTTCATTTGGGGATGCCATAGTGTCTTCCTTGTTCTTATTACCTCGGTTTTTGCGTTTGTCATTTGGCATATTGGTTTCTTCACTGTGGTGTTTTTTTCTTGTTATACTATGACTCTAGATTAAGTGGACTGTCTGCTTTTGATGGAGCCTTAGAGGCTTGAGATGGGTGTGGCCTGAGAGCTCTGTTTGGTTCCTCAGGGTTGAGGGTGTGTCAAAGGAGACACTCCCAGGTTAGGCGTGGTAAATCTCTCTCTGTTAGTTTTTTTTTTTTTTTTTGGTTCAAAAGGGAAGTAATTCCACACAGCTGAATGGAATTGGGGGTGGTTAGCAGGTGAATGATATACCCACAGGAGCCAGAGATCGGAAGCTCTTTCCCAAGGACCAGAGAAGGAATCTTTGCGGCCCTTTGTGTGGGCTGAGATTCTCCTGTAGTCTCCCACTGGGCTGCCAAGGCTACTGAACTGTAGCGTCTCTGGAGAGTACTCACATGAATTCGTGATTTCCGTGAGTTCTCTCCCCCACAGTCTCTTTTTTCACAGTCTCAGTTCATTAGCACCACACATTCATTAGGTTCTAATCTCCTGTTATTTCACCCCTCCCACCCAGAGTCAGGTTTTTCTGCTAGGCTCGGGGCCAGTGCCGACCCGAGGTCGCCCTGCTTATGACGTATTCCAAAATGGCACCTGCTCTTTGTCTTGCTCACCTTTGAGAGGTGAGCGGAGAGAGAGAAGCTCGTGTCCGTACGGGTCACTTTCCCCCCCCCCCCTCTCTTCTAGTTAGCCTGGTGAACTTTTCCCTGCAGGGTTTCAAGCCTTGTTCACTCTAGGCTCCCTTTTCCGCTTCCCTCCTGGTATCTCGGGCTATTGAGATTCTGCTCACCTCGCGTTCCAGTGCTGGTGTGTTGAATCTGCTGCTGGTGTCCCAAACTGCGGGCTCCCACACTCTCCATGCAGGTCCACTGTGAATCTCCAGTTCTGGAAGGGTTTTCTCTGCTGTTTCTTCCCCTACTCTTCCTTGAACCTGCAGTATCTCCACTTTTATTAAACTGTCTCTCCCCAGACTATCGGTGTGCTCCCTTCCTATTCCGCCATCTTGCCGCTCTCCTAAATAAACCTTTAAAAATATTTTTTAACTAAGCTGTTCTCCTGTTTAAAAATCTTCAGAGGTGGCTGTTTGGCACAGCAGCTACCATGCCAATAGTATAATAGAAATGCCTGGATTAAACTTTCACTCCACTTCCAACTACAACTTCCTGTTCCTGTGCACCCTGGGAAATTGCAGATGATGACTCATGTACTCGGGTTTCTGCCATCCACATGGGAAATCCAAGTTGAGTTCCAAGCACCTGATTTCAGCTTTGTCTGGCCCTGGCTATGGCGGGCATTTGGGGAGTGAACCAGCAGACAGAAGATCTCGCTCTGTCCCTGTCACTATTCTCTCTCTCTCTCTCTCTCTCTCTCTCTCTCTCTCTCTGAAGATCTCTACCTTTCAAATAAATAGAAAACAAATAAAAGTTAAAGAACCTCTTCAGTAAACCATATTGCCTACCAAAGAAAGCAAAAGCAAACAAAAAATAGCTTCCTGATCTTTCTGTGCAAGGTTTTTCCATTTCCCCTATCCAGTTTGCTTTATAGCCATCATTTTGCAAGATCTTAGTGAAATTAGACAATCTTTGTCCTGAACAAGTTCTCTTCCCTTTGCCTGTGTACCTCAAAGTGTTCTATTCTTCAACCAGAGGTGTCCTTCCTTATGCTACTCTCCCTATCATAATTCTGCTATCTTTCAAGTTTCCACTCAAATTCAGCCTTTGCATGAGCTAATTTGCCCAACTAAAAAAGTTTCTGTCTTCTCCCAGTGATTCTTCAGAACTTAGTGTAGCTCAGTCTCCCCATCTGATCAGTGACGCGGAGCACTATTGAGGACCAAGCGCCACTCCCAGCCTGCTCCTGCCTCACAGGCATCTCAGGCAGGGGGAAGCTATATTTTATTCCCCACTTTTAGAAGAGCTAGGGAGTGCTTTATCCCAAGCTTTCTCTTTGTGTTCAGCTTTGTCACATTAATTCAACTGAGTTTTAACTATAAAATCTTCTGCAGAATACTTGAGATTTGTTCATCACCTCTGTGCCTGCTTACACATGCACTCCTCCCACCAGTGCTACCCCTACCACCATCACCCTGTTTCTTTCATCCATCCTCTCATGAACTACCTTTCTTTTTCTTGTATGTTCCATACTCTTTTGCCTTGTCTGGAGGGAAGACATACAAGTGATAGCCTAGTTTAAAATTTTTTTTTTGACAGGCAGAGTTAGACAGTGAGAGAGAGAAACAGAGAGAAAGGTTTTCCTTCCTTTGGTTCACCCCCCAAATGGCCGCCACGGCCAGTGCTGTGTTGATCCAAAGCCAGGAGCCAGGTACCTCCCCCTGGTCTCCCATGCGGATGCAGGGCCCAAGCACCTGGGCTATCCTTCACTGCCTTCCCGGGCCACAGCAGAGAGCTGGACTGGAAGAGGGTCAACTGGGATAGAATCCGTCGCCCCAACCGGGACTAGAACCTGGGGTGCCAGCGCTGCAGGCAGAAGATTAGCCTAGTGATCCACAGTGCTAGCCTAGTTTAAATGCTTTTCACATGAAAACATTAAGTTATGAAATAAATACATTGAGACATTAAAAATAGCAGATTTGTACCATCCTGACATATCAAATGCTATTATTGGATGCCCTGCACGTAGTAGATTCCAAAGTTGTAGCTAGTGCTCATTCATATAATTGAAAAAAGTTATAAAAACTATTCCTTCTTAATTCTGTACATGTAGAGATAGGGTAGATCTTGCTTCCGTAATTCTT
The DNA here is from genome assembly GCA_949820135.1 of Sylvilagus floridanus. Classification (NCBI taxonomy): domain Eukaryota; kingdom Metazoa; phylum Chordata; class Mammalia; order Lagomorpha; family Leporidae; genus Sylvilagus; species Sylvilagus floridanus. Next base: position 82,463,789 of record OX463241.1, read on the forward strand.
AAAGAAGCAGAAGAGCATGTCACCAAGAAGAAAACATGAGCACAGCAGGTTTCTTTCAGAGAAAAACTACCTGAAGCTACTTAAAATTGCTTTTCTGCCCCAGCACCTTCTCCTTGCGTGTGAAAGGTCAAGGCCAGCATCCTCTAAGGTGGCTGGTCTTGAAGACTAACTCCAGGAGACAAAAAAAAAAAAAAAGCCCTCAGGGAAGAATTCAAGAGGGGGCCTAGGAAGTCTCCTCCGGGAAGAATTCAAGAGGGGGCCTAGGAAGTCTCCTCCAAGTCCTGCTGGGGCAGCTGGTGCTGGCTGTGTTCCTTATGGGTAGTTAGTTCTGCGATATAGGTGGCGGAAATGCTCAGGTGGATACATCACAGAAGGGAAAAGAAAAACTAATCTTGGAGCTTCCTCAAAGAACAAGAATTTGTAACGCTGCTGAATTAGGGCAGAGAGAAAGGCCACCAAGTACTCCTTCCTTCTCAGAGCTTAGGAGCCATACAGACCAGCTCCAGGCGGAGAGCACTCCTGGGCCTGTCTGACACTTTCCATGGGTACCCACATCCTCTGTTTCTTTGTCCCTGCTCAACAGAACACCCACATCCTTATGCTCTTACTTTATTTCTATACCTGAAGATATTATTTTTCTGCCTTCCCTACACTTATTATATATAGAGGTATGTATATACCACTAAGTTTCTACCATTTCACAGAAGCTCTGGCCATTAAAGGTTTGGAGCAAGCAAACTTTGTATTGAATAAGGCAAACATTCAACCAACTTTATGCATTCACATAAATATTCTTACTTAGTTTTTATATCAGTTTTATGTGTCAAATTGTTGTCAACTGGGTTCACTAAAACAGAAATTTCTTCTCTCTTAGTTCAGGAAATGAGATGTACAAAGTGCAGATATCCACAGGACTCTACTCCCTGGCGGCTTTATGCAATGGTCCTTCCTTGCCTCTTGTGACTCCTGGTGGTGGCTGGTGATCCTTGGCATTCCTTGTACTGGAAACTGCCTCACTCCAATCTGTGCCTCTGTTATCACATAGCTGTCTTTGTGTGTTTGTGTCTCTTCTTTTCTTGCAAGGATACCAACCCTGTACCAGGCATATCCTACGATAACATAAGCTTACCAATTATATCCATAAACACCCTATTTCCAAATTCGGTCTAATTCTGAGGTTCTGTGTGGACATGAATTTGGGGGGAATACTGTTTAATCCAGTGTACCACTTGAGTGGGTCCCATAATGCATTATGCCAGGTAAAATTTGTAAGCATTATATTAGTAAATCTAGACTTTTCTGTGTTACCAAGCTTAACATAATGTTATGTGTGTGTTTGCCTTGACTTTAAGGATGAAAAATCTAAAATGTCTTGTAACAGAAACAGCATCTTTTATGATATATATTTGTTAAACTGCTTGACCTAGAAGGATCTAGAAATGCCAAAAGTGATAGTCAAACTCTTCCGCCTGAGTCAAGAGTTCCAAGAGCACCTCAGTATTGCCTTCCATTACTCCTCTCTTGGGATGTGGCATTGACATGAGCTTCTGGAACAACTTATTTGAAATAAAAGCTCTACCCAGGGCAACTCTAAATAGAAGGAGAATTTATGGATGCAGGAATTGAAACGTTAAATGCAAATAAGTGATATTTTAAAGAGCTTACTTGTCAGGGGAGAGCAGCAAGACTAGCTTGGTCTTCGCAAAACCAAATTATGGTGAGATAGTGGAGTGTCCCTGAGGCACATTAACCTAAGGAATGAGGACAAGGTGCTGCATCGTGTCCTTAGAGTTGGTACTGCAGCAACGCCTTGAAAGTGTTCCTATCTCATTTCTATTCAGGAGCCTTTTCCTCCTCCCTCCTCCTCTCCGACTCCCTTTTTAATGAAAGGTTGAGATCATTTTTTTTTTTTGTATAACGTAGAAGAAAAAAAGCCATTCTGCTATGGCTAGAATAGGCTGTTGGAATACCTTGGATACCTTTGGTAGGGGATGAGACCTCCACTCCAGGGCCACACCCCATTCCACAGTCCTCAGTGCCTTCTTACTACTTCTTGAGTAAAGAGTCTGTCATTCATTAAAATAATTGTAGGCCCCTGTGGGCAGAAGAGTCACCATGGTCAGGGAAGGGTAGAAGGGGCTTCCTTATACTCATGATTTTATTCTATATAGATGCCACACCAGCTGAATCCAGATTTGCCCACATAGCAGAGCTCTGGTCAGGCTAGGGTCCAGAAGCCTTCCATGATCCACGTTGGCCTTCTGCGTGTTGTCAGCTGGTGCTGCCCTGTTGGAGGTTTTAACTCTTGGTCCTGCCTAGAATTCTGTAGGTGCTCCTTTTTCTTCTGGTGAATTGACAAAAGATGCATGGACTGTGCTAGGAAGTCTTTCCTGAAACTTCAGGTGGGGAAACTGTCACTTCTTTGAACCCCTTTCACAAAGTGCCTGCTACCAGCTCAGTAGTCACTAGAGCAAGTTCTATGTGTGGGTTTGTCTGTCTGTTCCACTTCTCCAGCTCTCATTAAGCTTTTCCCCAAGGTTGGGCCAATGCTTTAATTTTTACTTTCAGCCACAACAATAGTTCTTGGAGTAGAATAGGTTAAACTTTCCTATGCAATAAATTAAATGAAATGATGTATATTAATCATGAAACCATAAACTCAAGGGAATCATATTAAATGATGCATTTGGAATTAGCACTTTAAATCTAAAAGGTTTACATATGTCTTAATCTAAGATATAAGTAAACAAAATGTTCACTTAATATTCATTTATGTGTTAATGATAGTGAAGAAAGAGAGATGCATGGAATTAGCACAGGAATTTGAACAGAAAGATGATGGTCTCAGGGGTGTCAATTTTAAGCAGTACATGGCTTACTTGTCTCAGGATAGCTCAGCACTGAAAAAGTGATTTTGGTGATTGGAACTGTGGCCTAGTGGGTCAAGCTGCTGCCTGCAGTGCCAGGATCCCATGTGGCTGCTGGTTCAAGTTGCAGCTGCTCCATGTCCAGTCGAGCTCCCTGCTAATGGCCCCAGGAAAGCAGCACAGGATGGCCCAAGTGCTTATGCCTGTGCACGCATGTGAGAGACCTGGAAGAATCTCCTGGCTCCTTGCTTTGGCCTGGCCTAGCCCCAGCAATTGTGGCCTTTTCAGGAGTGAACCAGTGGATGGAAGACCTCTCTCTGTCTCTGCCACCCCCAACTCTGCTTTTCGAATAAATAAATCTTTAAAAAAAGAAAAGTGAAGTTATTTGTTGACCAGCCCAGTAGAGATGTCTCTGCCTCACCTGTCTGGTAGGGAGCGACCTGTTTCCCATTGCTCCATCTCTGCTGCCTCAAGCTCCAGCAGGGCAAGGGACTCTAAAACAGATGCAAGGCTGAGGATCATCCCTCTGCCATTCTACTGTTACCATTCACATAGGTTTTCTATGCCTAAGTGCCTTGTGCCAGCTCTCGTAATTACACCAGGAAAATCACATATCACACATGAAACTCTATGCCCTTAGGAGGTTGTGATCAAAGAACTTCAGGGTCCACAGGACAAACACACAGATTATAGCAAGTTCTCAGGAATTGTGTGCCAAGTTAGTGAATTTGTGAGTGTTTCATAAATCAAGTCCTATACAGAGCACCGCTGAGAATAGGAATAGGAAAAGAACGAGGGGCAGCCCTGTCCTAACAGCACCTTTTGAGTCAGTACAGTGAGCAAGGGAACTTTTACACCTAGGCCAGCTCTGTGTAAAGATATTAGTGTGTGGTGGCAGGCCTAAAAGAAATGATCCCCTGGCCCTCTGTGGGCTAATGCCCTTTCTAGATTTCTCTCCCAGTTCTCTCCGATAGAGTCCATTTTGCTCTCTTCTGAGAAGTTCTTCAGGGACACTGATATTCTGTTAGCTGAAATATTTCAGCTCATGTTACTCTTTTCTCTGCTAATTGAAACACTTACCCTACAAGGCCCAGGACAAATGCTCTTCATCCCATGAAGCTTTCTTGGCTTGCCAAACCAGCAGTGAGCTTCTCCTTAGCCTCTCTGCAATCCTGCAGGATTTAAGCCTCTGTGCAGTACTTACCATATGCTGTCATCTACCATCCTTGTTTATGATCATGGTTAGCTAAGCTTCCAGATGATAAACTTCTTAAGGGTAGGCTCTCATATGTTTCTTTTCATTCATTTCTTAAACTAACTAGGGATTTGGTCAATATTTACAGGACAGACAGGAAGGAAGGAAGGAGGAAGGGAGGGAGGGAGGGAGGGAAAGAAAGAAAGAAAGAAGGAAGGAAGGATGGAAGGAAGGAAGGGAGGGAGGAAGGAAGAAATTAACAGAAAACATAAGAAAATACTGAGTTGGAAGAAAACACAGCGATCATCCAATCTTTATGTGAGTTTCGTCTATAACATCCTCAGTGTCTCATTAAAAAGTATTTGTGCACTCAGTTAATTTCCAAATAAATTAGCATGTGTACAAATTGTTTTATTTTCTTTTTCTGGGAAATAGTTTAAAAAGGTGAATAAGATGTAGTTTTAAAGGATGTTGAAACTTTGATAAAGTATAGAAATATGAAATACTATTTTTATAGGGAGGAAAGAATAATAAAAATTATCATGAGAGAGTGAGCAATCATTTAACTTTACTGATTTTTTTTCCTGAAAGAGGCCACTATTAATCATTTCTTGCTATTCTGAGCATGTATTTGTGCTGCTTCAGATTTCTGTGCTCTTCTTTGTCAGTTTTTGCCATTCCTTGGTGCGAAAGTGACAAGTAGTGATGGTGGGAAACTGACAGAATGAGGCGCAGGAACGAGTCTTGCTCATTTTTTGAGATGGGGGTGGAGACATAGAACATTCAAGTATATCTTCTGCCATTTTCAATGTGAAAGATTGGTTGCCCTATCTAAACTGCATCTCAGACAAAAATCTAATCTGTATCACTCCTTACATTTTTATCCTGTTTCCCAGTAGAAGCACCCTGTATGTTTTAAGGTAGTATCACCCAAGCACAATCCATCGTTCTCAAATCTTTACAAACTTTTAGAGAAGGGCTGGCATTGTGGTATAGCAGGTTAAGCTATCGCTTACATGCCAGCATCTCACGTGGGCACCAGTTTGAGTCCGAATTGCCCCACTTCTGATTCAGTTCTCTGCTAATGCACTTGAAAGAGCAGTGGAAGATGACCCAAGTGATTGGGCCTCTGCATCCATGTAGGAGATACAGATGAAGCTCCAGGCTCTTGGCTTCAACCTGGTCAGCCCTGGCTGTAGCAGAAACTCGTTGATGAAAGATCTCTTTCTCTCTCTCTCTCTCTGTGTGTGTGTGTGTGTGTGTGTGTGTGTGTGTGTCTTTAACTCTGTCATTCAAATAAATAAATCTTAAAAAAAAACTTATAGAATTTTCATTCCTTGCCTTTGTATTCCTAACGAGGCCAAAGAAACAGAATGTTAGTGATCTGGGGTTATGTACACGTTCTTTGGCAACTAGCTGCATGATATGTATGGGCTTTTGGGCAAGCAAGCATCTCCTGGTCACATGTTATTTCACTCCTGTAATATTTTCACTGTTCCTGTCAAGCAGTAATGCTCTTGTACACCTACCTGTTTAGTGGCTTTGAGGGAATTTTGTTGTCCTGATGCAAAAACAGGGTTCACAGTTCTCTGGTACTAGCTTTGGCTAATTATCTTCTATCTTTTTGTTTGTTTTAAATTTTTTGTTTGTTTTCTGTTTTTCTTTTCTGAAGCACAATTTGCTATAGAAATTATAAGAAAAAGAGGGGCTGGTGTTGTGGTGTAGCAAGTTAAACCCTTTCCTGTGACACCAACATTGTGGTATAGCAGGTGAAGCCTTCACCTGCAATGTCAGCATCCCATAAGGGTGCCGGTTCAAGACCCTGCTGCTTCACTTCTGATCCAGCTCCCTGCTAATGTGCCTAGGAAAGCAACAGAAGATGGTCCAAGTGCTTGGAACCCTACACCTATGTGGGAGTCCCAGAAGAAGCTCCTGGCTCCTGGCTTTGGCCTGGCTCAGCTCCAGCCATTATAGCCATTTGGGGAGTGAACCAACGGATGGAAGACCTCTCTCTCTCTCTATCTCCCCTCCTCTTTCTGTAACTCTGCCTTTCAAACAAATAAGAAATAAATATTTAACAAGAAATTATAAGAGAAAGAATGGGCTTGATCTCATGCCTTGGCAGGTATATGGAAGTCTATATACAGAAGAATATATGTGTGTGTTGTAAATAACTCAGCTAGACCACCTAAAATCCATCCTGTTTTCTTCATTACAAATAATTGGTGAGTCAAGATCTGATGGCAATATAAAACTTCTTTTTAATATCATAGAAAGTGTAGCCACTGTGGTAGGTGTTTGGCCTGGCTGTCAAGTTGACAGCTGGGATATGTGAATCCTATATTAGAGTTCCTGGGTTCTAGCTTTGGCCCTGCTCTTGGTTCTAGCTTCCTGATAATACACACATGGGAAGACAGCAGGTGATGGCCCAAGTAGATGGGTACTTGCTCCACATACAGGAGACCCAGATTGAATTCCTGGTTCCCTTCTTCAGCCCATCCCAAACCTGGCCATTGTGGGCACTGAGGCAAAGATCAAAGGGTGGTAGCTCTGTTGTCTGTCATTTTCTCTCAAATAAAATAATAAGTAAATAATAGCCACTGAAGGAAATTTTGAGTGAATGTTCTTACTGTTGAAAGAAACTGAGGAGAACACAAAGAAATGGAGATATTTATGTTCATGGATTGAAACAAATAGTATTGTTAAAGTGTACATACTACCCAAAGCAATTTACATATTTAATGCAGTCTTTAGCAAAACATGACTAATGCTTTACACAGAACTAGAAAAAACTACTGATATATACATGTAACCACAAAAGACCCTGAATAGCCAAAGCAATCTTGAGTAAAAAGAATAAAGCAGGAGATATTATAGTGCTTGACTTTAAAATATATTATAGTGCTTCAATAATTAAAACAGTATGGTTTTGACATAAAAACAGACATATAGATTAATGGAATAGAACAGAAAACCCTAGAAGTAAATCCATACATCCACAATCAATGAAATTTGACAAAGATACTGGGAAGCTGCATTAGAAAAAGGACAGCCTTATTAATAAATAGTTCTGGAAAAACTGAATGTATTCATACAAAAGAATAAAATCACACCCCAAAAATCACCATGTATAAATATCAACTAAAATGTATTAAAGACATCAAACTTGGAAACTATTTGAAGAAAACATAGGGGAAATCCTTCAGGATATTGGAATGGGCAAAAATTTCTTGGCCTCAACCCCAAGAGCACAAGTAACAAAAGCAAAAATAAACAAACAAAATTTATCAAACTAAAGAGCTTCTGCACAGTAAATGAAATAATGAACAAATCAAGAGATGATCTACAGACTGGGAAAAATATTTGCTAATTATTTGTCTGACAAATTATTTGTCTGATTAATAACCAGAATATATAAGGAACTCACATAACTCAATAGTAAAAAAATTCAATTAAAATGGACATTAGATATGAACAGACATTTTTCAAAAGAAGACATACAAGTGGCCAAGACATTCAGAAAAAAATGTTCAACATTAATAGTTATTAGGGAAAGTCAAATCAAAGCCACAGCGAAATATCACCTCACTCCAGTTTGTCAGAAAGACAAAAAATAACAAGTACTAATGAGGATGTTGAGGAAACAGAATCCTTGTAGTATTGGTGGGAATATAAATTAATGTAGGCATTGTGGAAACAGTATGGAGTTTCCTTAAAGTAACTCAAAATAGAATGTCTTAGGATCCAGCAATCCCACTATTTAGGGTATGTCCAAAGGAAGTGAAATTGGTCTGTTAAAGAGACACCTACGCTTCCATGTTTATTGCAGCACTGTTCACAATTCAAATGGAAACAACTAATGAATGGATAAAGAAAATGTGGTACATATACACAATGAAATACTGAGCCATAAAAAGAATGAAATGTTGCCTACTTTTGCAACAGTATGGTGTCAAGTGAAATAAGGCAAGCACAGAAAGACAAATTTCATATGATTTCACTCCTGTGGACTCTAATAAAAAGAGTGATTTCATAATGATGGTCTACAGAGTCTGGGTAGGAACAGAGAGAGGGAAGGATGGGAGAAGATTAATAAACAGGCAGTAAATAATAGATAGGAATAAGTTCTGGGGTTCTATTGCACAGTAGGGTGACCACAGATAATGTTAATTTACTGTATGTTTCTGTAATTAAAAAACTAGAAGATGCACTTTGAATATTTTTACCACATACAACTGTTTAGTGTTTGAAAGTGATAGATATGGATAGATATGTTTATTATGATTGGACAGTTATGCAAGATATATATTTATTGAAACAACATCACATTTTTATGTGTTAAAAATTTTAAGTAAAAAAATTAATGACAAAAGTGTGAATTGTCTTGATGATTTTAATTTTTTTTTCAGAAACCTGAGTCTAGATTAATCTAGAGGGAATCATTTCTAATAAGTAACGTATACTCAAATGTCTCTGACTTTCAGGTTCATATTATGTTTGTCCTGTATCTTATGAAAAAAATTAGAAATCATAGGAGACTTTTCAAAATTGGACTGAAGATTAGAGAGTGTGATTTTTGTACTTCAATTGATCAATCAATAAACGCTGTTTTGGTTGCAAGGATGAGAAATTCACTAAAGCTTATTGTAGAAAGGGCAGCTTTGAAGGTGACTGTCATGAATTCCAGCTTTAAGAAATAACACTAGACTTACAAACTATAACATAAACAAAGAGCTGCTCACTCTTTGGTTTCTCAAGGATTCTTCCCCCCAAATCTCAGTTATTTCTGGGAGGTTCTTCTGTCTCATAACTTCAGTTTTCAGCAGGCTTTGGGTCTCGTGGCACCAGTGGACCTCTATAGTATGGTATTGTGAAGCCTCCATGTACAGTGCTGTCTGATCACAGTTTCTACATTCCTTAGGTCAAGATATTAAGAAAGAACATCTTGCTGACTAAGCCTAGATAAGGTGTTCATTCCTGTTCCAACCAGGCAGGATAAGAGTCAAATCCTCTGGATCAAGTGCAACCACCCAAGTCCCACCTCTTTATGGCACATTTACAAAAAGAGAAAAGGTTGTTGGTTGACTGGCAGTAACCTCAAATATATCTATAATACACAACCTATGCACAAATATTGTATTAGGCAGTAAGAACATACAATACTAACTGGCATTTATTGGATCCCCTATTCTTAAACATAAAATTGACTTCCTTTATTCTGGCATATAAAGTAAACTTCTTATGGAGGTAGGAATCTGACTGGGAAAATGGGATACATAAATGTAACCAAGATTGTATAACTAGCGGCTAGCTAAATGCGTAAAATAAATCTCATGTGTTGTTAGATTCTGAGAAGGAAGAGAAAGAATACTGTAAGCTTAAGTGGGCAAAAGGAAATGAAAGATGGAGAGATGACATTGCCTCACTGCTGAGCAGGAAGGGGTGAGCTTGCAGTTCACCTTTCTATCCTTGATCTCACCATCCTCTGGTGATTTCAAAGCTGGTGGGTGGAGTCAGCTCTGCAACTCAACCTCTAAGTTCTTTAACAATCTCAGATCCTATGACCTCCCCTTAAGTAAGCTGACCCCAATTCCCACCTCACACCTTGTCTTATCTAGAGCTTCAACCTGTCCTGTATCATTGTATCTCTCTGTACCTTTGCAGACATTGTTCTTCTCTTTCTGTGGTGCCTTTCCTGACCTCTTATTTGCCTGTCAAATACCTACTTCTTGTCCAACCTTCAGCTCAACTGTGACCTCTTTGTTGAACTTCCGTTGTCATTTTCCATCCCTTTGCACTTACCTGTTCCTGCCATTCAGTTCATCAGTCTTCTCTGTTTTTGTCACAAGTGTAGGAGTTTCTCACATCAGTCACCATATTACATTACATTTATGTCTCTACACATCAGTTTCCTTCCTTTACATTGGATGGTTCTTCAGATCACTTTCCTTATTGCTGTCATTCTTGTTGTAGTCCCAACACTTAGCAAAATGTCTGGCGTTTCTTCTTTTTCCATAATACACATTTTTCATAAATTTTAAAACATTTTAAATAAGCATGTATTACTTGTACATTTTTGGGAGTATTGTGCAATATTTAAAGATATGTAAATCACATAAACTAATCAATTCAGACAATTAGCATTTCCATTTCTTTTTATTTTCTTTCTGTTTGGAGCCTGGAAGCTCCTATATTCCAGTTATTTATACAGAATAGAATACATTATTGTTAAGTATAGTCACCCCACTGTGATTCAGAAAGGAAACATACTCCTCTCACTGTATTTGCTAACCATTATCCAACTTTACTCACTCTGACTTCCTAACCTCTAGTAATCACTAGTCTAGGTTTAGATAGACTTTTTTAAACTTGCACATATGAGAGAGAACATGTAGTATTTGCCTTTCTGTGTCTGAATTATTTCACTTAACATAATTACCTCCAGTTCCATCTACTTTGCTGCAAATGTGAAGATTTCCTTTTTTATGATAATACTATTAGTTCATTGCATATGTATATATATATTTTTTATCCATTCATCCATCAATGTACTCCCAAGTTGATTCCATATTTAGGATATTATGAATAGTGCTGCAATGCGTATGGAAGTATAGGTGTCTCTTTGAAAGGCTGACAGAGGGCACTTTCTAAATATTAAGTGGATATACTGTTGGAGAAAAGGTGTGGAAGTGTGTTTGAATGTGGGATAGCAATAATGTGGTTTCTGTGGTTTAATAACATTCATATATAAATTAATGGCACATAAAATATTTTCCCAGGACTTTTAATTTCTGCCTCATTACAGTTCTATGAGGCAGGTAAATTAGTAAAGGGAACTAAGCTTCAAGAGGGTATGATCACAAAACCAGGAAAGGATAAAACTGGTTTTCTGAGTCTAGTCTGAATTTTTATGCAACACAGAAAAATTCCAATAGAGAAATTTGACTAATTTAGGGGAAACTATCAGGATGAGCCATTACTCCACCATAAGCACATTTTCCAAATTGGTAAGATATTCACTATGTTTTAAATTTTACCATGATTTCATTTTGCAGACACTGAGGAAAAAGTTTTAGAGATAGCCATGTGAAATCAAGACAGGAACTCCTGTAGAGAAAATATTAAAATGCTAAGTTTTCCACAAGCCAACAGGCAAGCTCCACTTCCTAAGCTGGCCAAGGTACCAGGTTCTAAATCTTAAACCTGTCTTTGCTGTTGTTTCAACTTGGTTCTGGGATAGCACTGCTGAAGCGCTGGTTGGGTTTGCAGGTGCTGGTGATTGGGGGCTGACGAACCTGGAGAGGTAAGTGGCTAGCAGGGTTAGCAACTTACATATTTTGGTCTTATTGCAAAGTTGTAATTCTTACCAAAGTGATGAATATGTGATAGGTTATATTGTTTTAACTGTATGAAAAGCTATTTTTATAGCTACATTTTTATGTGTAAAATTGAGAAAATAAAAATTAATTTTCTTTTCCTCTCCTTTTCTCAGATGGCTTCCCTTCATGTCTCAGGGTGTTATTCATTCAGAAATTGAACTTTATCCTCAAGGTGAGAATTAAGGAAAGCACCAGGAGAAGAAAGTACAAGATGATTTCGTTACATCTGGACGTCATGGAACATGATGTTCCAGTTGCCCTTGGAATGTTCCCTTTGATAATTTAAACTTTGTCTTGAATTTATAGTTACTGCTCATAGTGAAAATAAAAATATATGTAAAGATGTGTCTTGGTAGTGTTATATGCCTTACTTTTAAGTTAAAAAAGAATCTAAGGATTTGCTACCATTAAAGAGTTAAACTCAGAGTTCTTTTTCCCTCCCACTTATAATGTCATCAGACAGAGCTATTATTAACTACACTTCACTTTTATTTTTGCAGAAATGCAAATAAATCATCAACCTAAAATACAAGAGGAAGCAAATGGTAAATGTTGTTGCCACTTTTCATCTTTTAATCATCTAAATAATCTATTTCTGTTTCAAGATTACCTGCCTTGCACATTTTTTGCAGTGCATTCTTGAGTTAAAACTATTGATTGAAAAATACTGAAAATGAATTTAACAATAAGTATTATAGTTTGAATTATAAAGCAACTAACATGAGCAACTTTAGTCCCAAGTGCCTTTTTCCCGTTTAATGCTTCCCTTCAATAATTTGCATAGATGTGGGAAATAATCTTCCAAATGATTAATTTCTATTAGTTGTACTTTTTATGCTCATTTGCAGTTTGGTTTTTCAGTTTTCTTTTGGAGTCTTTAGGTGATTAGCTTTTTTCTTATTAGATCCTCTTCAAATCAGCATGTAATTGTGTTACCAATATGCTTTCATTTTGCAGTTTTTCTGAATGAGATGGAAAAGTCAGATTACTAACAAGCATAGAGAGGTTAACAAAACTCTCAATATTTTTTAATCTTTTCTGAACTTTTATTTAATAAATATAAATTTCCGAAGTACAACTTCTGTATTATAGTGGCTTTTTCCCCCATAACCTCCCTCCTACCCGCAACCATCTCATCTCCCACTTCCTCTCCCATCCCATTCTTCATTAAGATTCATTTTCAATTATGCTTTGGGCAGAGATTCGAATATAGGCAAGAGTTAATACTAACATTATTAGTCTCAACATCCTGAATTAATATAGATGAGCACTGACACACAAACAATTCATGTTTACTCTGACACAACTTACACACATATGCATTTATTTATATTAGAAATTGTGTTTTGGCTTATACGTTATTTTTTGTTGTTTTATTTTAAAAGGATAGTTTTATATATGTGACAGCCTAATAGGATGACCTAATTTTACTAATGTTTCTGTCTCTTGGTAATTTCAAAGTGCGGCAAAAGGTCTGTGAGTTACAATAAATCCTTAAGTAATAAGACTTAAGATGACACTCTAAGTAGAAAAATTATCTATTAATTCCGACCATTGTGGAGCATATGCGAGTAAAGAGGCTAAGTTTTAAGATAAAGATTATAATTAAAGGAAACTTGTTGAAGTGAAATGGACACTATGAGAAACAGTGACTTGATCAGCTCTTGTCCTGACTGTTGATGTACAATTTAATACTTTATCCCTTTTTGTATTTTTTTTTGTTCTGCTTAATACTATTGGTTGAACTCTGTAATTAACACACAATTATTCTTAGGTGTTGAAATTTAACTGAAAAGTGATCCCTTTTAAATATAGGAGTGGGAAATAGAGAGGGAGGAGATGTACAATTTGGGACATGCTCAATCAGACTTGCCTCAAATGGTGGAGTTAGAAATGTGCCAGGGGATTCCAATACAATCCCATCAAGGTGGCATGTACCAATGCCATCTCACTAGCCCAAGTGATCAATTTCAGTTCACAGTTGATCACACTGATAGGTCTAAGAGTCAAAGGGATCACATAAACAAGACTAGTGTCTGCTAATACTAACTGATAGAAAATGTCAAAAGCCCTTTTTCAACAACAAAAGGTATGCAATCAGCATCAGTGGTATTGAACATAATGAGGTCACATTGTACAGGGAAGGTGTTGAACTAGGATTTTGTTAGATATTCTTCTTTAAGTTTTATTTTGATTAAAATAAACTCACAAAATGCTTTCTTGTAATTAATTAATTATTTTTAGTTTATTGTATATGGTTTAATTAAAATGCCTGGATTTTTTTTAATAACACAAAAGTGGATTAATCATAGGCCTTAGTTCATGAGACACTATCATTATTTGCCTGTAAATGGTCCTCATTTGGTTCATTTTTAAATTCTAAGGAATGTAATATTTATTATTTCTTGGGATAGGATTGTGAAAATACATTAAAAGTCTTATAGTTATGTGAATGAACTAGTTTATGGTTTGGCAAGCACCGTGAGAGCTGAAGTTGCCTAATCTGTTGAGGCAGTGTTACAGTGTGGTTAACAATGTTGAAAAACATTGTCTTAGATTTTGAAAGTATGAATACATGAAGCATGTTTATGCAATTTATGCCTTTCTACATAGCTGCAGTATAGCAACATGCTACTTCTTTTTAAAAATGGGAAGGAAAAGAGGAATCAATGGAGATGCCTTTAATGTAATTTTGAGATGATTAATACTAAATACAAGTTTGTTCCATTACTAATTCCTAGTTATGTTTAATTAATTCCCACAATTATTTAAGACATACAGCAAGCAATATATATCCTAGCACTCAGGACCCTCCCCTGGTTCCTCATTGGCTGAGTGTTATGGGGTGTACAATCTTCCAGGAAATCATAAGTTACCTAGGTACCTTCCTTCTCTAGAATTTCCTTCTGTTAGTTTGCTAATCCACTCCAAAACATCCTGTTTGCAAAGAAATTTCGCTACATCTGCAATTTGGCTAACAGTAATTTTGCATTTGGTGTTGAAAATGGATCACCAAACATTTTCTTACAATTGTGAGATAATTTACATTGCTGGACTGCAATTTTAGCAATGCCTTCTGCTATATCTAGCTACTATGTTAAATGTTATCATTAATTCCAATACACTTATATAACTTGTATAATAATAAATTTAAATGCTAATTCTAGGCCAGCGCCACAGCTCTCTTGGCTAATCCTCCACCTGTGGCACCAGCACCCGGGTTCTAGGCCCGATTGGGGCACCGGATCCTGTCCTAGTTGCTCTTCCAGTCCAGCTCTCTGCTGTGGCCCGGGAGTGCAGTGGAGGATGGCCCAGGTGCTTGGGCCCTGCATCCGCATGGGAGACCAGGGGGAGGTACCTGGCTCCTGGCTTCGGATCGGCTCAGTGCACCAGCTGTGGCAGCCATATGGGGGGTGAACCAATGGAAAGGAAGACCTTTCTGTCTGTCTCTCTCTCACTGCCTAACTGCCTATCAAAAAAAATGCTAATTCTAATAAATTTTCTCAAAATACTTTTTGAACGATCTGTGAGGGCAGCTATATCGTATGTGAGTAATAATACCTTATAATACCTTATCTTGGCAAAACGTGCTGTCTTGGAATCTAGTGCAATGTGGAATAGAAGCAGTGACAGTAGCATAAATAACGAACATAATGCATTAGTTACCGTGTTGTAAAAGAGATTTAGGGGGCCGGCGCCATGGCTCACTTGGTTAATCCTTCACCTGCGGCATCGGCATCCCATATGGGCACCGGGTTCTAGTCCCGGTTGCTCCTCTTCCAGTCCAGCTCTCTGCTGTGGCCAGGGAGGGGAGTGGAGGATGGCCCAAGTGCTTGGGCCCCCGCACGGACGTTGGAGACTGGGAGGAAGCACCTGGCTCCTGGCTTCGGATTGGCAGAGCGCCGGGCATGGCGGCCATTTGGAGGTTGAACCAACAGAAGGAAGACCTTTCTCTCTGTCTCTCTCTCACTGTCCAAATCTGTCAAATAAAAACAGAGAGAGAGAGAGAGAGAGAGAGAGAGATAAATTAACTTATTTAACTCACAATAATTATGAGATAGGTAGTATCATTATTCTACTTTATAACTGAGGGAACTAAAAGGCACAGGTTTATTTGTTTTATTGCTTGCCTAATGTCACACTGGTGGCAAATGCAAGAGACTCAACTTGACAGTCTGTACTGTTCTTGCCTTAAAGAAACAGCTTCCAACTGCCCCCACTAATTTATAATTTGCGTGTATGACTATGTAACATTCTTGTCTTTGCATTGTGCTATTCTTCTACCTTACTTAAAAATCTTCAGCTGTCAGCATTGTTCCAGACCCAAGAGAAAGGAGATTTTGTTAGTGAAGATCACTGTTACTTTCCATATTAACTTTTGTTTCACATAGAAACTTCCTGGAGACACACAGGGTTCTTGCTGCGTACCCTTTGCTTTGCCCTTTATTTGTAGCCCCACCATTTGCTGAATGTGCAGCCTCTTTTACTTACTTCAAAAGTCTTAGTTTCAGTTCCCACCCCTGTGAGAGCTGTAGCCTGCTATTCTCTTGGCCTGGAGCACTGGCATTTATCACAACGCAACCCTAACCTTCTTGGCTAAATGCACACCACACAGTTTCACTTATGGCCCGTTTTATTCTTCTTCTTTTTTTAAAAAAAGTTATTTGAAAGGCAGAGTTACATAAAGAGAGAGAGAGACACATGGAGAGAGAAATCTTTCATCTACTGGTTCACTTCCCAAATGGCCGCAACGGCCAGGGCTAGGCCAGTCCAAAGCCAGGAGCCAGGAACTTCTTGCAGGTTTTCCAAGCACTTGGACCACCCTGTGCTGCTTTCCCAGATGACTATAATATAATGTAATATAATATAATATAATATAATTAGCAGGGAGCTGGATTGGAAATGGAGCAGCTGGGACTTGAACAAGCACTCGTAACAGATGTCGGCACATCAAGTGGCAGCTTTCCTTGTTGCACCACAATGCCAGCCCATGGTCTTCTTCTTAATATTATTTGGCAGTGGGGGATTTTTCTTACTTTCTTATTTGAATAAAGTACCAAAATTGGTACATTCAGTCTTATTCATTTCAATCTTATTGAATAATATAACTAAAAGTTAGATTTTTTTTGTAAATTTTCTAGATTCTAGTTGTATTACAGTGAGAAATATTTAAAATTATCTTCCTAGGAAATTGGCTCAGAAATGTTAGAACCTTGTCCTAGGGTAAGCAGTTTGTAAGTGAAAGACCTACTACTGGAATTCAGCTCTTAACCACTATACAAAACTGTTGCATTTTAAATGACTCAGCTTTCTACCTGCATGCTTCCAAGGATTTCTGACTTGAGGGTCTTTAAAAATCTTGGAGCACTTACTAGTTTATTTACTGGCAATGCCAATTCTTTGTAATATGATTATTAGCAATTTGGTGGATTATCTGTACTAATGATTATTAAAATATTTTCTGTCTCATGCTCAGCTGGCCTCACTGCTCAAATAGTATCTGCTCAGGGAAAGAAAATTAAATTTAATGATTAGTCTCAGTTAACCATAATTAAGCACATAAAATATCCTGTAGTATCATCATGCGTTCTGAATCAAATGTAGTTGCCTTTGGGTTGCCTCCTGCTCTGATCATGTAAGGGCACAATTTTGTCTGGTGGTGTGGATAATGATAGGGTGATTGCCAGGCACTGTGCTGTACAGAGCTTCTTCCTGCTGTAGCAATCTGATTTCCCCACAGGGAGACATTCTGATCATCTTAGAGCCTGAGCAACTGAAGAGTCAGGGTCTCTGATAAGTGTCCATAATATGTGAAGCTGAGATACCAAAGGAACCAGCTCCACAATTGCTCTGTCTGTATCGATATACAGGACCTGAAACTGGCTTAACAGATTCTGATGCGGCTCTGTGGGAAAAGAGGAGTCAGTGTGGACAAGTTTGGAATCAAAAGGAGAGAAGGTGAGCCCAGAGAAACTCTCAGCAGAGGCCAGAAGTTGCCATGACTGACATTTGGTGCATAGCCCCTTAGGCTTGCGTATTCCAGGAAGGGTTAAAGGAGCAACCAGGACAATACGGTGCTTCTCATTCACTGGCTTGGCTTTGGCTTCATTTTCTTCTGACATTAAATAGTGAATGTTTGGGTATTAATTTATGCTACACCAATCTTGGACCATTGGTTTGCATATTTCCCTGTCTAATACAGAAGACTCATAATTCAACATAGCAATGGAATGGAATGGATTTTACACTGAAATAGTAATACTGTGCTTTCAGCATCTTGAAAATATTCAATGCCATGCAGAAACAAGTGTTTTAAGTCATTAAGCTTTAAATGAGCTGTAGGTGACTATTGATAACTATAGCAATGGAAGTGAAACTGGCTAGTTCATGTAGACTCTCATTCATAGATCAATATTTTTATTATAAAGATGTTGATCATGAATTGCTATCATGAGTAGCAGTACGGATTACCATGGTTTTGCAGTATGGATTACTGTGGTTTTGAAAGTAGGTTTGAACTTACTAGATTCCTTAGGTGGTCAAAACACAAAATATTTGAGTAGAGCACAAAGAACTTGAGAACTGTTAGCAAATACTAAAAAAACCAAAAGAAAAACAAAAGACAAGCCAAGTTATCAAAGAAGGATGAGCAAGGGGGAAGTTCAGCAGTAAGTACCAGTTATAAATTTGAAGAGAATTGGGATTAGGACAAGGTGGAGATGCCATTACTGAGAAGCTAGAACGCAGGTTGAAGATGGACACTGGAAACTTGGATACGCAACAGGAATTTGATGTGTAACTTTCATGCTAACCTACCTGCCATGGAACAAAGTGCTAGATACAGAGAAAGGGAGAACACAGTAAAGTGCACCAAAGTATAGTTGTCCTACTTCAATAGCGATATGGAGCAAGCATTCATGCTTAGGGAGGCTACTGAGTGTCCGGCTTCACAGTGCAGATGCATTGCTTACATGGGAGATCACTGTATTTCTTTGTGCCTCAGTTTCTTTCCTATAAAACATAAAACATAGGCAATAATAAGATCTATCTCAGGGTTGCTGTGAGGATTACACAAAATAGTATCTGTAAAGCATCTTGAACAATACTCACCATATCTCATGTGCCCAATAAATGTTAATTTCTTAACTCCTTTTTCACTTGTAGTAGGTTTTATTCCTATCTTGAGTGTTGTGATCACCATCCCAGCATACATCTCACCGAACTGGTGTTTGGGTTGGAGCAGGCATGTGGTCCACCCCACATGCTCTCTCTGTCCTTCTTAGTCATCTCCATTCAGTCCTGTATGTGGAGTATCTCTTTTCATATTACACCATGACCAATAATTAACAGAATCACAGGATGATGAGAGAGTCACTCTAAAACCAGTATTAAGATAAAATGTATAACAGATTTGTTTCTCATAGTGTGTCATGGTTGTTTCCTGAACTTAAAGTGGAGACATTTGAGCATTGTTTGAAACCCTTTTATTCAGGAAGCATAACTGTTTCTAATTCTGTATCAAATTTATCCTGGCTCCTGTGGTAGTCAGCACAAAATTTCTCTATTGCTTTGCATGTATAATAAGATTAATAATATTTGTCTCTTGAAAGAATAAAAATATTTGTAAAGCACTTAAAACTCAAAAAATACCTCATGATCCTCTTAGAAGGTTGCATTTTGAAAGGCTTGTGAGTTTATATACATAGGATTATTTAGAGGGAAAATTACCACAAAATAGAATAAATAATCACCTGTCTTATTTACAGTCTCTTTACCAAATCTCATTAAAATGTATTTGCATGCCCTTGAAAATATGGGTGATTCAAGGTCAATATCATTTCCATTATCTTTGTGCTAATAATAAGACCTATTATGAAGCAAATAACAATGTCCTTGTCCTTTGTATGAAAATGACATTAATGACACATCATCAGAAAGACTTGCTCTTTGTTTATGGGGAAAGTTATATATTGTGCTGAAACATAATTTTACATTGCACTGAAATAATAATAATAATAATACCTTGAATATTCTTGCAACCTTGGCTTTTCAAAATGCGTAATAGATTTCAAGATGTTTTATAAATGACTGAGTCATTCACTTTTTGAGAGGTCAACACTGGAGACACAGAAGTACTTAAGATCAAAGCTTACCCTACAAGGAGCTTACAATTTGGGTGGGTAAAAAGCAGTGCAGAGGATCCTGATAATGTCAGGACACTCACTTGTGAGTCTGAAGCTTGCATGTGTGAGGTGTGTGAGGATCCACTTAAGGTGTGAAAGTGAATGGTTTGTCCTAGAGTCAGGGAGGTCTGTCTGTACATGCTTCTTGATGGAGGTGACCTCTAAGCTGAGAGATGTAAATCCTTCAGCAGCTGGAAGGAGGAGAAGGGAGGGGTTTCAGGCCAAGTCCTGGGGACAGGAGGGACCCTTGAGGACAGCTGATGGGCAGTGGAAGGACCTGTGTGAGGAGGCATCAGAGAGCGCCAGAGGCCACTTTGTGGTGAGTGGATAGTGGGTACCAGTTTTATAGAAAGAGCTCATTTAAACACGACTGCCATGCCAATCTGTAAGTAATGCTACAACATTGCTGTGGATGCAAAGTTGAAGAAAGTTTGATTTATCCTGACCTCTCTCATGGGTGAAGAGATAGTGATTGATTCATTACTTAGAGGCTGAGAAGCCTGCACAGTGCTTTGGGGAGGAGCGGGGGATCGCATGAATCTGGTCAGCTTTGGAACTTTGTCCCACTAAGTCGCCTGTAGTCCTTCTCCGTCTTTCCCTTCTGCTTCATTACAATGCACAGCTTCTCTACCAAGTAAGAGCCAAGCAAATATTTCATTCACAGTGGCCTTTGTCTTTTTGGGCCATCTCAATCCATCCTTAATGGTAATCTGAGGAGGGAGAAGTTGCAGTCTTCAGAGGTCCACTGTGTTTTCTGTTTGCTGCATATTCCTGGGTCCTGCTCTGTTAAGGTAAACATCACAGAACCATGGTGCTGTCTGCCACACCACCAGGCAAAGCACGGCATCCCATGGTTTTATTTTGCATTGGTGTGACTGAGAGAAGGCAGCTGCAAGGAGTTTTCCCCTCAGTCTGCAGAACTAGCAATCGCATGGTAAGAGCTTAATTTACATTCATCCTCTCTGCATTGCTTTGAGTATTCAGTGGGTAGTTGCCAAGTAACTGAAAATGTGTGTAGACACAGATGTTTCTATATTCAACAACAGGGTTAATTTTCTGAGCTGCAAAGTCAAATGCATGTACTCCCTGTAAAAGAATGCAGAGAAGAAGAGAACGATAAAAATGTTAAGATCTCAGGAAAGGCTATTGAACTTCACTAGCCACATGGTCTTGCCCAAAATAATTCATGGGTGCCTTTGTGAGAATGAACCCCAATTGATAAGAAGAGATTGGGAAGGAAGCAGATAATGGCAGACCAAACTGTTTTTTTCCTTTACTTGGATCCTATGAAATAGCTGCCTCAGTCAACTCCAGCTTGCACCCCTGTTAATATTCAAAATTAAAAACACACATGGTATTTATACGTACAAAGAAATTGGAGAACCCTTATGTAGGAGATGTTTTCAGCAGCTATTCCACCTATCTATTGGTCTATGTGCAACTGGCCCAAAACCTAGTGGCTTAAAACAATAATCTATTGTTATCGTCTACCTTGTAGGGTTGATGTGGCTCAGCGAGTTGATTTTGTTTAGAGCCTCTCATGTGATTTTTAGCTGGATAATGCTGCAGGTTCAGACACTTGAGGTTATGGGTGGGCTGGACTCTTGGAATGGTTTCTTCATGCTGCCAGTTGAAGATGCTGGGAGCTCAGTGCAAGTTACCAGCCTACAGGAGGTATGTTCATCTTGAGATTTCACAGCTTGGCTCCTGGGATTCAAGAGGCAATGCCTCAAGAGAGCATTTCTAATAGCCTCAGGCACACTTAGCCTCTAAATTAGCAGAATGTTGCTTCTGTTGCATGTATTGGCCAACAGCAGCCTGGATTCTTAACAAACCGGTACAATGGTCACATTGCAAAACGGCCAGTAAGTCAGGAGATATCAGTGCAGCCTTTTTTGAATAGCGCAAGCTCCCAGTACAGAATATACCTGATCTGTCTCAGTTACCTATTATAAATAAACCAAGTACTGTTATGCCTTGACGGGGAAATGTCTGGGAAATCAATCTTTAATAGCTCTGCATGTATTGCTTAAATATTGCACGTTCAGTCTGAGCCACTCATTGAGAGGCCATTTTTTAGTTATAGCTAAGGGAAAAGATTCAGCAAATTTTGATGATAAAGGGCCAAATAATATGCATTTTAGGCTTTACAGAACACGTGGTCTTTGTTGCAATTGCTTGACTCTGCTTGTGTAGCACCAGAACACCAGTGGCCAGCATATGAAACCTTACAAAAACAGGTGATCGGCTAGATATGGCCCGTGGGTCATAGTTTGCCAACCCTGGTCTCTGAGAAGTATCTTTAATATTTAATCAGTCATTATGTAATGTGAATACTTAACGTCTGTTATTCAGTAACTTAATCTGTTAATCACTTCCTTGTGGAGAACATCATAGACTGAAGCTTAGGAGTTTCTAGTTCAATAGTGTCTATAGTTGTTACACTGAGTTCAATAAGAATGGAACTAGCAAAGCAGTAGAGAAACACTCTTCATTGTGAAAGTAGAAGCTCCTATTAAACTTTAGTTTATTATTGAGAAGAAATCCAAGTTTATTAAGGACTTTTTGGAGATCATAGAGTGTAGATGGACCACTTTTAGAGTATTTTTAGCACAAAAGAAATATGGGCCTCCTGGGAATGCAGAATCTAAGAAAAATTTCCTTTTTTTTCCACAGTAGGTTGTTGTTAGATGGAGGCCATTACTGTGGTATCTCTCCCAATTTCAGTTTGAGAGTGGATGAAGAGAACGAAATGGGGCAGACTAAGGTAGATTGTCAGTAATTGTTATTGCACAAGCAACAAATGTTTTCTTAAACTTTTCGAAATACTGGTAAATGTAAGATAAGTATTTAGACTTTGATTACATAGTATTTTCTTTCTTCCTTTGATGGCTTTAACAGAAGTAATTTCTAGAGATTAACAGATGACAATATTTTTAGAAATGAGTTCTTGAAGTTGAGCAGACAGCACTTACAGGAAAGAAAAAAAGAACTATGTATAGACAAAAGGTCTGAATTCATAGCTTTCTGACTTTTTTTGATGAAGAAAACTTTTCAACAGAAAATTACAGGGAAATAATTTTAATTCTGACACAGTTAAAGCAATGCAAAACTTGTAGACAGATTTTTAGTATTGATACAAGCCAACTGTTTTACAGGACAGAGGGAATTTTAATTTCAGTACATAAGAGTGTTCCTCAATGTTGTTTTCTACAGATGTTCTTTACTATTTAGTATTTTAGATAGTGAGACAAGTGATCAGGTTTTTAAAATATTTTGTAGGAAGCATAGGGGAAAGAGTTAGTTTTTTCCTAGTGGCAGAAGATAAAGTATGCTCAGGGAAACTTGAAAATCAGCACAAATATATTCAGAGTACATTTCATTGTTTTCTTTTTTTAGGATTTATTTATTTGAAAGTCCCAATTACACACAGAGAGAAGGAGAGGCAGAGAGAGAAAGGAGAGAAAGGTCTTCCATCCGCCGATTCACTCCCCAGTTGGGCACAACTGCTCAAGCTGTGCAGATCCGAAACCAGAAGCCAGGAGCTTCTTCCAGGTCTCCCACATGGTGCGGAGACCCAAGGACTTGGGCCATTTTCTACTGCTTTCTTAAGCCATAGCAGAGAGCTGGATCAGAATTAGAGCAGCCATAACACGAACTGGCGCCCATATTGGATGACGGCACTGGAGGCTGTGCCTTTACTCACTATACCAAAGCGCTGGCCCCTTCATTGGTTTTTCTACCGGTAACATAAATGTCATGTAGATATGTTAACTCCAAAAGGGAGTAACAGAGAGACATATGTGAGTCAGTGGCCCTGGCTTTTTGTCTCTGTTTTAAAAAACAAGATAGCCAAGTCTATCCACAAACTCCTTCCTGTCTCTCTACCCATGATTGCCTGAGAGAAAATCCAGGGCAGGCCTAGATGGCATGGAAAGGAAAAAAAAAAAAGATGATATGGTATGGGGAAGAAAATCTGAAATGGTGTGTGTTGGGGGAATCATTTAGCTTCTTGAATTATGCCTCAACAACAAAAGCACAGGTCTTCTGTAGGAATTAATATTATGATGGGATTTTCAATGGGAGTATGGTTTGAAATGTGTATACTTCCTGTTTTCCCACAGGAGCTGAAGTTCCTCAAAGCAAGGTGGCTGAGGCACATCCCTTCTGCTGTTCCTTCACTCTTGGGTCCCAGTGCTTCACTTCCATCTTTATATCAAACATACATTATGCAAAATTTACTTGATGCAAATGTTGTCAGATTGATTAGAGATGTTCTAGTGATGTTTATCCATCTATGAGGGTAGGGAGAAGGGAGTAACGTTTCTATGTTGTGAAAAAGAGAACATCTTAGCGGAGTAGTTACTGAGAAGTCAGGTGTCCAGCATGGCGGTGGTAGGTTTTGAGCACATTTTGGAAATGTTAAAAATTCTCACAAAGTAGTATGTGCATATGGAACCTTTGAAAATCCTGAAGACACCTTCAGATTGCTCCTGCACTCCTGGGGGAGCTTGTGATGAGTAGAGTCGCATGCTCCATGCTGTTTCTACCCTGTAATTTTGCTTGGCTGTGTGCTGCGACTCAGTGCTGGAGGGGTTCACGGCCACCTGTCTGATGAGGACAGTTTCTCAAAGAAATGTACAACATGCTAACACAAATACTGACTCAAGAATACTGTCTCAAATTGTCTATCCTACTAAATCAATGGCAAAACGACTCATAGATTTGTGAAAAGATGTTTTCTGTCATACTACCCTTGTTTCCTCCTTCCTGTGCTCCTGGCGTCACTGTGGCAGGAAGCTCAATGATCTCTGCTTACGAGATGCATTGTCTGGCCCAAGCCCAGCTCCTTTTGCTGGGCCCTATTTCTCCTATACTGCAGTCCCCCCCTTTCCTATTGGTTCATGCGGACTCCAAGAAGACACCAGTAGTTTTCATGAGAAACTTTCTGGCTCCTTTTGCTTTGCTATTAGGTCTTCCTCATCATTATCACTCATCTGCTATGAGCACCAACTGTGTCACTAACCTCAGTTAGACAGGGCTATTTCCTTGTTTGGATAATGCCTCCAGGCTAAATGATCAATATTTCTGTCTTCCATTCCCAAGGGAAGATTTGACAGTGATGCTTCAATGTATTCTTGAATCTTTCAGTCAAATGCATAATGTTCAATATCTCCAACTGAGGTGTTTTGTTCAAAATATTTATTTTTTTCTCAAAAATCCTTATTTGTTTTGGAGTCAAAATTCTATAATATTTTCAAAACATTTTCCTTTGCCAGCTTCCAGAAAGGTAGTCCATGACAAGCACTTATTTTGTTACTTTTTGACTTCACAAACCATTTGTTTAATAATTTAGTACACTAAGGAGAATTGCTCATTCTCTTGATATCAGTATGATTTTCCTTCATAATTGTATATTGATGTCCTTTTCCCTTTTGCAGAAGGAGACTGGAAGGTGACCATCGTCACTGGAGGCTTTGAAAATGCTGGTACCACAGCAACAGTGTCTGTGTGTGTCTATGGAGAAACAAAATGCTCAGGTCCTATTATTTTGGGATCTGGGAAACACCATCTATTTAACCCCAACACTGCTGATATATTCAAGGTAAAATTGATATGGTTATACCTGGTTTGCTAAGATAAGATGTACTTGTACATTTCCTAACATGTAACAGAGAATGATTATTTTCTGTTTTGGCATTTCATTGGCATCAAATCTTCTTGATATACATGAAACCTTTGACCATAAGGGAATTTGGAGACTGTAATAATAACACAAAGAAGAGATTTTGGTCTCTTCTCCACTTTTTATTTGTATAAAAGTAAGAAGTTATATGAATTTTAGAAAGTTTAAAAATTAGAAATGATTCATTTCTAATCATTCCAGAAAATTGTATTTTCATTTTTTAATATTTGTTCCAGTCCTTGTTTGTACCCTGACTTTTAAGACACAATGCTGTGCTGTGATGGCAAAGCGGAACAGCCTCATGGCTTTCATGTGATCTCAGAAGTCAAATGATGAAATTTAAATGCTAACTTGGCCATTTACAAGGATGGTGACCTGGACATCTTACTGAATCTTTGTGTGCCTAAATTTCCTCAGTAATCTTTGCTTCAAAGTGTTACCATAAGATTAAATGATGTAATCCTTCATGAAGTATCTGAGATGCTGATAATGTTACAGCACATCAGCACTCTTGTAGCATCCCTTGCACATATAATACAATCACTTACACAGAAGCTACGTAGTTTTCTTAGCAATATTTTTATTGATTAACATTGAGTAATATTCTATAGATAAATGAAACACTTTGGTATTATTGGATCTTTAGATGACTTGTAGGCCTTTAATCTTATCAATAATGCTGCAGTAAACCTACTTTTTCCTTTAGTGCTCTCCTTTTTTCCATTTTCACTTTATTTTGAAAGCCGAAGACTCAGAGACACAGAAACAGAGAGAGAGAGAGAGAGAGAGAGAGAGAGAGAGAGAGAGAGGAGAGAGAAATCTTCCATCTGCTAGTAAACTCCCCAAATGTCTGCAACAGCTAGGGCTTGAACAGGAACCTAAAATTCAGTCTAGGTCTTCACATGACACACAGGGACCCAAATACTTGAGCTGTCACATACGGCCTCCCAGGGTGCACACAAGTTGGAAGCTGGATCAGAAGTGGAAGAGCCAGAATTTGAAGCAGGCGCTCTGATATGAGATGCAGGCATCCCATTGCACAACATGCCCATCATTTTTCTACTTTTTTAGACAAAGCTCTCTTATTTTCTTATGACCAATTTTGAGAAGTGAAATTACACCTCATGGCAAATTGCTCTCGTATGTGATTACACAGCGCTGTGTTTTCCAGGACATAGGAAGCAAATGGTAAATTTCAGTCATTATTAAATGATTACTACATTCTAAATCATGGTATCTGTTTCTGATGCATCTGTATTTTAATTAACATTTCTCAGCTCCTTTTCGAATGTTACAGAATATGACTGTGGATGTGTGGGAGTTTACTTCACTTCTGTCTTTTTGTTAAAAGAGTTTTGTTGAGACACAGTTCACTTACTGGAGCATTCACTAATTTCAATGTACAGTTCAGATTTTGTATTCACAGTGTTGTACCACAGTCATCACACTGTAACTGTAGAACATTTTCTCATTACTCTAATAGGTAAGCCTGTACTCATTAGCAGTAACTTCCCTACTCTTCTCCCCCAGACACAGGAAGGCTTTCATCCATTTTGTGTCTATGAAAATCCACCTATTCTGGACATGCCATATAAATGGAATGATACAACATGGAGTCTTCCCTGTCTGACAGCTTTCATTAGCTTAAGTTGTAAAGATCAGTCTGTGTTTTGACATGTGTCAATACGTCCTGCCTTTTTCAGAGCTAAATAATATTCCATGTTAAGGATGCACCACTTATTATTTATCCATTTCTTAGTTGATAGATGTTTGGATTCTTTCTATATTTATTTTAATTTTTAAAAAAATATTTATTTACTTATGTAAAAGAGCTACAAAAAGAGAAGAGACAGAGATAGATTCTATCTGTTAGTTCACTCCCCAGATGGCCCCAGCACTGAGCTAGACTGAAGCCAGGAACTTCATCTGTATCTCCCAAATAGGTATAGGGACCCAAACACTTGGTCCATTTTCCACTACTTGACCCAAACCATGGGAGCTGGATTGGAGGTGGAACAGTTGGAGCATGAACCTGCTACACCATAACGCCAGCCCCATTCTTTCCATTTTTCAACTATAAAGAATAATAGCTTCTATGTAGCTCAATATATGAATTTTTGTGTTGGCATATGTTATTTTACTTGAGTATATACCTAGGAGTAGAATTGCTGGATCACATGATGACACTATTTTTAACATTTTGAGAAACTGTCAAACTGTTTTGTACAGTGGCTGTGCCATTTTTACACTCCTACTAGAAACGTACAAGGTTTTCTCTTTTTCCACCTCCTCACCCACATTCCTTATTAACTGTATTTTGATTCTACCCATCCAAGTGGGTGTGAAGCAGTATCTCACTGTGCTTTTGATAGGCATTTCCCAAAGGACTCATGAGAATAGCCATCTTTGCATGTACTTATTGGTCATTTGCATATCTTCACAGGAGAAATTACTATTCAAATCCTTGGATCATTTTAAATTGCATTATCATTTTATTCCTGAGTTAGAGAGTTCTTTGTGCATTCTGGATGTGTCTGTTAACATATCTGTGAATATTTCCTCCCATTTTCTGGGTTGTCTTTTAACTTTTTTAACAGTATTGATTTTAGTTGCCTTCTAGTGTCCTTTTAAATCAGCACGAAGAATTCCCTTTAGTATTTTTCGTAGGGCAGGTCTGCATGTGACATCTCTGCATTTCTTTTCCTGGGTATGTCTTAATTTGCATATAGAATTCACAACTGAAAACTTATTTTCTTTTAGTCCTTCAAGGGTGCTGTCCTACTGCTTCCTGGACTTCATGTTTTTTTGAGAGAAATCACCTGATAATTCTTTGAGGATCCCTCATCTGTGATGAATTGTTTATCTTCTGTTGCTTTTAAGATTCTCTCCTCATTTTTGGTCTTTAATTGTTAGACTGTTTGTGTCTAGGTTTGCTGTTGGTTTCCAGAGCTACTGTGGTTGCAAGGATACTGGTTTCCAAGGATATTGTAAAGCTATGAGTAGAGATTATATGGATTTATATTGCACAAGCCCTTGTGTTCTTATCATGGACTGTAGTTTTTGTTGAATAAATACTCCCTAGACTGTTGCAAGCCTCTGGTTAATTTCCAGAGTTCTAGGAAATTTGATTTAAACAATAATTGCCTTTGTGGAGGGGTGGATTTATAGAGGGTCTCAATTTTCTAAATCAGAAGTCTGGCACTACCCCTTCTTTATTATATTTTGTTCCTTTTAAATTCAAGCTGTGGTTGTGATTTCCATAATTTGATGAGGAAGATTAAGAATTGGACCAATATAAATTCATCTTTGAATTTATAATATACCATGTGACTGAATCCTTGAAATAGGGAAGCCACCATCCCAGTGGTTGATGACACACTGAACATCTCATTACTGTTAGAACAGTGAAAACTTACCTTTTATGTAACTTGTTCATGTGGTATGTGCCAACATGGGACACCTACAATCTTTGCCTGATCCAGTCCATAAGTCTTCAGGGGGAACTTGATTACAGGACAGCATAGAGTAGAGGAAGATTCTAGACTCAGAAAAAGCTTACAAAATAGTGTCAATGGCTTTGTAGTAATTTTGATACCTTGCTTCCTGAGATGATATATAATCAGCACTATGAGTGTACCTGGAATGTCACAGATAGCCAGGATGAGAGAAATAAGACATCGCCAGAAGAAAAAAATCAAGGCAAAAATAAGAATTAAAAGCCCATATGGCAGAACTTTTGGGGAGAGTAGAAAAGGAGGAGAAACTGGAAAATATTAGCTGGACATCACTCACTTAACTCTTGAATCTTACCCGTTGCCTGACATAAACTAGACATAAATATACATTGAAAGCACAAAAATGACTGCTGAAACTTGCTAAATATTTTATACTTCATCATGGGCATTCATTGTGGAATTTCCCATGTGCTCATTCTCACCTTGAGGGCTTTGTAAAGGTATCCCATGTATGTTACATGCATGTTACTTACTTAAAAAGCTGCTTGGAGATTTAACTGAGTTTTTATTGCATTTTTGTAAATTGAAACACTAAATAGTGCTCTCTATTGCTTGAAAAATGTTGATGTCTGTGTCTTTCACTCAGAGAAAATAATTTCCTTCTCCTAGTTTCCCATTCTATAAAATACATTAGTTTTTTAGATGAATACGTTTAATATTTATTATGAGCTCATAGCACACTTGTCTAATCATTTGAGCAGCCATTCTATTCCTTACAACAGAATGCATAATATAAAGATACTACAAAACAATACATGGAAAATGTATATTATGATAAAACTACACAGATTTCCAAAAAATTTTTGTACCAAATGGACTTATCTATTAATTATATTTTCCATAAACTTTTTGAAATACCTTGTACACTTTTTCTTAAAAAAAAACAAGTTATATCAGCAGCAGTTATATGATTTATATTTGTTCCAACTCTGTCCTGTACTATCTAAGGAAACATGGCTAAACCATTTAACATTTCTAAGCTTGAATTTCCCCCAATGCAAAATGGGTACAATAGTACCCAAAATATTACAGTGCAGATTGAAAGAGTTAAAAATTAAAATCCTTTATATAAAGTGTTATGCTCTTGTGGCTGACTCTTATGATCCTACCCACAAATTGGGGTAGGCTTCCTGATGGGGTGGGATTTAAGATAAGTTTTCAGATGAATGAAGACAGGAATGCAGCTTTGGCAGATGGTTAGTAGGTGGCTATTGCTGGCATGGGGGTCTGTGTAGAAATGTCTGGAGGCTGGAGTAGGAGGAAGGAACAGAGGGAGCCAAGACTAGGTTGGCTGAGCGAGAGCAAGTCGATGAGTACATAAGTAATATCAAGAATATTTATCTTGAGCCTTTTCAATGTTTAAAGTTTAGATGTCCATGTGTACCTACAAATTATTAGCCATTAACTAAATTAATACCATGTCATTTTGAATTTTGGCACAACTCTGTATGACTTCCTTTTTATAGACTTTTTTCCTCTTCTTCCTCTCCCTCCATCCTCCTTTTTTTTTCTTTTTCTTTCTTCTTCTTTCTGTGAATCTGAAACTTGGGGTGTGGTAATATTTCACATCAACTTCATTCAGCAGTTTAGAAATGGCAGCACTAAGCAATGTCTTGCTGTCACAATTGGCTTCCCTGTAGATGGCAGATTCTAGGGACAATATAACTTGATCTTTTCCCTCAGTCACAAAATTAAAATATTTTAATGGCATCTTTTACATTGGGACCACCACATTTTCACTTATGAATTCTTATCAAGAAAATTTGATGGAGTCATGTACCCTATTAATATGGAATAAACTATAGAGAACAAAACTCCATGCAGGTGACTTTAGCAAGATGACAGAAAGTGAAGTCCCTTCATAGAAAATATCCACATATGTGAATGCCTTTGTGATAATTCCAGAACCTGTGAGTGAAGCTGAAACACTGCCTGGACTACAACCATCCCCCTCCCAAAAAAAGCTACATTAGGAAGGTGAGGCACAGTTTCACTTTTACTGTGTTCACCCTCCCTCAGACCAGCATGGGACCACATGGAGGGATCCCCTGGTCCTGAATTTTTGTCAGTAGGAAAAAACAAGACTGAGGGAGATACCCAGCTTCCTCATTGTTATTACATATTTTGCAGGGACCCATTTTTGTCTGTGTCACAGGGAGCACTGGAGGGATTGGCAGAGGTACATCACATGGAGTCATTCAGGAACAAAGAAGAGCACTGTTCACAGTAACTAACACATGGATCTTGGAAGTGTCATTTGATCACTGTATAATTATCATACTCAACCAGACAGCTCAGTCAGTGGCTCTGCTGACCTTGGAGCTGATCCACTGGCATTGTTTGGTCAGGAAACAGTCTGTAGTTCTCCCCTGTTTGCATCCTTCATCTCTGCCTGAGTGAGGAGCCAAGTTAAAAGAATGCATAATATAGCAGATATCCTTACTGGACCACAAAGTCCATACAAGGACCCTGCCTAACCATGAGTCCAATCTATTGTTCTGTTAGGACATAAATGAGTTCTTCGGGCCATGGAATTCATCCAATGGTCCTATCCCCACTTACAGACCCATGTAACTATGAAGGCTTGCTGATGGTCCTTTCAGGTTGCAGAGCATATCCTATGGCTCTAGTGAGACAGGAAGTCCAGCTGGTAGCTGCACCTAATTGTAGAGCACAGCTTGCAACCCTACCCAACTTTCAGGCACAATTTGCAGATGCTTCCAACCTGAGAGTACAATAGCAAGCCTGATTGGTTGTGGAGAACACATAGATGCTTCACACAGGCAACAGAACCCACCCATTGATCCCACTTAACTATGGGACAGTCTGCTGTCCCATCTGATTGCAGAGCTTAGTATGTGGCCACGATAATACAGAATCTAACCTTCAACTCGACCTGAATATGGAGACCAGCAACAGCAGTGCCTGGCTAGGCAGCAAAGCGTAGGGTTCCACTCAAACATGGATGAGTGCAGAGCCCAGTCTGCAGTTTAATCCAATAATGAGTCCATCCATCAGCATTATCTGGTCAGTCAACGCTGAGACTATGCTCAACCAGAGAAAATCGTGGGTATTGCAAGTCGTCTTTTCTGATAGCAGAACCCAGCCAACACACCCACTGACTGCAAAACCCAGACAGTGGCTTTACCCGACTTCAGAGCATGGGAAGAAATCTTCTTGATATAGTGCCCACCTTACAGTTGCTACTTGCTGGCTCATCTAGAAACACAAGTTAGGGTTTATGGTGATGGTCTTTTCCTTCTCAGCTGAATCTATAAAAGCTAAGAGAACTAAGGATCCAAAAGAATTAGGAGACATGACACCAACAAAACAAAGAAGTTAAGTTCCAATAATTGGACCCAAAGAAATGGAAATGATGATACCTAAATGGACTAAGAATTCAAAATAATCTTCTTAAAGAAATTCAATGAACCTCAATAAATCACAGAAAATGAAAAGAAATTAGGAAAGCAATTCATAATCAAAATGTGAGACATTCAAAAAAGGAATAGAAACCATTGCAAGAATTGAACAGAAATACTACAGCCAAAGAACACGTGGATTAAGCTGAAAAATTCCATAGGAACTTAAACAGCCAACTCAATTGCTCAAATAGAAGAAAGGATCAGTGAACTGGAAGATAGAACATGTGAAATCATACACTCAGAGGAGCAAGAAAAGAAAAGGAAAAAAAGTATGACAAAGTGAAGAAAGCCTATGGAACCTATGGGACATTATCAAGTGAAACAATATATGTATCTTGAAAATTCAATGAGAAAACAGAGAGAAAGGAACAAAAAGTTTATTTAAAGAAATAATGGTGAAAACATCACAAATGTGTGAGAGAAGTGGATGTCAAGATTACAAAGTCCACAAAGTCACCAAATAGGTCGAACCCCCCCACACACACCAAACTAAAAACTGTTACATACTATAATCAAATTGTCAAAGTGGAAAGAGAATTCTGAAAGCAGCAAGAGGAAAAAATGATTCATCACATATAAGGGAGGAGGGGGCTTAAACGGATATGCCACAGCACTAACTCCTCGAAAATAGACTTTAAGAAAAAGGTATAGGGCCGGCACCATGGCTCAATAGGCTAATCCTCCGCCTTGCAGCACTGGCACACCAGGTTCTAGTCCCGGTCGGGGCACCGGTCCTGTCCCGGTTGCCCCTGTTCAGGGCCAGCTCTCTGCTGTGGCCAGGGAGTGCAGTGGAGAATGGCCCAAGTGTTGGGCCCTGCACCCCATGGGAGACCAGGAAAAGCACCTGGCTCCTGCCTTCAGATCGGCGCGGTGCACCCGCCGCAGCGTGCTGGCCACGGAGGCCATTGGAGGGTGAACCAACGGCAAAGGAAGACCTTTCTCTCTGTCTCTCTCTCTTTCACTGTCCACTCTGCCTGTCAAAAAAAGAAAAAAAAGTATAAAAAGAGATAAAGTCATCACTTCAATAATGTAAAATAATTGCAAATAATTAAGTACTTAACATTAGAACACCTATATGTAAAGCAACTATTAACAGAACTGAAAGGAGAAATGAACGATTATATAATTTTAAATTCCATTATTGACAGTGGTAGAGCATTCAGACTAGATCAATAAGGAAACTATAGATTTGAAATGCATTTTTAAAAAAATAAATCTAATAAATATATGCATATAGTGCAGAACATTGCATTTAC
Source organism: Sylvilagus floridanus (assembly GCA_949820135.1). NCBI lineage: Eukaryota > Metazoa > Chordata > Mammalia > Lagomorpha > Leporidae > Sylvilagus > Sylvilagus floridanus. Next base: position 82,497,295 of record OX463241.1, read on the forward strand.
CAGCAGCTGAGTATATGTTTTTCTCAAGGGCACCTGGAGTGTTACCTAGAATAAACTATATGGAAGTCACCAAAACCAGTCTCAACAAATTCAAGAATATTCAAATCATATATAAATCTTTTCTGATTCAAATCATGTAAAATAGAAACCAAAACAGGAGGTGGATTGGAAAATTCACAAATATGTGAAAATTAAACACACTCCTGAACAACCAGTCAAAGGGAAAGCCAAAAGGGAAATAAACTGTATGAACCCAAAGTGAAAACACAAAATACCAAAACAACAAGGGCAGTTTTAAAGCGAGAGATTACAGCTAAAATATTTACATTGAGAAATAAGAAAGAACTTGTATAGAAATTAAATTTTGCACTTCAAGGAACTAGAAAAATAGAATAAATAAAGTCCAAAGTTAAAAGAATAAAGGAAAAATAAAGATGATTATATAAGTAAATAGAAAGAATAAATACAAGGAACTGAAAAGTAATAGAAAAGATTAACAAAACTAATGCTCGATTTTTAAAAATAAGATGGTTTTTAAAATGGATAGGGGAAGCATTGTGGTCTAGTATGTTAAGTCACTGCTTGGGATGCCACATCCCATATTTGAGTTCTGGTTCAAGTCCCAGCTACTCTGCACTGATGCAGCTTCCTGATAATGCACTTGGGAAGGCAGCAGATGATGCTCCAAGTACTTGAGACCCTGCTCCTCACTTGGAAGATTCCTCTGGAGTTCCTGGTTCCTGGCCCCAGCCTGGGCATTTGGGGAATTAATTAGCAGATGGAAGATCTGCCCCCCACACCTCTTACTTTGCCTTTCAAATAAAACCAATCATTTTTTTTTACATGGACAAAACTTAGCTAGAGCATTGAAGGAAAAAATGAGAGGACTCAAAGTTATAGATGAAATAGGAGGAGACATTACAACTGATACCACAGAAATAGAAATAGAGATTATGATGAATACTTATACTTGAAGAAACAAAATAACCTAGAGGAAATGCATTCTTAGATGATTATAACCTATCAAAACTGAATAATGAAGAAATAGAAAACACTAGCAATCAATAATCAGTAAGAAGATTGAATTCTTAAAGCCTCCCCACAGAGTAAAACAGGTACCTCAAGTCCACACTGCTGGACTCTATCAGACACTTACAGACTTAGTGACAAATCCTCAAAACTCTTCCAAAGAATTGAAATAGAAGGGAACACCTTAAAACTTCTAAACTCATTTTATGTTTTCTTATCATATATTATGTAATATATACTACATATATATTAAATATATATAATATTGACATGTAAAATATTTGGTAATCTCTTTTTCTGTAAGACTAAGGAAAGATGTTACCATTTTTTGCATAATTCAGTGTTTTGGGTTTTTTTTCCCTATATTCTGATTATATATAAATAAAATTATTAAAATATCTTTTTCTTTTAAAGGTAGAACCAGGAAATACTTAGGTAAAGTTATTTAATACAGAATATATAAGTAAGATTAGTTATGTAGTGACTGATTTTAATATTATACAAATTTGATAATAATTTTCATTTTAATTAAGATGTAAATCTCACTATTACAAATATATTTATTGAAAAACACATTTGAGACCTAATTTTTTTGACGGGGAAGAGTGATACTCAGAGAGAGAGAAGAAAGAACAAGCAGAGGAAACAGACAGAGCTCTCAACCGCTGGTTCACTCTCCAACGTCAGCAATGACGAGGCCTGGGCCCGGCGGAAGCTGGAAGGGGGAATTCTGTTCATGTGTTCCGTGAGTGGGAGACACTCATCTCTTGGGCCATCCTCTGTGGTCTCCCAAGGTCCATATTTGCAGGAAGATGGAACTGAGAGTGTAGCTTGGACTCAAACTCAACCACTTTGAAATGGAATGTAGGCATCCCAAGGGGCATATTAACAAGTAGGCCAAATGGCCGCCCCGAGACCTATTCTTTACCCAAATACCATTCCAAAAGTTTTTTACTTTTCATTCAAATTTATAGATATTTATAACATATCTGTATCTTTATAAAGTATGTGTCTTGCTGTTAGCAAAAATATGAGCCTTGCCTTTTTATCCTACCTGGCAAGATGTCATTTAACAATATTTGTACCATTCACAGTTAAAGTGATTATTGATGTAATTGCAATAGAATCTCCATCTTGTTAGCTCTTTTCTATTTGTTCTGTTTGTTTTTACCTTTTTTCCTTTTTATGCTTCTTCTGAGTAAAGTCAAACTTTCTAAAGGAATCAATTTTATCTCTCCTATTTACATTATTTATATTTCCTTTTTCTTTTTTCTTAAAAACCTTTTAGTGGCTACCCTAGAGATTAGATTATCATATTCTTCTGTAAAGACATTTTGCCCCCATTTTCATCTACTTGAAAAGCAGAGAGGGAGAGAGTCTGTGTCTTCAGTTTTCTGTTCACTCTCCAAATATCCACAATAGCTGGGGCTGGGTCAGACTGACGCCAGGAGCCTGAAACTTCATCTGAGTCTTCTACATGGGTAACAGGGGCCCAAGTACTTGAGCCATCACCCACTACCTCCCAGGATACATTGGCAGGTATTTGGATCAGAAGTGGAACAGCTGGAACTTGAACCAGCACTCTGATGGAGGGTGCATGCACCACATGAGAAGTGATGGCCCGGGCTTCTAGTCCCGGTTGGGGCGCCGGTTCTGTCCTGGTTGCTGCTCTTCCAGGCCAGCTCTCTGCTGTGGCCCAGGAAGGCAGTGGAGGATGGCCCAATTGCTTGGGCCCTGCACCCGCATGGGAGACCAGGAGGAAGTACCTGGCTCCTGGCTTCGGATTGGCACAGCGTGCAGGCTGTAGCAGCCATTTGGGGGTGAACCAACAGAAGGAAAACCTTTCTCTCTGTCTCGCTCTGTCTACCTCCACCTGTCCAAAAAAAAAAAAAAAAAAAAAAAAAGAAGTGATGGCTTAATCCTCTGCACCACAAAATCTGATCCAGAATATCTTTTTAAAAAGTAATATGAGCCTCCCTTCAAATAATATTATATCACCTAATATGGAATATAAAGATCTAGAATTATCCTAATTTCTACCTCTTCTCTCTTGCTCTCTTGTATCATTGTTGTTACATATTTACCTTTATACAGGTATAAATATTTAACAAATGTTTGTCTTAAACGGTCAACATTTTTTAGAGAATTAAAGATAAGCAAAAAAGAACATTGGATACTAGCTCTATTCCACTGTGGCATCCTTAATTTCTTTGTGTATATCAAAGTTTCTGGGCTTTAAGTCCTGTATGAAGAACTCTCTCAAGGTTTTTTGTTAGAGTTGCTAGTTTTGACTACCCTCAAATTTTTTTTGACAAATTCTTTTTTAAAATTTATTTATTTATTTATTTGAAAGTGAGAGTTATAGAGAGAAGGGGAAACAGAGAGAGACCTTCCATCCTCTGGTTCACTCCCCAGATGTTCACAATGGTGGGAGCTGGGCCAGGCTGAAGCCAGGAACCAGGAGCTTCCTCTGGGTCTCCCATGTTGGGTGGCAGGGGTCCAGGCACTTGACCATTTTCTGCTGCTCTTCCCAGGCCATTAGCAGGGAGCTGAATCAGAAGTGGAGCAGCTGGGACAGGAACCTGCACCCGTATGGGATGCCAGCATTTCAGGCAGTGGCTTTACCCACTATGCCACAAAGCTGGTCCTTACAAAGTCTTTATTTCTTCTTCATTCAAAATGATTTTCACTGAGTATTGCATTATGGAATGCCGGACTTTATCCTTTTCGCACTTTGAAGACATCACTCTGTTGTCTTCCGCTTGCATATGTTCTGACAAGAAGTCTAATGTAATTATTATCCTTCTCATTATTCATAATGTATCTTTTGCGCTAGCTAACTTCAAGATTTTTCTTTTCATCTTTTGTTTATAGCAATTTGAATGTGTCATGTCTAGGGGTGTATATATGTATTTTGGTGTTTATCCTGCTTGGTGCGCTTCTTGGATCTGTGATTTGGTTTTTGCATCTAATGTTGCATACTTTTTGCCCTTATCTTTCTCAAATATTTCTCATGCCTGTTATTCTTTTTTTTCCAAGACTTCAGGAATGTGTATATAAAACTTCTTGATCTTGTTCCACAACTCTTAGATGCACTGTTCTATTGTTTTTCCAGTTTTTCTTTGTGTTTCTCTTGACTAGTATAAAGCAGTATTAAATTCTTTCCTTGCTCATGTTGAATCTATCAGTGAGCTTTTCAAGGGAGTTCTTTATCTTTGTTACTATATTCTTAAAACTTATTTTGTTTATTTATTTACTTATTTCAGAGGCAGAGAGAGCGAGCTCCCTTTTGCTGATTTACTCTGCAGATGTCTGCAACAGCTAGAGCTGAAGCCAGGAGTAGAAATCCAGGTCTCCTATATGTGTGGCAGATCCCTAATTTCTTGACCAATCCTCAGTTTCCCAGGGTCTGCATCAGTAGGAAGCTATGATTCGAGTGGAGCTGAGACTTGAACCTAGTTGCTCCAAAATGGGATGCCAGCATGTTAATCACTAGATCAATTGCTTACCCACTTGTTACTGTGTTTTTGATTTGAGGGGTTCTTTTTTTTATTATTTCTCATAGTTTCCAATTATTTTGCTGAAATTACCTATCTGGTCTTGTGTTACTTGCTTCTTTCATTACAGGCTTTAGCATATTCACCATAGTTATTATACTAAATTTCTTGTATGATCATTTCAACAGCTATGTCACATCTGAGTCTGTTTTTGGTTATTGCTTTGACTCTTCAGATTGTGGCATTCTTGCTTTTTCCAATGCCTTGCAATATTTGTGCTGGAAGTGGATATGTTGTATAGGGCCATAAGACAGTGAGGTCTATAGTATTTATTTATGCTTGGAAATAAGCACACCTTCCTTCAGCTTGGCATTTAGTGAAGGAGTTGGAGCTGGTGTAACCAATGATTGGGCTAGATTTAAAGTATATGTTTCTATGGCTACCTTCAGAGTATCATAGTCATCACATTTCTTTGGAAATAGCTTCTGTTTAGAGTGTAGTCTAATTTGTCATGGAGTTTTTCTCAATATTTGTTTTCTAATTGCGCTGGCTCTTTCTACCTGGCTTTGGCCCCTCTGATTTGTTTGTTGCAGGTGTATTTTACTTCTATTTTTACTCAATATGTAAATATAGCAGTGAGAAGGTGGAGGAGGGGTGAGTTCTCAGTCCCAGCCAGGTACTGGAAATCTAGATCTGGTTCTGTGCCTCTTACTTTTTTCTCTCATATTACCTTGTCCCAGGTGTGATAGGTTTCCACTAGTGCCCCTAAGCGACTGTCTTATTGCTTTTCCCTATGCATATGAAATCTCGTGATTCATAGGAGAGAGAGGGGAGGTAGGTTTCAGGGTTCCAGTGGTGGCTACTGTTCCTCCCTTCAACCAGTTCCAGGAAGGACTCTTTGTTAGTGTTCAAGCCAGTCTATCTTGCAAATGCCTAGCATGGTTCATGGAGAGAAGTCTGCAGGAGACTTGTGTGTCTGTTGAAACAAGTCTTTACCCAGAGTTTGGGTTAGCTTTTTACTTTGGAAGCTAGTTCCCAAGGAAAATGGTTAATTTGCAGATTTTCCAGGTTTCTTATTCAGGTGATGATGATGTTCTTTCTGATTCTGCATCTCTGAACTCAAATTATGAATGTTTAGATGTGCATGCAAATTTAATTTTTGAATAGCTTTTTATAGAACTATAGTCATATAGTCACTAAAGAGCTACAGATAATATATAGAACTTAAAAATGTACAAAAACTCAATACAGTCAAGCACATAAGATATTCAGAAATATAAGTCCACTGTTTTACATTTCTCTAAGAATAAATGACATCAACTCTATTAAGAGAAATTAAAGTCATATTCAAGAGAGATCTTCTAAATACTACATGTAAAATAGCACAGAAATAATATTGATCATGGTTTCCTTTCCTCTGACAATGTTAAATAACAAATGTGGCATTTTCAATATGTCCTGATTTGAATGAAACCAACTTGTAAGTAAGATAATGAATCTATAAGACTTTTTAATGCTGAGAAATAGAAGATATTACGTGTTTGAGGATATAGGCTTTTTAATGAGAGGAAAAAAAACAAAAATGAGAAATATCATCACAGATTTTGAATATGGATTTTTTAGAACAGAGAAGAGAAAATCTAAACAAAATGCTTTATCTAGCCCCTCAAAAATCATTTTAGGAAGACCAAAGTTGTTACTGATTTCGAAAAGTGGGTTTTCAAAAGGTGTTAATTCATTTCAATGTAGTTCATCAAGAATACACATAAAATGTTTGACACAACTCAGGTTTCTGGAAAGCACAGAACTATAAACTAAGAAATAATCACATCAAGGAGAAGGGACATATCCAGATGAAACAGGTGTAATACCAGAAACGTCAGGAGTTAGGGCCTTAGCATTACAGATAAAAAACACTTCCAGGGCTCAGACAAAGGATCTACTGTTCTCTCTTGGGAATGCCTGAAACAAAATCCTCTATAGCTGTTGACTAGTGGACCTTTCAACTGGGATCAGGGTGTGCCAGCGCTGTGTTCTTTAGAAGTGAGGTAGTTTACTAAGCTCATAGGAGATAAGAGCTTTGGCATTTTTGACTCATCACTCATTTTTTCTTTATACCTCTTCATGCTTCCCACATAAATTTTTCAATCCCAGACTCATGCAAGAAGACACAGGGTCCAGAAAAACGTGTGACCCGTAATGGTATCACAGTACCATCATTCAAATGCTATTTGGGAAAGGATGTTGTTGAATTATCTTCTTAAAAGAATTTCTCAGTCTATAAACAAATGAAGTATAGCTTTTTGTACTTTTACAAAATGGTTTCCAGGATTTATTATTTGTTGAAAAAAAAAAGGATGGAACCAAATATGTACAGTACTATTTATTTAGGAAAAGGAATTTTATATGGATATAAACACATCTGTAATTACAAGTGTAATTCAAAAGTTCATGAAAAATAGAATTAAGATATAATTAATAAACTTATTTGATTTAAAGTTTTTTGAAATTTATTTTTTCATTATATGATTTTCACAAGCTTTAAATATATAATTATATATATGTACTTATATATATTTGAAAGGTTGAGTTATAAAGAGAGAAGAAGAGACACAGACAGGGAGTAAGAGTGAAATCTTCCACCCGTTGGTTTGCTCCCAAAATGGCCTCAAAAACTGGCTTTGGATCAGGCCAAAACCAGAAGACTAGAACTCCATCCAGGTCTCCCACATGTGTGGCAGGAAGCCCAACCACTTTGGCCATCTTCTGCTGCTTTCCCAGGCACACTCACTAGCTCAGAGCTCGGTGGGAAGTGGAGCAGCTGGGACTCCAACCAGCACTCATATTGAATGGTGATATCACAGGTTTAACCTGTTGGGTCATGGCATTGGATCCTCCATGAACATTTTGAAGCCCTCTTATATGTACATATATATACATGGTTTTTGAAATAATGGTTTTGAAATAAACATTGGAAAGGCACATATGTCGGAGGCTACATGAGAGGCATCAGGAAGAGAAACTAAATTTCTTTGAGTAATCTTGATTTGCACTTTTGATTTACAAACATAAATGTTTTATGTAAATTAATTTAAGCAAGTCAACCCTTAAAAAGAAGTGAAGATGAAATAAACGAACCTGTGTATCATGCTGTAACCGTACAAACAGGAGCTATTATTTTGAGTGACTTTAAGACCCACTAATTTGACTATGTAACAGGATAGACAGTAATCATTTAGTAGGTGGCAGGTTTTTTTTTTTTTTTTGAGATTTTTACTTATTTATTTGACAGAGTTATAGACAGTGAGATAGAGACAGAAAGAAATGTCTTCCTTCCATTGGTTCACTCCCCAAGTGGCCACAATGGCCGTAGTTGCGCCTATCCAAAGCTAGGAGCCAGGAACCAGGATCTTCCTCCCAGTCCCCCATGCAGGTGCAGAGGCCCAAGCACTTGGACCATTCTCCACTACTTTCCCTGGCCACAGCAGAGAGCTGTACTGGTAAAGGAGCAACTGGGACTAGAACCGGCACCCATATGGGATACTGGTGTTGCAGGCGGAGGGTTAACCTAGTGTGCCACAGCACTGGCCCCAAGTGGTAGTTTTCATATGTACAATGTGAGACTCTTGAATATGTAATGTGGGAAAAATACATGAATAATTGTATTAGTGTCATTGGGAAGCACTTAATTTTTTTCATTGATTTCAAAAAGAATAGCAAAACAAGGAATGAACAAAAATTTACCAGGCAAAAAGAAAAAGTCAGAAGATCAAGGGTTACTATCCTAACAACAAAGAACCACTAAAGCCTAAAAGCATTAAGTGAGATAAAAGATACTTTGTAATATTAGAAGCCACATATAATGTAATAATAATACAATAAATAACATAACAAACACTCACATTAAATGAAACTGCAAGGATGTGAAAATTCTGATAGATGTTCAGCCATACTAAGAGACTTTTATTTGAAAAAGAGAGAGATGAGAGAGAGAGAGAGAGGGAGAGAGAGAGAGAGAGAGAATCTACCTTCTGCTCTTTCACTCCCCATGGCCATACTGAAACCAGGAGTTGAAACTCAATCTGGGTCTACCACAAGGGTGTCAGGGGCCCAAGTCCTGAGGTACAACTGCTGCCTCCCAGGTTATGAATTAGCCAGAAACTGGAATCTGGACCAGAGCTAGGACTCAAATCTAGGCACTTAGCTGTGGAATGCAGGTACCTCAAGCTGCATCTTAGCTACTGTGCCAACTGCCAGCTCCCAATAAGATACTTTAAATTCATGACCCTTAATACTTCAAGACAACATTAAGTGGACCAAAAATAAGCAATTACATAATGTAATATATCAGGTAGATCTTTTGTTTCCATATCAAACATCGTACTCTGATAATAGAGAATAATTTCTCTTTTCAAAGGCACACAGAATTGTTAAAAACTAGGGTACACAACAGAATACAGCTTTTAAATACAAATGCTGGAGTTTCACCTTAGAAGTATGTGACTCCGGGCTGGCGCCGTGGCTCACTTGGTTAATCCTCCGCCTGCGGTGCCGACATCCCATATGGGTTTTGGTTCTAATCCTGGTTGCTTCTCTTCCAGTCCAGCCCTCTGCTGTGGCCCAGGAAGGCAGTGGAGGATGGCCCAAGTGCTTGGGCCTCTGCACCCACATAGTAGACCAGGAAGAAGCACCTGGCTCCTGGCTTTGGATCGGCATAGCTCTGGCCGTGGCGGCCATTTGTGGAGTGAACCAACGGAAGGAAGACCTTTCTCTCTGTCTCTCTCTCACAGTCTATAACTCTACCTATCAAATAAAAAAAAAGTAGAAGTATTGACTCCAAGGTCTGAAAACCACTCAGATCCTTACAATCTTCATTAACATTTGAAGATCACTGGCAAAGGAGACAAAATAAACAAGGTACAATGGTAATGTCTGAATTTCCAAAGAAAACAGAACAAAACGTTAGATGCTTAGATTGTTTCAGATCATCCTGGATAGAGAATTTTATAAGGAGCCTGATTTTTTTTTTCTGCAAAGATCATTTAACCTTCTGCAGAATATTGTTTCAATAAATAACTTTATATTACTTATATATTAGTTACAGCCTCCTGATTACTCATTTCTGACTCTGAACTAAGTTTCAGGTGAAATATCTATATTAAGGCAGAATTACTGCCATTCTTCACTAAGTTGGAGATTGGTCTCTAGCATGACAGTAATAAAATTTATGCTCCCAGACTTTTCACAAAAGCAGAACTCAAATAATGCAAACAAACAATGAAACCTTTCACACCCATAACCTTAGTCGTATTTTAAATGGCTATATCTGTTGTATATCATACCCTCTGAAATTGTTCCAAGTTAGCTGGACTATTTAAAAGAGTGACTGAGTTGATACAAGTGGAAAATGTAAGCGAGCTGGTTGAACCCTGGGTGCTCTGTTGGGGCATTAGTTGTAACATCCTGGCAATGACACTAGCTGCATGCTCAAGTAGAGAAATGTTTTTCACTTCAGGTTCTGCAGAAGGCAAATGAGTGCTGTAAACAGTTGCAGCCTGGGAGAGAATCTAGCCATTACATAAGATAGCTGAAATTGTGTGAATGATGGCTCCTGAAGTCTTGCTTTGCAAGTGTGTGTGTGCCAGGGGCCTCCAGGATCTATGTTAGGTGCTGGAAGATAAAGACTGATTCCTCTTAGTGAAACCCACTTTGCTCTTCTGTTTCCCTCAACAAAGAGTCACTGGGAGAACTTAAAGATGGGCACCCTTCCAATGGGGAATTGTGGACATTTATCTTAGATTTGGCTGGTGAACAAACCAAAATACCATCTCCTTTTGCAAGATCTCCTTGGCTACAACTCAGCAAACAAGTTAGAATTAGCTTTAAGTCTGAAATGTCACCTGCAATTATTTTTTATTCACTCCTACATTTGTTTCATGAACACAGTTCCTAAAGTTGTATACCTTGGGGCAGGCATTGTGGCACAGCAGATGAAGCCGCTGCTTGACTCTCCTGCATCCCATTTTGGAGTGTGGGTTTTAGTCCCAGCTACTCCACTTCTGATCCAATTTTCTGCTAATATCTTGGGAATGCAGTGGATGATGACACAAACACTTGGGTTCCTGCCATCCATGTGGACACCTGGATAGAATTCCCAGCTCTTCGGTTCACTATGGCCTACTCAGGCTGTTGCAGGGATTTGGGGTGAACCAGTGGATCTCTCTTTCTCCCTCTCTTGCTCTCTCTCCCTCTCTGCCTCTGTCACTCTGCCTTTCAAAAAATAAATGTTAAAAAAAACCATACACCTTGCTATACGTGGACATCAGAGTTCTTAACTTAGAGAACCAAGCTTTTTTTTATTTTTATTTTTTTTATTTGGTGATAGTTCTGAATTTAGAATTGGAATAGAAACTTTTTTTTTTTTTTGACAGGCAGAGTGGACAGTGAGAGAGAGAGACAGAGAGAAAGGTCTTCCTTTGCCGTTGGTTCACCCTCCAATGGCTGCCGCGGACAGCGCGCTGCGGCCGGCGCACCGCGCTCATCCGATGGCAGGAGCCAGGTGCTAGGTGCTTTTTCCTGGTCTCCCATGGGGTGCAGGGCCCAAGCACTTGGGCCATCCTCCACTGCACTCCTGGGCCACAGCAGAGGGCTGGCCTGGAAGAGGGGCAACCGGGACAGAATCCGGTGCCCCGACCGGGACTAGAACCCGGTGTGCCGGCGCCGCAAGGCGGAGGATTAGCCTGTTGAGCCACGGCGCCGGCTGGAATAGAAACTTAAACTCTGTTAGGAACTCAAGGAATGTTTCATTTATTCTCTTTAGCTTCATTTCTGCTATTTTTTTGACAGGCAGAGTTAGACAGTGAGAGAGAGAAAGAGAGACAGAGAGAAAGGTCTTCCTTCTGTTGGTTCACCCCACAAATGGCTGCTACAGATGGCACACTGCGCCAATCCAAAGCCAGGAGCCAGGTGCTTCCTCCTGATCTCCCATGCAGGTGCAGGGCCCAAGCACTTGCACTCCACTGCCTTCCTGGGCCACAGCAGAGAGCTGGACTGGAAGACGAGCAACCAGGACAGAACTGGCACCCGAACCAGGACTAGAACTGGGGGTGTTGGCGCCGCAGGCGGAGGATTAGCCTAGTGAGCCACGGCGTAAGCCCATTTCTGCTATTTTTAAAAGACGTATTTATTTATTTGAAAGCCATAGTGGTAGAAAGAAAGAGACAGAGATAGAGACAGAGATAGAGACAGAGACACAGAGAGAAAGATATCTTTCATCTGCTAGTTCACTCCTTAAATGGCCACAACAGTTAAAGCTAGGATAGGCCAAAGCCAGGAGCCAGGAGTTTCTTCCGGGTCTCTCACATGTGTGCAGGGGTCCAAGCACTTTCGTCCTCCACTGCTTTTCCATGAGCATTAGCAGGAAGCTGGATTGGAAGTGGAGCAACCCTGATATGTGAGCAACAGCTTTTCCCAGTAGGCCACAATGCCGGCCCCATTCTTCAGATTAAAAAAAAAAAATTCTAGTTATTTTAAACAAACTGTTGCCAGTAATGATTGATGAGGAACATTTAGTAGCTCTAGGGGAGATGATTGATTCTCTTCACCCTGAGAAAATATTGCTGTTAAGGTTACCCAATTCTGATCACGTTGTGCCCCAAAGAAGCTGGGAGTGCATCGATTTAAACTGCCTCTATCTTTACATTCTGATTTGCCACAGAATTATGTTTTCAACAGAAAACGAAACAAAATAAGCTGTTCTTGGTGGCAGGGTGTTTCATTCATATTGGCATGATGCAATGTGAAGATTAATATTGATCACCTACGTAGGGCTAAAATTATTTGAAGTATTCTACACGTGTCATCTAGTTAAATATCTCCCATCTTCTGTAATGGAAGATGAAAAAGGGCGGGTAACTTGTCAAGAGCAATGGGCACATACCCTTGGGGGCCTAAGGCTGTCAAACTCCACCAGTCTTTGATTATGTCATGTTCTACATTCAAGTTAGGGACGGAGGCAGAAGAGAATCACTTGCAAGTCCTTCAAATAGAAAACTTGTCTGGACTGGGAATCATGCATTGCTCTTTTTAGTTAGAAGAAATCATACTAGTTGCATGTTTAGAGTCTTATCTTGCTAAAATATTCCACAATCTAGGTTGGCACCTCATTGGTGCCATTTACTCTTTTGACCACACGAGTATAAATGTATGGTGTGTTTGATGTATGTTTCTGATATTTGTCCATTTGTTCATTTGCTTAGTGAGGTACCTGGGTGTAGGGATATGTATTAGTCTTGGTTCTCCAAAGAGAAAGAATGAACAGGATGCATGTATCTAGAGATTTCTATAAGGAATTGCTTGCAATTCTTTAAACTTGCAATTGTGGAGGTATAGGCCTCAAACTGTAGTGTGGACTGCCAAGCTTTAGACCCAGGGAAGCCCTGAAGTCCATGTCCAAAAGCAGTGCATTCTTTAATCCCTTCTTGCCTAGGGAAGCTCAGACTTTGTTTTATCAAGGACTTCAGCATGTTGTATGAGGCCCCTCACATTGTGGACATCACTCTGTTTTATTGAAGATCTACAGAATTAATACAATTTTATCCAAAAGACACTTCCACAGAAAGGTCTAGGATAGGATTTGATCAAATATCTGGGCCCCATGGCCCAGTTACAATGATCACCAAAGCCTGGGAACTTTTCTTTATGAACAAGAATGAAGAGGGGATTCCAGGATGTGGGTTCACTTAGGTGTTCAAAAGTCTGCCTTCTCCCAGCTCCTCAGTCAGCTGGAGTCGCTCCCCCTTCAACTCTCCTAACTTTCCCACAACTCTTCCAGGATGCCAAGCAAGAACGGCAGATCATTGTCCACAATCCCTGGACTACTGGAAGTATAAGGATGGGCATCTTCATATGTCCTGACATCCTCCACAGATTTGCTCTCAGTCTGAACTTGAGTGGTTGTGAGTTTATACTGAGATTGCTAATTTGCAGGGGTAAAGGAAGTGAGGGTTATAATCCTAACCTTCTAGGAATCCTTGAGTACATCTTGTAGACACCCAGATAGTTGTTACAGATCATGATACCATCATTAGAATTATTTTTCTAAAATTAATTTATTAAATAAAAAATTTGAAAGAGTTACAATGATACAGAGGGAGAGAGAGAGAGAGAGAGAGAGAGAGAGAGAGAGAGAGAGATATGTTCTACACGATTGTTCAGTCTCCCCTGATGGCTACAACTGCTGGGGCAGGGCCAGATCAAAGCCAGGAGCCAGAAACTTCATTTGGGTGTCCCACGTGGGTACAGATGTCTGAACACTTGGGCCATTCCATTGTTTTTCCCATGCGAATTAGCATGGAGCTGATTTGGAAGCAGAACATCTGGGACTTGAACTGGCACCCATATAGGATTCTGGTGTTGTAGGCACCCACTATGGCACAATGCTGGCCCCTAGAATTCTTAATTAGTCAAGAAGGTGTATGTAAAGCTCTCCTTCCTACCCTTCCTTTTTCACGTGACCATTAAGAAAAAAAAAACAACATTTCTTTCTCTAACATGTTGCACTTTCATTGGTGGTAAGGGTCTTCAAGACATTTATGGAAAATGTGTATTACGAGAAAACCATGCATGGATTTAAAAAGAAATTAAACCTCATTAAGTTTTCCTTTTACTTTCATTTGCCGTGAGTATTTTGAAGTACACTTGCATAACCCCACAGAAGTTTAGAGGATCTGGTGAACAAATGTTGGTTATATTTTCTTATCTCTTTGTTCTATCTACCTAGACATTCTGTCCATTATGTTACCAGAATAGCTTTTGATGGCCACACTCAGTTCTATCTAGATCAACTTCACTGAGCAAGGGACATTTGTGAGTACTTTATGCTTACCAATATTATCTCCCTAAAACATGAACAATAAGTAAATATAAATTTATCACACAAATGAGATTAAAAGCTCCTGTGAAGCTAAAAGCTCCGGTTCCAGCAAATATTTCAATAGACTTAGGATTTATGCAAATGATTTCACTTGGCACTTCAGCTCTCATTACTCAAGAATTAACTGACATCTTCCTGCCTTTATTTCCAACCTCTGGACAATAGCATTTGCTTCTTTCACTGTCTTTATCTAGAAAGAATGTGAATTTCAAGAAGATTGAATTTGCTGTTATGAATTTGGAGATATTTCTTTATTTTAGATGTACATATACCTTGCTAAAATCTTATGCTATCATGAATAACCCACTTCTATTCTTAGTCATGCATTTTATTTCTTTATTTTGCAATGCAAAACTTGGTTTAGTGTCAGTGGGAGTTATGTACATGCTTTCAAAAAGGACCTAATTTTCACAGGCTATCAAAATAGCCTGGTGAGATAGTATCAGCAATGGGGATCAAAGGAAAAGATAGAGTCTACTGCAGCACCTGGATTATGGAAAAGTCAAACTCGTGCAGTATGCAAGTAATAGGGACTGTGTTGTTAATAAAAGCCTTAAATTCAAACATATTCTCTGTGTTTATTTTAGCCTTATGCCAGAAAGACACACTGTACATTATTCTGTAAAGAAATAAAAATGTATTGTGTTTTGTGGCTTTGCTACAAAAACTCCGTGATGTCTCTTAGAGCAACTTATGCAACATACCTCGGCCCCAAAGACTGCATGCATGACATTTGCAATGGTGAGGTCAATGCTGAAAATTAAGTAGCAACTTATCTATATTAGTTAAGGTGGGAATAAGAAAGTTATTTGTGATGCAGTGTGACACTGAGAGCATTTTCTTCTGCACTGCTGTGTAGAAGAGAGTTGAAAAACGTTTGACAGCATTCCAGTTGGCAAGTAGTAGCATTTTAATAAGTCAATACTGCTGAGAGTTCAATGTAAAAGCTGCTCATCTGAAAGAGAAGTAAACTAATGAAAGCTCAAACAGGTGAACACTTTCTGCACTCTAAATAGAGTGTGCATGTGTGTCTGGAGCACATATGCAAGTACCCTTTCAAATTAATGCACACACCTGACCATATGTTCTAGCAAATGCCATTAAAACTGCTGTGATTTGCAGAAAGAAATAAACATAATTCACATTTGGCACCAGCATGAACTTCTAGTTATTTTGGATTAAAGAAAGATACTAAGAAATATTTTAAAATTACTTGTATGCCAGAGCACCCTGCTTCTAATAAGGCCATCAGCAAGAGAAGATGGTAACGTCTATGATTGTTTTGATTCTAGCATAAAGATTTGATTTATTTATTTTTCATTTAGTAGGCACACACAATGAGAGAGAGAGAGAGAGAGAGAGAGAGAGAGAGAGAGACTGAATTCTGACCTACTGGTTTACTCCACAAATGCCTGCAGCAGCTATAGGAGCCAGAGTCAGCAGCCAGGAATTGAATCTAGGTCTCCCACAGGGTGGCAGGAATCTGACCATTTGAGAAATGATCCGCTGCCTCCCAGAATTTGCATTAGCAGAAAAATGAAGTCATGAGTCAGAGTTGAGACTTGAACCCAGGTACTCCAATGTGAGACATGGATGTTTGGGTGTTTCAACTGGTAACTGCTAGCCCAACACAAAGATTTCAGAAAGAGCATTTCTGAACACTGATAAAACGTAATCCTACAGCACAGCTCTGGCTGTTGCAACCAATTGGGGAGTGAACCATAGGATGGAAGACCTCTCTCTCTCTCTCTCTCTCTCTCTCTCTCTCTCTCTCTGCCTCTCCTCTCTCTGTGTAACTCTGACTTTCAAATAAATAAATACATCTTTAGAAAAACTGAATCTTATTTTACAATAAATTATTTCCTTACATACTCTATATGGTCACTTTTTAAAAAGAATTTTTAAAATTTATTTGACAGATAGAGTTAGACAGTGAGCAAAAGAGACAGAGAGAAAGGTCTTCCTTCCATTGGTTCACCCCCCAAATGGCCGCTACAGCCGGAGCTACACCAATCTGAAGCCAGGAGCCAGGTGCTTCCTCCTGGTCTTCCTTGCGGGTGCAGGGGCCCAAGCACTTGGGCCATCCTCCACTGCCTTCCTGGGCCACAGCAGAGAGCTGGATTGGAAGAGGAGCAAGCGGGACTAGAATCTGGCACCCATATGGAATGCCAGCGCCATAGGCAGAGGATTAACCGAGTGAGCTACAGCACCGACCCCTATGGTCACTTTTAATAGTTTTTTTTTTTTAAAGTTCTACCATTCTGATTTTTGCTTCTTGACTATATTATTATTTTTGTTGCTGTTGCTGCTGTTGTTAAAATATTATTCCCAGAAATTGTTCAAATTCCCTTTCCTTCATTAAAACTTCCCATATATTGAGTTATTTTCCCATTCCATTTGGAAGCAATTGGAATTAAGTTGGCTGTTAATTAGTGTATCCAAGTACATCACGCCAAGATTCATGTATTCCTTTTTCAGAAAGATAAATTTTACCTTATGGCAACAAATGAAACATGCAATTCTTGTTGTGCTTCTGTGTAAAATTCCTGTTCAAACATTGCACCTGCTTGCTGAAAAATGCTGCTATTGGGGAAGAGGGCAGGAAGGATCTGTTCAAGATGACATGGAAGATTCACAATTGTGGTTTACTATGGTAGATCACAGAGAAAGGTGTAAAAGCAGATTTTTAGCCTAGAGGTTAGGAAACCTTCTCCCCATATTTCTGAATCTGTTCCTGACTGCAACTTCCTGCCAGTGTGTACCCTGGTAGGCAGAGGTGACGGCTCAAGTAATTGGGTTCCTACCACCTATATGGGAAACCTGGATTAGGTTCCTGGCTCTGTGCAGTCACATGGCCAGGTCTGGTCATTGCAAGAATTTGGGTAGGAGTTTCTCTCTCTCTCCTCTCTCTCTCTCTCTCTCTCTCTCTCTCTCTCTCTCTCTCTCTCCCCATTTGTTTATTTGTGTCTCAGATAAATTTTAAACATTAAAAAGTGTAAAAGGTGGCACCACCCAACCATGCTGACTTTGAGGCCAAGTCTTTTTTCTGCCACTCAAACAATAAGAGGTTTAAATCTTAACAAATATAGTAAAAGGGATGAAAAACATGCACACAGAGGGTTAAACTCTGGGTAGGGATCTTTGAATGCTGCAAAGTATAGCTTTATATAGATAGTTATAATATAACAGAATAAATCCTAGTGGATTGGTCTTTAGGTCTCTTGTAATCCTGCAACATCCTCCTTGTTGAATATTTTACAATAACAAAATACAACCTGGTTGGAGGAGAATAAGTACCAGTCTTGAACAAGCTCAGGATGTGACACCCTACCCTTTTTGCTTTGCTGTGCTGAGCACAGCAGCTTTGCTTGCTATTATTCCTACTGCCCACCCCAGCCAGGCCATGCCTTCTCACATCTCATTCTGGCAGCATCCTTATCACTGCACCTCCTGCTAGACTTTTTCTGTCATTGATTATCCCAAATCCACCTTTTGATATCATCATGAACGTTACTTGTAGCTTTAATAGTAAAATGTAACATTCTCTGACATCCAGAGTATTGCAAGTCAGCAGCATGCACCTTCCTCTGGCAATACTAATCACACTCATAATTAATGTTTTAAGATCTGTGCCCATGTCTGAGATGTGTGTCCCACAACGGGAACAGTCATACATACTTCTATATATGATGGGACTTGAAAAAATTTGTGGAAAGTGTAATTAAAAGAAAAATTTAGGGGCCAGGGTTGTGGTACAGCAGGATTAAGCCACTACTTGCAATGCTGGCACCCCATACCAGAGTGCTGGTTTGAGTCCTGGCTACTCCACTTCCAACCCAGCTCCCTGCTAAGATGCCTGGGATAGCACTGGATGATGGCTCAAGTAGTTAGAGCCCCTGCCACCAACGTGGTTAAATCCAGATGGAATTCCAGGCTTCTGGTTTGGCCTGTCCCTTTGGGGAGTGAACCAGAGGCTAAAACACCTTTCTCTCTTTCTCTATGTTGCCCTGCCTTTCAAATAAGTAAATAAAGCCTTTTTATTTGGTGCAAACATTTTGTAAGCTATGTATAGTTTTTCTTGATATTCATTACCCTGAATTTTTGAAGATCACTTATGTGTTTTCAATACATGTTCACATAAAATAAACCTATGTTTTAATTCATTTCCATAAATGATTTGAAATGTCATCATATGTTCATATATAAGCATATAAGTTTTCTCTCAGTGATCAGCACCAGCCAGACACTGGAATAAATACCTGTGAAAGGAGGAAGCTTGAATGTGGTAGTAACTTCTAATTCATATATCAATGTACAGATTCTATCTCAAGCATGATTTTCTCTTTTTATATTGGTGGAACCCAGTAATTCAAAATGTTGTGTATAGGAAAGAGCTCTCTACAGTTTCCAGGTGTTAATCAGTTCATATCTGTAGCTGGATTTGACATTTTCACATTTTGACATGTTGCACGGGTACATTCAGATCGAAAGCTCAGTCACAACGTGTGTTCTTCACACCATCTAGTAAGGCTTAGCTTCTGGTTGCTCCTTCCTAAAGACCTGAACTGTAGCCTTCTGAAGGCAGCTCACTTATAATTAAATAAAAGCATTTTGTAAATGGGCAATATTTGTGGACTCATTTTCCAGAACAGTTTGTATTCTCTTTAACACCTATCTGAACATGACAGAATAGGCGTGACCATACTACACCATGTTTAGGAGCCAAACTCACAGGGGACATTCAAATATTAAGAGATGGGAACATGTGTCAAATTTTTTTATTGCTTTTAAAATCTGTCTACTTTCTGTTGACCATATTGGTTCTAATCATCGGATTACACCCAGATTCATGTTCAGACATCTCATCTTATGCATGGCATCTCAATAATTCACTTCAGAAAGGCCCACAAGATCTTTTAATTTTACCTTAAATGATTGTTTCCAGCCCAGTTTTTCTTTTGCCTAAAATCATGTGTTAATTGTATTCTTCTGAAACTCTACATTTTTCATACACATAATTCTTCTGAAAGTGTAAGAATAGATAATCATTTCATTTATTTGAAGGGCAGAGCAACAGAGAGAGAGAGGGAGAGACACACACAGAGACCACATGTGAATGAGTGAGAGATTCCATCTGTTGATTCACTCCCCAAATAGCAACAACCAGTGTCAGACCAGGTAGAAGCCAGGAACCAAGAACTCCATTCAAGTCTCTCAGATGGGTGACAGGGATCCAAGCATTTGGACCAGCTTCTGCTGACTTCCCAGGCATGTTAGCAGGAAGCTGGATCAGAAGTGAAGCAGGTGGGAACCAAACTGGTACTCTAATATGCAATGCTGGCATTGCAAGCAGTGGCTTAATCAGCTCTTCCGCAACAGCAGGCCCAAGAGTAGAGTTTTCACTCACATAAGTCTAGATACTTGACTTCTTCTCTTTCTCTAAAATACCTATCATTTATTGAATTAAACAAAATAAGGAAAATAGGAATGATTCTCCTTTTTAAAATTTATTTGACAGGTAGAGTTATAGATAAAGAGAGAGGTCTTCCTTTTATTGGTTCACTCCCCAAATGGCCGCCACGGCTGGTGCTGCACCTATCCGAAGCCAGGAGCCAGGTGCTTCTTCCCGGTCTCCCAGGAGGATGCAGGGGCCCAAGCACTTGGGCCATCCTCCACTGCCCTCCCAGGCCACAGCAGAGAGCTGGACTGGAAGAGGAGCAACCAGGACTAGAACCCAGCCACCCATATGGGATGCTGGTGTTGCAGGCAGAGGATTAACCAAGTGAGCCATGGCGCCAGCCCCAATTGTCTTTTTTAAAATGAGATTATTTGAAAGGCAGAGAGGGAGGGAGAGAAAGAATCTTGTATCCACTATTGTATCCACTATGTCACTTTTCCAAATGGCTGTACTAGCCAAGGCTGGGTCAGATCAAAGCCAGGAGCCAAGAACTCCATTCAAGTTTCCTAGGCTGGTGGCATGAGTCAAAGTATCTTCAGCTGCCTTCCCAGATACAGGAGCAGGAAGCTGGATCAGAAGCAAAAAATCTGGAACTGGAACTAGTGCTCTCATATGGAATGCCCACTTTGCATGTGGCAGCTTAACCCACTGCACCACAAGATTGGTTGCAGGAATCATATTATTGATAATTCTCCAGAGATTCAAGCAGCTTCTTGCTATAAATATTTCAGTTTCTTAAATGCCTGTGGTAATTCATTTTTGAAATTTTTTTTTCATTTTATGTTAAAGACAGAGAGGCGGAAACAGATTGATAGACAAAGGTCCCCCATCCACTGATTCACTTCCTAAATGCCTGTGTCAACTGGGGATGAGCCACACTGAAGTCAGGAATTGCAAACCTAATCTGGGTCTCCTGCATGCTTGGCAGGGACCGAAGTATGTCTGCTGCCTCCAGGGAATGCATTAGAAGAAGCTGAATGAGAAGCAGAAGGCATCCCAAGTGATACTTTAACCACTGTGCCTAACACCTGCCCCATAACTAATCCTTAATAATGTATTCAATCTACAGATTTTATTGGTATTAAGGTGTCCATGTCACAAGTCAAAATTTAGTTTTTGCTGACTTTTATTTTGTGAGAATATTATTGTTGGTAATGGTGAGAAGTGTTAGTGGGAAACTCCATCAAACTTTCATAGTGTGCAAGGCTAGCTGGTGAGTTACAGTTGAAGCGTGAGAGCGAAACCTTAGGCCTTGAACTCTAATTACACCTGAACTTCTCAAGTAGTTCCCTAAGTCTTGTAACAGTAGACAAATGAACCAATACCCCGTGGTTCCCAAGGAACATTTCCAGTCCACTTTACCTGGATTCAGAGACTGAAAGTGTTGACAGAACTTAATAAGCTAAGCAGAGACCGCTGGTCTATGGGTTCATCCAAGTGTCTTGGGAGACCAAGTTTCTGGATAGCCCACCCAAATGCCCAGGGATGACCTTTTCAGTGTTGTTCTATACCCTCTATGCTGCACACCTCAGTTAGCTTGGTCTCTGGCTCAAAATAGAATGGATTTTATTTCACAAATTCATTCTGCATTTGTGTCACAATCCTGTGCTTTTCTACTTGAGTGTCCCCTCATGCAGTGTCAGCATTCGCAAAAATGATCACCCACAATGCAACTAGAAATACAGTGACATGGCAAAATGGGGCACTGCCTGGAGAGCAGAGGAGCAGTTAGGTAGACACTGTCAGGCTTCTGAAACTTCCACTCAGTTGGTATCAAGGTTATCGCAATTTCATCAGTTGTCATATTAATTCATCATTTGCTCTTGCAAACAAAATAACTCATAATTCCCTGAAAAAACACTATAGGACATTTGAAAGCCAGTTTTCAAATGTGCAGTCACATACACAGGCTCCTGCACACATTCGTACACAGTCATTTAATAAGCACAGGCCAAGTCTGCTCAGGCATGATTATGCGGAAGTGCAGGGCCCAGAAGGAAGAACTGAGAAACTGTTTGGTTTACAGCCACAGCACATCACCCATGCTTCCTGTTTGCATTTTGTTTGGTTTCCCTTGTGGACAAGCCTCCTCTCTCAGGATTGAATTGTCCAAGCATTATAGGGTACTGAAGGGTGGGAAAGACACACACTATGAATTCAGTGTTGTCTTAGTTAAAGTTTCTGCCCTAAAACTTTGAAGAAATTGCATAATCTCTTTGAAACTTAGTTTCCTCTTTGCCAAATAGGGGAGAATTATGTGTGGATTATAGGGTTCTTGTACCAGACAAGACTCAAAAAATTCAATAAATCAATAGCAGACTAATTTTTAACTTGATAATTTTGTGTGGCCTGCAAATGACATTATAAATATCCAAATGGCCATTGGCAAGAAAAAATTTCCTCACCTCTGCAAGAATTTAAAATAACATACAAGGGCACTGCAGAAGATTAGTGGGAGAAAAAAGCAATGGAAAAATAAGCTTAGTTTGTTGCGAAAGTATTTTAAAATCCACGGAAAGCCTTTTTATAATACAATTGTCAATGAACTTTTTGAAGTACCCTCATGTATGAAATGTTTTGTAGAGAATCTCCTTCCCTCAACAATCAGTAATGTTCTGGTTTTGACCTTGTTATTGATATTAGACTGAATAAGCAAGAGAGTACAGACTCCTGACCACTAAACCATAGGGAACCTTGGAGAAACGTCTTGAATATTAGTTGTTAAGACTATTTTTAATTGAAAAGTCAAAATTCTTATATATGTTAGGCACATATCTAAATCATCTTCTTGTTGTATTTCCAAAAATGAATAGACCCATGAAAATCTCCAAGAAATTTATGGAATACTAATGATTTGAGCACTCATAACTCAAGACAAAGAAACTCAAAGTAATTCAAAGTTCACTGTACTGTCCCTTGGAAGTATTACAGACTGTAGGATTATATAGCATGGAATGAATGATGATCTCACAGTCTGCATAAAAGGTGCCATGACCATCATTAGAACATCATTAGAACACAGGAAATCTGTTTCATTACTCTGTAACAAACTGGTCCTGTAAATGGGTCTATCTATTAGCAGGAGACACAGGACATAGAATGCACTCTTTAATTGCCTTAAGATGCAAAGTTCCTGGCTGCTGAGTTCTCAAAGCTCTCTCATAGGTGCTGAGTGCCCAAAGCTTTCATTTGAACTTTGTTAAGCTGACACTTGATGCTGCTCACATTGCTTCAGCTATTTTCTTCCTCTCTCTGGATGGTTTGCTGCTGACCAAAATGGCAGTGCCTACAGTCCCACTGAAAAAAAGTGCAAATTTTGCTGAGAAACAGAACCTTAGCATACACGCTAGCATTTCCTTTGTAGTTCAGGTAATTTAACGCACACTTTAACCCTTCCAATCCAACTCCACCGTGGCCACAGTCATAGAATTCTATCCTCTGTGACTGAGTTGTTCTTTTACAAGTGAAGCAGCTTATAGAAAAACTATTTTCAAAATACTTTTATGAGATGCTTGTTGAATGACTCAGTTTTATAAAAACTATTTTTCAAGTTAAAATCAGGCTTTAAAATCCCTTTCTTCAAAGGGGCATGAAGAAACTATTGGAGGTGATGGATGTGTTTATTACCTTGACTGTGGTAGCAGTTTTAGAGTTGAATGCACATGTCTGCAGACTAGATTGTGTATTTCCAATATGTGTGGCTTTTGTATATCAATTATACCTCAATAAAGCTCATAAAATAGGTAAATTAAAACTCTATTCTTCTAGTTTTACTTAATGAGATACAGAAATTACCTACTATCCAATACTTTATATTTGTAAAAACTCAAGAAAAAGGACACTTGTAATATTCTGGCCTGTGAATAGGACCAATATTGATTTGTTATACTTTAGACAATGTAACAATATTCCTCACATAAGACATGAATTTTGAAGGAGATTGCTAAAGGAGTCTGGAATTTTCTTCATGATCTGGGAAGACACATTTTTAGACCTCTTAATGGCAGACAGATGGACTGGATAACATAATAAGATCCTTTTCAGTCCTTTAATTCCTGGAATATTTTTAAAAAAACAAGAATCTGTGTGTATGAGAGAAATAGACAATCATACACACATGCATAGAATGAAGAATGACAATCTCATATTTTAGATTAAAAATAGATGTCTACTTGAAGGTTCTATTTGCAAATGTTAATATTTTTCAGAAAGAGAGTTCATATTTGGCTTAATTCTATCTAAATATTATATTGGTGATTAAGTTATGTTTAGACATGAACATTTTGCCTTTGATTCCAGTGGTATTATTACTAAAGAAATTTTGATACAACGTGAACCTGAACCTGTAGCATACTGATTTATCCCAATTTGGCCATAACACCGTAGTAGAGTTACAGAGCTGCTGTCTTCTAGTTTTGTGATGTCTGCTGACTCCTAATTCTTTTCTTTCACAGGCCTAAATATGAAACCTTGGGGGATTGTCTTACACGAAAGGCAGATACTTAAAAACGAAATCTTTATTCTCCATTTAGAAATATTCACAATGATAGAAAGGGGGAATTATTTAATAAAGTCACTTTGACTACATAAATATTTCCTTGATGAGCTAAAAATCTTGAAAGCTGTGTCTAAAATGTATAAAGGGCAAATAAAAAACACATAAAAGTGAATTTCATGAGCTTTCAAAAAAACGGTCTTAATAAGGTTAAAACCTTCTACAACAGAGATGAGGAAAATGCTAATAAGCATTGAAAGCAAAGCAGGAAGGGCTGAAGGAATAGTTCCCCTGCTTATACTCATTGGATAATGTGAACAAAAGACAAAACATGGAATTATTGAACTCTGTCTGGACCATCAAGGGATGATCTGTCATCTGGAAACATAAAGAGGCAAATAAGGTGGCATTTCAGTTCAAGGATGCAATTAGGTAAAATATGGGGCATAGAACGTACACAATATATTCTGAATCTTCTTCCTTCCCTCAATTTCCATTTCCAACACCCAAGTCAGAGCATCCATCTTCTCTTGCCTGGTTTAACACACCGGTCTCTGGACTAGTCCCCTTGCTTTCATGTCTGCTTCCTTTCATTTCTTCTTTTGCAGAACATATCAGAAATATTTTAAAATCACAAATAAGATAATGTTATCTGATGCTTAAAATTCCTGTGTGGCTTTCAATCCCTGCTTGGCAGTATCATCTACCTCTTTGTCCTCCACCCATTCTGTACTTCTCTTGATTCACAGGAGCCTGAAGAATTTCTGTTAGCTCCTAGCTTGAGCACTCTAAACTTATCCCCACTATAGGGCCTTAAAAGATAATGGTAGCAGGTCCTCTTGCTTGCAGTGTGTTCTTTCCTGGCTGAGTCTGGTTCTATTATTCATTCTATTATTCATATCTCATCCTGAATATCATCATCCTGAAGAGACCTTCTTTGGCATGCCTGCTAGAATGACGACTAATTCAGTCTCTGTAGGGGATTGAGCACATCATTGCTTTTTGCTCAGTTGTATTGGTTGTTTCTTCCACTCCATTGCAAGCCATGTGCTAGAAGAGCATGCAACCTATCTATTTTATTCATTACTATCTCTTCCCAGAGCCTAGAACAGTGTCTGACATATAATAGGCTTTCAACATATTTTTGGATGACTGAATGAATTAATAAAGATCCAGGCAGGGTTGGTGTCTTGGGAATGCTTTTGGAGGAGGTGGAATCAAGCTGGAACTTTGCCTAGAGCTTGGGAAGGTGAAGAAGACATTTGGGCACATGCTTTTGGGTAGCAGTGTGGTAAGATGGAAGGGACTGTTGGCAAAGTCTATTGCTGGGATGGAACTTGGTGCATCTGGTTGAACACTGCTTGGGTTCCTGTACCCTATATTGGGGTGCTTGAGTTTGAGCCCTGGCTTTATTCCCAATTCCGACTCCCTGCTAATGCACACTGTGGGAAGCAGCAAGTGATGGATCAAGTGGTTAGGTCCTGCCACCCAAGTAGGAAACAGGATTGAGTAGAAGGCTCCTGGCTTTGGCTTGTTGTGGGTATTTGGGGACTGAACCACTAGGTGGAAGATTTCATCTGTCTGTCTATAGTTCAGCCTATGATTATAAAGTAAATTGAAAGTATGTTTTCACAAGAATTAAAAGAAAAGAAAGAGAGGAAGGAGAAATGGAGGAAAGTAACATATTTTCAGAATTGTGTCTATGACATACATGAAATCAGCTCCCTTTATATTAATAATAACAATAAAGCCCATTGCCTTTGGTGATGACACAGTCTAGAGGGCAGGGAGTTGTGGGGAATGAGACTGAACAGGGCTAGGTCAGAGTAATGGCAGAGTCAAACAGACAAATCACATGTGTAAAATAAAGTTATGGCTGATTTAAAGAGAGTATCACAATTTTCTAAATAATTTCTTCACTTACATAGGAAGTTTTATTTTGTTAAGCTACTCTAGACTGTCTCATTATCCCATCTGTTAATTCTACTGATGTTCACACATACATGATACACATACAACAAAACATATTTTCTGTAAAAATAATATGCACTCTTCATTTTAATTCATTAGATTTGTGTTGCGGTGTTATAAAATTCCACTGGCAGAGAAAGCCATAACTAAAATGTGGTCTATTTCATTTTATTTTCATAAAAGAAGGCTATTTCTATTTCCATGAAGCTTTACCAATCTCAACATGCACAATCAGAGATTTTTATAAAATAAGAAAAAAAAAGCTACAACAAAAAGCCAAAATACCTTCAACCATTTTTAACATTTCAAAGATGCCATATATTAACAACAACTGCTTAAGTAATTTTTTTATGCCAAGGTCATCCTAAGTGCTTTGGCTAAAATGACTTTGATTGACAATTTTGAACTAAATGTTCACTGAAGGCCAGCACCTTTCATTTGCATGCTTCCTATGCACTCTGGACCTAGCTACTTTAGCTCAATTTCCTCAACTGTGAAATGGATTCAATAAATAGTGTCTTTGCAAAAATGCACACTGTAGCTGAAATAAGCCTTATGCTAATGATGGCCTGTTCTCACAAGAGATTTTCTGTCTTCTCCCTTCCATCAATCCCAAGAGATGCTATTTTGTGAAAACCCATCAGATTTATTTATTTATTTTATTTAGGCTGAGCATTTTTATTCAAAATGCATGTATCTTATATCAGACACAAGGAGATTCAGTTACAGTGAAAAACCCTAACATTATAAAAAAAGCAAGTCCAACTACAGACCTCCTGATGGAAAAGGACTTCTAAGTGGGGCCGAGTCAGGATGTCAGGGAAGAGAGAGACTGCTTTGGGAAAGGCAAGAAGTAGGTGAGAGAATCTGTATGTTGGTTCTCTGAACTCTAGTCTCAGGGTCTTTGTTCTCCTAGTTTTGCTCCTTGGAACTGCCATGGCAGATAAATTATCTTTGCTCTATTTTCTTATTTGAGGAGGAGGACCTTATTGCCAGGATCTCAGAACAAGGCAGATACTGCAAATCCCACAAAACAAAGGGAAAAAATGGGAGGAGATCAGAGTGATGGAGCGCATTTTGGAGAATGAAGTGCTCAAGAGGGGCATAGAGGAGAACTGCACAAACTCACTGCCCCAGGATACCATGGAGAAAAGTGGGGCCTGGGCCGCAGGGGAGGACAGTGAGGTGAGATGCACCACAGGACCCAGAGCATACTCCGAGACGCTTTGGGTGTCCTCAGGAGAGTAAAAAAAGACACAGCCTGCAGGAATCCACAGGCACATCCATAAGGAGAGAATATAGTGAGATGAAACAGCAAGATAAGAGATAAAACTGGAAATGGCTTAGCAACAAAACAGAGCAGAATGAAAATTCATATTTAAACCAGACATGTACAGAACAACAGTGCTGAAGATGGAATCAGCCCTGTAGGATGTGCCAGGAATGAACTCCCAGAATGAAAAATAGAGAGAAAAATAGAGACAAGAAGGCAGGTGTAGAGAATCAAGAACAGAGAGCAAACTAAGGTGTTTTGGAAGAAGAAGCAGGGAATATATAATAATAATTGTTAAAAAATATGGTGGAACCAACTGTCTGAAGTTATAGAAAGACCAACATATAGGAGAGTACTTCAAAAAGCTTGTGGGAAATGGAATTTAAAGATAAGTTTATTCTGGTTTAAGAAAATCCATATATACCAGGTGGATCTTCAAACAGTTCATAAAGGATGCTTTTGATGAAAAAGCTATGCATGCATTTCAAACTTGTTTGCACAAAAACAAACTTATCTTTAATTCTGTTTTTCACAAATGTTCTGAAATAACCTTGTATAAATGAAAGGGCTTATTAAGTCCCACACAAAATCTGTGGAAAGAGACCTACCCATCCAGATATATGATGGTAGGTTTTTAGAAGGGTAAGGATAATCCCATAGGTCTGTCCTAAAATATAGGTGCTGCCATGGCATACCAATTTGCATAAGCATATTACACCAATTTCAATAAGTTTATGTTGTCTAAAATAAATTCTGGTCATTATGATTTGGAGCCTGTCATCCGCCTTCCTGTGTAATGGAGGCCAATTCAGTAGTTTCTAAACCTCAGCACTCTGGCGTGTGGAAAGGGGGTACAAATATTTGCTTCTGATGTTTGCTGTGAGGATGAAACTACCAGCGCAGGCAGCCTGAGTGCTGGATGAAATCACATACTCCAGAGAAAGCAGGGACAGCAAATTAATGTGTGACACTGGAAACATTAGCATAAACTCATGACATCAAACAGATCTATATTTTCTAATCTTTCACCATTAATTGTTCCAATGGCAGTTGCAAGTCCACTGCCCACCAACTCTCATGTGTCTCCTACTGCCCTGACTTCACTGCTAATCGTGCATATAGCTATAAAGAGCCAGAGTCCCTGGAAGGGAAATTGATTCTATGCTTTTGAGCAGGAAAAAACAAAATTGGTCTGGAATATCCTTTTGTTGTCTGGAATCCATGAGAGCTTAAAAATGTCAAGGGCAGTGCTAAAGGACAGAAGAGCAAACTTAGAAGGGCTTTCATTGGCTATCCTGTAAGTACCATCACCATAATAGTGATAATAATCATAATAACTAATTGAAGCAAGTTGAGTCTGTGAAAAGCCATGAATCAGTAATTGTATAAATATAAAATTTACAAAATGTAGCTGTAATACAAAGAAGGGTATACATAATAGGATACATTTAATTATTCATTGGTTTTAATAAATAAAGTAGTGTTAATAAATGGGATTCCTGTGAAGCCTATGCCATCTGAAATTTTAATAAATTTATTCCTATAAAAGATGTAAACAATCTATAAGAGAAAATTTACTCAGAAGTCTATTTGATTTTAGGAATCTTAGTGTTCATTGCATTCATCATGATTTTGGATAATGATACTGATATCATTTGGTATGGCATAGTTTTTATTACTTGAAATATACAAGAAATAGATTAAAAAAGATCTTGAAAACATTTAGAGTAAATGATGATTAAATTCCATCTCTTGCATTTTGCAAATTATTTATATCTTTTCTAAATGCAAATGTTTTAAAATTCAAACTGTACATGTATTTTATGGATATCTTAGATATATGAGTGTTTTACCTTTTATTTTAATTATGTATTTGTTTGTAAGCACAAAAATATACTTGTTTCTCTGTGTAGGAGGGAAGGGTAAAACAGAGTTGTGAGTAATCCAAGGAGCCCAGGAATAAGTAGGGACTATACAAAGACAGGGAAGGATTGGCTCAGCCCTTGGCTATCTGCAGTGGCCAAGTGCAGAGGGGGTTCACTATGGGCTCCAGGGTTGACCCATGGAGGCTCAACTCTACAGTTGCATCTCCTCCTCCTAGGAGAGGTCTTCTAGATGGCTCAGCCAATCATAATAAAATAAAAATGAGTACTTCCTATAATTTCTATTTTCAATTGACTATGCACTCCCAGGAAGTTGCAAGACTACTACAAAGGGGTCTCATGTACCCTTCAACCAGTTTCCCACAGTAGTTTCAGCTTACATAGAGTTCAGTGCCAAAACCAAGACCTTTTATTTTATTTTATTTTATTAATTTTATTCATATAAAGGTGACAGAGTTCATGTATTTCACGGGTACAATCCTAGCAAGATAATTATGCTTTCCTCCCTCATCTTCTCCCTCCCTTATCTTCCTCCTTCCCTTCTTGTTTTTTTTTTTTTAATTTTTACAAAAACATAACTTCAGTCCATTCTACAACCACTGGATATTACTAACCATAATATTTAGCAAGTAAAAAGGATAAAGACCACAGTTCCACAGGAGTATAAACAAAGGCTAAAAGCAGCGTTCAAATCCCCAGATGCCCATTTCACTCCTAAAATTTATTGTATTCTATATTAACTACTACACTTAAGAGAAAACATATGACTTTGATAGGACTCATGTTTCGTTTCAGAAGGAAGACTGAATATTCTAGGAATTAAAACCCTTTAAACAATGTAAGAATCATTTACTCACTAGCCCAGAGAGATTTCTTCTCAGTTCTTTCATAAGGAATGGCACTACTGGTGTACAGAAAAGGCCTAGGGAAAAGGCTCTGGGGAGAGAAATGATGGGCATGTTCTCACTTTCTGTCCCTTTGAAGAGTGTGCTGGGACTCATGAACATGAGGAGCTGGCACCCAGGAGGTTTGTGGAAGTATCATAGTTCCATGTTGTAATGTGTAACAAATTGCCTGTGGTTCACCAGGCATGTTGTTGATTTTTGTGGGATCACTTATTTCTGAAATTCACCCCAACACTTTTCAGTGTTCCTAACTTGATAGAGTTCAAGTTTCTAGTCTGTACTTTCACCTTCCTGCCCTGGGCTAGAAATTATAATATTTTCTTGAAGGGCAACAGATAGGTAACATGAACTATCATGGATTAACTGAGACACTGAGTTAAAACACACAGGTCAGACAGGGTTTTAGTGATCACAAGGGTAATTTTGGGTCCAATGTGTGATTTCAAACTATGAAAGCCTTCTTAGATAGAGGATACAGACTTCGCATAACCAGAGATTTGTTTCTAGAATTAAGTCTTAAAAATAAGTTATAAGGATATTTTAAAAATTCCATAGATGGCCGGCACTGTGGCTCACTAGGTTAATCCTCTGCCTGCAGCACTGGCCTCCCACATGGGTGCCGGGTTCTAGTCCTGGTTGCTCCTCTTCCAGTCCAGCTCTCTGCTGTGGCCTGGGAGGGCAGTGGAGGATGGCCCAGGTGCTTGGGCCCCTGCATCCTCATGGGAGACCGGGAAGAAGCACCTGGCTCCTGGCTTCGGATTGGCACAGCGCCAGGCATGGCGGCCATTTGGGGGGTGAACCAATGGAAGGAAGACCTTTCTCTCTGTCTCTCACTCTCTCACTGTCTAACTCTATCTGTCAAAAAAATAATAAAAATTCCATAGAAATGTGAATGTGAATTATTGAGAGTAGTGTGGCAATTCCTCAAAGAACTACAAATTAGTC
Source organism: Sylvilagus floridanus (assembly GCA_949820135.1). Classification (NCBI taxonomy): domain Eukaryota; kingdom Metazoa; phylum Chordata; class Mammalia; order Lagomorpha; family Leporidae; genus Sylvilagus; species Sylvilagus floridanus. The sequence goes on from OX463241.1 coordinate 82,528,685, forward strand.
TGTCACATGGCCCAGCTATCTCACTTCTGGATCTATATCTGAAGAAAATGAAATGTACCTATAAAATACATACTCACATGCTCATGTTCATTACAGTACTATTCCACAATGGCCAAGATATGGAATCAACCTAGATTTTCATTGGCAGATAAATTGGATAAGTAAAATGTGGCATAAAAACACAATGGAATATTATTCAGCCACAAAAAGAATGAAATCCTGATATTTTCAGCTAAATTATTAGAAATTGAGATCAAGATATTAAGTGAAATAAGACAAAACACAGGCCAGCACCAGGGCTTACTTGGCTAATCCTCCACATGCAGCGCCGACACCCTGGGCTCTAGTCCTGGTCGGGGCTCCAGATTCTGTCCTGGTTGCTCCTCTTCCAGTCCAGCTCTCTGCTGTGGCCCGGGAAGGCAGTGGAGGATGGCCCAAGTGCTTGGGCCCTGCACCGGTAAGGAAGACCAGGAAGAAGCACCTGGCTCCGGGCTTCAGATCGGTGCAGCACACCGGCCGTAGTGGCCATTTGGGGGATTTGAGGGGTGAACTAATGGAAGGAAGACCTTTCTCACTGTCTAACTCTGCCTGCCAAAAAAAAAAAAAAAAAAGACAAAACACAAAGATAAATATATTTACTCTCAAGGAATATTAAAAAGTAAAAAATAAATCTTTTCAGAAAAGTAGTGGTTACTAGAGGCTGAGAAACATAAGGGGAGGTAGGCCATAGGGAAACTGGATAATGGGTACCGAAGAGCCATTTAGTGAAGGTGATAGGCTGTGGCATGTTCAGGATGGCAGATTAACAGTGGCTCGCAGCCAAGGAACTTGAAGGGCAAATTGCTTGGTATAATCAGTTTATATTGTTCTCCATATTGGAGAACCTGGGTTTGAATCCCGCCTCTGCTTCCAATCCAGCTTCCTGGGAAGCTGTAGGTGATGACTCAAGTATCTGGATCCCTGCCACCCTTGGAAGAGATTTGGATTCAGTTCCAGGCTCCTGACTTTGCTCTGGTCCAATCCTGGGTATTATAGGCTTCTGGGGAGTGAATCAGCAGGTTGAAAATGTCTGTCTGTCTGCCTCTGTCTCTGTCTCTCTGTCTTTCAAATGAAAGTAAATAAATAGGGGGTGGCACTGTTGCTCAGCAAGTTAAAGTCACAGCCTACAGTCCTGGCATCCCCTGTGGGCTCCGGTTCCAGTCTGGGCTGCTCTGCTTCCCATCCAGCTCCCTATGAATGCACCCACGTGGAAAACTGGGAAGAAGTTCCTGGTTCCTGGCTTCGGCCTGGTTGAGCACTAGTCATTGCAGCAATTTGAGGTGTGAACTAGCTGGTTGAAGACCTCTCTCTCTCTGTCTCTCCTTCTCTCTCTGTAAGTTTGCCTTTCAAATAAATAAATAAATAAATCTTTTAAAAAATAAATAAGAAATCTGAAATGCTCTTTAAAAAAGATAAAACAAAATTAAAAATAAAAGTTCAATAAAACATGGAATTAAAAGATAAGTTTATTTTGGTACAAAATTTTTGAAATCTAAAAACGCTTGTTTTTAAAGATTTTTTTAATTTATTTGAGAATCAGAGTTACAGACAGAGAGAGGGAGAGACAGAGAGAATGGTCTTCCATCTGCTGGTTCATTCCCCATATGGCCACAACTGCTAGAGCTGAGCAGATCAGAAGCCAGGAGCCAGGACTTTCTTCCAGGTCTCCACATGGGCGCAAAGGCACAAGCACTTAGGCCATCATCTACTGCCTTCCCAGGCCATAAGCAGAGAGCTGGATTGGAAGAGGAGCAGCCGGGATATAAACTGGTATCCAGATGGAATGCCAGTGCTGCAGGCATAGGCTTAGCCTACAGCACCAGCCCCTAAGCAGTTTTTATAATATGCATTTTCCATAAACTTTTGAAGACTTTCTTATATATAATTTCATTTTTACACCAGAATAAACTTATCTTTTAATTACATTTTCCTGTGAACCACCAGATGTCAGCGTGCATATACTACTTATTAAAAAATGTTGAAATGCTGAAATTTCCTATGAAATTAGTGTATCTGAATTACAGAAATCTAAACAGGCAATCATTAAAAAAGCAAAAATGTCTGATTTGAGGGTTACGTCTAAAATTACAGACCTAAGAAGGAATATTTTTCTCCTACACTGTTTGAATGTTCACAGATCATGTTGTCTACCTTAGAAATAAAGGTTATTCCTTCATTCTGAGTGTGCCCATCTTCTGGTGTGCTATGGGAATTTGGGGTTAAAAAAGACCTCCAGGTTTTGTGTCGTGGCCAGTGGCTTAAGCCATTGCTTGTAATGTGAGTATCCCATATTTGATCCCTGAGTGGAGTCCTGGTTGCTCTGCTTCTGATTCAGCTCCCTGATAATGCCCCTGGGAGAGCAATGGAGTTATCTGTGTGGGAGCCCAGATACAGTTCCTGGCTTCTGGCTTATCTAGCCTTGGCAATCGCAACCATTTGGGAAGTGAACAAATGGGTCGAAGATCTCTCTCAATCTCTCCCTCTCCTTAAATAAGTAAATGTATATTTTTAAAAGCCTCTATTTTTGAAAATGTGATATATACATTATACTGTGGAATTGGAAAAGGGAGTGCATTTTGTTGAAGTGCGTTTTTCAACTTTGACAATTTTTTCTGTTATTTTTCACATTAATATTTCCATTTCATTAACAAATGAAAATGCTCTTTCCTGTGATAATCTTTGATTTCTTTTTTTTTTTTTTTTTTTTGAGTAGCCCTCAAATTACTATCTGATTTCCTCACTGTTTCAATCAAGTAAACTCTGAGGAAAAGGGTATGTTGGTCTCAATACAAGCAGCCAAGGCTGAGTCCTTCCAATTCTGGAGCATCTGCCCTTCCTCTCTATCCTGAGACCTGCAGCCAGTCTGTGCATTGCTGTGTAGTTTCACAGCATTGTCTCATTTGGTCCTTGTTTTTGCAAACAGGGGCTTGAAACTCAGGGAAACTGAGGTGAGAAGACTTGGACTTGCAGCCAGACTTTCCTATGTAAAGCTTGGTGTTCTTCCTGCCTCCCAGAACAGGCCTCCAGTCCAGTTAGGGCTGCTCCATCCACAGGAACCCTATCTCCAAAGACAGCTGCTGTAGAAAGCCCTGGACAAAATGCTGGACAGCAAGGGCACAATGGGATGGCTGGGATGGGTCTCCCTTATCTCACCTCCAGATCCCATCCAACCACCCAGCTCAGTGTTGCAGGGTCAAAGGCATTTGAACATGAACGCCTGCAGAATTAAATCCCCATTCCCTACTAACTACCCCCGCCCTATTATATTCATTGGTTGCTTCCTTCTGATCCTCATTAGTAATAATACAAATTACTTTACTTCAATCATTACTACTAATGAAATACCTAGTATGTGTTGATTTGTCCAGTTTTTTAAATGAGTATAATATTATTCATCCTTTCTACCTCCCAGCAGAATGGTTCTCCATTAACTGCTTATATAAATCAGGAAACTGAAGTTTAGGCACCACCTATTGCCAGAGGGGCTCAGTGCCTGGGTTTACAGACAGGAGCCTCTGTCCCTAAATCTGTTCCATTAAGTATTAGGCTAGACACTCCCACACCCATAGTTGCTAAGTCTCTGTTCATACCTGAACACATACTACATTCTGTTCAAAGGGAAAAAATAAAACTTAGAATTTGAAAAGTTCAAGAACAACTAACTCAGCACCAGAAAGCACTTTCTTATGTTCATATCATTCCTGTGTCCCCTGCTGCCTGGGCACATGCATACTCCTCAAAGTGCTGACACCTTGGATCACTGCAACTTGCATTGGGACATCTCACTACGTTTTTCTTGATCTCTTGCTTGTTTCTCTCTGTGTACATACTGAATTTGTTGTTCACATCTCTGTCCTCAGATTGTGAGATCTGTTTTATACATGTTTATACGTGTACTTAGAGCAGGGTTTGTATGTAAGAACATGTGAAATGTTTAAATGCTTTAAACTAGTCACTATACATTGAAAATGTTCTTGGAGTAGTGCATGTAATAAGCAGATGCATCCAAAAATGTTATGGATACACAAGTTACTTTCTGCCTTAAATTCAGGGTAGAGCTAAGCTTTTTCTGTTAATAATTTCAACTACTCAGATCAGACATCTTCAGACAACATTTTTAGAATCTACATGTTCTGTAGTGGGAGTTTATTGGTACACTACAGTTTTCAATATCTGATATTAAAACAATGGAAATGGACTGTATTTCCAGATTTCTCTGCCTCTTTCATTCTGACCCTGTGTATCACAATCCATATGCCTTTGGTCTTCACGTTGAAACAATTTTATTTTTGTTTGTGACCATATACCATTTAAAGCATATTATTTTTTAAGGACAACTGAGCCAGGACGAGGCTCATCTTTATGATGAAAGCCATCCCATATTTTAGAATCACTATACGTCGTATTTTCAAATGTCGGGTGTTAGAAAAACTAAAGTCAGTTATGTAGAAGAACAATTTCTTGGCATATTACATTTTTATAAATTGAAACTGTGATGACCAAGGTTGACTACATTAAAGCAGAATTAACCTTTCCAGTTATTAAACATGCTAGAAGTAATTTGGGAGTAATCCATAACATTAATTAGTATAGGGCTTGGTTACTTTGTTTGTGGTTTTAATTAACTAACCCAGGCATGCAGGGTACCTGAGTAATTTACTTTCTTTATCATGATACCATTCAGTTATTATTTATAAACACTTACATTTATCAGAAGTTATACATAGGATTATCAATATCAATTTAATTTATGATGGTCAAATACTAACTTCAATTTCCTTCTGTCAGTATTGGGCCTCTCTCCTGTCCTACCTCTAGATTAATTAAATTTAGATATGTTTCTTTTTATTAGCACAAACCTCTGGTTGAAAAATAATAGCTTCTTATACAGTTTGTGCGTTAGTTTTGCTGTTGAATGGCTTCTAAAGGCCCATGTGTTAAAGGCTTGGTTCCCAAGGTGGGGCTGGTGGCAGGTTGGTAGAGCCTTGTGGAGATGGGGCCTCGTGGGACATCTTTAAGTCACTGGGGACATGTTCTCAGGTATTTCTCACAAGAGAAAGTTGCTACAAAAGCATGAGTTGGGCCCAGCCTTTCTCTGCTTCCTGGCTCATCAGGTGATTCTTTGTCCATACAAGCTCCACCATTGCTATCTGCCTGCCTCACCAGACATCCAATCAATAGGGAAGCCCAATATTGGATATGAATTTCCAAAACTGAGAGCTAAATAAACCCTTTTCTGTTCATAACATTAGTGGCTTTAGATATTTCATTTTAGTAATTCAAGAAGCTAAGATATCTGCTAATATCTATTGAGTGCTATAGTATTTTTTAAGATGTAGACTGTCTCAGTGTTCAGATGGGGCATGGAGGCATATAGAGGTTGAGAAATTTGCTGGAATGTGCACGTCCAGCAATTGCAGAAGAACTTTCAAACCCAGATCTGCTGGATTTCAAAAACTGAGGTTTTTAGCCATTGTGCTATTGTGTCTTAGGGTAATGTTGGAAGGTGGCTAATGCTTTCAATATTTTCTGCTGCTTCAGCATTGAGGATGATTTCAGGAGTTCATTTGCCTATACTATTAAGATTTCCTTGTGATAGAGTTTCTATAATCATATTGTTCTCAAAATAATGGGAAAGGCCTAAGTATTTAGCTTCAATCTGTTGAATTCTGTTCCTGTATATCCTGACTAACAGATATTTTGGTTACATGAAATAATTCATTCAGGGCTTTCATCACAAACACAGAAATGCAAGATTATATTTCTAATAAATGTGTTTTAGTAGAAAATTGTGAGTAGATCTTCATTAACCCTAAAGTCCTTTCTTATGGTAATATGAATGTTCATAGTAATATATAAAGGAGAAAAATGTGGGTGATGATTGTGGTGGTAATAGTAAGGAGACAAAATACCATGAGGCAGAGAAAATTGTTTTTGATTTTAAATTTTAATGGTTTTCAATTTACTTACTCTTTAAAAGGCAGAGAGACACCTATATGGGAGAGCTGGAGGAAGCTCCTGGTTCCTGGATTTATCCTGGCCCCACCCTGGTTGTTGAGGCCATTTGGGGAGTGAACTGGAGAACGGAAGACCTCTGGAAGACTTCTCTCTCTCTGTGTCTCTCTCTAAAAACAGAAAAAGAAAAAAAAGAAAAAGAAAAAGTACAGAGAGAGAGAGAGAAAATCTCCTATCCACTGATTCATTCCCAAATGCCTTCAGTGGCTGGGGCTGGGTCAGGCTGTAGCCAGGAGCTGGGAATTCATTCTAGATATCTGACACGGGTGACAGAGACCAAAGTACTTAAGGCATCACCTGATGCTTTCCAGGGTGCACATTAGTAAGATGCTGGAATTGAGAGCAGAGCCAGAACTCAAACCCATGCACTCTGATATGGGATTTGGGTGTCCCAAGCAGTTTCTTAACCATAATACAAATCCTGCTACTGTTTCTAACATAAATTCTGCTACTGTTTCTAATATTATTATTTGGCTATTATTATTCGGCTGCCAGAATTTTGTCCCCATGATCATTGGCTCTACTGTAATCCTTGTGAATATGTTATGTCTCACAGCAAAATAATTTTTGCAGATGTAATGAAGATTACTAATTAATGGAACTGGAGGGGACTAGCCAAGTTTATAAAGGTGTACCTAATCTAAATCACTTGCCTCCTGCTGTTAGCAGAGTGAAACCCAGAGATTCAAAGCATGAGAAGGATTTAATGTGCCCTTGTTGACGTAGAGTGAAGAAAACGATGACCTCAGTCCTACAACCAAAAGGACCTATAGTCTCAAGGAATTGGATTCTGAGTCCCTAACACCATGAATAAGCTTGGAAGCTGAATCTTCCCCGAGAGCCTCCAGAGAAAGGCCCAACCCCATCAACCCTTTATCTGTGCTTGTGAGGACTTAAATAGAGGGCTTAGCTCCGCTACACAGACTCTTGCCTCATGGAATTAGGAGACATAACTGGATAGTGTTTTCAGTTTCTGTTTGTGGTAATTTGTTAGGGCAGAAATGGAAAACTAGACTCATATGTAAATGATCAGTTTCTTTTTCGTATGATCCATGTGTGAATTTTCAGAAGAAAAATATTGCTTATTTTTAATAATGACTTATATGTTACAATATTTATTGTACCAATTAATTAGATGTTTGGGTTGGGTGCAGCGAGGAAGTAAAAGATATATAATCACGTTGCCAAAATTGTTGAAAAATCTCAGTCTTTCCTATACAAATTCAGTCTGCCTCAAGCTCTGTCTAGTTAACTCTCACTTAAAGCTAGGTGTGCATATGGTGCCCTTTCCTCAGGATCTCCCTTTAATGAGAAAATCCAATGTATTATAAACACCAGAGAATGAATTATGCATATCAATAATCACAATAAAACATTCTTTTAAAAGAAAGAAACGATAAGTTGCTAAACAAAGATGTGATGAAAATTAGCTAGATTTAATGTACCAATTTGTCTGTGGTCAGTGACCATGTGCTTCACAAGACAGAACAGCATTTCATGATGTTCTGTTACTAGATCTATAGGATAATTAGTAGGGGGTTTAAAAAAGTAGGTACTGAGTTCAAAATAGAATATGAATTTGGATGTGAAAAATCAAATCAGAGATGTAGGGAGTTTTATTTCCCTCTTCCTTTTTGTTGCAGATAAATCTTAAGGATATTGGTGAAATCTATAAAATACGCATTGGACATGACAATGGTGGGAAGGATCCCAGATGGTACCTGGAGGAGATCATATTGGAAAACATGGGCACACATGAGCTGTTTTGTTTGATTGTTGATTCCTGGATAGCCGAGAATGACTCTGATGGAGATACATGGAAAGAAATGCCCATTGTGAGAGCTGGGAAAGAGTCTTTGCCAGGTACAGAATTTCAGTTCCTTTGTGAAAGGAAGTCAAAATTAAAAAGTGAGATGATTTAGAACAGGGACTGGCATCTTTTTTGAGAAGGACCAGAGTATTTGGCACCTTATACTCAGTAAGTTGAAAGTGCTCACTTCTGTTGAATTTGTTCACATCTGCCAGCCCATGAGCTAGCCTCTCTGGACAGTCTGTCAGAAGGTGACATGGTATGTGCCACTAAAAGTTAATTTGTGGACACTGAGATTGGAATTGGACATCATTTTCATTTGTTAGAAATAGTACTGTTCTATTTTTTTAAACAATGAAGAAAGATAATATGCATTCTTAACCCCAAGACTGTGGAAAAACGTGCAACCAGCAGAGGTGGTCCATAATATATAATTTCCTATCCCTGGTTTGGAACATTAGGCTTTAAGATTAATACCTGCATGTCTGTTCAAAAGTGAAAATAAGTGCAAGGGTGTGTGTGTAGGCAGTCAACTCATCTCCCAGTAAGCTGTATTACTGCTCAGCGAATGTGACTTTCTTCTGATCTCCACTGTTTCAGCAAATGTTTCTCTCCATCTGTCCTCTGCATCTCTGATGTCCACCTTGTCTTTGCCTCCATCCCCCCCAGTGAAAAAAAATTCTCTCTCATTGTATACTAATGGCCTCTTTGTTAGAGATTAAACAGCAATGTGTGTATGTGTGTGTGAGAGAGAGAAAAAGAGAGAGTATGTGTTCTGTCAATCTCCATGCAATAGTTAGCCTCCCTTAGCCAAATCTGTTTCATCTATAAAACAGGGATAAAAATACTGCCGATGTCACAAGACTGTTTTTAGTACATTTATAGTGTTTAGGATAATGTCCTCCAGACTTAGCAGTGCTTCTGGCACATAGTACTTCTGGCACACAGGAAGTATTAGCCATTCTCATTAAATTTCTCTCCAACTCGGAACCCCAACATGTGATACCAGCCTTGTTATTTGACAAGTTTCACTCAATTTTCTATATTTCTATCTCTATCTCAAATTGATTTTCTTCCCTTGAGAATGTAGATTTAAATGATTGATCCTTCCCTGGTCTTTGAACATCTCCCTAATATCTGTTGTTAACCCGAGAGTACAGATTTTCATTGTTGGTCCTATTAAAAAAAAAAAAAAACATTAAGAGAGAGATAGAGAGATACAGAGAGAGCACAGATAGTGCTCCCAACCACAGGTTTGATCTCCAAATGCTTGCTATAGCTAGGGTTGAATCTGGGAGACTGAAATTCCATCCAGGACTCCCACATTGCTGGCAGGGACACAATTACTTGAGCCATCACCTGCTGCCTCCCTGGGTGTCCATTAGAAGGAAGCTGGATTGGAAGCAGATTAGGGACTTGAACTCAGGCACCTTGATATAGGATAAAGGCATCCAAAGTGGCATCTTAACCACTATGCCAAATGCCACCCCTCAGTACTACCCTCTTTTTAGTTTAAGGATCCAGTATCCTATTGGTGGCTTATCCTCTCATCATCTCTACTACCCAGTCTTTAACTATTTCACATGCATATGTGTGCCAACAGGTATTAAGGTACCAAGTGTGTGCCAGGAGTACTGAGAACCAGAGGAAATACAGATGATTCAGATAGGGTACCTGTTCTCTGGAAGCTATTCTGCTATCATGGCAGTAGTTATCACCAGTGGTCCAATGACTCCTCTCTTTCTGCCCCCTCATAGTTTCTTCTTTTTAGCTTCCCCTGGAAGTCTTGATTAGCAGCTCACAGATGCTTTGAAACCACCACATCCCAAACTGAAGTCACCTTCCCTGCTCTTCCGTTTCATGCTGACTTCTTCTAAACTTACATGGAGAGTCTGGTCTTCTCCCCACCAGCCTTATTTCCCATCAGGTACCTCATGTTTTATCTTCCCAATTCCTGTTAGAATGACACATGGCACAGAGCCCAGAGGCTGTGTGCCACAAAAAAATAAACCTGTTGATTAACTCAGATATGGCAGAAGGCCAACTTAATGAAAGGAGAAATAATGCTAATTATTTATATTGATATACTCATGTATTTTGACAGTTTGCCCTCATAAAACCTCATTTATAAAATACAGCTCCAGATCCTACCAGTTGTTCTGCAGTCATGTGAGCATAGGAGTGGTATCCATAAAGATGCCCATAAGAAGTATAAAAATTATAAGGAGAGTAAGATATTTGGAATCCTGGTTTCCACCCTGTAGAACCTAGGATCTACTTATTCTACTTACCCAATTTCTAACATCTGTCAAAAATTTATGCTGCTTTTAAACAATGGTGTTTAGAAAATTTTTAAATCCACAGTACCAATAAGAAACAGAAGAAATCTCATTGGTTTATTCTATTAGTTTCTTCTCTTTTTGCAGTGTTTTTAAGTGCTGCACTGTTTTAACAATGAACTTTATTTAAACTCTATTAGAGAACAATTTTATAATTCTTCCAATGGCCATTGATTTGATATATGAACAATTTATTACAGTGGAAAAAAATACAAAAGGCAATTGTATGAGCTTTGTAAAAAAAAAAAAAAATCCAAGATACCAAAGAAACAGCATTGTACTTGAAATGAACTATTGATTTTAGGTTCATTTACTGGAGCAGCAATAAAGGCTCAGCGTGTCTCCCCTGCATCTTTCTGTTCATCCTTTCTTCCAGCCAGCTAATGAAACTTATCCATTAGCATTTCCCATTTAAAGAGGTAATTTCTTAGCTGAAGCACACCAACCATTTCTTAAGACATTTTCTCCAACCAAATAGTGCAATGTAATAGTGAAACTTAGAGCTGATCTGATTCATTCTTCTCATGTTTTTGGGGGGAGGGGTTCTCACAGATCAACCCAGCCACCCCTTTCCCAGAGAGAATACTTGCTCACTTAGCGAAAAATCATTGAAATAAGAAAATGGAAAAATTATGACTCCTCAGTGTTCAGAAATTAAATAGGGACCCAGCCTTTTTGGAGAGCAAGGAGCCGCCTAGGCATGATGAGTGCCACCTTTTGGAAAGTCATTCTCCGTGCCACCTGCAGGTTCAGTTACTATTCCTGGGATACTAAGAAAGCCCACAGAAGATTCAACCACTAAATTGATGCTTCTCTGGCTTGAGTTTGAGAGGAGGAGTAAAGTGAGGTTGACCTTCAATATTAGGGGATTGTCTGTCCATGATTCAAAGCATCCTGAAGCTAGCTGGAGGAAGAATACAAGGATGATGATGAGAACTTTTTCCTTTTTGTTAAGCTTTTAATACTTGTCTTAAAGTTCCCAGGCTGGGAAAGTCTTATGGACACACTTGAGGATTCTATATATATATTTTAATTTAGTAGCACAGAAAGAGTGATTTTCCATGCAGTTGGCATTTACACTCTGAGCCAATTAATTTTGTGGCTTTGCCTCTTCTTTTCAAAAGATTACTGGAATGTTTTCAAAAGAAAAGGGTCTTTGAGATGATTAGCCTATAAATCACCATTCTTTGGGGGCTGAGCTAGCTTGCCAACGGGATCAGAGCAAGCCCCTCCCAGGGGCTAGCACTGCCAAGTTGAGCTCCTTCCTCATCTTCCTTGGATTTATTCACAGTCTGCCATGCTGGTACAGAGAGGCACTGAGGAGCTGATCACCCACTCTGGGCTGGCCATCCTTAATAATCTCTGGTAAATGGTCTGGCAGGGATGCCCAGGGATGATAAGACAGCTGACTCAGCTCACTTCAGCGCATGGCAGCCTCCTCCCACGTGCTGGCTTCAGACTCCCTTCAAGAGGGATGGATGTTAATGGGAGGTGAGGTTTGAGGCCACAACTGTGGGTGAAGAAATGTTTCATGCTTGACTTCAACAAGTCGACAAGAGGCGTGCTTGGTGGTTTTCTTCAAATCAAGAAATAACAGTGAATGCAGGAGTGTATCATGATAATTGCAAAATATTTGCATTGATCAGACTTCCAGTGAGAAAATAAGCATCTTTCTGAAACATTTGCTGACAACTTTACAGCAAGTTTTCAGTAACAGCTGAGCTTAGTAAAAAAAAAAATTCTTTTTTTCTTTTAAAAACTACACCACCTTTAAAAATATCATAATTCAAAAGAATATATTTTCATAGAACGATAATTAAACATATTTCTAGTTTATAAAATAAATATGGACAGAATTTTAATTTTTTCCTTTCATGCCACTCTTTAGTTGATATGAAACAAATATAACCATAAAAACACAGAAAAGAACATTCTTCTTCATTATTATACAGATATAGGCAAAAGTGGATGCTAATGTTTAAAGGGCTCCTTTTAAAGTCTTTAGTGAGTGACTTACTAGCTAATTGACTATGTGACCTTGGGTGACATTTATAAACCCAAACCAAGCACTCTGCAATGCTTTAACCTTCATCACTTTGCCCATCCACATCTCAGGGGAAGATGCAGAGTGAGACAGAGACTCATCCACAAGTCAGTTGTAGCTCAGATGAGTAAAGTCTGGCTTCAAGCACTTGTTTGCATCCCTGGATTTGTCAATGGTGGCAGGTGATACAAGTTTTCTGAGTCTTACCTGCGGTAAGGAATAGTGTGTGTAGTATCTATAACTGGAGTGATCACCCTGCCCTCTACCATCCCAACCAGGGCTTTTTGAAAGAGAAAATCCTCTGTGAATTATTATGCCTGGACAGCAGATGTTAGTAGGGCCACACCAGGCAGATCAGAACCATGGTTATCTCGTGGAGTGTCCACGGGAGGACACTAGACACGTGTATAAGGCATTTGTCACGTGTCAGGCACACGCTACACAGTTCCTATGCTCTCTCCATCTGACTTGTCTTTCCCTCATAGCATCGAGCTGCTGTCAGGAGAACTTTGATATCACAAAGAACTCTTTGGGATTAGTACAGGCTGTTCTCAACCCTGCAGCCAGAGTGACCTGCTTAAAATATCAAACAGATTATGTCATTCCTTTGCTTATAGCTCTCTAAAGTTTTCCTAACTTATTATAAGTAAAAGGCAAAGTCGTCACAAGGTTCTACAAGGCCCTACTTATGTCCTGGCTTCTGCACATGTGGCCTCTGCCACTTCTATTCTGTGTGCTGTCTACACTGCCCCCAGGCCTCTGCATGACCAGGTCTCTGATCCAAAGGGCTCCTTACAGATGGCTCCCTGCTGACCTTCTATGAAATAACTAGAAATTCGGCTCCCTTCCCCATTCCCACCCCCTTTTCTCTCTACAAGCCAGAAGTGCTTCTTCTGCAAGAATAAAGTAAATATTTTAACCAAGAGGTATATGAAGATTCAGCCCCAAACCGCCACCGTAGACAATCTTGGCCCACAGCCCTTCAGTGCAGACTGGAACTGAACTGTGAGCACATGTTTAACACTGAATCTCATTGACCATCTGCTTCCCAGATCTGATTTCTTTGGGCCGTTTGTTGCAACATGATCGCACCACAATGAGTGCTGAGAAGGCTTAATTCTTGGAGACCTGAGAGAAAGCACTAAAACAGTCCATTAATTAAACCAAATGAAATATTCCACGGCAGAGCTCCCCAGGTGCCCAACCAATCCATCCTAGCAGCTCTCACAGCACATAGCTGTGCAGGTGTGCATGTGCACAGTGGTGCAGGCTCCCCACAGGGAGAGGCTTATACACGGAGTCCTGCAAAGTCAATATTACCTCGGTACATTTGAGCATCATGACAAAAAACAAGAGACTTGTTTGTACCTTAAATACAAACAATTACATTTCTGTTTCTGATTAGTTGAGTTCCAGAAAGATGAATATTTGCATTCATGAAAAATACTTTATATGCTGACAAGACTGTAGGTATACCTGAGAATTATATGACCTAGCCTTTCCCTGGTACTTCTCAATTATTTGATTATGTCATTCGAGGTTGGTAGGGCCTGAAATGTGTCCACAGCTTGTCTTCTGAGAAGAGGCAAAGAAAGGCATGGAGATCATGGCCCAGAGTGTTTGCTTTCTGGATAAAGTTGGGAGACCAATTGCCCCAAAGAAACTTCTATCCAATTATCTCTAAATTGCATAACTAATATTTGAGGAAGAATATTCCAGTTAGGGCCCTACTTAAAATGCCAGGTCTCATGTTTTTCTCTAGGGTGTAATGGTGTTTGCCCCTAGCACATGGCAGGGTGTGTGTGTGTCTTGACTGTTCCACGTCCAATGCAGCTCTCTGCTATGGCCTGGGAAAGCATTAGAAGATGGCCCAAGTCCTTGGGCTCCTGCACCCACATGTGAGACCTGGCAGAAACTCCAGGCTCCTGGCTTTGAAACGACGAAGCTCCAGCCATTGCGACCATCTGAGGAGAGAACCAGCAGGTGGAAGATCTCTCTCTCTCTCTCTCCCACCCCGCCTCTCTTTTACTCTGCCTTTCTTTTTTTATTTATTTATTTTTTATTTATTTTTTGACAGGCAGAGTGGACAGTGAGAGAGAGAGACAGAGAGAAAGGTCTTCCTTTGCTGTTGGTTCACCCTCCAATGGCTGCCGCGGACAGCGCGCTGTGGCCGGCGCACCGTGCTCATCCAATGGCAGGAGCCAGGTGCCAGGTGCTTTTCCTGGTTTCCCATGGGGTGCAGGGCCCAAGCACCTGGGCCATCCTCCACTGCACTCCCGGGCCACAGCAGAGAGCTGGCCTGGAAGAGGGGCAACCGGGACAGAATCCCGAGCCCCGACCGGGACTAGAACCTGGTGTGCCGGCGCCGCAAGGCAGAGGATTAGCCTGTTGAGCACAAAACTCAACTCTGCCTTTCAAATGCCGGCCAACTCTGACTTTCAAGAGAGAGAGAGAGAGAGAGAGAGAGAGAGAGAGAGAGAGAATCTTTTATCTGCTGGTTCACTCCTCCAAAAGGCCACAACAGCCAGAGATGGCTGAGACTGAAGCCAGGAGCCAAGGACTCCTTCTTGGTCTCCTACATGTGTGGCAGGGCCCCCAAGCACCTGGCCCATCATCCACCTCCTTCCCAGATGCATTAGCAGGAAACTGGATTGAAAGTAGGGCAGCCAGGACTCCAAGTGACACTCCAGTGTAGGGTGCAGGCATCACAAGCAGAGGCTTCCCTTGCTGTGTCACAGTGCCAGCTCCTGCCCTTGTTGTTTATATGACAAATGGAGACTATTTTCAGAGCATGTTGAGAAATCTTTGGTGGTTTACCAAAAGAGAATGAATGATACCACTGGCTTGTACTATGTGAAGAGGATGGGGAAGCATTGAGCATGGGCTTCCTCAGGAGGAACCTCCGGACAGCATCTGGCATGGAGGGCTAATGATGCCAATGCCCTGCCCACTGCCCTCCTCAGTCACTCCATAGGCAGAGGGTCACCAGTCTGGGAAGCCAGACTCACCTCTCTGCTCCACTGACGCATGTGGACCTACAAGGTGGAGAGAAAACAAAAAGGCTAGAGCTCAGTGGACCCTAAAGTGAGCTGAGCAATGAAGCAAAGTTGGAAACAAAGTGAAAAGTTCCAATGATCACAAGAAGGGAGCAGGTTTCTGGGCTGGGGTTGCACAGTGCCTGGCTAGAGGCACAGCTCTGGGTGAACTAAAGTCAACAATACTCTAGAGATTCATACCAGAGCCGTTCTTCAGACAACCAGTAGAGAGCAGTAGACAACACTTATTGATGGGTGGGTGAGTAAGCATTCACTTATTCACTAGATATTTACCTGTGCAAGGATCTAAGGACCCTGCCCTTAGGAATCGCGGGGTTTAAGGGAAGGAGCCCAGTGTCTCCCTGGCAGAGAAGCACTCTCCTGCAGGAGATGCTCTCTCAAGGGGTAGGCAGCTTGGGCTGCAGACATCCCTGCCCACAGAGTTGTGGGTTCACAGATCACTGATCATTTCAGGCGACTTTTAATACCAGAATGACCAAACATTCTTTCATGTTTTATTCAAAATCATACTAAATTGGGAGGTTACTTCCTTTTAGAGTGTTTCTTTGGCAATAACTGCCTTAATCTAGAAGGAAAATTGTTCAGCTCAACTGATTTATTATCCTATTCTAATACTGATAACTGGCAGACTGTGGTGGAGGCAGCAGTCTGTGCCTTTCTATAGTACTTACGAATTTCCTTCTAGGTTGACATTACTTGGCCCTCAGTACTTCTTTGCTTATGTTCTGTATTGATACCATAGATTGGGTAAGCAGTGGCCATTTCCACCAACTCCTTAATTCTGTCTACACATAAACTTGTGATGTCCTTATATTTAAATCACTCTATTCCATGAAGCTTTTTGAAGGCTAACCTTGACACCCCAAGCCTGCAGCCTTCACTTTACCTTGAGTATAATTGAGAAATGGGTCACCAAGGGAGTGAAAATCTTCCTGACATGAAAAGATATCAGGAGTTAATCCCTCAAATGGAATTCAGATGGAAACCACAGAGCAACACTAGGTACAGTTTATAGTTATAAATTTATTTATGAATTCCTTTTATTTATGAATTCATTTAATATGCATTATGTATTAGTGTCATTTGCAAGACAGTCTTTCTAGATAAGATGCAGGTTATTATTATATAAGGGGTCTTTTAAAAAGTTCATGGAAAAATGCATATTATGAAAAAATGATGCATGGATTTTCTAAAAAAAAAAACTCCAGAATAAACTTATCTTTTAACCTCATTTTCCCACAAACCTTTTTTTTTTTTTTTGACAGGCAGAGTTAGACAGTGAGAGAGAGAGAGAGAGGGAGAGAGAGAGAGAGAGAGAGAGAGAGAGAGAGAGAGAAAGGTTTTCCTTCCATTGGTTCACCCCCCCCAAATGGTCGCTACAGCCGGCGCACAGTGCCGATCTGAAGCCAGGAGCCAGGTGCTTCCTCCTGGTCCCCCATGCGGAGTGCAGGGCCCAGAGACTTGGGCCATCCTCAACTGCCTTCCCAGGCCACAGCAGAGAGCTGGACTGGAAGAGGAGCAACCGGGACAGAATCCGGCGCCCCGACCAGGACTAGAACCCGGAGTACCTGCGCCTCAGGTGGAAGATGAGCCTAGTGAGCGGCGGCGCCGGCCACCCACAAGCCTTTTGAGGTGCCTCATATCTGCATCACTTTTATCACCCTGTAGTGGATTTGAATTGTCACAACTAACTTTGAGAATATAAAGTTTTCTCACTTTCCATAACTGATTAAAATCCACTTTCCTCGTGAGGAAACTGTTCAGAATAAGGAAAAAACTTCTCTCTCTTGGTTGTGGAGGTAGTTTCTGTCAAAAGTCATCAAACTATATACCTTCAAAGAGTGAATTTCACTGCATGTCAATTAGACTTCACCAAATGTGATTTAAAAATAATGCCAACCTCCATCCCCACTAATGGGGCAAGTCTACATCATTGTAACTCAGAATAAGCCTAGCTATCTCCAGGATAAAGTTGAGTTTCCTTTGGTCTAAACCTGGCGCATTCAGGATGCTTCTCATTCTGTCTCCTTTCCTGATCCTTGTGGGTATCTTGGTTCTTGGATGTCTCTCCACACTGAGAGGGATGCCTGGGATGAGGGCCACCTTCCGTTCTTTCTGTCCTTGGGTATCTCCTCCCCCCTCACCATCTGCTGAAGGAAACCCACATCCCACCAAGGCTATGGTTTCTAGGCCCACAAACTCTGGTCCATGCCTGTTAGAACCAAATTCGTGTCCTTTCGGGACCATCACCCGATCACGGCCATTGCCACATGTCTCTGGGCAACACTATGAGAGGGAGCTTTGCCACCTTCCACATACCTCTCGTGGGCCTCTGGGCTTCCCCCAGCACATGCAGGTTCCATCACTCAGGCAATATCTATCCTACAATTCTGCTCCAGAAGTCAATGAACTTCTAGGCCTTACCCAGAATGACCTTCCCCCAAGCAGTAAGCATCACTCCAGGGAGGCCCCAAGCCCTGAGCACACAACGGAAAACTATAAGAAAGAAAAGTCTCAGTTACAATCTCATTGCACTGTTTCGATATGTTTGCCAAAATTATGATGCATAATGATCTTTTCACTGATTGAATTCCACTTCTGACTGGTAGAAAGCAGGGCTTTGTCCAGGCTGCCTTCTTCCCAGATGACACAACGCTCCCAAGGCTCCTTCAGAGGAGACCATCAGGGTCATGGATACCAGGCACAGGGTTTTTGATTCATGAGTTGCACTTGGTGGCCCCTGGGCTCTTGAGGGACCTCTAGAATTTTGTGTGACTTCCAAAGGCCCCCTCAGGCTGGTGGCCTTATTCAGCTGCCATTGTCATATGATAATGTTCCTTAACATTTTTTTCTTAAAGATTTTATTTATTTATTTGAGAGGTAGAGTTACAGACAGTGAGAGGGAGAGACAGAGAGAAAGGTCTTCTTTCAGGTTGTTCACCCCCCCAAATGGCCACTACGGCTGCTGTGCTGTGGCCGGCACGCTGCGCTGATCCAAAGCCAGGAGTCAGGTGCTTCTTCCTGGTCTCCGATGCAGGTGCAGGGGCCCAAGTATTTAGACCATCTTCTACTACTTTCCCAGGCCACAGCAGAGAGCTGAATTGGAAGAGGAGCAGCCAGGACTAGAACTGGTACACATATGGGATACTGGCGCCACAGGCAGAGGATTAACCTGCTGTGCCAAGGCGCCGGCCCCTCCTTAACACTTTCTAGCTACTGCTGCCTCTGCTTTCCAGTGTCCTGACCTGGGTGAGTGTGTGTGGTCAGCTATCTGGGTGTAGTGTGCTACCTGCACTCCTTGCAGCTGTGTCTCACCGTCTGCAGGGTGCTTGGCTCTTAGGAAGCAGTTGCAGAATATATTGAATGCTGCTGCTTCTCTTCTCTGCTCATCTACTCTCACTTTTGCTACTTCTGTGTCTTTGGCCACTAGTCATGTAAAATATCTGGCTCTGTGGCTCAGCGGGTTAAAGCCCTGGCAGGAAGCACCGTAATCCCACATGGACGCTGGTTCTAGTCCTGGGTCCTCCTCTTCTGATCCAGCTCTCTGCTATGGCCTGGGAAAGCAGTAGAAGATGGCCCAAGTCCTTGTGCCCCTGCACCCCTGTGGGAGACCCAGAAAAAGCTCCTGGCTCCTGGCTTCGAACTGGCACAGCTCAGGCCATTGCGGCCATCTGGGGAGTAAACCAGTGGATGAAAGACCTCTTCTCTGTCTCTACCTCTCTCTGTAACTCTGTCTTTTAAATAAATAAAATAAATCTTAAAAAAAAAAACCCTAACTTTTCTTTTGATTCAATCTGCTCTTAATTTTAACATTTTCTGCCACAACATGAAAATACATGTGACTTTCATTCCTTTCTCAACTCCTATTGCAGTTTTGCCCTTTTTTCTCCATGTCCCTCACATGTGAGGGCTTAGACACCAGACACAGGCATCATTAGAGTTGAGACAGAGCAGGTGTCTTAGCATGTGCAGATCTGAAGCAGAGAGAACTGAGGTGTCTCGGACAATTTTTATCTGCTTCTGCCCCTTCTCCTCTGTGGCCCCAGGGCTGGAGAGCTGTTTGGTTCCCAGTGAGCACCTCCTCCTGGCCTTCTTATTTCTGGGGCTTGAGGACAGGTCCTGGGGGAGTGCTTGTGGGGATAGTCAGGAGAGGTGAACCATGCTTCATTGGTCCTTGGCCTATTTTGCTGGAAGCTGAGCCCTTCACCCCCAATGCCTTTGATGTTTCTTTTATCGAGCCCCAGTATCTCTTCCTTAGCTTGAAGTTACTCTGTAAAGATTAACTCATTGAGGTAAGGGAGTGACACAAAGGTAAGAGACCCTAAATCATAACACAGTTAGCATCTCAAAACCAGCCTCCATTCTGAGAGCTTTGGCAGGAACTCACAGGCCTCCATTAAAGAAAGCAATACTCAGGCTATCTTTTGACCCAGATGTACTGGAGTCTACCTTTACCATTTTGAAGGAAACCTGCTGACCCCTACTACTAACTAGTCAAAGGAAGGCCTTCCACACTGTGGCCAACCAGAGATCCATTCAGGAGCTAACCCCCCACTGGCTCTTCTCAACTTTAACCTGTGAGAGTCACAGCTGTTATTCCCTTGGGGGGTCCGGGAATGGAGCCTTGGCCGCTTGACTCCTTTCTCTGCACCTGGCAATAACACCTGCTTTGTTCTGCCACCCCAGTGTCAGTGATTGGCTTACTGGGAATCAGGTGAGCAGGCCCAGTTTTGGAGTTCTATGGCAACTCTTCCAAATAGTTTTTGGGTGTTTGATAGCATGCCAGAGCTCCTACTTCAGCCTTTCCTGGTGTTGATCAGGCCCAGTGATACAGCTGCATAAGACAAATGGTGTCTGGTTTAGATTCTTTCCCCAAGCACATTGCTGGACCATGGTAAAAACAAAAGACATGGTAGAATGCTCTACCATTAGGAACACATGAATTCATAGTGAAAATAATGTTAACTTCTACTTGACACAATTGTTTCAAAATGAAACCAAGAAATTGGATCATGGATTCAGTGCCATTGCTGCAAAGAACATTTTGAAGACTTATAATGAATATTACAAATGAGATGCTAGGAACAAGGATAGTTCTTTCCCAGCACTGTTTTTTCAGAAGCTTCGTAATGAGGGATTAGGGGTCCAACAGGCTCTCAGGATGCTCAGCCAAGGCTACCTGTGAAACAGACAGAGGGGAAGTGCCAATCTCTGGTACTCTGAAAGGCAGATGAAGTATACCTGTGCATCACTGTATCAACAAGAAAACACAACTGTGCTTTCTTTTTCTTTTATTTTGTTGATTTTACAACCCATCTGGAGACTAAGGAGTGAATTGTGAATTCATTCATTACGATAAAACTGTACTAGATGAAAAATTTTAAATTGTTGTTCTTGGATAAGTGCTTTGCATATTTCTCATCTGAACTTCAAGTGAGAATCATATTAGGTGAATTTATTTCAGACCCCTCTCCACCAGCCATGTGACATTTTTAATATATCTTCACGGTTAAGGAATTGTTTGTTCCAGTGAAGAACAAGTGTCTTTTTAAAAAAAAAATAAAAATTATGGTTGTTGCAATTAGCAAAGATAAAGAATCCAAGAACTCAGGATACTATTTATGGAGATGTTAATGCTTGGAGCCGATGCAGACAAATCATCATTAACAAACACTTGGCAAAGACTTTGGTCTGCAATGATGTCTGAAAATAAACATGCAGGTGAAGATTTTAAGTTTTGTGTCATAAGAAGATATTAAGTCTCCTTATTTAGGCTAGACATTAACAAGCCTAAAGAATAAATAAGTTAAATAGAGCAGACATCAAAAAATGCTGAATTTTGAGGGTGATAATTGCACTATGAAATATGGGGAAATTGTTGAAATTATAACAATTAATAAGTAAATATAAGAACAGGAGAGTTGGAGATGATATTTCAGAAAAATGAAAAAATAGTGAAAGTATATAATGTAGCTATCAACCAAGTTAGATGGCAGTTGTGACAAACAGGAAGATAAGCATTTTATTCTGTACTCTAGCAGACTGCCAGAATGAGTAAGGTATGCATAGGCAATGGAAGCTACTAACTAATTGGCAGAAAGGAAAATTTATCACTCACTGAAGTTGGTATAAAAAGAACATTAAAATTTCTTTTGGCAAAAATGTCCAATATATATGGATAACCTTAACCAACAAGTCAACTCTTTCCTAAACTTTCAGCTGCACAATGGTGAAGGATATATGTAATAGCGACTTCTAAACACTAGTGTTTTAAAAATGATAATTTGTAATCAGAATAACTGGTTTTACCTCTCTTTGAACATGTTCAGGCAAAAGGATCTCTTCCTTGCTGTAAAACATCAATGTCTTGAAACACATCCTTGCATTTTCAAGCATATGAGCTAATTTCAAGTTCTCTTATAACATATTTTGGAGTTCATTTTGCCTTGTGGGATGTCTCTGTCTTGGGGTAAAGCTAATTTATTGACCTTATTCATTTTACCAGAAGGACAAATTTCTGTTAACAGAATGATGAGACCTCAAATAGTTCATGGAATAAAGTATTAAAACATAAGTTTAATTCAGTGCAAAAATTGTTGAAATCCATGCATACAAGGAGACATCAACAAGTTCATGGAAAATACATATTATGAAACACCTATGCATAGGTTGAAAAAAAAAAAACTTAAAAGGCATAAAAACACACAGAGAGACAAATCTTCAATCTGTTAGTTCACTACCCAAATGTCTGAAATACTGTTGGGCCAGGCCAAAACCAGGAGCCAGAAATGCAATTTGTGTCTCCCATATGGGTGGCAGGGATTCTAGTACTTGAGACATTATCTGCTGCCTTCAAGGGTGTGCATTAGCAGGAAGCTGGAAATCTGAACAGAACTGGGACTTGAACCCTAGCTGTGTTATTTGTTATGCAGGCATCTGAATTGGTGTCTTAACCTCTAGGCCAAACACCTTCCCCAATCTTATCTTCTGATTCCATTTTCTGTGAACTTTTTGAAGCCTCCTTGTACATGACTCTCCTTTTCAATCAATAACAGTGAGTTTTGACATTTCATACACAAGAAGAAGGACTGAAGAAAGGATCCCTGGCAATCTTCATTTGCAAAGACTCATTTAAAACACATGATGCTCTAGGGGAGCATCTAAGCGAAATGTTAACTAAGAATTCCTTAAATTCTCCCTTTGGGTTAAGTTAGATAAGAAAGAATTTTATGTTGCCCTAAAGATCATGAAGAAATCCAGAGTTAGAATTTATGGTTATGATTTTAGCATTTTAAAAAAGAATCTGCATGCTTTTGTGGCAGAACTGTAGCAAATGCTTAGTGAAATATATCCTCTAGTACAATCAAAATAGTCTATGTGACAGATTCCAACAAAATGTCTACTTCTCTGGGTGGGATTGTGTTTTCTTTCAATCTCCATTTGAAATTATATAACTCTTTTTAATGTAGCTTGAGAATAAAATTTAGTGCTCAATTGTAATAACCACTATGCCCTTAATTTCTGATACCTTTATTTCTCTTTATTTGAATTTTAGGTAGAAAGTGAGAGCTTTTTTTGATGCATATGTGTTTAACCTAATTAATTCATAGCAGCTTCTGAGAATGCTGTGTTTGTAACTGAGCCATGTGCAGGTTCACAGGGAAGCCTTGTGATTTCCTCAGGCGGTGTGTACAATGGCTGAGGGAGTCTGAATGTTGTTCTTTGTCCCATAAATATCTGTTTTGTGTCCTACATAATTTTGATATGTACTTTTCAAAACTATTAACTATCTTTTTGTCTTAATTTGTGTTTAAATATTTTAAATGTTTCCCCCTCTTAAAAAGTTGTTACCAAGTTCTTGTTGCCTGAAATAGAAAAAGTTCTCGGCCAACAGCAGATTGGTTTCTCTATAAAGACAGCAAATCGTGCTTCTCCTCATCCTCATTTTCAGGGTGAATTCTAGCAGAAATTTTGACTTAATTCCACTCAGGCAGTCCTGGAGGCTGCATGTAAGACCAGCTGTTCTTCATAGGCAGCTTTGAAGATTTCTTTGGTTGTCCTAAATTCACAAGAGGTGTTCTAATTTTCAGTTAGGCTCTGCTGGGTTTCACTCTGGGGTATTTTAGAGTATGTAAGACTGCACAAAGAAAACTGATTTATCTTCCCTGCTTATACCATTTCCCAATATACCACATTTGTCTTTTTAAAGGTCAGGCATGATAGAAACAGGCAATGTTTCTCACTTACCTTGTTTTCTTACTTGTTGGATTTTCATGTCTGAGTTCTTTGGAAAATGTTAATGTGGATTTCTATAAATTCAACTGCTCAATTGCACAGAGTATGATTTATAAACAGTTCTAAGATCTTGGAATAAAAAGTGCTCTTTGTATCCAAGATGTTATTCATATTAGTAGCATCAGCAAGAGCAATCTCTTTTCTAATTAGTGACTCCTAACAGTGTCTCAGAAATTGCCTTAATTCTAAGGTCAAATATGGTGGGTTATAATTTGCTGTTATCTCACTGGGTTATATTTAAAAATTATATTTAAATTTGCATCTCTCTAGGATCTTTGTGTCTTTTTCTTTCTCAAGAGGGCTATTAAAAATCTCCATTATTGGAAAAGTGATCTGCAAGAAGTAGCAGCATGAGTGACCAGCTGCGATTAGCACAGCCAAACTTCAGGGTGAAAGTTGCCACTTTCATCTAATTAACAGAGAGGAGATTTTTTCAAACAGAATTTCACATAATAGTGGTTAATGAAAGTACATAATTGCTGAAATAATTATTTTGAAATGGCAGTTCTGGGAATAGCCAAATATCTGAATGGGGTAAACATGAAGTAGCTAGGAGTATGTTTGAATGGGGGAGGATACATAAAACATACTGTTAGAGCCAAAGCCATAGAGAAACTCATGCCAACTATGTTAACAAACATGTGAATTCCCTTGTAAGTATCTATTTCTGGAAAATAAAAGAAAGACCGTACAAAACTTCTGTCTTCTCAGTGGTGGTTTATGAGATTCACATATACACGGGCACAAAGCCAGACGCAGAAACAGAGTCTAATGTATTTATCAACCTCATCGGCACCAGAGGAGACTCTGGGAAACGAGCCCTTCATCAATCCAAGAACAACAAGATCAAGTTCCTGCGTGGACAGGTAACAGAAAGATTTTCATCCATTCCTACCCAGAAACCTTACTTGATTTCTTTAATTTAAAAGACATACCCTGAGATGCTCATTTGGCCTATATTAGGAAGGGCAAGGAAGTGTGCTCACTTCCTGATGTGTTTTCACTATGCTGGACTTGGGTAGAGGTAAGACTTAACCCAGGAACAATGCAACCATAAGCCCCAATCTGCTCTATTAAACAACAACAAAATTCCCAGGATTCTACTTCCAGCTAGGGTAGACTAGATCCAAACAAAACTAGCATACTGCTGAGAAAAACTGTGGGACATTTGCTAAAATACCTTTTAAACTGATTTTAAAGGCATTGAAATCTATACAGGCAGTTGGGCATGAGTGACCCGGATGCTGGAGGTAAGGGAAGTGCAGAGGAGAATCTGGGATGACTGGCGCTTCCTGCCACTTACAAGTGGAAGTTTAGCAGCAAGAAGCCAATCAGAAAGTGACAGCAGAGATATGGAGTTGCTGTGTGGAGGTTTGGGAGGTCTCATGGGGATGGGATCCTGCCCAACAGTGAAGAGAGACCTTTATAATCCATTGCATCCTTTGTGTGAGCCCTGCCTAAGCAGGACTTAGACATGTCCTGCAAATCATCAATAAGAAGAGGTGATTCCAGGAAGCAGGAGTGATAGGATGAGAGAGTGAGAGAAGGAAAGAGGAAGAACCAGTAAAGTGTGCATTCTGGAGGCCATTGCAGTTAGCAGAAGTGAATGGCTCCCTCCAGGACTTCAACCCTCAGACTGGATGTTGACAGCATCAGTGTCTGGAGCAGCTTAGAGGAAGGAGCCTCTGTCCTGGGGCCATGCCCAGTCTCTTCCCTGTTGCCATGGTTACTCCATCTACTGGTACAGCAGGTGCTGTGGCAGCTAAGGCAAGACCTCTATATGGAAACTTATAAAACATTATTGAAAAAAATTTTGAAAGATATAAATTGATAGGGAAATATATTATATTCATGAGTTAGATATATATATAAATATATTATATTCATGAGTTAGAAGACTCAATTGGGCAGAAGTTCTCACTTCTGCCCAATGATGCACAGTTTTAAATAAATATCAATCAAACTCTCAGGAAGAGTTATTTTATGGAAATTGGCAGTCTAATTATAAAAATTATAAAGAGTCAAATGTATCTAAAATAATCTTGAAGGATAAAAACAAAATTGGAGGACATACAGTGCCAGATATCAAGATTTACTGGGAAGTTAAGATAAGACAGCATCAATTTGTACAAGACAAGACAAATAGAGTACAGAAACAGAGCTCAGGAACAGAGGCACATGTCCTGATACACAACATCAGGAAAAGATAATCCTTTCAATAGAATTTATAGTAACTGGATGTTATTATGGGGAAAAAAGAAGAAATTATGACCTCTGTTTTACCCAACCTCCACCCTTACCAACGCACATACCCCATATAAGCTCAATGCAAATTTACATCTAAATGTGAAAGGTAAAATAGTAAAATATCTATAACAGAGAAAATCCATGATTTTGATGGTAGACTACTACTAAAAAATATTTTATTTGAAGGCAGAGTGGCAGAGATAAGGAGAGAAACATTCACTCCCCAAGAGCCCACAACCACCAGGACTGCATCAGGTTGAAACCAGGAGCCAGGAACCCCATCTAGGTCCCCCACATGGTGGCAGGGATCCAAGAACATGGGCCATTTTCTACTGCCTCCCCAGGTGCATTAGGAGGAAGCTGGATCAGAAGTGGTGCAGCCCTTGGATTATGAGATGCTAGTGTTGCAGGTGGTAGCTTAACCCACCATACAACAACACTAGCCCCTAGACTACGACTTAATTTTTTAAATTGTAGAAACAAACATAATCCATAAAATTTTTCATTTTAACTATTTTAAGTGTATAGTTCGATAGTATTAAGTATATTTATGTAGTTGTTCTATCATTACTGTCATCCATTCCCTAATTCTTTTCCATTTTGCAAAACTGAAACACTATCCACTAAACAACATTTTTTTCTTCCCTCCCCCAGCCTGTAGCAACCACCATTTCTACTTTCTGCTCAGACTTTTCTAGGAACATCATATAAGTGGAATCACAGAGTATTTGTCATTTTTGACAGCCTCACCTTAATTAGCCTAATGTCTTCAAAGTTCTTACATGTGGTAGCATCTGTCAGAACTTCCTTTTTAAAGGCTGAATAATATTCCATTGCTAGTATATACACTACATTTTTTTATCTATTCATTTGTTGATGGACACTTGGGCTGCTTTCATATCTTTGTTATTGTGAATAATGCTGCTATGAACATGACTAGAAGAAGAAAACTATAAGATTTTAACAACAAAGCAGGGAACATACTAAGCCTGAGGGAAAAAAGCTTACTTTTCACTCTTTTCTTTAAAAACTATTTGTCTGTTTATTTGAAAGGCAAAATGACAGAGAAAGAGAGGGAGAGAGAGACAGATCTTCAATCTGCTGGTTTGCTCCCTCAAATGGCCACAAGAGCCAGGGCTGAGGCAGGCTGAAGGCAAGAGCCAGGAACTTAATCTGGGTCTCCCATGTGGGTGGCAGGTACCCCAGCACCTGTGCCATCATCCACCACCTTCCCAGGTACTTCAGCAAGATGCCGGTTCAGAAATATAACAGCTGAGACAAACCACACTCTAAAATGTGACACTGTTGTTACAAGTGACGGCTTAACCTACTATGCTAAACCATCAGCCCCCATTTAATTCTTTTAATATTAAAGTCTTGTGTTCCTCAAGACATCATTAAAACAATGAAAGGGCAAATCACAAAGTGTGAAAAGATATTGTAAAAACATATACTTTTGAAAAGATTTGTTTATAGGATGTATATGGAAACCCACAGATCAACAAGAAAAAGACAGACAGCCCAATCTAAAACACGAGGAGAACACTTAAACATGTACTTGACATAAAAGGATATCCAACTTGCCAATAAACATGAAACGTGTACCCAGCCTTAATTGTCATCAGGAAAACAGAATGAAAACCATAAGTGTTATTGTGTACAGTCAGATGGCTAAATGTAAAGAGAATGATAGCAAGTATTTATGAGCCCATGGAGCACTGTGAATCCTCATACACTGTGCATATAGTGCATAGCATATGTGGGTACAAGTATTTTGGAAAACTGAGACTATCTGTGATAGCCAAACATATGAACATCCTTTAATCCAGCTGTCTGTCAACAGATATGTAGGCAAGTATCTTAAAAAGACATGTACAGGAATGTTCTGAGAAACATGATTCTAGGAACAATGATTTTCCATAAATAGTAGGATAGATTAATTTGGAATAAAGGTAATGAATTTGAACAAAATAGTGTGAATGAACTTTACATACGTTGAGTGAAACAAGTGATGCAGAAAGAGAACTGACCATAGGATTCTGTTTACATATATCCCCACACCAGGCAAAACTAATTAACAGTGCAGTAAGCCAGGGAGTAGGTATCATTTAGGGAGACAGCAACTGGAAAGAGGCATGATGGGGTGTGGTTTGGGTGTTTTCATTGAATGTGCCTTTGGAATTTGTGTTCTGCATCCACTCCATATTTCGAGGCCTATTATGTGTATAAGTCACCCCTTAATATCCCTGGATGAGGGTTCCAGGAACCCTCTCAAGGACTAAAATCTAAGGATGCTCAAACTGTTATACACAATGATGCAGTATTTGCATGTAACCCATATCATTCTCCCATTTACTTTAAGTCATCTCCAGATCACCTACAATGTATGATAGAAGGTAAGTGCTAGGTAAGCATTTGCTATACTGTATTGTTTAGGAAATGCCAACCTGAAAAAGAAGTCTGCACATTGCAGCAGAGACACATTCTTTTTCTCCAGTCTTAACCACCTGTGATCAATTTCTATCCCTGGATGTAGAACCCTCAGGGGGTAGGGGGCGCTGTATGTGTCTGTGTACATATTTCCATTCAAAGTTTATTAAAAAACCAAACGATACCTAAAGACAGAACAGCGGTGGAAAGCACCTGTTCTGGAGGTGGCCTCCCAGGATTGAGTCCTGGCTCTGTCCTCCTTAGGCTTTGGCCTGGGATAAGTCATTGAACTCGTGTGCTGTAAAGTAAGGAAGCAAATAGTACTTATCTCATGGACTGCTTTGAGGATTAAATAAGTTAATATAAAAAAAAGCACTTGAAGGAATTTGGCTCATAGGAAGGACTGTACAGGATGTTATTATTATTGGTAGTAGATTTACAATAAATGCCATGATTATATACAGTAAGTATCATGATTTACATGGTTAACATTATTTGCACTCAACTGTATGAGGAGAGCAAAACTTGTATGCTATATGTTCGTGTGACACCTTAGGCTTTTGCACAAAAGCTAGTAAGTGGTGGGTGGGTTTTGTGATGCAGCACATTCAATCACCATTTTAGACATGCACTATCCATATTGGAGTGTTGCTTCCAGTACTGGCCCCTCTGCTTCTGATCCATTCTCATGCTAATGTATCCAGGTAGGCACTGGATAATGACTCAAGTGCTTGGGCCCCCGCCACCCATGTAGGAGACCTGGATAGAGTTCCTGGTTGCTGGGTTTAGTTTGGCCTGCCTGTTGGAGTACGTGTACAAGGTAAATCAATGGATGGACGATCTCTCACTCTCTCTGTTGCTCTTTCAAGTAGCTGAAACATAAACAACAAAAATGGACTAAAAATTGTAAGTAGCAATTTCCATGGTATTGGTAATAGTAATATAGTTATGGTGATGTATAGCCATACCATAGCAATAATAATGCCGTTTTTTCCTCTTGAGAAAGGAAATATCCTAGTAGTCATTCAGTTTATTTCTTTATTGTACAGGTTGATATTTTTTCCATTAAGGCTGTATCTCTTGGGAAACTGAAGAAAGTTCTGATTAGTCATGATGGGACAGGTCCAGGTAAGACTTGGTTTCTTTACAGGAAGTTTGTTTTGCAGTTTTATTGAATATAGTATAAAAGACTAGTAAAAAATAAGATAGACACATATTGAGATGAGAAAATACTTTTCTTTCCAGAAATTACGCCTAAGTGAAGTTTTGTCAGGTTAGGTATATAAAACTTACAAAAGCATCCTGTTAGGTTATATGAAAGCAAATTCCTAGGAATATGGAAGCATGTCTTCTGTGTGTGCATGTGTGTGCATGCATGTGTGTGTGCCTGTGTGTGGTGGCCACTTCTATGAGGCAGTGTTCACAGTGCCATCTCCTGTATGCCCCATGCAGTGTGTTTCTCCTATTTCCCACATTCTACACTCAGCAAATCAGCAACTTATGGATCTTCCTTGCCCCTGTCTTTCCCTCCCTGTCTCCCACGCCTGCCACAACTGTTACTCAAGTTCTGTCAATTCTACTTCATTGACTCCTGGGTTTTTTTCTTGCTTTGTTTTACAATCTCTCTTAGACCCATTGAATTCAAGCTTAAGTTTGCTTGGCTCCAGAACCTGTATTCTTTACAGCTAAAATGCAGCGTTGTATTTTAATTTACACTACAGAAGCCACTGATTATACTTTTATTTTCCTTTTTTCTTTCTACCAGATTTTGAATTTTTTGAAACTTGGAAATAGATATAAGCATCCTTATTCCTCCTGAATGGTGCAATGCTTGGCAGTATAGATAGCTTAATTAGTGACCATCTATTGAACAAAAGGATTTAGATTAGTGGCATTACTGTAGTGCTGTTTCATTATAGAGTGGCATCCCTGTAGAAGTGTGTTGCTGTAGAATGGCAGCACTGAAGAGCTGTATCACTGGTGAGTGCTCAGTCTTTAGATTATTTTCCACGCAGGATGGAAATTTACCTTGAGACTTCCTGCACCTGCCCCCATATGTCCTGAACATCGTGAGCCAATTTGCATAATAGCTGATTAGTATAAGCGCTGTGACTTTGGCAAGGAGCAGTTAGTCAAAATCCCAGGCTTTGCAAGGATATAGCTTTTTTTTAAGATTTTTTTTTAATTTGAAAGTCAGAGTTACACAGAGAGAAGAGAGGCAGAGAGAGAGAGAGTCTTCCATCCAATGGTTCACTCCCCAATTGACCACAACGGCCGGAGCTGTGCCGATCAGAAGCCAGGAGCCAGGAAATTCTTCTGGGTCTCCAATTCGGGTGCAGGGGCCCAAGGACTTGGGCTGTTTTCTACTGCTTTCCCAGGCCACAGCAGAGAGCTGGATTTTGAACTGGTACCTATATGGGATGCCGGCGCTTCAGGCCAGGGCGTTAACCCACTGAGCCACAGCGTCGGCCCCAAGGATCTAGCTTTTAAAAATGATTCTGAGTTATCCTGCTGGTGATGAGGGGAGAAAGCAGTGTTATCAGGTCTAATTGAGACCCCCAGAAAGTCAAAGTGGAAGTGTTCTGGAGACAGCGGAATGGCAACCACAGACTAGTTACTTTTTTAGGTAAAAGAAGAAGAGTTGGAATTTATTGGAAGATATAGGCTTGGACACTTGTTGGGGAAGATACATTCAAAAGAAGTTGTTTGATACAAAGAATGAAAATGGTAGAAGGAAAATTGAAAGGACAATTGATTTTAAATAGCCTGATGGAACTAAATTTCTAATTTAGAAAAGATTTTAGATGGAAAGAGCAACACATTTCTAAAATACTGATTTTTTTAAATCAATCGAACTCTCATTAACAAAAGCCTGTCCAGGCATGGGAAAATTCAGCAAAATTCTCAAGGTTCTTTTCTTTCCATTTTAAAAAGAGAGACCTCATACAACATGATTATTTCAAACCAAATATGTTTGTGGGTATATAACCGCAAATAAAATGAACAGGAGGCTTAATAAAAGTCTCAGATTTGCAGCAAACTTTGTAAAACTTTAGAATAAGGGGCTGGTGCTGTGGTGTAGTAGGTTAAGCCACCACCCGTGGCATCGGCATTCTATATGGATGCTGGTTCTTGTGCTGGCTGCTACTCTTCCAATCCAGCTCTCTGTTGTTGGTCTGGGAAAGCAATGGAAGTGCTTGGACCCCTGCACACACATGGGAGACCCAGAAGCTCTTATCTTCTGCCTTTGGATTGGCCCAGCTCCAGCCATTGCGGTCATTTGGGGAGTGAACCAGGGGATGGAAGGTCTCTCTCTCTCTATCACTGCCTCTCAAATAAATAAATAAATCTTAAAAGAAACTTCAGGGCCGGCGCCGTGGCTCAATGGTCTAATCCTCTGCCTTGCGGCGCCAGCACAACGGGTTCTAGTCCCGGTCGGGGCACCGGATTCTGTCCCGGTTGCCCCTCTTCCAGGCCAGCTCTCTGCTGTGGCCAGGGAGTGCAGTGGAGGATGGCCCAAGTGCTTGGGCCCTGCAACCCATGGGAGACCAGGAGAAGCACCTGGCTTCGGATCAGCGCGATGCGCCAGCCGCAGCACACCAGGCGCGGGGCCATTGGAGGGTAAACCAAAGGCAAAAGGAAGACCTTTCTCTCTGTCTCTCTCTTACTGTCCATTCTGCCTGTAAAAAAAGAAAAAAAAGAAACTTCAGAATAAATAGGAACTATCTAAGTGTAGTGACAAAAATAAAATAAACACACTCATGGGCCCAATTGCAGAGATTCTGACCAGTGGGTCTTGAGTAATCAGAAACATACAGTTTTTTTTTTTTTCATTTGTTTCAATACAAGCCCTTTGGAGATTCCAAGTATGTAATGCTCAGATTTCTGCCCAGTGTAAGTGTTCTTGGCTGAGAGCCTGCTCATTGCTTAGCACTTTCCAGAGGTGGACAAGATGCAAGTGTTCTCTGCCTTCACAGAGTCTAGAGATAGAAGACACATATAATAGAAATTTTTTAAAAATTGTAATGAAGTATGAGAACGGTTCTGAAAGTGACCCTCAGTCTGCTATTATGCCATTTAGTAAGGGGACCTACTAAGTCCAGAAGCACATGAAGTTTTCCCTGGGAAATGCAGACACATAGTGTATAGTTGGGAGTGGCAGGATTTACCTGGATAGTCAAGGATTTTGGTGGACTTCCCTGACTGATGGGATTAGGCTATTTGAAATTCAGTTAAGGAAGGTCAAAAGTAACTAGCATAATGGGATTCCAAAGTTCCTTACCTCAACTATCCTTCCAACTTTCTGCTTAATCTTTTCATTAAATGGAAAAATTACCATAATAGTCAGAATATCTAGGCTGTGTTTTCCCTTTTATTTTTCAAAATATATACTAAGTCTGATGACCTAACATGAGCTGAGAACATCAACAATATTAATGATTCTACCTGTATTTCACCTTTATTACCTTCTCTTCCAAAGTACTTATCCTGAATGTTTTGTTCAGCATTTCATACTTTTTAATTCTTGCTTTCAAGAGGAATTTGCTAGTCATGTACACTTTGAAAATACTCTTGATGGTCTTTGTGCTGGTTACAGCACATAAAAAAGAAAGCTCTGACAACAATGTCTTTTAAGACAGAGATATTGGTACTGAATATAGAACTTTTGGCCAAATTTCATTACTGAGAAAGTACTCATGTAATTTATATACAGCAGCAAAGACATCTGGGAAATGTGGGCTCTAGCACTACAGAGATGTCAGAAAGGAGAGAGCAAGCAGCAGTGGTCGATACATTTTCTCCAGTTGCAGATGTTGATGCCTGAATTTCTTAATTTTAATGTAATTGAATTTAACACACTTTTCAATAATCAGCACATTTTGTGTCTTACTTTGGACAGTCTTCTCTCTATAATATTCTATATAATAGCTAAATAGACAGATATTCATATATATATGTATGGGTATCATGTCTTATCTTTAAGATTTAAATATTTACTCTAACTAACTAATTTTGTGTTTGACATGAGGATTGGATCCAATTTTAATTCTTTCTGTATAGATAAATAGTTGTACTGCCAGTGTTTATCAACTCTCCTAACTTTGCCTGAGTATTCTACAAAGTCAATTTTATCTTAAACAGATAGTCCAAAGACACACAATTCCTATATGGACAAGTTTCGGTTACAATGATGTAATTAAATAGCGAAGTCCCCCAGTAACATGATTCAAATTCCAGTTACCATGCTCAATTAACAGTAAGTGCATAAAATATAAAATTTCCTACCAGCTTCTCAGTCCACAAATCACTACATGAATCCTGATCAGCAACTAATCACATCACTGTTTTCAGTGTCTACCTGTCAGTGATGTGCCACTGTCCATCTGTTAGTGCATGCATAGACAACAAAGCATGTAGTTGTGTTGCCTCCTTGTCTACCTGCAAGAGAAAACTGTGTCAATAAAATAAAAAGTGATGATGCTGGAAGTGAAATTTAAGTGTAAGATAAGTGGAATTGTAGAAAGAATTTGCAACAGTGAGAATGTTGATATTGCTACCAATTCTGTATCGTCTGAAATAGAATCAATTCATAATAAATTTTGAAAACTGATAGGGCAAATTCCCTACCTTATAATAATTCAGAAATGCCTGGGATAGTCTTGGGCCTTCATCATCTATATAAATTTCATCATCAGTTTGTTCATTTTTATGAAAAATATTATGGTGAATTTGATTTAATTTTACTGGAGTTCTTAGATTAGTCTGGGTGAAAGTGACATCTTTACAGTGTTTTCCACTCCTGAATGTGGGCTAGTTCTGCCTTTGTTTATGCCTTATTTTCTGTAATTTCTTAAATTTAGGTAATTTTCTATAACTATACTATATCTGGTTTTACATTTACTCTATATTTATAGTTTTATGGCACTGTAACATTATAATTTTCACTGAATTACATTTTTAACTGTTCTATCCTAGCCAATAGAAATGTACTGGATTTTTATGCATTCATTGTGTATCTAACCATTTCCTCAAGTATTAATCCTACTATTTTCCATGATGGTTTTGGAGTTTTAATGTAGTAAGCCACACAAACTGTGAAATAATGGTTCTGTTATTTTCACCGATACATCACTTTTCTATTGCCTTCCTTCTCTTCTTTTTACCTTCTTTCCTTCTACATTCCTTCCCTCCCAGCCTCTTTCTTTTCCTCTTTACTTACTTTATTCATTTTATTTTCCTTTAATCGCATTGACCTGTGCAATAATCAGTGATAATTTAAAAATTTTTACTCTTAAGAATGATGATTGATTGTGACTCTCCATGATTACTTAAAAGCATCAATTTTTTCTAACTTAACCTAATTAAATGCATTGATATAATTTGCTTATCTCTTTATTCTTGGTTCATGTACTTAAACAGATTAAGAATTTTTTGGAGACTTTATGTCCCTAATAGTGAAACTTCTCTTTTCCACTGCTTCTACAACTCTGAGTAATTAGGTCATTCACTCATGCTTTCATTTCTCTACTGATATAAGTTGGATGTGCATATTTTTGTAACCAAATTACCTGAAAAGTGTACTTTAAAAAGAACATTTGGAGAGTCTATGAATAAAATAGACTATGCTAGTGTATTCTTTTTAGCTAAAGATAAAATAGACAATGCTAGTATATTTTTGGCTAATCTCTTTTGTCAATTTATGCAGGTAATGGATGGTTTCTTGAGAGTGTTGTTGTTAAGTCTGAAGAGGAAGATGGCATTCAGGAGGTGCTGTTCCCTTGTGACAGGTAGGTGGTTCCTTAATACCTCAGTATGAAAATTATGCTCCCCTTTGTCCAGCTCACTCCAGCTGTCAACCAGCAGGCCTCCTCGCAGCTATAGGACCACATCCTTCCTCCCTTAACCACAGCTGAAGATCTTCTCATCCCGGAGCACTAGTAATTCTTAGGAGCACTAGTAATTCTGTCATTCTTCATAATAGCTAATTTTTCTCTTCTGGAATAAGTATGCTGAAATGTAAAGGAAATCAGATTAGAAGTAGAAAACATGTTGTTGCTCAGATACTTGCTAACTTCCCAGCTAGTTCTGAGAAGTTGGATACTACTTTCAACACCTGTGAGATTCCATGTCTCCAAATTTAATTAAGACAAGAACAATACCTTTCCTCCTAGTTCACTTGAATTATTTAAACTCATTGAATTTAGGTGTGAAACTGTGAACTCTAGCACATTATGCTAACGTAGTATAGGTATAATAGGAAAATGTGCATAACACACTTTAAACTGATGCTTAGTTTTCAAATATTATGATGAGAATAGTTAAATATTTCTACCTATTTTATAGAGTTGTGAGCAGAATATCAAATGTACCTTGCAACAAAGTACACTAAAAGTAGAAATTATAAGATCAATTTTCCTCCATTAGTAATTAATCTATAGAATACATTGATTCATTGATTCAGTCATTGTACAAAATAGCAGTGAACCACCTCCCATATTAAGAAGTGGAGCAAACGATGGAGAGCCACCAACAAAGCAATGCAGTGTCAGTTGTCCAGAGCTCTGGGTTACCACCTTAGTGTTCTAAGGCACATGACCAGGATGTGTGCATGCTGTGAGGACCCAGCTGTCAGGCGCTATGTCTACGTGATTTCCTGATCCTTAAATCTAGATGACTGCGTAAAATGATTCACCTATTTATTCATGCAGAAATGTTGCATGCCTGCTAGATGT
The DNA here is from genome assembly GCA_949820135.1 of Sylvilagus floridanus. Taxonomy (NCBI): domain Eukaryota; kingdom Metazoa; phylum Chordata; class Mammalia; order Lagomorpha; family Leporidae; genus Sylvilagus; species Sylvilagus floridanus. The sequence goes on from OX463241.1 coordinate 82,564,693, forward strand.
CATGAGTTATCCCTCCTTCTGAATATACAGATAGAAAATTAAGCCCTTCTGTCTTCAAATTGTCCCCATTTGATGGTAGATAAGGGAGGGGACCATATTCTCAGCTCTGAGTTCAGTAAGTGGTTGGACGTTATTCTTCCCCAGAAGAGTGTGCATTCTTTCAGACTTGCAAAGACTCACATTAGTTGACTGAAATAATTTTCCCCTACCATAGTTTTGATTCTAGGAAATATTTTTCTTTTAAAATTTAATAAGAAATTACATGATGTATGAACAAATTTATATCACTTCTGTAGTCTTCAGTTTGTTTTCTTCCCCAATACACATTCATTTAAAATGCGTGTGTATCTTAGTGTTTATTGCCATTTTAAAAATTCAAGTTCCAAGATTTTGTCTTTATTTTCCAAGAATTCTTTTTATTAATTAATGGGGGTGCAAGAATCAAAGATTAAGGTTTTTTAGACTAGATTTGAATTACACCTCCCTTACTGTGTACCTCTGAAAACCTCAGTTTACTCTTCTGTCAAATTGCAGCAATGACACATGTTTTGCATGGTTGTTTGAGACTTTCAGATATGAAGAACTTGTAAAATGCCTTGCAATTATTAGAAGCTCCATGATGGTAAACAAGGCCACACCTATAAATGAGGGGGAAACATACATTTATTTCTGGATAATATGTTAAGTATTTAGAACTCTCCACATAATTTTGTAACTTTTATTTAAAAAAATGTATCTGCACAGCCTAATATGGTAGCCACTAGCCACATATGGCTAATTAATTTAAATTAATTAAAATAAAATCAAATTTAAAAATCAGTTTTCTTAGTTACACTAGCTACATTTCAAATGCTCAGTAGACACAGATGGTTAGTGACTACTACATTGGCTAGCTTATATACAACATTTGGTTCTATATCACAGCACGATATTTCATAGCATCTGAAGCTATGTTTAATATTGTACAATAGTGTTATTGCTCTGTATGTGATAGTAACTATGAAATAATATAAGTAATAAGTAAGAGATAATTATTTTTCTAAACGTATCACATTGAACAAAATGAAGAGCCACCCAGAGCAGATGATGATAGTCATACTCTCTTTAGAGGCAAAATTGATTTTACTGGTAAAATGAAGGAATGAAAGTCAAGATGGAGGTGATTTATCCCTAATGTTAGAATAATTACAATACTTGGAAATTGGATTTATGGGAACAAAATGATGCAAATAAAAATATTTCAGATGTTTGATTGTATTGTTCCTCCAGCGTATCAAATACTGCACACAGGCAAATTATCATACTGCTATCGAATATAGTTGGTCTATGGCAATGTTGACAGTTTTCCTTGCTCATTCTCTCTGAGGACCCAGAGGTACCTAAAGAAAAAACAATAATATTTTTTGTGTATTCTGCTAAACATGGAAGAATCCATAGATAATAACATTTAGTCTCATATCTCATTTGACATATGAGAAAACTTACACCTAAAGAGATTAATGATATGCATGATGCATGCCCAGGTAAATCAGAGAGCAGGATCTCTTGGTCTCTTGACACTCTGGAGAATTTTAATTTCATGTCTGTCATCTGCTGTTTCCATTATATTACTATCCTCTAAGGAAAAGATCCCTGCACAAAATGCTGAGTTGGCTATAAAAATTGTTTTTGGAAAACTCTACTTAGATTTTGGAGAGTTTAGAAGACACAGATTTTAGTATCTTCCATAGCATGATTTCTCAGCTGTTTAAACTCCAGGCTCTTGTAGGTGATTGGCACAGAACTTAAGCTGCCTCTTTGTACACCCAAATTCCATATCAGAGTTCCTGGGAACTGATATTCACCCTGGAAGGAAGCAGTGATGGCCCAAGTGCTTTGATCTCTATCAACCAGATAGGAGACCTGGGCTGAGTTCCTAGCTTTCTACTTCTGCCTGGTCCAGTCCTGGCTGTTACAGATATTTGAGGAGTGAATCAGTGGATGGGAGCCCTGTTTCACTGTCTCTCTGTCTTATAAATAGATAGACAGATAGATTGAAAAAACCCTTCAAGTTCATTTCTTTTTTTTTTTTTTTTTTGACAGGCAGAGTTAGACAGTGAGAGAGAGACAGAGAGAAAGGTCTTCCTTCTGTTGGTTCACCCCCCAAATGGCTGTTATGGCTGGCGCTGCGTTGATCCGAAGCCAGGAGCCAGGTGCTTCCTCCTGGTCTCCCATGTGGGTGCAGGCGTCCAAGACTTGGGCCATCCTCCACTGCCCTCCCGGGCCACAGCAGAGAGCTAGACTGGAGGAGGAATAACCGGGACTAGAACCCGGCACCCCAAGTTCATTTCTAATAGTGAAAAAAGAAACAATCTCTGAAGAAAATTATTTATAACTTTATTGTTGAGTTAAAAAGAAAAACAGAGAGATCTATTCTGTTGTGAGACTCTAAAGGTTACCATCTGTCTTCTTAACTGTCGGAGAGAAAATCAGGAGAATTTTCATAACTGGCATTTACTGACCTCTTATCAAGGAATAGGCTTTCTGGTAATGCGAGGATGTCACACATGAGCTATTTTGATCCTCACAGCAAACCCATAAGCTAAACTTTGCAATGCTTCTTACATATAGACAAGGAAGCTGAGACACAAAAAGGGTTGAATTCCTTGCCCTCATATAATTGGTGTTCAGGATACAAATCAACATGTATCTGACCCCAGAAATGCAACTTCTCACTTAGCAACCCCAAGCCACGTGTATAGTGTGTGTTCCCAACTCTTAAACGGCATCTACTCTGAATGGAGATTGTGCAGTTTGCATATTCAATCCAAAGATGTAGCACAAAAAATGAATATTATTTTATACTGATTATGTGTTATAATAATCTTTTGAATTTAGAAAATGAATATTAAAATCAATTTGATCTTTTTACATACATATCTTCAAAAATTCATGGAAAATAAGTATTATAGGATGACTATGTATAGATTTCAAAAGATTTTGTGCCAAAATAAGCTTCTTCTAATCTGTTAATTCTATTTTCCATGAACTTTTTGAAATTCCCTCATATGTAGTTTGTGTCTTTCTCTTGAAGAATGCTCTTCCAGTGTCCAAGGGTTTAGCCATTGTGTACACCTCCCAGTCACATGATAGAAGAGGAATAAATAAACTCCCAACAAGAAGTGTTTATTGATATTAAGATATATAATAAAGATTTTTTATCCATATGGATTTTTTTAAATCCAAAATTTTATGATGAACCAGTGTGGTTTTGCAATTGGAACGCAGGACAAAGATTTGCTGAAGTTGGAAACCTAAAGATCAATTGGTGTGGCAAGAAATCTTAGATCCTTTTTAAAAATTCTGAGCTTTTCTCCAAAAGCTTCTTTTGTCATTTCCATATTTCATTTTCTTTTCTGAATAACATGCCTCCTTTCAGCGCTCTCTCCTCTGAATTATCCTCTCTCTTTCCATGGTAGATGGCTAGATGAGTACCGAGATGATGGTCAGACTGAGCTGGAACTCTGTGCAGAAGGCAGCCACAGTGGAGGAGGAGAAACTGTAGCCTCCTGAGAGAGCTCCTTGTGCTGTGGTTCCACTGTGCTTCAAAGGGCTATTGATTGGATTGTGGAGGTATCTTTGCTCTTTGCTTGGAACAGAGCACACACCCGGGAAGGATCAGTTTGGGCTGGAATGTTGCCTGCTTCTCAGAGTCTCCCAAGTTGGGAGAGTGCATTGAGTACATCAGCGAACCACTGGCCAAGATCAGCCAAGGGTTCATGAGGTGCACTCGTATCTGCTGCTCTTCTTGACATCCCCCCCCTTCCTTGACCTCCTCCTTCTTTCTTCTTTCAGAAGACCTAAGAGAACTTCTAAGTTTACTGAAATGTTTCATGAGATCACCTGTGTAGAAAGTAACTGAAGGGGTACATAACTGACATTTGATAAATGTAAAATACTTTCATACAACATTTGTTAATTTTGAAATGGAAGACTTTTTCTTGGATGATGGTATGTCTCTCTCAGCATTGGTGGCAATATCAATAAAAAATGTAAAAATAAGCCAATTTATTGGATCATCTTGCAAACCCATTGTCCTTCATGCTGGTTCACAGGGACGACTGCTTCTTCTTCTTCTTTTTTTTTTTTTTTGACAGGCAGAGTGGACAGTGAAAGAGAGAGAGACAGAGAGAAAGGTCTTCCTTTGCCATTGGTTCACCCTCCAACGGCTGCTGCGGCCAACACGCTGCGGCCGACACGCTGCGGCCAGCACACTGCGCTGATCTGAAGGCAGGAGCCAGGTGCTTCTCCTGGTCTTCCATGGGTGCAGGGCCCAAGCCCTTGGGCCATCCTCCACTGCACTCCCTGGCGGTGTGCCGGTGCCACAAGGTGGAGGATTAGCCTGTTCAGACACGGCGCCGGCCCACAACTGCTTCTATGAGCTGGAGACTCCACCGTGCAGATAGATAGCTCCAGAGCATTGTGCAGATGATCTACATTGAGGCAGACATTTGACATCTCTTGCTCACTATTCTCCTCAATGCCACTAATATCTGCAACTGTGTTCCAAGGGCAGCTTCTTCCAATCCTTCACATGGGCGCATGAGATAAAGCCCAGGAGGGGGGCTGGTGCTGTGAGGTTGTGGATCAAGCCATTGCCTGTGGCACTGGCATCCCATATGGGCACCAGTTCAAGTCCTTGATGCTCCATTTGTGATCTAGCTCTCTGCTAATGTGCCTGGGAAAGCAGATGCAGATGGCCCAAGTGCTTGGGCCCCTGTGCCCAGTGGGAAAAGAAGAAGAAGCTTGAGGCTCCTGGCTTCAGATTGGGTGAGTCCTAGCTGTTGCAGCCATTTGGGGACTGAACCAGTGGATGGAAGATCTGTGTGTGTGTGTGTGTGTGTGTGTGTGTGTGTCTCCCTCTCTCTCTGCAACTCTGCCTTTTAAATAAATAAATAAATCTTTAAAAAATCCCATAAGGTTCATGGTATGGTTTTTGGTTTCAAAGCCATGTACATATTATTTGCATCTTGATTCTGCCATGTGACGTAGATGCTATCATGATCCACATTTGCAGATGAGGAAACCAAGACTTAGAAGAGCCAAAGGCTTGTTCAAGCTCCTGAAGTGGAATAAACAGGAGAGCCAGGATTTGAACCCAGCTTGTGGTCACAGCACCTCTTTACCCCTCTGCCCTGCTAGACTCCCAAGAGATCACGCAGAGGGGCCCCAAGGGTCAAAACCCACACACCACCATCATGTGTTTTCTCATATGTAGCTACTGTCTGTGCTGTTATTATCTACTTCCCAGGTTTTTTTTTTTCCTTAAACTGTTTAAACTAGGTTATTTGAGTGTGGGGAGAGCTTAACCTCATTTCTTTTATTTTTATTTTTTTTTTTAATTTTTGACAGGCAGAGTGGACAGTGAGAGAGAGAGACAGAGAGAAAGGTCTTCCTTTTTTCCATTGGTTCACCCCCCAATGGCCGCTGTGGCCAGCGCATCACGCTGATCCGAAGGCAGGAGCCAGGTGCTTCTCCTGGTCTCCCACGCGGGTGCAGGGCGCAGTGACTTGGGCCATACTCCACTGCCCTCCCTGGCCACAGCAGAGAGCTGGACTGGAGGAGGAGCAACTGGGACAGAATCCGGCGCACCGACCGGGACTAGAACCTGGTGTGCCGGCGCCACAGGAAGAGGATTAGCCTATTGAGCCATGGTGCCGGCGAGCTTAACCTCATTTCAAACCATCTTCATAATATCCATGAAATTGCTGATTTAACACATTATTATCTGTTTTCCTAAAACATATAAAAAGGAACCTATGTGTAACAAAAATTTTAGGGTAGTCACATAGTACATAAAATTATCTTAGAAACATCCAGAATTACACATTTCACAATTTAGAAAAGCATTGAATGTGTGTATATATATATATATATATATATATATATATATACACACACACACACACACATATATATAAGAGAGGGGACTTCAATAGGTTCATAGGAAAACAGAAAAAAGGATAAGCTTATTTTGATGCAAAAAGACGTTGAAATCCATGTACCATTTCTTTGGAATACACATTTTTCATCAGCTTTTGAGTATACTTATATATATTTTACTTAACTTTGGGCCTGGTATCTAATGATGAGTAAATAAGAGCTCACTAGATAGCTCTTATTTATTTAGATATCATAGCTCACCTTCTACCAACTCAAGATAAATGATTGATATAGACCTTATCAATGGTACATTTTAAATCTTAAGGCAGAGCTACTGAGACTAGAACCAGCACTGTGCTGGGACTGATGTTTGAGTAGGGACCTGCGTGGATGATGTGTTTTGCAACATAGAGCAGACAGAAGATTCATTGCTGAATGGCAAGCCCTTTGGAGGCAGATTATTTTCGTGCTCCACTTTGCATATCTAGTTCTTGGCATTCTGTCTGACTCAGTAAGTGCTCTGTGTCTATTGCGTATGAATCATCCCTGCCTTACAACACAGCTACAGTGATGAGAGTATGAGTTATACCTGATTCAGCTAATGTTTGTATAGAGTAAACACTCACAAATAATCACACTCAATGCCTCTATTTTTACAAACTCTCCTACAAAGATATATTTTAATTTTTAATATACTCTTCCCCTTTCTCCTCCACTGTACAGATGCTTTGAGATATTCCCAATACTATACAGCAGCACATTTACAATCCTTCCCTCTTCTTAAAAATGTCACATTAGAGGTGTGAATTGTGCTGGTGGTTAGACCACCACTTGGGAAACATATAATAAACTATTACTATATTGTTTACTTTTTTACTAAAATCTTTGAAATCCTGTGTGTGTGTGTCACACTTAAAATCCCACATCAACTCAGAACCATATTTAAGGCCACAGTAGTTGCATGTGTTGGAGAGAAAAGACCTAGACTGGTGTCCACGAGTCTGAATATTAATAAAGCACCCACAGTGTCTGCCCTACAGCCACACAGGGAAGTTAAGGCAATCCTCCCTCCTTACTTCCTTCCATTCCAGTATCTAAATCATGCCAGCTCGAGGTCCCCCTTTTCTGAGAAGCACAATCTGTGCCTTTTATCTGGCACTATTCATTCATTATTCTGTGTTCCTATTAATTTTTTTCCTTTGAATTTCATTTACCCTCTCTCATTCGTGAGCATTTGTTGATCAAGGGCACCAAACTATATTTCTGGAGCAGCCATCTATGAATAAGAGGAAAGTGGAGGCCAGACAGAAGCTGTAGAACAAGGTTCAATAGAGAATGTCCCTTTTGTTAAGTCTCAAAGAGACCCCACAAATAATTTTCCGAGGAAAATTAACAGCGAATGGTAAAAAAAAAAAAGTGAAATCCTGAGCACAACAAAGAAGCATTTATCAATTTCTGATAAATAGCAGCATTCAGAGTGCCAAAGCTTTAGGATACTGAAGTTGTCAAGAAAGATTATAAGAATATCCGTGGTATCACATTAAAAAAAACAACAGATTTAGAAATATCTGTTAGAGTGGAAAACTATATAAATAATCTAGCATTTTGAAAAACAACAATAATAACAGCCAAACAGTACTTGTAGAAATACAATGCTTAAATGATTGTGTTTAACAGCAAACTAGGTTGAGTTGAAAAGAGAATTTATTCATTGAAATGTAGGTCAGAAGGAATTTTCTAGAATATAACAGAGAAAGAAAAATGAATTACATGTATTCATGAGAGCTTAAGAAACTTTGAGGATGGAACAATAAGTTCTATTATGTCTAGTTGAATTATTAGAGAGAACGTAAAGAATGGTATGGAGGAGCTGGCATTGTAGTGCAGTGGGTTAATAACTGCTTATGACACATTCAGTCCAAATTGGAGCATTGTCCCTTGCTATCAAATGGACAAAAGACAGCAAGTGCTGGAGAGGATATGGAAAACAGGCAACCCTTGAACACTGTTAGTGGGAATGTAAATTAGATCAGTTATTCCAGAAAACAGCACAGTCATTCCTCATTAGGCTAAAAGTAGAACTACTATAGGCTTTGGGCATTCCATTCTGGGGTATATATTCAAAGGGAATGATTTCAGTCAGTCAGAGACATCTGTACTGCCATGTTTATTGCAGCACTATTCACCCCAACCAGGAGACAGAAATAAACTAATCCATTTATTTATAATTATTATTTCCTATATTTATAATTATTAATGGATTATAAATAATCCATTATTTATAATAATAAAATAGTCCATCCGTTGGTGAAAGCATAAAAATACCCATATACACAATGAAATAATATTCAGCCATAATAAAACATGAAATCTTATCATTTGCAACCACATGGATGGAAATGGAGGTCATTGTGCTAAGTGAAATAAGACAGGCACAGAAAGATAAAGAGCACATGAGCTCAGTCACTTGTGGGGTATTAAAATTTCATTTTGTAGAAGTTGAGTATAATGGTGGTTACCAGAAGCTGGGGAGAGTGAAGGGGAGAGAGCAGTGGGGAAGTGCTTACTAAAGCATAACAAGTTGCAGTTACAGAGGAGTAAAACGTTCTGGGGTTTATTGTACAGTTGGTTGACTGTAGATAATGACGATGCAGTGTGTATTTCTCTTAACTAGAAGAAAGGATTTGAAATGTTTACATCATAATGAAATGTTAAATGTTTGAGCAGAGAGATATTCTTATGTTGATTTGAATATTATATGTATATGTCCATTGAACATCACATGTACTCCATAATTCTGTATAATTTTATGTCAGTTAAAAATAAAAATAAAAATGGAAAAATCCCTGGTTGTCTTCTTCATGTCAGTTTTCTCAAGCACAATGTTCAGCTTGGTACAGGTACACACACACACTTACACATACATACATACACAGGCTAGTATATTTTTGCTATTAGAAAGAAAAGTACATTTAGGAGTAGCAAGATCAATAGGAAGACTGAGAAGATGGAGCCACTTTTGGAATACTTTTTTTTCCAAAAATGTTTGAGATTCTGCCTTAGCCCGGTGAGATATCTAGAAAAGAGATTTCAGAATGTTCTCTTTAGCCCAGTGTCACTGGCAGTTAGTATAAAGGGACAGATTTCTCAGAAAGACTTAGGAGGATAGAAATGTACCATGACGTGACAATCTCAGTACAGGGTGGGTCAGAGGGCATCGACAGTGCACAAGGGTTTTCTCTGAGAACTGTGAAACTGTGAAATTGGTTGGTGAAGCTCATGGTAGAATCTGATTTGAGGCAATTGGCTCACATAGACTCCATGAAAATGCAATCTGACTTCTTGAAGCTATCCACCTATTGGTAGTATTACATTGAATGCCCTATTGAGGAAAAGACTCAGAGTGGGCTTACAGTGCCCATTTTTGTAAATTTTCTGGCTAAGTTATTTGACACCTGTCTCCCCATTGTTACAGCTTTTGTGACTCTCTCCCTCAGAGTTGATGATTACAGGCTTCTTTAATGCCAACTATAAAATAGATGACTGTTAGAGGGGAGGCAAATGTAAGCAGCACAGAATCATTCAAAAGTTTCATGTGCACTGAACATTTCAGCAGACTCCCTAGCACTTAAAAATGTTCATTCTCCTTTTAATTTTATTTTAGCAATATGACTAGGGGGATAATGAGTTACGCTAAATTCTAGAAATCCTTTATCATCACTTACTGTGTTTCAGCTGCCCAGCAGCCTACTTCCCTTTCAAAGAACACTCTCACTTTCCTTTTGAGGACTCAACTTTTCCTAAGAACTGTGTTCTTGGGCAGGCAATGTAGCCAAATGGATTAAACTGCCATCCCAATTCCTTATCAATGTACCTGGTTCAAATCCCACCCACTCCTCCTCCAATCCAACTTCTTATAATGCATTTTGGAAGGCAATGGATGATAGCCCAAGTTCTTGAGTCCTTGCCACCCACAAAGGTCACCTGGATGGGGTTCTAGGATTCTGATTTCTGGTGTTTTGGGAGTGAACCAACAAAAGAAAGATCTTTCTCTCCCTCTCTCTCTCTCATCTATATTTATCTATCTGCCTATCATCATTATCTATCTAATCTCTGCTTTTCAAGTAAATTAATATAAACATCTTTTAAAGAAAGAATTGTGTACTTCTTGTACAGTCCTCTTGGCTGGGGGCAAGACTTGTGACAGGAGCAAAGCTGATAAGAATCCTACATCTCCCTGACAGGGACAAATTCCAAGAAATGTGTTGTTAGGCAACCTTATCGTTGTGCAAACACCATAGTTTCTTGCACAAACCTCAATGGTATAGCCCACTGCAGTCCTAGGCTATATAGTATAGCCACTGTTAGAGACTTTATTGGTCACATTGTTTACCAAAATGTCATCCCTGTGCTTTGGCTTTGAACGGAGACCAAACAATATTGGCGTTCTAGCCCAACCCTGCAAAGCAGACCCCAACCCCAAAGTATTGTCTGTTGAGGCTTCTGCACCTGGGCTGTGTGCACTGAGTCCCTCCCATTGCTCAGGTTGCCTTCCCATCCATAAACTAGTCCCCTCAACTACCTTCCTACAGATGCTTGGGCTATCTAGCATTTGTTACTCTTCCGTAAAATTATAATATTTGGATTTTTTCAAGCATTTTACTTAGCCCACTTCTCTATGCTCCCTTTACCTTCAGCCCTGTGTCCTGTTTGCATGTGGGATCCTGTCCCAGAGATCTCCAGTTGCTCATCAACTGCCCCTCACCCACCTCCTTTAACCCCAGACTTTATATACATGGCTCAGAATGGAAGTCCTGAAACAGTAGGAGTGATAGGTTTTGCTTGTTTTTTTTCAAATTAAATTTTAAAAGTATATTTGTTTTTTTAACTTTTATTTAGTAAATATAAATTTCCAAAGTACAGCTTATAGATTAAATGGCTTTTCCCCCCATAGCTTCCCAACCACCCGCAACCCTCCCAACTCCTGCTCCCTCTCCAATTCCATTCACATCCAGATTCATTTTCAATTATCTTTATATAAAGAAGATCGATTTAATATATATTAAGTAAATATTTCAACAGTTTACACCCACACAGAACATAAAATGTAAAATACTATTTGAGTACTAGGTATAGCATTAAGTCACATTGAACAACACATTAAGGACAGAGATCCTACATGAGGAGTAAGTGCACAGTGACTCCTGTTGTTGACTTAACAATTTGACACTCTTGTTTACGGTGTCAGTAATCTCCCGAGGCTCTTGTCATGAGTTTCCAAGGCTATGGAAGCCTTTTGAGTTCACTTACTTCGATCTTATTTAGACAAGGTCATAGTCAAAGAGGAATTTCTCTCTTCCCTTCAGAGAAAGGTACCTCCTTCTTTGATGGCCCACTCTTTGTTTTTAAGAAGAAATAAAGACTGGAGTTAGGGGTGGGGTGAGAAGAAACACAGAGAGAGAGGGAGAAAGAGAGACAGAGAGAGAGAGAGAGAGAGAGGAGAGGGAAATTCATATTCTCTAGTTCATTCCTCAATTACCTAGGAGCTGGGATCTCCCTGAAGTATCCCATGAAGGTGACAGGGACCCAAGCCATCATCTACTGCCTCCCGGGCTTCACACTGCCTGGAAGCTGGAATTGGTAGCAGAGTGGGGACTCAACCCCAAGCACTCCAATATGGGATATAAGTGTCCCAAGCGCTATCTAAACCACTGCACCAGTCATCTGTCCCTACTTATTATTTTTTTATCACTGAATGATTATATGATAATAAAAAAGACTGCCCAAATTAGAAAAGCAAAAATTATTTATTCTGAACTTGCCAGTGCAAAGGAAGCAGCCATTATCACCTGTGCTTTGGCAGAGACTCACAAGCAGGCAGAGGAATGGCAAAGCTTCATAGTGGAGAAAAGAGATGACTTCAGGTGTGCCCTTTTGAGGTTGTGGGCCTGGGGAAGCTGGTGGTGGCCAACTAGAAGCAAAGCACCTTCTGTGATGGTCTATGGATGTATACTTGACTTCTCTGGTTGACCTTAAGTTACAAGTAGGGACCAAAAGAAGGGAAGCCGGCATTTACTGATAGTGTTCTGGCCTTTGGGGCCATTGCTTCAGAGGTTATGGTTTGACCTCCTGGCCTGGTTGTCGCAGTGGCTGGGAGCAGAGTTCTATTGTCATCTAGAATCTAGCTGTTGTCTGTTTATTCAGTTCCTATTGACCCTTGAGTGTTGTGGTTTAATTTTTTTTCCCTTTTTTAATATTTCAGGCACTTCTCTTTGCTTTTACTCATCCAAACTTTTATTTTATTTTCATTTCCAATACAAAGGAAAGTAAATGTAAGAAATGAATTCTTTGACATTAAGAGCATTCTAGCTCTTAATCCCATAGTATTTTTTGTTTGTTTTAATAATTGAAGATTACTTTTAGTTGCTCTTTGGAGTCTCTAAATGTAGGTGATCAGGGCCTACACATGAGAATATTTTTAAATGTCTTTTGAATCATGTCTTCTACTTCTAAATGCATTAAAACTGAGGCTATCCAAATGGCCAAAGTTTTCTTGCCTGTTTGCATATGAACTGCTGCACCACACATCTGTCCCCTGTAAATTACTTTTATGACTGAGTGATTATATGGAAGTCAGCAAAGACCTGATTAAGATATTTTTCTCAAACATGTGTGTACATCAGAACAAGCTAGGAAAGTTATTTTGAATGCGGATCCTCTGTCTCACTACAAACTTAATGCAGCAGGTTCTCTGGAGGTGGGGTCTAGAGCTGTCTGCTGATTCTCTTGCTTGTCTATCAGAAGTGCCAAGGCTGACTAAAGTGCTGCTTGGCAGGTGCTGGATCCTTGGGCTGGCATGGGGCACCATTAGGGATTGCACTGTAACATATCAGTGAGACTGACATTGTCGCATCATTCACCTCTCTGTAGTCTTTGCTGCTGACAGAATGTACACACGTTCCATGGTGTTTCCTGAGATTTGGAATTTGTACATCTGGAAGCTTCCCAATGTGCTACTGTTATATGTATTTTTTGACTACACTTGGAAGGAGAGAAATGGTAAAACAAAGCATGTAAGTATAAGGCTTCACAGTGTTAAAAAGTCCAAGAAAGAGCAGAGCTGCAGAATGCCTGAGCACAAATGCGTTTAACATTTCAGTTAATTTAATGAAAGCATTTGGTCTATCAGTTTGACCACGATGCCTAAAATAGCTTTTGCTGTAAATTTTTTTGAAGCCTGACAGTGCAAAAAGAGACAGAAAAAGTTCCATACCATGTCAGAGAATAAGTCACCTGCTTCTCCCAGAGTTGTTCTGGACTGACTATTAATTAGCAAGCCCTTCCAGGCACTCTCAACAGTGTGCACTGAGCGGGCAGCACTCAGAGGACCAAAGGTTCTGTTTCCAGTGCAGGGTTACTCTCAGGGAGGCCTGGTGTGCCCAATCCTGGGAGATGTGGAGGTTTTCAAAAGATTGTGCCAACAGAGAAATACACTGCCATGCATATGAGTTCTCCAGCAGCCACCCTGGCTCTTAGTTCTTGGAAACATGGGGATCATCAATAGCACACCCATGAAGACATCACAGTACCTTGTCACTTCAGACATGGGAATCCCCAGGGAGTGTCAAAAAAGGCTGTTCCTCAGCTATCCAATCAACCCACGTCTTTGCTGTGGATTCATATATGCATCCAATTACTCATTCATGCAAAAAGCACCACAAACTATGTCCTGTGGGCTGGCTTTAGGCAGGTCCTGGGACATGAGTGAGATGTGGAGGAAGTGCAAAGTGTAGTAGGGAGATTAGTACACAAACTCTGGTAATATAATGGATGCGCTCAGATGGAAGGCCACACCAAGCCGCCTGTATCTATATTTGCAGAGGGTCAGTGGACTGAAACCTTTTTAGGATTCTCCTTCACAGTGCCAGTGCCTTGGATCTGACATGTGCTGCAAGGGTCTTGTCACTAATCACAGAGTTAAGTAAGAGTGTGAAAATGGTTACATGTTCTTTAAAAAAACTATTTATTTATTCATTTATTCATTCAAGAGGCAGAGTATTGGAGGGGAGAGATGATAGAGACAGAGCAAGAGATAGAGACAAAAATAAGAGAAAAAGAGAAAGAGAGGGAGAGATATCTTCCTTCTGCCAGCAATAGCCAGGGCTGGGCAAAACTGAAGCCAGGATCCCAGAGTTTCATTCAAGTTTCCTTCGTGGGTGAGAGGAACTCAAGTAATTGCATCATCATCTGCTGCCTTCCCTGTGCATTATCAGGAAACATGATCAGAAGTAGAAGAGACAGGATTCAAAATGACATTTGTCAATATGGGATGTGGGCAGTTGATGGGAACCCTCTCCCTTTACCAGTTACATGCTTGTTATAAATTGGAGAAGACTCAGTCACTTGTTGGCATTATATATATATATATTATATACCTTGCCCTGTTCTAAGAGATTTCCCCAAATTATTTCACTGAACATTGGATTCAAGAAATTCAATGCCTGTAGTAAGGATGAGGACATTGAAGCACACAAAGATCAGGTCATTTGTCCAGTTTGTACTCCCCTGAACTGCCATAGACCTGAAATGCAGAGCCAGATTCTTTGTTGCCAGTGTCCGAGATCTGGATGCCTTCACTAGTTGAAGACAATGGTCCCCTATGGGACACAGACCCAACTGATTAACTTCTTACTCTTGTCCCACTGCCCTCTTCAATAATCTCCAGCTAATTTCCTACACATTTTATCTTGAAGCAAATTTGAATCCTTAGTTTTGCTGGAATGTGTTGTGTTCTAAGGCTGTATGTTTTCAAACAACACTTGGAATTCTTCCATTTTTAATGGCTGCATTTTCAAATCATACCTTCTTTCAAAATCCAACTTTTTTTTTCATTCTTTTAACTTAATCACACAAAAAACCCAGAATCTCTGAAAATATGGTTAGCATTTAAAATGCTGGCCTTAGGTTTTCCCTATAGATCTTTGGGTCAATCAGATCATACAAAGTAGAGCAATTGAGGAAACATTTTCTATAAATAGAAATACAAGCAGACTCAAATAAAGGACTCTCATGCTGAGTTAAAAAGATAACTCTTAATCAAATAGAGTAATTTAAGCCGTCTCAACTTATGTTTTGCAGTGATGTTATCTTCAGCAAAAGGTGTTAAATGTCATCTTTTAAGTAACAGAGATATTTATCACCAGTGTGTATAATCAGAGGTGATTCATGGCTGATTACAGTTTTAAAATACTATATGAAAAGATATGAACATTTCAGTGTAGCAGTATCAAGTCCTTCCACAAGGAAACATAATGTTTGGAGAGTTTCTTTTTAACATGTCTTCTAAGATCATTGTACTTTTTATGGTTTTAGTTCTCTCAGGATTAATTTTTTTAATTCTAAAATTTGTTTCTTTTAATTTTATTTGAGAGGCAGAGAGACAGAAAGAGAAAGAGGTCACATCTGTTGGTTCACTTCCTAAATGCTTTCAGCATCCCACATGGACCAGGCAAAAGCTGGGAGCCTAGCAATCCATGCAGGTCTCCCATGTGGTGGCAGGGAACAACTATTTGGCACATCAAATGCTGTCTCCCACAGTGTGCTTTAACAAGAAGCTGGGTGGGAAGCAGAGCTGGGGCTTCAACTCAAGCACTCCAATCTGGGATGTGGATGTCTCAAGAAATATCTTAACAACTGCACCAAACACTGGGCCTTGGTATTTAAAATTTTTAAAATATTTGCCTGGATTTTCAATTTGAATTATTTCTATATTTTTAATGTGCTGATGTATTAAAGCAATGGTATTCCTATTCCTGCTGTTTATAGTTAATCTCAATAAGGCTGAATGATTTTGATTATTTTAAAGACTACTCTTAAGTTAGCATTTTGCAGTCACAGTCAAATAACAGGGAATGGTATTTTGAGTTTTATACCTCAAAAGTAGTATAATTAAGAAATATCTTTTTCATCATGATTTATCCAAATATGTTAAATTATGGCCAGGTTACATATCACATTGTTGATCCTTTTTAATAAAATAATGTATGCCTCTATGTACTCAGAATCCTACCTTCTATCCAGAAGCATGGTTTCCATGGCAGTAAGAGCAATGATTAGGGCCTGAGTACCAGCCTGACATCTCATCAATGAGGAGACATGGCTGCTGAGGTCTTTCTTCAGTCTTCTCATCTGCACAGTGAGGACAATGGTCATTCTGATTGTTGACAGCAATGACTGTCATGTTGTAAGCACTCAAAAAGTAGTAAATACTACAGTTAAAGGTTTTTCCTTGGGATGGGCATTTGGCCTAGTGGTTAAGATGTTGGTTGGGATGTCTGCATCCAATATCGCAGCACCTGGGTTTGATTCCTAAATCTGGCTACTGACTCTAGCTTCCGGATAATGTGAACCTTGGGAAGCAGAAGTTGATAGCTCAAAGGCTTGAAATCTTACCACCACAAGGAAGACCAAGATTGAGTTCTCAGTTCCTGGTTTTGGCCTTGGCCAAGTCTGATCATTGTGTGCATTTGAGGAATAGACCAGTGGATGGGAGTTCTGTCTTTTTGTCTCTCTGCCTCTGCAATTAAAAAAGTTATGCATGGAATATTTTTCTTGATAAGATATTTTTCTATATTAGTATGAATTGGACCAGTTGTCAAAGGGAAATTGCCTAAAAAATAGATTTATTTTTCTTTAGTCTTCTTAATCATTTATAGAAATTCACTCTTATACAGGCTTACATCACATCATTGCCTTATGTAAGAACATATTATGACTCATACTGGGTACCTTTGCTCCTTAAAGTAGAAATGATTGTGTAGACTCACTTATTGTCTTGCTTATTTCATTTTGGGGATACTTAGGCTACTGGCAGAAGTTTAGTCTCCTGTTTGATACAGACTCCCTAGAGTTAAAGATAGAAGCCTACCTGGTGTATGGAACATTAAGGTGGTTAGAAAGTTCTTGACACCTACTGCTGGCTTTATTCATGGGGAAATAAACAACCCATGTATAAAGAATCAGTAAGGTTCTTTGGGAAAAAATGGCAGATGAGGGAGCAGCACATTACACAGGGCTAGGGAGAAATAGGAGAATAAGCTTAGGAGGTATACACTTGATGGAGATTAGAAGAGAAAACCAACGGGGAAGCTCCATGGGAGGAGGGAAACCAGCTTGAACCGATGAGGTGAGTGTGGGCACGCACCCAAAGAGCTTGGAAAACTGAACCTGCATACAGCCACAGCCAGTGGCATTTCTGAGACAAGGCAGGGGAGCAGGACGGGAGGCAGAAATCCATGGATATAGTGTAGTGCAGGTCCTGTCTATGACCTCGGGAGATGGTGGTTGCTGGTGGTCGCCTGAGGTCCAAGTGGAAGTGAAGAGAGGTAGCTGATTTAAACCAATCACCAAAAAAACCTGTGACCAGGCTGAGAGAGATTGGACACCATTTTAAATCAAGACTACAACCACAGAAGCCTGCAGGTACACACATGACAACCCACTGAGACAGGGCGCCTGAACACAGCATTAGCAGCAGTGGCAGGCAGGCATTAAGCCAGTGACTTTAGTGTGTGATCCAGAGCTAAGAACAGATGGAACAGCCCGCAGCAGCTACTGTCTCAGACATCCACTAGGAAGGGGCTGGGCAACTACCAGAAACAAAAGGGTGTCCACACCAGCAGCTTCTAGGGGAACCTAAGGCACTGAGATCTTGTGGCCGAGGCTACATGAAAAGCAGCAAGGCATAGTTGGGAATCTT
Organism: Sylvilagus floridanus; assembly: GCA_949820135.1. Classification (NCBI taxonomy): domain Eukaryota; kingdom Metazoa; phylum Chordata; class Mammalia; order Lagomorpha; family Leporidae; genus Sylvilagus; species Sylvilagus floridanus. The sequence goes on from OX463241.1 coordinate 82,582,373, forward strand.
TATCCAGGAAACTCACCCTTCCCTAGAGCATTGACCAGAGCCCCCAGTCACACCAACCACACACCTCATGGTATTCACTGAAAGGGTAGACATTCCAAGAAGCCACAGATGCATAGCTCCAAAAACAAGTCAACAGAAGAAAAAAATTAAAAACCAACTCCCCCAAAATGACAAAAAATAAGAACCAGAATGCAAATAACAAGAAAAAGGAAGTCACCATGAATTCCCTAGAGGAACACAACAACAATTTGATACCAGAATGTGAAGATGAAGAGACCAAGTAAATGCCAGAAATGGAATAGAAAATTAATCATAAGATTATTTTTAAAAAATCAGAAGCAAATCTATGAACTGAAGAAAACTATACAAGACATGAATGAAAATTTTTCCCAGGTAATTGAGGATATAAAGAGAAATCAAAATGAAATTTTAGAAATGGAGAATTCAATGGATCAAGTAAAAAACATGCTGGAAAGTCATAACAGCAGAATAGATGAAGAACAAGAAAGAATATCCAAACTAGAAGACTAAGCTTTGGAAATATTACAGTCAGAAAAAAATGAAAAAAAGAAGAAAATATAAAACTTATAAAACTTAAAAACAATATTGGAAATCTATGGGATACGATCAAATGACAAACTTACAGGTAATATCTGAAAATGAGTATCTCAAAAATCTGAAGAGTGGAGAGAAGAGAATAGAAAGCCTATTTAGTGAAATAATTACAGAAGACTTTCCCAATTTGGAGAAAAAAAGGGATGTCAAGTATAGGAAGCATAATGAACTCCTAACAGGCATGACCAGAAGAGATCTTCACCACGACATATTGTAGTCAAACTCTCCACAATAAAACATAAAGAAAAGATTCTAAAATGGGTGTGAGAGAAACACCAGATCACTTTCAGACTCTCACCAATTAAACTCACAGCTGACTTCTCCGGGGGTGGCAAGATACTGTCCAAGTCTTAAAAGAAAAAAACAAGATCAACCTAGATATTGTAATGTACGGTACAGAACACTGTACCCCACAAAGCTTGCATTTATGAATAAAGATGAAATAAAGAACTTCAATAACAAACAAAAATAGAAAGAATTTGTCAACACTCACCCAGCCCTACACAAGATGCTTAAGGATATGCTACACACAAAAGTACAGAAAGATAGCCACCATTATGAAAAAATGAGAAGGCAGGAAAATTACCAGCATAAATACAAAAGAAATACAAAGTAAATAATAGGAATAATTATTAAAAATGGCAGGGCCAAGTAATTACTTATCAATAGTCATCTTGAATATAAATGTCCTCAATTATCCAGTTAAAAGACACAGACTGGCTGAATGGATTAAAAAACAAAACCCATCTGTTTGTTGCTTACAAGAAACACATCTCACCAACAAAGTACATGCAGACTGAAAATGAAAGGTTGGAAAAAGATATTCCATGCTAACAAAAACCAAAAAAGAGCTCGTGTTGGCATCCTAATATCAAACAAAATAGACTTTAACATAACAACAGTTAAAAGAGATGAAGAAGAACACTATGTAATGATTAAGGGAGCAATCCAACAGGATGAGACTGTAATAAATGTATATGTACCCAATTACAGGGCACCTGGCTACTTAAAGAATGTTAACAGACCTAAAGGAAGATATAGACTCCATACAATAATAACAGGGGACTTCAATTCCCCACTTTCAGCAATGGACAGATCAACAGGGCAGAAAATCAGCAAGGAAACAGATTTAATTGAAACTATAGAGCAAATGGACCTAACAGATATCTACAGAACCTTTTAGCACACAGTGGCAGAATACACATTCTTCATATCAGTGCATGGAAATTTTTTAGGATAGATCATATGCTAGGCCACAAAGCAACTCTCAGAAAATTTTAAAAAGTCAAAATCATACCATGCATCTTCTCAGACTGAAACTGGCATTTGGGGTGCCATACATTATTACTGTGTGCTTATTAATAAATTCCCAGTATTAATAATCCCATGTGGGTTTTTGCCTAATATTCGGAGAATTCTGAATACTGGCATAAATGAATGAGGAATCATGGTACATTTTAAGCTTTTATTCTGTGAGAAAAATGCATAGGAGAGTGAGGATTTTATCTATAGGAGAGAGGTAAATCTGGGTTCATATCAAGTACCAGAACCAGCCACATGGAGGAGCATCTAGGCCAGGAAGCATGGGGTGGGTGTCCTGAAGGCCTAGCACCCTAAAGGTGCAGGGCTGCACAGGGCCCATACTGACAAGAGAACAAGGAAAGGAAGGGGCAGGCACACTGTGTCCCAGGCTTTTAATCTACTTCCACAGAGGAGTGGTTAATTAACCTGATTGGCTGGTGGGCTCTCAGGTGTGGCCAGGTAGGGACATGAGGTCACACAGGAGTGTGGTGAAGGTGTGCTTCCAGCTCACAAACCTAATCAATTTAACCTGTATGCCTTCCTACATTAAGACCACAATGTAATGAAGCTGGAAAACAGCAACTCAGGAACCTCTAGAACATATGTAAACACATGAATACTGAACAACATGCTTCTAAAGGAACAGTAATCACAGAAGAAATAAAAATATTTCTGAAAACAAATGAAGATGACAATACAACATATCAAAACTTATGGGATACAGCAAAGCAGTGTGAGGAAGAAAGTATATAGTAATTAATGCCTATATCAAGAAATTGGAAAGGCACCAAATAAATAGGCTATCAATGCAACTCACAGATTTAGAAAAATGACAGCAAACCAAACTCAAAACTAGTAACCGCCTTGCGGCGCCGGCACACCGGGTTCTAGTCCCGGTCGGGGCGCCGGATTCTGTCCCGGTTGCCCCTCTTCCAGGCCAGCCCTCCGCTGTGGCCCGGGAGTGCAGTGGAGGATGGCCCAAGTGCTTGGGCCCTGCACCCCATGGGGAGACCAGGAAAAGCACCTGGCTCCTGGCTCCTGCCATCGGACGAGCGCGGTGCGCCGGCCGCAGCACGCCATCCGCGGCGGCCATTGGAGGGTGAACCAACGGCAAAAGGAAGACCTTTCTCTCTGTCTCTCTCTCTCACTGTCCACTCTGCCTGTAAAAAAAAAAAAAAAACTAGTATGAGGAAAGAAATAATTAAAAGTAGAAAAGAAATCAACAAACAAAAAATACAAAATATCAGTGAAGCAAAGAGCTGTTTTTGTGAGGAAATAAACAAAATTAACACACCATTGGTCCAACTAAGCAAAAAAAGGAGAAAGAAGACCAAAATCAACAAAATCAGAGGTGAAAAAGGAAATGAAACGACAGACACCATAAAAATAAAAAGAATCATCAGAAATTACTGCAAAGAACTGTATGCCAACAAACTGAGAAACCTAGAAGAAATGGATGGATTCCTAGATACATACAACCTACCTAAACTGAGCCATGAAGACATAGGATACATAAACAGACCCATTACCAAGACAGAAATTGATCAGTAATAAATGCCCTCCCAACAAAGAAAAGCCCAGGACCGGATGGCTTCACTGCTGAATTCTACCAGACATTTAAAGAAGAACTAACCTCAAATCTTCTCAAGTTATTCAAAACAATTGAAAAGGGGAGAATCATCTCAATTTTTTTCTATGAATCCAGAATCACCTTAATTTCTAAACCCAAAAATGATGCAACAGAGAAAGAACAGCAGACCAATTTCCCTGAAGAATGTAAACACAAAAATCCTCAACAAAACTCTAGCCAATCAAATCCAACAACACATCAGAAAGATCATTCACCCAGACCATGTGGGATTTATTCCTGGTATGCAAGGATGGTTCAACATTTGCAAATCAATCAAGTGATACATCTCATTAACAAACTGCAGAACAAAAGCCATATGATTATCTCAATAGATGCAGAGAAAGCATTTGATAAAATACAACAAGTTTTCACCTTTCATGGTGAAAACTCTAAGTGAATTGGGTATAGAAAAAACATTGTTCAACACAATCAAGGCAATTTATGACAAGCCCACAGCCAGCATCCTATTGAATGTGGAAAATCTGGAAGCATTCCCACTGAACCAGTCAAGGATACTCACTCTCACACCACGGCTATTCAAAATAATCTTGGAAAGTTTAGCCAGAGCCATTCGGCAAGAAAAAGGCATCAAAGGGATAAAAATTGAGAAAGAAGAAGTCAAGCTGGAATCCTCCTTTGCAGATGACATGATTCTATATAGAGTGGATCCCAAGGACTCCACCAAGAGAGTATTGGAACCCACAGAAGAGTTTGGTAAAATAGCGGGATATAAAATCAATACAAAAAAATCACTAGTCTTTGTGTACATGGGCAATGCCATGGCTGAGAAAATCCTCTAATATCAATCCCATCCATTCAAAATAGCTACTAAAAAAATCAAATCCCTGCAATAAATTTAACCAGCAATGTCAAGGATGTCTATCATGTGAACTGCATTAAAGAAAAAAATAGAAGACAAGAGAGGAAAAATTTTCCATGTTTATGTATTGAAAGAATCAATATCATCAAAATGTCCATTCTTCTGAAAGTGATTTATAGATTCAATATGATACCAATGAAAATACCAATGACATTCTTCTCAGATCTAGAAAAATGATGCTGAAATTTCTAGAAAAATTATGCTGAAATTCATATGGAAATACAGGAGACCTAGAATAGCTAAAGTAATCTTATACAATAAAAACAGAGCTGTATGTATCACAATACCAGATTTCAAGACATACAACAGGGCAGTTATGATCAAAATAGCCTGATACTGATATGGACACAAATGGATAGACCAATGGAACAGAATAGAAATGCCAGAAGTCAATACAAGCATCTACAATCAATTTATATTTGACTAACAATCTAAAACCAATCCCTGGAGCAAAGACAATCTCTTCAACAAATGGTTCTGGAGAAACTTTACACATGCAGAAATATAAAGCAAGACACCTACCTTATACCTTATACAAAAATCCCCTCAAATGGATTAAAGATCTAAAACTATGACCTGGCACCATCCAATTATTACAGAACATTGGGGAACCAAGACATTGTCACAGACAAAGTATCCTTGGGAATGACCCCAGAGATGCAAGAATTCAAAACCAAAATTAACTAATGGGATTATATCAAATTGGGAAGATTCTGTTCTGCAAAAGAAATACTCAGGAAAGTGACGATGCAACTGATAGAATGAAAGAAATTATTTGCAATCTGTGCAACTGATAAAGGATTAGTAACTAAAGATCAAGAAACTCTACAATAACCAAACAACCCAGGTCAGGGATGGCTAAAGGACTTAAATAGACATTTTTCAAAGGAGGAAATCCAAATAGCCAATATACACATAAAAAAACTGATCAGGATCAAAACCACAATGAGGTTTCATTTCACCCCAAATAGAATGGCATTCATACAGAAATCAACAAACAACAAATGCTGTTGAAGATGTGGGAAAAAAGGCACCCTAATACACTGTTGGTGGAAATATAAACTGGTAAAGCCACCATTGAAGACAGCAGATTGATACCTCAAAAATCTGAATAAAGACCTATCATATGACCCTGCCATTCCACTGCTGGAAATTTATCTGAGGTAAATGAAATCAATAAATAAAAGAGTTATCTGCACCCTCATGTTTATCACAGCTGAATTCACAATAGCTAAGACATGGAATCAACCTAAATGCCTGAAAATCAATGACTGGATAAAGAAATTAGGGGATATGTTAACTATGGAATACAACAAAGTAGTGAAAAAAAAAGAAATCTTGTCATTTGCAACAAAATGAATGAATCTGGAAAACATCATCTTTGGTGAAATAAGCCAGTCCTAAAGGAGCAATTACCATATTCTCCTTGATCTTTGAGAACTAATAGAGATCCTAAAATGAAATCTTTAGAAGTGAAATTGACACTTAGAGAAGGGTTGACTTGAGCTGCCCTTGTATAGAACAGTTTCAATTTTTTTGTTTTTTGGTTTTTTTTTCTTTCAGTTTTCTTCATATTATTTGTTAACTCTTTACTCAATATAGAGTTAATAATATGTGTATAAAGTCAATAGAGGATGGATCCAGTAAGAAATAAGAGTGGAAATAAGAGAGGGATGAAGAAGTTTATAAAGCTGTATAGTTCTGCATACATTCCTACAGACTTACTTCTAAGGATGCAGCTTAAGAATTTGTCATGAGACCCCAAATCCCATTAAGCTGGATGGTAAAAATGCCATCTTAAGTGTTAAAGTAATCACATTAAGTGTTAAAGTGAACATATAGAGAGTATTAAATGTTAAAGTGATCATATAGCTAAGATCAAGTGTCTGGTAATAATAATAGGTAGAATTAAAAGAGAGAAAAATTTCCAACATGGGAAGCAGTCCACACCAGACTCATAGAACAACAATCACTTTATGTAGCACTCCTACTTCAGAATCAGCTCTTAAGTCTTCCTGGTCTGGTGGAAAAGCCTGTAAGAGAATTTTAGGCATGGAAAGCCAAGACATTATGGCAAAAAATGTTCTATATGAAGAATCTCTCTGAGTGAGATCCTAGCAGAAAGAAATGCCCATCAACGAAGGATGTACTTTTCTCTAAAGAGAGGAGAGAAATTCCACTTTGCTTATGGCCTTGCCTAAATATTGACAGAATTTGTGAATTAAAAAGGCTTCCATAGCCTAGGCAGCTCATGTTAAGAGCCTTGGATGGTGACTGATATCATACACAAGAGTGTTAATTGTAAAATTAACAACAGGATTGAATGTGCACTAACTCCTTGTACAGGACCTCATGAGTTGTATTATGAGAGTTAACTGTAAAACTAGTTCTCAGGGTTTTTTTGTGTGCATGTGTGTGCAAATTCTTGAAATATTTACTTAGTATAGATTTGGTCTTCTATATACAAAGTTAATTGAAAATGAATCTTAATGAAGAATGGGACTGGCAAGAGGAGAGGGAGGAGGAGGTGGGGTGGGAGTGTGGGTGGGAGGGTTAGTATGGTAGGAAGAATAACTATATTCTTAAAGTTGTACTTATAAAATTTGTATTCCTTAAAAAATAAATTTACTATTTTAAAAATATCTATTTTTAACTATTATTTAGTAAATATAAATTTCCAAAGTACAGTTTATGGATTACAATGGCTTTCCCCCCCGCCATAACTTCCCTCCCACTCGTACCACTCACATCTCCCACTCCCACTCCCACTCCATTTACATCAAGATTCATTTTCAATTCTCTTTATATACAGAAGATCAGTTTAGTATATATTAAGTAAATATTTCATCAGTTTGCACCCACACAGAAACACAAAGTGAAAAATACTGTTTGAGTACAGGTTATAGCATTAATTCATTGGAAAACACATTAAGACAGATCCCACATGAGCAGTAAGTACACAGTGACTCCTAATGTTGAATTAACAATTTGACACTCTTGTTTATGGAGACAGTAATCTCCCGATGACCTTGTCATGAGTTTCCAAGGCTATGGAAGCTTTTTGAATTCGCTGACTTCGATCTTATTCCAACAGGGTCATAGTCAAAGTGGAAGTTCTCTCCTCCCATCAGAGAAAGGTACCTCTTACTTGGATGGCCCTGTTCTTTCCACTGGGATCTCACTCGCAAAGATATTTCATTTAGGTCTTTCTTTTTCCAGAGTGTATTGGCTTTTCTATGCCTGGGCTCTTCAGCCAGATCCGAATGCCTTAAGGGCTGATTGTGAGGCCAGAGTGCTGTTTAGGACATCTGCCATTCTATGAGTCTGCTGTGTATCTCGCTTCCCATGTTGGATCATTCTCTCCCTTTTTGATTCTATCAGTTAGTATTAGCAGACACTAGTCTTGTTTGTGTGATCCCTTTGACTTTTCATCCGATCATTATGATTAGTTATGAACTGAAACTGATCACTTTAACTAGTGAGATGGCATTGTTACACGCTACCTTGACGGGATTGTATTGGGATCCCCTGGGAAGTTTCTAACTCCACCATTTGGGACAAGCCCGATTGAGCATGCCCCAAATTGTATATATCCTCCCTCTGTCATTCCCACTGTTATATTTAACAAGGGTCACTTTTCAGTTAAATTTAAACACCTGAGATTAATTGTGTGTTAATTACAGAGTTCAACCTATAGTACTAGAACAAAAAAAATACTAAAAATGATAAAATATTACATTATACATCAACAGTCAGGACAAGACCTGATCAAGTCACTGTTTCTCATAGTGTCCATTTCACTTCAAAAGGTTTCCCCTTTGGTGCTCAGTTAGTTGTTGCCGATCAGTGAGAACATATAATATTTGTCTCTTTGGGGCTGGCTTAATTCACTCAGCATGTTTTCCAGATTCTTCCATTTCATTGCAAATGACCGGATTTAGTGTTTTTTACTGCTGTATAGTATTTTATAGAGTACATGTCCCATAATTTCTTTATCCAGTCTACTGTTGATGGGCATTTGGGTTGGTTCCAGGTCTTAGCTATTGTGATTGAGCTTCAATAAACATTAATATGCAGACAGCTTTTGTGTTTGCCTATTTAATTTCCTTTGAGTAAATTCCAAGGAGTGGTATGGCTGGGTTTATGGTAGGGTTATATTCAGGTTTCTGAGGAATCTCCAGACTGACTTCCATAGTGGCTTCGCCAGTATGCATTCCCACCAACAGTGGATTAGTGTCCCTTTTCCCCCATATCCTCGCAAGCATCTGTTGTTGGTAGATGTCTGTATGTGAGCCATTCTAACTGGGGTGAGGTGAAACCTCATTGTGGTTTTCATTTGCATTTCCCTGATTGCTAGTGATCTTGAACATTTTTTCATGTGTCTCTTGGCCATTTGGATTTCCTCTTTGGAAATGTATCTACTGAGGTCCTTTGCCCATCTCTTAAGTGGGTTGTTGTTTTATTGTTGTGGAGTTTCTTGATCTTTATGTAGATTCTGGTTATCAACCCTTTATCTGTTACGTAGTTTGCAAATATTTTTTTCCCATTCTGTCGGTTGTCTCTTCACTTTCCTGACTGTTTCTTTTGCAGTACAGAAACTTCTCAATTTGATGCAATCACAAATGTTAATTTTGGCTTTGACTGTCTGTGCCTCCAGGTTCTTTTCCAAGAAGTCTTTGCCATTACCAATATCTTGCAGGGTTTCTCCAAAGTTCTCTAATAATTTGATGGTGTCTGGTCATAGATTTAGGTCTTTAATCCATGTTGAATGAATTTTTGTGTAGGGTGAGAGGTAGGGATCTTGCTTCATGCTTCTGCATGTGGAAATCCAATTTTCGCAGCACCATTTATTGAATAGACTTACCTTGCTGCAGGGATTGGTGTTAGATCCTTGATCAAATATAAGTTGGCTGTAGATATTTGGGTTGATTTCTGGTGTTAACATTCTGTTCCATTATCTATCCATCTGTTTCTATACCAGTACCATGATGCTTTGATTACAACTGCCCTGTAGTATGTCCTGAAATCTGGTATTGTGATGCCTCCGGCTTTGTTTTTGTTGTACAAGATTGCTTTAGCTATTTGGGGACTCCTGTGTCTCCATATGGATTTCAGCATCATTTTTTTCCAGATCTGAGAAGAATGTCTTTGGTATTTTGATGGGTATTGCATTGAATCTATAAATCACTTTTGGGAGAATGGACATTTTGATGATATTGATTCTTCCCATCCATTAAAAATGGAAGATTTCTCCATTTTTTGGTATCCTCTTTTATTCCTTTCTTTAAGATTTTGTAAATCTCATTGTAGAGATCTTTAATGTCCTTGGATAAGTTTATTCCAAGGTATTAATTTTTTTGTAGCAATTTGAATGGGATTGATCTTAGAAGTTCTTGCTCAGACGTGGCATTGCCTGTGTATACAAGGCTGTTGATTTTTGTGCATTGATTTTATATCCTGATACTTTGCCAAACTCTTCTATGAGTTCCAATAGTCTCTTAGTAGAGTTCTTTGGAACACTAAATAAAGAATCATATCATCTGCAAAGAGGGATAGTTTGAGTTCTTCTTTCCCAATTTGTATCCGTTTAATTTCTTTTTCTTGCATAATAGCTCTGACTAAAGCTTTCAGAGCTATATTGAATAGCAGTGGTGACAGTGAGCATCCCTGTCTGTTACTAGATATCAGTGGAAATGCTTCCATTTTTTTCCCATTCCATAGCCTGTTGGACATAGTTTTTTTACAAATTGCTTTGATTGTATTGAGGAATGTTCCTTCTATACCCAACTAGCTTAGAGTTTTCATCATGAAAGGGTGTTGAATTTTATCAATTGCTTTCTCTGCGTCTATTGAGATAATCATATGGTTTTTTCTTCTGCATTCTTTTAATGTGGTGTGTCACATTGAATGATTTGCAAATATTGACCCATCCCTGCATACAAGGGACAGATCCCACTTGGTCTGGGTGGATGATTTTTCTGATGTCTTGTTGCAGTCTATTGGCCAGAATTTTATTAAGGATTTTTGCATCTATGTTCATCAGAGATATTGGTCTGTAATTTTCTTTCAATGCTGCATCATTCTCTGGCTTAGGAACTAAGGTGATGCTGGCTTCATAGAAAGAATTTGGGAGGATTCCCTCTTTTACTATCATTCTGAATAGTTTGAGAATAGTTGGAGTTAGTTCTTCTTTAAATGTTTGGTAGAATTCAGCAGTGAATCCATCTGGTCCTGGGCTTTTCATTGTTGGGAGGGCCTTTATTACTGTTTCAATTTCTGTCTCAGTTATCGGTCTGTTTAGGTTTTCTATATCTTCATGATTCAGTTTAGGTAGATTGCATGTGTCCAGGAATCTATCCATTTCTGATACGTTTCCCTGTTTGCTGACATACAAGTCCTTGTAGTAATGTCTGATGATTCTTTTTATTTCTGTGGTGTCTGTTGTTACGTTTCCCTTTTCATATGATTTTATTGATTTGGGTATTTTCTCTTTTTTTTAATTAGTTGGGCCAATGGGGTGTCAATTTTGTTTGTTTGTTCAAAAAACTACCTCTTCACTTGGCTGATTTATTTTGCAATTTTTTTATTCAATCCTATTTATTTCTTCTCTGATTTTATTTATTTCTCTTCTCCTACTAGATCTGGGTCTGGTTTGCTGCAGTTTTTCTAGATCCTTGAGATGCATTGAAAACTCATTTATTTGGTGCCTTTCCAATTTCTTGATGTAGGCAGCTATTGCTATAAACTTTCCTCTCAACACTGCTTTTGCTGTATCCCATAAGTTTTGAATGTTGTGCTGTTATCGTCATTTACTTCAAGAAAGTTTTTTATTTCATTTTTGATTTCTTCTATGACCCAGTGTTCATTTAGGAGCATGTTGTTCAATTTCCATGTGTTTGCATATGCTCTAGGGATTCCTGAGTTGCTAATTTCCAACTTCATTCCCTTATGGTCTGAGAAGCTGCATCGTATGATTCTAATTCTTTTGAATTTGTTTAGACTTGCTTTATGGCCTAGTATGTGGTTAATCCTAGAGTAGATTCCATGTACAGCTGAGAAGAGTGTAAATTCTTTATGTGTAGGATGAAAAGTTCTGAAGATACCTGTTAGATCCATTTGGGCTATAGTGTTGTTTAAATCTACTGTCTCCTTGTGGATCTTCTGTCCTGTTGATCTGTCTATATCTGTGAGTGGAGTATTGAAGTCCCCCAATCCTATTGTAGTGGGGTCTAAGTCTCCATTTAAGTTTCTGAACAAATCTTTTAAATAAACCAGTGCCATGTAATTAGGTGCATATACGTTGATAATCGTTTTATCTTCCTGTTGAATTGATCCCTTAATCATTATATAGTGCCCCTCTTTGTCTCTCTTAACAGTTTTTGTGTTAAAGTATATGTAGTCCAGTATTAAGATGGCTATGCCTGCTCTTTTTTCATTTCTGTTGGCATGGTATATCATTTTCCAGCCTTTCACTTTCAGTCTGTATGCATCTTTGTTGGAAAGATGTGTTGCTTTTAAACAGCAAATAGATGGGTTTTGTTCCTTAACCCAATCATCCAATTTGTGTCTTTTAACTGAACAGTTCAGGCCAGTAACATTCAATGTGACTATTGTAAAGTCGTAACTTTGCCCTGCCATTTGCCAAAGATATTTTCTAATATGTGCTTTGAACTTCCTGTGATCTTTTGCTGTGTGGTTTCCTTCCTTTACCTTTTTTCACATTGATGACTGTGTTTCTGTGTTTCTGTGTGTAACACATCTTTAAGCTTCCTTTGCAGGGCTGGATGAGTGGCGACAAATTCTTTCAATTTCTGTTTGCTATGAAAGGTCTTTATTTAACTGTCATCACAAATGAGAGCTTTTCAGGATATAATATTCTGGGCTGGAAGTTTTTCTCTCTTAGTACCTAGGCTATGTCTCACCGTTTCCTACTAGCCTGTAGGGTTTCTGATGAGAAGTTTGCTGTGAATCTAATTGGAGATCCTCTGAGAGTAATCTGACATTTCTCTGTTGCACATTTTAGGATCTTTTTTTAATTAATTAATTAATTTTTTATTTTTTTAAAGCTTTTCTTTAAAGAATATAAATTTCCAAAATACATCTTATGGATTACAATGGCTTCCTCCCCCATATAACTTCCCTCCCACCCACAGCCCTCCCTTTCCCGCTCCCTCTCCCCTTCCATCACATCAAGATTCATTTTCATTTCTCTTTATATACAGAAGATCAGTTTAGTATATATTAAGTAAAGAGTTCAACAGTTTGCCCTCACATAGCAAAACAAAGTGAAAAATACTGTTGGAGTACTAGTTACAGCATTAAATCACAATGTACAGCACATTAAGGACAGAGATACTACATGATTTTTTTTTCAAAAATGATTAATTATCTATGCAATTTCTAATTTAACACCAAGATTTTTTAATCATTTGCAATTATCTTTATATACAGAAGATCGATTCAGTATGTACTATGTAAAGATTTCATCAGTTTGCACCCACACAGAAACACAAAGTGTAAAAATACTGTTTCAGTACTAGTTATAGCATTACTTCACATTGGACAATTTGGGACATGCTCCATCGGACTTGCCCCAATTGGTAGAGTTAGAAACGTCCCAGGGGATCCCGTACCAAGGCCATTTCACTAGTCCAAGTGATCACTTTCAGTTCACACTTGATCACACTGATAGTTCTAAGAGTCAAAGGGATCACACAAACAAGACTAGTGTCTGCTAATACTAACGGATAGAATAAAAAAGAGAGAGAACAATCCAACATGGGAAGCGGGATACACAGCAGACTCATAGAATGGCAGATGTCCTAAATAGCACTCTGGCCTCACAATCAGCCCTTAAGGCATTCAGATCTGGCTCAAGAGCCCATGAGAATATTTTAGGCATGGAAAGCCAAGACATTCTAGAAAAAAAAAGAAGACCTAAATGAAAGATCTCTGCGAGTGAGATCCCAGTGGTAGGAACGGGGCCATCAAATTAGGAGGTACCTATCTTTGAAGGGAGGAGAGAACTTCCACTTTGACTATTACCCTGTTGGAATAAGATCGAAGTCAGCGAATTCAAAAAGCTTCCATAGCCTCAGCAACTCATGACTAGAACCTAGGGATATTACTGATTCCATAAATAAGAGTGTCAAATTGTTAAATCAACTTCAGGAGTCACTGTGTACTTACGTCTCCTGAGGGATCTGTCCTTAATGTGTTGTCCAATGTGAAGTAATGCTATAACTAGAACTGAAACAGGATCTTTTCTTTATATTTCACCTTGGTGAGTTTGATTACAACTTTTTCGTGGTGAGGATCTCTTCTTGTCATGTTTACTATGGGTTCTATGATCTTCCTGTACTAGGATGTCTCTGTCCTTCTCCGAACCTGGGAAGTTCTCTGCAAGTATCTCACTAAAAAGGCCTTCTAATCCTTTCTCTCTCTCCATGCCTTCAGGAACTCCTAGAACCCAAATGTTGGGTTTTTTAATAGTATCCTGTAGATTCCCGACAATATTTTTTAGATTCTAATTTCATCTTCTTTTTTTTTGGTTTGACTGTATACTTTCCTGTGCTCTGTCTTCTAAGTCAGATATTCTCTCTTCTGTTTCACTGACTCTGTTTTTAAGGCTCTCTAATGTGTTTGTCATTTGATCTATTGAATTCTTCATTTCATTTTGATTTCTCTTCACTATCACACTTTCCTGTTCTACTAGTTTCTGCCTTTCATTTTCATTCCTCCTTAAGATTTCATTTTCACAAATGAGATTTTCTATCCTGTCCAGTAAGCATTTCCGTAGCTCAAGCATTTGTTTTTGAAAACTTCTAAATGTTCTTATCATAAATTTTTTGAAATCCGTATCTTGCATCTCTTCCATCTCATCATCTTCATAATATTTCCTTGGGGTATCTTGTTCATTTGGGGGTGTCATAACGTCTTCCTTGTTCTTGTTTCTTCTGTTTCTGCGTTTGTTGCTTGGCATTGTGGAGATATTCTTTGCATTCTTCTTCCCTCGCTGTGGTGTTTTTTTCTTGTTATACTTTGACTCTATTAAGTGGATTGTCTGCTTTTGATGGAGACTTAGAGGTCTGAGATGGGTGTGGCCTGAGAGCTCTGTTTGGTTCCTCAGGGTTAAGCGTATGCCAAGGATGACACTCCCAGGTTAGGTGTGGTAAACCTCTCTTTCTTTCTTTCTTTCTTTCTTTCTTTTTTTTTTTTTTTTTGATTCTGAAGGGAAGTAATTCTGCACAGCTGAGTGGAATTGAAGGTAGTTAGCAGGCGAATGATATACCAACAGGAGCCAGAGATCGAAAGTTCTTTCCCAAGGACCACACAGGGAATCTGTTCTGCCTTCAGTGTGGGCTCAAATTCTCCTGCAGTCTCCCACTGGGTTGTCAAGGTTCCTAAATTGTAGCATCTCTGGAGAGTACTCATGTGAATTCCATGAGTTCTCTCACCCACCTTCTCTTTTTTCACATCTCAGTTTATTAGCACCACACATTCACTAAGCCCTAATCTCCTGTTATTTCACTTTTGAGAGGTGAGCGGAGAGAAACTTATGTCTGTACCAGTCACTTTTTTTTTCCTTTCTCTTCTAGTTATCCTGGTGAACTTTTTCCTATGGGGTTTCAAGTCTCTTTCCCTCTAGTCTCCTCTTTCCACTTGCCCACTGGTGTCTCAGGCTATTGAGGTTTGGCTCACCTCATGTTCCAGTGCTGGTGTGTTGAGTCTGCCGCTGGTGTCCTGAGCCAGGGGCTCCCACGCCCTCCATGCAGGTCCACCATGAATCACTAGTTCCGGAAGTGTTTCCTCTGCTGTTTCTTCCTCTACTCTTCCTTGAACCTGCAGTATCTCCACTTTTATTAAACTGTGTCTCCCCAATCTGTCAGTGTGCTCCTTTCCTATTCCACCATCTTGCCACTCCAAAAATATTTATTAAGGTATAATTTATCTATATTAATATTCATCCTTTTAGGTGTGTAGTAGGATGAATTTTGACAAACATATCTAGTTGTCTAATTACCAACACACAGAGGTATAGACTATTTCTTTTCTTTACCATCTGATACTGTTTTCTATGTTAATGTAATGCTAATACAAAGAGAACAGATTCAATGTAGCTCATAGATACAATTTTAGAATGTAATGACATTCTGTTTTGTCCCTCACTTTTTCTCTTCATCCCAGCACCCTTCTTCCTACCTTCTCTTTTCCTTCCTTCCTTCCTTCCTTTCTCTCTTAATTTTTTAGATTATACAGTTTTAATTTGCATTATAGCCAAAGGCTTAATGATCTATTAAATAAAGTGTTCAACAAGTGAAATATAAAAGACCCGAGTTCAGCAGGAATATAGGCAAGGAGAATAAACAACAATCAAATCTGTTTCACTTCTAACGTGTAACTTTTACAATAATCATAGATCATTTAGACTATATCATCCCCACATTTTCCTTATGTCCTTTAGTGTCCATCTCTTCCTCCTACTCCTAGCTCCTGACAATAATTAATGTATTTTGGTCCCTATAAATATTGGCCTCTTGTGATTTATTTTTAAAAGAAATTATGTAATATGAAAGCTTGTGTCTGGCTTCTTTCACTTAATGCAATGCTTTTGAGATTCATTTAAAGTGTTGCTTATATTAAGAGTTATTTTTTTTCATTGTTGAGTAGTATTACATTGTATAGATGAACCAAAATTCATTTGTTCATTCATCAGTTGATAGACATTTGGGCTGTTTTTATTTGTGGTTATTACCAATAAATTGCTATAAACATTTGTGCACACATCTTTTGTGGAGTCGGATCTTTTTTCTTGTGTATATAGCTAGGGGTGAAATTGCTTGGTCACCTTGTGGGTTCACTGGAGACTAACATTCTGTTTCCAAATGTACCCTTTGGCTTTTTAAACATCTAGGTTAGGTTACCACATCTGTTGCCAACATTTGGTAGTACTCATTTTCAAATGTGAGCCATTCTAGCATGTGTGGTGGTATCTCATTGATTTTCATTTCTTTAATAATTAGTGATATTAAACATATTTCAAGTGGTTATTTTTTACCTATATCCCCTCGATAGTGTGTTGTGCAAATATTATTCCCATTTTAAGTGAGATTAAGATGCTATTTAAATTATCTTTCCTTGTTTCCAAACATTGATCAAGAAGAGGATATACTTTGTCTCTACATTCAGATTTCCTGTTAGGTTAAAATGAATACTCTTTCAAATCAGGTTAATGTGAAAAGGAATGCTTTAGAATGTAGTCAGAAATATAAAGAATCATACCCTCTGTCTTAATCCATGAGGTCACATTTCCATCTCACTTTTTGCTTTGTCCTCCTATGTGTGTAACTGCCCCTGCTACCATTAGGGAGATCTGGCTTTCCAAGGAGCAGCTCTTCTTCTTTTCTGTCTGACTCTGCTCTCATGACCCAGCAAAAAGAATGAGATAGGAATTGGGTAGTTATCCACGCAGCTGGCTCAGGAAGGTCTGCCTGGGAGACCCTCAGCATCCATACAGTGAATCCAAAATTTATCTCTGGTAATGGCACTGTGGCATGTCCAATCAGTCTTATCAAACTTCAATGAGGGAACTTCCAGGAGTTTATGGAAAATGCAAATTATGAGAAAATTATACATTAATTTAAAATAAATTTTCCACCCTAATAAACCTATATTTTAATGTCATTGCCCATTAGCATTTTGAATTATTCTCACATTTTGTCTCATCTGATCCCCGTCTCCTCTGAGTTTATGTATAAAGGATGCGTTTGATAATCTCAACACAGTTTCCAATGCATGCTCTATTTATGGAATGTCATTTTCACCCCCTGATCTCCATTTGCTTTGTAAATATTTGCCAAGAACTTACTGTGCCCAAGTACTAAGGTACCAGAGCTTTGGGCATTTATGTGCCTGAGCACATAAATATACAAAAAGATATTAATATCAAAATTATATTAATATCAAAAAGGAAAGGGAAAATCTCCATTATAGATTTCCCCCAAAGCATCTTTCTTTATCTGTGTCACTTCTATTTCCTTTACTCTGCTTTTGAGTAAAAATAGAAGATTTTATTCAACTTTTCATCTATTCAGTGTGTAGTCTCTGCTAATTCTTGAAACTTATCCTTCACAAAAACCAGGCAAAAATAGTGAATGTAAGAGTAATTTTATCCAGACTGTTTTACAGGTTCATGTTTGCATGTGTTGTCACCATTAGTTCTCAAGATCTTATAGAAGCCATCCTGTCCTACTTAATATGCTGTGCTCAGATCAACATTGTCACTACTCTCCTGTGAGTTTTTTTTTCTTTTTTTTTTCTTTTTTTTTATATAAAGCTTTTATTTAAAGAATATAAATTTCCAAAGAACAGCTATGGATCACAATGGCTCCCCCTGGTTTTTTAAATGATTTTCCACAATTAGAAGTTAATGTATATATATTTATATTTATATTTATATTTATATTTATTTATATAAAGCTTTTATTTAAAAAAATATAAATTTCCAAAGTACAGCTTATGGATTACAATGGCTCTCCCCACACACAACTTCCCTCCCTCCCGCTACCCTCCCCTCTCCCGCTCCTTCTCCCCTTCTGTTCACATCAAGATTCATTTTCAATTCTCTTTATACACAGAAGATCAGTTTAGTACATAATACGTAAAGATTTCAACAGTTTGCCCTCACATAGAGACACAAAATGAAAATACTGTTGGAGTACTAGTTATAGTATTAATTCACAATGTACAGCACATTAAGGACAGAGATACTACATGATTTTTTTTAAAGAATTGATTAATTATCTATGCAATTTCCAATTTAACACCAAGATTTTTTAATCATTTGCAATTATCTTTATATACAGAAGATCGATTCAGTATGTACTATATAAAGATTTCATCAGTTTGCACCCACACAGAAACACAAAGTGTAAAAATACTGTTTAAGTACTAGTTATAGCATTATTTCACATTGGATAATACATTAAGGACAGATCCCTCAGGAGACGTAAGTACACAGTGACTCCTGAAGTTGATTTAACAATTTGACACTCTTGTTTATGGCGTCAGTAATCTCCCTAGGCTCTAGTCATGAGTTGCCGAGGCTATGGAAGCCTTTAGGATTCGCCGACTTCGATCTTATTCCGACAGGGTCATAGTCAAAGTGGAAGTTCTCTCCTCCCTTCAGAGAAAGGTACCTCCTTCTTTGATGGCCCCGTTCTTTCCACTGGGATCTCACTCACAGAGATCTTTCATTTAGGTCTTCTTTTTTTTTGTTTTTCAGAGTGTCTTAGCTTTCCGTGCCTAAAATATTCTCATGGGCTCTTGAGCCAGATCCGAATGCCTTAAGGGCTGATTGTGAGGCCAGAGTGCTATTTAGGACATCTGCCATTCTATGAGTCTGCTGTGTATCCCGCTTCCCATGTTGGATCATTCTCTCCCTTTTTGGTTCTATCAGTTAGTATTAGCAGACACTAGTCTTGTTTGTGTGATCCCTTTGACTCTTAGACCTATCAGTGTGATCAATTGTGAGCTGAAATTGATCACTTGGACTAATGAGATGGCCTTGGTACATGCCACCTTGATGGGATTGTATTGGAATACCCTGGCACAATTCAAACTCCATCATTTGGGGCAGTTCCAGAAGAAAAACCATATGATTATCTCACTAGACGCAGAGAAAGCATTCGATAAAATTCAACACCCTTTCATGATGAAAACCCTAAGCAAACTGGGTATGAAAGGTACATTCCTCAATACAATCAAAGCAATTTATGAAAAACCCACGGCCAATATCCTATTGAATGGGGAAAAGTTGGAAGCATTGCCACTGAGATCTGGTACCAGACAGGGATGCCCACTCTCACCACTGCTATTCAATATAGTGCTGGAAGTCTTAGCCAGAGCTATTAGGCAAGAAAAAGAAATTAAGGGATACAAATTGGGAAGGAAGAACTCAAACTATCCCTCTTTGCAGACGACATGATTCTTTATTTAGGGGACCCAAAAAACTCTACTAAGAGACTATTGGAACTCATAGAAGAGTTTGGCAAAGTAGCAGGATATAAAATCAATGCACATAAATCAACAGCCTTTGTATACACAGGCAATGCCACGGCTGAGGAAGAACTGCTAAGATCAACCCCATTCACAATAGCTACAAAAACAATCAAATACCTTGGAATAAACTTAACCAAGGACATTAAAGATCTCTACAATGAAAATTACAAAACCTTAAAGAAAGAAATAGAAGAGGATACCAAAAAATGGAGAAATCTTCCATGCTCATGGATTGGAAGAATCAATATCATCAAAATGTCCATTCTGCCAAAAGCAATTTACAGATTCAATGCAATACAAATCAAGATACCGAGGACATTCTTCTCAGATCTGGAAAAAATGATGCTGAAATTCATATGGAGACACAGGAGACCTCGAATAGCTAAAGCAATCTTGTACAACAAAAACAAAGCCGGAGGCATCACAATACCAGATTTCAGGACATACTACAGGGCAGTTGTTATAAAAACAGCATGGTACTGGTATAGAAACAGATGGATAGACCAATGGAACAGAATAGAAACACCAGAAATCAATCCAAACATCTACAGCCAACTTATATTTGATCAACGATCCAAAACCAATCCCTGGAGTAAGGACAATCTGTTTAATAAATGGTGCTGGGAAAACTGGATTTCCACGTGCAGAATCATGAAGCAAGATCCCTACCTTTCACCTTACACAAAAATTCATTCAACATGGATTAAAAATTTAAATCTATGACTAGACACCATCAAATTATTAGAGAGCATAGGAGAAACCCTGCAAGACATAGGTACTGGCAAAGACTTCTTGGAAAATATATTTTAAAAATATTCTGATTGTAATTTTTATGTTAAAAGATAATCTGGAGTCCACTTACATTTTAGTATATTTCCTATTTTCAATTGTTTTTTTAATTTGGTAAGCCACTTTCAATTAGAAAATTATGCCTGAACACCTTTGATGCCAACAAACATTCATACCATTTATCCCTGTCAAGTGGGGATGGATTGCACAAGTTAACACAGTAGAAGACTCTGCAGAACCTCGAGAGTGGAAGAGACCCAGGGTTCTTTATAGTCTGGAGGGAACCATCATCATCTCAGGCAACCTGGGACACTGTTTTCTTCCTGGATCTTCCAAGGAAATCCTGGTAAGTCATTAAGAGGAGTTTTTTTGTATATTTTACTGTGGATGTTCAACAGAAAGGGACATTTTGTAAGAAGTGACATAATGCCTTTGGAGCCAAAGTTTCCACATTTTTGTGGATTTTGAAGGGAAAAGTAGAAGTGTGTGTTTTAATTGGGTAGAGCTTCTCTTACTCAGCTGTTTTACAGAGCAGATGGTCAACATCATTGCATGGCTTTGGCCCTGTCTCAGGATCTTTGTGTCATCTGCTTTGATCTGTATCCACAAGCCTTCCCCGGCTCCCTCTTCTCAGCCATCAGATATCAACTCTACAGTCACCTGCACAAAGAGGGTTTCACTGACCACTTTCAGTTGCCCCTTTCCATCTACCCAAGGTCACTTCTTATCCTATTACCCTGCCATCTATTCTTTGTGGAACTTGGCATTGTGCAAGACAGTATGTAAGTCTGTTTCTTTAGTGCCTTTCTCCTCCATTATAACATGGACTCCACAGGAGCAGTGATGTTGTCCCACCCAGTGCAGAATCTCCAGGTCTAGATCAGTGATTAGCACAGAGTAGGGGCCAAATAAATATTTGATGGAGGATTGAATATCAGGTCACTTCCAATTAGAACTAATCAGACTGGGTAATTTCCCCCTTTCCAACTGGGGTATCTTAATCTTTACATTGTACTCCAGTCTCCCCAAGTGAGGTCAAACTTCCCATGGCTAAAAAGCCTAAAATATCAGTCTGGTGATGGGGTCCTAATCCCTAAATCTCTGCTGGTCTGTGCCTTCCACCACAAGCCACCTGTCCTTGCTTAAAGAGTAAAGCCAAATTTAAACATGAGAACTTTTCTGCATGTGGAAATTGGTCTTTTCTATTGTTGCCAGAGAAGACTCCTCTACTAGGGTGACATGGAAAGGCTCCTCTGTGTGGCTGTAGGGCCTGTCAGATAGAACTTCCTCTCGTGCAGCTGCTCCTGCAAAGAGCACTCTCCCCAGCGTGCTCTGCTCCTACACCCCTTCAAACAGTGCAGAGTGAGCCTAGGATGCATCCCCACCCCTGAGAGTACCAAAACCCTAAATAAAAAAAAATGACTGCAGATAATTTTATGGTCTGGTGGTTACATAAGATGTATGTAGCCTGAGAATGTAATGAAGCAGAATGGACAGAAAACATGATTAGATCTCCACAGTCTCATAGCTCTCTGGTCAGAAATGCCTGCTACAGCTTTGTACCCCTGAACTCTCCTTCAAAGGGAGATGCTTCCACACACTGTTAACACTTGTTTTACTTTCAATTTGATTTCACATTTGTACTTGCATTGGGGAACTTATTGGCCACTTAGAATGTCACACTTCTTATCGGCCAAGATCTAGGAGGAAAAGATTAATTTAGACTTCCTTTGTACATGATCTTTACAAGAACATTTGCATTCTTGGAATTTTTAAAATTTGAAGTTTTCCTTCCTGAATGAATTGAGATGTTTTATCAATTTTTTAAATACTATACGATGATTACAAAGCCGGGGATGACATGAAGAAGTTGACGTTTTGTGGAAAACATTCTAGTAACAATTGGCTACTTATGCTGCAGCATTGCTAGCTGTCTTATTGATAGAAATTTTTTAGAAAGTAGAAGATTCATTTCCAAAGAAAGTTAGAAACAGCACACCATAGTTCTTAATTGTGAGTTGATAATGTTATGATGAATGAAGTTTACTCAGATGGGGTGTAAATTGCTGGCATAATAAAATAGATTATATTCCTAAGAAAGTAAAGATGTGAAGGAAAATGAGTAAATTGGATAAAATTTTTGGAAGTTCAATATGAAAAATAAGTTTGATGTGTTCTGAGTGACCAAAGCTATGATGAATTTAACTAAAAGAGTAAAGCATTAAAAATCTGCTGATCTAGGAGAATCTTAAAATTAGTGAGTAGGAAGTATATTTGGTTGCAAATGTATCTCTGTTGGGAATGTATGCAATGAAAAATCCCAAGGGAAAATCACAGCTTTGAGAAGCTAAGTTTAAAAAAAGAGCCATTTTGACAGCATTCCCAGGCATTGAATATAACAAAATATTCTTTTAAATGGCTCTAGGTATATTTCGATGTTGCATGCAATGTCTGTGACAGGATCCTTTTGTGAAAGGGGGAAAAATAGCCATGAGGACATTGCTGTTCAAAAACGTCTTGCATTAATATGAGCTAGAAAGTCCAGGGAATGATTCCTAGGTTCTGAGACAATACTTGCCATGAGTCAGCTAACTTGTAATATTTGTTATATTCCTTAGCCAACAAAAATAAAATGTAATTGTTTTCCCCCTGAAAGATCCAGTCTGATGATTGTGACATCAGTTGAGACTTGTGTCTAATGTGGTGAAAGACACTGACTTAACTGACTTTGTTGAAGGGGAAGTATGTGTGGTTCCCTATGTTTATTTCTATTTATTTATTTTTAAAATATGTTTTATTGATTTTAAAGCAAGAGAGACATAAAAATCCCATCCAATGGCTTACTCTTCAAATGCCAGCAATAACAAAGGCTTTCAGGGAAAACCAAGGATCAGGGAAATTTATCTAGGCCTCTCATGTGGTTAGCAGGGACCCAGATTCTTGAATGATCTCATGCTGCCTCCCAGGGTACACATTAGCAGGAAGCTAAATTGAGAATGGGGACAGGACTTGAACTCAGGTATATGAAGCAGGATGCAGCAATTCCAAGTGACATCTTAACTCCTAGGTCAAATTTGCATCCCGTTTGCTTCCAAATAAGAATCACATTCAAGGAAGAAAATGTAAAGCTTCCATTCTGCAAATTTTTCAGTTTGGATTGTTCTCTTTTTAACCAGATGTGGGTTTGTGAAGACATTTTCTTCTATTTGCATCTATTCATAAAAGTTACTTTTTAATTGTTAATATTGCCCTTTATATTTCCAAAATTCTTTTAAGGTTTTCTAATGGCAAAAATCTTATTAACAAAGCAAATGAGCTGAGAGTTAGGCCTAGAAGTTAAGACTCTGATTAAGATGCTTAGGTCCCACATTGGAGGACCTATATTCAAAATAGGCCACCTCCAGCTCCTGACCCCAGCTTCCTGCTCAAGCTCAGGAAATCAGCAGGGATAACTCAAGTAATCGGGTTCCTGGCACCCTTATGGGATACCTGGATTAAGTTCTGGCTCCTGGTTTCAGTCCAGCCCAGTCCTGGCCCAGTCCTGGCCCAGTCCTGGCCAGTGTATATATTTAAGGAGTGAACCACTAGGTTGTAGCCCTCTGTCTCTTCACCTTTAAAATAAAAAAGCATGGATATTCATGCTTCTTTTATTATACTTTGCTTTATAGTACATTGTAGATATTGTGTTTTGTTTTTAAAAATTGAAAGTTTGTAACAATTCTTTTTCTAGCAATTTTAGTATCTATTTTTTTCAGTAGCTTATGCTCATTTAATATCTCTATGTGTCACACCTTGGCAATTCTCAAAATAGTCCAGGAATACAAAAGATATTTCTGTCATGATGGTCTGTGATCAGTGACCTTTGATGTTGCTATTGTGTGTTTTGAGGTTCCATAAATTACATTCATGTGAGTCAAAAATTTCATGGAAAATGAAATTAAAAGATAAGTTTATTTTGCTGCAAAAATGAAATTCATGCAAAATTTTTTCATAGTATGCATTTTCCTTGAGCTTTTTGAAGATTCCACATACACATGGATTTCAAGGAATTTTTTTACACTGGAAAAATTATCATTTAACTCCATTTTCTATTAACTTTTTGAAGCTCTCTTGTATAAAGATAATGAATTTAATAAGTGAGTGGGTTCTGTATGCCCTGCCAAATTACTGTCCCCTCATCTCCCTGCCAGGCTTCAGGCCTCCCTCTTTTCTGAGAAACTAGAATATTGAAATTAAACCAATAATCTTATAATGGCTTGTAGGTACTCAAGTAAAAAGTTGCATGTTCCTCACTTTAAAGAAAAAGCTACAAATGGTTAATCTTGGTGAGGAAGCCATTTTGAAAGCCAAGCAAGCCCAAAATCTGGGCCTTTGAGCCTAATAGCCAAACTGAGAATGTTAAAGCAAAGTTCTTGAAGGAAATTAAAAATGCTACTCCACTAGCATGAACATGTGAATGATAAGGAAGTAAAACAGCCTTGTTGCTGACATAGAGAAAGTGTTGGTGATCCAGATAGAAGACCAGCCACACGTTCCCTTAAGCCAAGGCCAAAACCAGGGCAAGACCTTAAGTATCTTTAATTCTCTAAAGACAGAATGTGGTAAGGGAGCAGCAGAAGACAAGTTCAAAGATAGTGGAGGTTCATTCAGGACTTTTAAGGACAAGAATTTCTCCAAAACAAAAGTGCAAGGTGAACCATAGTGTTGATGAAGATACTGCAACAAGTTCTGCAAAAGATGCAGCTGAGATCATAGATGAAGGTGGAGATCATAGATGAAGGTGGAGATCATAGATGAAGGTGGAGATCATAGATGAAGGTGGCTCCACTGAACAAAAGACTTTCAGTGTAGACAGAACAGCCTACTAATGGAAGAAGCAGCCATCCAGGACTTTCACAGCCAGAGAGGAGAGGTCAGTACCCAGCTTTAAATCTTCAAAGGACAGGATGCCTCTGTTGTTAGGGGCCAATTTTTCATTCACCATTTTGAAAATTCTAGGGCTCTAAAGAATGAAATCTACTCTACTTGTTCTCTCTAAATAGAACAACAAAGTCTGCATGACAACACAGTTGTTTACAACATCGTTTACAGAGTATTTTAAGACTACTGATGAGAATCACTGCTCAGCAATAGAGATACTCTTCAAAATATTACTGTTCATTGACAAAGGAATTGGATGGCCCAGCTCTCTGGTGTTGTTGTACAATGAGATTCATGTTGTTTTCATGTCTCTTAACACAATTTCCATTCTTCCATTTTTCAGCCCATGGACCAGGGTGTCATATTAATTTGCAAGTCTTATTAATGGAGAAAAACATTTCATAAGGCTAGAGCTGTCATAAATAATTATTCCTCTAATGGATCTGGGAAAAGTCAGCTGAAAGCCTTCTGAAGGGAAGGATTTGCCATTCTAGATGACATTAAAAATATATGATTCATAGGAGGAGATCAAAATGTCAATATTAACAGGAGTTTTGAAAAGTTGTTTTCAACTCTCATGGACAAATTTATTTCAGTGTAGTGGGGGTTGTTGTGACGCAGTGTGTTAAGCCACCACTTGTCATGCTGGCATGCCATATCAAAGCACCAGTTCAAGTACCATCTGCTCTGCTTCCAATCCAACTTCCTGTTATTGCTCCTGAGAAGGCAGTGGAAGATGACTCAAATTACTTGGGTCCCTGCCACCCATGTGAGATCTGGATGGAGTTCTTAGCTCCTGCATTTGACTTGGCTTGGCTCAGTCCCAGTTGATGAGGTCATTTTGGATGTGAACAAGCAGATGGATGATATCTTCCTCTCCCTGTCTCTCCCTCTCTCTGTGTTACTCTGCTTTTCAAATAAACAAACATACAAGTCTTTCAGAAAAATATTTCAGTCAATTGCAGATGTGGCAGAAATAACAAGAGACTTAGAATTAGAAGTGGAGCCTGAAGATGGGACTGAATTGCTGCCATCTCATTTTATAAATTTAGTGGGTGAGGAGTTGCCTCTCTTATGGATGAGTGAAGAAAAGTAATCTCTTGCAATGGAATCTAGTACTGGTGTAGATACTACGACCATTGTTGACAACAAGGGATTTCAAATATTACATAACTTTCGTTGATCAAACAGCAGGAGGATTTGGAGGACTGAATCCAACTGTGAAAGAAGTTCTACTGTGGGTAAAGTGCTATTGAACAGGATAGCATGCTACAGAGAAATCTTTTGTGCAAGGCAGTGTCGATCGATGCAACCAATTTCATTGTTGTCTTGTTTTAAGAAATTGTCACAGCCACCCCAGGCTAAGGAATCACCACCCTGATAGGTCAGCAGCCATTAACAAAAAAGCAAGACCCTTTGCCAGAAAAATGATTGCAACTTGCTAAAGACTCAGATGATCATAACATTTTTATGACAGAATTTCTAAATTACAGTGTGTACATTTTTTATACATACTGCTATTGCACACTTAATAGACTGGGACACTGTGAAACCAAAAAAGTTGTGCAATTCATTTTCCTGCAATTCTCACTTTATTGCAGTGATCTGGAACCAAACTCACAGTATCTGAAATCTGCCTGTTGCCTCTCTGCAGAGAAATGCGATCTGCTCCCTAGCTACAATTTTCCTCATTTTGGGTGATCTCCAGAAATCCTTTTTCAACATGTGTTGGTTGCAGTCATTTCTACAACCACAGCAGGTAGGCTACACAGAGTGAATCTGGAAATAAACCTCTAGCTTAGCCTTTTCCCTAAAGGTAGCCAAGTTGATGGTAAGAATAATAATGTTCTGATCACAGCTCTATAACGTGTTGGCCAAGTGCCCTTGCAGAGATCATTTTCTCTCCAAGACTGATGTTTGCCTTTATAAAATATGAACAATATTGGCTGCATCTGTGTAATCATAGCAAGTATAGGGTGGTGTGTTGTTGATCTTCTGTATATAAAAATAATTGAAAATGAATCTTGTTGAAGAATGGGATGGGAGACGGAGTGGGAGATGGGATGGTTGTGGGTGGGAGGTAGGTTATGGGGGGGGAGTCCCTATAATTCAAAAGTTGAACTTTGGAAATTTATATTTATTAAATAAAAGTTTAAAAAAACATAATTGCTCTTCAATATGAAAATGTTAATAATAATGATAATGACAGCAACCATATCATGGCTCATTTTAAAATGCTCGATCTTTTCATGAGACAGGCACATGCTTCTCAGGGCACAGCTAACAAGGTGTTGGCTGATACTCAGATAGTTCATTAATTGTTCATCTTTTATGTGCAGTCTGTTAGTATTTTCCCTACTTTCATCTTTAACCTTGATTACAAACCCTTTTTTAACACCAAGGAGAAAGTATGCCATATTTGGAAGTCTAAATTCAACTGCTTTATTGAGGATAGGGAGTGAAAATTCTGAGAACAAACTTCCTAAATACTTCTGACCACTGTTAAGTCATAACCACTGGGGGGTCACAGTGGACAAGATGCCAAAGATGAAGGAATTTGTATCTTAGAGTAGCTGAACCTTTTCCTTTATTTACTTAAATAATGGGCTAAATGTGAGATATCCAACTGTATGTGAGATGATAAGTGTTTAATTTATCCCAATTGTGTGATTAACGGTATTCTGCTAATTTTTTAATATAAAGATTATTAGTAAAGTTATAAAACAGACTCCAAAGTGCTTAATAATAATTTTTTGCACAAAAACGAACTGTATGACCTTAGAAGCAGTCACTGGAACTTCTTTAACACGCTAGGATTTCTGATCTGGAAGTTTCAGGGTTTAGGGAATGTTAGAATAGATTTCATTTGTGACTCCAAATCTATGCAACAACATTTTTTAAAGAGAAAGCACTGTACTAAAGTAAAAGTTACTAAAAATTGTTAAGTCCTGGGCCACATGACCAGGTTTTTCAGTAGAGATCTGTAATTAATGGACCCTTCACTACCATCCTGGGGACTCTGTCTCCTTCGTAGACATGTTGACATTGAGTCACAGGCATGGTGAATAACGACAGCTCAGAAATCACTAGAGTCCTGTGCTCTTGAGGCTACAAAAGCAGTTGAATTACTTATGAAAACCCGTGAGTCTTCCTGGGAATTGTGATATCACCTATGTTAACTAGCCCTGCAATTTTTCAAAATCTGTTATGCATCAGAGCGTTCTATAAGGGAGACAAGATGGCTATGGTGCCCACTGCAGGACTAAACTGGGCTAGTTTGTCTACGTGCATTGTTCAGGCCTGGAACACTATACCCAAAGTCTGGCACTTCAGAATACTGAATAATTTTATTAGAAGACTTTGGAAGCAAGGCCTCTCTGACTTTCTCCTGTCCTCTTGCTTCCTATACCTTTTTCTCTCCAAAAATGAGCCTCAGAAATGAGAATTCCTCTTCCCCAAAGCATGCCACAGAAACACGAACCGTTCTCCCCCAAAACCAGCCACAAAAGCTATGGTGATCATGTCTCCCTTCTCCCTTAAAAGCCCTCATTCTGTAGAGATGCTTTCCCACAGCCCAGAGGGAAGGACATCTACACTGGGAGGCCAGGAGGAATCTGGACAGACAGGTCTTGCTCAGTCTCCCTCCCTCCCTCTTCCTGAGTCTGTTCCCATTAGATCATATCCTTTCATTGGATCACATTTACACAGTGTGGTTCATTCTTCAGCAAATCCAAACCTAAAAAAATAGATGGCTTTCTCTGGTCTTGACTTTTGAAAGTTCCCATTTCATACACAGCATTTATTAGATAAATTTGTTATGCACTTCGGTTGTTAACCAGTCTTTTCTTATAAAAGTGCCCACATGATGGGTGGGGAGAGATATCACTCTTCCTCAGAGGCCTGAACCCAAACTCCTGGAGGATGAGAGGATGACTTCATGGAAACTAAACACAATGACCTGCTCTTTGATTTGAATGATTTGCTGGCTTGATCCCTTTTGTTCTTTCATTGCTTGTGTCTGAGGGCATGTAAACATATTTTGGTGAGTTTCCTAATTTCATGAAAAAAATGCAATTTAATATAAATACCTTAAAATAATATAATTTAGTTATATACAACTTCACAAGTATTAATCTGTGTTCCCTAGTTTGACAGCCAGCAGAGGCAGTCGTCTAGCAGTAATTAATATTGGTGTGTTAGTGAGTAAGTTCCCCACACAAATATTCCAGGCTTCCCTACCCTGCAGTTTGCTTGCTTTAAAAAGAGCTTTTTGCCCACAAACAAACTACCTTCTTAGCTTTCTTGTTCTGCTACTCTAACATAGATTTTTAAGATACATCCAATCACGAAATCAATAAAGAAATTAATTCCATTTGCTATGTAATTCTAACCTGGGGCAATCAATTGCAAATATGAATCAAAATTTAATATCAGCTACAATAGATTACTCAAGCCGACTAGCTTGTAGGCTTGGTATGTCATAATGATCAGAGTGTAAGTATTAATTCTTCTATTTAAGATCGTGCTCCGATTTCTCCATTGATAGGCCTGCTTAACAATACCTGGATTGCAGGGCTATTGTGAGAATGAAATGAGGACTGCTTGTAACAAAGTCAGTGTTCAGAAGTCATTCCTGGTAATATCTTTAACAGCTGTTCATAAAACCAAGCTATGAGTTCTAGTTTCTTCCTGACTGTGTTATAAATTTCATCCTGGAGGTGGGAGACATGTACAAGGTTTGGATCAACTCTGAGGCCTCAGCCTTCTTCAAGGGCTGATATTTGAAGTCTTTTCACATAAAAAAGGAACATTCAAAACATGAGGTGACCTTTGACTGTAGCTGTTGTTTGTCTCTTAACAGAGAAGACAGGGAACTGGTCAAAGTATCTCTGCAGAGAGAAAAGACCAGAATTATTGCTAAAGTAAATATCAGGCAAACAGAAAGGTGTGTTAGAAGTCCAGTTACTTTGGAGTTTATTTAAACTAAGAGAAAAAGGACATAATTTTTCATGCCATACGTGCCTGGTTCTTTAAATAGCAACTGTGACACAGAAAGAATTGAGTAGTGTTATATTTAAGCAAAACTTAAGACTCTCCTCTTTTGTTTTTTGTAAACAACTCCATGGTAAACATAGATGATGTTCCCTTCTGGATTTTACCTGGGAGTGGCTTTTTTTATTTGAAAGAGAGTAGGTTTGACACAATTATATAGGTGTCACCAATGTTAGTATATCTTGGGTTTTCAGTAAGATTTGTACACTTTACAATTGATTCAGCACAGGCTGGAGCTCCTCCTAAGGCAACCTCAGATTTCTCCAGTTTATTTCATGCATCGATTTGTGTAGCAAGCTCATTCATGTTGGTTTCCAATACCATTCCCTGCATTACCATTTCTGCAAGAATATTGTGAATTTTGTCTCTGTGGAAAATGAAATCCAGTCCACAGACATTTTCAAAACACTTTCCTAATGTCACCACAAATGCTTGAATTAGATCTAAACTGTCGGTTCACTTTCTGAAACATCCACACAGAACACAAAATACAATTTTGCATAATGTCTATAAATCAGTTTGTTGTTCCATCTTCCAATCAATAATCTTCCTTCTAGGAAATTACATACGTTTTTCTTCCCTCTTAGATGCCAAATATAAAGTCTTCCCTAATGATTTGTTGTTCACTGAAGGATTTCTTCTTTGCTGAAGGGCTGGTAGAACATGGAGAGCCCTGACTTTCCATGGTTGTTGAACATCAGGATTGCCTTGATAGTGGCTGGATCAGGCTAGGCCAACTGAGTGAGTGCTGGTAGCCAGGTCCTGGCTGGATGCGCTACCAACTCTTCTAATTAGGGTTTTCCTTAAGTTATGATAGTAAGACTTATCTGTACTTCCTTCCCACTTTCTCTGGAGACTGTGTAGAATAATCTTTAAAAGTATATTTGGGGCAATGGTTAAGTGTCTGCTTGGGACTCCCACATCCTATACTGAAGTGCCTGATTTGAGGCCCAGCTCCTCCACCTCTGATGCAGCTTCTTGCTAATATGAACTACAGGAGGCAGAAGATGCTGACTCAAATAATTAGATTCTTGTCATCCAAGCCCAAATGGAGTTCTAGGCTCCTGGCTTCAGCCTGGCCAAACCCTCGCTGTTGTAGGCATTTGGGGAGTAAACCAGCAGATGGAAGGTCTCTCTCTCTCTTTCGTTCAATTAAAATGAAGGTAAGTAGATAAAAATTTCAAAAAATCTTGAGCAAATCAAGACTACAATAATGTGAATCTGAATCCCGATTCTATGACCTATGATCCTTGTGATTTTGTACAAATGCTTCACCAGCCTTTTTCCACCTTTTCTTATCTGAAAAATGAGAATGAAAATGAAGCTTAAAGATGGATTATATGCCTTAATACTTACAAAGCACTTAGTGAAATTCATGTCACAATTGTAAGCACTATATACTATGTAACTAAATAACCATATTCTCTACCACTATCTATTAATTCCTTTAAAATAGATTTGTAGGCAGGGCCATCATTATGTTATAGAAGGGAAAACTGCTACCTGTGACTCTGGCATCCCAGATGGGCAGTGGGTTTGAGTCCCAGCTGCTCGACTTCCTATCCAGCTCCCTGCTATTGTGCCTGGCAAAGCAGCAGAAAATTGACCAAGTGCTTATGCCCCTGCCGAGTACTTATAGCCACATAGGATACCTGGATGAAGCTATCGGTTTAGGCTTGGCCCAGTCTGGGCCATTGCAGCCATTTGGAGAGAAAATCAGCAGATGGAAGATTTCTCTGTCTCACTCTGCCTCTTTTCTCTCTCTCTCTCTTATAACTCTGCCTTTCAAATAAATAAAAAAAAATTAAAAAATAGATTTGTGCTTGCATCCTCTTAAACATTATTAATTTGAAGGTTGATAATATACATGAGTGGCCAAATTCCACTATGAGTTTTTCCTACCTATATTCATACTTCTCTCTGTACTATTACAAATAGTGTTAAAGAACAAGAACGCATTTGTGGAACACTTTTTTAGTTGTTACTACTTATTCACTTGATTTTTATATTCTCTTACTTCTACATTCATTCAGATTTTCTTTGTTACCCAACTTTAGGTATCCTTCTATGCTTGTTGTTTGTTTGCTTGTTTTTGATCTGTTTTGATCTACTTTCTCCTCTGAGAAAATTAAAACAGACTCACATATCTGACCAACACTTCTTCCCACTCTAAGCTCTTTAGCTGCCTCTTTGAAAGATTTATATGGATATTATGCAATATTTTAACCTAACATATATCTATATTTATAATCGATTATATCTACCTGTTTACCTACCTTCCTACCTAATTTTTACATGTCTTTTTTACATTTACTAACTGTATTAACTCTCAAAGGCTTCTATTGTAGGCTTGCTCATCTACAACAATGAGAGATCTGAGCTTAATAAGTTTTAACATTCCTTAAAGAATTCAAATTCAGTGTGTTTAAGAAATAATAAAAATAAAATATAATTTAGAAAAATATAGATTTTATTAATGAAATTACTTAATGAAATAGCAATGAGAAAAGTCTTAAAAATAGCAAGGATACATAAAATAAGGGTAAACAAAGGTGAGGGTCACAGCAAATTTCTTTTCTGAAGCAATGCAAGCAAAAAGACAGTAAAGCAATATCTGAAAAAGGAGAGCCAGAAAGAAAGAATTTGTCAATTTAGTTCTCCACACTCATTTATATCTTTAAACTGAAAATGAAATACTTTATCATATATACCAAATCTGAAAAGATTTACTGCCGGCAGGCCTTCAGAACAAGTAATATTAAAGGGAATACTTCACATAGAGCAAAAAAAAGATGCCATAAGGAAATATAGATCTATGCAGAGAAACAAAGAATGGGAAATGCTGATTATGTGAGTAAATGTGACTGCTATTGAGTCTAG
Organism: Sylvilagus floridanus; assembly: GCA_949820135.1. Lineage (NCBI taxonomy): Eukaryota > Metazoa > Chordata > Mammalia > Lagomorpha > Leporidae > Sylvilagus > Sylvilagus floridanus. The sequence goes on from OX463241.1 coordinate 82,615,501, forward strand.
TGGTGCTTTCAATTATGAATATAAGGTAGCGATGCTTCAATACTAAGTACAGCTTCCTGTTGAATAGACCAAAGAACTGTTTTTCCTATGATCTTATGTAGGGAAAAAGAAGAAAATCATTTCTTTCATAGTAAAAAGAAAATTTTGAACACAAAGTTGAATTTTAAATCACATTTTCTTAGATCTCCTTTTAATCTGAACTCAATGGTGTTTTATTTTCCTGTCTCGTCTAATTTTTCATATTTAAGATTTCTTTTTATACTTCACCCCCTAGTTTCTTACTCATAGTTGCCTTTCTTTCCTCCCTGGATTCTAATTTTTCCTTTTGCCTTCTGCCTCAGCCTTTTCATTTATTCTTTCCACCTTCAGTTTTCTCATCCCGTCTGTCTTCATGACTTCTTTCTTGTTTAGCATAAAATTTTAGAAACCTTCTTATCTTCTTTCCCTAAAAGTAGTCACAGATTCAGCAAACTTAAGAAGAGTTAAGAGATGGCTTAAATACTTTTGTAAGTGCAAAACATAAACACATTTATAATATTAAATTTAATGTTAACCATCAAGCATATCTATTTATGGATCACCCACAATTTAAAATTCTAGGTATACAGACTATCTTATTGAATAAAATCAAGTAAGTTGCACGATTTCCTTCATTTTGTAGTCTATTGGGAGGGACAGGCAATTATCAATAAATATGATAACATAGAAAATCTTATCTTACATTACTAGACCATTTATGTTGTGGTAAAAAATAAAGTAGATGACAGTGGGAAGCAAAACTTCGAGTAGCAAAAGAAGATGCAAAGTGTTGTATCTTTGTAAAAATTAGATTGGAAAGAAGACTTGAAGTTACTTCCAGAAAGACTGGTATATGAGAGCCATAAGCCATAAAACAAGGACATGATGTCACAAGTGTTCATAGAACATCAAGATGGCCAGAGTAGCCAGGGTAGAGTGATCTGGTGGGGTGCTGGAGGATGAGAGATCAGAGAGGTAATGGGACTTAAAATATAAAGCTTCATAAATCACTGAAGACTTTTACTTTTTTTCCAAGATGAAGAGAGCCACTGCTAAGTTGTTAGCGGAAGTGACATGACCTAACTTGTTTTAAAAGGACAGTTATGGGGGCCAGCACTGTGGCATAGCAGGCAAAGCTGCTGCTTGTTACTCTGGCATCCCATATGTGTGCTGGTTCAAGTCCTGGCTGCTCCACTTCCACTCTAAATCCCTGCTAATGGCCTGGGAAATGCAGTAGAAGATAGCCCAAGTATTTAGGGTCCTGCTACACAAGTGGGAAACCTGGATGAAGCTCCTGGCTCCTGGTTCTAGCCTGGCCCAGCCCTGGATGTAGCACAGATTTAGGGAGTGAATCAGTGGATGGAAAAATCTCTCAATCTCTCCTTCTCTCTGTAACTCTTTCAAAGTAAACAAATGGATGTTTTTAAAAAAAGGATCGTTATGTCTACTCTATTGAAAATACATGTAAGTGTCACTGGAGCAAAAGAATAACATTTTGTGGTTATTCAAGCAAGATACACCAATGGCTTGATCTAAGTGGTAGCAGGAGAGGTGGTAAAAAGTGATTGAATTGTGGGTACAATCTGAGGCTAGATTCAACCATGCCGAATGATTGATTATATTATTATATAGGATGTGAGAGACAGAGGGGTCCCATGATGATGCCAAGATTTGCTTACACAATAAATACAAGGTTATCTTCAATCTGAGATGGGAAAGATGAGTTAATTTGATATCTCTCTTAGGCATAAATGTGGAAATGTTGAATGAATAATATAATATGCCAAGCAACAATTCAGAGGTAAAGTATAAGAAATGAGTGTAAATGGAGAGCAGAATCCACCCAAGAGCTAAGCCCTATAAGTCTCTACCACAAAAAGTTTGAGCACAAGAGAAAGAATCTACCAAGGAGACTGAGGAGAAATAACTAATAAGATCATTTCCCTCATGTTTCTACATTTAATCTTTGCAGACAGGGTTTGTGCTATGTGTAAAGGACAAACATGCTTCTAGTTTCAAGAGAAACTAATGCCTGACCTTGCTGGAACTGTGAGCTTCAACCCAGGTGGGACTCCTAAAAATGTGTTCTGCTCGAGACTTTATATGTTTCCTTTGTCCCAGTGTCTTGTCAGGATACTCACTGGGGTCATAATGGGATTAGTTGAAGGCATGGCTGTTCAGTTACACACAGATGGCATGAACCCAAGCCCGACTCTCACTAGCTCTGTGAGCGCTGTTACTTGAGTTAGCAGTATCTTCACCTGTAAAATAGAGATGAAAATCCTAACACACAATGTTGACGGGAGGATCAAATAAGTCAACACATCAATATCTGTGAAGTGTCTACAAAAGTCTAAGCGCCTAATAAATCAGCCTGTCTTTCCCCTTGCTCAGCACTGTGCTAATGCTTAGGGTTCAGTTGAACTAGAATAATGGATCACTCCACTCCTGAAGCACCTATGTCCTCTTCAGAGAGAAAAATGACAGATCATTAGAAGTGAATAATAAAATAGAAAGTGCCATGAAGGGAACAGATAAGGGGCTGAGGTACAGCATGTGGGGAAGCTTCTTGTCATATTTAATTTTTACAGCAATTCTAGAAAGTGGACTATTTAACATGGTTACAAGATGAGGAAATTATAGGGTGGAACAGTTAAGTACCATGCTCTTAGTCACGTGGCTACCTCATGCCAGAAGAGGGGTCTGAAGCCAGACAATCTGTTGTTCTCCTGTTGCCCAGGTTATGGCATTGTATTTGTACTTGGAAATTCTGGTAGCAAGTGAAGAGTCCATGAACCTTAGGGCAATGTAATGAGTATTCAATTAATTAAATTCCTCTATCCTCTTCTCCACTTGTGAGTTATTGGGGGGGGGCATAACATTAAGAAATATATATTTTATTGTAGGCAGTTATAATTATCTTAATCTATCAGTATTTTTTTTTTAATTTTTAATTTTTTTGACAGGCAGAGTGGACAGTGAGAGAGAGAGACAGAGAGAAAGGTCTTCCTTTGCCGTTGGTTCACCCTCCAATGGCCCCACGGCTGGCGTGCTGCAGCCAGCACACCGCACTGATCTGATGGCAGGAGCCAGGTGCTTCTCCTGGTCTCCCATGGGGTGCAGGGCCCAAGCACTTGGGCCATCATCCACTGCACTCCCGGGCCACAGCAGAGAGCTGGCCTGGAAGAGGGGCAACCGGGACAGAATCCGGTGCCCCAACCGGGACTAGAACCTGGTGTGCTGGTGCCACAAGGCGGAGGATTAGCCTGTTGAGCCGCGGCGCCGGCCAATCTATCAGTATTATTAAGATAATAATTCACAAAATTTAACCAGAGTGAAAATCTTAAGATTATTAATTATCTTAACAATAAAATTAAACTTAATGTTAGATACATTATTATCACCGTTTTACAGGCAAGGAAACTGACATTCAGGTTGACCATGCCGATAACTCTTAGGATAGTTGGATTTGGATCCTGTGGTCTGACTATAATAGACAAGGATACAATCAGGCCTCAATTTCCTACACATGCTTAATTAATTCAAAAGAACATTTTTCAAAATATACACTTTTCATGACACCCCTATATATGGATTTCAAAGATCCTCTCCATCAACATAAACTTATAGTTTAATTCCATTTTCCATGAATGTTTTGCAATAGCCTTGTAAGAAGGAATGCTACACCATCATGATGGAGTAAACAATTCTGTTTTGGTCTCACTGAGTATACAACATCTTTTATATTTTTTTCTTAAAGGAAAAATCTAGATTTAGACATGTACATGTGTGTTTATATATGTGCATAAATAAATTATAATTACTTTTCAATGATTGTAATCAAAATTGTTATTTTGATTTTTCTCAAAGTTAATTAGCCTGCATCATTCAAATTCTCTACACTAAATGTAAACATTGAATCTTTCATGTACTTTATTACTGAAGTTGGGCTCATTCTTGGGGAAACCTGCCTCACTGATCACTTATAGCTACTGATTATAGGACATGAGGGGAAGGCCATGGAGCTGGGTTGAATTGGAACATGCTAACAGTTCAAGAGTTTGCAGATGCCACTGTGGAGTGGGCCCTTAAATTGTGGGACTCTCTGCATACTTGTCTGAGGGATTCTGTGTTTGCCTCTGCATGAAAGACTAGGTGTGGATTATTATTAAATTCCTAAACACATAGCAGGAAGAGAGTGTAGCATGGAGGACAGAATGGTGCACAGTGCTTAGTGGAGGTGAATCCTTTCCAGGGGCTCCTCCACAAATCCAATCTTGACTCTGTGCCTTCACATAAACGACCCCAAATGGAATGGAACAAAAAGAATAGCACATTCTGGAATATCAACACATACTGTCCTTTGGCAAAAAATTTACTTCCATCAAAAGGCATGAGGTGTTTACTATTATCCGTGTTTTACCAATAAGGGGCAAGAGATCAGTTGAAGACTGACCCCAGAACCCAGGACACTGCTACACTTTGATAGTGGCAGAGTCTCACAGGGAAAGCTACAGTGAGGGTCCCATTGCCTCCTGAACAGCTCAGGAACCATGTACCCCTTAACTAAGAACAGCCTGGTCAGGTTACCTGGAAATGCTTTAAAAGAAGAGCTGGAAATTGTATTTGCTATCTTATTTTTCCAGGTGTTACATTATCTACAAAAATTCAGAGTAATTATTAAAAGTTCAAAGAAAAATTGCTGATTAAGATAGTAAACACATGAAAGAAAGTTTCTACTGAGTCAGGCTGCTGTTCTAGCCCCTGGTGGGCCACCTTTGCCTACAGAACCCTCGAGAAGCTAAGTTTCCTGATACACTCTAGATCTTTGATGATTTCAGAGCACCCTTACACAAAAAAATGCTCAAAGTAACATGGCAAATGAAATTGTAACCTGCTTCAAAACAGGATTCATTATGTTATTAATTACAAGACTCTCTGTAGCCTTAGAAATCCTATTAATATCTTGCAGGTTGAATTTAGTATAACAGTTAAGTAGAAAGAGCATGGTATGAATAATCAGACTTACATTCATTTTCTTCCTTTACCTTCTCTCATATTGATGACTGTGTTTCTGTGTTTCTGTGTGTAACACATCTTTAAGCATCCTTTGCAGGGCTGGATGAGTGGCGACAAATTCTTTCAATTTCTGTTTGCTATGAAAGGTCTTTATTTCACCGTCATTCACAAATGAGAGCTTTGCAAGATATAATATTCTGGGCTGGAAGTTTTTCTCTCTTAGAACCTGGACTATGTCTCGCCATTCCCTTCTAGCTTGTAGGGTTTCTGATGAGAAGTCTGCTGTGAATCTAATTGGAGATCCTCTGAGAATAATCTGACGTTTCTCTCTTACACATTTTAGGATCTTTTCTTTCTGTTTCACTATGGTGAGTTTAACTATAACGTGTCATGGTGAGGATCTCTTTTGGTCATGTTTACTAGCTTCCCGTACTAGGATGTCTCTGTCCTTCTCCAAACCTGGAAAATTTTCTGCTAGTATCTCATGAAAAAGGCCTTCTAATCCCTTCTCTCTCTCCATGCCTTCAGGAACTCCTAGAACCCAAATGTTGGGTTTTTTAATAGTATCCTGTAGATTCCCGACAATATTTTTTAGATTTCTAATTTCATCTTCTATTCTTTGGTTTGACTGTATACTTTCCTGTGCTCTGTCTTCTAAGTCAGATATTCTCTCTTCTGTTTCACTGACTCTGTTTTTAAGGTTCTCTAATGTGTTTGTCATTTGATCTATTGAATTCTTCATTTCATTATGATTTCTCGTCACTATCACAGTTTCATGTTCTACTAGTAGTTTCATTTCATTTTGATTCCTCCTTAAGATTTCATTTTCATGAGAGAGATTTTCTATCCTGTCCAGTTAGGATTTCTGTAGTTCAATAATTTGTTTTTGAGAACTTCTTAATGTTTTTATCAATTTTTTGAGATCCACTTCTTGCATTTCTTCTATCTCATCATCTTCATAATCTTGAATTGGGTTGTCTTTATCATTTTGGGGCGTCGTAGTGTGAGGAAGATTAACTATTATAAATGTATATGCACCTAATTACAGGGCACTGGTTTAAAAGATATTTTAAGGGACTTAAAGGGAGACTTAGATCCCAACACAATAGTACTGGGGGACTTCAATACTCCACTCTCAGAAATAGACAGCTCAACTGGACAAAAGATCAACAAAGAAACAGCAGATTTAATTGACACTATTGCCCAAATGGATCTAACAGATATCTACAGAACTTTCAATCCTATATCTACAGATTTTACATTCTTCTCAACAGTGCATGGAACCTTCTCTAGGATTGACCACATACTAGGCCATAAAGCAAGTCTCAGCAAATTCAAAAGAATTCAAATCATACCATGCAGCTTCTCAGACCACAGCAGAATGAAGGTGGAAATTAGCAACTCAGGAATCCCTAGAGCATATGCAAACACATGGAGACTGAACAACATGCTCCTGAATGAACACTGGGTCATAGAAGAAATTAAAAGAGAAATCAAAAACTTTCTGGAAGTAAATGAGTATGACATCGTGACATATCAAAACTTATGGGATACGGCAAAAGCAGTGTTGAGAGGAAAGTTTATAGCAATAGGTGCCTACATCAAGAAATTGGAAAGGCACCAAATAAATGAGTTTTCAATGCGTCTCAAGGATCTAGAAAAACTGCAGCAAACCAGACCCAGATCTAGTAGGAGAAGAGAAATAATTAAAATCAGAGAAGAAATCAACAGGATTGAATCCAAAAAAAAAAATTACAAAAAATCAGCCAAGTGAAGAGCTGGTTTTTGAAAAAACAAACAAAATTGACACCCCATTGGCCCAACTAATTAAAAAAAAGAGAAAATACCCAAATCAATAAAATCATATGAAAAGGGAAACGTAACAACAGACACCACAGAAATAAAAAGAATCATCAGACATTACTACAAGGACTTGTATGCCAGCAAACAGGGAAATGTATCAGAAATGGATAGATCCCTGGACACATGCAATCTACCTAAACTGAATCATGAAGATATAGAAAACCTAAACAGACCGATAACTGAGACAGAAATTGAAACAGAAATAAAGGCCCTCCCAACAATGAAAAGCCCAGGACCAGATGGATTCACTGCTGAATTCTACCAAACATTTAAAGAAGAACTAACTCCAACTATTCTCAAACTATTCAGAATGATAGTAAAAGAGGGAATCCTCCCAAATTCTTTCTATGAAGCCAGCATCACCTTAATTCCTAAGCCAGAGAATGATGCAGCATTGAAAGAAAATTACAGACCAATATCTCTGATGAACATAGATGCAAAAATCCTTAATAAAATTCTGGCCAATAGAATTCAACAACACATCAGAAAAATCATCCACCCAGACCAAGTGGGATCTATCCCTTGTATGCAGGGATGGGTCAATATTTGCAAATCATTCAATGTGACACACCACATTAACAAATGAAGAAGAAGAAAAAATCATATGATTATCGCAATAGACAAGAGAAAGCAATTGATAAAATTCAACACCCTTTCATGATGAAAACTCTAAGCTAGTTGGGTATAGAAGGAACATTTCTTAATACAATCAACACAATTCATGAAAAATCCACGGCCAGTATCCCATTGAATGGGGAAAAGTTGGAAGCATTTCCACTGAGATCTAGTACCAGACAGGGATGCCCACTCTAACCACTGCTATTCAATATAGTTCTGAAAGCTTTAGTCAGAGCTATTAGGCAAGAAAAAGAATTAAAGGGATACACATTGGGAAGGAAGAACTCAAACTATCCCTCTTTGCAGACAATTTGATTCTTCATTTGGGGGATTAAAGAACTCTACTAAGAGACTATTGGAACTCATAGAAGAGTTTGGCAACGTAGCAGGATATAAAATCAATGCACAAAAATCAACAGCCTTTGTATATACGGGCAATGCCACAGCTAAGGAAGAACTTCTAAGATTAATCTCATTCACAATAGCTACAAAAACAATCAAATACCTTGGAATAAACTTATCCAAGGACATTAAAGATCTCTACAATGAGATTTCAAAATCTTAAAGAAAGAAATAAAAGAAGATACCAAAAAATGGAGAAATCTTCCATGCTCATGGATTGGAAGAATCAATATCATCAAAATATCCATTCTGCCAAAAGCAATTTACAGATTCAGTGCAATTCCAATCAAGATACCAAAGACATTCTTCTCAGATCTGGAAAAAATGATGCTGAAATCCATGTGGAGACACAGGAGTCCCCGAATAGCTAAAGCAATCTTGTACAACAAAAACAAAGCCGGAGGCATCACAATACCATATTTCAGGACATACTACAGGGCAGTTGTTATCAAAACAGCATGGTACTGGTACAGAAACAGATGGATAGACCAATGGAACAGAATAGAAACTCCAGAAATCAATCCAAACACCTACAGCCAACTTATATTTGATCAAAGATCTAAAACCAATCCCTGCAGCAAGGTAAGTCTATTCAATAAATGGTGCTGGGAAAATTGAATTTCCACGTGCAGAAGCATGAATAAAGACCCCTACCTTTCACCTTACACAAAAATTCACTCAACATGGATTAAAGACCTAAATCTATGACCCAACACCATCAAATTATTAGAGAACATTAGAGAAACCCTGCAAGATATTGGCACCAACAAAGAGTTCTCGGAAAAGACCCTGGAGGAACAGGCAGTCAAAGCCAAAATTAACATTTGTGATTGCATCAGATTTATAAGTTTCTGTATTGCAAAAGAAACAGTCAGGAAAGTGAAGAGACAACCGACAGAATGGGAAAAAATATTTGCAAACTACGTAACAGATAAAGGGTTGATAACCAGAATCTACATAAAGATCAAGAAACTCCACAACAATAAAACAACAACCCACTTAAGAGATGGGCCAAGGACCTCAATAGACATTTTTCCAAAGAGGAAATCCAAATGGCCAAGAGACACATGAAAAAATGTTCAAGATCACTAGCAATCAGGGAAATGTAAATCAAAACTGTTGTAATCTTTACTTAATATATACTAAACTGATCTTCTGTATATAAAGAGAATTGAAAATGAATCTTGATGTGAATGGAAGAGGAGAGGGAGTGGGAGAGGCGAGGGCTGTGGGTGGGAGGGAAGTTATGGGGGGGGGGAGCCATTGTAATCCATAAACTGTACTTTGGAAATTTATATTCATTAAATAAAAGTTTAAAAAAAGTTCATGGAAAATGCATGTTATGAAAGAACTATGTGTGATTTCAATTTTTTTTCCTCCAAAACTAACTTTTCTTCTAATTTAGTTTTTTTTTAAAAAAAAAACCTTCTGAAATCCCCTCATATGTGAGACTTATCCTGATACAAATGTGTAATTTTGTTGTTCAACCAATACATTCTCATTTTAGAAAGTACAGAAAGCAGAGAAAACTCTTAAAAGTTACCTTCTGTTGCAGTATATACAATCATTGATCATTCCTTCACTCAAAGGTCAAAGAGCATGTTTGTTTTTAGAAGAGTGTTTGGGGCCAGTATTGTATCATAGCAGGTTAATCTTTTGCCTTTAATACTGGCATTCCACAGAAACATCAGTTCGAGTCCCAGCTCCTCCGCTTCTGACCCAGCTCCCTTCTAATGCACCAGGGAAAGCAGCAGAAATGGTTCATGTGCCTGGGCCTCTGCCACCCATGAGGGAGACTGACATGCAGTTCTAGGATCCTGGCTCCACTGTTTACTCCCCAAATGGCTGCAAAAGCCAGGAGTGGGCCAGACCAAAGCCAAGAAATGGAAATTCTATCCTGTCCTCCCACAAGGGTGTCAGGTGCCCAAATACACAAGGCATCTTCTGCTACTTTCCCAGGCACATTCACAGAAGGGTAGGTGAGAAGTAGAGCAACTGGAACTCCAACAAGGAATGCAGCCATTGTAAGAAGCAGCTTAACTTGCTGCACAACATGCCAGCCTCTAACCAAGTTTATTTTTAATTTTCTTTTGCTCCCTGAATTGACTAAATGAGTGAAAAGGTAGGATGTGCTTGATCTTGCTAAAGACAATCAAGCTCCCTGTGTTTTAAAATTGAATCAATCCAGAATTTTCAGTACTGTATCATCAAGAATCATTGTGTTATGAATGCTTTTTTGCTTAGCAATTTGTTAAAGCTTGAATTTTCAAGCCAACAGCTCCTAAGTTGCATCTTATAATCAAGAGAGGATTAATTTAAGCCTTGGATTGTGTTCAGAAGGAGAAACTGGAAAAGACCTGGATTTCTCAATATCTTGCACATGGTGGAGGAGGCAAAGTTGTTTCAGGATTCAACTGCATCAGATTTTCCTTAGGGGATTTTAAAATACTAACTTTAGTGGAACGATGCTTAGATACCAAAGGAACAAGGTGTATTGAAGTTAATAACAGAAAAATAATCTTTCACAAGCGCAAAAGGTTTCTAAATAAAATGATAGCTTTTTATTCCTATTAACCATTTTAGAGATAAATTTAGAGATAATTTGTCCTTGAACAAATAGTTCTAAAAGAAAGCAGTTAAAATAACTATGCAACCAGAAAAAAATAAAACTACCCAGAAGACTTGGAACTATTTTAAGAAGGCTCAAGTGACAAATCCTTTCAGCAATGAAAGCAACACAACTATGGTGGTGATCGAGGTAAACGGTTGCCCCTGGATACACATAACCTGCAAATCCAGCTTTGCTCAGTCTTTGGTCCTTGTACATTATGATTTGACCTAATGTCTTCTCCTTTCTCATTTTCTCATTTCTTCCACACTTTTAAGGGAAACGATTGATGTAGATACCACTACAATTTCAAATAAAGACACTTTCCCAAGACATAGGGAAATGCACATGGATATGAGTTGGACAGAGCAGACCTAATGCCATCTACCTAGTCTTTTCTGGGCACTTGAATCTCAAATATATGACCTTGAAAATTGCAGAAAGTGGGTCACAGTCCAAAAAATAGTTCAGCTTTTGCTTATTAATTGAATATCCAAGAATGGTTGATAATGCTCCTGACTCACAGAGGAATCCTAATTAATGTACAGATATTGTCTCTCTGCCATGGGGAAGTCTTTGTTAATAATTAACCTTCGCCTCTTGTTTCTTCTGCCTTTGTTACCATGTACATATTTCGGGCAGTTGTTTTAAATTCCTTTTGCCACATAGAGGCTGTTCTCATGGGTCCTAATAACTTTAAACTGTAGTTTTAAGTCAAATTAGTCTTATGATACCCAGAAGAAATCTCTTGGAGAACACTCTTCTGCTGGTCAGAGATATGAGCGCCTCAGCCCCTTAAATTTAATGAGATGTTTCACTTTAAGTCTATGTATACATAGGCATTGGAGAGTGAGACATTTTTCAAACAAATTTTTTCAGCAGCACCAGCAGCAGTGTAATCTCAGCCCAGTGGGAAACAGAAGCGATGAGAGATGTCATGACCTGGATATTCTAGTCTTGATGTCCCCCCCAAACTACATATGTTAAAGGCTTGGTCCTCAGTGTCTTATGATAATAATACTAAGGGAGCAAAGGTATAACTCAGTCATGATATGTAGAGAAGGGGACCTTGGGAAGTGATTAGATTGGATTTAGGTCATCAGGGTAAGCCCCATGGTTGAATCATAATAGGTTTGTAAAGAGAGACAGAGGCTCACATGCTTCCTCTTGCTGTGTAGTATTGAGCACAGACCGAGAATATTACCAGCAAGGAGTCCAGCATCGATACTGAACCAATAAGGGCTGCCCAACCTTGGACTATGACCCTCCAGAACTGTGAGCCAAAATAAACCTCCCTCCTTTATCAATAGCTTATGTCAGGTATTTTATTGCAGTACCTAAAAGCTAAAATGGAAAGAATGAATGAGGTCAGTCTAAAGACTGTCCCATCCTTGTGCTTAACAGTAATTAGGGTTGTTCATAGATCATTGACTGTTTTTGGAAGTGAACAAATTCCTATGTGTTCTGGACATTAAGGACCAAAAATTTATTCTGTGCTACTAAGTTGTAGGTGCCCAGAATTGTCTGCATTATGATGTCTATTTCACATTGCCTATAGAGCAATGCTTGGGTTTAGATGGTAAGCAATTGAATGTACAAATACTAATTTTGTCAGTATGCAGACAAAGGCAATTGGTGATACCTACTTCATCCTGCCAGGTTCTTTGACTTTGAAGAATTTTTATCAATTAGGCTGCATAAGAATCACCAGAGATACTTGTTAAAATGCAAATTCCCGAGACCTACATCCTGGGGTTTTTAAAATAAATGCAACTCTTAAGCATACTTATCATTAGAGATACTGCGCTTGCCTTTGAAGGTCAACTTCAATAGTTTCTGTTTTGACTTTTTGTTCCCATATAGTATCTAGCAATTGCAAAGCAGAAATAATCAGAATGTCCCCAGTATTTAAATCTGAGGGGTTCATTTGTGTTTATGAATAAGTTTTTAAAATGTAAGAATTATGACCATAATATATCAACTGCTTTTGAAATATTCATTAAGTATATCTATGTTCAATACTGTTAATTTAATTCAAAGTCCTACTGATCAATTAATATATATTTCTGCCAATTAAGAATTAATGAAACTCTTAAGAAATTAATATTTTGTTTCTCTTAGGATGAACATGAAAATTTTAGGTCAATCCCTAAGGCTCAGGCTTCTCCAATGCAGTGAAATGAATTCAGGAATCAGAATTGATCACAATCTGCTGTCTACATTCTGGTTCCACTGATCAATAACTTTTTAATAAATGACAAAGTAGTGAGCTCATCTGGAATCTGGTACAATGGAAATGAGATTGATGACTCTTACGTGATTAAGACAAACATAATATGCCTCTGGCTATTGTCAAATATTTCTTTTAATAAGACATGAGATTTCTAACTACTTTTGAAGCTCATTTCCTTGGAGAAAAAGCAAGTGGTATCTGGTAAAAAATACCTTTTAAAATTATTTATTTCTTTCTTCAAAAGTCAGAGTAATAAACAGAGGGAAACACTACACACACACACACACACACACACACACACACAGAGATATCTTCCACTGGCTGATTACTCCCCAAATGCCTGCAAGAGACAGGCCTGAGCCTGGACAAAGCAAGGAGCCAGGATCTCCATCCTGGACTTCCACCTGGGTGGCAGTGGCCCAAATGCTTGGTCTATCTTTCTCCACCTTCACAGGCACTTTATGAGGAAGCTGGATTAGAAGTGGAGCAATGAGGACTGTAAGTAGCACTCCAATATGGGATGTTGGGATCACAAGAAGTGGCTTAACTCACTGTGCCACAGTGTTTGTCCCATGGTAAATTCTTAACCTGTGTATCAAACAGGAACTCCACATAGCTCTCTTCACTGCACCCAAGGCATTAGTCTATAATGTTCTGAAGAACCAGAATGATTGCTTTGTAGGAACTGAGTTTTCCTGTGTTGCTCAGAGAACTTCATACAGAATGAGGGATAAGAGGTTTCAGGGATCATATTTATGAATTTAAGTTGTAGTAATTGGAATGTAAGGAATAACCACAAGAGTTCTATGAAAAGAAATTATCAAACTGACTCAAAAAGCTCTGAGGGAAGTTTTTGTTTCCTTCTTTCTCCCTGGAGGGGAAATCAGCATGCTTTAGGTAGTAGAGAAACCTGCAGAGTTTCTCATACCTCAGCTGCAGCTTCTGCCGCATCTAGGAACTAAGCGTGTGTGGTTTTTAATATTCTCTCTCCTCCCCATAACAAGTTGTTTGCATTAAAAGAGCTTTCTCTTTTTTCTGTATATTTCCAGATCTGGTCTGCCCAATACAATTGCAACTAGCCACGTATGACATGTTATTATTTTTTAAAAATTTATTTATTTTTATCTATTTAAGGGCAGATTGACAGAGTGACAGAGAGGAGAGAGAAAACTTTTCCATTCACTGGTTCACTCCCCGAATGCTTGCATTCAGGGCTGGGACGGGCCAAGGCCAGGAGCCTTGAACTCCATCTGGATGTCCCACATGGGTGACAGAGTCCAAGCCCTGGATCCATCATCCACTGACTCCTAGGATGGATTAGCAGAAAGTTGGATCAACAGTGGAATGGCTGAAACTTGAATCAACATTCTGATATGGGATGTTGGGGTCTGGAGCAGAGGCTGAACCCACTTCATCTTGATGCATGCCCTCATTATTTACATTTACATTAGTTAAAACAAGACAACAATTCCATTCCTTTGTGCTCCACAACCACACAGCATAGACACAGGACATTCCTTTCCAGTGAAGAAAGGTCCACTCAGCAGTCCTGAGCTAAACTAAACTCACACGTGGTTCCCTTGCTCCCCCAGTGGTCGGGACTTGAGAGTAATGTACTGCACCAGCTTAGACTGACTTTCAAGAGCCTATCAGTAATTTTGCAAGCCCATTGATAAGCTAATGATAGTTCAAAATTGGCTACTTATCAGAAAGATTCTCAAACAAGGCTTAATTTTTTTTTTATTTTTGGAGAGCCAATTTACTGGTATACCACATTGTGTCTGATAGTATTTATGTCAAGTGCTTATCAGAGAGAAAAGATCGAACCAATTGAGACCCCTACCATGGGTCTACCTAGGTGATGTTATCAGCAGAGGCCACCATCTCCATACCAGAGGATGTGACAGACAGGATTAACTTAGGTCATAGGAAGAAGTAAGGATCCACAATGCTCAGAAAGATGAAATTACAAATGTTCTGCTTCATACCTTGTCTTAATAGTTTATATCAAACTTTTCAGTTACATCAAATTGCTAGGTTACATTAATAATTTAGGAGAACACATTCACATACATTCATTGACCATATTCAATATTCTCAGATGTGTTACATCTGCCCAATACAAATACAACACAAGCTATTTCTTAATTTTAAAATTTCCAATATATAAAGCAGCTGAGATGAATTTAATGATATATTTTCATTTTATCAAATACATCCAAATAACTATTGTTTTAATAATATTAAATAATATTAATGAGATATTTTACATGCTTGCTTTTCCACAGAAATCACAAGTCCTGGTGCTTATACAAAGGGACTTCAAAAAGTTCTTGCAAAACAGGAATAAAAGATAAACGTAATGTGCAAAATTTTTTAAACCCATGCTTAGTTTTTTTAAAAAGATTTATTTGTTTATTTGAAGAGTTACAAAGAGAAGGAGAGAGAGAGAGAGAGAGAGAGAGAGAGAGAGAGAATCTTCAAGTGCTGGTTCACTCCCCAAATGGTTGTAATGGCCAGGTCTTAAGCAAGCTGAAGTCAGGAGCCAGGAGTGAGCTTCTTCCAGGTCATTCACATGGGTGCAGGACCCAAGCACTTGGCCCATCCTCCACTGCTTTCCCAGATGCATTAGCAGGCAGCTGGACCAAAAGTGAAGCTGCTGGTTCTTGGACCCAGGACCCATATGGAATGCTGGTGTTGCAAATGGTGGCTTAACCCCCTATGCCATAATGACAGCATTTCATGCTTTGTTTTTTCACATACTTTTGAAATTTTCTCATAATATATCTCCATTTAGACTACCCCCATTTAAAGTGCTCAACAGCCATTTGTGGCAAATACAGTTAGCATATCTGTTGGAAAAAATGCTAAAGCAGTTTAATAATTTATGAAGTAGGATTGGTAAGATTTGGAGATTGATTGGATACGGGAGAAACCATACATCTGGACAAGAGAGGAGCCAAAGGGAAATGCTCCAGAGACAGGAGTGGTTACCATGGCAACCATATTCATTCCATGGCTTAAGCTCTCCTTGGCACACCAATGCCTCACCATCAGGTTTGCCTGCCCTCCTGCACCCTGTCTGCAGGATTTCTTACACATGTACCAGGATCCCCATCGTAACCTATCAGCTGTTCTCCCAACTTCAGTATTATTAGACATGGAGGGGAGAATCCCAGCTGCCTTCCTTCTTGCCACACACATCTTAATCTATTCTGCCCCCACAGTATCTTCCAGGGATCCAGTCCTTACTGCTCAGTGCAGAATGGCATCACCACGTGCCCAGCTGCTTCAGAATTTAACTTGTTTGCTTTCCTCTCTTTCACACTCCCACAAATTTCCATTGTAAATGGCATCACATGTGGCCACATGTGAGGTAGAAAATAACTAAGCTTCTCATGACTTTCAAGGCTCTTACTTCCTACCCATCTCATCTCCAGAACCCCACCTCCATGGTTGGAATATATCTCCCAAAAGTTTGTGTCTTGGAAGCTTAATCCATACATTCATGTATAGATGGAGCATTTAGGTGAGCAATTAATATTAGATGAAGTTGTGAGGGTGGGACCTCCTTGGTGGAATTAGTGGCTTCACAAGAGGATGAAGAGAGATCTGAGCTAGCACACTTGTTCTGCCTTACTATGTGATCTCTGGTGCAATGTTATGATACAAGAAGAGACTCACTTGGCATAGGCATTTGGCAGAGTGGTTAAGTCACCACTCAGGAGGTCCACATTCCTTATGGGAATTCTTGGTTCAATCCCAGGCTACTCTGCTTCTGATCCTGCTTCCTGCTAATGTGCACCCTGGGAGGCATCAGATGATGACTCAGGTGATTGGATCCCTGCCAACACATGAGAGACTCAGAGAGTATTCTGGGCTGTCCAAGCCCTAGCTGTTGTGGACATCTAGAGAGTGAACCAGCAGAGATCTCTCTCTCTCTCTCTCTCTCTCTCTCTCTCTCTCTCTCTCTGCTTGTCTCTCTCTCTGACTCTGTGCCTTTCAAATAAAAATGAAACACACGCACACACATGAAGACTCTCACCATACTCTTAGACTAGCCAGTCCCCAGAAGTGTGAGCCAACCAGTCTTCAATTCCGTGTCAGTTGTCTTGTTATAGCAACAGAAGATGGGCTAGAACATCACCCTCCTTCCCCTTCTTCCATTGACACATTTACATCCTCTGTCTCTGCACAGGGGGACTTCTCACCTGGTGATCATTCAACCTATTTATCTTTTCTCACCTCTGTGCCTCACAATCCTCCCATTACTACAGCCAAGCACAGGCATCTCTTCTTAAAGAGCTGTGATTAATTGCCACTCCACCTGGGGCAGGGTGAGTCACCCCTCATATGTGTTCCACACTCACCTCCACACAAGTCTGCACCATTGCACTCACCACACAGTATTGCATTGTTCTCCTAAGTGTCTGCCTGTTCTGCCTGCCCCAGTGCTGCCCTTGGTCTTGGTGTGCTGTGTAGACCATCAGTGCATATATATATATATATATATATATATATATATATATATATATACACACATACATATACATATATATACACACATATCTCTATCTATCTATCTATCTATCTATCTATCTATATATGGTGTTCCTCCAGAAGCTTTGCAAGACTTTCCTCCATAGTCCTTCTCCTGTGTTCCTTTGGCACTGCCCCCAACTTTTTAGATGTGCAGAGGCACCTTGACGTCTGTTTCACCTATTCAATCCTGCCCTGTAGTTCACATTCAGCTTTGTTCTGAGCTGTGCATTGTGTGACAACATGGATCCTTCCTCCAGGCCTGGACCCCACTTTGGGACTACAGAGTCATTTAAAAATGTCAGATAGAAAGGCAGTGAGATAACTTTTGCTGACATGCGTTAAGATGGCATCAATGCAAGGGAGTGTTTCCCAATCATCCAGGGTATTCCTCTTGAGTTCTGCCCTCAACAGCCCCATGGCTGGGCACAGCTACCAACTGTATCAGCTCCCTCCCCAACCTCTCAGCTTCCTCCTTGCCAAGGACGGCTGGGACAAAGAGCATTGCTAATCTGCCAGTCGCATTCTACCTTTCAACTCCAAAATGCTTCTCTTCTGTCAACAACTAGTGTCCAGCCTTGTCTTTAAGTCATTCTGAAAGCGGTATTTAAAAAAAAGAAAAAGCAAATAAAAATTGTGAGATTATATTTGACCCCAAAGGGTGAGCCCAAGTTACTGAATATGCTCTTTCCTAAGGAAACCAAGACTGAGTCATTGATTACTCCCCCTTTGGCACTTACGGGGAGAGGGTGAATTTCTAGGGTTCACAGGACCCTTTGGCAAAGTCTAGAACTCTAAACACAAAGCTGATTGCTCCTTCCCAGTCTCCACACCACATCACACATTACACAGGGAACTAAAGAAACTACAGGAGTAAGTAAAATTCTAACACAATTTATAATGCTTGTGAAGAGTTTAAGCTTAGCCCTTTACTTAGAAAATCTCTATTTAAGTTCTTATAATTATTGTCTATCACCCTCCAAATCTGTGGCTTGGTGCTTTTTTCTCAATGTTTATTTGAGGGGAAGAAAGAGAGTGAGTGGGCACAGCATGCTGGTTCATCCCCAAATGCCTGCAACAGCCAGCATGAGGCCAGGTCACAACTGGGAGCTTGGAACCCAACGCAGGTTTCCCACACAGAAGGTAGAAACTCAGTTACCTGAGTCCTCACCACTGTATTCCATGGGCTGCATTAGCAGGAACCTGGAGTGAGCAGCAGAGCTGGCACTTGAACACAGGCAGCAGGATATGAGACTAGTGTCCTGAACACTAGTGTCCTAAACAGCCCTCCATAAGCCTGGTGCTCTTTAATGTCATGCTGGCAGTTTTAACTAATGTTGTGTTGAATGTTTGTACCTACTCTTGCACAGAAGCAAACAAAATGTAATTTGCTTGTTACACTAAAAATTTCTCTTCCCTTTTCCAGATTTTGTTCACAGTTTAGAAAATTGGAACATATTTTATCTCTTAAAGACCTATAGCATTGTGGATATGACACCTCTTCATGGGGCACTAATTCTAGGTTTAACTTCCCTTTCTATTAGAGATTATCTTTTTTATTCTAATTTTGTCAGGAATATGAAAAACTGTCTTTTTCATTAGCATTATGCTCTTTTTGGTATTTTAAATGTATTTTAAATAATGACTGCATAAAATGTCATAATATTTGGAATGGAGCCCTTTCATTATATCATTCAGTATGAAAAGCTTATGAGAATAATGTGAAATAGCTATAGAAATATGGTTAAAAACAAATATCCTGGAAATGTTTTTTTCTATTACCTGTGAACCAGAATAATTGATGAAATCTTATTTTGTCCTTCTCTCCATCTCCTCCACAATTTATTTTGACTCACTCTCTCAATCAGTCTCATTTCTTCACAGATATTGTACGTATCCGCATTTCAATTTGTTTCGTCTTACAGAGTTGATTAAAAATCACTTTATGAGGCAGGCATTTTGGCATAGTGGTTAAGATGCTGCTTGGGACATCACATCCCATATCAAGTGCCCGAGTTCTGTCTAGTTTCATTCCTAATTCCTGACTCCAGCTTCCACTAATGTGAATCCTTGGAGGCAGTAGGCGAAGCCTCAACTTGCTGGGCTCTTACCACTTATATGGGAGTGCTGCATTGAGTTCTGGAACCCTGGCTTCATCCTGCTCAGCTCTGTTGTTGGCAGTCTTTTGCGGAGTGAATCAGTGGATCGATGATCTGTCTGTCTGTCTCTGTATGTCTCTCTGCCTTTCAAATAAAAATAAATAACTAAATGAATTTTTATAAAAATCACTTTGTGATCTGTACTGATGTTACAATGTCCTAGGAGGAGAAGATAAAGTACTATGTTAGGTACATGGTCACATAATTCTCAAAAGCTCTCTTTGAATGCACCAGAGCCTTCTCTTTACTGCCAGAAAATAAAGATGAAAATTCACAATAGCTTTGTGAATTGCCTCTGTTTTTTCTTTTTCTTTTCATATTGTGCCCAGCAAAGAAGCTCACTGTACGTTCCATTCGCGAGCAATAGTGTTTCTCCCTGCTGGCTCTCCTCCGTTTACTGCCTGTCTCTGGTTTTGGGGATTTGGCAACTTTAAAGTCTAACAATTGCCCTGGTAGCATGCATAACATTAGCTCCTAATCACTGTCTCAGACACATTATCAGTCAGATACTTACCAACATGCTAATGACATATGGAGAAATATAGAACATGGTTCCTGCCTTTGCAGTGGGCTCAAACTCCTTGAAGAGATAAGACATGGCCCTGCTTCCCAGCACAACACCATAAATAGGAACACAAAAATTATATAGTTAAAATAATACCTCTGTGTAATTTTGATTGTTATTTTCTTGTTAAGAGTAAGGTTATGCCTGTTTTCATGAAGAGCCATTTCCTTGTAGGAAACTGCAATCATTTTCAGGCCATGTACCTTTTGCCTTTACCTTATCTATTTTTAGATACTCTTCATGTATTTAAGGGATATCAACATTTTCTGTGAGATAAAATTTTTAAACTCATTTGTTAGTATTTGAATATATAAATTTTATTATTTTTAGGGTTAGGGTGCCAGTTGTTCTTAAAATTTTTAAATTTGGGGGTATTTGGCCTGGTTGTTAAGACACTATTTTGGACACCCATATCCTATATCCAGGCATCTGTGTTGTCTGTGTTCAAGTCCTGATTCTGTTCCTGACTCTTATTTGCTGCTAATGCCCATGCTGGGAGGCAGCAGGTGGTAGCGTAAGTAGCTGGGTCTCTGCCACCCACATCACGGACCTGGATGAGCTCCCTGCTTCAGCCCAGTCTGGCCACAGTGCGTTTAGGAAGTGTGCCAGCAGATGGGGGCTCCCTCGTTCTCTACTTCTCTCTCTCCCCAAATAATTAAATAAATAAAAATTTTAAAAGCTTAAATTTTTGTCAACATTGTGGAGCTGGTGAAGACATTTAAGGAGATTAGTTAGTGACCATAGGGCATTGGGGGTACAGTGCAGGTAGATGTGGGGCTTAGAGCAGCTGGGACGTGTCCCCTTGAGCTTAGAGAAGCTGCCTGCCCACATGCTGTCTGCTTGCACTGACTTTTTAGGAGGGACCCCGGCACCTCCTTTCCAGGTAGAGGAGTGTGCATCCTTCAGAACCCAGGGAAAAGGAGCTGCATTTCCTACTTCATGGCCCAGCATCTGCTGAGGAGACAATGAGGATGATGTGGGCTTCTTTTCTCTATTGAGGAGATCCCTAGGGCCAACTCAGGATGTCTGTGTGGCAGAATGCTGAGTGCAGAGGAGGTTGCCAAGCATGGCTGGGTTCAGGTTCCACTTGACTCTAGTCAGGCATAATGCCCACTTACAGCTGTCTTGACCTTGAGACGAAGCACTGCTGGTCTCAAGGGGTAAGCTGAGCCTGAAGATCAAAGTCAACCCCTGGGGGAGCTCTGGCTGCAGTTTAGACTCTCAACTCTGCTTTCTCTTCCTCTCCCTTTCCCTAACAATTCTCTCTGGTCTGATAGCACTTTTGAAATTCAAGACAGAAAGGGTGGCATAGCCTTCTGTTTGTTCTCCAGAAGGAATGGATGGGGGTGTTTTAGGGACATCACAGCCAACTGACAACAACAATGTCCTTGCTCAAAATGCTAAATTCAGGGCCAAGGTGTTAGTGTAGCAGGTTGCATCCCATTTGAGTGCCATTCAAGTTCAGGTTGATCTCCTTCTCATTCATCTCTCTGCTAATGTGCCTGAGAAAGCAGCAGAAGATGGTCCACATACTTGAGACCCTGCCACCAAACTGGGAGATCCTGAGACAGAGATCCAGGTTCCTGTCTTTGGCCTGGACCAGCCCTTGCTATTGTAGCCTTTACAGAGTGAACCAGCAGATGGACGCCCTGTATCTCTGTCTCTTCCTCTCTCTGTAACTCTACCTTCCAAATATTCATATACATATATATATTTCAAATATCCATGTATGTATCAAATGCTAAATTTTGAAATCTTCATGTACTATAGAGTTGCTCACTTTTCTCCCTCTTAAAGAAAGATAATAGTGTTTTCTTGAAAGAACTTGTCCTCATCCTGTCCCTTGTCACCATAGTGGCAGTTAGTAAAAATTGGAACAAAAAAAAAAATGCAGTCATTGGCTTAGAGGTGAATTACTTTGGGAAATCTTGAAACCCGTCTTAACAGACTGAGAAAGAAGCATAATTTAAAATCCGGAAAGCTCTATCTTTGTCCTCCTCTCCATAAGTGCACATACATACACAGATTTTGAAATTCATGCATAGTTTTTTTTTAAAAAGATTTATTTATTTATTTGAAATGGAGAGTTACAAAGAGGCAAAGGCAGAGAGAGAGAGAGAGAGAGAGAGAGAATGAGAGAGAGAGAATCTTTCATCTGCTGGTTCACTCCCTAAATGAGTACAAGAGCCAGGCCTGGGTCAGGCCAAAGCCAGGAGTCAAGTCTCTCATGTGGGTGGCAGGGACCCAAGTACTTGGCCATCACCTCCTGCCTTCCCAGGAACATTAGGAGAGAGAGAGATAGAAAGTAGAGAAGTTGAACTGGCACTTCAATGTGGAATACTGTGTTGCATGCTGCAGCTTAACCTGCTGCACCACAACACCAGCTCCTGTAGCATCATTTCTAAATAAAATTGTTCCTTAATATCCAAGGGAGATGGCTCCAGGATTCCCTGCAAATACCAATACCTGTGTATATTCTCATGTCCTTTATTCAAAATGTCAGTGTAATATTTTCATAAAACCTGCACAGATCCTCTCATATAATTTAAATTATGCTTAAATAACATCTACATTACTTATAATACTTGATAAATGCAAATACTGTGCAAATAGTTGTCATTCTGTACTGTTAAGGAAATAACAACATGAAAAAGTCTGTCCATGTTCAATACAGATGTAATTTTTTTCCTAAATATTTTTAATCCTCAGTTGGTTGATTCCATGGATACGAAGTGCCAACTGGTTTCTGGTTTTTGCTATACTCTCAAGCTCTAGTTTTCATTTCTGTAATTTGAATGTAAGTCATCTTGCTTTGGAAAAGACCAACTGGTCACCCTTTTGGTTTAAAAACTGAGAAGATGCATCCTCGAGGTGGATGCCTCTGTTCAAATAAAAATTCCTTACTTATCAACTAAGGTTTTAAAAAGAAAACCAATGGAAGAAAGAAAATTCAAGTATTTTATGTTATCTGTTCAAGTAGGCTTCTCACGGAAGGAGCTAGTTAGGCATCTGTGGATCTGAAGTCCTTCTGGGATTGTGAATTCATGCTTAGAAATCTGGCATAATATCTTGAGACCAAATTCTAAGCTGAAGTTCAGATATAAAAGGGATGACTTTCCTTCAAAATACATTTGTTTTTCGAGTGAGAATTTATCTTTTGAAATAGCCAGCCTATCATGACAAGAAAGAGGGCCATTTTGGGTGTCTTTGGGCTTTGTTTTCCCTCATTGCTTGTCAGATGGGAGCTGTTACTAATTTAAAAGAAGAATAAGTGAATACAACACCAGAGATTGAAAAAAGAATTTTTACTTCCATCAGACCTATCAAGCAACATGATCCTAGAACTCTGGCTCTGAATCATTACGTTTTCTCTGTTTTTTTTTTTTTAACTCATTATATAAATTAAAGATTGAATAGTAGAGGCTTAAAAGTACTCATAAACAAGTATATATCTGAGAACACCTGCCCATAAAATGATGTCGATATGATTATTTATTCTTAAATAGTAGAAACTAGTTGGTCTCAAATCTCAGTCATAGCTCATGTTCCTCGCTTGGATTGCAATTAAGTTCCTTGAAATTGCCTTTCACATACAGGACTAATGGATGAATCTAGTGACCTGCTATACCTCTGTTCTACCCTCAACGCTCCATCTCCTTCTACTCTTGGGAGACCATTTGCCTGTGTGTAGCCAGCCCAGGCATCAGCCTAGGACTTTGGAGGCTCATCACACAGACTCTAGAGTCCTCCCCATTCATTTCTCTCCTCTCCAGGCCTTGCTCTGTCCCTGCTTGGACAGTCCCGATGCTGATTTCTGCTTCTGCAGCTCAAGGGATACTTCCTTGGCATGCTCTCTGCCCACTGCATCATGTTAATAAATGGTCCCAAGCATAGAATAGGGGAACAGGACTAGCACCATTACTTCTCCCTACCTCAGGAACTGAGGTTCTCAGGACCTAGTGTCTAAGACTGTTTCATTCAGACTTGTTTTATGGTTGTTCTGGTGGGAGCAGAAGTTCAGGTTAAAATAGAGTAATTTTCTCATTAGTTTAGCTCTTCTCAAACTATTGTCTATAGATTTGTGGGGGTTATAAGATGCTCAAGTGGTCTTCAAAATCTTGATGGAAAAATAATGCCTACATTATGGTGGAGCAGTTTAAGCCTACCACACCAGCATCCCATATGGGCATTGGTTTGAGTCCCAGCAGTTCCAGTTCTGACCCAATTCCCTGATAATTTGCCTGGGAAAGCAGTGACAGGTGGCCCACATCCTTGGGTCCCTGCACCCATGTGGGAGACCTAGATGGAGTTCCAGGCTTCTGGCTTTAGTCTGACCAACCCTGGCCATTTCAATCATCTGAGGAGTAAAGTAGCAGATGGAAGATCTCTCTTGCTCTGTCTTTCCTGCTCGCTTTTTATAACTTTGCCTTTCAAACAAATAAACAAATCTTTAAAAACATTTATGGAAAATGGATGTTATGAAAAAACTATGCTTAGATTTCAAAATAAACTTATCTTTTAATTCCATCTCCTGCAAACATTTTGAAATATCCTTGTATTATAAGGGGCCTTGGAAGGGGTTAGGTGAGTTTCCAGTTTATAGAAGAGGGGAATAGGAGGGCCCTCACTACTATGACATATTTTAAGTTCTATTTTCATTTTGATGTTAATCAGAAAATATTAATGTAAGGGTAGTGTAGAGCATTTGGATGATTAATTTATAAGCAAGCTCTATCATGTTATTTTAGGGAATCACTGCATATATACTCGTGTCTGAAGTTGTGTTGTCATCAGTGGAGCTATTTTATCTGTACTTTCCAAATGCACCCAGGGGTGCACTTGATGTGTAGATGACATGGTTGAGTCAAGTAAAGGACTTCTAATTGGCTCTGGAAAGGTTTTAAAATAGACTTATTAGAGAAAAGTTGAGGAGAAAATGTTTTCACATGCTACATTGTGCCATGGCCTGAATTTTTGTGCCCCCTGCCCCCGGTTCATATGTTGGAGCCCTAACTTTTAAGGTGGTGGTATTAGGAGGTGGAATCCATGAATGGGATTTGTGAGTGCCCTTATAACTTATTTTTTAAAAGATTAATCTATCTATTTGAAACTCAGAGCCACACATAGAGAGAAGGATAGGCAGAGAAAGAAGTCTTCATCCACTGTTCACTCCCCAATTGGCTGCGATGGCCATAGCTGCTCTGATCCCAAACCAGGAGCCAAGAGCTTCCTCTCAGTCTTCCCACACAGGTGCAGGGGCCCAAGGACTTGGGCCATCCTCCACCACTTTCCCAGGCCACAGCAGAGACCTGGATCAGTAGTGGAGCAGCTGGGACTAGAACCGGCGCCCACAGGGGATGCCGGCACTGCAGTCAGTAGCCTCACCTGCCACACCACAGCGCCGGCCCCTATTATAATTTTTTTTAAAAAGACTTATTTATTTACTTGAGAGGCAGAGTTACAGAGAGAGAGAGGCAGAGACAGAAAGAGAGGCCTTCCATCTGCTGGTTCACTCTCCAAATTGCTACAACATCTGGAGCTGGGCTGATCCAAAGCCAGGAGCCAGGAGCTTCTTCTAGGTCTCCTACATGGATGCAGGGGCCTAAGCACTTGGGCCATCATGCACTGCTTTTCCAGGCCATTAGCAGAGAACTGAATTAGAAGAGGAGCAGCCGGGACATGAACTGGTGCCCAAACTGGCACTGCAGGCAGAGACTGAACCTGCTATTCCACAGGAACAGCCCTATGAGTGCCCTTACAAAAAAGACCCTAGAAAGCTACTCTACTGCTTCCACTGCCTGAGGACACAACGTGAAGGAATGTGATGAACTCACTAGATACTGAATGTACCGCTGCCTTGATCTCTGACTTCTTAGCTCCCAAAACTGGGTTTATTAAGCTATATAGCTTATGATAATCTATTATAGCAGCTCAAAAGGTCAAGGACATGTGGCAATATAAATACATCAATCTGAAAAGACCCTGCCCCCCTGCTGTTTGGTACCCTTGGAACTTGAGACTTGTACTCAGAAAGCAGCATTATCAACCCCCTAAAATGCAGTTTGATATGTTGAATTTTCTTGACTTCAAATGTTGTTATTTAATTTTCAGTTTTTTAGGTTAGAGAACTAGAAGCATAAGTAGTTTATCTATTTTAAGTGTGCATATTTCAGAAACACTATGATAAAAGAATTAAGTCAACACTGTGGAGTCCATCAGACCTATTTTGTTATTTTGTTTTCGCTATTGCTTGGTTTTGCCTTCTATCAAGATGAATGCACAGCCCATTGTTGTCATACTCTATGTTGTGCTCATTTATTTTTTTTCTATCCTAGACTGCAAAAAGAGTCTCTATCATTTCTGTTTGCTTTGTAGTCCTTACAGGAGATGAGAATGGGAAAGGCATTGCACTGGAGTTGTGTCTGAGTCCCAGATCAGACACTCAGACCTCAGTCTCCATAGTCTGCAAGAGAAACCACACTATTCCCCCTTCTACCTCAAGCATCCATTTAAGTACTGTCTGTTGAATACATTTGTAAGGGGGGGATGGCTCTGCGGCGTAGTAGGTTAAGAGTCTGCCTGCATCACCAGTATCCCTTTTGTGCACCAGTTTGTGTCCCCACTGCTGCACTTCCAATCTGGCTTCATCGGGGGCTGGTGTTGTTGCTAGTGGATAACGCTACCTCCTGCAGCACCAGCGTTCCATATGAGTGTCAGTTTGATTCCTGGCTGATCCACTTTTGATCCACATCCTTGCTAATGACCTGGGAAAAGTAGTGGAGGATGGTCCAAGTATTTGGGCCCTTGCACCCATGTGGGAGACCCAGATGGAGTTCCAGGCTCCTAGCCTTGGTCTGGCCTAGCCCTGGCTGTTGTAGCAATTGGAAAATGAGCCAGTGGACAGAAGACCTCTCTCTCTCTGTCTCTCTAACTCTTACTCAAATAAAAATAGGTAAATATTTTTTAAAAACATGAAAACAATCATGAAAGGAGTTATTATAAAGGCCTGGTAATTACAGCAATAAATTACTTCTAAGAGAACTTTTAATGATATTTTAATCCCTTTGGAATATGTAATATTTTGAGCTAACCTACACCTAAACATTTAAAACAATTCTTATTCTCTTTAAATAAAAACACTTTCATGGATTTTTTAGACCCCAAACATTATTATTTTGTGAAAACAGAGCAAGAATATACACAAGATGACAACAAAATATGTTGATGGGGGGAAAGGCAGCTGAAAATATAAAGAAGATTCAGAAATTTAAAAGAAAGAGATTTAGGGAGAATTAATGCAGATCCAGGAAATACAGAACAATACCAAAAGGATGGAAGTTAGTATCACAGATTTTTACAGATTGTGGCTGACATTATTGAGTAGACAGCTGTCTTCAACCAAATGCCCAGGGACTTCTAAATTTATAAGTACTAACAATGTCATTTATAACTTTCTGTCTCAGGAACGTGTTCCAACTCCTCAGAGCAGCTGTGCTATTCTTGTGGGTCAGTGTGAGGTCCTCAGTTGGCATTGACTTGTAATCCCAGACACCCAGAGGATTGGTAACATTATTCTTTGGGAAATACATAGTATTCAAAGATTCTAGATCTCTTATGCCCAATTCTAGGTTTACCCAATGCATTTATACCCATGTGCATAGTAATTAAAAATGACTTTTTATTTTATGACAGACTGAATTTTTACTAGAAAATCAAGATATTAGGTTCTAACATCACACTGAAATATTGGAATATGTCCACAGGCCAGGTAATGTGCTATGGATGGAGAATCTATTAACAGATTCATCATGATTCTGCCTACCATTAGATGAACACAGAGTATAATAGAAAGGGATACAAATTCAGGAAAGCATTGGAGTTAGTGTGTGTTAAATTCAGTATTAGATGAACCTTCTAAAGGAAAGAGAGCAATTGCTTTTATTCATGGTAACTAGAGAAGGATCCACTGAGAAAACTTCTGATCTAGGTTTCAAAGTATTGGTTGGAAGTTTTCTGCACAAGTAAGGACACATTACTGTAGCAGAGAAATCAGCATATGCAAAAGCAAAGAAGTGTGAAGTCCACTCTGCATTTTCCAAAACCTAGGAGGATAATGGAACTCCAAGAGTTCATAAGAAAAGGACACAGCCATAGGGAAGAATCAAGGCAGAAGTCAGGTAGAATAGACACAGGTTTAGCTGAATGGAATGAAGCAAAATAAAGGGCAGAGAATTCAACTCAGGTAAATGAAAGTTATGGAATCACAAATCAGTGATTGGACAAATTTTCAATAAGTGGGGTATTTAATCATCAACACTGAAAAAGAGGAAATCTGATCTCTACCCAATACCTTCAAAAGTAAACA
The DNA here is from genome assembly GCA_949820135.1 of Sylvilagus floridanus. NCBI lineage: Eukaryota > Metazoa > Chordata > Mammalia > Lagomorpha > Leporidae > Sylvilagus > Sylvilagus floridanus. The sequence continues at coordinate 82,643,890 of OX463241.1, forward strand.
GAAGGCGATTAACCTAGTCTGTCTTATAGAGTGAGCTATTAGACAACAACCTGAAACACAACTTAGTATGCGATCAGACTGAAGGTTAGCTTAGAGGTAAATATTTTTTAAGGATCTATGTATTAAAAAGGCAGAGTGACAAAGAGAGGTAGACTAAAAGAGAAAGATCTCCCATCTGCCAGTTCACTCCCCAAATGGTCTCAATGTCTGGGGCTGGGCCAGAACTCCATCTGGGTCTCCCACATGGGTGGCAGAGACCCAGGCACTTGGGCCATTATCCTGTACTTTCCAAGGTACATTAACAGCAGTTGGATGAAAAGTGGAGCATCTGGGACTTGAACCATACTGGATGCCAGTATCACAGGTGGCACCTTAACCTGCTCTGCCACAACACTGGCCCCAGAAGTAGATTTGTGTAACAAATATCTGGATTTCAGCCAGCCACAAACATGCGAGCTTTAGTCAGTCATAGGCATCTAATTCATCACACCATGGCCAAATAAGGCGACATGCCTAGCTATAGCCAATCAGGTGATTTCTCCACTCTGCATTTGTGTTGCTTGGAGGAATATCTGAAGCTCTTCAGGTTGTAGGTGCTGCCTGCCTGCTTTATGAATCCTTCTTTACTCAAATAATTGTGTAAAATCAACTTGTTGAAAGCTTTTTAAAACACACCATGCATAAAAAGAAATTCTACTTCTGTGAGACACGAAAGTATGAAAAATAGTTTTAAAAGTATTACAAGAAAATATGTCAATATTTTTATTTCATGTTAAGAAAAGGTATCTTTATCATGACATAAATATTTTAAATTTTGAACATACTAAAATTTAAACTTCTGTGTGATAAAATAGAACATATTTGAATTAAAATATAACCCCCCTGAGAAGACACTTGCAACTCGAAAAAGTTAATTATTACTTATTAATTTGCAGCATACATAGCAAAAAAAGATACGAATTTTTCTATAAGAAAGACAAAAATTCTGACAAGTAAATATTAGCAAATATAAACAAGCATTTTACAGAAGAAAAAAGCCAAGTGTATGCCCATAGAAGATACTTTTTAATCTTGATACTGAATTGATAGAACAGTTAAGCAAAAGCCCAAACAACAAAGAAAATGTGGGTGATAGGAAAGAAATGCTCAAGTAATTAGCATCAACATCTAGACTTAGTTAGGAGATAAATAGTGTGAATGATCAGACATAGTGGGAGTTAAGAAATGAACAGTGGCTTCGTGTGGCCCACGGTGAGAATGAACTCTTACCATTGAATATTTCAGAAGTTTGAGAACCCTTCTGATGATTAAAATAAGAGTTTGTTATTGAAGGCAGAAAGTGGAGGGAGATGAAGATCACTAGTCTAGGGAAGGTCAAGCGTTGTGAATCAGTCTACTGAACATTGAAATTGCTAGAAAGACATATTTGGGAGAAAGATAATAGTGCTTAAAAATCACCATTTAGGGCCAGCACCATTGCTCACTTGGTTAATCCTCCACCTGTGGCGCCGGCATCCCATATGGGCGCCGGGTTTTAGTCCCGGTTGCTCCTCTTCCAGTCCAGCTCTCTGCTGTGGCCCGGGGGTACAGTGGAGGATGGCCCAAGTGCTTGGGCCCTTGCACCCACATGGGAGACCAGGAAGAAGCACCTGGATCCTGGCTTCGGATCAGCACCGGCTGCAGCAGCCATTTGGGGAGTGAATCAAAGGAGGGATGACCTTTCTCTCTGTCTCTCCTCTCTCTCACTGTCTATAACTCTATCTGTGCAAAAAAAAAAAAAATCACCATTTAGTTTTCTTCCAGCTGTTCAATTTCCATTATGGAATTAGTTTTGAGAAAATAGAAATGCAAAATCTTTATTCTTTGCATTTAAAACTTAACAAAATAAATTTTTCCTAGTGTGCTGACCTCTAAATATAATGCGTTGAGATAAATAAATATAGTCATGCATAGTTTAATGACTGAAATACACACTGAGAAATGTGTCACTAGGTGATTTCCTTGTGGTGTAAACAGAGTGTACTTACACAGTTAGATGGTATGACTGCACTTGGCAGCATAATCTTACAGGATCACCATTGTATATGCAGTCTGTCATTCACCAAAACATCATTACACAGTGTGACTTCATTCTGCTTGCCTTGAGAATGGGGAAAAATGAAAATATCAGCCTCTTCATTTGAATGAGAAGAAATATTGGTAGTAATTCAGTAGCTCTCAGTATTAGTGCTCCTCATACATTTTCTCTGATACTTTATGCTTTATAAAGGACTTGCTTACTTGATTGACTTAACATTTTTTACTTCTTTCCCTTCTTAAGAAAAATAATTTCAGGAAAAACATCACTTTTCTTCCATGATAAGTCATATGGAATACTTCAAAAAAGCTCACGAAAAATGGAATTAAAAGCTGTTTATTTCTGTTGCAAAAATTTCTGAGACTTGCATTTTTTCACAATACATGTTTTCCATGTAATTTTTAAAGCCCTCTCACATGAATGGACTTCAATATTTATTTACTTATTTACTTATTATTTATTTATTTACTTATATGAAAGGCAGAATGACACACAGAGAGAGGAAGAGATCCAGAGAGAGGGAAGTCTTCCAACTGCTGGTTCACTACAAGTAATGGCATAACAGCCTAAGCTGGATCAGGCTGATACCAGCAGCCCAGATCTTTGTACTGTTCTCCTAAATGTTTGGCAGGGGTCCAAGTACTTCGGTTATCTTCCATTCCCGGACTCATTTTCAGGGAGCTGGATTGGAAGCAGCTCATCTTTGACTCAAACTGGAATCCTGATACAGGATGTGAACATTCGAAGCAGTAGTTTAACCTATTGTGCCACAAAGCCAGCTCCAGGATTTCAACAATTTTTTGCACCCAAAAAAGCTTATCTTTCAATTCCATTGTCCAAGAATTTTTTAATATACCCTTATATGTACCACCAGTGATAAGGTTAAGAAGTTACCCAAGTTACACTTTCCATGAAACTTGACATGTTAGTCCTCAGCTATTGAGACCTGGCATCATAGCTAAAGCACATGCCCTTGAGCACATGCAAGGTGAAAGCTGAGTATTCAGAGGCTAATAATTGATGGGACTTCTAGACCTCTTTGGAGATACATTACCTGTCTTCCTCCATGAGCTATCATGTGTCATCTTATTTAGTTGTGTGTGTCCCAACAACTGACAAGCAATGATATGCTTAGTGGAACTTTCAACAGAGCATGGAAACTTTGAAAACTCTGTATATCAGTGACAGCAGAAGGGCTTAAAATTCCTAAGTCCCTCTCATTGCAGTAGAGTTGAAAGCGTCTGATTGAGACTCAGGGTATTTGAGTTCCAATCCTGGCTGGCTCTGCACCACCTCTGCACCCAGAGGAAGCTCACTTAGCTTTCCTGTCCTTCAGTTTCTCCATTTAAAAAGATTCCTAAGGGCTTCAAAAATAACAGGATTGTTTGAACTGTGTCAGTGTTGCATTGTCAAGAAGTTAGGGGAGATCAATACAAGTTCAGTGAATGTAAAAATATTCACAGTTGCCAAAAAGGAGAGTGAAAGGCATGTTTTAAGTCAGTTGGTGCACTAAACGTAACACTGTTCATTCAGCATTCCCAGTCTGCTTGTTTTGAATTACAGGTGGCTGTTCTCAGAATTGGAGCACTGCCTTCTGGCAGACTACCAGTGGATGTCGTATCTTGGAAGTGTGTGTGTTTTTTTAAACAGGTACAGTGTTGGAAATGCAAAATAATTACCTGTATGGTGACCATACCACTTTGTGTTAGGGTAAATAGAGCAATTCACCAAGTATCATTTCAGTCAATGAGAGTCCACATAAATGATGGTGGTCCCATAAGATTAGCTCACCGAAGGTGGTTTAGCAACCTGCTTGCATGAAGCACTCCACAGCACAATGATAGAATTGCCTAGTGCATTTCTCAGAATACATCCCTGTCATCAAGTGACGTGCGACTGCACGTTAGGGCATTTATTTTTAAAGATTTATTTTACTTATTTGAAGGGTAGAGAGACAGAGAGAGAAATCTTCCATCCACTGGTTCACTCTCCAAATGGTTACAAGGGCAGGGATGGGCCAGGCTGAAGGCAGAAGCCTGAAAATCCACATGGGTGACAGGAGCCCTAGTACTTGGGTTCTGAACTGCTACCTTCCCAGCTGCATCAGCAGGGAGCTGAATTGGAAGTATCACAAGTGGTGGCCTAACCTGCTGCACCAAAACACTGACTCCTGCATGTTAGTGTATTTAACCAGGAGCTACTATTTTTATTAATTTTTATTACAGTGAACTTAATTCAAAACGAGCTGCATAGATTTCAGGGATCACGCAAATTAGGAGGTTTGGGGTTATACTCATTTGATGATAAATTTCCAAACATGAGATTGCACAATGGCCTTCCTTATCAGAAATTATCAGTGTTTACTCAAAAAAGAATAATGGACATTCCTTGGATTAACTTTTGAATAAAAAAAAAAAAACAGGAAAAGAAGAAATATGGTGAAAATGAATTTTTTAAGCTACTTGTTATACTTCCCAGAATATTGCACTTGAGGCTGCCTATATTTTAAATTTGAGGATGCAGAAGAATAAAACCTCTGGCCAGCGCCGTGGCTCTCTAGGCTAATCCTCCGCCTGCAGCGCCAGCACCTCGGGTTCTAGTCCCAGTCAGGGCGCCGGATTCTGTCCCAGTTGCTCCTCTTCCAGTCCAGCTCTCTGCTGTGGCCCGGGAGTGCAGTGGAGGATGGCCCAGTTCCTTGGGCCCTGCACCCGCATGGGAGACCAGGAGGAGGCACCTGGCTCCTGGCTTTGGATCAGCGCAGTGCACCGGGCGCAGTGCACTGGCCATGGTGTCCATATGGGGGGTGAACCAACGGAAAAAGGAAGACCTTTCTCTCTGTCTCTCTCTCACTGTCTATCACTCTCTCTGTGTCTCTCTCTCTCACTGTCTAACTCTGCCTGTCAAAAAAAAAAAAGAATAAAACCTCAATGGAAGCATTATTTCCATGTATTAGTTTTTTTTTTTTTTTTTTTTTTTTTTTTTGACAGAGTGGACAGTGAGAGAGAGAGACAGAGAGAAAGGTCTTCCTTTGCCTTTGGTTCACCCTCCAATGGCCACCACGGCCGGCATGCTGCGGCCGGCGCACCGAGCTGATGTGATGGCAGGAGCCAGGTGCTTCTCCTGGTCTCCCATGGGGTGCAGGGCCCAAGCACTTGGGCCATCCTCCACTGCACTCCCTGGCCACAGCAGAGAGCTGGCCTGGAAGAGGAGCAACTGGGACAGAATCCGGTGCCCCGATTGGGACTAGAACCCTGTGTTCCGGCGCCGCAGGCGGAGGATTAGCCGGAGTTGCAGCGCTGGCCTCTATGTATTAGTTTTTACTTTAATTTACAAGTGGCTTAGACTGTTAAAGTTGCAATCAAAATATAGACTGGCTTATAGGCTCAACACTGCTTAAAGACATCAAGTTGCACATTTTGTCTTATCCTGCCTGAATATTATGAAAGTAAACTAAAGTGGTTGGCACTGTGATGCAGCGGGTTAACGCCCTGGCTTGCAGTGCCAGCATCCCATATGGGCACAGGTTTGAGACCCTGGCTGCTCCACTTCCGAACCAGCTCTCTGCTATGGCCTGGGAAAGCAGTAGAAGATGGCCTAAGTCCTTGGGCTGCTGCACCCACGTGGGAGACCTGGAAGAAGCTCCTGGCTCCTGGCTTCGGATCGGCACAGCTCCGGCCATTGCAGCCAATTGAGGAGTGAACCGTCGGAATGAAGACCTCTCTCTCCCTCTGCCTCTTCTCTCTCTGTGTAACTCTGACTTTCAAATAAATAAATAAATCTTTTTTTAAAAAAGTAAACTAAAACACATATGGAAACTACTTAATACTTAGGTGGAATATCTAATTTGCGTGTAATACAAATACAGCAAAGCTAGAAACATTCTAAGAACAATAAACATAACTTGAGTCCCTCATAGTGTCTTAATTTTACTTAGTACTCCAAAAATTTTTGTATGAATAAGTCTTCACCTGCTACTTCATTACATATGTGGATATACATCCAAATGTGAGGAATACAGGGTATATAAAATATTATTTTTCCTGATAATTACCTTTCAATTACTGACCTATAAAATTCAAATAAAACACTAACTCAGAGGTTTTGTGGATATGCTATATGATGTCCTCATCTGCTCTTCTAGAACTCTACATCTTCCAGTCTATTTTTTTTGCTTTATTTTTCCTAAAGATTTATTTATTTTTTATTGTTGATTATTATTTATTTATTTGAAAGGCAAAGTGACAGTGAGAGAGAGAGAGAGAGAGTTTTCTCCCTGCTGATTCATTCCCCAAATGCCTAGAACAGGCAGGGTTGGACCAGGCCAAAGCCACGAGACAGGAACTTCATCCTCATCTACCACATAGGTGGCAGGAACCCAAGCACTTGGGCTATCATCCACTGCTTCCCAGGTACATTAGCAGGAAGCTGGATCAGAAGAGGGGTAGCTGGAACTTACACCGGTGGCCTGATATGGGATGTGGGTATCTCAAGCTGCCACATATACCTACTGAGCCACAACACCCATCCCCATTCCTCTACTTTAATTCTGGGTTCTCATTGGATGTTCGTGTAAGAAGGTGTTTAGACAAATGATTGATTCAACAGTCAAAAGAACTTTGGGATGTCATCACATTCATGTACAAGTTCAGGAATGCGGCAGAGGAAAGTATAGGCAGAGGTCTGCAATTGATGCTTCTGTCATGATCCAAGTTCACCTTGCTAGCTGTTCATTCAGATCACAGAACATCAGTCAGTTTCTGTCTCCCAGCAGTGTGCTTTTCTTGCCAATTAAACAATAAACAGTCAGCCTTTTGTACACATGGTTGCCCGGGGGGAGGAGATGCACTATGAGAGCAAAGTGCATCTCTAGTGATCCAGGCTGAAGCACTGAGATGATCATGCCCCTCCACTCTCAGAACCTAGATTCACATCTCTCGTACTCTGATGCTTGGCTTTCATATCATAGTCATGCTCCCAAACAAGGATCATAAGCACTTTTCAAAGAATCGGATTAATTTCAAAACTTGTGCATTTATTTTTGCCAGAAAAATTTTTGACTCATCTAGTTCTTGGCATTCAAATCCAAGATTTTGGCAGATAATGTTGTTTTCTATCCAAAGAAGAGATATTTCCTTTTTCTAGCCATGTGTATTTTGAAAATCAAAGACTTAATTATTTACCATTTAATGTAAAGAATCATTTTCCACATTAGGATTCCATCAAATGGGGACAATGATAGGAGCAGTTGATGACCACTTGATTTTATGTTAACCGCACTGAATTTTTAGTAAAGCAATAGAAAATCTAGCTTCTTATATGTTTTCATTTTTATAAATTGTGTTTCTTTCATATGACTTCTTTCAAATTTGTCATGACACACCTCTCTGTGATACAATAACATGGCTTTAAAGTCATGCTTTTAGCCTTTTATTTTCCTATTTTAAGTTGCTAAATGTGGCAATGTATCTAGTGCAGCTGTTCAGAATTGAGTTTGGCTTAACCAAGAAAAGAGATTATTTCTTCTTTCCCCATGTATACATCTTGAACTGGGTGGTCCAAGCCTCCTGTGATAGCTCCATGATGTCACTGGATCCCCAATCTTGCTCCCATTATTGGTTCTACTACCATTAGCATGAGAATCACAAGCTCATTCTCTAAAAATATGCTGGTGCTCTGCCATCATCAGTTTCAAGCAAGAAGGGAAGTGGTAAAAAGGAAGCGAGGTGGCTGCTGCTGGAAAGTCTGTTCCTGTTAAGGAGCTCCCCTACCAGCAATGCTCTTCTAATGGCTGGTGATTATTTCCTCCAGCCAGAACTGCATCCTATGGCAATCTCATGTTGGATAGGAGGCCAGGAAATATAAATATTTAGCTAGGCAGATTGCCACTCTCAGCAGAATCAGGGAATATATGAATGCTAAAGTAGGTAGGCAATTAGCAATCTTTGGTAATCCAGAAATGCTAAATAAATTTAGAACTAATAATCAATTAAGTCTATCAATGGGTACATGTTCATTTTTTTATATTTTGGAATAAAGAAAATCTAAGTAATTAAGAGTGGAGATAAATATAATGCAGTCATATAATTCTTGCTTGCTGATAAGAAGCTCAGTGTCAGATGGGAAAACAAGCAACTGCGTCTACTTGTACCTGCTCTGCTGGGCCATTGGCCCTTGTTACAGTCAGCAGCACTGAGATGCACACCTTTGTTGCATGCACCTAAAGTCAAAGCAAACAGATGAAATGTGACACTGAACAATGCAGGTTATCTGTACATAAATTACTGGTGATTTCATCAATTAAGCAGCCTGAGATTACTTATCATTTGTGTTGACTCTTTTTGTAACTTACTTGACATGTTAATTCTATTAGAATGTTAAAGGTGAATTTTCTTTGAAGAAATGTCATATTATTTTCAGGAAGTAAACACATGTTTATTATTTTTCTTTAAATTTCACTCAGATAACTGGTTGCAGGTAAGACTGTTACAATGGAAGGAGAAACCTCTATCTCTTCTCACTTGTTTGTTGGTCATGTTTGGATCTCAGCATTTCTATGATTCAACTAGGGAACAAATGGATGTCTTTAAAAAAAATTCTAGCTATAGCCTAACTTACCTGATTGTCCAGGACTCCAAAAGCTTTCAGGATTTAGACAAAATTCATGAATAAAAATGTATGTGGTTATTTTCCACCTCACTGTGCTTAAAATTCATATGAGTTAGTAAAAACTGATCTCATCAAATATTGGTATGAAATGCACATTTTTATTTTGTATAATTCATCTTATAAAGTATTTATTATTTATGCTTACCAAGGAAAATAAACTTATAATTAAAATTAAAAACAGATTCCCATGCTTATTTTAAAATGTGTGAGATAAGCTTTTACACAATTATTTTAGGAAAATTGGGTGGAAGAATCCTAGCCACTGTATTGGAGGATATCTGGCAAGCTACTGATTCTCTCTCTGCCTCTGTCTCCTCATAGGTCGTGCCTCCCTCAGAGCATGGGTGAGAGGGACTTGAGATCTGGTGTCCCTCAGGGAGCCTGGCACTAGAAACTCCTGATGCTGATAGCTCCCTTCCACCTGAGCCTGCTCTTCCTGCACTCCATAATTGTCCCATGATCTTGGAAGGATCCACCCCCATTTTCTTTCTTCATAGCTCTCCAATCCCAGCTGGCTACACTTTTTGCCAGTACCTTTCCACATCTCTTCAGTGCCCATTCCTCTCCTCTGAACATCCAGAACACATTCCTCTCTCATTCCCACTCCTTCCAAAACCCCACCCATATTCTCTAGCATGTGCACATCTGACTTCTCAAATTAGAGTAATTATCAAATAATTAAGTTTGGGGGGGAATAGCATTGCAACGATGATGCATGCACCATAGTAAACTATGGGCATATTCAAAGAGGATGAAACAATTGGGAATTTTTATCAGCAAAAAGCAAGAAATTCATGTAGGCTGCTAGGACCCCAAGTTCAGTGATCTTGGAGATCGGAGACAGGAGGTGACATCAGCTCCTTGGTGGAGGTGCCATGGCTGGGCAAGTGCTCTGTAGAGATCATCTTGTTTGAATTGCTGTAGTCTTAAAGCATGTTAAAGATAAACTTTGTAACAGAAATGCATGCCTACGTGTGAGGCATATAAAGCATAGCGTATGTGTAGAACAAGAGGGAATTTCTTGTGGGATTTTTAGATAGTCCTTGAGACAGTTCTTATCTCAGACAGGCAGGCATGAGCTCTTGTCCTCCATTATTTCTTGGCTCTTAATTTTGCCCAAGTCAACTAGACTGATTTCATCTTGACACCAGCAATTTTCACATTCCTATCTTTGAACTCTGCTAATGCAAAAAGGCTTTACCACCTGTTTAGCACTCAAATGCTTGTGGTGAGTCATAAAGGGCACTGAATCTAACAAATAGGATCCAGCTTCCTGCTTCTGTGCACCCTGTAAGGCAACGGGTGATGGCTCAAACACTTAGGTCTTTGCCACAATGTGGGAGACTCAGATGGAGTCCCAGCATCTTGGCTTTGGCCTGGCCCAGCTCTGGCTGTTGCAGGAATTTAGGAGTGAAACAGCTGATGAAATATTTCTCTGTCTACCTGTATCTCTCTGCCTTTCAAATAAATAAAAATAAACATACAATGCAATATGAAGGGGAAATCTGTTGACATAACAGACTGTCTTCTGCATGGATTATCTTAAAAATATTGACAAATAAAAATAATTATTATTTCAAAATTCAAAGTTAAACAGGATCCCTGCTGTGATGAACAAGGAGGAGTGGAATGACAACCCATTGGGGGTCCCCACAGTCATATGACTAGTTTGGAATGAGAGGTAAGTCTACTACACAGAAAATTCAACATTTTAAAAACTATCCACACTTGGTCTCTTTACTTTAAAAAACATCAATTTTAATCACATGAGTCTTTAAAAAAAAGAATCTGAAAGAACGTACTGAAATAGAAATCACAGTGTCCTATCTCCCCCCAATCTGGTGTGATTTGCCATTTAACCTTGGGAAATTAAAAAAAGTAGCATAATCAAGAGATGCAGAGGAAGATCTGTGGTCAGGAACATTTGGAATTACTTCACAGACATTTGGGTTTGTAGCAAAACCAGAATTGTCTAAGAAAACTTATTTTGCAACATTCTGCCAAATCCCAAATGCCAGAGAATGTTGGCAGACTCCTTGATAATTCAGTCTAGCTGCTCGAAACCAAGCTCCAGGGAGTGAGTTTTGTGATGCTACATGCAAGAGTGTTGAAAGGAAGCAAAATTGCTCAGATACCATCCTATTTTAGAAAAATACCAAAATTCAAATATGCTTTTGATTCTACTATGGGAAGACTCTTTACCATAATGCCTTTCTATGCACTGTACTTTAGTGTCATCATACAGATGCATGTTTAGGGCATGGTGTGATCACTAAAATTTTTGTTTTCTTACCTGGCATGTGCCTACAGAGAAAAATTAAGCCACACAAGGTATTGTCAGTATTGCAAATTAATCTTACAATTAAGTGAAGGATGCAGCATATCATTAACAGAGCAAGGATTTTAAGGAATACCATGCAATATTTTTATTAACAATAAACTGAAACCAACTTCTCCAGTCAATGTAATAGAAAGCCATCACGTATGTGTCAGTCAAAATTTCATGGGTAAGGGGTTAGAAATTTAAATAATGTAGCAAACTGCAATTTTTATATTGTAAAAAAAATTTGGCTCAGCACTCTTAGACTTAATTTAGGAATGTCATATGATCTTGAACCATGAAAAATAATGTTCTGGGCTTATCACTGAAATAGTCTAATCCTTTGATCAAAAGCAGTACTCTTATGACATTGCCTGATATTAGCCCTCCTCTTGGGATTATTTTCTGAAGGAAATGCAGACTCCCATAAGAGTAGTTAATTCCATTTTCAGGACTAGGACATAACTCAAGAGAGTCCTGTAATATCTTGTTGCCTCATGTAAGCAAAAAATAGACTTTAAAAAATGTTTAGGGTAGGAAAAAGGAAGAACTTTCTCTCTGTCTCTCTCTCTCTCACTGTCTAACTCTGCCTATAAAGAAAAAATGTTTAGGGTAATACTCAAAGGACCAAGAGGCAGTGCAAGGTGCTACCAGTAGCTGAGATGTATACATTTGAACATCAGTGAGAAACAGTCCTTATCATTAACTACAGCAAGATGAGACTGTGTCAGTGAAAAACCATGGACATGTAATGATTCTCAAAGAGAAGAAAAGTTAAGGCATATAAGCTAGTTCAAATACAATTGGAGGAGACATAATAGGGCATGCTTATTTCAATGAACTTTAATCGTGTGTTGGCATATTTGAGCCTTTAATTTTTTTATCAAATATATAACTATTTATAAGATATTGATATATGTTTTTTTCTCTGTAAACAAGACAGAAAATTCTGAGTAGTCCAAGTAGTTCTAGAGAAATGACTGTCCTGAGAATAAAAAGAACAAACAACCAGTGACAGTCAACACCATAATAGGATGGAAGGAACCTCACACTGAGTGTCAAATTGATAAATTAGTCTCATGTCAGATAAGAAACTGCACCAATAAATCACTGTACAGATGCATTCTCCACCTCCCTCATCTCCTGGGAGATAAAAATCTCAGGATTTTATAATGGGATCTTTTTAATCCCACTAATTATAACATAATATTAATAAGACATAAATTTGCAATACTGATGATAGATCAGGTCAATGAAAACATCAATTGAGGCAATGGATTATGATGTGTGAAAGCACATAACTCTGGGAGAAAGCCTGCAATTGAAGAAACCAGAACATTTGGGAAAGGCGTTAACTTTAAAAGTCCCATGAAGATGTTAAAACAAAAATTCCTTATATCAATTAAATTTAGCAGAGTGTATCTAGCAAAGAAAAACAAGACAAAAATGGTGCATAAATCACATAGCATTCAGAAGAGTTAGGAGAACATCCAACAACATGATCTGACAACATGTATACAAAACTGAAGTGCGGTATAGAGACAACTTAATTGGAGAAATGATTTCAGAACCTCCTGCAATTAACAAGAGCTCATCTACTATGATTAAACTCTATATTGTTTGTTCTGTTGGACCCAGTGCAGAAGCATAATCCAATCAATGGGCTCTTACAAAATTTTAATTGTTAGATTAGTTTTATTAACTCCTCCTTTCAGTCATTCTCTCATGAGCGTGTGACCAAAATTTAGAACATCAGTGCTTCTCTCAGTTACCAATATCCTGGATTTATGGTCTCAATATGTCATTCATAGATTATAGTCTTTCATTTTGGTCATGCAGTTATTTAAGCCTCACCATTTCAGCTGAAGAGAGACAATTTAGCATTTAGCAGATGGTTATGTGCGCATAGCTAAAACTTTTTGGAAATATAGTGCACAAAGGAGATTATTACAACTGTTGGGATGATAACACCAAGAGCTTGGAACATGATCCTCTGCATGGTCCTCATGAACCAAACCATTAAAAAACAAATGAACAAAGAATGAGCCAGATGAGGAGTCTATCCATTTTATCCAAATATATGCATTAATTTTCTTGTAATATAGTCTCTATAATACCCAAAGTATTTGTCCATGCATAACAAAAAAATAAACAACTACAAAGACTCTTCCTAATTAGCTAGTAAATGACCTAGCACTCTAGCACTAGGTTAAATTAAAAGCGGATTAACACTGAAAACTTTCAGTCACATTAATGTTTCATACCATTGGACTTCCATGGAAAAGCATCTACACAATCAGAGAACATAGATTATTTCAAGAACATGTTTATACCCAATTAAAGGTAGAAATTGAATGAAATCCCTTTGCAGGTAGTCAAATCATTCATCAGAGAACAGAAGTGAATTATCTGAAAATTTGATAGCCTTACCAGGATTATGGGCTTGACAAGCAAAACACTAATCATAAACTATTTTAGTAATTTTTAACAGATGCCATGCAAACATTTTCCCACAATTTTATCTTTTGTCTACCCCACAAAGAGTTATAGAATGCAAAAAATTTCAGTGATACAAGCTTTGAAGACTCAGGAAAGACCAAGTGGCCAACCCAGCCATACATGAATCCTGCTTAATATTGAATTTACTCCTTTTCAAATACCAATTTTGTTTCTCCAACTCAAATGCATAGCACTGTTATACAGGCCACCATAGGCAATCTGATCTGGATTAAGCTCATGAAGTTCATTTAAATTGAAGGCCACATAATTTCAGTATTGACTAATCCAGCAGTAAAATCTGCCAAATCAGTTCTCTGGTATCAAACCCATCAAAGTTCTGCCTTATGTTTTATTAGCAGTCTCATGAACCAAGTAGTTTCTTCAAAAGTTTATGGGGATTCTTACACAGTCCAGAGATTCACTCTCAAAATTATCAGAAACTGTACTTGTCAGAGTTCTTTCATTAGACTTCTTAAAGACTAAACACTTCAGAAGTTCATTATAAGGATGACACAATTGACATGGAAATTTTGTTGGTTCTGCTGTAGATAACATCCAAACATAACTAACATAAGTTCAATACAACTATTCATCTATTTTCAGAGTATCAACTCAGGTAATTCTATTTTTCTTCAGCACACTTGACACAATTATTGTCTATTTCTTCCTTATACTGTTTCTATGTGTGCATCTATTTCAACCATGGTGTTCCATGAGGGGAGCAACTATATTTACTTTGTTTTTTGTTGTATCCCTGGCCCCGTAGAATGTGTTGCACATTGTAAATGGGCAAATATCTGCTCAATGAAGGCATTTCATTGCTTAGTGTTTTCCAATTAGTCAAGATACATTCCACATTTTCTCAGTGAAAGCAGTAAACAGCTGCTTTCTACTCAGAGCAATTGCTAGTAGCCTGCCCCAATCATTAAAGCTAATCAGGAAGTTTTCCAGTAGTCTGGAATCTATTAGAATGACACTGATCCTGACTCCAACACTCTCTTCTCCAGCACATAACAAAATCAGAATGGCTGGGCACAAATAAACAAATTTCAATGTTTTCATATAAATATGATTTAGACATCCTATAAAATATATTACTTAATCCAACATATTACAAGTTATTGGGAAAAATCCTGAAATTATAAAAATTTTATTTAGAAACTTTTAACCCATTGACATCAACTAATCAACTTGTTCTTGTCAATTATGCTTGGATTGTTCATAGAACAAAACTAACCATTAAAGGAATTCAAGGAATAACACCTAAAATATATTATTTGAGCATATTAAGCTGAAGGCATTTGAAAAACAGAAAAATGCAAGGCTTTCTAAGTTCCCCTCTATTTACTTAAAGACAGACCCATCAGAGGGACTCAACTGTGATCAATCCTCCAAAGATTAACTCATCACAGGAGAGATTTCACCACATCAGACAGACCCTGTTACAAACCATCATCTCTTCCTCTAGGATTCATTCAACTTTCCCCAAAGCCATTCACTTTGAGGATATTTTCTTCACCCTCTGACCTTCCTTAAAAGAAAGTGGGTTGATGCAAGGAAGCCTTTCTTGACTGACCTTCCTGATGATTGACCTAAACAATTGTAAGCTAGGTTGTTCAGATTTCAGCCCTAAATGCCATCACCTGCCAAGATGAAGAAATGTAGAAGTCAGAAACTTCATTTATACAAAAGATCCAGATGAGGTTGTTATGTACACAGAGACCACAGATCTATTTGCCTTCTCCATTATAAATGCCTGCAATGACTTAGTCTTTCCTCTCCTGGGTTCAGAGGGACAGATACAACCACAAGTGTAAATATTCTTTATTAAAAACTGGTCTCAAAATAACAACAAATAAATAGACAGCTTCCCAACCTAGCCCTGTGTTCTTTAATTAGGTTGCTGAGTTCAATAGGATACCTTCCATTATTCAAATGAGCTTTGGATTCAACCAAAGCATAAGTCATTAAACTAGTGAAGCCAACTGATCTAAAGGCTCAACTTCTACAAAAAAACCCCTGCCTCACTCACTTTAAAAAAAAAAAAGCTTTTGCACACTAATTTAAAAATGGATATTTATTTTCATGTGATTTTTAATCCTCCCTAAACGATGTGCTTTTGAAATATTTCACCCAGAAGAAAACCTGCCCATTATGGCAACTGTAATTCTTTTTGGTATGGTTCATCCATTAGCTCAAAAAACTACAGGTTCTGGGAATTCTTATACATGATGTTGCTGGAGTTCAGAATGGAAGAGTTCCAGATGTTCAATACAATCCAGTCTCTGACCCAGGAAACCACTGCAAAACCCCTCTCATTGCATAAACAGATCCTTGGTATTCACTTCAAGGTTATGCATTCCCTCCCAGCATAAACTCACCTAGAATCTATAAAGTACAGTTCTAGACTCCCTGAATCCAACCCTGTCTTCTAGTAACCTTATCTACTTACTGAACCCAACTCAATGTTTTGGTTTGGTTTGCTTTTGGCTTTTGCCTGTCCTAGTCAGATGTCTGAGACTCTCTCCAGCACAAAATCTTGTCTCTGTCATGACTTCCAAACCAAGCCTGGAACAAAAATTGCTCAAACTCAGACAACTGAAAATCCAAATTAGTGAAGCTCAGATCTGAGAGATAATCCACTCATTGTTCCCAGACACAACAAAATGGGCATAGTGCATACAAAGTCTGATTGTTCAGTACTCCTGGGAGGCACAGGAGCTCTGCTTTGGGTTCTAAGAACTACGCCAAATTTGCTAAAAATAAAAATCTTTATATTAGTTAAGTTTAGTAGAGTTTATTTGAGCAAAGAAAAACAAACAAACAAAATTCATGCATCAGGCAGCTACCGGAACAATTTCAGAGAACTTCTTCCAACAACATGATCTGACAGCCTTTATAGAAAACTAAAGTGAGGTATAGAGAAAATTCAATTGGTGAACTGGTTTCAGATCTTCCTGCAATTAATCAAACTTCAACTTCATTACTGTGATTAAACTCTATATTGGTTTGGTCTACTGGACCCAGTGTAAGAACCTCTTCCAAGTGCACAATCTCCTACAAATGAGCATTTATCAAAAATAACCAAATCTTATCTGTGAAGTTTGGGAGTCCAGCTTGAAGAATAGAAGACAGAGAACTGCGCTTGACTGGTAAGACTGCTGAAAACTAAAGAAGATACAGGAGATTATCATAGTCCCAGGGCAGAAATAGGAATGGCTCCACATGATGGCGGGGGTGGGGTGCTGTCAGGGCAGATTCTTGTAAGGCAATGCAGCATCTTTGGAGCCTCTCACTGGTCCCTCACGATTCCCCTGCCTCTCTCTTGTCTTCTTCACTCAGGGGTACTTCTGAATTCTTTCAGATACTCAGACTTTCCAGCCACCACACCCCAGGGAAGCCCCTTGTAGAATAGCTATCCTAGACTACAATGCAGTTTAGAACAGGCAAAACAGCACTCCTGTGTCTAGAGGAAACTTGCTGCATTGTTACAGCCAACAACTTCCTAGTGTGGCCAGCTCATGCCCATTCTGGAAACATAAGTGTGATCTTGAAATTTTAGGACCTGCCATTGTGAGCCACCGCCACCACTCCAGGCAGTAACTTAACATCTTGCAGACTTAAATTTCCTTATTGGTAAAATGATTGTGCCTATGTGTTTTACAGAATTACTATAAGATTGTATATAATATTACTTGGCATTCTAGAAGAGGTGGCATCATTTTTAAAATATTTATTCATTTATTTAAAAGTCAGAGTTATATATAAAGAGAGAGACACATAGAGAGATCTTTCATTCACTGGTTCAATCCAGAGATGGCCACAACAGCCAGGCTGGGCTATGCCAAAGCTAGGAGCCAGGAGCTTCATCCATTCTTCTGCAATGATGGCAGGGGCCCAAACACTTGGGCCATCTTTGCTGCTTTTCTTTTGCCATTAGGAAACTGGATTTGAAGTGGAACAGCCTGGACTCAAACCAGCGGCCATATGGGATGCCACTGCATGCAGTGGCTTTACCTGTTATGCCACAGCACTGGGAGAGTTGGACTCTGAATCTGAGCAGAAGCTGACCTCACCACCGTACAAGGGAGATTCCTGGGAGCAGCCAGCACCTGAAGTCCCTGTCATCAGGGCAGAACTGGAATTTATACCCACATTTCTGTCTTCTCTGCAGTTTTAAGTTTTTGCCATGATTGCTTTTCTCTCTTTCTGGTGACCATATCTGGCTTTTCTTTGTTCATCTATCCATATTTTTAATTAATGAATTTGAGAGGCAGAGAGACAGGCAGACAGAGAGCTCCTACTTGCTGGTTCACTTCCCAAATGCAGGGAGCCAGTGACTCAGTCCTGGTTTCCAATGTGAGTGGCTGGGACCTAATTATTTCAACCATCAGCAGTGCTTCCCAGGGCCTGCATTTTCAGTAAGCTGGAATTAGGAGCCAGAGCTGGACTTTGAATTCAAGTACTCTAATATAGAACATGGTCACCTTATACAGCATCTCAAAAGCTAGGCAGATTCGCCCATACACTCATCTTTCTTATTAAAAATCTGGGAACATTATTATTATAACATTACTACTAACAATCATTTCCATCTATCAACTGAGTGCCCACTGTGTCAGGATAACTGCTTTGTATATATTCTTTTATTTCATTCTGATGACTTCCACTAGGTAAGTAGATTTATTCTCATTATCCACGTGGAACAATTGAGAGGAGGAGACTTTGAACAGTGCTATGACATGAAAGGGCTGTCAAATGACCAAATTGTGTTTCCATCACCACTCCAATACACTTATTTTTGCTACAATATCAAACAGCTTCCCTGAAAGTGAGCATGATGTGCAGAACAGGATAGCCTAGTATTTTTCAAACTTTAATTTATTTTTCAAATGACACCATAATGGAATGAAATAATGAAAATGGAGTGTATTGCACAAAGTATTATTTTATAAAAGATCGATTCATTTATAGATATATGTATGTGTGTGAATAGGATTATAACATATAAAACATTCTCACTGTTACAGAAAAAAATGGTTGAAGGTCTCTGCTATTGTATTTGCTAAAAACACAAATGGTCTCTGAAGAAGACCAATGCACAACCAAGGAAATGTGATATAAACAAATGGATTCTGGAAAGGAAATACCCAATTTCTAGGGTTTTTTAGGGTAAAAATCAAGAAAGGAATGAATTTGATTATATGAGGATGGGCACTAGCCTTCTCACTATCTGTTTTGATCTAACTTTCATAAAATGTGCAAGTTTAAAAGAAATTAGGCATCTTATTATCTACTTACAACTAATGAACTATCACAAATTGACAGGTAACTAAAAAATCATCTTGCAAAAAAAGTGAATGATGAAAGATAAAATAACGATGGCCAGCACAAGAAAAAATAATAACATCAATTCTTCTCTTACACCTAATATTTGTGGGCCATATTACCAGGTAAGAACAAATGGAACTTTGTCATTAAGTGATACAAAAAAAAAAAATCTTAAATAATGAAGAAAACTGTTCAGAAAATGGATTTATACCCAAGATCTTAAACTGATAATAATAATAATAATAATAATAATCTTAAACAATAACATTTTTCTTAAAGCATGTATGATAACTTCTTATATTGGCAAGAATAATATGAAGCCAAGCCATCAGAATGTACAAAGCATTTAATAACAGATTATGAAAGCATATGTTTTCAAGTTTCAATTAAGTAACACATAGTATATGCTTTATACAACTACATCAAACCTTATGATAAAGATTTAAAGCTTATTTTGAGATTTTTTTTTACTGATAGCAGCAGACATAAAGCCATACACCATTGGAAAAGCATCTGTTCTTAAAGCAATAAAAGTATCTGTAGTAACAAATGGATAACATGATGATCAACTGAAGTATATATTCCTCTGTGAACAAATACATATAGTAGTAGAATGCAAATAGAAAATATTGCTCAAAGTGGAAAAATAACATATTAGAATACAATATACCACTTTGGACAAACAGTAGTTCTATAGTTTGATGAGAGTGTACCAATATTTCCAACATGTCACCACGGTGATAGCCAGTAGCCTATGAAGCTATGGAAACAAAAGCAAAAACACTTTTCTTATGGGCCCTTAAAGGAAAGAGGTACCAGGAAAGTTTTAGGTGAATGATCCCTATAATAAAAATGATATTTTGCACACTGAACAGTCTCAGCAAATGTTAATAGTGGATAAATGACAAGAGTAATGCAATTTACAATGTTACAAATGATAGGATAAGGATGGGTATTTGGTCCCCCCTGTAGGCTATTGGCCATCTGTAAAAAACTAATCTTTGGTGTCCCGTCCCTTCAGAGAATAAAAATGATTTGAAGGATGACATGCA
Source organism: Sylvilagus floridanus (assembly GCA_949820135.1). Classification (NCBI taxonomy): domain Eukaryota; kingdom Metazoa; phylum Chordata; class Mammalia; order Lagomorpha; family Leporidae; genus Sylvilagus; species Sylvilagus floridanus. The sequence goes on from OX463241.1 coordinate 82,663,835, forward strand.
AACATATCTTCAAGGACAAAAAAATGATATTTTGCAAATAGACAGGTGTGTAATGACTAAAAGATGAAGTGATTGAAGTAGAACCTCTCATAATATTTGTTCAGTGAATTATTCATAGAGGCAAATTAATTGCAAAAAAGTTGAAACCAGGAATGTCCAATGTCTACAGGACAACATCTTCATATCAGTTTGAAAACATGGTGGAAAATTGACAATGCTTTTTCCTGAAATTAGGAATAATAATTAAAATATCATTAACACAATATTTGCTTATTATTTCACAAGAAGATTCCTAAATGAATAACTCAACATAAAGAAGCTACTCTTTTCATTAAAAAAAAAGGTATTCCAAAGTTGCACAGACATTTTCAATGGCAAATTACTGATAAGTATTGTGCTTTCAAGTACAAATTTTTAAAAAATTAAATGCACTTAACCGTACTCTCAGATGTCTCGAGGTAGCATTTAAAAAGAGATGTACACGTTTACTGCTTTTCAAAAGAAACTCTTGACACAGGAAGAGCATTTAGAAAATGGTTATCTGAAAATCTTCCCTCCTCCAAAACAAATCTTCCCTCTGATAGCAATTGATGTGCTGTCCA